>OY728153.1:676340450-686340450 GCA_963277665.1 Viscum album
ATACCATGATATAAAAATTTAAATAAATTGAAAATGAGAAGATTTTTTTAAATATATTAATGGAGAAGTATACATATAATATAAACATAAATTGATACATAATAAGAAACATGTTATAGTGGATCAATATTGACATGAAGAACCCTTACCTCAAGTATTATCTTGCATTGTGTCCAATAAAAACCCATATTAAATTTTTAAATATTTATTAAAATATTTTCAAAAAAACAATATTCACATATAACATAATATATATCATTCATTAATAATTTTAATTTCATTTTTGTTTACAATTCTTCAATAAAATATTAATCCTGGTGAAAACTAGTTTGTATTCAATGCTTGTTTCAGTTCACTAGTTTCATTCCTTGTAACGTGTTTGTGGATTCATCATCTTTAGAATATTAATCAAAACATAAGTATCAGAGAGATTTATTATATATAATTTTATAATAATTAATTTAATAGGTGATGAAAGATTATTTTCATCACTTTGTGGGGATGCTAGTTTGTATGCACACCCGAGAGATGTTTTCACTTTTCAATGGATAAAATAAAAGAATATTATCAAATCTTTTAAATTATTTAAATAATAAGTATATGAAAAATATACCACAAATTAATTAATTATATTTTTATTTCCATTGATGTATTGAGGAAATAAAAATTGAATCACATCACTTTATAGAGGTTTTATTCCCCTCATGCGTATGAGGGACATTATCACTTTCCAACAGATGGAAACATGCTAGAAAATGATGATACCAATAAAATAAAACATAAAATTATAGTAGATATACTTATTACCACATGCTAATATTCATATTGGACATTTGATGGAGTTTACGAATAATGAGACACTAAAAATATCGGTAAGAACTAATACTTCTTCTTTGGGTATCCTCCTTTGAAAAGATCCATAATGATTATTAAATGGTTTTTTTGGTAATATTGGTAACTAAAGGTTGTGTACATGGATTTTGGGATATAATTGAATTTGATATTGTTCATTCTATGTCGATCATGTGGTATGTAGAATATAAAATAGGATAAAATCATTTATATGTGAGGGGAGTGTTATACTTATACTAATTAAGAATACTAAAATATAATAAAGCATCTCTCATTGGATAGTGGATAAAAATTGGATTTATTCCCAATATAATATGATATTTTACTAATTTTTTTTTATAAAATATGATTTAAGCATGTTTTTATTTCATTTGAACTATTATATCATTATTTTAATCCTACAATATCCATTTTAGAATTTACCATGGTAACACTATTTTTACCGTAGTAACTATTAATTAGGGCCAAAAATTATGATGAACATATAAATAAATATTAATAATGTTGTTCGAAAATACTGAAAAAAATTAAAAGTATAAATTACTATAAATTTATGAATTTAATTCTAATGTAAATATGAAGAACATACCAAAAAAATTTATAAGAAAATCATTTTCAGCATAAAATTAATTTGCATTCATTATATTCATAGTAAACAACCTTGGTAATGTGATAATTAGTTTCCTTGAAAAAATTATCTAAACACTAAATTAAAATAATTCTTCAAAAATAATTAATTTATTATACTAAAATACAAATAAATTATGATCACAAAAAAAATTGTGAAAAAAGACACTTTTTCCTTCAATTGATTTTATCATAAATTACAACCATTTCATAATAAATTTAGGAATCATTATTCATGTTTTTAAAATAAACAGAAATATGATATGAAAATAAAAATAATTAGTTATCATGATTCAAAATATATATAAAAATATGATACATTTAATAATTATCATTTTACTTAAAATGAAATTATTTTTAACATTAATATTTGAGAATTTTTTGCTAGGTGTTAATAAATAATTTTTCATTAAAGAAAAAGTTAATACATTTTTCTCATAATTAAGTTATTAATATTCATAGAAACCAAAAAATTATCTATTTTATAATATTCAAATTAAATAATAGTATTTCAATTGTAAATTATGGTTCATTTAAGCTTAGTGTTTCATATAAGACAAGCTATTTAACAAATCAAGTTTATTTAAAAAGACGTATATCATAAAATTCTGTGATGCTATAGAGAACATTGATGATTACCATAATATACCTTGAATCTATGGCGAATCCACCCATCTTTTTTTTATTTTGATAGTTACTATAAATTTTTCCATGGTGTGGTGATGCACATTTTTTCATTTTGGGGAACCTCCTTTCCAAAAAAACTCATCCAAGAAATTTTTACCATTTCGTTTTTCCAAAAGGAAAACCCCACAGAAAAAACCTAGTAAAACACACATCATTAATAAACCACATTATGGAGAATTTTCTTGGGCTTTAACACCCTCTTCCAAATATCAAAATATAATGAAAACAATTAAATACTCACAAAATGGAAAAAATAATGAAAATAAAATAATATTAAATCCCATGGTAACATTTGGGTGTTATAATTCCCCCCTCAATGACTATTTCTTGTCACATGAGGTCATTTTTTACTGTAGAAATAATAATTGGGAAAAATTGAAAATATGGATAAATGTGATGAGATATAAAGTAAATTTGGAGAAGCTCATATGAAAAGGAACATCGTACATTAGTTAAGCCTACAAAATCAGAATATAAATTACAAAATCACCCACAAAAATATCAAGAAACTATCTTTTCAAAAAATATTCAATAAGAATATCTAGGAAAACATATTTTTTTTTAGGTCTCAATAATATTAATTGTTCATCTAAAATTATGAAACAATGGATGTGAGAACCCAAAGAATTAGTATCACCATATCAATAATGTTTTACCTATTCATTTAAGTGAATGATCAGATTACACCAACAATAGACAACCAAAAAAATTAAAATCAACTCTATAATAGAATGAAATATTTAAATAACATAGAAAGGATCACTATTACAGGTCACCGGGGTATCAAATCTCTTAAGAACAATAGAATCATGTGAATCATGAACATAAATCAATGAGGAATAAAATTGCACCATCCTCAGGATATGAAACTAAAAAAAGGGTTTCTTAGGGATAATATTTTTTGAAAACATAATCATGGTGATTTTGATAAAAAAATCCCAACACTTTAGTACTCATTGTATAACTATATTCAATTAACTCATTAAAATTACCCTAGAATTCACCCAATGATTATCAATGTTATCTACAAAAAACCAAATCCCATGGTCCAAAATTAATAATAAACAATGGTAATATTATTTCAATGAGGCATGAACATCCATAATGTTAGAAATTCTCATACAATATTTTTTTATAGGAACCCATATGATACACCGAAAAATGTCACCTCAAAACACCATCCTCTCCAAGATCCTTGAGCAATAATAATAAAAAAAATCATCACCAATATCTTTACGAACTTATAAATTCATCTAATCTCATCTCTATAGAAAACTACTAACTATGACTAAAATTCCCACATCTCACAAGGTACCATATGTTACCACAAATATAATTTTATTTCATTAGGGATAGACATTAGAAAACATAGTATATCTAAGATCCAATGGTTTAAAACCAGTAAATATTTAAGTAATAAGATCTTTATATCTTTTCCATTTTTTCTCCCTAAAGAAGACTCAAAATCTCAGTCGTATTTCCTCCTATGATATTAGGAAATTTCTTTTGAAAAAAACCCACCATTGAGTAATTTCTAAATGTACACATGCATAAGATTTAATGGAAAAAATATATCTTCCGCACTATTGAAATCCTAGGTCATCCCAAATGCTATAATAATCACACTCAATAAACAAGATGATTCACCTCGAAAGGAATCTTCCAAAAGGAGGGATTTCTAATATTCATCAAAAACATAATTAGAGGAATATTTTTAAAATTGTGAAACATGAAACCAATGTATTCATGTTTTTCTAAAACAAATAAACCAATCCCTACACACCTAATAAAAAATCTAAATGTACCAAATCATTAATATAAAAGAGAATCCAAAATTGTTCATTTCCTAAAAACAGATTTACTTTCGAAAATGGCCACATTTTATTTGTAATCAAGAGAAAATTTATATAATAAAATACCCTATTTATAACAAAAATACATTTGAACAAATCCCACATCATTTAAAATCTGTACTCCTATTACATAAAATAAAAACATTCAAATTGGATTTAAAACCCCCATGTTTTACATTAAAATAAAAAATTCAATCAGAATTAATAAATATCTATTTTATTTCAAAATATTCATGACGAAATAATCCTACCATTTCAAAAAAAACATTCATATTTTCATTTTATAGTTGCATACTATAGAAAAAAAATCGTAGATTGTCATATTATTTTCCAAATTACCCACTAAACTAGAATTAAACAACAAATTTGTTTTGTAAATCATTATAAAATAAAACATTAAAAATAATATTTACTAAAACATATCCATTTTTAAAATAACCCATAATTGGTAATTAATAAATAGAACGTGTTTCCATGAAATTCACTTTTTGACACTATCTTATTTTAAAAAATTGAATAAAATAACAAACCGATAATCCATAGTGAATTGAATAAAATAATACTAACACATCACAAAATTCACTATGATATATTTCCCATTATTGGAAATCCCTGAAGGATATACTAAATATCAGGTACAAATGATATATGGCACCATTATTGACATAACATACTCATTTGGAGGTTGATTCACCAATTTTTAAAGAGCCTCCCAAAAGATTCCCAATCATACACATAAACATTATGATGCATATTTGGTTAGGTGAACAAATTGTGCACCATTATTTTTTATTTCATTTGAATCCCAAATATCAATTAAATACCCAAGGAAAGAAATAAATTTATTAAACCAAAAAAAAAATTAATAATAATATGTTAAAAATATTACAATAGAACCCATAATTGAACTACTAATGATAACATAAGGGTCATGATGAAAAGTTGTAATTCAAAATCAACAATAATTTTCTTCTCAATTTATAATGATAAACCAAACATTCATTTGACATGAATTAAAAAATGTTAAGAGCTCAAATAATGTGCCAAGGCATTTTGAAATCATGGCTCTAATATTGTTTTGTTACGAACAAGCATGATGGTAATAAAGAACTAGTACAAGATCTAGATATTCACAAGACTCGAAGGATTTTTTCAATCCCCACATAATAAAAACAAGCTCAAATAGTGTCAAAAACACTATTGTGGATGATTTCACCCTTGATAAATAATATCTGTAACTAGTGGAAAAAATTAACTTTCTATACAACCCATCCAAATAGTGTAAGTACATGAATTAAAAATAATTTTAAAATTAAAAATTAACTAACCAGAAAATGAATAATAATGAAAAGACACCCAAAAATCTACTAAGATATTCAAATAGTCATTGTGAAAGCAGATATGATACGGAAATAATATAAAATTACACTGTGAAGAAATAACTAATATAACATCTCAAAAAAACAATACATCAAAAAATATTCAAAATTATATATTTTTCCCATGATCACTATCCACATCCAATAATAAAAAACGATGGAACAAATCAATAATGAATGAAATTGTTTAAAAAACCTATTCATCATAGATAAACAAGAAGATATTTAGACACACACACATCAGTGTATATATGGGATGTGAGACAAATTTTCATAATAGGATTTCATCAATGTCTCAATATATTTTTAATCATATTAAATTCAATTAATTATAATATGATTATTTTTAAAAAATATATTTTTACATTATAAGAATTTAGAAACAACATGTCATTCCCTATAACTTTTTATCCCAATATGGAAAAAACCTATTAAAGAAAAAAGGATTCTCGAACATCCAAAAATTAAAATTTTCAACCGAAGTTAGTTGTTTAAAAAATTCCATAAAAACATCTTTTAGAACATTGAAAAGATGAATTCAAAATTCGCATTCAAAATAACAATTAAAAAATATTCTCAAAAATGTTTTTTGAATTTCCATTAAAAATAAACCTCAAATTATTTTTAAGCTATCCACGCATTCAAAAACATTTTAAAGTCAAATAGAAACTAAAATAATACTATAATTGAAAATTAATAGACACTCTAGGAAAAAATAAATTTATTATTAAAAAGGAAGTAACCATAATAAAAATTGTGGTTCCATGTATTCATATAAAAGGCTTGGGGATAAATATAAGAAATAAATCATGGTTCTCTAAATCATCTTCAAATCAACCTAGTCATCCTTATAAATGACCTAGGAATCGTGTAATAATTCTAGGGACATGGAATATTAGAACCCTAGGTCAGTATTAAATAATTTTTCTATCATCTTGGAAGTAAAATCAGACTAAAAGAGTTTCATAATTCAAACATATAGGGAACATCTCCTATGGTACATAATCACTTATCATGATAATAAAACAAATAAGAGAACTAGATTTTTCAAAATGTAAAATAATGTTTTAATCATATAAATTTACATTGTTTCCAAATAATTATATGATATTAGTCAATGGTGGTTATTATAAAATTACAAACACAACACATAAATAAAAAATTACAATAAATTCATAATAAAACTCATCTCACTATCAGAACCCCTATAAAAAACCCCATTTGCAACCATGAGAAACCATCATAATGAATATCCCACAAAACACCATAATAAAAAAAAAATATTAATAATTGAAACTCATCATTAAGGGTATCTAAAACATAATGTTATCCCTTTTAAAAATCTCAGTATAGTCTCCATAAATATAATATTCATTTTCCCATAAATCCCACATCATTTGATATAAAAACATGTAAAACTATCATTAGAATGGCATGGAAAACTACAATTTCCAATGGATGTGTTTTCAAATTCCACAAGTGACTAGTAGTCTCAAAATATATAGAAAAATGGAAAATCATACTCCTTTTTTAAAAAGATACTATAAAATATAATTCAAATCATTTGAATGTGATTTTATATCCAAAAACCCGTTAAAACCATTAAATTTATTTGAAGTATCCACTTAAGAATTTCAAAAACAACTATTCAATTCAGAGACTCCATGCAGAGATAATAAAGTTATTTGAAAACCATTTTCAACCCTTCATGATTCATTTTTTTTAGAATTCGTAATGGATATAATATTAAACAATAAATAATCTCAGGTACATAAAAAACACATGAAAACAACTTCGTTGTTCACGAATAACCCACTTGCAACATCTCCTTTTTAGTGGCGGAATAAAACTTGAGAACATTCATGGACACTCCAAGACCACTAAAACAAAATTAGTTATTAGTTTTGGTTTATTAGTTGTAGTTTAAGAAATAACTGCTAATTTTTTTTTCAAAATATACTATAGGTTTTTAGAACCACAATTAATTATTTTTTTACTGGGAAACATCATCCCCCACCCCCAATTCCTACACCCCCACCCATGTCAATACCTTGTGCCGAAAACCTTCTCCCCCTCATCAAAGACCCTTCTCTATCCCACACCATTGACCCCTATCTCCCCCCTTAACACCATCTCTCTTTATCCCCCACAATATTGGCCCCCTTCCCTCATGAGCTCCCCTATCTTGAGCCCATGTGGACATCCTCTCTCTACCCTAAACAGAAACTATTATTTCTTCTTAGGAGAGTCAATTAGAATTGATATGTCTTGGGATTCTATCGTACATTTTTTCCGGTGGTCTCAGAACCATTATTCCATCAATTAATTTAGTATTTTATCATTCCATTAAATGATTTTAAATGTTAGAGTTGTGTTAATTAATTTAAGGGTGTTTAGTGTCGATTAATATACTTCTATATCTGTTGGATGTCCTATGGGCTCTAGAGCATTGTGTGAGTAATCTATTGAGGTAGAAAGTTCCATTATTACATATTAAAATATAAACTCTTGATTATGTGTAGACCATTAAAATAAATTTTTAGATTATAAATGTTATAACATATGTAAAATGTGGTCCTCTCCCAATGGTTGTGGTTTTGACTCTGGTTTTCATGTGATTTATAGAATGGGGTTTTAGCTATTATGTTTTAATAGCCATTCCTATTGAATTTAGTTATTTACGAATTAAATTATAATGGAACCCAATAATTTAAATTAATTTTTTTTAATAAAAAAATTAAACTGAGAGTGGGGGAAGTTTCTGTGAGGTTTCCTTACAATGTTATGGTTGTTTTGATATTTATTTTTGCAATTTCATTGATAATGTTATTAAATTTGTGAATATAAATTTTATTAAAGATTATATTGTTTTGAAATTTATTTTAGCTATCCTTATTTAGTTTTTTATAATGGTAAAAATGTTATATAAAAGTTTACATTTAAAATACACTCTTAACATTAATGTTGTGACATTGTGTTGTTATTATGGATATGATATAAACAATTATACATGTGGTTGGAAAGAAAACATTTTTTTGTGTACCTGATTATCTAAATTAATGATATTTGATTTTTATTTGAAAAACATGGACTCAAATTTTTTGGACTTACATTTTAAGAAACCTATGATTATTATGTTAGTGATTCTAGATTAAGATGAGGTCTTTTTCAAAAGTTATAGTGTTTCCTTGACTGTTGAAGTAATTTTCTTATGCATCCCATTGATCCAATGAAGTAGTTTTGGACAAATTTAACTTTCTTGGGGGTTTACCTAGTTAGTGTTGTAGAATTACTTGGATCCCATTATTTTAGTGGTCATAAGGGTTCTACCATGGTATCAAGTATTTATTTCATTTCATATATTTAATGATAATTCTATTTTCATTAAATTATCTTTCATTATTTTACATGAGTAGATGTTGTTTCTATTTATATTTAGTTTATTTATATTTATTTATATGACAGCATTGATTCTTAAATTTTGTGACTTTTTTTCAATTTGAAGTTGTTATTTCATTTCATTCCGTACTTCACACTATTTATCACTTTTTCTTGCTTATTTTATCAACGTCAGTTATCTAATGGATATTATGTTAAAATTTAAAATTTTTGGTAATATACTTTTTTCAATTATGATCATGTTAAATTTCAAGTTCATATATTTATTTTCATTTATTATCATTTATTATCATGAACATGTCCCTAATAGATGAAGTATCAAACATGTTTTCATTGAATAAAGAGTAAAATATGATAAATATATCAAAAGTTATTTATTCATTAGATAGTTGCGTAGAATATTTATGTTTTTTCCAATGTATTTTTATCCAATTTTTATATCTATATTTATTTCTCAAAGAAATGTTAATTATATCAAATATATTTCTACCCATGGATCATATTCATCATAATTTAATAATGTATAAAATTGAGTTCTCCTAAAATGGGTAGATGATGGAATCAATAATAGTAAAGTAGAAAACATTCTAACCAAAATTCATTATTATTATAACTTCATGGACATTTATAATTGATATTCTTATTTCTTATAATGTTATTCAAATTTGACTGGAGACTAAGTAGACATCGTATCCTCTTCTATGATTAGAACATAAAATGCAGCAAGAAATATCAAATTATTCACTCTAAATAAAAATTATTCAAATAATCTCCCTTGGAATGTAGTGGATATTTTGGGTAATTTTAAAACCACCCTAGTTAATTTGAGATTTTTCATCTATAAATATGGAAAAATATAATGTGGAATATATAAATAGAATCTATTATATCACCACTAGAAATTATAGTGATGAAATATGTAAAAACCCCTCTATCTAAAGATTTTTCAGAACACTTAATCCACTACTATGGTCATAGAGAATTACTAAGTTCACCTAGAATTAGTGACCCAAAGGGGTTTCTCCCATGATTCATATTTTGAATAAATTAATGTATGATTTTTAATTTTATTTTATATTACATAATATTATTTTTTATTTATTTTCTTTTTTTACTTCAACTTTTATAGTACTTATACGAATATTCTTATAAATACATGGGTTGTGTATTTTTCACTATAATTTAACTATTTTCCAACTTAATAATACTTATGTGTTTTAATTTTTTTTCAATAAACTGTAGGAACATTGTGATGTGGATAAAATCTAGATCAAAATACGAAAGATCACACCTCAGTATTATATGGGTTTGGAGAAGTTTTAATATTTTTCAATTTACATTAAAGATGATGATGGGAGATTAAGATTTCAATGTACTAATTATAAATATAAATAACCGTTGAAGAGATATGAAGTTTATATACACTTTTTATTGGTGCAATTCCCGACTAAATATTGGTATTAGATTTAGAATGGACAATAAAATGTTACTGAATGATTTAGAATGAATGTTCATTGATAGAATGAGCTCCCATGTTTTTTAAGAAATAGAGTGTAATGCAAAAGCTTATAAATTATGAGTTTTTCATTGAAGGACACCAATATAAAAATCAAACATATCATAATAACCAGTTAACGGTTCTATAAATAAATAATTATAAAGTAATGTTTTGGATAATATAAGAGAACCAGACAAATATTGTAACATATCATTGAGTCATCCCCCTAATTCTATGGACACTAATGTAAGTCAAATCTTCCCTGAGTAGATAGATGCATTTAATAGTTTTATAGATGATGAAAATCAATAGTTGTGTAGTAGAAGTTTGAAATATTAATAAAATCCTTTTTTGCTAAAGTAATACCATATCAAATGTCTATGTGGAATTAAAAATAAGGTTATGCCCATGATATTGTAATTTTTACATGATGCATTTCCTGATGCAATGATCCTTGAGACTTTTTATGGTATAAGAAAAGTTGTTCACATGCTTGGTCTGAATTATAAAAAAATGTATTTCCCAAGGATTTTATGCTTTATTAGGGAGTGGATTCAACCATAAAGTATTGAAAAAAAATATTCTTCTAGATGGTAGTTAATGGGTGATGTTAAATGTAGAGACCCGAAGCCTGACGTACATAGACTTTACATTACTTTTGCGGAATACATAGTACATAACAAAAACACACACACACAAGGATCGTAATAGTTTAGTGTCTTTGGAAACTCGGAACATAATCTTCTAATCGTGGTGAAAGATCTTCAATATCTCCCATAAATATCTTCCCCTTTTTTTTACCTAAAACCTTTCTTTATATCCTGGGGAAAAGAAAACATAAAAGGGTGAGCTCAAATGCTCAGTAAGGGTATACAAAAGAAATAAAAATCATATCATATCTTTTTGAAAATCATAACCTGCAAAAGAGATCATAATATCTTAACATGGAACAAATCATAGAAGTGAAAATGAGATCACCATAATCATAACATGAAACTTGAAACTTTGTGGCATGCACACATAATCATGGAAATCATTTCTTTTTAGTCATGACTCATTGCCAAGACTATCTTAGTGGACAAAGTCCCTTTCTGAACCGAGTTCACTCCTCGTTTCAGTCATGTATCACTGAACCGAAATAACCTTCCGTTCCATCCATGTCTATCTCATGAGATATAAAATCTTTACCCAATTCATTGGAGGGAGATATAGGTCCCACCCATCTTATAATGAATCCTTTCTTATGTGTGCCACATAATCATAAAACATACATCATAACGTAACCCATGTAATAAAAATGGGATTCTTAAACAACATGACATAATAAAACAATTCATATAAGATAAAGGAATTCATAAAAATGTTTCCATCACAATATAATCAAATCCATGTAATAATAGGGATAAAAACAGAACCCTTTTATTATCTTAGATGGAAAATAATTTTGATAAAATACTTGAACTCCATTCTTGAGGAAAATATCCTTTCTACTTCAAAAACATTTTTCCTTTCATAACATGTCATACAACTTTAAAATAAAAGAAGTTGATTAAAAATAAACTTGAAAACTTGTAAAGGAAGCTTCTTGGAAACAATGTTTTAAAAATCCATTCATGCCGTATAAGTTAAAAAAACATTCTTCGTACTTTTGTCGGAAAAGTCAAAAAGTACCTTGTACGACAAAAGATTCCTTTCATACATATTACTAAAAACTCACCAAAGGGTAAAAATGGATTTAAACAATTGTAGTTGGATGGAAATAATATTACATTTTGATGAAACATGGATGTGGATGATAAAATACACCCCAGTAAATACTTACGAATAAACAATCTCGGATAAAAATGAGATTGTGATATTTCCCTTACCTTAGGTCCGACTTGATTTGTAAGTGTCCGAACCTCCTGTATAATGATTTAAATCATGTTATTGACTTATTCTAGAATCATACTAATTGTTATGATATCATATATGGTTCACTTATGACTTTATTTTACCCGTTCTTTTGTAAATTCCATGTTAAAGAGCGTTTTGGGTAAAATCGTTTCATTTATCGTAGGTGTTTTGACTTGTTGTTCTTGACATTATTATTACTTATATCATGATTTACTTACTTACAGAATATAAAATATGATTTATATATCATATATATTCAGTATATATATATACATAATAGATAGTTAAATGAAATGAAAAACACCGTTCATGGAGACGGTAGTCCGTACGTACGCATGAACGCTGTTTTTCTTTCCTTATTGTCTTGAATGGAATTAAGTAGATGACATACATATAAATATAAATAAATCCAGTATCATTATTATGTCATATATTTCATTAGTACTTATTATATATACTTTATAATCATTCATTAATGGTTAATCATTGAGAATGAATCTCATCGCATCGTGGAGACGGTAGTCCGTACGTACGCACGAGCGATGATATCATTTCCGTAATTATTGAATTGAATTGGAGTGGATTATACAATATATCAGAATCAATATGATGTTGTAATAACTATGTATAGTTATTCTTTACACCATTATACCCATCCATGTAAGGTGGTGGTGGAAAATAGATTACACCACGGCGTGGAGACGGTATTCCGTACGTACGCACGCGCGGTGATTTCTTTTTCCGTAGGATGGATAGATGGTGAAATAGGGTTGTTTCATACTTATAATAACATATCAGTATATGAGTTATACTGATGTTATTACTTCATAATGAAACAACCTAAGAAGAAGAAGTGGAAGAAGAAATAAAGATGAAAGAATTGGTAACGGTAATTACCTCTTCTTTGAAGTGCCTCTTTGAGACCTCCTCTTAGGGAACTAAAATTGCTCTTTGAGTAAGACCAGAACCTCTAGGATGTTGCTAGGGAAGTGGAGAAGAGATTTTGGCAGGGTTTGGCCGAGCTTGAGTGCTCAAATTGGTGTGAGGAGGAGGGGGAGGAGGTGTCCTTTTATAAGGGAGGAGAGGGGCACCTTAGGAATATCTCCAAATATTATTTTATATTAATGTCAAAATCGGTTTATAATGGTTCCAAAGGGTCTTATTTCGAAGCTAAAGTGGGGATGGGTCTAAATCCTATCAACCAATGAGATTTAGACAAGTTTAGGGTATTAGTTTAACCTTATCAATTAGATTTAACTCTAAGTTAAATAATTTAACTTTTACCATGTCTTTTTGTTTTCTTTCACTATATGGTTAATAAACTTACTATAACATGCCAAACGAACCCCAAATTGTTTATTATTAATATATATATACTTATCTAAGTCATTTGGCAGAACCTTAGATTTTTAGGAATAAAATAATAATTAATAATATAATATTTGATTTAAAAACTATTTTGTGTCAATTTTGACACTATTTGATATATGATTTTTGTGAAAGTCATAACAGAATTATATGTTCGAACCAAGTTGATTAAATCAAAATTAAGATATCATAGTAACCTATAAAATTAGTGGAATTCATAAAAAGTCTTAAATTACATTTATTTTGGTGTTTATAACATCAATTATGTCAATATTTCATTAATAAGATAATTACTGCATCATCTTTGTGTCATAAATAAATTATATTATATGATGTCTAAAAATTACAAATAAAATACCATCATGTAGGAAATCTTTTTAGCTTTCTAATTAATATTCATATTCGAATTTATCTTATGTATAACCCCATATTAAAAATGATTTACTTATTAAACTTTGATTTTAACTATTTTAACCCTTCTTTAAATAAATTAATAATAAATGTCCTAATCTAATCCAAGTGGGCCTAAATGGTCATATTTTATTCCTAAGTTTGTTTTTGGTCGAATTACACTTGTCCAATATAATTAGGACATGTGTTAGGGTAATATTAATATCATATTTACCCTTAGTTACCCTATTTACTATTAACCGTGGTAAAAAAAGTAAAAAGTTACTATTCACCAAAAAATTATTTTCATCTCATTGAACCACATTTTAGTCCTTGATATTAACCGTGTCTCTCGGATTTTCAAAATTCCATTCACAGAAGTGGTAAAATTAAGTTTTATGCAAAATTCAGTTTTTTTTAACTACCACTTAGTAGTTTCACTATTCATCAAAAAATGAAGGTTTTCAGAAAAATGCCAAAATTTCATCCTATGCTAGATTTCATATTCCGAATTCAAAACTGAAGTCTATTTTACCAAATTCATAACATAGAAGTTGAATTAATTAATTTTATAATTAAATCCCGCTGTTTTGACAAATAGCGTGTTTTTAAGAAACAATTTCTATCAAAAGATTGATACTTGATTATGTCTGGTTTAAATGTGAAATTACAACCAATGACCAGCATTGAATTAAATTGTAAAAATATATTCTAAATATACTTTAAAACCACTCAAATTAATAATTTATCACTATTAATTATTTCGATTAAAAAAGTTGTTTTTTAATTATAATTAATAATTTTCACTATTCATCAGAATATGAAAGTTATCCGAAAAGTACCAAAATTTTACCTTAGGCTAAATTCGAAACTCCAAATCCAAAAATGAAGTTCATTTTGAAATATAAGATTTACATAATTTTAAAACGTGGTTATTACTATTCATAACGGCTAGTTTTAATAATATTTTAATAGCATATCGTTGTTTAGTGAAACTCGTTATTGCGTACTACACACGCTATCGAGGAAGGTCGCGATTGCGTGTATGCAAGGCAAGTCAAGGATGCGTGTTGTGCAAGCTCCTTTTGGTGTAGCGTACAATACAAGACATTAGTGAAATAAAAAGAAAATTTTTCATAAAATCTCGGGCTGTTACATTCTACCCCCCTTAAAATGAATTTCTCCCTCGAAATTCGTCGGGGTTATAAATGGTTTACTATTCGAAAGATTCTTTAATAGAATCCCACATCGTAAAAAGGAATACAAAAACTTGGCTTTAAAAACTAAAGTATGAAATGTAATGATTACCCAAATAAACTAATCGCTGGGTTTCCACATAGGTAAAAAATATGGATATTGAAGAGAAATCTAACCATCATGTTCTGATGGATAGTGGTAGAGAACATGGCTATGGAAAAGCCAGTAATCACAAATCCATAAATTTGTGACGATCTAAGGTACCATCTGATTCATCACATATAAGATCACTAGGACAACATTTTTGGTTTTCAAGATCATTTCCCTAAAGTTGAAAATTTGAATTAGAATAAATACTTAGTTTATTTTGGTACAATATCACTATTGTCCGTGCCTTTAACAATTTCCACATCATCTCTTAAATAAATGAAGTTGAATTTGTCATTCGCGATGTGTTAGCAGATCATGTGATAGAATGATGGGTCATTCCATCTGTCTCAAACAAAAGGTTAGAAAAGTTATCAAAAAATACATAAATCCATCTATAGTGAGATTAATCATATATGGTTCCTAAAATGAACTTATACATCACATATCATACTGCTTAATATAATAAAACTAGTTTCTACTAAACAGGGACTTCCTGTAGGTCAGTGGTAGGCGATAAAGGCCAGTCGCACTTCGGTTGTGGGTTCGATTCCCACAGCCTTGTCCGAAGCGATGGGTTGTCGCCCGTCCTGCAGGTTTTCCTTTTTATAAAACTATATTACTATAACATCCCATCAATAATATCGAAAAAAAACTTCTATCCTTAAACAATACTAACTTATGTCCAACATAATTCATTCCAATCATTAGGCTCATAATACTGCAGTCCATTCTCATAACATAGTGAAAAAGATTACCAGAGATTTAATACCATCGTTGATCCCCATATATCATAAGATATATCTTGTTGGTCACATTCCAAACATTCAAAGGCCTTAATCTTGTACTCTCTTGAATACCCATTGAACCTTAGTGAAAACTTGAATGCAGTTAAAAGTTAACACTTTTCACATACCGAAATCCTCAAAATTCTATATACTCAAACCATGATATCACTTAGTCCTTATATCAATCATGAGCTCATGAATACTGTCAAACATTTCATTTTCCCCTTATCCCTTCATTATGCGCATATCATCTTCATTCCAAAAATATCTGAATAACCTTTCATGGATACTGGTAACATTAATCAGACAACAATGTTACAATCCTTACATGTCTCTTTATTCCATAGTACCATGAGATTACTTATACAACATTACACATGATAAACATGTAATCATTCCACTACATTCTTAAACCATTGACCGAGCTTCAAAAATTCTTTCATCTCACATACCATTGGTAGTCTCTTCATCATCATCCACATAAATACTTCCCATATGACCATACTGATTCTCTTCATGAGTCATTCCCTTAGGGAATTTGTTTGCATAATGCCCATACATTCCACATTTAAAACACTTAACCATTTTTGATGTCGTAGCAATACCATTATCCTCATCCATGGTGTTAACCGACCGTTTTCTTTTGCACTTACTTGCTTTGTGTCCTTCTTTTCCACACCCAAAGCATCTTCCAGTTCCCTTGAAACAATCTCCTTGATGCCACTTCCCACATGATTTACATAGGGGAAATTGGACTTTCTTTCCGCTATGATCATCATGGAACTCCATCTTTCTCTTATTAGTCGAGTCAGGAAACTTACCAAATTTTACTTTATTGATCATGTTGTGAGATTGCTGATTCGGCATAATAATGATGTTTGGACATCCAAATCCCATTTCATTTGGTTGCTCAAGAAGAATATCATTCCATTTTCCATCATATCCTCCATTATTGTGAATCATCTTGTTTCCAGCCATTTTCTAAAACCCAAACAGAATAGTGTTAGATGCAAAAATCATAATAAAGGGGGAGTAACATAAATATCTATCATCTTTGGTTCAATCTAATATCGTTACCATAGTTCTAGGACTATATCCTATACGTATACTTATCCTTAGGGGCATCCCTAGACATACCTTAGAAATATCTCTAGGGATCTCACTAACGTTTTCGCATCCTAGTTTCCAAAGGTTGACTAAACATTTCCTCTGATACCAACTGTAGAGACCCGAAGCCTGACGTACATAGACTTTACATTACTTTTGCTGAATACTTAGTACATAACAAAAACACACACACACAAGGATCGTAATAGTTTAGTGTCTTTGGAAACTCGGAACGTAATCTTCTAATCGTGGTGAAATATCTTCAATATCTCCCATAAAGATCTTCCCCTTTTTTTACCTAAAACCTTTCTTTATATCCTGGGGAAAAGAAAACATAAAAGGGTGAGCTCAAATGCTTAGTAAGGGTATACAAAAGAAATAAAAATCATATCATATCTTTTTGAAAATCATAACCTGCAAAAGAGATCATAATATCTTAACATGGAACAAATCATAGAAGTGAAAATGAGATCACCATAATCATAACATGAAACTTGAAACTTTGTGGCATGCACACATAATCATGGAAATCATTTCTTTTTAGTCATGACTCATTGCCAAGACTATCTTAGTGGACAAAGTCCCTTTCTGAACCGAGTTCACTCCTCGTTTCAGTCCTATATCACTGAACCGAAATAACCTTCCGTTCCAGCCATGTCTATCTCATGAGATATAAAATCTTTACCCAATGCATTGGAGGGAGATATAGGTCCCACCCATCTTATAATGAATCCTTTCTTATGTGTGCCACATAATCATAAAACATACATCATAACGTAACCCATGTATTAAAAATGGGATTCTTAAACAACATGACATCATAAAACAATTCATATAAGATAAAGGAATTCATAAAAATGTTTCCATCAAAATATAATCAAATCCATGTAATAATAGGGATAAAAACAGAACCCTTTTATTATCTTAGATGGAAAATAATTTTGATAAAATACTTGAACTCCATTCTTGAGGAAAATATCCTTTCTACTTCAAAAACATTTTTCCTTTCATAACATGTCATACAACTTTAAAATAAAAGAAGTTGATTAAAAATAAACTTGAAAACTTGTAAAGGAAGCTTCATGGAAACAATGTTTTAAAAATCCATTCATGCCGTATAAGTTAAAAAAACATTCTTCTTACTTTTGTCGGAAAAGTCAAAAAGTACCTTGTACGACAAAAGATTCATTTCATACATATTACTAAAAACTCACCAAAGGGTAAAAATGGATTTAAAAAATTGTAGGTGGATGGAAATAATATTACATTTTGATGAAACATGGATGTGGATGATAAAATACACCCCAGTAAATACTTACGAATAAACAATCTCGGATAAAAATGAGATTGTGATATTTCCCTTACCTTAGGTCCGACTTGCTTTGTAAGTGTCCGAACCTCCTGTATAATGATTTAAATCATGTTATTGACTTATTCCAGAATCATACTAATTGTTATGATATCATATATGGTTCACTTATGACTTTATTTTACCCGTTCTTTTGTAAATTCCATGTTAAAGAGCGTTTTGGGTAAAATCGTTTCATTTATCGTAGGTGTTTTGACTTGTTGTTCTTGACATTATTATTACTTATATCATGATTTACTTACTTACAGAATATAAAATATGATTTATATATCATATATATTCAGTATATATATATATAATAGATAGTTAAATGAAATGAAAAACACCGTTCATGGAGACGGTAGTCCGTACGTACGCATGAACGCTGTTTTTCTTTCCTTATTGTCTTGAATGGAATTAAGTAGATGACATGCATATAAATATAAATAAATCCAGTATCATTATTATGTCATATATTTCATTAGTACTTATTATATATACTTTATAATCATTCATTAATGGTTAATCTTTGAGAATGAATCTCATCGCGTCGTGGAGACGGTAGTCCGTACGTACGCACGAGCGATGATATCATTTCCGTAATTATTGAATTGAATTGGAGTGGATTATATAATATATCAGAATAAATATGACGTTGTAATAACTATGTATAGTTATTCTTTACACCAATATACCCATCCATGTAAGGTGGTGGTGGAAAATAGATTACACCACGGCGTGGAGACGGTATTCCGTACGTACGCACGCGCGGTGATTTCTTTTTCCGTAGGATGGATAGATGGTGAAATAGGGTTGTTTCATACTTATAATAACATATCAGTATATGAGTGATACTGATGTTATTACTTCATAATGAAACAACCTAAGAAGAAGAAGTGGAAGAAGAAATAAAGATGAATGAATTGGTAACGGTAATTACCTCTTCTTTGAAGTGCCTCTTTGAGACCTCCTCTTAGGGAACTAAAATTGGTTTTTGAGTAAGACCAGAACCTCTAGGATGTTTCTAGGGAAGTGGAGAAGAGATTTTGGCAGGGGTTGGCCGAGCTTGAGTGCTCAAATTGGTGTGAGGAGGAGGGGGAGGAGGTGTCCTTTTATAAGGGAGGAGAGGGGCACCTTAGGAATATCTCAAATTATTATTTTATATTAATGTCAAAATCGGTTTATAATGGTTCCAAAGGGTCTTATTTCGAAGATAAATTGGGGATGGGTCGAAATCCTATCAACCAATGAGATTTAGACAAGTTTAGGGTATTATTTTAACCTTATCAATTAGATTTAACTCTAAGTTAAATAATTTAACTTTTACCATGTCTTTTTGTTTTCTTTCACTATATGGTTAATAAACTTACTATAACATGCCAAACAAACCCCAAATTGTTTATTATTAATATATATATCCTTATCTAAGTCATTTGGCCGAACCTTAGATTTTTAGGAATAAAATAACAATTAATAATATAATATTTGATTTAAAAACTATTTTGTGTCAATTTTGACACTATTTGATATATGATTTTTATGAAAGTCATAACAGAATTATATGTTCGAACCAAGTTGATTAAATCAACATTAAGATATCATAGTAACCTATAAAATTAGTGGAATTCATAAAAAGTCTTAAATTACATTTATTTTGGTGTTTATAACATCAATTATGTCAATATTTCATTAATAAGATAATTACTGCATCATCTTTATGTCATAAATAAATTATATTATATGATGTATACAAATTACAAATAAAATACCATCATGTAGGAAATCGTTTTAGCTTTCTAATGAATATTCATAGTCGAATTTATCTTATGTATAACCCCATATTAAAAAAGATTTACTTATTAAACTTTGATTTTAACTATTTTAACCCTTCTTTAAATAAATTAATAATAAATGTCCTAATCTAATCCAAGTGGGCCTAAATGGTCATATTTTATTCCTAAGTTTGTTTTTGGTCGAATTACACTTGTCCAATAGAATTAGGACATGTGTTAGGGTAATATTAATATCATATTTACCCTTAGTTACCCTATTTACTATTAACCGTGGTAAAAAAAGTAAAAAGTTACTATTCACCAAAAATTATTTTGATCTCATTGAACCACATTTTAGTCCTTGATATTAACCGTGTCTCTAGGATTTTCGATATTCCATTCACAGAAGCGGTAAAATTAAGTTTTATGCAAAATTCAGTTTTTTTTAACTACCACTTAGTAGTTTCACTATTCATCAAAAAATGAAGGTTTTCAGAAAAATGCCAAAATTTCATCCTAAGCTATATTTCATATTCCGAATTCAAAAATGAAGTCTATTTTACCAAATTCATAACATAGAAGTTGAATTAATTAATTTTATAATTAAATCCCGCTGTTAAGACAAAAAGCGTGTTTTTAAGAAACAATTTCTATCAAAAGATTGATACTTGATTATGTCTGGTTTAAATGTGAAATTATAACCAATGACCAGCATTGAATTAAATTGTAAAAATATATTCTAAATATACTTTAAAACCACTCAAATTAATAATTTATCACTATTAATTATTTCGATTAAAAAAGTTGTTTTTTAATTATAATTAATAATTTTCACTATTCATCAGAATATGAAAGTTATCCAAAAAGTACCAAAATTTTACCTTAGGCTAAATTCGATACTCCAAATCCAAAAATGAAGTTCATTTTGAAATATAAGATTTACAGAATTTTAAAAAGTGGTTATTACTATTCATAACGGCTAGTTTTAATAATATTTTAATAGCATATCGTTGTTTAGTGAAACTCGTTATTGTGTACTACACACGCTATCGAGGAAGGTCGCGATTGCGTGTATGCAAGGCAAGTCAAAGATTCGTGTTGTGCAAGCTCCTTTTGGTGTAGCGTACAATACAAGACATTAGTGAAATAAAAAGAATATTTTTCATAAAATCTCGGGCTGTTACATTAAAAGACTAAATCAACATAATAATTGTAAATTCAATAAGTATTCTTACAGCTGTTCCATTACATTATGTTTTGAAAATAACAAAAACATTTCTTAAGTAAAATTATTCTTTGTTTAAGAAAATTTTGGTCCTTAACATTGGTTTTCAATGTCTTATTTCATGTTTTCTCAAACCAAGACAAACTATAATTTTTAAAAATAAAAATTTAGATCATTACCGAACTCATGACCTTACCATTCCATAGAATCCAATGTTTCCAAAACTTTGAATCTAATTTCTCCTAAAATCATATTTCGATTTCTTATAAAAGAAAACATTATTTTCTTTTAAAATTTGACTCTGATTTCTCCTCAAATCAAAATCAGATTTCTCTGAATATCTGAATCCAATTTCTTCTAAAATGAGACTCTGATATATTCTGAAATAAAATTATTTTTTATCTTGATATCATAGTATGCAATTTTTAGAAATTGTAATCCATATTCTCCTAAAATCAGTCTCTTATTTCATTAGAAATAGGACTCTGATTTCATCTAAAATCATAATCCTATTTCTTCTTAAATTAGACTATGATTTTTTTTCAGAAATCCCACTTTTTTTTCTTTATAAATTAGACTCTTATTTATTATAAAATTAGAATATAATTTATTTTGAAAATATATACAGATTTATTCTGAAATCAGACTTGGAATTCCCCATAAATTATACTCTGATCACTCATTATTTCAGACATTGAAAACCTCATAAATTAGATTCTTAATTCATCAAAATTTACACACAAATTCTCGTTTAGTATCATTTTTTATATTTTTTAGATTGGGATTCACTCATTCTAAAGAATCCAATTAAATACATTTCTTAGAGTTAACTAATTTCCTTAAAGTAATGTTTCATTTTATCAAATCCTAAACATGTCAATGTTTCCTAAGAATTAATATATTTCCATACATTTTATTTTTTCATACACATGATAATTTTCCCATGATTTATTACATGAAACTATATCATACAGTATTTTTTTAACTAACCATTATTTGAGTGACACCTATACGGGTACCTCTAAAATTCAGCGAACAAATTGACTATTGGAGGAGCATATTCCCATTTTGAATTGTGCCTATAAATACCCCATCCAATCGAATATTTAGACACACAAATTAAAATATATGGAGATTACATGATATGTTGTTGTAGAGTGATATATATAGAGATAGAATATCATTCCTTGTGTGATCTGTGAACATCATGTTATGTTGTGAACAACTTTTTCATCATTCCTAGTGAGGTTCTGATTGTTGTTGATCAATCGAGGTCTTCTGAGGATAGGAAGACAGATGTTCCAACTACCTTAATGTTCAAGGACTTTAAGGGATTATAAAATGGAGGTGCAAACTACCATAATATTTTAGGGATCCTAGGGAAAGGATGAAAAAGGCATCGATTGCCTTAATGTTCCAGGGCTTTCAAGGATAACAATACAGATTTTAATACTCTTATCAAGGGATCACCTTAGCGTGGGATTAAATTATAAATCAAGGGACCATTATCCAAGGATGTTGGATACCCTTCTCTTTCTGTTAAAATATTTCCTATACTTATTTACTTGTTTGTGTGCCATGTTTTAATTATACTACATTTTGTTAATGAATGAAAGTATACCTTTTTTATACTTTATTATAATTGTACACTCTGATATATAATATTATATACGCCTTATGGAAGACTCATTATATAAGTAAACATTTCATATATTTCCATTTCAGTTCTATTATTCAGATCCTATGAAATATAGTTTCTTAATTATGTACTAAATATGGCTTCTGAATCCATCTATTTTAACTTTATTTTACTTACATTTTCCTATGGTCGAAAAATAATTTTTTTAAACATAAAATTCACCCCTCTTTTATTTGAGAATCTAAATTTAAATTTAAATCCTACAATTGGGATCAGTGTAGGTATCTAAAATAATTATACTTTCATATAGTTTTTCTTTCTCAACATTTATTTCATAACATTACTTGATCATGTTTTTCTTAAAAAAAATATCTTTTTTTAAAAAATGTTTCAACTTATCCAGTTTGGGTAAAAGTTATTTTGTATTTTATTATAGAATTACAGTAATAATGTAGTTTCTATATAACATATAAATCCTACCAGACCACCAATATTTGAAGGTATTGATTTTGAGTAGTAGAGAGATAGTATTAAGAGCATTTTTATAACCACTGGAGTGGAAAATATTTTCATGCTTACTAGAAAATATAACATTCCAGATAAACAAATCAGAACATTCACAAATCATGAAAAACTATAATATCAACTAAACTACAAGGTAAGAAATATAATTTTATGTTTAGTGACAAGGAATATCTATAGTAAAATATCTTCTTGTGAAGCTACCTGTAGTATTTGGAAGAAACATGAAGTTACACACTTTGGAACATGAAAATTGAGAGAAACAAGAAGAGCTCTATTAAGATCGAGATATCAGGGATTTGTATTTCCTTTTGGAGAACCGGTTTTTAAATTTAAACAATGATTTATGACTACTGTCAAGAGTCTTCAATATATGGTAGAAGAAGGACTTGTTGATGAAATACTTGTGGATAAGATAATTGATATCATTCCCAATGGGTTGGAATCTAAAAGGACTATTATTGATGAAAATAAGACAACATCTACATCACACATAAGGAGTTATTTGGAACTATTGTCCAGTATAGAAAACGAATGATGATATATGATGACCTTAATAAGAAGAATAATGTTCATGGTTTGTTTCTTTCCCTATTACATCTAAATATAAGACTCTGGAAAGGGAAACTAGATCTAAATATAAGAATGTTCTTGTAATATCAAAATCAAATGATAGTCATCACTCTGAGAATGAACTGGACAATAATGCATGAAGGATAGAAGAATTGTGGTACAGAAATTTTTTTAGTATAGATATAAGCAGAATAATAGAAAGGACGAAAAAACTCAAAAGAAACATGTTATGAATATAAAAGGGTAGGACATATCTGACAAGATTTTCTTATGATAAAGTAAAAATATATATGATATAATAATTCTAAAAGGAACTAAAACAATTACTAAAAATATACAGTAACTAATGTATTGAAGGATAATGACATTTGGAGTGCCATTGGTGGGGACTCTTTATCTGAATACATAGAATATGAATCTTTTAGTCAGAATAATATTGGTTTTTTAACCAAATTGTGTATTGAAAATAATTTTCTTATGGATAAGGTAAAAAATAATTAATCATTAACAAATATTTATTTATACAATAATTTTCCTAATGAATAATATTATGAATCATAATATGAATAATCATCATCTTTAGAATATAATACCATAACTTCTTCTGGAGAAGTCTCCAGATTTGCTAAATTATTTTAGAATGGTAACTATGATATAAAAATAATTAAGAGAATGTAAATTATAGAATTTTTGTTTTAACAAAAGAAGTTTCAGATCATTAAAAATATCTTGATAAAAAATATTGATTTTTATAATATTTCTAAAAACATTGAAGAAGTTAATTATGAGAAGGATAATTATTCTAAAGAGAAGGAAAATGTTATATCCAAGATTTTTTTAGACAATAGCTCAGTCCCTAAGATGAATGACTATGATCATAATAATTCAGTCATCACACTAAAATCCAATATATTTTACGTGAATAATATTATATCATATTTCACATATCGAAGGAAAAAATTTGATAAAATGTATTGACAACTTCGTCCTCTTAAGAAAATTTCTAGATTTGGTTATACTCACTCAAAACCTGTTTTATGTCCTAATTATTTTTCCCCAAAGTGATCATTTTAAACTAAGTGTTAATTTGGCAGACATTGGGAGAAATTTTTTTCATTGAATAAAACCCAATACTTTGGTTTTTATAAATCATAATTTTCTAAAAAATGAGGATAACTAATTTTTCTTTCAAAAAACTAAAGATCCAAGAAATCTTGGATCCTAAAATAATAAATATTTTATTTATAGAAAAATTGACAAAGTGAAAATTGCAATACATGGTACATGGATAGTGGATATTGTAGGCACATAATTGGTAACAAAAACTTCATTTAAATGATTATCAATATTAAATGTGGAAAAGTAACATTTGGTGGTACTTATCAAAGAGAAATAATTGGTATATCTAACATTTTTCATCTTGGAAAGTATTTAAGTTCTAATTTTTTGATTATTATGGTTCATAAGAACAATCTTATAAGCATAATCCAATTATGTGATAAAAGTAAACTTGTTATTATTTTTTATGATAAATGTATAGTTCACAAATCTAAGGAAGTGCTTATTTCCTCTACCAATAGGCATTGAAATTTTTATACACTGAACATAGAATTCCTTAGGAGCCAAGAAAACCCATTCTGTAGTGAAATAGAAGATAAATCATAGTTATATAATAAAAGACTAGGAAACAATAATTATAGAGACTTATACAAATTCTCAAAGAAAAGACTTTTTAATAATCTACTAGACCTTAGATTCGATTCTCCAAAAGATTGTGATCATTGTCAATGTGGCACGAAACATATGTCTAGCTCTAAATCAATCAGTGAAGTCTCAACATCTGATTCATTATAGCTTGTTCATGTGGATCTTTTTGGTCCAACACATACATGATGTATTGGAGGAAAATACTTTGTACATTTATATTTGATGATTAAACTATATTTTATTGGGTCTATTTTCTATTGAAAAAATCTGAAGACATTTGTTATTTTAAATATTTTTTATTCAATGTTGAAAAAAAGAAATACTTTCCATTGACAACTATTCAAAGTGATCATGGGAAGAATTTGAAAATTCATATTTTAAAACTTTTTTAGTAAGAAAGGCATTACTCATAACCTCTCATCTCCAAGAAATCCTAATAATGGATTTTTTTATAGAAACAACTGAATTCATCATGTGATAACTAGAACCACGTTGAGTGGATATTTAATTGTGAAACACTTTTGGGCTAAAGTAGTCAAAAATTCTAGTTATATAATAAATAAAGTTTTAATCAGACCTTTTATTAATAAAACACCTAATGAATTGTGGACTGGACAAAACTAAATGTTTCATATATCAATGTATTTGGATGAAAAATATTCATATTAAATACTAATGATAACTTAAATAAATTCACACCCAAATCAGATGAAGTCATTTTATTAGGATACTCCACAACTTCTAAGGAATATAGTGTTTTTATGCAAAATTATTATACTGTTGAATAAATGGTACACATTAAATTTGATGAAACTGATCCTTTTATTTATAAACAAAATCATCTTATATCTTTATACGAGTTATCAATAACTGATTATCAGCCTTTGTTGGAAGATTCTTCAAATAAGTAAAATACTCAAGAATATTTTTCTAAAGAATTTATCCTAGAATATTAATTACCTTATATGGATGAACATGTTTTACATAACCAAAATCAATGGTTTCTTACGAATAATATTAGTAATAATATCATTGGTAATGTAACTCAACCTGTAACGACTATATTTTATGTAAAAAGTTATGTCGAACATCTAGCTATTCGTTCTCAATGAGAACCTAAAAGCACTGATACAACATTAGAAGATTATTTTTGGATTACTGCAATGAAAGTTGATCAAAATGAATTTGAAAGGTACAAAGTCAGGACCATGGTTGAATGACCTAAAGAAATGTTTTTAATTGGTTTAAAAGGGGTCTTCAAAAATAAATGAGATGAAAATTGAATCATTTTATGAAATAAAGATGGATTAGTTTCTAATGTCTATAATCAACATGAAATAATAGACTATAAAGAAACATATAATCCAGAATCTATACTTGAATCTATTCGTATTCTACTAGCGTTTGTGGAAATATTCAATTTAAAATTTTTTCTAATGGATTTGATGTGTTCATTCCTTAATGGATATGTTAAAGAGGAATTTTATATTGAAAAACCACCTGGTTTTGAAGAAATAAAACATCCATAAAATGTTTACAAACATACCAATTCTTTATAAGAACAAAATCATGACCCCGGAGCATGGTATGATAGACTTACAAGATTTTTGGTAAAAAATAATTATGTTAAGGGTACTTATGATTCAACTATTTTTATGAAGATAGATTAAAAATGTTTTGATTGTTCAAATTTATATTGATTTCATTATATTTGGATCAACTCTGGAATCATTAATGGATTCATTTTCAAATATCATGAAATATGAGTTAGAAATGATTATGATTGGTCGGTTAGCATTTTTCTATGGTTTTAAAATTTCTCCAATACCATATGTAACTTATATATATCAAAACAAGTATATTAAATATCTACTTAAAATGTATGGATATTAGAATATGAAAAGTATAACAGCTCCAATCAGTACCTCAAACTCTATTGATCTTAATGAGGTTTGGATGCAAGTAAATCAAACATATTTTAGAGTTATTATAGTAAATTTATTATACTTAACAACTATTTATAGAGAATTAATGTTTTTAGTATGAATATATTCAAGATATAAATGTAATCCAGTTGAATCTAATTTAAAAGCAGAGAAAATAATTTTTTTTCTATTTAAAGGGAACCATGGATTTTGTACTTTTCTATTCTTCTGGTAATGATTTTGTTTTAAAATGTTTTTAGATGATTATTTTGATGGATATATAATGAATATAAATTGTACATCCAGAACATGTCATTTCATATGAGAATATTTAGTTTCTTGGTCATGAAAGAAGAAACACTCAGTAGAACTTTCCCCTTTTGATGTTGAATATCTAGCGGCTGTAATTTGTTATGATCATGTGTTGTAGATGCAACACGCACTCACATACTATGACATAAGTTTTACCAAAACACAAATAATGTGTGATATTACTTGTTAAATTTCCCTAAGCAAAAAAACATCACATCACTCTGGTTAAAAATAATATAGATATTAGGCATCAATTTCTTAGTAATCGCACACATAAAGGACATATTATTTTACAATTAATCAGAATGAAAGAAAATATTGATGACATTTTTACAAAATAATTACGCTTTATTAGATTTGAATATATTAAACAAAATGTAAGAACCGTAAGGTAATCATCCATATAAACTTTTTGTTATAAACATCTCCTAGTATTAAGTGACACCCTAATAAAGTTTTTGTAGCCTATTTTCTCATAGAAAAACATTATAAATATTGGAAATTGTTTTTGAGCAATCCTAAAGGTATGTTTCCTTACATAAATCATCCCAATTGCATTTTTCTACATTGTGGTATTTTTATTTGTTTTAAAAAAACATTTTCTGATTCACTTTCCTTAAATCTTATTTTTCCGTAAAACCTCAAATGATGGGAACCATAAAATCTTTATTTTTCATTGATATCAACCATAAAATCATAGAAAATAAATATCAACTATTGTATTTATTTGAGAATATGAACTTCCACTACGAGGCCCATATAAAAGACCCTCATATTGGTGTCCTACATCGGTTAGTCCAGTGTTTTTTGCTAAATATCTCCGCTCTTCAAATCAACCATTCAGTTTTCTCTATTTTTATAAGATCTAAATGTCTCTTGATGTTTATCAACAAAACTAGATGGCCTCCAACATAGAACTCATGTATTGGTTAATTTACTTAGAAAGTATGGAAGACTCAAATTTCATTGTGATGTGTGATTCTTTGATTTCAAAAATCATTAAGAAGAATAGATTGGAATGTCTTTTCATTGCAAATCCAAAGAACAAAGATCCATTTTATCCTGATCAACTTATATAATTCTATTATATAGAGAGTTTTAATGAAAATGAAGGAATATATTTTTTATATTTATGATGTATTGAAGAACTTATTCTTTGTCTTTCACCAAGGCCTCCAGTATCTTGGATATTCCTTATGAAGGTGAGATAATATTTCTCTATCACAAGTTACCAGATAAGAAATAATGTTTTTCAAGGTTAATAGAATTGGGTTACTTGGTCCTAAATTATTTTAGTCACCAAAAATAAATCATCTTTCTACCATCTCTATATTTTTAGCACTATAGATTCAATGTTTTTTCTTTCTGAGAAAGGAAGAGAAAGATTACCTTAAGAAATGGGATATCTTCATGATGGATTTATTTGTGAATATAAGGATGATATACCACATAAAGTACATTATCTTGGTCACCAGCATTATCAATAATGGAACCCTCTGGTCTGAAATCGTAATTTATCAAGAAATCTTGTCAATGAATGTTGTCATTTTCCTAAAATCTTTCAAACTCACATACAGCCCACAACCGAAAGTTTTTATGATAATTTTTTTGAGTGATTATACTTTGAGAAGGCTAAAAATTAGATTCACTATTAATTTAGTAGAGTTTATTGAGCATCCCGATAATAATGATCATGATTTTATCAAGAAATGTAAATTGGGAGAAAGTTCAAATAAACTCTTAATGTAACGAAAATAAAAAAACCATAACCTCAAGAGATAGTACCCATACATAAATTAGTATCTTAAACACACAAGATGAAAAAGAAAAAGACATTTTATAATGAAGAAAAAGTGATATGGAGATTTTAGAAGATGAAAAAGAAATAGGGATATATAGTTTATTTGTTAGACCATCCTGATGCTAAGGCCTTGAAGATTCATGTAGATGAAGAGCGTGAGAAGCAAGGTAAAGATAATAAGTTAAGGGAAAAGATGCCAAGATCCAATATTTTTCATGATTTTAATAAATATAATGTGAAATAATCCAAAAAAATCCACATATTTGAATCCTTCTTACAAGAATCATTTCTACTTGAATCTCTAGGAGTAGAAAAAAGAATGACAAACATTTGGATTATGGAACCCATTGTTAAAGAAGAAAATTAGTTAGAAAAAGAGGAAAACATTTAATAGAAAAGTGTTTATTTAATCAATATGTTGGAAGAATACCTATAGAAATAAATTTATTCTAACAATCCATCTATAAGAACATCAGAAGTTGAATACACCAAGATAATTTCAGAAGAACAATCAGATCTGTAAAATAGTGATGGGTAGGACGATGTTGATAAATATTCAGATGATAAGAGTAGTAATAATGTTTCTATTCATCCTGATAATGTTAAGGAAGTTACTGATAAAGTTGGTGGAATTGTTTTCTATGATTATGATAAAATTATTCTTGTTTCTGATAGTGAGCATGACACTGCAAAAGTTGAGTAGGAAATCTATAATGTTGAGAAATGTAAGAAAGCGATTATTAATTATACATGGAAAGAACAAGTTACAAAATCTAGGAAGGATTTTATTGTTGGAACATCTAAGGGTACAACAGATGAGTTAGATAATGTTTCCCTACCAACAAAGGAATCTACTTCAGAATATTCATCTTCCTTGGGACAAGATTTTGATGTCCAGTCCTAGAAGAACCTACTAATGGCCACTTCCTTATTTTATAGTATTGACCCCAGATGTTACCCGCTCCAATAAACCGTTAATAAAAAGATAGATTAACTAAGAATTTTCATAGAAATGTTTCTAAAATAGGAAGCAGATTTTATGAATTTTCAAACTAGTTTTGATGCTCATAAGAGATCTTGAAAAGTGATAACCACGTGGTCTTAGTTAGTGATTGATGATCATAAAATCATCTATGATTTTTATGATTCATTAAAGGACACTATTTATTTTTCAAACTATATGATCATGAACATTTCAACAAGTCTTATAGATAATTTGAATCAAGGTAAAGCATCCCATATTCAAGAAGATAATGACCTGAATGGAATGTTGAATTCTATTGCATTATTTTTGAAAAGACAAAGAGAACTTAAGGATGAGATGGTAGAAATTTTCAAAGAGCAATAATAAGTAACAAAGTCTCAAGGTTATGTTCTTAAATCTTAGGGATAAAATATTAAGGATCTAAAAAAGAAAAAATTTCATCATCATTGGATTCTCATGATGTTTTAGTATGATCACAAGTATATAATGAAGTTGAATGCTACTTTGATAAAGTTAATGCCAATGGAGGAGAATAGGGATGAATAATTTTATCTTAAATCCTATATTTTGTTTTATTTTTCCATGTAACCAATTTTTCCCATCTTAATGTAATTTTATTATCTTTCCATTATTATCCTTTGTATATTCCATACCATTTATGTACAATTTTTTCATTCCATCCATTCCTTTTTGAAAATCACAACGGGGGAGAATATAATGATCAAAAAAATGTTATGAAATAACATTTCCATGTAATGGGAGATACATAAGGTCTTTCTTAAGAAATAATAAGTACATTATCTACAAAAAAAATGTTCCTTAAGGATTTCAAAAACCTTACGGGGGAGTAGGTCAAATTCATTATGGTTCATAAAAATGTAAAGGGAGATATGTATTTCTTATAAAGTGCAAAAAATGAAAACATTATTCCTTATATTCATTTACAAAAAGTTTTTTTTTGATTTCTAAAAATGGGGTGATTGTTAAGTAAATAATAATTCTTATTAATTTTCAATTCATTTTGGTTTTTAAAATCACAAACATATTTCTTAAAGAAAATTATGTTTCTCCAAAATTTATTTTCTTACTGAAAATTTTCTTACTTTCGAAAAATATTTATCCTTACCATTGGATTTCAATGTGTTATTTATTGTTTTCTAAAACCAAGTCAAAAAATATCATTTTTAAGTCAAAATTCATATTCTTATCTAACCCAAGACCTTACAGTTCATTAGAATCTGATTTTCCTAGAATAGTGATTCTGATTTATCTTAAAATTAGACTTTGATTTCTCCAAAAATAAGACTCTAAATTCTCCTAAAATTATAATCCAATTTCTCCTAAAATCAAAATCTGATTTCCCCTGAAATTAAACTCTGATTTCTTATCAAATTAGACTCAGGTCTCTCCTGAAATAGGACACTGATTTCTTCATATATCAATCTACAATTTCTTTTGAAATATATCTCCTATTTCATTTGAAATAATTCTATGATTTATTCAAAATTCATACATCGATTTCTTCTGAAATTAGAATTTGGCTTCTTTTGAAATCACACACCGAATTATTAAGAAATCTGTCTTCAAACTCTCATTTTTCAGATTCTAAAATCCTCATAAATCAAGTTCCTAATTCATCTGAATTCATACTACAAATAACTTTTATTTTAGAATCTATATCTTTATAGTTTTTAGACTACAGTTATCACTTTATTAAAAATATGATTAAAATATTTTCTTAATGTTACCTCATGTTCTTAAAGTAACGTTTGATTTGTTGGGATCTTAAACATGTTAATGTTTCTTAAGTTTAAATATTTTTTTCCCTCGTATATATTTGTTTCTATAACATGATAATTTTCCCTATAATTTCTTAAATGAAACAATGTCATACAATAATTTTTTCACTAACCATTTGATGAACGAAACATGAACAAGTCTCTCAAAAATTCATGGAAAATATGACCATTGGGGAAGAAATTACCATTGAGATTTGTTCGTATAAATACACAATCCATTTGAATATTTTTACACACACATTCACACATCTAGAGATTACATGTTTTAATGATGTGAAGGTATTTCAAGAGAACGAGAATCTTAGGACTTATGTAATATCTAAACATATTTTTCATCTCTCAACAACTCGTTCAAATAGCTTAGTGTGATTTCAATATTGTTGATCACTTGAGGGATTTTAGGGATTGGAATATAGAGGTGATAACTACCTTAAGGTTCGAGGGATTTTGGGAATAATAATACATAAATTCCAAAGACCTTATTGTTCGAGGTATTCTAGGGATAAAAAGAAATTGGTGTCGACTACATTAATGTTCGATGGCTTGTAGGGATTGAAATAAATATTCTTTTACTCTTATCGAGGTCTTACCCTAGTTTGGGTAAGATAAAAATTCTTGAAATTTTAAATCAAGGGACCTTTATCCATGTTTTTTATACCCTTATTTATGGGTTACGGGATTTCTAATACATTTTTACTTGTTTTTGTTTCACGTTTGAATTCTTCTACATTTTCTTAAAGTATGAAAGTAAACGTTTATTATAAATATTTATACTTGTGTACTATCATAAATAATATTCTATATGATTTAAGGTAGAACCTTCCTCTAAGTAAATTTTTCCTATGTTTCCTTATCAGATCCATTATTTGGATCCAAAGAAAGATAATCTCATAGTTAAGAACTAAATTGGGTTATGTGAGTCCATCTTGTTTAACATTGTTAAACATATATTTTCATAAGGATAAAAATGAATGTTTTTAAACATAAAATTAACCCCCCCATCATGTAATTGAGAATATACATTTTCATTTCACTCCTATACTAATATGAACAAGAATAAAAGAAACACACCTACAATGGTTTTGAGATACTTTTCGTTAAATCCATGATTCTAATGATTATTCATGTCATCAAAAACTGCCAAATACATGAATAAGAATTTTATAGTTAATGAAAATGTTTGGTTAATGTGACATCCCATAGATTCAAAATGATGGAATAAATTAGATTTATTATATCCAAAATTCTCATCTAATCCTATGAATGTTTCATTGGGATTAGATGTCAATTGACTCAACCCATTTGGGACTTTGAGCACCAGTTTTATCATTTGACCAGTTGTTGTGATCACTTAAAATCTACCTCTATAGATGTGTATGAAACAAAAAATATTATTTCTATGATTATTCAAATAAAAAATTCCTTCAAATGATATTGATGTATAATTTTAGCCTCTAATTTATGAATTAAAGGAGATATGGTGCAATTGTGTTGAGAAATGTTACCTAATGTATACAATAATGTTCAAAATGAATAATTCTCTAATGTCAACCATTAGTGGCTTCCCTAGGCTTGAGAATTTATCTATTTGGAACAAAAACATATATTTGTCTCTTCATGTTTGTAACAATTATTTGGATCCAGAATAACTATCTCACTATAAAAAATGGGGCGTCATGTGTAATCAAATTTTTCTCGATGCATCCCATATGTTTTGGTTGAAGATTTCAAATTCAATGGCTCTATACATCGTATACCACCTCTAATATAGATAACATATTATAAAATATTTAAATAACATGGAAATGTTCAAACCTGTCATGACCCGTCCTCGGGGCCCGTGTCGTGACTAGCCTAACCCACCTTCCATAGGCCAGGGGCTAGTGACTAGCACCAAAGGAATAAATCCCAAATAAAAAGGTGAAGGCATTACCTTTATCAAGTAACACACGCAACAGATTACGCAAGAGAGTAAGAACTATGTAAAATTGAGTACAAAAGTAGGTGCTGAAAAGTAAATGGGCCAGTATACAAACCCAAATGAAAGTACAATACAACTAAAAATAAAGTACAATAGTAGTAAATTAGAACAACAACACTGAATTTTCCTCCGTAATTCCCACCTGAGGGGTGGGTACATATAGTCTCTTCAGTTCCTTGGGTCCGGCGATCCGCTCCATGTACGTCATGCCAAGTGGTCCACCTCTGGGTTCCGTCCAGCTCCACAAGCCTCCACCTCGATCATTGATGTCCGTTTTCTGCATCCAACACAACGTAGTGCGGGCATAGCCTATGCAGGGATGAGTATACGATACTCAGTAGGGACCCTGAGACCCCCAAAGGTCTCTCAAAATCAATGAAGGATAAATGACAAGGAATGGTACAATCACAAAGTATCAACCGACTCTACAAGTTATATTCCCATACATATACCTAAGTCATCATTTATAGTCCGTCTCCATCTCTCGAGCCTAAGAACAACCCAATCCACATAGGAGAACACAACCCAGTCCACACATGAAGCAAGTCAATCACATCGATGACAAGACTGAAGTCAAGACTCAGTTCACACAGGTATATATCTTTCGTATTGTGATAGAGATGATTAGATGTAGTCATTGATTCATCTAAGATTTTGGACACACAAAGGATACATGACCAGCTTCTCTGCTGGACCCACTCAGGATACAAGACCAGCAACTCTGCCAGACCCACTAAGGATACAAGATTAGCTAATCTGCTGGACCCACTCAGGATACAATACTAGATACTCTGCCAGACCCACTTAGGATACAAGTACAGAGGACAGACTACTGGACCCACATATTATACAAGAACAGTAGTCATTGCTGTCAAACCCACAGAGGATCCCAGTACAGTCGTCATTGCTGCTGAACCCACGGCGGAGTCAAGTACTGTCATCATTGCTTTCGAACCCATGGAGGGTCCAAGTACATTCGTCATCACTGCCGAACCCACGGAGGTTCCAAGTATAGTCCTCCTCACTGTAGAACCCATGGATGATCCAAGAAGATTCATCATCGCTTCTGAACCCACCGAGGATCCAGGTATAGTCATCCTTGCTGCCAAACCCACGGAGGATCTAAGTACAGTCGTCACCATCGCAGTCGCAGCCAGCTCTAGGGTTCCCGAACACAGCATGCTCAATTCCAGGAGGGTATTCTCCTCGGGCAAGTGATTCGATACATCAACTGTCACGAAGCCCAGAGTTGATGTATCCCAATGTTCTGTCTCATAAAATGAAACCCAACACGACAGACGGTGCGTCAATCTAAAGCTCGGTCTGAGAGTTATTGGATTTTTAGTTCCAGGGGCCCGGTTGGTTTAAAATCGAAAACCAACCCGAAAATAATCCAACTACATCCAAACCTCAATTCGAGTATTCCAAAATAACTGTCTCACCAAAAGGAATTCAACGCAGTTGACAGCACGTCAACCGGATGTCCGGTCCTTATGTTATAAGCATTTCTACTCCAAGGGCCCGATTGGTTTCAGATTCGAACCAACCTGGCCATGAACAAATGTTGTTGAAACCTCAAGTGTAATATACATAAATGATCATCTCAATCCAAGGAATCCTACGCAACTGAAGGTGCATCTATTAGAGGACCGTAGCTCATGTTATGGGAAAAAGACCGAAAAACAGTCTGAAGTGGGGGTCTGGGCCCGGTCCGGCCCAGCCCAACCCCCCTTGGTCATCCAGAACTGGTTTGGGCAGAACTGGGATGACCCAACCTGAGTCTGGTTCCGGTCCGGTTGGGCGCAACCCGACCTGGCCGGGGGGTGTGCTTACTCAGCCAACGAGCCGAGCGGGGGTCACGACCCCCTGTTCCCCGGACACGGCGCCAGGCTGGCGTCGTGGTCTCCACTGGATCCCACTTGGCCGCAGGATCCTTTCCTCGCTGATGCGGCAGTGGGCTGCTGCCGGCGGCATGCCAGGGCACCACTGCGGTACTCCGCGTGCCACCGGAGTCATTACGGTGATCCGTTTTTGCTCATGTTTTCTCATGCGGTCGTCTCGGGACTCGAGCTCTACTATGTAGGCTCTGATATGCTGTTGTGGTCCCATTTCATCGTTTCCAATCACTCCATGCATCAAGGACAAAATAGCGGTTGGTACGGGCTTGTTATTTAACCCGCACCCACAACATTAGAGGTTCAAATCGTCACCCATCAATTTAAATTCCAAGCACGAGGTTATAATTCTCTTAAAAGAAAAATATACAAAATTTTCCCCTACCTCAACAGTTGATGTTGAATGTCGGCGTCGCGGTAGATGGCGTCGCAAGGAAAGGGATCGTAGGCGATGTCGGAGTGCGACGAGGAGGAAGTGGTGTCTCCTCTCTTTCCTCGGAGAAAAGAATTGGTGGGACGTCTTCATTATTTGAGGAATCTGCATTCTTCGTCGAAGGAGATGTCCTCCTTCATCGGAGGATGGCATTCTTCTAAAAACTCAAGATCCCTCCCAATATTCCTCTGCACAATGAAAGCTCTCCCCAAAATTAAATAATAGGACCCTCCTATTATTTACTTACACAAGCAAAGAAACTCCAAAAATTAAATCACCACATTAAATAAATGTGTTGACAATTAATTAGGGGAAGGCCGAGGGAAGATCCCCATTAATTAAAAGCGTTGGCAAATAATTAATAGGGAGGGTTTGCCAAAATTAAAAATGCGGTTTTAAAGAGTTAGAGGGAATATTGAATGTGATGGTCTCGTGTGATCCCCACCTCTCTAACATCCACCCTTTGGTAGTTAGGTGGATTTTGGTCCAACCCATAACTACCCATGGGAGGAATTAATATCCCTAGATAAAAAATAAAATTGTAAAACAATTTTATTTACTTCTCAAAAAAACCCCAAATTATAACTTCAAACCCACAGAAAATGCAACTGCAGTAAATGTCCCCTTAAACAATTATTGGTGTTGCGATTTCATCGGTGACCTCAGATTTCAATTCTGGGCACCAGTTCAAAAGATAGAAAAACTCACTTGTTCATTAACTGAACATACCCGAGATAAACTTTGGAAATTGATTCCGAGCACACCAGGCCTCAGAATCAAGCGCCGTCAGAAGACACTAACTCATAAAATTCAAAAGTATTTTAAAAAATATATCTTTGAAATTTATGGTTGTTTACATTACTCCAACCTCATGGATTTATGTCCCCATAAAGCTACAACATAAACTAGGGAAACCAAAGAGGGTACTGAGCACACATTGTGCCTCCTGCTCTCAAGTGCTCTCCTGGAGGTTCATGTGCTGGCAACGAATGTGCACTAGAGGAATCGACCGTCTATGTAGGACCTGCTCTGGTCGATCCTTGGTCTCCACTGGGACCTCCGTAAATGTCACCCCATCATCGATGTCCAGCTCCCTGTGGTCTATGATATTTGTCGGGTTGTGCACGTATCTAATAAGCTATGATAGGTGGAAGACATCGTTCACCCGGTGTGACTGAGGTGGAAGGGCCATGCGGTATGCCAACTCGCCTACTCTACTGAGGACCTGAAAATTCCCGACGAAGGGTGGAGATAACTTGTCACCCCGGCCAAATCTCTGCAATCCACACCGAGATGAGACCCATAAGAAAACATGGTCGCCATCCTCAAACTCTAGTGGACTCTATCACCTATCAGCATAGGACTTTTGTCTGCTCTGTGTTGTCCTAATCTACTCTTGGTTGATTTGAACCTTCTCCATCGTAGCCTGGACCATCTCTGGTCCCATAAGTGCTGACTCCCCAGGGTTTTCCCAGCATAGTGGTGATCTGCAAGTTCGGTTGTACAGTGCCTCGTATGGTGCCACCCTGGTGGCGTACTGGTAGTTTTTGTTGAACGCAAACTCCGCCATGGGTAGGTGATCCTCCCAGATGCGACCAAATTCAAGGACACATGCAAGGAGCATGTCCTCGAGTGTCTAAATGGTCCTCTCCATCTGTCCATCCATCTGAGGGTGAAAGGAAGTGCTCAGGTGTAGTTGCATCCCCAAAATAACATGTAACCCCTTCCAAAGTCGGGAAGTAAAGCGATCATCTCGATCAGAGGCAATAGATGATGGCACACCATGAAGTCATACGATCTCGTGGATGTAGAGGCGTCCCCAGATCTCTAATGAGCCCTGCTCTCTGATTAGTTGGAAGTGGGCCAACTTGGTAATTCGGTCTACAATTACCCAGATAGAGTCGTGTCCTGTGGATGTACGTGGAAGCCCCATCACGGAATCCATTGATATTCCATCCCACTTCCATTCTGGGACCTCTAAGGGTTGTACCATGTCTGATAGTACCTAGTGATCCAGCATCACTTGCTGACAACTGAGGCATCATGAAACAAAATATTCTATAGTGTACCCCTTACCAGGAGTATAGACTATCTCAATGTCATAGTCCCCATGGAACTCAAGTCAACGACACCATATTAGGTCCTGGTCCTTCTATGAGAAGACACACCTGAGACTTTTGAGGTTGGAGTAGACTGTAAACCATTCACTCAACGAACCATGGGTGTGACAAGACATTGCAAAGAACTCGAATACACCCCTTTTCTCTTACGTCCTACAAGAGATTATAAGATTCCTCCTTTGACGAAAAGAGAAATATGATCTCATCCCCTATATGAAACACATTCTTTTCCTAATATAGTCAATCCTAACATGAACGGTACCATTTCATGCCATGGACGATGTTGTAAGGCCTCGATGCTACTACCAAGCGATCCAACCATTACTCTCACCTCTGAGGGTCGATTCACACTGTCGGAAGCAGTGTGTGGTCACTAGCTCTCCTCCAGTAGGAATCTTGAAATTGAGGGTCAAGTCAACGGTTTTAATTGGAACCTCTCAGTATCAACCACATAAAAAGGACAAGGAAACAAACGTCACAAGAACAAGTGTCTTTTATTACTGCAGCTCAAAGTACAAAGAAAAAAGTATTCCACAAACAACGAAATTAACAAAGATAGAAGCACCATGAACAAAATTCCCCATGCTTGGAGCTAGTCCCGCTCCTACCCGTTTGCTCCCGGAGCTCTATGGTTATAGGCCTCAGCCACCTGAATTAGTGCTCTCCCCTGTCCAGACATTCCCTAATGTCGGGGCAGTCCTCCTGGTGGTGGTGGTGGTAGGGTCTCAAAATGTCGTCCACCATTTACAGCTTGGCCAGTCCCTCTGCCATGTCTGCCTGCTCTCGGAGGACCACCACAGTCGAACCTCTGCCTGGGAGGTCCCTCTACTGCCTACTGCTAATCTTCAGGGCGGGTCAGGCAGCGTCGAGCCATGTAACCCTCCCTACCGCATGAATAGCACTGCCTACTCTTCGTATGGATGGATCTATTTTGTGTTCCCCACACAACCAAACCTATATCCTGAGATCGCTCATCTGATAGCCTGGTCCTCTTGGACTTCGCCGTCAACTGTCTACTACCGGCTGCAGAAGACTCTGCTACATGTCGTCCTATAGAGGGTCTCTTCCTTGGTGATTGGTCAGCGAGAAAACACTCCACTATAAGGTCTTTCTCCAGCACCCCCGCTTGCGTCGGGATGTTGAGGGAGATCCTCGAAGCTCTGATCTCATGTTTGATTCCATGGTCAAAGGTCCGGGCCTAGAAGAATGGGTCTAGTACCATTTATATGGAGTAGAGCGAGAGGTCTCTAATCCTCACCGAGTACTGGGCTACTATCATACTTCCATTCCACAGTTGTAGTATCATTTGGATGCGCACAACATGGAGGGTGGCTGGAACAAGCTCTGAGAAGAAGAGGCTCCCAAAGTCCATCCAAAGTAGTGATGCCTCTTCGTGCCCCTAGAGCATCAGGCTCCACCATTTACATGCTACTGCATGTAGGAGAATCATTACAAGGATCACCATAAGGTCTGTTGGTGTCCCTACCAATTTGAAGACTCTGAAGATAGCCTCTAGAAAATCCTCGGATGCCTGAGGATCTGTCACTCCATGAAACGTGGGCGGCCTCTATCGCTGAAACTCGTGCAATGCACTTAGGCGGTGTGCACTCTCTACGGCTGGGGCTGGTGGTATCGGTGGCCCTGCGAGTAGTGGTACCACTAGTGCCTCCACTATAATGGGGTCCTGCACCGAGGCCTCATCGCTCGGTGGGCTGCCATCCCAAACATAACTAGGAACCCTATCTGACTGCCTTCGTGGGGCCATCCTAAAAAGAAACAGGTGCGCCACGGTCAGAAATTATACCTGGTGAGCTGACACAAAGTAATCACAAAGAAATTTTTTGAAAAGAAACACACACGCAATTAGTGTTTTTGTGAACTGAGTTGTAAATCAGAGGTCAGGGTCCTGGTGTATGGATACGTTGGCCACCGCACGAACACTAGACTCCCTGGACTGAAAACTACACTCAATACTCTTAACACTATTTCTTCACAGAAATGAAAGATCAAAGTCCTATGGTCTGCGGTAGAACTGGCCCCTCTAATACCAATTTTTCACGACCCGTCCTCAGGGCCCGTGCTGTGACTACCCCAAGCCCGTCTTCCATACACTAGGGGCAAGGGACTAGCACCAAAGGCATAAATCCCAAAAAAAGGGAAGGCATTGCCTTTATAAAGTAACACACAAAACAAAGTATGCAAGAGAGTAAGCACTAAGTAAAACTGAGTACAAAAGTAGGTGATGAAAAGTAAATGGGCCATTATACAAACCCAACTAAAAGTATAGTACAACTGAAAAGAACATATAGCAGTAGTAAAGTAAAATAGCAACACCGAGTCATCCTCCGGAAATCCAACCTGAAGGGTGGGTACAGATAGTCTCTTCAGCTCCTCGGGTCCGACCTCCCGCTCAGTGTACATCCTGCCAAGTGGTCCACCTCTAGGTACTGTCCAGCTCCACAATCCTCCACCTCGATTAGTGTTGTCCGTCCTCTTCATCCAACACAATGTAGTGTGGGAAAATCCCGTGTAGGGGTGAGTAGACAATACTCAGTAGGGACCCCAAGACCCCCGAAGGACTCTCAAAATACATGAGGAATAAACTACAAGGAAAGGTACAATCACGATGTATCAACCGAATCTACTTAGGTATATAGTCATTCATATACCTAAGTCATCAATTATAGTCCATCTCCATCTCTCAAGCCCAAGAACAACCCTGTCCACAGAGGAGAACACAACCCAGTCCACACAGGAGGAAACAACCTAGTCCGCACAGGAAGCAAGTCAATCACATCGATGATAAGATTGAAGTCAAGACTCATATCACACAAGTATACATCTTTCTTATTACGATAGAGATGATCAGATGTAGTCATTGATTCATCTAATCTATCAGACCCACATAGGATACAAGACCAGCTTCTCTGTCGGACCCACTCAGGATACAAGACCAGCTAATATGCCAGACCCACTCAGGATACAAGACCAGCTACTCTCCCGTACCCACTTAGGATAACAGTCAAGCTACTCTACCGGACCCACTCTGGATACAAGTACATAGGTCATATGGCCGGACCCACGTAGGATACAAGGACAATAGTCATCGTTGTTGGACCCACATAGGATCCCAGTACCATCGTCATCACTGTCGAACCCCCGGAGGATCCAAGTACAGTGGTCCTTGCTGCCGAACCCTCAGAGGATCCAAGTACAGTCGTCCTCGTTGTCGAACCCACGAAGGATCCAAGTACAGTCTTCCTCGCTTCCAAGCACATGGGGGATCTATGTAAATTCTTCATCGTTTTCAAACCCACATAGGATCCAAATATAGGAGTCCTTGCTGCCGAACCCACAGAGGATCCAAGTACAGTCTTCACCGTCGCAGTCGCAGCCTGCTCTAGGGTTCCAGCACACATCATGATCGATTCCAGCAGGGTCCACTCCTCAAGAAAGAGAGTCAATACATAAAATTGCATGAAGCCTAGAGTTGATGTATCCCAAAGTTCTGCCTCTTCAAAAGAAACCCAACGTGACAGACTGTGCGTCAATCGGACACCCAGTCTGAGAGTTATTGGATTTTCCTTTCCAGGGGCCCCGTTGGTTTTAAAGCTAAAACCAACCCGACCATACACCAGCCACATCCAAACCTCAAGTGGAGTATGCCAAATGAATCGTCTCAATAAAAGTAATTCAACACAGTTGACGGCACATCAATCGGATGTCTGTTCCTTATGTTATAAGTGTTTCTGCTCCAAGGGCCCCGTTAGTTTCAGATTTGAACCAACTCGTTCGTACCCAAACTTTACCAAAACCTCGAGTGTAATATACCAAAATGATCGTCTTGATACAAGGATGCCTACTCAACTGAAGGTTCGTCGATCTGAGGTTCGTAGCTCATGTAATGGGAAAAAGACCCAAAAGGGTCTGAAGTGGGGGTTTGGGCCCGGTCCGACCCGGCCCAACCCCCCTGGGTCGGCCCGGACCGGGTCGACCCGATTCAGGTCCGAGTCTGGCCCGGTAGGGCGCGGCCCGGCCCAGCGGGGTGCATCCCCATTTGTTGGACCCACCCCGACCCAGCCGAGGGGGTGCACTAACTCGGCAGCGAGCCGAGCGGGGGGCGCGGTGCCCCTGTTCTGCGTACGCGATGCCAGGCTGGTGCCACAGTCTCCCCTAGATCCCACGTGGCCACAGAATCCTTCCCCTGCTACCACGGCTGATGTTGCGGTTGGTTGTTGTCTGCGGTGCGCCGGGCGCCACCACGGTACTCAGCGGGCCACCGGAGTCATTCTGGTGGTCCATTTTTGCTCCTGTCTTCTACTGCGGTCGTCTTGAGACCCGAGCTCCACTACGAAGCCTCTGATTTTCCATTGCAATCGTGTTTCATCATTCCCAATAACCCCGCACATCATGAACAAAATAGTGGTGGGTCTGGGCTTGTTCGTTAACCCGCACTCATCGCGTTAGAGGTTCAAATTTTTGCCCAATAATTTAAACGCCATGCACGAGGGTGTAATTCTCATAAAAGAAACATATAAAAAAAATTCCCCTACCTCAACAATTGATGTCGAACGTCGGCATCGTTGTAGATGTCGTCTCGGGGAAAGGGATCATAGGCGACGTCAGAGTGCACCGAGGAGGAAGCAGTTTCTCCTCTCATTCCATGGAGAAAATAATGGATGGCACATCGTTTTTCTTCGAGGAACCGGCGTTCTTGGTCAAAGGAGATGTTTTCCTTCTTCAGAGGCTGACATTCTTCCAAAAACTCAATATCCCTCCCGATCTTCCTCCGCACAACGAAATATTTCCCCAAAATTAAATAATATTCCCCTCCTATTATATAATTACACAAGCAAAGAAACTCCCAAAATTAAATCACCACATTTAATAAATGTGTTGACAATAAATTAATGGAAGGGATATGGAAGAACACCATTAATTAAACATGTTGGAAAATAATTAATAGGGAGTGTTTTCCAAAATTAAAGAAGGGGATTTGTAGAGTTAGAGGGAATATTGAATGGTTGGATCTCGTATGGGCCCCACCTACCTAACAACCACCCTTGGGTAGTTAGGTGGATGTGCTTCCCACCCTTAACTACCCATGCAAGAAAATAACCTCCCTATATAAAAAAAATAAATTGTACCAAAATTTTATTTACTTCTCAAAAAAACCCCCAAATTATAATGTCTAACCAACATAAAATGGAACTGCGGTAAATGTCCCATTATGCAATTACCGGCACTGTGGATTATCGGGGCCCTCATATTTTAATTCCGGGCACCGGTTTAAAAGATAGAAAAACCCACTCATTCGATAACTTAACGTACCCAAGCTAAACTTCGAAAATTGATTCCAGGCACACCGGGCCTCGGAATCAAGCATCGTCTAAAGCCACAGACTCGTAAAATTCCAATATATTTTAAAAACATTCATTGAAATTTCTGGGTTTTTACATAACAAAATTTGGGAAGATGAATTATTTGAATTATAGTGGGGAATATGTTCTACTTCCATCATCAAGTGAAATCAGTACACAACAATGAATGAAAAAAAAGAATATTCTCCAAACATAGGTACGGGGAATATAATTGTTTGTGGGATAATATTGAGGTTATTCATATTGAAAATAATGTTTGTGAAAAGTTGATCTTCACATTTCTTAATGTGAGTTCAAAATTAAGGGACATTTTAAATGCTTGGAATGACTTGCAAACAATGAACATAAAGCTTGATCTCTATCCATAAGGGTATGGAAAGTATGAGCTAGATATTTTTTTAATGACAAATTGGATTGAAGATACATTCTTTCAAATTTTAAAACATGTAAAGGTATCTTATGGGTATTCATGTAACATAACAAGTTGTGTTTACCTTATGAATCATAGGTTACCTGGATTGAAAAATCAAGATTCACATGTTTTTTTAGTAGTTTCTAAAATTGAAATTTCATATATTATTACCTAAAAATTATACTTCTTTTGTGCTACAATTTTTCACATTAATAAGAAAAATATTTTGTAAAACACTATAACCATTATAGAATTGAGTCCTTTAGAAAATATTTTTATTGACACTTTGTGAAATTGAGATGACCTTTCCTCTTTCATTTTTTAATGTCATGATGCATTTAACTGTTCATTTTTTTGAGGAAGCTAAATTAGGAGGCACCATAAATTATCTCAGTATATATCAAATTGATAGGTACATTATTTATATGTTTCTTAGTTATGAAAAAAAATTTGTGGCACATCATTAAATATAATATTTTTTTTAGATATCTTGGTCATTTAAAATCATACATTAAAAATAAATCTTAACCTGAAGGATTTATTTTTGAAGTCTATTTGTTAGTGTATTGTCTTTCCTATTCTTTTTAGATACATGGTTGATATCAAGACAGGATTCAAATTAGTTGGGAGTATTGAAGAGATATAGACTGAATCTCAACTACATGGGTAATCAAAAATCCATCCTATTATTGGTCGGCCAGTTGAGAGAAGATCAAATTTTATAGTAATAGGAATGAAATTATTACAGGCACAAAGATATGTGTGGCTTTATAGTCAAGTTATAGATCCATTTATTGAAGAGTTGAGGATTCAAATAACGTGTATATTGAGAGTCCAAACATGAAATGATAATGATATAAGAAAAGTTGTTAATAAAGATCTTGTAGAATTGTTTTCATGATGTGAATGTTTAAAAATTATTGAAATAAATATGGATATTAGGTTAACAAATATATTTTTTTAAATATAATAAATAATATTTCTTTTCGTAAATCATGAATACTTATACTCGAGATGAGTTTTCATAGGATTTGATGTTTCTTGCTCAAGGTCCTCTAAAAAGGCTACAACGTTTAACCCTTACTGCGTGAATGGATTTATATTATATAAAGTCGATCAGGAAGAGGGTCTAAAAACATATAATAGTTATATATTGACATTTTTAGAAGTGGGATATTGTGGAATTATTATTGATATTTTAAAATTAAACTATCATGGTCATTCATCTATAGTGTTATTCAAATTTAATTAGGTTGATATTTCCACGGGTGTTAAAAGAGAATCCATATAATTTACTTCTATGAACTTCTCTCTCTTGATGTAAGTTGGTGACTTTGAATCACATGATATGTATATCTTATCATTATAAGAGAGAAATTTATATTTTTTTGGAAGATGTCATGGACTAACGGTGTAGTGTACCTGCTCCCATAAAACAAATATACTTGTATCATTTGGGTGATGAAGTGGAAGACTAGACCTCTAACATTGAATCCCATCAATAGAAAAAAAGTGAACATATTTGTACATCATGATATTGAAAATATTAGTCTTTCAAGGGTGGATAAAGTATATGATGTAATTAATTAGCATGATAATGAAATGACTGATGGAGAAAATGATTTTATGTGCATTCATACATTCATTTATCAAAAACTTATGTCATTTTCTCAGTTATGTATTGTCATAGTTAAGTAATTTTTTTTCATTAATGATCACCTATTATCATTTCTAATTTTTATGCATGAATTTTTTGAAATATATGTTCTAAAATTTATTTTATTTGATTAAATGATAGGAATTTAAAAGGGGTGGTAGGCCACCACACCTAGTTATTCATCGGGATATTGGATGGTGACTGTTATTGTTATAAATTTTGATATGATTAATGTTATTTCAATTTTTTATTCCACTAACTATTTTTTCATAAAAGAAGGAAACAATGCTACTATAGAGGAAAATATGAAGAGTAAAAATGTCATGAATTTGGAACAAACTAATGATAGTTGTCTCATTTGATAGCTATGGGGTCGCTACGAATGACATTGTGGGATTATTTAGACATATTCTAGGTCATATGGTCGCTGAGCTGGTTACCCTTCTTATTATATATTATGATTGTATGAAAATGACTTCATCTTGGAGAAATGAAGTTATTGATTCACATAAAAATCTACTTTTTCTAAATTATTGTGTAATTGAGTATAGTTGGGTTATTAAATTTGAATAATTTCTGAATTAATCCCTATGTATAGATGTTTTTCTACATTTCCTATTATTTATCTAAATTCATTGATCACTAGTGGTGAGAAAGTAATTCACAAAAACTCAAAATCATTTAGTTCACACACTATCATTGATTTTACATTGAAATATAAATATGAAATATTATTTTATTTTAAATATAAGATTTATAAAGGTATTTTTAAAATGAATTAGAGACAAAGATTGATAGTGTGATAGGTAATGTTAATCATCAGTCAGTTATTTGTGGAGAGGGTTTGGTCATGTATCATTTACCTTGTAGATTATTCACAGGAAATTTTAGATGGGATCAGGACAATAGGTGACCTATGTTTGTTTTGTATATATTTGTTTTATATGTTGTGTTTCATTTTTTATGGAACATTATTACTGAGTTATATATATTTTGATTATAAGATACATAAATTTTGGTACAAATATATGATGGAATGATCTGGTCTATGAATTTTTTTTCCAGGCATTATTATGGGGTTATTTGTTCTAGGGTTGAAGATTCGGCATCTCTTTTTTTAAAATTATCATTTAGTTGTGTTTAAAAACACTGCTAAATATAGTGTTTTTAGTGGTGTTTTAAACCACAGCTATATTTTGTTTTTTATGGTGGATAAAACTACAACTAAAAATGACAATCATTTTTTTGCATTAGTTTTATCCATTTTGTAGCACTTGTTTTGGTAAAAAAACCCTTCTGAATTTAGTGGTGGTTTTAACCACTATTAAATTAACATTATATGATACATTTTAGAGACTGGTGCTAAATGGTAGAATCCTCCACTTCTTGGCTTTCGACTCCAATTTCAGAAGTATTTTTTTAAACTGTCATAGATCCATGTGATAACTGTTTAAACCGCCTCCAACTCAAAAGAAACTACCATTACATAGATATCTTCCTGTATTGGACCCAGATATCCAAAACCCAAAATAATACAAAAACTAAAACATAAAATTTACCCGTATAGTAGTTACACTTTCTATGGGGAATTCAAACTCAAGGTGAAGAAAGAAAGGAAAATGGAGAAAGAACAATGGAATAATTTACATTAATCGACCTCATTGTATCAATAATTAAAAATCAGTGAACGAAATTAGATGGTGGAGAAAGAATAACAATCTCTATGATCTATACCATGGTCTAAAAACATGATAATGAGGGGATAAAGGTGGTTAAAACTCTAATAAATAGATTAGGAAAAAGTATAAAAATTAAAATTTAAAACTTGATTGGGGGCACCATAGAAGAAACCATGATATACATCCGGACATGGTGAATCAATAGGAATCCTCTTACACACATATGAATGATATCAAATCCCACAATCCTTCATAATTTGGTCACCTATAATTGTTTGTCTCATGGTTTTATGTTACCCATATGTTCCACAATAAAACCACTATAGTGAAAATTTAACAACCCCAACTCCAATAACACAACGTCTAGTTCTACATTTTTTTAATTTATACAGAAAAGATGGATATAATCACAATAAAATAATCAGTTTATTAAAATTAATAATCCATATAGAGATATGATACCCATTATATATTGGAAATAAAATATAAAACCTATCAAAAGATAACAATTTAGAACCTTGAAACTCATTCATTGATTTATTCTTTATAACCTCGTTAAAGGAAACGACAAATATGTGATCAAATACATATTAATTTTTATGTATAGTGGAATCTATCATGATAAAATAAGTCATAATAACCATGGGAAGGTAAATAACTGAAAAAAACATTCCATTTAATCAATAACATGAGCAAGAAATGCATCCATTTATAATATCAAAGAAAAAATGTAATGGATAATAATTACTGAATTATAAATAAAAGAAATGATTAATATGATATTTCATGATCACAGAAATCATCATATCTATATCATAAATACCTTTCACCAAGATAGTTTAATTAGATGACAGTTATGCACCAAAATCTCATCTATTTTGGCAGGATAATTTGTCTAATTAGACCTATCGAGGTATCGAGGACCTATATATAATTGGGGCGCACTCTTTTCTACGTGTACAATATGTTCAAATTATATTGAATGAAAAATTCAATTCCTAAAAATATGTCTTTTTAATAAATATCTATCATGAGTATATAATAAAATTTTATCAATATTTTTTCAATCCAATAAAATAACATTTATAGTAAAACAACATATGTAAAAATCGTATATGGTTTAAGAAATAAAAATTTCCTAGATTACAAAATATGGATATTTAAGATAAATGTAATTTTTATTGATAACAAGAATGTGATTGTTTTAGGAGAAATCTAATTAACAAAAATGTAAACAAGAGATAAGAGATGACCATCAGTTCATCATAATTATATATTTTGTAATAAATTAATTTACTCTAGAAAAAAAATAAAAAAATAAAAAGATTAAGGTAAAATATAATTATGTATTATGTTTCGTAAAATAATTTAAAACATGTTTAAGAAACTAAATATCATAAAACTTTTACAGTAGTGTAGAAGTCCTTTAACACATTGTACATTAATAACATTCCTTTTTACTATTTATATTGAAATTTAAATATAACCCTCTAAGATAATAATAGAAGTATTACATTCAAGCCTTCTAAAAAATCAATTCTGACATAAGATTATCTTTATAAATAATTTGAGTAATAAAAAGGAAATTTAGAAGTCTATTTTCATTAAATATAGACCTAAAATAAAAATATATCGAATTAAAAGAGAAATAAAATCCGTTTTATATTAAAAATTTATTTTATTAATTCATGTTCCAATGATAGGAAAAGTTATAAGAAAATATATAATCTTATTATAAATTATGAGTATAAAAAAATAATTAATTTTATCATGGATGTATTATAAAATTACCTCAACTAAAATTAACGTAAATCCAAAAAAAATTGACATTGTAAAATAAATACTTAACAATTTTTTTATCCTTTAAATTGTTTCCCCGTTAAATACTACACATGAATGGAAAAATAAATCACCATGAATATATATTAATTAAAATTAAATATATCAAACATGTAGTAAATATACCACATAAAAGTATATAGGTTCAGAATATAAAATATGTTAAAATGGAATAGCAATTGAGACGAAATCCCATACCTCATGTTCCCTTTAGATGGACACTATTTAACCTCATGTATAATGGTTTTAAACTTATTATTAATTTATATAAATTTTATATACACATTTATAATATCATATTTGATCCTATTATACAATTGTATCAGGTGTTGAATAATAATATTACATTTTTACAATTGTTTCATGTGTTACATACTTCTTTTATCAAGAAGTATTTTCTCATGGAAGATACGACTCTTATGAGTTGTATTTAGTTCCATTTTATCAAGACTAACATTTATGACATAAATATCATATTTTTTACTGTATACCTTTTTATAATGAATCCTAAAATTTATACATTGAAAATTAATCACACCACTTCATGGACATGCTAGGTTGTATATTTGAAACAGCGGTGTTATATTTTCCTTAATGGATGAACTAGTATGGAAGTGGATGACATATTAGTTTTCCATAAATTTTATCACTTCATAATTATCTTATATATTCATTTTTTCCATCATTCTTACTAACCATCTGAGATTGTTATAGAAAACAAATTATATTTGTTCATGAAACGATATTCCCCCATACCCACACGTGATGGTGTTACCTATATGATTGATAAAGAGGTAAATATGTATTATTTTGTAAAAAAAATTATAAGTAATATTATGGGTTATTATTGTGAAGTTATTTTCTAATTATTAATAAATAATTGAATTTTGGAAAATAATACATAAAAATAAAGACTATTGTAAAAATAATTATATTCGATTAGAAAAACATTCCATGGGTCTCCTATTAGGTACCCATGGTATGTTGTTTCAGTAACACTATAAGCTTAATAATGTTTATAAGTTTGTTATGGAGAGAATTTTCTAGGGGTTTTTAAAGATTTATATCTCAATAGGTGTAAATAAGCATGTGGATGAGGTGTCCTTTTATAATTGGGTTGAGTGTCACACATGTAATTTTTCAACGTTTTTAAATAACGGAACATCCCATTCATGAAAAAATAGAACAAAAATGGATCATATTATATTTTTATAAGGATTAGTGTTAAAAAAACAAAAAATAGGGTTTTATAAATTGTTATGACATTTTAACCCTTATCTTTTATGGTTAACCCCCCAAGGAAACACATTTTAACCTTAATGTGATTGTTGATTTTTATTTATTTTTACTATCCATTATGAAACAATGTTAAGTTAAACCTATTTATAAATAATAAATATATTTATTAAAAATATTGAATCCATTATATGATATTAAATTCATAAAATTGTATATTTTTCATTGAAAAATAATTGTATAAAACCTTTTAAAAATTGTTTTTAAATAAATTTATTATTTAAAAAAGGATGATATTACAGTAACTATATGACTATTTATTATAATTATTAGGATTGAAATTAATTTAGTTGGGTATATAATCTAAATATTTCATTTAAATCATTCATCGTTACAGATTATTTAAATTAATCAAATTCAAAGTATATAATTCGTTTTTAACAGTTTTATGAAAAAATTTGTTTTTACCTTCAAATGACCTTGTCATTATTTCAATCAAATTAAATTTCAATAAATTATTAACTAAATATATTATAACATGTTATTATAAAAAATTATAATTAGTTAAATACAAAAATTTTATTATTTTTAAAATCTTATTTCTATAAAAAATTTAAAAACTCAGTTCAGACTTATTTTGACAATGTAAGTTGAAAATTGATGTTTATCCTATCTAATTAGAATTTAATATTCCATTAAATAGTAAAATGTGATTTTATTATTGTTTTATTAAAATATATTGTTCACTTTCTACAATTGAATCTTGATAGTTAAATTCCTCAATTCAAAAAAAAAATTATCCATAAATATTTTCATGGATATTTCAGTCTAGAAAATGAGGGTTTTTCTATTTCATAACATCATTTATCTTCCATGTTTATTCTTTTATTTTATAATTTATCTAGTGTACCCTTTCTAGTTTTTTATCCAATTACATAATACCATACCTCTATTTTCAACAATCCAGATATGCTCTTCACAGTAAGATAGAATAGGTTCAGATTCAATTTATTCAAAGGCGAGGACTTGTATTGGGTATGGAATGTACTTCCTTAAAAATGACTTATAAAAAACATCATGTAAATTAAGGTTTGTTCATGTAATTTCTAATAGATAATCCATTAATTTAATTCTATAAATATTTTCATAAATTTTTTATATTCTTGGAGCTCAGTTTCTATTTCTTACTAAACACTATAACACTATTTCATGAAGATAATTTAAACAAAATGAAACCACCCACTACAAATTATAAATGGTTCCCTAGATTATTATCATTACTTTTATGCCCACTCAGATAATTTAATATGATCTTGAATATAATTTACATTTTTCATTATTTCCCCAACAATTACAGATCTTATAAGATTCATTTGACCAACATTATAAAAGATTGAACTCGAACATCAATATTCAGCGCTAAAACATTGTGTGTAATGTATTATATAAGAAACTAAATTATTACACAAAAAATTATAAAATTGATGAACATTAACCATTCTATGTTTTGGAAAATTATATGCATTCCTTGCAAAAATTAATAAAATTGAATAAAATAAAATTATACAATATTCATTGCACTACCTCCACATAAAAAAATATACATCACAGATAAAACTATTAAACCGGTAAAAAATGAACATAAAACATATCGTGATCATTTTATATTCTCATTAAGAGGTCTAAAATAATTAAAAAAATCTCTTAAAACATCTCTTTGAAATAAATAAATGTACTTAAATGTCGATTTTTATAGAATTTGAATTGACATAAATAAATTTTTGAAAGCCATTAATTTCTAAACAAATTTTAATTAAAATGATAATCTTGTTTTATCCATTGAAAATAATAAATTTTGGTTGGTCATTCACTGTACTCAACAGATCATAATAGAACTGTAAGGCTACTGGTCATAAATCATATGGACCAATTTCCCCCTAATATTTATGGGTTCACTCCCCATAACATAACATTCATTGTACTTGTGCCAATTTTTTTAAACGCTTTTAATAGACATTTATTTCTCTATATTAAGCCAAAAAATTTCAGAAACACTTATATAAAATTAATTTATTAAATATAATATAACCTTTCAAATATTTTTTCATACAAAAATTATTTAAAATTTCAAAAAAATTAGCAGAATTCCATGATATAAAAATTTATACTTATTTAAAATATATAAAAAAATGAATAATAAAATATATACACACAAGATTAAAAATTCTTGGAATTACACTAATAAGATAGATAATGGCCATACCTAATTATGTATGACGTACCAGGGGGTGAAGATACAATTTCGCACATGAAATAAAATCTTTTTTTGGATGAGCTCATAGAATGTTAACGATTTCCATTTAACACATAAATATAAACTATAAAATGATATATTAATGACAAATTTCGAACCTTTGTATATATATTTTGAAATAAAATCGGTATCTTTATTTTTAAATAAATTTATATACATATATATACATAACTATAAATCAATTTACATTATACATAGAAAGTTGTTTTGAAAACATATTTAAACCATTTGATAAACGATCCTCTTACAATATATAGGCTTATAGATAAAATTGAAAAATATATATTTTTTAAAAATCATTAAGAAACAATATATATATATATATACATGTATATCATTGTAATCAATATAATTTGATCAATAATTGAAATAAACCCTTATAAACTATAGTCATATAAATAAAATTATAAACAAAAAATCTTATCATACATATTCAGAAAATTGATAGTCATATATATATATACATATATATTCTCCCATGTATATAAATCTCTATAAATTCAAAATAAATGTAATTTTATTGAAAAATAAAAGACCCCTTACATAATTTTTAATAATTTATAATAACATATACCTATTTAAATTCTAAACAAAAATAAATCATACCCATAAGTGAGGAACCTTTTAATGGGAGTCTTAGAAACACTAAAAAAGAGGGGTATATTGAAATATGAAGGTGGTAGAGAGGAGTTTGGGTGTTCTTGAGTTCAAAACTAAAAAAATAATGAAATGGGGGTAATATGGAACATTTATTTATAATATAAAAAATTTCATGTCATAAAATGTTTATATATCCATCCAATTATTTTTATTTATGGTGGAAGGGTGTTTTTTATATTTAAACTCCACATAATAAATTATTTTTAAATTATATATATAAATTCTGATATCTTCATTATATATTTGTTCCTTATAATCAATAATTCATCATTCCCATTTATTTATTATTATTCTATTCATTTTTATCATTTTTTCTCTCTCAAAATTTCTCCTTTTTTATATATCTCATTTTACGACTTTTCCATGTTGGTTTTATATTTTATGATTTTTATTATTTCCCTTTTATCATTCTTTCACATTTTTTGTTTTTCATTCCACCAATGAAATCATTTTTCAATTTGTTACCTTTTTTATCATTTTTTAATGTATTGAGTGTTTTTTCATTCTTATTAACGCAACTGACGTTTTTTTGTTTAACATATTAAAAATACGTTTTTATATTAAAAAATATTGAAATTAAATTCCTTTCTTAATAAATAATTCATACCACATTTTTAAATATAGACACACACACACACACAAATACACTCACACAGACATATATATATATATTGTGTTACTTTCATACTTAAATAACATTATATATTGAATATTTATAAATTTTATAAAACAAAAACACAATTCTTTTAATATATTTAAAATATATTATCTTAAAAATATTAATAATAGTTTTCATATAACATATTTTCCCCCATATTTATTATTAAGATTATTTTTATTATTATTTAAATATTAATATTATTTATATTTTTTAAGAAATAATTGTAAGATTATAATTTGTATCAAAAATATTAAATTAATTATATATATGTATATATAAATTTCATTATATATGTGTAAAATGTAATCATTTTATGTTTGAAAAAAAATTAATTTTTAAAAACTTATATTTTTACAAAAATGACTTTGTAAATATATTTTTATGAAAGTACTAATTTAAATAAATTAATACCAAATTAAAAATTATCTGTTGTGTATAATTATAATATATTAAAAAATTAAATATCAAAAATTAATTTTAAATAAATATTATATTTAAAGTTATTAAAAAAATACACTTATATAATGTTAATACAATTTCATGAATATGTTATTTTATTTTTGTAAAATATTTTTTTAACCATTCCTGATATAAAAAACCATTAAATAAATACTTAATTAAAATATTAAAATATTTAAATTTCATAGGGTGTTATATTCTTCCCCCTTAAGATAATTGTTTCCTCACAATTCGTTCGACTTATTAAAAAAATTGTAATATTTATCTTTAGAATTAATAATAAAACTAGAATTTTTATACAGATATACTCAAAAATATATAATCTCCAATGTTTCTTAGACCATTTCTCTAATACCGACTATAACATACCAAAAACTCCCTTCCATATTAAGTGCAAGAACAAGATTTTTAATTTTTTTTAAAAAGGAAACAAAAAAATTACACAACATATTAAACAATAGAGGACTATTTATCAGTCTAGGTTTTGGATAATTAGATAAATCCCTTTAAAATTAATAAATTTGTACAAAATAAAAGTAGATAGTTTTCAGTACGCTGCACCACATTAAAAAATATACTCCACAAATATATTTACTGAACCTATACAAATGAATTTATAACATAGTGTGAGAATTTGAAATGTCCAGTAATGGTTTTTAAAAATATTAATAAATTATTTTGAAAAATTTCCTTGATATAGCATACGTACTAATAAATACATTTTCATAAGATTTGAATCTAAATAATTCAATTTTTTATAACCATTAATTTATCAAAATAATTGAAATTGGAATGATTGTTGGGTTATGTCCATTGAAAATAATAAATTTTTGTGGGTCATTAATGGTACTCGGAATGCCATAATAAAACGGTAGGGCAAAAATCCAAACTCATATAGAACAAATTCCCATTAAGATTTATTGGTTTACTACTTATAACATAAAAATCATTATACTAGTTCTAATTTTTGAAATCGCTTTCAGTGGACATTTCATCATGAATCCTAACCTAAAAAATTAAAAAAATACATACATAAATTTATTATCTTGAGAAGAAACTAACAATTCTTATAACATTTTGAAAACATTTTCTTGAGAACTTCCAAAATAATTTTAGGATAAATTTATTCTTTAGAAATTTTTATACTTATAGATATTTTATAAATAGAATGAATAAAACAAATATATATATTTGATCATAAATGTTTGGAATTACTATTATATGTTAGATAATGATCATACCTAATTATTAATGTCATGCTAGGGTATGAGAATACAATTTCTCAAATGAAATAATAAATTGTTTAGGATTAGCACATAAAATGATAACAATTATCATTTAACAAGTACCTATAAACCATAAAATTATTTATTAAGAATATATATCAAACCCTTGTATATAATTTGTCGTATAATATTAATCCCTCTTTTTAAATAAGTTTATATACATATATGTATATAAATATTAATCATTATACCTTATACATATAATGTTGTTTTGAAAACATAATCAATCCCTTTGCTAAACGATCCTCCAACAACACATAGGCTTAGAGAAGAAATTTTAAGACAAAACTATTATTTTATAAATCCTGAAAAAATAGAAATATATATATGTGTGTGTGTGTGTGTGTGTATTTTTTTGTAATTAACATAACATGATCAATAATAGAATTAAACACTTATAAATCATACGCCTATAAATATTATTTAAAATGAAAACCCTTTTCTTATATATCCTAAAAATTGACATTAATATATATATACTTATAAATAAACACATATATATGTAAATCATGTTAAAGTTAAGAGGATGATAATTTTATTGGAAAATAAAAAAACCCATAAATGAGTTTATAAAATAATGAATAAAAGACTACTTATTTAAATTTCAAACAGAAATAACACTTACCTATAAGTGAGGAAACATTGAAGGTGTGGCTTATAGACAATATGTAATAGGGGAAAAGATAATGTGGAAGGTTTTAAAGAATAGTTTGGGTGTTCTTGGGAAAAAACTAAAACAATAATGAACCGAGAGGAAAATAAATCATTTATTTATAATCATAAATTTTCTATTCAAATAATGCTTATATATTCATCCAATTATTTTTCCTTATTTTGGAATGAACACTAATGTTTTCTTATCATTACATGTCATACATGAAATTCTATGTATATTATATATATAAATTATGTTTCCAACATTATATGGTTTTTCCTTAAAATAAATGAGTCATCATTTTTCTTTTATTTACTTATTATTATTTATTTATTTTTATCATTTTTTTCTATGTCACAATTTCTCATTTGTTTTTCCACTTTTTTTAACCTTGTATTATATTTAATCATGTTTATTTTTCAATTGTATTTTCATTTCAACTTTTTTATTTGATAGGCCACCTATATAATGATTCTTCATTTTTTTCATTTTGTTTCATTAATTTTTTTAAAAGGATTTATAATTTTTAATCTTTCTTAACAACATAAGTGTAATTTTTTTTGTTTAGCATATCAGAAATTACATTTTTCATTTTAAAAAATAAAAATATATTTGGTTTTAGATAAATAATTCTATACATCTTTTTAAAGAATATATATATTCATATAGTAAATTTTATTAAAAATAAAATAATTATATATATTTATATTTTATAAATCTTATAAAAAATATACACAACATAATTTCTTATAATTAAAATATATTATCTTAAACATATTAAAAATAATTTTCTTAAAAAATTACCCTTAATTATTATGACTGTCATTAATATACAACAACAAATTATTTTTATTTCCAAATGATTTTATGATTATCATTAGTAAAATAAATATTAAATTATATATAAATATACACACACACATTTCATTATATTTGTGTAAAATGTAATCATTTTATGTTTCATAAAAATTTAATTATTTCAAAACATGTTTTTAAAAAATGACTAAGCAAATATAATTATATTAAAATACACTTTAAAATAAATTAACCCCACATTAAAAAAATACTATTTATAATAATAATATATTCAAAATATTAAATATTAAAAAATAAGTTAAAATATGAAATATATTATAACTACATAAAAAATTATCTAATGTAAATAATATTTCATGAAATGAAGATTTTAGTTTTATATAATATTTTGTTAGAAAAATTCATGGTATAAAAATCATTAAATGGGTACCTCATTAAGAGATATTGCACTTTAAATTTCATTGGGTGTAATAAACATAATCCTAACATGTTTTAGTACAACATCCTTCTCCATAATATGCTTCACACAACCCAATTCCAATGCATGAATGGAATCTATTATTATATGAAGACTCTACCAAAGTTTTATTTTGATTAAATATACCTTTAAAGTCGATTTATCATGATCTCAACATGTTTTATAATGTTTAGATAGTCCTTTTATATTATTCATTAGTACGATGATGATATACGATTCCTAAATGATGGTCGGTATTAAGAGACTTCTAAATAAATCTCAGGAATATTGATATAAAATGTGGATCGTGATAAGACACAATTGAGAGTATTCCACCTTTAATTCTTAAAAAAATTTCAATACATAGACATTAAAGTAAACCAAGTTTTAATTCATGTCATATATCATTGAAATGTGCATATTTGTGGAGGTGATCTCCAGAAACCCATGTCGAATCATTATTTCTAGGAGTCTTTCATAATCTGGAGAAAACATTCATAGCAACATCATCACATTTCAATATCGAAGTAGGTATAGGTTGCATGAATCCTCTATGGTGATGTCTCTCAGTATTAAAATGTTGAAAACCCAAGCTTATTAATACAAAATAAACCATTTCCCACTTCATATTATCCCACTTAAAATTACCCCTCAAATCTATATACATCTAGGAAATACCATGGTGTATTTTGAAATTCAATTTACGATCATCATCAAACAATTCACTTTTTTGATTAGGTTTATATGGAATACACAATATCTTCTCAAATTTTATAATTCCTTTATCACAAATGTAGTTTACCAATAAGTGATCATTCATGGATTTAATTTTCTTCAAAAAAAATTCATCATAAGGTTGATAATTTTTTATCATTTCTAATAAATATATATCGTTGGTCATTTGAAAAAGTTTTTATGTCTCCCCTTCCTTAATAATTCTTGTATCTATATTTATTATATTCATGATCAAGGATCCATTTCAATCCTAATTTCATTTTATACTACTTGATCTTTCATGATAAATGGATTTTCTTCAATATATTACTTCTCTAGGATATATTATGTTGATAAAGTCAATTTCCTTGTGTAGTTCAAGCCACAAATTTGTATCATAATGAGATATTTCTATAAAAAGATGCATTTTTGGAACATAAAATTTTATTATATATGGAACCATTCACCATATAGATAATATAGCATTCTCTTCAAATAAATAATTACAATCGTCAACTCATGATCATGAGTTGGATAGTTTTATTTATGATTTTTAGCTTCCTTGATGCATAGATATTAACATTAGCGTTATTCATAAGGGAAAACCCAAGGACCCTTCTTCTATGTATCACTCAATACAAAACATCCATAATTTATTCATGGTAGAGATAAATCTTATCATTAAACATTATCCTCTTTAATTATTAAAGACATAATTCACTTTCCTTTTAGCAAATGACTATTACCTATTTACATGAAATCTTGGTTAAATGGTTAGTTAATCACTCAAAATTTAGAACAAATCACTGATAGTATCCTTCCAATAAAATGAAACTACACATATCAATTATGATCATTGTCGTAGGAAATTTCTAGACTACTATTGACTTCATAAGATCCACCGAGATTCCATCCATTGAAAAATATAGCCATAGAAGGAATAATTCAGAAACAAAAATTCACACTTTCAAAATTTCCTATATAATTCTTTTCAGTTAGGGGTCTTAAAAATGATATGTATGTGATTCTTAGGGTCCTCATTGCTCTGAAAATACTTCAAGATATCATCAATAAATACCAAAAATCAACTAACAAGAAATTCATTTATTACTTTTTTATAATATATATATAAATAGGGTGTTTATTAGTTAGTGAAAATAAAATTGTTGAAAACTCATAATGCCCATATCTTATTAAAAATACTGAATTTAAAATATATTCCTTTGTTAATTACAATATATGATACCAATAACATTGTTAAATATTTTAAAATTATTTAACTATTTAAAATTGATTTAATATGTCATCAATGTGAGGTAGAGGATACTTCTTCTTTATCAAAATAGTATTTATTTCTTTATAATCAATTCACAACCATAATGATATATCTTTAGTGATAATGAAATGAATAGGCTCTCACCTAGATAAAACACTATTATATATAAGTACCTTATAAAAACCTCCTCATGATTTTTCTTCAACAATACTAATTCCAATGTCATTGTTCTATAGGGACTCAGTAATATTGTACATGCATATTGAAATAAATCAATTGGAAAATGAATTTAATTCTCTCATGGATATCCAGGTAATTCCTTAGAAAATATTTCAATATATTATTATTGTAATATCCCTAATTTTGAGATTACATTTCCCATCCATAGATTGCATCTTCTCATCTAAACTAACAATCTCATTTAGAATATCTATTTGGGATGGATCTATACATGAACCGTATGACAATGTTTATTGTCTAAAATTAATTATTTCTACATATTCCTCATGAATCATAATTTCCTTCCATTTGTAATACATTTTTAGCCATATTTTGATATATATTATATACCAAGGATTATATAAAATTCAACCATATATATATTTCAATTTTCAAAAAAAATATATCATTTTTATGTGTCATAATGGGTACTTCCTAACATGTCCTTGTTGTAGAAATATTTCCAATATGATTATTTAAAGATAAATCATTGATTATGTTTTTAGGAAAATATCTATTTCAAATGAAAAATTGGATGATAAAAAAGTTTTGGAGGATCTATAATTAAACAAATCAATAGGTAAATTTGATGTTATGATTAAATTACCTTACACAACATCTCTGGGAACCTCACACTCTATTATAATGATCACAAAATCTTGGAATTCTAACCTTTAACTCTATTTCATCCCATGAGACATTGTATTATGTAATGATATATTTACTTATAGATGGATCATTTGATATTATTTGTCTCATTTTTTATTAAGTTCATTATCCAGATGAACATAATCTCCATAGTTTTAATAAAATCTCAAACCCTTCATGCATTTTCCAGGATGTTTCTTTCCCTAATTTTGACATTTTAGGAGTTTATATATTTTTCCCTCTTCATTGACATGTTCACATTTTCTTGGTAGTCATCCCGCCTCCTGTTTTATTGATTTCAATTTAATATCCATGATCATGAAAATTTCTTCTATGTTTTGAATATGCACTATAATATTTCACCGTATAATGAAAAGGTTTAAGAATACAGTTCCCATTGGATACATGGATTAATCCTTTCAAGGAAATGGACCATATTTAATTTCATATAATTTATGTAATATGTAACACCCCAAGCTTAAACAGAACGCTTCTTGCTGAATAATACAGTAGTGTGTGTTGTTCGCAAGTTCAAGTTCTAACACAAACCACAACTAATAAAACTATCAGTTTTGAATAGTAATACCTTGTTTTTAAAAATTTATACATTTTATCATTCAAAATGGACTTCATTTTTGGATTTGGAATATCAAAATTATTTTAGGGTGATATTTTGGTACTTTTCGGATAACTTTTATATTTTGATGAATAGTGAAAATTACTAAATTTTAATTAAAAACAACTTTTTAATTGAAATAATTAATAGTGATAAATTATGAATTTGAGTTGTTTTAAAGTATATTTAGAATATATTTTTACCATTTAATACAATTTTGGTAATTGGACATAATTTTACAATTATACCGTACATAAAAAAGTATCAATCTTTTGATAGTTATTATTTCTTAAAAACACGCTTTTTGTTTTGAAAGCGGGAATTAATTTTAAATCAACTTCTGAAAATTTTTTGTTTTGAATTTGGAAAAATGGATTACATATTTGGAATCAGTATGTCCAAAATATGTAAATAGGTAGCTTTTATTTTTAGCCATTTTTAATAATAACTTCGGTAAATATTTTATTTACCATGGTTAAAGTGTAAATCTGGTAAATAAGCGTAAATAAATAATATTATAATAATAATAAATTGCCCTAAAACGTTTCCTATCATTATTGGTTGATACATGTCCGACCATGGGAATCTTTGGGTCGATTTTGGAACCCCATGGAGCCACTTGTTGGTGATAACGACACTTTATATTAATTAAGTTAAAATAAATACAAAAATGACACAAGTATGTATCTTTTAGAAACAAAATTTTTACATAGGGTTATATATGTTGGATTTTAGATTATAAATATTTTCTATAAATATAAAAATATTTCCTACATAATATTATTTTATTTATAATTTTTAGACATTTAAAGAGTAAAAATATATATGACACAATAATGATGTAGTATTTTCCTTATTAATGAAAGAATCAAATAATTGATATTATAAATGTTAAAATAAATATAATTTTACGGTTTTGATGACATAAAAGAATTTTATTGGTTAATATTACATATTAGTATTACTTAAATGAATTTGGATCGAATTAATAAAGTTGTTAAGACTTTAACAAAAATCAATTATTGAGTAGTGTCAAAATTAAAATAAAAGATTTTTAAAAATTATATTATATTATTAATTTATATTATTTTCCTAAAAATCTAAAGCTCATCCAAATGACTCATATAATTATTATTATATCATTAATGGACCATTTTGGGGGCTCTTGTATGTATATAGTAATTTTATTAACTATATAATATAAAAATACAATGTGACATGGTAAGTGTCAAACTAATTAACTAAGAGTTAAAACTACAAGATAAGGTTAATATAATGACCAAAACCTGTCTAAATTATATTTTTTGTGTGTTTTTCGACCCATATTTACCTTAAAATTTAAATAATATACTTTGGACCCATTATAAACCGAATATGAATTTATTATAAAATAATATTTCTAGATTTTCCAAAGGTTCCCCTCCTCCCCTTTATAAAAGGACACCACTTTTAACCAATTCTTCACACCTTCAAAGCCTTTTGGTTCGGACAACCCCTAAAACAATACTCTATAAACTTACATAAATTCAACATAGTGGCCTTAGTTTGATCATAAATCCATCCTAATTAGCCCTTTTGATCAAATCAAAAGGAAGAACCGGAAGAAGAGGTAACGTCTTCACCACCCCCTTTAAAGTTCCTTTCTTCATCAACTTATTTGTTCCTTGTTATTTCCATTCTAAAATAATAAATTCAATACCATATATATACTGTGATTTTATTATAATTATGGAACAAATAAATTCATTATTCTATCCATCCCTTGAATTACATGTCATCATACATGCGTATGTAAGGCCTACCGTCTCCACGTCGCGGTGTAATTGTTATTCAATATATTATTATTTTTATGGGTATAATAATGATGTTTAATTAATGTAAATAATAAATATAACATGATAATTATTCTGTATATATGATATAACATCCAATTATAAATTATTTTAATATCAAAATAATGATATTGTCGCTTGTGCGTAAGTACGGATTACCATCTCCACGAACGCGATGAGATTTATTCCAAATCATATCCATTGAAGACTAAATTTCATTTGATGAATAAAAATAATTTTTAGAGACATGATATAATTTCGGATATGATTATGAACAACCTATCCATAACAAACATGGCTTATATAAAATAAAATGAGTAAGTTGACACCCAAAACGACGATAATACTAATATTTTATTAACAAAGCGATGTTAAAAGATCTTATATGATATAATATTAATATATATGGTTATTTTATAATTAAATAACAATTATTTCACCATTATACAGGAGGTTAACCTACCATAAACCATGGAAAATTACAAGGTAAGGTGTTTCTTATCTCACTTTTAATTCCCTGAGAATTCCATTGTTCACCACTTATTTATTTCATGTGGTGTGTGTACTGCCCGTGATTGTATTCATTGTGTAATTTACTTTAACTTATGGATATCTGCATCATCATTGTATGAACCTTCTTTCATGGGTGTATGTTTCGTATGTTACCAGATTTATAAGGGAATTTGAAATTTTAATTTCCATTCATTCGGCTTTACACATACTTCATTGATTATTTTACTCCAAGATTATGTGTGGATCACTATTCATTTTATTATGTCATAATTTCCACTCCCCTTTCTATGGATATACTTTTTATACACATAATCACTCCATTGATAAATTTTCAAGTCATTGGTATGAACTTGATAAGAATAATTTTTAACTCAATCTCTATTTTTTGAGTTAAATATCGAATTCATTGGTGTTGTTTTTACAAGAATATGTGTGAATGTCCTCTGATTGAATTACACTGAATATCAAATAATATTGAGTGTATTTATATTTTTCGCACATAATTATGTTGTTGATTTATCCTTAACCTAAGGATATGGTCTTCATAATAAATTTCATCTCAATTTGAATTTTATTGAGACTTCTTTGTTGTTATATTCCAATTCACTTTTATATGGTGTATATATTGTACTTTGACATAGTATATCATGAATCCATGTATTCTCATGATATTACAATGTTATTATTACCTCAATTATTTTTATTCAAGTGTCTCTCTTTTTCTTAGGAACTCTAACTAAAATATCATTTTAAATGTTTTAAAGATTTATTATTCGAAATCCTTCTCATTAATGTCCATGTTTTAAAAATAGTTTTAAGGATTAATTTATATGGACATTAAAGTTTTAAAATAAAAATTCCTTTTAAAAGTTATTAAGTTGTATGGGACACTTTGATTAAAAAATCTATTTTTAAATGGCTCTTGACAAATAGTGTGACTTTTAAATGATTTCAAGAAAAAGGGGGACATTTCTCTCTAATTGTTTTGATGATTAATTTCATCTATGTCAATATCCTTTATCATTATCGATTGAGGTTAATCGGATACAATACAATCTTTCAAATTGTATCGAATGAGTTATATTTTACTGTGGATGTGCTATTTTTATAGAATTCATGGTTTATGAAGAAAGTATTGACATTTTGTATGCTAGTTTTAATACGGATGTTTATGTTATGTTTAAACCTGTTCATATGAGGAATGAATTGGAATTTATAAGTCACGGGTGGAGCCCGCTATCGCTCCTCGATGTATCGGTAGGTCTCATGAGACAAACAAGTGTCTTGGAATGAGGCCTTGCCTACGTGGTGATGATAGTCTGGCATTATGAATTCCATCATTATGAAAGTGGTTATTGATATTGCATGTGATTACTCTACTAGTAGAAGATCCATGTGAATAATTAAATGGAATTATTTCATTTTATCTATGCCATATTATGTTGAAGTTTATGTTTAAAAGGATTTTGTTTTAATTAAACATTTCCTTGAATGTTTATGTTTATTTATGAAAGTTTCCGCTATATTGTTATCCTTACTGATCATCTGAGCTCACCCCTTTCAATGTTTTATTTTTTCTTGGATGTGAAGAAGTAATTTATGAATGACCTGCATGGATAATATGAGGGGATATGAAGAAAAGATGTTGTTTGATAAGTTTTCATTTTTATAATGTAATTTAAAACGTATGAATATATCTAGTGTTTCCAAGGCTACTAAACCAATCAGTCTTTCGAGATTTGATATTTCTTATTATCATACCAATGTTATGTAATAATGCACCAACTCTGGGTAACAGGGGTCGGGGTGTTACAGTTGGTATCAGAGGATGTTTAGTAAAAACCATGGGAGCTAGATTTAGATAAACTCTAATTAGAGCTCATAGCCCTAAGATAGACTTTGAGGATTAGTATAGAAAAACATCCTAGAATTTTGGTATTGTAGATATTTTGTGAGTTTTCCGAGAAATACATCCTTGTCTAGATACGAGCAGGTAGAGGCGGCTCTGGAATAGATGTGCCTAGGGGTAAAACTTGAAAACACCGCTTTGAGCTAGACTCGAACGGGAACTGGTGCACGACAACGGGCATTGGTGCACTCTTGGTTATGACACTCCCAGGGGATATGCTTATGATAATTTACATTTTCTTTACAAACTGATTTGAAGTATTATATATAATATGAGATTAAATGATCTTGGTTAATCCTAATGTGTTTCAAATTGAGAATATAGTGACATGATATTCTCTAAATGATTTTATGAATACTATTACTCACACAATGATTTTTGGTTTTAGTCAATGGATGGATTCCAAGGAAGTCATAGTGACTTTGAGAATTATGTACAAGGTAGGAACGGTGGTGGAAATGAGCAACAAAATGGAATGTTGATAGGTGTAAAATATATCGTCTTCATTCCAAATCAATTTTCCAAAAATATGATCAACAATATATATATTAACCAATTCCTGGACTCAACAAAGAAGAGAAAGGTGATGAATGATAAGAGCTCTAGTATTGGAGACCATGTAGAAAGGAGTCCTCAATTTCCATCATACAGGAATTGTGGAAGGAGAAACCCAGGAAAGTGTCTCAATGGGACAAAGAAATGCTTTAATTGTGGGATGTAAGGATATAAAGTGAAGAAACTGCCAAAGAAAAATGAAGAGTACTATGGAAGAAGATAAAAATGGTCCCAAGAATCCATTTACAGTCATTTTCCATAAATGTAGGGGACCTGGCCATTACCCGAGTGATTACCCTATTCTATAGGATATTTTCATGGTCAAAGAAGAAGCTATATGGAAATAAATGGTTGGAGAAATGATTAAAAAGTATTAGTGTTCATTGTTTATGGGTTTACATTGGAATAATTTTCTCTTGTATTTGTAACCCTACAGTTTTCCATGTGAGAAAGATAATTGAGTAAGAATTATCTTTTCTCTTGTGGATATAGTTATAAATAACCATTTTGTTTTATATGATAATTGGGTTTGAGGCAATTACAAGTTATTATAAATTGGGATGCAAATGCAAGGTATGAGATAACATTTGTGGTAAAATTATATTATGGTTATTTTGAGGAATTTATCTCATTTTGGTAATGTTATAAAATATAGTTTTTGAAAAAGGACAACACACAGACCATGTGAGAACCTGTCACGTCAGACAAAGCTGTGGGAATCGAACCCACAACCAAAGTGCGATTGGGATTTATCGCCTACCACTGGACTACGTGAAGTCCCTAGTTAGTGTGACTATTATTTTTAGTCAATTGATTTTATTTATCAATAATATTTTGATTTGGGATCTTATGTCTTATCAAATTAATACCCTTAGTATAGGAAAATGAATTGGTGATTAAGTGATAAATGTTATTTTGGAAGATGTTTTCTTTGTTGGGAACACTATATGCCCAAGGAAAATAGAATAGTATGGGATTTCATTTGAGGCATAATGGTGTATTTTTATCTATGTTTTTATTGTGAATTTATAGTGATTTGGGTTCTGATTAACCTATAATAGAGAATATGTGATTAGGTTAATTACTTTTAAGTGTTTGACTTTAAGAGTAATTGATGTCATTTGGAGATACCATTTAACGTGGAAGACTACATAACCAAATTCTTCTACGTTTTCATTTTCAATATTATTTTGGATTTTATTAACGTATTTTAGGACAATTATTTATTGAATGCTATTTATTTAACTTTTGGATATTGTTCGTTTAATTTTAGAAATTAAGATTAATGTTTCTTTCTCTAATGAAATAACCTTTTGGGAGATCATCAGATCTTATACTAACCGTCATGGTTTTCATTAATCTCTAAAGAAAAGGTAAATATATAGTTTATTCTTCGTGGATCATGTGATTCTATAAGTATTTCACTATAGCTCTTCTACTGTGACCAAGTCTTCTGGAATACTCATCGTTTAAAAATGAGTTAGTAGTAGAAATTTATTAAAGAATGAAACTTTACTTGAAAATTAAGTATATATCTTTATGTTCTTAGTAAATATCAGTAATTAATTCCTCATATTTATATAATGTAACATTAAAATATTAATAATAATAATAATAATAATAATAATGTTGTCCGTTTACTTTTCCTACTGGGAAACTAATGACCGTTTGTACCATCACATGTTTGGGGTTTTCTTGTTGTTATCTTTCTCCTGATCATGTTTTCTATCCCTCTCCATCAGAACATGATATTTATTTTATCATCCATATCCAGGTTTTCTACATGTAATCCTAGTATAGGTTATCTCGGGTGACCTTTGTACTTCTCTTTCTTTTTTTAAACAGATAGTTTTATTGATTCTTTTTCCGATGTGAGACATTACATTATATTCTCAAGCCCAATTTTAAAAATTGAGAGGATGAAATTAATTTATGGAGTGGATAATGTAACACCCCAAGCTTCCATGTATGCTTCTTGCCGAATAATACAGTAGAGTGTGTTGTACGCAACTTCAAGTTCTAACATAAACCAGAACTACTAAAACTAGCAGTTATGAATAGTAATACCCACTTTTTAAAATTTTATACATTTTATTTTTCAAAATGGACATCATTTTTGGATTCATAATATCGAAATTACCCTACGGTGAAATTTTGGTACTTTTCGGATAACTTTCATATTTTGACGAATAGTGAAAATTACTAAATTTTAATTAAAAACAACTTTTTTAATCGAAATAATTAATAGTGATAAATTAGGAATTTGAGTGTTTGTAAAGTATATTTAGAATATATTTTTACCATTTAATAAAATTTTGGTCATTAGACATAATTTTACAACTAATCCGGACATAAACAAGTATCAATCTTTTGATAGTTATTATTTCTTAAAAACACGCTTTTTTTGGACAACAGGAATTAATTTTAAATTAATTTCTGCCACTTATGTGTTTTGAATTTGGAAAAATGGATTCCATATCTGGAATCATGATGTCCAAATTATTTAAATAGGGAACTCTTATTTTTACACATTTTGAATAATTAATTCGGTAAAAATTTTATTTACCATGGTTAAAGTGTAAATTCGGTAAATAAGGGTAAACAAATAATATTATAATAATAATAAATTACCCTAAAACGTGTCCTAACCTTATTGGTGGATACATGTCCGACCATGGGAATCTTTGGGTCGATTTTGGGACCCTATGAAGCCACTTGTTGGTGATAATGACACTTTATATTAATTAAATTTAAATAAATACAAAAATGACATAAGTATATATCATTTAGAAAATGTTTTTATTAAATAGGGTGATATATATTGGATTTTAGATTATAAATATTCATTATAAAGATAAAAATATTTCCTATATAATAGTATTTTACTTAAAATTTTTAGACATTGAAAACGTAAATATATATATGACACAATAATGATGCAGTGTTTTCATTATTAATGAAAGAATCAAATAATTGATATTATAAATTTTAAAATAAATATAATTTGAAGGTTTTTATTACATAAAATAATTTTATTGGTTAATATAACATGTTAGGATTGCTTAAATGAATTTGGTTCGAATTAATGTGTTTTTAAAACAAATATTATATTATTTATTTATATTCTATTCCTAAAAATCTAAGGATCTGTCAAATGACTAACATAATTATTGATATATCATTAATGGACCACTTTGGGGTCACTTTGATGTATATAGTATGTTTATAAACTATATAATAGAAAAATACTAAGTGACATCGTAAGTTTCAAACTACTTAACTAAGAGTTAAAACTAAAAGATAAGGTTAATATAATGACCCAAACCTATCTAAATTCTATTTGTTGAGTGGTTTTCGACCCATATTAACCTTAACCTTTAAATAATCCAGTTTTGAGCCATTAGGAACCGAATATGAATTTATTATAAAATAATATTTCTAGATTTTCCTAAGATGCCCCTCCTCCCCCTTATAAAAGGACACCAATTCTAACCAATTCTTCACACCTTGAAAGCCTTTTGTTTCGGCCAAACCCTAACCAAATACTCTCTAAACATCCCTAGATTCAACATAGAGGCCTTAGTTTTATCATAAAACCAACCTATGGAGCCCTTTTGATCAAATCAAAAGGAAGAACCTAAAGAAGAGGTAACGTCTTCACCACCCTCTTTAAGGTTCCTTTCTTCTTCATCTTCTTCTTTTATTGTTATTTCCATTCTAAAATAATAAATCCAGTACCTTCTATATACTGTGATGTTATTATAATTATGGAATAAACAAATTCATTATTCTATCCATCCCTTGAATGACATGTCACCATACGTGCGTACGTACGGCCTACCGTCTCCACGTCGTGGTGTAATTGTTATTCAATATATTATTATTTGGATGGTTATAATAATTGTGTTTAATTAATCTAAATAATAAATATATCGTGATAATTATTCTGTATATATGATATACCATCCAATTATATATTATTTTAATATCAAACTAATGATATTGTCGCTCGTGTGTACGTACGGATTACCGTCTCCATGAACGCGATAACATTAATTTCCAATCATATCCATTCAAGACTAAATTTCATTTGATGAATAAAAAAAATTTGTAGAGAAATAATATAATTTTGGATATGGTTATGATACAACCTATCCATAATAATCACGTCTTATATAAAAGAAAACGAGTAAGTTAATACCCAAAACGACGATAATACTATGATTTTATTAAGAAAGTGATGTTAAAAGATCATATATGATATCATATTAATATATATGATTATTGTATAAATAAATAACAATTATTTCACCATTATACAGGAGGTTATCTTACCATCAACCAAGGAAAAGTACAAGGTAAGGGGTTTCTTATCTCACTTTTAATTTCGTGAGAATTCCATTGTTCACCACTTATTTATTGCATGTGGTGTGTGTACTTCCCTTGATTGTATTCATTGTGTAATATAATTTAATTTATGGATATTTTCATCATCATTTTATGATCATTTTTTCATGAGTGTATGTATTATAAGTTACCAAATTGATAAGGTAATTTCAAATTTCAATTTCCATTCATTCGGCTTTACACATACTTCATAGATTATTTTACTCCAAGATTATGTGTGGAATCACTATTAATTTGATTTTGTCATAATTTCCACTCCCCTTTCTGTGGATATAATTTTTATACACATAATCACTCCATTTATAAATTCTCAAGTAATCGGTATGAACTTGATAAGACTAATTTTTAACTCAATCTATATTTGTTGAGTTAAATATCCAATTAATTGGTGTTGTTTTTACAAGAATATGTGTGAATGTCCTCTGATTGAATTACACTGAATATCCAATCATATTGATTGTATTTATATTTTTCACACATAATTATGTCGTGGTTTTTTCTTTAACCTAAGGATACAGTCTTTATAAGAAATTTCATCTCAATTTACATTCCATTGAGGCTTCTTTGTTGTTATACTCCAATTCACTTTTATATGGTGTATATATTGTACTTTGACATAGTATATCATGAATCCATGTATTCTTATGATATTACAATGTTTTTATTACCTAAATTATCTGTATTCAAGTGTCTCTCTTTTGGTTAGGAACTCTAACTAAAATATCATTTTAAATGTTTTAATGATTTATTATTCCAAATATTTCTCATTAATGTCCATGTTTTAAAAATAGTTGTAAGGATTTATTTATATGGACATTAATGTTTTCAAATAAAATATCCTTTTAAAAGTTTCAATGGGGTATGGGACACTTTTATTGAAAAATCTATTTTTAAATGGCTTCTTGACAAATAGTGTGACTTTAAAATGATTTCAAGAAAAAGGGGTATATTTCTCTCTAATAGTTTTGATGATTATTTTCATCTATGTCAATATCCTTCATCATTATCGATTGAGGTTAATCTGATACAATACAGTCTTCCATATTGTATCGAATGAGTTATATTTGACGGCGAATGTTCTATTTTTATACCATTCATTGTTTATGAAGAAAGTATTGACATTTCATTCGCTAGTTTTAATACGAATGATTATGTTATGTTTAAACCCTTTCATATGAGGAATGAATTGGACATAATAAGTGATGGTTGGAGCCCGCTATAGCTCCTCGATGCATCGGTAAGTCTCATGAGACAAACTAGTGTCTCTGCATGAGGCCTTGACAAAATCTTTTTTTAGTCTTGGCACGAGGCCTTGGCTACGTGGTGATGATAGTCTGGCATTATGAATTCCGTCATTATGAAAGTGGTTATTGATATTGCATGTGATTATTCAACTATTATAATATCCATGTGAATAAGTAAATGGCATTATTTCATTTTATCTATGTCATATTATGCTGATGTTTAATTTTAAAAGGATTTTGTTTTAATTATACATTACCTTGAATTTTTAGGTTTATTTATGAAAGTTTCCACTATATTGTTTTCCTTACTGAGAATCTGAGCTCACCCCTTTCAATGTTTTATTTTTTCCAGGATGTGAAGAAGTAATTTATGAATGACCTCCAGGGATAATATGAGGGGATATGAAGACGAGATTTTGTTATAGAAGTTTTCATTTTTATGATGTAATGTAAGAATTATGAATATATCTAGTGTTTCCAAGGCTACTAAACCAATCAATCTTTCGAGATTTGATATTTCTTGTGATCATACCAATGTTATGTAATAATGCTCCGACTCTGGGTAACTTGGGTCGGGGCATTACATAATATATAGAAAACCTATATATTCTTGTGAAGGTATCCTCATAATAATAAAATTTCATTTTACTTTTTCATTATTTTGAGGTTATGTTTCTTCTTTTAAGTTATTTTCTCATGATGGAAATATTTATCAAATAGTGTTACTAAAAAATATCTCCATTCCATGTGTAATATTTTTTAACTCTCCATAGTGTTCTAGATATAAAACCTATATTTGTTATAAAACCTTTTGATATAAGATATTTCATGAATAACATTCAACCACCCATTATATAGGATGTACATAAATAGATTTTAAATATAATTAATCCACAATTATCTACCACTAAATTAGTAATTCCACTAAATTATACGGTCTTTTATTTCTTGAAACAATCAAATATATGTGTATTATTCAATGGGACATCATTTTATTCCATATTTTCAAGGTTATTAGTCATAACCTCATTAATATGCCCAAATATGGCCACGATCTTCTCAACTCCAACACCAGTTGTATTGGCTTGCCCAGTAGGTAAATTTATAAAATGGACAGCAATCATGATATCATTCTTTCATCAAAGAACCATTTATAAATAGTGGGATACAATTTATTAGATCATATAATTTTGAATATTAAATCATAATATATAATTCTAAATCTGTTGTAACCTATAACATAAATGGATAATTTACGCATCGTTAATAGCAGAATCATAAACATTGTTTCTTTGGGAAAATCGTTAAATTGAAGAAAATATTTTTCAAAAAATTTATTATGGGTTTTAAGTAAAATATGAAATAATAAATGAATATCACAATGGAGTTTCAATCTAGGTGAATAGTAAGAGACCATTAACCATACACCAGAAAGATGGCTAGGATATACTCGACCAACTCTTTTCAGGATTATTACCCCTAGATGTATTTGTTCTAAAACCACTTCCACTTATAGTATCAAGATAGGGATATATAGATACTGAAACCAAAAAATAACTATAATAGCAAAACCATATTATGTTATCATATACTATACTTATCCTCAATGTTATTCATAGGGTTATTTTTTCTAATCAATGTTGTACTGAGTTTAGTTTCCATGGTTTCTACTAAACATCCTTTAATACTAACAATAACTACCCCAACTTAAGTAAATCAGAGTCATTGACTAATATATTAATTCAGAATAGATACAATTCATTTAATCCTTAAGGAATAACTAGTTTAATAGTCTTTGAGATATATATATATATATATATATATATATATATTATACCCAATTTATATTGGAAATAAAATATAAAACATATAACAGGGAACATTCATCATCCTTGAATGACATTTATAGATTCCATCCTTACAAACTCATTAAAGGAAACAAAATAAGGGTGATATCAAATGATTAGAAGGTTTATGAAAATTTTAATCTATCATGAGTGAATAATCTGGAATCAATATTGAAAGGTAAAAAACTAAACAGAGAATCCATTTAAAAAAATAACATGAGTTGTAAATGAATTCATAAATAATATCAATGCAAAAATATACATGAAAATAAATACAGTAATATAAATTAAAGAATATAATAGTATTGGATTTCATGATCGCAGACATCATGATAACTATACCTTCAAGAATAATCGATGAGGTATTATAGTTGATTGGTATTCACCATAACCCCCTTAAATTGGTCCAACATATCTGTCTCATGAAATGTATCAATGTGTCGGTTGGATAGTTAAAACCCGAACCCACCAGTCCTTTCATGTCCAATGCATTCCATATATATTATATGAACAATTCAATTCAAAAAAAAATATTATTTTTCAATAAGTATCTATATTGATAGATGAATATAGATTTATCAGGATTTTTCTAATTCAATAGAATAAAATTCATTGTAATGCACCATATATAAAAAATGTTGTATAGTTTATGGAATAATCACATCCATGCTACAACAAATTTGGAAATAAAGAGAAATATAATTTCAACTGATCACAACAACGTGATTGTTTCAAGAGAAATCTAATGAACATAAAATTTATAAAAGATAATTTATGACCATCAGTTTATCCAAAATTTAGTTTTTGTAATAAAACCACATCCTATTTAAAAATAAATAAAATTTATGTTTAATATTATTCTAATCTCTCTTTAAATAGTTTCATTTGTAAAAAACTGAAAACAATTAGAATAATCTAAATAACAATGAATATTTATGGGTGTGGTTATGTCCGTTAATTTCATATTTGTTAAAAAATTATATTTTCTTCTTTTCATAATGAAAGTCGAAAATGAAATATTTTGTATACATTGGAAATATTCCCTTTAATGATTTTAAAAAGTCAAGGAGAAAAAAAATCATTTATAAATCATTTAAATAAAAAATGTATTTTAAAAAAACATGTGGAAAATACACTTTATTTAATGACAAAGAAAAAAGAATGCATAAAATAAGTTACGAAAAGGTGAGACTGTCATCAAAAATGAATGATCAATGTATAGATTTCTCTCTAATCATAAATCCCATCTTTTGTTCCCCATCACATTACGAATTCCAATCAACTCATCTATGTCCGTGTTTATGCCTATGATTTATGTGCTGATGGACTCTCCTCCAAGATCACGTTTATTTTAAGAGGCCTTCAATATTAGTAAAATTTGAGACAGTACTAGAATTATACTATGTATCCCCTTATCATTAGAGGCATTGATAGTGCCACCCATTGTGTGGATCTTCATTCTATCTTCCTCCTATGATCAATATCAAGATTTTTTATATTGATGTTATAATATAACTTAATTGTGTGATTCAATCACTCCAACACGGTTTGGAGTTCCCGATTGTACATCAATTGGATATCCTAATTCATGTTCAATATCAGAAGGATGTGTATCTACAACATCTTTTTGTGGTGTATCAACCAACCTGGACTTAACAAGAGATCTGAACGTTCTAAAACGAACCATCTAAAAGAATTATTCATCCATTAGAAGATTGGATTAGGGATTCCTAAGGCCATTGGGGTCATAATCTCTATGAACCACCACATTTATAATAGAGGTAGTAGATAAATCATTTTATTTTGCCATGGATAATAAAAGTTTTTGAGTCATGTGTCTCAAGATCAACATGAACATTAGGTGTCATGGTATCCTTGTAAAGAGAGGGTGATCCTCTATCCCTGATGAACACCTTCATTGACTCTAAAACACATGTATGCTGATAACTATATTTAATAAAAATATATTCCCTATTATTTTTCAACATCATAGGGGAATCAACATTCAATTTTATCTATCCTTTGTGATTTATCGAAGCCAGCAGTTAATCTTGCATAACCTTATGATCAACCACATCCTGTATAGAAACTCTGTTGATATCATTGTAATCCTCGCTATTACTATTAGTATATCCTCCCAATTCATACTAGTTAATGAGATCCCTCGATGAATCATTCTGAAAAGTGGAGGAAACCACAGGATCTTACACTAATTCATAGGGTGTGTTGTTTATGTTAATAATTTTTCATACCATTTCCGGGAACTCTTTTCCTCCCATGGATTAAAAATCATGTGACACATTTTACTCAATAATTATATTAGCACACATTTTCATATTGTAGTTATAATTCTTCCCATCACTTGAAACAAATTGCTAAATTTTCACATCATGACCTTGAGAAACATCCTCATTACCACAAGAAGAGATATTCATCACTACAGTAGCATCAGAAATGAGGGTGTAAGGATCTAAATTTCAATTATCTCCATGACGAGAAGTATCCAGAAAATGATGACTAGACTTTGTTCCCCTTGAGTTGGAATGAGGCATGGAATTCATCTGCTTTAACATTTTAAAACATGAATATTTCTGATGACCACAATCTGATCCGAACGTATAGAAAGTTGACCGCTTTCATCACAAAGACTCATGAGTAGTTGTATTGAAATTACTACATTAATGTTCAAAAATTTCATACTCATTTCTATTTTAAAACAATTTTAAAAAATATGGATGTTGAAGATAAATATTTTTTATTAAAATATAATAAATATTAGTTTTATTTTATACATTTCATTTATTGATTCTACTAAAAAAATAGAAGAATATTTAGCATAAAATATTTAAAATAATTAAATATCCTGATGATAAGAAAATATATTTCTTTCATGAAGGATGAATTATAATAATCATTCAATGATAATTCTGATAATTCTAAAATTGATAATAAAAAAATAAAACCTTACCTCTTTGGGGAATTTTGAATTGTAAACCCTTGAAAGGATAAGAGTTAATTTAAACATTAATCCACAAGAATAAATATTTATTCATGATAAATATATTCATTTTATTGAATATAAACCACATAAATAATAAATATGTTCATAATATACAATATGTCTAAATTGAATGGAAATTGAGATGGTATCCATTTCCCTACCCTTCACTTTAGTTGGATGTTATTTAACCTCTTGTATAATGATTTTAAACAAGTTATTAATTTATATCTATAGCATATTCATATTTATAATATCATATATAATAATTTTATAATATATTATCTCCCTTTAATTTAAAATATTTCATTTTACCATTGTTTTGGGTGTTTATTAAATAATTATTTTTTCTTACATGTTTTTTCATAGATGTTTTAATTATTATGCATAAGATAAAGTTCCATCATTTATAGAATGATATTAATGTTATAAATATCCAAAAAAATTCATTTGACACCCTTTTATTATTATTCTTGTAATTTTAACATGAAAAATGAATGATATTACTTCATCGATTCAGTAAGTCGTACGTTCGCATGACTAATATTAGAATTTCATTAATGTGTGAAGTGGAAAAGAAGTGGATGATATATTAATTTTCATGAATAAATTTAATTTCATAATTATCATATACATAAATTATTTTATTCATTATAATTATCCATTTGTGGTAGTGAAATAAAAAAATGACATTTGTTTGCAAGGCAGTAGGCCGATGTACAAAAAAATGATGGTTTTGTTTTCCATTTAATGAAAAATGAAATGAGAAAATATTAAAAAATCAATATAATACCATCACAATGTATGTGATATATTTTTGTTAATATATTTTAATTTTTAAGATAAAATTTAAGGTGGTAAAATTATAAATAAAAAATAAATTTTTTAGGGAGGATGATTACTTTCTCTTTGAAAGTGTTTAGGTAATTGTAACCCTTTTCATTTTTCGTTTACAACCAATAACCCTAATAAATACATAACCATGTTAATTAATTTCAACTTTTTTAAATATTACATAAGAATAAATGTTTATCGGATATTATTACCTAACATTAATGATATTGGTTTCAATTATGGAATATATTTTAACGTATTCAATTCATAAAAGTGGAAGAATTTAATTTAAAATTAAACCCGAAATACATGTTGGAAACTGTAATTTCTAAAGAAATACATTTTCAAGAATAAGATTCTCTTACAATAACTATATTTCTAGTAATAATCCTTATATGGATTTAAATTCATATCATTAGATATATAATTAATACATATCTGTTATATCATTCATCCATAAATATTATTTTAATTCATTAAAATAAAAAAAATATTAATTTTTTCAATAGAACTCTGAAAAAATTCCCTTTTACCTCTAAATGATATTCTCTTTATTTATATAAAATTTATAATCAAATTTTTTATTTTTACATATTATAAAACAATATTGTAACGAATCGGAGTAATATTTAAATTCTACATTTCCAATTATTATAATAGCTTATTTCAATGGAAAATTTTCAATGCCATAATCTAGGCTTATTTTTATCAACATTATTTAAAAAACGATAATCATCCAATGAAATTGGAATATTTGTTCCATCAAAAATTAAAACGTGAACTCTATTTTTTTTATTAAATTATAATGTTTAATTTCAATCATTGAATCTCATACGTTACATAAAAACCCAAATAAATTCTAAACCAATACATTTAAGCCATTATCACATCCCATATAGAAATTCCCAGGGAAAAATTCAAACCAAAATGCATAAATCCATGGAACCATGGTGTGGTGAGGTTTACCTTGAATCAAAATCATTTTATAAGGATAAAAACACCTAAACATAATGGAAAACTCTTAAAATACTCAATAACTCCAAAAATCATATAATATGAAATGCCACAACAACTTAGGGATTTCACATCGTCCATTTTATCCATTATTTTAACTTCCCCATCATTTCTGGAATGATACTTATGTTTATTGAAGACATATAATGTGTACTCAAGATGTTTTAATATTAAACTTGTTATATTATTCATAGAATGTGAATTCATCTTATCTCTTTATAATTTATATCCCAATTTAAATTTTTCCACCTGAAAGAATCCTCTTTCAAAATAACTAGACTGATGTTCTTCTTCTTCACCCTTGTTATATTTTTCAATTTGATACTTCATTATGATTTTTGAAATTCCTCCATAAAAAAGACAATAATTTCATTATATGAAGTTTTCCATTTCCATTCCTCATATTTTATAACTAAGTTTCTTTTTTAAACTGATCTTACGATTTTTGTACCATAAAATTGATTATAGAATCATTAATTTTATATAAAACATTCTAGTATATCATTAGATACTTACATTACACCTTTTAATTAATTCATTATCAATTGGTAATTTCTTATATAATAAACAAACATAATTTAGTTCTCATTATCAATTTGTATGTTTTATTAATCATCATATTTCAAATTTGTTATTTTAGTATAAATGTTGTCATAGAGATTTCATATAATATTTTTTTATAGTATAATTTTCATGATTTCTACTATAATAGTGGGCTGATGTCATGGGTTTTTACCCTTTCAAAATCCTCATCAATGTATACATGAACTTATTTTTTATATCTATTAAATTCATAGTCAAATTATATATCTTCTTCCCATTTTACATTCTTATCATCATCATAAATATTCTTCAAAATTTCTCATATTCTATTAATAGTTTTCAACCCTTATCTATAGTAAATTACATTTATAATAGTAATTCTAAAATTGAATTTTGAGCATATCCATAATTATAAATATTCTCATGATCCACATGTATCATTTTTTGTAAAATTTATATTGAATCAGAAGCATTTCTAATAGTATCCAAATCATACAAACAAAATTATAGTATAATTTTCTATATTTATTCCATATAATCATGTTTTTTTCTTCCATAAATTAGAGTACTATCCATTTTTTCAAAAAAAATATAATCCGTATTGATATTTAATATTTTATTATAAATATTTGTCTGAACGTCAACCAAAATGATGATATCAAGAGTAGATATTATGAGATTGGTTACAAAATTATTTAAAAACATTCGGCATCCGATTATCAAAGGATATCATTGATTGTCCTATTCAAATTTATTTCCCAAGATTATGTTCTTAACTAATATTTTAATTCATTTAATTCATGGCTCCCTATTCTAAAATTTTTTGAAACCCATTTAAAAAGTATTTTACAGTTTTATAATGTTTTATTCCAAAGTTGTGTACAATGATATATTATTTGTTGTTAAAAAATAAGAAAATAAAAATAAAAAATATTTCTCAAGGTTCATAAATAATGGGGTTCAATACTTTTTTATGTTTATTAGTATCCATGCCATAATATTTGACTTTTTTTGTAAGCGAATACAATATCATTAAATCTCCCCTTTAAACCCTATTACAATTAACTGTTTCCTGTCCAAAGGGCCTATACTCCCACAAAATTACACAGTTATTTAAAAAAATGAAATAGATAATGTACTCAAAATATTATATAATTTGATGAATTAACAAGTATAATTTTACACTGGTTGAATGAAATTATCCATTAATGTTTTATGAAAAAACAACACATCTCATGGAAGTCGAACATCAATTTATATTCTGGATTTATTTTTTGAAATATGATCTTCATACTAGTTTTTCATATTATCTAGAATATTGAAATAAATTCAATATGAATTTAAATTTCTTAAAGATCCACTATACAATCCAAATAAATGGAGACAATTTCTAATACACTTTCCACCAAAACATAAAAACTAACATTTCAACTTAATTAAATAATATCCAATAATTTGAGGATCATTTATACACATTAATATTTTAATTAAATTACTATTTTATTTGTTTGTAGACTAAATAAAATCTACATTAATAACCCTTTATCTATTAATTAAAGATATAATATTGAACATGAATGATAATTCAATTATTTGGTTTTGTGTCATCATCTTTAATTAATATCTATTCATCTACATGTTTTAACCATAACATTATAATTACAAGTTCAAGTAATATGATTCATGTTGAGATTGTAATATTGACCATATAGAATAAACTCAAATTTTACATTAATTAAATTTTACTTTTACTTTATAATGTCCCAAATAATGAATCATATTACAAAATCAAATCTTTAAACTAGATTTTTTGAGATTCTGTACATATATTTATAGAAGGTATAACATTAATATAATAAATCCCATTTGAGTGATTAATGTTATATAAAACCAATATATAATTAACACTAATTACATTAACATGAAATTTAACATAATATATTTTATTTTTGGTCATATTCCTTATTGAATTCAAAAACAAAAAACTATATAGAAAATACATGACAATACATTATATGTCTCTGTATTCACAACAAAGAGTATTTAATAGAAATAAAAAACATTATTACCCATAAATGATGGTTTATTGACATATCCATATAGTATTTATATTTATTATAGATTCAATTTAACAAAACAAATATTCACCATTATTATATGTGAACATGAAATAACATATTTAATTTTTTTCATCATTGCTTTTGAAAGATTAAATAAATTTATGATGGATCAAAACAACATGAAACCACTTCAATAAAAAATAATTTTATCCTTGGAATAAATTATAAAAATTTATATTGTTTCAATAATAATTGAAATATGTGTTTTTACCATGAAATTAATAAATCAAATTTTAATAAAAAATGAAAATGAAAATCCAAAATGAATTGATTCTCTAAAAACAGTAGTACAATATATAAATCAAATATATTATTTAGATATTTTATATAATGATTTGTAATGGATCATGAGAAATAATTACCTTACTAAAAGTGAATATATATATATATATATAACCAAAAAGAAATATAAAAATAAGTTCACATATAAACATTAATCAACACATATGTTTGTGTTAACATTATAATGAAAAAACACGCCTTTATATATCAAAAAGTTTTAAACATCACATTAATATTTCCAAAATAAAAATTTAAACGTAAATAAATTGGGTAAAATAAATTTATAAACACATCCAAAACATAAATTAATGAAAAGGAAATAATGTTTAAAGTCAGTTAACAAAACAATATAAGATAGATCTCATCATTAAGTTCAAACCATCAAGTATTTTAATATAATATGATAGTAAATTTCCATAAAAATATAACATTATCACACAAATTTAATAAATAATGGTATTGACCCTCACTCTTTTATATTTTAATCCTCTCTTGGGGTCTCCATCTCTTTGGGTTTCTCGAATGATTCATCATTTGTAAAGGAAGTCCTTCTTCTAATGGCCTATTGTTCCATATCATGGAGGTTTTCCTTTTCCCCATCTCACCTACACATTTCCCCTGGTGAGGACATAATTCTTGTATTTGGTTTACCATTCTACTAAACTCACTATGTTGAACACCGTTTTTTTCATGTTTGGTGATGATGTAAATATTTTGGGATGTGATGGTGATCACGGTTGGCAGCACCTTTTATATTTTTGGGTCATTATTCTTTTTTACTGTGGTTCACATCTGTCTCCTCTCCATTATATTATCAATACCAAAACGTGATACCACATATTAGTCTACTATGATGGGGCTAATAGTATATTGAGTTTTATATTGGGTAGGGGGAGTTCAAATAATTCTTCATGTTTTACTTCTAATGTTTCAATTTTTTCCTTGGGGTTTTTGTCTAAGTCCTCGTTATCTTTGTGTCAAGCACTACTCTTAAACTCAAATATATTTCATAAGACCAATTTTGGATAGGTGTAGTATGTCACGACCTGTCCCCAGGGCCCGTGCCGTGACTACCCCATGCCCTCCTTCTATAGGCCAGGGGCTGGCGACTAGCACCAAGGCGTAAATTCCTGATAAAAAGGGATGGCATTGCCTTTGTAAAGTAAGCAAACACCACAGAGCAAGTAAGAAGTAGAAGTAAACACTAAGTAAAAGCTGGTACAATAGTGAGTGCAGAAAAGTAAGTGGGCAAGTATACAAACCCAAACGGAAAGTAAAGTACAAGTGGAAGGGAAAACAACAACTGAAAAGTAAAGCCACAACGCCGAACTGTCCACTGGAAATCCCACCTAAAGGGTGAGTACAGATAGCCTCCTCTGCTCCTCGGGTCCAGCCATCCGCTCTGAGTACATCCCGCCCAGTGGTGCACCTCCAGGTACCGTCCTGCTTCGTTAGCCTCAACCACGATCAACGTTGTTCATCATCTGCAACCAACACAAAGTAGTGCGGGCATAGCCCGTGCAAGGGTGAGTATAAGCTACTCAGTAGGGACCCCGAGACCCCTGAAGGTCTCCCAGAATCCACAAAAGATAATCCACAAAGGAATGTTACAATCACGAAGTAACATCTGACAATGCTTAGGTATATGCCCATACATATACCTAAGTCATCAATTCTCGTTTGACTCCAACATCTGAACCCAAGCACAACCCAGTCCACAGAGGAAAGCAAAACGTAAATCCACAAAGGATAGCACAACACAATCCACATAGGAAAGTAAAACGGAATTCAGCTCACACAGGTATACTTCTTCGTATGACGATGGAGATGATCTGATATATCCAATGATTCATCTAAGTCGTCGGACCAACAATGGATCGATAGGTACTGACCCCCGCAATGACCGAGGAAGGGTCTGACCCACACAGGATCGATAGGAAACTAACCCCCGCAAAGACCCACACAGGATCAGACCCACACATGATCTGTAGGCGCTGGCTCACACAGAACCGCTGACCGCTGACCCACACAGGATCGGATCCACACGGGATCGGTAGCACTGATCCATGTAGGATCGATGAGTGTTGTAGTCGTCGCCGTCAAATCCACTGAGGATCTCTGTACAGTCGTCGTCGTCATCGTCATAGTCGCAAACGCAGCCAGCTCTAGGGTTCCCGCACACAGCAAGCTCCTTCGGGAGGGTCCGCTCCACGAGCCGAGAGGCTGACACATCAACTAACACATAATCCAGAGTTGATGTATCAAAAAGTTTCTTATCGTCAACAGGAACTCAACGTCACAGATGGCGCGTCAATCGGACGCCCGGTCTGGGAGTTATTGGCTTTTTCGTCCTAGGGGCCCGGTTGGTTTTTAAGGCAAAACCAACCCGACCGTACTCCACCTGCGTCCAAACCTCAGGCGGAGTAATCCACAAGATCCTTCTGACTAAGAGGAGTCCAACAAAGTCAACGGCACATCAATCGGACGTCCGGAGCATAAGATATGAGTGTTTCCGCTCCGAGGGCCCGGTTGGTTTCGTGTACGAACCAACCCGGCCGAACCCAAAGTATTCCGAAACCTTGAGCGCGATATACTGAAATGACCGTCTCGATCCAAGGATCGCATCTCCGCTGACGGAACGTCGATCAGAGGTCTGTAGCCCAGGATATGAGAAAAAGACCAAAAAGGCTCCGAAAACGGGGGTTTCAGCCCCGGACTGATCCGGCTGCCGGCCTGGCGGTCCGGCGCGCGGCGCCAGCTGGCCCGGCCGAACGGATGAGCCGTTCGGTTTTTCGAAAGGGGGGGGGGGGGGGGGGCGCTGCCCCCCCCCCACGTTTTGTAACCACGGCCCCCCTTAATGGGGGCTGCTAGCTGGCTGGTCGGGGGTTTGAAACCCCGGCTGTTCTCCTATCCGGTCGTCCCGCCCCGGCCGGCCATTTTCTGCCACCACGAGACCGGCGATGGCCGATTCGCTCCCTGCTCCGACACCGGCATCCCGAAACTAGCCGCCGATCACCCTGCTCCTCCGCGGCCTGGAACCGGCTGCGGTTTTGGTTCGTCCGGCGCGGTGCGACGGCGCCGCGCCCCTCCGCCGCGGCCCCGCTCCGGCCGCGGTGTCTTTTGTTTTCTCCGACGCGGCGCGATGGCGCCGTGCATTACTTGTCGCACGTTCCTGAACGTTGCGACGGCACCGCATGATCCCGCACGGTGCGACGGCACCGCGCCATTCCCATTCAAACACATTAGAAAAAATACAAGGATAATGGAGGAGGGTCGTCCGTGTTTGTGCGGTCTGGCCCCCTCTCGTCAATCGATAGAAAATTGACATATTTTCATGAATAACGACAAGATAGTATTCAAAAACAAATAAAATTAATAAACTCCTACCTTGTGTGAGCTTGAACGGATGTTCGTCTAACGAGGATTCGTCGTAGGAAGAGGCATCGTGAAAGAAGACGTCATCGGCGTCGCTGTACATGGCGTCACGTAATCAGTTTCTGAGAACTCGGCGTTCTTCGTTAGAGACCGATGTGTTCTTCACTTTCTTCTTCGTAGATGAAGAAGTTCTTCAATCCTTAGCCTTTTTCTCCCCAAGACTCCACCACAAGAAACTAACCCAAAATAAATTAAGCGCTCACTTAATTTATGAACTAGACATGAGTTTGAATTTAAACCCACACACACGTTTACCTCACTTCATTAATAACATATGTTATTAATACTTAAGTTATCAAAATTTAATGGTGATTTGAGGGGGGTTGAAGAATATGAAGGGGTGGGGTTCTTGTGGGCCCCACCACCCTCATAACCTCCCTTGGGAAGTTGGGTAGTTACCCACCTTCCACCCAAAGCCTTAAAACACTTAAAGGAAATAAAAACAATTGTAGTTAAATTATAAATTAAACTTCCAAAATTTTTATCATCTTCTCTAATGAAAACACAAACCCGGAACAGGTGTTCCTAAGAAATCATCGGCATTGTGGTTCCATCAGGGCCCTCAGAATTGGATTCCGAGCACCGGTACAAAAGTTAGAAATACCAGCTCGTTCGTTCGCTGAACGTACCCGAGCTAAACTTCGGATAGTAATTCCGGGCACACCGGGCCTCGGAATCAAGTTCCATCAGAAACTGCATTCTCGTAAAATCCCAAAAAAAATTAAGAAAAATTTTACCTTGAATTTTACGGGTCTTTACATTACTCCCACCTCAGGGTTTTACGTCCCCGTAAAGATACATAGAACACTAGGGAAACAAATGTGGGTATTGAGCACGCATCTGAGCCTCCCGCTCCCAAGTGCTCTCTTGGAGATTCCTGTGCTGCCATCTGATACGCACTAGAGGAATTGACTGTCCACGCAGGACCCGCTCCTGTCGATCCTCTATCTCCACTGGGACCTCCGTAAAATTTTCCCCATCATCAACATCTAGCTCTCCATGGTCAATGATATGCGTCGGGTCGTGCAAGTATCTCCTCAGCTGAGATACATGGAAGAAGTCGTGCACCCGGTGCAACTGAGGTGGTAGAGCCAGGCGATAAGCTACCTCTCCAGTCCTGCTAAGACCTGTAACGGTTCGATGAAGCGTGGAGACAACTTGCCACGTCGGCCAAATCTCAGTAATCCACGTCGAGGTAGGACACGCAAGAAGACGTGGTCGCCATCCTCGAACTCTAGTGGCCTCCGCCTCCTGTCAGCATAAGACTTCTGCCGTCTCTGAGTTCTCCACATCCGCTCCTGGATGACCAGGACCTTCTCTGTCGTGGCTTGGACCATCTCCAGTCCCACATGTTCTGACTCCCCAGGGTCTGTCCAGCACAAAGGAGATCTGCAATGCCGGTTGTACAACACCTCATGTGGTGCCATCCTGATGGTGGAGTGGTAGTTGTTGTTGTACGCGAACTCCACCAAGGGTAGGTGGTCCTCCCAGCTGCGACCAAAGTCGAGGACACATGCGCGGAGCATGTCCTAGAGAGTGTGCATGGTCCTCTCCGTCTGTCCATCCGTCTGAGGGTGAAAGGTTGTGCTCAGATGTTGCTGTGTCCCGAACACCTCCTGTAACCCCTTCCAAATCCGGGAAGAAAAGCGAGTATCTCGATCGGAGAAGATAGATGTTGGAACACCATGAAGCCGCATAATCTCTTGAATTTAAAGTTGTCCCATGCTCTCCACTCAGCACTTCTCTCTGATGGGTAAGAAGTGTGCCGACTTGGTGAGTCGGTCGACAATCACCCAAATGGAGTCGTGACCTTTGGAAGTGTGTGGAAGTCTATTCATGAAGTCCATTGATATGTCGTCCCACTTCCACTCTGGGACCTCCAAAGGCTGTACCAAGCATGCTGGTACCTAGTGCTCTGCCTTCACCTGCTGGTAGGTGAGGCATCGAGAAACGAACTCCGCCACAGCCTTCTTCATGCCCGACCACCAGTGCTGTCGTCTGAGATTCTAGTACATCTTCGCCACTCCAGGATGTACCGCCAAATGAGAAGTGTGAAACTCTCTCATCACTTCCTCCCATAAAGAAACTAGTACCAAGGTACGTCCTCTGAAAATGACAGTGTGCTCTGCTCCAAAGGAGAAACCATCAAGTGCATGTCCTGAGGATATCTGTGCATGCTGCGTCTCACAGTCAGTGTCCCCACGCTGTGCCTCTCTGACCTGCTGCAGTAGTGGAGGGGTGACTGTGAGAGACCGAAGGAAGGCTGCTCCATCTCTATCCACGAAGGATATCTATAAAGAGGCTAGCTTCTCTGACGCCTCCTCAAGTAGATAAATGCCCGTCCTCCTGCTGAGAGCATCGACTACCACGTTCCCCTTCCCAGGAGTATAGACTATCTCAAAGTCAGAGTCCTGGAGGAACTCGAGCCATCGATGTTGTCTCAGATTCAGGTCCTTTTGAGAGAAGATGTATCTAAGACTCTGATGGTTAGAAAAGACTGTAAAGCGCTCACCCATCAAGTTGTGTCGCCATGTCTTCAGAGCGAAGACCACTGCTTCTAACTCCAGGTGATGGGTAGCATAGTTCTGCTCATTCGGCCTCAACTGACGTGATCCATAGGCAATCACGGCCCGCTCCTTTATCAGGACACATCTGAGTCCGGTCCCTGATGAATCACAGTAGACAACATACCCTACTCCCTCCTCTGGCAACCTCAAGATGGGTGCCCTGGTCAATCTCTGTCTCAGATCCTGGAAGCTCTGCTGACATCTTTCTGACCACACAAAGGGTTTCCCCTTCTTTTTCAAGGATGAGAGTGGTTCCGCAACTCTAGAGAAATCTGGAAAAAATCTCCGGTAGTATCCAGCCAGTCCCAAAAAACTCTGCACCTCCATCATGCTCCTGGGTGGCTCCCAAGCTAGCACTGCCTCAATCATAGCAAGATCCACTGCAACTCCCGCCTCAGAGATGACGTGTCCCAAGAAGTGAACCAAACGTATCCAGAACTGACACTTCGAGAGCTTGCCATAAAGCTGGTGCTCTCGGAGTCTGTCTAGTACAACCTGCAAGTGGTAGGCGTGCTCCCCCTCAGTCGTCGAGTATATCAAAATGTCATCGATGAATACCACGACAAATCGATCGAGGTATGGATGAAAGATCCTGGTCATGAGGGCCATGAACACTGCTGGAGGATTGGTTATGCCGAATGGCATAACCAACAACTCATAGTGGCCATACTGACATCTGAAGGTCGTCTTCTACACGTCCTCGTCCCGAACTCTGAGCTGATGATAGCCCGACCTGAGGTCTATCTTCGAGAACCACCATGCTCCCTTGAGATGATCTAAGAGGTCATCAATCCTCGGTAGCGGATAATTGTTCCTCACTATCACCCGGATCAGGTGACGATAGTCGACACAAAGTCGCAAGCTCCCGTCCGCCTTCTTGGCGGACAAAATCGGGGAAGCCCAGGGTGAAACACTAGGTCGGATAAATCCCTTGCCCTGCAAGTCCTCCAACTGTACCCATAGATCTCGAAGCTTCGCGAAGGCCATTCGATACGTTGGGGTCGATATCGGGGTTGTCCCCAGGTACAGGTCGATATAAAAGTCTACCTCTCTACGAGGAGGTAACCCTGGAACGTCGTCGGGAAAGACATCTGTATACTGATCCACCACTGGAGGAAAACTAGGACTCCGCACGTCAACTGCTCCTAGGATGAGGCTAGCCAACTGATGAGTGATGGGCTGTCCTCTCCTCTGCGAGAGTCCATCCTATGCTGCAAAGTCTCCCTTCTCGCCGATGAAGGTGAACCTACTCTCGTCGGTGCGTACACATCGTACCTTGCGCCAAATACAGTCCATCTGTGCATGGACTGTAGATAACCAATCCATGCCCAAGATAACATCGTAAGGCCTCGATGCCGCTAAAAGAAGATCCCAGCCGAAGCTCTCGCCTCCTAGAGTAAGCTCACACTACCAGAACCAGTGCATAATCATCGAGTTTGCTCCCGTAGGAGTCTCTAGACGTAAGGATCGAGCTAACGGCTCTGTCGGAATCTCCGAGCTCCGAACAAGGGCAGTGGCTATGAAAGAATGACTCACTCATGTGTCTATAAGTACTGCAGCAATGGGGTAATAGACACAGATAGTACCTCGAATCATCTCGGGCGCGCTGTGGTCGTAGGCCTCCGCTGCCTGGAGCTGTGCCTGTCTCTGCCCGCCATCTCCCTGTGGTCGGGGTGGACCTCCTGGTAGTGGTGGTGGTAGAGCCTCAAACAGTCGCCCACCACCTGCTGCTCGGCCTGCTCCTCTACCTCATCCGCCGGCTCCCTGCGGACCGCCATGGTTGACCCTCTGCCTCTGCCTCGGTGGTCCCTCAACCGTCTACTGCTCCTTGGCACAACAGGTCGGGCAGTCACAAGCCATGTGGCCCTACCCGCCTCACGAGTAGAACTACCTACCTCTCGAAAGACTGGCTCCACGCTGTGTGCCCCACAGTGCTGAGCCAGTGTCCTGTGGTTGTCTTCTTGAGGGTCTGGTCTGCCTGGACCCATGAGTCTTCTGTCGACTCCCTGCTGCAGAAGACTCTGCTAAGTGCTGCCTTTCGGTAGGTCTCGCTGCTGAAGAAGGCTCAGCAAGAAAACTCTCGATCAAAAGGGCTCACTCGAGTACTCCTGCCTGAGTTGGAATGCTGAGGGAGATCAGCGATGCCCTGATTTCATGCCTCAATCCCTGCTCAAAGGTCCGGGCCTGGAAGAATGGGTCATCTCCCCTGTCTGTCGAGTAGCGCGAGAGATTGGTAAATCTCGCCGAGTACTGGGCGACTGTCAAGATGCCATGCCGCAGCTGAAGAAGCTCTTGGATGCGCACCGCACCGAGGGTGGCTGGGATGAATTTCGAGTGTAAGAGGCTCTCAAAGTCTGTCCAGAGAAGATATGCCTCATCGTGCACCTGGATCATCTAGCTCCACCATCTGCCTGCTTCTGCGTGCAGTAGGCTCGCTGGGAGGATCACCATGAGGTCTGTTGGAGTCCTCACTAACCTGAAAACTCTCACCACTGCCTCCAGCCAGTCCTCGGATGCCTGGGGGTCCGTCTCCCTGCAGAACCTGGTTGGTCGCTGGTGCTGGAATTCATGGAGTGCACTAAGACGACGTTCATCGTCAGCGGTTGGGGCTGGTAGCATCGGTGGCTCGGCGGGTGGAGCTACCGCCAGTGCCTCTGCTGACAAATGGCCCTGCACTGAGGCCTCGACGATCGGTGGGATGTCATCACGTACAACTCTTGGAACACTAACTGGCTGCCGTCGTGGGGACATCCTAAAAAGAAACAGCTGTGCCACGGTCAAATCAGTATTCCTGGTGAGCTGACACAAATTAATCACATAGAAAACTTTGAAACACACATGCAATAAATGTTTTCATGCATTAAGTCGGAAATCAGATGTCAGGGTCCTGGTGTACGGATACGTCGGCCGCCGCACCAACACTGGACTCCCTGGACTGATAACCACACCCAATACGCTTAACACTATTGATTCACATAGAAAAGTTCAGAGTCCCAAGTTCAGTGGTAGAACCAACCACCCTCTGATACCAATTTGTCACGACCCGTCCTCGGGGCCCGTGCCGTTACTACCCCAAGCCCGCCTTCCATAGGCCAGGGGCTGGTGACTAGCACCAAGGCGTAAATTCTGGATAAAAAGGGAAGGCATTGCCTTTGTAAAGTAATCAAACACCACAGAGCAAGTAAGCAATAGAAGTAAACACTAAGTAAAAGCTGGAACAACAGTAAGTGAGGAAATGTACGTGGGCCAGTATACAAACCCAAACTAAAAGTAAAGTACAACTGGAAGGGAAAAAAACAACTAAAAAGTAAAGCTGCAACACCGAGCTGTCCACTGGAAATCCCACCTGAAGGGTGAGTACAGATAGCCTCCTCTGCTCCTCGGGTCCAGCCGTCCACTCCGAGTATGTCCCGCCCAGTGGTCCACCTCCAGGTATTGTCCTGCTCTGCAAGCCTCAACCACGATCAATGATGTCCGTCGTCTGCAACCAACACTACGTAGTGCGGGCATAGCCCGTGCAGGGGTGAGTATAAGCTACTCAGTAGGGACCCCGAGACCCCTGAAGGTCTCCCAGAATCCACAAAGGATAATCCACAAGGGAAAGATACAATCACGAAGTAACATCTGACACTACTTAGGTATATGCCCATACATATACCTAAGTCATCAATTCTTGTTTGGCTCCATCATCTGAACCCAAGTACAACCAAGTCCACATAGGAAAGAAAAACGTAAATCCACACAGGATAGCAAAACAGAATACACATAGGAAAGTAAAATAGGATTCAGCTCACACAGGTATACTTCTTCGTCTGACGATGGAGATGATATGATATATCCACTGATTCGACTAAGTCGTCAGACCCACAAAGGATCGATATGTAATAACCCACGCAATGACCCAGGATGGGTCTGACCCACACAGGATCGATAGGTAACTAACCCCCGCAAATACCCACACAGGATCAGACCCACACAGGATCTGTTGGCGCTGGCTCACATAGAACCGCTGACCACTGACCCACACAGGATCGGACCCACACATGATCGGTAACACTGATCCGCGTAGGATCGCTGAGTGATGTATTCGTCGCCGTCGAATCCACTGAGGATCTCTGTACAGTCATCGTCGTCGTCACAGTCGCAAACGCAGCCAACTCTAGGGTTCCCGCACACAGCAAGCTCATTCGGGAGGGTCCGCTCCATGAGCTGAGAGGCTGATACATCAACTGACACATGGTCCAGAGTTGATGTATCAAAAAGTTTCGTATCGTCAACAGGAACTCAACGTCGCAGACGGCGCGTCAATCGGACGACCGGTCTGGGAGATATTGGCTTTTTTGTCCCAGGGGCCCTGTTGGGTTTTAAGGAAAAACCAACCCGACCGTACTCCACCTGCGTCCAAACCTCGGGCGGAGTAATCCAAAAGATCCTCCTCACTAAGTGGAATCCAACAAAGTTGACGGCTCGTCAATCGAACCTCTGGAGCTTAAGATATGAGTGTTTCCGCTCTGAGGGCCCGGTTTGTTTCGTGTACGAACCAACCCGGCCGAACACAAATTATTCCAAAACCTTGAGCGCGATATACCGAAATAACCCTCTAGATCCAAGGATCGCATCACCACTGACGGCGCGTCGATCGGGGGTCTGTAGCCCGAGATATGGGCAAAAGACCAAAAAGGTTCCGAAACGGGGGTTTCGGGCCTGGACCGACCCGGCCCGCGGCCCCCTGGGTCGGCCCAAACCGGGTCGGCCCGGTGGCCCGGCTGCTGGCCTGGCAGTCCGGCCCGTGGCGCCAGCTGGCTCGGCCGAACGGCCGAGCCGTTCGATTTTGCGGGGGGGGGGGGGGGGCGCTGCCCCCCCACGTTTTGTAACCGCGACCCCCCTTAATGGGGGCCGCTAGCTGGCCGGTCGGGGGTTTGAACCCCCGGATGTTCTCCTGTCTGGCCGGTTTCTGCCACCACGGGACCGGTAACGGCTGGTCCCCTCCCTACTCCGACACCGGTGGCCCGAAACTGGCTGCCGGTCACCATACTCCGCCGCGGCCCAGAACCAGCCGCGGTTTTGGTTCGTCTGGCGCGCCGGTGCCGCGCCCCTCCACTGCGGCCCCGCTCTGGCCGCGGTGTCTTCGGTTTTCTCCGACGTAGCGTGGCGGCACCGTAACTTGGTTCCACTTCACGGCGCGGCGCGACGGCGCCGCACATTACTTGTCGTACGATCCCGCGCGGTGTGACGACACCATGCCATTCCCATTCCAACACATTAGAAACAATACAAGGATAATAGAGGTGGGTCGGCCGTGTTTGTGCGGTCCGGCCCCCTCTCGTTAATCGATAGAAAATGGTCATATTTTCATGAAGAACGACAAGATAGTATTCACGAACAAATAAAATAAATAAACCCTTACCTCGTGCGAGCTTGAAAGGTGGTTCGTCGAACAAGGATTCGTCGCGGGAAGATGCATCGTGAAAGAAGATGCCGTCAACGTCACGGTACACGGCGTTGCGTAATCGGTTTCCGAGAACTCGGTGTTCTTCGTCGGAGACCGATGTGTTCTTCACATTCTTCTTCTAAGATGAAGAAGTTCCTCAATCCTTTGTCTTTTTCTCCCCAAGACTCCACCACAAGAAACTAACCCAAAATAAATTAAGCCCTCACTTAATTTTTTAACTAGACATGAGTTTGAATTTCAAACCCACACACACATTTAACTCACTTCATTAATAACATAAGTTATTTATAATTATGTTATCAAAAGTTAATGGTTAGTTGAGGGGGGTTGAAGAATATGAAGGGGTGGGGTTCGTGTGGGCCCCACCACCCTCATAACCTCCCTTGCGAAGTTGGGTAGTTACCCAACTTCCACCCAAAGCCTTAAACAACTTAATGAAAATAAAAAAAAAATTGTATTTAAATTATAAATTAAATTTCCACAATTTTTATCATCTTCTCTCATGAAAAAGAAAACCCGGAACATGTGTTCCTAAGCAATTACCGGTGTTGTGGTTCCATCGGTGCCCTCAGAATTCCATTCCAAGCACCGGTTCAAAAGTTAGAAAATCCTGCTCGTTTGTTCACTGAACGTACCCGAGCTAAACTTCGGATAGTAATTCTGGGCACACCGGGCCTCGGAATCATGTGTCGTCAGAAACTACGTTCTTGTAAAATCCCAACGAAAAATAAGAAAAAATTTTCCTTGAATTTTACAGTTCATTACATAGTAGTCCTCATGGAGGGTATGGAATAGGTTGGTTGAGTTGTGATCGGTGTTTCCAGGTGTCTATACTATTTCATCCATTTATTCTTTATAGTATATTTTTTTTTCTTTGATAGTGGTATTGTGAGTGTTTTCCTCTTTAATATGGGACTTAAATTTATAATGTGTTTTTCTTTTTTCCTAGTAATCAAGATATTATACTTTTGGTGATTTTTTAGGATTCTTCATATTATATGTTAACAATTCTTTGGTGACGACACTTCTATAATGAAATAATGCGACCTTAGATAAAAATATTATTAAATATTGAGTCTATTATTCTAACATCATTTCTATTATTATTCAATTTTTTTATTCTATTTCATCTGGGTTTCCAAATTTTGGTATTAGAAATATCATTTTTGTTATGGAATTGTTGTTCTACTGTGTTGATAGTAATGAAGACTTATACAATGTTACTGAGGATTAGATATAGTGATGTCCTTGATGAGTAGTGAAGATGAAGAGTAATTATTCAATGAACATAACATATCCCGAGCGTCGTGATAGAAAAATTACTCAAGGTAATACTTCTCAGGGTCCTCATTATCCATCCTTCTAGAAATAGTGTCATATTTATCTCTTTCAATAATATTGTTTTCGAAAATTGAAATTTTAGTTATTAAAATAAAATTTTATAATTTTTTAATATATTCAATGTCAATTAAATTGAATTTAGTCATATAACAATTATGGTTTTTATGAGGTTCCACACTTAAGGTAATATAAGTGTTTTCTTATGATACTAGAAATAATGAGTGGGGAGGTAATAAAATAAGTAAAAATAAATAATTAATAAAAATTCCAAAATAATTACAAATTAATCAGGGATACATAAATAATAATATCACGGTTTTAATAATACTAAAAATCATAGTTTTTTGTAAAAAAATGAAATATATTGTGATACAACTTAAACAACTCACTATAAATAAAATAATTATTAATATAGAGGCAAAAATATTCCCCAACCTAGTCTAGTTATGATAATTAAAATCCATGTCATATAAAGTATATTTTACCTAGATCAATTGAAATTCATCCTAGAAGTGAAAGTAGATTCAAATGAAATTATATTTAATGAGTGAAGGAGGTTATAATATATGGATTGTAGGTGGCGTAGAGGGGTGGAAATAAGGATCCAAGGTGGGGTCCTGCATCATTTGAATTGATAGCTACATTTAATCCCTTGGTAAACAATTAAGGGTATTTAAAAGAATGTTTATGATATTATGATCATTCAATCCTATTATAAAAAACTATCATACCTTCTATGTATACCTAGGGGACACCAACCGACCACCCAATGTTAGTTTATTATATACATCCCTTATGGATTTCACCTAGGGTGCCTAGTGTCATCATATTATGAACCCAATAGAATCTTGTATCCACCATAACTACCCATTCGTTTTACTAAACCTCAAATCATCAATTCTTGGAATTTTTTAACAATCTCACCATCACCAAAAATAGACATTAACATTATAAATGATTAAAATAATCTATAATTCACACATATATATATATAATATAATCCAACCCATGTTTTCAATATAAGTATCCTCCATTAAAAGTACAAAATCATTAAAAATAATTAAATTTTGACATAAGACCCAAAAATTGGCGACTAGAAAAAGATATTTGTTTATGGTATTTCAATGTCATAAGGAAAAAAATCAAAATCAAATGAATTAATTTCAAGATTAAATTGAGAGTTCTCTACATTGAAAATGTTCATTGATGCTTTTAGTTTAAACTTTTCTATATTTTGTGGATGGATTTAATTTATTCATTTGAATATATGGATTTTCTGTCATGATTTTAATTATTAAAAATTTTATATTATCATGTATAGTGTACCTTATAATCATTTTAATGGAATTAAAATGTAAATTTTATTTTATAAATAAGATATGAGGTCAATAGTCATTACTCTGATTGAGTTCTTATAATCATTTTGTATGAATAGATTAGTCCATAATGTTGAATATAATTTATTTCTTATTATTATTAATTTTATGTATTATATGGCGGTATTTAGATAATAATTATTTTAAAGAGTTTTTTAAATAGTACATTAATACATTTAAGTCACTGAATGTCCAAATAGAAAAATTTAATTAGATAATATAGTGATGACTTAATAATTCATGTTTCATTAACTGTCTTTTTAGGTTAGTGAGTTTTTACTTTTCTCATAGTGGACTATTAGGGCTTATATAAAAAATATGAATAAATATATATAAATATGTATGAATGTTTAAATGATTTATTAGATTATGTTTTTTTTAATAATTTAATTTTTAGTTAAAATTAGAATCATATTATTTCATAACATATAGATGAGGATATTAAATTAATTTTAATAATATGAATAATAATATGATAGAAATTAATTTTTCATGATTTCAGAAAATCATATGGTTTATTTTTAAATAAAATAGGTTTTAAAATATATGTTGCTTTTCATTCATATGGTTCTAAAATATAATTTAACTATTAGTTGGATTTTTTATCCATTTTTCATTCATTTTTCTATTATCCACATTTAAATAAAAATGTTTCTTATTGTGAAACAATTCATTTTATTAAACATAGTGAAATTAAATTCTTTATTTTAGGTTTTTCGTATTCCATAATTTTTTCTCTTGGGTTTTAGTAATTAATTTTTTTTGAAAAATATTCTTAGTTAGGAAGAACCAATTTTATTTATAGTATTTAATGAAACTAAATTTATTCATATTCATGTCATGTATGAGATTGAGCTAGATTAAAATTATTTATTGTGAGAAAGTTTTTTTATAATAGAATTTATGATACTCGATTGTGAATTAGGTATTAATGAAGTTGTAGGATAGTTGGTCATTTTAGTTTCGGGTGATTTTCAATAATTTCTTACTTATATACATGAATGTCCAGGCACAATAATAAAGAGAGAGTATATTTTTCTTTTAAAATTAATAGTCATGTATTTAGGTTAAATTATTTTTATTATGGTTTCATATATATTATATTCAATTAAAATAATGAAAACATTAATCATTTAGAAAATAAAAAAATGATTTTTATTTCAAATTGTAAAACCATGTAGGATTTAAATTAAATAATAGTTTCTTCATGAGGTTTTTGTCTTGATGATTTAATTAAGATATAAAATAATATAGGCTATTTTGTTCTTATTTTTCTGTATCATGTTCAAAACATTGTGCCTTGGTTCAATGATTTGATAATAATTACAAAAAAAGTTAAGTTGATGCTTTAATACCTGTGTATTTTTTGGAGCCTTGGATGGATTTATAAGATATAGAATATTTTATTTTCATTTAAATTAATGTCATTAACTCTCTAATAATTTATTAATTCCTACCATATGTGATGGTTATTATTTTATTATTTTTACCTTTGATTTTTATGAGTGGAATGATTGGTGACAGTCTACTATTATTCATTAATATGTTTACTTGATGAGTTTTGTTTGTAACTGGGAAAAACTTTATATTCTATAATTTTTTATTTGAGGGGTTAATTAGATTTACTATCATTAATAGTTTTTCCCTATGAACACATATCCGTTCAATACTATTTTGCAAAAAAATTATTTCATTAGAAATTTGTTTTACATTAGAAGTTGTTATACTATTCAGAAATATAAAAATTTCTTATTTTACCTTTTAAATTTTATGGAATATATATTTATTTATTTATATTTATGAGTTTTATGGTTAGTTAATCTTCTATACTCTCACATGTTTTTGAAAAATATTTTTAATTTTAAATATGTATTATTTTCTTCTCATAATTATGTTAAAATTAATATCACCCTTGAATAACCTTGTATATAAATTTTGACATTGTGGTTTTGTCCAGAATAGACTATTTTGCAAGGAGATGTGTGATTATCTTCTGGGTATTAGGACTAATACTAGAACTATCTTAGGTTGTTTAAAATTAAAATTTTTAATAATTTTTTCATATTGTAAATTTCATTTGAAATCCATAATTTCAATAATTATCAATAAGTTTCATTCCTAACCCTTATAGTTTCATAACTACTTCTTCACTATAGACTTAAGGAATCCGTGGATTACAAAAAAATAAATTGGAATCTTTGATGATTTTTTTATAGGTTAGGGAATAATTCATGATACATTAACCACATCCTTCATTTATAATGTTTTGATAAATCTCAATTTAATATACATTTCAATTAAGATATTATTTCCCTATTCCTTTAAATATTGTATTTTTTATCTTAAATATTAAATCCTTGTGATCTTATCCAATTATTTCATTATAATTTTCCATCAATTTTTTTATTTAATGTACATTATCGATGATTTATCATGTAATTAATGAGAAAGGAATAAAATAATACTTTGGTAAAAATTCATTATTCTATATTTTCTTCATAGTCTTTCAATGATGAAATCTTATTTTTAGCAGAAGAAGTGGTAAATGTAATGGTTATTGCATATAGGAATTGCATGTCAATCAATAATGGGATTTTGTGTTGTAGGATTATATGACCCAGTTCTGAATGGATTCCACCATAGTGGTGTAGTGGTGGATGACATGTGATGGAGGGACCCTTGATATAAAATAACATGTTGATATTATAAAGAAGGATTTTGGAATGGAGTTGTATCATGTATGTGACTATTGTGATGGGAAGATGTTTCATTAACGATCATAGGAGTGACAGTACAGACAATTTAAGTGCATGCTTTAATCATGGAAACTAGGGTTTTAAAAATATGAATACAAGATCACACCATGTTTAATCATATAGGAACATGTCATGTGATGATTCATCAAAATTTGGTGTTTAAAAAAATTATTTAAATATCACATAGTGGTTATTTTTACTAAAAAAGTCATGTGTGATTAATTTACACTGCTAGAGTGCCATAAGAGTATATATCAGCTGACCCATTATTGCCACAATAAAATATAACCACATTATCATATTATTTACGTTTTTAGTTTCTACTTCTAAAAAAAAAATTTTTATTAGGATTTCATGGAATAGTAATTGTAATGGAAGTGGTATCTACATCACCATAACAAGCGTTATATTATTCTTATCCTCCTTCTATGTAGGAATCTCTCTAAAGCCAACAACAAAAACCTCATGTGTGGAATCTATATTCGAAGACTATTTGGCACCTAGCACAAATAAAATATGCACCATCCAAGATCCAAGACAATAATATTTCTACATTAGATCCCACTAGCCCAAATAGATTTAATTTTCTTTAGCATATAAATATAAATCTTTCAGATGGAATACCCATCCACATAACCTTATAAAGACTTTATTTTTTATCATTCTCTTTGATGATGTGTGACTCACTATCTAGTGCATCTATAATAGAATAAAAAGCTTTTTATACAGTGTTGTGGGTACCTCTCCCATCACAAGTCCATTTGTAGGAGTTTATGAAAATAATTATAAGGGATAGTGGGACCCAAATTAGAAAATTATGAGATCAAGGATATATGTTGTTATAAATGGTATCAGTGTTTTACCAAGAATTGTGTGTTATAAAGGATTATAGTCCCCTTATGTGGGTGGTAAAATATTTATGGACAATCCCATATAATTGAAGCTTAGGAATAAAATTCCCCTATATAAGGTGGTGTGGATACGTCTATCATCATAGTACCATTTCAGGGTGGATCTTTTAGAACGTTAAAAGGTTATTCAAGCAATGTAAGTGTATATACCCTTTTACCTTATTTTTTTTATGGTTCATGTGAATGGTTACACTAAAGAGAAATTTTTATATATTGTGCTATGGATATCATGGTTTAGGCTACTTCTAGTGAGGGAGTCGAATGTGAAATAAAATATTCATTATTCGTTGAATTGATCATATGGATTATCTAATTACCCACATATTTTGGTCTATTTTAATGGGAGAACAAGACACTAAGAAATAGGTTCTTATGTTTTCTATGATATATTTTAATACACACTATCTAGTGTCCCTTACAGTGAAATGGTTATGTTGAGTGGTGTATCCCTTATTAAGATAGTCTGAGTGGAATAAATTCACATATATATGTTTTATAATCTATAGATTTTGAATTTTTTTAGTGATTTTTTTATTGTCTATGAATAGTTAATCCACCTTTGGAACTATTATTTTTCCCAGAAAATTGGATAGAATCCCATTGGTTACACTTTTTTATTGTGTCCCCTAATTTGATTCTCCCCAATGTAACCATGGTCCATTTTTTTTTACTATTATCTGATTTCAAATACTGTTCTACGATTTTTTTATCTTATATTTCATATAATTTTCTTTTTTAATAAATTATTTCAAGGATTTTTGAATGGTTTATTTCCAATGTGATTTATTAAGTGGGTTTTAATTTTTTTCTTAACTGGATGATAATGGTAATAATTTAGTTATTTCATTGGGGATTCCCCACCTTATTTTGTTTCTTCAAAAAATTTATGTATTTTAAAATAAGTTGGCATTATATTTCGAAAAAAAATAATTATTTTATGGAAAAAAAACTTTTAAAATATAATTAATAATATACTAAATGAAAACTTACTTTATAAAGAAATTTATAAACTCCATGGTGTGATCTTATGTGGTTTGGTTTGTCTCACACCAATCATGCACCAATGGGTTAATTTAGTTGTTATGCTTCTATTAAGGGTAAATAGTTTTTTTCATGAGGTATTCACTAGTATAAGGGTCTTAGTAGTCTTTGGTAAGTGACCACGGTTTCACAGGGAGAATGTTGGTTCTGATTAGTATTTTTGTAAATTGGAATTATTTGTAACATATTGATCATCCATGAGTATATTGCTTATTGTATTTATGATTCTGATGATGTTCATATATTATTGTTCAGATATTGGGATGGTTTGGTTTTATGAGTTAATATTTTATTCAATTATTGTAAACTCTAATTGGATTAATATTTTATATTTATTCCTTGTTTGGTTTAAAACATTCCCTACAATATCTTCTTATTTACCAAGAATTATTTTTCAGCATTTTGGGATTGGGAATGTCATTCCTGACCTTCATAAAACCATATGAGGTGACCACTTCATAAGTGTATTAGGTTGGTTTGTGAAAACTAAATAAAATGTACACCCTAGAAATTAAAAAATCTATTCATTCCAACTATCTATAATACCCCAATCCTCTATCACACAACATCAACCCACCCAAATTGTCCTCCTCAAAGTTGAATACCATTTCATGTTCTAGGTAAAGGATAGAATAAAACTTTGATAAATATCAATCATAATTTCACAAAATTTACAACCTTAATAGGATCTCATTACCCCCAAGAATTCTGATATACATTAATATAAATTAACATCTTTCTAAACACCATGAGATAACATACTCTCCTCGTGAATTCCCTTTATGGCTGTATTTTTCATCAACCCCAAGAATTATAAGATATATTTTATCAAACATAATATCATTACAATGTATGAATTGAATATTTAAATTATTTATCAGTTAAATACCCTCAATAATAATTTTTGAAATAAATGTACATTTTTGAAAAAATTTGATGATGGTTTTTAGTAGAAATGGTATACACGTGTTTTTTTATAGGATTGAATCTTTAAAAAATCATTAATCTTTTTATGTAAATAATATTGAAAATTAATACAATGGTTTATGAAAGAAAATAATTACTCTTCTATTATTTATATAAATTATATCAAAGATACAAAAACTAAAATCCCCATCACTTTTAATCTAATACAATAAGAGATAAAGTAACCATATGGTATATAAAAAAAATTAATTACAAGCGATGTGTAAATTTTTAAATTATAAAAATTATTGTTATATACCAATAAAATTTTCATTATTATATAAGTGAGGTTAATGTTTTTTAATTATAATTACTTATTTTGAAATAGTAGAGAATTTTTCAAGAAAGAAAAAAACTAAAGTTCTTATTACTTTTAAACTATCTATAAATTATAAAAATTATTGGTCATAAAGATGAATAGAATAATTAATTTTAGCATAATAGAATTTTTTTTGGTTTGAGAATTTTGGATTTTTTGAAATTATCATTGAATTTTCAATATAAATTATTTTTTCCTATGAAATTATTAACAATTGGTTATTAGGATTGAGATCACAAAATTTCAATTTGTAATAATTTAGAACAAAATTCCATTATATGTAATAATTATAAAATTGTTAGAGTATTAATTTAAATCATTAAAGACACAAAAAATAGATATTTACTTAAGGAATTAAATAATTTCATTGGTTAATGAGTTACTGAATGTCGTAAATAGTCTTCAAAATTTTTTTTTGTAAAATGTTTGTTTTCTTTTACATTAAACTCATATTGAATATATGTCTAAAATTAAAAATTTAATCTCTATGTTTATCTAAATTTAAGTTCAAATACAAAATCATTGAAATTTTATTCATCATCATTCTAGATATTCTAGAGGTCAATAACCATGTTACTTAATGTTTGGGTTTTCAATCATAATATAATATATGCACAAAATGTTTGACTTTATCAGTATATATCTTCATATATTATTTTGGAGCATTTTTTTTAAATATTTTACTATTAAATCCTAAAATATATCATACTTTACTAATAATTGAATCTTATAAATAATTGGTATAAATACAAACTGTATTCTAGTTATAAAAAATAAGGAACGATATGAAGTTATGCGAAATTTTCTCACTGATATTGAGTCATGTTGGTGATAAAATAGTTTTCAGAACCATTGAAAAATATTTTTCCTTAAAAAAATTTAAATCATATTAAATGACCTCTAAAACCCCGCTCAACCATAAATCTAGTTCTTAAAAATAAAACTACATTTTTTAGATCCATTAAAATGGTTATTAAAATTTTTTACAGACATTTAATTTTCTAATCAATTACATTTTTTAAATTATTTAGCTTTTAATATTACATATCTATTTTTTATCATTTTATTCAATTGGAACTGTCATTTTTTTGTTTCTCATTATTATTGAATCCATTTATATTTATTTCAAATCTTATATTATTATTATTATTTCTATTTTATTTTACATGTAGTATATTTTTTTTGAAAATTTAAGAATTCAATTTGATCTAATACTTATTAACATAGTGAACAAAATTATTTATGTTTATTTTTCAAATATAAAAACCATGAATTTATATATACAGTTAAAAAAAATCCATTAACATATATGTTTAAATATTAACTCTGTTTTCATTATTTTTATAAATTTAACCCAAATAGAATACATAATTATTCAATAACTATTTTTTCGACCATGAATAATTGTTATTTACTTGAAAATTATTAATTAATTTAAAAGTTTGTGCCATAAAAAAATTGTATGGATTGGAAGAAAATGATCTATATTTATTTATGTTATAGTAGAATATTAAAAAATATTGATAAAAAAATTCAATAAAATTTAAAAATATTGAATATAAAAATATACATATATAATGAAAATAGTTTTAAAATCCATTGGTTCATATTCTCCTATAGAAATATTAGTCCTGAACAATACAATAAAAAACCAAAAAAATATTATAAATAATAATATAATTTTGAAAATAATGTATTAATATCATTACGATAGAACCGTGTGAATGATTAATGGTGGAATCAAGATGAATTTTTAATAGTTATAAGGTCTATATAAATATTAGAATAGTATTCTGGTCATTAGAATATTTACCTTACCATTAGAACAGTAACATAAAAGTGTGAATAGTAAAATAGCAAGGAAATAATATTTACCAGGAATAAAATAAGTAAATATAAATATTAATATTCCATAAAATGTATATTTAAATAAGGTAATTTAAGGAAATAATTATTGTACCTTTTTAAAGAGAAATATTTTATCTTATTTTAAAAAGTTCATAATTTTTATGTTATTAGTTTAATATTATAATAAAAAAATTAGAATTTATTTATATAAAATAAATATTATTCTTAAAACATGCACCTAAAATTTACTAAAGAGTTTTTTTCATAGAATATCTATAATGAAAATGAATTCTATGGTGAATAATAAAAATAATGTCCTTCAAATATGTTATGTTTTCTGACTTAATATTAGGGTAATAATGAAATAATTATTTCTAAATTGGATTGGTAGAATCCAAATAAGTTTAATAAAATTAATATTCACTATAAAAAAATTAGATTCAATATTTTACAGTAAAATGTAATTTCCAATGTCTAAAAAATAGTTTATCCCGTTAAAAAATATTTCATCCTATTTCTTAATTACTTTTAAAATATTATTATAATAATGAATTATGGTTTTATAATTTCTAAAAGGTAATTAATATATATAATTTTAATTATATATTATTCTCCATAACATATAAGAAAACAATTTCTATACTTACATGTTAGATGATATTATACTCTATATTTCAACTCATAATACATGTCCTATCCAAATATAAATACCCCCAATCAGCTCCCCTAAAAATCCCTACTAAATTTCAACACGTTACTCATTTTTTACCATATAACTAATTTTAAACTTCCATGATGTCATAGAGATGTTATGTCCCCACCCTCCTTCATTGTTATTAAGGTATTACTCCTATAGTAAAGGGTATTTGTCAAATAATAGGTAATTCCTTCTTTTCCTTTATTTATATTTTATTCTTCTTTTCATAAATTATCATTTCCCTTTAAACATTAATACATTAATTAATAAATATATATTAATTTTATGAATTCTATTATTATATAGTATTTTATTTATAAAATATTAATATTAAATATTTTACCTCTCTCCCTATATTAACACATCCAGTTAATAATCGATTTTAACAGCTAATTGGATATTGTAGATTCATATTTTATCTCCAACATGATGACTTTTTTATAAAATAATATCCCACTAACATTACGATATATTATAACATTGTTCAATCCATCATTGTTGTGTTCTTCATATGTAATAAAATATAGTTCTCCCTTAGAAAATAACTCATGATAGTTGAGGTATACACATCCCCATAAGAGGTTTCTTCATTTACCACCAAAAACTAATATTGGTTTTTCTCAAGCCTCTTACTACCACCTTAAAATTGTAACATCATCTTCATAAATTGATCCTGGTACTGGATCTAATTTAATATATAATATCATGTTCCACACATTAAATGATATATCCTTCTTTAGGTTAATACCCCAATGATTTTTTTCCATTAGTCTTCGTCCGTACATATCCCCCATAAAAGGATATGTGATAGTTGATGTATCCAGTCCCCTTTATAAGAAATCATAATTCACTATGTGTAGAAAAATTTGGATTCCATAAATAACCTTCAGACACCATCATGATCAGTTATGTTTTTAATTTCATTTATTGTCTTAGACCTTGAAGGATTTGAGTTTCTTGGGGATCAGTGGTAGCTCAAGATCCCGCTTTGGAAGTATATGTATCATCATATAATGATTAAAGATATATAAATAATGAAATTTTTTTAATATAAGAATAATAGTATGCCATATAATAACCATGATTTTATGTTTGAAATAAATTAATATATCACATTTTGTCCTTGTAGTACCATAGTGTGATGGATTGAAAGAGAGAGAGAGAGAGGAGTTCAAACTGTGGTAGAAGGAAACCATGATGTGACACTGGGATATGGTCAAATTTGTCTTGTAATATATGGTAAGGGACATTAGTTTCATGTTTAAGGGTTATGTATAAGTAATTTCAATTACATATAGCCATGGTCTGGTATAATATTCCATGACATGATCCTCAACATAGAGGCTAGGGTAAATTCCATAGTCCATATCATGACCACATTAGTCACTCCATGGGAATGTTTTGATAGGATGATGGCACCTTGTTTAGTGGGAAGTCATGCCTTGAGATGGGGATTATCTTTTAAGATGTTAGTCTTGATAAGATACATCAAATGGTGATGTATGATTAATTTGAAATACCAGATCGGTGAGTAAATGTTACAAATCATAAGGGGTGGATTCCTTAAAATGGAATGGATTTCATGTGAAGTTGTATGGATTGAATTCTATATGGGATTGTATCTAACCTCTTGATATTATCCATTTTTATCGACATGACTAAATTAGTACTAATTAATATGAATGGCCTTTTAAGATATAGTCACGAACTTGTAAATGTGAAGTGTTTGAATTAATCTTTTTTCCATGAGTACATGTAAGGCTATACTCCATGGAAAATAGGGACTATAATGAACCACCTATACATGGTAATGGTCTCGTGACCAAGAACAGTGGTAAATAGGTAGTGATAATGAGTCCACTCAATTGATATGGTTTTTGGTGTAAGAATTTTGATATATGAGATGACATGAAATGTTTGAAAGGTTGAAGACTAAGGGATACTTTTATATTTTTATAGTTATATTATGAAATATATGATATTTAGAGACTGATTATGTGTGACTTTCCCTAAGAAAGAGGCAATGGATCAGGGGTACAACAAGATATCTCTCTAGTGTGATAGGGGATGTAATGGGATTTAAAAGTGTGAATCATCCTATTAGAGAGGGAATGGTTTTGGATTCTGAATTGACGACTCCCATAATATAGTGGGTGTGATTTGAAACCAAATATATTATTTCCATTGAGTATGATGGAATTATTAGGGTACCAAACATGGGATATAATGTGGTACATGGTGTGGACCAAACACTGAGTGGGGAGATACAATACATGTCTTGAATGGTATTTGTATCTTTAGAAGGTATCTCCTTCTGAAACTGAATAGAAACCGTTATAGCCAAAGAAAATGGAATCCAAAGTTCATGGTGGCCATTTTAGTGTAGATGACCCAGTAGAGGTTCATGATTTGATATTTTAATTATTTTTTAATTCATACACATTTATATATAGAAAAAATTGGTGGAATAATTTGTGGTGTCTTATAGTTGATTGTACTCTCACATTGAACTAGAACCCTGATGTGCACATGATCTCTTTTAGATATACAACAATGGAAAGGGGCCATATGATGGACTGTTGATCATATAGTATTAGTTCGGGATTTGATTTGATCACAAGATACACTCCAAGTTCTTATTTTGACTATATAATTATTTTTTATTTTTTGAATATATACATATATATATATATATTTATTTATACATAGTATTTAAGAATCCATTTAACATGGATATACTAGTGTTTGTATCTATTTTTTAAATTACATGGGATGTAATTTTTTTAACTTATGTGGCTATTTATTCTGGTTATTTTTTTTAATATTTTCAAAATTGTTTTTATGGATGGTTATATAATATTTTGGTTATAGTCTTCCTACTATATACCTAGCCCCTCATTGTTAATCATTGGACTCTTGAATATAGGGAGGCAAGCATGGGGTTAATTGGTTGACCAGTTTAGACCTGGTGATCCAAATCGATGAATTTTAAAATAATATTTGCAACATCCTGATCTAAACCACCAAGTTATATTTAGATGGTCACATGACATCATGTGAACTTACCCATATAAAAGTGGATGTTGACTAGAATTGAGTGTCTAAATATAACACTTGAGATACTATATCATACGTATCATGTCCTCATGTAGGATAATAGAGAATAACAATAAAATAGTGAATAAATAATTAGAGTAAAAATATAGAGACATAATATTTGAAAAATACATAAAAATAGCACCCAAAGTGGTAATCTTGTCCTGAGTATAATCAAAAGGTAAATACAAGACAAATAAATAAAAAACAATGAGGGGTCTCTTTTGTCAATCCTGGTCCACTCTATCTCCATGATCCACTACTGGACCATCCACCATAATGCTATTTCAGTTCATTGGATATCTCTTAATGAAATCCACAAGTTCAATGAATAACCCGATTAGGGTGTGAGTCAATGACACGGTAGGACACCACTAATTCATCCTTAACATAAGTGAAAAATATAAAAAATATTTTATATTATGACACAACTAAATTATTAATAAACAAACATGTGTTGAGTCATTGTGTGTTACAAAGCCTCCATGAACCCAGACCCTACCTTCTTCTCCTCATTGATGGTAAGGCTGTCGAGAAGTCACGTACCTCTATCAAGGCACCCAATTTCTCATGATGAAATTGGTTTTTTTTCATGGAAGATTTACTTGTGTCTCCATGTTAAATTTTCACCCCACCCATCTGGTGGTTGTCACAGAAATTTTGCACATTCAACTGATCAATATACAAATGCGCTTAACCTTTTAATCACCCAAAACATAAGTTTGTATATATTAATGTCTGGAATCTATAAGAAAGACATTGTGCATTCCCCTATATAGGGTGATCCATGACTGTCTTAAATGGTGTTAGGAAAGCATTAGTTTGGTAGACTTGCCATTGATCCTTTCCCTCTATAAGGGTAGCCATGCCCACCTCTAAGGATATTAGAACCATATAAATCATAACCTCAAGGCTCCACCAATGTATCATAGTGCCTTACTACTAGAAACTATACTTCCCTATCTTTATGGGTATCCATGTACACCGTTAATGACATTATAATTGTGTCATGTTGTGTAACCAAGAACACCTAACCTCAAATCTCCTCCTGAGTATCTTAGTACTTGTATCGTAATTTTCTGGGTCATTCAACACACAAAAAATCATAGTAAGGAATGATATGCATCACCAAGATCAGAGTTTGGATGATTACACTTTAACTTATAATCCCATGGCTGCTCAAACACCCGCGTAATCTCAGAACATGCATGTGTTAGTTGAGAATAAATTTCATATCATTATAACATCATATATATAATCCCCATAAAGGCAAGGATTTACCTACCACAAAGTTACCGATGTCAATTGTAGGCCGTTCAGTGGTGTGATCACCCGATTCTTACACCAACAAAAAATATGATCACGTGTTAGAGATTCTTGAAAAAAACATATATTTTATTTTAAAAATAAATAAGTTATCACATGCAATAATACTATCTCTATCCTATAAAATTTCAAAATATTCATTTTAAACCAATGAATGCACTCTAAATATTCTCTTCTAGAAATAATTATAAAACCATGTTCCATAATATATATTTATAAATTAATTCAATAAAACATGTTGTATTCCTTATAATTATTCATTAATAAAAACATATAACTATCTATAAAAATTTCAAAATTAACCTCTGATAATTTCTCCTAAATAATCTTTTGATAAAGGGGGTGATTATCTTATGAATTTTTTTCCTATAAATTATCCCTTAATAATTTAGTATATTTCTCTCTGGATAATTTTTGATAGTTTTTATTCTATAATACACATTATTATCCGTGATATTTAAAAGATGTAAAATTAAGGGTAAATTTAAATATTTAAAGCATACATATTTTCCATCACATACAAACACGGGATTAAATATATTTTGTCAATACGAATCTGACAACATAAGAAGCACATAATTCCACTCAATATCGAAGAATATATTGATGATATAAATTTATAAGGATAAAATAAAATGAAATCTGAATGAATAGAAGAGATATAGAGGAAGGGAGATGGTGAGAGAGTGAGAGTGTGAGAGATCCATGAATGGGGAGAATGTCCTATATTTCTAGCTCCTCCCCAAAATCCCATTTTATTATTTTTTTCAATATTCCTCAATTGTGATTTATCTCTCTCTATTATTCCACACACTCAGGTCACATAAACTCCTTGTTTGACATCCTCAATAGTAAACCCCCTTATTATTAATTATTTAATTTTTTATTCTTATTAAATTTATTTAAGACTCTCATTAAATATATTTTAATATATCTAAATATATATACTTCCTCAAATATATGGATACACCCAAATATATATTTCAAATTATCTTTAACCCATCAATATACCTCAGAACATACATATATATACACATATATATATACATATAAATATATTCAACCCATAAATATTTATACAAATAATATATATATATATATTAATTTTACATAAAAAATAATATTTTCAAAAAATAATAAAAATTACCAAAATTGTTATTTTTATTATTAGTTATCTCCAATCATTGTCACCATTGAAATTTCAATAAATTAAAATTATTTAAAATCTTGTAGTTATTAAATTTATATTAACCACTCAATTTCATTTATATGAGACAAGGAATAATATCACTATTATTATCTATTATCAATATAATTCACCCATTACAAAACATATATCATCCATTAAGTGAGTACAATATTATTTAGTGTCACATATAATTTCCATATTTATTCAACAAAAATTATAATACTAATAATATGAGTATTATTACTCCTATATGAAATGTAGAGACCCAAATCATGACGTACATACACATTACATTACTTTTGCAGAATACTTAATACATAACAAAAACCAACACCCAAGGATCATAATAGTTTAGTGTCTTTGGAAACTCGGAACATAATCTTCTAATCGTGGTGAAAGATCTTCAACATCTCCCCTAAAGATCTTCCCCTTTTGTTTTCCTACCTAAAACCTTTCTTTAAATCCTAGGGAAAACATAACATATAACGGGTGAGCTCAAATTCTCAGTAAGGGTAAGCATGGAGAAAATGAAACAAATCATATACATTTGTACTTGAAAAAAAACATGATCATACTGTTTAAACATCAAAATCTTGAGCAATGACATAAAACAAGGCAGTACATAAGGCATAGATCCTAAAGAAATATTAATCATGGTAAAATAGCCTGGGAATAAAACATGTAATTGTGGAAACCATTATGCACATGTTATGATTTCCATAGTAGCCAAGGCATTGTTTCCAAGACCATCTTAGTGGACGAAGTCTATTCTGAATCGAGTTCACTCCACGTTCTAGTCATGTATAACTGAACTGGATTAACTTGCAGTTCCAGCCATGTCTATCTACTGAGATATAAATCTTTACCCAATGCATTGGAGGGAGATATAGGTACCACCCATCTCATAATGAAATCATTCTTATGGGTGCCACAACATAAACATAAATCATTCATCATAACCCAAAGAATAAAATGGGTTTCATAAACATCATTCCATCATAACATAATCTGTATAAAACAAATGGATATCATTTCATCATAAGAGAAGTAAAACCACAAAAATCATAGGGACATTAGACTTGAAACATACACATATGAAATAATTTCATCTTGGATGGAAAATGGTATTGATAAAACACTTGAATTAAATTCTTGAGGAAAATATCCTTTCTTAATCAAAATCATTTTCTTTTCAGAAAATGCTCTCAAATTCTAAAAGAAAAGGATTTTATTGAAAGTAGTCATGAGATCTTATAGAGTAAGCTTCATGAAAATAAGGTGTTATGAAACCGTAAAAATCTGTTCATCCCGTATAATTTAAAAAAACATTCTCCTCATACTTTTGTCGGAAAAGACAAAAAGTTCCTCGTATGGTAAACAGAACAAATATTCCATCCATAACATGTGGTAAAAGTCAAAAATGGGTAAAAATGACTTTAAACATACATAAAACCACTTTTATGAAACATGTACATGGATGATAAAAATAATCCCACTAAATACTTACGAATAAACAATCTCGGATAAGAATGCGATTGGAATAATTATCCCATACTTTATGTTTGATATTCATTGTACATATCCGAACCTCCTATAAAATTATTTAAATAATTTCATTGAATTATTACAGAATCATATTCATTGTTATGATATCATATATGGTTCACTTATGACTTTATATTACCTGTTGTTTTTTAAATTCCATGTTAAAGCAGCATTTTGGGTAAAATAATTTCATTTATCGTACATGTTTTGATTTTTTATTCATGATATTATTACTCATATACTGATTTAATTTTTTCCAGAATGTAAAAAATGATTTATATATAATATATATTCTGTATAGAAATATATATGATAGATCGATAAATGGAATCAAATACACTGTTTATGGAGACGGTAGGTCGTACGTACAAATGAATGCTTTTTTCATTTCCTTATTGAATTGAATAGAATTAGGTAAATGAAACATATATGTACATAAATACAGTATCATTATTATGTAATATCTTTAATTATTATTTATTACATATATACTTTACAATCATACTTGAATGGTTAATCTTGGAAAATGAATCTGATCGCGTTCGTGGAGACGGTAGTCCGTACGTACGCACGAGCGATGATATCATTCCCATGATCATGGAATTGTATTGAAGTGTATTTATAATATTTCATAATTAATATAACTTTAAAATAATCATATATAGTTATTTTTTACACCATTATATCCATCCATGTAAGGTGGTGGTGGAAAACAGATTACACCACGGCGTGGAGACGGTATTTCGTACGTATGCACGCGCGGTGATTTTATTTTCCGTAGGATGGATAAAAGATGAAATAGGGTACTTTAATATTTATAAAAATATATCAGTATATGAGTGATACTGATGTTATTAATTTATGATAAAACAAATAAAGAATAAGAAGCATAAGAAGAAAAAAAATTGGAAAGAATCGGTAAAGGATATTACCTCTTCTTTGACGGGCCTCTTTTTAACCTCTTATTAAGGCACTAAAGTTGGTCTTTTGAGAAGAAAATAACCTCAATAATGTTCCTAGGAAAGTTGATAAGGTAAATGGGCAGGGGTTGGCCGATCTTGAAAGCTCAAAATTGTGTAAAGAGAAGAGGGAGGAGGTTCCCTTTTATAAAAGAGGAGAGGGTCACCTTAAGAAAAACATAAAGTATTATTTTATAATAATGTCATATTCGACTTATAATAGCTAAAAATTGATTTATTTATAATATAAAGTGAGGATGGGTCTACCTACTCTCAAACAATAGGTTTTAGGCAAGTTTAGGTTACTATTTTAACATTATCATTTAGATTTAACTCTAAGTTAAATAATTTAACTTTTACCGTGTCTTCTTGTTTTCTTACACTATATGGTTAATAAACTTACTATAACAAGCCAAAAGAACCCCATGTGGTTCATTATTAATATATATATCATTATCTAAGTCATTTGGACGAACCTTTGTTTTTTAGGAATAGAATAACACATAATAATATAATATTTGTTTTAAAAAACTATTTTATGTGAAATTTGAAACTATTGGGTAATTGATTTTTGTAAAAATCATAACAGTATGATTAGTTCAAAAAAATAATTAAATCAATACTAACATGTAATAGTAACCTAGAAAATTAGTGGAATTCATAAAAAGTCTCAAATTACATTTTTTTGGGTACTTATAACATCAATTATGATAATATTTTATTAATAAAGTAATTTCGGCATTATCATTATGTCATAAATAAATTAAATTATTTAATGTCTAAGAATTATAAATAAAATACCATTATGTAGGAAATCTTTTTATATTTCTAATTAATATTTATAGTATAATTTATATTATGTATAACCCTATATTAAGAATGTTTTAGTTATTAAACTTTTATTTTTACTCTTTTAACTCTTCTTTAAATAAAATAATAATAAGTGTCCTAATCTAATCATAGTGGACCTAATGGATAATATTTTATTCCTAAGGTTGTTTTTAGTATAATTACACTTATCTAATAAAATTAATACATGTGTTAGGGTAATAATAATATCATTTTTACCCTTAATTACCCTATTTACTTTTAACCGTAGTAAATAAAAGTAAAAAAGTTACTATTCACAAAATATTATTTTTATCTTATTGAACCACATTTCACTCCTTGATATGAACTGCGTCTCTCTAATTTTCGAAATTCAAATAACAGAAGTTGTAAGATTAAGTTTTATGAACAATTGCAAATTCTCCTAGGAGGTGGGTAAAAGACGGTGAAAAGTTCAATAAAATTTTTATATATCTAAAATTATTATAAAATGACTCCAATGAATTACATTGAACTTATATAAGTATTATGTATCTATTTTGACCTAAAATAAATTTAAAGAAAATAAATTATTTTTTAAATAAAAAGTCGTTTTAACCAATAACTCGGTGTTTTCACTATTCATCAAAAATTTAATGTTTTCAGAAAAATACCAAAATTTCACCCTAGTATAATTTCAATATTCCAAATTCAAAAATGAAGTCCATTTTGAAAGGTAAAATTTATAAAGTTTCAAAAAGTGGGTATTACTATTCATAATGGCTAGTTCAAATAATATTTTAATAACATATCGTTGTTTAGTGAAACCCAGTATTGTGTAATACACCCGCTATCGTGGAAGGTTGTGATTGCATGTAATGAAATCCAAGTCAGGTTTGCATGTAGTGAAAGATTATTTTGTAGTTACATATATTATAATCCAACCATATATATTTTATACATTGAATATATATATATACACTCAATGTTGCATAGAATAACTTCTATCAAACGAACATGAAATTCTGTGTAACACGATCCAAGAATACTGTTTCGTGTACTGCAAGGTAATATGGTGTGGTAGCGCAAGATAATCTTGGTTTAGTATACAACACAAGACATCAAATAAATTAAAAATAATACCTCTCATAAAATCTTGGGGTATTACATTCTACCCCCTTAAAATGAAATTCTCCCTTGAAATTATTTGGGGTTATAAATGGTATACTACTTGAAAGTTTCTTTCATATAAACCCACATTGTAAAAAGGAATACTAAATCATCATTTTAAAATGTAAGTAAGAAATGTAATGGTTACCCTGATTAACTCATCACTGGGTTTCCACATAGGAGAATATAGGTGAAAATAGGGATATGGATGACAAATCTAACCATCATGTTCTGATGGAGAGTGGTAGAGAAGATAGCTATGAAATAGCCAACAATCACAAATCCATAAATTTGTAATGATATAAGGTACCATCTGATTCATCAGATATGAGGGCAATAGGCAACATTTTTTTTGTTTAGAAGATCATTTCCCTAATATTGAATAATTTTTGAATTCAAAGAAATACTTACTTAATTTTGGTACAATCTCACTCTTTATCGTGCCTTGAACAATTTTCACTTCATCTCATAAAGAAATGAAGATGAATTTTTCTTCCGTGAAGTGTTAGCGGATCATGCGATAGAATGATAGGTCATTCATCTGTCTCAAATATACGGTTTGAAGAAGTTATATACATAAGTCCATATATGGTGGGATTAATCATATATGGTTCCAAAAATGGACTTATACTTCATCTATGAAACCACTTAATAAAAAAACTAATTTCTACAAACCAAGGACCTTCTGTAGGCCAGTCGTAGGCGATAAAGGCATGTCGCACTTCAGATGTGGGTTCGATTCCCACAGCCTTATCCGACAAGATGGATTGTCGCACGCCCTGCAGGTTTTCATTTTTCAAAAACTACATTATTATAACATCCCATCAATAATATCGAAAAAAAGTTATATCTTTAAATAATACTAACTTTTTTCAAACATAATCCATTCCAATATTTAGTCTTATCTAAAATACTTATGTCCAATCTCATAGTATAAAGAAAACAATTACGAGAAATTTCATCTACCGAGCATGTGAATACAATCATTTATCCCCCATATATAATACTATATATCTTGTTGGTCACATTATAAACATGTGAAATATTAATCATGTATTCTCTTGAAAAATGAATACCCATAGAACCTTAGTGAAAACATGAATGCTGTTAAAATTTATCTCTTTCCACATACCAAAATCCCAAAATTTATATATACTCAAACCATGATATAACATTGTCCTTATATCAGTCATGACCTCATTTCATTTTTTTTATTTATCCCTTCATTATGCACATATCATCTTCTTTCCAAAAACATTTCAATCACTTTTCATGGTTACCTATGTTATATTCTCATGGAAAACCACAATGAACCAATACATAGATATTCCAATATACCATAAAAGTACCTCAACAACATTATTCTTGAATACCAATACATAAAAACTTCAATCCATCCTCCTCAATGAATGTCATTGAATAAGTCCTTCCTTGATTAAGAAGTAACCTCTTAGTTCAGGGCATTGAGTTGGGAAATGTCCATGTTCTCCACAGATAAGACATTGAACTATATAACAGTATGTCACTCTATGAACCTTATTCCCACATAGATAACATCTTCCCCTGCATTTGATGTATTCATCCATGTTCTTCTTCCTTTATTTAGAAATCTCAATCTTCCTTTCTCTATGCTCGTCACCATGCAAACATGCATAAAATTCCATCTTCCTCTTACGTGATGAATTAGGAATACCACAAAAGTTCACCTTGTTAATCATATATCGTGATGACTAATTCATCATAATCATAATATCTCTCTTTCTTGACATTATACAATTTCGTTGCTCATAATCACCAATTTTTCCATTAGATTCAATGCTGACCCAATTCCTTCTGGTTCCCTCCATTGACTAAAACCAAAAATCATGGTGTAAGAAATAGTTAAAATAATGAGGAACCACAAAATCATAAAATTTCACTTATGTGATGCCTAAAATATCACACATTCATTAATCCTTGACAACTTAGGTTCACCCTAGGTTATTCATGATCGTCAACATAATTCTAGGACTATAAACTATAGTTATACTAAACCTTAGGGACATCCATTGACATACCTTATAAATATCTCTTGGGATTTCACTAAAGTTTTCGCATCCTAGTTTCCAAAGGTTAACTAATCCATTCCTCTGATACCAACTATAGAGACCCAAATCTAGATGTACATAGACATTACATTACTTTTTCGGAATACTTAATATATAAAACAAACATACACACAAGGACCGTAATAGTTTCGTGTCTTTGGAAACTCAGAACATATTCTTCTAATCGTGTTGAAAGATCTTCAACATCTCCCATATAGATCTTCCCCTTTTGTTTTCTTACCTAAAACAATTCTTTAAATCCCGGGGAAAAGAAAAAATATAAAGGGTGATCTCAAATGATCAGTAAGGGTAAGCATGGAGAAAATGAAACAAATCATATACATTTGAACTTGAAAAAAAACATGAACATAATGTGTAAACATCAAAATCTTGAGCAATGACATAAAACATGGCAGTACGTAAGGCATAGATCATAAAGAAACATTATTCATGGTAAAATAGAATGTGAATAAAACATGTAATTGTGGCAACCATTAAGCACATGTTATGATTTCTATAGTATCTAAGGCATTGTTTCCAAGACCATCTTAGTTGACAAAGTCCCTTTTTGAATCAAGTTCACTCATCGTTCTGGTCCTGTAGCACTGAACCGGATTAACTAGTCATTCCATCCATGTATATCTCATGAGATATAAATCTTTATCCAATGCATTGGAGGGAGATATAGGTTCCACCCATCTCATAATGAAATCATTCTTATGTGTGCCACAACATAAACATGAATCATTCATCATAACCCAAAGAATAAAATGGGTTTCATAAAAATCATTCCATCATAACATATACCATATAAAACAAATGGATATCATTTCATAAAAAGATAAGTAAAAACATGTAAATCATAAAGAAATTATACTTGAAACATAAACATATAAAATAATTTCATCTTATATGGAAAATGGTTTTGATAAAACACTTGAAGTAAATTTTTGAGGAAAATATCTTTTCTTATTCAAAATCATTTTCTTTTCAAACAAATCCATGAAATTCTAAAAGAAAATGATTTTTTTTTAAATAGTCAGGAAATATTGTAGAGTAAGCTTCATGAAAATATGGTTTTATTAACACCGTAAAAATCCGTTCATGCCGTATAAGTTAAAAAAAATTCTCCTCGTACATCTGTCGGAAAAGTCAAAAAGTTCCTCGTATTGTAAACAAAACGAATATTCAATCCATAACATTTGGTAAAAGTAGAATATGGGTAAAATTACTTTAAACATACATAAAAAAAAATTCAAAACATTTACATTGATGATAACAAGAACCCTAGTAAATACTTACGAATAAACAATCTCGGATAAGAACGAGATTGGAATAATTATCACATACCTTAGGTCTGATATGCTTCGTACATATCCGAAACTCATGTATAATGAATTAAACAATGTCATTGACTTATTACGGAATCATATTCATTGTTATTATATCATATATGGTTCACTTATGACTTTATATTACCGGTTATTTTGTAAATTCCATGTTAAAGCAGCATTTTGGGTAAAATCGTTTCATTTATCGTACGTGTATTGATTTGTTTTTGTTGATATTATTACTCATATCCTGATATAATAATTCCAGAATATAAAATAGGATTTATATATAATATATATTCAGTATATAAATATATATGATAGATCCATAAATGGAATGAAATACACCTTTCATTGAGACGGAAGGGTCGTACGTACGCATCAACACTGTTTTCGTTCCCTTATTGAATTGAATTGAATTAAGTAAATGAAACATATATATACATAAATCTAGTATAATTATTATGTAATATCATTCATGATTATTTATTAAATATATACTTTATAATCATACTTTAATGGTTAATCATGGAAAATGAATCTCATCGCGTTCGTGGTGACGGTAGTCCGTACGTACGCACGAGCGATGATATCATTACAATGATCGTGGAATTTTATTGAAGTGTATGTATAATATTTTAGAATCAATATCACATTACAATAATTAAATATAGTTATTTTTTAAACCATTATACCCATCCATGTAAGGTGGTGGTGGAAAACAGATTACACCACGGCTTGGAGACAATATTATGTACGTACGCACGCGCGATGATTTCGTTTTCCATAGGATGGATAGAAGATGAAATAGGGTTTTTACATATTTATAATAACATATCAGTATATTAGTGATACTGATGTCATTAATTTATGATGAAACAAATAAATAAGAAGAAGTAGAAGAAAAATAAATTGGAAAGAATCGGTAAAGGATATTACATCTTCTTCAGCGCTCCTCTTAAGACACTAGAGTTGGTCTTTTTACGAGACCAGAACCTCAATAATGCTTCTATGGAAGTTGAGAACAGAAATGGGAAGGGGTTTTCCAATCTTGAAAGCTCAAAATTGTGTAAAGAGAAGAGGGAGGAGGTTCCCTTTTATAAGGGAGGAGCGGGACACCTTAGGAAAAACATAAAATATTATTTTATAATAAAGTCATATTCAGTTTATAATAGCTCCAAATTGATTTATTTCGAAGCTAAAGTAGGGATGGGTATAAATTCCATCAACCGAAAGGTTTTATACATGTTTAGGTTACTATTTTAACCTTATCATTTAGATTTAACACTAAGTTAAATAATTTAACTTTTATCGTGTCTTCTTGTTTTCTTCCACTATATGGTTAATAAACATACTATAGAAAGACAAAAGAACCCCAAGTGGTTCATTATTAATATAAATATCTTTATCTAAGTCATTTGGACTAACTTTAGTGTTTTAGGAATAGAATAAAAATTAATAATATAATATTTGTTTTAAAAACTATTTTATGTCAAATTTGACAGTATTTGGTAATTGATTTTTGTCAAATCATAACAACATGATTAGTTCGACAAAAATTAATTAAATCAATACTAACATGTCAAATTAACCTATAAAATTATTTTATTTCATTAAAAGTCTCAAATTACCTTTATTTGGGTATTTATACAATCAATTCTGTTAATATTGAATTAATAAGGTAATTTCTGCATCATAATTGTGTCATAAATAAATTAAATTATTTAATGTATAAAAATTATAAATAAAATACCATTATGTAGGAAATAGTTTTTTATTTATAATTAATATTTATAGTTGAATTTAAATTATGTATAAACCTATATTAAAAATCTTTTATTTATTAAACATTGATTTTAACTTTTTCAACTCTTCTTTAAATAAAATAATTATAACTGTCCTAATCTAATCCAAGTATACCTAATGGAAAATATTTTTTTACTAATATTGTTTCTAGTCGAATTACACTTATCCAATAGAATTAGACATTGAGTTAGGGTAATAATAAAATCATTTTTACCCATAATTACCCTATTTATGTTTAATCGTGGTAAATAAAAGTAAAAAGTTATTATTCAACAAAAATTAGTTTTATCTTATTGAACAACATTTCACTCCTTGATATTAATTGTGTCTCTCGGATTTTGAAATTCAACTCACTGAAGCGGTAAAATTAGTTTTACGTACAATTGTAATTGCTCCTATGAGGTGGGTAAAAGACGGTGAAAACTTCAAAAAAAAATTTATATATCTAAAATTATTATAAAATGACACCAATTAATTACATTGAAATTATATAAGTATTATGTATCTATTTTTACCAAAAATAAATTGAATTAAAATTAATGTTTATTTAAATAAAAAGGCATTTTAACCAATAACTCAGTGTTTTCCCTATTCATCTAAAATTGAAAGTTTTTAGAAAAATACCCAAATTTCACTCTAGGCTAACATTGATATTCGGAATTAAAAAATTAAGTCTATTTTGAAAGATAAAATATATATAATTTCAAAAAGTGGGTATTACTATTCATAACAGCTAGTTTATATAATATTTTAATAACATATCGTTGTTTAGTGAAACCCGGTATTGCGTACTACACATGCTATCGAGGAAGGTCATGATTGCTTGTAACTCAAGCCAAGTCAGGGTTGCATGTAGTGAAAGATTATTTTGTAGTTTCATATAATAGAATCCAACCATATGTCATGTATACAATGAAAATATATATATATACAGTCAATGTTTCATAGAATGACTTCTATCAAACGAACTTGAAATTGTGTGGAACACGATCCAAGAATAGTGTTGCGTATACTACAAGCTAATACAGTGTGGCGTATAGAACAAGATAATCATGGTGTAGCATACAACACAAGACATCAAAAAAATTAAATAGAATACTTCTCATAAAATGTCGGGGTGTTATATCAAATTTTATCAAACACCTTATGGTCTCAAAGATTATGTCATGCCTAGGGTACAACCCAAATTCCGGACCCAATGGTGGTCTTTGATTTCTCATATGAGACGTCGTTTGGGATATATTACAATATTTTCATAAAATATATTATTAACATATTAAAAAAAATTTCCTTTCATGGGATCTAACTAAATATATGGAACACACAAATGTTATGTCGTGCTTAGTGTAAAACCTATATCCTAGACCAAACGGTGGTCTCATATTTCCCATGTGATATACCATTAGAGTGATATTTTATTTTTTTCTAAAAAAAATTCTATATGATATAGTATATTTAATATTTCATTATTTTATCTATATCGTGGATCTATGGGCCTCACACAATAACACTAAATCAGCACCAGACTCTGAAAATATTCCATAGAATTTCCTAAAGTGTTACATAGTTTTAACACTTTCACCAATCATGGAATCATTAATTAAGTGATTTTTATTGAAAATTAATATTTTCCACATAAAAAATCATTTAAATTGTTTAAAAATATGGTTTTATTTTCATTAGTATTTTGAATAGGTTACAATTCACCTCCTCTATCAGCTTCCCATCCTAAAGAGGTATCTCTAGTGTCTTGGTTTGAACAACTCAAACGATTTTGCTTGAACATTTGACTCCTCCTATCATGCTCCATAATATGATTGATAATATGAACATAAATATATCTCCTTCAGTATATAGGATCACACAAGTTTCCCCTATGATTCTACCCTTATATGGATTTATACACCTCCATGTACAATCTATTGTCTCCAATTTTGTACATTAGTCACACTCGTCATATATATATATATATATTTATATTTATATATACTAAATCCACTAGATAAAAAATTCAACTAATTAATGAAAATAAAGATATATCACCCAACATGTCAATACATATATCACACAAAATAACTATCCAAGATAGATAGTAAAATATATGTAATTTAATTTACAAATTATTATGATGTGTAACAACAGTTATATATCAGGAATGTGAACAAATGTGCCTTGTCATGAGGCATAAATTTAACTGAAATCTAATTAATAAAATATAATCATCATACACATGAACCAAGGTGAATTAATCAACTGTAACCACAACAATATAATATCCCTCACTTTATTGAAACACATAGGTTCACTACATAATGTTGTTTTAGCACTGACATAGATCTCAACATGAGTCTCGAGGTCCTATCTTCTATCTACCCAATCCCAAACTAAAATAAGAGAAGAAAAATTTTATTGAGTAATAATCCTCTGAGATCTTTTGGTTACATCCTGACCCAAACCAACATGTCCAAGATGGAATGTAACATGACATCATCTTTGTCTAAACATATGCAAGTGGTGGTCCATAAGTATGGTGGGTCAAAATCTGATAATTGGGAGATTATACGCTTGGTATCATGTCATAGAAAAGGATAAAAATGATAAATAATACAACATTGAATAAATAAGATGATAAAAAATTTAGAAACTGAATAAGTGACAAAGATATAAAAATAGCTCCCAACATGGTAAGCATGTCCATAGTGTTAGGAGATGTTAATTCTCATGCAAGTAAATAAGCAATCATCTATGGGGTACTTTGGTGTTTGATCGAGTCCACTCTAGATCTGGGTTCCACCTCTCAAAAATCCACCATAAGGCCCTTTTGATTCATAAGATCTCTATTCATGGAATCTAAAAGCACCACAAAAAGACTGAGTAAGGTGTGAGTAAAAGACAATATAGGAAACCACAAATATTTCCTTACTATAAGTGTATAATATATATAATAGTGTATATCATGAAATAAGTAATTGATAAATAATTATACATGTGTCATGTCATCATGCATTGTCCAAGCTACCATGAACCTCATCCCTAACATCAATGGCACATGCCCCATAAGGATGTCGAGAAGTCATGTACCGATATCAAGGTAACCAAGATCTCCCCACCAATCTGAAGAATGTCAAAATAAAATCACACATTCCTCCATGTCAAAATCTCACCCTGACCTTCATGTGGACTTCCTAATAACATCACATGTTCAATCAGGTCAATACCTTCCATAATTAACCTTTTAATCACCCCTATCATATGTCTCTAAGAATCCATTTTCAGTATCTGAAAGAACTCAACAATGATTTTCCCACTACATGGGTTTCCATGATCACAAATAAGGTTGTCAGAAAATGCATCAGGCTGGGTAACTGGACACTAATCATTTCCCCTCTACAGTGGTAGCCACACTCACCTTTATGGATGTTTTATCCACAAAAACTCCCAAAGTCAAGGATCCACCTCTCTAACCCAGTTTCTCTTAACTAGACATAATGATGTTCCATCTATAGGGGTAGCTGCATCCACCGTTAAGGATGTTAGGACAACATCAGGTTGGGAAACCACATGCACCCAACCTCAAGGCTCCACCTGATTATCTCAATACATGTATCAAAATTATAGGAGATATGAAAGACACAAAAAAATAATATAAATGAATGATATTCTACCCTATGGTCAAAGTATGGATAATCACACATAAAACAATAAGCACACCGATACTCACAGAGACACAATAATCTCATAATAGAAATGGGTTGGTCCATCATAAATTTCATATCATGATAAAATCATATATATATATATATATATATATATATATATATCTGTGTGTGTGTGTCCCAAAATGGAAAGAAACATCCTACCTCAATGTTGAATAAATCACTTATGGTTCTGTCGAATGATTTTTCACCTGAACTGTGTTCTCATAGAAAGAATAAATATGATCTCATGTCAAAGGTTCTTAAAACCAAAACCATATATTTTACATAAACACAAATAAAATATCATATTTGGTATTACTCTCTCTCTCTCCTAATTAGTTTCTAAATTATAATTTAGGAAAATTCTTTTGATCTCAATATTCTTCACAAGAATAATTTTAAAAACATGTTTGATAGTTTTTTTTCTAAATTAATTCAAGAAAAAAATTTATTCTTTATAATTATTCTTTAGTAAAACGACATAATTATAAATTTTTATTGCATAGTTATACTCTGAAAATTTCATACAAATTATCTATTGATAAATGGAGTGATTGTATTTTGACAATTTTTAATTTAAATTGTCAATTGATAATTTAGTGAAATTAATTCTAATTGAATATTGATAATAATATTTCAATAATATGTTTTAATATCCTTTATATTTAAAACATGGAAAAATATGGATTGACTTAAATAAGAAAAATAAAAATTTCCTCCATTATAAAAAACATAGGATTAAATTTCATCTCATTTATATGAATCCAATGAAAATGATACTGCATTGTTCTGATCAATATCAAAGAATATAATAAATATAGAACCCTTATCCCATGGCTCCCAATCCCAACTCATTTAGGGTTTCTCCAAAAATACTCTTCTTTGGGGACCACAACAACTCTAAGTACTATTTACCTTACTTATCTTTCTCTAATCCCTCGTTTGGGCCTTCCACTACGTCCTCCAGACTCTTCTCACTCCCTTTACTGGTGACAATCATTTACTCTATCTGAAGGTGTGGATTTTGTTTACTTTCAGGAAGGTCCTGACGATGGTGACTACTTCAATCCCTGACCTCTTCATTCACACTCTGAACTACGTTTAACTGCTCTTATCCAGGTCAGATCTGGAGTGATGATTACTCAGTGGATTGGGATAATTGGACATGAATTCTAGGGTTTTTCTAGCTATCATGTGTCAGAATGACCTTATTTTTTGCTTCAAACAACAGTTTATTTGATATTCCATCTCTTGGTAGTATCATCATTTCTTATACCTACCATGAACCTAGTCTCTCTTCTCATATTCTATTTGCATCGTGAGATGTGGTTCCTTAAGGATTTTGGGAGGAAGGGTTGGGCAGCGGCAGATGCTTTTCACATGACTTTTTCTCATATTTTTTATGAATATTTTTGTGTTTTAAGTATAGTGATGGTTATGTTTTAGATTTGTTCATTGATTTTTTCACCTTCTCTATTAGGTATGGTTTTTTTATTGCTTAGTCATTCCATGACGTTATTATGTTTGTTTGGTGTTTTGACGAGGGTGATGATAGTGGGGTTAAGATGGCGATGTCTTCATTGGACTGGTGTTGGGAATCGTATATATTGGTTGTTGATGGTGTGATGTTTCATGTTTCAAGAATTGCAGAGATGATGTGATTATTTTAAAGTAGATGGAAGATGCAGGTTGAATCTCACTAGTGATCTGGTTTTATGCAACAATGGGCCTTCAGTGTGATAGGGTTTACCTCCCGAGGTGGTTGTGTTGGTGCATACTGGGATGTCACTACACTAGGTTTGTGACTTGAGGAAGATGTGTGTTTCGATATGCTTCATTTAGAGAGATGAAGGATGATGGATTGTATCTTGAAATATGAATTTTTTTATTTTTGGAAGGTAGTAGTTGAGGTTCTTTGTCTACAATGAAGATTGATTTCGAAATCTTAATTTTTTTTAATATATATTGATTATGGGGAACATGCAGATGATTTTTGGAGGTTTCTACATGGTTCCCACTTAAACAAAAAAGTGAGTTCAAGGAAAAAAAATTGATTTTTAGGAAGAATATATTAAATATATGTGTTTGAATAAATAAAATAAAATAAAAATATAAGATATATGGGGTAATGGAGATGGTGCAATGACAAGAGAGGTGTTAATTGGATGAAGTACATATACACCTAACATCACTCCAAAATCCCCTATTGATTATTTTTCTTACAAAAATCCATAATTAACATTTCTCTCTCTCCATTCCTCCATAAACCCATAGCACTTATACTCCCCCCTAAACTTTTTGTGAAGGGCACACACCTTATTAAAATTTATTCAATTTTTTCTTCATCTTAAAAACATTTAAAACATTCGTTAAACATATTTTAAAAAAACACACACATATATATTTATATATATATATATACACACACATATATATATAACCCATGTATATACACTCCCACTCACATATATTCATATATACATATATATACACATAAATATATTTATCCCATACTTATAACAGCATGTTATACGAATATATAAACATTTTAATTTTACATAAACAAATATTATTGTCCATAATTAATAATAATAATAACAATAATAATTACTATTTATATTATTAATTATATACAATAATTATCACCATTAAAATTTCAATAAAATAACCTTAATTAAAAAACATGTAGTTAATAATTTTTTTAAACTCACAATTTCATTTAAGTGGAAAAAAATATCACTATTATTATTTAATATTCGAAATATTCACCCATTGGAGATATTTCTCTCTTCGATTAAGTGAATAAAATATAATGTAATTAAACATGTATTTTCCATATTTATTTATCATGAATAAAAGTAATAAAAATAATAAAAATTATCATTACTCTAATGTGTAATGTAACCAAACACCCGATATATACAAATCTTGTGTCGTGCATAGAGTAAAACATGTACTATACACAAAATTGTGAACGTAAATTTCTTATATGAGACATTATTTGGTATTTATTCCATTATTTTAATATATATATATATATATAGTATTAAACTCATTATCCTCGGGTGTGATCTGATTAAATGTCTGATACGCCCAAAATTTATGTTGTGCCTCGGTAAAACACCCCACACGGACATAACGATGGTCTCAGTTTTCACATGTGATACATTGTTTGATATATATTTCAATTTTCTATGAATATCATTTTCACATAAAATAATATATTTATTATTGTTTTGTCCCAACTTCACCTTGGCTCTACGAGTCATGGAATCTCATGCCAACTTAGTGCCTGAAACCAAAAAAATCAATATATTTTATAAAGTGTTGTCATATTGATTACCTCTACAAAAATACTTTAAAAAATTTACTAAGCCATTTTAATTGAAAATATAAATATATTCTCTTGAAAACAGAAAATTTATTTACAAAAATGATTTATTATCCATTAATATTTAAAATTGTTACCATATCAGGTCTCGTTTTCATATCATTTTAAATTTTAGAGTCCAAAGACTAGATATATGATGGTCAAAACTCATGTGCAAGCTATTTTTTTCTTGGTTAATACCTATATTGGGGAAAATAATTTTTCTATTGTAGTGGTATTTTTTTATTTTTTATTGATATCATGGGTTAATGATTTTATACATTTTTTGTACTATTATAATTTTTTAAATTTTATTTATTCCTGAAGTGAAGAGTGTGGGATAGTTCTTACATAGTGGATAGGGATGAAATTTAGCTTTCCATGAACCTAATTAATTATTAATAATTTAATTTTAAATTAATTGAATGAAAAAATAAAATGCTAATGGTATTCCAAGTTTTATTGTTTATGATTTCTGACCAGTTTAACCAAACCATGATATAATTTTTTTTCTATATGATTGGAAATAACATTTAGATAATAGTGGAATGAGATTAGAAATTGAGTAGGTACTATGTCATTAGACCAAGTGGTTTACGTGATACCCCTATAGTATATCTCTTGGGAGTTTCTGTACATTTCTCCATGTTAATTTTTTCAGTTTTGTCAGATTTTAAGGTGTTAAGCTAATTTAGGAGTCTTTATTAGGTATTTTTTAAATTAATTAACTTGTGAACATACCATGGTGACACCCATGGTTTAGATTGTTGATATTTTAGTATTTTCGGAAACTCCTATTATACATATAAATGTTATTGAAATAGATAATATAAATTACCCAAAATAAACAACAGTGGTCTAGAATGTTAAGTAACATCAGCCTATGATTTATCATTTAATACTTTTATAGACTAGTCATATATTTCTATAGCACATGTATGAGTCTGCAGAAGGAGTGAATTACATTTGTTATGATATGTTATATCTAATTATTAAATAAAAGTCCATATTAGTTGATTTATCTCATTTTAATATAGTGTAAAACCCCAATTAGGTATTAGATTGGGGGGCACTAATAGATAGTAGAGTTATATATGGGTTATCAGTCTATATATCTATCCATGGTTATTAAGGTAGGCTGCAACTAAACACTCATTAAGTATTCGATCCATAGATTTTATATGGATAGAAATGGATATAAAAAAATAAATTTTGGTAAGGTATATTTCTTAAACTAGGTTCTAGTTGATAGAAAATTGTATCCCACTACTTCCATATACATGGTTTTGATTTCTTAAATGCTTTATATTTTCATATTTGATAGAGTGATATAAAATTCTTTTTTGAATTCATATTTTTATCTAGATTGGGGTTAATTATAAGTATTTTCTATATGATAACAGTGACTGATATAACTCTTGAAACGACTTTCAATCACATTTAAAGGTTCCTTATTATTAACATAGTGGATATGTGAGAGGGAAATATTTATCATTTCATTGATTTTTATATTTCGAAATTAAAAATATTTTTATTGATGGACTGATTGACCTTCTTCTTGGATCTCATAAATTTATACCAGAAGTAGTTGTACAATACGTCCCCTATGAGAGTGAAGTGTATTCTCCTTGGATAGTTGAATATGGAGGTTTGTAGATGAGGACCAAGTCTAATATGAATATTAGTCATTATTTAATATGTGGTAGTTATGGTTCCTGTAGTATATCATGTGATTGTACCAGTTACGTTGCCTCCCATATAATACTTGTTCTATGATTTTTTAAATTATTTCTCAAGAAAAAAAACTGATTCTATAATTTTTTAATTATATCATATTATTTTGGAATCCTATATAAATTCATTTAATCATAAAATAGTATCTGAGATGACGTAGTTGATTTTGCATCCTTTAGGTCATGAAGTGAAGGGGCTGATTAATTTAACTACCTTTCATTATGGTTCCATATCACTGTACATCATGAATTTCGATGGTGGACTAAACTTAGATTTACATTACTAGAAGCTAAATCATGTTGTGTTAATATAATTTCCTCATTTCCAAGGATAGATGAAATTTTTGATCAGTTGAAGGTATCATGATGGTTTTCATAGATCGAATTGCAAACTACATGCCACCAATTATTTTTATGGATTTATGATATAATAAATTTTAATCTCAAGAGAATAAATGGCTTAGAAAAGTACATTTCAATTATATTTATGTTAATAAATGAATCACTAGAGTCAATGTATCTCATGAATCCAATTGTTCATCCATACATAAACTCATTTTTCATGGTGGTAATTTATTATATATAGTTATATTTTATGAAAAAGGTGTTATATGTTGATAATTTAATGGTCCTATTGAGTACACATCAAACACATATTCTTAATGCAAAGAACATGAATTGTTACTTTTAGGATTTATGTTTTAGGTTTCTTTATTATTGTGATTTCATAGGAAGGGATCTCATTTTATCTAAAAATAAAGTTAAGGTAGCGATTCATTGGGATTTGACCATTAATATTTCTATGATTCGTATATTTCATCAGTTTGATGGGTATTGTAGAATATTCATTTAATAATTTTATCTCATAATAGATCCCATGAGGGGATAATAAGTAATATAGTAAATATTCAGAAGAATATTTGGTGTGAGGAGGCCATATAAGAGATGAATGTGAGCATAAAATCTACTTTAATTCTAATTCTCCGATACAAATTGATTGGTTATATAATTAATTTTAATTAATCACTGGTTAAACTAGTATTTTTTCTAATATAGATGGATTTGGTAGTCTTATGGTCTCTTAAACTACATAAACATCACTACCATATACATGATTTAGATATATTTATATTAGTTCATGAATTTTTGTTATGGGTTTGTTATAAATTTTGTAAGAGGTTTATCATCTACCAGAACTATTAGAGCTTGTGAACCATAGTTTCTTATTACAACACGAACTTGAGGAAGATGTGTTGGACCATTTACCTCAAAACCTTTAGCACTAGCATGGAATATATCTCATTGATGGGAAATTTCTTAATTTATTCTCAATATAAAATGATTTAAAATTAAGTGTTTTAGAATCTTGATGACGAGTGAAAGCTAATTAGATTTCCTACTAACTAGAAGATGGATGTGTCAGAGGATAGAGAGGTTGTGATATTTCATCCTCTATTCATCGCCTCTTCATTTTTGGATCTATTGATATGAATAAATGATCCTAATTCATTTTTTATATTTTTTAATGGTAATTAGGTGATAATAAAGTCTCAATATGGTCTCAATATGTGAATGAATCACTTCTCATTCTTGGTAGGGCGGTGATCCCCACCTCCATGAGGGAGAAGGCGGTTATTGAATAATATAACTCATGATTGGTAATACATCATGGTTAGAACAAGATCTATCACGGTATCGAGAATAATTTCTGGTGTCTATAAATGTGAATTAATACCACTCAATAACATACAAGTTATAGAATAATGTTGGAGCATTACTAACCAGGTTTGTCACCTAAATACATTTAAGGTGAAATAATGAGGTAGTAGCTCACCCTTGGGTTATTCCTCCATAAAATCTATATATTAGAGAGATATGGTACTATTTGGGAGTAAAATTCCAATTATCTATGTGTTATTTAATCATATTAATATATGAGAGGATCCATGTGAGCATGAGTTATACTTATCAGCGTAGTGGCCAGAGCAGTTTAGGAAGGACCCCTAGATGTGATTCTATTGGACAATAAGCCCTTATTAAGAAACATTTTAATATCCATTGAATTTCAAGGTGATGTTTTCTTAAAATTTATTTAACTACAATTATCTTGATGAAAATAATGTTTTTCAGGGGTTATTGATCACCCATGATCAATAATATGGGGGTTAGTGATAAATTGGGGCTACCATTCTACATAAGGTGGGTTAACAGGGTGTAATGTAATTGGAGTCATGAAACGTTGGGTATCTGACCCTAGTATCACAAAATGTCCTTATATATCCACAATATGAATGATGGAAATAATTTAGTGCTCATCTAATGTCCTTGGGGAACCATGTACAGATGATTTTCAAAAATAAAGAGGCTGTACTTTGGTTATGAGGATCCATGGAAAGATAACAGAGATAGTGAAATAGGATATATCATGGAACTTAAAGGTAATTAGGGACATTTTTATGGTCATTAATACAGAATTTACGTTATTTATGGTGATTATAATGGAAAACAGATGAATGGAAAGATACATGTAATTGAGTCAACAGTGAAGGAAAAAAGGCTATCTCGTGATAGCCCTGGTCATGTCATGGTATTGCTTTGAATGTGGTTTGGGTCCCTTTGTCTTTGGGTGGTCCTACATTAAAATAAAGGGGTTATTCCTTAAATTATACCTCAATATGAGGCATCATGGTGCGACTATGATTTTCAGGTAATGATGGTGATATTGGGGTTTCTTAAGGGATAGTTAGGTTTCTTCTTCCTTCTCCCTCAACACATGTGTGACATGGAAACAATTTGAAGTGTCCCTTTATAAGATTCAACAATCTACTCCTCTCCACTTAATCAACACCATTATTGAACTATGTTTTCACTACATATATTTTTCCTTGGTTTCCCTTTGAGAAACCATAATTTGGAGGGTTTGGGGATAATTTTAGGATTTTACAAGATCAATATTGAATCATAGATAGTGGCTTAGAAAGTAAACTTTATCAAGATAAATGTAGTATGTATTTTCAATGTTATATCGTGGTTATAATTTTTTATTGGTTTAGTTTCATACTAGTGTTCTTGTGTTTGGGTGCATGGGTGTGTGTGAGAGTTTGTCTGTGTGTGGTTTTCAGCTCTGTGAGTTTCATCGTTTGGTATCAAAGTGACCTGGTAGGTCAGAATAGATTTTGTTGACCATCATATAGGGGAGTTATGGGATAATGGTTCAGATGAGGGGGGATATCTTTCAATTCCATGGGTTGTTATATAATTATCCTCCAAGGCAAATATGGCCTAAAAGGAGTCATTGAAACATGATTATGTTTGGGGTAACCGCATAGAGTGGTAATTGGGTATCGATAATGATTGTCATTACATGCGAAGGTTTTCTGTATGGAAACATGGATACTGTTTAAAACTTCATAATTACGAAAGTGATTATCCTTATGGGTATTTTTTATTCTCTTTTATTGATTATATAAATGTTATGTGATATACCACCGATCAAAGAGTGGATGGTTCCATATTTTGATGTTTTGACAACGTAAAGTAAGAGATAATGGTTTTCTATTATTATGTGTGACCTCTTATAATTTTAATGGGATGGTAAGTGAATAAGATGTGTGTCCTTCCCTGATTGAGAGGGATGGTTGGGAGCTAATGTGAATCCTCTCCTGAGAAACATTAGATGGTCCATAAAACCAATGTGGAATATGATCTCCATTTCATGAGGTTCGTGCACTTAAAGGGAATATGCTAGTCATGTCAAGAATTGTATTTGTAGCCCAACATAACACTTTTTATCCATCTAGGATTTGAAACTTGTATGTTCTCAGATCATTGTAGTACAATTAGTGCATGATGACCAAAAATAATTGTATAAACTTATTTTTTTAATTTAATGATGCTTTATATATATATATATATTACACAATTTATAAGTATTTTTTTGCGGTATTATTCTAATTTTGTTACTCACAACCATCATAAGAACCTATGTGATCTTATAAACATTTTTTTCATGGATCTATCAATGTGAATAGATCCTATGATGGGTTTTTTATCGTTCAATGTTGGATGGGGATTTTCGGGTTTTTCATGGCATAAATTAGGATCATTATGTATAAGTATTCTATCATTCTCTTGTTAATTTTGTTAATATATTTATATGTTAATATTCTACATGTTGGGATCCCTTTCCCTTGGTTGTACTAGTTGTTGATCCATACTTTTTTATTTCATGTTATGTAATCTTTTAGATTTCTATTTTTTTAATTTTCTATGTTATTTATTTATTATTATTTATTTTCTGTTTCTATGTATTATTAAATGATATATTGATTATAGTACCCCAACAACATAGATTAGGGCCTTACTTCACTGGGAAGCCTCTAACGCATTGCAGGAACAATGGTAATATTCCACATTGGCTGAGACCGTGTGATCATGTTCGGGGAATCCTATGATTTTGTATCTTAAATAAAAAAATATACATATGTTCTTGTCCAAATGTTTTTTTCAACTACTTTTTAATCTTCTATAGGTAATATAACTTATTGGTAAATATAAACCATCCAATTTTAAATATTGAAATAAAAATATATTATTTCTGAAAATTTAATTATCACACTACCTTGTATTTAATTAAATGATTTTAAGTAATAAATAATTAAAATAAATGATTAATGTAACATAAATAATACAAAATAATTTTGGCATTTGGAGTTTTTCGGAGTGATAATGTACCCCCAATAATTCAACATAAGAAAATGATTCAAATCATGGTAGCCTCTTTTTAAGAGTCTTATAGGTAATTTATGGCCAATATGAGTGGTTTGAAGTAATTATTATGCGAGACACAATGATGAGGGAGATGACTAAAAATGATAGATATGGTGGGAGGTGGTAATAGGAGAATGATCTACAAAATATTCATTGGACACTGTTCCATTACATTGGAATTTATACCATGGGTCCATTGGAATACTAATTTTGTATACCTTATATCCACTATCATTTGGACCTTCGGGCCATTTATATGTAATATAATAGTATTGGTGGGTACCTATTTATCATTTTTGGAATATTCTAGTCCTTACCCACTAGGGTTCCTAGGTATGTATACTTGTCATTATAAATACCATCAATATAATACACATTATTTTTATAAAAATAATTTAAAATGCATTGGGATTTTTAAATAAACATAAGTTAGTTATACAAAATTTGGTTATGCATTTTGATTTTTAAATAAACATAAGTTTGTTATAAAAAAGTTGAAAGTGTGATGAAGCAAAATGATTCCAAAAGTAAGTCAATTATTATATTAGCATTATCTCTTAGAAATATTCTACCTATTCTATATCATTATTATATATTTATTCTATAATGAAATTATTTAATTTAATACACCTTTTATGTATGGTTATTTGAATATTCTTTTAATATTATCTATTGTATTATTTATTATACTATTTTTTGAAAGTTAAGAAAGGGTTCTTATTTATGTTTGTATACATTTCACAATCCTCACTCCAAAATATTTAACTGTATTTTTTTATAAAATTAACTATTTTATTTTATTATTTTCTTTTTTAGGATTTAATTTGTTATTTATTATAATAAAAATCATTTACTCTCATTTCATTCATTATATAGCTTATAATGGGATTCCACACTGATAAAAAAATATTTTTTGGTTTCAAATATTTTTTAATGATTTTTCCCTTTAATTTCATATATTCTAAAATATTTATTTATGACTAATAATTTCCGATTTTATTTCATGTTTATCTGTATTAATTCTGATATTTATTATAATTACAACTTTATAGAAAAGTATCAGAACTTATTCCCTTTAAAAATATATTCTCTTTATAAACATACTTTTAGAATCAAAGCATGAAATGTGATATTCCTAATTCATTTTATTTATTGATCCTTTATATTGATATAATATCAATTTATTTATTCATTTATTGGTGTCTTAGTTTCACATGTATTATGTTATTTATGGGATGATCTTCTCAATTTCCTACTTGAATTATTCACATTTCTATCTTTAGTGATTAATATCTCACTACTGGTATATCTCCTCTATAAGATTCTAAATGAACATGTTTCCATAAAAAATATATTAAAAACATATATGTTTTCCGTATTATTTACATACATATCAATCTATTTATTTCTTCAAATTTTATAACATGTCATCACTTATTTATTTGTTATGAAACCCATTTTAATATAATTATGGGTTTCACACGTTATACTTTTAGATTCATGTCTGACTATTAGCCATTATCATCAATTTAGTAAAATTGTTTTTGAATATATAATGATTTTTGGGAGGCGATCTAAATAGAACATCCCCAAAATGCATTGGGTAAAGATTATATGACATGATATGTAATATATTATTCATAGATATAGATACTAGAACATTGTGTCATAGCTAATTTCTAGTAAACATATAATAGTACTATATGATGATTCATGGGTAGAAAGGCTATGATTCTATATTTTGAAGTATAGTTAATAAACCATTACTTATTCTTATGATGTTTCATTATTATGAATGTATAAAAATTTAATGATTATTTATATAATTTATTTATTATTATAATTATGATCTTATACTTATGATTTGATAATGAATATTATTGACACCCATTTACACATATTAATTCATGTCTCCTTTTTAATCATATTTTCCCTCTCATTCAAAGAATTTTAACTGTCCCCTTATTTGATGTATGTTTATTGGTGACCACATATATTAAAATGTTTATAATGTCCTATATGAGCTCCATGGTGATTGATTCCGTTGATTTCTGAATTTATTATATTAGTTCATATTGTAATATGTACCTAGTACTAAAAGGCATTAAAATTATTATTCTATGAATTGTTGGATATAATAAATATTTGTTTTATATAAGAAATTTATATATGTCTTTTATAGGATTAAGAAGTGTGAGTCTTAGGAAATATCTACTGGTTTCAAATTAATGTATTATTATTTTTTAGAATAATTCTATATAAAAATTAGTTTGGAAAATAAAAGTTATATATCATTTATCTCCTAAATTAATAAAAACAATTACTCAAATTATCAAAAATATTGAAAATTTTAACTCATTTTAAGCTGGGTCATATCATGAACTCATATTTTAATTCATGGTTAATATTTTTGGTAAAGAACATAAAGTAAAAATAATAATATGAGTTACCAATGAGTAAATAAAATTATGGTGTCATTTTTTCATGGGATGTGATTTAATAACCTAGATTCAATGTGTGTGTGTCTATATATATATATATATATATGAATTCTCCCTTAACGTGTATTTGTAAAAAAATAAATTCAAAAATTTACATTTTAAAATATTAATTAATAATGGATATATATTAATTATATAAATATTCTTTGCGCCATATCAAAATATATTTTTACATGATAAATTTGAAATATTGTATAAATGTATTCAATATATAACATTTATACAACAAAAAATTAAATAATATATATTTTATTGTGAAAAACCATCTTGATTTTTTCAAAATGGATGAAAGTATTTGTTAATTATGAGAGAATATAATTGGAAGGGGATATATAATGGTTACTAGTTTATTGAAAGAGTTTATGTAAGTATCTAATATGATTTTATACGAATCGGATAAATTTTAGAAAATACAGGTTTTCGTGAATTTGATAAAATCCTAAAATTTACATAAATTCCTAAGGATGATATTGAAAACATCAAAAGGTTATATCTAAGTAGAAGGACAAGAAAATGGGAAAGGATTGATCATTTTAAGTTTTAATCAAGTGTGAAAAATGGGAAATGAATGAACTTCTTAAGGTGCATTTATGAACATTGTACGGTTCACTCACCCACTATAAGAAATATGGGAACATTTTTTCCCTAGATATGTTAATGTTAATTATAATATTTATTTGGTTTTTAACAAACCACATAAGAATCACTTTAGTGAAAAATAGAACATTTAATGTTTGACAAAATACTTCTTAAGTTATTTCACATATTCATAAGGCTGATGTCTAGAATGAATTATGATAAAATATTAATGGTATGAAATCAAAATTATTTATTTAGGTTTTATAAGCATTAATTTTTGACTTTTAATTATTTTTAGAAATATAATAATTATTATTTATATAGCAGCACATACTTTTCATACATTACAATTTCATCATTATAAATATAAACTACATAATAGTATTACACCATGAGGATCCAGTGGTTTTGTGTCTTGGTAAAGCTATGACCATAGATAACATTTACAACATCAAAAAACACATTTATTTAATTCTTTCATCCCTTGATACTTATTGGGACTTGAAATCTCCTTAGTAAATGTAGTCACCTGAAGATATACATTAAAAAGGGGGTGAACTATAGGCCAGTTTGAGGATATATAAGAACAATACATCATGGGGTGAGCATTACAATAACATCATCATCAAAATCATCAGAGAAAACATTAATAAAATTTTTGAAATGTGGAAATGAATAAAAATGAAACATAATGTCTTAATGGTAATATACCACAAACAGTTGTGAACAATTCTAGCATCATGGTTTCAAATCATTCCCCTTTTAATCATGAGATCTGTCACTTTACCCAAAGCATTGGAGTGCTATATAATTTCGGGCGCTCCCGTCACATCATAACATTATCATTATCACACATTCCACATAGAAAATAAATAAAAAATAAAAATAAATAACCCATGTAAAGGAATGGGTTTCATCTCATAATAACACATTCACAAATATTGTGTTCTCAAAAAAATAGGGAATAACATACATTATATAAGAACCATCAAACTTGATTGAGAAGTAAAATGAGTGTTTTTGAAAGAAGAGTTCATTTAGAAAACATTTGTTTCATATAAACTCAAGTGGAAAACATATATATCCCCAAAATGGTATTATAAATATGAAAAAATATTTTTATGGAGTAACCATACCAAAAAAGGAGTGCAAGTGGGAGATCCTAAAGAAAGAAGGTTGGGTTTGATAATTTCCCTTTAACTTGTATCTGAATCCTTTCTTCACTTTAATGTCCCATGTAACCACATTATGATCTTCAATTAACAATTATAGAAATTATTTTACATGAATATGGTCCATTTTGGTTTCATTATGTTATTTAATGGGCCCATGGATGAGTTATAGTGTTTAAAAACATTGTTCTGGAATGTCCATTTATTATGGTTTTATTGTATTGTCCACTTGTATTCATGAATGTAATTTCATGTAGAACATGTATAAAAAACCAGAATTGATATTTCATGTTATTATTTATATTATAGGCGATTAAATGATCTTATAGAGAATTATTTTATGTACCATTTGGATGTATCATTTTTTAAAATTTAATGATGATTGTTTCGGGTAATTTATGCAGTTTTCCGACCACAATGAACTGGTTTTGTTTAATAATTTAGTAATATATACATAAGATAGATCCTGAAGATTAAATAGGATATAATAAATATAAAATAATCGAATTCAACCATAAAAATGTTTTCATGACCATATCTGAAGGCAGTAATGGAAAAAAACATGATGTTCTTGAAGGTGATAAATTAACACCTCACAAACAAAGTTTTCTTTTCTAAAATAAAAAGAAGATGAGAAGGGGGATGGATTATATATTATCCCATTAGTATCATATATTTATATTATAATTGATACACTATAGTTTCCATACCATGTGGGTGAAGATATGTGTGGAGAAAATAACAAAATAACTTGAAGGTGAAATGAAATTAAAGGAAAAGAGAGAGGGGAATTACCTCTTGATTTATCCTCATTAGATCCTCCTCAAAGTACCATGGATTGGACATTTTATGAGACCAGTTGCTTCTAGGACTGGGGAGAGGGGCTCGTGAAGATAGTTTTTTCCTATTTTTTATGATGCTTGAAGCTTGAGAGGTGTGAGGAAATGAGTGTGTGATGGGTAGTATTTATAGTGGAGGGGGGAGGGGTTTTTTCAATATAATATTCATTAATTTATTATTTCAAACAAGACTAGTAATTGTGAGTCTCCCATAGCTATTTAAAGTTATTATTTCATGTGAATATGAGCCACTTGGGCTAACATCAGTATAACATCATACAAAACTCTATAATTACTGTATTTAGCTTATTTTGTAAATTATGGTATTTCACTATTCGTCAAAATTTCATGTAATTCAGAAAAATCCAAAAAATTATCACTAACCATTATTCAATGTGTATAATCAAAAAATGAAGTCCATTTTTCAGAAATAAGTTTCTAAATATGATTTATTTAATTTTTATTAAAATCATAATTTACTTGAAAAATACATTTTTTAAAACATTTATTTACTTTTTTCAAAATGTACGTACACCATACTTTTACTTAAATAACATATATATATATATATATATTATGATATGTAATTTAACTATTCCTTAGGGTATTTCACTATTTATTATATTCACATTACTATTCATAAGGGTATTTTACTATTCATCAAAAATTATGCTTGTTCTATTAAACTCCAAAAATCACCCTGAACACAATTATGTGGGTAAGATTATCGAAATTCACACCAAAGAAGTGAAAAATTTATGTTTAATAGTCACATAGTATTTAGTATCATTATATGTCATTTTTATTAATAATATTATTATATTATAATGTATAATAAGGTAATTTCATTTTTAAAACTTTTGGTCATTAGATTCTTCCCCCTTATGAAATTTACCCCTCGAAATTCCGTTTTATACAAACATGTTTGAGTACTTCTCCTACATTGCCTCATCTAGTTCCCAAGGGGATTCTCCTGACATAGGGTTCCTCCACAACATTTTGACAAGGTGGGAGGGCTTGTTGCATATAATCTTATCTCTCCAGTCCAGAATCTGTTCTGGTTGTTCCTCATAGGAGAGCTAATCTTCCCGCTGTACCACCTCTGAGTTCAATACATGGTAAAGATCTAGTATGTACATCATCAAGAATGATATGTGAAACACATCATGATATTTATCCATATTTAGTTTAATTACAAGAAGATAGTCCATGACTCCTATGCATTCAAGGATCTCAAATGCGCTAATGTGCCTTTCTCTTAGCATCGCTTTCATTCCAAACCTCATGACTCTCTTCCATGGTGATACTCGAAGGACGTCATTATCCCCAATGTTGAACTCCAATTACCTAAGACAGTTTTCATCATAACTCTTTTGTTGACTCTGAGTAGCTTCGATATGTTTCTGGATGACTTGAACATTCTCTATCATCTATTTCTCAAGATCAGGTCCAATTAGCTTTCTTTCTCTTACTTAATCCCAACTGGTTGGAGTTCTACATCGCATTCCATACAAAGCTTCATATGGATCCATCTAAATACTCAAGCCTAAGATGTTTTTATATGAGAACTCATCCAATGGGAGAAACTGATCTTCTCCAACTTTAAATTCTAAAGTTCTTTCTCTTTATCATGTATTTAAGAATATAAATAGTTCTTTCATATAGGCCATCAGTTTGGGGGTGATAGGTCATGCTGAAATTTAATTCATTACTCCAAGCATGTTGATGGCTGATCCATAATTTAGATGTGAACCAAGGATCATGGTCAGATACAATCGAGAGAGGAACTCCATTCATTCTCCCCACTTCCTTCACATATATCATTTCATGTTTTCCAAGATAGTGGACTTCCTGAATAGTGAGAAAATGGGTTGTTTTGGTGTGTCGGTCAACCATAGCCCATATCACATTATTTCCCTTTGAAATATTTGGGAGACCCGTGACAAAGTCTATAGTAACATTCTCCAATTTTCACATGGGTATGGGAAATGGTTGCATCATACATTTGGACTTCTATCACTCTATTTTAACTTGATAATATACCAAGAAACTTGATATATATTCCATAATCTCCTTCTTCATGTTATCCCAATAGAAGTGTTCTTGGATGTCATGGTACAACATGGTGCTGCAAGGATGGATAGATAATGTTGATTTATGTGCATTTTCCAATAGCTTCTTCTTTATCCCCGGTGATGATGGAACTTAATGCCACATTCTAAAATGAATCACACCACCATTGTTGATATGTAACTCTTATAGCATCCCTTCGATTACCACATTCACCTTCTTTTGTAACTCAAGATCATCCCTTTGATCCTCCTTCATCTTCACATGGATATATGGTTATACAATCATTATGTAAAGTTAAGATTTATTCCTATCCCTTATTATTTCCAAATCAATCCTTTTCATATCCATGAAGATAGGGTCTTTCTCCATCCTTAAAATTAATAGGGTAGCCGGTTCTTTCCTGCATAGATCATCATGCACCTTGTTCTCTTTTCCAATATCACATTGAATAGAGTAATTGTAATATTTGATTAGGTCAAACAATATCCTTTGATGCATGTTGATCCCCTTTTCTATGAATATATACTTTAGGATATTCTGGTAGGTGTTTATGTCACACTTCTCACTATAAAGGTAGTGTTTTCATATTTTCCAGGAAAAAATCATGGCTTCCAACTCTAAATCATGTTTTGGGCAGTTCTTCTCATAGGTCTTGAATTTTTATGAGGGGTAGGCTATCACATTATCATTTTTCCTGAGTACTCAACACAATACATTCTTTGAATCATCATTGTATATCATAGAACTTTCTCCATTTTCGGTAGAGTGACTACTGGTGAACTTGTTATCCATCACAATATCTCCTTCAATATTCCCTCACATTCTTCTATACTAACATACATAAACCCATTTTATTGTTAACATAGTTAGAAGTCATGAAAATCATCATAAATATCTCATAAAATGTTGGTAGTACCAAAATAATACATGAAAACTACGAATTTCAATGAAAATAGAGGGCCTCATCCATTCCTTAATCGCTTTTGTTTTTGAAGATTCCAGATAAATTCTTTCACTTTTGATCACATGTCCCATGAACGTTACTTGATTCATCAAAAAGTCACACTTTCTAAACTCAGTGTATTACTTCTCATTTTTCAATGTCGCCAACACTAGTCGTAGATGTTCTTTATGTTCCTCCTTTCTCTTGACGTATATGGGAATATCCTTGATAAACACTACCAAAAATTTGTCGGCGTAATGTCTAAAGATACTATTCATCAAATCCATGAAGATTTTAGGGGGATTTGTATGTCTGAATGGCATCACCAGATCCTCACAGTTCCCATACCATGTATGAAAGGTAGCATTCTGAATATCTTCCTTCTTCGCCATTGGCTAATTATATCCAAAACAAAGATCCACCATTGAGAAGTATTGATCTCCTATTAACTAATTGAACAAGTCATCAATACATGGAAGATGATACTTGTTCCATATGGTGATCTTGTTGTGTTCCTGATAATTTAAACACAATCGTAGTGTTCCATCCTTTTTCTTCACAAAGAGCACTGGAACACACAAAGGTGATGCGCTAGGGAATATGAACCCTTTGTCCAAATGCTCTTGCAGTTGTTTCTTTAACTCCACCAGTTCGATAGGAGCCATCTAATAAGGACATTTTTAGATAGATGTTTCTATAATTATGGGTTTTATAGGGAACTTTACCACACAGTTTGGGGGAAATCTGGGTATATCATCAGGAAATATGTCACTGTATTACCACAAGATGGGAGTTACAACAAGGGTGTCACTTTACTTTTATTAAACCATTGGGGTGAGGTATGATTCTTCATAGGGAATCAAAACCCACATATTTGAAGGATTATTCATTGTATATTCATGATCTACCTTTTATTTGTAGAGGATAATTTGATGGTTTGAAATATGAAAGGATATTTCTTTTAATCAATAGTTGATATGTGCTCTGTATAACGAGATCCAATCCATTCACATTATAGAATCGAATTAAACCAAGGGAAGTATAATGAGATTATTTGAATGAATCATCCCAATTAAACCAATAGGAGAAGATTCAAACACTTGGATTGCAATGATTCAACCACTTGGTTTTTTATAGATATATCTATTTCAAGGATTCAGTGCATCAATTTTATAGTTCTAGAAAACTAGCACGATATAAAGGAATGTATAGAACCAGAATAAAATAATACTTTTCCATTATTGACTGAATATTAATTTTACCTTGTGTGAAATCATTATCTTGATCCACTTCTATAGTTGTGAAGGAATAAGCCTTCCTTTGTTCCGTTATCTTTGGTGGATACTGACGATGATTACTCGCAAGGACTCAAGGTTTAGTACACTTGCTTACATAGTGCTCTTACTTCCTACAGTTATATCAATGAACCATGGGTTTTTCACTCCCTTTTTACACCACATTCTTATTCCTTCTCATGTCTTTTAGTCACTCTTGGTCATAGTGTCCTTATTTCCCATATTTGAATAATTTCACCTTCCCTTTGAGTCATTTCCCATGGTCAAACTTCCCACATTTTTGGCATGTGGGTTATTGAGTTTTCTTCCCACCTTTATCATTAGATCCTCTAGATTGAAACTCCATCTTTTGTTTCATATAATCATAGACATGGGACTATTCTCAAAAATCTATATCCAATTTTGGATCACATAAAAAAACATTCTCATAACTCCCACAGTCTCAAATTGAAAGATCCATTAAATGGTGTGGTTTTAATTAACTAAAGAATGTGTCAATTTTCCAATAATTTCTGATAAAAATACCCTAAGCATACCTCATAAGCCTTGAGAAATTCACTAAATAGGTTGGGATAGATTCTTCTTATTTTTTCTTGAGCTTTATGAATTCTATCTCCATATTCTCATGAAGAGTTCTTCGGAACTACACATTAAGAAAAATGATCTTAGAGTCTTACCATTCTATCACTTCAATTTTCTCCCTTGGCTTGGGGTTATTAATCAAAGCCCACCATTTATCATTCTATCTATTTAGACAATAAATGTATAGTGTCACCTTCCCAGTCTTGAAACAGTGATGCATAAAAAATATCTTCTCCATGGATTTAACCCACTATTTTACTACTACGGGACAAGAAGATCCATTAAACATCGGTTGTCATTGCCACATAAAACACTGGATAGCATGTTTCTACCTTATTGGTTAAGAAGGATGTTTCCCCTTATTCTATTTATTTTTCATATCCTGAGATATTTGGGTAAGCATCAAAATGACTTTTTTATTCCACCTCCCAAATCATTGGGGATGTCATGCATGAAATCATTGCATTGGCCCTCACACGAGTTGTTGGCCTTGTCTCTCCTGGTTCCCTCCATTATCTAATATAGGAAAGGATAGAACAAAAAATAAGTCAACAATTCATGAATAACTTATTCAATTGTATGATTTACAATAAAATCCTAACATATGGGATCCCTATGTAAAGATTATTGTTCGAATATTTGTACCTAGTATCATGAAATATGTTTTCTCATTGGTCACTAATCCAAATTCCCAAGTTAACAAAACCTTTACAATGATACCAATGGTAGCGACCCAACATATTCTTAAATTACTATTACATAATTATAAAAATAAAAAAACATAATAGAATTACTCAATGAGGATCCATATGTTTAGTGTGTTGGGAAAACTATGACCATACATATAATTTACAACATCAAACATAACCATATATTTAATTTATTCTTCCCTAGCTTCTTATTGGGACATGACCTCTCCTTAGAAAATGTATTCACCTTTGGATATACGTAAAAAAATCTTTGATATAGTCCATTAATAGGATAGATAAGAAAAATAAATCATGGGGTGAGAATAATAATAATGTCATCATTGAAACAATGAGAGGAAACATTAAAAAAAGGCTTGAAATGTGGTAGTGAATAAAAATGAAACATCATGTCTTAATGGTAATCTACAACACTTAGTTTTGAAAAATTCTAGAACAATGTTCACACATATTTTACCTTTTAATCATGAGAATCATCCCTTTATCCATTCATTGGAGCATTGTTTAATTATGGGTGCACCCGTCACATAATAACATTCATTTTGGGCTATATAATTCCGGGTGCACCCATCACATCATAACATTATCATTATAATGCATGCCACATTGAACATATATAAAAAATAAAAATAAATAACCCATTCTGAGGTATGGTTTTCATCTCATAAGAACACATTCACAACACTTGGGTTCCAAAAATAAATAGGGAATAACATACTTGATATAAGAACCATCAACCATGAGTGAGAAGTAAAAGGTGTGTTTTTGAAAAATGAGTTTTTTTAGAAACCATTTATTTGACATGAACTCATGTGGAGGACATGTATTACCATCAGAAAAAAATATAATTATGAAAAAACTATTTTAATGTAGTAACCATACCAAAAAGGAGTGAAAGACGGAGATACAGAAGAAAGAAGGTTGGGTTTGAGAATTTTGCCTTACGTTGTATCTGATTGCTTTCTTCACTTTAATGTCATGTATAACCACATTGGATACATTAATTAAAAATTACCTACATATTTTGTAAATTAATATGGTTTATTTTTGTCTCATTAATTTATTTTATGCTCCCTTGGATGAGTTATAGAGTTTAAATACCTTGTTTGGGAACGTCCATTTTTTGTTTTCTTGAATAGTTTGCTTCTATTCAGGAATGGAAGTTCATGTAGAACATGGATAAACATGCATAACTGATAGTATAGGTAATTAATGATATTACAGGAGTTTATATTATTTTATAAATAATTATTTTACATACCATGTGGATGAACCATTTGTTAAAATTTAATGAGTATCATTTGGGTTAATTCGGGTGGTTTTCCAACCACAACAAACATAGTTTGGTTATAAATTTAGTAATATGTAAATAAGTTAGAATAAGAAAATTAAATAGGATATAATACATATAACTTAATCATTTTCTGCCATAAAAATTATTTCACGACCATATCTGATGGTGATAATGAAAAAAACATGTTGTTCTTGAAGGTGATAAATTAACACCTCACGAAAAACATTTTCTTTTCTATAATAAAAAGCATAGGAGAAGGGGGTTTGAATGATATATTATCTAATTAGTATCATAAAATTCTATTATAAGTGATATACATGATATACCACACCATTTGGTTGAATATATGTGGGGAGATAATAAGAAATGAACATGAAGTTGGAACGAAATTAAAGGAAAAGAGAGAGGGGAATTACCTCTAGAGTTATCCTATTGAGATCCTCCTCAAGGAACCATGGATAGATCGTTTGATGAGAGAAGATTCTTCTTAGGTGTGGGATAGGGGATTAGGTAGATTTTTTTTTGATTTTAGACATGGATTGAAGCTTGAGAGGTTTGAGGAAATGAGGGTGTGGAGGTTAGTATTTATATTTGTGGGGAGAGGGGTTTTCTCAATATAATATTCATTAATTCATTATTCCTCCACATAAAAAGTAATAGTGAGTCTTCCAAAAATAATTATCGTAATTTTATCATGTTAATACGAACCAATTGGGCCTACATCATAATAACATCATAGATGACTCTATAATTACAGTATTTAGCTTATTTTGTAAATTATGGTATTTCACTATTCATCAAAAATTCAAGTATTTCAAAAAAATACCAAATATTAAAAATAACCATTTTTTGATGTGTAGAATCCAAAAATGAAATGCCTTTTTTAAAAATAAATTTTCTAAATATGATTAACTTAATTTTTAATTAAAATTATAATTTTGTTGAAAAATATTATTTTTAAAACATGTATTTAGTTTTTCCAAAACATTGGTACATCATATGTTTACATAAATATAATATATATAATATCAAAGGTAATTTTTTTATTCATTAGGGTATGTCACTATTCACTATGGTAACATTACTATTCATAAGGGTATGTTACTATTCCCCAGATATTTTGTTTGTTCTATTAGACTCCAAAAATCACCCTGAACACAACCATGTATTTGATTTTTTTAAAATTAAAACCATAGAAGTGGAAAAGGTATTATTAATGTACACGTAGCATTTAGTATCATTATATTTAACTGTGCTTCAAAATTTGATTATATGATAGGTCATAATAAATGAATATCATTGATAAAACATTGGGTCCTTACAATTTAATCCTACCATAATTTAAGATGTGTGAAAATATTGAAAAGGAAAATAAAATAATTGAGGAATGTAAGGTTAATTTAAACTTATGAAATACATTTTTCCTCTAATTTGATAAATGGATTATCTTAGTAATGTTCACACATTCTGTAAAAAATTGACAATTATTTAATTTTGATAGATAATACTGAAAAATAATTTTGATAATTTTTTTGTTGTTACAAAATTCTAAATTATATGTTATTGATTTTATTAATAACAGTGTGAAAATTTAATGGAAAATGAATGAGGAATATTTTCTTGTATTTATTAATGTCATTGAAGATGTGAATTTTCTTTGGGAGGTGTCATGTAAAAAAATTGTATCCTTTCAAATGAAAATGACGGTAAGAGAGGAAATGGATTTTAAGGATGTTTTGTGGAACCATGAAACTATTAGTAAATATATATCATGATTAACTTAGTAATAAATAATCAAAGACAATCATGAATCAGTCATTGGTCAAACATATATGTATTGGATAATAAATATTTTATTTGAAAATATATGGAGAGAGAATTGAATTGTTTATAATATATAAGTAGATAAAGATATGGGTTTAATCCTAGATTTTTCAAAGGACATTAGAAAACTTTCAAATTATAGGAATACGGTTATTCCACACTAAGAAATAAGTCATAAAAAATCAGAAATATGTGACCAAGTATGATTGATCTAATTTTGATTATCAGATGTTGAAGATATTAAATACTTGATAGTGTTGGATTAAAAGAATATTTAATTGTATAACCAGAATATTATCATCATAACATTCCAAATAAACTATGAGTTTGGGTGATTTTTTAATATATTTTATAATTTATTAAAACTTGTTGAGAGATGTTATGAATCTAGTTGGATGTTGGGAAGAAGATTAGGATGAAATCATTATATGGATAGCATTATAGGTTAAAAAAGGATACCCATTTAATTTTCAATCCTTTATAGTGTATAATATATTAATCAAGGAAAATAAAAATAAATATATTGGATTTGGTATGCACACTAGGATATAACCTTAAAAGTCATTCACTTTCCTTGAGTGATTTATTTCTTAATATATTCATGTAAATATGATAGATATATATTGGGTGTATTAGATCATAATAAGGCACATTTATTTATTTCAAAAAATAAAAAATCATGATGGAACCACCATAGATTTATCACCCCACTCTAAGTGGTACAACAAACTCTCATGGCATATCACATAGTATTGGAAAATTTTAATTTCCTTATATAAGATATTATAGTCACATTTGTTGAATAATTTGAATTCTATTTTGGTTTTCAACATATTCAATGTAAAAAATATTTATAAGTGGGGGAATAGTATTTTAACCAACCTTTTATCTCATTTAAAGTAAGTTAAAGATGTAGAAATAATGGTATTTAAACCATTTTTGATGAATAATCTTATGTAATTTTATTATGATAAAAATTTTGGTATTTTTAGAAAATTATAAAAAACCATTCTCCAACCATTATGAAAAAATGATTACACAAAAAATTGGGGTTTTATATTGGTAATTAAATTTTGGATACATTGGGGAGTAGTTGTTTTGTAAATGTAAATCTTTAGTATGACACATTTAAAATAGGCATAAGAATATATGAGGATGTGAATATAGGTGATAAATAATACATTGATTACTAATCTATAATATTTAATAAAATATTCTATAATATATGAGGTTATAAAAAGAATTTAGATGATTCTGTAATTATAAAAAATTACTAAAAATAAATATATAAATATATATTTTATCCTAAAATTTTAATATTAAAATATAGATTTTATCCTACCCTTGATGAATTATATAATATTCTCATTGGCTATAAAATTGGAAAGTTTCACTATAATGGACAAAAACTCTCTTATCAATTCTTTTGTGAAAATTCAGTGTTTGTGGGTCTCTGGGAGGATGTGGTATCTCATTTCAATAGTTTTCCACAAATCTAGTCTTTCCAGTGATAAGTAGTGAGGGTGAGTCCTAATGGTGAGTTGCTAATGGTAACTCATCTTATGGTGGTTCATCCACCAGTAGGTCGCAACAATGAGTTAGGACTGGTGATTTAGAATGGGGACTTGCATCGGGGACTCACTGATGGTGAGTCACATTGGAGACTTGGTTACTGAGGGTCACAATAATGATTCAGGGGGTTATCTCACGGAATAGGGACTCAATGAATGATGACTAGGCGATCATTGACTTACTTAATAGTGACACACTAAATAGTTATCTTAATTAGCTCGTCACTAGTGACTCATCTAGAGGTGAGTCATCCACTGGTGAATTCTCTAACAGTGAGTCATCCACCAGTGACTCACGATGGTGACTCACCCAATAGTGAGTCACTTCCTAGAGTTTCTCAAATTTTTCCATTTTTCCATGTTTTTTCAGATTCATGCCTTTAATGTTTTATTAGATGTAAAATTCATTTTAAACAGTTTTTATTTTTTTAGTCATTTTTAAAGGAATTAAAATATATAATTTAACACCTAATGCTCAGGATTCCCTCTGATAGTCAAAACATGTGGTCTTTATCGTTATCGAACATTGATGGATTTTGGAACCATTCTCTGGTCGATGCAGGATCTGGCCCTCCTAAATTCAATTTCCTTTATCTATGGTGTATTATCACTTTAATCATGCTACAGAGCATGATCTGAAACATTCTTTCCTGAGGAGCCATGAATATTTGTATAACCATTGGATCCCGTCTCCCTGGAGACTTAGGCATCCCTTGTTTGGTGGAAGGATACAGTGTTGATCATCTATTTCTTGAGGTAGGGAACCTACATCTCTTTTATTTATTATACCATGTGGGGTGGGAGTATGAATATTCTCTTTTGAAGATAGTAGAAATATGAACAAATAATTATAATCAAATCTATTTAATATAAATATATAGGTGCTGGGAAAATTGATGAATGGTTATATTTTGTTGTTTATTGATATTGTGAGTTTTGTGGGCTCTATGCCAACTAAAAATCATTTATATTAGTGAAATTGATTGTGTAATTTCGATGAAAAGTGATGTATTTTTGTTGATCTTGTGTTTAATGGTTATATGTATATGGAATTATTTAACTATGTATATTCATTTAAACAAATGTGTTAACTTTTATCAAACTTTTTCTATGATTTCCCTTGAATTATGAAAGTGGAATTAAAGAATGAGTGTTTTCTAAATCAAAATACACCATGGCATATTGGGTGTTGTAGAGACCTGAAGCATGAAATACGTAGACATTACATTACTTTTGCGGAATACTTAGTCCATAACAAAAACAGGCACACAAGGACCGTAACAGTTTAGTGTCTTTGGAAACTCGGAACATAATCTTCTAATCGTGGTGAAATATCTTCAACATTTCTCATAAAGATCTTCCACTTTTTTTCCTTACCTAAAACCTTTCTTTAAATCCTGGGGAAAATAAAACATTTAAAAGGGTGGGCTTAAATGCTCAGTAAGGGTAAGCATGGATAAAACAAAACAAATCACACACATTTTAACTTAAAAACATGAACATAATATCAAAATCTTGAGCAATGACATAAATCATGGTAGAATGTAAGGAATAGATCATAAAAAAAATTATGAATTATAAAATAACATGGGAATAAAACATGTAATTGTGGCATCCATTAATCACTTGTAATGATTTCCATAGTAGCCAAGGCATTGCTGCCAAGACCATCTTAGTGGACAGAGTCCCTTTCTGAATCGAGTTCACTCCTCGTTCCAGTCCTGTAATACTGAACCGGATTAACTTACCGTTCCAGCCATGTCTATCTGATGAGATATAAATCTTTACCCAATGCATTGGAGGGAGATATAGGTCCCACCCCTCTCATAATGAAATCATTCTTACTTGTGCCACAAAATAAACATACATCATTCATAAAAACCCAATAAATAAAATGGGTTTCATAAACATCATCCCATCATCACATAATCCATATAAAAGAATTGGATATCATTTAATAATAAGAAAATTTAAACCATGTAAATCATATTTACATTATACTTGAAACATAAACATATGAAATAATGTTATCTTAGATGAAAAATGGTTTTTGATCAAACACTTGAAATGAATTCTTGAGGAAAATATCCTTTCTTCTTCAAAATCATTTTCTTTTCCCAAAATTCCATGAATTTTAAAAGAATTGGATTTTGGTTAAAATATTCATGAAATATTTTGGAGGAATCTTCATGAAAATAAGGCTTTATAAATCTGTAAAAATCCTTTCATGTCGTATACGTTAAAAAAACATTCTTCTCGTACTTTTATCGGAAAAGTCAAAAAGTACCTCGTAACGTAAACTAAAGATATATTCCTTACATACCATATAGTAAAAGTCAAAAATGGGTAAAAATGGATTTAAACATACATGAATACACTTTTATAAAACATGGAAATGGATGATAGAAATAACCCCAGTAAATACTTATGAATAAGAAATCTCGGATAAAAATGAGATTTCAAAAATTATCTCTTACCTTAGGTCCGGTATGCTTCGTACGTATCCTAAGCTCCTGTATAATAATTTAAATAATTTCATTGACTTATTACAGAATCATATTCATTGTTATGAAATCATATATGTTTCACCTATGACTTTATATTACCCGTTCTTTTGTAAATTCCATGTTAAAGCAGTATTTTGGGTAAAATCATTTCATTTATCGTGTGTGTTTCGACTTGTTGTTCGTGATGTTATTACTTACATCCTGATTTACATAATTCCAGAATGTAAAACATGATTTATATGTAATATATATTCATCATATACATATATATTATGGATCGATAAAAGGAATGTAATACACCGTTCATGGAGACGGTAGGACGTACGTACTCATGAACGCTGTTTTCGTTTCACTTTTGAATTGAATGGAATTAAGTAAATGACATAAATATATATATACATAAATCAAGTATCATTATTATGTCATATATTTCATTATTATTTATTATATATACTTTATAATCATTCATGAATGGTTAACATGGAGAGTGAATCTCATCCCGTGGTGGAGACGGTAGTCCGTACGTACGCACGAGCGATGATATCATTCCCAAGATCGTGGAATTTTATTAAAGTGTATGTATAATATTACAGAATAAATATAACTTTACAATAATCATATATATTTATTACTTTCACCTTTATACCCATCCAAGTAAGGTGGTGGTGGAAAATAGATTACACCACGGCGTGGAGACAGTATTCTGTACGTACGCACGTGCGGTGATTTCATTTTCCGTTGGATGGATAGATGGTGAAATAGAGTTGTTTCATACTTATAATAACATTTCAGTATATGATTGATACTGATGTTATAACCTCATAATGAAACAACTAAAAAAGATGAAGTGGAAGAAGAAATAAAGTTCAAAGAATCGGTAATGGACATTACTTCTTCTTTGAAGCGCCTCTTTGAGACCTCCTCTTAGGGCCCTAAAATTTGTCATTGAAGAAGACCAGGACCTCTAGAATGTTTCTATGGAAGTTTATAAGCTAATTTTCTAGGGGTTGTTCGAGCTTGAAGGCTCAATGTGGTGTGAGGAAGAGAGGGAGGAGGTTCCCTTTTATAAGGGAGGAGAGGGGCACCTTTGAAATTCTTAAAAATATTAATTTATAATAAATCATAACCCACATAAAAACCTCAAAAAATGACTCATATCCAAATTTTAGATGAGATAGTGTTGTAATATCTTCAGACAATCAAATTTAGACATGTTAGGAATTTATTTTAAACATTATCAACTTGATTTATCCTTATTTAATCAATTTAATTTTATTTGTGGTAATAACATTCTAAATTTTAAATTATAACAAATAATAACATATTTGTTGTGAATATTCCATAATTGGATACTTTATAACATTTTATACCATTTAAATTTAAATTTATAATTTTTAAATATTTTTGTGATTTTTAAAAAATTTCATAATATATTAGTTTTATAAAATAACAATAGTTTCAATTTTGACACTATTCAGTTATTTGAATTTAAATAAAATATATACAAAAGATATGTTCTAAATAATAGCTTTAATAGATTTATAAAATTTCATATGTATATAGAAATTTATTGGATCACATTAAATAGTTCATATAATATTTATTTTATTATTTTTAAAACCATTTATTTGGTTTATCTATTAGAAAAATAATTACTACATCATTTTTTGTATAATTATTTAATATACTTAGTTTTTGCATAAAAATTAAAACTAAAATCCTCTGATAAAGATAAATCTATTAACTTTCACAATTATACTTTTAATCGAATTTATCATCTTAAAATAACAATATTAAAATTGTTATATTTATTAAATTATGAAGGTGACAACTTTGGAATCATTTAAAATAAAATAAAATAAGTGTCATAATCATCTTAATAAGGATCCAAATGGTCAACTGTTAGGCAAATGTATGATTAGGGTTTATATATACACTAATAATAATTTTTTTGCATATTTTTGGGCCTTTTGATATGTATTAATATTTCAATAAAAACTATATTATTGATTTTTCACTAAATAAATAATTTCTGCAGCCCTATTGTGTCAAGATTAATGATAAATATTAAATACCTAAAAATTATAAATAAATTTATATGATGTATGTAATTTCATTATATTTTTTAAGACTATTCATGTTCAAAGTTTCATGATGTTTATCACTAAATTAAAATTAATATACTTATAAGATTTAAGAGAGTGACATGTTGTCACTTTCTTTGGTTTTAATAATAATTAAGTGATTTTCATGGACAAAAGTCCATTAAATGATTATAATCCGACCCTTAAGTGATATGGGTCAACCTTTAGTCATCCAATAGGATTTTGGCAGGTGTTAGGTTAATTTTATAATCTTATATTTACCCTTAATTACCCGATTTACCTTTAACTATGGTAAATAAAATTTACCATAGTTACTATTCATAAAGCCCAAAATAATAAGTAGCTTAATAACATAATTTGCACCTACTGATTCCAAATATGGAATCCATTTTTCCAAATTCAATACACAAAAGATGCTGAAATTTAAATTATAATTAATCTTGTTGTCGAAAGAAAACGGGTTTTTGTTTAAAACATTGCAAAAGATTGAATTAATTTAACATACGAATTCAATGTAAAATAAAAGCTAATGACATACATTATATAAAATGGTAAAAATATATTCTATTTATACTTTAAAACATTTCAATATTATAATTTAACCACATAAGTTATTATGATGAAAAAAGTTGTTCTTAATTAAAATATAGCGTGTTTTTACTATTCATTAAAATATGAAAGTTATCAGAATAATATGAAAAATTTATCCAAGGTAAAATTTTATATCCTGATTAAAAATAATTATTCTATTTTGTAAAATTGAACTTATAAAAATGTCAAAAACTATATTTAAAGAGGGTGCGCCATCAAAAGGCGGAAAAACTGCATTTTTTTAAAAATACATATTTTACCCGAAAAATTTATTTTGTTCTTATACCATGTTCTAGAAAATGTGTAAGATGAATAATAATGTTATAAATTTCAAAATTTAGTTAATACTATTCATAAAGGCTAGTTTATAATAATATTATAATAACATATCGTTGTTTAGTAAAACCTGGTATTGCGTACAACACACGCTATCGAAGAAGGTCGCGATTGCATGTAATGCAAGCCAAGTCAGGGTTGCGTATAGTTCAAGACTCTTTTGTTTTTTTGTTATATCATAATCCAACCATTTCTAATTTATACATTGAATATATATATATATACACTCAATGTTACGTAGAATAACTTCTATCAAATGAACTTGAAATTGTGTATAACACAATCCAAGAATTGTGTTGCGTATACTGCAAGCTAATATGGTGTTGCGTATAGCACAAGATAATCTTGGTGTAGCATAAAACAGAAGATATGAAAGAAATTAAAACGAATATATCTTATAAATTCTTGGGTTGTTACAACTGTGGTTGTGCTCCATGTGTTGAGTGGTTCAGGTGGAGTAATAAAATCTCAGGTTGAGAGTTTGATTGATTGTGGAATGGATTGGCATTTTTTGAGTAGTAGGTATGGATGATTATATTGTTCTATGTTTATAATATTGGGTGTTATGGGCGGGTGGTTGTTATGTATTGGGGTGGTCGACATGGTTTTGATGAGATGTGCAATAGATTTTGACTATGATTTGGGGGATTTCTTATTGATATGGTGTATTTGGTATTATTCCATTCAATAATGATGATGGAAGTGGTTGGTATTTGTGTTGAATAGAGAGGAAATATCAAGTGAGTTTCTTTATTATGGTTCTTTTTTCTATTTACATGGTTTATGATGTGTGGCTTGTTTTAAATTGTGGTTGGTATTTTCTCTGGTAGAGATAGAATGCAAAAATGGTTTTTTTAATAAAGGATGGTAGTTGGTAAAAAGATTTTGTTTGGGGTATGTTTTATTATTGGATTGTTTTTAATGGATTTCATTTATCAACATCTGAAGTGACTATTTCTATTGTTAAATAATTCATATATAGGCAGAAGAGGAGTTGGAAGAATCAGAGGGTGGTTTATTGTTCGATTCAGAACCGATAGATTGGGATTTTGTATTTGATAATATATATACATACCTAAATTTTTCATATGTAATCTATATTCACCCCACCCTTGTTGATCACTATGTGTTCAACACCCCCATTGTCATGGGGGAGGGTGTCTTTACCAAATATCCCAGTTGGAGGATGGATTGATTTCCACCTGCTCTCCCCTTCTCCATGTTCCAGGTGGTGATATCCCAAGATTCATAAGGCAGATAGTGGTTTGTGAGTCCCAAGTGTGTGCAGGAGAGTTGTGTTTTCCTAGGTGTCTTTGGGGTGAAATGTGATATGATTTCCCATGATTTTTTGGGATGTTGCGTGATCTATGGACCTGGTGACTATGGGCATGACATTGTTGTGAATCCTATGTGTGTGCATGAAAGATGGGATGAGATTCATTTTCCCATGTTACGGGACTATATATGAGGCCCATGTATCTGTGGGAGGGTTGTGATGTGGTACTTTCAGAAGATGTGGCAGTGGCATGATTTTTTCTGTTAGGTTGTGAGAGCGTACAATCAGTGGAATAGTGGTGTGGGGTACGCTATCACCAATGTTCCCTATATTACATTACATGACTTGTGTTTTTTGGTGAGAAATTATTTTGGGAGGATGGGGTGGCTAGTACACCTTGTTATGTGATGTTGGTTTTTATTGTTTTCCAATAGGATAATTAGTATGCTCCTCCACATGTGGATAAGAGACACGGGTTCTCTATCTAAGTTTACTTTTATGCTCACCCAATGTTATAAAACTACATTCATGTTTCCATGAGGACTACCTGGACCATGCAAGGAATTACTATCATGAAATTGGTTAATGTTGTTGTGTCATTTCTTAGCATTGTTCTTTTGGTATTTTAATTTGGATCTTTTCATTGTATTTGTGGCATTTTTATACAAAAAAATTCATGTGGGATAGATTTTGGCTTTTATTTTATATAGTTCATGGAGTTTTTTTGAGATGAACCATCTTATCTACCAATCTAGTTTTATTATAAAAATTGTAAAACATAACATTTAATGATATTTTATACCCTTGGTGTTGGTTTCCACCTTAGGATCTAATTAAGGTGAGACTCAAGGGGGGTCATTATCTCTCTTCCTTTAATTCCATATTCGGAGTGGAATAATTGGAGGGAGGGGTCATGATAGAATGGTATTAGAGGGGATATTGAGGGATATGATAGAGTGTGGAGTTTGGAACATTGAGTATTAAATGGGTTGGTAGGGAAATAATGTTAGGTGATCATAGTATGTGACATATGCCAAGGAAGACCATATATGAAAAGATACTTTTAGGCCCCCCGTGTTCAACATCAAGAACATTGATCCTACCAAATGACTAGGTAAGTATATATCGTTTTCATGGTAGATACACAAGAAAATTTATATGCATCATAATGACATTTGTCTTTATTTGAATTGATAATTTTAGGGAATTTTATAAATAATTTCTGTAAATGAATATTAAATATCATTCCATAATACTTTTTCTTAGGAATTCCTTGTTTAACTTTCAGTTATGGAACCTAGTCATCGTCCTCATGTAGTATAGGTAGTAGACACTCAGCAAGACAACCTGGTTGATTGGAAGAGGGTTGACCTAGTGGTGGAGAATTAGAAGTGGTAGAATATTTTATGTTCTTTCCTGTGATAGAATCTGTGCAACTATGGGGGCATCATTTCAGACATGGAGATAAATAGTTGGCTTGAGGAGGTTGTTATCACATTCAATTTGTTCCGGGCTTCGATGGAGTGATAGGTTCCATTTGAAGTGAGCTATATAAGGGGATATTCACGTCAGAAGTGGATGTTGTTCCTGGTGGTGAGAAAGGATATAATTTTTTGTGGGTTGACTATGAGAAGGAGTTCTAGGTTGAATTCTTTTCATCCACCATGATGCATTAGAAAAGGCAGGAGTTTCTCACCCTTCAGTAGGGGAGTATGTCGATATAAAAGCTGAGGTTCAAGATAAAGGGCTTCATTCATTTTTCTCTAGATCCCTTTCCCGGTGAGGAGTCTCATTCTATAGGCATATAGGAGGCACTTCATCCTTCTATACAGTATTTCGTTACCCACATTACCTTGATGAAATACACATTTTTCAAAAACAATGTTGAGTTAGTTGGGAGGATTTACTCATGAGGATGTATACTATGAGTGGGGAGACAACCTAGTTCATAGGAAGGAATGGTTATCAGAAATAGGTATCAGGTTCCAGGTCTATTGAGGTTCTGACTAGTGGGATGGTGACCTTATTAGTTTCTATTTCTACCTTCTAGTCATCATGCCTATCCTATGGGGATAGGCTCAGAATATTTTATTCGAGGAGTCCACTGGAATCTTTAAATTAATTTTCCAATGGTCTAATGTTCTTATTATGGTGCAGGTGGTTAGGTCTAGCACCCACCTCAATAGTAGTAGATGGACGTGCAGTTCCAGAAGCAGGGACAAAAGCCTCACTCTCCACCAAGAAGGGATAAAGCAGGTAGAGTCCGACCTTAGGGAGTACCTCAGGCACCACAACTCATGCATGGTTGAGGAGTCCGATGTCCTGAGTGGGTTAGAGGATTATGACATGGTTAGTTGCATGTTGTACAAATAACAGTTCCAATGGGGCCGAATATTGTTCCAGGAATGATCAATTTGTTTAGTACTCTTGAATTTGATTTGTTTTACTCCAGATCTCCATAATCATTTGTTGCACCTATTCTAGACTAGACTATAGTAGTAGACCTAGAGAGTGATCTCATTCTACTAGTGTTGAGTACGCCAGTCAGAGGATAGACTAGCTTGTTTGATGTGTGTTGGGGATGTAGGCCGATGATGGGACGAAATCAGTCTTGTGGGGTTATTTTTCTATTTTAGTAGAAAATGTATGATTTCATCCTTGTAATCAACATTGTGTACTCTATTCATGCTATTATCAACTTTTTTTGAATGGAGGCATTATTTCAGACAAGTATGGCCAGTGTGTGGATTTTATTGGCATGCCAAGTTGTCAAATGGGCAGTCGGTGTATGGATACCCTTCATTCCTTCTTGGTTGAGCCATTAGTGTAATTGGTGGATGCTGGGATGGAGGAGGTTCATAGCATTTTATGGGGAGTTCTTGGATATATTCCCCAAAGGGATTGTGATTCTACCCCATTGATGTGATGTTGAGTTCAGGATTGACTTAAAGCCTTATGCTTCTCTGATTTCAATGGATCTTTATCGGATAACACCTTCAGAGCTATGGGAGTAGTGTATTTGGATAGATTATTTGATGTAGAAGGGTTTTATCAAGCCCTATGTGTCATCGTTGGGTGCTCCATTATTGTTTTGAAGAGGGAAGATGGTGGTAGGGGGTTGAACCTAGACTACCAAATATTGAATCAGGTAACTATAACGAAATGTTACCCTCTCCCAAGGATAAATGATATTTTTTCAACCAAGTTGAGAAATCCAATTATTTAATATTGATTTGTGGTCTTGGTATCACCAGTTGAGGGTGAAAGAAGGTGATATCCCGAATACTACTTTCAGGTGCAAGTATGGGCAATTTGATTTCTAGGTTATGTTGTTCAATGTTACGAAAGCACCAATATTGTTCATGGGGTTCATGAACTCCATTTTCTTGTGACATCCTAAACTATTTCCTTATTGTATTCCTCGGTGGAATCATGATATAATCAATTTAATATAAGGACCATACTGAGAATATCAAGACTATCTTGGAGGTCCATTATTGCCACTAGCTCGGTGGGATGTTGTCCAACTGTATGTTCTTGGCAATGGAGGTACACTTCCTTGGACATGTCATGTCTCAATAGGGTATAGCAGTTGACCCGTTAAGGGTCTAGGAAGTTGTTTTCATGGGCATCGACCAATAATGTCATAGAGGATCATAATTTTCTTGGTCTGTTAGGATATTACCAGAGGTCTTTACCTGATTTCTCCCATGTTGTATCCCCATTGACAGCTCCCACAAGAAAAGACCATGTTTTTGTGGGGATTGTTCAGTGTGAGGTAGTTTTTGGCTATATGAAGGTGAATTTGTCAAGTGATCCAGTGCTCTAGTTTCCAGAGTAAGGGTTGTTGTTTGAGATGTTTTAAGATGCCTCTTGTCTAGGTTTGGGATGCATGCTAATGAAATAACAAGGATTTATCTCTTATTGGTCTAGGTAGTTGAGTCCCTAAGAATGTAACTATTCCCACATGATCTAGAGATCACGGAGGTCGTGATACTTCTATTGTTTTGGCGAAATTACCTCATTGGGAAGTACTTTGTGGTCTTCACAGATCAAAAGATATTGAGGTATATATTTTCCCTTTGAGATCGAAACATGAGGTATCAATGGTGGATAGAGTTTATTCAAGAATATGATTTTGATATCTCCCACACCTCAGTAAAGGGGAATTTTGTGGCTGATTCTTTGAGAAGTAAGTCACAGAAGAAGGTTTATTGGGAATATATGGATTTATTAAAGGCGATTAAGGATTTATCATCCTTACACATAGATGCAATAAACGATGGCATTAGAAGATACTTGTTTCATATGAAGGTGTATTCTTTGCTAATATAGTAGGCGGAGGATTCTCAATGGGGATACTCAGAGGAAAAAGTGATGTATGGTCACATTGACTATGGTGATACTCATGAAGGATGGTTGGAATCAGAAGTTGTTTCATGGGAAGCTATTTGTTCTTGTAAAAATGCACGAGGGAGTTACCTATGAGTTTCAATAATCACATTTAGCGGTACACCTAGGATTTTCCAACATGTACCCTATCGTGAGAATTTAGTTTTGGTGGCATTTAATGAAGCGGTAAGTGCTAGAGTCTGTGGAAAAGTTCTTAGTGTTCCATTAGGTGAAGGTTGAGGACTATCTGCTCTAGTTGTTTGTTGAATCCCATAAATATACACATAGTGAAGTGTGATGACATCTTGATGGATTTATTCATAGGGTTACCTAGAGCTCAAGGATTATGTGATGAAATCTGGGTATTGGTGGATAATCGGATGAAATAAGCTCACTTCATAGCGATTAAGGAGTCGGGTGCAGGGAATTCCTTGGCCAAGAGGTATGAGGATGAGGTGGTGCAGATGCATGGAGTTTTTTGGTCCATTTTTTGGATTAGGATACAAGTTTAAATTCAAGAGTATATAGTGGATTTTTACATGCTTTTGAAACATAGTTACACCTCATAAATTCCATATATGGTTAGACAGATGGTTAGATTGAATGGACTATCCATACGTTAGAGTACATATTGCGATCATGCATCTTGGAAATTGGTGGATCTTGGGTATGACACCAACCCATGGTAGATTTATCTTAAAATAATGGATATCACTCTTCTATTTTCATGGCTCCATTTGAGGAATTGGATGGAAGTCTTTGTCTTTCACCTTTATGCTAGATAGAGGTTTGATAGACAATTGTTCTTGGCCCCGAGAATGTGTAGAGAATAACATATAATGTTCAACTATTCAATGGGAGTATTAAAGCTGTTCAGGCTAGTTGAATTCATATGCTGATCACAGGTCTAGGAACTTGGAGTTCAAGGTTTGGGACCACATGTTCTTAATGATTTCCCCTTGACGTGGGAAGTGGTGTTTTGGTAGGGGATGCAATCTTTCTCTATGGTTCATCAAACCCTTCAAGGTGTTGGAGAAAGTTTCCTTTGTGGAATTCCATTTTGCATATCCACCATTGTGGGAGAAGGTCCATGATGTCTTTCATGTCACTTATATTCATCAATAAATTTATGATGACACACATGTCATTGAATGGGGAAAATTGTATATTGAAGATGGAATGATGTTATTGGAGCGTCCAGTTAAGATCTTAGATTTTTTTGGAAAAGGTGTTACACAGATTGACCATTCCCTTAGTTTGTGTGTTGTGGATGCATGGTGTCCTTAATTAGAGTACATAGTAAAGAGCGACGTAGATTTGTTCCCTTTACTTGGAGTTATTCGATGTTTTTTCTTGTTGTGTTTCACTTTGTAATGTAATGCTTGAACCTTGTTTATTATGATATGATTTATGTCTTAGTTTAGTAAGGTGTGATAAAATCCATGAAAGTGAAGAGGGGAGGACTTGAATCCTAATTGGGATACATTAATCAGGTTTTGATTAATCTCATGTAGGTGAGTCAGTTCTATCCAAAGCGGATTGTATCCTGACATAGATGAAGGAATACCTCGATTCATGTGTTTTAGTTGGAATGGAAGTAGTGCATGTGTGGTGTGAATATGGTCATTTGTAGTAGTAGATGTTGGAGGAGGTTTTCTAGGGTGTTGAGTTTTGACTCCATCTTTCAAAAAAATATGGTGCTTTATCTTTGAGCTTCATTGTGTCTTGTCAACAGTGGGGTTTCATGTGTACCAAGATCCTTGAGAGGTATCTTATAGGATGGTTGTTCAGACCCATCGTTCTTCTTGGTTGTTTTTATTTTCTTGAGGGTGAGAATAGTTCGAGATGTATTGAATTAAATTGGTTGGACCTCTCTGGCTTATTAATTTTTTCAAATCCAGTGTTTTACGTGCTTTGGGAGGCAATTATAGCTCTTTTCAAGAGATTTTCAAAAATACAGTTTTTCTGACAGTGATTCGTGACTGTGATTTTCAAATGATAGCTCGTCTAATAGTGTTCCATCCACTAATAGGTCTCAATGGTGATACGAGACCATTGATTTGGAATGGTGACCCACATCGGTGACTCCCTGACAGGGAGTCACATCTGTGACTCACTGACAGTGGGTCGAGACGGTGAGTCTCGACGGTATATCACCGAACAGTGACTCGCCCAAGGGTGACTCACCAAATATTGACTTTCTAAATAGTGACTCACTGAATGGAGACTCACCAAACAGTGAATCCCTGAAACTCTTCGAACGGTGACTTTCCCAACAATGACTTGCAAAACGGTGACTCACTGAATGGTGACTCCCCAAACAGTGACTCGCCATCTGTATCTCATCACTAGTATCTCATGTCAGTGACTCATCTAGTGATGATCCATCCACTTGTGACTCTTCAAGCAGTGATTCATCCACCACTGACTTGTGATGGTGACTCACCCAATGGTGAGTCACTTCCAATAGTTTTTCAAATTTTACAGTTTCACCAATTTTCCAAGATTCATCCCTTTACCATTTTCATTGATGTAAAATGAGTTTCAAACCAGGATTAAGTGTTTTTGAAGTTGTTTAAAAGGAATTAAAATATATTATTAAAACCCTAATTATTTGGAGGCCCTTGGATAGTTTAAACATGTGTTCTTGATCATGATCTGGCTTTAATGGCTTTTTGAACATTTCTTAAATTGATATAGGATCTGTCACAAATATTACCAAGATCCTTTCTCCCTTTTGTTTTTCCCATTTATCTTGCTACAAATATCCCACATAACCTTCCTTCCCTAACTATTCATGCATCTTTATTGCACTATTGGATCATTATTCCTTAGAGCCTTGTTCACCCTCTATTTGTTTCAATTAGGTGTTGATCATCTAATTCTTTAGGTCGGAATCCCTTCATCTCTTTTAATTTTTGTATCAAGAGGGGTGGGTGTATGAATTTTCTCATGTGAATGTAGAAGAATTATTAATAAATAAAGATAACTTAATCTATTTAATATCAATATATATGGGCTAGGAAAATGTGATGCATGTTCTGTTTTCTTACTTATTGATATTGTGAGTTGTATGGGCTATATACCTACTAAAAATCATGGGCATATATTGTCTTTTTTGTGCACTAAGGATGAATTTTGTTGTCCTGTTATTGTACATGTTTTGAACAAATGTATAAATGAAATTGATTAACTACTTATATTTGGTTAATTAAATAGATTCCCCATGATCAAATTTTTTTTTGATAACCCCTGAATTAACAAAGTGCAATTAAAGAATGATAACTTTCTAAATATAAATACATCATGTCTTTTTGCGTGTGGTTGGGTGATATGTGTGGGGTGGTTTAGGTGGTGTAATAGAATCTTAGGTTGAGAGATTTTTTTCTGTGGAATGTATGGGAAGTGTTTTAGTGGTGGGGCTACAGCATCGGGGTGTGCTATGTTTATCATGTTGGGGGGTGATGGGTGTGGTGTTACTATGTAGCAGGGAAACATTGTTGGTTGTGACGAGATGTGCGCCAAATATTGACTAAGATTTGGGGGTTTTCTTTTTGATATTTTGTATTAGGTGGAATGTCTCTAAAGAATGATGGTGGTGGTGGTTGGTATGGGTGTTGAACGGAGTGAAAATATGAAGTGAGACTCATTAATATGTTTACTTTTTCCTCTCCATAGTTTATTATGTGTGTATTTTTGTGTGTTGTCATTTGTAATTTTCTAGGTTGGGATGGAATGAACAAATTATTTCCTCAATAAAGGATTATAATTGTTTAATCAAGTATGTTGTAGGTACATTTGAGTTATGGATTTTTTTGAATGGATTTCATTTATCAACATATGATGTGACTATTCCCATTGTTAAATAATGTATTTAGAGGTAGAAACAATATTGGCGGTATCATTAGGTGGTTGATAGTTTGATTGATAAAACAAATGTTTGGATTGAGTTTTTATTCAATATGTACTTACCTATATTTTCCTTGTGTTTTATTTATGAACCCTACCCTAGTTCAGTACTATGTATCAAACAACCCCAATTATCAAGGGGGAGGGTTTCTTTCCCAAACATCATGGTTGGAGGATGGCTGGTCGGCCACCCTCTCACCCATACTACCTCTTACATGTGGTCATATCCTAAGATTCTATATGTAGGTATTGGTTTGAGAGGCCCTTGTGTGTGTGGGTGAGTTGGGTTTTTTCCAACGTCTTCGGGATGAGATGTTTTGTGCTTTACTAGAAGATTCTGGGATGTGACGTGGTTTGTGGCCAAGGTGTATACACCAGAACGAGGTAGTGAGGCCTTGGTGCATGTTGGGTAGATGTGATGAGATTCGATTTCCTAGGGTGTGGGACTAGCTGTGAGTCCCATGTGTGTGCCATAGGGTAGTGAAGTGGTACTTTTGGAAGAGGTGGGTGTGCCAAGATGTTTGTTGTTAGGGTGTGATTGCGGTTAATCAGTGGGAATGTGATTTGGGGTACCCTATCATTGATAATCTCTATATTAATTTACATAACTTGAATTATTTGGTTATCGTACCATTAGTGGTTTGGGTGGTTAGTATACCTTGTTAGGTGTTGTTGGGTTCTATTTTTTCTCACATTATAATTTGTATCATTCTCCACTTGTTCCTGAGAGACATGGTTTTTCCTACTTAGTATACTCATAGTCTCACTCTGCATTATAAAACTACTTCTAGGTTTCTAGGAGGACTACATTAACGATTATAGCCATTACTTTCTTGGACATAGGGACTACTGTTGTGTCACTACTTATATTCGTTCTTTTGGTATTTTACTTTTGAGTATTTATTTGTATTTATAGGATTTTTTCTTTAAAAAATTGAAGTGGGATGGATTTTGGATTTTAATTTATATAGTTCTTGTAATATATTTGAGTACAGTCATCTAATATCCCGATCACATTTTCTTATAATAAGGGTAGTGCCTCCCATTTTGGGATATTATTTACCCTTGGTGTTGGTCACCATATCGATCCCTAATAGAGTTGGTACTTGAGGGGTCATTATCACTATTTTGTTATTGCTAGCTCAGAAAGGGCATTTTTTGGTAGGAGGGTGTCATGAAATTCACATATTAAGAAATTTGACCTATAAAAAAATTAATTTTGTGCCTTATAAAAATATCAACAATAGAGATGATGAATATATGGATTCAAGTAAATAAAATTTTTTGGAAGATGATAAAGATTAAAATACAATGATGGTTGTTATATCTATGAAATTTAAAAGAATAATAGGAAAATATCTAAAAAATCGCACCAATTTTTTTATAAATCTAATAGAATTAGAAACCATATTATAATCTGTAAAATGAAAAAGGGAATTGAATAAAAGTTAGATTATCAATATGATATATTTTTAAAAAGAAAATTTGGTTAAAAGATCAAAATAGGTTAACAAATATGGTGAGAGAAATAAGAAGTAACCAAGAAGTAAACAAAAATGATAGATGATAAAATATTAAGAATCTAACGCCTCAAAATTCAACCAATCTAATGGTTAATATACCAGAAAATTCAAAAAAAGATTGGATCACATTGAAAACTGTGGAGAAACCTAATTTAGTTATGAGGATAGAGGTGAACCTACATAAATAGTACACATCTTGAAGGCTAAAATATAATGGTATCTTTATAACAACAACAAATAAATTAAGTATACAATGAAATAAAAAAGTTAAATGAAAATATTTCTAATGTAAAAGTGAAGTATAAAAAATTGGAAGTAGTTTATAATGATGAAGGTGAACAAAATCATTTTTAACTGACTGAGTTGAAGAAAAACATAAAAGATCTGGAAGAGAATGTAACTTTGATGATTGAAGACATAAGTAAGCCATTATAAATGGGTCTTCTCTATGAGAATGATCTGAATAAGATAATATGATACTTCCATAATGTAGCGTAATTTAATGATGAATCCTCAAAACCAAGTAAAAAGATGCCTCTAAATAGTAATTTTAATGTGTCCCTAATTAATCATCAAAATAAATTAATTACCACTAATAGAACATGCTATAATTCCTAATAAATATTTTTTGGGAAATTAGACTACAAAGACTCTATGTTCTATATCAAAATAATATAATAATATTTTATGAAGTTTTTTCCTTCTTTGGAAAAAACAATCATAGTTTATATCGGAACAACAACAACAACAACAGTGTTCTGGATAGAATTATAATGACTATTAAAACCCAAGGTAATGATGTGACTACTAGTGTTAAGGAATCTTGGGTGATAATCATATCGATGATGTTTTAAAATATCACTAAAAATGATGTTTTTTGAATCAAGGGGGTGATATTATAATAGCATGAGAAGGGTTTCTCAAATTAGGAAATTTTTGAGAAAAATCACTACATTTGAATATATATAACATGATGGAGTGTGGAAAAAATTTGGAATATGTTGTTAGTAGGGTCAATTTTTTGTGTAGTTAATGACTAACCTACATAAAATATATTACAATAGAGAGAAAAGAAAATAGAATTATTAATATGTAGTATGAAAAGGCATGTTTTACTAAAGTCAAATTAAATGAATTTATCATAAATAAATCATGAATTATTGATAACGGTTGTTCATTGTATATGAAAGGTGGCATAAAAATGTTGATGAACATTGATAATAATAAATGATGGGAATTGATTTTTAGAAATTATTATTCTCCTAATATAAAAGGATATTTATCTTCTAAAATAGATTCTCAAATTATGAAATGTGAAGATGTAATATTTGTTAAATCGATAAAGAACATTCTGAATAGTATTAATAGGAATTATGATAAAGTAAATGAGTTATTTTCAATAAATTAAAAATTATCCTAATATTTCGAAAATATGGAAGGAATTTCCAAAAAGGTAAAATAATTGGTGGTAATATGGTCCATATCAGTGATCTTAATCATTCATGTAATTTGAGTTCAAAATATGAAAACAGGATGTGGAATAGAATATATAACAATCAAGGATAATTAATTTTCTTTATAATTCAAATGTATGACATTGTGAGAGAACATAAACAACAGAAAATAAAAAAATATGATTATTTTGAAACCTTTCAAAACGGGTATTAAGTCATGTTACTTATTATGTAGTATAGATTTTACACACTAGGATGCTTAAATTTTTTACATTTTCTTATATAGAACCATGATACAATTTTCAACTATATTGGATCTATATTTAATTAAATTCAGTAATGATTACACTCTGATTACTATTTCATGTTTTTCAAAAAAAATTCATAAATTTTTGATATGTTTGAAATAATTAGACGATGGGAAGATAATGAGTTGGTAGTCTATACAAAGAAGATGAAATTAAATAATGGAAAAGAGTACACCTCACATTTTTTGATAGATATCATTCTAAATATGGAATTAACATTCAATACAGTACACCAATAACTTCCAAAAAAGGTGTAGCGGATTAGAAAGGGGGATGATTATTTTATTTTGTTAGAATAGTGATAGCTAAACAAATATTCAAATATTCATCTATTAGGTACCTATATATAATGTTATGAACATAAAAAACGGTTGTTTAATGAGAAATACAAGACACAACAAATCATATGAAATATAGTAAAATTTAATCACAATTTTAAGTTATATTAATATCATTGATATTATTATTTACATGTAGATCATGATCAAAATAAAATTGGGAATGATTGATGTGGAAGTGGAAAAAAGTAATGTTATGAAAAATTTACCAAATGAAATATATATAGATGTTGAAATAATGGGATGGGAAAATGGATTTATTTTTTTCCATGTGAAATATATTCTGAATAAGTGAAAATATTATATTACAAAAAATATAGTTATTAAAATTTCTTGTGTAGGAAACATGAAAATTAGGATATAGAAATAATCAAGTAGTAAATAAATATCCAATATATGTATATTTTGAATTTAAAAAAGGAATTATAAATTTGAATCTATATCCAATGACAGAAATATATCATTAATATTGAATATACATGTTTCATTAGAAAACATTTTCAGTAATCATGGGTCTCCAGTTTAGATAAAAGTGAAATTGAAAATTAAACATAAAATAGCTCTAATTTCATAAACTAAAATAAACAATGAAACATAGGTAATTGAAAATAATTAATGTATAAATGCAATGAATTATAAAATATATAATGTCGAGTTTAATTTCACATTGATATTCTTCCCAATATATTATTATATAAATTTTATTGGTACAAAGTTTTTATTTAGAAAAAAGTTAAATAAAAAATGCAAGTTTTCATGAAATAATCTATGTTTCTAAGAATAAGTTATTCAATAAGGGGATGCATATATTTTTAATATAATTTTTACCCAATGGAATGAATTGATTCTACCCAGATTTATCTTTAATTATTTCCACATTGAAACTACAATGTATATCAAATAGATAGGTGTGGCTCATTTTGAAAAGAGACTAGACAAAGAAATGTTTGTTGAATAGCCTAAATGATCCATTTTGGATAAATATGACTACATGTTTTGGAAAAAGACTACGGATTTTCATGCATTAAAATAGGACCCTAGAGCCTTGAATACTAATTTTTATAGTTATTAATGAGAAATAAAATTTACAGAATTGAAGGTCGATAGAAAATCATTATTTGAAATAGATTACCATGTGATCTACAACATCCATAGTTTATGTTGATGATATCATATTTTTTAGGGGAAATAATTATATCTATGAAAAATTTTCTATGAAAATTAAGGTATATTTTTATATAATCATGATTGGAGAAATGTTGTAAATCATTTGACTATATATTTACCAAAAATAAAACAATATATTTCTATCCCAAGAGAAATATTACATATAATTTCTGAGTAATTTTTTTACAATGAATTATAATGTATTTAAAACAGTCATATCATTTATAGTTAAGCTAATAAATGATAAAACTTGAAGATGTTTCCATTAGAATGATTTCAATCGGATCATATACATCTTTTTTACCTAATCATTTTATGATAAAATATAGATTATTTAGTTTTTGTTTACACAATATTTTAAATTTATCATATGAGTCTCATATTCTAAAAGATAATACATTTATTGACATTTAAATAAAACCCATAACAATAAAATATTATTTATAAAAAGTGAAAAAATCAATTGGTTGGGAAGGACATGTGGATATTGGTTTGGTGATTGCACAAATAGAATATACACATCCTGTTGAACATTATTTTTTGGTGATAGATGAGTGTACTATTATATATTGAACAATAATTTGGGGACCTTAATAACAGTAGATGTATAATATTTATCTTCAAATCCGTATTTTAAAAAATAAATTGTGATAAAAGTGTAGGAGGAAGATAGGAAAGTTGATGGTGAGAAACTACTAAAGATTTCCTTTAATAATCAGAAAGTTTTTTTTGTAAAATAACTGAGTGAAATACTCAATATTAAAGCATATCAATATCGAGTATCACATGAATAATTAAATATTGGTGAATATAGAGAAATAAAAATATTCTCATGATTACTAAGGAATCATTGATTAGGGAGTGGGATTAGTGATTCAATTCAATTATATATTTCTTTTTCTCGAAAACATTCACTGCCAATTAATCTTATTACTAAGATCTCTATGAAACTCAACAAAACAGACACACAGTGAGAACAATAGATTTTTACAAGGTTCACCACTCAATATAATATATATAATCATTGGTATGATTAGGATTCACCGAAGATAATGAAATCTTGTAGTATTAACCTATCGCTTGCAACAATAAGGATATATCATTGAAGTCACATTATTCCAATATCTCTTAATAGTGAATGTGATTCCCACACTGTTAAAATGATATAAATATTATTTACATTTGGGATAATTGTTTTAGATGATAATTCCATCATCATCATCATCATCATCATTTATTTATTTATAGAATAATATGAACAAGGTACAAACAAAACGACTAAAGGGAAAGGCAATTACAGGGGTCTAAAATGACGAAGCACAAGTGAATCCCCTCTAACTATGTGCTCCCCCTAGGAAAACATAGATAAAATATTCGGAGAACAAAAGGTACACTTCCAATGGGTTGAAAAAGAAGTAAGATAGTCAGTAACTTTGTTCCCCTGAAGCCACATCTGAAGTATCTTCATATTGGTATTCAATAGGATGAGGAATTTCTGAATATTATAGGATATGGACCATGGGATGCATCCCTTACATAAAGAATAGTTATAAATGATGATGGATTTAGTTTCGAATACACTAAGGGATATTTTCCTTTTCCTGGAAAAGTGAATACCAGTGAGCATCACCATGGCATCAGCGTACAGGGAATGAACCATACCAAGTGGGCAACAAAAGCATCCATAACCAGAACCTTCTTTTTATGGATCCACCACCCCCAAGTGGGGAATACTTGCAGATTTTTTATATTTGAATCAGATACAACATAATTCACATTATCCTTTCCACCACAACCATCTTAGAATTGAAAAACCCTTTAAATATGGCTTTGTTCTGTGTGATCCAAATGCACTAGTAGCCTGCCACAGGCTCCAAGGCGCGATCCTTCAATTCCAAACCATGAATTTATGAAATATAAAACCATATATAATGTATAGGATCCTCTAATAGATCTATAGATGAAAAAACAGTAATGTCTTTGAAAGAACACCAAACTTCATTGGCCTAGACCCCCTTAAAGAATAGGTGGTCCGCAATTTCCTCCCTACTCTCCCTACAGCATGAGAAATGTGAAGACAAGTGAATTCACATCCTTTAGAAATTTTCATCGGTGGATATTTCATGGCTCCTGATCCTCCAAAGAATAAATTTATATTCTTTATGATTTCATTACACTAGATTGTTCCTCCACATCCTTTGAGTGGTATTCAGTTTGTACTGAATGTTCTTATACTAATTCTCTTATTTTCATGACCAAAAGTATATTATTTTTCCTTTTTTTATCTCACTTTGATAATATCAATAATTTTATCATCTAGTTAATATTTAAATATCTCCACTTCTATAAAATATGTATACAGTATTGAAAATAAAAAAACAAATTGCAATAGAAACACATCCCCCTCAATATCTGAATTTTAAATTAGAGAATGAAATAAATAACTTCCTTGAAACTAATCTCAACTTCAACTTCTTATTCTTTTATTCATTAAAATTTTAATTCATGTAATATAATTATATATTTTATTTATAATATTTACTGAAAACTCTATTTTTTTATGTTTTAATACAAAAATAATAATAATAATAATTTTATTGTAATTATTTTAATCCAAGTCACACATTCACAGTTTCAAAAAATTATATTTTTAACATTTTGAATCACCATGAAACATTAAAAAATTTATATATATTGAACTCTATAAAGCCTATATCAACCTTATTAAGTAAAATGGTAAACTATAAAAATATATATTAAACCATTTCATGTGTCAAATAATGCATACAATGTATGGAAATATACATTATGAAGTACAATATATATCCTTGCTAACATAATGAAACATACAAACTCTAGAGAAACAATATGTATTTGACTAGATAACCATATAAATTACTAAAAAAATATATGAAGACTTGATACAACAATAAAATAATTTGGAAGATTATTTAACAATGCATTATTTTTCTATTTCTCTTATTAGGGTAATGCTTATAAATATATGAGATGGACCTTATAAAGTTACCATATGAAATTTTAAAGTAAAAATATATCTAATTTGAAAGTCTTGTAGATGAATTTATCATAAATATGACCTATCCCAGTCTTTTCTAAATATTCAGAAAATATTTTACCTGTAATTTTGTATGTTATTACATTATTAACATCAAAATCCAACATAATAAAAACATTAACATCTTATTTTTTTCATTTTTATTTCATAATAAAACTATTAATTTATAAAGATAACTTATTCAAAATCATAAAATAATAAAATTGGTCTTTGGATCGCAACAATCTACAAGAACTCAATATTATTGGAAAAAAATTTCTTCCACCCAAGAATCTATACTATTTTACTTTATTGATAACAAAGATATATAACTCAATTTTAGGATAAATATACTTTCCATTGAATCTCCAATAAATAATTGAAATCCAAAAAGAGTAAAAAAAGTGTTGTAAAAAATAAAATTTCATAATAAAGCATTGTTTTCCGTAAAATAAGTGAATTACATTCACTTATCCACAGAAATAAATCCTCTAGATTACATTTTAAAAAACATAAATATTAATCAACAACTTATACACTTTGAGATGAATTTTGAGAATCATCTGGTATTCCTATTCTAAAAACAATTCATAGACCTGTTGAATACATGTTTGTATAGTCATTCATATTAAACCTATCGTAAGAGTTTACAAGTTATAAAAACCATACACTCACCTATTGACTTCACAGATTTCCCCTTTTATCAAATTTCATAAAAAATATTATTCCCTTGAAAAATATATATATCTCCCCAATCTAATAATACATATATCATTAAATACTCTCTTAAATAATTTCCAACCACATTAACAATAGCATCCAATGAGTGAGTTTGAGAGTAGATGGATTCACCTTATCTTATCCTTATAAGGAATGAAGTTAAACTCTCATCACAAATCTCAACTTTTGAAATGAATACTTTGAAAAATTTTAGTGGAAAATATATTTTATTTATTCATTTATAATAAAAAATTTATATTCATAACATTTATATCAACAATCTCTTTGATAAAGATATATTTTTTATCTGTGTGGTGTGGATACAAATGTTAAATATAATTTCTTGATAAATTGATAACACATTTATTATCATTATCTACAAAAAGAGTAAAACTTCTTTCTACCTTTAAAACGTCAAATAGATTTATCATTCATATAAATTAGTTTGTGACTTAAGCTTCTCCCATATATTTTTCTTCATTATTTCTCAAGTATATACAACATTACTGAAATGAGTTTCAACACACACAACAATAAACCAAACAGAATATGACACCATATATAGACCTTATATATTTTATATTTCATTATATATTTTAATCTATGTAGAAAAATAGATTCAATATATCATTTTTATAATAATATACCCAATTTTCAATCAGGAATTTTCAGTTCCTGAAAATCCTCTTTCAATCCATGAAATGAGACTCCTCTATTGAACTTTTAAAGATGTATCACAACATAATAGTAGATAAGTTGTACAAACAAAAAGGTGTAAATTATATAAAACATCCAATATTATTATTTAAATATCTTGGTTTAGTTTATTAAATATTTTATACTTTGAATGTTTGGTTCCAACTAAAGTTGGGATAGAAACTGGTTTTGAATCCACCATTAAAAACCTCTTTAGAAGTTCCCGGTCATACATCTATTAAAATGAATAATATAATCATCCTTATGAAAAATGTGTAAACCAATAAAATAAATCATTTCACCAAAAATAGAAATCTAAAAATACTTCTTCAACTACTATAAAAATCACAAACACAACCATCCTTTTTAGAAAAAATAAAATCATCTACATAAACAATAATAATGTGTGATAAAAAAATTTCATCATTAATGTAGATATTGTTATCCATTATTAATTTCACCAACATATAATTATTTTATAAAATTTATAACATTTAATACCTTTCTATTGAAGATTGTTTTAAAACATATAGATCCTTGGTTAATTTATAAACAAAACATTCATCATTTACAAAGAAGAAACCACTGCGTTTCATAATGTAAACTTACACATCTAATTATTCATTGAGAAATGAAGACTTGAGATTCATTAGGAAAGTATTTTATTTTCATTATGATATAGTATCAACAATTATAATTATGATCTATAGTTCAATATTAGAGTGATGGTTTTATAAAAATAAATTACTTCAACTTGTGGGTACCCATTGTACACAAATCGAGTTATTTTTCTACAAACTTCTTCATATTCTTTTATTTTATTTAAATATACCAACTAACATCAAAGAAAATTTATATTTTTATGATATATTACTAACTCTGATACTTCATTCTTATTTAAATGATCTAGTTGTTTATTCATAAAATAATTCCACACTTGAAAATCTAATACTACAAACACATCTCTTAGTTTATCTTGAGAAAATAGTGGGGTATTTTTTTTATTCAATGTTATTCCTGTTTAAACCTACTATTGTTATTATATAATGATATTTTTAACCTAAAATTACTTTCTTTTCCAGGGATTATATGAGTTAATTTTATTTTCATAACTATAATTTTCTGAATCATTATCTTTATCCTGGAATTGATAAAAAAATCAAACCACAATCTTGAAATTTAACTTCAGTATTATAAAAAATCATCCTTGTATCTTTGTTGTAATGATGGTTTCCCCTTAAAACTAATAAATATCCAAGTAATATACTATCACCACCTCTCATCCCAAACAACATATTATTTCACCATTAGCATTCATTACAACGTGTATTTTCATCACCCTTGAATATTTCAAACATGGGGACACCATTTAATATATCTTTTGTGGTGAAACATAATAATTATATCTATATAAGAAATAATTTTTAATGTAAAACATAAGAATTATATTTTACCTATATAAATTATAAGGTGTATCATGCTCAATCAATAAAGTATGATCCATCTCCAAAAAACCTTCATTTCTCATTTTAAAAATCTTTTTTTAGGTAGCGTATGGTGAAATATGTTTATGATGAAAACCCTAATTCTCAAGATAACTATCAATTGAAACGATATTATATTAAAAACCATTATATGTCTTGCTATTCTTCAAGGAAAACAATACTCCTTTTTTTATTCCTTATGAAACATCATTATATCATTAGTGTCTCTCATTTATACATCATAAACATAATACAATTTATTCTAAAAACTCATCAATAAAGGAAATGAATTACTTATCTGCATTTTTTTATTTCTTTATTGGTTTCCACCAAATTTCAAAATGTAATATCACCATTGTATGATAACATTTAAAAACTTTTTCATTTTAGGACGATTTAAAAAAATTCTTCTTTTTTCATGTAGATCACATTATATTCCCTTCTATATTTAGCATAGTAATATCAAAAACATTATCTCCATATAAAATATTACACATATAATTTTGACTTATATAGAAAATAATTTGATGCATATAATTATTTTCTTCTTTCAATTCTAAGTAACATTAATTGTAATCATCTACAACCAAATACATGTAACCCTTGGTTAATTCCACCTATAAAAAAATATAATCTTTGAATATATTAATCAAGACCCCATATTTCTAAAAAATCACTTCTTTTCTATCATTACATATTTGAGGCACATTTTATTGATTATGTTCTTTCCCATCAATACATAAAGTGTTCTTTGAACTAATATTTTAATTCCCAAAAAATTATAAGAAAACAAATTTTATTTTATGTGACAATTTTTTTGTAAAGTTCATAGATTATTACTTTAACTTTTCTATATCTTTAAAGTAAAAAATATTCTTGTTATATTTGAAGGAAATCCAGCATCCAAAATCAAAAGACATTCTCCTTCTAAATCATTAATGAAAACTCCAATAATAAAATAATTTTCATTTTCTTTTTATTTTCTTCTATGATAATTATGAGGACTGAAATTTACACAAAAATGGGCTAGTAAGATGTTGAGATGGCCTTTGGCAAGGTGAACCATTATGTCGCATATTCCATGCACTTATTCTAAATCCTGAGCTCAGTTTTTTTATTTCTATCAACAATTTTAAATTTGATTTCAACTTCTAGCTTTATAATTTTATAACTACCATAAAAAAGTGTTATATAAACCCTATATACTCATTATGATATTTTTTATTAAGGTTAAATATTAATTTTGTATACCCAAAGACTCCACAATCCCAAAAATATCCATAAAAATCATACTTACCCCTGAAAATATGATATTGTCTAGAAGTTCAGACATATCTTTCTTCTTTAATTGAAACATCAATTATGGATCTGTTGTAGATAAAATTATTTATTCTCTCCTAAATTTACCATTCAACCTAGGTATCCTTCTATAAGTTTTATTCACTAGTCATAGTTGTTTTATATTTCAATTATGTGTTCGTATTTTTTCCTTATTTATGAGTTTTTTTTTCTGGGGACTTTTTATTCATCACCAATGTCTTCAATTAAGGAATTCATATAGAAATTAAAAACAATTCTCATTTATTTAAAATTATATTTTTTATTAAATTTCAATATCATCTAACCTTCAATATTCTCTATTTTCATTAATAGTTTTCTATAAATTGTATTTGTATTTTGATAGTTTCTTCTCAGCATTTACTAGTATCTGTTGTAAAAGATTAATAACATTTTCCTTCATAGTAATATTATTCTTCATCCCAAATTTTTATTTCTAATCTTCATCATGAAATTACATCATATTAATGATCTCTTTAATCAATATTTAATTTACTTCAACACGAAAGTATTTTGTACTGCATGAATATTTATTTTCATTATTCAAAATTTTCAACTTATTTGATACCATATATATCTTTTAATGAATATCCTTTCATTTTCTCATAAATATAAAATTTATTTATATTTCTTGAACAATTCCATGTTAACTAAGTTCATAAATAGTAAATTTATCTTTATTTACATTAGTAATAAGTAATTTTTTATCATTATTTTTATATTTCTCAATATCATACCCATCATCACTATTTTCATCATCACATAACATTAATAAGATATTGGTATTTTAATATATAGATAAATTATTTCCCTTTTCAATCAAAGAAAATATTATTTTATAATATTTTATAGTCCTCTTAATTAATTATCTCGCTAGCCTATCACCTTCATACTCACTAGATTATTCTCATTTATTCACTGTATAATTTGTTAAATTTTTTAAAACAAATCCAAACATGATACACTTTGGTTGAATCTCACTTTTAAAAAATTCTATTCCTATTATCAAAAATCTAGATATAATACACAATTGTTTATCAATATTTTTATCAACATATTATTCTAATATTTAAAAATAATCTTCTTGTTCTATGGATCATTTCTTTTTTCCTTTCATTATTTAAAGCTTTAAAATAAATTTCCTTATTAACCTTATATTTCAAATTATTCACACATCCCTTCAACATCACATCATAAATTATAATGTTGTGTGTAATATCTTAGTATTCTCACTTGGATCTCATTATTCATGTACTGATAGATTATCATCAAACCTTTATGGAAAAGATTAAGGAATCGATACACCATTGTACATTTTCCTAAATGAAACAATTTCTTTTATATCTTTCTCCACATAAAACACCAAACATAAATGACATTGATATATGATTAGAACACAAAAACCTATTCATTGAATTATATATAAATAATAATAGTAACCTCTTTCTGAGATATTCATTTAAATAAAACAAAGGATACCATTAATATGATTTAAATTCAATTAGTTTTAGAAAAAGGACTAATACAATCATTTTTTGAAAATAAATATATTTTTATAAATGTTTATTTTAAATATGACGTGTATTTAAATTTCTAGAAAATTGTGATTCATTATAATATAATATAATTGGAATGAATTGTTTCTAAAAATTTTGAATGAAGCAAAGGGTATGCATATTGGAATTAATCTCTACTGCAAGAAGGGGTTAATTTTATCAAAATTTGAAATGGACTCCACGATCCACCATGATGTCATAAATGATATTTTCTCTCTTCCATGGTCTAATATCTATTTTATCAGAAAGTTCAAGGGCATGATCACCAATAATATCAAAATTAGGCACTCTTAGTTTTAGGGTAACCAAGTGGTGGATCATCTGGCTTCATTGGAGGTCCTTCATATAGATCAGGTATGGATTCATGATATTATCACTTTGAAACCCAAAATTGTCAATCTGATTTGATGGGATTCCCTTGGCCATCACCATTTCACACCACCATAGGCCTTTTTGTTTTTTTGGTTGTATTGTCTAATTCTTCGAAAAATAGTAAATATGATAATGATGATAATTTATATTCAAAATAATCAAAATAATTTTTTGATTACCCATATTAATTTTTTCTTAATATTAATAGTTTTTTTTCTATAAGTATTTATTTTTAGGTGAATAGTGAAAATATTGTTTTTAAAAACAATAAAACGTATTTTATACTATTTTTGTATAAGTTTGGTTTTTAAATTAATGGAAATTTTTTATGACAAAATATAACATTATTTCATTATTTTATAATTTTTGAAATGTTTTTTTAATTCCAAAATCCCTATTTTACATTTTAGGACCTTACTTATCATTTCCAGAAAAAATGTTTATAATACAAAATTCATTTTGTATATTTAAATAATAATTTTTACATTTAATAATTGAATCAAATAAAATTTATTTAAAAATTTGAATAATTATGTTAAAATTTTGTAATTTGTTAAATTTATTTTGGCATAAATATAAATTACCACTGTTAAAAACTTGTTACCGTGGTAAAATTCTAAATAAAATAAGTAATAATTCAATGGGTGAATGAGATGAAACGTGATAAAAATGTAAATAGATAAGTATATGTTGTTTTGATCAACCTTATCTATTTTTTATTCTATTATTTATCAATTTATGATCTAAATTCATTGATATTGACTTCCAATTCTGGAAACGATTTGGGTATTTACAATAATCTTATCATGTTTCACTTATAAAAATGGAAATGTTATCTTTTCATCCCCTCTTACTATAATCCGTAAATTTAACCACAAAATATGATAATAACACTCTAAAAAATTCATATACACCTTTTATATTCTATGTTGTTTTTAAAATACCATTCCTACAAGGCTTAACTTCGATTAAAAAGGTGATAATCCCATAATCATGGTATAACTTTCTCACAACTATTTCCTCATTTCTATTTATTTATATGCAATTATTATTCATAAAATTCAGTAGAACTATTTTAAAATTATAATATGTGTATTATTAGTATAATGATATGATATTATTGTGATTTTACTACCACATACCACCATTTCGGTTTTTACAAAAAAAAATCCATCGTCCAAGGGTTTTATGAACTACCACCTTTACAATGCAACATGTTTCATTTTACCTCACCTTATAAAAGGTATGGTATAAAATGGTAATTAAATAAATAATTTTGATATATATGATATTTTTTATTCTTAAATAATAAACCACATTACTCATTCCATCTATTATATGAAAATTATATCATTATCTATAAGTGTGTGCAGACTGTCCCCACGTATGGATGATGTATTCTAGTATTCATTACCAAAATTCATAAATTAATAATAATATGGGATTAAAGATTGAATATTATTTTAATGGTATCATTAAGTTGGTGGATTAATATACTTTGGATCATATTAATTATATTATCAATAAATTATAATCATTAATTCAATCTTCTAGAACGAGTGTAGTAACAAAACAATAATATCTATATTCTAAGTAATGAATTTCAATAAATTTTATCATATTTATAATTATTAAATATTTAAATTATGTAACACTAATAATAATAAAAATATGATCAACATGAATCTATTTTAATTATATTATATGTAAACCATCTCATAATCATTTATTCTGCGTTGTAGGTTCCTGTTTGGGTGAGGTTAACCACAAACTTGAAAAATACTATGAGTTTATCTCATTAATGATGATGAGATGATATTTAGTGGTATAATATAATACAAATATGTAAATAATTATATTTTTATATTTATTTAATGGTCATATCATCATATATCTCATTATTTAACAAATCAACCTTAGTTCATTAATAATAGTTGAAACATGCTTGTTCACTATTTTATCCTCATGGATCATAACCAAAACTTGCATTAAATGGAATTATAGCTTTATAAAATATATTTTAACACCTATTTAAGTACCTTATATTATTTAAACGTTATTTAATTCATTAAATTAATAGATACCAACACCTCTATATGAAACTAATTCAAAGAGATACAGATTACAAAGACCATGTGTTCAGAATAGGTAAAACATCCTTATATATATATTTGTGTATGTATTTTTTAATATAAAGATTATAAATGAGAAGTTTATATGTTTATAGTTATGAATAATTTTATTGAGTATGTATTTAATGAACATAGTATAATTATTCAGTATATTTAGTGAAATTATATAATGAATATTTCCAAAAGTTATGGATATTCTTCTAAAATTTATCGCTTTGAGAAAGTTTTTGTATTATACAACCAATTAAATTTATTTGGAGTCTATAAAACCTATTTTATATATAATATCATTAATTACGTAGTAATAATGTTATTTGAAGAATAATTTAAAGCCAACTCTTTAAAGGGGTTTTGATTGAAATATTACTCAATCTACAGTGGTTCTTTGTCTCTAGTTGTAATTCCTTTAGACCTGATTATGTTATGCACAATGTTTTAATTTTAATGGTTTAATATATTCACATATATGTCTCATTATTAAATATATTTATTATTTATGGGATATACTAATCTAAATAAGTACCTTTTTTAAAATGGTTTTTGAATTATTTATTACCCGAGTTGCAATGAATTTTAGTAACTCACTTTTAATGAATTTATTTATGATCATTTATCTTTTACTTATTCAAAATATGATTGGTGAATTATACACACTGTTTATATTATATATAATTTTAATTATTCACATTGATACTACTTAAAACAACTTTATCAATATTCATTAAGTCGTGAGGTATGTTTCATATGAGGGATATTGACTACTCAATTCTCCACTCTATAAGTAATATTGTTTCATCAAGACTTTATTTATTCAATGTTTGGTATCTTCCATGATAATATTCAAATATATTCTGAATTTCTATACATCTATATAGTAATAAAATATTTTTATTTAAATGGTTGATTTTTTTATTTTCTTACAATGCTAGCTTTTTACAATGGTATTTCGAATATAGTAAAAAGTGTTATTCCTTTCATTTTCATATGTTTTTTCTTCCTCACATGATTTATCAATGAAAATTTTTATTTATTTTGGATTATCCTTTATAGGATATTCATTTTAAAATTAATTATTTTAAAAATATTTACATTTAATATTTCAAAATTAACATTTGAAAGCATCATGTAAATATATATTTAATGTCAATGTTCAAAATCTTCACTAAAATATCATTTAATTTTTCAATTATTTCAACCTGTTTTTTTAGAAACTATTTACCCTTAGGTGGTTTATGTATAACGATTTTTTATCTATTATATATCTATATATCATTTTGGATATTAGACTCAAAATATCAAAAAAATTGGGGTCCCTTGATTGGTGATATCGATCGAAGAATTCTTTTGATGAGGGTGTTTCTAATTTATTTAAACACTATTATATGTTTACACAATTGTACATGGGATAATTTCTTTTGAAACCAAAAACATTATTTCTATATATTTATTATGATCATTTTGTTATAGTATTCACTTCACCATATACTCATTACCCTATATAGTCTGAAAATCAAATTTTATAAAGTTCATATTGGAAGATGTTTTCATATAATGGACATTAACTTATTGGTTGGGGAATTATTCACATTTATGATAATTATGTATTACTAACATAGCTTGATTATGCATTGACATTCAATATTTCCCATTATATAGATTTCCATGTTTTTATCCAACAAAATGTTCCTTAGTGAATAGAAATAAATGTCTTTTTGAATGTTACATTTAATTCTTTAGACATAATAATGTGAAAGGCGGGGCCCAAAATTATGCATCCATCAATGAATAAGTATGTCTCGTGAGACCAAAGAGCATGGGTTTGTGTGTATACTATATTAAATATTAGTATAATGTCTTGGTATAAGTTCATGGAAGCATGTTTATGATGGAATTTATTATGAAAGCAATCAGTATGAAATTAATATCAATGATATATATGTTTTTATTTATTTTTATAGATGGGGAATGCTCTTTGTTTTAGGTGATTAAGTAATTATTCAAATTATTTTTTCCTACCATAATATATATACCACATTTACATTTTTTATATCCTTGGTTATTTTATTTACTTATTAAATGTTTGAGATTACCCTTTTGTTATTTTCTTTATTCGCAGAGTAATAAAGAAAATAATTACTATTGACTTTTTTATAATAATAGTATATATGAAATATTTTTTAATTATAAATACTTTTATTATATAAACAATTGTTTTATATAATTAGAAAAAATTATGTCTAGAATTAAGAATAATATCTTTTTTATTTAATATTTTTCCCTAACTCTTTACATGTATTACACTAAAAGTTATTATGAATATATATAATGAAATATTTTATTTAATTCATGTATTTACTGGATGGTTGTGTCTAAAATTTTATGTTTTGTTTAGAATAAACTATGAAATGTATGTGTTTATTGAAAAAAAATTATGAGTCTATTTTTCTGGTGTCATAATTATCATCAATGTAGTGTTCAGATAAATTTATAGATTTGGATGTTTTTTGGGATAATTTAAATATTGATATGTTAAGTTTGAATAAAATTTAATAGGTATTGATAAAATGTTTTGATATAATATGATTTTACAATAAGGTAATAAGGAAAATTTTATCAAGATATTAGCATAAAGGAAAATTATAGAAACTGATAGGAATAAGTCTACGGAATAATTATATATATATAGGATAACAACCGAAGGTTTTAATAAAGTAGATATTTGTTGGTTCTCTAAGAAATTTCATCCCTATCTAGTAAAAAATGTAGACGTAGGCTTTGGGACAGATGTATTTAGGGGTCATAACACCAAAAAGCATAGATTATTCATTAACTTGATAATCACGTAGTACATTATAAAAATTCGTAACAACATAAATTGTTTGACACTTGTAAAATATATTTTATGGTATATTATGTTCTCAATAATGACCCCTTATGAAGGATTTGGGTATGATTTAAAATTATTTGTTTTGAGAATATAATAGTAAAATAGACGGAGATAACCAAATATTAAACAAAGAGATTCATAGGTTGAGATAAATTATCATGTGTTTAAAATAATGGTTTCTTTGGGGAATACATCTTAGAATTCATGATTTCATAATACTTTTTTTATGATAACCATTTATATTTTAGATTTTAGTTAAAAATGGATCCCAAAAATTATATTGAGAAAGGTATGTAACTAGAATACACAATATTTTATGACTAAATAACGGATAATACATAGATTGTTTAGGATTTTGGTATATTCCATATACCATATAAAAGGGGATAATCATAGTATTTCATAAAGAAGTAAGGATGATATATTAATAAAAATTAATTATAGTTACTTTTATCTGTTTTCACTAGTGAATTATATTTATTAATGATATTTCGGTATATTTTAAAATTTATGAGAATTTTTTGAAACATATATTGATTTTTCATGAATAGTGTTACATTAATGTTTTGAAAACATATATTATATGGTATCAATATTCATAAAAATTTATTTTATAATAAGGGTATATTTTTTGGGAAAACTATTGTAGAAAAAATGATTGAAGGATGGATAAATCTTAAGTTTAAAATATTATTGATGCTTGGATTAAAAAGGTGTGACTGATTTAATGAAAAGTGAGTTATATATTATTTATAGGCATGGAATTGGTAATTGGTTTAATGAAAAATTTTACCCTGTTATTTTTTGTGAATATATTCTCATGTTTTTTAGATGATGATATATATTGTCTAGTTTCTCACCATATGAACTTGTGATTAATATAATATTATGGTTAAATATATTTTAAATTTTTTGAAGACTGTATGGACTTATTATGGATTAATTTTCTATTTAATTATTTGGATTTTTGAATTTGTATATTTTATTGAATGCATGAAGAATTTATTTAAAAAACGGATTATATAGTAGTATAAAATATTAATGTTGTTTGCTGTTAAATATTATACAATTAGAGATTCGGTAGAGGTAATACAAGTAGTTATATCCTGAATGAATAGTTCAATACAAATACCCTCATTGAAATTTAGTAGTGATTAATAATTAAAATTTTATGGAAACAATTTATTTTATATGGGAAAATTTATTGACTTTACAATTAACTATATATTTTCCTTATATAAACAATGTTCATGAAAACGTGTTGCAAACGCAACACCAAAATATAATGAAACCAATATATATATATATATATCACTGAATCCTATTTATTGGATTAATTGGAATGTATCTGAATAAATTATTTTTAAATTATTTATTTAAATAAAATAAAGTCTACTTTTAATATTAATTGAATTCAATTGGAATATTTAAAATAACTAATACATTCAATTTGTAATTAGAACTGTATTTTAATAAATATTGTGTCTAAATACAATATGCATTTCTATTTCTAGAAAAATAGATTAATGAATATAAAATATAATTTATGTGAATAATTTTTTAATAGTAATTTAATTATTACATGAAAATAAATATGAATAGTAATAGTTATCATTCTAAATGGTCATTTCCCAAAAACAAAATTTCTCTTATATCTCATCTATTTACTAAAAATTGAAGTTTTTATTTTTTTCATTTTTAATCTTAGAAAAAATAAATTATTTTTGTATTCCACAATCAAATATTTTCATAATATTTATTTTTTTGATTTTTTATAAAAACAATGTTTTTTAGTTGAATATTGAAAAATACCATTTTTACAAATAAAAAGGGATTTACGATACTATTAGTATATTATTATGAAAATCATATTTATGAAATAGTTTTTTATGACTAAATTGTAATTTGATAAGAGACTCAAAAATTTTAACAATATTTTAAAAAAATTTCAAACTCATATTGTACATTTTAGAACATAAGTTGTTTTTAAAAAAATGTTTTCATCACATTTTAAATGTATTATTTTAATATAATTTTTTATCAATTATAGAAACTGAATAAAGTAAAACAAATTCAATGTTTGGAATAATTTTTTCCAAATTATTTAATTAGTATCATTTGTTAGGAATGCTGATAATTTATCTTATTTAAAAACAATTCATTGCAACAAAGATGAAATAATAAAAGTAATAATTCATGGTGTAATGGGATTTAAACAAGATAATAACATGTCTATAATTGAGTGTATGAGGTATTTCTTGAGATTATCTATTCCCTTATACATTATTTAAAAAATATATAGCCACTTTCCTTGATTTTAACTTCCCTTAAGTTAAATTTTTTAAATAATGTATAAGGGAATAGATAAATTCCCTTAAGTTGAATTCTAAATTTTTTTAGAATTTATAAAAATGACTTCCCCTTTCGCTTATAAAGATGGAAATGCTATCTTCACTTCCACTTAAACCAAAAACTAATTTTTTTTGCCCCAACCATTCCTAAAACTATCCTTGAAATTAATATCTTACTTATAAACATTCTAGTGTTCAAAAGAGACCATTTCCCAAATACTTAGCCCCAATTTCACAGTAGATAATCCAATAAGTGAGGTATAACATTGTAACCACTACTTTCCATTTTATATTTCATTATGTGTTCTTATTTTTACTAAAAGTAAATTAAATCATATTAAAATGATAACATTGTTATCATTAGTATTATTATATTTTATTTCTAATGGAATTATATTAATTAACCTCCTTTGTGTTATCTATTAAAAATAACATAGTCATCATTCATTCATTTTGGGAAATACCAACACCATAATGAAATCAGTTTTTTTACGTCACTACAAAAAAAAGGAAGCTATAAAAGGTCAATTTAATGAAATTCTTATGATTCTGAAATAATAAACCATATCACTACTTCCTATTGTTCTATGAAAATTAACTCTTCATCTGTGTGTGCATTGGACTACCACCTACATGGAAGGGTGTATTTTTTACTTTCATTACCACCTTTCATGGATGGATATAAGAATGATATTTGATAGTGAATATGATTTTATTTATATTATTTCTGTTATGTAATATAAATATATAGATCATATGTATAATTTAGGAAATGAAATTGTATCATTAATTTATTAATTTAAAATAAATATATTAAGAGAAAAATTTTCTATTCTTTCTAAGTACAGACCTTATATGAATTATCTCCAATTTATAATTATTTAAGATTTTGATATATCAAACTAATAGAAAAAAATATGATCATTATTCCTTTGTAATGATGATATTATAAATAAACTAACTCATAATCATCCATTAATGATGATAGGTTCATGTTTATATTGATTTAACCACCAAAATGAATAATACTATGTATTTATCATGGATAACTATGTCAAAATAATTAATGATATAAAATTAAATAAATATGTGAATAATGTACTATTTTTGTTAATTTTATATCAAAATTTATTTCATTAATTTATAAATCACCAATTATTCATTAAGAATCACTAAAACATGCTCATCTATGATTTCACCCCCATTGATCATAACCAAAACTACCCTGAAATGAAATTATATCTTTATAAAAAAATATTTCAAAATCTAATTTAGGGCCTTTTATTATAAATACTTGATTTTATTTTGAATAAGAATAGATAACAACACCCCTTTTATGAAACTACTTCAAATCCATATGTGTTACTTACACATGGTGTTGAAAATAGTAAACATTAACTAATATATATATATATATATAAAGAATTTTAATGTAGAACATAAATGGATATAGTTATGTATAAGGTACTTGAGTTTTTATTTAATGAACTCAATTTATTTTTTCAGGGAATTTCTTTCAAGTTCAAAAGAAACATTAACTATGGTAAGGGGTGAAATCTCAATGTACTATCACTCTGAGAGGTGTTGGCTATTATGAACAAACATCCAATTATGTAGTGTTAAGAACAACCAATTTTAAATATCATAATATGAATTATATTTTAATCATGGTATTTTATGTTCTATTACAAGATATCTATTTCAGTGGGGTTTTATTAAAATGTTACTCAAGCCAAAAGGGTTCTTTATTTTAAACATTAATTCCATGATACATGTTCATGTTATGTACCTGGATTTCATTTGAATGGTGTATTCACTTCCCAAGGATTTATCATTAAGTTATTTCTTTTTATTCATGGTAAATAGTTATTCAAATTTATTCCTTTTCATCAAATTCCTTTTCACTCAACCATTATCCTAATTGAAAAGAATTTTGGGAAAATAAATTTTTATTAATACATTTAAGTGTGTTACATTCTTCCAATTGATTATATTTTTGGGTATTTTATGTGGTCACATTTATTCCCCATATAACCCCTATTTGATATATTTTCTACTTCACATAGTATGTTTCTCATAAGGGATATGTTTTTACTCAAGTATCGATTCCATGAGTTATATTATTTTTTCATGAACTTTTTTATTCCATGTGTGTGTTCTTCGACATTATTAATTTATTATACAAAAATTTGATTTGTTATGTGGGGAAATTGGATTTTTTGTATAGATTGAAATTTTTTTACTTTACAAACATTATATATTTTACAAAAAGGGTTTTTGGAAATAATTAAGAGGGTTATTCCTTTTACATTCATATTTTTCTTCTTCCTCTCCTCATTTATTCAAGATAAAACGTTTATCATTTTATGGATCCATTATTCAATATTATATTTAAAATATTTTTTCCCAAATCCTCCATTCCCCATTTTTTAATGTTTTTTTCATAGGAGACAACTAAATGTTTATTTTATATTAATGTTAAAAACTTTTTCTATTTTAAGTCTTAAGATTTCACTTCCAATTACCTTATAATTTCTAAAATGATATACCCTGCTAGGGATTATATTTCGTGATTTATCATATAATATATATATATATATATTTATCTATTGGGGTAATTAACTCGCATTGTCAAAAAAATCAATTATTTATCGCTTCTTCCATGATATTGTTTAGAGAAATATTTTTTGAGGGTATTTTCATTTATATATATTCAATTCTATTATTACTTTATTTCACAAGTGATATATTCTTTTATATCTATCTTCCATCATTATATTAATATATTAGGATCATGTTATTCTATAACAGAATTTACCAAATACTAATTACCCTATATGATGTAAACACATGATTTTAAAAAATTAAGATTGAGGATTATCACCTATAATGAATATTGTTTATTTGATAGGGAAGTATTAGAATTAATTATGATTAATTTCTATTAAAAAATGATGATTGTGTATTGAAATTATTTATTTATCCTTATATTTATATCCATGTTATTATTCTTTCAGATTTTCCGTAGGTAATTTTTGAAATGTCTTACTGATAATAATAGTTAGTGAATTTTAATTAATAATGTGCTAGGTAGGGATAAAAATCATATAGACCCTCAATATACCACTAGGTCTCATTAGACAATGAATCTCGGGTTGTTGTGTATACCACTACCCATAACAATATAATTTCATAGAATAAGTTCTTGGAAAAATGTTTTTGTGTTCAACATTATACATTTCATCATATTGTAATTAGTATATTTATACTAACATTTTCATTTATTATCAAGAATGTATAATTCTGTTATTTATAACTCACTATATAAATATTCAAATTATTTATAAACTCCATAATATATATACCTTTCTTTTTATAGATTCTTTAAAATGTTTCCCTTTAAAATCATTTTATCATTCTTTTTCCTATTGTTAAAATCCCACCTCTATGAACAAAATTAGTACACATAACATGTCTAGAAGGATAACATGTGTTAAATAATTTGTGATAGATATTGCAGAATCATTATGTGTAAATTTTTTTTATAACTAATGGGAACAATAAATAATTAATACAAAGAAAATTTCATTGATACTTATTTTTTTCTAATTCTCTAAATGTCTAATCTTTAATGGTCTTCAAAATGTATGAAATTAATTTATTTATTTGCGTCTTGTAATTAAATAATGGCAGGGTCTAGTAATGAATAATTTTTATCAAATATGATGTGTAAAGTATGTGTCTATAGAACTATATCCAATGAGAGGGTTTGGGGAATAACATAGAATGTATAGTATTTTCTCAATAATGATTGAAACCTATAACTTCTCAGCATAAATTTAATCTCTACTCACAATATTATTAACCCTCATAATGAATTCATCTACAATTTAATTATCCTACATATTAATGTATTCATCATTTAATATAAAATTCTATACACTTACTAGTTTTACATTTTTATTTCCATCACATATATTTTCTATTTTACCACATATATCTTTAAAAATATTTATTCATTTAATATTTAAAAAAACATACAAGATATAACATAATACAATTTTGATAATATCTATAGTTTTTAGGTTCATCCAATCTATTTTAATCATAATAACTTATTTGGTATGGGGCTTTAATTCATAATTTATGTCCTTTAACACATCCAAATAAATGGAATATAAATAAGGAAGTATTTGGTTAATTCATATGTTATAATGTTTACCATAAAAGGTAGGAACCATCTTTTGTTTTCAAAAATATGACCATCCATTTTTATATCAAAAATTCAATTTCCAAAACTCTAGAAATAGAAATGAGGAAATATTTCTCACTAAATTGAAAATCAATAGATTAAGAAAACTGACCTATGGTGCTACTTGAAAACCCCCTCCAGATCAATGTAAAAACACTGAGAGGGAGGTGAATTAGTGAATAAATTTATTTATATATTAATTTTTTTAAACAACATTCAAAACCTATTTTGATTAGATAAATATCACTATAAAACTCAACCAAATGTACACAAAGATAGGGAACAAAAATATTAATAAGGATCACCTCTCAAAATGGGAGATATATCCTTGGAATTATCTTAATTTTCCTAATATCATATGGTATTCTAGTATCAAAATATCTATTACAATGACCTAGGTTTGTCCTTGAAATCTTATTACACTAATTTATCCATTGTGTGTACATCCCACATTGTTACAATGATATAAAAATGTTTTTGAAGATAGTAAAGTATTCTTTATGAAGTAACTACAATCATGTTTTCATTATTCTCAATGTTATTCTATATATTATCCAAATTATACTGAAGTAACTATGATATTATTTCTCTTTATTTTATCTTTTCTATAATTTCAATACATTTTCAATGTGTAATACAATTTTCCCACTTTAAAAAAATTATTTTCATGGTTCTATAAATAGTAAAACCTTAAACATTAACAATATTTTCATTTTAAGATCTATATTTAAATTTTAAAATAGATAAATCAATACCGTATAGCTACTCTACACTTTAACATCTTCCTATTTCATCTTCTTCTTTATTATTTAAAATTTTTTACAAACCATTATGGTGTAATAACACAAGTCTCAATTTGACTGCTAAATTGTTACAAAACTAGTTATATCTAGGAAAAAACTATCTCATTCATGGTGGGATCCATTTTATTCAGTATAATGAATCGAAAAATCTATTTGGATAAATTCTTCTATAAAAAATAAGTTCAATCATTTTCTAATTTTAAATAGATTAATCCAAATAGAAAAATTGAAGTTTCAGGAATTCATATTTTAAACTACATGATTTCCCATAAAACTCTAATATTTTATTCTATTTGGATCCTTCTGAAGTACATATCAAAATTATGATGTTCTTAGGATAACATTTTTTAATCAATAAAACCTTAATAAATTTTGAGTAAATGTTTTTTTATATATAAATATACCTTATAAATATGAATGTATAACAATATAATTTCTATGAACCATATAAACTATTTATAAACCTTACATTGATAATTATAAAACCGTATTTAGAGACAAAACTACCTTACTATGTCATTATATAATCTTAAAAATATTTATGTAATTTACAAAGTCATGAATTTTACAATTTTCTCATCCAGAGAAACCTTATGAAGATATGAGATGAACCATAAAATGTTCTCTTTGGTATTTTGTAAATCCAAATCCATTTCACTCTAAATACATATTGATTATATCAAAATAACTCCACAAATATTCTAAAATTATCCAAAAAACTGAAATATATTTTACCTAAAATAATAAATAATATATCATGTGTGTATGAATATAATATTTTTGTTGAATAAAATAAATAAAATATAAAAATCGATTTATTGTTATTATATTCTTCTTCTCCATCCAAAATAACAAATTCTTGAGGAAACTTATTCAATTTTGATTTATAAACAAAATCACCATAGTTTCTCAAAAATACCTTAAGAAAACAAATCATATAAACATGTATCTTATGATAAATAATATCAAATTGGTATACATTCTGAAAAAATATTATATTTTAAATATATTTACTAATGAAATTCTATGAGAGAAGTTTACTAAGTTAAATATGGAACTTCATTTTTAGCATACCCATCTTGCTTTTGGATTTGTCAGATAGGCCCTAAATATTTATTATATTATTTGGTCGAAGAGTGATAGATAGTTTAATCCAATTATTCTAAGGGTGGGGAATAAATATTTCATCATCCATTGATTTTATGTGATGGATAATGTAAATAATGGGAAGAAAATTTAAATGACTGAATAATTGAGGGGAGGGGCTTTAAAATCACTTGAATAATGTTTTCTAATCATTGAGAAATTGAATTATCTCATAAACACTTCCCTATCATTCAGTGTGTTATTAAGAATATTTTTATTTTAGAATCATTTTTATATACTGATTATATCTTGAATTATTATATTTGGAAAATATTTTATAGATACTAGTAAAATACAACATAAGATATTAAAGAACTAATTGGAATAAATGAAAAGGATGAATTTATTACCAACCACATAGAAGAATCATTGGAATTAGATTTGAAATTATTTTATGTTGATTGGTAGTTTTTGAAGGGTTTTTAAGATGATTTTAAAATAGATTGGTAATTTTTTAATTTTATATTTTTGAGGAATTGGAAAATAATTCAAATCAATTGGATTTTTAAGCTTGATCATACAAATATTGTATAGTAACACTAATAAAAAATTTAAGAATTTTCCAAGGAAAAAATCATAAGGATCATGTCATCAATATAAGTTCAACTCACATTTGAAAAAAAATGTACCTCATAGGGTTTATTTCTAAACGTTGTGATGTTCACTAACCCTTTTGGATGTTAACCTCGATGTGAAAATTGCTATGGAATAAAAAAAGGTAATTCCCTAGACTTCATGATGTTAATTTTTATCTTTATATGGTTTTTTATAAAACCTGATAAGGTTTATTTAAGTGAAATTGGAAACTATGTAATGTTAAACCCTGATTTGAATGGTTATATGATGGAATTCATAAAAATACCAATGGTATGTATATAAAAAGATTTATATAGATTTTTTAATGTCTACATTGTAACTTTATAGTCTTCCCTCAACATTTTTGAGGTCTATTTAACCATTTTGAAATAAATCATTAGAAAAATTAAACAAATGAAACAATTATTCCTATTGTCTATAAGGATCATTTAATATAACAAAATAATACATTTATGAGAAATTAATAAATTAATATCCTAAAAAATAGATAATAGGATACTTTATATGTAATTTACACTTTCTGAAAAATCTATTAATGTTGGAATTTGAAAAACACATCAATAAATTAATAACGATAGTGTTTAATTATTATTAAATTCATAAGTAAAATGGTATTGACATTTAATGACCAAATAGTCTAATTTTAATATTAATTGATGAGAAAAAAATTCGCATTCTGATTGAGTCAATAGAGATAAATGTAGAATATAGTAAATGACTCGATATTCCTTATCATAATTTTTGTATGTTTTTTAGGTTAATTTAGAGTTCAATATGGTGGTGTTTTTTTAGTATTTTTTATGGAAACATGCAATGAATAATCAATAGATATATTAATAACTATGATGACTGAGAATGAAGGAGAATCATCAAGTCATCCTTTTTCAATAATCTAGGTGTAAAATATAAGTAATTTCATATTAATAAGTATAAAATACGTAAAATAGAGACAGGATTGAATTATTGAGAGTTCTAAAAGAGACAATATTATAGTCTTAATATTTGAATTATTATTGGTGAGTAAAAAAATAAATGCTTGAGAATTTGATGGTTTATGACTGAGAAGTTGATCATCGATGATCTATAAGATGTAAAAAATCTAATCGATCTAATTGAGATTATTATATGTTAGTGATCATATTCTCTAATAAAAATCCGGAAGACATTAAGTGAAAGAACATCATCAACTTTTTAGGGAAAATAAAGAGTTTGGAGTGATCTAACTAACATTATTTATATTTTATTTTAATGATTGAAGAGAGGCTGTGAATCTAGTGGGATTATAAGAACAATAATCTGATTTTATATATATATGGGATGCATTATGGGTTCCAGAGGACACTCACTATAACAAATTTTTTTTTATAGTGGAATATATGTCACACTTAATGAATAATTTATCACATCATGGAGTATATACCCACACTGTTAACAAACCATGTAAAAAAACATTTTTTAAGTTTGAATTATTTCCTACAATATTTAGGTAAGGCTGGGAGATATATTTTAAGTGGATAAAAGATTCACTGGTCTTAGAGGTATATTTTAATGAAATAATAAAATATTTAACTCCCCTCCACTGACTCGATTAATAATGGTAAAAAACTCTTTGGGAATTTCATATTGGTTTTGTAAAATCGATGGAATTTATATCTATTTCCTTTTAAATAAACATGAATTATATTAAAGGTTTATTTGACTACAATCAATAGTCTAAATAAATGATGATATAATAAACCCTTATATCCCAAATGATAAGTTAAAATCTATGAAAATAAATCACTATATTATGATAAATATTATTGAATAATTCATAATAAATCAGTACACAATTTCCATTAATGTTATTTTGTATGTCAAAAATATGTTTTCTTCAAGAATGAATTTTATTTGAATTTAACATGTGAAAATTATAATTAATTTCCACTATATTAAAAGAAATTATTTTGGGAAATTAATATCCTTCTTGAAATCAACATTTCTATATTATCTTAGGTTGAATTTATAGAATATTTCTAAAATGTTTTCTTCATTGAATAATGAATAATACATATATTTGTAAAAAATATCATTTATCCTTAAGTAAAATTACCAGTATATTTTTAATATGATCTTAATGAGAAATAAATATAATTTAATTTTAAATTAACTAATTAATTCCATAATAAACATCATCATAAATTATTTTTATATATATTCATTTTTAGTCATTAAAACAAATAGTTTAAAAAAATCATACGCAATGAGTTTTTGTTATGAAAAATTAAATTTATATCTATTAACTGATATTTTTAATTTAAATTAATATATTATTTTATTAATACTATATTTTAATCTTAATTGAATTATTTTTATATTGAATGGAATGTAAGTAAATTTTGTTACATGCTTAAAGATTCATTCTTCTTAGATGGGTTTTGGTTGCGGGTTGGGAATTTATCTTAAATTAAATTAATCAACATATAAAAATTTAATATAGTAAAATATACATAACTTTTTAATGAAATAAATTAATATAATTTTAAATCATCAAATTATTTCCTTGTCATTATTAGTATTAAAAATTGTAAATTTTTGTTACTACAGTTAAGGTTAAAACGGGTTTACCGGAGGGGTTAAAAATGAGATACGATTAATATTTCTACCAAGACATATATAATTATTATTGGCTGAATTTATTTCAAACTTATGTTATCCTAAAATATAATACATTGAATTTTGGATCCACCTTCACCTGATAGTGACCTTATTTTACTAAACTCTTTCATGAAAATTAATGTGTGCCCCTCCCCTTACCAAAAATAAGGAACCACTTCTTTTAACTTATACACATAATTTTAGATTTCTAGGTCAGAGTATTCCTAATAAAAACAATCCTATAATCCTTTCATTTTTCCTATATCATTTTTTCTTAATACTAATCCTTCAAGGATTACGAAGTAAGACAAATTTGGAATCACAAAGAGGAGGTATATACCTTAACAATGATTATTAAATATTAACTCATCTTCTACTTAATCTAAATATGTTTTATACATCAAAAAATTATGAATCTAGTTTAATAAATATACTTATATGTTATTATTATTATCTTATAACATGTTACCACCTCTTCTCTGTCAAATGAGAGATAAATGTATCGCTCATACATATGTGTGGACTATCGCTTCTACATAGCAGCACGATTCACTTTACATCCCCATATTTATTGGATTATTATTATGACATATTTAATTAAAAAAAATATATTTATGATATAATAATTATCTCATAAAATATAATTAATATTTACCATTGTTTTTTTACACTCATTGAAGAATGAAAACATCACCAGTGCATTCGTAATTACTATTATCTCCATATAGTGATGTAATTAATCTTTCACCATGGGTTAATATAATTGGCTATAAATATGTATATAATGAATATATATTATATTTATATCATTATTTATATTTTTTAAGGTGATGGAACCATGGTCAAAGTTAAAGGGCTACAACCATTAAACCAAAACATACATGAAAAAACAAAGCAATTAACACCTAAAAGGTCGATGATTATGAAATATTGTTAAAAAAATGGGTATGTAAACCATTTATTTAATATATATATTATTGTTTTATTATTATTTAATCAAAATAAATTATATTTTTTTATACATTATTTTTGAGAGGTTATGATGAGAGTTAAACTTGATGTAACGGTTTTATATTAAAAAATCATTTATACTGAGATTATTTATTCATAAAATTTAGAATGATGAAATTATATTATATATCTCCACAAAGTATTATAAATTTTATTATACTTTTTTTATTTCAAAAAAAATAAAATTTTAACCATAATTTTCATCTAATTATGTACTAAATATATCGAAAGAATAATTTATGGAAAACATACATTGTTTTTCTCTTCGATCTGGAATCTTTTCTTCCATGCCAATATTTTCATAAATGTATTTTAAATAATGTTTTCACTATTATTCAAAGATTATTTAGTCTATTTTTCATTATATTTTACTTTCATTAAAACATTTCAATAATAAGTTATTTATCAGTTTCCAAAAATTGTACATTATATTTTTTTCCAAAAACATGAAAGAAATTTTATTTTAACATACACAAAATGTATGGATTTATCCATTTTAAAGAATTCACTTTTATTAAATGCTTGATTTAAATGGTTCCTTTTCTATTTTTGAATTAAATGTTATCTATATTTTTTGCTAATTATTATATTCTAAATAAGTCATTTCAAATGAAATTTATACTTTCCCCAATAAATATTCAAGTGATATGTTAATATATATCTTTTCAATAATAACATCATTTTATATTTATTATGATTTAGAAGAAATATAATAAAATTATATCATACATACACATTCTTTGTGTGGTTTATGATTATGGTGTTTAAATTTTATTGAAACCAGTATCCTTTTCAGGGGTTATGATTTGATGATACGAGGAATGATTTATGATCCTATGGAATACATACGCATGTTTTTGATTATGTGATGGGTGGGAACATAATAATATATCCCCTCAATAAATTTGTTTAATATGGATATCTATTGATATAATAATAACTAGAATGGTGACTAAATATATTTCAGTAAGTGTTGTGGTCCAAAAAGATAATCTCGTGAGTGAATCTCAACTAAGGAAAAGATAGAACAAGGAGTGAACTGATTCCACTATGATAATCATAGAAATTATAATAGACTGGGAAAAAAATTATTCATACGTTTATTCAAAAAAGATGCATATTATGATTATGATATTCTCTCGTTGCCCACAATTGAATATTCATTATTCTTAATCTTATGACGTAATTTTTTTTTTGAAAAAAATGTCAAATCATGTTTCATTATTATGATTTATAAATTTATGGGTATTATTTTATTATTTTATGATCATACTCACATACCATTTGGCTAATCCTATTCTCACTTATGATAATAGTGTTATATCTCTTATCTTTACCCTTACTGAGAATATGATATCACCCTTTATTATGTTCCCTTCTATCAGTAATGGAGAAATTTATTAAGTATATTATGTATAAGAACAACTCTAATTGTAAATAAATTAATGAAAAAAATATGGATCATTTATATAACATTTTTATGAAAATGATTTTCCAACGACACTAAACCTTTTTTATTCTACAATGGATCAAATTAAAATGTTAATGGATGTTTACCTAATAAGATTTAGTATTTACGTACGAAAATTTTGTGTCACTATTCTCAGTATCATATCAAGATTTTGTTACTCTTGGAAACGAGTATGGGTAAACATTATTTAGAACCATTTGGATGATCCCAAATATAGGAGAACACTATTATTTTTTGTAATGTATTTTAGTTTTCCATATCAAATATATATATGTCCTGGTAGAATAAGTGGACATTGTTTTTAAACATATTCATATAATCGTAATCACCCAAAAATGATTTTTTGGGTATATTATTTCAATCAATCTATTACATGGTGAATGATACCTTACTTCACACCTGGTTTGATACTCTCCATGGAGATTATTTTTTTAATTTATATTTTTTGTTAAGAGTCATTATGAGTGATTTGAGTAGATAATTACCACAAATGGCCTTTCTTAAACCTAAGGTATCAAATATTTAAAGGTGTCATGGTTTAAATGTTTTATAAATGATATTCATGATTAAATTATTTCTCTATATGAGCATTTTTTCCTATACTATGAATGTTTGTTCTATTTAATGGATTGGACAATAAAAAATCATGTTAATGTTGAATTACTAGGAAAATTCAATGATTTTCTTCTTAAGAAATGGAATGTTACGAGATATTGGAAGAAAATTATATTTTATTCCTATGAAGCATTCTTATTAAATGGATCATACTAACCTTGGAAATTGGAAAATAATTTAATAATATATTTTTGATTCCTTCATTAGGAAATGCACACCTTCTTTTAGTGGGCCTATCGATCCACTAATTACTGATAAATCTATCAGTACTACAAAATTATCATTTTTTATTCTCTAATTATTAGAACATGAAAAGGTCATATTATCTATTTATTATTTAGAAGGTGAATAAGATCAGAAGTGGAAACTTGTCAATAATAAAATGAAATGGGAAGAAATTTACTCCATATATTTTGATAAGTTTAATACCATATTGTTGAAAAAGTACTTTCTATTTATTTTTTACAAATATATGGTGAAGGAATTCCTTAATCATAAATAGGGGATAATGAGTTTTCTTATACCCATGAGGAAAATTTTAAAATACTATTGAGGGTTTCTTATAGAATTGTTATAATACTTGAAATTAAAATATATTGACTATTCAATGTCTTAAATTCATGTATTTAAAGGAATTTATTTATAAGAGACATCATTAATTATGAAGAAATCATTAGATGTTCATACAAGGATGATGTTAAATAGTATTCACTCATAAATATCTTGGTCTCATAGAAAAATATATTTTTAATTCAAAGGAAATTTGAAAAACAAAAAACATGGATAGAAGAAGATGACTTTTTATTGATTCTATAATTTTAGAAGGAACAATGGAGGAAATAAACAGAAGTGTAATGGTAAATTTAATGTGTAGAAAAAAGTGAAATTATGAAATCAAATGTCAATTAAATAAGATTCAAATATCTTATTATGAATATATAGAGAAGAATCAATAGAATGAAGTACCCACATTCCAATTTTATACTTGCAGAGAGTTTGGAAATTATGTTATCTACTACTCAAAATGATATTTAATGATGATTATCGACATCAATTTACACTTAATCCCACATAAAAAGGTAAATATAATGAAATATCTATTTAAAAATAGGGATTTGATAACAAATTGTTAAGAGGTATAGTTATTATCCACTTTATAACTAGAAATGTCATATTTGATTCTAGTTCTAATTACTCTTTGTTATCTAAAGAATTTTTATAGGGTATCACATGACCGCCTCCAAAATTAGATATTGAAATAGTAGTAACAAATATTATTAGAATTATTATCATGTATTAAAACAATGAATCTTCCCCAATTGAATTTTGTGGGAATGTTTTCCCCATCAATGAACTGAATTAAAATTTTACATTTTGAACCATCCTATGATTTTCTATTAGTCTATAGATACTTATTCACATATTAAAGAAATTATAACAGGTTTATGGGTCTTTATTCCCATTAAAAGGGTTATATATCTCAAATGTTTGGAGATAAACTCTAAATAAAATATATTCCTATTATATGACAGTTTGATAATTAATTTCTAGATGATTATATAGACTTAATCATAATATAAATGCCATGTTTTTAATAGAACTCATACATAATTCTAGACCTACTTCAAGTACATCATATATAATTTCTTATACTGAGTCGAAGGAATTTAACAAGAAACTACTTGAGAAACATCAGTAAGGATTCATTTGTCCAAGTCTGTCACAATGGGGGGAACCTATGTTTTTAGAATAATTATAGATTAATGTGACTATCAATATTTTTATCAACAACGTTACAATATCATGGTATAGAATAATAAATATTTTCCTTGTAATAAAGTTTTTTTTGATAAATTATGGGGAGCTCAATATTTTTCAATGATTGATCAATAATCTGAAAAATATCAGTTGAGGGTGAAATGTCAATACATACCCAAAATAGTCATACACTCAGTATATGAAAACTATAAATTTCTATTCATGAAATTTGTTCATACTGATTCTCTTGTTATCTTTATAAATTTAATGAAAATAGTATTGTGAGATTAAATTAATTAGTTTATGGTAGTCTTTGTAGAATATATTCTTATATTTTCTAAGAGAAGGTAAGAGCATAAAAACCACTTTATAATTAAATTAAAGACCCTATGGAAGGATAATTTATTTGAAAAAATTACAAACTATGAATTTTAGGTATAAAAATATTCATTTTTCGGGTCATATAATCTTTATATAAGGTATATCTTTGGATAAACCAAATACTATTGTTATTTAACATTACCCCATACAAACAATTTTGTGTAAGATAAATAGTTTTCTTAGATTAGTTTAGTATTATCGGTTTATTTTAAAGGATTTACCAGGAATATAATCCAATAACAATGTTATCTCAAATATTATTTACATTCCAATAGGTAAATCAATGTGAAGATAATTTCAATGAATATAAGATAATTTTCGTAAGTATGCTCGTGCTCACACAACCCTACAGTGGAGAATATTTATTAATTTATATTGACTTATTAAAAAAGGTATTAGGGTGTTAACACATAAAATATTATATAGTAATAACTTATACTTAATAACAATTTATATTTCATGATAAAAATTACTCGACTCTTGATTTGGAGTTTGCAGCATTAATCGTCAAATTATATATTTAGGGGAATTATATTTATATAAAAATATGTTAGGTATATATTGATCATAAATGTTTCATTTATATGATTACACAAATATATTTGAATATTTTCTATAGAATAAGGTTGGAGTTGATTAAATATTATGAATTCTCAACACATTAATACTCTAGGAAAGATAAAATGTTGGATGATATTATGAGTAAAAAATCCGGAAAACATATCTATGATTAGTATCACAAAAATCAAATATTTATGGGATTTGAAAGGATTGAACTTTTAATATTTACATAAGGGGGTATATCATATATCAATTAAATGAATGTTAGATAATTTATTTATGTGATGGTTAGAGAGGTGTAGAAGGGGGATGTGAAGATGCAAAATAAGTTGAGAAATGTTTCTGAGTTCAACCATAATTATGATGGACTAATAATGCTTAGGAACTGAGTATGTTCCACATTAATTCCATATTTATTGAAAAAATTGTTTGAATAAAAAAATATCTCAGCATTATCTATTCATCTTTGAAGTATTAAAAAGTATAGAGATTTTAAAGAGTAATTCTAGAAGGAAAAGACAAAGAGATATATTATAGAGTATGTATCATGGAAATTTTATGTCAGAAAGATAAGTCTAAGATATAGAATTATATGGGTATTTTATAACCATTACATATACTAAAATAGAAATGGGAATTCATCATCATCGATTAATTCATTGAATTTTACAAAACATATAGAGGCTATAATGCAATTTATGTTATATTAGATCATTATATATAGCTAGAAAACTTCATTTTTATTGGATAATATTTATCCCATGATAATTTTTTTTATGATATACACTATAAACATTAAAATTATTTTTATGCAAAAACTTTCTATTATATCTAATTGTGATATGAAGTTTACCTAAAAGTTCTCGATAAGTCTTCATCAAACATTAGATATAGATTTTTGTTTCAATACTTCTTATCATCCCCAGATAGATAGTTATTCTAAAATGAAAATTCAAACCCAATTGGATATTTTGAGATAATATTCCTTATATTTAAAAGGTTTCTATGATCAAAAACTTCCTCTAGTTGATCTTTCTTATAATAATTTCTTTTAATTGAAAATTCAGATTACTACTCATGAAACCCACTATGGAAAAAAGTGTATAAATCTAAAATAATGGGATGAATCATGAGAAATAAAGTTATTAATACAAAATTTGACTATAAAAATGAAATATAATATTATATCTATTCATAATCACATCATGGAGGCTTAGTGTTGATTGAGGAGTAATTCCTAGAATCACCAGTTTGATCTGTAATTTGATTTTCTTAAGAAGGTCTTTCAATTAATTTATCAATGGAATGTGGCTGTGATATTTGTAAATAAGAAAAATTTAAGACCTAATTATATTATCCCTTTCAAAATTTCTAATCATATTTAAATAGTTTCTTATCTGTTACGACTCCCACCAAATCGTTATCAAGTTCACTATATTTTCCATGTACCTCTCTTAACCAAGTATTTAACTTATATTTCACAAATAATAAACTCATAATTTGTACCACTATTACATGATATATCTAATGAAGAAAAACTAATAAAAATCATTGATTTTGGAGATAAAGTATTGAATAAAAAGAACAATAATGTGGTTAATGTTTTCTAGATGAATTTAAATTTAAGAAAGCTACATGGGAACCAAAGGATGTGATGGAGAAAATATAACCAAATTTATTTGTATCATGATAATGTAATTTAATGGTGAAAAATAATTTAAATGGGGGTTAATTGTAACACACTATGATTTTATATATTTATATTTCGAAAAAATCTAGTATCATTTGGTATCTTTCTTTTCACACAACCTCATGTATAAATAAACTGTGATATAGTAGAAATTTATAACCTAGAAATAAAATTGGAAGGCATGAAGATTAATAAAAACATTCCTAGAAATATTAATAAATTTTTTTAAATAATTATAATTTTGAGATTAATTCTTAATAAATATATACTCAATTTTTTATTAATTTTATTTTTTTAATCAAAATTATGCTTTCTTAAAAAATAGGATTTATCAATTTTTGCATGAAAAAAATATAATTAATTTCCAAAACATTTAGAAAATTTTCTTAACTTATTTATAATATTTTTTAAATTATCATTTCAATATTACCATATGGTGATTATTTACTACTTTTCCAAAATTATATATATATATTTTTAATGAATAGTTAATAAATACAGATTTTTTTAAAATTCTATCATTTAGTTTAATTTAAAATTTATACAATGATTATAATTTTTTATTAAAATAAAAATGGTATCATTTAATTTTAAATAAAATAATTAATTTCATAAGATTCATCATAGTATTGTGTTTTCATATAAGTTCATTTGATTTCATAAAAATGAAAATTTCTAAAATCTATTTTATTGAAGAAATGTGTTTTTATCTTAAAAAATTATTTGATATTTATATTTATTAATGGTTTTAATGAATGTTTGAGTTTATATATTTGATAATATATTTTATAATTAATTTTATAGTTTCTAAAGGGAAATTGATATATGTAAATTATTTTTTCTACTTAATGATTCATTCTTCACTAACGGGTTTTCATTGTGGTTTTGTTGCATAATTTAAATAAAATTATGAAACTTAAACAAATTGATTCAGGAATAATGAATTGAATGTTTTTAAACACCATAATAAATATAACATAAAAGTATCAACTTAATATTTTTTATAATGATTAGTAAAAATAGTAAAATCTTGTAACCATGGTAAAGCTTAAAACAAGTTTATCTAGGTGGTAAAACCAAGAGATAAGGGTAAGATTTCTACCCACACCTTTATAATTATTTTTTGGTGAATATATTTTAACATTCTATTATCCTAAAATTCAATATATTTCTAGTTGGAGCTAATTTCTGATGAATGTAACCTTGTATCATATAATGTTTGGTTTTCATATTCCGTGTACGTCCCTCCCCTCACATATAAAAGTGAACATATTCTCCACACATATAAAAATAGTTTAAAACATATATCTCCTTAAATCCCTACTCAAATAACATTATTGATTAATTATATTCATTATGTATATTATTTCATTATCCTAGGACCAATCCATCAAGGATTAAGGAGTACCCAATGGATGTCTATCAAATAACAATTTTAGATCTTAGCTAAGGTATTTAATTATATTTCATCTTCTACTTGTTATAAACATGTGGTATCCATAAAAAATGATTAAACCAAATAAACCAATATTATTTGATGGTATTATTATTAAGGAATAATATTTTAAAACAACTTCTCTTTCAAATGTGAGATGAATGTATCGTTCGTGTATATGTGTGGACTACCACCTCCACGTAGTGATATGATTCATTTACCACCACCATATTTCATATGTGGGTATTAAATTATATTTAATTATTATATATAATATTTTTTATATAATAATTATCTTATAAATATGTGTTAATATTAAATTTTTCATTCTATTTATTGAAAAATAGAATCACCACTCCATCATATATAAAGACAATTGTCTCTATAGAGTGAAGTTATTCATTTTCCATCATTACTTTTTATGAATGGTTATAAATATGTAATTACTATATAATTATATATATAATATTATTATCTTGTTTTAAAATATTCATATGAAATAACCATGATCAATGTCGAAGAACCATAACTACATAACCAAAACATGCATGAAACAAATGTATCAGTTAACACTAGAAATGATGATAATGATGAATGATTAGTAATGAACTGGTGAAAAGATATTATAAGTAAAAAAAATTTGGTATTGAAAATATTATTGTGGTTATATAAAATTATTATACTAAATATATATTTATTATAAATGAGGTTATAACACTTATGATGTAAGATGGGCTTGAGGTGAGGGTTTTATCTAACAATCTCATTCTTATTGGAATTATTTCTGACAAAATTTTATGATGATAAAATTATATGATATATCACTCCTAATTCATATAAAATTTTTTATCTTCTATTTATATCGTTATATTACATTACATCATTTAATTATACACTATTTATGTACTCAATAGACTGAAATAATGTTTTAAGTAAAGCTGACATTTATTTCACTTCAGTAGAGAATATTTTCTTCCATTTATATATTTGCCTTGAAAAAAAATCAAGAATTATTTTAATATTCACCATATATTATTCATATTAAATTTCAACTATATTATAATTTATTTACCATGGTATAAAAATAAAGTTCTTATCATTTTTCAAATGGGGTACTTTAGATAGTTTACTAAAAATGTGAATAGAATATTTTTTTCACATACAATACATAAAATTCATTCAATAAAATCATGCAAACTTATTTATTTAAATATTCATTTGAGCCATTAGTTTTTTGTCTCTTAAAATTTAATGTTTTATTTAATATTTTAGCAAATTTAATATTCAAAATAATTAATTCCAAATGAAAACTAAATTTTCCTTAAAAAAACTTTCTCGTAATTTTTTAAGATATTTGTACCTATAAAAAATTCATTGGATGTTTCTAATGATTTACTAGGGATATGATCCCATGATTTCTTATCTATTATTTATTTTTATGTTTTATGACTATAAGAATGAAATTTTTATGAGAAATATATCATTTTTGTTAGTTGTGATTTGGTGATATGATGAATGTTTAAAAATATTATGACACACATATTTAGGTTTTCAATATGTGATTGGTTGGCCAAGAATTATATATCATCCAAATTAAATTGGTAATTAGGAATATCTCATGAGATAATAAGGAATAGAATGGGGTTTGAAACTTTTTCAGTAATAAATTTTGTCATGTAAGATAATATTAGTAGAGTCACTCAACATAGGAAATAGTGGAATGGGAAGTGAACCTAAACCACTATAATAGTCATAGAAGTGTTTATTGACTAAGGAAATGATTTTATATAAATGTGTGTGTTAAAAAACATACATCACATGTTTATGATATGTTTTTAAGGCCCATAATTAATTATTGTTGATTCGTCACTATTATGTCTACTGTATTTTAATTGATAAGACTCTATTCCATGTTTTGTGACTATGTTCTATGAATTGATGGGTATGATTTTATAATATAAAGCTCATGTTTTCATACCCTTATATTTATCATATTCTAACTTATAATAATTAATTGATATCTATTATCTTTACCCTCACTAATCAAATAATCTCACCCTTTTTATTATTTCCATTCTCTAGGTTATAAAGAAATGTTTTGAGTATGTTATGTCTAAGAAGGGTCCATGTTCTGAATAACTTAATGGGAAATGATTTAGATCATATTTGTACTATTAATTTATGTATCCATGTTGAAAAAGACACTAAACCGTTGTGGTTATTGCTTAGATCATACAGATAGAAATAGATATTATTACAATAAGATGTAGTATTTATGTGTGAAATATTTGATTCAGTGTAGATTCATTATAGTACATAAAAAACAATGTATAAAAACATTAAAAATAATTAAAAAAAAAGTGCAATGCAAAATTATGATCATGTAAAAAAGATGATTATATTTTAAAAATACATAGGGTATTGTCCCTAGTAAATACCACATTCATAAACAAAATTACAAAAAAACACATTGAAAATAATATTGGGGTTTTGTAAATGAAATAAGGATAACCATGATAAAAATATAACCATGATATAAAACCAAGTGAATAAGGAATAAAGGAAATATTTTTTAATATTGGGAATTATAAAGGTTATGCATTCACTAGAATAATAACATGATTGTTGGAATGGTACTCTTATAAATAAAATAGTAACTTCATTATTGTAATAGTAGCTTTACAATGGAAATAATAAAATGGATACAAAGATATATTTACCCATAAAAAATAGGTACATATAATTATTGTAATTCTATAAGATAAATAATCAGATTAGATATATCAAAGAATGTATTATTGAATATTTTTATTATGTTATGGTTTTTCATATTTAGTAGAAGTGTTAGTTTTTATATTAGTATTTAAATATTACATTTATCTATATTTATAAAATATTGATATAAAATTAATTTCATATATGTAATTATCATTCAAAAATTATATAATCATGATTCTCAATTATATTTCATAAAAAATGTATTTTTTGGGGAATAATAAAAATAAATTTTTTTCAAAATCAGTAGGTTTTTGGACATAATATTTATGTAATAGTGACCCAATTAATTATAAAACAGGTTTTTTACCCCATTTAATATTAATAAGATAGAAAATATATTTAATAAAATAATAAATTCAATTTTTAAAAATCAAAAAAGAAATTTTAATTTTGTAGAAACATATTTTATCCCAATAAAAAATTAATTTTCATTCATTTTCTTCCTTAATTTTTATAATTTACTAAAAACTAAATTGGGTATTATAATTGATTTGAATTCTTAGATATATATATTTATTAATCAAATCTATTGGTATACTAAAAAAATACTGATATATCTTCTCTTGCTCTTTAAATGATATTATATATAATATTTTAACTCACTATAACACTCTTTTAAATATATATTTACCCAGCATTATCCATTGGGGAAATAGATTTAAAACATAATCCTATTTTTTAGAATTTACTCATGAACCTATTTTTAATACAATTAGGGTTTTGGAGAGGTTAGTTTCTCTCCCCACTCCATCCCTAAAGGTAGTAATCCCAATGTAATGGGTAATCATCAAATATGAGGTAACTCCCCATTAAATTTATTTCATTTTTCTAATTTTATTCTCCTATAATCATTACATTTCTAACCTTACTTAACAAATTAGTTCACAATAATTCATGATATAGATATTATTAGGTTATTTTTATGATTTATATTAACTATTAATATATAAATATATATATATATTATCACTCCGTCATTTGATATTTCCTATTAATGGTTGGTTTTTAAAATAACGAGGATCTTTCCAATTCAATATTTATCACCACAACCATATCTCAATAGTGCATATTATATAAAATATATATACATATATACATACATATATGTATATTGGTTTTTTATTTTATTGTTTCTTTTATATGGTTATGTGTATATATGTATCTATGCATACATATATATATATATATATATTCATTTATTTTAATATTATGGATATATTTTAACTAGTGGATAAATTACTGGGAATTGGACAAAAATCTTGAAATGAAAGTTGAATAATTTCATCAATCATTTCATCATACTTTTTTACAATTAATGAATATTTTTTATGAAATTTAAATTTGTAATAAATGAATGAAATAATTTTAAATAATATAAAATATATATGGGATAAGGTTTTAATACAAATAATTTATTTATATTGGATGTTATGGAATAAGGATGTAGAACAACAAATATGGTAAAGGGATTCTTGTATCACCCTAATCTCTTGGAAATACGATCTCAATTCTCTATAAATATTATATTTGTATGTTCCAATAAAATTATTATATGTAATACCTTTTTATTATTATGATTTACATATCCTTTTTTATTCTCTCATGGATTAATTCATATATTATAAAATTTTAAATCGTTTTCTATTGATCTCTCTTAATATTTTGGATATTCTCACTTCACTGAAACTCCAAAAAAAATAATACTATGTATTTTGGAATCAAATTATACTGTTAATTTTCTTGCAGAATTTTTTTGAGTATATACATAAATATTAATTATAATCACAATAAATTATTCTCAATTAATACTTTAAAAAGTTCTTAATGGGATTCCACACTAATTTCCGATTTTTAGGGTTAAAAATAATTCTCCATATGATTTTTTCTAATATTTTAGTATTTTATAATATTTATATATTTCTCATAATTTGATCTCTTGGTTTGGTTTATTATAGTATATATTTTATATTTATTATCATAACCAAATTTTATAAAAATATCCTTATTTCATTCCCTTAATATACATTCTATGTCTAGGAAATATTTTAGAAGCATTGCATAAAAATATATATATATATATTATTCTTTAAGTGATTTGCATTTAATTATATTATTTACTCAAGTGATTAATTATTCATTCAATTATTATGGAATATATAGTAGGGACTCTTCTGAATTCTATAATTTACTTCTTTTCATTTTATAATTTGAATCTATCTATTTCAATGATAATAAGTCTCCTCTAATGGGTGTTGAATGAATATGTTTCTATCTTGATTTCCTTTAATGAAATAAATCATTTCTATTATATTTAATTTCCAATAATACAATTTTTTACTTAAAATTTATAGAAATATAATGATTTTTTTCATTATTAAGAAAACTTTTAATATTAAATTATTGGATATCCATGGAATATTAATGTATTCATGTATGAATATCATCCATTATTTTCTATATTTCACAGGAGATTTTGAACATTTTTTGACGTTATAGTGGTATTATAATTATATATACATCTAATGTGTTGGGTAGAGGATATATAAAATTAGAAGTTACATATGTTTCATGAGAAGATATCATAGCATAGTGTGATATGGTCCGTAGGTAGGAAACCTGATATAGTAATTTACAATTCATGAAATGGTCATGGAATGCAATGTTATGATGTATGGGTAATTTTCCCAAAATATTTCTCAATATTTTTTAATATTATTCAGGTTTTACGTTAATGATCCAATTATTATGATGTGATAACAATTATTATGAATGCACATGTTCTCAAGTTGATACATGTGTCAATTGTTCCAATTAATACTCCATTTATGTGCATTTTTCTCACCCATTATTTGATGGACGTCCCAAGGTAATAAAAAGTATTAAGAAGATTATAAAGATTTATATAAGTTATATAATAAAATATATTTTTTATATTTTTTAGTACTATATCACTTAATATTTTAATATATATATCCTTCCCAAAGACACTAGTCATAGAAATCTAGAAATAGTTGACGTTAATGAATATTCATGTTATATAAAAAAATTAATTCATTGTTAAACTAGATCCATAAGTGTGGGTTTATAAAAAATTCATAATATATGACATCATATATCAATTTACGAAACATTATTTCAGTCTATTTGATTAAACATACATTAAAGTATTTTTATTATAATCAAGGCTAAAGATATTTTTTGAGGTCTTTAGTACTAAGGAAGATATTACAGTAAAAACATAAAATTATAATTTTTTTTATTCTTAAATATATCCTTAAATATTGCTCTATTAAAATATTATATTTTATTGTATAGTTTAAAATTATTAATCTTTTTAGTTAATAATTATATTTTTTATGTCAAATTTTAAAATATTCTTCTAATTGATATATTACATAAATATAATACTAATTAAAATGTTATAAAAATTATTCTTGAAAATAAAAAATAGTTAACATTATTCAGTAATTGTGAGTTTTGAAATTACCTCTACATTTTCTCAATTAAATATAGAAATATTATCAATAGAAATATATTTATATTAACCCGTGAAAAACAAAATATAATTATGATAAAAACATAATTATTTTATAGGTTTTTAAAAATGAATATCATAAATATTTTGAAAAAAATAATATCGAAATTTTATTAGATATGGGTAAAGTATATAAAAATTAAGATGAGTAAAAAAACAATGGTTTGGTTGTTTTTTTAAACATGTTTCTTTTTATTTTCTAAAATACAATTAGAATATATATTGTACATTATAAATGATAAAGAAATATAAATAGAAATAATTGTTTAACATTATTTCTAATTAAAAAATTGAAAATGATTCCATTGTAATACCTACAAAATTTTCAATTGCTATCATTATTTAAGAGATTATATAAATTATTTATAAAATTCATTTAAAAAATATGGATTTATATTTGATCAATTTAATGTTTTTTAATATTTCTTTTATTGGTTATACAAAAATATATATATCCCATTCTTATATATTAATAATTTTTTTATTTATATATGTGTGTGTGTTTGTTTGTGTTTGTGTGAATAAGAGTTAGAATGATCTACCAAATAAAATCTATAAAAAAATATTTCATGGGGATTCTAATATTTATAATTTTCTCCCGTGGATTTATAAATATAAAATTTTATTTAATATGTATAAAATGCGTAAAAATATATTACTTCAAAAGTAAAATTATTATAGAACACCTGTTCCATGAAATATTGTTGCAAAAATAAAATAATTTTTCTCACCATTTGGAAGAGTAAATTTATAATCATATAGAATATTGTGTAAAATTATTTTTTACATAATGAAATGTGATTTTATGAATAAAATTATAAATGAAAATATCTGTAAATTGGCATCAAAATCCATTAATATTGAGAAATTTGTATGAGGATTAATTTAAGATCATGTGTAAATGGAGAAGCATCAAAGTTATTCAATATTCCTACTAATTCAAAAAATAAATTATATTAAGGTAGTTCATATTTGAATTTAAATATAATTTCATTAAAATTTTCATAAATTGAATGATTTACATATGTAGATAAATACATATTTTATTTATTGTTCATTATAATGAAGGATAAACTCTTTTTTTAGTAAAGATCTTTTATTAATGATATTTTTCTAAAAATATGACTATGAAATTAGTTTTTATAAAAGGGAAAATGGGTGTGCATCTTGAAATATAATTTTTCGAGAAAAAATTCATTTTCACAGTGATTCTTGTTTTTTTATAAAATAACTTAATATAAGGAAAATCGATTTGCATAATTTTATTAGATTCTTCTCTTTATAAGGTTTTTAACTATTGTATTGCTATCATTGAAATGAAATTGTAATACTTTGAACTAAATTTTACATGAAAATAATTTTTTTAAATTCACTAAATTCAATGAATTGAGGATATTGAAAGAATAATAAATAATAAAAATGGTAAAATATATAAAATAGAAAAATTATCTCAATGGAAAGAGTTTTATCAAAGTCATTCCTAATTTTTTTAGGGGATATATAATGTCTAAATGGGAATATAAGTAGATGGGTATAACCTATGAGGTTGCGTGGTTGGTATGTCCCATAGTTCATGGGTAATGGTCTTGGTTTAATAATTCTATCACAAATTTTTATCAACAAAACAACAAATTTGTATACTTGTAACTATTTTTTATTGAACCAGTGGACTGAGAAAAAAAGTTAATGTTTATAAAAAAATAATTATTTTATATTTAAATTATTTTTATCCAGATGGTGTAATGGATTTCCAATTATAAAATAAAAAAAAATTATATTATAAGTAATTTTTTTATGGATAATAAATAATTTTCCTATATATGAAAATTTATCACATAATTATACAAAAGTGTAATTTTTCTTCATTATGTATAATTGGAGTAATAAAAAATTAATATGTAATAGTTGATGTAAAAAAAGTTTCTTAATGTGGGTTATAGGATCTTTATTCTTGTATTATAAATGATAAAAAGGGAAATTTTAGTTTTATAGCTCTATATGATATATCACTATACTAAAAATAATAATAAAGAATTAAATATTACAAAATATATATAAATTTTAATGCCATGAAACCAAAATTATGGAGGTGGATCCTTACATTATTACATTATCATGATCACATGTAATCAAATCCCTAAGGATTGAAATATTTTCTCTATTTTCATAAAACAGATTACATACATGAAACCCATTTTGCAATGGGGTTAGAAAATATAGTATGAAAAAAAAAGATTAGCATCCTTAAAACTCATTAAAATTTTTAATCTTCATATTCTATGGAAAGGAAATAAAATAAGAGTGATCTGAAGAATTCAATAAGGTTAAAAGTAATGTTGAAGAAATAATGAATCTATAAACATAATCAATATGGAAATGTAAATATCTGAGAAAGAATTCCATTAAATAAATAAAAAAATGATAAAATATGAAAAGAATAAAATATCATTAAATAATTACATACAATTAATTACATGATCATGAAACATTAACATAGATATTCTATATAATTAATTAATCACATGTAATAACAATAATAATGGAATGCATAGTGTCAAACATCAGAGACATCAACATTTACCCCCAATATTGTTACTGCCAAGATTTATCCCCATGAAACATTACGTTTTTGGCGGAAACCCATCTGATTTGTATTAAGATATATCCTACTAACTATTTAATACATCTTGGAAACAGATTCGAAGGGTTCATCGCCAACTAATTTCATCTCAAGAGACTACAGATGAATCATGGGGCTTGCACTAATGGATCCCCAACCCATTGGGCTTGCACTAACTGGTCCCCAACCTATTTCTAACTAGCCAAAACATTCCTCTTGTATATAATAATATATTTAATTAATAAATACTTTTATTTATCATCAAATATCCATTTTAGGTAAAAGATATATATTTATCAATAAATCCCAAGTTAATCAAATAAATATCAAAGCATAAGAATTATATAAAAAGGGAAAATAATTTAGTAAATAATCATATAAATTACATAGGAATTAGTATATTTAATTGAAACGTACTAAAAAATGAAAAATTATTACAATAATGTAATTTCTTCAAGATAATATTAACAATCAAAGAAGAATTCATACGAACTTATTCATTTAGAAATTTTAAAATCAAAATCCCATGGATGGGATAATTCAATGTGAAACTTTAAATACCATGATATATCATAAAATCATGATATTAGATAAAATTGGGCATTATCTACAGCTCATTAAAGCTAATTGGTTCATAACAAAAAAGAAGTCTCTATAGAATGTAATTTGAGATGAAATCTATTACTTTGATTCAAGATTTTTCATGTGTGTCCCTATCTTCCAGAATAATAAACTTTTATTAATTATTTACTTTGTTGATAACCTTTTTCAAATTTATTATTACAGTTATTTTTCCTATTATTATTTTTTATACAAATACTTAATTAATTATTTTTATATCATATGTTTAGACAATATTCGTTTTGTGTGTCAAGAATGATATGTGTTGGTAAACTATATTCAAATATGTGATTATATAAAAATCTATGGAATAAAAATCATGAAATAATTATCATATTTATACACAAACTATTCTTTTAAAACCATTCTTGGAATGTTTTTTTGAGAAACAAACTACCATTACTATCATGGAGACAGTTGGTTGTACGTACTCATGAGTAACATTTCCATTTCTAGATGATCATTATAGAAATGAACTAACATTTATATTTATATAATAATAATTATATCATAAATAACATATTATTTAATCTTATAAACATTTATTTATAATTATTTTAATCAAAAAGGAATCACATTTCTTTGAGGAGATTGAATTATACACATGCTTAAACGACATTGTCACTTTTTCAGTGTGTGAAAGAGTAATAAAGAAAAGGAAATATTATATTAACATAAAGTTAATAATATCATAAATATTTTAATTATTTCATTTTTATCATATATAATATGTATATAAGTATTTATTTTAATCCAAAAAAAATTAGTGATATGAAATGGAATATTCCCTTCATGGAGACGGTAGGTCATACACATGAATGTTGTTTCTATTTTCTTTTCGTATTAAATAAATAAAATAAAATTATTTATATTTATATTATAATTAAAGAATCATATTAATTTCATATTTCTAACATATTTATTTAAATCATTTCATAATAAATTCCATGAAATGCATGAATGAATCACATCGCATTGAGGAGGCAGTAATGCACACGTCCAAAAACAAGGTTATCATATTCACACAAAATGAAAAGCTTGAAGGAATGGGTCATATAAAAATAATATATGTATAAAGACATTATAAATAACATATATATCATATATAAATAATAAATTCATATTTATTCCCAACTATGAATAGTTGTAATGGAGGAAAGAACGACATTAGTTCAGGGGGCGGTAGTGAAACTGTATGCACAAATGATGATTTCATATTCTATTTTATGGATGTGTGTGTGAGTTTCAGTAGTACCATTAGAAGAAAAAAATTAATTATATTTTTTGTACTAAGTTTAATATATAATCATAATATCAAAATAATTTAATGTGTGATAAAAAAATAAATAAAGGTTCTCAATGGAGAATGTTACCTCTTATGTAGGTAACACCTTTGGGTTTATACAAAAATCATTCTATGTACTTATTTATACATAATTCAAGGGTATCGGGATTAATAAAGGGTTGTTTGGAGTTTTTTTGGTTTTTAATGAGACAAATATCTTTTTAGATGTGAGGAAGTAGGTAAGTGAATGCTAGTTTAATGTAGAGGGAGAGTGTTATTGTTATAAATATAAATAAGGTAAACAATCTTGGGAGGTCTCAATTACCTCATGTGCCTCCGAAAATAAAAAATAAGGTATTCATGTAAACAAATGGTTTATAAAATCCTCCACCTCAAAAACTATAAGTAATTTTTTATAATTCATTTCTTTTACCTCTATGTTTCTCTACTTCTATGATTCTTATTTTTATTGAGGTACCTAATTTTCGTACCTAAATAACTGAACTATTATGACTAAATTAAATTGGGATTTTTTATAAAATATATACCCAATAAATTAAAAATTTGTTATATAATTTACAAAATTAAAAAACTCACGTGTTTTTTATATTAATTTTACCACAAACACATGTAATGTGAAAAACACTACTTAAACTATAACTGTACTAACTGAGTTTTTACTATTTAATTGTTAATATATTAATTATAAAATATTAATTGTTCCATCAATGGACTATATTTTATATTTATTTGAAAATAAAAATAATTTCTAAGAAGATATTATTTTTAATACTTTTAAATATTTTAATAAACTTTTCGTCAATATAAAATAACATTATTTCACTTATGAAATTATATACTGAATTTAAATTTAAATGTTACATGAAAATTATGGAATTAAAATATATTAACTTAAATTATATATAAAAAACAATTATTCATCTTCAAAAAATAAGGGTACGTAATAATTCATTCAATTTTCTTCACTTTTACTTTTTTTATTATAATTTATTTTATTTTATTATGAATTAAATAATCATTGTGATTTTTGTTTCTTAAGAATTTAAGTATCTAATTCTTATATAAATATTATTTATAAATTATTATGTTACAAATAACTTATTTATATTTCAAAAGGATATTTTTTACCAAAAATATGATATTCTTCTATATCATAAGGATTTATAAATGTTAAAGGTTAGGATGGTTATTTTTTATCATTTTAATTACTTAGCATATTATATAAGTCACTTTATGTAATAGTATCCCACTAAAATATAAAATTAAAATAAATAGGGTATATTCTATAAATATGGGTATCCAATGACTTTTTGAAAAATTCTTAGGACATTTTCATGAAAAGATTAATGTTTAACCACTATGTAAAATAATTTTTATCTTAATCGATATAATTAATTATATTCACTTTTAAAAACATATTCTGTTAATAAATGTTTTTTTATTATTAGAATATAAATATTATTCTTTATATAAATATGGATATCTATTTTTCAAATTCAATTCATTGAAGTGGAAAAATTAAATTTAAATCTTATACAACGTATGGGATGAGAAAGCTGGTTTTTAATGTGAAAATGTTCAATAGTTAACTATGTTTTTATATATAAAATCAGTATACAAATGATTATAATGACCTAACATGGATTATTAAGTGTATAATTGTAATATTTTTACATTAAAACCAATTCAAAATATAGTTTATCATAAATAATGAGTCAAATGAAAATGAAGTTTTCATCTACAATGTAATATTTTTCACTCTTCATCAAAAAAAATGAATCTTCTTTAAAAAATAAAAAAAATAATTCTAAGATATTTTTGGAATTTTTCATTTCAAAATGGATTTTTTTACAAATATAATTTATAAAATCCAAAAATTTTAGTTTTAAAATTGGTTTATCCTTAAAAGGTGGAAAAACTACCTTTAGAAAAATACAGTTTCTTATGCATAAAACTGTATTCGTTCATATCATATCTATATAAAACATATTATATGAATGTAAAACACATTAAAATTTATATATAATATAAAAATAAATATATCATAAAGTATCTAGAGGATACATTCCTTTCTACTCTTTCTGTTGCATATAAAGCATGCTATCAATAAAATTAAATTTTTTCTAAATGGAGAATATTTTAAAGTATTATGGTATTAAATTGTCCCCAAATTAACTAACTTGTGTAACATTAATTAAAAAAATTTCTCAGTAACATATGGATTGATATTTTAAAATACTATTGTTGAAAACCCCACCACCTAAATTGGGTTAATGATACATCTTCTAAATAAGAGGGAAAACAAAACGTGAACGTCACCGCAAAACTATGCTTTCACAATGGAGAACATTAGTAATAACATGGACATGAGATATAAAATAACTGTCCTGTTTGGATGGAGAGTGATAGGGAACATGTTACTGATAATGTTTTTGACAACAATTTAATAAAATAGAGGTTTTAAAAAGTCATTTGATATCATCAAAAATTAAAATAATAAGACAATGTTTTTGTTTCAAGGCCATTTGCATATTGTTTATAAATTAGTTCATTGTTTATAAATTTAATTAAATACACCTAATTGATACCTTTATATTTCAAAAACATAATATTATCCTTTCTACCTTGAACTATTTATACTTCACCACTCATAATAGGTTTCACCATATGGTAATGTAATACATTAATCTTGGAAACCACGCCCAAATATCAACTTAAACCATTTTATAAATTGTTAAATGTTCCAAAATATATGATCCTACTTACTATTTGGGTCATGCAAAATGTTGAGGTTCTCATTTTTTTTACTAAGTTTCATTTTTAAATGATTATGTATACTTTATTAGGCCACATCATTGTGAAATATAATGTATAATCCCAAAACAAGTGAAATAGTTAACATAAAATGAAAATTTTATCGATAGATAATCTCAGAATCATACACAGGGTTTCATTGGTATGTCCTTCTATACATATCCTCAAATACTATGATAGGGTAATTCAACTTAATCTATTTTTTCCTAAATCTAGTTTCTATGATTTTTGATAAACTTTGTTTGATACTAAATTTTATGCCCTAGCCACAGAATTCCAGAATCAGTGCCTTACTTTATTATATTGGCATTATTAAATGGAATAAAATCCCAAAGTACTGAAATGTTTATATGTTTTATAAATATATATATTATAAATGAATCTCATTTTACATTGGTGATATAAAATATTGTATAAAAAATAAATAGATCAAAATCAATGAAACTCATAAAAATAACTCATCTTCATATCCTAGGTAAAGGGAACAGAGTTTGGCTGAGTTAAAATTCTCAATAATTGTAAAGTACATTGGAATAAATAATGAATCAATTAACATAGTAAACATAGAATGGTAAATTACTAAACACAGCTACAGTTAAATAATAGGATATAGCCTAATAAAATATGGAATGAATAAAATATTATTCAATAATGATACCAAAATAATCACATGAGATTGAAACTAGACCATGGATATTCTAACTAATCAAATAATCACACGGAATGACAGTAATAAAAAAATAAACAATGGGGATGTCTGAGTTATCTAGATCTATCCTCATGACAGTTACTCTCAAGATCTATCCATAAGACTATTTAATACTATGGGTAGAAACCCATTGGATTTTTTTCAATATCTATCCTCTCAATAATATAAAACTATTTGGAAACTAACGTGAAGGGTTTGTCGCCAACTCATTTCATCCCATGAGACTACCCATGCATTGTGGGGCTTGCATTAAATGGTCCACAACCAATATGAATTGCATTAAATAGTCCCCAACCCATTTCATACCATTCCAATATCATTCCTCATATATCTAATAATCTATTTAATTAATAAATAATTTTCATTATCCTCAAATATCCATATTAAATAAAATATACATATATACGAATATTTCCCCAGAAGATAAAATAGTTATAAATGTGTACACCATATATAAAAAATGAATTTATTTTAGGAAATATTAATATCAAATATAGAATAATGTGTATATTCAATATAAATTTAATAACCAATAAAAAATTATTACAATAAAGATATTATTTCAATAGAAAGTCAACAATCATAAGATATTTTATAATAACATTATCACTTGGAAATTTTCATGTAAAATATACATAGATGGGATAATTCAAATAAATATATAAAATTCAACGAAATATGATATAATCAATATATTTAATGAAAATGTTTAGTATACAGACCATATCAAATTGAATTGGTGCATAAAAAATATAAGTCTAAATGGAATGTAATTTGAGAATAAATCCTTTATTTTGAGCCTGACTTGTCAATTATGTCTATATCATCCTAAAAAATAACGTAATGTTAATTATTAACTTTTTTGATTTAATTTTAAATTATCTTATTACTTTTATTTTACTTATTAATAAGTTATCTCTGATTACTTCATCAATTATGTTTATGTCAGATGCTTTGACCTTATTTAGATTATATTTCAAAAATGACTTCGGTATGTCGGATATGGTTAATTTAATCATTATTTAAACCACTATAGACTAATAATAAATAAATAATTATCATCTTTTAAAATAAATTATACATTTAAAATAAATCTTTTATATGGTTATGAAAAATAAATTATTATTACGATCATGGGGATGGGTGGTCGTACATATGTCTAAGTAACATTTCCTTTTTCAATGACTATTATGGATAAAAGGTAGAAATAATTTATAATTATATAATAATAATTATATCATATATACCATATTATTTAATCATAAATACTTTTATATATAATTATTGTGATGAAAATAGAATCACATCCTATTGAGAAGCTTGTATTCCACCGATCCACGAACAATGTAATCACTTTATCAATGTGTGAAACAGTTATAAAAAATATATATTGTATTTAACTAGAGGTAATTGTTCCATGAATATAATAATTATTCTATTAATATTTATTTATATTAATCCATAATATCTAGTGACAGTACATGTAATACACCATTCATAGAGAGGGAAATTCGTACATACACATGAATGTTGTTAGCCTTTTTCTTCTCATATTAAAAGAATAAAGTAAAATATATAGTCGTATATAATAATTATGGTATCATATTATTTTTATATTTTTCAAATATTTATTTTAAAACCATCCTTAAGATATTAAATTGAAATCATGAACGAATCACATCACATTTTGGAGGTTGGTGTCCACACGTTCAAAAATTATGTCATCGTATTCCCAATAAATGGAAATCATAAAGGTATGTGTTATATAAAAATTTCGGAAGCACTAGGAAATTATGAATACCAAATATATAATATATAAACTAAAAATCCATCATAATTAAAATCATTTAAAGGTGTTATTGTATGAACAAATGATATCGGGTCATGAGGCGGTAGTCCCCCTAACACACGAACATTGATTCAGCATCCGATTTGATGGAAGTGTGTGTGAGTGTGTGTTCAAAGCTTATCAAAAAATAAATATCATTATATTTAATATACTTATGTTATTATATAATCATGATATCAAAATTATTTATTTTTTGTTGAATGAAATTAAACAAAAGTGCTCGTTGAAGAACATTACCTCTTATACAAGAAACTCCTTTTGGTTTATTCCAAGATCCTTCATCATATATCTTTCATCCAAAATATATGCTCTTATGATGAGGGTAGAGATGTTGGGATATTATTTGGGTAGCTTTTTTATGATACAAATAGATTATGAGGTGTGAAGAAGTGTGGGACTCATTTCCATTTTATATTGTAGGGGGAGTGGCACTTTTATAAATAAAAAAGGTAAACATTATTGGGAGGTCTCTCTTAAAATTTGTGCATAAAAAATTCAAAAAATATGGATTAATTTGAAATTAAGGTCTAACTAAATCTCCAACACAATAAAATAATTTCATTTTTATAATTTTTTCTTTAAATTAATTGTTTCCCAAATTTTACCATTTTTTGTTCTTATAACAGCTACAACTTTCTTAAGATAAGTAATTTAAACCTTAATAATAAATTAATGTGAGGTTTATTAGATAATATAAACCCAATGTATTTAATATATGGTATATAATTTAAAAAATAAAAATCCTATGTATGTTGGAAATTAATTTTAACGCAAGAGAACGTTACGTGAAAAAACACTACATAAACTATAACAATTCTAACATTGTTTTTACTATTTAACTATCAATATAGTCAATATAAAAGAATAATTGGCCCCTTTATGGACCATATCTTATATTTATAAATATTAAAAAATAAATACTCGAAGTATAGAATTTTTAATATTTTTAAATTATTTAATAAAACACCATTTATTAAAAAAATAACATCGATGTCATTTTTGACATTATTGAATTATTTAAAATTTAAAAATATAAATTCTGTTATGGAATTTATATATAGTAGGTTCATAGATATTTAAAATGACATATCAATCTAAAAAAATTATTTACCATAATATTTCATTTAATTTTCTTTAATTTTATTATTTTTAGTATCATTTATTTTATTTTATTATTAACTAAATAATCATTATTTTGGAATTTGAAATACATTTTATGTAACTCATTCATTTATAAAAATTAATAACAAATTATTATGATAATAGTAACTCATTTTTCTTTCAAAATAATATGTATAATAAAAAATATGATGCTTTTTTCATATCTCAATGCCTTATAAAATATAAATGTAACGAATGTTCCTTTTTTCCTTTTTCCTTACATAACATATTGTATAGGTCAAATTCAAGAAATATTATTCCAATGAATCATTAAATTATAACCAAGAGGTGATATAGTATCTATATTGGTATCCAATATCTTTTTGGCAAGTTACTAGGTCATTTTTTCGTTATGATTAAATTTTAACAACTAAATAGACTAATTTTTCCCTAATAACTGTAATTATTTTAACTTAATTTTACTAATAAATTTAATCAAAAAATAAGTTCATATTATTAGAATTTAAAAATAATACTTATTCTAAAAATTGGTATCCATTTTTTCAAATTCACATCATGTTAGTGGGAAAACAAAGTTCAAATCTAATCTTAGAGATGTTGCAATAAAGCGGGTTTTTAAAGTGAAAATGTTCAAAATTTCAAGAAGTTGTTATATATAAATTAAATAAGAAAATTCAATGAAATAAATATGATTAAAATATGTATAATTTATATATCTTAACTCTAAATAAATTAAAATATAATTAACAATTGTAATTACTTAACCAAAAATTCAATTTCCAACTAAAATGTAGTATTTTTAACATTTCATCAAAAAATGAAACTTCTTAATAAATATGAAAAATAAGACTATGATCATTTTGAAATTATGAATTTAAAAATAATTTTTTTTTAAATACATTTTATAAAATGTTCACATTTTATTTTTAATATAGGTCCACCATTAAATGGAGGAGAACATCCTTAAGAAAAATACAACATTTTATGTGTAAAACTAGATTTTTTCTTATCACTTTCAATAAAATATAATGGATAAGTATAAAAATATATTCTTGAACATATAATATAAAAATAAATATATCATAATATGATGATAGATTATATTACTTACTATTTTTTGTTCTGTATAAGTCATGCTAGCAAGAAAATTAAATTTATTCTAAAAGGAAAGTGTTATAAATTATTTGGTTATTACATAAATAAAACATTCTCATGGTGTGTGGTTTTATGAATTTTAATTCTCCTATAATTACTTCTATTACTTTTAATTAACATAATGTTAATTCAAATTTAATCGAATAAAATTATTTTTATCGATTTATCTTAATATAAATAAAAAATGTGGGTGTAATATGGGTATCTTATATATTTAAAAAGATATAAATGATAATATATCATGAACCATTTTGGGTGTAATGGAAAATAACATGTAATTTTTAAGGAACAATGTTACTTTAAATAAATATGTTTGAAAAAAACACTTCACTTACAATTGTGTGAGGGTAATATGGAATATGTGTGTATTCAAACATAATCAATCAGAAAAAAATAAACTAATTTCTTTCCATTTGGAGAAATATTATGTTATATAATAATGACTTTATTATATTTATATTCAAGTGACATTTGTGAGTATTAAATTATAATATATTAAAAATAAATGAAAATCGCATATTGTCTAATTATTTAATTCTAATTTCAATTATTTTTCCCCTCTTAATAGTATTTAGTTTTTGTTTAATGATAATTACACTTTTAGATAAAAAATTTAAGAATTTAGAGAATGAATTATTTGATAATATGGTAACATATTATTGTATAGTAACTATATCATTTATAGAAAACATTCTACATTTACCTTCATTTCATGGGCTACTTTAATTTACAGTAAACTAGTGAATTAATGAATTATGGTTTTTTTTAATTCAGATGGGGGTTTCCCATTTACAAGTATCAAATTACATTAGAATTTCATATGGACAAAACATTTCATATAAAAACATTAATATTTAATGTTTATTTGATAGATAAATTCACTAATTAGTGTAATATATTTCATAGTGATATTCATATAAAGTTACAGAAACCCTCCCAGATTAACAAATCAAAAATTATGGAGGGAATATAATTTTTTTAAATAGAATATAATGTGTATTAAAGGGAATTAATAGGTTTTGTTTAATATTATATCATTTATTATATTCAAATAATAAGTCTACACTCACTCATATAGTTTAACATTTATTTAGTTCATTTATATAATATTTTTATAATTGAAACATACTATTTATCACTATTTCACACATGTTATGGATTTTAAATAGTACATACGTTCCTTTTTTATATTTATGTATACATTAATATATTTTTTCATTTTTATTAAAAAAAATTGGATATATTTGTAAAAAAATAAATAGAATTCAGTAATGTGAAATATATAGGTTGACCACTAGTAAAATTTAACTAATACTATATTGAAAATAATAGATAACCCATTGTTTTGTGGTGCATTCCTAAATAATAATGATACATTACTATAAATTTTATTATATTTTTTATCTAAAGATATGTTGATGTAAAAATGGAAATGATATTTTTTTATTTTGGTTTTTCATTTATTAATAATAGTTATTACTATGTACAATTTTAGGACTACACCAATGTTTTAAAATCTTATGGGTAAACTTTAATACTGTTAAAATGTGACTATTTTTATTTGTTTCATGAAACTAAAGTACAAAATTTTGTGTTTTATACTGATAAACCAAATAAATATGATTTTAAAATCAAAAAATTAATAATCAAATAGTTAATATTGTCATTACAAATATATCAAGTTCCATTAGTCTGGCTTTCATCTAAATTGATTTGAAAAGTTGTGGGGAAAATATATATAAGGGGATTATTTCAAGATTAACTATTGTATGCTAGTATTATTCCCTTTTTTAGAATGTTCTTGACCAAAATATTGTAATTATAGTAGAAGGATAATTTCAATGATCTATGTAATTATTGAAGGTGATACCATTGATTTTCTAGATTTATTAAAGGATTCCCATTATTTATTTAACCCTTTGTGATTTTTATATATAACTATTGTCTAAAAATAATTATCAAAAAATTTTAGTAATTTATTTTTGTAAATATTTATTAATATATATATCACTATAAAGTAAAACATATTTATATAGGGAATAGTTCCACCTGAATCATCCCAAAAGTGTGATGGTTTGTATTAGTTCATTTATATCTATTATCATTATAGAAATCAATTTTTATCTAAAAATGATGTAAATTTTTGATAATTGGTATGATTTAAAATATACTATTGTTATATGAATTTTTTTGTGTACATGTTTGAGGTTTTATTGGTAAATTTATCTCCTAAAAAACAACTAAAATATTATCTAGTTAATAATAACATTGTTTAATACGATCTATTTCTTATTCTAGTATACCTAATCACCTTAACAAAGAGATTTTTTATAGATTTATGCTACCCTTGTTCATGTATTATTTTATGATATACATCATTTTACTTTTCAGGATAGGAGTATACTTAACTTTTATTTGAAATATATAAAATGTTATCCCTTTATATTTCCCCTTAAGATGAAACATTGGGATTCCTTCCCTCGCAACAACAAATATTGGTTTTTGAGGAAAATTTAAGAAATATAGACATTTAAATTTTCTTATATTAGTTTCTATATTAGGGAATATAACATCATTTATTATTTTTCAATAAGAATATTTATTATCGTGTACCAAATAGTTTTAAAATTTTTTCACCAAAAAGAGTTTAAATATATTGTCATATTACAATGGTAGTGTTAATAGGGGCTACTAATAACCGAATATGGGTACCTAAAACATTCAAGACCCTGTCGCAAATGGAATTATAATACCGAGTAAAATGGGTTTTTAAACAAATATTTATGTGTGATTGTGGTGGTACTTTTAATTAAATATTTCTAAGATTACATAATACACCATATGATGATATTTTGAAGGGTTTACTGGAGTATGGGGAAGGTCATAATTTACATAAACACATATAGTAACGACCTCATTAGAGAATTAAACCTCTATATATGTCACATATTTGGAATGATTTAAGTTAAAATATTTTATATCCATTAATATGTATGTTCTCATACTATAAATATATAAATATGTAATAGTTATTTTGTATATACAGTTAACTCGGAAGGTCCTACCCAACAATTCGATATTAGTATAGGTGAGTAATTTCTTAAAAAACTATCTTGTAAAACGTTATAATATTTATTTTTTATTTTCTAAAAAAATAAATTTGTTCTATTATGGTTATTATTAATTATTTTTATATAATTATTATATCCATAGGAATAATTTAAAGATAACATGAAACAGCTAGTAAATAAGAAAATAAAGAGTATTTCTTTCGGAGTTTTGGTATTTTTTGAGAGTTATAGATCATAATAGACATGGATAGATAATAAAGTATGGAATTGGAATTCCAAATTCTATTACTACATGAGAGAATGTTGTTAGTGTAGTAAGAATATTAGGCTTGCATTCATAGGATATGTCTTGGGATATTGTTTATTTAATTTGTTGATATAAGGATTCTCACATGACATATAAATTAACATAGGTACATAAATATGATCACTCTAATGAATGAAAAGAGACACACTTTGTTTCATTTTAGTAAATAATTGTGATCATACCGTTTTGATCATTCACTTTACCTATAACAAAGGTTCAAAATTAAAGTTCATTTGTATATGAGAACCACTAATCACATTGGTCAATTGGTGATTAGCTTATAGAATTTATATTCTCTTAAAACTAACCATAGAAACATGTCATATTTTCTATCCATTTAAATTTTATATATCAACCAAAACTGTATGAAAAGATATGAAAATAAAGTAGGAAACAGCAGGTTTACATGGTTTACCTTTAGTGTTGGTGACTAGGTCATTATCATGGTAACTCTTACAGGTCCATAAATATTCACTATAATAAAATGTGAGTACATTTTATCCAACTCTCATTAAAATCATTCTGGCTCGGAATATTGAATTAAAAACGTTCACACTAGTTATAAGTATTTCTTATCTTCAGAGATAATGAAAAATATATAGCCTTAAAAACAGCAAATGGAAGGTTCATCTAGAAATTCTCTTTTCACTACACTATCCATCTATTATAACATAGTTTGGTGTGTCTATTTATCCCTCCGGAATGACCCAATCCAGTGTACCTCAGGCTTTCAAAGATTCCTTTGTCTGGTATACAACATCCCGGGACCTCTATTTGTTACACCTATATCTGGTTCCACTGTTCTCACCTCTTCCATGTTTATATCCTATTAAAACAATTTCATTAGTTGGAAACATACAATACACCTTTAAATCTTTAGCACTTGTGCTTAGAATTGTTTGTTAATAGTGTTCAATACATTTACATTGTACTTTCACTTTGTTATATCTGTTTAATTCCATGAAAAACAATGCGAACCCAGGACTCAAATTTCACTTTTTCACACTCGACTCAATTTATTTAGATGCCTCTCCATCTTTCTATAACATTATTGATGATTCATGAGAACTCATTAGCTTCTACATTATGTAGCCTTCCTATTAAATTGTATAGATTAATGATTTTTGAATACTGACTTATCATCATCATTTTTAGGACTAAATTAATTATTTAACACATGGAAAAACTATGCCTGGAAAATGATTGTTTGATGTCTTCTTTAAGAACATATCAATTTAGTGATTATTCCTCTGTCTAATATAATTGATATTTCTTTGTTTGGAGCATTGTTACTCTATGTAGTAAACTCTATAAGAAATCCTTCATCTGATGGCGTTACAACGTTCATTCTGATACAGATCCTTCTTCAATATGATGAAATTACATATGTTTGAAAATATTGATATGTATATTGATTTGGAACATATCCAAATATTCCTCTTAAACAACATCTGAGGATAATTCCTCTTGTTGTGTTTTGTTCTATTCCTTTCCTACCATCACGTGTTCTTAATCAATTTTTCACTTGGCTGGTGGATTGAAAAATACCTATCAGATGATCATTACGCAATCAATATCTGGAACAATAGGTCATCCTAAGGGGTTTAGAATTCAGATTAAAATCTTGATTGGGTATAGAAACAATTATGGGTGATCAATGTTTAGATCAGATATCTATTGTTTTCAGTTTTGTGTTGTGATGGCAGCACATTGTGACATGGATCATTTTTTGAGTGGATTGGATGTTGGAATCGATCCATCAGCAATAGAAGGGTTTGGTTGACCCGTGATCTAGGATCTACGGTGAGTTTCATGGAGGAATTAGTAGAAATAGCACCATGATGAGAAACATTCAATGGGTGGGATTCTTTTTTAAAATATCCAACTACATGGTGTCTAGTTCAAGATCAAAAGTAACATATCCCCCCCCCCCCACATGTTCCAAAGTTAGGGTTTCCACATTTAGAGAAATATTACACCCCGTGTGGTGGGTCTATACATTGGATAATAGTTATCTAACCAGCTCATCATGTACACGTATTACACACGTAGGAATCCCTGTAGATATGTATGTCATGTGTGACTAGTCACATACATTGTAACTCATAGTGAAAATCATTGTGTGTACAAGGAGTACTTTCGTATGATGATTTTTTACCCCAAAAGATGTTTCGTGGGATCACATTCCACGTAATAGATATTTCTCAATGTGCACATGGAGTACATGCTTAGGTGACCATGTATCCCAACACACAGTGTATGATGGGGAACAATCCATGTACATCATAAAATATAGATTTAGGGGAAGATGACACACACTGAGTTTCATCCCGACCCATATATTCCATGTAATTTGGAGTACACCACCATGTACATCAATGAGTATAGAGGAACTCCATGAGTATATAGGTATGGACCAAACTACATGGGATTGAGTATCTGATATATGGATGGTAATTTATATGGTGTGTACCCATATGTAAATTCCATGTACTTTGGGAAATGAATGTCTACTGAGTGTGATTAACGGGAAATGATTGGCCTTGTGAGACTGACTAGATAACCCTAGGTACATGTCATATACATATTAAAGTAAATGTTATATCCCTCTCTCTTCTTATTTCAGTACTACTGTGATCTTGGTTGTGCTCCCTTGAATATATTATTATACGGTGACTTCCCTTGGTCCATCCTCAAGGGAGTACATTGTGGCATCATGTAAAAAGCATAATATGTGATCCTCTCTATGGTTTTAATATTGGATAGTGATCAGTAATACCATATAGTTACCCAAAATATGATTCTTTATCATTTCCTCAAGCTCGTGATGTGGGGTTTGTGGAATCTTCCTGTCTATCCTATGTGAGTGTATAATCCCCAACATAGAAAGTTATTCTAGTTGGGGTCCAGTATACCATATATAGAAAGGGTGATATCTCTTATCTTCATATAGAAGTCTTCATAGTTCTAGGTAGATTTATTTTTACCACATTTGACATGTTTGTTATCCACTATCTATATATCAATATCAGTTGTCTTCTTTTGAGTTGTGGACTAATTAAGTGAGTATCTTAGATAATCCCTCTAAGATTCCTTGGGTATTCGTCATTGATAGACCTACCGAGTGTGATATATAATATGATGACCATCAATATAGTAATACCTGATGAGTTAGACCTCTCGAATGAGTTCCATTAAGGGTCTAAATTCATGTGGAGTGATTTCTATTATACCAGTGTTTACATTGTGACTCTTGTAAAATCCTAGGATAAAAGTTAGTATGTGACCACATTTTGAGAATTAGTGTCTATCAGGATAATATTTAGGTTTTTTTGTTCTATGTTGTTATGTATCATATCATGATTGACATTCCTTCATGGTGAGGTGAGGAATCCTCTCTTGATTTTTTTTTGTATTTTTTGGGTGGTCTACTGTGTATTCTTATACTAACCCATGCATGGAATCAGCCCACACATGTTATTTATTATGCTGATGATAGAACTTTTTATGGAGTCCTAGGTGGACCAGGAGCATACCAATATGGTTGAATTGGTAAGACCATAATTCATACTGGTTTTTATTTTTTGTAGCTACCCAGGTGTTTTTAATAGGTCGAAATCCTTACAATATTTGTGGTCTTTTATTTGGTTGTTTTCATTTTTCCTACTTCTTGATATACTATAGTGTAAGATAAATGTTATAACAGAATTTTTAGATTGATATATTTACCATTTTTCATTATATTTTTATATGAAGAAGTGTGTATGTGTACATGTAATTTAAGAAAAGGCCTCTCATGTGTTTGATCTGACTAATCAATGCTAGTTGTTAGACCCTAGCCTATTAGAGGAGGGATTATTGTGTTCTTATCAACATACCACCCACTAGGTGGTCACGGGTGGGATAATCAATGAAAAATTAGAATAATAGTGGTTCATAATTAGACTAGAGTTTGGAAAATTTCTATGTATCATTTTTGGTTTGAGAACTAAGGAAACTATGTTAAAGTACCTCGCATTTGTCTTTTTGGATAGGGGACCTATTGTGGATGTTCCATCTGAAATAGTCCTTCCCTAAGTCTTTGAAAACATATTATTTTGAATATTCAAAACTAAGAACTAATCACATGGAAAATATTAGTACATTAATCATATATTAATAGGTTTCAGTTATATCTCTTTCATGAGTTATATCCCATGATATACTCTTTAGACCATTGTGCATCGTGGTAAGAGCTGGATGATTCTACTGTGATAGTAATCCAGGATTTTGTAGAGGGTCCATGGTTATAATCAACTTGAATACAAGGATTTACTTTGTTGATGTTTTCATGAGTCAATTCCTCATTGTGGATAGAGAGTGATGTATCCATCCATTCATCATCACATTAACTACCTATTGTAGTTCTGGTGGAATATCCCTATAATGATGAGCATCAATTTGTTTTGGTACCACCAGTAAATGACAGACCTATACATAATGTTCCACATCGGTTTTAGAGATAGATATTTCCTAGGTTTCATGGTGATCTATACCCCATTATCAGGTGGTGGATGACCTAAAATATCATATGTTATTGATTTCCCTCTTGGCTAGTACCCATTCTGATGGTGGTCCTAGTGTAATGACTACTCTAGAATAACATAAGGAATTAATATATCTTTGTGTTAGTGATGATTTACTTTGATTCAGAAATTCAAGGAAGAGGTAATCTTCCCCACTAAAGATTCATTATTTCGAGGTGATTTAAAACCATGTGGTTTAGTTAGTTCCACCCAAAGAAGATAGTGTATAGGTGTGGTGGATGATTTTTTTGACATGTATGTCTGAGGCCATTATAATGTGATGTGGTGTCAGAGAGATCTGTGGTTGTAGTGAATAAGCAAGGATCGAAATGATAGGTTCAGGTGATAGGAGCTTTTGATCAAAAATATAAAATTTGGTTTGAGGTCAAACATGTTTCTATACTACTCTAGATGTAGTTTTAGTACAAAATCATAAGCCATATTTCCCTAAACATATCCCATGTTGGAGGCCAAGTGATTTCGATGAAGACTTTATGCTCAACCCTTGTGTTTAGACGCTCTAGTATAGAGGATCAGTGATTACACACCCCTACTAGAAAATTTACATGACTCTATGAGGATATAAGGACAACATGGAATAATTATATAGTGCCATTGATAATTTATTATGTTTTCCTCGATAAAGATTATTTTTCTACTATCTATTACCATTTTTAGTATTACCATTAATGGTGGAATTTCCCCAAAGTTAGTGGGAAGTATTTTTCCTTCTTCGGTGATAACAATTCCCTGAAAAAGTTGTATTAATCATGTGTAGTAGGATATATTTAATATTTTATCAGTTGGTTTGTATAACCCATGGTGTCATAGATTCTATAAAATTCAGTTCTATATGTTGTTGGAGAGGAGAAAGGTAATCAACCTGGGGATGATATGGTCATGCCTTTATTAGATGTTTTCTCCATATTGAAATTACATCCAAGGTTGGACCGATGTCTTCAGTAATATATCTGATGAACTCATCTCGCAATGAGAGATGAAGGTTTGGTTAGAGAAAACTATAGAGAGGGGGTTTTATTAGGCCCAGTTTTTCTCACCTAGACAATCCCATGTTATTCTCTTAAGAGGAATATCAGATCATGATGCCATGTGTATAATAACTTCAACTGAACCAAGTGAATGACCAAGAGGAGTATCCACCCTATATAATAAATTACTTCATTGACCAGTAGTTATGAGTGAAGTCGTTCTAAATGGTTTACTTCAATATTATTTATAACTAACTCCCGGTTCAAGAGAATAATGTTCCAATGGTATATTTCTAAAGTTTTTGTGGTTTCATTGAGTTCATGATGACACCATTCATTGTCTTAGAGGCCTCATTCTTGTTTTTTGGACTTATGAATCAGATCCATAACTATTTATGAATATGTATATGGTAGTCTTATTCAGGGAAACCTTTTGATCTCAGCACTTGAGGAGGATCACATGAGACACATGAGGAAGTAGCATGAGCATGACCATTTACAAGTAGTGTACCCCTAGGGACTTGTTGTGTACTTTGATAAATGGATGTCATGTGGGTATGATTCATGGGTAGTTTTATGATTAGGGAGACATCTAATGTACCCCTAGGTACACACAATGTAGTCCATAAAATAAAGGTCAGATCCCTTTTTTCAGTGTGTATCTATAATGAGCTTGGGTGTATTCCCTTCTTCTTGTTTCTCTAGGGTGTAAACCTTTAGTCTTTCCCCAATAGGGTATTGTGTGGAATCATGTTATGAGAATAGGATGTGACCCCCTCTCCCAGGACAGTCTTAGATAGAGTTGTGGAATCACTCCTTCTAATCTAGGGTTTGATCCTTTATTATTTCCCCATCCACGCTAGGATGTGTTTGAGAAATAATCATAAACAAACTATGAAGGCATATGATCCACTAATTAGTAGTTTATTTTAGGTATGGTCTATTATACACCATTTTCCTAGGGTGAGATCCTCTATCTATGTATCAAAATATTATTTAATTAATTTAGAGGTTGGTATAACCCCTATGACTTGGGTCTAATCCGCTATCTATGTATCGATGTTTGTTGTGTTCCAGTTAGGTGTATCCTAATTAATTGTGTATCATGGATGAGCACTCTCTGTTTCCTTAGAGATTCATTATGTATAGATTTGATGAGCATGATCAATCATATGAGCACCATCTGTATATTAAGACCTTATGAGTGAGATCAATCATAAGAATTCTGTCAAGAATGAGAAGGCTCTTTGTGTGAGTTTTTTTAGATGAGTTTTACCTTTTAAGCATCTAATATAGTCCTTTTCTGGTAGTGAGATCATGACCTCATCATGAAAATTAGTTTTTATCATGACCACATCTAGGTTTTATGGTTATATATTGTTATTTCTCATATACTGACTGACATACCTTCATGGTGACGATCTGAATAACTTAATGATTTTATATGTTTACCAATTTCAAGGTATACTTCTTTGTATTTTATACTCAACTATACAAGGGTTCTATACACACATGTCATTTATTATCCAGACAATATCCATTTTCAAAAATGTATAATGTAGACATGGAGTAGGTGGAGGATAGTTTAATTATAAAACCATATTTAGTAACACATTTTTATTATGGGTATCTACCACCGTGTTGTCAGTGGGTCAGACTCTTTTCAGTTTTTTGGGCTGGTATTTGGAACTTTTAATATGTTCTACTTAATATTTTTCTATGATTAGGGATATATGTTATGGAAAAATTTATATTATGATTTTCTTTCATTTATTCATTATACTAATATATGTTGTTGTTTGCATGTGTATAGGTACTATAGGATAAGACTTCCATGTGTGTGATATGCCAACTTGGTGATAGTCACCAGACCCTAATCTATTGAAGGCCAGCTCATAATTTCATTCTTTTTAATCTCTATCCAAGAGGGCCCTAATGGTGTGGTTCATGACAAATAAGTGGGGATTCAAAAAAAACAGTTTGTTACTCCTCCACCATCTACATAGTAGGTAGATTTCCATTCAATCCTAGATAATTTGATAGTCCTAATTAAAACCATAATCCTCCATCATTTAGAAAACCCAGGCCTGTAAATCCACTAGATCTATAAGACATTAGTCCACTATTATTGTTTCTCGTGTAAACAGTGTTAATACCCTTTTGGACTCAAAAAAATCATTGGACATTATGCTTCTACCCCTTAAACCTGTTATTTATCAATCATATCCTAAAAAATGATATATATCATTTCCAAATCAAAACAACCTAACATTTTCTAACCCAAAGAAACTTTTTATCGTAATTCTACACTTATTTTGCTTCCAACTTCACTAAAAACCCATAGAATTATTCAACACTTAATCACATTTCCATTTAAACCATTGACTATTAATAAGGTAATTGTTTCTCAACTAATCATGAGGGTTAGTGGGTGAAGATAAAAGGAGATGAATAAAGGGTTACTATATTTTAGTAATAGCCCCTCGTTCTTTAATCTACGATTATGCTTTATTATTGGTTGTCATTAAATATGTAATAAAAAATGATAAAAAAATTATATGCATCATCACAATGAAATAGAGAGAAGAGAAATAAAATAATAATGTAAAAAAAAATCATGATAAATAGTGCATAAAAAATAGTAACTCCCAATGTGGAGATTTTTTCATAGTTTCCACATGATTTGCCATATATTTATGCCATGATCGTGTATGAATGGGTAACACACGGATTGAACATTGTTAACAGATTATATAAAATGATGGATAACTTTAATTATACTATTTTAGTATAAATATATATATAATAATTAGAAAAACAATGTATTTTAACAAATACACAAAATAAAAATATACATGGACCTTATAACTAAACTGTCATTACACCTCCCAGAGTTATAAACCACCATATCGAATCAAAGTGAAGAGATATATTTTTTATATCAGTATCTATTTAATTAATATTTGATAGTAAAATCATTTTCATTCACAGAGGAAAAATATTAAAAAAATAACATATATATTTTAAATGTATGTGATACCATAAAAATTAATATTACCATGTTAACACTTAATAAAGATTATTAATAATAGTTTCAATGATTTTATAAAGAATATAACTTTAAACATCATCCCACCTTTATGTATTTTAAACATGTATAATGGATCACTAAAATATTTTAGTGTACTAATATCACATATAATTCTTATATCCGTATGAGTTCAATTAATCAATATTACCCATCCACATCTCACACCATTATAGAATTTTCCACCATTAAAGTTTCATCTTCCAATAGTTTCCAATCACCACCAGGTACTATATGAAATTCGTGAATTCATCGATGTCAAGATCACCCAAATGATTAAAAATTGAGAATTCAAGCACATACCTACTCAATTAAAAAATATCAATGAAATTATAAACATTTCATAATAATAAGGATAATGTAAGGGGACATGAAACCTCACTTACCCTACATAGGATCCAAAAAGGATTGTTGAACACTAGGAAATCATACCCCCATAGACAAAATAACATAGACCATGTCATGATGTGACTTTAAACAAATCATGGTCTCACTCATGAAACTATAAAGTCATTATAATTTGATCAGAATAGTAATTTTTATAGGTATGAGTTGTTCTAATTCCCTCTTAGATCACATGTACCTCCTCCTTCATCAACTAAAACATATTTTCCCCATAATTAATGATATCTAGTCTTTATAAAACCAATGGGAGATCTATATGGAGTCCCATACCTAGCCTCATAACATTCAATGGAAATATTAGAGTGATGGTTATTTCTATATAAAAACAACTAAATTTAGTTGATCACCCCATATCCTACTAAATTAGGGAATATAAGAAGAGAACATGTCCTAAAAAAGATAAATGTTCCTTTTAATTTGGATATCCATATATGGATGGAACTCTATACTCAACCATAATTGACTCTTGAAATACCTTGTGAAATCCTTATCCATTATGATGTTAAATAAGCACTTCAATCGAACATAATAATTTAGGGTATTTGTGTAACAAAAAAATATCATCCAAATATAGAAGTCCCAAACTATACACAAAACACTGCTCATGTATTGGAAGAAAGTGGGATTATCTCTTAAATTAGTCATCAATCACTTAACAAATATCATGAACCTTTTTTTAGTCACTCAAATGTTAGAGATATTTTGATATTCAATAAATTGTCCTAGAAACTGTCATTCGAGCTGATATTTGGGAGAAGAATTCAATGAATATATGGTAATATCCTACAATGCTATGAATTTAATTTTTCTTAAACATATTAATGATTGGTTTTCATGTTCAAATAGTCTGGATGGGGTCTACTTATACACCAACGTTTTACATGAAGTTTTATGAAAAATATATTTCCAAAAACTAGTTGTTGAACTATTATAGTATAGCACAGAGTTTCTGATCATGAAGAAATTCCATTAAAATAATCCGATACACAAAATGATCCTCCTCAATCAAGGAATATATAAAGATGTAATCATTGGTGACCTCCAAAAAATGATTTGTGAATGGTCTAAATATATGGTACATGAGCCCTATGAAAAGAAAAAAAAATTCATTCCTAACATCATCACTGTGAATTTGTAGTGTTCATAGTGAACCAAAAATAAATATTTGTAATGTCCTCCACATTTACATAAAGATAGTGATATCTCAATTGAATTCTTCTCTTATAGAACAACATTATTCCCTTTAGTAATTAAAATAGGTATTCAATACTTATTATATAGTATTTGTATTGTCATTAACATGGTTTAGGTGGTGATAGTAAGTAAGAATCCATGGTATCTCTTCTATCTTCTTAGATATAGTAAGTATTTTTTCTTAAATGTCACAATGTTTTATATAAAAATATTCCATAAATAGTTCACTGGATGCATCTTTATCTCTTAATTAATATTTGGGTATATGTATTAAGTTTCTTAGAATATTATTGTGGTCCTAGGATGAAAAGAAATATATATTATGATCTGTAAATGAGGGGAAAATTTTGGGTTGAGCTCTGGAAAACATGCACATGATCCTCCATCACTACCAAAAGACAATACTAATAATAATATTCCACAAAAAGAACTAAATTAATACACTAGGGGTAATAGGTTATAATTTCCAATGATTAATCCATTTTCATCATAACTAATGATCTCATGCACCCATGATGTAAAAAACATAATCTGTTAACTCAATATCACATCACTCACCAATTATAGAAATGAGTCATTCCATGGAATGATGATTGGAAATTTGTACATTGGATTAAAATTATAGGTATTCATCCATGTATAATGTGATCCTCACAAACTAATCTCCACTAAATGAATCTTTTGACAATTAAAAAATGTGGGTGACAGTGTGGTTTCCTTGGTTTATATTCCCTAGCCTAATATGTCTTAATAAAGACTCTTATAGGCTATTTAACATTCAAAATATATAGGGATTATAAAATCCTAGTTCAAAATAGTTTTCATATGTTCTGGGACATGTTATGATTTTCTAAAGATTATAAATTTTACTATATCAGGAATTGATTTATCTAAACAACTCATATAATCCATTTATCCCCATCACAATTCATCATATCCAATAGCTAGTTGAGGACTACCAAGAGTTGGTGCTGTAATTTTATGGAATATCTATCTATTGTAAAATCTTGACACCTCTCCAAGGTATAAATCCTGTTAATTATTATCACGATATATAAAATATATTCATTTTCTTTCTGATGGAATTACTAGGGGAACTTAGGAAAAAACATGGAATAAATAGGATGAATTGAAGATTCTTAGAAGTTATAAGAATTATTCATATAGTGGATAATATTCACACCATTAAAAATCATGGGAAGGTCCCTGTGGGTGTTCTGGCTCCAAAACGCAAGGCATGAATCCTCGATTGATGTCATGAAATCCTCAAGTGGGATGTTTTAAATTTTTATGTTAATTTTTTAGATTTGTGTTTTTTTTTGAAATAAAAGGGGGTTCATCAATGGAATTATAATTCATTAACACCCATAACCCATGTTATTCTTCACAATAATAGGAACATTTCCAAATTCATAAGTATAATAACGTGTTCTTTTTTTTGATTAAGAAATAGTGGTTTGTCTACCCTCCCACCACCATATCTTTTTGTTTCTTCTCATGTCATGCATATTCTCACAGTTTATGTGGTCTTTTACATATTTTTAGGGCATTCATAAATATTTCATATTTTACACAATTATAATTAATCAATAGTTAATTTCTGATATATGAGTATCTGTGATAACGATATATGTTTTCCCAGGACTTGACCTCTAGTCTTTTTTTATTTTTTCAATTTTTTGTGTGGTGTGTCATACTATTTTTTTCGTGATACAGACTAGATAAATTTTAAATAATTGAACTGTGAATGAATTAGGTAGATTACCTATTTAAATTATGTTAAAACTAGGAATTAGTGACTCTTTAATAGAATATGTTATTTTAGAATTGACAATAATTATTGAAATCATAAATTCATTGTCCTCATGAAATGGTAAATAAGATTGGGAGATATACTTTGTTGTGTGAATTATTATTTTGTGTTTTAACTATTAAAAATAAATCTAATTTTTTGAGCTTTTTTAAAAATAATATGAAACAACCATCAATGATCATAAATTGAAATTCAAGGCTTGTTGGGTTTTTTTTACAATGTAAAAAGTGAGTGAAAATGTAGTTATAAATGGTTTATCTTGTTCTTCAATGAGTTAAAGTTAAGTTGTAATTTTATATTACGTTTGTAAAAATTAAATGATTTTTGTGACTTAAAATGGTTTGTGTTCTCTAAAATTGTTTTTTATTGATAAAATGGATTTTACGAAATGCCTTAGAGAAATACTATAGATTTTATTAGGACTTGAATAGCGAGGAATCTCTTAGGTTTTCAGTGGATTCTAGTAGGGGACTAAGAATAATTTTGTGACAAGATAACACCCTTATATTCATTTATGTTTGATGTAATATAAATCCTTGATTAAGCCTATATATTATTCTTAAATTCATTACCATGAATTCCATGAGGTGTCACCCACATAAATTTGAGTAAAATGTTACATGTTGAATTATTAGAATTCATCTCATGGTTTATTTTTGGGATCTATTATTAAATTTTTTAAGATAATCTCCCAAGATTTTTCTTTATATATTTGGGTTGAATGCCTTAAACTGGTATCGTCACATACATGGGAAGTTTATGTTTCTAGGGATGGAATTATAGTTCTACCTATTTTATTTTACATGTGATCATATTTCTCCTCAATTAATGGACTAGGTTTATGTGTTTATTAGTTAATGGGATTTATCTCTGGGCCTAGTTTGGAAATATATGATGATTCAATGCATCATATCCATTATATTGGTGACACATATTAGTTATTTTATTACATTCCACTAGTCATTTTTTACCTGGACTATAACAGTGGTCGGTTATTTAATGGGTTTATGGTAATTAATACAGTGTTATTACATATTAGTGTATTATAACATCTTACATAACTTGTCCTTTAAATATATAAAATATATTTTATGTTGCCAAATTATTTAATTACTATGATTCATCAGCAAAATAAAATTTCAATTATCACTTAAAGAATGTTATATCTATAACTTTTAATTGAAATATTCATTAACATAGTTTTTACTATAAAATAAATCTAGTTAAATTAAATAGATTAAAATATTAAATATAATTATTTTTCTGGGTTTTTTCATTACATAGGCTAAAAAAATTCAACGTTCCACTTATAAATTATTTTACAGCATAACAATTATTTGAAATTTCTTTTAATTGATACTTTTTTGGAAAATAAAAGTTATTGTAAAAATGAAAAGGAATAAAATTGTGGACACTATATATATGTATAATGAGGAACAAATGGATGATTTATTTTTAACCCTATATAGGGATCATTATGGATAAAAAACCTTAATTTTTTATTATTCCCTATGGACATGAGACTCGTGATGTGTGGGGGTTTTTCGTGATATTATAGTTATTCTTGTCTTGGGAATGTGTAGGGTGGATTAGATTTTGTCTTATTTACAAGAACTCATTGTAAGGATTTGGAATTGAGGATTTCTTGAGACTATAATATTGGGAGTGAGTACAACCTAACTTTGTGACCCATTTGGATCATGATGTGTGGGATCGGTGTGAGACCCTAGTGACCTTCTTTTCCATGACTCCTTATTTGGTCAGCGGTGCCTTCATACATTTGAGGGGAACCCATTGAAAAGTTTTCCAGGTATTTGAGTTCTTTGAGGTAAATTATTTAGGTGTATATGATTTATTTTACTATATCATTTTATGAATTGTGATAATAATTATATAGTTTATCCATGATAGATTTCATTGGTTTTTAGGGGAGGAACACTTGGGTGTGGTTGGTTTTGGTGTAATAGCTAGTTTATGGATGGAACGTATAGAATCTCGGCCTTTTCTTACATTACTATTACATCATTTAAAATATAAACAACATAATAGTATTACACTTAGAGGATACAAAGGTTTAGTGTCTAGGGAAAACTAGGACCATACATAACAAATACAACATCAAGCATAAACATTCATTTTATTTCTTCTTCTATAGCTTCTTATTGGCACTTGTCCTCTCCTTAGTACATATAGCCACATGAGGATATAAATCAAAAGGGGTGAGATAAAAGCCCATTGATAGGATAGATAATAACAATATATCATGGGATGAGCATAATCATGACTTAGGCAAAAGATCATGAACAAGATATGAGAATAAAAACAAGACATGAAATGTGACAGTGCATAAAAATGAAACATCATGTCTTAGTGGTTAACTACCACACATACTTGTGAACCAAGATAGCATCTTGTTAGCACATAATTTTATATTTACTCATGAGATTAATCACTTTACCCAATGCATTGGAGCGCTGTATAATTCTGGGCACACCCGTCACTTTGAAACATTCATATTGCGCTATATAATTCCGGGCGCACCTGTCACATCATAACATTATCATTATCATGATTTCCCCAAAGAACACATATCAAAAGTGAACATAACTAACCCATGTAAAGTAATGGGATTCATCTCATAAGAATACATTCATAATCATTGGGTTCCCAAAAGAAAGAGGGAACACATTACTTGATACAAGGCCCATCAATAATGAATAAGAGGTAAAAGTTGAGTTCTTAAAAGAAGAGTTCTTTTGGAAAACATTCATATTGACATAAACATCATTAGAAAACATGTATATCCTATAAAAGTAAACACAATGATGAAAAATTGATCTTTATGGAGTGACTATATGAAAAATGTAGTGAAAGAGGTAGAACCCGAAGGGTGAAAAATCGGTTCGAGAATTTCCCCTTACCTTGTACCCGAATGCTTCCTTCTCGATAATGTCCTATATAATAACATTATACTCATTAATTAGAAATCCAGAACCATGTTTAAATTAATAGGGTTCATTATGGTTTCATTATGTCATATTATGTTCCATTGGATGACTTATAGAGTTTAAAAACATTGTTCAGGGATGTTCGTTTTTGTGGGTTTTCTTGGATGGTTCACTTGTATTCTTAAATTGAAGTTTGGGTAGAACATGAGTAAACATACAGAACTGATATTACATGTTATTAATGAGATTATAGGATTTTGATTGATCTTATAATGAATTATATAAGATCCATGTGGATGAATCATTATATAATAATGAAACGAAGATTGTGTGGGTTAATTTGAGTGGTTTTTCGATCACAATGAACTTGTTTTAATTTATCCCTTAGTAATATGTTCATAAGTCAGTTCCAGAACATTAAATAGGACATAATAAATATAACATATTCTGGTTCAACTATAAAAATGGTTTCATGACCAGATCTCAAGGTTGAAATAGAAGAAGAGAGCATGTCGTTTTTGAAGGTGATAAATTAAAACCTCATGAACAACGTTCTCTTTAATAAAATTAAAGGAATAGGGAAAAGTGGTGGTGTGATATAATATCCCATTAGAATAATAACATTATAGTAGATGTATAATAGTGTATTTAAAATACAATTTAGATTAAATAGGTGGGGATAGAACAAGAAATGAACTTGAACATGAAAGGAAAATGAAGGAGAAGAGGGAGAGAAATTAACTCTAGAATCCTCCTCTTGAGAACCTACTTTAGGTCCTAAGCATGGTCTTTTGATGAGACCAGAAGCATTTGGACTTGGGGGAGGGGATATGGAAGGTGTTTGGGCCGAGTTTAGAGAAGTCTTGGAGCTTGAGAGGTGTGAGGAAGCGAGGGAGGGAAGGGTGTCTTTTATAGTGGAGGGGAGAGGGGTTTCCTTAATATAAAATTCATTAGTTTAATATTTCCCCACCAAACAAGGAATAGTGAGTCTTGAATAACCAAGAATAGTAATTTTATAATTTAATACCGAACCAAGTGGGCTTACATCAGAATAACATCATCAATCACTCTATTAATACATTAATTAGCATTTATTGTGAATTATCGGATTCTACTATTCATCAAAAAATCATGTACTTCAGAAAAATCCCAAAAATTTTCCCCAACCATTTTCCAACGTGTAGAATGTAAAAATGAAGTCTATTTTTCAGAAATGATTTTCTAAATATTATTAATTAAATATTTCAATAGAATCATAATTTACATAAAAAAATAGTTTTTTAGATTAAAACTGATTTATAGTGCTTTCAAAAATTACGTAGGGCCTTATAAAATTATCTACAAACTATAAGAGATTGATTCAATAATTTATGAATACATTTTATGGAAATAAATTTTCTTTTAAATTAATTAATTAGATATAATTAATTGTTTATGACTTAAAAATTACCTAAACATTTACTAAGGTTAAATTGTCACTTTCTATGATGTATAAATTTTATTTTATTATTCATAGGTAATGTTACACTTATGTTGGATTATTTAATATTCATAAGGTTCATATTACTATTCATAAGGGTAGGTTACTGTTCACCAAAAAATATTTTTGTTTCATTAGACTCTAAAAATCATCTTGAACACAACCATGTATGTGGGATTTTTGAAATTCAAAACATAGAAGTGACAACCTTATGTTTAAAGATCACTTATCACTTATTAGTTCATTATGTTGTGTTTTAATTTTATTTTATGACATAAATATAATAAGGGAATTTTCCATTGAAAAACTTTGGGTCGTTACATTCTTCCCCCCTTAAGAAATTTCTCCCCCGAAATTTTACTTTACACAAAAAGGTGAGGGTACTTCTCCTTCATCAACTCATCTAGTTCCCAAGTTGCTTCCTCAAACTTATGGTTCCTCCACAACACATTGACAAGATGGGTTGTCTTGTTGCATAGAACCTTATCACTTCGGTCCAGAATCTTTACCGGCTACTCCTCATTGGAGAGATCATCTTCCAGCTGCACCACCTCTGAGTTTAGTACATGTGAGGGGTCTGGTATGTACTTCCTCAGTAGAGATACATGAAACACATCATGAACTTGAGCCATATTCGGTGGAAGTTCAAGACGATAGGCCACGGCTCCTATGCGGTCAAGGATTTCAAAGGGCCCAATATACCTTGGGTTTAGCTTCCCTTTCTTCCCGAATCACATGACTCTCTTCCATAGAGATATTCGAAGGAAGACTTTATCTCCAACGTCGAACTCCAAGTCCCTTCGACGATTGTCATGATAGATCTTTTTCCGATTTTGTGCATCTTTGATGTGTTTCTGGATGACATGAACCTTCTCTTCATCTCTTGAACAAGATCGGGTCCATGTAGCTTTCTTTCTCCAACTTCATCCCAACAGGTTGGAGTTCTACATCACTTCCCATAAAGATCTTCATACGGAGCCTTCTGAATACTCGAGTGGATGATATTTGTGTATGAGAACTCAACCAATGGGAGATGCTGATCACATCCAGCTTTGAATTCTAGAGAGCAGGCTCTTAGCATATCTTCAAACGTCTAAATAGTCCTTTCAGACTGGCCATCAGTTTGGGGGTGATAGGCCATGCTGAAATTTAATTCAGTACTCAAAGAATGTTGAAGCATCCTCCAGAATTTAGATGTGAACGTTGGATCATGGTTAGAGACAATGGAGAGTGGAACACCGGGCATCCTCCCCACTTCCTTCACATGTATCCTTGCAAGTTTTTCAAGTGAGAGGTCTTCCCGAATAGCGATAAAATGGACAGTCTTGGTGATTCGGTCAACCAACAACCCATATCGCATTATTTCCCTTTGATTTCTTCAGGAGGCCTGTGACAATGTCCATAGTAACATTCTCCCATTTCCACATGGGTATAGGAAATGGCTGCATCATACCTTTGGACTTTTGTAACTCCACTTTTACTTGCTGACATACCAAGCCCCTTGATGTATATTCTGCCATCTCCTTCTTCATGTTATCCCACCAGAAGTGTTCTAAGAGATCACAATACATCTTTGTACTCCCAGGATGGATAGAGAAAGTTGAGCTATGTGCATTATCCAACAGATCCTTATTTATCCCGGGTGATTAAGGCAGACAAAGCCGCATTTACTGCATTCACCCTCTTTTGTATCTCCACATCATCAGTTTGTGCTTCCTTAATCTTATCTTGGATGGATTCTTGTGCAATCATTTGGGAAAGGTAGGATGTATCCCCTGCCCTCATGATTTCCAAATCCATTCTTTTCATATCCAAGAAGATAGGATCCTTCTCAATCTACAACATGGATAGAGTAGCAGGTTTTTTTCTTCTTAGAGCATCAGCTACCTTGTTCGCCTTTACAGGATGATAGTGAATAGAGAAATCGTAATCCTTGATTATCTCTAACCATCTTCTTTGATGCATGTTGAGCTCCTTTTGTGTGAATATATACTTTAGGATCTTGTGGTTTGTGTTTATGTCACACCTCTCTCCATAAAGGTAGTGCCACCATATTTTCAATGCAAAAATCACAACTGCTAGCTCTAAATCATGTGTCAGGTAGTTCTGCTCATGGATCTACAACTGTCGTGAGGCATAGGCTATCACATTATCATTTTGCATGAGTACACAACCTATGCCTTTCTTTAAATCATCATTGTATATCACAAAACATTCTCCACTTTTCGGTAGTGTGGGTACATGTGCAGTGATCAGCCTTCTCTTTAGCTCTTTGAAGCTTCCCTCACATTCTTCCGTCCAAACATACTTTACCCCTTTCCTTGTTAACTTAGTTAGCCGGCTTGACAATCGTTAGAAGTTTCTCACAAAATGTCAGTAGTACCCAGCTAATCCAAGAAAACTATGGATTTCTGTGACACTAGAGTACCTAGTCCATTCCACAATCACCTTTTTCATCGAAGGGTCCACAGAAATTCCCTCACTTGTGATCACATGTCCCAAGAACGTGACTTGATTCGTCCAAAAGTCACACTTGCTGAACATGGCGTACAACTTATCCTTTCTCAATGTCACCAAAACAAGTCTTAGATGAACTTTGTGTTCCTCCTTTCTCTTTGATTATATGAGAATATCATCGATAAACACTACCACAAATTTGTCGATGTAATATCTAAAGACTCTATTCATCAAATCCATGAAGATTTCAGGGGCATTAGTAAGTCCAAAGGGCATCACCAAAAATTCATAGGGCCCATAACTTGAACGGAAGGCAGTCATCTGAATATATTCCTTCTTCACCTTTACCTGATGATATCCAGAACAAAGATCCACCTTTGAGAAGTATTGATCTCCTCTTAAATGATCGAACAATTTATCAATCCTTGGGAGCAGATACTTGTTCTTTATGGTGATATTATTGAGTTCCTGATAATCGATACACAGCCGCATGGTTCCATCCTTTTTCTTCACAAAGAGCACTGGCACACCCCAAGGTGATGCACTAGGGCATATGAACCCTTTGTCCAGATTCTCTTGCAGCTACTTCTTTAACTCCTCCAGTTCGATAGGATCCATCCAATAGGAACACTTCGAGATAGGAGTAGCTCTAGGTATGTGTTCAATTGAGAACTCTACCTCCCTATCCGGGGGAATTCCGGGTATCTCTTCGGGAAATACATCACCATATTCCCTCACGATGGACATTTCCTCAAGGTTGGAACTTTCCTTTGACTCAACCATTTGGGCGAGGTAGGTGTTTTCATAGGTCATCAACACCCACACAATTGAAGGGGAGTATTATGAGATTTTCCAGAAGAATCTTCCCACATACATCAATGGGAGAAGAGTCAAACTCTTGGGTTGCAATGATTTCACCACTTGGTTTTTTTATTGATATATCTACTTCAAGGTTTCGGGGACTCGATTTTATAGTTCTAGAGAACTTACAAGATATAAAGGAATGCATAGAACCATAATCAAATAAGAATTTTTACATTCTTGAGTGAATAAGAAGTGTACCTTGTACGACTTCATTATCATGCTCCACCTCCACAGTAGTGATGGAATAAGACTTCCCTTGTTCCTTTGGCTTTGGTGGTTTCTGACGCTGATTACCCTCGAGAACTCGAGGATTAGTGCACTGGTTTGCGTAGTGCCCTAGATCCTTACAGTTTTAGCATTGAACCATGAGTGGTTATATCCTGTCATCGGCTACATTATCCGTAATTTTCGTGTGTTTTCGACACTCCTGAGTATAGTGTCCTTCTTTCCCACACTTTATGCATTTACCCATCCTTTTGAGGCAGTTCCTATGGTGCAACTTCCCACATTTTTGGCATGTGGGTCGTTGATTTTTCTTCCCACCTTTTCCCTTAGATGCACCATCTTGAAACTCCATATTTCTTTTCTTATCACCATATCCATGGGACCATTCTCCAAACTCCATCTTCACTTTGAGATCACACTGAACAACTTATTCATAACTCCCGAAGTCTTGAATTGAAAGGGCCTTTCAAAGGTGTTGTTTTAATCCACTAAAGAATCTATCAATTTTTCTATCATTGTTGATAAAAAACCCGAAATGTACCTTGCAGGCCTTGTGAAATTTGCTTCATAGGTTGTGAAAGATTATCCTTCTATTTGCTTGATCTCTATGAATTCTCTCTCCATCTTCGTATGAAGAGTTCGTGGGAAATAATTATTAAGAAATATTAACTTAAAGTCTTCCCATTCTATCTCTTCAATTTCCTCCCTTGGCTTGGGGTTATTAATCAAAGCCCACCATTGATCGACTTCTCGATCAAAACAATAAACAGCTAGAGTCACCTTCTCCATCTTAGAACAGTGAAGAACAAAAAAGATATTCACCATGGAGTTGACCCATTGTTCTACAACTAGTGGATCAGAAGATCCACTAAACGTCGGTGGTCGTTGCTGCATAAACCATTCGATTGCTAGTTGCTGCATCTTTGGTGAAGGAGGACGTTCCCAATTATTATGTTTATTGTTCATAACCTGAGATAATTGGGTATGCATTTCCATAATGTTTTGAACTCCACCTACCAAATCATTAGGGATTTCATTCGGGAAATCGTTGCATTGGTCCTCACATGAGTTGTTGGCCTGATTTCTCCTGGTTCCCACCATTTTTTAAAATAGAAAAGGATAGAACAAAACATAACTAAACAATTCATGAATAACTTATTCATTTAAAAAATTTATAATAAAAACATAACATATGGGAGCCCTAGGTAAATACTCTTGTGTGCATTTTTGTACTTAGTCTCATGCTAGAGGTTTTCTTTAGGTTTCACTAATCCTAATTCCAAAATTAACTAAACCTTGCCTCTGATACCAATTATAGCATCCCATCCTTTTCTTACATTACTATTACATCATTTAAAAGATAAAAAATATAACAGTATTATAGTTAGAGGATCCAAAGGATTAGTTTCATGGGCAAACTAGGACCATAAATAACGAATACAGCATCAAGCATAAACATTCATTTAATTTCTTCTTCTATAACTTCTTATTGGCACTTTTACTCTCTTTAGTACATATAGCCACCTGAGGATATACATCAAAAGGGGTGATCTAAAAGTCCAGTAAGAGGATATATAAGAACAATATATCAATGGGTGATCATAATCATGACATAGGCAAAAGATCATGAACATGATAGGAGCATAAATAAAGGACTTGAAATGTGGAAATGCATAAAAATGCAACATCATGTCTTAGTGGTTAACTAACACACATAATTGTGAACCAAGCCATAATATTGTTCACACATCATTTCACATTTACTCATGAGATTCATCACTTTACCCAATGCATTGGAGCGCTGTATAATTCCGGGCGCACCTGTCACGTTGTAACATTCGTACTGCGCTATATAATTCCGGGCGCACCTGTCACATCATAACATTATCATTATCATGATTGAAACATAGTAAACATATAAAAATTTAACATAACTAACCCATTTAAAGTAATGGGTTTCATCTCATAATAATACATTCATAATCTTTGGGTTCCCAAAAGAAAGAGGGAACAATATACTTGATACAAGGACCATCAACCATGAATGAGAGGTAAAAGTTGTGTTCTTAAAAGGAGAGTTCTTTTGGAAAACATTCAAATTGACATAAACTTCATTATAAAACATGTATATCCCATAAATTGAATGAAAATGATGAAAAAATGATCTTTAAGGAGTGAACATATCAAAAATGGAGTGAAAAAGGTAGAACCCAAAGGATGAAAGATGGGTTTGAGAATTTCCCCTTACCTTGTACCCGAATGCTTCCTTCTCTTTAATTTCCTATATAATAACATTATATTCATTAATTAGAAATACAGAACCATGCTTAAATTAATAGGTTTCATTCTGGTTTCATTGTGTCATATTATGTTCCTTTGGATGACTTATAGAGTTTAAAAATATTGTTCGGGGATGTTTGTTTTTTGTGGGTTTTCTTGGGTGGTTCACAAGTATTCTTTAATTGAAGTTTGGGTAGAACATGAGTAAACATCCAGAACTGATATTAGATGTTATTAATGAGATTACAGGAGTTTGAATGATCTTATAGTGAATTATATTAGATCCATGTGGATGAATCATTATATAAGAATCAAACGAAGATTGTGTGGGTTAATTTGTGCGGTTTTTCGATCACAATGAACTTGTTTTAATTTATCCCTTTGTAATATGTTCATAAGTCAGTTACAGAACATTAAATAGGAAATTATACATATAACATATTCTGGTTAAACCATAAAAATGGTTTCATTACAAGATCTGAAGGTAGAAATGGAAGAAGAGAGCATGTCGTTTTTGAAGGTGATAAATTAACATCTCATGAACAGTGTTCTCTTTAATAAAATAAAAGGAAGATGGAAAGGGGGTGGGTTATATAATATCCCATTAGCATCATAAAATTCCATTATATGTATAATACTATAATTAAAATACAATTTAGATGAAAATAGGTGGGGATAGATCAAGAAATGAACTTGAACTTGGATGGAAAATAAAGGAGAAGAGGAAGAGAAATTACCTCTAGAATCCTCCTCTTGAGAACCTCCTTAAGGGCCTAATCATGGTCTTTGGATGAGACCAGCAGCTCTGGGAGGTGGGGAGGGGCTAGGGAAGGTGTTTGGGAAGAGTTTAGATAAGTCTTGGAGCTTGAGAGGATTCAGGAAAAGAGGGGGTGAAGGGTGGCTTTTATATTGGAGGGGAGAGGGGTTTCCTTAATATAAAAGTCATTAGTTTAATATTTCCCCACAACACAAGGAATAGTGAGTCTTAAAAGACCAAGAATAGTAATTTTATAATTTAATCCTGAAAAAAGTGGGCTTATATCAGCAGAACATCATCGATGACTCAATTAATACATTAATTAGCATTTATTGTGAATTATCGGATTCTACTATTCATAAAAAATTCAAATATTTCAGAAAAATCCCAAAAATTTACCCCAAAAATTTTTTGACGTGGAAAATCCAAAAATGAATTCCATTTTTTAAAAATAATTTTTTAAATATTTTTAATTAAATATTTAATTAAAATCATAATTTACACAAAAATAGTTTTTAAGATTAAAACTGATTTATAGTGCTTTCAAAAATTACGTAGGGCCTTATAAAATTATCTAAAAACTGTAATACATTGATTCAATAATTTATGAATAAATTTTAGGGAAATAAATTTTCTTTTAAATTAATTAATTTGTTATAATTAATTATTTATGACTTACAAAGTACCAAAACGTTTACTAAGGCTAAATTGTCACTATCTTAGATGTCTAAATTTTATTTTATTATTCATATGTAATGATAATCTAATTTTGGATGATTTAATATTCATAAGGGTCATATTATCATTTATAAGGGTAAGTTACTATTCACTAAAAATTATTTTTGTTTCATTAGACTCCAAAAATCATCTTGAACACAACCGTGTATATCAGATTTTTAAAATTCAAAACATAGAGGTGAGAACCTTCTGTTTAATGATCACTTATCACTTAGTAGTTCATTATGTTGTGTTTTCATTTTATTTTATGACACAAATATAATAAGGTAATTTTCCATTGAAAAATTTTGGGTTATTACAGAACGATTCATTTTTATCTATCCCTAATAACTCTTTATTGTGTTTTCTAGTGTATTTATCATTTGTAATTTAGATTGGCTAATCTATAACTAGTGAAGTTTGTTAAAATTCATCATTCGAGGATGAATAAGGAAGATGTTTTAGGATCTATAATTAGGCATGTAAGGTGTTTTTTCAATGAATGTACATGAAAGATAGGCCTGGTTATCGTGATCTAGGATGAGGTTGGGTTTCACTAAAATGGGGAACCATTATAGGGGTTTGGTGTATGCTATTTTAATGTAACTTGTACTCTTGAAATATAAAGCACCAAGAGTGTGGTTTTTTTGTATCATAGTCAAACACTAATGGAAAGACCACGAGTGATTCTATTTTATTGATTATTGTTAATACTTTTAGAGTATGGTTGATCATAGTGATATTATCAAGTGTCTATTAAACACTAAGGTTATGAGTGACTCCCTAAACAAATTTTTCTCAACAACATACATCTCGTTGTATAAAAAAATGATGGTGTTCTTTGGCTGGTTAGATATTCTTGTGGGGGAAGAATGGATAATGGCTTCAGCATATAAGAAATGATTTTTTATATGTTACTTAATGTTTGTTTACTTAGTTATTGGCACTTTATTTTCACAATTGTATAAAACTATTCAAATTCAGTGATATTTGGGAGGAATGTGCATATTGGTGATGCACCATATCATTTGGATTCAGGATTGAGTGGTACTGAAGCATACTCCGATGAGTCCTAAATAAAAAATAATATTTTCTACGGTCTATGGATATATTTGGATTCAATGACATACTTGGTAGCATGAGTATTTTCTGACGACCGATTTTTCCTTGGTGTAGGGAGAGTAATTTTTTATGGGCTTAGGTGTAGGGACATTATTGATATGCATTAGATCTTTGTTATCATTAATGAGGTGGATGATCAGGGGTCAAAGGGGATCAACACACATATATTAATAATTCAACACATTGAAGGTGTTAAACTGGATCAATATAAGTGAATATATAAAGTGGGAATTTACCCCTTGGTAAGTTGAGGGTGTGGGCCTCATATTGAAGGAAGGATTTTCAATAACTATGGACAATATTTCTGGTCTAATGGGAGTGACTGGTAGTCGGTGTTTTGTAATGTCACTTGGTTATGAGCAGGGTGTTTGCATCTAGACACATCATGTGGTGATGGATTAGGGATGGATAATAGATCATGTAATTTTTCATTGTTTCAATGATGATTGAGGTGCACCTGGGGTGGGGATTATTGAATTTTTCATGATTATATGATTCGGTGTGGGAAAGATCATGAATGCAGTGTGACCGACAGGAGTAGAATTGATGAAACTCTAGAATGTTCATGTGTCGATGTATCTGAGATTATTTGGTCTTGCATATAGTACATGATTAGGAGTTCAAATTTATTTCTTGAAGAATTTCAATCATTATCATCAGAATCATGGTAGAGTTCGGTGATCTGAGTGGGGGTCAAACAGAGGAATCCTCAGTTCTTATATTATATCACAACTCTAGTCATATGTAGATTTGGTTATAGATATAGGATTACTATAGGACTTAATGCATCATGGTCAGGTATTTTGGAAATGTATCGATAGGGTCCCGTGAAATTTTTTGAGTTTGGTCAGTTGGAGGTGGTTATACATCAATGGGGGTAAATACTAGCTTTTTGGGTGGGTTATTCGTAGGTGGTTTGTATAACGACCCATACTTTACATACATTGTTAATACATCAAAATTGAAGCACACTTTTTACAACATATGACAAACCACAAAGGACCGTATAGGTATAGTGTCTTTAGAAACTGGGAAACATAAACAACTGGTTCTTAAATCTTCTACAGTGTCTCTCATTTATTTCATCATATCTAGGTTCCCTTTTAGCATATTCTACTTAATATCCATCTTCCAGACCTGTGGAAAAGAAAACATACAAAAAAGGGTGAGCTCAAATGTTCAGCAAGGGAAAATAAAGGAAATAAAAATCATATCATATCTTTTTGAAAATCATAACCTACAAAAGAGATCATAATATCTTAACATGGAATCAATCATAGAAGTGAAAATGAGATCCCCATAATCATAACATAAAACTTGAAACTTTGTGGCATGCACACATAATTAGGGAAAATCATTTCTTGTTAGTCATGACTCATTGCCAAGACTATCCTAGCGGACAAAGTCCATTTCTGAACCGAGTTCACTCCTCGTTTCAGTCCTGTATCACTAAACTGAAATAACCTTCCGTTCCAGCCATGTCTATCTCATGAGATATAAATCTTTACCCAATGCATTGGAGGGAGATATAGGTCCCACCCATCTTATAATGAATCCTTTCTTATGTGTTCCACATAATCATAAATCATACATCATCACATAACACATGTAACTAAAATGGGATTCTTGAAACATCATGACATCATAAAACAAATCATATAAGGTAAATGACTTCATAAAAATAATTCCCTCAAAACATAATCAAATCATTGTAATAATAGGGATAAAAACATAACCCTATATTATCTTAGATGGAAAATAATTTTGGTAAAACATTTGAACTCCATTCTTGAGGAAAATATCCTTTCTTCTTCAAAAACACTTTTCTTTTCTTAACATGTCATACAATTATAAACTAAAAGAAGTTGATTAAAAATAAACTTGAAAACGTATAAAGGAAGATTCTTGGAAATAATGTTTTAAAAATCGATTCTTGTCGTATAAGTTAAAAAAACATTCTTCGTACTTTTGTCAGAAAAGTCAAAAAGTACCTCGTACGAAAAACAACAAAGGATTCCTTTCATATTCTTTACTAAAAACTCACCGAAGGGTAAAATTGGATTTAAACATTTTTAGGTGGATGGAAATAATATTACATATTCAGGAAACATGGATGTGGATGATAAAATACACCACAGTAAATACTAAAGTATAAACAATCTCTGATAAAAATGAGATTGTGATATTTCCCTTACCTTAGGTCCGATTTGCTTTGTACGTGTCTGAAGCTCCTGTATAATGGTTTAAATAATGTTATTGACTTATTCCAGAATCGTAAATATTGATATTATATCATATATGGTAATATTCTTAGCTTCTTATTAGTAATATTTCATTGTTACTTGTTACTCGGGTCTTTATTGCCTTTTGTTCTTATGCGTGTTTTGCCGAATAAATTCTTATTATTATTTTAAGGTTATAGATACCTTATATCCAGAATGGTATTAGTGTAACATATATCATATTTATTAATTCAATTCATTTATATAATTACTATTTAATGATGATCATGTAGAACGAGTCGCATCACATCGTGGAGACGGTATTCCGTACGTACGCACGAGTGATGATATCGTTCCTATGATTGTGTAATTGTATTAGAGTATATGAATACTATTTCAGTATCAATATCACTTTATAATAATCATATATAGTTACTCATTACACCATTATACCCATCCTTGTAAGGTGATGGTGGAAAATAGATTACACCACGGCGTGGAGACGGTATTCCGTACGTACGCACGCGCGGTGATTTCATTTTTCCGTAGGATGGATAGAAGGTGAATTTGGATTTTTTTTCATATTTATAATAACATATCAGTATTTAAGTAATACTGATGTTATTAATTTATCTTGAAACATCTAAAGAATAAGAAGTTTAAGAAGAATGAAATTGAAAAGATCGGTAATGGATATTACCTCTTCTTTGAAACGCCTCTTTGAATCCTCCACTTAGGGAACTATGATTGGTCTTTGAAGAAGACCAGGACCTCTAGGATTATTCTAGGGAAGTGGAGAGGGGATTTTGGCAGGGGTTGGCCGAGCTTGAGTTCTCAAATTGGTGTGAGGAGGAGGGGGAGGAGGTTCCCTTTTATAAGGTAGGAGAGGGGCACCTTAGGAATATCTCAAAATATTATTTTATATTAAAGTCAAAATCGGTTTATAATTGTTCCAAAGGGTCTTATTTAGAAGGTAAAGTGGGGATGGGTCGAAAGCCTATCAACCAATAGGATTTAGAAAAGTTTAGGTTATTATTTTAACCTTATCAATTAGATTTAACTCTAAGTTAAATAATTTAACGTTTACCGTGACTTTTTGTTTTCTTACACTATATGGTTAATACACTTACTATAACATTCCAAACGAACCCCAAGTTGTTTAGTATTAATATATATATCCTTATCTAAGTCATTTGGCGGAACCTTAGATTTTTAGGAATAAAATAACAATTAATAATATAATATTTGATTTAAAAACTATTTTGTGTCAATTTTGACACTATTTGATATATGATTTTTGTGAAAGTCATAACAGAATTATATGTTCGAACCAAGTTGATTAAATCAAAAATAATATATCATAGTAACCTATAAAATTAGTGGAATTCATAAAAAGTCTCAAATTACATTTATTTGAGCATTTATAACATCAATTATGTTAGCATTTCCTTAAAAGCGTAATTACTGCATCATCGTTGTGTCATAAATAAATTAATTTATTTAAAGTCTGAAAATTATGAATAAAATATAATTATGTAGGAAATCTTTTTATATTTCTAATGAATATTTATAGTCGAATTTATCTTATGTATAACCCCATATTAAAAATGTTTTAGTTATTAAACATTGATTTTAACTATTTTCACTATTCATTAAATAAAATAATATTAAATGTCATAATCTAATCCAAGTGGACCTAAATGGTCATATTATATTCATAAGGTTGTTTCTGGTCGAATTACACTTATCCAATTGAATTAGAACATGTGTTAGGGTAATAGTAATATCATATTTACCCTTAGTTACCCTATTTACTATTAACCGCGGTAAAAAAAGTAAAAAGTTACTATTCACCAAAAAATTATTTTTATCTCATTGAACCACATTTTACTTACTGATATCAATCGTGTCTGTCGGATTTTTGAAATTCCAATCATAGAAGCAGTACAATTAAGTTTTACGCAAAATTCAGTTTTTAACCTACCACTTAGTGGTTTCACTATTCATCAAAAATTGAAATTTTTCAGAAAAATACCAAAATTTCACCCTAGGCTAATTTCGGTATTCCGAATCAAAAAATAAAGTCCATTTTTAAAAATAAAATTTATAATATTTCAAAAAGTGGTTATTACTATTCATAACGGCTAGTTTTAATAATATTTTAATAGCATATCGTTGTTTAGTGAAACTCGGTATTGCGTACAACGCAAGCTATCGAGGAAGGTCGCGATTGCGTGTAAAGTAAGTCAAGATAGTGTGTAGTGAATGATTCCTTTGATGATATATATATAACATAAAAACAAAATATTACTCATAAAAATCTCGGGTGTTACATTCTACCCCCCTTAAAAAGAATTTCGCCCTTGAAATTCGTCACTTTGTAACAAACAGATGAGGTTACTTCTCTCTCATCATATCCTCAAGCTCCCATGTAGCTTCTTCACGTTGGTGGTTCCTCTATAAAACTTTCACCAATCAAGTGGTCTTGTTTCGTAGGAATTTTTCACTACGATCCAGAATCTCTATTGGTTGTTCTTCATATAAAAGATCTTGCTCCAGCGGTACAACTTCTGAGCTGAGTACATGTTAAGGATCAGGTATGTACTTTCTCAGGAGAGATACATGGAACACATCGTGAACTTGAGAGAGATTCAGTGGAAGTGCCAATCGGTAAGCTACCTTTCCAACACGATCCAGTATTTCGAAAGGACCGATATATCTAGGTCTCAACTTTCCCTTCTTTCCAAATCTCATAACCCTCTTCTAGGAAGATATTCATAAGAACACTTTATCACCCACTTCAAACTCTAGGTCTTTTCTTCGGTTGTCGGCATAACTTTTCTGTCGACTCTGAGCTGCTCTTATGTGTTGTTGAATATATCTGACCTTTTCTGCCATTTCATCAACGAGATCAGGTCCTAATAGCTTTCTTTCCCCAACTTCATCCCAGCAAGTTGGAGTCCTGCATTTCATTCCATAGAGAGCTTCATAAGTAGCCATCTGAATACTGGAGTGAAAGATATTATTATAAGAAAATTCCACCAAAGGTAGGTGTTGATCCCAACCTCCTTTGAAATCCATAGAGCAAGCTCTCAACATATCTTCTAGGGTATGAATTGTTCTCTCAGGCTGACCATCTGTCTGAGGATGATAAGCAGTGCTGAAACTCAACTCTGTATCCAGAGTATGCTGAAGACTTCGCCAGAACATCGAGGTAAATCACGGATCCCGATCATATATAATAGAAAGTGGTACTCCATGAAATCTTACCACTTCCTTTACATATATCCTGGCAAGCTGATCTAGAGAGAAATCCTCTCTAATAGCAATGAAGTGTGCAGACTTTGTAAGACGATCAACTATGACCCAGATAGAATTATTTCCTTTGGATGTTTTAGGAAGTCCTGTAACAAAGTCCATTGTGATGTTTTCCCATTTTCATTCAGGTATGGGTAATGGTTGTAACATCCCCTTAGACTTCTGTCTCTCAGCTTTAACTTGTTGACAAACCAAGCATCGAGAGACATATTCAGCAACATCTCTTTTCATGCCATCCCACCAGAAGTACTCTTTCAGGTCCCTATACATCTTCGTGCTTCCAGGATGAATAGAGAATGAAGAACAATGAGCCTTATCCAGCAGCTCCTTCTTTAATTCGGGGATGGGAGGAACACAAACCCGATTCCTGAACTTTATTATCCCATCACAATCAAAGTTGAATTCAGGAACATTTCTCACCTTCTTTTGTAACTCGACGTCTTCTTTCTGTGCCTCTTTAATCTTCATATGTATAGATGGTTGAACATTCATTTGAGAAAGATAAGATTTTTCCCCTTCCATTATAATTCCAAGATCCATCCTTTGTAAATCCATAAATATTGGCTCTTTTGTGATCCTCATCATGGATAAACTAGCATGGTCTTGTCAACTTAATGCATCTGCCACCTTGTTTTCTTTCCCATGGTGGTAATGGATTGAGCAGTCATAATCTTTAATCAGCTCCAACCATCTTCTTTGACACATATTCAGCTCCTTTTGTGTGAAAATATACTTTAAACTTTTATGATCAGTATAAATATCACACCTTTCACCATAAAGGTAATGCCTCCAAATCTTTAATGCAAAGATTACCGCAGCTAACTCCAAATCATGTGTTGGGTAATTTTGCTCATGGATTTTCAACTGTCGTGAGGCATAAGCTATTACCATATCATTTTGCATAAGAACACACCCCAATCCCTTCTTGGATGCATCACTGTAGATCACAAACCATTATCCACTACAAGGCAGTGTGAGCACAGGTGCACTGGATAACCTTCTTTTCAACTCCTTGAAATTCTCTTCACATTCCTCTGTCCAAACAAACTTAACTCCTTTCCGAGTCAACTTGGTTAGTGGGTTAGATAATCGTGAAAAATCTTTTACAAAACGTCGATAATATCCAGCCAAACCAAGAAAACTTCAGATCTCAGTTTCTGTTGTTGGTCTCGACCATCTTTTGATAACCTCTGTTTTTGCTGGATCCATAGATATCCCCTCTTTTGAGATTATGTGACCCAAAAATGCAACTTTTTGAAGCCAAAATTCACACTTGGTAAATTTGGCATAAAGCTTATCCTTTCTCAGGGTCTTCAATATAATTCTCAAGTGATCTTCATGCTCTTCCTTGCTCTTTGAATAGACAAGAATATAGTCTATAAAGACTACCACAAATTGATCAAGATAGTCTCTAAAGACTCTATTCATTAGATCCATGAAGATAGCAGGGGCATTAGTAAGACCAAATGGCATCACTATAAATTCATAGTGTCCATGCCTTGTACGGAAAGTCGTCTTTGGTATATCCTCCCTTTTGACCCTTAATTGATGATACCCTGAATGAAGATCAATCTTGGAAAAGTATTGAGCTCCGCGTAGTTGGTCAAATAAGTCATCAATGTGTGGGAGAGGATATTTGTTCTTGATAGTGATCTTGTTAAGTTCTCGATAATCAATGCAGAGTCTCATTGATCCATCTTTCTTCTTAACAAATAGAACAGGTGCTCCCCAAGGTGACGCACTAGGGAATATGAATCTATTATCAAGATTCTCTTGGAGTTGCTTCTTCAATTCATGCAACTCAATTGGGGCCATTCTATAAGGTGTCTTTGAAATAGGCAAAGCACCCGGTACGAGTTCTATTGAAAACTCAACTTCACGATTTGGTGGAAGACCCGGTAATTCCTCCGGAAAGACATCATCAAACTCCCGTACGATGGGCATATTCTTAATCGCGAGTTTCTCACCAACCATTTGAGATAAATAACCTTCATTTAGTGGAATCAATACCCATAAAATGGAAGAAATTTCCACTGGAAGGTTATGTTCATCCTTGCATTGATAGACGATCATAGATTGATCTGGAATATGAAATGTGACTTCCCTTCTTTGGCAATTGATATGAGCTCCGTATAAAGAAATCCAATCCGTGCCAAGAATCACATCGAATTCCACTAAAGGAAGGATCACCAGATTTGCAGGAAGAACTTTCCCACAAACTTCGATTAGAGAAGAATTATAAACTTTTGATGCGATTGATGTGCCATTAGGTGTTGTCACAGCTAACTCAACATCTAATTGTTGAGGTAATACGGTGATACCCTTAGAAAATTCTTCATAAATAAAAGAGTGGGTGGATCCAGAATCAAATAAAACATTTGCTACTTTAGAGTGGATGGTAAGTGTACCTTTCACCACTTCATTATCGTACTCCACATCGCTGATAGAAATTACATGTGACTTTCCTTTGTCTTTAGCCTTAAGAGTTTGTTGACGTCGACCATCATCATCCACCCTTGGATTTGGTCATTTATTGGCATAATGCCCCATCTCCTTGCACTTGAAACATTGAAGTGTAGTAGGTTTATTCTATTTATTTCTTCCTTTGTTTGCATCATTAGACATCTTCTTCCCATTATCGCGGCATTCAAATGACCAATGACCTTCCTTTTCACATTTGAAACATTTACTTGTCCCTTTAAGACAACTCCCTCCATGTTTCTTTCCACACTTTGAGCATAAGAGAAATCTCATCTTATTTTCAGTGTGCTCTTTAGATTTTCCTTTGAATTCCATTTTCCTCTTCTTATCAAACCCATATGACTGATGGGTTACTCCAATCTCTATCTCGACTTTGAGAGCACATCGAACGCTTTCCTCGTAGCTATTGAAGTCCCTTATGGCTAACGCCCTTCGAAGACTTGGTTTTAAGCCACTAAAGAATCGATCGATCTTATTCTCAGGTTGGATAATAATACCAAAAGCCTACCTTGCAAGTCTTGTAAAATTTGCTTCATAGGTACCAACAGATTCATCATCCCTTTGCTTCAGTTCAAGAAACTCTTTCTCCATCTTTGTTCAGAGAATACAAGGGAAGTACTTATTGAATAATAAGTTCTTGAACTCGTCCCATTCCATGGACTCAATTTCATCCCTTTGCCTCGTATTCTTAATAAGATTCCATCATTGATCAGCATCTCCTTCCAAACGATACACTTCTAGGATGACTTTATCATGTTCAGAACATTGAAGAACTGAAAATACCTTTTCAGTAGTACTAATCCATTATTCAGCAACTAATGGATCAGTAGAACTGCTGAAAGAAGGTGGACGCTGCCTCATGAAGGATTCAACAGAATGTTTCTCCTTCCTTTTCTCGTTTGGAAGTCCTGCATGATTCATTTCTTGAGAAAGTTGTGTGAGCATGGCTACAAGATTTTGCATTCCAGCTCCCATATCGTTTGGTTGCTCAGGGGGACAATCATTGCATTTCCCATCGCATTCCGCATTAACATGGTTCCTTCGGGTTCCAGCCATTGACTCAAAACCAAGAAGAATAGTGTGAGCAACACTAATTATAATAGGAAAACCACATAATTCAAGAATAAAATTTTCACGCTTAAGGTCTTATCCTATGTTATCCATGGCCATTTCTAAAACACTAAGATTGTGTTCTATGCTTAGACTTATCCTTAGGGTTCTTACTAAGGCTTTCACATTCTAGTTTCCAATGGTTGACTATACCTTTACTCTGATACCAACTATAACGACCCATACTTTACATACATTGTTAAAACATCAAAATTGAAGCACACTTTTTACAACATACGACAAACCACAAAGGACCGTATAGGTATAGTGTCTTTAGAAACTGGGAAACATAAACAACTGGTTCATAAATCTTCTACAGTGTCTCCTGTTTATTTCGTCATATCTAGGGTCCCTTTTAGAATATTCTACTTAATATCCATCTTCCTGACCTGGGGAAAAGAAAACATACAAAAAAGGGTGACCTCAAATGCTCAGCAAGGGAAAATAAAGGAAATAAAAATCATATCATATCTTTTTGAAAATCATAACCTGCAAAAGAGATCATAATATCTTAACATGGAATAAATCATAGAAGTGAAAATGAGATCCCCATAATCATAACATAAAACTTTAAACTTTGTGGCATGCACACATAATCATGGAAAATCATTTCTTTTTAGTCATGACTCATTTCCAAGACTATCTTAGCGGACAAAGTCCATTTCTAAACCGAGTTCACTCCTCGTTTCAGTCCTGTATCACTAAACCGAAATAACCTTCCATTCCAGCCATGTCTATCTCATGAGATATAAATCTTTACCCAATGAATTGGAGGGAGATATAGGTCCCACCCATCTTATAATCAATCATTTCTTATGTGTTCCACATAATCATAAATCATACATCATCGCATAACACATGTAACAAAAATGGGATTCTTGAAACATCATGACATCATAAAACAAATCATATAAGGTAAATGACTTAATAAAAAAAATTTCCTCAAAACATATTCAAATCATTGTAATAATAGGGATAAAAACATAACCCTATATTATCTTAGATGGAAAATAATTTTGATAAAACATTTGAACTCCATTCTTGAGGAAAATATCCTTTCTTCTTCAAAAACACTTTTCTTTTCTTAACATGTCATACAATTATAAACTAAAATAAGTTGATTAAAAATAAACATGAAAACTTATAAAGGAATATTCTTGGAAATAATGTTTTAAAAAATCCATTCTTGCCGTATAAGTTAAAAAAAACATTCTTCGTATTTTTGTCGGAAAAGTCAAAAAGTACCTCGTACGAAAAACGACAAAGGATTCCTTTCATATTCTTTACTAAAAACTCACCGAAGGGTAAAATTGGATTTAAACAATTGTAGGTGGATGGAAATAATATTACATATTCTGGAAACATGGATGTGGATGATAAAATACACGCCAGTAAATACTAAAGTATAAACAATCTCGGATAAAATGATATTCTGATATTTCCCTTACCTTAGGTCCGATTTTCATTGTACGTGTCTGAAGCTCCTGTATAATGGTCTAAATAATGTTATTGACTTATTCCAGAATCATACATATTGATATGATATCATATATGGTCATATTCTTAGCTTTTTATTAGTAATATTTCATTGTTACTTGTTACTTGGGTCTTTATTTCCTTTTGTTCTTATACGTGTTTTGCCGAATAAATTCTTATTCTTATTTTAAGGATATAGATACCTTATATCCAGAATTTTATTAGTGTAACATATATCATATTTATTAATTCAATTCATTTATATAATTACTATGTAATGAAGATCATGTAGAACGAGGCGCATCACATCCTGGAGACGGTATTCCGTACGTATGCACGAGTGATGATATCGTTCCTATGATCGTGGAATTGTATTGGAGTTTATGAATAATATTTCAGTATCAATTTCACTTTATAATAATCATATATAGTTACTCATTACACCATTATACCCATCCTTGTAAGGTGATGGTGGAAAGTAGATTACACCACGATGTGGAGACGGTATTCCGTACGTACGTACGCGCGGTGATTTCATTTTTCCGTAGGATGGATAAGAGGTGAGTTAGGGTTGTTTCATATTTATAATAACATATCAGTATGTAATTAATAGTGATGTTATTACTTTATCATGAAACAACTAAAGAAGACGAATTTGAAGAAGAAAGAAATTGAAAAGATCGGTAATGGATATTACCACTTCTTTGAAACGCCTCTTTGAGTCCTCCACTTAGGGAACTAATATTGGCCTTTGAAGAAGACCATGACCTCTAGGATTATTCTAGGTAAGTGGAGAAGGGATTTTTTCAGGGGTTGGCCGAGCTTTAGTGCTCAAATTGGTGTGAGGAGGAGGGGGAGGAGGTGCCCTTTTATAAGGGAGGAGAGGGGCACCTTAGGAATATCTCAAAATATTATTTTATATTAAAGTCAAAATAGGTTTATAATGGTTCCAAAGGGTCTTATTTCGAAGTTAAAGTGGGGATGGGTCTAAATCCTATCAACCAATAGGATTTAGACATGTTTAGGTTATTATTTTAACCTTATCAATTAGATTTATCTCTAAGTTAAATAATTTTACTTTTACCGTGACTTTTTGTTTTCTTACACTATATGGTTAATACACTTACTATAACATGCCAAACGAACCCCAAGTTGTTTATTATTAATATATATATCCTTATCTAAGTCATTTGGCCGAACCATAGATTTTTATGAATAATATAGCAATTAATAATATAATATTTCTTTTAAAAACTATTTTGTGTCAATTCTGACACTATTTGATATATGATTTTTGTGAAAGTCATAACAGAATTATACGTTCTAAAAAAGTTCATTAAATCAACACTAATATATCATAGTAACCTAGAAAATTATTGTAATTCATAAAAAGTCTGAAATTACATTTATTTGAGCATTTATAACATCAATTATGTTAACATTTCCTTAAAAGGGTAATTACTGCATCATCGTTGTGTCATAAATAAATTAATTTATTTAAAGTCTAAAAATTATAAATAAAATATCATTATGTAGGAAATATTTTTATCTTTCTAATTAATATTTATAGTTTAATTTATCTTATGTATAACCCCATATTAAAAATGTTTTAGTTATTAAACTTTGATTTTAACTATTTTAACTATTCATTAAATAAAATAATATTAAATGTCATAATCTAATCCAAGTGGACCTAAATGGTCATATTATATTCATATGGTTGTTTTTGGTCGAATTACACTTATCCAATAGAATTAGAACATGTGTTAGGGTAATAGTAATATCATATTTACCCTTAGTTACCCTATTTACTATTAACCGCGGTAAAAAAAAGTAAAAAGTTACTATTCACCAAAAAATTATTTTTACCTCATTGAACCACATTTTACTTACTGATATCAACCGTGTCTGTTGGATTTTCAAAATTCCATTCACAGAAGCGGTAAAATTAAGTTTTATGCAAAATTCAGTTTTTAACCTACCACTTAGTGGTTTCACTATTCATCAAAAATTGAAATTTTTCAGAAAAATACCAAAATTTCACCCTAGGCTAATTTCGGTATTCCGAATCCAAAAATGAAGTCCATTTTGAAAAATAAAATTTTTAAAATTTCAAAAGGTGGTTATTACTATTCATAACGGCTAGTTTTAATAATATTTTAATAGCATATCGTTGTTTAGTGAAACTCGGTATTGCGTACAACACAAGCTATCGAGGAAGGTCGCGATTCCGTGTAAAGTATGTCAAGCTAGTGTGTAGTGAAAGATTCCTTTGATGATATATATATATAACATAAAAACAAAATATTACTCATAAAAATCTCGGGTGTTACAGTTTGAATTGTGTTACTGAGTAAGGATAAATGCAGTTTGTTAACAACAACATCGTAATTTTCATATTGGGAAAGATTGTCACATTTTGAGTGTTTATAGGGTATTTTGAGGATAAACCAACATGATCAAGAACATTCCCTTGATTACTAAGACACTTTGATTTTGGTCATAAATTGAGAATGATGTGTTGGCGAAGCATCTGACCATGGTTTCAGGAATGGGTTAGTGATTTGATTTGGAGACTACTATAAGGCCCCCAGCCTTAAACCTTACTTAATATTGAATTAAATGAATAATTCACATTGAGGATCTTTTTAGGTTTAGATTTTTAGAGAATTAGGACATAACTATTACATCTCAAAAGATTTCAAAGTAGGACCTTCTACTAGGATTCCATAAAATAAAAACTCTTAAAAAGAAACATGTCTAGTTCCATGTTTTAGGTAGCATGACTTTCCCTTGATCCCATCCTTGACCTTATTCCACGTTAAGTCCTGTGAAAAACATTTCAAAAACATGGGATGAGCATAAAAAGCTCAGTAAGGGATACACAAAGAATGAAAACTGTTAGTTTTTCAAAAAAAACAAGTAAAACATGTATACAATATCAAAGTAATACTTTTCACCTTTATGAATTAGTAAAAACTCTTCACTGAATAAAAGATCATTAGTTACCCTTTTGTAACCAAAATATTAGCATAAAACCCATATAAAGAACATATAACATATAAAGGTAACTTGGGACATAAACATACTTAAATGTAATAACCATACGGTCGACTTCCACACATACCTAATGGAATAGCCATATGTCCGACTTCCATACAGACTTAATAGAATAGCCATACGGCCGACTTCCATACCCAATGCATTAGAGGTTATAACATAACCACCCGTCCTGGTATTCACGGCACCACCCGTCATATGGTTTATCACATAACAACCCGTAAAATGTCCAAGTACCATCATTACATATAAAATATTGAAAATATAAACATTTCAATAACAAAATTTCATTTTCAATCACAATAACTAATTCCCAGATATTGAATTAATCAATCAATTTTCAAAAACCATTTAAGAGTGCTTTTTGAATCAAAGTGTCTCATACCACTTTGAAGATTTTAATGGAATTATAATTTTAAAACATTAATGTCCATATAAATAAATACGGAAAACCATTTTGAAAACATGGACATTAAAGATAAAGATTTAGAATAATAAATCTTTAAAACATTTAAAATGATATTTTTGTTAAATAGTTTTTAACAAAATGAGAGACTCTTGAATACAAATAATAGCGGAATAACATTTAATCCAAACTTTATAATATCATGAGAATAAAGGGATTCATGATATAATATGTCAAAGGACAGTATACACACCATATAAGAGTGAATTACTGCATAACTGCAATGAAGTCTCAAAAGAAATGCAAAATGATATGAAATCCATTATAAAGAAGGTATCCTTAAATTAAGGATAAATCAGTCACATAATTATGTGTGACAAATATAAATACACCCAATATAAGTGGATATTAAGTGTAAAACAATCAGAGGTTATTCACACATATTCAAAGGATTACATATTCAACAACTACATGTTGAATCCAAGGAAATCGAAATTGGGTTAAGAAGTTCCCTTGGTAAAACTCGACAGCCTATCGGTGTCACATAAAATTTTACGAAAAGGGTTGATGAGAGAGATAAAGGGGATCTCATAACTTGGACATAAAATTTACCTAAATATGGATATATAAGAACATATCCCAACATAATAGTATGTGAATTAAAAGACATAACAAAAGAAGTCTTTAAAAAAAGGAGGGTGAAAAGTCCCCTTACCGAGTTGGGTAACTTTCGAAACGTACACCCCATGGAAGAAGGGTCATACAATGAATATGTGATTACCCATAAATGATATTATACTACAAAAATTATATAATAATGGGCATTAAATACACCAATAAAAGGAAATTGTGGCAAATGTAGCATAAATCTCACGGAAATAAAAGTGAGATGAAAAATCCCTTACGAAAACTCGGCAGCCTAACGACGCCACTTAAAACTTACAAAATGGGTTGATGAGAGGAAATAAGGTCTCTCATCATATAAAAAAAAAGTTTACAGAAATAGGAATACAAAATAACATCCCCCAAAATAACAAAGAGGAGCATAAAATAAGTGATATAATGGAGAGTACTTAAAAAGAAAGAGAGAGGTTGGATCTCTTACGAAAATTCTACAGCCTAACGGTGCCACCAAAAACATACAAAATGGATTGATGAGAGAGAATAGGGTCTCTCATCATATGAACATAAAAATTACAGTAAGAGTAATATAAAATAACATCCCAATCATAATAATGATGAGCTTACAAGGAATGACATAAAAGAGTGTACTTAAAAAGAAAGAGAGGAGTAAGATCCCTTACCTCAAGTCCAACTTGTCTTGTTCGTTTATTTATATTCCTGAATAATAAACTTTTGTGAATTTATAATTTCTTAAGGACCTCCTATAAATATTATTATTCAGTTCATATCACATATTTTAATGTTATAATAATTGGTTAATAATATTAGTTCATATCAGACATTTTTGTCGATGTTTTTAACATGAGTCAAAAATTGAACTTGTTGGAAAATTATTTTCCATGTAGTTATAGGTACATAATATCCAGAATAGTATTGATGTTTTATATATCATACATATCCAGTATATGTTCATTTTATACCAATCCATATCATTTGGAGATAAATTAAAATCACTGTTAATGGAGACGGTAGGCCGTACGTACGCATGAGCGCTACTTTCATTTTTTTGTCATATTAATGGAATTAAAAAAAATGAGAGATATATATATATATGTTATAATTTCAGAATGATATCCATAATTTAGATGTAATAAAATACATATATATCCATTATATATATGAACTTATAATAATACATAACATTTTGAGATAAGAAATGAAATGTACCGTTCATGAAGACAGTAAGCCGTACGCAAGAACGCTACTTCCATTTCTATTTCATATTTAATGGAATTAAAATATAATGATAAATAATAGTATTTTAATTACAGTATGGTATCATATATAATATCATTAAATATATCCATTATACCTACCACATATGGTATTAACGAATCAAATCACTTTGAGGGGGCGGTAGTCCGCACTTACTTAAATGAAGATATCGCGTTTACCCATAATTGAAACCATAAAGTTTTGAAATAAATTAAAAATACAGAATCTTAAGTAAAAAATAAACATATTATATATCATATATAAATATAGTTACATCTTAATGGCCACCTTTGAAGGTGTTAAAAGAATTTTGAACAATCATTGTTTCGGGAGGTAGAAATTCGCCATCCACGGAAACAGTATGTTCTTTAACCATTAGATGTAGGTGTGTGTAATTGTAGCTCTAATTATTCTTATAAAAACATCCTAGAATATTTAAGATACTGTATTTGTTACAAAATAAATGAATAAAAAGAGTTTAGGGTGTTGGAGAATCAAAATAAAACAAAAGGACACAAGTGAAGACATTACCTTTAAATCGGGTAACTTCCTTTGATTTGAGCTCAAAGGCTTCCTTGGAAAGGATTCTGCCCAAAGTGAGGCTTCAAGGAGTTAGAGAGGGATGTGGAGAGATGAAATGGGAAGGGTTTGTCCGAGCCAAAGTCTTTGGAAGTGTGGGTAATGTGGTAGAGGTGGGGGCCTTTTATAAGAGGAGAGGAGGGGCACTCTTGGAAAGGTAAAAAATGTAACTTTATTTTCAAATGAGTTTCAGATTTTAATGGTCCCACATTTATTTGTTTCAAGGATAAGGTGATAAGGGTTCTAAATACACCCATCCAATAGGTTTTGGACATATGTAGGTCTTAGATTTTACATTATCATTCCATTTTATTTTAATCGTTAAATAATGAGGTCATCGCTGCATCATCATGATGTCATAAATAATTTAATTTATTTAATGTCTAAAAAATATAAAAAAATACTATGATGTAGGAAATATTTTTATATTTCCAATGAATATTTATAGTCTAAAAAATCATTTATGTCGACAAAATTAAAAATATTTTACATAGTTGATACATTCTTTGTTACATTTAACATTCTTTAAAAATAAAAAGTTAAAAAGTCACTTTCTCACGAAAGTGATTCCATGGGGCCCACTAGTTTGGAACAAGGAATCCCATGGTCAGCCATGAGACAACCAGTGTCCTTAGGACACATTTTGTCCTCATTTTTTAGTATTATGATATTATCTTATTGTCTTTAACTACCCGATTACTCATTAATCAAGATAATTAAAGATAATTACCGTCGTTACTATTCATAATGTGCAAAAACAAAAGATTCTTAATTGCATAATTTGGACCTTCTGATTCAAAATATTTAATTCATTTTAAAAAATTCCAAACACATAAATTGCAATAATTAATTTAAAAAAAACTTCCCGTTGTCAAAACAAATAGTGGGTTTTTTAGAAACAATATTTATGAAAAGTTTGGCACTTGTTTATGCCTAATTCCAAAGTGAAATTAATCCCAATGACCATAATTTCATTACATGGTAAAAATATATTCTAATTCAACTTTAAAACCAATTAAAAAGATAATATAACCATATATTTAAATTATATGAAAAAGCAGTTTTGATGTAAAATGCAGTATTTTTCACTATTCATTGAAAAATGAACATTGTCAGAAAAATACCGAAAATTAACCCAAGGTAAATTTCAATGTCCCAATCATAAATAATATGTTTATTTTGAAAATTAGAGCTTATAAGATTTTCAAAAAGTGGATTTAAAATGGTTTCCCCTTCAAAAGGCAGTTAATCGACCTTTTAAAGAATATTAGAATGTTTACGCTTAAAAACTGGATTCATTTGGATTTTTAATCCTCTAACATTTATTGTAAAGAGTAAAAATATTTGACAAACATATATAATCATTTTTTAGTTAGTTCTGTTCATTCATTCCATTACAACGACTAGGCGTTACCTATCAATTATGATAATATTATTTTATTATTAGAGTGCAACGTAAGATTCCCAAGAAACTCGTTGTTGTGTATTGGGTACGCCATCGAGCATATCATCCCCTTTAAAGTAATATTAATATTTTATTCAAAAATATGTATAAATATAAAGATTCCGTATTCTTTATTTACCTGGGGTGTTACATCCTTCCCCCCTTTTGGAAATTGAGTCCTCGCAATTTTAAAATTGGGCTTGGAAACATCCTTGAAAGTCCCACATCCGAACAAGAGTCGGTAAAACAATCACTTTAAAAAAAAGAAAGATAAGTACAAAGGTCATCCGAGTTAACCCATACTAGGATTCCAAGTATGAAAATATTGACATGGAGGAAAAAAACAAAGGGTCATGTTCTGATGGAGAGTGATAGAAAACATGTTTAGGAGAAAGTTAACCACAAGAAAATCACAAACTTGTGATGGGTTAAACAGTATTCGATTACCCAGTATTAAAAGTTAATAGACAATAGTTTTGTTTTAAGTTACTTTTTATTGAAGATTTTATTCATAAGGAAACATAATCACTTATCATGTTGACTTTCAAATTTTATTAGATTCCTTACACAAACTCATATTTTCTCCAAAAGACGAGTATTTAGGAAGACTTGTTCCCATTAAGAGTACTATAATTAACTTCTAGAGAATCACCTAATCCACAAAAGAGAATTATATACTTCCCATGTCTTTAGACTCTAACCAAAACCAAAACCAAAAAGGTTAGTACAAGATCAGATAATCCAGAAAAGGATAACCCTTTATAAAAAGAAAATCTATTCTTAATCTCCAAAATTTGTCCAACAAAACCCAAAGTTCAATGAGTACCATTCGATAATCAATTTTTCCATAAAATTATTCAAATTAAACTAAACTATGATTGAAACCCAAATATTTGAAGGATTTAGTCACATAGTCTTCCATGTTAAATCGTAACATTTATCTCCAAACAACATCAGTTTCTCTTAATGTCTTGTATTGAAAAGTAATTAACCTAATCACATATCCTCCATGATAGGTTAATAAATATCCATAGATAACCCAAAATCAACTTACTCTTAATTCTTAAAATCATCTAACTAAAAAGAATCAGTCAAACTAGCCAGGGACTTAACATAGTCCAATGGTAGGCGATAAATACCAGTTGCACTTTGGTTGTGGGTTCGATTCTCGCAGCTTTGTCCGACACGACGGGTTGTCACACGGTCTGCGTGTTGTCCTTTTTCCAAAACTATATTATTTTAAAACATTCCCCAAAATGAGATAAAATCTTCAAAAATAATCATAACATATTTTAACCTCAATTTTATCTCATGCCTTTCATTTTCCAGCATATCATATAATAACCCATAATTACCTCAAAAGTAAGGATCATATAAACTCTAATGGTTAACTTTATAATTATTACCTGAACGTCCACATCGATTGGTCATCTCGTACATGATGCATTACAGAATATACCAAGGTTCAAGTGGTTGATCATGACTCCTTGATAGTTGGTATAGAACAACCACATGTTTCCTCATTGAATCCCCCATTTTATCTAGTATCTTAAACAGAGAACCATGACAGTTTCCTTCAAACCTATTGTCTCTTTGGTACCTGCTAGATCCATCCATTCACTAAAAACAGAAAGGTCTGTGTGAGTATATCAACAAAACCATCATGTACTAATGAGGAAGATAAACACTTTTATATACTTACTCATTCACTTTATCTAAAACTAGGACTCTTTCTGAAATCCTAACCATTATGGTAATGTCACTTATGCTTAGAGGATACCCTAACCTCTAAATTTATCTAAACCGACCTTTGATACCAACTATAAGGCTCCCAGCGTTAAACCTTACTTAATATTGAATTAAATTAATAATTCACATTGAGGATCTTTTCAGGTTTAGAGTTTTAGAGAATTAGGACATAACTATTACATCTCAAAAGATTACAAAGTAGGACCTTCTACTAAGTTTCCATAAAATAAAATCTCTTAAAAATAAACATGTCTAGGTCCATGTTTTAGGTAGCATGACTTTCCCTTGATCCCATCTTTGACCCTATTCCACGTTAAGTCCTGTGAAAAACATTTCAAAAACTTGGGATGAGAATAAAAATCTCAGTAAGGGATACACAAAGAATGAAAACTGTTAGTTTTTCAAAACAACAAGTAAACCATGTATACAATATCAAAGTAATACTTTTCACCTTTATGAAGTAGTAAAAACTCTTCACTGAATAAAAGATCATTACTTACCCTTTTCTAACCAAAATATTACCATAAAACCCATATAAAGAACATATAACATATAAAGGTAACTTGGGACATAAACATACTTAAATGGAATAACCATACGGTCGACTTCCACACATACTTAATGGAATAGCCATATGGCCGATTACCATACGTACTTAATGGAATAGCCATACGGCCGACTTCTATACCCAATGCATTGGAGTTTATAATGTAACCACCCGTCCTGGTATTCACGGCACCACCCATCATATGGTTTATCACGTAACCACCCGTAAAATGTCCAAGTACCATCATTACACATAAAATATTGAAAATATAAACTTTTCAATAACAAAATTTCATTTTCAATCACAATAAGTAATTCCCAGATATTGAATTAATCAATAAATTTTCAAAAACCATTTAAATGAGATTTTTGAATCAAAGTGTCCCATACCACTTTGAAGCTTTTAATGGAATTATAATTTTAAAACATTAATGTCCATATAAATAAGTACTGAAAACCATTTCGAAAACATGGAAATTAAAGATAAATGTTTAGAATAATAAATCATTAAAACATTTAAAACTATATTTTTGTTAAATAGTTTTTAAAAAAATGAGAGACTCTTGAATACAAATAATAGCGGAATAACATTTAATCTGAACTTTATAATATCATGAGAATAAAGGTATTCATGATATAATATTTCAAAGGATTGTATACACACCATATAAGAGTTAATTGGTGCATAACAACAATGAATTCTCAAAATAAATGCAAAATGAGATGAAATCCATTATAAAGACGGTATCCTTAAATTAAGGATAAATCACTCTCATAATTATGTGTGAAAAATATAAATACACCCAATATTAGTGGATATTAAGTGTAAAACAATCAAAGGTTATTCACAAATATTCAAAGGATGACATATTCAATAACTACATGTTGAATCCAAAGAAATCGAAATTGGGTTAAGAAGTTCCCTTGGTAAAACACTACAGCCTATCGGCGTCACATAAAATTTTACGAAAAGGGTTGATAAGAGAGATAAAGGGGATCTCATCACTTGGACATAAAATTTACATAAATATGGATATAGAAGAACATATCCCAACATAATAGTATGTGAATTAAAATACATAACAAAAGATGTCTTTAAAAAAAGGAGGGTGAAAAGTCCCCTTACCGAGTTGGGTAACTTTCGAAACGTACACCCCATGGAAGAAGGGGCATACAATGAAGATGTGATTACCCATAAATGATATTATACAACAAAAAATTGTATAATAATGGGCAGTACATACACCAATAAAAGGAAATTGTGGCAAATGTAGCATAAATCTCACGGGAATAAAAGTGAGATGAAAAATCCCTTACGAAAACTTGGCAGCCTAACGGTGCCACTTAAAACTTCCAAAATGGATTGATGAGAGGAAATAGGGTCTCTAATCATATCAAAATAAATTTTAAAAAAATAGTAATACAATAGAACATTCCTCAACATAACAAATAGGATCTTCAAAGAAGTGAAATAATGGAGAGTACTTAAAAAGAAAGAGAGAGGTTAGATCTCTTACGAAAATTCGGCAGCCTAACGGCGCCAGTCAAAACTTACAAAATGGATTGATGAGATAGAATAGGGTCTCTAATCATTTGAACATAGAAATTACAGTAATATTAATATAAAAGAACATCCCAATCACAATAAAGATGATCTTAGAAGGAATGACATAAAAGAGTGTACTTAAAAAGAAAGAGAGGAGTAGGATCCCTTACCTCAAGTCCAACTTGTCTTGTTCTTTTATTTATATTCCTGAATAATAAACTTTGGTAAATTTATAATTGCTTAAGTACCTCTTATAAATATTATTATTCAGTTCATATCACATATTTTAATGTTATAATAGTTGGTTGATAATATTACTTCATATCAGACGTTTTTGTCGATGTTTGGTACATGAGTCAAAAATTGAACTTGTTGGAAAATAATTTTACATGTAGTTATAGGTACATAATATCCAGAATAGTATTGATGTTTTAAATATCATATATATCCATTATATGTTCATTTTATACCATTCCATAGCATTTGGAGATAAATTAAAAGCACTGTTCATGGAGACAGTAGGCTGTACGTACGCATGAGCGCTACTTTCATTTTTTTGTCACATTAATGGAATTAAAACAAAATGAGAGATATAAATATGTTATAATTCCAGAATGATATCCATAATTTAGATATAATATATTACATATTTATCCATTATATATATGTACTTATAATAGTACATAACATTTTGAGATAAGAAATGAAATGTACCGTTCATGGAGGCGGTAAGCTGTATGTACGCATGAACGCTACTTCCATTTCTATTTCATATTTAATGGAATTAAAACATAATGATAAATAATAGTATTTTAATTCAAGTATGGTATCATATAAAATATTATTAAATATATCCATTATACGTACCACATATGGTATTAACGAATGAAATCACTTTGAGGGGACGGTAGTCCGCACATCCTTAAATGAAGATATCGCGTTTACCCATAATGGAAACCATAAAGGAATGACATAAATTAAAAATACAGAAGCTTAAGTAAAACATAAACATATTATATATCATATATAAATATAGTGAAATCTTAATGGCCACCTTTTAAGGAGTTAAATGAATGTTGAACAATCATCGTTTTGGGAGGCAGAAATTCTCCATCCACGGAAACAGTATGTTCTTTAACCATTAGATGTATGTGTGTATAAGTGCAGCTCGAATACTTATTATAACAACATCCTATTATATTGAAGATACTGTATTTGTTACAAAATAAATGAATAAAAATAGTTTAGGGGGTTGGAGAAGCAAAATAAAACAAAAGGACACAAGTGAAGACATTACCTTTAAATCGGGTAACTTCCTTTGATTTGAGTTCAAAGGCTTCCTTGGAAAGGATTCTGCCCAATGTGAGGCTTAAAGGAGTTAGATAGGGATGTGGAGAGATGAAATGGGGAGGGTTTGGCCGATCCAAAGGCTTTTTAAGTGTGGGTAAAGTGGTAGAGGTGGGGGCCTTTTATAAGAGGAGAGGAGAGGCACTCTTGGAACGGTAAAAAATGTAACTTTATTTTCAAATGAGTTTCGGATTTTAATGGTCCCACATTGATGTGTTTCGAGAATAAGGTGATAAGGGTTAGAAATCCAACCATCCAATAGGTTTTGGACATATTTAGGTCTTAGAGTTTACATTATCTTTCCATTTTATTTAAATCGTTAAATAATGAGGCCATCGCTGCATCATCATGATGTCCTAAATAATTTAATTTATTTAATGTTTAAAAATTATAAAAAAAATACTATGATGTAGTAAATATTTTTAGATTTCCAATGAATATTTATAGTCCAAATGATCATTTATGTAGACAAAATTAAAAATATTTTACATAGGTGATACATTCTTTGTTACATTTAACATTCTTTAAAAATAAAAAGATAAAAAGTCACTTTCTCACAAAAGTGATTCCGTGGGGCCCAAAAGTTTGACACAAGGCATCCCATGGTCGACCATGAGACGACCAGTAGCCTTAGGACACATTTTGTGGTAATTTTTTATTATTATGATATTATCTTATTATCTTTAACTACCCGATTTCTCGTTAATCAAAATAATTAAAGATAATTATCGTCGTTACTATTCACAATGTCCAAAAACAAAAGATTCTTAATTAAATAATTTGGAACTTCTGATTTAAAATATTTAATTCATTTTAAAAAATTCCAAACACATACTTTCAATAATTAATTTAAAAAAAATTCGCGTTGTCAAAACAAATAGCAGGTTTTTTAGAAACAATATTTATGAAAAGTTTGGCACTTGTTTATGCCTAATTCCAAAGTGAAATTAATCCCAATGACCATAATTGAATTACATGGTAAAAATATATTCTAATTAAACTTTAAAACAAATTAAAAAGATAATATAACCATATAATTAAATTATATGGAAAAGCAATTTTGATGTAAAATGCAGTATTTTTCACTATTCATTAAGAAATGAACATTGTCAGAAAAATACCAAAAATTAACCCAAGGTAAATTTCAATGTCCCAATCATAAATAATATGATTATTTTGAAAAATATAGCTTATAAAATGTTCAAAAAGTTTATTTAAATGGGTTTTACCATCAAAAGGCGGTTAATCGACCTTTTAAAAAATATTAGAATGTTTATGCTTAAAAACTGGATTCATTTGCATTTTTAATCCTATAACATTTTTTGTAAAGAGTAAAAATATTTGACAAACATATATAATCATTTTGTAGTTAGTTCTGTTCATTCTCGCCATTACAACGACTAGGCGTTAACTACCAATTAAAATAATATTATTTTATTATTAGACTGCAACGTAAGATTCCCAAGAAAGTCGTTGTTGCGTATTGGGTACGCCATCGATCATAGAATCCCCTTTAAAGTAATATTAATATTTTATTCACAAATATGGATAAATATAAAGATGTCATATTCTTTATTTACCTAGGGTGTTACATCCTTCCCCCCTTTTGGGAATTTCATCCTCGCAATTTTAAAATTGGGCTTGGAAACATCCATGAAAGTCCCACATCGGAACAAGAGTCGGTAAAACAATCACTTTAAAATAAAGTAAGATAAGTACAAAGGTCACCCGAGTTAATCCATACTAGGATTCCAAGTATGAAAATATGGACATGGAGGAAAAAAACAAAGGGTCGTGTTCTGATGGAGAGTGATAGAAAACATGTTTAGGAGAGAGTTAACCACAAGAAAATCACAAACCTGTGATGGGTTAAACGGTATTCGATTCCCCAGTAGGAAAAGTTAATAGACAACATTTTTGTTTTAAGTTACTTTTTATTGAGGAATGTATTAATAAGGAAACATAATCACTTATCATGTTGAAATTGAAATTTTATTAGATTCCTTACACAAACTCATATTTTCTCCAAAAGATGAGTATTTAGGAAGACTTGTTCACATTAAGAGTACTATAATCAACTTCTAGAGAATCACCTAATCCACAAAAGATAACTATATACTTCCCATGTCTTTAGTCTCTAACCAAAACAAAAACCAAAAAGGTTATTACAAGATCAGATAATCTAGAAAAGGATAACCCTTCATAAAAAGAAAATCTATTCTTAATCTCCAAAATTTGTCCAACAAAACCCAAAGTTCAATGAGGACCATTCGATAATCAATTTGTCCATAAAATTCTTCAAAGTAAACCAATATAATATTGAAACCCATATATTTGAAGGATTTAGTCACATAGTCTTCCAAGTTAAATCATAACATTTATCTCCAAACAACATCAGTTGCTCTTAATGTCTCGTATTGAAAAGTAATTAACCTAATCACATATCCGCCATGATAGGCTAATAAATATCCATAGATAACCCAAAATCAACTAACTATTAATTAATAAAATCATCTAACTAAAAAGAATCAGTCAAACTAACCAGGGACTTCACGTAGTCCAGTGGTAGACGATAAATACCAGTTGCACTTTGGTTGTGGGTTCGATTCCCGCAGCTTTGTCCGGCGCAACGGGTTGTCACACGGTCTGCGTGTTTTACTTTTTCCAAAACTATATAATTTTAAAGCATTCCCCAAAATGAGATAAAATCTTCAAAAGTAATCATAACATATTTTAACCTCAATTTTATCTCATGCCTTTCATTTTCCATCATATCATATAATAACCCATAATTACCTCAAAAGTAAGGATCATATAAACTCTAATGGTTAACTTTATAATTTTTACCTGAACATCCACATCGATTGGTCATCTCGTACATGATGCATTACAGAACATACCAAGGTTCAAGTGGTTGATCATGACTCCCTGATAGTTGGTTTAGAACAACCACAATTTTCCTCATTGAATCCCCCATTTTCTCTAGTATCTTAAACAGAGAACCACCACAGTTTCCTTCAAACCTATTGTCTCTTTGGTGCCTGCTAGATCCATCCATTCACTAAAAACAGAAAGGTCAGTGTGAGTATATCCACAAAACGATCATGTACTAATGAGGAATATAAACACTGTTATATACTTACTCATTCACTTTATCTAAAACTAGGACTCTTTCTGAAATCCTAACCATTATGGTAATGTCACATATGCTTAGAGGATACCCTAACCTCTAAAGTTATATAAACCGACCTTTGATACCAACTATAAGGCCCCCAGCCTTAAACCTTAATTAATATTGAATTAAATGAATAATTCACATTGAGGATCTTTTCAGGTTTAGAGTTTTAGAGAATTAGGACATAACTATTACATCTCAAAAGATTACAAAGTAGGACCTTCTACTAAGTTTCCATAAAATAAAAACTCTTAAAAAGAAACATGTCTAGTTTCATGTTTTAGGTAGCATGACTTTCCCTTGATCCCATCCTTGACCCTATTCCATGTTAAGTCCTGTGAAAAACATTTCAAAAACATGGGATGAGCATAAAAAGCTCAGTAAGGGATACACAAATAATGAAAACTGTTAGTTTTTCAAAACAACAAGTAAACCATGTATACAATATCAAAGTAATACCTTTCACCTTTATAAAGTAGTAAAAACTCTTCACTGAATAAAATATCATTACTTACCCTTTTGTAACCAAAAGATTACCATAAAACCCATATAAAAAACATATAACTTATAAAGGTAACTTGGGACATAAACATACTTAAATGGAATAACCATACGGTCGACTTCCACACATACTTAATGGAATAGCCATACGGCCAACTTCCATACATACTTAATAGAATAGCCATATGGCTGACTTCCATACCCAATGCATTAGAGTTAATAACGTTACCACCCGTCCTGGTATTCACAGCACCACCTGTCATATGGTTTATCACGTAACCACCCGTAAAATGTACAAGCACCATCATTAAACATAAAATATTGAAAATATAAACATTTAAATAACATCATTTCATTTGAAATCACAATAATTAATTCCCAGATATTGAATTAATCAATCAATTTTCAAAAACCATTTAAAAGAGCTTTTTAAATCAAAGTGTCCCATACCACTTTGAAGATTTTAATGGAATTATAATTTTAAAACATTAATGTCCATATAAATAAATAATGAAAACCATTTCAAAAACATGGACATTAAAGATAAATATTTAGAATAATAAATCATTAAAACATTTAAAATGATATTTTTGTTAAATAGTTTTTAACAAAATGAGAGACTCTTGAATACAAATAATAGCGGAATAACATTTAATCCAAACTTTATAATATCATGAGAATAAACAGATTCATGATATAATATGTAAAAGGACAGTATACACACCATATAAGAGTGAATTGGTTCATAACAACAATGAAGTCTCAAAATAAATGCAAAATGAGATGAAATCCATTATTAGGAAGGTATCCTTAAATTAAGGATAAATCAATCTCATAATTATGTGTGACAAATATAAATACACACAATATAAGTGGATATTAATAGTAAAACAATCAAAGGTTATTCACACATATTCAAAGGATGACATATTCAATAACTACATGTTGAATCCAAATAAATCGAAATTGGGTTAAGAAGTTCCCTTGGTAAAACTCGACAGCCTATCGGCATCACATAAAATTTTACGAAAAGGGTTCATGAGAGAGATATAGGGGATCTCATCACTTGGAAATAAGATTTACATAAATATTGATATATAAGAACATATCCCAACATAATAGTATGTGAATTAAAAGACATAACAAAAGAAGTCTTTAAAAAAAGGAGGGTGAAAGGTCCCCTTACCGAGTTGGGTAACTTTCGAAATGTACACCCCATGGAAGAAGGGTCATACAATGAAGATGTGATTACCCATAAATGATATTATACTACAAAAAGTGTATAATAATGGGCAGTACATACACCAATCAAAGGAAATTGTGGAAAATGTAGCATAAATCTCATGGGAATAAAAGTGAGATGAAAAATCCCTTACGAAAACTCGGCAGCCTAACGGCGCCACTTAAAACATCCAAAATGGATTGATGAGATGAAATAGGGTCTCTCATAATATCAACATAATGTTTACAGAAAGATTAATACAAAATAACATCCCCTAACATAACAAAGAGGAGCTTAAAGGAAGTGACATAATGGAGATTACTTAAAAAGAAAGAGAGGGGTTGGATCTCTTACGAAAATTCGGCAGATTAACGGCGCCCCTCAAAACTTACAAAATGGATTGATGAGAGAGAATAGGGTCTCTAATCATATGAACATAAAAATTACAGTAAGATTAATATAAAATAACATCCCAATCACAATAACTATGAGCTTAGAAGGAATGACATAAAAGAGTGTACTTAAAAAGAAAGAGAGGAGTAGGATCCATTACCTCAAGTCCAACTTGTCTTGTTCGTTTCTTTATATTCCTGAATAATAAACTTTGGTCAATTGATAATTGCTTAAGGACCTCCTATAAAGATTATTATTCAGTTCATATCACATATTTTAATGTTATAATAATTGGTTAATAATATTACTTCATATCAGATGTTTTTGTCGATGTTTGGGACATGAGTCAAAAATTGACCTTGTTGGAAAATAATTTTCCATGTAGTTATAGGTACATAATATCCAGAATAGTATTGATGTTTTAAATATCATATATATCCAGTATATGTCCATTTTATACCATTCCATATAATTTGGAGATAAATTAAAAGCACTGTTCATGGAGACGGTAGGCCGTACGTACGGATGAGTGCTACTTTGATTTGAGCTCAAAGGCTTCCTTGGAAAAGATTCTGCCAAAAGTGAGGCTTCAAGGAGTTAGAGAGGGATGTGGAGAGATGAAATGGGAAGGTTTTGGCCGAGCCAATGTCTTTGGAAGTGTGGGTAAAGTGGTATAGTTGGGGGCCTTTTATAAGAGGAGAGGAGGGGCACTCTTGGAAAGGTATAAAATGTAACTTCATTTTCAAATGATTTTCGGATTTTAATGGTCCCAAATTGATGTGTTTCGAGTATAAGGTGATAAGGGTTCGAAATCCACCCATCCAATAGGTTTTGGACACATTTAGTTCTTAGAGTTTACATTATCTTTCCATTTTATTTAAATCGTTAAATAAAGAGGTTATCGCTGCATCATCATGATGTCATAAATAATTTAATTTATTTAATGTATAAAAATTATAAAAAAAATACTATGATGTAGAAAATATTTTTATATTTCCAATTAATATTCATAGTCCAATATATCATTTATGTAGACAAAATTAAAAATATTTTACTTAGGTGATATATTCTTTGTTACATTTAACATTCTTTAAAAATAAAAAGATAAAAAGTCACTTTCTCCTCACAAAAGTGATTCCATGGGGCCCACAAGTTTGGAAAAAGGCATCCAATGGTCTGACATGATACATCCAGTATCCTGAGGACACATTTTGTGGTCATTTTTTATTATTATGATATTATCTTATTATCTTTAACTACCTGATTACACATTAATCAAGATAATTAAAGATAATTACCGTCGTTACTATTCATAATGTCCAAAAACAAAAGATTCTCAATTACATAATTTGGACCTTATGATTCCAAATATGTAATTAATTTTACAAAATTCCAAACACATAAATTGCAATAATTAATTTAAAAAAACTTCCCGTTGTCAAAACAAATAGCGGGTTTTTTAGATACAATATTTATGAAAAGTTTGGCAGTTGTTTATGCCTAATTCCAAAGTGAAATTAATCCCAATGACCATAATTGAATTACATGGTAAAAATATATTCTAATTAAACTTTAAAACAAATTAAATAGATAATATAACCATATAATTAAATTATATGAAAAAGAAGTTTTGATGTAAAATGCAGTATTTTTCACTATTCATTGAAAAATGAACATTGTCAGAAAACTACCAAAAATTAACCCAAGGTAAATATCAATGTCCCAATAATAAATAATATGTAAATTTTGAAAGATAGAGCTTATAAAATTTTCAAAAAGTGGATTTAAAAGGGTTTCTCCATCAAAAGGCGGTTAATCGACCTTTTAAAGAATATTAGAATGTTTACGCTTAAAAACTGGATTCATTTGCATTTTTAATCCTCTGACATTTATTGTAAAGAGTAAAAATATTTGACAAACATATATAATAATTTTGTAGTTAGTTCTGTTCATTCCCACCTTTACAATGACTAGGCGTTAACTACCAATTAAAATAATATTATTTTATTATTAGAGTGCAACATAAGATTCCCAAGAAACTCGTTGTTGCGTATTGGGTACACCATCAAGCATAACATCCCCTTTAAAGTAATATTAATATTTTATTCACAAATATGGATAAATATAAAGATGTCATATTCTTTATTTACCTGGGGTGTTACAACTACACTGAGTGCATAATGGAAACATTGATGGTGAATTTTATAGAAACTTCTTGATGTGGGAATAAAATTTTATTTGAATTTATCATTTGGCGATAAGACTTATGATGAGGAGAACCATAGGGTGTGTAATCTTTTGGTTTAGGACATCACGATATCTCGAGTTAGATAGTTGTGGGATAGTAATATCTTGGTATTTGTGGTCAATTATGAGAATTTTATCAAGGTGTAGTAGTTTCTTACCATGTTTATTGAAGATTAGTTTTATAATATTATTTTAAAATCCCATGATTTTATGGTATCACTCTGTTTAAACTAACTTCGCTGATATCTTACGTTGCATGCAACACTGAGAAAAAACAGAACAATGATATACTATTAATATTATTATTTAGAATGAATTTATCTTCTAGCTATTAAATTAGAGGTTATGACTAGGATTTACTATATTATAAAAATATATTATTGAAGTAATTTGATACCAATTAATTATAAATAAATATAATGTCCAATTTTATATAAATGACGTGTTTTTAAAAAAACTATTTTTATGCACCAAATATGTTTTGTCATAATAAATTAAATTAATTTATATTAGTGAATGATATAAATAAAATTTATATATAATATATTCAATCAAATTTTTAACATTCAACCAATGTGTTTTTTAGTAATGATAGAAAAAATCCAATTCTTATGCATAAAATGTTATATTTTTATAAGGGTTATTTTGCTGTGTTTGGATGGAGATATTGTTTTAAATATAATTTTTGAAAATTTTATAAATTCTATTGAAAAAAATAAAATTCTTATTTTAAATATAAATATTGAAATTTAATTTTTTTATCTTTTTGTATTTCCCATGTCAGTTTAATGTTTTGATCAATAGTGAAAATACAGAATTTTAATTGAAAATAAATTTTCTATCTTAATAATTTAAAGCATTAAATTATATTTTTGATCATTTTTAAAGAATATTTATATCTATTATATGTCCTTCGGTCTAATTTATGTCATTTAAATCAACTTCACATAGAATTTTCCTAAAAAAATATTTCAATATTTTGAATGTTTTCACATTAATAACTTGTTTTTTCTCCCTGTCAACAGGATTTATTTTAAATTAGTTTTATCACATTATGTGTTTTAAATTTTGAAAAATCTATTCTATAATTGGAATCACAAACTTAAAATTTAGTATAAAATCTCATTCTAATTTTAGACAATATGATTAGTAATATTAATATTTTTTAATATGACGTTTAAAGGTAAATTGGGTAATTAATAGAAAAAATAATATTATAAATCTTAGATAAAATATCATAAAAACTGTCATAATTTTATTAGATGAAGGATTGTCGACAAAAATAATCCTTGGGCCGATTTTAAGGCCTCTTGAAGCCACATGAATGAATTTTATGCTTTTAAAGTATTTTATTTTAAGAAAACTCTAATATGCCATACTCATGATTTTAACACGTATTACATTTTTTCGATATGGATATTCATAAGATATCATCGAATATAAATATTAATTTAAAAGATAATATTTTTATCTTAATCATGGTAATTTTTTAATATCTTTTTCAAACAAATGATTACCTAAAACAATTAAACAATGATGATGCAGTATTTTATTATTTAATGTAAATATCAAATAAATGATATTAAAAATATTAGAATAAACAAAATTTTAAATAATTAATGTCATTGTTGAACATTATATAATAAATTTATATGTTAGTGATATTTTTTATGATTTTTTTCATGATATCATGTTGTTGTTATATTTTTAAAAATTCAAGTCATGAATAGTATCTAAATTGACCTTATTGTTATACAATAATAAAAAATATTTTATTAAATGATATAAAATTCATTAAAAAACTAAAATTCACCCAAATTATTGATATGCGGTTTAAAATAACATAAATCATTAATTAATGGTTATTTTTTGATTTTATAGTTATAATATTGACCCTCAATGAGTAAAAAACCGCGTTGTCATGTTAAGAGTAAAAGTGATTTAATTAGTGTTAAATCCAAAATATAAGGGTAATAATTTGACCTGAACTAGTCTAATGATTAGTCGATGATATGGTTTTGACCCATACTCATCATAGTGTAAAAATAGATCATTTTTATCCATTTTTAATTGAAAAATAATTTAAAATAATTTAATATTTTTAGAATTTCAGAAACTTCCCCTCGCCTCAATTATAAAAGGGTACCATCTCGCTCACTTATTTACACCACTTTGAGCCTCATATATCAACCAAAACCATACCATTTATCTTCTAGACATCATTATACTTGTTCTTGGGATCCTGGAATTTGACAATTTTCATTCCTTGATCCCTTAAATTCTATCTAAAGAAAGTCTCTTGATGAAGAGGTAATCAGTTTTACTAACTCATCAAAGTTCATTTCTATTTAAAATTCCACTACCAAAGTTATTTCCATGATAAATTAATAAATACATTATCATTTATATTTTTCAATTTTATTCTGATAATGGTAATCCATGTAACACCTTTCATCCATCCTACAAAAAATACAAGCACCACGCATGCGTACATATGACTTCTGTATCCACAATGTGGCGCAATCTATTTTTCATTACCACTTTACAAGGATGTGTACAATGATGGAAATAATGTAAATATATGATAATAATGATTTGATATTTTTTCTGGAAAAATTTATATATCATCCACTTCATTAACCTTTCACCATTATGGGAATGATATCGTCGCTCGTGCATACATTTGACCCACGTCTCCATGACATGATTTGATTCATTTTCAATGTAAACCATTAAATAATGATTAAAAAATTATATATATCTTATGAACAGAAAAACTAGATTTACATAATAAAAAATGCATTGGAAAATGAAGCAGTTAGCACCTAAAAGATGGGTAATAACGAAATATTTTCAAAAACAATGTGAGAGGATCATATATGATATCATAAATATGTATATTGTTTTTTTATAAATGAAACACATGATTTAAACAATTATAATAGATTTTAAATCTTTTTCAATGAAATAAAAGTGAATGGAAAGTGTTTAATTTACAATATTTTTATTATTTAGGATTGTTTATGTTTAAGTCTCCAACGGGGACTATTTTTCTTTTTTGTCCTTGTTTTTTAAAAAAATTAAAAAAGTTTAATAATATTATACTAAAAAATTTTAAATTTTTTTATCCATGTTCTACTTTTTATAAAATGGTTTGAATGTGATATTTTTTTTTCTTTTCCCAAAGAGGTACATTATGATTTTATGGAAACAAATACAAAATTAATTTTTTTAACTTATGCAGTACTAGATTATTTTTACACAATCATGAAATATTAATGTTTTGAAAATAAATTTACAAATTTAAAATGTTCTTTTAAAATAAAACATTTTCTATTATAATATTGTGCGTTTTAAATTAATGAATTTTTAAGTAAGGAAAAGGTATTTCAATAATGTATTTTTCAATGATAATATTTGAGTATTCTCGTATATATCAACATCTATTCTTGAATTATATTCTTAATTTAATTTGATCTCTTATCATAAAATTATATTATTCTCATCTATATGAACACCCATCTCTTTGGATGTGTAATATTTATACCATTCACCATATATCTAGGAATGTTTTGTGATTTTTATTACTAATTGGGGAATGTTATTTATATTTAATATGTAAATGATGTTTTTGTTTCACCCCATTCATATAAGGAATGAATCAAACTAAATAAGTGATTTCTGGGGCCCATTATATCCCCTTGATGCATCCGTAGTTCTACTAAGAAAAACTATATTGGGTTTTTCCATGTACTTACCAATTTATTAGATTCTAAGTGTGAAGCCTTAATAATGTTAGATTCTTGGCCCGAAGCCTTGATAGTATTATATTCTTGGAATGAAGAATCCAAAGTATGTTTATGATGTTTGGTATTATTCATTCCATCATTAAGATTTTATTTATTAAATTTCAATGTGATTATTTGTTTAGTTATAATATCTAGGTTTATGATTTATTTTAATTAGATTATTTGTATGGAATAATTTTATCATATTTCAAACTTCTCAGTTATGATCAAGTTATTTATTAAATATAATTTTCTTTAATAATTTACCTTTATATATTTTCTATGAATTATTTTGTAATATATTCCATAGTATGATTACCCTTACTGATCATTTACCCTCACCTCTTTAATATGTTTCACTTTTTTCTAAGGATTCCATGATGTATATTGTAACTGATATACAGTGTCACACAAATGGGTAATAATGGTGCACTCAATGAAATTATTTTTTTATTTTATGTTTTAAAATTTAATGTCAATTTCATGAATGTATCTATTTTACAAAGACTGCTAAATTATTATGTACTTTTATATGTGATACCATGTATCTTATGAAAATATAATAAACTAACCATGGAATCTGGAAAACCATAGTTTGGGCCATTACAGTTTGTATCAGATTATATTTTGTAAAAAACATGGGATTTAGATTTAATATAACATAGATTAGATAATTAAATGTTGTTATATAATTTGGAAATATATCTAAATAAACTAATATTATTATTTAGATATTATTTGCACATAAATATCAAATTAAGTAATGTGATTCTCTAGTTCTGAGATAATACATTATGTTTCATAATGTTATGATCTAATCTAGTGTATTCCATTTTTTTGAACTGGATCCTGGTGTCAGTATTAGAAATTGTATCAATTTATGTTTGGATTTTTTATGTATGCAAGATAATGAAGTTAGATCTACATTTGATGTTTTAGTGGGATATGAATAAATTATGAAAAACATTGGGATAGATGACTCAAGATAGGATTAATAATATTTCCCATATGGAAGAGCCTCATACACAATGTGGTGTGACGATGTTATACTGATTTCTGTGACAAAACTATCCATCATTAAATGAGACTATAAATAAATTTTTAGTTGGGGAATGGATAAGTTCCTTAGAATATATATTTTTTACATTGGGAAGTAATCAAATAGAAATGTTTTTCTATGAATATTATCATCTCCTTGGATATGTGGATCAACGGTGGTTATTTATTCAAAACACTAATGAGAGTGGGGAAATAGAAAACAAGGAATAGAATGAGTTTAAGGTAATTTTCAGGGAAATGTATTTCCCTTGAAAATTTTGAGAAGATATAGAGAGGAAATTCTTGAGTTTGAGACAAAAGGATGAAGGGAATTTTTCTATGGATGAAGAAAACATTACAATATTATCAAGTCATGTTTTCAACTACATATTTAACCAACTGATTAATATTTAAAAATTAATTGATAGAAAAATACATTCGTCTAAAGGGAGCTTGTCTCCCACACTTTCTCATCAAATGAGGATATATTCTCATCTTAAATCAAGGTAGATAAATACTTATCAAAGCCTTATGACTTTAAAGAGAAGAAAGCGAAGAATATAATAGTAGATCAAGAGTATGATAAATGGGAAGAGGGGAAAAAAGTATTTTCCAACATGTGATACTTTTGGAATGAAATGATAAGGTACATTCAAAAAAGGAAAAGGATTTTGTTTCATGTGTGGGGAAAAGGGCAGTCATCCTCTTGATTTCATGTAGAAAAAAACCAAATTGAAATGCTCCAAATGTTAGGATATGGAGAAATATTCAAAATTATTCACCAAGATTCATGGAAATATACCTAATAATTAGAAATTATTTCAATGTTTAGATTATTCAATAACTATAAAAAAATTTGAATAATTAAGGTATTTTCTTTCTAGTTATAATAATCAGAAGATATATAAGGATTTATTGGAGTATTTATTCTTTACGGATTGAAAAAATTCATGTTTTCATTTGGTTTTAAGGTGATAAAGGTATTAAAATATGTGCTATGTGATAATAAGATCCACATTATGTGGTTTTTGTAATTTAATGTTTTGTTCATTTGGTAAATTTGGTGACCATCATTATAAATTTCTAGTCTTTTAATTTGGTCAAATGTATTTTGGTTTAATCTAATGGAAACTATTTATATAATGCATTATGTTAAACATTGTATATTATTTTTTGTGGTAAAATTATGATTTATAATAAATGATAACTTTTGTTAAAAAAAATTTGTTAACATTTAAAATCCAAAGTAATGACTCATGGATCTTATGATTCCTAAAAGTGCTTCGGGCATGAAAAAATCATCTTGAACATCTATTCCCATGTGTAAGGGATAATGTAAAAATAGATAAAATAACTTCCAAATATGATATTATTCTTATGACGTGTAATTTAATCATGTATTTTTTTTATTAAATGAATATCTGAATATTAAATGAAACCCTCAAATCAAGGAAAGATTATTTTCTAACAAAAGCAATATCTATTTTCATTTCTTTCTAAGAAATCAGTTATCTTCCAACTGATCACAAATTAAATTTTTATTGATGGTTAAATTGGTAATGACTATGTTCTTTATCACTATCCATCAGAACATGATAGTTATATTTTTTTCCTTATCCATATTTACACTTTCTCTTAATGTTCTTCTACTCAAAAGTCTAATTTTGTTGTAACCTTCACATTTCCATTTCCCTCTTATTAATAGGATGTTTTAGAAACCCTATATCAAATTTGGGATTCCCATAGAGGAATCTTCAAGAACAAACCTTTTATTTTTTAATGTAATATCAAATTGTAAGGATGAAATTTATTAAAGGAGGGGGTAATGTAACACCCCATGATTTTATGGTATGTCTCTTTTTAATTTTAACTTTTTTGATTGCTTATTTTTTACACAAAACTGATCATAAAAACTATGATGTACTATTAATATTGTTATTAATAATGAAATTATCTCTTATCCATTAAATTAGAAGTAAATAATATGTTTAACAATCTTATTGATATATATTATTGAATTCATTTATTACTAGTTAATTATAAATAAATATAAAAACTAATTTAATATAAAAGGAATGTTTATATAAAAACTTTTATTATGAACCAAATCTGTTTCAACCAAATAAATAAAATTAATTAATATCATTGAATTATATTAATGATTTTTATATATAATATATTCAATATAATTTTTAACATTCATTTTATGAGTTTTCTATTCATTATAGAAAAATAAATCCAATTTTAATGCATAAAAAACCATATTTTTCTAAAGGGGATTTTACTACCCCTCAATGGCTCACTTTTTTTAAATATAATTTCTGATGTTTTAATAAATTATATTTGAAAAAATAATATTCCTCATTTAAATAAGAATATAAAATTTTAATTCACTTGAATTGTTGTAATTTTTATGATTTGTTTTATGTTTTGATAAATATAGAAAAATACGAAATTTTTATAAAAAATAGATTTTTCATCAAAATAATTTTTAGTTTTAAATTATTCTTTTTATTGTTTTTAAACTATAAGTAGAAAAATTTTATATCCTTTAATCTATTTTAGTTCATTGGAATCATTTTTACAATGAATTTTGATAGAAAAACATTTCAATCTTTTAAATGTTTTTACTTTAAGAACCTACATTCTCACATTCTCGATGGGGTTAATTACAATTTAATTTTATCCAATTCTATGTTTTGAATTTCAAAAACCAGATTCAATATTTTTAATCATAACAACAAAATTTATCAAATAGGTTCATTTTATTTTTGAACATTATGAATTGTATCCTTATTAGTGTTTATTAACAAAGTTAAGGGTAAATTGGGTAATTAAGAGCAAAAACTAATATTATATATAATAGAACAATTACCATAACACTTTTTATAATTTAATTTTATTATTGTGTGTTGACAAAAAGAATATTGTTCTGATTTTATAGCCTCTTATAGCCACTTGGATGACTTTAAGCCTGTTATATAATTTTATTTTAATAAAAATTAATTATATTATACTCTGGTTTTGAATATGTATTACATTTTTAATATAGGTAAATTATGAATATATATTAACCTATAAATATTCATTAGAAATATAATATTTGTATCTTAATCATGGTATTTTATTTTTAATTGTTATGAAATAAATAATTTCCTTAAAGGCTGACACAATGATTGTGTGGTGACTGTTTAATTAGTGGAGATATATAATAAATGATATTAAAAATATTACAAGAAAGATAATTTGAGATAATTAATTTCAAATAATAATTTCAAATAATTATTTGATTTCTTAGTTAATTTTTTAAATATTTTTTTTGATGATATCATGTTTTTTTAATATTTTTTAAAAAGTAAAGTAAGGAATAGTATCAAAACTGACATTAATGTTATATCACAATAAATAATATTTTATTAAATGATATAAAATTTATAATATAAAATTCATCAAAATGATTTATATAAGGTTTGATATATCATCTATGATACATTTTGGTTTATTTGGTCATTTTCTAGTAAAAATGTTCACACTTAGAGAGTAAACATCCATGTTGTCATGGTAAGAGTCAATGAGATTTAATATGGGTTAACGCCAAATGATAAGAGTAATAATGTGACCTAAACTTGTCTAAAAATTAATGGTTTAAATTATTTCTACCCATACTCATCTTATCATCTAAATAAATCAATTTTTAATCTTTTTTAATGTAAAATAATTTCAATTTAATTTAATAGTTTTACATTCTCCAAAAGTATCTCTAAGCTGAATTATAAAAAAGAGTATCCTCCCTAAATTATTCACACCACTTTTAGCTTTACAGATAGACCAAACCCTAATCATTTATCTTCCCAACATCCTTATTCATGTTATGGAGATCTCTTTGTCCCAAAAATATGAACCCTATATCCCTTAGTAATATTTCAAAAGGAATTCTGTAGATGAAGAGGTAATCATTTTTACCAACTCATCCTAGTTCATTTACTATTATACTTCCTCTTCATGTGTTGTTTCTTGGATAATGTAATAACTTTAGTATCAACTTTATTCTGGTATTTTATAATTATTATGGTAAAACCATAACCCATTTTTATCCATCCTATAAAAAAGGAAAGCATCACGCTTCTATACGTATGGATTACTATCACCACAACGTGGTGTAATCTATTTTTCATCGTCACATTACCTGGATGGGTATAATGATAGAAATAATAGATATATATTATAATAATTAAATGATATTTATTATAGAAAAATTAAAATACCATCCACTTCTTTACGCTTTCACCGTTAAGGGAATGATACTACTTCTCGTGCATACGTACGACCTATAGTCTCCACGATGTGATGTGATTCATTTTCCATGTTAACCAAACAATAATTATTATAAAAATGTATTTAATGAATAAATAAGATATCTATGAACTTAATATAATTGTTTATATTGACTATCCAGATCTTACACATAACAAATAGGACATACCTGATAAAACATGCATAGTAAAATGAAGCATCTAACACTCGAAACAAGGGTAATAATGAAATATTATTTACAAAACGATATAAGAGGATCATATATGATATAATAAATATGGTTATGGTTATTATATAAATAAAAAACATGATTTAAACTATTTTATAGTAGTTTAAAGGAAGTTCAACTAAACTAAATTTCAAGGTAATGGTTTAATTCACAATCTCATTATTATTTGGGAATGTTTATGTGGATGTTTCCACTGGGGAATATTTTTATTCCATGTCAATGTTTTCTAAAAAAGTTTTGAAGAAGGTTTTTACTATTATCCTACTAATCATTAAATTATTTTTTTCCAGGCTTTATTTTTTATAAAATGAGTTCAGATGAATCTTTGTGTCAACTTCAAAATAAGGTACTTTTTGTCTTTTTCAACAAACATAAGGAAGGATTTTTTTAACATATGAAACGTGAGAGTATTTTTCCACCATCATGACAGAATAATGTTTTGAAGTATTCTTTAAATGTATAAAATGTTCTTTTCTAAGAAAATTTTTTCTTATATAATTTTGTGGATTTGTTAATAAATGATTTCAATGTAAAAATTTATTTACTTCAAGAATTTTTCAATGATTATATTAGAGTATCCCAATATATATTATCAATAATTGTTTAATTTTATGCTTAATTGATGTGAATATCCTATGATATCATCTACACTATTTTATTAAATTGTTTATTATTGGTTTGACTATGATTGTGCTATTTTGATATCATTCACCATATTACTCAGAAAGGTTTTTGATGATGTTTATTGATTAGGGAATGTTATTAACTTTTAGTATGTTAATGTAGTATATGTTTCAACCTATTCATATAAGAAATTAAGTAGAATTAATAAGTGAAAGTTGGGGCCCTGTATTATACCATGACACATAGGTAGGTCTGGGGAGACAATGTAGACTAGGTTTTGGCCAAGGCCTTACCCATTTATCACATTCTTTGTATAAATCCATGATAATGTTAGATTCATTGATTGAATCCTAGAAAATGTAAGATTCTTTATATGAATCCTCGATAGTATGCTTCATATATCCGGCATAATGCATTAAAGCATTATGAATTCAGTTATTGATATTCCATTTTATTATTAGATAAGTTATAATATCCATGGTTATGATTCATTTTCATGTGAAAATATTTATGGACTTATTTGATCATATTTTATTCATATTTTATTATGCACAAGTTATTTATTAAATGGAATGTTTTTCAGATATTCACCTTCCCATGTTGTGTATTCCTTACTTACTCATAGCTTCTGATATATGCTTACCCTTATTGATCACTTGACCTCACCCATTTCATATGTTTTTTTCGATATGATTCCAACAAATATATTATGATTGATATAAATATTTACGCAGAGAGGGAATAATGGAAGACTAAATAAAATTAATTTTATCTTTTATGTTTAAAAATGTAATGTAAATTTTAATTATGTATCTTGTTGTCCCGTACTACTAAACCATTCAATAATTTGGGATGTGATACCATGTATCTAATGCCAATACAATAATGTAACCTCGGACTATGTGAAACTACGGATTGGGTCTTTATAATAATTAATCATTCGAGAATAGAAGTTTCTATTTTGAGGGTGGGTATAGAAAGAAGTATTTCGAGAACATTTAGGTGATAGTGTTGTTAGATGATGGATGGATGTGTTGGATTTATATATAAATGTTTCTCATGGGTTGAGGATTGAAGATAAGATGATTCCAACAGATACAATCACAAGAAAGCTAGATGGTAGGTATCTAATGTTGTGGGACTAAATTGCTCTATTGTGGTATACCAATGTGAATGATGGTGAAATTACATGTGTTATGGGTAGTAATAGGAGTGATGAAGTGGGTTCTATTAAGTTTGTTCATATGAAAAATTCCTTAGTGTATACAAGTATTTTATACCAATGAGGTTTCATATTTCTATTCTGGGAGTTCATGAATGATTATATAAGTGAGGCATCATGATGGAGTTAGTTTAAATAGTTTGTTCCATAGTTAATGGGATGGGGAGGTTATAAGAAGTGGAATCGGTTTGTGTGTAATATTAGAATGACCATAACTAGTTGGATAGGAATAGTTTAGTTTGTGAATCACCTTCAGTGACTATGCTGTCATAACATATGTCTCAAATCATAGTGGACATACTAAGACCTTGCATCCTGGGTTTCAGTGAATCTTGGGAGAAACACATGAATTTATTAGATTTTTCACTACATTGGTCATATTCTAGTGAGATTCATTGATCAGTGCAAGTCTCGTGTGTAAAGACTCAGAAATTCTGTGGAACTTTTTATTTAAATTCATGGTTTTTTTACGAGTCTTCCAAAATTTACTGCACTTGATTCTGAGGCCCGGTGCGCCCAGAATCAATTTTTGAGGTGTTTTTCGGGTTCGTTTAGTAAACGTATGAGTGGGATTTTATAAATTCTGAACCGGTGCTCAGAAATGAAAACCAAGGGCACCCTATAACTCGCAACACCAGTATTCTCTTAAGAAGACTTTCACCTCGATGGCAGTTGGTCGATAATGAATGTTAGTTTTTGAGTTTTTATGATTAATTTAAATAAAAATAAAGTTTGAATTTTTTTATTCTTGGCGGTTAAAACCTCCAAGAGGAGGTTAGATGTGGGAGCCACCACACCATAACCTCCCATGAGACGTTATGGTGGTGGGTCCCACCCGAAAATAACCTCTCTTGTGAAGATAATTTTGATGGGGAACACCCGGCCTTTTAACCCCTCAGAACCCCCCCATTTAAGGTGGGGAACCTCTTCAAATCCCCTTTTTTTAATTTATGCCAACCCTCTTCAATTAATTGAGACATCTCTACCCCATTAATTAAATAATTTGTCTCATTTAATTAAACACCACAATTTGAATTATTGTTCCAACAAATAATAGACAACGCTTTCTTTTATTATTTTTCCCTTGCAATTTTGGTGGAGCTTGGGAGAAGAGAGAACTCTCTCCAACGAAGACCGCTCTTTAGCGAAGAACACTCTTCCGGTGAAGAACGCTCTCCCGATGAATAACACTGATGAGGGACGCCTTCGACTATGAAGAACAACCCCCTCTGACCTTCTTCCTCGGACTCCTTCGATATGGGATGTGTATTTCTACCACGGATCGACGACCATCTTTCTGCGACGTCAACGAACGATGACCCGCGAATCAAAGGAAGGTGGATTTTTACTTGTTGATGTTGTAAACTTTTTATTACCTTATTCAAAAGATAAAATGGGATTGTTGCGGATGTATTAATGATCATATTCTTCTCATGATGGGCCAAATGATTCCTCCTAAAACTCGGAGGGTGCGGGACAACCTAACATGCCCCGACATCCTCCGTCGATTTCTCACTACTTGTGGCATTCTAAGGCATAGAAATGAGACAACGGTGCCGAAGGCTGGAGCGGCGAAGGCCGCGCTGCCCACAGACTCCACGAATCGCGCCGCCCTTGTGGCGCACTGATGCCCTCGGCTGAACACCGCCTACCTGCGACCTCCCAGCGCCCTTCCTGGCGCGTCGACCACCTAACTGCGGCCTCCCGGAGCCCTGCCAGGTGTGCGGTCTGCCTACCCGTGGCCTACCGGCACCCTGATCGGCATGCGGCCTACATCTCCGCGGCCTACCAGGGGCCCTGCCAGCGCCACTGCAGCCTGTTTGGCCCCTACCGTGCCCTTCTTGGTGCCTCTATGGCCTCTTGATGCCTTGCCGTGCCCTGCCCAGTGCCCCTGAGGCCTGCAGGCCACTGCCGCACACTTCCTGGCACCTCACGGCCTTCCTGGTGCCCTACCGGAACCCCCGTGGCCTGCCCGGCCCCTGTCGCACCCTACCTGGTGCGCCCACGACCTGCCCGGCATCTAGCCGGCCTGCCCGCGCCCCTTGCGCTCTGCCCACAGCCAGCCTGCGCCCTGCGCTGCCTGCCCACTGGCCTCCTGGATGACCAGCCTCCCGGGCCTAGTCGCCCGAGCCGCGCCCCTCGCAGCACTGGTTGAACCGGCCCCGACCTTTGGGCTGAGTCACCTACGTGGAGACATCCGGGCCGAACCACCCTCGATGTCCGCTGGGCCGAGCCCAACGGACCGGGCCAAACTTAATGGGATGACCTGCCCAACATACTAGGTCAAAGTCATTGGGTCTGAACGGGTTGGCCCAGACTAGGTTGGGCTATGTCGGTCAGACTGGGTCGGATGGGACGCAGGTCCATTACCGACCCCTTTACCTTCTTGGGCCATATCGTTGGAACTGGACGTCCATTTGACAAACAGTCATCGACACCGGTATTCTTGGATCGATGTTGTCCTTTTGAGAATACCTCACTGGAGTTCGGGGTATTGTTGAGATACGGTCAGGTTAGACCGTACACGAATCTAACGGGGACCCCCAGACAAAAATCTATTAACTAAAGACCGAGCATCCGATTGACACATCATATGTTATGTTGAGACCCCTATGATGTGGAGGACCTTTGAGATACTTCTTTGTGGTACTTTGTGATAGTTGGAGTATCGGCTAGTAGCTCATGGTGCAGATCTTTCCAGAGGCGATCGAACAAAGTATGGGGACCTAGTAGCTGGATATGACCTGACAACTGGTTGAATGATTCAACTCAGAGTGACTCGACTATCCTAGCAGGGAGTTCCTCTGTCTGGCACGGTAGAACCACGGTGGGGAGCGCCTCTGTGTGAGCGTTGTAGACCCACGATACTCGACAGGAGGAGTACCTCAGCAGGCTATGAGGGCAAGTGCCTCTGTGTGAGCACGACAGACCCATGGTGGGGAGCGCCACTGTGTGACACGAAAGTCCCACGATACTCGACAAGAGAAGTACCTCAACAGTCCAAGGATAGTGGTAAGTGACTCTTTATGATGTGGCAGGCCCACTGTAATAGATAGAGGATGAGTACGGCACTAGCCATGGTTTTGATTATACAAATCCTGGTTTGAGCTGAGTCATTGGAATTTTTGTTTTCCTCATGATTTAGAAGGGTTACATGATAACTTAGGTAAATGTATGTTCATATACCTAAGTGGGGTTATATGTTGATTTCTTACTTTGTGGTTGATCATTGTTGGTTTTTGTGAGACCATGAGGGTCTTCGAGTCCCTACTGAGTATCTTTATACTCACCCCTACACGGGCTATGCTCGCACCTAATTGTGTTGGTTATAGACGATGGATAGTGTGGACTAGGGTAGAGAGTAGTAGGACCGGACGGTACCCAGAGGTGGACCACTCAGTGTGACGGTACACGGAAGAGACAGATGGACGTGGAGTGCTAAGGAGGCCATATGTACCTACCCTTTATCTGGGAACCCCAGAGGACAACCCAATAGCTGTTTTACTTTACTTCAGTTGTAAGTGATTTTCAGTTGTACTTTTTCGTTCATGTTAGGCTTTTATTTCCGACCCCTTTTCAATTTTCAGCACTTCATTTGGATATAGTTTCACTTAGTGATTGGCTTCCAGTTGTGTACTCTGATGTGTCTATTTATAGTTATAATGGCAATGACTCAGGATCGGATGTGCGGGGAACACGGAGCAGAGACACACATGTCAGGCAGTTGAGGGACCTCCCAAGCAGAGGAAGAGGTTCGAACGAGGTGGTCTGTAGGGAGGAGTTGGACGTGGCGAGGAGCTGGACGTGCAGCTAGAGGTGGACGACCTTATGAGGTGTTACCACCACTACCACCAAGAGGTCCACCCCGACCATAGGGAGAGGGTGGACATGGGAGAGATCAGCTTCATACAGATGAGGCCTATGATCACAGTGCTCCATAGATGATTCCATGTATGATTTTTTTCAATTCCACCTTAGTTGTAGCTCTTATAGACAGAAGTTCCAGTCAGTATTTTAATTCCACTGCCCTCGTTCGGAGCTCTAATATTTTGATGAAGCCATTGGATCGATATTTACGCCTAGAGACTCATACAGGATCTGATTCGATGATTAATCACTGGTACCGTTAGTGTATGCTTATTTTAGGAGAAGATAGCTTCGGCTGGTATCTCCTAGTAGCGGCATCGAGGCCTTATGATGTCATCTTGGGTATGGACGGGTTATCTACAGTCTATGATAAGATCGAATGTATTAGGCGTAAAGTGCAGTGAGTCTACACAGATGGGACAAGGTTTATCTTCATCGGCGATAAGGGATCCTTTGCAGCGCGGGATGGACTTACTCAGAGGTGGGTGCATCCGATCACTCATCAGTTGGTTGACCTTACCCATTGAGAAGTTGATGAGGAGTGTCTGAGCTATCCTGTAGTAGTGGACTATTACACAGATGTTTTTCCTGACGATTTCCAAGGACAACCTCCTCGCAGAGAGGTGGACTTCTACATTGACCTGTACCCCCTGATGGCACTGATATCTTCTCCAGCATATCAGAGGTCTCCCGCTGAGATTTGTGAGCTAATGGTACATCTAGGGGACTTGTAGGGGAAGGGATTCACCCAGCCCAATGTTTCTCCCTGGGCAGCCCCGATTCTATTCACCAAAAAGGCAGATGGGAGCTTGATGCTTTGTGTTGACTACAATCTCCTGAACAACGTGACCATGAAAAACAAGTACCCACTCCCAAGGATTGACGACCTCTTTGATCGGCTAAAGGGAGCACGGTGTTTCTTGAAGATAGACCTCAGATCAGGCTCTCACCAGTTTGGATTTCAAGAAGTGGAAGTGTAGAAGATGGGCTTTAGGTGTCACTACGGCCAATACAAGATCTTTGTTAGGCATTTCGGCATAACCAATGCTCCAGTAGTGTTCATGGGAATCATGAAAAGGATCTTCCAGCCATACCTCGATCTCTTTTTTGTAGTCTTCATCGATGGCATTATGAACTACTCAACTACTATAGAGGAACATGCCTACCATTTGCGAGTAGTACTGGACACACTTTGAGAGCACCGTCTTTATGGTAAGCTCCCAAAGTTCCAGTTTTGGATTTGAGAGATTCACTTCTTGGGACATGACATCTCCGAAGCTGGAGTTGCAGTAGATCCAGCGAAGATAGAAGCGGTACTTTCTTGGGAGCCACCCAGGAGTTTGAAAGAGGTATGAAGTTTCATGGGTTTAGCTGGATACTTCCGGATATTCGTTCCAGACTTCTCCAGAGTTGCAACACCACTATCCGCCTTGACAAAAAAGAGTCAACCCTTCGGGTGGTCGGAGAGATTCCAGCAGAGCTTTCAGGAGCTAAGGCAGAGGCTGACTTTTGCTACCATCTTGGGGCTTCTATAGGAGGGCATAGGGTACGTAGTTTACTGCGATGCATCAGGGACCAGACATGGGTATGACCTGATGCAGGAGTGATCAGTGAACACATATGGTTCTCGGTAGCTAAGATAGCATGAGCAGAACTACTCTACCCATTACCTAGAGTTAGAAGTAGTGGTCTTTTTCTTGAAGATGTGTCAGCACCATCTGATGGGTGTATGTTTTTCCATGTACTCTGATCACAAGAGTCTCAGGTATATCTTCTCTCAGAAGGATTTGAACGAGAGACAGCGGTGATGGCTTTAGTTCCTCCAATACTATGACTTCGAGATAGTCTATACTCATGGAAAAGGGAATTTTGTTGCTGATCTACAATGTAGGAGGACTAGTATACAACTTCTAGGAGAGGAGACAGGGCAGCTGGCTGTTTTACAGATATCCTTTGGGGATAGAGATGGAGCAGAATTCCTACAGTATCTTACGGTCACTCCCCCACTTTTTCAGTGAGTCAGGGAAGCACAACATGTGGACTATGACAATGAGATGCGACATTCTCAGATGTCCATAGGATAGGCACCTGATGGATTTTCTAAAGGTGGGGAGTACGTCATCCTCTTTACAGGACGTACCTTGGTACCAGTAACACTTTCGGAGGATGTTTTGTGGGAGTTCCACACATCCCCTCTAGCGGTACAGCTAGAAGTGTCGAAGTTGAAATAGGACCTTTGACGACAGCACTGGTGTCCAGGTATGAAGAAGGTAGTAGTGGAGTTTGTCTCATGGTGCCTCACTTGTCGGCAAGTGAAGGCAGAGCACCAGGTACCAGCAGGCTTGGTCCAGCCTTTAGAGGTCCCAGAGTGGAAGTGGGATGGGATATAAATGGACTTCATGACGGGTCTTCCACATACATCCAGGGGTCATGACTCGATTTGGGTGATCATTGAACGACTCACCATGTCATCCCACATCCTACCGATCAGGGAGCAGGATTCAGTAGAGAGCTTGGAACACCTCTATGTGTAGTTGATTGTTTGTTTACATGGAGTACCTAATTCTATTGTCTCTCATCGTGATGCATACATTAGTTCCCGGCTATGGAAGCAGTTGTAGGAGGCTTTTGAGACAGAGCTTCGTCTGAGAACCGCCTTCCATCCCCAGATAGATGGTTAGACTGAGCAAACTATTCAGACCCATGGGGACATGCTATGTTCTTGTGTCCTCGAATTCGGTGGCAGATGGAAGGATCACTTTCCTTTGGTTGATTTTTCCTACAACAATAGCTATCACTCCACCATAGGGATGATACCTTTTGGGGCATTGTACGGGCGACCTTGCAGATCGCCCTTGTGCTGGACAGACCCAGGGGAGTCAGCACTGGTGGGACCAGAGATGGTACAAGCTACCACCAAGAAGGTGTAGATCATCCTTGCGCATATGAAGACTGCATAGAGAAGAAAGAGGTCGTATGATGATAGAAGACGGAGACCTCTGAAGTTCGAGGATGGAGACCATGTCTTTCGATGGGTCTCACCTCGACAAGGTATACAAAGATTTGGCCGAGGCAGCAAGTTATCTCTGTGATTCATTGGTCCGTTCCAGGTCCTTAGTAGAGTATTTGAGGTTGGTTACCGCTTAGATATTCCACCTCAGTTGCACCAGGTGCATGACTTCCTCCACGTATCTCGGCTGAGAAGATACGTGCATGAACCTTCTCAAATCATCGACTATAGAGGAGATGGATGTTGATTATGGGGAAACTTTCACAGAGGTTCCAGTGGATATTGAGGATTCGACAGGAGCGGGTCCTTCATAGATGGTTGATACCTCTAGTGTGTGTTCGCTGGCAGCATGGGAACCTCTAGGGGGCATATGGGAGCGGGAGGCTCATATGCGTGCTCAGTACCTTCGTTTGTTCCCTTAGTTAGAGTTGTAGCTTACGGAGACATAATTCCCTGAGATGTGGAGAATGTAAAGACCCAAAAATTACATGGATTTTTTTTAAATTCCCTATTTTATTACGAGTCCGCGAAAATTTACGGCACTTAATTCTGAGGCCTGGTGAGCCCTGAATCAATTTATGATGTTTTGTTCAGCTACGTTCAGTAAACGTATGAGCAGGATTTTATAACTCTTGAACTGGTGATGGAAATTGAAAAACAAGGGCACCGTTGAACTCCCAGTGCCGATATTCTCTTAAGAATACTTTAATCTCAATGGAAGTTGGTCGAGAATGAAAGTTAGTTTTTTAGTTTTTAAGATTAATTTAAATAAAAATAAAGTGTTACTTTATTTTTATTCTTGGTGGTTAAAACCTCCGCGAGGAGGTTAGCGGTGGGGGCCACCACACCATAACCTCTCATTAGAAGTTATGGTGGTGGGGCCTAACCAAACATAACCTCCCTTGGGAGGATAATTATGGTGGGGACCACCCGAGATTGTAACCCATTGGAACCCCCCCATTTAAGGTGAATAAACACTTCAAATCCTTTTATTTAATTTATGCCAACCTTCTTTACTTAATTAAGCTAACTCCACCAAATTATTTAAATGAGTTGTCTCATTTAATTAAACAACAAAATTTTAATTGTTTTTCCATCAAATAACAGACTATGCTTTCTTCTATTATTTTTTACTTAGCATTTTAGTGGAGCTTGGGAGAAGAGAGAACTCTCTCCAACGAAGACCACACTTCAATGAATAACGCTCTTCTGGAAAATAATGCTCTCCAAATGAAGAACGCTGACGAGGGCCGCCTTCGACTACGAAGAATGACCCCCTACGACCTTCTTCTTATGACTCATTTGGCATGGGACATGTTCATCTACCACGGATTGACGACCATCTTTCCATGACGTCAACGAACGACGACCGGTGAATCAAAGGTATGGGGATTTTTACTTGTTGATATTGTAAACGTTTTCTTACCTTCATAAAAGGATAAAATGGGATTGTAGTGGACGTATTAATGATCATCTTCTTTTCATGTTGGGTGAAATGATAAGTCCATAAACGCAGAGGGTGCAGGAAAACCTAAAATGGCCCGACATCCTCCTTCAATTTCTCTCTTCTTGTGGCATTATAAGACATGGCGATGAGGCAACAACGCCGAAGGCGGCAGCGACGAAGGTCGCGCTACATGCGACTTCTGCGAATCGTACTGCCCCCGCGGTGCACAAATTCTCTAAGACGAACATTGCCTACCTATGACCTCTCAATGCCCTGCCCGACACGCGACCCACCTACCCACGGCCTCTCAGCGCCTTGCCCGTCGTGCGGCCTACCTCCACCCTGTCGTGCCATGCCCGTCTCCCCCGCAGCCACCTAGCACACTGCAGAGCCCTGCCCCATGCCCCCGCGGCCCACCCGGCCCTCGCCCGCCCCCGCTGCCTGCCTGGCGCCCAGCCCTGTGCCCCCGCACCCTGCCCAGCCTCTGCTCCACCCTGCCCAGCACCCCCGCAGCCAGCCCAACGCCATGTTGATGCCGCCGCGGCCTGCCCGGCCCCTATCGTGCCCTTCCTAGTGCACCTGCGGCCTGCCCGCACCCCGCACGCTCTAACCGCAGCCATCCCGCACCCTACACGGCATGCCCGCTAGCCTCCTAGGCCGAGTCACTCGAGCAGCGCCCCTTGCGGCGTAGGCCGAACCAGCCCCGACCTTCGGGTCGAGCCGCCTCTGTGGCGACATTTTGGTCGAACCGCCCTCGCAGTCTGCTGGGTCGGGCCCAGTGAACCGGGCCCAAAATAACGAGATGACCCTCCCAACAGACTAGTTTAGACTCAGCTGGTCTGACCGGGTCAGTCCAGACTAGGTTGGGCCAAGTCGGTCCGACTGGGTCGGACCAAGCCTAGGCCCATTACTGACCCCTTTAACTTCTTGGGCTATATCTTTGGCACCGGAAGTCCGTTTGACAAACTGTCAGTGGCGCCTGTATTCTTGGAGTGAAGTCGTCCCTTTGAGAATACCCTACTAGAGTTTGGAATATAGTTGACATACAGTTAGGTTGGATCATACACGAATCCAACTGGGCCCCCGGAAAAAAAGGCTAATAACTAACAGACCGGGCATCCGATTAACGCATCGTCGGTTGCGTTGAGACCCCTATGATGTGTCAGACCATTGAGATACTTCTTCGTGGAACTTCTTGATAGTTGGAGTATATTGACCAGTAGCTCGTGTAGTGGATCCTTCCAAGGGTGAGCAGACAGAGTACGAAGACCTAGTAGATGGCTGAGACCTGACGACAACTTGACCGATTTGACTCGGAGTGACTCGACTAGCCCAGTGGGGAGTGCCTCTATGTGACGTAGAACACCCACGGTGGGGGTGCCTCTGTGTGAGCATGGAAGACCCATGGTACTTGACAGTAAGAGTACCTCACTAGGCTACGAGGGGGAGCAGCTCTGTGTGAGCACCACAGACCCATGGTGGGGAGCACCTATGTGTGACACAGCAGACCCACAGTACTCGACAGGAGGAGCACCTCAACTATCCAAGGATAGTAGGAAGTGCTTCTATGTGATTTGGTAGGCCCACTATACTTAATAGAGGAGGAGTGCACCACCAGTCGTGGTTTCGATAATAAAAATTCTGGTTTGATCTGATTCTTTGACTTGTGTGTTTTCTTTATAATTGAGATGGGTTACTTGATAACATAGGTATATGTATTGGCATATACCTATGTTGGGTTATCAATTGATTTTTTAATTTGTGGTTTATCCTTGTTGGATTCATTGAGACTTTTAAGGTCTTAGGGTCCCTACTAAGTCTTGTTATACACCCCCCTGCATGGGCTATGCCCGCACCTTGTTGTGTTGGTTGCAGACGACTGACAATGTTGACTGAGGCAAAGAATAGGAGGACCGGACGGTACCTGGAGGTAGACCACTCGGTGTGACGGTACATGGAGGAGACGGACATACGTGGAGTGATGAGGAGTCCATCTGTACCTACCCTTCAGGTAGGAACCTCAGAGGACTACCCAATAGCTACTTTACTTTACTTAAGTTGTACTTGCTTTTCAGTTGTACTTGTACTTTTCGGTTGGGATTGTATTTATGAACCCTTTTTAATTTCCAGCACTTCTTTTGTATACAATTTTACTTAGTGGTTTTCTTCCAGTTGTGTAGTCGTATGTGTTTGTTTACAGTTACAAAGGTAATGCCTTCCCAATTTATGGATTTATTCCTTAAGTTCTAGTCGCCATCCCTTGGCCTATAGAAGGCAGGTTTGGGGTAGTCATGATATGGGCCCTGGTGGACGGATTGTGAAATAGTGTAGGTGACTTATGTGTATGTTATATTCATTAATAAATGGTTGGTGAGTTTCTGATATAGTTCATGACCTTTTTTCAGGGTAAAACAATTTTTTCTCTTCTTTATTGGGTTTAAAATTCATTTAATCATCTGCTTTAGGGGATGAATGATGTTTTTAAACCAAGTGAGTTTAGTTTTTTGAGGAATTAGTTCATATTAATAAAAATAAAATTATTTTTTGGATCACAGTTGTAATAGGTATCGTGTTTGTGGAACATTAGTAAGATGTCGATCTTGAGACTAACAGATCCATTCAAAAGTATAATTATAGTTTAGGTTGATATGAGTCAAAAATTCCCAATAAAAGGATAGCTCCTCTTGTGCATGTGTTTTAGAAATGTGGATGTATCTATGTGGATACTAGAGAAATATATTATATAATGAGAGTTCACTAGTTAGTGTTGATTTTTGGCTTGGGCCAGTGTTACTTGAGAGAGATGATTGATTCTGAGATTCTTTCCAGTGTAAGGTTGTAAATCTCTAACCCCTCATCAAGGCGTGGAGCCTATTAATTCTCTATGATAATCATGTAATCTAATTTTATTTTGGATGACAGTGTTATCAATATAACATGAGAGAAATATCGGGATAAATGAAAAGAATTTGCAGTTTATTAAATGTAATATAAAGGATTCATACTGCAATAATTCATATCATAATATGAATAATTGCGATTTGGTACCTATAGGGTTCTACCACAATATTTTGAATAATTAGTAGTCAATTAATGTTTTAATAACCCCCATTGGGTTTCTTTTGTTTTAAAGTGGGGTTTTGGTTTCATGGTGTTCAAAAATCAAAAGGGGTTCCCCATTGGTAGTAATGCATGTTGATGCCCTTCCCCCATGTCCCTCTCTCCTTCATGATGGATTTATTCCTTGTTTATCTTTGAAATCATGTGCTATAATATTTGGTTAATATATAGTTGTGATTCTATACTTATTACTTTATTATTTTCTATTTCCTCAGTTGTCATGTGGCTTCACTCTATTTTTTTTATTTTCCCAATTCTCATATTAATCATATGATTTCCACATTTTTACCAAATTATCCAATATAAAATAAAAATGTTGATAAATTTAGTATTTATGAGAATGAGGTATGATGTACCTGGACTTGACCCAAGCCTTTTTTTTATTTTTTCTAGTTCATGTGTGGTTTTTTCATATCAATTTTTTCCTTCCATAAACTAGGTCTAATTTAAATAATTGAATTTTCTACGACACAAATATATGTAGAATTTAAGTTATTTTTAGATAAATAAGTACATTTATTCAATTTTAATACCTTATTTTATAATTTAACATGGTTATAGAAATAAAAAAATTCATTGTATTTTTCAAATGGGAAATTATTTTGGGAAATATATTTACTAGCATGAATTTTTTATTTTTTTTTAGCATTTAAAAAATTTTTAAAAAAATTATTTTTATAAAAAAAATCAATGTTTGGATGGTCATAAATAGAGCTCTCATTATAGTTAATTATCCTTTCAAAAAGGAAAATATAACCACATGGGTGTTTTGAATTATTGGGTTTTAGTTTTCAATGGGTTAAAGGGAAATTATATTTTGATATTATGTTTGTAAATAGTAAATGATGAGTGTGAATTAAAATGGGTTGTTTTGTGTGAAATTATTATTTAATTAAATGATAGTTTACTTGTAATTCCTTAAATAAATTTTATATATTACATATAGACATCATTGTTTTGGAATGTTATGAGTGATCCTTGGATTTTAAAAAGGACCTCTTATATGTAATAAAGAATGATGACACCTATGGATTTATTATTGGTTGATGTTATATAATTTTTTGATAATGATGTTGGATTATAAATAGAATTTTTACAAAGAATTAATTGTGGAATCTCCCCCCATAACATTGGTTAATGTCTTAATTTTTGAATTACATTGATTAATATTGTGGTTTCTTGTAGGAAACCGTTATTGAATGTTGTGGGATGGGCTCCCTATATTTCGATAGATTTATTTAGATGGAATGCCTTGAGTTTGATTCAGGTATTTAAACTAGTTCATTCTTATAAATGTCATAGATATTTTTTTGAGTTCATAATGGTATATTGGATCAGATTTATTCAATGGGTCACCCCTTGGATTCGCAATAGTTTTTCACGAGGGAGAATGCACGATTGAGCTGCACGGACTCTCTAGGATTCTTAAAGTATATATTTTATTTGGTAGTATAACTCAAAAACATTTTATCCATGATTTATATCATGATTAGGGATTTATTTACTTAGGCTGGAGATGTTATTGATTTATGATGTTCTTTACCATAGAGCATGGGTATCCGTGTTAACTTAAATTCCTTTTATATAATTTTTTAAAATTTGGATTGAAAATTTGTAAAATTGATAAATTTATACGTATTTATATATATAATTTTTTGATGTACTTACATACAGGATATTCATTTTAGGGGCATATTTATTGGTGTAATATTGATTTGTACTCACACTCTGCTTTGGCCGCTAAACCACTTAGGTGCCTTAGCAGATGTTACTAGATTTCTTGTCTGGACCAGGATAAAGGCCATATGGTAGGTCATTGTTGGAACTCCTATCGTTGATAAATAAATATTGGATTGTACTATGATTTATTTCCAATTTAGGTTTTTCCCCTTCTTTATTTTGGACTTGTGGGTTATTGGATATGGTATATTTTGGTATTCTAATCTAACATAATATATAGTTCTTTTGGTATGCCCTTATTTATTTATTTTAATTTTTATATGTTCTTTCCTGGATATCATTTTACTAATTTATAATGATATTTTAATTTATTGGTATTATTTTCATCAATGTATCCAATTTAATATTTTTTTATAATTTCCCCACTACACTAAATTATACCCATGGTGATTGTTTTTTTCTTCATGAAGATATGGAGGCTTGTCTGAGACTATAAAGTACATCAGGTTGGAGAATGGGTTCAGTGACTTCAATGTAGGGAATCAAATCTACTATATGATACTCTTCCTAATCAATAATCTCCTCTATCTAAATCACCACCTATAGGACCACCCTATACACTACGTGGAGGCCCCTAATCCCATCACTACCTCCAACACGGTGCTAATTTAACTATGCCTCCATAGATACCCATAATTTTTACATCTAGTTAGGTAGTAATATTTCTTGTTTCCTATAATTTTTTAGTTATCGAAAATATACTTTACATATTGGTTTTATCCATTAGGAAACTCTATTTTCATTGATCCTTATGAATGGGATCCTGCATGCAAGTATCGTTTCTAATGGGACCCTAACACCTATCACCAATTGGATTTTCTTGATGAATCTTCAAAGGGTAACCAGAGCTTGAAATATTAATTATTAGTATCTCCCCTATTTTATTATTGATTATAATAGCTCTCATGAATAATTTAACCTCTGTTGGAATTCATAGTGTAACTTTTCAATCTTTAATCTCTCTCTATATTCTACTATTAATCTTTTGATCTCATTTAAATAAATAATTTTCCATATGTAGAGAGTATCACATGAGGTATATGAAATAAAAAAAATATATATTCTTCCATAATAATGAACAAAAATCATCTAAACATGAACCATCTTAAAATTCACTAAGTTGTATGTTTCAGTGAAATGATAACCATGGGAGAGTATCTTGATCTTGAATTATTATAAAAGATATAAATAATGATTTTAGATATATTAAAAAAAACTAGATTCCATAAATTCCATATAATTAGTATGAATAAAAATATGGTGTAAAACCTAAGTCACCCCCTCTTTCATATCCTAAGGGGAATGCATAATAGTTTTATGTCAAAATTTGGGTGGTCTTTATCACGAAAAATGTTATAGCCCCCTCATCCTTAGTAGAATCTTGTCCTCCTTGACAAAGATCATTTGTTTCTTGGTAGGTGGGATACCATATTCCACCAAACGTGAGTTGGATACACTATATACTCAATGGGTAAAGAATATAACCTCTCCTAACTTGGAATTTATACCTCTCAATCAAGTCCCTGAATAGAAGCCCTGTTAATCAACTAATTTTTTTAAGGAGACCAAATAATTCAATCAAGATCATCCCAAAAGTGCCTCAAAATCCTAGTTATCTATTTATATGGTACTATATTATATTAGAAGAAATGAATACATGATCATTACTGTATATCTACGTGATCAAACTCAATCAGTACATGGAAATAAGATAAAACTGAGATTCCCCATGACATATGTACCATCATTTTTACAGAATACAAACAATGGCTCATAAATTTCATCCAACTAAAAAATTATCAAACTCCTATAAAATGGTTACATTGGTCTCTGATTGAAATCTTATCACAGATCCTAATTTATAGAATTCAAAAACACCTAGTACTGTATAACTACTAAATAGGTTCATGTATATGATTAGATGTCAACAGTCAAATTTTTTTACTTATAATGTTTTGGTAATTTTTAAAGGAAAACAAGGGGAAATATAGGTATTTTTTGGGATGAATTATAGGCTTTCAAAAAAATAATGAAAACACATATTTTATTAATAAAGGGAGTGAATCCTACGACTACCTATATTATGTATTTATAATTCATTAAGATTTTTTAGATAGCATTTTATATTTGAGCTTATATAATTCATGAATTGAAATCCCTTTCTGGAATTATGAGATCCAATGTACATTTAGATATCTCAAAGGTACTATGAAACTCACCTCCACTTTAGTGACTAATGATGTTCAGATGATAACTAAGAAATCCCCCTAAAATATACCCAAAAACATTATAAATTATACATTATTCATTCTTTTTAATACCATCATGTATTAGGTTATATTAGAGTAGTTTGGGATAAAAATTTTGGGGGAATGAAATGAACCTAAGAGAATCAAATGGGTGGCGAAAAATCACTACACCAATGAAAAAAATCATTAAACCTATTAAATGTTTAATTAAAACAAATAAAATGAATTCATAATTCAATAAAACCACCAATTTCATTCACACCCTTGTATAGTTTTCCCACAATTTTAAAAATTATGTTTCAAATAGGTGTAAAATAAAATGAAAGGGAAGAAAGAACAATTATAAAATATTTTAAATAAAAATAAATTCAATAATAAATCGATTTAAATTAACCATATATTGATAAATAAAATCCCACAAAACTACATCCCTAGGAATGAAATTCTAATGGTTACAGACCCACAAAAATGAAGGGTTAAATGAGTAAAAATAGGTAGTGGATGACCTTTCTGAAATGTCATCATTGTGTATAGATAAAATTCATGGGTTTCATCCAAAGGTGATATACATTAATATATAAGAATTTATTATTATTATTTTTGAATTTTCTACTCCTCTAAATCATCACCAGTTCATTTTTACTTACATCACTGATCTAATCCATATGGAAACATCACAACTATATTACTTTATTTTGGGATTAAAAAGGAATTTATGGTATTTTATTTTTCATAGTGGCTATATAGTCATAATGTATTATAAATTTACATTAATGAGTTCATTAAATTATATTATTGTTCCATTTTATTTAATTTATGTTATCACGAGATGGAAGATGCGTTAAAGACCAGTAGTTAATTCCATAGAGAATGGGTATTTCATTGGATATCAATGATACATTCAGAGGCAATAGTATTTTTTATTGATTTACTGGTTGGTTTCATAATCGATATATGATTTTTACATTGATAAAAAATATTTATGAAAATGATCATTTAATTATATTTTCAAGAGTGCTTTGTGATCAATAGATCTTGCACTGCGAGTTGAGAATGAATCCATCCATGTGTTGATGGAAATTGTTTCACAGAGATTTGAAAAATGTCAGAGTGTGGATAGATAATTATATCCATTTTCATGAAAATATTTTGTAAACAATAGAAAATATATAGGGAGGTGAGGATTTGTTTCTTGTCGAATGGATACTATACTGGCAATAAAAATTGTATCCTATAAATTTGGAATCACAATACATGTTACAATATTATGTATTTGAATTGTATTTTGGGAGATTTATGATTATGTATAGTAGTTATGGATGGTGGATTGGGAGTTTATAATACATAATAATTAATAATAAATAAATAGCCAGGGGTTGAGTTCATGTTCTTGGGTTGACGGATACTTCAAGAACCCATGTATTTTGATAAAATATGTTTTTTGTCTATTCCATAATAAATAAATAAAAATATAATTTTATTATTAAAAAAAATCATAAATGTATCTATTATTATCAAAAATTACACTAAATTTTAAAAAAATATTTATTTTATATGTTGAAAATGCCTACAGTATATTTAAAGTGATGAATCACTCCCCACATTTGAATTATTCCTTTCTATCAAAGAATATATCTCAAAAAATATTCAATTAAATCTCTTTTTATACTATGATCATATCTTCTATCAATTAATACTTTATTTTTTTTATTTCAATAAATTTATATATTAGAATGTAATCACCTTCTGAATTATCTTTTATTCAATATTCTCATCCTGCTATCCTATTCTAAAAACATTTATTTATCATCATTTGATTATTCGAATAAATGTGTTTTCCACTCATAAATTCTAATTCATTATTCATATTCCTTTCCATATATCTCAAAGAATAAAAAATTTAAACACTTTTCGTTAAGGAATTTATTTTCATAAAACTTATTTGATAATTGATTATAATTAATTGGAAACTGGTACATTATAAATAGTTATTATCCACCATTGTAACATGGTATAACCAAACATGGAATAAAATTTTAGACAACTAGATCATACACTGTTATCTTTTTTTATTTGTGGGTTACAATATCTATAAAACCCACAATTTTATTTAGATATCTTGAAAGGATTTATTTTAATTATCACCGATAAAAATACAACAACTTAGCAAAAATTTCTTTGTTGTTTCATAATTGTTCTTTAAATTTTCAATTTTGATTGTTAAGTGATACACTAAAGTTAAATTTCATTGATTCGATATAAGACCATTAAATTGTTATTCACATATATCATATTGAATTAAAATTCACTACCAAATTTTGAAATTACAAAATAAATATTTTTTCGAAAGAACCATGTATCTTGGATAAACTGAAATTATGATTACTCATGTGGAGAAAACACTCAAATAAAATTTTATTCTAATAAAAACACTGAGAAAAAAGGGAAACACCATAAAAACCTATAATATTATGAGGATATTTAGAAATTGAAAATTATTACCCCTTTAATATATAAAACTCAACTTATTTGTAAATGAATAAAAGGTGGGGTAGAGATAAACAATATTCTTATATACATAAATATATTGAGTTAAGATATTTGATAGATTATTTTATAAAACCTATAAACTAATCAAAATAAAAAAGTTATATATTTATTTAAAAATAAAATAAAATAAGAATGATATTTTGAAATAGATTCTTGAGTCACCCCCCCCCCCAAGAAGTGTTGTATTTATACTTATTGTATCTCAGAAATTATAGTAGTCACTCAAAATATAAAGGTGGACAGGGTTTCTATGATGTAAACCACCACATGTATATTTTATTAGTTTCCATTAGTAGAGCACAATAGTGGGAAACCCTAAAAGAATATAATATATTATTGTCCCCTAAGTTGATAAAATTAAAGGATGGGAGTATATGAAGGAAGAGAAGGTATGGGTGATTTCAGTCTATTATCAGTGAACCCATCTCCAGGTGATATGGTTGTCGTTTTTGAGTAGGTATTTACTCCACCATGGAGTCCTAAATATCTATAAAATTAAATTCCATCATTATATTGGGGGTGGAATTTTATTCTCCATCATCCTAGGTTTTGAATTGATTATCTATATCTGAAAAATAAACATAAATAAAATTATAATATAATAAAAAATGAATAATTCTATAAATGAATATAAGGAAATTTATAGTCCCTAAAACAGCCTAGGAAAGAGATATGAATATTTTGATAATTCCTCAATATTAAAGAATGATTGGTTGGGAAATAAATATTCTATGAGTGACTACTCAACCCCCAGTATTTCTTTTATAAGGTAACAGAAATGTTGTTGATCTAGTTTCTTTATTTCCACATCTAAACTAACAGGATAGATCAATAAGTTAATTTGATAAATACTCATTGAAATTTTGGTCAATGTAATCTTTAATATCATTTAAAATTTCCCCAAAAACCATCTCCCTAAAGTTTGATAGTTAAAACCCTATAATATTCTTTTCATTTAACTCCCCTATTTCACAAATTGTACATGTGATCTCAAAAAAGATTCCTTTTTAAAAAAATTCATTTAATGTAAAATTAGTTAGTATTTATAGATTGCATAACAATAAATAATCAAATAAACTATTTAAAAATATTCCAAAAATTATTGTAGGGTTTTTAAAGGGTCTAATCAACAAAATCAATAAACACTTATTACAAAAAAATGGATGACTAGGATTATCACCAAGGAACCAATTAGACAATCATTTCTATTCACTTATTAATATTTTTTTGGTACCATAAATCGTGGTTATGGTAAGGGGGTTTTTATGTGTGTTTGAACAACATAAATTCCAAGTGATAATTCTATAAAAAAAAATTAGAACGAAAGAAAGTGAATCATATGTTCATATATATGGGTAATTAATGATCGATTAATGTAGTTTAGATTCAATTTTACAACTCACCAAATATTATTTCTGAATTTTCTTCCCAATAAAAAATCACTAAACCCATTCCATATTTACCCATAATTAAGGTACTGTGAAATTCAACTCCAATATAACAAATATTGATGATCACACCATGTTTGAGGAACGACATTAATCTCAACCCAACATAATCATACATTATTCAACCATCATTCCCCATCCTTCCAATATACATGAGGTGACCAAAACTAAGGAAATGAGAAAAAAATTAGGGAATTGAAAAAATCTAATATAATTCGATGGAAGGGGGGGAATAAGCGTTGTGAACCATAAAACATAAACTTCTCTATAAAACATACAAAAAAATTTATAAAACTCGGGATACAAAAATATAAGAAACCTTCATTATTGTTTATGACCCACCATCATAGGAATTAAGTGGAATATTGTTTGAAATAATAAATAATGAAATTGTATAATAATTACCTAAATATTAAAATATTAATAAATTATTTTGAAAATAAAATTATCATAATGAAATAAAGATAAGGTATAACCTAAACTACTTTATCTTTCCTGTAAATAATATAAATTCCAAAAACCTGAATAATAAATGGTTTTTTGAGTTTAAATAAGAATTATAGGAGGACTATTTTATATCTTGTTTCTGTCTGGAATCTATCTATTTGATTATTTCAAATGGGATATCACTTGAAATATAATAATTATTGATTATTCTACTCAGGTTAATTATTCCTATATATTATCCCATGATCCCTTGTATATGATTCTTCACAAACACAATCTATGGGGAAACTTGTCTCATCCTTATAATATTTTATTGAAGAATAATGAATTTAAAAGGATTTTATTCATTCATGGAATCAATGTTAATGTCATATATTATCAACTAACATTAGTGTGATTGGGAATTCGGTTTAGTTTAGTAGTGGCTTGAGATTATTTTGGCTCTAAATAGAAGCTATAATGGTGTGGGACATTGTATTTCATAGAGAATATTTGTTGGGATAAAAAATTGTTATATATTTTTAGGTGATATTATAAATTTTATCTCTTTAAATTACATTAAATACCTAATAAAACTTATGTTGTTGCTCAAGAGGATGTACATCGTCGATCATTGCATTGAATTTTAGCCACATCATTATGATGGACGAATCATAAACCTAGAGTTTAGAAGATTTTTTTTCAATGGATTTAGTTTTTGAGATCCTGGAACTATGTTGGAAAATAGATGAATGTTATGCATTCCTTTCTTGAGAATACTTTACTGAAAACTAAGGTTGTTATAGGAGGTGAGGATACATTATATACTTCATAGATTTTGTGTTTTCCTTGAAAAGATAATTTTAAGAATAAGGAAATTAAATATGGGTCATGTTGTGATGTTTTTTCAATATTTATTAAGACAAATAAGATTATCTATTTTCGGTGATAGATAATGAATTGTGTTGAGATGCTACTTTAGTATAAAAGAAACATGTGGAATGAGGTGGTAAGGTTTCATTAATAGGTTCACATATATTGTGTAGGATCAATTTCAAATATATATATATTTAGTCATTTTTTCTTCCATTTAAATACATAATTATAATTTTATCACCAAAAATATACTTTTAGTCTATTTTCACATTAATCCAAAAAAATACCGATTAAAATAAAATGATATTGATTTTTTTAATTTAATAAAACAAATTATATACATACAATGTAAAGGTGTACTATATATATAAAATAATATTATTGAATCGGTTGGTTGTACATATATTGGGTCCCCTATTCATAAAACTAGCTTCAATGACCACTAAAATAATTTCACTAAATCATCCCATGTTAGGCCTCAAATGATTCCTATCTTAGATAACTCATTTAAAGTACACATCATTATCAGATACCAATCTAAAATAACATGACCCTCTAGGATCTCATCGAGGATTATAGTTAATTCATATGTTTCACCAAAATTATACCTCCAATTGTTCTGTAGGAGGTGAAATCATAAAGAAGTTATAACATGCATAAGGGAGCCTTTATCCTAATAATCCTACCAAAGATACATATCCTATATAAAAAATATCAATAGTGAAAATAAATACATAAGAATTAATTATATAATTATATATGTGTGATATACAAAAAAATTCATAACACAAAGTGTAATAACACACATATTTTCAACTAAAAATATTTTCTATATCATGAATGGTCTGAAACACTGTGTTTTATTAACTATGAAACATTATTTTCTAAATATGATTGTTATAACCTGGTTGTTGAATTTTTAGGTATGAACAAGAGTAACTACATTTTTATATATATCCTACTCAATAATAATTTATTGATTTATTCATAGGAAATAAGAATTCAATTTTTAGTAAATTCATTTTTTCTAAAAAAATATGTTTTCATAAAAAACATTGTTTATTTATTTTTGGGATAAAAAATTATAATAAATTTTGTAATGAAACATGTTTTTAGGGATAGTGAAATTTATAAAAAAAATCTAATTCTTTATTTCAGATTGTCATGATGGGTAAAATGGTATTTTCTCAATTATATGACAACCAATAATTTATATAACCACACCATTGGTCCTATATTAGGTTTTTTAAATTTGGATATGGGTTCTATGGAATTATAGACTATTCGAATTTGTTGGTAATAATTAATATTTAAAAACTAAATATTAATATATTCACATGGATTATTTAGGGTATATATTTTTAATGTTGAAATTTATTGAGATTCCATTTATTTGGTTGAGACTAGAAATAGGTTTTTTCTAGGATAGTTTTAAACTCATATCGGGTCTCCAGGTCGGGCACGAGCCCATTTTTATTTTTATTTTTTATTCTTTTTTTATCCATTATATTATTTAATTTCCTTCCCTAGATCCTTTATTATTTCCTAGTGGGATCTCATTCATCTTGAATGAGAGATAAATTTGAGAGGGAATGCGAGGTGGGGGGAGTAAATAAGTGAGGATCCACTCTAGACCTTGGGAGGAGCAAGATAATTATACAATTGCTTCAAAACATAGAAAAGTGTGAAGCTTCCTCGGATTATAACCAATTCAAGGATTTTTTATCTTAATTCCTAAAATAAAAATATATTTACCTATTTCATGTTTCATTATCCAATTATTATTACTAAGGACCCCATGGGGATAATCTATGCTTAACAGGGAGAAAATAATGTTTCTGGACGACTATAGGGGATCATGTTCAAGAATTGTTCATGAACTAAAGTATTATTTTATCAACACACCCCATGATATATTCCTATTTTTGTAATATAACTTCTTATAACAAAACCTTGTATAATTGTTATTCACAGGATGTAGTATAACTCATTCGTGTAGTTGAGTACATGTTCAGACAGCTCGCGTAGGGGAACATGTCTATGTAGGGGAACATGGCCATGTAGAGTACAAATCTATAACAAGTGTTGGTTCCACATCATAGAGAAAAACATGGAAAAGAAACAAACAAGCACAAACCAGGTGTGGTACACAATATTTTACCCTATTTAGATTAAACTAAATGTATATTACTTACACTTTATGTAATTGTGTTTTAGATTCCATATACAGAATAAGTACATGCCCATGTTGTTCATCGAGAGTAGACACTATTTACTCATTTGTAAACATTATGTACATCTCATTTTCAAAAAATTTAATGTATTTTAGATATTTTATGGGCAGGATAAAAAATTCTACATATTATCAGTACATTTTGATAATTCTTTAACATATATCTTTCTAGCGGAACCCTTTGGGTGATTTAAGGGCCCCTGATTGGATTTTTCTTACGACTGGGCTAAAATGTAGAGGTGACTCCACCAGTAAATGGATTCAATTTTCTAGTGAGAGTGAGGCATAGGAAGAGACCCACCTTTGGGTCCTAATAATGATTGTAGTACATAGAACAAGATCTATGATTTCCTCATTTAGTAACTTTTCTTGGTATATTCTTTGGTTAGTTGTACTAGAATATGTGTTAGTGATATAGATAGGTCAGGTGTTTGGAAAAACCTAGAGTGAGTCTTAGATCAAATATGGTATGAGATTTATCTCTTTATGCCTATATTCATGCATATTTTCCCTTGAATACATCTCCTATGTGTGGTGTGAACTTTTGGTTTGTGAAGCCATGAGATGTTAGAGATAGGGTTGTGGGATGTGGTACCAAAGATACATGTTTGTAATCAAGGATCCAATGGAAGGTTCCTATGCTTATTTCCTGGTCAAATGTTTCCCATGTATAGTTCCTCCACTATATTTTACACCTAGAGGAACCTATGTTAGTTGACTCTATTTTCATACCTTTTTCTAGGGATCCAAAGAAGGATTCATCTTCCATTGTTTCAATTTTGAGGATCCTAAGGGGGGTTACTTTTTTTACTTGATGAATAAAAGGATCCAAAGAGGCATTACATTTTTATATACTAACCTCTAACATCATATTTATTTAACCAAGGGGCCCTTGTGGGTGCCCCAATAGTGGACCAACTCTATGATATTGTGTCATGGGTTTGGGTAGATTAAGTAGTGAGTGTATCCTTAGAACCTGTACCAATCATGTTATCCCAATGGGTTTTGGAAGTGGTGATGTGTTTTGGATTTCACCCAACCTAAAAATTATTTTATAATTACATGGATATTGATGTTGAAGATATGGATTCAAGATGTGCTTCTTGGAACATAGATTATGGCCTAGATTTAGAGTGTTGGTCTTAGGTGTTTAATCACAACTACACTTTTTTTTATTTCTTTATATGATTAACATTTATATATTTTTTCTTGATAAAGGTTATTTTGGGAACAAGTATTAGGATACTTATCTGGTGAGACATATGTTTGGGACTCCTAAATGTATATCCAAGGATCTTGTTTTTGAGAATTTTTTATTGACCATCACTTTATCATGATACCCAACTTCCTAAGATCTGGATTCTAAGGGATACCTGGGTTGCTTATATTGAATTCCTTGAATGGGATCATAGGAAAGATTAAATTATATTATGCTTAATGTTGGGTATGAGAATTGTCTTTATTTATTGAGAATATTTGGACATGGAGCTACAAAGAATTTATTAGGTGTAGTTGGACACGATACTCCATACCCCTTGATTTCTGATGTTTTAAATTGTGCTCCTAGTCATTTATTTATAAATATTAGAAATGGAGATCCTTGTCATTTATTGGGTGTAGTAGTTCATGATTTTATATGGACCCTTGATTTAATAATTTAGAAATGACACTCCATTTCATTTATTAATAATTTTTTGACATGAGTCAATAAACTCTCTACGTTTTTGGATGTATTGTACATGTACATCCTCATCATTGATTGATATTGTCGAACAAGCCATTTTCCTAAACTAATTTTAATATCTTTACTATTTCCCATTATTTAAAATATGATAAACTTATTATATATTGTTCAGATACATTTCTAGTGCAGGACAAATTAGGTATGGTCAGTTGAGATCACATACCCAAGGATAAACTCATTTATATGTTGCTTGAGTTGTATGAAATCCAAGACAATTCCCTATTCATAGTATGTTATGTTGATCATGTTCACAGGCCCATTGATTGACAGCGGATTTTCCTTATTTTCCATTATTTTTGTTGGGTATTTTCTAGGCTAAGTATTTTTTATGAGCATTCACATATGACAGTAGATTATAGGTTCACCATTTGGGATAGCCTACTGAGATTAAATTCTCACCCAATGTATCTTCACCTCATTGTGTGTGAAGAACATATGTCCATTATTAGGATGATCATAGATGAACATTAGATATAGTTGAGGTCCAGGGTTTCATAGATTTGTGGAGTTAACCATGTGTATTCTTTTGATCAAACTGGAGCACCTCCACAGTCTCTCGACAGTCGAGTGTGGAGTTTGGCGTAGATTTATTAGTATATCCTTTTACATTTAATTATATTTCTATTATTTACTCATGTATATTTTATCAACTTTGGGGATGGTCTGTGATGTACATGTGGCATGTTTGTTTGGTCCTTTACTAAATTTCATTTATTATATATTTTTGTTTATATTTATTCCTTCTTCACTCTGAGTAAGTTCAACATTGGATGAAATTTGGTTATTTTTTTTGTTTATTACTAAATAATGAGTTAATAGTATCCCCATGAACACACCCTAGGCCATCAATAATAGATAATGGCCTATAGTGTATACAAAATAATGCTCTAGGAATCACCGCCAACTGGTCCAGTTTCTATTTATAGAGTAAGATGGGTTGGTATGTGACAAAGTGCTATCAGAGGCTGTTACTTTCTTATTGAATTACTATTTGGGAGATGGTTGATATGATTATTAAGAATGTGTTAGATCCTATGATGGATTTTAGACTTGTTAGTCAAGAACACATATTCTGGTAAGAATTCATGGTATCTAGCTTTATTGGACTATTGGTCGTGATATGTGATGTTAATATTGAGTAAAATTTTTACTTGAAGTTATGGACATATTATATGGATTTTCTGAATTGATTATGAATTTATAGATCTCATGCCATTATTAGGAGTCTAGTTTCTAATATGGACTCTTGTCCAGCAAAGGTAATAGGTGTTTCATTCATCAAATTTGGCGTCTAGGGATAGTATATAATAAGCCCTCTAGTGTGTGATTTTTTTAAAGAAGAAGAAAATTGGTTTAACTATCAAAAACAACATAAATGGGGATTTACCACAAAGTTTATTAGGTTTATTATACTCATTTCGACCGATATATAAATATAAATATATATATATATATATATATATATATAATTTTTTGATTGTAGGTCATGTTCGTCTATGGTGACACATTCAAGAGTTAGTATGATGACTCAGTCCTCATACAAGGGAGTTCCAATGACCCTAGTGGGTTGATAGGGAACATGTTACCTATGTTTTGGACCACACATGGGGTTTTTTTACATAGGTTTAGTTATTTAGTTTTCTGATAACAACCTTTATATTATTTTCCCACATATCTGTGAATAAAATTCTTTATAAACAAACTATGTGGGTATTCAAGGACATATATCATTTTTATGATCTTGTGTTTGTACTATTGATCCTTATAGGTCATAATATGTAGTTTATTCCTTTATGGTAGATCCTTTTTGGATATATCATGTTCAATTTAAGTTAACTAAATATTTTTAACAACCTACATGGATTTTTCCAATCTATCTTGATATGATATTATACATACAAACATCATTTTTGGTTATCTACTCATATATTTGAGTGTGATGTCAATAGGTACAAAAATATTTTTTTTAAAACAAAAAAATTGAGGGGGTTTTACTGCATAAAAATTCCTATTAAGGATCAGTTCATTATCATTCTCCTCATTTATATCATGATCCCTATAGGTATTAGTTCTTTATGAGGATGCTCGGAGTGGATGAGGGCCTATTAGGTTGATTCTAGTAATTTGAGGCCATAAATGTTTCATAAACATGAATGGTCCCTGATGGAGATTTATTTTCATATATTATATACTGTATTTCAATGTTCTAAATCCCACCAAAGTGTTATTTTATGGGAAATTGTCACATTTTTATGTTTTAATGGTAGTTGGAGCTCAAATGCAAAAATGGATTTATTTTGGTGTTTAACTGTTTTATTTGTCTTCTGTATTTCGGCTATATTATTTTCTTAACTACACTAAATTGTGAAATTCCTTTTTTATGATTTCGTATATAATGGGCCGCATTTCATCCTTCTGGAGTACCAGCTCAATCAATCATTTGGAGGCCCAAAATAAGCTCACAATCCGTGCCTTGAAAACTGTGTACAGATTAGGAATGTTTTAAAGATGAGATTTTATCTCTAAGAAAACCGATCCAATGGATCTGAAATTCGGCAAGGATATATAGGAGGAATAAATCCACATCTTTCATTTATGAGGCCACGTCTGAATCGTCTGATGACGAGGTCTTAACTGCATGGGAATTTGGAATTGTGAAATACGAAGAGACACTTTGGCAGATTAAATGTGTCTCACTAAAACATAAATAACGCATTCATACTAGAACCAATTAGGCTTATAGTTTGTGGAGGCATGCGGGAGACGAAAGGGAACATGTTTCAAGAAGGGACTATTTCCCAATTAGTCCATTTATTGGGCCTAAAAGTTGATTCAATGTGAAGGACATAATTTGAGCGATATTTTTTCTCCCATTTTCTCTATAAATTTGTACCTCCTTTTTTTTACAAGGATAGCCATTTTCAAGGGGAAAGGTTGAGTAGTGTTGTTATAATAGTTATTTTTATTTTTAATATATATTAGTTTAGATTTACTATTCATACCTCCTTTCTCCCATGTATTTTATTTTATGTATTCTCCCTCCGTTATTCCCTTCTCAACTCCACTAAAAATGGAGAACTAACCTCGGTGCTTGTTCGATGGAGAGAATGGTGAGTTTATTAAGTTACTGAACTTTAATTTTATTATTGTTTATTCAATTATAAGAAATTTTGGGGTGGTTAAATCGATTATGGTGAGCGGCCACCTCATTTTCTCTACCACCAATTTCTTCTTCTCGTTTATCAATTTTCATTCCCTTCTCTATCTCTGTCATGCATACGGTGCAGCATGGCATGAGTTGTGATGGTCAGCAAAGAGATCTCCTAGCAGACATTAGGAAGAGAATTACCCCATATGTATAGGTCTCAGTAGGGGGTGATGATAATTCAAATGATAAGGTGAGGTGTGATAGATCTTGATCACCTCATTGAATTGAATTTTTAGATTCTTTTTAAGCAATTATATCAACCACCACGACCTCCTAAGAACAATTTCCTACTTTATTTCTTCTAACTTCATTCTATATTTCATTTCAGTATTATATATTATATTTATATTTTATGCATTTAAATTATCCCGCCTCATTTATATTATTATTATATTTTTATACTAGTTTATAAATAGTGACAATAGAATGATAGTGTGCGTGAGCAGCCTCCTTGTGATCGACCCTAGGGTGTGCCACTATGGTGAATTATTAGGTTAATAAGAATTTAATTTAATTTTGGTTTGAAAAAAAACCACTCTCATCAATTAGGCACCACTACCGGGGACGTCAATTGCTTTCACACTCTATTTTTCATAAAAACAAACAAAAAAATTAAATTTTCAAAAACTAAAAAAAAGTGCTTCATTGAATATCATTCTTTTTTTTTGGTCAAGATGGATTATTTCAGTGACTTTTCATATTATTGGCCTAGTACTTAATTTTATTGCATGGAATATTCTTTTATTATTCAGATAGAACAATATGCCACGATGATTAAAAATAATTTCAAAATCCTTGAACAAGCAAGCAAGATGGTAGCATCACTGGCAGCTGAAGTTGAAGATGTTGAAGCTCTATAGTTGGGACAACAACAAAAAAAATAACCAAGATGAAGAAGAAAATGTAATTGTTGTTCCACCAACATTTGATGTTGAAGAACCCAAGGAGGGACTGATGATTCAATTGGAATATGCAATCATCACTCCTTGGCCATTGCTTGAAGAGGTTCCTGAAGACGAATACCCAGCTGATACAACTGTGGGAGATCAACGTTTTTTGGATGAACAATGGTTAGATTTTGTTGAAGACAAAAAGGTAAGTGATACACCAATTTTTTTCAAAGAATAATCAGTACCTATATACCCCTTTCTTTCTTTGGAATAATATGAATAAGTCCCTGCTAAAAAAGAATTCCCAGTGGCCTTGCCTGAAGAGATCGCTTTTCAAGATGTCCTACACGAAAGGGAAGATTTTTTTATTGAATGCTCATGTTTTAATCATATCCAAATAGAATTATTTTCTAACTTCCATTCTGAATTTTTTGACCCAGCATCACTTGTGCAAGCCCTGGACATTGAAGTCAAAGTGGCCAAAAAAGTCATGGCTGGAAAAGTGGAGGACCCATTCTTCCTCCTCCAACAATCATTTTAGTTGTACCAAAATGAAATGGTGAAGGAGTTGTTGTAATATATTTATGGGTTCCTATATGGATGTTTTAGTCTTAAGAGCATTGGAAGAAATAAGATTTCGTGGTTTCTGAGCAAGAAACCCTAACCACCATTAGATTGGGGTTAAATCGCTGCAACTGGTGGACTATGGGTTGTAAAAACCTAACACCTGCTTGGGGGTCAAAACAAGCATTACCCTCTTTATTTTCCATTCCACTTTCTTTTCCATTACTCTTTATTTTTATTTATTTTTCTCATGTTTTTTTATTTCATGTCTTTTAGGTCATGTGGTAGTAGCTAGGAGATTAACTCAAAGCTTCCACTGAAAAATAAAGTTAGGTTGTATCTTTCCTTCATTTTATTTTTCTACCCTTATCATTCTTTTGTTGAGATGAAAATAAGGGTAGTGAAATCTAGGTGTGGGGGAGTGTCAACCAACTTAGATGTTTTGTGTGCTTTATTTTTATTTTTATTTTTCATATTTTTAGGAACCTTGAGCATTAATGAATATTCTAATCATTTTTCACATGATAATTGGTTTTGAGATTATTGAAATCATTTTTGAAGAAATGGATTTTAAAGGTTTGTTTATGTGAAAAAATTTCCTTGAATTGGATTTTCAAGCATTTTTATGAGTTTGACCAATTTTTGAAATACATTTCCATGAAACACTGACTCAAATATTTGTCCTGTCCTGGGAGGTATTCTGAACCACTTTGAAGTATTCATTCTAATACCCACACTTCCTTGAGAGAAGCTTGGATTTTGTGTGAGAAATAGAACTTGAAACTTTTCTCTTTCGAAGCATTGGATTTCATAGAATGTTTTTGATATTATTGAGCCATTTGTTTGGCTAGAAATATTTTATCTTGATAACTACCTTTACATCAATCCATCGTCAGCTCTTAGATTCCATGAATTGCCTTATAGGTTTAAGCCAGATTACAAGCTGAATTTTCAATACCTGTAACACCACAAGATTTTATGAAAAATATTATTTTTAATTAATTTCTTGTGTTGTACAATACACCAAAAGGATCTTGCACAACATGCATCCCTGACTTGGCTTGCATTACATGTAATCACGACCTTCCATGATAGCATGTGTCGTACGTAATACCAGGTTTTACTAAACAACGATATATTATTATAATATTATTATAAACTAGCCGTTATGAATAGTATTAACTAAATTTTTAATTTTATAACATTATTATTCATCTTACACATTTCTAGAACACGATATAAGAACAAAATAAATTTTTCGGGTAAAATAAGTATATTTCAAAAAATGCAATTTTACCGCCTTTTGATGGCGCTCCCACTTTAAATCTAGTTTTAACATGTTTATAAGTTCAATTTTACAAAATAAAATTATTCTTTGGAATCAAGATATAAAATTTTACCTTGGATAAATTTTTCATATTATTCTGATAACTTTCATATTTTAATGAATAGTAAAAACACGCTATATTTTAATTAAAAATAACTTTTTTCATCGTAAAAACTTATGTGGTTAAATTATAATATAGAATAGTTTTAAAGTATATATATAATATATTTTTACCATTTAATATAATTTATGTCATTATCATTGATTTTAAATTGATTTCATAGGTTAAATAAATTCAATCTTTTGCAATGTTTTAAACAAAAACTTGTTTTCTTTCGACAAAGGGATTAATTTTAATTTAATTTCTGCAACTTTTTTGTATTGAACTTGGAAAAATTAATTCCATATTTGGAATCAGTGGGTTCAAATTATATTAATAGACAACGTTTTATTTTTGGGCTTTATGAATAGTAACAACGGTAAATTTTATTTACCATAGTAAAAGGTAAATTGGGTAATTAAGGGTAAATATAATACTATAAATTACCCTAATACTTTTATTAATACAATTTTATGATTATAATTTGTCCTAAGAAATATTTGGGCCGAAATGGAATCCATTAGAACCCACTTAGAGGTGATTAAGACCTTTAGTTTATTTTATTTAAAGGAAAGTGAAATATGTCTCCATCAACTTTAATAATTAAAGTATTTTTCATATAACTTTATATGGAAAATAAATTCCGTTATAAATAATAGTTTGAAAGATAAAATGTTTTTATTTATCCTGGTAATGTATTTGTAATTTTTAAGATTTATTTAATTATCTTATTATCTTATACATTAATGATGCAGAAATTATTTATTTAGTAAAAAATCAAAAATATAGTTTTTATTGAAATAGTAATACATATCAAAAGGCCCAAAAATCTTCAAAAAACTTATTATTAGTGTATATATAAACCCTAATTATCCAATGGCCTAATTGGGGACCATTTGAATCCTTGTTAAGGTGATTATGACACTTATATTATTTTATTTTAAAGGATTCCAAAGTTGTCACCTTCATAATTTAATAAATATAACAATTTAAATATTGTGATTTTAAGATGATAAATTCGAGTAAAAGTATTATTGTGAAATTTAATAGATTTATCCTCATCATAGGATTTTATTTTTAATTTTTATACAACTAATATGTATATTAAATAATTATACAAAAATGTTGTAGTAATTATTTTATTAAGTGATAAACCAAATAAATGGTTAACATAATAAAATAAATATTATACAAACTATTTAATGGGATCCACTAATTTTATAGAAACATATGACCTTTTATGAATATATTAAATCTTTTAGTTAGAACATATCTTCTGTATATATTTTATTTAAATTCAATTAAATGAATAGTGTCAAAATTGACACTATTGTTGTTTTATAAAAATAACATATTATAAAATTGTTTAAAAATCAAAAAAATAATTAAAAATTATAAATATAAATTTATATGGTCTAAAATGTTATAAAGTATCCAATTATAGTCAATTCACCACAAATAAGTAAATATTTGTTATAAGTTAAAATTTAGAATGTTATTACTACAAATAAAATAAAAATGATTAAATAAGCATAAATCAAGTTGATAATGTTTAAAATAAATTCCCTACATGTCTAAATTTTATTGGTTGATGATATTACAACCCTATATCATCTAATCTTAGAATTGAGTCATTTTTGGAAGTTTTTAAGTGGGGTTGGGATTTAATATAAACAAATATTTCTTATATTTTCAACGATGCCCCTATCCTCCCTTATAAAAAGGCACATCCTCCCTCTCTTCCTCACACCGCTTTGAGCCTTAAATCTTGGAACACCCCTGAATATTTATATTCTCCAATTACCTATAAACATCTTAGAGGTTTGGGTCTTCTTCAAAGACCAATTTTAGTTCCTTAAGAGGAGGTCTCAAAGAGGAGTTTCAAAGAAGAGGTAATGTCCGTTGCCGATTCTTTCAACTTTATTTCTTCATCCACTTCTTCTTCTTTTGTTGTTTCATTATGAAGTAATAACATCAGTATCACTCATATAATTATATGTTATTATAAGTATAAAACAACCCTATTTCACCATCTATCCATCCTATGGAAAACGAAATCACCGCACGTGCGTACGTACGGAATACCGTCTCCACTCAGTGGTGTAATCTGTTTTTCCAACACCACCTTACTTGGATGGGTATAATGGTGTAAAGAATAACTATAAATAGTTATTATAACATCATACTGATTCTGATATATTGAATCATCCTCTCCAATTCAATTAAATAATTATGGGAAAGATATCATCGCTCGTGCGTACGTACGGACTACCGTTTCCACGACCCGATGAGATTCATTCTCAATGATTATCCATTCATGAATGATTATAAAGTATATATAATAAGTAATCATGAAATATATGACATAATGATAATAATGGATTTATTTATATATATATTTATGTCATCAAATTAATTTCATGCAATTCAAAAAGGAAACCAAAACAACGTTCATGTGTACGTACGGCCTACCATCTCCATAAACGGTGTATTTCATTTCAATTATCGATCTATCATATATATATATATATATATATATATATATGCTGAATATATATTACATATAAATCATGTTTTACATTATTTAATTATTTAAATCAGGTTATAAGTAATAATATCAAGAACAACAAGTCCAAACATGTATGATAAATAAAATGATTTTACCCAAAACGCTACTTTAACATGGAACTTACAAAAGAACGGGTAATATAAAGTAATAACTGATCCATATATGATATCATAACAATGAATATGACTTTTTAATAAGTCAATGACATTATTTAAATCATTATACATGAGTTTCGGATATGTACGAAGCATATCAGACCTAAGGTAAGGGATAATTTTGCAAGTCTCATTTTTATCTGACATTGCTTATTCATAAGTATTTACTGGGGTTATTTATATCATCCATTTCCATTTTTTATAAAAGTGTTTTCATGTATGTTTAAATTCTTTTTTACCCATTTTTTACTTTTACTACTTTGTATGTAATGAATCTATCTTTTTTTTACGTTACGAGGTACTTTTTGACTTTTTTTGCAGAAGTACGAGAAGAATGTTTTTTTAATTTATACGGCACGAACGAATTTTTAAGGTTTTATAAAGCCTTATTTTCATGAATATTCCTCCAAATGATTTCATGATTATTTTCAACAAAATATCTTTCTCTTAAAATAGCATGATGTTTTGTAAAAAGAAATTGATTTTGAAGAAGAAAGGATATTTTCCTCAAGAATTCATTTCAAGTGTTTTATAAAAACCATTTTCCATATAAGATGAAATTATTTCATATGTGTATATTTAAAGTATAATGTCTCTATGACTTAAATGGTTTCACTTTTATTATTATTAAATGATATCCATTTCTATTATATGGATTATGTGATGATGGGATGATGTTATGAAACCCATTTTATTTATTGGGTTATTATGAATGATGTATGTTTATTTTTGTGTCACAAGTAAGAATGATTTAATTATGAGATGGGTGGGACCTATATCTCCCTCCAATGCATTGGGTAAATATTTATATCTCATGAGATAGATATGGCTGGAATTTCAAGTTAAACTGGTTCAGTGTTACAGGACTGAAACTAGGAGTGAACTCGATTCAGAAAGGGACTTTGTCCACTAAGATGGTCTTGGCAGCAATGCCTTGGCTACTATGGAAATCATAACATGTGCTTAATGGTTTCCATAATTAAATGTTTTACTCCCATACTATTTTATCATGCTTAATGTTTGTTTATGATCTATGCCTTACGTACTTCCATGTTTTATTTCATTGCTCAAGCTTTTGATGTTTAAACATTATGTTCATGTTTTTAAGCTCAAATGTATATGATTTGTTTTATTTTATCCATGCTTACCCTTACTGAGCATTTGAGCTCACCCTTTATATGTATTCTTTTCCTCACGATATAAATAAAGGTTTTAGGTAAGAAAAAAAGGGAATATCTTTATGGGAGATTTTGAAGATCTTTCACCACGATTAGAAGATTAAATTCCAAGTTTCCAAAGACACTAAACTATTACAGTCCTTGTGTGTCTGTTTTTGTTACGTATTAAGTATTCCTCAAAAGTAATGTAATGTCCATGTACGTCAAGCTTCAGGCCTCTACAGTTGGTATCAGAGGAAAGGTTTATTCAAACTTTGGAAACTAGGATGTGATAACTTTAGTGAGATCCCTAGAGATAATTCTAAGGTATGTCTAAGGATGTCCCTAAGGTTAAGAATAAGTATAGGTTATAGTACTAGAATTATGGTAACCTAAGATGTTAGATATTGAAGGTACTCCCCCTTTACTATATTCTTTTCCTAGCATGATTTTTTCCTCTCACACTATTATTTTTGGGTTTTAGACGATGGCTGGAACCCGGAGGAACTATGTTGATCAATGTAATGGACAATGAAATGATTTTCCTCCTGATCAAACCAACGTTATGGGAGATGGAGTTCAAAATCTTATTGATATACTTACACAAGCTATGAATCATTATGGACTTCAAAATGAGCTGAGAAGGGAACAATATTCTATTGAGTCCTTCATGAGGCAATGTCCACCTTCATTCAGTGGGTCTTCTGATCCACTTATTGCTGAATAATGGATCAGTACCGCTGAAAAGATATTTTCAGTTCTTCAGTTTTCTGAGCATGGTAAAGTCATCTGAGCAGTATATCGTTCGGAAGGTGATGCTAATCAATGGTAGAATCTTATCAAGAATATGAGGCAAAGAGATGAAATTGAGTCCATGGAATGGGACGACTTAAAGAACTTATTTTTCAATAAGTACTTTCCTCGTATTCTTCGAACAATGATGGAGAAGGAGTTTCTTGAACTAAAGAAAAAGGATGATGAATTTGTTGGTATATACAAAGTGAATTTTACAAGTCTTGCAAGGTATGCATCTGAATTTATCATCCAACCTGAACGTAATGTTGATCAATTCTCCAGTGGCTTGAAACCAAGTCTTTGAAGGGCATTAGCTATAAGAGACTTCAGTAGATATGATGAAATTGTGCGTTGTGCTATCAAGGTAGAAATGGAAGATGGTGATACATATCCATCTCATGGTTTTGACAAGAAACGAAGGATGGAGTTCAAGGAGAAATCTCAGAATAATGGTGAAAAGAAGATGAATGTTTCCTTATGCTCAAACTGTGGAAAGAAGCATGGTGGAGATGGTATTAAAGGGACTAGAAAATGTTTTAAGTGTGGAAAAGAAGGTCATCAAGTAGATGAGTGTCGATGTAATGGAAAAAGGGTTTCTAATGGTGTGAATAAAGAAAATACTACAGAGAACACACCACCAACAATTCAATGCTTCAAGTGAAATGAAATGGGGAATTATACTAATCAATGCCCTCATCCAAGGGTTAATGATGATCGACATGAGCAACCACTTAAGGAAAAGGACAATGGGAAGTCACATGAAATCACTATTGGCGATGTCGAATATGACAACGATGTGGTGGAATGATTAAGTGTTTATGTAAGGGGATTCCAAAATAATGTTGTATATAGTATCGTGGAATATTGCAATATTTATGTATTGGTCTATTTTGTTTTTCAATAATTTTATTGTACCGGTAACCATGGAAAGTGATTGAACTTTTTTGGAAAGAATATGATATGCGCATAACGAAGGGATAAGGAGAAAATGAAATTTTTGACAGTATCCATGAGATTGTGACTGATATAAAGAAATAGTTATGTCATTGTTTGAGTATATAGAATTTTGGGGTTTTGGTATGTGGAAATAGTTAACTTTTGATAGCACTCATGTTTTCACTAAGATTCAATGGGTATTCATTTTTCAAGAGAATACATGATTAAGGTCTTCCAAAGTTTGGAATGTGACCAACAAGAAAAATCTTATGATATATGGGTATCAACGCTGGTATTAACATGTTTGTTATATGAAATATCTGGTAATCTTTTTCACTATATTATGAGAGTGGACTACAGTATTATGGATAAGCCTAAAGATTGGAATGGATTATGTTGGACATAAGTTAGTATTGTTTAAGGATAGAAGTTTTTTTTCAATACTATTGATGGGATGTTATAGTAATGTAGTTTTAGAAAAAGGACAACCTGCATGACGGGCGACAACCCATCGCGTCGGACAAGGCTGTGGGAATTGAACTCACAACCGAAGTGCGACTGGCCTTTATCGCATACCACTAGCCTACAAGAAGTCCCTGGTTAGTAGAAACTAGGTTTATTATATTATGTGGCATGATAGATGAAGTATAAGTTCGTTATTAGAATCGTATACGATTAACCTCACCATAGATGGAGTTATGTATATTTGATAACTTTTGGTAACCCTTTCTTTGAAACAAATGGAATGAGACATCATTTTATCACATGATCTATTAACACTTCATGAATAACAAATTCAACTTCATTTCTTTAAGAGATGAAGTGGAAATTTTTCAAAGCACGAACAACAGTGATATTGTACCAAAATCAAGTAAGTATTTATTCTAATTCAAATTTTCAAATTTAGGGAAATGATATTGAAAACCAAAAATGTTGACATAGTTCTCTTATATATGATGAATTAGAGGGTACCTTATATCATCAAAAATTTATGGCTTTGTGATTGTTGTATTTTTCATATCCATGTTCTCTACCACTCTCCATCAGAACATGATGGTTAGATTTCTCTTCCATATCCATATTTTCACCTATGTTCTCCTATGTGGAAACCCAATGATTAGTTAATTTGGGTGACCGTTATGTTTCATACTTTAGTTTCTAAAGCCAAGTTTTTCTTTTCCTTTTTACGATGTGGGTTTCTATTAAAGAAACTTTCGAGTAATAAACCATTTATAACCCCGACGTATTTCGAGGGCGAAATTTATTTTAAGGGGGGTAGAATGTAACACCCTGAGATTTTATGAAAAATATTATTTTTAATTAATTTCATGTGGTGTAAACTACACCAAAAGGAGCTTGCACAACACGCATCCCTAACTTGGCTTTCATTACACGCAATCGCGACCTTCCACGATATCGTGTGTTGTAAGCTATACCAGGTTTTACTAAACAATGATATATTATTATAATATTATTATGAACTAGCTGTTATGAATAGTATTAACTAAATTTTTAATTTTATAACATTATTATTCATCTTACTCAATTTCTAGAACATGTTATAAGAACAAAATAAATTTTTCGGGTAAAATAAGTATTTTTCAAAAAATGCAGTTTTGTCGCCTTTTGATGGTTCACCCACATTAAATATAGTTTTTGACATGTTTATAAGTTCAATTTTACAAAATAAAATTATTCTTTGGAATCAGGATATAAAATTTTACCTTGGATAAATTTTTCATATTATTCTAATAACTTTCATCTTTTAATGAATAGTAAAAACATGCTATATTTTAATTAAAAACAACTTTTTTCATCGTAATAAATTTTGTGGTTAAATTATAATATTCAATGGTTTTAAAGTATAAATAGAATATATTTTTACCATTTAATATAATTTATGTCATTAGCATTGATTTTTCATTGAATTCGTAGTTTAAATAAATTCAATATTTTCCAATCTTTTAAACAAAAACTCATTTTCTTTCGACAACGGGATTAATTTTAATTTAATTTCTGCAAATTCTGTGTATTGAATTTGAAAAATTAATTCCATATTTGGAATCAGTGGGTCCAAATTATATTAATGTACTACTTTTTATTTTTGGGCTTTATGAATAATAACAACGGTAAATTTTATTTACCATAGTAATAGGTAAATTGGGAAATTAAGGGTAAATATAATATCATAAATTACCCTAATACTTGTCTTAATACAACTGGATGATTATAATTTGTCCAAAGTCTTATTTGGGACGAAATGGAATCCATTAGAACCCACTTGGAGGTGATTAGGACCTTTAGTTTATTTTATTTAATGGAAAGTGAAATATGACTCACTCAACCTTAATAATTAAAGTATTTTTAATATAAGTTTATACAGAATATAAATTAGTTTATAAATACTAATTTGAAAGATAAAATGTATTTATTTATCGTGGTAATTTATTTGTAATTTTTAAGAGTTATCTAATTACCTTATTATCTTATACATTAATGATGCAGAAATTATTTATTTAGTGAAAAATCAAAAATATAGTTTTATTGAAATAGTAATACATATCAAAAAGGCCCAAAAATCTGAAAAAAACTTATTATTAGTGTATATATAAACCCTAATCATCCAATGGCCGAATTGGTGACCATTTGGATCATTTTTAAGGCAAATATGACACTTATATTATTTAATTTTAAATGATTCCAAAGTTGTCACCTTCATAATTTAATAAATATAACAATTTAAATATTGCGATTTTAAGATGCTAAATTCGAGTAAAAGTATTATTGTGAATGTTAATATATTTATATTCACTATATGATTTTAGTTTTAATTTTTATGAAACAAATATGTATATTAAATAATTATACAAAAATGTTGTAGTAATTATTTTATTAAGTGATAAACTAAATAAATGGTTTTAAAAATAATAAAATAAATATTATATGAATTATTTAATGTTCTAAATTAATTTTCTAGAAACATATGACCTTTTATTAATCTATTAAAGCTTTTATTTCGAACATATCTTCTGTATATATGTTATTTAAAATCAAATAAATGAATAGTGTCAAAATTGACACTATTGTTATTTTATAAAAATAACATATTATAAAATTGTTTAAAAATCACAAAAATATTTAAAAATTATAAATTTAAATTTATATGGTCTAAAAGGTTATAAAGTATCCAATTATGGACAATTCACAACAAATAAGTAAATATTTGTAATAATTTAAAATTTAGAATATCATTACCACAAATAATATTAAATTGATTAAATGAGGATAAATCAAGTTGATAATGTTTAAAATAAATTCCCTACATGTATAAATTTTATTGGTTGATGAGATTACAACCCTATATCATCTAATCTTGTAATTGAGTCATTTTTTGATGTTTTAATGTGGGGATGGGATTTAATATAAACTAATATTTCTTATATTTCCAAAGGTTCCTCTCTCCTCCCTTATAAAAGGGAACCTCCTACCTCTCTTCCTCACACCACATTGAGACTTCAAGCTCGGACAAACCCTAAAAAATTATCTTCTACACTTCCCTAGAAACATCCTAAAGGTCCATGTCTTCTTCAAAGACCAATTTTAGTTCCCTAAGAGGAGGTCTCAACGAGGCGCTTCAAAGAAGAGGTAATGTCTGTTACAGATTCTTTCAACTTTATTTCTTCTTCCACTTCTTCTTATTTAGTTGTTTCATTATGAAGTAATAACATCAGTATCACTCATATAATTATATGTTATTATAAGTATGAAACAAACCTATTTCACTATCTATCCATCCTACGGAAAACAAAATCATCGCGCGTCCGTACATTCGGAATACCGTCTTCAGGCCGTGGTGTAATCTGTTTTTCCAACACCACCTTACTTGGTTGGCTATAATGGTTTAAAGAATAACTATACATATTTATTATAAAATCATACTGATTATGATATATTGTATCATCCTCTCCAATTCAATTCAATATTTATGGGAATGATATAATCGCCCGTGCGTACGTACAGACTACCATCTCAACGACCTGATGAGATTCATTCTCAATGATTAACCATTCCTGGATGATTATAAAGTATATATAATAAGTAATCATGAAATATATGAAATAATTATGATACTGGATTTATGTATATATATATTTTTGTCATCCAATTAATTCCATTCAATTCAATAAGGAAACGAAAACAACGTTCATGCGTACGTATGACCTAGCGTCTCCATTAACAGTGTATTTCATTTCAATTATCGATCTATCGTATATATATATGAGTATATGCTGAATATATATTATATATAAATCATGTTTTACATTCTAGAACTATGTAAATTAGGTTATAAGTAATAATATCAAGAACAACAAGTCCAAACATGTATGATAAATAAAACAATTTTACCCAAAACGGTACTTTAACAAGGAACTTACAAAAGAACGGGTAATATGAAGTCATAAGTGAACCATATATGATATCATAACAATTAATATGATTCTTTAATAGGTCAATGACATTATTTAAATCATTATACAGGAGGTTCGGATACGTACGAAGCATATCAGACCTAAAGTAAGGGATAATTTTCCAAGTCTCATTTTTATCAGATATTTCTTATTCGTAAGTATTTACTGGGGTTATTTCTATCATCCATGTCCATGTTTTATAAAAGTGTTTTCATGTATGTTTAAAGTCCTTTTTACCCATTTTTTACTTTTACTACATGGTATGTAAAGAATCTTTCTTTTGTTTACGTTACGAGGTACTTTTTGACTTTTCCAGCAAAAGTATGAGAAGAATGTTTTTTTTAACTTATACAGAGCGAATGTATTTTTATGGTTTTATAAAGCCTTATTTTCATGAAGCTTACTAAAAAAGATTTCATGAATATTTTCAACAAAATCTGTTTCATTTAAAATAGCATGATGTTTTGTGAAAAGAAATTGATTTTGAAGAAGAAAGGATATTTTCCTCAAGAATTCAATTCAAGTGTTTTATCAAAACCACTTCTCCATCAAAGATGAAATTATTTCATATGTGTATGTTTCAAGTATAATGTATCTATTATTTAAATGGTTTCACTTTTCTTATTATGAAATGATATCCATTTCTATTATATGGATTATGTGATGATGGGATGATGTTATGAAACCCATTTTATTTATTGGGTTATTATGAATAATGTATGTTTATTTTGTGGCACAAATAAGAATTATTTCATTATGAGGTGGGTGGGACCTATATCTCCCTCCAATTAATTGGGTAAAGATTTATATCTCATGAGATAGACATGGCTGGAACGGCAAGTTAAACTGGTTCAGTGTTACTGGACTGAAATGAGAAGTGAACTCGATTCAGAAAGGGACTTTGTCCACTAAGATGGTCTTGGAAGAAATGCCTTGGCTACTATGGAAATAATAACATGTTCTTAATGGTTTCCACAATTACATGTTTTACTCCATTACTATTTTATCATGCTTAATGTTTCTTTATGATCTATTCCTCACGTACTTCCATGTTTTATGTCATTGCTCAAGATTTTGATTTTTAAACATTATGTTCATGTTTTTAAGCTCAAATGTATATGATTTATTTTATTTTATCCATGCTTACCCTTACTGAGCAATTGATCTCACCCTTTATATGTTTTCTTTTCCCCAGGATATAAAGAAATGTTTTAGGTGAGAAAAAAGTGGAAGATCTTTATAGGAGATGTTGAAGATCTTTCACCACGATTAGAAGATTAGGTTCAAAGTTTCCAAAGACACTAAACTATTACGGTCCTTGTGTGTCTGTTTTTGTTATGTATTAAGTATTCCGAAAAAGTAATGTAATGTCCATGTACGTCAAGCTTCGGGACTCTACAATACCTACCAGCACTCTTGGTATTTTTGCGTGGATATTTCAAGTTTGAGTGTGGGGGAAGGGCCTTTCATGTGAATTATTTGAGATGTGTTTCATTTATGGGGGATGTGAGGTCTGTGTCAGAATTTTGGGCAGTGGATGATAAAAATAAAATTGGCATGGGTAATTCTTTCATTGTGCTTTATTGTTTCATCTGGTTCTCCTTCAAAAAAAATGAAAAAAAATATGGAGATGAGCTTTATGTTATCATTGTACATCCTTTTATGACTCATGTTCCTATCTAAATTCAAGGGCATGATTTTCATTCATTAATTGTATTCAATTTTCAGCTCATTCTCCATGAAAAAAAATTAAAGTTGTGCCTTTCTGGAGATTTACAAAAAAAAAGTGAAAAAAATGAAAAAAAAGAGAGAACTTGGATGAAGTCATTCATTGGATTAATTTCTTGGATCATGTACCATGTCATGAAAAGGGTGCGGTGTTTTTTTTCAAACTATTAAGTGTATTGAGTGAGGTTCATCCTGTGTTTTCACTTGATTATTCATGCATTGTGCTTAAGAGTCTAACCCCATCTTTCTAGACTTAATTTTTCAATCATTTTCCCACCAACCCTAATACACAGAATTCATCAAGAAAAAATCCTCATGATTGAATTAATTTTCATTTTTTGTGCTGTGGAGAGATGAGAATTGTCACAAGCCTATGACGATACATGCACTTTCCAAGTATGAGCATAACTCCAGATTTAATTTCTCTTGAGTGAAGAGTGACACAAAATTCAAGGTGAGTTATGTTGTGATTGGTCCATGGATGGATTAATGAGGTTGAATAAATATAAATGTGTTAATTAAAATGATTGGGAATTGTTTTTCATAGAGGAGATATGATGAAATTTAATTTTGGAAGAGATCATTGATGTTTTCTCATTTTTGATTTTTGTGTGAATTTTGATTTGGATATATGATGATTTCTCGGGAGTGCAAGGCTTAAGTGTGGGGGAGTGATGGAGATATAATTTTTAAAAATTATACACTGTATTTAAATGTTCTAACTCCCACCAAAGTGCTATTTTATGGGAAATTGTCACATATTTATGTTTTCGTGGTACTTTGAGCTCAAATGAAAAAATGGCTTTGTTTTGGTGTTTAACTATTTTATTTGTCTTCTATACTTCGGCTATATTATTTTCTTAACTGCACCAAATTGTGAAATTCATTTTTTCTAGGATTACTTATATAATGGGCCGAATTTCATCCTTCTAGAGTACCAGCTCAATCAATCATTTGGAGGCCCAAAATAAGATCACAATCTGTGCCTTTAAAACTGTGTACAGATTTGGAATGTTTTAAAGTTGAGCTATATCTCTAAGATGACCAATCCAATGGATCTGAAATTCGACAAGGATCTATTGGAGGAATAATTCCACATCTTTCATTAATGATTCCACGTCTGAATCATCTGATTACATGGTCTTAAGTGCATGGGAATTTGGAATTTCGGAATACAAAGAGCCAATTTGGAAGATTAAATGTTCTGCACTAAAACTTCAATAACTCATTCATACTTGGACCAATTAGGCTGATCGTTTCTGTATGCTTGCGGGAGAATACAATGAACAAGTTTCAAGAAGGTACCATTTCCCAATTAGTCCATTTTATGGGCCAAAAAGTAGATTCAATCCAGATGATAGAATTTCTGTGAGATTTGTTCTCCCATTTTCTCTATAAATTTGTACATCCTTTATTTTTACAAGGATAGCCATTTTCAAGGGGAAAGGTTGACTATTGTTGTTGTAATAGTTATTTTTATTTTTAATATATATTATTTTAGATTTCCTATTCATACCTCCTTTCTCCCATTTATTTTATTTTATGTACTCTCCCTCTGTTATTCCCTTCTCAACTCCACTAAAAATGGAGAACTAACCTTAGTGATTGTTAGAGGGAGGGAATGGTGAGTTGATTGAGTTATTGAAATTTAATTTTATTATTGTTTTTTCAGTCCCCCATTGTTATGATTTACTAAATGGTTTCACTTCAATTGTTTTACAATTAAAACTTATAAGTAATTTTCCTTTACAAAAAAGAATTAACAACTGGTATAATTGATCCCATGTGGCCTAGTTTTGACATTCATAGTTCTATAATATATTACATACCCGGGTTTTTACATATTTTAAACAGATTTGATAGGATTGTTTGATTTCATGGATAACAAGGATGCATGAGTGATTCCCTAAAATATGTGACCTTAGTGTGGGGTTTTACATCTTATGGTAGGTGGAGACACCTAGTGTTATTGTTTTGAGACTTAATCGACAGGGATATGTAGGAGAACTAGGTTCCCTTAGTTTTTACTTAGAACCTAATGAGTTAGTGTTTGGTTTAATTAAGGGAAACCTATGAGATGTGTTTTTCTTGGATCATGGATTCCATTTAAGGCAATGATCTATGTTGTACATTCATTCAGAGATTAATATATAGTAGGTACACTGGTTTTGTGATATAAGTAGGTCAATTTATTGGGTTTCTAAGGAAGCACTGAGGATACTTCTACTTTGAGAGTATTTTTGATGGAATTGACTATTTGGATGTCTTTACCTATTAAATATGGGATTATTTTCAATAGAATGTTATGTCTTAGGTAGATTATGATGACTTGAATTATTCTATGTGATGGGAGATCATGGAATAAATAAAGTCATGGCTAAGTTTCTCGATTTTGATTTAGATTTAAAGGGGATCCTATAGCATATTAAAACTAAAGGATCTTGTAGTATAGTCTGCATGGAATTGTAATGTTCCACTCATTGGAGAAAGAGTTTAGTGGTATGATATTGTACACCTTTTGCGTATGGAATGTTTAGTTTGTGTGGCGGAACATGGTAACTATTTATAATGGAATATCGGTGAGAGTATGTGTCTGCAGTAAGAATCAAAATTTTAGAATATGATTCTTGTAAGTATGGTGAGTAGGATATCTAGGAAAATTAAATAATGTGACCCATGATGAGGGCCATCTTGGGAATAAATTTAGGTCTTTGATACGTCTTTCCCATGGTTGGACTTAAGCATTCATTTTCAATGGATGTGATTTCAAGAGTGTTTTCAAGGAATTTATATCCTAGTATGTTGTGATCATTTCTTGGGGATATCGATAAATGACTATTAATGGAATATTAGTTTACTCTTATTCTTGAGAAGATTGGGCCCAATATCTTTATATTTTCCTCCTTACACTAAGATAACATAAACTATGAGCTGATCATATTTTCATTAAAATTTCATTTCTAATTTTGCAGATGGACTCCTTGGTAGTTTCACTGAGTAGTATGAGGAATGATATACAGTGTTAAGTGCACCATTTGCAATTTTATGGTGATGAACCTCATGATGACTTTAAAATCGGTGGTTTTTATAGAAATAATTCTCTAAAATATAAAAAAAATACATTATTTTGTATTGTAGGCTGACACTTTTAAATTATCATACTTCTATACACTAGTCATTGAAATTGGTGATAGATAGAGTGTCGTATATTGAAATTGGGGTTCAGTTTCATAGAAATAATAAAGATATTCTTATAGCGGGTAGTACAATCATTTTTATAATCGATCATCGTCCATTTTAGGAGAGTTGTAAATTTTGTAATACTATTTATTAGAGAGTCAAGAGAGAATTGTTGTTTATATACTATGGATGATATCATGGAAGATTTTTAACAACTACGTATTATCAGGGGTGAGAAGGGTTATGGTGGGGAGTTTGTAAAGAACCATGTTTTTTTAGATAGTGAAACTGAGTAGAAATTTAAATTTTATATTTTATATTCTCATGATGGAAAAAATGGTCTCTCATCATAGCAGAATACCTTAGACAATTTTTATTACAAGCCTATTGGTCCTAGAATAGGTTTTTTACTATTTAATAGAGTTTTTTTTTATGATCTATTAGATTTTTCACAGAGTAATTCATATTTAATATTTAATAATTTTAATATTAGTTTTTAAAAAATTGATCATTCAGTAATATGTTTTGAATAGAGTTTTAGATCTTTATTTCTTCATTGTGTTAGGGTATATAATTGCAGCATTTTCTTAAGGGAAGAATAAACTCATATCGGGTGTTGAGAATGGGCTATATCACTTTCTTTTTCTTTTATGTTTTTTATTTTATTTTTCTTCCATTTCATCTACCCATTTTCATTTATTTTACTTCCATAGATTATCTTGTATTCCACATTGATATATTCTTTACCATGACAAAGATAATGAATTTATAGAGAGGGATAATAAAGTATGTTCCACTACAAATATCAAGAGATTCCAAATCATTGTTCATTTATTGGGGAATGAGGAACCGAGTGAAGATTCAGAAGATTCCACCAAAAGGTATGACATTTTAAATTTATTGCACTAAAATATCATAGATTTACTACTTTATAGTTTCCAATCCCTATTATGACTTATAAGAACCCACATAGGGTCAGTCCATGATTAACTGTGAGAAAAACAATGATTTGAGCTGATTACAGGGGTTCCCATATGGGAAATCCCAATCACATGGATGGTGGTTATATGAATACATGTCATGCACTCTTCATGTTTAAGGAAAATTACTTTATATATCTAGATTTCATTTACATAATGTAAATTAAGTGCACTAGTAATCATCCATATAGCTAATTACATGCCCAGAAAACCTATATGGGGACTCTTACCCGTATAGGGTACACAACCAGACCCTGTGTGGGTTACACTTCATGTAGAAGTACACGTTCAAATAAAAAAACATGTCAAGTCCATGTGTGGTAATCTAGAAGGTACCTAATGTAGGGTAAAGTTTTTGTACTTGAATTATAGGAATTATACTTTAGTTTTACATTCCAATCTCAACTGAAGTACATGACCACATTGGGCTTAGAGAGTACACATCGTGTACTTTGTTATAGATGTTGTATATTTATCTCTTTCTAAACTTTTTATGGGGTTTATATATTTAAAAACATGGAGCCATAATTGGAAATAATAGTTGTCTATTTTAGAATTTATCCACATATATCATGATGGTGTAAACCTTTGGTTGGTTTTAGGCAATATAATTATAAATTTTTTTGAATGACATATAATGGAGAGTTGTCCTCTAGTAAATGGATTTCGATATCTCTTGATATTGAGACATGGTATGAGATCTACATGAGGGTTGCGATAATTATTGGAGGAAATGTTACAGGATACCTAAGGTATTTTTTTACTAAAGTTTCATTAGACACTCTCTGGTTAGAAGGACTAGTTTGTAGCATGATGAGACAGAATGTTTAGCCATTCAGAACAATCTTCAGTGGGAGCTGGATCTAATATTGGATGAGATCTATCTTTCTAGGATGATGTTAATGTGGATTTTCCCTTAAGGTTATCTCTGTTGCAATGTGTTTCCCTTTTTTCTTGTGAGTTTGTAAAATGTTAGAAATATTGTTGTATGACATGTTACCTAAAAAACCTATAAGTAATCAAGGATCCCAACATGGATTCCTCTACTTAGATCCAAAACTTGAGGTTCTAATGATGAATTTCTCTAATTTGATTGAAAAAATATGACCCCATGTTGGATTCCATTGATTTATTACCTTCTTCTAAGTATCCCAAAAGGTATTCCTCAACCTTTTGGGTTTTGAATATTAGAAAATAGATGAAATTGAAAATTTGATGAAATAAAGGATCCGAAGAGGGATCAATTTTTTCTTTATAGACCTCGAGGATCCTAAATATGATGCATATACAATTTATTGACCTAGGAGACCCAAGTGGGTGCCCCCACTATAGACTGACCCTAAGATGTGTGTTATAGGTTTTTGTAGAGAGGGTAGTGGTTGTCACCTTAGAACTTATACTAAACATATTATATCAAGGGGTAGTAGTAATAGTGATGCATTTTGATGTTCACCCAATGTCACACTACTATTATGATAAAATCGTTATTGTAGTTGAATTTATGGATTCCAAACGTGCTTCATGGGACTCAATTGATAGTCCTGATGTAGAGTGATGGGTTTAGACATTTATCCAATCCTACTCCTTTTTTATGCATTCACAGGCTTACACTTGATGCATATTTGGTTTTTAACAGTGCTTCCTTATAATAGGATAAGGATCCTTATGTGATGTGATATATGATTGGGATACCTATAGTTACATATTAGGATAAATATTTTGATCCTCTTTATTTGACCAATATTTTATCAGGATTCCCATAGGTACTTCAGGGGATCTGACTTTTGAGCGATACATGGGATCCTTATATAGAATTCTTTGGATGGTCTCACATGATAAATGAAATTTTATTATACTTTATGTTGGACTTGGATCAAATAATCCTTTATTTGAAAAGTTTTGAGTTATTTATCATTATTATTTATTAGTATTAGTTCAACATGAAGTTCCTCCACCCCTTTATTTATGATTTTGTATATAGTTATCCTCATAGTTAATACATAATTATAGGATTTAGTTCACCTCATCATTTACTAGTAGTAGTTAGGCACATAGAGTGGAACTTTTTTATAAAATAAAACAATATTTCTATAAAAATCTCCCACATATGTCAAGAAAAGAACATTTTTTAGAGAATATAATCACAACCTGTCACTACATTCCTTATATCATAGGTATACACTATTATCAAAACCAAATCACATAGAAAAAACATATCAACTATCCCTTTTAACCAAATATGCACCTTTCCAAATTCATATCATGACCACACCACCAACCCTTCATACTGAGATGTTATATAATGATTATTATTAGATTCAATTACCAAGAAAATAATCATATCATCCTAAAATTACCATATCATAAAATACTCTGGAAACACTTCCCCTACTAGAAATGAAATGGAACTAAGCCAATGTGGTAGGGCCCCAAAAAATAAATCATCCCCTTGAAAATCACTCCCAAATGATCCTCTAATACTATAATATTTCTTGTACTTATGAAATACATGACATGTACCCATGTATCTACTTGTTACATCATCTTCATTCCCCCACAAACATTTCCACAGAAATATTAAATTAGTGGCATGGACCCCATGTTGATTTTTCATAGCCATGGAAAATGTTCTTAAATTTAATAATACCACCTTTAAGTATTTTCCAACAATTTTCAATATCACAGGAACTAAATTAGTGTTGGGGATATAGAAAATATATCTAAATTAATCAAAAATAATTACAATCATTAATATTCCACAGATCACACATTCCAAATAATTTATATAATAATTATAATAAATATTCAAAAATGACTCCTTAATTCATATGTACATCCATTATTTATAAATTCTATTCACTATAAATTCATTTTTCTATATTCATATAATTATATTTTCAATAATCATTACATCCAATGTTCACTAATTAAATATTTCAGCAAATAATCCCCTAATTTATAGTCTATCTGATTTCAATTATTCAATAATAATTTTTATTCAACCAACTAAATATTCATCATTTGTCTCTAATATCAAGTTACCACATATTAATTATTCATTATTTTTATAGATCAACTCCCCAATAGGGAATAATATAATCTTGGTGGATTCATAAGAAATATTTATGAGATATAAATTCAAGTCACCAACCTAGATTCCAAAATGAAAATAATTTCTCAATCATTAAATTATTAATAAGAATTATATATCCACAACCTCATTACTCATTCACATTTCTCAAATTTACTATGAAACTGTTCCCAATATTTTTCACCTATGAGGCAATAAAGTTAAAATTTCTTTACATTGTATAAATAAATTAATTGGGTTCATATCCTCTCAATTCCTCATTATTAGATGTATAACTTCCCCTTAATATTATAATTAATTTCTATTGAAACATCATATTTAATTAATCACATTACACATCTAACATTCTCTCTTACAATATAAATATTCAACTCCACCTTCATATAACATCTTCACATCACTATATGAATAAAATATATATTAAATACCACCCTATTTACTTCAAAAAAATTATTCATAAAAATGAATTTCTTAAATAAATAAATAATAATGAAATTATTCTACCACTTGACCCTAATAGTTAAATATCATCACCTTATAAAATCACTAATCTGCCCCCAAAAAAGTAATTATTATGTCATAAATCCAAGGAAACATCCAAATCCCCCCCCCCCCATGTTTTGAAAAAATATATTATTTTCCCTTCAGAACTCAGAACTCATAAAATACCAAAAACTCAAAAACATTACATTTGTGGGCTCCAACATTTCACACCCATTTAAAAAATTAATTCTAGAAAATTTTTATACAAAAGAATAAAAAGGAAAAAAATCAAACCAAAATAATCATTCAACATCCACCTATATAAAAATATCCACATCATAAAAATTAAGAACTCCGGAAAAATATTTGACACTACACACTTGTCTATGATTCTCACTCACATGTTCCCAATACTACATTACTACGCCTTTTGTGGATTCTTTCAGAAGGAATCTCCTCATATAAATTTCTCTATATGATCATAAACATCCAAAAAATACTCCAAAAATGAAATATAATCACCAATATCTACATCACCTAACTCTATCATGTGTGAATGATAGTGACAGTACATTCAAAGCAGTGAAATGTGAAACAAATCATGAATATTTTCCAAACATAAAGGAATCATTACCATATAAGATTCCTCTCTAACTCATTCCAATAACTGACATATATCAATAAATATCAATGATAACATTCATCACTTACCCAACCATTGTTTTCTATGACATGTAGAAATATATAGGAATTCATAATACATAACTAAAAACTATAGAAACCACTTCCTTATATTTAAATAGTAATTCTATTTACACAGAGAAATACTTATGTGATATATATTAATATGCACATGATCCACTATATCATATAGTTCCTATTACCCAAACATAGTGGCATCAAAAACCTCAATCCAACAAAATAGTGAAAGAAATGGTCACCTATAAAAATACATATAATATTCTATACCAATGAATGAATAAAAACATTAGCATAAAAATACCCCAACACTTGTAAATGGTTTACCAGTGATCTCCTAAAATCATATATAAATGATCTCAACCAATCCTTTATTTTTTTATTATTTGTTTAGTTTTACCATTAATATTTGGGTGGAATGTGGAGTTAAGGAATTAATAGGTAAAACATTTATACTGCAATACTTTTCACATTGGTGATGTAAACTATGGAAAAGATTAAAAAATTATTTCCCAATAACACTATGAATATTCATGACCTTTTTCACATAATTCTTCAGCATGATATCCACCAAATAAAATTCCATTATTCATATGAGATTATATGAATTCATCAGTATATTTTTTAAACCCAAAATAGAATAATTTATAGTCAACATAAGAAGAAAACCTATAAAAAATGCATTGAAATTTTCTCCCACATACACTGTAGAATTTATAAATGTGTAATAATACCATTAGTACTTGAAGTTTGAATTTATTCAACAGGCATAAAAAAACGTCAATAAATAGACTCAAATGCTAATTTTTTATCATAAACGCAAAAAAAAACTACCTATTTGAAGAATGATAAAAATTTTCAAAAACATGATGGGTAGGAAAATATGAACTATAGATTTAAAATATAACCTCTTCCTATATACACTGGGTTACAAAAAACATTGTATGGAATAACACCCAATTCCCCAAACCTCAAAAATACATTCAATTCATCACTGCTAAAAATATAATATCTCAATTATTAAACCTCAGGGTCTAGAAAATAAGAATATTATATCTACTTCACTAAAATTGATTTCATTAATATCTAATTAAGACAATATCCCCTATCAATTTCTATATAAAAAATCTTCGGAAATGTTGATAGCTAAATCGATTTTCATTTTTCATATGTCTACTAAGCCTCCTCAACATAATACTTTTCACTCAAGATTACATCCATCACATTACCCTTCACAAATGTATATGTGATATAAAAATATGATTCTTTTAGAAATTCAACCCAACAACTTTTTAATAAATTCAAATTTTTTTAGGTGATGATATATATCTCACTATCTTATCTTCATAATAAACCATTATTAGAAAACTAAGAAACTTAGTTCTCTATATTTCAAGTCAAAACACCATCACCGCATTATCTCAATCATGAGTACCATAATAATAATAGGGACATAAACACCTTGACCAATATCCAAGGATTATTCATTAATGTATTAAGAAACATCCAAACCCTCAATTAGGGGATTCTTAATAGAATAAAATGGAACACCCTCCTCAAGAAACTAATGAACATATGAACTAATAAAATCCCACTAAAACATTCATAAGAATTGGGACATCCCACAATTAAAAAAAAATCATTACCTTTCTTAGTAAAATATGATAATAGAGTCACTATTATAGAAAACCTATTTATAATCCTCTTATAATTACTATAAATTAAATATATAACTTCAAAATATAGAAACACTCTTTAATAGATTCAATTATATACCTATTTAAATATTAATAGGGTCCTCTATGACATGAATCTTAAAAATATTAACCTATAAAATGTATCTCACACATTTAAAATCAATACATTTTATTTTCACATAAAATTATTGTCTTCTATGAAACTCCAACACCATTATAATATGTTTTTTATGATACTCACCCAACATTCAATAAACCAATATATAATCAATTAATACAACAATAAAGTATTCAAGATAAAGTTGGAACGTTGTATTTATAATATCTTTAAACATTGTTAGATCCTTAATAACTTCAAAAAAATAACCATAAAAATTGAAATCCTACATTGACACTAAATTGGTTTCAATGGAATGTATTTTCCCTTAACACTCTTTGGATGATTTTTATATCATAAATATATCATAAAAACCAAATATTTATTTTAAAAAATTAACAAAAGAATATATCCAAGAAATTTGATACAAATTCATCATCTTCACTCAATTCAACCATAGATAATCCATTTAAAATGTATCACCTATGATGTCAATTTCACAAAATTATTTTAATTTTTTTTTCATTCTCAAACTATTTTTGTAGGAATGTGAAAAAATTAAATTTTGGATGTAAGAACAATATATAAGGTTGGTGAGTTATTTCATGAACCATACATCCAATATGTGTTATCTACAAGTCATTTAATATTATATTTTTAATTTTTTCCCACAATTTGATTGTTTCTTATTTGCTTTCCCCAATTTTACAAGGACTCTATAGAATTTAACTGAGTTGATTTCTCCTATCCTCTGATATTTCATGATTCCTCCTAAATCAATATCAATTTATTATTCTAGGTAAAATCATCATTTATCATCTATTTCATTGACCATTCACTTATATTCTCTTCATATTCTTTGTTCTTATTTTTTGAATACCCTAGATAGGTATGGGGTAAATCAAGGTATATTAAAATATATGGATTTTGGTTTCTTAGGGTTGTGAAATAATTTTGATTACCTAGACCCTTTAATTTAAATAATTTAACTTTATATAATTGATAAAAGGAATAATTTTTTATGTATTATCTTTTTTTATATACTATTAATATAAAAAATGAATATAATATCTCAACTATCTTAGTAATATTTTTAATTATCATTAAATAATTTAAAATTTTTTATTTATGGTTCATTAAAATATTTTTTGATAAAGTGTTGATTATTATATAATGTATGAATAATATTTTAAAAACACATCGTCATTCAAAAAATATTATTGATAAATTATATGTTAGTCTTGAAACAGTTAAAGTAGATTTACAAATAATGATGTGAAGGATATGTAATTTCTATATATTATTTTCAATGGTTTTTTATTGGTTTTAATATTATATAAGATTTTTTAGAACTGTGAATAAAATTTATTGATGTTAATTAATTATATATAATATTTTATGTTTAAATGACTTTTACATTTAGCTTACTTATGGTGATGAATCTAGGATTGAGATTCATAAATTTACACATGGGAGAATTTGGTAGTTTTCAAGGAAATATAGAAAAGTTATATACTATCTTATATTGCTACATAAACTAGTGTCCCAAAATTTAGATTATGCCTTGGATAAGGGGTTTCCACTCTAAGAGGTTAGAATGGTAATTTTGGGTGTGTGAATGACAGTATCACATCAGAGGATGATATGTGGATCCATATGTTGAAATGTCCAAGGTTTTCTTCATTTGAATTGATTTTGAGATTCCTTATTATATTATTTTCATAATATTTTATACTTATTAACATTATTTACCTTGTAATGTTCTTATTATATGTATCTTTTTGATTGACACTCACTCACCAAGAATTCATTATTTCTAAAATATAAGGTTTTATAAAAAAAGGAATTGTGACTTGTTTTTCTTATTCTTGGAAAGAAAAAATGAAAATCTCTAGTTATATTTCAATCTAGTGCTTTGATTTTGACTTATAAAAGTAGTTTTTAAGATCCTTGGTTGTATCCTAATGGGATATTTGTTTTACCCAACATATGCATACATGTTTGTGAAAAGCCCTTTTTTATCAAATTTATGTAAATAAAAATTGTAATACACATTCTGTGTTATTACTAATCTTAATTCATTTGTATTGGGTGATAGTGATGATTAAATGGTGGTCATGGGTCATGAGAAGATGGTTTATGTGGAATATTTTTTTCCCTTTTTTCATCTTGTGATGTATATGCACTAACCAATCTAATTTATCATTATTTTTCTCACACTTGTATAATACATGTCCTGTATCAATCATTAAATTTGGTTTATGGGGATATAATTGGTTGTTAGTTCTTATTTCCATTCATAATTCCCTATTTGGTTATCATGTTATTGTGTAATTCATTTTTAATTGTCCATGAATACCTAATGTTTTTGAAATTCATATGGGATTTCCTAATAGATTTTTATGCATTATTTATGGAATATAGAGGGTGAAAACATTCCCAAGAGTTATTTTGAAATGTAGAGTGGTATTCATCATCTCATAGTGAACAAGAATGTTTTTTAATCCTTATATAGATCCAACATGAGTGAAAACATAGGTTGAACTTGGATGGTTCATAAAAAATTTGAATCACATTCCCCTTTTTATTTTTTAAATAATGATATGTTAAATATTTCATCATCAAAAAATAATAAATAACTATAGTTTATGGACTATATAACTCTACTCCATGTATAACCTCAACTAAACATGGGAGTTTAGGTTATGCATCTTGAAATTAATCCTTAATTTTAATTATATATTGATATTTTTATTGAATAGTTTTCTATTATAAAATTCATGGGATTTTTATGAGTTGTTTTTTAAAACAAATATATTTTAAATTGAAAATTGATAAACCTATAGGGTACATGATTATTGTAGATTTTTTTGTAAACCATTCATAGATTTTTTTATTTTTTATAGATTGTTCCAATAACTCTTGTATATTTGGTTCATGGTTCTGTAAACCATTATTAACCCATGTATAGGATAAAAAAAATTAGTATAGTTTTTTGAATTTTTTCATTGTTTTTATGACTATACAAACAAACCATGCATTGGAGAAAATTCACTAAATTTTTTATATTTTAATACTTTTATTAGATTCAAATATTTTTTGTTATTGACTATAAATTGTTAGAAGTGAATTAAATTGAATTTATTTAGTCACATGATATTTTCCAATTGGGTGGTATTTATTAAAATTAAATAAGGATTATTGAGTAATATTTTTATCTACATTCATATTTGATTTCAACATAGGTATTTCCTCCTAAAATAATGTAGAAACCATAATGTGAAGGATAAAATATAATCTTTTCCCATAGAAACCCTCCAATTGAACTAAAACGTATTGAGTCAATCATTCGTACTATCCAGTCCATGGGTGGGAGGTGAGTGAAGACAATATAGTGTAGTGGATCATTCCATGTATTTCACCAAATTGAATCCAAGATCCTTCTATAGATACTATGGATATTCAGTAAAAGATAAATGAATTATGAAAATATGGTGTTTATTTAGTTTTCTTTAGAAAACTAATTCATCTAGAGTGATTTTTTCTAAAAACTTAAAAGAAATCAAAATCATTATGTTTTTCAGGGTAAACATGTACTCTATATGTAATGGAGACCTCATCAGTAAAGAATTCCAGAAGATTTCCAAAAAATATTTTTATCTTGAAACCTAGATGGTATAAATATCTATAGAGTTTGTGACTATAGAGAAAGACATTCATTCAACGATAGAGTATTCATCACAATTTACCAATTTTTTCCATGTTTCTCTTGAGATATTCATGAAATACTCCATCAATAAATTTTTCTTTAAATTAGGTATAATTTATGAAATCTTATCCAATATTTTTCAAATTCTACCACCCCATGTATTTAAAGATAATAAATAATTTTTCAACATTCGACACTCATATAGATTGAATGAACAGTATATGGAGTGTATTTATTATAGATAATAGAATATATAGTTCATTATTTGGCCAAAATATGAGGTTTTACGTGTCCATGTTGGGGATTTTTAGGAGTTTGAATCCTCTATATTACCCAACTACAATGATTAATTAAGAAATAAGCTTCTTATTTTCATTAAATGTGAGAATATTAGCCATTCTAAATCGGATTTTCAGTAATCCTTAATGATATTTCATCCATTATGATGATTTCGAAACCATTACTTTTTCAAAATGAATCATTTTTATTATAGTATAAATTTCATAGATTTTTTAAAACAGGCTCTCAAATATAATCAAATGAATATAAGTGTATAAGGAGTCACTCAAAATGGAATATGATAAATTACAAATGAATGTTTAATCTAACATTGGTATGAATTTTTAGGGTAGTCCTAAAATAGTTAAAATTTATTTAGTTATGTGTCTACTCACTCAGTTTGGAGTTTGTCCAATAACTATGAGAGGTATTTTACAAATAACCAGTTGTATAAATATGTTGTTTTTTGAAAAAAAATGCATCTTAATATTTTATCACAAAAATAGTGGTTAATAAATTAAATTTTTAAGTGTATATTAGGAATTACAAGATGTAAACTTTCACAACCATAGTAAAGAATAGGTTATGGGGTTTGAAATGTCTCATGTTCCCTAAAATAGGCATTTATGTTGAGTTTGTATGGGTATTAATTATACTTTTTTAGAACACTTTTACATCATTATTAGTATAGAAATTATTATTAATTCTATGTCCCTTGTCGAATATGATCATAAAAAAATATTACATCTTTCACTTGGGGGAAACAATTATATTTTACAAGGTGAATGATATCAGATAAGGATTAAAAAATTGATGTACCTTTTAGATATATTATCCATATCCTATATATTATTTCGTTTTATTTTAGGATTTATTAATGATAATTCATGTAATACATTTCGTAGATTGGTGGATATAAATATTGAAGTCCTTCCAATGATTTATCTAGATTTGAAATGGAGTGAGGGAGTCTAAATTTTACATTAAATTGATTCTTATAATAAGTATCATCTCCCAAAAATCATATAGAATAAACATGAATAAGTAAACATATTTGATTATAAGTAATGTAAAAACCTTATTAATTACCTATTATAGTGATTTTAGACTATAATTCGCTTTCTTTCATTCCCAAATATATTTTATTTTTAGAGTTTTAGAAAATTAGTATAAACACTGAAATAGTAAAACCATATATTATAAGTGGAAACTTCTATAAGGTATCCATTTTATCATAAAAAATTATATACAATAAAACATGATTTATAATGATATATCTTCATTGTTTTCTAATGAACTTATCATTTTTAATACTCTCCCATAAAACTGAGGAAACATTTTAAAACATGGTATGGGTAAAAAAATTTCATTAAGGGAATAGAATTGGGAATAAATCATATTACATGAGTTAGAAGGCATAACATGGTAACATGAAAGGAATTTTTATTGAGTAAAATTGTTGAATAAAAACAATATATGGACTTAAAATTATCATAGACATATATGAGAGTGGAAAAAATATGTAACATGAAAAAAATGATTCAAATCCATATACCAAGAATATATCACATAGTGGACAAATTCCTTTTATGGATTAGGTTTAGTCTATAATCCCATACATGATCTCGGATGAGACAAAAACATTAACCAGTGAATTAGAGCACTATCTTGGTGCACCCAGTATAACATGTTTAGGCATATGTGTTCTATATAAATAATAAAACAAAAGGAACAAACATAAGGATAACCCATGGACTGAAATGGGTACCATGATCATGTCATAAGACATAACCATGGGGGATATAATATTGGAATCCATGACTGAAGGGATTCAAAAAATTCTTTGGAATTCATAAATAATAGAGAATAATATATCATGAATAATAATTTTCAACTAAATTTATTACATAAAAAATAATGTTAATGAAACTTTAGAAATGATCCACTTTAGTGAGGTTTAAGGGAAAAATAGTAAAAACTATTTAAATATGGAAATGGAATAATTTTTTGCATAAAACATAAATTTAAATAAGATAGTTTTTCATGATAAAATTATGGAGATTATAAAAATAATAGTGTCTTTGAATATATTATGAAGTGTACTAGAAAATGGATAAGAATTGGAGAAGTTTTCTTTAATCGAGCTTGTTTATCAGGAGGAATTGATAATATAACCTTTTACAAACATGTAATTCACCTCACAAGAAACATTAATTGAGCTACATAAATAATTTTTGTACATAAATAGATAATATAGGTAAATTATATAGTAATAATTAATAAATAAGTTTGGTAAATAAATATAAATAGTAACCCAAAGGAAATATAGTAGTTCCAAGATATCCCTTACATAAAACCCAAAAAAATCCCTTTTTCAAAAATATGATAGAAATTAAAAAATAAAACTTTCAATAAATTCATTAAAAAAGAAATAAATTCATAAGAACATTTTAAAAACATGTTCATGAAATATTTATTATAATAAATATTCAAAATATTTAAAATAATGTTTTAGTTAATGAGTATTTTGTGAAACTTTTATCATAGAAGTGAGCATTAATTAAATTAATAGATTATATGTATCCATACTAAATCCACATAAAAAATATAAATACAACATAAGATATTAAAAAGACATTTCACATATTGGAATATTATGAAATAATCAGGAATTATAAGTTTAACCCAAAGAATGGAAATTGGGCTAGGAATTCACTTATTAAATTTTAATCATTAGAATCATATGCCACATGAAAGAGTAACTTTGAAAAAAACATTAAATACCATTAGAATAAATAAATTCATGATATAAAATTTAAATAGAGAGTTATATAAAACTTATAAAAATAATATTGGTTCAAAACATCAAAATATGCCTCAATGAATGAAAATTGGGATAAAGTATCTTACCTTGAGTCTGACTCATCACGTACATTATTTATATTCTTGAATAAAAAAATTGGTAAATAATAATTTATATTAAACATTTATTAAATTTATTGTTCCTTTTAAATCATATTATTACAAATACATAATTATTTAAGTTCACGATAGATGTTTTGATGTTATTCAGTACTTGAGTCCAAAATGACTTTGTTAGGATTTCAATAGTAAAATTGATCATTATTACATCATCAATAGAATAATATCCATAACATATTAATTATTATTATGAAAAACTAATAGTTTTAATTCCATCTATAATTTATGGTTAGGAAAAATGAACTATGTTACGATCATAGAGACGTTAGGTCATACACTTGCATGAGTAGTGCTTTCATTTTTCAAAGATCATTACTGAAAAAGATAACAATTTTTATAACTATATACAATTACCATAAAATCATTAATATAATATTAATAATTTAAATATACTTATATTTATTATTCAAGTGGTGTGGTGATGAAAAAGGAATCATGTCACATCATGGATGTGATAATTCACATGTACGCTTGAACGACCTTATCATTTCTCAATGAAATGAATGGAAAAAATGTAAACGATATATTATCATTTCATAATGATACATATATCATTAATATCATATATATATACAGACATTAATTCCATCATTATAACCAGTACTGAGAGTTGGTGATGGAAAACTAATTATATCAATTCATGGGGTGGTAGTCCACCATACACATGAACGATTAATTATTTTCCCACATGATAGGAGTGGAGATAAATATAGGTTATCAAACTGGCATGATAAAATCAAAATATTTGTAAGATACTAAATTTATTACTTTATCTTTTTTTAAAAATATTTTATGGATTATGAAGAATAAAAAAAAGAATACATGGAAATAAAAACTATAGCTCTTATATGGAAATCCCCCTATTCATTAAACTTTTGGACTACTAAGGATGGTACGATGCATAAAAAATGCCTCCAATATGTGGTTATGGATTCTATTAACGTATTTTGGTAGTTATGGGATGAACCCAAAAGGTTTTTAAGTGTGTTGAAATGGGAATAAGGGGTTCCCTTTTATAAGAGAGGTGATGGGCACTCCTGAAATGTTTCAAAATATTAAATTAATATAAATTATTTTTAAAATAAAAATAAATCCAAAGTAATTTATTTAGAATATATGATTATTATGGGACTCAAAGAATTACTGAAACAATTTTTGGACAAGTATTGGCCATATTATGACCCTTATCAATTAGTTTTAACACTCATTTAACCCTTTTTAATTATTACAATGAGAACCTAAATTTTTACTATTTAAGGTTTAATATAGTTTTATAAAACACCAAAAAATACATAAATGAATCAATTATTGATTTTTAAACCTTGTCCAAAACATTTTAAAGAATTTAATATTTTAAGGAATTCTATTTCATTTAATAAAATATTATTTTCTTTAAAAATATCAATAATGACAATGTTTGAACTATTCATTGCTTTAACTTTAATAAATAAAAATAAAAACAGAAAATTAGAAAAAAATATTACATCCATAAAATATCAAATTCATCTATAAATTTTTGTATGAAATTATTTATCAAAATTTATATTTATTTTAAAAAAATTCATATAATTTATTTGTTTTATTATTAATTGGATAATTACATCATCTGTGTGGTGTTAAAATTTTAGGCAATTATTATAATACTTAAATAATAAATAAAGTTTCATATGTAGAGAAATATATATAAATTTTCAAGGAATATTTATTGTTGAACAAACATCCATTTGAAACCCATATTTAAAATATTATACTTATTAAAATTTAGAGCATGATATTCTGCTATATTATTTGATTTTAATAATATCATTGTTATTTTCATGGGAGAGTTTCTATTAAATGATTAAATTTATAACCATAAGTTTTAGGGAAATTTTATATTCCTTAACATATCATTTTTTAACCTTAATTACCAGATTTACGCATAACTATTGTAACAAAATTTACCGAGTTTACTATTTATATTGGATAAAAAAATATAGGGGTTATATTTCAACAATTTATACTTATTGATTTCAAATATAGAATACGTTTTTCAAATTTAAAATTAAATAATTTTATGAATTTAAATTTAATTTAAATCAAAAAAATTTAATGAAAATTTGTTTTTAAAAAAATCATTATAAACTTTTTTACAATATATATAAGTATTAGACCTATTTAAAAAACCATAATCAGATTAAGATGAATAAAATTAAACTAATTAAAAATTAAAACTTATTAAAACACTATTTCACCATTTAAAAAATAATAAACAATAAAGTAGAGTTTTCAATAAAAATTATTATTTTTCATTATTCCCTAAAAATGAAACTTAACAAAAACTAACAAAAATTAACCCTAAAAAATTATAACATTACACTCCCAAAAATGAATTTTATTTTTTCAAATAGTTTTTATAAAATTATAAAAAATTAATTTTAAAATAATTGTGTCATCCAATGGCGACAAAAATTACATTAGAAACAAATACATCTTTGTATGCATAAAATTTGATTTTATTTTTATATCTCATATAGAAAACACATAAGATGAATTTTAATCATTATATTTAATATTATATATTTATTAATATATTACAAAAAACAGCATTTTTTATTTTATTTGTATAAAAAACATGTGCATATAGTTTTCGAAGAAAAAACATTATTTTTTCTAAAATATGATTTATTTACATTTATAATTAATTGGTCACTAAATAATTCATTATATATACATGTTCTAACCATATTATCATAAGTCTGTTAATACTATTCATAAATTCCATTCAAACCATTGTGTTATAATGGTGACATTTAATTAATAATATTTAGCTATTCATTTCAGGTTGATGTTGTGTATCTTGTATGTTATTGAACATAGCCTTTCATTTTGAAAATTTGAGATGTAAAATTCTCCCCCACTTTAATAAATTGCACCCTCATAATTTGAAGAATATCTCAGTAATTATGGTTTGACTTTTTTAAGTTACTTTGATTGAATCCCACATTGGAAATATACCAATAAAAATACACTTAGTAAGAGGGAAATAAAATCTCGAATGTAACCCAAGATAACACATACTAAGACTCCATGTAGGAAAACATAGACTTGGAAATGAAAAATAACTATAATTTTTTTGTGGATAATTGTATAGAAAATTTTCATGAGGAAGTTGACCACTATAAAACCATTAACCTGTGATGGTTTAAGGGACTATTAATTTATTGATATGAAAATTTAACAGATAATGTTATTATTTAGTTTCTCGATTTAATGATTATTTCTCTGTTTTAAGGAATTTATATTAAATTTAATAATAATAACACATGGATATATACTTCCTTGAAAAAGAATAATTTTGTCCTTTAATCCACTTCCACCATAAACTTTACTTTTTCTCCAAATGATGTGTATTGAAGAAGATGTTTCCATTCCTAAAGTATTAGAATCAGCATCTATAGATCATAATATCAACCAAATAAAAAAATATATTAATATTTCCTTTGGTAATTAACTAGTACCATAGTGGTTAGTGTAATAGAAGATATTTCCCAAAGTGAATAAACCCCTATACAACAAAAAACTACATTATTGTCCAAAATTAAACAGTAATATCCAAAGTTCAACTTATTTCACTAAATAAGTAATAATATTTAAAATTAATCAAAAATATTCTGGACTATGATCTAACACCAAAAATTTGAAGGATTTTTTCCAATTGTTTTCTATGATAAATTTTAAGAAAAATTTCCAAATAAAATCAATAACTCTTGATGTCACATAATAAAAAGTAATTTTCCAAATAATATTGAAGATACTCTAACCATTTCCACAAATAAGCTTAATCTCCATATATCCTGAGTAATAATATATATTCATACAAAATATAATAAAAAACCATAGTATTTTTTTACATTAATTATATAGTGTTCCCAAAATAGAGAACATCTTCCAAAATAACATTAATCACCTAATCACCAAATAATTTTCTAATCCCAATGTTTTTTCTTTTATAAAACATATGTTCCCAGAATAAAAATAGTATTCTTTCATCAAATCATTTAACTATAAAAAATTCATACTAATATAGAATTATCATAGTCTGGGGGTAGGTGATTCATCCTTGTCTCCTTTGATTGTGGGTTCAATTCTCACAGTATTTCCTCATGCGATGGGTTGTCTCATGATCTTTAGGTTGACCTTTTACTAAAATAATTTTAATCAAATAAATTTTTTTAAATCCAAAAAATATGCGATAAATCCTAAAAAATTACCTTAAAATGTTTTTAACCTCAAAGGATATCACATACCAATCATTTTTATACCAATTGTAATAAATTATAATTTACTTAAAATAATGTCTCTACGAATATCATTAGTCACTTTCAATTTTCATTACATAAATCCTGAAAATTGATTCCAAAGACATTGGTCTTATGATAAACCTTGTAATTATAAACCCAAGATCATACCCCTAACTCTGAATATTACCTCACTTGAAAACAATCTAATCTCTAAAGTTGTGTTAACCTTTATATGATACCAACTGCAAGGACTTGACCTTATTCATTACCTATTCTAGTGAATTTTTACTACAATTCACTATCTTTAATACACAAATGCCTTTTATATTTAGTGTTTGAAATAATTAGGATAAACAATTACATAGTAAACCCTTACATTACAATAGGACACTTCAATACAGTATCGATTTTTAACATAAAATAGATTTCATTAAAATAAAAAATGATTTCTAAGGAAAAATATTCACAGTTTTCTTCATGACCTCATCCTTTTTCTCACACTCCCTTAAACCCATTGAAAAACTTTTTAAAACATGGGATGAGCACAAAAAACATAATAAGGTAATAAATATGGGAATAAATCATAGAACATGAGTTTGAATGGATAACATGATAACATGAAAGACATGGATCCTGAGAAAACCTATGGAATTACAATATATAGATCATGAAATTCACATGATCATGGAAAAATAGGAGAGTGTCAGCAACATATATCATGAAAATAACATGAGTTAAAGATAACTTCCAAGACTATAACATACGGTGTAAATAAACCTCATATGGATTAGGTTTACTCGATAATCACATAGATTATGTATCATGAGAATAAAACATTACCCAATGCACTGAAGCTATATCTGGGTTCACACATTATTACATGTTCAAGAATATTTGTGCCAAAAATGATTCCCCCTTGGAGATTTGGTCGTTTGATTATTGATTGTAGGGGTTTGAGTTTTTTTCAATCGTTCATCTCAGGTTCAATTTTCCAGACCAGTTTTCATTGGGGTTTTTATGGAATCATAAACTCCCAATGGTTCTATATCTAAAGGGACATGCTTTCCAAAGGTAGTTAGTCATTAGGAATTTTTACCTACGATGCTTAAAAACACATACTGGTCAAGTGGATGGGAGGATGATTATATCACACCCTTTTGGGGGGAATTGTTACCTGCTCTAGGATACTTTTATAGATTTAAGATTATTTTATGAATCAGTCATTAATTCCAAAGTGTGACATGGGTTTCCCTTGAATTAGAAATCAATTATTAGCATGTTTGGAATTTAGAATCATCTATATGTATTTGAGGTTCTTTATCAGTGGAGACATCTGTACGTATCAAATGTTCTCTGTCAATGGTATCACATAATGTACTAATTAGCTATTATTTGAAAATTATTAAGATGATGCATGCTTTCTAGCCATGTAGTGGGTATCATTGGTGTGTATTTTCATCTTAGGATATGAGGGTTATTATGATGTTGGAATAATATCCACGAAATGAGCTTCCTATTTATCCTCAAGAGAGGAATCAGAACCCGTGTAGCACGGTGCCACTTAATGGGACACATTATACCTTTTACAGTCATATGAGAAGGACCTAAACATATAGTTTAACATCATGTGGAAAGGATGACTAGGTGTATGTTTTTTAGTCAATATTTTTTGGGAGACCAATTTCTAGGAAGCCCAGAGAACCAGGATGAGATATGTATTTCCATGTTGAATTATACCCAGCTGGGAATGTGGCCCAGAGAGATTACGGTTGATTTAGGGTGTTGTGTTTGAACATCATAGAGGCTTGCTAAGTATCCCATGTGGATTGGAATAAAATCCCACATAGTTTTGTGTTGAGGAACCATGCCTAGGGAGGACCTCTAAGGTATTTTAGAATGGGATTGTGAAACTTTAGTGGATTAAGTAGGGGAATAATCTTGAAGAATATGCCCTAGTGAGGGGACTATGATATATTTCTGAACTCATGGTGGTTTTCAGGTGTACTTTTTGGCACACTACTAATGAACATTCCTAGTTTAAGGGAATTATGATTTGGGATTACTCCTTAGGAGGATGCTTATTGAGCTTGAGTGTTAGGTAGGTGTACTACATTTCCTGGGTATATTAGGAATTAGAGTACTTATAGTTCAATATTTGGCATGGATTGTGTGCATGTCTTGTTCACTATTAACCTCTATGCCCATGGGATTCATGCTTGGTGTGAGAAAAAAGTGGTATTGGATTATATAAGATACTAAACCATCTTATTCTTTATATGGGTGGACTTGGAGACAAACCCCAAAGGGAGATGGTTGGGGAATTGAGTGTGCCCATCTCATCTACCCCCAACTCTATTCATGGAATAGGATGGGGCTATGGCAATTTCCTCTCTATAATTTACCGTGGAATGGGTCTAGTTTGTAAATAATGAAGATGGAATGAAACAGGGGAGATTGGAGACGGATCAGGTTCCCATCCTTTCTTTGACCTTGTGGCTATGAGGTTGAGAGGAGCAGGATTGCAACCTCCTATATGAAAGGGTAGGGCCTTACCCTATAAGAGATTCCCTTAAATCAGTTCCTCGGTAAGGAAGGAATATTTCATTCTATTTCAAAATTAATTGAAAGTATTATCCCTTACCACCAAACTTGTGACATTATTCTATGGGTATTAGACATGAAAAGGGTAGGACATGGTCCTAAACCCAGTGCCCAAAACTGATAACACCCCAACATTATTCCTAAAATAAGGATCCACATGACTGTGGAAATAAAAATACACATGTTCCATGAGGATGTAAACTATTTGGTAAGAAAATTTCAAGAAACCATTAGTTGTAGAAATAAAAAATCCAAATAGGGGACATGCTGATGTTCCACTCACCATGGTCATTCATGTTTAGGGGTCTTACTGTACATTTCAACTAGATACCTCTTAGTCAAGGGATTCAATGGAGAAATGAGCCTTCCATGGGGGGATTTGAAGAAGTCCTAACAAATTACTCGTGGAGGATGGAGGTTAGGTTGTTCCATGGAGCTCGCATAGGGGGTGATACACACTTGTATGCCTAGGAAAATTGTTAGCACCTTGACTGATAGACTACCTGGGATACTACACTTTGGAGAGACCTTGATCAAGTCTTCATGATTCTCAATAGGTGTTCCCAAAATGTACACATGTAGGACTCTATTTAAAGACTGGTTACTTGAACTAGTATTTTTTTAATCAAGGGGTGAAAAGGTTCCTCATAAAGGTTTTTTATTTTAAACTCTTGGAGGACTTTAGTTTCACTATACCTCTTTAATTACATCTTATTTAGGTATTAGAAAACTACCTGGAAAGTTATGGAGGGATTGAGTGAAGCATTAGGGAGAAAATAGGATCAATTCGCCTTTAGTAACTTTTTTCTCTTCAAATGAATACCCTGATGTCCTATTTATAGGAAAATATGGGACCTTTGTTGAAGGGTTTATCTTTCTCAGGTTTATCGTGCATGTATTTGTGTAGGGTTCTCACGAGGGGTTCCATGCAGGTACCTTGCTCATTAATTGTGCTTAGGGTATTTTGTAGAAATAGACTTTGGGAGGATTTTCTTATCCTTGTAGTTATTCATTTCTCCCCTCCTCTTCTCCCTATAGTATTTCCTATTCCTGCCATTTCATCCACATGAAAAGATTCAGTTTCAATAAATTCATTCTTTCAGGATTATATGTGATCAAAAGTAGAGGGTTCTCTCCAAAATTAATGGTATAAAAAAGAATTTTTCACTTTGAGAATTCATGTAGGCCTTCTATACTAGTGGTCCAATTTAGTCTTCCGCGTAGGAAAATAAAATATATATGTGCATCCCATAGAGAATTAATCATTTATAAACAGGGTCCTCATTTTTTATGATGTCTCTCGTGACTCCAAATTTTCATTTCTCATCGTGATATTCCTCTACACATACCTTCTACTGAAGCTATTTTGTTGAATGTTTCATTCACACAAACATAGTATGTATCAATCTAATCGATTCTTATGCTTGGAATCATGGCATGTGTGGGGACGATGAGATATTTTCTTATGCGAGGCATTTTCATGAGGCACCTTAGCGGGGAACTTGTGCGAGTTCATGCATCTTCCAAATTATCACCATTTACAAAATCATTCTTTAAAAACAAACATACCCTAAACCAATTTGATACCCTTTTTAGGTTCAATGGACACTTGGAAGATTTCATTTTCTGATGATCATTCTTGTAAACACATTGAGAAGATGATGAAAGTCATAGGGCATGATTATTATAGAATATGTGATACTAGTCCTTGAATAAAATCATCATGATTTATTAGAGAGTTTCTATCTGTAACTCTATGGTCATGGACATATGTATGAGGCCCTCACACCAACTCTAAATTATTACACCCCACTCTCTTGGTTTTAAGACCACAAGAATTTCACAACATCCAACATTTCCAACATGGGTGTGTATATCAATTTTGGGACATCATCAATAGCCTATTTCATGCATCACAACCTATGTAACCAAATTATGAAACCATACATGGTTAAATTATAACCAAATTGTTATTCATCCATATTTCAGGATTCATAGACAGATTAGTTGATGGATGTGCTGAATGTTTTGGATTTCTGCCTAGGGGGTGTTAAGCCTACATGGATGTGGGTGTATTAGGTGCACTATCTTATACAGAATATGTAGCTACATTGAATGATATGATCACTAACGAAGTCATCCATTTGTGGAAAACATATATGTATTTGAATACCGAGTTTATTCTGCAGCTACTGAGCCAGTGGAGCCCACCGATGAATTCTTTCCATCTGGTGCATAGAGAAGTTGGCATCAGTTTGTGGGATGTTCACTATATCTCTGAGGCTACGATACTCAGGGATATGTATGTTGAATTTATCCCTCTGAGGTAGATGTGGGGCAATACTAATATGATTCCATATTTAGCATGTGATCTACTAAAAACAGCTCATGATATTTTGAAGTAAGATCACTGGATAACAGGGTATTCATCTTGAGGTGTGGATGAGAACTTTTTTTAGGAATAAGGGAATAATCCCCACCTACAAGCATCCAAAAGGTTGTCCTAATGTGGTGAAGAGAAGCACACTTGGCACATTTCGGATGACATTGGATAAGGGGGGGTATAACAAATTGGGATATGAGATCTAGCCAAACATTCCTACTAAGAAGCATTTTATATGATTTCTAACCATGAGGAGTAGTGGCTATTTTCTGCATTTCCATGATTCTAATGGTGGCACAAGGCCAGGAACATTTGTTATAGTTGCCAAGCTTGAGGAGAAAACGTTTACGGGGTTTTCACCCCCTTATTGGAAAAAATTCATAGAATCCTAATGTGTATTCATCAAGTTATGGCTCCTTTAATAATATTAGGATTGTTCCTAGTTTCGTGGGGGTGGATCATATACCACTTCAGAACTTACATCATACAAAGCAGGTTCAAGGTCTTTAGGAGAATGTTTCGACCATATTTCCTTGTTCAATTCTTTATTCCACCTATATCTTTTAAACCCAACATAATCCAAACAAGGTTGAGTTTCTTTCAATAGTTAAACTTCATTCACTATAAGAATCTACCAATTGCGATATTTACTAATGACAAGAATTCTAGAATTGAGATGAGGTTATACAAGATGGCATATAGGGGTTTTGTGTTGGAGACCAGGATTGATAGGGAAATAATATATGAGGCATGTGATTCTTATAGGTTTTCACAATATTAATGTTCATATAGACTATATCTTTATCCCCCCCCCCAATTAATATCAAATTAGAAACAAATTTGATGGTATCTTCATAACTATGGATGCTCATACCCATGGAGTAGATGTAGGTGGTGATCAACCTACTTCTAATGGATACGACCATCAGGTTAACCTATTATTATTCCGAGGAATATATTTCATCATACCCTTAAGGTGTTATGGATAAATTTGTTCCTCATTTCAGGAAGAAGAAACTGAGTATGAAGGATTCTTCTCTCTTAGAAGGTGCTTCATCTCCTTCGGATGCTACATTGATTGTTTTAGTGGATGAGGATGAAGAGTTTATAAGCTCGTCTAAAATACCTTATTCAAATACAATTCAATTGGATATAATCAAAGGGATACAATAACTAAAATTTTAGCCATGTGGCCTAGTCATCTCCACCCAGAAGAGAATTGGGGTTTTTTCTGATACATCATATATGATAGAGAGGGCCTTTCAACTCATGAAATCAAAAGCTATGAAATAGTCTTCATGACATAATTATATGTATTTAGGTTTCATAGGACCAGATTTTTTACAATTGTGGAAATACATGTCCTCAGATGATGAAATCACATGGGCACTCCATCATACAGTGATGTGGATTCTAGGGATATGAGATGCCTGATCCACACTAGATATTTTCTATATGGATAATCCTGCAGAAGTGGGGAGTTATATCTAGAAACTGGATATTATCATTTATTCGACAAAAAACCTAATTATTACCATGATATGGGTGGAAGAAATGATGAGATGCATATATTTTTAAGGGATTGATCATTCATCTTTCATGTAATTATTTGATTATACCAATCTTGAGGATGTGAGTTACCTTCTCCTTATTTCCTCTCTCCTTAAACACAACTTTATTTAGAAGAAATTATTGTTACTCAGGGAAGGTAACTTCAATTTGTAGTAGGATGATGGAAAATCAACTTCGGTTCCTTCACCAAAATATGGTCCAACTAACACCCTGAATGGGGATGGAAAATCACCTCTCTAATCAAGACAACTGCCCCTAGGGTAGCATGAAATGGAGGAAGAGATGGCATGAGAACTCCCTTCCACCCTCTAATGGCCTGAAGGCCATCATTTTTTCTTTATTTTTATAATACAAATTTCTAGGGGTGAGTGGGAACCCTTACAAGGTCTGTAGGAAAAAGTATTACATGACAGGTAGGCCTCAGAGAAATTAATTTCATGTAGGATTTACGAATTACATCAAACCCAAAATAACTACATGAAACTGCTCCTCTCCAACATTTTCATCATGAAATCAGCACTCCACCTTCACATGGCTATTTGGATAGGATTTCCCATGCATTCACAGGCTTGTCCCGAGGGCAGGTGACATACTCTCTCATTCTTGAAATCTGTTTATCTTCTACTATGGTGGAATCTCCTTGCTCCTCCTCCTTCTGAAGCTTGTTTGGTGTAGGTTGTTTGGTTTGCATCACCACTTAAGGTGGCCTAAAGGCCTTGTGGTGGCCAGAAGGACTTACTGACCTAAATTCATGGGTGTCCCGAAGGCCTTAAAGGACTTGGGGACCAAATTAATGGCCCGAAGGCCCAAACGGGGAAATATTCCAAGCTGCTACAGTGTTAAAAAGTGCCAGCTACAGCCCCTGCAACAGTTCTACACAGTTCGAGCTATAGTACCTCCTACAGTTCTGCTCAGCCCCTGCTATAGTACTTGCTACAGTAACCCGGAAATTATCCTTCACTTGGATTTGATCATGGGACTCCAGGATGAACTTAAGCAGTCCTCACCAACTGAGATGAGGCTCATGTGCAACTCACATTCACCCTCCCCCCATAATACCTATCTTTGAGGAGGTTCATTCTAGTCCTCATCCGTCCAAAAGGGTAAAAAAGTTGGAATTCCATAGGGTGGAATCATTGACCAAATGCCTCATTAGAAATGGTAATCCATTATGGCACTATTAATCTATGATTTATCCAAAACAAGTGCATATACTTCATTCGATTGTAGGAAATCTTTCCCTTTTTTCTCTCAAGGGACTCGCAAAAAATATTGCAAGAACATAGGATGGAACCTCAGACCAAACAAGGATCCATATGGGTGTATTGGGTTCCTTAGTAGAATAAGTTTTGAGGGATGAGGATGTATCATCTACTCCTCTTACTGCTTCTATCACCATTCATGTCCACATTCCTATATTTATTTTGTATAGGGAAGTGTATTATGGTAAAGTAAAAGGTATATCATAATATTTCATATTCCATTTGATGAAATTCATCTCTATAATATTTGAGGATCATTTTATGCACCAGAGGACCCTAAGATGATTGATGTTGACCCTACAAATATCACTAAGGAAGTTGTTTTGGGTAACATGTAACTGGGGGGTGATGTATCAGATCATGAGCCAAATACTCCAATAATTTCTGTGGGTGAGATTAGCGTGGGGTTCAGGACATCCATACATTCCATGAAAGATCTTCGAATGAATTTTTATTAAAGAATGGAATGTATTATAAATACCAATACTTTACAAAAATTTGAAGCACATAATAGGTAATTGAATAGACATGAGACTTTATTTTAAGTGCACCCAATATTTTTATGTCTGATTCCATTAGTATGACTTATTGGAATGCACATCTTCATCCATTGATAATGTCACAATGATGGTGATGAATAAGATATTGGATTCCATTTCAGTCCAATTATTGAGGGGGTGGGGAAGCTCAGGTGGACCGTGAAATAGAATTTCTTTCTGAACCATAGTTGGTGATCCCTGGGCAGACCTAAGAGAGTTCCCCTCATCAAGAGATTCTAGTTCAAATTTATATTGTTATCAATTCTAGAGAGGAATCCTCCTAGTCTTCTGACCATTTATTATGTAATGATCACCAATTGTTTTGATCTTGCAACATTCATTCTATTATTTGGAGGCTAAAAATGAATATAAATCATCATTTAGGATTAACGTACCATGTGACAAGGTCTGAATGTGGAAATTCTATACTAGTTCATCCAGCATCAAAATGTGAGGTAGCCACTATCCTAGATGGAGAATAGTAGAGTTCTTCTTTGAGTGTATTGGTCCCCAAGTATATTCGACCCACTTACATTGGTTCTAAGCTGAAATTCGAGCTATAAAAAACTCTTAGTGTTAGATGAGGCAGGGGTTGGTCGATAATATAAAAGATAATTTTTGACATGTCTCCAGAGGACTTACCTTCAAGGTTTGGTCATCTTCTAGTTCTATTTGGCATGTTGTTTTTTGGTGGATATTATTACCCTCCAATCCATGCTTCTATAAAGGAGGCTATTTTCCAATGGCAATAAAATAAATATCATCATAAAGGCCTCATAAGAAAAAATTCATCCCAATATTGAAGAATTTAGAGATACATTATCCCAATTGGAGGCCATCCATAACAAAAATGGCCAAATATAAGTGGAAGATCAAGGAGAAGATCGTTCAAGTGTCGTGCCTTCAACAAGAATTGAATCCCACTTAAGGTGAACTCTAACAACTCCACTATTCATTGGGAGAACCCCAAATAGTAGGTTCAATTTACATTTTAGCTATAATAGAGCCACTTCACTAGGATGCGGAGAATGAATTCAGTTAAATGATTAATCTTCAATGAGTCGTTGATGGGGATCAGGAGGATGTTCAGTAGATGAAATGTTATGATGAAATTCGCTTATAATATACAATAGAGAGACTCCATGTTGTGGATGTTCTTCTTATTTTACTCTTTAAAAGAAAATATTTTTGTTTCCAATAATATATGTCTCCATTCAAAATATCTTCTATGATCATAAAGTCAAATTTAATTTTCATAGCAGGACATCTTCATGCAAATTAATCATAATAATAGTGATAGGGATGGTAGTTCTCTAATTTTTACCTATGATAAGGGGCCTTGACAGAATTTATTTAATCTTGATAAGGTCATATAGAAAAACATAGAAACATCATGTAATTTTTTCATCACACTATTGTTTTTCTAAACTCAATATGAAGAAAACATAGCAATTTAGAGTTTAATTTGGCTTAGACCTCCCTTTCAGGTATTATATACTAAAAATTATTCACCCATTTCTTTTCATTACTTAATTTATCATACACCACACATAGCGTATTTCTAGTGAGATGAGACTCGACTTCTACCAAGAGTTCCCATTACAGGTTTTAAATCTAGTGTCTACTATATATCCATTTTTTAGAAAGATTAAATTTGTGTTGGTCAGACTAAGATGGCTAGTGTTTTATGTCGAACAGCTATGACCATAAGTTTTGAGATTATGGTTTAAACAAGGATTATGGTTTGAGATTTTTTCAAACATTGTGAAATATACAATGTGGAATCTGGAGCCATGATTTTAAGTTCCTAGATCTATGACAAGATATTAGGGAATAGAAGATTCCTTTGAGGACGATGTTAGATCCAATAGAAAAAATAATTTTTTGTACTGTTATATACAAGGATAACTAGGGGCACTCTATATAGTCAAATAATGGAATCCTTTGTATGAAAATACCTAAATGTTTTCAGTAAAATATATAAATCTAACTGGGGTAAATTATATCATTGTCAGTCAAATGAGTTCTCAGGAACTCTGACATTCAATTTCTAGTGGTAAATGATTAATATTTATATTTCCCAAGACCGTGATTGGTTGTTTTTTTAGTGGAAGGTGTTTGTGAATGAAGAGAACATTTGTGTTGGTACTATCCATGAATAGGAAACCACGCCTGCAAAAAAACTTCCTTGAGTGGAATAGGGTACTTTTTGTTTGTTTTTCAATTTCAGGGGAAAGGTTCCTTTTTGAAAAAGGTAATTTTATCATGAATTTTAATGTCATATAATCAAGACATTAACTGCATATTCTAACATAAAACATTTAGGATGCTATGATATACAGTTTAATGTCTTGTGGAAAGGAAAATATGCTATGTGGTTTAAATTCATGAAGCAAGTACATTAGGGGTTTATAATTTAAGTTCTTTAGATTTGAAAAAAATTGGCGGTTCTTCCTTTCATAGTAACTTTTGGAAATATGCTACCACATATAGGTGCAATAGGATAAATTTTTAATATGTAACCTAAGGATATCAAGATATCAATATTGATATAGGGAAATTAATTATGGCCTTAGAGGATGTCACTTTTGAAGAAAAAGTTACTACTTATTGAATCCCCCATTTTTTGGGCTACGTTATGCAAGGCCAAGAGCATGTACTTCATAGTCAAAAGGTGTCATCCTTTTGATAAAAAACATTTTTCTTTGTTGTTTTATAAAAGGTCAATTGTGGAATATTACTGCATTGATAGACAAAGAAGTCATCAAGAATTGCAATATTATATCTCTAAAATATGATATATGTTTGTGGAGATTAGGATTTCTACGTGCACATAGTTCGGTTTTCAGAAGGAAAGTGCCAAAATATGGTAGGGGTGTTTACAGAAAATATTTTCCATGAATGGGGAAAAGAGGTTTCACACATATTTCTATCCCAAGAGTGGGAAATATGGCATCTTTAGTTTCAGTTCATATTTCTAGAACCATAATACCATGGAAAGGATGAGTGATATGTGTCCAAATGGTACAAGGATGTTCTTGTTTCTTTGAACATGGGGGAGGAAATTTTAAACCATGGTCTTGGAGGTTTTCAATTAATGAGAGATGACGCAGAAAAAATATATGAGGTATAATTGTAGACTGTTACAAATCATTGGTTTCAACATATACTTTTAAATGCTCTTGAGGGTAAAAGAGACTTCTCATAAGGGATAAGATATCGCTGGTTAAAAACCCTATTTTTAGGTTTTCTTATACAAGGATGACTAGGTCATGTACTACATAGCTAAAAAGTAAAATCCTTTTATTGATAACGCCATATTGTGGGAAACATACAAAATCCAACTAGGGTGTATTAAAACAATATCAAGCAAAAGATATCACAAGAATCAGAAATTCAATCACCATAAGCTGAGGAATGGTTATGAAGATATGAAAATATTAATGATTAGGAGTATGACATATGGAATGGTTATGTATGAGAATAAAAGAAGAATTTTGAATTCTATTTTACATGAGTTAGTAGTTTTTTGTATATATTAGACATATATATAGAATGGGGACATGTTGGTTTCTTTTGTGGGCCCCCTAATGAGGGGACCAAAAATAAACAATCTCCTTCATGGACCTTTTGTTTGTTTGTAGAAGGGGGGAATATTTCTTTACCCTATGGTTAGGACTTGGTTATAAGGCATAGTTGTCACTACATATCTTGCTGCGACAAGAATCAAGCCATATGTAGTTCTAATAAAATAAAGTCCTCACATTTATTAAATCTAAGTGTGGAGTCCAAGGGGTTTTTTTGAATATTGGATCATAGATAGGGTGAAAATCTATATTTGACCCTCTCATGAATATTTTACTCATACATGGGAGAGTGGGTTATTTACCATATTGTGAGAATCAATCCACACATAGTTATTTAATAACCATCCATTTTATCATCATGTGGTGACGATATGGGTGATTCCCATTTGAAAATGAATATTTTTTAAATTCTGTGTTGTAGGACCGAGGAGTCACTACATATCTTGTTAGAGAAAGAATCAAGCCACACATAGTTCTTTTGGAGATCATGTAGTTTATTATCAAGTGATGAGGACATTTGGTGTGTCTTTTAATGTCTTACAGCCAGTACCATGGTAACCCCAATGTGAATTCATATTCCATACTTATATAGTTAATATTTTTTACCAAACGTCATAAGCCCATGTGAGACATGCACAGTGTGAGAAACAAGGACTGGAAATAGTATTTTCTATGGTACAAATTCCACACAATTAAAATATAAGGTCATTTTGATTCTATAGTGTCTTACATAGGATATATGGTCCTGGTGTCTCTATGTGTCTCATTAAATGAGAATAAAGCTATATGTAGTTATTGAAATCCCATGAATTTTATTGTTTTGTGGTGTGGAAGAGGATGAACCAACCTTAAAAGTTATAATTATTTCAGCAGTTCCATGTTATAGGACATCTATGCCACTACATATCTTGCTTAGGAAAGAATGAAGACACACATAGTTATTGAAATTGATTACTAACACAAATCGTTCATTGATGTGGGGTGATAGGCTTTAATATTTTCCATAAAAATGGTTAGGCCCAAGGCAAGAGGTGGTGATAAACAATCCATATTTTCTAGATGATTTCGCAATATTTTTTTTTTTATACATAGGGAAAGGGAAAATTGTTTATTTCTAGTCATGGTTGGACCCGAGATTGGGGATCTAGGAATTACTACATATCTTAGTGGAATGAGAATCAAGCCACGTGTAGTTCTTGAAAAGTTCTATTATGCAGTTCTAACTGCTACACATGTAAAATAGGCTTATATATATTTTTCATTAATTCTAGACTTGATATTAGAGATTTGGGTGCCACTACTTATCTTGTATTAATGGAATCAACCCACACATAGTTCTTGTAAATATTTTTTGGTTTAGCATCATGTGATGAGTACATTGGTCATGTAGTTTAATGTCTTGTGGTAGGAACATGACAATTTTTTGGCTTATCTGAGTGGGGTTTACATATGGAATATTTCCATCTTTTGAGGGACCACAAAGAGTGTCAACTCATAGTATTTTTTGTGCTTTCTTAACATCAAATGAGGGAGATGTTAACAATGAATTTTAAGGTCATGTTGTGAAGAATAATGGTGTTCTATAGTTTTTGGTCATGTAATTAGGTCCTCATGACATGTATTTTATTATCTCGTGACAAGTATGATGAGGCTACGCATTTTAACTTCTTGTATAATATATGTATATGGTGCTATATAGTTTAAAATCATGAATCTAAGAAGAACACTATGTGATTAAAAAATAATTATTTAGGAACCTCTCACTTGTTGGAATCATAATGAGTAATCCATCCATTGAGATAAATGAGTATGCTCTATTATAGTGGTTCTTGTGTATGGATTAAAGTCCCTCCCACTTTGGTTCTCGCTGTGGAGGCTTCATTCCTAGTATCATTCGAGCCCTAAAGACCAATACCAATTCTTCTTGTAAGAATGAATATAGGTGAACTTTATTTTTGAAAGCTCAATCCATCATATTCTAATTGACCTCCAAGTGATGCACGGTATTCAATCTATTTTCATTGATTCCTTCTAACACATCAACTCATTTTTTGAAGTACTAATATGTGGATAGTTGATAATAGATGAAAACATGGAGCGATTTTAACTAAACCTCAATTGGATGGACTACTTATATTCTCTATATCAATGAATATGGGGTTACTCGTATGGCAGTATGGGTCGTAGTTAGATAAACCCATAAGGCATGAAAGAGATTGTTAGTCCTTGAATTCTTATCTTTACCAACCAAATTAGAGATTGTGTTTGACATGTTATTTTTTAAAGCATATATCTATCCATTGGTTGTTTAATGATATTGGGATGAATGTTTGGATTTGATATTGTATTCTTGATATAGCTTCTATACCTCATCATTACAAAAATTGTTGTTATTCTCAGCCAATATTGTATTAGGGACACAAGATCAAGAATTGATGTTTTATTTTTAAAATCTGACTATGATTTTGGACTAGAATTCTTTGAGAGGTATTTCAACATTCCATTTAGAGAATAAATTAGTAGCAGTAAGGATGTACATGAACTGATTGGATGTAGTTGGGGGATGAGTCCATATAACATCCATTCTCCATGTGGAAAATGAACTAGTGTATTTTATTGTATACAGAATCTATGGGGGTTTACTGAAGAAGTTAGAATTCATTTGGCAGGGATGACACTTCTTGGTGAATTATATGCAACCCTAAATCAACAAAAACCATAAGTATCTAAGTCGTTAAATTTTATCAAAATATTATACCCTGACGGGTGGTCACCACAGGCTTCTACTTGTACTTCTTTTAAGATAGTCATAGTCTCTTCTCCATCGATGAATATAATACGTATTCCATTGAAGCCTCACTTATAAAGAACCATCTAGTAAATTAGGATATCATAAAGAGTGAAATTGACCACTCATCACCAGATTTTTTCATTTCCTATTCTATCAGGTGGAAGTACCCCATTTTTGAGGTATTCCATGATAGGTGTAATCGATCTCATGGTAGAACCATATGACCTAGGGATGGGGTTGAATTTCACAATATATTCTATTATAACTTCAAAAAAAAGTGTGACCATGTGATGATGGGAAATAATGATGATTCTTTCATCCCAATTTAGATCTTCCATTAACCCTCGCACATAATCACACAAGAGGATTATCTCCTTTTTTATAGAATAATCCCCAATGATCTATTTGATTACCAACTCTAGGTCACACTTCACCTCCATGTGATTCCCTAGTATGTAGGGTTTCTATTCCATGCCTACAATGAGAGCTTGATATTCTGCCTAATTATTGGTATGTCCTTCTGAGAACAAGAAGGATTACACCAATATTGTCATCTCTATGGATAAAAACACAATCCCTAACCCATCTTTGTTGATATTTGGGTATTATATTATCTTCCCCATTGGACTCCTGGATGCTGCATTTGAATACATTTCCCATGTGTGGGGTCCACCTTTAATAGATAATATCTCTTAATCAGATAGTTTATTATTTAATGACATCTCTTCTATAGATGGGTGGTCGGTGATGAAATTTTCCATGGCTAGGCCTTTCACTAATTTTTGAGGAATTAACTATATATTGAACTATTGTATAATAACTTACCATTGTGTTAGACATCATGCGAACACAGTATGACTGAGGGTAAATCTGAGTGGGTTTTTATGAGAAACCAAGTGAACCTTATGGTTCTACAGATAGGGCCTCATTTTTTTTAACTGAAAATATTATTTCTCAAAAAAAATTCTCAAAATTAAAATAATGAGTATTAGAATTGGGAAAAGTTGGAGTGTGATAATAAAGTATTTTTTCATTCACATCATCTTTATTTTTCAAATTTAATGTTCCTAATGATCACTCCAAGGATTTCATATAAATAATGAGTGTTTGTTCCTCTACATGTGGAATTAATATTGGTTGAGTGAAGAGGTATTTCTTGATGGTAATAAATTATTCTTGATAGTTTCTGGTCCACTAATATGTGGCTCCCTTCATCATCAGTTTGGTGAGGTTAAACACTTGTATGCAAGGTTATCTATGAAGCATCAGATGTAGGTCAATTTTCCTTGATGTCCTCTCAACTCTTTTTGGTTTTGAGCAGGTTAAATGCCAAGTATAGCTTTTTTATCTTAGGATAAACTTCGATTTTACTTTTGAATACAAAATATCCAAGAAATTCTCCAACTTTATCCTAGAAAGAGAATTTATAAAGAATCATCTTTATGTTATGTTCTTATATATTGATAAAGATAGTATCTAGGGCCATACAGTGGTGAGAAAATTTTTGGGTTATAACCAATAGATCATCAATGTAGTATTCAAAAAACATCCCTAGAAATGGTTTGAATATGTAGTGAATGTCATGTTGGAAAATGGCACCCGTATTCTTCAAGACAAAGGGAATTTCCCAATAGAAAAACACCCCTTTGGAATCCTTCAAGGAATTGGATTCTCCGTCTTCTAGGGACATCTAGATTTGGTTATACCAGATTATCCAACCATGAATTAAAGGGATTGGTAACCATCCATCGCAGTGATTAGGAGTTCTATTATTAGAACCCAGAAGTAATCTTCCATACAATTCCGGTTGATCTATTTTAAGTTTATGGAAACAATGATTTTACCATTTTTCTTCTATACTAGGATTATTTTGGTTATCCATTTAGGATACTATACCTCTTGGGTAAAGTTATCCTTGATGATTTTTTTCAACTTCAACATCAATTTTTGAGGAATTATTTGGGTGTTTCCTTATAACTACATTATTATATCATTGTTTCTCTTATAGAAAACCAAAATGATGGGCGGACACCTCAGGTTCAAGGCCTGGAATCTCTGTGTAATATCAAGAAAACATGCCATGATGTTCCCTAAGGATGGAAGTATATATCTTTTATTATTATCAAGTCATGGATACACTAATCAAAGTGGGTTGTGTAACTTCCAATGTGCATAGATTTACCTCTCTAGGTTCATCCAAAGTGGGGGGAAACCTTATTTAAATGATAAAGGGGAATCTATATGGTATTTCCCTTCTTCTCTTACTCATGTTTTACTTATTCTACCTCTTCTTGGAGGGTAGATGATGAAGAAAGAGTATCATAGCTACGGGAGGAGTCGGTATTTGTAAATCCAAAAGCTGAAGCAATAATATTTTTCTTAATCAGTGATGAGGGGCCATTTTGGAGTTCCGCTAAGGAGATGATGATTTGGGAGTGAGTATTTTTATTTTCTATTATTTTCATGACAACCACTTCTAGTTTGGATAATGGATAAGAGATCTTTTAAAGCTCAATGGATTGAATGAAGACATTTTTATCTAGAAATTCATCACTTCTTAGAGAGTTAAAACTTATCATTCATTTTTATATTTAGTTTCCACAACTAACATCATGAAATCCTTTGAAAGAGTTCTTGAATGTAGTTCCAACCATTCAACTTTAGTAATGGGAAGCACGTATTTTTTAATGAGATTCATGAAATGGTTATCTGGGATCATCTCCATACCATTATGGGAATCTATTTGAGTTACATCATTAACCAAGGACTAGTTTCCTCATTTTTAGTAGGACTATGAATCAATGTACTAAGACTCAGAAGATTTGAATCGGGACATATCACCTTAAAATGTCCAAATTTTACTATTGATACAATGTTTTATACATTTGTGGTATGATGAAATAATGGTCACATATTGATGTAGCCAAGGTCTTCCTAGCATAACAATGAACGATGTATCCTATCAAGAAACCATAAAATCAAAGTAGGAAATAAGATCCATGAACTGGGTTGTATGTTTAATCTCACCAAGTGGTTCTTCATAATTATTTTCATAGCCCTGTAACATCAGAGTAGAGAGAGAAAATTTAGATTTAGTGGGACCTAGTTAGAGAAGTTCCAGAATTGGAATGAGGTTGACTCTGGAGCTATTGTTAATAAAGTTTTGTTGGGTATTATTGTCATTTGTCATTCTGGATATATACAGCGTCCTGACATGTCCATGTGTGACAAAATCCTCATCTTAATCCATTAAAGATATGACCAAATGGAATTTTGTAGGATCATTCTCAACACAATAAACTTCAGCAGCAGCAACCTCATCTTCAAAATCCTTAGCGATGGATATGGCCTCTATGAGTTCTCCCTGGAGGTCTTTTATATACTCAAAGCAACCAGGATTGACATATTAATTGGCACATGGGCTAGTTTCTTCAAAAAATAATATTTTTGATCTAGGTGTATGTGTTTCCATGAAATATGAGTTGAACGTTCTCCCATTCATGGTGGATTAGGTTAGCTGGGTCTGCCTATACATAGGGGTTGATTATATAGTGACATATCCTCTAATAAATATTCTAGGATAATTTTCTCATGGAAGACCCTATCTTGTGTAGGAAAATTCACTTTTTTCTAATTATCTTACTAGTGATCACTTCCATGAGTTTTCACCGCGTAGACATTTTGATAAGGGGTGTGATAGAAATAGTAACTCTTAGAATGACCACTTCTTCCCATATAACCTCAATCGTGATGGACACACCACCCAGATTCCCTATCATTTGTGAGAAATTTGGGTTCATAATTAGAACCATCATCTGTGAAGGGATACAATAATTTAATAACATTAATGGGATAAAAGATCAACTCTTCATCTGGTGAAGATTCTATTTTGTGGGTCGATTCTTATTGTACCATTTGGTAGGGTACTACACATGATTTTGGGACTTCCATCATGAAGTGTGCTAAGGTAGGGGAAAATTTATGCCTTGAAAAAAGATTTTCTTCTTGATTTTACTTCTTATCCTTCCATTCAGGATCCTATTTTGATAATGGCCCAGTAGAGGATTCATCTTTTGATGATGTCGGATGTGATGTAATGAAAGTTGTCGAGCACACAATTGGTTGTTTCAATTGTTCTTGGAGAATAGAATGAGTCATTTTTATTTTTTCCTAAACATTTAGTCACAAAACTTATGTTCACTCAATCCTTTTACTTATTTACACTCATTTCCTCCTCCGGATTGGTATTACAAACGCATGGTACTAAGGTGGTAAAAATTTCAGTTTCACTTTTCTAGAGTCCATCATATTTTTTAGGATGTATTTGAAGAAAAAAGAGTATTTTATGTGGTATCCAAACATTTTATGTTAGGGGAAATAGTTTATGAGACCATCATCACCTTCTTTTTTGGATTCATGGGCTTTAAAAACATGAATAATTTTTTTTCCAATGCATGGATAAAATTTATGGGGACTTTTAAATTTCAAAAAGAATGTAACTACTGTTTCATCTCCTAAAATTATTTCCACCTATGATCTCTTTGATCATCCTGAATAAGTGATTGTTTTTGCTGGAGTTTGGTTGATGGAGCCCTATGATAAAAATGTGGGATTTGAAGTAAGATTGGGTATAGGGGCCTTCATAAGTGTAACTATAGTTATCTATTCATTTCATGTTCTCCTTCACAATGATAATTGAATTACTTAGGACATGGATTTAGTGTTTCCAATGAAATTCTACACCTATTGAGAAATTGAGGAACTTTCCTAACACCCTCCTTTGTATTTCACAAGGATCAAAAGCATGCACAACTCATTGTTAAAATTTACCATGTTGATGGGAAACAACACTTATTGACGAAGTTGAATTTTTAAGAGTATGTCAAAATTTTCCCTTGGGTAATGAAATCTATGACCATTTCATTCTCCCTTTGATTACAGTTCATGAGATCAAAGACTATTGTCTTCTACATTGTTCAGATTAATTGGAAGAGGAATTTATAATGTATATCTTCTCATCTAGTGATTGACTGAGACTTCAAATTCATGTACCATACAAAGGATAGCCCATGTAGTGATTACACTTAGCTCTTCAGTTTCACCACCACTTACTGTTCAAGGATCCCTATCATGGGATCAAAATGAGAGATTTTCCGTGACAAATTCTTCTCTGGGTCTCTTGATCTATTGAAAACAGGAAATATGGGGCTTCTAAAGATTTTAAGGGGAATATTTGGATCCACCCATTTGGGTTAAGGTTTATTTTCTATCATTATCGGCGTGTGTCATTCTTCCATAGCATGCAATCTAGTTGTTAGTGACTCAGTAGTATTCATAAGAATTAAAAGAATTTCTACCTGAGATAGAGTATGAATAGGTGTGATGGATACTATATCCTTAGTTGGAAACACTACATGTATATTCCATGGATAATCAATAGGTATAGGCCACTGAGGATGTTCATGATCATGTTATGGTTCCGCACCCGATGGAGGGAATTCTTGATCTGCTGCTATAGGAACCAAATATATTGGTTGATATCCCACATTGAGTTTATGTTCTAGTTATATTTCATCCACTATGGAAACCCCTATTTTTTGGGGAGCTCCATCCAGAAATGAATGTTGACAATGGAGTTCCAAAATTCAGTTAAATCCTCTGGTTCCAGGTATGAACACCTTTATCATTAATTTCAGTGTGGATCACATCATGAATAAATACATACTCTTCTAAATCCTCTAAATTTTACTCACACTATTTAGGATCTAAGAGTGTGGTGTTTTTGACATTAACTGGTTTGAAATATATTGTAGGAATTCTATCAGTGTCTTTGTGAGACTGTCTTCTTCTACGTCCTCCACAAGGCCTTATCCTCTCATTTTATTATTCTCTGAGAGCTTTTTGGGGTACAATAATCTGAAGTGAATCGCCAAAAATTTCATTCATCCATGTTCCAAGAATTGGTATGGAATCATGGGTTCGCATGAACTACTTTGTATAATTTTCCCTAATCAGTAGAAGACCAATTCCTATTAAAGTGGGGATTTTGGAGTTGAAAAAGCCCTCATCCCTAAGAGATGGGGATATTCCTGTTCTTCTTTCACAACCCTTCAAATCTGGTTTTCTAGCCCCATCCTTTGGGTTAAAAATTCCCCCGACCCTTTTGGATTGTGTTTCTCCAAAACTACTATGGATGATAGTACCATGGATTCTCTTCTGATTTTATAGAGCTTCTTCCAAACAATGGTCGGGTTCATCAATCAGTATGAACTTGGATGAAACATTTCTGATAAACATTCTACTATTTTTGATATTTTCACAATCTGGGGGCTCATATAACCTAATAGTGAATCTGGCTCGATATTCTTATATGCTTGATGATATAGCCATTATATAACTTTTCTCTTCTGGCCTAACATCAATGAGAGTCATTGGGGCATATTTTTGTTGAGTATATATTCGGTCGTGGATATGGTCTGTTTTATAATGATGGAATGAGGATATGATATTTCATGGAACAAAATTTTATTTCCTTTCTTATTTGGGATCATGGTGAAATTTAATTCTTCATGTGTTCCTCAACCTATGATACGAACACGAGAAGGGGAATTGGTGATTAGTTGTCCCAACCTCATAAATGCATCATGGCTTGTTCATTGAAGGGGTGATTTCTATTTCCTGATCGTTGGATTCTTTGAATCGAGGAGTTATTACAGGTAAATTTAACAGAGTAACCCTTCAATTACCTTAATGTGCCTTTGATACTCGGAATAGGTTAATAAATTCTCTTTCAAGTGACAAAGTGTTTTTCATTTTTTGAGTCCAATTTCGTGCACACAATCTTCTGAAAAAATCTCTAGAATGATATGTTGAGTGTTTCCTAAAGCCTAGAACATGACTATTTTATCATATTTATCCAATTTTTTCTCATGTTTATCATGTCTTCTTCATCCTTCAATATAGGTTTCTCTACCTGGTCCAACTATAGTGGATGATTCCCGACTGCTTTATCATAATCAATGAGATTAGTAGGGCCTTCATGTATTGTACTAGAAGATAAGTGGACTAATTTTGGTTTGGGGGATTATTTTTCTTTGGGTTATCTCTTGGTTGATAAAGGAATTAACCTACCAATGATATGGTATCATACATGACTGGCCTTGTCTTCACATGTTCCTCGTGATTGGAGGGCTATCATTTCATTATATTTCCAAATAGAGAATTATCTTGAAAATGTTAGATACTACTCCGAAGTAAAATTTCATAGTGAATTTCATCATGGGTAGGTCTACCATGGTGGGTTAAAATAAGATTAATATCCTCTTTATCCTTGGTATTCTTCCAACATCAAGGGTTTTTGTGGCTGTCATCAAGAGATAGGATCTCAAGATCGACCAGATTGTTGTCATGAAGAAAAAATTCTTGCTAATGTGTCTAAAAAGGACATTCAGAATTAATATTATTGCTCCCATAATTTCTTAATGTGGTAGTAGTATCTTGAAATTCCCTAGATAAATGTTTGAGGGATTCAAAAACTCCAACATTAAGTAGAGCTATATCATATATTGAATATTGATTTTCCAATCATGTTTGTTGAGGAATGTTTTTGTATACCTTCTTATGAGTAATTGGGACCACCTACTAGGAGAAGCGGTTTTCATAGATAAGTTTTTGTTCCTACCTTAGATTGGTCATTAGGATAGGTTGAGTGTCTCTAGTTGGGGTAGGTATTTTTTCATGATCTGGTTTTTCATATGGTATGGGGTAGTTTGCCTCATAACTCTCATCGGTGAGAGAAATGGTATATATCCTATCTGGGGTGACATGCAGATGAGTCATCCAACTTGGGGGGGAAAGAATTATTCATATGTCCCTTGAGTACCTTTTTTATCACTGTTATGATGTCTCGGCATGTCTCTAGGATATGGGAAGGGATTTAGGTCCACAATTTCACCATTTATAATATGTGTTTGGTGACTTCAGCAACTAGAATAAGGATATATGTTCATTATTTATCTAGAGTAGGTGCATGTGCCTACTCTAGTACTTCAATTCCTACTAGTGGATATTGGCAGTACTCATATTCATGGTCAGAGAGTTGAGTCTGCCCAATGATTTTCATGGGGACACTCTGACAGAACTATTTAGGTGCTTCCAAATGAGGGTATTGGTAATCATAATGAATGCAGGTAGGTGTGTGTTTATTCTCATTATTTTCCACAAATATTAGTTTTCATACTTATTTTATTTCTTTTATTCAAGTCTACTGATAGTATTTATGGGTATAGGAATGTGTATGCTCCTACTCACAAAATGCCTCCATGTTTTAGTGGTGGGATTAATTTAATTCCACCAGACGAGTATACATGATGGATGAATAAAGGTGAGAGGGTGTATGATACCTCTAGAAATTTTCCACTAAATTATATTTCATGTCTCCTCTAAGGGGGGAATAGGTGTGATCTTATTAACTATTGGCTGGTCTTTATCCCTAGCGGGTTGTCTTGTGTTTTCGGGTCTGAAGTACTTGGGTCAGTCGACTGAGGACATCACCCTCATCATGTTGAGGGCTCATTACCATGCAGAGTTGATGGTGGAGAATATCTTTAGGAGCCCTTTATAAGAACCCCTATTTGTTTTGGTTGAGTATATATGCAGCCTCTCAATCCTCTTCCATATGGTAAGGGAGGTACTAGTTGTTGAGTTCTCGGAAAAGAATCTTAAAACAGTTGATGATGATGTTCAGAGCCATCAACTTATGGACCAATGGCCATCATTTATAGGATGACCAGTTGTTTTTTTAGATATAGGGATTTTCAAGAGGTCTAGAGGGTTCGGTTATCCCATTATAACGGTACTCCCAAATCAGTTTTTTGATACCCAATGTTGAAGATGATGGGATGGTGATGGTGTTCTTCATGTGGATGAAGACCTAGTCTAATAGGGTGATAGGGAATTCATCGATAAAATATGTAATGATGAAATTGGATTGAAGGGATATCTGAGAGTATGTTCTTAGAATATATGAAATACTTGAACAAGAAAAACTCTATAAAGTAACATCTTATTGGATGATCACATGTCTAATTGATTGACCCATATGGCCCTATTTTATCATTTGAAAGGGGCCTCACAGGGGGGTGACACTACCATCTTCATCAAAGATTCACATCGGGTTTACCAATTATATTTCCCCCTCATAGAATCAGTCAGCCGATGATTGATTGTGGGGGCTTGAGTTTTGTGAAATAATTATTCTCAGGTTCACTATTTCAGAGTGGTTTCGGTTGGATTTTTTTGTAGAACCGAAAACCTAGAGTGGTTCTATATACAAAGAGGCCATCCATCCAAAGTTATGTTCTTGTTTGGGATTTTCACATACAATTATTAAGAACTCAGATATGTTGAGAGTGTGGGAGGTCGGGCTCATCACACTCTTTTGTTGGGAATTTTTTCCTACTCTTTGACTTTCAAATAGATTTATGATATGTTCACGAATCCTTAATTAATTCCTAAGTATGGTATGGGTTTACCTTGAATTTGGAATAAATTATTATCAGGTACAGAATTTAGAATCATCACTATGTATATACGGTTTTTCATCAATGAATACATATGTTTGTATCTGAGGTTCTACATCAATGGTATCCCCTTATATATTACTTAGATATTATTTTGTCATTATTATTATGAGGCTGGTTTTATATCCTCTTAGTGGGGTGCTATGGAGTGTATTTTCATCCAGGTAGATGGGAGTTATTTTTATGTTGGGATCGAACTAATGAAATGGGATTCCTACATATCCTCAATAGTTGAATCAGAACCCATGTTGATCAGTTTTACTTAATGGTACACATCATACCTCTTAAGGGAATGTGATAAGGACCTAACCAAACAAATTAACATCATTTGGAAAGGAAGTCTAAGAGGAAGTTTATTTGTAAATGTTTGGTGTGGTACTTATGTTGAATCAATCTAAGAAACCTAGAAGTGATATATTCATCCATGTTGAATTAGACCTTGGTGGGAATGTGTCTTAGAGAGAATAGGGTTGATTTGAGGTTTTGGGTTTGATCCCCATGGAGGATTCCTATGTGTCCCATTTGGATAGAAATAAAATCCTTATGTAGTTCTTAATTGAGTTCCTACACCTATGGAATCCCTCAAAGGATTGTCTGAAAATTGATTATGGGCCTTTAGGAGGATTACGTATCATCTTACTCTTTAATAGGATGCCCTATTGAGGGGACCATGTGGAATGTCTTGACTTATATAGTTTTTTAGGATAACTTTGGGGCTTAATACTGAATAGAATGTCTAGTTTAAGGGAAATATGATTGGATCTTACTTCTAAGGAGGGATCCCATGGTGCATGGACATTAGGTAGGAGTCCTATATATCGTGGTTATAGAAAGAATCTGAGTTTTATAGATAAATATATGGAATGGATTAGGTGGATGTCATTATCACCATTAACCTCAAAGCCCACATGAGTCATTCTTGGTGTGAGAAACTAGATTAAGTGGATGATCTGAGATACCACACAATATTATTTTGAACATAAGTGTATATAGGGACAAATCCCAAAGGGAGAGGGATGGGCCATTGAGTGTTCTAATATCTTAATCCCTCTCTTCTAATGATGGAAGATGCTGGAGATACGACACTTCCCTCTCATCACTTAACAGTATAATGTGTCTAGGTTATGGAGAATGATGAGGGGACACAAGAGGATAGAGGGGATATGGCTTAGGTTTTCATCCCCTATATGACCTAGTGGCTAGGAGGTAGAGAGGATAAAGGCTTCAACCTCAAACAATAAAGGATAGGGTATTACTCTAGAAGGTATTCCATAAAATAAATTCCATGTTGGGAATGAGGATTTCATTCAATTTAAAAGTGAAATGCAAGAGTTATCCCTTCCCTCCCAACATGGAAACAGAGGCTCTGACTTCTAGAGAATACAAGGGTAGGACATTGACAAAATAATAGTGGCCAAATCTGATAAATCCTTGATATTATTTCTGGGGTAAGGGTCCTTGGGACTGTGGATATACCAATGAACACATGCCCTAAGGATCCTAACAATCTAGTGTGACATGTGTGGGAAACCTTCGGCCGTACAAATTAAAATACAAATGGGAGACACACTAATGTGCCACCCACTAAAGACATTTATGTCTTGGGTTCTTGGTAGAGGTTTCAACTTGATCCATATCATATAGGGTATCAAAATGAGGAAATTTCCCTCCATTGGTGGCTTTGATGAAATCCTATCAAATGGATCATATAGGTAGGAGGTCAATGAAAACTAAGGTGGCTCTCCCAGGGGGTGATCCACATAGGTAGAAATGGAAGAATTGATGTCGAATTTGGTGATGGACTACCTAGGTGTCTACACTTGAGAGATATATTACTCAAAACTTCAAGGGTATCAACATGTTTTCCGAAAAGTTACTCATGTAGGTCCTTATTTCTGAAAGGGTACCTCTTTCTTGTATTCGTTAACAAAGGGTTGCGAAAGTGACTCATGGAGGTTTTGTTAATTTTAAACTCTTAAAATAAATTATTTTGACTATCCATCTTTTGTTCCCTCTTCTCTAGGAGTCAGAAAACTACTTGTAATGTTATGGAGGGCTTGAACATAGCACTAGGGCAAACAGAGCATCGATTGGCCTTCATGAATTTTTAAGTCTTCAAATGAATACCAAAATATCCTATTTATAAAAAAAATATGGGACCTAGAGGGAAGGTTCTTTCTCACCCAAGTGTAACACATAGGTGTTCTTATAGGTTAGCCTTTCTTGGTTCCACGTAGGTACCTTTCATGCCGACGGTGCCTAGGGTACTTGGGTAAAATGGCCTTTGAAAAGATTTCATTATAATTGTTCCTCTTAATTTATCTTCTTATCTTATCCCTAAGTTATTTCTCTTTCTGGAATTTTAATCCGTGTGAAAATTTGATGTTTTAATAAAAAAATACTCAAACATAAGGAATATACTTAAGGATAACACAGGGAATGATATGGGTATTATAATCATATCATAATACATAACCAAAGGTATTATAAAAATAATATCCATTAAAAAGAGATTTAAATCATTCTTGGAAATTAATAAACAAAAAATAACAATATATCAGTAATAATGATTTCCCACTAAATTTATTACATGAAAAATTCTATTTAGGAAACTTTGGAAATGAGCCACTTTAGTACGGTTCAAGGGAAAATATTAAAGACTCTTTAAGGAAGGAAATGTATAATTTTTTGTATGAAAGAAAAAAGTAATATATTTTATTTAATAAAATTATGTATTTTTTTTAAATAATGTTTACCTAAAAAAATATGGAGTGTACATGAAAATGGACAAGAAAATAAGAACTTCCCTTTAGTCAGGCTTGTTTATAATGAAGAATTGAGAAGATAACCTTTAAAAAAACATGAAATTCCCTACCAAATAAATATGAATTGAGATAGATAAATAATTTTTTTAAATTAACATAAAATAAAAGAAAAGTTTATAAGAATAATAAAAAAATAAATGCGGTAAACAGAGAGAAATCGTAACCCTAATGAAATGTAAGGTTTCAGAGAGATCCCTTACATAAAACTAGAAATAAGCCCATTTTAAAAAAAATTGAGGGATTAAAAAACATACATTTTAGAACACTCATTTTCACATAAATAAATTAATAAAAACAATTTTTAAAACACTGAAACAAAATATTTAGAAGAATAATTCATTAAAACATTTTAAATGATGCTTTACTTAAAGATTCCCTTTCTAAAAACATATCGTTGAAGTGAAAATTAACAAAATGAAAATATTATGTATACCCACTATAAATCCACATAAAATATGTGGAAATACAACATAATGTATCCAAAATGTATTACACACATATTATATGTATTACATAGTCATGAAGTATATGTTTAACCCAACGAATGAAAACGGTGTTATGAATTCCATTACTACATTGTAATAAGTGAAATCATATGCCACTAGAAATAGTAAAATTAAAAAAGCACTATATATAATTAGAATAAATAAATTAGTGACATATAATTTCATGCGAGAGTTATACACACCTCATTAAAGAATAAAGGCTCATAACATCAAAATGTGCCTCAATAAAAGAAAATTGAGCAGAAGTCCCTTCCTTAGAGTCTTACTCATCACATGAATTCATTATCTGTCTGAATAATAAATGTGGGATAATTTATAATTTCATGGCAACTATTTACTAATTTATTATTCCTTTTATATAATGTTATAAAAATTACATAATTATTTAAGTTCACATCGAATGTTTTTATGATATTCATTACTTGAGTCCAAATTGACTTTGGTGTGAGGTCCATAGTCAAAATAGTCATTCTTCCATCATTTCAAAAATAATATTCATGAAGTAATTATTATTATTATACAAAAATTATACTTTTAAATCCATTAATAAATTATGGTTGTGGAAAATAAACTATATTACGATCATAGAGAAGGTAGGTCATGTATGTTCATGAGTAACATTTCCATTTTTAAATGATCATTTTAGATAGATGGTTAGTGTCACGACCCCCTCCCCAAAAAGATACAACAATGAGAGGAGAGAGATAATGACACATGATTCCTTCCTCTAGCTGGCCATGGGTTGTTGGTTAGTACCAAGGGGGTATAAATCTCACAATATGGTAGGAATTTCTTTTTATACGAAACAAATATCATGAGAGAGAATTAATCATCCACAAAAACTCTAAGGTATAATATAAAAGAAAAATTCAAAAAACAACCTCATGTTCTTTAAAAAATATAACTAATAAAAATAAAATAAATTATCCAAGGTAAATACCAAATGAAAAAAGCTATGTTTTTGAGACAACAGGTGTCTAAAGTTCCATGATAGTAACTCCCAACACAGTCCATGAAATCCTCCTCAAAAACTAAAACTATTTTATATATGTAGTGTGAGTAACCAAGTAAACTCAGTAGGAAAACCAAAGTCTCTCATGCACATGTGAAAGAAGCATACTTATGCTCCTTTGAGAAAATATCCAAACTAAAAAGCACCTAAGAATCCATATTAACCATCCAAACCACACGAAGGGAGACTCACCATGTAATGCAAGCCAGGTAATATAATATAAAGTAGAGAACATTGATGATAGGTTACCCCACACCACTTTGCAACTAGTATACCACTCACTCCCAATGTTGTACATGTTGGTGCTCCCATCCTTTTGATATAACACACCACATCCCACCCACACAAACCCAGGCCTCACAAAACATCACACAGGAACACAACTCGGCCTCACAACACATCACACCTGCACACACCGAGGCCTCACGACAAATTCTTCCCACACACACCAAGTACTCACAACACATCACATTGTATCTCATCCAAAAGACACATGCAATAGTATATCACATATTAACTCAAAGACACTTGGGAAACAGACCATTTCACCTACAAACACATGGGTAGTCACATATCACCAAGAAGACACCCTGGAAACAAACCATCTCACCTGAGAACACCTGGTATATTACATCTCCCCTAAGGACACATGGTCCACAAACCACCATCTAAAGAACTAACAGACCTCCGACCATAAAATCTTGTACCATACCTTCATTTCCTTGAATAGAGTGTCAAATAGAAGTTACCCATCTATCGAAACCTGACACTGAGAATTGTTAAACCCCCCCCCCCCCTCGTGTGATGATACGGGTGTTTGAAATGTGGTGCCCAACATGGGTTGGAGTGTATATAAATAAAAAGAATATAAATATATATATATTACAAAACACTCCATCCCAACCTAGGAGTTCACAAAAAAAATAAACCATCTCATAACACATTCACTTTTGTTGCTACCTCTAAATTCACAACACCACACATCAAGCCACAAAACCCATTTCACATCCCCAACCAATTTAGTTAACCATTTCCATTATGTTATCTAAACCAACCCAATCCACTCGAATAATTATTAAACAATTATTTATTCATTATATCACTAACCAAGAAACTAATAAGCACCAAACACAATATGAAACACAGTCACAGCCATTTCAGAAGGTGAAGATCCATGATAAATCAATGAGGATTCACATTAAAGACACATCGTACCACAACATATCGATACAGGTTGAATCTTTCTACATGTTATATATGGAGAAAATCCAGGGGAATTAGAAATACCAATCACTACTTTCCTTATTCAAAGTCATCATAACTGCACCACCATATCATCCAAAACAAACCCCCAACTCACAACCACACCTAGGAACACAATTACAGCAAAACAACTTTTGTCGTCGTGTTGCAAAATCATACGATGCCCATCACAGCCCCCAAATATAACCACATTACATATACTTCTCCCACACATAAAAAACACAAAAATTCACACATCACATCCTAAACAATCATTTTACAGGTTCACAAGAACATTTTTCACATTTCACTACTATATTTTGGGTGTTATTACACAATCCAAATCCTTGGGCAACCGACTAATTAGCCATGTACACATGGTTATCCAATTTTCAATTTTAGGGTGAACCCAAACAATATCAACAAAGAAACAACCACAACATATGTATCCATCAAAAACAAAGACACCAATGACCATAATTTTCCACAAGGCATTTATCCCCTATAATCACAATTTCACAAACAATATCAAAGCCATAAAAACAAGAAGATCAAGACCCATTTTCCCTTTTCAATTCAATTAACTGATTATTTATCTTCAATTAATCTATGACAACCATAATCTATAGAAAAATGTGATTAAAAAATCCCCCTCATGATAAATATTTAAGGAGAAAAAAGGAAATCCTACCTTAAGGAAGCTTTCCAATTGTTGTGCACCACATGCCGAAAAAGAAAGCTCGGGAACCACAATTGTGCCAATAAAACTATTGATCAACCTATAACGTTTCAAGGATCTATCCAAAATAAATCTGATCGCACCCCCAAACCAAAGAAACACCACTGAGGTGGATCCTCAAGAGAATAGAAGAGGAAAACCACCAAGAAAAGAAGGGAACTCACCACAGATAAACCACAGATCTCCAACGAACATACACCATGATCAACGGATCAAAGAGGGATGAATAAGGGCTTGATGGACACCTATGGATGCCTAGGGTTCTCCAAAACTGATTGGAAAATGGAAGTATGGCTAAATAAATAAGATTTCTTCAGGAAAATAGTTATAAAACTGCACATGATGAGGGTATTATATGATATGAAAACCTCTTTCACATCCTATAATACTCGAGGATCAGTTTCTGTCAAAAGATGCATTGCTTATTCATTTTATTTTGTTTTTATAATCCCAAAATATTAAATTTCATGAAACCATTCTTCCTATTGTATAAAATTTCTACATATGATGATACCTCCAGGATAAACCGCATAACCGACTTTCCAGTCATGTAATCTGGTAACACGACCTTTAGTCCCCCTTTTTCAAACCATTAGAAATTGAACTTCTCCAAACTCCCTCTGATAATTCTCAGACCACCTCCAACAACCAAATATGGAATCGTAAAGGATCGGGAAGGCATAAAAAATTACATCAGATACCTCTCCTATGATTATTTCCCTCAAGAATCCAAAACCAATCCTAGATGGAAAAATGTTGCCCAAACTACCACCCCACGAGATACCTCTCAAGGATCTCATCATACATCATACACTACCACTGACTAAACATGAAAAATCAAAAAAACACAATGAAAATGCACATCCATCTTAACATCCACACATCCCAAACCAACAACTGTTATGACCAACAAACCAAACCTCCACACAACTAACATGTAACACTACCCCAAACACCTGAATCAAGTATTTTAATCTTCCATGTCAATATACTATCTCCTCATGGTGGCACCGACTTTCCCACACAGGTTTAATCACATCTCAATTAGTGTATCTCTAATAGGAATCATATCCTTTCCTTTTCAAATGTTAGTAATTTATCACACAGCACACTACACATATCATAAACCAAAGAAAAAATCTCATATCATTAAACAATAAGGTCTCAAACATCACATTGCTAAGAAAACATGAGAAAATAAAAACACAAAACAACATTGGGCACTTCGCATGCAGTTACATCTCTCACACCCAAGTACTCTCCTCCTGGAAGCCATATCTCCACATCAAATGAACTAATGGAATGGTCTGTCCATGCAACACGTTCTCTCAAAGATCTTAAATCTCCAATTTCCACTCCACAAACACCTCATTATCCTTAATATCTGACTCTCCCTAGTCGATGACATGGGATTCATCATGAAGATACTGATGAAGCTAAGAGTCATGAAATATGTTCTAGATCCTCTCCGCCATGGTGGAAATTCCAACCAATACACCACCTCACCAACTCTCCCTAACGCATAAAAGGGCCCAACAAACCTAGGAGAATGCTTAATCCCTCTCCCAAATATCTGATTCCCACTTTGAGAGGAAAACTAAAAGAAAATGTGGCCCCCTCGAACTCCAAGGGCCTCCTTCTACCATCAACATGAGAGTCTTTTCAGTCCTGTTCTACTTTCATCCTCTCACGAATAAGCTTAAATTTCTTTTTCGTGCTCTACACCAGATCGAGACCAAGAAAAACTATCTCCCCAACTTTTATCTGGAATAATGGATAAAGACATGGTATTCCATAAAAATCCTCAAACATAGCCATGCCAATATAATAGTGATAAATATTACTAAAAGAAAAATATACCAAGGGAAGGTGTCATACCCAAGATCCACCAAAGTCCAATTAGAATGCCTAAAACATATCATATAATGTCTAGAATGTTTGTTTTGTTTTCCCATCTATCTGATGGTGGAAAGTATTGTTATGGTGTAACATGGTGTCAAAATCATGATGAAATTCCCAATGAACTTATGAGGTAAACAATATGTACCAATCCAAGACAGTTGACCTTAGAACTCCATGTAACTGCACCACCTCTTCTATGTACCTCTTATCCAATGAATCCACTATGTCTCAAACCCTAATCGCTAAGTAGTGGGACAATTTTATCACGCAATGCAATATCACCCACATAGAACCATAACCTCCCTAATCTCTGGGTAACCCTGTGATGAAATCCATTGCTATTTCATCCCATTTCCACATGGGAACATCCAAGGGCTGAAAGAACCCACATGGAAGATGATGCTTGGAATTTACCTAATTGAAAACCGAACACCTTAACCCAAACTCTGACACTTCTAGTTTCATCCAGAGCCACCAAAACTGCATCCTTAAGCCACAATACATCTTGGAAACTCCTGGGTGTACTACTAAAGGTGAGATGTGAAAATCATGTAGGAATACCTTGTGCATTTATACAGAAACAACAAGAATTCCAAAAAACAACATCCAATTATGAATGTCCTCCACCCCCCACCCCCAACCGCCAGAGTATCACCATGGCCAACATGATCACACATCACCTCTTCCTCTGAGTATTCCTGTTGAGACTCTTCCACCTGCTGCATCAGAGAAGATTGTACCTTCATCTAAAATAAACACCTTGTACCACCATCCACTCTTGCATCCAATTACAAGGCTACCAAATCCTTTATCACTATCTAAGAATCCACAAATTCCAAAACAATCTCCTTCTATAAATTTATACTCGACATATTATCAATGAAATTTTCCTTTTCTGAGGTGTAAGAGATATCAAAATCATAATCCTAGTGAAACTCCATCCACTTCCTCTGTCAAAGATTCTGGTCACACTGGGAAAAGATATACCTCAAACTCTTCTGATCCATGAAGAAAAAAAGCACTCCTTAATGATGTAATGCCACCACAACTTTAGAAAAAAAACAACCATTGAGAGCTCCAGATCGTGGGTGGAATAGTTATTCTTGTGGGGCCATAAATTCCAAGACCCATAAGATATCATTATTTTTTGCTGCCTCCACACACATCCCAATCCCAAACATGAATCATCACAAAACACCTCAAACATAACCCCATCCTCATGAAATCAGAGCACTAACCCAAATCCCCTTCATGTAACCAAAAACTACATAAAAATGATCACTCCATGAAAATTCTTGGTCATTTCTTATCAAATTCATCAATGGGGATACAACTCAATAGAAATCGGGTATGAACCTCTAATAATAGACTTCAAGACCACGGAAACTATGCACCTCTAACATGTTTTTAGTTCTTCATTAGAAAAAAAACTAATTTGACCTTTGACAGGTCTATTTCCTCACCCTTCTAAGACACCACATGCCAAAGGAAAATCAACTCTCATGTCCATAACTTACACCTGGACAACATTTTATAGAGTTGGTGGAGTCAAAGAACCTTCAAGATAGTTCTGATTTTGTCAACATGCTCCTCCTATAAATTAGAGTATATTAAGATATCATCAAGGAATATGCTGATAAAATAGTCAAAAAAACTCATAGAATATGAAGTTCATAAGTCCCATGAACACGGTTCATGTATTTGTAACATTGAATGACAAGACTGTAATCTGAAAGTGACGGTACCTATATTTGATGAAAGTTTGGAGATATCACCCACCTTCACCCTAAACTAGTGGTATCCAAACCGCATATCAATCTTAGAAAATTAACCCACCCCTCTCAGCATGTAAAAGAGATCATTTATTCTCAGAAGAGGGTAACGGTTTTTTACTGTCACCTAATTTAACCTTCAATTTTCTACACACAACCTTAGACCACCATCCACCTTCTTGGAGAACAATACAAAATAATTTCATAGGGACACACTAGGACTTATAAAAATATTATGAATTATATTATCTTTATGAATCCTCAACTCTTGCAACATATAAGGTTACATCTGATAAAGATCCATCAAAATCAGAGAACCATTGGGCTACAAGTCTATCCTGAACTCAACATCATGTCGAGCGGATAGAATCACAAAATCCTCAGGGAAAACATACAGGACCGCCCCATTGACCCCAGTAACCTCTACCATATTAGCAACAATAGATTCCACTAACATCTCGCCCAATAAAGAAAGAAGGGTATCCACAAACTGAATTCCCACCAGACAACCCTACTCACCAACAAAAACCACATATTTACCATCCACATCTGAAAGCATGACTATTCTTCAAAATAATTAAATATAGGATAATAGAGAATACAACTAGTATATGAATATAATTTCATTTTATGGATCAATAGGTATCAAGAAGATATCCCCACAGGACTGATGTGGTCCCATCATCAGTATACACCCCTGATACCCTTCAAACAAGCTATTCAATCTTCTGAATGGTGTATTTAACACCCGGAGCATGGGAATCCTCTCTATTTCTACTCCCAGAGAATGGGATATAGTAGGTGAGACAAAGGAGTGTGAGGATATTAAATCAAACAAGGAACAAACAAGAGTAATAAACAAGGTGATCTTACCTCTAACAATTAATGCCCCATTTGGAACTGTTGCCTCTGCTGCATGTAGGTGACCACACCCAACACCTCTACCTCTTTGTTGATGACCAACTCAACTTCCATGATTAGTTCATTTTCTCTGAATATGAGGAACATCAGGAGGTCATCCTCTACCTATTTTATCTCCTCTATATATAGAAAAATCATGTTTCCCCTACTCCAGGAACTGTCTCACCAGAAAATACTTCTTAGGCTAGAACTGAACTTGTCCACCTCCACCAAACTGAGCTCATGGAACTATTACACAATGGATTTGGAAATAACCCTAAACCGCAGAACCAAATCACCCTACAACAATTCTCCCATTAAAATTAATGAAACCACTAGTACCCAAAGTCTAGAAAGGAATTTGGTGAGGTGGACTCCCTACAGGTCGAAATATCAAAGCTCCTTGTACCTGATATCTTCCACAAACAAATATTCCTCTGGAAAAATCCTATTGTCTTACCACTCATTTTAAACCTCCTCGTTAGTGAATACACTCAAACACTTATGTCTTCTTCTGAACCTTCATAAATTTCATGAATGTAAAAGATGTAAATGCATACTAGATAGAGGGATAGAGTGACTCTTCAAGGCCTCTTTCATGATAATCTTGTTCTGTAAAAGGTATGGGGAAATTTAATAAGGTATTTAAACATTATTCCCATATCTTGAACTAATATGATCCCCTATTAAAGAGAATGAAGCTCTTTACTCTTTACTTCCTTTATTGTTTATGAAAGTAACTCTTACTTAAACTCCTTCTAGAAGTCAACCAACAAAAAAAATTACCTCCTTCTATCCCCCAAGATAAATAAACCACCACTAAAACGAATATCCCCACATTTAACAAACTTTCAAAGGCACCAAGTACCCTTCTAGGTCATAGATCAAACTAGAAGCGATCTCATGATCCTTCATCCATCTCTCTATCTCCATATCTGAAACACTTCCCTCATACTTTTCCAAATCCTTCAACTTGAAATTACTCAACTTCCTCTACTATTGGCCTTCCTCCTCAACAAGATCAATCATACAACAATCAACAAGATTTTTTGGCTAAACCTCAACTTCATGATCCACACACAAACAATGACCAGGATCCGTAGCTGAAACGTAATAAATATTTTCTATGCATGAGTAGTATGGAATTTTCATTAATATTTATTTTAATTCATTTAATTCAATTTATCCAGTAAACATTACCAAAATAACCCAAATTACAAAATAAAACAAGACAATATGATGTGTGTACCTCTCTTATTTATCTACCCTGAAAGCAGGTTCATCCCACTTTGTCATTCAATAAGCTTAGATCTCATTCACATGATCACTAGGGGATAAAATCTCATGTTTTAACTGGTCTCCCTAGAATATTTCATGCACCAAGGTCAACTTGAACTGTTTATATACCATATAATGAAATCCCCACTCTACCTAACTACAAACTCTATTCTATCTATAAATTATAAGCTCTAATACCACACAATCATGACCCCCTCTATTGAAAGATACCGCAGTGAGGGTAGACAGATAATGACCCCCTGAGTCCCATCTTATGTAGGCCTCGGGTTAGAAACTAGCACCAAATGTGTAAAAATCACACAATATGGGAGGCATTACCCTTTATAAGAAACAAGATCGAGAGATAGAATAAATAATCCACAACAAATCCAAGTCATAATATAAAAGTGAAATCCAAAAATCACCCCACGTGCCTGAAAAATTATAACTGATACAAATACAATAATGTCTCCAAATAATATTCCCAATGAAAATGATAATGTAGTGATAGAAACTGTCCAAATGTTCAAGCTAGTAATTCCTAGAACGGTCCATGAAATCTTCTAAAAACCCTAAAAATAGTTTTACATACATGGGGTGAGAATACAAGTATACTCTGTAGGAAAAAAAGTATCTCATGCAAATGTGAAATAGTCATAGTAGAGATCCTATGAGAAAACTGCACAACCAAACAGCACCTTCCAGGTATACTAACCATCCCAACCTCACCAAGGAATTCACACCAAGCAATGCAAGACGAGTAATATAATATAATGTAAATCACATTGATGATAGATTACCCTGCACTACTTTCCCACTAGTATGGAACTATCACCAAATGTAATATTTCATGGCACTCCCATTCCTTTCATATACCACACCACATCCCGCATGCAGACACCTAGTTCTCACAACACATCTTGTACTCACACAACTGGGTCGCACAACAGATCATGCCAACATATGCCCGAGCCTGACAACACATCACACCCACATACGCATGGGACTCACAACACATCCTTCCCACACACACCTGGGCCTCACAACACATCACATCATATCTCATCCTAAATACAACTTGGAAATAACATCATATCTCATCTTGAAGACACTTGGGAAACAAACCATCTCACAAGCAAACACCTAGGCTATCACATCTTGCATGAAGACACCAGGTCCATAAACCACCTTCTAAAGCACTAACATACCTTCGACCACCACATCATGTTTCATACCTATATCTCCAAGAAGAGAGTGAATAAAATAGTAGGTACCCATCAATCTATACACCTCACTAGATTTTGGAAAAAACATTCCCTCATAAGGATGCGGGTGTTCGGTACATGGTGTTCAATATTGGTGGCGTGCATATAGAAATCACAAGAATTTAGAAATATTTTTACAATGTCCAAAACTCTATACAAAACTACATGTTCACAAATAAAAAAACCATATCGCAACACTATCACTTTTGTTCCCACCATGAAATGCACAACACCACATATCAAGCCCCAAAACCCATATCAAATTCCCAATCAATTTAGTTAACCATTTCCATTCTGTTAGTCAAACCAACCCAATCCATTATGATATTTATTTAAAAATTATTTATCCATTCCGTCACTCCATGGGAAAATACTAAGTTCCAAACGCAATAAAATCACATTCCCAACCATTTTAGAAGGTGAAGGGACCTAATAAATCAAGGCGGCTTCACATTAAAGACACATCGTACCATGACCTCCCAATACAGGGTGAATCTTTTTTACATGTTACTCATGCAGAAACGTCATGTTAATTATCCATACCAATCAATAATATACTTCTTTGATGTCATCCTTTCCAAACCACCATACTACCCAAAATGATCCCCTAACTCCGAACCACATCCGGAAACACAATCACAACACAACTAATTTCACAGACTTTCTATATAATCATATCACACCCATCATAGCCCCATTATAAAACCACATTCCATCCACTTCTTCCACACGTACAAAATAAAAAAATAACACATGACATCACAAAAAAACATTTTATAGGTTTAAAAGAACATTTATCTCATTCTAATAATTTTCAATATAGAGTTACCACACAGAACAAAACCTAGGGAAAAAATTTATTATCTAAGTATACAGGGTTAGATAATTTTCATTTTGAGTGTGAAACCAAAAAATATCAACAAATAAATAACCACAGTAGATGTATCCATTTCAATCAAGTCCATCAATGACCACAATTTTTCAGTTGGTATTTTAGCCCGTATAATCAAAATATCACAAACAATATCAATGTTGTAAAAACATGGGCATCAAACCCCACTACCCATTTAAATTCAATTAACTGATTATTTATCTTCAATTAAGCTAGCCTAAACATAATCAATAGACAAACATGAGTGAATCTCCTCCTGCATGATGTAAATTTATGGAAAAATGAAATGGAATCCTACCCCAAGGAAGCTTTCCAATTTCTAGGCACCACAGGGAAGAGAAGAATTCCCCTAAACCACAACCGCACCACGACAACTATAGATCAACCTATACCGCATCAGGGATCCATCAAAACAAAACACGAATTCAACTACAAAAAAAAGAAACACCAGTATAGTAAATCCCCATGAAAAGAATCAATGAAATCAACCGATAAAGGAAGATAAATCACTATGGATATAAATAGGACATCCGCTAGGATCAATAGAATGAAGAGGGATGAAGAAGAAATTTAAGGACACATCAGGGAGCTTAGGCTTCACCCAAAATGAGAGAAAAAGGAATCACATCAAAAAGAATGAGTTTTTAGTTGGAAAATAATTTTTAATATTCATATAATCAAGTTATTAAATGATGTGTAATCCCATTTCACATCATGCAATACATGGGGTTCGGTTTACACTAAAAAACATGTAGCCTTTTCATTTTATTTTATTTTTCAAACCCCGAAATATAACACATCATGAAACCATTTTTCACATCGTGTAAAGTGTTTTCATGTAAGGAAACCTCTAATAAAAACAACAAAACTATCTTTCACATCTTGTAATCTGGTTACATGATCTGAAATGCCCCTAATTCTAGCCTTTATAAAGTAAACATCTCCAAACATCCTCTGATCCTCCATCGAACAACTCCAACAACCAAAACTGGAAAAAGTAACAGACCAGGATGGTAGAGACCATTATAGTAAGTATTATTTTTTCTTTCCATAATGATCATAATAAAATTAATTTGATATAAATAATTTAAATATAATTATATATATTATTCATGTGATGTGGTGATGAAAAATCAATCACATCGCTTCGGGGAGGTGATAATTATCAAGTATGCATGAATGATGTTATCATTTTTCTGTGCATGGAAATATAAAAATTAAAAGGATATCTTACCTTTTCATAATGATAAATATTTCGTGAATATCATATATAAGCTTTCATTCCATCATTATAACCATTATTCAGAGACTGTGATGAATAATGAAATATATCGGCTTACAAGGTGGTAGACCTCCTTACACAAAAATGACAAATTATTTTCCCATATGATGTAAGTGGAGATGTATATTGGTAATTATGATGACATAATAACACCTAACTATTTTTTTTATTTTTTATTTTTTATTTTATCATTTTTTAAGAAGTTTTGATGGGTAAGGATGAAGAAAAAGATAAACATGAAAATAAAAACTATACCTATTATTAAGAAAAGTATCATTTTCATAACACCATAAGACTAATAAGAATAGTATTATTCCAAAAATAGACATCCATAATGTAAGTATTGATTCAATTAATGGATTTAGATAGTTATTGGTTGAGCCAAAACGGTTATGAAGTGTGTAAAAAATGGAGGAATGTGTGCCTTTTAATATGAAAGGGGTGCCTTTTAATATGAAAGGGGAGGAGAACACTTGAAATTTCTCAAAATATATAATTATTATAAATTTATTTTCTATTTAAAATGGATTATAAGTGAATTATTTTGAATACATGATTAGAATGGGTCTAAAACCCCTCTAAAATAATTTTTGGACATGTTCATGCCACATTATTTCCCTTTAATTCTTACCGGGACAAAAAGGATTTTTACATTTTAAGGGTTAATATAGTTTCTATAAAACATAAAAAAGACAAATAAATTAATCATGGAAGATAGTTTCAAGCATATTTAAATCATTTGGGATAATTTTGGATATTTATTAATTCTATATCATTTAATAAAATATAATTTACTTTAAAAATATCAATAATGTCAATTTTAACACTATTCATTTCCTTGACTTTTAGAAATATCAATACAACCTAATAAATTCAAACCAATTATTTTAGTATGTACATAATATATCCAAGTAATAAATAAAATTATTTTACAAAATTAATTATGAGAATTTATATTTATTTTAATATTTTTAATATCATTTATATTATTTTTTTACTAATTGAATAATTTCTGCATCATCATTGTTTCATCAATTAAGGTAATTAATTAATCACTGAAAATTATAAATTAGTAAACATGATGTATATAAATCATATTTATTTCCAAATAATATTTATAGTTAAGTATACCTTCCATTTATATCCATATTAAAAATATTATACTTAATAAATATAACAGTGTGACATTTGGTGACTTTCTTTGATTTTAATAATATCTATCATTTATAAGGAAAAGTGACAATTAAATGATTATTTTTAAAATAATATATTTTAGTAGACTGATTTAATTCATTCAATAAGATTTTATAACTTGTTAGGGTGATTTTATAGTCCTTATCATATTATTTGTTACACTTAATTACTATATTTACTCTTAATTGTGGTTACAAAATATACTTAGGATATTATTTAAATTGGCCAAAAATAAAATCAAACTATATACTAAATTAAAATATTATGATTCAAAATTTTGAATCCATTTTTCATATTTCAAAACATATAATTTTCAGAATAAAAATTAATTTTTAATTGTTAAAATGCAATGAAAACATGTTTTCTAGAAACAAAATCATTATAAAATGTTTTTATAATATATTCAGGTATTAAATCCATTTCAAAAATCATAATTATGTTATTTTAAATTAAATTTAACTAATTAAAATTTATAAATAATTCAAAACATAATTTTACCTTTTAAAATATTTTAAAAAATAAAATACAGTTTTCAATAAAAATTATTTTTTGGACTATTCCATACAAATGAAACATATCAGAAAAATACAAAAAATTAAACCTAAAATAATTTTGACATTATTATTTCAAAAATGATGTTTATTTTTTAAAATTATATTTATAAAAGTTTCCAATTTTAGTTTTAAAAAAAGTGTTCCATCAAAAAGAATCAAAATTCCAATTATGAAAAAAATACACCTTTTATGCATAAAATTGGATTTCATTTTTATATCCTGTATATAATTAAAATAGGATGAATTTTAAATAGTTGATTAAATATATTATATATATAAGTTATTAAAATTATTTAATAAATAGTGGTTATTTTATTTTATAGGAATAAAACACAGTTTTACGCATAGTTTTTTAGAAAAATATTTTCTTTTATTATCCAAAAGGTCTTAATTAAATTTATAATAAATTGGTTACCATATCATTAATTATATATAAATTTTAAAAACATATTTTTAATATTTACCTTAATCATTTTATACCCTCCAATCTAACATCTTTGTTATTATGAAAAAATTTAAATAATAATATTTTTTTATTCATTTAAGATCCATTTTGTGTATCATGTATCCTATTTAACAGTGTTTCCTTTTAAAATCTCAGGATGAAACCAGATTCATCATGAGGATCTCAAAGAAAAATATTGTATACAACTTAGTGTGTTATAACGACTATCCTCAGTTCTTTTTATATATAATTATAATGAAATTCACCAATATTACATTAGATTAAAAAATATCAACCAGGTGATAATTTAAAATTAATATATTTTTCTATGGATTGATGATATTTTTGACCAGTTTACGGTACAAATATTTTTTACCCAAATTTATCTAAATTTAGGAATCCAAAATTTGTCAGTGAAACATATTGATATTCTTAATTTGAAATATTGGGTAAAATATGGGCATTATGGGTGTATCATGATGCCTTATATGATAATTAATTCCCAAACTATTATCAAGTCCCTTGTGAATTTATTCTTCCACAAGTTCCTAGACATTGTGATTATCATACTAATGGATGTTATATTGGTTTTTTCAAGAAAACAGAGGATCACAATGATTATCTTGATATTATAATTTGATATTTGAAGGGTCGTCGCATATATGTTAAATTATCTAATTTCCATTTTTGATTTAGAAATCTAAATTTTTATGTCATTTCATTTTTGAATTGGGCATTTCAATGGACCTTGAAAATATCCAAGATATGATGTATTTTTAAATATAATTGTATTTATATTAAATTAAAAAATATATTTATTTGGATATTACAAGTGGGTTTTTATCAATTATCAAAGTTAGACTCAACCTTAACATTCTAGACCTAAAATAGAGTAAAATGTTAATAGATTTGGGTGAATTATAGGTTATATTAATGTATTGAATAATTGGATAATTCTTTCTCATATATTGATTCTTTTAGATCTTGATGAATTCCATTTATTATATCATGATGCCCTATGTGTGGATTTGGCACGTGTTTCATAGAAACATAATCATGTTGTGGTGTTTGGTTATCATTAAATAATCTATAATTAAATAAACTACAACACTCATTACATGGATCTAGCTGAGGTCATCTGTTTATTGAATACATGGCACCACTATCTCTATGGGGAGAATTTTATTATATATATGGATAAAAAAAAGTAAAAATGCCTTTTAATAATTTTATTTTAACCATATATAGAGATGATGGGTGGAATATCTCTTGAAATATAATTTTGTTCTAGATTATACCATAGTTAAGTATAATGTTCTCATTAATGTTATTGGTATCAATTAACAATCTCTGATGGTGAGGGGATCCATGGATTTATGGGAATTGATGAGATGTTTTATAAAAATTAACATAAATGTAATTTAAGTAGAAGGCCATGACTTTTTCGATACTGTAAAGGTCATACCCTTCATCAATGTTGAATTCATCCAAATAAATTCCTATATCATAAATTTTAGTAGATAAAGAAAATTCAAAATATTGGGAAGACATTGAGTAATTGGTCTACGTTTCCTAATAGATTTCTATTTTTTAAAAGGTTTTGTGGTTCCTTTATATTTGGGATAGAAATTTATGTAAGTGGTTTATAATTGAATTCATTAAACTCACTTAGGTGATGATGAGATGTTTTATAACGTCAAATATCAATATTAGTGGAAAGGTATAAGGTTATCAATTGTGTATTTTTCATTTCATTTCTTTTTTTTCAAATATTCAATGCCAATTATTTGTGGAATGTGGGGTTACTAATTCCTATTCCTATTACTATTAGAAAATTAGAAGATATCACTATGGAATTCCTAATCTTCTTACCTCAATCTCCTTATTTGAGTAATTTTATATGGGTGGTCACTGATATGTGATAAAATCATAACCCTTTCTTCTAACCAATAATAGTATGATGATTGCGGATCTTTGGTGTATTTATGTCAAAAATATCATGATATTTTATAGATTTTTGCCTATTATTATCTCAAATAAATACCCTCAAATTACATCTCGATTCAATAAAGGACCTTAGAACCTAACAAAAACTTAGATGAAATTTAGAATATCATATCATTATTAAATGAATGGTCAGATAGATCAAGAAATTAAGATTCTTGAAAACATTATTTTTTTGTGCGGGCTTAATTTTATAGGATCATAGGGAAACCATTAATCATTGATTGAATTTTCATATAATAACAACAATCATTAATCAATAAAAATGGATCCATTTAGGGATCTACGTGGGTGAAATTTGTTGGTCCCCTCTCTATTGGTATGAGTTGTGAGAATATTATTTATTAGGATTGAGACATATTATTGTAATTATGAATGATTTTCAATTAATTCATGAAATATTAGAGATAGATATATGCCATCAGAAATCATACATTGATTAACATCATACTCCTTTAGAATTTTTGGTTGGTGATTAGATATTTATCATGGTTTCTCTTTATATGGGAGATCAAAAATTTAGAATGGAAGGTAAACTTGTATCAAGGTATTCTAAACCATTTTAAGTGAAGATAAATATGGGGAATTTTTCATACTGGTTGGATCTACTATCTAAGTCGATATCCATTCTGCAAGAGTTTTATGTCTCCCTATTGAAGAAATATCATAGTGATATATCTAATGGATTGAATTAGAATATATATATATATATAATGGGATTCCACTATAGTGAAGCAACCAGTTTTACCCTTGATCAAAAGAATAATCGGTAGTAAGGGAAATATATTCCCCTAGTCTAATTTGTATGGAACATAGTAAACATTTCCATGATACATGAGATCCTGAGTAATTAATGAGGGATAAATTCCTTCACATCTTCTCAGACTAAGATCAGTGATTAATTTATAATGGTAAAATGTGGCATGTTGGGGAGAATTGTGACACCCTTGATGTCATTGGTATATCCAACTACTAATTTGGAATGTCTTCAAGAGGAGGCTGATGGGGAACTCTATCTATAGTCACAGTCTACCCATGAATACTAATTCTTCAATGAATATATGGCCATTCTAATTGAAAGTATCACATAGCACCATCAGATAGAAATATAACGTCTTATGTACCCCCATATGGTGGTACACTACCCACACAATGTAAATAAGATTATATAAGAATATGAATCTCACAGCTTCACATGAACCGCAATTGATTTTAAAATAAAGATGTTCCACCTATAAATCTACTCTGAGATACACCTTCATGGGTTCTCCTCATAAAATATTTCATCCATGATAAAACAATCTATTGCATCTTAACCATTTATGATATCTCTATGATAGATAACATAAATAATTCCAAAAAATATTGAAATCTCATGTCCAAAATCCCTTTAAAAATTTTTAGATCTCATATTATTATTGATCATAAAATTATGATAATATCACATTGATTCCATAAATAATACACTAAAATTAAAAATAAAGTAATTACGTTTCTATATCACTAATAGTTCTTTATTCCTCCAGATCCATAGAGTATCTGATAAGAACTCTTGTTTGAATAACTTTTATAAGTGATTTGAATGAATCATAACCACATCTTAGTTCCCTAAGAAAAGAATCCACCTCTAAATTAGAAAACCGTGCAACAAACATACAACAAAAAGAAGATGGTGTGAATCTCTTTTTTGGAATATATGTAATGTTATCTTAACTTCCAATGTCTAATGATAAGTATTGCGGTTGTAAATAGATCCCACATACTTTGGAATGATTTTTTAATGTATCTCACTCAATATTGTCTTCTAATCCTATCTAGCTTTTAGTTCCACTCTCCAATGCACATCTTTTGGTTTTTTCTATACATTATCTTGTTTAACATCACATAACCATAAAACAACAAGAATAACTATAAATAAATATCCAAAATTCAATCCCATGATATATAAATATAAAATGAATGTATGGAGACACTACTTTTCGTAAACAATCTATTATACCCTCATATCCTAATGCACAAGACATCACTGACATGGCAAGTATTAAGTTCCTAATCCCCACGGGTTGGAGATAATAACTTGACATTATACATCAATAAATATGGAGTGATTTTTTCTACAAAATATAGAAAGAAAAATGATGAAATGTTGTATCCTCAACACTCCAAATAGAAAAAGTTATAGAAATAAAACAGTAAAATTTTACTAAAATGCTACAACATCAAAAAAACACCACATCTTCCAAGATAAAACTCAATGATAAGAACATGAAACAAGCAGAACACATTTCTATCAGTCACCTCAATGACTTTGGGCCCCAATGATCAAGAACATCCACAACCTACAAGTCAAATTTTTCCTTTTATATGACTTGTCATAATAAATATACAAACAACAAAAGGAGATGTAATGTGTGAGCAATAAATCCTAGTAGGGTCTCACCAAGTGTCCCATAATCAATTAAATAAAAATTAAACCTAATTTTAATTCAATTTAAATAAAAAAATTATGGAATGGGATCTGAATTATTTTTAAAAATATTCATTCATAAACAAAGGATATGGGAGATGTATCCAAATAGAAATAAATAAAGTTTTTATATAACTAATTTATATTAATTAACTGGAATGAATAAAACAATTAAATAAATAAATGGTAGGTAACCATTAAATAAAATATATCATAGAACCATGTATCAATCTATGAAATATTTTTTTTCTGGTAATAAGATCCTCAAACTACACATCAGTGATCTCATCTTAAAGTGTGCACAGGTTCTATAACTTAGGTATTCAGGCCACAACTCCCCATCAGAGAAATAATCATGTCGTGGTATGTTCGTGTCTATTTTTTCATCATAAATAAAATTACAGGGGTTCAAATCCTTGCATTATTTTCCTCATTTCCCACTATAAACACAAGCTAACACGTTCTTCAGTCAATAAATCAATCAATCCTAGAAAAATAAGTCATTTTAGAACATTTCAAAAATACAATTACCTATATTCATTTATCAACATTCCATTCTCATTTTCAAAATATAATAATAAGTTTTCGTCAATTCATTACATTTCAAATAATCATTTCATTTATTCCATTTCAAATCATTTCATCAAATCAATTTTCTATATCAAGAAATCCATTTCCTCAAATCCACCCCACATTTCCAATTCCAATGATATTGGGGTGGGGTTCAAAATCTCCTGGCCTTTTAAAAATCATCCATAAAATATATAAAGTCAAGGTATTTAAATAATTTAAAAAAACAATCCATTAAATTGAGAATCTTCAGTTTTAAACTTTATGTAAAAATAATTTTGGAAACACGTACTTTTAATTTGTGACCAAATGAACACCCGCAACGGGAAAATACCAATGAAGAGTGAATTTGAAGGATACAAACATGGAAATAATATATCAAAAAATCAATATCAAAATATAATTCCATTGGAAGAAATGATATCATACCACATTTAGAGTGGTATAGTGGAGAGAAGAAGAAAACAAAAGTGAGGTAACATTACAAAGATAAAAAACAGGATGAGGTGTTCATAATGGAAGAAATCACCGCAAAATCACATAGAGTCTCCTTAGGGATCAAGAAAAGAGATTTCATAAAAAATGATATTCTTTTTATGATTCATTGTTCATAACTCTATTATCCTTGATGAATTGAAGATGTCAATCCTTGATCTATGATGTGAATATTCCAAGTAGTGGATATATTGAAAAATGCATTGCCTCGGTTTAATAATTGAAATCAAAACAATTTCATGTCATGAACTCAATTAATGTCTTGTAAACATTCCTGTCATGTAAATATTCTATGGATTGTTTTGAGTGATAGATTCACATTGTATAATGAATTCATGGAAGGAATCTCTTTGGAAGACATTTCACAGCTAGAACATGAAAAAAAAATTAGAAATTAATCCCACCCAACTCAGACCCAAATACCACAATATAAGTCCTATGAAAAATTTTAACCCATACTCTATTATTTCATAAAACATACATCTGCAAATGTTAGGTTATTTTCCCTGATAAATTACATGCAACCATGAAGGGATAGAAATTCATCTAAACAAAAAGGAAATCAAAATAAGAGAAAAAATACCTGAAAAAAGGTTAAATGATGTTACAACATCACCAACAAAACCACTTTATATACCTAGAAATCCTTTTAAGAATATTTCATGTCAAATAGATGAGGCTACTTCTCTCTGATCAGTGCCTCACACTACCACATCTCATGTGAATCAGAACCACGCTACCATAGCACATAGACCAATAGTATCGTATTCCCATGAAGAACCTTGATCTCAAAATCATAAATCCTAACTAGATGCACAACCATAAATAAATCAAACAAATCATCAATATCATACTATTTTAGAACATGATAAGGGTCGGATAGATACTTTTGAACATATGATAAATGAAAAAAAAATGTGGATCAAAATCAATAAGGGTGTAAATATCAATCGGTAGGCCACCTTCCACACTCCGTCACAAATCTCAAAAGGACCAAAAAACCTCAAATCAATAATTCCATATTTTTTATGACATCAGCGACCAAACTGAGGTGATATTAAGAAAAAAACTAGATCACCAAAAATCTCCAATTTTCATTGCCAATAATTAGAATAGTTCTAATACTATATCTGATCCAACAAAATTCACAAAGAAATAAACCTAATCCTTATCGTCATATCTTAGACCAATCTTGTTCAAACCATGGAAATTTTACCAATCTCAATAAAAAATAATGGAGTTCTATATGTTCATACATACAAGGCTTCAAGAGGGGCCATTCTGATAGAAAACGGGTAACTTTTGTTGTTGGAAAACTCAACCAGTTTCATATAGTGTTCTAAAGCTCCCCTAGAGTTAAAAACAAAATAAAATATCATGTCTTATATATATATATCACTATTTATATCAATCAATATATGCATGATATTACTTTCTCAAAAGTAACTAAGATCACATGGCCACTTGGAGGCCTCTCTAAAAGTCATAAGTGAAATGGGTATCCCTATTAGAGACAATAGTAAATGAAACTCCATGGAATAATATAATATCCTACACATAGAGACTTCCCATGTCCTTATTTATTTTTATTACAAGAATGGGTATAAATTGAGCTTATTTGGTAATCCTATAAATCATAGACCATATAGAATTCGTCCATCAGTGTGAATGTGGAAACCGAACCACAATGTCCATAAAAAAATTCATACTGCTTCCATTTTATCTCTAAAAATTGCTGAAGTAAACTCGATTTTGTTTGGGGATCATATTTTACTTTTTTTTGTGTATAATGATATGAATCAATGTTGGTAATGTATTATATAATTCCTAGCTACTAGAATAATAATCTCATATCATGGAAATTGATTGTGGATCTAGGGTCCACCACCCAATAAAAACAATGGAATTCACATATCAAAGAAAAATGTACAAAAACCTGGTTTTGGAAACATTGGATTACCTCAAGAGAGAATGGTCATTCACTAATGGTCTCTAATCCATAAATAGAGTCCCAAATGTCTTGGGATTCATTTTCAAACAACTTATCCATAAGAATTATCTCAGTAATTGAATATGTTAACTACACATCTAACAAAAAAACCTAATACTCATTTTCCCAAACTCTCAAACGAAAATGAGAAAAGAGATCCATCAGGTCCCTATCTTCGGATGATTCTTTCATTTCCTGGGTAAGATTATTACTACTCAAGGAATCATAAATGACCTTCCCCTGAAAATAGGTAAAGGAAATGTAAAAATAATAAGATTCTATGTATCTTCCCAACACCTATATTAGATGTTGAAATATTTTTGGGATAACATATAACTAATGCTCTGATGATTGGAATAAACATTAAACCTTTCTCTAAAAAGGTACTTCCACCAAATATTGAGTGCATGCATCATATCTATGAGATCAAAATAATGGGTTGGATAATTATTATCTTTTTTCCAATGATATCAAGAACCATAATCCACCTCATGATCACCATTCATAAGGACGTGATAAAATTCCAAACTTGATTCATCATAGAATACCACATAGTCCTTCCCATACTCAGGAAGAGTCAAAACCAGCACAGAATTCAAAAGTTGTTTAAAATCAAAAAAATAACACTAACATTTATCATCCCAAATAAATATCAATACTTTCCAAGTGAGAGTGTTCATCAGAGAACCAAACCTAGAGAAACTATTGATGAATCGGTAGTAATAACCCCCCAAAACCAAGAACATTTGAATCTCAAAATCATTATGTGATTACTTCCATGTCATAATGTCTCTCACCTTCTCATGGTCAATTGAAATACCATATTACAAGACCATCTGTCCCAAAAACTTTACTTCTTGAATTAAAAACATAAATTTTGAATGTTTCATGTATATTTGATGATTTCTCAATGTTTCTAGAAATCCTCTAAAATGACATACATGTTCCCCTTCGGTAACACAGTAAACTAAGATATCATTCAAAAATAACACTATTAATGAGTTTATGTACACATGAAATATCCTATTTATATGATCTATAAAAACTGAATGATCATTGTTTAGACTAAGTAGAATGATAAGATACTTATAATGGTCATACTTACTCCAAAAGTGTTTCTTTTGAATTTTATACTATTTTATTCACATCTAACGATAACCAAATAAATATGAATCTTAGAGAACCAATTCAATCATTTCATATCATAAAATTGATGATAAATTCATGGTAAAGTATATTTATTCTTCACCGTAACTCAATTGATTTTTCCGTAATCACCACATAAGGAAAGTGTCCCATCATCATTCTTCAAAAATAAAATAGGCACATCCCAATCTAACACACTCATTCATTTAAATCCTTTCTCTATATTATCATCCAACTGATATTTCAACTCTTTCACCTCATCCAGTTCTATTAATTAACAAGGAATAGAAATTTTCTAACTACCAGGTACTAAATAAATAGAGAACTACATTTATATTATTCGGAGAAATTTTGATAAATTTTAAGTAAAGTGTTATGAAACAAGATTAAAACTCGAGAGACATCATCAATAAAATATTATCTCTCCATGTAAAATAAAAACATATATATTTTCATTCCAAAATCTAGAAAAGAATGTATGAATCTACTCAACCTCAGGTCATATTATCCTTGAATGAAATGGCACACCCCATCGGGTAACGAATAGGAGACCTGACAAAGATAAAATTCAATATATGCCTTATGAGAAATCACCCAATCCATACCAAATATGATTTCAAGAGGATACAAGTTGAGAAAATGAATATCCATATAAGAAAAACCTATGATAAATAAAAAACAAAATAAGGACATCAAAGATCATTATCTCTCTTATTTCTAAGGGGTGTGGTAATGTCAATCACAAAAGATAAAATATTTGTACTGTGATTTAGAAAATTCACAAAAATATTTAATATAAATGAGTGAGATGAACCATTATTAAATAAATAAATATTATGATATAGTGATGGTACCCCTCACTATCATGGGACATGTGTTAGCTTCCCCTGAAGACTCTTCCACTATGTGAAGAAGATTAGTTCTGGATTCTTGTTGCCGGAACTCCTTAGTTCTTGAAGCATGGGATTTCACGACAATAAATTTTGGTGTTTTTTACCTTTTTAAATTTTATAGATTAGAAATGAAATAGAAAAAAAAATTACATCTTTTCAGTGACTGCATGAACTACTTATCCTAGATTCCCTTTTGCAAACCCATATCGAATCCCCAACCATGAAAAACTAGAATCAAGTCAAAGGGACCCCTCCAAGAACTACAAGAGGATTGGACGATGCTTGAAATATAAACCCACTAGGAGACTCATCACACTTTATATTTCCTTTAAAGAAACTCACAGAACTTTTATTTGGAGAAAAATATAGTTTAATAAACTCTAAAATTTTCACCAGTTCAAGATCATCCATCCATTATCTGTCTAGTATATCCTCAAAAGAAGTGAGATTATGCATGAAAATATATGATTGGATATTAGGTCATATTCCAATCTCCAACCATCAATCCCTCATTTTCTCATTGTATACCTCTTCCCGGAAAAAAAATCTCAGCATAATAGTTTTCATATTATGTCATGGTACTATCACCCTGAGGAATGTTGAGAAACTCTATATATTTTTTCAAGAACATAAACTCTAGTTAAAATTTATTAAGAATAATATCTCTAAACTCTTTCAGCTTGAAACACTTGTGATTATTTTCTGTTGCTGTAAAATCTCATCATATCCTTCTAGGCCCATCAAGTTTAAAGGAAGAAAACATTACCTCTATCAAATTTGGTTCTCACAAGAGCTAAAAAAGTATCTTGTTCTTTTATAATGAATCCCAGTCCTCTGGAGGATCATTTAAGACATGGAATGTTGGTGTTTCTAATTAATAAACTCTTGATCAATATCTTTTGATTCATCCCTTTGAGGTTTCACAAATATTGACGGAATGGGAATAGGTGATGGTGTGTGACCTAAAGATTCAATATAATGCACCACTATCCCAAGAATATTCTAGTAAACCGTTGGATTTTCTTACTGTGGTTCAGAAAAAACTTCCCTATTATTTCCTATTATCATGTATCTTTTTAGGATTTATGCTACACAATATAACCTAACAACACTAAAAGCTCCATCAAGGATATAGATCATCAACTCAAATAAGGGTAACAAGAGTTTAAATTCAAAACAATATAATTCAAGATTGGTTTTTCAATGTACTTAGATAAAAATCAAGAATAAGTCTAGATAAAAGATCAAAACATTCCTCAATAAATTTTCCCAAACACCCATGGTGTATTAATTCCCTTTATGATGAGAGTTAGTTATGAATTCATTCCCAAATACCTACTATAAACATTAAATCCTACCTCCAATATACCATTATAACCCACTACATATGGTAATCATATAATGATTGAAATCCTACTCATTTTATAATACATATTCATGAACCTTCCCAGAGACCTGGGTACTGAGTTACCCAACCAGAGACTAGCATACCCTAAAAGGATTTCTCGGTCTCCATGAGTTGGAAACTAGCACTTGGTATCATACATGAATAAATATGGAATAATTATTTCTAAAAATATAGAGGATAAATGATTCAAGTGTGTGTGGTAAACAATTAAAAGGGGGAGCGTACCCGAAACAAACATGTAAACAATTACCCAAACAAAACAAAATCAAAAGACACCATGACTTCAAAGATAAATCTGAAAGATAATCATGTGAAATAAGTGAATCACATGTCCACTGGTGACCTACATCACTCTGGATCACAATAATCAAGAACATCCACCACCTCCAAATGATACTTTTACATTACATGATCCTAACACAAAATAATCTACAAATGCCCAAAGGGAAAGGTAGGTTTTGATAAATAAATCTTAGTAGGGTCTCACCATGTGTTACATAATAAATTCCACCAAACTTTAACCAAATATATTTTCAATATAAATAAAAATCTCATGGAATTTAATCTATATATTTTCATTCAAACGTGCTTTAATATTAAAAAGAGAAGGTATATATATCAAAACTAGCTTAAATGGACATTTTGTATCAAAATATAATATAAATAAGTTGGTATAAATAAAAGATTTATTTAAATAAATAGAACGTAATCATCAAATAAATTATATCATAGTACCTTGTATTAAACCATAAGTTACCTTATATTGTTGTAATATGACCCTCACACTACTCATTAGTGATCTAAACTCAATGTGTGCGCAGATCCAATTACTGCGGCCATTGGGACTCAACTACCCATCAAGGAAAAAATATGTTGTAGTATTTTTGTATCATTGTTTTCATTTACAATATAGTTATAATGTGTCATATCATAGTGTTATTGTCCTAAGTACCAACTAACGACCTAGGATAACATTCTCGTTAATCAATAAATAAATCAACCAAAGGATAATTAGTCATTTAATATCAGTTCAAAAATACAATATTCCACTTTCATTTTTTAACAAGACCTTATCCTTTCATTAAAACAACATGGGATTTCATCTATTCATGACTTTTCAAATCATAATTCAATTTAATTCATTTCATATCATTTAATAAAAAACAAATATCTAAATCAAGAAATTAATTTTCTCAAATCCACCCAATAATTAGAACTCCATTGAAATTGAGGGTTTTTAAAAATCACAATGCCATTTTAAAATCATCCATTAATCATATAAAATTGGGTTTTCAAAATCATTAAAAACTTATTTAAATTGAAATAATAAATTTAAGGTTTCAATTATAGGGAAAAATCAAATGGAACTTCCTACCTTTAATAACTGATGAAAATAAAACCTGTAATGAGAAAACACCAATGAACAATGAAGGAAAAGGATAGAAACAAGGAAATTTATGATAAGAAAAATTACGATGAAACTCTAATTCCATAAAAAACAACAGGATCATACTACTTCCAATTATTGGTTATTGAGTGAAAGAGGAAACCAAATGGGGAAAATCATCAGTGATAATAATCTAAACTAAGACATCTGGAATGGAATAAGTCCCCCCAAAAACACCTGGAGTATACCTAGGGATTTAGAGAAGATGATTCATGAAAAAAGAAATTTTATTTATTCTACACCATACAAAAAACACATCCCCAACAAATCCATGATATTAATCATTGATTCATGACATGAATTTCCTGAGTGGTGTATATACTAAAAAAATACATCACCTTTGATTAAAAATCATAATCCTGACCAGTTCGTGAGGTATCCTTAAGTGCATCCACACGACCAAGGTTCAAAACTAGGTAGAGGCATATTTTCAGGAACTGTAGTAGTATTGTAGCAGGCATTGTAGCAGTACTGTAGTAGGTACTATTTAGTACTGTGGCAGCTGTAACTATTCACCTTGGGCAACTAGTTTGGGCTTGGAGTCCTTAAGGCTTTCAGGACACCTAGGACTTCAGGTCAGTAGGGATTTCGAGCCACATTTAAGGCCTTCAGGCAACCTCAAGGCCTTCGGGCCACATGCAGTTGCCCTAGAAACACTACAAAAAAGGGGCGGCCCTAGAAGAGGATTTAGAGAAGGTGCACTAACCAAAGCAGAACCAAATGGATTTTTCAGAAGGAGAGGGTATGACTATGCCATCAGGACCAGCCTGTGCTGGCATGGGAAACCTAGCCAGACGTCCATGCGTAGGTGGAGAGCTACTATCATGATGCGGATGCTGGGGAGGGAAAATTTCATGTAGATAGTCCGGTTTAATTCTCCAAGACCTTCATGTCATGTAATCTCTTAAGCCTACGGGCCATGTAATCTCAGAGCCTACGGGCCTTGTAAGGGTTCCCCCTCATCCCTTGAAAGGTGGGTTATCAAAAATAAATAAAAACAATGGCATTCGGGCCATTCGGGCCATTCGGGCCACAATAAGGAATAAATTAAATTCTTGTAGAAAATAATTTCATGAAACTATTTCTAAGATTATACTAAGTAACATATTCACATTGTTTGTTACATTCATGACATGAATCCTTCATGCAAAAGTACAAATCCCAAACAAGCTAAAAAATAATAAAGACTGTAACTCTACCTAGACTCAATGATCAACCTCTACATACATTTACACATTTATACCTAGAATCCAATAATTTAAACAAACATACAAACCCTATAATTAAAAAATATTACCTAAAAACACTCTATATCCTGGAAAGGTCATAAATGAACCCAAATAAATAGGGAATCAAAATATAAGACAAGAAGTTCATGAAAGAAGATAACGGGATGTTACACTGAAATAATAATTACATGTCTAACAACTTGTTCGCATTGTTATCCCCCCACCTGTATAATCACCCCAAGAATAGCACAAGTAAAATCATCATAATCTCAAAACTACATGATGCATATATCCACACTAATCAATATACCCTATTGTTAGTATACGTTTCCATGTTTATTGATCCATATGTTAAAAATTATTTTCATTGATCATAGGGAATCATTCTACATCATATTGGTTTCTCTATTATACTTTAAATACATGATTTAGGTAAACTATTACATTACCACCCATGAAATCCTCACCAATACCAATACTTAACATTTTCCAAAAGACACTCACATTGATATTATTCTATCATAATCCACCCACAAATCACCTTCGCCAGATCATTCAAGGGGTAAGAGAATGACCACCAAGTCCTTCCATTAATAGGCCATGGGTTTATAACTATCACTAAGTTTATAACATCACACATATTAGTAATTAATTACCCTTAATAAAATTAAATTCCATGCCACCATGAAAAAATAATACATGATTCAATCTAATTGAATGAATAGTGTAAATAAATCAATGTCATGTCATAAAATTCCATGCTTCTAATGGAAAAAAATAATATATAAATCATCTTTTCAACACATAATGTGATGTATAAGGTAATTAAATCCACCAAGAAATATCATTTATCAAGATCTAAGATCCCTCAGGAGCCCCACCACTTATTCTGTTTATATAATCTAAAAAATAGTTTATATAATGTATGGGTGAGTATATACTTATACATGGAAGGATCCTTTCCACAACTCTCAAGAATATTTTTGAATGTGTTATGATATGAACATTTATAGGAGAGTTATATATATATTTGCAAAGAATCTCATTGTTTTTTCAAGTGTCCAACCTCAGTGAGTCTCCACCCTATAACCATTAGTTTTTGGGAAAATTTCAATGCTCAATGATACTCATTATATTATTAAGTTCCAACCCTCAGGTACACTAACCTCTTTAACCTGAATTCTCAGAACCACTTAACATATATCGAAAATATCTAACCTTATCATCCACACCAACATCAAATTATCCTCATCGTTATCATCACATAATGAAACCAGTGATGTGTCACTATTTTTAACTCCTACATCACTATCATGTATCACAAATAGATTTAGACCCCCACAATACAATATATTCCCCCACCTAGACCAATACACCTATGAAATTTTTAGGCTATACAATCGCAATGCATTGATATACTACTCCCCCGCAAAGGTATAATAAAATTAATACCCTAGGGAATATAACTACACCACATCACTAAAACTCCACTTATCATGGTCATGTAGTAGCACCACAACCTTGTCATATAGTCAAAATAATTTACATATTCTATTTAACAAATCCATATCATTCCATATCTGTATTTTTTTAACCCCCCCAACTCTACGTGCTATAGAATTTATATATGGGTTCTTACTAGATTCAAGTTCCACACTTACTACCATCTCATCTCTTGATAATTATATCCCCAAATAATTAGTCTTCATAGCCCTTATTAGAAATGGGTTAACGCCATTCCTCAATGGGATGGCCTTATAGAAATCATAGATCATTTAATATCTCACTACCCTAATAAGTCTACAACAACTTAATATGGAATGACACAATGAAAATGTGTCATCACCCTATGTACTTAACTGTCACTTCATCACTCCTCCATCCCAAATGATTCCAAACACTTTTCTAATATTTTTTATAACTCTAATGATAAATTTATATAGCCCATATCAATGTTTATAAATTTAATCATCACTACTTTAAGGGGGTTTCTATATGTTTTTACTATCTCAATATCTAAATTCATGTTGGGGACTTAGATAATATTCCCAAAATACATATAAATATTTCTGATTTTTGATGTTCAACCAAAAAATCATGCTAAATGTTTAATATATTATTTTTAGTTACTATTCAAAAATTATTAATAAATTTATATTCATATCAACCCTTAATTATTTTATTTATTTATCAATTCATTAGTGTATATTTATAGAATTATATTTTTTAAATTTTCTATATATCATTTCTAAAAATGAAAAATTTAGATAATAATCCATAAATGTATGGTCTATATTACTTGAATTATTCAAGGTAATAATTATTCTACATATTTTATATTCATTAGTAGTCTTCAGTCAAATTTTCTCATACATTCATTCTTATAAATTATTATTAATTCATAAATCCAACACAAAATAACATAATCACAACTTTCTCAAAAAGATTATAGAATTGTTTTTAATTCAATTCACAAACATTTAATCCATTATGAATGAGATTTCTTAGTCCTAATATTCTTTACAATGATCATTTGTCTATAAAATCATTCCTTATTCATCCCACTAAAATCTATACTAATTGTTCTTACCTTTCAATGAATATAGAGAAAATGTATTTAATGGTAATAAATCAACTCCTTATAATAATTTCTTCTAAATATTCCCATTATTACTTACATAACATCCCCATAATTATAAAAATTATTTGTTATCAATCCTCTCATTTTACTCAACTATTTACATCACAATTTTAAATGTCAAAATATAAAAATTTGTCCCCACCTTTCACTAACATCTCCACATTAACAAAAAATGATAAAAATATCTCATTACATGTAAGACCCCAATATTTTAGAATTAATTTTCATATACTAATATATTCAATTGTGTTTGGTATAGGAAACAACAATCTTAAACTAACCATTGAATAATATAGAAATATTATTTTTAATTATGAATATTATGACCTATTCATTAGCAAGGTGGGTATGGATAGGAATAATCATATTATTAAATAAATTTATTAAAAGTTTCCTTAATAAAAATAATAATAAATCATCAATTTATTATTAGTAAATTGGAAATGAGAATAACATCTTTTCTTTGTAATAAATATGTTTTTGGTGAAATGGTTTTAATACACGCAGTATATTTTTTCTTAATATATTAAATTTATCTTTATTGATAAGTTATTATAGTGAAATAAGTTGATTATATATTTAATTAAAACAATTAATATTCATTTAATTATATTTTTTATTCATGTAATGATAATAAAGTCATTTTATGACAAGATTAATTTTTATTTAATATTAAAAAATGTTGATTTTTTCAAAATATCTTTTCTTGTCATTAAATAAAGAAATTTAAAGGTGAAATTATGTTAAATATTTTGTTTTAAATTAACAAAAAATCCTTTTGATTAAACACAATCTATTTATTTCCAAATTAATTTTAAATAAATTTTATTTTTGTTTATTTTTATTTTTATTCTTGAAAATCATTTTTCTAAAAAAATCATTTAATTTTGCACAATAATGTTATAATTGATTTTTTTACTTATTTAAATTATATATTTATAATGGATTTAAAATTATCAATCATCATGCCAAAAGAAATTATAAGGTAAATTTTATTTGTGGTCACCAAAATATTTTTTTGAGTTAAAAAATGAGTTATTATGGTAGAGGTAAATTTAGGTAAAAAATAGAAATTAAATTAAAAAACAAAAAAATAACTCAAACTATATCTATTTTTAATTTGGATGAGATTTCCATAGAACTATACTACTTATTTTACATTCTTTCTTCCTTTGAAAACATGGTTTTCATACAAATGGAGGAAGTGTTATATTTAATAAATGTCATTTTATCTCATTTTATACCATAAAAAATTTTCCATTATAGGGATAAGATTAAATATAAATTAGGAAAAAAAATATTACCATAATGATATATAATAATTTTAGTTAATATTAATAATTTATTTTTAGTTTTTAAACATAGTATAATTATTTAAAATGTTTATTCTACAATGATACAACGCTTGTGCAAGACTAGAAAACATCAAATAAAGGGTATTAAAAATATTAAAACCTATAATATTTTGATAATTATTAGAATTTAAAATTTTATATAGATATTTTTTGTATATGTGATTATGCATGTGTCTTAATTCCAATTACATTGTTATCATGATGCCTTTATAGTATATTTTTTTAATTTTCATTAAAATTGTCTTAAATGGTACTTAATGATTAACAACATTTTTAAGTCATTATAAAATGAAACAAAATCCTATAAATATCCATTTTACATGAAATTATTTATTATAACATTAATTTTCAATTTATATTCCACTTTTAATTTCTAAAATCACTTTTATGACCCCTCAAGATCAAAAAATCTGTTACGATGGTTATGGTTAAAAATGGTTAAATATGGGGTTAAACAAAAAAAGGATTAAAATGAAACATCAACCAATATATATTTTATTTATTGATTATATTTATACCTTATACCCATTATAATTTATTATATTTCACTTTGGATACATTTTAAATGAGTTATACACTTATTAAATATACTATTTTTTCATGTATTTAAAATATTTCAACCGCCTTTGGTATAAAATAGAATCTCATATACTCTCTAAATCACACATCTATATAAATTTATCTTGAAAAAACACTCTCCAGATACCTTTTATAACTTCCAATGCATGACCTTGAGGTTTCTGTATCGCAAAAAGACCAACCTAATAAGGTTTAACGTGTAAGTTAAGGGATGGTTTCCATAGAAGTGGAATAATTCATCAATGAGTGATTCTTGTTTATTTCATCCTAAAAAACCATAAGATATTATTTTTCATTGATGAAATAATAACACTAGTATATTATATATACTTAATCTTTATTATTATTTTTTCTCAACCCTTTTTCATCTACTTTTCCACCATTTGGGAATTAAATTATCACTCGAGGGTACATGTGAACAACTACCTCTAAAGAGTGATGTGTTTCATTTTTCATCACGACATCATGTTGCTAGTTAAAAGTATAGAATTAATTAATATATAATATTTTTATGAAATAATTATGAAATTATAAAGAAAAAATATAATTTTTTGTCTTACCCATTTCATTCATTGGAATGATGATGTCACTCATGTGAATGTGTGGAATACCACCTCTATGAAGTGATTTGATTCATTTTTCATTATAGTCTTACATGGATTGTAATATGGATGGAAATAAGGAAAAAATATGACATGTAAAAAATAGTAATTTTGAAAATTTATAATATCATATACCATATTTTATTTCAATCTAATATAAAAATTGAAATGTCTCCCATGTATACATGTGGAGTATCACCTTTATGATATGATGAATTTTATTTTTTACATTCACCATCCATGGATGGTTTTAAAAATATCTTTACTATATTGAAATAATAATTTTTAAATTATTAATATTATATATGTTATATAACTATGATACCTTTGACCATAATCAACCTCCTAATTTCATTTTCAAGATATAAACTAAATGCCTTCAAAATATCAAACTAGAAGTTAACCATTTTTGTAACAAAATAAAATATGGTAAAAAAATATAGGGAATAATTATAATGGAATAGAAATGAAAAAGGTTTCTAAAAATATGTATAATTAATATAATAATATTTCTCTACATGGTATACATACGAACAATACTAGCTAGTTCTCAAGGTAAGTGACTTTTAAAATCGTATTTTCTTGTTCTCCTTGCAAATATTTATCTTCCATTACAAGGTTATTTAAAATAATTTGAAGATTTTTTATATCAATGATTCAAATGTTTATAAAGGTAATTTTAAATAAAATTACCTTTATTTACAAATGATGAAAAATTAATCTTTTCAATGTTTTCAAAATGTACTATTTTGACATTATTTACAAAAGTTTAAAAAAAACATTATTTTAGAAATTATTTAATGAATTAATTTTTCATATTTAATGATATATCTTTGATTTGAGGATTAATTTAAATGTATCTATAATAATTTTTCAAGAAAATAGTTTATAATGTATACTATAAATTATTTTAAAGAAAAAAATATAATGAAATTTAAATTTCTTCTCAATTTTTAAGATAATTGAAAGTGTTATTTATTATGAGATTGAATTACAATTGAAATTAATTTTATGGTTATAGAGTTGGTGATATGTGTTTTCTTCATTCTATTTTCCTTAAATATTTTATATGAATGATGGGAGAGACACAAATAGATTTGATGATGGGTGATCCTAATATTGCACTCTGTGGCATTATCTATAGTGATGGAGTTTACTAGTGATATGTTACTCTTATGAGGTGTGTAAATTAGGTAATTATGTTATTACATTTTAAGGATGATTCTAATGATGATTTTCAAAGTCACCTATTTATTTATATTCTTTATATTTCTTTTAAGGGAAATCAATTGATTTTGTAATGTAATAAAATAAGTTCATGGTTTTTGTAAATTTTATGATCTTATATAAGTGGAAGGATTGTTTTAATTAGTTATGAGGTTTTATTATGTAAAAATCATTCCTATTATTTTTACATTATTTTTTATGAAAGAAATTTTCATGAAAAATCTAGACATTCAAGTTTATTTCATTAGTAAGTAAATTCATATTTTGATCTCAATAGTTTTTTATGTAAAAATTGAAAACTTTCATATGTGATTTCATAAATTTCAAATTTATTAAAGGGATTCATTTCTTTTTATATCCACTATTGATATTTTTTTACTAATCCTTCAATTTAAAATGTTCTTTAAATGGATTAATAATGTTTAGGTTTTATAATAATATCAGTGGTCATAAAAGATGAATAAATAAAAAGTGTCATAAAAAACATCTGTGTAAACAAAAGAACTAATATTTATGGGAAAAATTAATTTTAGTGGAAGTGTATACTTTTGTTTTGTATGGGTTTCATATATGAGAGTTTTTTTCTAATTCTCTAAAACTCTAAACTGAATAAAACCGAAAAATGTAAAAAAGTGTTACCCCGGTTCTAAATCAGGTAAGAATGGGTTATTTAATATAAATTGAGTAATATTTAAAATTTATTATATAAAAATAATCAATAAAATATTAATTTCATAAATAAATATATAATATGTAAATCACACTAATACCCAATACTCATGGGTAAATCTCTCCATGACAAAAAATTACAAAACCATCACCCTTGGGTAAATATCATATTTTGAATCCAATGAAGCATCCAAATATCTAATACAAGACTACTAGAACTACCACAATTCCATTATTAACCATAAATCCATTAAAAATCATAGACTCTAGAAATTCAAATTTTTAGATATCAATAATCTATGTTTCACTATGAGGTATGGGACAATGCACCACTATAGTGTGTGTGTGTTCCCATCCTTAAGTAAAGGATGTTGGTACATGGTGCCACACAATACCACATAAGGGAAGGGATGAGTAGAAACTGACCCAACCTAGGGCCCCTACATTCTCTTTATCTAAACAGTATAGGTTTTGAGGTTAAGGTCTCCCCAGGGGCTACCCCCAAACACCCCACTAGCTATTTATGGGGAAGGAAAGTCATTTGGTTAGTCTATTTGCCACAGATTTCAGAAATACTTTCATTACAAATCCACTTGTTTGATCATCATAATTCCCAAGTTATTCCTCCTTATAGGGCCAACCTGGATAGTGGGCCAACACCACCCTTCCCTTCTCTGGTCTAGGTTTTCATGGTCAACTAGAGGGGGATTTCCCACCAAGTAGTTCACCTTTTTTCCACCAAATTTTTTGGGATATCAATTAGATCTATTATGACATAAAGGTTTTAATTAAAACCTTAATACCATACTATGTAATATAACTAAATCCACAAGGAACACCATTTCAACCACCCACTAGTATATCATCAATGCATCCCTAGTCACTAGGGTCGCTCACCATCCAACCACCCCCATCATTAGTCGTTCATCCATCATTTGGATCAACCTTATATGATATACTATCACATAATTCTTCTAAACCTGATCAATTTAATTTTACACCTAAAAATTCAAAATGTCATCCACAACATCTCTACCTCCCAAAGGTGCAACATAGACACACTGGTCAGTGTTGTCACAAACAGCCCATGTTTCCATTCCCCTATCTCTTATAATTCGTTTTGATCCTCTGGCCACCAATAGATCTAGAGGTTCTTCTCTAATAATAAGTTATGGGGGTACATACAGGGGATGATGAATATAGGGTGGTAGTAGTCATTCTTATTGACCTACTTGTTATTAACCAAAAAAACTCTATATTATTGGTCAAAATTCAAATGAGAATAAAAAATAGTGATATTAATAAACTATAAGAACATATTTATAATTAAAAAAATGAATAGAGAAATAGAGAAATATATTTATGGTAAAGAAGAATGGGGAAGGAAAAGGTACAGAACCCTATATTGATATCTATTCATTGTTTCTACGTGATTCACCTTCTCTTTGTGATCTAATCAATACTTCTTAAAGAATGATCACACTAATATGTCTCTATGTTTTATATCAAATAAAATTCAACCCCAATTATAAATAATAAGTATGAGTTTACAGATAATAACTTAATCAAGAAAGTGTTTTATTATAACCCTAAATTGGTTATGGTCAAGGACATGAAACCAAAACATAAAATTAAATATCCTATGTAAAACCTTTCATACCAAATAAAACTGCGGAGGTGCATCTTCCATAAAAATATTTTTTTGGAATAAATTTATTATTAAACGCATTCTCATGTCCATAGACCATAAATATTTTATTTAAAAATAATAAATATTTCATAAATAACTATGTCACCGCATAAATTAATCTGACCATGGAACCACTTAATAAAACATTACAGAAAATATTATAAATTAATCTATGAAAAATATATAATTTAATATATTTTATACGATCCCATGTTCATACTTATTATTAAAACTCTATAAAATTAGACATATAAAATTTAAAAATATGAAATCAACATCATTTTTCACGAAAATTATGTGTAACTTATTTTTGAAAAATGTTTTATAATCATACATAAATATGATAAAAAATTATAATAATTGAATTTGTTTCAATAAAATGATATTTTTATGTTTAAAACTAATATAAATAGACAAAAAAATAAGATAAAAATATAATTTTTATTTATAAATTATTTAAATCTATCCCCAATAATGTTTTGACATATATAAGTAAACTATAAGTGAATATAACATTTAAGGTTATTAAAATTATTTTATGTTCATTTTAACAAGTTAATTCATTTTTAACATGGAAATACATGTATGATATTTGAAGATAATAAAAAGAGAGAAACATTTGTCAGGGACTTATAATATTACCATTTTTAATTAATTTTACACCTTTTAAAATAAAGAACACACAAATGGATTTTGTATTCAATATATATTATTCATAGGTCTATTTTATAGTTAAAAATTGTTTTAATAATAAAAAAGTGTAAGATATTAGAAACAATGAAGATGATTTTGATTCTCGATTAAAATTTTGTAAAATGGTGTCTTTTTAACATGTAGTAACAAACTTTGCATAAATATGATACATTTTTTCAATGAAAATATTAAGATACATTATAAAAATAGAAAATTTTTTATGTGTTTAACATGTGTTAAATGAATAAAAATAATAAAATGAACATTGATTATTGTTTAAATTTATGAAAATATATCATCTAGTTATAATTTACCTATTAGAATAAATTGTTATAGAATATAAAATCCATAGTCTAAAAAAGGGTTAAAAGTTAATTTTTATAATTAAAATTCATTTGACATGTAGAAATAGGCATATAATATTGAAAATTGAATGGAATAATATTAGTTTCTCATTAAATTTTTAGACACTTTTTATCATTTAATTTAGGACTTATTATAATATAACTCACATCAATAAAACATTTAATATGGTAAAAATAATTTATAGTTTATTTTAAGAATTAAAATTCACTTACAAGTGTCAAATGTGTCACTGAACAACCCAGATATCCCACTAAAGTGGTACCTGAATCAATCATGACATATATTGAAGGTTGTTTCTGATCCCCAAGGGTTGGAAACTAGAACTTGGGAATCAAGATAAAAATAAAGGGGAATGTTTTGTCCACAAAAATTACAAAAAAATAAAATTAGTAAACTATAATTAATAAATCACTGATATGATAATGCATCACTCAATAGAAAAACTATACAAGGTAGAAAACTATGAAACTTAAAATAGAGAAACAATCCTATAACATTACAAGAATAAATATTTCCTCATAAAAATTGGTCTCATGATATACCTATCACCACCAACATCCAATGTCCCACAATAAATAACACCCACCAGTTCCATGTAGTTATTTCTCTTTTCCTAGACCTAGAAAGAGAAATTATACATATTCCCAATGGCATTTATCGGCTGTATGGAAGACAAGTCAAGTAGAATCCAAAAATGGATTTTATAATAAATACATATCAAACAAACTAAATATTAAAAAATTTATCAAAAGTATAGAATTTTAATATTTTCATAAATCATAAAAATTCATACTTTTCCAATCATTTCAATACAAATTATAAAAATATGTAAAATGATAATTTCCATCAAAATAATATTTAATAAGAATCTCAATCAAATTGGCATGAATGAATCGTTTTATAAATACTATCCTGTATAAATTATTTTCAATCATTTTAATTCAAATCACTAGGGTTATCTGCTCGAGGATTAGTCATATCAAGGTGTACAGATCCACACATATCTTAGGTAAATATTGTTCTAGGTGTAAAAAATTCCCCAAACTCATTATAAGGGAAAAAAGAAGTCCAACCCAATAAATGGTCTCCCTTACCTCATCAATTTTAGTATCATTTTCATAATCAACCCATATTTAGGTAGATATAATGAATACCTTGATTTATTTTACTACACAACTCACTTAAGTACAAAATCTCCCATGTGCTTCGAGTAAATAAATCCAAGGGAAAATAATTCATCTCAAATTTTCAACATTTTTCATCATTCAAGACATCCCATTTAAAGTTTCAAACATTTGTTTTTATATTAAAAACAATATAAAATGTTTTTCATCAAAACTAATGACTTTAAAAATAATTCATTTCATTTCAAATCCATTAAACATTTCATTCCATCATTTCCATGAATCATCACTGTGTAATTCTTAAAATCATTCCTTTCAATTGAAAACCATTTTTCAATGATCAAAACATTATTTGAAAATCAATAATCAAAGAGGCACATCACACACCATCCCAATTTTAAGAGTCATTAAACAATATCAATTCATTATTTTGGAATCAATTAGAATTCCATTTTAAATTAATCAAGAGTGGTTTAAATTTATAAGAAGTGAATTATGAAACCATCTAACTCAAAAATGGTATATTCAAACACTTAATAAATAATCTATAATCTGATAGGTTTCTAGGGATATTATAGACCAAGAGGGAATATTATAATCTCAAATCATAAATTAATATCTAGATATATCAGTGACATAAGGATCCACTACTCTTGAAGAATGGGAGAGATAAGGAGAATAGAAAACACAATCTTATACTGGTTACAGTTACGAAAATATTTTTAATGCTTTAGTTTTCATTTAAATTAGTGAATATTGAAGGTTCGAATGGCTAAAAAAATTTCAATATATCATAAAAAGATGAATGAGTAAAATAATTTTTTAGGTAGGGGAAATTAATGTTAAAATGGTAATTGCATGAATTAAAATTGTAAAATAAGAAAATTTAATTTTTTTAACATGGTTTGGCAACACAATTTTTCAAACCATGCACTAGAAGTGAACCCATTTATAATCTAATATAAAATACCTATGGTTTAGATGAATTATTTTAAATAATATGTTCTAACAATGTCAATTGAATATATCTTGGTTATCTTGGTTCGAGGGGAAGGTCACAAAATTTGGAATGACCATGCACCTAACTATGCTCTCTCCTCAGGAACTCCAATACAAGAAACATGGTTTCTTGGGTATACCCACGTGATTTTCCAAAGTCAAGTGCAAACTATTCATAGGATGAAAAAACATTACAAACTCAAAAAAATTTACCCAATAAAACTAGATAAAACACAAAAAATATAATCCAACAAAATGAATATAAGTTCCTAAAATTAAGAGTTGGGATGTTACAGCACCCCCCCCCCCCACCCACCCATAAATCATTATGTACCCATACTGCCTCATAAAAAAATGGTCCAAAAAAATATGATTCCACTGCACTATGATAATTTTCTTAAAATCCCTAATGTAATAAGAATTTAATTATGATTTCATATAACTCAAACAAAATGTATGGATATCCTAAGGGGAACCATCATTTAAGAATAAAAAAACTAAACAAGATTCCTAGTCACAGTCATATCAAATTTTATATCAAGATTCTTTTAATTAAAACCATTATATGGGTCTGAAATATATTTCTTTATCCCTGAAACTAAAAAAATAATTGATATAAGTCATTTGAGGTGGTAATCCCAAATAGCAATTCACCTTTCTAATCCACTCAATGACATAAAATGTTCCCAATTATCTTAGTTCTAGCTTCCCCTATTTCTCAAGACATCAATGAACTAGTTGGTGTGAGACTCTCAACAAAACAAAGCCACCAACTAATAAATATAATGGCTATTAGTGATGAACCAAATAAGATTTATATTGTATCTAAGCCTTCAAAAACCTCTAATGAATCATAGGGATCCTAAATTTTTTATATGCCACCAAAATAGGTCTATAACACCCTGATTTGTTATGATTTTTTTCCAAATAATTTTAAAAAATTGATAGATTGTGTTACATTCAATAATGAGTTCCTATAATAACTTATGTTACACGCAGAACAAAGTTTTAACGAACTGGGAAAAACAATTAATATTATTATTTAAATTATAGAATTATGAATAGTAATAAAAACTATTAAAAAATATATTATAATGGTTTTATATATTAATAACATATTGATAAAAAATACACAATTTTTATAAAGTCATTATATATTTCAACGATACTATTTCTTCAAAAAAAATTATTTTTGTTTTTGTGAACAATAATAAAATTAATTATTAATAATTTTTTATTCTTAATTTGGTAAAATAAACATTATTTTTGAAATATTCATGTCAAAATTATCTTAGGGTGAAATTTTCAAATGTTTTTGAAAAGATTATTTTTCAGTGAATAGTGAAAATAATGGTTTTTATTAATAAGTACATTTTTATTTAAATAATATATATGGTTCATTTTTGTTTAAAAATTGGATTAAAATTAAACTACCTAAATTATATATCAGTTAATAAATTTTAGGTTATTTAATAATTTAAATATTTAATTTTCATATGAAAACATTTTTAAACATTGTAATAATTTCTCTTTGAAAACCAACATTCCCATCATGTCTATGCATTTAATTTTAAAATAAATATTTACAATTCTTTGAATGGAATTTTAAAATATTAATTCCATAATTGGAATTCAAATAATTTATATTATCTAATAAGTTCAATTTAATGAATAGTAAAAAAGAATAAAAATTTATTTAACGTGGTTAAGGTAAAAATGGGTTTACCAGGAGTAAAATTAAAAAGATAATAGTTAAAATGACCCAAAACAAGTCCAAAACACATTTTATGGAAATATTTAGAAATTATATATTCTATGTTTGATAAATTTTCATTTCTTATCCCTTTTTTATGTTAAATATGTGGGAACTCATTTTTCTTTTTAGAAATTAAAACTGTGCCAGTCACCTCACTTCTAAAAGGTAACACACTCTCCTCTCATCCTCACACTTTCAAAACAAAATGGTTTTGAAAGTACCAAACCAAATCACTTATTTACATCCCTATTCGCATCGTAGAAGCCATTATTTAGTCATAAATTCAAACTACAAAGGATTTTTTTTCAAACATACAGAGGTTACTCGAAGAAGATGTAATGTTCTTCAATGTAAATTATTATTTTATTACATACTCCGCCTATTTAAATTTTTAATAAATCTTGATGATATAAGAACATAATTTTCTACCATATAATTATTTTTAGTTATGTTATGTTCATGACCTAAAACCATCTCCCATTCCATCAGATGGTTTAAAAATTCATCATTCTTGTGTATGGCGGACTACCGTCTTGGGAACTAATGTCATTATTTCTTCCATTACCACCTCTCATGAACAGATATAATGATATATTAAATTATTATATATTATATTTATGATATTATTATAATTATATATATTTTTTATCACATATATATTTTTAAATATTATTCCATTGGAATACGATAACATCAATCAAGTGTATGGCGGACTACCGCCTCACAAAGAGATGTGATTAACTCATGATTTAAATGGAAGTTAATAATAATAGGTTTAATGAAAATATTATAGTTACATAACATCAAAAATATTCTGTAATTTTAATATATTATTTACCCTTATTTCTTCTAATTCATCGAGGAAATGGAAATAGTGTTCTTACGTATGTACACCTTATCATCTCCATGAATAGTGTATTTCATTTTCTATCTCCAACTCCTATGGATTACTCTAAAAACATATATCATAAAAATATATTATATTTATATCCTGGTTACAATTTAATTAATTGTTTAACTGTGATAAAGAGGACCCAAAAAAATAATAACATACGTGCAAAACAAATTAGTTATTACTTGAAACATGATAATAACATCGAATTATTAATAAAATTGTAAAAAAGTTCATAAGTAAATCATATGTGATATGATACATAACATTATGGTTTTGTAATAGATTTATAATAAACTAATATATATTATACAAGAGTTTATAATGTGTATGAATGATGTCGATACTTATGGTAAGGGATTTATGACTCACATTTAACTAATGTGAGACACATGCCATATTCACCCCCAATTTCTTTTATGTGGTGTATATACTAAACATAAATTTATTTTATTATTACATTAAATTAAAATACTTGTATTTACATATAAATCTGGGGATCACTCTTTCATGGTGTTTTCATTTCATAAGATACTAAAGTGGTAATGCATTTTGTCTCATTTTTCATTCCTGGAGACATATGTTTTGTTACACACATATTTTATTTTATGAGGTGTATATACAACCCATTTGAAATAAAATATCATGAACGTTTTTGTTCTCTTAATATTCTATGTCTAATTTAATATTATTCATTCATTTTTATTACAATTTAATGTTACCAAAGTGGGAATGATTTTATTTTACAATCTCATCAGTTATTTGGATTGTTTATGATTATGCTTCCAGTGATAAAATATTCTGATCAATATCTTAATATACTAATTTTTTTATTCTTCTAATTTTATGTTATCATAATACATTGTTTCCCTTCATTTTCATCTCGTTATATATTTAATATTTCAAAATAATATTTTTAAGAAAAATTTTATTTATTTCCCTATACAGTTGAAAATTCATTTTTCTTCCAAATCCATGTTTTCTAAAAGTGTTTCCAAAAATGTTTTTATAATTCATAAAATAATTTATTTAAGTCATTTTACCCATGTTTTAATTTTTTTACTATTTTTATTAATGTAATATTCATGTCATTTTCTAATCAATCCATTTACGGATTTTACCAAAAATTTGAAAGCAATCTTCATTTTAACATTTATAGAATGAGTGGAATTATCCATAATCAGTACTAATAATTGCTTTAAATATTCCTTTATAATATTCCATGGCTATTTTCAAGAAAATAATTTTTAAAATGTTCCATTTTAAGGAAAGTTAGTTTCAAAGTAGAAAATATATTTTCCTCAAGAAATATTTTAAATGATCTTTTAAAATATTATTTTATCTAATATGACATTAATTGATGTTACCTATTAGTTACTAGGGCTATGATCCATGTATACTATTCATGGATATTATCTAAATGGTTTATGTTTATAATGGCATGATGTTAATGAAACTTGTTTCTTTTCCATAGGTTATACCATGATAAAATTCTTATGAAACCTTCTTCTTTTTCCAATGGTTATGAAATGATGAAATGGTCATATTATTATAAAACAAGCCAATTTATTTATATGTAATTATATGAAGAAATTTTTATTAAATACATTTCATTTCATGGGTTATCATATAATGAATGTTTTTTTATCTTGTGGAACATATATGAAATATTTTCATTATTTGATGGGTGGGACCTATATCTCTCTCAAATTCACTATGTAACTATTTATATATCATGAGATAGACCATTTTAGAATAAAGAATGAACTGGGTTTAGTAAGGAAATTTTGCACTATGATGTTTTTCAGAGAGAACCCTGACTACTATGATAGTTTGGGGAGTGAAGTCATTCCACTGTGATATCCTAGTCAGTGAACCATGAATATAATATAAATTATTTTTATGATTATGTGTATTCTAAAATTCCATGTCTAATACTGATGTTAGGCTCCCATGTATTATATTCATTTATTTTATTATGATTCATGTATTATTAACTTCCAACATTTATGATCCTCAAGCAGGTGTTCATGTAATGTAATAAATGTTCATCAAAAAGTGATTTAATATTTATGTATGAAAATATGATGTCACTACGATTGGTATCATAGGATATGTTTAGATAAACTTTACAAACTAGTATGATAAAACATTAGTGACATCCTTAAGGATGAGTGTATGGATAATTCAATTTATTAGTCAAAGTATAAAAAAAATTCATGAAATTTTGGTAAAGGATATGTAAAGTGCTTTCTAAGGAATTACATCTCTATCTAGATAAAAATTATTGATGTAACTCTGGAATAGAGGTACCTAGGCATAATAAATATAAAAAGGAACATTGATTTTGACTCAATAGTTTCCTAGTATAGGACAATGGGCCTTTATGCACACCTAGTTTGACACACCTAGGGGATATTCATTGGAGATTCAGAAACTCTTAAGTATCCATCCTGATTGATTTAAATAAATGATGGATATGAATGACATAGTATAAAACTACAGTTTCATCGATTAAATAAAATTTGTCATTATTTAGATATCCTCTATGTTTTTTTAAATATTACGTGGTTACCAATTGGATTATTATTTCTTGAACTATGATTTTGGTTTTAGTAAATGGATAGAACATGAAATAATCATGTCAATGCTGAGAGTGATGGAAAATGAAATTATTTTCCTCCTAGTAAACTAAATATTATGGGATCATAGGTGAAAAAACACATTGTTGTGATCATGAAACTATCTCAATTCATGAATAATGATTAACATCCAAATTATAAAAGGAGTGAATTTTTTTTTCCATCATGAGGCAATGTCAACCTTCCTTCAGTTGAACTGGTGATCTACAAGTTACTGAGAAAAGGATCAATACCACTAAAAATATATTTTCCACTCTCTAGTGTTCTGAAAATGAAAATTCATTTTTGATATCTATCATTTGGAAGGTGAAGCGGATCCCCAGTGGACTCTCATCAATAATACATGGGAATATGATGTGATGGAATCCATAGATTATAATGTGATAAAAAACTAATTTTTCAATAAGAACTTTCCTGATATTCTTCATATGAAGATGGATATGAAGTTACATGAGCTAAATAAAAAGGATTTTGAATTCCTTGGTACCTATGAGGATAGTTTAATTGTAATTTTAATGTATGCTTCAGGTATTATCATCCTAAAAAAATAAATTTTGATCAATTCTTTGGTGTCTTAAAACCAATTCTTTGAAGGGTGTTATCTATAAGAGGATTCAATAGATATGAATAGATTTTTAGATGTGAGTTTAAGGTTAAAATTGAGTTTTACATTATATATCAATCTCATGGTTTGGATAAGATGAGAAAACTGGAATTCAAAGGAAATTCTAAAAACCATGGAGAGAATAAGATGATATTTATTTTATGTTCAAATTATGGGGAAACAAAGAGAAATTATCTTAATGGAACAACAAAATTTTTAAAGTATATGGAAATTTTATTGGTAAATTTATTGAAAAAGAAATGATAATAAGATATCTAATGATGAAACTAGAGATAAAACTACACATAATTCACCAGCCACACTCCAGTGTTCCAAATGAAAGGATATGGGATTTATGCTAATTAGTTCCCATATCTGATAGATAATGAAATTTATTGACATCATCATACTCTTAATCCAAGAAAAAAAAGGGATGTATCATGTGATCATTATTTAAAATTAGGGGCGAAATAACGATGTGGTGAAACGTATGAATATCATTCACTCTCTACCTATTAATATCTTATTTTACTCCGGATCTACCTATTATTTCATATATATATATATATATAATTTTATAAGGATATCAGGATTCCACCCAAATGATTAGATGTAGAATTATAAGTGAAAACCCATAATGGTCAAATGATCACATCTTAAGTCTATTATTCTTATCTTTTTTATGTTTTTGAGAATTTTCTTCTAGAAAAACATTTCATTCTTCCCCTTTTCTAATTTGATGTTATCTTCGGTATGGAATAGATTTCTCAACATAAACACCACATCAATTTCGGACAAACTCAATTTACATTTAATATTACAAAAAAACCCTATAATAATCTATATGTGTGATTGAAAATATGAACTTCTAAAAGAAATCACATTCATTGTATGGGTTTTGATTCTTTTTCAATATTGTAGTTTATTTCATATGGTTGGGGAGAAACTCAAAATCAATGATCAACCTATATCTTTGTGATATTTATGATATATTTCTAGAATAGTTTCCTAGACTTCCAAAAACGTAAAGTTTTGTTCTCAATAGAGCTCATACCGAGTGCTATAAAAATTTAAAATACTCCCTATAGAATGGCCCCGATTGAGTTACAATAATTGAAAATGTTACTCTAAGAGAACCCTGACAAGGGATTCATTAAGCCATGTGTTTCATGGTGACTAGTCACTTGAGAATTTTACTAAACACCACATGTATTGTACTAAACATCCGAATAAAGTATAAACTATATTCCAAATTTTAAAAGTATAAATTATGGTTAAAAAAGTTTTTATTTTTGGGTCCCATAATCTCAAGAGAGGGTATATTGGTAGATCCATCAATGATGGAAGCAATTGAGTGTCTGTCCAGATCAGTCAAAGTTACTAAAATATAGAGTATTCATGGTTTGGATTGTTATTATATATAGTTTATGGACAATTTATCAAGACTTTCAAATCTACTCACCAAGTAAACATGGAAGGGAGATAAGTTTATCTACAAAGATGATTTGGAGGAAAACATTAATGAATAGAATAGAAGATTAGTAAGCATGCATTTGATTATCTTACCCTATAGTGTAGATGGTTTCTTAATCTTTAGTGATGTATCCCTGATAGTATTATGATGTGTTTTTTTGAATAATGACATGGTTATATCATATGTCTCATAACAATTGAAGGTTAATGATAAGAATTACCCAAAATGTGAATTGGAGTACAATATAGTAATATTTCACTAATTATATAGAGGGATTGTATCTATGGACAAAAGTTTAATATATATACCAATTAGAAAAAATAAAAGAATATATTCACATTGAAGGATATTAATATGAACTAAAGAATGTGGTTATATCTTATTAAATATTATTACTTATCAATAAATTGCCACTATATGATTATTAACAAGGTAGATAATACCTTTAGTCAAAAGTTTCATGCATGTTTATCCACTATTAGGATAACAAAGATTCTGATATTTTTATATTTTCAATATATAGATCAAGAAATCTTGAATAAAGATGAGAAATATTATGTTCCTCAATTTAATTTTCATCCATTTATCAAAGTTATGATTACAGAGGTTCATAAGGAAGATGTATGTCTTTAGAATAATCATAGATATTTTCTTAATTTTAACAGTGATCATAATGGAATGATAAGATTTATAAAAAAAATTCTCTATCTATACTAGATTTTAAGAAAGGATTATTTATTGGAATATCATAGTTTTCTGTTCTCTATATATCCTAAATGTACTAATAGGTATAGAGATTTGAAAGAATACTTCTATTTGGGTGGAATGAAGAGAGATATCACAATGTTTTTATCTAGATTCTTGGTATGTCAATATTGTAATCTTGGAAAAAAATCAAAGGATATGTTTCATAAAATACCCATAATAGAATGAAGATTGGAAAACTTCACCATAGATTTTTTCCTCAGAATCCCTAAAACACCTAAAGGGAATAATTCTATATAGTTTATAATTGATCACCTTAAAATTTCAGCACACATCATCTATATTATAGAATCCTTCTTCTTTAATCATAATTCTAGAGTATACATTACTAAAGTGTTAAGGATTCATGGAGTGCCACCTTCTATTTTGTCTGATCGAGATTTGAGGTTTACCTCAAAGTTCAAGATAAGTATTTAAAATGATCTTGATACATGGATATGTTCTATCACTACATATCATCCTCAATGATATGTTCAATATATGATCACTATTAAACACATAGAGGATATTTTTAGATCTTTTTATATTGATTTAAAATGTGTTTGGGATCAACACCTTTCTCTAGTCTAGTTTTCATATTATAATATCTTCTACTATAGAATTTATATGGCTATTTATGAACCCATCTATGGTAATAAGTGTATATAACCATCATACTGGAATAAAGTTATATAATTAAATCTATTAAAACCTGAGATAGTAGAGTAAATGGAAGGTAAGGTTATCTCAATTCATTAACACATCAACAAATCTTTGTGTTAGAAGAAAAGTTATGGTGACTATCACTGGTGTAATCTAGAATTTGATGTTGCTGATAAGTTGTTTCTATGAATTTATCCATGAATGAAGTTAATTAGATTTTTAAAGAATAGAACTCTAATACCTAGGTATATTGGTAATTTTTATATTTTTGGTCATATTATTATAGTATCCTATCAGTTCGTACTTCCACAAAAACTCTCTCATGTTCATGATCTATTCCATGTATCTCTCCTGAGGAAGTCCGTTCTTGATTCTTCAAAAATACTAAACATAGAGATTATACCATTGTAGCATGATCTTTATTATAAGGAACAACCAATGGAGATTCTAGATTGTATAAAAATTTTCTATGACATTAGACCACTCATCAGGTTAATTTTTTTTGGTGAAACCACCATTTTGAACAAGATATATGGGGACTTAAAGAAATAATGAGGTAGAAGTATCCTCATTTTTTCTATCAGATTGAATAGTTTTAGGAGAGAAACTAATTTTCAGACTAGTAGAAAGTAACACCATATAGATTTATGAATATCATTCTTGAATAAAGTAAATAATTATAAAATATTTTCTTACACGAAATAATTATTTTCATCAGTAACATGCAATATACGCCACACTGAGTTTTAATGAAAGTTGAAAAAAATATTAATATTATTACTTAAATAATTCCTTTATTAATATTAATATGTAATTATTAAAAATTAATTATAAATTTATTATATAAATAAAACACATTTATAATTACATATTTAATTTTTCTATAGTCTTTTTATGTTTCAAAAATAATTTTTTCTCAAAAAAATGTTTTTTATATTTATTTTTTGAACAATAGTAAAATTAATTTAGGAATATTTTATAAAATTAATTTGATAAAATAAAAATCATTTTTAAAATCATCCTGTAAAATTTAACTTAGGGTGAATTTTTAGGTTTTTTCTAAAAAACCTTATTTTTAGTGAATAATGAAAAATACTGGATTTTATTGAAAATTACCTTTCATTTAAATTATTTATAAGGTACCTTATTGTTTTAAAATGGGTTTAAAACCAAATTTTCATCAATTATATATTAATTAATACAATTAATTTCATTTTAAAAAATATATATATAGAATTTTGATATAAACCATTTTTAAGCTTTTGAACATTTTCTCTTAGAAAGCATGCTTTCTTGTCGTGTCTTCTTGATTAATTTTAAATTAAATTTTAGAACTTATATTAATTGAACTTTAAAAAATGGATTCCATTTATGGAATCATCATAATTTATATTATCTAATAAATTAAAACTAAATAATAGTAAAAAAATTAAAAAAGTGTTTGTCTTAGTTAAAAACAATTTGGGTTTATATGGGGGTTAAACTAATAAGGTAATGGTTAAAATGAACCAAAAAATGTCTGAAACTAATTTTTTGGATATATTTAAACCTTATATCTGATAGTTTCAAAAATTTACATTTTTTATCATTTTTACTTGTAACAAATATGGGCACACATTTTTCTTTTCCAAAATTACATGTGTGCCACTCACCTCACTTATAAAATTAGACCCCCTCTCCTCTCCTCTTAACTATTTCAAAACATATCGGTTCATATAATCCCTAAAAATTAATTAATTACTTCCCAATTCTCATTCTATAAGACTTAGTTTTTTCATAAATTCACACAAGTAAATATGTTTGTTCAAACCTGAGGAGGTGAATCGAATAAAAGGTAATGTTCTTCAATGTATATTTTTTCACTTATTACTCCACATCACGCAATTATTGTTAAAACATTTCGATATAATTACCTCATATTCTTCCATATACTAATATTTTATTTATTTTATGGTTATAACCTACAAACTTCTCAAATTCTATAAAATTAGATATGAAATCAATATTCATGTGTACAATGGACTACCACCTCGCAAACTGAGGTCATTAGTTTTTCCATTACCACCTATCACAGATGAAACTAATGATGGATTAATTTTTAACATATGATTATTAAGATATTATTATACTCCTATAATTATTATATCACATATAATTTATTACTTTCCATTCTATGGGAATAGGATAACATCATTCTTTTATTTGGTAGAACACCATCCCGTGAAGTAATGTGATTCATTCACGCATTAAATGGAATGTAATAAGGATGGGTTTAATGAGAATATGTTATATATATATAATAAAAAATATTATTTAAAGTTATTATATTACATATCCTTATTTCTTCCAATAATTTGAGAAAATGGAAATAGTTTACATATATACGTATGACATACCATATCCATGAATGGTGTATTTCATTTTCAATTTGTAACTCTTAGAGATTAATCTAAAAACATATATAATGAATATATATGATATTTATATCATGGGAAAAAAATTATATTATGGACCCATGATAAAATTAAGAGAACCAAAAATACAAAAATAAAAGCATACATAAAAAACAAATTATTTATTAGCTCAAACATGAAATTAACAAGGAATTATTAATAAATAGGAAATAAAAGTTCATAAGTAAATATGATATGATACAAATGATTATATTTTTTTAAATAAATTTATAAGAAAAAAATATTTTTTATATATGAGGTTCAAATGTGTATGAATGAAGTCAAGACTTACATTAATGGATTTATGTCTCGCTTTATAATTCTATGAGACACATTCCATAATCACCACCTATTACTTTTATTCAGTGTATATAATGACCATGAATTTATTTTTTTACTTTTACAAAGAATTATGGATATTTACATATCTAATTTAGGACCACTCTTTTATAGGGTTTACAATTCAAAAGCTACCAAAGTGGTAAGAGGTTTTTGCCACATTTTACTTTCATTGGGGAATATGTTATGTTATGACAATACCTTCTTTTATAAGGATTATATAAACCCCATTTTACATTTTTGTCACGAATTTATTTATTCTCATGATAAATTAAGTTTCATTTCATGTTATTCTTTCAAGGGATTTATAATTCAATATTACCAAATTTGTAATCATTTTATGTTACAATATCATTAGTTATAAGGATTTTTTTATTTTGATTTTGATCATAAAATATTATGATCCATCTCTCAAGAGATTCGTGAATTTTATTCCATTATGTTTATTTCATTTTAATAAATTTTTTCCTTGTAATTTTATTCTCTTCTTGTACTCAAGAGTTCAAAATAATGTTTTAAATAAATCATCTTTATTTCTATCTTCGGTTGAAAAAATAATTTTCCTTCCAAAATGATGTTTTATAAAAGTGTTATCAATTTGTTTTTGAAAATATTAGAATTATTTATGAAATAATATTTTACCCATTATTTACATTTTTTAAAAAATGTTTAGAAATGAATTTGTATGTCTTTTTCCAAACAATATATATTCGGGTTTTACGTAAAAATTGAAAGTAATCATTATTTTAATATAAAAGTAATGAATGGAATTCTCCGCCATCATGACCAATAATTTCTTTTATTATTCCTTTATAATCTTCAAAAAATTATTTTTAAATAAAAGGAGTTTGAAAAAAAATTATGTTTTAAAAAAATCAAAGTGGATAGAATATTTTAATCAAAAAATATTTTAAATGTTCTTTCAAAATCATTTTCCATATAAGATAGAATTTGATGATTATACCTATGTACTTCTAGGGTTATTTTCCAAGGATTATATTCTTATTATTTCTCTGAATTGTTAATGTTTATAATGTAATGATGATTATGAAACTTTTTTCTCTTCCATGGTTTATAAAACAATAAAATTATTAGGAAACACACTTATTTTTCATATGGTTATGCTATGATGTAATGATGAAATTATTATAACATCTGTTTCCTTTCCATAATTTATGATACAATAAAATTTTAATGAAACCCATTTCATCCCATGGGTTAGGATATGATGGATTATTTATGATACAGTGTATCGCATATGTTAGGATTTAATTATGTGATAGTTGTGAGTTATATCTCTCTATAATGAATTAGGTAATGATTTATATCTCATGATATAGACATAAATAGAATAGGGAAGGAACTTGGTTTATTAAGGTACTTTGGCTGCTTTGATAGTCTTGGGAGTAAATGTTAACTAGTATAATGTTTATAGGATTGAACCCATTCCACTATGATAGCCTTGGTAGCGATCCTTGACTAATATAGAAATGATTATCTATTCTTACCTATATTCCACAATTATATGTCTTCTGAAATTTTTTTTTTCATGGCTTAGATTCCATTATTCTCTTATGATTCATGACTTATGAACTTTCAATATTTATTCCATGACTAGTGATTATGATCTTTGATCTGTAGCGTATGGTTTTCAAATTTTATGATCATGTTCTCATACCCTTATTTTCTTATTATGCTTATATATCTCCATTTTTTATAATTATTAATCATATAATATCTTCCTTTACTATGTTTCCATTAACCAGGTTATGAAGAAATATATTATGTATGATATTTCTAAGAAGGGTGATATTTATGATGAACATAGTGGGATATGATGTAGTGAACCTATGAATAAATGTTTTATGATTCCAATTCTTCCAAAAGAACTATACCTTTATGTTTCTAAAGAATGTGTCCGTGTAATGTAAAAAAAGTTCATAAAAATATTTAATAACTATTTATGACCATCTTGGGTCATTATATGGTCCAAAAAAGGAATCATTACCACCATCTGACAAATAAAGTGAAGACTTAGAAGGTCTTCCATAGAGGGCCTCAATGGGTTCTGTTTCAATAGATAAATTCTATCTATGGTTGTAGGAAAAATCAATAAGACAAAAATGGAAACCCTATGCTCCTTCAAAGTCATGAATGTAATCTTGAAGCATGTCTTCAAGAATCGGTATAGTACTCCTTATTTCACCATCAATTTGAGGATGGTATTCCATGCTCAACTAAACACGGGATCCCATCACCACCTAGAGGCCTCTTCAAAAATTATTTGTGAACTATAGATCCCTGTCAAAAATGATATTAGATTAAAATCAATGGAATTTCATAATCACCTGAATGTATAAATTTATAAAATAATCAACATCATTTGTATAATAATTAGGAATTATGTGAATAGATTTGGTCAATGGGCCCGTATGTAACATCCCAGGTAAATAAAGAAATATGAAAATTTCAGATTCATTAATATTTTTGAATTAAATATTAATTTTACTTTAAAAGGGTTTCTATGTTTGATGGCATACCTGAGATGCAGCAATGTGTTTCTTTGAAATCATATGTTGATCACTAATAATATAATATTATTATTTTAAATGGTAGCTAATTCTTATTCATTGTATTGGTGGGAATGAATAGAACTAATTAAAATATCATTATACATGTTTTTAAATGTTTTTACATTTATAAAATAAAATTTAGGGGATTAAAATGTGAACAAATCTAATTTTAAGCATAAATACTCTAATATTCTTTAAAAGGTCGATTTACTGCCTTTTGATGGAGAACCCTCTTTAAATATAGTTTTGGTCACTTTTATTTGTTATATTTGAAAAAATAAAATTCTTTTTTAGATTCATGACATCAAAATTTACTTTTGGTAAATTTTTGGTACTCTTATGATAAAATTCATTTTTTATGAATAGTGAAAAATACTGTATTTTAATTCAAAAGTATCTTTTAATATAATTTATTTATATAGTTATATTATATTCTTAATTGGTTTTCAAGTGTAATTGGATTATATATTTAAAAATTAATCCAATGTTGGTCATTGTAATTAATTTCACTTCAAAATTGGACGTAAACAAGTGTCAATCTTTTGATAGTTATTGTTTTTTAAAAAACACGCTATTTGTTTTGACAAAAGGAATCAATTTTAAATTAAATAATACAACTTATATTTTTTGAATTTGGTAAAATAGAAATCATTTATGAATTTGTAATATCAAATATAACTTATGCTGAATTTTTGGTTTTTTTATGAAAAACTTCAATTTTTGATGAATAGTGAAACCACTTAGTAGTAGATAAAAAACTAAATTTTTCATTTAAATAAAATTATACTGCTTCTATCAATTGAATTTCCAAAATTCAAAATACATGGTTTTTATTATTAAGTAAATGTTGTTCAATAAGATAAAAATATTTTTTTGTGAATAGTAACTTTTGACTTTCATTTACCGCGGTTAAAGGTAAATAGGGTAATTCAAGGTAAAAAATATTATAATAATATGGAATTAACTTAAAACTTCTCCTAACCATATTTTATTTTTCATGTATGACCATGGGAATCCTTTGGTCAATTTAGGGACCCCATGGAGCCACATCAAAGTGATAAGGATGCTTTATTTTAATTAACTTAAAGTAAATGCAAAAATTAAATAAACAAATATCTTTTAGTAAATTAATTTTTAGATGGGGTTATATAAGTTTTTTTTAAGACTATAAATATTATTTGGAAATATATAAATATTTCCTACATCATGGTATTTTTTTATAATTTTTATACATCAACTAAATTAAATTATTTATGACACAATAATGATGCAGTATTTACCTCATTAACAATTCATTTAAATAAATAAGATTATGAATATTAAAATAAAATCCAAAACCTGTCCAATTCTTATTGGATGAATTTAGTTAAACCATGAGTCATCTTATATTTGACTTTAATTAGTTTAGGGCCTTTATAAACCAAATAGCATTTTATAATAAAATATTAATTTCACACTTTCTTAAAGAGCTCCTCATCCCCCTTATAAAAACCCTCACTTATAACTCATTTTTCAAACCTCTCGAGCCTCTTGGCTCATCCAACCCCTTCCCAAGTTATTTTTTAAGATCCCTCTATTCCACCTAGAAGCCTTACCTTTGGCAGAAGTCACTTTAAGAAGTCCTTTTTGTTCAATCCAAAGTGAGTTACCCAAATTAAAGGTAACGGTTTCTCTTAACTTATTATCTTTTATTTTCCTTCTCCCACCCCTAAACTCTTTTTATTCCTTTCTTTTATAACAAAAAAAGTATACTCAATATACTAATATGTTTTTATGAGATGTATTTGAACTACACTTACACACACCTCCATCTAGTGGGTGAAGAACATATTGTTTCTATAGATGGAAAACTAACACCTCACAAAACAATGATTGTTCGATTATCTCCTACCGCCTCTCATGGTGGACATTAAGATGAAACTATATTTATATATGATATATATTTTGTTTATGTTTTCTCTATGCTTCAGTATTTTCCATTTATAACATTCCTTTATGGTTTCCATTATGGGTAAACGCGGTAATTTCATTTGAGGAAGTGCAGACTACTGCCCCCTCAAAGTGATATGACTCGTTAATGCCATATGTGGGATGTATAAAAGATGGAGTTAATCATATTATATATTCTATTATACTGGAATTATAATATACCTATGTATCATTATGTTTTAATTCCATTAAAATAATAAATAGAAATGAAAGTAGTTTTCATGCGAACGTACGACTTACCGTCTCCCTGAAAGGTGCATTTCATTTCTTATCTCTACATGTTATGTACTATTATAAATACATATATATAATAGATATATATATTATATTTATGACATGTATATCATGAATATTATTCAGGATATAATGTATATTTTACCACATGAACAAATTGTAATTTTAAGAAGTTCATTTTTGACTCAAGTACCAAATATCGACAAAACAACCATTATTAACATAAATGATTACATAATGTTTGAAACATGGTAATAAGTGATATAAAATTAATAATAAAGTTGAAAGATGTTATTAAGAAAGTAGAAATTAACTTTAATTTATTATTCAGGAGATTAAAGAATGAACGGGTCAATTTGGACACGAGGTAAGGGAATTCATCTCAATCCCCTTTCATTGAGGCATATATTGTTTTAAAAAAAATACTTTTTTATACACTGTATAAACACCTTTGAATTTTCAATTCATTCAAAGGGGATATTTTTCTATTTGTAATTTTACTAAATGACAAAAAATAATGTTTTTTAACGTAATTGGGGACAACGAACTTTTCGCCGCCATGAGTAATATTTGATCTATAGCTTCCTTAACAAGCCGTAATGTTTTTAAAAGGAAAATAAATACCATATACTCTTTTATGTATTTTGGTATTGAATTTTTTTTATAATGGATTTTTTATGTTAATATATTTAAATGATATATTTTTATTGAAATGTGGGAATTTTATCTTTCTATTATTCTTGTTTTATGTGTTATGGTTCTTGGGAATTTTTACGTATACAGGTGGTTCTGTGATAAAACTAGTGTGGGTGAGCCCAAGATAGCTCTCCAATGCATTGGGTAACGTGGCGGAAGTAAACGTGAATTTTTCTCCTAAGAGATTTATGGAATATACTCTGATGGGTATTCCAAATTTCACACCCTATGTTGTTGTGATAGCAACATTGTAAGTATGATATGGAAGCTATATGTTACCTTTATGATTTATGTTTTCTATGTGTGATTCATAAATCTTATGATATCATGAGTTATTTTAAAGAGCTTATGTTATGTATGTATTGATAAACTAATGTTTTATTTCTTTGTTTTATAACCATTACTGAGCTTTTTATGCTCATCCCAAGTTTTGAAATGTTTTTCACCGGACCTAAAGATGAATAGGGTCGAGGATGGGATCAAGGGAATGTCATTATATATAAAAATTGGAACTGGATATGACACTTTTTTTCAAGAGTTTTTATTTTATGAAAAAAATTGAAACTGAGTAGAAGTGTCTACATTGAAATTTTTGAGATGTAATTTAACAGTTATGGCCTAACTCTCTAAAACTATAAACCTAAAAATATCCTCAATGTGAATTATTCATTTAATTCATGATTATGTAATGTTTTAAGTTCAGGTCCTTATAGTTAGTATTAGAGTTCATCTTAGACAACTTTAGAAGTTATAATATAGTTAAATTAATATCCATAAATTATTTTTAGTTTATGTTATGATATAAATGATATAGGTTTTATAGATTAACTTGTGGCTTTGACTTAGATATTTCAATGTTGAAAATGGTTTTCTGTAGATGAAACAGGGCAGTTATATTGGGATGAATTTAGGGGGAAGACAACCTTCCAAATCAGCAACCTAAGATGGTCAGAATCAGAACTGAATAGTTTGTTGCAGTGATGGAATAGTTGAATCAGGCTATAAATGGTGGTGGTATCCATGCACGAGATCAACCAGATCAACCACAGACGAACTTGTCAGTAGTGGATCATTTCATGAGGCAATATCCCCCATCATTTAGAAGACCATCTGACCATGTGCTAGAATAAGGGTGGATTAAAGCACTGGATAAAATTTTTGATGTCATGGGGTGTTTAGAACATCAAAACGTTAGTCTTTTTGTTTACTGTTTTGAAGGTGAACTTGACCGGTGGTGATCGATGGTGAAAAATAATAGGGATAGTGAGGAGATTGATACTCTTGATTGGGATGAATTCAAAGGTATTTTTCTTGAGAAATATTTTCCTAAGGTGGTTCGTCTTTGGATGGAAAAACAATTCCTGGAAGTGAGGATGGAGGATGACTTAGTGGATTCTTATGAAGGAAAATTCACTTAATAGGCAAGGTATGATTCAAATTTCGTACCAGATCTTGATAGTGAAATCAACCATTTTTACTCATAATTAAATCCAATGTATCAAAGGTAATTATCTTCTCATGAGTTAAAATGTTATGAAAAACTTCTTCATTATGTAGAGAAGGTGGAAATGAAGATTGATGATAATCAGATGTTCTTTGAAAAACAACAGAATAAGAGGTCAAGGTGGCAGGAAAAATGGAATAACTCTTCAAAAAATTCTGATGGTAAGAAACTTAAGATTTTGGTTTGTGAAAATTGTGGTAAAAATCATGTTGGGGAATGTCTTTTGAATTCTGGTTAGTGCTACTGATGTGGTAAAATGGGAAATAATTCTCTTAAACGCACCAAAAAAGAACAAGGTAATGGTATGAAAAAATATGATTTACAGTTAGTAAAATGTTTTAAGTGAAATGAAATGGTTCATTAGGAAAATGAGTGTCCAACGAAGAACTCAACTGAGGGAAATAATCCAGACTATAAGTAGAATGGGGTGGTTAAATCCTTTGCAACTACTTCAGTAGATGTGGGTCCATCGAATGAAGTTGTATTAGGTACACTGTTTGTTTGTTCAGATTATGCTAATGTGTTGTTTGACTTAAGGTATACACACTCTTTAATTTCTGATAAGTCTTCTAGTAAATTGGGAATTTCATCTCAATATATGAATATAGAACTTATGGTAAAAACTCCTGGGGGGAAATGTTGAGACAAAAAAATAAAACATAAGAACCTTACTATCATTGTGTGCAAGAAGAATATAACTACAGACCTTATGTTTTTTCCTCTAGTAGAGTTTGATGTTATTTTAGTTATGGATTGGAATTTTATTTTTCATGCTAAGATTGACTCCAGAGATAAAGAAGTTTTTTTTCAGAATGAATTTCAGTTTGTGTACAGGAATTAACCCTTTCTTTTGATAACATATTAGGAAGTTGAGAAACTATTAAAAGATAGAAATTAATGTTACCTTGCACATATTGTTGAAAATAAAGGAACTGTTGAGATTAATGATTTGTTAGTGGTAAATGAGTACCTTGATGTTTTTTATAATGAGTTTCTTGGTATTATACCTGATCAGGAAGTTGAATTTATTATTAACTTAGTTCATGATGTTAGGCCAATTTCAAAACCCCCTTATCGAATGGCTCAAATTAATCTTTTAGAGTAAAAGAAGAAAGTGTTAGAGTAATCAGATAATGGATACATTCGACCTAGAACATCACCATGGGGTGCCCCTATCTTATTTGTTAAAAATAAATAAGGTTTAATGAGACTTTTCATTGATTATAGAGCATTGAATAATATCACTTTTAAGAACAAGTATCATTTTCCTCCGATTGATGATTTGTTCGATTAGCTCCAGGGAGCTTAGTATTTTTAGAAGATTGATTTGAGGTCGGGGTACCATCAGTTGAATGTAATGGAAGAAGATATTCTGAAGACCACGTTTCTTACTAGATATAAACATTATGAATTTGTAGTTAATCCTTTTGGTTTAACCAATGAACCTACAGTATTCATGGATCTTATTAGTATAATTTTCCGTGAGTTCTTGGATAAGTTTGTGGTTGTGTTTATTGATGATATTTTGGTTTATTCCAAAATTAAAGGGGAGCATGAAAGTCATTTAAGGGTTGTCTTTCAAACCATAAAAGAAAATAAAATATTTTAGAAATTTAGAAAGTGTGAGTTTTGGTTACAAAAAATTTCTTTCCTTGGCCACATTGTTTCAAAAAACTGAATAACAATTGATCCTACTAAAACAGAAGTTTTTGAAGAATGTCCAATACCCACAAAAATAACAGAGATTTGTATTTTTCTTTGTTTGGATGGATATTACCAGAGGTTTTTAAAAAAATCACGGTTATCTAGCATATTAACTATGTTAACTCAAAAATGTGTTAAGTTCATTTGGACAAAAGAATGTGATAATTGTTTTTAGGAATTGAAAATAAGATTGGTGAATTCTCTAGTTTTGGCACTGCCTTCTAGAAATGGTGAGTCTGTTTTCTACAATGTTGCTCTGTTGAAAGGACTTCAATGTGTCCTTATGCATAATGATCAGGTAATTGCTTATGATTCACATCAGTTGAGACCTCATGAGTAAAATTACCCTAAACATGATTTGGAATTAGTTGATGTTGTTTTTTCTTTAAAAATTTTGAGGCATCATTTGTTTGGAGAAAAATGAGGAATATATACTGACCACAAAATTTTAATGTGTATATTCACTCAAAAAGAATAGAACATGAGACAGAGGAGATGGCTGGAATTAATTAAGGATTATGATTGCACGATCCTTTACCATCTGAAAAAATCAAAAAAATTGGCTCATGCTTTGAGTCATAAAAGTAATTCTAGATTAACAGTGTTATATTTGGAACGAGATCCATTGGTTTTTGATTTGATGAACTTTGGCATAGAAGCTGTTGGTGCAGGAAATTATTTTGTTTTGTTTCAGGTGTTATTGAAATCATCTCTATCAGACATAATTAACCAAGAGCAGAAGGAAGATAGTGAGTTACATAAAAAGGTAGAGTTGGTTCAGAAGTGTAAGTTGGTTGATTTTAATGTTGATAAAAATTGTGTTTTGAGGTTTGGGAAATGATTGTGTGTGTCATGTGATTCACAGTTGAAGAATGAGTTATTATGTGCGGCTCATAGTTCCCCATTTTCAGTTCATCCTTGCAGTACTAAGATGTACATAGATCATCAGATGTATTACTGGTGGGATGGAATGAAAATAGATATTGCTGATTTTACAGGGAAGTTTTTGACTTGTCAGCAGGTTAAAGTAGAGCGGCAGTTACCAAAAGTTATGCTTCAGTCTTTACTGGTGCCATAGTGGAAATGGGAAAATATACCCCTAGACTTTATTATGGGTTTACCGAATACATCATGGGGAAATAATGAAATCTTGGTTATTGTTGATCGATTGACTAAATCTGCTCATTTCCTTCCTATTCGAGATACTTTGTCTCTAGATCAACTTTCTCAGTTTTATGTTAAAGAGATAGTCAGGTTGCATGGAGTTCCCCTCTGCAATGAATCTGATCGTGATCCCAGGTTTACTTCTAACTTTTTTAAAGTCCTTCAAAAGTCGTTGGGTACTAAATTAAATTTTTGTAAAACTTTTTATCCTCTATCAGATGGGTAGTTAAAACAAAAAATTCCTACCTTGGAGGATATGTTATGTGCTTGTTCACTGGATTACCAGGGAAGTTGGGACCAGTATCGTTCTTTGGTTGAATTTTTATAGAATAATATTTTCATTCCAGAATACAGATGAATTCATTTGAGGCATTATATGGAACGTTTTTTCCAACTACAGCTTTTTAGGATGAAGTAGGTGAAAGGAAGTTTATGGGACCATAATTGGTAGAAGAGATGGCAGATATGGTTCATTTGATTCAAAAGAACATGAGAACAGCTCATAGTAGGCAAAAATGTTATGTTGATAACCAGAGGAAGGATCTCACTTTTGAGGTAGGTGATCATGTCTTTCTCAAAGTTTCTCTATGGAAACGTGTGATGCGTTTTGTTAAAAAGGGAAATTTGAGTCTGAGGTTCATTGGACCTTATGAAATCCTAAAGAAAGTTTGATCTATTTTCTACAGAGAGGATTTAACTCCATGTTTTTCCTTGGAACAAAATGTTTTTCTTGTTTCAATGTTGAGAAAGTATATGCCAGATCCATCTCAAGTTTTGATCCCAGAGGTAGTTCAATTGGAAGAGAATCACTCTTATGAGGAACTACCAGTACAAATTCTTGACCATAGAGAGAAAGTATTGCGGAATAAGGTAATTCAATAGATAAAGGTTTTGTGAAAAGACCATATGTTTGAAGAGGCAACGTGGGAATCTGAAAATGCTATGAGGGATAAATACCCCCATTTATTTGATAAGTGAATAAAATTGTGATGACGCAATTTCAAAAAGGGGGGAAGGATGTAACATCCCAGGTAAATAAGGAAATATGACATTTTAATATTTATTAATATTTATGAATTAAATATTAATTTTACTTTAAAGGGGTTTTTATGTCCAATGTCGTGCCTGATACGCAACAACGGGTTTCTTTGAAATCTTACGTTGCACACTAATAATATAATATTATTTTTTCAAATAGTAGTTAAAGGCTAGTAATTGTATTGGAAGGAATGAATATAACTAACTTAAATATGATTATACATGTTTTTTAAATGTTTTGACATTTATCCAATAAAATTTAGAGGCTTAAAATGTGAATGAATTTAATTTAAAGCATAAATAATCTAATATTCATTAAAAGGTCGATTTCCCGCCTTTTGATGGAGAAACCTATTTCAATATAGTCATAGTCACTATTATATGTCATATTTGAAAGAAAAAAACTTTTTTAGATTTGGGACATCAAAATTTACTTCGGGTAAATTTTTAGTATTTTTCCTATAAAATTCATTTTTTTATGAATAGTGAAAAATTATGTATTTTAATTCAATAGTGCCTTTTCATATAATTTATTTATATGGTTATATTATCATTTTAATTGGTTTTAAAGTGTAATTAGATTATATTATTACCAATTTATCCAATTTTTGTCATTGGAATTAATTTCACGTGGAAATTGGGCATAAACAAGTGTCAATATATTGATAATTATTGTTTCTTAAAAACATGCTCATTGTTTTGACAACGGGAATTAATTTTCAATTAAATAATGAAACTTATATGTTTTGAATTTGGTAAAATATACATCATTTTGGAATTCATAATATAAAAGATAGTTTAGGATGAAGTTTTGGTATTTTTCTGAAAAAATTCAATTTTTGATGAATAGTGAAACCGCTTAGTAGTAGTTAAAAAACTGACTTTTTCATTTAAATGAAATTTTACCACTTCTATTAATTTAATTTCTAAAATATGACATACGTGGTTGTTATTATTATGTAAAATGTGTTTCAATAAAATGAAAACAATTTTTGGTGAATAGTAACTTTTGACTTTTATTTTTCACGGTTAAAGGTAAATAGGGTAATTCAAGGTAAAAAGAATATTATAATAATAAAAAATTACATTAACACTTGCCCTAACCATATTGGATGAGTCATAGCCAACCATAGTTATACTTGGGTCAATTTTGGTACCCCACGGAGCCACTTAAGAGTGATAATGACACTTTATTTAAATTAACTTAAAGTAAAGGCAAAAATGACATAAACAAATAACTTTTAGTAAATTAATTTTTAAAATGGGTTATATAAGTTATCTTTTAAAATATAAATGTTATTTGGAAATATAGAAATATTTCATACTTTATGGTACTTTTTATATAATTTTTAGACATCAAATAGATTTAATTATTTATGACACAATAATGATGTAGTATTTACCTCATTAATAATTCATTTAAATAAATAAGATTATTAATATTAAAATAACATATGAAACCAATCCAATTATTATTGGATGAATTTATTTCGATCATAGGTCATCTTATCTTCAAATTTCATTAGTTTTTGACCTTTTGAAACCGAATATCATTATATAATAAAATAATATTTTCACACTTTCCTAAAGAGCCCCTCCTCTCCCTTATAAACAATCCCTCACTTATAACTCATTAATCATATCTCTAAAGCCCATTGGCTCGTCCAAAACCTACCCAAATAATCTATCAATATCCCTCTCTTCCACCTAGAATCCTTAACTTAGTTAGAAGTCACTTCAAGAAGTATTTTTGGTTCAAATCAAAGGGATTTTATCAAATTAAAGGTAACAGTTTCTGATAACATTTTTCCTTTTACTTTACTTATCCCACCCCTAAACTCTTTTTATTACTTTATTTTATAAAAAAACCATTATCCTCAATATACTAGGATATTGTTATGAGAAGTATTCTAACTACACTTACACACACCTCCATCTAATGGGTGAAGAACATACTTTTTCTATTGATGGAAAACTAACATCTCAGGAAACGATGATTGTTCGATTATCTCCTACTGCCTCTCATGGGGGCCATTAAGATGGAAATTTATTTATATATGACATATATTATGTTTATGTTTTCTTTAAACTTCTGTATTTTCCATTTATATCATACAATTATGGTTTCAATTATGGGAAAACGCAAATATTTCATTTGAGGGAATGCGGACTACTGCCCCCTCAAAGTGATATGACTCGTTAATGCCATATATAGGACGTATAAAGGATGTATTTAATTATATTATATATGATATTATACGGTAATTATAATATACCTTTTCATAATTATGTTTTAATTCCATTAAAAAAAGAAATAGAAATGAATGTAGCGTGCATGCGTACGTACGACATACCTTCTCCCTGAACGGGGCATTTCATTTCTTGTCTCTAAATGTTATGTACTATTATAAATACATAAATATAATGGATATATATGATATATATGATATATTCATCATGAATACCATTCTTTATATAAAGTATATTTTACCACATGAACGAATTGTAATTATAAGAAGTTCATTTTTGACTCAAGTACCAGATATCGACAAAATGACCGTTATTAACTTAAATGATGACATAATGTTAATAACACGGTAATAAGTGATATAAAATGAATAATAAACAGTATAAAGGTTATTAAGAAATTATAAATTAACATTAGGTTATTATTCATGAGATTAAAGAACGAACAGGTCTATTCAGACAGGAGGTAAGGAGCTTCATCTCAATATCCTTTCATTGAGTTATATTTTGTTTTAATACACGACATTCTTTTATACTCTATATAAACACCATTGACATTTAAATTCATTCAAAGGGAATATTTTTCTACGTTGCATTTTACTAAACAAAAAAAACAATATTTCTTTTTTAATTTATGAGGTGACGATGACCTTTCCACCGCCGCAATTATTATTTGACCTATTGCTTCCTTAACTAGCCGTAATGTTTTTAAAAGAAAAATATATACCATATACTCTTTTAAGTAGTTTGGTATTTAAAAATGTTATGATAATGGATTTTTTATATCAATATATTTAAATGATATATTGTGATTGAAATGTTGAAATGTTATATTTCTATCATGCTTGCTTTATGTGTTATGGTTATTTGGAAATTATTATGTATACGGGTGGTTCCAGGTTAAACCTTGGGAAGGTGAGCCCGAGATAGCTCTCCAATGCATTGGGTAACGTGATGGAGGTAAATGTGAATGTTTCTCCTAAGATATTTTGGGAATATACTGTGATGGGTATTCCAAATGTAACTCCATACGTAGATCTGATAGCTACAATGTAAGTATGATATTGATGCTACAAGTTTCCTTTATGATTTATGTTTTCTATATGTGATTCATAAATATTATGATTTCATGAAGTATGTTAAAGAGATTATGTTATGTATGTATTGATGAACTAATGTTTTCTTTATTTTTTTTATAACTCTTACTAGGATTTTTAGGCCCATTCCCTATTTTGAAATGTTTTTCACATGACCTAAAGATGAATATGGTGAAGGATGGGATCAAGGGAAAGTCATTCTGTCTAAAACATGGAACTAGATATGACTCTTTTTTACAAGACTTTTTGTTTTATGAAAAAAATGGAAACTAAATAGAAGTGTCTGCTTTTAAATTTTTGAGATGTAATGTAATAGATATGGCCTAACTATCTAAAACTCTAAACCAGAATAGATCCTCAATTTTAATTATTCATTTAATTCGGATTATGTAATGTTTTAAGGTCGGGTCCTTATACCATCACCTCCCAAATCTAATTCATTCATTGAAAAATATGATTTATATCAATAATTAAATCCATCGATATCTCATCCCACTTCCAAATCAGTATAATACGGGGGTAAAGAAAACCCAAATGCTATTGATGCTTGGATTTTGCCTATTGATAGGTATAAGTATGGGAAACAAAATCTATGATGTATTGTTTCATATATGGCCACCAAAAATGATCCCATAAGTCATTGAACATATTCATTTTTACTAGGTTACCCACCCACTATATATAATGAAAATTCCCCAACATATCATGCCTAATAAGTGAAGGGGAGACATTGGGGTTATTGAAACATAAGATTCCATATTGATATAGATATATTTCATTTATGGTCTCCACACCATATATGAATTTTTGATAACTCAGAACTCATCATCAAGATGATTCTCCTAGAGAATTATCATAATAATAAAGGAAACCAATTAATAAATTTCAAGAAAAATCCCATCCTTGTCCTCTCAGACTCTTGAATGAATACTAGTAATGTGGTCCATGAGATTACAATCCTCTGATAATCCTTCTTGAAATGGGATGAATACATCTTTCTAATAGTATCAGTAACCATGTTCCAAATCCCTAGGGTGTAGTACATATCATAATCAATTTATTACATTCATTCTAATCATAACCTTTTATAGAGATACAAATTTGTCTTTAAAAATATATAACTCGAGATCTTTTGATTATAATAAATATTAAACCTTTCTCGGAAAATGTAGTGTCTCCAACTCGTAAGGGAAAGAATCACATTTGTTATTTCTAATTCATGCATGGGATTGTTCTTTTCATGAGGCCAATGATAAAGAGAACCATAAGCCACCACATGATCTCCTATTATAAGAACATAGCCAAAATTCAAACATGAAATGTCAAAAAACCAGATAGCTCTACCCATGTTTTGAAAGAGTCAACATGGGATATAAATATAAACAGTGCTTTAAATCATCAATGCAATCATGAAATTTATAATCCCAAATGAACTTTACTTTTTTTTGAGTGATATTACTCAATAGAGAATATAACATGGATAAATCTTTCACAAACTGGTGATAATACCCAACCATACCCAAGAAGCATTGAACATAAATAACATTTCATGGTTATTACCATGACATGAAAATGTTTACCTTCTAATTATCAACTACGATACTGTGTTTTGAGACCTCATTCATTAATAACATCACCACCTGAATCTAGGATATGAATTTATACTACATGGAAAAAATTCGATACTCCCTTAATATATACATAACTACTCTTAAATAATTTACATGTTGTTCTTTGTATATAAATTAAACTAATATTTCATCCTTGAATACCATAAAAAATATTCAATATACTAGTGGAACAAATATTCATCACTGACATAAACAATTTTGGTTCATTGATTTTGATGAATGGAATAACGAAGTATTCATAGTGACTATACCTTCTCCATAAATCGGTATATGGGATATCATACTCCTTAATCCTATGTTTTTAGTAACAAAATCAAAGATCAACTTTAGAGAAACACTCTTTCCCTTTTAGCTAATAAAAAATCATCAATACTATGTAACTGATACTTGTTCATGACCACAAACTGATTAAGATCCTTTTAATCAACACCCAATTGAAGGGTTCCATCTGCCTTTTGGGGAGGGAAATCAGTGGTACCCAAGGTGAAACACCAGGTCAAATGAAACCATTTGACATTAAGTCATCTAACTAATTCTTTAACAACATCGTTGTAGCTAGTTCTATATAATGGAATGGAATTGATATAGGCTGAGTACCTATCACCATGTTGATAGAAAACTATATCACCCTCAATTGTGGTAGGCCAGAAAAGTATAGAGGAAAAACTTTATAAAACATTATATCTATTAGAGGAAGATCACTATATGATACTTCCTTCTATATTTCAACATTCCTCAAGGATGTCATACTACCCAAATTTGGAAGCTGAGTTTCTTCTTCATTATCCCTCAACTTCCATTCTCCCTGAAAAACATGGAACTCTCCCTCATGGGTAGTAAAGGATAGTCATCGATGATAACAGTCAATCAAATATTTTTTAATGAACAACCATTCCATTATAAGAATTATAACTTCAGGTTTCATTTAAAAAACAAAAAATTCACAAATGATCTAGAAATATGATAAAGTTAAGGAAAAATATGGGCATTATAAACCATGAACTCTCTTCCACATGAGAGGGATTTAAAATTAATTCACATATGGAATGAGATTCATTAGAATACTTAACATTTCTACAATTTGGTTTTATACTAATGAATAATAGGTAGCAATATCAAATAAAGTAGTTATTAAATATGAATCAATAGTAATTATACCTCTCACTATCACAAGACTCACATTAGTTCCCATTGGAGACTCATACAATATGTAAACTTTCTTCATACCCAATACATGTGGCATGAACCCAATTATTCTAGAAGCTTCTAGTCATGTTGGAGATTTTATTAGTATAGAAGAGCCTATATCACTACATATAAAACTAAAAATAAGGAAACATTGTAACATGTGGCATGAATTTCTACATGAGTTAAAATACATTGGTTACAATATGAAAGGACACTTAGATTTCTTAACCATTACACATTAGAAACAACTTAGTGGGTGTTTACTAGACATAGAAGATGATCTATAGGATTTCATTTATTGTGGTCCATCACTACTATTTCCAAGAAGATGATAATTTCAATATCTCTTTCCATTAAAGGAATCATTAAATATTCCACTTGGAGTAGGAGGAACTCTATTCAACCTTGATTTTCCAACCTAGTCAATTTTTACAATAAAATCCTTATCCAAATATGATTGGATTAATAATTCCATGTCTAATCACCCAAGTGAAGTTTGAGAAATTCCATGGATTTATCCAACACCATAGACTCTAGATAGAACTACTCCATAAATGGATTCTTGAATTATTTAAAATCTAAGACCTCATTATGATTTTACATAACTATATTGTCCCACTATCATCTACTCATCCCCACGATATTGAAGACGACACACATAACATTATTGGATTTTAAAATCATCAAGAACTCAAAGATTTATCTAATTATTCCCAACCAATCATATTTCTCCTAAGGAGAATTCACTCCCCGGAAATATGGTGTATTTTCATAAATTAACACATAGGATAGATCACAACTATCATCCCCTCAAGCTTCCCCTACTAAAATGTTAATGATAACATGTGTGACTCCCTAACCAAAATATTAGACTACATGCACTTTTTACTTCATCAAGTTCTTGTCAAATGAAGGATTTTATTTCTATGGTTCATTATTAGATCCCCCCTAGAGCCTGATTATATGTCTTCTTGTGGGTACGGTACTATACAACATCTGTAGACAATAAATTATTTTTATTCAAGTGGTATAGGAAAATAGAATATATTAGTATAACTCAACATCTGAATATAAACATCATATCATAATTTCTATAAAGTATAGAATTATATTAAGAAAACTTCACAATACACATTTTCAAAAATTTACATGGTAACATTATTCTTGGTACAATTTTATTTTGAAAGTAACTCACTCATAACTAAACCCTTAAGTTTTAAAAATCATATCTCATATTTACTAGTATATAAGAAACATTATACTGACATAAAATAAGTGAATTGAACTCACCAATGATTCCAATTGTTCATGAAATAACCTAGATAACACATTAATCGGTAACTGAATCAATACTAAAATTACTCTAAGGGAATTTACATTCCCCACATGCTGGCGACTAGCACCTGGGAATCAACTAAACAATCATGGGAAACTATTTTTCGATGACAATAACTAAAAAATGAAATCAACAAATAAGAATCCATAAGTAGTTATTATTCAAATATATTCATCAATAGAAAAAAACCCACTAGTTAGACCAGTGGAAATCAAAAATGTATCAACATTCCCATAACATCAAAAGAACAAATATCTCATCATAATAGATTAATCATATAATCCACCTACCACCACCATCTTTCAAGGTCCCACTATCCAAAACACCTACCAAATCTACGATGTATATTTGTTTTTCCAAGACATTATAAAAGATTGTTTGCATATGCCTAAAGTCATATACAGTTTGGGAGAAATACTAGATCAATAGGATACCACCAAGAATGACATAAGTAGTATATATCAAATAAACTAAATATTCATAGTTATAAACAAAAAAATGGAAGGGTAATCTTTTCAAAAATAATAATAAACCATGATTTTCAAATAATTTTCATAGTAATTTCAAAATCAGTAAAAATATGAATTTCTATCTATGAAGGCATGAATAAGCATCTCTATAAAATAAGAATCAATAAATAATTTCATAAACACTTTCATGCATATATCATTTTCAATAATTTTCCATCATTGATCTAGGTTTATAATTATTGGGGTCTTTTTGATCAAGGTTTTAGGATCCATACACAACTTCGTAAAATATGACCCCCTATGTGTACACTTCCCTATATATCAGTCCAAGGGGGAATAAGAGTCCACCGCTATGAATGAACTCCCTTCCCTATTATTGTTTAGTATTATTGTAAACATCAATCCTAGTCTAGTGATAGATAATACATAACTAGAATTAATGTAACATTCCATAAATATAATAATGGTATTTTTCATTTAATTTCAATTCATGCTTTGTTTTGGGGGTTTCTCAAAGTTTTATGGGGGAATAGATGAGTTTTCAAGAATTGGGCCAAACCATGAGCCCAATTCCAGATTTAAAAATAATTTTTATTTTCTTTTATAATATTTTCATTTTTCAACATTTTTCATACATTCCAATTCCTAAATGGCCTCCCCTGACATTTTAACACCACCATTTCAATTTAGAGCCTTTAGAAATCCATAACAAATGTGTATATGGGTTTTTATTTAAGGGATTGGGCCTGCCTGGGAGCCCAATTCCAGTTTCAAAAATAAAATTTGTTTATTTAATAACATACTCAATTTTAATGATTTTTTGGTGATTCCACCTCTCACCCAAGCCCATTGAACCCATCCGCGTGCCCAAGCTCTCTCACCCCTCTTTGGAGCTCTTATTCATCGCGATGGAGTGTAGAAATTCTTATGGTTTCAAAAATCGTCAAGATTTGAAGAGGTAAGTTCTTTCCATCATACCTCTCTAAATTCTTATTATTTTTCCTCCATTCGAGTTTCTAAATGACCTCCTCATCCTTATTCGAACCTCCCTTGAATTTTTTACTATTTTAAATTTCAGCTACTGGTGTATTTGGGGAGATTATTCAAGATCCCTCAAGTAAGTGAGTCTCTTCAATTCCTATTTCAAATTGCATAGGGTTTCATTCTATTTTATCGTGGTTTCATCCCTTTTCCTTTATGTTCCAAATAACCAGGAGGTAGGATCTCGAAACTGGGGTTTAACCTTGGTTTTTCTAGGTCCAATTTGGTGGTTTTAGGTTTGTTCTCAGTCCCTCTTGGTGCGTTGGTGCTGTGACTTCATTTATGCACATTGATTCATGAGTTTCCATTACATTGGTAGGTTATTCCACTTTGTATGAAATAATTCTGACATAGATTCTGTTTTTATTATGTTTTCATGTTTTACCCATTGATTTTGTGCTGAAAAAATTGTTTTTAGTGGTGTTTTTATTGTAAGTGAATTTTAAGGGCCAATTTCATGTGAGATTTGTTTTTTTATATAAATCTTTTATTGGTTGATTAAGGGATGAATTTTAATTATTTAGTTGACCTTATTGAACTGTACTAGGACTAAAAATAATGTTTTAAATGTTATTATTTTTTTGTTGTTGCTGTAAAATTGGTTTGGGTGATATTAGTAATGAAAACGGTTTTTGAGTACCAATTTTGTGTTGAATTGGGCGTTTTACATGGGTATTCTATGTGATGCTTATTGGGATTGTTTTATAAATCATGTAATGATTTTGAAGAAATTTTTAGGGTTTTTTGAATTCTGTTTTGAAAAACATGAGTATGAATATGGTGTTAATGTGGGGTTTTCAAAGAGTTTTGGGTGCAAAACAAGGAATGATTTGGAGAAGTTGTTTTATTGAAACTCACATTGTTTTGTTTTGTGTTTTAAATGGTGTAAAATGTGTGTAGATACTTTACTGATTATATGTGACCAGTAGTGGTTTTCTATATAGAAATGGATATGTGTATCATTCTGAAATTGTTTGAGCACAAAGGGGGAATCCCGGGTACCTAGGTGGGGCGGATGTGTACTAGTACGGCTAGTGGACCGGATGAGTTTTGTCCATGTTTCACCTAGAATTTTGATAAATACAACTCTAACTAAACTCTGTGGATTATTATTAAGGAAAAATAGGTTATGGGTATGTTCCCTACTGTTGGATCGTGCATGAGAACTAATTTTACTATGGTTACATTACACTAAGGTATGAGGTATATGGGGCTCGAGACTATCTAGTGCCTAGGGGTGTTCTCAATTTTGTTTCTCATTGTTTCTGTGGTATTTTACCATTTATTGGGGTGTTTCTAGAGATAAAATTTCTATTCTAATTTGTGAACATTCTAAAAATTTTATCTTGAAAACTTTTTTCAATTGAAAGTTTCATTTCTTGGATTTTATCACTACTTTTCTTTGCGTATTAAAACTGCTTGCTTTTTCACATTTTATTGCATGCCCTTTGGAATCATTGTGTGGTATCCTATTGGTCTTAGTATCACACCCTACTTACACCCCTTGGGTGTATATAGACTTGGTTATTTTTGAATCAGGTAAGGGAAAGGATATGGGTGATTGTGGTTCAGGGTGTTGGTCCACATCCTTGGGGTGGAGTTGTGGAGACGACTTGGGGGTGATGGCCCCTTGTCATGTGGAGTCCATGTTGCTGTTTTTTTTCTATTTCATTCTGTCTTTGGACCCTTTGTATTTAATTTGAACTTATGTATTCAGTTCTGGATTTTTGTATCAACCTTGCTGGTATGAATTTTTCAGATTCATTTTATCAAATATTTTTGATGTTTTATGTATAAATATTCGGGTCAATCATTCCCATACCAAGATAAATGATACACGGGAACTTGTGTCAGCCCGTGGGGATATGGAATGACCTTTGGGCCATGTCACAGGCTGGGTTTGGTGCCGGTATTGGTGGTGACCAGATTTGGTTCGTGACTAAATGGTATGAAAGGGTGTTAAAATTTTTTGGTTATATTTCTATTTTGGGATGAGTCGAGATAGACATGAGCTGAGACTGTCAGGGCTCGGGGTTTTGGTTGTGAGTAGGGTGTCTGGCCCGCACCTCTCATGGTAGACCTTAAGTCACCAGGGGACATTGGAATTTACAGATTGACTTCACTTCCAGGTGAGACGTGTGGGCAGCAGACCACACATGGACATTGGGCGGTGGAGGAGTAGTTGTTTATTTTATTATTGGAATGTGTTTAGATTATTAATACATGATTTATTTGATAAAAAAAAATTCATAATTATGGTATTGATTTTTGTTTTGTGACTATTTCATTTTGTAGCAACATGCCTCTTCGGAAATCTCCCACGCACCAATGGGAGGAAGCTGGAGAGCGTTCTCCCACACTGATTGATTAGAGGCTAGTCAAGGTTGTGGTCCGAGTTGTCCAAGCTATGGGATAGGGAACAAATATTGCTTATATTCCTACTATGGTAGAATAGACGGTTCCTAAAAGAGATAAATCTCAGGAGTCCTTGAAAAACAAGCCTCCAACCTTCCAAGGCAGCCCAAAACCCCAGGAAGCAGAGGAATGGCTCGAGAAGATCGAGTGTATGTTTGAGTTCCTGGAAACACCCAAAGAGCTCAGGGTGAAGTGTGCCTTATTTCTGTTGGAGGGTCCCAGCCGTAAGTGGTGGGAGTCAGTGCTTCAAACTAGGAAGGATGGGCAGACGCGCTGGGGAGATTTCAAGGCTTTCCTTGATGAACAGTCCTGCCCTGAGCTGTTGGCTTATGCTAGGTCTAGAGAGTTCATGAAACTTGTTCAAGGGAATCTATCTGTGATGGAGTATGCCAAAAATTTCTCTAAGTTGGTTCAGTATGCTCCATAAATTGTCTCTAATGAGTAGGCGAAGGCCCAGAGGTTTGAGAAAGGCTTGGACCAGAGATATACTCCCAGGTGTTCTTGTTTAAGGTGAGAACCTATGATGGGGTCGTTGATCAAGCGTGCATGGTGGAGATTGATAGGAAAGGTAGGTTTGGTTTCTTTGGATCAGTATCAGCGGTGGGAAGTGGTATCTCTTCATATAAGAAAAAGAATTGATAGGATCATGTGAAGAAACGAGGTGGCAGTTTAGGGCACTCTTCCAGATAGTTCTCATCTGTGGATTCTGATGCGAGATCGGTCATGTGCAACTAGTGTGGGAATCCGGGGCACATCCGACTAGAATATTCACATCCTCTAAATACTTCTTACCAGTGTAGAGGTATGGGGAATTTGTAGTGTTTCTACAGTGTGTCACATCCACTTCCGAGTGGGGAAGGGTTAGTGGATTCAAGAGGAGTGCCAGCACAGTTCGTGTCATCGAGGACTGGGGGATCTCGATTTAGCATTCGTGGTGGTAGGTTTGGGTCATCTTCTAGGCAGAGCCAGTTCAGGGCACAACCACAAACTAGCAGTCGTCCTCAAGTAGATACTGGACATCTCCATGTAGTGGATCAAGCACCAGCAGGATCAGAGGCGGGACCGTCGATAGTTCAAGGTACCGTTCTGATTGCATCTTCTATTTCTACTACACTTTTTGATATTGGCGCCTCTGTTTCATTTATTTCTTCCTGTTTTGTGGACATGGTGAATTTTCCAACTAGTTTGATGTCTTTTGCGATGGATTTGGTGACACCTTTGGGAAAGAAGAAGGAGCAGGGTCTCAGGTGCCCGTTGTGTGTGCTTTTTGTGTCAGGGGTTGAGATGGAGTGGGACCTCTTGGTCTTTGATATGGACCCTTTTGAATTAATTCATGGGATGGACTGGATAGTACACTTCTAGGCACATATCGATTTCTACAGGCGGTGAGTGAGTTTCACAACACCTGATGGGAGTCGTCAGGTTTTTCGGGGAGAATGGGATCCTCGGTCAGGTCGCGCAGGACCTCCACTCCTAGAGTTGGGAAGTCTTAAATTCCAGTTATCATTGCTCATGATAAAGGATGATGGTATTTCCCATGGAGGTGCACTAGCTCATGTAGTGAATGATTTTCTGGAGGTATTCCATGATGATTTATTAAGTTTTCCCCAGAGCAGGATGTGGATATTTTGATTCATTTGGCACTGGGAACACAGATGATATCTCTTCCCTCTTATCACATGGCCCACACAGAGCTGAGGGAATTAAACATATAGCTGGATGACTTAGAATCCAAAGGATTCATTCACCTGAGTGTCTCTCCTTGGTCTGCTCATGTGTTGTTCGCAAAAAAGGCTTACGGATCCCTCTGGTTTAGCATTGACTATTGGAAGATGAATAAGGCAACAATTAAGAACAAATACCCTTTTCCTAGAATAGATTATTTGTTTGATCAGTTGAAGGGGGAAATTGGTTCTCATAAATAGACTTGCGTTCGAGTTTTCACCATCTTATGGTGAAGGAGTCAGATATCCCTAAGATAGCCTTCTGAATCATGTACGACCACTTTGAGTATTTTCCCATGCCCTTCGGATTGACCAATTCTCTAGTGGTATTTACAGAACTCATGAACAGGGTGTTTCATCAGTATCTTGATTCCTTCATTGTGGTGTTTGTGGACGACATTCTGGTATACTCTGGCTCTGAGGAGGAACATGAACATCACTTGAGGATTGTTTTGGCTACATTACGGGATCACCGTCTCTATGAAAAGTTTTCAAAGTGCACTTTTTGGATCAGATAAGTGAGATTTATGGGGAATGTGATCTCTGAGAAGGGGGTTTCAGTGGACCCCAAGAAGATTAGTGTGGTTATGTCATGGGAGCAGCTAAAGAATGTGTTCGAGATCATGAGTTTTCTTGGATAGACTGGTTATTATAGGAGATTCGTTTGGTATTTCTCTTGGATTTCTTCACCGATGACTACGCTCACCTAGAAAGGGGTGAAGTTTGTATGCGGTCCAGAATGGCAGGCATCATTCTAGGAGCTAAAGAGGAGGTTGACTATCACCCCCTTGCTTATTTTACCTGAGGCCGGGAAGGGGTATGTGGTCTATTTTGATTCTTCAGGTATGGGTCTTGGGTGTGTGGTTATGCATGATGATCACGTGGTGGCGTATGGCTCTCACCAAATCCGACCACAGGAAAAGAATTACCTGACCCACGACTTGGATTTGGCAGCGGTCATGCATGCTCTGAAGAATTGGCATCACTACCTCTTTAGGGAGAATTTTGTGGTCTAATCTGATCACAAAATGTTAGCCTATATCTTCTCACAGAAGGACTCGAACTTGAGGCAGCGTCGCTGGATCGAGTACATGCAGGTGTTTGACTTTGACATTGTCTATACCCCAGGAAAGGGTAATGTGGTGGCTGATGCTTTGAGTATAAGAGTTCCAGTGTAGGCTTGGAGGAAGTCTACTAATGAGTGGAAATTGATAGGGCTCTTTTCTCATATGCATGTGGAGACCAGGGAACACAGTGGAGGGGAATTCTTGGTGAGTATCAAGTTGACTCCTCTGTTGGAGTTGATTCAGCGGGAACAACCCAGTGATGAGCTTTTTCAGTGGTCAAAGCAGTTTCTTCATGTTTGGGAGACATCCTCTAATTGTCTGTCATCTTCCAAGGGCATATTGTGCTTCAAGTGTCGTTTAGTAGTGTCGTTATCTCTGTGGAAGGTGGTGATGCAGGATAGCCACCAGTCTCAGTGGATGGTACATCCGGGTGCCACTAAGGTGTATTATGATGTTTGTCGGCAGTTTTGGTGGCCTAGTATGAAATGGGACATAGCGGAATTTGTGTCGAGATTCTACACACGCCAGCAGGTGAAATTTGAGCACCAAAGGCCCTCTGGTTTGCTCCAACCACTACCCATTCCTACCTGGAAGTGGGACGATGTCACCATGGACTCCATTTTTGGCTTACGTCGTACAACTTGGGGTACGAAATCCATTTGGGTGGTGATTTATCATCTGAAAAAAATCATCCCACTTCATTCTATTAAAAGATACAATTAAAGTGGATGAGTTGGGCCATTTGTATCTTCAGAAAGTGGTGAGACCCCATGGTGTACCATCATCAGTTGTCTCAGATAGACACCCCCACTTCACTTCTCGATTTTGGGATGGCTTTCAAAAGGCCTTGGGGTCTTAGATTAAGATGAGAACTGTAACACCCCATGCTTCCATGGTATGTTTCCCTTTAAATAATGACATAGCTTGCATCGTACGCAACATCGACATTCTAACACACCGCGACAAATCAAAGTAGCCATTATGAATAGTAATACTCACTTTTTGAAATTTTATAAATTTTATCTTTCAAAGTTGACTCATTTTTGGTTTCGGAATATCAAAATTAGCTTAGGGTCAAATTTTGGTACCTTTCGGATAACATTTAAATTTTGATAAATAGTGAAAATTACTAAATTTTAATTAGAAACAAGTTTATTAATCGAAATAATTACTAGTGATAAATTATGAATTGGAGTGGTTTTAAAGTATATTTATAATATATTTTCAATATTTAATAAAATTCCATTCATTGTACATTATTTAACATTTAAAACGGAAATAAACAAATGTCAATCTTTTGATTGTTATTATTTCTTAAAAACATGCTTTTTGGTTTTGACAGCGGGAATAATTTTTCAATTTATTACTGAAAATTCTGTGTTTATAATTTGGAAAAATGGATTCCATATTTGTAATTAGAAGGTCCAAATTATTTAATTAAGGCTCTTTTGATTTTGGACATTATGAATAGTAACAACGACTATTATCTTTAATTATCATGATTAATTAGTAATCGGGTAGTTAAGGGTACTAAAATAATGTCATAATAAAATAAAATGACCTCAACATATGTCATAATGTTATTGGTTGTGTCATTTTCGACCATGGTTTTTCTTATTCCAACTTAGAGACCCCATGGAATAACTTTTGTGTGATCGTGAAATTTTATCATTTTATTTTTTAAAGAAAGGAAAATATAACAAAAGTATGTAAAACCTAAGTAAAACAATTTTAATTTTGTCTACATATATGATCTCATAGACTATAAAAAGTCATTGGAAATATAAATAGATTTCCTACATCATGGGATTTGTTTTATAATTTTTAGACATTAAATAAATAAATTTATTTATGACACCATGATGATGCAGTGATTACCTCATTAATGAACGATTTAAATAAAACGAAAAGATAAGGTAAAATATAAGACTTACACTTGTATAAATCCTATTGTATGGGTTTATTTCAAACCCTTATCACCTTATCCTCGAAATATATAATTTTGGGACCTTCAAAATCTGAAAATAATTTCATAATAAAGTAATATTTCATGACTTTCCAAGAGTTCCCCTCCTCCCTCTTATAAAAGGCCCCCACCTCTACCCCTTACCCCCACCTCTCAAGCCCTTGGATCATCCAAAATTTACCCAAATACCCTCTTAAATTTCCTCCCTTCATCCAAGAGTCATTAAATTTGATCAGAAAGCCAACCTAAGGAGCCCTTTTGATCAAATAAAAAGGAAGAACCCGAAGAAGAGGTAATGATTTCACCACCCTCTTTCAAGTTCCTTTCTTCTTCAACTTCTTCTTTCATTGTTATTTTCTTTATAAAATAATAAATCTAGTATCTTCTATATACAATGATGTTGTTATAAATATGGTACAACCATATTCAGTATTCTATCCATCCTTTTAATGACATGTCACCATACGTGCGTACGTACGGCTTAACGTCTCCACGTCGTGGTGTAATTGTTATTAAAAACATTATTATTTGGATGGGTATGATAATGACGTTTAATTGATGTAAATAATAAATATAACATGATAATGATTCTGTATATATTATATACCATCCAATTATATATTATTTTAATATCAAAAGAATGATAGTGTCGCTCGTGCGTACGTACGGACTACCGTCTCCACGAACACGATGAGATTCATTCCCCATCGTATCCATTCGATACTAATTCTCATTTGATAATTAAAAGTTATGGTTAAGGAATTGATATAATTTTGTAAATGAATAAGATACAACCTATCCATAACAAACATGAGTTATGTAACGAAACATATAAAATAAAACGAGTAAGTTAACACCTGAAACGACGATAATACTAAGGTATTATTAACAAAGCAATTTTAAAATATAATATATGATATCATATTAATATATATGATTCTTGTATAATTTAATAACAATTATTTCACCATTATACATGAGGCTATCCTACCCTCATCCAAGGAAAAGTACAAGGTAAGGGTTTATTTCACAATCTCTTCATTATCCGAGGTTTTTTATACGTAATTATCTATTGGGACCTCATTATCATCCACATCCATGTTTCTTAAAAAAGAATTTCTAAACACTAATACTATTTTACAGAATATGTTTTAAAGTCATTTATACCCTTGTTTTACTTTTTATAAGAAGTTTATAAAAGAATCTTTCCGTTGTTTTCCAAATATGGTCCTTTTTAAACCTTTTCGACAAAATTTATGTAAGAATGCCTTTTTTAACTTATACGGTGGGTACGGATATTTTATGCCATTATAAAATCATTGAATCTTACCTTAAAATCTTATAAGAATATTTTCAAAGTAAATGTTTTCTTTTATAATTATGTGACTTTTAAATGATTTCAAAAAAAAAGATATTTCTCTCAAATAGTTTTCATTTCATCTATGGAATCATCCTTTGATGGATTTTAAGCTTATTTGATGTTGATATATTATGATAAAAAACTTACATATTGTATTGATGGTTTTTTGATATGTTTGACTGTGGATGTGTTATTTTTATACCATTCATGGTTTATGGAGAAATTATTGTCATTTCATATGCTAGTTTTAATACGAATATTTATGTTATGTTTAAACCTGTTCATATGAGGAATGCATTGGACTTAATAAGTGACGAGTGGAGCCCGCTATATCTCATTGATGCATCGATAGTTCTCATGAGACAAACTAGTGTCTTGGAATAAGGCCTTGACAAAATCTTATTTTTAGTCTTGTCACAAGGCCTCGACTATGTGGTTATGATAGTTTGGAATTATGCATTCCATCATTATGAATTCCATCATTATAAAAGTGGTTATTGATATTGCATGTGATTATTAGAATAGTATAATATCCATGTGAATAAGTAAATTGAATTATATCATTTTATATTTTCCCTATTATACTGGAGTTCAAGTTTAAAAGGATATTGTTTTAGTTATACATTTCTTTAAATGTTTATGTTTATTTATGAATGTTTCTGCTATATTGTTATCCATACTGAGCATCTGAGGTATCCCCTTTCAATGTTTTATTTTTTCCAAGATGTGAAGAAGTATTTTATGAATGACTTTCAGGGATAGTATGAGGGGATATTAGTGTGGTATATGAAGACCAGATGTGTTATAGTTTTTTTTTCACTTTATGATGTAATGTAATACTTATGAGTATATCTAGTGTTTCCAAGGCCACTAAACTAATCATTCTATTGAGACTTGATATTTTTTGATCATGCCAATTTTATGTAATAATGCACCAACTCTGGGTAACAGGGGTCGGGGCATTACAGTTGGTATCAGAGGCAGTTTAGTAGTAACCTTGGAAGCTAGATTTAGATAAAATCTAATTAGAGCACATAGACCTAAAATAGACTTTGAGGATTAGTATAGGAGAACATCCTAGAATTTTGTTATTATAGAGATTTTGTGAGTTTTCTGGGAAATACATCTCTGTCTGGATACGAGCAGGTAGACGCAGCTCTGGCATAGATGTACCTAGGGGTAAAACCCTAAAACACCACTTTGAGCTAGACTCGAACGGGAACTGGTGCACGACAACGGGCTTTGCTGCACTCTTGGTTACTACACTCCTGGGGGATATGCTTAGGATAATTATCATTTTTTTTAAAAATCCTTATGAAGGGTTTATGAGTATATACTTCCTCAAAGAAATTTTTTTTTATTATTATGTATTATATCCATAAATTGTTCAATTTATTAAAGTGTTCTGCAAGTATGGAATTATGTATTTTGATTCATAAACTGATCTATTTTATGCCATTGTTTAGACATGGCGGCTGGTGGAAGAAATGGAAACCATATCAATGAACACACTCCATATAGGGATTTCCCTCCTACTGAAGATAATTATAGTGGAGCTGGTGATGCAACAAGTGTAATCATCTAATCACCATACTTGGACAACTCACTCAGGTTATGAATAATAACCTTACCCATATGGAGCACCCTGATCTGCAGCGTTGAGGATGAATTTTAGACCGCTTCATGACACAACAACCACCAACATTCAATGTGAGTACAAATCCATTAGTATCTGTGCAATGGATAAATTCCCTAGAAAAAATATTTCAGGCTTTAGGGAGTAGTGAAAGTGAAAAAGTTGTCAAGGTAGTTTACTGCATCACTGGAGATGCTGATCAATAGTGGTCATTGATTAAAAATAAAAAGGAAGATGAGGAAGTATCAAGTATGGAATGGAGAGAGTTTAAAGATATTTTATTAGAAAAATACTTTCCTCATGACCATCGAGTGGATATGGAAACACAATTTCTGAGTCTGAGGAAAAAGGAGGACGAGAATGTTGCAAAGTATGAGTCTAAATTTACAAGGTTAGCGAGGCATGCTGCAGATTATAAACATAACCCAAAAAGTAAGATTAATCATTTCTTTGATGGGTTAAAACCATTTCTCCGTCGAGCTTTAGTATCACAATCCTTCTCATCGTATGAAAATATTGTCTCATGTGCTAACAAGATAGAAAAATAATTCTCTAAGACTTATGAAAACAAATTAAAGCGAGAGATGCAACACCCCAATCTTCCACGGTACGTTTCCCTTTGAATAATGCAAGAGCTTGCATTGTACGAATCTTCGAGATTCTAACACAATGTCAATAATCAAAATAGCCATTATGAATAGTAATACCTAAATTTTGAAATTTTATAAATTTTAGATTTCAAAATGGACTTCATTTTTTGATTTGGAATATCGAAATTAGCTTTGGGTGAAATTTTGGTACTTTTCGGATAACTTTTATATTTTGATGAATAGTGAATATTACTAAATTTTAATTAAAAACAACTTTTTTAATCGAAATAATTAATAGTAATAAATTATTAATTTGAGTGGTTTTATATTTCAAATATATTTTTATCATTTAATACAATTTTGGTCATTGGACATAATTTCACATTTAAACCGGACATAAACAAGTGTCAATCTTTTGATAGTTATTATTTCTTAAAAACACGCTTTTTGGTTTTGAAAACGGGAATAATTTTTAAATTAATTACTGCAATTTCTGTGTTTATAAGTTGGTAAAATGGATTCTATATATCGAATCAGAGGGTCCAAATTATGTAATTAAGACCCTTTTTGGACGTTATGAATAGTAACGATGACAATTATCTTTAATTATCATGATTAATTAGAAATTGGGTAGTTAAGGGTAATGAAATAATATTGTAATAATATAAAATTACTCCAACATGTGTCTTAATGCTATTGGTTGTGTCATGTCCGACCATGGGATTCCTTTTTCCAACTTAGGGACCCCATGGAATCACTTTTGTGTGATAGTTACATTTTATCATTTTATTTTTTAAAGAAAGGAAAATATAACAAAAATATGTAACACCTAAGTAAAACAATATTAATTTTGTTTACATAAATTATATCTTAGACTATATATATTAATTGTAAAGATAAAATTATTTCCCATATCATGGTAATTTTTTTATAATTTTTATACATTAAATAAATATATTTATTTATGACACCATGATGTTGCAGTGATTACCTCAATAATGAACGATTTAAAGAAAATGAAATGATAAGGTAAAATATAAGACATAATCTTATCAAAAACCTATTGTATGGGTGGATATATAACCCTTATCACCTTATCTTTGAAATATATCATTGTGAGACCTTTATAATCTGAAAACCATTTTATAATAAAATAATATTTTCAATCATTCCAAAAGAACCCCTCCTCTCCTCTTATAAATGACCCCAACCCCTATCACCTTATTCACACCATAAAAGCCATTTGGATATTCCAACCTCTTCCCAAATACCCTCTCAACTTTCATCCCTTCATCCAAGAAGCCTTACCTTATGCATAAGGCACTTCAAGAGTCCTTTTGGTTCAAACCAAAGGGAGTTACCCAAACTAAAGGTAACGATTTCTCTTAACTTATTTTCTTTTATTTTACTTATACAACCCCTAACCTATTTTTATTATTTTCTTTTGTAACAAAACTATTATCATAAGTATACATGGATTTTGGTATGATACATATTTGAACTACACTTACACACACCTCCATCTAATGGTTAAAGAACATATTGTTTCTGTGGGTAGAGAATTACTACCTTATGAAATGATGATTGTTCAATCTCCTTTTAACACCTATCATGGTGTCCATTAAGATGTCATTATATTTATATATGATATAAATTATTTTTATGTTTTCATTATGCTTCTTAATTTATCATTTATGGCATACCTTTATGATTTCCATTATGGGTAAACACGATAATTTCTTTTTACGAAGTGCGGACTACCGCCCCCTCAAAGTGATTTGAATCGTTAATGCCATATGTGGGACGTATAAAGGATGGAGTTAATGATATTATATATGATATTATACTTTAATTATAATATACCTTTATATCATTATTATTTCATTCCATTAAATACCAAATAGAAATGAAAGTAGCGTTCATGCGTACGTACGGCTTACTATCTCCATGAACGGTGCATTTAATTTCTTACCTCTAAATGTTATGTAATATTATAAATGCATGTATATACTGGATATATATGATATATACGTCATGAATATAATTCTGGAGATAATAGATATTTTACAACATAAACAACTTGTAATTATAAGAAGTTTATTTTTGACTCAAGTACCAAGGATCGACAAAACGACCGTTATTAAATTAAATGATTACATAAAGTTCATAACATGGTAATAAGTGATGTAAAATGAATAATTAACTTGAAAAGGTTCTTAAGAAAATAGAAGATAACTATAGTTTGTCATTTAGGGGATTAAAGAATGATCGAGTCATGTCGGAATGAGGTAAGGGACTTCGTCTCAATCTCCATTCATTGAGGCATATTTCTTTAATACGGTGTATAAAACCCATTGAATTTTACTTTTATTCAAAAGGAATATTTTTATAAGAATCATTTTTACTAAACGAAAAAAGGAATATTTTGTCTTACGTATGCGGCGACAATGACTTCTCCTCCACCGTGACCATTATTTGAGTTTCGGCTTCCTCTACAAGCCATAACTTTTTTTAAATGAAAAATAAATACCATGTTTTAATTTTATTTTATTTTGGTTTTGAAAATGGTTTTGATAATGTTTTGATTATATCAATGTGTTGTATTTATATCTTGTTATTGAATTGGGGAAATGTTATGTTTCCATTATGCATGGTTTATGTGATACGATTATTTTATGGTTCTTGGTCATTTTTTATGATATGTTTCAACCTTTTAATATAATAAATGCATTGGACTTAGTAAGTGATGGGTGGAGCCCGCTGTAGCTCCTCGATGCATCGGTAGGTCTCATGAGACAAACTAGTGTCTTGGCACAAGGCCTTAACAAAATCTTATTTGTAGGCTTGGCACACGGCCTTGACTATGTGGTTATGATAGTCTTCCATTATGCATTCCATTATTATGAAAGTGGTTATTGATATTGCATGTGATTATTTGACTAGTAGAATATCCATCTGAATAAGAAAATGGAATAATTTCATTTTATCATTTCCCTATTATAATGGCGTTCAAGTTTAAAAGTAATTTGTTTTAGTTATACATTTCCTTAAATGTTTATGTATATTTATGAATGTTTCTGCTGTACTGCTTACCCTTACTGAGCGTTTGAGTTCACCCCTTACTATGTTTTATTTTTCCTAGGATTCCAAGAAGTATATTGTGATTGATATGCAGGGTTAAAACAAGGGAATACTGGTGTACATAAAAGATTATTTATGTTGTTTTGTATGTTATAAAGTGTAATGTAACATTCATGTATGTAATCTATTTTCCAAGACTGCTAAACTGATCTGTCCTTCGGGACGTGATTCCTTGTAATCATGCCAATGTATTAAAATAATGCACCAACTCTGGGAAACTAGGTTCGGGGCGTTATAGTTGGTATTATAGAAAGTTTAGAAATAACCTTGGAATCTAGATTTAGATAAACTCTGATTAGAGCACATAGCCCTAAGATAGACTTTGAGGATTAGTATATAAGAACATCCTAGAATTTTGATATTGTAGATATTTTGTGAGTTTTCCAAGTAATACATCCATATCTGGATACGAGCAGGTAGAGGCAGCTCTGGAACAGATGTACCTTGGGGTAAAACATGAAAACACTGCTTTTAGCTAGACTCAAACGGGAACTGGTGCACGAAAACGGGCCTTTCTATACTCTTGGTTACGACACTCCCGGGGGATATTCTTAGGATAATTCTCATTTTCTTTACAAACCATTATGAAGGTTTTATGAGTATATACTTCCTCAAAGAAGACATTTTTCTGATAATGTATTATATCCATAAAATGATTAATTAATGTTAAGTGTTTTAAAATTTTGGGATTTGGTATTGTTATTCATAAACAAATATAGTGTATGTCGTTGTTTAGAAATGGTGCCCAGTAGAAGGAATGAGAACTCCAGCAATACGTATGATCCAAAGAGTAAGAAAGATCATATCTTTCTTGGTCTTAATCCAGAATTTAGAAGGACAATATTCTCCCACGTATTATCATCATATGAAGAAATAATATAATGTGTTGATAAGATAAGTAAAGAATTCTCGGAGTCATATGGCTTTGAATGGAATCCAGAGAAGGAAATGATGGTGAAGAGAAGGAATGATAAATGGAATAAGGTAAAGAAGGATTTTACCATATGGGAAAACTGTGGAAAGAATCACCTTGGAAAATGCTTGAAGGGATTGGGGGTATGTTATAAGTGTGGAGAAAAAGGACACCAAGTACGTGACTGCAAGGGTAAAAAAAAGGTTTCAAATGTACAATGCTTTATCTGCAAGGAGTTTGGACACTACGCAAACCAATTTCCCAGTCATCATACTACGCCGCAAATGATGCTATTGGGTAATAATCAAGTTATGATACAACCACAGATGAAGAGAAATGACTAGTGTTCTAATGTTGTTATTTTGGAATTATTTCATTTAAGTTTTGTATCAATGATGTACTAGAAATAAATAAGGATTATACTGCATTACTATTTCATTACAGATTTAAGATTTTATGGTACTAAGAAAAGTGACTCTACAACGAGTTAAACTTTTTGTAAATTACATGGTTGAAGGAAAGATAAACGTTAATATGGTCCTAATATTGAGGCATTGATTTTGGAAAAAGATATGGTTGATTTGGGTAAATTATATTGGATATTCTTGAATTCCTTGAAACTGATTGAATATTTTTATATTCCGTAATTCTTGGAGTTTACAAAATTTTTGGATGGATGAAGTATATCTAGTATTCTTTAAGGAATAAGGGAGCATGAATGTAATCAATAAGGTTTTATGGTAATTCAGGATGTTTTAGTGTTTTAAAAGAATACATGATGAAGGTATTCACATGCTATTACGGGGTAAAAAGGATCTACATTATTTTTACCTTTCATATAAATTTTGGACGGAGAGTTTATAGAAGTATTTTGGATAATTATAAAGGTTGTAATGGATTATATTTTACATCAGATACTATTATTAATGTTATTTTTGTATATTTATAAAAAGTACAACATGCAGACCATGTGACAACCCATCGCGTCAGACCAAGCTGTGGGAATCGAACCCACAAACATAGTGCAATTGGGATTTATCACCTACCAATAGACTACGTGAAGTACCTGGAGTTTATACTATATTTTTATTTTTTTTAATGTTCTGATATATGAATTATAAATTTATTTTTGGAACCCGATACAGTTAGGATAAATAGAATATTTTTGAGTTCTATTACCTTTTGGAGTGAAAGATGGGTTTGTGGTAAAAATTTATTAAAGAATGAAAGTCTACATGACAAGTAAGTACATTTCCTTACATTCTTATTAAATCTCATAAATAAATTTCTCAATTTTATTAAAGATAACTTAAAACAAAAATGTTATCGATTATCTTTTCCTACTGGGGAATCAATGACCGTTTAACAAATTAGAAGTTTGTGATTTTCTTGTAGTTAACTTTCTCCTAATCCTATTTTCTACAACTCTCCATCAGACCTTGATGGTTTGTTTCTCCTCCATATCCTTTCTTTCATATAATCCTAGTATGGGCTATCTCGAGTAACCTTTGTACTTCTCTTTATTTCTTTTAAAGTTATATTTTTATTAACCCTATTTCCAATATGGGTTTTCCACAAAGGTATTTTCTATTTTCAACCTTTTATTTTTGAAGAAAATTATCTAATTGTGAGGATACAGTTTATTAAAGGAGGGTATAATTTAACAACCAAATCTTCCACAGTACGTTTCCCTTTGAATAATTCAATAGCTTGCATTGTACGCAACTTCGAGATTCTAACACACTATGACCAATCAAAATAGTCGTTATGAATAGTAATACCCATTTATTGAAATTTTATAAATTTTATCATTCAAAATCGACTTCATTTTTGGATTTGGAATATCTAAATCTTCTTAGGATTAAATTTTTGTACTTTTCAAATAACTTTTATATTTGATGAATAGTGAAAATTACTAAATTTTAATTAAAAATTACATTTTTAATCGAAATAGTTAATAGTGATAAATTATGAATTTGAGTGGTTTTAAAGTATATTTAGAATATATTTTTACCATTTAATAAAATTTTGGTCATTGGACATAAATTCACATTTAAACCGGACATAAACAAGTGTCAATCTTTTGATAGTTATTATTTCTTAAAAACACGCTTTTTGGTTTTGACAGTGAGAATAATTTTTAAATTAATTACTGCAATTTCTGTGTTTAGAATTAGGAAAATGGATTCCATATTTGGAATCAGGAGGTCAAAATTTTTTAATTAATACTTTTTTTGGACATTAATAATAGTAATGATGACAGTTATCTTTATTTATCATGATTAATTAGTAATCGGGTAGTTAAGGGTAATGAAATAATCTCATAATAATATAAAATGACCCCAAAATGTGTCCTAATGATATTTGTTGTGTCATGGCTGATCATGGGATTCCTTGTGCCAACTTAGGGACCCAATGGATTCACTTTTTGTGTGATAGTGACATTTTATCATTTTATATTTTAAAGAAAGGAAAATATAACAAAAAGTACGTAACACCTAAGTAAAACAATTTTAATTTTCTCTACATAAATGATATCTTAGACTATAAATATTCATTGTAAAGCTAAAAATATTTCATACATCATGGTAATATGTTTATAATTTTTTGACATTAAATAAATATATTTATTTAGGACAAAATAATGATGCAGCGATTAGCTCATTGGTGAACGATTTAAATAAAATAAAAAGATAAGGTAAAATATAAGACTTACACTTGTCAAAAACCTATTGTATGTGTGTATTTTGAACCCTTATCACATAATGTTCTAAATATATCATTGTGTGGCCTTTATAATCTGAAAACCATTTTATAATAAATTAATATTTTCAATCTTTCCAAAAGAGCCCCTCCTCTCCTCTTATAAAAGGCCCCCACCTCTACCACCTTATCCATGCCTTAAAAGCCATTTGGCTCGGCCAAACTTGGCCAAAATACCCTCTCAACTTTAATCACTTCATATTAGAAGCCTTACCTTATATAGAAGGTACTTCAATAGTCCTTTTGGTTCAAACCAAAGGGAGTTACCCAAACTAAAGGTATTGATTTCTCTTAACTTCTTTTATTTTTTTTACTTCTAAAACCCCTAAACTCTTTTTATTCATTTCATTTGTAACAAAACCAGTATCCTCAATATAATTTTATGTTTTTATAATAATTATTCTTACTACACTTACACACAACTCTATATAATGGTTAAAGTACATATTATTTCTGTGGGTGGCGAATTACTACCTCATGAAACGATGATTGTTCAATATTCTTTTAACATTTCTCATGGTGGACATTAAGATGTTACTATATTTATATATGATATATATTATGTTTATTTATTCATTATTCTTCTGCATTTTTCATTTATGGAATACCTTTATGATTTCCATTATGGGTAAACGCGATGATTTCATTTTAGGAAGTGCGGACTACCGCCCCCTCAAAGTGATTTGAATCGTTAATTCCATATGTGAGATGTATAAAGGATGGAGTTAATTATATTATATATGATATTATGCTAGAATTATAATATACTTTATATCATTATGATTTCATTCCATTGTATATGAAATAGAAATGAAAGTAGCGTTCATGCGTACGTACGGCTTACCGTCTCCATGAACAGTGAATTTCATTTCATACCTCTAAATGTTATGTAATATTATAAATTCATGTATATACTGAATATATATGATATATAAATCATGAATATAATTCTGGATATAATGGATATTTTACCACATAAATAACTATTAATTGATTACATAATGTTCATAACATGGTAATAAGTGATGTAAAAGGAATAATGAACTTGGAAAAGGTTCTTAAGAAAATAGTAATTAACTATAGTTTAACATTCAGGAGAATAAAGAACGATCGAGTCCTGTCGGACATGAGGTAAGGGACTTCGTCTCAATATCCATTCATTGAGGCATATTTATTTTATACGGTGTATAATCCCCTTTGAATTTTACTTTTATTCAAAAGGAATCTTTTTATACGAAGCATTTTTACTTAACGACAAAATGAATGTTTTTTCCTACATATGCGGTGACAATGACATCTCCGCCGCCTTGACCATTATTTGAGTTTCGGATTCCTCTACAAGCCATAACTTTTTTTAAATGAAAAATAAATACCATGTTTTACTTTTCTTTTATTTTGGTATTGAAAATGGATTTGATAATGTTTTTATTATATAAATGTGTTGTATTGATATCTTTTGATTGAATTGTGGTAATGTTATGTTTACTTTATGCATGTTTTATGTGCTACAATTTTGTTATGGTTCATGGGAATTGTTTATGATATGTTTAAACCTTTTCATATAAGGAATGCATTGGAATTAGTAAGTGACGGGTGGAGCCCACTATAGCTCCTTGATGCATCGGTAGGTCTCATGAGACAAACTAGTGTCTTGGCACAAGACCTTGATAAAATATTATTTGTAGCCTTGGCATAAGGCCTTGACTATGTGGTTATGATAGTCTGACATTATTCATTCTATCATTATTAAAGTGGTTATTGATATTTCATGTGATTATTCGACTAGTATAATATCCATGTGAATAAGTAAATGGAACTATTTCATTTTATCTTTGCTCTATTATACTGAAGTTCAAGTTTAAAAGGATTTTTTTAGTTATACATTGCCTTAAATGTTTATGTTTATTTATGAAATTTTCTGCTGTATTTCTTACCCTTAATGAGCATTTGAGCTCACCCCTTTCTATGTTTTATTTTTTGTAGAATTCAAAGAAGTGTATTTTGATTGATATGTTGGGTTAAACCAAGGGAATAATGGAGTTCATAATGGATTATTTATGTTGTTTTGTATGTCTTAAAGTGTAATGTAACATTCATGAGTGTAATATGTTTTCCAAGACTGATAAATTGACCAGTCCTTCAAGACATTATGCATTGTATTCATGCCAATGTATTAAAATAATGCACTAACTTTGGGTAACTGGGGTCGGGGCGTTTCAAGAGAAGAATAGAACAGTGTAGTAAGAGACAGATAAAGGGAAAAAGGGAATGAAGTATTTTCCATTATGTGATAATTTTGGTAAGAAACACCCTGGTACTTGCGTAAAAGGAAAGGGAGTTTGTTACAAATGTGGAGAAAAAGTTCACCAGACTCGTGATTACAAGGGAAAGAAAAAGGCTATCAATGTTGAATGCTAAAATTTTAGAGAAATGGGGAATTATGAAAATGAATTCTCTAGGTGCCAAGGAAACTTACCTCAGAAAATTCCAAGGGAGAAAGGCCAAGCTTATACTATTACTAAAGATTAAGTTAAATAATTATTGTATTTGTGTTTTTGGACACAAGAACTATTTTATGGTTATAAGAATAATGTGATATATATAAGGATTTTACTACAGTACTTGTTGTTTTCATTAAGTTTTTAATATGATGATGGTAATCACATTTTTAGTATGTGACAATAAGAGAAACTTTACTTTGTTTTGGGAATCTGATGTTACAATTGATTTTAATATTTAGGGACCTTTTAGAGAAAGTCTGGATAGAGGTATTTTGGATAACTATAAAGGTTGGAATGGATTAAGTTGAACTTTGGATAGTATTTTTTAAGGATAAAACATTTCTGAAGATTATTTTTGGAATATTATAATACTATAGTTTTAGGAAAAGGATAACCTACAGGTCGGGGGATAACCCGTCACATCGGAAAAAGCTGTAGGAATCGAACCCACAACCATAGTGCAACAGGCCTTTATTACCTACCACTAGCTTACATGAAGTCCCTGGTTATTACAAAAATAGTTTTCATAATCTAAATGGTATGTTTTAATATTTGGAACCTTGTTTGATTTGGATAAATATAATATTTTTGAGTCCTATTATCTTTTTTGAGTGAAAGATGAGTTTGTGGTAGATATTAGTTGAAGGTTGAAACTCTACTTGTCAAGTATATATATATATATATACCGCTCTCTTATTATATGAATAAATTAATTCTTAAACATTAGAAAAGGAATATTAAAAGAAAAAATGTGTTATCTTAATACCTTATGTTTTTTTGAACTGATGATATTTTAAATCACCATAGATTGAAGGCTTTGAGGCCCTCAATTTTACACTTGTTTGTGATTTATGAACTAATCACTCCCTAAAAATATTTAGGTTTTCCTCCAATTATGTGTCTCTAATTTCCAACAATGTTCTCCTAATCGTGAACATAATTTGGTGGTGACTTTTCCATTTCCATTTCCCTCTTATTAATGATAAATTTTATTAACCTTGTTTTTGGTGTGAGTTTTCCACACAGGTATTTTCTATTTTCAACCTTTTATTTTCGAACAATAATTTAAAATTGCGAGGAAGAAATTTATTAAAGGAGGGTATAATGTAGCACCCCAAGATTCCAAGGTACGTTTCTCTTTGAATAATGCAATAGCTTCCATTGTACGCAACTTCGAGATTCTAACACACCGCGACTAATCAAAATAGCCATTATGAATAGTAATACACACTTTTTGAAATTTTATAAATTTTTTCATTCAAAATTGACTTCATTTTTGGTTTCATAATGTTGAAATTATCTTAGGGTGAAATTTTGGTACCTTTCGGATAACATTTATATTTTGATGAATAGTGAAAATTACTAAATTTTAATTAAAAACAACTTTTTTAATAGAAATAATTAATAGTGATAAATTATGAATTCGAGTGGTTTTAAAGTATATTTAGAATATATTTTTACTATTTAATACAATTTTGTTCATTGTACATAATTTCACAATTAAATCGGACATAAAAAAGAGTCAATCTTTTGATAGTTATTATTTCTTAAAAATACGCTTTTTGGTTTTGACAGCAGAAATAATTTTTAAATTAATTACTGTAATTTATGTGTTCACAATTTAGTAAAATGGATTCCATATTTGGAATCATAATGTCCAAATTTTGTAATTAAGACTTTTTTTGACATTATGAATCGTAACGATGACAATTATCTTTAATTATCATGATTTATTAGTAATCGGGTAGTTAAGGGTAATGAAATAATATCATAATAAAATAAAATGACCCCAACATATTTCTTAATGCTATTTTTTGTGTCATGGCCAACCATGGGACGCCTTTTTCCAACTTAAAGACCCCATGGAATCACTTTTTTGTGATAGTGAAATTTTATCATTTTATTTTTTAAAGAAAAGAAAAATATAAGAAAAGTATGTAACACCAAAGTAAAAAAAATTTAATTTTATCTACATAAATGATCTCTTAGACTATAAATAGTCATTTTAAATATAAAAATATTTCCTACATCATGGTATTTTTATTATAATTTTTATACATTAAATAAATTTATTTATGAACCCATGATGATGTAGTGATTACCTCATTAATGAACGATTTAAATAAAATGAAAAGATAAGGTAAAATATAAAACTTACACTTATCTAAAGCCTATTGGATAGGTAGATTTAAAACCCTTATCACCTTATCCTAGAAATATATCATTGTGTGACCTTTAAAATCTGAAAAGCAATTCATAATAAAGTAACATTTCATGACATTCCAAGAGTGCCCCTCCCCCCTCTTATAAAAGGCCCCCACCTCTACCCCCTTACCCATACCTATCAAGCCCTTGGATCGTCCAAACTCTACCCAAATACGCTCTCAACTTTCCTCCCTTCATCCTATAGTCCTTATTTTGATCAGAAATCCAACCTATGGAGCCCCTTTGATCAAATCAAAAGGAAGAACCCGAAGAAGAGGTAATGATTTCACCACGCCCTTTCAAGTTCCTTTCTTCTTCAACTTCTTATTTCTTTGTTATTTCCTTTATAAAATAAATAGTCCAATATCTTATATAAACTGTGATGTTATTATGAATTTGGTACAACCATATTTGGTATTCTATTTATCCTTTGAATGACATGTCACCATACGTGCGTACGTACGGCTTACCGTCTCCACGTTGTGGTGTAATTGTTATTCAAAACATTATTATTTGGATGGGTATGATAATGATGTGTAATTGATGTAAATAATAAATATAACATGATAATTATTTTTTATATATGATATAACATCCAATTATATTTTATTTTAATATCAAAATAATGATATTGTCGCTCGTGCGTACGTACGGACTACCGTCTCCACGAACGCGATGAGATTCATTCCCCATCGTATCCATTCAAGACTAATTATCATTTGATGATTAAAAGTAATGTTTAAGGACTTGATATCATTTTGGATATGAATAAGATAAAACCTATCCATAACATACATGACTTATGTAATGAAACATATAAAAGAAAATGAGTAAGTTAACACCCGAAACGACGATAATACTAAGATATTATTAACAATGCAATGTTAAAAGATAATATATGATATCATATTAATATATAATATTATTTTATAATTTAATAACAATTATTTCACCATTATACAGGAGTTTAACCTACCCTCAACCAAGGAACAATACAAGGTAAGGGTTTATTTCACAATCACTTCATTATCTGGGGTTGTTTGTACGTAATTATCTATTGGGAGCTCATTATCATCCACATCAATCTTTCATAAAAATGTATTTCAAAACATTCATACTATTTTACTGAATATGGGTTAAATTCATTTATACTCTTGTTTGACTTTTTATAAGAATTTTATAAAGGAATCTTTCCGTCATTTTCCAAACAAGGTCCTTTTTAACCTTTTCGACAAAATTAACGTAAGAATGTCTTTTTTAACTTATACGGTGGGTGTGGCTACTTTCCACCATTATAAAATTGTTGAATCTTCCCTTACAAGCTTATAATAATATTTTCAAAGTAAATGTTTTCTTTTATAATTATGCTACATTTAAATGATTTAAAAAAGATATTTCTCTCAAATAGTTTTGATTTCATATATGTTAACAACCTTTGATGGATTTTAATCTTATTTGACATTGATTTATTATGATATAAAACTTCCATATTTTATTGAAGGTTTTGTGATATGTTTGACTGTGGATGTGTTATTTTTATACCATTCATGGTTTATGGAGAAAGTATTGATATTTCGTATGCTAGTTTCAATACGAATGTTTATGTTACGTTTAAACATGTTCATATGAGGAATGAATTAGAATTAATAAGTGACGAGTGGAGCCCGCTATAGCTCCTCGATGCATCGGTAGGTCTCCTGAGACAAACTAGTGTCTTGGCACAAGGCCTTGGAAAAATCTTATTTGTATTATTGGCATAAGGCCTTGACTATGTGGTTATGATAGTATGACATTACACATTCCATAATTATGAAAGTGGTTATTGATATTGGATGTGATGATTCAACTAGTGGAATATCCATGTGAATAAGTAAATGGCATTATTTCATTTTATCTTTGCCCTATTATACTAAAGATCAAGTTTAAAAGGCTTTTGATTTAGTTATACATTACCTTAAATGTTTATGTTTATTTATGAAAGTTTCTTCTATATTGTTATCCTTACTAAGCGTCTGAGCTCACCCCTTTCAATGTTTTATTTTTTCTAGTATGTGAAGAAGTATTTTATAAATGACATGCAGGGATAGTATGAGGGGATATGAGTGTGGTCCATGAAGACAAGATGTGTTGTAGTTTATTTCACTTTATGATGTAATGTAAGACTTATTAATATATCTAGTGTTTCCAAGGCTACTAAACTAATCAGTCTTTCGAGACATGATATTTTTTTATCATTATAATGTTATGTAATAATGCACCGACTCTGGGTAACTAGGTTTGGGGCGTTACAAGCACGACATACCACCCTCAGACAGATGGTCTGACAGAGAAGGCGAATCAGATTTTGGAGGACATGATTCGTGCATGTGTCATAAAATTGGAGGTTCTTGGGATATCCATTTTGGATTGGTTGATTTTGATTATAATAACAGTTACCAATCCTTGATTCGAGTGGCCCCTTATGAGGCGTTGTACGGTCAGCCATGTCGGTCCCCCCTATGTTGGGATGAGGTATGAGAGACTTCACTGTTGGGACCGAGTCTTGTGCAGGGAAATTATGAGAAGGTAAACTTGATCCGGAAGTGATTATTGATAGCGTAGAGTCGTCATAAATCATATGATGACTGGAGGCGACAAGACCTAGAGTTTTCTTTGGGTGAGAGGGTATTCTTGAATGTCGCCCCTCGCCTAGGCCATCGTCGATTGGGGAAGTAAGGTAAGCTGATGCTGAGGTATTTTGGGCTCTTTTAGATCACCGATCATATTGGAAAGGTGGCATACAGGTTGTCTTTACCTTCTGAGTTGACATCCATCCATGATGTCTTCCATTCTCTCAGTTAAAGAAATACAACCCGGATCCATCCCATGTACTGAGTTGGGAAGAACTAGAGATAGAGCCTGACTAGTCTGTTATTGAGTGGCCGGTCAAAATAGTGGTCTCCCAAGAAAAGGTGCTTCGAGGGAAGTCCATTCTGTTGGTCTGGGTTCATTGGCATCATTGTAATTATACACGTGAGACATGGGAGCAGAAGTCATGGGTTTAAGTAGATTATTCGTTCCTGTTTTATGTTCAAGCTTCAGGTTGACTTTCCAAGATGAAAATTTTTCATGGTGGGGATAATTGTCACATAAATGAAATATTTTAAAGGTAATTTTAATTTAATTTCAATTCATTCTTTGTTTTGGGAGGTTCCCAAGGTTTTATGGAGGAATAGATGAGTTTTCAGGAATTGGGCCAAACCGTGAGCTCAATTCCATATTTAAAAATAATTTTTTTTTTCTTTTATAACATTTTCATTTTTCAACATTTTTCACACATTACAATTCCTAAATGGCCTCCCCTAATATTTTAACACCAAAATTTCAATTTGGAGCATTTTGAAATCCATAAAAAAAATGTTTATATGGGTTATTGTTTAAGGGATTGGGCCTGCCCGGAATCCCAATTACAGTTTCAAAAATAAAATTTGTTTAATTAATAACATACGCAATTTTAATTGTTTTTTGGTGATTCCAAATCTCCCCCAAGACCATTGAACCCAGCCGCGCGCCCAAACTCTCTCACCCCTCTTGGGAACTCTTATTCATTAAGATTGAGTGCATAAATTATTAGGGTTTCTAAAATAGGCCAGATTTGAGGAGTTAAGTTCTTTCCATCATAACTCTCTCAATTCTTACTCGTTTTCCTCCATTATAGTTTTTAAATGACCTATTAATCCTTAATATAACCTCCCTTTATGTTTTTAATGTTTTAAATTTCATCTACTAGTGTATTTGGGGCGATTCTTCAAGATCCCTCAAGTAATTGAGTCTCTTCCATTCATTTTTCAAATTTCTTAGGGTTTCATTCTATTTGATTGGGGTTTCTTACCTTTTCCTTGAATTACCAAATAACAAAGAGTTAGGGATTAGAATATAGGGTTTAACCATGGGTTTTCTTGGTCCAATTTTGTGGTTTTAGGTTTGTTCTCTTGATGCGTTGGTGGTGCGACTTGATTTTCCCGCATTGATTCAAGAGTTTCCATTACTTTTCTAGGTGAATCCACTTTGTATGCAATCCTTGTGACATAGATACTATTTTTATTATGTTTTTATTTTTAACCCATTGATTTGGTGATACAAAAAATTGTTTTAGTGGTGTTTGTAATGCTAGTGAATTTTAAGGGCCAATTTCATGTGAAATTTGTTTTTTTTATATAAATATTTTCTTGGTTGATAAAGGGCTTCATTTTAATTATTTAGTAGACCTTATTAAACTGTATTAGGGATTTAAATAATTTTTTAAATGTTATTATTCTTTGTTTGTCGCTTCAAAATTGGTTTGGGTGATGTTTGTTATGAAAACGGTTTTTGAGAACCAATGTGGTGTTTAATTGGGTGTTTTATGTGGGTATTCTATGTGATGCTTATTGGGATTGTTTTATAACTCATGTAATGAGTTTAAAGAAATGTTTTGGGTGTTATGGATTCTTTTTTGATAAATATGTGTATGAATATGGTGTTAAAGTGGGGTTTTCATAGAGTTATGGGTGCAAAACAAGGAATGATTTGGAGAAGTTGTTTTATTGAAACTCAAAGTGTTTTGTTGTGTGTTTTAAATGGTATAAAATGTGTGTAGCTACTATACTGATTATATGTGACCATTAGTGGTGTTTTATATTAAAATGGATATATGTATCATTCTGAAATTGTTTGAGCACAAAGGGGGAAGCTCGGGTACCTAGGTGGGGTTGATGTGTACTAGTACGGCTAGTAGACCGGATGGGTTTTCTCCCTGTTTCACCTAGAATTTGGATAACGACAACTCTAACTAAACTATGTGAATTGTTATTGGGGACCACTAGGTTATGTTTATGTTCCCTACTAGTGGCTCGGTCATGATAACCGATTTTACTATGGTTACATTACACCGAGGTATGAGGTACATGTGGCCCGAGACTATCTAGTGCCTAGGTGTGTTCCTGATTTTGTTTGTCATTGTGTTTGTGGTATTTTACCATGTATTAGGGTGTTTTAGGAAGTAATTTACATTATCTAACATGTCTATTAAAATTTTTTAATATTCTAAAAACTTTAGCCTGAAAACTGTTTTCAATTCAAAGTTGCATTTCTTGGATTTTATCACTGCTTTTCTTTGTATCTTAAAACTCCATGATTTTTCACATTGTATTGCATGCTCTTTGGAATAATTAGGTGGTATTATATTGGTCTTAGTCTCACACCCTACTTACACCACTTGGTTGTAAGTATACTTTTTTATGATTGACTTAGGTAAAGGAAGGGCTAATGGTGATGGCGGTTCAGGGTGTTAGTCCCCATCCTTGGGGCGGAGTTATAGAGACGGCTTGGGGGTGATGACCCCATGTCATTTGGAGTGCATGGGGATGTTTTTTTGCTGTTTCATTGTGTTTTTTGACCCTTTGTATTTCATTTGAACTTATGTATTCAGTTCTGTATTTTTGTATAAACCTTGCTGGTATGAATTTTTCAGATTCATTTTATCAAATATTTTTGATGTTTTATGTATACATATTCGGGTAAATCGTTCCCATACCAAGATAAATGATACCCGGGCACTTATTCCAGCCCGTGGGGATAGATAATTCCCTTCGGGCCTTTTCATGGGATGGGTTTGGTTTTGGTGTTGGTGGTGACCGGATTCGGTTCGTGACAATTCATGTCCCAAAAAACCCACAAATCTACCCAGGATCCCATTTACTTTGACTGAATCAATCAAGGGAAAAATTTGTCATTTCAAGTCATTTTCATCTAAAATTTCCTAATAATACATGTATCAAGTTTCAAGAATAATATTTGATTTCAAAAAAAAATAAATGGTTTTCATCAAAGAACTGGAATTTGAAAACAATTCATTTTATTTAAAATCCATAAAAACAATTCATGACATTATTTATCATGAAACATCATCAGATTTATTATTCAAATAATTTCTTTTAATTAAAAATCATTTTACAAAAAACAACACATTATTTGAAAATACCTAATTAAATAGGTTCAATACCATCCATGCCGATTGAAACCATTTTTCATGAATCATAATTAATATTTTATGAATCAATTATAATTCCAACTCAAATAAAGAAAAAAACAATTATTTCAAATGATAGGAATAGAATTTTGAAATTAATCTCCCCAAAAATGATACAGTTTGACACCCAGTAAATTATCCACTATTAGAGAGGGATATATACCTAGAATCAACTAAGAGGGAATCATAGAAAATTAAATCAAAAATCTATATCAAAATACAAAAATGACACAAGGATCCACTACTCTCGAAGAAGGTGGGAGATGGGGAAAGGATAAAAAATCAGATCTATATTTTACATAATGAAAATGAATCAACAATTTAGACCTAACATTGATCCATGAATTTCATGACTCGGACCAACATAGCTCATGTTGTGACTACTAAAAACCCACCTCTAATAGGACAGTGGTTGGTGACATGTTCTGAGTAGGCATATCACACACATGGGAGTCCTTAGCATAATGTACCTATACACACACACATATAAATATATATATATCTAAGTACATAAAATTATGAAATGTACAACCAATTATAATCATGCATGAATATATTTTAAAATCCCACCATAAGAGTATGAACCTAAGTAATGAAAAGAAAAGGGTCCAAATAAAATACCACCCAAAGGAAACTGATAATATGTACAAACTAAAACAATAGAAGAAGACTACTATCAAGATATTTGTAGGAACAGACCTCAATCTATCCATCTCACAAATATTTTCTTGGTCTTGGCCCCTCTTGGACATCATCAAAAGCTCTATCATCTACATAAAACATGACATGTACTGTAAAATCTCATGTAGGGGTGATTATAAAAACACCCAGTAGGACACCCAAAAATTTAAAATCATATATCATTAAGAATAATATTCAAATCATCAGATTCATATATCAATGGTATATATAAAAAGAACACCCAAATATACATATAGTAGAAACATCGTCTCAAGTAAGATCACAACTATATTTCCATCTTAAGATTACTGTAAAAAGATTCCACATAGAACTCATTCACAAGAACAAGACCTATGAGTAAGATTGCACTGAGGGAATTTTTCCAATATTTCATGCTCACCAGATCTTATCATAAGAAGTACATAATGTGAGGCTAAATAAAATGATACATAGATAGGGATCACACCCAATTCCACGAGGTATAGCAACAACCCAATCTAGACTAACTATCTATGTATGGGATCAACTCCCACATATTTTTGGTCATAAATATACCAAGAACCATACCAAGGGAAATCATGTTGATAAAGGATCCCACTCTAGGCCTCACGGATGGATTCCAACAACTCTATCTAAGTATGAAGTTATTTAAAGTGAATCATTGTCCTATGCGTATGATGTGACTCCATACTAATCCCTTAGGTGATTGATCAAGGGAATGTAGCCTAATGGATTTTTTTAACACGAAGAGGAAAATGGCTCTAAGAAATTTTTGACGGAGTACACAATATGTATTAAAAGTACATGACATTTCCCTTCGGCACTAGTTTCTACCAATATATCACAGCTTGTTACCATTTCTTCATTTGATTACATAGTGTTTCATTGACCATGTACTCATAGGTGTGTTTTTTACCCTTTAAGGTACACAACGAGAATCCAGGTAAGGTTCACACACAAAGTGATAGTTTTTACACATCATGTTATATTGTTATTCTCATGGAAAACCCTATTACTAGAAATGGGGTCCCACATACTTGTATTTCTTGATGACATGTTGTGTAGCATGTTATTTCAAAAAACATGTGGTTTCCTCTTCTACAAATGTTTGATCCACCATGTCCTCTAGTTCTAAAAATAAACTATCCTAGTGATCTCAGATTTGGTCGGACCAACCCACTCTATCACTTTCTCTCAACAGATCATTCCCCTATCTTATCAGAAACCATCTATCAAGATGAACTATCATTTAATGTAAAATTTAAAAATAATGTGTACCCAAAAATCCATCCAAGGTCAATCATTTGTCATCATAGCTTGATCTCGTCATCAAACTGAACCAAGATCTATGATGTCAATCTGTTGTGCTGAGAAAAGGTATCACAAGGATTTATTTCTCAAGTTTTCATTACATCACAATTCAAAAAAAAAACCACCGGTGATGAACGCATTAATAATGGTGGGAGAAAACTATGAAATAGAATCGATGAAAAAACCTTGGCCATTTTTTAGATAGACTTGATGCATTTATCTTATAACAATGAAGGAATATAAAAAACTAATAATAAAAATTCTACCATAATTACCTATAAATAAATCCCCGCCTGCAATATGATCAATCCAGAAATCAATCAATTATAAAATTAATTCATGTTCATCGTATTATAAGAAAACGAGGATAAACCCACATGAAACAAATATCTTACCTTAAGAAGAATTAATCATTGATGAGTGATGAATATGTTTCATTGTAATTGATGACATCCTTGAGTTCTAATGGAACAGTATTCCTTAATTCTTATTTAATCTGATGTCATTTGTCAAGAACTCTCTCCTCCAAATATCTCTCCCAATTTGATTGTTCATATATATAGCCCAACAAATTGGTCATAATAGAATATTTGTAGAACATTATAGGAAGTTATGAATAATTAAAATAAAATAAATAATTTATTTTTTCATTTAATGATAATCCCACAAATGTTTTCAACATGATCGTCCAATGTGCTCCATGGTTAATTTTCACCTAGGGTAAAACCCACACCCTATCCTCAAAAGTGGCCTCATATTTATAATTTAAAACACTATTTATGATTTACTCCACTTTTTAAATAAAAATATTCATGTTTGATATGTAATATGTTTAATATATATTAAAAATCAATTCTAGGGTCACTAGAACTTTGAATCTGATGATGTCCCAAAGCCAATCTGTGAAAATAATCCATAAAATAATGTAAAGTAATACATGAAAATATTAGAGTCATTACATTTCCCCCCTTGGAAATTTACATCCTAGAAATCTTTAAAAAAATACTACGCTAAGAGATGTGGGTACTGAGCTACTCTCCTAATGATTCTCGTACTATCATTGGACACATACTAATGTATTTTCTCTCATGTGGAGGATATTCTCCTACTAATCTATAATATCTATCGGGGTACTCTCAAAAAGTAGCTTCATCCCCAATGTTTATCTCTTACCAATTGATAACATGCGAAAGGTCAGGCACATACCTCCTCATCTAGGACATGTGAAAAACATCATGTACCTAGTCGGACTATGGGGGTAGATATAAGAGGTAATCCAACTCACCAACTCTATATCGTGTCTATAAATGGGAAAATGAATTTGTGAGATAACCTTCCACCCCATCAAAATATCTCAAACTCATGTTGATGTGAGACCCTGAGGATCCCATGGTCTCCATCTTCAAACTCCAAAGGACTTCATCGTCGGTCTATATAGAACATATGAAAACTATGTTCATTCCTCGTACACCCCTATATGATCTAAATCTTCTATATTGTGGCTCACTCTAACTCTATGCCTATAAGTACTTACTCTACTAGTTCAGTCCAGCATAGTGGTGACCTAAAGGTTTTCCCATAGAATTTCTTGAATAGTGCCATGCTAATGGTGGAATGGTAGTCTTTTTCTCGAGAAAACTCCACCAATGGTAGTTGATGTTCCCAAATTTGACCAAAATCTAACATGAAATCTTGCAGCATGACCTCCAAGACCCAGATGGTCCACTACATCTAGCCATCAGTCTAGGGGTAAAAAATTGATCTCAAACTCAACTGAGTCTTAAATTCCACATGTAATCCCATATATAACCAAGTTGTTAAGTAATAATTACAATTATAAATAATTATTGAGGTAACTCCATGGATTCAGACTATCTTTTGCATGTATAGGTGTCCCAATATCTCTACCTAAGTCTTCTCTTGAATAGCTTGGAAGTAGGACAACTTGGTGAGTTGGTCTACGATCACATAGATGGAATCATGTCCCCTAGAAATCCATGGAAACTCTATCATGATGTACATAGATATTCTATCCCAGGTCCACTCTAGAAGCTCAAGGGGTTGAGTTATACCTGTTGGAACCTGGTACCCAACTATCACTTGCGGACAAGTAATACATCGAGAGACATAATCTTTAATTTTCTTCTTCATCCCTATCCACCAAAATTGTCACTAAAAATCCTAATACATTTTTTATACATATAGATATACCACATATTTTTAGTATGAAAATCCCTAGAGACATCCTCTCTCAACACAACAGTTACCAACATCTATCATCTGAAAAGAACTACATGCTTCCAAGCATCAAAAACTCCAACATGATCGAGTCTAGTGGTTATAATGGTCAATTAGGATCTCGTAGTTGGAATTACCATGATGTGCCTCCCTAAATCAATTTAAAATTAGAGTGGAAACAACCATCTACTAGAGGTACATTTCTATATCCACACCTAAAATGGATAACTATAATGAGTCCGACTACTCAAACACCTCTCTCTATAGATATGAAAAAAATCTACTCAGAGAAATTTCTTACACATTACCCTTCCCATGAGTATATATGATCTTGAATTCATTATCCTAGATGAACTATAGTGATCCCCTTTGTATCAAGTCATGATCTTTCTAAGAGAAGACATACATGAGACACTTATTGTAATAATAGATGATAAATATTTCACCCATTAGCTGATGTCTCCATATATTCACTTAAAAAAACACCTACTAATTCAAGATTGGGGGTTGCATAGTTCTACTCATGTGGTCTCAATTGACATGAAACCCAGGTAATCACCACATACCTCTACATCATAAGACATCAAATCATGGTATCTGATACATCGTGGAATGCTATATACTCGACACTTTACTCTAGAATTATCAAGATGGGATTAATCATAAATCTCTACTAAAACTCCAAGAAATCATATTTTCACATATCTATCCTCAAGAAAAGAGACCCCTTTTGATTCAAATATTTCAAGGGAGGTAGTATTCAAATAAAATCATTTATGAATCTCTGATAGTAGCCTACCAACCCAATGAAGCTATGTACCTCCATAATGCACTTAGGTGGCTCCCAAGCTAACACTACCTCAACCATTACATGGACCACTTCAACACCATCTACTGAGATAACATTTAATATAATGTGAACCTAATGAACCCATAACTATAACTTCTAGAACATCCTCTAATTTTAGTTCTCTCTATGTATGTCCAGAATCATCCTTGAGTCTCTCGTGTGCTCCTCCTTGGGTGATGAGTACACTATCACGTCATCGACAAAGACTAACACAAATAGGTACAAGAAAGGAAGAAAGATATATTTTATGAGTCCATTTAAAAGATATGGGGAATTATTATTTCCATTTGGAATCACCTACTATGCGTAGTTATCGTAACAACATCAGAAATCAGTTTTTGGTATATCCTTATTTTGTATAACAACTGTTGATATCCTAGTCTAAGTTCAATCTTTCAGAACCAACATTCCCCTCTCAACTGATAGAAGAGGACATTGATCCTCGGTAGTGGATGCTTGTTCTTTGTGGTCTCCTGGTTTAGAAAATGGTAATCTACACAAAACTACAAACTTTTGTCTACCATATTGTTGACCAATATTGGGGCTACCCAGGGTGAAACACTGGGTCTAAGAAACACCTCCCTTTGAAAGTTTTTCAACTACACCCTTAGCTCATGAAGCTCTAAGATATCCATTCAATATGCTTGAATATATATCATTTATTCCCAAGGGTGTAGTTCAATGGAGAATAATATATCTTGTTAGGTAGGTAATCCTAGAATGTCCTTCAGAAAGATGTCCTCATACTCTACCACCACTGCAAAAAAATGAATATTGGAAGAATATACAGCACCAAGTGTCATTATATCCAACTAATGACTGATTAGATGCATCCTCCTTCACATGAGTCTTTCATGCTCTGCCTATATTTTCTTTTCACTCATAGAAGAAAAAATCATCCAATCATTATGGACATATCACATCCTCTACATAAAATATTCTATTTGGTCATGAACTGTAAAAAACCATTCCATATCTAATAATATATTTTATGGCCCCATAGATAAAAAAATACATCCCAAATTAAAATCTCTCATCCAATAGTTAGGTCACACTATTAAGGGATGTGTGTCGTTATTGAGTCACCTCCAGTATGAGTCTTTAAGTGTAATGATTATATCAAAGGCTCAACCAGAATCTCTAATTCTTGAGCCTGAAAAGTAAAAATAAAAGAATGAATTTCACCTCTATATTTTAGTATTGAAGCTATGGTATAAAGTACACAATCAATTCATCATATCAACCCTGGATCCTTTGGGTCATAAGCATCAATGTCCTACAAATTCCCTCACCCCTATCCCCCAGCTCCCTTAGCTTAACGTTGACCACCTGGGGGTGGTGGTGGTAACAAGTGAAGATGTATGCCACCCCTAACTAATCTATTATCCCCTATTACACATATTTTACCATGAAGACCTACCTATTTCTATTCTTGCCTCTTCATAGGTGGTAATCCCCTATTTCTCTATTAGTCGTACAGTGGGTTGGTCAATCCCATATAAGATGTCCCCTACCATCATAAGAGTTTCAACACCTCTCCCCAGGTGGACTAGATCAATATTGTAAACCCTAAACCATAGAACCCCTATCCTTAGATAACCTCTTAAAACATCTCACACATCCAAGACCGTGTTTTTATCATCATCGCCCAACTGTCAGAGTCTCATCTCTGGTGTTCTAACTTTTGGCACCAACTGTCTCCGTCTTCTCATCTAAAAAACTCTTGAGTACCAAAAAATTATCTAGTACCCCAAAATAGGTATGAATTGATATTGGTATCAAACTAGATCATAATTATCTTTGTATACCTCTCTTTAAGGTCTGATCTTGGAAGAACATGCACCATATCCATCAATTACTAAGAGAGGTTGGTAACCCTTGAAGAACACGCAACCACAATCATATTATCCTGATGAATTTATATAATCTCTTAGATGAAAACATACCTCAACCTAGATAGAGAAAAATTATATCTTAAAAGGTTCTCAAAATCTTACCATGATATAGTCACCTCATCATAAGATTATGTCACTAAGATCCATCATCATCCGGAAAATCCTTTGAAAAGGTTCACTTCCAGGACCCCCATCTAGTCTATAGGTATCTTGAAAAGATAAAAGACTCACATTAGTAACTCAAGAAAATCCAAATCCACCTATGGGTCTGGCTCACTTCAGAACCCATGGGGTCAATTTTGCTGAAACTCATGAAGCACAGTCATCCTTTTCACCACATACGTTACTATTGTCTATACCATCTATTTCTCAATAGCTGGTCGTAAGACCAGTTCACTACCTAGAGGTAACACCTCTTAAACATGTCCCTATATCAAATCATCATCGATGATTTGATCATCCTCATGATCTTTCTACTAAATCCTAGATATAAATCATCGTAGGGGAATCCTAAAATAGATATATTGTACCATGGTTAATGAGTATATCTGGAGAGATGAATCTAGAATGACATGGAAATCACAACTCATTTCGATATTATTCATTTAATATTTTTTCCCCTACAAATAGTGTCTACATGAATAAATTCAAAAAAAAAGGTTATCAGAGTCCGGGTGTATGGATATGTTATTCATCACACCAATAATGGAGTTCCTAGCCATAGAGAAGAACACAAAATGTGTAACATTGTTTCCAAAAAACAATCTCATAGACTCTGATCCTAGGATAGAACCTACTCCTCTAATACCACTCTATCATAACATGACCCAAAGGTGTCCATGCCCCGACTTCCCCAAGACCATATCCAATAGGTTAGGTGTAGGAAACTAGCACCAAGTAGGTATATCACACACATAAGAGTCTGTAGCCTAATTTACATATACAGACACACACAACTATAATCATATACAATTATGAGATGTAAAACAACTGATAACCATACTTTCATATATCTAAAATCCCACCATAAGAGCACAACAAAAAGAAATGGAATGAAAAATAGAAAAATACAATCCCACCCAAAAGAAACTTCAAATAATAATAACCTAAAAAATGGAAGAGGACTTATTTCAAGGTAATCATATGAACAGACCTCAGTCTATTTGGATCACTATCATCTATCTAGTCTAGGTACCTCTAGGACTTCATCAAAAGGTTAGTTCTATATATAATACATGACATGTATAGGAAAATACCATGTAGGGGTGAATATAACAATACCTAGTCGGACACCCTGAAATCACTAAGCATATAGAATCAAGAATAACAATAAACTTCATCACAGGTATATGTTAATGGAATATTGAACACAAACATACAGATACACTCATAGTAGATACATATTCTCATATAATATCACAAGTGTGGTATTATCCTAGTATTAATGCATGAATGTTCCACATAGCACTAATCTAGGAGAATAAACTCAATAAGTTTGATATAAACATTATTGTTCGTATAATACATCATGATTGTCAGGTATTTACATAATAATAATATTTTTAAAGTCTAAAGATAATGATACACATATGCGCATCCCACACAAGGTGATAGTGTATACCAAAACCTCATCTAGAATTACCCTATAATCTAGGAGAATAAACTCAATGAGTTTGATAGAAATATTATTGATCATATGATATATCAATGTGGGCCTCACTGATGGATTCAAACAACTCTATCTAAGAATGATGCTCCTCATAGGAGATCACCATCCTATGCATTGTACATGAATCAATACTAAACCATTAGGGAATGGATCAGTGGAACACACCCTGAAAAAAAGTATTCCAAACTAAAGAGAACCAAGGATCCAATACATCATTGAAGGAGTGAATGGAGTTTCCCTTCGATGATGGGTCAAACATGTGTATCACGGATCGTGCTAGTGTTTCTGTTTGAGTGCACAGTGTGTCCATGATCGTGTACTCCTAGTCATGTTTTTTCAACCTTTGAGGCACACACCTAGCTTTCTTATAAGTTCACACACTGTGTGATAGCTTTCACATACTGTACGATAATTTTCATACCAATGAAACCCTATCATCACATAGGGGTTCCCACATTGTGTATTTATCCAGATTATACATCATGTAACTTGGTATTTTTCAGAACCCCCAGGTTCTTCCTCCACAAATGCCAACAGTGACACCAACTCTAGTTTCTCCATTTATCACACTCAGAGATCACATATTTGGTCTGACCGAGGCTCGTTGTCACCTGCGCACTAGAGATTAAGCATAGATCTACTCAAAAACTATTTTTTTAGTCTCACCATCATTTTATGTTGAATATAAAAAGACCAGGTATCCCTAAATCTATCCATAATAGATCGTACATCATCAAAGCTTGATCCTATCATCAAACTGGACCTAAATCAGTTGTATTAATCTCTTTCACCAATAATTCTGTGCGCAATGATTTATTTCTTGGGTATTCATCAATCCACTAGTCCAATGAATCACAGGTGATGAACACATGGGGAATGGTGGGAGAAAACCATGAAACAAAAGAGAAGAACGAACCCCATCCATTTTTGGGTTGGCCTTAATTCATTTTCATTAGAATGAAGAATGAAGATACAATATAAATAAATAATTTTACCCTGGATTTGTAATAAATAAATATTCACCCTCAATTCAATCTATCCATGAATCAATCAATTAGACAATTTATTTTTATTCATCATTGGATTAGAAAACAAGGATAAATCTACATGAAAAAAATTCCCTACCTCAATAACAATCGATCGCTAAAGATGAATGAATCTATGTTGTTGTGTTTAGTGATATCTATCACTTAAGGGGGCGCAATGATCCTCGATCTCGAAATGATCTGATGTCATCTACCAAGGACACTCTCCACCAACGCTCCATATCAATTTTCAAGGATATGCAAATAACCCGGAAAATTTTTCTAAATAGAAAATTTATTGATCATGTTATCTTGATACAGATAAATGAAATGAAATAAATAATTTGTCTTATTATTTTAATCATCCTCATACAACTCAGTTCAACCTAAATCACATGAAGCACTTGAAGAGTAATTCATTCTTAGGGTAAAACCCTTGCACTAAAATAAACAGTGGTCCCATATTTTTTATCTAACCCTATGTTATTCCACTTTTTCAGAAAAACAATTTACACATGATATTTAAAATATTTAATATATTTAAAATAATAATAATTGTGTTAACACTATACTTGGGAATCTCATGAAATCATATAACCCAACTCAAAAAATAATCCATATAATATTTTAATGTAATACATGGAAAACATAGAGTCATTACAATGAAGATTAAAGGTTGGAAGGGTAAACGTTTCCTCAAAAGATACTCTAATGTATAATGCGTTGAATGTGGTTCTTGGGATTGGAGATCATACTTAAAATAATGGTTTTAGGAAATAAAATAGAAAAATTACAAGAAAAAGTAATTCAATTAAAATGTTTTGGATACATGGTTTGTAAAAATTTTCACCTATCATGAGTAACTTTCTTGGATTATAAAAGAGACATAAGATTTAGTCACATGGTTTTCCAAACCATGTTACAACCATGAAAAATTACTTTATCTGAGGTCTTACATTTTTAGGGGATGGTCAGACTATTTGAACTAAACATGTTCTTAACCATGATCCTTCCAATAGAACTCCAACATAAGAAGAATGGTTTCCTTGGTAAACCATCACAATTTGATCTAAGTATGGCCAAACCATGGACAGACCCAGAAACCCATAACAACTCTCAAAAGAAACCAAAAACAAATTAAGGAAAGTCTCAAATAAAAGATGATGAAAAAAAAGGAATGTAAGAACCTGAAAGTAAGAATCCAGATGCTAAAAAATGTTCATCAAATGATAAAAATGATCTAAATACATTTTTCATTTCATGAAAATTTAAGAAAACTAGTTTGGAACCATTTATAACTTATAAGAAAAATCCAAACATGAAAATAATTTCTGAGGTCTTATGAATGATCAAAATTCACATTGTAAAACTGAATTCATTTTAAAATTGAATGCATCAACACCATACATAAAAATATTTTTTAATCAAAAGATCCATTTTTTAGGATTATTGAAAAATGATATAATTTCTTCATTTATCAATATTTTATGCATGTTTTCTTATAAAAATTAATTTAAATTCAAAATATACACATAAAACCATGTCCTCCATCTCAAATATCAGATTCATGCAAGAAATATTCTAATAGGCCACTAATGATAGAATGATATTTCTAAATTTTCACAATAAATATATCTTTTTTCGTAATTTTTGTTACCTGACTCATGTTTAACACTTATAAAATATTTTTAATTATAAAAAGAAATTTTTGATCATTCTAAGAATATTAAACATAAAAGTAATGTTTGTTTTATTCAAAAAACATATTAATTAATCAAGGATCATTTAACTAAATTATCATGAATTTTACAACATTATTCCAAAGTTATAAATGAATTTTACTCTTTTTAAAATAATTTTTGTCATTAGAAACACATAACACATTATATAAGATAACATTTAATTCCTATAATTTAAAAATTATTTGATGATATCTTCCAAAAATTGGCAACATTCTAAAATTTTTTCTACATTATAAACATTGTATTTACATTTTGATGTTAAAAATAAAATTTTATTAATTTTTTTTAAAACTATATAGTCCTTTCAGGTTTATTACATTGATGGTTTCTTCTAAGAGGTCACGAATGACTTGACAGTTGTAGTCCTAAATGATAACAATAAAACAAACAAGTTTTTCATTTTTGATAATTTGAGTCTTTTAAACATAAAAAACCTTTAGTGACAAAATATATTTTTGGAACATATTAGGCATATCAAATATCAAATTGATACACTATTCGTTATTACAGGTTTTAAAATAAATTGATTATCATTATACTAAATTTTCAAAGGAAATCCATCATTATTAATCAATTTGGAACATTATAAATATATTTTTGAAATAAAAATATATTTAAACATTAAAATTATCTTTCAAACATTTCTATCATAATAAAAGTAAAATTCACATGGGGTTTATTATAACCATTCAAAAATTAATATAGAGCCATTTCTATAAATTTTAACCACAATTCAAGCATATTTTATTATTTATAAATGTTGTATGAATTCACTCATGTTAATAATGAATCTAATTTTTCAAATGGACTTTTAATAATTCCAGGAACCTCCAAAAATTTACTCATGATTAGTTTTCTAATATTAGTTTCAAATTAGTCAAATTTAGTTTTCCAAAATTTACATGTAAATCAAAGAAATTTTGATCATTTATTATCAATGGATGAATATTTTTCACCTGTAAAATATTTTTAATAGTACAACCACACCTTCATAAAAAATATGTTACTTTTATTTTATATATTTCCCCATATAGTAAATTAACTAAAATAGGGTTTCAATTTTATGTTCAAATTTTTTAAAAGATATATATATATTGATCTAGACTTGATTTTTAATAATTTTTTTATATTATATTAATTAATTATTTTTTATTAATACTGATACCTTTAAAATTTAGTATTATCTATATTTAAAAACAATTGAATCTTATAAAAATTTTATAAAATTTAAACATTTTGATATTTTATACTTCTGATTAAATTTGATTTAATTTTTTCTATTACATCCACTATGACTTTTTTCTAAAAAAATATCATTATTGATAGCCACTGGCAGTTACTATTATAATTTATTCCATTCCGTATTTTGCATTAGGTTTTGCTTAATTGTTTTCTCTAATAAAATTAATAGTGACCATTGAATAGTAGTCACTAATACCTATACAAATGTGGTAATTGAAATCATTAGTTAGAAGTCACTAACTAGTCAATAATGAACTTATCGGCCACTTTTGGAATCTACTAAAGGATAAATTTCCAATCATACTGACACCATCACTAGATAAAATTCTCTAAAACCATGCATAATATTCATATCAATATGTACATATATCTGATACATATTTAATTAAAAATTTCTCAAGAAACACTAGTGAAAATATAATTAAATCAATATTCATTCCAATATATTTATTATGATATTCTTTAGTGGTTGAATAATGGTTTCCAATTATTAATAATGTTTCTCAAGAATTCATTAGTAGTTGAAAATATTTTTAAATGGTTGAAAATAAATTCAATGAAAAACTATGATTAGTTATAAAAAACCACCCATTGTTGAGTTTGGAGGACTCCCCACTTCAAAACCTAATGAGGAATTTGTCACATATACTCATTACCCTGGACCAATTATGATGCCTTATCCTACTTAAAAATCCATATAATTTTCTTGTCATTAATCTCATAAGGTCTGGTAAGTTCATTCATATGGCGGTACCATCAAATCTTCTTCACATTGTCCTCTACTTTTTATAAACTTGTTTTTCTTTGATTAGTTTTTTCATTGACTATATATTGTTAAAGAATCTTTAGAATATAAATAAGAGAGAAACATTTTATTTTGGAAACATTATACTAACTATATGGGTAGTCATGATATATAAAATGTGAAGAAGTTCTCAATGTGGGAAACATGACTCAAATTTTAGGGTTTTGAGTATACAAGATCTGGGACATGGACAAAATCAAAATGAAAATATGTTCATAATTATGATAACTTGTTTAATAAATTGTTTTATATTGTATTAGGAGATAAGACAATGTCACTCGATGTTATATGTGCTAAAAGTAGTAGAATCAAATGATTTTGTAACACCTCAAGATTCCATTAAAAAAAATTTGGGATTATTTCAGGACTAGGCACTGAGAAGGTGTGTGATTCCATGGCCCAGAGTTCCTAGAACGATCCATCAAAAAATCTTATATTTAAAATAGTGGATGTGAACATTTTTCCTATAAAATTGGAATAACTATTAAATGGGTGCTCGAATTAGATATATGAGGGAATCATTGTGTTCAAGATAGCCTATTTACCATTGGTGCAACTTAAATTTTGTCGGTGTAGGACTCTAGTGATAAAACTGAAAATAGAATAATTGTAAATAAATTAATTAAATAAAATTATTTTATTTCTTAAAAATCCTTATAACACATGAACAGTAACTCAAATTGAAAATCTGAGACAATCGTTGAACTCAAGAGGGTATGATTCCCTTAGGCAGGGCCTCACATTGAGAGGCGCGGGTCAACAGTAGAATGTAGTTTTTAGCCGTAAATAAAATAATTTAATAAAGTTATTTTATTTTCAAATCCTTTTAACTCATAAATGGTTACCCATACTAAAAATCCGAGAGTGTCGTTGAGTTTTTGAGTGTATGATTCCCCTATGAAGTGTTGAACATCAACTAGCATGCACCAGTTGTGAATGTTGGTTTTTTGGATGTAATCTTAAATAAAATAATATAAATAAAGGTTTTTTTTTATTTTATAATTCTCATAACTCACAAATGGTAACTCGGATTAAAAATCAGAGATCGTCGTTGATATTTTATTAAGATGTTCCCCTTAAGTAGGACTTAACCATAACCAGTGTAGGTCGAGGGAAAATGTTGATTTTCTGAATTTTCGAAATAAAAATAAAATAACTGAAAAAAATTTATTTTAATTATTTTCTTCATCATTGAGCAGTGGAATATCAGAGTTGTGGTGCAATGATTAGGAAACGATGAATACCATTAATGAACCCCATTAATGAGTAAGTGTAATGATGTTGTAATGCATCATAATAGAAACACTGATTCATGTTTCATCAATCAATAGACTAACAATAAATGAAGGACTGTTAGCACAATTCTGAAATTTCTCTTAGACTTTGGTGGGTGGGGAAACCGAACGGTGAAGGAAAACCTCTCCTATGACTAATTTTAGTGAATCGTATGATGGAGCTGACACCCTTGGAGAGCGGATTCGGGATCAAAGATTGATGGACGATGACGAATGATCATCCTCTATAAATATTCATTCCTAGGAAGGGTTTTAAATTATTAATTAATTGTTTACCCACTCTCACCCTCTAAATTTGGAATGTGAATCAACTCTCTAACAAGTTGATCCGTGGATGGATTTCCCTTACAGGGTTGGGAAATATAATTGTGGGTTGATATCTAGATAAAATATTAGTGGTTTATAATTTATACTTTGTGATCTTTGAAATAAAAGAAATCTGGACCAACACAAACAAAGGTCGGTTGTTTATATGGGTGTACTTTTTAATCCCCTCCATCTCTCTCTCCCTATTCTTCGTGGCATAACAGATGGTTGTGAATTGGCCAAAGACGCACTTAGAGAAAGGGTCATGGCGAGGCAGTGTCCGGCACTGGTGAGAGACTACGGCACAAAACAGTGGTGGTGGCACCATGTTGTGGCACCCAGTCGGGGTGGCAGCACCAGGACATGATGGCGACAACTGATTGGGGCACCCCGGCCGTGGAAGAAGGTAGGAGGTGGAACATCGGCTAGTAACTGGCGGCTTGCAGATGCAGCAACCCGGCCACGTCGAAGGCGCACGTGGCACACATTCATGGTCTTCCGACCACAGTGGTGAGCTAGACCCGCGATAGAGTTTTGGGTCACATAGAAGGACCAGCCAGTTTTACCAGACCAGCAATAGAGGGTGGCACTGCACGGGCACCGTGTTTGGTGATAGGCCCACAGCGGTTGGCTGCAACAAGCGGAAGGAGGGAATTCGACTTCTGCCAGCGGCGTGCGGCACGATCTTGAATCCCAGCAACCATATGGACATGGGGAGGACCAGTACACCCCATGAGTTAGGAAATAGAACAAACAGGGCGATTGGGAACCTCGGGATGGGAAAGAACTCGCCTGCAAGTTGCGAGCTCTGCCAAATGAAACCAGGTGACTAGGCGACATGACAGGCTGGACCCATGGCCGAACAGGGTTAGGTTGTACAAGGCAAAATGGGACCGGTCCAACGGCCAGGCCGGACTGGGCCAGCCCAGACCCCCAACTGGTTGGGTCAGGCCAACTAAACTGGTTTGGTTCATGAAGGACCCCTAGTTCGGGTTGGTCAAGTCAGTCCGACCAGGTCGAACTGGGCCAGGACACAACATTCCCCTATTTACTAAAGAAATAATATTTTTATTATCGATCGTTCTATTTATGAATCATCTATGGCCTTGTAACCCTTGCGACGAGATGGTCCTTTAGTATTGTACTAGTTGTGATTTTTTGGAAGATGATATGTGACCGTTGTCTTAGGGACTATATTCTCTCATAATCAACTGTAGTACGTGCTGGAATCCTATGGCTGGATGAGACTCAAAGACTACTAACGAGCATCTCTAAATGACCCTACTGGCCTAGATAATAAGAAACCATGTGTGGACTAGCTATATGTGTCTCTCTGTGGACCATCAAGAGGTGGCTCTGTGTGGACCAACTATAAGTGCCCCTATGGGGACCAGCTATAAGAGGCCCTGTGTGGACAAGCTATGATGGCCTAAGTGGGGAGAGTCTCAGTGTGGCCTTTATGAACCATAGTGGGGATCGGCTCTATGTGACCCATCAGAACTATGGTACTTATCAGGGATGAGTACTTCAGTATTCTATCATGTTCAGTGTTACGACTGATATTTGTGATTTCCATACTTTAGATTATAAATGTGTTATATGAAATTCCTTTGCGCATATATTCTTTTTTGGTATTTCCCATGTATTTCAGGGTCCCTACTAATTATTGTGTTACTCAACCCTACACAGGCTTCATCAGCACGCGTCTTTTCATGTGCAGTTGATCGATGTTTAGATGGAGACCATGGTGGTCCGAGACAAGGTGGTGCTCTGTGAGACAAGACGGACAAATTCTTTGATGAAGACCTTGGTGGTCAGGGACCAGGTGGTGCTTAGTGATATGGGATGTAATTTAATACTTCTAGGATATAGGCATATACCCTTACCCTACCCTTAAGTTGGGGTCTTGAGCGGACGAACCGTGGTAGTTTTACTTTTCTTTTTGGTTTTAGGCTTTTATTCTGGCCCCTTTGTACTTTCAGTTTGTACTGTACTCTTAGTAGTTGTCTCAATGAAATTTGTGGTTTACTTTCTGTTTAATTTTTTCAATTTGAGCTTTGTGTTTGTGTATAGGTTTAATGGAAAATGCCATCCCATTTTTTGGATATGCCTATTCGGTGCTAGTCGCCAGCCACTCGACAAAAGAAGGCGGGCTTGGGGTAGTCACGGCATGGTCCCTAGGGGATGGTTTGTGAAAAGCGGTATCAAAGGATTTTGGTTCTATGAGAAGAACTAAGAGTCTATAAATTTTGATGGGGATATAGTGTTAAGTGTTTCGAGATGGATTTAAAGCCAGGGAGTCCAATATAGGTGTGGCGGTCAACATATCCATACACCGGGACCATGAATTCTATTTTCTAACACGGTACTTGAAAACACTAGTTGCATGTGTCTTTGAGTGTCTTCCCATGAACTTTTTTAGTCAGAGTCAGCATCACCAGGTTTAACAAATTGATTGTGGTTCATCTTGATTCTCTTTCAAGATGCCTCCACATAGATAGCTAGCCAGCTTTCTAGTGTGACAATAAGGATGGTCTACAACGTAATGAGGCTTTAATACCAGGACCATCACCTGATATGGAACCTTCAGGTGGTGTCCCAGCTATACCAGAACTCATTGGTCAGTAGTTTCTAACGGTGATTCCCATAGAGGACGCAGTTGGCTCATTACCTTAATCTATTTCCAATGATAAGGACCTTACAGGTTAAGTGGAGAGGCAGATTCTTTGTTTACTAAGGATTGGATGGAGGTAGTGACATGAGCCTTCCACATAGTGAGCACACCACCTGACCAGATGTCGGTTCTATCCATGAGCCTTCTCCAGTGTGGCAGATGATGCATAGGAGCTGGGAGAGCAACATGAGGTGGTATACATTTAGACTAAGTACAACCACCACACCTATATTGTCTACACATGGCTCAGGGAGCTAGAGGACAGGGGAAGGTGCAGTAGAATGTGGTCATCCTTATATCATAGTAGTAGATGTTTTGACTTTTTTAGTTCCCTACAGTGGTGGACGAGTATGAGGGAATCTTTCAAGAGGATGTTCCAGGACTACCTCCTCACATAGGGGTAGATTTTTGTATTGATATATACCCTAGGATGACATAGATATCTACAGTTGAATATCAGATAACTCCCATAGAGCTTAGAGAACTGAGTGTATAGTTGGAGGACTTGTAATGGAAGGGGTTCATAAGGTCCATCGTTTCACCATGGGCAGTCACAATGTTGTTTTCCAATAAGGAATACGTAATCTTGAGGTTATGAATGGACTTATGATTCCTTAAACAAGTGACCAAGAAGAAGAAATATCCTCTACCAAGGATTGATGACCTCTTCGATCAGCTGAAGGGAGTGAGATAGTTCCCAATGATAGACCTCAGATCAGGATATCACCAGCTTCGAGTACGAGATGAGGAAATCTTGAAGACAACATCTAGATGTCTCTACAATCAATATGGGTACTTATTGATGCTATTTGGAATGAAGAAAACCCCATAAATGTTCATGGGACTCATAAACAACATCTTCCAACTATACTTAGACCGGTCAGTAGTGGTCTTCATTGATGACATCTTAGTGTATTCAGCATCCATGGAGAAGCATGAGATACACCAGAGGATTGATCTCAAAACACTCTGAGATCAACATCTTTACATAAATCTATAAAAGAGTGAGTTCTATATATAAAATGTCCATTTCCTAGGACATTTCATCCCATAGGCTGGAGTTTTGGTGGATCCAGTGAAGATCGAGGCGGCGCTTTCTTGGGAAACACCCAAGAGTGTTACCAAGGTTTGGAGTTCCTTGGGTTGTATGGGTACTATTGGAGGTTTCTACCCAACATCTCTAGAATGATAGAACCCATGAAGTCATTGATGAAGAAGTAAAAAACCTTCATTTTTATAGAACGATTCTAGCAGAGCTTTCAGTAGCTGAGGCAGATCTTGACAAGAGCTCATATCTTGAGGTTTCAAGAGCAGGGCACTGAATATATGGTGTAGTGTGATGCATCAAGAACCAATCTATGTTGTGTCTTGATGCATGAATAAGTAGTGATTACTTAGGTCACATGATAGTTGAGACCACATGAGCATAAATATGCAACTCATGACCATTATTTGGTATTCTTAGTCTTTCCACAAAAGATGCGGCGACACTACCTTATGGTCGAATGATTCATCGTTTACTCTGACCACAAGAGTGTCAAGTTTATCTTTTCTCAAAAATATTGGAATCTGATACATTGACGTTGGCTAGAGTTTCACCAATACTATGACTTCCAGATAGTCTATACTACTTAGAAGGGGTGGGGTGGAAGATTCTCTCAGCATGAGATCGAGTTCACAACAACTGAACGAGGCCTTATAGAAGTTATCCTCACTTTAGATACCATTTGTGGATAGAGATGAGATATATTTTCTTTTGCCGATGGTAGTTTCCCCTCCACTCTTAGAATGAGTCGGGGAGGCGCAACTCAGAAATTACTGCTATAAGGATTCATGTGCCCAGATGTCCAAAGCTCATGTCCTTAGTGGATATTCAAAAGGTGGTGATCGTGTCATCTTTTTCAAAGGATGAACCTTAGTACCTATGGTATTGTGGGAGGAGGTGATGAGGGAGTTCCAAAAATCCCCATTAGAGGTACATCCAACAGTGGAGAAGATTTATTTGGAGCTCTGACATCATTACAGGTGGCTGGGGATGAAGAAGGTAGTGGAAGAGTTTGTCTCAAGATCCCTCACTTGTCAGCAAGTGAAGGTTGAGCACCAGGTTCCATCAGGTTTGACACAACCCATCGAGGTACCGGAGTGGAAGTGGGACGAAATATCGATAGACTTCTTGATGGGATTACCATATAATTCTATGAGGAATGATACCATATGGGTGATTGTAGACCGACTCACCATGTAGGCCCACTCCCTACCCATTCGAGAATAGGGTTCAGTAATGATCTTGTGAGGCCTCTACATGTAGAAGATAGATCGAATACATGGAGTCCCATATATGATAGTCTCATATCATGATGCACGCTTTACATCCTGGTTGTGGAAGGGATTAAAAGAGGATTTTGGGACTCAACTGCACTTGAGAACTGCCTTTCACCCACATACGGATGGCCAGATAGAGCAGACCATATAGACCTTTGAGGACATTATTCTTACTTGCGTTCTTTATTTTGGTCACAGTTAGTAGGACGAACTACCACTGGTGGAGTTTTCATTGAAAAACACCCACCACTCCACCGTCAGTATGGCACCTTTCGAGGCATTGTATGGACAACCATACTGGTTATCATTATGCTAGACAGACCCAAGAGTGTCATTGCTAATGGTCCTAGAGATGGTACAAGCTCCACTAAGAAGGTTTAGGTCATCCAAGAGTGGATGAAGATAGCACAAAGCTGATAGAAGAATTATGCAGATTGGTGACAGAGACCCTTGGTGTTCGAAGAGGGGGACCATGTATACTTACAAGTCTCTCCTCGATGAGGGATACAGAGATTTGGAAAGGGCGACAAGTTGTCTCAATGGTTCATCAAACATTTTCTAGTATTGCGTAGAGTGAGAGAGGTGCCATAACACTTGGATCTACCAACGTAGTTAGAGAGGGTTCATGACGTCTTCTACATATCCCAGCTGAGGAGAAATGTGCATGACCCTTTTCACATCATCATCCATGGAAAGAAGAAGATTGGATATGGGGTGGAATTTATGGAGTACCCGGTGGAGATATAAGATCGATAGGATAGGATCCTTCATGGGTGGTCGATTCCTCCGGTGGATGTTCCTCGGCAGCACGGGAATCTCTAGAAGATCATGTAGGAGCAGGAGGCTCAGATTCATTCTCAATAACCCCTTTTTTTAATTAGAGCTATTTTTGTCTTACGAGGATGTAAATACCTAAAGGGGGGTAATGTAATATTCCATAATTATTTTAAATTTTCATTACAATAATTTTGAGACTAGGAGCTGAGATGGTGTGTGATTTCGAGGTATGGAGTACCTGAAATGGTTTGTTAAAAAATGTTAAGTTTGAAATAGCGGGAGTGAGCAATTTTCCTAAAAAAATGGAATTGCTCTTAAATGGGTATTCAGATAACAAAATATAAGGAAACATTTCATTAATAATGGTGGGTTTACCTTAGGAATGACTTAATTTTACTCAGCACAGGCCTCCAGTGAGAAAACCCGAAAATAGCATAACATTAAATAAAATTATTAAATAACATTATTTTATATTTTCAAATCCTTATAAATCACGAGCGGTGACTCAGATTGAAAATCAGAGACCATCATTGAACTCTTGAGGGTATGATTTTATTAGTAAGATCCAAACATTGGCCGGTATAGGGTCAACAATGGATAGTAGTTTTTGGCCATAAATAATATAATTAAATGAAGTTATTTTATTTTTAAATCCTTATAAATCATAAATGGTAACTTGGATTGGGAATCCGAATGTACCATTGAGTATGTGAGTGTATTATCCCCTTAGATGGAGCCTATCATTGGCCAGTGCAGGCCGACTGTGAAAGTTGTATTTTGGGACGTAACCGTAAATAAAATAATTTAAATAAATTTTATTTTATTTGTGAATCCTCATAACTCACAAATGGTAACTTAGATTGAAAATACAATACAATAATTGAGTTTTTAATGAGATATTCTCCTTAAGTATTAATTAATCATGACCAGCACAGGTCGAGGGAAAAATCTAAATTTCAGACATTTTGAAAGAAAAATAAAAAAACATAAAAAATTTATTTTAACTTTTTTCTTGATCATTGAGCAGTGGAAAGTTAGTGTTGTGATGCAGTGATGACGCAATGATGAATATCATTAATGAAAACCATTAATGAATCATCCTAACAATGCTGCAATTCCGCATAATAGAAACGCTTATTCGTGTTTCGTCAATTACTAACCAAACAAGCAATGCAGGATTGTTGGCACAATCCTATAAATGCTCTGAGGATTTGGTGGGTGGTGATAATGAACGATGAAGGAAAAACTCTCCAACTACAAATTCTGGTGAATCGAATGATGGCGATGAGACCCTTGGAGAGAAGATTCGGGATTGATGATTGACATATAATGCCAAACGATCATTCTCAAGCCATATCCTTTCCTAGGTTGGGGTTACAATTATTAATGAATTGTTTTCCCCGTGCTCCCCCTCAAAATAAAGAATTTTGATGAACTCTATAACAAGTAGACCCACGGATAGATTTTCCTTGTGGGGTTGGGAAATATAATTTCATGTTGATATCAGCATTAAATCTTAGTGATTTATAATTTATACGTCACAATCCCACTAACACAAATGATTTAGAACCAATACAATCTAAGGATGGTAGTTCATATAGGGGTTATTTTTTATCCCCTCCATCGATCCCTCCCCATTATCCGTGGAATAATGGATGGAGGTGAATTGGTCGTATAGGAACCAAGAAGAAGGGTCATAGCTAGGAAAGTTGAGACACCGATGAGAGATAGTGGCAGAAGGCAGCGGTGGTAACACAAGGTCGTGGTAGCGACACCAGGCCGCGGCAGCCGTTGGGAGGTGGTGTCCAGTAGTACGCTTTGGTGGTAGTAGGATTTTCTATCATAGAGGCCGATAGGTGGATGCTTCCACCCAACCGTGATAGAGGTGCACGTGGCTGAAATTCGCGGTCTGTAGAATGCTGGTAGCGAGTTGGACCTACGGGTCATGTAGAAGCACTGGGCTGAGTGAGCGGACTGACGCTGGAGGGCAGCATTGCTCAGGCACTGGGTTGGAGGAGCGGCCAGCGTTAGTGGTCCATGGAATGTGGAAAGGGGGAGGCTAGCTTCTGCTCACTGTGTGTGGCATGAACCGGATGCCCAATGAGTGTTTGGGAATGGGGAGGACCCGACGGCCATGTGGGTCAGGCCGGTGGCATGAACTGTGTTGTTAGGTAGCTTGGTCTGGAGAAGAGTCGGCCAACCAATGAGGACCGGGTCAATAGGGAAAATTGGGCCACTGTGCAGCCCTAGTTGTGAAAGAACTGGCCCACTGGGCCACCCAGGATGGGAAATAACTGGCCCCCCAATTACGGGTTGGGCTGGATGAAACAAGGTCGTTGGGCGACCCACCGGGCTGGACCCACAACCGAACCGGGCAAGGTCCAACAAGGCCTACAGGTCTTGGCCAAGCAGCCAGGCCATACCGGGCCGACCATGGCTCCCCCAGTTCAGTTCAACCCAGTCGGAATGGGCCAAGACACAACAAACCCCTCTAAAACAATAATATCATTCAGACTGGGAAACTGATTGATGCCTCATCTATGGTGTTGGAACCCTCATGATGATACGGTCCTTCGTGCATACTCTAATTGAGATTTTATGGCAGTTGAGATGTAACATATGGATTGCAGAATAGATTCCCCTAGAATCATGTGCACTACAGGCGGGAATTCAGTGGCTGGCTGGGACCCAAAGACTGCTAACAATTAGGTCTAGGTGTCCTTATAGGCCTAGATGATAAGAGACCCTTTATGGACCATCTACAAGAGGTTATGTGTGAACCATCTATAAGAGGCTCTCTGTGAACTATCTATAAACGGCTCTGTATAAACAAGATATAAGATGCCCTGTGTAGACCAGCTATTAGCAGCTCTTTGTGGTCCACCTATAAGCAGCCCTGTGTGGACTAGCTATGATGGCCTAAGTGGGGAGATGATATTTGTGACCCAGAAGATCCACGGTGGGGAGTGGCTCTGTGTGACCCAACAAACCCATAATACTCATCAGGGATGAGTACCTCAGCATACTAAGGAGTACAGTGTTAAAATTGATAGTCTTTCTTTCTATACATTAGATTATACTTTCGTGGGCTGATAGTTTCATGTTCATATCTTCTTTTGTGGTCTTTCCGTTGTGTTTCAGGGTCTTTACTGAGAATTATGTTTCTCACCCCTTCACGTGCTTTTCCTTTACATGTCGTGTCTCATGAAGATTATTGATGCTTTGACGGAGACCTTGGGGTTCAGAGACAAGGTGGTACTAAGTGAGACAGGACGAATAAACGCTTCGACAGAGACCATTGTGGTCTAAGAACAAGTGGTGCTTAGTGATACGGGATGAACATGCATACTTCTACGATTACAGGTAGCTACCCTTCACCTACCCTTCATGTGGGGTATCAAGTAGACTGACCATGGTAGTTGTACTTTACTTTGTTGTTTTGGGCTTGTATCATGGCCCTTTGTACTTTTAGATTGTATTGTACTCTCAATAGTTTTCTCACTGACAGCTGTGGTTTAACTTGTGTTTAATTTCCATAGTTTGATATTTGTGTGTGTACAGTTTTAATGGAAAATGCCTTCCCTTTTTGGGATATGCATATTTAGTGATAGTTTCCAGCCCATGGCCTATGGAATCCGGGATTGGGGTCGTCATTGAATTGGCCCTGGGGGATATGTCGTGATAGATTAATAGTCATGAAAGAGTGGAAACATTCAGGCATCAATACTACGTGAACCATGTTATACCACATTAATTGATATGATATAGGGTCATGATTAATATCTTAAAATTAAATAGAGGATTGTCATTTCTCATGTGATTGAGATCTTATTAGTGTAAAATTCTTTAACATATATCATTGGTGACATTATGGTATCTCATTAGACACAACAAAGTGATATGAGAAAATATGAGTAATAATAGATAACCTTAAAGTGGGGAATACTTATTATGGTTGGTGATAGACGTAAAATTTATAACACCCCATGATTTCAAAATAACACCATGTTTGATAGAATATACAACACACAACAATGATCTTAAAAGATCCAATAAATATTATTATTTAAATGTGACATTTATAACACAGTCATCCAATTGGTAGGTATGAATAAGATTAATCAAAATGAAAAATATATATAAATTTCCTACTAAATATAATTTTATTTAATTATTATTATTAAATAATCACTCAATTTTAATTAAAGTCAATTTATTTTTCAAAAAAAATATGTTTTCTTTAAAAAGTAATTTTACACCTAGTTGTTAGAAAATAATATGATTAATTATTTTTTATATTTTAGAAAATTTATTTGATAAAATGAACATAATTTTCAAAATCATTATATCTGTTGGACTCCTCCTTTTTTAATGCTCACAAATCATATAAATCAGGTAAATCGTGAAAATCATGCCAATCATGTAAATCATGTAAATCATGTAAATCATGTAAATCATGTAAATCATGTAAATCATATAAATCATATAAATCATTTAAATTATGTAAATCATTTTAAAATATTATAAATCACAATTACTATTGTTCAATTATGTTTTATTATGATGAAGATTATCCTTAATAAATTCTATGAGTATTAACTATTAAGATAGATGGAAGATATTTGACTAAGTATGAGACATTGTTTCTGTTATCAAACTATCTCACCGGTTTGTCGGAAATTTTGACAATGTATCATACACCATTTCTTAGACACTATAATCATGCTACTGGTTATAGAATTTTTAAAGGACAATACACTATTGTAACGTCCCGATTTCGGGTGCCACTCAATGGGTGCCCCGAACCCGATTCACCACATGACCTCAAGCGCATTTCCCCAAACACCAGAGGCTGTCGACTAGCAGTGAGGGCCCAGGTCTGATATTGGGGAAACTATGCCCTTCTTTGTGAATGTGTAGCATAGAAGAATATAATATAATCATACTACAACAACAGAAGAAGTAATAGTATATATAAATGAAATGGATAACTAATAAGAAAAATAGAAACCAGAAGTTATATATATATCAAGATGTAGCATGTCACAATTCTATATAATAGTCAGAATATGTTAAACTGCAATACAATACATTACAACTGAAGTACAAGTATAAAAAAGAAAAATAGGATAGCCAGCGGCATCGCAAGCCTAGGCTCGGTCCCATGCTCTCTACTCCTCAGAAACAATCAAGTACCTGTATAAGGACTCTTGCCCCTATCCACACCTGTAGCAATATAATCTGTTTGGGCTGAAGACATGACCCAAACAGGGTGTGAGAAATAAATCCCAGTAGGCACCCACCAAAGGATTGTGCCCAACTGTGTGAAAGAATGCAAAAATAGTGTGCAGTAGTAGAATGTAAAAAAGGTTAACATTGCTGAAAATTAATTAACATAACCAGTTACATTGCCATTTTAATATCCATTTAATCATTTAATCTAAAATATCACTATAGTGAATATTCTAAGTAAACAACCAATGTACTCAGACATGTAAACCCCTACCCTTAGGTAAAGAGAAACCAAACACAATAATCTGCACACAGGCATATGGATATTTCCCACGGGTGTAAGAAGTGTCCCCCACAGGCACAGAATCAACTACCCACAGGCATGGAAGAAGTCACCCACATGGTAAATAGTACAGTGCCCACAGGCTAATCACAACACTGTCCTCAGGCTAAACAGGTAACCAGGTCATGCCCAACATGTAAACAAGTAGTACACATGCCATTCCTCTCAAAGAAATTCTACAATCATTACTTTAAAGGCATACCCTCAGGTGTCCTGGCCAAATGGATAAACAGAGGAACACACCCCCGGGGTGGTCCTAGATCCAAGCAACGATCCCAAACAGCATTTTATTATCTCAATTAATTACCTATTTAATTTTAGGTATTTAAAATATCAATGGCATCAGCCACATGACACCCCAACATGGGTTTGTGGCACAACGGTACACAAAAACGCACAACGGTTGGAATATAAACATCAATTCACCTACCTTGAACGCCCTTGATTAGTATACATGAAAGTCTCTTCGAGAAACGCCCAAGAACAACGTAGATCTGACCAGAAAGAACACTTGTTCAAACTCAAATAACTTCCCTTAGAGGAAGAATTGCCAAGAATGGTTTAAGAAGAGTGGAGGGATTACCCTTGCGGTTCCAACGAGATTGTCCGAGGCGGAAACGGATTCCCGACGCTCGATCTGGAGATTCTTGAAGGTTCGATCATCCCCTCTTGAGTTCCCATCCGGTTCTAAGCCTTCCCTGTGAACAGGGTTGGATACTACCCATTTTAAGTGAAAAAAACAAAGTACACAGCGTGTACTTCCTTCATTTAACTATTCATCTGGCGGCACTGCCAAACTTTTCATGTGTTGACATGATTACATGGTGTGTACTATCACCCAGTTGGCAGATGCTCCCACTGCCTTACTGTTTCGCCTGCCGACTGACTACACATCATGTAGGTGGTTTTTACACTTTTCATCACCGAAATGGCTAGATGCACTGTTTACTCATCCCACATGGCCAAAGTACATGACGTGGGGAAAAGTACATTGCGTGTAGTCCCAAAATTTAAGATTTTTCACCATTTTCTTTATTCTCTCAAAAAAACTAAAGGAAAAGAGAAAAGAAGAAACTCGTACCTCAAAAGTAAGAACCGGGTTCTTACAAACATCCCTCCTTAATGAAATTCGTCCCTGAATTTCCCTTCCAAGGGTGGTGAAGATAAATCTCAGAACAACTCTGGCCACTAAGCACGTACGTTAGTCTCCCGCTCCCAAGTTTCATCCTGCACTCGGCCATACTGCCATAGCACCCATACGGGAGGAACTGACCTGCCTCGAAGAACCTTCGTGCTCCTATCAACGATACGAATCAGATGCTCCTCAATGGACGCATCAAAATGAATCTCAACCTCCTAAGTCTGAATGATGTGATATGGGTCTGAATGATAGTGGCGCAACTAAGATACATGGAAGACGTCGTGCATGGATCGGTACCTCTGTGGTAACTGCAATTGATAGGCAACCAGCCCGACCCTCTCCTGAATCTCAAACGGCCCCACATAACTCGGTGAAATATTACATTGTCTCTTGATCCTCCGGTTTCCCAACCTCGGAGAAATACGCTAGAAAACCTGATCCCCAACCACGAACTCCCAAGGTCGTCTGCGGCGATCAGCATAAGGCTTCTAACAAGATTGTGTGGTAGCCATCCACTTCTAAATCAACTGGACCTTCTCAGAAGTCTCCTGCACGAGACATGGTCCTAGTAAAGCTGCCTCACTTGACTCTAACTAGAAAAAAGGTGATCAGCCTGGCCTACCATATAAAGCCTCGTAAGGTGACATCTCAATAGTTACCTAGAAATTGTTGTTATAGGAAAACTCGACGAGGGGTATATGCTTTTCCCATTAGCCCCCAAATTTAAGGACACATGCACGCACCATGTCCTCAAGCACCTATATCATACGGTCTGACTGACCATCGGTCTGAGGGTGGTAAGTTGTGCTCAGAAGAACCTGTGTACCTAGTGCCCTCTGAAAACCTTGCCAGAAACGAGACGTAAAACGGGCATCCCTATCTGAAACGATAGAACGAGGAACCCTATGAAGATGTATGATCTCTCGGATATACATCTTTATGATCTCGTCAACACCAATGGTCTCCTTTATCAGCAAAAAGTCAGCTACCTTCGTTAGTCTGTCCACAACAACCCACACGGCATCATTACCCTTAGGTGACCTCAGCAACCCTGTCACGAATTCCATTGCGACATCATCCAATTTCCACTCTGGGATGGGAAACTGCTATAACAGTCTGGCTGGCCTCTGAAGCTCTGCCTTCACATGCTGATAGGTGGAATACCTCGTAACAAAACCAGTTATCTCCCTCTTTATACCTGGACACCAGTACTGACGTCTCAAGTCACGGTATATCTTGGTAAGCCCAGGATGAACTGCCCAAGCTGAAGCATGAAACTCCCACATCAACTCCTCACGTATATCCCCTGGAACCCATACTCATCCATGGAAACATAGAACTTCATCATCACCTATCGTCCATCCAAGAGGAGGGTCCTCACTTTCCCCCAACTCCCGCAGAACTAGGCCTTCTGAATCAGATAGTTGCCTCATCCTCACTCTATCTAGGAGGGTAGAAGTCACAGCTAATGATGAATGATAGGTCTACCCCTGACTATCGTGCACCTCCAAATTCATCTCAAAGAACAAAGACATAAGTTGCCACTCGCCATTGGCCTCCTGCACAGCGTGTATCTGTGTCTTCCTACTCAGTGCATTAGCTACTTCATTACCTTTACCAGGTGTATAGGTAACCTAAAAATTGAAAGGACTAAAGGTATTCGACCCACCTTCGCTTCCTCAGATTCAAGTTACGCTGAGTAAAGATATACTTGAGACTTTTTTGATCGGTAAAATACAAAAAATGTTATCCCAATAGACAGTGTCTCCAAAAGCGCAACGCATGCAAAACTGTAGAAAACACGAGATCATGTGTCGGGTAATTCCTCCCATGTGGCCTCAACTACCAAGAATCGTATGCAACAACTCAATCACCCTGTATCAACACTGCTCCCTAACCAATACTTGATGCGTCATAGTAAACTGTATAGCTCTTCCCTTGCTCTGAAAGTATCAGGACTCGTGCTGATGTCAACCTTCCTTTCAGGTCCTGAAAGGTTGTCTCGCAAGCTTCTGACCAAAATAAATTCACACCCTTCTTAGTCAAACCCGTCAACGGTGCTGCTAAGCAGGAGAAGTCCTGTATGAAGCATCTATAGTAACCAGCCAGCCCTAAGAAACTCTATATCTCAAACACGTTCTTAGGATGCTCCCAGGAAACTACTTCTCTCACCTTCTCTGGGTCTACTGCAACTCCTGCCTATGAGATGATATGACCGAGGAAGTGAATCTGGTCCATCCAAAAGTGGAAATTTGAGATCTAGGCATATAGCTGATGGTCTCTCAGTGTACTCAATATGATCTCAAGATGGGTGGCATGTTCGTGTCGAGTGTGATATTACAACAAGATGTCATCCACGAATACTACCACAAAAGAATCCAAATAAGGATGGAACACATGATTCATCAGAGCCATGAAAACTTCTGGCGCGTTCGTGAGTCTGAATGGCATAACCAAGTACTCGTACAGACCATATCTGCTCCGAAAAGCTGTAAGAAGTATATCTGATGGTCTCAAGCGCAGCTGATGGTATATGAATCTCAATTCAATCTTCGAGAACACTCATGATCCATGAAGTTGATCAAAAATATCATCAATACGTGGCAAGGGATATCGGTTCTTAACCGTCAATTGGTTCAAATTCTGATAATCTACACAGATTCTGAGGGTACCGCCTGCCTTCTTTGCAAAAAGGACCGGGGAACCCCAAGGAGAAGTACTGGGTTGGATAAACCCCATTTACTGTAACTCCACTGACTTCCTCTTGAGCTTCTTCAGCTCGGGATTGGCCATCCTATAAGGAGGAATGGACATCTGTGTTTCTCTTTGCACAAGCTTGATAGAAAAATCCACATCTCGCTCTGGAGAAAGACCTGAAAAGTCGTCCGGGAAGACATCCCTGAAATGATGAACCACTGGAGGGAAATCTGTCTGACAAGTCCCCTGATCATCCAGATATAAACTCGCAATCTAGGTTGTGATTCCACCTCACCCACGATGCTTCGGTCCAACTCGACTCGCCTAAACATCCCATTCGCCCCTGTATAGAAACTATCCACCCTCTGGTGACGTGAAACGCACCCTACAATGATAGAACTCTACAAAGGCTCGAAAGGGAACTAACCAATCCATCCTGAGAATTATGTCATATGCTGTCATCTCTAAGATATAGAGGTCCCAAAGGAAGTGACACCCACCAACCTCTAGGGGACACTCCTTGCACTGACACACACCAGCCGTTCTAGTCCCCAATGGAGTGTCTAGAGTCATGATACCAGAAGAAGTAGAAACAAAGATCCCAAGGCTCTCCACAATGGAACAGATATAAAACTATGTGTAGAACCCGTATCAAAAAGTATTGAAGATAAGACAGAAGCTACTAGAATAGTACCTCTGACTGTAGAAGGTCTGGGATCCTGCTCCTGTTGGGTCTGTTGCACTTTATATGTCTGCTCAGTGTCGCGGCCCTACGACACTGCCTGGATACCCTGAGTTGTCCCTCCCTACTGCCTCTGAGATCCTGGAGTCTAGACACCACGGCTACGAACACCATCTCGGCCTACAAGCCCTAACGTATTCCAGTTCTCTAACTGGTAAGAACCCACTAGTCCTGCTCCAGCACATGGAGTCTGCATAGAACCCCTCTCACTAGTCACTGGTGGGAAGGCCCTGCAAAAGAGATGCAGATGACCCATCCTGCCACAAGCTCGGCACTCCACTGGGTCTCGTGGACACTGTGGACACTTTTTCCCCTCTCTACCACACTGGTAGAACATGACCTTGCCACCTGAAGCATTCTTCTAGCTGGTACTACCACCCTGAGAGAAGTCCATATGTTTCTTCCTCTTAATAGTATAAATAGTACTAGAAACTGGTGCTGAACCGCCCTAGCCCACACCACTAGCTTCCCATAGGCTCCTCTTTGTAATCAGTGCCTGATTCACAATAGCATGTACTGAAGGAAACTTGAAAACATTCACCAGCGCTCGGATATCATATCAGAGACCATCCTCAAAACACCTGGCCCTCAACCTCTCATCACCCACCAGAACGGGTGAAAAACGCTGAAGCTCAGTAAAGTGAGAAGAATAATCCATCACCGACATAGTGCCCTACTGTAGATTCATAAACTCTTGAGCTTGATCTACCCTCAGTGTATCTTGGAAGAAGAATTCATAAAAGGATATCTGGAAATCTTCCCATGCCATGTCTATGTGATGCTCTTCCTGGGTGGTAACATCTCACCACCTCTTGGTGGAATCATGCAGCATGTAAGTCAGGAACATGACCCTCCTCCCTGGAGGTGTCTCAAGATGCTCGAAAATAGTCTCCATTGATCATAGCTAAGACTCCACAGCCTGTGGTCCGCCATCCCCTGAAAACATAGGTAGATGCTGCTGCTGGAAGATACGAGTCAACTCAGCCATAGATGTGGATGCCGGCAGTGCTCCCTGAAAGGTCTGCATGAACCGCATAAAGCCTTCCTGGAACTGCGCATTTGCGCCTGTGTTCGGTATAACGGCTGGCGCCGCATCTGGCTCTGTTGGAGGATCAACTGGTAGCCCATGACCCACCATTTCTGGAGTATAGTCATTTCCGCTCCCCTAGCGAACAATCTGTGGTCGTCTCGGCGCCATGACACTACAAGGTCAAAATACGCCTTAGATCTGTATTATCAAAGACCAAAAATGAAGAAACCCAAAAGGGAACAGGAGGAAGAAGGCATTGAAAATTTGAAAAACAAGAATACACGGCATGTATACTGACTACACGGCGTGTACCTAACTTCTCTTCCCCTGCCCGGGTCCTTCTACACGGCTAAGCCACACGACTCCCGTTGAACAAAACTACACGGCGTGTATATCATCTACACGACGTGTATGGTGTTATTTCCAACTTCTTGTGTCGCTTGTGACACAACCGACTACTCGTCTTGATACTACACGGCGTGAGACACCCGAACACAGCGTGTACACCACCCTGTTTTCCCAGCAACACGGCTAAAACCTCACGGTCTATCCTCGGAAAAGACTACACGGTGTGTCCATAGGTACATGGCGTGTACTAGACGAGCTCCGCCGACCCATTTTGTTAGTTACACGGCCGGACACACGGCTCAAACTACACGGAGTTTTCTATCTACACACGGCGTATACTCAAAAGGATTACACCGACCCGTGTTGTTAGTTACACGGCCGGATCCCAGGTCAGACTACACGGCGTGTTCTACAGTGGACACGGCGTGTATGTCTTAAGGTCCCCTCTATCTGTGTTATTAGTTACACGGGTGGACTCTGGGTCAACACTACACCGCATGTACATCAGGTACATGACATGTTCACCCCAAGTCATTTCCCACCCTGTGTCACCACACACACGGTTTGTGACACGGGAAGTGACTACACGGTGTGTTCACCCCAAGATCTTCCATTCCCCGTGTTGCCGCCCACACTGTTTGGGAAACGGGAAGAGACTACACGATGTGTACTGAGGGTACATGGTGTGTACTTAAAAATTTTTCTTTTCTTCTCGAACTGAAGGACTTACACGGAGTTTTTAAGGAACTACACGGTGTTTATACTGGGTTTTCTGGACAGTATGCCTCAGAAACATCCCCGGAACCCAGAAAATACAGAAAAAAAACACCTAAGTGTCAAATTCCAATCCGTGAGGGACCATAATCCCCACGAATCATTGTTTGACATCTTATCTATGATATAACAAAATAAAAAGTCAATGGTCCACCAAATTCTGGTCAATGAGGTCTCATACTCCCCAAAAACCAAAGTATGACGTCCATTCTTTCAACATATCATACAAAAATACCATATCACATAGTAGGTATTTATTAAGCAGCTATCACAATAGCATGCTTTTCTATCACAATAACTATCACAACAACATGAAATTTCTAATGCACCTACATGGCATGGAACTATGCATGGCATGTGATTTCTAGCATGTACCTAAATGATGCATGAGATGGAATACCCTCATCTCATCGGGTTGCAATTAAATAGAACCCATTAATAAAATATAAATAGAACAATCAAAAGTGCTTCACCCTATGGTGAAAATCTAATCAACAGTAAAATTTGAAAAATCAGAATAATTGCAAAAATACTAGGTAGACTGGCTTTTCCTTGTACATGGATTAGCAATGCCCCGACACAGCTTTTTACCAACTACCTTTTCCATTCTATCCCTGACTATGGCTCTAAATAGTAAGTCAAAGAATAGAACCCCTCTGATACAACTTTGTAACGTCCCGGTTCTGGGTGCCCCGAACCCGGTTCGCCACATGACCTCAAACACATTTCCCCAAACACCAGAGGCTTCCGACTAGCAGCGAGGGCCCAGGTTTAATAGTGGGGATACAATGCCCTCATTTGACAAAGTGTAGCGTAGAGGAATATAATATAATCATACAACAACAGTGGAAGCAGTAACAGTATATATAACTAAAATAAATAAATGATAAGAAAAAGGGAAACCAGAAGTCATATATATATATCAAAATGTCACATGTCACTAATCTATAAAACAACCAGAACATGTTACACCGCAATACAATACATTACAACTGATGTTTAAGTACAGAAAAGAAAAACAGGATAGCCAGCACCATCGCGAGCCTAGGCTTGGTCCCATGCTCCCTACTCCTTAGCAACAATCATGTACCTGTATAGGGACTCTTTCCCCTTTCCACACCTGCAGTAATATAATCTGTTTGGGCTGAAGACATGACCCAAACAGGGTTTGAGAAATAAATCCCCATAGGCACCCACCAAAAGCCATTGCCCAACTGTGTGAAAGCATGAAACAACAGTGTGCAGTAGTAGAATGAAAAAAGGTAAGCAATACTGAAAAGTAATTAACATAACCAGTTATATTAACATTTTAATATCCATTTAATCATTTAATCTAAAATATCACCACAGTGAATATTCTAAGTAAACAGCCAATTTCCTCAGACACGTAAACCCCTAACCTCTGGTAAAGAGAATCCGAACACAAGAATCTGCCCACAGGCATACGGATATTGCCCACGGGCGTAAGAAGTGTCACCCACAGGAACAGAATCAACTGGCCACAGGCACAGAAGAAGTTTCCCACATGCTAAATAGTACAGTTCCCACAGGCTAATCACAACATTTCCCTCTGGCTAAATCGGTAACTGGGTCATTCCCAACATGTAAACATGCAGTAGACAAGAAATTCCTCTCAATGCAATTCTACAATCATTACTTTAAAGGCATACCCTCGGGTATCCTGGCCAAATGGCTAAACAGAGGAACGCACCCCCGGGGTGGTCCTGGATCCAAGCAACGATCCGAAACAGTAGTTTATTATCACAATAAATTACCTATTCCATTCTAGGTATTTAAAATAGGTATGGCCTCAGCCACACGACACCCCAACATGGGTCTATGGCACAACGGTACACAAAAACACACAATAGTTAGAATATAAACACCAAGCCACCTACCTTAAATTCCCCTGATTAGTATACGCAAACGTCGCTTCTAGAAACTCCCAAGAACGATGTATATCTGATGTGAAAGAACACTCGTTCAAACTCAAATAACTTCCCTTAGAGGATGAATTGGAATTAACGGTTTAAGAAGAGTGGAGGGATTACCCTTACGGTTGCAACGAGATCGTCCAGGGTGAAAATGGATTCCTGACGCTCGATCTGGAGATCCTTGAAGGTTCGGTTGTCCCCTCCCAAGCTCTCGTCCAATTCAAAGCCTTAACTGTGAACAGGGTTGGATACTACCCATTTTAAGAGAAAAAACAAAGTATACGGCATGTACTTTTGAGTACATGACGTGTACTTCCTTCATTTAACTGTTCATCTGGCGGCACTGCCAAACTGTTCATATGTCGACATGAGTACACGGCGTGTATTCCCGACTATACGGCGGATACTGTCGCCAAGCTGGTGGCTGCTCCCACCACCTTACAATTTCACCTGCCGACTGACTACAAGGCGTGTAAAAGACCACTACACATCGTGTGGTCAGTTTTTACACCCTTTTCCACTGACATGGATACATGCCATGTGTACTTATCCCACATGACCAAAGTACACGGTGTGTGGAAAATTAAATGGTGTGTATTCCCAAAATTTGGAATTTTTCCCCATTTTCCTTATTCTCTCAAAAACACTTAAGGAAAAGAGAGAAGAAGAAACCCATACCTCAAAAGTAAGAATCAGGTTCTTACAACTGTAACCATGCTACGAGTTCTAGAATTCACAAAGGACCATACATAGTAACAATGCTACCTGTTCCAAAATTCGCAAAGGACCAGACACCGTAATTGTGTTACTGGTTCCAGAAATTGCAAAGGACCAGATATCGTAACCAGGCTACCAGTTCCAAACTCATTAAGGACATCACCACTAACTATGGAACTGCTACAAACTCACCGTGACTATGGAACTATTCATGTCTTATCCCCATCTGTGACACCATTCATTGATAATTTTTCTATATTTTTGAATGAATTTTTAAATTTCATTCTAATGTTCATATTTGAGTCATTTTTTGAAACTAATATAATTAATAATATTCTTCAAACATATTAGAAGACAGTATAGGGTACTATTTCTGGATATCAGGATCCTTATCATCCATAACACAAGATCCCAAGATAAAATACTAGGTGGTGCATGAGTTGGAAAAAGTGACTGAAAGTTATGTTAGAGTGCACATACATGCGTTCTAGAAAAATCAGAAGAATGAAGATAATCCATATTTCTTGTTGTGTTCCATCCTTCAAACATCCTTACAACACCAAGTCAACGAAGAAGATGTGCTAAAAAGAGTTACACAAAAACTCACTGGAAACCAGAACACAGAACTCACAACAATATGTTTCTGAGTCTTTTATCAGAAGAGGAAACAAATATCAAATCTGCTACATCATAGAAGTCCAGATCTTCATAGAACAACTCTCAAATCATTTCTAATCCATTATTATTATATTCTACTCTATTTTGTACTGTTATATTAATATTTTGAGCAGTGTGTGAGTGTTTGTACTAAAAATAAACATTTTTCATCTATGATAAACAAGATGATAAAAGATATACTAACACTAATACTCTCTTAAACCATTTTTCACCCTTATAAAACTTTTGAATAGTCCCGTGGGTGGCTTGGTAGTTTTAATTTCCCACGTAGAACTTTGATATTGGTCAAGTGACATGGATAGCTCTGTATTCTATTGTAAACCCCAATCCAAGGTTTGGATCAAATACTATTAATATAAATTGCTTAGTGGTAGGTGATCACCAAGTGAAGTGGATTAGGTCTAAGCTTTAAATTGAACCACTTGTTTTAATATACTATGTTTTCAGATTTAGTTTACTCTATTTTAACTCATATTTTAGACAAGTAAATTTCACTTTTAAATTTAGTCTTTGATATTACATATAACTATTTTGATTTAGTTAATTTGTTTCAAAATTTATTTCAGTCTTTTAGGTTGATATAGCTGCGGATTATTCAATATATTTAGAAACTAATTGAATGGTAATACTATTATAAATTTACTACTCTGATTAATTGACCTATTTTGTTTTCAAATTAGGGGATCTTCAATTAATTTCTTTAATAATAAATTTTCATAGGAACTGAATTCACACCCCACCCCCTCTTGAGTGTCCTACTCCAACCAAAATTTGTTATCAGAGGAAGTTTTTAAACATTTATTTTCAAAGGTTTCAATGCTTTTTCGAATCATTCAAACTATGATTAAGTTTTGGTTTAAAGATATCTAAATGTCTGTAAGTTAAAAATTTCTCGATCTTTAAAATATTTCCTTTATTCTTTATTATGGATAAAAGACACGAAGGTTCTTTTACCAATTGACTTCCCATCTATAATGGAACAAGTTATGCTCACTAGAAAAATAAATTGGAAATTCACTTAGAATGTATGGGCTTTGATATTTAGACAGTAATAGAAGATAAATATGAAATAGTAGAAACTCCAAGTAATACATGGAATGACGCTACAAAAATATACGTACAATAATAATTGTAAAGATATGAATTCCTTGTTTTGTTCTTTAGTTGATGAAGAATATAGTATAACATATGCTAGTAGATCTACTTATGGAATTTGGGATACCTTAGCTATCTCACATGAAATAACTACTAAGGTTAATGAAATTAGACTCAATATATATACTATTAAGTATGTTGATTTTAATATGAATCCAGATGAATAAATTTCTAATATGTATCTCATGTTTAATGAAATAGTCAATACAATGAGCTCTCTTGGAAATCCATTGGATGACAAAGAACAAATCTCACGACTACTCAGATGTCTACCAAAAAAATGGAGAGGAACCTCAGTATCAATTTGAGAATATTTTGACATCAGTATGTTTCTAGTCAAGGATATGATTGGTAAATAGATGATGTATTAGAAACATTTAACAGTAAACAAAGGGGAAGAGGATTAGCCAAAGAGAAAGTTAGTGGATTTCCAAACCACTACTTCCAAAAATTAATAAAAAAGGAATGGATACAGACTCATTTTTATAGTATAAGTAATGATGATTCAATATCAGAAAATGGTGAGGAAATGGATCAATTATTCATAAGGTTTAATAATTTTTACCGAAAGAATAAATTCATCAGGAATCCCAATTACAATGGAAAATATGAAAATAAAGGTAATTGGAAATAGTATTGGAAAAAAGGTTCCAACACTAATGAAATAGTCTTCTATGAATGTAAGAGAAAGGGACATGTAATAGCTAATTTTTCCAAGATAATGTATAAAAAGAAGTATGGGGAGAAAGATAAAAAGTAAAAAAATAAAATAAAAGAAACATGGAGTTCTTATGAGGATATCCCAAGTGAATAAGAATAATCACATGATGAGAAATGTGACAAGGAAAACATGTGTTTCATGAAAAACACATCTGAGGTAACTCTTGAGTCTCCTATACAAAATTCTTATAATTCTAGAGATGAATGTTATTATAAAAATATGACTAGTGAAGAAATGTTTGAGTACTTTAAAATATAGGATGATACAAGAAATTAATTAAAAGATAAATATAAATATCTAAAAAACAACATGCTCTTACTTCTAATGTTAAATATAAGATTACTATTGAAAATAAAAATAATGCTCAATTACGTAAAGAGAAAAAGAAGTCAAAGTATCCAATCATAAATTGAAAAATTAATTAGATAAATTTAACAATAGAAACAATATGCTAACAAATATTTTTGGTAAACAAGTAGATCATAGTTATACTACTGGTATAGGATACCAACCTGGACAGAGGAACATAGTTTAAACTCATTTTATTTAAAAATATAGAAAATATGTTTTTTTTAGAAAGGTGATGACATAAATTGGTTTCTCAATCAATTCCCCACAAGGAATTTATTAAAAAACAAAATATCAAAGTACAAGAATGAGGTGTAACATACTTACACCAGTAGGGAATTCAAGATTATACATGATAATGCTTTAATCATACAAAAGTCTAAGAGGAGACACATCTGCAAGAGTTCTCCATCATATTAGCGCCAGAAGAAATTTAATCCAGCCCTCTCACGAAACAAACCTGCAACTTCAAGCCTGAAACGCGTAAAACCATAAGTTCTGCAACCGGACAGCACCCATCCATCCCAACATAAGACCTAAAAGGAGACCATGGTGTGCAAGAGACAATAGAGTAGAAAAGAGTTATGCTTCAACAAGTACCACACTCTGAAAACAAATTCAATGACTAGCATTTAACACACAAATATAGAAAGGAAACTTCCTCTATTGACAGAAAAAACCTAGAGCCTGATAACTCTGCAGCATTGTCCAGAAACCCCACCATAAAACCATATGTATCATGCATCAAAGAATCAAAACATATACAACATCATTTGATAGACCCCATGAGAAAAGAATTAAAAAGAAATCCTGGAAATAAACAGCAATAGGGTCGAAAGATCAAGGATAATGAATAGACATATTCATCATTTTGCTGAAAATGAATCGTTTTAAGTTAAGATATTGCTCAGCAGAAATTACACCCTTTTGGAGTTTTTGGTGGGCCATTTTCGGTTGCCTTTCCATATGATTGTTCCAATCCTGGATTTCTTTCTTTGTTCAAGAAATTTTTTCTTCATAACAAGAACTGAAAAATATGTTGGTTCTAGATCTAGGATTTCATTCAATGCCTTAGTTTTTTAGGACCAAGCATGATTTACTTTTTCAATAGGTTAAAAACTATGTATAAGAAACCCATGAAGAATGTATGGGTTCTCAAGGCTTTTATTACTAATGTTATTGGACCCAAACAAATCTGGGTATCAAAATCATCTCTTGATTAATTATTTTATAGGAAAGTTGTTTGAAGAGATCCTATAGAATTTTATGGTTCTTGGATGGTGGATTTTTAAGACACATGATAGGATATTACTCATTCTTGATGAATATGATAAATATTTATGGTGCACATGTCATTTCTAGTGAAAATGTTAAAGGAAAAATAATTATCCTTGGCTAGATTGTTAACTATAAATTAGTTCTAATTTCTAAATTACTTTTTGTTGATAGATTATGACATAATCTGCTTAGTATTTCACAATTATGTGATGATGGTTTCCATTTTAAATTTTAAATTGATTCTTCCGATGTTTTTTATTCAAAAAATCAATTAGTATTTTTTTCCTTTTAGAGATGAAAATGTTTATATTGTTAACTGAGATTATTTAGTTTTTCAAAATATTTCATGTTTGAGTTCCTTTCACAAAGATACTTGACTTTGGCAAAGAAGACTAGAAAACATTAATATACACTCCCTTAGAAATATAATAAGTAATGTAATAGTTAAATATCTACCCGAAGATGAGTTTCCAAATGAAAATGTCAGTAATCCTTGTCAAAAGGGTTAAAAGCATAAAATATATTTCAAGACAAAGAGATAATTTTCACCTTATCAACCTCTTTAGTTGGTTCACATGGACTTATTTAGAACATATAGAGTTTCATGTTTAAATGGAAAACAATATGTCTATGTTTTTATAGATGACTATTAAAGATGTACTTGGACCTTTTTCATAGCTCAAAAAAGATATGATTCTTCTCATATTTCCAAGTATTATATTATAGCAGAAAACCAAATTGGTATTAAAATTATAACCCTAAGAAGTGACCATGATCGTGATTTTGAAAACCAAGAGTTTGAATATTTTTTATCACAAAGTGTCTATATTCATAACTTCTCTGCCCCTATGACACCTCACCAAAATGATTTTGTAGAAAGAAGGATGAGAACCATACAAAAAAATAGCAAGAACCATGTGCAATGAATATGACCTACTAATCTACTTTTGGGATGAAGATGTGGATACTTATTTTTATGTTATTAATAGAATCTTTATCTGGCCAATTATTAAGAAAAGTACCTATGAGTAATGGAACTATAGAAAACACAAATTTAGTTACTTCAATGTTTTTGGTTGAAATGTTTATATTCTCAATACTAAGGACAATATTGAGAAATTTTCATCCAAAAGTGATGAATTAATCCGTTTAGGTTATTCAATCTCTATTAAATTCTATAGAGTATTTAATGAAGAACCAAATGGGTGGAAGAATGTGTACAGGTGAAATTTGAGGAAATATATCCCCATGAACCTAAGACCTCCCTAGAAATTCTTTATAATGATTTTTAAAATATGGACATAAATACAAAATATTTTGACCTTGTTGTTAAAAAACATGTAATCTTTAGCCCTTATTTTTCTAGATCTATTATAATAATTAAGAACCATCCTTTAGATACAATAGTTGGAGACTTAGATAAAGTAACTCAGACTATAGCTTATATAGGAAACCTGGATAAACATAAATCATTCTGGTCACATGTTGAGACTAAGAACATAAATGAGGCATTTTATGATTTATTTTGGGTTATGGATATGCAAGAAAAGTTAAATCAGTTTAAAATAAATAATGATTGTAAAAATGTCTATAGACCTAAAGACACCATAACCATAGACACTAAATGGGTTCTTAGTAATAAAGTAAATGAATCTGGAACCATAGTGAGAAACAAAGGTAGATTAGTTTCACAGGGTTATAGTAAAGAACAAGGGATAGATTATGAGGAAACATTTTCACTGGTTGTTAGACATGAAGCAATTGGAATCTTTCTTTCATATTCATCACATTTAAATTTTAAACAATATCAAATTGATGTTAAGAGTGCATTCCTAATGGGTATATAGTTGAGGATGTTTTTATTGAACAACCCCTGGTTTTACAAACCCTCATCTTTAGAGACATATATTTAAATTAACAAAATCTTTATATGGATTAAAATAGGCTAAAATAGCTTTGTATGATAGACTATCTAGTTTTAATATTTCTAATGTCTTTAAAAAGGTATAGCAGATCCTACTATCTTTATAAAAATAATTTGTAAAGATGTTTTAGTTGTCCAAATATATGTTGATGATATTATTTTTGTATCTTATAGAAATTTTTTATGTGTCTATATTTCAAAAATGATGAAATGTGAATTTCAAATGATTATAATTGGGGAACTCAAACTCTTTCTTAGATTTCAAATATTTCTAAATAAGGAAGGTATTATTTTAAATCAAAGTAAATATAATAAATATATTCTAAAATGTTTTGGGTTGTAAAGTACTAAAACTAGTGATACTCATATGAGTGCCACCAGTAAATTGGATCTTGATGACAATGGTAAATCTTTTGATCAATCCACTTATAGAGGAATGATTGGGAGCTTACTCTAGTAACCAGTTAGTAGGACTGGTATTATTTTTAGTGTGTTTATGTATTATCATTTTCAATCAAATACTAATGATTCAAATATTATTGTCGTTAAAAGGATTTTCAAATACCTAAAACATACAACGTACTTATGACTATTCTATCCTAGAGGAAAATCATTTGACTTAGTCTGCTATTCTGATGCCGATTTTAGTGGTTGTTAGTTAGATAAAAATTGAACCTATGGAACAAGTCACTTTTTGAAAAGTCAATAGTATCATAATGTAGTAAGAAAGAAAAATTCTATTACATTATCAACTACTAAGGATGAATAAATAGCTACTAGTAGTTGTTGTGCTCGGATTTTTTGGGTGAAACACATTATTCTAGATAATGGATATCAATTTAGACATGTCCCTATAAATTGGGATAATACAAGTTATATTAACATATCTAAGAATCTTGTTTATCATTCAAGAAAAAACATAATTATATAATACATCACTATTCAAGAGATCATTGTCAAAAGGGTAGTGTTACTTTTGAATTCATTGGCACTGAATATCAGTTTGGTGAAATTTTCACTAAGACTTTAAATTCTAAAAGGATGAGTTACATCATACATGAATTAGGAATGATCATCCTTGAGTAACCAGTTTAATTTCTAATAGATATTTCCTCATAGTTACTTTCTCTCAATTACTATCTCTCAGTTACTGTCTCAGATTTTTTGTCTCATGTTAGTTGTCCCATAGTTATGGTCTCACCGTTTAGAGTCGCACCACAATGTTGACATAGTGAATGCTTGTTCTATTCTCACTATTATGACTTAGAATTATACTTTTAGAAATATTTTTCCCATATCACTGTATTGATTATTTTATTTCCTTTATACCATGCTTTTTTGTTTTGAGGCATTTGAACTCCCTAAATGACAAAAACTTGCCTCTTCACTTCTCTCTTCACATATACTCTCTACACCCAAAGCCAATATCTTTTCTCTCAAACTCCTCTTTTTCTACATACCATATTGAATTCCTAGGGTGAATCGTCCATCTTCATCATCTCTTGAGAAGCACCACACATCAAATAAATAGAAAAAGGTTCTTATTACCATGCCTAAAAAATATCTAAACCTAGTTTTTGCAGATCATATTGTCATGCCAGTGAATGAAATATGTGTGATGTGGCTCCTATCAAGTAAGTCACTTGTTTTGAAAATCTTGGAAGTATTGGGAATGTTAGAGTGGTTTACAAATAGAAAATTCTCATCTATCATAAGCTAGTTTTCTAGTTTTATCATCATGTTAAGTTCACTTTCAACTCTAAAGATGATTTTGTGGTTACAAGGTGGGTTAACGGACAATGATGTAACTTTTCTTCGAGGTTGTGGTCTTCCTACAGAGGAATACCACATGAAGGAATTTTTAGGAATATTAAAGATTCCCACCTCCTCTAGGTGACATATTTAGTTTAGAAGAGGCTTCGGGTGAGTTGAATAGAATCAAAAAAGAAAAGAATGACTATTGTGGATAAACTAGATGGAGAGACTATGTTGTTGTTCAAGTTAATTCAACACCTAATGTTTCCAAGGATGGGATAATTTTACACTCTCAAATTTCAAGATGTGTTTTTGATACATCTTATAAATAGTGGTCATAAGATTAATCTGTGTAAGTACATTATCCTTCCAATATGTGAATGAACAAGAAAAAACCAAAGTCATCTTCTACTTTCTACTCATTTTTTATCTCAAAAATGATAATATAAAAAGGTTTGGTTGGTAAAAATGAAGAATTGGTTGAATATTTTGATTTATTTATATCTAAGGATATATCTAGACAAATGAATATCAGTTGGAATCCATGGAAGAGATCATGGGTTGAAGATAATGACATATTTTATGAGTATTTTAATCCTCTTGATAACCCTTCAAGAACTAATAATATCTCTAACCATGATTTAGAGTTAGATGAGCTTATAGAATATTAAGATGAAGAACTAGAATCATATGTTCCAAGAACTGAAAAAGTAAATGATTCAAATGGAGAAGATAGTAATCCAAATATTCTTTGAAGGATGGGAGAACACACTCTTAAATCTCCTAGACATCCTCAGGATGTTCCCTCTATAGAATCTTCTCTCTCAAAAGGTTATGAATATTGTAGAAAATATAATTATGCTACAGATAAGAGTAAAGATTTTGAAGAATAAGATGCTACTTTGAAAGAACATGCAACCACTAAAAAAAGACTAAGGAAGAATCTGAAGAATCAAAAGTCATTTTTCCTATAGAAGTATGAATGGAGCAAGACATTAAATTTTCTAGAGATGTGGTTGAATATGATAGAGCATAGTGTGTCTAAATTGTTCATGGAATTGAGTCTCTTATCCATACAAGAGATGTGTCTTTTGAGGGGGAACAAAACCATGTATTGGAAAGTATTGAAGTGTCAAACCTTGTGAATTCAAGTTTTGTTGATACCGAGTACTGGGTTTTTTATTTATTTTGATGTTGATGAGTCTCAGGTAACCTCTTTTTAGGGATTATATCATTCAACTATGTTTCATCTCAAACCAATCACTACTAAATAAGTAATATCTAATATGGAGACAGAACCTATCTCAGTTCCAACTCCTGGTCCTATTCAAACAGCTACTAATTATGTAATTCTTGATTATTTCAAAGAGTTTGTATACAATAATTTGTCTTGATTTGAGAATCTCATGAATTCTAGACTTTATCGTGAAACCAGTCTCAGGGAAACAGATGTTTCATTACTTCTATAGAAAATAAAATGGCAGTTCCAACACAATATGCTTCATGAGATTTAGGAAATCCAAATTGAAAACATGAAGTAGAGTGATGAGGTGAAATCATTAAAATATATGGTTGAGGAAATGAGGAAAGACTTGAAATTTTCTCAGGACCCTATTGCTCATCTCAGTGGGGATGATGCTGATAAGATCTCAAATAAGGTTGTATCTATTATTCAACCCTACATGATTTCTATGGTTAAAAAGGTTGCTGAGGAAAACACAAAAATCATAAAGGATATGTGTAATCTTGTCTCTATAATCATTAATCTGACCAATGAAAATAAAATATTTTTATAGACTATTCTAAAATTGATTAATTCTCTCACATCAGCTATTTTTTCTCTATCTGTTTCTACCCAACCATATCATCCCCTAGATAGTGAAATGGTCAGTTCTGTAATTACAGGAATGTTTCAGCATTTAATTGATGGTTTTGATAAGGAAATTCTTGATAAAGTTGTAACAAATAGTGACCATGTGCTTGAACTTGTAAGAGATCACTAAAAAATTGCCATTGATGCTCAAGAACAAAACTCTAAGAAAGTGGATTATTACTTCAAGGGGATCTATTCTAAGCTTGAGTTAACCAACCATTTCATTTATCTTGCAGAGAATTTAATGATGCCTCCTCAAACTCAATCTTGCAAAAATCAAGTACAGAATCTAAATTAATTAACACCTACTCTGAAGAAGTTCATAAAAAATAAAGATAACTTTGAAAATTAGGAGTATGGTGGATAAATCATTAAAGATTTCAAAACCTTGTTGAAACCATATAGGAATTTTTAGAGCACAGCCATCATGGCTCCTACAACGTCACTTTTGAGGACTGGTCTACCTTTTTCACCTATCCTTCTTCCTCCACTCCAGTTTCCCCTTCTATAAAGTTAGTTGATTAGGCTCTAAGCTAGACCAGAACTATTATTGTTGAGAAAATATTTCCTCAATATTCTACCAGACCAACACTTTCCCATTCTATCATTGAAGGAGTGTCATTACCTTCCCTTACTACTACTTCAACCACCTCCCCGTTTTCACCTATTTCTTATATTCTTGATGCCTCTGACAAAGGAAACAGAAAGCCTAATGACTCTAAAGAGAATTGAAGGATGATCTTTGATAAGGAAATTTGTATTTTCTTTCCTGATTGTGCTATACTTTTTTATTTTATTCAATGAAATGTGTTATAAAAACTCTTATTCTATTTTCATCATCATTTTTTATTTATTTATTAAAAATAAGTATAATAACAAGAGGAAATATGGTCCAACTATTAATATATTGTTTCATTAATTTAGTGTTTATTTTCTTACTCTCTTTTGGATAATTCTTGAGAGAGAGAGGAGCTGGAATTTGTGATAAAGGGGGAACCACTCTTTTTACATATATTCTCTAATACTACCATGGATTTTCTTGAGTTTATGTCTTTATCTCACATACTATCTTTGATATGATAACCACACTGTTTATTCATTTTAAAGATGTATGTCTCAAAAATTCCATGATTTGGGATCATAAAAAATTAGGATATTATTGGAATCCTCTTATTTTAATGCTCAAAAATCATGTAAATCATGAAAATCATATAAATCATGTAAATCATGTAAATCATGAAAACCATGAAAATCAAGTAAATCATGTAAATCATGAAGGTAAAGTATAAATTTTAACAATCAATATTAATATTATTGTATTATATTTTATAATGATTATGTTTAAACATAATCCATTCCGTGAGTATTAATTATTAATACAGATGGGAGATAATTGACTAAGTATGAGAAACCATTTCTATGATCAAACTGCCTCACCATTTATTTTAAAAAATAAAAAATGTTTTAGATACTGTTTCCCAGACACTGTAACCATGCTACCACTCCATAATTTTCAAAAGACCAGACACAGTAACTGTGTTATCGGTTCTAAAATTTCTAAAGGACCAGACTCCATAACCATGCTACCTATTCTAGAATTCATAAATGACAAAACGGTTGGAACCAATGTCGTTCCTTGCTGTAAATGGGGTTTTTTTTGTGTTTATTATCAATCCTCTAATGGATGATCACGGTTTTTGCAAGAAAAGGGATCATACAGTTCATGTCATAAGTAGTATTGAAGGTATTTTCATTTCCCTATGTTTTCCATATTTTTGGGGTCCAAAATTTGGAGAATGGAAATCATTGAGAAAAGTGGTTCTTCTTGAAGGCCTTATGAAAATATGGGAAATTCATGAGTTTTGCTGAGATGGTCTTAATGAAGTATATTTCGTAAAGACCTGAAGATTGTGATGATGTGCTTTGCGATTACAATATTTTGAGGTTTGAGATTCTCTAATGGTATTATTATAGAATAACATTTCAACAATATGGGAAGAAATGGATTTTGGGAATACTGGGATGATAATTTTGAATAAATGAATCATTACGATTTTAGATAGTGTTACATCGTGATAACGAGAATTGGGGCATTACGGCAGCGTGAAGGTTTTATGGAAGGGTTTTTAGGGGAGTATTGAGGTGGTGTGATGAGATTAGATATAGAGTTTTTTGGTAATGATGACCATCTAGAATATTGAAGGAAATGAGCTTTGTGATTGGGGCTTTGCGGTGGAGCTTTGTGGCGGTACGAAGGGTTTTGACAGAGAGCTCTATGGATTATGACCAACATTACGAAGGAGGGTTTTTGTAGAGATTTACGAAGAGATATATGTGCCATGAAGATGTTTTTGGTTGACCCATATTTTTCACCTAAAGAAGTAGATCTCCACGTTTAACCATTCCTATAAATAAGAGGCCACACCACTTCATTACACATGATTTTTAAAGAGGAAATCTGGGTTTGCTTTGATTTCGTGAAGCAAGGGGTTCTCTGTGAAGGTGGTTATCTGTATAAGATTGTGCTTTGTGAAAATACAAATTTAGTATTGAATTAATTCAATGATTCTAATTATTGAGTGCTTCGTGAAGATAGTACGTTCTGCATTGTCTTAGTGAGCTTCGTGAAAGAAGTTGTTCTATGAAGGTAGTCTGCTTCACAATGATAGTGGTTTCCGTAAAGGTTGATGTGCTCTGTGACGGTGTTTTCTCTACAAAGTCTAGAGAACTACGAAGGTTTGAGATTTGTGAAGTAGTGTTCTCTATGAAGGTGTGTGATCTGCTAAGTGCTTTTCTCTATGAAGGGTTGAGCCTCGTGACTGGGGTTCACAAAGCACATTATTGTATATCTAGGTTAAGTGGATAGACCTTTATGTGTGCATCTACTCAGGTATTTGATGCAAGAAGTGTCTCATGATAAACAGAGACAAATACTTCAATGCCAATCCATTGAAGTGACCTTCAATTCAATAAACTATGTTATAATTCTATCAAAGTAGTGAGCTAATGGGAGTCAACAAAAGTGATTTGAGGTACATAGTGAGCTATCCCTAAACCATTGTAAAGGTTGTGCTTCTAGAACAGAGTGACTGTGAGATAAAATTTGTATTCCACATCATGTATAGACTAGTGAACTTTGGTACAACTGACACATTGTTACTGTATAATCCTTGGACGTATCCCTTTTTGGTGAACAAAGTAAAATTATTGTGCCGTCTTATTTTATTCATTTGTCTAACAAGATAAACAGGTTCCTACCAATGTGGGAATAAGATCCATCAGTTTGAAAAGTAGAAGTTCACACCCTGATTTACCCCTCCCCTCTCATGGTGTTCTTGCGTCCTTCAAGTGGTATCAGAGGGAGGTTGCTTATCTTAGATCTGTCCCTTTCCATCATGGAGAATTCATCCAATGTCAGGGGAGTACCCCTCTTCGATGGGAGAAGTCTTCATATTTGGAAGAACAAAATTAGATCTTATATAATATCTCTTAGAATGGAGGTACTCTTTTCTAATTTTCAAGGAATACCATTTATTGATCCAATAGCGATGGTTATGACTAATACAAATAGTAAAATTATTTTTGCAGATGCTAAAGCGAAAAATGCCTTCACCATAGCACTATCTGATCAGATCTATCTAAAGGTAATGAGTTGTACCTCAGCCAAGTAAATGTGGGATAAAATTGAAAATATTTATGAATGATATATCAAAGTGAAGAAGTCAAAACTAAAAATACAGCATAATATTTATGATGATTTGAAGATTCATCCTGATGAGAATGGTGATTCCTTCTTCAATCAAATTAATGAATTGGTAAGACAAATTCAAGGTCTGGGAGAAGAAATAAAAGAAATTGATATTAAAAAGAAAATATTGAGAATACTTCTACCCCTTTACAATACAATGGCCTCAGCCCTTAAAAAATAGATGTTTCCAAACATTCTCTAGATTATCTACTGAGTAGCCTGGTAGCGTATGAAATAAAAGTCAATCCAGAAGATTCTATGACTCGAGTGAGAAAGGAAATGGTGTTCCAATCCATGGAAAACCTATAAATTTCTTTAGATAGTTGTGGTGTAGATGATGAGGAAAAATAGATTATTTCTCTCATTTCCAATAACATTCATAATGGAAAATTTAAATTTAAAGGGAATTTACCTTTGTCTTTCTTTCATTGTGGAAAGGTTGGGAACATTGACTCTCAGTGATCAAGAAATTTCAAATATAAGGAGAGATAATATGAAAACATTGAGAAGCCACAGAAAAGTTTTTTCAAAAGGGAGACTTTAAATCTATACAGATGTTATAGAAGATTATTTTTTTATGTGAAGAGGAAGATGACGATAATGAATTCTATAAAAACAAGAACAAGAATTTAAATCTAGAAACCATGCTTCCATGATGGCTACCATTGAAAAGTCATAACCATCAACTGATAAAGCTAAAGATAACCAGTTGACCACTAAAACCGATCCTAAGTTATAACTTAAAGAATATTTTGGTAATCTTGAGAATAAGTGTAATAGATAAAATATGTGGAAATAAATGGTGGAATAATCATCAAAATATTCATATCATCATGAAGGTGAAATTGAACAACTGAAAGAACAGGTGAAAGTACAGTCATCAATCCTTGAAAGGACTGATGATGTAGTTGAACTAAATCTTATAATTGGAGAATAGGAAAAGGCCATCAATAACCTTATCTAGAGACTGGAGGAGAAGTCCCAAACTATTAAGGGACTCAAAGAATATGTTTTTACTCTTAGTATTATACACAAAAGTGAATCAAATCCAAAATAAGCAAACAAGAATATACAATTTGGTAGGTTCTATGATGTTGAGCTGTTGGGGAGAGAAAAACATCATTCTGATGGAGTTAAAAGTATTTTGAGTGATCAAAGACCCCCATGAATGGGAAAATTTTGAATTTATTAAGATTTCAAAAAATAAAATGCTACAAATAATGTGGACCAGAATAAGTGCATGATGAAAGTTCCTTATATTGAAAAATCACTAGAAGTGATGAAAAATATACCATTGAATCAACCTAAAAGAAGAACTAAATATTATCCTCAAGATTACAAAAATTATGGGCATTTAAAATATTTTACCAATGAATAATTCATGAGGTGAAATAGAAATGAGAATACATTTCCTCTCTTTAAATGTCAGTTCTGTAGATATCTGGGTAAAATCATGTCATATTGCAAATAGGCAAAGAGCTATCTGAATGGGGAAGAGTTATGAGCTCATTGAAGGAGAACATATTCATATCCTACATCTTATAGAAGAAATACTTTCTATGGATACTATTTTCATTGTTCTAAATTTGGTCATAAATCTGTACATTTCAGGTAGATAAATGATAATATATTTTCATAAAACACTCAGAGATAGGTGAATAATCACCAACTAGATGGTGTTTTTATCTCAAAAAAGTTTTCAACTTTGGAAGAAGAACATGAATATGAAGATCCCATGTACATTTAAGAGGGATTTGAATGTCCATAAGTGACATACACTCAATCCAATGTCTCATGGAAAGAAAAGAAAAAAATTGAAAAATCCAATCTAGCAGAAGTTATTGTCAATGCAACAAAGAAAAACAGCTCATGGATTCTTGATAGTCGATGTTTGTCCCACATATAGGGTAATGATAACCTGTTAATTAATGTCAAGAAAAGGGTCGATGGAATCATGAGTTTCAGTAATGATGGTGCTTTGAAGATCAAAGGTAGTGGAAGTACTGATCTAGCTAATGGACAGATGAATAAAACTGAAATTATTTATGTGGATGGTTTGTGTCACAATCTCTTTAGTGTGATTCAACTATATGAATCGGGAATTATAGTGACATTCAATAAAAATGGTTGTACTATAAATGAAAATATAGGTAATTCTCTCTTAAAATGTTGTAGAACTAATGGAAACTTATATCAGGTTGATAGTAAGGATAAAATTTCCTATTTAATAGTTAAAGAAGAAAACAACTTGTGTAATTAGAGATTGGGGAACGTCAGTTAACAAGACATGGAAAATATATCTAAGCTGAAGATAGACATGGATATCCCTAACCTGGAGAAAGAATTGGAAAATGCATGTGATTCTTACTTACGAGGGAAGTTGGTCTAGAGTTCCTGTCGGCCAAAGAAGAAATAAGCATCTAATCTTATTAACATAATTCATACATATGTATGTGGCCTAATAAATGTTTTTAGAACACATGTAGAAAGGTAATTAATTCTTTTCATATATGGTTACAGTATAATGGCATGTGTAATGCTTATACATAGGAAGCAACAAGTGTTTGCTTGCATGAAAACTTATCACCGAATCATCGAGAATGATACTGGACAGGCAATCAATGTTCTGTGATCTGCCAATAAAGGGGAATACATGTCCATTGAGATTCAAAATTTCCAAGAAAAATTTGGAATATGACAAGAGGTGGCTATTGTGAGGACTCCACAGCAAAATGGAGTAGTTGAGTTCCATAATCGGTAGGTGAACAACATGTCCATGGCTATGCTGATTGAGAGTTGTATATCTCGCCATTACTAGAAGGAAGTTTTTGAAGCATCAGTGAACATTCAAAATCAAACAAGCTTTATATGGGGGAGACAAAGACACTATATGAATTATGGCATGGAAGGAAGATTTATTTGAAATATTTTCATGTTTTCCAAAGTAAATGTTTAATCCGAAACAAAGAAGGAAATCAAGGTAAATATGGTGACAATGTCGAAGAAGTAATCTTCTGCGGATATCCAATGACCAACAAATCCTACAAGTGTTTCAATAAGCACGTAAGAAGGATTTTGGAAAGCAGTGATGTTAATATCATTGAAAATAAAACCATAAATGCTTCAAGGAATTCCTATGTTAATGAGATATAAGATGAGGAAGAACGTGAACATGGATCGAATGGAAATTAAAAGGATGAGGAAGGTTCCCAAAACTATTAAGAGTCACATCATGATGTTGAATCTGAAGATAAATTAGATTAGGAAACCATGGTTGAAGAGAATTTGACTAAACCTCATAAGAGAAATCAAAGAGTAGATATTGGTCAATCCAAAATCATTGGGGATAGTAATACACCCTCACAAACATAGAGAATAAGGAATAATGCTCAATTTTCATTCTTATCGGTCATGGAACCATCATCATTTGAAGAGGTTGCAAAGGATGAATCATGGGTGAGAACCACAATTGAATAGTTAGATCATCTTGACAAGAATCAAACCTTGGATCTAGTCAAAATACATAAGGTAATAATGTGATTGGTACAAAGTCGATCATTAAGAAAAAATATGTTGAGCATGGTAATGTCTTCTGAAATAAGGCGTGACTAGTGTGGAATGGATATTCATATATTGAAGGTGTCGATGTTGAGGAAACATTTTCTCCCATCGCTAGACTATAGTCATTCAGGCTATTTCTTGCCATGGAAATCCATAGAGGGTATAGATTGTATCAAATTGATGTCAAGAAAAGATTCTTAAATGATGTTCTTAAATAATAAGTCTGCATTGAACAACTGGTGGGTTTCTTCTTGGAAATGATGTAATGAAGGTATGTAGTTTAAAGAAATCACTCTCTGGATCGAATAAGGGGGCATAGTTATGGTACTATCGACTAGATTCTTATCTAAAAAGATTGAATTCGAAAAGGAGGATTGGATCACAATCTCTATGTGAAAAGTTCTCAGAATTACCAGTTCATCTTATTGCTATATATTGAAGATTTTATTTTTAGTGGAAACAGATAGGGATCAGTGAATGAATTTTACAATCACATGAAATCATAATTTGAAATGACGATGATTGGTGAACTCACATAATTCATAGGGATGCGGGTGATTTAGAAGAAGGATTACACTTTCATTTCTTAGTAAAATTATGCAAAAGAGATGTTGAAGAAATTTAATATGCAAGATTCCAAACCAATACCAACACTAATTACTATGGGAACAAGACTTGGAAAGCATGAGGATGGGATGTATGTGGATCCCACAATGTATAGGAGAATCATAGGACGCTTACTGTACCTAACATCGACATGATAAGATATTTTCTTTGAAAAATTCTTCGCAGCCCTCTTTCAGAGTAATCTGAAGGGGAACATATAGCAGTGGTGAAAATAATCATGTGGTACATTCAAGGTACTGATAATAATGGTTTATACTTCTCTGTAGGAATAGAAAGTGAACTATCTACATTTTCTGATATTTACTGGGCTGGAGATGTAGTGGACAGAAAGTGTAAGAGTTCTTTAGAATTTTATATTGAGAATAAATGAAAGTGTTGGTTGAGAAAGAAATAACAAATTATGTTGCTTAGTACTACTGAAGTGGAATTTATCTCCCCTAACTTGGAGTGCACTCAGTTACGTTGGATGAATTATCAACTGATTGAAATAGGTGATGAGGTGAAACTACCAGTGGTTATTTATTGTGTAATAAGAGCTCAATTGATATTAGAAAGAATCATTTTCATAATTCTCAGACAAAACATATTGAAATAAGATATCACTTCATCAAGGAAAAATTTGAACAAGGCGTGATCATAATGGACTATGTGGGAACTAATGAGCGAGTCGATTACATTAGAACGAATCCTCTATAAGTGGTTGTGTTTAAGAAACATCTGTTAAACCTCAGTGTTCTTCCACCTAATAGTTCATGAGGAGGATACAGTCCACTCCCCCATCTACAATTATGTTAACTATGTTAATATCTTTGTGCATTGTTTTCTGGTTTTTGGGGAGATATGATCTAGGGGGAGTATGTTTGGATCTCTACAATGTTTATATACTAGTGTTTGTGTTTATTTCCAATAACGGAGAAATTACTAAATTCAATGAGGAAATATAAATTCAATGAGTAAATATGGAGGATTCAATGTTTTTTTCTCTGGTTTTAGGTTCATTTAAGGATAATGTGAAGGGAGAAAACTTTCTAGTGTCATGGTGAAATATTCATATCTTTCACTCAAACACACGAGAACATAGTTCATGATTTCCCTCTTGTTTTCTACATCGATCATTGATCACGTAAACATAGAGTGTTGGAACAATTGATTCTTTCATATAAGGTTTTAATAATGGTTGGTTCTCTATCGAATTCTTATGCATATTGACAACAAACCCAAAGGGGGATATTTTTGAAAGCAAGGTTGTTCCTTGCTGGAAATGGGGTTTAGTTTGTGTTTGTTTTCAATCCCCGAATAGATGATTAAGTAGTCTAATATTACGATAATTTGATATTTCAGCTTCATGAAAGGTATTCTTATTGAATTGAAATTTCATAAATATGTTAAAGGCATGGATTTTTTGAAGACTAGGTTGAGAATTTCGAATAAATGAAGTATTGCGATTTGAGATGGTGTTACATCACGATTACAAGAATTGGAGTATTGTAGAAGCATAAAGGTTTGATGGATGGATTTGTGAGTGGAAAATTGTGGAAACACAAAGAGATTTGATAGAGAGCTTCACATTTATGATGACCATTACAAATAGTGAAGGAAAAGAGATTTGTGAGTGGTGCTTTGTGGTGGATCTTTACGGTAGTGTGAAGCATTTTGATGAAGAGATCTACTGATTACGATGAGCATTGTGAAGGGGTTTTCTATAGAGCTTTGTGAAGAGAGATATGGCTTAAAAAACATTTTTATTGGATCTCGATTTCATTCTTTAAGAAGTGAATCAACACGTACAACCACGCTTATAAATAAGAGTCCACCCCTCCTCATTACAAAAAAATTGAGAGAAAAAATTTGGGATCGCTTTGATTTTGTAAAGAAAGGGGTGATCCATGATAATGGTTTCCTATGAAAGCTTTTTCTTTGCAAGAATACTACATTATTCTTGAAATAAGTCAATGATTCAAATTATTGATTGATTCACGAAGATATTATGTTCCACATTGGCTCTGTGAGCTTCGGGAGGAAAGTTGTGCCATGAAGGAATTGTGCTTCTTGAGAGTAGTGGGTTCCACAAACAGAGTTGTGCTCTACGATAGTGTTTGCTTTGAGAAGGATATATCTCTACGAAAGCTTGAGATCTATGAATTAGTGTACACTATGAAGGTGTGTGCTCCACGAAGTGTTGTTCTCTACAAAGGGTTCATATTTGTGAAGTGGGTTCGCAAAGGACATTTTTGGACATTTGGGTTAAGTGGATAGAGATTTAAGTGTGCATCTACATAGGTATTTGATGCAAGTAGTGTCTCATGCTTAACATAGAAAAATACTTCAATGAAAATATATTGAAGTGACCTTCAAGTTGATAAACTGAGTTAGACATCTTTCAATGTAGTGAGATAAGGGGAGTTGAAGGAAGTGATCTGAGGGACACAGTGAGTTATCCCTAAACTATTGTAATGTCAGTTCACCTGGTATAGTGTGATTGTGACCGAACCATTGTATTCCACATCTTGTGAACATTATTGGATTTTGGTATGACTGAAACTCTGTCGTTGTATTCTCCATGGACGTAGCCCTTTTTGGTGAACCAAGTAAAAGTTTTTTGTTTCCTCTTTGCATGCATTTGTCTAATTGGTTTAACAGGTTCTTACCAACATGGGAACAAGATTAATCAGTTTAAAAAGTAAAAGTTAAATCCCTTATTCACCCCTCCACACTCAGGGTGTTCTGAGGTCCTTCACAAAAAATGTAACTATGCTATAGATTATAGAAATTGCAAAGGACCAGACACTATAAACATGCTACTAGTTCCAAAACCTTAAAAGGTTGTCACAGATGACTGTGGAACCACTTCTTATTCACCATGAATGTGGTACCATTCTTGTCTCACCACAAACTCTGACAATGTTCTTTACTTAAAAAATTCTATATTTTTCTATTAAATTTAAAAGTTTATTCTAACTGTCATATTGGATTCATTTAATGACACTAATGAAATTAATGATATTTTGAAGATATATCAATATATCATACAAGGTATGTGGTGTGGATATCATGCTCTTTGTTGGCCATAACACAAGAACCCAAGATAAAACACAAGGTAGTGCAAGAGCTAGAAGAAGTAACTAAATGAGATGTTAGATTGAACATAAATGCCTATGAGAACAAGTATAAGAACAATGATAATCTATATTTCTTGCTATGTAACATCCTACGAACATCCTTTTAGTACCGACTCAAAGAATAATAAGTGATATGAAGAGTTACACAAAAAATTCATTGGAAACTATAACACAGAACTCACGAAACTCTATTTTTGTGTCTGCTTTTAGAATAGGATTTGAACATAAAATCTACTACATACTGAAAGTCCATAGCTCTATAGAACAACTGTCAGATAATTTCTAATCCCTCCTTATTATGTCCTTCTCTATTGAGTACTATTTTATTAATCTTTCGAGTAGTGTGTGTGCCTGTACTAAAAATACACACTGCCTCATGTGCTAAACTAGAGAATACAAGATATCCACTCACTACTACTATCTTACCCCCTTTTTCACCCATGTAGAACTATGGAAGAGGCCTTTTTGCATCCTGGTAGTTTTAATTTCCAATGTAGAATAGTGGTAGAGGTCAAGTGACATGGACAAATCTGTATGTTGTTGTCAACCCTAGTCTAGGTTGTGGATTAAATACTATTAATATAAATTTAATGGTGTAAGGTGATCACCAAATGGAGTGGATTGGGTCTCATCTTGATACTAAACCACTGTTTTAATCCACAGTGTTTTCAAATTTGGTTTACTATTTTTAAACTCAAATTTCAGAAAACTAAGTTTCATGTTGATAGTTAGTCCTAGTTATTATTTATAACTATTTTGAAATATTAAATTATTTTCAAAAGTTATTTTAGTCTTTTAGGTTGATATAACTGAAAAGTAATCAATCTCTTGAGATATTAATTGAACAGTCAAACTGTTATAAATTTACTATTTTGATTAACTGACCAGTTTGTTTTCAAATTAGGGGATCTTCAAGTGATATTTTTAACATAAAATTTCATAGGAACTCAATTAACCCCTCCCCTCCCCCTTGAGTGCTCTACACTAATCAACAATATCAAAATTATATTTGGCTGAATTTTTTTAATTTTTCTAAAAATATTGATTTTTCAATGAATAGTGAAAGATATTGATTTTTATTGGAAACTTTTTTTTTGTTTTAAGAATTTTTAAAGTTCAATTTCGTTATAAATTTATTTAAAATAAAAAATAATAATTAAAATTATATTATTAATGATCTAATTATTTTATTTTGAATTAATTTTACACTTGAATTTATTATAACAAAATTTTTATACTTAAAAAGGCATCTTTCATAAAAAGATCATCATGTTTTACATGTTTAATTTTAATTTTAATTCTTCCACTTACGTGAATTGACTATTATAAAATAAATTACATATTTGGAATCATAAAAATTAAAATTATCTAATAAGTTGAGCTTAATATTTTTGATAAAAAATAGTAAAGATAGTAAAACTTTGTTACTGCAATTAAGGTTGAAACAAGTTTACCGGGGGTTAAATTTAAGTGATATGGGTTAAAATGTCTTAAAAACTTATCTAAATTGCATATTATAGCTATATTTGGACTCTAAATTATCTAAAAAAATTTAATGGTCCATTTTTTGTTCGTTTTTTTTTTATTAAATCATTAAAATATTATACTTTAGAAAAATCTAAATATGTCATCTCCCCCACTTATAAAAGGAAACACCCTCTCCTCTCCTATCCCAACTTAAATATAATTTTGGACAATAAAATAAAAACCAAAATACATTCCTCACATACCTTCCTATGAATTAGATTCCCTTTTTTGATTAAAAATATATCATAGGAAGGCTTTAGTTATATACCTAAAGAGGTTGTTTGAAGAAGATGTATAGTTCCTAGCCATGCCTTTTCATTTTATTTACTCTTATAGATCCTTAAAATATTATTAAAACAAGATGAAATAATAATATCAATATATTAATTATAATAAAATTTTATTATGTTAAAGTCAAAACCAATATTCATCTTCTATATTATCAAATGGGAAATGAAATCGCTATTAATGTGTAGTAAGGACTACTATCTCATGAACTGGTATAATTTGTTTTCCATCACCACCTCTCATAGATGGTTATAATGATTGATTTATATATTATATTCATGATAGATTTATTATTTTTAAAATATAATATATCATCTAATTTGTTCCTTTCCATCAATTGAAAAATTACAATATTGTTTGTATGTACTTGTTGACTACCACCTCCATGAATCAATGTGATTCGTTTTTCACTACCCATCAAACGGATTGTATATATATGTTTATTTAAATAAATAATGTTTTATTAATGATATAATTATAATTCTAAAAGGACTAAATAATATTTTTCTTCTTTCCATTATGATCATCTTGGCCAAAACACTTTTTTTTTCTTTTCAGAGTAAACCACTTTATGGAGAAGTGGGAACCTCACAAACAAATTCAGACATACCAAAACCAGAGCAAGGACAGATTACAAAGCTAATAGCAGATTTCAAAACAGCAGTGAAAATAAAGGGGAACAGCAAGCGTGCAGTCGCCTCGAGCCCACCGCAAGAAAAAAACATCAAAACGCGAACCGCCATTGAAGATTGTGGAACCACATATAAAACAGATCATACCAAAATCATTCCAACAGCTTCACACCAATATGCTTCTGAACCCGCACAGCCGAATCAACACAAATTCTCCTCCACGGTGAAGACTTCACCATTGCATTCGCCCAGAACAGCGCACCAAAAAACACAGCAAGAAACATAATCACCCAAAAATCACAAAATCAAAGCAAACCACCAGAACCACGGACACAGAATGGCGCCGGAGAAACAACGCCGCTACAGAACTGATCCAAGGACCCGTCGCCACCATCGCTCGTGTAGACCGCACATCCACACCCAGGACACGAGAAATAGCGGCTGCAACCTCAAGCCACAGCAGATCTGAATCGTCCGCTCACCGCACCGCCATGGAAGCAAATCCAATTGAAGGACGCGAGCCTTCGACGCCGCAGAAGCCCGCTGATGGCTACCGCCCACGACGCTGCCAGAGAGCCCGCAAACCCACAAAACCAAGGTCCCGCACCTCGAAGACGTAGAGAACAAGATCCAGGATATCACCGCAGTAGGAGGAGCTCGCCGAAAATCGCTGAGAACCGAGGAATGGAGTAACATAGTTCATTTTTGTATCCAAGATTATTAATTGGATTTTATGGTGTAATTAATGTATAAAAATGGTATTTATTTCTTTATCATTATTATATATATTATGTAAATGTTACCACTTTTATTATATTCATCCAATCAAATTCAATTTGGACGTATGAACAGAATGTCGTCAAAACGTCGTACATGAACATAATTGATTGTGTAATTAAATATTACATGGAAATAAAAAATAATAATAAACATGAATAATTATCTAAATAAATTAAATAATTAGAATATTTTTATTATTTGGTAAGATAAATAATGTTTATGATGATTCAGACCTGAGTTATGGGATTTCGTCTCAATTTCATTTCACAAAGTCATATTTAAATGTTATGAACCAAATTTTTATATGGTGTATATACATCAATTTTACATGTTACATCATTAATCATTCATACTTCATGGTATTTTATGTTTCTTTTCCAATTATTTCATCCAAGAGTACTTTACATGAAAGTTACCAAGTAGAAATGGGTTTCATAACTCAGTTTATATTTATTGAGTTATATTACATCTTTATTGACTTTGATATGAAAAAATTATGTCTGTAATGACCTTAGATTATTTTACATTTTATTTCTACTTATTTTTTGTGGATTTAATTTTTTTTACACATAATCACTTCACTAATTAATTCTAGCTTCAATGATACAGTCTTTGTAGGGGGTTATTTTACATTCTCATAATTATTCAGGATTGTTTGTGATTAAGTCTGTGTTGGGGAAAATGTATGATATTTCTATCTTAAACCATGTATATTTTCTTATTATCCTTATATTTATAAAAAATATAATTTTTTCCTTTAATTTTCCTCTTTTAAATACTCTTTCATTAAAATGGTTTCATAAAATATTTAATTATTCTACTATAATTGTTTGAAGTCATTTTTATCAATGTTCGACAATAAAAAAAATTAATGTAATCTTCATTCCAATTTATAAACTTGTTAATATTTGAAATTTCATTAAAAATGTGAATTATTTTTTTTTTCTTACATTGCCTGAACATAATTTCCCACTATCATGACCACTCAAATTTTGGAATATTCCACTACATGCATTCAATATTATTTTCAAATAAAAAAAATTCTTTAATATTTTATTAATTTTTATATTTTTAAAAGGTGATTTCAAAATAAAAAAGGAATTTTCCTCAATAAATCTTACATTGGTATTTTTTAATTGTATTCATCTATATTAGAATTATTTTGAAAATATTATGCATTGTTGGGGATGTTTTCTTTTGACACCATTCAACACATTACTCTATATAGATTATTCTTATGTGTATTTATTGGGGAAATATTAACATTTTCTATTTTATTTTTTCAATAAAAATGTTTTTGTTGATTATATTTAACCCCTTTAATATATTGAATATATTGAACTCATTAGGTAATGGGAGGGTCCCTCTCTATCCCCTCAATGTATCGATAGGTCTCATGAGGAAAACTAGTTTGGATATTTAGCCGAGACCATAACCATTTATGTAAGATGTCCTGGAATGAGGCCTCGACAATATGTTTAACATTTCTATCATTATATATTTCAACATTATGAAATTAGTTGTTAATTTCCATGGGATTGTTTTAATAGTTTTGATATACGTGGATAAGCTTCAGGATCATATTATTGTTTATATGGAATTATTTGATCATCAATTAATCCTACCATTATATTCATTATGAAAAAATTATTTATTGAATGATTTTATTTTTAGGTATTTACCATGTCATATTGATTATGTCTTATTTACTCATGATATCTTCTACTATACGCATTCCCTTACTAAGAAAATGAGCTCACCCTTAATTTTATTTCCATTCCCCAAGATATGAAGTAGTTATTTTGAATGATATAAAATATGAAACAATCTTTCTTATGCTATTTTTTTATATTTTCAATGTAATATGAGAATAAGTATGTCTATAGTTTACTAAAACTACTTTTTTATTATGGGATATTATCAATTTAATCTAGTAATAATGTAATAATATAGACACTGGATCTAGGTTACTTGGTTTAAGGTCTTTAAAATATCATGAAATTATATAGCTTCAGCTCAATTTATAGGAACAAACAAGAGAAGGTAAATACATTGCCTCTATATTGAGTAGGGAACACGACCAAATCATGTATAGAAACAAAATTATAATGCATTACAAAATGATATCATAAAAAATTGTTGTCATATAATATAATTAGATCATTGGAAACAAAAAATAAATAAATCATGATGACTTCAAATTAATAATCAAAGTTCATATATCACTATAAAATAATCCATAAAAAGGGTTTTTTCAAGAGAAGTGATTATAACCTTGTATATAAGTGTGGTCATGAGAAATAAAGTGTGAATAAGTCTCCAAGAAGATAAACATGACTTGAAGTTTGAGGTTTCAAGGATTCATGGATGATGACATTCACCAACTGAACATGAAAATACATTGATAATTATCGTAACATGTTCAATAAATTTGTGATATTTTAAAGAAGGTGAAAATGAGATATAGTGCTATGAGATATCAACTGATAATAGGTCATTCATGGTTAAAAATATTCATGCATTTATACTATGTGAACAATGTTATACTTCAGGAAGTTACTTGAAATTTTCTCGTTATTCATATCGTACATGGGAATTGTAGAATATCATTAGAGAAGGGCCACATTACTAGGGTTGTGACAGATGTAATCTCAAACAATTATACAGCTTCATCTTAGTTCAAAATACCTATGGTGGGATGTCACATGACCATATCATAAAAAGGGATATATTTATAATGAATGAAATAATGTTTTCATGAATAGTGGTTGGTATAACCAAGAATTGGATTGTTGGAAATAAAAAAATATTGGAGACTCTAAATGTATACTTAACATTTATATTTCACTAAAAAATAATTCATCAATAGGGGTAATTTTTTATAATAATAGTGGTTTTAACCCTATCTGAATTCATTTGTGGGGATTATAAAAAACCATCACAAATATGCCCTCCAACTCCTGTAAGTGATTAGGTAAAAATGTGCCTGCTAGGGAACCCACACAACTGAACCTATACTCTGGTACCGGTCAACACCCCCATGCCATAGGTTCCTCACAGACTAATGAACCCCACTTAATCACTCTCATGTCTCCCCTATAATTAATCTAAATTTTCATATCAAGGGCTTTTTTGATTAATCTAATGGTTATAGGCAGTGCCCTAAAACTATTGGTGGGAGAGATTTGTCAAGGTTTTCTAACATACAATTAAATATAAATATAAAATAAAAATAGTTTAATCTATTTATTTATAATATATATATATAATATACGTACATATATATATAATATGCATATCTATTTAATCTTCATATATATATGTTTATATATAATATATATAAATATATATTTATATATATTTATATAGTAATGATATATTTACAACATATATATACATAATTATATAATATTTATATAGGTAGATACTTATATATATGTATATATGTATATATGTGAATATATATATATGTATATATGTATATATATAAATATATATAAATATATTTACATAATATACATACATATATCAATATAATATGCATTCTTGTATTTGTATAATGTATACTTATATACTTATAATTAGTATATATATATATATATACATTTATATATACGTAATTATATTTATATAACGTATTAGTTATAAAGAAATCATAAATATATTATATACCATAATATTATCATATATCTTTATATATATATATCCACATATAAATAAATATGTGGTATGTATATAATCGGAACAAACTGTGGACATACCCCTTTATATGAACTCACATTGTAAATTGGATTATGATTTTGGAATGTAAATAAATTATGCTTATATAAATATATTAATAAAATATTATCATATATTTAAATTCATTTATATATGTATAATATATTTATACTAAAATAATATGTACATTTATAAAAAAATATATTATGATAATAATAAATATTATTTTTATTATATTTAAGAAATATATTTTTTAATTAAAAAAACGTTTCTGGGGTGTAATACATACACATTCATATACACATTACATACATACATACATACATATATAATTTAAATACAAAAGAATGTAATATATATATTCACAAACATAAGTACTTATATTAATATATTAATATATTTACTTATATTTAGTTATATGAAGTATTTTATTATTATTATTATTAAATCTGTTTTTTTTTTAAATAGAGTGGGGTGTTAATGGATAGTAATACAAGAAACTAGCAACAATTTTAAAACCCTAAAGGTTTTTTTAATAAAACCATATATATATATATTCACTAGCAGGTTTTGTAAAATAATAACTAAATATATTCCAAGGTTCACTGAAAATATAATTTGGGGTTCCAAGCTATCTCTAATTGTCTATATTTGCGATGCATAGACACAACCAGCACTAAATTACCAAAAAATACAAAATAGAGGTGGTTCTATATAACACAATCAAAAAATGTCACCAATATACAGTTTTTTAATATTTTATGACTATGATGCACCAAATAAAATATGATAAAGACGTATAAATATGGAAATATCACAGTTATTAATTGAAGGTATTGTGCATGTAATGATCATGGGTTAGGTGGATATGAAAATAGAAATGGGATATCATTGGGTATAATAAGTTAAATGTACAAAACCACATATACAAGTGTTCACCACTATTTTCTATTTTTTTCAAGTAAATTCAAGGGAATGTAAATTATAAATTATTTATGTGCATAAGGAAAAAAAATGTGGTAATTGTGAAGTTCAAAAAGAAAATATTTTAGATCTAGGGCATCAAATAGTATCAAATGGGAATCATTTTTCCCCAATCAAAAGATATTAAATAACTAGTGTCACTTCACTATAATTCATGCATGACTCATCCATAAGTCAATCATCCATGATAAGAAAAATAAATAGATAAGAAACCATATGAACAATTTATAAAAAATAAAACAAAAGAAATCCCACAACACACCTCCAACTCCCTCGAAAACAACAACCCCCTTTAAATAATCCATAACTAAAAATGCATAATCACCACCCATAAAAAAGAAAAAAATTAAAAAAACATAAATGAACTATGAAGGACCAATGTTTTCTTTCTGATAAGGAGAACTAAATATAAAAAAAAATAAACAACATAACTCCATGTGACTCCACGATCCACCAATAAGCCTCGACACAGCATGCTCCATGAGTAATCATGAACTAAATCTAGACATGAAAATGCAACATGTGTGAGCATGAAGACCCAATAGTTATACTAAGAGAACCACTCCCCATGTATAAATGTAAAAACTATATCAAATTTCTTGCTATTAGGATAATAAACCAAAAAATGGTTTCATTTTATTCAAAAATCAATCATAGAATGATATCATCATAAGACTATTACCTTTAAAAAGAGGGGTTATATATTTTTGGTGAATCAGTATCTTTTACATTAAAAAATATGAATTTGATATATAATTTAATTTCAATTTGTAGAGAATAAACTATTTTTATTAAAATTAATAAAAAATAATGATGAAAAATAATAACCAACAAATATAATATTAATAATAATAATAATAACCACCACAATGATGATGAAATCATCATGATCAGAAAAACAAAAGTAATATTAATATTAATAATAATGATTAATTCCTTGGAGAGTACAAGAAAATGAAATTAATCACACAACCATGGGTGAGAAAGGATATTCCAAACCCCCCTCCAAGATTTACCCCATAGTATTTCCAAGCTATTACAATTTTATATTTAGATGACCCCAAATTTTATGGCTCAATGTCCCATTCATCATAGCCCAAAGGATCCTTCTATAAGTATTCCATGCCGCTTACAGTCCACTGCAACATCTCCATACAATTGTTATGACCCTCAAATTATATCCATAAATGGCCCATAAATCCCCAAAAAGGTAGGCTACTATGACTTTAACACATGTTGGATGCAGAATTATGATGTATCTTTACCACTCAGACAACCCCCCAACTAAATAGTAGTAGTATTTGTATTAGTATTGGTATTAGTACTAGTAGAAGTAGTAGTAGTAGTATAAATAATAATAATAATAATAATAATTGTTAGTCTTGGTCTTATTGAATCACTAAGAGGGGAGAGGTGAATCGGTAATATATTTCCTTTTATGAGTTAATCCCTTTTTACCAAACCTATTAATACTATTAATGTTCTTAAATTTTTCAATTATTTCTCATAGCCTCACCTTTATGTGAAATAATAACGAAATAGAGTATCACACAACATTTACAAGCTTTGGCGGAAAGGGACAATATGTTCCATGTTGGTCATTCCCCCCCCCCCAACATGGACTCTATATTATAATCCTATTATCATTTGGAGAGGTCTCGTAAGTCCATAATATATTGTTTTGTTATACCCATCAATCACCTTATCTTCCTTGACTAGTTATACCCCCAATCTTTGTCCTCATTAGCATCTAGTTACACCACTAGGTATAAGATCCTTCAATTTTTTTGATCTAGTATTAAAAATCCAGGATTCATCCTCCAAGTGTTCTTTTCTTCATAAGATTGTATGACCAAGCTTCCTCATACACCCCCTCAATAACATCTATATTAGTCATTTTGTCAAGACTCCTTCTAGATATAGTGTGTTCTAGATTCTCTCAGCATCTCTAACTACCCACATTTGTCTCCTTCATGAACTTCAAAATTTGGAACACCTTCTTCTCTCCACAATACTAGATGTGTAATGGCTTATCAAAACTCTCATGAAAAGAGTATTCATATTTTACCAATATTCAAAAACATTAATTATCTTTAATAGCATATATTTTTATACATGTAAATATTTCTCACAACTAGTTTCTAATAATATTTGTAAACTTTTTAATCTTCGGCATGTGTTATCTTCTCATTCAAACTTCCTCAATTTTAAGTGAAGTCTCGACATATAAGTCACCCAAATAATTATCGGTTTACTTAATTTAAATCTCATAAAAATACACCATTTTAAATTCATTCAAAATATTCACACATATGAAAACACATGTCATTTCCGTGCAGACCTTTATCTTCAGATGTGGAAGTCATTTATGCTTCCTTAATCTTCAGAGGATATTTCCCCATATGATATTTCTAATGTGGTTAGGATTAATTACTAATAAGATATTTTTCATTTAATATACTTCTCACTTGAATAGAATATATCCCATGTAGGTTATTTATTATCAAATATAAATTTTTCTTACAAATCGAAATCATCTTACAAGATATTCTATGTAAGCTAATTATATTACGAGATCTCAATTATATTACGAGATGGTCTGTGCATGTGAATTATGTTAAGAAATGGTCTACATAACATAAATTACATTTTAAAATATCAAACATATTATCCTCACTCACAAAAATTTTATACTATTCTTTCTCCCGGTTGTATCATCATGCTTTATTTTCCATATACCATAGCAGTACCTTAATCATGAAATGGTCTTACATGGATTTTATATAAAGAATGATATCCAATTCCTTTACATGAATACATAAAAATAACCCAAGCATCATCATCACCACACTAAACACTTATATAAACTTTTAAAAGAAAATGAAAAAAGAACATGTGATAAAAAATATGCCCTTTGAAATTATTGTTAATACCGTAATTCCTCATTTCTAATATGTATACTTTGATTAATTATTTCACCAATTCCTATTGAAAAAAAAATGTAAATATCAATATAAGGTTCTTCCCATATATTCTTATGATTTTCAACGTACTCTCATTCTCATCACCCTTTTTCAATTTTTAGAGAAGGATGATAGCATATCGTTTTCTTATCTAATATACTTTGATTGCTCTACTCTTAAGTATACAATAAATCCTAATATTTAAATAAATAGGGATAAAATCAAGGATTTCCATGATATCCATACACTATTATAAATGTGATATCATGATCCAAATATCATTAATTATCAAATAAGGATTTTATATAATAGATTCTATTAAAAAACATGTAACATGAGAACATATCAACAAAACCTCAAAAGAGTTCATGTGAAACTAATGTAAGTTCCACTTAATAAGTTCATCATAACTGAGGGTTTTATGAGTGATTATCAAGTCCCAACCTTTAGGTTTTCAAATCTTTCTAGAAATTTTAGGTTTACTAAAAACATCATATTGGAAGCTTCATTATCATTTTTTCTCCGCTAAATGGATTGACCATTTTCCATTATCATAGAGACTTATTTTATATAGAAAATCATGAGAATATTATCTTCTAAAATGTATTGTTGGTTCAACACTCAAGATTCTACTTAAATTCCTGGTATTCTAGTTCAAAACATATCAAATAATAGGAAAAAAGGAGACCTCTTTTTATCTTAAAAAAATCATTCAGTTTGAGAGATTCCTTTCAACCTAGGCTATATATTTTTTCCAATATTACAATGGAATTATTTCATTGGGATATTTTTTTATTTTGACTCCCTTATATTTTATTACCTTATTTAACACCTTAAAAATCTTCTTTCTATGGAATGGATTTTTCCTAAAAAAATATTCTACATATTGAGGTTAAAAATTATAGATAACTTCTAATAATTTTTCACATAATCTACTAAATAAAAATTCTTTCATTTAGACTCAATATATTTTGAGCTTCGTGAAATTATTTAACTAAATTCAATTGATTTGGCCAAACAATTAGGCACTCCTTCATAACATAATCAATATTATCATAATCTTCACATTTCTTACTACTATTTTTATTTTGAAATCACATTCATTTAATAGAATAGGGAACCACTCATTCCATACTTATCATGCATACCTTAACATTGTGACCTTCAAAAATGAATCTTCCACAGGCTTCATCGAGAATCTAAATTGTTTTTAGAGTACATTGTTTTGGTAAAAATATGGTCACATGTTGTCTTCTATGAGAATTTTTCCTTAGACACACCCTAAAACAACCATGTGGTTCTTGACACATTCATAGTAAAGAAATATTTAACCAATAAGAATACTATTGGTTTCTATTACTATAATAACACCAAAAACCTTGAAGCTTTTTTTCATCTCTATTTTTTCTAGATATGATTAGATTTTTTTATGCCATCCTATTTAAAATTGAGATTCTCTTTTATAAGGAGATATTATAATCCTTGAAATATTATTCCCTTTCATTGGTGTACAAAATTTCCACTCAATTTTCTTGACCCAAATTTCCTCAGATTTATTTTTTACTTATGTATTGCAAGATGAAATATATCTGTTTTGAAATAGATTATGTACACATTTAAATTGTTCATGGAAACACCTACCCTAATTTTCTTTTAAATATTCTACATTTAAGTCAAAATCCTTAGTGAAGTATTCTATAGCCTTGTTCAACTCATGTTGTACTGTGAGACACTTGAATTGTGTCTCAGCATGTTCTTTTTCATTTTCAGTCAATTCTTCCTTCAGATATATGATAATATTTTCAAATTTAACTTCATTAATATTGTACTTATTGATATCAGAAATGTATGTAAAGTTTTTTTAGAATATTATTCTATCTCATTAGACACCTTTTTGTTTTATTTCTCAAGTTTATTATTTTCTTTCTTGATTTATTTTATATGTCCCATGTAGAATTTTAATTTTTATTCCCACTGCCACCCAATTTATTTTATTTTTTATCCATAGTCATCACTTATTGATGATTTATATCCTCTATAAACATAATAAAATGGAGTGAATTCATTTTCTTGAGTCACTACATGAGTCTTATTTTTCTTCATTTCTCATAAATATTCTTCTTTTATTATTGAACTGCTTCTTCTTATTTCTTTGTTCTATCCTCATCTGCTTCAGATTATATAATCCACTTCCTATGGAAATAAATTTCAAAATAACCTACATTATTATAATTATAACATCTATGTATATTCTTACCTTTTACTTTCCATTTACCCAATATGAATTTATTTTATAGAGAAGAAACAATTTGGTTGAATTCTCATTCATCCTCATCATCTGAGTATTTATATTCTTCAACCACTTATTCTCTAACATTTCTATTATCATGGATTCAAAATCCATTTCATGTTTTTCCTTATTTTTAAATATATGTGTATTACTCATATTATAAGTAATGATTATGTTATGTATCTCACAAATTATCAAGTATTACTTTTCATCAAGGGATGATATTTTTTAATAAAAATAATATTCTTCTCATCAAACCCAAGGATGTTTCCCAAAACATTATTTACCTAGGAGTAATTGGTATCAATATATTCATCATATTCTATTCTTATGTATTAAAATTTAATCCACAAAACATGTAATTTGGAATCATGGACCCTAAAATTCCTTTCATAACTGCTACTTCATTTGTTTTGGATCTCTTTAGATGCCTAGGGACTCATCAACATTGTGTAAAACATCTTTGATAGTTACATCAGTATAGAATTTTGATAATTATCATCTAACACTATATTCTTCTTGTATAATTTAGTCAAAGCTACACCATCTTCAATGACTTCATACTTGAATATTTTAACATCTCACAATTCAAGGCTTATTGATAAAAGGTGGGGATGAATCAGCTTCTTCCAAATATGATAATGTTTTCTAGTAAATGTGGTAAAATACACATTTATTACGATGATTAATATTATTTATCTCTTAGAATTATCCCTTGAATATTTATTGGGAAACTATGATCTGATAACAATTATTAGTCTAGGAACCATTGTATCATTGAGAGTGGGAAGAAAGAAAATGTGATATATTTTATTTTATGAATTATTCACTTTTTACCTCAATATATTGAACCAAAAAAAGGTCTCTATCCAGTAAATGAGTTCTCAGATCCACACCATCATATGAATTAATAAATAATTAGATTAGAATATAGTATGTAATAGTTTAATCTGAAAGTAATAATCCTTTACATGTTGGTTATTCACGAAAAAATGGACTCTCCACTATTTTTTTATTATCAATCATAGTGTCCCCATAATTCCATAAGAGTGTGATTGGTTAAACTCTGCAATCACCTTCTCCCCCACAACCAGTAATACTCCCTATTCTTAAGCCACTTCATTAACACATTATACACCCATTTATATGATCCTTTACGTTATATGTTGATTATTCGTTAAATTTTCTTGTCATTCATCTGAGGGATCTTTTTCAAGAGCATGTAGGACTAGACTTTCTATCATACTCCCTCAAGAACTTCAGAAGTAGAACTAGTATCAATACTCTTTCAAAATTTAGTGAGATCCATATTCTCCTCATCTTCTTAAAATACTCAACTAGGTCTCCTTTAGGGACTCCTTGATTTGACTCACCTACTTCTATCTACAATAATATATGTATATTGGGATCTCAGAACATCCTTCAACAATGTATAAAAGTTCTTTAAATCTTCAAAAAATTCAATATTCTTCTAGAACCTTTATATTTTTACAGGGAAATATTAATCATACCTTGTATCCATTCATAATTAGAAATTAATTAATCCTCATAAGTTAAGGATCTCTTAATTCAAAGATCCTCGATTTTTTTGTCAAGGATTATTATTTCAATCACCCAATGAATTGGGTGTTTCCTTATTTTAAATATTTTACAAAATATTCATTTTAAAACACATTCAAAATCTTTAAATGCATGAAAACACATATATTCTTCACATGGACCTTTAACTTGAGATGTGGAGCTACTGAAAATGAATTAAAGAATCACATGGTAACAACAAGAAAAAAATAAATAATAATAATAACATTGACACTGATGAAAAAAATAATTATAATTATTATAATTAAACATGGTAACACCTCTGATATAATATGGTAATCAAGAAAAATACTAAAACATGTTCCATGATATCAGTTTTCTAGGTACAATATATTAACCAAAACTCTTGGTCATACCCTACCTTTCCAAACCATGGTGAAAACTCCGAAATTTGTCTGTGATCCAAACTATGATCCACTAGTTGGATCCTGATCATATACTAGGTTAGCATGTGTATCCAGACATCCCTTTATCTATTCTTATTTTTCTATTTAATTTAAAATAGTGGTGGAAAAATCAATAACATCTAGAGGTATCTTGTAATTCATATATATATATATATAATAGTATTATTTTTAGAAACAATAAAAATATATCAAAAATAGGTATAAGGATGCCCACTCCACTGAAACTCACTCTAGGAAGCTAACCCTTGATTCTAATCTAATATCAACATCCCATGATAGTGACCCAATGCTACTGATCACAAGGTGTAAGCCTTGGGGATTCATTCTTTTAAAAATAACTCATTACAAAGTTCCAATTATTCCTCATATTGACATTTTAGAATGAAAAGCCATAAACTATCTTGAATACCAAATACAACGATTTATAAGATATCAAAATAATTTTAGCAGTTTCAAACACTTGTTTTTAAGAATCCAACACACCCATAAAATTCAAACGAACCTTTAAAAATAAATTTTCTAACTATAACTCCAATTAAAATAAAAAAACTCTTTAATATAGGATATTCAGGAAATATATTAAATATTCAAAGTGCAGGGAAGTGGATAAAAAGTTTAAAACTATGTATTTTATGAAGGGAATGAATTTCTCAGTCAATGTAAACTAATAGATACTTTTACCCCTTTAAAGTGGATTATAGTCAAATAAAATAATTTTATAGTGCATAAAAACATGCATTGAAAGAACAAGAAGTCAATGGTTTTAAAATTTAAAGCTATAAATATGGGTAAACCTACCTCAAAAAAAGTGAAAATAATCTCCCTTAATTAATACCAAAATAAAAGATTCAATACGAGCCTCACAAGAGATAGGTGGAAAATATAACTGTTTTGGAAAATATCATTATGATTAGAAATTGTTCAAAGTGGAACATAACAAGAGTGAGAAGATGAAATAATAAGAAATAAGAGGAAATAAGTAACTGTGATTAATATATGATATTGAAGGTGTTACCTTGAAGATCTAGATCAATTTGTGAAAAACCCTCATGGAATAGCCAAGAGAAGGACAGTAATGGTGGGGAAGTGGCATAGTTGGGGACCTCTTAGCTGGTGCTATAAGTGAAAAATGGTAGGAGGAGCGAGGGTTATTTATATTAAATTTTTGAGCGGGTAAATGAGAGGAATTAATATTTTAAAAATGATCTGGGCACAATTTCACTTCATTGGGGTCAACCATGGACATGATATAATGCTCTTTCACTATATTTGGATGAAACAAAAACCAAGGGAGAATCCTGACATGGTACTCCCTCGCTATTTCGAATAGGGGACTCCCCCATACACCATAAAAAGATCCATGACATGGATATCCCCATGGTGGCCAATATGTCCACCTAAATGGGGTCATGTCATAGATCCTCTACCATTACCCACTATTTTAGAGAGATGCACCACTCAGGCCCTAGTCTCCATTGTGAGCGGAAATTCCCTCCACCACATGCATAGGAGTCCCCATAGTATTAAAAATGCCCAAAAATTCCAAAAAATCATCAAATCATGGAAAAAAAGATAACCCCAAAAATAAATAATAAAATAAGTAAAATAGTGGTCATGTTGTGACAATCATTCTTACTATAGCACTATATTTCCCAAGAAAAAACTGTAAAATCCATTGATCAACAGAAAGGATAATATTTAACAATTTAACATTAACCAAAACTAAAAACAAATAATTTCATGGAAAATACAAGGGTGAATATGCTAATTGAAATGACCCAGATACATCTCTCAAAGAAACCTCAAGGGACACAACTAATAACCAGAAACACCCTAATCAATGTAGACATCCACAAGGGGATCTATGTTTGGTCACTAATATAAACATAGTTATATGGAAAATTTTGGTCTTCCCTCCATATTAAAATTATAATTCGACATCAAATATCTAAAATACCACCATAAAGAATAAATTTCAGAAGTTGAGGGAGGTCTATAAGGGACACTATAAAAATTCATAAGTATTGAATAAGACTCCATCTCTGGGATATCCAGACTAACAACACCTCAAACAAAGAAAATAATGGTAGGTAGTACAGGAGGAGATAGAGAATGACTAATAAAGTATCAAAAAATACCCTAAAAAGAAAAAACAACACTAGATTTATAATAGAGGTTGAAGAGGAAGTAACATGGGACATCACCCATAGAACATTGAATCATAGTGAATACATTTACATAAATAAGGCACCAGCTATGATATGACCTGTGTTTCGTGTAACACTCATCCCATGTACCCATGAATGTGCCAAAGGCTTCCAATGTACACCTATTTAAAATCCAAATCTTATGAAAATGATATCATCCAACTAAATCATCACAACTACAAGAAACCTTGTAAATAAGAACATCTCTATGATGATAAACATGTTAATGGGAATATTTAAGTAAAAACACTAAAGAAAAACACCAACCATGGACTACTTTAAAAACCCCATCATCTTTAGACTCCTCATGAACAAATCCCAGGGAAGATAACCATCACCATAATAAAATGAGAATATATCTAGAAAACTGAAGTAGGACATCTTATATATAAGATACTCACCAAATTCATTAATACCTTTCTAAGAGTCCAAAGAAAAAAATTCAAAATTCATAGGCCCAAATACACTACATTTTAAAATTTAAATCAAATGAATCCAAATTAAACCAAATGACACTCTTAAAAATATAACCCACTAAACATAAATTAAAGAACCATTTTTTCAAAACACTCCCTTTTGAAAAACCCACCTATTTCAATTCATATGTTTAAAAATTATTTCATAAAAAGAAATACATCATAAAAACCCTTTTCCCCCTTTTGAAAACAATCCTCACAAGAAATCCCCTCATCTCATTTTGGAAAAATTAAAAAATTATATTTCTAAACACCACATCCTCTTTAAAATACTCTCCCATTTAAATTATTAATTCTCCCATTATCCTTTCAAAAAATATCAAAAACAAATTATAATAATAAAAATATAATCCATATTATATATTTCAAAATTAAAAATTCTAAAACAATTTATAATAATATTAAATAGTAAATCCTATATATTTCAAAATTATAACCTTTTCAAGGCCCCCAAATTTTCAAAATTACACAAGATATCTCAATGTATTTCAATATAAAACTTCATCCCAATGTTATTAAAATAGTTAACAAGGTAAATAATAAAATTAAATAAATTTTTGGAATCTAAAAAAAGTTCATTTGGAACTAAATCCTATTTTATTTCCAAAGATATTGAAAATAATTCCTCAAACTCACAAATTTCCATTATATTTGGAAGCACCCATTTAATCATATTGGGGCGTACACAGAACTGATCATAAACACACACAAAAATTTAAAACCCATCATCAGTACTGAAATATTATGAAATTAAATTCCAAATATCAAATTAATATCATTAAAAAAACTCATGACATTACAGGAAACATTTTCACACTATTATAAAAACACTTATAAATTAATGTTCAATGTTTTCTGAAAATAAATATTTAAAACTATTTTATTTTAAATAAAGGAACCTTTATATCTTCTCCAAAACCACTTTACCACTGAAGCCCAATTGAAATACCATCCAAAATATATTCAATAACTTTAAATGATTGAGGGATATCCCCTACGACTGTTTAAGAAAATCTTTATATCAAAATTGTTTTATTGGAAACACAAACACACCAATTATATTAAAATTAATTATAGAATACTGACATATAATTTTCAAAATTAAAACATTACCATTTTAAATCATGTTTTTTTGAAATTTGGTATCAATTTTCACCAAAAAAACATGATAAATTCATAATTGTAATTAATTAAATACAATTGTGATCCAATATAAATTACATATGGGGATACTATTTGTGTGTAGTGTGTACACATGGATTGGAGGAATATGTATCACTTACTAAAATTCCATAGGTAGTCATAAAAAACATACACTCAATAACTACATGTTTTTTCAAGCCCTACGAGAAAAACAGGTACCACTATTCCACTCTCATTTAATTAATTAAAACACAAAGAAACCAAACAGATCACATACCAGAAGTAAAGGATATAAAAACAAAACCCAAGTCTCAAAATCCAATTTTACATGGAAAAATAAGGTTCATTATTGGAAGTGTTATCCAAACACTTACATGTACCTACAACCAGATTCATGATAGCCATATCGTCAATATATCATTTATTCCTCAAATAAAAAAGGATTTGATACTGTTTCGGTGCGGATGTGCGTTGGGTTTCTGTTCCGGCGCTGTTCCGCCAGGACGCGTTTGCGCGTGCACCCGTCGACCCGAGGGGATGGGCGCGCGCGGCTTGTGGTCCCGCAGTCCCTCTTTCCAAAGGCGGGCGGCATCCGTCCCTTGTTCAGGGGCATCTGCTCCTTGATCGAAACCGGGATGATGGGATGTCGGCTCCTCCTTCCGTGGACGTCTCCTCGGAACTCGTCGCCTAATCCGGGTCTCCCTCATAGATTTAAGAATGTTCGTGAATCTCGTTCCCGACTCCATATCTTCATGGACACCGGTTAATTACGCTGCTTCTGTCCGGACGCTCCAAGGAGTCTGGTCGGGGCAGCAACCTGCGGTGAGGAGACAGGGTGGCTCTGGGTGTCGGGGGCGTGTCTTAACACTGCGACTCTGCATGTCTGCCTTCCGTCCCTAATAGGGCTTCTCGAAGGCGTGATGGCCTGAGGCATCCCGCGCTGGGTGCGGGGAACTGTGTTACCTGAGGTTTTCCTCAGCTTCCCATGTTTAACACGGGGTATGCCGCGAGTTTAACGTCCAGCGGGGACGGCATCGGACTGATCGACACGAGAAGTGGATCAGATGACAGAACCCCTTGCGGGGAACCTCCGACGCCGGGGCCAGCACAGGGGAGGCTTCCTGAGTGGAGTGGAATGAAGTGGAATAACCCCACTGGGATGTGGCGGCCCGGGTAAGGATCAGGATGGATGATGGAGTGAAGAGCTTGGACCTCGTAGAGGCTTCCTACGTACCGCGCGTTAGCACGGATCAAAGTCAACGTAGTTCGGATATACAGTTTAACGTCATGCTGGACGTCGGCAAGCCGACTCACGAAGAGATCAAGTCCGCCGGGCGGAGGATTGAACCGAACCACCTCGCACAGAGGGGGATGGAACGGCCGGGTGGATCACAGTTTCACGTCATGCTGGACGCTGAAAGGAGAAAAGGGAAGTGGGGAAGCACAATGGAGATACACACGTGAAGTCTCCCACAGGGGCGGATTCATAGGTGAATCGACGCGAGTGTGAACCCAGGAGGGGTCCACTGATGGACGAACCGACGTGAATACGACCGGGACGACCAGGTGGTGGGCTTGAACCTCGGAGAGGCTTCCTACGTACCCTGTTTAGAAGACAGGGATCAAAGTCCATGTAGTTCGTTCCGTCTGTAACACTCTACCCCCGTGGGCGAAGGCCACTCCAATCCCGACATCCCTGCAGAGACGAGCGGGTGGGGGCCACATCCAAACCGGGGGGACCCTGCGCGCGGGGCACAGGATCAGATGATGCGGACGGTTTAACGTCTTGCCGGACAAAGTACAGTTTAACGTCGTGTGTTGAGGACGAAGGTGCTTGGCAGTTTAACGTCTTGCAGCGCGGACGTGGTACAGTTTAACGTCGTGTTGGACGATGGATGCTTGGCAGTTTAACGTCTTGTCGCGCGGACGATGGAGGCTAGGTAGTTTAGCGTCGTGCAGCTTGGACGTGGTGGTGCCGCCGATGGGTCCGTGTCACTTCGCGCGAGCCTGGAGGGCCGCACGGGAAGACAACGCACGGTGCAGGCACCCGGGATGAGGATCATCGGGCGCCACGCAGGCGGGTACCCTCAGGGGGTCAAAGGGGGTGACCCCGGCGGATTGCGCGCAAAAGAAGAGCTTGGCGCGCAATACCGCGGGTCGGCGCGCAAATGGGCGGGCAGGCGCGCAATTGAGCCAGCGCTTTGCGCGCGGAAGGTAGAGATTGCACGCACCGGGCTTCGGATAGCGCGCAGGGGCAACGGCTCATTCTTTAACGAATGGCCTCTTAATAAAAGGGGGGGTGCGCGCAATCGGGCTGGATTGCGCGCACCCGGGGGCAATTGCGCGCAAGAGGCTTCTTTTGCGTGCGAAAGCCTTTGGGTTAAGAATTGTTTCAAAGGAAAAGAGCCAAGGGGATTGCGCGCGAAGGCGAACCCCAAGGCTTTATTGCGCGAAAGAAAAGAGGTTACCTGAAGATCGGCATTGTGCGCGGAGGGGGTTGGATTGCGCGAACGAGTGAATCTTCGAATTCCGGCAACCTTCAAAACGTCGGGGGTCGCCTTATATTTATAGGCAACCCCGGGCGCGGAATCCGGTTTGCGGGCGCGGAATTTCCTTCGCGGGCGAGGAATCGGGCCCGGCGCGCAAGGGAGTCGCGTGGGCCACAGGCGCGCAAAATTGCGCGCCGGCCCAGCGCATTGCGCGCATCCCGGGAGGTTTGCGCGCGGCTCGTCAACTTTGCGCGCAGGCCTCCAAAATTCCGCGCAAGGCCTCCGGGCCCTCCGAAACATGCTTCCGACTCCAAATATGACCTCGCTTTCCGCATCCGGAGCTTTGTTTGGGAACAACGGACTTTTCGGCGTCTACAAAATCCCCCCCTCGGAATCTGATCGGCGAGAGGTCGCAACGATCGGGTTCCGAGGGAGATGCCGGAATGCCAAAGTCCTGGGTGGCGCGGGACTGTGGTGCGCAAAAAGGGGCGTCGGGCGCGAAATTCGCCGGTGCGGTCGCGCAAAGCACTTTCCGCGCAGCGCGGACTCCCGGCCTTGCCTTTAAATAGGGGCCCTGGGTCCCCCGCACCGTACACTGGCCTTCCGCGCGATAAGCATTCGAGCTCTCGTGCGCGAAATTGCCCTTTCCGGCGCGGAATTCACCCGTTCGTCGCGCAAACCTCTCCGGATTTCGGCCTGATTTTGCGCGAACACCCGGGGTTTTACGCGACGGACTTCCCGATTGCGCTCCGTCCACTAGGATTGCGCGCCAACTCTCAAACTTCTCTACCAGCCTCGTCTGCTTCCGCACGCTTCATCCCTTAACCCGCATGACTCCCGGAGCTTCTGAGATGGCCGTGAATCAAGGAAATGAGGGGGATGCCGCCACTCGCAGAGCTGAGATGGCGACGAACGAGGAGGTCTACGGAGCCAAGGATATTGTTTCCAACAATCAATCCTTGTTCGACTTGCTGACGCCGGCCCAGAAGACATATCCGCTGTCGGACAACCTGCCGCTCTGGAACTTTGGCATCCTAGATGAGGTTCCGGTGCCAGGGTTCGAGGTTGATGCGCCACGGACCTGGGTGACTCGGGAGGACGAACTTCCCCGCTATAACATCACCAACAATGGGCATCCTGCCAGGGAGACCAGACACTTAGATGTCTATGTCCTGAACCCGAGGACGTGAACCATCGCTGGGGGTGAGCCTACTGCGGAGAACTCTCCAGCCCTCTACTCGAGCACATATCGCCAGAGTGTCACCGACGACACCAAGGGCTGGCTGAAGGACTGGGACTTGCGGTCTGGGGGAAATTTCACCAGTGAGTGGGCCTGGGTATTCTGGGTACGCCACACTTGCGATCACTTCGTGGAGGAGCTGCGGTACATCGGCCTGTTTGAGGCGGTGTGGACGTCGCAGTTCCACTTCTACCAGCAGTCCGAGCTCGGGCCGGAGCTGTTCACCCGCTGGTCCCCAGATACCAACACCTTCAATCTTCACCATGGGGAGGTCGGCATCGGTCTCTGGGACATCCACTGCATCGGAGGTATCCCGCTGGAGGGTTACCAGTACGATGAGTTCCTGCCTCCGAAGAACACCTGGGAAGACAGGTCACGGACTCCCATTCTGACATGGCATCTGCTTGACCTGGCTACGCAGCGGCTCGGGATCAAGGACTTCCACAAGGACATAGTCTACAAGGAGTGGTTCGGCCAGTTCTTGGAGCATGACCCGGCGGTCAAGATGCCAGGCAGGGGGAAGCGGTGCCCGACCGCGGCTCAGAGGAGCCGGAACGGGTCGTACTGGCGGGTCCTGGAGACGGGCGACTACCGCTCATGGGGGTACCGCGTCATCGAGGCCCGGGACCCAAATGTCCGGTACGTGGCGTTCCTGACCGCCTTTCTGAGTGGGTGGCTCCTGCCAGTGCGGGACGCGAGAATGGGTGTCCGCCCGGCGACACTGGCGATGGCGGGCGCCATGGCTGCCAACAAAAGATACAACCTCGGGGTCTCGGTGCTGGCTAAGCTGTACGCCATCCTGGGACTCATCTCGCGAGGGGGGTCGCCATGAAGGATCTGTGGGCCCTTCCAATTCTTCCACGGCTGGGTGGCTGCTCACCTTGGTGGGTACACGTTTCCGAACGCCATCATTCCTCCAGGCAACGGCTTGCGACCCTCCCTGCTGAACATTGCGGGGGTCGCTCCGATGACCCTAAGTGAGGAGGGCGTGAGGATTCGGATTGGAAATCATGCCAATTTCAACTTCAGCCCGTTCCCCACTCCCGTTGGCCAAATGATCGACAACGGGCAGGGTCCGCTGGAGCAGCACGAGTACTTCCTGAACATGCGGGGCGAGGTGCTCGTGGCTCGGATCGACGGGAAGGTGATCTGCGAGCCCTACGTGCCAACCTGGTTCGCCAGGCAGTTCGGGTTCCATCAACGGATGCCGAAGAGGGTATTCACTGCTGTCCGGGGGGAGACGAACCCTTGCGTCCTTCACCAGATGTGGCTAATGTTCGCTGCCTTTGGCTCTGGCGACGTCATCACTCTCCCTCCTACCGGGGTCGACGCAGGCTTGGCAACCGAGTACGCCGAACACTGGGCCATTGCGTACCCCGAGGGGCTTCTACGGAAGCCAGTTCGGCGGCTCGAGATCACCCGTGCGGAGACCGGGCGTCAAGGAAGGAGGCGAGGCGCCGCCACACGGGGGAGAACGGAGGCGCGCCAACCAGCGGAGCCGGCACGGGCAGGGACTTCGGCGGCGGGCACATCGCAAGCTGCCGCCACGACTTCAGCGCCCAGAGAGGGGGCACATGCGGCGGTCAGGGAGCGGCCCGGGAAGCAGGTAAGGCATCTGCTCGAACCCTCCCACGATGCAGTCTTCCCGGCGCTGTGGTCGGCCTGGATGACCCTGCGGAAGTCACTGGGGACCGACGCCATCTGGTGAAAGATACTCAGAGAAGGAATCCATCTGCCAGAGGTCGGGCGCCTCCAGATCGCCGACAGGGTGGACTTCAACCGGAAGTATGCGTATCTGACGGCCATGGACGAGTACGCGCGCCAACGTGGTCAACGTGCGGAGCCATCCCTTCTGGTGAAGGTGATTCTCGGTCTAGAGCCTACTCCAGAACAGATGTCGCCGGAGGAAGATGACAGTAGAAACGACACCGAGGAAGAGGAGGAGACGGGGGAGGATGAAGGCTCCGAGGGAAGATCCTATCAGGTTAGCCCGCGGGAGAGCGGCGAGGTGGCCGGCTCTAGAAATATCGATATCACTGAGCTCCTCGAGGTCCGCTTCTATCCCTACTCAACCTGCTTCATCCATTCTCTTATGCAGCTTCTAACCCATTTCTTCACCTTTCTCAGGAGTGCACAGATGTTGGTCAGGCGTCCTCAGCGGGAGTAGGAGAGGCGCCAGCAGGACAAGGCGGGGGCCAGACACCCATTATTGAATTGACAAGCGCGGAAGGGTCCCCTGCTGCAATCGCTCCTGCGGCGCCCGGGATAGCGGAAGATGACGCTTTGGATTCCCGTAAGTCTCCTTACTTTACTGTCGGTGCTTGCCATTGACGATCCGTGACTAACCACGGCATGCCCCGCGCAGTGATCTCAACACTGGAGGCTCGTCAGGCTGTCGAACCGGGGCCATCCACGAGTGGACCAGTGGCAAACCTGCCGCCTACTCCGGAACAGACTTTCCAAACCGAGTCGGCCCCACCAACTGCTGATCAAGGGGCTGCGGACGCCGGCGGTGCTGACATCGGAGAGAGGTCGGGGGCAGACGAGGGTGTCAACGCCGCTGGGGAGAGAGAAGAAGGTCGCCCAGATGCTGGGGAACCTATCCCCCATAAGGACATCCCAGGGGCGGACCCTGCAGCAGACCTGCTGGCTGCCTTCCCTGCCTACCGGCCTGCCGACCCCGAGGAGATGGACGACTCGGACGCGGAGGCGGTCGAGGAGAGCCGGATAACGCGCCGCAGGGGGTGGAAGTGCATCCAGCGCTTCCTCAAGCGACCTTCATCGGAGTGGTTGGGGCGCATGGGATCGCTTCAAACCTGGCTGCGCTTCCTGTGTGCCGGGGGAGCTGATGCTCAACGCCTCCATCTGACGGTCCGTGATTTCATGGCCGAAAAGATGCGCGAGAGCCGCCGGCGTGCCGACGTCGCACAAAGTCGGGACATGTCGGAGAGCACGCGGGCGCTCCTCGTGGCGGAGCAGGAAGTCCGGCGCCTAGAAGGGCAGGCGGCAGAGAAGGAGGCCTTCGTCACAGCGTGCACTGAGCTTGTGGAGCAACTAACGGCCCAGTTGATCGACGCCTAGGTACAGCTGACGGAGGCGGGCCAACAGATGGTCACACTTCAAGTCGAGCGGGAGCGTGCACAGGCCAGGATCGACGGACTGCGTGCTGCGACCGCCGACGAAGAGAGGGCACGCAGAGAGCGAGAAGCAGCTCTGGAGGCCACCAGCCAAAGTGTAGCGGCGTTGGAAAGACTCATTCAGCACGCTAATCCCTAGGGGCTTTGTTTTTTCCACTCCCAGAACATTTGCTTCCGCTACTCAATATTTCGATCCATTTGTATGAACCAACATATTTATCTGTATCTTTTGGCTTAACATGCTCAACCACAATTCATTGTCTCGCGGGAGCGTTAACCAAGCTTCAGGCATCCCTAATTGGGCCTGGATTTCTAAAGAAAAGAGGGAGGTCATTCCTAGGAAAGGAGACATCAGACCTAATCAATGTATCATCCCCCCAACTTGTTCCAACACACGAGCGGGACAACGCTAGGGGCGTTGAGATTTTATCCGAACATAGGGAAATGAGAAAGGGTGAATCGCGTGTCCCGAATTCAGAAATCCACAACAGTCGGCCTTCCAGGAAATTCCCAAGACGGCAAGCGGACAATGGATCAATCGACCATACTACTGCAATAGACGGACCGAAGGTCATCATTCATATTGCAGGAGGCGGATCACATGTCATCATCAATGCCGCTTTGGGGGTTCCTTCAGGCACAAGGGTGGAAATCCGGATCAACAGGGCATGCGAAGCGTGGGGCGAAGTGATGACTTGTTCGGACAGAATCCAACGCTCCCAAAATTGTGCCACCGTGGGGAAAGTGTATTAGGCGGATGCACTAATCTGGCCGTGAATCACCCCAATTCTCAGACAGAACCTCTTCGACGAGGAAACTGTCGCTTCCCATCATTACGATGGGGCATCCCGAGCTGAATCGGGGAGAATATCACAACTGCACCACTCTACCCGAAGTCAGGCCAGACGGCCGGCGACGAGGAGGGGCGGGACTTAGCGATCCCCGAGGCTGGACCCGAGTCGAGATGCCCGGGCGTTCCTACGTACTCCATCAGGCTGGAGATCAAGCCACACGTAGTTCTGAAAGTGCAGTTTAACGTCATGCAGGACGTAGAACCCCGATTGGGGAGATCTTAGTTTAGGGTCGTAGAGCTTGGACCATAGGAGCAGATCTTAGTTTAAGGTCTTAGAGCTCGGACCATAGGAGCAGATCTATGTTTAAGGTCTTAGAGCTCGGACCATAGGAGAAGATCTTAGTTTAAGGTCTTATAGCTCGGACCATAGGAGCAGATCTTAGTTTAAGGTCTTAGAGCTCGGACCATAGGGGCAGATCTTAGTTTAAGGTCTTAGAGCTCGGACCATAGGCGCAGATCTTAGTTTAAGGTCTTAGAGATCGGACCATAGGGGCAGATCTTAGTTTAAGTTCTTAGAGCTCGGACCATAAGAACCTCAAAGTACGCCACATCGTGGTCCTATCCCCTGGATATGTGAAGATGCACTGAGGGATAGTGTCAAGAGTGTCGAGATTTTGCCTGGTCAGAATGGGAGGTGAAAAACGTAATGTGAATCATGCAGCCATTCACTCAAGGACTGGGGGCACCGGTGTAACGATATGGGAGTACTGCCGACCGTGGCGGAAAAGCAGCATCAATATCGTACTAACCGTTGATGGAATGAGGCAGCAAACGAGCATCAACCGCTCAAGCGCAGGATTCATATCGATTTGCTGCCCGAGGCCCTTGGGGGCACCAGCCCAAGTCGGTGGGAGAGCACTGAGGCATTGTGTCCAGACCGCTCACGGGGGCTCCACCCAGGGCGTAGGCGATGGGTCCGAATGAAAGGGAGCACGAAGCCTGAAAAGTGGAAGGAACCTAACCAAGATGAACCTGACCCTCCTGGCAATAAACCAGAGTACTCTTGACACCGGTGGACCACTGAAAGGGGTCGAGGGACACGCCTTGAGGGTGACCCGAAGGCGGAGGATTCCCCAAAGAAGGGGGAATCTCTAAAAGGTGGGGGCTGGACCCGAAGTTTCAAACATCCGGACATTCCTACGTATCCCATAAGGATGGGAATCAAGCCACACGTAGTTCTTGAAGCGCGGCGCAACACAATCGGGCACCAACGCGGGGAAGGGTGCGGGTCTGACCCTCGCACACAAAAGAAGCGGTATTTGATATTTCTTGTTTGTCCTTAAAGGTGGATGGTTTTTCTTTGTGCAACGACATGCCCGTGATTAAGAAATCCCTGGCGTCGCCACAATAATCAAGCCATGAAAGGCATTGATAAATGGCGTGGTTATTAACCAGAGCCCAACGTGAGTGTCCTCTGAAGAGAACATCACAATGCAGTGCCGTTTCTCGTCGGGCGGCCAAGACGATCACAGTTTACGGTCGTGTGGTAGGACCAGACAACACAGTTTCAGGTCGTGTGGTTCGGACCATGGAGGAATCCGCTTATCGCGATATGGCGGACTCAGCGGAGGTGGGAACATACCCAGCCCTGCGGTCACGCACGATTCCAGGAGAAGGATCCTGGGATAGGGGTCGGCGTATGTCCATCACCCGAGGGGAAGAGATGCTAGCCTCCAGCTATACTGGGCCCAGAACGCGATTGTTCGGGCGACTCCTTCCTCCTTATGGGGACGAGGGTCCAGCTACACATGGCCCCTAGGGAGGACATCAGCATATATCCTTGGTGCTCAGATCGTGGGAGCCTCGACAAACACCATTACCCTGGTTGGCCTGCCTAACGTGTAAAGGTGTACTAAAGGTCAGTATGAAGAGAGTGTCGAGATTCCACTACAACGCACAAAGGCGTAGTGTGATGAGGACCGCGCAACCAATGTTAGGAGCCTGAAAGAGCCGACATGGCGATCAAGGATGTCGCTGACCATATTCGCAACACAACATCCGATCGCGTCAGCCTAGGACGGGGCAAGAAAACGAGCATCAACCGCTCAAGCGCAGGATTCATATCGATTTGCGGCCCAGGACCCGCCGGTAAATCGACCCGGAGCGGTAGGAGAGCACTGAGGCATCGTACCCAAACCGCTAACGAGGATCCCTTTGAGTGAAGGCTCGAACAAGAGGAAGCGCGAGGCCCGACAAGCAACACAGGACTTGTCGGGATTGAATCCGACGCCACGGGTCATAGACCTGAGTACCCAAAACATGCTAACAGATCACCGAAAAGGGTCGGAGGACTCACCCTGAGAGCAACCAAAAGACAGCAGATCCCCGTGATCAACCAAGAGACGGGGATGGACCTGAAACACAAGCGTCCAGGCGGTCCTACGTATCCCATAAGGATGGGAATCAAGCCGTACGTAGTTCTTGAGAGGAAGTTTAACGTCATGAAGGACGATGAGGGGTGTGAGGTAGTCCCACATACGGGGGAGGCGTACAGCGCGGCCAGTAGGCCAACGCGAATGAGGATATAATCCCCCGCTCACGCCATACGCCTCGCACAAAAAGGAGGGGAAGTTGGGCCAGAGGCCCAATGCGGGATAGAGATTCCCGGGAAATGGTGCTGGGCCTAAAACATGAATGTTCAGGCAGTCCTACGTATCCCATAAGGATGGGAATCAAGCCGTACGTAGTTCTTGAAGTGCAGTTTAACGTCATGCAGGACGAAAAAGAGAAAGGGGGGAGCAGAAGGCATCCCCAAACGTGGGGGGCGTACAGCGTGGCGAGCAAACCGACGTGAATGAGGGAATAGCCCCGCGTTCACACCATACGCCGCACACCCGGAGGCAACTGGGCCAAGGGCCCGAGATGGGATGGAAATTCCTGAAGGATGGGGCTGGGCCTGAAACATGAATGTTCAGGCGGTCCTACGTATCCCATAAGGATGGGAATCAAGCCGTACGTAGTTCTTGAGGGGCAGTTTAACATCATGCAGGACGAAGATGCTTGGCAGTTTAACGTCTTGCAGCGCGGATGTGGTACAGTTTAACGTCATGTTGGACGAAACACTTGGCAGTTTAACGTCTTGCAGCGCGGACGAAGAAGCTTGGCAGTTTAACGTCTTGCAGCGCGGACGTGGTACAGTTTAACGTCATGTTGGACGAATGCTGAACAGTTTAACGTCTTGTAGCTTGGACGAAGTGCACTCAGGCAAAGTACAGCTTGAGGAACCTAGATTTGGTGGGAGGAGTGACACGCTCACCATCCATAGTCGCTAGGGAGTACGCACCATTGGGATAGACCTTGTGGACAACAAAAGGTCCCTCCCACTTGGGCTCCAACTTGGGTGGCTTCCTGCCGGGGATCATTGGTGCTCTTAGGGCTAATAACAGGTCACCCTGCAGGAAGGAGCGGAGGCGAACCTTCTTATTGAAATCTCGATCCATTCTGCTCTGATGCCTCTCCAAGTTGTGCAAAGCGCGAAGTCTTTTCTCATCCAGTGCTTCCAGCTCGACTAGACGGGCTTCAGCAGCTCTGTCTGGCGCTTGCTGGTCGTAGACCGCAGTGCGCAAGGATGGTAACTGGATCTCGATGGGCAGGATGGCCTCAGCTCCATACACCAGGGAATAAGGGGTCATCTGGGTGGAATTGAGAGTCGTCGTCCGATAAGCCCAGAGGGCGTTGGGGAGCTTGTCCGGCCAACTCTTCTTGTTCTGACCAACCATATTTTGCATAATGTTAGAGAGGGTTTTGTTAAACGCCTCAATCTGTCCATTCGCCTGCGCATGATAGAGAGATGTATGGTTCGAGCGAATGTTGTACTTGGCATACAACTTCTTCAACTCGGCTGCTCGGAAATTGGCTCCGTTGTCCGTGAGGATAGCGTGAGGCACTCCAAATCGATAAATGATGTTGGAGGTCACGAAGTCAGCGATCGAACAGGATTTGACCTCTCTGAGCGGAATCGCCTCTGCCCATTTGGAGAAGAAGTCCGTGGCGGTCAGAATGAACCGGCACTGGCGAGCCGTCGCCGGCAGGTAAGGTCCCACAACATCCATCCCCCAGACTGCAAAGGGCCAAGAATACCTGGTGGTATGGAGAGGCTCCGGCGGCCAATGCAAAAAGTTTGCATGAACCTGGCACGCATGGCACCTCCTGGCATACTCGATACAGTCATGGATCATGGAGGGCCAGAAGTATCCCAACCTCCGAATCTGGTGGGACAGCTTTGGCCCAGTCTGATGGGAAGCGCATGAACCTCTTGCATGACTGGTGGGATCTCAACTCCATGAAGGCAACAGAGGAGAACACCATCAAATCCGCGTCTATAGAGGATCTGCTCCAGGGCGGGACTGCTCTGGAGGACAAACTGCGATGCGCGGCGTCGAACTCGCTCGCGCTCGGCTCGATCCGATGGGAGAATTCCATGTTGGTGGTACTCAACCAAAGGCGTCCTCCAATCAGGGGCTGGTTCGACTGCCATATCTGGGGTACTTGGGGCTCCGGGCATAGGGGAAACCGTGGTGAGATTACTTACCGACGGGCCGCGATCTCCCTCCGGGATAACGGGAGCGATGAGCCTGCGGTGCGTCACGCGGACGATCAGGTTATCCTGTTCAGGCTCTGCAAGTGATGCAGCAAGGCTGGCCAAAGCATCTGCTCGACCGTTCTGCGACCGGGGAATATGGACAATTTCTGGCCGAGAAGGGAACTGGGCCATCAGAAGGAGGGTGCACTCCAGCAACGGCACAAGTTCTGGCTTCCTGACAACATAGTCGCCATTGATCTGCTTAACGACCAGCTCAGAGTCCCCTTTCACACACAGATGGGGCACGTCGATCTCGAGAGCTAACTCGAGACCGGTGATGAGGGCATGGTATTCCGCCTCATTGTTGGTACAGCCCTCTGACAACAGGAAAGAGTATGGCAGCACGGCTTGCTCCGGGGTAATGAAGACGATACCCAAGCCCACTTTGTTGAGCTTAGGATTATCGAGCCTTCTACCGGTGGGGCTCCGGGAGGCACCTTCAAAGTGCATCTGCCAGCACGGATCGGCATGATCGACCGAGAGAATGGCCTCATCAGGAAAGCCTAGATCCAGCGGCTGATCCGCGGAGGTCGGGTGAGCAGCCAGAAAGTCTGCCAATGCTTTCCCTTTGATGGCCTTATGAGACACATACCTGATGTCGAACTGGTGGAGAATCACAGCCCACCGCGCTAGATGGCCAGTCAACATAGGCCGGCTCAGGATATATTTCAACGGGTCTACCCGAGAAACCAACTGTACCTCATGGTGCTGCAAGTAGTGTCGTAATTTCTGCACGGCAAATACGAGCGCTAGGCAGCTCTTCTCGATGGGGGAATACCTGACTTCCGCATCGAGGAGCATGCGACTGAGGTAATAGAGGCTATTCTCTGTTCCCTCGTTGTTCTTCTGGGCGAGAAGGGCACCCAGGGACCGTTCCAGGGCGGTCACATAAAGGACCAGCGGCTTCCCGGATACAGGCGGCATCAGAACCGGAGGTTGAAGCAGGTACTGCTTGATTTCCTAGAAAGCGGTCTGACACTCTTTATCCCATACATAGGTGGCACCTTTCTTCATGAGGCGGGAAAAGGGCTTACACTTGCCGGCCAGATTCGCGATGAATCGGCGTATATAGGCTAAGTGTCCTTGGAACCCTTGCAGTTCCCGGATGTTACCTGGGGGAGGCATCTGGCTAATCGCCCTGATCTTCTCTGGGTCGATCTCAAAACCCCGGTATCTTACCACAAATCCAAGGAACTTTCCGGAGGTGACCCCGAAGGCACACTTCAACGGGTTCATCTTCAGGCAGCGAGACCGGAGGAAGCCGAACACTTTCTCAAGATCTTTGATATGGTCCTGACGCTGGCGCGATTTGACCACCAAGTCGTCGACGTAGCATTCCACCAGTGTGCCGAGGATTGGCTTGAATATGCGGTGCATCGCCCGTTGATAGGTGGCACCTGCATTCTTCAGGCCGAAGGGCATGACCCGGTAACAAAAGATACCTTGGGGGGCCCTGAAGGCAGTGAACTCCTCATCCGCAGGGGCCATCCGGATTTGGTTGTATCCGGAGTATCCATCCATAAAGGAGAGGGCTTGGAACCCTGCCATGGTGTCAATCAACAGCTTTGTCACCGGAAGGGGAAAATCATCCTTCGGACAGTGGCGGTTGAGATCGCGGAAGTCGATGCAGACTCTGATCTGCCCGTTCTTCTTCCTGACCGGCACAATGTTGGCCGGCCATTTTGGGTACTGAACTTCCCTCACGAAGTTGGCTTTGATAATCTTGTCAACTTCGGCCTCAACCATGGCACCGTGGAATGGGTGCATCTTCCTGGGAGGCTGCTTGAACCCGCGATGGTTCGCCGGGAGACCAAGGCGGTGGACGGCTACCTGAGGATCTAGCCCCGGCATCTCGTCATAGCCCCAAGCGAACACATCACGGTGCTGCCTGATAAAGTCCACGTACTGCTGCCGCTCCTCAAAGGGCATGGTGGCACTGACCAATGTGGGTCTTGGATCTGCTTCGGTTCCAAGGTTCACCTGTACTAACTCATCGACCGTGGCGGAGACGCCCTCCTCAAAGGCTGGGGGTGCATCTTCCACGTCCTCTCCACTTGGGGAGGGATCGTCCACGGGAGAGACTGCGTTGGAAACTGCATTGGGGCTACCAGATCCTGCTGGGCCGATGGTGCTGGCATGGGCGGTCGCGGTCATCTCATCAGGAGACTCGCATGCCGTCGAGACCATGGCCACGTCCAACCGATGAATCGGGAGGACGTAAGCGTCATCCAAACTTGCCCAGGGATCACTTATAACAGTGACAGGCTCAACCTCACCTGCCAAGATCTGCTTATCCTTGCTCTTGTAATAGTCCGCGTCCAGATAGCGGGCTTCACATGAGGCAAAAGGAGAGGCATCTCCCTGAAGCACGCCTACTCGACCGTTAAGGGAGTATTTAAGGCATTGGTGGTATGACGAGGGAACCGCCGCATGAAGGTGGAGCCATGGCCTGCCCATCAATGCGTTATACGCAGTGTCTTGAGAGACCACCATGAATTCGGTGTTGGCAACCAAGTCACCGAACTGGGTCTTCAAGCGTATCTTGCCGACCGGGGTTTGCTCGGTGTGGTCGTACCCCTGGATCCTGAGGTCGGAGGGAATCAAGTCATCCTCAGACAACCCCAATCTCCGGAGCGTCCGAGTGGGAATCAGGTTAATCCCGGACCCCGTGTCGACAAGACAGCGCCGGACTTCAAGGCCATTGAACTGGCCAGTAACATACAACGGACGAATGTGCCCCTGTATAGGAGGGTCTTCATCCTTACCATAGAACGAGAAAACTACCTGACATTCGGCGTCCTCAATCGTTTCGGCGTGAAAGGCCTCTATAGCCGCAACCTCTGTCTCAAACTGGAGGGGGCTCTTCAGGGCTTCAGCGAGTGCCTCGCGCATCTTAGGTGACATGCGCAGAGCCTCAAGGATGGAGAGCCTTGCTGGGATGTCAGCCAAGTGCTTCAGGACATCATACTTTTTGGCCAAGCGCGAGCCCCTGGTTGCAGGAGGTTGCTCTGCGGTTGGAGGCATGATGGGCCTTGCCGGTTGGGCCGGCGGCCAACTGGTGCTTGGCGCATCTCGCTGTTCATTGGTTGAAGTCCGGGAAGTGGTCACCGTACTGGGGTCAGGAGGCCGGGATGGACTCGTGGCAGGGCGGAGCTGATCGCGACGCGGCTGAGGCGGTTCTGCCTGGTCCCACACCACAAACAGCGGCGGAGGCGAATCCTTCATCCCCGGATGGGGGGGCTGTGCGCGCTGAGCTCGGTTTTGAGCCTGCTGCCTAGTCTCAGTGGCGTGCACGTCCTGGCTGTAGGTACCAACTTTCGTGCCCCAGCGACTCCTGTTGTTGCGGTTCCTCCGACGGTGGCGACGACCGGGGACACTAGGGAGGTCCACCTGGTGTTCTTCAACGTCGGGAACCGAAAAGGGATTTACCAGCTCGACGGTATTAACCGAAGCGTACCCAACACCGTCATCGGACGAATCATCCATCGCCGGGCGGATCCGGGGAGGGATCCCCATCTCCGGGGGGCATGAAATCACCGAGAGTGCGGGATAGTGGCGGAACTGGCGGGGCGCGCTCTTCCTTCTTGCGCCGCCGCCGTTTGCTCTTCTCGGAAGAGGCAGGCTGGGATGACGATGTCGAAGTAGCACCCGCAGATTCTGGGGGCTCAGGCTGATTCAAGCGCGCACGGATGATTCCATGGGCGCAAATGATCGTCTTGTGGGCCATCCAGTTTTTATACTTCTGGGATCCGCGGTCGGAGACCAGCTTCCATTCGTCCTCATTGCCGCTATCGTCATCCGATCCCACGAACACGCCCGCCACTTGTGCTGGAGCTGGGCCCAACCTGATTACGATTTTTTTAATCTGGTCTTGGAGCCAGTCCTTAAACACGTAGCACCGCCGGATGGTGTGCCCCAGGTCCCGATGGTAAGGGCAGTAGCGGGGGTTATCCGTGAGATGTGCCTCCTCTGGCCTCCAACACTCAGGCAGTCGCACAATCCTCTGCTCCAGGGCACTCCGAAAATAACCGGGGACCTGATCCTCATGAAATGAGTAGGTCAGGTATCGCGGGCCCCTGGGAGCGTGGTCTTGACGAGAGGCTGGAGGGGCCTTCCGAGGAGGTGGACCCTGATTAGCTTGCCTGGGTTGTGGCGGTACATTACGCGGAGGGGCCGGCCGGTTCTGAGGCTGCCGCTACTGGGCCGGGAACTGAGCCCGTGGAGGCAGATTCCTGTGAGGCTGTGGAGCTGGCCTCACCGGAAGCAGCTCCAACGGCCTGGGGGCCTCTATCTGGGCAACAGCAGCGGGCTCAGCCCTGCTGACTCTCCTTGCAGAAATCATAGGAGGCAGCGGGTGTTCCTGACTGGCCTGTTGCAGGGCTTCCTCAAGACGTTGAGCTTTGTCTGAGAAGTCCCTGAACCCTCCGGGGTAATTCTGAGTGATCAGGGAAGGGACCATCTCGGTCTTGACGTTCCCGATGCACATTGTCAGCAACTGCTCCTGAGTCAATGGCATGTCAAGGGAATACGTGAGACCCTTCCATCGGGCGACAAAATCCGCGACTCGCTCATCAGGCCTCTGCTTGCACTTGAAGAGGTCTGCGATACTCGTCTTCCGGGTCGTGGAACTGAACTGGTAGAGGATCTGTCTACGAAGGTCCTCCCAGCTAGTTATCGACCCAATGGGGAGCTGGCTGTACCAGACAAATGTTGGCCCTTCCAGTGTCTGGACAAAGCAGCAAAGCTTAGCGGCCTCTTGCTGCGCCGGAGTTCCCAACATAGGCCCGCACCTCGAGTTGAAATGGGCCAAATGCTGTGGCGGATCTCCAGTCCCGTTGAAGGGGGCGAAAGTGGGATTCCCGAATCCCGGAGGTGCCGGCATGTCATCCACCCATGCTGGGTATGGCTTGCCGTCCGGTGGGATCGCCACTTGCCGAGTCTCCAAGGCTTCCAAGCGGGCGATGAGTGCCGCCATCGGATCGTCCGGACATGGGTTCCAGTCCTGGCGAGGATCTCTAACCACGAGCGCATTGCATGGCCCTTCAATCGGGTCGTCGACCGGGTCGTCGAACTCGGCAGCTCGTGGGATGGCGGGCGGAGCGGCCCTTGGGGCAGTGGGAGGAATCCGAGCGGGGTCTCTCAGGTAGTCACGCCGCTCGGGAGGGTGTGGTGAAACATACTGCGCCCTCTTCCCATAGGCAATGGCCTCTCTCCTGTCGGCGAACACGGCATAATCACGGTTGCCCGGGAGAGCCTCATCGAGGGGTGGTTGTTCCTGTCCCTGCTGTCCTGGCCTAGGATCACCGTAGTCAGGCCGCCATTCTGCAGCGCGCTCGGTGAGGAGCTGGTCAACTAGCTTCTTCTGCTCGGCGAGCTGTTGACGTAGCGTAGCCTTCTCGGGATCCTCGTCCGCCCTCTGCATGGAGGCAGATGGGTCGGCGGGATTTATAGCCTCGTCGTGCTCTTTTCCTTTGCTGACGTTTCGGCTCAACGTCAGTGCTTCAGTGGGTGCGGGGAGACCCAGGAGGTTCCTCTGGTGACGAGTAACCCTCACTGATGGATCCAACGATGGCTTGTCTTCGGGGGGAGAGCCCCCGCCAAGAAGTTCCAATTCGTTCCCCTCTCCCGACAGGTCAGCTATATTGACCGTTTCTGTCCCTGGGGATATACCCTCAGGGCCACCCAGCGAATCGGGCTGTCGGCGAATCGCACTGAAGCGTAGGGCAGCATACTGCCCCCATCCACGGATATACACGTGGGGGGTGGCTTCCTCGATAACCTTGCGGAGTACTTGAAAACACTCAACGCATCGTTGTTGGAGGGCCTCGTGGTGCTCAAATGACCCGGGGTGCCGAACCGCGGGGAGCGTGGCCAGGTCAATTTGACGGCACTGCTCACCAATATCCTCCAGGTGCACTTGACTCCCGGGATATGGCATTTGTAGGCGGTGAAGACGGGAGTGAGTCTCCCGGAGAGTTCGGCGGAAGCATTCGAACTCATCCGGGGTGAGTGATTCGGGTGCATCAAAGTCCGGTCCTGCGACTGGCCAAAACTTCTCAGGGAAGTGGCCCTCTGCAAGGACGGTCCAGAAGCTCCACGACTCAAACTCGGGACCCAGGTCTCCTTGGTCCTCTTCAACGACTGGGAATGGACGGGGAACCGGCAGTGGTGCCGAGGCGGGCCGTCGGGCCGACGGGCTGGCCGGCGGTGAATACGGCGGGCAGGCCGATTGGCCTTCGTATCCCGGGCCACCCTCTGAGGGTGGCGGTGCCCCAGCTACCACATCACGATAGGACGGGCCGGCGAGCGTACATCCTGCCGTAGCTTCGGTGATCGCCGAGGGTTCACTAGATCGTGGTTCGACCGTCGGTCCCCAGAAAAAGTCTCTGGCTTCTCCGATCGAGGCAGAAGGCGCTTCCGAAGGGGCCGGTACCAACCGCAAGCTTGATCCTTGGGGGTCTACTAGTCCATCGCTACTCCGGATATACCTTCGGAGAGAAGCGGGGATCATATCCATCTCGCTCTCGGGAAGTACTAGGCTGACGTGCCGCATTCCTACCCCTGCCCCTGACTGGCGGGATTGGGGGGAGGGCTCTGTCGCCGAATCATACCCCGCCTCTGTATCAGAGAAACGAACCGGTCGGATCTCTGTCCGGAATTCCGTAACATTCCTCCCTCTATGTCGACGCCTCGCCTTCCTGCCCCTGGGTGGTTCTTCGGGGCATGGATGATCTCTGTCCTGGCGTCCTCCGGCCGCACCGTTTCTGGGGCCAAGAGGACTGGAAACCAAGGTGTGAGGCGCACCGGGACAGATATCGAAGGGGACGCGGGGAGAGATGATTCCAGGCAGGCCTCCGGGCCGGGATCGTAAGGTGGGATGACCCATGCCTCTTGGATCGGCCACACGGAGTAGACCCTGCTGGTGAATAGCGCTATCGCGAGGTGGTCCGTGGTGGCTATTGCCTGTACCAGCAACCGGGAGAGTCAACCCAACCTGCCTTTGGGGCGGTCGGGGCCTCGATCCATGTCGGGCATAGAAGTGTCCCTGCTCAGGATGCGCAGGGGCCTGGTGACTGGAGCCAGCAGTGGCTTGAGCCAACGCGGCCGCGGTTGCTAGGGCCCCGAGGTGGGCATCCTCTTCCGCTCGTGCCCGACGTTGGCGTCGGGACAAACGAGTCGGGATGAGCGGCGCGGGCAGGTGGAGAGCCCGTTCTTCGACTTGAGAGGCCTGGCGGCGGTGTCGCCGTGGCCTGACAGGAGCCCTTATCGCAGATCCCTGGAACAAATCTCAGATAGGGTGGTCCCGGACATCTTCCACCTCATCCGCATAGGGGAAGGAGTTGTCGGAGCGCTCCGGGGATAAGCTCCCAAAGCGGTTGGACGTCGGGGTAGGCAGCGGTGCCTCCCTGCGCGTCCCTCGGGGGCGGCGTTGGTGGCGAGGTGCATCTTCCTCGAGGTCTAGGCGAGCCATGTCCCTGGTGGGGATGACCCCCTCTTCCTCATATCTCCGCACCAAGTTGTTGATCACCCTTCTCTGGATGACCTCCGAGGGGGAGAGAGGGCGTGGTTGCCCCGCAGCTACGGCTGCTGGGACGGCTGTGGAATGGGCGGGACCGTGCGGAGTAGCCGCGTCGGTGTTTCCCCTACCCCTGCGCCAGTGGGCGGGTGGCGATCGGGCATTGGATTGGGCGACCTGATTCCTGAAAGCAGGGAGAAAAATCCATTAACACTGACAGGAAAAGGAATCGACAACCAACCATTAGTTCCACGACGCCTTCCATGGGGGGAACCCAGGCCCTCGACGTCGTGAGACGGAGTGCCCAATTTCCCTTCCCCAGCCCCTGGCAGGTTCCGTGCCCCAGTGTTGAATGCTTGGTCGAGCAGCATGCTGGTCTTCCAACAACTCTGAAAGCCATCGGTCTTCGTATTGAGGAGAAGAGATTCACGTCGGGTTCACCATTTTTCTGTTTCGATGCGGATGTGCGTCAGGTTTCTGTTCCGGCGCTGTTCCGCCGGGACGCGTTTGCGCGTGCACCCGTCGACCCGAGGGGATGGGCGCGCGCGGCTTGTGGTCCCGCAGTCCCGCTTTCCAAAGGCGGGCGGCATCCATCCCTTGTTCAGGGGCATCTGCTCCTTGATCGAAACCGGGATGATGGGATATCGGCTCCTCCTTCCGTGGACGTCTCCTCGGAACTCGTCGCCTAATCCGGGTCTCCCTCATAGATTTTAGAATGTTCGTGAATCTCGTTCCCGGCGCCATATCTTCATGGACACCGGTTAATTACGCTGCTTCCGCCCGGACGCTCCAAGGAGTCTGGTTGGGGCAGCAACCTGCGGTGAGGAGACTGGGTTGCTCTGGGTGTCGGGGGCGTGTCTTAACACTGCGACTCTGCATGTCTGCCTTCTGTCCCTAATAGGGCTTCTTGAAGGCGTGATGGCCTGAGGCATCCCGCGCTGGGTGCGGGGAACTGTGTTACCTGAGGTTTTCCTCAGCTTCCCATGTTTAACACGGGGTATGCCGCGAGTTTAACGTCCAGCGGGGACGACATCGGACTGATCAACACGAGAAGTGGATCAGATGACATAACCCTTTGCGGGGAACCTCCGACGCTGGGGCCAGCACATGGGCGGCTTCCCGAGTGGAGTGGAATAAAGTGGCATGACCCCACCGGTATGTGGCGGCCCGGGTAAGGATCAGGATGGATGATGGAGTGAAGAGCTTGGACCTCGTAGTGGCTTCCTACGTACCGCGCGTCAGCACGGATCAAAGTCAACGTAGTTCGGATATACAGTTTAACGTCATGCTGGACGTCGGCAAGCCGACTCACGAAGAGATCAAGGCCGCCGGGCGGAGGATTGAACCGAACCACCTCGCACAGAGGGGGATGGAACGGCCGGGTGCATCACAGTTTCACGTCATGCTGGACGCTGAAAGGAGAAAAGGGAAGTGGGGAAGCACAATGGAGATACACACGTGCAGTCTCCCACAGGGGCAGATTCATAGGTGAATCGACGCGAGTGTGAACCCAGGAGGGGTCCACTGATGGAAGAACCGACGTGAATACGACCGGGACGACCAGGTGGTGGGCTTGAACCTCGGAGAGGCTTCCTACGTACCCTGTTTAGAAGACAGGGATCAAACTCCACGTAGTTCGTTCCGTCTGTAACACTCTACCCCCGTGGGCGAAGGCCACTCCAATCCCGACATCCCTGTAGAGACGAGCGGGTGGGGGGCACATCCAAACCGGGGGGACCCTGCGCGCGGGGCACGGGATCAGATGATGCGGACGGTTTAACATCTTTCCTGATGAAGTACAGTTTAACGTCGTGTGTTGAGGACGAAGGTGCTTGGCAGTTTAACGTCTTGCAGCGCGAACGTGGTACAGTTTAACGTCGTGTTGGACGATGGATTCTTGGCAGTTTAACGTCTTGTCGCGCGGACGATGGAGGCTAGGCAGTTTAGCGTCGTGCAGCTTGGACGTGGTGGTGCCGCCGATGGGTCTGTGTCACTTCGCGCGAGCCTGGAGGGCCGCACGGGAAGAAAACGCACGGTGCGGGCACCCGGGATGAGGATCATCGGGCGCCACGCAGGCGGGTACCCTCAGGGGGTCAAAGGGGGTGACCCCGGCGGATTGCACGCAAAAGAAGAGCTTGGCGCGCAATACCGCGGGTCGGCGCGCAAATGGGCGGGCTGGCGCGCAATTGAGCCAGCGCTTTGCGCGCGGAAGGTAGAGATTGCGCGCACCGGGCTTCGGATAGCGCGCGGGGGCAACGGCTCATTCTTTAACGAATGGCCTCTTAATAAAAGGGGGGGTGCGCGCAATCGGGCTGGATTGCGCGCACCCGGGGGCAATTGCGCGCAAGAGTCTTCTTTTGCGCGCAAAAGCCTTTGGGTTAAGAATTGTTTCAAAGGAAAGGAGCCAAGGGGATTGCGCGCGAAGGCGAACCCCAAGGCTTTATTGCGCAAAAGAAAAGAGGTTACCTGAAGATCGGCATTGCGCGCGGAGGGGGTTGGTTTGCACGAACGAGCGACTCTTCAAATTCCGGCAACCTTCAAAACGTCGGGGGTCGCCTTATATTTATAGGCAACCCCGGGCGCGGAATCCGGTTTGCGGGCGCGGAATTTCCTTCGCGGGCGCGGAATCGGGCCCGGCGCGCAAGGGAGTCGCGCGGGCCACGGGCGCGCAAAATTGCGCGCCGGCCCAGCGCATTGCGCGCATCCTGGGAGGTTTGCGCGCGGCTCGTCAACTTTGCGCGCGGGCCTCCAAAATTCCGCGCAAGGCCTCCGGGCCCTCCGAAACATGCTTCCGACTCCAAATATGACCTCGCTTTCCGCATCCGGAGCTTTGTTTGGGAACAACGGACTTTTCCGGCGTCTACAGATACCATTTTTTTCACTAAACTACTCTGGACCACCCTTAAACTACTCTCCCGAGCAAGCCCATGATATACATGAGGCATGTTACTGATCAACCCCAAGCTATAATTTAGTGCCAATGAATCTAAAATTATCCAATGGGAATGGTTTCTCCTAAAAATAAACAAAATAAGCTGCAAAACACCTGAAAAATTCCAATATGACTTATCCTAAATTTGAACATCCATTCCAAGACAAACAAGTTGAAAGGAAACAATACAAACAATTTAAAACCAAATCAATCCCAATCTCACCTCAAACTCCCCCATATGACACATCCTATTTCCAACCGTCCATAACTAAACATGAATCATTATAATTTATAGAACAAAAGAGAATAATTATAAAATATATTAGAACCGGAATCATCGATTTGGATAATGTGACAAGGAAAACAAATTAAAACAAAATATCTAACATACATCCATGTGACTCCATGAGTCCCCATCCAACCAAAAACAAATAATTTCCCTCGGTAATTAATAGTTGAACTTGGATATTAATTATTAATAGGTGTGAGTATAAATCCCCATATGGTTTACCAAGAGAACAACACCCTATCTAAAAATTTTAAATAAAAAACAATCCCATGATAGTTTGAAATAAAACTAAAAAGTAATTTTCCAATTTATTCAAAAACCAGCCATAGGATGAAATGATCATGAGATCGTGTCCATTTAAAACAGAAGGTTATATATTTGTAGAAAATTAGTCTTTTATACTTTAAAAGAATGTTTCGTTTAATTTAAAATGTAATTTAAATTTAAATAGAATAAATCATTTATTCATATTTAAAATAAAACACAAAAATCATGCATAACTATGACACACAAACATAATAATAATAATAATAATAATAATAATAATAATAATAATAATAATAATAATGAGTATACATTGGAACGCTTCAAAGAATATAGGTAAATTAATAAAAATACTAAAACAAGAAACATCATATTGGAGCCCCTAATGAAATCTAATCTCTTTAATGATAGATCAAAACCAATATAGCCTAATTGAGGGGGAAACTCTCATCCTAAGGCATGATTCTTACTATGTTCCACTATTTAGTGCAAGATCCTTAACTAGTACTTCATGTGTATATGTATATCCATATAGATACACTTGGTTTCCCATGGAATTTATAATAGATGTGGTCAAATGAATAGAAACAACAAGTGTTATCCATATATATCCATATGTATATATAGTAGTATTAGCAGTAGTAGTAGCTGAAATAGTAATATATAGGCTTGAAAACTCCTCTGAAACACTCTCCTCGAAGTCACCACATTATTTTAATCTAATATAAATGAACTGTGATAGGAACCCAATACTATCAATCATAAGGGGTGGTCACCAAGGTTAGATTTTTTTGAAAACGCATTCAAAATTTCTAATCAGGTCTCACAGCAATGCTTTATAATCTCATATCATGAACTAGCATGACAACCAAATACATAGATTTATAAAATATAAAAAATATTTTAATAGTTCTAAACACCCAATTTCAAGATCCACGTAAACCCTAAAAATTAAAAGGAACCATAATGAGTAAACTTAGAAACTAAAACACATATTAAAATATAAAAACTCCTTACTAAAGGCTATTTGAATAATTTATCAAACACTTAGGGTGCATGGATGTTGTCAAATAATTTATAATTATTTTTTTTATATGGAATTTATTTTTCACTCAATAAAACCAAGTGAAACATTGTTTCCAATTTCAATAGGTCCATGATAAAATATAATAATTTAATTGGGAATAAAAACATGGATTAAATGAATAAAAATTCAATTTTTTTAGAATTTAAATCCTCATATTTGGGGAAACATACATAAAATTAAGAGAAACTTGTATCTCTTAATAAATAACTTCCAAAAAAGTTTTCAATATAGGCTTCACAAAACACAGGTACCAAAAATCACAACATCAAACCAACCCCTTCTCATTAAGTCTCATTTAAAGGGTAAGATGGATAGGGAATAAGAGGAAATAATAGGAAACCAGGAGGATTAAATATGGGATAAAGGTAGTATAAATGTGAAGATCTAGTCTCAAATCAGAATGAACCCCCATGGAATATCCATAAGATAGAGAGGAGCGTTGGGGATGATATGTGGTCAGGGATCACATGGGAGGTGGGTCTCGCAAATAAGGGTGTGGAGGGGTTATGGGTTGAGTTTTTGGAAAAATGTGATAGGTGTAAAGGAGGAATTTCATATTTTAAAAATGATTTAACCATGATGCCACTATAGTGTGGTCTACCTTGACCACAGTTTGGATCCCATTGATAAATCTCATCAAAAATATAGGCTAGGGGTGAACCATGACAAGGTTCCTCCTCATTGTTCGATATATGTGATTCTCTCATGCACAATAGAAATATTCACAATGTTAATCTCTCTATAGTGTCCAAAATGGATACTAAAATGGAAGTATACTATAGGTCATATTCCCTTCCCCATCATTTCTGAAATACATAACACCCAAGACCCCATGAACAATGCAAATATGAAATTATAACAACCACAGGTGTTTCGGTATTAGTGGTCCTAGGGAAAATAGTTTGGGAATGGTTGATGGTGGTGTAGGTAATCTCTACACAGACCTTGTCCTTTTTAGACTAGACTCGGTACTTGGCCCCAACCTCAAACTATGTGATCCTCAAGTTTCCTTGGGGCATGAGGTTTTTTATGTGGATGACCAGCCACCAGGGCACAGAGAGGCTTAAATGCATAGATAGGGGAAGGAACCTCTTGTTATCTACCCCTAATATCCCAGTGGTCTTCCCCTCTCAAACAGTTTCAACCTTCTTTTTATGAGGTTTCCGAATTATAGGTTGATTTGTTCTCTCCCTCCTCCAGTGGTGTCTGAACCTGGGCCCAGGTAAAAAGGGATCAATCCTTCTCTTCTACCCTTCCAAAGTGCTCTTATGTGTCAGGGGAAAAAGCCCGATGCCCTGGTTTATAATGATTTCATGCCTAATCTGGAATTCCCAGGGACTGGGTCCATGATCAAAGGTTGAATTCCGTGTTTCTGAACTTATTTGTAGACAGGTGGCCTTGGTTTCAATCCTGAAGCACAAACAGCAATAGTCAATAATTCACGCTTTTTCTTGTCAGTTAGTCTCTCACCATTGCATGCATGGGGATTCAGTTAACCAGCACATCTGGCTGTTCTGGAATCATTCTGTGTCAGTACATAGGGATTTGATTTCAAACCAGTAAATTTTTGTGGAATTCAATCATGGTATCTCTTCCTGTTTATTTTCCTTTGTTTATTCCAAGTGTGATCCAAAGGACAGGGATCCTCTTTGTAAAGAGTTCTCTGGCCTTGACACTAGTAATGAGTCCTGGCTCGTTGGTGGAGACTTTAACTACATCCTTGAGCCTCAAGAAATGAAAGGTGGAGGCATTTACCCTTTAATGGATAGGAAATATTTTGAGAGATTCGTGGCTCATGACGGTCTTCTTGATTTGGGATTATCAGGAGATAAATACAATTGGTGTAATAACCAGAAGGGTAGTCAGCGAATGTGGACTTGGCTTGACCATTGTTTTGCTAACCTAAAGCTCATTTCTTCCTTTCCTAATACTAAGGTGGAGTATTTAGTTTGTGCTATCTCGGATCACTTCCCCCTCCTCCTCAGCCTGGCAGGTTCTAATATTATTCATGATCACTTTTTCTATACTAGATGTTGGGAGGGTGACCCTGATTTCCTCTCTGTGGGGAGATCGTCATGGGAGAAGCCTTTGGCCATGAATTCAGGGGTTATATTTCATAAACATATTCGAAGGACGAAAGAGGATCTTCGTTCATGGGAGAATTCTAAGCCTTATCTCTTCCTGGACCTGGATACTCTTAAATCCAACATCAAATATTATGATAAGAGGCTGGAATCACATTGGGATGATGGTGTTTTCGGTAACCTCGTGGTTTTGAAGATTCGGCTTGTGAACCTTCTCCTTGAGGAAGAAAAACGTTCCAGGGAGAGATCACGGGTGTCTTCTCTTAAAGAGGGTAACAAAAACATGGCATTCTTTTAATCATGCATCAAGGAGAGGAAGAGTTACATGGCTCCAAACATCCTCCTTGATGGTGGTTCTTTCTCTAATGAGCCATAGGTGGTGGGAGGTATGACCGGAATTCAGTTCCATTCCCTTCTTGTGAGTGTTAACCCTTGCATACAGGACGGTTACCCAGTAGGGAACTCGGACCTTTTTTATTCCATCCCTCAGGTGGTTTCCCATGACACCAATGAAATCTTTGAAAGGGTTCCGGATGATCAAGAGGTATGGCAGGCTGTATCGATGCTTAATTCTGAGAGTTCCCCTATCCCCAATGCTTTTCCAGGATCTTTTTACTGCATCTCATAGGATTTCATAAAACACAATTTGGTGCAATGTATTCAGGACTTTTTCTATGAAGGTAGTCTACCTCGGGTGGCACGTACCACCACACTCATTATTATCTCTAAATTCAAGGACCCATCCTATTTAAAGAAATTACGATCGATCAGCATGTGCAATTTTCCTTACAAATTTCATACTACCATTATCAATCATAGACTTGCGGGTTACTTATATAGGTGGATCTTAGATGAAAAAAAAGGTTTTATTCAAGGCAGTTTCACTCAAGAAGCATTTTCCCTAGATCAGGAAATGTTGGGTGATATCAACATGAAAGTCATGGGCTCTAACATTGTCGTTAATTTGGACATGGACAAGGAAAGGGTTGAGTGGAGTTTCATTATCAGGGTCCTGAGATGTATGGGTTTCACCAAGAGGGTGGTTGATCTTTTCATCAGGTGTATTGCGTCTCCATGGTTCTCAGTTTCTTTTATGGGGTGGAGCTACGGTCTCTTTAAATCGGTCCAGGGTCTGAGACAAGGGGATCCTCTTTCTCCCAGTGTTTTCATTTTGGTTCAGGATACCTTTAGTAGATATTTGAACACCAGGTGCTCAGATGGTTTTGTCCGACCATTCTGGTGTAATCCAAACCTTACAGATATCTCCCACCTCTTCTTTTCAGATGATCTTCCTATAATTATCAATGGTAGTAGCAGGAACATTCAGAATCTTAACCATATCCTTGAGCTTTATTTCAAGTGGAGTGGGCAGGTCATCAACCATGGGAAGATAGGTGTTTATATCTCAAAGTTGTGTTCAAGTACTAGGGGAAAAATGATTGCAGACAGCCTAGGGGTTGCTTAGAGACACTTTCCCATGGAATATTTAGGGGCACAAATTTTTCTAGGAAAGGATTTTATTCATCATTTTGATGGAATTGTGGATAAAATTTCTGCTCGTATTCTAAACTGGAAAAACCTTTTCCTTTCCTTTGGGGGAGAATCACCATGGTTAATAGTGTTTTAATGTCTATCACCATGCATGTCCTATCTGTAACTATTGTTCCCTAGACGCTTCTTTGTACTATTGAGCAGATTCTGGTTAACATTATATGGGATGATCAAGATGATGGGAAATATAATTGGGCTTCGTGGCAAAGGATGGATTGTAGCTTTGAGGATGGTGGATTTAATCTGTTAAATTTTTCAGGTTCCATGACCTTTTTACAGGCTAAGTTGTCTTGGGATGTTCTAGAGGGGAGATCTTTATGGGCTCGGTTCTCCATTAAAAAATACTGATCTCATTTTGATAATGCGAGTGGGAGTGGACCCAAGATTTGGGATGTTATTCGCCGTCATATTCTTACTTTGCGGCATTATTCATGGTGGATTGTTGGTGAGAGGGTGATCAACTTATGGGGAGACAATTGGTCGGGGAGTCTCCTTAGATTTCCAGGGTGCCCTATTCTTGACTTTTCCTTCTTACAGGCCTCCTATTTCCCTACTTTCACCCAATCCATTCTCTCCTCCTCACAACTGGAATTGTTCCATAGTATTATTATCACCTATGAACCAGATTGGCTGGTGTTCATGGGTTCTCAGTCTGGTTCCATCTCAACAAAGGCTTTTCGATAGGTCTTGTATGGTGCTGAGGTTTTTGTTTCTTGGGGCGGGTTATTTTGTTGCTCTGACATCCTAGACAAATTTAATTTTCTTATTTGGAAGCTCTGCAACCGAGCACTTCCCACGGATGAAGAGGTACATCGTAGGGGTATTTCTCTCGTCTCCAAATGTTGTTTTTGTAGTGACCCTATGGAGGACACCTCTAATCAGTTATTTTTTATGAGCGACTGAGCGTGTTGTATTTGGGATCTTTTTTGTGAATTCTTCGGGTGTGATCTCTCAGGTCTCTATAGGGATGCCTTTCTCCAATCTTGGTTCTACAGCTCGTCGAACTGTGTTCTGGAACAGAGGGTTCGTTCTGTGGTCTTCGTAGTGGGATATTGGGTCACATGGTCAGCTCATAATAGAACCAGACTTGAGGGTCCCTCCAGCACCTGTTTGGATTTGCGAGCTAGGGCGAGGTCCCTGGCACTGTATTTGTTACTGATTATCAAACATGGTGATTGGGATCCTTCATTGCGGTGTTTCATGGCCAATATCCAGATCTCTTGTTCTCTAAGGGACTCTCCTCAAGGTCATTGGGTTCATTGGAATCCTCCTATTTTAGGACTCAAGCTGAACATTGATGGCTCTTATCTGAACAGTTGCATGAGTTTTGGGGGCGTTGTTCGCAATCATCATGGCTTGGTGGTCCGGGCCTTCAATTGGTGGTTTGGTCTGGGTGATTCCCTCAGGTCTGGGGATACCTCTCAGCTCAAGGGGTTGGAATTGTGTCACGCCCACGGTTTCTCTATCCATCATGTGGAAACTGACTCCATGACTCTTCTTAATTCAATCCAAGGTACCTCTAGCATCCCTTATAATGTCTCCTATTTAATTCATAGCTGCACGAAGTTTCTTCAAGGTGACACTTGACTAAATCATTCGTGGAAAGAAGGAAAAAAAGTCTCGGACTTCCTGGTGGCATGGGCCTCCCCTGAAAACCCTCATCTTATTTTTAGTAGTATTGGATCTCTTACCCCTGTATGTGTTAGTTTGGTTCACGTTGATTCCTTAGGTCTGCATTTTTTTAGAACTCCTTGATCTGTTTCGGGCTACGGCCCTCTTTTTCCTTTAATAAAATAAAATCTCAACATTGGATGGTATATAAAGATCTTAATAAAGAGGATGTTATCTATAAACATGTGGATGGAGCATAAGAAAAATAATATACATAAAAGATAAAGGGGGGAGAGAGATAGATAGAGCATCGTAAAACCTAGAGCCTACCCATTTAGAGTGGAAGAAGATAATAGATCCCATAAAGAGTGATCCAATAAGGTGGAACATAAATTGCATATCTACATTTACTCATAAGGGAATAAGGAATATTGATGATGATCTACCAAGATGTTAGTGTATTTGTGAATAGTTGTTGAAGAGTTGAAGGAGTTGATGTCCATCCACTATAGTGATGAAGAGAGTATAGCAAATAAACACCATTCCTTGAGGGTGATGTTTATTTATGATTAAAAATTCATTCACACGTGTATAAATCATTGAAAAAATGACTATAAGTGGTACTTTACCACAATAGAGTGGGAGAGTGTACCCTTAGGACAATAACTACAAAAACATGAAAAAAAAATAAAAATTTCTTTATCGGTTTTTTTATAAGTGTTGTTAAAGGATAATTTTATCAGTTATAAACTAAAGTAAAAATTAAAATTTTATTATAATGTTATTTAATGCCGATAAATGTAAGATTCGTCACTTCTCGAAACAACACTAGTATTATATTTAACCATTTATTTAAGTTACAATATTTATATATTTTTATTTTTAAGAAATAATTTTAATTTTAATATTCAAATGGATTATTTAATTGAACATTTAAATTTTATAAATTTTCATATGATATGTTTATATATTAGTAATGATTATATATATGTAATATTTATTTCTAAGAAAATATTAATTAATCTTATTTAAATGTAATTAATCTTATTTCATATAGAAATTATAATAAAATTAATTTTATATACACTATATAATGTTGGAAATATGCATGTATCTTTCGGGTTCAACTATGAATCCCACATGCACATGTCCTTGGGTTTTTCAGACATACACACACAAACACACACTTTTATTTATATGTGAATAAATATGGTCGTATTTGTAAATCAATAGTTGAAAAAATAAATCTTTAAATAATTAAATAAATTTACCAAATGAACATAGATTTTAAATATTAGTGAATTTATATTTTACAAATTACTTATAATATTAATACTAAAATTATTAAAATATAATCAAAACAAGCAGGGTCAAACCCCTTTTTATTTTGAAAATAAAATTCTTTTAAGAGGGATAAAAAAGAAATCTTAAATGATAGAGTCTTGATGTCTACTGAGGGGGAGAATCTGGTTAGAGGGGATGCTCTCGGCTTGCACTATTTTAGACCACCATAGTATTTTGTCCCCAGGGACCTTTGGACCTTTGGACCTTTGGAACCTTGGCTCCTTGTTTGATCTTGCCAGTTTTTGTACCTCAATTTTATTAATAAAGAAATGATGATGATGATGACAAAGGCCTCGAATGCATTCATGAAGGCCTAATATAAATAGTAATTTCTATAATAACTATGGTTGATGTTACAATGCTACTACTAGAGTGCCTCTAAAAATCTCCCCATGTATGGTGTCGTCGAGGATAGAACACCTGACCTCTTGCGAGATTATAGGGGCTTTAACCACTCAGGAAAGCCCCCAAACGAAAATTACTAATTAAAATTGATATTTAGTTAACCAGTAATGTATATTTGAAATACTTTTATACATATGTATATAATTATTTTTGAATATAATTATATACTTAAAAAATTAATGACATAATTGAAATTTATATATTTGTCCATATAAATAATTTTATTTTTCATATAGATGATTAAAATATATTCTATTATTGGATATGTAATATTTGTTTCAGGAAATAATAATTATTTAATATGTCATTAAATATATTTGATCTCAAATTAAATATTAAATAGTAATATATTAAAATTAATCATCTATCAACTAAAATATAGTTATTATAATTTTAAATATAGTATATGTTTTCATAATATTTAATATTTATTCATTTATATAATAAATATATATTTATAAATATTATTCAAAATATTTAAATATTTTTTTTATATATACAAAATTAACATAACATAAATTTATATAATTAGATAAATCTTTTATATATTTTATATTAAAATGTAATTATTTAAAAAATTAAATTTATTTGATCATTTTTATAATAATTAATTTATAGTTATAAAGTTTACACATTTATATAATTAATAATATATCTTAAATAAAATTAATCACATTGAAATATATTTATTAACAATTTATTTCATTATATAACTAATAATATATAAACATTTTAATTATTATTATATTATTTTCATCTTTGGGAAGTATATTTATATACATACATTTTTTTTAAAATCATTATACATTTATATATTTATTGATATTTTTTAAAAAATTATCCATTTATATAAACAATAATTTTTTAAATTGTAATAAATTGTTTTTAAATATAGTTAAGGACTAATTATATTTTAATATACAAAAAATACAATATATACATCTATATAGTTAGTAATAATATATTTAAATATTTTAAATTTTAAATCTATTTAAATATATATATTAAAAAATTTACTCTTAATTCTATAGTTTTATAATTAATTACATATTATGATAATTATTTATATAATTTTTATTTCTAAATTAGTCGATAAAAAAATATTATTACATATGTAATTTATATATATATATATATTAATAAAATAATATTAATTTATTATTATGTTAAATATAGTTGATACTACATTTTATATTAAATATTCATATATAGAAAATAATCCTTTGTAAATTAAAATATAATTATATATATTTAAATATATGTATACATTTTAATAAGATTAAACAGGCACTCATTTATAGAATTAACAAATGTTATTAAATATCATAAAAATATATAAATACAATTATTATTAATATTAGATAATTAATTATTATTATTATTATTATTATTTACAATTATAAAATTATTAATTTATTGAAAATAATTTTTATTTAAATATTGTTTTTATTGTTTTTATAATTGTTTATATATTTATATACATTATCATATAAAGTAATAAAATTAAAAACTTATATAATAATAATATTCTTTAAATAAAATTACCCCAATTGAAAAATAATCAATAACTATTTATGTTTTTTATATAATTAATAATATATTCATATTTTTCTATTAGGGTTTAGCTTAGTGGTTTGAACTTCATACTCCTATATAAAAACATGTGTTCAAATCTGGATGGTGGAGGGGTTTTTATATATATTGTACCTGTATTGTAACAGGTATAATTTCAAGTATTGTAATAGCAATACTATTCACCCTATTTGGTATTTCTAATCATGCATTGGGCCATCGTGCCCCAAGGCCTAGGGGCCACCAATGTTTGGTAGTTAGGTAGTGTAATGGGACTAGGTGGGATGGCGTGATGCAACTAGGCAGTTGGAAACACATGAAAATACTAAGACATTGTTGAGTGGGTGACTCGAATGAGCAATGAGTGAATATCATTGATCATCTGGCCATCTACCCACTCATACTTCCAAGGAGGGGTGGATGGGTGTCCTGTCACAGTTTTATAGTCGGAAACATAGCGCAATAATTTCTATAATCATAAAGAAGGTATTGTTGACTAGAGACATTGATACCTCTGTGACCAGGCGGATGATGCAACACCACAGGCAAGAAGCGATGTGTAAATAAATACATGTGTCGCGGGGTGGAGGACTCGAAAGAGTGATGGGTGCTTTTTAATCCATAAATTCTCCCTCTATCCACATACATTACCAATGTTGGATAAAGGGGTGACCTACCACGATGCGGTAGAACACCATAGTATAATGGTGCTGGTCAAAGGGGTCGCACGTCAAGAAAAAAATGGTGACTTGGACTGGCACTTGGTTGTTCATCCTCGTCTCAGGTCATCCCCTTCAGAGGCCACTAGGCTACATTCAACTTAACTTTTAGGCCATTAAGATATTGATCTTTTAATCCACTACTATGTAATAAAATAGGTCTAATGGGTATTTTTCATGCCCTGTGTGAAGAGATGAGGATAAACCCATTGTAGTGCCTAACTGTGTGTTGTTTGCAGTTTGTAGTCCCCTCTACCTACAATGAAATAATAGATGAACATTTTAATTATTCAACTATTTTTTTATCTTTTGGATTATATTTTTATATTTATACATTCAATTATTTTTTTATTATAACTATATATTTATATAAAAATGATATATTTTAAAAAAATATTTATCCATTTATATAAATGACAACATTTTTTGTTATAATTAAGAATTTTTAAATTTAATTAATAATTAATTATAATTTTTTATATAATCAATACCATATATATATATAATTATTAATTATATAAATATTATAAATTTTAAATCTATTTAAATACAGTTATTAAAATTTTTACTTTTAATTTTTAATTTTAATAATTAATAATATACTGTGAAAAAAAATTAAATTTTAAATTTTTCATGTATTTAAAATAAATATTATATTATTACCAAATCAATTTATATATTTTGTATAAAAATAATAACAAATATTTTATATTTTAAATATATATATATAAGGTGGTTGGGGGTATAATTACATCAAACACACACACGCCACACATACAAACCGGAAAGGGAGGCCATAACCCCACTAGGGGATTGCGGACCCATCAAGCCCCTTTTATTTTATATAGATGGTCTGATTGCTTAGTGGGAATGAAATCCATTACATGGACCAAAGGCCCATTTCACCTGATAGAAGGCCCAATGCAGCATCATGCCTACATCATCCTGCCTACGTCACCGAGCCTATGTCATGTCTGCGTCACCACCTCCATACATCATGCCTACATCACTGTCTTCCCATGTCATGCCTATGTTACTTCCTATGTCATAAATCCCACTAGGGTCTTTCGAAGATTTGAACGTTGGTCTTACGAATGGAGGATTATAGTGTTCACCACTCAGGGGTCACACCAACTACATTATTTTAAATATAATTGATAGAAATTTTAATATTATTTTGTAATATATTGAATCTAATCCTCAATAAATTTATATATAGTCATAAAAATTTTCAAATATAAGTATAGATTATTATAATATTAAATATTTATTCATTTATATAATTAAGAATAATATTAAATATTATTAAATTATTTAAATACAATTATTTATAATAGTTGATATACGTAATAAATATTATAAAAATTTATATAATTAGTAATTTATAGTAAATATTTTGTATTGAATTTTAATTTTTAATAGTTTTAAATTTATTTATATATTAATATAAATAATAATATCTCTATTACGTAGAGGGGATTAGAAACTACAAACAACACACACACCCAGGTACCTAAGTGTGTCAACCCCTGTCCCTCAACCTAAGGAATGATAAATATAAACTGGGCCTATTTTATTACATGGAATGGTCAGAAGGCCCATGTTCTAGATGTCCCAAGGGTCTAGGTGAATCTTCCCAAAGGCCCTTAGTTGTAAGTAGCCCAAACACCAGAAATAGAAAGATTTTTCCTACCAAATAACCATTCAACCAACCCCGATTCATCATTAATTGCACCATATCACCTATATGAAAGTCACACCACCCCTGAAAAAAGGGAGGTCACCCCTCCATCCAATGTCGAAAATCTATATGGGACAAGGGTGTAATGAACTCGCCCAGATTTATACTTAAATAAGAACCCTACCAATCTCACCATATACCCAAAGGGAATAAAAAATCCACAAGGGATAGCAACTAGTACCTAGTCATCATGGAAAACACATTGAGAATTATTTCTTCCTTGATTGAATAATAAACCAACCACGAATGTTACTGAACAAAACACTATCATTACCAATTTTAGAATATGATGATCATGCATCACATATTAACAAAAATAGATAATCATCTGAAAAAGTCGGGCATAATAATTGAACATCTATCCAAAATATAAAGTAATTTAAAAGTAGAACCAGATATATATAAATATCCCATGATTAAACGTCGATAAAAAATCCCAAAATAAATAAAAACTAATATGAAACTCAAACAGAACAAAAATAAAGAACAATGACCCCATAATAGTAATCACCTCCCACTATCCATCTAGGAACAAACCAAAATATCTACAACTAAAGAAGAATTAGGCATTTGAAATAAATATGTAAGAGTTTCATGTGCACCTGGGCTCTTGGGCATATACATGGTGTGAGTTAAATATCCCCAGTAGAATCTCACCAAAGCGTCACTATCAATCCATTATCAATACAATTAATAAAATTATAGTTTGAACTAAATGTATAAAATAGGTTTTTCACATGTTTTATATACCAAATACAATAGCATAAAAATTTCCTAATTCTGAATAGCCACGCCTTTTCACAAAAACAGGCATGGGTAAACACTTTTATAAATTATTCCAAAACAAGGGAAAGGTTAATTAAAACTATATAAAAAAATTCCAAATTACCGTTTATCCCTACTTATATACTTTTCATAGAAACTCATTTCCATAAACAACCTCACTAAAAATAATTTCCTGAACCCTTTTTAAGTAATAACCAAACCAAAACCTTTTAAAACATCTCATTTAAAATAATATTTAATTTTTTTGAATATAATCCAAAACACACTAAATAAGGTACATAATCCTAAATGGGAACTAAGGTATTAAGGAATTATAAATAAATATTACAACCAAACAAAGGTTTCAAATAATCAAAATAACTAGGGTAATACAAACAACCTAATAAATAAAATCCTCAAAATTATCCTCATAATAACCAATGTTTCATTAGTGAAATTAAAATACTCAAGTACCTGTATCCTAAAATATAAATGAGGAACCATGGATGAAACTAACTAACCTATCCATATCTCAGTAGTCTTGCAGAACTAATCAGGTTCCATCACATTCAAGGATCACAAAGACAACACTAGGCCCTTCAAAAAAGTCTAGGACCACTAAACTTTTCCCTTTAGCTCACTCAATATAACCAGGAACTGTACCCTTTTTGACCAAAAAATTGTTGTGGATTAAAAAAATGTGGATCATAATATAGTCTTATATGAAACCCCTGACATATCAAAAAATATTATGGAGAAATACTAGAATAATATATCATTTCATAAAAATAATTTCAAGCATTTCAAATTAAACCTCATGTCACCTCCTACACCCTCACATGAAACATCCCATTTCAAACTCAGGCATATTCATTGAAATAATAATTTAAAATTATGATCATTACCCAAGGGTCTAAAAGATAAAATTTCCCTAACAAACATATAGAGAACAATTTAGTTTCGCACACATTTTTATAAAATCAATACTTTAAAAGTGTCAATTGGGATTTCATAATAGAGATCAAGAAAATATTCCATTTTCATAAAATCTCAAAAGCATACTTAAAATTTTCATAAAAATTATTTATCCAACAACACAATACATAAAAATTATAATCCCAACCATTTACCATAAATAACCTTAAAAACAAACTTCTTTAGTAAATCAATCAGTGCTAAGAACAATTTTCACAATACCTAAATTCAAATTTTAAAAACTTTTTCAAACCACCAAGAGACCCAACCATATAAAATCAATTTAAAAAAAGGGATAACTTCATTATTTTTTTAATATAACCTTTAAATCTTCACAAATATCTTTTTAAATTGAAATCTTCATTAAATTGGCTTTTAAATAATTAGATCTCTTTATTAAAGTCCGTGGATAATTTTAACAAACATATGGAAATAGATATAAGTCCATGACAAGTGTTTAAACCTATTAATACCCATCCAAAACCTAAAAAATATGTATCATATGTTTATAATTTCCTAATAAATAATTTAAATCCATTTTATAAATGTACAACATGCATTGAAAGTGAATTCCAAAGAAAAACCTAAATTGTTCATGTAGTGCTCAATCAAAACTGGTCTCTTTCGGTGGATAACTCATAAATGAGTTATGTGAAATCATTTTCATCCTTAAAAACCCTAAATAACTATCACTAAAACCTTATTAAAAATAATAGATACATTAATAGTGTTTAGGTTTCACTAATTAGAGAGAAATAGAAGGAGAGGGTATGATAATGAGAGAAGAGAAGAAAATATAATTAAAAGTGGCATTACCCACTTGAAATTGAAAAGTATGAGCTCCAAAATAAATGGTGGGAGAAAGTAGGGAGCTTCCCCATGTTCACACTTGTTCGGATGATAAAGGTAAGTGGATGAGTGGATTATAAGAAAAAACTATGGGATTAGAAATGTAATTTCACTATTTTAATGAAATCATTGATGACTATATGTTTTGGTCGTACAGTTTTCCAAACCGTATTAAAATGATGATGATGTCACTTCCAAAGAAAAATAATCTCACATAGTTTGTTCATAATATTTCAAAAACATATTCCAACCAAGAATAACATACTGTCAAAGACTGGGGACTTTTTCGCATGATTTTCATGTGGCTTCCTCTAACTGTGTGCAGGCAGTGTGCTAGTACTTTAAGCACAATAGCGACCGACATGGTTTCCCCAATACATTAAATGATTTTTAATGAGTCATGGGTTACCCATATAGTCCAAACATGCATTAAAATTTATCTAAAAGTAATTTTTATGATCGGAAACCACACGGTATATACTAAACCATGTACTCAAACTGCATATAGAAAAAAACTTCTAAAAATAAAAAACATAACCTATAATTATATAAAAATTTAAATTAATTATGAATGTGGTAAAATTATATAAAATATAAGGTAATAGTGACATTTCAACATCACAATTATATCTACCATACCAATTTCTTCCCCTATAAATTCCTAAGTCAATGTTATGAATAATAGAAAATCAATATTAAGATTGTCTAGGGTGAATTTCAAAAGATGGTCCCAAAGGAATAAGGACAACCAATATCAAGTAAAACCCAAGGAAAAATTATAAAACCTAAAAATTAATAGGAATTTTAAAAAATAATCATATGAACTTAAATAGGATCTGACCACAAAATATCTATAAAAAACACCAATCAATGACAATAGACATCAAGAAATATTAAAACACAATAATCCAACAAGGAACTATAATGAAGATAGGGAGAGTGCGGGTCTCTACACCATTTAGAATTAATCAAAAAATGATGAAGTAAAAATATATTCTCTTATTAAGAGAGAGTGAAAAAACACTATGATTCCACAGATAATAAAAAAAGGTAACTAGGTTTCACCACCCACATTCATCCATAATGCTAGCTCAAGTTCAAAAAGGAATAATGAAACAATAAACATCTAAAATACCAAAAAGATAAGGAACATAAAAATTCACAAGTTCATACCATCAAAATGACCCACAATGAACACACCAACAAAAAATACCTAACTATATAAAAAACAACCAATGCTCACGAGACCATATTACCAAGACAATATCATATATAAACATTCATAAAAAATAATGACTATGGACATCACTCAAGTGGGTAAACATCGTTTTCTATAACCATGGGTCACAAACCAAGAAAAATTGGTTAACTAAGACTTCATACCTAGGATAAAATCTCATGAAAATACCAAATGGATCTAAACTAACACCAGATAGTGGATAATCTCAAATGTTTCCATACATTTTCAAGACACCCATATCACTAACCTAAGGCAATACCACATCCAAAAAATTAAAAAAAAACTCATTAATATCCCAAAAAACAAGACTAAAATAACCTAAGATGGCCACAGATGATATAAAGAACAACAAGGCATGATCATTTCATAGAAAACGTTGATCACTTAGGTGGAACTGAAAGAAAACCCCTAAATAATCCACCTCAAGTCCATTAGTCTCTTATATCATCGAACAAAATTCCTAAATATGGGCATACAATAAAAATGATAAGGATATTCATCCTTCTAAATTTCACAAATCCAAAAAATGTTTCACAAGTCATATCTCTCAAAAAAATTGATTAATAACACATCTCTATTTAATAAAAATGGTAAAAAATAACACTTTCCACTCAAATTGGATATTGAGAAAGAGACAAGTAAAAAAAGAACAATTACAAGAATTGAATACTCTAATTTTACTAAATTAATTATCTATAAAAAATTCTTAAATAAAAATAAATATGAACCCACCCTACCATGATTACTAAACCAAATCTGACAATACAAAGACCAATCAAGGGATATAACCCAAAACAATACCTTTTAAATCATAACCCCACAAAATAGAGTCCCTAAAATTCATTTTACAATAAAATAACACTTTAAATGGGATAAAACCCCAACATTATTAAATTCAAAACATTATATAAAATCCACTTCCCATTATTATTAAGGAATTTTAATAACAACCCACCACAGTCTTAGGTGATAAAAAAAAATTTCTAAAAACACACATTCCTTCAAAAATTCCCAAACAATTGAAAGCATTTAACATTCCGTTTTAATTAAATTTGGGCACTTTTGAACACTTAGAATCTATTTATTGCTTCATTTTCCTTAAATGAAAACAATAATTAAAAAAACGCACCCTAGGAGGGTAAAATCCTTTATAATTTTCCTACTCACTACTTTCAAACCCCCAAAAACATTAATTTACTTAAAAGTCCAATCCCTCTAGGGAATCCCCAACCAACCACCTGATTTTGAAAACTATCACTTTTTAGATAAAATTTAAAATTCATTTAGGCTTCACCAAACCATACTTTATTTCAAAACTTATGCCTCTTATATAATTTTAAAAATTTCCTTGGTTTGTTATTCTAAAGCCAACTATTTCTATGAAACGTTCATAATAACCAAGTTCTATTTATAAACAATCCCCAAGGCCTTATTTCAACCAAAATAGTTTTTCATAAAATTCCATATTTGTCAAAAAAATAAATTGACACAACAATAAAAAATAAAGGTGGTTTACTAAAAGTATAGTAAAAATATATTCCAAAACACTAATATATTGCATTTCCTAGCTTGGATTATTCCCTCGTCCCTAGAAATTCAACGATATTAGTCTAAACAATAAGCCAAACAGGATGTAGAACTATTATTAACTTAGCCATATGGTTTAGTGGACCACAGGTCAGACATGTAAAAACTTATGAGACTTATCAATGACAAATAATATTTTCATTTACCAGTTTAGAAGAATGTACAGACCAAACTCAGGCCATTAATCCATTTTATATTTTCAGCCCAAATTCTTGAACAACTCCCATGGAAGCTCACATCATCACATGAGGATCAAAATGCTATCAATGGTAAATCCAATGAAATTAAAATTCCATAATTCATATCCCACTACACATGTTTACTAAATAATAATCTAGAAGGGTGGTGATCATGATCCTATTCATGGACAACTTCTCAATCTTGATGACAATATTAACTCAATCTTAACATGACAAATAGAAAAAGAAATTTTGTGACCTTAGATCCTAGTCCCTAATTGAGAAACCTAGGCTCTGATACCATTTGTAAAAAATAGGACTAGGCTACCACTTGAACCATCAACTAAACCATCTCTCCATTGGACCACAGGGTATTCCTGGTCCCCACAGGACAAATACCAGTGCCTAAGTATCAAAAAACACACTTTAGAATGATTTAAACCATGATATAATAATAAAACAATAGTGGAATCTACTAGAATAGATAAATAATTACATATCCATACATAGGATTAAAATGCATCCATAAAAATATAAACAGATAAGAAAACTAACAAAATAGAGAATAATAAATTAACATCCATAAAAAAGGAAAAACTAATATATGTAAAATTTTGATTCAGATATATAAAAACATTATATGTTGAAAGGATGATTCAATATCCCAAAATAAATAATAAGGAAGACGAAACTCAAAAAGCTCTTAAATCAGTACTATTGAACCTCATCCACTGAGCACTATGCACTGTTCATCCACATACTAACCTAAACATTAAGAAATAAATTAAAACTAGGAACCTGAAACTAATACATAAGAGTTTTGTATACACATGGGCACTGGTGCATATGCACAGTGTGAACTTAAAGTGCCCATTATGATCTCACCAATGATTCACTGTGAATCCTTTCAACATACAATATAAAAAGTGCTAGTTTTTATATAAGGAACAAAAGATGTTTTTCAATTTTTATAAACCAAATTCTATAATATTCTATATTTCCATTTCTTGAAAACCATAACTTTTAACAAAAATAAGGATTGGTAAACATTTTTTAAAATCATTTCAAAATAAGGAAAAGGGATTTAAAAACTATAGAAAATAAACTAAATCGCTATTTATCTCTCTTTCAAAACATTTTTGAGAAACAACCTTTAATAAAAAAAATCCTTACTAAAATTCATTTCATAAAACTAATTTAATAAATAACCAGCCTTCTTACTTTTAATAATTCAAATTTAATACAATTTTACAAAACATCCTGAAAGTAAACCAAAATGAACTCAAGATGATTCACAATCATAAATTGGAACCAAGGTACAATGGAAGCATAAAAAGAGAGAAAAAAACGAAATATAATCATATAAGCTAGGGGAATACAAATGATACAAGAAATGATATACCCTAAATTGTCTTGAAAATGAATTAAGGTTCATGTGAAGCATTATAAGACTCAAGTATCAAAATCGTAAAATAGTGATGAGGAACCTAGGCCTGCACTAACAAACCTTTCCATGCCCCAATAGTATTTCAGAATTTACTGGGCTCTATTAGGACTAGGAAGCTCAACAAAAACCCTAGGACCTTATAGAATTTTGGGCCTACAAGAACCATCTTTTTTTCTCACTCGATCTAACCGAGAAACATACCATATTCAATGAAAAATCTATGCTTGGTGTGGCACTCAAATATTTTTCTACTTATTCTCCTAGGAATCCCATGACATTTCAAACAATAGAGATGAGAAATATTTGAACAACTGAATATCCCACAAAAAATTCAATCATTTAAATGAAACCTCATCTCACCTTCTACACCATCATAAAAAACACTCCATTTCAAATTCTTTCATAATAATCCAAATAAGAATAGAAAATTACAAAAAATACCCCCAACGGATACAAGAAAAAAATTCATAGTAAACACATACTGATCAATTTACGATCACATACACTTTTATAAATCAACTCTTTAGAAGTTCCAACCAATATATTTTAAATGAGATAGGTAAGACAATCCATTTTTAGTACATTTTTTTTACTATATTTCATTCCTTCCCCAAAAAAGTTTTTTCAAAAAAAAAAATATTATATCCAATATGGAAAACCTCCCATTTACCACAAGTGGGTTTATAATAATAACTCTCATCTTTAATAAATCAACTGGTGCCAAGAACCATTTTCACACAACCTCAATTACCTTTTCAAAAACCATTTCAAATAAACACGATAACCAAAGGTCACAAACAAATTAAAACAAGGATCAACACACCTATTTTTATTACATTATCCTTTTAAACATCACAAATACACTATTGATAATGGAATATATGTTAAAAATACTTTCAAACATTTAAATCTCATTATAAATTCTACTTGGGAATTTTAAAAAACACTTAGCAAGAAATATAAGTTCATTCGAAGTGCTTAAACCATTTGAAATCCACCTAAAACCCAAAAAATATAAACCATAGGCTTATAATTTCATATGAAATAATTTAAAATCACGTAAGAAGTTTACAACATATATTATATGGAATTTCAATATAAGTACCATCCACATTCATGTGAAACTCAATCGAAAAACATCACCTTCAATGGTGAATTCAAAACAAATTTGAGAGACATACTCATTATCCCAAAATAGCCAAAATAAACATCATTTAAACCCTCTCAAACAACAAAACGAAACTTAAAAGTGTTTATGGATTATAGATGAGAAGAAAATTAAATGTGGTGTAAAGGGAGTAAGAGAGGTGAAGAAATGTGGAAGAAGTGAGGGCTTACCAAATTGAAATAAAGAACAAAAATCACCAAAATAAAAAGGAGTAATAAAGGGGGGAGATCCTCCATGCACACTATATTTTAGTTGACCAATAGGATAGGAATAAGGTAAAAAACAAAAACTTGAGGGGTTAAAAAATTCATTTCCCTTTCTAATGAAATATGGGAAGAATGTATATTTTGGCTACATGATATTCCAATCTATGTGTTAAATACCAATTTTATACTATTTAAGAAAATTATTCTCACAATGTTTCACCACATGTTATCCAAATCATTCAAAAACCATGAAATTATTATTTTCAAAATCTACAGAACAACGTACATGATTATCGCATGATTTCTTCCAACTGTATGCAAGCCATGCACCCTTACACCAAGCTAAAAATAAACCTACATAGTTTTCCCTAGGATTTACATGGTCTGAAAGAAATTGTTTTCTACCTATGAAGACTATATATGTACTAAAAATGAATTAAAATTAATCTTTACAAAATGGAAACTAAAGGGTTTCGATTAAATTAGGCATACAGACCGCGTACGGAAGGAAAAATTCAAGAAACATACAATTTTAACCTATAATTATATAAAATTTAATCCTAAAAAATAATAAGGTAAAACAATCTAAAATATAAGGTTATAGTGACATGTGGGTGTCATAGAGGGTTGGTTGAAAAGTTATAATGCACCCATATCTCTTTTGTACTTCCCACCTCCAGATTCCTACATAGCGACCCACTGCACTGCTTGTATCTAAGGCCTCATATTATTATCTTTATTTATAGATAATCTCACTTTTAACAATGATCAGAGGGAACACATACATATACCAAAAGCCTCAAATTTAATGGCCTAAATTATGTACAATATAAAGTTCTAGTACATTGAACATGTCCAAAAGGATCAATGACCCATGTCCCCACAATGTAACACCCCCTGTTCTCCTTCCATCATTTTTCACTCCATCTTGACATCTTGGCATCACGTATATGGCCCGTTATTGTGACCTCCCTAATCAATTTAAAATTCTTTATATAATTAATAATATACACATATTTTAATTATTCTTATATTGTGTTTTATATTTGGGATTTATATTTATGTATGTATACATATATTTTTCGTATATAGTTATAAATTTATATAATTAATGATATAATTTAACATATATTTGTTATTATATATAAATAAAATTAAATTAAATATAAGAAATAATTTTGAAAGTATTTAATAAACTATTAAATTTTTTTCTACAATCAATATGATATATACATCTATATAATTCATTATAGGTGCAAGGGATTATAAACTACAAACAACACACACTCAAGAACCCCAGTGTGTCAAGCCAAATCCTTCCCTATAAGGAATGAAATACACCCACTATACTTATTTATTACATATTAATGCCTCAAAAGGCCATATTATTGAGGTTTTGAAGGGCTTAACTGAATGTGGCCCAAAAAACCCTAAAAGAGATGACTTGAGGACCCAAAAGGATAAGCCTGCATCAAGTTGTGTCATTAGTCTTTAAATGACACTTCCCTCCCTATTAGTATTCATCACACTATGTGACCATTCTACATGATGTTTCACCACTGCTACCAAGAGTAGTTTTCTTGTGTTTTATTATAACATACTATGATAGGGTTCCCCTTAACCCGACAATTAAAACCATATGAGAATAGGGTTAGATGATAGGTATCAGTACGGCCATATCTCTTTTGAGCTCACCACTCGTGATTGCTTCATGGTGCCCATATGCATCACCTTAATGCCGCATCATGTTATTAGACTCATTAAAATTTGTTGATAGTCACGTGGTAGGGTACCTGTCCACACCAAATTAGAAAATCCATGAGGTGGGAATCCTAGTTGATTGGAATAATCATACACATCCCTCTTTTAAGGCCACCCACCATATGGTGCTTGCGTACAACCAAGTTGCACCACCTTCCTGTAGTGTGTAGTAATTCTTTAAGCCCTGCATGACACCACATACCAACTGATGATAGCTCAGAGGCCCAAATCTATGGTCTAAAATCCCAAATTGGGTGAATGGTGTTGATGCCACAATACCACTATAGTACTGTTATTATAATGCTATTGTACAACTACTATACTCCTACATTATCTACAAAAATCCTTCCCCACACGGATTTGAACCTAGATCTTTAATACAGGGTTATAAGGTGCCTTCCACTAAGCTAAACCATAACTGCATTAGTAATACTGATATATCCATAAATTTGTAATTGTAAATCTGTTTAAATATAAATATTGAATTTGTTATGCACTCAAGCTGGATATCTCAAAGGCTTTCGATACGATCAGATGGGATTTTATCTTCTCTGTTTTGAACATGCATGGATTCTCAAGTAAGTTTATTGGCTTGGTTAAAGCCATTTTGGAAAGTGCTAGACTGTCTGTACTGGTCAATGGTTCGCCAAGGGGGTTCTTTCAGTGTTCCAGGGGTGTACGGCAGGGTGACCCCTTATCTGGCTTGTTATTTTCCATGGCTGAGGACTATTTGAGCACCTGCCTCCATGATCTTGTTAACTCTGGGATCTATCAGAGAATGGTGTATGGGAGGAACTGCTTCACTCCCTCTCATTTATTCTATGCTGATGATATCCTACTCTTCTCTAAGGCTGACAGAAAAACCATAACTTCTATAAAGACTATCTTTAATCACTATGAGGAAGTTTCAGGTCAGGTCATAAGCTGGAGTAAATCCTTTGTTGTTTTTGGTGAAGGCGTCAGAGCTGTTAAGCAGAATAAAGTGGCCAGAAGGCTTGGAGTTAAAAGGGGCTCCCTACCCTTTATCTATCTTGGGCTGCCTATGTTTTGGGGAAGAGTGAAGAGGGTATATTTGGAGGATATTTCTCTTAGAATCACTAATCAATTGGCCAGTTGGAAGGGGAAATCAATGTCACAGGCGGGTAGGATTTGTCTTGTGAACTCAGTCGTCACATCAATGTTTGTGTATGCATTCTCACTATATAAGTGGCCTGTCGCTTTGCTCAGGGATCTTGCTCGCTTGATCAGGAACTTCATTTGGACTGGCTCAATTCAGCAGAGGAAATTGGTTACTGTTAAATGGATGGACTGCATTAGGCCTCTTTCAAATGGTGGAATGGGAGTGAAAGACGTCAGGGTTTTTAATGATGCTTTGCTACAAAAATTCACTTGGAGGCTACTTGCTGGTTCTGATTTTTCCTTGGAGTTTCTTTACAGCAGATTTTTTTACAGGCTATGTCAAAGGTCGAATGTTTACCTGAGGTCGTCTGTATGGGCCGCAATTCGGAGTGCATATTCCGAGATCATGTTGCAGTCCAAGTGGCTTGTCTGCTCTGATTCTCATCTGAACTGTTGGACAACAAAATGGTTGTCATGCCCTATTGATAATGCTGCTATTATTCCTTTAACCATGCGGGGTCTTTCTGTTGGCGATTTGCAGGTCAATACACAAGCCCGAGCCTTACTTCCTGCTACTCTCCAAGCGGAATTTTCAGCTTATGCTTTCATGGACACGGACACTCTGATTTGGGAGCCTGACATGGCTGGTGTCTTCTCCAGCAGGCTGGCTTATGCTATGAAATGCGGCAACAATAATCCAGCTCCTGCATGGGTGATGGCGGTGAGGACAGCTTACATCCCACCGGCTGATTCCCTTCTCATATGGCGGATTTGGAAATGCAGACTTCCAGTTCAATCTGCATTACAAAAGAGAGGTTTGAGTTTGGCCTCGGTTTGCCCACTCTGCCTTGCTGCAGATGAGTCTATTGAGCACATTTTCATCAACTGCAACTTTGCTGCTCGGTTCTGGCTTTATATCACAGAAATTTTCCACTGTAGATTGGATCTATCATCGGTTGGTTCACTGCTGAATTCTGCTATACATCAGGAAAATAGTGAGCAGGTTTATTCCTTGCTTATTACTGCTATTGTATCTGTTATTTCCTACGTCTGGAAGGCCCGGAATAAAACTGTGTTTAATGGCGGCAGTCCCCTCTTCAAAGAGGGAGTGATGGCGGTTCACCGAAGCATTAAGCTTGCCTCGGAGAAGCAAACTGGCTGCATGCATAACAACATGGCTGATTTCATCTTATTAAGATCTCTTGGTGTTTGTGGCAGGGAGAGAAAGCCGAAAGTGATGAAACACATTAGGTGGATTCCTCCAATTGCTGATTTTTTGAAGGTGAATGTGGATGGGGCAGCATCTGGCGTGCCAGGGCCGGCTGGTTGTGGTGGCGTCTTCAGGACCTGCAGAGGTTTCGTCAAGGGGTGTTTCTTTCATTACATTGGAAACGGTTATGCTCTTGAGGCGGAGTTATGGGCGATGATAAAGGCTATAAGGTATGCTGCTCGTTATGGCTGGAGGAAGATGTGGATTGAATCGGACTCTTCTACTGCTGTGAAGGCTCTTAAAGAGCGGTCCAGGATGGTTCCATGGAGGATGCTCCCTGCTTGGATCGGCGCCCTCAAAATTGCTGAATCATTTTCTCTTGAGGTTTCTCATGTTTACAGAGAAGCAAATCAAGTGGCGGATGCATTGTCAAAAAGAGCAATCCTTGAGGTGAGCTCTAGCTGGTCCTTTGTTCTCCCTGAGTTTTGCAATGATTTTGTTCACAATGATAGGATTGGTACTGTGTTTACAAGGTTGTGTAAGGCTCCATCTTTCTGAGTGGCTTGTACTATTTTAACTTTTATTTAATTTTATGGGAGCAGGCCTCCTGGCTCTCGGGCTTTTTGGGTATATTTCAAAAATAATTATTATTTAGTATTATTTTGATTATAGTGGATTTTAAATTTAATAATAATTAGTAATATATTTAAAATATTCCTTTATAAATTGAAATATAGTTATAAATATTATAAACCTCTTATACATATTAAAAAAATATTAAATATTTATTCATTTATATAATTAATAAAAGTTTTTAATTATTATAAAAAATATTTAAATGTAATTAGTATTAATATTATATATATATATAATATTAAATACATTAATATTATTAGTAATAAATTATAAATGTTTTGTATTTAAATTTAGTTTTTAATATCTTTATATTTATTTTTACATTTGTATAATAAATAATATATAGTAAAAAATACATACACATTTATATAATTAATAAAATTTATTAATTAAAAATTTTCACATTTAAATATTATTATTATTTATAAATGTTAACATAAATATTAATATATATAAATATATATATTAATTATTCTTAATTTTTTTTAAAATGGTTGTATTTATATATATGCATATAATTATTTTTTAATACAATAATAAATTTATATGAATAATGATATATTTTAATAATTATTTATTCATTTATATAAATAATAATATTGTTAATTATAATTAATAAAAATATAAAAATATTTATAATTAATACTAATTTTAGTATATCTATATATTAGCAATTACAAATAAATTTAAATGTAATTATTAGAACATTAAATTTTAGTTTTAAAATTTTATAATTAATATTATACTTTGAAAAACAATTATACATTTTAAGATTTTTCTTGCAGTTAATAAGAAAATATTATATTGTTACATATGTAATTTATATTTGTTTCATAAAATAATAACAAATTAATATTGTTTAAAATTTAGTTGATATTAAATTTAATATTAGTTAGTTTTATATTCAAAAATATTCTTCTGTAAATTTAAATATAATTAATAATATTTTTAAATACAAGTATACATTTTTATAATATTAAATATTATTTCATTTATAGATTTTATAATATATATTAAATGTTATTTAAATTATTTAAATATCATAATTATTAATATTATATATATAATTAAAATTATATGCATTTAAATAATTATAAATTTATTTTTAATGTTAGGTATTTAAATTTAATTTTTAATATTAATATATTGGTTTATACATTTATATAAATAATGTTATTTTTTAAATAAATTTTGTCTGATTTGAGAACAATTAGTTAGTATTAATGTATTTTCATATATTTTAAAATATGTACATATTTTAATTATTCTTGTGTTGGATTATTATCTTTGGGATGTATATCATTATATGAAAAAATATCATTATTTTTTAATATAATTATTCATTTATATAATTAATGATATATTTTGAAAAAAGATTTATTCATTTATATAGATAATGATATTTTTTCATTATAATGATTAAATTTTTGATATAGTTAATAATTAAATATATTCTTATGTACAATCCATATAATGTATGCATATATATAATTTCAAATAATATATATACACAAATATATTGGATATTTTAAATCTGTTTAAATTCAATTATTGATAAATTTATTTTTGATTTTAATATATTATAATAAATAATATATTATGAAAGAAATTTATACATTGTTTTTTTATATAGTTGAAAAAAATATTATATTATTATTTATGTAATTTAGATATTTTTTCTTAAAATAATAATAATTTATTCTTATTATTAATATAAGAGACCTCAAATTAAATTTTAATTAGTAATATATAGAAAATAATCCATCTTAAGGGCCCCATAACCCTTTATGAAAGTCATGGGATCAAATTTGGGCAGGGAATGTTTTTTTTAGGTATTGTCATAGTACAGTTAAAGTAATTTAATATCAACAATAATGATACAATAGTAGTGGTATTATTCATCTTATTTGTGCTTTCAAGCCTTATATTTGGGCCTTCAGGTTGTAGAGCCTTCGAGCCATAAAAGGCCTTCATTCCACATTGCCTTCATGCCATCATCAGTTCGCAGCAGGTATCATGTTGGGATGAGGAAAACAACTTGACATAATAAAAAAGTGGTGTAGTATGGCAACATGTAGTCGCCACCGGGTGGGCAGCCTCGAAATATTGATGAGCATAATGGTGATAATAAACTAACCTCATGTACTATTGGATTTCTAATGTGGGGTGGAGGGTTTCCCTGCCATGTGACTATCTACTCTGTGTGACCAATTTGACGACATGACGCAACTAACAGTCCATGCGGTGAGGCACTACATAGTGATTGTTGGGTGGGCTTCCCAAAATAGTGAGAGGTGTGTTAGAACCTATCATCCAGTCCTCTTTCCACATAGTCCCAAGAATGGATGTAGGGTTTCCCTACCATGGTGTATTAGAGGGTAGCATGATGGAACAATTCATAGGGGAGGACATGGTAGTAAAAATAGTTACAATGTGTGATGACTGTTGATAGGGGTGGTGTGGTGTAACACTAGTGACACGACATGATGCATTCATCACACTCGTGCCTTTAGGGACATCACATTCAGTGGACTTTGATCCACAATTAGGTGGTACTTTGGGCTATATATGTGTAATAAAATAGGTCTATTGGTTTTTTGTCATTATTTATGGGGAGGGACGAGGATTGAATCACTGTGTTTCTTGAGTTTGTGTGTTGATTGTAGTTTGTAATCCCATATGCCTAATATATAATTTTTAATTATGATGTTAGGTCATTAATTACATTTTTAACCTAAATGATACCTCACAATGTTTACTTTTTATGATGTGGACTTTTTGGATTTTACTCTATTTTTCATTGTGGACAAAGTGATGTGATTCCTATTTTCTATCAAAATTTATGCTTACATTGTTAAGGAGTGCAGGGTGGAATTTATCTTTTAGAATGGGGCTTCCAAATGGGTCTTGATAATTTTTAGGCCTATATATTGTTATGTAATCCTTTTTCTCAGATTGTAGATTATGTTAGGAAAAATCCTCTTTATAATTATTTTCCTTCTTTTAAAAAGGGAAGGAACATGGGTTCCCAGGTTTTGATATTAACCTACCTCGATTATTAATTATGATGGTACGGATAAGGATTGGGTTTTTAGGCTATTGAGATTTAAAAGAATATGGCGACGGGTAAGGTTTTTCATGGTAGATGTCTTTCCCATGGGATATCGAGCTTGATTTGTAGGCTATAAAACACCTGGCTAGCTCTTAAGCATCAGTTTCCTTGACAAAAGCAGTGGTGGATTCCCGAATATACACTAGAAAAACCTTTATTGATGCTGGGTTGGATTAATGAAATTTTTAATCTTTGATTGATAAAATCCCTAATAAAATCATTATGAGACGCAATACAACCCAATTTCAACTAACCTAGAAGCAATTTTTGATAGGTTTCACATTTGAAAATGTTTTATTATTGTAATACAAGTTTAAATTTTTGGAAGTAATCAATGGAAAGTGGATGACCATGTCTAACAAATTTTAAAAATATATGTATTTAAGTAATGAAAGTGCATTATAATGGGCCGAGGATATTTTTATTTGGTGTTCCCATTTTATGAGCTATATAAGAGAGCATGGGTTCTAGTTCAATCTCTCTAAAACATGGTACCCTCTATATTCAAGAATGAGATTCTTGATTTAATCCATTTTTTATCATGAACACTTGAGTTAAAGTTTGTGTTTAAGTGTATAGTTTGAATTGTATCTTAAAGAAATTCAAACATACTTATTAATATAGATTCATTGGTAGGTGTTCCCATTATGTATGGCCAAAAAAGTGATGATTTTAGTTTTGTTTACATTGTTCAATTATAGGATGAAGTGAATTTGAAATCAAATCTAATTGATAAAATGGTCCTATTTACCATTGAGTACCATCTTAACTAAAAAGTTATTGATGAAAACCGCCCCTATTTTTTATTTTATGAAACACTATAGAGAATCCAAAGAAAAAATTGTTTCATAAATAACATTCGCGGTGTTTTCTCATAGAATGGGCATAATTATGGGAACTCTCATAAGAGATGTATTAAAAATCTCAAGGATGGGGATGGTCTTGAATTTTCTAGTATTTTTTGTTTTTCTATAAATTCATAGTGGTAGATTAAAATTACATAGGTTTTGTTCAAACTATGGGGTTATGTTAAGAATTGGGACATAAGTACCTTGATGTAGTGAATATTAATCTTGTAGAGAAACATGTGCAATCTAATAATCAGGAACTTGTAGAACCAAAGGACCTAGAGGTTATGAAATTATAGTGTCTCATTCACTTGTTGAGATTAGGGTGTAATTTTCTTTAGGTCATTTCTAGAGGTAAGAGGTCTCTGAATCTAGTGAATAAGTTCTCAAGAAGACCATCCCAATAGCTTCAATTATGTAAAATAGATTGGGAATAATTGTTAATAACATATTAACTAGGGAGTTGGTGGATTGTCTTCTTATGTTGTAAATACTATTGTGGTTGTATTAGGTTTGTTATATCCTAGGATTTTTCCAGCCAAGGCAACTAGTTTTGTTAGGAATAGATAAGAATGGTGTATGTTTAAATCAATATCACTTAGTGTTACTGTGGATTCTGTTTATGGGTATGGTAATAAGGGGTATATCATTCAAAAAGTTGAAGGGGATATCGGTGATATAATTCATAATGTTTACTAAAAATAAATTAATTCTTCATACACTAGAGTGAAAGTGGGAATTTCTTCATAGAAGAAAATTTTGGTGACTCTTAGTTGTGAAAAAAGAGGGGGGGTATGATATAAGAACAAATCAATTGACTCATGAAGGATACAAGAATATAGGGTTCATGGGAATAGATTGAATATGGTTGGTTGACATATGAATATTCTCTTAATAATGAAAATTATGTGGATTTAAATGATGATTCTCTTGAGGATAGACAAACTAATGGAGAACACGTTGTACAAGAGGAATTTTATTCTCATCTACTATAGGAGAGGTAATTTCTTTCTTCTAGTGACCATAGTTGTATGAAGATTGTTAAGGTCGACTCTTAAATTTTAGCAAACCAATTAAGGATATAACTATGAAATTTATGAGAGTGTAGAAAGATATTGTTGGTCATTTATTGAATCTTGCATAACATGTTCAATAAAATCTTAATCATATACCATTTGGGGGAATTTGAAAGGTGATTGATGACTATTCCACATGTTCAATGAAGGGGACTGGTACTGATACATTAATGGTAGTGTAATATATAGTCACAATTATGGATGTTCTCCATGAATTCCCAAATTCATCTATACCTCTTCCATATTTCATGCAAGATCATGATGTTGTTATCCAGTCAGTTTCCTTAAGTACAGAAGTACCATTTGAGAATGATAATGGTAATCGTTGGCACATATTCCCTTATATGAGGGGTCAATATCCAATAGTTTGACACTATAGAGGTTGGGTGTCCTTTCAAATAATGTGTATGGTATCTAAATTTACATACATTAGTAATTTTAATATTTATATTTAATACCTTCTTTTCATGTGTTATTTCATGCTTTTATTGGAGACATGCCAATAAAGGCTCTCAAGGTCGGTGTCCCTTCTTATATCACTGGTGCTCTGTAATATTTATTTTCTATGACACTAATGTAAAGAATTTGATAGTATCATTTATCCATATTTTACTTAAAAATTTCTTAGGAAGATGATGATAAATATGCATTTTTTATCTTTTTTGGTTTTTTCTTGGGTTTCTTATTTTGTATGAAAATAAGGGTAGTCGTTTCATGTTGGATCACATCCTATTCTCTAATACCACTTTTCCATTTTAAATAAAAAAATATTGTCAATATTAATAAAAATATTTTAAAATAATTATTATTTATATTATACATAAAAATATATTTAATATTATATATATTTACATAATTGGTAATTTACTATAATTATTTTCTTTATTTATACATAATTTCTAAAATTTTATATTCATTTATACATTTATCTAATTAATAATATATAATAAAAAAATACTTTCATATTTATATAATTAATAATATTTATTAAAGAAAATTAGTCACATTGAAATATAAATATTAACTATTAATTATATATATAATTATACATATATAATTTAATTATTCATGTACTATTTTTACCTTTAGGATGTATCTTTTTATATATAAACATATTAAAATTTTTGAACGTAATTATACATTTATATAATTAATGATAAATTTTCAAACATATTTATTCATTTATATAAATAAAAAACATAATTATAATTAAAAATATTTAATAATATTTAAAAATTATTTTAATTTTTATATACAATAAATATGATATATTCAAGTATGTAATTAGAAAAATAATATTTTTATATATTAGTAACTCTAAATATATTTAAATATAATTATATAAATATTTAATTTTAATTTTTTAATATTATAATTGATAATATATAGTGAAAAAAATTATGTATTTTATAATTTTTATGCATTTTATCAAAAATATTATATTATTACATATTTAATATATATATATATATATTAATTCTTAATATAATAATAATTCAGAATTATTTTAAATATAGTTGAAATTAAATTTAATATTATTTAGAAAATATATTGAAAATAATCGTTAATAAATTGAAATATAGTAATTGATATTTTTAAATGTATGTATAAATTCTTATAATATTAAATATTTATATATGGCTTCTCGATATGGGTTAAAGGGTTGCCCTAACGTCATGGTAGGGGTGGCACAACTTCCGAACTGGAGATAAGGTGCAATTATTTTAAACAGGGGGTTGTGTGGTAGAAGACTAGTGTCATAGATAGATAAAATCTACTATTTTAAGGATTCAATTCATCTTCTCTAAATAAAATTTAAAACATATTCAGTTGTCCCTTCAGGTTATTAAAAACATAGTCCTTTAGGACATTAATATGTAATAAAATAGTTCTAGTGGGTGTTTATCACTCCTCGTGGAAAGGGATGGGAATTTATCCACTAGGGTGCCTGGGTTTGTGTATTGTTTATGGTTTATAATCCACATTACCAAATATAGGTATATGTATTTAATATTATATACAACTGTATAATTAGTAGTTTATTTTAAGCATGTTCTATTTAAATGTAATTTTATAAAAAAAATATTTTTAACTATATATTTTTCTAATTAATAACATGTAGTAAAGCATTCTTACATATTAATCTAATTAATAATATATTTCTAATAAAATTTGCACATTGAAATATAATTATTAAATATTAGTTTTTTATATAAATAATAATATATAGATATTTTTATTATTCTTGTGTTATTTTTTATCCTGTGGATTTTATCAATATAAATTTTAACACTAATAAATCTACATATATTATCACTAAAAAAGCATAGATAAATATCTTTATGGATGATTAAACTGAAGTTGTGCAATAGTAACTCCAAATTTTTTAAGCGGTGTAAGATTATTTTTTGAATTATTTATTCTAAATTTAACACTGATAAAGATTTATATTTATCATAAATAAAATTATTATAGAAAAAATATCAAATTATCAATGCTTAAAATTTTATTACTCAAAAACACTCTTTTATTGATGATTTTTAGTAAATAATTACAAATCCCTTATTGAAACCACATAAATATTATGGGCTCATTACACTATATACATTTGATGTTTGTGGTGTTAGGAGATATTTTTAGGAATGTTAGTATTGTAGAGGATGGGATTTTATCTCAAATAGATGTGTCATAGTGTGGCCATATTTGTTGTGTCATGAGTGATAGGTTTGGAAGTTGTGTCATGACATAAAGTTTTATCATGGATTTAGGAATAAGACATGTGATTTTGGTACAATTCTGTTTCAATGAAACAATTTGGTCTTGTTGTGAGGGTTATTGGCCATGTATTAACTTCTCCTTGATGATTCTTACATAACTGATTTTTATATGTAATGATTTTTGTTTCTTAAGTTTACCATTACATATGATTCTCTAAATATATAAAGATCATCAATCATGGTATGAACTGCCTTGGGAGTTTGTTTAATTTTTTCCAGAGTAGAAATCCTGGAATGGTCTTAGATTCCATGAACTGAATCCATGGGTGACTAATTTTTTGGTTTTTCTTTATTGGTTTTCATTTCTTCATGGTTATATATTTTCATCATGGATTTGTTTAGTATTTTACAAATATTTTCAAGAGATATTACATTATATAGTGAACTCTTTGGTCATGTTTTGTAATTTATTGTATACACATAGGTAATTTTTTTTTACCTTGATATTTCAGTGGCGGTAATATATGGGGGATTGAGACATTATTTCCATAGGTGTGATTGATTTATCCCTATTTCAGTGTGATCATAACCTATCATGCTGAAATTCGTTGATATCCAAATTTGAGTATAAATCCATAATCCCATTCAATTTCATCAACATTCCTTTATTTCCTATGATCCCTAGGTTACCAAAGGTGAATACATTGAGTCAATTGAGTTCTCTATGACAATATTTGGCCCTTGTATTCCAATGATCTACTGCTTTATGACTCTATGCGAGTTTATCTTCATTTATTTTTGGTTATCCAACTATTTTTATTCTTAGATTGGTTTTCATGGTGGTCCAACTTCATTTTTTGGTACTTGGATTGTGTATTTGATGATATCAATTATGATCTAGGTAATTGATGTTTTCCTCACCTAATCTTGTGATTGTGAACATCTACCTCTCCTTGTTCTTACACAGTGATCGTTGAAACTCCAATTGAGTTAGGTGATTCAAGACATCTCATTTAATTTTTGAAAATTGTGGAAAGAATAATATTTTTCTATCTTTAGGTGGATGGTAAGAATTAACCTAATAAAGATAATTAATCAGGATGAAGGGACATTAATGGAAAATAGTTGAAACACATGAGCATTATATAAATTCACATTATCGGTAGATGTTTATATTTTCTAATTAATGTTTAACATATATATAATTTTTAGTATGTTGTTGAAATGATCGAATCACACTTTAATAAAATGTTAATAACTTAAATACTGTAATGAATTGTTAGTTTGAAATCTATAATTGATGTTATGTTACTCATGAATAGGGTTCTGAATTAATATGAAGGAAAGTTTTAAAAAGGAATTGTGGAAGTGATTTGTTATCAAAATTGGGTATTTTTTCATATGATTCTTTTATAATGTTGTGATCAATGTGCTCTTAGTGGAGTGTTCATGTGGATGTAAATGTGGTTCTCATATGGTGGGGTGACAATTTTGGAAATTAAAGGAGTTTTGTTTCATTGATATGGAAGTTAGATTTATAGGATTGATGTGGAAAGAGATAAATGGGAGTTGTGGTATTTAGTTTGGTATTGTCTGGTGGCTATTAGAATCAGCTCATATTGGGGTCATTTTGATTGATTTAGGGACATGTAATAGTTTATTGGTAGTACATAATGTTTTTAGTAATGATGAAAATTATAAATGATGGTGGGATAAAATTGGATAAGAAATGGGATGTTAAGAAATTGTTAATGGTTGAAATAATGTACATTGTCTAACATAAATATATTTTAGGTCTAAGAAATGGTTTGACATTAAATATGGGAAATAAATGAATTGATATATATAATATGTTTTGTAAAATGTAATGTCTATAAATGGATAAATGATATGTTTAAATGATAAATCACCAATTTTGTTATGGATAATTTGTGTGAAAAGGTTGGTAAGGTTTGTTTAATTTTGATTGAAGGAATTGTGAGTACATGATGATGATGATGATATGGTTATTATAAACATCATTAACAGTTCTAAAATGGTATGAATTCATAGGTTGTTATTTTTTGTGGCTTTGATATATATATATTATTCCCTTGTTATTTATTACACACCCTTCTCAAGATTGATAACCATATCAATACCCAAATGTTTTGGATTTCGGCTGTTTTTTCTAACATCATAGTTGATAAGGGAATGGATGTATGACTTCTCCCTCTTCCCCACTATCTCTTAGAGGTACAATATCAACTATAATGAACTATGGTTATCATGAATGGTCTATTACGGAATGAGGTTAGGATAAAATTGATTAGATGTGATGACAATTGGATGATGATGTGATACATGATGTGATACATGGTACACGGTCATTCATAGTTGGAGGATGACATGAAGTTGATGTTCATTATATTCATGATACCTTGCAATGATTGGGATGTTGTCTCAGACTGTAATGATAATTTTTTTTGTGGTTTTGGTGGTGATATGGTATATTTATGTGGATATGTATTTATGGTTGGGGTGTGTGGTATGTGGTTGTGACAAGATAAATTTTTCATTAGGTTGTGAGAGGGAAAAATAAGTTGGGAAGTTGTAGTGGGGTACCTTCTTACTATATTATTTCAATACTATTTTATTATATTTGGATGTGATATTAGGTAATTTATTCATGAAGAGGTTGGGTATTTTAATACATAGCATAGGTTTCTTTTGGTTCTATTTTTTATTAACTAAGGCATTAATAATACTTAGACACATTTTCATGAGAGGACTTAAGGAAAATCCTACTGAATATACATGTTTTCTAACCCATATATAAAAATATATTTCATAGGTCTCTAGGAGGTATTTGGTGACTGTGATAGACATTACCATCTTGAGGATTAGTGTTTCTATCAGAGTCATTGTTATAGGATTTTTTATATTGGTATTTAATTTTGTATGACAATGATTTTGCATGACATTAAATAAAAAATGGGATATTTGCTTTCATTTGATATTATGAATTAATTTCATTATTTTTTATAGGTTCCTGGTATTAGGAGGATAATTCCACCAACATGTAATTTTTATACTCTTAGTGATAGTAAACAACCCAAGGCTGATTGGAGGTGAGCTTCGGCGGTCACACTTGTCTTTACTACTAAACCAGGTGCTGTTTCCATTGGGGGAGAGTCAAGGTATATTGATATCTAATATATATATATATATGAGAGTTAGTATTCATACTAGATTATGGAACTTTTGAATATTTCAAGGTTTTGTTAGGTAATAGTGTTTTTTGAACTTTTTGTGTGATGTAGTAAGGAAGACCTACTAGGATGCAGGTTATTAAATACCCCTATGATCCAACGCAAGAAAAATAAGCTTTTTAAACACCCAAGGTAATTTCACACTAATTTTAGCATAGGTACCTTGATTACATTCATCATGATTTATTGTGATTATGTTTGAATTGGGGTGATTTGATGAGATGTTGAAATGAATAAAATTAAATAACCGTTAATAAATTCAAATATTCAAAACATATGATTTTATTTTGTTTCTTTAAAATATGGATGATAGACATCATCCCTATATAGTCCATATTGGTGAGGTATAGTTGGATGATCTAATTTAATGTAGGATAGTTGACTCTAGTGGTGTGAGTTATAAAATCAAAGTTTTTTGAAGTATGAGAAGTTTTTCTCCAATCTATATATGGAAAAATAGTTGGAGGAGTTATAGATTGCCTTCATTTAGATCTATACTAATATAGAGCATTGGGACATATAGGTTCTTATTCCGATGAGATGAAATGAATTCAATTAATGGATTATTATTTTTAAGGAGTTAAAGGAGGAAAATATTTAATGGAATAAAATTCCAAAAGAAGTTACATGAATTGTTTATTTAATTAATTATTATTCTTGAAAATAGGCCATAATTTCTCTCTCTCTAGCAAAAGATCCTGAGCATTCAAAAGATATGAATTAAATTTTATAATATTTTCTATTTTCTATTGATATTTGTTTATAAATGAATAGGCTAGTGTGTGGTTTTTTTAGGAGGATCTATGTCCATTTATTTAGTATTTGGTTACCACAATTACATTTCATATGTATATAAGGGTACTGAAGAATGAATGGGTGATTGACAGGATGCATACATCATAAAGATTACCTTGAGATGGTAGTCACTAGAATATTCTAAGGAGCAAGGACGCTAATGGGGGTAGAGGGGGCCCATAGTGGTTATCATCAGCAAGGTGTGGAATATGATCTAGACATGGTTATTTGAAAACTATAGAGATGATAGGTCTATGTGGGATAGATATTATCAAAGTTAACTTATGTATATCATTTAAACTAGATTTTTCTTTATTTGATTTTTTAGTTTCATAGTTCTTTATTTTATAAACCTTAATATGTGTCTGGGGACATAATTCCAAGAGGGTTCTAGTTACCATTATGATTATTATAATATTTGATATTTAGTAAATTTTTCCTAATGCGTGTTGGGGTCGTGAGATAATTATGTATAAACATCATTCATTTTGGGATTTATTATTATTGTATACATTGCCATATAATGAAATACTTTGCATGGATCTGTTGTATTATTTGTATTCAGTCATCGATTTATTCTAGAATATTGTATTATCCTGTGATGTGAAAATCTATTTTATTGTGTTCATTGGTATGTGATATCAATATATTCTTCATAGTAATTTGAAGCCTCTATATTATCATTCTGTAGTTTTATTATTGGTTTTTATAGAGGTGTTGAGGGTAGAGTTTTCTAGAGTCGTCGATGATTTTCAGGGTGTTTTACCTAAAGAGATTATGTCATTCCCCCCTCGACAATACATTGATTTTAGGATAAATTTTCAGCCATGTGAACCCCTAATTTTAACTAATTATTATCAAATAGAACTTATTATTTTTAAGAGTTTTATATTAAGATTTATTCCTTGAGGTAAAAGGGTTTCATTCAGGCTAGTGTGTCTCTATGGGGTGCTCTGGTGTTGTCCACCAAGAAATAATATGGTATTCTATGATTGTGAATAGACTACTAGTGGTTGAATCTAGTGATTGTGAAGAATCATTATCCCATTCTATGGAAATAATATTTTTCAATTAGTTTGATTTATTTTGTTGGTTTTTTAAGATTAGACTTTGGTTTGGGTATCATCGAATGAGGGTCAGGATGGAGTATATTCTGAACACTACTTCCAGGTTCTATTAAAGTCACTTCAATATTGTAGATTTATTTTTCATTATCATGAATACAAAATATATTTTCATGGATATCATGAAATCTTTGTTTCATGAATTCTTGGTTCAGTTCAAGGTATTATGCATCTATGATATCCTCATCAGTAAAAGTATGTGGAGGATCGTAAGGAGAATATTAGGGTTGTTATAAAAAACTTTTGGCACCATTGTCTCTATGAATGTTATTTCAAGGTCATGTTGTTTATGTGTGAGTTGAATTTATTCAGGCATTTGGTGTATCAGATGAGTGTGAGAATTTATCATTTAATTATCATGGTTTTTGTTTTTTAGGTAACGCACAAGAATGTTATAGAGGTACATAGTTTCCTTGGTCTCATAAAATATTAATGAGTGTTTATGTAGGATATCTTTTAGATTACATCCCCATTGATGGCCTTGAAAAATAAGGAACAAGCATTAATATAGATAGGTCAGTTTCATAAAGATTTCTATTACCTAAAGGAGAAGTTTATCAATGATCTCATTCATAGCATGCAAGAGGAAGGAGTTTTGTTTTGAAATTTTTTGGATACATTGCATCTCAGTGTGAGTTATTTCTTGATACTACATCGCAAAATGATCTCATTTTGGTATAGGGAAAAACATTACATGGCCATAATTATACCACCCATAATCTTGAGTTAGAAAAAATTATTTGTTATCTAAAGTTGTTGAAATATTTATTCTTTAGATAATTTTCCATTATCTACATAGATCATAATTTCTATAGTTATATCTTCTCTTCATGGGATTTGAATATGCATTCATATAGTTGGATTTAGTTCTAGTATAATATTGAATTTGATATATATTATACCCTTGGTAATGGAAAATTGGTTGTAGATGGGTTAAGAAATAATTCATTGGGAGATTCCATTAATAATCCCATAGATTTTTGTATAGTGATTAAGAAGATTAGGTAAATGCATCTTGATTTAAGGGATGCTAGTGGTAGAGGTTTCAGAAATCATATGATAGTTTAATAAACCATGTTCTAACAATTGTAAGAGACATGGAGGGGAGACAGAGATGTATATGTGATATAGGATTGTGTATTTCATTGTGTAACTCTTGAAGGATAGTTAGAGGATGAATGATATCAAGTGTTATTTTGAGGGGGGAGGTTTTTATATTAGCTATGTGAACGGAGGATCTTTAGGAATTAAATTTCTCACCCTAGGTAGTTCATACCATAAAATAAAATAATTATTTCATTGAGGATTCAATTTTTTATTAGAGATGAGGTTTCCCATAGAATAATTTGTGTCATCATGTTTGGACTATCAGAAAGTGATAGCATGTAATCATATTTCTATCAGTTTACTTCAATCATTGGACATCCCTGATTGGAAGTGAGAAGATAGTTTGATGGATTTTTAATAGTTATTCCCCATTATCAAGAAGTATGTGATGTTATTTGTTTATTTTGGATAGATTGATGATGTTATGTCATTTATTAATGATTAATGAGTCAAGTGTTGAAGATGTTTTAGTGTTGTGGTTTTTTGGATGGGATAATGAATCGTAATAGTGTTTTGAGGTCTGTAAACTTTATTTGGGATCCTCAATTAACCTTGAAAGTATAAGGATGTATTAAACATGATTTTTCATATCATATATTCTTTATCAACACCTTCCATCCTCAGATAGATGGCCATACATAGAAGGTCATTTAGATTCTAGACCACATGTCATATGCATGCATCTTGGATTTTATTGGATCATGGGTTGAGAACCTACCAATTTTTGAGTTTTCCTGGGATAATAGAAACCATTATTTTATTGGCATGGACCCATTCAAGTGTATTTATGTGTGGACTTTTAGATCTACATTATGCTATAATGAGGTCGGAGAGTTGATATCCCTTGGACTTGATGTATTATGGAGAAATACTCTGATGTTTTAGATGAATGAAGAGAAGATTAAGGTTTCATAGAACATTCAAAATTTTATATTGATTGGAAGAGGATACTAATGGAATTTAAGGTCAAGTATTATGTGTTATTTATTCATTACACTTGTCTTTATCAACAGATTTTTGGCTGAGTAAACCTTATCTATGGTTTTTTTGCCTTTTGAGTTATTGGAGGATGTCATAGGGGAGGGGTATTTGTTATCACTAACCTCATAATTATATAGGATCTATGATGTACTTTTTGTTTCATAGATTCATCTATATCTTAATTATGACACCCATTTCACTGTTTTCGGGGAATTATATATTTAGGATAAAATTATGTTCATGGAGTGGCTGGTTTAGATTATATATCATAAAATATGGTACTTCACATGCATTATATTCCTTTGGTTCTTGTTTTTTGGATGCATAGTGCCATGGAAGAATTTATATTGAAATTTGAGTCAAATTAGTTTGATCAATTCCTTGAGCTATTTTAAACAATGATTTTAATTAATTTTGGGATGATTTTTAGTGTTTTTATGATAGTTATTTTTTATTTCATGTTATAAATTGTTTCCCATTAATGTAATTTTATCAATTTAAGAGGTGTCCCTCATTGAGTGTTTGGGTTTTATATTTTCTCTTTTCCTTCTAGTTTGGTTTTTATTCTTATGGATGATAACCATTTTAGTGGTATCTTATGAAACCTTGGATACCTTCTTATCCTATTAATTTATATCTTTTGGATACTGGATGTGGTAATCAATGGTTGGAATAATGATTTTTATTTTTATATGATATTTCAGTAGGAGGATGTTTATCGATGTGTGGATTTATTTTTGTCATCACGGGTTTTTTGTTAGGATGTTATATCATAGGGTGGTGTATTATCAGGGATTAGGGCATAATATATTAGTGTTCTGTGTCACATTATTTTTTAGAGTAATTCTAGTCTAGGTGTTAGGGGTGTTGGTTGTGGCGTTGGGGATCCCAGGTCATTCTAAGGTAATTGAAATTTGAAATATAAGATTTTTTGGTTTTTATTTTACCCTTACATATGATTCTCTGAAAACATGAGGAGCTATGGTAATAGTAGGAATGATCACTAGGATTTTCCTTATATTTTCATGAGTGGCCATTGTTTAACAGTCATATCTTTCATGATGTGAAACCATGGGTGGATGATTTTATGATTTTTCCTTTTTTAGTTCCATTACACCTTGGTTCTCTTGTTGCATAATGGATTAGTTTGGGGTTGGACTATTTTTTTATAGGTCTAACCATTATAGTGTGATCACTTAAGTTGTGTTTTATCCTTTTTTGTATGGGTTGATTTAAGGGGGGTTTGAATACAAAATTTAGAGAAAGATTAATGAGATAGTAACTTTATTTTTTGAGGTTTTCTACACTTATAATTACCACGGATTGACCATGACATTAAATAATTTGTTTCCTTGAATTTCCAATTTCATTATAAATTTTTAAGACCATTAAAATTATTCTATATTCCTTCATTTTCTTCTCAACACTAGGTGAACAGATTTTTATCCTTAGAGACCTCAAATAACTCTTCAACAAGCTTTTTTCCTTTATATTGGGAGACCAATAACATTTTTATCCAAGGTGATTTTTCTTCTCTTATTTTGAGTTATCCTACAATTTTTATTCTTACATAGGCTGAATCTATTATTTAGATTTGGTTTTGTTGTATTTTGGTCATATATTTGATGGGGGGTTTTATTTTCTAGGTTATTGAGGTATTCCTTGCATTATATTGTTCTTGTGATCATATTCCTCTCCTTATTCTTCCATAGTGATTGATGAAACTCTAGTTGTGGTGTGGGTTTTGGGAATCATACTTAATTATTTTTTTAAAATTATGTTAGTAACAATATTTTTATTTCATTGGGTGGATGTTATGGATTGACCTAATAAAAAAATTAAATAGACTAAGGGAAACTAAATGGAAAATAGGTTCAACGCATATGATTTACATAAATTCATATTATTGAAATATACTAATGATTCTTGATTAGTATTTTTGAAAAATATACTTGATTTTATGTTGTTAAAAATATTGTATCACTGTTTTATAAATTTTTAATAACTTAAATATGTTAATGAATCGAATATGTGAAATCTATAAGGGAGTAACTGCAACTAATTTTGATGTTTTTATATTTATTTGAATGAATATGTATATATATATATATATATATTAGGTTCTTGGTGTGTACAATTACATTTAAACACACACACACACCTCACACACAGGGCAAAAAGGCAAGCCAAATCCCCCCAAGGGGATATCCCACCCGTAAAGCCTTAATTATTCTGTAATGGACCGTAGTCCTAGTGGGAAAGAAGCCTATTACATGGCTTGTAGGCCCAGTGGGCCTAAAATACCATTATTGGTGTTGTGTTTTTGTGGCTAGAATTGAGGTTTTGATATGGTGAGGATATGATGGTGGAAATTAGAGTAGTGATATGTTATTATAATTTTGGATATATTTATTTGATTTATATTGAATGGGGTTAATGGTTATTATGGTTGGATTTTTGTTGTGGGTATTATAATTTTCTCACATATCATATGTTCCAATAATAAGTTTGGTTGATGTGGGGAAATGTTAGAGTTTCCCAATGGAATGGAATATGGTTGGTAATAAAAAAATATGATAAAAGATTATGGGATATACTTGGATAAAAAATGGGTTTCTAATAAACTATTAATTTTCGAAATGAATATATATTGGATTACATAAATAAAATTGATTTTCAGTGAATAGTTTTTTATTAAATATGGTTAATGAGTGTTGCTCATAAAATAGTAAATCATGAAATAGATTAAAAATATTTTGAAATGGTAAATCATGAATTTCTTTAAGATTATTTTGTATGAAATGGAAGGGTAGGTTTGTGTTGTATACATAGAAGTGGTCTGAAGTGAATAGTGGTTATGATGTGGGATGATCATGATCCATAGTAGTGATATATTGGTCAGAACCATTAGGTTGGGATTTTTTGTAGCTCTAATATATATATATATATATTTGTGTGTGTGTGTGTGTGTGTATTCATGTGTGTGTTTGTGTTGTATTTACTTATGATTACTTATACACCTCAACCAAGTCAGATATTCATATTTACTCCCAAATTTTTTGGGTTCTAGGAATTTTGTCTAACATCAAGGTTAGTGAGAGAATGGATATATGACTACTCCCTCTTCCCTTCTATCTGTTATAAGCATAATATCTACTACAATGAAAATATGATATAATGTATGGGTTGTCATGTACAGAGGTGAGAATTATATAATTGGATGATGATGCAATGATAATTTGATAGAGGGTGTGAGACATTATAGGGATCATCCACAGTTGAATGAGGGTATGAGTTTGATATACCTTATGTACATGATGGCCTACTTTGATAAGGATGTATAGTGAGACTGTGATGATGATATGGTATATGGCTATGATGCGGATGTGTTAGGTGGTTGTGGTATAGTGTATTTGGTAAAAATATGAGATATAATATGTGATGACATCACTTTAGAACAAATAGACTCCTAAAAATCATTGGGGAATTAAAGTGACTAATCAATGGTGATGTGGTAGTGGGTTACCTTATTTATATATTCTTTAGATAAAATTTTATTATACATGGATGTGATATTGGGGGAGACATACTTAGTGAGGTTAGTTTTTGGTTGACTGGGCCACTGTGAATGTTGTCTCTAGTATCCGTTCACTTGGGTACGAGTATCATTTTTCCACATTTGGGTGACAGTTATTGGGGAGGATCCTATTGATTGTATATGTTTTACAACCCCTATATAAAAATATTTTTTTATTTTTCCAAGAGAAATTCAGTTACTGAGATGTAAATTACTAGATCTTGGATTGGAGCTACTATCAAATTTTTTATCATGTGACTTTTACTTTTGGTATTTCATTTTTAGTGACATTGATTTTATATGAAATTAAAAGAATTTTTGATTTTTTTTCATTTTATATATTAGGGTTTTTTGTTGGAATTATATATAGAATCTTTGTATTAAGAGGAAAATTATTCCCATTTTAATTTCTATACCCACATTGATAATCTCCAACTCATGGCTTATGGGATGTCATCGTCAGGGGTCATGCACATCTTCACTACAACACAAGGTGGGGTTACTAGTGGGATCTATTCCTGAAAGTGTGGTATCAATGATATTAAAGACATTTAGGATAGTTAATGATGTTCTAAAATGGTGAGGATTATATTTTTTTGGTAGAGAAATAGTGATAGTCAAATTTAGTGTGTCATGTAGTTGAATAACCAGCTAGAACACATGACATTTGGGCCCCCTGTGATCTAGTGTATGGACCATACCCTTATTCAAGAACCCTTGGAAAGGTAATTTCAATTTTATTTAGTGACCTAGGATAGGTACATGAATCATGTTGTTTTTCCATTGTGTTTTAATTGGGGAAAGTTTAGGGGAAGTTAAAATAAATCTAGTTAAATAATCAACAATAAATTTCTTGGTACCATGCATAGTTTTTTATTTCTTATAGATACATTTTTTCCATCAATTGTGTGTGGACTATATTAGTGAGGTGAAACTAGATAAAATAGTTGAACATGTGGGTTAGGATACTCTCTCTCATAGTCAGAGTTCATTTTCTATATCTTTATAACAAGATGATTCTATACTTCTTTATTTTAATATAGAAATTTTTCAAATGATTTTTTCTTGAAGCAAATTAAATATATATCCATATCCAACAAAATCATCTATAAAAGTTACGAAGTCGTATAATCCCCCCTATATATAATATTATAATTTCCACACACAACTATATAAACTAATTCACGAATTTCTATGGCCCTCAAAACCTTTTCTATAAATAGAAATTTGGTCATTTTACCTTGAAAAAGGAATGAAATTCATATAAGGGGTTTATTTTAGAAGAAAATTAATATCATTCTAAGTATATATTTATCAAATAATTCATGTATAAATTAACAACATAGTGATTCAAAATCAATGTTTAATATGAGTCTTGTGAAATTGATTTTTTATCATTTTCAAATAATTTTTTTTCAAATTCTAATATGTAAATGCCACTATTTAAATGTTCAATACAATATAATATTTAATTTTTATAAAAAAAAATTCTTATTTATGAACATGAAAATAAATCCATCCATGTCTAAACTAGACATGGTTATTATTATTTTAGTAACACTGAGCACATAATGAAAAATATTTGAAAATATAAAAAACCCCTTAGTGACAAAAGAGGGTAGCCATTAATAATTGGTGTATCCCATCTTCCTTCAATAGTAGTTAAAAGGTTGAACTCACCTCTATAAACCTTATTAAATATAATTGGTTCTTATTTTTTGATACAAATGTGATTAAAAAAAAGATATATATAATTACTATTTTTTAGAAAGGAAATATTATATTCAGTAATGAACACATCTAAAGATTCCACTTACCTATTCACTGAGGTGAAATTCACGTTTAGTACCCCTACTTGACACATGAAAAACATACTACATCTTGTTTCTTAGAATACCTCTTAATCCTACTCATATTGGTTGATTGGTGTGAAGGTGCCTTAGGCTCAGAATTAGTACTATAGATTTTTTATTTTCCATTCTAATTTTCAATATAATTATTCAAGTATTTTCACACCTCATGTTCTTATTTTCATAGAGAATAACTGTCATAAGATCATGGATTGAATTCATTATATTTTTATATTTATATTGATAATAAAACAAGATAATATTTGAGGATGTTAAGAAAGCATGAGGTCCATACACAATTCCTTAGGTAACTCAAAATAAATAATTTGCATACCCTTAATATAGCCAATGGTTTTACATACATAAGGCCTTGAAAGTGATCATTCTCCAATATTGCACGTAAACAGTTCATAGAAGATCACATACCTCTCTTTCTTCTATTTCTCATGATAAAGATCATGGAGATTAGACAACATGATAAATGCATCCATGTCTTCATAAATCTTCTAGATATCACTTTCCATATATTATAACTTGAGGTATTAGACATCTAATTAATCATCCTAATATTTATATAAGATATAATTCCACTCCTCTCATTCCACCATAGAAGGATAATTGAAAACTATGGAATATAATACATACAAATTCTTATATCTACATAGTCTAATGTAGAAGTTCTTCTACCACACCTTGAATTTCATGTAAGTCGGGATATTTTATTTCTCTAATGTTGATAATAACAATAATTTCATGGTTGATTGAATTTCCATTTATGATAGTAAATAATGAAATATTTTTAATCAATTATCTTGATTACTAAATGTGTGATGTAATAATTTTATTTTATTAGTCTCCCAATATTTTATCAAATAAAAATACCCGAATTGGATTAGAAATATCTTGTCACATTTATATTCGAGTGTAAAGGATCAATATTCCCCTTCTCAAAATATAGAATTGGTCATGAAATATTATTTGAAGGTATTTATGTATTTGATATTTACAATTGCATTAACAGGTAGTTCAATGATCTATTGAATATATTCCCCAATTCTAAAATATTGAAAGAAAATTTCCTCAACACATGAATCTGTGTTTCACTGAGTTCTTTTTAGGCTATCAACCCTTTATGCTAACTTGGATAGGCCGAAAAAAATAGTTATAACTCCCTCGTAATTGAATACACACTAACATTGACAAGACAAGTATTTCTAAATATGGTCGTATTCTAACACAATTAAGACAAATAAATTATGAATTAATAACTTTATTAATAAATTTTATGTTATTCTTAAATATTTTATATTATACTATTTACATGTTTATTAATATTATGTGGATTTTAAAAAAGAAGTTAAAAATATCTAGATAAAATAATTTACACGGAATCTATTTATTTTATTTTATATTAGTATTCTCATTATTTAATTTTCATTATGTGGTTGTATTTAATCATAAAAACAAATAATAACATAAATGAATAAAAAACCATACACTAGAAATAACAAAAAAACATGTAGTATGATCATGAGATTTAATTACTGGTTGGATTATTGAGTTAATGATAAACTGAGCCTTTGGTCCTAAAGAAATAATTCCTTTAGTTTTGCTTGGATTCAGTTACAACATTGGATATTTAACTTAAGTATATCCTTGTTTGGTTTCACCTTATGTAGATATAGAAGTATCTCCTATCAACTATATATCCTTTCTTTATATATTCATACTCACTTGAGGATGATGGAAACATGGGGTTTAGGGTTATATAAATAATCCATGGGTGCAAAATCCCATATATAATAAAGTGGAAGGAATTATACGTAGATAATAATATTTAATTTGATAATAATTTTGTAATAAAAAACCATGAAATAAAAAAATTAAATTAAAAAGATGCCCAAAACATTCATAAGACTATATATCTCATGATTATCCAAGCATGAAATGATAATGCATTTAATCTATCTTGAACTCATTTCAACCAATTCATTATTAATAATAATCTCTCAAATCAATAAATTATTTTATATTATTAGTTCTTTCATTCATTATCTTAATTACTCATCCAAACAATGATTGAGATTCTCATCGACTTTAATTTTGAATAAATTGATTTTAATTAAAATTAATTAATCCCACAACACATATGGGAGTTATGATTTTTTATACACTTATACATCTAATTAAACTCATATATTGAGTTTAATTCTATACATTTAATTTACCATCACATTACATAGCATGAGACTAACATTGTGTATGGTCTTTTTCATGTTCTTTGTACTTAAATGGTAAGTATTCATATATAGTGTTTCATGATAAACATGGAATGTTGTTCCTTGTGTTTGGATGTGTTGTAAACATGGTTACTTTGAAGGGATATTGTGCCTCTATATATGCAATGTATACTACTGATGATTCCCATGAAGTAAAGAAAATCTATGATAACCATACATGTCATATATATAAATAATTACAAGAAAAGTAATTCATAAAGCATTTTATATCACACAAAAACCCCAGAAATCACTCAGTGTGTAATTTATGTGAAAAACCGAGATATACTATGTATATAATGATCTACACAGAATTATTTTGGTTATTATTTAGTTAATTTTATTTTTGTATGTTTTAATCACATGACATGAATATTTCTGTGTGTGCCTTGTGAGGGTTGTCTTGAGTTACATGACATGTGAATCTTACTACACGGTGTGTCATTAAATACAAATTACCTTCACTAAACACCTAGGGAATTAGTGTGTATCTCTCTTGGGTTGTTATGTGTTACAAGTCTTGTACAACTTGTTACATGTCATGTACATTATTTAATACCGTGTCACATTACTAGAAGTAATTAAATTGCATGTATTAACCTCATGCTACATAATTTGACCACATGGATTCCATGATTTATATAGGAATAATCTATATGTAATTACATGATGTTTACTTCTTACACATAGTGTATAACCCTATCAAGCCATGTTCTAGTTTTTAGTCAATAGTTTTTTTGTAACTAGACACACCACATACCAAACCCACATAGTATGTCGTTTTTATTTTGGCTCTTCCTTATGTGGTTTACCTTGGGTATACTATATTTATTTTTTAGTCACACTCTATGTAACTATGTCTCTTAGTTAGTATCCTTAGAACCTTCATATGGGATGTTCAAGAATTATTCATCTATTTTTATCCATTTTATGGTCAAATAATCCCAAATGATCATATGATATCCACATTAAAATTAAGAAACTAAAAACTATAAAATGAAAACTAATAATCATATTCATAATTGATCAAAAAATAAAAAATAATTATAAATTAATATAAGAACTCTCTGATACCACATGTGAATTTTGTAGGGTTCAGTGAAATTGGTTGGTCCCATTCTCAATAATTTTTTCATCAGATTCATTAAATGGATCTTAATAATTGGATGAATGAAATCCCATAATATTCATGGAGAGGAACTTTTTAACATAATTTATTATTAATTTTTAATATAACTACCTCATATTAATAATTATTTCATCATATTTAAACAATTTGATTGATGTTCTAGTCATACCATCTTTGTATGCCAAGGAATAATTCATATAGTAATACCAACTTATGATTCTCAAATCTGAGAATGTTTTCATTTGAAATGTGTGCACTTAAACAAAGTCACTAAACAATTAATTTTAAGTAAAACATATGTCAATTATTATTATTATTATTATTATTATTATTATTATATTCCCTGACATTCCTTAAATCCTGAATATTTAAATATCATTTCTTAAATAAATATATCAATATTTATTCAAATTATATTATATAAAACATAACATTTTCAATAGGAATTTAACTTATCTCGTCAATCCTCCTCAAAATTTATCAAAAAATGAATAATAAATATTTATTCAAATTAATATCTTACATTATTTATTTAATAAATAAATATACAAATATTATATTAACTAATGGAAGAATAAATATTTTCTAATATTCATATCATATATATTCTCAACTCGAATAACAAGAGATAGAATTTATTTAATATATATAACTAAAATAATTATTATTCCTCATCCTTGATGTTTTGAGAATAATTTTTATTTGTATATTCAGTTCAAATAAAATTTAACTAAGAGTCTGGATGCACATACTATATGACTCTCTAGTTCCCATTCTTAATGGAATTAGGTGGTCTTTCCTAAACTACAAGATTACAATGAGTACTACAAATTAAGCCATAGGAGGCCTTTGAAATGGAATAATACTATAAGTGGTCACTATTGATCAACATAAGAGACCACCTATAGCGGTCGCTACCTCCCCCCCCCCCCCCCAACATGGGGTACTGTCGTGCCCCCTTCCTCCCTTCCGCACAACCCCCCCATGAAAACCCCCGACGACATTAACTATACCTCCCACCACAAATCAGAGCCATTTATTCCCCCTATCTAATGAAAATAAGATCCTTTTCCACCCCCTACCCATTTTGATATAGCTCTCCTTGTGAATCAGAGCCTCCGGCATCTCAAACCCTCCCCATTGTGAAACAACACTCTCTGTCATGAATCAAAGTCGTCGCTGCTGAAAATTCTCCCCATCACAAACTAATCCTCCCTGTTATAAATCATAGTCGTTGTAGCCACTCTTGTAACCATGGACTCCCATCGCTAACTAGATCTGCCACCCATTTCGAACCAGATCCTCCATAACCAAGTAGATATTCCACCCTTCTTTATTGTCAAGCATGTTATTTATTTTATTCCAACAATATTATTTAAGTGGATAACATTATTCTTTCTTAATTATCTTAAAGTGTTCTTGTTTATGTTTAATGCATATTTTTCTTAAAAGAGATGAATATTTGAGTGTAGTTTCTGTCATTAGGTCATTTGGTACTCTCTTCCTATAATAATTTCTCCCCATCCTGTGTCTATTTAAAATTTTATTTTCATTGTCTTGATGAATTTAATGAATATGTTTTTTATAGGGGAATAGAGTTTCATTTGCTGGTTATTATGTCCCTATGCTAATCCTATTATGTATGAAATTGTATTTTACATTTCCCAACTAGGTTCCCAACCCATTATCAATATGTCCAGACTGGTAGATGTTGAAATTGTGACATTGAATTTCCCTACAGGGTTCCTCTTTTGATTCCATAGAAACTCTATTATTTAAATATTTTAGAGGACAACATGAGGTTCTCATTATGAGATGATTATGGTAATCAAAGATTTTATTTTCATAACTATTATAAAAATATGATGTTTATTCATCAATTCCATCATATGACTAGTAAAAAACTCATGAGATTTAAAGTTTTAAAATTTCAAATTCTAATATGTGATTACATTTATAATATTACAACATTCTTAATTTTCAAATTATTCTTATGAAATGTGTTATGATATAGTATGTTTAATTTATTTCAATATCTAATTAATGTTCTTTGATAAGATTCAATAGTTTTTAATGTTTTTTATAATTAAATATATGATGAATGAAACTATGATGTCTTCCCATATAGCTGGCACATTAAAATTGAAATTTAATTATTTGTTTAATTATCTTTGAAAATGATAAAAGTAATGAATATATCCTTATTGCATTATCCATGTCATGACCCTTCCCTTGGGGCCCATGCTGTAACTACCCCAAGACCACCTCCCAAAGGCCAGGGGCTATTGACTAGATCTAAAGGCTTTATCATTCAAGTGGGAGGAATTTTCCAAGTACCTGTACACATGAACACTCACAACCCCATCCTGAAACGCTGAAAAGGAAAACATGCATGCCACTAAGACAACCACTGAATGCAGGCATACAAGTTGTATGTAAAATAGGCCAGAATACAAACCCAAAAAAAGACAAGCTATAAAAAAAGTAATACAAGGTCTCTAATAATCCTTCAGTATAAAATCATACCTGAAGGGTAGGTGTAAAGTAGATACCAGAAGCTGTAGGAGTACCCCTAACCTGTCTAATCTCACTAAGAACCATCGGGTCCTGGAACACCAAGGTCTCTGTCAAAGCGTTGATCAACTGCACAAGACATGACATGTTTGGGTGAAGCCTATACAGGGGTGAGTAACACAATACTTAGTAGGGACCCCAAACCACAAAGAAATACCACAAATAAAAAGTACACAATAATAATTTTCTGCTCACATAGGAATAAACTAAATTAGAGAAAGAAAGATTATCATCCATAAAGAAGAACGTCATATACTACTGAGGGACTCATCCCAGTGAGTAACTGAGGTCTATTGGCCCGCTACAGTCCTCTCGTCTATTAGGCCACAGAGGTCCTCTCAGCTACCAGGTCACTGAGGTTCACTCTTCTTCTAGTTCATTGAGGTGTGTTTGGTTACCGAGCCACTGAGTTCTGCTCGTCTATCAGGCCATTGAGGTCTGATCCGCTATCGGTCCATTAAGGTCCACTTGTCAGTCGGGTCACTGAGGACCGCTTGGCTACCAGGACACTAAGTTCCACTCAACTACCGTGCCACTAAGGTCCACTCAGCTACCAGGCCACTGAGGTCAGCTGCTCACTTCCTTCTTATCACTACCAACGGTAGGATTTCCGCTCGTACCATTCTTGATTCTGGGAGAACCTAATCCTCAATTCATCGGTCATAAATAAACATCCATGTAAACTCACTTGGATTATGTCAAAAGGATATAATTTTCTTGAGGTTCCCAGCACTATAAAAGACTCTTCAATCGGACATACAGTTTGGAAGATATGGGAAATTTAGCGAGAAGTGGGTCTATTGGCCTGTGGACTAATCGGGTGATTAGACCCCTGAAAAAGGTGGTCAACCTCTACAATTGACCTCCCCATTAAAGTTCTAGCTACCTTGGATGCTCCACTAACTATGTCTTGGACTGGATTCTCGGGTCTGACCTGATCCACGAGGCCCAACCCAACCCACCGGGTCAAACCCGATCCGCTGACCCGACCCGATCTGTTAGGCTCGGTCTGTTGTTTATAGCTCGGCCTACTTGGATGTGGGCTGGTTAATCTGCACCAAATGTAGCAAACTATCAAATTTATTCCATTTCACATGACTGGCTCAACCTGTTGTCATTCTGAACACATCTTTTGGCTTGATCTACGGGTCCTGCTCACCACCATGGCTGATTTTGTGGCCTCCTCCACGTGGTCACCTGTGCTGACATGGATTTTGTCCCCATCTCCATGTGCCTCTTCCACCATCATGATGGGAGGACTTTTTAAGGCCACTACACATGCTCTGGTGGTATGTTCTTCAGTCCATAAGGGGTTCCAGGATCCTTCATCCACCTTCTTCATCATGTGGGGTTCGAATCCGTATTGCAACACCTTTCTAGTGTGAAGATGTTTGTGTGAAATATCTTCTGCACTGCCTCAATCCAATTGTTACTATCATCGTTTCTCTTTCATAATGTCTTGTCCATCTTGGTTTCAGTATGTCATATTGTTTTATGAAGAAATGGTTGTTTAATGATTGAACATTCATCAACCAGCGAAGAACACAGAGAACACATTGGTCAAAGGGGAGAAGAAAACCAAACAACAATTCGAGGAGCGAACCTCCACTTTTGTTCATCGTAGTGTTAATCTTCCCCAATTAGAAGGTTCAAGAATGAAATCAAAACTGAAATTCAATTCCCCCAAAATCATCATGCATTCAAGAACCTCCTATAAGAACGATCAAACCACAGGCCAACCTGTTTGTGGTTTGATCCATGTTCAATGTTTAATATCTAAGAATGGGGAAAGTCAAGATTAAATAATAACCCCTACTTCAAAGTTGGATTTTTTTTGGTGAAGATTGAACCGTTTTAATTCTTCATTACTTGAATTGTATACCACTGTTGTTGTTACAGATTATTTGAAGGATGGAAGAATGGAGTGAGAATGGTGCTCGTCATCACAAGGGATTTGTCAATCATCGCTCTCCAATGCCAAATCTCCAAGTTCAGAGCAACTCAATTGTGCCAAAAATCTGGTATTCAATTAATCCATTAAATGTAGAAAAATGATTTAGAATTTTTTTTAAACTATGTTGTAGTATCGTTACTCTATTTAATTTATGAAATAGTGTTTTTGTTCTGCTGTAATGAAATTCAAAATTAAAACAAAGTAAATTAAAAGTTAATTTTATTTTCCCTTAATAAAATTCTGTTATAAAATTTTCTTAAAAATTATAAAAATAAACTTTTTTCCCTCGACCCACACATGTCAAGGTTAGGTATTTCATTAGGTAATTTCATCATCTTAGACACAACAGTGCCCTAAAAGTTTTTTCCCAAGAACCTGTTAAATGTTTCCAAAACCCCTCATCTGCATTATTTTAAATAAACTTAAAATAAAGTTAAAACACATATTCCAAGATCACGACCTCAAAATAAAGTTTCTTCTGAGAACCTAGCCTTGAAATAATCCCTTATAATTAAAAAAATACATGAATGTTTTGGGTTATTACATTACCCTCAACTTTAGGGATTTATGTCCTTGTAAGCCAAAACAATGGATAAACAAAAATATGGGGGTATTGATTTCAGATCTGAGCCTTCTGCTCAAAAGTGCTCTCTTAGAGATTTATGTGTTGTCATTAAATGTGCACAAGAGGAATCAACCATCCACAAAGTACCCACTCCTATCAATCCTCAATATATACTGGGAACTCCACAAACATCGCCCCACCGTTAATATTCAACTTGCCACAGTCGATTACGTGCAATGGATCATGAACGCACCTCCTTAGTTATGATATGTGTAAGACATTAGGCACCTGGTGCATATATGTGGGGATAGCTATGTGGTAAGCCACCTCTCTAACTCTACTTAGAATCTAAATAGTTCCTATGAACCTCGGAGATAGCTTGTCGCCCCAGCCAAACCTCTGCAATCCCCATCGAGGTGAGACCCAAAAGAACACATGGTCTCCCTCCTAAAACTCCAAGGGACTTTGTATCTAGTTAGAAAAAGATTTTTTCCTACTCTGTGCAATCCTAATATACTCCTAGGTGACCTACACCTTCTCAGTGGTACCCAGTACCAACTCTAGACCCATGAGTGTTGACTTCCCTTGGTCTGTCCGGCATTACGGTGACCTGCATGGTCGCCCATACAGTGCCTCAAACAGTTCCATACCAAAGGTAGAGTGGTATCTATTGTTGTATGTAAACTCCGCCATTAGTAGGTAAACCTCCCAACTATGCTCATATTCCATGATACAATCACAGAGTATGTCCTCTAAAACCTAGATATTCCCCTTCATCTACCCATCTTTCTTGTGGTTGAAAGTCATGCTCAAGCGTATCAGAGTCCTAAACGCCTCATGAAATCCCTTCCAAAGTAGGGTTGTAAAGCAAGTATCTAGGTCTGAGACTATTGTTTATGGGAAACCTTGGAGTTGAACTATCTCTTGTACATAGAGTTGTCCCATGATCTCTAGTAACCCTACTCCTAGATGGGTAGGAAGTGGGCCAACTTGTTGATTTGGCCAACAACCAACCAGATGGTATCATGCCCCTGGATGTGCTGGGTAAACCTATCATCAAGTCCATAGAGATACCATCCAACTTCCACTCCAACACTTTAAGTGGTTGTGTCAGTCATGTTAGAACCTGAAGCTCTACCTTCACTTTCTAACAAGTTAGGAACCATGAAATGAACTTTTCTACTTCCTTATTCATCTTCAACCACCAGTACTAAAGTCTGAGGTCCCGGTACATATTTTCAACTCCTTGATGTACTTCCAAATGGGAGGTGTGGAACTACCCCCAGAATATCCTCACGCAATGCCACTAGAAGAATGATGTTCCCTTTGAAAAGGATGATGTTCTCTTCACATATCAAATATATTTCAAGAGCCTATCCTGAGGATAACTGAGCACGTCGGGCCTCATAGTCAACATCCACAAGTTGTGCCTCCCTAAATTTCTGTAATAATGGGTGAGTGACAGACATCTACTAAAGATAAGCTGATCTATCACCATCCACAATGGATATTTTCATCGTGGATAACCTCTCTTACACCTCACTCAGAAACTGAAAACCTGATCTCTGGCTGAGCCTATCCACTACCATGTTCCCCTTACCAGGAGTATAGACTATGTCAAAGTTATATTCCTGAAATAACTCTAGAAACTACTACTACCTCAAGTTCAGGTCCTTATGGGAGAAAATATACTTATGACTTTGGTGGTTGGAATAGATGGAAAAATTCTCACCTATAAAGTAGTGCAGCAACATCTTTAATGCAATGACCATTGATGCTAGCTCTAGGTCATGGCTCACATAATTATTCTTGTGTAGCCTCAACTGCTATGAACCATTGGCAATCACTGCTTTCCCCATCATTAGGACACAACCCAGTCTAGTCCCTAATACATCGCTGAAAACAATATACCCAATACCCTCCTTTGGTAGCCTCAATATGGGGGCACTCGTCAGTCTCTAACTAAGCTCTTGAAAACAATGTTGGAACTTCTCTATCCACACGAAGGGTTATCCCTTCTATGTCAAAGTCGATAAGGGTACTGCTACCCAAGATAATTCATGAATGAACCTCCAGTAGTATCCATCCAAACCCAAGAAACTCTGAACCTCAGTCGCACTCCTAGGTGGCTCCCAAGAAAGCAACACCTCTATCTTTTCTTGATCTACTACAAATCCCGACTCTGTAATGACATGTCCCAAAAGTGGGACTCTCATATCTAGAATGGAAACATATACAGATTACCATAAAGATGGTGCTCTCTATGTGTATCTAAGACTATCTGTAGGTGTGTAGTATGCTCCTTCTTAGACAACTAGTACACCAGGATATCATCAATAAAGACCACAATGACCTGGTAAAGGTAAGGCTGGAAGATCATGTTCATGAGTCCCATGAACACTTCTAGGGAATTAGATACGCTGAAAGTCATCATGAAGAACTCATAGTGGATATACCTACATCGGAAGGTTGTCTTCAGTACATCATCATCCCATAAAAAAATATTGGTGATGTCCTAATATGTGGTCTATCTTCGAGAACTATCTCGCTCCCTTCAACTGATCGAAGATGTCATCAATCCTCAGTAGTGGATACTTGTTCTTGATGGTCACTCGGTTTAGGCACCATAAGTCACCACACAATATCAAACTCTCATCTTCTATCTTGGAAAACAATACTGGGACTGCCCATGGTGAAACACTGGGCCTCATGAATTACTTCCACTGCAAATACTCCATCTATTACCTCAAAACATGAAGCTCTGTGGGAGAAATCCAATATGTTGGTGTGGATATTAGTGTCGTCCAGGGGTAAAGATCAATATAGAAGTCAACCACCCAAAGAGGGGGTAATCCCAGAATGTCCTCAGAAAATATTTCTTGGTACTCATACCCCACTACAGAAATGTAATGACTCTTCTCATCCACTACACCAAGAGTGTAACTGGCTAATTGGTGAGTGATCAACCACACCCTCCTCTGAGAATTAGTGTCCTATGCATCAAGGGATCCCTTCCCACCAGTGAAGGAAAACCAGGTCCCATCCTCATGGAAACACAAAACTCTATTCATAAAACAGTCTATCTTATAATGAACTGTGGATAACTAGTCCATACCCAAGATGACATCATAGGGCCTTGACGCTGCTACACAGAAATCCCAGTTGAAGCTATCACCACTTAGAGTATACTCACACTATAGACACCAGTTTGTAATCTTTGAATATTTTATTGTAAGAGTCTCTAATCGTAAGAATCAAGCCAATGGCTCCACAAGAATCTCCATGCTCCAAAAAAGGTTTGTGGAAAGGAAAGAGTTACTGGAAACTATGTCTATAAGAACTGTAGATAAGGTAGAGATGACCCAGATCATACCTCTAATCATATATAGAGTTCCATATTCATTGGCTTCCATCTCCTGTAGCGAGCCTCTCACCTATCCACCAGCTTCTAGAGCCTGTAGTGGACCAGCTGTGGGTCGTTGTGGTAGCAAATTGAACCACCGCCCACCGCCTGCTGCTCACCGGCTCCCCTGCCACATACTCCCCCCTTGGGACCACCCCAGTCGAACCTCTACCTATGCCTCAGTGGTCCCTCAACCATCTGCCAGTCGTCTGTGTGGTGAGTCGGGCAATCATGTGCCATGTGCCAATACGCGATGCAGGAGTAGCACAACTTTCCCCTCCGAAGACTCCCTTTTCCCTAAGGGTATTATACTTCTGATCCAACATTGTGGGTTATCCCTCCAAATTATGGGCCTGGTTAGGCCTCTATGTCTGATGCTTACTACCCAAAACTGAAGACTCTGCCACCTAGGGTCTATTGGTATCACCTGGTACTGGCACCTGCTCTTCGGGGAATCTCTACACAAGTATGGATCACTCCCACACCCCAACCTAAGTAGGGATCCTAAGTGATACCATGAATGCCCTGATCAACCAGAATAGTCCCTACTAAAAATGTCAAGATCTAAAGAATGTGTCTTTCACCATGTCCTTGGAGTAGTTAGAAAGCTTAGTGAATCTCACTAAATACTCTTTTATGGTCATTCCACCCTAATGTAGATGTAGTAGCTCCTATATGTGCACTGAGCATAATGTTAGTGGAAATAACTCTTCTATGAAGAGGCACTCAAAGTCTGTCCAGGTGAGGATCTGCTCTTCATGTGTTTGGATCATCAATATCCAAGATCTCCCCACCAAGCCCTGAAGAAGTCTCATGGGTAAGATCGTCATATGGTCGAGATGTATCCTCACCTGATCGAAGACTCATGTAACTTCCTTGAGCTAACCCTCTGCCACCTAGGGGTTAGTCTCACCCCTGAACGTAAGAGGTCTCTGAATCTAGAACTCGTGTCAGGAACTGAGCCTATGTGCATCCTCTACCAGCAGTGTCGGTAGAAACTGCTAACCAAAGGGTGGTGGCAATGTTGGTTCACCTCAGGGTGGTCCCATCGCCAGTACTAGTCCCTGTACTGACGCCTCATCACTGGGAAAACCATCCTAATGATCATGCACTGTAATCCTCTTTAGCTGTCTATGTGGCAGCATCCTAAAACATATCAAGATGAGCCATGGTCAATAGTTTATACCTAGTGGGTTGACTCAAGAAGGAAATGAGTAAACACTAAAATAATTTTTGATGCATGAAACCAGTGGTTTCATGTATCGAGTAAAAATGTAGAATTTAGGGTCTTGGTGTATGGAAGGCAGTCGCACCAACACTGGACTCCCCAATCCTGAAAGTTGAACTCGAAACATTCAACAATGTTTCCCCAAAACAAAACCATAGACTCACGGTCTTTAAGGTAGAACCGAAATCCTCTAATACCAATTTTTCATGACCTCTCCCTCAGGGCCCATGTTGTGTCTTCCCCAAGCCCACCTCCCAAAGTCCAGGATCTAGAGACTAGCACTGAAGGATTTATCCTGCAAGTGGGAGGCATTTTCTGAGTACATGTACACATGCACAGTCACAACCCCAACCTGTAACACTGAAAAAGAAAACAATAATTCTACTAAGAAAACCACTAAATGTATAAGTACAATATGTAAGTAAAATGGGCCAAAATAAAATCCCAACAAAATACATGTTATAAACAAGGTAGTACAAGGTGTATGATAATCAATTCGTAGAAAACCCTACGTGAAGGGTAGGTGTAGAGTAGATGTAAGAAATTTTAGGAGTACACCTCACCTGTCTGATCTCACTAAGCACCACTAAGGTCTCTATCAAAGCATCGGTCATCTGCATAAGACACTTCATGTGCGGGTGAAGCCCTTGTATGGGTGAGTAACACAATAATCAGTAGGGACCCCAAACCACAAAGAAAGAACACAAAAGAATAATTACACACTAAGAATTGTAATATCCCAAATGTATAACCTAAAGTATAGAAATAAAGATTATTATTCATAAATATGAACATCTTTTATTGTTGGGGGACTCATCCCTGATGATTCGCTGAGGGTTATCGGGCCATTAAGTTCCACTCGTCTATCGGGACACTAGGGTCCACTCAGCTTCTAGTCCACTGAGGTCCACTCATCGGTTGGGCCACTGAGTTATGCTCAGATACCGAGCCACTGAGGTCCACTCTTCTTCCAGGCTAATTAGGTCCCCTCAGCTACCAGGTCACTGAGGTCCACTCGTCACTTCCTTCTCATTACAGCCATTCATAGGATTTATGCTAGTATCGTTCTTGATTATGGAAGAACCTACCCATGAATCCATTAGTCCTAACTCATCCTCTATAGAAACTCACTTGAAGTATGTGAAAATGACCTCCTCATCACGATGGTCCCAACGCCACAAATGTCGCATCAATCGGACGTACGGTTTAATTTTTATGGAAAATTTACAAAAGGGGGTCTACTGGCTCGTGGACCGCCCGCTTCGATTGCCTCGCGGTAGCTCAAGTTGTCACGGTGGTCAATTGAAGCCAAGATTCCATGGACACATGGTATCTCCACCGACCATAGATCAAAGTCAACCGTCGGGGTCCACCGTGGCCTGGATCGGCTGCCCAGATCTGACCAGATCAGCTAGGTCCAACTCAACCCGTTGGGTCGACCCAGCCCATTGGGCCTGTCCTGCCCAGGCTAAGCTCGACCCATCATTTCCATCCCAAACCACTTGTACACAGGACAATTTTTCCACCCCAAATGTAGAAACCCACCATTTCCTTCCCGTGTAACATGGCCAGCTCGGCCGGCCAGCGTTCTGCACGCAGACTGTGTCTTGATCCGTGAGTCTAGGTCACTGATGCGGCTGAAGCTGCGGCCTCTTCCATGCTGACAGCCATGTTGACTCGGCTGTTTCTACCACATCGGTGCACCGATAGGCCTTTCTATGGGCCACAAGACATGATCTGGTGGTCCATTATTCAATCCAGAAGGGGTTCTAGGATCCTCAGGCAGCATTCTTTATCGCCTGAGATTTGAATCCTCATTACGACCCATTTACTGTGTGAAGTCATTTTCATGCAATATATCCTACACTGCCTCGATCCAACCACTACCATCTTCATCACACCTCCATCATGTCGTTTCCATTCTGATTCCATGATGTCGGATCATTGCGCCATGAAATGGTTGCACAACGACTGGCCATTCATCAACTTGCAAAGAATGCAAAGAACAAGTGGATAAAAGGGGACCGGAAAACCAAACAACAATTCAAGAAAAAAACTTCCACCATAATTCGTCACAGCGTTAATTCACTTTCATTAGAAGGTTCAAGAATAAAATCAAAACAGAAACTCAATTCCCCCAAAATCATCCAGTAGTGAATAATATCCCATAAGAATGATCAAACCATGGGACAACCTGTTTGTGGGTTGATCCACATTAATTATTTAATATCCAAGAACCAGGGAATGCAATATTAAATAATAAACCCCACCTCAATGTTGGGTCATTCAGGGGTGAATATTGCATCACTTTTGTTCACCATTCCTTGATTTGTATCCCGCCATTTTGGTTGGCGATCCTTTGAAGGATAGAAAAATGGAGGGGGAACGGTGCTCAACATCACAGTTGATTCGTCGATAATTACTTTCCAAATCCAAATATCCAAGTTCAAAGAAACTCGATTGTTCCAAAAATCCGAAATTCGATTAACCCATTAAATGGAGAAGACATGATTCAGTGTTTTTGTTACACTGCATTGCAGCATCATTACACCATTCCATTTATGAAACAATGTTTCTGTTATGCTGCAATAAAATAAAAAATTCAAATAAAATAAACTAAAAGTTTATTTTATTTTTACTTAAGAAAATTATTTTATTAAATTTTCTTAAAAATATAGAAAATAATATTTTTCCCTCGACCTATGTCAGTCGAGGTTAGGTCCTTTCTTAGGTAATTCCATTATTCTGGACACAACGATGCCCTCAGATTTTATTATGGGAAACTGTTTAGAAGTTTCCAAAACCACTAGAGTGTGCCATTTTAAATAAATGAGAAAAAGTTTAAACACCTATTTCACGCACATTGGGCCTCAGAAATAAGTACCATATGAGTTCCTAGTCTCCAAATAATCCCATATAATTAAAATTATTACATAGAATTTTCAGGACATTACAATCCAAGTCACTGGATTTATTATAATTTGACTATAAACAATGTTAATGTAAGCATGCTATGTTAAATCATGTTTATCTAAACTCGGTGAATTTGAATCAAAACTGTTTTATATTAATATCCCTCTAAAAAATGTGATTTTATTATTATAGACAAACACTATATGTTTTTAGACCATCACATTGTTTATTTATTTCAACATTTTGATTTAATTTTTACTATTTCCTTCTTGAGTCTCCAATTATTTTTAGTATTACATGTTTTCAAGATAACAAGATATAATTATCTCAAACAAAACATTGGATCTCTAATTTATGATGACATTAGTGAATTATAGGTCTATTTCCTTATTAATTTTTGGCATTGATATTCAGTCTCTAATTATTTGTGAATAATAGGTCATATTTACCAAGATATCATTAAACCCATGTTTCTGTTTGGACAAGAAGTGTTGTCAAAATCACACTGAGGAACTCACCTTTGCAAGGGGCACAACAAGGCATACCCATAATGCCTCACCACTGGTGAGGAGATTCAACTTCACTATGGGCCACTAAAGGTGTGCACCTCATACATTTTTTTTCAGATACGACGATGCACGCTATGGGATTTATGGTGCACCACTAAAATAAAATTTGGGCTCTTCTATAAAATTATAGTTCCCTATTCTCATATTTATTATATATATATATTCTTTTACGCCCATTAAATATTTATTTAAAAAATATTTTTTCTTAAAAATATACTTCTACTTTTTTTAACTTAATTTTTAAACACTATTTCATTTAACATATATTATTTTCCTACCCTTATCATATAACCACCAAAATATAAAAAAAATAAACAAACTAAAAAGGTAGCTATAAGGAAGCATGATTACAACAGAGAAAACCAATTTCTAAAAGCCACCACATATCCAGGTTAGGATATCAATGCAATAAAAAATTTCCACCATCTATATAGGTTTATAAATATTTTTTTTATATTTTTAATATGTTTTTCAATTTATTTCTGGAATTTCATTTAAAACTATATATTCATTATCTTTGACTTATGTGTTTCAGGTATTTGTATCTTTTAAACCTCACTAAACAATATATCATACACACTCCAAGTGGGTATATATAATATCATATGGTCATGTATATAATTTATTTCATTTAGAATATATGAATTTTAAAACATTTCATTACAATTATTTATTAGTAATTTTTATTTTCTAGATCATGTCGTTATGAATTACCATACATTTCAATACTAAAATTTTATTCCCACCAAATATCAATATAAATTATAAAAGTAGGTTTCCATTTGTGAAATATTATGGAATCTATTAATGTTCAATTTATTAATCATAATATTTTTTTATAAATTTAGAATTTTATGTTAAATTTACTTACTTTTTCTTTTTAATGTTTAATATAACTTTTTGATTGTCTGCATGAAATTATCAAGTAAAATTATTCCAATTAAAATGTTTCACTTCCTTGCTTTTTATAGATCTAGATCCCTACATCAACATGATTTATAATGAAGGCCAATGAGCAAGGGACTACCTAAATATTCACGGACAAGGGAAAGTCAAATTATTCCCCTCGACATATTAATTTAAATGAGAATCTTTTTAACAAAGTTTGGACTATTTATCTTTACATATTATTTCATGTATGTCATTTTATTATGTCCAATTAATTTTTTTTATTATCCTCTTATTATTTTAATTTGTTCTAATGGGGCCTTATTGTTTGCATCAAATATGTGTTCTTACAATTCTACTTTTTGTATCATTCTATTTATATGGAAGAGGATTAAAAAATCTTTCTTTATAGTTCTGAGAAAGGGAACATCATAATTAACTGGCATGGCGGTTGAGGTTTTTTTATCCTTAGGTTTGATATGTAGTGTTTATTTAGTATCAATTACTATATATACATTCTATGAGACAAATGGTGTGTTATTTTTTCATTATAAAACATGAGAAACATGTTTACTCTTTAATTTTATTTTTATTGGGATTTTTTTTGCATTGAACCATATCGTTAGTAGGGATTACTCTTTTCATCACTCTCAATACAAGAAAGATGTATTTATCCAGTATAGATTTGTAATAAATATTTCTATCATATCGATCTAATCCCAATAAAAAATGAATAATCTTAATAGTGTCAGCAATGAAAAATAGTATCGAGGCGGAGGTGGTGAAAAATTCATTGTCACATTCATTAACTAGTTGAATATTAGAAAATAATACCTCAATTTTAAACATGTATTTTTGGGTGTCTAGTTGATTCTTCCCCTTCAATCAGTGTTTCTAATCCCCACCAATCCCGCCACTCCCAAAAAATAGTGATGGCCTTCCCATTATTCATAGGGGGACATACAATTGGTAGTATTTATTATGAAAACCCTGCTCTTTTATTTCACTCTTAAACATGATTTATTACATAAAATTCACTTGATAAAACATAGAAGATCAAGAGTTCTAGTGTATTTGGGGCTTAGGATCATTACATAACAACTTAAAACACGAAATACAACATCTTTATTGAAAACATCCTTTACATGACAACTATATTCCCTCGTACTTAGCATTGCATAGGATAACCTAATGACATGCATGAGAAAAATGGTGAGATATAAAGACCAGTAAAGGAATAAACATGGAATAACATGAGTAATACTTTATATGTTAGACAATAGGAATATCAATGGAGCACAAGATAAACATTAATATAAATGCATGATAAAGCATGATAATCTTAATATGGAAAAGTGTCAACAACATTTAACATGATTTTAGCATGAGCCAAGGATCATTGCACATGGAGAATGATTAAACCTCATTACACTTGAATTAGCATGAGTAAACCCTCATTTCAATTGATGTATCATGATACTAATCTTAACCCAATGCATTTGATCGCTATCAGGGCACACCCTTCTTAAACATTTCATTTCATCCATAAATGTGCCACATGGATCATATAACATGGATTCATTAAAAGTCATCATTTATTCCAAGATAAAATAAATGTGTAATTCATACATGAAACACTATAATCAATAAGAAAATGTTCATAAAGTTGAATACCCTTGATAGGTAAATGGGCATGGTATTCACTGCGCAATGACGTTGGCATGGAAAATCACGGTGCAATTTCGGAAACGTAACTGTGTGACAAAGGAATTCATAAAAATGGTTGACAGGAGAGAAATGGTTGTATCATCATACGTAAATGAAATGGACAGTAAGTGGGTCATATAGATACATGTCCCAACATAAGTAATGGGATTTATATTCACAATACTAAAGAATTTCTTGAATGTAAATGAGGAGAGAGAGATTCCTTAAGGAATTTCAGCATGGTTACGGGTGTACATGAGGGGAATTTAATGAGATAGAAAGGGGTATATCATCATTCAAACATAGATATTGAAGTTTGGAGGAGGTTTTAAATCATAACCCCATCATTTATAATTTAAAATAAAAGGTCAAAACAACATAATGAAATTGAGACAAAAATGAGAAAAGAGGAAACCCCTTTCTTGGAAGTGTGATCCCAAAGGCTTAGGAGAGGCTTGAGAGAAGCTTCTTGGGAGCTTGGGTTCCTTGATAGAATTATAGAGAGATGATGGAAGAGGTTTGATGAACTCTAAAGGCTTTTAGTGAAGAGTAAGTGGGAGCTTGGGTGGGATTATATTGGAAAGAAGATAGAATTCTTTATTATTTAGGTTTGGGTCACCACACATTAAACTAGTCCATACCAAAATCCATCTGATGTTTTTTCCCATTGTTTTTTCCAAAGGGGAGTGGAAAACAATATTTTATAATGCCAATGTCCAAACTTCTTAAAATATTCAGGGATCTTATATGGAGGTGAGTCACACTCTCAAGGAAAAAATTTAAAAAGACAAAATGTTTTATAAGTCTTGGAGGGTCCACTAAAGCTTTGTAAAAAATAAAAAAAATGAAAAATAACATTATATTAATTCTAAAACATGTATTGGAAGAAAATATTTTTTATATTATTTTATTAAATCACTATCGGGTCATTATGATGTCATAAAACACATTATATATTTAAATGCTATTTAATTTTTTTTTAAAAATTTGACTGTCTGAGAAAATTATGAAAAATTTACCATTGGATAATTTCAACATCCTGATTCCAAAAATAATATTCATTTTATCTAAATAAATTGCTAAATATGTGAATTTTTACATTTAAAATAAAAAATTACATTTATAAAAAATTCATGGGTTTTGACAAAAACGACTTTCAAACCATAATAAAAATTACAATTGTATTCATAAAATTATATGATCATTTATATTTAATAAAAATTAATTTAATTATAATAATATATTATTAAAATATTATTTAATTCAAAAATTCATTAATTCATCAAAATGGATTACTTAGTTGAATATTAACTAAAAATACTATTTGTGCTTTAAAAACTATTTACAAAGTAACAATAATAAAATGAATGCACATTTAATGTACATAGTCATAGTGCTAGGGTATTTTTACATAACCCCTTATAACACCTTCATAAGACAGAAGGGTATGGTGTGTGATGGTGACAGACTCTTGGGGTGGCTCGGATAACATCCCTCGGGTTGTAATCTCTATTAACGTTCACTTCTCCCGTAGTCGGTTCCGCTCAAACTTAACATGTTCAAGCTCGGCTTGGTCTTGGTCAAGAGTGAATCCCAATGACACCACCTACTTTCTAAGCGCTGAAAAATGGGCTTCATATGGGTAAAGTCTACTGTAAGATACCATTGCTTCCTTTGTCTGAGTAAATTGGATTTGTTAAAGCCCTATATTTGTACTAATCATGTGATTATTGTTCAATGGTTATATTCGAAATGGTCACATTTCTTAATGGTATTTTAAAAATACAAAACATAAAACCAAATAAGTTCACAAAAAAATTTACATAATGATACATTTAATTATATTAAGAGGGATTTCCATTCCTAAAAGTTTGGGTCGTTACATTTATCTTCCCACTCTTCTCGGTTATAACATGAGTCTTCGATCCCGATTAATTTGATGGATGGGAATGCTTCTATTTGTGTATCATCGCATGTTCTTTCTCAATAATTATTACCTTATATCCTCTACTTAATATTTTTCCCAATCTTCCATTGCCACATATCCCACTATACTCTCTCTTTCCCTACTTCATCAAGCATCAGTTTAATCTTAGAAATCCACATATATGGTTAGATGTTTGTTTGTTGTAACTGAATTATCAAACCCTATTATCAGTGGATCCATGAGTACCTACTATGCAAAATCATTCCCTATTAAGGGTATGCTACATGTTTTTTTAGAGTAAGATTAAATCTAGGGGTTATCACTATTTTCATCAATTATAGAACTGATTTGATGTATTTTTAGTGAGATTAAGAGAGATGATGGTTTTTATTTGAATTGGTGTTGTGTCGGTTCATGAGAGCATGAACCGTGGATATTTTAATTATTGTAGAGTGGATCCAGTTAGCTTGTGTCTGTAAAACTTATACATTTAAAAATATTTTCTTAATATTCCATGTGATCATGGAGGCATTAATTTTCAACGGATCTATTTAAAGATAATCTGAGTTCTTGGTAATTGAATCCAAACTCCATAAGTTTTTCATTTATTTTTATTTAAATTATATTATTCACTTGTATATATCAATTTTGGTTGTTCTGATAATCATTTTATTGATCTAGACTTCTCTTATAATCTGATTTATATTTCTTACAAAGTAAAATCTCAACACCACTACGTGCATGTAGGTCCAATTTGGATCAAATCATGAAAAAAAATCAATGTGTTCTCTATTTTTTGTGAATGATCATTTCTATTCATTTTTTGGTGTCTTCAGTTTTGGTTCTCTCCTTTATAGTTTTTGAACTATGGTTGTGAATAATTCTATATTTTTTAGTTTCTCTAGTATTTTGGTAGTGTCGGTGGACAACTTCATCTGGTGGATATGTACATGGGTGAGATTTGTTTGCATTCATTTTATTGTTGTTTTTAATTTCTATTGTTTTGTTTCTTCTCATTTCTATTGTTTTTCTTTTTTGGCTATATGGTGATATGAAAAAATCATATTTTAAAAATAACATCTCTTTTTTAGTGATCTTCATTGGCACTCATGCTCAAAAATTTAGAGAGCATTAGGGACTACCATAAGCGGTTGGTGTTTCATTCATTTTGTTAAGGCATATCATCATCTGCTATTGGTGGTAACTTATGGACTTCCCAGCAACGACTACTGCATTCTTCCAAGGATGGCCTATAGTAACCACCTTTGGTGGTCTATAATGGCCTCTATCATCAGGCAGTTGCTAAAACCCTTTATGACCACTTTTGTGGGTCTCTAATTGGAATTTTTGTAGTAATGTGTATAAAAAAATTTCAAGGAATCCATATAGAATGATATTAATGTATCAATGAAATAACCACTTAAAACTGATAACTATGTACTATAACCTCTTGGTCTTAATATATCATCACGAAGGTTCCAAATGTTTGTCATCAATATATATTCTTAATTATTACTTTTTTGACCACATGAAATAAACTTATTGGAAAACCACCAAGGCCATAGACATAATTATATTTTTCCATTTAAATCAACGGTCCTGGTATATCTATTTATAGCCATTGAAGATACAAATCATTTATTAACCTAGTAAACCAATTTCATATCACTTATTATTAACCAAACATATACTGCCTCTTCACTAGAATATATCATCACAATTTTCAAAAATAAATCAATGTCTAGGATTCATTAAATATGTTAATTATAATATAAATTATAATGACCAATACACATCTCTATGGAAAGGAATGTCTAATGAAACATATAATGTGTGAAATTAATATTGGTGGGTATATCCTCATAACATTACATCTGGGATGGTGCGTAAAGTGGTGTGTGTGATTGCATCATGGAAGGAATGCAGGGTAATATGTTGACATAAATTGTTCATGTTAGTGACATATTTATCATATGTAAAATATCTTACTATATAAGCAGTTAAAAGTATTCAATTAAACTATATGAATGAAAAGAAGAATAAATTGAGTAGTTATGACATGTTAATTCACTTATTAATCCATTTTTTAGTGTAACATTGTGTTAAAATATCTCTATTATTTTTCCATACTCTTGGCTTATTATGTTATGCATCCTTTGTCATGAGGAGTTTTTTGAACTTTTCAGAGAAATTTACTCTCCATCATCTTCTATTTGAGAATCGGGAGAGAATAAATTAGTACAAACCTCATGCAATTGATTTGGAACATCCAATAGGTCTAGAGAACTGGATGAAAAATTATATTTTTTCTAGTTTCTTATGGGTCATGTAATACATGTAAAGAGATACTACTCATACTTTACCTTAGATGTTCGATTTGACCAAAGATTTCTAGCTATATCATCTGTCCATGTTCACTGGGGATGGGGGCCCTTGGTTATTTGAGTTCTGGATTGAGTTAGTTTATATGATCTTCAAGAACCATGAGAAAAATATAGATAGGATAGAAGATTTTTCTGATTATATACTATAGGGACCATCCAAATACTATAGGGACATCTTAGAGAATGTTGTACATAAATAGAAGCTAACCAAGAAGGACATCAAGGTGAATTTACTATGTCACTTTTATCCTAATATATTGAGGGATGGGAATTATTGATATTTCATTCACCTACCATGGGAGATATTATCAGTGATGGATTATGTTTGGAATTTTATTATCATGTATAATTTTTTACCATCCTTGCAATGATATTATATCCCCAGGTTGATGCACCTATAAATGGGCTCCATTAGGAGATAAAGTCACAAGTGAACATATTCCTCTTGACAAACTTCACAGATATGATAAATTTGGCTCTCATCATGGAATGGAAACTGAGCGATAACATAATTGGAGGGAATTTAGTCTTATCGGGGAGATGAGGGAACACCTCTTCAAGCATCAAGGAGAACCACTATGACAGTTACCACCAAGGAAGTAGTGGATATAGTAGCCAGGGATGTGGGAATCCTTCAAAAGACCATAGTTTGGTGCAGTTTTTTCTGTGTGGTATGTCTAGACACAAGAACCCATTGGGTCAATAAGCTATAGTGGATTGGCACACCTATAGTAGGATGGTCCATCTATAGAGGTTCTATAGGGTAAATCATCTGTCAAACAGAAGTAGAAGATCTAGACAATCACTAAAATTTGGGAAGGACGTGGATACACCTCAATAGATAGGTATATATAGTTACACCAGATGCTCAAGATAGGGTAGGGAATGTGGTACCCTGAAATAGGAGTAGAAGTATCATCTTAAGGGTACATCACATGGGAGTTGCGCAGGAGCTTAGTATAGAGGGTCATTCCATATTCATGTTATACATTCTACAACAACAAGTTTTTATATAAGAAATTCCACCATCATAGGATTTATTCTAGTGTTATCAACCCTTGTAAGTGTTTTTTTATATAAGAGAATCATATTTCATTAAATATTCTCTATTTTACAATTGATAGAGTTTGGATATAGAGGTCTCATATGGTGTTATAAACATTGACACTATGTTATGGGTGTGATCGAAGAAGTTAGATTATATAAGGATTTTTTTCTTAAAATTGGTGGATTTTTTTCCTTTGGAATATATTTGTCCTAGAAAATATAGGGTTCAATTTGATTATAGGTATGGAATGAATAGTTTTACACCAAGATCATTTGGACAGTTAGTGAAAGAGAGTGAATTTTCTATCTCTAGAAGTGGGTAGATGTATCTATCAATGAGAATAGTATATTTAGTCTCGTCATGCATGGCCAATTCATTGAAGATTGGATTTCCTAATGGCTCATATAGAAATCCTTGTTTTGGATAATTGTGGGATGCAGTGGGGTAATTTTCCCCCTATAGTGGACTATTTTTAGGATATTTATCTTATAACCCAATGAGGATATTGAATTCACTATCATTTTGGTACCAGGAGAAAACCCAGCTTTTATCCAACCGTATAGAATGACACCAAAAAATACTCAGGGGTTGAAAGAGAATTTTTAATATCATTAAGCTGATTCATTCATTCATCCTGTTACTTCACTATGTGGTTTTACCATTCTCATCTCTAATAAGGATAATGAAACTTTGCTCTTCTGTTGGAATTATTTGAGACTAAATAAGATGATGATCAAGAACTGGTATCCCCTTCCACACATAAATGATCCCTTTTGTTTGTAGAGAGGCTCTTAGATCTTCTCTATGTTTGACTTCAAGTTAGGTTATCATAGTTTAGTGTGAGACCATATGACAAGATTTGGAATTCTTTTAGAAGAAGGTACGGACATCATGACTTTACAGTGATGATGTTTAGTCTGAAGAATTGACCAAAAATATTAATGGCCCTTGTGAATTAGAGAATCCATCTATTCTTCTATTAGTTTGTGGTTGTTTTCATAGGTGACATATTTTTGTACTCCCAATTTAGAGATGATCATTCTAAACATATTGAATTTATCATAATTACACTGAGAATGCATTGACTGTTTTTCAAGCTATAAAAATTTGACTTCTTGATTGATAATGTAAACTTCTTAGGTAATGTTATCTTAGAGGTTGGAGTATCAGTGGAACTAGATGTCTTCGCATCCTTGGTATCGTAGGATCATCTCAAGAACACCATTTGAGTATGAAGTCTTCTTGGTCTGGCAAGATATTATCAGTGTTTCACTAAAAAATTCTCCTACCTAATAGAGATGATTTTTAGTCTAACCAGGAAAGGGGTGAAGTTTTCTGTTCATATTCTTGAGAGGATGGTTTCCAAATCCTAAATTGCAGGTAGACACCAACATCGATCCTCAACATACCTTCTTTGACTAAGGAATATAATATGTACCACAAAACATCTAGAGATAGACTTGGAGTAGTTCTGATGTAGGAGGATTGAGTGGTTTCTTATGGATCCAAATAGTTTAGGACACATGAGAGGAATTGTCCTACACATGATATAGAGTTGGAGTCTATTGTATCCATCCCTAATATTCTAATGGAATTATATTTTAGGTGTGAGTTTTTTGGTGTATACAAATCACAAGATCCTCAATTACATCTTTTAATAAAGGTTCATAACCTTAAATAGAGATGGTGGGTTGATTATCTTCAATCATTCGACTTTGAGTTGTCCTACACTCCAGGAAAGGGAAATTTTGTTGTTGATTCCTTGAGTAGGAAGATGCTTTTTTATTTTGTTCAAGAATATTTTGAAGAGTGGTGGATGATATCGCTATTTGTAGAGATGTGTCTAGATGTTTATGTTTCCTAGGGATGATCATACATAACTTTTACATCTATTATACATGTGGTTCTTGAATATATAAAGAGAGAGAAGTTATCTTATCTAAAGGGATTATCCCTATTGGACATCGCAGATAGTGGGGAGTTGTCATTGGGTTTTTCTCTTAGTAAAGAAGAATTCTTCATATCTAGGTCTATGTATGGATTCTTATAGGATTTCTTGAGGAGATTAAGAGGGAATTACAATATTTTAATTGGGTGAAATATCTTGTTCTAACAAAGTTGTATCATGATCTCTATAGGAAATACTGGAGTCTAGGGATGGAGAAGAAGATAATGGGTTTCTTGGGGTAGTATTTAATTTTTCAACAGGTGAAGATTGGGCTTAGAGGCATGCTAGGTCACTACTATCTTTTCCCAATATAAAATGGAATTGGGATGATACCACTATGGACAACACAATTGGATTTAACAAAATAATCTCAGAAGAATGATATAGTATGGGTGATCATGGATGGAATAACAAAGGTATTCCACTTCTGGTTGAGAAGATAGTCCTTCTCAATCGATGTTCTGGGAAAACTATACATTTTGGAGATAGTTTGATTACATGGAGTTTTGATGAGTATCCTTTATAAATGAGAACCATATTTCACATCATAGTTTTTCTAGTACATTCAGAAGGTTTCGATATCGTATGTTATTGTGAGTAAATCCTACCATCATCAGAACAATAACTAATCTAACAGAACAATTCATATTCTAGAGTATATGTTGTAAGAATGTGTTTTGTAACTCATTGGTTCTTGTGATCAGTATTAGAAACTCATGGAGTTATCTATTAATAAAAGCTTCAAAACATCAGTCCAAATGGATCATATCAAGGAAGTGAATGAAATTTTGTGTCAATATTATCTGTGTGGGATAGATGTAGGTGAGTTAGCACTAATTAGACCTAGTCTCATGCATGATACATCTAACCTAGTTCAGTTGTTCCAAAAGTGGTTTTAACTATTCAGTGCTTGTAAAAATCATATGTTTTCCATCAGATATGAAATTTTAAGTTCAAGGTTAGTCACCATGTTTTTATTTAGGTGTCACGAAGGTTGGGGAAATTCAAAATATAAAATTAGATAAATATATCCCCAAGGTTTTTATGCCCACTCGATATAGTGGAGAGGATCTGACCAGTGGCATGTTAATTGGCACTTAAATGACACTACAGTGACAAGCACGATGTATTTCATGTACCATAGATTTGTATATATCATCCCAAACATTATCATGTGTTAAATTTTGATGATTTCTATCTTTATTTTAATACATCCATTGAGGAGAATTCAATCTGTGTCATAGACGATACGAGGAAGAATCTATGGGGGAAGATCCTGCCTCTAGTGTGAGTATAGTTGTTGAATGTTCGAGTTTAAGAGGATACATGGGAAAGGTAGTTTGATATGAGTGAATAGTGTCTTGAGATGTTTGTAGTTACCCTATATTGACACAAGTGAGAATATATTGTGGGTGATATATTTTATAGTTGGGAGTTTGAAAGATCCAATCTTTTACCTTGGAATGTACCTATTTAAGTTTTGGTTGAACCTCTTTATTTTTTTTCTATAATCATTCTCCTTTTCCTAATGAACTAACTCATACTTTGAATGTGTATTTATGATATGAGTGGTTATTTAAGGATCTAGTGAATCTCATTTAGAGTGATAAAGTTTTTCATGGAAAATAGATATATGATATGAGATTCCATTCATGATTATAATGGGTTTTTAGGGTTTCAAGATGATGTTACTTATTTTGGGGTGTATATAGAAACTTGAATATTCACAACATAAAACCTTGATTACAATTGTGAATGACACTATGTCAAGTGGTTTTATTTAATTTTGGTCCCTATGATTCTCCCAATCCTATCTCCATTTTCTCTTGAACTTCTCCATCCCTTAGGAACTTTTGGGAGTTCTCTTTGATCCAAAGGAATATTTCTTTTGATCTAGGTGTACCATACCTATAAATTGAAAGTAAGACTATAATTTATACATATCCTTCTCTATTATTGAGTATTCCCCTGCAAATAATCCAACATCATGACTTCCAAACATAAATATTGGATTAATTACTTATGCTAACAATGTTTCTTTTCAACTCATTAAAGAAGAGGATATAGGTACCAAGTTTTTCTATTCATTGAAAAGTTTCTTTATGATGATAATTCTTAAGTTTTATTTTCAAGAATAACTCCCAAGTGTTTTTTTAAATTTCTATATTATGTGTAACATGTGTGATCATGCTGGAATTCCATGCATGTGACCTAACTAAATTGGTGATCTACTAAATTTTGATGCAACCATATACATAGACCTCCCTCAACCCTTGTTGGGTCCATTTTTGTTGATACTACGACTCATGGACACCCAAGGGGTGTGCCAACCATTGACCCTTGGGTGGAACATGCACTAAATGAACCAAGAATCCCCTTGATGAATTCGGAATTTAGATAATAATTGATGTAAATTGTATTAAAATATAATTATCATTAATTGGTAATTATGATAATCAACATAGTAATGTACCCCTTTTCTTGAATTAGTTATCTGGGAATGTAACTAGGTTATCATGATAACATGATAGAGAGTAGATAAAACTGATTGTGAGTGGGAAATATGGATTAATTGATATGTTTAATCAATTTTAAAATTATTTTGATAATTGGTAACATGAACAAACCTAAATATTGACTTTTTAATTTTTAATTTGGTAACTTTTCTAATATAGATTGTATTAATATGATTGGAATGTCTAAATTATGGTATTATAAGAGAATGAGGGTCATATTGTCTTATAATGACTCATTGATTATGTTTGATTCATGGTGTATACAAACCTGGTTACGTGCTTCCGGTGGTTTAGGTGCATGGTAACAAACTGCCTAAGGTCTAAATTCAGGGTGATGTACTAGCTGCTGGAATGATGTGTGGTTTCATACTGCATGAGGGATAGATTCATGGATGCATAACGCCTGAAGGAAAAATAAAGGTGTGCATACCACCTGAGGTCTAGATGCATTGGTATATATCACATGGGGGCTAGATGTATGGTTACTTGATGTATGAGGGTGATATATAATTTATATTTAATGATTTAGAGTGATATACATTGGTTGTATGATTCATTATTAATAGGAGAATACAAAAATGGTATGGGTGATAAATTATATGTAAAAGAATCCACCACTTGAGTAACACCCGAGACTTTTATGTTATATAAATCATCAAAGTAATCTTTTTCTACACAACACTTGCTTGGCTTGCTTTACACGCAATCGCGACCTTCCTCGATAGCTTGCGTCGTACGCAATACCGAGTTTCACTAAACAACAATATGCTATTAAAACTAGCCGTTATGAATAGTAATAACCACTTTTTGAAATTTTATAAATTTTATTTTTCAAAATGGACTTCATTTTTGGACTCAGAATATCGAAATTAGCCTAGGGTGAAATTTTGGTGTTTTTCTGAAAACTTTCAATTTTTGATGAATAGTGAAACCACTAAGTGGTAGGTTAAAAACTGAATTTTGCATAAAACATAATTTTACCGCTTCTGTGAATGGAATTTCAAAAATCCGAGAGACACGGTTAATATCAAGGACTAAAATGTGGTTCAATGAGATGAAAATAATTTTTTGGTGAATAGTAACTTTTTACTATTTTTACCGCGGTTAATAGTAAATAGGGTAACTAAGGGAAAATATGATATCAATATTACCCTAACACATGTCCTAATTCTATTGGACAAGTTTAATTCGACCAAAAACAAACTTAGGAATAAAATATGACCATTTAGGCCCACTTGGATTAGATTAGGACATTTATTATTAATTTATTTAAAGAAGGGTTAAAATAGTTAAAATCAAAGTTTAATAAGTAAATAATTTTTAATATGGGGTTATACATAAGATACATTCGACTATAAATATTCATTAGAAATCTAAAAATATTTCCTACATAAGGGTATTTTATTTGTAATTTTTAGACATTAAATAATTTAATTTATTTATGACACAATGATGATGCAGTAATTATCTTATTAATGAAATATTGACATAATTGATGTTATAAACACCAAAATAAATGTAATTTGAGACTTTTTATGAATTCCACTAATTTTCTAGGTTACTATGATATATTAATGTTGATTTAATCAACTTGGTTCGAACATATAATTCTGTTATGACTTTCACAAAAATCATATATCAAATAGTGTCAAAATTGACACAAAATAGTTTTTAAATCAAATATTATATTATTAATTGATATTTTATTCCTAAAAATCTAAGGTTCGGCCAAATGACTTAGATAAGGATATATATATTAATAATAAACAATTTCGGGTTCGTTTGGCATGTTATAGTAAGTGTATTAACCATATAGTGAAAGAAAACAAAAAGACACGGTAAAAGTTAAATTAATTAACTTAGAGTTAAATCTAATTGATAAGGTTAAAATAATACCCTAAACTTTTCCAAATCTTATTGGTTTATAGGATTTAGACCCATACCTACTTTAGCTTCGAAATAAGACCCTTTGGAACCATTATAAACCGATTTTGACTTTAATATAAAATAATATTTTGAGATATTCCTAAGGTGCCCCTCTCCTCCCTTATAAAAGGGCACCTCCTCCCCCTCCTCCTCACACCAAATTGAGCACTCAAGCTCGGCCAACCCCTGCCATTTTCTCCTCTCCACTTCCCTAGAATAATCCTAGAGGTCCTGGTCTTCTCCAAAGACCAATCTTAGTTCCTTAAGTGGAGGATTCAAAGAGGCGTTCCAAAGAAGAGGAAATATCCATTACCGATCTTTTCAATTTCTTTCTTCTTCAACTTATTCTTCTTTATTTTTTTCATGATAAAGTAATAACATCAGTATTACTTACATACTGATATGTTATTATAAATATGAAACAACCCTAATTCCCCTTCTATCCATCCTACGGAAAAATGAAATCACCGCGCATGCGTACGTACGGAATACCGTCTCCACGCCGTGGTGTAATCTATTTTCCACCATCACCTTACAAGGATGTGTATAATGGTGTAATGAGTAACTATATATGATTATTATGAAGTAATATTGATACTGAAATAATATATATATACTCCAATACAATTCCACGATCATAGGAACGATATCATCACTCGTGCGTACGTACGGAATACCGTCTCCACGATGTGATGCGACTCGTTCTACATGATCTTCATTTCATAATGATTATATAAATGAACTGAATGAATGAATCTGGTATATACTACACTAATACCATTCGGTAAATGAATTATCTATAACCTAAAGATAAGAATAAGAATTTATTCGACAAAACACGCATAAGAACAAAAAGTTATAAAGACCCGAGTAACAAGTAACAATGAAATATTACTAACAAGAAGCTAATAATATGACCATATATGATATCATATAAATATGTATGATTCTGGAATAAGTCAATAACATTATTTAAACCATTATACAGGAGCTTCGGACACGAACAAAGCAAATCGGACCTAAGGTAAGGGAAATATCATAATCTCATTTTTATCCGAGATTGTTTATTCGTAAGTATTCACTAGGGTGTATTTTATCATCCACATCCATGTTTCATCAATATGTAATATTATTTCCATCCACCTACAATTGTTTAAATCCATTTTAACCCTTTGGTGAGTTTTTAGTAATATGTATGAAAGGAATCTTTTGTCGTACGAGTTACTTTTTGACTTTTCCGACAAAAGTACGAAGAATGTTTTTTTAACTTATACGGCATGGATGGATTTTTAAAACATTATTTCCAAGAAGCTTCCTTTACAAGTTATCAATTTTATTTTTAATCAACTTCTTTTATTTTAAAGTCGTATGACATGTTATGAAAGGAAAAAAAAATTTGAAGTAGAAAGGATATTTTCCTCAAGAATGGAGTTCAAGTATTTTATCAAAATTATTTTCCATCTAAGATAATAAAAGGGTTATGTTTTTATCCCTATTATTACATGTATTTGATTATGTTGTGATGGAAATATTTTTATGAATTCCTTTATCTTATATGAATTGTTTTATGATGTCATGATGTTTCAAGAATCCCATTTTTGTTACATGTGTTATGCGATGATGTATGTTTTATGATTATGTGGCACACATAAGAAAGGATTCATTATAAGATGGGTGGGACCTATATCTCCCTCCAATGCATTGGGTAAAGATTTTATATCTCATGAGATAGACATGGCTGGAATGGAAGGTTATTTCGGTTCAGTGATACAGGACTGAAACGAGGAGTGAACTCGGTTCAGAAAGGGACTTTGTCCACTAAGATAGTCTTGGAAATGAGTCATGACTAACAAGAAATGATTTTCCATGATTATGTGTGCATGCCACAAAGTTTCAAGTTTTATGGGGATCTCATTTTCACTTCTATGATTTATTCCATGTTAAGATATTATGATCTCTTTTGCAGGTTTTGATTTTCAAAACGATATGATTTGATTTTTATTTCCTTTATTTTCCCTTGCTGAGCATTTGAGCTCACCCTTTTATGTTTTCTTTTCCCCAGGTCAGGAAGATGGATATTAAGTAGAATATGCTAAAAGGGACCCTAGATATGATGAAATAAATGGGAGACACTGTAGAAGATTTATGAACTAGTTGTTTATGTTTCCCAGTTTCTAAAGACACTATACCTATACGGTCCTTTGTGGTTTTATCATATGTTGTAATACGTGTGCTTCAATTTTTGAAGTATTAAAAATGTATGTAAAGTATGGGTCGTTATAGTTGGTATCAGAGGAAAGGTATAGTCAACCTTTGGAAACTAGGATGTGAAAGCCTTAGTAAGAACCCTAAGGATAAGTCTAAGCATAGAACACAATCTTAGTGTTTTAGAAATGGCCTTGAATAACCTAGGATAAGACCTTAAGCATGAAAATTTTATTCTTGAATTATGTGGTTTCCTATTATAATTAGTGTTGCTCACACTATTCTTCTTGGTTTTAGTCAATGGCTGGAACCCGAAGGAACCGTGTTAATGCGGAATGCGATGGGCAATGCAATGATTGTCCCCCTGAGCAAACAAACGATATGGGAGCTGGAATGCAAAATCTTGTAGCCATGCTCACACAACTTTCTCAAGCTATGAATCATGCAGGATTTCCAAACGAGCAAAGGAGGGAGCAACATTCTATTGAATCCTTCATGAGGCAGCGTCCACCTTCTTTCAGCGTGTCTACTGATCCATTAGTTGCTGAACAATGGATTAGTACTACTGAAAAGATATTTTCAGTTCTTCAATGTTCTGAGCATGATAAAGTCATCCTAGCAGTGTATCGTTTGGAAGGAGATGCTGATCAATGGTGGAATCTTGTTAAGAATGCGAGGCAAAGGGATGAAATTGAGTCTATGGAATGGGACGAGTTCAAGAACTTATTTTTCAATAAGTACTTCCCTCGTATTCTCCGAACAAAGATGGAGAAAGAGTTTCTTGAACTGAAGCAAAGGGATGATGAATCTGTTGGTACCTATGAAGCAAATTTTACAAGACTTGCAAGGTACGCTTCTGGTATTATTATCCAACCTGAGAGTAAGATCAATCGATTCTTTAGTGGCTTAAAACCAAGTCTTCGAAGGGCGTTAGCCATAAGGGACTTCAATAGCTATGAGGAAATCGTTCGATGTGCTCTCAAAGTCGAGATGGAGATTGGAGTAACCCATCAGTCACATGGGTTTGATAAGAAGAGGAAGATGGAATTCAAAGAAAAATCTAAAGAGCACACGGAAAAGAAGATGAGCTTTTCCTTATGCTCAAAGTGTGGAAAGAAACATGGAGGGAGTTGTCTTAAAGGGACAAGTAAATGTTTTAAATGTGGAAAAGAAGGTCATCGGGCATTTGAATGCCGTGATAATGGGAAGAAGATGTCTAATGACGCAAACAAAGGAAGGGATACACAGAATGAACCTACTACACTTCAATGTTTCAAGTGCAAGGAGATGGGGCATTATGCCAATCAATGCCCAAATCCAAGGGTTGATGATGATGGTCGACGTCAACAAAATCTTAAGGCTAAAGACAAAGGAAAGTCACATGCAATTTCTATCAGCGATGTGGAGTACGATAACGATGTGGTGAAAGGTACACTTACCATCCACTCTAAAGTAGAAAATGTTTTATTTGATTCTGGATCCACCCACTCTTTTATTTCTGAAGAACTTTTCTAAGGGTATCACCGTATTACCTCAACAATTAGATGTTGAGTTATCTGTGACAAAACCTAATGGCACATCAATCGCATCAAAAGTTTATAATTCTTCTCCGATCAAAGTTTGTGGGAAAGTGCTTCCTGCAAATCTTGTGATCCTTCCTTTAGTGGAATTTGATGTGATTCTTGGCATGGATTGGCTTTCTCTACATGGAGCTCATATCGATTGCCAAAGAAGGGAAGTCACATTTCATATTCTAGATCAATCTACGATTGTCTATCAATGCAAGGATGAACATAACCTTCCAGTGGAAATTTCTTCCATCTTATGGGTATTGATTCCACTAAATGAAGGTAATTTATCTCAAATGGTTGGTGAGAAACTCACGATTAAGAATATGCCCATTGTACGAGAGTTTGATGATGTCTTTCCGGAGGAATTGCCGGGTCTTCCACCAAATCGTGAAGTTGAGTTTTCAATAGAACTCGTACCGGGTGCTTTGCCTATTTCAAAGACACCTTATAGAATGGCCCCAATTGAGTTGCAGGAATTGAAGAAGCAACTCCAAGAGAATCTTGATAAGGGATTCATACGCCCTAGTGCGTCACCTTGGGGAGCACCTGTTCTATTTGTTAATAAGAAAGATGGATCAATGAGACTTTACATTGATTATCGAGAACTTAACAAGAACACTATCAAGAACAAATATCCTCTCCCACGCATTGATGACTTATTTGACCAACTACGCGGAGCTCAATACTTTTCCAAGATTGATCTTCGTTCAGGGTATCATCAATTAAGGGTCAAAAGGGAGGATATACCAAAGACGACTTTCCGTACAAGGTATGGACACTATGAATTTATAGTGATGCCATTTGGTCTTTCTAATTCCCCTGCTATCTTCATGGATCTAATGAATAGAGTCTTTAGAGACTATCTTGATCAATTTGTGGTAGTCTTTATAGACGATATTCTTGTCTATTCAAAGAGCAAGGAAGAGCATGAAGATCACTTGATAATTATATTGAAGACCCTGAGAAAGGAGAAGCTTTATGCCAAATTTACCAAGTGTGAATTTTGGATTCAAAAAGTTGAATTTTTGGGTCATATAATCTCAAAAGAGGGGATATCTGTGGATCCAGCAAAAACAGAGGTTATCGAAAGATGGTCAAGACCAACAACAGTAACTGAGATCCGAAGTTTTCTTGGTTTGGCTGGATATTATCGACATTTTGTAAAAGATTTTTCACGATTATCTAATCCACTCACCAAGTTGACTCGGAAAGGAGTTAAGTTTGTCTGGACAGAGGAATGTGAAGAGAATTTCAAGGAGTTGAAAAGAAGGTTATCCAGTGCACCTGTGCTCACACTGCCTTGTAGTGGAGAAAGGTTTGTGATCTACAGTGATGCATCCAAGAAGGGATTGGGGTGTCTTCATATGAAAAATGATATGGTGATAGCTTATGCCTCACAACAGTTGAAAATCCATGAGCAAAATTACCCAACACATGATTTGGAGTTGGCTGCGGTAATCTTTGCATTAAAGATTTGGAGGCATTACCTTTATGGTGAAAGGTGTGATATTTATACTGATCATAAAAGTTTAAAGTATATTTTCACACAAAAGGAGTTGAATATGCGTCAAAGAAAATGGTTGGAGCTGATTAAGGATTATGACTGCTCAATCCATTACCACCCTGGGAAAGCAAACAAGGTGGCAGATGCATTAAGTCGACAAGACCATGCTAGTTTATCCATGATGAGGATCACAAAAGATCCAATATTTATGGATTTACAAAGGATGGATCTTGGAATTATAATGGAAGGGGAAAAATCTTATCTTTCTCAAATGAATGTTCAACCATCTATACATGTGAAGATTAAAGAGGCATAGAAAGAAGATGTCGAGTTACAAAAGAAGGTGAGAAATGTTCCTGAATTCAACCTTGATTGTGATGGGATAATAAAGTTCAGGAATCGGGTTTGTGTTCCTCCCATCCCTAAATTAAAGAAGGAGCTGCTGGATGAGGCTCATAGTTCTTCATTCTCTATTCATCCTGGAAGCACGAAGATGTATAGGGACCTGAAAGAGTACTTCTGGTGGGATGGCATGAAAAGAGATGTTGCTGAATATGTCTCTCGATGCTTGGTTTGTCAACAAGTTAAAGCTGAGAGACAAAAGTCTAAGGGGATGTTACAACCATTACCCATACCCGAATGGAAATGGGAAAACATCACTATGGACTTTGTCACAGGACTTCCTAAAACATCCAAAGGCAATAATGCTATCTGGGTCATAGTTGATCGTCTTACAAAGTCTGCACACTTCATTCCTATTAGAGAGGATTTCTCTCTAGATCAGCTTGCCAGGATATATGTAAAGGAAGTGGTAAGATTTCATGGAGTACCACTTTCTATTATATCTGATCGGGATCCGAGATTTACCTCGAAGTTCTGGCGAAGTCTTCAGCATACTCTGGATACAGAGTTGAGTTTCAGCACTGCTTATCATCCCCAGACAGACGGTCAGTCTGAGAGAACAATTCAAACCCTAGAAGATATGTTGAGAGCTTGCTCTATGGATTTCAAAGGAGGTTGGGATCAACACCTACCTTTGGTAGAATTTTCTTATAATAATAGCTTTCACTCCAGTATTCAGATGGCTCCTTATGAAGCTCTCTATGGAAAGAAATGCAGGACTCCAACTTGCTGGGATGAAGTTGGGGAAAGAAAGCTATTAGGACCTGATCTCGTTGATGAAATGGCAGAAAAGGTCAGATCTATTCAACAACACATAAGAGCAGCTCAGAGTCGACAGAAAAGTTATGCCGACAACCGAAGAAAAGACCTAGAGTTTGAAGTGGGTGATAAAGTGTTCTTACGAATATCTCCCTGGAAGAGGGTTATGAGATTTGGAAAGAAGGGGAAGTTGAGCCCTAGATATATCGGTCCTTTCGAAATACTGGATCGTGTTGGGAAGGTAGCTTACCGATTGGCACTTCCACCGAATCTCTCTCAAGTTCACGATGTGTTCCATGTATCTCTCCTGAGAAAGTACATACCAGATCCTTCACATGTACTCAGCTCAGAAGTTGTACCGCTGGAGCAAGATCTTTCTTATGAAGAACAACCGATAGAGATTCTGGATCGTAGCGAAAAAGTCCTACGAAACAAGACCACTCGCTTGGTGAAAGTTTTATGGAGAAACCACCAACTTGAAGAAGCTACATGGGAGGTTGAGGATATGATGAGGGAGAAGTATCCTCATCTATTTGTTGCAAAGTGACGAATTTCGAGGGCGAAATTCTTTTTAAGGGGGGTAGAATGTAACACCCGAGACTTTTATGTTATATAAATCATCAAAGGAATCTTTTTCTACACAACACTTGCTTGTCTTGCTTTACACGCAATCGCGACCTTCCTCGATAGCTTCGTCGTACGCAATACCGAGTTTCACTAAACAACAATATGATATTAAAACTAGCCGTTATGAATAGTAATAATCACTTTTTGAAATTTTATAAATTTTATTTTTCAAAATGGACTTCATTTTTGGACTCAGAATATCGAAATTAGCCTAGGGTGAAATTTTGGTATTTTTCTGAAAACTTTCAATTTTTGATGAATAGTGAAACCACTAAGTGGTAGGTTAAAAACTGAATTTTGCATAAAACTTAATTTTACCGCTTCTGTGAATGGAATTTCAATAATCCGAGAGACACGGTTAATATCAAGGACTAAAATGTGGTTCAATGAGATGAAAATAATTTTTTGGTGAATAGTAACTTTTTACTATTTTTACCGCGGTTAATAGTAAATAGGGTAACTAAGGGTAAATATGATATCAATCTTACCCTAACACATGTCCTAATTCTATTGGACAAGTGTAATTCGACCAAAAACAAACTTAGGAATAAAATATGACCATTTAGGCCCACTTGGATTAGATTAGGACATTTATTATTAATTTATTTAAAGAAGGGTTAAAATAGTTAAAATCAAAGTTTAATAAGTAAATAATTTTTAATATGGGGTTATATATAAGATAAATTCGACTATAAATATTCATTAGAAAGCTAAAAAGATTTCCTACATAAGGGTATTTTATTTGTAATTTTTAGACATTAAATAAGTTAATTTATTTATGACACAATGATGATGCAGTAATTATCTTATTAATGAAATATTGACATAATTGATGTTATAAACACCAAAATAAATGTAATTTGAGACTTTTTATGAATTCCACTAATTTTATAGGTTACTATGATATATTAATGTTGATTTAATCAACTTGGTTCGAACATATAATTCTGTTATGACTTTCACAAAAATCATATATCAAATAGTGTTAAAATTGACACAAAATAGTTTTTAAATCAAATATTATATTATTAATTGTTATTTTATTCCTAAAAATCTAAGGTTCGGCCAAATGACTTAGATAAGGATATATATATTAATAATAAACAATTTGGGGTTCGTTTGGCATGTTATAGTAAGTGTATTAACCATATAGTGAAAGAAAACAAAAAGACACGGTAAAAGTTAAATTAATTAACTTAGAGTTAAATCTAATTGATATGGTTAAAATAATACCCTAAACTTGTCTAAATCTTATTGGTTTATAGGATTTCGACCCATCCCCACTTTATCTTCTAAATAAGACCCTTTGGAACCATTATAAACCGATTTTGACTTTAATATAAAATAATATTTTGAGATATTCCTAAGGTGCCCCTCTCCTCCCTTATAAAAGGGCACCTCCTCCCCCTCCTCCTCACACCAAATTGAGCACTCAAGCTCGGCCAAACCCTGACATTTTCTCCTCTACACTTCCCTAGAATAATCCTAGAGGTCCTGGTCTTCTCCAAAGACCAATCTTAGTTCCTTAAGTGGAGGATTCAAAGAGGCGTTCCAAAGAAGAGTTAATATCCATTACCGATCTTTTCAATTTCTTTCTTCTTCAACTTCTTCTTATTTAGTTGTTTCATGATAAAGTAATAACATCAGTATTAATTACATACTGATATGTTATTATAAATATGAAACAACCCTAATTCACCTTCTATCCATCCTACGGAAAAATGAAATCACCGCGCGTGCGTACGTACGGAATACCGTCTCCACGCCGTGGTGTAATCTATTTTCCACCATCACCTTACAAGGATGGGTATAATGGTGTAATGAGTAACTATATATGATTATTATGAAGTAATATTGATACTTAAATAATATATATATACTCTAAAACAATTCCACGATCATAGGAACGATATCATCACTCGTGCGTACGTACGGAATACCGTCTCCACGATGTGATGCGACTCGTTCTACATGATCTTCATTTCATAATGATTATATAAATGAATTGAATGAATGAATATGGTATATACTACACTAATACCATTCTGTAAATGAATTATCTATAACCTAAAGATAAGAATAAGAATTTATTCGACAAAACACGCATAGGAACAAAAAGTTATAAAGACCCGAGTAACAAGTAACAATGAAATATTACTAACAAGAAGCTAATAATATGACCATATATGATATCATATCAATATGTATGATTCTGGAATTAGTCAATAACATTATTTAAACCATTATAGAGGAGCTTCGGACACGAACAAAGCAAATCGGACCTAAGGTAAGGGAAATATCACAATCTCATTTTTAGCCGAGATTGTTTATTCGTAAGTATTCACTGGGGTGTATTTTATCATCCACATCCATGTTTCATCAATATGTAATATTATTTCCATCCACCTACAATTTTTTAAATCCATTTTTACCCTTCGGTGAGTTTTTAGTAATATGTATGAAAGGAATCTTTTGTCGTACGAGGTACTTTTTGACTTTTCCGACAAAAGTACGAAGAATGTTTTTTTTAACTTATACGGCATGGATGGATTTTTAAAACATTATTTCCAAGAAGCTTCCTTTACAAGTTATCAATTTTATTTTTAATCAACTTCTTTTATTTTAAAGTCGTATGACATGTTATGAAAGGAAAAATGTTTTTGAAGTGGAAAGGATATTTTCTTCAAGAATGGAGTTCAAGTATTTTATCAAAATTATTTTCCATCTAAGATAATAAAAGGGTTCTGTTTTTATCCCTATTATTACATGGATTTGATTATGTTGTGATGGAAATATTTTTATGAATTCCTTTATCTTATATGAATTGTTTTATGATGTCATGATGTTTCAAGAATCCCATTTTTGTTACATGTGTTATGCGATGATGTATGTTTTATGATTATGTGGCACACATAAGAAAGGATTCATTATAAGATGGGTGGGACCTATATCTCCCTCAAATGCATTGGGTAAAGATTTTATATCTCATGAGATAGACATGGCTGGAACGGAAGGTTATTTCGGTTCAGTGATACAGGACTGAAACGAGGAGTGAACTCGGTTCAGAAAGGGACTTTGTCCACTAAGATAGTCTTGGCAATGAGTCATGACTAACAAGAAATGATTTTCCATGATTATGTGTGCATGCCACAAAGTTTCAAGTTTTATGGGGATCTCATTTTCACTTCTATGATTTATTCCATGTTAAGATATTATGATCTCTTTTGCAGGTTTTGATTTTCAAAAAGATATGATATGATTTTTATTTCCTTTATTTGCCCTTGCTGAGCATTTGAGCTCACCCTTTTATGTTTTCTTTTCCCCAGGTCAGGAAGATGGATATTAAGTAAAATATGCTAAAAGGGACCCTAAATATGATGAAATAAATGGGAGACACTGTAGAAGATTTATGAACCAGCTTTTTATGTTTCCCAGTTTCTAAAGACACTATACCTATACGGTCCTTTGTGGTTTTATCATATGTTGTAATAAGTGTGCTTCAATTTTTGAAGTATTAAAAATTTATGTAAAGTATGGGTCGTTATAACTTGACTGAGATATCTAGCTACTTGATGGAGTAGGTTTGGATAACCCATATTTTCAACCTGAATCTCGAGGGATGGAAAGCTTATTTAGTGTTCCACATTAATTTAATAATTAATTCCACTGTTTCTCATATTATTGCATGCACTATTACTATAAGCTTGATTATTTAGTCATTGTGGGTTTCAGCCTACTGAGTTTCACTCACACCATGTTCAGACATTCTTTGGTACCTGGGGGGAAATCATGAATTTTGATATGGACAAGGGAAAGGGACATATACTTGATTGAATACTTTATTGGATGGGACTGAAACATGGAGGTGGGGTTGATAATGGGTTGTAATATTGGGGTTTGGGAGTCTTTTATTATTATTATTATATTAGTCTTTTACATGTGTGACTTTGGCATGAAATGTAAATTTTCATACAGTTTCGTATGAAATGGTTTATTATTATTTATTTGGATTATTGGTAATTTATATATTTCTTGTTTGAGTTGAACATGTAAGTTTATTTACTGGTAGATTCAATAATTTTATTTATATTAATTCCAATATTTTTGTAACTCTATACGAAAGGGTATAGTCTCCCCACTAGATTTCAAACACCCTCGCATCTAGTCAACAACCTCTAGCATACAGGGAGGTGTGATTGAGGACATGTAACTATGCATCTCATCCATTTGAGAGAGTACCATACCGAGGATGTTAGAGAAATCATCATGAGAAGAATTCCTAATGTATTTTGAGCCTCTACCACTAGAAATTCAAAAAAACATTATTCCATAAGATAAATATCATTCGACCATATAACACATATTTAAGAAAATTTTCATATCACTTCAAGGTTCTCATTATAGTAGGGACCAACTATAACCTTTCAATGAAACAAATACTCTAAGTAAATTATTACATTAATTATATGATATAGAACACTGATAATTTGATATGATAAGTAATAATATTTAGGTATTTGAATATAAAGTTAATTGATTATACAAAATTACTTGGTTATAGGGCTCCAACTCCAATATGTACCTCGAAAATTTACTTAAATTAATACATGTAGAATAAAATGTGATAATTTCATTGGAATGTTAATAAATTAATGGATAAAAAAATATTGAATTATCATTAGGTTAGACATGATTACTATGAGGATATGGGGAGGGTTGGCACTAGTAAGGAGTGAAAGACTTAATTTTCTTCCTCCACTAGCATAAACTTTCTCTAGGAGACAGATATTTTAATTTTTCATATTCCTTAGTCTTATAAAGTGTAACATCATGAAAATTTAGTTCAAAATATTAGCATTATTGATAATTTTATTTACACGCAACAACAAGCATTAAAAGAATTGTGATATACAATAAAAAAATTATTATGTGACCATTATAAACTAGATGTTAAATTTACGATGTGGATAGGAATAACCACAACTTGAAATAACACATATAAAGGTTTTACATAATTAAAATATATTGATTAATTCATAATAAATAAGAATTCAATTTTTAGTAATATCATTTTATTCTTCAAAAATTATTTTCTTCAAAATTTGTTTATATATAATTTTGTTCACGCAAAATATAGTAAATTTAAAAAATATAGAAAATTTATGTTAGAAAATTTATATAATTTTTTAAATCATCATATAAAAATTATATTAGCGTGAGTGTTTTGGATTTTTTGGAAAAGGGTTCTTTTTTTAATGAATAGTGAAAAATGTCCATTTTTACAAAACTATCATTTCTTTTATTAAAAATATGTAATATAAAAGTACCATTATATTTTGGATTTTGTTTCAAATTAAAATAAGTCATATTTATTTAGACATAATTTAATTAATTATGAAATAATTTAATAATATTTAATTTTGGTACAAGATTATTTTAAGCATAAAACACATTTTTTCTTTAATAAACTATTTTTAATTGTATTTTATTTATTTACATGAAAATTTATTTCCTATAATTATAGGAATTGTATCTTGAAAAATAGATTCCATATTGAGAATTTGGAAGTTAAAATTTAGTAAATAGTTGTTTTTTATTTTTGGTCCTTATGAATAGAAATTATGGTAAATATTTATCACATCGGTATGGGTAAACCGGGTAAACATTACATGTTAAGGCCTAGAAATTGATAAAACTAGATTTATTTCATTATATGTATTCCTTTATACATAAATATTCTTTTATTCAATATTTTGAAATTTATTTCCACTTTCCTTTGATAATTACCATAATATTATTTAGTCAAAGTATGTCTTTTTATTATGCATTGGAAGAAAAAGAAAAAAATGTCAAGTAGACCTGAAGTATTGGAGGACAAGAGCATTTGTTCAAAAAAAATAACACACTCCGAGGGTAGGGAACCAGTGGTTGAATAAATAATGAGCGGGTAATTTGATTTCCCATTAAAGCAAGGCAGTCCAAAACATAGTTACATTAACACCAAGTATGGTACAAGATAGCATGTCCACTGAGATCCTTGCATCTATGGATAAGATAGTAAATAGACCAGGTGGAACTAATCTTACCATACAAAGTGTAGAAGATAAAAAAGGAATCAGTTTCAATGTCAGTGAGGGTAATTTTAGATGACATATAATTTACGTCCCATTAAACAAAGCCATACGCTCTACTATAAGAGAATATCGTTTCCAGTTGAACCAACTAAAGGAAACAATCATTGATCCCTTAGAGTCATGGACAACTCCACCCCCTCTCAAGATCCCAAGATTACAGGATCCAATATAGTTACATTTGAAACCACTACCGGTGGGTTCCCCTAAACCAATTATTCCAATAGAATCATAGTTTGAAGAGGCGTTGTTCTTCTTGCCTTCATACCCATTCACATGGAGTATGAATTCTTCTAATGCCACAAAAGAGAACCCAAATCAACTTTCAAGCACATATACCACGTCTATAAAGCTAAACAATAATCTGGAGATACTTCATCCCCAGCCCTGTTCTTAGCGTTCTAGATACACCAGCAACCAGCCATATTCAAGTGTTTATTTTCAAATTCCATTTCTATCTTGATTTCTTTATAGTAAAACTATTTGAATAGTCTCAAAATTACTTTAATGAATTTAATGTTAAATGATGTTTTATTAAATGATTTAAAAATTCATAAAAATATTATATTTAAACAATTGAATGGAATATTCTTGTTCATATCCAAAATTTTCTACTTATGGGTCACTTTGACTTTTAAGAGTATCTTTATTGACCCAGAAGTATATAAGCTTTGATATCATAGTAACAATCAAAATGGATAAAGTGGGTTAAAACTAATAGATAAGGGTCAAAAAATTAACTAAAATTTTAAAATATTTAATATATGATAGTAGTTATACTTGTCTCCATCCTATAATATAAATATACAAACTTTTTCCCACATGAACATGAAAAATAATTTTAATAATTTTAATTATTTTAAGTAAATCTAATTTTGTTATTTCCTTCACTATAAAAGAACATCACACCTTATTTCTTCCCCATACCACCTTAATCCTCTTATTTTGTTCAAAAGTATAAAATAAAGCTCTTATAAACATTGTTATCCAAATTTTGGAGGTTTTAGTCTCCTTAAAAGACCTTCCCATGAGTCATTAGAAGAAGTCCAAATGAGGTCAATCAAATAAGAGGTAACTATTTTAACCGATCTCTTTCATTTTACTTCTTATTTTACATCCTTCTATTAAATTATAAAAATTAAAATATAATAAAATTAGTATATTAACTATAATAACATATTATTATGTTGATTTAATAACCATTATCAATCTCATTTTTCATATATTATAAAATGATAACATCACCTGTGCATACGTGCGGACTACCACCTCCACAAAGTGATGTGATTCATTTTTCATTAATTATTTAAATGGAAGGTAACAAGGATAGGTTAAATGAATATATATGATATTTTTGACATAATAATTATTCTATAAAGGTGAATTATTATAAAAATTGTTTTTATTACATCCATTAAAAGGTGATAACATAACTCGTGCATATGTATGGACTACCGTCTCCACGAAGTGATGTAATTCATTTTTCACCAAAAAATTTTTTAATTGTTATAAAATTTTATATCCTAAATTTTTTTGATACTTCTGTAAATATCAAGATCCTATAGATAATAAAATAATAAAAATGTGTAATTACAGAAACTGTCGAACCAAAACATGCAATGAAAATGAAACATATTTCACTTGAGTGCTAATTTTAATAGAGAAATTATAAATAAATTTATAATTAGAAATTATAAAGGAATTATAAATAATATGTTACATATTAATATTGACTAGGAATATTTTCAATGATATATATATATATATATACTTATTATATAGGTTATTCAATCATGTATGAAGTAAGATGAGACGTGAGGTAAAGGTTTCTCTTTTGAATTTTGTGTCTGTGATACATAGTCCATATCCAGCTCTTATTTCATTCATGTGGGGTATATAATACCCTTATGATATTTTATATAGTGAATTTATTAATATTCATGTTATCTAAAGTCTCATTACTTTATTTCCTTCATGGGGGTTTTGATTCATAAGTTAGAAACATGGTAAGGGATTATGTTAGAATCACATTACATTTCATGATTGTCTATGCTAAATTTATATTAAGGGAAAAAATCTCAATATTATTCCTTAAGCCCCATATATTTTCTTATAATAAATTTATTCATTGAATATTTGAGTATCAGTGCAGTTTTCCTCTCTTTGGTACATAAAATTATCAAAACAAATAAAGAATAATGGACCTTGTTTCGTATTTTTGTTGATGATTTTTTTCTTCTATGTATATGATCTTCAAAATTATTTTATGTATGATTTAAAATATATAAAAAATATTTTCAAAAGTTAAATGTAATTACCTTTTACTCTATTTATAAAGGTTTAAATAGAATCATTTAAATTAAATATTTTCCAAAAAAGTTTTTTTTGATTTTTTTTAAAGTGTAAAAGGAATGTTCCCTTTTAAAGTGCACAACATGAATGAATTTTACCACCATCATGAAAGTTATTTTAATATAATTTTACTTTTTAGTTTTCCATATTTATTTTCAATAAAAATAATTCTATCAATAACATAGGAATTTTAAATTAAAATTTTATCAAAAGAAAAAGATATTTTTATTATTTTTAAAAGAAAATTTTGAATGTTCTTCAAAAGGTATTTCCTTTATGCAAATATCATTTTCATATTTTTATTCTTCATTGGGGATATGATCTTATCATACCCTCCACTTTTTTTATTTGGATGGATTATGATAATGGTGATTCTATGAAACTCATTTATATCCCACCGGTTAATTAAGGTATGATGAAACCATTTTATTTTCCATGGGTTATGCTATGATAAAATGAGGAAATGTGTATAAAACCTTTTTATTTTCCATGTTTTTTTATATGAATATATGGATAATGTTTTATGACATTTTGGAACACCTATATTTAATTTTCATTATGTGATGGGTTGGCTTGAAAATTAAATATTCCTCTAATGCATTGGGTAAATATGGATACCTCATGAGAAAAATATGTTATTCGTGAACCTAAATTCATGTTCATAACATTATGTATGGACCTGGGTTCACGTCCATGTGTTTAATAATTGGCTTAGTTTTATGTCTATAAGTTTATGTGTCGACCTCATTTCATGTATTTATCTAAACGAGTGAACTTTTTACAATTTATACTTGTTCACAATGTTATAAGCTTTTGTTTGTGCCACATTTATATGTTTAGGATATGATATCATGACTTATAACTGATTATTTATGTTTTATAGTTCTTATAAATTTTGATTTTTGTTATGATGATTCCTTGGGGTATGAATCAAAATTAATGATATTTAATCGATTGCATAATATTTTTTTATTTTATGATCATGTTCTCATACCCTTATATTCACTTATAATTGTCGATTGATATCTCTTTTGTTTACCCTTAATGATCATCTGATCTTTCCATTTTTATGTGTTCATTATCCCTAGGTTATGAATAAAGGTATTGAGGTTATTTCTAAGAATAGTATAATAATATAATAACATTCTACGATATATTGATGATCCATTAATAAATAATATGTTTATGTATCTAGTATTCAAAGAAACTAAACCTTTTTGGATTCTTGGAATATATACTTATATTTTCACTTTTAATATTCATTTAAAATGATTTAATATTTACGTAAGTTATTCTTGGCCCACCTTAATTTGTGTTAGAGTAGGGTTTGGTTACTTTTCTAGATTATTATTATAAATTTTGGTGAAAATCCTAAGGATAAGTCTACATAGAAGATAATATATTAATGTTTTGTTAAATAATATATTAAGTGTTTTCACAAAAAAATATTTTCTTTATGGATATTGGAAAATGGATGAAGTAATGGAATAAATTCACCTAGTGTAACAACTATTAAACGGGAATATTTTGAATTAACTTTACTCTCACCAGTGCATGATTCGTGGGACTAAGACTACATGCTTCGGTAGAAACTCCTAGGTGATAATCTCAGGCTCATTCAAATTTTCTTTATGACCCATTATTAGGATTTTAATTGATAATAACCATGGATGGAGTCATTTAAACCTAAGGTTTCATTGATTAAAAATAATTATTTATGATTTTGACATCATATGAATCATTTTTCATGATTATAGGGTATCAAACTATGACTATTATCTCTCATACTATACTTTTTGGTTTTAGTCAATGGATGGAACTAGGATGAATCATGTTATAATTGAATATTTTGGATGATGCAGTTAATATACTCAATAGAAAACAAATGAAACACTAAATTAAATCCAGAAGATTGTGATTATTTCTAACATGTTATCTCGATATAAGATTAATAAAATGAACAATATAGAGCTTATGAATAAACCAAATAATAGAAAAATGGAGTTTCATGAGGACCATTGAGTAAAGAGGATTTGACTTCTTAAACGTCAAGAATGTGGGAAGAATCACCTAGGGAAATAAATCATAGGAATAGAAAGTTGTTTTTATTTATGGAAATGAAGGGATAAAGAAACTAATTATTAATGAAAAATGAATATTTATGTAGAGGGAAATAACTTGCATCCAAATATAATATTTATAATCTAATTTCTTATGTGTGGAAAACTGGGGAGTTATCCAAGTTAATTCTCTAATTTAAGATCTAACTCCTTGACCAAGGAAGGTCCTGTGTTATTATAATCATTGAATTGAAATGATTAATGTATTTATATATTAGGATTTGGTAATTATATTGTATAATTGTTTTATAAATGATATTATAGTTATAAAAATCACAAAACATCACCGGATTATTCTATAGTATCTTTGAATTAAGGATTTGAAAGCATATGTTGAATGGTATAGATAACCTAGAAAAGTGATTCAGTGGAAAGCTGAAATTTTTATAAAACACATGATTGAGGGAAAGATAACACTTAATATATGATTTCTAATGATTAAGGGTTGGTGTCCTGAGAACCAACTGTTTTGTACTTTGATTACATGAATGTTCACTTATTATATATTGTTCATTATTCTGCATGACGATAATATAATAATGTCCTGGAATATTTATTGCATTGATAAGGTCATAGCAGATCCCCTCTATGATGAGAACCTTGAAATGCTATAACAATATTCTTAAATAAAGTTCTATGGTTGGATGACGTACTATGGTAGGACACATGGTATACAGACCATCATGTGTGAGTACTAGTAAGAAGACGAGACTCTCTCTCATGGAGTTCGCACTTGGTAATCTCCAATATGGGATATTATGAGAACAGACCCGCCAGTAGAAATTATGGATGTCTTGGTGTCATCGTACATTGCTATGTACGAGCATGTGTAATGTTCCTTAGACTGGAAGATTATCATTAACTCATGTCATGACTCATGCACTTAGATTTTCTGATGAAAAATGTCACGCAGACAGTTGGAGGGAAGTAGGGTACGTTGGGTACGTCACAAGTGACATGTTGTTAATGGATAAGTCGAGGAAGGATTTTTCCCTTCCATTTATGGAAATTGATATCTCGACCCTTTGATTGAAATAGAACTATCGCATTAAATTCCATGGCTATGGTGTAAAAAATGAGTTTATTTTAGGAATTCAAAGAACGACGGATCAAGCATATAGGTTTATGACACTACCATGGAAGCTGCTTGATGAGATATCAAGTAAAAGGGATTAAATTACACAGTAAGCGTTCGTATGAGGTGATACTTCAACACGGCATCAACTTCTTTCTCTTGGGTGCCTTGACCCGTCGCTAGACCGTAATCTTGGACTTTAGGAAAGCTCGCCTAATGCCAACGAGAAAGAGGCCTAGAGGGTCACACACTAAGTGTATTCAAGTATCTCAAGTAGAATAAAGATTATTCCCATACGTGGTTTAATAATTATTCAAGGAAGCCTAAATCGTTTTAATGATGGAGGAAGAAGGAAATGAAAAACAAGATATACACGTCGTGTATTAAAGATTACACGCCATGTAGTTTTTCATGGAAAACAAGTACAAGCTGTGTATTAATAAATACACGCCGTGTAGTTTTCTTTATGGAAAGGAAATAAATAAATGAAAACAATATATACATGTTGTGTACATTGAATCTACACGCCGTGTAGTTTTCAATGAAAAACAAGTACACGTCTTGTATTTATTAATACACGCCATGTAGTTTTTCCAGTCTGGGTTTTGAGGATATAATATTGTTTTAAATGATATTTATTATAATAAGTGTGGGCGCATGTCAAGGAATTAATTATTCGACCTGGGGGTTTTAAATGAGATTCAATGAAATAAATAAAATGCGTAATGTGTTTATTTATTGTCATAACTCTACAACCTCAATCCTGATTATAAATATCCTCACAACCCAAAATCTTTTCTTACACACAACAGAATCGTTGTGCACAACAATTCTGAAGAATTCTTTCAAGGCTGAAAGAACCTTATCCTCTAATAATGCACTCAAGACCGAGAGATATCCTATTCCATTGGATCAAGACAATCTAAGGTGGACAACGCAAGCAAAGGCTTCTCCATGCTAGCACCTGGAGAATCCTTTGGCTATGTCTAGAGATATGAGGTACACGTGTGGATCATCGCTAGAGGGAGTCTACACTTGGCTTCTAAAATGCAACGACGGGTCACATCAACAACGTGATCAAGAACATAAATAAAGAAAGAACACCCAAAAGGTATTTATTTATAATTAATTAAATTAATTATAATCAACCTGTAACGATCCTTGTTTGTGGTTCCGGGAAAAACCTTCTTATTTGTCTTTTTCTGTGATTCGATCCGTGGAGACTGGCATTTATCGTCATATTGATCCCAGATTGATCATTGCTAATGAAAAAAACCCAAGTGGGCACATTCACCCATGCACTTCCGCTGTGCCCGGAACCTTCAAATGGTATTAGAGCAAGGTTACAACGTTGATTATAGTTATTTAATTTTCATTGATAATTTACGCATTTATATTTGATTCAAATCGAAATATATCATTCTATTAATCTGAATAAACAAGATATATTATTCCTCCTTCATTTCTCAATTCATATCACAGAAAAGGCCTTTTAATTTTAATTTTTGATCAAAATAAAAATGAGGAACTCATCCGGATGAGACGCTCTTTCTGTATGTACAACACGGGATTACACGGCGTGTAATTAAAACTACACACCGTGTACTTTGGTTCAATGAACCGGAACTGGTCTGCCAAACCACACCGTGTGAATTGAATATGCTTAAGTATTAATCACGCCATGTTGACCAGAATTGAATGGCGCGTGGAACCGGAATACACAGTGTGTATGTTGGAGCAACATGCAGTGTAGTCCGTTTCGGCCCAGGTGAAACTGTGTACAAGGATAAGTCGCGTACCGCGTACACAGGATTGCCAAGCTGATTACCGCGTAACAAGGAAGTAAATGCTGTGTATGACTCATCTACATGTTGTGTACTCCAAAATTTCCAAAGTAGAGAAAACACGGCAAAGCCCCCGGTGTGTACTTTTGATAAAGGGTGAAAAGAAATACACGTCGTGTAAATATAAACTACACGTCGTGTACTTTCAGAAAATTTCACCAGGTTTCCTCCAAAATTACAAAGACATGTACAAGGAATATGGATGAAAAGAATCTCAAGAAATTTCAGAAAGGAATTTAATATAAAGAATTGATTAATTATAAGATCATAATTAATTGAATTTGAGCACGACTTATCTTAAATGAAAGAACGATTCAAACAATTTGAATTCTAAATATGTGTAAATGTCGTTACATGCTATAGATGATCATGAGCTAGACCAAAGACCCTTTTTTTGTGTATGGTTTCATTTAAATTTGTTTAATTTAAATTTTTTAGCCTGCGAGCCTTCTTCCAAAAAAATGTAGGGCCTGCGTGCCCATGGTTTCTTTAATGTAAACCCATATAATATAGGATCTCCCAAGCCAGAGGAGATGGTTTAAATCCCGAAGCTGAGGAGAAACCGACACAAGAAGATACAAAGGTGGACAGGTGGGAGTACAAAACAAGAACCACCAGGTTCAAGGTATTTTTCCCTAGGTTAGGGTTAGCTTATCAAACCGCTAGATAAGATAACCAATATAAGCTCATGATCATTCCATATTATATTATTTCTGTCTGATTTCATAGTTTATTTATTATGTATGTGTTGTCTCGATCACATAATTAATGAACAAGCATGAAAAGATGGAATAAAATAAAAACCGGACTATGCGTAAACATTATCAGAGCATGGTTAATCACTTAAGCAAGCATCGCTTAATATTAACAAGCATGTGATAATGAAAAACTAAGAATAAAGAATAAAATCCCTCAAATACCATATTAAGTCATACCAAGCCTTCCGTTACTTGATTAAGGGAAAGATTCAACAAAACTATATGTTTGACCAACCCTTGTTGGGACACTTACTTTTATAAAGGAATCCCTTATGAAAGGTTTCGGGTTCACTTAACCATATTACATCAAGAGGAGTATCCCTTTCTAGACTTGATGTAATATTGGAGGAAAGATTTGAGGAAATCCAAGTCAGGATTTCAGGATTGGGGAGTCCACTCAACAGATCAAGGAACTGTAAGATCACAGTTGGCAAAGACTTGCCTACCTAAATACCTTCAAATAGCTTGACCAACCCTTATTGGGGTTATGTGAAGGGGAATATGGATCCTTTCCACTAGAATGTCAAAGCAACTGGACATTCCGAGTTCAATGGTTAGGGCCGTTGAGACTTGATAAAATAGTGGGAGACTTAAAAAATTTTATTATTTTTCATAAAATGTAATCAAGAAAGTACTAATAAATCTGCTCTTTTAAATTGTATAATCAAGATGACAAACTCATCAACCACGTTTTCTCTATGATCAATTCTGGATAAAGACAATATCCTCATCGGCGGTAACTTTCTGTAATGGTTTAGGTGCCTTTCGGTTATCCTACACCATGAACAAAAAAATTTACGTGCTGGAGTCATCGCTTCCTTATTCTCCTGCCCCATGGGTGAGTGATAAAGATTTCCTGGTCTATGATCAACATTTGAATGACGCTCTCGACGTTCAATGTTTGATGATGTCATCTATGTCAAGTGATCTCATGAAGTCTCATGAAGACATGGATGCCTACATCATTCTAGAGAACCTATGTGGTCTATACCAGGAGAGAGAAAGACAGGAAAGTTTTGAAATCCCCAGGTCTCTATTTCAGATCAAGCTTGGAGAGGGTGCCCCAGATGGGCCTCATGTAGTCAAGTTCATTGGATACATTGAGCGCTTGGAGTTTCTAGGGTTTAAACTCCCTGAATAACTGGGTACTAATCTCATTCTTGCATCACTCCCCCAGAGCTTCTCAAACTTTGTTGTGAACTTCAACATGAACAACATTGAGAAATCTCTATCTGATCTTCTTATCCTTATTCTCCAAGTGGATAATGACATGAAGCGTGAAAATCCTTCTATCCTTATGGTGAATAAAAGGAAAGGGAAGGATAAGATATTTAATCCCAAAGCTTCTTCAAGGCCTTCCAAGAAAAGGTAGATCAAAGGGGAGGCAAAGGAACAGGATGTTGTTTGTTTCACATGTGGAAAGAAGGGCCACTGGAAGAACAACTACACCCAACCAAGGAAGCAAGGGGAAGCTTCAGGTGCGTTTGTTATCGAATGAAATCTATCTGTTTCTACTAATTGGGTATTAGGTACTGCTTGTGGTGATCACATCTGTATCCAAATACAGGAACCAAGTAGATTCAGAAAGATTGACTGAGGTGAGGTGGATCTACGAGCAGCAAACGGAGCCAGACTCACTACTGTAGCTGTTAGAGACTACCACCTCACATTGCCTACTGGGATGAACTTGGTGTTAAAGGGTTGTTATTATGTTCCTTCTATTACTAAAAACATTATTTCAGTATCCAGATTAGATACTGATGGATTTATATTCATGTTTGGAAATGAATGTTGTTACTTTTATAAAGATATCATTTGTTTTGGTAGGGGACATTTATATAATAGCCTTTATGTGTTTGACTACACAAACCAAGTAATGGAAATCGATGACAAAGTAAATTCACATGACTCATACCACACACAACTTTGGCATCACCGGCTAGGTCATGTCAATGAGAAAAGTTTGAAAAAATTACATCAAGATGGGTATTTATATTCTTTCGAACTAAAACCACTTGGTGTATGTCATGCGTGTCTACAAGGCAAAATGACCAAATCCCCATTTAGTGGGAAAGGTGAAAGTTCTAAAGATCTTATAGAATTATTTCACACAGATGTGTGTGGACCATTTCCAGTTGAAGTAAGGGGTGGTTTCTCATACTTCATAACTTTTACTAATGATTTTAGTAGATATGGATATATCTACTTAATGAGGTATAAGTCAGATTCTTTTGATCAGTTCAAAGAATACAAGAATGAAGTTGAGAACCAGCTTGGTAAGAAGATTAAGAAACTCTGCTCAGACATAGGAGGAGAATATCTTAATCAGGACTTCATTGGTTTCTTATGGGAGTTTGGGATTCTATCTCAACTCACTCCTCCTTACACGCCACAGTGGAATGGTGTAAGCGAAAGGAGGAACCGCACCCTATTGGACATGGTGAGATCAATGATGAGTCATGCGAGTATTCCATTATCCTTTTGAGGATATGCATTACAAACAGGAGCACACATACTAAACCAAGTACCAACAAAATCGATAAATGGTATTCCATACGAGTTGTGGAGTGGACACAAATCCATGTTATCGAATTTACATGAGTGGGGTAGCGAAGCATTTGTAAAGGCCTCTTTAGGTAACAAACTCATGCCCCGAGGCACAAAGTGTATCTTTATAGGATATCCCAAGGAAACAAGGGGATATTAACTATACAACCCCTCAGACAAAAAGGTTACAGCGGAAATCCACGCCATATTTCTTGAGAGGGAGAACATCTCCAAAAGAGATAGTGGGAGCGAGATAGACTTCGATGAAGTTGAGGCTCAAGATGCACATGATTTGGTTCAAGAACAGATTCTACAAAGCCCTGTGGAAGAAAAATATGTTCCAGAGACACAAGAACTACGTAGGAGTATGAGAGAGGTGAGAGAACCAGAACTATATGATTTTCTTGTCACTGAGGATGGTGACTCATTATTGGTTGACAATGATGATCCTCTTACCTACAAGGAAGCAGTTGAAGGCACAGATGTTGCCAAGTGGCAAGAATCCATGAATTCTAAAATGGATTCCATATACCAAAACCATGTCTGGATTTTGGTATATCCTCTCGTTGATGTAAAGCCTATTGGTAATAAATGGGTATTTAAGAAGAAACTGGACATGGAGGGGAAAGTCAGCACCTATAAGGCACAACTGGTTGCAAAAGGTTTTAGACAACGTCAAGGAATTGACTATGATGAAACCTTTTCACCAATTGAAATTCTTAAATCCACCAGAATCCTATTGGCCACTACTACTTACCATGACTATGAAATTTGGAAAATGGATGTCAAAACAGCTTTCCTTAAGGGGAACCTCCAGGAAGATGTCTATATGACACAACCTGAAGGGTTTGTGACTCCAAAGGATGCCAACAAGGTATGCAAGTTATAGAAATCCATTTATGGATTAAAGAAATCATCAAGGTCATGGAACATTCATTTTGATGAATTTGTAATAGAATTTGGCTTTGTTAAGAACGAATGTGAGCCTTGTGTCTACAAGAGTTTTAGTGGAAGTGCAGTCGTTTTCCTAATTGTATATGTTTATGACATATTACTAATTGGAAACAAAGTACCTGTCTTACAGTCAGTTAAGGCATGGTTGAATAATTTATTCTCCATGAAATACTTGGGCGAGGAAGCATATATTCTTGGGATCAAGATCCATCGTGATAGATCCAAGAGAACACTGGGCCTGAGTCAAAGTACATACATTAACAAGATACTAAAGAGATTCAATATGGAACAGTCCAAGAGAGGATTGTTGCCAGTGTCACATGGCATTCATCTTTCCAAAAAAATGTGTCCTCAGACACATGAGGAAAGAAAGAGAGTGGAAAGGACCCCTTACGCATCCGTAATTGGGTCAGTCATATATGTTATGCTATGTACAAGTCTAGATGCTGCTTACGCATTAAGTGCAGTAGGCAGATATCAAGCTGATCCATGAGACCGCCATTGGATGGCAGTCAAGACTATCCTTAAGTATTTGAGGCGTACTAAGGATATGTTCCTAGTTTATGGAGGAGATGAGGAACTAGTCATCAGAGTACATGTAGATGCTAGCTTCCAGACTGATCAAGATGACATGAAGTCGCAGAATGGATACATCTTTAGTTTGAATGGAGGTGCAGTGAGCAGGAAGAGCTCAAAGAAAAGTGTTTTGGAAAATTCTACAGTAGAGTCAGAGTATATCGCAGCTTCTGAGGTTGCTAAAGAAGCAGTATGGATACGAAGCTTCGTCCAAGAGCTGGATGCTTTACCAAGAAGTAAAGATCATATCACACTCTATTGTGATAATACTGCAGTAGTGGCACTTGCAAAAGAGCCAAGGTCACATCAGCAGACAAAGCACATACTTCGGAAGTATCATTTCTTGAGGGATTTATCTCAAAGAGGTGAAGTTGCAGTGAGCAGTATTTGCACGGAGGACAATGTGTCGGACCCCTTGACTGAAGCCTTGACTCAGCAGAAACATGATCATCATGTGAGGTCTACCGGACTAAAAGTCGTAGGCAGTTGGCTCTAGTCCAAGTGGGAGTTTGTAAGGGTTGGTATCCTGAGAACCAACTGTTTTGTACTTTGATTAAATGAATGTTTACTTATTATATATTGTTCATTGTTCATCATGACTATAATATAATAATGTCCTGGAATATGTTTTTCATTAATAAGGTCATGGAAGATTCACGCTATGATGAGAACCTTGAAATTCTATAACAATATTCTTAAATAAAGTTATACGGTTGGATGACGTACTATGATAGGACACATGGTATACAGACCGTCATGTACGAGTACTCGTAAGAAGATGAGACTCTCTCTCATGGTGTTCGCACTGGGTAATCTCCAAGATGGGAGATTATGAGAACAGACCCGCCAGTAGCAATTCTGTAAGTCTTGGTGTCATCGGACATTGCTATCTACGAGCATGTGTAATGGTCCTTATACTATAATATTATCATTAACTCATGTCATGACTTGTGCACTTAGATTTACTGACAAAAACAGTCATGCTGACAGTTGGCGGGAAGTAGGGTACGTTGGGTGCATCACGAGTGACATGTTGTTAATGGATTAGTCGAGGAAGGATTTTCCCCTTCCATTTATGGAAGTTGATATCTTACCCCTTTGATTGAAATAGAACTGTCACATTAAATTCCATGGCCATGGTGTAAACGACAAGTTTATTTCAGGAAGTCAAAGAATGACGGATCAAGAATATCGGTTTATGACACTGCCATGAAACCTGCTTGATGAGATATCAAGACAAAGGGATTAAATTACCTAGTAAGCATTCGTATGAGGTGATATGTCAATGCGGCATCAACTTCTTTCTCTTGGGTTCCTTGAACCATTGCTAGACAGTAATCTTGGACTTTTGGCAAGCTCGCCTAATGACAACAAGAAAGAGGCCTAGAGGGTCACACACTAAGTGTATTCAAGTATCTCAAGTAGAATAAAGATTATTCCCGTACGTGGTTTAATAATTATTCAAGGAAGCATAAATCGTTTTAATGATGGAGGAAGAAGGAAATGAAAAACAAGATATACACGTTGTGTATTAAAGATTACACGCCATGTAGTTATTCATGGAAAACAAGTACACGCCGTGTATTAATAAATACATGCCATGTAGTTTTCTTTATGGAAAGGAAATAAATAAATGAAAACAAGATATACATGCCATGTACATTGAATGTACACGCCGTATAGTTTTCAATTAAAAAAAAGTACACGCCGTGTATTTATTAATACATGATGTGTAGTTTTTCCAGTCGGTATTTTGAGGATATAATATTGTTCTAAATGATATTTATTATAATCAATGTGGGAGCATGTCAAGGAATTAATTATTCAACATGGGGGTTTTAAATGAGAGTCAATGAAATAAATAAAACACGTAACGCATTTATTTATTGTCATAACTCTACAACCTCAAACCTGATTATAAATATCCTCACAACCCCAACCCTTTTCCCACACATAATAGAATCATTGTGCACAATAATTCTGGAGAATTATTTCAAGGTCGAAACAACCTCTTCCTCCAAGAATGCTCTCAAGACCGATAGAGATCCTCTACCATCGGATCATGATGATCTAAGGTGGACAAAGCAAGCAAAGGCTTCTCCATGCTAGCACCCAGAGAATCATTTGGCGACATCCAGAGATACGAGGTACACGTGTGTATCACCGCTAGAGGGAATCTACACTTGGCTTCTATGACTCAATGACAGAACACATCGAAAACGTGATCAAGAACATAAATGAAAAAATAGCACCCAAAAGGTATTTCTTTATAATTAATTAAATTAATTATAATCAACCTGTAACGATCCTTGTTTGTGGTTCCGGGAAAAACCTTCTTCTTTGTCTTTTTCTTTGATTTGATCCCTGGAGACTGTCATTTATCGTCATATTGATCTCGGATTGATCATTTCTAATGACAAAAATCCAATTAGGCACATTCACCCACGCGCTTCCACTGCGCCCGGAACCTTCAAGAATCACCTGGGGAAATAAATCAGAGGAATAGAAAGTTGTTTTATGTGTGGAAAAGAAGGGATAAAGAAACTAATTATTGATAAAAAAGGAAGATTTAAGTAGAGGGAAAGAAATTGAATCAAAATATAATATTTATAATCTAATTTCTTATGTGTGGGGAACTAGGGAATTATCCAAGTTAATTATCTAATTTAAGGTCTAACTCCTTGACCAAGGAAGGGCCTATTTTATTATAATCATTGAATTGAAATGATTAATGTATTTATATAGTAGTATTTGGTAATTATATTGTATAATTGTTTTATCAATGATATTATAGTTATAACAATCACGAAACATCACATGATTATTCTATAGTAGCTTTGAATTAAGGATTTGAAAGTATATGTTGAATGGTATAGATAACCTAGAAAAGTGATTCAGTGGTAAGCTGAAATTTTTATAAAACACATGATTGAGGGATATATAACACTTAATATATGATTTCTACTGAGATAACGTTTTTTTAGTTAGGATAAATAGATAATAGATGTTGATAATATAAATTGGATATTATCGACGACCATGAAACTGATTACTAACTTTATGAAAAATTGATTTATGTTATCTTTGATGAGGTTTATTCCATCTTTATATTTATGGAATATACTATATATTAGTTAATTTTAATTAAGAAATATTGATATTGTTAATTGTTATAATCATTTATTTTTTTCATTGACATTTTAATGTGATTCAAGTTATTGGGGAAAGCATCAGCCTATTTAAAGAGAATTCATGGTCATGATATTCACATGTGTTTTTGTGACATTATGAGCTAATTTATGTTATTTGGATTTAAATGTAAAAATTGATCATTAAAAAATATTTGAGAAACAAATATTGTGGATTTCTTTGGGTATTGAGTTTGGTCAGAAATATTTTAGAGGAGATTTAAGGTTAATAATTTATGAAATGATTTAATTTTAAATTTGGTTGTTATTGTTCAAGTTTTATAGATTAATGTATCGTTTAATCATATGAATATTTTTTAATATTTTATAACACTTGCGTACCATTTTTTACATATCTATAGATGTAGACAGCTTTTAATTTTTTATGAATCTTATTATATTTTAAAAAGTAATTTTAGTTTCTGAGGAATGAAAAATTCATATTCATTTCTTAGAGTCAGAGATAATATGAAAGTGGAAATTGATCAAATCACAACTAAATAATGAAATAATATAAATGAAATAAAAATAAATAAAGTAATTATATTTTATAATTTTCCCTATATTTATAGTAAAAGAATACATCAACTCTATGAAAAGGATCCTAAAAAAGACTATTGTTTTACATTTATTTATGATGAATTGATAATACTTTTTATCCATCACTGGTTTATGGTATTGTGGTAATTAACTTTCTCATGATCATGTTATCTATCACTCTCTATTATTCTTATGATGTTATTTTTCTCATCCAAATCCATATTTGGACATTGAGTTAATTTTATTCTTATTTGGGTACCTTATTATGTGTTAATTTAGGTAATATTTATGTTTCCTACTACCCCTTTTCAAATGATGTTTTATTATATTTTTTTTATTATATGAGTTTTCAAAAAACATATTTTCAAATATTGAACCCTTTATTTTTCTGATAAAATTATGAGGTTGAAATTTATTTAAGGTTGGTTTAATTTGAAACCCCAAAAATTTAGTTGAAAATAATATTATTCCTGATATCTTTATTGACATGAAACACTGATATTTTAATGAAGTATGTTGCACTAAAAAGATATTATTATGTGACCATTATAACTTAGATATTAAATATGAAGAATTTTATTTAATATCCACAAATTTAAATAATATTTATAAAGGTTTTACATAGTGTATATGTATTTATTAATTCATAAAAAACAAGTATTCCATTTTCTGTAAAGTATTTTCATGCTTCAGAAAAAAATAGTTAAAAAATGGTTTTTATTGCATTTTGTGCATGAACATTTTTGTTAATTTCTGAAATTTTTAGAAATTTTATTTAAGAAAATGAATAACAATTTTGAAATCGGCATTTCAACATTATATTAGGGTGAATTTTTGGTATTTTTCTAAAATGGTTGATCTTTTAGTAAATAGTGAAAAATACTGATTTTTAAAAAACTGTCATTTCTTTAAATTAAATTAAATAATATAAAAAATAATTATATTTTGGATTTGGTTTTAAATTAAAAAAATATATTATAAAATTATTAATAATTTAATTAATAATAATTTAATTTTCGTAATATTTAATTTTTTACATTCTCATTTCTAAGCATAAAAACATTTTTTTCATAAAATTGTTTTTCATTATGGTTTACAAATTTATATTAAAAATATTATCTTATTATTCTTGTAATTTATCCATGAAAATGGATTATATATTTTCAATTATGTGGTTTGTATTTCTTTAATAATTCCCATTTGTTTTTTGCCCTTGTGAATAGTAAATGTGGAAAATATTTGTTACTTCTGTATGGGTAAAACAAATAAAATATGTTTAAAACTATGGGATAAGGCCTATAAATCCCCATAACACTTCTCTTTATTTAATTTTATAGATTTATTTTAACTTTAATCATATTATTTTCAATGGTTTTTCAATTTAGTGTAACATTCCTCAAATAATGGCCTTAATATTATTTTAAGTAAGAATAAAGAAAAATGTCACTCTCTTTGTTTTAATATATATAATATTTTTTTCATTGTGATAAAAAGAGGTTATTTTGGATTATAAATGATTATTTTAAAGGTGAATTGATTTTTTAATCACATTAATTTATTTTTAATTTTTGGTGATGAAATGATTTCCCTAAATCTCTATGCACCGCCAACACAGTGCTTGTTCTATTAATATAAATATCAAATAAACAATTTTAGACATATTAAAATTAATATTTTTTTGATTAATTATTATTTTATAATTAAATAGAGAAATATAACATTTTAGTGGTTTATTTAATGTTTATATTCTAATTCCATTTCTATATTTGTTTCTTTAAAGTCAAGATATACGAATAGTCCTGAAAGTGATTTTAATAGGATCTTATGTTAAATAAAATTCATTAAATGATTTAACATTCATAAAAATATTATATTAGGAACCTTTAATGGTATATTATCGATCATGTCATAAATTGTCCACTTACAGGTCAATTTTCCTTTTAAAATTTTCTTCATGTCCCCTAAAGAGTAAAAAATGTGATATCATACTAATAATCCAAATGGCTAAGGAGTGTTAAAATTGAGGGATATGGGATAAACCTCAACTAATTTTTTATAAATATTATTTAATATGATTATTTTGACTTATAATAAAACTATATTTGAAATATATCACCTTGAATCTACTTTCAGAAGAAAATTAATTTATTATATTTAATTGTTTTAGGTAATTCCATGTTTGTCATTTCATTCCCTATAAAAGAACATTATAACTCCTATCTTCCTCACAAAACATTGAGCTATTTAGTTCATCCAAATCCTACTAAAACTCATTATAAACATCCTTACACAAGTTATATAATTTTTGGTCTCTTTAAAATACTATCCCTAGGTTTTTTAATATGAAATCAAAATGAGGTCTCTCAAATAAGAGGTAATCATTTTAACCGATCTCTTTCATTTTACTTCTTCTTTTACATCCATAAATTTTATCCTATAAATTAAAATGATATAAAATAAATATATATGATATAGTAATATTTTATTATATTTATGTATTAACTTTCATCCATCTCTTTTTTCCCTTAATTATAAAATTATAACATCACTTTTGTGTACATAAGGACTACAACCTCCATGAAGCGATGTGATTTGTTTTTCATTTCTTCTTTAAATGGATGGAAATAAAGATTAACTCAATTAATATATATTATATTTATATTATAATAATTATTCTATATTTGAGTCTTATTATTTATCTTTTTTTGTTCCATCCATCAAAAGTTGAAAATATCACTCATGTGTACGAACATATTACCGTCTTCATGGAGTGACGTAATTCATTTTTCACCACCAATTTTTATGAATGGTTATAAAAAATATATACTATGAAATAAATATGATAAATATTTAATTATTAATATTATTTATATGAAGAAACCATGAACAATATTCTTGTACCAGAACCATCAAATCGAAACATTCATGGAAAACGTTCCAATTTTCACCTAAATGTTCATTTTAAGGAAAAATTATTAATAAAAGGATAATTGAAAATTATAGTGCAATGATAACTATTATTTTGTGTATTAATATTGTTATTTAATATCTTTATAACAAATATATATTTTTAATAAATATATATTTATTATACATGACATTTTAATGTGAATTAAATAATATGATACTTGAGGTAAGGGTTTCTCATCTCATTTTTGTTTCTGTGCGACATAAGTCATGTTAACCCCTTATTTATATTATGTGGGGTATATAATACCCCTTTTATATTTTATATGATGAAACACTTTATATTAATGTTATTTAATTTCTATTTTTAATTTATTTCTCTTATGGATTTATGATTCATAAGTATTAATTGCGGTAATGGTTTATGTTGTAATCTTTCTTTTCAAGGTTGTTTGCATGAAATTTATGATGAGGAATTTTATATGTTTCTTATAATTTAAAACCAATATATTTTATTATATTTTGGTTATTCCTTTAATTTTTATGGATTGTTTCCATTTATTATTTTTTTAATTAAAATTATTGAGAAAATGTTTTAAAAGAAAATTCGACATTATTTTTTTCGTTGATAAACTTTTTCTTCCATTCCAATAATATTAAAATTTATTTTATAGAATAATTTTAATATAAATTAATTGTATTAAAATTTTAATTTTAATTACCTTTTAATTAATTTAAAAAAATTTAAATTGTGTATATTTAAAGAAACATTTTCCAAAAAAATAATTTTTTACTTTTTAAAAAATTATGAAAAGAATGTTCTTTTTTAACATAGATGATATGAATAAATTTTCCAAACATCATTTTCATTATTTTATAGATTAATTTATATTGTTCTATCATTATTTTAAAATAAAATCATCTTCCCATTATTATATGAACTTTCATTTAAAATTATATCAAAATAAAAGAATATTTTTCTTATGTATTCAAAGCAATGTTGGAATATTATTTAAAAGGTATTTTCCTCTATGTAAACATCCTTTAAAGATTATTATACTTCATTGGGGATATGATATTATGATAACATCCACCTTATTTCTCTGGATTTCATATGATTATGAATTAATGGTGATTCTTATCATGGGTTAATTATTTTGTGATGAAACTTTTATAAAACTCATTTCTTTTCCAAATGTTATGATATAATTAAATGATAGAATATTTATGAAACTAATTTCCATTAAAAAGGTTATGATATTAGGATATGATAAATCTTTTATGATCTTTTGATACACAAATGATTGGTTTTTATTATGTAAATATGGTCCTAGAATTATATATCCCTCTAATGCATTGGGTAAGGATAGATAACTCATGAGATAATTAGGATATGTTTGCACCTGATTTCATATTTATAATATTATTTATAGACCTAGTTTCATGTCCATACTTTTATGAGTGGACCTGGTTTCATGTCCATAAATTTATGTGAGGATTTTTTTTATTTCCTTGACTTATTAAATGAATCAGTTACTATTGATAAATTTTCACAATGTTATAAGAGTATGTTTAAGACAAGTTCCTATTTTTATTATACTCTATCATGAATCATGATTGATTATTGATGTGTCGACACCCTTAGGAATTTTTAATTTTGTTATGAAAAATGACTATGTCATGTATCATGATTAATTATTTTTAATTTATTAGATATTGATTTATTATGTTGTTATCATGTTTATATATCATTATGATCACATATAAAAATTTATTGAAATATCTCATATTTACCCTTACTGATCATCTGAGTTCACCCTTTCATATGTTTTCATTTTCCTCAGGTTGTGAAGAATGTTTTTAGTAGGGTGTATATAGAAAGAGTACTATGATAAAATAATTTTCCATGATATGTTGATGATAATTTATGAAATAATATGTTTATATATCTTGTCTATAATGAGACTAAACCATTATGTTTCTATAGAGTTTCTTATTATCTTATGTATTTAATATTCATTTAAAATGAAATAATATTTATTTATGTTATGCTTGGATATTCTAATAATGGTTCTATAAGGGTATTCATAAATAATTAATAATTCCATGTCAATTATTGATTTTAATTTAGAGGTCATAAAATCACATAATTGACATTCTTTTATGTAATATGTCTTGTTATGGATTTATGTTTTATTACACAAAACATTTTTTGATACTCATTAATTATGATTTTCGTATTTTTCAAAGATATATAAAATAATATTATATACCCAACTAAGTTTCCAAATATTAAAAAGGAATTTTTTTTCATATTACGTAAATTATAAATGTTATTTTGACTATCAATATTTGCTATAATGATTAACATTATGGTTACATTTTTTAAAGATATCTAACTATGTGGTCCTATTCATTGTAGATGGATATACCCATTTGATTGGCATATGAAAATTTTGAATGGATATGTTAAATTTTATTGTTAGTTAGAAGGTGATATTTTAGAGAGATATATTATTGAGTAACTCATTAAATTATTTATTTAGTAAATGTTTTGATATTGATACCATTGGTCTCCCAAAATATCATCATAGTGGGAACCATATGGGTGAAGGAATTTTTAGAAGATATGATGTAAAAATTACCATTACATAGTGGGAGAAAGAAGACCGTTACATTTTATATAAACTTATAAAGGATAAACTATATATTGAAACTCATAAATTAATGAATCAAATGTTTTGAATAATGTTGTACTTTAATTGAATTCAAAAATATAGAAAGGCATTTATAACACCCCACGATTTTATAAGAAGAAAATTATGTTTGGCAGTATAACGATTTGTAATGCTGAACTTAGATGAGAATGTAACTCCCAAATAAATTATGATACATTTATTTTTAAATAAATTTAATATATTAAATATATTATGATACACACAACCCTAATATCTTTATGTTTTATATAGTATTCAATATGCAACACCAAGTTTTAAAGACCCATGATATATATAATCGTTAAAACCAAGCTATTAAATTAGTGGGTATGAATTGTATTAAATACATTATAAAAAATATATATTGATATATAAATATCCTACTAAATATAAATTATTTATTATGGTTTAGTAAATAATTAATCAACTTTTTATTCAAGTGATTTCATTCTTCAAAAATAAGTTTTCTTAAAAAATGATTTTTTTACTTCTCATTAAAAAAATATTATAATCGATTTTTTGAAATTTTAGAAAATGAATTTGATAAATTAAATTATTTTTTTGGAATAATAATATCAAAACTCACTTTGGGTGAAATTTTAGTATTTTTTAGAAAATATTATTTTTTTGGTAAATATTAATAATACTGATTTTCTTGAAACTGTCATTTATGTTAAATAAATTAAGTAATTTAAAAGTAATGTCATGTTTTGAATATTATTTAATGTAACATAATAATTATTTTTTTATATTTAATTAACTTATTTACATTTTAATCATCATTATATTTTATATTAGTATAAGTTTATTTTTTAAAGGGATTTTTCCGAAACCTATTTCAAAGTACATAATATTTCTCACTTTTAATTAATTCAAATAATCCAAAATGATGAAATATTTAAATTAAATTTATAGATTATATATAAATAAATATTAATTTATATTCATAGAATAACCATTATTAGATATAGAGTTAATATAAAATCATCTTATAGTTGAAAAAAATACACTTCTAAAACCCCCACTTTTTCATCGTGTATGCGGGTTTTACTTCAAATTTATTTCTCTCCATTTTTATAAAATTTATTTTTAAAAAATTAAATTCATTTTAAGTAATAATTCAAAAATTATATTAGGGTTATTTTTTTAGAATTTTTTGAAATGATGTTTTTTTATGAATATTGAATATTAATTAATTTAATTAGAAAGTGCCTTTTCATTTAATTTATTTATAATGATAAATTATAATTTAAATTTAATTTCTTGTAGAGTTATTTAAAATGTAAATTCATGTATCCAATTTATTTTATTGGTATCAATTTCATATTTATCTTAGATATAAAAACTTTTTAAAATTTTAAACTTTTTCTGTATAAAAACTTGCTTACTCGTCACATCTGCTGGATTAATTTTTGAATTGAATTTTTCAACTTATGTTAATAGAATTTGGGAAAATGGATTAAAAATTTAGAATAAAAATAATTTTTATTATCTAATAAAATCTTTTCCATATTTTGTTAAACGGGTTATGAAATCATTATTTGTGTGTATAGCTAATAACCACCTCACGAACCGATGACATTAGTTTTTCCATTACAACTACTCATTATGGGGTATGATGATGGATTAAAAGTTTATATATTATATATATAACATAATTATACCTAAGGATCCATTTTATCATATATACATTTTTATATTCCAAAGTGTATGGGGTATGATAATTCACATCGTGTGTATGGAGGACAACCACCTTTCGAATCAATGTGATTCATTTTTCAGTAACTCATTACATGGAAGGTAAAAAGAGTAATTATAATGAATATATATTATATAAGATACATAATTTTTATATTCATGATATATTTATCATTTTTTAAATATAATGTATCATTTTCTTTCTTAAATTTTCACTCATTGAAAAAAATGATAATGTTGTTCATGGACGTGTGGACTACCGCCTCTTCAAAGTAATGTCCTAAAAATCTTTTTTTTGTAATTTTTTAAAAATTAATTTTATGGTTTTGTGGTAAACTCACATTCAACCATATTCTAACCGAACCATCAGTTTTCAAAATTAAAATCTAAGAGATAAATAAACGACATATCCCGAATTTGAAATTCAAAAAGATCCATGCATCAGTCCTATCTCCACTGAATCACCTCAAGTCGTGAAAAGTCAAGTGGTGAGCTGCCTTGATCCACACCCCCTGATAGTATAGTTCATAAAAATAGAATCCACTTATCCAGAATGAGAACCCACCATCCATCATCCCACCATTCAACCACTAAAAAATGTATCATAAACCTCACCATAATCATTTCATAAAAAAAATACCTATCATCACACCAGCTCACCGGTGAGAGTTCCATTCCATAATACATCATCAACATTGTCAAAACACCCCCATCGTCATCGTAAAAACCACATCATTTCCACTATTAAAAAATATTATATAACACCATATCAATTCCAAACCATCATCCATGAACGGTAATAAGTAACACTGATAGACACCCAAAGAGAGAAAGAGAATGTTGGTCGCTCCTCATGGAGACCATTGGCCACTCAAACAACCAAAACAAGAACCTGCTTAAATACAACTACATTAGACTGATTGGAAAGGGAGTGTTGAACTAGTATTTCAAAGTATATTTGAGTGGATGGAGGAATCATAATTGGACCACATGAGAGACCACATCGTCATCATTAAGGGAGAGAACCAATAAGATTTATAGCACTCCACCATCAAAACAATAAACCATAAATAGAAATTCATATTTAACATTACCTTAAATCACTACCACCCAAAATAATAATGATCCTAGTATCACATCTCCAATAAAAAACACATTTCATAGGAAAAATAAACCAAAATTTAAAAAAAAAAGTCAGAAAAAAACCAAACAAAAACAAGAACACATCACTAGGAAGAAACACCAAACCCTGAAAAGAATGAAAGAACCAAGAAGAAGAGTTAAAGAAGATAGATCCAATGAATAAAAATAACTAAGACCACTACCATCCCCCCTCCAACACTATCCTAAGTTAACTTGTAATCCTCATCGAGGCCCAACTAAATTTTGGTCAAGCACGATGGGTTAGACGGCAAGTATGTAGAGAAGAAAGACACCAAACACCACTACTGACACCAATCCAAACTATCTAAAGCACTGACACATAGACCTAGAATAGAGTTCTGATGCATAGGGTTAGGATGAAAGTGGGTTTTAGAGCATCGTTTTATATTCACACTAGCAATAAGGATCAATTAAGAAGGGAGAACTAGAAAATGGAAAAGGAAAGAGTATATGGGACCAAGTGAAGCATGGAATTCCATCGCCACCAAATAGAATCCAAAAAACCTGGATGGAAGGGGAAGAGGTATCTTCAAGTGTACTAGGATAACTGGGTGAGTATGGATTCATTCTTTCATTTTAATTTTAGTTTATTATTGGAATGTGAATTATCCACTTAAAAATTTAGTATAGCCTTCAATAAATTTGATGTAATTTGATTCATTTTTTCATCACCACGTCACAATAATGATATATATAAATATATATAATTAAATAATATGTTACTTATGATATTATGATCGTTCAATAAATTTAAATATAACTTACCTTCTTCCTATAATTATTATTGAAAAATTGAAATGTTACTCATGCGTACTTACGACCAACTATCTTCATGGTCGTAATGTACTTAATTTCTCAAAACCAACTTTGATGATTGGTTTTAAAAGAATAATTGATGTATAAATATAATAATTATGCATTGATAATTATTATGTAAGATAATGAACTATATAATGAGCAAAATAACCAAAACATTCATAATAGAGCATGAAAGATAAAACAAGGAAATTAACACATGAAATAATGAAAGTAATGAAGAATTATTAATGGATGGGTTATAAATTGTTTTAAAAGTATAATATATGATATTATAAATTCTAATATAATTCTATAATGAGTTAATAACATTTTTAAAACCATTATATAAGAGTTTAAATCCTGATCCACCAAAAGGAAGTATGAGGTAAGGGTTTTCTCATCACACTTTTATTTCTATGAGATGTATGTCATATTCACCACTTATGTTTATTGTGTGGTATATATGTGTATAATGAATGTATTTTATGATTCTTATAATTAAATTAATATTTATTTAAATATCCAATATTATATCTATCAATCATGTGGTTTATAGTTTCAAATTTACTAAACCGATAAGATATTTTCGCCTCAATTTTTTTACTTTGGGAAACATGTTATATTATACACTTATCTTCTTCCATAAGTTGTATATATTTCCCCATTATATTATTAAAATAATAATATCTTTATTTTAATGATATTATAGTTTCATTTAATGATATTATTTCATGTGTATTGTCATTCAAAGTTACCAAAGTGGTAAGAATCTTATGCTACAATCGCATCGTTTATCAGGATTATTTTTAATAATGATTTCAATGAAGGGATATTATGATCAATATCTCAATAAAACCATGAATTTTCTAATAATATGGTTATTCATGATATTTAAAACAAACAATACCATTTTTACGCACTTTATTTTTTAATAATTGAGAAAATGTTTTTAAGTAAATCCTACTTATATCACTCTTTGGTCAAAAATCCATTTTATTTCAAAATAGTGATTTCTAAAAATTGATTCAAAAAAAATTAATACTATAAAAGACATTTTTGACCATGTTTCCTCTTTATATAAGTTTTTTAAAAAGAATTTTCATTTCTTTTTCCATATAATTCCAGTTTTTCTTTTACCAAAAACAAGAAAAGAATCTTTTCGTCATTTTCTAAACAAGTCACCTTTATAATGTTTTTACATTGAAAATGGAAGGTTATTTTTAACTTGTACATAATGTATAGGATTAACCTACTTCATAACTAATATTTATTTTAATATTCCTTTTCAAGATTATAATTGTATTTTTAAAGAAATTATTTTACTAATATTATAGAAATTCATAGTTTTTAAAAGTGGTTTTCAGAAAAAAGCATTATCAAAATGTATTATATATTAAAAATGTTCTTAGAAATGCAAAGGATATTTTAATCAAGAATAATTTTAAATTATTTTTTAAATATTCCTTTCTGAGTATCCCAGGTTTATTTCAAAGAAAAGTATTTCCACAATATTTTTTAAATTTTTAGTTTTAAAAAATTAATTTCCAAAATGAAAGGTTATTTTCCTCAAAATGTATTTAATGATCTTTTAATGTTATTTCTATTCATCTACATAAATAATCCTTTTTTATTAGTAATTCTCCAATGAGAATATTTGTTAATTATACCATCTTCATTCTTTATCAAGATGGATTAAAATTGTTTAAAATATATTATTATAGAACCCCTTTTTTCCACAAGTTAATCATGATTCAAAGAGGTTAACATGAAAACCACTTATTTTCAATGGGTTAATTAGGTTATGAAAGATTATTGAATATTTTTATGAGTTTATTGATAAATTAGAAGATCTATGTACCATATTCATATTGTTGTTCTTGGACATTATATATGATGGGTTCATCCAGATAGCACAAAGTGATCCCATTATACCTTACACGATGGGCATGCCCAGATAGTGCTTCAATGCATATCATAATGATTAGTTTATATGGAGAATTATATTGGAATTCATCTGTATGGTTATTCCAAATTTACGGGTTTTGTAATTTTTATATGAAGTTGATGTCGCAAGATACCAACATGTTTTTTATATTCTTTCTATAGTTTTATAATGTTTCATTTTATCAAGATTGATATCATATGGATCGTGATTATTTATTCTTATGGATATTTAATTTTTTAAATCCTTAATCCATGTTTTCATGTTTTATGATACAAGTATTATGGGTATGAATATTCTTATATTATACTCATGCACTTCAATGATGTAATTATACACTTATACTATTTTAATGATCACTGATTAAATTCATCTGTTCATGTTTATGTTTTCCCTTACTGACAATTTGATCTCACACTTATTATGATTCATTTTCCTCAGGTTATAAATATTGAGGTTGAATGAATTATTTATATAGGGGATTTCATGTGGGTGATGATGATGACTTCAAGTGAAATTATAAAATATGGTTTCTTGAGAGAAATGATCATTTAAATAAATGGTTATTGTTTACATAGAAGTTTTTTATAATTATCTGAAACACTAAACATTGAAGGTCCTTTATAATACAACTAGTCTAATTTTTCTTTTTTTATATTATATGGTTTGGATGGAAAAAAATTGGTGATAATCATCGGCAACAAATCCGGTATTGTAAAGTTTATGATTTTAATACTAGATCCTTGAGTGTGGGTTATAAGTTGTTATAACATTGGCATAACATTATAATATACTTCATTTATTTTATAGAGAAATAAAATAAGGAAATATCAATTTACTCTTCATTAATCCATATAGAGTATAATAATATTATAATACCCTTAGACGAAATTCCTACTAGTCTCCACTTGTAATTCCTATAGATAATTTATAACACTTTTTATAAAAAATTATCTTAGTGATTTTGAGGGTATTTTAAAACCCCATGTATGATCTCTATGCACACACATCTAAAACTAAGCAATATAGGATTCCTTCATTAGTCATTTGGAGAAGGAAGAATTTAAGTTTCACAATAATTGGTATTATTTTATTTGAAATTACATGTATCAATCTCTCTAATTCGGAATTATTGATTTATGAAACAATAATGGAGTGTATAAAATAAACAATGTGCATAGAAACCATCGCAACCCTACTATAAATCAATGGTGGGGTAAACTTCACCTTGAAAAAATGGTATTTATGTTAAATTTATAGCTAAACTTTTATGTGATATGAAACCAAACCATAATTATATTCCTTTGTATATATATATATATATATATTAATGAATAAAAATCTCAAGAAATATCCATCTCATGCCATTTACTATGGAAAGAGGCTCATGTAAATAAAAAAAGATAAATAGTAGATGAAAACACTAAGAAATTAAGGGAATAATATGTAATTATACCATTATAGAAATTATTATTCTTTAAAATAGTATTCCATAATATTAAATATTTATTTTCCTATATATTTTTTATCTAGATTTTACATAAGAATCATTATCTAATATAGTGGATGAATGACTAATTTTAGTGGATTTGAAGCCTTCTGAATAATATAGTCATGTTACAGGTATAGGTTTTAGAGTGTCACTATAAGAATATATGGAGAAAATGAATACATAGGTGGATCCAGAGGATAAATTAAAAATTATTTCAGCATATATTGATACTCTAATAATAAATGTTAGTTGAAAAGACGGTGAGATAATCTAGTTTCATCTATGGGTTCAATGAATTGATACAACACAATAGTAACCACAATGCAAAGATCCACACAACCAAGTTTTGATTCTAGAAATTCCCCTTGGTCATGCCCCAGCTAAAACCACTTATTAGTGTCCAAGAAAGTGTGTAATAATATTATTGGCATGCTTCCTCGTATGATAAAATCTACCACATTGTGGTGAAGTTCTATGATATACTTTTGGGAGACTATTACCTTAGTATCATAATCCTCAATAAAAATATATAATTGAAGAACATATATAAAAAATAATCACAGTACACAAGAATTAATAAAAATTTTTCATGCTATATCAAATAAATTCCCAATAATACAGTCATATATCTCAACTAATCACTCACCAACCCAATCACATATAAATAAAAAACAATAGAAAACAAATTATAAAGAATCTTTAGTGTCATCCATGACTCTCACCTCATCTCATCACCAATCCCCAATGAGATTATCCCACTCAGTCCACTATAAAAAGTATTATTTGACATATAAAATAGAAAAATGTTATACACAAGCACTAGAGTACATGTGAAGTGTATGACAAATATATCTGATTAGGGTCTCAAAAGGTGAACCTAATATAAATTTTCAGATACATGCATATGAATAAGGAAAATAAATAATAGAAAATATAACACATATTGAGACATCATGTGCTAACCATGCCACCATAACACCTGACCATACATTCTTATCAAACTTCAGAGAATATGTATCCTAATTACATAATTCCCAACACATACCAAAATACTGTGGGTAGGGTGACATACCATATCTCATCCCATACCTTAAGATTCAAGGTAAGGTGTCATACCACGTCCCAAACACTGGCCTCTATCTCGGAAGGTCACACATCAACTCATGAACTATACCTTCTCAATAAATGTAGGTCAATTATCAAATATCTAACCCTTATTTATCACTTAGGGGAAGTCACAAATCAAATCTCAATTTGTCCCCTCTTATTCTAGGATGGTCTCAAAACAAATACTAAACCATACCCTCTCATGAAGGTTATGGGTGTAGTGAAAATTCCCATTTAAAAGCGTCCATATTGGAGTTTGTTCATAATAAATGTTAATTCTGATAAGTGCACATTGAATAAGTCCTGAACAAAAAAATAAATAATTGATTAATTAAGAGAATCACTCGAACTTCTAAGAGATTATCTTTTAATATATAATTTATAATAATTTATTAAAATTATGAAAAACCATGTGTTGAATGTCATTCTTTATTGTCGATGATCAAATGAATACTTCTTATCATATAAAACTTTTATTACAGAAATCATGGGTAAATTAACTCTAGAAGTTATCCACGCATGTTCTTTGAACCCCTAATAATCATTGTAGAATTCTTTGTGTGTTATCGTAGATGGTTGTAACGCATGTGGAAATCACTATTAATCACATCATAATCCTTCAATGTATAAAGGAATTGCTCTGCTATAAGGGAATAATTTCTCTCCAATCATGAAAGAAATATAATAGAGTAATATTATAGTAATTGAGATAATCATCCCTAGATATTTTTATGCGCAATGACTAGGATAATTCATCGGATTTCAAAAAAAATCATAATTGAGTTTAAATAGAGATTGCGTTAAAAATTAATAATTACACTTGGGAACATATTATTCTCTCAATCTCTAGAAACAATCATGTCTCAATAACAATATAATTACTATTTTTTATTTTACATGTTCTAAACTCTTGGACAAAATAATTATTTTTTAATAAATAAATTAATCAATATTTATTTAAATAATATTTAATATAAAAAATCTCACTAGACTATTGAACTCAGTCATCCAACCCACCTCAATATTTATTAGACCTTAAATAATAACTATTTATATAATTAATTAAATATCACTATATTATTCACCAAAAAAAGTAAAAAAGTATTATATTCATAAAACGAGTAAAAAAATATTCTTTAAATATTCACATAACCAATTAAATAAATATTTTGTACCTTTCCTACCAACCAAAATAAATAAATATTATATACTCAGATAATTTAACAAATAAATACATAGAAAATAATTTTTTAATAGATATCCATCTCACATATATATATTCTCTTGAATAGTGATTGAATATTTTCAATCAAACTAACATGAATAATTGATAAACAATGTATGAGAATAATAATCATCTAATATGTTAAATGTTTGAAGCATGGTTGTTCTTTGGTGGAAATAGATTCTAGTATTTTTCAATCCACACTAGTTTGTTCAAGTATTTTTCAAGGAAATTTATATTATACTAACAACTAACTAAATTGTTTAAGGTTTCACTCTTTCCTAGTGTTTTCCAAATTTTTGGGATTAAAAATCAAGAGGAAGATGTAAGAATCATTAAAGGTGGTTTTCCTGGATTAACACTTCATGTATATGGTAATGGATTGGTTTTTTGAAAACTATGTTTCAAAAGGTATTAGATTTGTGAAGATGTGGAGCATCAAGAACAAGCATCTCAAATGCGTGAATGGTTGATGGTAATCACTGAGACTATGAGAAGTGGAGTATCATGACTTCATTAAGGGTTGAAGGTAATCTCCATGACTATTAGAAGCTCTGTAACTGTGTTAAATTTCACTGGATCTTTAGGATTTATGGAGCTTTGAAAACATTTTTTTATGTTTCACAAAAAAAATCCCTTGAAGGAATTGGAGAAATGCCAAACTCTAAGAACATAAATAGGCGGATACCCCCACTTCTTAAGAAATGAAAATATTTGATGAAAATACTAAATCTCTTTTAATTTTTTAAGGATGATAGATTCATGAATAATTTATTAATTTTTATCATTATTATAGAAAAAATATTATCTTAGTCTCGAACCATTCTTAGGTATCTCGAAAAGTGGATTTTCATGGTGATTGGTAATTTAGTGATGACTCAGTGTTCTGTAAATGTATTTTTCTTTGCAAATATGGTGATATTTTTGAAGGATATTCCTAAACAAAATTGCAGAACATTTAGTTTGAGTGAACAATGATTTCAAGTGCATCAAATCCGGACTATGATGCAAGTAGAGTCTTTCACTATTGAGAGAAATATACTTAAATTCCAATCTACTGAAGTAAAATTCATGTCACTAAATTGAGTAAGACTTCATCTAGGGTAGTGGGATAGGTGGAGTGTAAGTAAGTGTTCTAAGGGAAGTAGTATTATATCCTTAAAATATTGTAAATTTAGTGTGCCTAGAATTGAGTTACTATGTATTAAGTTCTGCATTACAAAAATAGTGATGATTAGTGGATTTTAGTAAGACTAAACCACTATCAATGTATGCTCCTTGGACTAGACCTTAGTGATGAACTAAGTAAAACTATTATGTTGTCACTCTATATGTAAATATTTAATTACTGTTTATTCCATTAGATAAGTTTATAATGTTACAAAAAATGTGGGAACAAGATCCATTAATTTAAAAAAAATTGACACCATGATTCGCACCTCCCCTCTCAGGGTGTTTTGGGGTCCTACAAGTGGTATCAGAGTATACAGGTTGTTAAAGATAAACCATTCCTCTATATTTTCATAGATAATTTAGTGAATGTCAGGAGAGTCTCCATCTTTTATGGAAGAAACATCCATATTTGGAAGAATAGTATGAGGTTTTCATCTAAGATCCCTTAAAATAGAGGTTCTTTTTTTATATTATACAGGGGATTTAGGTTAATGATGCAACCAGATTGTCTATGACTACAATAGATAATAAAATGATTAATGAAGCTTCCAAAGAAAGGAAATCCCTTACTACAACTATTTCGAATAAAATCTATCTAAAGGTGATGTGTTTCGCTTTAGATAAGTCCCTATGGGAAATATTGGAAAATATATATTAAGGAAACAAAAAATTAGAGGAGGTGAAACTCTATGTTTTTTACAATAGGTTTGGTGGTTTGAAAATGAATTCTTCTGAAAATATTGAAACCATTTTTAATAGAATTACTGATTTTTTTGGAGAAATTACAAGTCTTGGTGAAGAAATTAAAGATATTGGTATTGTGAAGAAAATATTAACAAGGATTCAACCTCCGTAAAATTCAAAAGTTTCGACGCTTTAGGAAAGTTATCTATCCAAACATTATTTTCATGATCTACTAAGAAGTCTAGTGGTGTTATAAATTATATTCAAACCAGAAGATACAACAACTCATGTAAGCAAGGAAATGGATTTCAAATCCATGTAAAAACATGAAGTTTCCAGATATAGTGTTGATAAAGATACTGAGTAAGAACAAATTTTTTATCTTTTTTATAGGAAATTCAAGGTAAAATAGGGTAAATTTTAAAGAATTATTCATGTGGCCTATCTTCAATGTGGTAGAGTTGGTAACATTTCCTCTTAGTGCTCAAGGAAGTTCAATGTTGGATAAAGTGAAGAAGGAATCATGAAAAATCCTTAGAAAGGGTTTCTCCAAAAGTGAGACTTCAAAATTAGGAAATAAATTATAGATAAAGAGTTTCTTCTATAAATAAGATCAAGATGATAATGAATTTTTGGAGGATGAATTACTACAGTTCAAATCTAAAACCCCAACATCAATGATGACTACAATTGAAAAGGTATAACATTAAAAAGATAAAGGTAATCATTAAATTGGTGTTTTTGATCTGACGGTATAACTTGAGGATTCTCTTGATAAGATTTTAATTCAAATAAAGATAAAAATAACTATGAGAGTCATTCTGGAAGAGTCATCAGAGTGTGTTGATCGGCTCAAAGAACAAATTGATCAACTGGAAGAAGGGGTAGAAGAACATGTTACAAATCTTAAATTCTTAGAATAAGTTATAGATTTTTTTCTCATGATTGAAGAGTAGAAAAATTCATCAATGTCCTTACATTATTAGACCAAAGGAGAATTCAAATATGGTTGAGGGAATTGAAGAAGAAGTTGTCACTCTAAGGAGGAAACTGTAAATTGAATCAAAATAGAGGAAAACAAAGAATAAATTACACTTTAGAATATCCTCATATATAGATCTATTATAAAGATCCAAACTTGGTTCCAAAGTAGTAGAGAAGGCCTTGAATGATCAGAGATCCACCTATATAGAAAAAAGTGGAATTGGATGTAATGATGAAACATCAAAGGCTAAAAATAAGATGATCCAAAATAAAGGTAAATAGCAAGTTGGACATATCAAAAAGGAACCTGAAGTCATAACAAATAAAACCTCAAATAAAATAGAAAGAAGAATTGAAAATTATCCTCAATTATCAAGAAATTATTACCAGTCGAATAATTTTCCTAAATAAGGGGACATGAGGAGGAATTTATGTGAGAAAGATTTTCCTCTTATTGAAGGTCAATTATATGGATTTTTTTGTCATACCATGTCATATTTTAAAGAGGAAAATAGTAATATTAATAGGGAATCATTTGGAAGTCAAAAAATGATAATGATAACATATCCTTTATTATATATAAGAAATAGTTTCAATGGGTATTTTTTCACTTTTCTATCTATGGCCATAATGTTATTTATTTCTAGAAGAGTAATGGTGAGAAAATTAATTATATAACTTAGATAAATGTTAACACCATCACAACGGGAAAAGTTTCTCTTGAAAATAGATATTCTCCTCTGGAATAACAATATGAGTATGATAAACCAATTAAAATGGAAAAGTGATTGTAAAGGTTATATTTAGACTCCACTCAGTAAAGTATCTCATGGAAGGAAAAGAAAAAAATGATAAATCCAATATTATAGAAATAGATCGCAATGATACAATGAATAGTAGAACATGGATTCTCAACAGCAGATTCACATACCATATAATAAGAAATAAATATTTATTAAAGAATTCCAAGAAATGGTTTGATGGAATAGTGTGGTTTGGTAATGATGATGCATTAAAGATAAAAGGAAATATAATTATAAAACTAGAAAATGATGAGCATAGGAAAACTAATGTTCTCTATGTGGGCGTAATTTTTCACAATATCCTAAGTGTGAGTCAACTTTGTGACTCTGGACTGATAGGAAAATTCTATCATAATGGATGCACTATCAAAAGAAAGAATGTCAATCATTTCATGAAAGTATGTAAAATAGATAGAAATCTATACTAGGTTTATTTTAAAGAGAACATTTCTTACTAAACTATTGAAGAATAAAATAACTTTTGGAACTAGAGGTTGGGTAAAATTAATCTACATAGCATGGAAAATATATCTAAGATGAAGATTTTTGTTAATATTCTCAATCTGGAGAGTAAATTAGAAAATACATGTAATGCTTTCATGCGAGGAAATATGGTTTAGATTTCATATCGCTCAAAGAAAAAAACATCAAATATGCTTGGTCTCATCCTCAGTGATGAATGTGGTCCAAAAAATGTGGTTGGAATATATAGAGAGATAAAATTAATTATTTTTATTTATTATTATAGTAGAATGTATTGTGTAATAATTATTTATAGGAAACAAGAACTGCTTGATTTCATAAAAAGTTGTCTTTGAATAGGTGAGAATGATACTGGAAGCACAATCAAAGTTCTACTATCTGAATATAGAGGACAATACACATCCATTTAATTTAAAAATTACCTAGAAAAACATATAATAAATCATGTGGTGGCTATAGTGAAAACCACACAAAAAAAGGTAGTTTCTAAATGAAAAAATTGATAGGTGAAAATATGACTGAAACTATGATGATTGGGAGTAATATTTATCATTCTTATTTGAATGAGGTTGTTCAAGTAGTAGTGTAAACTCAAAATTAAATAAGGGTTTTATGGGAGAAACCTAGATACCATATGTGTTATGGTATTAAATAAATACCTCTATGAAGTATCTTCATGTTTTTGGAAGTTAATGTTTCATCCAAAATAAATAATATAATCAAGAAAGGAAATTGATTTTGTAGATGATGAAATATTCCTTTGATATTTAATGAAGTGTAAAGCCTATAAATATTATAATAACCATCTTAGAAAAATTGTGGTAAGCAGTGATGTCAAGATCATTGAACATAAAACCATACATTACTTGAGGAGTTCATATGCTACTATTATAGAATATGAAGATGAAAGTGAACGAGGGAGATAGTAAAATGAATAAATATAAAAATACTAGTAGAACAATCAGGGCTCAAAAAATTATGATGATTCGAAATAAGAATTTGATGAGGATACCATTTCTTATGAAACCTCAATATAACATCACAAAATAAATATAAAATCATAAATTTATCAGTCCAACATCATTGGGGATTCAACCACACCTACCCAAACAAGTAGAATAAGGAATAAATACCATTATGCATTCCTATAAATTTTAGAACCAATCTCGTTTTAAGAACCAGTGAAGGAGGAATCACAGGTTAAGGCCATGAATGAAGAAATAGATTATATAGAAAAGAACTAGGAATGGTATCTTGTTAAGATACCTAAAAATAAAAATGTGATTTAAATAAAGTGTATATTTAAAAACAAATTCTATGAAAATGGAAACATGATCATAAATATGGAGAGCTTAGTATGTAAAGGTTATCCATAGATTTAAGAAATTTATGTTGAAGAAAAATTTTCTCCACTGCCTATACAAGTGTCAATCACCATATTCATTTACATGGTGATTCAAGGAGGGAACAATGTTCATCAAATCAATTTAAAAACATAATTCTTAAATTGTGTTCTTGAATAATAAGTCTACATTGAACAAATAGTTGGTTTTTTTATTTTTAATGATTAAATGAAAATTTTTAGATTAAATAAAGAACCCTATGGTCTAAAGTTGGAACCGCGAATATGGTATTCTAATTTATATTCTTACCTAAATAATCACAAATTAAAAAGTGGATGTGTTAACCATAATATCAATGTGAAAAATTCTTAGAAAGATCAATTTATGGTGCTAGTGTATGTGGACGATATAATTTTTTGCAGAAGCAAACAGGGATCAGTGGAAGAATCTGCTAATCCCATGAAATTGAAATTTGAACTATCTATTATTGGTGAACTCACATACTTATTGGGGATACCAATGATTTAGAAGAAGTATGAAGCATTCATTTATCAGTAAAATATTTAAGAGTGATTCTAAATAAATTTAACATGCATGAATCTAAACCAATGTCCCCTCTGATTGTGGTTGGAAAAAAATTGGAAAGCACATGGATTAGACATCTATGTGTCCCACCCTATAATGGATAATCATTACAATCTTATTATACTTGACTATGACATGTCCATATATTGTCTTTGTAATCAGAGCATCCTTATTTCAATGAAATCCAAAGGAAGATCCTTTGGACGAAGTTAAAAGAATCATTAGATATATTCAAGGTACTCTCAGTTTTCACTTATACATGGATACTAGAAGATATAATGAATTTTTAGCATTTTTTAATGCTGAATGGGATAGATATGTGGTGGATAGAAAGTCCACAATTGATGGAGCATTCTTTCTTGGAAATAAATGTGTGGTTTTATTGAGAAAGAAACAAGAAAATGCTTCTCTTAGTAGGGTTGAAGAAGAGTATATCTCTACTACAAAGCCTTTCACTCAGATGTTGTGGATAAAACTATAAGAGAATGATACTATTGATGAGGTGAAAAGAGATTATGATGATTCACTGTGATAATGATAAAATTATTGATCTTCTGAAGAATCAGGTTCTCCATTCTCATAAAAACAAATTGAGATCATATATCACTTCATCAAGGAAAATTTTGAACAAGGTGTGATTAAAATAGAGCATGTTGGAACTGATGACCAAGTGGATGACATCCTAACTAAGTCAATTGAAGCACATGTGTTAGAGAAATATAAGTTTATCCTTGGTGATCATACACCTCCCACTATATGAGGTGGTTATGGTTGGTCCCATCTTCCCATATGTGTTAACTGTTTTAATTTTTTTATGAAAGTGATGAAACATTGTGGGGGAGATATGATCCAGGGGAGTTTTTTTAGCTCTAAAGTACAAATACGGGTTCTTTGGGTTTATTTCGAAATATTGGTAATGGAAAAATTCAATTTTGACATGATGATAATTGAATTTTATATGGAACAAATTTTTATTTATCAGATCTTATCTTGTATATATTTAAAATTTCCAAAACACAAGAACTCAATTCACTCTTCCCCTCTTGTTTTCTACCCTAAAATTCGCTCATGTAGACTCGGAGTGTTGGATGAGTAGTCTTTCTCATTTCAGTTATTGTTCAAGGTTAGTGAATTATTGAATATATCTACATATTTCCATTAAACCCAAAGGGGGAAAGTTTTGGAACTAGAGATTTTATTTACTATGAATGGAGTCTGGTTTGTGTTTGTTTCCAATATACACTAGGTTGATTATAGAATTTTCAGTGAAAGTGATCTTAAAGTATAAGCTAACTACTATTTTGAAGGTGCTGTCATTTCCTATTGTTTTCCCAATTTTTTGGCTTAAAATTTCTGAAAAAGTGGAAAACATCATGAAATGTGGTTTTCTAGGATTCACTCTTCATATATATGGTAAATTCATGGGTTTTGTGAAGATTGTGTTTTGAAATGTCTGAGATTCATGAAGATGTGGAGCATCGTGAACAAGCATCATGAATACAAGAAGGGTTTATGGTAATCTCCTCCTATATAATAAGTTGATCATCATACATGTGTGAAGGGTTCATAGTAATCTCTATGACTATGAGAATCTTATAGAACAGGTTAAATTGAACTAGATCATTACGAGTGAAGGATATTCACAAAAATCTTTTTGGAGTTACATTAAAAATCCAATGAAGGTGTGCGATCACCATGAATTTCTAAGCCCATAAATATGTGGCTACCCACACTTTATAAAATACTAAAATATTTGGATAAAAGGATAAATTGATCTAAATTCAAAAAGGATAACAGATTCATGAATCATGTATTTATTGTAATGTTAATCATCGTTGAAATGACTATCTTAGTCTTGACCAGTGCTTAGGTATCTCAAAAATAAGAGTTTCATGATGACTGGTTATTATATGATGACCTAGGGTTACATGATGGAAGTTTTCTTTGAAAATATTATGATCTTCATGAATAGCAGTGTTGAGCATCTCGTTTAAGCAAATAGTGATTTCAAGTGCATTTACTCAGGATTACGATAGAAGTAGTGTCTCATGATAGTCGGGGACAAAGACTTAAATTCCATTCTACTAAATAGACATTCAAGTCATAAAATTGAGTAATACTTCTTCTAAGGTAGTGGGATTGGGGGAGTCGATGGAAGTGTCCCAAGGGAAGCAGTGTGATATCCCTAAAATCATGTAAATCCATTGCACTTGGCATAGAGTGATTCTGTCTGAACTTATGTATTCCAAAACTAGTAAATATTGGTACAATTGACACATCATCATCACATGATCATTGGAATTTCCCTTAGTGGGGAACCCAGTAAAACTGATGTGTTATCTCCCTGCATGTGAATGTTTAATTGCTTTATTCTATCAGACATGGTTTGAAGGTTACTACCAATGTGGGAACAAAAACCATAACTTTAAATGAAAAATTGGACACCCATATTCACCCCTCCCCTCCCAGGGTTCCCTGGGGTCCTACCTTAAATTCATAAATAATTTAACTAAATATTCTAATAAACTTTATGTGTGAACCTGTATTCCCCTTTCATAGTATAATTTTTATACACTACTATAGGGTTCTGAAAAAAATACTCAAAGGAGAATAAGAATCCCCTTAATTCTAGAGAGGATTCTTCCCAATTTCCTTTGATGAATTGAGAAAAAATGAGGAGAATGCTCAAAGGGTGGGAAAAAACAAACTGGCCTGCGGACCGGTCCAATATTAACGGTACGTGGCCGGTTCCGCGAAGCATCCCCCTCCGCAGACCGCTGTCGTTCGCGGAACAGAGGCAGGGATCCTCCGCAGGTGCGAAGCCGGACGGGCGCCAAGACGGTCCACCGACACAGGCCACCCCAGCCACAAACCATGCCAGTCGGCCCATGCCGCATGTGCTGTCGTTCGCAAAATAGAGGGGGAACCCTACGCTGCTGCGAAGCACCCCTCGAACTGACTTGGTTCGCGGGTGAGGTGCACTCCCCCGCGAGTTGCGTATTGTTGACCAAGTCATTTGTAAACTAGGTTTTCAATCATGGGCCTCCGCAAAAGGTTCCTCATGGCCACAATAGACCTCTTTTCCTCCCCTCTATAAAAGGACATCAAAGGGGAGAAAAGGGTGAGATCAATCAGATTCGGGTGGAAGGATTTCAGAGGAAGGACCTTAGGATTTTGCAAACAGCGAAGATCTAATTCATGAACTGTAATAGGTAAGAAGCTGGAAATTAATTAAAAAGGCACCGAAAACACATAACAATTTTGGGAACCGCGAACTGAAAATTAAAAAAAAAAATAAAAGAAGACCACGAACCATGGCCCCTCTGTGGATGCACTTCCCGCGGACAAGGGATTTTATGCCCATTTTTCAATCCAACACACCGCCTAGTACCCTCCTACGCTGGTGAAGCCCTGACCAATGAACCCCCGACCGGCATCACCCTTGGCTGCCGCTTCTCGCGTGGACTTCCCCACATACCAACCTGGTACGCGGGACGAACCCGAAGTCGCAAACCACCCTGGTACACGGGATGCCTATCAGTCCACAGACCACCCTGGTTCGCGGACGGCCTCTTCATCCGCATAGCACCCCCTACGCGAAGGTAGCCACTCCTCATTCATCTGTGTGGCCCAACTCCTTCGTTGTTCCCAATCCCCGAGTCAGATAAAATCCTTCCAATCCAACCCGATGCTTCGTAACCCCTCATCAGCCCATTCATCGACCCTGAGCCAAGCCCTCCATAGAAGCCACCGGACCTGTATGATGCAACCTTTAGGCACATCAGCGCGCCACCTTGAGTTCACATACCCATGGTAAACTAGGGTAAAGGGTTGCTCTGTCCCTTGAGTGGATTCTCGAAGCATCCTTGGGTTCACATTCCCACGGTAGTGCAGGGTCCAAGCCCAGAATCCCCTTTCTACCTCTCCACTTGCCATATTGGGGGACCCCACTTCCATTTCACTTCAACTCCATCAGTGGTCACTTCTCCCCTCTCCTGGGAGTGAATAGGGAAGCCTCCCTGGTGTAAGCCCGTAGCCCTTCTTGCCGGAGGAAGCACCCATGCACCTCCGTACTTCCCTGAAGCCAGTGGGCCACGAGTGGAGATAGACATAGGGGATTTCGTTATCCTTTCCCTCTCCCTCTAGGATTTTTCACCATCAGCCCTCCATCCTGGTGTAATCCCAGACATCTTGGGCCGCCCTATGTGTAAGCCCCACTTCCCTTCCCACGGACGCACCTTTCACGACGTGATCGTCAGGTCTCTCCTCCCTCTTGTTTTTCACACCGAGCATGACCCACATGGGCTTAGAGTAAGCACTAACCGTAACCCCTCACCTCCAATGAACTACAAGTACTTTGATCCATGTCAAGGTATGGTACGTAGGAAGCCTCCACTAGGTTCAAGCCCACCACTCGACTGTTTTGACCCCCTTCACGTCGGTTTGTACTTCGTCCATCCTGACGTTAAATTGTACTCCCAAACTACGTGGATGTTGATCCCTGTCTCCTAAGCGGGGTGCGTAAAAATCCTCTCCGAGATTCAATCCCAACAATCGGTCAATCTGACCCCCCCCCCCTTTTACTTCGGTTTACCCACATCATGGGCCACCTCAGAGTGTAAGCCTAATCCCAAACTGAACTACGAGGATTCTGATTCCTCTCGCAAGGATGCGTAGGAATCCCGTATCACGGGTTCGATCCAAACACTCAAGTCATTATCTGTCCCCCCTAGATGATAATAAACTCCAGAGCGCCTAGTTATGAGGCTTCAAACCAGTGCCGTATCAGTGAGTCCAAAGTCCTCAGAGTCATTAATCCAATGAGGGGTGGTAAACCTCCGGCCTAAATGATTCGGAATCCCTGCGTTCAGTCGACTATTTCTAACTAAGAGTAATCCATGGATACTGTGCTTGGGTATAAACCAAATATTTGTGAACATATGAACACATATTAAAACTATAAGAGAGTCCTGAAACAGGAAATAATTCCCCCCCTAAAAGGGTGCGATGAGACTGACTTCCCATCCTCTTGACCAATGTGAGTTCTTACGCATCGCCGGCCAAATCACTAGGCAAACGCCTGCCTTTGGAAAGCTGGTCCACGTATCATTGGATGTGAAACTATTGGGCGTTTCGAAACAAAGACCGATATAACTGACATTAGTGATTGAACGGAGCTCAACCCTCCATGAGATCGACAGTCGGGCACGCCGGTCTCCTCCCACCGATTCGGTTCGACACAAAAATGGTGAACCCGACGTGAATCTTTAACTAAGAATGACGGATTTAACCTAATCCCACTCTGTTCCCCCTTATACTAACAAGGAGGGAAAAGAAAGGTCATTAATTACTCATTGGATCATGAGATGCTACTTTGACGGGTTAGTTGTTTGTATTTGTTAAAATATTTTACAGCTACCAATCAGAACTCCCTTCGATCCAATGGCGTCACGGAGGAACTCACAGGTGCACGCTTCAAGCTACGCAGCGACCAGACATCCTCACCAATGGAGGACCCCATCACTTACCCAGCATCTTCAACATTGGGTTTTGGATGTGTTGATCCAAGAGTACCATCTGAACGGTACTCTCCCGACGGTGGAGGCGGCCATGCACGCCCTCCAATCTATCAAGACTCGCCGGTCACCTGCCCAGCAGCGGCCGCAAAAGTAGATCTAGGAGGCTCATGTCGCCGTCTTTAACCATTTTGCAAGTCTATCCCCAAAACGAGACAACACGTACCTCCCTTATCTTAGGGAGGCGGATGAGGTTGACACCGAGGACTTCATACCCACTGAACGGGGGTTCCGCTATAAGGCCCCTGCCGGAAGACGTCATCACGGTCACGCCGCGACTCAGCATCCTCACGCTAAGGAGGATGTCGCCCTGAGGATCCAGGCCCACGCTCCCCGAGCTCTGGCCCCTCAGAACACCTGACGAGGGTGGAAAACATACAACCAGGGACTGTTCAACACCATTTTCCCAAAGGAGGAGCTCTGCTGCCCAGTCACGGAGACATATCACGAGTAGGCACATACACCTGTCCGCTCCTCTAAAGTCCACCATCCATATATGGCAGCCTCATATGAGCAGGAACGCATCCTCGTTGAGCTTCATCAAGCCCGTCACTCACACAGAACGGCGCGTACCCAACAGGCACCTTTCCCTTCCCAGGGCCGTGAATCCCACAAATCAGACATGGTGGCAACCCAATGCCTGCAGGACCAGCCCCTAGCAGATGCTCCTGACGACTACCACCCCGATGTGGTGGTGATCAGCAAATCCCGCCATCCAGGTATGGAAAAAATCAATAGGCATGCATGCCTCCCACCAACAAAGACCACCGACTTGATACGGAGGGAAACCAACATATGCAGGGCCAGGTCCCTGCGGATGCAAGTAAAGTCCTCCATCCCGATGTGGTGGAAAATGGAGAGATAAACCAGCATATCCCAACATAGGGGAAGATTCGTTCACCTGCCCTGACACAAGAGAATAGTCAGTACCCACTGACCACCGGAGGACCAGAGTAGGATATTCCTACTCTGATATCGGAATGTGCCTTCATACCTATTCTAGCCAAAGATGTCTCTCTTCATATCCTTCCAATGATGGAGGAGCAGGTATCGGTCCTAGATCATATCTTGCAGACTTTCTAGAATGTAATTGCATCAGCAGAAACCGCAAGGAATCGGGCCCGTGAGCCTATTTCCCCAATTGAGGTGACTCATATAAGAGATGATATAGCCTCCTCAAAGCATATCTACATCCCTACTTCCACCCAGGAGGGTCGTCGGCCATATTTCACAACGCAAGGGCAACCGGATCAAGCATCTTCACTCGTTCCAACTAGGGGACACCCATCCATCATGGTGGATGCTTCAGAGCAGGAATATATCCATAATAAAAGTCAAAATGTTCGTTGACATATCTCAGAAGCATCACAAGACCCAATTAGAAAGGGACCCAAAGGTGAAGGCTGTTATCAATACCAGACGGTCTCCGCTACCCGCAAGAAAGCGCCTCGAATGTGCTGAAGGCACCTAGAAAATAAAGTGGGGGTCCATGCCTCCGCTCTGGTGGAAGTTTGGGTTCCCAATACCTCCAAGAACATACCAAAGGATTGAAACCCTACCATCCCATTACCATATTATGGTAGTGTCAATAGAAGTTGCGAAGGTCCTCCTCGTAATGTTGCTACCAGTAGCTCTGAAGGTCCTCCCCAGAGCACCTGCGGGGGCCTCCCCCATGGGCATATAACCATTGATCATGAGAGCTTCTCTTTTTATGCGAGTCATGAAAACGCTCCACGTAACTAGAAGATCGAGTAGCAAGAATCCCCTCCACTTGTTATGGTCCACCCTGAAGGTCCTTTCAGGGGTATACACTGCAAACACTCTCAGTGTAGTGGGACCACAGATTATGATAGTAGTACTTGCTATCATAGTCGAAACTGCAGAGGGCCTCCCTATAGTGACATCTCATCATGACAAGAAGTCCCTCCCCTTGTTGTGGCATTCCCTGAAGGTCCTCCCTAGGGGTTACGTTGCAATGGCACCCTGCGCAGCCGGGCATCAGATCACGGTGGTAGTCCTCGCCACTCTGATAATAGAGGTCCTCCCCGTAGAGACGTCAAGTAAAGAGAAGTCCCTCCCCTCATTGTGGTACATTCTGAAGGCCCTACCCAAGGTGTACCCCATATAAATTCTCCATATAGTAGCTGCAATGGTATTCCTCACCATTACAGCAGCTGTGATGGTAGTCCTTGCCACCACGGCCTTCATTGAAAAGATCCTCCCCACAATGTCCCCAAGCAACAAGAAGGTTCTCCCATTGTCGCAGTGTATCTTGAAGGTCCTCCCTAGGATTCACATCGAACATCAAACCATGATGGTCATCCTCACCATGATGGTAGTTGTTGTGAAGGCTTTCCCTGTAACAACGCTACGCATCCAGAAGGTCCTCCCCTCACTGCGACACGCCTTAGAGGTCCTCCCCGGGGTATGCACTACAAAATTCCTCTATGTAGTGAGGCGTCAAGTAGTAATGGTATCACTCTCCATTACAACACATGGATAGTGAAGGCCCTCCCCACCTATATGTCGATCAACGAGAAGGCCCTCCCCTTATTGCGGTATATTCTGAAGGCCCTCTCCAAGGTGTACCCCGCAGGTTCCCTCCCTACGGCAGCTATGATGGTAGTCCTCGCCATTGCGGCCGCCATTGCGAATGTCCTCCCCGCAATGACATATTATATTGATAGGAAGGTCCTCCCCCTGCCGAGTCAAGCACAGAAAATCCCTTATATGCTGAGGGACTCAGAAGGATGGGATCAAGCATGTCAGATTCACAATTGGTCATTGACGACACCATTCTTCAATCAAGAGATGGTCTGGGGCCGCATTCATCTTCTGAACCACCTCGGAATTTCCCACCTGATAATTCAACACCTACTATCCCCACTTCCCCCGACCATGCTATTGGTGAGCACCTCAGTTGGGCCGAACAGGTAGAGGAATCACTAGAGGAGGAGTATGCCGACATGTTTCACCTGAGGAAACGACTGGCCATAGATGATATCCCAGTTTTGTTATGGCCCATAGCCACCTCTCAATTCGACATACCCAGAAAGTTGTCAGAAGAATGTGCACACGACATCCACTCCAATATATGGACAACCCTCTGCCGGCTGAAATAAAGCTTCCTACCCTACGATAGGTATGTAGATCATGTCAAGACAATAGGAGACCACCTGTGTCACATCGACCTAGAAGCTCTTCCTTCAGTGTGGTGACCGCAACCTGAGAGGCATAAAGGAAACCTTGAGTCATCCTGCCTTCATGCACTGCACCAGCTGTGCCGCCTCAGTGGCGACGCTCCAATGGGAGTCCATATCAAAGGAAGGGGAGAACATGGAGCTCTACATTTCACTCCGCTCCCCGCCTAGAAGAATCTGTTCGGCGTAGTATCTTGCAATGTCATCACGGCAAGACAGCGATCGAGTGGTATCCCTATTCGGGAAAGGCGACACACCTAATAGAGACAGGCCTTGAGTAAGTCCCAGAAGCTTCAGGCCCGATGGGAACGAGCCATTCACAAACTCCTGAATTAGGCCACCGAAATCATACAACAGGCCTCTCACCAGAGAGAGGCCAATAAGCAATCATTTCTTGCCTCCCCAGAGGGGATTGATTCCCAAGTGAAGTCAGCATCAGATCCAGTTCACTCCCGAATGGGGGCACGCAAGATCAGGCAGGTAGCAATAGCAGTAGCCACTACCACAATCCAGGGTCAACCCCATCCTATAGGGTTGGGGGCATTTTTAACAACAAATTCCCCCATAAGACCAATGAAAATGGGAAGAGACTCAAAACCCAAGGAACGGAGCCAACCCCAGCCCTCAGGGCTGGGGGAATTTTTACCACCTCAACAACAACCTCCCCCACGAGAATTAGTATTTTCTCGTCTAGGGAGTACAATCAGAAGAGGAGGTTCTTGTCCTATCCGGTCCTTTGAATCACCATCCCCTTCAAGAGGTAGGCGTACCCTAAGGGCGGATCAAGGAACACTTCGCGTCAACCTTTGTCATGGAGTCCGAAAGCAATCCTGAGACAAGAAGGGGAGGACCAATAAAAGGTGCGGGAGATCCTCTTCCTATTTGGAAGATGACATCTCCTCAACCCTGCAATATGAATCCATCAATGCCATAGAGGCTAACCCCACGGGCGACACCAGAGATGATGCAAATCCAGATGGATCGGGAGATGATGGTTCTAGTCAGGCTGTGACAAACTAAGAACCATCAGGTGTGCGTACCCGGAACCAAAGGGACACCCTAAATATGGCTGCCCTTGTAGCTATCCCTCCTCTACTTACCCTACGAGATTCCAACAAGGATAAAAACAAAGGACCAGTTACTCTTAACCTGCCTCCTTCTCTTGATAAAAGTGAGCCACTTACGCTCAATGAGAGATTCACTCGACAGGAGGAGTAAATGAAATAATTGAGACGGCTTAACGCCGAGCTACTCTGGAGGAACCGTCTTATTGAAAGTGCTTCCCAATAAGATCCACACCTTGCTCTCTCAGCAAGTGCATTTCAAGGACCAAGGTTTTCCCCAGAAGAAGAAGCACGGTCAGGGCCCCCACCCAATGAGGCACCCGGCCCGTCCAACTACCATAACATGGATTCTGGTGAATACCAAGATTTCCCTCTACTCAGGAAGCGAGCGAAGTGAGTACATCTGATCCCTCTGAAGGTTTCACAAACAGAACATGCACCCTTGGTACCGACCGAGCTGGATCCTCAAGAAATGCCTCAGGTTACAACTTCCCAAGACCGGGGCCAATAAGATGTAAACCAAGGTCTCACCCACACCATCGAGGCACTAACAACTCGATTAGAAGCAATGGAAGGTAGATGTGCTCCGATACAGCTAGAGTGAAAGCCCTACTCAGATTGGGTGAGAAACACACCTCTTCCACCCAATTTTGGGAGCTTTGTTTTCCCTATTTTTAATGGATCAGGTGATCCAGAACAGAATTTGATGCACTACGCAACTTATTGCGACCCTATGATGGAAACACTGAAACAACAAGAAGAAGTGAAACTCAGATGCTTCGTATGGACCTTACAAGGATCTGCCTCCGTTTGGTATACGATTCTACCAGCTTAGTATATAAAAATCTGGGAAGACATTTGGTAATAGTTCCTATTCCACTTTAGCTCGACGCTACCTAATAAAACGGTTAGTGACCTCATGAATTGAAGTATAGGGAGAACGATAGGATCTCAGATTTCATCGCCAGATCGAAAGGCCTGACCTATTCTCTGAACAGGACAATGCCTCAAGATGAGATGCTTGCCATATGCATTGATAATCTTCGAGATAAGCTACGAACACTGCTCATACCAGTGGAGTGCACCACTGGATTCTGCTATCTCTCATCCATCGCCCAAATAATTGAGGACTCCATGCAGCAAACTAATCTGAAGTCCCGAATAGCCTCACAGACTCCTATAAAGAGTGCAGCTAGAGATGAACCATCCTCTGTCACGCTCAAGCCAGCCCCTGCGCCTGCTCCACTACTCAGGCCTCCACCAAATCGTCAAGGGCCCCCTATATATCAGTGGCCACCTCTGCCCAAGCGAGACGATTATAGGGGATTGAAGCGGAACTAGTTTAAGGAATAGAGACACAAAGTATACTCATTTTGAGGGGACTAAGTCCACAGCTACTACATCGCCTCCAAGAATTGCAACTTTCTTCGCCTCCCAGAGCCAAGGAAACCCGAAGAAGTTAGCCACAATGAAAAGCCCGATTATTGTCCCTACCATCTAATGTTGGGGCACAATATCCGGGAATGCTTTATATTCAAAGACCTCCTGTAAAGGATGGTAGACTCCAAGAAGGTCAAACTGGGACAACCCCCAGCCCATGTGACGTATATTTCTGCCACTGAATCTAACAAAGGGGAGGAGTGGTAGGAAGTCACCATCATGAAGGGAAAGAAATTTGAAGACTAGATGACTCGAAAGACTATCAACCGAGCTCAGGGCATACTCTGAGCTCAATTACAGCAGCCGGTGTTTCCGCCAACAGCCCCTAATGTCGCACAACTGAGAATATCGGCTTCACAACCCTCCACGAGCCGGTCATCCAGGCGTAATTGAAAAGGGAGGATAGAAGTGCAAGATGAGAAGTCCACAACAAGGTCGAAGTTAGCCCCGACACTGTCGGATTTTATGCCCCCAAACTTGTCACCACGGGCACTGACCCACCAAACGGCACCATCAGGGACAACTGACCAGGTTGACCTGTCACAGGATAAGGAGCTAATATTTGGTTCCATCAACTTCATCCAAATAATGAAATCATTCCCTGATGAAGTGTATGGTTATGAACCCAAGTTCCCGACATAAGGGGCCGGGAGGAGGAATCACAGAAGCAGGGGATACGAGGGGAGACGCAGTCGCAGCCGAAACCAACCATGTGGTTTTACCCCGGCCCAAACTGTTAATATCACAGAAACCCATGGAATATCCCTTCAACGGACTCAACAGGAGGAAGAATATCCCTCCACCTCCACAAGCGGTCACTCTAGACCTATCATTATACGGTACCCGTCAGAGGAGGAACAAGTGTCTAGCTACTTAGTGCGCACAAACAGACCGGCCAGGCTGAGTCCCTAGAATGTGGGAACACCGTCAACCTCCATCCTCGCGGTTGGTCCTTCTTTGTCACATAAGACAGCTCTCAAGTCGCCTTGTAAAACTCTCCCACCAGCAGATAATCATTGTCCGTTGGAGCATAACTACAATATCCTTAAGCAGCTTACATCAGTACCAGCTAAGATGTCAATCTTGGATGCCCTGAGTTTGTCGGCAGATATCAGGGAGGCGCTTATTGAAGCCTTTCTCAGCCCCCAGGAGTTTCAATCTGAGGTAGTTACCGTCGAGATTTACCAGAAGGAGACTTTCCCGGCTGAATTCAATGTGGTGATTTCCTTCACCGATCAGGATGAAGATGCCATCATGCAAGGACATATCAAACCACTATATTTGTCCATCACACTACATGATGTTGAGATCCGCAAAGTCATTATTGAAAATGGATCTAGAGTTAACCTCATCCCCCTACGAACACTTCGAAAGTTGGGATATAGTGAGGATGACCTAATACCCTCAGCCACAAATTTTTTGGGTTACGACAAGAGTGACCAGAATACAATGGAAAAAATCAAGCTAAAAACCCATTTTGGCAACCTTGTGGCCTACTCGGAATTCCTGGTGGTCCGACAGAACACATCATTCAATTCCCTACTTGGAAGTTCATGGCTCTATAAGCACATGTTCGTTCCTTCATCCTACCACCAGTGTATCAAGTATTGAGTCAATGGAAAAAGTGGGATATTGTGCGCTGACATGGCCCCTTTCGAGCTCTATGAGTCACACTACATTGACGCCGGGTTTTATGAGAAAAAGAAAAAAAAGCCTTCACTCGATGGTATTGACTGGATCCCTTCTCCAAATGGTCTGGAGATGGTTCCTGATAACCCCCTCAGGCAGATCGGTGGAAAATATGTATTGCCCATCAACCATGTTGAGAGCAGGAGTTCAAGCCCAGACACACACTCAACTGTCCTCATGACTTTAGCCATAACGGCCGAGCATGACAATGTCGAAATGACCTATGACCCTCAATTTGGGGGTGTATACTTGAGCGAGGATTCCCACAATGCCTTGCCTCCGGACTCCCAAGAGCCCGTGCCGAGAACTCTCCCCCCGTCAGATCAAGAGGATGAGGGTTTGGGAGAAGAGGAGGAGGAAGATCTCAGGGATGCACCTCCCACATTTGAGGAAGGTATCTCCTCTACTATGGATGAGCTCAGGGAAATAAACCTGGGTAAAAAGGAATACCCGAGGTCCACTCTCATTAGTGCAGCCATGTCTCATGAAGAGCACGATGTATTTACCTGCTTTCTGAAGAAACACCAGGATGTTTTTGCCTGGAATTACGCGAAAATACTGGGACTCAGTCTTGAAGTGGTGACCCAACACTTAGGTTTTCCAGAAGACCATTGGGGCTATAAACAAGCCTCTAGAAGAATTCACCCCTCACACGTTTCCAATATTGACGCTTAAGTCGATAAGCTTATTAAAGAAGGCTTCATTCGGGAGGTCTAGTACCCCATCTTGTTGGCCTACATTGTCCCTGTCAAGAAAAAGAACGGAAGAATTCGTCTCTGCATCGATTTTAGAGATCTCAATCATCATTTCATGAAAGATGATTTCCTAGTCCTGATCACCGAGTTATTAATCAACACAATGGCCGGTTATGAGGCTCTCTCCCTCATGGACGGTTATTCCGAGTATAATCAAATCAGGATGGCCCAAGAAGACGAAGAAGCCACTACCTTCAGGGTCCCCCAAGGATTATTATGCTATAGGGTCATGCCCTTTGGTCTTAAGAACTCTGGCGCCACATATCAATGTGCCATGAATCGTATCTTTAAACCATTTCTGGGGAGGTTCGTCGAATGATACATGGATGACTTGGTGGTCAAATCAAGACAGTGCTCAGATCACCTATCAGAACTTGAAACCCTCTTCAACAAACTTTGACAGTATAGCCTGAAGATGAATCCCTTGAAATACACCTTCGGGGACACCTTAGAGAAATTCCTTGGCTTTTTTGCACACCATCGAGGCATCAAATTCAACCCTGAAAAGAAAAATTCTATCATTGGCATGCCACCTCCCCGCAATCTCAGTGAGTTGAGAGAATTCCAAGGACATCTGGCCTACATTTGGTGGTTCATAGACAACCTGGCAGGAAAATGTTTTCCCTTCACTAGGTTAATGAAGAAGGGAGTTACATACCAATGGAAAGAAGATTTCCAAGAGGCATTCGACAGCCTAAATAAGTGCCTCTTGAGCCCGCCAGTGCTCATGACCCCAGTTAAAGGAAGACCTCTCATCCTATATGTGACTTCCCTTGAGCGGTCACTGGGAGCCTTCCTCGTGCATAAAAATGATGCCAGCAGTGAAAACAGTCTCTATTACCTCATTAAAACCATGATTGATGTTGAAACTCGATTCTCAAGCATCGAGAAGAGTTGTTTGGACTTGGTCTTTGTAGTTCATAAATTGTGACATTATCTGCAGAATCATGAAGTCCATTTGGTCTCACATAGTAACCTGCTCAAGTACATCCTTAGCCTCCCAATGCTGATCGGGCACCTATCCCGATGGTCAGTCATCTTGCAACAGTTTGACATTTGTTTTGTGCCTCAGAAGGCCATCAAAGGCCAGGCATTAGTAGATTTTCTGGAAGAGCACCCCTCAATAGGGACCATCGCATCGGACGTTGAACTACCTAATGAAGACATTTTCTCAGTTCAAGAGAAGTTCCCAACATGGGAAATGTACTTCAACGACGTATCCCGAATCCCGATAGAGAAAAGGATGGAGGATCACAAATTTAACAAGGTGGGTTTGGGGATAATACTCATGTCCCTAGAAAAGTCACTCTTTCCATATTCCTTCCTCCTGTCGGAAGGATGTACGAACAATGAGGCAGAGTATCAAGCGCACATTGCAGGCATGGATCTTTCACTCCAGGCACAAGTACAACACCTTAAGGTAAAAGGCAACTCGGAACTGGTCATCAAGAAAGTCAATGGTGACTATGCTATTAAAAAGGAGGAGTTTATTCCCCTGTTTGACCATGTCTGAGGGTTAATGGTGGAATTCTCCACAGAACCAACATTGTCCTATATTCCCTGGTCTCAGAATGCCTAAGATGATGCATTAGCTAATGCGTCCATAGCCCTAGCTGACCCAAATCAAGATTAAAACAGTTATCAGTATTGCTCATCATCGAATTCTCCTGCCATTTGTTCAGACTAAGATGGAAGAAATCAATGAAGTCAGCCCTGTTCCTCAACCATATGCTCCTGCCACCGGCTGGATGACACCTATTAAAAAACTACCTTCAAAGGGGAGAACTTCCATCAGACAGGGCTAAACAGGAGAAAATACAGAGAATGGAAATCAACTTTGTCTTATACGGTGGCACGGGTCAGCCAGAGGTCCTCTACAAATGAGGACTCGATGGAGTCCTCCTCTGATGCATTGATGGAGAAGAAACCATTGTCGTAATGAATGAAGTGAATTCCGAAGTATGTGGAGAACATCAGCCGGGGTCTAAGCTTTCCCATCAGGTTCTAAGGCTTGGGTACTATTGGCCCACATTGGCATGAGATTGCGAGCACTTTACCGCAAAATGCCACTCATGCCAAATTCATGCCAACTTCATACACCAAACCCCAGAGTTACTTCATCAGGCTAAGTACTCACGGCCATTTTCCATCTAAGGAATGGACGTCATGGGACCATATCCTCCTGCCATGGCCAAACAACTAAAGTATATCCTCACAGCAACTGACTTATTTTCCAAATGGGAAGAAGTTGTACCCCTTAAGGAAGTTGGGGAAAGAAACATTGTCAGCTATGTTAAAGCCAATATCATCTCCAGATTTTGAATCCCTTATACCATACTGACAGATAACGACACCAATTTTTACCCTACTGAATTGGAGAAACTATACCAAGAATATGGTATCAAGGCTAACCACTCATACCGCTACCATGTTGTGGCCAGTGGACAGATAGAGGCTTTCAACAAGACCATGTCCAACATTATCCATAAAATGGTGGAAAAAGATAAGAAATCATGGCTGGATAGACTTCTTCATGCATTGTGGGATTATCGAAACACAATCTGCACCGCTACTCGGGCTACTCTGTACTCATTAGTATACGGAACAGAAGTGGTCATGCCCATTGAGCTCCAATTTCCCTTGCTCTGTGTTGCCATTTGTAACCAGTTATCCAACGATGAGAAATCATAAAAATAGCTAGGTGAATTGGAATAGCTAGATGAGAAGCGGTTGCACACCTTGCACCATCTGGAAGTGTATCAGAACTGGATTGCACGAGCCTTCAATAAATAGGTCTGTCTTTGGTCTTTCTTGGAAGGAGAATTGGTGTTGGTCCTACAGACCCCAATGATACCCGGAAAGAAACCTCCAAAGCTGGAGACCAAGTGGGAGGGACCATATGTTATACACAAGGTCTACTCCAATGGAGCATATTCCATGATCTCCATGGATAGGCAGTTCACTACTGCTCCTACGAATGCGAGATTTCGGAAGAAGTATTTTGCATTACCAGAAGCACCTTTCATCGGAGATGCAAGACTTTAAACTGCCAAGCACCTTTCGTCCAAGCTACAGATGTTAAACTGTCAAGCGCCTTTCGTCCGAGCTACAGGATGTTAAACTGCCAAGTGCCTTTCGTCCGAGCTGTAGGATGTTAAACTGCAAAGCACCTTTCGTCCGAGCTGCGGGATGTTAAACTGCCAAGCGCCTTTCTTCCGAGCAGCAGGACGTTAAACTGCCAAGCACCTTTCATCCGAGCTATAGGACGTTAAACTACTAAGAACCTTTCATCCGAGCTGCAGGATGTTAAAATTCCAAGAGCCTTTCTTCAGAGCTACAAGACTTTAAACTTCCAAGCACTCAATGGTCCAAACTCTATGACCCTAAACTAAGAGTACCTCATCCTCACAGCATGACGTTAAACTACACGGACTTTAGAGAACGGCGTACGGATTGATTCCTACCTATGTAGGATACCTAATGATGACAGGATCCCCCATCCTATCCCTTCCACCCCCAAAAAAAGAAGTTAAAAAATGCTCTCTTCCCCTGTGTATGGACCAAACATGCACAGGGTGTATTCCCCGTCTGCACCGCACGACATTAAACTGCATGGATTTCAGAGAACAATGTATGGCTTGATTCCGGCCTTTGTAGGATATATAGCAATTCCAGGATCCCCCATCCTGCCCAGCCATCCCCAAATAAAGATAAAAATGCATTTTTCCCCATGTACGGACCAACCCTTCATGGGGTTTATTCCACGTCCTTACCACACGATGTTAAACTACATAGATAAGAAGGATTAAAAATGCCCTATCCCCCCTCGTGTACGGACTGAACCTAGATGGGGTGTACCCATTTCAGAGGACAACGTACGGCTTGATTCATGCCCTTCCAGGATACGTAGTGACGCCTGGATCCCCAATCCTGGCCCAGCCACCCCCGAATGAAGATTTAAAAATGCCCTTTTCTCCTGTGTATAGACTAGACCTGCACGGGTTGTATTATCTTTTAAAAGAACAACATACGGCTTGATTCCTACCCTCCATAGATACGTAGTGATGCCAGGATCCCCCATCCTAGCCCAGCCATCCCCAAATGAAACTAAAAATACCCTCCTTTCCCCCTGTGTAAGGACCAACCTACACGGGGTGTGTTCCTCATCCTTGTCGCATGACGTTAAACTGCACGGATAAGAAAAATAAATATGCCCCCTTCCCCCTGTGTAAGGACCAGACCTGCACAGGGTGTACTCCAAAAATAAATATGTGTGTCTTGATTCCTTCCCTCATAGGATACATAGTGACATTGGGATATTATCTCCTAGCCCAGCCACCGAGAAAAGAAAGCACAGGTATATATACCCATCATCCTCACTGCATGACGTTAAACTGCACGGACCTCATCCTCACCGCACGACGTTAAACAGCACAGACTTTATCCTCGCCGCACGACGTTAAACTACACAGATCTCATCCTCAACACATGACGTTAAACTGCACGGACTTTGTCCTCACCGCACGACGTTAAACTACACGGACTTCGTCCTCACCGCACGACGTTAAACTGCACGGACTTTGTCCTCCCTGCACGATGTTAAACTACACAGAATTCATCATGACCCACCCAAGATATATGGAAAAATGATATGGGAATAATCCTTGTGCATTTGGATTCATCCTCTCCATACATCAAACTCCACGACCCAGATAATTGCAGATCTTCATAACCATTCATGGCCATCAGAAGTGGAAAGTTGTCAACCCATGGACACCTTTGCATGACTATGCATACCATGCCCTCAGCAGATCTGAATATTGATATCCCATGGCCCAGCTACCAAAGGCAATATTTCCTCAGGCGGTACTCTTCCTAGCCCCGTACGCTTACCGGCCTTAGGGCCCCCATGTCATATCTCCCGATCCAAAATTTATGGAGCAGTGGTTTACGAGTTCATTCCCCTCTCACATCCAAATGTTACCAGGGTATCCCTACCTAGTTATCTTATGTATCCACTCATGGTTAACATGACAATATGCATTTACAAATATCAAGTCAGGACTAGGCTACATTAACTCGACAGGAAATTGTGGTGAAGATGTTTCTTGTATGCTTGGACACCATTATCCCCATATGCTGAACTCTGTACTGTGAGCAATCTAGGATCTTCATAATCTTACAGGGCCATCGGAATTGGAAATTTATCAACATATAGACACCTTTTCATGACTATGCATACCATTCCCTCAGTATCTCTACATATTGATAGCCCTTGGCCCGTCTACCAAAGGAAATATTTCCTCATGCAATGTTCTTCCTAGCTTTGTATGCATACCCGCCTCAGAGTCCCCATGCCATACATCCTGATCTAGGAAACCCCAATGTTATAGTTTACGCTCTCATTCCCTCACAGTTGTTCTAATTATACCAGGGCCTCCTATCTCATCTGCCTTCCAGGTAATTGTAGCAATAGTCACTCAATGGTCTGAACTCTATGACCGTTAAACTTAGAGTACTTCATCCTTACCACACGACGTTAAACTGCATGGAGTAAAGGTATACCCCATGCGCAAGATAAATCAGCGCGGTAAACTCTTCGAGTTTTAATAGAAACTAGGGACGAACATCCCCGACATATCCATATATTTCATTACCAAATGACAGACTTCGTGGCTCGGATAATTGCGTATCTTCATAACCATTCATGGCCATCAGAAGTGGAAAGTTATCGACCCAGGGACACTTTTGTATGACTATTCATATTATGCCTTCCGGGGCTCTGCATATTGATATCCCCTGGCCCGTATACCAAAGGCAAGATTTCCTCAGGAAATACTCCTCCTAGCTCTGTATGCTTATCAGCTTCAGAGCCCCCATATCATCTCTCCTGATCCATGAATCCCCAATACAATGGTTTACACCATAAACCCCTCTCTGCATCTTGGACATGCCGAGATGTTCAAGCCCAGTTACATTTTGATCAAGTGTGTCCTTTGAAACTTCATCCTTACCGCATGACAATTAAAAACTGCATGAAACATGTCTTTTCCACTTGGTGTGAAACTGCAAATACTGAGAATTAAACATCCGGATAAATGCCTCTAATCGCAAGCATCTTCACAAATTTAAAAATTCCCCCCATCCTAGATGCACGATGTTAAACTACACAATATCTTTAATAATGATCCTTGTCTTTACCACATTACGTTAAACTGAATGGAAGTTGTCCTTACCACATGACGTTAAACTTCACGAAATTTAAAATTCCCCACATCCTCGCTGCATGGCGTTAAATTGCACGGTCAAACCTATCATGGGTTCAGTAAGGAATAAAGGCTTTCCTCTTTCCCTAGGTGCATGGGCCAGAACTGCACAAACCACCATATCACACCAGTGTGAGAAGGGATGACTTCACTCATTCCCAGAACATTTAGCCTAGATTTTTCTCCTGTATCCAGGCACCCACTTTTCATAAACCATACTCTGTACTCAGAAAAATCCAAACTCTCGTAAGTCACCCCTGGTGGTCCCGAATCTCAACTTCCCTAGAGTTTCTCGGCTATCAAGATGATACAATCATTGACTTAAGGACACCTTTCCATGACTATGCATACCATGCCCCCAGCGGCTCTGCATATTGATAGCCCTTGGCCCATCTAACAAAGGAAAGGTTTCCTTAGGCAATGCTTCTCTTTGTACGCCTCTTGGCCTATGAGCCCCCATGTCCATCCCGGGATTCAGAAACCCTTTGAGCTATAGTTTACCAACCTCTTTCACAACCCTGCATGAATACGGTGGAATGTCTCTGACGAGATTACCGAGAACCAGGAGAATATGTTCCATTCTAAAGAATGTCCTAGCTGCATGACTTTAAACTGCGCCAAGCTCCAACCATCCTTTATGCTAGATAAATTCATTGGACAGGGACTATGCATCCATGCTCCTGATTAATACAGATGTTCCCAAACCCTTTCAGACATCACACACCCTTTCCGAGTCACCCCTAGCAGTTTTCATAATTTTTTGAGCCACCTATGGCGGTTTCCATAAGCTGGACTTCCATAAAGTCCTTAGGCCATCATAAATGGATAGTCATTGACTTAAGGAAACCTTTACATGACTATGCATACCATGCCCTCAGCGGATCTGCATATTGATCTCTCATGGCCTGTCTACCAAAGGTAAGTCTTCCTTAGGTGATTCTCTTCCTACCTCTGCACACTGATACGGCTCCCATGCCTTGAGACATGCCCTGCATGTCATCCAAATCTTGATATGGTTCTCCCCACGTTCATCTGAAAGGAATTGAGACATCTCTTAATTAACCAAACCTCATTGGGGCCCTCACCCCACCATATCTGGTCAAATCTGTTCAACCTAAAACATCAGTAATGATAGTCTTGTCGGCGGGACATTAAACCACTCACAAAAAGAGGCGCAAAGCCTGTTAGGCTAAAAAACCCAAAAAGGGCGACCTAAGAAAAAGTCGAGCCATACCCACTGGGTCCACGCCAAATGGGCCCAGGAAAAATTAGGGTATTAACAAAAAAGACAAAAAAAAGTTTGTGGGGTTTTTTCTACAAAATCCCAGAAATATTCAAACTATGCTCGTTGGATCCCATGGTCCAAGCAAAAATTAGAGCCTCTTTCGATTTTATCATTGTTTCTGAATTATGATAAATTTTGATCCATTGAGTTGTTATTTACGCAAAAAAAATTCCAGTAACAGTCAAATTTTACAACAAGGAAACATTGACATAGATTCTATTCCATTTGGACATAAAGGGAGGATGTCCACAAGCTGGAGCCTCTCCCTCATAGCAACAAAAGAGGTAAACCATAGTGTACAGGAATGGCTCTGACAGTCACAAAGGAGCCTGGATCGCCCTCTCCATCAGATCGGCAACCGTGCGGTGAAGGTTGTTGCAAGTCTACTCCAGCACGTCCTTCTCCTTGGCCTCAAATTCGGACACCTAACGAGTATTCTTCACTTTCATTTCAAGGTCATTGATCCCTTTCCTAGTGGATTCAAGGTTAACAGTCATATTTGACAACTGATCCCTCAACATCACTTCTCGAGCTTCGCATTCATGCAAATCGGTAGATATGGTGGTCGTCTGATCTTGACAGCTCGCCTCCTGTGCTATCAGCTGATGGAGCTTCATCATGGCCTCCTCAAAGGCTCAGGTCCCACAATGAGAGGCAGTGAGGTGAGAAAGTTTGTGTTCACTAGCGGCAACTTCCCCATCAGTAATGAAAAAATAGAAAGCGATAAAATGAAACTGCCAATAGTCAAAGCCACCGGACCCCAAACCCAGGAAGAGTTGTCGGAGGGCTTCGGTTTTAGTTTCCATCTCAGCCAGAGGAGTTTTGGCAACAATATCGTAAATCTAGGGTCAGACCCACCTTCTCACTACTCGGTGGTCCGCCATGACACGAGGATCTTTGGTATCCACACTAGATAGAACAGTAATGAAGTCTAGCATTGCGACCAGTTCAGACGTGTGCATGCTAGAAGATGGTTCTGAAGATGGAAGGTTTGAAGCTTCTAACCCTCATTCAGGCTTGGGGATCAAGTTTCTAAGTCTGGTATCGGCCGACAAAGCTTTAGGAGTTTTCTTGTTGGGACCCGAAGCCACTGGTTCATCCTCATCCACACCCAAGAAGGTTGGGTCCATCTTAACTTCGGCCATAGAGGGGTTGGAAAAATAATGTCCCATGAGTCACTTTGACCTACGATCCATTAGTTATTCCTCCCTTAGAGCTGATGAGGAAGGTGTGGTAGGCATAGTGGCCACAAAAACTCTTGATTTGGGAACCTTCCGGACAGCCTTCCCCAGGATCCCATCGGGGTAATGCTTGATCAACATTCTTGCATGCTCCTAGGATAGGTTGGTAGCCACTCTTATGTCGAGCAAGGGAATGCTTATGTGAGATCCCTCCCGCATCAGCATCAACCACCATTGACGGAGAGTGTCCGGGTGCAGTCCTCGGGCCTGAGGATGGGGAAGGGGAACCTGGAATTGCATACATCCAAACTGGCAATAAAAAATATATGGGGTGTACAACCTGCACAGAGAAACCCCGTCAATCCGTGCAGACAAAAACCCAGACCGCAGTGAAATCACGTAAGAATGCTCCTCTAGGCTCCCCCTGCTGTTGTCAACCACAACGCCAGAAGGGGTGGGGTAGAGAGTGAAAGTGAACTAGGAGAAGTCACTCAGAATATTGAAGACTTCATCATAGCTGAGGGACTTCAAGCGAACACCAGCCACGTCGAGCATGGTAGGCCTAAAGGTAGAGAGAGGGATGACTATGTTATGATGATAGTCATAACAGCAGCAATGATCTTCTACCCAGCCATATAAGAATTGAAATGGCCCACTCAGATGGTAGGGTGACCCGCCCTCCTACATATAGCTGAGTAGTTCATAAATACGAGCCACAGTGGGCGTGGCTAAATTCACCGGGTGGCCCTATGCCAGCTCAACTGCCATTATCAAGGTGAAAGTCTTGATGCCTGGGTTGATTTCTTGAGAAGGGAATAGCCCCCCGCTCAAAAACAAGGCGAACATACCTCCCAGCCTGAGCATAGGTGGCATATCGGGGCACACCCCATAGCCTCATGAAAGGTAGTCACCCACCTCCAGAACCACCCAGTAGGAACCTAGGGTAGTTTATGATTGTTGATAAGGATGAGTACAGGGGTGCTTGATCTTCGGCACAAGACCGGTGGCCTCCAGAAATAACCCTATCCAAGTACTATAGGGAATAAGAGTACAGGCACACAAGGGTTGATCCAGTGACCGCTCCGCTATAACCAGCAGATCCCTCGCCAATGAAGGCACCCGTTCAGCATCGTCCCATGAGTCAGGAGTGGATAGAAACTCTTCATACATCTCACCAATGATTGGAAGCCCTCCCTGTCAATAGATGTCCCATAAACTGAAACCAACTTCACCATGGGCAAGGTGGAAAGTGTTAGTGCTCGAACACCAATGACTGAGCAAGTCAGGCAGGATCGAAGATGGTGGGTAAATGGAAAACTGGGAAGCCCACACTGTGGAGTACAGGTTGATTGCTTCCAGTGGATTGGGAAATTCTCGGCAATGATAATGGACCCAGAAGTCCCAGGCCCATTCATTTGAGAAAACTCCACCAGACCGAAGGTCCCACCTGGGAATCCACCCCGCATCAGGATCCACTCGAGCAAGGTTTATTATGGAGGGGTAACTCTTGAGGACAACCTCTTGGGAGAATTCATGATTATACCAATCACTCTGAGTCCAAACAGAGCCTCTCAAAATGAAAGTGTCTTTCAGATCAGAATCAGAGTTTAACTCCCCCGATTGGGTGAGGTTTTCCTGAATGCACTTTAGCGATGCTTCCAAGCAAGGAGACGGAAGACGTGAGAAGTTAGGGGGGATGGGGATGTCTTCTTGAAGACCGAAGCTGTAAAGCAGAAGTCGGTTTGATAGTGGATAACCCAGGAGCTCAGGAGAGAGCAAGTCCTTCAAGACACTATCTTCAGGGATGATGGATCGACTAAGGTCCTCTTTGATGCTCTCAGCTCTACGAATCATAGCTACGCATCTCCTTAGACTAGTTGGGAGAGGCTCAGCCACAGGCCTGGGTGCAGGGCGAGGAGGAACCATAATTTCTCCCTACATTATGAAAACCATGCAAATGTTTAGTCCAAAATAATAAAATTTGGAAAAAAATACCAAGTATTCTACAAAGGATTCTATCAAGGGGCCTTCACGATGAGTTTTCCGAGCTAGCCTCAAAATATGGTTCGCGATGACTGCATCCCACAAATCAACCCTATGCGGAACAAGCCCACGGTGCTCTGGCCCACGGAGCGTTGGCCAAAAAACCATGAACCAGGCTGCTCCATGGAATCTCAATCCCAGATTTAAAAGTTTATGTTCAGAGGACTTAAGAAATTTTCAGAGTCCAGATTATTCCACTCTGCGGACCATCAAAACCGCATAGCGAGTTCCTATGCGGCCCATTGTGGATAACTTTTTAACTGATTAAAAGTGTTAGTTCATGGCTTGGAGGTTGTTTTGCAGGTGAAGATAGGCATGAACGAGGAATGGTTCACGATAATGAAAGCTGTTTCACGGACGAGGAGTTTCTCCAAGGAGCAATCACGCGACGACAAAAGGCAAAATCTCTGTGTTCACAAAGAATCCGGTACAAGACAAAGGGAAAGGGCCCCCTGTATTTATAGGCGTGGTCCCCTACCGGGTCCACCCCTCTACCGCAAAACATCCACATTTCAGGACCACTCTACATCGAAATAGTCTCCTCTTCATTCTGATCGGACCCCATTCCGATGGGGGGCATTTGTAAGGTCCTGAAAAAAATCCGCAAAGGATAATGAGAATCCACTTAATTCCAGAGAGGATTCTGCCCAATTTCCTTCAATGAATTGAACAAAAATGAGGAGAATACTCAAAGTTTGGCAAAAACAAATCGTTCTGTGGACCGGTCCAATATTAATGACACACAGCCTGTTCTGCGAAGCGCCCCCCTCTGCAGACTGATGTCGTTCGCGGAACAGAGGCAGGGATCCTCCGCGGGTGCAAAGCAGGACGGGCACCAGGTCGGTCCACCGACACAAGCTTCCCCAGCCAAAAATTATGCCATTCGTCCCATGCTTCATGCATTTTTATTCACGAAATAGAGGAAAAACCCTACGCGGTCGGGAAGCACCCCTCAAACCGACTTGGTTCGTGGGTGAGGTGAACTCCCCTGTGATTTGTTAATTGTTGACCAAGTCATCTGTAAACCGGGTTTTCAATCATGGGCCTCCAAAAAAGGTGTCTCATGACCACAATAGATCACTTTTCCTCCCCTCTATAAAAGTACATCGAAGGGGAGAAAAGGGGGACATCGATCAGATTTGGGTGGAAGGATTTCGGAGGAAGGAGCTTAGGATTTCGCAAACAGCGAAGTTCTAATTCGCGAACCAGAATAGGTATGAATCTGGAAACGAATTAAAAAGGAACTGAAAACACATAACAATTTGGGGAACCTTGGACTTAAAATAACAAAAGAAAAGAAGACCGCGAACCATGGCCCCACTGTGGATGCACTCTCTACGGACCAAGGATTTTATGCCCCTTTTTCGATCTGACGAACCACGTAGCACCCTCCTACGCGGGCGAAGCCCTGATCGATGAACCCCTGATTGGCATCACCCATGGTCGCTGCTTCTTGCGTGGACTTTCCCACATACCAACCCGGTACACAGGCCGAACCTGAAGCCGCGTACCACTCTGGTATGCGGTATGCCTATCAGTCCGCGGACTACCCTGGTTCGCGGATGGCCTCTTCAGCCGTGTAGCACCCCCATACGCGAAGGGAACCACTCCTCATACACCCTTTTGGCCCAACTCCTTCATCTTTTCCATTCTTCGAGTCATATAAAATCCTTCCAACCCAGCCCGATCCTTCACAACCCCGTCATCGGCCCATTCATCGGCCCCGAGCCAAGAACTCCACTAAAGCCACCGGACTCGTATGATGCAACCTTCAGGCGCATCAGCGGGCCACCTTGAGTTCACATACCCATGTTAAAGGAGCGAAAAGGGGTTTCTCTAGCCCTTGAGTGGATTCCTGAAGTGTCCCTGGGTTCACATTCCCACGGTACTGTAGGGTCCGAGCCCGGAGTCCCCTTTTTGGCTCTCTACTCTCCAGATGGGGGACCCTGCTTCCATTTCCCCTTAACTCCATCGGTGGGCACTTCTCCCCTCTCCTGGGAGTGAACAAGGCAGCCTCCTTGGTGTAAGCCCCAAGCCCTTCTTACTGGAGGTAGCAACCATGCACCTCCGTACATCCCCGGAGCCAGGGGCCAAGAGGGGAGATGGACACAGGGGATTTCGTTATCATTTCCCTCTCCCTTTGGGCTTTTTCACCATCGGGCCTCCATCCAGGAGTAAGCCCTTACTTATTGGTCCTCCCTGTGTGCAAGCTCCACTTCGCTTCCCACGGACGCACCTTTCGCGACGTGATCGTTAGGTCTCTGTTGCCTCTTGTTTCTCACACCAAGCATGACTCACGTGGGCTTAGAGTAAGCACTGACCCTGACCCCTCACCTCTTGTGAACAACGAGGACATTGATCCATGTCAATTCATGGTACGTATGAAGCCTCCACGAGGTTCAAACCCACCACCTGTCCATTCTGACCCCATTCACGTTGGTTCATCCTTTGTCCTGCCTGACATTAAATTGTACTCCCGAACTACGTGGATTTTGATCCCTGTCTCCTAGGCGGGGTACATAGAAAGCCTCTCCGAGGTTCAAGCCCAACAATCGGTCAATCCGACCCACCTTTTATGTCGGTTTATCCACATCTTGGGCCGCCTCAGAGTTTAATCCACATCCCAAACCGAACTACGAGGATTCTGATTCCTCTCACAAGGATACGTAGGAAGCCCGTATCACAGGTTCGATCCAAACGCTCAATTCATTATCTGTCCCCCCTGGATGACAATATACTCCATAGCACCCAGTTATGAGGCTTCAAACTAGTGTCGTCTCAGAGAGTCCAATGTCCTTGGAGTCATTAATCCAATTATGGATGGTAAACCTCGGGCCTAAATGATTCTGAATCCTTGCGTTCAACTGACCATTTCCAGTCAGGAGTAATCCATGGATACTATGCTTTGATATAAACCAAAGATTCGTGAACATATGAACACGTATTAAATATATAACAGAGTCCTGGAACAGGAAATAATTCCCCCCCTAAAAGGGTACGATGAGCCCGACTTCCCATCCTCTCAACCAATGTGAGTTCTTAAGCATCGCCGGCCAAATCACCCGGCGAACGCCTGCCTTTGGAAATCAGTTCCACGTATCGTTGGATGTGGAACCGTTGGGTGTTTCAAAACGATGACCGATATACACAACCTTAGCAATTGAACGGAGCTGAACCCTCCATGATATCGACATTCGATCACATTAGTCCCCTCCCACCAATTCGGTTCAAAACAACTACTTAAAGTTAGAGGTTAGCATCTAGAAATAAACCAAGGCTCCCAAAAATAATGATTTTAATTTGTTAATGAAATACAACCTCCTAAAAATGTATACTGTGTAACATCATCCCTTTATATTGATATTTATAATCAATTAGGTTGCATTATGGTGTTATAAACTAATATGTTCTATATATATTTCTTTAAATTTATGGAAATAAACTTTCTGACATAATTCCATGACCATAAATTTAATTTGATAGTTTTATTCCCATAAAAGGGACATGGATATCAACTTCTATTAAATAATAGATTGAAATAATCATTTTTCACATTATTCATTAAAGCAGTATTATCTATGGTAGTCCTAGAATATCCTACCTCATCATGAGAATATGTCATCATGGTTTTCATTAATAAATAAAATTATGAGACTCATAATATTCATTAATAAGAATCTTGAATTTTATGGATCTTTAACATTTCCATAGTTAGGAATATCTAATGACACATCTAAATGTGGATTTCCTTCTAGAGGGTTATGTTCTAATAATCTCTTAGTCTAAATATTACCAGGGGTATGCACTATGAGATTTTTTCTTAGGGTACTATGATTCTCCACCCTTGACAACCTATATCATTTTTTTACCATTAAATGATATTTTAATTATATATAACATATATATATATATATGAATAATAACTTGGAATTTCTATGTTCTAATCATAGTGGAAAAATAATATGACCTTTTAGTGTGGCATTTTCCCTTTGGATATTATCACATAATATGTCAAACTAAAGAAAAAACATAATTTGATCAGAACATTATTAATATTTAAAACAATTAATATAGGTAATCATAAACTATTTAGAAGTTAGTTCTAGGGTTCTAAATCTAACAGACTCTCACTTTCACAAGATCCAATTGGTAACAACCTTTAGCCTACTAGCTCCCACATGATATTAATGGTTTTACTGAGATAAGGATTCATTTAAACTATCTTCCACGTGTTCTCCTATAGAAAATATCCTTACTATGACCTCACCCCTCTAAGAAAAATCCCTCAATAGGTGACATTTGTAGAGTATCTTGTTTTCCTATTTATATGGATTTTGAACCTTTATGAGAGACTCCATTTTACTTTTATCATAATATAATATGATAGGTTATTTTTTTTATAACTATATAAAGATATTATAAAATGTTTCATATTGAAACATATTCTTTTTCCAGATCATGAGCTTTTATGTACTCATACTCCATAGTTGAGTTAAAGATAACTAGAAACTTTGAACTCGTCTAACTCAAATATCCTTCTTTGATACTAAATAAATATCCTCACTATGACTTAAAAGGAATCTAATATATTTTGAAATCATCATCATTTTATCCCATTATGACTAATTCCTCATATCCTCTATATAGCAGGAACATTTCCTTAATAAGCCAGATATACTTAAGGATAACCTTAACAAAAAAACCAGTGATATTCTTCTAGATCCTCTTGATACCCGCCTATCATGATCAATGCCTAGGTGATATCAATACTAGTTCTTAACATGGAATACATGATATAACATATAATTGAACTATATGGGATCTTACTTGTTCTCTCTCTCTCCTATCGTCTTTGAGGACATTTTTCTTAGAGAGATGTATACCATTTAAAACAATAATCAATCCCCTATAGGATTGCTAAATAATAAATATATTTAGTATCTATTTAATATATGTACCTTGACTCAATCCAAGTAGCCTATTTGATCAACCATGAATGATCTTGATCCCAATAATTAAGGTTGCTTCACCTAAGTCCTTTATGGAAAATCACTTATTCAACTAATCCTTAACTAACTAAAAAGATGGTATGTAATTTATAATAATGGATATGTTGTCAAAATATACTACTAGGAATACAAACACACTCCCATTAAACCACTTGTAAATACATGGATCGCATTTTTTCTTAATGTCACTAAAATTTTTTATAGCTTTATAAAACCTAATTTTCTATGACCTGGAAAATTACTTCAATACATAAATTGAATTATGTGACTTGAAAATATTATTGAATTTTTTTGGAGTCCCAAACCAATTAGGTTGTGTCTTATATACATCTTCCTAAAGGTTCCCATTAAAGAATTTTATTTCAAAATCCTTGTACTAAATCTCATAATTATGGAAATCTACTACAGAAAATCAATTCAGATGGATTTAAACATGGAAATTGGATAAAACGTTTTTTCATAACCAATTCCATCATTTTGTTTAAAACCTTCAGCCAATATCCATGATATATATGAATTTAATTTACCTTATATTTCTAGTTTTCTCTTAGATTTCCATTTTCACCCAATGGGCTTTACACCAACTAGTAGATCAACGAAAATCCGTATGTGGTTCTAATACATGGAATCCAATTTTAAATTCATGGATTATTTATATCTTGTATCTTACAAGATATTTACTAACTCATTATTGGAAATGGGATAATTTTTGTCAACTAATAATGAGTCAACATCTTAAATGACTATAAAACTATTTCTTATTCGGTTCTCTAACCTCCCTGGGACCCTATCTAGTTTCAAGAATGCCTTTCACGGGTACTTTTGGAATCTATTCCTTCACCAAATATTGTGTATCCCCTTCATAGACTTCTTTGAAGTCATTATTTATCTCATTATAATTCTTTAGGTTAGAATCTTTTTTAATAAAATTGGATTAGATTATCATATTCAAATTTTTATATGAGGGTTTGTATAGATAGTAACCCCTTATTTACTTCGGATTCCCTATAAAGATACACTCCAAGACCAAGGTTTCTAGTTTGTTTCCTTATATAGCCTTAAACATTATTCAAACCCCAATGAAAGAGTGTGTGACAACACATATTTCATTTCATACATTAATTTGTGTGGTATTCCATTTATCACCTTAGTTGGAACATGATTTTTGAATGTCTTCTACTAAAGTTAATTCATATCTCTAAGAGGATAAGGGAATATTTGGATGATTCATTATCGACCTCACCATGTAAATAAAGATAAAATTATTCCATTCAGCTACACCATTCCATTTTGGTGTATAAGGTGAAGTGATTTGAGATAGAATCACATACTCCCATATAATATTAATAAACTCTTAGCTAAGATATCCACAACCTCGATCAGATTGAAGATTATTTATCTTTATATGAAGTTGATTCTTTACTTCATTCATGAAATCTTTTGTCTTCTCAAAGGATTTGAACTTATACCTCATCAAGAATACACAATCATATATACTCTAGTCAGCAATAAATTTATAAGGTAAGAATACCCAACTCTAGATTTTATTAGAAAAGTTCTACATAGATTAATGTGTAAAAATTATGGAATCTATGTTGCCTATTCACCTTGAATACAAAACGAAATCTTAGAAATTTTTCATTGTACAAAATAGTGGCATTTTTCAAGTGGTTTAAACTCAAAGCAGTCTTAGTAACCATCTTGGAAAATGTTTTTCAAATTCTTCTCATTTACATGAATAGGATAATGATTCAACAAATTGGGGTGAAATGAGTCATGTGAACCTAATTAAGTATATATTTATAATCCTTGGTTCTCATAATTAAATTAATAAAGTATATTATCTAAATGTACCACACCAAACAACATGTTTGTTTTGTTAAAGAAAAAACATTAATTTACGAACAGTAAAATAAAACTATATGTATTTAGAAATGATACAAAAATTATGTTATTTGTAATAGTTGGTACATGATAACAATATTTTAAAACCAAGACCATTCTTATTGGTAATAGAAGTTGGTAATCTCATATAGTTAAAGAAGAAAGATGTGTTCCATTGGCTGCTCGAAAACCGAATTCTTCACTAGAAATATTTCAGAATATACATAGTTCTCAAATTTAAATACAAATGTGATAACTACATGATTTATATAAGATAAAATGTGTATATATTGAAATATTTCACTCGATAATAAATATAAAAAAACATTATCCTTTCTTCTTCAACTATGTGAAGTAATTTTTCTAGTGACCTAACTTGACACATCAAAAACATACTATGTCTTTTACATTTTTTCATTTTTAGATCTTCATTTTCTTGGAAGGACAGCACTCAGGAGTTCTAGACATGAAATGATTCTCCAGCCCCTTCACCTTGTTATTTATTTTCTTCTTCACAATAACAACGGTATGATTTTCACTTCTCATGTATTTATCATCTTTACAAATCAAAATAAGGAGTTTTTAAAGATACCTCTCACTATTGATCCTATTATATTTAAAAATGAAACCTGATAATCACTTTGGTAGTGAGGTTAAGTTGAGATATTTTCATATATCATTGGAGATCTCTAACCTGATGATGTTTAACCACTCGATGTAGCTAATAATATTGACTACATGGGGCCCAACTAGCACCGACTCTCTAAGCATGAATGTGAATAGTGCAATGGAGATCTCATATCTCTATTATCTAGCATTGTCTTGATAAGGGTTAAAAAGGTGACACATGATGCTATACACACCCATATATTTATAATACTTTAGAATATAACTATGTATGGATGAAATCATGAAAAATTGGATATATGTTTTATTATCCAAAAGTTTTATATATTAGGAGAGAGTTTCTCCTCACTAGCCTCTTTTCCAAGACCCTTGGGAATGGAGTTTCCCAATATAATTAATTTCTATTAATGTCATATAGTAATGTGAAATAGTCAACACCATTACATAAAATTTGAGCCAATGATAAGATTATCCATATCTATATGGATCGCAAGTATATATTTTAATTCATGTTGCTTTCCATTTATATAATAAATATGTGTAAAATTTTACTATTTTATCAAGATTAATAAATTTGATAATAAATATTTATTTTATTAATATCCTATTATTTTATTAAAAGACAATATCCCTCTCCACTGGATTTGGAATATCCTATTTCATGGATAGTCTAGTGGTAAGTATCCATATGTAACTTTTCATAACCTATATATAGGTATGTCAAGTTATTCAAATGTATTTATCTAGGAGTAACTTCCTAACTACATTAACTCAAAGATCCAATATTTGTTGAGTTGACTCCCCTATCCAAAAATGATATATTTTTATTTCTTCAACACTTAGAAAAATTGTTGAACTAAATCTCACAAAAGTGATCAACCCTTAATGAAAAATAGGTTATGTAATATAAAAAATCAAGATAGAAATTCTCTAACAATTGAAAGCACCCAAATGGAGGTTGATTTGGCAGTTTGAACTATGTTTCAATTTATAGAAAATTAGTGGAAGGCTATCCTGACTTATTATTATTTATTTGCCATGTTTTTATCATTATGTGTATATTACCTATTTTATCTTATAATATTCTTGTTAATATTAAGTGTATTTTTCTTATGTGATTAACCATTTCAAGATAGTGCTTACAAATTTTTGTTTTTTATTCTATCTTTCATGCATGTTAATTAATTAATTTATTCATTATGAATCAATAAAAAATTAACCATGCCACTAAAAAAATAAAATTAATAAAGTGGAATGGCCCAAAGCTGTCTAATTTTTGTTTTATCTAGAGGATGACAAACCAACCCTTGACCATAGAAAATTAACTCCTGGTACAAAGCCGGTCCAAGTAGCAGCATTCCATCTATGGTCTTATATACATCATAGATTAGTTTCACATTATCTCTAGATTTAGACCACCACTACTCTCATGGGAGATCCATCCAATATATAATATTTTACCCACTTCCTGGTGAGGGGAACCAAAGGATTGGTTAAGGGGGATTACATAAAATAAATAATGAGCATGTAGGTCCTTTAAAAATGATTGGATAGGAATAAAATTATTATCAATATTTAATTTAAAATTTTAATAAAAAAAAGTAATAATAATAAAATAAACATATCAACCACATAAATAGGTTGTTCTAAACAAACGGTCACCCAAAAACATACAATGATTACAAAAAAGTAAATGAGCTTGAATTCACTTAAATTATTTATTTATTATTAAGAAAAACATGATTGAATTAATTAATTAATTCCATTATTATATTGTCTATTAGATGAGTTTTGGAGAAAATCATAACATCATGCATCATAGAAAATAAATGGTTTGACCGTAATTTACAGATAATTATATGAAATTAATTTATCATTTTTTAGTTCTATAAACCTGGTTCCATAGTTAATAGACCAGATTATAACAATGTAATTATGTTTTTAATGATGAAATTAATTATTATTCATATAATTTAATTTAGTTCATTATTGATGGACTACACAATGTGGACTAATGAGATACATGTCATGTTTATCACTTACTGTGCATCTTGGATAAATTCTTTGACACTTGGTGTATATCTTTGTAGGGATACACAGCATGTCCTAATAAGATACACACCATATAGTCCTCTTTTCATGTGTTGGTGTAACCCACCTTCTCACTCGTGAATTATTTGCATACACATATTAGTAAGTCACACAGTATGTATGCTAGTTACATGTCTTGTATCTCATTATAATTATAGCATGTGATTCTTATGCGGTGTATGTTGCATTTTTTACCATAAAATTAATATAAATTTCCCTTCTAAATCATGTAAAAACATGGTATTTATGCAAACTACATACTGTGTGGTCCAACAGATCATGTTCTAGGCTTTCTTTGTCAACACACAGTGTGCATTAAATATATCATGTGTTATTTACTTCTCAGTGAATCATGTATCTCACAAAATGTCCAACTGTAGTCAACATTGGTACACATCATATACTTTTGGTCACATGTCATGTATCTTTGTCTACTCACCAAGATCCTTAGCACCTATGGATGGAATATCTGATCATCATTCATATGTTATTAATCTGTTTAAGACCATATAAAAATTTAATTAAAAACATTAATATATTTAAAACATTTAAATTAAACTTCATATTAAGGGATGAATAAACTAAAATTAAAAATAACAATAATTCTGCACCATAAATCACTAAATAATAAATAATTATAAATTATTATGTATTTAGGATATGATATTATTATGTTTTTGGGATCTGATACCACTTAAAAGTTATGGGTGTAGTGAAAGCGCATGTTTAGCAATTTCCAATTAAAATTTTTTTTAGTATCGACAATGATTTGAAGATTTAGATGATGAAAAATTTCATGACCCGTGATATTAATTAAAATATTAATTTACAGAATTTTTGGAACCATGACAAGAGGATCTTTTCACAAAAAAATTATAATTAATTTACATAAATAAATAATATATAATGTTTAATTTCATTATTTTTAATTATTTGATGAAGATCACTTATCATACTTTCATTGCATCATTAGAATAAATAGTGGATACCCTCTAGAGGTGATCCATACATATCCCATGAACCTCTTATCAACACAGTAGAATCTTCTAGGTGCTAGCACATATGGTTCTAATCCTTGTGTTTATCGTTGTTGATTGCATCAAAATCTTTAGGTATGAAGGAATTTTTCTTGAGGAGGTGGAAAATTTCTCTTCATTCTTAAGAGCATTCTATGATAAGAGATATCTAGGTCTTGAGAGAATCCTCCCTATAACTCATTGTACACAATGATTAGGATAATTCTTAGTGTTTTAGAAAATGTCATAACAAGGTTTAAATAGAGCTAGGGATAGAAAATAATAATTTCACTAGGGACCTTATTATTTTCTTAGTCCATGGTGAACCTGGTGTCTAAATAATAATAGAATTACTATTAATTACACTAAATTCACTAAAATCGTGGAAAAAATAAATTTAATTTTTCTAAAAATAAAGTAATTAATATTTATTCAAATAATATTTAATATGATATTTCTAATCAGACTATTAAAGTCGATCCACCAATCCTCCTCAATATTTATCAGGCCATAAATAAGGAATCTTCATTCAATTAATAAATCACTAAATTATTCACCAATTAATTAAATATTATTTTAATCTAAAAAAAGTGAAAAAATATTTATTAAATATTAATGTAACCAAATAAATAAATATTTTTTTCCCTGTGAATAAACCAGAATAAATAAATTTCATATATTCACATGATTAAAAATAATAATTACCCTGGGAATAAATATTTATTAAATACTCATCTAAGATATATATTATCTTTAATAGATTATGATTTAATATTTCCAATTAAACTAATATAAATAATTATTAAACCACATATGGGAATAATATTTTTCCAGTATTTGAAATTTATATAAAATTTTATTGTGGTTTCAAATACATTTAGTGTGTGAACCTTTATTCCCCTTTCGCTGTGGAATTTAGATACACCCTAAATTGAATTATTAATGTATATAACATTACAAGTATCACATAGAGATATAAGATAATGTGGCAATGATATACAACCTCCCATGATCATACATTTTGTAATATAGTCCCTTTATCTCAATATATCTAATCAAGTATGTTGTATGTTGGTGTCCTCAACCTATGTAATTAATGTGTCTTTCTTTGAATTTTTGAAAATGAACACACACAAAAATACCACGGCCAGGGATATAATTAAAAAATTATATTCCCATCAAATGGATTGAGATATTAAATTCTATTAAATAATATAAGGGACAAATCCTTTATTTCACTATTCATTAGTGTAATATTACTCATGATTCACCCAAAAATTGTCCCCACACTATGAGTATATGTCATTACATTGTTTTAAATCCATAAAATCACACGAATTATAATATATATTACTAATAATCTTATAGTAAAAGGATCATTACAAACATCTATAGATAGGAATATAAAATGAAAAAAAATATTGATTTCCTTCTGTCGAGTCATGTTCTCATAATCACCAACTCTGAAGATTACCAAGGCTGTACAACATGATAAAGCGTATCAAATTCCTATGAGTATACACCCATAATTTCTTATATCATTCATGTCGCATAAAATGACGTCATTTGGATAGAGATATAGAGACCCAATCTTTTCATACATAGATATTACATCTTAATATATGAATATCCATTATATTTTTCAAATACATTCTTGAGGATCGTAAAGGTTTAGTGAATTTGGATACAAAATATTGATAATTCATAAGACCTAAATCATAATGAAATCAAAAAAACATGATCCATGATGGTGTAACATAAATATATAAATGTTGAAAAAACATAATCCTATAACATTGTGAACATGTATAAATATAAATAGGTTCACTCTGTTAGTTAGGGCAATAAATTAGGTCCTCAAAATAACCTATGGACATGAAACCAGGTCCATACATAATCTTATGGACATAAAATAAAGTAACACATATAAACTTTTGTACATGAAAACTATGTCCATGCGTAATATTATGGACATGAAACTAGGTCCCTGAATAAAATTGTGAACATAAAATCAGGCTCATGCGTAACATATTTACCTCATGAGTTATCCATCATTACTGAATGAATTGGAGGGATATATAATTCTAGGGACACCCAAAACATAGTCATAATACATTTATATGTTTTTCATAATATTATAAAATATTCATCATATAACATAACCCATTGAAAATAAATGGGTTTCATAAATATTTCAATAATTCATCAAAGCATAACCTGTGAAAAATAAACAGGTTCCATAAACATCACATAATAATAAAAATAAACCATCTAGATAAATAAAAATTATGGTATCATTGTATTATATCCCTAGTAAACCATAATTAACATCCAAGGAAGTTATTATAGATGAAAAGTTCTTATAAAATATCACAGGAATATTTATTAATGAAAATACCCTTTTCATTTTGAAATTAATTAATGAAAATCCAAATATTTTTAAAATATTAAGAAAAATATTTAATTTTAAAATAACCTTGTAAACATGTAATAGAAGCATAAAATATTTTAGTTTTCATGGTAATGGGAAAAATATTTCATGATGTGGATGTTAAAAGAAATATTTTTTCACATTTTTAGTTAAATGGAAAAAAGTTCCTCATTTAGAAAAAAATAATATTCTTTTAAACCATTTTTTAAAAAGTAAAAAATGGTTAAAATGAATTTTAATATTCAAATTATAATAGAACAAATATTCTTGAAAACGTTTTTATAAGAAATGGACATGGAAGAAAAATGATTTTTGATTAAAGAGAAAAATAAAGTTGGATTTCCTTAAAACATATTTCAGTCTGTTAAATTCATAAATGAAGGAAAATTAAAATAAAAAATTTGTTATAAATAAATAACCAGATTATAATAAAATCAAAAATATTATTTAGTGATATATCTGGATATTGTTTCATTGGAAACTTAATAATAAACAATCCTTATAGATAATGAGATTGTAACATAAAACCCTTATTGTTTTCATAACTTTTGAATCATAAGCCCCATGAGAAAAAGATCCTTATATGGATATATATATATATATATGCCATAATTTTCATGATAATAATCACAAAATACATTCATGTTTGGTATATATAACACAAAAAAGATACAAGTGGTGAATATTTCATGTCTCTCGTAAAAATAAAAGTGAGATGAATATCCATTACCATGAGTTTGAATTACTTTGAAAGAAAATTAAACCCCTTTATAAAAATTTAAATTTATTATAATTCAATAAAAAAGTTATTTAAATTCTTACAATATAATATATAATCAACTTATAACATTTAAACACCAATTTATTAATAACAACTTATAAAAATCATTATTTCTGGGTGTTCATTATTTCGTTTTTCAAAAAAATTCATGTTTGATAGTTTTTGTAATTTTTCTTGGATCATGGTTAAATAATATAAATATTTTTAAATATCATATAAATATCATATATATTCTTTCTCGTCATTTTAGGTTTTATACCTTCTCTCCCCTGCCACTCACAACATCCTTCTCTTCCTCTTCGTTGCTTTCTGTTGATGGTGTTTCTATCCCTTCCCTGCCTCTTCATTCTCTTACAAGATTCTCGATCTTGAGTTTCCTTCTTGGATCAGACTCTCTCCTTATATAACCTTTTCTTGATTTGATTCACCTCCTTCCTTCTATCTTTGATGCTCTCGGTCCTTCTCTATGATTACGAATCTCACGACATTCTCAGTATTTTTCTTTTCACTTATTGTCTTATTAGTCTATGTTTCATCGGTGAAGGCTTGAAGATGATGTTTTTTAGAGGGTATGATGGTACTCACTCAGTTGTGTCTTGTTGTGGATGTCCCATTACCTCTTTTGCTGCTCTGGCTTTTAGGTCTTTTTCTTTTTCCCATGTCGGCCGAGTGCAAGGGATGCCAAGGAGGTTTTGGGATTTGTTTGTGGGAGCCGATAGGGTGTTACAGGAGGCCCGTCCTATGAAAGAATTTTCCCATTCCTCCTGGGTTTTTTTTTGTGATGGTTTTTCTTTTTTTTATTCTGAATCTATTTCTATTTTTGGTTTGATATTTTCTCAAGTCGGTGATGGAGGTTCTTGATCCTATTTAGGAAACAGTGGGGCTTTGTTTTTGTTGGGTGATGTGGTGATGATGACAGTGGTCCAAAGTGGTGTGACGGTTATATTTCTCATAAATGGATGGCATGTGGTTCTTTGTGGTGCCCGAAAATCATGTTGATGTTGTGTATTAGTGTTGTGGGTTTTCTTCCACGGAACAACATCCAGTGGATTCTCTCTAGTGAGGTACTATGTTCTAGGGTCAAGGTTCATGGTAAGATGATATATATGATTTTATAATTCTAGAAGAAAAATTATTTCATAAATATCATAAATAAATTTTAAATCCATAATATTAACCATCTATGTAAATCGTTTATGAAAAATTAATTACAATGTTATGTGAAAAAAGTAAGTCAACTTACAAATGAGTGATGTTATTATTTTTCATATGATAGAAAGAAGGTGTATAATGGCTTTACATATTCATAATAAACTATTATTACATTTTAGATAATTAATTAATTATTTTAAAATGGATACCATTTATTTAAAGGATGTAACATAAGAAATAAAATTTAAATTTCTTGGTTAAGAGTTATACCTATTTATCGAGAAACCACTTCTAGATTAAAACTTAAGCCTGGAAAAAATGGTTTTTTGAAATAAAAAAAAATATCTAGGATGTGTTTAAGTAATATAAGTTGATATTCGTGTAAATTTTGGCTAACATAGAAGGATTAAATATATTTAATAATGAAAGAGAGGAGGATCCCTTTTATAAGTTAGGGTAGGGGAACTCTTATAATTCCATAAAATATTAAATTAATATAAATTAATTTTCTTCAGAAAATATATAAAAAATTGATATAATAAGAATATAATATGATTATGAGTCAAAATAATCTCAAAAAATAATAATTTAAAAATTTTATCTTATTTTTTCACCCTTATCTCTTTGTTTTAACCCCTAGTTAACCCTTTCGACAATTACCACAAAAACAGTGTTATTACACTTTGAGGGTTAAGGATGTTACCATAAAAATGATCAATAAATGGAACATGGTTTTTATTTTCATACATATCCCATTCACATGTTAAAACATGATATTTTTATGAATTTTACATCATTTAATAAAATATAATTTAAAAAAATACACCATTAAATACATTTTCATGACTATTCACAATGTTTGATATTAAAATCAACATGATTGAAATAGAATTAGAATATATAATTTTAAAACATCAATATTATATTATATTCATTTAAAAATTTAATAGAACATGATAATTCATCCATATTTTATTGCTTTTAATATTTTTAAAATAATTTATTTTAATTTTATATTAATTGAGTAAATATTGTATCAGCATTGCGTAAGAAATTTAGGTAACTATTAAATCCCCAAAATTTTAAAAAATACTGTGAAAAAAGAATTAATTCATATTTCATATGTATATTTACAACTAAACATATCCTTTTTTATCCTGATGTGAAAAAGAAAAAGATATTAAATTCAAGATAGTGACATTTTTACTTTTTCTTTTTATAAATTAATATAATGATCATAATAAAATAAAAATGGAACCAAGTGGATATATATTTATGTATTGAATGTAAATTTCTAAAATCAAACCATAAAATGTGAAAAATTAAAGTTTTATAGTAACTATAAATCCGTGTCCCAAAGTTTTAAACCTACTTTTGGCATTTTACCATTACCATGGTAATAAAAATTTATTGTGGTTACTATTCATAATGACCAAAATTAAATGAGACCTCTTTACCAAATTTAGAAAAACAAATTCCAAATATATAATATTTTTTAAATATTAAAATTCTATAAGTGGTGCAAATTAATTTTAGATAAAAAAACATAAAGATCAATGAAATATAATTTTTTAGAAAAATGTATTTTTTGTATAAAAAAGTTTTATACCAAATTCAACCCTAAAATTTATTAAAATACATATAATTGGATTATTAATAATATAATAGAAATAATTTTACCTTGAAACCATATTAAAATAAAATGGAACTATGTAAATTCTCAAAAAAATACAATTCTCAATAAAAAAAGGTTTATTTTTCACTATTCACTAGAAAATCGATATTTTCAAAAAAAAACTTCAACCTAAGATAATTTTGAAATTTTTATTTTAAGAATGAAATTTTCATGACCCCTCCCTCCAAATATTCTCCTCCTGAGATGGAAATGAAGGAAGACATGTAATAACCCCTATGTCCCACCTTCAGTAGGCCCCAGGGTGGTGACCAATACCAAGGGTATAAAAATCTAAAAAAATGGGAGGCATTACCTTTTTTATAGTAAAAATGATCAGTTGATAAGATGTATCAATCTCAAAAAAACTCCAAGTAATATATATATTTATTTATTTATAAACCAAAATCATACCATGTGAATGTTTAAAACAAAACTGCTACAAATATAATAAATCTCCAAAGTAAGTACCAAAAGAACAATGCTAAGTAGTGACACGGCAACTGTCCCCATGTATGAGCTAGTAAGGTTTAGCATAGTTCATGTAATATTCCTGTAAACCTTAAAATAGTTTTATTAATGTAGGGTGATCATACAAGTATACTCAGTAGGAAAAACCAAGGTCTCTCATGCACAAGTGAGAGAAGCATATTAACGACCTTATGATAAAATAGTAGAAACCAACAGAACCTAACAAGGAATACTAGCCATCCTAACTTCACCATGGGATGATCACCAAATAACTCAATTAATGTAAAGTATTATAATAAGCACATCCAATTTTGGGTACCCTGCACCACTTCCTACTTGTTAACTACTTAAACCCTAACAGAAAATGTCATGGTGCTTACACACTCTTCTACAAGACCCATGTAAAAATCCTCCAACACACACCTAGGCCTCAATGCCTGTCCCACAACCTGGGAAAATGAATCTCACCACATCCCACCTCAAGACACCTATGCCATAACCATACCACATCCTTCCCACAGACACCGAGTCCACAATAACTCCTCATCCCAAAGACACTTGGGAAATCACACCACATCTCAACCTGTAGACACCTAGGAAATCACACCTTACCTGGAGACACTTGGGCCTCAAAACCACCCTAAAACCTGCCTGAAGAGCCACGGGATACCAATTCCTAGAAGAGGGAGCATGTAAGAGATAGTAACCATCCATGCATCCTCCCACCGAGATGTTGCGAAATACACCCTCCCCTATGACGATGGCAGTGTTTGGCATATAGTGCTCAAATAGGGTGGGGTGAATATAGAAATAACAATAAAGTTTAACTATATATATGTATATATAGGTATCAAACAATCAACCCAACCTATGGGTTTTTTCATACAAACAACCACCCGAGAATGTCTCCTTTGTTGGTAACTCTAAATGCATGTATTAACACTAGTAACAGTCACTTCAGATATTGATAAAATAAAGATACTTCACAACTTCATTTTCTTAACACCCATTCAATCAAACTTTATTAAGCCTTTATTTTTGTTGTTCCATCACTTCCTAGGAAACCACCTACCACAACACATAACTAGCAACACAAACAATCCAAATAGAGGAAGAAAACTATGATAAAGGACTCACTCTATACTTTATCCCCACTTAACACCCATTCAAAAACTCTATCCAAATTACCCAAACCGACCATAGCCATCATCATTCTTAGAATTCATTCCACATAAACCATCATCTCAACAAAGAAAACCCCCAACTCACATACACACCTAATAACATTTCTCAACACAACCAAAACTGGTAGCCCCACTGTATAAACATACCAAACCCACAAAATCAAAAAACCACAACCTGGTTGTCATCCCACTGCACAAAACCACTCATCCATTCCACAAATAATAAATCTATCAACTTGGGATTTTATTACGCCACCCAATCCACCCCACGCACAGCACACAGCCACACAAAACTAGGCATAGTGTATTAAGATTTAGAAAACACTTGTTCTTTAATTACACTGTGATAATTCAGTGGTTATCATAGAGAAAGTTTGATCCTAAGGCATCCATTTATTTAACCAGGTATACATGCTTAATCATATTTTCATATCAACAATCATTCAAAATACATCATTGACGCGCAAAAAAAAACTGGCATTGACTATGATTTTTAGTAGGCATGTAGATCATATGGATCACGACATCCAATAACACCTACTCCGACATATACTACACCAAACTACCACAAGACACGCCACACAAGATGAAATATAGAAAAATGAATCTCAAAACAACTTCAGGTAATATTCATGCACTTACGTCTCTCTTTCCCAAGTACTCTCTTCCAAGAAACCATGCCTCCAAAACACACGAACCAAAGGAATTTTTTGTCTATGAATCACCTCCTCCTGATGATTCTAGATCTCTATTGGCCTTTCCATGGAAATCATGTCATCTTCAACATCCAACTCTCCCCATTCAACGAATGACATGGGAGTTATCATGAAGATACAAAAAAAGTTGAGATACATGAAAGAAATTTTGGACCTTCTCCAAATATGGTGGTATCACTAACTAGTATGCCACCTTGGTAACTTTGTCCAAAACCTCAAAGGGTCCAACAAACTTCGGAGAAAGCTTACTCCCTTTGAGGAACCTCTTCTACCCACATCAAGTGGAAACCATCAAGAACACATGGTCCCCAACCTAGAACTACAAGGGTATCCTCCTATGGTCAAAATATGATCTATGTCAGTCCTATACTTCTTTCATTCTATCACGGACAAGAATAACCTTCTCTGTTGTGTTCTGCACTAGCCTGAGACCAAGGATAGTTGTCTCACTATCCTCTGTCCATCACAAGGGTGAATGACACAATCTTCTATACAAAGCTTTAAAAAATGCATTCCAATGGAAGAGTGATATATATTATTGTACTATAACTCTATAAATGGAATGTGTCACATCCAATATCCAACAAAGTCCAAGACACATGCCCACAATATTTCCGCTAACATCTGGAAGGTCTTCTTTGTCTGGTCATCTGTATGAGTCTGGAAAGCAGTTTTAAGGTGTAAATGAGTGCCCAAAGCATGATGCAATCCCCTCTAGACTCTTGAGGTAGAAATGTATATCCCGATCTGAAATAATGGATCTCAAAACTACATAAAGCCACACCACCTCATCCATATACCTCATGTCCAAGGCATCCACTGTTCCCAACTCCTTAATCACTAAAAAGTGATCCAATTTCATCAACTGGTCTACTACTACTCAGATCGCATCACATCCTCCCTGTGTCCTAGGTAAACATTTGAATAAATACATTGAGATTTCATCCCACTTCCATTCAGGGACATCTAAGGGTTGAAACAAACTATTGGGAACACGGTGCTCAGCTTTCACCTGTTGGCACACTAAAAACTTTTCCACAAACTATACCATTTCTTGTTTCATCTCAGACCACAAAAATTGCATCCTAAAGCCATGGTACATCTTTTAAATTCCTAGGTGTGATACTAAGGGTGATATATGAACCTGAAGGAGGAAATCCTCACACATCTCCATCAGAACAAATATCCTTCTTCAAAACAGATTCTAATTATGACCATCCAATGACCATCCCTCTGGGGCATCACCATGGACAACATGATTGCACATCACCTCTTCTCCTGAGTCTCCCCAATGAGACTCCTCAACCTTATTTATTATAGAAGACTGCACCATCATATAAAACAAATACCATATGTTGCCATCCATCTCTTGATCCATGTGTAAGGCTACAAATTCCTCCATCGCCTTCCAAGTGTTCATAGATTCCTAAACTACCTCCTTATGTGAATTCTTACTCAAGGCATAGACCAAGAAATTTCCCTTTCCTAAGGTGTAGGAGATCTCAAAATCATAGTTATAAAGAAATTCCATCAACCTCCATTGTCACAAGATCATATCTCTTAGGAAAAATATATACCTCAAACTATTCTAATCCCTGAACACCAAAGATTTCTCCCCATTGAGGTAATTTCAACACAAATTCAGCATGAAAACAACTGCAGATATCCCTACATCATGGGTGTAATAGCTGCGTTTATGGGAACATAACTTCATAGAAAAACAAGAGATAACTCCCCACTTCCACATCAGCATGCATCCCAAGCCCAGATGGGAAGCATCACAAAACACCTCAAACATCACCCCTTCCTTTAAAAATTGGAGCACCGGATCACTAACCAAATTCCCCTTCAGAGAGCCAAATGTTACCTAGAACTTCTCACTCCACACAAAATAATGGTCCTTCTTGGTCAACACTGTCAAAGGAGATACAACTTGAGAGAATTGGGAATAAATATCTAGTAATAGCCTTCCAAACCAAAAAAACTATGAACCTCTACAACACTCTTGGTTTCTTCCCACAAAACTACTACCTCGACCTTCGATGGGGCCACTGTTATACCATACTGTAACACCACATGTCCAAGTAAATTCACCTCTCGTGTCCAAAACATTCACTTGGATAGCTTTCCATAGATCTAGTGGCATTAAAGAACCTATAAGATAGTCCTGAGATGGTCAGTATCTTTCTCCTCTAACTTCAAGTAGATTAATATGTCATCGATGAATACAATGATGAAACAGTCTAGGAACTCATGAAATATAGAGTTCATAATCCCAAAGAATATGGCTGGTGAATTTGTTACACTGAATGATAATACCAATAACTAGAAGTTCACATACCTTAATCTGAAAGTAGTCTTTAGGATATATCCCACCTTCAACCTCAACAAGTGATATTCTGACTTTAGATCGAGCTTAAAAAAACCAACTCATCACTCTCAATTTCTCAAAAAGATCGCCTATCCTTAGGAGAGGGTAATGATTCTTGAAAGTCGCCTAATTCAACCCTTGGTAGTCTATCCACAACCTCATACTACCGTATGTATTCTTTTAAAAGAACACCAGATCATCCCAAGGTGACACATTGGGATAGATGAAGCCCTTCTACATCAGATCATCTATTAGAATCATCATCTCCCACAGCTCTGAAGGTTACATACAATAAGGATCCATAAAAATCATAAAATTACCAGGCTGCAAGTCTATCCCAAACTCAACATCATGTCAAGGGGGTAGAGTCACAACCTTTTTAGGGAATACATCCAAGAACTCCCCAAAAACGTTGGGAACCTCTTCCATCTCAATATCCATCGATTTCACTAATATCTTGGTGAAAAATGAAAGAAGAGCCTCCACACATTAACTACCCACCTAGAAACCCCACTCTCCAATGAAATCAACACACTAGACATCCACATCTAAAAACATGAATCTCCTCCAGAAGCAGTCAATAACAGCATACACAGAACACAACTATTCGATGCCAAGGATCATATTGTGTGGATACATCTATAGAAAGAAGAGATACTCACAAGACTAATGTGTCCCCATCAATAGTTTATATCCTCATAATACATCAAACAAGTTAATCTGTCCTCCGACTGGTGTACCCAACACCAGTGGTTCAGAAAGTCTTTGTATGTCTAGCCCTATAGCATGGTCTAGATAGGGTGTAATGAAGGAGTTAGAATCTCCAGAATCAAATGAAGCATAAGTAATATTACTAAACAAAATGATTGTACCTAGATAGATCACTAGACCTGTTGGAACTATTTCCTTTGTGGAGTGAAACTAACCACAACCATATCCTATTCCCCTCTAATGATGACTGCCTCCATGACCCTGCCTAGTTTGAGGTCCCTGAGGAACATCCTGAGTTCAACCTCCGCCTGCTATATCCCCCCTCGGTGGAGTAGGAGCCTATTTTTTTGCTGCTAAAATGGAAAATCTAGAAATCGATGCTAAGGAGGGAACTAAAAATGTTCAATTCCACCATACTGAGCTCGTACGACCATCGGGAACTGAATTTGAAGATTCCCACATGCCCCACAATAAAAACACCTTGGTCCCAAGTTCAGAGGATGGGCATGAGGACCAGGAGGTCAAAATGGAAACTATTGAGGTCATCTCCCTACTAGTCGAAACCTCGAAGGCCCTAGGACTAGAGACCTATTACTGGTAACCATACCTCCAAAGAACTATGTTGACTCCCCTCTCATGGTAGACCTCCTCATGATTTCATCTTCTAAACTACATACTCCTTATGGATTTCCATGTATGTCAGTATGTTTAAGGGAGTATCCACTTTCTAGAGAGAAAGATGAAGTTCATCCTCTAAGAGTCTCGCATGAGATTTCAAATCCAGAAAGTTATCTGGGAAAAACAAAGGATATCTTTAAACTTTATCCCCAACTCATGTACCAACATACTCCCCTATAATAGGGAGAGTAAAACCTACCTATTCTCATCCTTCATGGTCGAAGTAAGGAATTATTCTTGGAACTCCTTTTCTAAATTGATCCACAGAATGTCATCCTCCTTCCTCTCCCCAAGTTCAGTATCCACCACTGATGTGAAGCTCCTAGCATCCGGATGACTGCCAAAGGAACCCAGTACTTTGATAGATCCTGGATCAAGTTAAAGGTTATCAAAAGATCCATGATCCAACACTTCATCGCCATGTTAAAAAATCTAACCTCATACTTTCCCAAAGCATTCCACTGGAAATCGTGTAACGTTCTCTCCCACTGGCCATCCTCCTCTACTGGATCAACCCTCCATCGATCAATAGAATTGGTCTGCGTAGCCTCAACTACCTAAGCCACTCATGGATGATGACCGAGTTCCATGGATCAAAAAGGTAAATAAGGAATTCCTAAGCCCGAGTAGTATGGAATTTTATTTAATATTCACATTAACTGATAATTTATTTAAATTCCAAGAGATACCCAAATTAAACAAGAACACAAGTCATTATGATGCATTTACATTTCCTAGGGTCTTTACCCTTCAAATGGTGTAACCTTACATGGTCATTCAGTAGGCTCGGATTCCATGCATCAGATCATAGGGGGCCCTAAAATCCCATGTCCTCGCCAGTCTTTCCTGGCCTATGTCATGCACCAAGATCACCTGATAATGTTTCCCTACCAACCTATATAATCCTCACTATTCCTATCTCCAAACTTTATCCTATATCTCATCCATTGCCCACCGATACCATCTTCCATGACTCCCTCCCTCCAAAGATGACCCTCCTGAGCTGGAAATGAAGGAAGCCAAATAATCACCCCTGACTCCAGCCTCTAATAGACCCCAAAGTGGCAACCAGTGCCAAGGGTATACAAATCTCACAAAATGGGAGGCATTCCCTATTTTATACTAAACAATATTAGTAGATAAGATGTATCAACATCAAAAAAAATTCAAGTAATATATATATATGTATAAGAAATAAAAAACCATATCACATGAATGTTTAAAACAAAACTTCTACAATTACAATAAAACTCCATAGTATGTACCAAAAGAACAAATCTAAGAAGCAACAACGAAATTATACCCATGTATGAGCTAGGAAGGTACAGTATGTACTCCTCCTGGAAACCTGAAAACAATTATTTATACATAGGGTGAGTATACAAGTATACTTAGTAGGAAAAACCAAGGTCTCTTGTGAACATGTGGGAGAAGTATACTAATCCCCCTATGAGAAAGCAGAAAAAACCAAAAGCACCTAACAAGGAATACTATCCATCCCAACATCACCAAGTCATGTTCACCAAATAACATAGGTCATGTAAAGTAATTGAATAAGAACGTCAATGTTTTGGTACCCCACACCAATTTCCACTAGCTAACTACTCATACCCTAATGGAAAATTTCATGGTTATTCCACACTCTTCCATAACCCCCATGTCACAACCTGTTTGCACACACCTGGACCCCAGAGCTAGTCCCAAAATATTGTAAAATGGAACTCACCACATCCTACCTGCAGACACCTAGGACACAACCATGCCACATCCCTCTCATGGACACCTAGGTCACAACCACACCTCATCACAAAGACACCTGTTAAAGCATACCACATCTCATCCCATAAACACCTAGGAAAGCACACCTCTCCCGAAAACATCTGGGCCTCAAAACCACACCACAACTTTCCGGAAGATTCTTAGGCTACCAATGTCTAGAAGTGGTTGAAGGTAATAGAAAGTAAACATCCATCCATACTCCCACCAGGATATTGGGAAAGACACTCTCCCCTGTGACGATGGGGGTGTTTGTCACATACTAATGAACTAAGTTGGGGTACGTATAGAAATCACAAGGAAGTACAAGTATATATATATAGTTATAAAATACTCAACCCAACCTATAAGTTTTTTCAAATAAAAAAACTAGACCACATATCCAATTTTTTTACTACCACTAAATTCATGTAATAACACTAGAAAAAATCACTTCAAATTTTTATAAAACCAAGCTACTTCACAACCTCCTTCACTTATAACCCATTCAATCCAACTTTATTAAAAATTTATTTTTTTTTGTTTATCCATACCTAGGAAACCACTAACCAAATAACGCATCCAAAAACACATCCAAGACAAAAAGAGGAATAAAACTATTATTAATGAATCACTGCGCACTTCCTCTCTACTTTCAATCCTTTTAGAAACTTTAGGTGAATTACCCATACCAACCACTTCAATCATAATTCTTCAAATTCATTTCTCTCAAACCACTATGTCAACAAATAAAACCCCCAACTCATAGCCACACCCAGCAACATGTATCATTAAAACAAAAATCAACATCCTCACTTCATAAACATACCATACTAAGCAAAAAAAATACAACCCATTTACAGTCCCACTGCACTACACCGCTCATTCATTCCACAAACAATAAATATCTAAACCCGAGATTCCATTACACCACCCGAACCACCCCACACACAGCACACATCAACACCAAACAAGGAAAGGTTTATTCATATTTTTCAAACACTCTTTATTTATTTCCACTTTGATAATTTAGGGGTTATCATTGAGTAAGTTCAAACCTAAGGCATAAATTTATTTAACTGGGTATACGTGGTTAATCAGATTTTCATACTTACCATCATTATACAGAATACCATCAACAACTAGTGAAAATTAATAACATGTTTATAAAAAAATACTTTTAATGGACATGATTTTCAATAGGCATATAGCTCACACAGATCATGACATCAACTGATAATAAAGAAAAACACAAGTCACTTTTACAGCCCTGCACATTAACCTTTAAACCAATTTAATTGTCATTATTATAAATTGGTATCCTACTATTTTCCACAATAGTTCATTCATACACCCACCCCACATGACACACAAATAAAATAGAGACAAAGGGATCACTACATTGAAGAACAGATGATCAGTAATTCATTATTGTGCTTAAGTAAGGGGTGTGCATGCAATAGGAAGAACCCTTTAAATATATATATTTTATATCCCTTAAAATGGATTCAAAAACACTTAAATATAGTTTTAAACTCATTTTATGTCAAATAAAATATTAAAGGGGTGAAACTAAAAAAACTGGGAAAAACTAGAAATTTGAAAAAATGTGGAAATGAAACATTGGTGGATGACCCACCATTGGAAGACTCATCGTTAGGTTGCCTACCATTTGAAAACTCACCATTGGATGAGTCACTATTGGACGACTCACTATTGGACGATTCACCATTGGATGAGTCACCTTCATGAGTCACTGCTAACGACCTACCATTCTGAGCTACTGGTGGATGACTCATTATTATGAGTCGTCATGGTGACTTTCCATTCTAATATATCAATGGATGATTCACCATTTTGGTTCACTGTCACGACAAACCATCTCAACCTTTCATCGAAACCTATCAGCCCTGACTCACCATTGGAAAAACTTGATTTTGACAAACTCTGGAAATTAGTCATTATGGCCTCTCAGAACACCTCAAACACTGGGTTTTCACAAATTAATGGACCATAGGGGTCAAGACCATTAATAAAATCCATTTTATTCAATAAAATTTATAAAAATTGATATAAATTAATTATAATATTCAATCAAAAATTGTAATAAAAACATTTTTGAAGAAAAAATTCTTTTGAAGAATAAATTGAATTTACTAAAAATTGAGTGCTTATTTCATAAGAATATATCAATAAATTTGTATTGATTAAGGATTTTATACATATATTTCAAAATATAGTTATTCATATCCATAACCACCAATTAAATGGCTAGGCCGTATATAAGTAATAATATTTATATAATACCCTTGAATTCACCTAAATATCAGTGTTTCATGTTAATAAAGTTGTCGATCATATTATTATTTTAAAATTATTTTTGGGGTGCTACATTCACCCCCCTCCCCACTAAATAAATTATTCCCCCACAATTTTATATTGTTTATAAAATCTTAAAAATTGGAAAAAACCCCTTTTTTGAAACTAAATTCATACAAATGGATAATAAATCATCATTTAAAAATGGGAAGTGTAAAACATAAAGGTTGTATCAAATAACCCAAAATTAGGTTTCTAGAAAGTAAACGACCACAAAACCATAAATATGTGATAGGTGAAACACCCATCAATTCTTTAAAATTGAAGGGAAAGTATAAAATTTTTATTTCAAGATCATTTTCCAAAGTAAATGAATTATTTTACTATCAAGATATAGAAAATGAAAAGATATACTTACTTGATTTCATTCCATTTCATAAAAATAACTTCATCATATGGTTTTGCTTTATTGAATTTCCACTTCTTCTCCTACTTCAATAAATGAATATTAATTAATAATTTTTCATGCATGAAACACCAAAATTTACATTTAACAAATCATAAGATCTATACAATAATTATAACTAATTCCTTATATCACAAGTTATCCTCAAAACCAAAATTGTCAGAACAATTTATCTAATATGGATAAATATAATACATTAATATCTGAAACCTCTACATTAACAACTAAATTTAAGCTCAATGAATTCTATAAAATTTTAACCTTAATAATAAAACAAAATATGTCTAATAGAGTCTGAAACCCAAAGATTATGATGATTTTATATCATATCCTTTAATGGTCAACTTAAAAATTATGTTGAAATAATTTTAATAACTCAAAATTTTTTATACCAAAATGTGTACAACTTGATCATATATTCTCAAAAATATACTAATTATTATCCAAGATAAAGTCACAATAAAATCATATATTCATACAAATTGATAATTAAGACTTTATTTAATAAATAATATCTTATATTAGGAAAAACATTTGTACAATGGAGGTTAGAGTTCATACTTGAATCGATAGACGGTCAAATTTTGATTTGAAATGTTGAATAAGATTTAATTATTCTAGAAATCTATATGGAATCCATGTATATAGAGATAATAAATTCTTAGAATCCCATCAAATTTTACTAAAGGGTGAAGAGTAAAATTTTCATAGGGAAAATTCATAAAAAATTCAACATGGAATCCCCAATTCTAGACTGTAGGATATTTGTTCCCCAATTATCATTATTCACTTCATATTTAGTGATTTCATAATATTTCACTTTATCATTGTAATTTATATGTAGATGTGGCTTATTATCCTCATTATCCCTTATATTATGTCATTGATTCATATAATTCCAAAACACATTAAATCTATAGTGATGAAGTGTGAGTGGTGTATTATTTTTAACTCTCTCCATTCATTTCCTTGACCAACCTCATCACATCACTTCCACGATATGGAGATGGGTATGAAGATGGGTATGGTTTCTATGACATGTAATTGTATTCTCTAGTTCGTAATGCTTGCCTACTGAACTTTTCCTTTCTTTTAATAAATGGTCAGAGACTTTGTCTCTGGATGAGCTTTTCTGGTATGTTTCTTAATAGATAGGACTCCCACACATGAAACATATTCTTGTTCCTTTTAGGAATTCACATGAGTAATCCTTCCCCGATTTATGGAGAGTAGTATGTTGAAAAAAAAAATCACCGTTATGCAACATACCACAATAGCTTCCATGAAACTTTATATTCTCTTTCTTATCACCATAACCATGAGGATTTCCATCTTCCAATTCCACTTTTAGTTCACATCAAACAATTTATTCATACCATCAAAAGTTCCTTATGGATAATTACATTCAAATACATTGTTTCAAACCACTAAAAAACTGATCTATTTTTTTAGGGTTGATGATCTGACCAATAGCATACCTTAAAAGTCTTGTAACTTTTTCCTCATAGGTTCCAATGGATTCATAATGCTACATATTAAGCTCAATGAATTCCTTATCTATTTTTTATATGGAATATGAAAGAAGATCTTACTAAACAATATCTTTTTAAAATCATCCAATTATTTAGATTCAATTTCATTCTATTTCCATGTATTCTTAATAAGATTCCATTATTTATCTTTATTCTATATAATATTGATCTTCTTCGACGTTATATGATAACTGAATAATGGAAAATATCTTTTCCCTCACATTGATTCATTACATAGCAACTCATGGATTATAATTCCCATATAAGGATGGAATATGTGGTAAAATAAAATATTAAATGACATGTTTTCCCCCATTGGTTCATTATGAAGTTCAACATGACTTGTGTTAACCCTCATATTTTTAGAGAGTTGATTAAGCATAATCGAAAAATATTGTATCCCAACTCCTAGGAAATTTGGTTTCTCATGAGTAAAATCATTTCATTGGAAATCAAATTTCTTTTAAACATGATTGCATTAGATTCCATCTATTGACTAAAACAAAAACTACTGTCTGAGCAACAAAATTCATAGTGAGGAATCATATAATCATGAAAAATCATTCATAGGTTGTCTAACTTTTTACACCTTATTTCCAATCTATGAAAACTTATGTTTAACCAAGGAAATACTTGGTTATAATCTATTCAAATCCTACATAATGATTCATAATGAAAATGTGAGCTAAATCAATCATATCCCTTGGGAGTTTCAAGCTAGGGGTGTAGTAAGAGAGCACTCCCTGTGCACTAGAATGTTGATCGAGATATACTCAACAAACTATTTTTTGAGGTTATTACCCCTACATTCATCAGTTCCAAAATCATATCCAATTGTAGTATCCATTTAATGATGTATTTTGAGGAAAAAACATATAATCTATTCCTTACCAAAACTTTAGTATGTTATCATATGCTTAGACTTATCCCCAGGGTTTTCATCAAAGTTTTATAATCATAATATATAAATAATAGGTAAATTCATACTTCGATACTAACTATAATGACCCAATATTTTTATACATATATATAAAATATTAATATATTAATATCCAATATATTTTACAAATATTCACTTGAGGACTATAAAGGTTTACTTTTTTTAGAGACTCGATACATAATATTCTTATTATTTGAAAGATATTAAATATCTACCACAAATATATTCGCACATTTTACACTTCTTAGACATATCCTATAAAAAATATTTCTTCATAAAATGGGAAAAGCAAACATAATAAAGGGTGATCTTGGATTCTCATTAAGGGTAAAAAATGGAGACATAAATGATCACTTAATCATATCATGAGTATTATAGTATGAGAACATGATATTAGAATTTGAAAACCACAACCTACATATCATATATCATAATACTAATACATGGTCCAAATATTAGTTCATAAGACATAAATCATTAAGTAATTAAATAATATTCTCTGTGACATCTTAACTTTGATATAGGAAAGTGTAAAAAATAGAAGCTTATAACATTGTAAACCTGTAGAAATAGAGACAAGTTCAATCATTAAGTTAAGAACATGAAATATATCCCTCGCATAGAATTATTCAAATAAAAATAAGTCCAAACATGATCTTATGGACATGAAATCTATGCCCACATATATATTTTTTGGATATAAAAACTAGGTCCATGTATAATCTTATAAACGAGAAACTAGGCCCACGCATAAAATTGTGAACATGAAACCAGGTTCATGCATAACATATTTTCCTCAGGAGTTATCCATATCTACTGAATTCCTTATAGGTATATCTAATTATAGTACCACAATTTACATAATCATTATCCATTCATACATGTTCTATAATATCATAAAACATTCATCATATACAAATTATGTGGAAAAGAAACGGGTTTCATAAACATTTCAAAAATTCATTATAGAATAACTTATAGAAAATAAATAGGTTTTCTAAACATGTCATAATGATAATCATAAACCATAAAAATAAATAATATTTATGGTATCATTGGATTTTATCCCTAGTAAATCATAATTAACATCAAAGGACGTAATTATAGATGAAAAATTTAGTAATAAGATCACTGGAACATTTTTAAAGGAAAATACACATTTTATTATAAAATACTATAATTAAAAAACAAAAAATAGTAATTAAAAATATTTATTTGAAAATAAACTTTGGAAACTAGTAATGTAAGATTAAAATCCTTGATCATTCATGAGGGAAAGAATTTTATTTCAAGTAGTGTACATTAAAACAATGATTTTTTTTGCATTTACAGTAAAAAAGTCAGAACTACCTTGTTCGGAAAACAATAAGAAGATTACTTTTTAAAAAATTTGAAAAATCTAAAAAAAGGGAAAAAATTAAAAATAATAATATATAAGATAAAAATCTCTTTAAAATGGATTTAGAAAACATGGTCATAAAATAAATATGATTTTCGACCAAAGAGAAAAATAATGTATGTTTTCCGTAAAAATATCTTTTAGTATCTTGAATTTATAAATATATTAATCTGAAAGGAATCCATATTTTGTAAAGAAATATGTATAGGATAATAAAATTTATGAGATTATTTTGATATTGATGATGAAATTTAATCATCAAAAACTTAATCAAAAAAATCCTAGTAAATAATGGGATTTTAACATAAATCCCTTACCACTTTAATAATTTTTTAATTATAAGCCTCATAAAATTAATGACCATATATAAATATTTATATCCAATAATTTATATGATAATAATCATGAAATAAATTCATTAGAAGTATATACACCACATAAAAGATACAATTGATGAATATGGCATGTGTCTCACATGAAAAATAGTGAGACAGAAATCTATTACCTTGAGTTCAAATTGCTTCCAAAGTAATTTAAACTCATATTTAATAAATTTAAATTTATTATAATTATATAAAATAGTAATTTAAGTACTAATAATATCATAAATTCTTCACTTAAAACATTTTAACACCCATTTATTAAAAACTCTATTAAAATCATCATTTTTGTGAGTTCACTGTTTCATTTTTTCATAAATTTTTGGTTCTGTTGTTCCGATCCTTATACATGGATCATGGATAAATAATATGAAAAATATTAAAAATGGTATAAATATCATATCTATTCATTATATATATATATATATATATATTGTGTCATACATAAATGGTATATATAGAAAAATAAATTTCACCATTCATGGAGACTATAGGTTGTACGTACGCATAAACATTGTTTTCACTTTTTGATAGATTGAATAAAAGAAAGGTAAATAATAATTCACCTTTATAAAATAATTATTATGTCATAAGTAAAGTATTTATTCATTAAATCAATTATTATTACCATCCATGTAAATTGTAAATAAAAAACTAATCACATCGCTTCGTGGAGGTGGTAGTCCACACATATACATGAGCAATGTTATCATTTAGCAATGGATTGGAATGTAAGATGGTAGATATTATATTATAATTCCAAATGAATAATTATTTCACAAATATAATATATAAATTTAAACTCTTCATAATAAACATCCATGTAAATTGTTGATAAAAAATGAATTACAAATCTACGTTGAGATAGTAAGTCAAACATACATACAATCGATGTTTTCTACTTCCATAGGATGGAAAGAAGGTATATAATGGTTGTTAAATCATAATAATAACAATTAATTATATTCATCATAGTGAATTAATTAATTTTTTAATGGAAACAATTTATTTATAGGTGGTATAAAAAGAAATAAAATTTTAAACGCTCGGTTAAGAGTTATATCTCTTCATTGAGAAACCAGTTTTGGTTTACACCTTAATCCTTAACTGAATAGTATTTTGGAAATAAAAAATATATATTCTGTGTTTAAGGAATATATTATGATATTTTTATATGTATTAGATGATACAAAAGGATTTAACATTTTCAATATTGAAAGAGAGGAGGGGCACTCTTGGAATAAATTAAAATATTAAAATTAATATAAATTTAATTTCATGGGAAAATGGATCCAAATTGATGTGATTATTATATAATATGAGAATGTGTCCAATTAATGTCATATTATATAATGTTAACAAGTTTAAGGTATTTTTTCACCCTTATAACTTAATTTTAACCCCTCATTAACCATTTTGACAATTACCATGATAACAAGGTTTTTACAATATAAGGGTCAAGAATGTTTTGATAAAAATAAAATTGACCCATAATTAATACATGGTCGATATTTTAAAAAATATTATAGTAACTTTTATGGATATAGGTTTTTTATGAATTTTAAACCATTTAATAAATATTATTTAACATAAGATACCATTAAAGTCATTTTTTGGAATATTAAAAAAGTTTAAAATTAAAGGCATCATGATTGGAATGAAATTAGAATATAGAATTTAAAAATATCACTAATATGTTATATTTATCTAAAAAATCATCTAACACAACAATTCATCAATATTATATTACTTTTAATATTTTCAAAACCGTTAATTTTAATTTCCAATTAATTGAATAAATACTCTATCAGTGTTGTGTTGGAATATTAGGTAATTATTCAACATCAAAAAATTAAAATTAAATTTCCATGATTAAATAAATTAATATTTGAAATAAAATTTTAAAACACAAATTATCCTCTTTTTATACCTATGTAAAAATTGTAGATATATTAACATCAAGAGAGTGATATTTTGTATTTATTCTTTTCTTAAATTAATATAAAGGTCATAATCAAAAAAAATTGACACCAAGTGGCCATATATTCTAATATTGGATGGAAATGTCCTAAATACACCCATAAGACAATATAAAGTCAAGTTTTATAGAAATTTTAAAGTCTTTTCCCAATTGTTTAACCTTATTTTGCCATTTTTACCCTTATTATGGTAATAAAAATTTACTATGATTATTATTCATAATGGACAAAAATAAATGGGATATGATTACCAAATTTTGACCGCCTAATTATAAATAAGGGATTAATTTTTTATTATTTAATTTATATAAGTGGTAGAAATTAATTTAAGATAAAAAACATTAAATGAAATGAAAAAATAGTTTTTCCAAAAAATACCTTTTATGTATGAAAATATTTCTATACCAAATTTGACCATAAAATTGATTAAAACGAACATAATTGGAATATTAATAATATAAGTGAACAAATTTTACATTTAAACCATTTTAAAATAAAAAAGAACTTTGTAAATATAAGCCCCCAGCATTAAACATTGAATAATCTTGAGTAAAGTCAATAATTCACATTGAGGATCTTTTTAGGTTTAAAGTTTTAGAGAATTAAGACATAACTAATAAATAATAACTCAAATTTATACAAATTGGATACCACTAAAGCATTATCCATTTCTTCCAAAATTTAAAACTTTTACACATAAACATGATTTCTTTTTCTTGATAAAAATCTTCTTGACTTCTTCGTTTCTCTTACCCATCCTTATACCCTGTGATAAATTTTTAAAAAACATGGGATGAACACAAAAACCTCAGTCAGGGATATAAAATAAAGAAGTAAAATGTTAGTCCATGAATATTTAAAACCCCATAAAATCATAAGAATCTTAAAAAACATCATAGTAATCGTAAATCAGAAAGGTAACTTGTGGAATTCATATCATACATAAAAAAATTTTGTGAATCTACATAATGAGTAACCTTCATGTATATGTTTGAAATACCCATCACAGTATATTCCCTAAATATCTTATGAGAAACCTTATTTTTTTACTCCATATCATTACCCAGTTTATTGGAGAGTTATCATGGGCTCACCTACTTCCCTCAGTTTATCATAGAACCACTCATACACATAAGTAATGCCCAATAACCATAACATAATAATAACACATAAACCATGCATGAAGGAAAAATATCATTTCCACAATGAAATCATAATATAAAATTTCAAGATATAATCGATTCATTCTAAAAATAATTTTCAATACCAAAATACCTAAAAAGGGAATATGGTATTTTATTTTCTTTTAAAAATATTACAGCTTGTATAGGAAGCCAAATTTCAAATAATGGTCACAACGGTGGAAGGTTCATTATCACCTAATATGTTAATAAAAATTCTTCTTATCATTTATTAAAACACTTGGTATAAAAAAAAATTATTTTGAAAATAGTTTAATGAAATTAAAAGTCAAAGGGTTTGATTATACACCATAAAAACAAGGTGGTTTATATAATCCAAATATCCCTCAATGAAATGAGATTGAGACGAAGTCCCTTACCAGGACTCCAACTCATCACATCCAATATTTAAATTCCAGAATGATAAAATTATATTAATTTATAAATTCTTGAGAACATTTTTTCAGTTTATTAATTCTTTTATATCACTTTTTACCATGTTATAAAAATTTTATAATTATTTAAGTTTGTATATGATGTTTGGTCGATATTCAGTAATTGATTCCAAAATGAACATTGTATTGATGTCACTAGTCCTTGTGGTCATAAGTTCATAATCTCCAAAATAGTATTCATGAAATAATAATAAATTCTATACATTAATCATACTTTTTAAAACAAACAATTAATTATGGTTATGAAAATTGAACGATGTTATATTCATGGAGACGGAAGGTCGCGCGTACACATGAGTAATGTTTTCATTTATCATTGACTGTTATAGAAATAGGTTAAGTTATATTTTATCTTTAAATAATGATCATAATTTTATTATCATTATAATAATCATTTAATTATACTTATATATATCATACAAGTGATTAGGTTAATAAAAATGATTCACATCACTCTATGGTGGTGATAGTTCATACATACACACGAACGACGTTATTGTTTTTATGTGCATGGAAGGTAAGAACATAACTGAAATATTATTCTTTAAAAATTATAAATATTTCATTAATAAAACATATGAATATTAATTCCATCATTATAACTTATCTTGATATACGGTAATTGAAAATGAACTAAATTGGATCGTGGAGGTGATAATTCACACATATGCATCAACTATTAATTCCTTTCCTATTTGATGGAAATAGATATGGATTTAGGAGATGATATTAAAATAATAACATCATAGTATATTTGGGATACTTTATTCATTACTTATTCTTGGAATAATAATATTTAAAGAAGTGGAAGAAGAAATAAAATAGAAACTCATAAAAATGATACTGCTTCTTCGATTTATCGCCTTTGGAGAACACTTTAACACCTCTAAGAAGGCTGTTATGTATAAACTAATGCCTCAAGAATGTGGGAATGGATACTAGAAAGAGTTTTTCGTAGAGAATTACTGAATAAATACGATTTTTAAGTGTGAGTATTATAGAATAGAGTGTACCTTCTTATAATAGAGGGGAGAGGCACCCTTGTAAATTCTAAAAATATTAAATTAATATAAATTAATTTTTTAATCTGAAAGAATCCAAATTAAAATATGTAAAATATAAGATGAGGAATGCTATAAATACTCCCATACAATAGTGTTTATACATGTATTTATTTTATTTTAAACCTTATCTTTTTGGTTTACTGTTAATTATTCTCTTTTAATTTTAGAAGTGGTAACAACATTTTAATTATTAAGAGGCTATTAATTTTACTTATATGAGATCAAATTTATCATAATTGGACACATAATGAACTTTAATACCATATAATATTAAATTGTTGGATTTTAAAATATTTTTAGTATTTTTAAATAATTTAATAAATTACTGTTTTTATATAACATCAATTATGTTAATTTTTATAATATTCATTTTATTGAATTTAAATAAAATTTAACATTGAGATAACTTCGAACCAAATAATTTAATAGTATTATGAATTTTCATATAAAATTATAAAAATTGTGGATAACATAAATTACATAAAATAAAATTTATTTTAATATTTATAATATCATTTATTTCATTACTTTATTAATAATGTAATCACTACATCATCATTGTATTTTAATTAAATTTAATTACTTAATGTCTAAAAATTATATATAAAATACCATGATGTAGGAAATATTTTTAGCATTATAATTACTATTTATATTTGATGATATCACTTATATAAACACATGTTAAAATTATTTTAGTAAGAAGATATATGTTTATAACATATTTTCCTTTACTTTAAATTAAAAGTTATGTGTCATAATCACACCCAAGTGGCTTCCAAAAGACAAATTTTCATCCCAAGGGTTTTTTTGGTCAGCCATATCTCATCCAATAGTATTATGACATGTTTTAGGGTAGTTTTATATTATTATGATATTATTTTTACCCTTATTTACCTTATTTACCACTTAACCGTGGTAAATAAAAGTAATTATTAAAGTTACTAATAAAAATTCCCAAAAATAAAAGGGAACTATTTACATAATTTGGAACTTATGATTATAAATATGGAATACATTTTTCAAAATTCAAAACACAGAAGTTGCAGTAATTAAGGTAAAAGTAATCCATGAGGTTTTTTTAATTAAAATCCATCAAAATATTGACATGTGTTTATATCTAATTACAATGTGATATTACTTAAAATTCCCAAAATTGGAATAATCATAAAAAATTAGTCCAATTACACTTTGAAACTAATTAAAATAATAACATAACTATATAAATAAATTAGACGAAAAGGAAGTTTTGAATTAAATGCAGTATTTTTCATTATTCATTAAATAATGAATTTTATCATAAAAAAAACAAAATTCAACCAAAGTAAATTTTGATGTGCTGATTCAAAAGAAGAAATTTATTTTGAAAAATAGATTATATAAAAGCTATAAAAATGATATTTCAATAGGGTTATCCATCAAAAGATCGTAAAACTACCTTTTAAACAATATTAGATTATTTTATGATTAAAACTATATTTATTTTCATTTTAAGTTTCTAAAATTTATTAGATAAATTTAAAACTATTTAATAAACATGTGTAAACAAAATATAATTATTTATATTCATTTCCTCCAATAAAATATCTAGACAATAAATACCATTTAAAATAATAACACAAAAGAAATTACAATTTTTTGTATAACTCAGTCTTGGGTACAATATAAGATTTCATAAAAACACATTATTGCGTGTCGAGTATGCTCCCATACATAGAGTCCACTTTTATGTAAAATTAATATCTAATTCATAAATATTACGAGATATAAAAATTTATTGTTTTATAATTACCTAGGATGTTACATTCTTCCCCCTTTTTGAAATTATGGACCTGTAATTTTATTCACTTTCCAAATAAGTGAGGGTATTTCTCCCTCATAGAATTTTCAGATTCTCATGTTTCCTCTTCAACCATATGGTTTTTACAAAAAAACTAAACTTAACGAATCACCTTATTCTGCAACACCTGCTCTCTATAGTCAAGAATATGGACTGGTTGTTCCTCATAAGAAATATTCTCTTCCAACTGAACTACTTCAAGTCTCACAACCTAATATGGATTCAAAAAATACTTTCTCAAAATTTAAATATGAAAAAAATTGTGTACCTGGGATAAAATTGTAGGTAAATCCACTCTTCATGAAACTGAACCAACAATCAACATGATTTCATCGGGTCCAAAGAACCACAGACTCACCTTTTCTTCTTACCAAAACTTATCACACTTTTCCATGGTAAAACATTGAGAAAGACATGATGACCTAACTCAAAATAAATATCCTTCCTTCGGTTATCCGCATAACTTTTCTGCCTACTTTGAGTTGTCCTCATATGTTTATGAATCAACTGAACTTTTTCTGCCATATCTTCTACCAATTCTAGTCCCATAAACCACCTTCCACCTACTTCATCCCAAAAAGCTGAAGTTTGACACTTCTTTCCATATAATGACTCAAATGTTGCCATCTATATACTGGAATAAAAACTGTTATGATAAGAAAACTCAAGCAAAGAAATATGTTGGTCCCAAATTCCCAAGTAATCCATTGAGAATGCATGTAAAATATCCTCCAATGTCTAAATTGTTCATCTAGTCTTCCCATCATATTGTGGATGAAAAGTTGTACAAAAATTTAATTCATTACCCAATGAATTATGAAGGCCTTTCCAAAAGTTTTACTGGACATTGGATCCTGATCTGATACAATAGAGAGAGGAAATCCATGTAACCAGACTGTCTCCTTAAGATACAATCAAGAAATTTGATCTAGATATAGTGTATCTATAATAAGAATAAAATGACAATATTTAGTCGATCATGGAAAAATAACCCAAATTGTATTGTTACCTCGAGAATTCTTGGGTAATCCCACCATGAAATCCATGGAAACATTTTCCCATATCCATTCTAGTTCTGCAAAATACTGAAGCATCCTTTTGGAAACTGTCATTCTGCTTTCACCTATTGACAATTCAAACACTTCATAGTAAAATAATCCATATATATTTTAATTCCATCTTGTTAATAATACTCTCGAAGGTCTCTCTAAATCTTAGTACTGTCAGGATGAACTGAAAATAGAGAAATATAAGCTTCACATAAAAAATCTTTCTTCAATTATGAATCAGAAGGAACACATAACCTCTTCTAAAATATCAAAACAAAATATTTATCAATGTTAAATTCATGAAACTTACCCTTCTGAAATAATTATACCTTTTTCAGCAACTCATTGTCTTCCTTCTTCACTTTCGTAATTCTATCTAATATAGATTACTTAACTCACACTTGAAACAAAAAAAGAGGAATTTTTTACACCAACAACTTCCAATACAATATTCATCAAATCATTAATGAAAGGATCACATTTCAAACATAGCACGGTTAATGTATCATTACTTTTCCGACTCAAAGAATCGGTCACCTTTTTTTCTTTTTTGAGATGGTAATAAATCATGCAATCATAATCCTTGATTAGTTTCAACCATCTTCTCTGTCTCAGGTTCAATTTTTTCTGAGTGAATATATACTTCAAAATTTTGTGATCAATATATATTTCAAATTTTACTCCATAAAAAATATTCCTCCATATTTTTAAAGTAAAAAACTATAGTAATTAATTCCAAATCATGTGTATGTTAATTTAACTTATGAGTTTTTAACTGACGTAAATCATAAGCTATTACTTGATTGTTATGCATTAGGACACAACCAAGTCCTTTCAACAAAGAATCATTGTAGATAACAAATTCACCATTCCTCTAAGGTAATACCAAAACTAGGGAATTCACCAATATTATTTTTGATTCTTGAAAACCATAATCACATTGTTTTGTCAAGATGTACTTTAAAACTTTTTGAATTAGCATAGTCATTGGGCTAGGTAACCATGAAAATTTTTCAAAAAACCTTCCTTTAATGGCCTACTAAACCCAGAAAAATATGAATCTCAGTTATATTTTTTCCATTCTTCAACAACTTTGGTTCTAGTAGGATTAAAATTTATACCATCTTTGGAAACAACGTGATCATAGAAAGAAATGTTTTGTAACCAAAACTCACACTTACTAAATTTCTCATATACATTTTATTTATGGTATGAAATAAAACCCTTAAATGAATTTTGAGGTCCTATTTACTTTTATAATATGCCAAAATATATCTAGTATGAAACACAGTTTTTAGAATTTCTAATTCCTTTACTTTCAACTAATGGTAACTCAACCTCAAGTCAACCTTTGAAAAATACTGTGCTCCCTGGAGCTAAACAAACAAATCATTGATATGAGGAAAAAGATACTTGTTATTAATATTTATGTTATTCAAGGATCTGTAATCAATTAAAAGTCTCATTGAACCATATTTATTTTTAAAAAACAATATGGGATCACCCCATGGTGATGTACTATGTCAAATGAAACATTTATCTAATAACTCCTGTAATTGATTCTTTAACTCTAAAAGTTAAATTTGAGTAATTTGATAAGGTTTTTTTAAAATTATCTTAGAATTAAGAACTAAGTCTATAGTAAATTAAACTTCCCAATCATGAATAATACCAGGGAACTCATCAGTAAAAATATCAAGATACTAATTTACCAGTAATATGTCATTAATCTCAACAATCCTTTTGTTTTCAACAATATGTGAAAGGTATCATTCGTTTCCATATTTTAGTAGTTTCTCATATTTCTGATATATTTTCAGAGGTAAGGGTTCATTATTAAACCAAAATTAAAATTTTTTCTAGAAATAAACTTATTTATCCCTCTATTCAATCTTAGTGTGGTAAATAGAAAGTCAATCCATACCAAGAATAACATCAAACTCCACTTGAGGCAAAACATTAAGGTTTTCAAGTAGTTTATTTCCACATATAATGAAAAAATATTCTTATAATTTCTTTATGTATCAATATTTCCCATAAGAGTTTTTACCATAAATTCTAGATTCATTTCATGAGGTGGAATTCCCAATTTACTAGAAAATTTCTCAGAAATGAAAGAATGTGAAGATTAAGAATCAAACAACACATTGACATAATCTACTTAAACAAAAAATTTACCTGATGACACTTTATTTGATGTCACAACATCTATTGAAGTAGTTTTAAAGTATTTAACCACACCTTTATACATATAGTATGGTTTCTTCCCATCATTTGAGTTTTTTATCAGACACTTGTTTTCAGAATGACCCATATAATTACACTTTATACATTTTACTGACTATAAATCAAATTTTTTCTTACCACTACCTTGATCTTTTTTAGTGTAATTAAGAGACTTATATCACATTTTACCACATTAGAAGCACTTGCTAGAATTTAAAATCCATTCCCCAGTGTTCTTTTTACCATAATTTTTCACAAACTGTAAACTTAATTTTAATACCATCAGACTTTTTTAAAGAATTATTCCCTTTCACTTACTAACTAGGACCCCATATTATATTGTTTTCTAAAGAGCATATGATCATCCTAAAACTCAATTTCCACCTTCTCCTCACATTGAATAGGATTTTAATAACTTTTTAACTCATGAGAATAAAATGCATTTTGATACTTCCGAATTAATCCTGAGTAAATGATGATTTATTTTACTATAAAGATATTAGATGAAATTTGGATCATACCTTTCCAATCGAGTGAATTTTCCTTTATAAAAAGGCACTGAGTCATCATCCTACCTCAATTCCATGAATTGATTTTCCATCCTAAGTCAAACAACCTTATGAAAATATTTCTCAAAAAATATGCCTTTGAATTCATCACAATCAAGATCATAAATCTCCCCACTGTCCCTGATATTCTTAACCATAGACCACCACTGATCGGCTTCCCCTTCAAAATGGTAAACATAAAGACTATCCTTTTGATTGTATGAACGCCCCATAACATCAAAAATCATTTCCTGTGTTTTAATTCATCCTTCATCTAGAATAGGTTTATATGATCCTCTGAATGATGGATGATGATTCCTCATTAAATGATCCATTGCTGACATGTTCCTCTATGGTTGATCTAGATAATCTCATGCATGGATACCACCACAATATATAGCCTGAGTCAACAGCATCATCATTTCTACAAACTATTTAGTTCTGATTCCGACCATCTTAGGTTATTGATTCAAAAGGTTTTTTCCTCTCAATGTCTTCCCAGTATAGCTTCCTTGTTTCATCTACATAAAACCATTCTGAACAAATATATCTTAGATGAATCATCAAGTTAATATTAAAATACTATATCATTTTAATTTGACCATAAAGTAAAAATCATTTATGGATAATCTATTCAAAATATCCTAACCCCTAAATTTATCTAAACCAAACTCAGATACCAACTTTAAGGCCCCAACCTTAAACATTTCGAAATCTTTAGTTAAGTCAAGAATTCACATTAAGGTAATTTTCAGGTTTATAGTTTTAGAAATTAATACATAAATAATATATAATAACTTAAATTTATACAAAGTTTTAATGACTGTAACAATATCCATTTCTTCCACAATATAAAACTTTTAAAAGTAAACATGATTTATTTTTCTTGATAAAAATATTATTGACTTCTTATTTTCTCTTACCCATACTTATACCCTATGAAAACATTTTAAAAACATGGGATGACCACAATAATATTAGTAAGTGATATAAAATAAGGAAATAAAATGTTAGTCCATGAATATTTATAACCCCATTAAATCATAAGAATCATAAAAAACTTCATTGCAATAATAAATCATAAATGTAACTAGTGGAATCCATATCATTCTTACATTGTATCTTTCATGGCTACATAGGGAGTAACCTTCATGGTTACATTTGGAATATCCATTACAGTATATTCCTTAAATCTATTAGGATAAACCTTATTGTTTTAACCCATCTCATTATGCAATGCATTAGAAAGCTATCATGGGATCACCCTCCCTTGGTTTATCACAGAACCACCCATATACATAAGCCATACTCAGGAACCATAATATAATCATAGCACATAAACCATGCATTAAGGAAAAATAAAATTTCTCCATTGAAATCATATGATGTAATTTCAAGATATAATCAATTCATTCTCAAAACCATTTTCAATACCAAAATACATGAAAAGGGAATAGGATATTTACTTTTCTTTTAAAAATATTACGGCTTGTAGAGGAAGCCAAATACCAAATAATGGTCACAGCGGAGGAAGGTTTGTTGCCGCCGCATATGTTAAAAAACATTCCTTTTGTCATTTAGTAAATTTTTTCATTTAAAAAATATTTCTTTTGAAAATAATTGAATAAAATAAAAATTCAAAGAGTTTTATTATATACTATATAAAATAAGGTGGTGTATATAATCAAAATATTCCTTAATGAAAGGATATTGAGATGAATTCCCTTTACGTGAGTCTAAATCATTACGTACAATCATTATATTCTTGAATAATAAACTTAGATTAATTTATAATTGCTTGAAAACCTTTTTCAAGTTTATTATTTCTTTTATATCACTTACTGCCATGTTATAAAAATTATTTAATTATTTAATTTTATATCAGATGTTTTTTCGATATTTGGTACTTGAGTCAAAAATGGGAATGGTTTTTATGTCACTAGTCCATGTGGTAAAAATTAAATCATCCTTAGAATATTATTCATGATATAATCATCACTTTTATACATTTATCATACATTTTAAATCAAACCATTAATTATGGTTATGAAAAATGAATAACATTATATTCTTCAAGATGGTAGGTCATACGTACGCATGAGTAAGGATTTCATTTCTCATGGAACATTGTGGAAATAAGTTAATTATTATTTTATCTATATATAAGGATAATAATATTATTATAATTATTATAATAATTTAAATATTCTTATATATTTCATACTAGTAATGGGGCGAATAAAAATGATTCACATCACTTCGTGGAGGTGATAGCTCACCTGTACGCATGAACGACATTATTGTTTTTAAGTTCTTGGAAGGTAAGAAAATAATTGAGATATTAGTATTTTAAAAAAGATAAATATGTCCTTAATATCACATATGAATATTATTTTCATCACTATAACTGATCTTGATATATGTTAATGGAAAACAAACTAAATGAGTTCGTGGAGGTGATAAATCACATGTACGCATGAATGATTAATTCCTTTCTCATTTGATGGAAGTAGAGATGGATTTAGAGGATGATATTAACATAAAAAAATATCAGTATATTGAGGATAAAATATTTATTTTTTAATCCTTGAATAATAATATTTAAAGTAAGTGGAAGAAGTAATGAAATAGAAACTATTAAAAAATTATACCTCTTTTTTGGTTGATCGACATTGAAGAACAACTTAACACCTCTAAGAAGGGTGTTCTTCCTAAACTAGGGCCTCAATAATATGGGGAGGGATTATAGGAAGAGTTTTGGGCCATTATTGGCAAAAACAAGTATATGTAAGTGTGATTATTATATAAGATAGGGTACCTTTTTAAAGGATAGGAGAGGGGAACCCTTGGAAATTCTTAAAATATTAAATTAATATAAATTATTTTATTAATCCAAATGATTCCAAATTTAAATATGTTGAATATAATATTATTATTTCTCTAAATCATCTCATCAAATAATTTTTATACATGTATTGATTTTATTTTAAACCTTATCTTTTCGGTTTACACTTAATTATTCTCTTTTAATATTAAAATTAGTAAAAATATTTTAATTATTAAGAGGCTATTAATTTTACTTATATGATATAAATTTCCAATAATTAGAAACATAGTGATATTTTAGACCTTATCGTAGTCAATTTATGATTTTAAAATATTTTTATGATTTTTAAATAATTTAATAAATAACTATTTTTACAAAACATCAATTATGTCAATTTCTACACTATTAATTTTATTGAATTTAAATAAAATATAAACAGAGAGATAACTTTTAACCAAACCGTTAAGTAGTCTTATAAAATTTCACAGTCAACTATAAAAATTGAGGATGACATAAATTATGTCAAATGATATTTATTTTAATAATTATAATATCATTTATTTGATTCCTTCATTAATAAAGTAATCACTGCATCATCATTATGTCATAATTAAATTTAATTATTTAATGTCTAAAAATTATAACTAAAATACCATTATTTATAAAATGTTTTTATATTTCTAATGATTATATTTTAGTAGAATACTTATATAAAAATATATTAAAAAAATTAGTAAGAATATATATGTTTATAACATATTTTCCTTTACTTTAAATCAAAAGTTATAAGTGTCATAATCACACCCAAGTGGCTTCCAAAGAACAAATTTTCTTCCCAAGAGTCGTCTTGGTCGTACATATCTCATGAAATTGGATTAGGAAAAGTTTTATGGAACTTTTATACTATTATAATATTATTTTTAACCTTATTTACCTGATTTACCATTTAACCATGGAAAATAAAAATAATTACTAAAGTTATTATTCATAATGTCTAAAAATAAAAGGGAACTATTTAAATAACTTATAACTTATGATTCAAAATATGGAATCCATTTTTCCAAATTCAAAACACAAAAGATATAGTAATTAATGTAAAATTATTCCTCATTGTCAAAAATAGAAAACATGTTTCTTTAAGCAGAAAGCCTCAAAATATTGACATGTGTTTATATCAAATATTGATGTAAAATTACTTAAAATGCCCAAAATTTGAATAAATGATAATATCTTAGTCTAATTAAACTTTAAAACCAATAAAAAGGATAACCTAACTATATAAATAAATTAGATTAAAATGCTATTTTGAATTAAAATGCATTATTTTTCATTATTCTTTAAAAAATGAATTTTATCGTAAAGATACCACAATTCATCCAAAATAAACTTTGTTGTCTCTCTTACAAATAAGAAGTTTATTTCGACAAATAGAACCTATAAAAGTGAAAAAAAATATATTTAGAAATGGATCTTCATCAAAAAGAGGTAAAACTGCCTTTTAGAAAATACTAGAGTATTTTATGTATAAAATTGGATTTATTCTCATTTTAATCCTCTATAATTTTTTAGATGAATGTAAAAACATTTAATAAACATGTGTAAAAATAATATAGTTAGTTATTTTCATTCCCTCCAATACAACATTTGGGCGATAACTACCATTTACAATAATAATACTAACAATGTATTATTTTATTGTATAACTTAGTCTTGTGCGCAACATAAGATTTTAGAAAACCCCATTGTTGCATGTGAAGTACACTATCATAAAGAGGGTCCCATTTTAAGTAAACATATCATATAATTAAAAAATATTAATAGATATTAAAATGTCTTATTTTATAATTACTTGGGATGTTACATTAAATTCTTGAAATTAAAAAAACAGTTTTCAATAAAAGTTGGTATTTTTAATTATTCACTAGAAAGTCAATATTTTCAAAAAAAATAACAAATACTCACCCTAATATAATTTTCATATGTTTATTTTAAAAATTAAATTCATTTTATCAAATAAAATTTCTAAAATTTCCAGAAATTAATTATAATATTTTCTCACAAAATGTTATAAAATCCATTTTTGAAGAAAAAGTAATTTAAAGAATAAAATGAATTTACTAAAAATTGAGTGATTATTTCCTAAAACTTTATCAATAAATTCTTATTTATTATGATAACTATACATATATTTCATAATGTTGTTACTCATTTTCATGCATTCCAATTTAATGGATTGTTCACATTTATATAATAAAAATTTTATAATACACCTCAATTCACCTAATGATCAGCATTGTGTGTTAAGAAAATTATAAATATTTTTATTCTTTAAAATTAAACATTCAGGTTGTTTCAATTGAACATATATTTATGAATATTTTCATGGAACTTCTAGCTTCTCATCGTATTGGGGAACAGTTATAACCTTTCAACATGTCAGATACCCATAAGACATTATCACAAACTATGTCATACAAAAGAGAAATCTTGAGAAGATAATAACATTATTAATAATAAAATTAATGAATATGAGTAATAAATAAGAATATAAAATTCGTTTATGGGGAACCAACTATATAATATCACTCATAAGAGGCTAGACATCACTTATCACAACCCAACCATCATCTTACCTCTCAAGGTAGGGTTAGGCCATCACCTTTTCACTCAAGTGGAGGGCATCCATATAGCCTTATCAAATGAAATTCACACATCTAGGAAATCCCATGAAATAATAATAAGTTAATCACAACCCATCCCATAGGCTCATCTACCCATTACCAGTGTTCTAGTCACTCTAGGTTAAGCCTCATGTCGTGAAGATCATCTCATTATCTAACTAGGCTAACATTTTGATCACATATAGACTATCTCAAACATAAATTCACAATATGTTGAGACTCTCTTCATTCATGTATCACTTTTAAGGAATCCAATATGGTCTATAAATCCATCTCATTATCTGATCATCGGTACTGACATATACTCATCACCCCATAGTTAATCCCCAGACAATAGGCCCTACCTGATCATATCCTCAAGAGGTCAGTCCAAACCCAAATCTAATTACACATCACAAACTAGTCATACTATATGGTGACTATCCAAATCATACTGGAAAAAATCTTGTTTGAATATAAACTCTAAGTCATCGACAATTATGATGACCATCTCTTAACTCGAATATCACCTCTTCCTGATGAGATCTATTGAGAAAATCAACAAAAGGAAGCCCTCTAAGTTGAAAATCTTTTAATACAAGAGGGTTTATCCCTCTCCTGGTACTTTTCAGGCCTCTAGTACAACCTAAAAAGGGTGTATCGTGTCATGATAGAAATGTATTAGTGTATCCCATATTGTTATTAGACCCAATAATCTCATGAATCCCTAAATCAAATTTAGAAAATAACCTTGGATATAGAAACCAAATTCAAATACCAAGGACCTGTCTCAAACCATTCCTAACCTCTATCATAATCTTCTCCCCCTTGAAGATATAGTCATAGAGGGAGATTAAGGTACCCAATACATAACAAATCCCTCGCTCAATCTGAAAGAGGATTAATTATACCCTTTTTTATTACCTATGGTGATCTCAATCCATATCCCTTAACCCTAAACATACATAAAAATATGCAGTCATACACAGTCATGCATAAATAGGAATATCGTTTTTTATTATATGAACCTCTTACCACAAACACAAAGTTACCATCTACTTGATGCTTATTATATCCTTGAATAATCTTGTTCATGCCTTATTCATGCTCATACAAACATTGAATCCAATAACTCAATTAATTCATCCCAAATAATTAATTCAAATGACTCATAATTGAGTATTCAATTTAATTCAGCAAGGAATAATTTCTTAGAAACTCGCAAGATAATGTTTTACCACCAAAACCACACATAACAATGTTAATTAATCCTCTTGGAAGATCTTATCACTAAGATGAAAAAAATAACCTTCAATTGAGATGACTTCTAACATCATATAGTGAAACCATCACTAAACCCTATTGGGAAACACTTAACTCATATATTTCTGGGGAGAGCGCTCTTTGCGCTCTCTACGGAGAGCGCTCTCTACACTCTCTGAGGAGAGCGCTCTCCGCGTTTGTCTTCTCCATTCCTATAGGGTTTCAGCATCCCTTATCGTCTTTTCCCCTCGCTCATGGCCCTCAGCTCTCAATTTCTCCCTCTGCACTTGGTTTCTTCTCTCCTCTAGTGATTTTCGATGTGGGTTTCTTCCGCAGTCCCATCAAATGTATGTGATTTGGTTGGCTTCCGTCTCTTTAACCTACTATGGTCTCAAGTACCTTTGTCCCTCTCCGGGTCTGGGATAGTATAGAGGTATCCTTGAGGCTTTGGGATTGTGGTTCGGTAGACGTTGAGTTTTCAGCCGCTACTAGAGTCAGTTTTTCTTCATCGGCCACCCAAACCACTCTAACCTAGGGTTCCACCGTTTCTCTCCAAGTCAGAGTTGGAGCGATGGGTACATAGGATTTTGGGACTTTGGTTTTAGGTTGTCGAGATTTCTTTTTGGTTTTCATCCCCATATTTATTTAGGGTTGTTGTACCGGCCTTCTTTTAGGGTTTTCCCCAGTTTTTTGTTCATTTTTTTGGTCCTCCTTCTCGATGGCTTCTTTTACTTTCGTCGATGGTCCTTTTATGGTGCGAGATGTTTGTGGATTCTATGATGGGTTCTGTCGTTCTTGTGGGTATGTTCAGTGAAAATGGTGGATTCGAGTTGGTGATGTTATTACAAAGGTGGTGATCTACGGTGTGTGACTGACGTTGTCAACTCCTCAAGATTATTTGGTATCAGCATAGGGAGCAACGACGCTGCTTCGAGGTCTAGATGGCGATGAAGGATTGTTTCAGTGACGATGGTATTCGGTTCTGATGGCATCAGCTTTTTGGATGTCAGAGAAGAGTTCGGCGGCCTAGGTGATGATTTTTTTGGCGGTGATGGTGATTAGTTGGAGACTTGATGATGGCAGGTGAATTGATCGATGGATGATATCCCAGACAGAGCACGGCACATGGCTCAGGATGGTGTGACTTTTTAGTTTTGGTAAAGGTGGTAATGGCAGTCGGCTGTTACGGGGTGCGTGAAGCGGGCTAGGAAGTGGCCCACATTTTTTAAATTTGAAATCTGAAATGTGAAAATCTCTTTGGGTGTGGTTCTTAGTCTTTCTGTGGGAATTCTTTGTTGGAGGTGTTCTGCAGGTTCCTACTTACCCTCAAAGTGGGTTTTAATAAAATAAAAATGTATTTTGGATCACTAAAACCAATTGGATGAGAATAAAATTATTAACTCACAAATAAGAATAATAATAATAGAAAATAAGGAACAATCATACCATAAATTTCCATCAAAATTCTCTAAGAAACACCCATCATCAAAGAGTGTAAAAGGGAGGAAGAAAGGGGAGGAGATGTATATAAATGGAACTCTTTATACCCCTACTCCCATAAAAATTCATAAGGGGAATACCAAGAAATAACTAGTCTACGTATGTTTTTAAAAACTAGAGAAGGGACCATTAATAGTGTAACTTATATGGGTCTTGTTTTGACACTATTTTTATTCCACCCATCATAGTTTGGCCCCTTAAGTCATTCATGATGCATCTCCCTTGTCCAAATAAAAAATCTTGAGGCCCCTTCTTTAATAATGTGGCTTTTTTCCCTCATATTGTGGCCATTAAACTTTAGGGTGTGGCCACTGCTCACTTTTTGTGATATCTACCCATAGGTAACCCTTAATGGCATGGCCCGTAGTTCATGTAATGTCCACATTTCCTTATAAAAAAACAAAAAGTAAAAACATGTGTCCTCAACCCATGATGTAAGGGCCATTCACTTTACCAAATTCAAACACATAAGGACCATCACCGCAGTATGATTATTAGTCCATAGTGTGATCCTCAATAACCACATATCTAAACTAATGATTAAGGAGAATCCTCAAAGCATGGTGATCCAGGATATGGCATGACTATATTTAAGGGTCCTTCCCTTGGTGAAAAATCTACAAAAAAATCATCATGCCATGACACCCACCTGTTACGATGTGACCTACCACCTCCAAGTCTTTATGCCTCCCTACACACGACATGCCTCACATCATCCTGAGACATATTATGTCCCTCAATTCTCATGACATGATAATCCATCTGTAATAAAAAATTTCACATTGGTTGCCTCAACCCTCCTCTAAATGTAAAAATAATAATTTTCTCCAAATTTCATAACCCATAATGAAACTGGTAATTAGAAACTCCCCACCATAATTATTTTCATCCTAGAGAACCCATAGTGGTTTTCCATCCCTTACTCTCACCCTCCTCGATCAAAAATTCACAACTAACTCACCACATTATATCCTAGAACATAAAACATGTTTCTGTTTCGCAACACAAAACACTAAGGAGCACTATTCTCCATAGGATAACCTACTCACTCATCACCTTTAGTAACATTAAGATTGTACTCAAATGCACCATTATATCCTTAGAATTAAAAATATTTACACCAAATTATCCCCAAGAATATGGTGCTTCCCATTATAATAATCCTCCCATAGTGTTCGATTGTAAATTGTGGTTCTCTCCGCCATAGGAATCAATAATTGAAAATAATCTTATAGTGGCCTATAAACATTATTGATGTGATTTCCACCTCACCACACTAAATCTTGTGAAAAAATATTGATCGGTCCTTCTTGGGTTGAATATCCCTAAAAATTATCAACTTCACCCATCAACATGACATCAAGCCACCCAATTAAGGTTCTTTAATTAATGAAGTCATAATAAAAACATCCAACATCCACACCAATGTTTGAACATATAACTTGATGTAATTTTATAGTTTTTTCCTTAAACACCCATACCAAAAGTCATACTTTATCCAAAAGTATCAACGCACCACTGATTTCACTCTCTATTAGATCACATCAAATTCCATCTCAAGCATAATAATAACACACGCACTCCATCCAACACCGCATCTGAATTAGAAATATTTTATTCACCAAAGAACAAGATAAAATCATATCCACTTGCACATTAGCATACTAGTGTCATCTCTACTATCCTAGAAATGGTCTCATAACATCTATAACCCAACCAACATAAGGACCATACATTCAAGACCTATTTAATTCTCCCTACCATAGGAATATACTCATAATCACTCCATTTAACTAGAAAAAACAATATATAAATCCCATATATTTTCCACTTCCAAAAACAATAAATGGATTTGATTGACCCATTCATACCTGAGACACAACACAAAACACTGATCACAACCTCTTTTGACTTACCATGAATGTCAGCCTTGATATTCACCAAAATCCATCTACAGATAGGGTTACTCTCTCCAATAACCAATGGTTCACTCCCCACCATATGAATTCCCTTACACTACCTCTTTATCAAAAAAAACTGAATAGATTCTGTCATCACATGCACATAACTCTTCTCAACCATACTTATACCATCTTTGATAACTCCTATCAAGGATCAAGACCTGATCAACCATACCATAGTGCTCTAATATATATCCAATGTCTCCTCTCACCATAGAGGGGTACCTGCCATTATCATCAAAACCTCAGGTTGGTATGCCTATAGGTGTATCATCAAATACATTAGTCCTCGATTCGTACACAATATCTCACCAATCCATAAACCAAATAGGAACCATACATAACTAGCATGAATGTTCCCTTATTTTTCAAGGACTTTACCTAAAAATCTACAATAACCCACAATCATCTCTTCCCAAGAATATTAAAACTCTTTAATAACCCTCCCTTATTTTCTAATTTCACTATCCACCTTGATCTCATCGGAAGACAATAAATGTATGCTCATATATCACTGATTTAACAAATCAAACTCAAGCTCCAATGATTATCACATCATCAAAACTTGGGTCATGTTCCTAAAAACTAACCATGTTTCCATTAAATTCAAATTACATCTAAAAAGATTATCTTTGATGCTTTACGTCCTAAAATCTAATGTAATCTCACTCATTCTAGGTCTTATCACATGACCAGTCACCGCTCGAGATTCATTCCAAATATAGAAGTGTATATTAATTTTCTATTCATCCTATATCCAACCATCTAAGATAAAAATCTATATTATCATCAAATCCACACCAATAACCAATAAACTTTGAATCTATATAATCTTACCTTCAAAACCCAACATCAATGCCAAATGAACTCTAAGCACCTTATATCACAAGAACTCGAGGAATTGAACATGCCTTTACTCACCGCTTCCATTGATATCCATATAATCAATAAAACCCATTCCCATATCACAAAACACCTCATCCCATACCTAAACATCACTAATCTATCATAAGGTCAACCAATTCATGATCCAACTCACCAAGGGACCATCACCAAGGTATCCCACACCTATACCAACCCACAAAGTGTCACTATACAACCCTTATACGGAGGTACTATACAGCCATAACCAAATAATGGTTCAGTATATGATCCATATAGCCTAAAATTGAACAAATAACATGGTATAGTTGAGTATAATTCCTTGAAAATTTATATATGAAACTATCATGTGAGTTTTTATTAATATTTTAAATAACTATACACCTATTCATTAGTGAAATCAATCATACATAAGAACATGCATTTCATGTGAATCCTACATGCCAAAAAATATGGATATACATTAGAGAATTTCCCCTATAGACCAAGATCCAAAACCATAAATATCAATCCAAAATTCCCACATCACACTTGAATAAATATCTCAAAATTATTAATGAAAACCAAGAAAAAAATCCCACAAATCTGGTAACAAGGACCCCCCAGTAGAAAGGTGTTCTTGTATTACCAGTCAACGGTCCATCAAAATATCTTAAATTTATTTATTCATTCTCTAACATACCCCAAATAATAATAATAATGAAAAGTACCTCTAATAAAATTTTATAAAACCTCATCTTGTATCACCAGGTCAATCCAGTTCACTACATGACCTCGTGTGTGCCTCCCTATATGTTGGAGACTATAGACTAATAGAGGGGTCCTAGATCATACATTGGGGATACAATATAATTGTTATCATAATCATAAATAATAAATAAATAACAAAAATCCTAAAAATATAATTAGAGTATGAAAATAAATAAAACATATCAATGATATAGTAAATGAATGTACAAGGATATTTCCATACATCCCAATTGATAGCCCATTGTGTTGATCACATATACAAAAAACAGGTGAAAATAAAATAAAAAGAGTCACTAATACCATAATTTAGATTAACCTTATCTCATAACCAATTCCTATCAAGCTTCAATATCTTGATCCACTACACAATAAGGTCTCTAATATGTAAAATTGTCATAAGCTCTACTCATGAACTAGAGTTATTGTGTAGGGTGTGAAAAATATGTCTCAATAGGGTCTCACTAAATTCCCCTAATATAAATTGGAATATATATATGTGAGTGTGCATGTTTGTATGAATGATGAAAATAAATAATAGAAAATAACACACATGTTAGGTCATCGTCTTCCAACTTGGCCACCACAACACCTGTCCATATGTAACACCCTAACCCCAGATACCTAAAGCTGGTTCATTATTTTAATACATTGACATGATTACAAGTAATCAAGTACTAAAGGACTAATATGTTTATTATTCTAGGAAAATAGATAACATATATGAAATTTCCATTTTAATTCAAAGAATAAAATGAAGAATAGATTTTTCATTAGGAACGCCATTATTCTCCTAGTTTAACCCTACGTATCAATCATAAAATACTTCTTGGAATCCTAAGAAAATAAAACATAAAAAATGGGTGAGATCATATGTTAGATAAGGATAAAAAATATAGTGTAAGCTATTATTAATAACCCTAAACATTTTAGGAAACTTATAAAAATTTAAACACAAGCCTTTTAAACAAAATATTCAGCATGTTGTGGCAATAATAAATAAAATAATTCCATTTAAACATTCACATGGATATTCTACTAATCAAATAATCACATGTAATATCAATTACTAATCTCATAATGTGGGAATGCATAATATCAGGCATACCGTCAAGGAATCATTCCAAGACCATACAGGTAAGTCGTTAGTTAAAACCCAAATTAGTCTGTCTCATAAGAACTATTGATAAATCGAGGGGCTTTCATTTACTGGTCCCTAACCTATAGGGATTTCATTAACTGGTCCCCAACCCATAGGGATTTCATTAACTGGCCCCAACCCATTTATTTATAAGTCCAATGCATCCATCATTTGAAAAGGGTGAAATATAAACATTCATATTAAAACTAGCATACTAAAGGTTATTACTTTAACCATAAACCATGAAAGGTATCAACATAACATATCTACAGTCAAACAAAAAATAAAATCTTCAATACAATATGGAGGATTGTATCATAATAAATAAATATTAATTAAGCAAAAAATGCAACAGAGGATATTTACATATATTAAAATAATCTAACAAAATCATTAATACTCTTCGAACAAAATATCCCTTTTTACTATCCTTTTTTACTTTGAAATCAATTAAAAGCCTGCATAATTATAAAATAATACATTTCTTTTAAAAATAAACTTATATATTTTTAAGGGAAGTTTCAAAACATTAGGGAATCATGATAGTTGAAATAGTCACTATCACCATATAAGTTAAAAAACATTCTTTCCTTAATTTTTCCAAAAGGTCATAAAGTACATCATTTGGAAAATGATGGAAAGATTCCTTTCAGAAAATTTTATAAAAATTCATACAGGGGTAAAAATGAATTTAAATAATTGTTGATAATATTTTGAAATACATTTTATAAAACATGGACTTGGATGATAAATATGTCCGAGTTGATACTTATATATAAATAATCATGAATAATGATGATTTTATGAAATTAATGCTTACATGAAACATTGAAAAGATTTATTTTTGAAAACATTTTAATGAAATTAAAAATAGACATAATTTTTTCTTTATAATCATTTATATACATATAAATAAATATGTATGATGATATTAAGAATATTGAAATGGAGAAATGATTAATTCTTTAAACATTCAAAGTGTCCCATACCACTTTGAACATTTAAATCATAACCCATGTATCTTCAGTTGAATATTTAAATACCATGAAGATAAATTTATTCATGATATGAAATATTATTTTGGTATTAAATACACCAAACATAATAAATTGGTGGTTAACATGGATTATATCTCATGAAAATTAAAAGTGAGATGGAATTCCCTTACCTTTGGTTTGATACTCTCCGTACGTATCTGAAACTCCTATATAATGGTTTTAAACATATTATTAACTTCTAAAAGAATAACAATAATATTTATTATATCATATATGATCCATATATTGATTTATATTACCCTATTATTAATAATTCTCAAGTTAAATTAACATTTTGGGTAATAATCGCTTCCTTTATCACATTTTGACTTGTTATTCTTGATCGTATTACATAGATCATGATTTACATACTACCAGAATGTATAAAATTATTTATAAATCATATTTATTCAGAAAATAAATATATATAATAGATATATATATGAAATGGAATACACCATTCTAGGAGATGGTAGGTTGTATGTACGCATGAACAATGTTTCTGTTTTCTTATCATATTGAATGGAAGTAAGTGAATGAAATATATGTATGTATATATATATATATTATTCAAAAAGAATTATTATTTTATATATTTCATACTTATTTATAATATATATTTTTATAATCATTCTTGGATAATGAACGTCGAAGGTGAATCTCATCGGGTCGGGGAGACGGTAAGTCGTATGTACGAACAAGCGACAGTGTCATTTTATTAATTGTTAAATGGTATAGAATTTGATAGAATATGAATTTTACTGAATCAATATCATGTTATATTTATTATTCACATCTTTTATATTCATCGTTATACCCATATAAATAAATTGTACATGAAAAATAGTTTACACCACGATGTGGAAACAATAAGTTGTACGTACGCACGCTTGGTGATATTGTTTTATATAGGATGGGTAAATGGAGGAATATGGTTTTCCAATAATAATAAAAACATATCATAATGTATTATATTCTGGATTTATTACTTTATTATGTAAATAAAATAAGGATATAAAGTATAAGGAAAAAAGAAAATGAATTTAATTAATAAAACAATTACCTCTTCTTCGAGTGTGTCCTTTTGATTTGCACAAATGGACTCCTTAGGTTGAATTTATACCAAAATTATGGAATATAGGATTAATTTAGGGAGGTTAGGAAAGTAAATTTGTAGTATTTGGTAGAACCAAATGGATTTTGAGGTGTGAATTAAGGAGAAGGATAAGTGCCTTTTTATAATAGAGGTGAGGGGTACTTTTGGAAGATCTTAAAATATTAATTTATTGTAAATTTATTTTTGGTTTCAAATAGCTCCAAAGTGATTTAATTATAATATAATATGTGTATGGTTATAAATCCCTTCAACCAATGAATTTTATACATGTTCAGATAATAAAATTAACCTTATCTTTTGGATTTAACCCTTAGTTAAACAGTTTTATTCTTACCATGTCCTCTTGTATTTTTACACTATAGGGTTAATATAGTAACAATAAAATTAAAAACGAACCCCAATTAGACCATTTATTATATATTTTACAATATAAAATTCATTTCGTCTAACCTTATATTTTTATGACTTTTATATCATTTAATAAAATAGTATTTATTTTAAAATATCATTTATGTCATGTTTAATACTATTCAATATTTTTATTTTTAAAAATATCACAAAAACATTATAACTTAGAAATAATACTTCAAATATGTCACTAACATGTATAAGTTATAAACAGAATAATTTATGTACTTATTTAAGTAATATTATATTTATTTTAATATTACTAATATCTTTTATTTGATTCATCCTTTAATAAATCTATAACTGCGTCATTATTGTGTCACAATTAAATTTAATTACTTAATGTATAAAAATTATGAATAAATTATAATGAAGTAGATAAATTTCATATATTTCTATTTAATAGATATATTCTAATTTATATTATGTATAACCCTATATTAAAAATTATTTAGTTATTAAAAATTGAATATGATACTTTTAACTCTTCTTTAAATAAAATATAATAAATGTATTAATCTTACACAAGTTTCTTAAAAAAGATAATAATTTATACCTGAGATTGATTTTGGTCGAAACATACTTATCAAATAAAATTAGTACAAGTGTTAGGGTAATTTTATATTAATATTATATTATTTTTACCTTAAATTATTCTATTTACCTTTAATTGTGGTAAATAAAATTCAAAAGTTACTCTTCACAAAAAAACCTCCTATTAGACCACATTTTTCCTACTTATTACAACCATGTATGTCATATTTTCGTAATTAAATTCATAGAAGCGGTAAAATTATTTTTAATGCTAATCTGCAAATGTGACTAAAAGATGGGTAAAAAGATGTTTAAAAAGTTCAATGAATTCTTATATCTAATTATATTATAAAAAATTTTACATTGACCTAAATTTGTTTAATAAATTATTATTTATCTATTTTGACTTTAAAATCAATTTAAATTAAAATAACTATCTAAATTAAAAGTCAGTTTTTTAACAATAATGCAATGTTTTCCACTATTCATCCAAATTGAAAGTTTTCAGAAAAATACCAAAAAAATCACCATAACATAATTTTGATACTCCGAATTCTAAAATGAAGTCTATTTTTTAAAATTTAATTTCTATGTGTGTATAAAATTAATTTTATTGTTTTTCATAAAAGGACATAAAAAGTAGTTCCCATAAGAAAATATTATTTCTAAACATATGACTAGATTACCTAAACATATATATTTCATTATAAATATGTTTTATTTATGTGAAAATGTTACAAATAAAATTTAAAAACTATTTATTACTTTCTATATTACCATATTTAATGGATAAGTTATAAATATAACATTTATATAATTTTAACACTAAAGTGTTGTTTTGCAAAAACTCAATCTTATGTGTTACGCAAGCCAAGTCAATGTTGCTTGCAACATAAGATATTAAAGATAACGTACTGTAAAATATTGGGGTGTTACATCATATATTATCATACAGCACTAGAGAACAAGTCACCTTGTGCTATAATTCCCAACCCATACTTGAAGAATCTAGGTAGGGTGTCATACTATACCCATAACCCACACATGATGATATAAGAAAGGGATTCATAGTCACAACCACTACCCTATCTCTTAGGGTAGGGTCATGTGCTGAACCTATATCACATCTTAAAATGTCTTGACTGCTACCCTCTCACTCATGGTAGGGTCACACAAATGTATACCAAACCGTCCCTTCTTAGGATAGGTCACATATAAATTACTCAAACCAAACCCCCTTATGGGAGTTCATGCATCAAGTCTTAATCCATCCCTTATCTCTCAAGATAGTTCATTCATAAAATATAAAATCATGCCTTTTCAATCAAGGAAAGTCACACATAAAATCATGAACTGTCCCTACTCACATATAGGATGATTCACAATAAACCTCAAACCATCCCCCCTCACTCTAGGGAGGTCTCACATCAAATCCTAAACCATCATATCCCACTCAAGGAAGGTAGTCAAAAACATATCATAACAATACAACTACATCCTCACTTAAGGTAGGTTCATGCCAACACCATCTCATTCAAGGTGAGTATATCCATCCAATATCACCATTTAGTATACAAACAACCAGGAACACACATGTAATAACATTTAGGGAATCATAGCACATTCTAGAATGTCATAGTATCATCACTAAGGTGTGGATCACTATAAACCTTGACCTATATCATGAATCTCATATCATCATCCGCTTAAACTCACAGGGTGATCTTTTAAAGATCATCTCAATAGTTCATGCACAACAAGAAAATCATGTTTGCATTTTTATATCACCCATATGGGAATCCACTAGGGTCATTTATACCCATCTCTACATCTATTATTTGGTATCAACGTGCAATTGTTTTTTATGTTGACTCCTAAGACCATAGGACCTGCCTAACTGTATCCTCACAAGGATATTCTGAACACTCTTCAAATTCCACATCACAACCAATCTCACTAACCAAGGAAAATTTTAAGCTACCCTGTAATAAACCTCTTGGAATCCTAAGTAAAAGTCTTCGCTAATTCCCATGACCCTTAATTAGTCCCTGTATCACCTCTCCCCTAAGAGATCTCTCAAGAATGTCATCTATAGAAAACACTCCATAGTTCACCTTATCTAGAACTGAGTTATTATCTAACTAATAGAGATAAATAAGTCTTGAATCCACCCTCAAGATTTTTTCACCCATCATAATTGAGAAGTATGACAATCTCACATATTGTTCATAGCCCTAAGCCTCTTATGAATTCGTAAATGGCCTTAGAAAACTCATATAGGATATCGATGCTACATCAAAGCACTATAACTTATTCTAACCCAATCAATACCGCTAATGGAATCTTCAACCACCTTTTCCATAGTCTTTGGGTGATCCTAGGGTATCTAACACTCAAGGAATCCATTTCTCTATCTCAGGGAAGCTTAATGCCACCATCATCCTTTACCTAGGGCACTCTCGATCCCTATCCCTTTCTCATGAATGTTTATACCAACATGGATGCATGCCCAATCATGTATAAATAGAAATATTATTTTTTATTATGGGGAATACCTATATCCAACAATGAGTTACCATCCTCGTGATGCTCTACTAATCTTTATCCAAGCCCATACATTCCTCGTCCAAGATCATACCAACACCCAAGCCCCTAACTCAACCCATTAATCCCAAATAATTAATTATGAAAATTTATAATTAATTATTATATTTAATTTATTAAGGTATAATCACTTAAATATTCATTGGTAAACATTACACCATCAAAAACACACAAAACCTAGTGAGTTCATCATCTTAGGATCTCATCATACCAATACAATCAAAATCCAAATCAATCAGGTTGATTTACCCCATGATATGGGGAAACCATCAACATAACATTATCCTACGAAATTAAAAATAGTGTCTATGTGATGAGAATAATAATATAAGAAAATACAGGACAATAATATATTAAATTCCCATAAAAACATCCAATACCCCATATCAATGTGTCAAAGGTAGAAATCAAAGGGAAAAAACCGATAAAAAATTGAATTCTGTGTACCCCTATTTACTCTAAAACAAATAAGGGTCTGAGGTAGATATGAAGTGTCTACACCTATTTCTATTATAGAAAAGGGACCCATCATGAAATTACTAATATGGGTCATAGGGTGATGAATTCTTGAGGTCAGCAGTCATGGTGTGGACACCTAGGTAATTATGTGACATAGCACCTTCGACCATAACCAAAATCGGAAGGCCCTTTCATTTATAGTGTAGCCTCCCCGAATCACAGAACGGTCTTCACCCTACACAGTGTAACTTCTTCTTTTATTCTAGAACTCGTCCCCATAGAAACCCTTTATGATGTATCCCATCAGCCACAGCATGACCACAATTCCCCCACAACAAAACCTACAAGGAAAAGCATAAGACTCCCTAACCAAAATCTGTAAGGGTTCTACCTTTTCTCGAATTACAAAAATAAGGTCCATAACCATGGTGTGATTCCATGATAATGGTGTAATCCCCATACCCTAAATAGTGAACCCTATAAATAATGGTCATCTTAAATTCATAGTGCCATAGGACATTGCATGATTATATGTAAGGATATTTGTATTAGAGAAAATATCATGAACCAGCCTAGGTTTCCCATTATTTAGACATCTGATATGGAATGTGACTAAGACTAAGGGAAATCCCCCCCCCTCGAGCTAACAGAATATAATATAGGCATAAAATACATTTTGTGATTATTTAACCCTGATAAATATGATATCATAACAAATAAAATTCTATTAAAATTATGGCATAATACATCCAAATGTAGGACCCCTATACAAAATAAAATAAGAAGAAAAAAATCAAACAACATAATATAAATCAATTTGAAAATTTTAGACAAAAATAGTTGAATAAAAATAAATCTCTCTGCTCACCTCCAACTCCATCCCAAAAAATATCCCCATATATCCAATATCCATAACTCTATAATTATAATGAATCTATGAATAAATAAAAGAAAGGAAACTAGGATTGTTGAATTTGAAAAAAACAACTAAAGAATGGAAATAAAACTAATAAATGTGAACAACATATCCCATGTGACCTGGGATCACACTCCGTTAACCAACTTGAGAACCCTCTCTAGAAATAGTTTGGATATAGTTTCTGGAGATGGATCTCCTAAAAGTGAAAAATTGAATCTAAAATAGCCAATCATTCTATAGATATAAAGTTGTGTGAGTAGGGTAAGATATTAGTATACCAATAGGTAAGAACCAAAAACTCTATCAGTTTACTTTCTCATAAATAGAACATAAACACTAGTTTGATAATACAATTATAAAATAGGGTTTCAATTCATGAGTATATGAAATTCAATATCATGTTCAACTCCTTTCAAAAAATCCAATTTTTTATCTTAAATGAAAAAATCACTGAAAATCATTTCCCAGACCTTGGACCCTTTTAAACAAAAATCTACAATTTAGAAATACGTTTAAATTCTACATTATAATTAAATCATTTAAAAACTCTTTTGAAAATTTTTAATAAAACATGATAAATGAATAAACCATATCCACATTTTAGGTGTTTGATGTATAAGTAAAAACAATAGGGAATAACACAAAATAACCATAATATAGTTAAGTATTAAGGAAGTCAAATGTAGTAATACATAATACATAATCATGTAAAATATAGAATAAACAATATCAAGAGAAGAATAATACAATCAAAAATTAAAAACAAGCATCATATGAAAAACACCCTAGGATCACTAAGTCTAGGTGAGCCTAGTAATTCTACATCACTTTAGTAGTGAATTTGGATTTATTCCCCATTTTTTAGCCTGAGGGGGAACTACATAATAACTTCACTTGCAAGGTTAGTGGTTAAGTACATTGTCCTATCTATTTTTTATACCCAAGAACCATGGGTTTCCCATCAGGTTTAAAAATATTGAAATAACCATTAGCATAATTTGTTTCATTAGTACTTAGAAATAATTCCAAAAAATACCTCAATCCCACATGTATGAAAACGCACTAGGGATTCAAATATTGGTGTAACAATATTTTATAAAACCATTTGAAGAATTCTAATCGACCCATAAATTTAGAAAATCATAATATATTTTATAAAACCCTATTTAAGATCCATTTTAAAATAAAAAAAAATATTTTAAATTCATTTTTATCAAGTGAAAAAATGGGCCTCTGGTTTAAAAAATAATTAACAAACAAATGTGGATATATATGTAATATTAACTAAGTAAACGCATGTGTTTGTGTTACTAGGAAAACACAAGTACATGTGTTTATATATATATATATATATATTCATGTTTATACACATAGTTATAATTTTATTTACATATATATATTATTTGGAACATAACTTAAACTATGTCCTATTTTAAAGAACCTTTTAAATCAAAGAGAAACCTTTCTTTGAAGCTAGATTAGTTAGAGAAACCAAAAATAAATAAGGTTTAATTCTATTAAATTATAAAACCATCACCATGTATAATTAAATCTATAACCAACTAGTAAAAAATTCAAAATGCACACCTAAATCTATTTTAAAATTAATTTCCATGAAAATATCTTTTAAATAGACCTTACAATTGAAAATATCCAATATAAATACCAAATCCTCATGAAACACAATTTATGAATTTAATAAAACATATAGAATGAATAATTTATATATAAAATATTTTAAAAATTCCTACGCTTTCATGGTTTATGGAGAAATTTATAAATGCATAGAAACACCTACCTAAAACATGTGTAGATGATAAAAATCCTTAAAATACGATGAAAGGAAAACCCAAAGAGGATATCAAACACCCTATGGATAAATTCCACTTAAAATTATAACAATAAAGAAACCTAGGGTTCATCCTTGGAAAAAAATAATGAGGATAAGAATTAAAAACTATAATACAATTGTGGATGGATGAGGATGATGATTAAGAACCTTAACCTAGACCGGATGCACTTGGTCAAAAGAAAGAAAACATAAAATTATAGAGGAAAAGGAAAAGTGAGTCATATTCATGGATTTTATCTTGTGAAAAAAGGGGGATTTAGATGAGTGGGGTGAGGTTCAGCTATTGGGAATTAAAAGGGGTGTGGTTATATTAGGAAATTCGTTTTTTAAGAAAACTGGTGATCTACACAGTTGGTCCACACTGTTTTTCCAAACTATGCACTAACCATTATCCCATAACTAGAGAGAACTTGGATACTAAATAGATAGAATGTATGGTTGGATAAACTATGTTCCGACCATGAAATATTCTTTTTTAATGGTTACAGTCCAAATCACATGAGTTTTGCACAATTATTACTAATTGTGCACCTTTCACTACATTTCCAAATTTTAAAATTTTCATGGGAACTTGGCTCATAAATCAAGTTGAAAATAATTGATTCATAATTAAATTAATTAATATGGAAAATAAAAACTAGTGCGTGAAAATTATCCACAACATATCACTTGTCCCACTATAAAGTCAAAAAAATCAAAATGATACAAAGCAACAAGGAATCTCATCCCAAATGAACTCAGACAGATCACCCGATTAATACTTGATCTATAATCCCATCAAAAATACAAATCTTTAAACCCAAATATATATATATAGACCTCAAACACAATCATACCTGACCACATAAATGAGAGTCTCGAAAAATTAATACTTAAGGTGGGTATCACCATAATTTAGGTACTGTAATGGTGGATCAACAAGGAAAGGGTACTCAAAAAGGGATTCCAGAACAAAACCCAAGCCCTCAACCAAAGAGGCTTAAACAAAAAACTCCAACCAAAGTCACATCCCCAATATCCTAAATAAACTAATTTCTCATCATATTAACATGAGGTATCAATCACCCTAAAAAGGGACACACCCTTAGAATCACTCCAAAAAGAAAATTCCCAATATATGGATAGTCTAGTTACTAATCCAAATTCTACTAACCAAGTGTAAAAATATGGAGGAGGAATTATCATGATCATGCCCCCATAAAAATATTATGGCTCTAACCCTGGGTTAAATAATTTATATTATAAAATTAGGACCCCATTCCTAGGACACTAATCATGACCATATTAGTAAAAATATAAACAACACAAGATAATGCATAAATTGGACTGGTTCAACACCCATCCTAGCCACTTTAATATCACACCCATTGTTTTCCCCATTCCAAATAAACCTAATATTGATCTCACTTTAACCAAACTCACTCAAAGAATAAAAACCCACAAGAATAAACTGATAATATCCCTAAGTAATTGCACCAAACTAGAATCACACAAAGTCCCCTAATAGACAATCTTCTAAACCTAACAATGCTTTAGACCATTCTGTGTGGAATACTAAAAGTATCAATGAAATATGTTAACTATTAATAACATTAAAAAGATAAATCATTAAAAAAAATCAAACCCCATCCAAATTACCAATTCCACAGAACCATTCCTTAACACACAAAATTTATAAAAGTTGTCTTTTTAAGATAACATCATAATTTCACACTTAAATTTTAAAGCCACAAAATCAAGCTTAAACCCATTTTAAAAGTATAAACACTCATTTTTTATAATCATTCACCCAATTTAAAACATCAAAACCATTTTAAATTTCAATATTTTAATTTTGAATACCAAATTTCATTTCCAAACCACTTTTAGAATTCTAAACAACAACTCTTAATCCCAAAATCCAACTTTTCATTTAAAAAGAAAATTTATACAATAAAATCCACTTTATCGTATTTTAAACCCCAATTCATTTCCCTCATTTTTTTAACCAACACAAGTTAAAAACTTAATCATTAATAGACCAAAAACCTAAATATTCTTTAATAAATATAAGTGTTTGTGCATGAATTTGTCACATGTTTACCAGGACCTATTCCAATCATGCCACCACCCCTCGATTTAATGTTGAACTATGAACTCGGGCTCCACATAGGTTCCTAGGTGATTTTAGATCACTGGTTGACATCATTTCAACTCCAAATATCATTCCTTAAACTCATAAATCCACTGAACATTCCAAAACACTAGAAATCACAATCAAATATTAAAAACCCAACTTCACTGGGTAACTCGGAGTTTAAAATGATAATGGGTAAGCTAGAATATTCTTATACCTTTTACTCAATACATAATATTTCTAATAAAATATACCATGCACCTATAATAAAAAATAGAACTCTAGAAACTATGACCTATTAAGAACTTGGACATTGATTCCATTTTTTCACGAACCAACTCGGGTCGCCCATCTGTTTGACACCTGAGTCTGTCTATGATAGGGCTTGAGAGACATCCCAGATTCCTATAGAATGATGGAAAGTATCATATTCATCAAAATAAATCATTGGGGATGATTTTACCCTACTAAATATGATTTATTAATTAGTATAATTCTACCAAAAATTTTGTATGATGCATTCATATGTTAGACACACACACTAAATATGATAACTTAAAGAAAATAAAAGAACATAACATAAAGAAAATTAAACAATTTAAACAAAATAAATTAATGAAAAAGAAATACCACTACTCACCTCCAACACTCCCACACACAAAAAATCCATTAATATAACATACATACCTCTATAGATATAATGCACCATCAGTTAATGAAATGAAAATATATAGGGATGGGCTATTTTATTTGAAGATACAAAGGCACAAAAAAACCTCTATATATAAATAAGTAATATCATGTGTCTTGGGTTCACACCCCAGCATCAAACTCTACAACTCACTCTAGGAGTAGTTTGGAGAAAAGATACCATGAAGTGGAACTCTTCTAATTTAGAACCTTAACCTATAACAGTCGCTTAGTCAACAGACATTGAGCGTGGTTAGTTGGGTGTGATCATAAATATCATGGTAGGTAAGAACCACTGATTTCGCATGTTTTCTTTCCCAAAATAGACCTTAAATCCTGGTTTGAAAATACAAGTAGAAAATAGGGTTTACACTGACAAGTATATATAATCTAATATCAAATTCAATTCTTTTCAAAAAATATCATTTTTTTCTTAAATAAAAACAATCACATAAAATTATTTTACATGCCTCTTACCCCTTTAAAAATTCATAATTCAAATACACTTTTAAAATAAGATTTATAATTACATATTTTCAAAACTCTTTAGAATCATTATAATAAAAAAATGAAGAAATAGTTAACCAAATCAACAAAGTATGAGCATAGTGTCAAAGTGAAACCAGTGATCCATAATATAAAAGAACCATAACATAATGAAGTAGTAAAGAAGTCAAATTTAGTAAGTAGGGAAAATAGTAAGGTAAACATAGTCATTGTAAATGCATAAAAAATAAGAGAAGGAAAATAATAATACAATCAATTAGTTTAAATAATCATCATGGTAGAAACACACTAGAGTCACTAAGTTTAGGTGAACTTATTAATTATTCATCACCAGAGTGATGAATTTGGATTTCTATCATGTCTCTAGATAGAGGGGGATACAAATAATTACTTCAGTAAAATGGATAGTGGTGAAGGACCTCATCCTATCTTGGATATCCTACCCAAGCACTCAAGGTTTCCCATGAAATTTAAAAATATCAAAACAACTGTTAGAAGAAGAATTTTTATTAAGAAATTGATAAAATTTCCAAAAAATACCTCATACCCATATGTAGAAAAAAACACTAGGTATTTTAATATGGGAGTATAATTTTCCAAGAAAAACATTTGAATAATTCCAATTGAGCCTAAAATTTAGAAATGAATAGTACATTTTCCAAATCCCTATTTAAATGATATTTCCAAAATAATATCATCTTTAATATTTCATTTATCTAGTTACAAATATTCCTTTTGTTTGAAAACTAATAAATATACAAATATGTATTTGTATATATATATAACATTAAGTTAATACATCGGTGTGTATATGTAATTAAGAAAATTAAAGTGCATTTGAATATATCAATACATATATATATACACATAGTAATACAAGGATTTCTATATACATTTATATATATAATCAATTTGGGACTCTTTTTAAATCATGAAATATTTGAATGAACCTTTGAAACTAAAGAGAAAACTTTCTCTGAATCAAGAGTAGCTTAGAGTAACCAGTATGTAGTAAGGAATAATATAATTAAATTTTTAAATCATCACCATGTATAATTAAATCTATAACCATCATGGAAATAATTCAAAATGAACACCTAAATCAATTTTAAAATCCTCAAATGGTTCGAAGGCCTTCATTTTTTATTTATTTTTGATAATACAACTTTCAAGGGGTGAGGTGGATTCCTTACAAGCCTCGTATGCGTATGTATTACATGGATTGTAGGCCTTAGAGGAATTCATTTCATGTAGGCTTCAAACATTACATATAACCCAAACTAACAACTTGGAACTACTCCTCCCCAGCATCTTCCACTTGAAATCAACTCTCCACCTTCGCATGGAAATTCAGCTAGGCTTTCCCATGCATTCACAAGCTTATCCCAATGACAGGTGCCATACCCTCTCATTCCTGAAATCTGTTTACCTTCTACTATAGGGAAAGCTCCTTGCTCATCCTCCTTATGAAGCTGGTTCCTTATAGTTTTTCTGGTTTTCATCTGCACTTAAGGTTGACCAAAGGCCTTGAGGTGTCCTGAAGGCCTCACTGACCCAAAGTCCTGGGTGGGTCAAAGGCCTTAAAGAACTCCGAGATCAAATCGGTGGCCAGAAATCCCAAACAGGGGAATATTCCTGGCTGCTACAGTTCCAAACAGTGCCTACTACAATTCCCACTACAATACCTGCTACAGTACAGCACAGTTCCTGCTATAGTACCTAGAAATTAGCCTCCACCTGGATTTGATCTTAGGTTTCCTGGGTGCACTTATGTAGTCCTCACCAACTAGGTTAAGGCTCATGTGCTCAATTTTAAAATGAATTTCAAAGAAAAATGTCATTTTGAATGCCCCTTATGACTAAAAACATACCATTTAGATACCAAATACCCTTAAAACACCTTTTATACATTTAATCAAACATATAGAATTCTTAATTTCTAGAGAAAATATTTTACGAAATCCTATGTGTGCATGATTTTTTAATATAACAAGAAATATAGGGAAACATCACCCTATAACATGCACAAATGAAGTGAAATCTTCAAATATGGAAATAGAAAGACCTAAAGAGGATGTATCACCCCCTATGGATCTATCCCACATGAAATTAGAATCTAAAACCTTCATTGGTTTTTCCATAAGGTGAAATTTAGTGATAGGAATAAAAAAACCTAAAGAGTTTATTTGAGGGAGGAGGAGAAGGAGAAGGAACCCTAAAATGGATAGGATGTGATTGATCGCAAGGAAGAATGATTAAAATTAGAGAGGAAAATAATGAGGGAGTATCACATAGGGGTCCTCACTTGTGCATGTAGGGATATTTGGTTGAGTGGGGTGAGGGGTGAGTGATTTGGGGTTAAAATAGGGGAGAGTAGATTAGTAAAATTGTTTTTGAAGAAAATTTGGTGATTAACATGGTCTTTCAACATTGTTTCCCATAATATGTTACAAACATGAACCCTTCACTAAATAACACCTATAAACCCCATGGTTAGACCACATGGTTAGAAAAACTATGTTCCAACCATTCTAAATGGATCTATTAATGTTATAGACCCAATTTCATGGTTTTCGTATAGTTAGTAAAAACCATAAAAGATAACTGTGTTCCACACACTAAATTTCCAAAATTTTAAATCTTCAACTCATCTTTAAACATGAGGATAAAATAATGAACTCATAAGTAAATAAATTAATAATAAAAATAAAAAAATAGGTGTAATAGAAAAAACCAAAAAACAAATCATCAACTCATGACACCCATTAGTCATATCATGAGCTAATTCCTCCAAACCATGGTGCCACCTAGACCACGATGTGATTCCTCAAACCACCAATCATAATAGAGTGACCCTCATATATCTTCGTGTGATAATCCATATGAATCAAAACAATCTATTATGCATCAACCTTAACTTGCTCCCAAAAAAAATCCACAAATTTTCATAACCACTACAAATGTGGGTCATTAAACCCCCAAAGGTAAGTCTTACTTGAGATAATTTATTTAATCATACTTAATTCTAATAAATTTTAACAAACAATTATTGTTGAATTTATTTTACTAAAATAATATAATGTGTAATTAATTTTGATTTATATCTATCAACACCCACTAATCACTTTGTCGATATAGTTAGAGTATACATTATCCAAGTAGATATTTTTCACAATAAATAACTTGCAAAAGATCATGTGAGAGTACAGATTCGTGTTACTCATGATATAATCACTAAGATATATATTCACCATGGAGATCTTTATTTTCACATGTTTAAACTTTTTATTAGAACTTTAAAATCATGGTTGTTTAATCTTATAAAGATGCATGATGATAATGAGGTATGTTTTTTCAATTAATTTTATATGAAGAAACTTTTATAACTAATAGAAATGTTCTGAACTATGGTATGTTATTACATAAGAAGAAATATAAGGGGAAATGGGAGATAATGTTAATAAAATATAAAGGACCAACTAGTATACCAAAACGGCCTAAGGAAGGTACCTTTAACCCACAAATTTTACTTCCACATTTATTAAATCTATAAGATAAAATCTATACAATATTACAAAATAAAAAAATGGTTTACATTTAATATAAATAACTAATATATGGATATTTCCTTACTAAAAAAATTGTTCTTGAGAATGTAAATGATATTCTTTACCATGAATAGTAGGGAACCTCAGTTATGAATGAATAAATTATATACATTTTCATTATTTTCTTTCCCAATAATTTATATACTATGTTAATTATTATTTAATAATATACATATTTTTATAGGAATTTATATCACACTAGTGTAAAGGGAAGACCTTCTGAAGAAATTTTTTTATTTTTAAGTCCTCATGTCACTTTCATAGGATAGCGCCAATATAATAAGTTGATATTTCAGTAAAATTATAATAAGTAGCCATGATGTTTGAAAAGAAAATAATAGATGATGTCCTCTTTTTAATACCTACAATATAGGTGAAAAAATGAACACTCTAGTCCTATAAAATATATTTTCATTTTTTCAATTATTTATTCCTTTTTTTAATACTCATTATATGATCATTGTGATCAGTTACTCTAATGATATATATTTTTGATCCAATGCACAGATATCCAATAAATATATACCATGTGATTTCCATTATGAATTTCTAATACACTAAATTAAACATTTTAGAAAAAAAATCAATTTATACATTTTTTATTATATTTTTAAAAAACATTTGTTATGATAGTGTGGTGTTTGTTAATATTCCAATCCATGGTATAAGGATAGTCACTATGCACTTGAAACCTATGGATCTAGATGACTGGATAAATTTTAGGGCATATGGAATAATATTTCACTAGAAAAACATAAATAAAAATAAATTACTTATATTTTTCAATGGTTATACTTTTTCTGAAACAAATTAATCAAATTGATTTTGGTAATTATATTTTTAAATGTATGAAATATATCATATTTCATTCATAAAATAGAAACCTCAAAGAGGTTTTTTTGAAAGTATTTAAAATCTCACTTAAAATATTTATTAATTGTTGGTTTATAAATATATTTCCAGTACTATCATGTATATCAACAATGCACATATTCAAAAAATAAAATACATTTGTTCCGAGATGAGAAGGTAGCTTACATGGATTCATAATGTTTGCAATCATCATGACGTTTTTATTTCTTATCATTATCGATATATTTATTTTTTTCAATTCGATTAGAATATTTTTATATGAACCAAAATATTGAATGAATTATCGAATTAAAATATTATTGTTGACTAAAAAAAGTGTATACTAATCGTATGGGTTTGAGATTTTCAATAACTAGCATATAGTTTTTTATCAATTTTCGCTACTATACCAAGTGACATTTGTTTACTTTTCAATAAAAATATCACTTTCTCATATTAATTATCAATATTAAATAAAATTAATAGAACTAATAAATATGTCTATTTATAAATTAACTCATGTTTCATAGTGTGGTGGTTGTTGTAGATAAAAACTACAAGCTAGTTATTAACAATCATATACCCACATGATTATTTTGGATACTCCACTACAACTATATATATTAGGTATGTTAAAAATCATAATGATTTATATATTACCGTTATTACTATTTTAAAAGTGAATTTTTAGTTCATTTTTTATATTATAATTATTCAAACACTAGACAAGATGATATTATTATCCAATTTTTTAGGTCCTCATCTTCATTCTTGAAAATATATATATATCTAATTTTTTATTTTAGTTCAATGTTATAAAAATGAATTTTTTTCTATTTAAAACAGAAATTTTAGTTCAAAATAGTCATTACATAGTAAAAACTTAGAAAATGTGATTACATTATCATGATACTTTTGTAAAATAATTTTTGGTTCATTTTTGACCTAAAGGAATTAATTGCACATTGATCTAAACCTTGGTGTGTATGGTATGACTTAAAGTGTGTGTGTTTTGTTTAAAAGTGACTATTATGTTTAAAACACACATCATAAACTCAAAATCAATAAAAAAACTAAAATTTTCAGGATACATTAGTAAAAATATTCATGATTCATTTGTGATGTATATTAGGAAAAACTACATCATTATAAAACATGGTATGACCAATCTAACTTAAAGTGTGTGTTTTCAATTAAAAAGTGACCTTTTAATCAAAATGAGCATCACACACTCAAAATAAAGTAAACAGGACTAAATTATTGATATATTTTAGTATAATCATGTGTGGTTGATTTATGACCTTTAGGAATTAACCACACATCAATTAGACTCATGATGTTTCCAGTATGACTGTAAGTGTGTGTTTTTAGTTTAAAAGGGAAATTTTAGTTCAAAATGTTTATTGCATACTCAAAAAAATAGAAAAAACACTTGGATTTTCAAGAAACTTTATAGAAATGATGCATAAATCACTTTTGACCTTTAAAAATTAACCTCACAGTAATCTGATACACAGTGTGGCAGATATGATTGAATATATGCTTTCATTTAAAAGTGATATTTTTGTTCAAAATTCATGTCACATACTTAAAATAGTGAAATAGTGATTTTATTTTTTATATAAATTATAAAAATAACCCTACTAGGTTTTATAACACTACACTTCTACATGGATATGAAATGTATATGAAAACCAAATCCAGCAACACCATGCTTAATAAATTAAATAATGAAAAGTATAAAATATAGAAACTGGTGTACGTGTACTTTACACTATAGAGTTGTTGCTGTGATATTTTTCTTCATGTGATTGATTAAGATCATGTGAGAGGTATCTGAATGACATCATTCCTTGAGTGTTATCAATGAGGATGTCTTGAATTACTCAATGCTCGAGCGGGATCCTCTCATTTTCCACAGAATTCAAGTTCTTAAAAATTGAAAATAGTGGATAGAAAGATAGATATAGGATCGAGGGAGTTTTGACCAAGAATATATGGGTGAGATTACACCATATTATAGTAGTATACTCCAATATATAGCCTTTAATACTCACTCCATAACTACGTGAATTTACTTATCTATTTAAAAAAACATGATAAAGGCCATATCTAGTTATGAATTCATCATATGAATGAAATACCAATGAATTTCATCTTGTAAAATGAATTTCTTAATGATATCCAATGGGGGTTATTTGAATTTTTAATTGCTAAACATTATACTTCTTTTATATAAAATAATAAACCAGGGTATTTATTATAATATCACCCATATCATAGTAAATGATATGTCATTCCTGTTATATCATTTTACATTCTCCAATCACATAATAAGATATGGCTCAAAAAATTATCATATGAGTTAAAGGATTTAGTATATATATCATTAAATCAACCACTTTTATTAACGAATCATATAATTTCTATCATTTCACCTTATACCTTATCATATACAATAAATTGTGAAACTATATCAAAAATTTCTTTTAAATATCTTCCAAAACACTTTTTCAAATCTATCATCAACTTCATCATGTGCCAAATCATATATAATATATTATAAATACCCATTCAAAAAACTTTTTAGGTAAAATATAAAATAATTTTAGCGCATCTCTCTGATTAAAAATCAACCCCTATTAAATCAACCACAAATTATGAACCCACATTCTTTTATAGTGTTCAGAAAAATTTGAATCACTATATATGTAAATTTATGAATAAAGTTTCCTATAGTAATAAATCAATGATACTCAAGCTACAAAGGGGTATGAGGATATCAAAATCAAGAATAAGTATCTCAATATTTATGTCCACTAATTTCAGCATAATCAAACATTAATTCTCATATGATCCATTTTTTCAAAGAATTAAGTTACCACGGGACATGAAGTATGTCAATATCATATATCCTACTCATGCATTCTTGATTCATCAAGTATAGACTGATCAGGTCAGTAAATAATTCTCATTTTATTCACCTTTATATATGATAACATCACATTTCCCATATCATAATAGATAATAATATCATATAAACTATCTATGTTCGACCACGCACTTCCTCGATCTATATCAATTGAGGGCTCGAATGTCATACTCATTATATAAGAGGAAAAATACCAATTTTTTGTGCTCCAACCAATGATATGATCAGTATCATACCCAACCACCCCTATATTATATATGCCTCAAGATATCTATAAGAAAATTATCAAAGTATAAAGGTTATCATGTTTCATATCTCAATATCCTTACATAGTGGGCACTCTAAATAGGATAAATTCCCCTCTAATATACCAATGATATAATTTATGGAACTCTTTTTGGTATACTTAATGGGTCATAAAGCACAAAAAAACCTATTTTGTGCCTCATGGAAATGTTTCATATCATGATACAAGAATCATAATAATGCTAACCTTAATTTTTTTCAAAACCATTAATACTTCACGAAGAAAATCGATTAAGGATAACTCCAATTCATACTTTTATAGACCAATTATCTAATCACTTTACGATACATTTATAAATTTATATATGTATATAAAAACCATATGGAATAATTATAAAGGGGAGATTGTTTTTTATAACATAATACATTCTATATTCTCAAATTCCTTTAATAATACTTAACAAGACCATACATAAGAACTTTTATAAAAAATCATATATGATAGACTACCAAATATTCCTTATGTATTTTGAACTTTAATGGGTTTTCTTAAACTCATTACAACTCTATGTAATTCCTGCAACATTGTAATAAGGAAATTTGATAAAAAAACATCCCACTAAACTCTTTTTGTGAGTAATACTTATGAAGTATTACAATTTGAATAATCATTAAATTTAGGAATCATATTCTTAATATTCCATTCCATTAACATATTCAAACTCATTAAACTAATAATATCAAATATTATGATGACAACCTATGTTTTCTACTAAAAAAATTTCTAAGTACGCCGTCATTATTCTTGTAACTCGTTCCATAAAACATTTTAGTTGAAATATTTTTCAAAAAATATAACTATTTATATTATCACTTACCTACACATCATAAAATATTTTAAGACAAATTGATATTAACTTTTTTACAGATACTAAATGTAACTCTTCACAATTAACTTTATCATTATAACATAAACTTTTTTAGTATATTAGGTGAAATACACATTGAATTTTGACTAGAATCATATTTTATTTAGTAATTTTGAACTTATCTGAGTTCTAACATGCCCCTATTATCCTCTTCGACACTGTATTCTTCTTAAAATAACAAGTTAAGTCACACCAACTTTTTTTTGTTTCCAAATAACACTTATTTTCTTATATTAATAATATATAATAAATAAAATACAATTTACATATGTTATATCGAATCCTATGTTCTTGGATCATTTTCTTGAAAATAATATCATTATTTAAAATATTCCACTGATGGTGGTTGAATCTCAATTCATCACATTTTTCAAAACATATGGGTAAATAATCTTCATCCTTATTATCTTCTTAATATATGATATAAAATCTGATGATTATAAACCATGTTTATAATATTACATTTTTCTTAACAAATTTATGTTAACAAAAAATATCCTCCTATTATATAATATAAATAAGATAATTGTATGCATATTATATTTACATTCATCTGATATTGACACAAACATTTACATTAAATATTTCTATATAAAAACTCTTCTCTTATTCATTTTAATGAAAACAAAATGCTCTACAATCCTTACCTTTAATTTGACCTAATTTATATTTACAACCCTAATAAAACATACTTTTTGTCTCACATAGACTTCAAAATAGATGAACTGATTTTTATAACACTTATACTTGACATGATAATTCCATGGAATTTTATAAACCCCTTTTGGTATCTTGTAAAACTCCATCCTATATAATTATCACTTCTTCTTCCCATTGGATCTTGGTTTCAATGACCTCAACTAGTTACTCAATGATACATTATTAAAAATTCCAATTAACATTTATTCTTATGTTTTAAACTTTTACCCACTTATACAATCAATTGAGCATGATAACCTAGACATCATATTCCCAATTTATCTATCATTTAGTCTTTGAGAAACCTGTTAAGATTTTCTTAAAATCATTCAAATTTTTTTAATATTTCCATCAATGAAAATAGAATGAATTCCATACCCAAAACAAGACTGAAGGAGACCACTATTCTCATTGGTTAATTATAACCTATCATATATTATATATATGAGAAGATACTAAAATTAATTAATTTATATTATATATAATTCCTTTCATAATTTAACATAATCATTCAATGTTTCCATAAGCATCTAGATTCGTTTGTTAAACTACTTCAACAATTGGTTACTAGGTAAAGAGTTAGTATAACACATAGAATTCCAATTAAAAACTTTTTTAAGCACCATCCTGAGGAGTTTCTTACACTAAGATGTTGCTTACAAATATTGATCTTAAAGTTTTGTTTTGATAATAATGATGTTATTCATCTACAATAGATGATTTTTATCAAATTGGTATCATATTTTACCAAACATTTATTAAGTAATTTTATGAAATGGGATACCACTAAAATGATGATCCCATACATAATTAAATTTTGTTGGATAAGATCCATATTTACCTAAATTTTTATTTCACTATAGTGTTCCTCTAAAATATTAACTATTTAGGTAGGCCAATATTCTAGTCAGATCACGTATGATTCTTTGATAGTTAAGTGGATAACCCTTTTCTCGAATATAAAAAATGGAAAAAACCAACTATATTAATATGGTATTTTAACTAATAGTCTTTCCAATATAAGTATAAACTTGAGTAAATTCAATTAACGGGAACCTAATCCTATTAAGGTAACCCATTACATGCTTATTAATCATAGGATAATCAAGGGGCACCCAAATTTATCATGAAACAACCTATTAGTTTAATAAAGTTCTTGAAAAGTGTCTCTTTAGATAAAATCTAACATTTTGTATTTTTATGGTAATTTAATATCACAATATTATATCATGTATTTCATTTACATTTATGCATACTTATAATGATTTAGTTTTCTGAACCATATTACTTCCACAAAACCAATATATTCAAAACATATTGATGTGTAACTCTTTATATAACTCATACCTTGTGTTACTAACAAAAATTAATAGTAAAATATATTTACACACATCCAAATGAATCCCATTAAAAATTTATATGAAAATATTTCATATAAAGGCTTATAATTATATCTAATTAATAAAATATAACTGATTAAGCATGATTCCATAGATAGTCAACCCCCAATTTTCTTGGACAATGCAAAATTCTCTAAGCCAATGAGAAGTCCAAACAAAAGGCCCTCTACCTGGGGATACATAATAGATATATCAATTAAATCATAATTCTAACACCTAATATGTATAAATCAGAATTAACCACTTAATTCATGCTCATAGCTCAATACAATCCATTTTCAAGGTAAAGGAAAACTAAATTCATTATAATACTAAGGACATAATTCCTTAGACACATGAATGATATTCTCTAAAAGTTGTTCAACAAATTAAACTAAGAATACAACCATCCATATTATAAAAATTATATTCATGAATAATAAATAAGGTAATAGATAAACAAATTAATGATTCAAGTATTTAAACAAGTGATAAAAAATGGAAAATTCTTAAATATAGATAAAAATAATCACTTTATAATTGAATTATTTATTATGGAAATTATAAAATCTTGAATGTAAATGCATTATATTCATTTATAATATGAAGCCTTTTATAATATTCATTATATGGATCTTTCTCTAAATATATGATATTAAATTAAATAATATTCCAATTTATATTATTTAAATTGATCACATAATCTAAATATCACATACTAAACATTATTTTGACCATGATCAAATAAATCACCAAGAATACAGTTGTTGTGGATTAAATAATTTCTAAATAAATTATTTAATTTGAGCGACTGAGAGTAATTATGAACAATTTTAGAATATAAATAATACTTTTTATATTTTTTCCCTATATTTATAATTTATAAAAACTTTATAAATTTTCCTTATAATTTATAAATAAATACTTTATTTCTAAATTATAAGGCATTATATATAATCTAAAAGGTATTTTAATATTAATATTTAATATTATAGAATATTTATAAAGAATTGTTTTATTAAAATTTAATTTATTTATTAATTGAAATTTATAATTAATTATTTTATAAAAACTTTTATAAATTAAAAAATATAACGAAATAGCATTTATTATAATTTATAAATAATTTATAAATGAATATTTTTTATGAAATAAAATTTTCAAATAATATTTAAGGATATAAGAGAAATCATATAATATGATTGGTAGAGAAACAACACCTAAAAATTCATGAAGCTACCTAGGTAAACCTCTAAACTATGCACTCAAGTTAGCCTACACCATACTCAAGGGGCATCCCCAATCCCCTAGAGCTAACAACAAGTTTCAAAGGCATCTTGGAAAATCATTCGGGGCGGTTGTTACCAATAGAAAATGATTAATCAACAAGAGAATTTATCCAGAAGTTACGACTTGACCCATACTGACCTTAGACACCCATTCCATACAAAATATAAATCAAATAAAATGAATCATAACCAAAATACATTAAAAATAAAAAAAATACTGCAGTGGTACAAATATAAACTCCAGAATCTGAAAGGATGATAAGACTAATATATTTACTCACTCAATTAGTGGTCACAAAATTATACCTGAACCTAGAATAAAAACTAAGATCTACTAACATCAAGCGGCATAGTTAGGGTGTGAGAAAAACTAAATCTAGTAGGCGATCACTAGAGGATCCATGCATTTCCTTTTATAAAATAAACCATTGATGCTAGTTTGAAATATATATAAAATATATATATTATTTATTTTAGAAAAAATAGCTGATATCTTCCCCAAAAACAATGTTTAAAACTAAAAATAAGATTTATATAAATATATTAATAACATTTATTTAATATCATATTTTAAAGAACACCATTCAAATTTCCCCTGAAAACATTCTCAATCCCTAATAATGAAAAAATTAATGAAACAAGATAAAGGAATAAATATCATAATATAAAAAGAGGAACTAGTTGAACAGTCATATAAGAATCATAAAAAAGTGATAAGTTATGTATTCAAATACAATAAGTTGGAATAATAAAATATAGGTGATTGTGGTCAGTTCCTAAACATCCCATGAGGTGAGAATAGACATTATTGGGTTGTAAATATATGTTATACTATAGATGAAATCCTAATTCAACATACAACATACTTCTCTCAACTATCCCTACCAGTTGCACAATGCTAATGGCCTATGTACATCCATTCTTATAGGGGAACCAGCCTATCTAATTAGGAATTTATAGTAATGTCTCTCAACCCACAATAATATTCCTAGGACCCTATGATGATAATGATCATGGGGAGTGAGGAATCCAACATAGAAAATATCTCAAACAAGAATCAACACCAACCAAACACCAAATGATCATCTTTCCTCCCCACACCGAACATGAAAAATACCTTTCTAAGATGGAGGACTTCCATGGAGGTGTACACTTTTTAAGAAAATGTTTCAAGATTTCAACTGGGCCTTAAGAATTAAGAAGTATAAAAACATTACAATATATCTTTGAACACCATTTCAAGAGAAATTCTATTGGAAAACTTATTACATAGTTCCAAAGATACCTAACAATTATGTCTTGAGGGGCTCATTTATAAATCTCATTTTAAGAACCACTTTTAAAAAAAATACATTCTATATTCCAATGCTTAAAATGAAGGCCTATTATGAACATTTATATATATATCCATACAACAATATATTTATTCATATATATCCATATATAGGTTACTAACTACAAGTATATATATATATATTCATATGAAGCATCAAAGATGCCAACAAGAGAAAATAATTTGAAGTATTTATCAATAACCACTGGGATTAATAAAATAAACTATCAAAAGACCACAAGAACTAGGAAAAAAGAATTTTTTTTTTAAACCCATAATAAAATCATATAGAAACATTTAAAAACAAAAAACACAATTAAACAATTGAAACTCACTAAAAACTCATTTAGTCATTTATCAAACATAAGGAATACACGTAACTCCTTTAAAACCAACAAATAAATTGTTTCCTTTTGAAAAATTCTTTATAAAATCATTTAAATTAATTAAATTTTCCATAATTTAAGTGAGAAAAAATTATAAATCTCAAGAATTTATGGTGTGTAAGGATATAGGTAAAGTCATGGAATCACCCACCTCAAGCATTTTAAGTAATTGAATAGATATTTAGAAATGGTAAACACAAGACCTGAGACATGATATTTACACCCTCACATAAAGAACCAAATAAAAAATCATAAATCCACTATCTTATGATTTTTCCATGACAGAACCAAATCAAATTAAAGGAAGAAAAATAAGAAATAAGGAAGAGGAGATAATAAAAGTGATTACCTATTATAGAGCACCAATAATAGAGGGAGAAAACCCTAAAATACTAAGGATGATAAAGGGATTTTCACCCAAGGGGTTCCTTAATGTAACAATATTGAATGAGGAGAGGTGAGAGTGATTTATGAGTTTAAAAATCAAGATTATAGTTTATTCACTTCTATTTTTAATGAATCTGGTTAAGTCACATGGTTTGTCACGAGAGTTTACCAAACAGTGCACCAACCATTCACCCCTCACTACAGAGTAATTAGGCATCATACAATTGGTCAAAATGGTTTAAAATATTACATTACAACCATACCAAATGGATATGTTAATATTTTATAACCACTCAGATAGTTTTCATATAGTTTTCACTAATCATGTGGGCTTAATATTCACCCTGAAAAAATGTCAAAAAAAAGAAAAAATTTAAACTAGTTTCAATGGAAACTCAAGGAAAAGAACAAATAAAAATAAAAAAGACAAAATAAAAAGTTTATGAGAGTTTATAGTATGAAAAAATCCCCAAAATACTTATTTTTGTCTCTATAAATCCATCGAGTTATAAAGTGTAAGAGAATCAAGCCAAAGGCTTTATCCTAGAAGAGAAAAACACTTCTAACCAAATACCCAAACTCACTGAATCCACTAAAACCATTGAATATGAATCTATATCTAATATATACTCACACTTGAATAATACTCCCAAGAGATCAATATTTAGATACCCAAGGTGGTTTTTCGATCCATTTAGGAATTCACTAATACAGTGGATTAAAAAAACAACTAAGAGGCATGGGTCAATTTTTTAACCTAGGAGACACAAGAAACAAAAACAAATGAAGGAAAATTAAAAAAAATTCTCAAAGTAAAATTCTTACTCTCTAAGTGAGTATATAATATGAGGCATATTAAAATCAAACATCAAATTTCATATCTATATAAACAATGAATCAAGACAATGAAAATTAAAAGGGGAAAATAACACAAAAGATTTCTGAGTCACTATTAAGAACTCAAAGGTTATAATAACTCTTACCCAAAAGATGATTCCACTTATAGAACATATTAAAGTATCAAAAATAATAATATTGGATAAATGAATCTCCTTAAAAATGTTCCTCTGGCCTTTTCTCTTCACTAGATAGGGAACCCTCACTATCCCCAAAAAGGAGTAGGGATATTATACATCATGGTTTCTCTACAAACTATATTGGATAGATAATCCACATTCACCAACTACATTAATGAGGGAAATCCATAGGGAAACACTTTATTACTTATATCTAAATTAAAACAGTTCAAAAATACATGATCTTTCAAAGAATAAGTTTACATGATCTCCAAGGAGAATGGAACCAACCCATTAAAATGTTCAATATACTCCTTCAATATCCACTAACCCTATAAAATGATCATGTGTTATGAAACATAAACCATTTTTAACTCTTCATAAAGGAACCACTAGGTGAACATGGACTTTAATAACTCCCATTTCATACTAACTTACAACTAAGCTGGCATGATCATTTTCCATTAATGAAAACTCAACCCCATAAAAAAACCCATAAAAACCCACATGCTGACCGCATTAGGAGTTCCTCGTGATCTAAGGACTCCCAAAAAACTCCCAAGACACTATATAGCTTCCAAAATATCTTTATTACCTCAAAGGATATCCAAACTCTAAGAATAAACTGGCTCCACCACTCTATCATGAGTCTGGGTTGTGTCATCAACTGACTAATTCACACTCAAACCCCTATGAACCTTCTTAACTCTTCTTGCAGGCATATTATAAATAATAAGAAAGAATAAAAATATTAATCAAAATATAATCCAACTCAAGTCATACCATACCATAACACATCTCAACTCAAAATAATAATTTGAAAGGAGAAATCAACATCACTAAATAGAATTTAAAAAATTTGTTTTTAAACCATTTTAAAACTTCACATTTCAAATTCCAAAATTTTAATATTTTACTGTGGAAACCACTTTAAATTCATAAATTCAATTTTCAAAACGTTAATTTCCCAATTTCATCTACTCAAAACCATACAAGTCTTTATTTTAGAACATCCATAGGTCCTTAATCTCAAACTCCATTCATTTCATTTCAAAAAAACATCTATTTTAAAATTTCCAACCCAACTTCTGGTTTTGAAAACCAAATATAAATTTCAAAAATCATTTAAAATAAAAAAATTCATTAAATTACCATGAAACCTACTTTAAACCATCCTAATAACATTCATATATAATAAAAGAAAAAAAACTAAATCAAAAGGATAACAATGTAAAACTATCAAGGGAGCCTAGTGGTTGAGAATTATTTTTCTGCATATTTTGGAGAATCATGAGAATTCATTCAACTAACAAAATAATTAAAATAATTCCAAGTTCATGGGATCCACAAGGTTTAATAGGTCATGTGTGTTAACTATTCACTCTGGTTCTCCCTTTTTATCCACCTTCAACGCTATGAAAATTTCCAAAACACCCATATATCATTGATATAATTTAAAATACCCCTAAAATAAGTCAAAATATACTTGTAATAAATAAATAAATATAAAAAACAATCAACACCCAATATACCATGGAAACAAGAGGCTTATAATTATTAAGATCTTACAACACTTTTCTCATACTTACCTCTTCAGTTCTGACAGAACTAGCTCCAATCTACTAGAAATCCCAAATAAACTTCTATGAACCCAGAACCTAGGTATCCAAAAAAACATTAGATCTAATTCCATTTTTTCTCAAACCATCCTAGGTCAACCCCTAAACTTATTACCCAAGTCATTCCACATCATACTTTAGGGGAAACCCTAATCCCCCCCCAAGCTGAAGACAAGCATCAATATAATATCCTTACCCTGAGAAAAGGTACATCTTGGATTAAATTTTTGGTTTATGGAATGTATCTAGTGAGTAGTAATAGTCCTGGGGGTGTCCCAGGGGTTTGGAGCATATAAAAGAGGAAAAAGTTTCCAATATATACAGAGAGCATGATTATTGTATGGTTAGTAGAAACTATGCGCCATAATTATTTGGCATGCTGGAGGGGGTGCAAGTTTGGGGAAAATGTGTGAGGTAGCCCGGTAGGCCATGTGACTCAAGATCCTCCTTGGACCATGGCGAGTGCATGGAAACTTCATGGATTGTCAAACCATGCAGGTGGAAAACCAAACTGGGTGGCTCGATTTTCTCTTGGATAGAGTGAACTACACAGTTGGTGCATAGTTTTGGAAACTAAGGAGCCAAATCATTCACCACTTAAAAAGTAGATTTTTCAATTTTCTATCTCAACCCTATTTATTTCTTCCCTAATTGTCTACCCTATTAGACCCCCTCTATATTGGGAGTTGAACCAATAGCCCCATCCTCCTTCATGGATGATTCTTCATTGATTAATTGTTGTTTGGTGTTCTATTTTGTGTGAATCTAAGCTTTGGGTAAGTCATCGACTCTATTTCCTTCCATTTTATAGAAGTGCCTTTGTTATTTGTTTCCTCTCCTTCTGAATCTCTAAACTCATATTTTACATGGAGTTATTTACTATGGTGTTTGAGGTCATTTAATCTCAAGTAAAGGGTTTATTTGGAAGATCGGTTCTCTATGAACATGTGGTATGTGGTAATAAGTCTGGTTTTCATAGTATCGATGGTATACATGTTTATATGGTTGTTCCAGTGTACTAATTTGTGGTGTTTTTGTGTTTTTGGCTAATGAATGTAATTTAGGACTTAGTGTGAGGTGTGAAACCCTTTACGAACCCATTGGGTACATTGATGATTTGATATGGGACTTAAGGCTACATATGGGGTATTATAAACCCTTCGAAATGGTGAGTTTATTGGGTAAACATTGAGAGAGGAAAATTCTAAAAATGAATAAGTTGTAATGGTAAAATTGGGTAATTGGTAGGTTAAAAGGGGTAATTGAAATGTTTTTATGATAGTTTTGCGAAATGACTCAGAGTTTTTTAAAATGGTTTGAATGATGTGTTTTATATTTTGATTCAGTTATGGTTTTAAATGAATAATATTATGTTTTGAAAGTGAAAAATGTTTGAAAAGGAGGTGTTGTCTCCATGGTGGTTAAGAAATTGATTTTCACTATATATTTCAAATGATGGTTTTAAATAAGGGAATGGTTCCCATTTTTTGAAAATGTTTTACTATTTAAGTGAAATAGTTAGAAATGGTAATGAAATCTTTGGGGTATGGTTTTGTTTTTTAAAGAGGAACACCCATGTTTTTAAAGGGTGTCTTTAAGATAATTTTAATTGAGTATTTGTACTTGTGTGTTATCATGGATTATGAAATTAAATTGATGTTAATTGTTATATAGTTGTTGATTTGGAATAAGGGATAATTAGGTGTAATGTGAATTTGTTCAATGAGTTATGGTTTGTGAATGTTATATGTGTTAAATGGGTTAATACATGTAAATGGTAAATGTTTTAAATGGCCAAACAATCATGTGAACATGTATCAGTGGTAAATTGTATGAGTGGGGTATTGGACTGAGGCTCTACACCCTTGGGTCTAGATAGACTGAGGCTTAGACCCTACCCTTATATTACTTTTGTTAGGTTGTCAGATGGAGGATCTGTGCTCTAAACCTAGGGACAAAGGATTATAATTTTTAGGTCGGTATGGACTAATTTTCTAGGCCCACCTATGTTTTCCATGCTTTGGATGTCAGACTAAGTCTCTATTATCCTAAGTTTGGCATGATTTCAGATTTCCTAATGAGGCTCTATAAACCCAAATATATGGACATGGCTTGATTATCGGACTAAGGCTCTGAGGTAAGTTGATGAATTATTTTTTAGTGAAGTCCCCACTGTGATTGAAATTTTTTTATACCCCTATGTTGTGGAATAAGCTCCCAATGTGACCATAGATAGTTTATTTGGTTGGTTGAACCTAGGCGGATTAATTGTTATTTTTTTGTTTTCTTAAGTGGGAGATATGTTCCTTTGGTTTCCTTCATTATTTGTTACACTTTCTTATCTGTATGCACTATTTAATGGACTAGTTATTACTTTATAAGTCATTGGTGGTGGCCTACTGAGTTGTATCCACACCATGATCGGGTCTCCATAGAACTTGGGTACCCGAGAAAATCCTACATGTTTGGTGGTATAGGTTTAGGATGGGGACCTAGTGTATGGTTCATGCATGGTCTATTTGGTTGTATCATGGGATGTTAGGACCGTGTTGGGACTCAAGTTCATGTTTTGGATCTTTTTGGTAGTTTTTGTTTTAGAATTTATTTGTATGACTACCTAACATGTAGTGTATTCATCATATTGTTATAGCATGGGCTACTTAGTTACTTGATGTAATTTTGTGAATATTTTCCATTTATAGTTCTGAAAGGTTCTTCTATTTTTTGATATTATTTCTACTATGTTATTACTCTAATAAGTGGTCTCTATAGACCCACACTGCATGTCGGTATCCTCAGGCATATGGGGAGGCACTCTTAAGGTCATGTGATGACCCGGCTTAGGGCACCAGATATATTAACTACCGAGACAGGGAAGCTACAAAGTGTTATAAGAGGTGGTTTTTTTCTTACTATATGGGAATTATAGATAGTAGAATAGTATATTTTTAGGTCTTGGTAAGGATCTTGTTACTGGGTACAAGTACCCAATGCTTGGAGGGAAACCCAAGTTACCAGGGGTGGGAATTGATGTTTCGTTTTGTACTTTTACATTTTACTAATACTCCCACCTTATGTGGTGCACATGGATATTGTGTTATTGATTTATGAGGTATTATCTCTTATCCTCATGTAGAAATAGTGGGTGTATGCGTTCATGCATCATGTTAGGCGCAAATTATTTATAGTTCATCTTTATGTTTTCGTGATTGATAATTCCTTGGGGTCCATATACTGGTAGTATAATTTTCTTTTTTTGTTTATGCCTATTGGTATTTCCTGAAAAGTTTTTTAATGAAAATGATTAGAAATATGAATTTTAATAAAGAATTTATTTTTGAAATATGGGTTAATAAAATAGTTTTGGAAAATTTAAATCTTGGGGTTCTCAAATGGAATGTTTTGAAATTAGAATTCTGATGTTTTTTAAATGGTAAATTTGATAAAAGAATAATGTGAAATGGTAGAAATTTTCTGGGAATTAGTGGTGAGTATCCCCTATATTGGTCATTGGCCCTATGTATGGGTGGTTCAGGCAGTGAGAGTGCCCTAATTTGTGACCTCGGTTATGGTTTATGAGACTTTATGTGTTTTGATGTATGGTGAAAGAGATTTTCTTGTTATACCCATAGTAGGGATGTGACCTTTGGGTCTTCATATGTTGTCTAATAATGTGATTGTGGTGACCCTTTTGGGTTGTGATCACATGGGTTATATGTTGGACCCTAAGGATAGTACTATGGTTGAGGTGACCTTTGTGGGTCATTATCATGTGAGTTTTGTTTTGGACCCTAGAGTGGGTGTTTTTCATGTAGTGTCAATGTGTGTATGGGTACCCTTGTTGTGAAACCTAGAGTAAATTTTTTTGGAGTGTGTTAGAAACAACGTGTCTTGGATTGGGGAGATAGTGCCACATGTGAGTAGTGAGTTTTTTTTATTTTTAATCAATATCTATTAGATATAGATCCAATTTCCTTTTCATGATGTGACTCCATTTAAGGGAGTTGGTGTCGTTTGAATTTTGAGGTGACCCATGTGACGGGTCATTTGGGTTGATCATGTAATGGGGTGCATATGAAACTTATAAACATTTTGGATTTTTAAATGAAACACCTAGTGTTTCATTTTATAGGTTTATACTAGAGGGATACATGGAAAGGTTAGTGGTTTTGGATGTGTGACATGAGTTTTGGAAATGATTCAACTGTCTTGGGAAATCAAGGGTACCTTAGGGGAGGCTAGATCGGCTTTTCTAGTTCCTTGGAATGTGAAGCATGGATGGTTGCTTCATAGTTGGAATCAATTCACAATTGGTTCCATCTGATTTTAGTAAAATTTCATGGTCATGCATTTTTTTCTTTATTAGGGAGAAACTTGAGTGTTTGTGGTAGGTGGTAAGGTTAGTTTTGAAGGGTAGGGTTATTAGGATACGTGACCTAGAGGTGTTGGTAATGTTTAATGAAGGAATCAGTGTTGAATTTGGAAAGACATGGAAAGGGTGACCAAATCATGGAATGGTGATTTTGTTAGGTGAGGGGTGGTTAATTGTTGGGTTTTTTATATGAATGGTTGTATTGTTGTATGAGAATGTAAAAAAGTGCTTTGAGTCTGATGAGGATGATGGGCTAGGAGGCATGGTCAGATGATTAAGTGGGTGTTTGGCCCTAGATTGGGATATATACAGCTCGTGAGATATAGTGTCGGGTTTAGTGTCTGGTCATAAGAAATTACAATACCAAAAGAGCTCTGATGAGGTCCGGATGTAGGAACATGCTAGGAAGACACAATTCCATTTGGGATGGATGAACAGGTGGCTCTGGATAAGAGACTATCATTTTCTATTAAACCAAAAAGGGAAGCATTGATTTTGGGAGAGAACTATTGGTTTTTTATCAATGTGATGGATCATTGTGTTTCTATTATGAGTCACTAGGTTCATTCTAGGATAACTCTAGAGGTCTAGCGGTGGTATTTCCATAAGAAGTGTTAGTTCACAGCTTCATGGTAGATATTTTTGAATTGGTGGTGACTTCGGTTGGCAATCCCACTTGAGTTGTGGTGGGTGGGTGTTAATTAGATGTTTGCAAATAGAAAATCTTGATACCTTCAAGAGGTTAAGGTGTCCCCATAGTGGGAGATGAAATCTGTGATGGATAATTTGTGTTGGTGTTCATAAATGAATTATTATCATGTTTTTTTCTAGTGATGATCATGCCCAATATCTTGACATCATCCCAAGTATGCTAAGAGTGTTATAGATCTATGCCTAGCTATCTAAATGTGTTTTGGTTGGATATGGGTCCTCTTGTAGTTCACACTCATGGAGATATGTATGTGGATTAGGATAGTGGGAATCATACCATCGACCTTTTCTAGGTGTCTTCCTTGGGATGGACTGAAGGTCGATCAATGTCTTGGGTGACATCCTTAGGATCAAGGAATGGGTAGCAGTTGATATTATTTTTTTTGTTTGGGGAAAATATAGATGTTCATGTTTGTGTTTTGGGGTTTGGATTGATCTAATAATGAGTCATGGTGGTTGTAATTTTTTGGGGAAAGTGGTAACAACAACACTTTTAATGTGGGGACTGAAGTGTTAATCATGGATGTGAAGAGCTGACCATGGAGTGGATTTGATGGCATCAGGATTCCAGTGAGGAATTTGTGAGGTATGCATTTGGGTTCCTTGGGAAATTCTAGGTGGTACTTGGATGTTTTGGTTAATCGATCCAATAATTATCTTTAGGTTCGGGGTGGTTTTAAAATAAATCTAAAATTTTTGTGTTAGAATCATTGATAGGAGCGATAATCTAGGGCAGTGGTTGATGAAAAGGGAGGTTTAGTGTTATAAACTCATTCAAAGTTAGGAATGGAATTATATAGGTGTGTTTGGGTGACCTAATAATTCCTTTTAAATGTGAATACATCTTGGTCATGTGAATTAGTGACATTCCAATAGTGAAGCTGGGAATTTCTAGGATGAGTCAGGTGGGGATGACTCAACATTATTAGAAAAAGGATACGAAACTGGTGAGTTATACATCACCTTTAGTGGTTATTTTGGAATGATTAGTGTAATTGGAAAATGAGAATGGTTTTATAGTAAGAACCTAGTCATTTAGATAAAGTTTAGGGACTTTAGAGAGTTTATTTTATTATGAATGTTGTTGGTTACAATAGAGCATAGTGATGACTAGGAGAGTAGTGGTTGTTTTGATGGAGGATTTTTATCAAAAGTTGTGGAATGACACTGTTTGGAGTTTTGGATGATTACGGTACACCTTAAGTAATAAGGTTCTATGGGTAGGTGAAAGGGGTCGCATGTCAATAGTGGAAGGAGGGTGTTTTGGGAAAAGTCATTCATGGATGGTCTGACATGGTGTGGTAAAGGAATGGATGTGGTAAGTTATAAGCCACCTCTGGTTTGATTTTTTTAATGAAAATTTTGTTTTAGTAATGAAGGTGTTTTTGAGAGTGGTCGAGTATTTTTAGTCTATAAATGCATGGTGTGTTACTGTACATTCCTGGTGGTTTCGACAGAAAGTTTAAAGGACAGTGAAGGGTGGAGTTCTTATTGATGTTTGGGCATAGTGAGTTGGGAAACATGTTCATTATGTTTTGAAAGTTGAGTTGAGACTCTGAGGGTCTTTTTTGGTGATGTAGGTTATAACCACCAGAATATGGTAAGGGTGAGCTAAAGCATATAGTGGGGAGAACCACTGAGGTAAAGTGGTTGGTTGATGATGTGATCAGCATTATGGGTTGGATTGGCTCGTGTAAGAGCCATCTTAGTGTTTTGGTTTTGTTGATATACATTGTATTAGGTTTTGATCAGTTGAGTACATTAAGTTGAGGGTTATTCTTTGGTTGTGTTTCGGATGTTTGAAAATGGAATGGGTCATTGGACCTCAAGTTTTGGACCAATGTATATTTCGGAGGGTGGTTGGAATCTATGTTTTCCATCAGGTGATGCCAAGCTTGTGTCACTATTAGAATTTTGGGAACTGGGTGATGAGGTACCAAGAAATTTGGTCCTTGAGTTTTAGAGAGGATTGGATCTAAGGAGTTCCAATTGGATTTCTCATGGTAGTGTAGTGCTTTGTTGAACCTTTTTTTAGTGATTTTATGATGTTACCCAGACATTTCTCTTGTGTTTTATATTGGTAAGGATGATTTTGAGTTGGATTCATGCTTGAGAAGCAACTGGTTTGTGATTGTGGATCACTGTGGGAAAATTTATTTATGGTAGGTTTTTTATTTCTCTAAGTCTAGTGATGTAATGGCCATTTTTTAGGAGAAAATATAGAAAATGGTAGATTATAGGTGGACCCTATGGCCTGAAATTTTATCTTTGAGGATTGGTGAAGTTGGAAAGATGTCTCATGGATGACACATCACAAGGTGCAGAGGTTTTAATATCTCGATCCTGAGATAAGGTACATCTCGGATTAAATTTTTGGTTTATGGAATGTTTATAGAATTTCTCTGATGAGTAGGATAGGTCTTAGGGGTACTATGGGGGTTTGGGGCATAGAAAAGAGGGAAAAGGGTACAATATTTTAAGAGAGAACAGTTGCACATAGTTAAAAGAAACTGTGTTCCATAACCTTGTGTCATGTTGAAGGGGGTGAAAAGTTGATGAAACCATGTGGTGTGGATTAGGAGAGCATGTGGATCAAACTCCCCCATGGATAGTGGTTATCACATGGCCACCACACCTTTTTTCATATCGTGTGTGTGGAAAGCCAAAACATAGGGCTCATTTTCCTCTTGGACAGAGGCAACTGTATGATTGGTGAATAGTTTGGGAAACCATGCATCCAAACTATGAGCCACTTAAAAATTGTATTTATACTATTTTCTATCCCAATAATATTTCTTTCTTCCCTGATTTTCTTCCCCATTTGACCCCCTTTAGCTTGGGTGACGAACCAGAAGCCCCCTCCTCCTCTATGGGTGATTATCCTTCAATTCCCAGGCATTTGGAGTATCGTTTACTGTGAATCAAAGCTCCAGGTATGTCTTTGACTCTGTTTCCTTCCATTTTCTAGAAGAGGGTTATTGTGTGGTTTTCTCTCCATCCAAATATTTAAACACTTTTTTTCCAAGGTGTTATTTTCCATGGTTTTTTAGGCCATTTTATCACAATCCATGGGTATATTTTGGACATGTGGTTGTCTATAAAAATGATGCAGGTGGTCTTAAATATTTTTCCCATTGTCTCAATGTTTTACATGTTTATATGGTTGTTAAAATGTACTAATTTTATGAGATTTTGTGTCTTGTATAAGGAAAGTAATTTGGGACATAGTGTGAGGTGTGAAACCCTTTATAGACCCCATTGGGTTCATTGATGAGTTGAGATGGGACATAAGGATACCTATGGGGTGTGATAAACCCTTGGAAATGTTGAGTTAAATAGGTAAACATTGAGATGGAATAATTATAAAAATAAATAAGTTGGAATAGTAAAATTGTGTTATGGGTATGGTTAAAAGTTAAAATTCACATGTTTGTAAGATAGTTTTGTGAAATTCCTAAGAGGATTTTGAAATGGTTTGAATGATTTGTTTGGGATTTTTTATCTAGTTATGGTTTTTAATGAATAATATGATGTTTTGAAAATGGATATTTTTTTAAAATGAGGTGTTGGCCTCAAGGTTGTTTAGAATTTATTTTTCTATACATATTTAAATTGATGATTTAAAATGAGGGCATGGTTCCCTTATTTTGAAAAATGATTTACAGTTTATGTGAAATGGTTGGAAATGGAAATGAAATACTTAGGCCATGGTTTAGTTTTTCAAATAGGAAGAATCATTTTTTAAAGGGTTCCTTAAAGATATTTTTAAATGAGTATTTAGACTTGTGTATATCATGTATTGTGAAATGAAATTGATGTTAATTGTTGTATAGTTGTTAATATGTCATAAGGGGGAATTTGTTATAATGTGAATGTGTTTAATAAGTTATGGTTTATAAATGGTATATGTGTTAAATGGGTTAAGACATGTAAATGGAAAATTTGTTAAATGGTTAAATAAGAATTTGCACATTCCTTAGTGGAAATTTATATGAGTGGGGTATTGGACTAAGGCTTTACACCCATGGGTCATGATAGACTAAAGATCTAGGAACCACCCTTGTATTTCTATAGTTAGGATGCCAGACTGAGGATCTATGCTATTAAATTAGGGATTGAGGATCCTCTTTTCTATATTAGGCTAGAATGATGCTCTAGGACCACCTATGTTTTCTACATTTAAGATGTCAGACTGAGGCTCTATAATCCTGAGGTTGACATGGTTTGGGATGTCAGAATGAGGCTCTATGATCCCAAATTTATGAACATTTCTTGATTATAGGGATGAGGCTATGAGGTTAGTTGATGAATGTTTTTATTGGTTAATTTTCCCTTATAATTAAAAGTTTGTTACCCCTTATGCTATGGATTAGGCTCCCAGTGTGACCGGAGCTAGTTTAGTTGGTTGGTTGAGCCTAGGGGGCATAATGGTTATTTTTATGTTTTCTTAAGTGTGAGACATCTTCATTTGGCTTCTTTTTTTATTTATTTCACTTGATTATCTGTATACACTATTGTATAGACTAGTTATTTATTTAGACACTATTGGTGGTGGCCTACTGAGTTGTACTCACACCCTACTCATGTCACCATGGAAATTCGGTACTTAAAAAAATGCTACTTATTTTTAGGTACAGGTTTTGGATGGGGACCTGGTGTATGGTTCATGCATATATCAGGATCGGGTTGGGACTCGGGTCTATGTTTAGGATATTTTTGGTAGTTTTATATTTGGAATTTATTTGTATAAATATGTGATATGTAGTGTATTCATCATATTTTTATAGCATGGGCTACTTGGTTACTTGCTATATTTTGTTTTATGTTGTCCATTTATGGTTCCGGTTGGTTCTTATGTTTTTTGATATTATTTCTATTGTGTTATTACTCTGATAAGTTGATATAGTCTCCCAAACATATCTTTATAGACCCGTGATACTAGTTGGAAACCTATAGCATATGGAGAGACGCGTCTGAGGTCATGTGACGACTCAACTTGGGAAAATAGATATAGTGGCTACCTATATTAGTACAATACAATAAAAGTCATATCTAGCGATCATTGAGGATGATTTATCCCGATAAATAAATATTTAACAATGGTGTAATTTCTTCTTAAATTTCTACATGACTCATCCAGACCATAAATTTATATTCTATCTGAAAAATAGTAATAGATACAAAAAATAAATCAAAGAAAACATGTCATAAACAAAATACATAACCCACAGTGCATAAATAAATAATTGTAGTGATATAGATATAGTATCTAGAGTCTAAAAGGTTTCTAAGGCAGATGCATCTATGATAAAAAATAAAAACTAGAATAGAACCATATGTCCAACACAATCTATGTGTGACCTCTTGATCACCATCTATACATAATACCACTCGCTCCATGTCAATCTCAAAAATGATACCAGAAAATGCCATACAAATATAGGTCAACTGACACCGAGTGCCACAAGTAGGGTGTGAGTATAACTATTCTCAATATGAAATTAAAATAGATTCCATACATTTAATTTTCTAAATCATATCATAAATGATAAGTTGAAATAAAGATAAAATATACATTTTAGTCCTTTAAGAAAAATCAACCAAGATATTTTCCAAACAAATCATCTAAAAAATTCAAATATGATTTAAATAAATAATTTAGAAACCTTTATCAAATGACCCCTTTTTAAAAGACACTTTTCAAACCTCCATTAAATACATTCTTAAACTCTAAAGAAAGAAAGCAATTAATAAATCAAGATAAAGAAAGTACGGGCATAAAATAAAAAGTAAAATTATTGGAATAATCATATTAGTATCATAAAATAGGGAAAAAGTGATGTATCAAAATACAATAAGTAGGAACAATAAAAGATAGGTGATCATGCGAAATTCCAAAACATCTCTTGAGGCGACCTAAAACATACTTGGGTTGGAATCATCTACCATCCTATCTTTGAATTCCTAATTTAATGGCCAACTAGATACTCTAAACTAAACCCATTTATGGAACAACCCCTATGGACTATGTACATCCATCCCCATGGGGTATCTAGTCCATATAATTAATACTAGATAGTAATGTCTCTCGAACCTAACTAAGGTACCCTAGGATCCCATGATGAAGATAAGCATGGGAGGTGAGGTAGCCTTCATATAAAATATCACAATCAATAATCTACACTAATCAAACACTAATTTCTTATCCCACCTCCCCACACTAACCATTGGAAATCCCTTTCTAAGATGAAGAGATTCCAAGGAGGTGAATAGTTTAAAAGAAAAAAAATTCAAGGTTTAATGTGGGACTTAATCATTTAGAAGTAGTTTTATTTTCCAATATCCATTTGAAAATCATTTGAAGAGAAAATAAATCTGAAAAATCATTCCAAAATTTGAAACATGCCTAAGAATTTAATCAAGAGACTCTCATTTTGAAATCCCTTTTTGAGAACCACTTTAAAAACAAAAATATAATTTGAAACCCCAAGTTTATTAAGAAGTCCTCTTATGAACTTCAATATATATTTATCCATAAACCAAAATTTGTATTCATACATATACATAGATAGTTTCTTAACCACATGAGTGTTTTTTGTGACTATATCTATATTTAAAGGAATCCCAAAAGAGGTTAACATGAGAACACAATTCCAATTATTTATCAAAAACCAATTGGATCAACAAAATAAACTACCAAAAAATTACAAGAACATGAAAAAATAAAAAATTATAATTAAACCGATAATACGATCATATTGGGTCATTTAAAATCCAAAACTTCAATAAAAAAATGAAAACTGCTTAAAAACCCATTTAAGTATTTTATCAAACATAAGGCATATGCCTAATGCCTTTTAAACCAACTAATAAATTGTCTCCCTTTGATAACTACTTTATAAAATTATTAAAAATAATTCAAACAACCACAATTTTAGAGAAACAAATTTTAGAAATCTTAAGAATCTATGGTGTGAAATAAAAAAATGGAATGGTATTGAATAATATACCTTAAACCATGTAAGGATTTGATGAAAGTTTCATAAATGGGAAGAATAAGACACAAATACAATATAAACACCCAAACATGAAGAACTAGATCACAAATCATCAAACTCATATCTTAGGGTTTAGATAAGTGAGAACCAAGACAATGGAATGGAAGAAAAATAAGAAGAAAGGAACATGAGGGTAACAAAATGGATTTCCTCTTGAAGAACACCAAGAACTGAGGGAGAAACCCCTCAAAATCATAAGGATGGGAAAGAGAGGTTCCCCCAAGGGGATCCTTCATGTTCTGAGTTTAAGTTGTGAGAGGGGAGAGTGATTTGGGGGGTTTAAAATTGAGAGGTTGATTTAGGTATTTCTCTTTTTAATGAATCTGGGAAATTCACACAGTTTGGCAGCACGATATATCATACCATATGATAACTGTCCTCCCTTCACGAGAGAGTACCTAGGCACCACACAGTTAGACCATATGGTTTGAAAAACCATGTGACAGCCATGAAAAATGGATCTATCAAGATTGAAACCCCACTTGAACAGATTCTTCATAGTTTGAACTAACCATGCAGTCTAATCATTTTCCCTCTATAAAAGTCCAAATACATAAAAATTTTAAACAAGTTCAGTCTATAAATCATGGAAAATACAAAATGAAAATAAAAATAAAAATAATATGGTGAATAGAGTTTGGGGTGTGACATAAACCATTTATATGTTATAATTTATATTTTATGAGTGATAACCAAATCACCACTTATGAAAAAAAAGATTGAATAAGGTATCCCTTATGTATCAAGGTTTTCAGTTCTACATCAAATTAATGACTCATACACATGGGAAAAGACATGTGTAAAGATTACGAGATCAACTCTTATGCTTGGAAAAAGGTATATATAAAGGTTATCATATCAACTCTTACACATGGTAAAAGGCATACATAAAGGCTTATTATAGTGTATCCCTTAACCATCAGCTCCTAACCCTTACATATTAAGATCTATTTCAGTGTATCCCTTACATATTTCGCAAATTGAACCTTATGTATGGGGGAGTAATTATCAAAGATATCACATATATCACAATTATGGTTTTATAATGTATTTTTGCATAGCTTAGGTTTCAATATTAGACTTTAATATCACCTATATCATAGATTTTAGTATAAAACAAACCCATTAGATCTCATTGTTACATACCATATGATACAAACCAGTTGTACCCTACTACTAAGATAAAGTAAAATCACTCATTATAATATCCTATATTTTAAATCCATATAGACATATTTAATAGCTAACACTCAACCACGTCATATCATACATTACAATATGACATATTACATATTATGACATATATGTACTTTATTTTAAAAACACAATATCCAGAATCAAATTCATGGTACGGTTTTGATACCATTGTTGGGTTTCACAAGTCTGGATAACACTTAAACAAAGTATTGAAAATGAATTAGAATCCCAAATCCATGAACACAATGCTGGATAAATGAAATCATGGAAACTATAAAATTATGAAATTGTATTATGTGTACCTTATATCATATCTTTATTGTTGTGAACTTTATCTAAATGTGTTTGATGAGGATCATATCAGAGGTAGCTGAATAAAATCCCTCTTATAAAGGTATCCATGGGAAATCATAAATTTCTCAATGGTTGAGTGAGATCCTCTCATCACCCATGGAACATCACACTCTCGTGATAAAAAATTGTAATAAAAGAAGACATATATGAGATCAAGGGAGTTTTTTTCAAGAATAAATGAAAAATATTATTCCATCATGTGGTTGTTGAGTCAATAAGGTTTCATTTTGAATTTTCCATTCCTTCAGGTTTGGGGATATTGTTGAGTAAATAAGTTTTCCTTATGACTTTAACATTACTTCATGTTTTGAAAATCAAAAACACCTTATCTTAAGGAAAATTTCATTTTATCTTATGTTTTACTTTCATAAAGAAAATTTTCCTTCCCCAAGTAATTTTATCCTTACCGTGTTTTTCATTTTTCATTCTATCTCTAAGTATAAAATTCAGTTTCATATCTAAAAACATTGGAATCATATAATAGTTAGATATAAAGAATTCTGTTTTCAAGATCTGAATTCAGACTCCAAACTCTTATGAGTTCTGACTACAGGTTCTCTGAATTTAGACTCTGAATTCTTATGAGTTCTGACTCCGAGTTCTTTGAATTCAAACTCTGAACTCTTATGAGTTCTGACTCCGAATTCTGATGAACTTAGACTCTAAACTTTGTAAGTTCAGACTCCGAATTCTTATGAAATTAGACTCTAAATTTTGTAAGTTCAGACTCCGAATTCTTATGAACTCAGACTCTGAATGTTTTAAGTTCAGACTCCAACTTCTTATGAATTCAGATTCCGAACTTTCTAAGTTCAGGTTCCAAATTCTTGTGAATCCAGATTCTAAATTTCCATGAAATTTGGACTCTAGAATTCTATAGAATTCTAGTTTCGAATTCCTTGGAAAACAGAATCTGAATATCCTTGTTTTATAGATATAGAATGTGTTTTTGGTTACACTAAGAACTATTTTTCCTTACACAACAAAAAATGATTTTTGTTATGTAATCATATTCTTATTTACAGTTGTTTTAGTTGTAAAATGATGTTGTGCATTCAGTTACTAACTAACTGTTTTTTGAGTGAAACATGTACAGGTCCCTCTGAAATTCAAGGAAAAATATGACCATTCGAGGAGGGAGCTGACCGTTGAAAATGTTCTTATAAATAGGATCTCATTTTAAAGAGCTCACAACAAGTTGATAAATCTAGAGATTATATGTTGCTGAAGTGATTTCTAGAAAGAGTGACTTTATTTTTTTGTACGTACAGAACACCTTGTTCAGATTTTCTTTGTGCAACTCTGAATGTTGCTGAGTACATTCGAGGGCTTCCGAGGATAGGAAGACAGAGGTGTCGACTACCTTAAAGTTTGAGGACTTTCTTGTGGAGGAAGATAGAGGTTCCGACTACCTTGAAGTTGAGGGCTTTCAGGGATAGAAAGATAGACTCTAATATTCGTATCAAGGGCTTACCCTGGTGTGGGTAATACATACTTTCTTGAAAGTATAAATCAAGGGACCTTTAACCAGGGTTTTTGGATACCCTTCTCTTTGGGTTAAAAAATTTACTACTTGTTACTTGTTTGTTTCAAGTTTTCCACTGCATTTTCATTTTTGAGGAAAGTATAACTATCTTATACTTTCTTATACTTGTATACTCTAATTTATTAAGATTCTATACGCTTTAAGGTAGAATCTTAATCTTTGTAAACTTTTGTTATGTTTCATTTCCGGAACCATCTTTTCCAGAATTACATTCTCAGAATCATATTTCCAGAATCAATCAAGTTTATAGAACTAGAGGTTTTGTGAATTACCTTGTTTAACTTTGTTAAACCTAACCATCATTAAAATTTCCAAAAGAAATTTTTAAAATGTACAATTAACCCCACCCCACCCCACCCCCCTCTTGTATTTTGAGTATCATTAGATACTACATACAGTATCTTTATTCATTATTTCGATCCTACAATTGGTATTAGAGGTGGTGACCTCGTACCCTGTACCAATCATACATTTTGTATCATAGGAGGTCTCTGAAATACTTATATTCACATATAATTTTTCCTTACTCAAGTTTTTCATTGTACTCTATTTACCTTTCTTAAGAATATTTTACTTATTTACAAACATTTATTACTAGAAAGTTTTTGTGGAAAGATATTTTTTCTCAAGATGAAAGGAATCAATGTTGGTTCAATAGACAACCTAAATCCAACTAGACCACCTATTTTTGATGGGAATTATTACGAATATTGGAGATATCACATGAAGAAATTCATTATCAATACTATAGTAGAAAATTTTGTCATTCTTACTGGAGGATATAAAATCCCTGACAAGAACGTTAGTACTTTCACCAATAAAGAAAAGCATGAATATCAACTGAATTATAAGGTACACAATACATTTCTTTGTTCCATGACTAGAAATATATATAGCTATATTTCATCTTGTGAGGCAGCAAATTGTATATAGAAGAATCTTGAAGTTACTCACTTGGGAACTTCCAAAGTTATTGAAACTAGAAGATCCATGATCAGAGATAAATATCATGGTTTTTGCTTTCCTTATGGAGAACCCATATATAAGGTGCAACAAAGATTCATGACTTCTATTAATAGTTTACAATCTATGGGTGAGAAAGTATTTGATGATGAAGCTCTTGTGGACAAGATCATAGACATCATTCCCAATGAGTGGGAATCCAAGAGAAATACTATTGATGAGAATATAAAGGTTATTCATATTTCTCTTGATGAACTTTTTGGAACTCTGCTTCAACATGAGACTAGAATGAAGAGAGATACTGACAACATTAAGAAGAAGAATGGGAATGGCAGTGTTGCTTTTACTATAACTTCAAATCATATGAAATCCAAGACTCCTGAGAGAGTTAATAGATATAAGTCTAAGAAGATTGTTATTCGATCCGAATCTACTAGAAGTGAATCTTCATAAAATAAGTTATCCAATCTTGCTCGAAGGATGAACAAGATTGTTGGCTAGAATAATTTTCAATACAGATACAAGAAGAAATAAAGGAAAGATAAGAAAGATTTAGAAGTCACATGTTATGAATGAAAAAGAGTTGGATATATAAGACCTGATTGTCCTATGCTTAAAATAAAGGAAAGAAAGGAAAAGCCTTATGAGAGAAACAGAAATAAGTACTACAAAGCTAAATCTAAGAAAGTTTTGAAAGCTAATGACACCTAGAGTTCCAGTGGTGGAGACTCTTCATTTGAATCATCAGAGTAAGAATCTTAAAGATAGAAGAATCTTGGTCTAATAGCCAGACTACCTATTAAAAATCATTGCTTAATGGATAAGGTACACAATGTTGAATCTATGACCAATGTATCTTAAAATTCTAATCTTAGTGATAGTAAATATTATGAATATTTGAATGAATAATCTTCTTCTGATGAGGATAATACTTTACCTATATATGAAGAAGTTTCTAGGTTTGTTAAGCATCTTGCGAATGAGAATTCTAAAGTCAACAAAAATATTGATAAGGAAAATTCTTAGATTTATATACTTACTAAAGAAATATCAGATCTTTCTAAAGATCTTCACAAGAAAAACCTTGATTTTGAACTTATTTCAAAAAACCTTGAGAAGTAAATTCTGAGAAGGATAAACTTTCTAAGGATCTAGAAAAATTAATTTCTAAGAAAAATGTTTTCAAGCCTAACTCTAGTTTTAAAGCTAATGTTTTAAAATACAAGAACTTAGTTATTAGACTGATGTCCGAAATATTTTCCTTGAGGAAGTGTTTGTCAAATTTTACCTTAGGTAAGGAAAATTTTGATAAAATTTATTCTCAAATCCAACCTCTAAGGAATAATTCTGGTTTTGGTTATACTAGTTCTTAACTGATTTTTTGTAATAATTATTTTGTCCCTCAAAGTGCTCTATTCTATACTAAATGTCAGTGTGGTGGGAATTGGGAAAAAAATTGTTCCATAAAAAAACTCAGTCTTTTGGTTTTCATAAATCCTATTTTTCTAAGAAGACGTGGGTACCTAAAATTTTTCTTTTTGAAATTTCCAGATCCAAGAAAGTTTGGGTTCCGAAATTCTAACATTCTTATTTCATAAAAATAAGGAAAGTAAAAAATAGCAATACTTGGTATATGGATAGTGGATGTTCCCGACATATGACTCGTAACAAAACCTACTTTGAAAATATTAGCAAGACAAAAGGAGAAAAAGTAACTTTTATAGATAATGCTAATGAAGAAATTATTGGTATAGGTAACATCGTTCTTCTTGGAAAAACTTTGATTTTAAATGTTTTATTTATCAAGGTTATTAATCACAACCTCATTAGCATAAGTCAATTATGTGATGAATGTTACCTTGTGAATTTTAGGAATGACAAGTGCTTAGTACACAATTCCAAAGAAGAGTTTATTCTTTCTTCCAATAGGCAAGAGAATGTTTACGCACTAAACTTAGAAGACCTTATGAGCCAAGACCAACATTTCCTTAGTCTTTCCACTGTTGAAGCCGAATATGAAGCAGCTAGAAGTTGTTGTTTTAAAGTATTGTGGATGCAACACACACTCACAAAATATGGTATGAATTTTACCAAAACACAAATTCTGTGTGATAATACTAGTTCCATTGCCCTTTGTAAAAACCATGCACATCACACTCACGCAAAACACAAAGATATTAGGTATCACTTTATTAGGGATCACACACAAAAAGGAGATATCATTCTTCAATTTATCGGAACAAAAGATCAACATGCTGATATTTTCACAAAATCATTGCCATCTAATAGATTTGAATACATTAAACAGAAGATAGGAATGATAACAGTAAGGTAATATTCCTTATTAACTTCTTGTTAAAATCAATCTTCTTACAGTAATAAACTCCTTTTCATAGGGGGGTACATTTTTTTGTAAGATAGTTTTTAGATTTTCAGCTTTCTAAAAATTTTCAGAATGAAGATTTTATAAATTTTCGTAATGAATATTTTCTAAATTTTCATAATGAAGATTTTCTAAATTTTGATAATGAATATTTTTTAAAATTTTCGTAGTCTGTTTTTCAAAAAAAAATTCGTAATCAAATTTTTCGGAATCTAAAGTTCTTCAAGAAAATTTTCCTCACCACGAATATTTTTCCTAGCAATCCAAAAGGTATTATTCTCTCTTGATTTTTCATAATCATCCTTTACTTGCTGGTAGTTTCCTTCGTTTTAAAATTTTTCAGATTCTCTTTTCCTTAAATCCGAATGTTTTTATTAAAAAAAACTAAAAAGATCGAATCCAAGATTTCTTTGCGGCTATCATATTAACCGTCAGATCTGATCAGAAGGATTTTCAACCATTGGATTAAGTATGTAAGATGAATCATTGCTTCTAACACCTATAAAAAGGACCCCTAATGGTTGTCCCACATCAATCAAAAATCTCTCGCGTGCTGAAGCTCTACTCTTCTACTTAAGCCCGTTCCAAACTTCCCATAGTTTCTCAAATCCAAATGTCTGTAGAAGGATCCTCTTAGAAATATATTTCTACTTTCAAGCCAATATGGGAGTATTAGGTCTATAGAGAAAGGTTGGTGCATCCAAAATTCTTTGCTAAGTATGATTTTATCATCTCGAAGAAAATTAAGCTGAATGGATGGAGGAGTGTTTGCCTATCGAAGCCAGGGGTTCAAGATTTAGTATATCCGAACTTGCTAGTTGAATTTTTTGAATGAGTCAATTTCTTTAAGGAAGAAGGCAGAGAGAAGTTTTTGTTCAAGAACTATGGAAAGACTTTGTAAAGACCCGCAAATTTCAAGGAAATTTTTTTTTCTTAATTTTCTTTGGAATTTTACAAGAGCGCAGCTTCAGACGGCACCTGATTCCGAGGCCCGGTGTGCCCGGAATCAATTTCCGAAGTTTGGCTCGGGTACGTTCAGTGAACGGACGAGCGGGTTTTTCTATCTTTTGAACCGGTGCCCGGAATCAAATTCTGAGGGCACCGATGAAATCGCAGCGCCGGTATTTGCTTAGAAACGCCTCTTCCGGAGTTGCGTTTGCTCAGATGTGGTTTTTAAATTTTGCGGCTTTAAGTCAGAAATAAAATAAAGTTTGTGCGACAACTTTATTTTATTTCACTTAAGCTGTTGGAAGCCACATAAAGACGGCTTGAACTGAGTTGAACTGGATAGGATGCTATCCAGAAATATCCTACCCTCTTGGTAGGATATTTGTGAGGCAGGGCCCGCACGAGCCCCGCCGTTTCTTTCGCTAAGTAACGCACCCGCGAAAACCCGTCAAAGTAATTGAAAAGTCAACCGACGCGTTTTCTTTAATTCTTAACAGACCATTTAATTGGGCGGTTTATTTCGTGAATTAAATGGACTGTTTCTTCGTGAATTAAATGGGTCGTTTCTTTCGTTGAATTAATTCAACGAATTGATGGATCGTTTCTTAACCGGTTTCGTGTGTTGGCATGTTTATAAAATAAGACCAACCTAAAAATCCTTGGAAAGGATTTGAAAGAATCTTCGTTCCTCCACCCTCTCCGCGAAGAACGCGAAGAACGCGAAGAACGCGAAGAACGCGAAGAACGCCGGCGACCGGAATTCGACGACGCACACCGAGATCTGCGACGTCGACGAACTCTACCCGTGACATTCTTCGGCGACGCTCTTCTTCCACGGCCGATCCTCGTTCGGCAACTAAGGTGAGAATCGGACCTTAATTCTCCCTTTTTAATTTCAATAACAACGGATTTAATTAATTAAATCCGTTTGTTTTTTATCCGGAGATTGGCGACGTGACGCCGGATACCGCGACGACGCGACGATCCCCCTTCTTCCGCGACGACCTCTCGTCCGACGACGACGACAAGTAAGGGTTGATTGGAATATTTTATTTCTTTTCCCGTGTTTATTCTTTTCAAATAAAGAACCCGATCGGAACAATTTTAATCTATTTAAAATTGTTGATTTGGTTAATCCTTTTCCTCCCGATGATTTTATGACTAACGCGGAGGGTGCGGGTCTAACGAACAAGACCCGGCAACCCTCCGCCGATCTTCCTTTTTTGCGGATTTGGCGGGCGACGGCAAAAGCACGACGCAAGGGCCATTCGTGGTTTCCGCAGTGAAGATCGCCCCCCGGGAGGAGCAACGGCGCAGACGGGAAAGGAATCGGGCCACCGGAGCATCTCCGGCGGCCCGCGGAAGGCGGCGGCGGCGCCCGGCGCGCCGCCGTGGAGGAAGTCCGCCGCGGCGGCGGCGGCAGCCGGTTCCGCGGCCGCGCGGAACCGGGAACGGACGCGGCGGCCCGGCCGCGTCCGCGTGACAGGCGGCCCCCCCGCGGGGGCCGCGTTTCCCTCAAAGCCGCGGGTTTGACCCGCGGCGGCAGCCCCTTCGGCCGCTCGGCCGAAGCCGAGCCGGCCGGTCCGGTCGGCCGGGCCGCGCCCAGGCCGGACCGGACCCGGCCTAGCCGGGTCGGGCCGGGTCGGGCCGACCCGGTTCGGCCGACCCCAGGGGGGGTTCGGGCCGGGTCGCCCCGGGCCCAGAACCCCCGTTTCGGGCCCTCTTCGGTCTTTCGCCCATATCTTGGGCCTGGGACCTCCGATTGACGAACCGTCAGCGGCTACGCGATCCTTGGATCGAGACGGTCGTTTCGGTATATTATACTCAAGGTTTCAGAAGACTTTGGGTTCGGCCGGGTTGGTTCGTACACGAAACCAACCGGGCCCTCGGAGCGGAAACGCTCATAACTTGAGCTACGGACGTCCGAACGACGTACCGTCAGCTGTGGTAGTTTCCTCTAAGTGAGACGGAACTTTTGGCATACTCCGCCCGAGGATCGGATACAGGCGGAGTACGGTCGGGTTTGTTTTTCCCTAAAAACCAACCGGGCCCCTGGGACGAAAATGCCAATAACTCTCAGACCGGGCGTCCGATTGACGCGCCGTCTGTCGCGTTGAGATCCTGTTGTCGATACGGAACTTTTGGATACATCAACTTCGGACTACGTGTCAGTTGATGTATCAGCCCCTCGGCTCGTGGAGCGGACCCTCCTAAACGAGCTCGCTACGTGCGGGAACCCTAGCGCTGGCTGTGACTTCGACGGCAGAGCAGAGATCCTCCGTGGACTGCGACGACGGCAGAGCAGAGATCCTCCGTGGACTGCGACGACGGCAGAGCAGAGATCCTCCGTGGACTGCGACGACGGCAGAGCAGAGATCCTCCGTGGACTGCGACGACGGCAGAGCAGAGATCCTCCGTGGACTGCGACGACGGCAGAGCAGAGATCCTCCGTGGACTGCGACGACGGCAGAGCAGAGATCCTCCGTGGACTGCGACGACGGCAGAGCAGAGATCCTTCGTGGACTGCGGCGACGACAGAGCAGAGATCCTCCGTGGACTGCGTCGACTACTGCACTCAGCGATCCTACGTGGATCAGTGCTACCGGTTCTGTGTGAGCCTCTGCCTACAGGTTCTGTGTGAGCCCGATCCTGTGTGGGTCCTTACTACCGGTTCTGTGTGAGCCACTGCCTACAGGTTCTGTGTGAGCCCGATCCTGTGTGGGTCTTTTGCGGGGGTTAGTACCTATCGATCCTTCGTGGGTCCGACGACTTAGACAGATCAGTGATCGTCTTTGACGTCATCTGAAAAAGTATACCTGGTTGAGCTGAATCTTATGTTACTCTCCTTTGTGGATTGTGTTGAACTATCCTAAGTGGATTTACTGTTTACTCTCCTTTGTGGATTGTGTTGAACTATCCTTTGTGGATTTACTGTTTACTCTCCTCGTGGATTTGAGTCTTGCTTTCCTTTGTGGATTGAGTTGTTCTCGAGCTCGTGAGCAGAGCTAGAAATGGGGACTTAGGCATATGTATGGGCATATACCTAAGTCAAGTCAGATGTTACTTCGTGATTGCATCTTTCTTTTGTGCTATATCCTTTGTGGATTTCGGGAGACCTTCGGGGGTCTCGGGGTCCTTACTGAGTAGCTTGTACTCACCCCTGCACGGGCTATGCCCGCACCTTGTTGTGTTGGTTGCAGACGACGGACAGCGCTGATCACGGTTGGGGCGTGGAGCAGGACGGTACCTGGAGGTGGACCACTGGGCGGGACGTGCTCAGAGCGGACGTGGGACCCGAGGAGCCTGGAGGCTATCTGTACCCACCCTTCAGGTGGGATTGCCAGTGGACGACACGAGGCCGCCGTCTTTTCTTCAGTTGCTGCTTTACTTTTCAGTTGTACTTTACAGTTGGGCTTGTATTCCGGCCCCCTTTACTTTTCTGCACTTTACTTTCCGCTTGCTGACTCTGTGTGGTTGTTACTTATAAAGGCAATGCCTTCCCTGTTTACCGGGATTTTTACGCCTTGGTGCTAGTCGCCAGCCCCTGGCCTATGGAAGGCGGGCTTGGGGTAGTCACGGCACGGGCCCCGAGGACGGGTCGTGACAAATTGGTATCAGAGGTGGTCGGTTCTACCGCAGACTCTGATCGTCCTTTCTTTCTATATGAAGCAATAGTGTTTAGTGTATTGAGTGTGGTTATCAGTTCAGGGAGCCCAGTGTTGGTGCGGCGGCCGACGTATCCGTACACCAGGACCCTGACTCCTGATTTCCGACTTAATGCATGAAAACATTGATTGCGTGTGTGTTTCAAGTTTTGTTTGTGATTACTTGTGTCAGCTCACCGGGTATACTGATCTGCTTTACGAAAGTCTCAAGTTTTCTTTGTGATTACTTGTGCCAGCTCACCAGGTATACTGTTCTGACTGTGGTGCCCTTGTTCGGAGCTCGGAGATTCCGACTGAGCCGTTGGCTCGATCCTTACGGCTAGAGACTCCTACGGGAGCAGACTCGACGATTACGCACTGGTGCCGGCAGTGTGAGCTTACTCTAGGAGGCGAGAGCTTCGGCTGGGATCTCCTTGTAGCGGCGTCGAGGCCTTACGACGTCATCTTGGGCATGGATTGGCTATCCACGGTTCATGCCCAGATCGACTGTTTTAGGCGCAAGGTGCGATGTGTTCGTACCGACGGGAGCAGGTTTACCTTCACCGGCGAGAAGGGAACCTTTGCAGCACAGGATGGACTTCCGCGGAGGAGAGTGCAGCCTATCTCTCATCAGTTGGCTAGCCTCATCCTAGGAGCAGTGGACGTGCGGAGTCCGGCTTTTCCTGCAGTGGTGGACCAGTACGTGGACGTCTTTCCCGACGACGTTCCAGGGCTACCTCCTCGTAGAGAGGTAGACTTTTACATCGACTTGTACCCCGGGACAGCCCCGATATCTACTCCAGCATATCGGATGGCCCCCGCTGAGCTTCGAGAGCTGCGGGTACAGTTGGAGGACTTGCAGAGCAAGGGGTTTATCCGACCCAGTGTTTCACCCTGGGCTTCCCCGATTTTGTTCGCCAAGAAGGCGGACGGGAGCTTGCGACTGTGTGTCGACTATCGTCGCCTGAACCAGGTGACAGTGAGGAACAAGTATCCGCTGCCACGGATTGATGACCTCTTCGATCAGCTCAAGGGAGCGCGGTGGTTCTCGAAGATAGACCTCCGGTCAGGCTATCATCAGCTCAGAGTTCGAGACGAGGACGTGCAGAAGATGGCCTTCAGGTGTCGGTATGGCCATTATGAGTTCTTGGTTATGCCGTTCGGCGTAACCAATGCTCCAGCAGTGTTCATGAGCCTCATGAACAGGATCTTCCAGCCATACCTCGACCGATTTGTCGTGGTCTTCATTGACGACATTTTGGTATACTCGACGACTGAGGAGGAGCATGCCTACCACCTGCGAGTTGTGCTAGGCACACTCCGAGAGCACCAGCTTTATGGCAAGCTCTCAAAATGCCAGTTCTGGTTACATGAGGTCCATTTCTTGGGGCACGTCATTTCTGAGGCGGGAGTTGCAGTGGATCCCGCGAAGATCAAGGCAGTGCTAGCTTGGGAGCCACCCAGGAGCGTGACAGAGGTGCGGAGCTTCTTGGGCCTAGCGGGATACTATCGGAGATTCGTGCCAGACTTCTCCAGAGTTGCGGCACCACTCTCATCCTTGACGAAGAAGGGGAAACCCTTTGTGTGGTCAGACAGATGTCAGCAGAGCTTCCAGGAGCTGAGACAGAGATTGACCAGCGCACCTATCTTGAGGTTGCCTGAGGAGGGAGTTGGATACGTAGTTTACTGCGATGCATCAGGGACTGGACTCGGATGCGTCCTGATGCAGGAGCGGGCCGTGATCGCCTACGGATCACGTCAGTTGAGGCCGCATGAGCAGAACTACGCCACTCATGACCTGGAGTTGGCAGCAGTGGTCTTCGCTCTGAAGACTTGGCGGCACTATCTGATGGGCGAGCGCTTCACAGTCTTTTCTGACCACCAGAGTCTCAGGTATATCTTCTCTCAGAAGGACCTGAACCTGAGACAGCGGAGATGGCTTGAGTTCCTCCAGGACTATGACTTTGAGATAGTCTATACTCCTGGGAAGGGGAACGTGGTAGCCGATGCCCTCAGCAGGAGGACGGGCATTCAGCTGCTTGAGGAGGCGACGGAGCAGCTAGCCTCCTTGCAGATATCCTTCGTGGATAGAGACGGAGCAGCCTTTCTTCAGTCTCTCACAGTCTCTCCTCCACTTCTACAGCGGGTCAGAGAGGCTCAGCGTGGGGACGCTGACTGTGAGACCCGGCGTGCACTGATATCCTCAGGTCAGGCGCCTGATGGTTTCTCCCTTGGAGCAGAGCACGACATCCTTTTCAGAGGGCGTACCTTCGTACCAGTTGCTTTACGAGAGGAGGTGCTGAGAGAGTTTCACACTTCTCCCTTGGCGGTACATCCCGGAGTGGCGAAGATGTACCAGGATCTCAGACGACAGCACTGGTGGCCGGGCATGAAGAAAGCTGTGGCAGAGTTCGTTTCACGATGCCTCACCTGCCAGCAGGTGAAGGCAGAGCATCAGGTACCAGCAGGTTTGGTACAGCCCTTGGAGGTCCCGGAGTGGAAGTGGGATAGCATATCTATGGACTTCGTGACTGGACTTCCACGTACTTCCAGAGGTCACGACTCCATTTGGGTGATTGTCGACCGACTCACCAAGTCGGCACACTTCTTACCCATCAGAGAGCAGGGCTCAGTGGAGAGCTTGGGACGTCTTTACGTCCAGGAGATCGTACGGCTTCACGGTGTGCCATCATCTATCGTCTCCGATCGAGATGCTCGTTTACCTTCCCGGCTTTGGAAGGGGTTGCAGGAGGCGTTCGGGACGCGGCTCCATCTGAGCACAGCCTTCCACCCTCAGACGGATGGTCAGACGGAGAGGACCATACAGACACTCGAGGACATGCTCCGTGCATGTGTTCTCGACTTTGGTCGCAGCTGGGAGGACCACCTACCCTTGGTGGAGTTCGCGTACAACAACAGCTACCACTCCACCATCGGGATGGCACCATACGAGGCGTTGTACGGCAGACCCTGCAGATCACCGTTGTGCTGGACAGACCCTGGGGAGTCAGCACTCGTGGGACCAGAGATGGTCCGAGCCACGACAGAGAAGGTCCAGATCATCCAGGAGAGGATGAGGACAGCTCAGAGCCGGCAGAAGTCATATGCTGACAGGAGGCGGAGGCCACTGGAGTTCGAGGATGGAGACCACGTCTTTTTGCGTGTCTCACCTCGACGTGGTTTTCGGAGATTTGGCCGAGGCGGCAAGTTGTCTCCACGCTTCATCGGGCCTTTCCAGGTCCTCAGCAGGATAGGAGAGGTGGCTTATCGCCTGGCTCTACCACCTCAGTTGCACCGGGTGCACGACGTCTTCCACGTGTCTCAGCTGAGGAGATACGTGCACGACCCGACGCACATCATCGACTTTGGGGAGCTGGACGTGGACGATGGGGCGACTTTTGCGGAGGTCCCAGTGGAGATCGAGGATCGACAGGAGCGGGTCCTACGTGGGCGGTCGATACCTCTTGTGCGCGTCAGATGGCAACACGGGAACCTCCAGGAGAGCACTTGGGAGCGGGAGGCTCAGATGCGTGCTCAGTACCCCCATTTGTTCCCCTAGTTTTGATGTATCTTTACGGGGACGTAAAGCCCTGAGGTGGGAGTAATGTAAAGACCCGCAAATTTCAAGGAAAATTTTTTTCTTAATTTTCTCTGGAATTTTACAAGAGCGCAGCTTCAGACGGCACCTGATTCCGAGGCCCGGTGTGCCCGGAATCAATTTCCGAAGTTTGGCTCGGGTACGTTCAGTGAACGGACGAGCGGGTTTTTCTATCTTTTGAACCGGTGCCCGGAATCAAATTCTGAGGGCACCGATGAAATCGCAGCGCCGGTATTTGCTTAGAAACGCCTCTTCCGGAGTTGCGTTTGCTCAGATGTGGTTTTTAAATTTTGCGGCTTTAAGTCAGAAATAAAATAAAGTTTGTGCGACAACTTTATTTTATTTCACTTAAGCTGTTGGAAGCCACATAAAGACGGCTTGAACTGAGTTGAACTGGATAGGATGCTATCCAGAAATATCCTACCCTCTTGGTAGGATATTTGTGAGGCAGGGCCCGCACGAGCCCCGCCGTTTCTTTCGCTAAGTAACGCACCCGCGAAAACCCGTCAAAGTAATTGAAAAGTCAACCGACGCGTTTTCTTTAATTCTTAACAGACCATTTAATTGGGCGGTTTATTTCGTGAATTAAATGGACTGTTTCTTCGTGAATTAAATGGGTCGTTTCTTTCGTTGAATTAATTCAACGAATTGATGGATCGTTTCTTAACCGGTTTCGTGTGTTGGCATGTTTATAAAATAAGACCAACCTAAAAATCCTTGGAAAGGATTTGAAAGAATCTTCGTTCCTCCACCCTCTCCGCGAAGAACGCGAAGAACGCGAAGAACGCGAAGAACGCGAAGAACGCCGGCGACCGGAATTCGACGACGCACACCGAGATCTGCGACGTCGACGAACTCTACCCGTGACATTCTTCGGCGACGCTCTTCTTCCACGGCCGATCCTCGTTCGGCAACTAAGGTGAGAATCGGACCTTAATTCTCCCTTTTTAATTTCAATAACAACGGATTTAATTAATTAAATCCGTTTGTTTTTTATCCGGAGATTGGCGACGTGACGCCGGATACCGCGACGACGCGACGATCCCCCTTCTTCCGCGACGACCTCTCGTCCGACGACGACGACAAGTAAGGGTTGATTGGAATATTTTATTTCTTTTCCCGTGTTTATTCTTTTCAAATAAAGAACCCGATCGGAACAATTTTAATCTATTTAAAATTGTTGATTTGGTTAATCCTTTTCCTCCCGATGATTTTATGACTAACGCGGAGGGTGCGGGTCTAACGAACAAGACCCGGCAACCCTCCGCCGATCTTCCTTTTTTGCGGATTTGGCGGGCGACGGCAAAAGCACGACGCAAGGGCCATTCGTGGTTTCCGCAGTGAAGATCGCCCCCCGGGAGGAGCAACGGCGCAGACGGGAAAGGAATCGGGCCACCGGAGCATCTCCGGCGGCCCGCGGAAGGCGGCGGCGGCGCCCGGCGCGCCGCCGTGGAGGAAGTCCGCCGCGGCGGCGGCGGCAGCCGGTTCCGCGGCCGCGCGGAACCGGGAACGGACGCGGCGGCCCGGCCGCGTCCGCGTGACAGGCGGCCCCCCCGCGGGGGCCGCGTTTCCCTCAAAGCCGCGGGTTTGACCCGCGGCGGCAGCCCCTTCGGCCGCTCGGCCGAAGCCGAGCCGGCCGGTCCGGTCGGCCGGGCCGCGCCCCGGCCGGACCGGACCCGGCCTAGCCGGGTCGGGCCGACCCGGTTCGGCCGACCCCAGGGGGGGTTCGGGCCGGGTCGCCCCGGGCCCAGAACCCCCGTTTCGGGCCCTCTTCGGTCTTTCGCCCATATCTTGGGCCTGGGACCTCCGATTGACGAACCGTCAGCGGCTACGCGATCCTTGGATCGAGACGGTCGTTTCGGTATATTATACTCAAGGTTTCGGAAGACTTTGGGTTCGGCCGGGTTGGTTCGTACACGAAACCAACCGGGCCCTCGGAGCGGAAACGCTCATAACTTGAGCTACGGACGTCCGAACGACGTACCGTCAGCTGTGGTAGTTTCCTCTAAGTGAGACGGAACTTTTGGCATACTCCGCCCGAGGATCGGATACAGGCGGAGTACGGTCGGGTTTGTTTTGCCCTAAAAACCAACCGGGCCCCTGGGACGAAAATGCCAATAACTCTCAGACCGGGCGTCCGATTGACGCGCCGTCTGTCGCGTTGAGATCCTGTTGTCGATACGGAACTTTTGGATACATCAACTTCGGACTACGTGTCAGTTGATGTATCAGCCCCTCGGCTCGTGGAGCGGACCCTCCTAAACGAGCTCGCTACGTGCGGGAACCCTAGCGCTGGCTGTGACTTCGACGGCAGAGCAGAGATCCTCCGTGGACTGCGACGACGGCAGAGCAGAGATCCTCCGTGGACTGCGACGACGGCAGAGCAGAGATCCTCCGTGGACTGCGACGACGGCAGAGCAGAGATCCTCCGTGGACTGCGACGACGGCAGAGCAGAGATCCTCCGTGGACTGCGACGACGGCAGAGCAGAGATCCTCCGTGGACTGCGACGACGGCAGAGCGGAGATCCTTCGTGGACTGCGGCGACGACAGAGCAGAGATCCTCCGTGGACTGCGTCGACTACTGCACTCAGCGATCCTACGTGGATCAGTGCTACCGGTTCTGTGTGAGCCTCTGCCTACAGGTTCTGTGTGAGCCCGATCCTGTGTGGGTCCTTACTACCGGTTCTGTGTGAGCCACTGCCTACAGGTTCTGTGTGAGCCCGATCCTGTGTGGGTCTTTTGCGGGGGTTAGTACTTATCGATCCTTCGTGGGTCCGACGACTTAGACAGATCAGTGATCGTCTTTGACGTCATCTGAAAAAGTATACCTGGTTGAGCTGAATCTTATGTTACTCTCCTTTGTGGATTGTGTTGAACTATCCTAAGTGGAATTACTGTTTACTCTCCTTTGTGGATTGTGTTGAACTATCCTTTGTGGATTTACTGTTTACTCTCCTCGTGGATTTGAGTCTTGCTTTCCTTTGTGGATTGAGTTGTTCTCGAGCTCGTGAGCAGAGCTAGAAATGGGGACTTAGGCATATGTATGGGCATATACCTAAGTCAAGTCAGATGTTACTTCGTGATTGCATCTTTCTTTTGTGCTATATCCTTTGTGGATTTCGGGAGACCTTCGGGGGTCTCGGGGTCCTTACTGAGTAGCTTGTACTCACCCCTGCACGGGCTATGCCCGCACCTTGTTGTGTTGGTTGCAGACGACGGATAGCGCTGATCACGGTTGGGGCGTGGAGCAGGACGGTACCTGGAGGTGGACCACTGGGCGGGACGTGCTCGGAGCGGACGTGGGACCCGAGGAGCCTGGAGGCTATCTGTACCCACCCTTCAGGTGGGATTGCCAGTGGACGACACGAGGCCGCCGTCTTTTCTTCAGTTGCTGCTTTACTTTTCAGTTGTACTTTACAGTTGGGCTTGTATTCCGGCCCCCTTTACTTTTCTGCACTTTACTTTCCGCTTGCTGACTCTGTGTGGTTGTTACTTATAAAGGCAATGCCTTCCCTGTTTACCGGGATTTTTACGCCTTGGTGCTAGTCGCCAGCCCCTGGCCTATGGAAGGCGGGCTTGGGGTAGTCACGGCACGGGCCCCGAGGACGGGTCGTGACAGACTTATTCTCTTTCATATATTTGGGCGTCTAGTTTAGTTGGTATTCTATACGAAGGGGAAGCTTATTTCTATTCTCATAAGTTGTCAGATTTCAAAGGATGTTTTGTTAAGGAGAAGAAGACAAGAATGAAGAAGAAGTTAATAAGCTTTATAAAGAAGAAATTTTTAATCATCATTTCATTCATCTTGAGGATACTGAGGTAGGATATCAGAAAGAAGATATAGATGAAGATAAAATTGTTCAGATGTCTGACAGTGAACATGAATCTCCTGATGAGGAAGTCATTCTGAAAACCGATAAGGGTAAACAGGTGGTTGTTGATACATCTACTAAAGTTGTTGTAAAGAAGAAGGAAGTTGGTGGATCTTTAAAGAGGAAACTTGCTGAGCTAGAGAAAGATCCCTCACCTAGAAAAGTTTTAGATTCGTAATCATCATCCCTTGGACATGATTTCGTTGTTCCATAGTTGAGGAAGCTTGTTGGGAATATTTTGATTTTTCCAAGAATTGGTTTGTGATTTCAGATGCTTCAACACACCTTGAACAATAAATAAGATTCATTATCCATGTTGATGGATAAATGTGTAAAGCTTGAGGTTGATTTAAATAATTTTTTCATTAACTACGATGCCCACAAAAGGTCTTGTAAGAAAATGGTTAGATGGTCAAAGAAGAGAGTTGAATATATGAGAGATCTTGATGAGTTCCAATATAGTTTCAAGGAGGATTTGACATTGAAGATAGTGAGATCAAGGATCTCGCAAGCAGTTTTGAAGAAAAGTTGACTCTGGAATAGAATTCTCAGAGTCAAGAAGTGAAGGATTTGAATGGGAAGTTTTATTCAGTTTCCTAAAGCTGGAAGAGAGAAATAGATATTTAGATTGAGATAGAAGAAAAACTTTTCAAGTAGGAAGAAGTCTTGAAGGCTCAGGAAGAGGCTCTTAAAGCTCAGGATGATAGAATCAAAGCATTAGAGAAGAAAGATGAGGATCAGGATCATATTCTTAAGAGAGAAGATGAAGATCACAAGGAGTTTAAGAAGCTCAAAACAATAGTGAAGAAGCTAATTCCCAAGGAAAAGGAAGGATAACTTTGTTTAAATTCGATATTTTGTTGTATTTTCCTTATTGTACAAATTTTTCCAATTATAATGAATTTTTTGGTCGCTTGTCCTTTGGATGTTTTTTACTAATCTTTCAGGTACCATAATTTCTTTTTCATTCCCTGAAATTCATTTTTGAAAATCACAAAGGGGGAGAAAGTAAAAATAATACTAAGTAAAGAAGAAATATCCCTAAGTAAGGGGGGGTTTATCCAAGGGGTAATTTTCCTCATAAAGATTTTTGTATGCAATAAAATGTTAAGTCTCATTCCGGAAATCTAGAATACGATCCTTAGTGTTCCAAAGCCTAAGGGGGAGTTAGTCATATTCATCCTTTCCCATGTGATAAGGGAGATAAGTTTTATTTTCAAAGTCTAGAAAAATATTTTCTAAGTCCTTATATTCTTTTTCTTAAGGATGTTTGTGCTTTTCGTAAGGATATTTGTTCTTTCCAAAAGGGGGAGATTGTTGAGTCAATAAGGTTTCGTTATGACTTTTCCTTTCCTTCATGTTTGGGGAGATTGTTGAGTCAATAAGGTTTCTTTATGACTTTACCATTTCTTCATTTTTTGAAAATCACAAACACCTTATCTTAATGAAAATTTCATTTTATCTTATGTTTTACTTTAATAAGGAAAATTTTCTTTCCCCAAGGAAATTTATCATTACCATGTTTTTAACTGTTCATTTTATCTCTAATTATAAAATTCAATTTCATATCTAAAAACCTCAGGATTATATAATACTTAGATATAAAGAATTATGTTTTCAGGATCCGAATTCAAACTCCGAACTCTTATGAGTTCTGACTACAAGTTCTCTAAATTCAGACTCCGAACTCTTATAAGTTATGATTCTAAGTTCTCTAAATTCTGATGAATTTAGACTTCGAACTTTGTAAGTTCAGACTCTGAATTCTTATGAACTCATACTCATAACTTTTCAAGTTCAAACTCTGAATTCTTATGAACTCAGAATTTGAACATTGTAAGTTCAGACTCTGAATTCTTATGAATTCAGATTCCGAACTTTCAATGTTTAGGTTCCAAATTATTTTTAATCCAGATCCCGAATTTCATTGAAATTCAGACTCTGTAATTCTATAGAATTCAGGTTCCAAATTCCATAGAAAACAGAATATGAATATCCTTGTATTATAGATATCGAATGTGTTTTTGGTTAGACTCCAAACTATTTTTTCCTTACACTCCGAAAAAATATTTTGGTTATGTAATCATATTCTTGTTTACACTTGTTTTAGTTATAAAACAATGTTGTTCATTCAGTTACTAAATAACCGTTGTTTGAGTGACACATGTAGATGTCCCTCTGAAATTCAAGGAAAAATATGACCGTTGGAGGAGGGAGTCGATCGTTGAGAATGTGCCTATAAATAGGAGCTCATTTGAAAGAGCTCACAACAAGTTGATCAATCTAGAGATTACATGCTGCTGAAGTGATTTCTAGAAAGAGAGACTTTATTGATTTGTGCGTACTGGACACATTGTTCAAATTTTCTTTGTGCGACTCCAAATGTTGTTGAGTACATTCGAGAGCTTCCAGGGATAGGAAGACAGAAGTGCTGACAACTATAAATTTTGAGGACTTCCTTGCTGAGGAAGACAGAGGTGCTGACTACCTTGAAGTAAAGGTCTTGTAGGGATAGCAAGATAGACTCTGATCTTCGTATTGAGGGCTTACCCTGGTGTGGGTAAGATATACTTTCTTGAAATTATAAATCAAGGGACCTTTATCCAAGGTTGTTGGATACCATTCTCTTTGGGTTAAAATATTTTTAACTTGTTACTTGTTTGTTTAAAGTTTTCCACTGCATCTTTATTTTTGAGGAAAGTATAACTATCATATACTTTATTATATTTGTATACTATGATTTAGTAAAATTCTATAAGCTTTAAGGTAGAATCTTTATCTTTGTAAACTTTTGTTAAGTTTCATTTCTAGAACCATATTTCCCGAAATTACATTCTCGGAATCATATTTCCAGAATCAAGAAAGTTTGTAGAACTAGAGGTTTTGTGAATTACCTTGTTTAACTTTGTTAAACATAACCATACTTAAAAGTTCCAAAAGAATTTTTTAAAGTGTAAAATTTACCTCCCCTCTTATATTTTGAGCATCATTAAATACTACATACAGTATCTTCATTCATTATTTCGATCCTATAGTGGTACTATATTTCTATATATAGCCTTTGGGACTCTCTTGATAACTACAAACATTTACTATTGTATTAATAATTCATTGTCCAGTTATGCATTCAATATATCAATCCACCACCCATGTGTTACATCTTTAGAAATGGATTATTTAATGAAAATTGGTGGGATTTAATGAAATATTTAATAATTATACACTCTTCAACATTGGTATAAAATAATATATCAGGGAAGTGATTACACTACTGGAAAATTCAAATTTCACAGAGGGTTTTCAGCGGTGTTTTTTATAACCACCAATAAATAATTTGTGAAAAAATAATTAGCGGTGGTTTTTAAAAAACTACTATTGAATTTTTTTTATTTATTTATTTTTAGTGGTGGTTTTTTAAAAACCACTGATACATCTAATTTTTTAGTTTTTATTTTTTATGTATTTTTAGAAATGGTTTCTAAAATCTCCCACTAAATTAATAGAAAAAATATATAAAATATTAAATAATAAATTATTATTTAATATTAACATTTATTATTTATTATTTATTGTTTATAATAATTTATTAATTACTATTAATAATTTTAAATAATTATTATATGTCAATAATTAATTATTTATAATTATTAGTTAGTAATTATTTGAAACTCAAATTAATTTCAGGATAAGTTGAAAATCATATATCAGAATCAAATGACCAGAACTTTTGATTCAGGTGTCCATTTTATCTCAAAAAATAGTCAAATTGAAGCTGATGAAATGAATTAAATTTAAACTAAATAATAATTTTTAATAATTAATAGAATAAAATTTTTTACCATTTTAAAAGAAGTTGAAAATCAAAATTCAACTTCAAATAACCGTAACTTTTGATTTTGGTGTATATTTGGGATCTACAAGATGTATAATCAGATCTTATAAGTATATTTATGTAGTTTTGGACACAAGGGGCCTCAGTTAAGGTTTTTTGATGGTCAAAAAGGCCCATAGGTCCTCCAAAAAATAGTTTTTTTAAATTATGTAATGTTTAAACATTCGATATGATTTTTTCTTCATTTAAGAGTGTATTTATATGTTTTTTGGTTCTTTTGTGATTTTATTCCATGGATTTAATTTTTTAATGATTTTATAGTATTAAATTTTTTGTGATTTTTCCTATTTTGGTGATTTATTATCCATTATATATATATATATATATATATTTATTTATTTATTTATTTATTTATGTTTTTCTATACATTTATGTATATTTTTTATAATTTATATATATCTATCAATATTTATTTAAAATTATATATAATTGTGTCTTTGAATATATATTTATATGTATATATATAAAAAATCTATATTTATGTATATTTATAAATATTTATTCATATTTATGTTTGTATATTTTTATATATTATATGTGTATATATATATATATATTTACTTGTATATATATATATATATATTAATATACAATTATATATCTGTGTGCTTATATATATTTATGTAATATAAATATGTGTGAATATATATTTATATAAAATTCATTATATTTATATATATTTATAGATATATTTCTACATATTTATAAAAATTCATTTATATTTAAATATATAATATTGGTATATATATTTATATGTATTATGTGGTATAATGTGTGTGTGTGTGTCTTTGTGCTTGTATTTATATAGTTTTATGTACAGTTGTTTATATTTATATATTTTTAGAAGATATATATAACTATTGGACACTAATGAGAATTTTTGTTTCCATGTGTTGAGTGTTATATTTATTCTCAACCCTATCAAAGTCAACCCTGGTTTATGGTGGGTTGGATGTGGTATTTCCATTGACATGGTTTGGTGGATCACAATAGATTTTTTGCTTACCATGTCAATAGTTTCATGAGAAGATTTTGACCTTGTTAAATAGAATTCAGAGGATTTCATTAAGCAATGACGACATAGGGAATGAGGTGATAATTTCCTAAGAAAATGGTGTTCCCAATAAAGGTAAAGTTGCATATTTCATGAAGCAATGTGTGATCCTGGAATTTAAATTGTTATAATAATGAGAGATGGGTTGAATCAATCAAATAAAGAGGAGAAACCAGATAGGGATACATCATAAATATTTTTTGGATAAGTTCCAAGACAATGAAGACCTTGATATATTCATTTAGGAATCATTATGTAAGTGTTTGTGTGTGTGGGAAGATTTTATATGAAATAAAGAAAAGTAACAAGACTCATTAAAATCTGAGGTTTTTTAAAAATAGTGATTCCAATCCATCTAAAGAAAAAAGTAAAATGTAATATTTTTGAGAAAGTTAAAAATTATTGTGAAATGAAGGAGTTTTGAGAAGCTTCATGAAATTGATTATTTGAGAGGGCCTCATCAAAAAATGAAAAAGGTGTAATGTTCATGAAAAGTTTTTTATTAATTAAAGATAGTTACATAAAGGCGGTAAGTTTCATGAAAGTAATAAAGAGTCTTGTAATGTTTTACAAAAATGAGGTTTTGAGACTACCTCATCAAAATATGGAAAAGTCATGTAATTAGTAAAAAAATTCATTGATTTGGGAAAGTGAGTTTTGTGTAGGTAGTTAGTTTTATGAAAGATAAAATATATTCAAAGATTCAATGTTTTTAAAAATCATATGGTAATGTATGTTTTTACTATAAGTGTCATAAAGAAATCTAGTTTCGCAGAAATAATAATGAGTTTCTCAGTAATATCCTAGAATCTGAGCTCCCATATTCGATGCTAAAAACATAATCTTTAAATCTATATCATTGATACCAATAAAGTTGACTCTATTTAAATAATAAAAAACTTAGAACATCAAAATAAAATATTTCATAACTTATATATCCAATGACCTTTTAGGTATAGATTTTAAATAATTTGGACAAAATTTTAAATAACAATACACAAGTATTCAAATGAGTATTTTTCACATAGTACCTAGATTTTCCAATTCCATGTTAATTATTCAGTTTCTTTCATGAAATTATTAACACAAGAAGCCTTTCTAGACATAATTCATTTAATATCATTCTTCATAACCTGAGAAAATGTAAACTATAAGAAGAGTGATATCAAACACTCATTAAGGTTAAAAATAATTATTAACAATTGAATGACATCGATGAGAATAAAATGAGAATAAGGGTATGATGACATGATCAAAGTGAATGAGAATAATATAATAGAATTCATACCCATAAAATAATGGATTATAAAACATGTGACTTGTTATAAATCTCTATCAAAGGAAACAGTCCTGAGAATAAATAATCATGAGCCATGTGATATCAATCATGACCAAGGGAACCATTAAAAACTAATATAATGCATAAAGAAAATTTGTGGGTATAATAGAATTTCATTATCATATCACTCTTATAATAACTCTTAAAAATGTAATAACCTAACTAGTATATTCGAATAATCTTTTAGGAGAAACTAATAATCGATTAACTCTGTCTCTTTACATAATGCATTGGAGTGATATAATAGACCCACCCATCCTTGGTTTATAATGTAAACAAACATCACTGGATTATAATGGAACCAACTATCCTTGGTTTATAATAGAACCACCAGTTATCATAAATAATATCCAAGAACCATAACATGAATACAATATAAATAGCATTTATTGCATCATAAAACTCATAGAAACAACCATTATTCATTTCATAACTGGATTAACCCATATAAAATAATAAGTTCCATGAAAATCTATTTGAAAAATCATAATATATCCATATAAATTATAAGTATGGTATCATTACGACATATCCCCAATAAATCATAAGTAACATAAATGTTAATTGTCATTGATCAATATAAATACCATTAAAATATATTTAAAAATACTCTTGAGTAAAATACCCTTTCCACTTCAAAAATCACTTTTAAAAAATTAAAAAACAGAAAGCATTATGAAAATACTTATATTTTAATTTAATATTGAAACTTTATAGAGTAATATTTAAATAAAATAATGGTCATGATGAAAAGAAAATGTGTTCGTGACATAAAAGTTAAAAATAAACATTTTTTAAATTTTTTTTAATAGATTAAAAAGTGACCCATGTTAAAAACATTAAGAAACTTCCTTTTAAAAATATTTTAAATAAGTTCAAAGATCATGTAAAATAATTTTAGTAAATCATTTATATTTATAGAAGAACGTTCTTGAAAACATTTTATAATATATATATATATATATAAGAAAATGATTCTTGATCTAAAAGAGGATACAAAATTGTTATCAATTACAAACCAATTTCTTGATTTTTCTTTATTCAATAAGGGAGTAAAGGGGAAAAATGTAAATAATAGTCATAACCAGAGGAGAATAAAAGATATTTTATTCTAGAAAATAAGTTTGTATGATTTCCCAAAAGTAACTATGAAAATAAAAAAAATATTTAAAGGAAATAATATTGTAACATAAAGCCTTTACCACTGGAAACATCAGGAAAAAAAGTAATTCAAATCAAGAGTATGATATAGCTATATAAATCCCATTAATTTCATGATGAAATATTTCAAAATACATTAATGAGGTAGTAATTACACCATACAAGGAAATCTTAGTGCATGACATGAAACATGTCTCCAAAAAATGAGATTGAGAAAAAGAAAACCCTTGAAAATATCATAAATTTGGAAGTGATAATTAATCTATTAACTAATTATGTTCACATATGTAAATCCACATAAAAAAGTGGAAATAAATAATAAAACGATTTAGATATCAATTCACACATAATAATGGCATAACAAAGTTAGTTAATAAGTAATATAACCTAATTAAATAATAATATGTTAATAAAACCATTAATGATTTATAAATTTCATGTAAAATCCCCTTGGGTAAAATAATTTTAATTATAAAATAAAATGTCATAAATTATGATGGATTCATGAAAAAATGTGTAAAAGAGTAGTATATATGTCACAACCCAACCCACTGGGGCCCACCTCGATGGCGATAAGTAGAGTGTGACAACCATAAGCCACCCTCCAATTGGACTAGGGATTGCGACCAATGCCTAATAAGAATAAACAGAAATGGGTGGAATTAGACAAATGTATATGTACACATGCACAAAACCATCTCCATGAAAAATTATAGAGGAATAATAAAATATTGTAATATCTAGAGTTTAACCGTGCATGAAATAACCTATAGAGAATACACAAATCTGAGTGCAGTAGTATAATACAAATGATAATAGGGGAAAAATACATGTCTTGCCAAAAATATAAGGGGGAAAGATAAAATGACATCAACAGTAAAGATTAATGTGGGGGAGATCCCAGATCAAGATCCTAGAGTCCGACCACCAAAAATGGCCAATTCCACCACGTACTACTAATCTCCATTGTTTCCAAGTCCACCATATTAATTAATTATATTTCTATCATCAACATAAGACATGACATGTATAGGAAAATCCAATGAAGGTTTGAGTATATACATACCCCTTAAGACACCTAAAATCACTAAATACAAAGAATCGTGAGAAAGTAGTCATATCATCACCATGAGGGTGATCAAAATATGAGAAAACAACCATAATAACTAGAACGTCCATAACCTATATATACTCAACAAGAATCCCAAATGAATAAAGAATGGGTATCTCCATCTCCACATCCCATCTAAGAATGATGATTCTTCCTAGATTTCCAAAGGTATGTCTCTGATTACCAATATCGTGCACATCCATAAAATAATCCATGTTAAGGGTATTACACTTAACTGTTGTGCTCCCCAATTGATGGAGCCACAAATTCTATCAAACATCTCACACAACCTCACTAAAATCTATGTGGATGGGCCCACTCCTTTCCATTTTTCTCCATAGCTGAGGGATCCACAACTCTCATAGATGACATGTTCCCACTGTAGCTTCAAGACATAGGTTTTCACTCTATAGATAGAGGACACACACTTTGTGCAGTAAGGGGGGTTTCCAAACCTGACTATAAAGAATATGGGGTACTTACACCCTAGTGATATAGAGGAGTACCGAACCTAGAATCTCTGGTGATCAAACCCAGCAACTTCCATTGGATAATAATTGGTGAAAGAACTGCCATGCTCATAAAACCTCATGTCCAACATTGGTCTTGAATAGTTCGTCTCGGCACCAGGGTCATGAATCCGTAGAATTTTTTCAATCTGACATCTTATGAATGAGTTATGACCAAAAATATATATTAATAATAATAATATTATTATTATTATTATTATAAAACCATTATCAAATAAAAAAATTAAGGAAGGCTACCACGTGCTTCTCTCCCCTCTCAATTTCATGTAAAGCAGCACCCCCTCCAGCAAACCCCTCTTTGGTTTTCATTTCTATTTTTTTACATTTTAGAATATTATGCCAATATTATTATTATTATTATTATTATTATTATCAATCAAATCTACCCCCACCCCATATCTCCTATCACACACATCAATGGGTAAGTTCAAGCATAAACCATCACTTGCAGGTGGACGAGCTTGTCGTTGCCACCAGTCATCGATCACCTCATACCACCACCACCATTGCCACCCTACAATGCTGCCATTGTCACTCATTTTTTATGCCTCCACCATAATATTCACCATATAAACCTTCTATTATCCATAGTCTAGTGATTACACCATGAAATGGTCCAAGTAACCAAGATCTAGGGTTGACCACACCTGATCTATCATCATTCGTTAGATTTTGGCCACCCAATCCGCTCGTGATTCGGTCCTATAGTGCCACTCCACCAAACCTCAACACCCATAAATGTTAATCCCTAAATATTCCTATGATCCATCCATGATCTCCCATCACACTATATTGAAACTTGTTTGTGTTATTAATACTAAATCTTGATTCAAAGGATCAATCTATTGGCCAAAGATATGTTGTGTGGTGACTTATTATTAGGTATTTGTCAAACTGCCAGTCAAAATAAATACTAGTGATGAACAGGTTAACGATGGGGAATCAAATCACATTAAAAAAATTGATGAATGAAACTCATCTATTTTTTAGGTTTTTTTCAATTCATTATCGTTAGAAATATGAACCAAGAACTAATAAACAACAAATAGATAAATAAACCATTGATGCACGAATCAATTCTTATTAGTGGAATTGATATACGTCTAACATGGGATAACAAAAATGGGATGAAACCACAAAACCAAAATTTCCTACCTCAGTTTGGATTTATTTTTGATGAATAATACATATTGTTTTCATTATTGGCGAGATCCACAAGCTCCGTTGTTGAATTGATCCTCATAAAATCGATCATGAGCCTCAATTCATCATTGTTTGCTAATATCTCCTCCAATGGTTCCTCTAATCCTCCAAGGTTATAAGGATAACCCAGGGGATTTTCCCTAACATAGTATTTATATAGAGAGGGTTAGGTTTTGTAATTTAAAAAAAAATTGTTTATTTATTTATTTTACTTAAGACACCAACAACGACTGCCTTCAATGAAACGTCTAATGCTGAAGAAATTTAAGTTTCACTTAGTGTAAAACTCATGTTCCAGACTCAAAAAGAGTCTCAAAATTTTTATTTGAGGCTCTGTTTTTTAGTTATTCCATTATTTCATAAAAATTTCAAGTGTGTGATATAATATATTTAATATTTTTATTATATCAATAAAAGGCCCATCGGGCCTTTGAATCTTGTTTCGTCTCAAATATAGGCTCAAAAAATATTCATTAGAATATTCCAAAGTCATACATAGAAAAAAAGGTGTTACACTCTCCCCACCTTCAATTATTTCCATATCAAAAAGAGAAAATCTACACAAAAAAGTGAGGATACAGAGAACACAATTGGGATTCCCTCTCCCATGAGCTCTCCTAAAGGTTAGCATGTTATAAGCAACCATGCACCCAAGGGAAACACTTTCCCTTGGAGGGTATTATCCTATCAGATCACAAACTCCACCCAACTCTTCTAAAGGTAACTACTCACTCAACATCCAGCTCATCATGTTCGATATACTGCAAATATTTATGCACATTCCACATCATTTTTGATATAAGGAGAACACCAAGAAACTAATTTAACAATAGTTACAGGGTTATGTATTACACCTCCACACTAACCCATCATAGTAATTAGAAAAAAGGGCCTATGATATCTAGAGATATCCTGCCATCCCTACCAAATATGTGTGACCTTTTCTAAGAAGAGATCTCTCACACATGATCTCCTTATCAAATTCAAAAGGTAATTATAATCATAAGTACACAAATGACTCATGATGTCTCCAAGAATTCTTCATACACCCCTCAATTAACTGTACCTTTCATAACCCTCTCTAGAACCAACTCGAGGCCCACAAAATTTATGTCCCACTAGCTCTAACCAGTGCACCAGTGTCCTACAAGGTCTCCCACTCATGGCCTCAAGCAGTGCTACTCATATGGTGGAGTGGTAAATATTGTGATACTTAAACTCCACCAAGGGTAAATTATCCTACAAGATATTTCCCAGAACTAAAATGAAATCTTGAAGGATTCACACCATAGATTGAATAGTCTATTTTACATTCCCATCAGTCTGAGGTAGAAATATTATGCTCAACCACAACCAATTACCAAAGGCCTCTTGCATCCTCTTCATGATCCTGATGTGAAGTGAGAATCATAGTCTAAAATAAGCATCAATGAAATTCCATGAATCCATAATAATTCACACATAGTAATCCCAACTCTTCATTAAGATCCTCACTTGGATGTTTTGGAAGTGGACTAACTTGGTGAGTGAATCTACGGTCACTCATATAGTGTTGTGACCTCTCTCTATTCATGGAATACCCATCATGATAACCACAAAAATATCATCCCATTTCCACTTCCAACTAGGCATCTCGGTCTCCACCTATAGGTAGGAGAGACACCAAAAGTTAAACTTAGCAATGCGTTATAATATCCTTGGCCACTAAACATAATTCAAAAGGATTTGAGTAAAACCACACCCCTACCAAGTTTACTTATAAGGGAAATTAACCTATTTAGTATCTCCTCTCCCAATAAGACATGTGAAATCATTCATCCTTGAACAAGGTTTATGTTATCCTCTCCTTTTTAAAATCCATCAGGATCATATCCAATGGGTAAATGGTCATGCAAGATCTCACATTTGGTATCCCCAATTTTTCCCCCCTAACTCGCTAATGAAGAGGAGGGGTAACAACCATCAACTGGAAGTACAATGCATCATCCTCACCCATAGGGGTCAAATATATATATTGAAACTACTCAGTCACCTTACTCAGCAACAGTGGATGAAAAAAATCATTTTGATCATGATTGGAACTATCCTCAAGTGTATCACATGCCGCTCCTCAAACCCTAAGAACACAAGTATGTCATGAAGAATACTATCATGAACCAATCCAAGAAGGGTAAATGATCCAATTCATAAGTCTCATTAACTCTGAGGGGGAATTCAATATGATACAGGGAATCTCAATGAATTCAAAGAAAACATAGTTAATTTTAAAGGACACTTTAGGTATAATCTCCTCATGAACCCAAATCTAGTGATAATCTGTCCTGAGATCAAACTTTGAGAACCACTATGCCCCTAACCACTAGATTAAGAACTCGTTGATTATCAGGGGTGAATACTCATCCCTAATAGTCACCCAGTTCATATGACATTAGTTTACACACTTTCCTCATGATATCATCCACCACTAATCTGAATAACATTGGGATTCCTAGTATAATACATTACTTATTACGAATCCCTATCTCTAAAGATCCTCTACCAACACATTCATCTCCCATATCTTGATGGGGTAATCCAATATACTGGCGCAAATATTGGGGCATCCCAGGTGTAGGTCCATGAGGAAAACAAAATCTCGATGGGGATTTAAACATAAAATATCCTCAATAAGGAGTTCCCCGTGCATCTAAAACATCATAAAAATAGAAATCTCATTGCATCCACTCTTCTAAGGGTCATATTATCCAACTGATAAGGAATCATTTGTATCCTCTTACACATGATCTTATCTTTATCTGTATGGGATTCCTTCTCTCATAAGAAGTAAATCTACATACAATCAGATCAGGTACACCATAACTCCAAATGGTAATCATCATCTAGGCATATACAATAGTTTATTATCCTATACTAAGGAATAAATTGCAGTTCCTCACTACAAGATACAAAAATATTCCATGTGAGGATCTCTCTCTCTCTCTCTCTCCTACCAAAGTTAGGTCACATTGTTAGAAGTTTGTGATCACTAATACTCTATGTGGTTGCCTCCAAACAAATGGGTCATGAAAAAATACTCTACTAGTATTTCTAGGCCTTAAACAGTGGTAATTTCCATGGAAATTTTTCTTGAAACCACATACCAAAACTACAACTGGATAAGAGAAGAAACAAGTCATGCCTCGATCACACCCAGAGTCTCAGGGTCACAATACCCTACTACTAAAAGCTATCATTCCTGATTCCCTCCAATATTCCTTAACTAGGTCCAACTCTGACACATTTTCACATCAAAATAAACTCAAACATACAAGTCAAAGGAACTTATCTTCCACACCATGACATTGTCTTCTTTGCGTGGCACAACCTCACCTACACAGTTTTAAGTAACATCAAAATGGAAGTTCTCAAAGGGGGAAGTAAACCTTTTTCTTGTATGATAAAAGTCACATTGAAAGTGTGGTTAATTGTCGCATATCGACCGGTCAAAGTTCTAATGCTCTGCTAATGTGTATAGTAGCACTCGAGTCGAATCCTCAGTGATGATACTTTTTAATAGTCTTTTGTTTTTATTTGATTGTATTTTTATTAGGGGGTTTGTTTAAAGATATTAATTTAAATGATTGCTCGATTTAACAATTTAATAAATATTGGGGTGAGTTCGTCATTAGTTAGTTAATCTTGTCATATCCTTGAGTTCTGCATTATATTGCATTAAATTAACACCCATGTTACAAGTTGATGTTGATTGGAATTCCTAAGTGTTAAGGCTTTAATAAAAGCCTTAACTTAGCGTAGGGTTATAATCCTAATCATATATTGTTTATGGTAGTGTATTTATGGTTCCAATAATCCACAAAAATCACTCGTTAAACAAAACATGTCATTAATCCATGACATGTTAAGTCCAACATACACAATGTCAATTCAAAGAATACTCATCGAGCAAAATCTCTCAATCGCTTAACATCCCTAAATTACAACTCACCCCAATAAGAGATTTACTCGTCCATTTAAATGATTAGTAATCTATTTATAATTATTATTATGATAAATTAAGAATATAATAAAAATAAATGGATAAGAAAAGAGTGGTGCATCAAACACACACACAAACGATGATGATAATTAAAAATGAACTTTAGATTGATTGAGAAAGAAAAAGAAAAGAATGGGATTAAACTGTTTTTAAACTATTTTTAAGAGCATTAATATTAAACTATAGAATGTTGATGAGAATAATATATATTTAAGAATAAACTTTCATTAAAAAAGAATTACAAAGAAAAGACTTACAAGATTACAATAATGAAGAACACAAAAGTAAAAGGAAACAAAGAGAGGATGAAATATCTCTCAAGTGAAAACTAGAGTATGGAAGGTCTTACCAAGCCCTTGGAAAGGCTTTGTTCATGCCAATATGTTATCCTCTTGTCTTAAATTCCAACCCCTTTGAAGGAGAGCAGGGGGTGTATTTATATCCCAAAGAAGTGGACTGTTTGCATTCCCAATTTGTCCCTCCACTTGGATTGATGATTTGGACATCTAGACAGCCGAATATTGAGATATATTCTTCTTAAAAATTGTATATAATAATTTTTTCTGACTAATCTATCAATTTGGAGGCATTTGGACTTATGGATCCAAAGTTATGGCGGTTTTAATAAACAATGTTAAACTGTCCATTTCTATCAATTCTTTTTCAATTGCCAAAATATTAATGGATATTTGAATAGGAATATGCCTTTAAATATGAATTCTTTATTCAACAAATTCGGTCAAATATATCTCCTCTTTCACACTAAATAATAGTAGCTTGATTTGAAGAACAGGTCAGGAGAAATTTCATGAATAATGTACTGATTTTAATTCCCGTACAGAATGGTGGGATGAGTTTAAATGAATAATTTGGGTCCCTTGTCTTTATATTTGGGAATTTAAAGTTTTATCCAAGACTCCTTACATTATCCCTCAAAATTTGGAGGAGAATAAAGGAATTTTTACTTCCTGATGGATCCTAGAAATTAAATATTCATGGCTGGTCCAGTTTCTTCACAGATTCTGTAGGCCTTCTTGTGTGCTTCATATGGCCATTAAAATGGCAGAATGGGCCAATGATTCCTTCTAATCATATGTGTAAAATTGAATAATAAATCCTAAAAAACAAGAATCAGACAATTTGGGTTAGCAAGATGAGAGGTATAAATAAAATAGTGAACTGACTCAATTGGACTACTTCTAAAAATTCTCAAAAATTATACTTAGTATTAAAACATTAATATTTCACAAAAATTATGCACATATCATATAAAATCAGTAAATGGAGTATATAATAAGTCATGAAACTATTAATAACATCAACTCCCCCACACTTATTCTTGTTCATGTCCTCATGTGCAACAAATACAAACACATGACAAAAACCATTTTCACTCACCATCAAATATTAAAACAAAACCCCAATCAGGGAGGTTTACACAATATCACTCATCCATATTGAATTCAAACACAAGTTGTTAAAGAAACAATATTCCAAAAACAATTCATTTTTTTCATGCTCAAATTTATAAATGGAAAATAGTGGCACATGAAACTTACTCCTCTCAAGATGATAAAATTAATTTATGGAGCTTCACTCATTCACCAACCAAAAGTGAAAATCTTAGATTTTGAAAGAGCTCTAAGATTCCACTACCTATCCAAAGTGAACAAGAATCAATAGGTATTCTAAAGGGTTTTTTGTTTTGTGGATATGGGATGGTAGGAATATAATTTCCAAGAGAGATAAGAAGAGGGGTAAAACACCAACATGGAAAAAGCAATGCATGTTTTTTGTTTGAAATGAGACATGAAATGAAATGGAAACAAATATTTATGAGAGGATAAAAATGTGAAATAAGACACAAAAGTGGAATTAAATATAAAGGGAATGATAAGATGGAATATTTACAAAACACAAAACTTCTCCCAATGACATAAGAATATAATGCATGTGTTCTTTTTTTTCTTTTTTTTTCTTTTTTTCAAAAGTTGAACTTGAAACAGATCTCACACTCATATCCAAACCCATGATTGATCTCCTAATGAAACTAATTTTAATAGTCATAATAGGATCAAAGTCTGAGAAATAGTTATTTTTGACCTACCCAAGACACAACCCTTTTTTTATTTTATTTTTTGATTTTTTTTCATTTTTTTAAATTAATATTTTTTACACTTGTCATTAAAATTTAAAAAATATGTCAAGATCATATATACATTCCCAAACCCCAATAAAGGACAACCTCTCCCCCACACTAAAATGTATTCTTTCCCTCAATCATATGATAACTCATTGAAAATCAATAAAAGGGCACCCAAACAATGAAATCCATTCCCCCCACACGTAGATTTCAAAAAATTATGCAATGAAAATCCATGTTTATATTGGGTGGGATAAGGTATTGGGATTGTAATGTGGCTATCAAAGAAAAGGTTTCCATAGGCTCGAAGGGTCTTTCAAAAGTATGATTAATGTATGGTTAATGAGAGGCTATTTGGCTATTCTAATTCTCATGTGGTTTGGAAAATGCCTCTATAATATTAATGCATACTAAAGTAAGAAATTCAGCTCGAAGGTCCACAAACTCAAGATTCACAAATGGGGGTAAAAAACACAAATTTTTAAAAGATTGTTGTAGGTGTCCTTGGCATGAAATCTAATGTTGTTCTTCACGGTTGGGGAAAATCATTTTCCAAATCAAAGAAAAATGAGCATTCAAAATTTGTTGGTTTTGACATAATATTCTTTATCCAATGTCATGATGAAAATACAAAATATTTGAGATAAAAACATGTCTTTTGACTCCCCAAAATGGTTGGAAAAAATTGACAATTAGAAGGTGATTAAGCATGAATATTGATTTTTCATATTTTTTTAATGATTTTTGTTTTGTTTTGTAGTTTTTTTTTTATTTTTTTTATTTTTTATAAATACTCACCCACACAAAAGAGAAAGAGTAAATAAAAAATGTAATGAGGAAAGTGGTAAAAAAATGAGAATGAGGGAGGAAGAAGAAGAAAGATAGAGAGAGAGAAGATGAGTTAAAAGGAAAGAGGTGCCCCCTGGTTTGGATTTAGTGGGTTGGCATCTCTATCTAGTGGTGGGTCAACTGTAGAAGTTGTGGATCCGATGGAAGTCGATGTGGTTCCAAGATTTCATGTACTCTCATGGTGATGATTTAACCGATTTCCATTAACTGTGAATGTTCTTTTGGAAGAGGGCTCTTGGACTTGCACTTCACCAAATGGGTAAATAATAATAATAACAAAAGGACCTTCCCAACAAGAATTAATATTACCTGGGTGAAGCCGAAATTGAGAGTTGAAAAGCAATACCTTTTCACCTTCATGGAATACCATTCTAAAGATGTGTTTTTCATGGAGTACCTTAGACTTTCCTTGTACAGATTGGAATCCTCATATGGATTAATTCGAAGCTCCTCCAGTTTAGCCAATTGAAACAACATTTCTTCACTAGATTTTTCACAATCAAAATTACAGGTTTTCACAGCCCAAAAAGACTTATGTTGGATTTTAACTAGTAAATGAAATGGTTTACCAAAAACTATCCTAAAAGGAGACATCCCAATGGGTGTTTTATATGCAGTTCGATAATCCCAAAGTGCTTCACCAAGTCTTTCAGGCCAGTCTTTTCTGGTGGGCTTTACAATTCTCCCAAGCACTCTTTTCACATCTCTATTAGAAATTTCAGCCATGCGATTTGTTTGGGGGTGATATGAAGTTGCTGTTTTATGTACAACACCATTCTTTTTCAAAAGATATTCCATAGTTTTATGACAAAAATGGGTTCCTAATTCACTAATCAAGGCACATGGTGTTCCAAATCGGTGGAAGATGTGTGTCTTTAGGAACTCAATAACAGTATGTGAATCATCATTTCTAGTGGGTTTGAACTCAACCCATATAGAAACATAATCAACTGCAATAATAATGTATGAGAATCCATTGGAAGGGGGGAATGGTCCCATGAAATCAATTCCCCAAACATCGAAGATCTCACAAAAAATTAAAGGCTTTGGGGGCATTTCATTTCTCTTTGAAATTGTTCCAAACTTTTGGCATGTGAGACATGATTGAAAAAACTCATGTGAGTCCTTTAATAGTGAAGTCTGGAAGAATCTATAGTCTAGGACCTTTAGGGAGGTCCTTTTTGGTCCAAAGTGGCCACCACCAGGCATTGATTGACAGAATTCTAAGATGGAAGAATGTTCATTTTCATCAACACATCTCCTAATTACCATGTCTACCTCAGTTTTCCAAAGTTTATTTTCTTCCGAAAAATACTATTTTTAATCACTTTTCAACTTCATTTTTTGTTCTTTTGAAACATTTTTAGGAAAAACACCAAAAACCAAGTAATTTACAATTGGGGCATACCATGGTATTTTTGGAGTGAGAGATGAAAGGTGCCCAGCAGGAAATTTTGAATCAATTATTTCAGAATGAGAAAAATTACAAATTATACTCAAGTGATCAGCCACAGGGTTTTGTTTTCCTGATCTATATTTGATTTCAAGGTAAAACTATTGGAGCATTAGTATCCATATTATTATCCTTGGTTTGGAATCACTTTTATTGAGTAAGAACTTTATAGCAGAATGGTCTATGAAGATGATGATTTTGGCACCAAAGAGATAGGGCTGAAATTTATCTAAAGCAAAAACCACTACTAAAAGTTCCTTTTCAGTCACATTATAGTGAGATTGAGTAACATACAGGTTTTTGAGGCATAATAGATGACATGAGTATTTTTATCTCTTCTTTGACCAAGAACAGCCCCAATAGCTCTATCAGAAGCATCACACATCAACTCAAAGGGTAAGGACCAATTTGGGCAGATGTAAGAGAAGTTTTGAGTTCAATGAAGGCTCTCTTGCAAACCTCATTGAAATGGAATGTGATATCATTTTGGAGCAACCAAGTGAGTGGGAGGGAAATCCTACTGAAGTTATGTATGAATCGCCGATAGAAACCGGCATGACTGAGGAAGGAATGGAAGTATCGAACAGATGTGGGTCCTGGAAGTGATCGGATCACTTCAATTTGGCAGGATTGACTTCAATACCATATTTTGAAACTATATTCCCTAGAAAAATCTCATTTTTAACCATGAAGTGACATTTTCACAATTTAACACAAGGTTACACTTGATACACTTTTGAGGAATAGAGAGCGTGAATTCAAGCCAGATTCAAATGACTCACTATAAATGGTAAAGTCATCCATGAATACTTCCATGCAGTGTTCAATGAATTCAGAAAATATACTCATCATACACCTCTAGAATGTTGTAGGAGCATTGAAAAGGACAAAAGTCATTCTCCTGTATGAATATGTTCTAAATGGGCATGTCAAAGTGGTCTTTTCTTGGTCCTAAGGTGTGATTAGGATTTGGAAGTAGCCTGTGTATCCTTCAAGAAAGCAGTAGTGTGACTTTCCGGCTAATATTTCTAGCATTTGATCAAGGAATGGAAGAGGTTAGTGATATTTTCGTGTTTCAACATTCAATTTTCGGTAGATGATGCACACACGCCATTTGTTCTTCACTTGAGTTGTGATTACCTCCCCATGTTCATTTGTGACAACAGTTATCCCACCTTTCTTAGGTATAACTTGAATTTGAATAACCCATTCACTATCAGAAATTGGGTAGATAATACCAGATTGAAGAATCTTGGTGATCTCTTCCCTAACTACCTAAAGTATGAGTGGATTGAGTCTTCTTTGTGGTTGTCTAATTGGTTTGGATGATTCCTCAAGATGGATGTGATGCATAAAAAGATTAGGGTTGATTTCTGGTATTTAATCTAGGGTCCAACCTAAGGCCTTTTTTTCTCTAACACTTGAAAAAGTTTGGAATCCTCATTTTTTGGTAAGTAAAGAGGAGATAATGACAGGATAAGAGTGATCATAGAAAAGGAATTCATATTTCAGGTGTTTATGAAGAGGTGTCAGATCAGTCTAATCTTTCATTTGTGGGTTAGACAACTCAAGAATGGAGGAAGGCAATTCAGTTGCTTCATATTCACTTTCCTTAATTCTATCCAGGGTGGAGCAGTAGATATCAGAGTTGATGTGGGATTAAAGATAGTTTTCAAGTTCCACTATATTGATGGATTCTATGAATGAGATGTCCACATCAACTTCACCAGTTATGACTTGGTTAATCATAGTGCAGATTTCACAAGATCCTTTATCATTTGAACATGAAGAACATGATGTATTGTGGTTCAATTGACTCATAGAATTCTACTCATAAGAATGGATTGAGAATGCAGAGTGATCCTCATATGGGTATCACATGGCTTGGAAAATGTTGAACTTGACCAGTTGGTCACCAAATTCTATGAATAAGACGCATGAATGGGCATCAATCTTAGTTCTAAATTCCATGAGGAATGGTCTTCCTAGAATTAGGGTATATCAAGAAGCTTTTGTCTCAACTTCCATGTCAAGGACATAGAAATCAGTAGGGAAGATAAGATCATTCACACGAACAAGGACATCCTCAATTATTCCCTCAAAATTGGTTGTGCTTCGATTGGATAATTAAATGAAAACGCCTATTGGATGTAAGGGACCTAGACCAAGGTTGGAGAAGATGGATTTGGGCATGACATTAATTGAGGCTCCTAGGTCTATGAGTGCATCATCAAAGTTGGAACTTCTAATTTGGCATGGAACCGTAAAGGTCCTGGATCATTGCACTTTATAGGAATATATTGTTGGGTGGAAACATTTTAAAAGATCCTAAGTTGCCTTTTATGGGTACACAACTCCTTGAGAAATTTGGCATACTTATGAATTTGTTTAATGGAATCTAATAGCATAATTTTCACTTCAACACGTCTAAACATGTCAAGAATTTCAGGATCAGGTTCAAAGGACTTCTTTTTCTTAGAAATGTCTTAAAAGAAAGGAATTGGGTTCCTAAGTGGAATGGAAGGAGGTGAGGGAATGGTTTCAGATACCTTTCCATGATTCTTTTTCTTTTAATTTCCTAGGTCAACATTCAAAGGAGGATTTGACGACTTTTCTTGAGGCATATCAATTTGCATTCCTGATCTAAGTGCAATTGCACATACATTACCCTTGGGGTTGGGTAATGGTTGAGCTGGGAGTTGTGAATAATTTGATTGTTGTTGCTAGCTTAGGTGGAATGAAAGTTGACCAATTTGGGTTTCAATGTTTTTGAGGTTGGAACAGGTGAAGGAGGAAAGATATTCCACTGCACTTTCCCATGGTTTATTGGAAGAAGAGGCTTGTCCTGGATTGGGATTACCTTGATTTTTGTTATTGGGAAAGTGGTTGTATTGGTTTGGGAATTGGGAAGGCTCATTAGGGTAGTGGAAGCCTAGAAAAGCAAGAGGATGATTTATCCTTTATTGTTCAGGAACAAAAAGATAAGTTTGTTGGAAGTTACTGACACTTTGACCATATTGAAACTAGTTTGGGTTTTGGGGAGGGAATTGAGGGGGATGAGGGAAGATTTTTTCTTTGTGTTTTTTTTCAAAATAAATTTTAATTTTGTTTTTTTTTGTTTTTTGTTTTTTTTTACAATAACTAGAAACTAATGACTATATAAAGCACCATCCCTGGAAAAGGCTCCATTTAAAAGCACAGCCAATTTTCACCTATCGACCAGTCAAAGTTCTGATGCTCTGTTAATGTGTATAGCAGCACTAAGGCAGAATCCTCGATGATGATACTTTTTAATAGTCTTTTGTTTTTAATTGATTTTATTTTGATTAGAAAGTTTGTTAGCAGAGCTTAATTGAAATGATTGTTTGATTTAACAATTTAATAAATATTTGGGTGAGTTCTCCATTAGGTAGTCAATCTTGTGATATCCTTGAGCTTTTCATTATATTGCATTAAATTAACACTCATGTCAGAAGTTGAAGTTGATTGGAATTCCCAACTGTTAATGATTTAATCCAAGCCTTAACGTAACTTAGGATTCTAATCCTAATAATATCTTAATTATGTTACTGTATTTATGATTCCAATAATCCTTGAAAACCACTCATTAAACAAAACAACTCATTAATCCATGAAATGTTAAGTCCAATATCACAATGTTAATTCAAAGAATACTCATCGAGCAAAAGCTATCAATCGCTTAACATCCCTAAATTACAACTCACCCCAATGAGATATTCACTCATCCATTGAAATGATTAGTAATATGGTTATAATTATTATGATGATAAATTAGTAATATAAGAAAAATAAATGGATAAGAAAAGAGTGGTGCATCTAACACACACACAAACGATGATGATAATTAAAAATGAACTTTAGATTGATTGAGAAAGCAAAATAAAAGATGGTGATTCAACTGTATTTAAACTATTTTAAGAAAATTAATATTAAACTACATAAGGTGGATGGGAATAAGATATATTGAAGAAGATACTTTCATTAAAACAGAATTACAAAGAAAAGACTTACAAGATTACAATAATGAAGAACACAAAAGTAAAAGGAAACAGAGAGAGGAGGAAATATATCTCAAGTAAAAACTTGAGTATGTAAGGTCCTCCCAATCCCTTGGAAAGGATTTGGTCATGCCAATATGTTCTCCTCTCTTCTTAAATTCCAACCCCTTTGAAGGAGAGGAGGGGGGTGTATTTATAGCCCAAGGAAGTGGAATGTTCGCATTCCAAATCTATCCCACCACTTGGCTCGACGATTTGGAAATATAGACAGCCAAATCCCGAGAAATATTCTTCTTAAAATTTGTAGATAATAATTTTTTCCGACTAATCTACACATTTAGAGGCATTTGTAATTATGGTGCCAAAGTTATGGCGGTTTCAATAAAAAATGTTAAACCGTCCATTTCTATCCAAGCTTTTTCAGTGGCCACAATATGAATGCATATTGTAATAGGAAGATGCCTTAAAATCCGAATTATTTATTAAACAAAGTCTGCCTAATATATCTCCTCTTTTACACTGCAAAATATCAATTTGATTTGATGAATAGATCAGGATACATGTCATGAATACTGTACTGATTTTAATTCCCAGACAGAATTGTGGGCAGAGTCTAAATGAATCATTTCGGTCTCTTGTCTTTAGATTTGGGCCTTGATATGTTTATCCAAAACTCCATACATTATCCCCCAAAAGTTGAAGGAGAATATTGGAATTTTAACTTCATGATTAAGCCCAGAAATTAAATATTCATGGCTGGTCCACTTTCTTCACAGATTCTGTAGCCCTTCTTCTGTGGTCCATATGGCCATTAAAATGGCATAATGGGACAATGATTCCTTCTAATTATATGTGGTAACTTGAATAAGGAATCATGAAAAACAAGAACCACACAATTTGGATCTTTAGGGTGATATTTATAAATAAAATACTAAATTGGATCAATTGGACTACTTCTAAAAATGCTCAAAAATTATACTTTGTATTAAAACATTAATATTTCACACAAATTATGCACATTTCATATAAAGTAAAGGGATTATATAATAAGTCATGAAACTATTAATAACATCACACATCTAACCTCACCAATATAGAGATATATTGATTCCCCTCATCACCTTGGATAAGTCGCACCACCAAGACTGCCATCATGATGGGTCCTCTCTAAGAGGGACTTTCTCACCACAAGCTCATGAAAGTCCTCTACTACCTGATAAAAAGTGGGCCTAGATAACCAAAAAACTTGGGTGGTCTCGATATCCATAACCCACAATGAACAAGATACGTTGGTTCATCATCCATTAGTTTCATTGGAACTAGCTACTACTCCATGAATAAAAATAGTCACAAGAATAATCATTCGGTTAGTCAGGGTATGCACAAATCAGAAACCCAAAAGCACTTCCTCGAGCCAATCATCCCTTATAAAATGGAATGGTTTTCATAAAAACATTAGTAATGTCTATTATTGGAACTCATGTAACACACTAAACCTTTGTGTACCATCATCTTTTCCTGCAAGATCCATCTACTACTTAGCATGTCGACAATCATCTTCTAGGACAACTTGGGGAGGGTAAATGTGCTACTCAATTAGTGTTAACAATAATTAGTGCTCTCTTGGAGGAAAGAACTCATGTATGGGTCCATGAGCTGAGGTCGCGCACTAAAATGGTTGTATTCATAACACTATCTCAAAATCCTAGATATATTTTATCATGGAGACATATTTAAAATTATCAAGACATACCATGGTCAAAGAGAATATCTATGGAGATGACTCAAGAAGGAATTGAAGTAAAAATATCCAAACTTATATGATGCAGGTAACATTGTTTTTTATGTAATAAATTCCTTGACATATTGATTCAACAAGAAGGTAGTTAGAGTTATAGTGAATGGATACATCGGTTTCCGCACTATCATTGGGTTCCCTAGCCTAAGAGATGAACTTGAGACACCTTAAGATTGTTTCACTAGTTCCCAATCCAAACCTCACATCCAGACCATCTCCAAACTCTGATCCTAGTAAGAACTGCTTTTCTACCACTCTATCATGACCCGACCCACCAGGGACCACTTGGTCAGTGATAAGCCAAGTGTGAAAACCCGAGGACCACCTCTAATAGGCCAGAGGTTATTAACCAGCACTGAGTAGACATAAATTGAAATGGGAGGCCTTGTCCTAATTTATATATATTCTCATACAAAACCATCTCCATCAAAAATTTCAGAGTAATAATAAAATATTGTAATATTTAGAGTATAACCATGCATCAAATGACACTTAGAGAAAACATAAATTAGAGTACAGTAGTATAGTATAAATGATAAAAGGTTAAAAATACTCACATGAACATAAATATAATTTGGAAACCCAAACAGAAATCAACTGTGAAGAGTAGAGTGGGGGAGAGCCCAGCTCTAAATCCTAAGGTCTAATCTATGAACATGGTCATCACTACCGCTTACTGTTAAGATCCTTTGATACCAGGTCCACTATAGTCTCTGCTAATCTGTTTTTCATCTTTCTAAGATATGACGTGTGTGGTAAAATCTTCTTCAAGGGTGGGTATATATATATGCATTAATACATCCCAAAATCACCAAGCAAAAATCATCAAGATAGGGTATTTAAATCATCATCATAAGGTAATTTCAATTATAATATGATAAAACAACCATAAAACCCTATAAAATCCATAACACTAATATGATCAACAGGAAACCAAAATGAAGAGAGAATGGGGATCTCCATCTACACAACACATCTAAGAAGGATGAGTCTACCTGTAGCTCCAAACATCCATATCTGATGCCTAGAATCATGAGCAACCATACAATAATTCATGTGGAGGGGCTCGCACATCACCGTTGTTCTCTATAGTCAAGGTAGCCGCAACTCCCATCAAGAATCTTGTGCAACCTCACCAAAATTTGTGTGGAGGTGCCCACTCCAATCCACTATGCTCCATAATTGAGTGATCCAAAACTTCCATGGAGGACCCATTCCCACCAGAACAAGAAGTTGGTGGGTGACCGTTCATAGATAATGGACTTGTACCCTGCATAGTAAGGGGGTTTCCAACCCTAAATATAAATAATATAAGGGAATCTTGCCCCAGTAATAAAAGGGTGAACTGACCCTAGTATCTCTATTGATCCATCATGGAAACTTCTATTATCCAAATATCACTAAATAAAGTTTTATGTTATTAACACCTCATTTTGAATCTCTGATTTCAAAATAAAGACCATTGTTGCATTTTATGTGGAAAACTGCTTGGGATAGGCTGCTCACAAACAAAAATATGAGTCTGGAAAAAACAAGGTGAATGCATGAGGCACATTGTCAGTCTATTGGGATAAAACATCAATTAACTTATATGTCATCTCAAATAGATATTAATTTCCAAATACATCGCACTATTGTGTTCCTCACAGAAAAACACTCAAGATAAATTATTATTTTCTCAAAACAAGCTCCCAGTGGAAAAATTTAAATTCATCATGACATATAAATACATTGCTTCATTTTCCTGAGCCTAAGTTAAAATAAAATATACATCATTAATCTTGAATCATCTGTATCAATACCAAGGTCGTGAACCAGCATACGGTTTGTCAATCTGACATCATATGAAGGAGTTATAAACAAAACAAGATATTAAAAATAATAACAATATTAATATTATCATTGTTATAAAACTTTTAACAAATAAAATAATTAAGGAATGGTCTCACATCCTCCTCTCCCCCCCCCCCCCTCCATTACGCATAAGTTTCCATGCCCCCCAAAAAATAGCTCTTTGGTTTTTAGTTATCTTTTTTAATTTTATAATATTATACCAATATTATTATTATTATTATCAAAAAAATATACCCACCCCCCATATACCCTATAATGAACACTAGTGGGTGGTTCATGCACCAATTCCTGCTTTTGGATGGAGTATCTCACCCCTCCAGTCGTCTGTCTCCCTGCACTGTCATTGTCATCACTTAGCACTGCAACCACTACATACCATCGCCACTACTTTTAATCGTCTCATCCACTGAAAATGAAAACTTGAAATGTCTCTTCCATCTATAGTCTAGTGAATCCTCCATGAAATGAACCAAGGAACCCAAATCTAGGTTTTAACTCACCATATTCATCAAGGTGGACAGATTCCAACCACTTGATCTGCTCACAATTTGATCCCATTACGATGCTCACCAAAACATTAAATCCCTCAAATGGTAAACCCTTGATCCACCTATGATCCATCCTCAACCTATTTTTATGCTTCATTACACCTCAGTAATGTTGTTGATCCCAAATATATATCTAAGTAATCAATCTATTATTCCATAGATTGGTTGATTAATGATTTACTATACTGTATTTTTTGAACTGTCATTCAAAATAAGTATCGAAAATGAATGTGAGAAGAATGGGTAATATATGAACAATAAAAAAATTGAGTAATGAACTTTGGATATTGCTTAGTTTTTCCTTGATTCATTTTCATTATAATGGAATATAAAGAACCTATAAACAACAAATAGATAAATCAACCTTAAATCAACCATCAATTCATGAAACAATTCTTGTTAGTGGAATTGATATTTGATCAAAATTGGATAAAAAAATGACATAAAACCAAAAAACCAAATTTCTTAAATCATTTTGGATCAATCAATGATGTATAATAAATCTGTGTTGTCATCATTGGTGAGATCCATGACCTCTATTGGTGAATTGATCCTCAGGAAATCGATCATGAGCCTCGATATACCATAGTTTTCCAAGATCTCCTCCAATGGATCATATAATCCTCCAAGTTTGTAAGAATAACCTTGAGTATTTTTCATAACATTATATTTATTAAGATATGGTTAGGTTTTGTAATTTAAAATAAAATAACTTATTTATCTATTTATTTTACTAAACACCCCGCCATCGGCTGGCTTCCACGAAACATATGACGCTGACAAACTTTATGTCACACTTAGGGTAAACCCTAAATTTTGGAATAAACTTTGATCATAGATTTCCGATACAAGTCCCTATTTGAAAATTATTTTACTATTTTAGAAAAACAATTACTGTGTGATATAATATATTTAATTTTTTTATTATAACAATATCGGCTCACTGGGCCACCGAATCTCCCATCATCTCAGCACCTTGTTCGAAAAGTATTCATTAAAATATTCCTAATTATTAAATGTAAAAAAATTATTTAAATATAAACCATATAAAATTAATTATATGAATATCATTAAAATAAGTCTCAATGGAGGTAAATTGAGATGAAACCTCTTACCTCAAGATCACACTTGCGATGTATTCCCTTTAACACATGTATAATAAAATTATATCAATTATTGGATTTCATAAGAACCATTTTTAGAAATAATAACTTACCCTTAAACCATTTATTTCATTTATATAAAAGACTTGTTTAATTACCTAACTGATTATTCCCACATTGGGTGTTTTGAGGACTTCCAGTTCGTAATTTCAAAATAGCTTTGATATGTTGAATCTGGTCAAAGAGGTAATTATTACATCAACAACATAAAATTAATAATGTAATAATTATCATTTTTATATAATAATTATAATTTTAAAACCAACTATGAAATACGGTTATGAAAAATAAATTACATTACAATCATAGAGATAGTAGGCCGTACATGCGCATTAGTAATATTTCCATTTTTCAACAAACATGAGAAAAAGAAGGTAAGTATTATTTTATTTTTGAATAATTATGATTATATCATAAATATTATATTATATCTTTAAAAACATCATATATATTTTCCATGTGATTTGGTAATGAAAAACAAATTATATCACTTTGTGGTGGTGGTAATCCACATGTATTCATGAATAACGTTATCATTTTTCAATGGATGGAAAGTTAATAAAAATAGATGATATATTATCATTATAGAATGATAATTTTTTATTAATATCACATATATATATATATATATATTAAATTCATTAATATAGTCCTTCATGAGATAAGGTGATGGAAAATGAATTACATCGGTTTGTGAGGTGGTAGTCTGCCTTACACATGAATAATGGATTCATTTTCAATTTGATGAAAGAATAAGATGTATATTATTTATTACTTTAACATAAAAAATATCAATATATGGAATATAATTTTTTTATTTCATTGTATTTTAATAATATTTTAAGGTTTTATAATAAGAAATAAAACTAAAATGTCTGGTTCTAAGCTATAAATCTTCTTCGAATATCCTCATTTTCTTTAACCCTTAATCCTCTTAAAGTTTGTATTATAACCAAACAAACACCGATAGAACATGAAAAAGAATGGTAGGATTGGATTTGGTTAAGTCTTGTCTGAACCAAATGTTTTTTGAATTATGTAGAAAATAACATAGGAAATCATTAGGCTCACGCCTTCAGCGGCTTCAGCGGCGATGCCCTACCCTGGAGATGCCTGAGGATCTGGACCCCTTCTCCCTAGAAGGGGGAGGGGGGGTCCTTCCTTCTTCCTTGAAATATCATACCTTCATCCTCTTCACCAAACTGTCTTACCTTTATCCCTTCCCATAGATCCCTCTTTTCCCTAAGGTCCCTGACCTTCATGAAGGCTCACCCCAGCTTGCGATTTCTAAAAAGGAGTTCAACGCAGCTTTGGATCTTCAAAAATTGACTCTTGTGGCTCGATTCAGGGGTCTTCGTCCATCAGTTGATGCTTTTCACATATTTTTATTATATTTATGGGGTGGTGGGTCTTCTCGATTGGCATCAATTGATGATTTTCTTCTCATCATATGAGGATTTGGTCATCACCTGGTCTAGTTCTCCTCGAGTGTTCGATGGATGTGGATTCTTCCTCTTGAGATGGTCCTTTGATTTCAACATAAATCAAAATCTTCCTTTAGCTGTAGTGTGGGTAATTTTTCTAGACCCACCTCTACCTTTCCAGAATCTTTTCATTATATGTATGCTCAGGAATATGGTTGGAAGGTATCTGTGTTCTGATAAGCGCACAATTGCGGTTTGTCACCCTAGATTTCCTCGTGTATGTGTTGAGGTAGACTTTTCAAAACCTCCAATGGATTTTTTGTGGATTTTGGTCAGAGAATAGCTAAGATGGAATAAGAGGGTGGTTTTTGAATCAGGGCCAACATTCTACTCAGGATGAAAGAGGCTAGGCTATTTGGCCTTTGGATATCGCCGCGTGAACCAGGACAAGCCAACTACGGTGCAGGTGGATCCAGTTGTGGAATACCAGCCACTAGATAGTGATGTTTTGGGTGATCATGAGGAGGCACGCTGGTAGGTTCTAAACAAGATGGAACTATTCAAGCTCCAGGATTATCCATTTGTGGAGGCCAGTACCCGGGAGGCTCAGAAGTAGTGGCCCCCCTTGATTTCTATAGTGTATGGGAAGAATGTGAAGCCTAAGGAGGATGAACCACGAGTTGTAAACATATTTTCCTAGTTTAAACATGATTTGGGTATCAATGGAGTTGAATAAGATATTCCTTTAGCAGTGGCTTTGGTGAATCCACTAGCTACATCCAACTCTACCATGGAAGGTGAGGTGAGCTTGATAGGGAGTGATGTTCAAGGTCTCAGTGGATCTCAAAGTAAAGGCAAGGAGGACACTAACAAGCAACCATATTTTATGTGTTTCGGATATGAGAAATACACAGGATCAGACTTGGTGTATGGGAAGTCATTCTTATTGGATTCAACATCTCAAAATGGACAAGGGATACTATAATGAGTGAATATCTTGAGGCCCTTAGACCGAAAAACCCTCGGTTCTACCCATCTGAAGGCCATGTCTAGGGGAGAGAAATATGTCTTGGAGAATAAGTAAGTCAATGAGGAGTCTCTATGTAATCAGAGGCCCCTCAAATAAGGTATTATAATAAATTTGGGGAACTGTTTTGATGGATTGGAAGTTTAAGAACCTCCATTTTCTCAGGAGGATGATTCTTCAGGTGATGATAGTTATAGTCACCCTTCAATGGATAGTATGCACTGATTTCAAGGGAAAGGTCCTCACAGTCCTCGAAGGAAGAAAGGGAAAAAAGGCATTATAGATTCATATAAATGTATTGTGGTTTAGGGTAAAAATCCAAAGGGACACAAGGATTACTCTCACTTACCAAAACCAATAGAGACTAGGCCATCCAACAAGGGTAGAAACAAGGAAATCATAACCCTACAGAAGGGGGAAAGTGAATAATCAATTAGGTATACAAGAGACAGAGAATAAGAGGATATGTAGTACTTGAAAATTATCCTACACTCCAAGGAAGAAATGCTTGAGCAAGATAAATGACCCAATGTCTCAGAAGTGGATCTCAAGAGAATTTATGAGCAAAGGCGACAATTTGATGCCATAGAGGAGCAAGAAGTGTGGTTAGATAAACAAGATAAAATACTAGACCGAGGCTTCAATCGGAGTAAAATCAACCCGGTGGAATTTATTCAGACAATGGAAAGGATGATTACTCACCTTGAAGAGCTTATCATGGAGGATCCAAATATCAAGGTTAGTACGCTGCACTGGGAACTTTATAAAGTAGTTGATTCAAGTAATACTAGTCTTGTGTTTAACCATTATTTGAGATCTTTTAGCACGTAGTGGTAGCCTTTTGTGAACATTGGTTTCCCATTTTTCCTAAAAATGGATCAATAAAAAATTAAATTTTGATGAAAATAACATTGAAGGTTCCCTTTTGTATCTGAGGGGATGGGTCTCTTGGAATTTTTTAAATAATTTAATTAAAATAAATCAATTATCATAGAAAATTGATCTAAATTGATATAATTAGAATATAGGAGGATTATATTTCTAAATAATCTCAAACAATAAAAATTAGACAAGTTTAGGTGATGTTTTTACACATATATCTTTGTTTTAACCCCTAGTTAACTCTTTTGACAACTACCACAATATCATTGTTTTTTTACTCTTTAGGGGTCAATAAAGTTACTATAAAAGAAAAAATAACCCATAAATGGATCATGATTAATATTTTTAACAATATTCTTTTCAATTATCAAAATATAAGTATTTTATGAATTTTAAATAAATTTATAAAATATTTTTTATTATAAAATATCATTAATGTCATTTTTTGGAATACATGGAATATTATAATATAATATGTTTCTAACACATGTAAAATGGTCCCAAAATGAAACTTATTTGATGTTAAGTAGGATATAGTATTAATTTAAAAAACATATAAAATTTAGACCAGTTTAAATATTATAATGCCCCGACCCTAGTTACCTAGAGTCGGTGCATTATTACATAACATTGTCATGATCACAAAAGATCAAGTCTTGAATGACAGATTAGTTTAGTAGCCTTGGAAACACTAGATACATTCATAAGTTTTACATTACATCATAAAGTGAAAAACTACAACAACAAAGTCTCCATAGTCCACACTCATCCCTTAGACTATCCCTGCAGGTCAATCATAAAATACTTCTTCACATCCTGGGAAAAATAAAACATTGAAAGGGGTGAGCCCATATGCTTAGTAAGGATAACAATATAGCGGAAACTTTCAAAAATAAACCTAAACATTTAAGGTAATTTATGACTAAAACAAAAGCCTTTTAAACTTTAAATTCAGTATAAAAGGGAAAAGATAAAATGAAATAATTCCATTTACTTATTCACATGGATATTCTACTAGTTGAATAATCACATGAAATAATTACAAGTTGTTTATGTGGTAAAATATCCATTATCTCCAGAATTATATTCATGATGTAGATATCATATATATCATATATATCCAGTATATACATGCATTTATAATGTTACATAACATTTAGAGGCACGAAATGAAATGAACCGTTCATGGAGACGGTAAGTCGTACATACGCATGAACGCTACTTTCATTTCTATTTCATATTTAATGGAATGAAATAATAATGATATAAAGTTATATTATAATTACAGTATAATATCATATATAATATCATTAACTCCATCCTATATACGTCCCACATACGGCATTTATGATTCAAATCACTTTGAGGGGGCGGTAGTCTGCACTTCCTAAAATGAAATTATCACGTTTACCCATAATGGAAATCATAAAGGTATTCCATAAATGAAAAATACAGAATCATAGGGAAAACATAAAAAAATATATATCATATATAAATATAGTGACATCTTAATGGCCACCATGAGAGGTGTTAAAAGAAGATTGAACAATCATCGTTTCATGAGGCAGTAATTCGCCACCCACAGAAACAGTATGTTCTTTAACCATTAGATGGAGGTGTGTGTAAGTGTAGTTAGAATCCTTCTCATAACAACATCCAAGTATATTAAGGATACTGTTATTATTACAAAATAAAATAATAAAAAGATTTTAGGGTCTGTATAAATAAAATAAAAGAAAATAAGTTAAGAGAAATCGTTACCTTTAGTTTGGGTAACTCCCTTTAGTTTGAACGAAAAGGACTCTTGAAGTGTCTTCTGCCTAAGGTAAGGCTTCTAATATGAAGGGAGAAAATTTTAGAGGGTATTTGGGTAGATGTTGGCCGAGCCAAATGGCCTTGAAGGTGTGAATAAGGTGGTAGAGGTGGGGGCCTTTTATAAGAGGAGAGGAGGGGCTCTTTTCGAAAGATTAAAAATATTATTTTATTATAAAATGGTTTTCAGATTATAAAGGTACAACAATGTTATATTTCGAAGATAAGGTGATAAGGGTTCTAAATACACCCATCCAAGAGGTTTTTGAAAAGTTTAAGTCTGAGATTTTACCTTATCTTTTTATTTTATTTAAATCGTTCATTAATGAGGTAATCGCTGCATCATCATGGTGTCATAAATAAATTTATTTATTTAATGTCTAAAAATTATAAAAAAATTACCATGATGTAGGAAATATTTTTAGATTTCCAATTAATATGTATAGTCTAAGATATCATTTATTTAGACAAAATTAAAATTGTTTTAATTAGGTGTTACATACTTTTGTTATATTTTCCTTTCTTTAAAAAATAAAATGATAAAATGTCACTATCACACAAAAGTGATTCCATGGGATCCCTAAGTTGGAAAAAGGAATCACATGGTCTGACATGACACAACCAATAGCATTAGAACACATTTTGGGGTCATTTTATTTTATTATGATATTATTTCATTACCCTTAACTACACGATTACTAATTAATCATTATAATTAAAGATAATTGTCGTTGTTACTATTCATAATGTCCAAAAACAAAAGAGTCTTAATTAAATAATTTAGACCTTCTGATTCCAAATATGTAATCCATTTTACCAAATTCTAAACACATAAATTGAAGTAATTAATTTAAAAATTATTCTCGTTATCAAAACCAAAAAGCGTGTTTTTAAGAAATAATAACTATCAAAAGATTGACACTTGTTTATGTCCGGTTTAATTGTGAAATTGTGTCCAATGACCAAAATTGTATTAAATAGTAAAAATATATTCTAAATATACTTTAAAACCACTCAAATTCATAATTTATCACTATTAATTATTTCGATTAAAAAAGTTTTTTTAAATTAAAATTTAGTAATTTTCACAATTCATCAAAATATAAAAGTTATCCGAAAGGTGACAAAAATTCACCCTAAGCTAATTTTGATATTTAGAAACCAAAAATGAATTCAATTTTTAAAGATAAAATTTATAAAATTTCAAAAAGTGGGTATTACTATTCATAACGGCTACTTTGATTGGTCGCGGTGTGTTAGAATCTCGAAGTTGCGTATAATGCAAGCTATTGCATTATTCAAAGGGAAACGTATCATGGATGCTTGGGGTGTTACATTCTCCTGTCCTTCAATAAATTGCGTCGTTGCAATTTGAAATTGTTCTTTGAAAATAAAATGTTGAAAATGGAAAATACCTTTGTGGAAAACCCACATTGGAAATAAGGTTAATAAAATTTATCCTTAATAAGAGGGAAAGGGAAATGAAAAAGTCACCCCAAAATTATGATCTCGATTAGGAGAAAATTTTTGGCAATTAGAGACACATAATTGAAGGGAAAATGTAAATATTTGTAGGGAGTGATTGAGGTCATCAATCACAAACAAGTGTAAAATTGAGGGCCTCAAAGCCTTCAATCTATGGTGATTTAAAATATCATTAGTTCAACAAAACTTAAGGTATTAGGATAACACATTTTTTGTTTTAATATCCCTTTCCTAAAGTTTAAGAATTAATTTATTCATAGAATAAGAGAGAGGTATATATATATATACTTGACAAGTAGAGTTTCAACCTTCAACAAATTTCTACCATAAATTCATCTTTCACTCAAAAAGATAATAGAACTCAAAAATATTATATTTATCCTAATCGTACAAGGTTAAAAATATTAACATATACCATTTTGATTAGGAAAACTATTTTGTAATGACCAGGGACTTCCTGTAGGCTAGTGGTAGGTAATAAAGGTCTGTCGTACTATGGTTATGGGTTCGATTCCTGCAGCTTTGTCTGACGCGACGGGTTATCCCACGACCTGCAGGTTGTCCTTTTCCTAAAACTATATTATTATAATATTCCAAAAATAATCTTCATAAATTTTTTAACCTTAAACAATATTATCCAAAGTTAAACTTAATCCATTCCAACCTTTATAGTTATCCAAAACACCTTTGTCCAGACTCTCTCTAAAAGGTCTCTAAATTCCAAAATCAATTGTAACATCAGATTCCCTAAACAAAGTAAAGTTTCTCTTATTGTCACATACTAAAAATATGAGTACCTTCATCATATTAAAACCTTAATAAAAACAAAAAGTACTACAGTACAATCCATATATATATCACATTATTCTTATAACCATAATATAGTTCTTGAGTCCAAAAACACAAGTACAATAATAATTCAGCTTCATTTGTAGTAACAGCATAAGCTTGGCCTTGATCCCTTGGCCTTTTATGAGGTAAGTTTCCTTGGTTCTTAGGGAATTCATTTTAATAATGCATCATTTCTCTAAAATTTTATATTTCAACATTGACAACTTGTTTCTTTCCCTTGCAATCACGAGTCTGGTGACCTTTCTCTCCACATTTGTAAAAAACTCCCATTCCTTTTAGGCAAGTACTGGGGTGTTTCTTACCACAATTATCACATAATAGAAAATCATTCTTTCCCTTTTTCCCTTAATCTGTCTCTTGATCCACTGTTCTCTTCTTCTCTTGCTTTACTATGTTGTCATAAGACTTAGATAATTCCTTTTCTATCTTGATAGCACACGAGACAATATCTTCGTACGATGATAAGGATTGTGATACTAAAGCTCGATGGAGAAATGGTTTTAACCCATTAAAGAAACGATCAATATTATTTCTTGGGTTACGTATATAATTTGAAGCATGCCTCGCTAACCTTGTAAATTTAGACTCATACTTTGCAACATTCTCGTCCTCCTTTTGCCTCAGACTCATAAATTGTCTTTCTATATCCGCTCGATGGTCATGAGGAAAGTATTTTTCAAAGAAAATATCTTTAAACTCTCTCCATTCCATACTTGATACTTAGTCATCTTCCTTTGTATTTTGACTCAATGACCACCATTGATCAGCATCTCCAGTGAGGCGGTAAACTGTCATGACAACTTTTTCCCTTTCACTACTCCCTAAAGCCTGAAATATTTTATCTAGGGAATTTATCCATTGCTCAGCTACTAATAGATTTGTACTCCCATTTAATGTTGGTGGTTTTTGCCTCATGAAGCGATCTAACTTTCATCCTCCACACTGCGGATCAGGTTTCTCTATACGAGTAGGGTTATTATTCATAACCTGAGTGAGTTGTCCCAGTATGGTGATAAGCTGATCAGCACCAGTTGTATCACCAGATCCACTATAATTATCTTGAACAGGAGGTAAATCCCTACATGGAGTGTGTGCATTGATACAGTTTCCATTCCTTCCACTAGGCCCCATTTCTAAAAAATGTCATAAATTATATTATTTTATGAATCGAAATACATAATAACAAACTTGCAAAACACCTAACATAAATTGAACAGTTTATGGGTATGATCCATAATCATAAAAATGTTTTCTTTGAGGAAGTATATAATCATAAACCATTCATAATGGTTTTTAAAGAAATCATGAATTATCCTAAGCATATCCTCCAAGAGTGTCGTAACCAAGAGTGCAGTAAGGCCCATTTTCGTGCACCATTTCCCGTTGAGTCTATCTCAAAGCGGTGTTTTCAGGTTTTACCCCTAGGTACATCTGTGCCAGATCCTCCTCTACCTGCTCGTATCTAGATAGGGATGTATTTCATGGAAAACTCACAAAATCTCTACAATGCCAAAATTCTAGGAAGTTCTTCTATACTAATCCTCAAAGTCTATCTTAGGGCTATGTGCTCTAATCAGAGTTTACCTAAATATAGCTTCCAGGGTTAGTACTAAACTGCCTCTGATACCAACTATAACGCCCCTACCCTAGTTACCCAGATTCGGTGAATTATTACATAACATTGGCATTATCACAAAAGATCAAGTCTCAAAAGACTGATTATTTTAGTAGCTTTGGAAACACTAGATACATTCATAAGTTTTACATTACATCATAAAGTGAAAAACTACAACAACATAGTCTCCATAGTCCACACTCATCCCTTAGACTATCCCTACAAGTCAATCATAAAATACTTCTTCACATCCTGGAAAAAATAAAACATTGAAAGGGGTGAGCTCAGATGATCATAAAGGATAACAATATAGAAGAAACTTTCATAAATAAACATAAACATTTAAGGCAATGTATAACAAAAACAAAAGCCTTTTAAACTTGAACTTCAGTATAATAGGGTAAAGATAAAATGAAATAATGTCATTTAATTATTGACATGGATATTCTACTAGTCAAATAATCACATGCAATATCAATAACCACTTTCATAATGATGTAATGCATAATTCCAAACTATCATAACCACATAGTCAAGGCCTTGTGCCAAGACTACAAATAAGATTTTGTCAAGGCCTTGTTCCAAGACACTAGTTTGTCTCATGAGACCTACCGATGCATCGAGGAGCTATAGTGGGCTCCACCCGTCACTTACTAATTCTAATTTATTCCTTATATGAAAAGGTTTAAACATATCATAAACAATGCCCAAGAACCATAACATAATCGTATCACATAAAACACACATAAAGGAAACATAACATTTCCACATTTCAATCACAAGAAATCAATAAAACACATTGATATAATCAAAACATTATCAAAACCATTTTCAATACCAAAATAAAATAAAAGTAAAACAAGGTATTTATTTTTCATTTTAGAAAATTTTATGGATTGTAGAGGAAGCCGAAACTCAAATAATGGTCACAACGGCGGAGAATTCATTGTCACCGTATACGTAAGACAAGACATTCCTTTTGTCATTTAGTAAAACGCTTCGTACAAAAAGATTAATTTTGAATAAGAGTAAAAGTCAAAGGTTTTTATATAGCATATAAAATAAAGTCTTGTATTAAAACAAAATATGCCTCAATGAAAGGAGATTGAGACGAAGTCCCTTACCTCGTGTCCGACTTGACTCGATCGTTCTTTAATCTCATGAATAATAAACTATAGTTAATTTATATTTTCTTGAGAACCTTTTTCAAGTTCATTATTACTTTTACATCACTTATTACCATGTTATGAACATTATTTAATCATTTAATTTAATAATGGTCATTTTGTCGATCCTTGGTACTTGAGTCAAAAATAAACTTCTTATAATTACAAGTTGTTTATGTGGAAAAATATCCATTATCTCCAGAATTATATTCATGATTTAGATATCATATATATCATATATATACAGTATATACATGCATTTATAATAATACATAACATTTATAGGTAAGAAATGAAATGCACCGTTCATGGAGACGGTAAGCCGTACGTACGCATGAACGCTACTTTCATTTTTATTTCATATTTAATGGAATGAAATCATAATGATAAAAAGGTATATTATAATTCTAGTATAATATCATATATAATATCATTAACTCCATCCTTTATATATCCCACATATGGAATTAACGATTCAAATCAATTTTAGGGGGCGGTAGTCCGCACTTCCTAAAATGAAATTATCGCGTTTACCCATAATGGAAATCATAAAGGTATGTCATAAATGAAAAATACAGAATTATAAGGAAAACATAAAAATAATATATATCATATATAAATATAGTGACATCTTAATGGCCACCATGAGAGGTGTTAAAATAAGATTGAACAATCATCCTTTTATGAGGCAGTAATTCGCCACCCACAGAAACAGTATGTTCTTTAACCATTAGATGGAGGTGTGTGTAAGTTTAGTTTGAATCCTTCTCATAAAAACATCCAAGTATATTGTGGATACTTTTATTGCTACAAAATAAAATAATAAAAAGAGTTTAGGGGCTATATAAGTAAAATAAATGAAAAGAAGTTGAGAGAAATTGTTGCCTTTAGTTTGGGTAACTCCCTTTGGTTTGAACCAAAAGGACTCTTGAAGTGTCTTCTGCCTAAGGTAAGGCTTCTTGGATGAAGGGAGGAAATTTGAGAGGTTATTTGGGCAGAGGTTTTCCGAGAAAAATGGATTTGAAGGTGTGAATAAGGTGGTAGAGTTGGGGGCCTTTTATAACAGGAGAGGAGGGGCTCTTTTGGAAAGATTGAAAATATTATTTTATTATAAAATGGTTTTCAGATTATAAAGGTCCCAAAATTAAATATTTTAAAGATAAGGTGATAAGGGTTATAAATACACCCATAAAATAGGTTTTTGACAAGTTTAAGTCTTATATTTTACCTTATCGTTTCATTTTATTTAAATCGTTCATTAATGAGGTAATCGATGCATCATCATGGTGTCATAAATAAATTTATTTATTTAATGTCTAAAAATTATAAAAAAATTACCATGATGTAGGAAATATTTTTTTATTTCCAATGAATATTTATACTATAAGAGATAATTTATTTAGAAAAAATTAAAATTGTTTTACTTAGGTGTTACAAACGTTTGTTATATTTTCTTTTCTTTGAAAAATAAAATGATAAAATGTCACTATCACACAAAAGTGATTCCATGGGGTCCCTAAGTTGGCACAAGGCATCCCATGGTCTTCCATGATACAACCAATATAATTATAACACATGTTGGGGTCATTTTATTTTATAATGATATTATTTCATTACCCTTAACTACCTGATTACTAATTAATCATGATAATTAAAGATAATTGTCGTCATTACTATTCATAATTTCCAAAAACAAAAGAGTCTTAATTACATAATTTGGAACTTTTGATTCCAAATATGGAATCCATTTTACAAAATTCTAAACACATAAATTTTAATAATTAATTTAAAAATTATTCCCGCTGTCAAAACCAAAAAGAGTGTTTTTAAGAAATAATAACTATCAAAAGATTGACACTTTTTTATTTTCGTTTTAAATGTGAAATTATATAAAATGACCAAAATTGTATTAAATAGTAAAAATTTATTCTAAATATACTTTAAAACCACTCAAATACATAATTTATCACTGTTAATTATTTCGATTAAAAAAGTTTTTTTTAATTAAAATTTAGTAATTTTCACTATTCATCAGAATATAAAAGTTATCGGAAAGGTACCAAAATTTTACCCTAAGATAATTTCAATATTTCAAAACCAAAAAAGAAGTCAAGTTTGAAAGATAAAATTTATAAAATTTCAAAAAGTGGGTACTACTATTCATAACGGCTACTTTGATTGGTCGCGGTGTGTTAGAATCTCAAAGTTGCGTACAATGCAAGTTATTGCATTATTCAAAGGGAAACATACCGTGGAAGCTTGGGGTGTTACAAATATCATTTTACACCTTATATTTTTTTTAACCCCTTGGTAAACCAATTTTAACCTTAGTCACGGTAATGAATTTTTAAATATTAAAGGTTTATAATTTTACTTATAAGGTGTTGTCTCATAAATGTACAAGGGATGAAATTTTAGACCATTTCTCATAATTATTTTCATATTTTTATATTTTTATTATTTTTAAATAACTTAATAAAATATATTTAAAAAAATACTAGTAATTTATTTTTAAGAACTATTCGCATAACTTGACTTTGAAACAACATGAATGCAATAAAATTTAAATATAAACATTTTACACATATCCAATAAGTTATATTTAACTTCAAAATTATTTGGAAACTTTAACTCCCCAAAATTACCTGATTAACTGTTTTTGTGGTAACAAAAATTTACTATGGTTACTATTCATATTGAAAAAAAATAAAAAGGGGTTATTTAAAAAAATTGAACCTCCTAATTAAAAATAAAGAATCTATTTTTTAGTATTTAATTACTAAATATTGTATAAATTAAATATAATATTCACTCAATAAACCATTTTTAAAGAATAAAATGAATTTAAAAAAATGATTATTTCCTAGTAATTCGTCAATATTTTTTTTAATTATCTCAGTTATATAGATTTCATAATTCAGGTAATATTATTCATAACCACTAATTTAATAGCTAGGTTATAACGCTCATATTTAAATATTAATATTTCAGGGTTCATTTAAGCTCGGTGTTTGGTGTTGTATACACTATCAAAAAAAGTGATGTTTTCTAAAAATGTTAGGGTGTTACATTCCCACCCCCCCCCCCATTTAATAAATTTCATACTCCCAATTTGAACTTGATCTCAATAATCAAGGGTTTGAAATTTTAGAATAACTATGTTAAAAACCCACATAGTAAAAAGGGTTAATAAAAATTCCTCTTGAAAAGTGGGAAAGGGAAATACGAAGGTCGTCTTTAGTAACATGTGACTAGTTTTCAAATAGTATAACATTAGTGGAATGTAAAAATATGTATATAAAGGAATAATAATTTCCAAATAATGATTTAAAGTGATAGAGAATATTGATCATAAGAAATTTAATGATTTATGAGAATTTTAATGACCACAAAACCGTAAATCAATGATGTATGAAAACGATCATCGATTCATTATAAATAAAGGTAATAAGTTAAAAAAATTCTTCAAGATCATTTTTCTAGATTTAAGTAATTAATTTACCATATACACTAAAAACATCAGTAATTACACTTACTTGAAAAGAATAAGTTCATCATTAAATCAATTTCCACCACAATCTCATCTTCTTCTCTAGATGATGGGTATTCAAGATAAATTTTTTCATGCCTGAAGAGCTAAAAAACTTCTAATGGATCACATAATCCACAAAATGATAATAATAAATTTGTCCTTTTTTCAATATTAACATAAACTAGAATAGATATCACAAGGTAAGACAATATCCAAAACTTATAAACCTTCATATGAAGAAATAATACATTAATCTCCAAAATTCAACAAAAACACCCAAGATTAAACATATATCATTCTATAAATAAATAACCCTAAATCATTAATAACCATGACAATAAAGAATGTTTTAACCTCAAATTTATATCTCATACCTTAATTCGTATATCCCTAAAAATTTAATAGCATTCTTCTTAAATAATCACTCATGTTATACCAAAGGGTTTCATATACCTCAACCTAATGTAATTTCTCCCAAAATATCATTAATCATTATGAAAAATTACAATATAAACTTATAATGTAGTGAAATTCACTAATTTATTTCTTTTTTGTTCCTATTTTCCCCTACTACATCACTCATGTTTGGTCTCTTTTGTGGACATTGCTCCCTGTTCAATCCCTCATCATCTCTTCCCATGCTCTTTCCTCTGGGTGGACGTATTTCTGACACCATTCAGGTCTGGTGCACTAGTTTTCTCAGGGATATTTGTTATGTGCATGTTGAGTTGTGTTGGTTTTCTATGATCACAACTTTTTTTTGGTATCGTCCTTTATTATTTCTCTCTTTAATGGAGGTTTTTATTTCTTTAATTTTTTTTGGTGTGCTATTTTCCTAGTGGTGGATTTGAATTTTGGGGTTAGTGGACCATGCAAAGATGATTTTCTCTGTTGAGGCCCTAATCCTCTTCACATTATTCTCTAGATTATTGTTCCTTCATTGATCTCCCAGTCAATCTACTGCAGTGGTTTCATAGATACATTGGGATGTGTTGTTCAATTATTCTATGGTGTTCCAAGAGGTGCATACAATGTTTTCTTCAATCCAATATTTGGTGTTACTCATTAGATCATGTATGTCTTTGGTGCATTGGCATCCTCATTTTTTGTTTGCTGTGTGAGAGGAATCAGGGGATCAGAGGCATGGTTTGACTTTTTTTCTGATTATCATTGGTTTTCTTGGATTTGGATTTGTGGTTTTGTGGTTTACTTGGATAATTCTAGATGATTTGAGTCTAGTGCTTTCGTGGATCCAGTTTCAAGTTTTTTGGAGGATCAATGTTTTGAATAGTAAATCTTGGTTAAGTTCATGGCTCGTTGTTGAGGTTTATTCCACTTCCAAGTCTACTCTGGCTTCACATTAAGTCACTCCTCTCCCATTTCTTCTAGTGTGGTGGTTTGCATAAAGTTTTGGTATGTGATCTTCTAGTGGTTGGTGGAGTTATGGGTTTAAGATTTGGAAACCTAGAACTAACTGGTTGTACTTTGATTTCATGGATATTTAATGTATTTAAATATTTAACATCTTTTTACATATTTTTCATTATTCTGAATGACTATGATGCAATAATGTCCTAGAGTATTTGTTGCATTGATAAGGTCAAGGCAGTTCCCATCTATGATGAGAACACTCGAATGATAGAAAAATATACTTAAATATAGTTCTGTGGTTGGATGACATACTATGAAGGGACACATAGCATTCAGACCCTCAGGTGCGAGTATTCGTAAGAAAATGAGACTTCCTCTCATGAAGTTCTCACTCAGTAATCTCCAAGACAGAATATTATGACAACAGACCCGCCAATAATAATTTTTCATGTTTTGGTGTCATCGGATATTTCTATCTGCGAGCGTGGGTAATGATCCTTAGACTTTAAGATTATCATTAATAAATATCAGAACTAGTTCACTTTTATTTACTGATGAAAACTATCACACAGACAGTTGGTGGGAAGTAGGGTACGTTGGGTGCATCACGAGTGACATGATATTAATAGATAAGTCGATGAAGGATTTGTCCCTTCCATTTATGGAAGTTGATATCTCATCCCTTTGATTGAAATAGAATCGTTTCATGAAATTCCAAGTCCATGGTGTAATGATGAGTTTATTTCAGGTAGTCAAAGAACAACGTATCAAGCATAAATGTTGATGACACTATCAAGAAAACTACTTCATGAGATATTGAGACAAAGGGATTATATTACACAGTGAGAATTCTTATGTGGATGTCATTTTTGTGACTTTACATTCTTTATCTTGGGTACCTTGACCCGTTTCTAGATTGTACTCTTGGACTTTAGGCAAGCCCACCTAATGCCAATGAGAAATAATTCTAGAGTGTCACACACTAAGTGTTTTTGGTGGTCTCTGTTAAAGTCTATTTGAATATAATTAATGAAATAAATATTATTCTCAAGACCGTGGAATAATTTTATTCAAGTTTAGATGATCGCATAAATTAAATTAAATTTATTTATTTATTTTATTGAACATTTAATAAATATTTATTTACTAGTTCATAAATAAAATATTTATTTGAGAGAATAAATTATTTATTTATTTATTCAGGTTTTTAATAAATGGAATTGGAGTTCGAGCAGACCAAGGCTGGTCTAGTAGTAAAAGAATTATTTTCAAGAAAATAAATAATTATTAGTTAGCACAATATTAAAATAATAATGACACTACTATTATTTTTTGATGTTTAATTTTATTCATAATTCCATTTGGCGCAAGTTTGTGCACCATAAATAATGACACGGTATTGTTATTATGAGCATGGGTTTTCTCTAAGTTCATGAATGTATTTAATTCCTGTTATGAAAATAAATATTGTAACAGAAGGTCCATGCAAATAAATAGACTATTACATCTATTGTTCCATAGAGAACACACCGCACGCTTGATTAATTGAGAACTGTTGAGCTAAACAATTTCTCTCTCGAATCCTCTTCCCGTACCTCTCAGTAATGAGAGACGTTATTCAAGGCCAAAGAAAAAGCAATCAAGAACAACCGACACAGGACACTCGCTTCACCGTGCTAGCACCCAGAGAATGAGTGGTTTCAATTGGAGGTCATTGAAGCACATGTGGATCACTGCTAGAGGGATTCTAGTTTGGATCCATGAAAGAACAACCAGATAATCTGGAAGTGTCATTCTGAACGATGAACATCATCAATGAAGAAAATATAGATGATCCTAGTATTCTTTTCTTTATGAAGTTAATTAAATTAATTATAAACATGATGTGAAAGATCATCTCTAAAGGTTTAGGGCCTCTTCCTTCTTTATCTAAGTCATTGATTATCTTTTGTGGAGACTGGCGTTCATCTTCGTATTAATCCTAGAATAATCATTGATCATGGTAAAAAGTAAAGTTGGGTGTCGGCCCAACCGTGCTTCTGTTACGCCAAGAACCTTCAAGTGGTATCAGAGTAGTTACATCATAGTTTATAATTATTTAAATATTTCATTTATGATTTAAGCATTTAATAATTTAGTTGTTTCAATTCGATTATATCATTCTGCAAATCTAAATCTCGAGATCTGTTCCTCCTCTTTCATTTCTCATTCACCTTACAGAAATGATCATTCCTTTTAATTTTGATTAAAATAAAATAGAGGACCTCATCCGGAGGAGCCAAAGCTTCATGTCCATACAACACTAGAACACACGATGTGTATTTGATAGTACACATCGTGTAGTCAAGATTCAATGCATCGAACCAGTTCTCCAAAACAAGTCATATGTTGGAGTCTTTCTAAGTCTTAAATGACTCTATGTGTTAACTAGGAATAGGTGGCACACGGTTTCTAGATTACATACCTTGTAGTCCACTGGACACGGCATGTAGTCCCTTCAAGTTAGGTTTGGACTTTGTACCCCATACATGGCTTACTCGGCTGAAAACCGTGTAACGTGGATACTACATGGCATATGGCCCACTGAACAAGTCATGTACTCTTAATATTTCTGAAGTTCATCTACACACCATGTCTCTGAGTGTGTACATCAGATAGACAGTGAATGATAGCACACGCCGTGTAGTTGAAACTACACATCGTGTACTCATCCAAATTGCGTAGATGTATTAAAATTTATTATTATATTATACAAAACCTTGAGATGTGTACCATATTGCAGGTATAAAGTTGAGGAATAACAAATGATAGGTGTTTTATATATATATGTGTTTAATTTAATGTATGTGTAATGTTCATTTCTACTCATTGGGTATTTATGAATAGGAATTCACCAGGTTGCCTCCAAGGTATAAGTTACATAAAAAGATAATTTTATATGAATTTATTTGTTTAAAATTATGATGGATTATAATCTCAAGGAAATTCAGAAAATGATTTAAGATAAAAGTATTGATTAATTTTAAATGATAATTAATTGATTCAAGAATGATTTATCTTAAACATAAATGATTAAATAATTTAATGCTAGTTTTATTTATGCATAAATATTGTTGCATGTATGGATGGTCATCAGCTAGACCAAGACCTTTTTATGTGGATGGTTTCTTTTAATTTATTTATTTAAATTAAATTTGTTGGCTAGTGAGCCTTCTCCTCATTAATATGTAGGGCCTGAATTCCCAAGGTTTCTTTTATGTAAAACCCCTTTTTTACCCATCACCTGCATGTGATATTAAAAAAAGCATATTTAATGGATAAAACTCCCAATCTAGTGGTGGTGATTCAATCTGGAGCTGAGACAAAACCAATCCCAGGAGATACAGATGCGGACAGGAGGAAAGTTGTACATGAACCCAAAATGTTCAAAATGTTTCTACCCTGGGTCAAGGTTAGTTTATCAACCGCTAGATAAACTAACCATTAGAAAATCTCATTATCATTCCATTTATTTTATTTCTATCAATTGCATGGTTTATCATTATGGATGTTTTGTCACGATCACATAATTAATGAATTAAACAAGCATGCAAGATGGAACTAAAATAAACCATAATTATGCATAAATATTATCAGGACATGGTTAATCACTTAAGTAAGTTACACTTAATATTAACAAGCATGTTATAATAATAATAATAATAATCAATTCATGAATAATAGATAAAAATCCCTCAAATAAAATATTATGTCAGATGAAGCCTTCTGTTACTTGATTAAGGGAAAAAGTCAATAAATATATGTGTTTGACCAACCCTTGTGAGGACACTTAATTTTATACAGTAAGCCCTTATGAAAGGTTTTGGGTTGACTTAACCATATTACATTAGGAGGAGAAGACCTTGCTAGACTTGGTGTAATATTGGAGGCAAGAGTTAGGGAAATACAAAATTCATGATTTCAGGATTGGGGAGTCCACTCAATAGATCAAGGAGCTGTAATCTCGCAGTTGGAAAAGACCTGCCTACCTAAATACCTTCTAATAGCTTAACCAATCCTTTTTGGGGTTATGAGAAGGGGAATATGGATCCTTTCCACTGGAATATCTTGAAAACTAGATATTCTGAGTTTAATGGTGATGTCCATTGAGACTTGATAGAATAGTGGGAGACTTAATAAAAATTTATTATTTCTCATAAAATGTAATCAAGAAAGCACTGATTATATTCTCTTTTAATTGTAGAATAAAAATGAAAAGTTCATAAACCACACTATCCCTATGATAAATTATGGATAAAGACAACATCCTCACATGCAGTAAATTTTAGGAATGGTTTAGATTTCTTTAGGTTAACCTACTCTGTGAACGGAAGTCTTATGTGCTAGAGTCATCATTACCTAATCCGCCTAGCAAAGAGGTGAGTGATAAGAATTTCTTGGTCTATGAGAAACATATAAATGACTCGGTCGACATTTAGTGTTTGATGCTATCATCAATGTCTCATGAGATCATGAAGTCTCATGAAAACATGGATGCTTATAGAATGATCGAGCACCTCTGTGGTCTTTACTATGAGAGAGAAAGATAGGAGAGGTTTGATATCTCTAAGTTTTATTTCAGAGTAATCCTGGAGAAGGTTCCCCAAATGGGCCTCATGTAGTCAAGATCATTGGCTACATTTAGCACCTAGAGGTTATAAGGTTTAAAATCCTTAAAGAACTGGGCACTGATCTCATTCCCGTATCACTCCCTCAGAGATTGTCTATCTTTGTTGTCAATTTCAATATGAACAACATTGAGAAGTCTCTATCTAATATTTTTATCCTCATTTTCTAAGTGGAAAAAGATATAAATCATGAAAACCCTTATGTCCTTATTGTGAATAAGAGGAAAGTTAAGGCGAATAGATTTAAGCCCAAATCTTCTTCACAACCTTCCAAGAAAAGTAATATCAAAGGGGAGGCAAAGAAATAGGAGGTTGTTTGTTTCGCAAGTGTCAAGAAGGTCCACTAGAAGAAGAACTGTACCCAGTCTAAGAAGCAAGGGGAAGCTTCATGTGAATTTTTTATCAAATGAAATCTATATATTTCTACAAATTGGGTGTTAGATATAGCTTTTCATTCTCACCTATTTATCATAATATAGGAACAAAGTAGATTCAAGAAGATAGACCAAGGGGAGGTAGGTCTACAAGAATCCAACGGATCCAGACTTGTTGTTGTAGTTTTCGGGGACTACCACCTTACATTGAAAACTAGGATAATATTGGTCTTAAAGGGTTGTTATTATGTTCTGTGTGTTACTAAAAACATTATTTCTGTATCCATATTAGATACAGATGGTTTTTTTTCACATTTGGAAATAAATATTACTTCTTTTACAAAGATAGAATTTTTTTTTGGTAGGGAACATTTATACAATGGACTTTACATGTTAGATTACACAAACCAAGTAATGGAAATCAATAACAAATATATTTCACATGATTCATACCACACCCAAATTTGGCATCACCAGCTAGGTCATGTAAATGAGAAATACTTGACAAAGTTACATCAAGATGGATATTTAAATTATTTCAAACAAAAACCACTTGGAGTACGTCATGAATGTTTACAAGTAAAAATGACCAAAGCCCCATTTAGTGGGAATGGTGAAAGGGATAAATAACTTCTTGAATTGATTCATACTGATGCGTGTGGACTATTTCTATTTGAATCAAGGGAAGGTTATTAATACTTCATAACTTTTACTAATGATTTTAGTAGATATGGATATATATAATTAATGTGGTATAAGTCAGATTATTTTGATAAGTTCAAAGAATACAAGAATGAAGTTGAGAAGTATCTTGGTAAGAATATTAAGAAACTCCGCTCAAACTGTGGTGGATAATATCTTAATCAAGACTTTATTGATTACTTACGAGAGTTTGGGATCCTATCCCAAATCACTCCTCCTTACACATCCTAGTGGAATGGTGTGAGAGAAAGGAGGAACCGCATCCTTTTTGAAATTGTGAGATCAGTGATGAGTCATGCGAGTCTTCCATTATCCTTTTGGGGATATGCGTTACAAACAGCAGTGCACAAACTAAACCGAGTACCAACTAGATCGATGGATGATATTATATATGAGTTTTGGAGTGGAAAGAAAGCCATATTATTGAATTTAAATGTGTGGGGAAGTTATGCATTTGTTAAGTCCTCTTCAGGTAACAAACATTCACCCTGAGGCACAAAGTGTACCTTTATAGGATACCCCAAGTAAACAAGGGGATATTACCTATACAACCTCTCAGACAAAAAGGTTATAGTGGAAAGACATGCCATATTCCTTGAGAGGGAGAACATATCCAAAAGAGATAGTGGGAGAGAGATAGACTTCGATGAAGTTGAGGCTCAAGGTATAAAAGAGTGGGTACAGGAGCAGATTCCACAAAGCCCCATTGAGGAAAGAACTATTCTAGAGACACAAGAACTGCATAAGAAGTACAAGAGAGGTTAGAGAACTAGAATGATACAGTTTACTAGTTACCTAGAATGGTGAATCATTATTAGTTGACAATAATGATCCTCTAACCTACAATAAAGTAGTAAGTGGCACAGATGTTGCCAAGTGGAAAGAATCCATGAATTCTGAAATGGATTACATGTTCCAAAACCAAATCTAGATATTGGTAGATCCTCTAGTTGATGTAAATACTATTGGTTGCAAATGGTTATTCAAGAAGAAATAGGACTTGGAAGGAAAATTTAGTACCTATAAAGCATGACTGGTTGCAAAAGGGTTCAAACAGGATCAAGGCATTGACTACGATGAAACCTTTTCACTAGTTGCAATACTGAAATCCATCATAATTCTATTGGACATTATCGATTACCATGACTATGAGATTTGGAAAATGGATTTCAAAATAGCCTTCCTTAACAGGAACCTTCTGGAATATGTATACATTAAACAACCTGGAGGATTTATGACTCAAAAGCATACCAATAAAGTATACAAGTTGCAGAAATCCATTTATAGACTAAAGTAAGAATCCAGGACATAGAACATTCATTTTGAGGAAGCTATAATGAAATTTGGTTTTACTAATAATTAATGTGAGCCTTGTGTTTACAAATGGTATAGTGGGAGTGCAATCATTTTCCTAGTAGTATATTTTGATGACATATTAATTATTGGAAATGAGATACAAGTCTTACAGTCTGTTAAGGAGTGGTTCAATCAATGCTTCTCCATGAAAGACTTGGGTGAGTCAACATATATTCTTGGGATCAAGATCCATCATGATAGATCCAAGATATTTTTGGGCTTAAGTCAATGTACATACATTGATAAGATACTAAAGAAATTCAGTATGGAAAATTCCAAGAGGGGATTGTTTCCAGTGTCAAATGGAATTCATCTTTACAATAAAATGTGTCCTCGGACACATGATAAAATAATGATAATGGCAAGAACTCCATACACATCAGCAATTGGGTTAGTCATGTATTCCATGCTATATACTTGGTTGGATGTCTCCAATGCATTAAGTGTGGTAGGTAGATATCAAGCTAACCCAGGTGACCGCTATTGGATGGAAGTAAAGACTATCTTAATGTATCTGAGGCATACTAAGGATATGTTCCTGGTTTATGGAGGGGATGAGGAACTAGTTATCATAGGATATGTAGATACTGGTTTATAGACTGATCAAGATGACATGAAGTCATAAATGAGATACATCTTCACTTTCAATAGAGGTGTAGTGAGCTGTGGTCGCAGATTCTACAGTAGAGTCTGAGTATATTGCAGCTTCTGAGGCAGCTAAAGAAGCAGTTTGGATGTGAAGCTTCATCCAGAAACTAGATGTGATACCTAGCAGTAAAGATCTCATCATGCTGTACTGGGATAATACCACAGTGGTGGCTCTCGCAAAAGAGACAATTTCACAACAGCAGATGAAGCACATACTCTGTAATTTTCATCTCTTGAGGGATTTTTCTCAGAGGGGTGAAGTTGTAGTGAGAATTATTTCCACGAAAGACAACATGGTAGACCCCTTGACTAAAGCCTTGACTCATCAGAAACATGATCAACATGTGAGGTCTAGCGGACTAAAAGTCATAGGCAGTTGGCTCTCGTCCAAGTGGGAGTTTCTAAGATTTTGTTCCATAGAACCAACTGGTTGTAATTTGATTACATGGATATTTAATGAATTTAAATATTAAACATCTTATTACATATTTTTCATTGTTCTACATGAATATTATGTAATATTGTCCTAGAGTATTTTTTGCATTGATAAGGTCAGGGTATTTCCCCGCTATGATGAGAACCTTGAAATGCTATAACAATATTCTTAAATATAGTTCTATGGTTGGATGACTTTCTATGAAGGGACACATAGCATGAAGACCATCTGGTGAGAGTACTTATAAGAATATGAGACTTCCTCTCATGAACTTCTCACTTGGTAATCTCCAAGATAGTAGATTATGAGAACAAACCCGCCAGTAGGAATTCTACATGTTTTAGTGTCATCAGATATTCTTATTTGCGAGCGTGTGTAATGGTATTTAAAATTTAAGATTATCATTAAAATGTGTCATGACTCATGCACTTTGATTTACTGATGTAAACCATCATGCATACATTTGGCGGGAAGTAGGGTACGTTGGGTGCATCATGAGTGACATGATATTAATGGACAAGTCGAGGAAGGATTTATCCCTTCCATTTATGGAAGTTGATTTCTGAACTGTTTTATTGAAATAGAATTTTCGCGTGAAATTTCATGGACATGGTGTAATGATGAGTTTATTTGAGGTATTAAAAGAACGACATATCAAGAATAAAGGTTGATGACACTATCATGAAACCTGCTTGATGAGTTATTGAGACAAAGGGATTACATTAAATAGTGAAAATTCGAATACAGATGTCGTTGTTGAGACTTTACATTCTTTTTCTTCGGTTCCTTGACCCATTTCTAGACCGTAATCTTGGAATTTAGGCAATTCCACTTAATTAAAATGAGAAAAAATCATAGAGGGTCACACACTAAGTGTTTTTGGTGGTCTCGGTTAAAGTCTATTTTAATTTAATTAATGAAATAAATATTTTTCTCAAGATTGTGGAATAATTTTATTCAAGTTAAGATGATCGCATAAATTAGATAAAATATATTTATTTATTTTATTTAACATTTAATAAATATTTATTTACTATTTTTTAAATAAAATATTTATTTAAGAGAATAAATTATTTATTTATTTATTTGGGTGTTCAATAAATAGAAGTGGAGTTTGATCAGACCAATGGCTGGTATGGTAGAAAAATAATTATTTGTAATATGGTAAATAATTATTAGTTGGTACAAGATTAAAATAATAATGAAAAAGCTATTATTTTGTGACGCATAATTTTATTCATAATTCTGTTTTTCACAAGTTAGTGCAACATAAATATTGATGCGATATTATTATTATGAGCATGGGTTTTCTATAAGTTCATGAATGTATTTAATTTCTATTATGCAATTAAATATTGAAACTTAATTTCCATGAATATAAATACAAATGTACATCTATTGTGTCATAGAGAACACACCGCACGATTGGTGAAATGAGAATTGTTTAGCAAAATAATTTCTCTCTCGAATCCTCTTCCCGCCCCTCTCAAAAGTGAGAGATGTTCTTCAAGGATGAAGAACAAGTGATCAAGAATGAATGAAACAAGACACTCACTTCACCACCTAGAGAATGAGTGGTGTCGATCAGAGGCCATCAAAGAATGTGTGGATCACCTCTAGAGGGATTCTAGTTTGTATCCTTTCAAGTGCAACGAGATAATACTGAAGGGTCATTCCGAATGATCAACATCATCAATGAAGAAAATACGGACGATCCAGGTATTACTTTCTTTATGAAATTAATTAAATTAATTATAAACATGATATAAAATATATTGTCTAAAGGTTTCAAGCCTCTCCCTTCTTTATATAAATATTTGATTTTATTCCATGGAGACTGGATTTCATCGTGGTATTGATCCCGGAATAATCATAGATCATGGTAAAAATTAAAGTTGGGTGTCATCCCAACCGCACTTCCGCTGCACCTAGAACCTTCAAAGGGAGGCTCAGTCTGCATAGGCTTTGTCCCTTTGGTATGTTAAGGTTATGGTTTGATGGATATTTATTCTGATTGTTCATCATTACAAAGGTGTTTTCTAGGATGATGGTGTTGCATCTTGATGTCTATAGTGGTGTATTGATTATGGTGAGATTGATGGAGTATTATTTTTTCGGTTATTGGATTCAGTGGTGATTGGGAAACAATGATGATGGTGGTGTACTCTATAACATGATGAAAACTGATGTGATTTTGACTAACGTGTGTGATTCAAGGTTCTTTAGAAGGGGTACTGGTTGTATCCATTAGTATCGTTGATGATGGCGATGTGATGATGATGATGATGGTTATTTTTTATGGGGATGAAGGTGTGGTTGGTGATGTGGACTCGATGTGTTAGACCTCGATGTGGTTGGGGGATTGTGTCTCTCTCGTGACCAAATGTGGTTGCTGGTGTAAGGATCTAGGTGTAATTTCAAATTTTTGATTCATGGATTTGGTAGGTATCTATTTTTAATTTTGAATATGGATCCCTTATTGATTTATTTTATTTTAAATGTGAAGTTCGCACTAAACCTTAAATTGGATTTTAGATAATATAAAAAATGGATTCAAGCATGGGATAATACAACATCCTAATATCTAAATTTACCTAAAGGGTGATCTAAAAACAACTATAATAGCCTATAATCTGAACTCCCAGATCTGATGCTGATTAGATAATCATTAAATTTCTGGATTTGATACCAATAAATTTGATCCAATGTAAACCATTCAAACATTAAAACATCAAAAGGAAATATTAGATCACTTACATACCTATGGACCTTTTAGGATTAGTGTTTAGGGAATTATAAAACACTCTTACATAACAGTACCCATGTCTTAAAAGGAGTATTTTTCACACTATTTCCAGATTTTCCAATCCCACGTTAAGTCTTCGATGTGTCCCATAAAATTCTTCCCACATGAAACCTTTCTATATATAATTCATTTAACATCATTCTTCAAAACATGTGTGGATAGAAATCATAATAAATATTATCTCAAATATTCAGTAAGGGTAAACATAATCATTAACAATTGAATGTCATTAGTGAGAATATGGGTATAATGAAATAATAAAAGTACGTGATCACAACATAAGAGAATTCATACCCATAAAAACCTCGATCATAAAATATGTGACATGACATAAAGATTTATCAAAGGAAATATTTATGTTAATCAATAATCGTGATCCATGTGATATAAATCTTGATCAAAGTAACCATTAGAAACCCATTTAAATCATAAATTAAAAAAATGTGTCTTTGAACATCATTTTCATATCACTCTTACAATCACTTTTACAATCACTCTTACAAATGGAATAACCTACCAAGTACATTATAATAATCACTTAGGAGAACCAAATAATAGGGTAACTCTATCACTTCACCTAATTTATTGGAGGGCTATAACCGACCCATTCATCCATGCTTTATAACAAAACTAACCATCCTTGGTTTATAAGAAACTTTTACATTGTTTATAATGGAACCACCCATCATCATAAGAAATTTCCAATAACCATAACATGAATAAAGTATATAGATCTTGCACTTCATAAAAAAAATTTAAAAATAACCATTATTCTTTTCATAACATGATTAAACTGTGGAAAATAATGGGTTCCTTAATAATCTCTTTGAACAATCATAATTCAACCCAAGAAAGAATATGGATTTTATCATTACAATATATCCACAATGGATCATAATTAACATTAATTATTTTTTTACTGATGAATATAAATACCATTAAAATATTATTAAAAACATTATTGAGGAAAATATCCTTCAAACATGGAAAATTACTTTTAAAGGCAAAGAATTCACAAACTATTGTGAAATAATTTTCATAGAAAATTACCATGAAATTTTATAAAATAATATTCCATGAAAATAATTTTCATTACTTTGGTAAAATACATTCATGATTTAAACATTCAAAATGAACATTTGTTTAAAGTTTTGTAAAGTGTGTTAAAGGTGACCCATATGAAAAAAAAACTAACAAATTTCATTTTAAAAACTTTTAAAATAATGTCAAATATCATGTAAAATAATTTTAGTAAATTATTTGTTTTTATAAAATAACATTCTAGAAAATATTTAATAAGGAATAGATATAGATAAGAAATATTCTCAATCTAAAATAAAATACAAGATCGATATCACTTACAAACAATTTTATTGATGTTTCTTTATTCAATAAGAGATAAAATGGAAACTAAAACTGTAAACTAAATTCATAATTATAGGAGAAGAAAATATATGTTGTTAAATAAAATAATATCATATAATTTTATAAAAGGAACATTGAGCATAAATAATCTCAAAAGGAAAAGATATTATAACATAAAGCCCTTACCTCTTTGGTAACTTTTGATTAAAAAGTCATTTAAATTAAGATAATGATATGGAATTTTAAATATCATGAATTTCATGAATAAATATTTCATAATTTATTAATTATGTATTAGTTACACCATTTAAGTAAATCATGGTGCACGATATGAAATAGGTCTCAAGAAAAGGAGATTGAGACAAAGAAAACCCTTCCAAAGATCATAAATTTTAAAGTGATAATTAGTCCATGGAGTGATTATGTTAACATATGTAAATCTATATAAAAGAATTGTAAATAAAGAATAAAAAATTTAGAGATCAATTCACCCATAATCGTAGAATAAAACAGTCAAGGAAGAAGTCATATAACCCAATGAAAGAAAATTGAGTTAAGAAAACCCTTACTGCTTTGTAACTTTCATGTAAAATCCACTGGGATGAAATAATTTTAATTTTAAATAAAATATGATTAAGTATGAATGATTCATGATAAAATATTTAAAATGTTAGTGTATAAACAATATAATATAAATTATATGTATATCATTAATATACTCCTCAATGAAGGGAAATTGATATGAAATCTCTTACCATGAGTCCAGACTTACTATATTTATCCATTAACGCCTATAAAATGATCTTATATCAATTATTTTATTTCTTAATAACATTTTATAGTATTAATACCTTATCTTTATACAATTTATTTAATTTATTTTAATAATATATTTAATTACTTAATCGATTATTTCAACGTTGGGTGTATTGATGTCGTTCAGTGTATAATTTTAAAACAGCTTCGGTTTATTGAGCATGGTTAAAGAGGTAATTGTTCCATCATCACCAAAATAATAATAATGAAATAATATAATTTTTATACTTTAAAAATACTTATAAAACCAACTGTGAAATATGGTTATTAAAAATTAATTACGATATAATCTTGCAGATGGTAAGTCGTACGTACGCAAGAGTAACTTCTGCATTTTTTAATAAACATTAGAGAAATAAGGTAAGTATTATATTATCTTTACATAATTATTATTATTATATTATAAATAAAATATTATATCTTAAAAAACTTTATATATATCATCCATGTGATTTAGTGATGAAAAATGAATCACATTTCTTCATGGAGGTAGTAATCCACACATATTCATGAATGATATTATCATTTTTTAGTAGATGGAAATGTAAGAATATAGATGGTCAATTAACTTTAAATAATGATAATTATGTCATTAATATCATATATATATATATATATATATTAAATCCATAATTGTAATCATCCATGAGAGGCGGTGATGGAAAACAAATTAAATCAGTTCATGATGTGGTACTTCATCGTACACACGAACAATGGATTCATTTCCCATTTAATGAAAGAAGGAGATAGATATAGGTTATTCCATTAACATAAAAAAATATCAGTATATTTAAGGTAATGGTTTTATTTTTTCATAATTATTTATTAATATTTTAACGGGTAGAATAATAAATAAAACTAAAACATTTGGTTAAAAGTTATTCCTCTTCTTTGGATAACCTCATTTTATTTATACATAAAGCACTCTAAGGTTGTTATTTTACCCCAAATAAGACCTCTATAATTTTTTAAGGGATTTTAGGATGTTATTTTTGTTAATATTGGTTGAACCAAATAGTTCTCTAAGTGTGATGAAAATAGGATGGGAGGCGTCCTTTTATAAGTGAGGGGAGGGGAACTCTTAGAATTTCTCAAAGTATTAAATTAATATAAATTAATTTTCATGGAAAATGGATTCAAATTGATATAATTAGGATTTAGGATAGTGATTTGGTCAAATAATATCATAAAATAAAAGTTTTATATGTTTAATTTATTTTTTAAGCTTATCTCTTTGTTTTAACCCCACATTAACCATTTTGACAATTACCACAATATCAATGTTTTTTACTATTTATGGGGCTAGGAAAGTTACTATAAAAAGATAAATAACCCATAAATTGAATATAGTTGATATTTTCAAAAATATAAAATTCAATTTTCTAGTTATAGGATTTTAATTAATTTTAAATCATTTAATAAAAAAATATTATAAAATATCATTAACATCATTTTTGAGAATACATGAAATATTATAATAAAATATGTGCATAACTCATGTAAAATGGTTCAAAAATGACATGGGTTAGAATATAAGTTTTATAAAGTCTTAATTTAATCACTCGATCAAATTTATACCCGTTTATATATTATTTTAAATATTATCTTTCGGTGTAACCCCTTGTTAACCAATTTTAACCTTAATCATGGAAATTATGTTTTCAATATTGAGGGGTTACAATTTTAATTATATGGTAAAAATTGGCTCATAAATAGATAATAAATGAAATTTTAAACAATTTATCATAATAATTTTTCTCATGAAATATTTTTATTATTTTAAAATAATTTAATAAAATATATTTAACATAAAATACTATTAATGTCATTTTAAAAACTATTCACAAATTTTTACTTTGAAAACAACATGAAAACAATGTAATTAAAATATAAAACTTTAAAAAATATCTAATATATTATATTTATCTTAATAATTATTGGTACACTTTAACTCAACCAAAAAAATATTATTTTTAGTGTTTTTAAAGTCATTTACATGATTTTTTTACTAGTTACACTAGGGATATATTGATGTTTCATGTGAATTTAAGTTAATTTTTTCTTAACTAAAAATTAAAAATAAATAATCATGATAAAATAAATTCATCCATATTTCAAACAAATATTTTGAACTTAACATAATTCATTTTTATCTCTCTCACAAAATATTATAGATATTAAAAGAAAAAAAGTTAATTTTTTTAATTTATCATTTACTTTAATATTATAAAGTCCAAAATCAAAGTAAAATGGAAAATATATCATATTTTTGAATTTTGGATGATTTTGGAAGAAATATTGTCATCTTATAAAATATAGGCAAGTTTTGGGTTTATTTTGAGATATTATCATATTATGTTTTACCTTAATTGTCTGATTTAACATTACCAGGGTAACGAATATGGAATCCATTATTCAATATTTATTTTATAAATTTAAATCTTGGGCCTTTGGTTTCCTTTCCCTCAAAATTTTTACCCTTATAATTCAAGACTCGGATCCCATTTTTTATCTTACTTCAATCAAAAATTTGGTTACCCAGTTAGGGATTTGAATTAGAAGCCTAAAGTGGTTTTTCTAGAATCTAAAAATTCTATTAGAGGTAGCTTCAGTGGTATAATTACCTATTATGATTAATAAGTAAACATATATTTACATGTATGTTCATTTTTTCAAGGCTTGGTGGAGGGGGGGTTTCAGCTTCCCCCTCATTGAAATTGTGTATCTTTTTACTAATGAATTCAAACTAGAGCTCACAATTGAGTACATGAATCTACCTCACTATTGTCCTAAATGAAGTTGTCTCAGGCACTCAATAGAGAGGTTCCATAAATATCTGAAGCGTATTAACTAAAATAAGTCTTTTCACCTTTCTAAGCATTTTAAATTCAAAATGCTAGTTGAAGAACCTACTGCTTTGGCATGGCAGGCCAAAACCACCAATATTGCAGTGGTTTCAAAGGCCATTAATGGACACCTTTAAATTACAAGTATATTATGTCTTATAAAGGCATTTTTTAAATTTATCTAGTGAATTATACCCTATGTGATGGGGAATCAAAGTGAAATGGGAGCTTTGTGGATGGTGTCTTCCAAGATGAATCAGATAACTCACAAAATCAAACTGAGAAGATGGGGGTATTGTATTTTGTTGCAATGAAACTCGAGGAGGAGATGATCAGTCTTCCTAAAGTGATTTATGGATAGATATTTTGGATTTATAGGAAGAAAAATCTATTTCATATCGGTTAAAGAAATATAAATACATTGATGCTACTAGAATCTATAGGCTAATATCGGGAAACATGAATGTGTAAATGGTTTCTACATCACAAGGAGGAAAATCTACTAGAAACCATACTCTAGATTCATCTTCTTCACCTACTAATAAGAAGCCACAAGCTGGAAATGTGGTATCTGGGAATGCTTGTGTTGTGGCATCTATTATTGTCCCATATTAGAGTGAAAATAATATTACAGCTAAGAATGTAGGTGTTTTGAATCCTGGGAAAGATCCTTTCTTGGATATGTCTGAATCTTCTCTAATGAACTCAAGGAAAATGATAGTTGAGGTGGAAAAGGATGTGGAGGTTGTCCAATCTTGTAGTAGTATAGGAAATGCCCCTTTATTGGAGTTTTTTTCTTCTGAGAAGGGTATATAGGCTGATGGGGTTTGTAGAAATGGGATTATTAAGTGTTTTTATTCACCCAAATTCTTTCCTATGTAGGAATATATCAACAGCTCGTAGTTTTACTCTATCTATATTGAGATTCATGAGTTGAAATGTGTTTGGAAAAAATATCTAAACTATGATTTTAACACATATTCTTCTTTTATGTTGAATGTGCAGATTGAAAATGATTAAATTCATGTGGCTACTTCCCAATGTGGGATTTCCTCACTCGAGGACACTAAAACCACAAAATACATTTCTAGAAATATATATCTTTCTAATGAATCCTAACTTAAAAGGAGTGACCCAAATCAAGAGGAATTTCATAATGATCCTAAAATCTTGTTATGAAAAAATGATTTGGATATAGATCAAGACAATGGGCCACATTATGTGAATGATGAACCATTGGGAACAGATGATCAAGATGTGACATGGTAGATTCCCAAGAAATTGATGAGAGATAGGAACCTGAGAGGTTGTAGTGGCTCCTAGGGAAGGGGTGGTAGGCATAAAAAGGTAATTTCTAGAGTGTTTTCCATTCCATTCTTCCAACCATGCAACTCTGATTTACTTATTTCTGTGCATTTTCTTTTTTTATAATAAAGTTTTTGGAACCATGGGTTTCAAATCCATGGTTTCACTATTTCTAGTTATTGATATTTCATGGTTTGTTTAATCTCGGTGTTTCATGTTGTATACATTATAAAATAATGTTGTATTTTTAAAAAATATCTAGGTGTTATATTCGTGAAGTGGAAGTGATGAGTAATAAAGTTTTGTGAAGGGGCAGTAATTTCTATAAATAGACTATAACCCCCCCCCCTTTAAAAGCCCGGTTCTTTAAATATCCAAAGGCTCTGAATTCTTGAATGAATTGTATGAAGGTATTTCTTTCATGAATAATTCTTAAGAACATTAGTTCTGTGAATAAATTACTTATGTCAGTCTAACTAAGGGAGTTTCACAAAATTTTAGTAATCTTTACAAGAGGCTGTTAGTTTCACAAAACTGAAAAAGTTTCATGAAGGATTGGAGAGTTTCATGAAAGTGCACAATTTCATGAAGTATTTTAATTTTTATTGAAAGTGTGTATTGGGAATTCACATCAGGTGAATAGTATAGAAAGTGATTAAAACTTATTGAAGACCTTTCCAAAGGTGATATTCCTTGAAGGCTAGTTCAATAGGGAAAGTGAATCTGTTACGGTGACGTTCACCACTAGTTTGTGAAAGAGTAGTGTGAAGTTCAATGTGAACTAATTAATGAATCATATATTAGAGAGTGAATTCATTCTTTGGACTGTGATCCAAAAATCATTACCTCTTGAAGCAGAAAGAAAAAGTACAGGATAAAGGTAGTGAATCGTGGGTGATAGTGAGTTGGCTCTAAACATTTTAAGGTAGTGAGCCTTGGGTGGAAATGATATGACCTTAAATCTTGTAAGGCGAGTGACCCAATTAATATGAGTGACATATCCTAAATACACCACTAAAAAATTATTAGTGGATTTTGGAACATTGACACAATGTTGGTCTATGCTCTTTGGACAAAGCCTAGTGCAGGAAGACCAAGTAAATTTATTTTGTCCTTTGTATTTGCTTTTCTTATATTTTGAAAGGTGATACTCAATACATATGGATTGATCAATCATCTATCTTATATGAATAAGGCTAAGACAATCATACCATTTGATCAGATCAATGCTTAATAGGTGAACACCAGAGTGGCCCTAAAAACAAGTGATGTCAAGATCGGTTAGGACTATGAGAGTTTTATGGGTACATGGGGAAACACGAATGAGTTTCATACCATGATTCACCCCCCCCCCCCCACTCAGGTCATCTCCCACTAAAGTCCCTTGTGGGTCAAACAATAATTGTATTTAAATAAATTTGTATATAATTGTATTTATATATTTACTATTTCGTATTTCTTATTTCTTATTTCTTATTTCTTATTTCTCATTTTTTATATATTCTTTTATTATTTATTATAATTAAATATCAATCTATTACTTATTTATTATATATTGATTTATTATTTATTATTAATTAATTAGTAATTTATTATTTATTTATTTAATAATTATTATATATTATTAGATATTATTTGTTATTTTTTGTTATTTTTTTATTATTTATTTTTTATTTATTTATTATTATTTATTACTATTTATTATTTATTTATTTATTATTTATTATATATTATATATTTATTATTTATTATTTATTTATTTATTTATTTATTTATTATTTATTTATTATTTATTTATTATTTTTTATTTATTATTAATTTTCTATTAATGTATTATTTATTATGTAATTGTTATTTATTTATTTGTTATTTATTGTTAATTATTTCTTAAATTATCATTTATTTGTTATTAATTATTTATTTATTATTTATTTACTAAATATTGGTTTATTATTTATTTACATCTTATTTATTATACATTGATTTATTATTCATTATTAATTTTTTATTTTTTATTATTTATTTATTATTTGTTTGTTTGGTATTTATATATTTATTATTATTTTATTATTAACATAGAATTTATTTTTTATTTTTACTTATTTATTATATATTCATTAATTATCTGTTATTTATTAATTTATTAATTTATTAATTTATTAATTTATTAATTTATTAATTTATTAATTTATTAATTTATTAATTTATTAATTTATTAATTTATTAATTTATTAATTTATTAATTTATTAATTTATTAATTTATTAATTTATTAATTTATTAATTTATTAATTTATTAATTTGTAAATTTGTAAATTTCAAAATTTCAAAATTTATTTATTTATTTATTTATTTATTTATTATTATTTATTTATTTATCATATATTATTTATTATTTTATAATTATTTATTCATTATTTATTTATTATTTATTCATTAAGTACTTATTATTTACTTATTATTTATTTATTATTTATTTCCTTATTATTTTTTATTTTTTATTTTTTATTTTTTATTTTTTATTTTTTATTTTTTATTTTTTATTTTTTATTTATTATTTTTTATTTTTTATTTTTTATTTTTTATTTTTTATTTTTTATTTATTATTTATTATTTATTATTTATTATTTATTATTTATTAATCATTGGGTCATCATTTATTAATTTTTAATTAATTATTTCATATTTTTTTGTTATGTGTTATTATTTTATTTATTATAATTATTTTATTTATTATTATCTATTATTATCATTCTTTAATATTATTACTTCTGTATACAAATTTATTTGTATTTATATGTATGTATCTATATATATAAGTATATTAAATTTTGTTTACTCAACACATGAAGATCTTACTTCGGTGTTAAAGTCTTTGCAAAATAACCAAGAGGTAATGAGTTCAAATCTCACCCAAAACGTATATATGATTAATTTCTGCCTTTCATGCATGACATATGCATTTATAGTGGGATAAATGATAAATGATAAGTGATTAATAAATACATAAATAAATAATAATAAATAATAATAATAAATGTCATTAAAAATTTTTAATCGTTGCTAAAAAACCACAACAAAATGTTTTGCAACACCACATTTCACAGAGGTTTTGGAAAGATACCACGAAATAATTAAAGATCACTGTTAAATGGTCTTTTGGTATAGATATCACACATATCAAAGTAAACGATATTCCATGCATCTCATAACATACGAATTGCAATAATCTTATAATACGATGTGGAAAAAATCCCATAATATGAGTTAAACTCTATAGGGAATATCTCCTTCAAATTCATGGTTCATTTTTGATCTCTATGAATTAATTGTACATCAATCCAACACATGGTGTGGTTAATATTACTAAAAAAAAATTTTCTAGTTTAAAAGTGACTTTTTAGTTCAAAACGTGTATCACATTCTCAAAACTAAGAAAACATACCCAAATTGTAATGATACTTTAAGAAAATGATTTGTGATTCAATTTTTACCAATATGTATTAAAATCATGTAAACTGATAAATGGTGTGACTGGTATGACTGAAATTGCATGTTTTCATTTTAAAAGGGGCACTTTAATTCAAAACACAAACGATATACTCAAAATAGAGATAACTCCCTTAGTTTATCATGATACATTAAGATGATAACCCACAATTCATTTGTGATGTATAGGAATTAACTTCATGCCAATCTTACACATTGTGTTGTTGGAGAGACCAAAAGTGCTTGTTTTCAGTTTAAAAGTGACATATTTTAGTTCAAAAGTGTATCATACATTCAAAACAAAACAAAAGATATCGGATTATTATGATCTATCAAAATATTTTTTATTTATGAATTATGTTGTCAATTTTATTTATGTTTAATTTATGAATTATTGTATAAGTTAGTTTTTATTTATTTATCTATTTACTATTACTAAAATAAATATTTTTTTATTATAGGTACACTCTTATTTTCTATAAGGTTAAGTTGAATCATGGATCCAATATTCTATGAGTGAGAATATTTCTTTTTTAGTTGATTCAAAATTGTACTTATTTATAAAGAATTATAAATATCAAATGTAAATTTAATGTATTGTAATGCTTTAATGTAAATTTATTTTGTATTCAAATGATGCAACGTAAATATATTATTTATTATAAGAATATATTTAAACTATTACAATATAAATGTTGTTTTTGGACTAAGTTTGACTACTGCATTGTTCTATTCAAGCAGGGGCATACTGTAGCAGCTAATATAACTTTTTTGAGTACTAAAACCAGCACAAATAAAAATGGGTTTTTATCAGTGAAAGTTTTATCACTGATAAATAAGGTCATTATGATCATATTTTTAGCATTTATAAAAGACAAAACCTAACTAAAGTAGTTACATTATCAGCACTTTTAAATCACTGGTAAAAGAAATTTTTCATCCCTAATATGCAGTAGTGGTGGTGTCCCTAACGACACTAATTGTTGGTACCCAAGATATAGTGCTTTCCCTAAATATTGTAAAGTTGACAGTTTGTTATAGTGAACAATTTTTGGGAATAGTTATTTACCTGCACACCTTATACTAAACCAACGTTGGGGTAAACCAAGTAAAATTGTTATGTTTATGTGTGTGCATGACTGATATAATGTTAAGAGAGGATGTGTGAATAGTGATTTAGTGAAAAGGATAAATGATAAGTAAAGTGGAAACATATAATGGATTTAGGAGTGACTCTACAAATGTAGAGTCAAGATCAATTTATAGGAGATGTTAAAAGGTTTTAAAATGGATTTATTTGTATATACTTGTTTGTGTGTATCTATGTGTATATATATATACTTTATTTATATATTTACTATGTTAATTTACTATAGGAGATATATAGTATAGTATAATATTGTATAATATAATATAATATAATAATTATATATTTATTTATTTTATGTAATACAATATTATTTATTTATTTATTTATTTACATAATTATCTATATATACTTATATACATATATAAACTATTTTTATATTTACTATATTAATTTATATAACAATAAATTATATAATATGATTGTATAATATATTTATTTATTTATTTATATGTAATACAATATAATATATATTCATATAATTAATTATATATGCGTATACAAATGTTTGCATAAATATATTTATAATTACATTTATATCTGTTAGCCACAATCTTAAGGATATTCCCCTAAGAATAACCAAGGATCGTCGAATGATAGAATGGTTTTCACTTAATATGTGTGATAGAGAATGTTTTAAATGGAAGAAGAGAGGAATGAAAGATAGAATGTGATGTTGGAAAGTCATGATCAGGACTATAAATATAGAAGTGGGAGCACAATAAAGTAGAAAACAATAAAAGTAACATAGGGATATAACATGATTCAGATCCTTTGGGATCTGACATGCATGAAAAGAACTCAACTCTATATATTGTTTTATTAATATCAATAAATAAACAAGAAACACAAGATACAAAACATAAAATAAAAAATTGAAACAAAAAAAGTAACTGAAACCAAAAAACTAAAACTAAAATAAAAAACAAGTCTTATGGAGCTCAAATAGCCTTACCACTATTTAGGAGAGCTTCATCGATGGTCGGTTGAAGTTGAGGTCCTTCATATGGATCTGAAATTGTGCACCAGAGGTGCACCTGGATTGAATCTCAATTATAAAACATTGGGGATGGATCAACCTCACCTATTCTTCTTGAACAAACTCCCAGGGAAGGACGAAATTCCATAACTCAAAGCTCCACTGAAGAAAATCACCTCAAGGGTGCTAGGGTTTCCCTCTACGAGACGAGGATCGAGGAGCTAGGGATCTGAATTGATTGAATGAGGCAAAGTGACGTCCTATAGGGGATATCATTTCTTGTGATAGGGATAGGTGGTTAAAATGACCAAACTAAACTATGGGAATCCTTATTAAAATTTTTACCTAAAATGATGAAGTAAGATACATAGGTGGATGACTATGATGCAAAGGATGGTTCCCCTAATAAATGGAAAGGATAATCCCTACGATGGATTAATGAGTTGGCTAGGGAAAACAATGATTCAGTTAATGAAACTAGGATGGGATTGAAGGAACATTCCCAACACACTAAGCTCGCATGCAAAACCCTATAAAACAGGCCTACCAACAAAATTTGTACATAAAAATAATTCACAAAAAAAATTATGCATGTAATAAATGAAAAGGAAGAAATAAAAACACGTCAATTTCATATGAAAAATAAAACTAAAAATATCCACCATTTTCATATGAGATTGGTGATGTTCTTGAACATATTGTCATTGAATTGGAACCAAACTCAAAAAAACCAAACAATGTTTGAATTTTGATAATGTCACAACCTTAGTCAAACTATCGACCAAATTTTCATTAGTGTGTATCTTATTGACACACATGGCTCCTAATTCAATGAAAAATATAATAAAATGTAACCTAATATCAAAATTATTATACCTATAATGGAATACTAAATTTTTTGATATGTGTAATATAGAGTGGATATCACAATAAACTGTAATTACAAAACTACTTAAGATGAGTTTAGAAATTAAACCATTAAATTAAATGGCCTATTTGATAGCCTCGGTCAACATTATATATTTGGATTTATTGGTTGATATGGACACCATGGATTTAATGTTACATTAATAAGAAACTTATCCTCTAAATAAATAAAATATATAGCACGTGAGTGACTAACAAGTATATATATTATCTACATAGTCAGAATCTACATAACCAACAATAAGGTCAGTAATATCAACATTTTTACCAAAACAAAAAATACAATGTTGGTTCTTGTGAAATATATCTAAGATACCATATTAATTATTTACAATGTGTCTTTTCATGATTACTCATGAATTTTCTAAGAGCGAAAACAGCATATGAAACATCAAGTCTAGTGAAAAACATGACATACATGATGCTCCCAACAACACTAGTATATAGTATCAAAAACATTAATTCAAAATAAGATTCTAAAACAAGGGATTAAGACTGTGAAAACTTAAAATGTTATGTTATTTGGACATTAACAGGTTTCAAGTTTTCAAACATATATCTCTTCATAATTTTCAAAATTTTCAAAATATAACCATGTTGTGATAGGCATAGTAAATTCTTATCTCTATTCCTAATTATTTCCATCCTTAATATTTTTCTATCACTACTTAGGTATTTCATTTTGAATGCCTATTTTAATTGGGACTTAAAAATATGATAAGTTTTATATCCTTACAAATGATAATAATTTCATCAATATATAGTAGCAAATGAATCATAACATTTTTTAACGTTTTATAATATGCACATGAATCATGTTTAATTTAATTATTGAAGTTTCTAATCATGAATTTATCAAACTTCAAATACCGCTACTTAGATGATTAATTTACATAATATAAGGATTTATTCAAAATACATACCTAATTTTCCATGAAAATATTTTAATAACCGTCTTTTGGTTGTATGTATATGGTCTCATTGTTGTCACCATGCAGAAATGTTGTTTTTGTATCGATCCAATCAATGTACCAATTATAATAATTAGAAAAATTGAGTAATAAATGGGTTGATAAATTCTTAACCATTAGAGAAAAAATTTCAGAATAGTCAATTCCCACTCATCGTAGGAATCCTTCAGTATAAATCCTAGCCTCTAATTTTATTTTATTATCACTTGTGTTATATTATTTTTTTTAAAATATATACTTGTAGTAAATAACTTTGGTATTCAGTGGTTTAGAAACAATAGACTAGGTATTGTTTCCTTTTAATGATTTCATTTCATCATCCATGGTAAATACCCAATGCATGGAGTCTCTTTCATTTATATCTTTCTTATGGGTATGAGGATCCTTGGACTCAAGGTCCTAGGAAATATTGGAAAGTAAATGAATCCATGTCATATTGTTTAAAATGAGATGATTTTCGAATGACTCTCCTAGCTATGACCAGGTAATATGGTAATCAATAGAAGCCTCTAAGGGGTCATTGTTCAATCCATTATATGGGTTGGACTAAAACCGGTCTTCATGCTGAGGTTCTAGTGGAGAAGGATTATTAGGATCCACAATATGGGTTTGATAATTAATTTTACCATTCTCATTCGGAGGCTCATGATCATTGTCATTAGTGAGAGATCTAGTTCAAGGTGAAATAGTCTCATGAAAGGAAATGTCATTACTTATGATATATCTTTTGTAACGGGGTTTATCAACCCACAACTTATAGACTTTAACCCCTTTAGGGTATTTTATAAAGATATATTTAATAGATCTCAACTAAAGTTTATCATTTTTGTATATGTGTATATGAATCACAAAAAAATAATCTCAAAAAACCATAGGAAGGGGGTAGGTTACACCACAAATTTTCAAGAGTTTTGAAGTTGATTGCAGTTGAAGGATATCGGTTAATAAGGTATACTGTAGTAGTTTTAACTTCAGCCTAGAAGGATTTGGGTAGGCCTGAGTATATAAGAACTATTTTGAACTACTCTAAAATAGTGTCGTTCATGTGTTATTCCAAGAAAGATTTTTGGGGATTTTACCTGATAGTTTTTTTTTCTAAAAACACCTTTAGACTCACTAATGTGAATAAAGTCAGATGAAAATTACTTTAAACCATTCTATTTTCTTAAGTCTTTAAGCCTCCTTCTAGTTTAATTCTTTACAAGGAATTTCCAGGTTTTGAAGGTTTCAAAAACATAAAAAAAATCAAGGAATGTAAATCCACACTTTTATAGGGAAATCATCAATAAAGGTAACAAAATAAGAACCTCCACCATGGGTGGTAGTTATGGATGGTCAATATAAATCATAATTGACATGCCCTAAAGGGTGACTATCCTTAAAGGATGACTTATTGAAGCTGAATCTTTTTTACTTCCATAAAAAAATCCTCACAAAATGGGAGATTTCATGCTCTGATGTTACTTAGTAACCCTTGTTTACTAAGCACTTCTAGACCATTGGATCTTATATTCCGTAATATTTAATGCCAAAATCATAGTGATATCAGTGTTGGTTATATATGCACTACCTATCTTATTATGGTGAGTTCTTCTATCTAAATCATAAATTACATTTATTAGAGAACATTTGATGACTATATTAGAGATTTTTGAGATCTTTAGACAACCTGAAGAAAACCTAAAACAATTCCTTTATGATCTAATACACCTAGGGAGATCATATTTCAGTGTAGGTGAGGGACATACCTTATATCACTCAAGGTGACAACTGATCGTTCATGGAGCTCTAGCATGATTGAGTCTCAACCATTATCTATAATCCTCCTATTGTTTCTTAGTACAACAACTCCTTATACTCTCTCATTAAACTCAAGAAAGAGTCTATGTCAAGTCACATGTGGAAATAATAACCTAAATCTAGCACACATTCATTAAAAGGATCATGAATTGAACCATTCATCACTTCAGTGATATCATAACCAGCATTAAAAAATAAATATTGATCAGTTGATTTGTAACGACCCAATTTTTATTAAATGGAAATTACTTTCTTAAAAATATTTCATATAATCACATACAAATCCAACATAATAAAATACTAAGTTCTATGTGACCTTTAAACATAAGTTTTTCACTTCTATATTTGGAATTTTGAAAATCTGACATACACGGTTGTGATTAGTAACTTATTTGGAGTCTGATAAGAAAAACATAATTTATGGTGAATAGTAACCTACCCTTATGAATAGTAACATACCCTTATGAATAGTGATATGACCTAATGAATAGATTCCTTACTGATGATCATATATAAATAATATTCAAGTGAAAGTATGATGTACCTATATTTTTGAATAAATAAATGAATGTTTTAAAACTAGTTTTTTAAAAATAAATAATGATTTTAATTAAATATTAATAATTTTTAGAAAATAATTTTTGAAATATGGACTTCATTTTTTGATTCTACAAGTTGAAAAATGGTTAGAGTGAATTTTTGAGATTTTTCTGAAATACTTGAATTTTTTATGAATAGTAAAATACGGTAATTTACTGTAAATATACATTATAAGCTAAATAGACAATTCCTAGCATCATGGTTGATGTCACCACCCTTGGTTTGAATTAACATGACCCATTTAGTATTCTTGGTCATGGAATAATCACTATTTCTAGTCTTGAGGGAAATTAATAAACTAATGATTACAAATTTATGAAAACCCTCCTCTCCTCCACTATAAAAACCCCCTCACTCTCTCTTCTATTCACTCGTCTCAAGCCTTGTTCCTTGCCAATATACTGCCCAAATCTCTCCCCAACCTCCTCCCCCAAGTTCTAAGGCCCCTAGTATCTTCAAAATACTAAAACCTCTCTCTTTAAGAGGTTCTAAAAGGAGGAAGACTCAAGAGGTAAATTCCTCTTTCCAATTCTTTCATTTCTTTTAAGTTCTTTTCTTTTTGTTTCTTTCATCACCTCCCTTAAACCAAATGGTATGATAAATACAGTAAAATACATTTACTGGAATTCTATTATTATAATGTTATAATTCATTATATTCTCTATTTTCCCCATATTTTATTTGAAAGAAATGAAGACACCATTTGAGATGTGATAATTTAGCACATTCAAAGACAACGGTTTATCAATTTCTATTATCATCTTTAATTATAGTCATGAAATAATTTTTGATATAGTATAACCAGATTATTATATATGTAATATATCATATTTAAGGTTCTATAATCCTTTTATAAAAATGGTATTAATTTATAAATAAGAACATGTTCATTATAATCAAACTTACTGATTAACCAAAACGGTTATCACTAAGGTTTTATGTAATAATTCATCTTCACTTCCAATAAAAGAATGAATTTTTATAAACATTTAATATCTTTTATTATCACTAATAACATAAAACTTAAATTCATTACAACCACTTTTATCTTACATGTTTATCCAAACATTAATATAAGTGAACCGATCATTAAAACCAAGTAAGCAAACGGACGCAAACAATGAAATTGAACCTCATAACCAATAAAAATGGTTATAAATGAAATTAAAATTATCATAATAATTAATATAAATATATAATAGTTTCTTTATTTATTAATTAATAAACCTAATTTTATTATTAAGGTAATTATGTTCAAGAAAAGATCACCATCGGACTTAAGGTAAGGGATCCTCTCCATTTCACTCTTAATCAAGATGTCCTCTATGCTAGGAAATTTTATGTGTAATTCCAAATGATGTTGTATGATTTCACACATATCCCATAATTAACTCGTGATTTATAAGTGATGATAAATGCCTTTTTTCTATCATCACTCCCTCTTAGGTACACCTGACACCATGCCGATAAACCGTAACGAATTCTACTCGAACCTTCTTTGTTCTTTTAAGATGCCTTATCTTTATTTATATCAAAATAGAGTTATCTTATATATTTATTTAGATATTATAAATTATTTTTAGTTGTAAAAAAATCATTTATCAAGACCCTTTAATCACTCTATTTTTTGGATATACATGTCTTTAAAAGATTCCCTTCTTAGTACTTTTAGATAAGCAAACCTGTTTTAAGGGAACTTCCCAAATTTTTACCCTATTTCAAGTGACCTATATCATCTGTTTTAATCCACCATTGTCTTTATAAAATCAGTATTTTTTAATATTAATACCTTCTTGGTTCAATTCTGATTTTATTTAAATGATTGTCTTATTTTCTATTTTAAAATCTCTATAGTATTTTCCATAAAACTGCACAAAAATGTTTTAATGCTAAAATTTATCAAATAAATTTCCTAAATGTTTTCAACTATTTTTGACATAAATTGACATGATATATTCCTATTTTACCATATAAATGTTTATGTATATTCTAATCCCTTTACTTCACGGACACTTTCATGATGCGCCCATTGGTTATGCTTTATGTCATAATTGTGGTACCCAATACTTTCCATGTGTAACCCTTATGTTTATATAAGATTGATTATGTATTATTATTTATATGGAAACCGTATTCATGAAATGTAATATGTGGGCACCAAAATAGATGTCCAATGAATTGGGTAAATATAAGTCTCATGAGATGAGATGTGACACGGTATTGGCGGTTAGCCTTGACCTGTACTGCTATGGGAAATGGGATTGGCGGTTAGCCTTGACCCATACTACTATGGGAAACAATATTGGTGGTTAGACTTGACCTGTAATACTATGGAAAACAGGATTTGTGGTTATCCTTGACTCATACTAAAGATATGTTTTATTTTTTTGTCTCATTAATTCGATTACATGCTTATATGATCCCATGTTTATATGATATGATTTCATATATTCCATGTTTTTGATATAATTATGTCATGCCTCCTAACTCATGTACTTAAGTTGTATCCTTATTTTGATTCCCTTTCTAGGATTTTTAGCTCATCCTTTTGTTCATGTGTTCTCTAGGGTACCCTGTGCAGATATAAGGGCTCAAAGAAAGTTAGGAGCTTTTATGGAAATTAAATAAAGTTTTTTAGCCCCATGTTTTATGTTTTATATACCTAGTCTTCAAGTATGCTAGGCTTCACAATCCATTTATTTTACTATGATTTATAATTATGATTAAAATCATGCAATGTTATATGTAAAAGGCTAGGGTCTCTATAGTTGGTATCATATGATGGTCTAGTTATTTTTGGAGATTACGAATAGAGAGCTTTAGTATAAACCTTATGGATGAGACAAAGTATTAGAAAACATCCCAAAATTTTGGTAAGTATAGAGTAAGTTGTTTATCACCCAAATAAATCCTTTTCTAGATACAAACAGGTAGAGGTGGCTCTAGCACAGATGTACCTAGGGGTGAAAACTCTGACAAGGAGTTTCGGGCTTCACCCAGGGTATCCTGGTACATGACAATGGGCCTTGCTTCACTCTTGGTTTGACACTCCCAGGGGATATGCTTTGGTAAATTCATAATCTTTGTATGAACCATTATTAAAGGAAACAAAAATGATTCCATAAGAATATACATTAGGATATAGATGATAAATAACATTGATTGAGGTCTAGAAACACAGAAGTTTAAGAGATAAGTGTAAATTGTAAGTTATCCCTTTAATGTCATTGGTTTCCCCCTTATGTCATACTCATCCCCAAATTTTCTTTTATTCTATCCAATGGCTGGTAATAGGATGAATCAAGTTAACAAATAGTTTAAAGGTCAATGTTATGACTATCAAAACGAGATCCCCGATCAGATGTGAGCTCAAGAAGGACATTACATGATTATGCCAAACCAACAATCAAAAGTCACGATTAACAATTGGTACTTGGTTGAATTATAAATGGATTAAAGGAAGAGGAAGATTAAATATCATGATGGTTCATATGATAAATGTGATAAGGGAAATAAGACCAAATTTCCTTTGTGCAATAAGTGTGTAAAGAGTCACCGAGGGGAATGTCACAAAGGGACTCAGAGATGTTTTAAGTGTGGAAATATTGGGCACAAAGTTTCCAATTTCCATGACAAAATGAATAATGTGATGAATGGAAACAAAGCTCTATCTAAGGAATTGTACAGAGTTTTGAGTCATAAATGTGGAGAATTTGTATATTATCCAACATGATTCTCTATTTCAAGGGCGGAGAAGTATAATGAACATCAACAATCTCCATGATCAAGGGAGCACTTAAGGTCCTATGCTATGGTGGATAATGATGAATAAATTACATGTAACCACTACTTCAAAGTATTTTGTATCATAATATATTTTAATTCATGTCCTATTAGTATATCTTTCATGTTTTCTAAGAACATTGAATCTCCACCTGAAATGATATTATATCATTCAGGAAAACTTCTATGAGTATTGTATCGTATGTTGAAGTTTATGGGAATGTTGTAATTGAAAATATTATAAGTCTCCCTTTTTGTAATATGAGTAAAAATGAAAATTTTATAGCCTACGCCTCAAGGCACCTGAAAATCCATGAGCAAAACTATACTACGCATGATCTAGAGTTGGCGATAGTGATCTTTGCATTAAAAATATGGCAGAATTATCTCTATGGGGAGAAGTGTGAGATATATAATGACCACAAGAGTCTTAAATATATATTCACACAAAAATATCTAAATATGCACCAACAAATATGGATAGAGCTCATCAATTATTATGACTACTCAATCCACTACCATCCCAGTAAGGCGAATAAGGTGGAGGATGCTCTAAGTAGAAAGGATCATGCATCTATATCAATGATGAGAATGGAAAAGGATCTGATCTTCTTAGATTTGTAGAGAATGGACATGGGAATCATTAAGGGAGGAACATCATAAATCCTTTCTCAAATGGTTTCTCAACCATCTATCATGGGGAAAATAAAGGATTCTCAAATAAAAGATGTGAAACTTTAGAAAATGGTGGAAGCTATCATAAATGGAAAATCCTATGATTTCAAAATTGATGAGGAAGGAGTTGTAAGATTTGGGTCCCGATTATGTGTACCATCTAATCCTGAGATAAAGAATGAGCTTCTGAATGATGCACATAGATCAACCTTCTCTATCCACTCAGGGAACACAAAGATGTATCGAGATCTCTGAGAAAAAATTTTCTGGGACAATATGAAAATGGAGATTATTGAATATAGATCAAAGTGCCTGGTATGTCAGCAAGTGAAGGATGAGAGGAAAAAGTCTAAGGGTATGATGAAACCACTACCCATAATAACATGGAAGTGGGATAACATTACCATGGATCTTTTCACTGGACTTCCAAGGACATCCAGAGGAAACAATGATATATGGGTTATTTTGGATCGTCTTACAAATATAGATCACTTTATCACAATTTTAGAGGACTTCTAATTGGATAAACTTTCACAAAATATATATCAAATAAGTGGTAAGGTTGCATGGACTACCACTATATATTGTATCTGATAGAGATCCATGATTCACCAGGAAGTTCTAGAAAAGTATCCAACATGCTCTAAGCACTGAACTGAACTTCAGTATAGCCTATCATCCTCAAACTGATGTCCAATCTGAGGTAAATATTCAAACACTAGAATGTATATTGAGATCATGTTCTATGGAATTCAAAGGAGGATGGTACCAACATCTTCCACTCGTTGAATTCTCATACAACAATAGTCTCCACTTGAGTATCTGAATGTCACCATATGAATCCCTTTATGGGAAAAGGTGTAGAACACCAGCGTATTGGGATGAAGTATGACAGCATAAGCTGCTAGGACTTTAAATGGTCGAATAAGTGGTGGAGAAGGTGAAACCCGTTCAACAGCATATCAAGGCAACCCAAATTTGATAGAAGAGTTATGTAAATAATATTTGATGAGACCTTGAGTTCAAATTTAGAGACACGGTATTTCTAATCATATCTTCGTGGAAGAAGTTCATGAGGTTTGGAAAGAAAGGGAAGTTAAGTCCTAGGTATATCATCCCCTTTGAGGTTCTTGATTGTGTCAGGGTTGTGGTCTATTGACTAACACTTCCACCTACCATGGCTAAAGTACATGATGTCTTCCATATATCCCTCTTAAATAAGTACATACCAGATCATTTACATGTACTCTCTTGAAAGGTAATACAGTTAGAGGATGAAATTTCTTATGAGGAGCAGCTAGTAAAGATATTAGATTATAGAGATAAAGTTCTACGTAATAAGACTACTCACCTGGTCAAGGTACTATAGTGAAACCATAAGTAAGAAGAGGCAACATGGGAACTAGAGGAGGCAATAAAGGAAAAGTACCCACACCTGTTTATGGCCTAGAATGTAAAATGAAATTTCAAGGGTGAAATTTCATAAGGGTGGAAGAATGTAACGACCCAATGCTTTATCAATAGAAATTCCATTCTTATAAATATTTTATATAATCACATGAAAACACAACATAATGAAATATTAAGTGTTATGTGACCTTTAAACATAAGTTTGTCACTTTTATTTTTGGAATTTTGAAAATCTTACAGACACGGTTGTGATCAGTAAGTTATTTGGAGTCCGATAAGTAAAACTTAATTTTTTTTGAATAGTAACCTACCCTTATGAATAGTAACATACACTTATGAATAGTGATATACCCTAATGAATAGTATACTTACCTATGGTAGTATATAAATAAGATTCAAGTGAAAGTATGATGTACCTGTATTTTAGAATAATAAAATAAATGTTTTAAAACTAGTTTTCTAATGATAAATTTTGATTTTAATTAAATATTAAAGTAATCATATTTAGAAAATTATTTTTCAAAAATGGTCTTTATTTTTGGATTCTGCACATCAAAAAATGGTTCGGGTGAATTTTTGAGATTTTTCTGAAATACTTGAATTTTTTATAAATAGTGAAATACGGTAATTTATCGTATATATACATTATAAGCTAAATAGACTATTCTTAGAATCATGGATGACATCACCACCCTTGTTTTGAATTCACATGACCCATTTACTATTCTTGGTCATGAAATCATCACTATTTATTATCTTGAGGGAAATTAATAAACTAATGGTGAAAAAATTATGAAAACCCTCTTCTCCTCCACTATAACCCCCCCCCCCCCCCCACTCCCTCTTCTCTTAAATCCTCTAAAGCCTTGTTCCTTTCCAATATTCTGCCCAAATATCTCCCCAAGATCCTACACCACTTCCAAAGGCCCCTAGTTTCTTCAATATACCAAAACCTATCTCCTTGAGAGGTTCTCAAATGAGGAAGACTCAAGAGGTAAATTCCTCTTTCCAATTCTTTCATTTCTTTTAAGTTCATTTCTTTTTGTTTCTTTCCCCACCACCCTTCACCCAAATGGTATGATAACTACTGTAACATAAATTTACTATAATTATATTATTATAATGTTATACTTCATTATCTTATCTCCTTTTCCATCTTTTATTTGAAATAAATGAAAACATCGTTTGAGATGTGTTAATTTAGCACATTCAAGGACAATGGTTTATCAATTTCTATTATCATCTTTAATTATGGTCATGAAACCATTTGTGTTATAGTTGAACCAGATCATTATATATTTCAAATATCCTAGTTAAGGTTCTATAAACATTTTTTACAAATGGTATTAAGTTATAAATAAAAACATGTTCATTGTAATCAAACCCACCGATTAACCAAAACGGTTATCACTAAGGTTTCATATAATAATTCATCTTCACTCACAATAACCAAATGAATTTTTATAACCATTTAATATCCTGGATGATCACTAATAACATAAAAATTCAATTATTTACAACCACTTTCATCTTACATGTTTATCCGAACATGAATATAAGTGAACCGATCATTAAAACCAAGTAAGCAAGCGGACCCGAACAGCGAAATTGAACCTCATTACCAATAAAAATGGTTATAAATGAACATAAAATGATTATAATAATTATTCAACATATAGAATAGGTTATTGAGTTATTATTTGATAATCCTAATTTTATTATTTATGTCATTAAGTTCAATCAAAGATCACCATCAGACTTAAGGTAAGGGATCCTCGCCATTTCACTCTTAATCAAGATATCCTCTATGTTATGCCATTTTATGTGTAATATCAAATGATGGTGTATGATTTCACACCTATCCCATAATTAACTCATGATTTATAATTTACTAAAAACCCCTTTTCTCTATCATCAATCCCTCTTATGTACACCTAACACCATGCCGATAAACCGTAACAAATTCTACGAGAACCTCCTTTGTTTTTTCGAGTTTCCTTATCTTTATTTATATAAAACTGAAGTTATCATATCTGTTTGTGTAAATCTTATAAATTCTATTTGTACGAAATTCATTTATCAAGACCCTTTCAACACTCTCTTTTGGGGATATACATGTTTTTAAAATATTCCCTTCTTAATACTTTCTGATAATCAAACCTGTTTTAAGGTAACTTCTCGAATTTTTACCCAATTTCAAGTGAACTATATCCAATGTTTTAAGCCACACTTGTCATTATAAAATCATTATTTTTAATATTAAAACCTTATTGGTTCAATTCTAGTTTTATATAAAATATTTTCCTCTTTTCTATTTTAAAATCTCTATAATATTTTCCTTAAAACAGCACAAAAATGTGTTAATGCTAAAATTTCTAAAATACATTTCTTAAATGTTGTCACTTCTTTTTTACATCAATTTCTAGGATATATAACTATTTTACCTTATGAATGTCCATTTATAATCTAATTATTTTCTTTTATGGACACTTTCATGATACTCCCATTGGTTATGTTTTATGTCTTGATTGTGGTACACAATTCTTTCCATGGGTAACCCTTATGTTTATGTAAGATTTATTATGTATGAATATTTATGTGGAAAACATATTCATGAAATTTAAGATGAGTGAACCCAGATAGTTCTCTAATTTATTGGGTAAATATAAGTCTCATGATATGCGATGTGAAACGGTATTGGTAGTTATCCTTGACTCGTACTACTATGGGAAACGGGATTGGCAGTTAGCCTTAACCCATACTACTATGGGAAACCGGATTGGAGGTTAGCCTTGACCCATACTACTATGGGAAATGGGATTGGCGATAGGACTTGACTCATAATAAAGACATTTTTTATGTTTCTAACACATTTATTTGATTCCATGCTTATATGATCCCTTGTTTATATGATATGATTTCATATGTTCCATGATTTTGATATCAATATGTCATGCCTCCTTACTCATGTACTTAAGATGTATCATTACGTTTATTCCCTTACTGGTCTTTTTAGCTCATCCCTTTGTTCATGTGTTCCCTAGGGTACCCAATGCAGATGTAAGGGCTCGAAGGAAGTTAGGATATTTTTATGAAGATTAAATAAAGAAGTTTTTTTTAGCCCCATGTTTTATGTTTTATGTACCTAGTATTCAAAGACACTATAATTCATGATCAATTGATTGTACTCTAATGTATAATTATGCTTAAAATCATGTAATGTTATATGTAAAAGGCTAGAGTCTCTATATGATTCATCAGGTTTGGTATTTGGGGGGGGGGGGTCTTGCAGCACTCTGGAACAATGTATTCTGGTTTTCCATAATTAAAGTGGGTAACTTTACTACCCTTAGATTTTGATTAATATTTATATTTCTTAGAGTTCATTCTATTTTACTTATTATTGTATTTTTTATTGTTATTATTCTTGGTTTTACTCCTAGAGAAGAGACTTTCTGTCTTAGATTTAATTTTAATTTTGGCATATAATTCTTTATAAATAAGTCAAATTTAACTTTTTATTATTCTAAAGAGTATAATCCATACATCATGTTTTATACTATAGTAGTATAAGAACTGCTAAGAGAAATTAATAAGATGATATATTGATATTCACTCTAAATTTTAACATTAATATTTGAAAGGACTTAAATAATATTATTAAATTCATTAAGGTGTGTTTAGAATGGAGTACTTAGGTGCATTATAAAGGTAAAAAGTCTATGTTTTTTTATATAGGAGTCCAAAAAGTTAATCTTTCATATACAATTTTTAACGTTTAAACCATATACCAGAACCAGATATTTCATATGCTACTTCTCTAATCACTTTATCGCCTAGGGATAATAGAACCGAGCTATAGTCCTTTGGAAATATGTTGACATGTACATCTTGATAAGTAGTTTTTTTTCATCATAAAAATGAGGAACTATAGGTTTTCTAGATCCATGTAAATAATCAATGATTTCATGTAGTGGAAGAAGGGGTCTCATCTTGATTTTACAAAGGTTGAGGTAATTTTTACTATAAAACTTTTCTATCTCATATTTAACAGATGTCATATTATTATTTTGAGTCTCTAAAACAAATTTTTTAAGGAAAATCTTAAGGATACACCCATAATAATAGATAAGTATCACCAAATAACATATTTTTTTCACTTAATATGTGTGACAGAGAATATTTGAAATGAGTGAAGATAAGAACACATGATAGAATATGATGTTGGTGATCCAATATGAGAACTATAAAAACGAAAGTATAATCATAAATAATAAAGAAAATAAAGAAATAAAAGAAACACATATATTTAATGTGATTTAGATCCTTTTGGATCTTACATTCATGAAAAGAACACCACTCTACACACACTTTTATTAATCTCAAAACACAGTCAAGAAATACAAGATAATAACTAGAAAATAAATATTCAAATCAATATAGGAAACTAAAACCAAAACACCAAAACTAAAAAAACAAAAGTCTTATAGATCCTGGATAACCTTACCACTATATTAAAGAGATTTTAGATGATCGATTAAAGGTGAGATCCTTATTCAGGATATGAGATCGCACACCATAGGTGAACCTAGTTTAAATCTCCATTGGAGAAATTCTGGGTTGGGTCGGTCGCACCTCAGAAAAAAATGTATAAGGAAGGATGATAGGCCAGATCTCAGAGCTCCATCAAAGAAAATCGCTACAGGGGGGCTAGGGTTTCCTTCTACCATATGAGAGTAACAAAGTCAGGGAGATGGATTGATTGGATGAGGCACATTGACACCCCACTGGGGGAATAAATTCTCCTAAATGGTGAAGGTGGTAAAAACGATTGAAAAAAAATCAGGAAAAGTTGTCTGGAAAGGTTGAACTGAAACAACAAAGTAAGCAGCACATGTGGGATACGATGATGGAAAGGATGACACTCATAATAAATGATGCTAAAAATCTCCACAATAGATTAATGAGGTTTCCAGGTAAAATGATGAGAAGGATAGTGAAACAGGGAGGAGGTTGAAGGAATAGGCCCAACACACCATGAACACACACAAAACCTAGTAAAATAGGTCCAAAAAAATATTTTATCATAAAAACAATTCACATAATTTTTCATGTTAGTAAGAAAGGAAAAGGAAAAAAATAAAATCATATCAATTTCATATGGAAATTAAAACTAAAATATCAAACATAGACAAACACATATGAATGTATATTTATATATTTATTTGTTAATATTAAATTTGAATATGCTTATTTTTGTATACTTATTTATCTATATTTATTCATAAATTCCCATTAGGATGGACAAAGAAACTGAATTGGAAAGATGAGGATGAATTCAATTTGTGCATTGAGTATAAGAATATGCCACACTTTTGTTCTATCTACAAGAGAATTGGTCATGTGGATACATGTTTTAGATGTATTTTATTGTGTTTTTAGTGCTCTAGTAGAATACATGAGGAAATATCATGTTTTAAAAAGAATAAGTTAGTGAATCTAGCTAGACTGGATGGAGAAAGTGGGTTTGTGGTTTCCCCCCAGAAGGTGGTTCAGGAAACTGTAGATACAGACCATGGTTCTCCTGCTTCTTGTTACACTGGTGGATAGGATGCTCATTTTGATGGAACTAGAAAAATTCAAGTGTGCATGTTTTAGATCCTGCTATGATAACTTTAGATTCATCTATTCGGATGGAAATTCAGGGTAAGTTGAGTAATGAAAAATCCTGGGAAAAAATCTTTAAGGATGTGGCCATTGCTGATAAAGATGATGTTACTGTCAAAGGGTATGATCAAGAATTGGCACAAGTAAATGAATATGTAATTTAAATGGTTTCTGATCAACAGTTCTAGGATGAGTAGTATATTGCCTCAATTCATCATAAAGGTATGCAAAAGGATGTTTCCTTGCATGCGAGGCCTCGAAAGAAATTTCTTGTGGATGATGAAGGATTCCAAATAGTCCCTTCTCAGATAAAATCAATTGAAAATGTGCCTTTTGGTGTCCAGTCAGAGGACCAGACTCCTGTTTTCAAATATGATCCTCTTGTAGAGATCATTAGTGTTCTTATGGATTCCTGATCCTTGAAGGATAACCTAGATGGTGAGAAGGGAGACTATCATCTAAAAACATAGCGACGAGGGAGGCATCCCAAAGGTTATGGTTGAGGGTGTGGGCATGATGATTGGTGGTCTACCAGATATTCTTCCAAGGATCATTTTATACAGGAGTAGAAAAGGCTTAGGGAGATATATTTTTCACTCCTTAATCAAAAAAAAATTGCAATCTAAGTGGGAGTCAGTTGATGATAGTTCATCTCTTGGATATTGTCATGGTGAATACATTGAAACTTTTGATATGTATCTTTTCCATTTGGAGAGGGTTTGTTTTGTTGTCCCCATATATCTCTTACTTGTCTATTATTTTTCTTTTTAATTTAATAAATAGCTAGGGGCCTTGGATTCTGGCTAGAAAGACTTCATATATATTTAGTATATCAATTTAAATCCATTAATTTATATACTAAAATTATAAATAAATATATCTAATGTGTTTTGGTAAAGTGGTTCATGTAAGGTGAACACTCCCCACTATATTGGAATTGATTCAAGTTCAAGTCTTTCCACACTTCAATTTATCTTGGGGGTACGTAAGGTGATGGGTAATTCCTAGGAAATGCATGACATAGTTCTTTAGTGGAAATTCACACTATAATTATACATATGAAAAATATTTAAATTTTGAGGCCTCCTTTGAGAAGGATTTATGGGGTCATTTATGGTCGATGACACAAGCGGTGATGTCAAAAGGGGTGTAAATAGAGGTACATGCTAAAGCAGGTAGTGATGCGGTGTAGAGAAGAGGTTCTTTGGGATTATAATAAGGGGTATTCAGGTCATGTAATGACTTTAAATCTAAAAGGCCTTCTGACCATTAAATTTTTAGGGTGAGCTTGATTGTGAACTTATCATTGGGGGAAGGGGTTTGATCTATGCTAGCCTAGAGGTCTGTGTGTGTCTGTTTTATAATAACCTCAAAGTCCTTAGAAAAATAATAACAATTATATATATGTATATATAATTTATATTTATATAAGTATATTTATATAATATTTATACACAATTCCTCCTAATCTCCATATATACATATATTTGAACACATATATTTATAATTATATTTATATTATGTATAAAAATATTAAACATATTTATATATTTATAATTATATCAATTTAAATTATTTATATATTTAAATACATATCTATTAATAAATATAAGATTATTTATAACATGTATATATAAATATTTATTTAATGTATTTATGTAATGCCTTTATAAATATATCTATATAATAAGATCCTCATATAATTTAATTAAATATATTTATATAATGTGTCTCTATAGTATAATTATATAATTATATATATTATAAAATCTATTATTTAAAAAATGATAGGGGTTTAATAACTCTCTCTAATTACTTGGAATAGTGGTGGTTAATAACCCCTTTTCATTATTTTATTAAACCAGATATATTTTTGTTGTTTCTCTCCCATAACCATCACTAAATACTAATTTAGTGATTGTTTTTTCAAAATCATGGCTAAAATATAATTGGTTTATTAAAAAATGAAAATATTTTGAGGGGGGTTTTAACCATTGTTAATCACTTGGATTAGAAATGGTTAAGAAGCTTGTATATTTTTTAGTAAATCGTGTATATTTTAGTGGTGGTAGTATTTAGAAGTAGTTATGGGAGAACTGCCACTGATTGATGAAGAAAGTTAATTTAGAGGGGGGTGTGCATAACCCCCTCTTAATAACCGTTATTAATCTGGTGTATTTTTTATAGTGGGATAAGGGATAATATTATTTATATTGGGGTTTGTGATTTAAAAAAATGGGATTGGGATGCATATATTTTTAAAATTGGATTTAGGGAGGCGAGAACACCATTCATGATTTTCATTCTACTAATAAGGAATAATCAAAACATTCATGCTTCCTTGGGGTGTAGCAGGAAGATTAACCTCCTTCACGATTCCTGTGAACTTTTTAAAAAGGAGGCATTAATGGGGTTTACGCTCCTTTTTGAAAAACAATTATAAATAGAGGGCCTCACCCCCCCCCCCTACATTTCAATTTTTCCCATTTGTATTTTACTGTGAAGCTCTACTAGATTTATTTCTCAATGTATATTTCATAATTTTTAGAAGGGGAATTTTTAATTAAAATTTTAAATTGACTAATTATTTTAATATATTTTGTTTGTATGACTTATTTAATTAATATGAATAGATTTATGAATGCATAAATTATTTTTCTTTGTATTATTTAATTCAAATTGAATAATTTAATAAATTTAAATATGGTTTTAACATTATTTAAATTTTATGTATAAAATATAATTTATATTTAGTGAAATATTATTGTTTAAAAATGTATTTATTATTAATTTAAATGATGAATAGTTATATTTGATTATTTATATATATATATATATATATGTTATTTAAAATAAAATAAATTATAATTATAATATTCCATACGCGTAGGTAAATAAAGTGAGTCTAGATAAATATTTTATAAAAATTATATTGTGAATAATTATTTATAAAATATATTAGTTATATTATGTATCATATTTTAATTTATTTAAATATATAATATATATATGTATGTATGTATGTATGTATGTAAAATATTATTTTTTTACGGTGATAAAAATTTTTATTATTAATAATAATGTTTAAATTATATTAATTATAAATAATAATTATTCTAAGTAAATATGTGTAAAATATAATCTTGTAAATTTTGGAATTTTTAATTACTTAATTGTATATATACTTATCTAGTTTTCTTATATTGAGTGTAATATAATTTTATAATATTTTAATTGTTATTTAAGTGTAAATTATATTACTTTTGTTAATTAAATTTAAAAAAATTACCATTAATAATCTTTTTGGTAGTTATGTATAAAATAATAATATATTTATTTAGGAAACTGTAGTTGTTTATAAAAAATATATATAATTATATTTTAAAATATTAATAAATAAAGTTGAATATATTTTATTATGTATATATAAGTTTAATTTTTTTAATATAATATTTGAAAAGGTATATATTTTTAATTTAAATTATAAAAAATTAGAATTGAATATATTTATATATACATATTATTTTATATTATATCTAAATTAAAATAAATTTAAATTATAATATTTGATACATGTAGGTAAATAAAGTGAATCTACCTATATATATACACACATTGTAAAGTTTAGATTTTGGAAAGTTTAATTACTTAAAAAATTATATATATACTTATCTAATTCTATTATATTGAAAGAAAAAAAAGATTATAATATTTTAATGGTTATTTAAGTGAAAATTATATTAATTTTGTTAATAAAATTTTATAAATTTTAATATTAACAAAATTTTTAGTAGTTATGTATATATATGTTATATTATTTGAATACAATATTTGAATATGTATATTAGTTATTTATTAAAAACAGATTATTAAATAAAAAAATGCATACATACATATATATATTGATATTTATAAGTATGTAATATAAATATATGGATATATATATTAAGATATTTATTATTTATTAGATATAATTATAGGAAAACTTATAATATGTAGAACATAATTAGTATCCCAAAAGCATGTTAAGAGTATTGTGGGATGACTAATCTTGATATGATCAACCAATGTATGATTGAAATTATATGTCTCTTTTATGCGGTTATATAATTTGTAATAATTTCATTTATTCCTTATTGATGATGTAGAGACTAATTTTTTTCCTTATAATACTTTGATATAAATATATATATATATATATATATTTCTAGAGTTGGATGCTAAGACGGCGTGCAATTCTGAGGCCTGGTGTTCCCCAAATTAATTTTATAAAAATATTAAGTATATTTTATTCTATGCGCACAAAGAAAATGGGATAACTTTTAAACGGTAACTTGAATAAGAAATTTGAGTCCACAGTTGAGTCTAGAATGTGGTGTTTTCCCTAGGTGGGGTATAACTTTTTTTGGCATGGGACTTCTGTGTAAAATGCCACCCAAGGGAAAATTGTAATTAAAATAATTAAACTTAATTATTTTACCCCCGATGCCGAATCAAATAACATTAAATCGGGGTCTTGGATTGGAATTCTGAGACCTTTGTTGATTTCAGAATGGGGTGTTTTACCTAATCGTGACATAAAATGATGGGGTGCAGGAATTTTAGATTCCACGTTGAGTAGAGCTTCTATAAATAGAAAATTAGGGATTTTAAAATAGAGTTATCCTTAATCCCTTCTATATCTAACTAAAATCTCTATCTATTTCTCTTCCATCGATTGTTCTTCATCGAATTAAAGAGCGATCTATTATGAAACCTCAACGAATTGAAGAGAGAGCGCAATGGATGTGTCGCCGACGACAAACGACCAATTCGAAGTAGGATTTGTCATATTTTTTACTTCTGATTTAGATTTTAAATTGAAAATCCATTCCTTGAGATTTGATTTCATCATTGTGTTGATGATCCATTGATGGCAGCATAAACACGACCATCGATAAGTTTTTAAAACATTGTTCTTCATCTGTTCTTTGTATGTATTTGCCGTCTACTTTTGGGCACATCAAACTACCAGTGGATCGTTGAATGGTGGGCAGCGTTGTGAATCTTTCATCACAAGGGTCCTCGATCCACTTACAGATTTGTGATCAAGTGATTGGATGGAGCCTAGTGGTCCGCATAATAGACCACTGGAACATTGTCGGCATCTTACGGCAGTGGGCCGCTCCGTTGGCGAACCACGGTGTTGTGACGGGGCGGGCCACGTGGCCTGACCGGTCGGCCGGGCAGGGTCACGCGGCTTGAACCCAGGCGGAGACCACCATAATTAATCACATGTAGTCGATGACCAGATCATGGGTCAGACCTCTATCATCAATGGGCCAGGCCTCCTCACAAGCGGGTCGGGCCACCACGGGTCAGCTTGACCATAGTGGACCAGTTTAGGCAATCAGATCAGGTCCAAACATGTCAATTCAGACCCAGAGAACCACGTTAGATCCCAGTTTGACTGTGGAAGTCTAACTCTGTGGCATAAGGTCGTGGTGTGGGTATGGTCAGTGGACCGACCGTGAGTTGGTCCATCGGCCCTGTGACCCCTTTCTATTTCCTTCAAATTACTATAACTTTTGGACCAGGTGTCTGTTTGATACGCCATCTATGTAAGTGTGACCCTCTCTTCAAGATAGAACTTTTGATGTAATTAAATAATTTTAATTTTGGGACGGAGATGCGGGCCCCTTGAAGACCCATTCAGGCTTATTTTGGTGAAAATCAACCTTTTCACAGGTTGTTTGTTTTGGGCTAGTAAATTTTCTATCCTGCATATTTTTTCATGTATAATGTGATTTTTTCCTTAATTGAAAATTTTGAGTTACTATGCAAGGTCTTCTGAGCATAACACATCTTCATGCAGTGTTCGACTGTAGTAGTGATTAGGCGACGACATTAGTGACTCCTGAGTGGAACCCTCTAGTTAGGCTGGGAATGGGTCCTTGACGACACTATAGTGGAACCCTCCAACCAGGTTGGGAATGGGTTTTTAACAACCCTAGAGTGGATCCCTCCAGCCGGTCTGGGCATGGGTCCTCGACGACACTAGAGTGGAACCCTCCATCCAGGATGGGCATGGGTCCTCGATAACAGTAGAGTGGAACCCTCCAGCTAGGCTGGGAATGGGTCCTCAACTTTGAGACACCCCTTTTTACTATGTATTAGTGGCAATACATACTTTTACATCACTTTTCACTCACGGGTAAGAGAGGTGATTCCCCAACGAGATGTGTCCTTGTAACGCGACCTAAAACTATGCAGGTGAGACAAACCCATCCAAAGTAGACTGTATTGAGGTATGGTGTTTGAGCCCCTTTGACTTGTAGTTTAGGGAAGACATGAGGATGTTGGGCATCAATGGTGGTTAATTCTGGAACTGTTGGAAACTCTCTTCCTGGGATGATCTGTGAGATGGATATCCCTATACCCTCCCATTTGGTTTCTTTGACTGGGAATATATATATCCTATTTTAGAACCTCCTCCTTGGGTTTTGGGTTACACTCCTTCTAGGAGAGGCAAAGACGTGCAAGGTATGACACGTGATTTCTGCGTCTAGCTTCTCATGGTTATACGAGTCTACTCACCTACTATAGGTAGAAAAGACTCGACAAGAATTTCATCTTCTCACCATTTCTAGATCCTTACATTTGTATGATCTTATTTCACTTCCTTGTTGGGTTGAGATACACTCATTTACTTTACTTTATTCCATCTACTATTTTATTTTCATGTTGTATCTCTTATTGATCCCCCTTCTTTTCAGGGAATCCTACTGAGTATTTTTATACTCACTCTTGCATGGGCTTTTCTCATACGTATCATGGTTTATACAGACGATAGATAGGTTTGATATAGATTCAGAGAGCTTAGGGACACAGATTCTTTCACCATGTGTGGTGGTCATAGTTTGGATTCTCGAAGTAGGGATTTCTCAGTGTCTTTAATTTCCTAGTTTTCTATCAGGTTGGGAAACTGTTCTATTTGGTCATGTATTTTTTCCCTTTTTCCTCTCTATTTACATTACTTTACTCATACTGTTTTAGTGGTCCATGCATGTTTTGTTTTACTTAGAGTAGGTTACATCATTTACTTCTTTCCCTCTACACTTTTCATCGAGTTGGTTGTGTGTGTGTGTGTGTGTGAAGGTACTTATGCAAAGGCCTCCTTGAGTTGTTGTGCCTTTAGTGTTTGTCTCCACCCACTAGCCTATGGAGCTGGGCTTGGGGTAGTTACAGCTCAGGCCTGGAATGGGTCAAGTCGTAAAAAAGTGGTATCAGAGATGGTTCGACCCTTGGGATGTTTTTCGGATATTCCCTAAAAAATATCTTGGTTGGGTTTAGGGAAAAAGTGCCAATGTGTCTTGAGATAGGATATTAGAATAGGGAGTCTAGTGATAGTGTGGATACTGACATGGCCATTCACCAAGGTTCTGATTACCTGCTTATCAACTCGGCAAGGCAAAACATTTATTTCAGGTAATTTTGCTATGTGCATCATATAGGATTGAGTCTTTGACTTTCCATGTTGAGACAACTCCCCTTTGTTGTTGTTCTTGTTATATGTGTGTGTGTGTTTGTGTGTCTGTGTGTGTGTGTGTGTGTGCTCATATGACTATGGTACTCCTTGATAACTTTTAGGATGCATCCACGATGGAAGCTAGCTAGGATACCCACTCCAGTTCATGATGATAACCTCGCGAGTGAGGAGGCCTTATTAGAGGTCTCATCATGTGATCCCCTTCCTCCAGGTGTGCTAGTGGAGGTACCTCCACCTGTGGAGAAGCATTTAGTACTACCAGCATAGCTCAAGGATGAGTGTAGGTTGAGTGTGCTCCATTAGTTTCAGCGCCAGAGGCCATTGAGGTTTGGTGGTGATCCAGACCCTCAGGTAGCAGAGGAATGGTTGGAGGCCTCTTCATGATTGTGAGGACATTGGAAGACCAGATGGTGGCTTTGGAAGTCATTCTTTTTAATGAGTTGGTAAGGTGATGGTGGTTCTTAGTTACCCTAATGCATGATGAGACAAATCTCTCATGTGAAGACTTCCAACAGTTTTTTCATGAGAATTACTTCTCATCATGATTTCACTCCGTCAGGATTCAGGATCTCCCAGAGTTGCAGTAGGGAGGCATGACAGTGGCTACGTATGTGGATAGGTTTTCTGACCTTACACACAACTCCCTGAATATGATATGTGACAGTTACTTCTGAGCATGGAAGTTCAAGAAGGGTATATGTTAAGAGATTTGTGCTAGTATAGTGCCTCTATGCATCCCTACCTATGACAAGGTGCTGCAGTGGGCGCTTGTGACAGAGAGTTTCTTATCAGGGGGCTCCAGTTGGATGGGCCTGGTAGTAGTCGCTTTAGAGAGGAGACATCCACAGCAGTGGACATATGTCGCGTAGTAGGGCCTCGACGCATGAGATATTTCCTTGATCAAACATGGCCATATGTTCAGGTAGCACCAGTACAACATAGAGAACTGGGTTAGCTTGGAGAGGGATGGTGTTTTATGTGTCATGGGTGAGGTCACATGGCGTGAGACATCCCAACCTAATTAACTGAGCATCCCAAGCAGTTAGTAGGTGGACCACCACGACAGAGTTAGTTCCATGATAAGGGTGGTCCCTAGGGAGGAGGTGCTGGAAAAGGATCAGGAGGAGTAGGAGGACCAGGTGTTGGGGAACGACGCTATGAGATCCTCCCACCACTGCCATCGGGCAGCCCATGTCAGACTCAGGGAGCTGGCGGCCATGGTCACGGACAACTATAGGTTATGGACACACGTGATCCTCCAACACACAAGATGATCTGATGTATACTCTGTGTTTATTCTACTCTTGCTTCGGTATTAGTAGACATAGTATCTGATCACTATTTTATCTCATTACTCCTGGTATGGGAGTTAGAACTCCCAGTAGAGGCACTATCATAATAGATTTTTCTCGAGGTTCATACAGGAAACACTTCTTATGTATATTTTATCTACCGGAAGTGAGATATTTCATTTGGAGTAGAAAGGTTCACATGGGACCTAATATTCATCACAATGGAACCTTATGACATCATCTTGGGCATGGATTTTCTTTCTATGGTTTGAGCCTTGATTGACTACCACCGCAGACTAGTCAAATTACTACACATTGATGGGATGGGGTTCACCTTTCTTGGTGAACGAGGTCTCATATCAGGGTAAGAAAGTGTTGTGAGCAGGAGGATAAAGTCACTTTCCTATCAATTAGTGAGTGTGACCCTTGTAGTAGTAGAGTCTTTAGGCACCTGGGTTTCTTCAGTCATGGAGGATTATATGGAAATTTTTTCTAAATCTGTCATAGGACTACCTCTGAGATGGGAGTTGGAGTATTGCATTGATTTGAAACCAAGGACCACCCCAATATCTTCTGTGGCATATCGGATGGCACCCACTGAGCTCTCGGAGCTCTGTTTGAATTTGGAGGACCTTCCCTATAAGGGTTTTATTAGACCTAGTGTGTCCCACTGGGCAGCTCTGATTCTATTTGTGAAGAAGGCAGATGGGATTTTGTGGCTTTTTGTAGATTATTTCCACCTGAATCAGGCCACAACAAAGAAAAAGTACCCCTTACAGACGATCGATCACCGCTTAGACAAGTTGCTAGTTGAAATTTGGTTATCTAAGATTTATCTTAGATCCAACTACCACCATCTACGGATTCATGAAGCTGGTATTTCGAAGTAGTCCTTTCATTGTCTATATGGTCATTACGAGTTCCTATTGATGCCCTTTGGTGTTACAAATGCTCCTGTTGTTTTCATGAATTTGATGAACCAAGTCTTCTAGCCATACTTGGACCGGTTTGTTTTCTTCTTCAGATATGACATACACATTAACTCAACTTCAAAGGTGGAGTACGCATAGCACTTGAGGATGGTCCTTGGTTTACTTTGAGAGAATCATATTTATGGAAAGACCACAAAGTGTTGGTTCTAGATACAAGAGGTTCACTTTTTGTGGCATGTCATATCTAAAGAAGTGTTAGTCATGGATCCTACAAATATCAAGGCAATGCTTAATTGGGATCAAACCAAGAATTCATTAGAGGTGTGAAGCTTCCTGGGTTTGGCTAGGTACTATAGGAGATTTGTGGAAAATTCTCTAGTATTGCAGCCTATTTGACCACTCTAACGCAGAAGGGAAAACTGTTTTCCTGGTCTGAGAAGTTCCAAAAGGCCTTCGAAGAGTTGGGGGAAAGGATGATGATCACTCCTGTTATGATACAACTAGTGGAGGGCATTGAGTTCATATTTTATTGTGATGTCTCATGAGTTGGGCTTGATTGCATATTGATGCAACATTAAGTTGTCATCACATATGGGTCGAGGCAGCTGATACCCCATGATTAGAACTGTGTGGCTTGTGAATTAGAGCTTGTAGCAGTAGTATTTTCCCTAAGTATGTGGAGACATTATCGTCTGGGTGAATGCTTCATGGTTTACTCAGACCACCAAAGCCTCAGGTATATCTTTACCTAGAAAGATACGAATCTAAGGCAGAGATGTTAGTTGTAGTTCCTATAGCACTATGACATTGAGATAGTCTATATTCTAGTGAAGGGAAATGTTGTAGCAGATTCTCTTAGTAGGAATTCTTAGGCTTTCCCAGTGCAGGAAGCTTCAGAGCATTTAGCTTCCCTACAGTTGACCCTAGTGGAGCAGGAGGGTACAGTTTTTCTACAATCGATGGTTCTAACTCCTTTGTTCCTTGAGCATGTGAGAGAGTCTCATTTGGGGGATATTGACTATAAATTTCTACATGACCAGATATCCACAAGTGATTCACCTAATGGTTATTCTAAAGGAATGAATCACGATATCTTATTCCATGTCTGAACAGTGGTTCCAATTGCGATGTTGGAGGAGGTGATGTGGGATTCCCATACTTCTACCTTAGTTATACATCCCTGTGTGGGGAAGATGTACAAGGATATTTAGTGGTAGTTTTGGTTTAATGGATTAAGATGAAGTGTATCTGAGTTCATCTCACGATGCCTCACCTATCAGCAAGTGAAGGTTGAGCATCAAGTTCTGATGGGTTTGTTACAGCCTTTATAGATCATAGAATGGAAGTGGGAAAGTATATCCATGGACTTTGTTATGGGAATTCAGTGCACAAAAAAGGGACATGATGCCATCTGGGTGATAGTGGACCAACTCACCAAGTCTACGCCCTTCCTTGCTATCTGGGAGTAGAGTTTAGGGGATATTTTGGGGTAGTAGTATTTATGGGAGATCATCCTCCTTCATGGGGTACCCTAAATGATTGTCTCTGATTGTGACGTTCAGTTTACATCACGATTTTGGAGGGGCCTATAAGAGGAATTAAGGACCTGACTACATATGAGTACGGCCTTTCACCCCCAAAACAATGGGTAGATCAAGTGCACTATCCAGGTTCTGTAGGATATGTTGAGGGATTGCGTGCTAGATTTTGGTCGGAGCTGGGAGGACCTCCTACCTTTGATAGAGTTTTCATACAACAATAGATACCACTCTACTATAATCATGACACCTTTTGAGGCCCTATATGGGAGACCTTGAAGGTTACCTTCGTGCTAGATGGAGGTTGGAGAGTCATCCCTCATGGGACTAGAGTTGGTGCAAGAAACAATGGATAAAGTGAAGGTCATCCATGAATGGATGAAGATGGACTAGAGTTGACAAAAATCATTTGTAGACCACCATCTTAGACCCTTGGAGTTTTATTAGGCATACTATATATTCTTTAGAGTCTCCCCACAATGTGGAATTTGGAGGTTTTACCAAGGAGGAAATTATCCCCCAGGTTCATCAGGTCATTTGAGATCATGTGAAGGGTTGGTGAGGTTGTATATCGCCTTTCCCTACACCAATAGTTAGAGCAGGTGCATGATGTCTTCCATGTGTCATAGCTGAGGTGATACATGCATGATCCTATGAACATCATTGACTAGGGTGATTTGGGCATTAAAGACGGATCCACCTTTGCAGAGCACTCGATGGCAATCGAGGATTGACAGGAGTAGACCATAGATGGAAGGGTCATCCCTTGGGTTCGCGTACTGTGATAGCATGAAAATGTGCAGGAGAGTTCTTGGGAATAAGAGATCCAGATGTGGGCTCAGTATCCCATGTTTTTTTCCTATTTTTTTCTTCTTTAGGAGAAAAATCTTAAAGGATGGAATGATATAGACACTCATTTTTCACCTTAAAATACTTTGAAATATTTATATATATATTTTTAGATTTTGGCACTGAGGCGGAGTAAAATTCCAAGGTCGGTGTTCCTGGAATTAATTTTATAAAAATATTAAGTATATTTTATTCTATGCAAGAAAAAGAAAAGGCATAACTCTTTAACGCCAACTTGGATCAGAAATTTGAGGCCTTGGGTGAGTTCAGAACATGGAGTTTATCCTAGGTGGGGCATAACTTTTGTCAGTGTGAGACTTCTGTGGAAATATAAACCTAGGGGAAAATTGTAATTAAAATAATTAAAATTAATTATCTTACCCCTGACGTTGAATCAAAAAAAATTTGATCGAGGGATCGTTTTGGAATTTTGAGATTGTTGATGACTTCATAATGGGATGTTTTACCTAAATGCGACATAAAATAAGGGGGAGCAAGAATTTTAGATTCTACGCTGAGTAGAGATCCTATAAATAAAAAATTAGGGATTTGGGATTTGGGTTATCTCTAATCCCTTTTCACTCCAACTAAACTCTCTCTCTCTCTCTCCTCTCTTAATTGTTATTCATCGAATTAAAGAGAAATCTCTACCAAAACCTTGATGGATCGAAGAAGGATCACATTGAATGCATCGTTGATGATGAATGACTAATTCTAAGTAGGATTTCTCTATTTTTTTGAGTTTTTATTTATTTTTTAAATTGAAAATTCATTCCTTGAACTTTGATTTCTTCATTTCATTGATGAATCATCGATGACTACACAAACACGACCATCGATATGGGTTTAAAACTTCATTCTTCGTATGTTCTTCATGAGTATACACCATCTTCTTTTAGGTTCATCAATATACCAGCAGATCTTTGAATGGAGGTCGACGTTGTGATGCCCTCGTCACAAGGGTCCATGATCTGTTGACGGATCCACGATCAGGTGACCGGATTGAGTCTGGTGGTCCATAGAATAGACCACTGGAGTGCCGCCGGCATGGCAGCCTGCAGAAGATTATGGTGATGTACCGCTCTTCTAGAGAACTGAGGATTAGCTGTGGCACCACAGTATAATGGTGTCACAACATGGTAGGCCACGTGACCCAACCGGTCGGGCGGGAAGGGTCGCACGGCGCGACCCCAGACAGCGACTGCCACCGTGAATTGTGTGTGATCGGTCGGCCATGTTGACATGGTTGGTGACCATCTCATGGGCTAGAACACTATTATAAGTGGTTTGGGACCCATCATAAGTGGGATAGGCTGTTTCGATTGAGCTAGGCTGTCAAGGGCCATCCCAACCATAGTGGGTCGGGCCAAGCAATCGGGTCAAGTCCAAACCCGAAAGGTTAGACCCAGTGAACTAGGTAAGACCTGGGTTGATTGTGGAAGTCGACCATGGAGGTTGACCACCACAGAAGTATGCCACAGTGCAGGTGTGGTCGACCATGGACTGGACCAACCACGGCACTCCACCGACCTCGTGACCCGCTTCTGTATCCTTCAAACGCCCATAATTTTTGGACCAGGCATCCATTTGATGTGTCATCTATGGAAGTGTGAACCTCTATTTAAGATGTAATTTTTGAGGTAATTTGATAATTTTAAGTTTGGGACCGAGATGCGGGACCCCCAAAGCCCATTCAGGCTTGTTGCGGTGAAAAGTACCCTCTTCACTAATTTTCCATTTTGGGTAAGAAAATATCATATCCTAAATGTTTTTCTCACGAAGAACGCGATGGTGACCTTATTTATGACTTTTAACTTACAATGTGTTGTGTTCCAAGAATTATTCATCTTCAGATAGTGTTCGACGATAGTGATCAGATGACAACATGAGTGACTTTTGAGTGGAACCCCCCAGTCGGGCTAGCTATGGGTCCTTGATGACACTAGTGTGGAACCCTCCAGCCAGGTTGGGCATGGGTCCTCAACGACCCTAAAGTGGAACCCTCCATTCGAGATGGGAATGGGTCCTCGATGACACTAGAGTGGAACCCTCTAGTAGGTCTGTGCATGGGTCCTCGACGACACTAGAGTGGAACCCTCTAGCTAGACTGGCCATGGGTCATCAACATTATGATGAACCTTTTTACAATAGATTAGTGGTGATACATTATTTGACATCACATTTGACTCATGAGTAAGAGGGATGCTTCCCCACCGAGACACGTCCATTTCACATGACCTAAAACCATGAAGGCCTGAAAGACTCACCCAGAACAAATAGTATTGAGGTGTGGTGTTTGATCCTCTTTGAATTATAGTTTAGGGAAGATGTGAGGATGTTGGGCATCGATGGTGGTTACTTCTAGAACTGTTGGAAACTCTTTTCTTAGGCTAAGCTGTGAGATATAGATCCTTATAATACCTTATTGGTTTTCTTTGACTAAGCATATATATATCCTATTGTATAACACACTCCTTAGGTTTTGGGTTACTCTCATTCTATGAGAGGTGAAGATTCACAGTGTATTCCACATGCTTTTCATGTCTAGCTTCCCGTGGTAGGAATATTCTACTCTCCTACTATAGGTAGAAAAGACTCGACAATAAGTTCATCTTCTCACCATTACAAGATCCTTAAGTTTGGATGAGATTACTTCACTTCCTTGTTGGGTTGAGCTACACTCATTTACTATACTTTGTTCCATCTACTATTTCCTTTCCTACTGTATCTCTTCCTGATACTCCTTTTTGGGGTATCCTATTGTGTATTTTTTTACTCACCCTTGTATGGTCTTTTCCTGCACATATCATTCTTTATGTAGATTATGGATAGGTTTTATCCAAATTACAAGAGCTTAGGGACACAGGTGTCTGGACTGTGTGTGGTGATCACAGTTTGGATTTCCAAAGTAGGGCTTTATCAGTTACTTTACTTTCCCAATTTTATATCAGGTTAGGACACTATTATAGTCGGGTGTGTATTTTTTCACTTTTCCTTTCTATTTATATTTCTATACTCATACCATTTTAGTGGTTCATGCATGTTTTGGTTTACTTACATCAGGTTTCATCTCTTAATTATTTCCCTCTACACTTTTCATCGAGTCTGGTGGTGTGTGTGTGTGCAGGTACTTCAGTAGAGTCCTCCCTAAGTTTGTGTGCCTTCAACACTTGTCACCACCCCTTGTCCTATAGAGGCGGGCTTGAGGTAGTTACGGCTTGAGCCCAATACGGGTCAAGTCATGACAAGTTACCTCCATGTAATCCTTATTTCTAACAATTTAAGGACCTATGTATCCATGTAAAAATGTTGTGTATTCAAATCCCCTAGACCCCCTCACTTTCATGTGAGTAACTTTTTAATAAAAAGGGCGTTCAATAAGAGGCATTATTGTTTGAAGCTATTTTTTAACATCGCGACGGAAATGGGATTTGTGGTTGTAGAAATCTAAGATAATAGAGGCTCTAGGAGTTCCCCTAAGGGTATGATTAGTTTATTAATAATTATAAAGCACTCCAAGAAAAAATCTCAAGAAAAAGTCATAGTTATTTTATTATAACTAATTAAAACATGTTAAACATTTTTTGATGTAGTATAAATATATATAATGTTTTATTAAATTTACATTCTAGGTAATCATTTCAACATCAATAGTAAGGTTATTTGAATTGATTAGGGTTTTAGGTATAGTTTTCCACCTAGAAGAGTGTCAAATCTTCATGAAAGTCTGAATATAAATAGATGTGTGTGTGTGTGTTTTTTTAGATATATTTATAGTTAAAGTTACAATATATAGAATATAATAAGTATTCCAAAAAAAATTATCAGTATTTTATAATGAATAATCTTAAGATGACCGACTAATGTATGATTTAAAATTGCATGTCATATTTTTTGGTATTTAATAATTTAATTTTTAATAATTAACTAATCTTGAGATAAGTGTACAATGTCTGAAATTGCATGTCATGTTTTTTAGTGTGGCTATATAATTTGTAAAAATTTCATTTTATTTTCCTCGTTGATGATTTGTGTGTCATACCTATTTTTAATTATTTATGGATATGTGTATCTATATAAAAGTGTTATATATCCCAAACCCCTATACCCCCTCACTTAAATGTGAGTAACATTTTAATAAAAGGGATTTTAATAGGAGGTGTTGTTGTTTGAAGTTGTATTTTTACACTATGGTTGAAAGGAGACTAATGGTTGTTGAGATTTGAGATAATAGAGGCTCTATGAGTTCCCCCTAGATTTTGGTTGGTTTATCAAATAATGATAAACCATTCAATTGAAAAAATACCAAGATCAAGTCCCATTTATTTAATCATAACCAATTAAAACTTGTTAAACATTTTATGATGTTTATATAACATATTTTTAATAATTATCTATAGGTAATCATGTATGATTCGAAATATTTTAATGGTGAGGTAATTTATATTGATTATGGTTTTAGCTATAGTTTTCTACCAAAAATAGTGTAAAATCTTTATGAATTTGATACATTAGATGATGTTCATAAGAAGAATCATAATCATTTAAAATTGAGGGATAATAAATTAGTTACTTCAATTACATATTAGAATCTTCAATATCCTAAGTGTCTATAGAACATTGAGTATCCTCTACTTGATTATGAGGATTGGGTGGATGCATCATCATTTTTCATACAACAATGTAGTAATGGTTTGATGGAATTATATGTGGTTATTTATGATATTGATGAGGTGAAACCTATTTCTACAAAACCATGTTATGTGAGATCTATTGTAGTGATTCCTTTACAACACTCGCATTCAATGCCTTCTCATATGAATCTAATAATAGAAACAAATTATGAAGAAGATGAACATAATATGGAAAGAACTATAGGGAATATCCCCTTCTATACTCTTGATTTATTGAATGAAACTTTATCTTATGAGTGAGTATTTGATGATGTATCAGGAGATGATATAGGTGAGGTTGATATGGGGAATAAACCTTATGAGTTTCCTTTGATAGATAGTAAACAACCAATTATTTGCAATCATATTATGTTATTGACTGCCTCACTCAAAGGGATGTCCCTTGTACATCATTTTGATTGGAATTTCATTGCACTAGCTACTGAATTCCATGGAATTTTAGTTAATAGATATGCATCAACTGATAACACCATATATGTTGGGAATAAGTTTGAAAGTAAATGTTTCTTGAAAAAATTCCTAAAATAATGCCACATAGAGTGAAATTTTTCATTTTTGGTTGATGAGTCCAACAAGGAAAAATATTTAATTTCATGTGATGAATACGGACCATAATGTAAATTTCAAATACAGGCAACATATGATAAATTTTTATCATATTAAAAGATAATAAAATCAGAAGGCCCACATACCTGTGTACATCTAAGATTGTTACTGGATAACTCATCACTTGATGTAAAATTTATATTGACCATTATTATATAGATGATATGAACAAGCCAAGAAATTTTTATGTACCTTTTCCACAAATGAATAAAGCAATTTTTCAAATTCAAGATATCCTACAGAAAAGATTAGAATGAAAAAAAAAACACAATTGTGAAAGTTTATGGTGATGGGGATGAATCCTATACAGTTTTGTCACACCTAATGGGATTTTTATCTCTCAAAAATTATGTTATTTATCATTTGTACATTTTTGAATATGTCTACCTAGATCACCAAGTTTATCAAATAAAGGTGAAGTTACATAGGCTGTTTTGGGAATTTAGACCATGTATCATTTTTTTCTTTATTGTAAACAATTCATTTATGTTGATGGAAATTTTCTTTGTAGTATGTATATAGGTTTTCTCCATATTTATTCTAAAGAGGATGATAACCACACTCCTTGCATTTTCTATTATTGAAAATGATAATTTTGAATCTAGGAGTTGGTTTTTGGACTATATAAGCATTCATGTCACACAAAGCCAGGGTGTGTATCTGATATCTAATCAACATTGTGTGATTATAGTGGTCTTCAAAAGTGATGGAGTTTCATGATGAGAATAAAATTATTATATTTGATGTTTCATTAGATATATTTTATGTATTGTCTATAAGCATATTAGATATGAGATAATATAGTAGGTGATCATGAAGTTGTGTATGTTTTCTTAAACATAATTGTTTTGGAAAAAAATATATACTTTTAAATACATTATTATATTCAGGTTTCCATATACATTCCATAACAAGAAAATTTAAATCAATGACTTGAAGAAATTAAAAGGGATAATCAAGATGTATATGATTATATGATGCTGATTTCAAAGGGAAAATGGCCATTAATATATGACGGTGGTATAAGATATGGCCATATAACCACTAACATTGTAGAGTACATAAATGGGGTCTTCAAGGGTGTGTGTTAACTATCGATCATAGTGTTATTATAGGATACATTTTATAGATGTGTGAATTACTTTGTTGAATGGTCTTAGTAAGCCTATCAGATGATGAAAAATGGAATATGTTTTATTTATAATTTCAAAAGAAACTTTATTCAAATAGTGTAGGATGCATCATCATTTCATGTTCAAAAACTATGACTAGGTAGGGAGACACATTCAGGTAATATAGTTCCATGAACTTCTCATAGGAAATAGTGGTTGGGTGTTGGGGGTCATATTAGAAGATAGGTATTGTGATTTCAGTTCTTTGCAGAAATTGAGATGTCCCTATGCATATGTCATTGCAGCTTGTGCTTTGGTGAACATATCATGGAAACCCTAAGTTGTCCCAGTGAATCGGGTGAGCACTCTAGTTGACAGTTATAGTCCACCTTGTGTTCTTATTGGTGATTTTTTTACTATTAAATTGCCTATTGATCATCTGATTTTAGTCCTAGATATTACCAGGTTTCATATTCAAGATTTTTCCTTTATGGATTCTTTTATTTAGGGATTTTTTCTTTTATGGCATGTTACATTTTTTTTGAATTATAAATAATTTTTCGATATTTCATACGTTTACCTTGCCTAATCATCAAACAATTGTGGTGACTATTATTACCTTGTTGCACCCTCAGTGATGACAAAAGTCTACTCATATCTAAAATGAGATGGGATAGCCTCAAAAATAGGGAGTGGAACTATGATACAACATTTATCACACAAAAGGGCTTACTCATAAAATATGTCCCTAAGCGGCAAGAAGGGGATTTACTTCAAATCATCCTTGATTGATTTTATAGATTTGTTTAATGTCTTTTTTTTCATGTATTATTTTAAATACAATATGGAAATATTATGAGACCAGGCTTTGCAATGGTGTTCGATTCTGAGGCCCGGAGTGCTCGAAATAAATGTATAAAATAAATTAAACTTTTAAATAGAGTGTGCTAGTGGTTTTCCAAAAAAGTGAAATAAATTTTAAATGGGTTCCCAAATCAGAAATCTAAGGGTAGTGTTTCATTCATATCAGAAAGTTTACCTTAGGCGGGGCCTAACATCGACTGGCGTGGGTCGACTGCAAAAGATATATTTTTGACCTTTTAAATAAAATAAAATAAATTAAGAATTTATTTTATTTTAAACCTTTTAATGACGCAAAAACCTAATTTTCCTCTATAAATATATGATTATGGAAAATCCACAGGGTTAACTGCATAACCCTATGAATTTTTCGACTTTCATTGAAGTATTGGAGGAGACCCTGTTGGCAGACAACGAGGGAGTGATTGACCGACACACCTAGGATTTGAGGGACCTTGCCAATGAACATGATGTGATGATCCTTTTTTATAAAACACTATTTTATGGAATATTTTATTGATAATAAATGACATAATTTCCTCTAATTGTGTTAAATATGTTTATTTATAAAATATTTGGGATTTGATCATTCATTTGAAAATTTCGTGAAAATTCTAATTTTACCCTTTATAGAGCACTATAGTATTTGGAAGATAAATATTTTTTATTTGAACTTGAAGTTTTGTAACAGTGTTCCTAACTTAATTTTCTATAACTTTTATTTAGGACACTAGAGCTAAAGAGTGCATTTGGTTGTTGAAAATGGGCCATGAAGTCAAAGTTGGGATGGACTCGCCAGAATGGACATAGGTTCTGTATTTGGGTCATAACTTCTTTCTACGTTCTTGGATTAGTCCCATTTTTTTAGAGGATATCAAGGATTCATTTTCTCAAAAATCATCCTTCTGGAAGGAGAGCTGTTTCATGCGTTTTAGAGTTCAAATGTGCGGTGTAAGTTGTATTAAAATATTTGGCCGAGATTTCCCATTCACACTTGAAACCTCTTTAAACCTAGCCTGCCCTCCACTCTATAAATTAGTGTTTTTATCATTTGGAGTTTTTGTGACGTGAATTAGGATATTGGAGGAAGATGAGAATTGGTTTCACAAAATTCTCCAACCATTGTAAGAGGGTTATCTCTTGAAACAAGGATCCCCTCATCGAAGCCTCATTCTCTTCTTCATGTTGTAATATTTTCATTTGTGTTTTAAACTTCATTTTTCTTCTTTTAATTCTTCTATTTTCTTCTGTTTTATTCAAATTTATTCTTCTATTAATATTTCTCTTTGTTCTGGAATTCTTGAGTAGAAGAGTTATTGGGTTACAGCCATTATAAACCGTTGTAAATGCAATTCGCTTCTACGATGATTACGCCACCCATGGAAGAGTAGTCATTTAGTAATTGATCTATCTATTACCTTATACATTAATTTATTTTTAATCAATGATATACTTTAATTAACATAATATGATCAATTAATTGAGTTTTTAATTTAATGGAAATTAAGCAAGTAATTGAACAATTAACACAAAAATACGTGAGGATGAGATTTTGTGTAAATTATGAGAGTGCGAACTTAATCGGTTATACAAAATCATATGGGGTCAATTTTTAGTGTTAAAATATAATCCCTAAACTCAATTAATTCTAATTTCCAGAGGGAAAATGTGCCTTAATTTACCACTGACCACAATCTTATCTTAGAACATCAATCAAAGCAGGGTGTTGCGATTTCATGTTCCGAAGTTAGCCTAGGGTTAAATTCACTTCATCTTTGTGGTAAGGTTAATTATCGTAGGGTTCGGGGGTTAAAAAGTTAAGGGATCATAATTAAGTGTATGTTAATTTAAATGATAATGATAAATAATTGATTTTAGAGGTAGATTTAAATCGATTATGTCTTTTAAATATTGTCTAAAAAACATCTTCTTGTTATGTCATTTTAATCGAAATTCATTTCAAAACTTAAAACAAAAAAAATACAATCTTCTTCTAGAAAAATTCTTCTAGATTTATAAACTATAACCAACCTCTTTCCTTTCAAGTAGTTTTTTCATTCTCTTTTATTTTATTTTTATAATACCTCTAAAAAGTTATCTTAATTCACTTCCTCCTTTGAGAGATGACCTTGGTCAGCCACTCTGTTGCACCTAAGTACCCCAAAATCACACTAATCATTTGAGGGTGCCCATGATAGTGCTCTTTCAAATTGGCGTTGTTTCCGAGGAGGAAAGTAATTATTTCAACCAATTATAGGTATTTATTTTATTTTACATTTTATTCTCTTCATCTCTTCTTTCTTCCTTCTTTACCCAATCTGATTTTTTTTCTTCTTTTATTTTCTTCTACTTATTTTTAGACCATCAACTCAAACTAATTATTTCTATTTTACTATGGTCCAATTTCTTTATATTAATTTTTATTTGATTTATGACATTAACTAATCTCGAATATCTCTTAGATCTTGACCCTGAGATTGAACGTAACCTAAGGGCATGAATCAGACATTTTCAGTCTACGGGAAGTTTCAACATTCAACCAGTTGTAGAATTACTCTAATATTAGAACATTGAAATTGGAAACAATTAAAATTCAACCATAAAATAAGAACCAATGGATGAAAATAATGGAAATGATCTTAATAGAACCATTCGAGAATTGTCTGTACCTGATATTAATTATCAACCAAATTGTATTCCATACCCAAATCTTGAATCGGACTTTGAACTGAAATCTGGAATAATTCACCTGCTTCCAAAATTTCATGGCCTCTTTGGTGAGGATCCCAATAAAAACCTTACATAATTTAATGTGGTTTTCTCAACCTTAAAAACAAGAAATGTTTCTGAACATCAAATCAAACTAAGAGAAATCCCAGTCTCACTTGATGGAGCTGCAAAATACTGGATGTATTATTTACAACCCAAAGATGTAACTTGTTGGAATGATTTGAAAAGTCTTTTCTTGCAGAGATTTTTTCTAGCATCAAGGACCACTTCCATTCTAAAATAGATCTCAGGGATCAAGCAAGCCCAAGGGGAGTCAATGTATGAGTACTAGGAATGATTCAAGAAGTTGTGTGCAAGCTGCCCACATCACCAAATTAGTGAGAAACTCCTCATCCAATACTTCTATGAATGACTCACACCTATGGAGAGAAGCATGGTAGATGTCACGGTTGGAGGAGCATTGGTAGACAAGACACCAGTAGTTGCACGTGCGTTGATCGACAAAATGGCCCAAAACTCCCGACAATTTGGTGATCGAGGTGCACCACATGTTAGGGGAGTACATCAGGTAAGTACATATTCTCTTGAAAGTAATTTGATTGATACCAAGTTGGAATAATTTAAAACTATGGTGAGACAGATTGCTTTGGTACAAAAGACATCCCAACCCCCTCCTTTAAGTCCTTGTGGTATTTTCACTGAGACAAGCCACCCAACTGACTGTTTCCCATAACTCCAATAAATAGAATATTGTGCAGCAATGTTCCCTGGGAGACCATATCAGCAACAATAATAACAAACATATCCTCAAAAGAAGTTTAATACAACATACAACCAAGGGTGGAAGCATCAATCGGACATGAGGTATGGCTCTGGACAACAACAAAGGCCACCCTTTCAATAAAACTTCCAGTAGCTTCCACCTTACCAGCAGGGTTTCTAACAACCCCAAAGGAGATTTGAATCTCAAGCATCAACAAGCCAAAAACAAGGGAATCCCCCATCCAAGGTAGATTCTAACATTTATGACCTTTTGAAACAAATTTTTCTTAATCTATAGAATGAGCTGAAGAGTCAAGGTTCGGAGCTGAGGGAGTTGAAGACTCAAATGAGCCAGATTGCCACTACCCTCCATGAACTGTTAAGTAAGAATTCTGGAAATATACTATCCCAACCTACTCCAAATCCAAAGGAGAATGTCAGTGCCATCACATTGAGAAGTGGGAAGCAAACAAATGATGCTTCTCCACCTACCATTCCACCGGGATTCACCTCAACTCCAAAAAATCCCAATTCCACATCAACTGATGAGCAAACCAAGGATAAAGATAAAGGTAAGAAAATGATTAATGATGTTCCTCATAAACCCCTTCCTTTTCCAAACAGGGTTGTTCAAACCAAGAATATGGCTGCAGAAGCAATGCAGAAGGAGGTTTTGGACACATTCAAGCATGTGGAGATCAACATTCCTCTACATGAATCCATTAAGAAAATTTCAAGGTATGCGAAATTCTTAAAAGAACATTGTACCAATCGAAGAGGGCTCAAGGTAAATGAAAGGATAAATCTTGGAAGGAATGTGCCAGCACTCATTACACCAACTCTAGAAATGCCAACAAAGTGCAAGGATCCTGGGACATTCACCATCCCATGCACCATAGGGGAGTTTCACTTTTCTGATGCACTTTTTTATTTAGGAGATTCCATAAATATGATGCCTCACTCTGTATTCTCTTCTTTACATGTTGGTGGGCTAAAACCGACGATAGTAGTGGTGCAGTTGGTGAATAGAGCTACGGGATACCCAGTGGTAGTCCTTGAGGATGTACTTGTCTAGGTAAGAGACATGATCTTTCCATCATATTTCTACGTGCTTAACATAGAGGATGATCAGTTAAGTTCTCATGACCCCATTATCTTAGGTAGAACCTTCCTCAAAATTGCAAAAAATATCATAAATGTCAATGAGGGTACACTTTTAATGGAGTTTGGAGATGAAGTTGTGATATTTAATGTTATAGATTCCTTGAAATACCCCTCAGAGGATCATTCTGCATTTTTTATCTCCAATTTTGAACCACCAAGTAAAAACCCCATGGAATTTTATTGTCCTATGCTTAGGGAGATTATGATTATTAGTTCTGGTTTAATGTCTAAGAGAACTTTCACACTTGTTTCTAATGAACAAGACTCTCAAATATTTGATTTTGAAATGGATTCATATTCTGATCTTGATCATGTGAACTCTGATTATGACATAGCTATTGAATATGCTTATGGATTTGATGCTTTATTCTCTGATTGTGATGATTTCTATTCTGATTTTGATGCTCTTTGTGTACATATTTCAGTTCCTTTTATGTCTCCATCCATACACCACCCCCCTACACTAGAACTCAAGCCATTACCACCAAATCTCAAATACTCATACTTGTTGAGTGGTGAGAAATTACCTATTATCATTGCTAACAATCTCCCTTTTGAACCTGAAGAAAAACTTTTGAATATTTTGAGGGAGAACATTAGGGAAATTGGGTTGACCTTGGATGACATCTCAGGTATTATCCCCTCCATTTGTAGGATTCCTTTGGAGGATGTGGATAAACTGATGAGGAAACCACAAAGGAGAATCAATCCAACACTTTTGGAGGTTGTTAAAAAAGAAGTTGAAAAATTACTCAAGGCAGGTATAATCTATCCCATTTCAGATTCTCAGTGGGTAAGTCCTATTCAGGTTGTGCCTAAGAAAAGTGGTGTTACTGTTATTAAAAATGATAAAGATGAGTTAGTTCTAATGAGGGTACAAAATAGTTGGTGTGTGTGTATTGATTATAGGAAACTAAATCATTCCACTCACAAAGACCATTTCCCCCTCCCATTTATTGATCATATGCTTGATAGACTAGCTGGGAAGACACACAATTGTTTCTTGGATGGATTTTCTGGATATTTTCATGTTCCTATAGCTTTGGAGGATCAGAAAAAGACTACATTCACTTGTCCCTTTGGCACATTTTCCTACCGGAGGATGCCATTTGGACTTTGCAACGCCCTAGGTACCTTCCAGAGATGCATGGTGAGTATTTTTTCTAATTTTATTGAGACCTTCATGGAGGTATTTATGGATGATTTTACAGTGTATGGGTCTTCATTTGATGAATGTCTAAGAAGTTTAGGAAAGGTGTTGAATCATTGTATTGAGAAGAATCTGGTCATAAACTTTGAAAAGTGTCATTTTATGGTAGAGAATGGCATTGTCTTAGGGCATGTAGTGTCAAAACATGGGATAGAGGTTGATAGATCTAAGGTAGACATTATTTCATCCTTACCCTACCCTTCATGTGTGTGTGATGTTAGATATTTCCTAGGGCATGCAGGATTTTATCGGCGCTTCATCGAAGATTTTAGTAAGATTTCTCTTCCTATGTCACGATTACATCAAAAGTATTCTGATTTTGTGTTTGATAATTCTTGCAGGACTTCCTTTGATGAGATAAATAATTTTCTGACCACTCCGCCAATCATACAGCCCCCACGGTGGGAGATTCCTTTTGAGCTTATGTGTGACGCCTCCAAATTCGCGGTTGGAGTCATCTTATCTCAGAGGGTGGAGGGACGTTCACATGTGATCGCTTTTGAATCGAGGAAACTAGATTCATCCCAATCAAATTACACAACCACGGAAAAGGAGTTTCTTACTATTATATTCTCTTTAGATAAATTCCATTCATATTTATTGGGATCTAAAGTAGTTGTTTTTTCTAACCATGCATCTCTGAGGTACCTCTTGAAGAAGACAGATGCAAAGCCTAGGCTGATCCGATGGATGATCCTTCTTCAGGAATTTGATATTGAGATAAAGGAAAAAAATGGGTTAGAAAACTTAGTGGTGGACCACATGAGTAGGCTTACTCACACACTAGAGGATGACACTTTGGACCAGGCACCACTTCGGGACACTTTCCCCGATGAGCATCTTTATTCCATCTCAATTATGCATCCTTGGTATGCAGATTTAGTTAACTACCTTGTTTCCTCTTAAATCCCTGCAAATTTAAAGAAACATCAAGTCCAAAAATTAAAAAGTGAGTCTCGGTATTATGTTTGGTATGATCCATACCTCTGGAGCATGTGTAGTGATCAAGTTTTTAGGAGGTGTGTTCCTGATCATGAGTTGGAGTCTATTTTACATTTTTGTCATACAATTGCTTGTGGTGAACACTTTGGACCCCAATGGATAGCTAGGAAAGTTTTGGACTCTGGATTATATTGGCCTAGATTATTCCATGACGCCCATGTGTTTTGTAATTCATGCTCTCATTGCCAACACACTGGGAACATTTCTAGGAGACATGAGATTCCCCAAAAACCCATACTATTCTGTGATATTTTTGATGTATGGGGAATCGATTTTATGGGTCCTTTTCCTAGTTCCTTTGGTTTTTTGTACATTTTGGTTGTTGTTGATTATGTGAGTAAATCGTTGGAGGCTAAGTCCACCAGTACAGATGATTGTCATGTTGTTTTGGGCTTTGTCAAAATGCAAATTTTTTGTAGGTTTGGAGTACCGAAGGCCATCATTAGTGATCAAGGGACACACTTCTGTAATCGTAATTTGGATTCTCTCCTTCAGAAGTATGGGGTGACACACAAAACATCAACACCATACCACCCCCAAACAAATGGCCAGGCTGAGGTTTCAAATCGTGAGTTGAAATAGATTTTAGAGAAAACCATGCAGCCAAATATAAAGGATTGGAGCAAGAGCTTGGATGATGCATTGTGGGATTATAGGACAGCATACAAGACACCCATTGGTATGTCCCCATTTTGGATTGTTTTTGGGAAATCATGTCATCTCCCCGTGGAGGTTGAGCATTGGGCTTATTGGGCTATAAAGAAACGCAACATGGATTTGGCCCAAGCTGGAATCCAAAGGAAGCTGTAAATTCAAGAGCTTGAGGAGATTCGATTGTCTTCATATGAGAACTCAAGGCTCTATAAGTAAAAATCAAAAGCATCTCATGATAGAATGATCTAACAAAAGGATTTTCATGTTGGATAGAAATTCCTTCTCTATAGTTCACGGCTAAAGTTGATTCCTGGTAAGTTGTGTTCCAGATGGTTAGGTCCTTATATTGTATCTAATGTTTTTCCTTATGGTGAAGTGTAGATCACATAAGAGGACATTGGAAGGAGCTTTACAGTCAATGGGCAACGTTTTAAGAGATACATTGAGGGACTTCCTACTGATGCAGTGGATTTTATCACACTGCAAGACCCCATCATCACTTGAGCACATCAGGTTGTTCCTAACCCTTTCACTTTTATATTATTTGTCCTATTTAAAAATTATGCATTTCATGTGAATATATCATCTCATGGGTTCACATTGAGGACAATTAAAAATTTTAATTGTGGGGGAGGTAACCTTTTAGTTTAGTAATTTCAATTGTTTTCCTGTTAAAAAAAACAAAAAAAATTGTGTGTTTTTTCAATTTTGTGTGTTTATTTTTCAATTTTCTTTGTGTTTTTGAAATTTTTGAGCTGAAATGATTATCATCACAATTTTTAAATGCATATAAATGAGTGAAACAATTTATCCCATGAAACTGAGCTTAAATAAATGCTGCAAATGACTTTGTTTCAAGTTCAAATATTTAGTAATTTCATAAAAAGTACATTGAATTTTGAATCCCATGCCACATCTCACTATCTTTATATTTGAAACCACTTTCCTGTGAGGCTTCTAGACAATTATTTTCATATTCTCTACATTCACCTCACTTATTGAGAGAAAAAAACCATGCTTGATTTAACTAGAATTGGATTTATTTCTATCAAAACTTGAGGGTTTGAGGTACTTATGTTTAAATGATTGAGGCATTTGTTTGGTATTAAAGCCCCTATTTCAAAGAATCCTTTTTTATAATGGCCTGCCTTGAACATTTAATCCTTGTATCCCTTAGAATACATTCATATCCAATTAGGTTAACCACATTACAAGCCAATTTTCCTTATCCAACCAATTCTTGAAGTGAAATTTCATAATCTAGTTGAGCATAAGTGTGGGGGAAGCTATCTTGTGTTGTGCTACCACATTCTGTGATACTTTGGGTGGAAAATTAAATTCTAAAGAGATGTGTTTGTTTCTGAAAAAATCATTATATTGAAATTTGTGCCTTTTCTGGAGCTTTCATGACAAGTAAAGTTGTGCCTTTTCTGGAGCTTCTAATTGAGGTGGAAAGCTATGCCTGTCTGGAGCTTTCAAGAAAATCATGTTCGAGAAGATTGACATTTTTTATGATAAAATGATGAATGGTGTAAACTTTACATGGCTTTTCATGATTATGGAGCTAAATTGATACTATGGGGATTGAGGAGAAGACCATATTTAAGTGAAAATTAGATTAATGCAATTTTGCTTCAAAAAGAGTCAAGCCCTCCTCATTCAGCCTCAGAATTTTTCACACCTAAATCCTACCAACCAAAAGCCACAAAACAACCCTAAAAATTCTTCATGATAAAAATATTTCTTTGACTCGCATAAGGTGGTGATGTAGGAATTTATCAAGCCTATGGTGACCCTTGTATGAGTTTGGATTAGAAATACATTGCAAAAAAATTGATATTCGTGTGATAAGAGAAAATTCAAGCGAGGTAAGTGTTTTATGCATGGGAGGATAAATGAAGTGGAAATATATTGAGTGATATAAATTGAGAACTTGAAATAATGATTTTTTATGTGGCATGATATATTTTGTTTCTTGGTCTGTAATTGTTGGATCTCAAGGATATGTGTTTTAAAATTTGTTTTGATTTGATATTAACGTTTACTTGATATGAGGTTTTTCCTAGGAGTGCAAAAGGGTAAGTGTGGGGGAGTTGATAAAACACTATTTTGTTGAATATTTTATTGATAATAATTGACATAATTTCCTCACATAGTGTTAAATATTTTTATTTATAAAATATTTGGGATCTGATCATTTATTTGAAAATTTGGTGAAAATTCCAGTTTTACCCTTTATAGTGCACTGTAGTATTTCGAAGATAAATATTTTTTATTTGAACTTGAAATTTTTTAACAGTGTTCCTAACTTAATTGTATACAACTTTTATTCAGGACACTAGATCGAAAGAGTGCATTTGTTTGTTGAATATGGGCCATGAAGTCAAAGTTGGGTTGGACTCGCCAGAATGGACATAGGTTCTATATTTGGTCCATACCTTCTTCCTCCAGTATTATATTAGGCCCATATTTTGATAGTATCTAGAGGATTCATTTTCTCACAAATCATCCTACTGGAAGGAGAGATTGTTCATGCGTTTTGGAGGTCAAATGGGCGGTTCAATTTGTATTAAAATATTTGGTCAAGATTTCCTATTCACACTTGAAACCTCTTTAAACCTAGCCTCCCCTCCACTCTATAAATTAGTGTTTTTATTGTTTGGAGGGGTTGGGACGAGCATTAAGAGATTGTAGGCAGATTAGAATTGGTTTCACCAAAATTCTCCAACCATTGTAATAGGGGTAGCTCTTGAAGCAAGGATCCCCTCATCGAAGCCTTCTTCTCTTATTCATGTTATAATATTTTCATTTGTGTTTTAAACTTCATTGTTCTTATTTTACTTCTTCTCTTTTCTTATGTTTTATTTAAATTTATTATTCTCTTAATATTTATCTTTGGGCTGTAATTCTTGAGTAGAATCGTTATTGGGTTATACCCATTATAAACCGTTGCAAATGCAATTCACTTCTACGATGATTACGCCACCAATAGAAGAGTTGTCTTTTAGTAATCGATCTATCTCTTACCTTCTACATTAATTTATTTTGAATCAATGATATACTTTAATTCACATAATATGATCAATTAATTGAGTTTTTAATTTAATTGAAACTAAGAAAATAATTGAACAATTAACACAAAAACACACGAGGATGAGATTTTGTGTAAATTGTGAGAGTGCGAACTTAATCGGTTATAAAAAACCATACGGGATCAATTTGTAGTGTTCAAATATAATACCTAAACTCAATTAATTCTAATTTACAGAGGGGAAATGTGCCTTAATTTACCACTGACCATAAGTTAATCTTAGAACATCAATCAAAGCAGGGTGTTGCGATTGCATGTTCTGAAGTTAGCCTAGGGTTAAATTCACTTCATCTTTGTGGTAAGGTTAATTCTCGTAGGGTTCGGGGGTTAACAAGTTAAGGGATCATAATCAAGTGGATGTTAATTTAAATGATAATGATAAATAATTGATTTAATAGGTATAGTTAGATCGATTATGTCTTTTAAATATTGTCTAAAAAACATCTTCTTGTTGTGTCATTTTAATCGAAATTCATTTCAAAACTAAAAACAAAAAAAATACAATCTTCTTCTAGAAAAATTCTTCTAGATTTATAAACTATAACCAAACCTAGTCCTTTAAAGTAGTTTTTTCATTCTATTTTATTATATTTTTAGAATACCTCTAAAAAATTTTCTTAATTCACTTCCTCCTTTGAGAGACGATCTTGGCCAGCCACTCTACTGCACCTAAGTACCCCAAAATCACACTAATCATTTGAGGGTTCCCATGATAGTGCTCTTTCACTTTTTCAACCAAATCAAGGTAGGGGTTTTTTTATTTCTATTTTTGTTTCCTCATTCTTCTATTAAACTATGAACGCAGATCAACCCACGAATAGGATGATTTGCGGATCCTGTGTTCTTGCACGAGGGTGTTTATTTTCGTTTCCTTTGGGGGTTTTGATTCTAGGAATTAATTCATAATGATCTCAAATTACTACTTTTGATTCACCCTAATAAACCTAATAACGAGAGTGTATTAACACCAGGACGAACGATGGTAGAGGTTCATTCCTCAATTTTTTTATTGAATTTAGTCCCCCTTTGCCCTGCGTTCTTCGCATTCTTTGTGGGGATATGGACAACTAATCGTTGAGAATCCATTTCACAATGAAATAATCCCAAACTGGAGATAAAACATCATGATGAACTATTGGAGGTGCGATGGTGATGGTGGGTGACGAAATTTCTCAGATCAAGGAGGATCGTTCTTCGAGAATTATTCATGTGGGTGGATCAGGACTTGTTTTGGGGCCGATCGGTGGCCCGAAACCAATGGAAACAACTATGGTATGTAGGGGAGACCTCAAATTTATTGTATCACGATGATTGGATGGTTTTATTGAAGATATGAGGAGCACCCTAGGCACGTTGATGAAAAACAATGATTCTTGGAAAATCACGATACACACGGCATGTATCCTGAAGAACACATCGTGTGGGGTTGGCTCAGTGGTGGATAAGGTTTTGAAATTTATGAATCATAGAGAAACATGTGACCATTGTCACACGGCATTTTGGACCTTACGTGAGGCTCGGCATGTATCTCAGTCGATACAGGGACACGGGGTGGAGTACACAGCATGTACTCCACCACACAGTCAGACTAGGTCAGTTACATGGGTTACCCTATGTACCATTACACAAATTGAAGTCATGTACGGGCACATGGACAGTGTACACGGAATCTTCCCCAGATAATAGAACATGGCGTTTCACGCTCTTTCAAGTCGTGTTTACCTTCTTCGACATGACATTCTTTTGACATAGGTTGTTGTACATGGGAAGTAACTGGGGTCAAAGGACATGATGTGTGTCCCTTCTACACACCGTTCCTTGTAAAAGTTATGTTTGGGTTAATGCCCATTTTTTCTCATTCCCCTAAAGTTATGGTATCATTTCCATCTATAGGAGTATGATCCCTTCGGCGGGACTTTCTGGATAGAGTTAGAATCTCTTTGAGAGGCCCAGAGTGAGATCCTATACCCATTCTTGACCCTATGTAGATGCAGGTATCAATGTGACCAATCCTACAGGATGTTGATTCTCTACTTAGCTGGTGAATCTGGATGAGTCATGGTATCTGGTAAGGCCCTAGTAGTGATCCTCATATGTGTATTGTGATCTTTCCCTACTCAGGAGTGTGTTCTCCTGGAATGAGTGTAACTAATCTCTCTTCAAATCTATTAGTAAATCTATCTTTCTCATGGATTTTCTTGATGAACAATACTTTTTAGATGGATGTTATTAGAGCTATCAGACTTCTAGAGTGAGTTCTTCCAAATTATTGGTTTGTGGAATCTTCCAACTGAATCCCTAGAATGAATATGTGGTCGTTGAACTTGCCTCTAGACTACAGGTCTGGGTTTCAAGTATATCTAGATATGTTTATCGTGTTATATGTTCAGTAGACATATACTGTGTAGAGATGATTGTACCTTTACTTTGTGTATTTCTTTTCACTTTTTGGGGTCCCCTAATCAGTGTTGCTATACTCACCCCTGCACGGGATTTTCCCGCACATGTCATTTCTTATGAAGACGAGTGGCCTTTTGACAGAGTTCAGGGAAGACCAGGACCGGACTGAGCTTTCTGAGTTTTCTTATAGTATGAGGTGTTCCTACGGCTATGAGAAGTAGTCACAGTACCTATTTATTTCTTATAGGTTGGTCTTTGTAGTTTGCAGGCTCTTTCTTTTGGTGGGCTTGTATTCTGTCCTAGTTTACTTTCAACACTTTACTTTTCGTTGTACTCTGTTGGTTGGGTTTAGTTGTATGCATGCATTTTTTTATTTAGTGGTTTTTACTTTTTAGATTTTACGGGCTTGGAGACGTGTGTGTGTGTCTATAGGTACTTAGGAAATGCCTCCCATGTTGTTAATATTCCTACACGGTGCTAGTCACCAACCCCTAGCCTATTGGAGGTGGGCTTGGAGAGTCGTGGAATAGGCCCCATTGGGACGGGTTAGGACAAAGTGGTATCAAAGTTGGTCAGTTTTACCTTAGTACCAAGAGTCTATGAGATTGGTTTGGGTAAATAGTATTAAGTGTTATGAGTTTGGATTTTATGTGAGGGACTCCAGTATTGGTGTGTGCGGTGGACATGTCCATACCCCGAGACTATGATAAACTTATTTTCGACTCGGTACATGAAAACACTAGTTTTAGGGGAATAAAAGAACGGTACATTAATCATATAGGAATGGGTCATGTTTTCCATTCCATTTGTGTCATATATCGAGATATACTCTTTGACCATGGAACATATTGTTTCTTTATAGGATGCCTCCATGATGCATATCCACTAGGATTTAGCATCTCGATCATGAGAATGACCCCCTCAGGGATGAGGCTTATATTTAGAGACTAGTTCTCCATGAGATACCTCCAGGTGGTGCACCTACTATACCACCACTAGTGGAGCAGTACATGCTACCTGCAGTACCAACAGAAAAGGAGCACAAGCTAAGCACGGTCCATGAGTTTCAGAGACATAGACCCCTCAGGTTATGAGGTGATCTCAACCCTCAAGCAGTTGAATACTAGCTTGAGGCAGTGGCCAAATATTTCCATCTATTGAGGACACTTGCGGACCAGATGGTGATCATAGGAGCAAGCCTTCTTGAGGGTTTGGCATGGCAATGGTAGATTTTGACCATGTAGACTCGTGATGAGGAGACTCTTTCATGGAAAGAGTTCAAGTGACTCTTTAGAGAGGAGTTCTCTCTAGTTACGCTGAGATAAGTTCATATCTAGGAGCTTCTCCAGCTTCAGTAGAGAAGTTTAACTGTGGATGACTATTCATTGAGGTTTACCAACCTCTCCAGGTACTCAATGGATATGGTCAGGGATCAGTCCTTCAGAGGTCAGACCTTCGAGTGGTGTCTATGAAGGGACATCCAAGCTAGTTTAGTGTCTCTTTTCATTTCAACTTATGTAGGAGTGATCGAGCAATCTTTGGTGGTTGAGAGCTTCATGGCTAAGCAGAGACAACTATTAGCAGTCAGTAGTAGGTTGATAAGTACAGATACCTCATTGACAGGTATTCAATGTCGGGTACAGGTATCAGGATGTGGGAGATGTCATAGGAGGACCCAAGATAGGGGATTTTGGGTCCAGGGCTCTCAGGCTGGATGCAGTCATCCTAGAGAGAGGTGATGCTACTCATGCGATGGTAGAGGAAATATCGCTAGAGACTACCCAACCCTTAAAGCTTCTAATAGGGAGGCAGTGGATGGACCACTGAGGTAGAGGCAGGGAGTGGAGCATGCAGACCCACCAGGTGATGAATGTGGCAGAGGAGTAGAGAGAGCTGCAGGTGGTGGCAGACACTTTGATCTACTTCCACCACCACCACCAAGAAGTCCAAGCCTGGCTCAGGGGGCTGGGGGAGAGGGGAGAGGATAGCTACATGTGGTTGAGTCATATGACCTAGGGACTCCAGGTATGATCTGTGTGTTTTCTACCTTAGTTTTCGTACTTATAGACACACACTACCACAAAATGGGCTTTTGTCAGTGCTAAAAAAGGCCTTTACCAGTGCTAAAAAAGCATTGTTAATAAAGCCTCTATTAAAGGGGGTCCCATTTATCAGCTCTGATAAACGAACCCCTTTATCAGTGCTTAGAAAAATACTAATAAAGGTCCCACTTTATCAGCGCTATTTGAAGCACTGATAAAGTCCCCATTTATTAGTGCTTCAATTAGTGCGGATAAAGGCTTCCCTGTCTGGGTGTGTTGTTTATATAACATCACACCCAGAAACCTGCAAAAAATAAACAGCAGACCAAAATAGCCAAACCAAAAAAAATAACCTGCACAAACTAGAAAAAACCTGATAAAAATAACCACTCATAGTATATACAAAAGAACCACATACACAATGAAAATGATGAAAAAACAAGCAGCCCCCAAAAAAATTTGGCAAAAATGTTATATACATTTAATTTAAATCATGAATAAAAAATTATTCACTCATGTTATATACCGAAAAACACTTCTATATACAATTGGAATAATGTTTTATAAAATTACATTAAAAAATATCCAACTGTTAAAACATTAATGTTTTCTCTTTTGACCGTTGTGGTCCCCTCTAAAAAATGTGTTCTGATGGTAATAGTCACCGAAAATTCATCCTAACTCGAGAAAAAGTTTCCACCTATATAAGAAAACAAATATTACATTAGTAATACTATAAGGAAATAAATTAAACATTAATATGAAGAATACATTTTAAAAATGTCAATTTTTTATAAAAATGAAACATTTTGAGTTATATATGTCACACCGTGCATCATATTGAGGTAACGTTGATTCCTAAATGTCAAAAATGACTAACGGATCATTTTCCTAAAGTATCAAAACAATCTAAATGGATTTCCTTGGATTTTAGTATGTTAGTTTTGTTTTTTTACTAAAATGTCATTTCAAACCGAAAACATGAAATTTGAGTCATACTGGTCGCATCATGTGTCTATTTGACATGAGACTTCGTCATTCACATCAAAAAGGACTTAAAAATTGTTCTCCTTAATTTTAAAGACAATAGGAGTGTGTTTTCTTGATTTTTAGTGAGTGACATGTTTGAGTTAAAAGGTCAATTTTAAACTGATAGCGTACAATTTTAGTCATACTGGTCACACCGTTTGTCGGATTGAAGTGGGGATGATTCCTACATTTCAAAACTGACTCATGGAATGTTTTTCTAAAATATTAAAACAATATAAATGTGTTTTCTCAGTTTTTAATATGTCAGTTGTGTTTTTTTACTTGAATTAATGTCAATTTTAAATAACGAGACACATTTGGAGTCATACCGGGGACACCGTGCATCTGATTGAGGTGTGGTTGAATCCTACACATCAAAAATGATTGATAGATCGTTTTTATAAAGTATAAAAACAATAGGAATTAATTTCCTCATTTTTCAGTATGTTAGTTGTGTTTTTTTACTAAAATGTCATTTCAAACCAAAAACATGCAATTTGAGTCATACTGGTCGCATCGTGCGTCGGTTTGATGTGAGACTGCTTGATACATGTTATAAAGGACTTACGAATCGATGTCCTTAATTTGGAAGACAATCGGAGTGTGTTTTCTTTGTTTTTAATGAGTGACATGTTTTGAACTAAAATTTCAATTTTAAACTCATAAGGGACACTTTTAGTCATACTGATCAATCAGTGCATCGGATTGAGGTGGGTTTGATTCCTACACGTCACAACTGAATCATGGATATTTTTACTAAAGTATCAAAACATCTGAATGCATTTGCTCAATTTTTAGTATGTCAGTTGTGTTTTTTCATGAATTAATGTCAATTTTAAATAACAAGACACATTTGGAGTCATATCGGTGACATCATGCATCGTATTGAGATTCAGTTGATTCCTACATGTCAAAAATGACTGATATATCATTTTTCTAATGTATCAAAATAATTATAATGCATTTCATTAGTTTTTAGTATGTCAGTTTTTTTTTACTAAAATGTCATTTCAAACTGAAAACATGCAATTTGATTCATACTAGTTTCATTGTGCATCAATTTTATCTGAGACTGCTTGATACATGTCACAAAGGACTTAAAAATTACTATCCTTAATTTGGAATTCAATCAAAGCACATTTTATTTGTTTTCAGTGACTGACACGTTTTGAACTAAAATATCAATTTTAAACTCATAACGGATACTTTTAGTTATATAGATCACACGGTGTGTCGTATTGAGGTGGGGTTCATTCATACACATCAAAATTGACTTATGGATCATTTTACTAAAGTATAAAAATAATCCAAATGCATTTTCTTAGCTTTCAGTATGTCATTTGTGTTTTTTTAATTGAATTAATTTCAATTTTAATTAATAAGACGTATTTGGAGTTATACTGGTCACACTGTGTGTCGTATTGAGGTTCGGTTGATTCCTACACATTGAAAATAACTGATAGATCATTTTTCTAAATTATCAAAACAATCTAAATGTGTTTCCTCAATTTTCAGTATGTTAGTTGTGTTTTATTACTAAAATGTCATTTTCAACCGAAAACATGAAATTTGAGTCATATTGGTCACATAATGTGTTGGTTGGATGTGAGACTACTTCATACACATCACAAAGGACTTAAAAATTACTTTCCTTAATTTGGAATACAATTGGAGCACATTTTCTTTGTTTTTAGTGAGTGATACATTTTGAGCTAAAATGTCAATTTTAAACTGATAGTTGAAAATTTTAGTCATATCGGTCACACCATTCGTTGGATTGGGGTGGGGTTGATTCTTACACGTATCAAATGACTCATGGATAATTTTACTAATGTATCAAAATAATAAAAATGTGTTTTATTATTTTTTAGTATGTCAATTGTGTTTTTTCACTTGAATTAATGTCAATTTTAAATAACAAGACACATTTGGAGTCATACCGGTTACACCGTGCGTTTGATTGAGGTTTGGTTTATTATTACACATCTTAAATGACTAGTAGATCATTTTACTAAAGTATCAAAACAATTGGAATCCATTTACTCAGTTTTCAATATGTTAGTTGTGTTTTTTTACAGGAATTAATGTCAACTTTAAATAAAGACACATTTGGAGTTATAACGATGACATTGTGCATCGGATTGAGGTGTGGTTGATTCCTACACATCAAAAATGAATCATGGATTGTTTTCCTAAAGTATTAGAACAAATTTTAAGTACATTTTTCTTCCTAAAAATCACTTCACCCTTTCCTTTAAAACCTAAAAAAGAGACCTAACCTACTCAATATGCTCAATCTACCCAGTATAGAAGGGTTATGGAAAAACCTTTGATCCCTATACAGTTGACATGGAATAACATCTCCCTTCTGCAGCATATATTTAGTCAGCCCAGTGGAGAACCAATTGTCATATATTCAAGACCTCCAAATGAATATATGACAATTGGTTCTTCACTGGGTCGACTAAAGATGGAAACATCTAATGTTGTAGATTGAATCAATGTTTTTGGGAGAAAAACCCTTCTTGTTGTTGAAAACGAGAAGAGTGGAGTAATATCATGTGCCTGTTATGTCTCAAGATGTCACAAAAACCTCAAGGGATGGGAAAACACCTTCTGGATACTTATTATCATTTGTGGTCTATCAAAAACACACATACCCTTTAAATGAGAACCACCAATTTCTTTTAAAAAACCAATCAACATGAAATTCATTTAGTGCGTAAACAAGGACCACCAATGGCCATGATTTTTAGAGGGTCATTTAGCCCATAAAAATCACAAAATTACCATCAAAAAAAGAGAAAGATAAGGCAGAAAAGATTATTAAAGTTGAAATTATTTGAGAAGTTTACCATCATCATTCTATATTTGTAAATTCTTCCATCAGGTATATTACCCATTCATTTCTAATCATATTTATATCATCTGGTAGTACTAAAAAAATATAAATACACAAATTATTAATAATTATTTTAAATTATATAGTAATTATCTTTGAAAATACCTCTTTAGGGATGCTGGTTTGTTCACGGAATATGATCTCTTTCATAAATTTACAAACATAATAACCACAGTCTTTATTGTTTGTTTGTTTTGGTCACTGTAGAAATATTAAGACAAATAAGTATGTTCTTATATGTGTTTGGATAGTGAAATATTATTATATATACCCTGATACTTATCCAAACGTAGTACTTTTTAGGTTTCTTGTCCTTTTCCCCTAGCCTCATTCCAGGATGTAGACGATATTCACCCACTGACCTATCATAATAAAAACCTCATCAAAATATAATATAAATTATATAACTGGATGTTTAGTTCTAAAATGATGGATGTAGTGTATTAAAAAATGACAAACGCTATCATTTGTGGTCGTTTTATTGGATATCCATGCATTGAATCCAAGAAAATAAATCTTTAGAATATCCAAATTGACCGCAATGAGTATCCAATTCTACCTAAGAACAAAAAAAGAATAAGTAATAGACAAAATTAAAATATATTTGATATGATTAAATTTTAGAGTTTTACCCCAGCATTTTTGGTATTAAGAAGATCCTACCATCCATAATTTTTTTTTCAAACGATTAGAGCAGTCCTGCCACTATTTCACCCTAATTCTTGGAAGTTATGTCTTCTGGTTCTGTATAGGTGACGTGAGGACTAACGAGTCCAAATTTTTGTTCATGGGTAAATCCCTTTAAAAAAAATTCATATATATGACTGCAAAAAATATGAAATTTTTTTAGTCAAAATTATCATAGTATATCATATTTTGGAAAATAAAATCATGAAAACATACCTCATGTAAACATTTACAACTGAGCTGCCCAACCAATCATAGTCGAAGATTTCAGTTTCACTCTCAAAAATAATGAAGTCCAGATCTTCCCCTCCATACATATTTGATTCAAAATAAATTATGTGATTACCAACATATTTAAACTTCGTATCCACATGATCTTTCAATGATAATAAATGTGGATATAGAATAGGGGGTTAAGGTGCTTTTGGTATATCATTTTTATTGGTTGGTCAATCCTTGAGATGGTTTTGAACTGGTCTTTCATTTCACCCCATTTCCTTTTTCTGTTTGTAATAACATGCATCGGTTTATACATTTTTCATTAAATGTTTAAGGTTTAGCTTGGATATTAAATTGGAAATGAATACCTCATTTTCAAAATGTTTTTTTACAAGATGTGAAGGTCATACGATGAATGTTCCTAGACTTTTTTTGGCCGTATGAATATATACATCATCAATTGGAACAGGTAGTTCGGCACTCAACTCTAGGGATATAGTAATTGACACTCTGACATGATCTTTAAGAAGTGGTATATTGTATAGAATATCATTCTAGATATTTTAACATTGTATCCCTTGCTACAAGGTAATGGGTGGGTGTCAATAGATATAAATCACAGTCATTTTTACCTTGTAGAATATCAATACAGGAAAGTTATCATTTTATAGTGTCTATCTGATTCACATTTCACAGAAACAATTATTAGAAAATTGACTACCTCGGTTAATAATTATTTTTGAGGGGAATGGCTCACCTCAAAAGTGGTGGGGGTGGAGCGGGATCTTCACGTATGGGATGTTCCTGAGTTTTTTCTACTATTTCCCCCCCCATCAAACTTGCTATCAACTATCTATAGTATTATAATTATTTTTGAAACATTTCTAATGTTTCTATCATCTTTTTTATTTCCTCATTTTGACCCTCTTCTTGTTTTTTTTTTTCAAAATATGTTCAGGGTGTCACCCCAAAACCCACACCTCTAACATGACCATACTTTTATGGCTTCTTCAAGGACACTAAAAGTATGTCTTCATCCAGTGTGGGTTTTGTTTATTATTGTGACTATGTTATATAGAAAATATAGGATAATAAGTAATCATTTTTATGTAATAGTGATTTAATTCAAAAAAAATTATTATGTCATACTTACACATGTTTCCCACACTTTTTGTGTGTTTTCATATATTAGTTTTAAATCTTTAGTTACACATGCCTCCTTCAATAGCACATGGAATGGGATGGAAGTGGCTATGGATTTGGACTCTTCAAGCTAGATATAAACAAAAGAACATAGTTATTATGTGGTCTTATGTCACATAAAAGTATTATGGTAGATTTAAAACACCTTCTAAATGTTTTTCAAGTGATGTGTACCCCGTCCTTACTTTACGGTAAGGGTACGATGGTTTTGATACCCGTTAATTATTTTTATCACCCATTTGACGTTTCATAAATAAAACACTATATCAATAAAAGTTATAAATACACATACCATCAAACAACGTATTACCAAACACAATGTACCTGAAAATATTGCTTCGCACGATGGCCAGTAAACGCATCCCATTATTTTTGAGTTGTTAGGTGTGCATAAATAAGAGGTGGGTGTGTTTTTATGTTCCCTTCGACATATTTAAGATGATATTTCGTTAAAAGTGTGCAAAAACCCCTGTGAATACTTCCAGCAACCCTTAAGACATATTATTTGGGCAAGTCATATACTATAAATTCACTTTTCAAGATATGATGAAGTGTAAGTCAATGTTTCGTTATTTAATTTTTATTAAATTAAAAAAATGATATCATAATGTTACCATAATATATCCCCACTTCAGTGTCTTAATATTAGCCACAACATGATTCCATAAAGTTACATCAATCGCCACGTGTTTTTGAGTGATGATTACAATGCAACTACTCAACATATCCTTGTTGGGGTTAATATTTATTGGCCCTTCTTATTCTATTTAATCTTGTATTTGATGCCTTTATCTTTATCCTTAATGATTTTTACTAATACTGTAAAACTATGGTGCTCCTGTTTTTTCTACATCAACGATGTTTCATCACCTTTCATTTCTATGAATTCACCGTCATCAATGTGGTCCTCTACCTCCAGAGGTCTAGCATTGAAATGTGCAGATAGTGGTTGTACCTCTGCACTGGGAGAAACAATAGGTTGAGAAACCTCCTGTTCGTCTGCACTATGAGCAGGAGTGGGTTGAGAAACATGTTGTGCCTCAGGATTGGGAGCATCATCATGTACATAATTCATTATCTAAAAAATTGGATTAACATTTAATTTAGATAACATAAAAGTAGTAATGGATAGATATTAACATAAGGCAACATGTTGAGAAACCTATTCTTCTTCTAAACTACGAGCAGCAGCAGGTTGAGAAACCTGTTGTGCCTAAGGATTGGGAGCATCATCACATACAGAAGTCATTATCTACAAAAGTGGATTAATATTTAATCTAGATAACATAAAAGCAGCAATGAACAGATATTAATATAAAGTAACATGATATATATTATAAAAAATATATAACCTGATTATTGAACTATTTTTTAAAAGGTTTAAGAGATTTTACCCCTCTATCGACTATCCAGATACCTTCATTGTGGTCTCCTCTGACATAAAAAACACCATCTACACTGGGACCACTGCAAAATGATTACAACATCTCAATGAAAGTTTCATCCTCTATTTAATTTTCATCTCACCCTTCAGTGGTTTTGGTCAATAACAGAACAATTGGCCAGTTTTGGTTTGTGGGATTTGGAATATAAAATACTTGTACTACCTGTGATACCATTATAAATGGTTCTTATTTGTACCCTTCCTTACTGAAATAAACTTTCACAAATCCCAACTCATCTATTTTAAAATCACTTCTGTTAACAACCCACTTTCATTTAAAATCAGCACTCAGAATGTCGTATAATACAACTCCAATATTTTTTTGATGATGCCAAAATATGACATATTCGTGTAAATTAGATTTTTGTCCTTCACACCAGAAACATGCATCTCTTTATCCACAAGTGTAACTCCACAATTATTTATGGTACTATATTCATCATGTTCATTAGTATAGAATTTATAACCATTAATTACATAAGCATTGTAAGATAATACGTACACACTTGGTCCTCCAGCTATCCATCGAACTTGTTCTGAAATTGAGTCTGGATTTTCATTTGACTCATTAAAAATATGGTCCTGAAACCATCCCATAAACTATTTATTATGTTTATTTGATATCCATTTTTCATCCCTTAATGGATTTGAATGCCTAAAAATTTCCTTGTGGGTTTCAACATATGGGTCAATGTCCAAACTATTATGAAAAATGTAAAGGTGGGACTACTCCTGATCTATAATATTGATTGTGATGACCTCATTTACAGAAATTCCTTCACCTGTAATTCTCCTAGTGTGACGAGATTTTATTAAACCAATGATTTCACACCAGATAGGTATTCGGTACATAATTCAACGGCTTCTTCAATAATATATCGCTTTGCAATACAACCCTCTGGCCAACTTCAATTTTTGACATACCATTTCAAAATCTTTATATACTATTCAATAGGGTACATCCATCTATACTGCATAGGACCTAAAAGCATGGCTGATTTTCACCTATCAACTGTTCAAGGTTTCAATGCTTTTCTAATGTGAATAGAATCACCCAGGTCAAATCCTCAGTGATGATACTTTTTAATAGTGGAATGTTTTTAGTTTATTGTATTTTGATTGGGGGGTTGTAGAGATTAATTGAAATGATTTATTGATTAATATTGATTTAACAATTTGATAAATATTGGTATGATTTCATCATTAGGTAGTTAATCTTGTGATATACTTGAGCTTTTCTTTATATTTCATTAAATTAACACCCATGTCACAAGTTGACGTTGATTGGAATTCCCAAGTGTTAAGGCTTTAATACAAGTCTTAACATAATTTAGGGTTATAATATTAATCATATCTTGTTTATGGTAGTTTATTTATGGTTCTAATAATCCATGGAAACCACTAGTTAAACAAAATAAGTCATTAATTCATGACATGTTAAGTCCAACATACACAATGTTAATTCAAAGAATACTCATGGAGAAAAATCTCTCAATCGCTTAACATCCCTAAATTATAACTCACCCAAATGAGAGATTTAATCATCCATTTAAATGATTATTAATCTGGTTATAATGATTATGATGATAAATTAAGAAGATAAGAAAAATAAAGGGATAAGAAAAGATTGGTGCGTCGAACACACACACAAACGATGAAGGGGATTAAATACTGACTTTAGATTGAATGAGAAGGCAAAAGAAAGGAAGGTAATTCAACTGTATTTAAACTATTTTAAGACCATTAATATAATTTAACATAAGGTGGATGATAATAATAGATGAATAAGAAGAAACTTTCATTAAAATAGAATTACAAAAACAAAGACTTACAATATTTCAACAAAGAAGAACACAGAAGCAAATGAAAACAAAGAGAGGGGGAAGGGTATCTCAAGTGAAAACTTGAGTATGTAAGGTCATACCAATAATTTTTCAAGGATTTTTTTTTTCCAATGTATTCTCATCTCTTCTTAAATTCCAAACCCGCGCAAGGAGAGGATGGGGATGTATTTATAGCCCAATGTTGTGGGTTGTTTGCATTCCAAAACTGCCCCTCCAATTTCATCGCCACTTTGATAAATTAGATAGATGAATATTGAGATGATATATCCTTAAAAGTTTTATATATTGATGTGTACTATCATCCCTAAACATTTGGAGGCCATTAGACTTTTGTAGACAAAGTTATAGCGGTTTTAATAAACAATGTTAAACGGTCCATTTCTATCCATACTTTTTCTATGTATGAAATGTGAATGAATTTTTGAATAGGAATATGCATTCAAATAAAAATAATTTCTTATAAAAAGTTGTTCACCCATATATTATATTTCATACTGAAAAATCACAGCCTTCTTTGATAATTAAATCATGAGACAATGTAGTAATAGTTTCTTGATTTTAATTCCCAACCAGAATGGTGAGCTGGACTTCAAAGATTTATTTGGTCCCTTTGTTTTTGAATTTGGGCCTTGAAATTTTTATCCAAGATGAATTGAATTGTCCCCCTACCTTTGAGTATAATTAAAGGATTTGGAATTTTTGAGTGATCCCATTCATTCTATCTTCATGGATTGTCCAGTTTCTTCACAGATTATTTAGGCCTTTTTGTGTGGACCATATGAGCCTCCAAATGGAAGAATTGGTCCAAAATACCTGCTAATGAAATGTATTATATTGAATGAGGAATCATAAAAAACAAAAAACATTCAATTTGAATAAGTAGGGTGATAGTTATAATTAAAATAGTAAACTGACTTGAATTTGGATGAATTAAAATAGTGATCAAAAATTATATTTAATATTTAAACATTCATATTTCCCAAAAATTATGCACATTTCATATAAAATGAGTTAAGGGAGTATATAAAAAGTTATGAAAATATTAATAACATCAACTCCCCCACACTTAGTCTTATGCATTTCCTCATGTATAAAAAATATAAAACCATGACAAAATCATTTTCACTCAACAACAAATATTAAAATTTTGTTTTCCCCAATCAGGGGAGGTTTAGACAATTCCACTCATCCATATTGAATTCCACCTCAAAATTTTACAGAAACAATGTTCTAAAAATAACTCTATTTTCATGATCAAATTTAGAAATGAAAAATGTGGACACTCAAAACTCACACCTCTCAAGATGATAAAATTCATTTATGGAGGTTCACTCTTTCACCAACCAAAAGTGAAAATCTTAGTGTTTGAAAGAGCTCTAAACTTCCACTCCCTATCCTAAAGTGCACAAAAATAAAGAGGTCTATTTAGGGGTTTTTCTGTGGCTATGGGATGCTAGGAATATATTGTCCAAGAGAGAGTATAAGAGGGGTAAAACATCAGCATGGGTAAAACAATGCATAAATTTTTTTGAAATGAAACATGGAAGGAAATGAAAACACATGTTTACAAGGAAATTATTGTGTAAAGAAATAAATAAGAGAGGAAGAAAATTTTAAGGGGATTAGAAGATGAAATGTTTACAAGACACAAAACTTTTCCCAATGACATAAGTGTTATTTTTTCTTTTTCTTCTTCTTTTTTTTCATTTTTCAAAAGTTGAACTTGAAAATGATCTCACATTAATATCCCAAACCATGATTGATCTCCTCATGAAACTAATTATAATAGTTATAACAATATCAAAGGTTGAGGAAGAGTGATTTTTAACCTGCCCAAAATGCAGCCCATTCTTATTTTTTTTTATTTTTTTTTTATTTTTTTTATTTTAACACTTGTAAATAACATTTACAAAATTACATAAATTAAAGTACATTAAATTCTCTAAAACTCACTAAATTACAACCGCTCCCCCACACTAAAATGGATTCTTTCCCTCAAGAATATGATAACTCATTGAAAATCAATAAAAGGGCACCCAAAAAATGAAATTCATTCCCCACACACACACACATAAATTTAAATAAATAATGCAATGTAAATCCATGTAGATATTAGGTGGGATAAGTTATTCAGCTTGTAATGTTTATATCGAAGAAATGGTTTTCATAGGATCAATGGAACTTTCAAAAGGAGGATTAATGTAAAGTAAATGGGAGGATATTTGGCTATTGTGATTCTCATGTGGTTCAGAAAATGCCTCTATCATATTAATGCACACCGAAGTAGGAAATTCAGCTCGAAGGTCTATAAACTCAAGACTCTCAAATGGGGGTGAAAAAAACACATTTTGAAAAGATGTCTATATGTGGCCTTGGCATGAAAGCTAATGTTTTTTCTCATGGTTGGGGAAAATCATTTTCCAAATCAACAATTGAGTATTCAAAATTTTCCAGTTTTAACACAATATTATTTATCCAAATATATGATGAAAACACAAGATTTTTGAGATGAAACCATGTATTTTTTACTCCCCAAAATGGTTAGACAAAATTTTAAAAGTTGAAGGTGAGTAATTATGACTCTTTCTTTTTCCATATTTTTTAAGTGATTTTTTATTATTATTTTTCAGTTTTTTTTTGGATTTTTTTTAGCTTTTTAGTGTGTATAAAATACACACCCACACAAAATATAAAGAGAAAAAGAAAAGGGTTTGATGAAGAAATTGGTAAAAAATGAAAGAGAGGGGAAGAAGAAGAAAGAGGGAGAGAGACGAAGAGATAGAGAGAGGGTTAAAGGGAAAGAGGTGCCCCCTGGTTTGGATTTAGCGGGTTGTCGTTTCTATCCAGTGGTGTATTTATTATAGAAGTTGTGGATCTGGTGGATTTCGATGTTGTTATAAGATTGTGTATCCTCTCATGGTGATTCTTTAACTGATTTCCATTAACCTTGAATGTCCCTTTGGAAGAGGGGTCTTGGACTTGCACCGCACCAAATGGGTAAACATTAGTAATAACAAAAGGACCTTCCCAACGAAAATTAAGCTTACCTGGGTGAAGTTAAAATAGATAATTGAACAGCATTACCTTTTCACCTTCATGAAATACCTTTATTAGGATGTGTTTTTCATGGAGTGCCTTAGACTTTTCTTTACATAGATTGGAATTATCATAAAATCAAGTCAAAGCTCCTCCAGTTCATCCAATTACAACAATCATTATTCAATAGATTTTTTGATATCAAAATTACAAGTTTTCACAGCCCAAAATAATATATGTTGGATTTCAACTTGAAAATGACATGCTTTATGAAAAACTATCCTAAAAGGAGAAATCCCAATGGGTGTTTTATAGGAAGTTCGATAAGACCAAAGTGCTTCACCAAGTCTTTTAGGCTGGTCTTTTCTGGTGGGTTTTACAATTATCTCAAGAACTCTTTTCACTTATCTATTATAAATTTCATCAATGCCATTTTTCTGAGGGTGATATGTAGTTGAAGTTTTATGTACAGCCTCATTCCTTTTCAAAATATATTTCATGGTTTTATTACAAAAATGGGTTCCTAAGTCACTTACCAGGGCATGTGGTGTGCCATATTGGTGGAAGATGTGTGTCTTTAGGAACTCACTAACAGTATGTGAATCATCTTTTCTAGTGGGTTTGGCCTCAAATCACCTAGAAACATAATCAACTACAAGAATAATGTTTGAGAATCCATTTAAAGGGGGAATGGTCCCATGAAATCGATGCCCCAAATATCTAAGATCTCACAAAAAATTAAAGGATTTTGGGGTATTTCATTTCTCTTTGAAATTGTGACAAACTTTTTTCAAGTGGGACATGATTGACAGAACTCATGTGAGTCCTTGAAGAGTGAATTCTAGAAGAATCCAGAGTCTATGACCTTTCAGGAGGTCCTTTGTGGTCGAAAGTGGCCACCACCAGGCATTGAGTGACAGAATTCTAATATGGAATAATGTTCATCTTCATTGACACATCTCTTTATTACCATGTCAGCCCCACTTTTACAAAGTTTATTTTCTTCCAAAAAATAATATTTTGAATCAATTTTCAACTTTATTTTTTGGTCATTTGAAAAATTTTAAGGAAAAACACCAGAAACCAAGTAATTTACAATTAGGGCATGCCATGGTATTTTTGGAGTGAGAGATGAAAGGTGCTCAGTGGGGAATTCAGGATCAATGATTTTTGAAAGAGAAGAATTAGAAATTCTACTCAGGTGATCAGCCACTGGGTTTTCTTTTCCTGGTCTATCTTTGATTTAAAGGTCAAAATCTTGGAGCATTAAGATCCATATTATTAGCCTTGGTTTGGAATCAATTTTCTTGAGTAATAACTTTATAGCAGAATGGTCTGTGAAGATGATGATTTTGGCACCTAAGAGATAGGGATAGAATTTATCAAAGGAAAAAACCACTTCCAAAAGTTCCTTTTCAGTCATAGTGTAGTGAGATTGATTTTCATCCAATTTTTTTGAGGCATACTAGATTACATGAAGAAAAAAAATCTTTTCTTTGACCAAGAACTGCCCCAACGGCTTTATCAGAAGCATCACACATCAACTCAAAGGGGAAGGACCAATCTAGGGGTTGGATTATTGGGACATATGTAAGAGTAGTTTTTGAGTACAATGAAGGCTCTCTTGAAAACCTCATTTAAATGGAAAGTGACATCATTTTGGAGCAACAGAGTGATTGGGGGGGAAATCCTACTGAAGTTATGGATGAATTGATGATAGAAACCAGCATGACCTAGGAAGGAATGGATGTCCTGAATAGAAGTGGGTTCAGGAAGTGATTGGATCACTTCAATTTTGGAAAGATCAACTTCAATACCCTCTTTTGAAACTATGTTCCCTAGAACAATCCCATTTTCAACCATGAAGTGACATTTTTCAAAATTTATCTCAAGGTTACACTTGACACACTTTTGGAGTACTAGAGAGAGTGAATTCAAGCAAGATTAAAATCACTAACCATAAATGGTGAAGTCATCCATGAAGACTTCCATTTAGTGTTCAATGAATTCAGAAAATATATTAATCGTACATCTTTGTAATGTTGCAGGAGAATTTAAAAGGACAAAAGGCATTCTCTTATATGCATATGTTCCAAAGGGGCATGTGAAAGTATTTTTTTTCTTGGTCCTGAGGTGCGATTGGGATTTGGAAGTAGCTGGTGTATCCATCAAGAAAGGAATAGTGTGAATTTTTGGCTAATTATTCTAGAATTTGATCAAGGAATAGAAGAGGGTAGTGATCTTTTCATGTTTCAACATTCAATTTTTGGTAATCAATTCACACACGCCTTTTGTTCTTCACTCGAGTTGTGACTACCTCCCCATGTTCATTTGTGACAACAGTTGTCCCAAATTTATTAGGTACAACTTGAATTTTACTAACCCATTCACTATCAGAAATTGGGTAGATAATACCATCTTGAAGAAGCTTGGTGACCTCTTCCCTAAATACCTCAAGTATGAGTGGATTGAGTCATTTTTGAGGTTGTCTAATTGGTTTGGATGATTTCTCAAGATGGATGTGATGCATGAAAAGGGCAGGGTTGATTCCTGGTATGTAATCTAGGGTCCAACCTAAGGCCTTTTTGTTTTCCTCTAACACCTGAATAAGTTTGGACTCCTTAGTTTCAGTAAGTGAAGAAGAGATAATGACTGGATAAGAGTGATCATGGAAAAGGAATGCATATTTCAGGTGTTCAGGAAGAGGTTTTAGATCAGTATCATCTCTCATTTGTGGGTTAGATTACTCAGGAATAGAGGAAGGGATTTCAGTTGCTTCAGATTCATTTTCCTTAATATTGTCCAAGGTGGAGCAGTAGAGATCAGAGTTGATGTGGGATTCAATAGATTTTTCAATATCCTCTAGATTGATGGAGTCTATAAAGGAGAGGTCCATATCAAATTCACCATTTATGACTTGGTTAATCTTGGTGAAAATTTCACAATATCCTTTATCATTAGAACATGAAGAACATGATGGATTGGGGTTTGATTGACTCTTAGAAGCATCCTCGGAAGCATGGATTTAGAATGCAGAGTGATCCTCATATGGGTATCACATGGCCGGGAAAATGTTGAACTTGACCAGTTGGTCACCAAATTCCATGGATAAGATTCTTTAATGGAGATCAATCGTGTTTCTCGTTGTCATTAAGAATGGTCTTCCTAGAATTAAGGGATATTGAGAAGATTTCATCTCACCTTCCATGTCAAGGACATAGAAATCAGCAGGGAAGATAAGATCATTCACACGAACAAGGACATCCTCGATTATACCCTCAGGACTAACAATTATTCGATTGGTAAATTGAATTACAACACCCATTGGATGTAAGGGACCAAGACCAAGGTTGGATAAGATGAATTTGGGCATGACATTAATTGAGGATCCTAGTTCTATGAGTGCATCATCAAAGATGGAACTTCCAATTTGGCATGGAACCATAAAGGTCCCTAGATCTTTTCACTTTATGGTAATAGACTTTTGGGTGGAAATATTTTTGAAGGTCCTAAGTTTCCTCAATTATACCCTCAGGACTAACAATGCTTCGATTGGTCAATTGAATGACAAAACCCATTGGATGTAAGGGATCAAGACCAAGGTTGGAGAGGATGAATTTGGGCATGAAATTAATTGAGGCTCCTAGTTCTATGAGTGCATCATCAAAGTTGGAACTTCTAATTTGGCATGAAACCATAAAGGTCCCTAGATCTTTGCACTTTATGGTAATAGACTGTTGGGTGGAAATATTTTTTAAGGTCCTAAGTTGCCTCTTGTGGGTACACAATTCCTTAAGAAACTTGGCATACTTAAGGATTTTTTTTATGGCATCTGAGAGAGGAATGTTGACTTCAACACGTCTAAACATATCGAGAATTTTAGGATCAGGCTCAAAGGACTTATTTGGATTAAAAATAGCTTGAGGGAAAGGAATTGGGTTCTTAAGTGGAATGGAAGTAGGCAAGGGAATGAATTCATATTCCTTTTCGAGTTGATTTTTCTTTTCATTTTCTAGTTCAACATTTAAAGGGTGTTTCGAGGAATTATATTAAGGCATAACAATTTTCTTCCATGATCTAAGTGAAATTGCACTTACATTACCCTTGGGGTAGGGTAATGGTTGGGTTGGGAGTTGGTAAGAATTTGATTATTGTTGCTGGCTTCGGTGGGATGTAAGTTGACCAATTTGTGTTTTAGTGTTTTTCAGGCTGGAATGGGTGAATGTGGCAAGATCTTCCACTACATTTTCCCATGGTTTCTTGGAAGAAGAGGCTTATCCCGAATTGGGATTTCCTTGATTTTGGTTCTTGGGAAAGTGATTTTATTGATTTGGGAATTGGTAAGGCTCACTAGGATAGTGGAATCCATGTGGAGGAAGAGGAGGATTTATCCTTTGAGGTTGAGGGAAAAGGGTAAGGTTGATGGAAGGTACTAACACCTTGACCATATTGGAATTGGTTTGGTTTTTGATGAGGGTATTGAGGGGGGTGAGAAATGGGATTCCCAAATCTCAATTTAGGGTTATATGTAGAAGAAAAGGGCTCAGAATGGGGTTGGTTGAAGTTTCTAAAAAACTGACCTGATTGTTGAGGGTTGGGGTTCCGTTGAGCATATGCTGCATTGATCCCCATTGGTCCAGATGAATCAAATTGATCCTCTTGATGTTTTGGACATGTGTCAGTTAGATGAGATAGGGAGATACATATTCCATAGTTATTGATAGGTCCAAGGAACAGATATTGTGGAGAATATGAGGTTGGGGCTTTGGATCCCAAAATTAGTTGTCGCACAAGACCTGTAAGTTCACTCATCCACTTGTTCATCTTGTTCAGCTCTAGGGATTGATTATCTTGGACTTGTTTTACTTGAGCATGTGCTCGAGTATGGAATTTTTTTGTGTTTGCAGCCATGTTGCTTATGAGATCTCTTGCAGCTGCAGTAGTTTTATCAACAAGAGCACTGCCACTTGCAGCATCAATGAGGGTTCTCTCAGCCAATAACCCATCATAGAAGTATTGGATCAAGATTTGGTCAGGGATTTGGTGGTGTGGGCTGGTTAAAACAATATTTTTGAACCTCTCCCAGTATTCATGGAGTGATTCATTTTGGAATTGACGAATACCACTTATTTCCTTTCAGATATAAGCAGTACGAGAAGCAGGAAAGAATTTCTCTAAAAAAATTCGCTTCATGTCATTCCATGTGGTTATGGAACCATGATGGAGGTAGTAAAGCCATGAATTAGCAGATTCAGAAAGGGAGAAATGGAATGCTCAGATTTTGATTTGTTTCTCATAAACCCCTTGAGGCTTCATGGTATAGCACACCACTTGTAACTCTTTGAGGTGGAGATGTGGATCCTCACCGGCTAGCCTGTGGAAATGAGGAAGTAGATGAATCTAAACCAATTTGAGTTCGAAGTCAGCCTATATGTTTGGATATTGAATAGTAAGGGGTTGGTAATTCATATCAAGGGTAGAAATTTCTTTAGGTGTTTGTTCCATAGGATTGTCCATTTCTAATTCAACTAGTTGGACAAGGACTGGTTCTTGAATGAGTTGATTATCCCTAATGTTCCTCCAAAGTTGGAAAAGTGTTCGCTCAATTTTGGGGTCAAATAAATCCGAGGGATTTTTTGGGAGGTTATAGGGAATTCAGAGATATTTTGGAATAAATAGGAATATGGGTTTTTCTTTGTCTATTTTTTCGTTTATGATTTTTATGAGAAGGCAGGTTTTTCTTTGTGTTTTCTTTTAATTTTTTTTAAATTTTTTTTTGTTCTTTGTACAATAACCAGAATATAAAGACTACTTAATTAAACCATACCCAACAACGAAACCATTTGAAAGCAAAGACTATTTTTTTCTATCGACCGTTCAAGGTTTTGATGCTCTACTAATGTGAATAGTATCACTCGGGTCGAATCCTCAGCGATGATACTTTTTAATAGTTGAATGTTTTTAGTTGATTGTATTTTGATTGGGGGGTTTGTTTGTAGAGATTAATTGAAATGATTGATTTATTAATATTTATTTAACAATTTTATAAATATTGGGATGAGTTCATAACTAGGTAGTTAAGCTTGTGATATCCTTGAGCTTTGCTTTATATTTCATTAAATTAACACCCATGTCACAAGTTGACGTTAATTGGAATTCCCAAGTGTTAAGGATTTAATCCAAGCCTTTAAATAACTTAGGGTTCTAACAATAATCATATATTATTTATTTTATTACATTTATAGTTCCAATAATCCATGGAAAGCACTTTTAAAACAAAAAAAGACATTAATCTATGACATGTTAAGTCCAACATACACAATGTTAATTCAAAGAATACTCATCGAGCAAAAGCCCCCAATAATTTAACATCCATAAATTATAACTCACCCTAGTGAGATATTTACTTATACATTGAAATGATTAGTAATTTGGTTATAATGATTATGATTATAAATTAATAAGATAAGAAAATAAGGGTATAAGAAAATAGTGGTGAGTTGAACACACACACAAACGATGAAGGGGATTAAATACTGAATTTAGATTGAATAAGAAAGAAAAATAAGGGTAGGGGATTCAACTGTATTTAAAATATTTTAATACCATTAATATTATTTAACCAAAGTTTTATGAGAATAATAGATTAAGAAGAAGAAACTTTTATTAAAATAGAATTGCAAAAACAAAGATTTACAAGATTACAACAAAGAAGAACACAAAAGTAAATGAAAATAAAGAAAGGAGAAATGGTATCTCAAGTGAAAACTTGAGTATGGTAGGTTATCCCAATACTTTGGAAAGACTTTTTTCATGCCAATTTATTCTCCTCTCTTCTGAAATTCCAACCCCTTGCAAGGAGATGATGGGGATGTATTTATAGCCCAATGTTGTGGGCTGTTTGCATTCCAAAACTGCCCCTCCACTTGAATCACCACTTTAATAAATTAGACAGATGAATATTGAGATTATATCTTCTTCAAAGTTGTATATATTGATGTTTAATGTCATCCCTAAAAATTTGGCATCCATTGGACTTCTTTAGACAAATTTATGGTGATTTTAATAAACATTGTTAAACTGTCCATTTTTATCCATGATTTTTCAATGGCTGAAATATGAATGGATTTTTGAATAGGAATATGTCTTCAAATAAAAATAATTTATTCTAAAAAGTTTTTCAACCATATATTAGCTTTCAAAATAAAATTTACAGCCTTATTTGATGATTAAATCTAGATAAAATGCTAGAATAGTTTTCTGATTTTAATTCTCAGACAGAATGGTGGGCTAGACTTCAAAGCTTCATTTGGGCCCTTTTTTTTGAATTTGGCCCTTGAAATTTTTATCCAAGATGAATTGAATTGTCCCTTGACCTTTGGAGGAGAATTAAAGGATTTTTACTTCTGTAGTGAGCCCAGTAATTCTATCTTCATGGATTGTCCAGTTTTTTCACATATTATTTGGGCCTTTTGTGTGGACCATATGATCCTCCAAATGGTAGAATTGGTCTAAGATCCCTTATAATGAAATGTTTTATATTGAATGAGAAATACTAAAAAACAAAAACCATGAAATTTGGATAATTAGGGTGAGAGTTATAATTAAACTAGTAAAGTTACTTGAATCTGGATGAATTCAAATAGTGATCAAAAATTATATTTAATTTTTAAACATTAATATTTCACAAAAATTATGCACATTTCATATAAAATGAGTAAATAGAGTATATAAAAAGTTATTAAAATATTAATAACATCAGGACCACATAGATGAATCTCTCTCACCAATTTAACCATCAGATGAATCATCATATCAAAGAATGTCGGCGGGGAAAACATTTCCAATTCACATAATATAATGACAATTTCTCTTTCCATAGTCGGAAATTTTTTCAGGTTTATAAATTTTCTATATATATATTTGAAGAAGAAATAGAGTTTTGTTAATGTATGCTGGACATTCTTCAGAAAAATTCAACGTAGAGCTATAAGAATTAGATCTTGCATCAAAACATGGTAGTAATGTGATTTCAGACCTTTTAACTTTAAATCGTGCATTGACACGATATTCTTGATATTTGATGAATACCCCTATGGAAACTTTATGTCATTCGAGAAGTTGAAAAAATGATTTCTCTCCTTCCTAGAAATAGTTTAAGTAGCAGGAGGAAGAAATGTTTGTTTTTCACCCTTCACTGGTGCCAACTCTTCTCATATTCTCATGTCAACCATGTCTAACCTAGACTTAATTTCATCCTTTCTTTTTTCAGGTGAATTTAGCAATGTTCTGATGAAAATATCACATACATTTTTTTCAACATGCATAATATCAATAAAATTTTTGTCGTATAGACAATTTTAGTAAGGTAATTCAAAAAAATGATTTATTTTTCCAACCAATTTTCATCAGGTAATTCGAAAATGGTTTACCAAAAGCAGTGTCTACATATTTAACTTTCTCAAACAGTTGATAACCTATTAGTGGAGGTAGTGGTGTATGTTCTTCTGAACTTCCATCGAATGATGTCATCCAAGATTGGTACCTATGTCATCTGAGTAGAAATCTATGATATCTTAGAAACACCGTTTTCAATGAATGTTTCAACCTAATTGATTGTGTACCTTATTCACATATGGGACAACTAAGAGTTCCTTTAATTATATATGCTGACAAATTTACATAAGAAAGAAAGTCATTTATTATCCCATAAAACATATCTCTCAACATGAAATCTTCATTTCTGTAATCATCATACATCATAACACCTAAATCCCACAATAATTTCAAATCCTTGATTAATGGAGCCAAATAAACATCAATATCCTTACCTAGTTGTTTTGGTCCTCATATAAGCAAAGATAACATGATGTCTTTTCATTTTATGTATAATTATAGTGGAAAGTTATAATTTACCAACATAATCATACATATACTATGAGCGCTACTTTGAAAACCAAAATGATTTACTCCATCTATAGATAACGCAAGACAAAGGTTTCTCGACTCATTTCTAAAATCAGGATACTAATGGTCAATTCTCTTCCACTAAGGAGAGTCTTGCAGATGTTGTAGTTTTCCATCTTTATTTCTTCTCTTTTTGTTCCATGTCAATTTCCCTGTAGTCTCCTCACTTCCATATAGGCTCTTAAACCATGGAATGATTGGAAAGTACCATGAAACTTTTATAGGACCGGATTCATCTTTCTTGTATCGAGAAGAACCACACTTTGGGAATTCTCTAAGTGATTTTTGGTCCATGATTAACTGTATACAGTCATTCAGGTAGGTGTGTATTCTTTCAAAGATCATACCCATCGAGTATAGCATTCGTTTGGAATCATATGTTTATCTTAGGAGCTCATTATCTTTTGGGATCATGTCATCCAAGAGAGAAAGTAATTCCATAAATCTAACATCACTCCATCTATTTTCTACTTTCAAATTATACAGTTTCTGTATGAATGACAATGTTGTATATTTATTGCAACCGTCATACAATGGCATCTTTGCACAACACTTTAACTGATCAAACAATTTTGGGAAATCACAAAGTTCATCTTCAACTTTATTTGCATTTCCTTAATAACATCTTCATCATCATGCACATTTGTAATCATATCCTTGATACGGTCTTCTTCATTGTCCATGCTTGTAATAATATCAAATGATCCATAAAACGTAGTTTTATCCCAGTCACTTTCTACATTCACTTTTTTCCTGTGTTTATTCCAACATTTATAACTTCAATCTATTCTATGACAGATCAAGTGTTCTTCCAACTCCTCTGGACTAACTTGTCTTTAATAACAACAGTATAAACACAAAAAAGTATTTTAGAAGGATCCTAAGCATGATCTTTTTCAAACTTGATGAACTATTTCAATCCATCTTTATAATTTTTTGTCAGACGATTTTCATCCATCCATTCTTTATTCATATCCATCCTATTTGATTCAGTGATATTAATATTTAACAAAATAAATACAAAAAATGTTGATATAAAAATTAAGCAATGCTAAAGAAGTTATAGACTTTAAATATCCATTGAAAACTATTTATAAAATCACAGTTGAAATCCCATTAAAAAACTAACCATTTACACAAATTTCTCTTTAAAATAACAAACCTTTTTTAAAATAAACCAATTAGTTCCAAATATCATTTCCAAAACCCCAATTATTATTTATAAACAATTTTAAATCAATTTAAAACCAAAAAAAGGTATGTTGAACACATATAATTTTTTAAGAAATATTTCAAAACACTTGAATCATTTTAAAAGTGAACCTCCAACAAAATCACTAGATGTCATTGTCACTTTCCTTTGTATATAAAATGAAAATCATTAATGGTTTCATGCCTTATATGTCACATGATATCCCCTATCTAACTCTAATCACTGGTTTTCAGTGTTCCTCCCATCAACCTTGTGGACTGGCCAACCCATCACTGGTGGGTGAACTCCTTTTCCAGTGTTCTGACCCCATCACTGGATACTCAAAACCATTTTGACATTTAAATTTATGATTAGATATTAAAACCACCACACTCACCCATAAACATAGAAACTTTCTAACTTATTCACATGTATTATTATGAGTAGAGCTTAACGTAATCACACTAACCCTTTTTGAACCTATAGACTTACTAACCTATTAACATAACATTTATCTATCATGATATATAATATTTTACCCAATAAATTGGTGGGAAATATAGGTACTAACCATATCATAATACGTAAATTTGTTTGCCACCTGAAAATCAAACATTCATTATCTCATAAAGAACCTATATCAACTGGAGAAAATAAATTCACAATGAACAAGGGAACCATGTGATCAAGGAACAATATAATTGTAAATAAAACCAATATTAATAGTTACACTAATAAAACAAGCATAATGGGGATGTAATCAATATAATAATTTAATCATTTATATAGAACCACCGATCAAGAAACAAAATTTCATGGGATATACCATAGGTACTAGTGTGTGACGATCCAAAACGGAACTATAACTACATGGACCAACATATAATATATGTTTCATCCAACAATAACATGATCTACTCAATTAAACCATATTTAACTCATCATAATGGAACCTTCCCACTAGCCTTTTCTTAAACACAACTAGGGGCCATATTAGTGTGTGTACCAACTAGGGTACCATGAATCAAGACCTCCCACCTATACACCCAAGTTACTATAAATGAACAAACATAGACGTGAGAAAGAAATAATGATAATTACCAAAAAAATGACTTGTACCTCACCTCCAACACCATCACATATAACATCCCCTTTTCACATCATATATCCATCATATAAAAAATCAATAACCCATAATAGGTGAAACAGGTATAGGGGAAATAATTGAGGGTCACATGAGAAATAAACCATTTACTTTTTAAAGTGAAAAATTGTTCTTCACATGAAAAATATCATAGTATGTAGAGTCCCCCACCCATTATTTAAAGTCTTATCATTTCAATGATTTTGGAATCACTTGAAAAAAAAATCCTTTTTCTTTCCAAAACATTCTCCAAGCACATGGAAAATTCTTTTGAAAAACCAAAAAAGGCATAAAACCAAAATTTACAATAAAAAATTTTAAATGACTCTATGAAACTTTTAAAATATTATTATCATGAGAATTAATCAAATTTAAAAATATTACATGAAATTATTATAAAAAACCCCTTATTCTAAGCCTAGAATTTAGGAAATAAATTTATAATTTCACCCAAGAACCCATATATTACTATAATTTAATTGAAAATAAATTTATAAAGTATACACATTCCATGAAATATTAAATAAAGGAATATAAAATAAACACCTAATTTTATCTGAATGGTAACCAATACACAACATGTCACCTTCCATAGAAAACACTCAAAAAAACTAAAATACTAAATCCTCATGAAAAATGAATTTCAGTTCCTGGGAGAAGGAGAAACCTATGGTAAATAGAGAAGATAAGAGGGATCGGATAGATAAATTAGAAAGAGTGGGAAGAATGCTTAAAATAGAAAAAAAATATTAAATAATTCAAAAAAATCACATAACACGAACTTAAGAAGTCATAGAATATTATAATTCTCATTTTCCAAAATAAATCATATCATAATAACCTATAAATTGTGACTAAAATATCTCTATATGGAAAACAATCCTAAGAAGATAAATATAAGTGAAAATACAAACCTTTTTACAAAATTTTTTTAAAAAATTTAATTCAAAATTATATTTAAATTTTTTTTGAAGGGAAATATATTACTATTGAAAACATTATTATAAATATTTTCTAATAAAAAATTATTAAATAGAAAAAAAGTTTTTAAAAATGAGAAGTAAAAATACTTTAAAAATGTTTAATTTTAATATAATCCTTAACAATTAAAACTTTAAAAGGACGTAATTTATTCCTTAGGAAAGGCTTATGTAATGTGGTAAATAAGAGACCCCTAATTCATGGCGTTTTAGGTGTGTGAGAAAATCAGTTCATTTGGGGAATGATCTATGACCTATTAAGGGATGAGTAGTGTAGTGATGAAATCTAAGTTTGGAAATTCATTGTGGGTGTTATCTCATCATGATAGTTCGCAATTTGAGTAATGATTAGTTTTGGTTCATGAACATTCTATAAAATTTTTGGTCACTAACAAGCCCAAGTGAGGATGTGGAGAGTAAAACTGTAAGATTCATGTTTGGGTAAGTGGATGGGTCCTTGAGTTATTCCATTGGGTTCAGTGATGTGAGCATGTATGGGAGTTGTTGTTATTGATTATGAGTGTCAATATTCAGATAATAATGAGATATGTTCATGCTTATGTTTTAGTAGTGATGGAATTTCTTAGTGCACATTTGGAGTGGTGTATAGGTGAACCTAACCCATAGGTAGAAGTGGTTAGTTTTGTGTGTGCGCATAAGTGGCTGAGTTGCACTGGTAAATGATATATACTCATATAAGGGTATCGATTAGAGGATATCAATAATGAATCAATGAATTCAACCTATAGAGTGGGGATTGGATTGTTAGGGGAACTTGGTGATGGGATCTAGTATGGCTTGTCACTTAGTTCATGGGTTGAATCATGTGAAAAATCATAATGAAGTTTTATTTAGACATCTACACTTGGGAAAGTAAGAAAACTTGGTATTATTTAGACATCATTTGAGAAATATATACTATGAATTATTGATTGCATTGAAAAGGTATTGAGAAGGAATACGGTGCCTAACATTTGAGTTTTTTGAATCATGGGAGTATTCAAGAAGAATATTAGAATCAGAAGTCTGATATGTAGTCTCAGTGGCCCAAGATGTTCAAGAAAGAACTCTAGAGACACTTCTCAGGGATGATAAGTCCTTATAGGGAGATATTTTAATAGACATGGAATTTCTAGGTTTGTTATTCTTTATTTTCAGCCTTTATTTTAAGTGATTTTAGGTATTACCTTTTATGGTGAAATCATTCCCATATTTATGTATGTAGATACCCATTTGGTTGTTGCCAACCCTTGGTGATCTGGAATAGGCTTCAGGCCCTGTATCGAGCCATATTTGGTGACATTTCATGTTGACCCATGTTAGGTTGTTACATATATTTAATTGAATACTTCTCGAAATGAACATTTTCATCACTATCTGAATCTCATTCTTTTCTAAAACTAGAGGCTCAAGCTTAATCTACTACATGGTGTGATAGTCTTTATTATAGATTATTATTTTTAACCTCAAAATTTCATAGCTCACATTGAAAAAACATATTATGTGGAATATATCATAATAATACTTTTACTAGAACATGAAAACACAACTTTCTCCATCATAGTGTGTTCACATGGACTCCTAGTATACTTAATCATTCATACTGAGATGTCCTATATGGCATGTAAATCACAAATTAGGTAGAACCACCAAGGTCTTCCTAAGACACTTCACAGAATTTATAAACTCTACATGACATGAATAACTCTTACACATTCCCCTCATAGTGTGGCCATTATTACCATTAAATTAATAACTCTTATATATAAATGTAATTATCTATATTCCCATTAAAAATTTCAAAAATATATTTCATCTCCCATGTTGTGATCAACTAGTCACCTTCAAAACATCTTGGATCTTAATTCCCATGGGTACCTCTACGTGGTGTGAAATATTCCTCATGAAACCAACCATATAATGATGTAGATTTATCATATTGAATTAGGGTGTTAGGATGTTACTTATATCCTATATATATAATTTCTATAATTACTTACCAAAACTATCCAAAACTACATTAGCCTTCTCTATGACATCATATTCTCTTTTGGAAGTACCTTACACATTGGTACATGTGACCTCCATGTATCACTATAAAGTCCTCAATACTTTTTCATTTAATTTAAAATGTGTAATGAATAATTTTATATATACATGTATTATTAGGCATTTGTCATCTTTCTGGGAACTCTACTCATGGTGTAACACTTATACTCATTCCATCGTATTTTCTGCAACTTCTAAAATTTATCAAATGAACTCCATCCAACTCAACTGCATTATCAAAATTCTAGAATTATTCTTTTGAACATATTAATCCACTATTATAGAAAAACTTTCAAAAAATATCAAATACTTATTTTCTAATAACTTTTAGAACAACCATATATCATTCTAAACATCTACTTCCAGAACAACATCCAATAACAAATCATGTGTTGATAATAAATACAACACCAATAATCAACATATGTTGAAAAAAAATTTATCACTATCCATGATTATAAAACATAGTTTTATTACATTTTTTCCAATAAATTAATCACCAACATTTTACCAATAAATATAATACTAAACTATATCCAATAAATCTAATATTAATACATTTCCAATAAATTCAATACCAAAACCAATTCTCAATTAAATTCTGAAAATCTTCCCCTATTAATTATTTGGCACCACTTTCATGAATCGAAAACATCATCACGTCATGATTCCTACTTCACATTTAAGGGACCAATATATTCATGGATTCATAATGATTTTTACTACCGATTTCACAAAAAAAATCCAAAGAAAACACTCATCATCAAGGAAAAATATAGATTCTTTGATAAATCATCTACCATATAAAATAAGGGTGTAACTTTCCAGTACATTATCACTCTCACAAAATTTTATCTATGTAAATAAATATAAAATTCACTTCCTTTGATACCTCTTGTAATATTATTTGGTGAACCACATAATGACACTTATTATATTAATTTCTCCTTTCAATGGTTCCTAGAGTGGAAAAAAAGGTTTAGTACTACTGTTTTTATGGAAATATTCTCTACTAATTTTTATAATAATGGGTAATCATCAATAAATCTTCTCTTACATTATTGGAAAATTCATTTCATCACATTTATAGTGGATAGGATCCCCCTTTTACAATACATTTCATGAATATTATAACTACCAGCTCATTCTCCACTTATTTAACAGAATTCTAAATTTGAGTTTTAAGCTTAACAAAATTCTTCAAATATTACTGAATCCTAAAATGTTTTTATGGAGTAATATTACAAAATAGAATTATACCATCAAAAAAAATATTCAATTATGTCATAATTTGATATAGGAAACAAAATATAAGGTTAATAACAACTCTACAATACATTGCACCCACTTAAATTACTAAGTTTCAAGAAATAACAATATTTATATTCTACCATGATGAAAATACACATTGCATTGAAGATTTTTAAATCAACCAATTCAAAATACGGTATAGGAAAATTCAATTTTACCAAATATAACTAGTGTGCAAACAAGGACCACCAACATCAATGATTTTCAACGGGGCATTTATCCCGTACAATTTGCAACATCACCATTAATATTAAATTATAATAGGTGAACCCAATGAGAAAGAAGAAAAGACTAACTGTGGAGGTGTGGTTCTGCACGCGATGGAGGTGCGTTCGTGGTGTAGGAGAGGTGTTGCGGAGGAGAGGCAATGGAGGAGTAGAGTCATAGTGAAGGAGAGGTGCAGCGGAGGAGAGCCACCGGTGGAGGAGAGGTGCAATGGAGGAGATCCACACAGTGAATCTCGGTTCACAGTAGTAGAGGAGTCAGTGGAAGAGGAGGAGGAGGAGGGAGGAGAGGAGGTGGCAGTGACGGTGGTAGGGATCGGCTTCCGCAAGAGCTTGAGGGGTGTGAGGAAGGAGGATAAAGTTAGGGTATATTTATAAAACCCGACTACACTTTTATTAGTGCTAGATAAAAAGCATAGATAAAGGTATGTTTTATCAGCGCTAAAATTGAAAGCACTGATAAAACATGCCTTTATTAGTGCTTTTTTAACACTGATAAAGGCCGATCTTTATCAGCACTAAAAAAACGCTCATAAAGGAATGTTTTATCAGCGCTTTTTAATTAGCACTGATAAAACATACCCTTTATTCATAATTATAAAATTATAACCAATATATTTATTACATTTATAATTTTATAAATATATATAATTAATATATTTATTATAATTTATTAATTTAAATTATAATTAAATATATGAATATTTATATTTGTGTTTGCGTTTGTGTCTAAATTATAATTAAATATATATATAATTTTATAATTTAAATTATAATTAAATATTTATAAATATAAATTTATATTTTATTTTTATTTTTATTTTTGTAAGTATTTAAATATATGTGTGTGTGTGTGTTTGTGTCTGTGTATATGTTCATTAAAGACATATATTTATAAATAAATATATTCAAAAGGTATTCATAAATATATATTTATCATTTAAAAAAATATTTTATAATTTTATAATTATTTAAACATATTTATATTTAATTAGTTATATATAATTATAATTATATATAATATATTTAAAAAGTATATAATTATATATAACTAAATATTTATATTTTTAAATATAATAAATACATTTATTTTTTATTTAAATATATTTATTGTGATTTTAAGTATTTATGAGAAGATAAAGCTTCATATATATAATAAATGAATGAATACACCAAGTATATATAGTACTATAGTAAATATGGACAACAGTAGGGTAAATAATGAACATATATTCCTGATCGAGAATATGAATGTATGCATCAATGGACACATTCATTTGGAAACATAAATTTATTTAAATATATATATATATATTTAATAAGTATTTGTATATATATATATATTAAAAGGTATTTATATATAATATTATAAAAATATATTATAATAAATATATAATAAAGATGTAAGTAAAACTAATGAACATAATAGACATAAATAAAACATAAACATAATAAACATAATAAACATGCATTTTTAATTTAATGCATACATATTAACATTATTTTTGAATATGATTAAAATATTTTTATATAAATTAATAATATTTTCTATTAAAAACTTTTATCAAATCTATTATTAGCACGGATAAAGTCTCATTTTTATCATCACTTTTTATTAATGCTTATAAAGGGTAGATTTATCAATGCTTCTTTCCAGCACTGATAAAAGTCCCACTTTTATTAGTGCATTCTGATTAGTGATGATAAAACCTGAACACTTCCCTTTCTCGTATTTGTGGTAGTGATAGGTTCCAAGCATTTTTTCCTCAACACACGTCTTGTGTGAAACCTTGAAATTCCAGTAGAATCGTTGACTCAACCCTTATGATTTGAGACACCTGCGAGAGGAGACTCGATGATCACGCATCTTTGCAGATAGTGTGATATTTCCCTTGGAGGTGAGAGTTTTGGTTGGAACATTTTGGTGGAAGCGTTGAGGAATTACAACATCATTCTCAGTATGGATTGGCAATCTTCAGTGCATGCCTAGATTGGTTTATTTAGGAGAAGAGTGTGGTGTGTCCACAGTGATTGAACGAGGTTTTACTTTATTGGTGAAAAGGAAACCCGAGCAGCACAAAATGATCTCATGCATAGGAGGGTGTACCCGATCACTCATGAGTTGGATAGACTTACCCTCAGAGTAACAGATTTTGTGAGATTTCAGTTCCTCACAAAAGTGGCAGAGTACAATGACGTATTTCTAGAATATGTCTCGGGATTACCTCCCTGCTGAGAGATAGTATTCTGTATCGACTTACACCCCGGGACAGTGCCGATATCCTCATCATCATATCAGATAGACCCCACAGAGCTTTGTGAGCTGAGGGTGCAGTTGGAGGATTTGCAGAGTAAGGTTTTTGTAAGACCCAATGTTTCACCCTAGGCGGCCCCAGTTCTGTTTTCCAAGATGGTGGACGAGAGTTTGAGGTTGTGCAAGGATTACCAGTGCCTGAATCAGATAATAGTGAAGAAAAAGTATCCACTGTTAAGGATCAATGACCTCTTCGATTAGCTGATAGGGTAGAAATTGTTATTTAAGGTTAACCTTCTATCAGGTTACCACTAGTTACGAGTACGGGATGAGGATATACTAAAGATGGATTTTAGATGCCACTACAGTCACTACGAGTACTTGGTGATGCCTTTTGATATGAAGAACACCCCCACAGAGTTCATGGTAGTTATGAAATGAATATTATAGCCATACCTATACTAGTTCATAGTGGTATTCATCATTGAAATCCTTGTATACTCAACATCAGAGGAGGAGCATGCGAGACACTTACGAACGGTTCTAGACGTACTCTGAGAGAACCATCTTTATGGGAATCTCTCGAAGTGATAGCTCTGGATACAGGAGGTCCACTTTCTAGGACATGTTATCTTAGTATATGGAGTAGCAATGGACCCATCCAAGGTTGAGGCAGTGTTATCATGGGAGCCACCCTAGAGTGTGACAGAGGGTCGGAGCTTCCTTGGGCTGGCAGGATACTATAGGAGATTTATAACTGATTTCTTCAGGATATTAGTACCGATGATAGCCTAGACCTAGAAGGGGTATCATTTTGTATGGACAGAGAAGTTCCAACAGGATTTCCAGTATTTGAGGCATAGTTTGACGAGCGCACAGATCTTGAGATTTCCAGAAGAGGGTGTCGAGTATGTAATTTTCTACGACACATCGGAGATTGGGCTTGGTTGTGTCCTGATGCAGAGGCTGGTATTGATTGCTTATGTTCTGTGCCAGCTAATGTCGCATGAGAAGAAATACACGACCAATGATCTTGAGTTATTGGTGGTAGTATTCTTATTAAATATGTGGTGACACTACCTGATGGGAGAACGATTTATCATCTACTCTGACCATAAGAGCCTCAAGTACATCTTCTAGAAGAAGGATCTGAATCTAAGGCTGAGGTAATGGCTAGAGTTCCTCCAGGATTATGACTTCAAGATCATCTATAATCCTGGTAAGGGGAACATTGTGGCAGATGATCTTAGCAAGAGATCGAGTTCGAAACTACTGAGTGATCCATTGGAGAAGTTGGCCTAGCTACAGTTATACTTCGTGGATGGAGATGATGCATATTATCTTCAGTTGATGGTTATCACCCCTCCACTCTTATGGTGAGTCAGGGAGGAAAATCTAGGGGATATTGACTGTGAGACATTATGTGCTAAGTTTTCCACAGGACATGCTACTGATGTATTTTCACAAGGTGGGGAGAACGTCATCCTTTTCAGAGGATGCACAGTTGTTCTAGTGGCATTGTGGGAGGAGGTTTTGAGGGATTTTCATAAATACCCCATGGTGGTATATCTTGGAGTAGAAAAGATGTACCAGGACCTCCAGTGCCAGTTCTGGTGGACTGGTATGAAGAAGGAAGTAGTAGAGTTTGTTTCTTGATGCCTTATGTGCCAGCAGGTGAAGGCTGAGCACTAGGTTCTAGCAGGGTTAACTCACCCCCAAGAAGTGATAGAGTGGAAATGGGATCAAATATCGATGAACTTTGTGATGGGATTACCATGAACATCCAAGGAACAAGATTATATCTGGGTGATCATTGACTAACTCACCAAGTCGGCGCACTTCCAAGCTATTAGGGAGCAGAGTTCTGTAGAGAGATTGGGATACCTCTATGTGTAGGAGACGGTTCAGATTCATGTAATCCCTTTTATTATATTCTTAGATTTTGATGCTTGTTTCACATCCTGATTGTGTAAGGAATTACAGGAGGTGTTTGGGACTCAACTACGCTTGATCATGGAGTTCCATCCCCATACAGATGTCCAGACAGAGAGAACCATTTTGGTTATAGAGGATTTATTGCAGGCCTATATCTTGGATTTTGGTCATAGTTGGGAGGACCACCTACCACTCAACCATTAGTATGGAACCATGTGAGGCTTTATATGGGTAATGTTGCTGGTCACCACTTTGCTGGACTGACCCCAGAGAGTCGGCACTAATGGGTCTAAAGTTGGTGTGAGATACCACTGAGAAGGTGCAGATCATCCAAGAGTGGATGAATACTGCACAAAGATGACATAATTCTTATGTTGACAGACATAGGAGACTGTTGGAGTTTGAAGAGGGATACCATTTCTTCCTTCGAGTCTCACCTCGATGAGGGTTGCGGAGATTTTTCCGGGGGACAAAGTTTTCATCAAGGTTCATTGGCCCTTTTCAAATACTACACAGAGTTGGAAAGGTGTCTTACCACCTAGCCCTGTCACCGTTGTTGCACTGGGTACATGATGTATTCCATTTTTCGCAGTTGAGGAGGTACATGCATGACTCATCATTCATCATCGACTGGGGCGAGCTAGACATTGATGATGGAGCGACCATTATAGAGTAACTAGTGGAGATTTAGAATTGAAAGGAGAGGATCCTACATGGGTGAGTGATTCCCTTGGTGTGTGTCTGATTGTAGCACGGGAATCTTCTAGAGATCATGTGGGAGCGGGAGGCTCAGATTCGTGTGCAATACCCACATCAGTTTGAGTAGCCTTTTGTTTTGGCTTTTCGAGGACTTAAAATCCATAAGGTATGGGTGATGTAATGTCTCTTATTTTCCATGTATTATTTTTAAATACTATATGGAACTATTAAGAGACCAAGCTTTGTGACGGTGTGCGATTCTGAGGCCCGGAGTGCCCAAAATAAATGTTTGAAATAAATTAAACTTTTAAATAGAACGCGTGAGTGGTTTTCCTAAAAAAGTGAAATAAATTTTAAATGGGTACCCAGATCAGAAATACGAGGACATCATTGCATTCAGAGAAGTGGAATTACCTTATGTGGGGCTTAACATCGACCGGTGTCGGTCGACTACAAAAGTTAGTTTTCAGACATTTTAAAGGAAATAAAATAAATTAATAATTTATTTTACTTTAAAACTTTTAACGACGCAAAAACCTAATTTTCCTCTATAAATATATTATTATGGAAAATATATAGGGTTATCTGTATAACCCTATGAATTTGACGACTTCCATTAGAGCATTGGGGGAGACCCTGTTGGCGGATGATGAGGAAGCGACTGACCGACGCACCTCGAATTCAAAGGACCTTGCCAATGAATGTGACACGACAATTGTTCTTCAACCGAATAAAGGTAGGGGTTTTATTATTACAATTTTTGTTTTATTATTCTCTGATTAAACAATGAACGCAGATCAAACCATGAACTGGCTGATCCATGGATCATGTGTTCTTGCGGGAGGGTGTTTATTTTCGTTTCCTTTGGGGATTTTGATTCTGGGAATTAATTCATGATGATCTCGAATTTCTAATTTTGATTCATCCTATTAAATCTACTAATGGGATCATATTGAATCTATGATGAACTATGGTGGAGGTTCATTCCTCAATTTTTTTATTGAATTTCTTCCCCTTTTCCCCGCGTTCTTCACGTTCTTCACAGGGCTATGGAAAATTGATCATTGTGAATCTATTTCACAACGCAACAATACCAAATTAGATATTTAACATCGAGATGACCTAGAAGAGATGTGAAAATGATGGTGGACAACGAATTATCTTGGATTGAGGAGGATCATTCTTCAAGCGTTCTTCATGCGGGTGGATCAGGACTCATTTTTTGGGGCCGATCGGAGGCCTAAAACCAACAGAAAAGACTATGGGATGTCGGGGCTACCTCAAACATGGAGTATCACGATGATCAGATAGCCAGATCGAAGATCGAAGGATCACTCAAGGTATGGTGATAAAGAACAATGATTTTGGAAAATCTTAATACACACGTCATGTATACTGAAGAACACGGCGTGTCGGGGCTGGCTCAGTGGCGGCTAGGGTTTTGCGATGCAGGAAGCGTAGACACAGTGTGTGACCATTGTCACATGATGTGTGGGCCCTTACACAAGGTTAGGTGTGTATCTCATGTGATACATAGACACGGGGTGGATTACATGGCATGTACTCCACCACACAGCCAGACCACGCCAGTTACACGGGTTACCCCATGTACCGGTACACGGATTGGCATACACAGATTGAATCCATGTATGGGAACATGGATAGCGTACATGGAATCTTCCCCGAATAATAGAACACAGTGTTTTTTGCTCTTACATGTCGTGTATACCTTCTTTGATGTGACATTCTTTCGACACGGGCCGTTGTACACGGGTAGTACCCGAGGTCAGAGGACGCGATATGTGACCCTTCTACCCATCGTGTACTCTTTAGGACATAGATTGATACTCTTTTCCACTATTCCATTGACAAGTTCTATTTGGGTTAGTGCCCCTTTTTCCCATTCCCCTGAAGGTCAGGTATGGTTTCCATCCACAGGAGTATGATTCCTTCATAAGGAATTTCTGGATAGAGTTAGAATCCCTCTGAGAGACCTGAAGTGAGATCCTCTACCCATTCTTGACCCTAGGTAGAGTCAGGTATTGATGTGACCAATCCTACTACAGGACGTTGATCCTCTACTTAGAAGGTGAATCTAGATGAGTCGTGGTATCCTCCAAGGCCCTGGCAGTGATCCTCATATGTGTATCATGATCTTTACCCACTTAGGAGTCTCTTCTCCTATAATGAGTGTAACTATTCTCTATTCAGATTTATCAGTGCATCTATCTCTATCTTGTGTTTTCCTAATGAACAATACTTTTCAGATGGATGTCATCAGAGCTATTAGACTCATGGAGTGAGTTCTCCTAGATTAGTGCTTTGTGGAATCTTCAAACTGAATCCCTAGCATGGATATGTGGTTGCTGGACTTACCTCTAGACTACGGGTACGGTTTCAAGTATATCTGCATATGTTTCTCTTATTATATGTTCGGTAGACATATATTGTGCAGTACTGACTGTACCTTTACTTTGTGTATTTCTTTTTGGTTTTTGGGGTACCCTACTGAGTATTGTTATACTCACTCATGCACGGGATTTTCCTACACGTGTCGTGTCTTGTGTATACGAGTATCCTTTTGACGGAGTCCAGGGTAGACTAGGACCGGAACGAGCTTTCTGAGTTTTCTTACAGGAGGAGGTGCTCCTATGTCTACAAAGAGCAGTCCCAGTACCTATTTCTTGCTTATAGGTTAGACTTTGTAGTTCGATGACTCTTTCTTTTGGTGGGATTGTATTCTAACCTAGTTTACTTTCTGCACTTTACTTTCTGTTGTACTCTCTTAGTAGGGTTTAGTTGTATGCATGCATTTTGTTCCTTAGTGGTTTTTATTTTTCAGTATTTGTGGACTTGGGGATGTGTGTGTGTGTGTGTGTAGAGGTACTTAGGGAATGCCTCCCATGTTAGTGATATGCCTACTCGGGGCTAGTCACCATCCCCAAGCCTATTAGAGGTTGGTTGGGGGAGTCGTGGCATGGGACCCACTAGGATGGGTTGTGAAAATTTTAACATGATTGTGTACATTTTTTTCATATTCAGACTTTTTCATTAATGAATCATTTTATTTCTAACTTATTTAATTTCTAGTTGTTTCATCTCTAACTTATTTCATTTACAGTTTCAATCAGAAATAATTTTCTAATATTTCAACTATTAAAAAACTAAACTCACAGAAAAAATAGCTTTCAAGAGGTTTAGGCTCTAAATGAATTATCTTTAAATCTATCCTTGAAATCATACATCTTGTTGAATATATCATGTAGTCACTTGTACTATGTGGGATTTTCATCACTAGAGATATTCAAATAATTATTTAGAAATAAATTTAACATGATTAGAGATTGTTAAAATAATAAATTGATAGACTAAGCTAATAACATCAGTCGCATATATTTTTTATCTCATTTGTAATCATAATGATTAATTATGAATGCTAATTGTCTACCTCATTTTTCTTCTTGTAGTTTTTTAAAAATATTTTATAAATTTTATTGAATTGACAATAAAAATTAATGATAATATAAAATGTAGATATGGTGGTCCCTTTATTGCTTATATTTTAGGATAAACGTTTTTTACGGCTAGACATAGAGGGACGTCTATTTCCTACTTTGAGTATACAAAGGTCTCATGCCCGCATGCCTCTACTAGGAAATGTTTTATGAGAGTCACCATAAGAAAGATTAAATTTTTTTCATTCCTTATTATATGAAAATAAAATTTATAAGTTTATATTAATGAATATAAGTATAAAAATTTTATCTACATGTGGATTCATACACATCGATATTCAGATACTTCCAGATAAGACATTGAATATTGCATACTTATGTTGGATAGTATTCAACCGGATAACGTATGATACTATTAATTATATATTTACATTATTATTTTTTATTGTAAATGGATTAATTTATTAATTTCTTATTCATTTTTATGATATTTCAGGTTTCTTGGATTCCATATATTGAGGCTAACATCTAGAGTCTTCCACCTTATTGTATGACGATTCTTATTGTCGGTTCATGCACTATACCTATGATTCATTTTAATAATGTTGAGTGGAATCATGTTGATAGAGTTATGAGGAATTTTGTCTTATATCATCCATTCCTACACCACCCAATCAGTCACCTTCACTTACTACCCTAAAGATGTCATGGAAGTGATACTTTGACTGGAGGTGATATCATGCAGGATATATTGAGATGTGGAACAAACAATCTGAGTCCCACTTTTGATGTAATGGCACTATATGTATGAATTTATCAAATTAGATGGATTATAGGCTCTCATACCTCATTTCCCCACTAAGATATCTTACACAACAAAGATGAGGATATCATGAGTTGGTAATAATTCTTCCTTCCACTATCACTACCACAGATTGTGCTTTATCCCGCACTGGATTTTATCAACACTAAACAAAAATCACTAATAAAATTGTAACCATTATCAGAACTAGCTAAAAGCACGGATAAAGGAAACTTTTATCAGCACTAAAAAAAGTGCTGATAAAAACTTTTAATAAAAAATATTATTATTGTGTATAAAATTATCAAATTTATATTCAAAAATTAATGTTTATTTATATAAATTGATTAAAAAATACATGTATATAATTAATATAAATATTATATATTTATATATATATATATATATATATTAATAATTCAAACAATTATATAAATATAAAATGATGTATTGTTAATATGTGATATTTGGGCCCCTGCGGCCTTGTGGTTTGTGGAGTCTTTAGGGACTTCATTTTTATTTTTTGGGGTCTTCACCCATGTTTTTTTGTTTGTATATTACCTTTAGTTTTTTCAATAAATTTACGGGGTCATGGTTTTGGGTTACCAAAACCATGATTTGAACCGTTTTAGTAAATGACTATAAAACTATAGTAAATATATTTAAATTACAATTATATTTATTACATTTCTAATTATATATACTTATATATTAATAAATATATAATTATATAATTATATATATATATAATTATATATAATTATATAAATATATTTATAATTATATAGAAATATTTTTAAATATATTTATTTGTAATTATAATTATAAATGAATAATTATATATTAAAATAATTATAAAATTATAACAAATATATTTAAATAATAGAAGCATCAGTAAATACAAATTTTTAATTATTTAAATATTTATATATAATTATATAATTTTAAAAAAATAATTATATTTATTATAATATTAAAATAGGGTCTTCTCGACGAATTGATCCCCTCAAGATCATAGGTATGTGGTTATTTATTCTTCTCTTTAATCATGATTCCCTCACTCCTCTACCTTGTTTTGGCCCTTCTCGACTAAGTTCACGGTGGTTTGGGGTATACTGGAGGTGTAATTTGATTCTCCTTAGGTTTTTTCTATGGCTATATCCCCCTATTGAATCCATTATTCATTTCTCCCTCTACTATTGTTACCTTGTCTCATGTTCTAGATCTCATCTTGGTCTTGCGTTGTGGTTCATTCGAGGTTGTTTGGGATGTGTGGGTTTATCCATCATCGATGCTGTCAGATTATATTAACCTTTGAATTCTAGTTGGTTTCAAAAAGTTTTTTTATAAATGTTATTCCTATATGAATGTCCATGATGAAAAAATAGTGTTTTTCAAATGCTTTCAACCCTTGTCTTGAAATTGGATTCCATAACATGTGTTTTTAAAAATTCCTAAGTTTTTTTTAAAAAAGACTGTGAATGTTTTTTAATGTGTCTCTTGATTCCACCTTGAATTTCTAAATGTATATTTTGTATCCACTGATTTTCGATCGAAATGTTTGTAAAAATTCCATAACAACTCATAAAGTATGTATTTGATTTTGAAAAAAGTAGAGAGCATAGGCTTGAGGTTTTTAAATATTTTCTTTACACGAAATGATTTTCAAACCAAGTGTTTGAGTATTTTGAAGTGATTAATATGATTGACATGGGTTTTTGAAATTATACCTTATGCATATTTTATTAAATATTTCCTTAAATTAATATTTATATAAATGATCATCTTTGTGATTGTTACTAATAACAAACAGTATTTTCATGTGTATAAATATTTTGTTAAATGTAATTTAAAAATAATTATTTTTATAACTTCAACATAATTTATAAATAATAATACCAAAAAATTATTAATAATTTAGATTATGTGAATATAAATAATTATAATTAATTTATAATTAATTTTGATTATAGATAATTTTTCTTGTAAATAATTTTTACTATCTTAAATTAATACTTTATAAAAATAATTTATAAACAATTTTGAATTGATAATTATTTTGAATTCATATTTTTGAATTCATATTTATTTTGAATTAATAATTTTGAATTAATAATCATTTTGAAATTATCATTTTGAATTAATAATTTTTTTTTTGAATTAATAATTTTGAACTGATATTTTTATTATCTTGAATTAATAAATTTGAATTAATAAATTTTATAAATAATTTTGATTACCCTGAATTGATAATTTTTATTATGTGTATATAAATAATTTTGATTATGTGTGTATAAATAATTTTGATTATAAATAATTACATCTAAATAAATAATTTTGATTATGTATATATAAATATTTTTTTAAACGTAATTTATAAATAATAATAACAAAAAATTATAAATACATGTTTAACTATATACTTAATATATTAATATATATATAGTTATATTTATATAATTTAAAATTTTTTTGTAAATACATATATTTATAAAACTATATTTATATAATTATATATAAATAAATATATTTATATATTTATATATATATAAAGATTTTTATAAATATATATATTTATAATTATATAAATATTTTTTTAATAAATATATATTTATTTATTTGGAAATCAAAGATATAATTTGTAATTATAATATTTTTTAATTTGGAGTAATTGAGGATTGGAAAAATATATTTTTAATAAGGGTTATTTTTTTCATATTTACAAAACATTTTTTCTTTTAGAAATTGTCACCAAACAAGATTGAGAGAAATTTAAATCATTTATTTTCTTTTTCTAAATTTCACATTGAATCAAAATAAAGAGAAATTAAAATTACAATCATTTCTTTGTTTAAACATTTTTAAAAATTTTAAAATTTAAATTAATATATTTTTCTTAGTTTAAATTTTGTCTAATTTTTTATTTTGGAATTATAATGATATATTCAAATCAATGTATGCGATAACTTGTGATCCGTTTCTCACCTCAAACATCTTTGTTTTTAATGTTCCTGAATGATTTGAACAGTGTGCGTGCAAGTGATCTTATTTTTCCTTGATATACCTCACTGATTCTCCACCCAATCTCTTTTTCCTTGATCCATTATTGGTTCACCCTCTCTCTCGCCTTCATGTTCATTTTCACTGATTCATCATTATTTCTCACTCTGATTGCATGGAGCTCTTATCTATGTAGTTAAAAATCCTTGTCCACTTATCATGTAAGGTGGTGACTACGTATGATAAGTATATGGGGTTTTTGTAATGCACAGCTGGTAATCAGATTCAAGATCCAATTATTTATCCTGCTCTTGTGGATTAAAATCAAACAATTATTCCAATTTGCTTCTAATTATCCCTCTTACTCTCATGGATTAAAACCACAATGTATTTTTAAGACATGTCATTACCTTGTGTATTTTATTTTTAGTGAAAATTAGAGTATCATCTTTCAATATTTTCTTATTTTCAGAAAACCATAATATGGAAAGTATATAGTACCAATCATTGAGAGAGAAAATTTTAAATATGAGAAATTTTAATTTATGTATAAAAATAGTTATCAAGAATTTATATAGATAGATAGGTTTGAAGATTTGTATTAAAGACCATATGTTTATCACCTCTATATTAGAATCTGATAGGGGAGCGGTCTCCCTTGGTACCCTAATTGGTGAAATAGATGGTATATTAGGATAATATAATATAGAAAATATTAATTATAACCCATATTAGTAAAATAATAATGATTTATAATTCAATTTATGACATTAAAATCATAATAATTAATAATCTTATCTTATAGTAATATTTTAATCATAAGATTAACATTTTATTTGAAATGGTTTTTATGCTTTAGTTATTTTGTTAAATATTAATATTACTGAATCAAATAGGATTCATATGAATTTAAAATGGATAGATTCCAATTTTGTGAAAAAATAAAATGAGGAAGGGGTGAAATATTTTATCAAGTTTGTAAAATATCATGCATATAACCCTTCTCAAATCCTTTATCCATGTGTACACTGTTGTTATATAAGACTAATTAGTCCATAGGAGTTTGAAGAATACTTGATCTGTCATGGAATAGATATAAGTTGTAAATTTTGTAATAAACATGGGGGAAAATATAATGTAGCTAGTGACTAGGATAAAACTACATTTTATGGATCATATTATATGATTAAAATTGTGGACAATGATGAATAACTTATGAAGGATGTGATTACATGTGTGAATGATGATGAATATTAAATTTAGGAGATGAAAATGTCACTTGAAGATGAACTTCATGATTGTACAAAATTATTTGAGAATTTAAAGAGTTGTGAAAATATTACATTGTATACTGGTTGTACTAAATATACAACATTTTCAACCATACTGATACTATAAAATTTAAATGTTGTAAATCGATAGAGTGATGTTAGTTTTACTTAACTAATTTTTCTATTGAATGATATGATCCCATAAAATAATGAGATTCCTTGTTGAACATATTATTATAAAAGAATGACACATTCAATGGGTATGATCTCTGAAATAATACATGTCTATCCAAATGAATATATATTGTTTCTCAAGGACCACGGATCACTTAAAAATGCCCAAAGTGTGTTGCTTATCGATACAAGAATGATGAATCAGGTCTTACAAAAGTTGTATGATAATTTCCAATCATTCCAAGGTTTAAGAGAATATATGGAAGTGAGGATACTATAAGACAATTGATGTGAAACACAGATACCAAAAATAAAAATGGGAAACTTCATCACCTAGAAGACTCTCCTTAGTGGAAAAGAATTGATCACAAGTATCCTGAATTTGGAAACGAGTTAACAAACCTTCATCTTTCACTGTCTACAGATGGAGTGAATCCTATTGGTTTTCAAAGAATCACTCCTAGTATATGGATTATTATGTTGGTAAATTATAAAATCCACCATGGTTATGCATGAAATAAAAATACATTATGTTATCTCTGGTTAGATCAGGACCAAAAAAACTAGGTAATGATATTGATTTTTATTTGGATCCATTGATCGAAGATTTGAAATTATTGTGGGATTCAGGCATTGCATTGTATAATGCTTACAAAAATGAATATTTCACATTTAGATCCATATTGTACGGGATGATAAATGAATTTACTATTTATGGAAATTTTTCAATATGTAGAATTAAAGTAACTCAAGGGTGTCCCATTTGTGAACAAGGTACATAGTCAATTAGGTTGAAACTTCATCAAAAACTGTGTTTCTAGGAAATTGTAAATTTTTACCCTAGTGACATTAGTATTGATCTTGAATGACATCATTCGATGGGATTTCAGAAGAACGTACAACACAATCTCCACTAACAGGTGATCAAATATTTATGAAAGTAAAAGATATAGACACTACTTTTGGTAAACCTTTTTTGAAAAACCTTACAAAAACGAGTTGGAAAATGTGATGAGTTTTTTTTTTTGAATTACCATACTATAATTGGTTGTACGTTAGACATTTTCATGATGTCATACATGTGGAAAAATGTATATGATAATGTCATTGTCACAATACTAAATGAACCTAGAAAAAATGAAGGATGAAATTAAGGCTAGGTTGGACATGATTTACATGGGAATACATGAAGAGTTAGCTCTAGTGAAGGGTAAAAATGGACTTTTCTTCCTCTATATATTTACACACTCTCTATAAAGGAGAGATATAAGATTTTAAACTTATTGGATGATGTAAAGTTTCTATAGGGGTATTCTTCGAATATTAGGAATATCATTTTGATAACTAATTTAAATTTAAAGGGTCTAAAATCACATGAATATCATGTTTTGATATAAGATCTGATACTTTTAGTTTGACATTGAATTTTTTTTTTCAAGAATGTTCATCCTATATTAACCAAGCTCAATATCTTTTCAAATCTATATGCACTAAAGTTATAGAAACCAATGAAATTTCTAACTATAGAAAAATAAATTTTTTCCATATTATGTGAATTAGAGATGTTCCTACCACTATAATTATTTGATATGATGGTTAACTTGATGTTTCAAATGGTAATAGAGATTCAACTATGTGGTCCTAAAAATTATATATGGATGTACCTCATTGAACCTTATATGAAGATTTTGAAAGAGTATGTCAAAAATCAAAGTCATTTAGAATGTTCTTTTTCAAAGATATATATTTTTGACGAAGCCATTTAATTATATACTAACTACTTATTTGGTGTGGAAATCATTGTTCTACCAAAATCTTTCACATTGGGAAGCTTATGGGTGAAGGAATTTATAGAATAGATGTTTTCACAATCACTATTACTGATTGGGAGCCGGCCCACCTTTACATTTTTCATAACATTATATAGGTTTAATTATATGTTGAAACCCACAAAGAAAATATTTGGAATTTTGAATCCATAAATGGATGAATGTTGGATATTAAATGCAAATAATCAAAAATTTATAAGATGATTTTTCAACCATGTTTTTAATGAGTCATCTAAAAATAAAAATTCAATTTCAGAATGACATCGGTAGCTTTCCAGAGGACCAAGTGTGCATGTATTATCTTATAATGGTTATCTGTTCTATACAAATGAACATGATGAACATAGTACCTTGAAAAATAGTATAGTTACACTTGTAGTTGAATCGTTTCATATATCTGATACAAAGAACAGGAATCCAATTTTTTAAAATATGTCATACTTTTTCAGCATCAAAAAAATATGAGATTTGGATTATATAACATTCCAAGTGCTTATTTTTCAATGCAAGTGGGTTTATAATAGGATTTCTATTAAAATGGATTAATTGGGACTCATTAATGTGTATTTCAGTAAGGAAGGATATAAATATGAACCATTTATAATGGAATCATAGGTAGTACAAGTATTTTATGTTTCAGATCCCAAAAACTGAAAGTGGTAAATTGGTCTATTATCGACCAAACCCACCAAAGGGTGTAATTTCAATTCAAATGAGGATGACTCTTTCATTGGGATGTTTCAATCATTTTTTAAGAGACCCATGTAGATGGGGTCTTATATTTCATAGGAGACCATAATAAAGTGATTTGTATACTTGATAGAGGGGTCAAATCCCTTCAACATTTAAAAAAAGAGTTTAATAATCAGGTTATATTTTTTTGATATACATTGAATTACCGCATATTATTATATGTTCACTACTACATTTAGTAATATAAATTAAAGGTTTAACCACTTCTGTAAATAAATACATTTTCAATGTCAATGCTCTCAATCCTGAGGAACAACAGTTTTTTCAATATGCCAGTGCTGCTAATGTAGAGGAATAACAACCTTATGTACATATTGATGCTACCAATCCATAAGAACAACATATTGACAATGTTGAATCTGAGAAAATGGGATACATTGAACAACCGATGTACCATAAAAAACAAGAGCGTCATAGCATGATGGTGTTCGCAAAAATTGGTAAGGTGAGAAACAAAGGCGTCAAATTTGAGGTTGGATGGAATGAACATGGCCATCCTATTAACCCAAACAATTCCATTATTAGTAGTTACATTGGGCTCACCAATCGCATGTTGTGATTTCCCAACCCAGGTGCCACACACTGGTGCCCCGAGCCGATCGGTCATATGACCTCAAGCACGCCTCCCCATATGCCATAGGATGCCAACTAGTAGTGAGGGTCAATATCAAACATGGGGTGACTATAACCTCTTTATCAAAGTATCAAAATAGCATAAATAATAATAATAACCAGATGATCTAACCAAATAACCATAAAATACCAGTATTACATGATAATCAAAACCAAAATACAATAACCAAACTAAAATAGTAGATATGTCATGCCAAGTACATGCCAAGTGTTAAATGAAAACAAAAAATTAAGGCACTAAAAAAATCTATGTGGGTCCCAACACCAGGTCTAGTTCCCTCATCCATGATCCATCCTGACTTAGCCATATAATATATGGCTCTTACCCTTAACGTGTCCTATAACCAAGAAATATATTCAGGTACCGATCAGGAAAACTGAGTAGGGTGTGAGTGTAACTCAGTAATCCACCACCAATGGCATATAAAATAATATCTAGTCAATAATATTGTATATAGTTGTATAAATAATAAAGTACAAGCAATAATGTAAAAAGTATACATTTTTTCAATTACTTTTTATTTAACCAATAACTCTCGGGTTCTCATGGACACTCAAACTCTCAATACCTGCTTGGCCCATGCCAGAGTCTAATCTATCCCTAAGTGATAACGTATAATAGAATTAAATTCTTACCATTCATAATCTCAATTAATATCACATCCAATTGGAACTATAGTCCAATGCCAACTCATGGGCGTAGAACATCATGTCTAACACCTCGTGGGTATTTTAAGCCTAAGTCCATATCCCACACCTCGATAATCATTATGGGATTTTTAAGCAGAAGTATTTTTCCCACACTCTATATCAATATTTATCATTACGTATTTTTATGTAGTAGACCATGCCCCTCACACTAATATCAATATTTATCACTATGGGCTTTTGGTGTAGCAGACTATTCCCCATAAACGATTTTCACATATATCACAATTTCAAAATTTCACATGTATCACAATATCACATATACCACAACAACCCATTAATTAATTCACAAATTAATTAATCCAATTCAACAATTTCATATTCAATTCATTCCATTAATTAATCCAATAATTAATTAACCACACCAATTATAACAACCTTGCTCTTTATTACACACTTAAACATGATTTATTACATAAACATCACTTGATACAACATAGAAGATCGATAGGTATAGTGTATTTGGGTCTTAGGACCATTACTTAACAACATAAAACTTAAAATACAACATTTTATTGAAAACTTCCTTTACATGACCACTATATTTCCTCGTACTTAGCATTGCATGGGATAACCTGAGGAAATGCATAAGAAAAGGGTGAGCTATAAAACCCAATAAGGTAATAAACATGGAATAACACAAGGAATACAATACATTTTATTCAATAGGAATATCAATGGAGCATAAGAGAAAAATAAACATAAATCTATGATAAAGCATGATAATAATAATAAGGAAATGTGGCAACAACACTTAACATGGAATGAGCATGAGCCAAGGATCATTGCACATGGAGCATGAGTAAAACCTCATTGCACATGAAGCACGAGTAAACCCTCATTGAACTTGAATTAGCATGATTAAACACTCATTTCACATGACTTATCATGATACAATACTTTACCCAATGCATTGGAGCGCTATCAGGGTACACCCTTCTTAATCATTTCATTTCATGCATAAGTGTGCCACATGGATCATAAAACACGGATTCATTAAACATCATCATTTATTCCATGATAAAGGGTTGTGGAATTAATTCATTAAATTCTTTAAAAAAGAAGTAAATTTTCATAAATTTGAATACATTTGATAGAGAAATGGGTATGGTACTCACTACACAATGACTTTGTCTTGGAAAATCGCGGTGCAATTTTGGCTGCATAACGGCGTGACATAAGAATTCATAAAAATGGTTGATGAGAGAGAAAGAGGTTTATAATCATATTTACATTAAATAGAAAGTAAGGGGCCATTTAGATTCATGTCCCAACAATTGTAATGAAATTTAGACTCATGATACAAAAGAATTACTTGAATGTAAATGAGGAGAGAGAAATTCATTAAGGAATTTTGGCATGGTAACGAGTGTACATGGGAGGAATTTAATGAGAGAGAAAGGGGTATCTCATCACTCAAACATAAAGAGGGAATTATTTGGGAGGTGAAAAATCCTACCCCAATATTTTTAATTGAAAAAAAAGGGCATAACAACTTAAAGAAAATTAGACAAAAATGAGAAAGGAAGAAATTCTTTACTTGTTAGTGTGATCCCAAAGGCTTAGGAGAGGCTTGAGAGAGGATTCTTGGGAGATTGGGGAACCTTGAAAGGATTATAGAGAGAAAATGGAATAGTTTGGATGAACTATAAAGGATTTGAGTTAATAGGAAGTGGGAGCATGGGTGGGTTTATATAGTAAAGGAGAGGGAATTCTTTATTATTTAGGTTTGGGTCACCACACATTAAACTAATCAATAACACAAACCAGACCATGGTTTTTGCCCATGGATTCTTCCAAATGGGAGTGGAAAACAATATTTTATAAGGATAGTGACTAAACATCTTAAAATAATAGGGTTGCTTATGTGGAGGTGAGTCGCACTCTCAAGGAAATTCATTTAAAAAGTGAAAATGTTTTTTAACTCTTGGAGGGTCCACTAAAGTTTTGTAAATTAAATAAAACAAACCTAAAATCACATTATTTTAATGATAAAACATATATTGGCCGAACATATCATTTATAATATTTTATTACATCACTATTGGGTCATTATGATGTCATAAAACACATTATATATTTAAACGGTATTTATTTTTTACCCAAAAATTCGACTGTCTCAGAAAATTATGAAAAATTAACCGTTGGATAATTTAAAGGACCTGATTCTAAAAATAATATTCATTTTATCTAAATGATTTTCTAAATATGTGAATTTTTACTTTTTAAATAAAAACCTACATTTATCAAAAATTCATGGGTTTTGAGAAAAATGGCTTTCAAACCTTAACAAAAAATTACAATTGCATTCATAAAATTATACAATAATTTATATTTAATAAAAATTAATTTAATAATAATAATAATTTATTAAATATTATTTAATTCAAGAATTATTTAATTCATCAAAATAGATTTCTTAGTTGAAAATTTACTAAAAATACTATTTGCGCTTTAAAAACTATTTACAAAGTAACAATAATAAAATGAATGTATATTCATTATTATATACAAAAATAATGCACATAATAATAGTTCTAAGTTATTTTTACATAACCCCTTATAACACCCGTATAAGACTGAAGGGTAAGGTGTGTGATGGTGACAGACTCCTGGGGTGGCTCGGATAACATCGCCCGGGTGGTAATCTCTATTAACTTCCACTTATTCCATAGTCGGTTCTGATCAAGATTAACGTGTTCAAGCTCAGATTGGGATTGGTCAATAGAAAATCCCAATGACACCACCTCCTTTCTGAGCTCCAATAAATGGGCTTCGTACGGGGCAAGTCTACTGGATGAGGCTATCGCTTCCTTTGTCTGAGTAAATTGGATTTGTTAAAGCCCTATATTAATACTAATCATGCAGTCACTATTCAACATCTATATTAGAAATGGTCAAAATTCTTAATAGTATTTTAAAATCCAAAACATAAAACCAAATAAGTCCATACGTTTTACATAACCACAAGAAGACATAGACCAGGAGGAATTTTCATTAATTAATTTTTGGGTTGTTACAATCTTCCCCCCATGAAAAAATTTTCCCTCGAAATTTCCTTTTCCCACACTAAAACAGATGTGGGTAACTTTTCTTCATCACTTCCTCTGATTCCCACATCACTTCTTCAAACTTTTGGTTTCTCCATAATAGTTTCACGAGGGGCATTGTCTTATTTCGTAGAACTTTTTCTCTGCGATCTAAAATCTTCACTGGTTACTCCTCATAAAAAATATCATCCTATAGTTGTACTACCTTTGAAGAGAGTACATGTTATGGGTCTGGTATATACTTCCTTAAGAGGGATACATGAAATACATCATGTACTTTGGCCATGGTAGGTGGGAGTTCTAGTCAATAGGCCACAGCCCCGACACGATCAAGAATCTCGAAGGGGCCAATGTACATAGGAATTAACTTTCCTTTCTTTCCAAACCTCATGACTTTATTCCATGGAGATATGTGTAGGAATACCATGTCTCCAAATTCAAACTCAAGGTCTCATCGATGGTTATTAGCATAACTCTTTTGTCGAGTCTGGGCTGCCATGATATGATGCTGAATGGTTTTCACCTTATCCACCATTTCTTCAACCATTTTTGGTCCTAGCTGCTTACGCTTACCAACTTCATCCCAACATGCTGGTGTTCTGCACCTTTTCCCATAAAGGGCTTCATATGGTGCCATTTGGATTCTCGAGTGGAAACTATTATTATAGGAGAATTCAACCAGAGGAAGACGTTGATCCCATCCTCTTTTAAAGTCCATTGAGAATGCTCTCAACATATCCTCAAGTGTTTGGATAGTCTGCTCAGATTGGCCATCAGTTTGAGGATGATAAGTTGTACTGAAGTTCATCTCAGCATCCAGAGCATGTTGAAGACTCTTCCATAACTTAGAGGTGAATCTTGGATCTTGATCAGATACAATAGATAGTGGTACTCCATGCAGCCTTACCACTTCCCTGATATATATCTGTTCCAGTTGATCTAATGAGAAATCCTCCCAAATTTCAAAGAATTGTGCAGACTTTGTTAGACGGTCCACAACAACCCAGATTGCATTGTTTCCTTTAGATGTCTTCGGAAGTTCGGTGATAAAGTTCATGATGGTGCTCTCCCATTTCCATGCTGGTATGGGTAATGGTTGCATCATCTCATTGGACTTTGGTCTCTCAGCCTTCACTTGCTGATACACTAGTCACTTTGATGTAAATTCAGCAATATCCTTCTTCATATTATCTCACCAATAATGCTCTCAGAGAACTCGATACATCATTGTGTTTCCTGGGAGAATAGAGAAATTTGAACTATGTGCATCATCCAAATGTTCCTTCTTTATCTCTAAACTTGATGGAACACATAGTCTTTTCCCAAATATAACAATTCCTTCTTCATTAACATTGAACTCTGAGGATTTCCCTCTTCTGATAGCTTTTACTTTCTTCTAAATTCCCACATCATCCTTTTGAGCATGCTTTATCTTTTCCAAAAGAGACGGTTGAGCATTCATTTGTGAAAGGATTGATGATATTCCCTTATTTATGATTCCCATGTCCATCTTCATTAAATTTAATAAGATTGTATCCTTCTCAATTCTCATCAGTGATAGAATCGTTGGGTCCTTTCTACATAAAGCATCTTCCACCTTGTTCTCTTTCTCAAGGTGGTAATGGATTGAGCAGTCATAGTCTTTGATCAGCTCTAACCATCTTAATTGGCACATGTTCAACTATTTCTGTGTGAATATATACTTGAGGCTTTTGTGGTCCGTATATATTTCACACTTCTCCCCAAAGAAATAATTCTACCAAATTTTTAAAGCGAATATCACCGCAGCCAACTCCAGATCATGTGTTGAATTATTCTTCCCATGAACTTTCAATTTCCTTGAAGCATAGACAATGACTTTTTCATTTTTCATCAATACACATCCCAGGCCCTTCTTCGAAGCATCACTGAATACCACAAAAAGTTCTCCACTTGTGGGTAAAGTGAGCATGGGCGTAGTGATAAGCCTCCTTTTTAACTCCTTGAAGCTTTCTTCACATTCATCACTCCAAGAAAACATTACTCCCTTATGAGTTAGCTTGGTAAGAGGGTTGGAAAATCGTGAGAAATTTCTCACAAATCGTTGATAATATCTAGCTAACCCTAAGAATCTATGGATATTTGTTACCGATGTTGGCCTCAGTCATCCCTCAATTGCAGCTGTCTTGGAGGGATCAATAGATATCCCATTTCTTGTGATTATATGGACCAAAAATGAGACCTCCTTTAACCAGAACTCGCACTTGTTGTACTTTTCATAGAGCTTATCCTTTCACAAGGTCTCTAGTATAGTTCTTAGATTCTCCTCATGATCCTCCTTTGTTTTAGATTATATTAAAATATAATCTATAAATACTACCACAAATTTGTCGAGGTAATCTCTAAAGACTTTATTCATCAATTCCATGAATATTTTTGGAGCATTAGTGAGTCTGAAAGTCATTACTATGAATTCATAGTGCCAATATCTTGTACGAAAATCATTCTTGAGGGTATCTTCCTTCTTCACCCTTACTTGATAATATCCCAACCATAAATCTACCTTGGTGAAGTATTGTGCTCCATGAAGCTGATCGAACAAGTCATCAATTCATGGGAGAGGAAACTTTTTCTTTATCGTGATTTTGTTAAGATCATGATAATCAATGCAAATTCGCATTGATCCATCCTTCTTCTTGATGAAGAGGATGGTGCACCCCATGGTGAAGCACTTGGGCATATAAAACCTTTATCTAGATTCTCCTGTAGTTGTTTCTTCATCTCCTCAAGATCCACAACAGCCATTCTATACGGAGTCTTGGATATTGGTAATGCCCCAGGTATAAGATCAATTAAGAATTCAACATCTCTTCTAGGAGGAAGACTAGACAATTCCTAGGGAAACACTTCCGCAAATTCCCTCATAATAGGCATGTCTTCAAGGATGGTTGCCTCCTTAGACTCAATCATCTAAGCCAGATATGTGTGCTCATAGGGAAGTAATATCCACGTTTGAGATAATGGAGCTAAAGAAGATTCATCATCCTCCTTGCACTTGTATAGAGTCGGGGTTCGATTCTCTACATAGAGATTTATTTCCCTCTCACGGCAATTTATGTTGGATCTATATAAGGAAATCCAATCCATGCTAAGAATTGCATCAAATTCCACCAGAGGGAGTATGACGAGGTTCACCGAGAAATTCAATCCACAGATTATGACAGGGGAGGAGTTATATTCATGGGATACAATGATGGCCCCATTTTTCTTACTCATCGATATCTTTACTTCCATGATTTGTGGTGGTGAAAATATTGTTCTACTAAACTTTTGGGATATAAAAGAATGCGTAGAACATAAATCAAAAATTAAGTTCTCTATTATTGAATGAATAACTAGCATACTTTTCACCACTTTGTTGTTGGGGTTCACTTTAGCAGTAGTGATGGAAAAAGCTCTTCCTTGCTGCCTTGGAGGTTGTTGGTTGCCTCTGAAAACCCTTGTCTTAGGGAACTAATTTTCAAAATGCTCTGGTTCTTTGCAGTTGTAGCAATGAACAACGTGTTGAGGTTCAAACAGAGCGTTCCTCTCCTCTGTTTCAACTATGGGTTTTTCTTGCTGATAGGTAACAGCTAGGGGTCCTTCTCTTCCACACCTAAATCATTTCCTCATCCCCTTTAGGAAATTTCTGGGGTGCTTCTTTCCACACCTTTGGTAAGTGGGGTGATGTATCTTCTTAGCACCATTGGATTTATCCATCGAGCCGCCAGCATTGAAGTCTAACTTATGTTTCTTATCCCCATGATACCTCTGAGATTCTCCGATCTCCATTTCAACCTTGAGGGAATATCGGAAAATTTCATCATAGTTGTTGAAGTCACAGATCGCCAATGCTTTCTGTAGGCTAGGTTTCATCCCACCAAAGAAGCGGTTAACCTTGCATTCAGGGGTAACGACAAAGCCGGAGGCATATCATGCAAGCCTTGTGAAGTTTGCCTCATACGCTCTGACAGATTCCTCATCTTTTTGCTTGAGGTAAAGGAAGTCCCTTTTCATCTTAAGTCAGAGGGTGCATGGAAAATATTTATCAAAAAACATCTTCCAGAAATCTTTTCATTCCAACGTCTCGATCTCCTCCCCAGGATTCTTATTTTTTTATCAATGTCCACCATTGATCAGCTTCACCCTCCATACGATAAGAAGCCAGAAGAACCTTATCTTGTTCAGAACATTGAAGGATGGATAAGATCTTTTCAGTGGAGTAGATCCATTGATTGGTGATTGAGGAATCAGATGATCCATTAAAAGTAGGAGGCCTTTGTCTCATGAAGCTCTTGATAGCGACTTGTTATTTCTTAGGGGGGTTGAACGTTCCTCTTGAACCATGTTTCTATTCAAATCTTGAGTTAACTGAGAGATAAGTGTGACAAATTTCATGATTCCCACTCCCATAAGATTGGGCATCTCATTAGTACAGTCATCACATTGATCTTCACATCAGCTGTTAGCATGAGTCCTCATATTACAGGCCATTGGATGGAATAAAAGGAAAGTTAGGGGTAACACATAAAGGGAAATCCAAGGACGAAACTGATGACTTATAAATAATTGTTATTTCCTTACCTTATGAATCTATAGGCTTCAATCTATGCTATTTATGATATACTTTCTAACATATATTCTTAGGGGGATTTTTTTAAATTCCTTTAATAAGGGTTCATACTAAGCTTGTGAATTTACCAAAGCATATCCCCTGGGAGTGTCATAACCAAGAGTGTAGCACGGCCTATTTTCATGTACTAGGATACCCCAGGACAAGCCCAAAACTCCTTGTCGGGGTTTTCACCCCTAGGTACATATGTGTCAGAGTCGCCTCTACCTTCTCATATCCAGACAAGGATGAATTTTCTTGATAAACCACTTCCTAAATACTCACCAAAACTTAGGGATGTTTTTATTATACTTAGTCTTGTATATAATTATTTACTAGGGTTTTCTAATCTTAATCCCAAAAATAACTAAACCTATCCTCTGATACCAACTATAACAACTCTACTCTTTATTACACACTTAAACATGATTTATTACATAAACATCACTTGATACAACATAGAAGATCGATAGGTATAGTGTATTTGGATATTAGGACCATTATATAACAAAATAAAACATGAAATACAACATTTTATTGAAAACTTCCTTTACATGACCACTATATTCCCTCGTACTTAGCATTGCATGGGATAACCTAAGGACATGCATAAGAAAAGGGTGAGCTATAAAGCCCAGTAAGGGAATAAACATGGAATAACATGAGGAATACAATAAATTTTAGTCAATAGGAATATCAATGGATTATAAGAGAAACATAAACATAAAGGCATGATAAATCATGATAAACATAACATAGAAATGTGGCAACAACACTTAACATGGAATTAGCATGAGCCAAGGATCATTGTACATGGAGCATGAGTAAACCCTCATTGCACATGAAGCACAAGTAAACCCTTGTTTCAATTTAATTATCATGAGTCAACACTCATTTCACATGATGTATCATGATACTATACTTTACTCAATTCATTATAGCGCTATCAGGGCTCACCTTTCTTAATCATTTCACTTCATGCATAAGTGTGCCACATGAATCATAATACATGGATTCATTAAAAATCATCATTTATTCCATGATAAAGGAGTGTGACATTAATTAATGAAACTCTTTAAACAATAAATAAATGTTTATAAAGTTGAATACCCTTGATAGAGAAATGGGCATGGTATTCTCTACACAATGACTTTGGCTTGGAAAATCACGGTGCAATTTTGGCAGCATAACGGTGAGACATAAGAATTCATAAAAATGGTTGATTAGAGATAAAGGGGTGTCTCATCATATTTACATGAAATGGAAATTAAGGGGGTCATATAGATACATGTACCAACGATTGTAAAGGAATTTAGATTCATGATACAAAAGAATTACTTGAATGTAAATGAGGAGAGAGAAATTCCTTACGGAATTTCGGCATGGTAATGGGTGTACATGGGAGGAATTTAATGAGAGAGAAATGGGTATATCATCACTAAAACATAAATATGGAATTATGGGGGAGGTTATAAATAATACCCCGATATTTTTAATTGAAAAAAAGGGCATAACATCTTAAATAAAATTAGACAAAAATGAGAAAGGAAAAAATCCCTTACTTGGAAGTGTGAACCCAAAGGCTTGGGAGAGGCTTGAGAGTGGCTTCTTGGGAGCTTGGGGCACCTTGGGAGGATTATAGAGAGAGGATTGAAGAGTTTTTAAGAACTCAAAAGTCTTTCAGTGAACAGGAAGTGGGATCTTGGGTGGGTTTATATAGGAAAGGAGAGGGAATTCTTTATTATTTAGGTTTGGGTCACCACACATTAAACTAATCAATACCGCAAACCAAAACATGATTTTGGCCCATGGTTTTTGAAAAAGGGTAGTAGAAAACAATATTTTATAAGTCCAATGTCTGAAATTATTAAAATAATAGGGTGTATTATGTAGAGGTGAGTCACACTCTCAAGGAAATTCATTTAAAAAGTGAAAACGTTTTATAACTCTTGGAGGGTCCACTAAAGTTTTGTAAAATAAATAAAACAAACATAAAATTACATTATTTAAATGGTAAAACATATATTTTCTGGAAATATCATTTATATTATTTTATTACAACACTATTGGGTCATTATGATGTCATAAAACGCATTATATATTTAAACGGTATTTATTTTTTACCCAAAAATTTGACTGTCTCAGAAAATTATAAAAAATTCACCATTGGATAATTTCAATGTCCTGATTCCAAAAAAAATATTCATTTTATATAAATAATTTTCTAAATATTTTAATTTTTAATTTTAAAATAAAAACCGACATTTATCAAAAATTCATGGGTTTTGACAAAAACGGCTTTCAAACCTTAACAAAAAATTACAATTGCATTCATAAAATTATAATATAATTTATATTTAATAAAAATTAATTTAATAATAATAATATTTTATTAAAATATTATTTAATTCAAAAATCCTTTAATTCGTCAAAATAGATTTCTTAGTTGAATATTAACTAAAATACTATTTGCGCTTTAAAAACTATTTACAAAGTAACAATAATAAAATGAATATATATTAATTATTATATAAAAAAATAATGCACATAATCATAGTGCTAAATTATTTTTACATAACCCCTTATAACACCCGGATATGACCGAAGGTTAAGGTGTGCGATGGTGACAGACTCCTGGGGTGGCTCGGATAACATCGCTCGGGTGGTAATCTCTATTAACTTCCACTTTTCCCGTAGTCAGTTCCGCTCAAGCTTAACATGTTCAAGATCAGCTTGGGCTTGGTCAAGAGCAAATCCCAATGATTCCACCTCCTTTCTGAGCTCCGACAAATGGGCCTCGTATGGGGAAAGTCTACTGGATGAGGCCAAAGCTTCCTTTATCTGAGTAAATTAGATTTATTAAAACCCTATATTTATACTAATCATGTGGTAACTTTTCAACAGCTATATTAGAAATGGTCACAATTCTTAATAGTATTTTAAAATCCAAAACATAAAACCAAATAATTCCATACGTTTTACATAACCACAAGAAGACATAGACCAAGCAGAATTTTCATTAATGAATTTTTGGGTCGTTACACTAATCCCATTAAGTAATTGAACAATTAATTAATCACATCAATTAGATTTATTTATTAAACAATTAATTATATATTTAATTAATCCAATTCAATCAATATCATAACTATAATAATCTTCATTAATTAATTCAATGATTAATTAATCCAATTCAACAATCCCAATATCCCCATAATTAATTCAAAAATTAATTATTCCAATTCAATCAATTTCAATAACCCCAATTTTATAGTCCCTTAATTAATTAATTAAATTCAAGAAACTTAATTTCTAGTCATCCAATATAAATTTTACAATTACATACACGTAATTGAAATCAAGAATTTGGGATTTAAATAATAGACCACCGACCTCAATATTGATGAGGAACACTCACCAATAGAAATCCCCAATTTCAGTGGAATAGCAATGAAGAATGAGATCTAGATCACGAACCTAAATTCAAGATCATAAAAATTATGATCCAAAAAACCTAGATCTAGATCTATAAAAATAGAGGAAACATCCCTCCAAATGATGATAGTAACATGGGAGAGAGATAGAGAGAGAGGAAACCACGTGGGATTAGGATCTTTTATCGGGATGGGTGCAGATCTTTAATATGAGCTTTGAATCATAAAGAACGGAGGTTGGGAGCCTTACGAATTTGTCTGGGAGCCTCCAAAAATGAGATAAATCAATTAGGGTCGATTTGGGTCAAATTAGGGTGAAGCCCAGGGGGTTCAGGATTTTAAAATATAATTTTTGGGGTAATTAAAAACTCATGCATGGTTTCTTGGGAAGGGGATCATGGTTTTCCAAACCATACACCTTAATTATGCATCAATTCTAGGGCGTGCACGGTTACACCAAAGAGGGTGCATGGTTTGGAAAACCATGCACTAGCTATGGGAATCCACTCTATTTGGGTTGGCATGGTTTTCTGGGATGGGTGCATGGTTTGGGAAAACTATGCACCAACTATGAATTGTCTCTCTTCCTTCCAAATTTCTCAAATTTCACCCAAAAACTTACCAAGAAATAACCCAAACAAAAGTAATCAAAACAAGTCAAAATAGTACTAGTAAATGAGCTTGATACATATCCATAAAAGGACAAAATCACGCAATCTCCCTACCTTATAACAGCTCATCCTCGATCTATACTCCCATACATCTCTAAGATTCCAAGTCAAAAATATCAATTCATTAATCCCTCATATCCACTTATCTCCCACGTTTCCTCCTAAACATGGCCATGTTTCCATAGTGCACAAACTAATTTCATGGTCTTTCCCCAAAACACTTTCTCACTATGATCCAACATATGTATCAGATGCTCCTCAAAGGATGTATCTATCTCAAGCTCAACATCATCCACATCGATCACATGAGACGGATCTAGGTGATACCACCGAATTTGTGACACATGGAAAACATAATGCATAGAACTGTATCATTATGGAAGAGCCAATCGGTATGCAAACAGCCCAATTCTCTCCATAACCTCAAATGGTCCTACAAACCTAGGCACTAGCTTACCCCGCCCCCATATCCAGCGGTGACCCAATCTGGGTGACACCTGAAGGGATACACGATCACCCTCTACAAACTCTGGGGGTTATTGATGTCTATCAGCATATGATTGCTATCTTCTCTAAGCCATATTTATACACTTTTGAATTAGTTGAACCTTCTATGAAGTCTCTTGTATGAGACTCGGTTCCAACAGCTCTGATTCACCTGCTTCTATCTAGCATAGAGATTATATGTATGGCCTACCATAAAGTGTCTCATATGGTCCCATATGAATAGTTTCTTGGTAAATGTTGTTGTAGGTGAACTCCACCAAAGATAGTTCTTTCTCCTAAGACCCACCAATGTCTAGGAAACACGCCTGAAGATTATCCTCAAGAACCTATATAGTATGCTCTGACTACCCATCTATTTTTGGGTGGAAAGTCATACTTAGTAAAACCTATGTCCCAATCATCTTTTGTAAGCCCTAATAGAAGCGTTAAGTAAAGATTGAGTCATGGTATAAAACTATAGTTCGTGGAACCCCTTGAATATGGACTATCTCCCAATCATACAAGTCTTGCAACTGCTCCACTGAGAAAGTCTTCTGTATAGGTAAGAAATACACTACCTTAGTCAACTGGTACACAATCACCCAAATAGTGTCATTATTCCAATTCATCCTCGAGAGACCCACCACAATGTACATAGTAACATTATCCCACTTTTATTCTAGAATGGGAAATAGCTATAGCAAACCACTAGGTCATTGATGCTCGGCCTTCACCTATTAACAACTGTAACACTATGTCATGAACCCTATTATCTCTTTTTTCAATCATAGGTACCAAAACTATCATCGTAGGTCATGGTACCTCTTAGTCACACCTGGATGCACCTAACACTTTGAGGCATGAAATTCACACATCAACTCCTCATGCATGCTCCTTGGAACTATAACCCAATTCCTAATATAGATGATCTCATCCTCATCTATGCTCTATTTTAAAGGTATCCCCCCGCCTTCAAGGCTTTCCATCAAGGACAAACAATATGGATCCTCATACTGTCTATACCTAGTCCATAAAAAGTGTATACTTCACTATGAAAATATATATTTAAAGATATTTTGATCCATATAGACAATAAAATTTTCACCCAATAGATAATGCCTCCAACACATCAAAGCATAAACCACTACAACTAACTCAAGGTCATGTGTAGGGTAGTTTTGTTCATGTGGCCTTAATTGTTGAGACCCATATGACAGAACTCGATCTTCCTACATTAAAACTTCCTAAATTCCTATCCTAGATACATCACAAAACACCGTATACTCCTCCCATGTCTCTAGTAGGATCAAGATTTGTGTCAATGTAAAGTGATTCTTCGGCTCTTGGAAGGCATTGTCACATTCTCCATACCATTCAAACATTACCCCCTTCTTGTTCAAGACCGAAAGTAGTGATTAAAAATTGTAAAAGTCTTTTATAAACATATGATAGTATCCTTCTAACCCTAAAAATCTATAGATATGAAAAAAATTATTAGGATGCTCCTAAGAAACAACCACCTGAACCTTCTATGGGTCTACTGACACACCTTCCTCCAACATGATGTGACCCAAGAAGTGTACCCAATTAATCCAAAACTGACACTTAGATATCTTGGCATATATATAATGCTCTCTTAGTGTACTCAGGATGATGTCAAGATGTTGGGCATGATCGTTGTGAATCTTAGAGTACACCAAGATGTCATCCACAAACACTTCAACAAACGGGTCCAAGTATGGATGAAATATTATGTTCATCAAGGCAATAAACATTGATGGTTCATTAGTTAGCCCAAAGGACATCATGATGAACTCATAAAGTCTATAAATGATTATAAAGGTAGTCCTTGGTATATCATAAGGTTGAACTCTCAACTGATGATACCCTGATCTCAAGTCAATCTTAGAGAAGACACAAGCTCCCCTCAACTAGTGAAATAGATCATTGATACATGGAAGAGGATAATGGATCTTCAAAGTCATATGGTTAAACTTTCAGTAATCAACACACAATCACAAGGTCTCATCTACCTTCTTTGCAAACAATACTGGAGAACCCCAAGGTGACATATGCAGTCGGATAAATCCCTTATCCTCCAAATCCTGCAGCTAATACTTGAGCTCTTGAAGATTTGTTGGTTCCATTATTTATGGTGGAATAGAAACTAGCTCATCCCCCGGATTGAGCTCAATTGTAAATTCCACATCTCTCTTAGGTATAATCCCTGAGAAGTATTCAGGAAACATGTCTTAAAACCGTTCCACTATGGGTGGAATGACATCATGCTTTACACCACCATCATCCAACAATAGACTAGAAATTTGGGTAGTAATCTCCCCCAGTAGCTGATGAACTATCCCTGCATGGCCTGCCTAGATATCCCATTCTCCATGGTGAATATATTTGTCACCCTTAGGAGATGTAAAATTCACTCTCATGTGGTAACAATCAATGTCGACTAAGTACAATACCAACCAGTCCATACCCATAATTAGATCAAATTCTAACATATCAAGGATGTATATATCCCAACTAAAATAATACTTCACAACCTCAAGAGAACACCCTTTGAACAAACAGATGTCTCTATATCATACCCCCAAATGTGTATCTATAGTAAACACCCTGATCATGAACTCCACCGCCAGGCTCAAACCATTTACAAGTTGTACATAAATAAAATAATTAGAGGCACCAGTATCAAATAAGGAATTAGATAGCATAGAATCTACAAGAATAGTACATCTAACTGTCAATGATTCAGCCTCTCTATCTACCAGTGTAGGCTAAACTATATGCAACTATCCTTCCCCTATTCCCTATTATGCAGTCAAAATCCCATGAGCTACACCACTCTACTGATACAGGTGCTCTTTCCTAGAAGATCCACGTATATTGTCTCTACCTCCATGGTCAATAGAACTCTAGCTACCATAATTTTATGGTGTTGAAGACCCCCTTCCAATACTTAGATTCTGCCTAGATTCTCCATCACTACCAATCTATCGTGGTTTCCTACATAACCTCTATAGATGTATCATCCTGCCTCAATATCGGTACTCTATTGGTGTTCGACGACAATGTATAAGATAGTGGACCGACCTACTGCATTGGTTGAAAATAACTCAGATAAGATCCTAAGTAATTGATCCTTCCCCAAGGGCACTCTTCTTGTTATCCCCTTGGATAACATTCTCATAGTAATGCTTCCTACTCTCAAAATATATACCTCCTGGTCATATAGAATCAACCATCTATCCTACACTAGAATCCTTCTTCAGGTTCCCCTCAGCTATGAGAGTTTGATCCACCAACTCAGGAAACTTCTTTAACCAAAATAGGTTAGCTTGAGACTTAATCTCACATTTAATCCCATCCTGGAAACACCTTGTCGTAGTTGTATCATCCCCTACCAATGCTGGAGCAAAGCATTGTAAATATGTAAAGTGTCCAGCAAATTCCATCACGGACATACTTCCCTGATTCAACCTCGTGAACTCAATTACTCTCTCCTACCTCAGTGTCTTTGGATAAAAGTGCTCCAGGAAATTCTCTAAAAATTACTTCCATAACATACCATCTACTTATTCAGTCTGAGCATAAACATCCCACCAGTGTTGTGATGATCCTCATAGCATATAAGTATCCAACTTGACTCTCTTCTCAGCAGGAGTCTCCAAATGGTCAAGTATAGTCTGGATAGACTCAATCCAAAACTCCGCTACCTCAGGTCCAACCTCTATGGTAAATTTCAGAGGGTGATATAACTGAAACTCCCATGTAAGGTTAGACATACTTTTCACCATCCACTTTGGGTCTCTCTCCATAAACTATATGAATCGAGCAAAGTTATCATATAACTGCTCTCCTACTTCCTCACCCAGCACCATCAGTCCCTCAGGTTTTAATACTAGTGGAGCATCTCCATCTATAACCTCCGGTCATTATATCAACAAATGTATTTATGAATAAATATCTCTAAAATTACAAACACATGTCTTAGGACTCATAACAAAATATTAACATAGTTAACAAGAGGAATTTACATATGGCCATAAAAAGTCATTTCTTTTTTTCCCGCCACACAGTCAAAATCAGAGCACTATCACTAGCCCTAACCATACTGCATCTAAGATATGGTTAACAAAGGGTAAACTCATTCTAAAAATTCAAGTTTCACATTAGACACCCATTTATTCACATCTTGCATCATTTTACAATTTTTATCAATTTCTTTTTAGGCACTTTTTTAGTTCAATTTCAAAAACAAGGAAAAAAATTTCAATTTCAACATCATTCCCAATACCCATTTTATCATATGTGCCTAAAATGATGCATGCCAAAAAATAATCATGAGTGCCTAGAACAATGAATGTATACACAACTATCGTTCCTTATCGAGCCATGAGTCAAATTTTAGAATAACTTAGAAACATATTCACATCACACAATGAGTGTATCACTCAATATGAAATAACATCAACTATAATAACACACATCATTAACAATAATCCCACCCTGGGTACTAGGCTTTTACCCTTGTACATGGGTTAGATACTCCCATGCACGATCTCTTAGCCAAGGCCTGACTCATCTTATTTTCCTATCTATCTTTCCCAAGTAGTAAGGCAACATAAAAGAAATGAAACCAGCCTTTGATACCACTTTCTAATGTCCTGACTCGAGTTCCACACACCACTTCCCCAATTTTGTTGGTCACATGACCTCAAGCGCGTCTCTTTATATGCCAGAGGCTGCCAACTAGTAGAGAGGGTCAATATAAATCATGGGGATACTATACCTTCATTATCAAAGTATCACAGCAATGTAAATAATAAGAATAACTAGATGATATAACCAAATAACCATACAATACAGTATCACATGATAACCAAAATCAGAATTCAATAACCAAACTAAAACATTAGATATGTCATGCCAAGTATGTTCCAAGTGTAAAATGAAAAATGAAAAGGTAATACATAGAAAAAATCCATGTGGGTCCCAACACTAGGTCTAGTTCCCTCATCCATGCTCTATCCTGACTCATCCATCTAACATATGGCTCTTTCCCTTAACCTATCCTACAACCATGAAATCTATTCAGGTACCGATCAAGCATACTGAGTATGGTGTGAGTAAAACTCAGTAGGCCACCACCAATGGTGTCTAAAACAATATCCAGTCAATAATAGTGAATGTAGTTTTATAAAGAATAGATTACAAGCAATAAAGTAAACAATTTACATTTATTCAATTACTCTTTATTTAACAACATAACTCACGGGTTCCCATGGACACTGAAACTCTCAATACCAGCTTCGGCCCACATCAGAGTTTGAACTATCCCCAAGGGATATCATATAACATAGTGTCATTGTTACCATTCATCATCTCAAATCATATCATTACCAATTGTAACTATAGTCTAATTCCAACTCAAGGGTGTAGAACTCCATGTCTAACACACCATGGGTATTTATAGCCTTTGTACCTACCCTACACCTCAATAATCACTGTGGGATTTTGAAGTAGCAGTCCATGTCCCACACTCATATATCAATATTTATCACTATGTGATTTTGATGTAGCAGACCGTGTCCCACATGAAAATATCAATATTTATCACTATGGGATTTTGGTGCAGCATACCAGGGCCCACACATGATTTTCACATATATCACAATATCAAAATTTTACATGTATCATAATATCACATGTACTACAATAATCCATTAATTAATTCACCAATTAATTAATCCAATTCAATAGTTTTATATTCACTTCATTCCATTAATTAATTTAACAATTAATTAATCACACCAATCTCAATATTTAATTCAATAATTAATTACTCACATCAATTCCATTAATTAATTAAACAATTAATTAATCCAATTCAATCAATATCTTAATTAAAACAATATCTATTAATTAATTCAAAAATTAATTATTCAAATTCAACAATCCCAATATCCCCATAATTAATTCAACAATTAATTATTCCAATTCAATCAATTTCAATAACCCCACTTTCACAATCCTTTAATTAATTAATTTAAAAAATTAATTAATTCAATTTAAGAAACCCAATTTCTAATCATCCAATACAAATTATACAATTACATACATGTAATTGAAATAAAGACTTTGGGATTTGAATAATAGACCACCTACCTCAAGATTGACAACGAATGCTCACCAATAGTAATCCTCAATTGAAGAGGAAGAATGATGAAGAATGAGATCTAGATCAGGAACCTAAATCCAAGATCAAAGGAATAAAGATCCAAAAAAAACCTAGATCTGTATCCATCAAAATAGGGGAAAACATACCTTCAAAGGATGATCAATATATGGGAGTGAGAGAGTAAACCACACATGATTAGGATCTCTTACCGGGAGGGGTGTAGATCTTCAATACGAGGTTTGAATCATCAAGAATAGAGGTTGTGGGACTTAGAAATTTTTCTGAGGGCCTCTAAAAATGAGAGGAATCAATTATATCCTAGTTAGGTGAAATTGGGGTGAAGTTTAGGGGGTTTAGGATTTTAAAATCTATTTTTTTAGGGTAATTAAAAAACCATGCATGGTTTCCTGGATAGGGGTGCACAATTTTCTAAATTGTGTACCTTAACTATGTTCCTCTTAAAGGGGGTGCATGGTTACTCCTAATAGGGCACATAGTTTTACAAACAATTCACCAGTTGTGTGAATCCCATCTATTTGGATTCATATTGTTTTTTTGGTATGGGGCTTACGGTTTGGTCAAACCATGTGTCAACCATGCACTACCTTTCCTCCTTCTAAATTTCAAAAATTTCACCCAAATAAAATCCCCAAAAAATAACCCCAAAAAATTACTCAAAAAAAGGTAAAAGAGTAACTCTAAATAATCCCAATATGTCTCCATAAAATTTTGGGATCTTACACATGTGCATACCAATTGATATAAATTCATGTCACAATGTTGTGCTCGCTATTAAGAAACTAATTTGGGAAGAGATTAGGGAAACATTATGATGTATTTTATTTATTTTACTAAAAAAATAATGAAATATTGACTTACTCTTCATTATCCCTTGTTGAGTGTATTTATAGTAGATGAATCCCAGATGAAATTTGTATTAGTGATCAGTGGAAAGTCTCGAATAGGCTTTCGTAAAATTCTTACAAAGTTTCATCTCAAATATGTAGAAGGGAAAATAAATCTGCACCCATCACATATGTATTCACACCTGATAATCCAACAATTATAGTATGTGTTTATTTTTCATCGCGAGGAAACATATTTTCATGTACATTGTGACTAGTAATATATTTTTTGACAATATGTGTATTAATCACTTTGATTAAGAATTATTAATTTATGAAACAACAACTAAGTGCTAAAAATAATCAATGGGTAGAAAAACCAATGTTCCCCTACCATAAATCAAGGATTGGGTATGCTTCACTTGAAAAAAATGGTACATAATTTAAATATACTGTAATACTTTTATGTGATATAAAACAACAACATAATTATTTTCCTCTATTTATATAAAGATTGGTGAATCGAAATCCAAATCCACTTCCATCTCACATAATGTGTTATGGAAGGAGTCACATGTAAATAAAGAAGGGATAAAAATAGATGAAAACACATAAAGAGTGTGGGAATCAAGTGTAAGTATCACATAATAAAAAATTTCTTTAAATCAGTATTACATAATAATGATTTCTTATTTTCCTATATTTTTTATCCATCTAAGATACAAGAATCGTCATCAGTTGTACCTGATGAACAACTACTATCAGTGGCCTGAAAATATTAGTAATAGTATGTTCTTGTCATAGATATGGGTTTTAGGGTGTCACCCTGAACATATTTTGAGAAAAAAATGAATAGGGGTAAAGATAAGGAAATGGAAAGTTGCAGGAACTATTAGTTACTCTTGAAGGAAAAAATAATTAGAAGTCGGAATTTTTAGAACATTTCATGTTAAGGAATCAAAGAGAATAAACAACATAAGAAAAACCACTACATGAAGATACCCCCCCCCCACACACACACACACACACCAGCTTTGATGCAAGCCATTCCCCTCAAAGAACTATATCAATATTCTCATAGGTGTTTTTATGAAATATGAATCAAATAGACACTGATACTTTTCCTATAATGATATTCTATAGGGTGAAAATAATTATAATTTATATCTATCTACACTCACCCATCTTCTTGTTGTGAGGGCTATTGTGTTCAATATTCAAGGAGATAATATATACAACAAATAACTTCCAATAGGTCATGTGAAAGTGGGGATTAACATAGCTCTGAGCCGAGCACCGAGCTACCTATTCCACTTGATAATGTTTCTATTCATATGGTTGAGCAAGCTATTAGAACATTCATATCATGGTCATTACATATTTTAAAAATAACATGTTGAAAATAATGTATTCATTTCCAATTTATTTTTCATGCAAAACCTTTAACAATTGATGAAAAAAGGTCTTAACTGATGAATGTTACTACATATAGATAAATGGAAGGGGTGAAATAAAAGGTCTAATCAAAATGATATAAAAGATCAACCAAGAAGTAAAAAAGATCTTCAAAACGTACCTTTAAACCACCCGTTCAACTTCCAGATTTACTAAAGGTTCCTGTGGATACAACATTAGAAAATGGTGCTACAATCATACTTGATTGTGAAGAATAGATGCATAGATGGACCATTATAGACTATACTTTTATTTATAATTTAAATTAAATCTTCACACATAAATTGCTAAGAGTCTCAGTTGTAAATATATATATGAGGTATTTTTTCATGATTTGTTTGTCCAATAGATGATCTATTATGTTAATTATGACTCAATACTATTCATATTTTTTGCATTCATATATATGAATACTATTTTAAGGGAAATCCTTGTGAATAGAAATTTGGACTCATTATTCCTCATGTCACTTATATATAATAATTCAAATTGGTTCCAAATAAAAGTGAAGTAATAGAGGAGAAACTCTCTATAATGTATGAAAGAAAACTTACAGAAGAAAAACGCTTCTAAATACCCATGATGTATGGGTAAAACTCTATAATTTAATCATATCAAATATATTTTCATTCATTTCATTGCTAAATCCTTTTTTTATCTAGAATTGGTTACTCATTTCATTCAATTTGGATATTCCAAAGATCTATTTTCTGGATTCAATGCATGGATACCGAAAAAACCAATCACATGTGATAATGTTTATCAGTTTGTAATAAACTTCATGTAACATTTTACAACTAAACTTTAGGTTATACATTTTATATTATGTTTTAATGAAAATTATTTTATTATAGGGTGATGATTAAATATCATCGAAATCATGGAATGAGGACATTATATGAATACAAGGAGTCTATCTACTTCTACAAGTGGATAAGTATTAGGGTATATATAACAAGATTTCACCATCAAAACAAATTACTTATTTTTATCAATTTTTATTCAGTTTATAAAACAAACCAATGGAAAATATTATGGTTATTATGTTTGAAAATATATAAAAGATATCATATGACATCAATAAACTAGCATCCCCAAAGATGTATTTTCAAAGATAATTATAATTTCATTTAAAATATTTGTTAATATTTTGTTTATATTTTTTTAGTAATACTAATACTATTTATAGTCCTCATATTTACAAGAGGAAATATATTTGTTTATAAATGAATGGGAAGCATACCCAGTGTTAGAATGTATACATGCATCATGAAAAGGTGACTTCCTACAACTTATTTAGTTGATTTTCTCATCATTTTATCTACTTTTTTTAAGTAAATTTCCTCATCATTTTTTTTGATACTTTTTTAAAATTATTTTTAAGTCATATGTGACATGTAGAAGTCAACCAATCCTTAATCTGATACATGGTGTGTTCGATATCACACAAAGTGCATGTTTTCAGTTTAAAAATGACATTTTAGTTAAAAACACACGTCATATACTCAAAACTGAGCAAACCCATTTTGATTATTTTGATACTTTATAAAAAATTATACATAAGTAATTTGTGATATATAGGAATCATCTACACCTCAATCTAATACATCGTGTTTCTGGTATGACTCAAAGTGACCATTCTCAGTTTAAAATTGGCAATTTAGTTCAAAACATGTGTCACTCACTGAAAACAGAGAAAACACACTCTGATTATCTTGATAATTTAATATAAGGATTCATAAGTCATTTTTTATATATAGGGTTTCGTCTCACATAAAACTGACACATGATGTAACTGGTGTAACTCAAAGTGCGTGTTTTCAGTTTAAAATTACATTTTAGTAAAAAAAACAACAGGCATACTCAAAACTGAGCAAAAACATTAGTATTATTTTGATATTTTATGATAACAATACATAATTCATTTGTGATGTTTAGGAATTAACCACACTCATTCTGACGCACGGTGTGATGGTATGACTCCAAGTGTTACATTTTATTTAAAATTGACATTTTAGTAAAAAAGAAAAGTGACATACTCAAAACTAAGAAAACACATTCAGATTATTTTGATACTTTATAATAATGATACATAATCCATTTTTAACGTGTAGGAATCATCTTCACCTCAATATGATGCACGGTGTGACCAGTATGACTCAAAGTGTTTGTTATCAGTCTAAAATTGACATTTTTGTTCAAAACATGTGTCACTCGCTAAAAACTAAGAAAACATTTTCAAATTGACTTGATAGTTTAGTAAAACTATCCATACGTCATTTTTTATGTGTATTAATCAGTCACACGTCAAACTGACACGCGATGTGACCAGTATGACTCAAAGTTCTTTTTTCAGTTTAAAAATTCATTCTAGTAAAAAAGAAAAGTGACATACTTAAAACCAAGAAAACACATTCATATTGTTTTTATACTTTAGTAAAATTATCCATAAGTCATTTGTGATGTCTATGAATGATCCGCACATCAATCCAATGCATGGTGTTATCTATACGACTCCAAGTGTATCTTTTTATTTAAAATTGACATTTTAGTAAAAAAGAAAAGTGACATACTCATAACTGAGAAAACTAATTCATATTGCTTTTATAATTTAGGAAAATTATCCAAAATTAATTTGTGACATGTAGGAATCAACTAAACCTAAATCTGGTGTATGGTGTGACTGATATGAATCAAAGTGTTCCTTATTAGTCTAAAATTGACACTTTAGTTCAAAACATGTGTCACTCACTAAAAATAAAGTTAACACATTCATATTTTCTAGATAATTTAGTAAAATTATTAATAAGTCATCTGTGATGTATAGGAATCAATCTCACCTCAAACTGACACATGATGTGACTAGTATGACACAAAGTGTATGTTGTCGGTTTAAAATGACAGTTTAGTAAAAAAGAAAAGTAACATACTCAAAACTGAACAAATTCATTCAGATTGTTTTGATACTTTAGGAAAATGATCCATAAGTAATTTTTGACGTGTAGGAATTAGATGCACCTCAATATAATGCACATTGTGACTGGTATGACTCCAAGTGTATAAATTATTTAAAATTGAAATTTTAGTAAAAATGACAAATGAAATACTCAAAACTGATAAAATGCATTTAGATTATTTTGATACTTTAGGAAAATGATCCATGATTCATTTTTGATTTGTATAAATTAGACTCACCTTAATCTGATGCATGATGTTCTCAATATGATTAAAATTGTGTGGTTTCAGTTTAAAATTGACATTTTATTAATGTGTTGTTTCACATTTATGTTTAACTTATTTCTTTATTGTATTACCAATGAAATAATTTCTTTCTTATACAAGTGGATTCTTTTTCTCAACTTGGGGTGGTTTTTTCGAAGCTTCTCATACATGTGAGATATTGGACTTTGAGGTTGCAACTGAGATAATAGCAACAGGGAAATGGGTCAAGAATGTTTAAATACATCATGAAATGGTGAATTCCTAATACTTATTTAGTTAATTTTTTCAACATTTTATCTACCATTTTTAAGTTAATTTCCTTATCATTTTTATCTAAGACTAATTTAGTTTTTTTCATACAGCTTTTGGGAACTCATACTTTTCTTTCAACTATCTGCAACAAGTCAAAAAAGATGGAATGTGTTCATTTCAAATGGAAGAGGAAACCCCATGCTGCCTAAAATGTGAAGTAAATCTTAAGGATACATCTACCAAGGTATTTTGAAATAGTTTAATGAAAATTATGACTTCCTAAAAGATCTTCCATGAACATTGTCTTGAATGGTGCATGAATTTTCCAAAACTCAATCAGTCACAGCTCAATATGATACACAGTGTGCTCAGTATGACTTGAAGTGTATGTTTTTAGTTTATAATTAATATTTTAGTTCAAAAAAATATCACATACTCAAAACTAATAAAACATATTTAGATTGTTTTGATACTTTAAAACAATGATACATAAGTCATTTATGATGTGTAAGAATTATTCGCACCTCAATCTGACACACAGTATGACCAGTATGACTCTAAGCGTGTCTTTTTATTTAAAATTGAAGATTTAGTAAAAAAAGATAAGTGACATGCTCAAAATAGATAAAACACATTTGGATTATTTTAATACTTTGAGAAAATAATCTATAATTCATTTGTGACATGTAGCAATCAACCACACCTCAATCTGATACATGGTGTGCCCATGTGACTCAAAGTGGTTGTTATTGGTCTAAAATTGACATTTTAGTTCAAAACATGTGTCACTCACAGAAAACTAATAAAACACACTCTGATTTTCTTGATAATTTAGTAAAATTATTTATAATTTATTTTTTATATATAGGAATCAGTCTCACATCAAACTGACACACGATGTGACCAGTATGACTCAAATTGTGTGTTTTCAGTTTAAAATGATATTTTAGTAAAAAAAGAAAAGTGACATACTCAAAACTGAGTAAATGAATTCATATTATTTTGACACTTTAGGACAACAATACATGAGTTATTTTTGAAATATAGGAATTATCCTCAACTCAATTCGATGCACATTGTGACCGATATGACTCCAAGTGTGTCTTTTTATTAAAAATTTACATTTTAATAAAAAAGAAAAGTGACATAATCAAAACTAAGAAAACACATTCGGATTGTTTGGATAATTTAGTAAAATTATTCATAAGTTATTTTTGACATATAAGAATCAGTCACACCTCAACCTGATACACGGTGTGCCTGGTATGACACAAAGTGTCCGTTATCAGTTTAAAATTGACATTTTAGTTCAAAATGCATGTCACTCACTAAAAAACAAGAAAACACATTTGGATTATTTTGATAATTTAATTAAATTATTCATAAATCATTTTTTACATGTATGAATCAGTCTCACATCAAACTGACACGCGATGTGACCGATGTGACTCAAAGTATTTGTTTTCAATTTAAAATGACATTTTAGTAAAAAACACAAGTGCAATACTCCGAACTGATCAAACACATTTGTATAGTTTTGATAATTTAGAAAAATAATCCATAAGTAATTTGTGACATGTAGGAATCAACCACAACTCAATCTGACACATGGTGTGGCCAGTATGACTCCAAGTGTGTCTTTTTATTTAAAATTGACATTTTAGTAAAAAATGACAAGTAACGTACTTAAAATCAATAAAATGCATTTGTATTGTTTTGATACTTTGTTTTAAAGATGCATAAGTCATTGTTTACATGTATGAATCAACTGCGCATCAATATAATATACAATGTGTCTGGTATGACTCAAAGTGTTCGTTATGAGTCTAAAATTGACATTTTTGTTCAAAACGTGTGTTGTTCACTGAAAAATGAGAAAAAATGTTCGTAGTGACTTGATAATTTAGAAAAATGATTCATAAGTCATTTGTGATGTGTAGGAATTAGTATCACGTCAAACCAACATACAATGTGATAGTTATGACTCAAAGTGTGTGTTTTCAGTTTAAAATGACATTTTAGTAAAAAAGACAAGTAACATACTCAAAAATGAGAAAATGCATTTAGATTGTTTTGATACTTTAGGATAATGATCTATAAGTCATTTGTGACATGTAATAATAAGGTGAACCTCAAACTGATGCACGGTATAATGGGTACGATTCAAAGTGTATTTTTATTTAAAATTGATATTTTAGTAAAAAAGAAAAGTGACATGATCAAAACTCAGCAAACACATTCGTATTGTTTTGATAATTGAGTAAAATGATCCATAATTCATTTGTGATATGTAAGAATCAACCACACCTCAATCTGATGCACAGTGTTCCTGATATGACTCAAAGTGCACGTTATCAGTTTAAAATTGACATTTTAGTTCAAAATGCATATCACTCCCTGAAAATTTAGAATACGTACTTAGATTGTCTTGATAATTTAGAAAAAAGATTCATAAGTCATTTGTGATGTGTAAGAATTAGTCTCACGTCGAACCGACCCACGATGAGACTGATATGACTCAAAGTGTGTGTTTACAATTTAAAATGGTATTTTAGTAAAAAAAACACAAGTGACATACTCAAAACTGATCAAACACGTTCAGATTGTTTTGATACTTTAGGAAAATAGTCCATAGGTCATTTATGATATGTAAGAACCATCCGCACCTCAATCTGACGCATGATGTGACGAGTATAACTCCAAGTGTGTCTTTTTATTTAAAATTGACATTTTAGTAAAAAAGACAAGTGATATACTCAAAACTAAGAAAACACTTTTGGATTACTTTTATACTTTATGAAAATGATCCATAAGTCATTTTTGATGTGTAGGAATCAACCGCACCTCAATCTGATACACGGTGTGCCTGGTATGACACAAAGTATTCGTTATCATTTTAAAATTGAAATTTTATTTATATATTGTTTCATATTTATGATTGATTTATTTTTTATAGTATTACTAACATTAGAATTATTTTCTTATATAGGTGTATTCTTTTGCTCAAGTGGCGGTGGTTTGTTCAGAAACTGATACCATGATTAGGCTTTTGAGGGAGATTCGAGTGCCAAAGACAATAAAACCATTGATGTTTTTTAATGTTTTGTAGGTTTCAGGCGCATCAAAAGCATGGGAGGGATGGTGCCCAACTTTTCTTTTTTCCATTATCAATGATTAATCCGAGATCAAGTGATGATGAACAATGTGATCAACGGATTTGAATCAAAGAACAAGCAAGGGTTAATAACCCGGAACCAAGAGAAAGGAGATCGCCACATGTTGTTTATAATTAGTTTAATTAAATAAAAATTACCTCCAAGGTTATTCTTTCTTCGTTGATGCGTCCAGTCACAGATCTACAGTGATCCGTCATTGCGTTGTAGAATCCAAGCATAGGATTCCTCTAGCGGTGATCCAAACGTGCTCCACAAATCTCAGACGTCGCTGAAGGAGTCTCCGGGTGCAAGCATAGAAGATCCTTGCGCTTGCGATATTCACCTTCGATCCCCTTAAGAACTGCTTCCAAAGCATTCTCCTTGATCCAGTGGAGGAGGATCTCTCTCATTCTTGAGAGCATTCTTGGAGAGGGATGAACTCTCTAGGCCTGAGAGCTTTTCTCCAATCCGTTGTGCACAACAATTTTCTTGGTTATGGTTATGACAAAATAATCATAATTGGGTATTTATATCGCTAGAGTTAAAATAACATAATTGAACAAGTGCCCTTATTTATTTTATTAATCCTAGAGAAACCCCATTTCAAATAATAATAGTATTATTATTATTATTATTTCTTAACACGCGCCTAACTTGCGAATTATAATTAAATATTATTTAATAAAATAATATTCTATATTACTATTTCTTACCGAACCCTTGAACTTGGTCCGCCAATCCTCCACCATATTTATTGGACCTTTAATAATGTCTATTTATTTATTAAATAAATATCACAGCATTATTCACTAATAAATATATAAATATTATATTCACTAAATAACAAATAAATATTTATTAAATATTCCACCCACAGTATATTTTCTCGAATAACTAGTGTCGGAATAAATACTATCAGGAACCCATAAATATTTATTAAACCATAATCAGGAATAATCTTTATTCAACTTGTTAAATAATAAACATATATTATTTAACTGAGATACTAGATACACTTAGTGTGTAACCCTCTAGACCACTTTCTCAGTGGCATTAAGCGGAGCAGCCTATAGTCCAAGGCTAGCATCTAGCAACACGTCAAGGCACCCATAGAGAAAGAAGTTAATGCCGCAAGGACATGTCACCTCATACGAACATTTACCGTGTAATGCAATCCCTTTAACGCAATATCTCAAATCGAGCAAGTTGCATGCTAGTGTCATCAACCTATATACTCGATATCTCTTTCTTTGACTTTTCGGAAATAGAATTTTCCTATTGATCACCATGGCCATGAATTTATTTAGGCTATATTATTTTTATCAAATGACCTGAGATATTATCTTTCGTTAAATAACAGAAGGGATAAATCTTTTCTCGCATTATTCATTAATGTAATATTACTCATGACGCACCCAACATATCCTACCTCGCCGCGAACATCTATCATCATGGTTTGTGTCAATACATCTATGTGCGCAACTCATAATACTCATTAATAATAATCTTGAAGTCTAAGGACCAATATACACGTCCACAGATACGAACATCCAATGACATATATAAATGTGAATTTTCTACTAGAGGATCTTGTTCTTATAATATCCTCCTGGACATTACCAAGGGCGTTCACCATGAGAATGTGTCTCAAATTCCTATGAGTCTCCACCAATGATAGCCTATATCATTTTTGTCCCTCAAATGATATCATTCGGCTATAGAACAAATATTCAAGAATAGCGTTATAGCACTTCAGGGTTCTTATCATAGTAGGAATCCGCTATGACCTTTTAGTGCGACAATTACTCTTAGGACATTATCACATTCAATGTCACGCAGAAGAACAATCATGATGTGATCATGAATGTATTAATATTCAAAACCATGAATATAAGTTATCATAAAGTATAAAAGAAGTTGGTTTTAGGGCACCAACTCCAATATGTTTGTAATAAATTTTACTTGCTAAGGTAATTATACAAAACAATGCTGGAAATATCTATAATATAGTGTGTGTGTGTGTGTGTGTTTTGTATTTGTGATGTGATTTTTATTTCAGTTAAATTATTAATTTTCCATATTCTATATTTGTTGATGCTGTCTATATTTGGTGCTTGTATTTGTTGTTACAATGTGTTGTAATTTTAATAGCACACTACACCAGCATGGCCTCTATCAGCGCTAGTTCTAGCGCTGATAATGGTTGTCCTTTATCAATGTTTTTTTTGTCTCAATAAAGGACCCTCTTTATCAACGCCTTTCTAGCGCTGATAAAAGAGAACCCCTTTTAATGACGCTTAGATCAACAACGTTTTTTTTTTGCGTTATTGATGGTTTTTTCTAGTGTTGTTAAAAGTATTTTCTCTAGTAGTGTGTTAAAGGTTTTTTATTAACTTTAGTTAACTGCATAGTTTGTTTTTGCAGGATGCTCATACTGCCCAACTCATTCACTTCTCAAATCCCACAGAGGGAGGCGCCTTTGACCAGACCTATTTCATAAAGCGGTGACAAAGTTGCTTTTTTCCCATGGATGAGATTTATCATGAGATTTTCTTTGATGTGATAGGTGATGTTGAGAGTGTTGAGACTGATATAGATTTGTCAGGGGTGATGGTCCTGTTATTGAAGTAGATGTGGCACAGGAGTGTTCATTATGATCAGCTAGATGCTCCTCCAGTTCCTATTGCATATGAGGCACAAATACAACCTGAGGCACAGACACAGACACAACTGCAAAAAGATGCATAGTCTGTTAGTGTGTCAGATGTTACTGCAGGGATAGAGGTTGACTGACCTGTGTTGCATTTTTTATTATCCTCTGATCCGCAGATATCTGCTACATGGTAGTCATCTTCTTCACATGTTGGAAAGAGTTCCAGTTAGCAGCCACTATTCTTAGAGCTAGGACAAGGTACAAGCAGGGAGACTATAGATCCACCGTCTGTCATACATGATGATGTGGAGGTAGGTGTCAAAGATGCTACACATGAGCTGTGTATGCCAGAGCATAGACATTGATAGACATGGTGTGGATACATTATATATATAGCTGGGTGTGGCATATAGAAGCACTCAGGACACTGATGTAGATTAGAGTGATACATGTTATATGTTTTTTTAAATCATTGTTCATACATTATTTAAAAACCTACTAATATACTGTATTTTGTTGCATAAAACAACAAATTGATATAATTGGAAATTGATACCAATATTTTTTGAATGATTAAGAAACATTAATATAAATAACTACATTGGAAATAATAATAATTACTATTTGTTATTTATAGTAATACTTCTTAGTATTATTATCCATATTATGTATAATAGATAATCATCTTAAATTTATTATTAAATATTAATAATAATAATATTTTGAATTCTATAAATATCGCTAATGTTAATAATAAATATTATTTTATTTATTATATAAGTAATTGATTAATAATATAACATAATATATTAAGAATAATATAATTATTAACTAGTAAATATCTTTTTCAATACAAATTCTTTTATTTATATTGTTATACAATAAATATTAGCTATAATACAATTAATTTTCTTAATAAATATATTACATATTAATAAATTGCTAATAATTCTATCAACAAAAATTTAACAATGATTTATAATTACAAATTTATAAATATTACTTGTTATACTATTGATTAATGAATAAAATAATAAAATAATAGTAATTAATAATAAATAAAACAATTGATAATTAATAAATATATTACTTATTAATAGATTGCTAATATTTTATATCATCAAACAATTCACAAATAATTATAAATAATAATTCTATAAATATTATATTATTAATTAAATAAATAAATAATAATAATAGCCCGTAATATATTAAAAATAATATAATTATTAACTAGTAAATATACATTCCAGTGCAAATTATTTTATTCATATTACTAAACACAATAATGGTTATGCCACTATTAATTAATTAATAACATAATAACATACTATCAATTAATAATCAATAAAACAATTGATCATTAATTATATAAAAAAAGTTCCTAAAGATTTCCAAAAAAAATTATAAATAGAACTTATTAACTAGCTTTAGAAAAAAAAAACAATATATATTTGTGTGTGTGAACGAGGTTCACGTCTCTTTAAACGTTCACACCTCTCTAGACTAGTTTTTAAATTATGTCGCACCCTATGGCTTAATTCGATTTTTTTAAAATCTTAAATCCTTTAAAAACAAAAAATATGTGTGCGTGTGAACGAGGTTCGTGCTTCTTCAAACGTTTATGCCCCTCCGGACTAGTTTTTTAATTATGTTGTACCCAATGGTTTAATTGGATTTTTTTAAATCTTAAATCCTTAAAAAAAAAAAAAAAAAAAAAAAAAAAAAAAAAAAAAAACCTCAGACGTTGGATCCCGTTGTCATCGTGCTCTCAAATTAAGAAATAAAACCCCCCACCAAACCGACCCATGATGAGATATGCCAAAAGGTTGCCCTAAAAAAGCGGCGGGGAATGAAAGGTAGATTTTCTGTCGGCTTCCGCCACAGTAAAAAACCCTATTCACCAGCCCCAGATAGCTCCCCTCGTTTCCCGTGAAGACCTTCTTTTTAAAGCCCTGCGCGCCCCCCTTTCTTTACGGTATGCACTCACCGCATAAACCCTAATCATTAGGGTTCCAGTCGCAATGGTTTTGCTGCCTGCAATGACAGACGATGGTACTGTGACTTCCTCAAAAGCCCACCCAGTCGCAAAAGTTATCAGCCCACCGTACCACAAAGCTGCTGCATGGTTTGACCACGTCCCCTTAATCCATCCAACTATGCCATGCAAAGCCTTCTTAGGTTTTACTCAAAATGTAAGTATAAAAAAAAACAGTAATGGGTATTGTCATACAGAGTGTTTATGTAATTAAAGCTTCATCTTCGGCTTGGATGAAACCCCTAATCTAGCCGTAGGGCGAGTTCCTCTCCTGGACCATCATCGGGTTCATCCTCTCACCCGCAAACCGCCGCGGCGACGGCCACCCCAGCTTTGCCGACACCTTCTCCCCTACAGCGTCCCCGGTGTGGATGGGTTTGGCGTCGTAGAAATCCGGCAGCGACTCCAGGTCTGGGCACCGGTCCGCCGCCCCCATGTGGAGCTGCTCGTTCTTGAAGGGGTCGTCGGATAGGCACACCACCGCACCGCCCTCGCTCCATAAGAACGGGCTCTTGCCGCTGTCGGCGACGTAGGGTTGCCCCGGCCACTTTTTCTCCACGTCTCCGGTTTTGCTTTTATGGGTGTTCTGATTATTGTCATTCTCGTTGGTGTTGTTGTTGTTGTTGTTGTTATTGCCCGAGATGAAACCGTCGATGCTTTGGTGGTGATTCAGGTCGATCACCGGGTCACCGCCGTAGATGTTCAGATCCTGAAGGCGAGGGTAGTTCACGCCGGCGGACATGTCAGGGACGCCGACGTGGAGCTTGGTGTTGAAGCTACTTCCGGCGGCGGAATCCATGTTTTCGCCGGCGAGCGTCTGGCATGCCTTCTCTAGTATCGTCTGCATGTACTTCCCTTGAGCTTCGATCCTCATCTGGAGGTGCCTCTGAACCTGCACCCGCAATGCAGGTATCGGTATTATTATATACGAAGAAGAGGGAAGATGGAGAAGGATTTTAGGTTTACCTCTAGCTGTTCATGCAGCCTTCTCTGGACCTCCATTTGCATCCTGATGTGAGCATTACACGTAAATCTCATACATAAAAATTACAAAAGAAAATTGTGTAGATGTCACTTACTCATTCATGCTGCGTCCCATCATCCCAGAAGAAGGTGTATTTCTCTGAAGTTCCAGTGCAGAAGCTGGTATAATAATCCTTCAGTTTAATAGCATGATATATATAAATATATATATATAAAGGAGAGTCTCACCATCCTTGAGTGTTTGATCATTGAATTCCTTGTGAGGCTGCTTTCCAAGCCTGAATTTCTGGAAGTAAGTGATCAACAAAGAAGAAATCTATGAAGCTGCCATCTCTTTTTGTATTTATTTAAGGAAAAATGAAAAGAAAAAGAAGCGATATAAAGGAATCCTGGCAAATAGAAGGTGGGAAAGCCCCAAAGCCAAAGGATAGGAAGAGGGAGAAGAAGAATAAAAAGAGGAAGAAGAGTGAACTTTACAGACCTGGAGATGGCTCTTGAGATGATAAAGAGTGAGGCCCTTCACGCCCATGACTCTCATAATGGTCTTCGGCGTTGCCTCTGCACAATATTCAAAGAAATTCATGCCCTAATCACCCAAAACCTAACTCAAAACACACGAAGAATACAGGAAATTCAGTGAAAACGCTCTTGTTTCTTCCTCTGCAGGTCCCTGGATTAGGGTTTCAGTGAGTGAAAAACTAGGAGGTGGGGGGTCTCACTGTCGGGGCCGCCGAGCTGGGCGACGGCGTCGACGAAGCGCTCGTGAAGCTCTACGGTCCAGCGGAGGCGGGGCTTGGGGTCTGTGGTGAGGACGAGGCCGGAATCTCCCTGCACGCACATCGATCGTTCCGGCGGAGGATTCATCGTCGAACCCTTCTTATTGGGATGATGGTGGAACATTCTCTCTCTCTCTCTCTCTCTCTCTCCTCTCTCTCTCCTCTTCTCTCTCCTCCTCTCTCCTCTGTCTCTCTGCTTGAAGAAGGATAGAACAAATGCGATGCCAAGGACGCCGGGAAGAATACGGTGCGCTTTTTAAGAGACTGGGGGCGGTCTGCCCATGCTCGGGCTGTTATTTTGTTTCTTTAATAATAATAATTTTTACAGTATTTAATTGGTACAAAATCATTTCCCCTATACTTGCGGAAAATTAAATTTTGATACCGGGATTTTTTAGCGGGGAAACCCCAAAAATGAAAAAACACAGGACTTAGTTCTGAAAATTGATTAACTAATAATAGAATAGTACACGGCAGACTCTCAAACATGAACAAGATCTCAAAAATATAACTCTTCAATAAAACAGAAAAATCAGCAAACATATGTGGAAGACCAAAATATGACAAATAGGAGCATCGTCTAGAAAAGAAGATCAAATAATAAATCTGACTCCACACGGATCTAAAGATCACTTTTTTAATAACCGAATGCGGAAAAATCACTAAGATTAGAAAAAAAAATCAATCATCGATCAAAGCCGATCAATATCAGAAAATCGCACCTCCACTACTACAAATCGCCACTAGAATGAGTTTTTATCAACGCTAAAAAGCACTGATGTTCTAAGTGTCTTTAAAAACCGTTTTCTTTTATCTATGCTAGAAAAAACACTTCTTATGACTCCCTTTATCACCACTCTGCCCCGCCAAACACCGCTGCTAATCCACCCATGCGCACGCCTGAACTTGTAGAGAGTCAAACACTACTACAAAACGTGCAATAAACACCCTCAACTTTTATCAACGTTAGATAAACAAGCTGGTAAAGATACTCTTTATCATCACTTTTTTTACCATTGATAAAGATCACCCTTTATCATCGCTTTTATTCAACGTTGATAAATGGTATACTCTATTAAAAAAATTATACCATTAAAAAACATATATAAATATATATATTGATAAAAATATAACATATTTTATTAAATATGATTTATATATGACTAAATATACATTTCCACCTGATATATAAGATATTTAGTTAAAAATGTCAGATAAATTAAAATTTAAATATAAATATACATATAATTTTCTTAAATATTATTTATATAATATGAAATATGTATTATAAATCATATAACTTTATGTCATATATTAGTGATTTTTTAAATTAATTTAATTAGAAATATTTAATATTAATTAAACAAATATTTACGAATTAAGACATTTTTGTCATTTTTATCAATTTTTCATATATACCGAATAATAAATATTTAATTATTAATAAAAAATCAACTAAATACGTTACACTTAATATGTCATGCAAATAATTTCACACGTATACACGTGCTAAATTAATTCAATTTTATAGAGAAAAAAAATACACAATTAATATAAATTTTTAATATTATCGTTTTATATTTTCATTTAAAAATATTTAATATTTAACATTTAATATAATATGTTTTTAATTATTAAATTTTATTCATTTTCTATATTTATATTTAATACAAACTATTTACTACCATTTATAATATATATATGTATATACACATGAATTTTTTTTCATTTTTATTAATAATTTTTTCATTAATAATTTTTTTAATGTTTTTTGTAATTTATTCATTTCATTTTTAATTTTTTTAATATTTTTAAATTTTATTCATTTTTAATATTTATTTATATTTATTGATTAACATTTAATGTTTTTTAACACTGTTGTAATTTACATAATTAATATATATTCCTTTTCATTTAAACATATATCCATTTTCATTTAAAAATATATTCATTTTTATTTTTAAAAATTTATATAATTAATCCCTTATTCATTTTTGTAATATTTTTTCAATCTATTCATCTTTTGATTAAATTTCACTCATTTTTTACATGCATTCATTTAATATTATTAATTCATAATAATGTTAAGTGTTTTTTTACTTTTTTTAAATAATTTAATGAATTTAAAATTTTATTTATTTAAATTTTTTGTAATTTATTCATTTGTATTGTTTTTTATACATAAATAGTCATTAATATATTTGATATTTTTAATATATATATATCAATATATATATAATATTTACTTAAATATGATTTATATAATACAAAATATGTATATTTACATTAAATAAGTCATATATTTAGTGAAAAATAGTTTATAATTAAAAATTAAAATTAATTAAAAATATTAAATATTCAATAGAGTAATGGACGTTTAAGTAAATGTCATTTCTTTTTTCAATTTAACATATATCAAACGTGACCATTAATTTCACACACACACATATATGTAATTAATGCATTTTTATATAGAACGCACATGGAGAATGAAGATGGCAGAGGTGTGGGTTAGGGAGCACCGCACCAATGGCAATTATGCTTCTTCAATTTAGGGTTTGTCTATGTCATTTCCTCAAACTACCACAAATCGGTGCAAGGGCAACTCCGACTTTTATCACTGCTAAGAAAAAAACACTGATAAAAAGGGGTCTTTATCAGCGCTAACTAAAAGCATTGATAAATCAACCTATTATTAGCGCTAAAAAAACACTGATAAAAGTGTATCCTTTATCAGCGCTTTTTTAACGCTGATAAAAGTTTTTAATAAAAAATATTATTAATTTATATAAAATTATTATATTTATATTCAAAAATAATGTTTATTTATATACATTAAATAAAAAACGCATGTTTATAATTAATATTTTTTTTAATTATTCAAATATATATATAATATTTTAAAAAAGTATTTATAAGATTATAATTAAATAAATATATATTTAAATAATTATAAGATTATAATAAATTTTATTAAATAATAAATATATTTATTATATTATAATTATATATTTATAATTATACTAGGAAAGTTCGAGACCGAGTGTACTGGGCCTTAAAAATTATTATTGAAAATTAAAATGCAGAAAAAGCGTTAAGAAAACGTGTGGTACGCAGAGTACCACCAAATCAAAGAAATAGCAAAACAGCGCCATCCAAACAGAAAAAGATGGTTCTAAGACCCACAAAATAGGCACATAGGCCCAAATCAGATCCAATTCAGAAAGACATGTAAAACACCCGCTCTACTTCGCTTAAGCCAGCAGGCATACAACCTATAAATCGTCAAAGACACTCCAGTATAGTCTGTCCTATGGCCCGCATATTTGTTGGCACCATGTGGCCAAGGCCACATCCCAAGGTCAACCAGTCTACAACCCACCCTGAGATTTCCGCATATCTGCTCCCCGCAATATGCTAGAAGACGAACATCGACCACCCACTTCGCAGTCGTCGTTGGTCTGTCGCCGTGCAACCGAACCACCACCCCACATCCTAGGGTCTCCGTCTCGGATCCTTGCGCCAGAACGCCTTCGCCACCCTCCGTTGCCAACACCCACACCGTCGTTGGAAACAACGCAGATGAAAGCTGGAACCCACTATAATCGTCGACGACAGCATCCACTACTACAGATAGTGCTTTTATCAACGCTAGAAAGTACTTTTAACAGCGCTAGAAAAGCGCTGTTAATCTCAGAGAAGATGGGGGGTCCCCTTTATCAGTGCTAAAAAAACGCTGATAAAGGTCCCCCCATTTATCAGTGATATTTTCATTCGAATAAAGATACTTTTAATCAGCGCTCGAAATAGTGCTGATAAAGTGAGACTTTATCAGTGCTCTCACTACTGAAAAAATACCCTATACCAACGGTTTGGAACCGTTGGTATAGACCCTCAAACCGTTGGTATAGCCTATACCAACGGTTTGGAGGACCGTTGACAAGTAAGCCATGACAATAGGTCTATACCAACGGTTTTGGGAAAACCGTTGGTATAGACCTATACCAACGGTTGTATAAGTAATATGAAAACCTATACCAACGGTTCTCAAAACCGTTGGTATATGTATTTCAAAAAAAAAAACATTCGGTGGGATTTGATCCCAGGACCTCTAGTTTATAATTGAATGACTTAACCACTAACCTAACGAGACTTTTGTGAACATAATTTCATAAATATATATATGTATTGTTTTAATAATTTTAAATTTTGACTTATATAATGTTCTCGGTAAGAAGATTCGATTAAAAATCGAAGGACCTATACCAATGGTTTTGGACAAACCGTTGGTATAGGGGGGACCTATACCAACTGTTTGGCCAAACCATTGGTATAGGGTCTCTATAATGGACCTATACCAACGGTTTGGCCAAAACCGTTGGTATAGGTCCTATAGGTCCCCCCCTATACCAACGGTTTGTCCAAAACCGTTGGTATAGGTCCATATAAGTGACCTATACCAACGGTTTTTGCAAAACCGTTGGTATAGGTCCAAATTAATGAACTATACCAACGGTTTGGCCAAAACCGTTGGTAAAAGTCATATTTCCAGTAGTGTCTAAATAACGCTGATAAAGGCCCAGCTTCCTATGATGCGCTGTCTATATAACAACACACCCACCAACAACACCTATACATATAAACAACACACCCACCTGCAGCACCTGCACAGCACACACACACCACCTACGCAAAACAACACCTGCACAACGCACACAAGAACAAAACATCACACACAAGGGTTTGAAAAACAATGCTATATACTTTTCAAACAATGTTTTATATAATTACATTTACAATTATCCAACAAATTGTTAAAAACAGTAATGTTTCATCCTTTGACATCTGTGGTCACCTCTCAAAAATGTCCACCCATGGTATTAGTTACTGAACAAATCATCCCAACTCAAGAAAAAGGTTCCATCTATATAAAAAACAAATATTATGTTAGTAATACTATAAAGAAATAAATTAAACAAAAATAAGAAAGAATAAATTAATAAAATGTCAATTTTTAATAAAAAAGACACATTTGGAATTATACAGGTCACACCATGCATCGTATTGAGGTGTGTTGATTCCTATATGTCACTAATGAGTTATGGATCGTTGTCCTAAAATATCAAAACAATCCGAATGAGTTTACTTGGTTTTGATTATGACCTTTTTTTTACTAAAATTAATATCAAATTTAAATGACATATTTGGATTTATACCGGTCACATCGTTCGTCGGATTGAGGTGTGGTTGATTCCTACACATCAAAAATGACTCATGGATCATTGTTCTAAAGTATCAAAACAATCCGAATGAGTTTGCACGGTTTTCAGTATGACAATTGTTTTTTTTACTAAAATATCATTTCAAACCGAAACACCCATTATGAGTCATACCAATCACATCGTGTGTCGGTTTGAGGTGAGACTGTTTCATACACGTCACAAAGGAGTTACGAATCACTCTCCTAAATTATAAATACAATCAGAGGGTGTTTGCATGGTTTTTAGTGAGTGAAATGTTTTGAGTTAAAATGTCAATTTTAAACTGATAACAGACACTTTTAGTTATACTGGTCACACCGTGCGTCGGATTGAGGTGCAGTTTGCAGGTTCTAGGCGTAGTGGAAGTGTGGTTGGGACGGAACCCAACTTTGATTTTTACCATGATCATTGATTATTCCAGGATTAATATGATGATGAACGCCAGTCTCCACGGAATATAATCAAAGATTTAGATAAAGAATGAAGAGCCCCGAAACCTTTAGAGAGGATCTTGCACATCATGTTTATAATTATTTTAAATTAATTTCATAAAGAAAATAATACCTGGATCTTCGGTATTTTCTTCATTGATGATATTGATCGTCTGAAATAACCCTTCTGGATTATCTTGTTGCACCCTCTAGCGGTGATCCACATGTGCTCTGATGGCCTCCGATCGACACTGCTCGTTCTCTAGGTGCTAGCACGGCGAAACGAGTGTCTTGTGTCAGTCGTTCTTGATCGATTGTTCTTCGACCTTGAAGAACGTCTCTCATTTTTGAGAGGGGCAGGAAGAGGATTCAAGATAGAAATTGTTTAGCTCAACAATTCTCAATTCACTGAGTGTGTGGTTTGGTACATGACACAATAGACGTATGTGTCTATTTATTGACACGAGGATTCAGTTACAATATTTAATTGCATAAAAACAATTAAATACATTCATAATCTTAGAGAAAACCAATGCTATTAATAATAATACCACGTCATTATTTATGGTGCGCCAACTTGTGCAAAATAGAATTATAAATAAAATTATGGATCACAAAATAATAGCAACATAATTTTAATTTGTGCCAACTAGATAAATAATTATTTATCATCTTGAAAATAATTATTTTACTACCGGACCGACCTTGGTCCTCTCGAAATCCACTTCCATTTATTGAACACCTGAATAAATAAATAAATAATTTATTCTCTTAAATAAATATTTTATTTACAAACTAGTAAATAAATGTTTATTAAATGTTCAATAAAATAAATATATATATTTTACCCACAATCCGGGAAATAAATATTTATTTAATTTATGCAATCATTTTACCTTGAATAAAATTATTCCATTGTCATGAGAATAATATTTATTAATTAAATTAAAATAGAATTCAATCGAGACCACCAGAAACACTCAGTGCGTGACCCTCTAGGATTCTTTCTTGTTGACATTAGGCAGACTTGCCTAAAGTCCAAGAATACTGTCTAGAAACGAGTCAAGACACCCAAGAGAAAGAACTTAAAGTCACAACAATGAAATCTACATATGAATGCTCACTGTGTAATATAATCCCTTTGTTGCAATGTCTCATCAAGCGGATTTCATGATAGTTTCATCAACTTTTATGTTTGATACGTCATTTTTTGACTACCTGAAATAAACTCATCATTACACCATGCCCATGGAATTTCATGCAACGCTTTTATTTCAATCAAAGGGTAGAGATATCAACTTCCATAAATGGAAGGGACAAATCCTTCCTCAACTTATCCATTAATAACATGCCATTCATGTCGCACCCAACATACCCTATTTCCCGCCAACTGTCTGCGTGACGGTTTTCATCAGTAAATCAAAGTGCGTGAGTTGTGACACATATCAATGATAATATTAAAGTCTAAATATCATTGCACACGCTCACAGATACAAATATCCGATGACACAAAAACATGTAGAATTTCTACTGGCGGGTCTCTTCTTATAATCTCATATCTTGGAGATTGCCAAGTGCGAACTTCATGATAAGAAGTCTCATCTGCTTATGAGTACTCACACATGGCGGTCTGCATGCTATGTGTCCCATCATAGTATGTCATCCAACTGTAGAACTATATTTAAGAATATTGTTATAACATTTCAAGGTTCTAATCATAGCGGGGAACTTCCATGACCTTATCAATATAACAAATACTCTAGGACATTACTACATCATAGTCATGTAGAACAATGAACAATATGTAATAAGATGTTTAATATTTAAATACATTAAATGTCCATGTAATCAAAGTACAACCAGTTGGTTATAGAAGACCAACTCTTACAAACTTCCACTTGGACTAGAGCCAACTGCCTACGAATTTCAGTCCGTTAGACCTCACATTGTAATCATGTTTCAGCTAAGTCAAGGCTTTAGTCAAGGGGTCCACCACACTGTCTTCCATAGAAATTTTTCTCACCAAAACTTCACCACTTCGAGAAAAATCCCTCAAGAGATGATACTTCCAAAGTATTTTCTTCATCCGCTGATGTGACCTTGGCTCTTTTGCGAGAGCCACCACTGCAGTATTATCACAATACAGTGTGATGGGATCTTTACTACTAGGTATCACATCCAACTTCTGGAAAAAGATTCACATCCAAACTTCTTCTTTAGCTGCCTCAGAAGCTACGATATACTCGGACTCCACTGTAGATTCTTCGACCACACTCCGGTTTGATCTCTTCCAGCTCACTGAACCTCCATTCAAAGTGAAGATGTATCCTGTTTGTGACTTCATGTCATCTTGATCAGTCTGGAAACTAGCATATGCATATCCTCTGATGACTAGTTCCTCATCTCATCCATAAATCAGGAACATATACTTAGTACGCCTCATATACTTTAGGATAGTCTTGAATTCCATCCAATTACGGTCACCTGGGTCAGCTTGATATCTTCCAACCACACTCAATGCCTAGGCGACATCAAACCTAGTACATAGCATGACATACATGACTGACCCAATCATTGATGCATATAGAGTCCTTGCCATTATCTTTCTTTCCTCATGTGTCTAAGGACACATTTTCTTGGAAAGATGAATGACATGTGATGTTAGCAACAATCCCCTCTTGGATTTTTCCATACTGAATCTCTTCAGTATCTTATCAATATATGTACTTTGACTTAGGCCCAACAATCTCTTGGATCTATCACAATGGATATTGATCCCAAGAATATATGCTGCCTAACCCAAGTTCTTCATGGAGAAGAATTGATTCAACCATGCCTTAACATACTGTAAGACTGGTATCTCATTTCCAATAAGTAATATGTCATCAACATATACTATTAGGAAAATGATTGCACTCCCACTAAACCATTTGTAGACACAAGGCTCACATTTGTTCTTGATAAAACCAAATTTCGTTATGGATTCATCAATACAAATGTTCCATGACACAGATGCTTTCTTTAATCCATAAATGGATTTATGCAACTTTCATACCTTATTGGCATCCTTTAGAGTCATAAAACTTTCAGGTTGTGTCATGTAGACATCTTCCTGAAGGTTTCCATTAAGGGAGGCTATTTTGACATCCATTAGCCAAATCTCATAGCCATGGTAAGCAGTAATGGAAAATAGAATTCTGATGTATTTCAGTATTGCAACTGGTGAAAAGGTTTCATCGTAGCCAATGTCTTGATGCTATTTGAACCCTTTTGCAACCAGTCGTGCCTTATAGGTGCTGACTTGTCCTTCTCTATCCAGTTTATTTTTGAATACCCATTTGCAACCAACATGCTTTACATCAACTGGAGGATCTACCAAAATACAGACTTGGTTTTGGTACATGGAATCCATTTCATAATTCATGGCTTCTTGCTACTTGGCAACATCTGTGCCACTTACTGCTTCCTTGTAGTTTATAGGATCATTATTATCAACTAATAATGTGTCACCATCCTCGGTAACTAAAAAAATGTACCGTTTCAGTTCTCTAACCTCTCTTGTTATCCTACGCAACTCCTGTGTCTCTGGAACAGTTCTTTATTCCATGGGGCTTTGTGGAATTTGATCCTGTACCAACTCTTGTATACCTTAAGCCTCAAATTCATTGAATTCTATCTCGCTCCCACTATCTCTTTTGGAGATGTGCTCCCACTCAAGGAATATGGTGTGTCTTTCCACTATAATCATTTTGTCTGAGGGGTTGTATAGGTAATATCCACTTGTTTCCTTGGGGTATATTATGAAGGTACACTTTGTGCCTTGGGGTGCAAGTTTGTTACCCGAAGAGACCTTAACAAACACATCGCTTCCCCACACACGTAAATTCGATAATATGGATTTCTTTCCACTCCAGAACTCATATAGAATACCATTTATCAATTTAGGTGGTACCTGGTTTAGTATGTGCACCACTGTTTGTAATGCATATCCCCAAAAGGATAATGGAAGACTCGCACGACTCATCATTGATCTCACCATGTTCAACAGGGTGTGGTTCCTCCTTTATCTCACACCATTCCACAAGGGCATGTATGGAGGAGTGAGTTGGGATAGGATCCCAAACTCCCATAAGTAATCAATGAAGTCTTGATTAAGATATTCTCCACCTTGGTCTAAGCAGAGTTTCTTAATCTTCTTACCAAACTTGTTCACAACTTCATTCTTGCATTCTTTGAACTTATCAAAATAATCTGAATTATACCTCATTAAGTAGATATATCCATATCTACTAAAATCATCATTAAAAGTTATGAAGTATGAGTACCCTCTCCTTGCTTCAACTGGAAATGGTCCACACACATCGGTATGAACTAATTCAAGATGTTATTTAGCCCTTTCACCTTTCCCACTAAATGGGGATTTGGTCATTTTTCCTTGTAAACATGCATGACATCCACCAAGTGGTTTTAGTTCGAAAGAATATAAATATCCATCTTGATGTAACTTTGTCAAGCGTTTCTCGTTTACATGGCCTAGCTGGTGAGGCCAAAGTTGGGTGTGGTATGAGTCATGTGAAGTATCTTTGTTATCGATTGTCATTACTTGGTTTGTGTAATCCTACATGTAAAGACCATTGTATAAATGCACCCTACCAAAACAAATGCTATCTTTGTAAAAGAAGCAACATTCATTGCCAAAATTTAAAACAAATCCATTTGTATTTAATCTAGATACAGAAATAATGTTTTTAGTAACATAAGGCACATAATAACAACCCTTTAACACCAAGATCATCCCAGTTGACAATGTGAGGCGGTAGTCCCCAATAGCTACAATAGCAAGTCTGGATCTGTTGGATGCTCTTAGATCTACCTCCCCTCGATCAATATTACAAAATCTACATGGTTCCTGTATTTGGATACATATGTGAGCACCACAAGCTATATCTAATACCCAATTTGTAGAAACAGATAGATTGCATTCGATAAAAAATGCACCTGAAGCTTCCCCTTGCTTCTTGGGATGGGTGTAGTTCTTCTTCCAGTGACCCTTCTTGCCACATGTGAAACAAACAACCTCTTATTCCCTTGCCTCCCTTTTGATCTTCCTTTCCTTGGAAGGTAGTGAAGAATCTTTGGGATTAAAGCTCTTTGCCTTCCCTTTCCTCTTATTCACCATAAGGACAGAAGGATTTTCACGCTTTATATCTTTGTCCACTTGGCGAATGAGGATAAGAAGATCAGATAGAGACTTCTCAATGTTGTTCATATTTAAATTGACAAAAAAGTTAGAGAATCTCTAAGGGAGTGATGCAAGAATGAGATCGGTGCTGTCATGAACCAGCCTAGGTACCCTGGTAACCCGATAACCGAGCTGACACTAACATAGCCTGAAGGGCGTTCCCGATCCCCATGGGTTAGTGACTAGCACCTGGAATCGTACAACATACAAGTGGGAACGATTTTGCCACATGAATACGGAAGCAAGAGTAAAACAAAATAGTATGCATAACAAAAGAAACTCCACTGGGAGTAATGTACCAGAATACAAATAGGCACAAAAAGTCAAAGTACTACAACCCAAGTACAAAAATGGAAAACAGTCCCAAGGTCCCAAAGGACACAACTCACCAAGTCCAGAGATCAACAACTAGATCCACCTCCAATAGGTCCCTTCCCTTTGCTCGATCCTAGAAGAAGAAAGTCTACAAACACCCGAAGACAAAAGTAGGGTGGGAGCCTAATCCCAGTAGGATACCACCAAAGATTCCATAACAGATGCCAACAATAGATTATCCAAAGAAGAGCTTTCCATTTTCAAATAAACAGGTTTGGAAACTCAAAAGAATATTTTAACAAAACATGCTATACATTTTCAAATGATGGAAATAAATATTTTTAAGAAAAGGCTTTTCAAATGATGGAATATTTCAAAAACAAAGGCTTAAGCAAAAAATTTATATAAAACAGTTTATATAAATTCAGCAGGCATGTAAAGCAGTTCAAAAGCATTGGCATACATTTATATATCAAATATAAATAAAAAAACAAGCAACATGGTCATCTTCCAAAAGATACGATAATATTAACCAGCTATAGGATTCCGCACTCTCTATGTGAACTCAGAAAGATGTGTGTACACACGTCCCTATGACAATGGCCAAAGGAGACTCGTCACCAACCCGTTGAGGATGTGACCCACCGCAAGTATGTTTTAGAATGTTGTCGTAGCGTAGAGTGTATCCAAATAACTCACTAACTACCTAAGTCTTGCATGCGCTCTTACATGATGGGTGAACTATTTTAAGAATGCTTAAAAATACGATCAATCCAATTCTTCCATTTCAAAAGTGCCAATTTCATTTCATTTAAAACCAAAACAGGTTTTATTCAAAACATGCCTCTTTCACAAGATAAAACCAATGGGTTTCTATCAAATCATTTCAAGCCATTTTCATAAGTTTGAAATCCATTCAAAACCAATTCCATCATTACACATTTCATTTCTACAATTAAATTCAACAATCTAATTGAAAACATTTCCATCAAATCCACAATTTAAATTAAACAATTTAAATCAACCAATTTTCCATAAACACACCCAATTCAATAGAATTGGGGTTTTCCAAATTTCCATGCCAAACCATTTCAAATATCTCAATTCAATGGAATCGAGTTTTTATCAATTTAATTGAAAGCAACTTGAGCAATTAAATTTAAATCAATAATTGAAATAAATCAAGAAAACACAATGATAATCAATTTGGAAATACGGGACAAAACCACCTACCTCTATCTATTATAGGAAGTTAACCCAACGAAAAGCCCCAAAAACCGAGTGGCACAACGTCACCGATCAAGTCCTGGATTTATAACCCTAAAACCAAAATTAAGATTTAAGGGATCAAGATCTTGCAAAACTAGATCTAGATTCACAATCCTAGATCTATACCTCAACTCATAGGTTTAGATCCATGGAGACAAATGAAATCTCCCATGAAAAGATCAATGGAAGATTGAGAAAAAAAACGAGATACGCAACGGGATGAAATCCACTTACCGGGAGGAGAACAGATCTTCAATCTAAGCCTTCAATCTTGAAGAAAGGTGTTTGTATATACTTGAAATCTCTCTAGGAAGATTTGGAAAGACCTAAAATGAGTCAAGCCTGATCCAAGGTCGAATATATGGAAGTCCCGGGGGTTCAGGTGGTTTTAAAAGAAATTTTAGGAATTAAAAACCACACGCACGGTTTACCTGGGCAGAGGCGCACGGTTTGTCAAACCATGTGCACACCGTGCGTACCTCTCTATCTAGTGCTTCTTGGTTGGAATGGTTTAGTCGCACGGTTTTTCAAACCGTTCGCAAACCGTGCACAAGCCATTGCCCTTTTGTTTTACTTAAAAGTTCACCCAAATGCACCCCCAAGTCACTGCTCCAAAACAGAGGTGACTAGAAACATCTAAAGTACCTGGAAACGTAATGGGATGTTACAACCTCCCCACCATAAAACCTTTATGTCCACAGAAATCCTATGAAGAAACCTCCACGTCAAAAAGATGAGGCCACTGGTCTCTCACTAGTGCCTCCCTTTCCCACGTCTCAGGAGAATCAGAACCATGCTACCAGAGTACATGGACCAGAGGTATCGTTCTCCCACAAAGTACCTTAGTCTCAGAATCAATAACCCTGACTGGTCGTTTAGTAATAGATAAATCTGGTTCAATCTCAAGATCACTCCACCTCACAACATGAGATGTATAAGAGAGATACTTTCGCAGCTGCGATACATGGAACACGTTATGTATCGACGTCATTTGTGGTGGTAGAGCTAGATGGTAAGCAACTTTCCCCACAAGACCAATAACCTCAAAAGGTCCCACAAAACGAGGAGCAAGCTTCCCTTGCCTCCCAAGCCGTCGATGACCTAAATGGGGTGAAACATTCAAGAACACCTGGTCACCAACTGATAACTTTAAAGGTCTACAGTGATGATCAACATAAGACTTGTACCGACTCTGAGCTGTCAACTTTCTTTGACAAATCAACTGGATCTTAGCTGTCATCTCTTGGACCAAACTCGGTCCTACCAAGGAACCTTCACCAATCTCCGACCAACATAAAGGATATTTGCAAAGACGACCATAAAATGCCTCAAAAAGATCCATTTTGATCGCAAATTGATAACTGTTGTTATAAGAGAACTCAACTAGCCCCAGATGGTCATCCCAAGACTCACCAAAATCGAGAACACAAGCGCATAGCATATACTCAAGGATTTGAATAGCTCTCTTTGTCTGACCATCAGACTGTGGATGGTAGGCCGTGCTCAAATGGACCTGAGATCCTAGTGCCTCATGAAGGCCTCTCCAAAAGCGAGAAGTGAACCAAGGATCCCTATCAGAGACTACAACAGATGGAACTCCATGCAAACAAACAATTTCTTTCACATAAACATTTCCCAACTCCTCAACATTGGTCGCATCTCGAATTGGTATAAAGTGAGCCGACTTGGTCAGTCTGTCGATCACAAACCATATCGCGTTATTCTTCCTTTGGGTTTGAGGTAACCAAACCACAAATTCCATAGATATTTCATACCACTTCCATGTAGGGACTGGAAGTGGTTGAAGCAAACCCAAAGGTTTCTGGTGCTCGGCTTTCACCTGCTGGAATGTATAGCAACGAGATACAAACTCAGCAATGTCTCATCTCATACCTGGACACCAGAACTGTCACCGCATGTCATAGAACATCTTCATGGTTCCTGGGTGTACCGCCCACTGAGAGTTATGGAAATCCCCCATCACATCCTTCCTTGCCGATAATGGCACAACATAACGGTTTCGATAACACAGAACACCCTCTTTGGAGAACGACCACTGGGTGTCAGTCTCCCCACCATAAAAAGAGTTCCTAATGCTATGGAACTCAACATCCAGTTGTTTTTCCTGAATAATCAACTCGAGAAGAGAAAATCTCAACTGAACGCTGGCTAAAGAAACCTCATTCCCCTTCCACTAAACTCCAATATTCAACTGAGAAAAAAGAGCCATCAAACTCCACTCTTCTGAAGATTCTTTCACAGCCTGAGATGGAAGTTTCCTGCTTAACACATTCGCAACTACATTCCATTTCCCCGAGGTATAGGCAATGTTAAAGTCGAAAGATTGCAGGTACTCCACCCAATGCCTTTGGCGGATATTAAACTCTTTTTGAGAAAAGATATAACTCAAGATCTTGTGGTCTGAATATACAGTAAACATTTCTCCAAAAAGGTAATGTCTCCAACACTTAGTGTGTGCATTACAGCTGCAAGTTCAAGGTCATGAGTGGGATAGTTCTTCTCATGAGGATTAAGCTGATGAGACCCATAGGCAACAACATGATTACCCTGTATGAGTACACATCCCAAACCTGAACCCAATGCATCACAGAAAACCACATAACCTATCCTAGCCTCAGGAAGAGTTAACACCGGCACCGTAGTCAAAAGATGCTTTAGCTCAACAAAAGAACTCTAAAACTTATCATTCCAGGAAAACTTCACTCCCTTTCAAGTCAGAGAAGTCATTGGAGAAGCTAACTTTGAAAAGTCTTTAACAAAACGACAATAATATCTTGATAAGCCCAAGAAGCTCCGAATCTCGAAAACATTTCGTGGTTATTCCCAAGTCATAACAGCCTTCACCTTCTCAGGATCAACTGATATTCCTTGTTCTGACATGACATGTCCCATGAATTTCACTTCTAGAATCCAGAAATCACACTTTAAAAGCTTGGCATAAAGTCGGTGATTCCTTAGAAGACCCAAAACTGTTCTCAGATGATGCACATGATCCTCCTCAGACTTGGAGTAGACAAGAATTCCATACACAAAGACCACCACAAAAGTATCTCGATACTCACGGAAAAACATGTTCATTAAATCCATGAAAACTGCAGAAGCCGAAGGGCATAACAAGGTACTCATAAGGGCTATACCTACTCTAAAAAGAGGTCTTAGGAATGTCAGATTCCTTTATCCTCAACTGATGGTAACCAGATCGAAGATCAATTTTTAAAAACCACTTTTCCCCTTTAAATTGATCAAACAAATCATCAATTTGTGGTAATGGATATTTGTTCTTTATCATAACTCGATTTAGCTTTCGATAATCAACACATAATCAAAGAGAACCATCAGTCTTCTTGGTGAAGAGAATAGGTGCTACCCAAGGTGACACACTCGAGCGTATAAAACCTTTCTCAAGAAGATCTTCTAACTGAGACTTCAGTTCCTTTAGTTCAGCTGGAGCCATTTGGTAAGAGGGAATAGAAACTTGTTGAGTACCAGGCATTAAGTTGATAGAGAAATCAACATCCCTTACTGGTGGCAAACCAGAGAATTTAGAAGGAAACACGTCGGGAAACTCAGTAAAGATTGGAGGAAGATCACCACACATTGAATCTCTCTCCAGATCAAAGGAAAACACTGATATAACTTTCCCCAACTTTGGATAAGAGGGTCCAACTCTGCTTGACCTTGGGTCCCATTCTCCTTGATAAATAAGAGCCACACCACTGGGTGTAGTAAGGTAGACCCGTCGAAGATAAAAATCGATCTGGGCTTTATTGGCATGAGCCAATCCATCCCAAATATGACATCAAAATATTTCATGTCGAGAACCAATAAACTCCAAACATGATCAACATCTGAGATAGAGAAGACACAAGCAGGACTACAGAGACCCTTCTCTCTCATTACACCAAGGGGTGTAGTAATATCCATCGCACAAGATAAAAGTTCCATAGGCAGATTAAGCAGATTAACCAGATGGGTTGAAATAAAAGAGTGAGATGCACCAGTATTAAAAATATCTATCACTAAAGACGAATCTATAGTAATGGTACCTCTCACAGTTGCAGGACCTGTATCAGCTACCTCTGGCGACTCTTCCACTGCGTGAAGAAGCTTCGTTCCAGATGCTTGTGACTAGAACCCTTTTGTATGTGAATCATTTGATTTACCCACAGTATTTGGAGGTGCTGATGATCCTGTTCCACTACACGGAGTAGAGAAGTGATGGAAGAATCTCTGTAGGTGCCCTAAATTTCCGCAGGAGCTACAGTTCTTGGGTGCCTTAGTGCAAACCCTCTTATAATTTCCTGGCTTCCCACACTGATAGAAAGTCAAGGAAGCCCCTCCTGGTGCTACCGGAGGTCTGGAATGACTCTGTTGTTGAGAACCACCATGAGAAACATCGCACTTCCATTTTCCTTTAAAGGAACCAACACTACCGCTAGAAAGAAAAGGAACTTCCTGCAACCCTGACTTTCCTGCCAAATCCATCTCAACCATCATTTCCCTATCTAGCACATCGGCATAAGTGGGTATCTTTAGTAAGAAAACCTGAGAACGGATATCTGATCGAAGCCCCAACTCAAATCGTCGAGCCTTCATCCTCTCATTCGATACAATTTCAGGAGAAAACTGTACCAACTCAGCAAAGCGATTTGAGTACTCAGTCACAGTTTTGTTGGCCTACTCAAGTTTGAAAAACTCCACAGCCTTGGCCAACACCATAGATTCTGGATAGAACTGATCAGTGAAAAGAACCCTAAAGTCTTTCCACTCCGAACCCTCATGTTTCCCAGCCGTCACCATCATGTCCCACCATCTCCTACTTGGTCCCTCCAGCATGAAGGTGACACACTTCACCTTGATCGCATCTGGTGTCTCCAAAAACCCAAACAGACGTTCAATCTTACTCAACCATTCCTCAACATGTTGAGGATCAGTGGAGCCTTTGAAGACTAGTGGCTTCTGGCATAGGAACTCTTGGGAATGAATTCGAATAATATCACTATGAGGATCTATAACTGGAGCCTGAATAGGAACTGGAGGTGGTTCCTGTCCCAGAGCTTGGACAGTGTGAACAATCACCTCTACCAGACTTGGATCCACAATAGGACTTGCTTGCTGAGATTCAGCAGCAACCTCTTTTTGGATTTGATTTCCATGTCTTCTTGGAGGCATGACGCTACACAACATCAGCAGACAACAAAGAAGACATTAGATTAACACTCAACCTGAGTAACGAGGAAAACTACTCTTAATAGAAGGGATAACAAGATTTGGATTCCACTATATCCAAATAAAAATAGGGAAAAGACTAGAACTAATCCACAAGTCGCCATTCCCTAACCACCCCTGGCAACTTAAGGTTCATTGCGGCGAGAGCTGACCAGGCACTCAATCGCAACTACCTCCTAAGTCCCGACAAGAAAACTCAAATTCACACTGTCATCAAGGAAAGATGCTCAACCTACCTTTGATACCAATTTTCCACGAACCAGCCCGGGTACCCTAGTAACCCGATAACTGAGCCGGCCCTGACATAGCCTGAAGGGAATTCCTGATCCCCATGGGTCAGCGACTAGCAATTTGCATTGTACAACATACAAGTGGAAACGATTTTTCCACATGAATGCGGAAGTAAGAGTAAAACAAAATAGTATGCATAACAAAAGAAAATCCACTGGGAGTAATGTACCAGAATACAAATAGGCACAAAAAGTCAAAGTACTACAACCCAAGTACAAAAGGGGAAAACAGTACCAAGGTCCCAAAGGACACAACTCACCAAGTACAGAGATCAACAACTAGATCCACCTCCAAGAGGTCCCTTCCCTTTGCTCGATCCTGGAAGAAGAAAGTCTACAAACACTTGAAGGAAAAAGTAGGGTGTGAGCCTTAGACCAGTAGGATACCACCAAAGATTCCATGACAGATGCCAAAAATAGATTATCTAAAGAAGATCTTTCCATTTTCAAATAAACAGGTTTGGTAATTCAAAAGAATATTTTAACAAAACATGCTATACATTTTCAAATTATGGAAATAAATATTTTTAAGCAAAGGATTTTCAAATGATGAAATATTTCTAAAACAAAGGCTTAAGAAAAACATTTATATAAAACAGTTTATATAAATTTAGCAGGCATGTAAAGCATTTCAAAAGCATTGACATACATTTATATCTCAAATATAAATAAACAAATGAGCAACATGGTCATCTTCTAAAAGACACGATAGTATTAACCAGTTATAGGATTCCGTACTCTCTATGTGAACTCAGCAAGATGTGTATACACATGTCCCTATGACAATGGCCAAAGGAGACTCGTCACCAACCTGTCGGGGATGTGACCCACCACAAGTATGTTTTAGAACGTTGTCGTAGCGTAGAGTGTATCCAAATAACACACTAACTACCTAAGGCTTGCATGCACTCTTACATGATGGGTGAACTATTTTAAGAATGCTTAAAAATACGATCAATCCCATTCTTCCATTTCAAAAGTGCTAATATCATTCCATTTAAAACCAAAATAGGTTTTATTCAAAACATGCCTCTTTCACAAGATAAAACCAATGGGTTTCTATCAAATCATTTCAAGCCATTTTCATAAGTTTGAAATCCATTCAAAACCAATTCCATCATTACACATTTCATTTCTACAATTAAATTCAACAATCTAATTGAAAACATTTCCATCAAATCTACAATTTAAATTAAACAATTTAAATCGACTAATTTTCCATAAACACACCCAATTAAATGGAATTGGGGTTTTCCAAATTTCCATGCCAAAACCATTTCAAATATCTCAATTCAATGGAATTGAGTTTTTATCAATTTAATTGAAAACAACTTGAGAAATTTAATTTAATTCAATAATTGAAATAAATCAAGCAAACACAATGATAATCAATTTGGAAAGACGGTATGGAATTACCTACCTCAATCTATTGTAGGAAGTTAACCCAACGAGAAGCCCCAAAAACTGAGCGGCACAACGTCACTGATCAAGTCTTGGATTTAAAACCCTAAAACCGAAATTAAGATTTAAGGGATCAAGATATTGAAAAACTAGATCTAGATTCACAATCCTAGATCTATACCTCAAATCAAAGTTTTAGATCCATGGATACAAAGGAAATATGCCATGAAAAGATCAAGGGAAGATAGAGGAAAAAAACAAGATACACAACGGGATGAAATCCACTTACTGAGAGGAGAGAGGATCTTCAATCCAAGCCTTCAATCTCGAAGAAAGGTATTCGTATCGCCTTGGAATATCTCTAGGAATATTTATAAAGACCTAAAATGAGTCAAGCCTGAGCCAAGGTCGAATATATGGAAGTATCGGGAGTTTAGGTGGTTTTAAAAGAAATTCTCGGAATTAAAAACCACGCACACGGTTTACCTGGGCAGAGGCGCAGGGTTTGTCAAACCATGCACACACCGTGCATACCTCTCTGTCCAGTGCTTCTTGGTTGGCACGGTTTAGTCGCACGGTTTGTCAAAACATGCGAAAACCATGCACAATCCATTGCCCTTTTATTTTACTTAAAATTTCACCCAAATACACCCCCACGTCACTGATCCAAAACAGAGGTGCTTAGAAACATATAAAGTACCTAGAAACGTAACGGGATGTTATAGGTTCCCTGTTCTTTGGGGAGTTTAAACCCTAGAACCTCCAGGAACTCAATGTAGCCAATGAGCTTGACTACATGAGGCCCTGCTAGGGCACATTCTCCAAGATTACTCTAAATGAGTGCCTTAGAGATCTCAAACCTTTCTTATCTTGCTCTCTCCTGGTAAAGACCACAGAGGTTCTTGAGAAAGCTATAAGCATCCATGTTTTCCCAAGACTTCATGAGCTCACTAGACATTGATGATAGCATCGAACATTAAACATTGACCACATCATTCATATGTTTCTCATATACCATAAAATCCTCATCACTCACCTCTTTGATAGATGGATCAGGTAATGCTGACTCCATCAAGTAAGACTTCCATTCATGGCGTAGGATAACTTGAAGGCGTCTAAACCATTCCTAGAAGTTACTGATGGTGAGAATGTTGTCTTTATCCAGAATTGATTGCAGGGATAGTGTGGTTTATGAGCTTGTCATTTTTATTATATAATTAAAATATAAGATCATTAGTACTTTATTGATTACATTTTATGAGAAATAATAAATTTTTATTAAGTCTCCCACTATTTTATCAAGTCCCAATGGCCCTCTCCATTGAACTTAGAATGTACAATTGCCATGAGATTCTAGTGGAAATGATCCATATTACCCTTCACATAACCCCAACATGGGTTGGTCAATCTATTAGAAGGTATTTAGGTTGGCAGGTCTTTTCCAACTATGGGCTTGCAACTCTTTGATTTGTTGAGTGGACCCCCCAATCCTGAAATCATGAATTTGGATTTCCTCAAATCTTGCCTCCAATATTACACAAAGTCTAGAAAGGGTTACTACTCTTGATGTAATATGGATAAGTTAACCTGAAACCTTTCATAAGGGCTTCCTATATAAAAGTAAGTGACCCAAAAAGGGTTGGCCAGACACATAGTTTTATTTAGTTTTTACCTTAATCAAGCAATGAAAGGCTTGGTCTGACTTAATATTTTATTTGAGGGATTTTTATCTCTTATGTGTGAATTGCTTATTATGATTATCACAAGCTTGTTAATATTAAGTGGAACTTACTTAAGTGATTAACAATGTCTTGATAATATTTACCCATAAGTCTGGTTTATTTTAGTTCTATCTTGCATGCTTGTTTAATTCATTAATTATGTGATCGTGATAATACGTACATAATGATAAACCATGAAACTGACAGAAATAAAATAATGATAATGATCATGAGATTTTCCAATGGTTAGTTTATATAGCAGTTGATAACATAACCTTGACCTAGGGGAGAAACATCTTGAACCTTTTGAGTTCATGTTTACAGCTTTCCACCTATCCACCTATGTATCTCCTGGGATTAGTTTCATCTCAGCTCCAGCTCGAACCTCCTCCACTAGCTTGGGAGTTCCATACATTACATATGCCTTTTTTTTAACTCACATGCAGGTGAGGGGTAAAAAGGGGTTTTACATAAAATAAACCTCAGGCACACAGACCCAACATATTAATGAAAAGAAGCCTCACAGGCCAAAAAATTTAATTTAAATAAATAAATTAAAAGAAACCATCCACATAAAAAGGTATCGGCCTAGCTCATGATCATCCATACATGCAACGATATTTATAAATAAATAAAACTAGCATTCAATTCTTTAATAGTTCTTGTTTAAGATAAATCACGCCCGAATAAATTAATTATCATCTTTAATTAATCAATCCTTCTATCTTAAAACTTTTTCTAAATTTCCCTAAGATTCTCATCCATCATAATTTTAAACAAACAAATTCATTTAAAATTATCTTTGTATGTAACTTGTACCTTGGAGGAAAATTAGTGAATTTCTATTCATAACTACCCAATGAGTAGAAATGAACATTACGTAGATGTTAAATTAAAAAATATATATAAAACACCTATCACGTGTTGTGCCTCAACTTTACGCCTACACGATGGTACACGTATCAAGAGTTTGTATAATATGACAATAAATTTTAATAAATCTGCATAATTTGGATGAGTACACGGCGTGTAGTTCCAACTACAGGGCGCGTACAATTTTTCACCGTCTATCCGATGTACATGCCTGGGGAAATGGTGTGTGACTGTACTTAGGAAATCTTCGGAGTACATGGCGTGTCCAATAGTCCACATGCCGTGTAGTTACTTGTTACATGATCTCCAACCGGGCAAGCCTTGTATGGGGTACACGGTCCAACCCTAACCCGAAGGGACTACACGTCGCATCTAATGGGCCACATGGCGTGTAATCTGGAAACCGTGTGCCACCTATTCTTGGTCAACACACGAAGTCATTAAGGCTTAGACAAACTCTAATGACACGACTTGGTTTGGAGGATCAGACCTGGTGCATTGAACCTTGGATACACGACATGTACTACTGAATACATGTCGTGTGTTTTTGTGTTATATGGCTAGAAACCTTTGGCACCTCTCGATGAGATCCTCTATTTTATTTTAATCAAAATTAAAAGAAAATATCATTTCTGTAAGGTGAAAGAGAAAAAAAGAGGAGGAATAGATCTCGAGATTCAGATTTGCAGAACAATTAACTTGAATTGAAACAACTAAATTTTTAAATGCGTAAATCATCAACAAAATATTTAAATAATTATAAACTATGATGTAATCGCTCTAATACCACTTGTAGGTTCCAGGCGTAGCAGAAGCGTGGTTGGGATGGAACCCAACTTTGATTTTTACCATGATCAATGATTATTCTGGGATCAATACAATGATGAATTCCAGTCTCCACAGAATAGAATCAAAGATTTAGATAAATAAGGAAGAGGCCAAAAACCATTAGAGAGGATCTTGCACATCATGTTTATAATTAATTTAAATTAAGATCATAATGAAAATAATACCTGGATCTTCGAAATTTTATTTGTTGATGATGCTGATCATCTGTAATGACCCTTCCATATTATCTTGTTGCAATTGAAAGGATCTAAACTAGAATCCCTCTATTAGTGATCCACATGTGCTCTGATGACCTCTAATTGACACCGCTCGTTCTCTGGGTGCTAGCACAGAGAAGCTAGTGTCTTGTGTTGGTAGTTCTTGATCACCTGTTCTTCAACCTTGAAGAATGTCTCTCATTCTTGAGAGGGGCGAGGAGAGTATTCAAGAGAGAAATTGTTTAGCTCAAGAATTCTCAATTCATTGGGTGTTTGGTTTGGTACAAGGAACAATAGACATATGTGTCTATTTATTTACATGAGGCTTTAGTTACAATATTTAATTACGTAACAAAAATTAAATACATTCAAAAACTTAGATAAAACTCACAATATTAATAATAATACCATGTCATTATTTATGGTGTGACAACTTGTGCAAAATGGAATTATAAATAAAATTCCATGTCACAAAATAATACCAGCGTTATTTTAATTTGTGCCAACTAGTTAAATAATTATTTATCATCTTGCAAATAATTATTTTACTACCGGACCGACCTTGGTCCTCTCGAAATTCAATTCTATTTATTAAACACCATAATAAATAAATAAATAATTTATTCTCATAAATAAATATTTTATTTACAAACTAGTAAATAAATATTTATTAAATGTTCAATAAAATAAATAAATATATTTTACCTATAATCCGGTGAATAAATATTTATTTAATTTATGAAATCGATTTAACTTAAATAAAATCATTCCATTGTATTGGGAATAAAATTTATTAATTAAATTAAAATATAATTTAACCGAGACCACCAGAAACGCTTAGTGTGTGACCCTCTAGGATTCTTTCTCGTTGTCATTAGGCAGGCTTGCCTAAAGTCCAATAGTACTGTCTAGCAATGGGTTAATGAACACAAGAGAAAGAACTTAAAGTCGCAACAACAACATCCACATAAAAATGCTCACTGTGCAATATAATCCCATTGTCACAATATCTCATCAAGCAGGTTTCATGATAGTGTCATCAACTTTTATGCTTGATACATCGTTCTTTGACTACCTAAAATAAACTCATCGTTACACCATGGCTATGGAATTTCACACGACAGTTCTATTTCAATCAAAGGGCCAAGATATTAACTTACATAAATGGAAGGGACAAATCCTTCCTCAACTTATCCATTAATAAAATGCCACTCATGACACACCCAAAGTACCCTACTTCCCACCAACTGTCTGCATGATGATTTTTGTTAGTAAATCAAAGTGCGCGAATCTTGAAACATATTAATGATAATCTTAAAGTCCAAGGATCATTACACATGCTCACAAATAGAAATATAAAATGACACCAAAACATGCAGAATTCCTACTGGTGGGTTTGTTCTCACAATCTACTATCTTGGAGATTACCAAGTGCGTACTTCATGAGAGGAAGTCTCATCTACTTATGAGTACTCACACCTGACGGTCTGCATGCTATGTGTCCCATCATAGTATGTCATCCAACCGTAGAACTATATTTAAGAATATTGTTATAGAATTTCAAGGTTCTAATTATAGAAAGGAACTACCATGACCTTATCAATGAAACAAATACTCTAGGACATTATTACATCATAGACATGCAGAATAATGAACAATATGTAATAAGATGTTTAATATTTAAATACATTAAATGTACATGTAATAAAAGTACAAACACTTGATTCTAGGATACAAAATCTTACAAGGTTGACTCCTAAATATCAAAAATGACTCATGGACCATTGTTTTAAATTTTCAAAACAATTCGAATGGGTTTACTTGGTTTTCAGTATGTCACTTATTCTTTTTTACTTAAATTAATGTCAATTTTAAATAAAAACACATTTGGATTTATACCAGTCACATCATTCATCATATTGAGGTGTGGTTGGTTCCTACACATCACAAATGACTCATGGATCATTGTTCTAAGGTATCAAAACAATCCAAATGCATTTTATTGGTTTTTAGTATGTCAGTTGTGTTTTTTTACTAAAATATCACTTGAAACTGGAAAAAAACTTTTTGAGTCATATCAGTCACATCATGCATCAATTTGATGTGAGACTAATTCATACATGTACAAAAGTAATTAATAATCATTGCCCTAAATTATGAAGACAACCAAAAAGTGTTTTTTTTGTTTTTAGTGAGTGACACATTTTGAGCTAAAATGTAAATTTTATACTGATAACAGACACTTTTAGTCATACCGGTCACAGCGTGTGTCAGATTGAGGTGAGATTAATTATTACACATAAAAAATGACCCATGAATTATTTTATTAAATTATCAAAACAATTTTAATGCATTTTCTCAGTTTTTAGTATGTTAGTTGTTCTTTTTTACTTAAATTAATGTCAATTTTAAATAAGAAGACACATTTGGATTTATACCAGTCACATATTGCATTGTATTGAGGTGGGGTTGATTTCTACACACAAAAAATGACTCATGGATCATTTTCATAAATTATAAAAACAATCCGAATGCGTTTTCTCAGTTTTCAGTATGCTAGTTGTGTTTTTTTACTAAAATTAATGTGAATTTTAAATAAAAAGAAACACTTTGAGTCATATCGGTCATACTGTGTATTTAATTGAGGTGCGGTTGATTACTAAATGTCACAAATGACTTATAGATCATATTTCTAAAGTATCAAAACAATCTGAATGTGTTTGATCAGTTTTTAGTATGTTAGTTGTGTTTTTTACTAAAATATCATTTCAAACTGGAAACACACATTTTGAGTCATACCAGTCACATCATGGATAGGTTTAACATGAGACTGCTTTATACACATCAGAAAGAACTTATGAGTTGTTTTCCTAAATTATGAAGACAATCAGAGTAAGTTTTTTTTTTCAGTGAGTAACACATTTTGAGCTAAAATGTCAATTTTAAACTGATAACAGACACTTTTTGTCATATCAGTCACATCGTTAATCATATCAAGGTGTGGTTGATTCCTACACATCAAAAATTACTGATGGATCATTGTACTAAAGTATAAAAAAATCCAAAATCATTTTCTTGGTTTTTAGTATGCCACTTGTTCTTTTTTGCTAAATTTATTATTAATTTAATATAAAAATACACACTTAAAGTCATAACGGTCACACCATGCATCAGATTTAGGTATATTTGATTACTACACATCACAAATAACTTATGGATCATTTTCCTAAAGTATCAAATCAATCCTTATGTGTTTTCTTAGTTTTCAGTATGTTACTTGTTCTTTTTACTAAAAATACTGACAATTTTAAATAAAAATAGACACTTTGAGTCATAAAGATCAAATCTTCATGCTATTTGTGTACATTCATCCATCAGGTACGCTACCCGTTCATTTCTAAACAAATATATCTCATTTTGTGAATAAGAATATTTTTGAAAATCATTGTAGTATTGAAAAAATATAAATACACAAAGGATTAATAAATATTTTAAATGAAATAGTAATTATCTTCGAAAAAACCTCTTCAGGGATACTGGTTTTTTCATAGAATATGATCTCTTTCATAAATTTACAAACATAATAACCACAGTCTTTTCTGTTTGTTTGTTTCAGACACTGCACAAACATTGATAAAAATAAGTAATATTTTTTTATATGTGTTTTTATAGTGAAATCTTATTATATATACCCTTATACATATCCAGTTGTAGTACTTGTAAAGTTCCCCATCCTTTTCCCCTGGCCTCATTCTATGATGTAGATGACATTCATGCACCATCCTATCATAATTAAATCCTCATTAAAAGATAATATAAATTATATAACTAGATGTTTAGTTTTAAAATATTGGATGTAGTGTATTAAAAATTGAAAAACACCATCATGTGTGGTCGTTTTTTTGGATATCCATGCATTGAATCCAATAAATAAATCTTTGGAGTATCTAAATTGACCACAATGAGCCTAAAAACACAAAAAGGAATATGTAATGAAAGAAATTAAAATATATTTGATATGATTAAATTGTAGAGTTTTACCCCTACATCATTGGTATTAATAAGAGTCAGCCATCTATATTTTTGTAGTGAAACGATTTGAGCAGGCCTGACACTATTTCACCCTCTTTCTTAGATTATATTTCTTTTTGTTTTGTAGAAGTGATGTGAGGACTAACGAGTCTATATTATTGTTCATGGGGAAATAAATTCAATTTTTTTTTCATATATATGCCTACAAAAAATATGAAATGTATTTAGTCATAATTATCCTAGTATATTTTCTTTTGGAAAATCAAATCATGAATACATACCTCATGTATACATTTACAACTGAGCTACCTAACCAATCATACTCCAGGATTTCACTTACATTGTCAACACTAATGAAATATGGATCTTACCCTTTGTATATATTTTCATTAAAAATAATTATGTGAGTACCACCGTATTTCAACTTCGTATTCACATGAGCCTTTAATGATAATAAATGCGGATATAGAATGAGCGAGTTTAAGGTGCTTTTGGTAGATCGTTTTGATCGGTTGGTTGAACCTTGAGATGGTTTTGATCCGTTCTTTCTTTTCATCCCTTCCTTATATCCATATGTAATAACATTCATCGGTTCAAACCTTTTTTCATTAAATGTTAAAGGTTTATCTTGAAAAATAAATTGGAAATGAATACCTCCTTGTCAATATGTTTTTTTAAAAGATGTGAAAGCCATACAATGAATGTTCCAAGAGTTTGTTTGAACTTATGAATATATTCATCATCAATTGGAATAGGTAGCTTGACACTCAGCTCATGGGATACATTAATCAATGTAGGATCGAAATAGTGATGTAGATGCTCAATATACAAGAGGGGGGGGTGAATTGTATACTTTAAAAATTCCTTTGAAACCTTTAAATTTGGTTACGAATAACTATGTTTTCCTTAAGCAAACTAAAGGGCTAAGTTTAACAAGGTTAAACTAAGAAAATTCCCAACACCTCTAACACAGAATGCAAACTTGGAAAGAGATTCTGAAAATAGGTTCCGGAAATATAGTTCCGGAAATTGAAACTTAACAAAAGATTACAATATGAGATTCTACCTTAAAGCGTATAGAATCTAAATGAAACAGAGTACAAGTAAGTAAGTATAAGAAAGTTATACTTTCTTTATAATATAAAATGCAGCGGAATATAAACAAGTAGTAGAACTACAAGTAATAATATATAAGTCTTTTAACCCAAAGAGAAGGGTATCCAACAACCTTGGATAAAGGTCCCTTGATTTATACTTTCAAGAAAGTCTATCTTACTCACACTAGGGTAAGCCCTCGATACGAAGATCAGAGTCTCTGTCTTGCTATCCCCGCAAGCCCTCAACTTCAAGGTAGTTGGCAACCTCTGTCTTTCTCAGCAAGGAAGCCCTCGAACTTCAAGGTAGTCGGCACCTCTGTCTTCCTATCCCCGGAAGCCCTCGAATGTAATCACCAACATTCGGAGTCGCACGAAGCTTTGAGAGTTAATAAGAGCCTCTCTCTCTAGAAATCACTTCAACAATATGTATGCACAAACCAGGTTGTTCATCTGTCATCAGTATTCTGTGTAGATCTCTTTCAAATGAGCTCCTATTTATAGGTAAGGTTGGCTCCTTCTCCAACGGTCATATTTTCCTTAAAGATCAGAGGGACCTATACACGTTTCACTTAGACGACGGTTAGTTTATAACAAAATAGATGACATCATTTTATAACAAAACAAGTGTAACAGAATGTACGACATCGTTTTAAAATCTAACAAAAAAGTTCAGAATGAAAGCTTCAGAGTGAAGGTTCGGAGTGTAATGAAAATAATAAAGAGTATACAACTTATAGAAGTGTAAGAAGAATAAAAGTTCGGAGTCTAACCAAAATATTTTTCGGAGTCTGAATTAATTCAGAGTGTATAAAACAAAGATGATCAGATTCTGTTTAATAGATGAATTCGGAATGAGAATTCGGAATGAGAATTCATCATCAGAATTCGTAATGAGAATTCTTCATAAGAATTCATAATGAGAATTTTCTTCAGAATTCATAATGAGAATTCCTCATCAGAATTTGGAATGAGAATTCGTCATCAGAATTCATAATGAGAATTCTTCATCAGAATTCGTAATGAGAATTCCTCATCAGAATTCGGAATGAGAATTCGTCATCAGAATTCGTAATGATAATTAATCATTAGAATTCGTATTGAGAATTCGTTATCGAACTTCATAAGAATTCGTATCCTGAATCTGGAGTGGAACTTAATCAGAGTTCGTATCCGAAATTTGGAATGAAACTTCCTTACAGTTCTTATCCAGAATTCGGATCCTAAAACAGAATACTTCATATCAAAGTTTCAGGAAATTCTGAGAAAATAGAAATGAATCCGAATCTTATACTTAATAAAAATATGAATGAAAATATGATAAGGATAGTTTTTCTTATAAAAGCGATTTTCCTTATAAAAGCAATTTTACTTATAAAAGCAATTTTCCTTATAAAAGTAATTTTCCTAAAGATAAGGTGTTTGTGATTTTCAAAACAAGAAGGAATGGAAAAGTCATAAGGAAAACCTTATTGACTCAACAATCTCCCCCTTTTTGGAAAGCACAAACATCCTTATGAAAAAGAAATTCTTAGAAGAAAAAGCTTATCTCCCTTGCTTTAAGGAAATTGATGAATACGACTAACTCCCCCTTAGGCTTTGAAACACTAAGGATCGTATTCTAGATTTCCAGAGTGATATTTCATTACGAAAAATAAAGTCTTATTTAATGAAAAACTACCCCTTAGATAGACTCTTATTAGAGTTATTTTTCCTTTAAGGTTCTTTTCCTTCTCCCCTTTAGATAAACTTTCATTGGAGTTCTTCTTTTTCTTAAGGATCTTTTCCTTCTCCTCCTTTGTGATTTTCAAAAAGAAATCGAGGGAATGGAAAAATAACAAAGTACCTGAAACATTAGAAGCAACAACAAAAGGAACGACAAGCACAAATTTCAATTAAGTTTGAAATCTCGGCAACAAAAAAAAAACAAGAAAAAGATCGGATTTAGTTATTTCGAATCTTTTTCCTTTGACATGATCCCCTTAAGGATGGTCTTGATCTTCTTCAGGTCTTTATGATCTTCTTCAGCTTGCTTCTCTAGGACCACTATTCTTGCAGATTGAGCTTCAATTTTTTCTTCCTGGGCTTGAAGCTTTTCTTCCCGAGCTTTGATCTTCTCTTCCTGAGCCTTCAACTTCTCTTCAAACTCAATCCGATGATCTCTTTCAAATTTCCAGTTCTGAGAAACAGAATTCAACTTCCCATTCAGATCTCTGACTTGTTGAATCCGGAAGTTCTTTTCATCTATCAGCTTCTCTTCAAAGGATGAAGTCAGATCATTTATCTTCCTGTCCTCAGTCTCAAAGGCATCTTTAACATTGTCTTGAAACTCATCAAATAACCTCATCTCTTCAATAGTATTCTTCGACCAGTTTTTCATCTTCTTGCAAGATTTTCTATGAGCTTCATAGCCAACAAAAAAGGTTTTGAACTGAGCCTCAATCTCAACGCACTTGTCCATAACCATAGACATAGAGTCTGTTTTCTGATTCAAAGCATGTTGGAGCATCTTACATCTTGAGTCAATACTTGAGAAGGTCGGAATAGTTCCCACCAACTTCTTTAAAGACTGGACAACAAAGTCATGCCCCACCGAAGATGACTCCGAATCCAAAACTTTGCTTGGAGAAATTTCTTCTTCAATAAGGTCAAGCTTTCTCTTCGAAGAACTACCAACTTACTTCCTCTTCCTCACTTCTGAGCTTGGAGTATCAGCAAGAATTTTCTTTCCCTTGTCTTTTTCCGGAATTGAATCCTGTTCCAGAGTTTTCTTCTCACTATCAGAAACTTGAACAACATTATCTTCCTCAACAGAAACTTCCTGAACATGAACCCCTATATTTTCCTTCTGAGCAACATCATGTAAAAGTTTTTCTTCTTCTCCATGATAAGTAACTTCTTCTTCTCCTTTCTCTTCTTCCATTGCTAGAGTAACTAGCTTCGAAGATTCGGCTTCTGAAGTTCGGAGTGATAAGTGTTCCGAAGGTGTCCCCTTGTAATCATCTACTTGTTTCAACACATCTCCGGTTTCACCACTTCCTTCAGCACCATCTTCTTCTTGTTCCACTTTCTCAACTTGCTCTACTTCCTCAGTAGTCTTAGAAACAGCTTCTTCCGGATCAATGAAATTTCTTCCTGGAGTCTCAGGTAGAGATTCCAAGGAGAAAGATCTCGGAACAGGAATAGTTGTTGAAACCATCTCATTGAATTTCAACAAAGCCTGAGCTACCTCATCCTCAGACATCTTCTTCTTGAGCTTCTTTTCCTTTACTTGTTTTTCAAGCTCATCAGCAGTTCTCTCCTTCAAGGCCTTAGCCTCCGCAGGGTCCAATCCGAACTGCAGATCCCCTTCTTTCCTTTTCTCTTTATCTGCTCTCCACTTAGTAACAACTTCAGCAGGATAGGCTTTCTTATTCTTTGGTTTTGGAGGTGCAGAATGGACTTCCTTAGACTTGGGATTATCTACTTCTACTTCCACTTCTTTCAGCTTTCTCTTCCTTACTGGCTTAGATGATTCCGGTTCAGAAGCCTTCGGAGCCGCTTCTTCTTGATTAGGTAAATCTAAGAACTCACCAGTTTCCTTGTTGAAATCCACATCCATCCTCTTAAGAGTACCATCGCTGACCAGCATAATCTTGCAAACTCTTGGCTTAGATTTGTAAGCCTACTTGAAAGACTCAAGGCACCAAACTATCAACTTCGAGAGGATTGCTGGATACATAATAATCTGAGCTCTCAGATTTCCTTTCTTCAAATTTTCAAGAGTGATAAGAATGTGCTTCATCAAGTTAAACTTCCTCAGATTTATTAGAAAATCTAGGATGTAGATCTCACTTTTCTTCAAACTGTCTTTATCACCTTTCCTCGGTACGATAAGACCTTGCACCCATAACTCTAGAATCCGGAAATTTGTGGATAAACTTGCAATCTTCGGAGCCTTGTCATCATCCAGTCCAAGAGTTTCTAAGGCTTTTTCCTTGTCGAAGCTACCCTTAGAGTCCGAAAACACATGTGAAATAAATTCGGCTTCTCCTTCATAAGTCAGCCCTACCAAGCTTGCAGCTTTGGTGTGAGAAAGCTTGTAAGTCTTGCCATAAGACTTAAAAGAAAACTTCTCCCTATTATCTTCCTTAAAGAAGGAAACTGATTCATAGAACTTAACAAGTAACTCCGAAAAGACATCATCTTGATTCCCCAGTTTAGATACAACAACATCTTCCCATCCATTCAACTTAATGTTCTTTGAAATAAGAGAATCATAGTTATTGAAGAAATCCGGATGGACTAGCCTTTCCCTGTAGACTAACCACTGAGAAATTGGCTTAGTGGATGACATATCTTGAGAAGCTAACTCCGTAGACATTCGGATCTGTAATCCTCTGAGAAGTTCGGAATGGAGACAACTGAAGTTCAGAATGGCCTTAAAACAGAGGGGCAGAGATTCGGGACGCGAGAGATTGAAATCGATGTGGGATAAGTATTTGGGTCCCCTTTATATAGGCAATAGAATGATGGTTCAACTTCCTTGGTTGATCTAACGGTTGGGATTAGCTGAGATTAGATCTGACGGTTGAAAACTTGAATCCGATCTTTTTGAGGTTTTTATTAAAACAAATAATTAAGAAAACTATAATTCGAAAACATAATACAAGAAAATGTCAGCAAGTAAAATATGACTACGAAAACTTGGGTAAGGAAATCATATCTTTCGGATTGCCTTAGGAGGATTATTCGTAATGGGTAACATAAAAATGACTACGAAAACTTGGGTAAGGAAATCATATCTTTCGGATTGGCTTAGGAGGATTATTCGTAATGGGTAACATAAAAATGACTACGAAAAATCTTTACTATGAAAAGACAGAGTTCACAAAAACTTTATTACGGAAAACAATTTCAGTACGGAAAACGCATTACGGAAATCTCAGTACGAAAAAAAAATTCAGTACAAAAACACATTCCATGAATTAAAAAAGAACTTATTAAGAGAGATTGAGTACGAAAGTTCCGTTATGAAAATACCAGTACGAAATTGTCCATTCCGGAAATTTTCAATACAAAAACTTTCATTCTAGAAGTATTCTGTATGAAAATGTCCATTCTGGAAAATTGTAGTTCCGGAAATCTCCATTCCGGAAATCTTCGTTTCGAAAAGTTTGAATTTTTTTTTGAAAAACTTTGCTATTCTATCAAGAAAATGTACTCCCCCTATGAAAAGAAATTTATTAATGTAAGGATACTTTTTTAATAGAAAGTTAATTAAGGAGGATTACCTTACGATTATCATTCCTAACTTTTGTTTAACATATTCAAATCTATCAGAAGGCAAAGATTTTGTGAAAATATCAGCAAGTTGATCTTGTGTTTCGATAAATTGAAGAATAATATCTACTTTAAGTGTGTGATCCCTAAGAAAGTGATGCCTAATATCTATGTGTTTTGCACGGGAGTGATGTGCATGGTTCTTACTAAGGGCAATGGCACTTGTGTTATCACACAAAATTTGAGTTTTAGTAAAACTCAAGCCATAGTCTGTGAGTGTGTGTTGCATCCACAACACTTGATCACAACAACTTCCAGCTGCTACATATTCAGCTTCAGCAGTGGAGAGTGCTACAGAATGTTGCTTCTTGTAGGACCAAGAAACTAATGAATCTCCTAAGAAATGACAAGTTCCGGATTTACTTTTTCTATCCATTCTACATCCACCAAAGTCAGCATCAGAAAAGATTTTTAGAACAAAATCATTTCCAGAAGTATAAAATAATCCTAGATCCATGGTTCCCTTAAGGTAGCGAAAAATTCTTTTTACCGCCTTTAAGTGAGATTCCTTAGGATTGGATTGATATCTTGCACATAAACATACTGAAAACATTAAGTCTGGTCGACTAGCTGTTAAGTATAGTAGAATTCCTATCATACCTCTAAAAGATGTTTGATCTACTGGTTTCCCAGCTTCATCAAGATCTAAAGAGTTTGAGGTACCAATGAGAGTACTTATACTCTTAGTGTTGTCATAACCATACTTTTTAAGAAGATCTTTAATATACTTATGTTGAGATATGTAGGTTCCTTCTGGTTTTTGAGAAATTTGAAAACCAAGGAAAAAAGTTAACTCACCCATCATACTCATTTCGAACTCAGATTTCATTAGACTAGCAAAAGAGTCAGTCAAAGATTGCTGAGTTGAACCAAATATAATGTCATCAACATAAATTTGAACAATCAAAACATTTTTCTTATCTTTCTTTATAAAAAGGGTTGGATCTGCATTTCCCTTAACATAGTTATTTTGAAGCAAAAATCCAGTGAGTCTATCATACCATGCTCGTGGGGCTTGTTTAAGTCCATACAAAGCTTTGGTAAGTCTAAAAACATGATCCGGATGTTTTGTATCTTCAAAGCCAGGAGGTTGTTCAACAAAAACTTCCTCTTGAACATAACCGTTAAGAAAAGCACATTTCACATCCATTTGAAAAAGTTTGAAATTAAAGAATGCTGCAAAAGCAAGTAGAATACAGATAGATTCAAGTCTAGCTACTGGAGCATAGGTTTCTTCATAGTCAATTCCCTCTTGCTGATTATAGCCTTTAGCAACAAGTCTAGCTTTATTTCTAACTATGAATCCATTTTCATCACATTTATTTCTGAAGACCCATTTTACTCCAATAACAGAAGTTTCCTTAGGTCTTTCAGCCAAGGTCCAGACTTTATTCCTTTCGAATTCATTTAGTTCATCTTGCATGGCTTTAATCCAATCATAATCACCTAAAGCTTCATCAGTGCTTTTAGGTTCTAATTGGGAAAGCAATGCTAGATGTTCTACTTCATTTCTTAAGGAACTTCTAGTCCTTACAGGTTGATTTACATCACCAATGATACTATTACTGGGATGATTCTTAAGAAACGCCTGATTTGGGTTTTGTAAAACCTGTTCATCAACATAGGGTAGAAAATCTTCTGGGGTAAATGTTTCCAAAGTAACTTCTAGAACATCAGAAGATTCTTCTATCAAAGGTTGATAATCAGTTTTTGAAAACACATCTGAAGATGTAGGTTGAGGTGGTTTAAAAACAAAAGGATCTGACTCATCAAATTTTACATGTACTGTTTCTTCAACAGTGCAAGTATTTTTATTAAAAACTCTATAAGCCTTAGAGGTTGTGGAATAGCCTAAGAAAATTCCTTCATCAGATTTTGGTGTGAATTTATGTAAGTTATCTTTAGTATTCAAAATGAATACTTTGAAACCAAAAACCTTGAAGTAAGATAGTCTTGGTTTTCTACCATTCCATAACTCATAAGGAGTTTTATTAAGAAAAGGTCTAATCAAAACTCGATTTATAGTATAGCAAGAAGTACTTACAGCTTCAGCCCAGAAATGTCTAGCTATAGAATATTCAATCAACATGGTTCTGGTTATTTCTTGAAGAATTCTAATTCTTCTTTCAACTACACCATTCTGTTGAGGAGTTCTAGGTGCTGAAAAATTGTGAGTAATACCTTTCTTACTACAAAAAGTTTCAAAATCAGAATTTTGAAATTCTCCTCCATGATCACTATGAATAGTTTTCAATGGAAGGTTTTTCTCATTTTTAACTTGAGCTCTAAAACTTTTGAAATAAGAAAATACTTCAGATTTCTTTGCTAGAAAATAAACCCAAGTAAATCTAGTGTAATCATCAACTAGGACAAACACTTAGTATTTGCCTCCAATACTTCCAGTTTGTGTTGGACCAAAAAGATCCATGTGCACTAACTGTAATGCATCAGTTGTTGAGACTTCATCGATCTATTTAAAACTAGATTTATGTTGCTTTCCATATTGACAAGGATCACAAACTTTAGAAGAATCAAATCTAAGCTCCAGTAGATCCTTAACTAGTTTCTTCTTAGAGAGTTTACATAGGTTCCTAAGATTACAGTGACCTAGTCTCCTATGCCATAACCAGGAGTGATCTTCCATTGCACTTAGGCAAGTTAAATCTTGGCTTCTGAGGTCTTCTAAGTTCAGATTGTAGACATTCTCTTGCCTATTGGCTGAAAGAATAAATTCTTCCTTGGAATTGTGAACTAAGCACTTATAATTCCTAAAATTCACAAGGTAACCTTCATCACATAACTGACTTATGCTAATGAGGTTGTGCTTAATACCTTTAACAAAAAGAACATTTGAAATCAAGGTTTTACCTAAAAGAACAATATTACCAATACCAACAATCTCTCCCTTAGCATTATCTCCGAAAGTTACCTTTCCTCCTTTCGTTTTGATAATCTTTTAAAAATATATTTTGTTACCAGTCATGTGCCGGGAACATCCACTATCCATGTACCATGTATTGTTGTTGGTACTTTCTTTATTTTCCTGAAATCAAGAAGAAAATTAGACTTTCGGAATCCAAACTTGTTTGGATCCGAGATTTCCAGACAATAAAATTTTAGGTACCCACATCTTCTTAGAAAAGTAAGCTTTGTGAAATCCTAGAGATTGGGTTTTGTTTATGGAACAATTTTTTGCCCAGTGACCACCATATTGACACTTGGTACAAAATGGGGCACTTTGAGGAACAAAATAATTGTTACTAAAAATAGGTTTTGCATGGGTATAACCAAATCCGGATTTATTTCTTAAAGGTCGTATCTGGGAATAAATCTTATCAAAATTTTCCTTACCATGGGTAAAGTTTGATAAACACTTCTTTAAGGAAAAAATTTCGAACTTGAGTTTTACAACCAAGTTTTTATCCTCAAAATCATTAGTTTTAGAACTAGAGTTAGGCTTGAAAACATTTTTCTTAGAAATTACCTTTTCTAATTCTTTAGAAAGTTTAATCTTCTCAGAACTTGCTTCCTCAAGATTTTTTGAAATACTTTCAAAATCAACATTTTTCCTATCAAGATCTTTAGAAAGATCTGATATCTCTTTCGTAAGAATAGAATTCCTAGAGTTTGCCTTATCAAGTTTCTTATTGAGTTTGGAATTCTCAATCTCAAGAAGTTCAGCAAACCTAGAGACTTCTTCATAAGTAGGTAAAGTATTTTCCTCATCAGAAGATGATTCTTCATCAGAAGAGTTATAATACTTACTATCATTAGAATTTAAAGAAACATTGGTCAATGATTCAGCATTTCGTACCTTATCCATAAAACAATGATTATCAATAGGTAATCTGGATATAAGACAAAGATTCTTTTGTCCTGAAGATTCATAATCAGAAGATTCATCTGAAGAGTCACCACCACTGGCACTCCAGGTGTCATTAGCTTTCAGAACTTTCTTAGCTTTGGCTTTATAATACTTCTTTCTGTTCCTGTCTAAATGTCTTTCTTTCTTTTCTTTCTTTTTTAGCATAAGGCAATCTGGTCTAATATGTCCAGCTCTCTTGCATTCATAACAAGTAACTTCTCCATCTTTCTTATCTTTCCTTTCCTTTTTCTTATACTTAGATTGAAAATTTCTTTGTCCAGCTATCTTGTTCATTATTAGAGCAAGATTTGCTAGTTCATTTTTAGAGACTTCACTTTCACTGGATTCAGATTGGAAAATAACTTTCTTAGACTTGGATCTGGTTAATCTCTCAAGAGTCTTAGCTTTCATCTGATTTGAAGTTGTAGTAAAAGCAACAGTACCATTTCCATTCTTCTTCTTGATGTTGTCAGCATCTCTCTTCATTCTAGTTTCATGTTGTAGAAGAGTTCCAAATAGCTCATCAAGAGTAATTTGAGTGACCTTCTTGTTCTCATCTATAGCTGTTCTCTTGGATTCCCACTCGTTGGGCATAATATCAATTATCTTATCCACAAGAGCTTCATCATCTAAACTTTTCTCTCCCATAGATTGTAGACTGTTGAATATAGTCATAAATCTCTGTTGAACTTTACAGATAGGTTATCCATAAGGAAAGTTGAAGCCATGATATTCAGCTCTAAGCATAGCTCTTCTAGTCTCAATCACCTTAGAAGTTCCAAAGTGTGTAACCTCTAAATTCTTCCATATACAATTAGCTGCTTCACAAGAAGAAATTTGGCTATATATATTTATGGTCATTGAACAAAGTAAGGTATTGCGTACCTTATAGTTAAATTGATATTCTTGCTTTTCCTGGTTAGTAAAGGTTCTAACTTCCTTTTCAGGAATTTTATAATCTCCAGTAAGCATAACAAAGTTATCTACTCCAATATTGATAACAAAAGTCTTCATTCGATCTCTCCAGTATTCATAATCATTACCATCAAAGATTGGTAGTCTTGTAGGATTAAGATTGTCAATTGAACCAACATTAATTCCTGTCATACTTATAATAACCTTGGACACACAAACTTGTTAGTAGAAAAGATTCGTAATAACAAAGTTCGGAATGAAAGAGTTCGTAATGAGAAAGTTTGTAATGAGAAAGTTCGGAATAATAAAATGAGCAAGAAAAACTTGTATGTGAGTACAAGTATTTCAGAGACCTCCTTTGATACCAATTGTAGGATTGGTATAGAGTATGAGGTTTCCAACCTCTGATACCAATTGTAGGATCGAAATAGTGATGTAGATGCTCAATATACAAGAGGGGGGGGGGGGGTGAATTGTATACTTTAAAAATTCCTTTGGAACCTTTAAAGTTGGTTACGAATAACTATGTTTTCCTTAAGCAAAGGAAAGGGCTAAGTTTAACAAGGTTAAACTAAGAAAATTCACAACACCTCTAACACAGAATGCAAACTTGGAAAGAGATTCCAAAAATAGGTTCCGGAAATATAGTTCCGGAAATTGAAACTTAACAAAAGATTACAATATGAGATTCTACCTTAAAGCATATAGAATCTAAATGAAACAGAGTACAAGTAAGGAAGTATAAGAAAGTTATACTTTCCTTTTAATAAAAAATGCAGCGGAATATAAACAAGTAGTAGAACTACAGGTAACAAGATATAAGTCTTTTAACCCAAAGAGAAGGGTATCCAACAACCTTGGATAAAGGTCCCTTGATTTATACTTTCAAGAAAGTCTGTCTTACCCACACCAGGGTAAGCCCTTGATACGAAGATCAGAGTCTCTGTCTTTCTATCCCCGCAAGCCCTCAACTTCAAGGTAGTTGGCAACCTCTATCTTCCTCAGTAAGGAAGCCCTCGAACTTCATGGTAGTCGGCACCTCTATATTCCTATCCCCGGAAGCCCTCGAATGTAATCACCAACATTCGGAGTCGAATGAAGCTTTGAGAGTTAATAAGAGCCTCTCTCTCTAGAAATCACTTCAACAGCATGTATGCACAAACCATGTTGTTCATCTGTCATCAGTATTCTGTGTCGAGCTCTTTCAAATGAGCTCCTATTTATAGGTAAGGTCGGATCCTTATCCAACGGTTATATTTTCCTTAAAGATCAGAGGGACCTGTACACGTGTCACTTAGACAACGGTTAGTTTATAACAAAATAGATGACATCGTTTTATAACAAAACAAGTGTAACAGAATGTACGACATCGTTTTAAAATCTAACATAAAAGTTCAGAATGAAAGCTTCAGAGTGAAGGTTCGGAGTTTAATGAAAATAATAAAGAGTAGACAACTTATAGAAGTGTAAGCAGAATAAAAGTTTGGAGTCTAACCAAAATATTTTTCGGAGTCTGAATTAATTCAGAGTGTATAAAACAAAGATGATCAGATTCTGTTTAATAGATGAATTCAGAATGAGAATTCGGAATGATAATTCGTCATCAGAATTCGTAATGAGAATTCTTCATCAGAATTCATAATGAGAATTCTTCTTCCGAATTCGTAATGAGAATTCCTCATCAGAATTCGGAATGAGAATTCGTCATCAGAATTCGTAATGAGAATTCTTCATCAAAATTCGTAATGAGAATTCCTCATCAGAATTCGGAATGAGAATTCGTCATCAGAATTCGTAATTAGAATTAATAATTAGAATTCGTATTGAGAATTTTTTATCGAACTTCATAAGAATTCGTATCCTGAATCTGGAGTAGAACTTAATCAGAGTTCGTATCCAGAATTCGGAATGAAACTTCCTTACAATTCTTATCCAGAATTCAGATCCTAAAATAGAATACTTCATATCAAAGTTTCAGGCAATTTCGAGAAAATAGAAATGAATCCGAATCTTATACTTAAGAAAAATATGAATGAAAATATGACAAGGATAGTTTTTCTTATAAAAGCGATTTTCCTTATAAAAGCAATTTTCCTTATAAAAGAAATTTTCCTTATAAAAGCAATTTTCCTTATAAAAACAATTTTCCTTATAAAAGCAATTTTCCTAAAGATAAGGTGTTTGTGATTTTCAAAACAAGAAGGAATGGAAAAGTCACAAGGAAAACCTTATTGACTCAACAATCAACACTTTAACATGAACTGTTGGAAGTGGACTATTGTGTAGCATGATGTTCTGAATATTGAGCACCATAGCCCTCGTTACAAGGCAATGGGTGGGTGTTGATAGATATAAATAAAAATGATTTTCACCTTGTACAATATCAGTACAGGAAAGGTATCAGTGTCTATCTTATTCACAATTCATAGAAATAATTATAAGAACATTGATTACCTCAGCTAAGACAGGTTTTTGAGGGGAATGGCTCACCTCAAAGCTAATAGGGGGTGGGGCGAGATCTTCACGTACTGGTTGTTCTTGAGTTTTTTCTTCTCTTTTCCCCTCCACCATCAAATTTTCAATGAGATCTTTATGTAATTGCATATGTTCTTCAAGGATAGCTATTCTTTCTCCCATAATTTTTATTTATTCACTTTGATCCTCCTCTTGTTTTTTTCCTTAAAAAATTTTCAGGGTGTCACCCCAAAACCCACACCTCTAACACAACCATACTTCTATGACTATTTCAAGGCCACCGAAAATATTTCTGCATCTGTTTTAGGTGTTTCTAATTCCTATGAGTATGTCAGATAGAAAACATAAGAAAATAAGTAATCATTGTTATGTAATATTGATTTAAAGAAAAACAAATATTTATTATGTCACACTTACACATGTTTCCCACACTTTTTGTGTGTTTTCATCTATTAGTATCCCACATTTATTTAAACGTGCCTCCTTCCATATCACATGGTGTGGGATGTAAGTGAATTTGGATTTGGATTCATCAATCTGTATATAAACATAGGAACATAGTTATGGTATTGTTTTTTTTCATATAAAGGTATTACGGTAGATTTAAAATATGTACCAATTTTTTTTTCAAATGAAGCATACCCCATTCTTGCTTCATGGAAGGGGTAATCTAGTTTTTCTGCTCATTACATATTTTCAACACTCAGTTGTTGTTTCATAAATAAAAAATTCCAATCAAAGTGATGAATACACACATCGTCAAACAACATATTACCAAACACAATGTAACAGAAAAGACTACTCCACATGACAACTAGTAAACACATCCCAAGCTCCTTGGGTTATTAGGTGTCAATAAATAGGAGGTGGGTACTGGTTTATTTTCCCTTAATCATCTTTAAGATAAAATCTCGTTAAAATTATGTGAAAGCCTCTGTGAATCCTTCCAGCAACCCTTAATACATAGTCTTTGTGTGAGTCATCCAGTATAAATGCACTCTATAAGGGATGATGAAGAGTAAGTAAATGTTTCATTATTTTATTTTTTAGCAAATTAAAGAAATGATATCATAATGTTACTATAATATTTCCCCACATCAGTTTCTTAAGCCTGGTGACAACATGGTGCCACTACTGTACATCAATTAGTACATGTTGCTGAGTGAAGATTCCAATGTAACTACAGAACATGACCTTGTTGAGGTTAACATGTTGGCCCCGCTTATTCCATCTGACCTCATATTTTATGACTTTCTCTATTACCTTAAGGATATTTTCTAACAGCGTCAAACTACAATGCTCTTGTTTTTTCTGCACTACAAGTGTTTTGTTGCCTACCATTTCATCAGTTTCAATATCATCAATATGTTCTTCTAGAGCACTAGCATCAACATGTGAATATGGTGGTTGTACCTCTGCACTATGAGCAACAACAGGTTGAGAGACCTGTTACTCCTCTGCACTACGAGCAGTAGTAGGTTGAGAGACCTATTGTGCCTTGGGATTGGGAGTATCATCATGTTCAAAAGTCATTAACTACAGAAGTGGTTTATCATTTAATTTAGATTATATAAAAGTAGTACCGAACAAATAATAACATAAGGTAACATGATGTATATTACAGAAAAAATATAACTTGATTATTGAACTCTCTTTTTTTAAAGGATGAAGGGATTTGATCTCCTTATCGACAATCCAAATCCTGTCATTGTGGTCACCTCTAACATACAAAACACCATCTACATTGGGACTATTGCAGAATGATTATGATGTACCAATGAAAAGTTCATCCTCTGATGAATTTTCATCTGACCCTTCAGTGGTTTTGGTTGATAACAGAACAATTGAACACTTTTGGTTTGCAGGATCTGTAATATAAAATACTTGTACTGCCTGTGATACCATTATAAATGGTTTGTCTTTTTTACCCTTCCTTACTGAAATCAACTTTCATAAATCCCAACTCATTTATTTTAAAAGAACTCCTGTTATCAACGCACTTGCATTGAAAAATAGGCACTTAAATGTTTGTATAATTTAATTCCTATATTTTTTATGATGATGCTAAAGTATGACATATTCACATAAATTGGATTTATATCCTTATCACCGAAAACATGCATCTCTTCATTCACAAGTGTAAATCCACTATTCTGCATGGTACTATATTCATCATGTTCATTATTATAGAATGTATAGCCATTAATTACATAATCATTATAAGATAATACTTACACACTTGGTCCTCCAGCTAGCCATCAAAGTCATTCTGAAATCGAGTCCATATTTTCATCTGACCCCTTAAATATATGGTCCCGAAACCATCCTATAAATTGTATATTATGTGTATTTGATATTTAATTTCCAGCCCTTGATGGATTCAAATTCCTAATAATTTATTTTTGGGTTTCGATAATGGGTCAACCTCCAAACTATTATGAAAAATGTAAAGGTGGGACTACTACCGATCTGTAATATTGATTGTGACAACCTCTCTTCCAGAAATTACTTCACCCTCAATCTGCCCAATGTGATAAGATTTTGGTAGACCAATGATTTCTACACTAGATAGGTATTCAATATAGAATTCAATGGCTTCCTCAACAATATATCACTCTACAATACAACCCTATGGATGAATTCAATTTTTGACATACCCTTTAAAAATATTCATATACCATTCAATGGGGTACATCCATCTATAGTGTACATGACCACATAGTCGAATCTCTCTGACCAAGTGAACCATCAAATGAACCATCATATCAAATAATTTTATTGGGAATAACATTTCTAATTCACATAATATGACAATAATTTCTCTTTCCATACTCGGTAATTTCATCGGGTCTATAACTTTGCTGTACATAGGTTTGAAGAAGAAACAAAGATTCGTTAAGGTATAATGAACATTCTTGGAAAAAATTCAACGTTAATTTATAGGAATTTGATCTTGCATCAAAATTTGGAAGTCATGTGATTTCAAACCCTTTAACTTTAAATCAGTCTTTGACTTGATGTTCTTGATATTAAATGAATACCCCTTGATAACCTTTGCATCATTAAAGAAGTTGAAAAACTGATATCTCTCCTGCCTGGAAAGAGTGTATATAGCTAGATGAAGAAAAGTTCACTTTTGACCATTCATTGGCGCCAACTCTTCTTGTATTCCCATGTCAACTATATCCAACCTAGACTTAATTCCATCCTTTGTTTTGTCGGGTGCATTTAGCAACATGCTGATGACACTGTCACATACATTTTTTTCAACATTCATAACATCAAGAAAGCGTGTGATGTACAGAAAATTATATTATGGTAATTAAAAAAAACTAATATATTCTTCCAACTAGTTTTTATAAGGTTTTTCAAAAATGGTTTACCAAAAATAGTGTCCATATATTTTACTTCATTAAAAATATGAACACCGGTTAGTGGATACGGTGATGTACATTCTTCTGAATTTACATCGAATGATGTCATCCAAGATCGGTACTTATGTTGTCAGGGTAGAAATATGAAATGTCCTAGAAACAAGGTTTCCGATTAATGTTTAAACCTAATTGACTATGCACCTTTTTCTCAGATGGGACACCCATGATTTCCTTTAATGCTATATCCTAAAAAATTACTATAAGTAGGAAAGTCATTTATCATTATATACAACATGGTTCTCAATGTGAAAACTTAATTTCCATTAGCATCGTACAACATAACACTAAATCCCACAATAATTTTAAATCCTTGATAAATGGAGCCAAATAAACATCAATATCATTACCCGGTTGTTTCGGTCCTGATATAATCATAGATAGCATGATATGTTTTCGTTTCATGCATAACCACGGTGGAAATTTATAATTTACCAACATAACTGGCCATGTACTGTGAGTGATTCTTTAAAAACCAAAAGGATTCACTCCATCTATAGATAACTCTAGATGAAGGATTCTTGGATCGTTTCCAAAATCAGGATACTCATGATCGATTCTCTTCTACTGAGGAGAGTCTATCGGGTGACATAGTTTCTCATCTTTATTTCTTCTATCTGCATGTCACATCAATTACTGCTCAGTCCCCTCACTTCCTTATAGGAGCTTAAACCTTGGAATGATTAGAAAGTACTGTAAAAATTTCATAGGACTAGATTTATCTTTTTTGTATCGAGAAACACCACACTTTGGGCATTCTTTAAGTGATATGTAGTCCTTGAAAAATATTATATAATCATTCGTGAAGCCGTGTATTCATTCAGAGATCATACCAATCGAATGTAGCATTCTTTTGGCATCGTATTTTCAACTTGGGAGATAATTATCTTCTAGGAGCATGTCATTCAAGAGAGAAAGTAATTCTGTAAAACTGGTGTCACTCCATCCATTGCCTACTTTCAAATTATACAGCTTCAATATGACTGAAAATGCTGTATATTTAGTGCAACCACCATACAAAGGCATATTTTCAAAACTCTTTAACTAATCAAACAATTTTGGGCAATCACGAAGTTCATCTACAAATATCCTTATCATTTCTTCAATATGATCTTCATCAATATTCACATCTTTAATCACATCCTCGATACAATCTTCTTCATTGTCTACACTAGTAACCATATCAGATGATCCATAAAACACACTGTTATCCCAACCACTAGCTACATTTGATTTCTACCCTTGTTTATTCCAACATTTATAACTTCAATCTATTCCGTGACAGATCAAGTGTTATTCTAAATCCTCTGTACTAACTTGTCTTAAATAACAACATCGTAAACATGGATAAAGGATTTGAGAAGTGTCATATGCATGATCTTTTGCAAACTTGATGAACTCTTTCACTCCATATTCATACTCTCTTGTCAAACAATTGGAATCCATCCATTCTTTATTCATATCCATGCTATTTGATTCAGTGATATTAGTATTTAACAAAATAAATACACAAAATATTGATATAATGTAATGGTTTTCCTAATTTTATAAAAATATAAACTTAAAAGATTATAAAAAATATAGTTAAAATTTCTATTGAAAACTATTTAAAAAATAATACTTGAAATCCAATTAAAAACCAACCATTTACACAAATTACTCTTTAAAATCACACACCCTTTTTAAGATAAATCAATTAGTTCTAAACACTCTTTCACAAAACCACAATCCATTTTTTAAAAAATTCAAGGAAGTTTTATGACCCAATAATATTAATCATTTAAAATGAGAAAAAAACCTATAAGAAACATTTCAAAAAACTAGAATCATTTTAAAAGAGTCACTTAGGAATTTTCAAAAATACATATATCCCAAGAAAGACACTTTTTAAAATATATATAGAAAAAAACTCGATTCATCGCAAATTAACCAGTGTTGTATGATTCCATCACATTATTCCAAAGGTTGGTGTAATAATAATAATTTCTATATGCATTTGATATTTTTATCCCCACCATTAGATATCCATTATACATGCTTGCATTGTCTAGTTATATCAATTATCCTTCACCACAACACTATATTCCCAATAGATATGTTCCATAGTCAGTGACCACACTCGCAACCATGAAACACTCGTATTCCAGTTTACTACAAACACTGCATTATCCCAATGATCACTGGATCACATAAAAGAAATTGGTTTTACACCCTAAGAATAATGTACATGTCTCTCACATAAATTTCTATTGGTTATTTCCTTTATAAATACACATAAGAAAATCTATAAGCCTGAACCCATTCCATAATTTTTTTTTCAAGTGTCATTCCTTTCACACAAATAATTTCCCTATGTCACTCATCACTAGAAGAAGCGGCTTGTTCTTGATTCGCAATCGAAGCCACCTATTGTAGAATGGTTAGTGCGCCCTTCCCATTGGTTCAATTAATACAATTTATGGGTTTTAATTGTACATGTTTTTTTCACCTCTTACACCCAAATCTAACCCCCATGTGCCTATTTCGAATTATAGATCTCCCTCATGCTCTCTAAAGCTCTCCCATAAATCTCTCCTTGATCCATCAACCTTTGGCCGATATGGTGGCATTTGAGTAGTAAGTTATTCTTAGATCCATTCCATTTCTCTCTTCTTCTTTGTTAAATGAGTATAGATTTATATTGAATCTATGTTTTCCTTGATGACCTGATGATGAATTCCTCCTTTCTTTATAAATTGGTGGAGAATCTAGCATGTTGTCATAATTTCTTGATCAAATAGGGATCTACCATTAACAATAAGCATTCAATGGGTAAGTATTATTGAATCATCTTACTAGACCTTTTATCATTTGAGTATTTATGATATAACCTTAATCCATTAATGATATAACATTAATCCATTAATGGGGAGGTGCACATGACATCTTATGGCTCTTCAAATTGAACCTGATGGTTTGAGTTGAGGTGTTATGGGTAACTCAATCTTTAATATCCAACTTAATCAAGAAAATCATGAAAATTCTACAATTTACACAAAATAAATAAAATTGTCTAAACCCCTAACTCAATATAAAAATTTTGTCAACCATTTTGCAAGTACAATGAAATAGATAATCACCAATCCAAGATCATGTAAGAGAATCCTCAACAACCGACAACCCAAAAATTTATATCAACTAATCATCCCAATATTCCTTGAAACAACCAATGTCATTGCCTCTACCATCTCCAGATGATGAACATAGAGGAAACCAATAAGAAAAGAACACAAACTTTTCATGGATCACCATCGATTGATCTCTTGATGCTAATAGATAAATAGAACAAATAGGGGATGGAGAGAAAATTTTCATGGTAGGAAAAGTTTCATCAATGGATTCAAGAAGTGTAGGATAATCATTGATTAGTGCATTATGGTTTGTCACACTTGGAGGGAGGAGAATTTCATGATATACATCTTAACAAGAAAAGAGAGGTCGAGTGAAATTATCATTCTTTACCAAGGCACTAGTTTATTTCCATATGATTGTTACCTCATCATAAGTGGTGATTCCCTAGGCCTCCACCATATACACCCACTAACATCCAAGGTTTTTGAATAAAAATATAATATTGAATTAGTGAATTAATATATGTACATAGAAATTATGATTAGTTCAACTATTTTCATAATGGTAAATGTTAAATATTTTTTGAATTTAGTTTCATTGAAAAGTTAATGTTTAATGAGAAACATTTTATACGATATTAGAAAATTTATTCTCTCACTGATAATTGTTTTATATTATTTATAATTGAATTTTAATAATTGTATGACGGTTGATCCTTTTTGAATGAGTTGAGATTTTGTGCTTTTGGGACAATTAATGTTCTAAACTTGTGGAGATTTAATACCTATAAATCATGCATTAATTTTTTGATATTTCATTCATTGATCATATTATTCAAGAATTTTTTCTTTCTTAATTTCTAACATTTGTGTGTATTTCAGGAAAAGGGACACTTTGTAGGAATTTATAGAAAAATTGATGAAAATATAAAGGAGGAATTTGGATAAGTCAAAATTTTTTAAATGAAAAATTCATTCATTTACTAAAAAAAATATTCCAACCCTCATAATAGAATCGTATGATATAAAAAATCTTCATGAGGTATCTAGATGCCAAACTGCAGCACCAATGAGGGTTCTGAGGTAAGAAGAGTGCACTGATATCACAATAAGAATTATAAATACTCAGTGGGAGAGATTAAAGATAGATTAGGCTCTTGCGGGCCAGTATTGGGAAAGACAACTGATTTGTGTGGGCACTAGTGTTTCTCATTGGGTGAGTGCATGGAATATCTTGCGTAATAAAGTAAACGCCACAAAAGAATATATTTGGGATCAAGGATATGTGTAACATTTAATTTTTTTATGGAAACCCATGTGTTGACCTTATATGATGTTACTCAAATCATTGTTCACATGAAACTTCTAGGTGTTGTTTTCACCTCTATCGTAGTCCACTTGACTACCTCAATGAATTCCATGGACATTAGTGTATCTTGAGCTAATTCATCAACACGAAGAAATCCAACTTCACTATAAATTAGAATATTTTTCCATAGAACCTACATCCTATCCCAACACTTGGAATCTAGTAACCAAAGAAGAATTGATACCATTTGTTCATGAACCAGAATTGGTTTACCTGACCTATCACCAAATATAGCTTGAGACAAAATCTCTAGAAATAAGGACAACCAACATGAAATTAATTTAGTGTGCAAACAAGGACCACCAACGACCACAATTTTCATTGGAGCATTTATCCCATACAATTAAGAACATCACCATCAATATAAAACTGTAATAACATGTGAAACAGATGAGAAAGAGGAGAAAAATCAATATGGAGGTGTGGTTTAGCGAACGACGGAGGTACGTTCACGGCGGAGGAGAGGCACGCGATAGAGGAGTCCTCCGATGGTGGAGAGGTGCGTGACAAAGGAGTCAGCGGTAGAGGAGAGTCTCGTGGTAGAAGAGAGGCACACAGTGGAGAGAATCGTAGTGGCGGAAGAGAGGCGCGCATGGAAGGTGGGTTTGCGACAGAGGAGTTGGTGCGAGCGGAGGATGAGGAGGAGGCAACGACAGTGCTGATTAGCTTCCGTGAGGGCTTGAGGGGTGCAAGGAAGGAGGAGAAAGGTAGGGTTTCTTTATAAAACCCGATGAAACTTTTATTAGGGCTAGCTAAAAAATTCTTATAAAGGTATGTTTTATCAATGCTAAAATAAAAAGCACCGATAAAATATGTCTTTATTAGTGAAAAAAATATAGCGCTGATAAAGAAATTTTTTATCAGTGTTTTTTTAGCATCGATAAAGATAGATCTTTATCAAGACTAAAAAAGTGTTGATGAAGATATAATGTTAATAATTTATTATATTATTATATATATTTATAAAATTATATACATGATAAATATATATTTATATTTATAAAATTGTAATTTAAATAATTATAAAATTATAAGAAATATACTTATTGTATTTATAATATTAGAAATATATATCATAAATATATTAATTATATATATTTATAAGATTATAGATGTATATAACTACATTTCTTCTAATTTTATAATTAATTATATGAATATAAATTTATTTATATTTGTAATTATAAATGAATATATATATATATATATATATTTAAATAATTATAAAATTATAACAAATTAATATTTCTAATATTTATAATTTTAAAAATATTTATATTTAATATGTTTATTATAATTTTATAATTTTTTAAATATATCTGTATTTATTTATTACTATAAATATACATTTTTTATTTCTCAATATTTGTATATATTTATTTAATTATATATAACATTATATATAAAAATAATAAATATATTTTTTATGAATTAATAATTATTTAAATAAATATATATTTATTTTAATTAAAAATTATAATAAATAAATTATTTATAGTTGTAATTATATATATATATAATCATAAAATTATAAAAAATATATTTATAATTTTTATAAAAATATATAATTAATATATTTATTATATTTATTTAATTATTTAAATATATCTACATTTATTTAGAATTATATTTATAACTATTTGTATTTATTTATAGATATTTGCATATAAATATTTGTAATTAATATATTTATTATAATTTTTAAATTATTTAAATATATCTATATTTATTTAGGAATTATAATTATAAATATTTTTATATATTTATAAATATATATATTTAATTATATATTTATAACTTTATAAGTAGTATAATAAATATATATATTATAATTTTATAATTTTTTACACACACGCACACACACATATATTTTTAGTTATAATTATAACTATAAATAAATATATTTATAATTTTGTGTATATATATATAATTATAATATATGTATTTATTGTAATTCTATAATTTTTTAAATATATATATATTATTATAATTATAATTATAAATAAATATATTTAAAAAGTATTTATATATACTTAAAATTTAATAATTATAAATATAATAAATATATTTATTCTTTAAATATATTTAATGCAATTTTATAAGTATTGAGAACATAATATAGTATATATATGGGTAACATGAATTAATCATATACACCTAGTAAAATATATATAATAAAAAACAAGCCATAAATGGACAACATGAATAATTAAAAGTGTATAATGTATAAATGAACATTCATGTTGATATATAACATATATGCACGCACAACCAATATATTATTTGACCAAATTCATTAGAAATACATATATATTTAATTATAATCTTATAATTTTTTTAAAACATTATATATATACATTTTTGAATTATTAAAAAATATATATTAATTATAAACATGCATTTTTTATTTAATATATACAAAATAAACATTATTTTTGAATATAAATATAATAATTGTATATAAATTATTATTAAAAACTTTTATGAGCACTAAAAAAAGAACTGATAAAGAGTAGTTTTATCAGTGCTTTTAGCTAGCGCTGATAGATACCCCCCTTTTATCAGTGCTTTCTGTTTAACACTGATAAAATGAGGCGTTTCCCTTGCCCCGTTTTGTGGTAGTGATCCCATCGCACCTTGTTGTGGATTGAACGCCTGCCGTAGACTACCAAGATCCCACACCCGATCATCATCAGCAAAAAACCAGTTCACCATCCCACCGAATACCAGCTTCCGTCATTCGCTAGCTCTCCCTCCATCTCCCGTGGTCACCCTCGACCCGCATCTCAATGTCACCGAAACCCAGGCTTGTTGGTACACACCCCCCACACCATCAGACAGAAACTCCCAACCATCATCTCACCACGCAATAGGCCCCTGTCGAGATCTATTCTTGTACTCTTCCAGTTGCTCCATCGTCACCCCACTAGAGGCTACCCATTCAGTGTGTAAGCTGAAGACCCCCCAAGATGAGATAATCAGTATACAGATCCTGGCAAGCGGTGGCACATGCATGTCGTAGGTAGGCAGTGATGCAAGCCTAATGACGCATTTAGTATGATGCAGGCATGATGCTGTACTGGGCCTTTGGGCCAGTTTGTGGGCCTTTGGACCATATAATGGGCTTCATGCTCACTGGGTCTTCGATCCATGTACTGAATAAATAAGTCTTGATGGGTGGTCTATCCCATGGGGGGCTATGGGTTGTCTTTCCAGTCTTTGTGTGTGTATTTAATGTAATTGCTCCCTCGAACACATAATATATATATATATATATATTTAAATAATTATAAACAAATATTTATAAATATATTTATTTATACTTACAATTATAAATATATATATGTAAATAATTATAAAATTATAATAAATTTATTTATTATACTTGTAAAGTTATAGATATATATAATTAAATAAATATATTTAAAAATATATACAAATATTTATCAATAAATAAATATATTTATAATCATAATTCTAAATTAATATAGATATATTTAAATAATTAAAAAATTATAATAAATATATTAATTATATATATTTATAAAACTATAAATATAATAATTATAATTGTTATAATTTCTTAATTATTTAAAAAAATATATATTTATAATTATAACTATAAATAAAGATATATTTATTGTAATATTTTAATTACAAATAAATAAATAAATATATTTATAGTTATAATTATAAATAAATATATGATTATTTAAATAATTATAAAATTATAAAAAATATATTTATGATACTTATAATGTTTTAAATATACTAGAAAAGTAGAGACCATGGAGTAAACTCTATGACCTCAAAATTTTATTAAGACAAGTAGACAAGTAAACAAAAGTGTGTAGGGTACAAGTGAAAAACACACCACCATAAATATATAAGAAACACAATTCATCCCTTATTTTTACCACTCCTACCACAAAAAACCACCCCTATTCAGTGGGTATCTTCCTCTCCTCCATTACTTCAAAGTATGCCACTGATCACCCTGGTCATCAATTAGTTCATCAACCACATCCACATTCTGCTCAACGTCAACATCTTTACCACCCTTAACACAGTGTCTCTCATCAAACACATCCTCATTTGTGGGCTGCCTAATTTGCAAGTCTTATACACCATCCTTCTTGACCATCCAAGGAGAGACATTAGTCACATGTGATGATAAATATTATTTACCTTTCCTCCCATAGATCTCCCTATAAAGCTCATCAAACTCTAGAGAATTAATGGATTCCAACATGGTGAAAAGCTATGTGTCGCATCACTATTATTAGATAAACAACATGTGAACTATCAAAAGTAGAAGCCTCCTTGACTGCTACAGGTTCTAAAATAGAGGCATGTGTAGGTGTCAATAAATTCCCTTGAGGAGATAAAGCATCACCAACAACAACCTGCACTTCCCCTGATGGTTTGGGTGTAACAAAAGTTGCTAGATCATCGTGCCCACACTGCCTAGAGGCAGTAGCATCACGAAAAACTAAATCTAGAGTCACTTTCATAGTGGCATGAGGAGATAAAGCATTGCTAGCAACAACTTGCACTTCCCCTGATGGTTCGGGTGTATCAATAGCTACTAGAGAATCATTCCCACACTACCTAGAGGCAGTAGCATCTGGATTCACCTTCATAGTGGAATACATGGTCTTCATAACAGCATTAAAAGAGTCACCTTGTAATTGTGTGGAAATAGGATCAAGTTTCCCTTTAGCAAGATATTGTTCCTCAAAAAAAAATGCAGGTTCCATTGGCACATCACTGTCATGGCTAATATCATCACCCCATTTAGATGAGGTTTCCCCTTGAACCATAGAAGCAATAAGCATGTTTATAAGGGGTTCACCCCTACTGCCATCAACCGAAACTAAATTCCCATTAATCTTTTTCCCAATCACAACTTTTGAAAAAGATGGAGGATCCCCCTCCACTGTCCCATGGCTAGAGCTATGCACAAGATTATCTTTTTTGGGTGAAGATAGATCCTTAACCCCATCAAGGGTACCTTGATTCTTATCCACAAACTTAGGAGCATAAGTACCAGTATAGATAATTTCAAATTTTCACTTTTCAACAAGATGTCCATGCCTTTTACAGTTAGAGCATCTCATTCCGTTATGGAATTTATCCTTACTGAAGTTCCAAAGGATTGAATAATAACTGAGGGGGGGGGGGGTTGAATCAATTGTTCAATTTTAATAAGGTTCAATACTTTTAAAAACTTAACCCCTTCAACATATTACAATTTATTTCCTTATCAAATTTTTGTAAATACTCATTAATGAAAAATTATGAAATCAAGTAAAGAAAACAATAGTTACAAGGTTTGGCCTCAGTGTGAGAACCTACATCCTTTCCATAGCCACTCTCGTGGGTCTATGGAAATTCACTATTATGAATAAGTGAATACAACTTGTGTTAACTCCCTTTAGACACCTTCTGTACCCCGATAGGAAAGATTATAATGAATTCTGTTAGTTTACAATGATTTCTTATAAAACAATTTATCCAAACAAAATAATAAATACTTTGTTGAATGTGCTCCATAATTGATCAGTTTGAATCCTCAGTATGATTTTCTCAATATGATGATGCTGGATCCAATTTTCTCAATACGATGATGCTAGATATGATTCCCTATATGATAATGATGGATCTGATTCTCTCAATACGATAATGATGGATCCGATTCTCTCAATATAATGATAAAATAATTCTTCAATATGAAAAACTAAAACACTGCTAGAATGCTCAATACAATTTTTCTTCAAATAGATGAGAACTTTCAATTTGAATTCTCCCGCGATCCACCTTTTTCGTGGATGTAAAAGTTGCAAATGGATGAATATTTTCAGGTCCAAAAGTTCGAATACCCTGAGGGGAGGGGGGGGGGGTGAATCAGAGTATGATAGATTAAAATTTATTCCCCTTCAGATCTTGTTTCATTGTTAAACAAAAATATTTTCTCTCTCATTCTCGGTGCAAAGTATGAACAAAATTTAAATCATGCACAAAACAAAATAATTATTACTTGGTTCACCCTCACTGGGCTACGTCCAAGGAGAATACAAAAACGGTGTTATGATGTACCAAATTCACTAAGGCTCTCATCCAATAATGAGAACAATGTTCGGACTATATCTTCTATACCTAGGGTCACCGACTTTGCAAGGTTTAGGGTATGTTCACTACATTCCCAAGGGTCACTCCCTATGCCTCTTTCTCTAGCTCACTATTGGTGGAAATGTTCACCGTCTTTCTAATACTTTTCTCTCTGCTCTTGGAAAATAATCCACTCATAGTTTATTGGCCTGTAGGTCGAACACAGTTTATGGACATGTATGTCCCTTCATTTTCATGAATTTATATATCCTAAACTTTTGGTAGATGCTCTCTTAATGTCCCTTTTTCATCTACAGATGAAGTTCACCTTCCTAGGTACTGTAAGGTACCGAAAAATACTTTCGCAAACTGATTTGAATCCCTTTTCAAGCTTCCTTGAGTGTTACATGAACCACCTACTCATCCTGTGTACTATGTACCAGGTATGGTACATGGAACACCTCTTCCATGTACCACTTCCACCTCTGTGAACCTCCCTTTTCCCATGGAATGCCTCAGCCTTTGCTATTGCATACTACCTCCGCTTACCGACTTTACGATCTCCTCTACGAATCACCCTCTGTCTACAAACTATTATATGTTCACAGACTACCTTCTCTTATGCAGACTATCTCTCTTACACATATCAGACTTCCTTCTTTTCATACCGAACATCCTCCTCAGCATACTACTTCCTTTGAAATTTTGAGTTCCATACAAAAACCTTTGGTGGAATTTCTTCCACGCGAACCACTTTTCCTCATGGAAATCCTCCTCGTGAACCACTTTCAGATTTCAACGAATTCCTGGAGTAAAGAGATGTTCTCTAATGATATTCACTCTTTCTACTAATTGGTGGGATTTTCTCTCCTTATATGGTAAATGATATCAGCAAAATATACTAATCCAACATTTACCAAATCATTGATTCGATACAGTCACCACCGCATACTGATCCTCCTCCCACAAATCGAAACCCTTTCGCATACCATTTTTACACCGTGGTCCTCATAATTCCTTTTCTCCTATACGGTCGATCTCCTCCACCAATGAAAATACATCCATGCATCTCACTACCTTCCATTGCAAACCATTTTCAATTTTGTGGACCGATCCCACGTACCGTTCCCGCTACTTGGTATGCGGCTGTGAACCCTTCCCAGACATAGTACGCGGTCTATGTCCTGTTCTCCATGTTTCTCTTCCTTTTACAATTTTGTTTTCTACTCTTCACACCATTCAGTCCTATGAAGAAAACCTTATATTTGAAAAAACAAATTCTCAATTTTGAGGCCCAAAAATTTAGCAAACACTGGGAGGCTACACTGCATTAAAAACATGTCTTCGAAAAATATCAAACATACTCATTCGCGATCATTTGTCTTTGTCAAAAAACACAATCATACCCAAAAAATTCTGAGAGGAAACATTGAGGGATTTTTTCCCAACAATATCCCCCTTTGGGTTTGTTAACAACTCTTCTCATAATAATTCTTCATATTTTGATACCTCGTTAACAATCCTTCCATATTCAACCACCATTCGCTTCATGCGATTAAGATAGCGATCAAAGATTTACTCAACACATACTTTATGACCACATGAGCCATGATCGGCATAAGAAACAAGATTATAATGAAAAGTTCATCAAATAACCATTTCATTTCTAACACTATCTCTTGAAACCACAACTGATTTCATCACGAACCTCAACTATCATGATATGTAAAATTTCATAGATCACTTATAGAATCATCATATTTATTGCTCCCCCTATGTTATAGCTTCTACAACCAGCTTCATCTCAGCTTCAAATCCCCCTATCTTTCTACTCCACTTAACAGCTTCTTCCTAAATATTTTCTCCCCCTTGAATAATCAATCTTTCTCCCCCTTTGTCAATGAACCCGAAGGGCCCTTCAAGGTTGTCTACAACAGAGAAAAGAACACATGTCATCAAATTAGGGAAAGAAACATCATACCTCAGGGAGAGGGGGGGGGGGGGGGAGGTCCCACATCCACACCATTTGAAGTGAAAAAAGTTAACTGGACTCCCATAGCCATTCAATGCCTTTCAAACAATTATTTGGGTAGGGCCTTCATAAGAATATCTGAAACTTGTTGTTTTGTAGGCACATAATCCAACTTTAGAAGCCCTTTCTCTACATTATCCTTGATAAAATGATACTTGATTTCAATGTGATTTGTCCTTTAGTGATGGACTGGATTTTTGATCAAATTTATAGCACTTGAATTATCACAATGGATTCTGATCAGATATTTCACTTCAATTCCTATATCCTCAAGCAGCTACTTCATCCACAATAACTGCGTGAAAGCTTGAGTAGCCGCAATATATTCTACTTATTCAGTTCTCAATGAAATGAAATATTGTTTCTTTATTAACCAAGAAATACATAATCCTCCAAGATAAAAGGAACCTCATGACGTTGAATTCCTGTCATCTACTGATCCAACCCAATCTACATCTGTATATCCCAATAATTCTGGATGATATTTTTCATTATATATTAAACCAAAATACACTATTCCCTTGATATATAAAAGTATTATTTTCAATTAAATCATGTGGATATCCATGGGATTGCTTTGATATCTCACTGCTTGGCATGTGGAAAATACAATATTAGGCCTTGTTGATTCCAGATAAAATATAATTCCAATGATTTACCTGTATTCTATGACATTGACTACCTTGCCTTCATCATGCCATGATAGTTTCAACCTGTTAGCAACCATAGTATTTATCTCCTTTTAATTTTCCATTAAAAATCTTCTTATAACCTCCTTGGCATATTTATATTGAGAAATAAAAGTTCCACTCCTTCCTTGTATCACCTGTAAACCATGAACAAATGTTCGCTCACCAATCATCGACATTTTGAACTCCCTTTTCATGAATTCAGAAAACTATTTGCATTATGCTTCATATGATCCACCAAATATTATGTCATCAACATAAACTAGCACCATTATCCTTTGACTAATACTTTTGTTGAAATACAAATTGTAATCAAATCCCCCACATTGGAAACCGAGCTTCTTTAGAAACTGATCAAGCATTGAATACCATGCTCTTGGTGCTTTCTTCAAACCATATAAAGCCTTATTCAACTAAAAAAATCTATCCTCATCTTCATGAATGAGAAAACCATATAGTTGATCAATGTAAACTTTTTCTTCTAGTACTCCATTTAGAAATAATGACTTGACGTCCATATAGAAAACCTTGAAATTTATTTGCACTATTATGACCATGATTAATATGATTGTCTCCAGCATCGAAAATGGTGATAATGTCTCATCAACATTAATACCCTATATCTGGGAGTACCCTTTTCACACTAGTCATGCTTTTTTTTCAAATCACGACACCATATTCATTAATTTTTTTTACAAAAGACCCATTTTTCCTGATGACATTCTTGTCTGCTAGTCTCAAAACAATTTCCCATGTCTGATTCTTCTCAATTTGGTAAAGCTCTTTATTCCTTTCCGAAACCCAATTCTCATCTCTAGCTGCTTTATTAAAGAATTTAGGCTTCACATGTGAAAAGTATGTTTTTTTCTATAGAGACTTCATCCTCCTTGTCTGAACTGGTGCTGTTTGATCACCAATTATGTTTTTCCTATCAATTTCAGCTCTTCTTGCTATTCTCTGGGTAGAAACTGATTTATTATCATCATCTGAGTCTTATTCTGAATCAACCTCTAGAGTCGGAGCATCTCCTACACTGCTCATCTCTTCATCACTATCCTCATGAGTCTGATTATGTATTTGCGGAATATTCTTTTCATTATCCACTATAGTCACATCATGACTTTCAAATATATTTCCTAGTCACTTGTTGAAGCATTTATATACTTTTCTTTTCTTTTATTACGCAAGAAATATCCATTCTTCCCCATGGGATTCAAACTTTATGTGTTTCTCCTTATTGAGAATGAAACATTTACTTTTGAATACTTGAAAGTAATTCAATAATTGATTATTTCCATAATATAAATTAGATGGAGTATTCTCCTCTTTCAGAAAAGGTAAATCTCTATTTAAAGTGTATATTGCGGTCATCATTGCTTCTTTCCAAAACTTCTCTGGGAGGTTTTTCTCAATGAGCATTGTTCTGGCCATGTTGTTGAAAATCTGATTTCTTCTCTCAACTACTCCATTCTACTATGGAGTTATTACTACTGAAACTTGATGCCTTATCCCATGTTTCTGGAGACAATCTTCCACTTGGATATTTGTGAACTCTGTTCTATTATCTATTCGAATTGTCTAGATTTTCTGACTAAGCATCTTTTCACATTCCCATCGATATCTTGTAATGAAACTGAACACTTTATATTTGTGGGTGATTATTAAAATCCATGCCATTTTTCTATAGTCATCAATGAAGAAAACATAATATCTCCTCCCATCAATATCGCTTGGAGAAATTGGCACACACACACAAATATTCACCAACTCAAGCAATCTTGTTGACTTTTACTCCTTTGGATTATATGTATTTTGAATGATATTCCCTTGTTGGAAGGTATCACATGTATGAGTATGATCACATGATAATATAGGGAGATTTAAATTAGAATCCTATTTCACCAAATTCTACAAGGGCGCTTGGATTATGTGGCCAAGATGCTTATGCCATAACTTGTTTTCTTCATCTTTGGACAGAAAGCACATATCTTCTTCTCCACTCACGAGGTAGAGATTCCCTTTTATACTCTTTCCTTACAACACAAAAATACCATCCTTTTCCTTGATGATACATAATTTCTTGGAAAAACTTATGGCATGCCCTAAGTCACACAATTGACTAACACTAAGTAAGTTGTGACTAAGCCCCTTTAATAACCAAGACATCTACTATCTCATGTATTTTCCTCCAAAAATGGATTTTCCTAAACTAATAATTTTCAATCTATCATCATTACCAAATATTACGATACCTTATTTATCGTATCTGATTCCAGTCACTAGATCCTTATTTCCCATTATATGGGAAGTGCACTCACTGTCAATGATCCATATCCCAGTGCGACCTGATGCCTTGAATGCAATTTCTATAACCACCGCCTACTCTACCCTTTTCTCTTTGTCCCAAGTATTTGACTTCATATCTGACAGGGAATAATGATCTTGATCTTCCTCAGTATATGATGGAACAACTTTAACCTGCAAAGCTACAAATTGATTTTTAATTTTTAGCTCTCTTGAAGATACATTTGGATGCTTCTTATGAACAAATTCAGTGTGCCTTGGTACATTCCTTTGCATTGTTGATGTGAAATATCTTTACATATGTCTGATTCCTTTACACTTGAAACAATGACCATCGAATGATGACCTAGAATTTTGAACTCTGTACGACCACCTATATTGGTCTTGTTCCCTTTGGTACCTCTTTTCTATGGAACATGCATTTTGAGAGTGTACTATCTTACCAAAACAATAGCATATTATGTGAGTTACATTTCTACATGGCAATGATGAACCACTAGTTGTGCCTTGGGTTATTTGAATCTTTTGATACTGTTTCGTACATAAATCAATTTTTGATCTTGGAGTGGGTGTTTATGGTCTGACTTGAACCATAACTACATTCTGTTTTAGATCAAGCCCCATACCAACCTTATCATTCAAAGTTGATTGTTTCTTCTATTCCTCTGGACCACTCTGCTCAATTATCATCTTCTCTAATGCATGTATGATCTTCTTTCCTGATGTCGAACTAAGAGTTAACATTTTATCTTAATCTTTAACTATTTTTCGCAGACTGAAAACTTACTCTTCTAGTTCTTCAATATGTTTTATTTGATTTCTTCCAGTTTTAGTCAAACTATCGATTTCAATTTTATGTTCTTCAATTTTGATTTTGTAATCAACCTCTTTTTCAGAGCTTTCTTTGTTTTGTATCTCAAAATATCTACATCTTCAAGGGAAGATTATAATTCATCATAAAGATAAACTCTTACTTCAATTTCTACTTCTTCATTGTCACTTTCTTCTCCTGTTAAATAATTTTTGACAACTTCCACTAACACATCTACATTATGATCCTTTCAGTCTTCCAATCATTCTACCTTAGATTTTTCTAAACTTTCATCTTCTTTTGAAAACAGAATTTTCCTTTTGAAGAACTTTGTCTTAGTACTTATCTCACCTTTCACATTTGATGAATACTTATTTTGGGGAATTTCATCATTTTATTCATTTTCAGCATCAAAATTCTTAGGAAATTTTACTAAAAAATTCCTAATCTTTCTGAATCAAAAGCATGAAAATGAAATTTCACCTTTGAACTTCCCTTTCCCCTTTGCAGATTTGAGCAGAGAAATGAAATGACATTAGCCAAACTGTCTTTATCAGAACTATATTCAACAGAGAGATTATTCATGGCCTTAAATTCCACTTCTTTGGTTATCCCCTTTTCCACTACTTCATTATCATCATTTCTCATTTCATATGCTACAAGGGTACTGTGTAGGTTATCTAGTGTCAGATCTTTTGGGTCTTTGTCTCCCAACACTAAAACTTTTAGATTCAACTGGGGTGAATGTTTCCTCAATATACATTTCAAAATCTTTATATCTTCATGACTTCTCTAATAACTTTCATGTCTTCCATAATAAAATTTACCCTATCAAAGAATGAATCAATAGTCTCATTGGGGTTCATTCTAAGATCCTCATACTTATTCCATAGAACCTACATATTTTCTTCACAAGATTTTGTGTTTCCCTAATAAATGTTCAACTTTTTTTCCCACATAACATGTGATGTTTTACAGGACATCACCTTCATATAAATTTAATTTGATAGGGCTCACCATAAACCAATGATCCCTTTAGAATCAGCATCCAATTCAATTATTTTAGCTTTTGATAAAGCACCACTATTGTTGTCAGTTGATATTCCATGTATATCTACTGTAAAGACATCAATCCCTACTGATCAGAAGTAGTGATTCATTTGATTATTCCAGAGTTGAAAATTATTTCTGTTGAAGATCGGAATTACTTTTTGACTAACCACCTCAATTGATTCTTCTAATAGAGAAACACTTACTTTCAACCTTTCCCTCTGATACCAATTGTTAGGTCTAAAAGGTTGAATACCCTGAGAGGGGATGGGGGATGAATCAGGGTATGACAGATTAAAACTTCTTCCCCTTCAGTTCTTCTTTCGTCGTTAAACAAAACTATTTCTCTCTCATTCTCATTGAAAAGCATGATTTCAATTTAAATCATGCATAAGAAATAAGAATTTTTACTTAGTTTACCCTCATTGGGCTACATCCAAGGAGAATACAATGGAGGTGTGTTGATGTACCAAATTCACTAAGGCTCTCAGCCAATAATGAATACAATGTTCGGGCTAGATCTTCTATGCCCAGGCTCACTACATTTACAATGTTTATGGCCTGTTAACTGCATTCCCAAGGGTCACTCCCTATGCCTCTTTCGTTGGATCATTATCAATTGAAGGGGTCACCATCTTCCGCTTCCTTCGTTAATTACTTTTGGAAAGGAATCTACTCACTGTTTATTGACTTGTAGGTCAAACATAGTTTATGGACATGTAGGTCCCTTCATTTTCATGAATTAATGCACCCTAAACATTAGGTAGATGCTCTGTTGAAGTCCCCCTTTCACCTACAGATGAAGTCTACCTTCCTGGGTACTGTTAGATACCGAAAAATACTTTCAAAATATAATTTAAAGCCTTTTCAAGCTTCCTTGAGTATTTTGTGAACCACCTTCTCCTCCCGCGTACTATGTACTGGGTATTTTATACAGAACACATCCTTTGTGTACCGCTTTTGCCTTCATGAACCTCCGTTCTCCTACAGAATTCCTCGTTCTTCACTATCGTGTACCACCTCTACTTACTGACTTTGAGAACCTCCTCTGCGAATCACCCTCTTTCAATAAACTGTTCTCTATTCATGAAATACCATCACTTCTGTAGATCTTCTCTCCTCTACATACTAGACTTCATTATTTTCATACTGAACTTCCTTCTTCACATACTAATTCCTTTTCAGTTTTGAGTTCCTTGAAAAAAACTTCAGTAGAATTGCTTCCGCGCAAACCACTTTTCCTCACAGAAATCCTCCTCATGAACCACTTTTGTATTTCACCAAATTCTCAGAGAAAATATATGTTCTCTATGATATTCACTCTCACTATTAATCAATGAGATTAGATCTCCCTATATGGGAAAAGATATAAAAAAATCCACTAATCCAAGATTTACCAAATCTTTGATTCGATATAGCCACCACCGCATACTGATCCTCCTAATGAAAATCGTAACCCTTCTACATACCATTTTTACACCTTTCTCCTCATACTTCATTTTCTCTTACGTAGTAAATCTCCTTCTCCAATGACAAGCCATCCGCGTATTGTAACGCCTTCCTCCACGAACCATTTTCATTTTTGCAGACTGCTCTTGCGTACCGTTCCCACTGCCTGGTACGCTACTAAGAACCCTTCTTGGACATGGTACGCTGTCCATGTCCTGAGATCCAAGTTTCTCTTCCTTTTCCAATTTTTTTCACCGCTCTTCACACCGTTCATTCCTATTAAGAAAACCTTACATTGACAAAAAAAAATTCCCAATTTTGAGGCCCAAAAATTTGGCAAACACTGGGAGACTGCACCCCCTTAAAAACCTATCTTCCAAAAATATAAACCATACCCATTTATAGTCATATGACTTTTTCAACAAACACAATCACAACCAAAACATGTTGAGATAACACATTGAGGAATTTTTTCCCAACAAATGTTCTGAGAAATTATTTATAGAAAAATTTGAAAACAAAAGTGGGAAACTTGAAAACTTTCCCCGCTTCCTCAAATTTCAAAACTCTACAAATCACTCATATTTATTTCAACTTTAACTTATTCAATTACCCTAATATTTATATGAGATTTACACAAAAGTGAATTTCATGTTTGACTTCTTCAACTCTTTATATATTTCTCATCTCATTATGATATGTTTCTTTCTCAGTATGAATTCATTGTTATGAATGTTAGAATGATATGTCTGAGTATGATATACTCTATAATATCAAATGTAGGATTGAAATAAGAATGAGATTATCATATACAAGAGGGGGGGGGGGGATGAATTGTACCTTTTAAAAATTCCTTTATAACTTTTAAAGATGGTTATGTTTAACAAGGTTAAACAAGATAATTCACAAGACCTTTATAATTTCTAATTATTTGCTAAATTCTGAAATAGTGATTCCAAAAATGAAACTTAACTAAAGTTCACAAAGATGGAGATTCTACCTTAAAGTGTATAGAATCTAACTATATCAGAGTACATGTAAGGAAGTATAAGAAAGTTATACTTTCCTTATCAATAAAAAATGCAGTGGAAAAACAAAGTAGTAAAACTAAAAGTAACAAGTATAAACTCTTTTGACCCAAAGAGGAGGGTATTCCAACAACCTTGGATAAAGGTCCCTTGATTTATACTTTCAAGAAATTCTATCTTATCCACAACAAGGTAAGCCCTCGATACAAAGATTAGAGTCTGTCTTACTATCCCCGCAAGCCCTTAACTATCAGGTAGTCGACACCTCTGTCTTCCTCAGTAAGGAATCCCTCAACTTCAAAGTGTTGGAACCTCTGTCTTCCTATCCCCAGAAGCCCTCGATTGTACACAACAACAATCAGAGTCGTACGAAGAAAATCTGCACAAGTCAAAGTTTGAACATGTAGTTCAAACTTTCTGCACGAATCTTGAGAGTTGACAAGAGCCTCTCTCTCTAGAAATCACTTCAACAGCATGTAAGCATAGTTGTCAAAGTTGTGTCACAATTGTATCTTCTTTTTAAATGAGCTCCTATTTATAGGTGAAGTTCCAACGATCATCTCCCTCCTCTAACAGTCATATTCTTCCTTGAATTTTGGAGGGACCTGTACACATTTCACTTAACCAACAGTTAGTCAATAACTGAAAGCACGACATTGTTTTATAATAGAACAAGTGTAAGCATAAGTAAAACTAAAGTTTAGAATTAATGTAAATAGAAGTTCAGAATTTAAGCAAAGTATGATAGTTCGTAGTCTAACTAAAAATATAATTCAGATTTTATAATAAAGAGATATTCGGATTCTGTTTTGTAGGAATTCGGAACCTGAATTTTGTAGAAATCTGGAGACTAAATTTCATGGTAATTTGGAGTTTGGATTCTCAGGGATTCAGAACCTGAACTTAAAGAGTTCGAAGTCGAACTCATAGAAGTTCGGAGTCGAACTCATATAAGTTCAGAGTCGAACTCATAGAAGTTCAAAGTCAAAATCATAGAAGTTTAGAGTCGAACTCAGAGAAGTTCCGAGTCGAACTTTATGAGAGTTCGTATCTAGAATTCGGAGTAGAACTTCATGAGAGTTTGTATCCAGAATTTGAAGTTGAACTTCATGAGAGTTCATATCTAGAATTTGGAGTTGAACTTCATTAGAGTTTGTATCCAGAATTCAAATCCTAAAACAGAATGATTCATGTCTAAGTATTATATGATTCTGAGGTTTTAGATATGAATCTGATTTTTACACTTAAGAAAAATATTGATATGATTAATGAAAACAAGGTAGGGGTAAATTTCCTTTGGGAAGGAAATTTTCCTTATAGAAGTGAAATAGGGGTAAAATGAAATTTTCCTTAAGAAAAGGTGTTAGTGATTTTCAAAACAAGAGGAATGATAAAGTCACAAGAAAACCTTGATGACTTATCAATCTCCCCCATGAATTTCAGGAATGGAAAAAGTCATAAGGAAAACCTTATTGACTCAACAATCTCCCCCTTTTTGGAAAGCACAAACATCCTTACGAAAAAGAATGTAATAACTTAGAATAAATTTCTAAACTTGTAATTAAAGCTTATCTCCCTTTGTTTATGATTAATGGTGAATACGAATAACTCCCCCTTAGGCTTTGAAACTCTAAGGATCGTATTCTAGATTTCTAGAATGAGATATTTCATTTTAATGAAGAATTCGTAATGAGAAATCCCCCTTAATTAAGGATATTTCTTTTTATACTTTGAAAATTTTCTTCTCCCTTTTAGATTTTTCCTTCTCCCTTTTGAGTTCTTTTTCCTTCTCCCCCTTTTTTATTTTCAAAAAGAATTTGAGGGAATGAAAAAACAATAAAGTACCTAAAACATTAGTAAGACATACAAACAATACAAGCAACAAAAGTTTTCATTAAGATTGAAAGGATTTTTACAAGGAAAGACATTACAACAAAATATCAGATTGGTATATTTGTCTTCTTTTTCTTTGGGGATTAGCTTCTTTAGAAGGGTTTTGAGCTTCTCTAAGTATTTGTGGTCCTCCTCATCTTGCTTCTCCAAGGATATGATCCTTTCTTATTGAGCCTTTAGAGCCTCAGACTGAGCCTTATTAACTTCATCCTGCTTCACAAGCTTATCTTCGATCTCAATCCAGAGGTCTCTTTATCTTTTTCAGCTTTGAGAAACAGAGTTAAGCTTTCCATTTAGATCCTTCACCTATTGATTCTGAGTATTTTTCTCAAGGGTCATCTTATTCTGAAGATTCTTCATCTTGGAATCCTCGGTATCAAAAGATTCTTTCACATCATTCTAAAAGGTATCAAGCTCTGTCAAATCCTAATCGATCTTCTTTGACCATAAAGTCATTTTACTTCAAGATTTTCTGTGGACCTCATAATTGATAAGGAAATTTTTATGATCTACCTCAATCTTCACACATTTATCAATCACCATGGATATGGATTCTGACTTCTGATTCATGCTGTGCTAAATCATCTATAATCTAGAGTCTATTGTGGGAAAGATTGGAATTGTATCGACCAACTTCTTCAGAGACTCAACAACAAAATCGTGTCCCAGTGTAGATGACTACGAATCTGATATCTTTCTAGGTGAATGTTCTTCTTCAATTTCCACAAGCTTTATTTTTGAAGAGCCACCAACATGATTCTTCATTATGATATCTTTCATTGGGGTGTCCATAAGCACTTTCTTACCCTTATCAACCTTCGAAATGTCTTCCTCATCACGAGATCCTTCCTCACTTTCAGATAGTTGAAATATCTTGTCTTCATCATGTTTTTCCTTATCTGCTCCTTCCTCAAGAAAGTGCTTTTCATAGATTTCTTCCTCAGATAATTCATTCTCTTTTTCTTCTTCCTTGTCTTCATATTTCTTACCTTCTTTCTCATCTCCCTTTCCCGGAGTGACAAGCTTTGAGGAATCAGCCTTAGATGTTTGGAGTGGTAATTTTTCTGATGGATTTTCCTTTATTTGATAATATTCAACTTGTTTAATCAGATCATCTAAGTCACCACTTTCTTCTTCTACTTCTTCTTATTCCTCTTCTTCTACTTCTTCTTCAACTTATTCTTCAACCTCTTCCACTTCTTCAACAAATTCTTTCTCTTTGGATTTTTCTGGAGTGACAAAATTCTTCCCCAAAGTCTCAGGTAATGGCTTGATAAGGAATGTTTCCGATACTGGAATATCCTCAGAAGCTACTTCTGTGGCTTTCAAAAGAGATTGTACAAATTCAGCCTCATACAATTTCTTCTTCATCTTATTCTCTTTTTCTACCTTCTCAAGGTATTCAGTAGTCTTATCCCTTAAAGACTTGGCTTTAGTAGGGTCTAATCCAAACTAAGGTTCCCCTTCTTTCCTCATTTCCTTATCTTCCCTCCATTTTTCAACTACTTCATCTAGATACACTTTCTGTTTCTTTGGTTTGGGAGGTGTGGATTGATCTTCCTTAGCTTTAGGGGTTTTGTATGTCTCCTCCACTTCCTTCATCTTTCTCTTCTTCCCGGCCTTCTTCGATGGCTCAGCTTTTTCAATATTTTCGGGATTGGCTTCTACCTCTTCCTCTGGAAGATCATAGAACTCTTTTTTCTCCTTTAAATAAGACATATTCATTATTTTCAGAGTGTCATCACTAACAAGCATATGTTTTCAATTCCGAGACTTATATTTTCATGCGATCTTGAATGAGTCAAGACACCGAACTATCATCTTTGAAAGTAAGGCAAGAAACATGATATTTTGGGCTCTAATATTCCCCTCCTTGATGTTCTTGATTGTAACAAGTACATGCCTCATCAAATTGATTTTCCTTATATTTACCAGGAAGTCTAAGAAATATATATCACTTTTCTTGAGAGTATCTTTGTCACCCTTTCTCAGTACTAAGAAACCTTGTACCCATAGCTGAAGGATTCGGTTATTAGAAGATAGTTGAGAAATTTTGGATGTCTTGACATCATCAAGTACAAGACATTGTAAGTCCTTTACCTTAACAAAACTACCTAGAACATCCGGGAGTTTGTGTGAGCAAAAATCAGCTTCCCCTTCATACACCAGCCCCAACAAGCTTGCAGCCTTGGTGTAAGTAAGTTTGTAGGTCTTCCCATAACTCTTAAAGGAAATATTTTTCTCTTCCCTCTTCCTCAAAGAAACAAACCGATTCATAGAACTCTATAAGCAATTCCAGATACACCACGTCTTGATCACCTGTATTAGCCATGCATACATCTTCCCAACTATTTAACTTGATATTCTTAGAGATGATAAAATCATACTTGAAAAAGTTTGGATGGACCAACCTTTCCCTGTATACTTTTCATTTGGAGATTGTCTTGGAGGTAGAAATTTCTTGAGAAGTGGCTTCTACAGACATTCGGATTCGAGGAACTCTGAAAGATTCAGAACGGGCTTTAAGAACTGAGGCATAGCTTCAAGACGCGAGAGAATGGAAATCAATGTGGGATAGCATTAGGGTTCCCCTTTATATAGGTGATGGTGGTGACCTTTCAACTTCCAAAACCAATCTAACGGTTGAAAAACTCTCTGATCTGATCTGATGATTTAAAACATACCCGCAAAGAATTCTTGAATCCGATCTTTTGAGGTTTTGAAGACATTCAGATTTAAGAAGAAATGAATCCGAAATTTTTTTAAAAACAGAGGAAACTACGAGAAAGTAAAAGTAACTTTGAAAACTTAAGTAAGGAAAATATACCTTTCAAATTGTCTAGGAAGTTTATTCGTAATAGGTGATATTCTTCTTGAATAAAATTTGACTACGAAAAACTCACTACGAAAAATTCACTATGAAAAACTCAAAAAGTTTTATTGCAAAGAGTTCTAGAACAAAGATCAATTACGAAAATTATGAGTATGGAAATTCCCATTACAAAAATCCTGATTACGAAAACTTCCATTACGAAAATTTCTCATATGAAAATTTCCTGTAAGAAAGTTTCTATCATGAAAATTTCCATTACAAAAATTTCCAGTACGAAAATTTCCATTAAGAAAAATTTTCTTTCCAAAAATTTTCATGATGAAAAATTTCCATTTTGAAAATTTTCATTTCAAAAAAAAATTGAAAAAATTCATAACAGATGTACCCCCCCTATGAAAAGGAGTTTATTAATATAAAGAGATTGGTTCAACAAGAAGTTAATTAAAGAAAAATTACCTTACGGTTATCATTCCTAACTTCTATTTAATGTATTCAAATCTATCAGAGGGTAAAGATTTTGTAAAAATGTCAGCAAGTTGATCTTGTGTTCCGATAAACTGAAGAATGATATCTTCTTTTAGTGTGTGATCCCTAAGAAAGTGATGCCTAATATCTATGTGCTTTACACGAGAGTGATGTGCATGGTTTTTACTAAGGGCAATGGCACTTGTGTTATTACACAAAATTTGAGTCTTAGTAATCTCAAGCCATAATCTTTGAGTGTGTGTTGCATCCACATCACTTGAGCACAACAACTTCCAGCTGCTACATATTCAGCTTCAGCAGTGGATAGTGCTATAGAATATTGCTTCTTGCAAGACCAAGAAACTAATTAATCTCCTAAGAAATGACAAGTTCCAGATGTACTCTTTCTATCCATTCTATATCCACCAATGTCAGCATCTGAAAAACTATTTAAGATAAAATCATTTCTAGAATTATAAAATAGTCCTAGATCCATGGTTCCCTTTAAGTAGCGAAAAATTCTTTTCACTGCCTTTAAATGAGATTAATTAGTATTGGATTGATATCTTACACATAAGCATACTGAAAACTTCAAGTCTGGTCAACTAGCTATCAAGTAAAGTAGACTTCCTATCATACCTCTAAAAGATGTTTGATCTACTGGTTTCCCAGCTTCATCAAGATCAAGAGTGTTTTAGGTACCAATAAGAGTACTTATACTCTTATTATTTTCATATCCATACTTTTTAAGAATATATTTAATATACTTATGTTGGGATATGTAGATTCCTTCTGGTTTTTGAGAAATTTTAAAACCAAAGAAAATTGTTAACTCACCCATCATACTCATTTCAAACTCAGATTTCATTAGATTCGCAACGAAATCAGTTAAAGATTGCTGATTTGAACCAAATATAATGCCATCAACATAAATTTGAACAATCAAAACATTTTTCTTGTCTTTCTTTATAAAAAGGGTTGGATCTGCATTTCCCTTAACATAGTTATTTTGAAGAAAAAATCCTGTAAGTCTATCATACCAAGATCATGGGGCTTGTTTAAGGCCATACAAAGCTTTGGTAAGTCTAAATACATGATCAGGATGTTTTGTGTCTTCAAAGCCAGGAGGTTGTTCAACAAAAACTTCCTCTTGAACATAACCATTAAGAAAAGCACATTTTACCTCCATTTGAAAAATCTTAAAATTGAAGAATGATGCAAAGGAAATTAAAATACTAATAGATTCAAGTCTAGCTACTAGATAATAGGTTTCTTAATAGTCTATTCCTTCTTGTTGATTATAGCCTTTAGCAACTAATCTAGCTTTATTTCTTATGATGATTCCATTTTCATCACACTTATTTCTGAAGACCCATTTTACTCCAATAACAGAAGTTTCCTTAGGTCTTTCAACCAAGGTCTAGAATTTATTCCTTTCGAATTGATTTAGTTCATCTTGCGTGGTTTTAATCCAATAATCATCACTTAAAGCTTCATCAGTGATTTTTGTTTCTAATTGTGAAAGGAATGCTAGATGCTCTACTTAATTTCTTAAGGAACTTCTAGTCCTTATAGGTTGATTCACATAACCAATGATACTATCACTAGGATGATTCTTAAGAAATAACTGATTTGGGTTTTGTAATACCTGTTCGTCAATATAGGGTAGGAAATCTTCTGGGGTAAATGTTTCAAAAGCATCTTCTTGAACATTTTCCATATCTGAAGGATCTTTTATCATAGGTTGATAATCAGTTTTTGTAAACACATACAAGGATGTAGGTTGGGGTTTTTTAAAAACAAAAGGATCAGTTTCATCAAATTTGACATGTACTGTCTCTTCAACAGTACAAGTATTTTTTGTTGAAAACTCTATAAGCCTCAGAAGTTGTGGAGTAGCCTAAGAAAATTCATTCATCAGATTTTGGTGCGAATTTGTGTAGATTATCTTTAGTATTCAGAATGAATAATTTTCAACCAAAAACCTTAAAGTAGGAAAGTCTAGGTTTTCTACCATTCCATAACTCATAAGGAGTTTTATTAAGAAAAGGTCTAATTAAAACATGATTTATAGTGTGACAGGAAATACTTACAGCTTCAGCCCAAAAATGTTTTGCTACAGAATACTCACTCAACATGGTTCTAGTTATCTCTTGAAGAATTCTATTTCTTATTTCAACAACACCATTTTGTTGAGGTGTTTTGGGTGCTGAGAAGTTGTGAGTAATACCTTTTCTACTACAAAAGTTTCAAAATCAGAATTTTGAAATTCTCCTCCATGATCACTATGAATAGTTTTCAATGGAAGGTTTTTCTCATTTTTATCTTGGTTTCTAAAACTTTTGAAATAAGAAAAATATTCAGACTTTTTTTCTAGAAAATAGACCCAGGTAAATCTAGTGTAATCATAAACTAAGAAAAATACATAATACTTGCCCCCAATGATTCCAGTTTGTGTTGGACCAAAAATATCCATATGCACTAGCTGTAATGCATCAGTAGTTGAGACTTCACTGACTAATTTAAAATTTGATTTATGTTTCTTTCCATATTGACAAGGTTCACAGACTTTTGAAGAGTCAAATCTAAGCTCCGGTAGATCCTTAACTAAACCTTTCTTAGAGAGTTTGCATAAGTTCCTATGGTTACAATGTCCTAACCTTCTATGCCACAACCAAGAATGATCTTCCATTGCACTAATGCAAGGTAAGTCTTGGATCCTAAGGTCTTCTAAGTTTAGTGTGTAAACATTCTCTTGCCTATTGGCAGAAAGAATAAATTCTTCCTTGAAATTGTGTAATAGGCATTGATCATTCCTAAAATTCACAAGGTAGCCTTCATCACATAATTGACTTATGCTGATGAGGTTGTGCTTAATTCCTTTTACAAATAAAACATTTGAAATTAAAGTTTTTACAAGAAGAACAATGTTCCCTATTCCAATAATTTCTCCCTGAGCATTATCTTCGAAAGTTACTTTTCCTCCTTTCGTCTTGATAATATTTTTGAAATAGATTTTGTTACCAGTCATATGTCGGGAACATCCACTATCCATGTACTATGTATTTTTGTTGGTACTCTCCCTATTTTCCTAAAAATAAGAAAAAGTTAGGTTTTCGGAATCTAGACTTTCTTGGATCCGAAAATCTCAGAAAGAAAAATTTTGGGTACCCACATATTCTTTGAAAAATAAGCCTTATGAAATCCTAAGGATTGGGTTTTGTTTAAGGAACAATTCTTTGCCCAGTGACCACCACATTGACACTTTGTGCAGAATGAGGCACTTTGAGGAACAAAGTAGTTGTTACTAAAAATTGGTTTAGAACTTGTGTAACCAAAACTAGAAGTATTCCTTCAAGTTCGATTTTGTGAATACATTTTATCAAAATTTTCCTTACCTAGGGTAATGTTTGACAAACACTTCCTTAAAGAAAATATTTCGGATTTAAGTTTAATAATTAAGTTATTCTCTTTAAAAACATTTGAACTAGAGCTAGGATCGATAACATTTTTCTTAGAAATTACATTTTCTAGATATTTTGAAAGTTTAATCTTCTCAGAACTTACTTCCTCAATATTTTTTGAAATATTTTCAAAATCAAATTTTTTTTATCAAGATCTTTAGAATGATCTGATATTTCCTTAGTAAGAATAATATTTCTAGAATTTTTCTTATCGAGTTTTTTCATGAGTTTTGAATTCTCATTTTCAAGGAGTTTGGAAAACCTAGAAACTTCTTCATAGGTAGGTAAAGTATTATCTTCATCAGAAGAGGATTCTTCATCCGAAGAGTTATAATATTTAATATCATTAGCATTTAAAGAAACATTGGTCATTGATTCAGCATTGTGTACCTTGTCCATAAAGCAATGATTATTAGTAGGTAGCCTGGCTAAAAGACCGAGATTCTTCTATCCAGAAGATTCATAATCTTAAGATTCATCTAAAGAGTCTCCACCACTGGCACTCTATGTGTCATTAGCTTTCAACACTTTCTCAGATTTGGACTTGTAATATTTCTTTCTATTCCTTTCAGAATGACTCTCTTTTCTTTCTTTTCTCTTGATCATAGGGCAATCGGGTCTTATGTGTCTAGCTATCTTACATTCATAGCATGTGACTTCAGAATATTTATTGTCTTTCCTTTACTTCTTCTTGTATTTGGATTGAAATTTCCTTTGTCCAGCTATCTTGTTCATACTTCGAGCAAGATTTTCTAATTCATTATCTGAGGACTCACTTCCACTAGATTTGGAATGGATAAAAACTTTCTTAGATCTGGATCTAGTAACTCTCTTAGGAGTCTTGCCTTTCATATGATTGGTGGTAGTAGTAAAAGCTACACTGCCATTTCCATTATTCTTCTTCACAATATCATCATCTCTCTTCATTCTAGTCTCAAGCTGAAGAAGAGTTCCAAATAGCTCATCAAGGGTAATCTGACTAACCTTTCTATTCTCATCAATTATAGTCCTTTTAGATTCCCACTCATTTGGCATGATGTCGATGATCTTGTCAACAAGGGATTCATCATCTAGAACTTTCTCTCCCATTGATTGTAAGATATTCACGATACTCATGAATCTATGTTTCACTTTGAATATGGGTTCACCATAAAGAAAATTAAAACCATGATATTCGGCTTTAAGAATGGATCTTCTAGACTCAATTACTTTGGAAGTTCCAAAGTGAGTAACTTCTAGTTTTTTCCGTATATAATTTTCTGCTTCACAAGAATAAATTTGACTATATATATTTATAGTCATTGAACAAAGTAAAGTATTTCGTACCTTATAGTTCAGTTGGTAATCATGCTTTTCTTGATTTTTAAAGGCACTTATTTATCAGGGATCTTGTATCCACCAGTAAGCATAACAAAATTTTCAACCCCAATGTTGATAATGAAAGTCTTCATGCGATCTCTCCAATATTCGTAATCATTACCATCAAAGATTGGTGGTCTGATAGGATTTAGATTGTCTATAGAACCAAAATTTAAGCTTTCCATCATTAAAAAAATCTTTCCACAAACTTGTTAGTAGAAAAAGTTTGTAAACAAGGAAAATATTCCAAGCAATAAATTAGATATTGTAACTCTAAGCAAAAGTTAATCCAAACTATGAGTCCGAAAAATATATTCTGAAAAATATGAATTCAGAAGTGTGAATCCAAAAATTCAATTCCGAGAATTTTTTTATGAATCTAATCATGATATTAATTCATATTAAACCAAATCCTTTGATCAATTGTTAAATTGATACAAGGTATGAGTTCACCTACTCTGATACCAATTTTTAGAATGATATGTCTGAGTATGATATACTCTATAATATCAAACGTAGGATCAAAATAAGAATGAGATTCTCAGATACAAGAGGGGGGGGGGTGAATTGTACATTTTAAAAATTCCTTTGTAACTTTTAAATATGGTTATGTTTAACATGGTTAAATAAGATAATTCACAAGACCTCTATAAGTTCTAATTACTTTCTAAATTCCAAAATAGTGATTCCAAAAATGAAACTTAACTAAAGTTCAAAAAGATGAAGATTCTACCTTAAAGAGTATAGAATCTAACTATATCAGAGTACAAGTAAGGAAGTATAATAAAGTTATACTTTCCTTATCAATACAAAATGCAGCGAAAAAACAAAGTAGTAAAACTACAAGTAACAAGTATAAATTTTTTTGACCCAAAGAGGAGGGTATCCAACAACCTTGGATAAAGGTCCCTTGATTTATACTTTCAATAAAGTTTGTCTTTCCCACACCAGGGTAGGCCCTCGATACGAATATCAGACTCTATCTTGCTATCCCCACAAGCCCTCAACTATCAGGTAGTCGGCACCTCTGTCTTCCTCAGAAAGGAAGCCCTCAACTTCAAGGTGTTGGAAACTCTGTCTTCCTATCCCCGGAAGACCTCGATTGTACACAACAACAATCGGAGTCGCATGAAGCAAATCTGCACAAGGCAAAGTTTGAAAAGGTAGTTCAAACTTTCTGCATGAATCTTGAGAGTTGATAAGAGCCTCTATCTCTAGAAATCACTTCAATAGCATGTAAGCACAGTTTTCAAAGTTGTGTAAAAGTTATAGCTTCTTTTCAAATGAGATCATATTTATAGGTGAAGTTCCAATGGTCGGCTCCCTCCTCCAATGGTCATATTCTTTCTTGAATTTCGGAGGGACCTGTACACATGTCTCTTAACCAATGGTTAGTCAATAACTAAAAGCACAACATCGTTTTATAATAGAACAAGTGTAATCATAAGTAAAACTGAAGTTCAGAATGAATGTAAATAGAATTTCGGAATGTAAGCAAGGTATGACAGTTCGTAGTCTAACTAAAAATAGAATTCAGAGTCTATAATAAATAGATATTCGGATTCTGTTTTGTAGGAATTCAGAACCTGAATTCTGTAGAAATCCGGAGTTGGAATTTCATGGTAATTCGGAGTCTAGATTCTGAGTGATTTAGAACCTGAACTTAAAGAGTTCGGAGTCAAACTCAGAGAAGTTCGGAGTCGAACTTTATGAGAGTTCATATCCATAATTTGGAGTAGAAATTCATGAGAGTTCATATCCAGAATTTGGAGTTGAACTTCATGAGAGTTCTTATCTAGAATTCGGAGTTGAACTTCATTAGAGTTCGTATCCAGAATTCAGATCCTAAAACATAATGCTTCATGTCTAAGTATTATATGATTATGAGGTTTTAGATATGAATATGATTTTTACACTTAAGAAAAATATTGATATGATTAATGAAAACAAGGTAGGGGTAAATTTCCTTCGGGAAGGAAATTTTCCTTATGTAAGTGAAATAGGGGTAAAATGAAATTTTTCTTAAGAAAAGGTGTTTGTGATTTTAAAAACAAGAGGAATGATAAATTTATAAGGAAACCTTGATGAATTATCAATCTCCCCCATGAATGAAGGAATGGAAAAAGTCATAAAGAAAACCTTATTGACTCAACAATGAATAATTTAGAAAAATTTCCTTAGTATGAAATTCTGAGTATGATAATCTCAGTATAAAAATCCCCTGTACAAAAATCTTAGTATAAAAATCCTAGTACAAAAATATTAGTACAAAAATCCCTAGTAAGATTCTCCCAATATGATTTTTTCTTCCTTAGGCTCGAAAACATCTTTTTCTTTCTTATCACATTACGATGTAATTCCTATTATGAAGGAAATCCTATTATTATGGAAATCCCATTATGATGGAAGTATCATTTTTCAACTATAAAATTCTTAAAACCTCTCCACCATTTCTTCAAAAGCTTTTATCATGAGAGTTTTCATGATTTGTGAGAACTTCATGATCAGTAAAAAATCATCTAATTTGTATTTAGAATGTATGAAAACTTTATAACTCTTTACTTCACATTATTCTTTCAAAAATCTTTTGAAACAATAATACTTATTCATCTAATAACTTCTGTCTCAGCAACTTCTTTCCTTATAACTTAGAAAATACATTCTTTCTCTAATTACAGAAAAGACATACTTCCAACAAATAATATTTTTTTTCTCTGATTCTTTTGAATCCGATGATTTTCAATGTCATGCCAGTGGACCTGAATATGAAAAAGTGTCTGATCAACAACTTCATCTTCCTAAATTCTTCTATGTCCGGTGCAGCTCAATACAAAAAACCTGGGTCCAGAAACTTGTGTTTGGAAAACAATCTCATTACGATAGAGTGGGTCCAATTCCTAAATAATAAAATAAAATTCTTCATCAAAAAGGTTAGTTGTCAATAAATACAAAATCCTTACCATGCCCAATGGTTGAGAAATTAAGGAAAAATTCAGGAACATGCTCAAATTCAATACTAAGTTCAAACATAAAGTCACCAGCAAGCAAATATACAGTCTCAAAAAGAGGCAAATACATATCAAAATCAAATCCAAATGAGAGAAAAGTGGCCATAACTCATAATATTAGTCTCTTTATCAATTTTAAGTGGGTTTACAATTGAAAAGGAAACATCCCAGAGGATGTTGGGATGAAAAAAAACCCAATTCAACCCTTTCACATGAATCCAAGACTCTGAAATAGTGTTCTTGTTCTGAAAGGGGTCAAACCAAGGGTCCCAATTCTGAAGCCTTAGAATTCTAGGCTAGAGGTTAACAAAACCGCAACTCCAGGCCCTCAATTTCTTTTCATTTGAACCAAAAGTGATATGAAAGAAATTCATACTGAGCAATAAAATATGTAGTAACTAAAACCCCAGATCTGCTATATGCAGTTCCTTAGGTCTTCAAGCTTCCAAGAATCATCCATTTGTGAGCTCAGATGACTAATAATGGAGTGTTTGTAGACTGCAATCTGGTCTTCAAAGATTCAAGGATTCGCTTCAACAACCGTGAGCACACCATTCCTTGAGATCTGATTACGATAAATGGAATCAATGCTCCAAGATCCAAGGAAGAATCTATCCACACCCCTTGTCAGCATCACGCTCGCTTTCAGAGATCCCAACTCTAAATGCTTCAAGGCGTGAGTAGTCGATGGTTCATCCATCGAAGCATCATTATGCCTTCCAGCACCACCCTTCCTAACGAGACCAATAAAGACTTCAATAGGATCAAAGTAATCAAACAGAGACAACTTCATCGCGAATTGAAACCATAGATCCCATTTTTGTAGTGCGAGAAACTCCCATCCCGCCCATCTCTCTCTCCATGTTATAAATATATATAATTAAATAAATATATTTATAAATATATACAAATATTTATAAATAAATAAAAATATTTATAATCACAATTATAAATAAATATAGATATATTTAAATAATTATAAAATTATAATAAATATATTAATTATATATATTAATAAAATTATAAATATAATAAATATATTTATTATAATTTTATAATTATTTAAATAAAATAAATAAATAAATAAATATTTATAATTACAACTATAAATAAATATTTATTATACTTATAATGTTATAAATACATATAATTAAAAAAATATATTTATAAATATATACAAATATTTATAAATAAATAAAAATATTTATAATCACAATTATAAATAAATATAGATATATTTAAATAATTATAAAATTATAATAAATATATTAATTATATATATTAATAAAATTATAAATATAATAAATATATTTATTATAATTTTATAATTATTTAAATAAAATAAATAAATAAATAAATATTTATAATTACAACTATAAATAAATATTTATTATACTTATAATGTTATAAATACATATAATTAAATAAATATATTTATAAATATATACAAATATTTATAAATAAATACAAATATTTATAATTATAATTGTAAATAATTATAAATATATTTAAATAATTATAAAATTATAATAAATATATTTATTATATATATTTATAAAATTATAAGTATAATAAATACAGTTATTAAAATTTTATAATTATAAATAAATAAATATTTATTTATAATATGTATAATTTTATAAATTTATATAATTATATAAACATATTTATTATATATATAAATATAAATAAATAAATATATATTTATAGTTATAATTATTAATAAATAAATATATATTTATTGTATATATAATTTTATAAATATATATAAAAAAATAAACACATTATTAACATGATATCTTTATCAACACTTTTTTAGCACTAATAACGGCGTATCTTTATCAGTGCTAAAAAACACTGATAAATGTAGGTTTTATCAATGATTTCTATTTTAGAGCTGGTAAAACATACCTTTATTAACACTTTTTATGTAGTGCTGATAAAAGAATCACCTGATTTTATAAATGAAACCTAACAATTAAATTCTTCTCTCGCACACCTTTAAGCTCTTGTGGAATCCAAGTGCCGCTGCGCTGCCACTCTTGCCGAACCCCACTGCCGCCACTCCTCCGCTCTCACCCAACCACACTGTCTCCACCCCGAAATGCCGCCACTCTTACCGAACCCCCTTCCATGGATCCTTTTCTCTCGCCCAACCGCATTGCCACAGCCCCACCACACCGTTGCTCTTGCTGAACCCCACTACCATCATGCACCGCTCTCCCCTAACCATACTGCCTCTGCGCTGCTGCTTTTCCACATTGTCATTGCGTCACTATGCCACTACGCCACCTCAATAAACCCTACTTCCACCACATTTTCGATGAATAAAGACCCTCAAAACTAAAGGTATGGTATTCAAATCTTGTTTTTACATATATTTCTCTATGATTTATCCTAATCTCCCCTTATTCTTCATTATTCATTCCTTTTCCTTGGCGATTGATACTATATATGTCCACAGGGATGAACCTAGGGCAGGGGATAAGGGTTTAATGAAATTTCATCTCTTTTTTGGTTATTAGGGATCCTTCCTTAGTGATTTTATATGAATGTGACAGAGTTTAATAGTTTTCATGTAGGTGTCTCTAAATATTTTTTCATTCCCTATAAACTCATAATTTTCTTGATATTTCTATTATTTATTATTATAAAACATTATTTTGATGAAACATTATGGATTATTGTTTAATATAATGACTTTTATTTTCTAAAAAATAAATTCAATGTGTATTTTTAAAGGAAAATTTTTTTGGGTGCATCGAGTGCTCAATGAAGTGATTCAAAGAAATGATTTGGTTTCAAATAAATCATCAATATAATTTTTTATTGAAATATAACATAGAAATGTTGTTTTTGTAATTTAAAACTTATGATAATTAAATTATATACGTTTGATTATTATTTTTACATGGGAGACTTTGGGTGATTTGGTAACTTGGACAGATGCAATGACCAATACAAATTACGCTATAGAAAGGGATAGTGTCCTGGTTAGTCTGAGTGTGTTAAAATGATCGATTAGTACCCTAATGATATTGATGATCTCCCTCATATGGAATACTTGATTCATGTATTCCATCTAGTGTTCATGGTGACATTCTTAGTATCCTCAGACTCAGAGGTTTTATCATATGATGCATGATTAATAACTACCTATAATGTGATATCTTTATTACCCTATTTATTATTGAATATTGATATTTCTAATGTCATCTAACATCATTTTTTAATTTATTTGACCATTTTTATGCTTTCTATTATGGAAATATTATTTTAAAGAATCAATAATTTTTATGTCTTTTTTTAAAACTAAAACTAATGGTTTCCAAGATGAAAAACATTATTTAGATTCAACGTGTTATCCTATTGGGAATTTCTTCGCACCCTACATATTCTAAAAGGGTGTATATAGACTTGGATTTATAGGATACATGAAAAATAAAGGGTTCCATTACATTTGGTGACTCCTATTGACCATTTTGGTTTATTGGATAAGAAAATTATGGAAACATTTTAATCAATCAAGTGATTTTATAAATATGGACTAATTTATAAATTGATTTAAAGGGATTTTTAAGTGTAATGTTTTAATAAATATCTTATAAATGATTTTAAATTATTATATATAGAGAATTGGACACTTTATGTGTTTTCTAAGTGGTTTTTGCCTTGTTATGGAATGATATTCGATGAAAAGTGTTTGAGAAAATAACTAAATTTATTTTTTTAAAGAATTAATTTGGTTTTAAAATCAGTGGTAACCACCAACTTGATGTTTTAAAAATTATTCTTGTGTTAATTGGATTTTAAAACAAGAGTTTGGGTGATTTGAAAGTGTTAAAAATGTTGGAAAATATTGTTTTATTTTTAATATGGTGAGTTAATGATTGTGATATATATTTAAAACATCTTTTTTATTATTGGTTAATTTTTATGTCAATGTTTTGGGGTGTTTAAAGCTTTTATTATTTCTAAATGAGATGGATTATTTTAAAAGGGTGTGTTTTCCCATGTGGATTGGATTTTGAATCTTATTGTGACTTTTAATATTTTTCAATGGATTTTTAAAGGGTAGTGTGAATTCCCATTTGAGTTTCAAAGGTGTTTTGATTAAATTAGTCCAAAGAGTAGATTGGGATGATGTTTATAAATGATAAAATGGATTAGTATTCAAATCATGTTTTGAAAAGGGAAGACTCATTTAACATTTTATAAAAAATTAGCTTTAATAAAAGGAGTGATACCCTCTTAATCCCCTTTGAAAAGTGTTCTAAAATGAGAAAAATTAGAATGATATCTATTTGGAATTCTAAGAATGTGTGAGTTTTTAAAATAGGGTTTTAGGCCACCAAACCTAGTTTTATGAGAATGGTTGGTTTTCAAACATGTTTTAGAAAATTATATTATAATTGGAAACCTCTTTGAGTTTTGAAATGTGTATACCAAAAATGTGTGTTTATGAAATAGTTTAAAGTAATATTTTGAAAGGGTGATTTGAAAAAGAGTTATTGGTCAAGGAAAAATATTTTACAAGTGATTGTTTTCATTTAATGAAAATCTTAGAAAAGGAGTTTTAACACACTTTTATGTGTTACTACTTATTTGGTAAAACTTTATACAAAATATTTATTTTTATAATGTATTTCAAAATAGATTTTTTGGATGTAATATGAAAGTGATCTCTTAGATTTGGAAGGTTGGGGTCACCTATTGGACTTTTATATCATGCCTATATTCTATAGGTTCAGGTTTATTCTGGCCTTTTCACTTCATTTGGATATTCTGAGAGTGATATATGGTTAGATGGTGACCCTAGTTGAGAATCTTTTGTGTATTGTTTTGGTTAAATATTAATATTACCAAATAAAATAGGATAGAAATGAATAAATAATGGATGGATTCAAATCATCTGACAAAAGAGTGTGAATACAGAGCGAAAGAGTTCATCAAGTTTGAAAAAGATAATGCATATAAACATTCTCAAATACTTTTTCCATTTTTAAATTATTGTTATTCAAGAATAATTAGTCCTAAGGAGTTGTAAGAACACTTGATCTTTCATGAAATAGATCAAAGTTATAAATGTTGGAATAAACATGGGGAAAATGAGAATGTATCTAGTGGAAAGGATAGAATTGCATTTTATGGATCATATGATATGATTATAAGTGTGGACAATGAAGAAGAACGTATCAAGGATGTGATTGAAGATATGAATGGTGATGAAGATTATATTGAGTAAATGATAAGAACGTTTGAAGATGAACTTCATGATTGCCTAAAATTGTTTTGAGAAGTTAAAGAGTTGTGAAAAGATACCATTGTATGCTGGTTTCACTAAATATATAGCATTGTTAGCTATAATGAAGTTGTATAATTTGAAAGAAGGTAATGAATGGAGTGGCACCAATTTTTCGAAACTACATGATATCTTGAATGAAATGATCCCAAAAGATAACGAGCTCCCTTGCTAAAAATATGACACCAGATGAATGATACACTTGATGGGTATGATCTCTGAAAGAATACATGCATGCCTGAATGACTGTATACTATTTTTCAAGGACCAACGATCACTTACAGAATGCCCAATGTGTGGTTCTTATCAATATAAGAAAGATGAATCTGGTTCTATAAATGTTTTATGGCACTTTCCAATAATTCTAAGGTTTAGGAACCTATATGGAAGTGAGGAGACTATATGGAAATTGATGTGGTATGCAGATACAAAAAATAAATATGGGAAACTACGTCACCCGATAGACTCTCCTCAGTGTAAGAGAATTGATCACAAGTATCTTGAATTTGGAAATGATCTGAGAAACCTTCATATTGTGTTATCTACATATGGAGTGAACCCTTTTGGTTTTCTAAGTAGAAATCACAGTACATATTCAGTTATTTTGGTAAATTACAACTTTCCACCATGGTTATGCATGAAATGAAAATACATCATGTTATATATACTTATATCAGTACCAAAAAAATAGAGTAAGGATATTGATGTTTGTTTATCACCATTAATCGCGGATTTTAAAATATTTTGGGATTCAGGTGTTACATTGTATGATGCTTACAAAAATAAAGATTTCACATTGAGAGCCATGTTTTATGGGATGATAAATGAATTTCCTTATTATGGAAAATTTTCATGATATAAAATTAATGAAAATCAAGGGTATCCCATTTTTGAACAAGGTACACAATCAATTAGGTTGAACCATTCATTGAAAACTATGTTTTTTTCAGGACATCACATATTTCTACCCCAAAGTCATAAGTATTGATTTTAGAAAACACCATTCTATGGAAGTTTAGAAGAATATACAACACCTTCTCCACTAATAGGTGATCAACCATTTGAGAAAGTAAAAGATGCGGACACTACTTTTGTTAAACCATTTTTGAAAAACCTTATGAAAACCAATTGAAAAAAGAGATCAATTTTTTTGAATTACCATACTAGATTTTTTTGTACGTCATAAATTTTCTTGATATTATGCATGTTGAAAAAATGTATGTGATAGTGTCATAGACACATTTTTAAATGCACCTGACAAAAAAAAATATGGAATTAAGGCTAGGTTGAACATGGTTGACATGAGAATACAAGAAGAGTTGGCGCCAGTGAAGGGTGAAAACGAAATTTTCTTCCTCTAGATGCTTACACTCTTTCCAGGTAGGAGAGATATTATTTTTTCAACTTCTTGAGTGATTTAATGGTTCTAGAGTGTTATTTATCGAATATCAATAATATCATTTCAATGACTTATTTAAAGTTAATGGTCCTGAAATCACATGAGTTTTATGTTTTGATACAAGATCTAATTACTATATCTTTATGTTGCATTTTTCCCGAGAATGCACGTCATACATTAAAAAAGATCTATTGTTCTTCAAAGCTATATTCTGCAAAGTTATAGACCTGAAAAAATTGCTGACTATAGAAAGAGAAATTGTTTTCATATTATGTGAATTGAAAATGTTCTTCCCACTAACATTCTTTGATATGATGGTTCACTTGGTGAGAGTGATTTTACTATGTCGTCTTGTACACTATAAATGGATGTACCCCATTAAACAATATTTGAAGATTTTTAAAGGGTATGTCAAAAATCAAAGTTGGTGAGAGGGTTTTATTGTAGAGAAATATATTTTTAAGGAATACATTGAATTCTGTACCGAATACCTATCCAGTGTGTAAAACATTGGTCTACTGAAATCTTATCACACTGGGTGGGTTATGGGTGAAGGAATTTCTGGAAGAGATGTTGTCACAATCAATATTACAGATCAGGAGCATGCCCACCTTTATGTTTTTCATAATAGTTTAGAGGCTTCCCCATATGTTGAAACCCACAAAGAAATTCTTAGGAATTTGAATCCATTAAGGGATGAAATATAGATATCAAATACACATAATAAGTAGTTTATAGGATTGTTTAGGACCATATTGTTAAGAAGTTAGATGAAAATCCTAATTCAATTTCAGAATGACTTAGATGGCTAGCTAGAGGACCAAGTTTGTATGAATTATCTTATGATGTTTATGTAATTAATGGTTATACATTCTATACAAATAAATATGATTAAGAAAGTAACATGAAAAATAGTGGAGTTAAACTTGTAGATAAATCAATAAATGTTTCTGGTACTAAGGAAAGAAATCCAATTTATGTGAATATGTAATACTTTGGCATCATCTTAAAAATATGGTAGTTTTATTATATAACATTCCAAGTGATGATTTTTCAATAAAAGTGGGTTGATAATAGGAGTGCTATTAAAATAGATGAATTGTGATTACTGAAAGTTTTCTTTGAGTAGGAAGGTTACAAATGTTAACTATTTATAATGGAATCATAAGAAACACAATAATTTTATACTCTATATCCTCCGAACCAAAAGTGGTCAATTTTTTGGTTATCGACCAAAACCACTGAAAGATCATATGAAAATTTAACTGAGGATGACCCTTTCATTGGTAAGTCACAATCATTTCATAGCAGACCCAATATAGATGGTATTTTTTATGTCATAGGAGACCATAATGAAGAGATTTGGATAGTTAATAGAGGGGTAAAATCCCTTCATCCTTTAAAAAAATAGAGTTTAATAATTAGGTTATATATTTTTTGTAATATACATTGTGCTACCTCATGTTATTATCTATTCACTTCTACATTTATGTAATATAAATTAAATGTTAAAACAATTCAATAGATAATGACTTCTATATATGCTGGTGAACCTAATCCCGTGGAACAACATGTCTCTCAGCCTAGTACTACTAACAATGTAGAGGAATAACAACCTTCTGCACATGATGGTGCACCAAATCCTAAGGAACAATAGAATTTTCAACATATTATTGCTCCCAGTACATAGGCATAATGACCATATGAACATGATGATTCTACCACTATATATGAAAACATATTGATGATATTGAATATGAGATAATGGTAGGAGACAAAGGACCGATGATGTAGAAAAAATAGGAGCCCCGTAGTTTGATGGTGTTAAAAAAAACCATTATATCGAAAATCAAAGGAATCGAATATGAGGTTAGATAGAATGTGTGGGGACAAAATGTTAACCCCAACAAGGTTATGATCAGTAATTACATTGGAATCATCACTCAATAATGTGTGTCAATTTATGTAGATTCATGGAACCATGTTGTTCCCACGCTTAAGATACCAATGTGAGAAGAGATTAGGATAACATTATGATATAATATCTTTATTTTAATAAAAAATAAAATAATGAAACATTGACTTAATCTTCATCATCCCCCATAGAGTACATTTATAGTAGACGAATCCCACAAAAAATATATATTAATTCTTACTGGAAGGATTCAAAGAGTCTTTTGCCAAATTTTAACAACACATCATCTTAAAGATGCTGAAGGGAAACTAAACCCGCACCCACCACTTATTTATACACATCTGATAACCCAAGAAACATGGGATACGTTTACTGGCTGTCATGTAGATGTGTCTTCTTAGGTATATTTTTTCTTGTAATACATTGCTTTATGATATGTTTATTCATCACTTTGATTGAAAATTTTTTATTTATGAAACAAAAACTGAGTGTTGAAAATAAGGAATGGGTAGTAAAACCAACGTACCCAAACCATAAAGCAAGGATGGGGCATGCTTCACTTGAAAAAATGGTATATATTTTAAATCTACCGTAATACTTATATTTGACATGAAAAAAAAACATAATTATGTTCCTTTGTTTATATATAGATTGATGACTCCAAATCAAAATCCACTTCCATCCCATGCTATGTGCTATAGAAGGAGGAATGTGTAAATAAAAATGGGATACTAATAGATGAAAAAACACAAAAAGTGTGAGAAACACATGTAAGTATGACATAATAATTTTTGTTTTCTTTAAATTTCTATCACATAATAATGATTACTTATTTTCTGACATTTTCTATCTGACATAATCACAATAATCGACAACACATGTACCAAATGAACACCAAATACTGGTGAACCTTGAAGTATCTAGGACAATATGGAAGTTTCAGAGGTGCGAGTTTTGGGGTGACACCCTGAACATATTTTGAGAAAAAAACAATAGGAGGATAAAGATAATGAAATGAAACAAATGAAAGAATGACTATCTACCCTTTAATAACAATTCCAATGGCATAGAGAGTTTCTAGAAACTTTTATGGGATGGGGGGAATCAAAGAGAAGAAATAACTCAAGAAAAACCATTGTATGAAGATCCCACCCCACCCCTATTAGCTTTGAGGTGATCCATTCCCCTCAAAGAGTTGTATTAGTTATGACAATCAATATTCTAATAATTTTTTCTGTGAAATGAGAATCAAATAAACACTGATACCTTTCCTGTAATGATATTCTATAGGGTGAAAATGACTATGATTTATATCTATCAACACCCAACGATCGCCTTGTAGTGAGGTATAGGGTGTTCAATATCCAATATGAAAGTCTACACAACATACCACTTAAAATGAGTCACGTGGGAGTGGAAATTAGCATAGCTCATGAGCCGAGTGCTAAGCTACCTATTCCACTTGATGATGACAATATTCATACAGTCAACTGATCTATTGGAACATTCATTTCCTAGACATCACATCTTTTAAAAAAACATGTCAATAAGGAGGTATTCATTTAAAATTTATTTTTCCAGCTAAACCTTTAATAATTAATAAAAATAGTTCTAAAATGATGAATTTTATTATAGACGGACAAAGTGGAGAGGGTTAAATGAAAGACAAACTCAAAAACATATAAAGGATCAACCAAATGATTGAAAAGATCTTCTAAAATCACCTCTTACCCACCCATTACATATTTTCATTTACTAACATTAAAGGTTCATGTGGTACAATGTTAAAAAAAGGTATTAGTCAAATATTTGATTTTGAAGAAAATATGTACAGAGAGGAAGGTGAAGATTACATTGGTGTTGAAAATGTAAATTAAATACATGACTATTATAGGCTAGGTTCTTTAGTTGTAAATTTATACATGAGGTATTTTTTCATGATTTTATTTTCTAAAAGATGATATACTATGTTAATTATGACTAAATACATTTCATATTTTTGGTTGACATATACATAAAAAACAATTGAATGGATTTCTCCATGATTTTTTTGGACTCGTTAGTCCTCACAACACCTCTATAGAACAAAAAAAAGAATAAAAAAAGGATGAAATAGTAGCAGGCCTAGTCAAATCATTTGAAAGAAAAATTTTAGATGGAATACTCTTCTCAATACCAACATTGCAGTGGTAAAACTTTATAATTTAATCTTATCAAATATATTTTCATTTATTTCATTACTTATTTATTTTTATGTTTTTAGAAAACATTATATACTCATTACGGTAAATTTGGATACTCTAAAGATTTATTTATTGGATTCACTACATGGATACACTACATCCAACATTTTAGAATTAAACATAAATTTATATAATTTATATTATCTTTTAATGAGGATTTTGTTATGATAGGGTGATGCATCAATATTTTAAAAAACAAGGAATGAGGCTAGGGGATAAGAACAAGGACCCTGAAAAGTTATACAACTAGACAAGTATAAGGTTATATATAATAATATTTCAATACAAAAACACAGATAAAAAAAATCACTCATTCTCTTCATTTTTTCAGAAGTGTCTGAAACAAAAAAATGGAAAGACTACGGTTATTATGTTTGTAAATTTATGAGAGAGATCATATTGGATGAACAAACTAGCATTAAAGAACATGTATTTTCGATATTAATTACTATTTTATTTAAAATATTTATTAATCCTTTGTGTATTTATATTTTTCTAGTACCACTATAACTATCGAAAAGACTCATATTCACAAGATGATATATATTTTCACAAAAATGAATGGGAAACATAACTGATGGAATAATGTACACAAATAACAAGAAGATGTTACCTTCATAGAATTTGTGTATTGTTTCATATTCATGTTTAATTTAGTTTTTTTATAATTACTCAGATAAGAATTTTTTTCTTATACAGGTGGATTCCTTTCATATTTATGGGTTAAGAATGTATACAACCATCATGAAAAGGTTAAATAATATGAATTTTTAATTAAATTTTTCATCATTTTTTCTAATATTTGTAAGTTGTTTCCATATCATATTTATATAAAACTTATTTAGTTTTTTTCATAGATATTTTGGGAATAAATAACATGTTAATTTTTTCTAATGTTACCACACTTTCCATTTTTTTCTTTGTTGAACTACCAATACTGCAGATTGATTTGATGTTCTTAGCTGAGAAATTTTTCTCGAATCAATATGCAGTGTTGGCAGTTCAACAGAGAAATAAATTGGAAATTATGGTAACATTTCCAGTTAGATTTTTTGAGACTTTGGGATGTGTAGGAATCAACGACACCTCAATCCTACACACACTGTGACTGGAATGAATCCAGGTGCATCTTTTTATTTAAAATTGACATTAATTTTAGTAAAATAGAAACTTTACATACTCAAATCTGAACAAAATTATTTATATTATTTTGATACTTTATTAAAATGATATATAAGTCATTTAAGACATGTAAGAATCAACCACACCTCAATATGACATACGATGTGACTAGTATGTCTCAAAGTGTCTGTTATTAGTTTAAAATCAACATTTTACTTCAAAATGAACCACTCACTAAAAAAACATGCTCAGATTTTCCAGATAATTTAGTACATTGATTCATCAATAATTTTTGAATTGTAAGAATGGGTCTCATGTAAAACCAATACACAGTATCACAGGTATGAGTCAATGTGCATGTTTTTAGTTTAAAATGATATTTTAGTAAAAAAGACAAGTGATGTAATGAAAACTGATCAAATGTATTAAATTTGTTTTGATAATTTTTTAAAATGATACACGAGTCACTTGGGAAATTTAAGAATCAGTCTCACCTTAATCCTATGCATGTGGTGACTGACATGACTCCAAGTGCGTAATTTTATTTAAAATTGAAATCAATTTTAGTAAAAAAGAGCAAGTGATGTAATAAAAAATAAGCAAAAAAATTCGTATTATTTTGAAACTTTATGTAAACAATATATAAGTCATTTGAGATGTGTAGGAATAATCCTCACCTGAATCCGAGGCATGATGTGACTGGTATGACTCATAATACGTCTTTTTTATTTAAAATTTAAACCAATTTTAGTAAAAAGGAAAAATGACCAACTCAAAACTGAGAAAACGCATTTGTATTGTTTTGATACTTTAGTAAAATGATCCATGAGTCATTTGAGATGTTTAGAAATCATTCTCACCTCAATATAATGCACAATTTGACTGTTATGACTCAAAGTGCAATTTTTATTTAAAATTGACATTAATTTTAGCAAAAGAAACAAGTGACCTACTAAAAACAAAGAAAACTGTAACACCCGAGATTTTTGTGAGAAATATTTTGTTTTTATGTCATATAAATCATCAAAGGAATCTTTCACTACACACAATACTATCTTGGATTACTTTACACGCAATCGCGACCTTCCTCGATAGCTTGCGTTGTACGCAATACCGAGTTTCACTGAACAACGATATGCTATTAAAATATTATTAAAACTAGCCATTATGAATAGTAATACCCACTTTTTGAAATTTTATAAATTTTATCTTTCAAAATGGACTTTATTTTTGGATTTGGAATATCGAAATTAGCCTAGGGTGAATTTTTGGTATTTTTCTGTAAACTTTCAATTTTTGATGAATAGTGAAAACATTGGGTTACTATTTAAAAACCAACTTTTATTTAAATAATTATTTATTTTATTTAAATTTATTTTAGGTAAAAATAGATAAATAATACCCACTTGTTATAGTACGTTTATTAACCATATAGTGTAAGAAAACAAGAAGACACGGTAAAAGTTAAATTATTTAACTTAGAGTTAAATATAAATGATAAGGTTAAAATAGTAACCTAAAATTGTCTAAAATATATTTTTTGAGAGTATTTAGACCAACACCCACCTTAGCTTCTAAATAAATAAATTTTGAGCTATTAAAAACCGAATATGACTTTATTATAAAATAATATTTTAATTTTTCCTAAAGTTCCCCTCTCCTCTCTTATAAAAGGGAACCTCCTCCCTCTCCCCCTCACACCACTTTGAGCCTTAAATATTAGACAAACTCTATCAATTTCTCTTCTCCACTTCCATAGAAACATCCTAGAGGTCCTGGTCTTCTTCAAAGACCATATTTAGTGCCCTAAGAGGAGGATAAGAAGAGGCGCTTCAAAGAAGAGGTAATGTCCGTTACCGATTCTTTCAACTTTATTTCTTCTTCTACTTCTTCTTCTTTAGTTGTTTAATTATGAAGTAATAACATCAGTATCACTCATATAATTATATGTTATTATAAATATGAAACAACCCTATTTCAACTTCTATCCATCCTACGGAAAATGAAATCACCGAGTGTGCGTACGTACGGAATACCATCTCCACGCCGTGGTGTAATCTATTTTCCACCACCACCTTACTTGGATGGGTATAATGGTGTAAAGAATAAATATATATGATTATTTTAAAGTGATATTGATTATTAAATAGTATACATACACTTCAATACAATTCCATGATCATGGGAATGATATCATAGCTCTTGCGTACGTATGGCCTACCACCTCCACGATGTGATGCAACTCGTTCTACATGATCTTCAATGCATAATGATTATATAAATGAATTGAATGAATAAATATAATATATATTACACTAATAAAATTATGTAAATGAGTTATCTATAACCTAAAAAGAATAATAAGAATTTATTCGACAAAACACGCATAAGAACAAAAACCAATAAACACCCGAATAACAAGTAGCATTGAAATATTACTAATACGAAGCTAAGAATATGACCATATATGACATAATAACAATGAGTAAGATTCTGGAATAAGTAAATAACCTTATTTAAATCATTATACAGGAGTTTCAGACACGTACGAAGCAAATCAGACCTAAGGTAAGGGAAAATATCACAATCTCATTTTTATCTGAGATTGTTTATACTTCAGAATTTACTGGGGAATATTTATCATCCACATCCATGTTTCCTCAATATTTAATATTATTTATATCCTCCTAAAATTTTTTAAATCTAATTTTACCCATTTATAAGTTTTTAGTAAAATATATGAAAGGAATCTTTTGTCGTTTTTAGTACGAGGTACTTTTTTGACTTTTCCGGCCAAAGTACGAGAAGAATGTTTTTCTTTAACTTATACAGCGTGAATGGATTTTTAGAACATTATTTCCATGAACCATCCTTTACAAGTTTTCAAGTTTATTTTTAATTCACTTCTTTTAGTTTAAAATTGTATGACATGTTAAGAAAGGAAAAATGTTTTTGAAGTAGAAATGATATTTTCCTCAAGAATGGAGTTCAAGTGTTTTATCAAAATTATTTTCCATCTAAGATAATATAGGGTTATGTTTCTATCCCTATTTTTAAATTGATTTGATTATATTATGATGGAATAGTTTTTATGAAGTCTTTTTATCTTATATGATTTATGTTATGATGACATGATGTTTAAGAATCCCATTTTTATTAAATGGGTTATGCTATGATGTATGATTTATGATCTTGTGACACACATAAGAATGGTATCATTATGAGATGGGTGGGACCTATATCTCCCTCCAATGCACTGGGTAAGGATTTATATCTCATGAGATAGACATGGCTGGAACAACAGGTTAATCAGGTTCAGTGATACAGGACTGAAACGAGGAGTGAACTCGGTTCAGAAATGGACTTTGTCCACTAAGATATTCTTGGAAATGAGTCTTGACTAATAAGAAATGATTCTATATTATTATGTGTGTATTCCACAAAGTTTCATGTTATGATTAATGGGATTAAATTTCACAACTATGATTTATCCCATGTTATGAAATTATGATCTCTTTTGCAGGTTAAGATTTCCAAAATGTTATGTTCTTATGAATATGATGCGATTGATATTTCTTTTGTTTACCCTTACTGAGAATTTTAGCTCACCCTTTTGTATGTTTTCTTTTCCACAGGTCAGGAATAAGGGTATTAAGTAGGATATTCCAAAAAGGTATTCTAAATATGATGAAATAAATGGGAGACAATGTAGATTCTTTATGAACTAGTTGTTTATGTTTCCGAGTTTCTAAAGACACTATACCTATACGGTCCTATTGTGGTTTTATTATATGTTGTAATACGTATGATTCAATTATGAAGTAATGAAAATATATATAAAGTATGGGTTGTTATAGTTGGTATCAGAGGAAAGGTATAGTCAACCTTTGGAAACTAGGATGTGAAAGTGTTGGTAAGAACCCTAAGGATATATCTAAGCATAGAACACAGTCATAGTGTTTTAGAAATGGACATGAACAACCTATGATAAGACCTTAAGTGTGAAATTTTATTCTTGATTATTTGGTTTTCCTATTATAATTAGTGTTGATCACACCGTTCTTCTTGGTTTTAGTCAATGGATAGAACTCGAAGGAACCATGTTAATGAGGAATGCGACGGGCAATGAAATTATTGTCCCCCTGAGAAACCAAACGTTATGGGAGCTGGGATGCAAAATCTTGTAGCCATGCTCACACAACTTTCTCAAGCTATGAATCATGTAGGACTTCCAAACAAGAAAATGAAGGAGCAAAATTCTGTTGAATCCTTCATGAGGCAGCATCCACCTTCATTCAGTGGGTCTACTGATCCATTAGTGGATGAACAATGGATCAGTACCACTGAAAATATATTTTTAGTTCTTTAATGTTCTGAACATGATAAAGTCATCTTAGTAGTATATCGTTTGGAAGGTGAAGCTGATCAATGGTGGAATATTATCAATAATATGAGGCCAAGAGATGAAATTGAGTCCATTGAATGGGACGAGTTCAAGAACTTATTTGTCAATAAGTACTTCCCTCATATTATTCGAACAAAGATGGAGAATGAGTTTCTTGAACTAAAGAAAAAGGATAATGAATCTGTTGGTACCTAAGAAGAAAATTTTACAAGACTTGAAAGGTACGCTTTTGGGATTATTATCCAACCTGATAGTAAGATTGATCGATTCTTTAGTGGCTTAAAACCTAGTCTTCGAAGGACGTTATCCATAAGGGACTTCAATAGCTACTAGGAAATCCTTCAATGTTCTCTCAAGGTTGAGATGGAGAATAGAGTAACCCATCAGTCATATGGGTTTGATAAGAAGAAGAAAATGGAATTCAAAGGGAAATCTAAATATCACACTGAAAATAAGATGAGTTTTCCCTTATGCTCAAAGTGTGGAAAGAAACATGGAGGGAGTTTTCTTAAAGGGACAAGTAAATTTTTCAAATGTGGAAAGGAAGGTCATCGGGAATTTGAATTCCACAATGATGGGAAGAAGATGTCTAGTGATGCGAACAAAGAAAAGTCTACATAGAGTGTACCTCCTACAATTCAATGTTACAAGTGCAAGGAAATGGGGCATTATTCCAATCAATGCCCTAATCCAAGGGTTGTTGAGAAGGATCGACATCAACAAACTCTTAAGTCTAAAGAAAAAGGAAAGTCACATGCAATTTCTATCAGTGATGTGGATTATGATAAAAAAGTGGTGAAAGGTACACTTACCATCCACTCTAAAGTAGAAAATGTTTTATTTGATTTTGGATCCACCCACTCTTTTATTTATGAAGAATTTTCTAAGGGTATCGCCATATTACCTCAGCAGTTAGATATTGAGTTAGCTATGACAACCCCTAATGGCACAATAGTTGCATCAAAAGTTTACAATTCTTCTCCGATTGAAGTTTGTGGTAAAGTGCTTCCTTCAAATCTTGTGATCCTTCTTATAATGGAATTTTATGTGATTCTTAGAATGGATTGGATTTCGTTATATGAAGTTCATATCGATTTCCAAATAAGGGAAATCGCATTTCATATTCCAAATCAATCTATGATCGTCTATCGATGCAAGGATAAACATAACTTTCCAGTGGAAATTTCATCCATCTTATGGGTCTTGATTCCACTAAATGAAGGTTATTTATCTCAAATGGTTGGAGAGAAACTCACAATTAAGAATATGCCCATTGTACGGGAGTTTGATGTTGTCTTTCCAGAGGAATTTCCTGGTCTTCCACCAAATCGTGAAGTTGATTTTTCAATAGAACTCGTACCAGGTGATTTACCTATTTCAAAGACACCTTATTGAATGGCCCCAATTGATTTTAAGGAATTGAAGAAGCAACTCCAAGAGAATCTTGATAAGGGATTCATACGCCCTAGTGCATCACCTTGGGGAGCACCTATTCTATTTGTTAAGAAGAAAGATGGATCAACGAGACTCTGCATTGATTATCAATAACTTAACAAGATCACTATTAAGAACAAATATCCTCTCCCATGCATTGATGACTTATTTGACCAACTACGCGGAGCTCAATACTTTTCCAAGATTGATCTTCGTTCAGGGTATCAAAAATTAAGGGTCAAAAGGGAGGATATACCAAAGACGACTTTCCATACAAGGTATGGACACTATGAATTTATAGTGATGCCATTTGGTCTTACTAATTCCCCTGCTATCTTCATGGATCTAATGAATAGAGTCTTTAGAGAGAATCTTGATCAGTTTGTGGTAGTCTTTATAGAAGATATTCTTGTCTATTCAAAGAGAAAGGAAGAACATGAAGATCACTTGAGAATTGTATTAAAGACCCTGAGAAAGGAGAAGCTTCATGCCAAATTTACCAAGTGTGAATTTTGGCTTCAAAAAGCTTCATTTTTGGGTCACATAATCTCAAAAGAGGGGATATCTGTGGATCTAGCAAAAACAAAGGTTATCGAAAGATGGTCGAGACCAACAACAGTAACTGAGATCCGAATTTTTCTTGGTTTGGATGGATATTATCGACGTTTTGTGAATGATTTTTCATGATTATCTAATCCACTCACCAGGTTGACTTAAAAAAGAGTTAAGTTCGCTTGGACAAGGGAGTGTGAAGAGAATTTCAAGGAGTTAAAAAGAAGTTTATCCAGTGCACCTGTGATCACACTACTTTGTAGTGGAGAAAGGTTTGTGATCTATAGTGATGCATCCAAGAAGGGATTGGGGTGTGTTCTCATGCAAAATTATATGATGATAGCTTATGCCTCATGACAGTTGAAAATCCATGAGCAAAATTACCCAACTCATGATTTGGAGTTAGCTGCGGTAATATTTGCATTAAAAATATAGAGGCATTATCTTTATGGTGAAAGGTGTGATATTTATACTGATCATAAAAGTTTAAAGTATATTTTCACACAAAAGGAGCTGAATATGTGCCAAAGAAGATGGTTGGAGCTGATTAAGGATTATGACTGCTCAATTCATTATCTCACTGGGAAAGCAAACAAGGCGGCAGATGCATTAAGTCGACAAGACCATGCTAGCTTATCCATGATGAGGATAAAAAAAGATCCAATATTTATGGATTTACAAAGGATGTATCTTGGAATTATAATGGAAGGGGAAAAATATTATCTTTATCAAATAAATTTTCAACCATATATACATGTGAATATTAAAGAGGCACAGAAAGAAGATGTATAGTTACAAAAAAAGGTGAGAAATGTTCCTAAATTTCACTTTGATTGTGACGAAATAATAAGGTTTAGGAATCGGGTTTGTGTTCCTCCCATCCCAGAATTAAATAAGGATCTGCTGGATGAGGCTCATAGTTCTTCATTCTCTATTCATCATGGATGGATGAAGATGTATAGGGACCTGAAAGAGTACTTCTGGTGGGATGGCATGAAAAGAGATGTTGCTGAATATGTCTCTCGATACTTGGTTTGCCAGAAAGTTAAAGCTAAGAGATAGAAGTCTAAGGGGATGTTACAACCATTACCCATACCCAAATGGAAATGGGAAAACATCACTATGGACTTTGTCACCGGACTTCCTAAAACATCTAAAGGAAATAATGCTATCTGGGTCATAGTTGATCGTCTTACAAAGTCGGCACACTTCATTGCTATTAGAGAGGATTTCTATCTTGATCATCTTGCCAGGATATATGTAAAGGAAGTGGTAATATTTCATGGAGTACCACTTTCCATTATATCTGATCGGGATCCGAGGTTTACCTCAATGTTTTGGCAAAGTCTTCAGCATACACTGGATACAAAGTTGAGTTTCAGCACTGCTTATCATCCTCAGACAGACGGTCAGTCTGAGAGGACAATTAAAACTCTAGAAGATATGTTAAGAGCTTGCTCTATGGATTTCAAAGGTGGTTGGGATCAACACCTACCTTTGGTGGAATTTTCTTATAATAATAGCTTTCACTCCAGTATTCAGATGGCTCCTTATGAATCTCTCTATGGAAAGAAATACAGAACTCCAACTTGTTGGGATGAAGTTGAAGAAAGAAAGCTATTAGGACCTAATCTTGTTGATGAGATGGTAGAAAAGGTCCGATCTATTCAACAACACATAAGAGAAGCTCAGAGTCGACAAAAAAGTTATGCCGATAACAGAAAAAAAGACCTAGAGTTTGAAGTGGGTGATGAAGTGTTCTTAGGAATATCTCCTTGGAAGAGAGTAATGAGATTTGGAAAGAAGGGAAAGCTGAGCCCTAGGTATATTGGTCCTTTTGAAATACTAGATCGCATTGGGAAGGTAGCTTACCGATTGGCGCTTCCACCGGATCTCTCTCAAGTTCACAATGTGTTCCATGTATCTCTCTTGAGAAAGTACATACCTGATCCTTCACATGTACTCAGCTCAAAAGTTGTACCGCTGGAGTAAGATCTTTCATATGAAGAACAACCGATAGAGATTCTGGATCATAGAGAAAAAGTCCTACAAAACAAGACCACTCGCTTGGTGAAAGTTTTATCGAGGAAACAACAATTAGAAGAAGCTACATGGGATCTTGAGGATTTGATTTGGGAGAGGAATCCTAATCTGTTTGTTACAAAGTGACGAATTTCGAGGGAGAAATTCATTTTAAGGGGGGTAGAATGTAACACCCGAGATTTTTATAAGAAATATTTTGTTTTTATGTTATATACATCATCAAAAAAATCTTTCACTACACACAAAACTATCTTGGCTTGCTTTACACGCAATCGCGACCTTCCTCGATAGCTTGCATTGTACGCAATACCGAGTTTCACTAAAAAACGATATGCTATTAAAATAATATCAAAACTAGCCGTTATGAATATTAATACCCACTTTTTTGAAATTTTATAAATTTTACCTTTCAAAATGGACTTTATTTTTGTATTTGGAATATCGAAATTATCCTAGGGTGAATTTTTGGTATTTTTCTGTAAACTTTCAATTTTTGATGAATAGTGAAAACATTGGGTTACTATTTAAAAACCAAATTTTATTTAAATAATAATTTATTTTATTTAAATTTATTTTAGGTCAAAATATATAAATAATACATATAAAATTTCAATGTAATTCATTGGAGTAATTTTATAATAATTTTAGATATATAAAAATTTTACAGAACTTTTCACCGTCTTTTACCCACCTCCTAGGAGAGTTTGAAAATTTACATAAAACTTAATTTTACCGCTTCTGTGAGTGGAATTTCAAAAATCCAAGAGAAATGGTTAATATCAAGGAGTAAAATGTGGTTCAATAAGATAAAAATAATTTTTGGTGAATAGTAACTTTTTACTTTTATTTACCACGGTTAAAAGTAAATAGGGTAATTAAGGGTAAAAATGGTATTATTATTACCCTAACACATGTCCTAATTCTATTGGATAAGTTTAATTCGACCCAAAACAACCTTAGGAATAAAATATGACCATTTAGGTCCACTTGTATTAGATTGAGACATTTAATATTATTTTATTTAAAGAAGAGTTAAAATAGTTAAAATAAAAGTTTAATAAATAATTTTTTTTAATATAGGGTTATAAATAAGATAAATTCAACTATAAATATTAATTAAAAAGATAAAAATATTTCCTAAATAATTGAATTTTATTTATAATTTTTATACTTTAAATAATCTTAATTTATTTATGACACAATGATGATGCAGTAATTACCTTATTAAGTAAATATTAACATAATTGATATTATAAATACCCAAATAAATGTAATTTGAGACTTTTTATGAATTAAACTAATTTTATAGGTTAACATGACATATTATTATTGATTTAATTAATGTTTTTCGAACTAATCATGCTGTTATGATTTTCAAAAAAATCAATTACAAAATAGTATCAAAATTGACATAAATAGTTTTTAAAACAAATATTAACTTATTAATTGTTATTTTATTATTAAAAATTTAAGGTTCGTCTAAATGACTTAGATAAGGTTATATATATTAATAATGAACCACTTGGGGTTAGTTTGACTTGTTATAGTAAGTTTATTAACCATATAGTGTAAGAAAACAAGAAGACACGGTAAAAGTTAAATTATTTAACTTAGAGTTAAATATAAATGATAAGGTTAAAATAGTAACCTAAACTTGTCTAAAATCTATTGGTTGAGATTATTTCTACCCATACCCACCTTATATTCTAAATAAATCAATTTGGAGCTATTAAAAACTGAATATGACGTTATTATAAAATAATATTTTAAGTTTTCCTAAAGTGCCCCTCTCCTCCCTTATAAAAGGGCACCTACTCCCTCTCCTCCTCACACCACTTTGAGCCTTAAATCTCGGCCAATACCTGACAATTTCTCTTCTCCACTTCCCTAGAAACATCCTAGAGGTCCTGGTATTCTTCAAATACCATCTTTAGTGCCCTAAGAGGAGGATAAGAAGAGGCGCTTCAAAGAAGAGCTAATGTCTGTTACCGATTCTTTCAACTTTATTTCTTCTTCTACTTCTTCTTCTTTAGTTGTTTCATTATGAAGTAATAACATCAGTATCAATCATATACTTACATGTTATTATAAATATGAAACAACCCTATTTCACCTTCTATCCATCCTATGGAAAATGAAATCACCGTGCGTGCGTACGTACAGAATACCGTCTCCACACCGTGGTGTAATCTGTTTTCCACCACCACCTTACTTGGATGGGTATAATGGTATAAAGAATAACTATATATTATTATTGTAAATTTATATTTATTCTTAAATATTATACATACACTTTAATACAATTCCACGATCAAGGGAACGATATCATCGCTCATGCGTACGTACGACCTACCGTCTCCACGTTGTGATGCGACTCATTCTACATGATCTTCAATGAATAATGATTATATAAATGAATTTAATGAATAAATATGATATATATTAAACTAATAACATTCTGTAAATGAGGTATCTATAACCTAAAAATAAGAATAAGAATTTATTCGATAAAACACGCATAAGAACAAAAAGCAATAAACACCTGAATAACAAGTAGCAATGAAATATTACTAATACGAAGCTAAGAATATGACCATATATGATATCATAACAACGAGTACGATTATGGAATAAGTCAATAACATTATTTAAATCATTATACAGGAGGTTCAGACACATACGAAGCAAATCGGACCTAAGGTAAGGGAAAATATCACAATCTCATTTTTATCTGAGATTGTTTATGATTCATAATTTACTGGGGAATATTTATCATCCACATAAATGTTTCCTCAATATGTAATATTATTGATATCCTCCTAAAAATTTTTAAATCTAATTTTACCCATTGGTAAGTTTTTAGTAAAATATATGAAAGGAATCTTTTTTCGTTTTTAGTACGAGGTACTTTTTTGACTTTTCTGGCCAAAGTACGAGAAGAATGTTTTTCTTTAACTTATACGGCATGAATAGATTTTTAGAACATTATTTCCAAGAATAATCCTTTACAAGTTTTCAAGTTTATTTTTAATTAACTTCTTTTATTTTAAAATTGTATGACATGTTAAGAAAGGAAAAATGTTTTTGAAGTAGAAAGGATATTTTCCTCAAGAATGGAGTTCAAGTGTTTTATCAAAATTATTTTCCATATAAGATAATATAGGGTTTTATTTCTATCCCTATTTTTACATTGATTTGATTATGTTATGATGGAATTATTTTTATGAAGTCCTTTTATCTTATATGATTTATGTTATGATGGCATGATGTTTAAGAATCCCATTTTTATTACATGGGTTATGCTATGATGTATGATTTATGATCTTGTGGCACACATAAGAATGGTATCATTATGAGATGGGTGGGACATATATCTCCCTCCAATGCATTGGGTAAAGAATTATATCTCATGAGATAGACATGGCTGGAACGACAGGTTAATCCGGTTCAGTGATACAGGACTGGAACGAGGAGTGAACTCAGTTCAGAAATGGACTTTGTCTGCTAAGATTGTCTTGGAAACGAGTCTTGACTACTAGGAAATGATTCTCTATGATTATGTGTGTATGCCACAAAGTTTCATATTATGAATATTGGGATTACATTTCACTACTATGATTTATCCCATGTTATGAAATTATGATCTCTTTTTCAGGTTAATATTTCTAAAATGTTATGTTCTTATGAATATGATGTGATTGATATTTATTTTGTTTACCCTTACTGAGCATTTGAGCTCACCCTTTTGTATGTTTTACTTTCCCCAGGTCAGGAAGAAGGGTATTAAGTAGGATATGTCAAAAAGGGATTCTAGATATGATGCAATAAATGGGAGACAATGTAGATGCTTTATGTTTCCCAGTTTCTAAAGACACTATACCTATACGGTCCTATTATTGTTTTGTTATATGTTGTAATAAGTATGCTTCAATTATGAAGTATTAACAATATATGTAAAGTATGGGTCATTATAAAAACACATTTTTATTATTTTTTATATTTTATATCAATGATCCATGAGTCATTTGAGACATGTAGAAATCATCCACACCTCAATTCGAGGTTTGGTGTGACCGGTATGACTCCAAGTGCATCTTTTTTATCTAAAGTTGACATCAATTTTAGTAAAATAGACAACTGAACTACTCAAAAATGAACAAATGCATTCAAATTATTTTGATACATTATTAAATAGATCCATAAGTAATTTTTGAGATATAGGAATCAAACAAACCTCAATCTAATGCACAATGTGACCGGTATGACTCCAAGTGTGTCTTTTTGTTTAAAATTGACATTAATTTTACCAAAAGGAAAAGTGTCATACTGAAAACCAATAAAACACATTCATATTATTTTGATACTTTATAAAAACAATTATTGAATCATTTGGGATGCGTAGGAATTAGTCTCACCTCAATCTAATGGATGGTGTGACTGGTATGACTCTAAGTAAATCTTTTTATTTAAAATTGACATCAATTTTAGTAAAATGGAACAAGTGATGTACTGAAAAATGAGAAAAAACATTGACATTATTTTTATACTTTAGAAAAATGATCCATCATTAAATTAAGACATGTATAAATCATCCAAAACTTAATTTGATGCATAGTGTGACAAATATGACTCAAAGTGCATCTATTTAATTAAAATTGATACCAATTTTAGTAAAAAGGATAACTGACCTACTCAAAACAAAGAAAAGGAATTCACATTGTTTTTCACACTTTAGAAAAATAATCCATAAGACATTTTTGATGTGTAAGAATCCACCACACTTCAATCCGATGCACGGTGTGATTGATATTACTACAAATGTGTTTTTTATTTTAAATTGACATTAATTTTAGAAAAAGGAACAAGTGACATATTGAAAATATAGATTTTTTTGCATTGTTTTGATAATTTAGGTAAATGTTACATGAGTCATATTTGATGTGTATAAATCACCCAAACCTAAATTTGTTTCACGGTGTGACCGCTATGACTCAAAGTGTATGTTATCAGTTTAAAATTGAAATTTTAGTTCAAGATGTGTGTCACTCACTAAAAACAAAGAAAATTCAATTCGATTGTCTTGATAATTTCAAACAATAATTCAAAAGTCATTTGTGACATTTAGGAAGGAGTCTCATGTCAAAATAACACACGATGTTACCTATATGACTCAAAGTGCATGTTTCCAATTTGAAATGATATTTTTGTAAAAAATAGAAATGACATCTGAAAACTGAGAAAAAGCATTCAGATTGTTTTGATACATTAAGAAAACGATCCTTATGTAATTTGTGACATATATGAATTATACTCACCTCAATACCACACACTATGTGACTGGTATAAATCCAAATGTGTCTTTATTTAAATTTGACCTTAATTTCATTAAAAAGAACAAGTGAAATACTCAAAACCAAGAAAAAACATTTGAATTGTTTTGATAATTTAGGATAATGATCCATACCTCATTTGTGACATGTAGAAATCAACCACACCTCAATATAACATACAGTGTGACTGGTATAACTCTAAGTGTATTTTTTATTTAAAGTTGACATTTTTTAATGTATTCATTCATATTAATATTTAATTTATTTCTTTATAATATTGCTAATATAATATTTTTTTCTTATATAGGTGGATTCTTTTACTCAGGTTGAGGTGATTTCCTGGAAATGGATACCATGGGAGGACCTTTTTGAGAGGGGATCACAGGTGACAAAGAAAAACATTAATGTTTTATATTGTTTGTGGATAGTAATTGTAAATGTAATTATATAAAACATTGTTTGAAATCTATATAAAAGTGTTTTTTTGTATTCTCGATATTAAATTTACTTTAATTAAATTATATATATTGTGTATAGGAGGTTGTGGTGTGCTATTTTTGTGTACATGAGGTTTCTACAACATGGTGTTATACAAAAAGTATAATGTAGTAGATGGGGTATTTATCAGCACTATTTCTAACACTGATAAAGGCCACCATTTTTCAGCACTATTGAAAGTGCTGATAAAGTGTTACCTTTATCAATGCTAGAAAAAGAACTGATAAAGAGTGGATTTTATCAGAACTTTTTTTAGCGCTAATAAAGGGCCCCCTTTAATAGTGCCATGATTAACAGTGTTTTTTAGCAATGTTAAAATCCTTTTTTCACACTACTGAAAAAGTCAGATCCAAGCACACTTGGACCACCAAATTTATTAATAAAAAGAAGAGTGTAGAGACAAGATAGAGGAAGCGAGAGCGATATTACATGTCATAATAGTCATAATCACCACACCCATACCTGGTCATGTCGTCAGCATCATCCGATTCCCACTCTGACTGAGGCTCATTTTGTTTGAGCAGCTTGGTATATACCTTCCTTCACTCCAGTTTCTCCATAGATAACTTCTCTTTAGCATTCGTAGAAGATTAACTAGTGGTCACCATCTTCAGAACTACCGAGTAGTCTTTCCTTGGATTCCTTATAACTAGGGAAGTCATGACACCCTCACTGTTAGAGACTCCCTTCTTTTCTCCTCAAACAATCTCACTGTATGATGCTTTAGTCATATCCATGTCACTTCCCTTATCCTCAACATGGATGTCCCCCAACTTGGAGGGGAATGGCTCCCCATTTCTAGGAGTGAAGTCATTATACCTTTCCTTCCTTTCATCAGAAATGATCCCCCATTTAGCAGAGAAAAAAGGATCCTTTTGGACATTCTACTGCATAAAAACATTCTCCGTCAAAGAAGGAGTGGGACTCGGAATCTCAGAAGTGATAGCCTCACGAGTAGTAGGGCCACTATACGATCTAGGTAAAGTATCATCAATTATCAACTCTTTTCCATTCCTGGGAGTCAGTACATCATCTGACATAAAAGGAGGGTCACTGTCCCCGTTGACATGCTTTGGCGGGGATGGATCCTTCAAATTCACCTTTCATCGGCAAATATTAGAGGAGTGCCCTCGCATTCCACACTCCTTACAGGTGGTGTTTTTGCGACACAACTCCAAAGAGTGTCCCACATCCATGTATTTAGTGAAAAAGAGAGAATATTCTAGATAGAATATTCTATATGATCAGATTAGTGAAATTATTCGATCTGTGATGAATACAGATGCTACTATGGTAAATGAAGAAGAAAATGTGAATAGATCAAATTTTCTCGGTGCTTTTCTGGTTCTGAATCAAAGACTGAGTGTGATATTTGGCAACGTGCATCGATCTGCGATGAAATCAATTTTTGTTGTGGAAAATGAAGAAGATTATATATGTACATCACATTTTCTCAGTGCTTCACTACCAGATCTAATACCTGGTATGAATGGATGTCCAGAATCAGGTCTGAATTCAAATTTCATTCAGAAAGGTTTGTATTCTTGTAAGTATTCTTGTACTAGAAGAATCCTTAAAAAAGGATCATCATCTCATGTTAAAGAAAATTTTGAAGAGTTTTCTAAGAGACTTGAAATTGGAAAAAACTACCTGATTGCGCATCTTGTTTCACCTAATGGTGACAATCCTTGGAATCTATATGATATGGTTTATCAGATTTCATTTTTGTGGGGATTATCCGATTGGAGTTGTGTCTCCATTGGTTGTGGTTTTTTCACTACCGTTTCTCTTCGTATTATTTTAAGATTCAGGTGTGGAGCATTGGTTCTATGTTCTTGAATACAGGATGGATTCAACTATATGAATTGTCTTTGAATTTCAAAATCTTATGGGAAATAAATGACTTATCTCATGTTTTGTTTTGTCTTCATAGACTCAATTGAGTCCTTTAGAATTTGAGGATTTTTCATGATATTGAGACGAAAATTAAGACTCATTTATGTATTGATAAGGAAACTAAGAATGTGTGGTTCGGGAATTTTTTTAGGATGTTAGTGGTGATTGACCTTAGTTCCACCATTATTGATAAGGTAACTCTTTCCACTCCCACTAATGATATCCAAATTGATGTTAAGTTTGAGAAAAATCCTATTTTCGGTAATGCTTGTATGGTTGTGGTCACTCGCTGGAGTTATGTCGGAGGAAGGTCTTCTATGAGAGGTGTGGGTTAAAGGGTAACTCAGCTACCCTCTGTCATAGGAATCCAATAATTAATGATGATGGTGTGTTAAAGTCCCTTGATCATGATGGAAATGTGCCTAAAAATTCATTGTACAATGGGGTTGATGTGCCAGCCTCTGATAAATTTAATTTGAAGATGCCTAATTTTAAGGGAAAAGGCTGCTGTTTGACGAGAAGTCTTTGGTTAGAGTTAACAGTGGACCCTATAATGCTCTGGAAGATCCTGCAGAGAAGGTAACATCAAATGATAGTCGTGATACTACTTCTATAGGATTGGATAAAGCTGGATTTGAGATGCATATTAATCCCGTGGGATCGGAAATGGTAAAGGACGTTAATATTATTTTTCAAGACAATATAGTTAAATAGAGAGATAATTTAGAGCCTGATGATCTCATTGCTATGGATGTGGATACTTCTCTTGGTAGGTTTTTTCTCCTCCAATGGCCCTAAGGAATTTATTTTTTATTGATTTTTGATAATCCAGCTTTCAAGGGGTGAGGAGGAACCCTTACAAGGCCCATAGGCATAAGTATTACATGGCCTGTAGGCCTTAGAGAAATTCATTTCCCATCTCTTGGTAGGGTTTTTGATGTTTATGATGGACGTGGCTCTCCACCCAGTATGTCTAAAGGTGTAGCTAGTCTTGTTGTTGAGGGTGAGGTCTCTCATCCAAAGAGGATTTCATCTGACGGGGATGATGATTCTATGTTGATCAACCTCGGTGAGGTTGCACAGGTAGGGACTAGAATTAGTTCAGAGAGAGGACTTTTTTCTATTTCTTATCCTATCACTATGTATTTTAGTTCTACCTTGAACTCTCAACATGATAGGCCAAGTGAGGACTTGCAGCTTGAGCCTGAGGTTATGGACTTTTGAAAAGCTATCCAAGATGCTTGATAAAATTCTAGTTCCTCAATAAAATGATAAATAGGGAAACATCCTTGATGATAGAAATTTTAAAGAGAACCAGATGATTTTATTGGACACCACTTGACCTATAGGTCATGGTGGAGCTGTTTTCTTAAAGGATTTTTTCATAAATGGTAGGGGAATATGATTGACTATGAAGGGTTCAATATGGATCCTCCAAAAAGAAGGTCAAAATAGGATTATTCCACTCTTCCAAGGAATGTTTCTACCAATTCATTCTCCAAATAATTAAAGATAAATCCCACTCTGGAGCAGGAAAGGTTCAAGGAAGCGATGCTTAGGATTCTCAATCAAGCTAACTCACAATTGAAGTGGGAAATTACTGATGACTCTGCTTATGGCGTTGAAAATGATAATTCATTTTATAACTCTTAAATTGGCTATTTAGATGTGGTCACATCACTTTTTTTGACCCCATTCACTCTCTTGTTATATTTTTCTTTTATCTTTAATAAAAGGTTAGGAGCATTGCTTCTGGTTAGACCTTCTTCTCATATAAAATGCACAGAAACATAATATTTCTGTAATTTATTCAATTTTTAATATTCATTTTAGAATTATATTTATTAAAAAATATACTAAATATATATTATGTTTCTAATTTTATAATTTTATTTATTTTTTATATTTTTCTTTAATATATACTATTTATTAATTTTTAATATTTTTTTTAAATTTATTAATTTTTAATATTATTTATTCAATAATTTTTTTTAATATCCTTATAATTTATTTATTTTCAATTTTTTATTGTTTAATATTTTTGTAATTTTATCCATTTTTAATATTTATTTATATATGTTTATTCATTAGCATTTAATTTAATATGGTTGTAATTTATATGATTAACATGTATTCATTTTTATTTTAACATCTATTCTTTTTCATTTAAAAATATATTCATTTTTGATATCGGAAATTTTTAACATGGAAAACCCAAAAATGAAAAAACCACAGATTTTATCCCTGAAAATTGAACTAATAATAGAATAGTACACAACAGAGACTTTCAAACATGAAAAAGATCTAAAAAACCTAACTCTTCAATAAAGTAGAAAAATCAGAGGACATGTGTGAAAGGGGAAAATCTAACAAATAAGAGTGTCATCTAGAAAATAAGATCAAATAATAAATCAAACTCTGTGGATCTAAACATCACAGTTTTAATAACTGAGTGTGTAAAAATCACTAAGATTAACATAAATTCAATCATCGATCAAAGCCGATCAAAATATGAAAATTGCACTTACACTAATACAAAATGGGCTATTATCACTGCTAGAAAGGGCTTTTATCGACACTAAAAAACACTAATATTGTAAGTGACTTTAAAGGATAATTTCTATTATCATTTCTAGAAAAAAACACTGCTCATGACTCCCTTTATTTGCACTAAAAAATAAATGAAAAATAGTCTATGTATCACAACTAAAATGTTTTTAAAAATTACTTGAACTACTTACTTGCCCCTTTTTCAGTGCTCCCCCATCCTCATGACAACTCCCTTTATCTTTGCACATACCATCCACCACTCTATCCCATGAACTTACCCTTTATCAATGCTTGACCCCACCAGAAAACACTGCAAATCCACTCACGTGCATGCCTAAACCTATACAGAGTCATACACTATTACAAAATACGTAATAAACAGTAGTAACCTTTATCAACACTAGATAAACGCACTGATAAAGGTTACCCTTTATCAACACTTTTATATAGTGAAGATAAATGGAAGCACTAAAAAGTGCCGATAAAGGGTATACTCTATTAAAAAAAGTATATCATTAAAAATCATATAACAATATATAAATATATTTATATTGATAAAAATATAATATATTTTATTAAATATTATTTATATATTACTAAATATACATTTTCACTTGATATATAAGATATTTGGTTAAAAATGTCAAACAGAACAAAATATATAACTATATATATAAAATTTTCTTAAATATTATTTATATAATACAAAATATTATTATAAATAATATAAATTTATATGACCTATCTTTAGAAAAAAACAGTTTATTTATTTAATTAATAATATTTAATATTAGTTAAAAATTATTTATTAATTAATACATTTTGTTTAATCAAAGTCATTTGTTTTATCAATTTTCAAATATATATCAAATAATAAATATTTAATTATTAATTTAAAAAATTGACTAAATATGTTACACTTAATATGTCATGCATTAATGTCACATGTATACATATAAAAAATTACTTCAATTTTATAGATAAAAACATACACAAAAATATATATTGTTAATATTATCATTTTATATTATTATTTACAAAAATTTAATATTTAAAATTCAATATAATATGTTTTTAATTATTAAATTATATTTATTTTCTATATTTATATTTAATATATACTATTTATTAAAAATTATAATATATATATATATGTATTTATAGTAAATTTATTCATTTTTATTAATAATTATTTTATTAATATTTTTTAAAATATTTTTTTAATTTATTTATTTTTTAATATATTTTTTAATTTTATTCATTATTAATATTTTTTTTATATTTATTGATTAACATTTAATGTTTTTAATATAGTATTAATTTACATAATTAATATATATTCATTTTCATTTAAACATATATTCATTTACATTTAAAAATATATGCATTTTTTTAAAAAATTTATATAATTAATCTCATATTATTTTTTGTAATATTTTTTCAACATATTCATCTTTTGAATAAACTCCACTCATGATTAACCTTCATTAATTTAATATTATTAATTCATTAATATTGTTATGTGTTTTTTCACTTTTGTTATAATTTATTGTTTTTAAATGTCTATTCATTTAATGTTTTTGTAATTTATTTATTTTTAATATTTTTTATACATAATTATTCATTAATATATTTGATATTTTTAGTATAGAAAAATATTCCTATATATATATATATTATATTTCCGTAAATATGATTTATATAATACAAAATATGTATATTTACATTAAATAAGTCATATATTTAGTGAAAAATGATTTATAATTAAAAATTAATTTTAATTGAAAATATTGACTAATTGTATAAAGTAATGGATGTTTAATTAAATACATTTTTTTTAAATTTAACATATATCAAATGCGTGTTCCATTAATTTCACACATACATATACTTAACTAATTCATTTTTAAATAGAATGCACAAAGACAAAATATTTTTATAATTTATTTAATTTTTAATATTATTTTTAGAATTATATTTATGAACATAATATATTTAATATATATTACATTTCTAATTGGTAAATTTTATTATTTTATCATATTTTTATTCAATATATGCTATTTATTACTTTGTATTATATTTTCTAATTAATTCAATTTTCATATTATTTATTCATTGTTTAATATTTTTAATTTTTTTTCATTTTTAATATTTATTTATACATGTCTATTCATTAAAATTTAATGTTTTTAATATTATTTTAATTTATATAATTAATATTTATTCATTTTAACATATTCATTTTTAATTTTTTTAATAATCAATATGATTAATAACACTTGTTTATTTTTACAATATTTTTTCAATCTAATAATTTTTTTAATGATTAAATTACACTATTTTTAACATTCATTCATTCAATATTATTCAGTAGATGTATTTTCCATATAATGGATGGAAGAAGGAGAGAAGACCCAACTGACGACCTCGAGCACTCGTGCATGTGATGATCATCCAAGAAGTCTTAATATTTTCTCCTATGTTTCGAGCCATCAGATTGCGAATCAAGATTCGAGGAAATTAACGGAATATGAAGGAGATTATTGGCTCGATCTCTAGTCATTTTCTGGATTTTCTAGTGGTTCATTTTCCCTAATCCGTCACACCTGAGTTTTTTAATTCACCTTTATTCTGATTCGGGTTGGGTTCTCAGTTATTTTCTCGGGAACCAGGTTTGACGGGTTTGAATTTTTGGGGTATTATTTCCTTACATTTTTGGACTAGTTTTCCCTTGGGTTTCTTTTGAGGTTTTGGAGAAAAATGGAAGCTTTTGGGTAGACAAAGGATGGTGCACGGTTGGTGCATGATTAGTAATAACCATGCTCCTTACCCAAGTAACCATGCGGTAGGTGTCTAGGTGAGACAAAACCTACCACATGGCTAGCGCATGACCGTGTGCCTCAATTGAGTAACCATGCGGTAGGTGTCCTCCATGGAAGAGGCCATCACACAGTCACTAAATAGTTTGACAAACTGTGTGGACTAACAGTGGGGCATGTCTAGCTCATTAAAATTGGTTTTCCTCTTTCTCTCTCTGCCTAATTTTATCCCCTTTCCCCCCTTTTTCGACCCTCTTAGAACCCCGATCCCTAGGCGTGACTCCCTCCAACTTCTCCCCTCTGAAGGATCTATTTTTTTTGGGATTTTTTGGTGTGGAATCTTCAAGGAAACTCCATGTAAGTGTCTTCTCTCTCATTTCCCTCTCTATTCTAGGGTTTTCTCCCTATTTATTTGGGGTTCCTCTTCAACAGCGGGTAGGGTTTCAATTTTTAGGTAAGATCTTAATTATTTGGGTTCAATCTTAATGTCTAAGGTTTGATCTTGCTTCTTTGAGGTGTGATTGAGGCGCGAAAAGGGTGTCACACCGGATTCTAGAAATCTCTTCACCCAAGGTAGGTGGTTCCATGATTTATCATTTTTTAATGTTTCTAGTATTCCTTTTGTGTATTTATTCTTGTTCCATAGATAAATTGTGTGGTGTGAAATGTTGTTTTGAAATGATTTGGCCTTTATATGTGGTGAAAATGGATTTTTTGAGGGAAAATGGTTATATGTAGTGTGTGTCCTATTGTGATTTTTCTTGAAAGGGTCTTTGTTCCTTGTGTGGAAGGTGTAAAATATGTTTTCAAAGTATCCTATGGTGTAGGTGTGTTTTAAATAGGTTTTTCAAATAAAACAGGTTTTCTATGGTATGATGATTCCCTTGTGGTGCAGCTTTAGTTTTCTTTGAGAATTGATCAAATGATGGGAAGTTTTATTAACACAAAGTTTGTTTATGTTTGTGGATTTGAGAAGGAGGATTGTCCCATGGAAATGGTTGAGCTAAATGTGTCTTTTTCTTATAATGTTTCAAAAATTGGTTCCTTGAATTATTTAAGTGGTGTGAAATTCTAGTCTTTAAACGGTTTCAGTGTGTGTGTAAAATGAAAATTGCATTGATTGTGAAATAGGTGGAATTCTTGGTAATTATTTGAGGATGTGATAATTTTTGTGATATGTGAAATGGGATTGAGCACAAGGTAATCTTAGGTATCTATATGGGCTAACTAGTTATAGTATTCTAGACATATTATAAGTGGTTCATCCCAAATTCATCTAGTAGAACTAACACTGAACACACTAACTAAACATTTTGATGATGGGAAACCACTTGGCCGTTAGGGTTTCTCCTTCTTATGGACTGTGTACAAGAAATCTATGATTATGGTTTATAGGCCACCCTACACTGAGGTACGAGGTTTTAGTGTCCCACTTGAGCTAGATTGACCATATGGATTTACCCATAGTGCTCTACCTTACATGATATGGTTCCATCCATTGGCATATGATGGACCTCATGTGTGTGTGTTTTTATAAATTCTTTTCTTCTTTTTAACTAAATTGTTGCAAATGGATTTCCTTAAAAGTGTTCATTTTTAAAATGTTTACCCAATAAATATATTTTCTAGAAAATGTTTAAATGATTTTACTTAAACGAGAATGTTATATTATCTTTTAAATGTTCTGGCATAGAGTCTGTTTACTTGAGTGGCATCCTACTAGGCTTTAGATCACACCCTACATACACTTCTGGGTGTATGTAGACCTTACTTTATGTTTGAATCATGTAAAGGATTAGTGTATTGGGATGATGGTTTGGGGTTCCTAGTGGTCTCTCTTGTATATCTTGGTGGCAGTATAATGTGGATGTTGCGCCTCTTGTTACATGAAGGTTTGGGGTGGGGTTATAGTTCCTTTTTTATTGTCGTCTTTGGGAGTTTTTGTTCAAAATTGTAAACTTCAACCTGGTAAGTGTTTTACTCGGTTTGGTTGTGTATTTTCAGTTTTGAATTATTTGTCTTGTTGGTTGATTATATTTATGAAAATGTGTAAAATCATTCAAAAAGCATGTTATCGATACTCGGAAACTAGTTTCCGACCCATGGGGAATGGGAACGCCCTTTGGGACATGACATGGACTGGGTCGAGAATCCGTTCAGATGGAAACCTAGCTTGGTTCTTGACATAATCAAAGACCATATTCCACAAAGGGTCATCAGAAAAGGCACAATCGCACATGTATCATCTTCATATGGAGTTATATTAGAAAGGTTGGAACTCTTTAAAAATTCATTTATCGCACACATCTTCTCTAAAAAAATTATGAAACCTTAGAGGGTCTCTAATTTTATTTACATACTATATTTGATTTTGGGGTTAGATTATTTCAAATGTTTCTTGATCATTTAGCGGGTTTTCACCTTATTTTTCCCTCCACCGAACTAAAGGAAAAATCTTGGGGGTTTGGTTCGTTCAAACTTAGGACAAGAATTTTGAAGATCCATAATTGGAATTTGAATTTGAATTTACACGATTTTAATAAATCTTGTGCCTAAGTTTGGGTCATGATCCATGGTCTGAATTGGGTTATTTGGCACCTTGATATTCTATATGATATCACCTCTTCCATAAGGATTTTATTTAGGATGGATTCAACTACTGAAATGGGTTTCTATTAGAGATTTCTCATGTCTTAGTACATATTGATCTAATATCTAGTTTAATTGAAAAAGTAGTTCTCTCTACACCACAAGATGATATCTATTTGAATATAGAGTATGAAAGGATTCCACCATTTTGTGATGTTTGTGGAATAATTGGTCATAATAAATATACTTTCAAAATGGAGGTAGTTTTCTCAAACTATCACATAAGAGGGAAGGGATCTCTTCACAGTTACAGGAATAAAAAGGATGGCCTAACTCATGATCAAAACAAGATTGCTATTGACAATAGTCCTCCCACACTGATGAAGGACCAATCTCATCTTGAGCCCCCATTATTGGAGAATTATCGATTTCTTACTGATTCTTCTAAAAAAAGGTGAAGTATTCTGAAAACTCCAAAATTGTTCCATCCCCTCAAACTTACCCAAGTTTTATGGATCACTCTAAACCTAAGTTGGTTTGGTATGATTTTATTGATGAAGAAAATATGCCTATTACGATGGTCTCTTTTAAGGATTCTCTATATAAGGGACTTGTAGATGGAAATGATGATGCTGTTTTTATTGATAGCCAGATGATAAAGAAAATTCAATCCAAAATGAGGTGGACTTCAATTTGGAGTAGGAAGGGATGATTATATCCAAAAATATAAAAGTAATGTCTAAAGTGGAGGATTCCACAACCAATAAAAAAGGGTATCCTTCATTTCATTCACCTATCAAGCCTGCTATTAATAGTGGAAAGCAGGTGACTTCTTTAGATCTTATTGAGTCAAATGGAACAAATACAACATATATCTCTAAAAACTTAGGTAGGGTTCTACTTGAAACACATTTTAGTGGTATGGATATCAAAGTTTCTGAAATTTCTATCACTAATGAAGCTAATTATCTTGTGGAACCTAATCCACATGCTGTTCCCATGAAATCTAGAAATAAATCTATATACAGGTCTGATGGATCAACTTAGGAAGTGATTCCACTTATGAAAATGAATCCGGGAGTGACTACAATATTTATGAATACACATAATTTGGCTGTGTCTACCCACCCAACTAGTGTGATACTACCCTACCGATTGATAAATCCTATGTTGTTTCCCATTTAGTTGGTTTAGGTGAACGGGATGAAAAGTTGTCCAAGGGAATGAAACTCAAATCTGTAAAGGACACAACACCTTTGGCTTCAAGTGTAGGAAATTCCAAAGAAACTAATAAATGTTATAGTTATTTTTCAATTAGCACTACCCATGTAAAATATATATCAAAAGTTAGTACAAAAAACATCTTAGAACTGCTTGCCTCAGGAAGCAGTGAAGAGGATACAACTTGCAATGATTGTGTGTCTATTTTTAAAGAAAAGATAGTGACCAATTATAATGAACTATAAAATAATGGAGGTGGGCTATAGATGTATGTAAAAATTTGGAGTAGAGGAAGACACCCTCATAGTCGGGGCAGACGCGTTGCTCATCATAGCATGGGTACAAGATCTAGAGCTACCCGATATCTGATTGCTTTCTAGATAATTTTTATATGGAATGATGATGTATGTTTGTACCTACTCCTTTTTTTCTTCATTTTTTATTAATAAATAGTCCATTCGAGCCTCAACCTTTAAAAAGAATTAATATTATTTTTTATTATTTATTCACTAATAATGTTACTTATTTTTTACTTTTCATTATAATTGATTCTGTTGTAATATTTATTATTTTAATATTTTTTGTAATGACTTTTTTTTAATATTTATTTATACATATTTATTTATTAAAATTTAAGGCATTTAATATGGTTGTAATTTAAATATTAAATATTTATTAATTTAATTTTAATACATACTCATTTTTAATTTTTTTAATAATTTATATAATTAATAAAAATCATTCATTTTTTTAACATTTTTGAAGTCTATTAATTATTAGTTATTAAAATTTACTCATTTATAACATTCATAAATTTAAGGTTATCTATTCATTAATAGTATTAATTAATTTTTTAATTTATGTTATTTATTCATTTTCAATATATATTAATTTATTTTCTTTAATCGTATATTTTGTTAATAAATAATCATTCAAATTATAAAAATACTGTAATTATTTTATTTTCTAAAAAATTGATTTTTTTTAATTGAAGAATATGTTGATGAAAATATATTAGTTTTTATATATTTAATTTATTTAAATAAATTTTATTATTTAAAAAAGTTGAAATACATTTGAACTCAATATTTAGAAAGGATATTATTTAATAATCCGTTTTGAACTTATTTCATAAATTACAAGTCATTTTAATAAAAAATACAAGTGATGATTGATTAATTAAAAGTAATTTTATTTTGATATGAAAGTTTATAGTTTTCAAAATCCTATGTTTTTAATACTGTTGTTTTTTAACAACTTATTATTTTCAAGAAGTATGATATGAATCAATTTAAAATATTTATTAAATTATAATTATCACTTAATAGGTGTTATGTATAAGGTATGATATTAATTAATTTGTCTCATTTCTAGATAAATATAAGTATTTGATGATAAGTTATATAACATGGTTAATTTGATAATAGTAATATAAATTATATTAAGTAAATATAGTATTTATATTTAGTATTTTTCTTCCTAAGTGAAAATTAATTTACAATTTACTTAAGTATATATATAAAAAATCATCCATTTAACACATCCCACCAAGGAACATCCTTTTGTTGAAATTGTGGGTGCCCTAGACCCAACTATTAAATGATTTTGATTACCATATCATGTATACAGTTATCTATTCATGATGTCATCTTACCATTATAGTGTAGAATGTTCTGCATCCACTATTGAAATGGTAATGTCCAAAGATTAATTTTCGTATCAAAAGATTATAACAGTTCCCAGGCAATAATGAGAACCTCTAGATACTATGACATTAATCTTAAATATATATGTTCTATGGTCTAGATACATCTTACTAATTGGACATAGTAGATGTTTGACCATCAGGTGTTGGGGGTTCATAAGCATTGAGACTTCTTCTCATGAAGTTCGCACTTAGTGATCTCTAAAAGTGAGATCATGAGGACTGACCCACCAATAGGAACACCACATGTTTCAGGTGTCATTGGATGTTCCTATCTACGATTATGTGTAATAGTCTCCTCACTTGAGATCATTACCAACGTATATCATTTGATTGTGTACTTTGATGCAAGATGAAGACCATGACAATGAAGTCATGGTGAGGTAGTTTGTGTCTGGTGCGTCATTGGTGGCATGTCATTGGTTGAATGGTCAAGAAAGGATATTTCACTTTCGGGTCATGGAAATAATATATCTCAGGCCATGTTGATATGGATGATAATACCTTTATAAGACCATGGCCATGGCAGTCAAGGGTAAATCTGTCCAGTTAAATCAACAAGCAATAAAGCAAGAAAAGGGTGATGACACGTGAGTGCATCCTGCTTTATGAGATATTACAGACAAAGAGATTATATTACACAGTGAATGTTCGTATGTTGGTTGTCACTACCGTGACAATACTTATTTTTTCAGGGGCCATGATGGGTTGCTAGATCCTGCTCTTGGTCTGTGAATACTATTCACGGCTGTCGAAATAAGGGTCTAGAGGGTCACACACAATAGCGTATTCAAGAATCTTCCCTATTCAGTTGAATAGGAGTTTTGGACATGGTGGGCCCTGCCACTAGGGTCCGGGATTTGTCCAAGGTTAAACGATCACCAATGAAATAAATAATTTCATATTATTTGAGTTTTGAATAATGAGTATTGAATTTATTTATTAAATGTATTTAGAATTTTTAAGTAAAAAAGGGTGACCTTGTCCCAAGTGGGTCAAGTTTAAAAAATAAAAATAAAAAGGGAGTAAAGGTAGAGGGGCGACGATCGGCCCCCCTGTTCATGCACGGCGTCCCGATGGTCTGCCTCCTCCTTCCTTGCCAGAAAAAACAACCACGCCTCCTCTCCCATGCAGCAGCGATGGCCACCTCTCCTTCCCCACGGACATGCAGCAGCGCCACACAACAACAACAGTGGGCTACCCAACACCCCGTCCGTCACCAGGCACTGCTCTTCTCCCACCAAGCCCACGTGTCCCGGCTCTCATGTTCAGCACGTGGCAGCCTTGTAGGCAGCCTCTCTTTTCTCTTCTCCACGCTTCCGCACCAGCACATCACCAGGCTACCCATATTTGCTCCTCGTAGCAGTATGCTACATGTGAAGCAGTGAGCCGACCCTCCCTCCTGAAGCAGCAAGTCGGTCAGCTCCTCCATGTTTCGTTGCAGTAACCTCAATCGGCCAACCAAAACCTTCCGGACAAGCATTCCATTGCCACCCTAGCCACCCTCGGCACAACCCTGTGATCTCCCTCCACACCCGAATTCGAACCAGGATGAAAAACAGCCAGCTGTGGCAGCCTACACCTCCCCGTTCCACTGCTGGTCTTCCTCACGAAACCGGCGCCACACCAAGTGTAGTGCGCAGTAGCCCCACTAGAACCCTCTGTCCTCCTCCCTCGCCACGGATGTAGACCGCGCTGGCCGTCGTAAGGGAAACCCTGACCGCTTACCAGCAGCGCGATGCACACCACAGTGAGGTAACCCATCTATATGGGCTTGACCATATTCGTCCCGAAACAGGCACGGGTGGGTCTGCCCAGCCCACAACGGGCTTAGGCAGACCTTTCCATCTCAGAATGCCCCTGCACAGGGTCTGCAAGGCACAGACTGGGCCTGTGCAGTTTCGCCCCGACCCGAATAGGCCTTGCCCGGTTTTCAGGGCCGAGATATAATTTAATTAATCAAAAATAAATTAAGATAATTAATTTAATTACGATTGATAATTAAATTAATTAAATATTAATTTTTGATTTAATAATGACTACTGCCTAATTAATTTAATTGGGAGAATAATTAAATTAGTTAATTAATTTAATTTTTAGTTTTTAATATTAAATTAATTAATCAGGACTAAACGACGTTAAATTGAATTAAAAAAAAGTGTGATGTCTTTAATTTGATTAAATTCCCTCAGAATTTATTTAATGCAAGTTTAATTTTATTCTGCATTTAGTTTATATATACACAAGTTAAAGTGTATACTGGTCATGAGCCATGGATTGACCATTGTATGTCTGGTGTTTATTTATTTTATTTTGTTATATATTTATTGCAATGGTTTTGTAATAATTAGTTTAATTAAATAAAAGACGATCTGCGCATCCTCTCAAGTGTCATTATATGTATATGGGCCTGCACGCTCATTCTCAGAGTTGTATATTTATACCCCGATACCCCCTCGCCTGTGTGCGAGTAAAATTGTATAATGACGAGACGACCAGTGATTCATTTTTGCGCCAATTGACAGTGACACAACAGATAAGAGTTGGATGCATTAGATGAGCAGTCATTTCTATTAAAGTTGCAAGCCACACGACTAATGGTATTTACCCCTAGGGTTTCGGTTGGTCCTTTATTCACTCAATGGATCAACCAATAGTACCAGCTCTTGATCAGGTGTTCATTTTATTTTTGCATGGTTTATTATTTTTGTTCATGTGTAATTTATTGCGTGATCACATAGTATAATAATAAACATTCATGCAATATAAAATGAACATGTGACGTGATGGAATTTCTATTTCTTTTATGGTTAGTTGTGAGTGCGATCACATAGTACATGCTTATACAATAGAAAATAATTTCATTCATCAAATTAAAAATAATAAAACCCTCAAAATATATATTAAGTCATAACCGCCTTCCGTTATTCAAGTTTGGACAAAACCAGCTGTTTGAGGTGCCGGTCATGCCATAGCTGATGGTGCCTCTTACTACTGGGAGTCCTTATAAGAATGATGGGTTGAATTAAATAAAATTAAAACAAAGAAATAGCCATATCTAGCTTGTTGTAATTTTAGAGGAAAACGTTGAGTAAATCAAGTTCTGATTTTAAGAAGCTGGGACTTCACTCAACAGATCAAGGATCCCCAAGTTAAAGTGGTCGGCCAGCCAAAAGCCTACCAAGAACCGTCCATGTAGTGGCGTAGCCATAACTTGTAGACTATGAGGGGTGGTTCCGGGATCCTTGCCACTAGAATACTCAAGTGATAGAGTTTTCCAATTCTATCATAGAGGGTTCCTAGAATCCTAGAAAATAGTGGGAGATGATTTAAGTAATTAATAAAAAATGTCTAAATCGGTAATCCAGATAAAAGGCACTCATCTGATAAAAGTTATTTTTTGTAAAACAAAAGAAAAAATGGAAAGTTATGCCACAAGATTAAAACTATGATATTATAATGGACAAAGTAAATGTCCACACTGACACGAGTATCCATGAATAGTACAGGCGCGTGCGTATAATATTATGATATAGGAAACTCAAAGGCGTCAATGTCCCCAACACTGTTAAACTACCTCAAGAAGCGAGGGTGAAAATTTCTTACAGGAAACTAATGTACAAAGAATATGATAGTTATATCATTATGCTATCATCAACGTTCGGTGTCAGTTGCGGTCGCTACACCAAGACATAGATGATATAACATAAAGTGTCATCTCTGAGAAGTTCTCAAGGAGAAAGCGAAGCAATGATATGAATAAGGAAATGGTTAAACCGACATGTGTAAATTTAAATATCGATCATGATCTTTAAATGGATCCCTTTCTCATATCATTTTTACCTCCATTACTCAAGTTTTTGTTTTAAGTCACAAAACGAACAAGTATCGAGTAAACGCTTCATTACCATTCCAGGTAAGGTTCACCAAGTGAATAAGAATTCAAAGAAAATTTTATCTTTAATTATTATACTGAATAAATTGAAAGAAAAAGTGGAAAGGTCAAAGTCATTTAATACTAATGAAACATTCACGACATACTTTAATTAATGAAGTATTAACAAAGGTTGTTTTTATTGCATATTATGAAATAATATTATGGAAGTTTAAAAGAAATAAAATGATTTAAAGAAGCTAGTTTCTGATTCTATATTAGGCATATTCATCAATGTAATGTTTCTTTTTACTACTTGGGTATTAAATACAATATGCTAATAACATATGTGTATTCTAATACAATAAACAAGTTAGTATAGAAACATTACTAGAAGTCAGGTGTATTCTCCAAGTTGTTGTGAAAGGGTGATACCTAGGCCAGTGGTGAGAAGTACATGAATTATTTAAATTCCAAGTGAAAGATTCACGTTGAACTATTATTGATTATAACAAAAAACATTTATCTCATGTGTCCTTGGACATAAGGATACATTCTTTCAGTTTCTAGAATGAATGTTGTTTTTGGTAAACTCAATCACTAGTTCAGTAATACATGAATCATAGACAATTAGTGATTAATATAAATGTAAGACTTATACCTAGTTATGATAGGATAATTATTTGTCAAGTAATACTAAAAATGGATGTAATGAATATACCAAGTATGGTATTTAGGCTTGGCACAACTAAATACTTTTGGTATTATCGACGTCTTTAGTTTGGACAAAGGAGCCTTTAAAAATAAAGGTATGTCATAAAGATTTTGGAAAACTTCAACTATTAAGAGTGAACTATTCCAAGTATAAAATAGAGGTATATATACTTACATAAGATTAATTTAAGTAATTATGGAATAAGAAAGTGAAGTATATGCATGGTCAGGAGATATTAGTTTATATGGGTTGGGATACCGAAGAATATCTTGGCCAAGCATTCATCAATCATGATAATGTAGCGTGGAGTAATTCCTAAACACACATTAACTTATTGACATCATGACATTAATGTTAATAAGGATGATTAATGATAAATTCATACATGTCAACATTGATCAACAAGAATGTAGCGTGGAGAAATTCCTAAATGCATATGTTATACATTAAAAATTTGATGTAAGTAATATCAATGTTTCAACTAGCAGAAACTTACATTATATTTCATGAAATTATTTGCAAATAAAAATGATATCCCACAACCATATGCCAATTATAATGAAAAATGGATATCATACAAGTCATAGTATGATAGAAATCCATTATGTCATAAGGACATGTGTTTGGATGAAAATAGTTTGTTCGGATATAAACAAACTTGTGTCAAGACAAACACATTGTGCATTTAGTGTAATAATCCTAACAGTTGTTTAGTATGTTACATAAATCCCTAATATAGAAGAGTAGGTAGTCAAGAAATAGACTACACTTCTATATAAGGGTGCACATCTCTATTAGAGATAGTGGTAGCTATATTGACCTGTGTTTAGTCAATGCTCAAAATGCACAAATAGTTGTCATAGGAACTTGTTCCACAAGCACATCTGGAACAAAGTATGTTCTAGAGACACATACTGCAGAGGAAGGATAAAACCGTGGTGATGGTTTTTATATTCACCATGGTCGGTGATCTATTATTCAATGTGAATAATATTTCCTACAATTAAGAAGTATATAGAAATTAGCTAAAATTGATAAGACCAACTAAAATTCAATTAATGGATTCCATGTTTCAAAACGAAAAGGGGCTATAATTTTTAATACTGCGGTGGGTATTCAAGTGAGTTGATACATGGATGGTATGAGCTTGGTAACAACAAGTATTGACTTATTTTACCAAGTTGTTATGCCTAAATCTATTAGAATTTTACTTATCATAGCTAATATCTATGATCAATTTATTTAGCATTGGATGTCATGACCACCAATCGTGGATGGTGTCTATACGACACAACCGGAAAGGGATGGTCACATCACATAATGCTAATAAAGGTTGCAAGTTACTGAAATCCGGTTTAGGATTAAAGTAAGAAACATGATCATATTATATACATTTTCAACAAATGATTTCCATGTGTCTACCAGAGGTTAGTGGGAGAACCAATGTTTTCCAAGCAAAAATATGTTCGAAAACATATAGAAAACAGACATTGGTCTCATAGTTAGTTAAGACCAAAATGAAATTTACTCTCCAATGATTGACTTAAAGTAGCAACCTATGTTCTAAGGAATAGGATCTACTAAGGTAGATCTATAGGTTTCTTGGTCCTAGTCAATCGTACATATAGTGAAATTTTATTGAAAAATACATGTTGGAACAATTCAAAAGATGAATTGTTGCCTATGTCACAGGGCATAATCTCTCCATGTTGACCTGTTCATGACATGGGAAGAGATAAATGTGGTGATTTGAAATCCATACGTCGGAATGATGGATCAATCATGTATGCCATGATATGTACAAGAACCGATTTTTCCAAGGTATATTTTACAATAGGAAAATATTAGTTATATCTAGGATCACTGCAAGGGATGCAGTTAGAACTATATAATTGTACTTTGGAAATTACAAAAGATATGTACCTGGTAATTGGAGAAGAAAGGATACTAGTTTTTGGGGATACAAACTAGTCTTCCAAAGATCAATGTGATCTAGTATTGCAGTTAGGCTAAAGGCGATGAGCGAGTCAAGCTCATATAATCCTGTGGTAGCCATACCTATAAAGACCGAGTACGTTGCAACTTCTAAGGCAGCTAAGAAGTAGATATGCAACAATCTATTCTAGTTCTTGGAATCACACCTAGTGAGAAAAGTATTATCATAATCTAAAATATGATATTCTTACTAGAAAAGATGTCAAGATATGAAAGTGGACAAAAAGTGAGATATAATATAGATACCATCTGTTGAGTAGTTTTACTCAAAGGGATGAGGTCACTATAGCATAATAGTCACACAACGGAACCATGGAGGACCCAGTAGTTAAAGCCATTAATTAGTAAAAACATGATGTTTATCATGTGAGTAACTAAAAAATTTGGTTAGAAAGTTAGCTCTAGTGTAAGTGGGAGTGTTGAAATAATGGGTTCCCTAGACCCAACTGTTCAGTGTTTTGATTACCATATCGTGTATACAGTTAACTATTCATGATGTCATCTTACCATTATAGTGTAGACTGTTCTGCATCCACTATTGAAATGGTAATGTCCAAAGATTAATTTTCTTATAGAAAGGTTATAGTAGTTCCTAGGATTTAATGAGAACCTCTAGATACTATGACATTAATCTTAAATATATAAGTTCTATGGTCTAGATACATCTTACTGATTGGACACAGTAGATGTTTGACCATCAGGTGCTGGGGGCTCATAAGCATTGAGACTTCTTTTCATGAAGTTCACACTTGGTGATCTCTAGTAGTGAGATCATGAGGACTGACATGCCAATAGAAACACTACATGTTTCAGGTGTCATTGGATGTTCCTATCTACGATCATGTGTAATGGTATCCTGAATTGAGATCATTACCAATGTATGTCATTTTATTTTGTACTTTGATTCAAGATGAAACTATGGAAATGCAGTCGTGGCAAGGTAGTTTGTGTCGGGTGTGTTATTGGTGGCATGTCATTGGTTGAATGGTCAAGAAAGAATTTGTCTCTTTCTGGTCATGGAAGTAATATATCTCAGTCCATGTGGATATGGTTGGAAATACCTTTATAAGACCATGGCCATTGCAGTCAAGGGTAAATCCGTCCAGTTAAATCAACAAACTAAAAAGTAAGAAAAGGGCGATGACATGTGAGTGTGTCATGTTTTATGAGATATTATATACAAAGAGATTATATTACACAGTGCATGTTTGTAGGTTGGTTGTTGCTGATGTGACAATCCTTATTTTTTCAGGGGCCATGATGGGTTTCTAGATCCCGCTCTTGGTTTGGGAATACTATTCACAACTGTCGAAATAAGGGCCTAGAGGGTCACATAGAATAGTGTATTCAAGAATCTACCCTATTCAGTTGAATAGGAGTTTTGGACATGGTGGGCCCCACCACTAGGGTCTGAGATTTGTCCAAGGTTAAACGATCACCAATGCAATAAATAAATTCATATTATTCGAGTTTTGAATAATGAGTATTGAATTTATTTATTAAATGTATTTACAAGTTTTAAGTAAATACATGAAAAATATTAATTGATGAATATTAAATTATTCAAGGTTCAATTAATATTTATGGGAGTGACGAGTCGAGTTAATGACTTAATTATTATCATGTAATATATTTTAATATATTACAAGTAAGTGATAATAATATTTATGACTCAGAAAAGTAGTCGTAAAATGTTTTTGATAGTGCGTTAAGTATTTGAGGCCTGCGAGGCGATACCAGATATTTTAATTAAGCACTATAAATATAAGAGGAGGGGAATTTGACAAACACTTTTCATGGAGATTCCCTCTCCTCTCCTCTCTCCCACACTCTAGACAGAGATGCTCTGGATCTTAGGACCTTGGATAAAACTCTCTCTCAGGAATCGCTAGCGAAGCGATGTGGTGATCATTGGAATGTCGAAGGCATTGTCAGTATTCCGTGATAGCACATGGACTACGATGAACGGTGCTCCCATAGATTACTTGAAGCACATGTGGATGATCTAGAGGAATTCAGATTCAGATTCTACGAGCAGAGATCACCAACGACGAACAGATGTCGTGTGTGACTTCAGATCTAAACCAGGTATTTTATGGTTTATGTTTGTGATTAAAATCCTCTATGTGTGGTCCTCATCTAAGACCAGGCTGCTCTTCTCTGAAGTCGACAAGTTTATGTCAACCATCGATGGAATGTTTTTTAAAAACCCACCTATTTGGGGCTTCCACTGCATGCCCAGTTCCAACACCTTTACCACATGTGGGACTAGATGGTCAACCATATGGGAGGCCTATTTACTAGTAAGGTCACATTGAAGCAAAAGGGTGAGATCATAACACCCCTGAGAGGTGTTTCAGTGGGCTAGCATAGGACCTGTGTAGTGAACTCGGGCGAGTGCATGGGCGTGGGCCTGTGCGTGTTGGTGTGGGCCATGATCCTGAGTGTGTGTGCAGTGTGGGTACTGAAGGGAACCCAATACTACTCTCATTTGAAAAGTTTATGAGAGCCTTTAACTTATATATAAGTTCTCATATGGTCTAAAATTTGATGTGGGATGCACAACCTTGAAATTGTTCATAGTTTTATCAGTGATTCTATTTTAGCACTGATAAATTTGGGTATTTATCAGTAATTTTTTAAAATTTCCGATAAAACCTTTATGATATTTTAAATAAAACCTTAATAGAGGACTCCATCACTCATTACTTTAAATCTATCATGTAACTAAAACTTTATCGCTGCTCTCCCTCTAACTCATTAGACAATCAACACTTTCAAAACCCATGGTGTTTGACTCATTCAATTTATTTCATTGTTTCATCATTTATTGTTCTTATTTGATTTTTTCCCAAAGGATTTTAATAGAGCACGAGAGTGATTTTACCTCGATCTACCTTCCCAATTCTCCACTCAATCTCCCTTACCTCAAGACACTATTATTTTACCATCCCTCTCACCATAATTTTTATTAACTTTTATTATGATATGAGTCTAAGTTGTGTTTGAATCCATTATTGTATATGTTGTTGATCACTATAATTATGATTTGAATAACCCTATCATTATTTAATGTTTTAGTAGAATTTTGAATAGTTTAAATATATTCTATATTTATAAATGGTTGTAGTGTTATCTATTAAATTTGTTTAGTTAAAAATTTTCAATTGATCTATTGAAGTTTCATGAGGAGTACATGTGCATTTTTTGAAATCTGGTTATGTTGAATTTAAAATGAAAACTGATAATAAATCATTTTTTCTGAGAGTTTGATGTGGTGAAATTTTCACTGAATGTGTCATTTGTTGTAAAATTGAGTCGTGTTCTATTTAAACAAGCTTTATGATTTTTCTTTCTCAAAAAATTGTGTGGGTTTCTTAAATATGTCTTATAAAAAATAGTTTTATTTTTTTTCAAATTTATATAGAGTGAACCATTAAATATTATGGAGATTATTTTTTAATATCATATTTATTAATTTAATAAGAAGTGTATATGATATTATTTTCTAATTTAAATTAATTTTTAAAAATACCTCATTCCTAAAAAATATTTGGTGATCTTATTTTTTACTAATATAAGGGGATTCCATTTGTGAATACTTTATTATTATATTTTTTTTATAACTTCATGTAAATTGATTTATATTTATGTATATAATTTATTTAAAAAATTATAACTTTAGTCAACATCACATTTTATCCTTTATAAGTGTCTTTATCCTTATTATGAAATCGTCAATGCGTGCCACCTCCCTCATGCATAAGTGATATGGAACCACCATCACACACTACTTGGACATCTCCTGGTTCACCTCATGATGTTAAAGGAGTGTGAAATTGCGAGTGATTAATACTTGACATACATGAAATTTGGCTACTGATAAGTTTCGGCCACCCGAACTTCCCACTCCGTCAACAAATTGAGGTAATTTTGGAGTGAGGGTTTGATCAAACTTCAGACACGAAGGATAAGAAGCCAAGTCCCATGTATCCTTCCTACTCTCATGGATTAAAATCAAACAATTCTACCCATTTATTCTATTAACTAACAAAAGAACCCCAATCCTTTTAATATTTTTATTTTTGTGAATATCTATGATAGGAATTTTCCAACAAAAACTACTATCCTCATGTTCAGTTAGAAAATGCCTTCTTGTATGAATGATACAAAATGCGATCATACATAATAAAGTGTTTTGAATTATTATTAAGTATGTTAATTCACTTATGATTTGGGGTGGAATATGGGTTATGGGAGTTTCCTCACTCAAAAATGGAGATTAGGGTTTCTCTTTGGTCATGATGATACTACACTACCTCAGTTTCAATCTTGTTCCTTGAAGTGGATCTACATTGGCATCTCTCCCTTATTTATCGGTGGTTCATGAAATTTCACAGTCTCCTTCCTATGTAAGAATCTCAAAGGCTACGAAAAAACTGATAGGACCTATGGCATGAAATCATCCGAATTCAGATATTATTTTTTCAACTAAGTATAATGATGATACTCAAGGGATTGATAAGAATAAATATATAGGTGAGCTTCATCCTCCATCCATGAGGTTTAATGGTGTGTCGTAGGATGCTTGTATAGAAATTTTTTTCAAGGAGGCTACCTTGATAAATTTGGATGAAGGTAAATATTCATAATCCTTGAATCGATGATTGTTCTCTTCTTTGAGTGATTTCGATTATGGTAGGTATTTTAAAAAAGGCGATGTTTCTCGGGTGATGGAGATATGGGAATTAGTATCTAAGAGGCTTGAAATGTATTTTCATTCAATCATTGGCTAGGTTTTTCTACCAAAGGGTGAAAAGACTTGTAGATTAGACGATCTGATAAAAAGTTGTCCTCTATTTGTGGCTTCTCAAATTGGAAATGTATTCTAGTGTGGCATGACTTTTATCACATTCTATTTCCAAGTTTTAAATTGAATAAAATGGTCTGGGGCTTTGAATTGGTTTCTCCGAAGCCAGGTATGCTTAGGATCTAGGAGTGGAACTTTGGTTTCAACCCTTTTGAGCATAGAAACTCTTTTTCAAAATTTTGGGTTAAAATTATTGGTTTGAATTGGATTATATGGAATCCAAAAAGTTTGTTTAATATTACTTCTACAATTGGTTCCAATTAAGTGGTAAAAGTTAATAGAGCAATATAAGTTTGGATATTTTTCAATGGTACTTGTGGAAGTTGGCTTAATATCAACATTAACAGAAAATGTTATGTTATCCATTGATAAAGATTAACTGAATCTTAAGGTTGAAAATGAAAATATTCCTTATTATTTTTCTAATTAAAATATAACTGGACATTAATTGGACACTTGTTGGAGATCCATTTTTTTCTCATCTTGCTCTATTAGAGGGAATTATTCATCTGTTTTAAGGAAAGTAAAAGGAAAAAAAACTCAAATAGGAGATGATAAGCATGTTAAAAAGGGTATACAATAACTACAACCTGGTTCCTCAAGGAAGATAAAGCAGGGGAAGCAGGGATCAACCATAGGAATTAATTCCTTGAAGGTATTTTCTAGTGATAGTGGTAAGTTTCCTGGAATGAATTAGGGTGCTGATAAATGAAGATATTCTTTTCCGAAGGCTAAACAATCAAATCTTGAAAGTCAAAAAGTTATGGGTGTGACTAGTAGGGAAGATAAACAACAAAAGAGGGTTATTATTCTAATTGTTTCTCTACCTCTGATCAAGTGGTCCCCCTACTAGAATGTATTTACAAGAGTTTCATTAATGGGGTGACATTCAGTAAGGTATGAAGATACAGGAGTCAAAAAATGAGGCTCTGATGCAGTGTGATGCATCATAGAATGCTCCTCCATAGCCTGAAGGGAAAGGCTTCATAGTGAAGCCATTAGAAATGGATTTCTTAGGACATAATGATGGGTCAAAGAAATATGGTATTCATTAATATATAAATTTTCACAAAAAAATTCAGAATGTATTCTGATCCCTAGGAATTGGGAAATGGGTTAATGTCTTTGAGGATGGTAGTGATAAAGAGCAACCAATGGTTTTATTGTACACTTCTCATCTCAGGCGTTCAGGTGGTGGTGTATAATTTAAGGATGTTGTCATTAGAGGAAATAATGATCCTCCAAAAATAATTCCGTGGAAGGATTACGCCAACCAGATAAGGAATGTGTCTACCAAATCATCTTCGAAGTATTCAAAGGTCAAGATCACCCATATGAAGGAATGGTCCAAGGTAGGAATCATTAGGATTCTAAACCAAGGTAAATCACATTCGAAGTGGAAAACCACTGATGAATCTGATTATGAATATGGGAATGATCCTTCTTATTATACTTACTAACCTAGATTTTTTGGAGGAGAGAGAGTCTCTTTGTTTGGCCCCTTCCACTTCCCTTATTTTCTTTTTCTATTTTAGTAAATGGACAGGATCTTTTCTTCTAGCTAGATCTTTTCAGTATATTAATTCACTTGATTTTTCATTCATAGTTTGTGATTGGGCTTTCTGCTAATCCCACTAGGAAGCTTCTTTAAATTTCATTGAAGTTGATTGTTTCATCATATGATAAAATATTATCAACTTCAGTTCCTAAGCACCTTGTCACTAAAGCAATACCAGACCCACCACATACCAAGTAAAGAAATGATTAAACATAAACTCCTCCCTATTATTGGAATCCCACATAGAGAAGTTATAACTACCCCCTTTTTTCCCAAAAAACATCAAATCAAGAACCTATACCAGCAACCACATGTTTACCCTAGTTTCTTTCTTTTCATGGAACCCTTTTTTAAAATGATAAATTTTTAGGAATCATTACCAATAACATTCAAATGTTCAGATCCCTTCATTAAAAGTATCTATAACTTTTTTATTTGATTATGAATACCTTATGTGTACTTTTTTATAAAATGAATATTTTTTAGAACTAATAGGATGTATATGAATTGGAAATGATGAATGCTAATTATATAAAAAAAGAGTATGAGTATGGAGTTAAATAGTTCATCAAGTTTCTAGTGGATCATGCATACAAACATTCTCATATCCTTTTTTCATGTTTACATTGTTTCTATTCAAGAAAAAATAGTCCATAAGAGTTGTAAGAGCATTTTATTTTTCACAGAATAGATTATATCTATAAATTTTGGACTAAGCATAAGAAAAAACTGATTGGGATGATACTATGATTTATGGATCATTTGATATGAATACCAGTGTAAATAATAAAGGATATCAAATAGAATAAATGATAATGGCAATTGAAGTTACCTTAGTGATTGTTCAAAGTTGTTTGATAAGTTAAATAGCACTGCTAAGAAACCATTCTATACCAGCTATACTAAATATAAAACATTTTCATCTATATTGAAGTTAAAAAATTTGAAAGCTGGCAGTGGATGGAGAAATACCATCTATACGTAACTACTTAGTCTCTTCAATGATATGATACCAGAAGAAAATGAGATTTAAATTGAAACATATGATTCTAAAAGAATGTTATGTTTAATAAAAATGATCTATAAAAAAATACATGCCTGTCCAAATGATTGTATATTGTTTTTCAAGGACCATGAATCACTCAGAAAATTCCCAAAGTGTGGTATGAATCGATACAAGAAAGATGAATCTATTCCTTTTAAAGTTTTATGGTAATTTTCTACCATTCCACAATTTAGAAATCTATATTGATGTTAGGAAACCACTAGATAATTTATATGGAATGTGGAAATAATAATTCAATATGGGAAACTACATGACCCATCAGACTACCATTAGTGGAAGAAAATTGATTACGAGTACCTTGAATTTGGATATAATACGAGAATCCTCCATATTGAGTAATCTATAGATGGAATAATTCATTTTTGTGTATAGATTAGTCCTCATATTACATATCCAATTATGTTGATAAATTATAACTTTCCACTATGGTTATTTATAAAGAGAAAATACATTATGTTTCCTCTTTTTATATTTAGCCCCAAACAACCCAGTAATGAAATTGATTTCTATTTGGCTACATTGATCAAAGATCTGAAATTGACGTGTGATACAAGTGTTACATTTTATGATTCTCATATAAGTGAGGAATTCATATTGAGAGCCATATTGTATGAGGAGATAAATGACTTTATTTCTTATGTATTTTTTTAAGATATAACAATAAAGGAATGTTGGGGTATCCCATTTTTGAAGAATTCACACAATTAGTTTGGTTAAATTATTCCATGAAGACTGTGTTTTTAGGACATTGATTTTTTTTACCAAGATGACATAAGTACCAATCCTAAATGACAATATTATATGGGAATATATAACAAGGTAAAAAACAATCCCCCCTAATGGGTGATAAACTATTCAAGAAAGTTGAATACATTGACACTGTTTTTGGTAAACCCTTTTTAAAAAACCTTACAAAATCAGGTTATAAAAAGAGATTACTTTTATTTGAATTACCACACTAGAATTATCTAAAATTCAGATATTTTATTGATGTCATGAATGTAGAAAAAAATGTATTTTGTTTTGTTATTGGTATGTTACTAAATGTTTCTAACAAAACAAAAGATGGTGTAAAGGCTAGGTTGTACATGATTTACATAGGGATAAGGTAAGTGTTGGAACTAGTGAATGGCAAAAGGTGGTATTTTCATAAACCTTTTGATTATAGGCTATCCAGAAAAAATTTAAAATTTTAATTTCCTTAATGCTATAAAAGTTCTATAGTGCTATTTATAAAATATCAAGAATGACATGTTAATGACTAATTTTATGTTACAAGGTCTAAAATCAGATGACTGTCATGTTTTGATGAAATATTTGATTCTCATCACTTTACGTTGAATTATTCATGAAAAGGTATGACATACATTTACCATAATATTCTTCTTTTTCAAATCCGTATACAATAATGTTATAGAGCCGATGAAGTTCTTAATCATTAATAAGGGGATTGTAGTCATATTATGTGAATTAGAGATGTTATTCCCACCATAATTCTTTAATATAATGGTACAACAAATGGTTTTATAATTAATTATTATCCAGGGGAACAAATATAAATGTTATGTCTTATATTAGTTTTGTAATTAATTGTTATTCGTTCTATACAAAGGGAAAATATGAATTTAGTATGATGAAAAATAGTGGATTAATTATTGTGGATTAAGTGATGCACATACACAGTTCCAAGGATAGAAATCGAATTTGTGTGTATATGTCATATTTTATCATTATCAAATGGATATATGAATTGGATTATAAAACATTTCAAGTGTTGATTTTCCATTATAAATGGGTTGAAAATAAGAGTTTAGTGAAAATTGATCAATTAGGGTTTATGAAGGTGAATTTTAGCATGAAAGGGTATATGGAGGAGATGTTTATAATGGAACCCTAAGTAGTGTACATATTTTATATCTTAGATCTAATAAACAAGAATTGGTCAATTATCCTATTTGTGCCTAAAAAAACTTCATTATTAGATCAAAATTCAATTGAGGATGAACCTTTAATTAGGAGATCACAATTGTTTCACAATAGTTACTATAAAGACCCCAACCCTAGTAACCCAGATCCAATAGTTTCTTTATTACATTAGCATTGTATAAAAGGAATCACATCATAAAGGACTGAATATTTTAGTAGTCTTGGAGAAACATATTTTAATTTCACATAAATTTGAAAACATAAAATACACAAAGTGTTTTCTTTGATAACACCATAATACCCTTGGAATATACTTGTATATCAATCACAAAGTACTTCTTGGTATGCTGGGGAAAATAAAACATAATAAATGAGTGAGATTAGATTCTTAGTAAGGGTGATTATATAATAGAAGTTATCATTAATAAATAATCATAATCAATTTGATAAGTTAAATAATAGAATCACAATCTTTTTTAAGAATAACTTGGGAATAATATGGATGGAATAAATAATGATCAAATAAATCCATATAAATAATCATATGAGCTTGAAATTTATCAGTGGATATTGAAACTAATCGAATAATCAAACAGTCATCAATAACTAATCTCATAATGAGGGAATGAATAATTCTATACATCTGAAACATACTTTTAATACCTTTCACAAGATAGTTTAAATTTTTGCATAGAAACCTATATAATTTTTCCAACTGATTTTTATCATGAGACCTTTCGCTGCATCAAGGGGATATATATAACTGGGATACAACTGTCACTTACTAAGTATAATGAATTCCTAATATAAAAGGAGTGAAAAATAAGCAACATGAACATTCATATTGAAAAACTAACATATAAAATTTCAATAATTACCCCAATCAAATAAACATAATCCTAAACCTTATAGAGTAATATGGTGAATGGTTATAAAATTGTACATCTTCAGTCAAAATGATCATAAACCATCCAATGAAAGAATAAACATGATATGAATACAATATATACCCAGTGTATCTTAATTAAAATGAAGGTTTTATGTGATTGAAAAATTTAAATAACATAAAAATGCATTTAAAACATTCTTGGGGAAAATAACCTTTTTTGTTTTGAAAATATTTTTGAAACTAAAAGTTCACCAGATATTTCAATAATTATTTTATTTGAAAATAATATTTTAAAAATTTTAAAATTAGTTTTAAAACATTGAGTGGTTATGATAACAGAAAATCCCATTCATGTCGTACACATTAAAATAAAGATTCCTTTCACATTTTTGGTAAAATCCAAATGAGCCTTGTCTTTTTGTAAAAATTAAAACATGGGAAAACTAATTGTTTAAATAATTTTTATAATTTTACAAAAAGTTTTTGAAAACATTTTTATAAACTATGGTTTTCTAAGAAATAATATTTTCGATCAAAGGGAGAAATGAAGTTGTATTTTCTTAAAAACTTCTTCTCAATCATTTTAAGTACTAAAGAGTGAAAAATGGTACTATTATTTGAAAAATTAATTAATAACTAAATTAAAATGAAATATATTTATTTTATGATAGAAATATTAAATAATTATCCCAAGGGATATGTAAACATAGACAACTCCAAATAATGATGAGATTATGAAATAGACCCTTACCACTTTGGTAACCTTTGAATCGTAAGCCCCATAAAATAAATAAAATAAAATGAAACTTTAAATATTAAGAATATAAATATATAAATTATATAACATATCAAAGGGATATTATATACACCAAACAAAATAAACAAATGGGGAATATGGCATATGTCTCATGGAACTAAAACTGAGATGAGAAAACCCTTACCTAAGGTTTGACTTCCTTCATATTTGTACAAAACCCATAAATTATAAATTTAGTTTTATGATGAATAAATTAAAGAAAAATAATAATATATTTTACACCATATATTATTTACTTATAGTATTTTATGACCCATTTATTAATATTTTTTGTTAAAATCACTGTTTCGGGTGATAATTGCTTCATTTTTCATGTATGTTTTGGTTAAATAATTTTGGTCCTTTTACTTTGTTGCTGGTTCCATAATATATAGAATTTTAACCATGATATAAATATCATATATATTTATATTAATCTATAAAATTTAGAGATAGAAAATTTATTACACCGTTTATGGAGACGGTAGACTGTACATACGCATGAATGTTGTTTCCATTTTTTCTCGGTGGATGAAATGAAAGGTAAATAAATATAAATTGAAATTTATAGAATAATTATTATTTTATATATATAATTTATATTAATAAAATATATCCTTATTTCCATTCCTTTAAATATAAAATGAAAAACATTTCACATCGATACATGGAGGTGGTAGTCCACACGTACACACAAACAACATTATTGTTTTCCAAAAGGATATGAAGGTATGAATTTAGATGTGATATAATAATTCCATAAGTATTTTTATTTTATAAATATCACATATATTAATTAAATTTATCCTTACTATCTTCCATGTAAAGCGTAATTGAAAAAAAATCACATCGCTTCACGATGCAGTAGTTCACCGTACACACGAGTGGAATTATCGTATCCCCTAAGAAATAGAATATAAGAAGGTATATGTGATATAATAATTATATAATCATAATAATTTCATAAATATAAAATAAATATTTGAAATTTATCATTATATCCAACCTTGAAAAGCGGTGATGGAAAACTAATTACATCAGTTTCGCAGGGTGGTGTTCCTCCGTACACACAATCGACGATTTCATTTCCCATTTGATGGAAGATGAGACAGATATTGATCATTAAATTATCAAAATAAAATATAAGTTTATAGGTGATACTGCTGTTATTATATTATTCTATATGAATAATATTACAAGGAGTTATAAGAATAAGTAAAATTAAAATGCATAGTTAATAACTTTACCTCTTCTTCAAAAAACCTCTTTAGGTTTAACCTAAATCCTTCCTAGATTGGATTTATGATCTAACCAAGGAATATAGGATGTGGGGAGGTAATAAAGGAATTAATTTCAGTATGTATTTTATGAAACAAATGGTTTTAGAAGTGTGAATATGGGAGGAGAGGGGGTGGAATTTTATAAGTGGGGAAGAGGACACACATGGAATTTTTGAAAATATAAAGTGACACCTACATTTTTCTCATTCCAAAATCCTCAAAAAATGGGTTATTATTGACCCTTATAGGTTATAAGATCTATATATGGACATAAAATGGGGTTTGGACAGGTTTTAGGTCTTTTTAAACCCTTATTTTCTTATTTTAACCCCCTTGAGAAACCCATTTTTACCTTAACCATGATAATTATTTTTTACTATTTTTACTATTCATTATGGTAAAATATTAATTTGGAATTATTAATTAATATTAACAATGATGATTAAAAATAATTAATCCATTTTTAAAAATTCAATTAGCATAAGTGGTAGAATTTAATTTAAAATTAATCCCACAGATGTGATGAAAAAATGATTTTCAAGAAATGTATTTTTCAAGGAAAAGATGATTTTTTATTAACTGTATGAATAGAAATAATCATTGTATGAATTTAAAAATAAAATAGTAGATATTTAATCTATAAATTTCATTTAAATTATTCATAATTATGGATTATTTTTATTAATTATAATCAGAAAACAATATGCACTTTGAAATAATTTTCAGAAAAATGTGTTTTTAAATGAAAACATAAACTTATACTAAAATATAGTATAAAGGTAATTAAAATGTAATTAATTGGGTTAAATATAAATAATTAATACTGAATTTAATTTAAATCAAATTAAAATCATAATTTACTATTAAATTACTTAATTTATTATAAAGAAATGATAGTTTTACAAAAATTGGTATTTTCACTATTCATTGAAAAATCAATATTTTCTGAAAAATACCAAAATTTCACCCTAAGTAAATTTTGATATGATTATTTCAGAAATAAATTTCATTTTTTAAAATAAATTTCATATAATTGGTAAAAATTAATTTTAAATTATGTGTGCAAAGAGTGACTAAACTGCCTTTTAAAAAAATATAGTTTTTTAGAAAATATTTTTTTATTTAAAATGGTTCTTATTTTATTTATAATCAATATATATTCATTTAATTTATTTTATATATGTGTAAAACATATAATTCTCATTATTTAGATAAAACTATTCATAATTTCCAACTTAATGGTGAGGTTATACTGATCATGTTTAAATATTTTTTTAATAGAGTATCACGTTTCATTCAAACTCGGTGTTGTGTGAATTGAAGGCTATCAAAGAGATTGAATTTATTTAAAAAATATATATATCATAAATTCTTGGGGTGTTAAATTATCTTATAATCTTGGTTTTTCATGCCATATATTCTATCAAATATGATATTCCTTTTTTAAAATATCAGGGTGTTACATTCTACCCCCTTAAATAAACCACGTCTTCAAAATTTAATATTGATATTAATAATTAAGGGTTTTAAATTTGAAGATAAATTTGTTAGAAACCTAAACCATAAAAGGTATAATTAAACTTCTTCTTGATAACAGATAAAAATAAGTACAAAGGTTATATGGAATAACACATACTAGGTTTCCAAATAGGAGAACATTGGTAGAAAGTGAAAATGTGGACATGGAAGAAAAGAGTAAATAATTATAGAGAGTGATAGATATCATTAATAATAAGATAGTGGGTGATCCAAATAATGTTAATGACCACAAAACCATAAATATTCAAAGCGTGAAAAGACCATTGGGTCATCATAAATTAAGGTATGAGGATAATATTTTTGTTTCAAGGCCTTTTTTTATTGTTTATGAATTATTTTACTATCTAAGAATATAAGGAAATATAATTAATTGATCTTTCTATTTCATAAAAAAAATTTCATCCTTTGGTTTTTCTTTGATAAATTTGTCCTTCATCTCTTACTTTAAAAAATGAATTTCCAAAAAATAATTTTTTATGTCTGTAGCACTAAAATTAACTTTTAATGGATCATAAGATCTATAGAAGTGTAATAAGATATTTCTCATATATTTATTGGAACCAAATTGGTTAGAAAAAGTTATAAAACATGATAAATTAATCTCTAATACCACAATATTAAATAACAAAATTAAAATTAATTCATTTTATAAATGTTTGACCACAATACTCATCCAAAATATGTCTGACCAAATTAAAAGCCCAATTTTTTTGAGGGAAGACAACTAAATTGATATCATATTCAACAGAAAATATAAAGTGGATCATAATGTCACATTAAAAATAGTTGAATAAATTTATCACCATAAAAATTTAATGAAAATATGTATGATTCTAAAAATAAAATCTCAGGTTGCTGAATATATTCCATAAATCCAAACATGCAGTAAACTCCCACAATGATAACATAAACCAAAAAATCACTAACGAGTTTCAAGATCCCCAATACAATCCCATAAGCATATATTTATCATTATTATCTCAACATAGAGAACATATTAATATTTATCTTCCCCTAATCATGTGTTTTCCATGAATTTTAACTTTCTACTGAATCACTTTTCTTGGTTATTTGTATGATTCAACATAAGCTCTCACATCCTTAAAGAAAAAGTACTACATTATAATCCTTATATATTTAATATTTATTATAATTAGAATATAATTTATAATAATACACTTATAACGTAATTATTGAATCAAAAAACAAGTACATTAATCATTACACTTGTTTTATAGTAATAACATAATATTTACCTTTATCCCTTAGCTTCTTCTAAGATATATTCCATTGAAATTTGGGGTATTCATTTGTGAATTTCCCAATCTACTTGCAGTTGAATCCTTGAAAATTTTAAAATTATTTATTAACCTTCAAATCACAATCATGGTGGTCTTTCTCTTCACACTTGTATGAAACTCTCATCCTCTTCAAGAAATTATCATGGTGTTTCTTTTAGAACTATCACATGTGAGAAAATACTTCTTTACCTTATTCCTTTTATCTTTATTTTTCTTTGATATCCTCTTATTTTATTGATTCCCTTAAAATATTAAATACATGTATAAATATTTATATGTATTTATATCACATGATACTATTTCCTTTTATGATGAAAAAATTTAGTAGACTAGTTCCCTTCAATGAACTAGATTAATCCCATCAAATAAATGGAAAATATTTCTCTTTAGATTACGTATGTAGTCCGTAGAATTTCTTGATATACTTTTAAAGTTTTATTCACACTTAAATTTTTTTTTCTTATTTTTGTCTTCGATTTAACAATTTTCTCTCCATACCGACTCATTTATCATGAGGAAAATACTTTTTAAATAAGAGTACCTTAAAATCATTCCATTCCATGTTTCTTATTTATTCTTTATCCTTAGTGTTTAGAATAAATGGCCACCATTGATCCAAATACTTGAGAGATGATAAAATATCATGAAAACTTTCTCCCTTACATTACTTCCCAATGTGAGAAATATATTTTCTAAGGAACTTATGCATTGACAAACTACAAAGAGATTTGTAGTCCCATTGAATGATGGGGGTTTATGATGCATGAAGTAGTCTAAAATTTTTACACCACATGGTGGATTCAAAGGATGAACCATATGGGAAAGGTTATTTTTCATAACATTAGTCATTTTCCCTAATAAGGTTATAATTTCTTGAGTTCTATTTATATATCCAACTCCAACTTCATTATCTTTCCGAGGATGAAAATCCGTATATGGAGTATGTATATTGGTACTCATTTCTGAATAATGGCGCACACTAGATTATGTTATAATAGTATGAAACAGAATGTATAATCCTAATACTAGTGAAATACTTTACATATATTAAAAAATGTATGCATAGATAATCTCATAATCACAAACATGGTTTCTTTATAATTTTTTTCAAATTATAATTTTTTTAAACCCCTCATAATGGTTTGAAAAAAAATGTGAATTAACCAAATAATAAAACTCAGGAGTGTAAAACTAGTTGTGCATTAAGGACCATTTTTATGTATAAGATAAAACTTGATTCAATACTGATTCACCTTTTTCAAAATTATTACCCCTAGTTACATCTGTGCAAAAACCATGCCCACTTGTAGTATCCAGACGTGGATGTATTTCTTGGTAAACAAAATAATATCTACCTTAGAAAAAATTTAGGATCTTCTTGTATATTTTTGCTCAATGTATATAATAAGTTTATGTTCCCAAATCTATGCTTTAATAAATCTAGTTCCCAAGGTTTCTAACAAACTTCCTCTGATACTAAGTGTAAATACCCTGACCCACTGACCTAGAGCTAGTGGTTACTTTATTACATTGACACTAGATATAATGAGTCATATCCCGAAGGAGATAATAGTTTATTAATATTTTTAAACTATATACATACTTGAAATTAACAAAAATTTTAAAATATAAAATATACAATGTGTTTTCTTTTAGAATTCCATTATTCCACTTAGAAAATCCCCATATATCAATCACAAAAAAATTCCTCATATCCTGGAAAAAATAAAATATAAGAAAGGGTTGATCTCAAATTCTCATTAAGGTTAATAATAAAATTAAATATATCATGAATAAATAAGCATAATCAATATGGAAAGGTAAATAATTGAATAATATTCCATTCAAATAATAACTTGAGCATAATATGGAAAGAATAAATGATGATCAAATAAATCTATACAAATAATTTTATAATTTTTAAACTTATCCATGTATATTATAACTAATAGAATTATCACATGGAAATAAATAACTAATCTAATAATGAGGTAATATATAATTACTGACATCTGAAACATACTATCAAGAATTTTCACAATATAGTTTAACTCTGTGATTAGAAACCTATTTAATTTGGCAAGCTAATATGTCTTATGAGACCTATAAATACACCAATGTGATATCTAAAATCATGCCCCACCTGTTACTTTCTAATACCAATACATTCCTCATATGAAAGTGGTGAAACATTATCAACATGAACATTCACATTGAAAAACTAACATATGAAATGTTAAAACTTACACCAATCAAATAAACACAATCATAAACTATCCAGAGTAATATGGTGACTGGTAATAAAATTGTACATCCTCAGTAAAAATGATCATAAAAAATCTAAATAAATAATAAGGATGATATAAATAAAACATATCCTCAGTGTTTCATAAGTACAATAAAGGGTTTATGTCTTTGAAAAATATAAATATCATAAAATTTTCATCAAAACAATCTTGAAGAAAATAACATTTTTACTTTGAAAATATTTTAAAAACTAAAAGTTCAAAATATATTTCAAAAATAAAGTCAGATTTTAGAAGAAAAAATATTTTCAACTGAAGAGTGAAATAAAGTCATATTTTCCTAAAAACATTTTCTAAGTAATTTTAAGTACCAAAGAGTGTAAAAATGAAAATATTACTTTAAGATTTCATGAATAACCAGATAATAATGAAATAGATTGATTTTATAACTAAAATATCAAATAATTCCCCCAAGGGATATGTAAACATAAACAATCTTGAATAATAATTATATTTTGAAATAAACCATTACCACTTTGGTAACCTCTAAATCATAATTCCCATAAAAGAAATAACATAAAATGGAACTTTAAATACCATATATTAGTTTGGTTACATATGCCACTGCGTAACCCAACACAAGGATGAAAATTTCAGTAAATTAAAAGCTCAGGGAATTGACCTCACAACCTACCCCTCAACCCCCAAGACCTTACCACCACTTTTATATAACTTATTAGAGAGGAAATATATATACCAAATAATATAAATAAGCTGTGAATATGATATATGTCTCATGAAATTAAAAGTGAGACGATAAAACCCTTACCGAAGGTTTGATTTCCATTATATGCGTCCGATACTCCTATATAATAAATTTAGGTTTATTATAAATATATTAAAAAACCATAATCATATATTTTATACCATATATTATTTAATTATAGTCTTTTAGTACCCATTTATTAACAATTATTTTTTAAAATCTCTATTTTGTGTGATAATTGCTTCATTTTTCACGTACGTTTTGGTTCTGAAATTTCAGTCCTTTTAATTTGATCATGGTTACATCATATAAATAATTCTAAAAATTATATAAATATCATATATATTAAATATATATGTGTTTGGAGTAATCTATAAAATTTATAGATAGAAAATGGATTACACCATTCATGGAGATGGTTGGCTGTATGTACGCATGAATGTTGTTTCCATTTTTATCGATGGATGGAATGAAATAAAAATAAATATTTATTAACATTTGAAAAATGATAATAATTATATATATATGGTATCTTAATTAAATATATCCTTATTACCATCCGTGTAAAAATAAAATGAAAAACATTTCATGTCGCTACGTGGAGGCGGTAGTTCACACGCACAGACAAGCGACGTAACTATTTTCCCAAAGGATTGGAAGATAAGAAGTTATATGTGATATTATATTTATAGAAGTATGGTTAGATCATAAATATAACATATATTCATTAAATTTTTTACTTACTACCTTCCATATAAATCCTAAGATAAAAATGAATCACATTGCTTTGTGAGGAGGTAGTCCACCGTACAAACGAGCAGCGTTATCGTATCCCCCACAGAATGAAAAGTAAGAAGGTATATGTGATGTAATAATTAAAAAATTATAATAATTTTATAAATATAATATAAATATTCTAAATACATAATTATATACAAACTTTAAAGTTGGATATGAAAAAAAATTACATCGGTTCACGTGGTAGTAGTTCGCCATACACACGATCAACAGTTTCATTTTCCATTTGATGGAAGAGGAGATGGATACAAGTTATTAACTTAAAAAAATAGAATCTTAGTATATGTTATATAATGTTTTTATCATATTATCATATAATAATAATATTATAAAGAGTTATAAGAATAAGTAAAATGAAAACACATCATTGAAAACATTACCTCTTATTCAGGAAACCTCTCTAGTTTTAACCTAAATCCTTTCTATATTAGATTTATTATATTACCATGGAATCTAGGATATGGTTATGGAATAAAGGAATATATATTTTTATTTATTTTATAAACCAAATTATTTTTGAAGTTTGAAGAGTGGAGGATAGGGGGTGGCCTTTTATAAGTGGAGGAGAGGACAAATATGGATTTTTTGAAAAGATAAAGTGATACCCACATTTTTCCCAATAAAAAAGACTCTAAAATGGATCATTTTGGACCCTTAGATGTTATAATTTATAAATATGGATATAAAATGGGATTTGAATAATTTTTAGGTCATTTAAACCCTTATATTCTTAGTTTAACCCCTGATAAACCAATTTTTACCTTAATCACAATAATCAATTTTTACTATTTTTACTAGTCATTACGGTAAAATATTAAATTGAAATTATTAGATGATATTAATTATGATGATTAAAAATATGGAATCTATTTTTAAAAATTCAATTCATATATTTTTCATAATTTAATTTAAAATTTATCTTGCAGACGTGATGAAAAAACAATTTTCAATAAATATATTTTTCAAGGAAAAGATGATCTTATATTAATTGTATGAATAGAAAAATTCATTATATGAATTTAAAATTAATTATTTTTTATGTGTTATATATAAATTTAAATTAAATCATTCCTAATTATGGGTTATTTTTATTAATTAAAATTGGGAAACATTATGCACTTTAAAAAAGTTGTTTAGAAAAATGCATTTTTAAACCCAAAAATAAACTTATAATAATATCTAGTATAATGGTGATTAAAATTTAATTAATTATATTAAATATATCCAAATAATATTTATTTTAATTTAAATGAAATTTATATAATAATGGACTTTTAAATTACTAAATTTATTGTAAAGAAATGACAATTTTATAAAAATGGGTATTTTCACTATTCACTAAAAAATAGACATTTTATGAAAAATTCGAAAATTTCTCCCTAAGTAAATTTTGATATTTTGATTCAAAAAAAATAATTTTTTAAAATATGTTTTCTAAAATTGGTAAGAATTAAATCTAAATTATGTGCGCAAAGTGAGACTAAACCACCTTTTTAAAAAAATATAGTTTTTCAGAATTTGTTTTTCTTTAAAATGATTCATATTTTATTTATAATCAATATAAATTATTTTAATTTATCTTATAAATATGTAGAACATATAATTATCATAATTTATTTTTTTACTATTCATACCCACCAACTTGACGACTAGGTAATAAAGGTCATTTTTAAATAATAATATTTTATTAGAGTATCACATTTTGTTCATAATCGCTATTGTGTGCATTTGAAAGATTTAAAAGAGATTGAATTTATTTAGAAATAAATATATCATAAAGTCTCAGGGTGTTACATTATCTTAATATCTTGGTGTTTTGTGACATATACACCATCAAATATGATGCTCCTCTTAAAATCTCAGGGTGTTACGGTCCCAATGTAGACAATGACTTGTACGTTAGTGGGGACCTAAAAGAGGGGATTTAAATACTCAATAAAGGAGCCAAATACATTCAACTAATAATGAAATACAATATATTTCAATGATTATGTTAATGTTTTTTTAATATACTATGTTTTTGCTCATAATATTATGTGTTCTTTACTATATTTACTTAATCTAAATTAAATGTGTGACAACTCATGCAGATAATGACTCATGCACATGATAATGTTACCAATACCAAAGAATAGTAGATGATTGATGCGGAAACTTAGGAATTATTAGGGGATAAAAAACACGTTGATGAAAAAATAATGATTAATCATCACTAGATTAAATACATTTATCAAGGTAAGAAGCAAGGGTATAAAATTTGAGGTTGGTTGGAATGAATGCGGCCAGCCTATTAACCCCCAAAGTCAATGTTCATTTGTTATGTTGGGGTCAAAATGAGAATTCATGTGTCAATTGATATTGATATGTGTCACCATTTCCACCCTTTATTGAATGAAACCCTTTAGGATGATATTATGGTAATGTTATGATATACTTTCTATATTTTACCAAAAAATTATATAATAAAAAGATGATTTATTTTTCATTATAACTTGAAGAGTTTTTTTATTTTAGATGATTCACATAATAAATATGCCTTAATAGTCATTTTAAAAGCTCATAGAGGATTCCAACACTTCTTACAAAGTATCATCTTAGGGATGCTGTGGGGAAAGTAAAGCCCCTACCACTAGTTACATATTCACACATTAAAAAACACGATACATGGAAATATTTATTTTATTGTCATGATGATACAAAATTTTAAGTGTAATGTATTTAATAATATTTTATTTTAAATTATTTATTTTATCCACTTTGATTTAAAAATGTTAATTTTTGAAATAGCAATAGTTTAGAAAACATACAGTGTATAATAAAACCAATGTACCCCTATCATAAAGTAAGTATGAGGTATGCATCACTTGAAAAGAAATTGGTATGTATTTGAAATATACTCTAAATTTTTTATATGATATGAAACAACATATGTTTCATTGTTTATATGAATATTGATGAATCAAAATCTGAAGCCACTTCTATCTCATGTCATGTTCTATGGAAGTAGGATCACATAAATAAGGTGGGTAAACTAGTTGATGAAAACACACAATCAATATGCGAAGAATGTGTAAGTATGAAATAATAGTAATCTATTGTTATTTTTATATAAAAATATATTTTTATGTTAGTATATGTTTTATTTGGTTAGGACACAAAAATCAACATCAACCGTACCTGAATAAAATCTACTTTAAATAGCTTTAAATTGACCAAAACAATATGTACATGTTAGAGGTGTGGGTTTTGGAGTGTCCCCTAAAACATATTTTGATAAGACAAATCCACAAGGATATATATATGAGACAAAAAAAGAACTACATGCAAAAATTAATGCTTTGAAATATATTTTTGTTCGGTCTGGTTTAGTGGAAAAATGTATGAGAAAGGATAAAAGTGAACTAGAAGGGGAACAAATATCAATACATAGAGAACTAAATGACCCTACTAGCTTTAAGGATAGAAATTACCCTCAACCACTTACCTTACCCGAGGCCATCAATGTTTTCATTACACTTTCTATAAAATGCGAATTAGAAAACTTCCAATAACTCTATATTACTAAAATTATATAGGTTGAAGTTGTATATGATTTATATAAACTGAAATCCTTGAATCACCTTGTTGCGATGGGTATTATGTATAATATCTTAAGAGACATGCTACAAAAAAAACAACTCCCAAAAGATCACATGATAGTGGGGATTGAAGTATCTTACAATCCAAGCACCGAGTTTCCTATTCTTCTTGATGATTAGGATGTTACTATGGTAGATAATGCTATTATAACATTCATAGAGTGGCCATATAATCTTATAAATATAAATGAGGTATTCCCTTAAAAAAAATTCAAACAAAAAACCTTCAACAATTGATGAAAAAAGGACTAAAATAAGATATGGAATTATATATGGATAAAACGATAGGGAAATAGAAGGTCAGATCAAGATAATCTAGTGGATCAAGAAAGAAATAAAAAATAACTTTAGGGAGTAACTTATCACCACTAGTTACACTACCTCATATATTAATATTACAAGTTCATGTATACACAACATTAAAAGATGGAAATATTTCTTACTTTCAATATGAATAAGAAATATTTAGAGATTTCATTACAGACACGATTGGTGTTGAGAGTATAAATGAGATTATCAAGTTTTAATGACTAGGAGTCTCAATTGTGAATATATACATGCAACACATTTTCTATCATGTACATTACAATTAATAACTATTAATATTTTATATAGGAATATATATTACTAATATATAAAGGTAAAACATTATGAAGCAATATTTAGATTCATTAATCCATCTATCATTTCTATGGAAAAGTTTTCTTTGGATATGAAATAAATTAAAAAGAGACAAGATGTACTAAGTGATTTGTCTGAGAAGAAAATATCAGATAACAGACCATACTTGATGCCTACAATGCAGGGGTAAAATTCTATAATCTAATTATATAAAATATATTTTCCTATTTTTATTACTTATATATATATATATATTTTAGGAATCATTGGATTCTGATCACAATCAATTTGGATACACCAAATGTTTATTTTTTGGATCCAAAGAATGTATTTCCATCAAAACAACCACACATAATGTCCTTCGTAAATTTTTAATGCACTCAAATCAATATTTTACATATAAAATTATAATTATATGTTTCTATTTTTATTTTAATGAGATATTTTGATGATATGGTGATCTATAAATATTCAATAAATCATGGTATGAGGTTGGAAAATTAATATAATAAGCCTTTATATTTGTTCTAATGGAAACAAATTAAGGTATATATGTAGTTAGATTTAACTATCAAAACATATTTCAAAATAATTTACTTATCTTGTTCAATGTTTATATAGTATCCTAATAAGGATAACTATAATGATTTTGGATGTTATGTTTGAAAATTTATGAAAGATATCATATACTATTAAAAGACTAGCATCCCCGAACAAGTAATTTCTGAATGAAATTACAGTTCCATTAAAAACATTTTTTAATCATTAGTTTCTCTATATTTTCTTAGTACTACCAATATTTCCAACAATCCACATACTAAAAAGAAGAAGTAAATCTGTTTAGAGATGAGTGAGATGAGTACATGGTGTAAGAATGTTTGTTGAAATCAAATTTAGGTGATTACCTATTATGTTTGTGATCAAGTATGATCAATGAACTTAGTGATACATTTTGGATGTAGAGAATTAGTATCATATTTTATATATATTATTTTTACTTGTTTCTCAATGAGAATTATAATGTAGGGTTATGCTCTATGGATTTTGGTAGAGCCAGTAACTTGTCTGATGCTGCTTATTCTCATGAGAGATTATACTTTGAGGCTACAACTGAGATAATGATGATAAGGAAATGGGTTAAAAATGTATACACACATCATTAAAATGAGACTTCATACTAATTATTTAGTAATTTTTCACAAAGATAATTCTTGAAGACAAACAAGAGATGGTATTAATGTTGAATGATTTTTGTACTAAAAAACATGTTCTCTTGGATGGGATCACATCCATGGTGAGAGTTTCTTATCACCATAGATGTGATCCAATTAAAGAACACTTAATTTCGAGAATATAAGAGATTGAGAAATGTTTAATAATAAAATGAATCTTAATATGATACACGGTGTTCCTCAAATGACTTGAAGTATATGTTTTTAGTTTAAAATTGACACTTTATTTCAAAACACACATCATATACTCAAAACCGATCAGAATTAACTTAGAAATTATCATTATTTCTTTCCATTTAACTATGAATTGACTTTCTAAACCCTTTTAAAAATATATTTCATCAGAACATACAAGGTTATATAATCACCAGATTTTGACATAGGGTCAAGGAGATTGTAATCTCATGAAATGAATGGATGAAACTGTTATTGATGATAAAATTAAATTTAGATTCAACGACACCTAATATTGGATGACTAATGCTCAAATTAGTTCAAGAAACATAGGGGCATGTTTAGAAAATATTAAAAACGAGTCTCATGAAAAAAAATCAAATGATAACTATTTAGGATACGAAGATGATTTGAATAAAAGTTTTCTACTTAGATCTAAATGTTCCAAAATATGTAGTCTAATCCCTAAAAGGGGCTCCTTGATTAGTGTGATCATGAAAAGGCTCACTTGGATGATCTTACCCACACTCAAGCTTAGCAAACTATTGCGGTTTCAATATTCAAAGAAATATTTCAATTAGTCCATGAAAAGGAAAAGGTCTTTGGCTTGAGGAATTAATTTCAAAAGTGATTATATTTTTATGTGGTTAAGGTTGTAGGCATCACGATCCACCTCAAACAAATGTCTCAAGATAGGTTGGAGGCTGATCAAATTCTATAATCTCTATAAAAGGATTCATAGGAGGCTCTCAAGGATGATAATGGGTTTTTAATCAACTTATGATGGTTTCAGTTATGTTAATATAATAAAAGTATTGCATGTTTTCTTATTTTATTTCCTTCTATAGGCCTCATTGGGTCCATCCCCCCACATGTTCTATAAAAATAGTTTGTCAGTCATTTTTTTCTCTCCTTTTATTGAAAACAGTTTTCTTATGATAGTTAATAAATTCATATTAAAAAAAATACATCCTGAATAATCATCACTAATATTCATAGGGTTTTATGTATCAATATGTAATAAATTTATGGTTTCAATTATTGTTGTGTTAAGAGTTAAAAAAATTATTTTCTAATAAACCAGGAACTAAGACTAACACTAAAAGATTAGTTTTATTTTTTTTAATTCTTTTCAAAATAATATTTTTATTTTATACCTTGGTATTTTTTAGTTAACCTTAATACTACTACTATATTACCCTTAATATGAGAGACTAAGGTCACATCAAAACCTATAAACCGATCGCTTATACAAAATCTAGAAATCACATGAGATTTTCTGGATGATTTATATTAGTGAAAAATGATATGATAACCAATTAGATGTCACTAATCATGTATTTTGGGGAAATAAATAATTATGATATTAGTTATGTAAAAATGACAATAAAATCAATGAGTACTTTTTTTCATTGATAAATTACAAGTTTGAATGAATAGAAGTGCGTGTTTTAAATATAAAAGTGTCATTTTAATTCAAAACATGAATCACATAGACAAAACCAAGAAAAAATGGTTATATAATTTTCAAACATTAAGAAAATGATCCATAATTTATTTATGATGTATAGAAATCAACCAAAATTCAATCTGACATGGGATGTGGTCGTTATGACATGAAGTGTGAATTTTCAATATAAAAATTTCATTTTAGTTTAAAAAGCATGTCACAAATCTATAACTAAGAAAACAATCTCAAATAGTTTTTAAAAAATAGGAAAATAATCCATACACTACTAAAAAATTCATCTTTAGCAATGGTTTAAAACCATTGGTATAAACTATACCAACGGTTGTCCAAATTGTTGGGTCTTGAGCCGTGGGGATAGACATATCCCAACGGTTCTATGAGAACCATTGGGATATTTCTGAAAAATTGAGTTTATACCAACAGTTTATTGAAACCGTTGGTATAAATGTTTACCAATGGTTTAAAACCATTGGTAATATCAAAAATCATCTCTATACCAATAGTTTACAAACTGTTGTTATAGAATTTTACTAACGGTTTACCACAAACTATTGGTAAATATAAAGTAAAAATACCTATACTAATAGTTTGTATATAATTGGTATATACTTTTACCAATGGTTTACATAAAACCATTGGTATAAGATCTATTTTTATAGATATTCCAACGATTGTAAACCATTGGCATAGCCTTTATACCTGCTTTAACAAACCGGCCTCCCCCTGTGCAGCTACGGCACTTCCACCAGCTTCCACCAGCAAGCCTGCGTCCCCCTGTGCAGAATTCATACACAATTCTCAATACTTTCAAAATACATAGATAATTATATATGAATTCATATAGAATTCATACAACACATAATTCATATATAATTTTGAATACCTCCAATTCTGTATTTAATTACCCTCTATACACATACATAATTGACACATAATTCATAAGTTAATTACAACAAGTACACACAAAAAATTATACCCATACAATAAGTATACCCATACACCATTAACACATAATTCACAAGTTAATTAAATACATAAATAATTTAATTCAAAATTTAGGGGGTTGGGGGGCTGTTCAGGGGGTTGGGGTGGCTGTCCAAGGGGGTAAGGGGTGTCTAGGGTGTGGGGGTGTCTGGGGGGATGGGGGGGGGGGGGGGCTGTCTATGGGGGTGGGTGTGTCCAGGGGGGGTGGGGGGTGTCCGGGGGGGGGGTGGGTGGGTGGGTGTGGTGTCCAGGGGGTGGGGTGGTTCCAGGGGGTTTGGGGGGGGGGGGCTTTCCAGGGGGTAGAGGGTGTCCATGGGGTGGGTGGGTGTCTAGGGGGTGGGGGGGGGTGTCCAGGGGTGGGGTGGAGTCCAGGGGGGTGGGGGGATGTCCAGGGGTTGGGGGGGGGGTGTCCAAGGGGGTAGGGGGTGTCTAGGGGGGGTGGGGTGGTGTCCAGGGGGGGTGGGGGGTGGGCTGTCCATGGGTGTGGGGGTGTTCAGGGGAGTGGTGGGTGTCCAGGTGGTTGGGTGGTGTCTAGGGGGTGGGGGGTCCAGGGGGTTGGGGGGGGGGATGTCCAGGGTAGGGGGGCTGTCCACGGGGGTTGGGGGGTCTCTAATGCAAAAAATGGGCTAGCGCAGCGCCACCTTATATCAGCACTTAGAAAAAGCGCTGATAAAGAAACCATGTATCAGTACTAAAATTTTAGCGCTGATACAGGGTAACCTTTATCAGCGCTTTTTGAGCACTGATAAAGAGAACCATTATCAGCGCTTAAAAAAGCACTGATAAAACCGTAGTCTATTTTTTTATAAAGTCGGTCATAGAGTGCCCTCGTTTTATCACAACCTAAAGCTCTCATGGAACTGGAACCCTGCGACTCCCCTCCGTTGCCCGCTGAGCTTCGCATTGCCGGACCTCCACCGCCCTCGAGCTTCTCATTGTTGGACCTCCACCGCCTGCTGAGCATCGTGTTTCCGGACCTCTGCCTCCCTCAAGCTTCGCTTTGCCGGAACTCCACCACCCGCTGAGCTTCTCGTTGCCAGACCTCCGCCTCCATCAAGCTTCGTGTTGCCGGTCCTCCACCACTCGCTGAGCTTCACGTGCCAGACCTCCGCCGCCCTTCGAGATTCACTTTGTACAATCTGAAAAATCTATGAACCCCCTTTTGATTTTTTGATTTTTCTATTGATGATTAGGATGAATACTTTTCTTTATGTTTGGTAGTTGGTACATGTTTTTTAATGAAATGTGCTAAGGATATTTTCGGTGTAGTTAATCATCATTTGGTGAAGAAGTTCATGTGTTATAGTTTTATTGTCATGTGATTAGGATGTTTCTATTTTTTTCATGTCATATTGCAAGGTCTTGGGAACTGATGTAAATAATTTCTGTTTGATATATTTCATGAAAAAACAATATGTATTTAGATACTGATCTTATGTTGGAAAAATGAGCATGTGTGAGTTTTTCCTTGTGCATTTGGGATGCATGTTTTATGGATTGTCGTATCTAGGCATGTAATTGGAGACCTAGGTGTAACTATGTATCTTATTATGATAGTAATGAATAGAAATAAATTTCTTGAATAAGAAACACTCTGTGATGGTCTAACCTATATGCACAGGTGGGAATTTTTTCTAGTAATTATTGTAGCTAGGCAATGGATTTGAAGATCCATGAATCCCTACATATCCGGTGTTAACATAAATCAAGACACATATAGTTATTATGAAACTGTATAGTTTCACATCATATGGAAATGAAATTGGCTTCCTGAATAGATAATTGGAATTGTGTATAACTAGGATGTTGGATTTTTAGTTCAAATCCATATATGTCAGACTAAAGGGATGGTTTATTCATGTAAAATAACTCTTGAGAAACCTAGTATTGGTGGAAAGATTGATATGCTCATCATCAATGGTGATGATTATCCACTAAATGAGTATAATATTCATTGTTAATATATATAATATTCATGTGATTTTTTATTCATAATCACCATTTTAGTGCATTTTACACTTTGAACATCATTTTACATTATGATTATAATTCTTACTTAAAATGCACTATTACGTGGTACATTTTTTAACATCATTTAACGTACCCAATGATTCATCTAATTTTAAGGAATATAATTATCAATTTTTTAATTTTATATTTTTGGAAATTGATATACACTTCAATATGAACATGTTTCATTCAGGGATCAATGGATAATTCATGGAAGAAGATGGGGATATTTTGTGATGAATGGAAACAATTCTGGAGAAGTTAGATTGGACACCAACCCACTGATTCGAATGTGGGGCCCACCATACGGGCCCAATTAATCCCAAATTTCATGGGATGCTAGAATAACTCTATAGTAACAAATAAATCTTTAGGAGAAAATTCTAATTCGGCCTCCAAGGTGGTCATTTAGGAGGCCCAAGTTAGAGATAAAATTATGGTCCAGATTCTGTGGCCCAGAAAAACATCCCACTAATCTAATCATATCTCCGAATATACAAATCCAAATGGGCCCAAATTTTACAGGAGGTTAGGAGAAATCCGGGGATACATTGTCTTCTTCTATGACCCACTCTGATTCGGCCATTTATAAGGTCTTCCAAGTGCGTCTGTTTGGTGGATAAAATACCGCTGCCACCTCGGGTCAAATGTGGAAAAGTCCAAGTTCCACAAACTATCCACCCACCTATGGCCTACCACAATTAATTGAGAAGACTTGGACTATTGGAGGCTAGAACCAATGATTAAAAAATTCCTATTTAAGGCATTGGTGGTGGAGGAGTTGATAATATTTTGATCTTTCTTTCATTGTAATGTTATGCTGTGGTTTTGTTGTCTCAAATTTGTCTTCCATATGTAAGTTGTTTTAATTCATCCTTATTTCTTAATAAAAGTTCTTCTTCTCTTATTATTATGTTCTTATCCTTATCACTTTGATACTGTTGGTTCAAGGTGTGAACTTTTTCATACCAAACCTTGTGATATTATCACACAACGGTGGAGTGATTGTTATTTTATTGTGTTTTTTTTACTTCTCCATTTCCTCTCTCATGAGTCTACTTTCCGCTTCCATTGAAACCATAGCATCAATGGAGGGATAAACCACTTATGGGTTGATCCAAGGGAGTAGAAAGGGGCTTGATTGGATTTTATTTATCACCCCATTAATATATAATCACTTCTTTTAAATGAGATTTTTATTTGATGATTTTTAAACTCCATCGTCCTTGTTGAATTTAAAGCCACACACTTCATGTACTAATACGAACCTTTACCTTGAAGTGCTCAAAACATTGATCCTTTAAGTGTATAGGTGATTAGTATTAAAGGGTGTAGGAATTAAACTATTATGTGATGATTATGTTTTATCTTCTTAAATGAACCCATCTCAATTATAAGAAATTGAAATCATTAAGAAAGGAATTCATCCAATCCACCCCGAGCGATAACCTAGGATCAACTCATTGACTTAATTTTAATTAACTTAAAACTATTAGTGATCCTTTAAAACCATCTTAAATAAATCTAATTTGGCCACTTTATATCCAAAAAAAATCCATATAATTCTAGTGTATATAGGTACTTCTTAGGTCTCTGAGGATTCGACAACCCAAACTAGACTACAAGGACCGTCCTACCTTCTTCTTTTGGGTAAATTTGAGCGAGAATCAAATTTTGGCGCCATTGCTGGGGACCCAAGTAAGTCACTTAAACACCCATTCTATTCTCCCCCATTTCTTATTTTCTCATCCAAATTATCTTATCTTGTCTCTTTCTCATTTTTTTTCTTTTGGCGCATGTCCGCCTATACCCGTAATCAATCGAACCGTCTAGTTAGGGTGGATAGTCCTGGGGTTGGGGAGTCAAGTACACAAAGTGAACTATTTCCATTAGATCGTAATATTACTAATACTCAAGAGTCCAAAATTGAGACTATTTTAATGGAAGGTCTTCAATGAAGCCAACTCAAAAACTAGGGTGGGAACCAAAATGGAAACCCAAATGAGGCAGCCCCAAACTTGGGGAATGCAATTGATCAAACCATGAATGACTACCTCACACCTTCCTGGACCAATACCTCCTCATGAATTAGACATAACTCCATAAGAGATTCCAAATACATCTTTAAACCCCATGTCCTAAACCATCTTCCCACATTCCATGGAATGGAGTCCGAGATTCCCTACCTTCACATTAAGGAGTTCAATGACATTATAGAAACCATGTGTCCCCCACATCAACTAGAATCAGCTAAGATGAGGCTATTTATTTTTTCTTTAAAGGACTGAGCTAAAAATTGGCTAAAAAATTTGAGACCATCATCCATAAACTCTTGGGACCAACTACAAAGAGAATTATACAAAAAATACTTTCCCCACCACAAAAAAATTTCACTTAAAAAGAGTATCCAAAACTTTTTTGAAAAAGAGGGAGAGTCATTCTATGAAACATGAGAAAGGTTCAAATACACTCTAAACATGGTTCCACACCATGGTTTTTCTATTCCTGAACAAGTGAGAATTTTCTATGAAGGGTTGGGTCTAGGGAATAAACAATTTATTGATATGATGTGTAATGAAACCTTCAAAAAGAAATCCCCAAATGATGCTTACGAGTATCTAAAAAGCCTTTCTGAACAAAACCAAACATGGGGAACTTCACCTTATTCTAAAAATACACAAAGAACTACTGGAATTCATACACTTAGAGAAGAGGAAATCCTTAGGGATAAACTCGCAGCACTCTATAGGAAGGTTGAAGAAATAGACCTTAGGAAAGTCCATGAAATCCAAACTGTTGACCCTGTTTGCTCAATTTGTGACAAACATGACCATAAGACAGACAACTGCCCAAAAATTCCATCCATCAAGGATGTTCTTTTAGGAGGACCCCCAGTGGAAGTAAATGCTTTGAACTTTCAAAAGCCTCAATACCAAAACAACTTCAACCCAAGGTATAATGACCACCCAAGCTTCCGCTGGAAAGATAACCAACTACCTAGACAACCACAGGGACAAAATCCTTACCCCCATTAGAACTACCAATCCCATAACTAGTTCCAAATCCAACCTATCCAATACCAATAAACATCGGTCCATTTTCAACAAACCATCCCACCTCCAAAATATCCCCCTGGGATAAACCAATCTTCTCAAGCACCAACCCAAACTGTTCCACAAAACTTACTAGAACAACTGTGCAAAAAAATGGAGAGGATGAACTCAGAATTATATTCCCTAAAACAATAACTTCAAACCATCAAAACTTGAAAGGCACCCATGCCTACTTAGGCGGTTCCATCCTCAACTTCAAGGGGAGAGTCAAGTTGTGCTCAAACAACTCATGAACAACTAAAGTCTGTGACTGTTTTAAGAAGTGGGAAATCAATTGAGAAACCTGAACAACTAATTTAGAACCCACCTGAAGATTAAAACTTGGATGAAAATTCAAATGAACCACAAGATCAAACTGAGGAAACTGATAACAATGTGAAAGAAACATCTCTTCAACAAACAACCCCACAACCTGCACCATTTCCTCAACGCATGAGGGGGAAAACAAGCCTGAATTGAGTGAAACATTAAGGGAAATATTCTCACAAGTCAAGTTGAACATTCCTCTTCTCGATGAAATCCAAACCATACCTGCCTACTCAAAGTACCTTAAGGACCTGTGCACTTTTAAAAGAAAATTTTCACATAAAAACCAAATCCTTTTGGCTGCTAATGTGAGTACCACCATTCAAGGGACCATTCCTCATAAGTTGAAAGACCCAGGTTGCCCTTACATCATTGTTGAACTAGGATAAATCAAATTTGTAAAGGCCTTGTGTGATCTAGGTGCTAGTGTCAATCTCATCCCCTATGCCGTGTACTGCCAGTTAGGCCTAGAAGAACTCCAACCCACATCTATCACACTTCAACTTGCTAATCATAGCATTAGTGTTCCAAAGGGAATTTTAAAGGACGTTCTGGTAAAGGTTGAAAACTTCATCGACCCTGATGACTTCATTGTCCTTGAAAACCATCCAAACGTAGGAAATAAGGAACAAACCCCAATTATCCTTGGCCGTCCTTTTCTTGCAACAATCAACTCTGTTATCCGAGTCTGAAATAGAAACATGACCATCACCTTTGGGAACATGAGTCTAGACTTGAACATCTATAATGAAATCTCAGAAATAGGGGATGACGAGGACATTCATGAAGTAAACATGATAGGAAGCATTGATAATGAATCCATTGAACATCAAGGAATATTTGATGAATGTTTATGTCAGGATGAGATTGATTTCCTTTTTTCACATGAAGGAAGTTTATCTCCTTAGCTTGAATCATTTTTAAATTGCTCTTATGATGAAGTCTTATGTCCAACAATTAGTGAAACCTTTCAAGAAACCAATTTCATGGAGACCAATCAAACTTCATTCCCTAAATCTGATCAAGCCAATCTAGTAACGGAAACTTCTACATGTGGGGAATCAATCCTATCTGAAACTCTAAAAAAAGAAATTGAACTTGATTCAATGTCCCAATCTTCTACTGAAATTCTGAACCAACCTGATCTTGAATTGAAGGAACTTCCCGCTACACTCAAGTATGCTTTCCTAGGGGACAATCAAAAAAATCCTATTGTAATTTCTTCTTCTCTTGAATCCAATCATGAGAGGATGCTTCTAGATGTCCTTAAGAAACATAAGAAAGCCATTGGTTGGACCCTGTCTGATATTCCTAGGATTAGCCCACTTATCAGGACTCATAGGATTGTTCTGGAATCTGATTCAAAGCCACATCGTCAACCTCAATGGCGACTCAATCCTAATCTCATGGAGGTAGTAAGGAAATAATTTCTGAAATTGTTAAAAGCTGGTATCATATATCCCATAGCTGAGAGTGAATGGGTGAGCCCAATCCAAGTGGTTCCAAAAAAGGCTGGAATCAAAGTGATAACCAATGAGGATGGATAGATTCTTCCAACAAGGGTGAGTAGTGGATGGAGGGTATTCATTGTCTATAGGAAGCTAAACTCATTCACCAAGAAGGACCATTTCCCCTTACCATTCATTGACCAAGTCCTTGAGAGAGTGGCATGTCATGCCTTCTACTATTTCTTAGATGGGTACTCGGGGTATAATCAAATTGAGGTCTCCCTGGAGGATCAAGGGAAGACTACATTCACATGTCCATTCGGCACCTTTGCTTTCAAACGCATGCCCTTCGGGTTATGCAATGCCCCTAGAACCTTCCAACAGTGCGTGATGGGAATCTTCTCAGACATGGTAGGGGATTTTCTTGAGGTCTTCATGGATGACTTCTCTGTGTTTGGGGATACATTTGAGGGATGTCTGAAGAATGTGGAGAGAGTCTTGTCAAGATGTGAAGAAAAGAATCTGTTCCTAAACTGCGAAAAATTCCATTTCATGGTTAAAGAGGGACTAGTTCTAGGCCATCTGGTCTTAGGTAGGGGAATTGAAGTTGATAAAGCCAAGGTTGACATCATTCGTCACCTTCCATCACCCAAAACTGTCAAGGAAGTGAGGTCTTTATTAGGACATGCTGGTTTCTATAGAAGATTCATCAAGGACTTTAGTTCAATATCCCGTCCCCTTTGTGCTCTCCTAGTAAAGGATGCTCCATTTGTTTGGACAAAAAGCTGTGAGGGTTCATTCTCAACCCTCGAATCCTCTCTCACCACTCCTCCCATTATGAAATCTCCAAATTGGAACCTTTCTTCTGAACTTATGTGTGATGCCAGTGACTTTACTGTTAGAGCTTTGTTAGTACAACGTTGTGATAAAAATCCTTATGTCATTGCTTATGCAAGAAAATCCTTAAATGATGCCCAAATAAACTAAACCACTACTGAAAAGGAGTTACTTGCTATTGTGTTTTCCTTAGAAAAGTTTAGGTCCTACCTCTTAGGATCCCCATCACTGTGTTCACTGACCATTGTTTACTAAAATACCTCTTCCAAAAACCATATACGAAGGATAGACTGATTAGGTGGGTCCTTCTCTTACAAGAATTTGACCTCACAATCAAGGATAAAAAGGGCGTTAAAAATGTTGTAGCTGATCACCTCTCTAGGATGGAATTCAAAGACAACTCAAATCACCTCTCTGTGTCTGATTCATTTCCTGATGAACACCTATACTCTATGAGTGACTTCCCTTGGTATGCCGACATAGCCAATTTATTAGTTACAGGATTCATTCCAAAATTATTAGGGACTCAAGATCGAAGGAAATTACTTTCTGATGTTATACACTATGTGCTTGATGATCCATACCTCTATAAGTGTAAGAACCCGGATCTTCTTTTCAGGTACATTTTTCCTTTTTTGAGAGTTTTTGAGAAAAATAAATTTTCTGGAAATTTCAGAAGTACACACCGTGTACTTTCTGAGTACATGCCATATACTCTTCCCCGTCTCAAAGCCGTGTGCTGGCCATGTCTGGGCCACACACGTGGTGTGTAAGGCTAAGGTGGAGGCCGGTTAATTCAAAGTATGGAAAATTGAAGTACACGCTGTGTACTCAAGAAGTACACACCATGTACTTTTTTTTCATTAAACGGACAAGGGTCGCACCTAACCCCCAGTTTCATCTTCTTCTCCAGTTTTTGTTCGTCCGAGAGAGACCATACGACCGGATCTTCGACGAACTCCCGCCTCACCGTCCGTTCTCCGATTCAAGCACGGTCAGTTGTGTTGGAATCAAAGTGGTGAGTTATTCCTTCTTCTTTAGCCTTGTTTCTTGATTCCTCCTCATTTCCAAGTTATCGTGGGATGAACGATTTTTTCGTTTTCTTAGATCTTCGTCATTCTAAGGAGAATCTGTCATCTCTGTTCACGTATATCAATCTCCTAGGATCGAGGTAGGTGGTTTGTGCCTTTCCGTAGAAAGTTGATGAATATTTTGTGCAAATTCCACCAATACCCTTGAACGGGGTATTGTGTGTTTCCTGTTTTTCCCTACTGTTTTCCTGCTTGGCTTGTATGCTTTAGTAGAGGTTATTGCTTGTGAGTAGAGTAATTGTTTTTGTGCTCAGGTTGCTTTGCCATGCTTGTTTTTCCTGTTGGTCATTTTTCTAGTTTCCATACCTTGTCGTAGGATAGTGGAACTGTCTCTTTTGTTATTACTGTTGAGCCTTAGTTGTTAGACAAGTAGTTCTTGAGGTTTACTAGGACGATACACGTGCGCTGAGCATGTTTAGTTATACTCAGGACTATGAGAACCTAGAGTAGTAGACCAAAGAAAGAATTGATGGAAGGGATTCTCCAGAGTGTCTTTTAATTACGATGCGAGACTATAGGGGGAATTGAACTTGAGTGCTTCCCCAGAGAGTCTGTAGATCCACGACGCGGGCCACATGGGGAATTAACGTTGAGTGATTCCCTAGAGAGCCTTTAGCATGATACAAGACTATATGAGGAATTGACAGTGAGTGCTTCCCCAGAGAGTCTGCTTAATTACGTAGCTGAACCAGAGGGGTGAGACTTTGTGTGCCTCTCATAGGGTTTCTAGTACCATAGGTTGAACCATAGGGGTTAGGTTGTGAGAGCTACCCAGAGGGTTACCTGTTTTATTCTTGTTGCTGGTTGCTTACTTGTGTACTTTACTTGTTAGAACTGTGGATTGTAGCTACTTGTGCTTTCCTGTTTACTGCTTGTGTTTATTTACTACCATGTATTCATTGACTGTTAGGCACAAATCTTTGGGTGATTTCCTACTGGGATTGTATCTCACACCCTGTTTGGGCCATGCTTTTGGGCCCAAGCAGACTATGTTGCTGCAGGTATAGATAAGGGCAAGCACCCTTCTACTTCAGGTTCTTGATTGCACTAGAGATGGGGAGCATGGGACCGAGTCGTGGCTCGTGATGCTGAGGATATTTCTTTGTTTTTCTTTTTCACTTGGTTTCAGTTTTATTACAACATGTTGTTGTGTTTGCTACTTTCCATAGATACTTGTACCTACTGCATTATTGTCATCATTGTTATATATCTGCATTGCTTCCGCTATTTGGTTTCTGTTGTTATGCATGTTGTTTACTACTTCTGCTGTTTATTGTTGTTTCCTTATCTTTTATACTTTACCGAATGAGGGAATAGTTTCCCCACCGACTCACCAAGTCCCTCGCTGCTAGTCAGTAGCCTATGGCGTTTAGGGAAACGCACTTGAGGTCATGTGGCGCACCGGGTATGGGGCCCTAGTGGAGGGGCTCCAGATTCGGGTTGTTACAAAGTGGTATCAGAGGGGTTCTTTTCTCTTGTCTTACTATTTGGAGACTTTATCTAGGGATAGGAAGGATTCAGTACTTGGTATTAAGCTATGCCCGGGAGTAGCTAACCCGTGTACAGGGAAAATCCATACTACCTCGTTAATTACAGTTTTCTGGTTTTGAGATTTTATGGTTGGTATGTTTTCACCTAGAGTGATTCATTTGACTTGTGCGGTTATTGTTTTGATATTTTGGTTCTATTTCTGTTGCAAACCGATGAGATGAGGGTATGCCATCTCATGCATCATATAGGCACCTGTATACATCACATGTCATACATTCTTGCCATGCCATCTAGGGTGCATTAGCGATTTCATGCTATTGTGATAGGCTCTGTGTAGATTATGCATGCTGTTGTGATATATGCTTGATAGATTCTCTGATGTTGTGTTAGAAAACTGTTGTTTTGTTCCTTGCTTAAAATTAAGGCCAAATTTTGGTTCTTTAGGTGTTATGGTCCCTCATGCATCGTAATTTGGCATATTTTCCCTTGTTTTTAGTTTTTCTATAATTCTGCACAGTTTCTAAGCTACTGCCCAAAAAACCCAGAATACATGGCATGTACTTTTTAGATACATGCCATGTAGTTTTCAGGCCGTGTCACTGACCGTGTGAGCAGAACACGGTGTCGTGGGAGTAACTTTGGGAACACTCCGTGTACCATTGGTACACACCGTGTGAGTTCAGAGCCATGTGCCCGACCATGTCACTAACAACACGGGACGAGAAATCTTGGGTAGAACATGCAGTGTCCATAGGGAACACGCCATGTAGTCTTTCCAGGTACCCGGCCGTGTCACGAACAACATGGGATGGTGTCGCCTTCACCTATGCACACCGTGCTTGTTCGAAGCACGCCGTGTAAGGTCCATCCGTGTAGAAGGCCGTGTACTCAGCAACATGGACCGTCGAAGCCTTGTCTAGTGCACACCGTGTTTGTTTCGAACACGCCGTGTAGTCTCGGGTTAGGTCAGACCATGTGGGTTATCCATGTAAGGAGACTCAGGCAGGGGAATAGTTTTCAAGTACACGCCGTGTGTGGGGGTCAACACACCGTGTAGTCTGAAGTGTACATGACTTGTAGGGCAGGAGTACACGCCCATGTCGGTGGTTTAAGAAGACACGCTGTGTCATTTTATACATGCCGTGTAGTCGTGTTTTGCAATCTTGTGTGTTTTTCTTCCCCTGTTCCCGTTTTGTACTCTTGTGTTCTCTGTCCTTGTTTTCCTGACCTAAGGTGTGCTTTTGATCTTTCAGAGCTATGCCTCCGAGATTTCCTCTGGTCGTACGTCTGTCGTTGGGCAGTGATCAGACGCCAGATATGGCTGATTAGGGACTTCCTGTCGATCTCCCAGCCGAGCGAGCCTTGGCACCGGTTGTTGTACCAGTTGTGGGCACTGATGCATAGTTCAGGGAATGTTTCATGAGGATGATGCAGGCCTTCCAGGGAGCACTGCCTCCTGCCTCGTCTATGGTAGACTTGATACGGGTTTTCTAGCAACAGCATCCTCCCACGTTCTCGGGGGAGGGAGGACCTCAGGCTGCAGAGTCATGGATGGAAGCCATGCTAACTAACTTCAAGCATCTGGAGATGCCTCCAGAGAGGCGGGTCAAGATCGCCACCTACATGCTCCGAGACTCCGCCAAGAGGTGGTGGGACGTGGTCTCACAGGCGGGTCAACAGCAGGCTATGACTTGGGAGGAGTTCCAGCGCGTGTTCTACAACTACTTTTACCCGGAGACCCTGAGGGCCGATCGAGCCTGGGATTTCATAAGCTTAGAGAAGGGTAATCTATCTGTCATGGATTATTCCTCTCGTTTCACTGAGCTGCAGTGTTTTACACCCCTTCGGGATGGGAGTGGGGTGTTATTGGCGAGGAAGTTTGAGGATGGACTTAGGAGGGAGATCTGCTCGCAGGTGAACATCTTCCAGCTGACTTCCATTTCTTCCATCGTCAACCAGGCACTGATTGCGGAGCACAATCTGAGAGACTCTGGAGCTGCAGGCCAGGGTGGTTCTACTTCTAGAGTTAGCCTTCCTCTAGATGACAGCAAAAAGCGCCGTAGGGAGCCTACACATAGTGATTCGAGGAAGCGAGATGCATCATCAGGCAGCCAGATGACGTGCTACCAGTGTGGACGGATGGGGCACACGAGGCCACAATGCCAAAGAGACCCCGTGGAGTGCCGATCTTGCGGCAAGATGGGTCACCTTAAACATTTTTTCCAGGTTTTCTCACGAGCAGCAGGTGACCGGGGTTCTTCCATGACTCCTCATCCAGGAGCAACCCCACCAGTATCTCACCAATCAGGGAACTGGAGTTCTTCCGGCCATTCGAGCCAAGGTGGAGGATGAGGCCGTGGCGGTCAACCACCAGTCCCTCAGCACCAGCAGGGAGGTTCAGATCAGAGTGGTCAGTTAGGGGTGCAGGGCCATGGTGCAAGCCAGTCTTTCTCCTTGGAGAAGACTTATCATGAGCAGGATCCTGACCCTTCTACTGTTCGAGGTACGATTTTAGTAGCCTCAGTTTTATCTTCAGCCCTTTTTGATACTGGTGCTACGCATAAATTTATCTCCTTTGTTGTCATGGAGATCCTTGGGCTCTGCATATTTTCTTCTGCTGACTCATTGACACTAGACACACCTTTGGGGATGAAGACATCTAGTGTACACCGGTGTAGAGAGTGCCCTTTCGAGATTGCAGGGTATCACTTCTTATGGGATCTCTATGTTCTAGAGATGACAGGCTATGATGTCATCCTTGGCATGGACTGGTTGATTCCCTTCCGAGCAGTCACCGACTGCTATCGCCGTAGAGTGAGTTTCATCTCACCAGAGGGTGGATCTTTTCTTCATAGAGGCGAATGGGACGTTCGGGTGAGTCAGGCGGGACTCGAGCATCTTGGGCTAGGAGGAGTGATAGAATAGATTTCTAGTCTTTATCTGGATGATCAGGGGACTCCACAGTTGTACTTCCCGCCAGTGGTGGATCGCTTCAAGGATGTCTTTCCAGAGGACTTTTCGGGTTTGCCTCCGGAGCGTGAGGTAGACTTCTCTATTGAGCTCGTGCCAGGAGCAGCACCAGTGTCCATTCCTCCTTATAGGATGGCCACACCTGAGTTGCAGATGCTCAAGAAGCAGTTGGAGGAGTTACAGGCTAAGGGTTTCATCCAAACCAGTACTTCTCCTAGGGGTTCACCTGTTCTGTTTGCAAAGAAGGCAGATGGTACCCTTCGGCTTTGTGTGGATTATCGGAAGCTGAACCAGTTGATGGTCAAGAACTGATATCGCTTACCACGGATTGATGACCTTTTCGATTAGCTTTGAGGAGCCCGGGTGTTCTCGAAGATCGACTTGAGGTCCAGTTATCATCAGTTGCGCGTTAGACCATCAGATATACCTCTGACAGCCTTCAGGAGCAGGTATGGTCTATACGAGTATACGGTCATGCCCTTCGGACTCACAAACGCACCTGCAATTTTTATTGCACTGATGAATCGATTGTTCCATCCTTACTTGGATTCCTTCTTCATAGTCTTCGTGGATGATATCTTGGTGTACTCTCACATTCGACACGACCATGCCACACATCTTGAGATCGTTCTGAGTACACTGAGAGAGCATCAGATTTATGCTAAACTATCGAAGTGCCACTTCTGGATGGATCAGATTCACTTATTGGGTCACATCATCTCAGAGGTAGGAGTATCACTGGACCCAGAGAAGGTAAGAGCGGTAGTTTCCTGGGAGCATCCGAAGAATGTTTTTGAGGTATGGAGCTTCCTAGGGCTGGCTGGATACTACAAACACTTCATTCGAGACTTTTCTCGTCTAGCATCACCTTTGACAGGTCTGACCAAGAAGGGGGAGAAGTTCTTATGGTCAGATTCTTGTGAGTCAGCCTTTCAGGAGCTGAAAGGGAGGTTGACGTCAGCACCGATACTAGTCTTTCCAGATCCAGGAAAGAGCTACACTATTTACTGTGATGCTTCGGGTATTGGGCTAGGAGCAGTGCTTATGCAGGAAGATGGAGTCGTTGCGTATGGGTCTCAGCAGTTGAGGCCACATGAGTGGAACTACCCTACGCACGATCTAGAGTTAGCAGCTGTTGTTCATTCCTTGCGTTGTTGGATACATTATCTTCTGGGAGAGAATTTTTTGATCTTCACTGACCACAAGAGTCTCAAGTATATCTTCACTCAGCATGATCTGAATCTGAGTCAGAGCAGGTGGGTTGAGTATTTTCAGTCCTTTGATTTCGAGCTTGCCTATACACCGGGAAAGGGCAACACCGTGGCAGATGCGTTGAGCAGAAGAACTTATATTCAGGCAGTTCAGGAGGCCAGTAGTGAGTGGTATCTGATGGCTTTGTTCTCTGAGATGCATCTGGAGGTGTACGACAGACGGGGATAGACTTTTCTATCTTCTGTAGTTGTCACCTCCATGCTACTTGATCAGGTACGGATGAGGTAGCTATCAGACCCAAAAGGCTTAGTCCCGCGGGAGAGTGTGTCAGGAGAGGACCCTCTTCATGGATGGAAAGTGGGCGCGGATGAGATCTTGCATTTCCAGGGATGCGTATGGGTGCCATCAGACATACGCGAGGAGCTGATGCGGGATTTCCATTTCTCTATTTGGAAAGTTCATCCTGGCGTCACCAAGATGTATCGAGACCTTCATCGCTAGTACTGGTGGTTGGGTATGAAAAAGGATGTTGCTAGTTTTTTCATGAGATGTTCTACTTGTCAGTAGGTAAAAGCAGAGAATCAGTGACCAGTATGCCTTTTACAGTAGTTACCCATTCCTGAGTGGAAGTGGAATGATGTTGCGATGGACTTCTTGACCGAGTTTCCGAGATCACCTTGAGGGAACGATGCTGTTTGGGTTGTCGTCGACAGACTTATGAAGGTTTCTCACTTCTTGCCGATCCAGGAGACCTTCAGTGTCGATGATCTGGGACAAATTTACATCAGAGAGATCGTTCATCTACATGGAGTTTCGCGCTCTATTATTTCAGACAGAGATGCACGCTTTACCTCTCGGTTTTGGCAGGGACTTCAGAAGGCCTTGGGTACACAGGTACTTTTGAGTACAGATTACCATCCCCAGACTGATGGACAGTCCGAGCGCACGATCCAGGTGCTTGAGGATATGCTCCGGGCTTGAATCCTAGACTTTGGCGATTCTTGGGAGAAGCATATCCCTCAGGCGGAGTTCGCCTACAACAACAGTTTTCAGGCGACCATTCAGATGGCACCATACGAGGCTTTGTACGATAGGCCATGCTGATCACCCTTATGCTAGCTGGAGGCAGGAGAGGTAGCTTTGCTGGGACCTTGTCTTGTACAGGAGACTTCAGAGCAAATAGAGCTGATTTGGAAGAGGATGGCTACAGCACAGTCTCGGCAGAAGTCTTATGCTGATCAGCGGAGACAACCTCTGGAGTTTGAGGTCGGTGATCAGGTTTTCCTACGTGTCACACCGAGGTTGGGACATAAAAGGATTCAGAGACAGGGTAAGCTTTCACCGCAGTACGTCGGTCCATTTGAGGTCTTGCAGAGAGTGGGGCCGGTCTCCTATCAGTTGCAGCTACCTCAGAGGTATCGGGCCATGCACGACGTCTTCCACATCTCTCAGCTCCGACATTACTTTTCAGACCTGTCTCACGTCTTCCAGCCTGAGGAAGTCGAGCTTGAAGTGGATGCATCGTTCAAGGAGCATCCTATTCGGATTTTCAATCGTAGTACGAAGGTTCTCCGCGGGCGGTCTGTTCCTCTGGTATGAGTGCTATGGCAGCACAGGCGAGTACAGGACGAGACCTGGGAGAGGGAGGTCGATGTACGATCGTAATGGCCGGAGCTGTTTGAGGTTTCTTCTTCTCCGACTCGTTAGGGAAATTCGGGGACGAATTTCTTTAAGGGGGGAAGTTTGTAAGAACCTGGATCTTCTTTTCAGGTACGTTTTTCCTTTTTCTGGAGTTTTTGAGAAAAATAAATTTTCTAGAAATTTTAGAAGTACACGCCCTATACTTTCTGAGTACACACCATGTACTCTTCCCCAACTCGAAGCCGTGTGCTGGCCGTGTCTGGGCCACACACACGGTGTGTAAAGCTGAGGTGGAGGCTGGTTAATTCGGAGTATGGAAAATTGAAGTATATGCCATGTACACAAGAAGTACACACCGTGTACTTTATTTTTTTTCATTAAATGGACCGGGGTCGCGATTAACCCCCATTTGCATCTTCTTCTCCAGTTTTCATCCGTCTGAGAGTAACCGTACGACCGGATCTTCGACAAACTCCCGCCTTGCCGTCCATTCTCTGATTTGAGCATGGTAAGTTGCGTTGGAATCGTAGTGGCGAGTTCTTCCTTCTGCTTTAGCCTCATTTCTTGATTCCTCCTCATTTCCAAGTTATTGTGGGATGAATGTTTTGTGCATTTTCTCAGATATTTGTCGTTCTAAGGGGAATCTGTCGTCGCTGTTCATGTATATCAATCTCCTAGGATCGAGGTAGGTGGTTTGTGCCTTTCTGTCGAAAGTTGATGAATATTTTGTGCAAATTCCACCAATACCCTTGAACAGGGTATTGCGTGTTTCCTATTTTGCCCTGCTGTTTTCCTTCTTTGCTTGTTTTCTTTAGTAGAGGTTATTGCTTGTGAGTAGAGTAATTGATTTTGTGCTCAGGTTGCTTTTCCATGCTTGTTTTTCCTGTTGGGCGTTTTTCCAGTTGCCATACCTTGTCGTAGGATAGTGGAAATGTCTCTTTTGTTATTACTATTGAGCCTTAGTTGTTAGCCAAGTAGTTCTTGATGTTTACTTGGACGATGCACGCATGCTGAGCATGTTTAGTTATACTCAGGACTGTGAGAACCTAGAGTAGTAGACCAAAGGGAGAATTGACGGAAGGGCTTCTCCAGAGTGTCTTTTAATTACAATGCTAGACTATAGAGGGAATTGACTTTGAGTGCTTTCCCAAAGAGTCTGTAGATCCACAAATCGGGCCATAGGGGGAATTAACATTGAGTGCTTCCCCAGAGAGCCTTTAGCAAGATACAAGACTATAGGGGGAATTAATGGTGAGTGCTTGCCCAGAGAGTCTGCTTAATTACGTAGTTGAACTAGAGGGGTGAGACAGTGTGTGCCTACCATAGGGTTGCTAGTACCATAGGTTGATCCATAGGGGTTAGGCTGTGAGAGCTACCCAGAGGGTTACCTATTTTATTCTTATTGCTGGTTTCTTACTTGTGTACTTTACTTGTTAGAACTGTGGATTGTAGCTGCTTGTGCTTTCCTGTTTACTGCTTCTTGTTTATTTACTGCCATGTATTCATTGACTGTTAGGCACAAATCTTTGGGTGATTGCCTACTAGGATTGTATATCACACCCTATTTGGGCCATGCTTTTGGGCCCAAACAGACTATGTTGCCGTAGGTATAGATAAGGGTAAGTGCCCTTCTACTTCAGGTTCTTTATTGCACTGGAGCTAGGGAGCATGGGACCGAGCCGTGGCTCACGATGCTGAGAAGCTTTCTTTGTTTTTATTTTGCACTTGGTTTTAGTTGTATTCCAGCATGTTGTTGTGTTTGCTGCTTTCCATAGATACTTGTACCTGCTACATTATTGTCATCATTGTTATACATCTGCATTATTTCCACTGTTTGGTTTCTGTTGTTATACATGTTGTTTACTGCTTCTGCTATTTATTGTTGTTTCCTTATCTTGTGTACCTTACCGAATGAGGGAATAGTTTCCCCACCGACTCACCAAGGCCTTCGCTGCTAGTCGGCAGCCTCTGGCATTTGGGGAAACGCGCTTAAGGACATCTGGCGCACCGGGTATGGGGCACCAGTGGAGGGGATCTGGATTCGGGTCATTACAATAAGTTCTGCCCTGACCAAGTCATTAGGAGGTGTGTTCTAGAATCTGAACAAGAGTCCATCCTTGAATTCTATCCTAGTGAGGCATGTGGAGGTCACTTTTCCTCTAAGAAAACATCTGCTAAGATTCTTCAATGTGGTCTCTTCTGGCCCACCCTCTCAAGGGACTCCTACACATTTTTTCAAAGCTGTCCTAGGTGTCAACAAGTAGGGTCCATCACAAAAAGGAATCAAATGCCACTCCCTCCCATAGTAGTGGTTGAAATCTTTGACTGTTGGGGAATTGATTTCATGGGTCCCTTCCAAAACTCTAGGGGATATCTTTACATTCTCTTAGCTATTGATTATGTCTCTAAATGGGTTGATGCCATTCCTACAAAATCCAATGATCATCAAATTGTGATTAGATTTCTCAAGGAAAACATCTTCTCCTGATTTGGAATTCCTAGGGTTATCATTAGTTATTGTGGAAATCATTTTTTCAATCGTCCATTATTATCACTCATGGAAAAATATGGAATTTATCACAAAGTTTCCACTGCTTACCACGCACAGACTAATGGTCAAGCCGAGTTAGCCAATCGTGAAATAAAACAAATTCTTGAGAAAACTGTCAATCCTTATAGGAAATATTGGTCCGAGAAACTCTTGGACGCTCTTTGGGCATATCATATAGCATATAAAACCATTTTAGGAATGCCCCCATATAGGTTGGTTTATGGGAAATTATGCCTTTACCTGTTGAAATTGAGCATAAGGCATTTTGGGCAATAAAAAAAATGAATTTCGACATTTCTTTAGCCAAAGAAAAGAGGAAATTAGATCTTAATGAACTTGAGGAACTTAGGATGGAGGCTTTTGAAAATTCAAGGATAAATAAAGTTAGAGTTAAAGCCTACCAATCTAGGAATATCAAGGTGAAATATTTTGGACTGGGAAAACTTGTGCTCTTGTATAGTTCAAAACTTCATTTACACCCGGGAAAGTTAAGGTCGATATGGTCAGGTCCTTTCATAGTGCATCATGTGTACCCCCATGGGGCAGTAGAGATTCAATATCCCACAAGTGGTTACATTTTCAAGGTCAATGGTCAAAGGTTAAAACCATTCATTGAATCATTCAATAAACAGGAAATAGAGGTTGAGTTAATTAAGCCAATCTATGAACCAGGAAAAAAATTGATAGATTTAGGATCCATGTCAGGCTAACAAAATTAAACAAAAGCATTGCATGGGAGGAAACCCGTGGTTTTCATGTTTCTAATATTTCTGAATCATATTTATTTTTGAAATAATATTAATTAATTATTTTTATATTTAAAAATAAAAAAAATAATAAAAAAAATATAATAATAAAAAAATATACTTTTGACCTGTTCTTCTATTATGAGTTTTGATGGGTACGAAAGGGGAGCACCATATTCATCCGTGTCACGTGGTGTAATCCTTGAGTAATACCTTACCTAGAAATTTAAAATGAAGACAATGTATCATCAGTTTATTTTATTTTATATATATACTTATATTTTACTTATATATCTATATATACTATTTTGTTTGTTTTTTTGTTTTCCTTTTTCCACTGGGTAACTCTTCAAGCGACATGGATATCAAAGGACTAAATTGGAGTGGCAAGAATTTCAACTTCAACCTTTAGGTGACTTCATTCTATGATGCTCATTTTCTATTTCCTTTTTGAACTTTAATTCTCTACCTCTACCCCTTATAAATTTTCTTTTCTTTAAACACTAGAGATAGTGTTATTTTATGTTGGGGGGAGATAAAATAAAAAATAATTTCGTGTCAAAAAAAATGAATGATTTGAAAAAAACAATTGTGTAAATGGAAGGAAAAATTCCTTTAACTTTGAACATGGTAATACACACTGCACACTTTGAAACTGAATATCAAATAATTTAGCATGCCCTGATTCTGATTTTAATCCTTGTATAATTTCATGAGCATATATTTTGGAAAGTGTGGCTGTCCAATGTGATATTTTATCATTTATATTTTCATCCAAATAAAAAAATATCACAATGCACGTCCTTTGGATAGTGGGGTATTAGTTTGAGTTCATGGGGTCCCCCAAATAAATAGCATAGGTTTGGTGATCATTTTAGTTTTAATATGAGTATTAAATAATAAAATATAATAATAAAATAATAATAAATTTACGCGTAGAGCAATGAAATGACCTAATGCTTGGCTTTGGGCACTTGGGGATCGTGACTCCATAGTTTTCTAGCCCAGAGTTAGTAATTTTATCTCTATTTTTGGTAATTTGAATTGCTTTTAACTAAGTTAACTTGAGATGATTCCTGAGTATGTGGGCTTCACTTGGTTCCCTAAGGTATTTGAGCCTGGGAGTCATCGGCAAAGTCTCGCTACAGGGGTTGACTCTTTTGAGTGCAATTTCAATTACTATGTCAAAATTGCAAAAAAAACAAAAACAAAAAAAAAAAACAAAACAAAAAAACATGATACAAAAAAAATTTAATACTCATCTTAATATTGAAATTTGATTCCACATAGCGCTTCCGTCATTTCCCCCTTGAATAAATATGAACCCCCATGTCTGTTGTGATGCACAACACATCCTCATACTTAATTGATATTGGATGAAATATGACAATGAATTTGAACAAAGGAATGAACTTGGGATTGAGATATGCTTATGAAAAAATCTTGTATTAAAATATTTTGATGGGTTTCATGATTGTTTGGTATAAGGGTTTCTGGTGATCATTGTGTATTAAAATGTTTTTGGAACAAGGATTTCTAATTTCATATTGTTGATATTTATTTTTCTCGGGACTAGAAAAACTCAAGTTGGGGGGTGCGATTAGCCACTAAATGAGGCTAATATTCATTGTTAATATATATAATATTCATGTGATTTTTTATCCATAATCATCATTTTAGTGAATTTTACACTTTGAACAACATTTTACATTATGATTGTAATTCTTACTTAAAATGCACTATTATGTGGTACATTTTTGAACATCATTTAAAGTACCCAATGATTCATATGATTTTAAGGAATATAATTATCTATTTATCAATTTTATATTTTGGGAAATTGATATAAACTTAAATATTAACATTTTTCATTCAGGGATCAATGGAGAATTCATTGAAGAAGATTGGGATATTTTGTGATGAAAGGAAACAATTCTGGAGAAGTCATATTGGACACCATACCACTGATTCGAATTTGGGGCCCACCATACAAGCCCAATGAATCCCAAATTTCGTGGGTGGATAGAAAAATTATATAGGAACAAATTAATCTTCACGAGCCAATGCTAATTCGGCCTCCATGGTGGTCATTTAGGCGGCCCAAGTTAGAGATAAAATTCTGGTCCATATTCTACTGCCCAGAAAAACATCCCACTAATCTAATAATATATCCTAATATACAAATCCAAATGGGACCAAATTTTATAGGAGGTTAGGAGACATTCGGGAAATGACCCACTCTGATTTGGACATCTAGAAGGGCTTCTAAGCGTGTCTTTTAGGTAGATAAAATCTGGCTTCCACCTCGGGTCAAATGTGGAAAAGTCCAAGTTCCACAAACTTTCCACCCACCTATGGCCTACCACAATTAATTAAGAAGACTTGGACTATTGGAGTCTCGACCCAAGGCTTCAAAAATTCCTATTTAAGGCAGTGGTGGTGGAGGAGTTGATAATATTTGGAACTTTCTTTCATTGTAATGTTATGCTGTGGTTTTGTTGTCTAAAATTTGTCTTCCACATGTAAGTTGTTTTAATTCATCCTTATTTCTTAATAAAAGTTCTTCTTCTATTATTATTCCGTTCTTCTCCTTATTACTTTGATACCGTTGGTTCAAGGTGTGAACTTGTTCATACCAAACCTTGTGATATTATCACACAATGGTGGAGTGATTGTTATTTTATTGTGTTTTTTTTACTTCTCCATTTCCTCTCTCATGAGTCTACTTTCCGCTTCCATTGAAACCATAACATCAATGGAGGGCTAACCCACTTATGGGTTGATCCAAGGGAGTATCAAGGGGCTTGATTGGATTTTATTTATCACCCCATTTATTTATAATCACTTCTTCTAAATGATATTTTTATTTTATGATTTTTAAACTCCATCGTCCTTGTTGAATTTAAAGCCACACACTTAATGTGCTAATACGAACCTTTACCTTGAAGTGCTCAAAACTTTGATCCTTTAAGTGTATAGGTGATTAGTATTAAAGGGTGAAGGCATTAAACCGGTAAGTGATGATTATGTTTGATCTTCTTAAATGAACCCATCTCAATTATAAGAAATTGAAATCATTAAGAAAGGAATTCATCCAATCCACGCCGAGCGATAACCTAGGATCAACTCATTGCCTTAATTTGAATTAACTTAATACTATTAGTGATCCTTTAAAACCATCTTAAATAAAACTAATTTGGACACTTCATAGCCAAAAAAAATCCATATAATTCTTGTGTATTTAGGTACTTCTTAGGTATTTGAGGATTCGACAACCCAAACTAGACTACAAGGACCGTCCTACCTTCTTCTTTTGGGTAAATTTGAGTGAGAATCAGGCGATCAATTTGTTTACACTATTAGAGTGAATTTTATGAAATATTTAAGGTCCTTACCACTTGGATTCCAGTTTCACTAGATTATTCTTAGGTATCATTGATTCCCTTAGATCCAACACCATGTCACCATAAAGTAAGGAATGAAGGACAAACCTTTTTCTTTAAGGACAACACCACCCGGTTCTGATGCATTTCTAGGTCATCCAATGCTTTAAACCTATTTTCTTAGAGGGGTTCCCCCTTATTTCCTTCATTTTATCTAAGTGACTTTGTCTGGTAGTGCACTTATATGGAATGATTCCCAGACCACCTTGATTTCTAGCCTTGCCACCCCTACCTCCATCTCTGTCCTTCTCCCTTGCTGAGGTTACTGACTGCTTCTCTGTAGTGGCCAGACCCCTTCCTAGCAGTGTTTGTTATGTCTCCCTTGGCTATGGGCCTGTAATCCAGCTCCAAATACTTATTGATCCATAGAGAACTCCCTCACTAGCCCCCCAAGTTTCATTACCCATCCTTCCCCTTCCCCTTTGGATCCTCATCTCCCACTCATATGAAGCTTACTAACCAGAAGGGATTATGAACATGTTCTAAATCAAGGGACCTCAATGAGAGATCATCCTACCACTTCAATAAGGCTATTATCCCTAGATTCAATTCCAAAGACCTTTCCTAATCATCATTATTATCTTCATATGTAATGCTCATGGTCTTAGTGCCCATGTTAAATCATACTTCCTCACCATAGAAATCAAAAAGCATAATGTCATTGTTGTTATTTTAAAATAACACTAAAAACCCTATAATAATCATAGAATTATCCTGAAAGATTAAGTTGCATGAATTTCTACACTCTAACCCCTCCAACAGACACAAATGGGTATTTTGACACAATAAATAGGTTGTTGAGACTGTTCAAGATTTCAATCAATTCATCACTACCAAAGTGTCCAACAGTGACACCTCCTTCCTTATTACTTGTTTTTGGAAGCTATGACCCTCTTCAAAGGGAATATCTATGAAGTTAACAAAATACCTTTAATCCCAGCCACCATCCATTGTTTGTTGGGGGTGACTTTAATGTCATTTCCATCCCAAAGGAAAGGAAAGGTAGAAGCCCATTCCAGAGGACGACCATCATGGAGTTTGTTCAGTTCATGGCTGGGAAGGGCCTCATTGATCTCAGCTTCTCAGGTGACAGTTTCACCTGGTGCAACAACTGCAGGGGCCATCAACACTTGTGGAGTCTATTGGATAGGTGTATAGATAACATGAAAGCCACTAACCTATTCTCAAATACCATGTTTTTCCATCTTGCTTGAGGTATTTTGAACCACTCCCCCCTCTTGGTTTCCATTTCTTCTTGGCATGATCATTAGGAACCCTTGTTGGAACCCTTGTACTGAGACATGGTTTGTGAAATATGGAATGAACCCTTGTAGGAGTATCAGGCCACCTTCAACCTCAGTGACTTGACCTCTAACCCCGATAGGTGCGTGTTCGCCCCTTCCTCCTCAGGAACCTTCACCACTTGGGACTACTGTCGCATATGGGCTCCTTCAGAGTATTCTAATAGATGGAATGATACCTTTGGTTTATTGGATTATTAACACCAGTTTGAGATTTATGTGTGACTATATACTTATTATATTTTCTTATTATTTCTTACACACCACCACTTTAGTCGAGTAAACAGATTGAAATATATATTGGTACTTTGGTTATGATGTGGATATGGTTTTTTATGTGTTTGTGACATGTGTATGTATGGATATATGGGTATTTAGGCATGATGATATTGAATGTAGGGAAGAGACCTAGGAGTTGTAGATATATCATTCTTGATTATTCTTGTGTTTGGTCTGGCGTGATTTAAGGAAACTATAATGAATCTAAAGTAATTATATTTAACTAAGATGAATAAATACTAATGGTTACGCTCTATTAATCTCTATTTTTATAAGGAAGTGCATCTCTTCTACTGTATTTGGAAGTCTATTTTTGGGTACTTGAACAATAAATACTAATATATGAGATTCAAATAGGATGAAGATGAATAAAGATTGGATGGATGCTAATCATTTGACAATAGAGTACGAGAACAGAGTGAAAGAGTTCATCAAATTTGAAAAGGATCACGCAAATGATCCTTCTCAAATCTTTTTTCCATGTTTAAGTTGTTGTTATTCTAGACTACTTACTCCATAGGAGTTGGAAGAACATTTGATATGTCACATAATAGATCAGAGTTATAAATGTTGGAATAAACATAGAGAAAAAGCGAATGTAGCTACTGGATGGGATAAAACTGCGTTTTATAGATCATCAGATATGAATAAAAATATGGATAATGAATAAGACCACATGAAGGATGTGATTACAGATGTCAATGATGATGAAGATCGTATTGAGGAAATGACAAAGACAATTGAAGATGAACTCCGTGATTGCCCAAAATTGTTTGAGAAGTTAAAGAGTTGTGAAAAGATTCCATTGTATGATGGTTTCACCAAGTAAACAACATTGTCAGCTATACTGGAGTTTTATAAATTGAAATCAGGCAACAGATGGAGTGATGTCAGTTTTATGGAACTACTTGCTCTCTTGAATGATATGCTCCCTGAAGATAATGAGCTTCCAAGCCAGACATATGAAGCTAAATGAATGCTACGTTCGATGGGTATGATTTCTGAAAGAATACATGCCTCCCTGAAAGACTGTATATTGTTTTTCAAGGAGAACAAATCACTTATAAAATTCCCAAAGTGTGGTGCTTATCGATACAATAAAGATGAATCCAATCCTACAAAAATTGTATGGTACTTTCCAATCATTCCATGGTTTAGGCGTCTATATGGAAGTGAAGAAACAACAAGACAATTGTCGTGGCATGAAGATAAAAGAAATAAAGATGGGAAATTATGTCATCCGGCCAACTCTCCTTAATGGAAAAAAATTGATCATGAGTATCCTAAATTTGGAAAGAGCTGAGAAACCTTCGTCTTGCATTATCTACAGATGGAGTAAATCCTTTTGGTTTTCAAACCAGTACTCATAGTACATGTCCAGTTATGTTGGTAAATTATAACTTGCCACCCTGGTTATGCATGAAGCATAAATTAATCAAGTTATCTATGATTATATTAGGACCAAAACAACCAGGTAATGATATTGATGTTTATCTGGCTCCTTTGATCGAGGATTTGAAGTTATTGTGGGATTTAGGTGTTATGTTGTATGGTGCTTATAAAAGTGAATACTTCGCATTGAGAGCGATGTTGTATGGGATAATAAATGATTTCCCTGCTTATGGAAATTTGTCAGGCTATATAATTAAAGGAAATCAAGGGTGTCCCATGTGAGAAGAAGATATATAATCAATTAGGTTGAAACATGCATCAAAATCGGTGTTTCTAGGACATCATAGATTTCTACCTAGTCGGCATAAGTACCGATCTTAGACGACATCATTCAATGGAAGTTTCGAACAATGCGCAACACCATCTCCACTAATAGGTGACCAGCTATTTGAGAAAGTAAAGTATGTGAACACTGTTTTTGGTAGACCATTTTTAAAAAACCTTATGAAAATCTCTTGGAGAAAGAGATCAGTTTTTTTTGAATTACCATACTGGAATTGTTTGTACGTCATACATTTTCTTGATGTGATGCATGTGGAAAAAAATGTATGTGACAGTGTTATCGAAACATTGCTAAATGCCCCTAGAAAAACAAATGATAGAATTAAGGCAAGGTTGGACATGGTTGAAATGGGAATATGAGAAGAGTTGGCTCCCGTGAAGGGTGAAAATCAAATTCTTCTTTCTTGAGATGCTTATACTCTTTCTATGGAGGGGAGATATCAGTTTTGAAACTTCTTTAATGATGTAAAGGTTCCAGAGGGGTATTCATCAAATATCAAGAACATTTTTTCAATGAATTATTTGAAGTTAAAAGGGTTGAAATCAAATGACTACCATGTTTTGAAGAAAGATCTAATTACTATAGCTTTATGTTTCATTTTTCCCAAGAATGTTCATCATACGTTAACCAAACTTTGCTTCTTTTTCAAAGCTATATGTAGAAAAGTTTTAGACCCTATGAAATTTACAGCTATGGAAAAAGGAATTGTCATCATATTATGTGAATTAGAAATGTTCTTCCCGCCAACATTCTTTGATATGATGGTTCATTTGATGATTCACTTGGTGAGAGAGATTCGACTTTGTGGTCCTGTGCACTATAGATTGATGTATCCTGTTGAACTGTATATGAAGATTTTGAAAGGGTATGTCAAAAATAGAAGTTGGCCAGATGGTTGTATAGTGAAGCGATATATTGTTGAGGAAGCCATTGAATTTTGTACCAAATACCTATCTGATGTGGAAAGCATTGGTCTCCCGAAATCTCGTCACACTGGACGCATTGAGGGTGAGGATTTTCTAGAAGAGAAGTTGTAATAATCAGTTTTCCAGATCAGGAGCAGGCCCACCTGTATGTTTTGCATAATAGTTGGGAGGTTGCTCCATATATTGGAACACACAAAGAAATTATTAGGCAGTTAAATCCATCAAGGGATAAAAAATAGTTATCAAATACACATAATCACCAGTTTATAGGATGGTTTTAGGACCATATTTTTAAGAAGTTGGGTGAAAACCCAAATTCAATGTTAGAACGACTTCGATGGCTAGCTGCTGGACCAAGTGTGTATGTATTATCTTATAGTGGTTATGTAATTAATGGTTATACATTCTATATAGATGAACATGATGAAGATAGTACCATGAAAAATAGTGGAGTTACACTAGTGGATGAAGTGATGCATGTTTCTAGTAGTAAGGAAAAAAATCCAATTTATGCAAATATGTCATACTTTGACATTATCAAACTAATATGGGAGATGGATTATACGACATTCCAATTGCTGATTCTTCAATGAAAATGGGTTGATAACAACCATGGTGTTAAAATAGATGAATGGGGATTTGTGAAAGTTGATTTTAGTAAAGAAGGGTACAAAGATGAACAATTTATAATGGCATCACAAGTGGTACAAGTTTTTTATGTTCCAGATCCAGCAAACCTAAGGTGGTCGATTGTTCTGTTATCATCCAAAACTGCTGAAGTTTTTGATGAAAATTTAGTTGGGGACAATCCTTTCAGTGGTACGTTGCAATCATTTCAGAGCAATCCCAATGTAGATGATGTTTAGTATGTTAGAGGAGACCACAATGAAGGGATTTGGATAATTGATAGATGTTTCAAATCCCTTCAACCTTTGAAAAAAATAAAGAGATTTCAATAAATATGTTATATTTTGTTTGTAATATAGATCTTGTTATCTCATGTTATTATCTTATCATTACTGAATTTATGTAATCTAAATTAACTGTTCAACCACTTTTGCAGATAATGACTTCTGCACATTCTGCTGGTCCTAATATTGAGGCTGAACAAGTCTCTCAAGCTACTACTGCTGTGGCTACTACTGCTCTTGCTGCTCCTGCTACAGCTAATGTTGCTCCTGCTACTGCTCCTGCTGTGGCTCCTGCTGCTCCTGCTACTGCTACTGCTCCTGCTGCTATTCCTGCTGCGGCTCCTGATGCTACTAGTGTTGAGGTCAAAAAACCATCAGCACATTCCGTTGCTACCATTTAATATAAACATATAGATGATTTTGATATCGATGAAATGGTCGGGAATGAAGGACCGAAGTCGCAGAAAACACAGGTGCGTCGTAGTTTGAAGGTGTTAGCCAAATTTCTTAAGGCGAAAAGCAAAGGCATAAAATTTGATTTTGGATGGAATGAACGAGGCCAACATGTGAATCCCAACAAGGCTATGTTTAGTAGTTACATTGGAGTTGTCACTTGGAAATGTGTGCCGATTGACATAGATTCATGGAACCATGTTGTGTCCGGGATGAAGGCTGTGATCTGGGAAGAAATTACGGTAACATTATGAATTTATTTCTTTAATTTACTAGAAAAATAAAATAATGAAACAATGTCTTACTCTTCTCAATCTCTTGTATAGTAAATTTATAGTAGAATATTCACACAAGGATTATGTAATAAGGCTTGCAGGAAGTATTCATCGAGATTTTCTCACTATTTTAACAAGATGTCACCTGAAAGATTCTAAAGGTAAAATAAACCCACACCCACCCATTGTCTACGCTCACCTGATATCCCAAGAAGCATGGGATGCATTTATTAGCCAATGTGGGGATGAGAAGTTTCAGGTATATTGTGGGTGATAATATGTTGTTTGAGGATACCTGTATTCATCACTTTGATTGTCAATATTTAATTTATGAAACAGAAACTCTGTACTGAAAATAAGGAACGTGCATCAAAACCAATATACCCCTATCGTAAAGAAAGGATGGGGTGCCCTCCATTAGAAAAGAAAATGGTACATATTTTAAATATACAGTAATATTGTTAGGTGCCAATAAAAAACATCATAATTATCTTTCTATGTTTATATGTAGATTGATGATTCTAAAACCAAATACACTTCCATCCCATGTCATGTGCTATGGAAGGAGGCACGTGTGAATAAGGAAGGAAATCTAGTAGATGAGAACACACAAAAAGTGTGGGAAATATGTGTAAGTATGACACAAAGATAAAAAGATTTGTTTTAAATTTCTATTACATAAAAATAATTAGTTATTTTCCTATATCCGACAGTCACAGGAATCAACTACTCTTGTAGTGGATACAGACCTATTCTCAATGACTTTTAAGTAGACAGAAAAATATGGTCATGTCAGAGGTGTGGGGTTTGGGGTGACACCCTGAGTATATTTTGAGAAGAAAAAAAAAACAGATGATACAGATGAAAAATTGGAACAAATGAGCGAAAAAATAGAAACTATTGAAGAAAGATTGCAATGGCAGGGAGAGTTGCTAGCAACTTTTATGGTTTGGAAGCAAAGAGAAGACACAACTTAGGAACAACCAGCGCGTGAACATCCCACCCCACCCCCACCAGCTTTGAGGCAATCCATTCCCCACAAAGAACTGTCTTAGCCATGGTAATCAATATTCTAATAATTGTTCCCATGAAATGTGAATCAGACAAACACCGATACTTTTTCTGTACTGATCTTATACAGGGTGATAATGATTGTGATTTATATCTGTCAACACCCACATATCACCTTGTAGCGCGGGCTACAATGTCCAATATCCTAGATGCCACGCTGCATAATAGACCACTTCTGAAAGATCATCTGAAAGTGACTATTACTGTAGCTCATATCCCAAATGCAAAGCTACCTATTCCAATTGATGACGATGATATTCATACACTCGAAAAGGATATTGGGACATTCATTGCATGGCCGTCACAACTTGTAAGAGTACATACAGACAAAGAGGTATTTATTTCCTTTTTTTTTTCAAGTTAAACCTTTAACAATTAATGAAAAAAGGGTATGAACCAATGATTGTTATTATAGACAGAGAAAGGGAAGGGGGTGACAAATGTCGACTCAAAACCATCTAAAGGATCAACCAATTGATCCCAATGAGCTACTGAAAGCACAATAACACCACCTGTTCTCTATCCACATTTACTAGAATTGAAGACTCATGTGGATATGAAGCTAAAATATGGTATTAGTCATAGAGTGGTTTTCAAAAAGAATATATACGAAGTGGAAAGTAAAGATTTGGTCGCTGCTGAAAATGTAAATGAGATCCTTGAAAATGGTTGGCTAGGCGTCACAGTTGTAAATACATATATGAGGTATATTTTCATGAATTGATTTTCTAAAAGCTGATATAATGTGAAAATTATGACTAAATGCATTTTATATTGTTGACATATGCATTTCTGAAAAATAGTTGAAGGAATTTTCCCATGAGCCAAGATTTGGACTCGTTAGTCCTCATACCACATCAACTCACCTAACAAAATTAGAGCCATCAAAAAAGGATTAAATAGTGAATGACTTGCTGAAAACATTTGAAATCAAGATTGTAGATGACAAACTATTCCTAATACCAACCATACTGGGGTAAAACTCTACGATTAAAGAATATCAATTATATTTTCACTTATTTTATTACTTATTCATTTTTGTGTTTTTAGGCAACATTGGTTTCTAATTGCAGTGAACTTGGATACTCCAAAGATTTATTTTCTAGATTCAAAGCAAGGATATCCATAATACCGACCACACATGATGGAGTTTGTGAATATTTAAGATACTACATCGTACGTTTTAGGTCTAAACATCAAGTAATATAATTTATATTATCTTTTACCAAGGATTCTGTTATGATAGGGTGGTGTATCATTATCATCTAAAAAAAGGAATGAGGACAGGGGCTAAGCATAAGGAGGTGAGCAAGTACTATGTCTGGACAAATATCAGGGTATATATAATAAAATTTCGATATCCAAACACATCTCAACACAAGTTACTTATTATCCTAATGATCAATTTTTTTGTAGTGTACAAACAAACAAACAATAATGATTTCGGTTATTATGTTTATAAATTTATGAATGAGATCATTTTTCATCAATAGACTAGCATCCTTAAAGAGGTATTTTCAAAAACAACCACTAGTTCGTTTAATTTATTTATTAATTCTTTATTTTTATATTTTGTAGTACTACTCTGACTGTATAAAAGCCTCAAAATCACAAGACAATATAGATGTGTTTGGAAACAAGTGGGATGCATACCTGATGGCATATTGTACATAAATAGAATGAAGATCTGACTTGGGGACATGTACAATTGGTGGTCATTTTTGAGAGGGGTTTAGGGGATCAAAAGATGAAACATTATTGTATTTAAATGTTTGTATAGAAATTGTAATTATTATTAAATAAAACATCCTTTCTCCAATGAGTAATTTTCCCATTTTAACAGATGATATGCACCAGCAACATGCAAGAATGCTGAACCACTCAAAGGGTCTCCCTTTTGTTTAAAATGGACACAATTTTAATTGAAAACAACAACTGACCTATGAAAATCCAACCAAATGAATTTGGATTGTCTTGATATTTTATAAGAATAATCCATGGGTCCTTTGTGATGTGTACGAGTGATCCCCGCCTCAATATGAGGCACGGTGTGGCCGGTACCACTCAAAGGGTCTCTCTTTTGTTTAAAATGGACACAATTTTAACTGAAAACAACAATTGACCAATGAAAATCCAACCAAACACATTCATATTGTCTTTATCTATTATAATAAATATCCATGGGTCCTTTTTGATTTATAAGAGTCATCCCTGCCTCAATCATAGGCACGTTGTGGCCGGAACTATTCAAAGGGTCTCTCTTTTGTTTAAAATGGACACAATTTTAATTGAAAACTACAACTGACCTATGATATTCCAACCAAACGCATTCAGATTGTCTTGATATTTTAGGATAAAGATACATGGGTCATTTTGGATGTGTAAGAGTCATCCCTACCTCAATCTGAGGCATGGTGTGTCTGGTAACACTCAAAGGGTCTCTCTTTTGTTTAAAATGGACAGAATTTTAATTGAAAACAACAACTGACCTATGAAAATCCAACCAAACACATTTGGATTATCTTTATATTTTAGGAGAACGATACATGGGTCCTTTTTGATTTTTAAGAGTCATCCCTGCCTCAATAAGAGGCACGGTGTGGCCGGTTCCACTCAAATGGTCTCTCTTTTGTTTAAAATGGACACAATTTTGAGTGAAAACAACAAATGACCTATGGAAATCCAACCAAACGCATTCCGATTGTGTTGATACTTTATGAGAACGATCCAAGAGTCATTTTTGAGGTTCAAGAGTAATCCCCGCCTCAATACAAGGCACGGTGTGGACGGTACCACTCAAAGGGTCTCTCTTTTGTTTAAAATGGACACAATTTTGAGTGAGAACAACAACTAACCTACGAAAATCTGACCATACACATTCATATTGTCTTTATATTTTATAATCACGATACATGGGTCCTTTGTGACGTGTAAGAGTCATCCTTTCCTCAGTCCAAGGCACGGTGTGTCCGGTACCACTCAAAGGGTCTCTCTTTTGTTTAAAATGGACATAATTTTGAGTGAAAACAACAACTGACCTACAAAAATCTGACCAAATGCATTATGATTGTGTTGATCCTTTAGGAGAAGAATCCAAGAGTCCTTTTTGACATGTATGAGTCAAAACCACCTCAATCTGAGGCACAGTGTGGCTGGTACCACTCAAAGGGTCTCTCTTTTATTTAAAATGGACACAATTTTGAGTGAAAACAACAACTGACCTATGAAAATACAACCAAATGCCTTCAGATTGTCTTGATCTTTTAGGATAATGATCCATGGATTCTTTTTGATGTGTTAAAGTCATCCTTTCCTCAATATGAGGCACGGTGTGGCTGGTACCACTCAAAGGGTATCTCTTTTGTTTAAAATGAACACAATTTTAATTGAAAACAACAACTAACCTATGAAAATCCAACCAAACACATTTTTATTGTCTTGAAATTTTTTAACAATGATCCATGGGTCCATTTTTACGTGTAAGAGTCATCCTCGCCTCAATAATAGGCATGGTGTGGCCGTTACCACTCAAAGGGTCTCTCTTTTGTTTATAATGGACACAATTTTGCGAGAAAACAACAACTGACCTATAGAAATCTGACCAAACGCATTCAGATTGTCTTTATATTTTATAAGAATAATCCATGGGTCCTTTTTGATGTGTACGAGTCATCCCCGTCTCAATTTGAGGCACGGTGTGGCCGGTACCATCAAAGGGTCTCTCTTTTGTTTAAAATGGACACAATTTTGAGTGAAAACAACAACTGACCTAAGGAAATCCAACCAAATGCTTTCGGATTGTGTTGATCATTTAGGAGAACGATCCATGAGTCCTTTGTGATGTGTAAGGGTCAAACAAGTCTCAATCTGAGGCACGTTGTGGCTGGTACCACTCAAAGGGTCTCTCTTTTGTTTAAAATAGACACAATTTTGAGTGAAAACAACAACTGACCTACGAAAATCCAAATAAACGGATTTTTATTTTCTTTATCTTTTATAATAACGATAAATGGGTCCTTTTTGACATGTATGAGTCATCTTTGCCTCAATCCAAGGCACGGTGTGGCCGGTACCACTCAAAGGGTCTCTCTTTTGTTTAAAATGGACATAATTTTGAGTGAAAACAACAACTGACCTACTGAAATCTGACCAAACTCATTAGGATTGTGTTGATACTTTAGGAAAAATATCTACGAGTCATTTGTGACGTTTAAGAGTAAACCTTGTCTCAATAAGAGGCACAGTTGGATGGTACCACTCAAAGGGTCTCTCTTTTGTTTAAAATAAACACAATTTTGAGTGAAAACAACAACTGCCCAACGAAAATCTGACCAAACACATTCTAATTGTGTTGATATTTTATAATAATGATCCATGGGTCCTTTGTAATATGTAGGTGTCATCCCCGCCTCAATCCAAGTCACGGTGTGGCCGGTACCACTCAAAGGGTCTCTCTTTTGTTTAAAATGGACACAATTTTAATTGAAAACAACAAATGACCTAAGGAATACTACCAAACACATTCGGATGGTGTTGATCATTTAGAATAATTATCCATGAGTCCTTTTTGATGTGTACGAGTCAACACCGCCTCAATCTGAGGCACAGTGTGTCCAGTACCACTCAAAGGGTCTCTCTTTTGTTTAAAATGGACACAATTTTGAGTGAAAACAACAACTAACCTATGAAAATCCAACCAAACACATTCGGATTGTCTTGATATTTTAGGATAAAGATCTATGGGTCCTTTTTGACATGTAAGAGTCATCCATACCTCAATCCAAGACACGGTGTGGCTGGTACCACTCAAAGGGTCTCTCTTTTGTTTAAAATGGACACAATTTTAATAGAAGACAAAAACTGACCTATGAAAATACAAACAAACACATTAAGATTGTATTGTTAGTTTATAATAATGATAAATGGGTCCTTTGTGATGTTTAAGAGTTATCCCCGCCTCAATCTGAGGCATAGTGTGGCCGATACCACTCAAAGGGTCTCTCTTTTGTTTAAAATGGACACAATTTTGTGTGAAAACAACAAATGACCTATGGAAATCCAACCAAACAAATTAATATTGTCTTGATATTTTTTAAGAAAAATAAATGGGTCTTTTGTGACATGTAAGAGTCATACCCACCTCAATATGAGGTACAGTGTGGCCGGTACCACTCAAAGGGTCTCTCTTTTGTTTAAAATGGACACAATTTTAATTGAAAACAACAACTGACCTACATAAATCTGACCAAACGCATTAATATTGTGTTTCTCTTTTAGGAGAATGATCCTAGAGTCCTTTGTGACATATATGAGTCAACCCCGCCTCAATATGAGGCACGGTGTGGCTGGTACCACTCAAGGGGTCTCTCTTTTGTTTAAAATGGACACAATTTTAAGTGAAAACAACAAATGACCTATGAGAATCCAACCAAAAACATTAGTATTGTCTTGATATTTTATAATAACGATCCATGGATCCTTTTTGAAGTGTACGAGTAATCCCCGCCTCAATCCGAGGCATTGTGTGGCCGGTACCACTCAAAGGGTCTCTCTTTTGTTTAAAATGGACACAATTTTAAGTGAAAACAACAACTGACCTACGGAAATACGACCAAACCAATTCGGATTATGTTTATACTTTAGGGAAACGATCCAAGAGTCCTTTGTGACATGTAAAAGTCAAACCCACCTCAATCCGAGGCATGGTGTGGCCGGTACCACTCAAAGGGTCTCTCTTTTGTTTAAAATGGACACAATTTTGAGTGAAAACAACAACTGACCTACAGAAATCTGACCAAACACATTTGGATTGTGTTGATCCTTTAGGATAATAATACACGAGTCCTTTTTGATGTGTAAGAGTCAACCCCACCTCAATTTGAGGCATGGTGTGGCTGGTACCACTCAAAGTGTCTCTCTTTTGTTTAAAATGGACACAATTTTAATTGAAAGCAACAACTGACCTATGAAAATCCAACCAAACACATTTGGATTGTCTTTATATTTTATAAGAATGATCCATGGGTTGTTTGTGACGTGTATGAGTCATCCATGCCTCAATACAAGGAATAGTGTGGCCAGTATCACTCAAAGGGTCTCTTTTTGTTTAAAATGTACACAATTTTAAGTGAAAACAACAACTGACCTATAGAAATCCGACCAAACACATTCAGATTGTATTGATCATTTAGGATAATGATCCACGGGTCCTTCATGACGTGAATAATTCATCCCCGCCAACCCCTTGGACCGCCCCCACCTCCCTGGACACCAATCCACCCCCTGGACACCCCCACCCCTCTGGACCCCCACCCCCTGGAAAGCCCCCTCCGACATCCTGGACACCATCCCACCCCCCTGGACACCCTATAGACAGCCCCCACCTGGAAACCCCCACTCTTTGGACACCACCCCACCCCCCTTGGACAGCCCCCAACCTCCTGGACCACCCCACCCCGTGGACCGCCCCCACACCCCTGGACACCCCACCCCCTGGACACCCCTATCCCCCCGGTCACCCCTATCGTACCCTCCTGGACACCACCCCACTCCCATTGGACAGCCCCACCAACCCCCCGAACCGCCCCACCCCCGGACACCCTACCCCTGGAAAACCCACCCGACACCCTAGACACCAGCCCACCCCCTGGACACCCCCATGGACAACCCCCCCACCTGGACACCCCCCCTCCTAGACACCACCCCACCACCTGGACACCCCCAACCCCCTGAACACCCCCACCCTCCTTGGAAAACCCCCAACCTCCTAGATTACCCCCACCCCCTAGACACCCCTTTCCCCCCAGACACCCCTACTCCCGGACACCCCCGACCCCCCCTTGGAAAGCCACCCCAAATCACTGAACAACCCCCCCAACCCCCTGAATTCTGAATTCAATTCTTTATGTACTTAATTAAATTATGAATTATGTGTTAATGGTGTACGGGTATAGTTGTTTTATGGGTATACTTGGTATAAATAGCTTATGATTTATGTGTTAATTTTGTATGTTTATACTTGGCCTAATTAGCTTATTGAGATGCTGAATTTTTTACATGTGTTTGGGTGTGCTACTGTAGATTTTTTTTAGCAGTAGACAGGGCATTTATTAGCCCTTTTTTAGTGCTGATAAAAAGAGATTTTATCAGTGCTAAAAAAGTGCTGATAAACTATACCTTTATCAGCGCTAAAAAAGCGCCGATAAAGGATTAGTTTATCAGCGCTAATGGAGCGCTGATAAAACATACATTTATCAGTGTTTTTTTAGCGCTGATAAAGTCTTCCTTTATCAGCACATTTTTAGAACTGATAAAATTTTACTTTATCAGTGGTTTTTTAGCGCTGATAAAGGGGACCCCCCTTTATCCGTGCTGAGCTTTACAATGCTTTTTTAATGCTGATAAAGCCCGTTTTGAGTGCTGATAAAGACCGTTTTCGTAGTAGTGGGGGTGTCCATGGGGGTGGGGGTGGGGGTGGGGGGGGGGGGTCCAGGTGGTGGGGTGGTGTCCAGGGCGGTGGGGGTCATCCATGGGGTGTAACACCTGAGATTTTGTGAGAAATATTTTGTTTTTATGTATTATGTTATACGAAACACCAAAAGAATCTTCCACTGCACACAACACTGTCTTGGCTTTCATTGCATGCAAGATCAATCTTCCTTGATAGCTTGCGTTGTACTCAATACCGAGTTTCACTAAACAATGATATGTTATTAAAATATTATTAAAACTAGCCATTATGAATAGTAATACCCACGTTTTGAAATTTTATAAATTTTATCTTTCAATATGGACTTCATTTTTGGATTCGGAATATCGAAATTAGCCTAGGGTGAATTTTTGGTATTTTTCTGAAAACTTTCAATTTTTAATGAATAGTGAAAACAATGCGTTACAATTTAAAAACCGAATTTTTATTTAAATAATTATTTATTTTATTTAAATTTATTTTAGGTCAAAATTGATACCTAATACCTATATAAGTTCAAATTAATTCATTGGAATCATTTTATAATAATTTTAGATATATAAAAATTTTATTGAACTTTTCACTATCTTTTACCCACCTTCTAGGAGAGTTTGAAAATTTACATAAAAGTTAATTTTACCACTTCTGTGAGTGAAATTTCGAAAATCCGAGAGACACGGTTAATATAAAGGAGTAAAATGTGGTTCAATAAGATAAAAATAATTTTTGGTGAATAATAACTTTTTACTTTTATTTACCACGGTTAAAAGTAAATAGGGTAATTAAGGGTAAAAATGGTATTATTATTATCCAAACACATGTCATAATTCTATTGGATAAGTTTAATTAGACCCAAAAAAACCTTGGGAATAAAATATGACCATTTAGGTCCACTTGGATTAGATTAGGACATTTAATATTATTTTATTTAAAGAAGAGTTAAAAGAGTTAAAACCAAAGATTAATAACTAAAACATTTTTAATATAGGGTTATACATAAGATAAATTCGACTATAAATATTCATTATAAAGATAAAAATATTTCCTAGATAACGGTATTTTATTTATAATTTTTAGACTTTAAATAATTTAATTTATTTATGACCCAATGATGATACAATAATTACCTTATTAATGAAATATTAACATAATTGATGTTATAAATACCCAAATAAATGTAATTTGAAACATTTTATAAATTATAGTTATTTTTTTAGGTTAATATGAAATGTTAGTATTTATTAAATTAACTTTTTTCTAACTAATCATGATGTTATGGTTTTCACAAAAATCAATTACCAAATAATGTCAAAATTGACATAAAATAGTTTTTAAAACAAATATTATATTATTATTTGTTATTTTATTCCTAAAAATATAGGGTTCGGCCAAATGACTTAGATAAGGTTATATATATTAATAATTAACCACTTGGGGTTCGTTTGTCTTGTTATAGTAAGTTTATTAACCGTATAGTGTAAGAAAACAAGAAGACACGGTAAAATTTAAATTATTTAACTTAGAGTTAAATCTAAATGATAAGGTTAAAATAGTAACCTAAACTTGTATAAAATCTATTGGTTGAGAGGATTTCGACATATCCACACCTTATTTTAGAAATAAATCAATTTGGAGCTATTAAAAACCGAATATGACTTTATTATAAAATAATATTTTAAGTTTTTCCTAAGGTGCCCCTCTCCTCCCTTATAAAAGGGAACCTCATCCCTCTCCTCCTCACACCACTTTGAGCCTTCAATCTCAGCCAAACCCTACCAATTTCTCTTCTAAACTTACCTAGAAACATCCTAGAGGTCCTGGTCTTCTTCAAAGACCATATTTAGTGCCCTAAGAGGAGGTTAAGATGACGCACTTCAAAGAAGAGGTAATGTCCGTTACCGATTCTTTCAACTTTATTTATTCTTCTACTTATTCTTCCATACTTGTTTCATTATTAAGTAATAAAATCAGCATCAATAATATACTGATATGTTATTATAAATATTAAAACAACCTATTTCACCTTCTATCCATCCTATGGAAAACGAAATCACTGCGCGTGCGTACGTACGAAATACCGTCTCCACACCGTGGTGTAATCTGTTTTCCACCACCACCTTACTTGGATGGGTATAATGGTGTAAATAATAACTATATATGATTATTGTAAATTTATATTGATTCTAAAATAGTATACATACACTTCAATACAATTCCATGATCATGGGAACGATATCATCACTCGTGCGTACGTACGGCCTACCGTCTCCACGATGTGATGCGACTCGTTCTACATGATATTCATTGCATAATGGTTATATAAATTAATTTAATGAATAAATATGATATATATTACACTAATAACATTATGTAAATGAGGTATCTATAACCTAAAAAGAAGAATAAAAATTTATTTGACAAAACACGCATAAGAACAAAAAGCAATAAACACCCGAATAACAAGTAGCAATGAAATATTACTAATAAGAAGATAAAAATATGACCATATATGATATCATAACAATGAGTAAGATTCTGGAATAAGTCAATAACATTATTTAAATCATTATATAGGAGGTTTGGACATGTATGAAGCAAATCAGACCTAAGATAAGGGAAAATCTCGCAATCTCATTTTTATCCAAGATTGTTTATACTCCAGAATTTACTGGGGAATATTTATCATCCACATCAATGTTTCGTCAATATGTAATATTATTTATATGATCCTAAAATTTTTTAAATCCAATTTTACCCATTGATATGTTTTTAGTAAAAGATATAAAAGGAATCTTTTGTCATTTTTAGTACGAGGTACTTTTTTGACTTTTCAAACCAAAGTACGAGAATAATGTTTTTTTAACTTATAAGGCATGAAAAGATTTTTAGAACATGAAGACTATTTTAAAAGTTTTCAAGTTTATTTTTAATTAAATTCTTTTAGTTTAAAATTATATGACATGTTAAGAAAGGAAAAATTTTTTTGAAGTAGAAAGGATATTTTCCTCAAGAATGAAGTTCAAGTGTTTTATCAAAATTAATTTCCATCTAAGATAATATAGGGTTCTATTTCTATCCCTATTTTTACATTGATTTGATTATGTTATGATGGAATTATTTTTATGATGTCCTTTTATCTTACATGGATTATGTTATGATGGAATGAAGTTTAAGAATCCCATTTTTATTACATGGGTTATGCTATGATGTATGATTTATCTTGTGGCACACATAAGAATGGTATCATTATGAGATGGGTGGGACCTATATCTCCCTCCAATACATTGGGTAAAAATTTATATCTCATTATATAGACATGGCTAGAATGGCAGGTTAATCCGGTTCAGTGATACAGGATTGAAACGAGGAGTGAACTTGGTTCAGAAATGGACATTGTCTTCTAGGATAGTCTTGGAAATGAGCCTTGACTACTAAGAAATGATTCTCTATGATTATGTGTGTATGCCCCAAAGTTTCATGTTTTAAGTTATGATTATTGAGATTACATTTCACTACTATGATTTATCCCATGTTATGAAATTATGATCTCTTTTGCAGGTTAAGATTTCCAAAATGTTATGTTCTTGTGAATATGATGTGATTGATATTTCTTTTGTTTACCCTTGATGAGCATTTGAACTCACCCTTTTCTATGTTTTCCTTTCCCCATGTCAGGAAGAAGAGTATTAAGTAGGATATGCCAAAAAGGGATTCTAGATATGACTAAATAAATGGGTGACAATGTAGATGCTTTATGAACCAGTTGTTTATGTTTCCCAATTTCTAAAGACACTATACCTATACAGTCCTTTCATGGTTTTGTTATATGTTATAATAAGTGTGCTTCAATTTTGAAGTAATAAAAATGTATGTAAAGTATGGGTCGTTATATGGGGTTTGGGGGGGGGGTGTCCAAGGGGGTAGGGGGTGTCTAAGGGGGGTGGGGGGTGTCCAGGGGGGAGGGGGCTGTCTATGGGGGTGGGGGTGTCCATGGTGTAGGGGGGTGTCCAGGTGGTGGGGTCGTGTCTAGGGGTGGGGGGGGGGGCTTCCAGGTTGTTGGGGGGGGGGGCTATATAGGGGGTATGGGTGTCCAGGTGGGTGGGGGGGGGGTGTCCTCGGGGTTGGGGGGATGTCCAAGGGGGTCAGGGGTATCTAGGGGGATGTTTGGGGGATTGGGGGGTGTCCGAGGGGTGGTGGTGGGGGGTGTCCGGGTGGGAGGGGGGGGGGGGTGGGTGGGCGGGTTGTCCACAGGGGGGGGGGGGGGTGTCCCAGGGGGTCGAGGGTTTCTAGGGCGGTGGGAGGGATATCCACAGGGGTGGGGGGATATCCCGGGGGTAGGGGTGCCCAGGGGAGTGGGCAGGCTGTCCACAGGGGTAACAGGGTTGTCCAGGGGTTAGGGGGTGTCCGGGGGGGGGGGGGGTGTCCAGGGGGTACGAGGTGTCCGTGGGGGGGGGGGCTGTCCACGAGGGTGGGGGTGGGGCTGTCCAGGGGGGTGTCTATAGGGGTGGTAGGGCTGTCTAGGGGGTAGGGGGTGTCTAGGGGGTGGGTGGGCTGTCCACAGGGGGGGGGGGCTATTTAGGGGGGTGGGCGAGCTCTCCACGGGGGTGGAAGGGTTGTCTAGGGGGTGGTTAGGCTGTCCAAGAGGGTTAGGGGTGTCCACGGGGGTGGGGGGTGTCCAATGGGGGTGGGGGGATGTCCAGGTGGTTGGGGGGTTGTCCAAGGGAGTCAAGGGTGTCCAAGGGGGTGGGGATGTCCTAGGGGATTGTGGGGGGGGGGGGGGGTCTACGGAGGGTAGTGGGGGGTGTCCAAGGTGTGGATGGGCCGTCCACAGGGGTGGGTGATATCCAGGGGGTACAAGGTGTCTAGGGGGCGGGCGTGCTATCCACAGGGGGTGGAGGAGCTATCCAAGGGGTACGAGGTGTCCAGAGGATGGAAAAACTGTTCACAGGGGTGGTAGGGCTGTCCAAGGGGGTATGTGGTTTCTAGGGGGGTGGGAGGGCTGTCCATAGGGGTGGAGAGGCTGTCAAGGGGGTACCGTGCTTCCAGGGCGGTGGATGAGCTGTCCATAGGGGGGGGGGTGTCTAGGGGAGTACGAGGTGTCCAGGGTGGTGGGAGAGCTGTCCACGAGGGTGGTGGGGATCTCTAAGGGGGTAGGGGTGTCTGGGGGGGAGGGGGCTGTCCACAAGGGTGGCAGGGCTGTCCAGGGGGTAGGGGGTGTCCAGGGGGTGGGTGGGCTGTCCACGGGGGTGGGTGGGTGGGGGGCATCCAGGGGTAGGGGATGTCCAGGTGGGTGGACGGGCGGTCCACAGGGGTTGGGGGGTGTCTAGGGGGTGGGGTGGTGGAGGGGGGGGGGGGGGGGGTTGTCCAGGGGGTTGGGGGGATGTCCAAGGGGGTCGGGGGTTTCCAGGGGGTGGGGGTATCCAGGGGGCTGGTGGGGGGGGAGTCCAGGGGGTGGTGTGTGTGTGTGTGTGGGGGGGGGGGGGGTGTCCAGGGGGGTGTCTAGGGGGGACTGTCCATAGGAAGGGGGGCTGTCCAGGGGGTACGGGGTGTCCAGGGGGGTGGGTAGGCTGTCCACGGGGGTATGGGGTGTCCAGGGGGTGGGTGGGATCTCCAGGGGGTACGAGGTGTCTAGGGGGTGTTGGGGATGGGGGTGTCTAGGGTAGGGTTGAATTAGTCACATCAAGTCATCAAGTCAAGTTTTATTATTTATAGATAAAAAATAAAGATAATGTGACCAAACTAATCACACATATATTCAGGCATAACAAGTCAATAAACATCAAAGGTTAGTAATATTAGTCAAAAATATAATGGATAAATCTGTCCCTCATCACCATCACTATCATCACCGTCATAATCTGGCTCACCCTCATCATTATCTTCTTCCTCATCATCATCTCCACCCTCCTCAACTCCCTCCTCCTCACCTGATTACTCCTTCTAAACCTCCTCATTTCCCTCCTCCTCCTCCTTGGACTCCTCCTCACCCTCCTCCTCCTCTGCCTCGACCTCCTCCTCACCATCGTCTCGACGACCACTAGAACTGCCACCTGGTACACCATATATAGAACTCATATACAACATATATTCATCCCAATCTATGTTGGCCTCTGGTAGAAGTGTTGGACGTAAAACTTCCATCAGTTTCATAAATGGAGTGGTTGTCATAACAGACTGTTTTTCCATCTATGTTTCCCTTTTTCAGCCTATTCTTCCCGTGCCTTAACCTGCTGAAACTCAGTGGCACTAAAACTCATACATGAAGAGGGCCAATAACTCATCAGAACTGTACTCTTCCCAGGTCGGCAACATACTCTACTAGGGTGCCCATCTCCCAACGACAGATATAAGTGATCGTTTGGACCAAAATTGTCATGTTCCTGGGCATCAATGGCCTCTAAGGCCTCATATTACAAATATAAATATATTATTAAGTTACAAAATAGAGATTACAATCTTGAATAAATAATAGAACCTTCAGGATGATTCCTGTTTTGGACATAATACTTTAATGTGTACATATTTCTTTTAGTTGGATACATCCAAAGAAAATAAATAGGTCCTTTGAGAAGTATTTCAGTTGGAATATGAATATTCATATGAAACATGCATGTGAAAAATGATGGAGGAAATATTTTCTCTAAATCACAAAAAATTAATGGGGCATCTGCCAAAATTTTTTGCAAGAAAGACTTGGATAACTTCTTAGCACAAAGATCTCTAAACAAATGGCACAACTGAATAACAACCACCCTTACATTATTGGACAAAAGATGATGGATTTCTACTGGAATCAACTCATGTAGAAGGATGTGATAATCGTGAGCCTTCAATGATTTTAGATTCAACTCACTTCTATTGACCCATTTAGATACGTTTCTTGAATAACCATCATGAACTCTAATAGTCTCTAGTACTTCTAGAAATTGCTTTTTTTTCAATAGGTGTCATCACATAAGAATCACATGGAACTTGAATTTTATTTTCACTGATACGCACAAGATGCAATTCTGGTCTAATGCCCCAATCCACCAAGTCATGCCAATACTATAAATCATCTTTTGTCTTTCCCTTAACATTTATAAGAATCAAAAGAAAAATTTCACAAATATTTTTTTCAATGTGAATTACATCTAAGCAATGATATAACAAATTGGTTGAACTATAAGGAAAATCAAAGAAGATACTTCTCTTCTTCCAATTGTAACAGGTTTTAGTGGAAAAATTCTTTCTCTTTCTAGATTTAATTTGACCCTTCCCGAATGAAAAAACTAAAATCTTTCAATTCATTAAGCACATTAGTTCATGACATAAAATGAGGTGGATCATCAGTCTCCATTGTATTGTCAAATCAACGATGATTATTTCTATATGGATGGTCTATTGGCAAGAATCGTTGATGTCCCATAAAACAAAAACTATAGTGATGTTTTAGTCTTTTGGATCATATATTATTCATACAGACTGGACATGATAATTTTCCCTTCATGCTCCATCAAAAAATCATTTCACATGCAGGAAAATCATTTATCGTCCACATAAATGCAGCACACATCTGAAATATGTCTTTAGAATATGCATCATATGTGCGCAAACCCACATCCCAAAGAAGCTTCAACTCTTTTATTAATGGTTGCATGTATATGTCTATATAATTTCTGGGATTAGAAGGGATAGATATGAGTATACTCATGGAAGTGAAATATTTTTTCAAACACAACCATGGGGGAAGGTTATAAATGTGTATAAAAACCGGACATGTCCTGTGTGAAGTAAGTTTTTTCCCAAACAGATTAAAACCGTCACATGAAAGACCTAGCCTCACATTACGCACGCCAGCTGAAAAATTAGGATATCGAGCATAAAATCTATTCTATGCAAATCCATCTGCTAGGTGAACCAACTCATCATTAGTCTTCGTTCTCTTAGTATCATGAAATCACATTTTTATTGATATTTCATCAGACATAAAAAGATTCTGGAGTCTGGGGATCAATGGAAAGTTCCACATTACTTTCTGTGGCACACGAGAAGGCGTTTCATCATCTTTTGGATTCCAGCGGGATGTGCCAAATTTTATACAATCATTTCATTCAGTAGTTTCCTCCTAGAATAAACTACAATCTTTCAAGGAAGCCTGAATTTTGTTTCTTTAAAATCCAAGTTCCTCAACTAAATTCCATACCATAAAGTGGTTTGAGGGAATATATGCATCATATAGAAGTAAGTCCTTCAAGAAGGTAAGAATGTAATTGATGGTAGTATTAGAAATCCCATACATAGTTTTCCCATGAAACAATCAGATTAAAAATGATAGCTTTTTCATTTTACTGCATTGTCGATATACTGGAGTTGTGGCAACATCATTAAATTTTTTCACCTTGACAACATCATCATTTTCATTAGACACATCACATGTGCTCATATCAAAGTCTTCTTGGGTAGGAATCCTTTCTTTTTCATGATGATGAATAAATAAAAACTTGTCATATAACATATTCTCCAATCCAATCCTCTCATTTGGATCATTAGAAATTTGAGATATCATTTTATCTCTATTGTGATACCATACAAAGTACTTTTCTTGAAAACCATATTTGGTTATGTGGTAGATGACTTATTCATGGATTATACATGGTCTTCCAACACAATTGTAACAGGGGTAGTGTATGTGACCACTATCTGAAGCATTGTGAAATGAAAAATCAAAAAATCTCTCCAAATTGTTTTGAAAATCACTTGAGATCCGATCAGTTTCATACAACCAACTTCTTTCCATTTTGTAATTTTTTTTATAAGTCATTTCCTCAAAACCAATTAAATAAGATTGAAGTTCCATCAAAAATATATTTAAGTAAACAAGAATTGTTCACTTTATATGAAACCATTACTCACACACTACTCTATATGAGAATCATAATATAAAAGGCAACACAATACTATATTTATAAAAAAATATCATACATATAAATCACAACACACCTAATTGTAAACACACCTCGAAATATGTGGATCAGATTTTATCTTCCACTTTGAATATCATACATGAATTCTAAAAAAACACACCCAATTGTAAACACACTCCAAATTTGGAGCTATTTTTGCAGCTTATTGATTCCTTGGCAGGCTAGCTAAGAGCTAATTCTAGGTTGTGATACCAGGTGCATGTTCACAAAATTTTGTGTGTGTGTGTCAAATATGATCCTATGTATGTTGTTTAGGTATATGAGCCAAGTTTCAATGGGACACTACTCATTGGAGTATGATTGTAACACCCCGAGATTTTATGAAAAATATTATTTTAATTTCATTAATGTCTTTTGTTGTATTCTACACCAAGATTACCTTGCGCTATACGCAACACCGTATTAGCTTGTAGTATACGCAACACTATTCTTGGACCGTGTTACACACAATTTTGATAATAGTTATTCTACGCAACATTGAGTATATATGTATATATATATATATATTAAATGTATAAATGAAATATGGTTGGATTCTGTTATACGAAACAACGAAGGATTCTTTCACAACACGCAACCCTGACTTGGCTTGCATTACACGCAATCGCGACCTTCCTCGATAGCGTGTGTTGTACGCAATACCGGATTTTAATAAACAATGATATATTATTATAATATTGTCATGAAATAGCCGTTATGAATAGTATTAACTAAATTTTTAATTTTATAACATTATTATTCATCTTACACATTTTCTAGAACATGGTATAAGAACAAAATAAATTTTTCAGGTAAAATAAGTATTTTTCAAAAAATGCAGTTTTGCCGCCTTTTGATGGCGCACCCACTTTAAATATAGTTTTTGACATGTTTATAAGTTCAATTTGACAAAATAAAATTCTTCTTTGGAATCAAGAAATAAAAATTTACTTTGGATAAAATTTTCATATTATTCTGGTAACTTTCACATTTTAATGAATAGTAAAAACACGCTATATTTTAATTAAAAACAACTTTTTTCATCGTAATATCTTATGTGGTTAAATTATAACATTGAATGGTTTTAAAGTATAAATAGAATATATTTTTACCATTTAATATAATGTATGTCATTAGCATTTATTTTACCTTGAATTCGTAAGTTAAATCAATTCAATCTTTTGCAATGTTTTAAACAAAAACCCGTTTTTATTCGACAACGAGATTAATTTTAATTTAATTTCTGCAACTTCTGTGTTTTGAATTTTAAAAAATGGATTCCATATTTGGAATCAGTGGGTCCAAATTATGTTCATAAGCTACTTTTTATTTTTGGGAATTATGAATAGTAACTACGGTAAATTTTATTTACCATAGTTAAAGGTAAATCGGGTAATTAAGGGTAAATATAATATTTTAAAATTACCCTAACAAATGTCAAAATCCTATTGGATGACTAAAAGTCTACCCATATCACCGAAGGGTCGGATTAGAATCATTTAATGGACATTTTTCCATGAAAATAACTTAATTATTATTAAAACCAAAGAAAGTGACAACATGTCACTCTCTTAAATCTTATAAGTATATTAATTTTAATTTAGTGATAAACTTCATGAAACTTCGAACATGAATAGTCTCCAGAAAGCTAATGAAATTATCTACATCATATAAATTTATTTATAATTTTTAGGGATTAAATAATTATCATTAATTATGACACAATAGTGGATGCAGAAATTGTTTATCTAGTGAAAAATCAAGAATATTGTTTTTATTAAACTAATAGTGACCATAAAATGCACAAATACCTAACAAAAAACTTATTGGACATGTAAATGTAAACCATAAGCATACAATGGTCGAATATTTGACCATTTGGAGCCTTATAAAAGCGATTATGACACTTATATTATTTTATTTTAAATGATTCCAAAGTTGTCACCTTCATAATTTAATAAATATAACAATTTAAATATTGTGATTTTAAGATGATAAATTCGAGTAAAAGTATTATTGTGAAAGGTAATAGATTTATTTTCATCATAGGATTTTAGTTTTAATTTTTATGCAACAAATAAGTATATTAAATAATTATACAAAAATGTTGTAGTATTTATTTTATTAAGAGATAAACCAAATAAATGGTTTCAAAAATAATAAAATAAATATTATATGAACTATTTAATGTGCTCCAATAATTTTTAAGATACATATGAAATTTTATGAATCTATTAAAACTTTTATTTCGAACATATCTTCTGTATTTATTTTATTTAAATTCAAATAAATAAATAGTGTCAAAATTGACACTATTGTTATTTTATAAAAAAAAACATATTATAAAATTGATTAAAAATCACAAAATATTTCAAAATTATAAATTTAAATTTATATGATCTAAAATGTTATTAAGAATCCAATTATGGACAATTCACAACAAATAAGTAATTATTTGTTATAATTTAAAAATTATAATTTTATTACCACAAATAAAATTAAATTGATTAAATAAGGATAAATCATGTTGATAATGTTTAAAATAAATTCCTAACATGTCTAAATTATATTGGTTGATGATATTACAACCTTATCTTATCTAATATTCGAATATGAGTCATTTTTGGAGGTTTTTATGTGGGGTTAGATTTATTATAAATTAATATTTTTAAGAATTCCAAAGGTGCCCCTCTCCTCCCTTATAAAAGGGCACCTCCTCCCTCTCTTCCTCACACAACTTTGAGCCTTCAAGCTCGGCCAACCCCTGACATTTTCTCCTCTCCACTTCCCTAGAATAATCCTAGAGGTCTTGGTCTTCTTCAAATACCAATCTTAGTTCCCTAAGTGGAGGATTCAAAGAGGCGTTCCAAAGAAGAGGAGGTTCAGACACTTACGAAGCAAATCCGACCTAAGGTAAGGGAAATATCACAATCTCATTTTTATCCGAGATTGTTTATTCATAAGTATTTACTGGGGTGTATTTTATTATCCACATCCATGTTTCATCAATATGTAATATTATTTCCATCCACCTACAATTGTTTAAATCCATTTTTACCCTTCGGTGAGTTTTTAGTAATATGTATGAAAGGAATCTTTTGTCGTTTTTCGTACGAGGTACTTTTTGACTTTTTCGACAAAAGTACGAAGAATGTTTTTTTTTAACTTATACGGCATGAATGGATTTTTAAAACATTATTTCCAAGAAGATTCCTTTACAAGTTTTCAAGTTTATTTTTAATCAACTTCTTTTATTTTAAAATCGTATGACATGTTATGGAAGGAAAAAATGTTTTTGAAGTAGAAAGGATATTTTCCTCAAGAATGAAGTTCAAGTGTTTTATCAAAATTATTTTACATCTAAGATAATAAAGGGTTCTGTTTTTATCCCTATTATTACATGGATTTGATTATGTTGTGATGGAAACATTTTTATGAATTCCTTTATCTTATATGAATTGTTTTATGATGTCATGATGTTTAGGATTCCCATTTGCATTACATGGGTTATGTAATGATGTATGATTTATGATTATGTGGCACACATAAGAAAGGATTCATTATAAGATGGGTGGGACCTATATCTCCCTCCAATGCATTGGGTAAAGATTTTATATCTCATGAGATAGACAGGGCTGGAACGGTAGGTTATACCGGTTCAGTGAAACAGGACTGAAACGAGGGTTACTCGATTCAGAAAGGGACTTTGTCCACTAAGATAGTCTTGGCAATGAGTCTTGACTAACAAGAAATGATTCTCTATGATTATGTGTGAATGCCACAAAGTTTCATGTTTTAAGTTATGATTATTGTGATTACATTTCACTGCCATGATTTGCCCCATGTTATGAAATTATGATCTCTTTTGAAGGTCAAGATTTCCAAAAGTTATGTGCTTATGTATATGATGTGATTGATATTTCTTTTGTTTACCCTTACTGAGCATTTGATCTCACCCTTTTATGTTTTCTTTTCCCCAGGATATAAAGAAAGGTTTTAGGTAAAAAAAAGGAAGATCTTTATGAGAGATTTTGAAGATCTTTCACCACGATTAGAAGATTATATTCCGAGTTTCCAAAGACACTAAACTATTACGATCCTTGTGTGTGCGTTTTTGTTATGTACTAAGTATTCCGCCAAAGTAATGTAAAGTCTATGTACGTCAGGCTTCGGGTCTCTACAGTTGGTATCAGAGGAAAGGTTTAGTCAACCTTTGGAAACTAGGAAGCGAGAACTTTAGTGAGATCCCTAGAGATATTTCTAAGGTATGTCTAGGGATGTCCCTAAGGTTAAGTATACGTATAGGTTATAGTACTAGAATTACGCTAACGATCATAGAATTAAACCTAAGATGTTAGATATTGAAGGTACTCCCCCTTTATTATGTTGTTTTCTCTAGCATGATTTTTGCCTCTCACAATATTCTTTTTGTGTTTTAGTTAATGAAGGGAACCAGAAGGAATTCAGTTAAGATTGAATCCAATGGACAAATTGGTGACTATGAGCAACAAAATTGTGTAATTCCTAGAGAGAAAGATATTGTGATTATGCCGAATCAGTCATCGCGATATATGATTAACAAGGTGAAATTTAGTGGTATGCCTAATTCATCAAAGAAGAGGAAGATAAACTATTATTCATGTTTTCATGTTGAGGAGCATAAAGAAAGGAAGATTGAGATTTCTAAAGAAGGGAAGAAGAACCTTGAGGAATACCTCAAATGGAGGGACCGATGTTATCTGTGTGGAGAAAAGGGTCATAGAGTGACAGACTATTATGGAGTTCAATGTCTTATTTGTGGAGAACATGGGCATTACCCAACTCAATGCCCGGACCTAAAAAGGTACTTCTAAATCAAGGAAGGACTTATTCCAGGACAATCATTGAAGTGGATGGACTGAAGTGTTTATGTATTTGTATTCAATAATAATGTTGTTGAGGTACTTTTATTGTGTATTGAAATATTTATGTATTGGTCTATTGTGGTTTTTCAATAATTCTAAGGTACCGGTAACCATGAAAAGTGATTCAAATATTTTGGAAGGTAGATGATATGCGCATAATGAAGGGATAAGGAGGAAATGAAATGTTTGAAAGTATTCATGAGCTCATGATTGATATAAGGACTAAGTGATATCATGGTTTGAGTATATAGAATTTTGAGGATTTTGGTATGTGGAAAGTGTTAACTTTTAACTGCATTCATGTTTTCACTAAGGTTCAATGGGTATTCAAAAGAATACATGATTAAGGACTTTGAATGTTTGGAATGTGACCAACAAAACATATCTTATGATATATGGGGATCAACGATGGTATTAAATCTCTGGTAATCGTTTTCACTATGTTATGAGAGTGGACTACAGTATTATGGATAAGCCTAAAGATTAGAATGGATTATGTTGGAAATAAGTTAGGATAAAAAGTTTTTCGATATTATTGATGGAATGTTATATTAATATAGCTTTAGAAAAAGGACAACCTGCAGGACGGGCGACAACCCATCGCGTCGGACAAGGCTGTAGGAATCAAACCCACAACCGAAGTGCGACTGGCCTTTATCGCCTACCACTGGCCTACAGGAAGTCCCTGGTTAGTATATAATAGTTTTATTTTATTAAGCGGTATGATATATGAATTATAAGTTCATTTTTGAAACCATATACGATTAATCTAACCACAAGATGGACTTATAACTTTTGCTAACCTTTTGTTTGAAAGAGATGGAATGACCCATCATTCTATCACATGATCTGCTAACACATCACGAATAACAAATTCAACTTCATTTCTTTAAGGTATGAAGTGGAAATTGTTCAATTCATGAACAATAGTGATATTGTACCAAAATCAAGTAAGTATTTCTTCTAATTCAAAATTTTCAACTTTAGGGAAATGATATTGAAAACCAAAAATGTTGTCCTAGTGATCTTATATCTGATGAATCAGATGGTACCTTAGATCATCACAAATTTATGGCTTTGTGATTGCTAGCTTTTCCATAGCCATGTCCTCTACCACTCTCCATCAGAACATGATGGTTAGATTTCTCTTCCATATCCATATTTTCACCTATGTGGATACCCAGTGATTAGTTAACTTGGGTAACCATTACGTTTTATACTTTAGTTTTTAAAGATAAGTTTTGGTATTCCTTTTTACGATGTGGGTTTCTATCAAAGAAACTTTCAAATAGTAAACCATTTATAACCCCGACGAATTTCGAGGGCGAAATTCATTTTAAGGGGGGTAGAATGTAACACCCCGAGATTTTATGAAAAATATTATTTTAATTTCATTAATGTCTTTTGTTGTATTCTACACCAATATTACCTTGCGCTATACGAAACACCGTATTAGCTTGCAGTATACGCAACATTATTCTTGGACCGTGTTACACACAATTTTGATAATAGTTATTCTACGCAACATTGAGTATATATATATATATTAAATGTATAAATGAAATATGGTTGGATTCTATTATACGAAACAACGAAGTATTCTTTCACAACACGCAACCCTGACTTGGCTTGCATTACACGCAATCGCGACCTTCCTCGATAGCGTGTGTTGTACGCAATACCGGGTTTTAATAAACAATGATATATTATTATAATATTATCATGAACTAGCCGTTATGAATAGTATTAACTAAATTTTTAATTTTATAACATTATTATTCATCTTACACATTTTCTAGAACATGGTATAAGAACAAAATAAAATTTTCAGGTAAAATAAGTATTTTTCAAAAAATGCAGTTTTGCCGCCTTTTGATGGCGCACCCACTTTAAATCTAGTTTTTGACATGTTTATAAGTTCAATTTGAAAAAATAAAATTCTTCTTTGGAATCAATAAATAAAAATTTACTTTGGATAAAATTTTCATATTATTCTGGTAACTTTCACATTTTAATGAATAGTAAAAACACGCTATATTTTAATTAAAAACAACTTTTTTCATCGTAATATCTTATGTGGTTAAAGTATAATATTGAATGGTTTTAAAGTATAAATAGAATATATTTTTACCATTTAATATAATGTATGTCCTTAGCATTGATTTTACCTTGAATTCGTAAGTTAAATCAATTCAATCTTTTGCAATGTTTTAAACAAAAACCCGTTTTTATTCGACAACGGGATTAATATTAATTTAATTTCTGCAACTTCTGTGTTTTGAATTTTAAAAAATGGATTCCATATTTGGAATCAGTGGGTCCAAATTATGTTAATAAGCTACTTTTTATTTTTGGGAATTATGAATAGTAACTATGGTAAATTTTATTTACCATAGTTAAAGGTAAATCGGGTAATTAAGGGTAAATATAATATTTTAAAATTACCCTAACAAATGTCAAAATCCTATTGGATGACTAAAAGTCTACCCATATCACCTAAGGGTCGGATTATAATCATTTAATGGACATTTGTCCATGAAAATAACTTAATTATTATTAAAACCAAAGAAAGTGACAACATGTCACTCTCTTAAATCTTATAAGTATATTAATTTTAATTTAGTGATAAACTTCATGAAACTTCAAACATGAATAGTATCCAGAAAGCTAATGAAATTATCTACATCATATAAATTTATTTATAATTTTTAGGGATTAAATAAATATCATTAATAATGACACAATAGTGATGCAGAAATTGTTTATCTAGTGAAAAATCAAGAATATTGTTTTTATTAAACTAATATTGACCATAAAATACACAAATACCTAACCAAAACTTATTGGCCATGTAAATGTAAACCATAAGCATCCAATGGTCGAATATTTGACCATTTGGAGCCTTATAAAAGCTATTATGACACTTATATTATTTTATTTTAAATGATGCCAAAGTTGTCACCTTCATAATTTAATAAATATAACAATTTAAATATTGTGATTTTAAGATGATAAATTCGAGTAAAAGTATTATTGTGAAAGGTAATAGATTTATTTTCATCATAGGATTTTATTTTTAATTGTTATGCAACAAATAAGTATATTAAATAATTATACAAAAATGTTGTAGTATTTATTTTATTAAGAGATAAACCAAATAAATGCTTTCAAAAATAATAAAATAAATATTATATGAACTATTTAATGTGCTCCAATAATTTTTAAGATACATATGACATTTTATTAATCTATTAAAACTTTTAGTTCGAAAATATCTTCTATATTTATTTTATTTAAATTCAAATAAATAAATAGTGTCAAAATTGACACTATTGTTATTTTATAAAACAACATATTATAAAATTGATTAAAAATCAAAAAATATTTCAAAATTATAAATTTAAATTTATATGATCTAAAATGTTATTAAGAATCCAATTATGGACAATTCACAACAAATAAGTAATTATTTGTTATAATTTAAAAATTAGAATGTTATTACCACAAATAAAATTAAATTGATTAAATAAGGATAAATCATGTTGATAATGTTTAAAATAAATTCCTAACATGTCTAAATTCTATTGGTTGATGATATTACAACCTTATCTTATCTAATATTCGAATATGAGTCATTTTTGGAGGTTTTTATGTGGGGTTAGATTTATTATAAATTAATATTTTTAAGAATTCTAAAGGTGCCCCTCTCCTCCCTTATAAAAGGGCACCTCCTCCCTCTCTTCCTCACACAACTTTGAGCCTTCAAGCTCATCCAACCCCTGAAATTTTTTCCTCTCCACTTCCCTAGAATAATCCTAGAGGTCCTGGTCTTCTTCAAAGACCAATCTTAGTTCCCTAAGTGGAGGATTCAAAGAGGCGTTCCAAAGAAGAGGAGGTTCGGACACTTACGAAGCAAATCGGACCTAAGGTAAGGGAAATATCACAATCTCATTTTTATCCGAGATTGTTTATTCGTAAGTATTTACTGGGGTGTATTTTATTATCCACATCCATGTTTCATCAATATGTAATATTATTTCCATCCACCTACAATTGTTTAAATCCATTTTTACCCTTCGGTGAGTTTTTAGTAATATGTATGAAAGGAATCTTTTGTCGTTTTTCGTACGAGGTACTTTTTGACTTTTTTGACAAAAGTACGAAGAATGTTTTTTTAACTTATACGGCATGAATGGATTTTTAAAACATTATTTCCAAGAAGCTTCCTTTACAAGTTTTCAAGTTTATTTTTAATCAACTTCTTTTATTTTAAAATCGTATGACATGTTATGAAAGGAAAAAAATGTTTTTGAAGTAGAAAAGATATTTTCCTCAAGAATGAAGTTCAAGTGTTTTATCAAATTTATTTTCCATCTAAGATAATAAAGGGTTCTGTTTTTATCCCTATTATTACATGGATTTGATTATGTTGTGATGGAAACATTTTTATGAATTCCTTTATCTTATATGAATTGTTTTATGATGTCATGATGTTTAAGATTCCCATTTGCATTACATGGGTTATGTAATGATGTATGATTTATGATTATGTGGCACACATAAGAAAGGATTCATTATAAGATGGGTGAGACCTATATCTCCCTCCAATGCATTGGGTAAAGATTTTATATCTCATGAGATAGACAGGGCTGGAACGGTAGGTTATACCGGTTCAGTGAAACAGGACTGAAATGAGGGTTACTCGATTCATAAAGGGACTTTGTCCACTAAGATAGTCTTGTCAATGAGTCTTGACTAACAAGAAATGATTCTCTATGATTATGTGTGAATGCCACAAAGTTTCATGTTTTAAGTTATGATTATTGTGATTACATTTCACTGCCATGATTTACCCCATGTTATGAAATTATGATCTCTTTTGCAGGTCAAGATTTCCAAAAGTTATGTGCTTATGTATATGATGTGATTGATATTTCTTTTGTTTACCCTTTCTAAGCATTTGAGCTCACCCTTTTATGTTTTCTTTTCCCCAGGATATAAAGAAAGGTTTTAGGTAAAAAAAAGGAAGATCTTTATGGGAGATTTTGAAGATCTTTCACCACGATTAGAAGATTATATTCCGAGTTTCCAAAGACACTAAACTATTACAATCCTTGTGTGTATGTTTTTGTTATGTACTAAGTATTCCGCAAAAGTAATGTAAAGTCTATGTACGTCAGGCTTTAGGTCTCTACAATGATCCTTGTTATATCATTAGGTGATATAGAGTTGTATGAATTTTAAATTTGTATGAGTTCAATATGGATAGTGGATAAGAACCTGAGTGAGATTTCTTTACAGAGATCACCTCTTCTTGGAAGGGTAAGAGTGAGTGTTTGTATAGAACTTCAAGAAAAGTATTAACGTGTGAAAGAAACTATACATTGGTTATATGTGATTCCTATTTTTTTGTAAAGTATTTAAGTGGAAAACCCACCCCCTCCTTGGACAACCCACACTCCCTACCCCCTCGGAAACCCCCACCCAGATACCCCCAACCCACCTGGACAATCCCCACCCCACCTGGACAGCCCACCCCTCCTCCCTGGACAACCCACACACCCTCCCCCACCTAGACAGCCCCACCCCCCTTGGATATCCCCCCTGACAACCCACACCCCTCCCCCATCTGGATAGTCCACCCACCACCCCCTGGACAGCCCACTCCCCTCCCTGGATATCCCACACCCCTCCCCTATAGCGCCCCCTACCCCCCTACAGCCCTTGGACATCCCCCCCTAGATAGCCCCCCACCCGGACAACCCCCCCCACCCCCACCCCCAACTAGACAGCCCCCACCCCCACGTAGATAGCCCACCCCAACCTAGGCAGCCTACCCACCCTCTGGATATCCCAACCCCTCCCTGGACAGCCCCCCTACAACCCCCTAGACATCCCCCACCTGGACAAATCACCCCCCACCTAGACACCCCCACCCCCACCCCAAACTGGACAACCCCCATCTCCACCTAGACAACCCCCACCTGGAACCCCCCCCCCCCCCCCACCTGGACAACCCCCACCCCTACCCCCACTGGGACAACCCACCCATACCCCCACCTGGACAACCCACCCCCACCCCCACCTAGACAACCCACCCCCACCACCCCCACCTGAACAACCCCCACCCCCACCAGGACAGCCCACCCCCCAGATAGCCCACACCCCTCCCCCACCTGGATAGCCCACCCCCATACCAAAATGGACACCCCAACCCCCACCTATACATCCCACCCCACACCCACCTGGATATCCCCCACCCCCACCTAGGTATCCCCCCAGATAGCCCACACCCCCTCCCCCACCTTGACATCCCACCCCCAATACCCATATAATACCTTAAAAATTACCTACACCCCCATCAAGCATACTTTGTTGAAGAGTTAATGAAGGTTATTTTTATAGTAAACAAATTCATATAATTTATATTCTTCACTTTTATATTGATTCTTTTATTATAGATCATTAATCTTATGGGTTTTCTTCTGCTACCAATTTTATTAGATAAAGCTCCAAAACACATCACTCCATTGGTTGAAAAAAAATCATCTAATCTCTCAAATGGATAACCCCCCCCCACCTGGACAACCCATCCCCCGGACAGCCCACACCCCCTCCCCCAATAGGATAACCCACCCCCATTCTCAAATGGACAACCCCCCACCCCCACCTAGACAACCCACCCCACCCCCACCTGGACAACCCCCACCCACTACAAATCCCTTCCCACTAGCACATCCCCACCTACACACCCCCTCTCCCCACCGACTGCACCCCCACATGTACCCCCACCCACTGAACCCCCACTTATACCCCCACTTGCACATCCCCCTCCCCCCCCCACCTACACAACCCACTCCCCCACCCCACCTGTACAACCACTCTCCCACCTCACCCCCAGTAGACTCCCCCTCCCCCTGACCTGCACACCCCCACCTGCACAGTCCACCCCACCCCCACCTGCACAACCCCCCACCTCAACTCTAATAGACTCCCCCTTCACCGCCCCCTCCCCCCCACACCCCTCCCCACTTTCACATTACACATCCCCCCCCAACTTTCACACTCCCCTCCCCCACCCACTTGCACAACCCCCCACCTGCAACCCCCACTTGCACATCCCCCCTCCCCCACCCCCACCTGTACAGACCACCCCACTCCCACCTGTACAACCCCCCACCTCACCCCCAACAGACTCCCCCTGCACAACCCCCTCCCCCCGACCTACACACCCCACCTGCACAACCCACCAAACCATTACATAAAATTTTAAAAAATTAATTGTTGGAACTCCCTTTTCGAAGAAAAACATTAGTTTTGAAGGTAAAATTTATGAAAATAAGTACGTGAACATGACTGATGGGAGAAAATATAGTACCCATGCAACACTAATATTGTGTAACATACCTAGAAAATTAGTGATGGTAGTGGTTCGATAATGGAAATTCATTGTCTATGTGTAGGCTAGAATATTTGGAACATGAAAATTTCACATTCAACAACAACTGAAAACCCTAAATGATGAGGGATTACAGTAGATGATGAAATAAAATAAACGTGGTATATATAAATACAAAATAAATTTAGGCATAAGATGTAACTCCAGTATTATTCAAGGGGACAAATGTTAAATACTTTATATATTATAAGTCTTTATAAAAAACATTTTATATGATTAACAACATATCCAACAAGAATTTACATGGATTATTCTTAATAATATCTCTATATGAGTGTTATAGTATGATGGTTTACATGTAAACAACCTTATTAACCTCAAGAATTTGATAAATAAGTATTATAGGCTCAAAGTAAACCAAATAGATACAAACTTAAAATTATACATAGTTAAGATAAATTAAACTAAAGTCTATAGAAACTACTATATCACCCCACTAAAAAATGGAAAACCACCTACACCACTACTCTAACCACCCCCAATCCCTTCATATGGTTTACTAACTCTACATAGGTGTGACTATAAATACTTCAAATAAAGTTGATTTGCAAAATAATGACTGTTGAAGTGTAGAACAAAAAATAGAAAACAAATCAAATTTCAATTATTGGGTATACCATACCGCACGGACCTCAGGTTTAGGCCAAATAAAAACAAAAAACAAAAAAATAGATGAAAAATATTAAACCTAAGGTACCACTTATAGATTTTTAGTGTAGAAAAAAACAATATCCCGATTGAAGATGTATCTAGTGGAATAATTATTGGAGCGAGAGAGCTCCGTTTTAGGCCTGCAATTGTGTGGACGAGGGATTGGGTCTATTGACAATTTAGGGGATAAATTTCCCAATGGTTTAAAAAATCATTGGGAAAGGTAAGATTTACCAATGGTTTGAAAAACCATTGGGAAATCCTGCCTAAAACTCACATATCCCAATGTTTTGATAAAACTGTTGGGTAAAAGTCATCTAAAACTCACATATCCTAATAGTTTGATAAAACCATTGGGTAAAACTCATATAAAAATCTCTATTCCAATGGTTTAGTGAAACCTTTGGGTAAGGACCTCTCAACATCCTTGCTCCGATAGTTTATGAAAACCATTGGAAAATATTTGTTGTTACAACCTCCATTTACAATAGTGATAATTCATTTGTGAAGTGTAGGAATAAACATCACATCAATCTGATACATGATGCGGCTAGTATGAATCGAAGTTTGTTTTTAATATAAAAGTGTCATTTTAGTTTAAAACATGCATCACTATCCATAAATAATAAAATGATCTAAAATTATTTTAAAACATATGGAAAATGATCTATAATTCATTTTTGACATGTTGGAATCTACAGTACATTAATCTGACACATGATGTGACCAATATGACTAAAAGTTATTTTTTAATATAAAATCTCTATTTTAATTTAAAACACATATCATATATCCAAAATTAATAAAACAAGATCACATTGTTTTAAAAATTTATAAAAATAATCCATAATTCATTTGTGATTTATAGTAATTGATCAAACATCAATCCAATTCATTATGTGGTCAGTATGACTCAAAGTGTATGTTTTCAATATAAAAGTTTCATTTTAGTTTAAAACATGTATCACATATCCAAATCTTAGAAAACAAGATTATATTTTTTTCAAACATTAGGAAAATGGTCCATAATTATTTTTTGACATATAGAAATTAGTGAAATGTCAATATAATGCACGATGTGTTCGTTATGACTCGAAGTACGTGTTTTTAATATAAAAGTTTCATTCTAGTTTAAAACACACATAAATAGAAAAAAAAGAGAAAATGAGATTATATTGTCTTCAAAATTTAGTAAAATTAGCCATAATTTATTTGTGACATGTATGAATTGAACAAATGTCAATCTGACTCATGATGTGGCCGGTATAAATAAAAGTGCATGTTTTTAATATAAAATTTTCATTTTTGTTTAAAATGTGCATACCATAGATAAAACTAAGAAAACAAACTTGGATTGTTTTAAAACATTAGGATAATGATTCATAATTCATTTGTGAGGTGTAAAAATAGACCACACATCAATCCATCACATGATGTGGTTGGTATGACTCAAAGTGCATGTTTTCAATGTAAAAGTGTCATTTTTGATTAAAATGTGTATCACATATCCAAAAATGGTCATATGATCTCATATTGTATTCAAACATTAGGAAATTGATCCCTAATTCATTTATGACATATATAATTTATTGTATGTTAATCCAACACATGATTAATTAATAATATCATTAATCTATACAATAATTAACAATATAATTTATTTTATGTGGCTTATATAACATTAAAATTAAAATTTTTATATTTTTAAAATATTGTTACTAAAATAAAAAATGGTTTTATTACAAGTAAAATATTTAAAATAGATGTTGATTGTTATAAAAATTCTTCTAGTTTTGATTTTTTATATGAGTTGTAATTTTCTTAATTAATTGTAAATATGACATAAATGAAAATATTTTTTATGTAATTTTTGAATTGAAATGATAGTGCAATATTATATTTCTTTTCAAATTTGGATTTTTTTATATTTTTATTTATGTTTGTGTATTATAATTGGGTTTGTTTTTATAGGGATGCTGTTGTATAGCAGCTGATATGACCTTTATTAGTGTTAGAGAAATCAATGATAAAGTCCCCTTTTATTCATGCTAGATAAAGTGCTAACAAAGACCCCTTTTATCATTTCTAGAGAAAGATCTGATAAAGGGTACTTTTATTAGCATTAAAACAAATACACTAATAAAGTCGCCCTTTATAAATGCTAAAAAAGCATCGATAAAGGCACCCTTTATCAATGCTTTTATAACAATGATAAAGGCCACACACTTTTAAAAGAACGTAGGTAGACAATTATTTTTTTTCGAACAAATCCCTTTTATAATGTTGTTAAAGGCCTTATCTATTGTAGTGAATCCTGGGACCTCCTTCTACATAGGGAACACCATTACCACTACACCATCTAGATTCGTTCAATATTTGATGGAATTTCTATCTATGTATTTATATTTACACTCAATTCATTTTTATTTATATATTTATTCGTATAATTATATATACTTATATAATTAGTTTTAAATACATTTATACAATAAGTCTTTATATTAAATATATTTTTTATGTATTTACCTATAATTGTATATTTACATATATACTTATATATTTACGTATTTAAATATTAAAATCTACATTTATATATTCACATATATATTTATATATTTACATATAATCATATATTTAGATAATTTTTTTATAATGTAATTATAAATTTCATATTTATTGTAAATACATTTTTGAGTTTGTAAAAATATATATTTGTATATACATCTATCTACTCTCTCTCTCTCTCTATATATATATATAAATCTGTGTGTGTATATATATATGAATGTGTATATATATATATATATATTAATATATATTAATTGTAATGTATAAAGATACATACATATCATGTACACTTACCACTAGACTAGAGGATTTCACTGGTTATATATTCATATATATATATATATTTGTATATATATTGAACTATATATTTATTTTAATATTTATTTACACATATTATTATACTATATATATATATATTTATTAATACACACACATTCATACATATATTTATATATAAACATTATATATACAATTTTATAGGTATATATATATATATATTCATACATATTTATAAGTTAAGTAAAATGAATATATTCTTAGTTTAAATAAAATGGATAACAAATATTTATTTCTATATGGTTTATATATTTAAAAAGATATTTTATATGTAAATGTGTTAAAATATTTTTTTATATAATTAAATATTTATATGTAAATACATACAAATATTTATATATGTGCATATATTTAATTATAAACAACACTATAATATGAACAAGGGTAAAATTTCAACACCATAATATCCATATGAGTGTAATAACTAGGAATAAATTCACTCTCCACCGAAAAAATATAATAAGACTCTCTTAAATTAAGGTAAAATCCCATAAAATATTAAAAAATTAGGGTATCCCAACTAAAAACACTATTTTTGAGGCCTTATAGACCTTTTTTGACATTTAAAAAACAATAATTGGGGTCTTACCTAATTAATATGTTGTATATATCTTCTCATACATCGATTTGATACATGGTAGTGCCCAAACAGACACCCATATCAAAAGTTATATTCATTTAAAGTTCAAGTCATGTTCTCAAATTATCTTAATACATAAATGGATTTTTAGGCCTTTACGGTGGGTTTTTTTATGATGGATTCCCATCATTAATTATTTTTAGAAAGGAAAATCCATCCTAAAAAGATATTCATAGAAAATGGAATTTCAAATATTACTATTTGTGATGGTCAGTCACAAATAATAATTATTTTTGATGGCCTGTTATTCCAACTGCAAATAGGTTCACAATTTTTTAAAAAAATAATTGCAAAAGATTACAAAATATATATCAATTACTTAGATAATTAAAAAAATAAAATAAAATAAAATAAAAAAAATAGAAAAAATAGAAAAAAATAAATATAATAAAAAATGAATAACATTATTACATCATTTCACACATAATATGTTTATCAAACCAAAATACATAACATTCAAAAAAACAATTAAGGATCAATTGGTATCAGGGGAATGAGGATCACCCAAAGGATTCGGGGGGGGGGACTCTATACCGATGCCATGCATATTCCATCACATATACTCCAATATCTGTATATCTCTGACGCTGATGTTCATGATCCTACTCCCACTATCTCTACATCCACTATATCATCTCATCCTGATCTCGAAACATCTCTTCATAATGTGCAGTGGACAATGATGACTATGTATAAGCTCCATTCAAGCTGACTGATGACATCAAAAAAGTACAATAATAACTAGCATGTTTCAATCATGAACCAATATAGGTCATCAAGCTTTTCTCAATACCATGCATAGTTTCCCATATCGAAACCCTGTCATTAAAACCCTACCCACACATAGAATTTGCTTTGGTCTCATTTTGAATTTATCATGAATGAGAAGTTATAGTTTCATATGTTTCCTTCCAATATAATATGAAATAAAAATAAAAATAAAACCAATTTATGTATTTTTTTAAAAAACTAACCACAATATGACGCTATCCAATGATGACAAGATGTACTATACTGGGATCAGTGTACATATTATTGTAAACATTGTAATCCACAATAGAGGGTTCAAGAGCGGCATGTATAATATAAAAATAATTTTAAATTTAAATTATATATTCATTAATAAATAATATCACTTACCATATTTCATTAATGTATACCAAATTTATGACTTCTAGACTGATGAGTGTCCACCTGCCTCCACTAGTTCTAACGCCCAAATGATGACCACCTCTTAAAACTCTCTCATATCTTGTATGAGTACAATCCATGCCATACCAAATCTAAGATATATTCAAATCTATGAGAGAAGAAATAATGGTTGAAAATAGTAACATAATATCTATCCATGGATCTCTTTCTTAGGTTGTGTAAAAACCGATAATAAATGGCATGTATGTAAATCTCTCATGCCCCCCGGATATGATTTTTTATTAAATCATCAACCGAAGACCATAAATTTTGAAAGACAATTAAAAATAACATGTCATAGAATAAATAAATCTAAAACATATATATTATTTATTAACATACAATCTATTGGTTGAACATATGATGTCAAACAATAATGGGAACCTGATCCAATGAAATCCATGATGAATAAAAATAATTTCATAGAATCACCCTAGCTTTCCCAATAGCTAAATGTGAAACACTATGAAAATAAAAAAAATCACAATATTATTCCAAAAACCAATACAAAAACTTAATATAAAATAAATACCTTATAAAATTGAATATACCTTCATAAACTATGATCGAAATCAAGAGATAGATCTATTTTTAGAATAGGGTCTGGAATTATCAATCTAGAAAGGCTTTACCAACTCCTAATAGGTGGAGCTACTATAGTCCCCTATGGGTCAGATGAATCAGGATCATCATCAGGAATACCGTCATCAGTGAGAGAATTAAATTGATCACTAGTACCATCTATACCCCTTTGAAATAAATAATCTTACTCGTAAAAATTTGCTAATATAGATATCAAATATAAAATAATAATAAATACCATAATATAATAATAGTACCTATAAATAATTTTTAGTATAGATATCAAATATAATAAACTATTAAATACTAGAATATTATAATTATCTATAAATAAATACCAAAATATAATAATCTTTCTTATAAATAATTATTAATACAAATATAAAAAAAACATTGAAAAACATTATAATATTCTTATAAATAATTGTTACTATAGATATCAAATATAAAAAACTAAAATATACTGGTATTAGTAAAGGAATGGGATATATCAGAAAGATTTTCTCCAACCATCTGAAATAAATCATCTTACCTATAAATAAATTTAATATCAATATCAAATATAAAAAACTAATAAATACCTAAATAAAATACACCATTCATCATCTTCATCAATGAAAATGTCTTTATCTTCCCCTTCAGCATCATCAACTTCCATATGAATTTTAGTTTCATCATCCCTTATTACTTTATCAATATTATCGATTTCACCAACGTTTAATTGGGAGGGGGGTTCATCATCAATATTTATATCTCATCAAATAAGTGTTGTATTTTTGGAAATTTCTTGAAAAATTTCAATATGTTTCACTTGAACAAAACCATTTTCATTTTCAAGAAACTAATTATCGTGAGATTTAATTTTTATTACACTCCACCAGTTATTTAAACCTCTTGAAACAACATAGTAATTTTCATAATAAAATTTATGTTCTTGATTTTATAATATAAATGGATCATTTTAGGAAAGAAGAATTTTATATTTAATGTAAATGACTCCATGTCATGGATCAAATTACAACCCTCGATCAGTATCAAACTAATGAAATTTAAGAATTGTTATATAATTTGGTTCTAGATAACGTAACTCAATTATTTCATCCAGCATTCTATAAAATTCAACTTCACTTTATTTATGATGAGATCCTTTAAAAAACAACACTATTCATTGATTTCTTTGATTCACCATATATTCATGTATGAAATCAAATTCCATTAACCACATACCCATTATAATATTTTACCAATTTCAATGGAGATTTTTTTAGTATATAATATCAAATGTAAATTTAACTTTCATGTTGTGTTGTTTTCAAACAATAAAATTGTCAATAATAGATATCATTAAAAAATTGATTTAATTTTCCATCATAAACAACTTAAATTATATGTATTTGAAACCAATATAAAAAATTCCATTGTCGACATTCTTTAAGAGAAGTAGGGGAAATTTATATAAATTGATTTTTGATATGGTTATCTTATAGTCAAAAAAAAAATAATGTGATTAAAGTTGTCTCATAATTTTTTTTAAAATAATAATATAAAGAGAAATTACTATAAAAATCGTTTCTTTTCTTTACAATTGAGTAGAACATTTGTATGAGCTATGTGTAGTTATTCATATGAAATCAGTCAGTAATGATAACCACCAAAACCAAACATAAGATATTTAAAAACTCCAAATTAATGGTTTGTGAAATTATCTAAATTTTACTCATTATGACCCATGTGATTATGTTTTGAAGGATATTCTTATTGGAAATTATAAGAGTAGAAATTTGAAATTTATTCATTCAAGTACACTTCTACAATTGAAATTTCAATGATGATTTGTTATATAATTTCTTCTTCAATTTATTCATATATATCTCAAATGTGTACATTCATTAGAATTTTGATATCTCCACGCATTTAGCTTCATATGAAATACTCAATATTAAATGTTCTATTAATCAAAAGAAGAATAATGAGAATATTTTCTTCAATTTATATAAAATTAAAACAACATATTTTTATAGTATACTCAATTCATTATATTTTTATGCTACAATACAAATATTTGGGATGAAATATGAAATTTCAGTCAACACATCCTAGATTGAATAATTCAACACCCCTTTAAGACCAAAATGCAGTAGTCTTTCCATTATGACATGAAAATCATGGATTTTTAACTCGATAATATGTCCATTTATGATGCAAAAAAGAAAAATTAGAAGCATAACCATATGGTAATCCAAAATCTCACTACTATAAATCAACCCTATACCCACAGACCTATCCTAATGGGTTTTCTTAATCATTGGGATAGTGTGATTTAGTGTAGGATATCCCAATAGTTTTTTAAAATATCGTTGGGATTAATTACATTTGCCAACCATTTTTTTAAAACCATTGGAATAAGTCTTCCCTAAAATAATACCATGAGCACTCCTCCCCTCCTCCCATCCAGATCAAATCCCGAGCACTGCCATCCTCCCATCATGATCCCTATCACCACTACTATCCCGATCGCTAGCAACGCTCCCATCTGGATTGACATCTAGATCCAATACTAAGCTCAAAGAGGAGTGCACCCCTCCCCTATGATTTCTCATGACAGTGAGCCCTAGGAGTGCTTCCATATTCTTCCTTAGTAGCGGAGACCCATCCTCAATCATATTTATTCTGTTTTTATTCAATATCAAATCAGTGAGTTCTAGATCCATCATTTAGTATTCCCCTTCTGAAGTTTCACTAGATTTGTTTTTGATTTCTATAAAAAAATAGCTCTCTATGTGTTGATTGGTGATGAAAAAATATTTGTCCAAGATTTATTGTGAAAGGGTCTTAATACCACTACCATAGCAAGTTTTTATAATAATAAAGTCTAATATATGTTTTTAGTGAAATTAATCAGCCTTTTAAAATATAGTTTAAAGTGTTATTGTATACTCAAAATCTTTGATTTTTTGTGTAAACTGCATTGTTTTAAGCAACAATCTTCATATAATCTACTAAATGTTATAAATTATACATAATATTTATTCATATCTATAATATTAAATTTAAAACTACTAGAATATATGAAATATTAATTTTATATATATTAATTGTTTTTTCTTATATACTATATTTTTAATAAGCTGCCTACATATGTGTAGTATCCAACTTCAAAATGAAATTTATATATTATAACAATTAATTTACACTTCAAGTAGAGTATCCTATGAATTAATATTACATTTTTATAGGAATTGACATATAAATTATTTAAGATTCTATTGTTTGATTTAATAGTGACACATCATCATAAATAAATATATGCCTTACTATATATAGATAAACCCTTTCGGACTAATATATTGTCATATCTCATTCAAATATTGACCTATTGTAGTGTGTTCCTATAGTTTCATTGTGGACTCATATTTTAGATACAACCTGGTTTTCAATCAATTCTTACATTGTTTTGATCCTCAAAACATAACTAAAATATTTCAACGTGAACATTTTTTACTCTTATGAATGTCTCACATAACTGTTGTGTGGAATTCTTAATGTGGAGTGATACAATCCACCATCACATTCCAAAACTACACAAATTTACCATGGTATATTTACAGTAAAAACCTTTCTCTTCATAGTAAAAAATACATCATTGTGGTGTGATAATCAACCAATTACTCTTATATATATTGAGTTTATTATTAACAATAAAAGTTTGAAGTGAGGTTGAATCTTACATATAATTTGTATACTCCTCTACAAGATTAGTTTTATCATTGTCTCTTCCTTCATGGTGTATAAAGTCATCAGGCACTCCAAATTATTCTTACATTGAACAGGTTATGGTGTGGCATATAATCTTATGATGTGGTCTCTCTATAAGTAATTTTATATGGAATGTTATTATAATTATATTATATTTGTTTATTCTTATTCATAACTTAATTTAGTGTGACAACAATCTATATGCTAAAATTCATCCTCAATCTCCAAAATTTTATGCTTACATAACAACAAACATGGCGTGATAATCAATGTTGCAACATGTTGTGATCTTTCTTTACTATGATTTCCAAAATCCTTTTCCAAATATGTTATGAGTGGATATTAGATAATGGAATTACCTTGTGAATTATATAAAGGTGACATGATATATGATTTAACTTGAGATAATTTAAATATGGTATTGAATGAATTTATTATCTAAAATTTATGAATGTGATCATGGTTGATTGAATGAAAAATATAGATTCTAGTGATCCTATTATCAAGATATATAGTTGAATCAGTTTTTGAATGATAACCTAACCCTAGTGTAGATGTGATAGATGTGAATCACTTGTTATCCTTGGTTGTCTCCTCTAAAACTTCATGAATCTATTACACTCAATACAAATGATACGTCTACCATCAAGTATAATTTTAGAGTAAATATATACCACATTTTCACTAAACATAAACAAACAGAACTAGCCAAATTGAATAAAACCATGTTGTACCAAGTTGAACCAAACTATACCAGACAACACCAAACCAAAGAAAATAGAATTGATTTAAACCAAAGTACATAGAACTGATTTGGACCAAACTGACCCACTTTGAATAAAACTATTCAAAATTGAAACAAATTAAATTGAACAAAACCATATGCACTTGAACCAAAGGTAAACAACCACAACTGAATGAAACTAGGCAAATCAATAAAACTCACCTAAATTAACCTGAATAAAACTGAATTTAAATGAACCTAATTAAATTTAACGAAACAAAAAAAAAAACAAAACCGAATCAAATGAACTTGAACCAAACCAAATTGAAGGGGAGAGCCACTAAGGCACCTATTTTAAGGACCTTTATGCCTCATCAATTTATTCTCTCAATTAAAACACATTTAAATAACACCCCTAGGTATCTATATTCCATAAGAAACATTTTAATAATTAAAGTCTTGAACCTCGATGGATTTGAAACATTATTACACATTGATATAGTGGAATTAAAAATAATGGTTTTATATTTATAGTATTTTGTTATATATATATATTGTATTTTGTTTTCTTTTATAATATTATTCTCATATAGACTAGTGTGTCAGTTATGGTTTCATATAAATTAAATAGTTCTCATTTCCTTAAATATATTTTTTATTGAACTTAAAAACTATTTAATTTATTTTAAGAAATGACATATAATTTTTTACAGAATAGATAGAAATTGGATATATGAAACTGATTGGATCAAAAGTGATTTTCAAAACAAGTTGAAGAAATTTTTATATTTTGCATTTGACAATGATTTAGATAGTGGTTACATATATTTCCCATGTTATAATTTTTTTGTAAGACCTTGGTTGACCCCTGAAGAATTTAGCTACCATATAACCATATATGGTTTTCAAACAAACTACTATTTATGGTATCAAAATGGGGAGAAAATTCAATCTAAAAATGATCATGATCCAAATGATATGAATGGATTGGAGAATTTGTCAGATGACTGGTTTCTATTTATTTATCATCATGAGAAGATAGGTATGACAACCCAAGAAGACTTAAATATGAGTACACATGATGAATATAATGAAAATGATGATATTGACATGATGAAAAATTGAATGATGCTGCCACAACTCTAGTATATCGACAATGTGTTAAAATGAAGAAGTTGGACTTTTTAATTTGATTGTTTCATGAGAAAATAGCGTATGGGATTTCTAATACTTCCATCGATTACATTCTTACCTTTTTGAAGTAATTTATTCCATATTACGTAGATATTACCTCAAAAAACTTTATGGTTTGAGAGAAGTTGAGGAACTTGAGATTTTTAAAAAATTCATGCTTTACCGAATGATTATAGCTTATTCTGGGAGGAAACTGCTAAATGAGATGATTTTATAAATTTAGGGACGTCCCTATGGAATCCAAATTCTGATGGAACACTATCCTGTGTGCCACAAAAATTAATGCAAAACTTTTCATTGATCTTTAGATTCCAGAATAATTTCATGTCTGATGAAGTATCAAAAAAAATTATATGACATGATTCTAAGAGAAAGAGGAGTAATGATGAGTTAGTTCACCCTATAGATGGTTTTTCATGGAAAATATTTTATTCTCGATATCTTGATTTCTACATTGACATGCGTAATGTGAGGCTAGGTTTTTCATGTGATGGTTTTAATCTGTTTGGGTAGATGCTTACTTCTCACAACACATAGATAGTTTTTATACACATTTATAACCTTCCTCCAAGGATGTGTATGAAAAAATCATTCAATTTCATGATTATAATCATATCAGGAACATTTAATCCTAAAAATGATATAAATTTATACATTAAACCTTTAATAAAAGAGTTGAATCATCTATAAAATATGGGTGTGCGCACATACGGTGCATGTTCAAAAGACATATTTTAGATGTGTACTATGCATATATGGACAGTCAATGATTTTCCTACTTATGAAATGAAGTATGGATGGATAATGAAGAGAAATCTATCATGTATTATTTCTATGAATAATACAAAACCCAAAATACTGAAATATCACCATAGTTTCAGTTTTTTGGGACATTAATTATTCTTTCCAAAGGACCATCCAAATAGGAATAATTGTCGAAGATTATACAATTCCATGGAGGCCAAAATCCACCTTAGTTTATGTCTAGAAATGTCATTCTTAATGAATTAAAATATTTTAGTATTTAATTTGGGAAGGGTCAAATTAAATCTAGAAAGAGGTAGGATGTTTCCACTGAAACCTATTATAATTGGAAGAAGAGGAGTATCTTATTTGAGTTTCCTTATTGTTCAACCAATTTGTTAAATCATTTCTTAGACATAATGCACATTGAAACAAATATATGTGAAATGTTTCTTTAAATTATTCTAAATTTCAAGGGAAAGAAAAAAGATGATTTATGATCTTGGCATGACTTGGTGGATTGGGGCATCAGACCAAAATTACATCCTATGTCTATCAGTGAAAACAAATTGAAAGTTATGTGTACTTCTTATGTGGTGACACCTATAGAAAAAAATCAATTTCTAAAAGTACTAGGGACTATTAAAGTTCCTGATGGCAATTCAAGAAACATATTAAAATGGGTCAACATAAGAGAGATGAATCTAAAATCTTTAAAGATTCATGATTGTCACATCCTTGTACATGAGTTTATTCCAATAGAAACCCATTATCCTCTGTCCAATAATGTATGGGTGTTAGTTATTCAGTTGTTCTATTTCTTTAGAGATTTTTGTGCTAAGAATTTTTCGAAGTCTTTCTTTCAAAAATTGTTGGCATAGGCACTCTTAATTTTGTTTGAGTTAGAGAAAATATTTCATCTATAATTTTTCACATGCATGTTGCATCTAACTATCTATCTTCCAACAGAAATACATTTTGGAGGATATATTGATTTTCATTGAATATATACAACTGAAATAAACATTTTCACATGTAAGTCTTATTTATGGAACATAAATCACCCCGAAGGTTATATTGTTAAAGGTTACTTTTCTAAAAAATGTATGGATTTCTATTCAATTTATTTGTCTGATCAGACTATGAGATGAAAAAGACCAATGAGAAATGAATAAGAATAGCCTGAGAAAATTGAACCCAGTTTTCCATCACTTCCTCAAATATGGGGAATTCCTATATCATATACATTGACAACATTAAGCCTTGAAGTATAGAATATGAGACATCACACAATTTTATTAAGTGTGATTTGTTTGATGACTACATCAAGTAAGTAAGTAGAACATGTATATATTATTTCATTTCATGTAATTTTACATATATCTTAAAATATTTATATATATTTTTGGTATAGAATATAAAAATATGACAAATAGAAAGCATCATTCTTTATTATTGAGAATGAGAGATATTTTGCATAGAAAATAGTTTTATACTTGGTTGAAATTGAAGGTAGAAATATTATTGTAATAAATTAATAAAATAAATATTTAATAAAGTTTAATATTCATTTATATTACTATAATTGAGTTTTCGTACTATCTTTGTCTTTGAGGAAATGATAGATTTGGATTTTGGTCCTAATTCCGTTGTTCGTGAATGAAAATTAATAGTGATTAATGAGTACATATTTATTATCCCTGAATGAGAAAAGAACATGAGAACACAACATGATGACATTATGTTAACTACCACAACAGTCTGTTATGTCAGTACATTAGATAATAGACCTCGATTTGCAAATTTATCTTATTATGGAGTCATTGAGAAAATACTAATATTGCAATATTACTCTCATGGTTGAGTCACTCTGATGAAATTCTAATGGTTTGATTCAATGATGAGGCATGACACATTTATTCATGATTGTGGATTTAGAGTTATTGACATTACTCTCACTCTTTCTACCGATGAACCATATGTATTAGCATCAATGGAGAAACAAGTTTTCTATGTCAAATATCATATTAGACCTGAATTTGGTATTATTATTGAAGTAATCCCAAGAAATATTTTTGATGATGGTGATGATGGAATTGACACCATCCCTACTCCCATTATACCTGATTCATTTATTACTTATGATGACTCCAATACATCCATTTTCACAGTTGATTATAAACCTGAAGTAGTGCTGGGAAATATATAGAATTATCCATTTGTGTTCTTTGTTATTTTGGTTTATCACAACTTGAGTTGTTGAGGTTGGTGGTATACACATTAATTTAATATTAATTAAAAATATTTTGTATCCAACTAGACATTCACATGAATTTTCAATATTTAATGGTTGTAGATTTTTTGAGTTTCATTTTATAATATTAAATTAAACCACATTCAAACCTACCAAACCAAACAAAACCGAAATAGTTAAATTGTAACATAAAACGAGATAAATTAAATTGGATAAATTAAACTAATTAATATGAAAATAAAAAACAATTAATATAATGAAAAAAACAATGAAAAAATTATCGAATCCAAAATATGTACCAACTAACCTAAGACAAATAAAAATGGAGAAATGAACTCATCAATTGAAAAAAATGAACCAAATGACCTAAGACAAATAAAAATGGTCAAATAACCTAATCAATTGACCAAAATGAACCAAATGTCCTTACCAAAATTTAATTGGATCAAATTTTAAATATAAGAACAATATATCATACTCATACTAAACATGTTAATTTCAATGTATGATTTTTTCTTTAACATGTGGTATGTTTTGATATTATTTCCTCCAGATATAAAATGTTTTTGTTATATCACTGTGTGTAACATCCCAAGTAAGTAATGAATAATAATAAATTCTTATATATGTCTATTTATTAATTAGATAGTGTTTTAGAGGCTTTAAATGAGAATCAATCCAATCTTAAGCATGGAATACACTAATATTTTTAAAAGATTGTTTTACCGCCTTTTGATGGAGAACCATTTTTAAATATATCTTTTGACAATTTTATAAGCTCTATTTCTCAAAATAAACTTATTCTTTATGATTGTGACATTGAAATTTACCTTGGGTAAATTTTTGGTATTTTTCTGACCATGTTCATTTTTTAATGAATAGTGAAAAATACTGCATTTTACATCAAAACTGATTTTTCATCAAATTTAATTATATGGTTAGATTATATTTTTAATTGCTATTAAAGTTTAATTAGAATATATTTTTACCATATAATCTAATGGTGGCCATTATAATTAATTTCACTTTGGAATTGGGCATAAACAAGTGCCAATCTTTTCATAGACATTGTTTCAAAAAAACCCGCTATTTGTTTTGAAAATGGGAATTATTTTTAAATTAATTATTGAAATTTATATGTTTGGAATTTGGTAAAATGGATTCCATATTTGGAATTAGAAGGTTCAAATTATCTAATTAATACTCTTTTGTTTTTGGACATTATGAATAGTAACGACGGTGATTATCTTTAATTATCTTGATTAATTAGTAATCGGGTAGTTAAGGATAATAAAATAATATCATAATAATAAGAAATGACCCAAAAATGTGTCCTAATGCTACTGGTTGTGTCATGTCCAACCATGGTATGCCTTGTGCCAAACTTGGGGACCCCATGGAATCACTTCTGTGTGATAATGACTTTTTATCTTTTTATCTTTAAAGAAAGTTAAATATAACAAAGTATGTATCACCTGAGTAAATTTTTTTTTAATTTTGTCCACATAAATGATATATTGGACTATAAATAGTCATTGGAAATATAAATATATTTACTACGTCATAGTATTTTTTTAATAATTTTTAGACATTAAATAAATTAAATTATTTATGACATCATGATGATACATCGATTACCTCATTAATTAACGATTTACATAAAATGAAAAGATAATGTAAAATCTAAGACTTAAACTTGTCAAAGACCTATTGGATGAGTATATTTAGAACCATTATCACCTTATCCTAGAAATATATCAATGTGGGACCTTTTAAATCCGAAACTCTTTTTAAAATAATGTAACATTTTGTAACTTTCCAAGAGTGCCCCTCCTCTCCTCTTATATAAGGCCCCCCACCTCTACCTCCTTACCCACACTTCTCAAGCCTTTATATCGGCCAATCCCTTCTAATTATATCTCTCCACATCCATATCTTCATCCTAGAAGCCTTACCTTAGGCAGAAATCTCTTCAAGAAATCATTTTGGTTCAAACCAAGAAGAGTTACCCGATTTAAAGGTAAAGTCTTCTCTAATGTTATTTTGTTTTATTTTGCTTCTCCAACCCCCTAAACTCTTTTTATTCATTTATTTTGTAACAAAAACAGTATCTTCAATATACTAGGATGTTTTTATAAGAAATATTCGAGCTACACTTACACACACCTTCATCTAATGGTTAAAGGGCATATTGTTTCCCTGGATGGCGAATTTCTGCCTCACGAAACGATGATTGTTCAATATTGTTCTAACACCTTAAAAGGTGGCTATTAAGATGACACTATATTTATATATGATATACAATATGTTTATTTTTTCTTTAAGCTTCTGTATTTTTCATTTTTGGCATACCTTTATGGTTTCCATTATGGGTAAACGTGATATCTTCATTTTAGGAAGTGCGGACTACAGCCCCCTCAAAGTGATTTGATTCGTTAATGCCATATGTGGGATGTATAAAGGATGGAGTTAATGATATTATATATGATATTATATTGGAATTATAATATACCTTTATATCATTATGATACATTCCATAAAATACGAAATAAAAATGAAAGTAGTGTTCATGCATACGTACGGTTTACCGTCTCCATGAACGGTGCATTTCATTTCTTACCTCTAAAGGTTATGTAATATTTTAAATTCATGTATATACTAGATATATATGACATATATGATATATAAATCATGAATATAATTCTGTATACAATGGATATTTTACCACATGAACAACTTGTAATTATAAATAGTTTATTTTTTACTCAAGTACCAATGATCGTTAAAATGACCGTTATTAACTTAAATAATTAGATAGTGGTCATGACATGGTAATAAGTGATATAAAAGGAATAATGAACTTGAAAAAGGTTCTTAAGAAATTATAAATTAACTCAAGTTTATTATTCAAGCGATTAAAGAATGATCGAGTCTAGTCTGATACGAGGCAAGGGACTTCGTCTCAATCTCCTTTAATTGAGGCATATTTTGTTTTATACCCAACTTTCTTTTATACGGTGTATAAACCCCTTTGACTTTTACGTTTATTGAAAAGGAATCTTTTTATATGAAGCGTTTACTAAACGACAAAAGGGATTTTTTTTTGTCGTACGTATGTAGCGACAACGACTTCTCCGCCGCCGTGACCATTATTTGAGTTTTGGCTTCATCTACAAGCCATAAACTTTTTTAAAATGAAAAATAAATACCATGTATTATTTTTCTTTTATTTTGGTATTGAAAATGGTTTTCATAATGTTTTTATTATATCAATGCGTTGTATTGATATCCTGTGATTGAAATGTGGAAATGTTATGTTTCCTTTATGCATGTTTTATGTGATTAAATTATGTTATGGTTCTTGGGAATTGTTATGAAGACGGGTGGTTCCGTGATAAACTAAGGGCGAGTGAGCCCGATATAGCTCTCCAATGTATTGGGTAATGTGAAGGGGTTAAACGTTAAGGTTTCTTCGAAGAGATTTAGGGAATATACTGTGATGGGTATTCCAAACGTAACCATGAGGGTTACTCCCTACGTAAGAATGTTATGAATGCCTCAAGTTACCTTTACATCTTATGATTTCTATGATTTATTTATGTTTTCATGAGGTATGATAAAGTGCTTATGTTTTATGAGTAAAGTATGATTTCATCAATTCTTATGTATACATGGACTAATGTTTTCATTCCATACTTTTTATATCCCTTACTGAGCTTTTTATGCTCATCCCGAGTTTTTGAAATGTTTTTCACAGGTCAAGGAAAAGGTACATGATGTCATGATAGTGTCAAGTAAGTGTCAAGAAAGAATCTATGTTTTATTTTAAATATGTTTCCAATGATGTAAAAAATGAGTACTATCTTTTATGTAACCACTTTGTTTAAATGTTGAGTGTAATGCATGATTTATGATCTAATTCTATAAAACTCTAAACCTGAAAAGATCCTCAATGTGTAATCTTGTAATAACTCAAGATTAAGTAATGTTTAAGGCTGGGGCCTTATAGTTGGTATCAGAGGTCGGTTTAGATAACTTTAGGAGTTATAATTCTATTAAATTATTATCCAAATATATATTTTTTATGGTCAAATTGAAATGATATATCATTTAAAGATTACCATGTTGCTTCATCTAAGACATGTTTGTTCAGAATGGTTTTCTGCAGAGGAAACAGGGAAATAGTGCTAGGAAGGCATACAGAAGGAAATGACCTTCCGAATTAGCATCCTGAGATGGTCAGAATTGGAACTGAATAGTTTGTTGCAGTGATGGCGTAGTTGGCTCAAGCGATAAATGGTGGTGGTATCCATGCACGAGATTATCCAGATCAACCGCAGAGGAACATGTCAGTGGTGGAACATTTCATGAGGTAACATCCCCCATCATTCAGAGGATCATCTGACCCTATGCTTGATGAAGGGTGGATTAAAGCACTGGAGAATATCTTCGATGTCATGGGGTGTTCAGACAATCAAAAAGTTAGTCTTGCTATTTACCATTTTGAGGGTGAAGTAAATTAGTGGTGATCGATGGTTAAAAATATCAGGGACGCTGATGAGATTGATGATCTCGACTGGGATGAATTCAAAGGTATGTTTCTTGAGAATTATTTTCATATGGCTTTTAGACTTAGGATGGAAAAACAATTCTTGGAATTTAGGCAAGAGGACAACTGAGTGGCTACTTATGAAGAGAGGTTCACTCAATTGGCAAGGTATGCTCCATATTTTATCCGAGACCTTGATAGTAAAATCAATCATTTTTACTCACGATTAAAGCCAAAATATCAAAGGGCATTGGCTTCTCGTGAGTTCAAAAGTTATGAAAAGCTTGTTCGATGTGCTGAGATGGTGGAAATAGAGTTTTCCGATGATCAAGTGTTCTATAACAACCAACAGAAGAAGAGACCGAGGTGGCAAGAGAAAGGGAAGAATTCTTCAAAAAGGTCTGATGGTAAGAAAATTGAGTTTCTAGTTTGTGATAAATTTGGTAAAAGGCATGATGGGGAATGTCTTCTGAATTATGAATAGTGCTATTGATGTGGTAAGATGGGACATAAGGCTCGTGATTGCACTAAAAAAGATCAGGGTGATGGTAAGACCAAATTTGATTTACAATTAGTGAAATGTTTCAAGTGCCATGAGATGGGTCACTATGCAAACGAGTGTTCGATAAAGAGCTCGAGTGATGGGAAGCAATTAGACTAGAAGCTGAAAGGGGTGGTGAAAACCTTTGCAACTACTTCAAAAGATGTTGGGACATCAAATGAAGTGGTATCAGGTACTCTGTTTGTTTTTTCAGATTATTCCAGTGTGTTGTTTGATTCAGGGTCTACACATTCTTTCATCTCTGAAAACTTTTCTTGTAAAATGGGAATAACATCTCAAGAAATGACTCATGAACTTGTGGTAAAAACACCTGGGGTAAATGTTGAGGCAAAAATAATTTATAATAATCTTCCTATCCTTATCCGTGGAAAGAACCTACTTAAAAACCTTATTGTTTTACCTCTAATAGAGTTTGATGTTATCCTAGGTATGGATTGGATCTCTGTTTACCATGATAAGATTAATTGTAGAGCTCAAGAAGTTTCTTTTCAAAAAGGCTTTTAGTTTGTGTATAAGAATGAACTCTTACTGTTGATAACATATCAAGAGGATGAGAAACTTTTAAAAGATGGAAATGAATGTTACCTTGCACATATCGTTGAAAACAAGGGAACTGTTCAGATTAATGATGTGCCAGTGGTAAATGAGTATCCTAATGTTTTTCCTGATGAGTTTCCTGGAATAATACTAGATCAGAAAGTTGAATTTACCATTGACTTAGTTCCTGATGCTAAGCCAATTTCAAAACCACCTTATCTAATGGCTCAAATTGAACTTTTAGAGTTGAAGGGGAAATTTAATGATTTATTAGAGAAAGGTTTCATTCGACCTAGCACTTCACCATGGGGTGCTCCTGTTTTATTTGTTAAAAAGAAAGATGGTTCAATGAGACTTTGAATTGATTATAGAGCCTTGAATAACATCACTGTTAAGAACAAATATCCTTTGCCTCATATCGATGATTTATTTGATCAGGTCCAGGGAGCTCAGTTTTTTTCAAAGATTGACCTGAGATCGGGGTACCATCAGTTGAAGGTAAAAGCAGAAGATATTCCGAAGACCGCATTTCATACAAGATATGGCCATTATGAATTTGTAGTTATGCCTTTTGGGATAACCAATGCACCTGCTTTATTCATGGACCTTATGAATAGAATTTTCCATGAGTTCTTGGATAAGTTTTTGGTTGTTTTCATTGATGATATTTTGGTGTTTTATAAAAGTAAATAGGAGCATGAAAGTCATTTAAGGGTTATTTTTCAAACATTAAAAGAAAATAAATTTTATGGGAAATTCATCAAGTGTGAGTTTTGGTTGCAACAAATTTCTTTCCTTGGTCATATTGTTTCTAAATATGGAGTAACTGTTGATCCTGCAAAAACAAAGGTTGCTGAAGAATGGCCAAGAACCACAAATGTAAATGAAATTTGTAGCTTCCTTGGTTTGGAAGGCTACTACCGAAGGTTTGTTAGAAATTTTTCTTGGTTATCTACTCCAATGACTAAGATAACTCGGAAGGGTGTTAAGTTTATCTGGACAAAATAATGTGATGATTGTTTTCAAGAACTGAAAAGAAGATTGGTGAATGCTCCATTCTTGGCACTACCTTCCAGGAATGGTGAGTTTGTTATCTACAGTGATGCTTCATTGAAATCACTTGGTTGCATCCTAATGCATAATGATCAGGTAATTGCTTATGGTTCACATCAGTTGAAAACACATGAGGTAAATTACCCTACACAAGATTTGGAATTAGCTGTTGTTGTTTTCGATTTAAAAATTTGGAGGCATCATTTGTATGGAGTAAAGTATGAAATATATACCGATCACAAAAGTTTAAAGTATATATTCACTTAGAAAGAACTGAACATGAGACAGAGGAGATGGATGGAATTAATCAAGGATTATGATTGTACAATTCATTACCATCTGGGAAAAGAAAATAAAGTGGATGATGCTTTGAGTCGAAAAAGTAACGCTTCATTAACAATGTTGCTTTTGGAACGTGATCCTTTGGTTAAGGATTTGATGAAATTTGGCATAGAAGTTGTTGGTGTAGGATGTCCTTCTGTTTTGTTTCAGGTATCAGTGAAATCTTCTCTATCAGACAGAATTAAGCAAGCACAGAAGTAAGACAACGAGTTGCATAAAAAGGTAGAGATGGTTCAAAAATGTAAGTTTCCTGAATTCAACATTGATAATGATTGTGTTTTGAGATTTGGGAAGAGATTGTGTGTGCTGTGTGATTCATAGTTGAAGAGGGAGTTGTTTTGTGAAGCTCATAGTTCTCCGTTTTCAGTTCATCCAGGCAGTACTAAGATGTATAGAGATCTTTGGGAGTATTACTGGTGGGACGGAATGAAAATAGACATTACTGATTTTACTGTGAAGTGTTTGACTTGTCAACATGTTAAAGAAGAGCGGCAGTTACCGAAAGGGATGCTTTATCCTTTACCAGTACCAGAGTGGAAATGGGAGAATATATCCATGGACTTTGTTGTGGGATTGCCGAAGACACCTCAAGGTAATAATGAAATCTCGGTTATTTTTGAACGCTTGACTAAATCTGCTCATTTCCATGCTATACGAGATACTTTTTTTTCTAGATCAACTTTCCCTTTTGTATCTTAATGAGATAGTCAGGTTACCTGGAGTTCCTCTCTTCATTGTATCTGACCTTGATCCCCAGTTCACTTCTAACTTTTGGAAAGGCCTTCAAAAGTCATTGGGTACTGAATTAAATTTTAGTACGACTTTTCATCCTCAATCAGATGGGCAGTCAGAACGAACGATTCAGACTTTGGAGGATATGATACATGCTTTTTCGATGGATTATCAAGGATGTTGGGACCAACATCTTTCTTTGGTTGAGTTTTCTTATAATAACAGTTTTCATTCCAGTATACAGATGGCACCATTTGAGGCATTATATGGGAAACAGTGTCGAACTCCAGCTTTTTGGGATGAAGTAGGTGAAAGGAAGTTTATGGGACAAGAATTGGTAGAAGAGTTGGCAGAAAAAGTTCAACTGATACAGAAACACATGAGAATAGCTCAGAGTAGGCATAAGAGTTATGCAGACAATAGGAGGAAGGATCTCTCTTTTGAGGTAGGTGATCATGTTTTTCTCAAAGTTTCACCATGGAAAAGTGTGATGCGTTTTGGTAAGAAAGTAAAGTTGAGTACAAGGTTTATTGGACCATATGAAATTTTGGAGAGAGTTGGATCAGTTTCATACCGATTGGATTTACCTCCGATTTTATCTCAGGTACACAATGTTTTTCATGTTTCAATGTTAAGGAAGTACATGCAAGATCCATCTCATGTTTTGAGTCCAGAGATAGTTCAGCTAGAAGAGAATCTATCTTATGAGGAACAACCGGTCCAAATTTTTGACCATAGGGAGCAAGTGTTGCGAATTAAGGCGATTCATCAAGTAAAGGTTTTGTGAAAAAACCACATGATTGAAGAGGCAACATGGGAATCTGAAAATGTAATGAGGCATAAATACCCCCACTTATTCAATAAGTAAATAAATGGAGGGGACACAATTTTATAAAGGGGGGAAGGATATAACATCCCAAGTAAGTAATGAATAATAATAAATTCTTATCTATGTCTATTTATGAATTAGATAGTGTTTTAGAGGCTTAAAATGAGAATCAATCCAATCTTAGCATGGAATACACTAATATTTTTAAAAGATTGTTTTACCGCCTTTTGATGGAGAACCATTTTTAAATCTATCTTTTGACAATTTTATAAGCTCTATTTGTCAAAATAAACTTATTCTTTATGATTGGTACACTTAAATTTACGTTAGGTAAATTTTTGGTATTTTTCTGACAATGTTCATTTTTTAATGAATAGTGAAAAATACTGCATTTTACATCAAAACTGCTTTTTCATCTAATTTAATTATATGGTTAGATTTTCTTTTTAATTGGTATTAAAGTTTAATTAGAATATATTTTTACCATCTAATCCAATGGTGGTCATTATAATTAATTTCACTTTGGAATTGGTCATAAACAAGTGCCAAACTTTTCATAGATATTGTTTAAAAAACCCGCTATTTGTTTTGAAAATGGGAATTATTTTTAAATTAATTATTGAAATTTCTATGTTTGGAATTTGGTAAAATGGATTCCATATTTTTAATCAGAAGTTCCAAATTATCTAATTAAGACTCTTTTGATTTTGGGCATTATGAATAGTAACAACGGTAATTATCTTTAATTATCTTGATTAATTAGTAATCAGGTAGTTAAGGATAATAAAATAATATCATAATAATAACAAATGACCCCAAAATGTGTCCTAATGCTACTGGTTGTGTCATGTCCGACCATGGTATTCCTTGTGCCAAACTTGGGGACCCCATGGAATCACTTTTGTGTGATAATGACTTTTTATCTTTTTATTTTTAAAGAAAGTTAAATATAACAAAGAATGTATCACTTGAGTAAAACATTTTTAATTTTGTCTAAATAAATGATCTATTGGAATATAACTAGTCATTGGAAAGCTAAACATATTTACTACATCATATTATTATTTTTATATAATTTTTAGACATTAAATAAATTAAATTATTTATGACATCATGATGATACAACGGTTACCTCATTAATTAACGATTTAAATAAAATGAAAATATAATGTAAAATCTAAGACTTACACTTGTCAAAGACCTATTGGATGAGTATATTTATAACCCTTATCACCTTATCCTATAAATATATCAATGTGGGACCTTTTAAATCCGAAACACTTTTTAAAATAATGTAACATTTTGTAACATTCCAAGTGTGCCCCTCCTCTCCTCTTATAAAAGGCCCCCCACCTCTACCTCCTTACCCACAATTCTCAATCCTTTGGCTCAGACAATCCCTACTCATTTTATCTGTCAAAATCCCTATCTTCATCCTAGAAGCCTTACCTTAGGCAGAAAGCTCTTCAAGAAACCATTTTGGTTCAAACCAAGAAGAGTTATCCGATTTAAAGGTAAAGTCTTCTCTAATGTTCTTTTGTTTTATTTTGCTTCTCCAACCCCCTAAAATCTTTTTATTCATTTATTTTGTAACAACACCTGTATCTTCAATATACTAGGATGTTGTTATAATAAGTATTATAGCTACACTTACACACACCTTCATCTAATGGTTAAAGAGAATATTGTTTCCGTGGATGGTGAATTTCTACCTCACGAAATGATGATTGTTCAATATTGTTCTAACACCTTCAAAGGTGGACATTAAGATGACACTATATTTATATCTGATATATAATATGTTTATGTTTTCCTTAGGCTTCTGTATTTTTTATTTTTGTCATACCTTTATGGTTTCCATTATGGGTAAACGCGATATCTTCATTTTATGAAGTGTGGACTATCGCCCGCTCAAAGTGATTTGATTCATTAATGCCATATGTGGGGCCTATAAAGGATGGAGTTAATTATATTATATATTATATTATACTAGAATTATAATATACCTTTATATCATTATGATTCCATTCCATAAAATACGAAATAGAAATGAAAGTAGCGTTCATGCGTACGTATGGCTTACCGTCTCCATGAACGGTGCATTTCATTTCTTACCTCTAAATGTTATGTAATATTGTAAATGCATGTATATACTGGATATATATGACATATATGATATCTAAATCATGAATATAATTCTGGATATAATGGATATTTTACCACATGAACCAATTTTAATTATAAAGAGTTTATTTTTGACTCAAGTACCAATGATCGTTAAAACGACCGTTATTAACTTAAATAATTACATAGTGGTCATGACATGGTAATAAGTGATATAAAAGGAATAATGAACTTGAAAAAGGTTCTTAAGAAAGTCTAAATTTACTCAAGTTTATTATTCAAGAGATTAAAGAATGATCGATTCAAGTCGGATACAAGGTAAGAGACTTCGTCTCAATCTCCTTTCATTGAGGCATATTTTGTTTTATACACAACTTTCTTTTATATGGTGTATAAACCCCTTTTACTTTTATGTTTATTCAAAAGTAATATTTTTATACAAATAATTTACTAAACAAAAAAAGGGAATGTTTTTTTTGTCATACGTATGCGGCGACAACGACTTCTCTGCCGCCGTGACCATTATTTGAGTTTCGGCTTCCTCTACAAGCCATAACCTTTTTCTTCAAATGAAAAATAAATACAATGTATTAATTTTATTTTATTTTGGTATTGAAAATGGTTTTCATAATGTTTTTATTATATCAATGTGTTGTATTTATATCCTGTGATTGAAATGTGGAAATGTTATGTTTCCTTTATACATGTTTTATGTGACACGATTATGTTATGGTTCTTGGGCATTGTTATGAAGAAGGGTGGTTCCGTGATAAACTAAGGGCAGGTGAGCCCGATATAGCTCTCCAATTAATTGGGTAACACGAATGGGTAAAACGTTAAGGTTTCTCTAAAGAGATTTAGGGAATATACTGTGATGGGTATTCCAAACGTAACTATGAGGGTTACTCCCTACGTAAGAATGTTTTGAATGCCTCAAGTTACCTTTACGTCTTATGATTTCTATGATTTATTCATGTTTTCACGAGGTATGATAACGTGCTTATGTTTTATGAGTAAAGTATGATTTCATAAATTCTTATGTATTCATGGACTAATGTTTTCATTCCATACTTTTTATATCCCTTACTGAGCTTTTTATGCTCATCCCGAGTTTTTGAAATGTTTTTCACAGGTCAAGGGAAAGGTACATGATGTGATGATAGTGTCAAGGAAGTGTCAAGAAGGAATCTATGTTTTATTTTAAATATGTTTCCGATGATGTGAAAAATTAGTACAATATTTTATGTAACCACTTTGTTTAAATGTGGAGTGTAATGCATGATTTATGATCTAATTCTCTAAAACTCTAAACCTGAAAAGATCCTCAATGTGTAATCTTGTAATAACTCAATATTAAGTAATGTTTAAGGATGGGGGCTTATACTGCATATCCTATATTTGGTTTTACAAGCGGTATTACTTAATTAATTAATGACACATATTCTTTTTTTGTTTCAGTTACACATTACTAATGGATTTATAATTAATTCTATATTTATTTTCAAATGCAGGAAATGAAAAAAATTCAAAAGCTATAATGAAAAAAGGCAGACAACAATCACCTAATGAGTGAGATGGGCGTCCCAAATCTAGTTTCCATTGTGATTATTTTATTTCAAAAATATATATCAATAAAATATGATATAATGTGGTTATTTTTTTTATCTTTTGATTAAGACCCACGACCAAGGCACTAGTTATTCACCGACCATCTTAGTGGTTCTTGTAACACCCCGAACCCAGAAACCCAGAGACGGTGAATTACTTATTATATTGTCATGATTAAAAAGAAATAAATCCCAAAGGAATGATCATTTTAGTAGTCTTAAAAAAAACTAGATACATACATGTAACTAAAATTACATTGGGAAAGTTAACAAAATACAATACATAACATAAACTAAAAAACTGCATCCATGAGAACTCAATAAACGGTCTCCTCTTAATAACCTGTTAAAGGTAAACAAATGAAAGGGGTGATATAAAATTCTAATTAATGGTTAAAAATATCAGAATCACAAATCATCAATAATTGAATCATAATCAAATCAGCATAATCAATATGGCATGGTGAATAAATGGAAAACACACCCCATTAATAAACTAAGAATGAAACTGCATCCATATATTTTTTCATAGTGATAAACTCATGGATAGTAATAACTAAAAATTAATAAATATAATTATTATTAATTTTATGTCATGTATCTAGTACCTGATACCAATATACCATCGAAACAGTATAAGTATATGGGTAGAAACTCGTCTGATTTTGGGAAACAAAATCAAAGGGTTTGTTGCCAACTGATTTGTCTTATGAGACCTGTCAGTGCATCGAGGGGATATAGAGGGACTTTCCCAACACTGCAAGAAAAAATAATTTTTTATACATAGGTTTAATACAAGTACAATTTTTGTTCTCAATATCCGTATAGAGTAGAGCATACAAATTCATCAATATTTCCATAGTTTAAACAAAATTAAAAATAAAAACCGTCTATAAAAGGGTATACAACTTAAGAAAATAACCATATCCATGAAACAAAAAAAATTTATACATAATATATTTACAAAATCAAATGAAAAATTATCTCAAGGGGAAGTAGGTACAAAACATAAGAATGATTAGGTGCTCAATACCATGTAAATTACAATGAAATGGAAACCAAAACAAAGTCTCATACAATATTGAAATCAATCAAGTTAATAATCATCAATTTAATCACTAAATACCATGAATATAGAGATAATTATGATATTATATATCAAATGGGACTAAAAATATGCCACATTCAATAAATAATTGGCCAACAATGGGAATATCATGAAAATAAAAGTGAGATGAGAAACCCCTTACCTTATGCCTGAATGTGTTCTTAGATTGATCTTAATGACATAAGTAATCAAATTTATATTCATTAATTAACAATTATAGAACCTCCTCAACATTTAATTGAATTATTTTAACCTTATTAGGTTCATTCATGTCCTTTTTAATGGTTTTAAGAGGTTCAATTTTATTGTTTTGGAAGCATTTTCTTCCTTGGTTTTCCTGACCATTTTACTTGTATTCATGAATAGAAGTTCATTTGAAATTTGGTTAAACATACAGGATTGTTAATATATAATATTAGTGAAATTGAATATTTATAAATTATCTTATAATTATTTTGGTTATATACCAATAGGACGACTCATTAGATAAAAGTTAATGATAAATGATTGAATTAAATTGGCAGTTCTGTGCACAATGAATTTGTTTTATATTATTATTTTATATTATGAGTGTGTAAGAATGTCCAGAATATTAAATATGGTAAAATAAATATATTATTATATGGTTCAACCATTAAAAATGTTTCATGTCTAGTATTGAAGATAGTAATGGAAATTGAAAACATGTCTTCCTTGAACATGATAAATTAACACATCTCAGATGGTGCTTTTATTTATAGTATAAAAGGAGGGAAAAGAAGAGATGATGATGACATATCCAATTATCATAAAAAATTCTAATACATATAAGTTATTGTATTTTTCATAAAATTTTTATTAGGAGAGGTGGAAATAGAAAAGATAACAAAGGAACTTGAAAATAAAACAAAAGAATTGAAAAGAGGAATTCACCTCTTGAATATATCCTTCTTTAAGAGCCTCTTTAGGGGCGAGGATTTGGTCTTTTGAGGAGACCAATGGATTTTGGATGTGGGGGAGGATCTTAAAGAGATATTTGATGAAAATTTAGGCAAGTATTGAAGTTTTAGAGGTGTAAATAAATGAGGGTGTGAGGGGTGGTATTTATCATGGAGGGGAGAAGAGTTTTCTTAATATTATATTCATTTATTTATTATTTCTCCACAAGATAAGAAATAATGAGGATTCCATGAACTATAATAGTAATAAGTTCATGTGAGTTCGAGATTTTGGTGCTTACATCACTCATGAGTCTAGCAATAGTATATTTAAATAATAATGTATTTATACTGTAAATTAATGTATTTGACTATTCACCAAAAATTCAAGTATTTCAGAAAAATCCCAAAAATTCACCCTATTCATTTTTTTTATGTGTAGAATTAAAAAAAATGAACACCATTTTTTGAAAATAATTTTCTAAATATTATTCATTTAATTTTTAAATAAAATTATAATTTATTCAAAAATAAATTTTTTAAATCAATAACTCTTTTTTAACACCTTGAAAAATTAATCATCATGTCATTACCTTATAAACTTAATAAAATAAAATAATAACGTGATTTACTATTCATAAGGGTCATATTTCTATTCATATTACTATTCATAAGGGTATTCTACTATTCATAAAAAAACAAGTTGGTTCTACCAGACTCCAAATAACTTACTGATCACAACTGCAGATGACCGTTTTTTAAAATTCAAAAACATAGAATTAGTAAATTTAATTTTAATGGATAGGTTATGACTTTCTCTTATAAATAACCATGTGTTGTTTCATAAAGACTTAGTTCTTCATGAAATATAGGCTATCTGATGAATATAAATTATTTAAGATAAACATACCATAAAATGTTTGGGGTGTTATATTATTCCCACCTTTGGAAATTTCCCCCTCGAAATTTTTCATATAAAGATGTGGGTGTTTCTTCTTCATAACATCCTCAGGTTCCCACGTTGCTTCTTCCATTTTATGGTTTCTTCAAATAACCTTTATTAGATGAGTTGTCTGATTTCTCAATACCTATTCCCTTGTGTCAAGAATCTCGATAGGCTCTCACAATATGACAAATCAGGTTCTAGTTCTATTTCTTCATAGGTGAGTACATGCGTTGGGTCTAGCATGTATTTCTTTAACAATGACACATGAAACACATTATGAACTTTGGAGAGACTTGTTGGAATTTCTAAATGGTAAGCTACAACTCTGATCCTTTACAGAATTTCAAACGGTTTAATGTACCTGGGGTTCAGTTTCCCTTTCTTACCGAACCTTAAGACACCCTTCCATGGAGATAATTTTAGAAAGACACGATCACCTACTTGAAATTATAAATCCTTCATCTAGTTATCAGTATAACTTTTTTGCCTAATTTGGGAGTCTTTAATATGGGCCTAAATTTTCTTTACCTTTGTAGTTTTCTCTTTAATATGTTCTGGGCCTATATGTTTTCTCTCACCAAATTCATCCTAAAAATCTGGAGTTTGAAACCTATTACCATATAATGCTTCATATGGTGCCATTTGAATGATATAATGGAAACTATTATTATAGGAAAATTACATCAAAGGAACGTATTAATATGACATACCTTGAAAGTCAATAGAGCATGATATCAACATGTATTCCAGTGTTTTAATAGTCCTTTCAGACTGTTTGTCAGTTTGGGGGTGATAAGAAGTACTTATATGAAGCTCAGTATCCAAAGACTTCTAGAGAATTTACCTAAATTTTGATGTAAAATGAGGATATAGATTAGAAAAAATTAATAGAGGCGCACTATGAAGTCTCACAACTTCATCAATATAATGTCTTTCTAGGCGCTCAAGTGGTAAATCCTCTCTTATATCCAGGAAATGTGCTGATTTTGTAATACGATCAATAATTTCCCATATTGCATCATTACTTCTTGGTGTCCTTGGTAGTCCTATGAAAAAATCCACCACAATGTCTTCCCACTTTCACATCAGAATAGGTAAGGGTTGCATGAACCCTCTAGGATGTTGTCTCTCTGCCTTCACCTATTGACAAACTAGACACTATGACACATAATCAACAATTACTCACTTCATGTTATCCCATCAAAAATATTCCATTAGATCTCTTTTCATATTAATGATACCAGGGTGTATAGAGAAATTGGAGCTATGAGCATCATCTAATAGTTCCCTTTTTTAACTTAGGTACTGATGGAACACATAAACTCTTCCCAAATTTCGTAACTCCTTCCTCATACATGAAGTTTTCCAGTCTTCCATCCTTAACAACATTAATATTCTTTTGTAGATTCTCATCATCATATTGAGAGATTTTTATCTTCTCTAGTAAATATGGTTTTGAAATCATTTGATAGAGTAAATATGTTTCCCCTTATTTAACAATTCCCATACCCATCTTTAGTAGATTCATGAATATAGGATCTCTCTTAATCCTCATTTGGGCCAGAAGTCCATGATTTTTTCTTCTTAATGCATCTGCAACCTTATTTTCCTTTCTTGGGTGGTAGTGTATTGAAAAATAATAATCTTTGAGTAACTCGAGCCACCTCCTTTGCCTCATGTTGAGTTCATTATGTGTAAAAATGTATTTCAAACTCTTGTGATCCGTATATATATCACGTCTTTTACTTTAGAGATAATGTCTCCATATTTTCATAGAAAAGATTACAACCGCTAACTAAAGATCATGAGTTGTGCAATTTTTCTCATGAGCAATAACTTTATAATTTTCATAAGGATGCAACCCAGTCCATTCTTTGATGCATCACTATATATCACAAATCCATCATTTCCAGATGAAAGATTCAAAATTGGATAATTGACCAATCTTCTTTTCAATTATTCATAGCATTATATACATTCTTTATTCCATACAAACATAACCCCTTTAAGCATGATCTTAGTTAGTGGGTTAGCCAGTCATACAAAATTCTGAATGAAATGCCGATAGTAACCTGCTAAGCCAATAAAACTACGTACCTTGGTTATGTTTATTGGAATGGGCCATTCTTGGATTGCCATTTTCTTTCCAGGATCAACTAATATTCCACCCTTTGAGAAAATATTGCCAAGGAAAGAAAATGACTGAATCCAAAATTCACACTTGCTAAACTTCCCTCATAATTCATTTCTTCTAAGAGTTTTCAAAATAATCCTCAAGTGATTCTCATGGTCTTCATAGATTTTGGAGTATACCAAGATATCATCGATAAATACCACAAAAAATTCATCAAAATATTACTTGAAAACTATATTCATTAGATCCATCAAAATAGAAGGTGAATTATTTATTCCAAAAGGCATTACTTTAAGCTTGTAATGCCCATACCTAGTTTGAAATGATGTCTTTGGAATATATTCCCTCCTCACACACATTTGATGATATCCATATCAAAGCCCAGTCTTTGAAAAATATTGGGCTCCATGAAGTTGATCACATAAATCATCAATGAATGGCAGAGGATACTTGTTATTTATTGTAATAGCATTGATTTACCTATAATTAATACATAACCTTATGGATCCATCTTTCTTCCTAAAAAAGAGGACATGGGATCCCCATGGAGAAACACATGGTCGAATAAATCCTTTTCCACTCAATCCCTCTAGTTGTTTCTTTAGATCCACTAATTCCATGTTGTCTATTCTATAGGGAGTCTTTGATATAGGTCTTTCACCAGGAATTAAATTAATAGAGAACTCAACTTTCCACTCTGTAGGATGTCTTGATAAATCCTTTGGAAATACGTCAATGTATTCTTGCACAATATGAAAATCTTCAGTTTCAAGATTTAATTCCTCACCCATAGATATTGTGTTCTCTTACTCTCCAAGAATTTCATTTAGTAGAGATACTGGGGGTGGATCTCGATAAGAATCAAATGACAAGGTCTCTTCTCTAAAGATAAGAGATTATACACCATTTTCAAAAATTGTAACTTCCGTCTTCTTGAAATAGATATTTGCATAATTATTTGATAACCAATTCATACTAAGAATTATATCAAATTTAATCACTGGTATGATGATAAGGTTAGAAACTAAAGCACTTTTATGTGTCATAATGGGGATTGATTGACACATATTTGTTGCAATGATGCATCCCCTAGTATTTTTGACTCACCACTCCTTTATTAAATCAAATTAGACATGTCTAATTTTTTCGGAAAACTGAGAATATATAAATGAATGTGATGATATATAATCAAATAAATCATTGGATAAGTTTGAATAATTAACTAAAGTAGCTGCCACCACATCATTAGGTACTTTAACCTCCGAATTTTTAATCGCATAATATTTCACTTACTCTCATGGAATTTTTTGAGGAAATATTATTTGGAGATTAGGACGCTCATTTTCATAGTGTCCCATCTCTATAAAATTATAGTAATGAATATTATTAACTTGTCTCTTCTCCTTGAATTCATCGGATTGATGAACCTTTTCTCCACAATTACTAAAAACTCCCATGCCTTTCAAGCATTTCCTAGGATGATTCTTTCCACAGTTCTCACACAATGGAAATTTCTTCATTCCCTTCTTTATTGGTGCTTCAGCTTTTCCATGGTTATTAGAATGCCTCTTCTTATACTTATTTCCCTTAAACAAATATGATCAGGAAAATTAATTCTCTATTTTGATGAAACTTAATACAATTTAATCATATGATTAAAATGTTTTAGAATCCAGTGCCCTTCAAATACTTGGATTAAGATCTTCAAAGAAATGATCAATATTTTCTTACAAATCACATACATAGTCTATAACATACCTGGATAATCTTGTGAAGATAACATCATACTTCACAACACTATCTTTTCCCCTTTTCTTTAGGAGAATGAATTTCCTCTTTATTTATTTTTTTTTCGAGGGAAATATTTGTTGAAGAACATTTTCTTAAAAGTTCTCCATTCTATATCTTATATTTATTCTTCCTTTGTGGTATTTTGGATCAAGGACCACCATTGATTATCACCACCCTTGAGGCAATACATTTCCAGTACTACCTTTTAATTTTCATTGCATATTAATGCTAGAAATATCTTTTCAAGGGACTTGATACCCTACTCAGCTACCACCAGATTAGTAGTCCCACCAAAAGAAGAGGGTTCTGCCACATAAAACGATCCAATACAGATGTAGCATGGTTATTCTTCACAGCCTGAGTTAGTTGTCCCAATATGGTCATGATATGATCTTCCCCAACATTGACATTGTTGAATTTCTTAGTGGGGAAATCCCTAAATTGTCTATGGGTATTTATTCTCCTTCTTCAATTAGGCACCATCAATAAAAAATGGCATATACTAAATTAGGTCATTGTTCATAATTTTTGACTAGAAAACACTTAAGATAATCTTAAAATTTATGCACAACTAATCTTGTAATCATAAAAATTGTTTATATTTACTTTTAAATACTTTATAATGGTTTGTAAAGAAAATGTGAATTATCCTAAGCATATCCCCTAAGAGTGTCAAACCAGGTGCGCAATAAGGCCCGTTTTCATATATCAGGATACCTCGGGTCAAACCCGAAACTCCTTGTCTGAGTTTCCACTCCTAGGTACAAATGTCTCAGAACCACATCTACTTCTAGTATCTAGACATGGATGTATTTTCTAGAAATATCTTTATAATCTATTCCTTAACAAAATACCAGGATGTTTTTGGATGTTTATCCTCAAATACTATCTTAGGGGTTTATTTCCTAATATAATTTTTCTAAATATAGTTTCAATGTTTACTACTAAACTTCCTTTGATACCAACTGTAACACCTCGACCCCAAAATTACAGAGCCATTGCCTTACTTATTACATTGGCATGACTAAAAGAAATATAATCCTAAAAGAACGACCAGATTAGTAGTAATGAATAAAATAGATACATACATGTAACAGAAATTACATTTGGAAAAGTAACAAAATAAAATACAAAGCAGAAACTTATAAACCGCATCCATGAGAAATCAATAAACATTCTCCTATTCATAAGCTGTTGAAGGTAAAAAATGAAAGGGGGGAGTTCAAATGCTCATTATGTGTTAAAAATAGCAGAATCATGAATCAAATATTATTAAATAATAATAAAATAGGCATAATAAACACGGCATGGTGAATAAATGAAAAAACACGCCATTAATAAATTGAGAATGAAACCGCATCCATAAATTTTTTCATAGTGAAAAACTCATGGATAGTAATAAATAAAAATGAATAAAGAGAATTCTTACTAATTGGACGTCACATATCTGGCATATTATACCACTATACCATCAAAACAGTTTAAGTTTGTGGGTAGAAACCTGTCTAATTTTTGGAAACAAACTCAAAGGGTTTGTCACCAAATGATTTGTCTCGTGAGTCCTGTCGATGCATTGAGGGGATATAGATGGACCCTCCTGTCACTTAAAGTCCAAATAATTCTTAATACCTAGGTTTATACAAGTAAAATATTCCCTCTCAATATCTTTATAGAGTATAGGATACAAATTCATCAATATTTCCCTAGTTAAAACAACATTCCAAATAAACAACATATGTAAAATGGTATACAACTTAAGAAAAAAAACAATATCCCTGAAACCAAAATATGTATATATGATATATTTACAATTTCAAATAACAAAATATCTCAAAGGGAAGCAGGTACACCACATAATAATGATTAGGTGAAAAATACCATGTAAATCACAATGAAATGGAAACCGAAACAAAGTCCCATTCAATATTGTAATCAATAAAATTAATAGTCATTAATTGAATCACTAAATAACATGAATATAGAGATAATCATGATATTATATATCAAATGTAAGTAAAAATAAACTACATACAATAAATAAGTGGTGAATACTGTAAATCTCATTGAAATAAAAGTGAGTTGAGAAACCCCTTTCCTTATGCCCGAATGTGTTCTTTGATTGATCTTAATGACCTGAATAATCAAATTTAAATGAATTAATTAATAATTACATAACTTCATATACATGTAATTGATTTATTTTTACCTTATTTGTTTCATTCATGGCCTTTTTTATGGGTTTAAGTGGTTCAATTTTATTGTTTTGGAAGCATTTTCTTCCTTGGATTTCCTCATCAGTTTACTTGTATTCACGAATGGAAGTTCGTTTGAAATGTGGTTAAACATACAATTTTTTTAACATATATTATTAGTGATATTTAAGATATATAAATGATATTATAAAGATTTTTTTTATATACCAAGAGGATGACTCAATAGATAAAAGTTAATGATGAATGCTTGGATTAACTTGGTGGTTTTGTGCATAATGAATTTGTTTTATAATATTATTTTATATTATGAGTGCATAAGGATTTTTAGAATATTAAATAAGTTAAAATAAATATATTATTATTTGGTTCAAATATAAAAAAGGTTTAATTACCATTATTGAAGATAGTAATGAAAATTGAAAACCGGTCTTCCTTGAACATGAAAAATTAACACATCTCAGACTGTGCTTTCATTTATAGTACAAAAGGAAGGGAAAGAAGATATGGTGATGGAATATTCAATTATCATAACAAAATTAAAGTAGATATAAGGAAATGTATTTTCAATAACATTTTTATGAGGATATGTGGGAATATAAAAGATAACAAATGAACTTGAAAAGAAAACAAAAGAATTGAAAAGAGGAATTTACCTTTTGAATCTATCTTCCTTTGAGAGCCTCTTTAGGGGAGAGGATTTGGTATTTTTAAGAGACCAAGGGATTTTGAACGTGGGGAAGGATATTAGGGAGATATTTTATTATAATTTAGGAAAGTATTTATTCTTTATAGGTGTGAGAAATGAGGGTGTGTGGGGGGGGGGTGGTATTTATAATGGAGGGGAGGTGGGTTTTCTTAATATTATATTCATTAATTTATTATTTCTCTACAAGACAAGAAATAGTGAAATTTACATGACCTATAATAGTAATAAGTTCACGTGAGTTTGATATTTTGGTTCTTACATCACTAATTATGATAGGAATAGTGTATTTAAATTATAATGTATTTATAGTGTAAATTAATGTATTTTACTATTCACAAAAGAATTCATGTATTTCAGAAAAATCACAAAAATTTACCCTTACCATTTTTCGACGTGTAGAATTCAAAAATGAACTCAATTTTTTGAAAATAATTTTCTAAATATTATTAATATGATTTTTAAATACAATTATAATTTATTCAAAAATAACAATTTTAAATCTATAAATATTTTTTTAACACCTTGAAAAATTAATCAACATCCCATTACATTATAACATTAAGAAAATAAAATAATAATATGATTTAATATTAATAAGGATAATATTACTATTCTTATTACTATTCATAAGGGCATTTTACTATTAATAAAAAAACAAGTCAGTTCTATTAGACTCCAAACAACTTACTAATCACAACTGTAGATGCCCGTTTTTGGAAATTCAAAAAATAGAAGTGAAAAATTTAAGTTTAAGGAATAGGTTATGACTTTATACTATAAATAAACAAGTTTTGTTTCATAGAGACTTAGTGATTCATGAAATATAGGATATCTAATGAATAGAAAGTATTTAAGAGAAACATACCATAAAATGTTTGGGGTGTTATAGTTCTAGTTCTCAGGATGGAGATTCATGGGGGGGGTGCTATAGCTCGGCGCTTCAGTCGGCATGCCCGATCACACCCAGTCCCTCCCCCGAACATGCCATATAACACACTTTTTGATCCCATGGTGTAGTTAGAGACACATAAGATATATAGGCCACCCATTTTTGTACCTCTATTTACATCTGAGCCTCATCACCTCTCTTTCCAATATCCGATGATGATTACTACTCCTTATCCTTATTATGAATTTTCATAGCCATATATTCCATATTCTTTTCCTTATACTTCCTTATACTTGGGAAACTACATTCTTGCTTCTTCAACTACTATTGTGACACATTTTGAGCCTATAGGGGATGCAATGGGACCCACTCGTCTATAAAGGTTGATGTTACTTCAGTTACATGGGATCCCGTCATTCCCACTACTCAGACTGCCTCAGATATATTTATAGAACCCTAGTAATTTTTTACCACAATTTATTTTCTTTATAATATGTATTGATATAATATTTTTTTTCTTCTTTAATTGTTGAATCTATTAATAATAGATGTGGGCATACACACTTGAGTGCGGTGTGGAACTGCCACACATAGTTGATGGTGGAGTACAATAAAGATGAACAAAAGATTGAAAAAATAGTATGGGAAAGTGGGATTTTTTGGCGATGCTTTACAAATACCCAAAAATCCTTCCCATCCATCCAATGTCAAGGATAAACGTTAAAGATTATGTAAAGGATAATTTTGAGCATAAATATGGGAAAAACATTCATTGGATTTAATGTTATATTATTATTGTATTTATACGAATTAATATTTTAGTGCCATCTTTATTATAATTTTCCCGATGGTGAGGCTGTGAGCCCAATATGACAAATGAAATTAGGTGAGCTCTGGATAGGCGATACCCATGCATTGTATAGTGTATGGAGTGATAGAGTTGGTATAAATTTAGGGTCCACACATGTCATGGATGAATATCTAGTAGAATATTATCAGGAAATGATTAATCATTAGATGAGTACTGAGTTCAAGGTATTAATCAAAATTTAGATTTCAAAATGAAAATAACCATGATTTTAATTAATACATACTTTTTGATTATTAATTTTTTTAGTAATTTTTTAGAAAAAATAAATAAAACAAGGATTATATGACATACCTCCACACTTTAGGGTGGACTAAGATGTCAGACCATGAGAGGAAGTAGGTAGAACACTCATTTATTTAGATATAATTATATTTTTATGTCTTATGAGAATATGGGGGTCAATAATCTTAAAAATTCCCTTTCCAAAAAAGAACCTATAGTTGTATTGGTTATAAAGGTAGAACCTAAATCAGAAAATTAAAGAAACCAATATTCATAGAAAAATATGAAAATTGATGAAGTTAGGGATCTAGTTCTTTCTACAATACAATGAAATAGATGTGAACAAGATAGCTATAGTTAATAGATTGAAGGATATATGATTAAATAATTTAAATGCATATCATATTTGGAAAGTTAAAATCCCATTATAATTAAGATTTCATCCTTTATATGGTGCTACTATTTATTTATTAAATCAGTGTTATAGAACACCTAGATGTTTTTTTAGTTAGTATGAAATGATGTTGGAAGAGTACATATAGTGGAGGTGTTTTAAACACTCCCATTTTAGTGTTTAATATCCTTCATGATCATGGTAATAGATCTCAATTAATTAAGCATAATTTATCATCTATGGGTTTTAGTGGATACTCAATTGTTATCATGAATTTATTAATCATAAATAAATATTAATTGATGCTTTGTAAAGTTTAAAGTGATATTATATAAGTTTAATACTATAATTTTATGTTCTATATAAATATTGATATACATTTCAAATGTCTATGTAATTATAAATTTTACTCCATGTAAAGGTAATCCAAATTTCCAATAGCTTATGTAATGGTAAATTAATACTTATGTATATGTCATCTAAGATATATAAGACCTGAAAAGGTACTTATTGTTTTATAAAGGCTACATAGAGATAGATTTAAATGGATATGACCTGGTTTAATACATTTGAGAAAATCTTAAATGACTCTAGAAAAATCGTTAATGGATTATTTCGAAGTACGCCTGCTGGATTTAGTGATAAATATAACTTGGATGAAAGATTTTAATGAATGAGGTGAAGTTATAAATATTAATCCAGTTTAGCTGATTGAAATACTATAGTTTAGTATTTATATTTCACAAAGGATATTGTAAATGATATATATGGGGTTGTAATTGTTCCAATAATTCATCGATTATTTTATGTAATTTATTCTGATTTGAAGTGATTTAAGAGGACTATAGATGATTTTATGTGAACCATGTATTATATTTAAGAAAGGATAGAATATCAAGTTGAGGTTGTAGAAATTTTTAAGTATCTATTTTTTATGATTCATTTTGATCTACATATGATTCATTCCTCACTATGTATGATCCATTTTTATGAAAAGTCATGACCTATGTATGAGTTATTTCAATCTGTATATGAGTCATTTAAAATAGTACATAGGTAATTGTGAACATTTTATGAGTAATCTAGACCCCTGAACAATCAAATATCATTTATTATAATTTATATCATTATAAGAATGAGTCATATGGACTTTCATATGAGTCATTCTAGACATAATTGTTTTATGATTTCTGTATATTAAAAAGTGTGTTTTTGGAAAAAAATTTAAAATAATAAATCATCAATAATGATTAAAAATCTAAACTTTAACATTATAAATATAAAATCACCTAAAATGGAATGATATTTAAATTTATGATTTATGATAAATTGATCATTAATTATTGAGAATAATATTGAATCATTAGGATGTTTGAGATACTTTTTCATGTCTGAAAATGGATTTTTGATAATTATTTATTTTTATATAAAATATGTATAATGTTTTTAAAGTCATAATTTCATGTTTAATACATCACGATGATTTAATAATAATAGATAAAAGAATAATATAAAGAAGATAGTATTAAATTATTTCTTAAGAATAATATTAAATTCGTCCTTTAGTAATTAAGGTAAGATAATATTAAATCATATCAGTAATATAAAACAACCTCCCTCTTGAGGAGGTGGAGAAATATTTTTCATTCTCATAATGAAGTAGAAAACATTATAGGTTTCAAAGAAGAGAAGAAATGGTATCAAAACTGTATTAGTTGGTTGAATTAGAAATATATGAAGCATAAGCAGTAGTAGTCACACAAGTTATTGCATGTTGTGAGTAAGAGTAAAATCAAATTTTGAGTGTCTTTATCTCTATAAACGACTCTATTGCTTTTTATTCATTGTATACATGATGGGTAATAATTTATGGGTTGTGTTATTAGATAAATTTAAGAATTTTATGTCACCCTAATTGAGGAAGTGGATCATAATTTTTTGGGTTAAGTTTCATCCTTGTAAATATTTTCAATCTATATTAACAAGTGGATGGAAATTTAAATAACTTTGGGGATTAAAATATAATAAAATAAAGTGAGATTTTGTACTTATTAATTTGTGTAATATAGTGAATTTACACTCCCATGTTATGTTGTATGTATGGTTTTAGGATAATCCAAAACATACCCACTATAATTGAATGGACATGGTTGACTATAGAATACAAGATTTAACCGAGAGAAAATCCAACTGAAATGAGAAAAAGAAAAGTGAGGGACTCATGTAAATTTGCAGGGCATAATGGTTGGATGAAATAGTAATTATGAGATCATTGGGAATTCCATGTATGAAAAAGTTGAGAAATTAAGTATTCCACATAGCCCCCTAATTATAATGAGTTGAAATTTTTTCAAATCATCTAATGGATGATCATTTAAAAAAAATAAATCCAACCATTTTAGAGTGGACCATGAAAACAAATTTAAAGGATTATAAACAATTAAATCATGAAAAAAATGAATAAATTCAAGGGAAAAAGGAATCTGGATAGTAAATGGACATTGATTATATTTTTATTTTCTCATATTCACAATAAAAAGATTAAAGGAATAAACTTGAAATACATATAAGGTATTAAAAGGTAATCTTATAAGATAATAATTATAATTTAATGTTTCATTAATTTTTTTTGGAATGGGATAAAAAATTAATATTTCATTGATTATAAAGAGTCATTATTTTTTTCTTAAAGGATGTATTCCACCAAACATATCAAAACCAAGTTGAAAAAAATTAATAAACCAGGCTAGAAAAGTATGAGATAAACTAGAATGAATCAAACTAAACCAAATAGATCTGATTATAATTGAACTAAATATATCCTAATAAAATTTAATCAATTTTTTTTGAATAACCTAAGTTGAATATAAGACAACATAAATGAATAAAACTGAGATAAACTAGATACAAAAAACACAATAGTAAGTAAATAAAAATTAAATGAACCAATACAAAAATATCCAAAATAAATTAAACTAACTAAAACCAATATAAAAAATAGAATAAAATATAATAGAAGATAATATATTTGAATAAAACTAAAATAGACTAACCTCACTGAAATAGATTATTATATAACTAAATCAGAAAAATAGGACTTAACCCGACATGATGAAATAAAATTGAGAAAAAATTTCTAAAACCAAATTAAACTAGAAAATATACAACATATTTTAAATAAACTAAACATAGTGGAATTAAATAAGTTAGAACCAATTCAAATCAAACATAAAAAACATAATCACATTATAACTTATGGGGTTGAAATGATCTGAATTAAATCTAAATGAATCAATCTAAACTAAACTAAAATAAATCATTTAAAAAAATTAACCAAACAAAATAAAAATTAGAAAAATATAATGGAATATGCTAATTACATATCAAATGAACCAAAATATAATTTATCAAAATTAACCAAACCCAACTAGTATAAAATTTGAATGAACTGAACTAATGTAAGGTAAATTAAATCAAATTTACTCAAAATTAAATAAACTAACTATAAGTAAAGTAAAATAGATTTAAGAAACAAGATAAAAGTGAACAAAATAAATATGAATTAAGCTTATTGGAAAAGTGATAACCCCACCCAAATAGTCAAAAACAAACCAAAAAGTTTAAGAATCTAATTGGAAAAAAATTAAAATTAATTAAACAAAAATGAAGTGAAGTGAACCAAATTGACGTACTTAAAAAATAATCCAACCCAAAAATGATCCACATAGTATCATATCTCAATGGTTAAAATAATATATCTAAAAGTTTATATCTCCATTTTAAATAAATACTTTGAATTTAAAAAAATTTCTTCTTATATCATGGTTGTTTTTATTGAGTTTTAGTTAGACTAAAGTTCTTTAAATATAAAATTTCAGTGGATTATACCTAAATTTAAATTTTAATTATATATTGATTTAATTTTGAAATTTTTTTGGGTTATTCTACATCTAATAGCACTTCATGAACATCTTGATTTTTCTTCAATATCCTTTCCATTTGTAAAAGTGATGTCTATCAAACATTATATTGGATGAATTTTAAATAGTATTTTAATTTAATCTTTATTCCTATCATTATACTAATTTAGAAGTAGCTCAACCTAAAAATTAAAGTTATTTATTCATGATTGGTTATTTTTATTTACTTTATTTTTGTTTAATTAATTTAGTTTAGGATTTTTCAATTTGGTTCAGATCTGGTTGAGTCTATTTAGGCCTAGTTAGTTTGATTTGGTTCAATTAAATTCATCATGGTCTACTTTCAATCAATGGAAGTTTGCGGATGTGTGTTAGTCACCACTATATAAATAAGGTGATAGTGAAGAACCACTATCCAAACTAAATGTCTATAATTAAATCTTACCAAAATATAATTCCTTTATATTATAGTCATGATTAGAGTGTTAATAACTCATTCAGGCATATTTGTTTTTTGTTATAGGAATACTTGTTCATATTATCATTAATTATTTTTATCCCACAACCACCTTATTATTGATTAATATGATGATCTGTTAACTTATATATATATATATGTTATATCTATTGATTACCCATTCATTGATACTCAATTATAATCCATTCACCATGTGTTTTTGTTTTCAGCATTATTTAGAATTAACATCCATTTGATTTTAGTTATGAAATTAATTATGAGTAACCTATTTTATATTATGGTTTAATAAATTCAATGTTTTTGTAGAGAGTGGTTTGAAATATTGAAGGATGTGTTCCTAAAGAAAAACTATTTTTCTCAAGAAGAAAAAAAGATAAAAGTGTGGTAAATGAACTGACACAACAACAAAATGTAAGTTTTACTTTGCTGATTTCAATTTTTAAAATCTATATTTAACTTAATAGACTATTTATATTTGTAACAGTCTACTTTTGGGGACCTTGATTCCTAGAAACTGGAAAAATTTGGCCCAAATGATCACTTACATCATGTTTTGGGAGATGAGCACCATGGAAGAGTACACTACCAATTTAGAAAGAGTAATGTACTGATTTGGTATTTCCCCAATTCACATGAAAGTTATAGTAACTCCGAGTCAGTATAGGTAGCATAGAATGAGGATAAAGAAGAAAAGGACGAAAAATAGTCATATAGCTGGAAGAAAAAGATCAAAGGGAAAATGATGAATTTATGAAACTGGTGAAAGTTTTATGTCCATAACTTCCACTAGAGACCGCAACATCTTATGATGCATATATATCGATGATGCATAAGTTATATAGTGCACCGAGAAAAATTCCTAGTGGTGGTTGGGATAATGAAGTTCCTAGAGATGGTGAGGATGACTATGGGGAAGATGGAAGAGATGATGGTGTGGAAGAGGGTGGGGTGATGGCAAGGAAGAGGGTGAGGCTGAGAATAAGGATGAGGACAAGGATGAGGCTAAGAATGATGATGATGATAGTGATGGTTATGAGGGGAATATTGATCTTTTAAATTTTTGACTGATATTTATGGAATTTTCAGTTTGACGATTTGGTGTAAATGAATATATATAATATTTTTTATATTTGTTATCATTAGTTAAATGCATAAATTTATTTTCTCTCTTATCATTATTTCTGAATTGGTTTGTTATTATTTTAAGGTGATATATTAGTTATATTGCATGATATGTGTTTTGACGATGATCTATTGGTTTCATTGTAGGTTCAATATGTTCTATTTTCATTTTATGAGTTCTATTTTGATTTCAAGTAGTATTTATTGCAGGTGCTGTGTTCTGTTGGTCTGAGTATTTTTTGTGTTCTGTTTTGATGTTTTTATTACAAGTTCAGTGGGAAGTGGGTATTATTTTCTATACTTTGTAGGTGTAGTGGGAAGTGGGCATTCTACTGTACGGGGAGTTGGGGGGGGGGGGGTTATACAAAAGGTTTCATATCCATTGTCATAGCGAAATAAAATTCTAACCCCCTATACCAATGGTTCATAGAGAATCGTTGGTATAATCCATTCCTAATGGTTTTGAACCATTAGTATGACAACCTTGATTTTTATTACAAAATTAAACACAATTTATTACATAAACTTCACTTGATACAACATAGAATATTGAGAGGTCTAGTGTCTTTGGGGCTTAATATCATTACATAACAACTTAAAATATGAATTACATCATCTTTATTGAAAACTTCCTTTACATGAGTACTACATTCCCTCATACTTAGCATTTCATGGGATAACCTGAGGACATGCATAAGAAAAGGGTGATCTATAAAGCCCGGTATAGGAATAATCATGTAATAACATGAGGAAGAAAATGCATTTTAGACAATAGGAATATCAATAGAGCATAATATAAGCATAAACATAAAGTGATGACAAATCATGATAATCATTACATGGAAATGTGGCAACAACACTTAACATGGAATTAGCATGAGCCAAGGATCATTACACATGGAGCATGAGTAAACCCTCATTGCACATGAAGAATGAGTAAACCCTCATTGAACTTGAATTATCATGAGTAAACACCCATTTCACATGACGTATCATGATACTATACTTTACCCAATGCATTGGAGCGCTATAAGGGCACACCCTTCTTAAACATTTCATTTCATGCATAAGTGTGCCACATGGATCATAAAACATTGAATAATTCAACATAATATTTTATTCCATGATAAAAGAATGTGGAATACATAAATGAAATTATTTAAACAATAATTAAATGTGCATAAAGGTGAATACCCTTGATAGAGAAATGGGCATGGTATTTACTACACAATGACTTTGGCTTGGAAAAACACTATGCAATTTCGGCAGCATAACAACATGACATAAGAACTCATAAAAATGGTTGATGAGAGAGAAAGGGGAATCTCATAATATTTACTTGACATGGATAGTAAGGGGGTCATATAGATAAATTTCCCAACAAATGTGATGGAATTTAGATCCATGATACAAAATAATTGCTTGAATGTAAATAAGGAGAGAGAAATTCCTTTCGGAATTTCGGCATAGTAACGGGTGTACATGGGAGGCATTTAATGAGAGGGAAATGGGTTTCCCATTATTCAAAAACAAATAGGGAAGTATGGAGGAGGTTTGAAACCATACCTCGACATTGATAATTGAAATTAAAAGGGAATAAAAATTTAAAGAATATTGGATAAAAATGAGAAAGGAAGAAAAAACCCTTACTTGGAAGTGTGCTTACAAAGGCTTGAGAGAGGATTGAGAGAGGCTTCTTGGGAGATTGAGGCACCATGGGAGGATTATATAGAAAGTAGGTAATAGGTTGGATGAACTCTAATGTCTTTGAGTGAGGAGGAAGTGGGAGCTTGGGTGGGTTTATATAGGAAAGGAGAGGGAATTGTTTATTATTTAGGTTTGGGACACCTCACACTAAACTAATCAAAACTATAAACCATCCCATGATTTTTGACCATGATTTTTGACAAAGGGGAGTGGAAAAAAATATTTCATAATGCCAAATTCCTAACTTTCTAAAATAATGGGGTTGATTATGTGGAGGTGAGTCACACTCCAAGGAAAACAATTTAAAAAGACAAAATGTTTAATAAGTCTTGAAGGGTCCACTAAAGCTTTGTAAAATAAATAAAACAAACCCAAAATCACATTATTTTAATTTTAAAACATATATTGTCCAAACATAAAGTTTATAGTGTTTTATTACATCACTATTGGGTCATTATGATGTCATAAAACACATTATATATTTAAACGGTATTTAATTTTTACCCAAAAATTTGACTGTCTCAGAAAATTATGAAAAATTCACCATTGGATAATTTCTACATCCTAATTATAGAAATAATATTTATTTTATCTGAATAATCTTCTAAATATGTTAATTTTATCTTTTAAAATAAAAACCGACATTTATAAAAAATTCATGGGTTTTGAAAAAAATGGCTTTCAAACCATAATAAAAATTACAGTTTCATTCAAAAAATTATATGATCATTTATATTTAATAAAAATTAATTTAATATAAATAATAATATATTATTAAAATATTATTTAATTAAAAATTATATTAATTCATCAAAATAGATTTCTTAGTTGAACATTAACTAAAAATACAATTTGCGCCTTAAAAACTATTTACAAGGTAACAATAATAAAGTGAAAGTATATTCATTTTTATATAAAAAAATAATGTACATAACCATAGTGCTAAGGTATTGTTACATAACCCCTTATTACACCTGCATAAGACCAAAGAGTAAGGTGTGTGATGGTGACAAACTCTTGGGGTGGCTCATATAACATTGCTCGTGTGGTAATATTTATCAACTTCCACTTCTCTCTTAGGCGGTCCCACTTGAGCTTAACATATTCAAGATCGGCTTGGGCTTAGTCAAGAGAGAATCCCAAATATGCAACCTCCTTTCCGAGCTTTGACAAATGGGATTCGTATGGGGCACGTCTACTGGATGAGGCCATCACTTCCTTTGTCTGAGTAAATTGGATTTGTTAAAGCCCTGTATTTATACTAATCATGTGATCACTATTCAATGACTATATTAACAACTGTTACAATTTTTAATAGTATTTTAAAATAAAAAAACATAAAACCAAAGAAGTTGACATTTTATATAAACATTTTACATAAAGGGATATTTAATTAGATCAAGAGGGATTTCCATTTATGAAAGTTTGGGTCGTTAAAATCTTCCCCCCTTAAGAAATTTTGCTCTCAAAATTTCATCTTCCTACACTAAAATAGATGTGGGTAACTCTGCTTCATTATTTCCTCTGATTCCCACATCGCTTCTTCCAACTTATGGTTTCGCTACAACTCCTTGATGAGGGACATTGTCTTATTTCATAGAACTTTATCTCTATGATCTAAGATCTTCACTGGTTACTCCTCATAAGAAAGATCATCCTCTAACTGTACCATCTCTGAAGAGAGTACATGTAAAGGGTCTGATACTTACTTCCTTAAGAGGGATACATGAAAGATATCATGTACTTTGTCTATGGTAGGTGATAGTGCTAGTCAATAGGCCACAACCCCAACATGATCAAGAGTCTCAAAGGGGACAATATACCTTTTACTTAACTTCCCATTCTTTACAAACATTATGACCTTCTTACAAAGAGATATGTGTAGAAATACCATGTCTCCAACTTTGAACTCAAGGTCTCATCAACGGTTATGTTCATAACTATTCTGTCGACTCTCGGCTACCTTGATATGCTACTGAATGGTTTTCACCCTCTCTACCATTTCTTCGACCATTTCTGGTCCAAGCAGCTTATGCTCACCAACCTCATCCCAACACACTAGTGTTCTGCACATTTTCCAATAAAGGGCTTCATATGGTGCCATTTGGATGCTCAAGTTTAAACTGTTATTATAAGAGAACTCAACCAGAGGAAGATGTTGATCCCATCCTGCTTTAAAGTACATTGAGCAAGCTCTCAACATGTCCTCAAGTGTTTGGATAGTCCACTAGGATTGGATATCAGTTTGAGGATGATAGGCCATACTGAAGTTCAGTTCACTATTTAGATCATGTTGAAGACTCTTTCAAAACTTAAAAGTGAATCTTGGATCTCGATCAGACATAATAGATTGTGGTACTCCAAGCAGCCTAACCACTTCCCTGATATATATCTGTGCCAGTTGATCTAATGAGAAATCCTCCCGAATAGCAATTAAGTGTGCAACCTTTGTAAGATGATCCACAACAACCCAGATTTCATTGTTGCCTTTGGATGTGTTCGGAAGTCCGGTGACAAAGTCCATAGTGATTTTCTCCCATTTCCATTATGGTATGGGCAATGGTTGCATCATACCCTTAGACTTCTACCTCTCAACCTACACTTTCTAACACACTAGGCACTTTGAGGTATATTCAGTGATCTACTTATTCATATTATCCCATTAATAATGCTCTCTAAGATCCTGATACATCTTTGTGTTTCCTGGGTGAATAGAGAAAATTGAACTATGTGCATCATCCAAAATTTCCTTCTTCAAATACAGACTTTATGGAACACATAGTCTTTTCCCAAATCTCAAAATTCATTCTTCATTAACATAAAAATCCAAGGATTTACCTTTTCTGATAGCTTCTAATTTTTCTTAAATTCCCACATCATCCTTTAGAGCATCCTTTAACCATTCCAAAAGTGATGGTTGAGCAATAATTTGTGAAAGGATTGATGATGTTCCCTTCTTTATGATTCCCATGTACATATTCATCAAATATAAGAAGATTGGATCATTTTCAATTATCATAAATGATAGAATTGCTGGGTCCTTTCTACTTAGGTCATATGCCACCTTATTCGCTTTCCCAGGGTGGTAATGGATTGAGAAGTCATAGTATTTTATAATCTCTAACCATCTTCATTGGTGCATGTTCAACTCTTTCTATGTAAATATATACTCGAGGCTTTTGTGGTCCGTATATATTTCACACTTCTCCCCAAAGAGATAATGCCACCAAATTTTCAAAGTGAAGATCACTGCATCCAACTAGAGGTCATGTGTTGGATAGTTCTGTTCATGAAATTTCAATTTCGTTGAAGCATAGGCAATGAATTTGTCATTTTTCATCAACACACATCCCATGCCCTTATTCGAAGCATCACTGAATACCACAAAAAGTTCTCAACTTGTGGTTAAAGTGAGCATGGGTGTAGTGATAAGCCTACTTTTCAACTCCTTGATGTTTTCTTCGCATTCATCACTCCAAGAAAACTTTACTCACTTCTGAGTTAGCTTGGTAAGAGGGTTGGACAATCGTGAGAAATTTATCACAAATCTTCGATAATATTCAGCTAACTCCAAGAAGCTACAGATATAGGTTACCGATGTTGCCCTCAGCCATCCCTCAATTGCATCTGTTTTGGAGGGATCCATAGATATCCCATTGCTTGTGATGATAAAGCCCAAGAATGAGACCTACTTTAACCAGAACTCACACTTGCTATACTTTACATAGAGCTTATCCTTCCGCAAGGTCTCTAGTATAGTTATTAGATGATCCTCATAATCCTCCTTGGTTTTTGAGTATATCTGAATATCATCTATAAAGACTACCACAAATTTTTCAAGTTAATCTCTAAAGACTCTATTCATCAAGTCCATAAAGATTTCTAGAGCATTAGTGGGTCCAAAAGGCATTACTATGAAGTGCCCGTATCTTGTACGAAAAGCTGTCTTGGGGATATCTTCCTTCTTCACCCTTACTTGATAATATCTCAACCACAAATACACCTTAGAGAAGTATTGTGCTCCATGCAGCTGATCGAACAAGTAATCATTTCATGGGAGATGATACTTGTTCTTTATCATGATTTTTTTAATCTCATGATAATCGATGCAAAGGCGCATTGACCCATCCTTCTTCTTGTTGAAGAGGAATGGTGCACCCCATGGTGAAGCACTTGGGCATATAAACCCTTTATCCAGATTCTCCTATAGTTGTTTCTTAAGCTCCTCAAGCTCCACAACAGCCATTCTATATAGAGTCTTGGATATTGGCAACGCCCCAGGTATAAGATCAATTGAGAATTCAAAATATCTTCTAGGAGGAAGACCAGAAAATTCCTTGGGAAACACTTTAGCGAATTCCAACACAATGGGCATGTCTTCTAAGATGGTTTCCTCCTTAGACTCAATCATCTGATCCAGATACGCATGCTCATAGGGCATTAATATCCATGCTTGAGATTATGGAGCTAAAGAAGATTCATCTTCCTCCTTGCACTTGTAATGAATAAGGGGTCGATTCTCCACATGGAGAGTGATTTCCCTCTCACGTAAATTTATGTTGTCTCTATATAAGGAAAGCCAATCCAAGCCAATAATTGCATAAAATTCCACCAGAGGGAGTATGAAGAGGTTCGATGGGAAGTTCAATCCACAATTATGACTTGGGAGGAGTTATATTCATGGGATGCAATGATTTCCACATTTTCTGTACTCACCGACATCTTCACTTCCATGATTTGTGGTGGTGCTGGGATTGTTATACTACACTTTCAAGAAATAAAAGAATGCATAGAACCTGAATCAAAAATTACTTTTTCTATTCTTAAATGAATAACTAGCATACCTGTCACTACTTTGTTTTTAGGGTTCACTTCGGTTGTAGTGATGGAAAAAGCTCGCCCTTGCTGCCTTGGAGGTTGTTGGTAGCCTCTGAAAACTCTAGGATTAGGGCACTGATTTGCAAGATTCCCTAGTTCTTTGCATTTGTAGTAGTGAACAACGCATTGAGGTTCAAACAGAGCATTCCTCTCCTCTATTTCAGCTGTAGTTTTTTCTTGTCAGTAGTTAATAGTTAGGTTCCCTTCTCTTCTACACCTAAAGCATTTCCTCACCCCCTTCAAGCAATATCTGAGGTGCTTCTTTCCACAACTTTGGAAAGTGGGGTGCTGTATCTTCTTAGCACCATTGGATTTATCCATCATACCACCAGCATTGAAGTCCACATTAAACTTCTTATCCCCATGATACCCCTAAGATTATCTGATCTCCATTTCAACCTTGAGGGCACATCAGACAATTTCCTCATAGTTGTCTAAGTCACATATCGCCAATGCTTTCCGAAGGCTAGGTTTCAGCCCACCAAATAAGAGGTCAACCTTGCATTCGGGGGTAACGACAAAGCCGGATGCGTATCATGCAATACTTGTGAATTTTTCCTTGTACGCTCCAATATATTCGTTGCCTTTTTGATTAAGGGCAAGGAAGTCCCTTTCAATCTTAAACTGGAGGGTGCGCAGAAAATATTTATCAAAAAACATCTTTCAGAAATCCTTCCATTCCAACACCTTGATCTCCTCCTTAGGCTTCATATTTTTTTATCACTGTCCACCATTGATCAGCTTCACCCTCCATATGATAAGCAACCAAGAGAACATTCTCTTGTTCAGAACATTGAAGGATGGAGAAGTTCTTTTCAATAAAGTTGATCCATTGTTCAACGATTGAGGGATCAAATGATCCCTTAAAAGTAGGAGGCCTTTATCTCATGAAGCTCTTGATATCTACTTACTCTTTCTTAGGGGGTGTTGAACATTCCTCTTGACCCATGTTTCTATTCAAATATTGAGTTATCTGAGAGATAAGCGTGAAAAATATTGTGATTTCTGCTCCCATTGGATTGGGCATCTCATTAGTACATCCATCACATTGATCTTCACATCGATTGTTAGCCCGAGTCCTCCTGTTACCGGCCAATGTCTGGAATAAAAGGAAAGTTAGGGGTAACACATAAAGGGTAATCTAAAGACAAAACTAATGACTTATAAATAACTTTTATTTCCTTAACATATGAATCTATTGTCTTCAGTCTATGTTATCCATAATCTACATTTTAACATATATTCTGAGGGAATTTTTTTTGTCCCTTAAAAAATGGTTCATACTAAGCTTGGGGATTTACAAAGTAATATCCCCCGGGAGTGTGATAATCAAGAGTGACTCAAGGCCTATTATCGTGCACCAGTTCCCGTTCGAGTCTAGCTCAAAGTGGTGTTTTCAGTTTTTACCCCTAGGATACATCTATCCCAGAGATGCTTCTACCTGATCGTATCTATACAGGGATGTATTTTCTTGATAAACCACTTACTCAATACTCACCAAAACTTAGGTATATTTTTATTATACTTGTTCTTATCTCTAAGGCTTTACTAGGGTTTTATAATCCTAATCCCAAAAATAACTAAACCTATCCTCTGATACCAACTATGATAATCCTGCTTTTTATTACACAATTAAACATAATTTATTACATAAATTTCACTTGATACAACATAGAAGATAGAGAGGTATAATGTCTTTGGGGCTTACGATCATTACAAAACAACTTAAAAAATGAAATACAATATATTTATTGAAAAATTCCTTTACATGAACACTATATTTCTTCATACTTAGCATTGCATGGGATAACATGAGGACATGTATAAGAAAACATTGATCTATAAAGCCTAGTACGAGAATAATCATGGAATAACATGAGGAAGACAATAAATGTTAGAAAATAGGCATATTAATAGATCACAAGAGAATAATAAACATAGAGGCATGATAAATCATGATAATCATAACATGGAAATGTGGCAACAACACTTAACATGGAATTAGCATGAGCCAAGGCTCATTGCGCATGGAGCATGAGTAAACCCTCATTGTAGCTGAAGCACGAGTAAACCCTCTTTGAACTTGAATTAGCATGTTTAAACACCGATTGCACATGATGTATCATGATACTATACTTTACCCAATGAATTGGAGAGATATAAGGGCGCACCCTTCTTAAACATTTCATTTCATACATATGTGTGCCACATGGATCATAAAACCTCGAATCATTCAACATAATATTTTATTACATGATAAAATAATGTGGAATAAATAAATGAAATTCTTTAAACAATAAGTAAATGTGAATAAAGGTGAATACCCTTGATAGAGAAATGGGAATGGTATTATTACATAATGACTTTGGATTGGAAAAGCGCGATGCAATTTCGGCAGCATAACGACGTGACATAAGAACTCATAAAAATGATTGATGATAGAGAAAGGGGTGTATCATCATATTTACATGACATTGAAATTATGGGGGTCATATAGATACATGTTCCAAAAAATTTAATGGAATTTAGATTCATGATACAAAAGAATTGCTTGAATGTAAATGAGGAGAGAGAAATTCCTTTCAAAATTTTGGCATAGTAATGGGTGTACATGGGAGGAATTTAATGAGAGAGAAAGGGGTATCCAATCATTCAAACATAAATTGGATAGTATGGGGGAGGTGTGAAACCATACCCAAAAATTTATAATTGAAATTAAAAGGTCATAACAATTTAAAGATTATTGGATGAAAATGAGAAAGGAAGAAGAAACCCTTACTTGGAAGTGTGCTTCCAAAGGCTTGAGAGAGGCTTGAGAGAGGCTTATTGGGAGCTTGGGGCACCTTGGGAGGATTTTAGAGAGATGAGTACATAATATTTATGAACTACAAATGCTTGGAGTGATGAGGAAGTGGGAGATTGGGTGGGTTTATATAGGAAAGGAGAGGAAATTGTTTATTATTTAGGTTTGGGACACCTCACATTAAACTAATCAAAACCACAAACCAGCCCCTAGTTTTTGCCCATTGTTTTTTTCCAAAGTGGAGTGGAAAAAAATATTTTATAAGGCCAAAGTCCAAACTTCATAAAATAATGAGGTTGATTATGTGGAGGTGAGTCACACTCCCAAGGAAAACAATTTAAAAAGACATAATGTTTTATAAGTCTTAAAGGATCCACTAAATCTTTGTAAAATTAATAAAACAAACCCAAAATAACATTATTTTAATAGTAAAACATATATTGGCTGAACATGATGTTTATATTATTTTATTACATCACTTTTGGGTCATTATGATGTCATAAAACACATTATATATTTAAACGGTATTGAATTTTTACCCAAAAATTTGACTATTTCAGAAAATTATGAAAAATTAACCATTGGATAAGTTCGACATCTTGATTCTAGAAATAATATTTATTTTATTTAAATAATTGTCTAAATATGTTAATTTTCACTTTTAAAATAAAAACTGACATTTATCGAAAATTCATGGGTTTTGACAAAAATGGCTTTCAAACCTTAATAAAAAGTACAATTGCATTCATAAAATTATACGATCATTTATATATAATAACAATAATAATATTTTATTAAAATATTGTTTAATTCAAAAATCTATTAATTAATCAAAATATATTTCTTAGTTGAACATTAACTAAAAATACTATTTGTGCTTTAAAAACTATTTACAAGGTAACAATAATAAAATGAAAGTATATTCATTATTATATAAAAAAATAATGTACATAACCATAGTGGTAAGGTCTTGTTACATAACCCCTTATAAAACCCACATAAGACTGAACAGTAAGGTGTGCAATGGTGACTGACTCTTGGGGTAGCTCAGATAACATTGCTCGGGTGGTAATCTCTATCAACTTCCACTTCTCACATAGGCAGTCCCGATCAAACTTAATATACTCAAGGTCATCTTGGGTTTGGTCAAGAGTGAAACCCTAAGATAAAACCTCCTTTATGGGCTTTGACCAATGGGCTTCGTATGGGGCACGTCTACTGGATGAGGCCATCACATCCTTTGTCTGAGTAAATTGGATTTGTTAAAGCCCTATATTTATACTAATCATGTGATCATTGTTAAATGAATATATTAACAGCAATCACAATTATTAACAGTATTTTAAAATCCAAAAACATAAAACCTAATAAGTTGAAATTTTATATAAACATTTTACATAAAGAGACATTTAATTAGATCAAGAGGGATTTCCATCAATGAAAGTTTTGGTCGTTACAATTGGGATAGCATTATCCCAATAGTTTGAACTATTGGTAAAACTCTTTCTCAATAGATGTAAACCATTAACATATATCTATCCCAATAGTTTACAATGAACCATTTGTAACATGAAATTTTAATCACCCTATACTAATAGTTCATTGTAAACCATTTTTATAGGGCTATCCCAACTACCCACATACCAACGGTTCCTGGAATCATTGGGATAGCCTATCCCAATGGTTTCAGGGGATACACAAATAGTTTGAAACCATTGAGATATGTTAAATTTTTAGTAGTGTCTACAATACATTTATTGAATAATAAATGACTTTATTTAGAAAGTTCATAAGATTCTTTTATCTTCATTAAATTGTGTGACCATTCATTTTTAGAAAATTCAAGTACAATATTTGAAAAAAATTGGGAATAATCTAACCATGAATTTACATTATCTTTGGTCTTACCAGGTATGTTCAAAATGGTATAAAATTTGTTATCAAGAAAATTAATCTAAACACGCATTACATATGACATGTGATGAACCAAAAAATTAGACCAATATGGTAGGTCCCAAAAGATACTCCACTTTATCCAATTATGATCCCTTCCAAAACCATATATTTTTTGTTCATTTATTGTTGTTCTAAAAATAATGGGAAGTAATAAAGTGGTGATAGATTTTACCTAAATACCTAAGAGTACTGCATGAGTTTTATCTATTTCAATTATACCTTTTGTAAAATTATTTCTATTCCCTCGAAAAGGGTGATCCACAAGAAGAAATCCATGATGATAGTCAAATTAACCAGTCTTTCTTCCATTGATAATAATCAATGATTTTTTCTCATCCATATTCCATGGGCATGACTTTAGACCATGTTTATTCGATCCAAAAAACATACCATACACCAGAAATATATAATTATCCATATTAATGCAAGTTTTAGTGTAAAATTATGATATGTAACTTTACCATTTGTAGTTACACCATTATTCCATAATGAAATTAACTCATCAATTAGTGGCTTCAAATAAAATTTTATATTCTTCTTTAGATGTCTTGGAATTAATAACAATATATATGTGTATATATATATATTGTTCCTTCATAATCTTCTAATAAGGTAAATTGTAAGATGTTTTGAAAATAAACCAACAAGAATATTGACTACCATAAGCACCAAATGGAAAAAAACCATAAGTAGAAATGCTCAACCATATGTTATGAGGTTCTGAATAAAAATAATGATGCATCGAATAAAAGTTTTACCATGAATCACCATCACATGGAAGATTTAATCTTTTACTGATGGAAATATTTGATTTATTCCATGTGATCAATACAACTACGTTATGAGACATAAATGAACATTATAAATGGGTTTAATTTTAAAACACCACAACTTTTTCCTAGGAAATATGGAATTTCCTTATTATGACTCTCTATACTTAGATTCTCCACGTGATGAAAAATTAACCAATGATTTGTAATCACCATAATACATGATGTAGTAATTTGAGTATACAAGGATCTTCTGATAACGAAGGTCCAAATTACAGACCAACTTCTTAATTTCATAGAAGTTTACAAGTAATTTTTTAGGAAATAATGACTTAACTAAAGAAAATATTTGTTCAAAAAAACTATTTTATATTTCAAAATTAGATTTAATAAACATAAATTTTATAATAGTAGGAAGTTTTATTATCTATAATCCTAGATATAAGGACCCTCATTATATTTCAACAAATTGTAAAATTGAGATGGTTCTAAGTTAGGATTTGAAATATTATTCAAGGTTTTCATTTCCTGAATAGATGTTCCTGTATCCCCATGTACTTAATTATGAAATTATGGATTCATAATAATAAAAATTTATATTTTCTACTGAATTCTGTTCACCATGTTGATACTAATAAATATAATATTTCTAAAAAATGAAAATGCATATGTTGATGTTCAACATTGTCAAATGTTTTGAATCTCCTAAGATTATATTTCTTACAGGCAAATTTAATAGTTCCTTCAGAAAAATTGCAAATTTGATGATGTAAATTATATAAATTTATTAACACCCTCAATGTATATAAAATTTATACTATATCTATTAGGATTTTTATGATGATTTATCCAATCACAAACACATAATAAAAACTAGTGTCTACTTCCTGAGTTCATAGTTATATAAAAAAAATTGAAATAAGATTAATTATTAATCATTGTGACTAATTACAAATTATATTATTAAATTTTAATTATGGATAATTATGACTACTTATCATGAATTATTACTAATGTTTACTAATTATTACTAATATTTATAAATATTTATTAATTAATAGTAATTGTTTACAAATTATAACTAAAATTTTAATAAACATTACAAATTTTCAATAATAATTTTTATCTTATATATTCACTTATAAGTTACAAAAAATAGTCATAATTTTTACTAATATATCAAAATTATTAATAATATTTACTAATTATTATTAATATTTACTAATTATTACTAATATTGACTTATTATTTCTTAATAATTACAATTTATTTAATAATTAACAATAACTTATTTAATTATTACAAAATTTTCACTAATTACAATGAATTTTTAATAAATATAATTATTTCATAAAATTTATTACAATTTATTTTAAATTATCACATTTTACTAATATTTATAGATTATTACCAAGATTTACTAATTAATACTATAATTTACTCATTATTACTAATATTGACTCATTCAGTTTTAATTATGAAAAAATATTTGATAAAAATTTGTAATTTTTTAATCATTTCTACATTTTAAAAATTACTGTGAATTTTTAATAGTTGTTAACATTTTTTAAATTTTATATAGGGTTTTACAATTTTTTTACCCAGCATTACTAATATTTATTTATTTTTACTAATTATTACAGTTATTTATTATGTAATACTAATTATTTATTAACTACGATTGAATTTATAATAAATATTTCTAATTTTTAATAATAATTTGAATTTTATATTTTGTTTTACAATTTAGTAAATATTATCATAATGTTCTAATATTTACTAATTATTAATAATATTTAGTGTTAGAACCTCCTTATTTTAATGCTCACAAATCATGATTATTATTTTTCTAATAATTTCAGTGTTTTAGGATTGTTAGTCACACTCTAAATAATTTTGTCATGATACTTGGCTGAGTACAGATCTACCATTAATAATGAAGGTCGACCGTTAGTTCAAAGTGATCAACCACTAGTTGCGATGATCTAACGTTAGTTTAATAATATATACCAGTGGACTATATCTATCACCAAAATCTACCATTGATGGATCTACTATTGAGGGAATCTACTATTAGTTTAACAGATCTTCTGTTAGTTTAATAAACCCACCATTAGTTCAAATAAGATCTACTAGTGAGCTACATATACCACTGAGAAAGTTCTACCGATGAATTACATCTACCAATAGAAAAGATCTAATAGTAAACAAGATCCACCACCAAACTCTACCACCATATGTAACACCCCAAGCATCCACGGTACGCTTCTCTTTGAATAATACACTAGCGTGTGTCGTATTCAACTTCGAGGTTCTAACACACACCACTATCAATCAAAGTAGCCGTTATGAATAGTAATACCCACTTTTTGAAATTTTATAAATTTTATTATTCAAATTGGACTTCATTTTTGGATTCAAAATATCAAAATTAGCTTAGGGTGAGTTTTTGGTATTTTTCTGAGAACTTCTAATTTTTGGTGAATAGTGAAAAATACAAAACATTAATTAAAAACAACTTTTTTAATCCAAATAATTTATAGTGATGAATTATACTATTGAGTTATTATAAATTATATTTAGAATATATTTTTACCATTTAGTCCAATTTTGGTCATTGGACATAATTTCACATTTAAACTAGACATAAACAAGTGTCAATCTTTTGATAATTGTTATTTCTTAAAAAACACGCTTTTTGTTTTGACAACAGGAATTAATTTTAAATTAATTTCTGCCACTTATGTGTTTGGAATTTGGAAAAAATTTATTCCATATTTGGGATAAGGAGGTCAAAATTGAGTAAATAGGTAAATTTTATTTTTAGACATTATGAATAATTATTTCGGAAAATATTTTATTTAACATGGTTAAAGGGTAAATAAGGTAAATATAGGTAAATAAATAATATTAAAATAATATTAAATTACCCTAACACATGTCCTAACATTATTTTATGATATATTTATGACTATGGGAATCTTTGGGTCAATTTTGGGACCACCTGGAGCCACTTGAGAGTGATAATGACACTTTATATTAATTAATTTAAAGTAAAGGAAAAAATGACATAAACATATATCTTTAAGTAAAATAATTTTTACAAGGTGTTATATAAGTTATATTTTAGACTATAAAAATTAATTAGAAAGATAAAAATATTTCCTACTTAATGGTATTTTATTTATAATTTTTAGACATTGAATAATTAAATTTACATATGACACAATGATGATGCAATGTTTTCCTTATTAATGAAAGAATCAAATAAATGGTATTATAAATGTTAAAATATATATAATTTTAATATTTTGATGCCATCCACTAATTTTATAGGTTAATATGGGATGTTAGTATTGATTTAATAAATTTATTTTTAACTAATAAAGTTTTTACGACTTTAAAAAAAATCAATTATTAAATAGTGACAAAATTTACATAAAAGAGTTTTTAAAACGAATATTATATAATTAATTGATACAATATTCCTAAATATATAAGGTTCGGCCAAAGAACTTTTATGATTATAGGTATGTAATTAATGAACTAATTTGGGTTCATCTTGGTAGTTTATGGTAATTTTATTAACCAAATAATATAAAAATACAAAGAGACATGGTAAATGTCAAACTAATTAACTAAGAGTTAGTTCTAAAAGATAAGGTTAATATAGTGACCCAAACCTATCTAAAACCTATTTTTTGAGTGTATTTCGACCCATCCCCACCTTATACTCGAAATAAATCAGTTTTGAGCCATTAAAAACTGAATATGAATTTCTAATAAAATAATATTTTAAGTTTTTTCTAAGGTGCCCCTCACCCCTCTTATAAAAGGGCACTCCCCCTTCTCTCTAATTCAGACCTTCAAAGCCTTTTGGATCAGCCAACCCCTGCCCAAATACCCTCTCAACTACAGAAACTTAATCCTAGAGGCCCTACTTCAGTCAGAAATCCAACCTAAGGAGCCCTTTTGATCAAATCAAAAGGAAGAACCCGAAGAAAAGGTAAATATTTCATCACCTCTTTCAAGTTTTTTTCTTCTTCCACTTCTTTTTTATTTGTTGTTTCCATTATAAAATAATAAATATTGTATATTATATATAATTTGATGTTATTATAAATATGGTACAACAAAATTCATTATTCTATCCATCCTTTGAATGACATGTCACCATACGTGCGTACGTATGGCTTACCGTCTCCACATCGTGGTGTAATTGTTATTCAAAACATCATTATTTGGATGGGTATAATAATGATGTGTAATTGATTGAAATAATAAATATAACATTATAATTATTCTTTATATATTATATACCATAAAATTATATATTATTTCAATATCAAAATAATGATATTGTCGCTCGTGTGTACGTACGGATTACCATCTCCAAGAACCCGATGAGATTCATTCCCCATCGTATCCATTCAAGACTAATTTTCATTTTATGATTAAATTTAATATTTGAATACTTGATATAATTATGGATATGAATAATATACATCCCATACATGACAAATATGACTCACAAAACAATTAATATAAAGGAAAACGAATCCGTTAACACCCGAAACAACGATAATACTAAGATATTATTAACGAAGTAATGCTAAAAGATTATATATGATATCATATTAATGTATACAATTCTTTTATAATTTAAAAACAATTATTTCACCATTATATAGGAGTTTAACCTCCCCTTGACCAAGGAAAAGTACAAGGTAATGGTTAATTTCACAATCTCTTTATTATCTAAGGCTGTTTCTACGTAATTATCTACTGAGACCTCTTTATCATCCACATTCATGTTTGTTAAAAACATATTTCAAAACATTATTACTATTTTATAGAATATGGGTTAAAATCATTTATACACTTGTTTGACTTTTTATAAGATGTTTATAAATTAATCTTTCCATCGTTTTCCAAACAAGGTCCTTTTTAACCTTTTCGACAGAATTAACTTATACGGCAGGTGCAACTGTTTTCCACCATTATAAAATCATGAAAGATTACATTACAAGATTATAAGAATATTTTCAAAGTAAATGTTTTAATTTATAATTATGTTAATTTTAAATGATTTAAAAAAATAGATATTTCTCTCAAATAGTTTTGATTTCATCTATGTGAACATCCTTTGATGGATTTTAAGCTTATTTGAAGTTGATTTATTATGATACAAAACATCCATATTGTATTGAAGGTTTTTTGATATGTTTGACTTTGAATGTGTTATTTTTATACCATTCATGGTTTATGGATAAAGTATTGACATTTCATATGCTAGTTTTAATATGAATGTTTTTGTTATGTTTAATCCTTTTCATATGACGAATGCATTGGACTTAGTAATTGACGGGTGGAGCCTGCTATAACTCCTCGATGCATCAGTAGGTCTCATGAGACAAACTAGTGTCTTGGCACAAGGCCTTTACAAAATATTATTTTTAGTCTTGGCATATGCCCTTGACTATGTGGTTATGATAGTCTGGTATTATGCATTCCTTCATTATGAAAGTGGTTATTGATATTGCAAGTGATTATTCGACTATTAGAATATCCATGTGAATAAGTAAATGGCATTATTTCATTTTATTTTTTCAATATTATGCTGAATTTCAAGTTTAAAAGGATTTTGATTTAGTTATACATTACGTTAAATGTTTTTGCTTATTTATGAAACTTTCCGCTATGTTGTTTTCCTTACTAAGCATATGAGCTCACCCCTTTCTATGTTTTATTTCTCAGAGGATGTGAAGAAGTATTTTGTGACTGACCTATAGGGATAGTCTGAGGGGATATGAGTGTGGACTATGGAGACTATGTTGTTGTAGTTTTTCACTTTATGATGTAATTTAAGACTTATAATGTATCTAGTGTTTCCAAGGCTACTAAACTAATCGGTCTTTCGAGACTTGATCTTTTATGATCATGCCAATGTTATGTAATAATGCACTGAATTTGGGTAACTAGGGTTGGGTAATTATAGTTAGTATCAGAGAAAGTTTAGTACAAACCATGGAAGCTATATTTAGATAAAATCTGATTAGAGCACATAGACCTAAGATGGACATTGAAGATTAGTATATAAGAACTTCCTAGAATTTTTGTGTTGTAGAGATTTTGTGAGTTTTTCAAGCAATACATCTCGGTCTAGATACAAGCAGGTAGAGGTGGCTCTCGCACAGATGTACCTATGGGTAAAACCCAAAAACACCACTTTGAGATAGACTCGAACGGGAAATGGTGCAAAAAAATGGGCCTTGCTACACTCTTGGTTACGACACTCCAGGGGGATATGCTTAGGATAATTTTCATTTTATTTACAAACCATTATAAAGGGTTTATGAGTATATAATTACTCAAAGAAAACATTTTTATGATTATGGATTATATCTATATACTGTTCAATTTATGTTAAGTGTTTTACAAGTTTGGATTTATATATTGCGATTCAAAAACTAATCTAGTGTATTCCATTATTTAGAAATGACGCTTAGTGTAAGGAATGAAAACTGTATCAATGCACACAATCCATGTAGGTATTTCCCTCCTTCTCAAGGTAAATATAGTGGAGCTAGTGATGCAACTGGTGCTGATCAGCTAATCACCATACCGGGACAACTCACTCAGGTTATAAATAATAAACTTACCCGTATGGAGGACCCTGATCCACAACATAGAGGATAAATGTTAGATCTCTTCATGAGGAAAAAAACTCCAACATTAAATGGGGGTAAAAATCCACTAGTAGCTGGGAAATGGATAAATTCCTTAGAGAAAATATTCCACAACTTGCTGATTAGCGAAAGGGAAAAAGTTGTCATGGAAGTTTACTGCCTCACAGGAGATTCTGATCAATGGTGGTCATTGATTCAAAACATAAAAGAAGATAATAAACTATCAAATATGGAATGGAGGGAGTTTAAAGAGATTTTCATAGAAAAATACTTTCCTCATGACCATCGACTGGATATGGAAAGACAATTTCTGAGTCTGAGGCAAAAGGAGGACGAGAATGTTGCAATGTATGAGTCTAACTTTACAAGGTTAACAAGGGATGTTGCAGATTATATACGTAACCCCAGAAGTAATATTGATCATTTCTTTGATGGGTTAAAACTATTTATCTGTCGAGCATAGGTCTCAAAATACTTCTTGTCGTACGAAGATATTGTCTCACGTGCTATCAAGATAGAAAATGAATTCTCTAAGCCTTACAACTTTAAAACAAAGAAAGAGAAGAAGAGATCTGTTGATCCCTCTAGAAATGGAAATAAGGGGAAGAAGGGAAAATTCGAACATCTATCCTACAGTAAATGTGGGAAGAAACACCATGGTACTTGCATGAAGGTAATGAGAGTCTATTACAAGTGTGGTGAAAAATTTCCACAAAGCTCACGATTGCAAGGGGAAGAAAGAAGCTACCGATGTTCAACACTACAATTGCAGGGAGATGGGAAATTATGAAAATTGAAGTCCTAAGAGTGAGGGAAACTTACCTTAGAAAAGGCCAAGGGATTAAGGCCAAGATTATGCTATCACTACTACTGAGGTAGAAGCTCCGAAAGATGTGGTGGTAGGACATTTAATGGTTTCCTCAAGTTTAGGAAATGCTCTATTTGATTCTGAATCATTGTATTGTTTCATATCTTCTCAGTTTGCTAAGAAAATTAGATATTTCTAATTTGATTTAATAAGGGAGTTTTCAGTTAAAACTCATAAGGGGAGTATCATCGTAACAAAGTTTTGTGAATCTGTTCCTATTAAAGCATATAAATTTTCTTTATCTGCTGATCTCATCACCATACCCATGATTGAATTTGATATAATCCTTGATATGGATTGGATTCTGGACCATGATGTAAAAATTTATTGTAAGAGGAAGGAGGTTACTATTTTTGATGACGATGATAAAGAACACCTCATCTTTAGAGTAGAATCATCACCTACTAATTCTTATCTAGATCCACCCCCAGTAGCTAAACTAAATTCAATTATTGGGGAGGAAGAGAATGAAATTACTGTGGGTGGGGAAATGAATGTTTAAATAGAGGATGTACCTATTGTGAAAGAATATATTAATGTGTTTCCAGAAGATTTACCTAGACATTCTCCAGAATGAGAAATTGAGTTTTCCATTGATTTAATTCCTGGATCAAGGCCTGTATCGAAGACTCATTATAGAATGACCTATGTGGAATTAGTGGAACTAAAGAAACAACTAGAATAATTGAGTAATAAAGGATTTATTCTCCCTAGTGTTTCTCCATGGGGAGCCCCTATTATTTTTTTTAAGAAGAATGATGGATCTATGAGGTTGTACATTGACTACAGGGAGATCAATGATATAACAATAAAGAACAAGTATCCCCTACCTCACATTGATGATTTATTTGACCAACTTCATGGAGTACACCTATCGATTGTTTCTGATCGTGATCCACGTTTTATTTCAATATTTTGAAAAAGTATTCAGAAAGCCCTGGATATTGAGCTTCATTTGAGCACTGCCTTCCACCCCCAAACCGATGGACAATCAGAATGGACTATTCAAAGCTTAGAAGATAGTTGAGGTCATTCTCACCTGACTTTCAAGGTATGTGGGATCAATAATTACCTCTAGTATAATTTTCCTATAACAATAGCTTCCATTCAAGTATTCAGATGACACTATATGAAGCGTTAGACAAAAAGGGATGTCGCACACCAACCTGTTGGGATGATGTTAGTGAAAGAAAACTCATAGGCCTAGAACTGGTAGAGGAAATGATGGAAAAGGTGAAGGTAATCCACAACCACATCAAATCAGCTCAAAGTAGGCAGAAGGGCCATGCTGATATCCGAAGGAAGGATTTGGAATTTCAGGTAAGAGATCATGTTTTCTAGAAGTTATCTCCATGGAATGGTATTATACATTTCGGTAAGAAGGGAAAATTGAGTCCTAGGTACATCAGACCTTTCAACATTCTAGAACGAATTGGGGTTGTAGCTTACCATTTGGAAATGCCGCCAAATCTCTTCAAAGTTCACGATGTGTTACACGTATCACTATTGAGAAAATACATGTCTGACCCAACGCATGTACTCACTTATGAGGAAGTAGAACTGGAACCCGATCTGTCTTATTATGAAGTGCCTATCAGGATTCTTGATACCAGAGAACAAGTGTTGAGAAACTGGATGACTCGTCTGGTAAAAGTTCTATGGAGAAACCATAAGATGGAAGAGGCAACGTGGGAACCCGAGGAACTTATGATGAAGAACCACCCGAGTCTTTTTACTCAGTAATATTCTAGAAATTTTGAGGACAAAATTTTTTGAAGGAGAGGATAAGGTAACACCCCAAGATTCCATGGTGTGCTTCTCTTTGAATAATACAGTAGCGTGTGTCGTATGCAACTTCTAGGTTCTAACACACACCACAACCAATCAAAGTAGCCGTTATGAATAGTAATACCCACTTTTTAAAATTTTATAAATTTTATTATCCAAATTTTACTTCATTTTTGGATTCCAAATATCAAAATTAGCATAGGGTGAGTTTTTTATATCTTTCTAAGAACTTCCAATTTTTGATGAATGGTGAAAAATACTAAACTTTAATTAAAAAAAACTTTTTTAATCCAAATAATTTATAGTGATAAATTATACTATTGAGTGATTTTAAAGTATAGTTAGAATATATTTTTACCATTTAATCAAATGTTGGTAATTGGACCTAATTTCACATTTAAACTAGACATAAACAAGTGTCAATCTTTTGATAGTTATTATTTCTTAAAAAACACGCTTTTTGTTTTGACAACGAGAATTAATTTTAAATTAATTTTTGCCGCTTCTGTGTTTTGAATTTGGAAAAATGGATTCCTTATTTGGAATAAGGAGGTCCAAATTGTGTAAATAGATAACTTTTATTTTTAGACATTATGAATAATTACTTCGGTAAATATTTTATTTACCATGGTTAAAGGGTAAATCTGGTAAATATGGGTAATGAAATAATATTAAAATAATATTAAATTACCCTAACACGTATCCTAAAACTATTTTATGATACATGTATGGCAATTGGAATCTCTGGGTCATTTTTGGGACCACTTGAGAGTGATAATGACACTTTATATTAATTAATTTAAAGTAAAGGCAAAAATGACATAAACATATATCTTTTAGTAAAACAATTTTTTACAAGGTGTTATATAAGTTTTCTTTTAAACTATAAATATTAATTATAAAGCTAAAATGATTTAATACATAGTGGTATTTTACTTATAATTTTTAGATAGTGAATAATTAAATTTATTTATGACACAATGATGATGCAGTGTTTTCCTTATTAATGAAAGAAACAAATAAATGGTATTATAAATGTTAAAATAAATATAATTTGAATATTTTGATGTCATAAAAGGATTTTAAAGGTTAATATGGAATTATAGGATTGATTAAATAAATTTATTTTGAATTAATAAAGTTGTTATGACTTAAAAAAGTCAATTATTAAATAGTGTCAAAATTGACATAAAAGAGTTTTTAAAACAAATATTATATTATTAATTGATATAATATTCCTAAAAATATAAGGTTCTTCCCAAGAACTTATATGATGATAGGTATATCATTAATGAACTACTTGGGGTTCTCTTGGTAGTTTATAGTAATTTAATTAACCAAATAATATAAAAATACAAAGAGACATGGTAAATGTAAAACTAATTAACTAAGAGTTAAATCTAAATGATAAGGTTAATATAGTGACCCAAAACTGTCTAAAACGTATTGTTTGAGTGTATTTCGACCCATACCCACCTTAGTCTTGAAATAAATTAGTTTGGAGCCATTAGAAACCAAATATGAATTTATTATAAAATAATATTTTAAGTTTTTCCTGAGGTGCCCCTCACCCCTCTTATAAAATGGAACTCCCCTTCTCTCTAATTCAGAACTTCAAAGCATTTTTGCTTGGCCAAAACCTGCCAAAATAGCCTATCAACTATCCTCCCTTAATTTTAGTGGCCCTCGTTTATTAAAAAATCAATCCTAAGGAGCCATTTTGATCAAATAAAAAGGAAGAACCCGAAGAAGAGGTAAATATTTCATCACCTCTTTCAAGTTTCTTTCTTCTTCCACTTCCTTTTTATTTGTTGTTTACATTCTAAAATAATAAATCTATTATTTTCTATATAATTATATGTTATTATAAATATGTTACAAACAAATTCATTATTCTATCCATCCTTTGAATGACATGTCACCATACGTGCGTACGTACGGCTTACCGTCTCCACGTCGCGGTGTAATTGTTATTCAATATATAATAATTTGGATGGGCATAATAATGATGTGTAATTTATGTAAATAATAAATATAACATGATAATGATTCTGTATATATGATATACCATCCAATTATATATTATTTTAATATCAAAATAATAATAGTGTCGCTCGTGCATACGTACGGATTACCGTCTCCACGAATGCGATAAGATTCATTCCCCATCGTATCCATTCAAGACTAATTTTCATTTTATGATTAAATGTAATATTTAAAGACTTGATATCATTATGGATATGAATAATATACATCCCATCAATAAAAAATATGACTCACAAAACAAATAATATAAAGGAAAACAAATCTGTTAACACCCGAAACAACGTTAATACTAAGATATTATTAACGAAGCAATGTTAAAAGATTATATATGATTTCATGTTAATGTATATGATTATTGTATAATTTAATAACAATTATTTCACCATTATAAAGGATGTTAACCTAACCTAAACCAAGTAAAAGTACAAGTATGTTTTAAGTTCACAATCTCTTTATTATCTGAGGTTGTTTATACGTAATTATCTACTGAGACTTGTTTATCATCCACACCCATGTTTCTTAAAAATGTATTTAAAAACATTCTTAATATTTTATAGACTATGGGTTAAAGTAATTTATACTATTGTTTTACTTTTTATAAGATTTTTATAAAATAATCTTTCTGTTGTTTTCCAAACAAGGTCCTTTTTAACCATTTCGACAGAATTAAGGTAAGAATGTCTTTTTATAACTTATACGGTGGGTGCAGCTATTTTCCGCCATTATAAAATCGCGAAAGCTTCATTTACAAGCTTATAAGAATATTTTCAATGTAAATGTTTTATTTTATAATAATGTGAATTTTAAATGAATTAAAAAATAGAGATATTTCTCTCAAATAGTTTTGATTTCATCTATGTCAATATCCTTTGATGGATTTTATGCTTATTTGAAGTTGGTTTATTATGATACAAAACTTCCATATTGTATTGAAGGTTTTGTGATATGTTTGACTATGGATGTGTTATTTTTATACCAATTATGGTTTATGGATAAATTATTGACATTTCATATGCTAGTTTTAATATGAATGTTTATGTTATGTTTAATCCTTTTCATATGAGGAATGCATTTGACTTCGTAAGTGACGGGTGGAGCCCGCTATAGCTCCTTGATGTATCGATAGGTATCATGAGACAAAATAGTGTCTTTTCACAAGTCCTTGAAAAAATATTATTTGTAGTCTTGGCACAAGGCCTTGACTATGTGGTTATGATAGTCTGGCATTATGCAGTCCTTAATTATGAAAGTGGTTACTGATATGCATGTGATTATTCGACTAGTAGAATATCCATGTGAATAAGTAAATGACATTATTTCATTTTATTTTTTTCATATTATGATTAAGTTCAAGTTTAAAATGCTTTTAATTTAGTTATACACTTGCTTAAATGTTTATGCTTATTTATGAAAGTTTCTACTGTATTGTTATCCTTATTGAGCATCTGAGCTCACCCCTTTCTATGTTTTATTTTTCCTAGGATGTGAAGAAGTATTTTATGACTGACCTATAGGGATATTCCGAGGGGATATGAGTGTTGACTATGGATACTATGCTATTGTATTTTTTCAATTTATGATGTAATGTAAGACTTATGAATGTATCTAGTGTTTCCAAGGATACTAAACTAATCGGTCTTTCGAGACTTGATCTTTTGTGATCATGCCAATGTTATGTAATAATGCACCGAATCTGGGTAACTGGGGTTGGGGAATTACACCAGAATTGTGATACCACCAGACTAGTTCTATCACTATACTATATCTACCACTGATTAGATATACTGATAAATCAGATGATCTACTGTTGACAGATCTGCTGCTGGACTATGCTACCGTTTGATGCAATTTACTGTTATTCTAATCTAACAATAGTATGATACTGTTGTTGTTCTGAAACTCATTTGAATTAATTCCTCCAATGACTTTTTTTATAATTAAATATTTTCAGTCTCATGTGGATTAATTAATCATTATTTCTAAACCACTCCATAGATTCATTGAAGAAAAAGCTGAATTTTCCAGATTTTGTATATAGTATGAGGATCCATGATATTGTTGTTATTTTTCTTCAACAAATAATTATATATGGAGAGCTGTATATTATGGAGAAATTCCTTATGTTCCATACATATACACATGTGTTTCTATGAAAGTGTAAAAAAAAAAATAAGAGCCTTCATACACTGTATAAAGAAACAATCCTAACTCACCCATGTTGATTTTTTTCAGAACATATACAGAGTAGAAACAAAAGGATTCTTCCATACTCTACTATACTCTATTTTCTTTCAGTTTTTGAATAACCTATCCATGATTCTGAAAAAGATAAATATGTGGAACTTTAAATATCTGAATTTATTCAGACCGAGCAGTACCTATTCTTCCATTTTATAATCATTTGTTTCTATCTATTTTTTCTTTTCATTTGAGATGTGTGTTTCATTACTCTATTTATCTATATGCAATATCTTCTGTCCCAAACTAGATTGTGATTGAAACACTTTCTCAACTTTTCTCTTTTGTATACCCATGAAAACTGGGGAATAGGTCATGTGTGACCTATCTATTGTTTTTCTTCCCATGTATAACTGTGGAAGAGGATTTATGCCTGAAAAACCTTGTATGCTACTGATTTTAAAACCCAATCTAGGTTGTGGATCATGTTTATTGACTAATAAACTTCTTGGAATCTAGTGATTTCAAATTGGATGGGATTAAGTCTCCTCCTGATACTAAACCCATTGTTTTACTCTACTGTATGATCTATTTGTTTTGTTTTCATTTATATCAAAGTTTAAACTATATATGTTATTGAAATATGAAATAAAAACCTCAATTTCATATTTAGTCTTAATTATTATTTATATAAAGTGTTGGATTAATTAATATAGTTTCAAAAGTTAAAGTGATTTCAAATATTGTTTTAACTGTGACATAATCTCACTTTCAAAAATTATTAGAAAGGTCAAGCTTATATAATTCTATCATTTTGAATAATTGGGTGTTTTTAATTAACTATGGGGATTCAGTTTTAAATTGTTTTTAATATAAATTTTTATTGGGTATACAATTCACCCCCTCTTAAGTTACTCACTCCGAACAATATTAGGCATCATAAGAGTTTTAAATATATTTTCAATTGTGATTTAGTTATCATTTAAAGATCTCAAATTTATGTTACATCTAAATTTAACTCATTATGGATAATAATTGAAAATAGGGAGATAATTCTACTATTCATCCGTATTTTAATGGAAAAACCACTTTCAATGGAAAATTAAAATGAAAAATCATCTTGAAATCATGGGTTCTGAAATCTAGACTATAATAGAGGATAAGTATGAATTATCCAAAAATTATAGAATTGAATGAAGAGATCCTAATAAACTAGCTTATAACAATAAATATAAACCTATGAATGACTTATATTGTGATTTAGGATATGAAAAGTTCTATATTATTTATTCATCTACTAATATATTCTAAATTTGGGATAGTTTAGCTGTTTCTCATGAAGGAAAATTTAATGTCAAGTAAACATGTTTAAATAATTATACTATTAAATACGATAATTTTAAGATAAAACAGGATGAAACTATTTATAATAAGTATCTTTGGTTTAATGAGACGATGAACACAATTCATTCATTGAGGAAACAAAATCCCAACAAATATCAAGTGATGCACCTATTGAGGTGTTTACCAGACATATAGAAAGGAAATTTAGTTTCAATCTGAGAGTCATGTGATGTTGGTAAGTTTCTTGTTAAAATACTGATATAAAATATCATGATGTATGAGGAGGAAGTCAAAGTAAAAAAATATGAATAGGATTAAACAAAGAGAAAATATGTAGACTTCAAAACTATAGCTTCAAAATAAAAAGATAAGATCAATGCTAATAGATCAAGTGATAAAGAGTCCCATGCTGATAGTGATAAAGAAAGGACCCACTAGTCCAAAATATTCAAAAAGTTATATAAAAGGAATAATTTCTTCAAGAAATATAGTTATAAAGGGAAAAATGGAAATAGAGATAATTAGAGAAAGGATTAGAAGAAGGATGATATTGTGAATGAGATATTCTATTATAAATGCAAGAGAAAAGGTTATGTCAATGTTGAATAGCCTAAGATAATATTTAAGAAGAAATATGATGATAATAATAAGAGGTATAAGAAATATATGAATGAAACTTGAAGTGCTTCATAGGATCGCTCAAGTGAATCAGATTCAAACAGAGAAGACAACCATGATAGTGAAAACATGTGTTTTATGAAAAACACATCTAAGTTATCTGATGTTTTTCTTGCGTCTCTTGTTCATATTTCTAACATATCTGGAGAAAAAAATAGTGATGAAAACATGTCTAATGAATAAATTTTAGAATAATTTAATATGTTGGAGGATTATTTTAATGAACATAAAGATAAATATAAAATTTTAAAGAAGAAACACAATTTGACTGCCAGTTTTAAGACTAATATTAATATTGAGAAAGATAAAAATGGTCCACAAATAAATGGGAATAATGAGTTAAAATTATCTAATGAGAATTTTAAAAAGAATTTTTAAATATTTATAAATGGGAGAAATACCTTGACTCAAATTCTTGGAAATAAGACAACAGCCAAATATACTACTGAAATTGGTTATCAACCTGGACAAAAAAGAATAATTAAAAATAATTTTATTCCTACATCCAGTTATTATAATTATGTTACCAATTCTTATTATTTTGGAACTAAAATTTTAATTGTCTTTAAAATTCTCAAATATTTTCTTTAAGAAACATACTAATCAATTATGGGTTCCTAAAACTTTGATTACTAACATTTATAGACCCAATAAGAGTTTGGTACTGGATTAATGTTTTGTTTAAATTTTTTTATAGGAAACCTTCTTGAAAAGATTTAGTAATCACTTATGGTATCTGGAAGGTTTCTATTCTAGACACATGACTAGTGACTATTTTTATTTCAATAACCTAATCATGGTGGATGGTGGATAAGTCACTTTGGGTTACAACTCCAAAAGAAAAATTATTGGTCCTGGATAAATTGGTAACCCTAATACTATTTTAATTTCTAAAATTTTATTTTTATATAGATTAAAGTATAATATTCTCAGAATATCATAGCCATGTGATTATGGGTTTCATTTAAATTTGAAAAAAATTCATGGAATGTTTTGATTTTAAAAATGATTTAGTTTTTACTGATTTAATAAAAGATAATATATTTTCTGTTATTTTAGATTTCTTGTTTTTACAAAAATTTTCTTGTATAAGTTCTTTCACATAGAATATTGGATTTTTTTCATAGGATACTAGTAAATTACAATATTCATTCACTTAGAATGATAAATAGGAAATAGTTTGTCAAGGATCTTTCTAAACTAGATCTCCCAAATGATAAATTCTGTAACCCATGTAAAAAATGGAAACAACACAAAGTCTTTTAAAAAATAAGAGAAATAAGTTTCAACTTCTCAACCACTTGAGTTGGCTCACATAGACTAGTTTAGAGCTTTTATAGTTTCTAGCTGAAATAAGAATCACTATGTTTATGTTCTTATGGATGAATTTTCAAGATATAATTGAGTGTTATTTCTATCATACAAAAGTAAAGATTGTTCCTATTTTTCTGAGTAGTCTAAATCTGTAGAAAATATTTGTGGGATTAGAATTAAATCCTCAAGAAGTAATCATGGCTGTAAATTTAAAAGTCAAGATTTTAAATCATTTTTATTAAAATATGGATATAATAATAACTTTTCTTCTCCTAAGACCCCAAATTAGAATGGTCTAGTGGAAAGTATAAATAGAACCATTCAATAAATTACACAAACAATGCTAAATGAGTATGATTTACATATTTATTTTTTCAGAAAAAGATGTAAATACAAATTGATAAATAATTAATGGAGTTTTTATAAGACCTCTATTAAACAATTCCCCTTATGGTCTATAGAATGAAATAAAATAAAAGGTTAATTAATTTATAGTTTTTGGTTGAAATTTATTTATTCTCAATACTAAGGATAATATATAAAATTTTTCTTCCAAGAGGGATGGTGGAATTTTCCTATAACATTCAATATCTAGTAAATCAAATAGGGTTTTTTAAAAAGGGGATAAAAATGTTGAAGAATATATTCATGAAAAATTTGATTAAATTGATCCACATGATCCTAAGACCCCTTTATATAAACTTTAATATGATATTCCAAATTAAAATATAAATTCCAAACCATCTAACAATTCTGTAAAATAATCATAAAAATATTCCTGTTCTGAGGAAAAACCTAAACCTGAACCTATAGAGGAGAATGATATAATAGAAACTTATTTTTATAGAATTATTGGGACTCATAGATACCATCCCCTACATGTTATAGTTAGATATCTAGATAAAGGAACGTAAAATATATATTCTCTTATAAATTAGGTTGAACATCAAGGTTTCTTATCACATATATAACATGAGAACATTAATGATGCAATTAATGATGAATTCTAGGTGATAGAAATGCAATGGGAAATTAATCAATTTGAAAGAAATAGTTTTTGGGAACTATTAGATAGAGCTAAAGTCAATCTTACCATTTTCACTATATGGGTGTTTATAAACAAAGTTGATGAGTCAAGCACTATAGTTAGAAATAAATCTAAACCAGTTACACAATGATACATTCAGGAGGATGGTTTTGACTATGAGGAAACCATTGCACCAATGTCCATAATTTAAGCCATTAAAATACTTCATTTCCATGAATCACATTTTTATTTTAAAATATATCAAATCGATGTTAAGAGGGAGTTTATAAATGGTTGTATTATTAAGGATGTTTTTGTTGAATAACCCCCTAGATTTCAATATCCTCACTTTCCAAATCATGTTTCCAATGTCCCTTAGATATTGGTATGATAAGATCATCTCTTTTCTAATTTATAAAGGTCTTCATAATGTCATAGATGATCCTACTCTATTTATAAAAATAATTTCAAAGGATTTTTTAGTTATAAAAATTTATGTTGATGATATTATTTTTGGATCATCAAGAAATTATTTATATACTGTTTTTTTTTGAAAATGATGAAAACTGAATTTGAAATGATTTTGATGGGTGAGTTAAATTTTTTTCTTGGGTTTAAATTTTTTGAACCAATGAAAGAATTATTTTAAATCAAATTAAGTACGAAAAATACATTCTAAAATGTTTTGGATTGGATAATAAAAAAATTAGTGATACTCCCATGACGAAAACATGAAATATGGATCTTGAAGAAACTAAAAAGTCAGTAGATCGAACCAATTACATAGGTATTATTGGAATCTTGTAATTCTTAACTGATACCCTTATAGATATTAATTTTAGTTTGTGTATGTGTGCTCATTTTTAATAAAATCCTAAAGAGTCACATTTACTTACTATTAAGAGAATTTTCAAATACCTCTAGTATATAACCAATTTAGGAATGTTATATCATGAAGGAAAATAATTTGATTTAGTAAGTTATTCAGATTCATATTTAGTTGGTTTTAATCTAGATAGAAAAATAACCTCTGGAACATGTCATCTTTTGGGAAAGTCACTAGTTTAATGGTTTAGTAAAAAGAAAAATTATTTATCACTGTCCACTACCAAGGCTGATTATATAGTTTCATGACATTTCTATGCGCACATTATATGAATGAAACATACATTTTTAGACTATGGATATCAATTTAGACATGTACCTATAAATTACCACAATACAAGTGAGATAAAATATTTCCAATAATCCTATATCTCATTCAAGGAAAAAACATATTAATGTAAGACATCACCTTTTGAGAGATCATTTCCAAGAAGGTGATATAAATATTGAATTCATTGTAACTGAATATCATTTGCTGATATATTTAAAAATCCCTTGTATTCTGAGAGATTAATCAATATGAAATATGAACTTCGAATGATAAAATTAAGTTAATTATTTATGATCAAATTTCCATATTTAGAGATCCACTATTGGTAATCCACCATTGGAGATCCACTGTTAGATATCCACTATTGGATATCCACCATTAAAAATCCACTGTTGGTGAATCACCATTGGGTGGTCCACCATTGGGAGATCCACCATTATTGATCTACCAATCGAGTCTCTATTTTATATTCTTCTGGTTATATTTTCTTTGTTTAAATTTTTATGAGATTTATATATGTATATTTTATTATATTTTTTATTTCAAAATTCATAAATGATAAAATAAAATCTTAAATTTGATTTTGGGAACACTCTGGCTCACACCTCCTTTTGAAACTTTTGACATCCATCTCTCCCGACCTTTAACCTTACTCACAATCTTCCTTATCAATTTGATTTAGTACAATGGAGAGAGTGAACCACCCATCATTTTCATATCTAGAAGGATCATTTCATATGAATAGATCTCAATGGGAATCCATCCACACCATAGTTGTTAAACCAAAGGACCCACAACCTACAACTTGAGTTTTTGTTGTAAAAAAAAGTGATATTTTGAGTGGATAATTTCAAGTAACTCTTTAGTGTTTAAGGTTATTCAGGACCAGGAGTGGATGGAATGGTTTTCATGAAATGGAAAAACATTATTTCTTATGTTGGTTCACCAATTTTACCAGTACACATAGTATATCTTTGGTGAGAAGAAATATATGATTTGAAGTATGGTTGATGGAAAAGAGGTTATATTTTCTTCAAAAAATGGGCCATATGAATTTATGTACCTCGCATAATTATTTCAAATGATTAGCATGGTTCTATTCCAAGTGATAGTGAGGTTTTAATTTATGGGAATTCTCTATTGGAGTTAATTGGAAATGGTATAGTGTGAATATTTTTTACTAAAAAACTTGATTTTGAGTTTAGACTCTTGTTTAAATTCATCCAGAACATGATATGTCTTTATAAAGGGGATTCATCATGATGATATATCATGATGTATTTGTTTTATTCCTTAAAAAATATGATATAAAATAAATTTGTGAAAATATTTTATGGTACATATGATTTATATGAGAAATTACTCATCTAGATCAATCTACTTAATATATCTTATACTAATATCATATATTATGGAATCCAATGGATTGGTAGATGAGAATAAAGAATCAGAAGTAAAATGTGGTGGTTTTTATTTGATCCAGTTTACCTTTAAGTGAATGATGGTAAATTAGAATATGTGGTTTAGGAAGAGGGTTGTGGACAATGAAAATCTATATAAGGATTCTGATTTAGTGAATCACCCAACAAGACCTAAAGATATAATTGATCCAAGTTAGAACCAGATGAGGTTTTGTTTAATTCTGATAATGAAATAAAATAAAAAGAATATGAAATTAAAGAAGATATAGCTATTTATATTGAGGAAGGGAGAGACCAAGGTGTGGTTAAGAACACGTAAGTTTTCTTTGGATCTATTTTCCCTTCTATGTCTCTTCATGAAAGAGAGAGCTTGTTAATTTAATGTGAATAAGAGGAGACTAAATTATTATGAGAGGAATAGGTTGAGAGTTCTTCTAAAATCTCAATGGACATGGTTGATGTTTCAGGTGGTTTTGAGGATGAAAAATGTGACAGACCATAGGATACAGAAGGAAATGACGATGATGATGCTGTTGATAGAGAAAAATCACATCCATATCCAGTAGTTTCTATTTTAGGTAGGTCAATATATATACCAGGTTATATTCATCCTACTGTTGATGCTTCCTTTGATAAAGATGATCCTCGAGGATCTGTTAAGGGGGAGAAATCCCCAGGTTCCTCCTATCATAAATTAATTCATAGAGATAAACCAGCTACCACAAATAAGGACAAAGTTGCTTCTAAGGGGGAGCCTTCTCTTGGTTATAAGCTACTGGGAATCTCCTACCAAGATTTATATGGTGAGGGTGATAATGAGAGTGATGATGATGACCATGGAAGTAGACCTAATAATAGTGGAATTTCGAAACCTATTAATGGAAAATATCTTAAGGGATCTCTGGTGAAGCAAATTGATAAAGCTAGTTAGCTGCAAGATTTTCCTTCTGATGCTCCTGCTCCAAGATCTGAGCATCTAGATGGTGTTTTAGATAAGAGGATTTATTCACCTATACCCACTGCTCCTCTACCTTTAAAACGTGTTACTAAGGAATATTTGTAAGATTTTAGAGTGAGTATGATTTCTGATATTAGGGGAATCCTTCAATCCCAATCTCCTAGAGTAACACAACTTAGTGAAATAGATACACGACATATCATAGAGTTCGTTATATTCCATATTAATCCTAAAATGATATTGAATATTCAAGAATGATATATTTAGAATAAGATATTGTCTAATGAGATAGAATTAGTGAATTCTCTCATGGATGATATGAGATCCAGTTTTACTACAGGTCAGACATCCTTTCTAGAGAGGTTGGAAACCTTTCTGTCAACTATTGCTTCTACTTCAACTTCTCCACCTTCTGTATATTATATTGATGTTGAGATTATCATAGTTATTTTTAGGGAAGAGTTTCATGTTATCTTGGGTGATCTCACTACATTACATTTGTCGGAACTTCAGTAGATCAGGAAACATGATGAGAATATATATAAATTGTCTAGAGAGTGTTTAAATGAAGTTATAAGTGATATATTGACTATCACTAAATCCTTAAAATACCACCTTTTAAAAATTTATAGCAATCTTGATATCAATTATCATTTTAAATTTATTTCTGAGAATTTAAGGATACCTCATGTGACTTTGGACTTCAAAGAGAAAGTGAACCAAATTAAATTTTTGGTTCCTATGATCAAATTTTTTATGGATGAAATGAAGTGATTATTCACAGTAATAAAGAGAGGTGGGAACATAATTATAGATTTTTTAAATTTGATGAAGCTATTTTTATATGTTTCTAGGATTGTAGTGGTGGCACCATAAGTCATTCTTATGTCTGCTCTCAATTTTTAACTATTTTCTTCCCCCACCTCCTCGGTTTCACCCTTTGATCATGTCTCCAGCTAAATATGTTCGACATCTTAGGCCAATTGTAATCTGTAAGCTTCCTTAGACTACCTCTTCAACCTCAAATTCTTCCTCCGTGCCTCCTATATCTAGAAAAGTAAAATATTCAGTTATTACTTCATCCCATTGAGCTGAGAGTGATTCTGACTAGGATTAGTCTTTGATAGGAATTTTATTTTCCCCTGTATTACTTTTTGAGTTAAAATCCAGTGACTTTTGCATCTATTGAAGCTTTTCTATTCTTCCTCTTTATCTCTTTACATTTATTTATTATCTTATTTTTTGATAATCTCAAAAGGCTGAGTATTTGTGGATATTATTTAATTATTTTTATAATATCTTTACTTGTATTTATATTCTAAATTAATATGTTAAGAAGATCATATTTTATGTTCATCATTCCGGTTTTTATTTTTATATAAATTGTTACGACATTCCATGATTTTTGATCATCAAAAAGGGAAATATTGTTAGAACCTATTTAATTTAATGCTAAAAAATCATGATTATTATGTTTCTAACAATTTAAATGTTTTAAGATAGTGAATAATATTCTATGTAATTTTGTGAATAAAATTGGTTATGTAGAGATCTCCAATTAGTTAAGAAGATCTACATTCAATTCATAGATATCTACCACTGGCTGTGATGATCTATCACTAGTTCAATCAGATCTACTAGTGTGCTACAAATACAACTAAAGTTTATCAGTGTTGGATCTACTATTGATGGAATCTGCCGTTAGTTCAAAAGATCCACAGTTAGTTCAACAAATCAACCATTAGTTCAAACAAGATCTACCAATGAACTATATATACCACTAAACATGATCTGTCAGAGAACTATATCTACCACTGAACAAGATATACTGTTATACTCTACCTCCATACTTGTGCTACCACTAGACCAGATCTACTGCCAGACCAGATATACAACCATAATAGATCTAATGCAAATTAGATATACCAATAGTTTGGATAATATTCCATTGACGCACTACGATAAAATGTGGATTTAGCGGCGGTTTATTATTCCGTTTCGCGGCGGTTTAAACCCCCGCTAAATCGATTGGCATCAGTTTTAGAAAACCGCCGCTAAATTGTGCGTCGGGAAACTATTCGCAGCGGTTTTCCAAACCGTCGTAAAATGTTTCATGGTGGTTTTTAGCGGTAGTTTAAACCGTCGCTAAATGATTTAGCAGCTGTTTTTTGTATTTTTTTGAATTTTTTTTTAAATTTTATTTATTTATTTATTTCGAATTTTATTTATTTATTCATATTTATTTTATTTATTTATTCATATTTTATTTATTTATTTATTTCATATTTATTTTATTTATTTATTACGTATTTTATTTATTTATTTCGTATTTATTTTATTTATTTCGTATTTATTTTATTTATTTCGTATTTATTTTATTTATTTCATTTAATTCGCATTACTTTATTTACTTTATACATGCATGCATGCTCATACCCATGCACATGCCCATGCAAATGCCCATGCAGATGCCCATGCAATATAAAGAAATACCGCATTTGGTGAGATTTGAACCCTAACCTCTAGCATATTTTCCAAAGACTTTACCACTCCAGCAAGCTCGTCATGTGGTTAAGAAACAGAATTTAATATACATATATATACTAATTGAAAAAACAGATAATACATAATAAATAAAAATAAACAAATAAAGAAATAAGAAATAAGAAATAAGAAATAAGAAATAATAAATAATAAATAATAAATAATAAATAATAAATAATAATAAATAATAAATAATAAATAATAAATAATAATAAATAATAAATAATAAATAATAAGTAATAAGTAATAAGTAATAAATAATAAATAATAAATAATAAATAATAAATAATAAATAATAAATAATAAATAATAAATAATAAAAAATAAAAAATAAATAATAATAATAAATAATAATAAATAATAATAAATAATAATAAGTAACAAATAACAAATAATAATAAATAATAAATAATAAATAATAAATAATAAATAATAAATAATAAATAATAAATAATAAATGATAAATAATAAATAATAAATAATAAATAATAAATAATAAATAATAATAAATAATAATAAATAATAAATAATAAATAATAATAAATAATAAATAATAAATAATAAAAAATAATAAATAATAAATAATAATAAATAATAATAAATAATAAATAATAATAAATAATAATTAATAAATAATAAATAATAAATAATAAATAATAAATAATAAATAAGAAATGACAAATAACAAATAATAAATAATAAATAAAAAATAAAAAATAAAAAAAATAAATAATAATAATAAATAATAAATAATAAAAAAATAATAAATAATAAATAATAAATAATAAATAATAATAAATAACTACTAATAATAATAAAAAATAAAAAATAAAAAATAAAAAGTAAATAATAATAATAAATAATAAATAATAAATAAGAAATAATAAGAAATAATAAGAAATAATAATAAATAATAAATAAAAAACAATAAATAATAATAAATAACAAATAAGAAAAAATAAATAATTAACACTAAATAATAATAAATAATAATAAACAAATAATAAATAATAAATAATAAATAATAAATAATAAATAATAAATAATAAATAATAAATAATAAATAATAAATAATAAATAATAAATAATAATAAATAATAATAATAATAAATAATAAAAAATAATAATAAATAATAATAAAAAAATAATAAAAAAATAAAAAATAAAAAATAAAAAATAAAAAATAAAAAATAAAAAATAATAGTAAATAATAAAAAATAATAAAAAATAATAATAAATAATAATAAATAATAATAAATAATAATAAATAATAATAAATAATAATAAATAATAATAAATAATAAATAACAAATTATAAATAATAACAAATAAAAAACTAATAAATAATAATAAATAACAAATAATTATTAATTAATAATAAATAATAAATAGTTAATAATAATAAATAATAAATAATAAATAAGAAATAAGAAATAAGAAATAATAAAAAATAAGAAATAAGAAATAATAATAAATAATAAATAATAAGAAATAAGAAAAAGAAATAATAAGAAATAATAAGAAATAAGAAATAATAATAAATAATAAATAATAATAAAAAATAAATTCTTAATAATAATAAATAATAAATAATATATAAGAAATAATAAATAACAAAAAAATAAAAATAAAAATAAAAATAAAAAATAAAAAATATAATAAAAAATAATAAAAAATAATAAACAAATAATAAACAAATAATAATTAATAATTAATAAATAATAATTAATAATAAATAACAAATAATAAAAATAAATAATAAATAATAAATAATAAATAATAAATAATAAATAATAAATAATAAATAATAAATAATAAATAATAAATAATAATAAATAATAATAAATAATAAATAATAATAAATAATGAATTATAAATAATAAACAATAAATGATAATTAACAATAAATAATAAATAATAAATAATAAATAATAAAAAATAAATAATAATAAATAAGAAATAAGAAATAATAATAAATAACAAATAATAAGCAATAAATAATAAATAATAAATAATAAATAATAAATAATAAATAATAAATAATAAATAACAACAAATAACAAATAAAAAATAAAAAATACTAAATACTAAATACTAAATAATAAATAATAAATAATAAATAATAAATAATAAGTAATAAATAATAAATAATAAATAATAAATAACAAATAATAAATAATAAATAATAAATAATAAATAATAAATAATAAATAATAAATAGTAAATAAGAATAATAATAAATAACACATAATTAATAATTATAATTAAATAAATAATAAATAATAAATAATAAATAATAAATAATTAATAATAAATAATAAATAATAATAAATAATAAATAATATATAATAAATAATATATAATAAATAATATATAATAAATAAAATATTATTATTATTAATAATAAATAATATATAATAAATAATAAATAATCAGTAACAAATAAATTTATTAATAATAATAAATAATAAATAATAAATAATAAATAATAAATAATATATAATAAATGATAAATAATAAATAATAAAGAAATATAAATAATGAATAATAAATAAATATAAATAATAAATAAATATAAATAATAAATAATAAATAACCCGTAACAAATAATAGATAATAAATAAATTAAAGTATATTATAAATAATAAATAATAAATAATAAATAATAAATGAAACACATGAAAAAGTATGAAAATGCATGATAAGGGATGAAAAATTATGAAAACGTATGAAAACAGATGGAGAAGAATGAAGAAGGAAGCATTAGAAAGCATGAGAACTCATGAAACTCATGAAAACTCTGGAAAACCCCTTAAGAATTCAACATAATCATCATAACAACCCACAAAAAACCATTGATAAAGATAATGAAATCAAGGAAACCCAAATAAACAGTAATAAATGGAGCAACCGTTAAAACCCGTCAAAACGATCATAAAGTGATAAAAACATTGGACTCACATTAATGGAGATAACTTATGATCCGAGAGTCCGTCCCAGATCCACAACCAGTCAAATAAAAGATCCTAAAATGATCTTCGAGCTGATAGGTGAAAGAGACTGAATGGACTGGTGGATCTGAAGTTACGACCATTTAAAAAAACTGACGGGGAACAGGTGCTAGAAACGAGGCATCAAAAAACATAAGAAACCCAATACCCACTAAAAATGCCATAACTAATGATCTAGGAGTCCATGTGGGTGCCACGACATGTCAAACTGAAGCTCATGGAATGAACTATGATCTGGCAGGTGAAAGAGTCCGCACTGACACACAGATCGAAAGTTAGGTCTATTTGAATACAAGTTCGACGGGAAACCGTTGATAGAAATGAGGTTTTAGAGGCCTTTTGAGGGGTTTTAAGGGTCAAAAAACATGACAAAAGCTTTCTTGTGTCAAACTGGTGCATATCTCTCTTGGCTGGCTTTGATTTGATTTGTGGTAGAGCCCAAACGGACACCCGGAGCGAAAGTTATGGCCGTTTGAAGTTGGAGAACTTTTTTCAACTTTCTTATAACTCTCATATCTTTTACACCTTAGACCGTCTCACTATTTTGATTATATGTACCCCTAGATCTCTTCATGAGCTTTGATTTTACTAGTCGTGGCACTCCAACAGATGCCCTGATCAAAAGTTATGGTCATTTTTGTGATTCTGGGGATTCTTAAGTTTTTTTTATTTTTTCCTTTCATTTCACAGCGGTTTTACCCAAACCACCGCTATTTTGTGGCGGTTTTTTAAAAAACCGCCGATAATCCTCGAAAAATTTTAATTTTTTTTTTTAAAAATTAAGACAGTTCGCGGCGGTTTTTAAACCGCCGAGAAACGACTATTTTCCAGTAGTGACAGATCTACTATTGTACTGTACTACCATCAGATTCAATCTACAGTTTGTCTATTGTACCACCAGTATGATACCATTACTATTCTAACTCTCATTTGAATTTAATTCCTCTAACAGCTAGTTTAAGGAATAAAATTATTTCAATATCATGTGGATTTATTAATCATTATTCCTAAAACACTCCATGGATGCATTGAAAAAAATCATAGTTTCTTAATTTAGTTCCCAATATGTGGATCCATGATTTTGTTATTATTTTTCTTCAGTATGTAATTGGACCTGAAGAGTAATAAATTCCAGAGAAATAACTCATGCTCTATACATATACATACCTGCAGTTGTGGAAGTATAGAACATAAAGTAAAAAAATACCTTCATACACTGTAAAGATGAAAAATACACGTGTGAAAGTTTTTAAAAACATCTATATAATAAAAATAAAAGAATTTTTCCAGACTCTATGATACTCTAATTTCTTGTACTTTTTGAAGAACATGTTTGAACTCCTTAGAAAAAAAATATACAAGAATATTTGAACATCTGAAGCTATTTAGACTGAGCAACAAATTTTCTTTAATTCTCTAATCATTTTTTCAATCTATTTATGATTTACATTTGAGCTGTTTGTTGCATTACTTTGTTTATCTGTACACACTTTCTCATGTACCAAACTGGAGTGTGCTTGACACACTCTCTTAACTTTTCTCTTTTTTAAACCCATGGTAACTATGGAAGAGGTCGTGTGTGACCCATCTATTATTCTTTCCCATGTATAACTATAGAAGATGATTTTTTCTTGAATAGCCTTGTGTGATATTGGTTGTAAAAACTGATCCAGGTTTTGGATCATGTTTATTGTTTAATAAACTACTTGGCAGTATGAGATTTCCAAGTTGAGGGGATTAAGTAATGGAATGAGACTGAACCCCTTGTTTTATTCCATCATGTGCCCTTTTAGTTTTATTTTTCTTTATTTCAAAGTTTAAACTGTATCTTTTATTAAAATCTGAAAAATAATTTACTTTGATAGATAGTCTTAATTTGTGTTTATATAAAGTGTTTGACTACATAATATAGTTTCAAAAGTTAAATTGATTTCAAATATTGTTTTAACGGATAACTAATACCATTTTGAGAAATTATTTGAAAGATCAAACTTATACAATTCTACTATTTGATTATCTAAGAGTTTTTAATTAACTCATGGGATTTAGTTAAATTTCTTTTCATAGAAATTTTTATTAGGTACTCAATTCACCCCTATTATTTAACTCACCCCAACAAACATTTATTAATTAATACAAACATTTACTAATTATTACTAATATTGAATAATTTTTTATTAATTATTACAAATTATTTAATGATTATTACTAATTCTTTTTAGTTATTACTATATTTTTACTAATTATTGAAAACTTTGAATAATTGTTAGATGTTTTTATATTTTTTACAAGTTATTAAAAAATTTATTTTAATTATTAATGAATAAGTTTGTAATAAATATTTTTTAATATTTATTAGTATTATATATATATATATATATATTAAAAAATTATATTAATTTAATAATATTTACTAATTATTAATAATATTTCCCAATTACTTATTAATTATTAAAAATAGTTTAATAATTAATACAATTTTTTAATTATTACCACATTTTTTATAATTATTTTAAATTGTTAATAATATTTATTTTTTTATATTTTTTTACAAATAATTACAATTTTTTACTAAGTATTACTTATATTTATTATGTAATAGTAATTATTTATTAATTATAAATAAATTTTAATAAATATTACTAATACATTATAACTAATCTCAAACATGGGAAAATATCAAATACCATATGATTAATAATAAAATATTATTGAGGAATGATATATCATAACATTAAAATAATTATTACAATAAATAATCAGGAACATTTAGTTCAAATATTACATATATATCATGCATTGTAATAATTAAAACATAAAAAAATCATATAAGTAAACATATCATTCTATCATATTCTGTCACCACTTTCGAATGGTGTAATCATAAATCAATAATTATTCACAACTCAAAATTTTTCTTAGATAAAATATACAATAATAATATGAGTCTTAAACAAACATGTACCTTATGATAATGAATCATTTAATTTTTTTCCAAACAAGGGAATAATTTTAATTAAATCAAGAAAAAAATTGACACTACACTTCAATATAATTTTTAAATCATATTTTGATTGAAAATATCTATTAAACTCTAAATAAATAAAGGTAAACACCCAAATAGAAAAATATCTTAAATCTAAAGGTTAAAGATTCAAAAAACTACCTCAAATCAAGTAGAATCGACACTTGCAGATCCAAAATATGTCGTTTTTTATGGTGGACAACTAAATAGGGAGGAATAAACCTATAATAAACTTGAATAACAAATAAATAGTAAAAATTGGGTATTTTTTTTACCTAGGGTTCAAATGAAACAATTGCAACAAGTGAGATAGGGAAATCAAAAAAAGAAGGAAGGAGGAGAGAAGAGGGGTCCTAACATGGGGAATTTAAAGCTCAATCAATAAAAAATTAGGTATGATAAACAAATTTGGTGGTGGGATGCATGATAGATTAATGAAAAAGGGTGGCTCCATGAAAGGGAAGAATTGATTGGGGGAGGAGAAAAGGGTTCATGTAATTTCACATCTAAAAAAATCCTATACCTATGGTTTGGAACTGTTGGTATAATCCTCCAAATCATTGGTATAGCCTATAACAGTAGTTTGGAAGGCCATTGGATGTTTTTCTGTTAGTATAGACCTATACCAATGGTTTTGGGAAAACTATTTTTATAGGTCTTCTATACCAACAGTTCCCAAAACATTGGTATATTCCATATTAAATACCTATACTAAGGGTTTTGAAAAACCATTAGTATAGGAAATTAAAAAAAAACTAGTAGGGATTTGAACCCAACACCTGCTAGTTATATTTTAACAAACTAACAATAAGATACAATGAATTTTGTGAATATAATTTGATAAATATGTATATGTATGTTTACAAATAATTTAAATTTTGATGTATTTAATTTTATTTGAAAAAAAATCTCATTAATAATCTTGGAACCTATACCAATGGTTTTGGGAACTATTGTTATAGGTACTCAAATTTTAGGTACCTATACTAACGGGGTTTGAAGAACTATTGGTATAAGTGATACATATACCAATGGTTTTGGAAAAACCATTGTTATAGGGTATGTATAAGGTACATATAGTAATAATTTTTCCAAAATCGTTGGTATAGGGTATGTATTAGGGAACTATACCAATGGATTTTCTAAAACAGTTTCTATCGGGTTTGTATAAGTCAGTTATACCAATAGTTTTTCCAAGACCATTTTTATAGGTCTATGGTATATCTCCAATTTCTAGTTTGATTTTTTTGCAATGGAGTAATAACAATAGACTATCCATCACTAAAAATAATGTCAGCATGAACTTTTAAAATGAACCATTCCATCCATCACTATTAATCTTGTCACAATGGCTAATAGCGATGAATACTATAGTCTATCAATATGATCCATCCCAATTTTTTTTTGTGATGGATACTATTTTCCATCGTAAAAACATAGTATTTTCTATTATTTATGACAGATGGAAATCCATCACAAATAACTAATCACAAATGGAAACTTTTCTAATAGTGATATATTAATAATTTTTTAAAGTTTTCCTATTTCCAAATTGTTATTAAATATTTTTACTTAATAATAATTAATAAATTATTAATTAGTTATAATTATTAATTATATTTTAAATTTGGTTTTCTAAATATATTATATTTTTATAATAAATACATATTTACAATTATATATATAAATATAAATATATTTATTAATCAATATATGATTTTTGATTATATATATAATTAAGGAAACCTTTTATCTATGCTAAGAAAATCATTGATGTAACCCCCTTTTATCAACACTAAAATAAAGTTTTGATAAAAATATCCTTTATCACCACTAAAGAAAAACTCTAATTAAGGGGGTGCATATAACATACCCAAACCCACACTCCTAGATCCAGTGCTAAAACATAATCTTTAAATTTATGGATTTGATACTGATAAATAGAAAAAATTTCATCCATCCAAAACATATACCATCAAATTGAAATATTAGATCACTTACATACCTAAAGACCTTTTAGGTTTAGAGTTTTAGCGAATCGAGACAAACTCTTACATAAATGATACCCATGATATTAAGTGTATATGATTACAACTATACCCATCTTATCCTATTCTATATTAAGAATTTAAAATCTCCCATAAAATTATTCACACATGAAACCTCTCTAGAAAAAAATAATTTAACATCATTCTTCATAACCAGGGGAAAAGTATGAATAATAAGGGTCAGTTCAAATGCTCCTTAAGGGTAAATATTGTTGGGACCAATTTGTGTATAAGGTTGTATTTGTTTCCAATAGTTGTCAATGAATATCAAAATTAAGGAGATCAAGAATTACTCCAATGAAATGGAGGAATGTAAATTCAGATGATTTTTGTACTGACCATAAGTTCAAAGAACAAGTGTCAAAGGTGACACATTGTTTACAACAGTGCAGAATGGTGAGGTATAATCCATCTGAGGATGCTTAAAGAAGAATGGGGATCTGATGAAGACCATGAAATTCTTCATGATTTCATAAGAAACATGCCAGAGCCTACTTGAATAATCGAGTCATATGTTTTGTATGAAGTAGAGAATGATGGTTGAAGAAGAAGATAGTGTGGAAGGGATTGGAATTATGAGATGGTCATGCAATTCACATTGTCTCAAAATATGATGATGATAAAGATATTCTACAAAGGATATATATCGTAATAGTGGATTTTGTGATGAAAGCAGAAGAGTTGTTGAAGAAGCCAAATCACAGAAAGGAAGCATTCCTGAAGTGTTGTGATTGTTGACAATGCAAACAATGACATACATCTTTGCTGAAAAAGGGGATTTCATGGTAGAATGTTGAGTTCAAGGGCTATGTTTAATGATCCATGTTTGATTCAAGAATGTTGACAAGGAATGGATGATATGGAGGTGGTCAAAAAATATCAGATACAAGTTGGAGCTGTTTTACATTGTTTGCCAAATTTTTGGTCTTGAAAATCGACAAATAGAGAAAAGTGGTTTTGGCAAAGAGACTTGCGCGCTGCCGTGTAGGGTATCCGAATGCCTATAAATAGAGGATCACCCATCCTCATTCAGTACAAAGTTCAAGACTTAGATATTTTTCGAGTTATCTCTACACAGGTGGTTGAGATGCGCAAGTGGTAGTTGGGTCGCACAAGCAGAGGCTGCGCGCCAGTTGTTGGCTGCGCGCCCAAGGCAGTTTGGGAGAGAAAGGAAGTGAGTCGCGCAGTTTTGAAGTTGAAGGAGGTGGTGTCACGTAGGTGGTTTGGTGATACCTGCGCGCCAGTTTGGACTTGCATGCCGAAGACCTGCGCGCCGTATTGGGACTTGCGCGCCGTGCATGGGGAAGAGCTCCAGGTGCTGTTGGAGTACGCCTGTCCTATTTGGGCTGCACGAAAACTGGAAGATTATTCAATACCTTCAGTGTAACAGATAATGTACTCATTTTTGAAGATGGAAGAGAAGTGAACAATTTGGTTTAATGAAGTGAAGTGGTACCACACACACATGACTGGTGTTTAATACCCTCGTTGTGATTTGCGAAGAGAAGAACAGTTCATGGAACTAAACTCAGATCTGCACAGAAAAAGGGGAATATATCAATACACTTAGGTGTCAGTATAGGGAATCAAAGGAACATAAGAAGAAGATTTATTGCATTCAGTTATTACACTAAGGAAGAATATTGAATACAAAAGAGCATCAAATCAGTACTCTGATGCAAGAATTGTCTAATGATGAAGAGGAGATAGAGAATTCAATACAAATCTATTAAAGAGACCTTCAATTCTATAAATTGAGTGTGACTTCACCAAGGGAAGTGAGCCATGGGTAGTCAACGGGAGTGACCCGAGGGACACAGTGAGATATCCCTAAACCTTTGTAAAGGCAGTGAGCCTAGGACAGAGTGACTGTGCCCAAACCATTGTAATCCACAGCTATTGAAGATTAGTGGAATTCGGTATAACCGGCGACTTGTCGGCGTATGCTCCTTGAACGTAGCCCTTAGTGGTGAACCATGTAAAAATGGCTATGTCATCTCTTTTCATGTGAATGTTTCATTGCTGATCATATCCATCATACAGGTTTAACTAGTTTTTACCAATGTGGGAACAAGATCCACAACTTTAAAAAGAAAAAGTTGACACCCTGATTCACCCCTCACCACTCAGTGTGTCCCGGGGTCCTATAAGTGGTATCAAAGGGATGTTCATGTATGTTGGATACTATACAGTAATTCTATTCATAATAGGATTTGATTTTCTTTCCTAATGTCAATAATTAAGAGCATTCTTGATAACGACTCAGTCATTTCTGAGCAGAATCCTACATCTAGAAAGACCATGACAAATAAGAAAAAGAAAGAGAAGAATCAGTTGAAGAAGTCCCTAATATCCAAAGAAGATGTAGTATCTGGTTCTCCATGCCCTTACAGTAATAAAGAAATATCAGGATTGGAAAGTATCGAGCATGTGACTCATGATTCTACTATAGGAATGGAAGAAACTTCTATCATAAGTGATCAGAAGAAGTTAATAATCTATCTGTGTGATATTCCTAAAGAAAGAGTTGCTGATATTTTGAGAATATTTCAATTCTTGCAGCTTGAGATCAACCGATTAGAATGTGAAGCTGATAACTTGGAAAAGGGCTTGGAAGGAAAAATTCTCGAATTCTTAAAGATCACCAATCAGATTAAAGCCTTTGATGAAAAATATGTAGTCACTAAGACTCTAAATGAAAATATCCATGGGCTTGAAGTTGAGCTGAAGAAGTGCATTGAAGTCAAGATTTTTTGTTTGGAAGAAACTTCCAAGAGATTCAAGGAACTTGACTCTTTGTTACAAAACAAAGTTAAGTTGCATGAAGATGATGTTGAAAGATTGAAGAAGATTTGTGAAGAGAAGATGATAACGATTGAAGATCAGAAGATCATCCTCAATATTTAAATTCAAACATTGGAAACTCAATTGAAAAATCTTGAAGAGAAATATTTTGAGACTTCACAAAAGAATGAAATAGAATCAGTTGCTTTTAGTACTCAATGCACATTGGAGGATGATAATGCCAAAAGACCTCCAACATGTGATAATAAGATCACGACATCACCGATTGATCTATCACAAGAAGCTAAGAAAGTGAAGGTATCATCCAAACCATCTTGTACACATGTTTCTAAATATGTTCCCACAATCAGTACAGGCTAGAAGAAAAATAAACAAGTATGGATGAGGAAAGGTGAGGAGAATAAACCTACCACTATGTCTAGGGTGGATGGGAAGAAAAAGGAGGAAGTTGGTTCCTCAAATAGAGCACAAAAAATTAAGAATAAGGCCCAACAACCTCATACATAAGATACAAAGAAGAAAAGATTTGTGGGTCAATGTTGGTGCTGCAATATATTTGGGCATTGTGCATAGGATTTTTGGTATAATCCCTTTAATGAAAAAGCACAAAGAAATCCTGTATCACAGGGAAGAAATCCAGAGAAGAAGAAGCAACATCTGCAGCTCCAGAAGCAACTATTTACAACAAATAGATTTGGAATGATTGATAACATCTGTGATGTATGCAATGGTAGTGGTCACAAGGTAAGCAAATGTCCATCTCAACATGCTTTCACTGTCGATAAGAAAATAAGACCTATGATGCCGTCTAAGTATGAAGCAAGTACCTTGGGAAGAAATCAGAAGAATAGTGTGAACACACATTTCCCCAAGAAGATCTCAAGTAGGGAAGCTAAGAAGTCCCAGGATTTTAGATCCATGAAATTAAAGGGTCATTCATCCAGTAGAAAAACTAAGTGGAATGAAACTCAGATGAACCGATGTGGATGATCCAAACCTACTGCAACAGTTCCAAATGAAATGTTGGTCATCTGGCCAGAATATTTGGAAAGAATGAGGAAACTTGAAAATAAATAAGCCAGGGCTAGTGGTAATGGAAAAGGAAAACATTCACGTGATGAAGACAGAGTGCATGAGAGATTGCAAACCAAGGGAAACACACGTGTCAAAGAAGTTCTGTGTGAGAGATGCATGAAATCTGGTCACATTGCAAAAGGTTGTCTAACCTTAATACCAGAGCAAGAAGAAGTCCTCAAAATGAGTTATAATGCATCATTCAAAATGGTTATTAAGCAGAATAATTCTCCATACCACGTAAAAGAAAATGTGGAGGCAACCATGTCACATCAACACATATCAGAACATATGTTCAAATGTGCAGGCATGAAGACTGGGGTGAATAGAGGAACTTGGTTGGGAAAAGAACCTCATCCATGCAGCTCATATTGATGATGCAAGGAGGAACCACCTTATTCCCTTAATCATTTGTGTATTGTATTTTCGCTAATAATGCAGGGAATTGAAGGTGAAGCATGCTCTCAGGGGGAGAACATGAGAAGTAGTGAATGATATCTACTCTTGATAGCTAAGTTGAAGAAGTTTCCATCCTTGGAAGACTATTCAATTTATATTCAAATATTAAGATTATGAAGGATATCTCTTTATGAATATGATGTGGAGTGTTTCCCTTGAGGGGGAGGAGAAAAATGAAGAAGCTTCCAAAATCACTGTTTCAATCAATATTAACTCCAGCTGGTATCAAAAGCAGTTACTTTTTAAATTTATTGAAGAACATGACATTGGAGAAGGTTTTTCATTTCTCAATCGCTATCCCTTGGTTACTCAGAACAAAGATCATTCTACAAAGGGGGAGTAACTGAATTGATCAGTGACATAAAAAGAATGGAAGTGACCCAAGGCCACTTATCCTACCAATTTCACTTGAATGTTTTTGATCTGTTTGCTAATGTGGGTGCATGAGTTTCAGGTTGATTATTCCTTATCAAATTTGATCTCTTTAACCCAAAATGAAAGTGGTAAACCCTTGAAGATAATATATATTTGTTCTCATATCATGTGGTATCATGATATATGAATAATGGACAACCTTGTTGTCTAAATAAAATCCTCTTGTTTTCTACATCGATCATTTCTCAAGTAGACTTAGAGTGAAATGATCTATAAAACATTGCTTAAGTATAGATTGATATGCTCCCTACCATGATATTTTTATTTCTTTTCAATAAGGGGGAGAGAAAGTGAAATGAAATTTTGAAAAGAAAAGTTGATTGAAGAGAAGATTCTCATTTTGACAATGACGAATTCATTTCAGAAGATATGTAAGGTATTGAAAACAAAATACAATGGGGGAGATTGTTGGGAAAACTTTTTTTATGAGGTTGTATTTGTTTTCAGTAGTTTTAAATGAAGATCAAAATGAAGGAGATCAAGAAGTACTCCAATGAAATGGAGGAATGGAAATTCAGATGATTTTTGTACTTATCATAAGTTCAAAGAACACATGTCAAAGGTGACACATTATTTACATAAGTGTAGAATGGTGAGGTATAATCCATATGAGGATGCTTAAAGAAGAATGAGGATATGATGAAGACCATGCAATTCTTCATGATTTCATAAGAACCATGCCAGACCATACTTGAAGAATTGAATCATATGTTTTTCATGAAGTAGAGAATGATGGTTGAAGAAGAAGACAGTGTGGAAGGGATTGGAATTTTGAGATGGTCATGCACTTCACATTATCTTAAAATATGATGATGCTAAAGCTGTTCTATCAAAGGATATATATCACGACAGTGGAGTTTGTGATGAAAGCAGAAGAGTTGTTGAAGAATCCAAATCATAGAAAGGAAGCATTCTTGAAGTGTTGTGATTATTGAAAATGCAAACAATGACATACAACTTTGTTGAAAAAGGTGATTTCATGGTGGAATGTCAAGTTCAAGGGATGTGGTTAATGATCCATATTTGATTCAAGAACGTTGACAAGGAATGGATGATCTGGAGGTGGTACAAAAATATCAAATACAAGGCGGTGCCATTTTCCAGTGTTTGCCAATTTTTTGGGCCTGAAAATCAAAAAATGGAGAAAAGTGGTTTTGGGAAAGAGATTTGCACGCTGCCGCGCTGGGTATCCGAATGCCTATAAATAGAGGAGCACCCATTCTCATTCAGTTCGAAGTTCAAACTTATAGATTGTTTGATATCTCATCACGCAGGTGGTTGAGCAGTGCAAGTGGTAGTTGGGTGGCGCAAGCAGAGGCTGCGCACCGGTTGTTGGCTACACACCTTAGGCGGTTTGGGAGAGAAAGGAAGTGAGTCATGCAGGTTTCAAGTTGAAGGAGGTGGTGTTGCGTAGGTGGTTTGGTGATACCTACGTGCCAGTTTGGACCTGCGTGCCGTATTGGGACTTGCGCGCCAAGCTTGGGGAAGAGCGCCAAGTGCTATTGGAGTATGACTGTCCTGTTGGGGCCACACGAAAGTTGGAAGATTGCTTGATACCTTAAGTGTAATAGATAATGTAATCATTTTTGAAGATGGAAGAGCAGTGAAAAATTTGGTTTTATGAAGATAAGTGGTACCACACACACATGACTAGTGTTTAACACCCTCGTTGTGCTTTGCGAAGAGAAGAAAAATGGTTCGTGCAACTAAACTCAGATCTTCACAGAAAGAGGGGAATATATCAATACACTTAGGTGTCCGTATTAGGAATAAAAGGAAGAGAAGAAGAAGATTTAGTGCATTCAGTTATTTCACTAAAGAAGAATATTGAATACAAAAGAGCATGAACTTAGTACTCTGATGCAAGCATTGTCTCATGCTGAACAAGAGACATAGACTTCAATGCAAATCTATTGAAGAGACATTCACATCTATAAACTGAGTGTGAATTCTCCAAGGGTAGTGAGCCTGGGGGAGTCAACGGGAGTGACCTGAGGGATGCAGTGAGATATCCCTAAACATTTGTAAAGGCAGTGAGCCTGGGACAGAGTGACTGTGCCCAAACCATTGTAATCCACAACTAGTAAAGATTAGTGGAACTTGGTACGACCGGTGACTTGTCAGCATATGCTCCTTTAACGTAGCCCTTAGTGGTGAACCAAGTAAAAATGGATGTGTCAACTCTTCTCATGTGAATGTTTCATTGCTGATCATATCCATCATACAGGTTTAAATTGTTCCTAATAATGTGGGAATAAGATCCACAACTTTAAAAAGAAATAGTTGACACCCGGATTCACCCCTCCCCTCTCAGGGTGTCCCGGGGTCCTAAAAATATAATAATTAACAATTGAATGTCATAAATAAACATAAGACGAGCATAAGGGTATGATTACATAATCAGAGTTCATGATCATAATATAAAATAAATCATACCCATCAAAACCTGGATCATTAAACATATAACATGGCATAAATCTTTAACAATGGTAAGAGTCATATGAATCAATAATCACGAGTCATCTTGATCAAATGAAATATTTATAACCCATAACAAGAATAAATAAAATGTGTTAGTAACTTAAAACAATTTATTCATAACTCGTGTTCACTTGTGTGTTGAAATAACTGGATCCTAGTTAAATACATTGGAGAAACCACCCTCATTAACTCCCTCCTTCTTTTATTTGAAGACAATGAACATTTCCAAAGGCATTGATGATCTATATTGGTCTCACGTGTCATATAAACTATATCTATCTCACATGTTGTATATGTTATATCGGGATCACCCATCATATAATCTATATTAGTATCACCCATTGTATAAGCTGTATTAGGAATACTCACCATCTTCAATAATGTTCAAGTACTATTCATGAATAAAATAAATAGAATCTTTAAATTCATAACAGAACACCCTTGAAAACAACCATAATTCCTTTATATCTTGGTTTACCTTTGAAAAATAAATAGGTTTAATGAAAATATCTTAATAAAAATAATCATAATCCATCTAGAGAGATAATATGGATTATATCAATACAATATATACCCTATGGAGAATAAATAAAATAAAGGGTTTTTTCATTGATAAATAATAGTACCATAAAAAGGCAATTAACAAAATTCTTGAGGAAAATAACAATTGCACTTTTAAAATCACTTCTAATAGCTAAAAATTTCCAAAATATTAGTAAAAACATTTTTTTGAAAACAATTAATAAAGAATTTAATATAATCCCCAAGGAAATGATTGGTCATGATGCTAATAAATTCCATTATTGTCTTAATTGTAAAAACAAATATTCTATTCACACCTTCAGAAAAAAGTACCTTATTCATAAAATGATAGAAAGATTGTTTTTAATCCTTTTTATAAAAACTCAAAAAATGGCTCAAAATGACATTAAAAAATCATTCAAGAAAATTAAAAAACATTTTTGAAAACATTTTAGAATACATGGATATATAAGAAAAATATTTTCTAACTGAAAAAAGAGAAATGAGATTGGATTTTCATAAAATCATTTTCTAAACAATTTAGAGTAACAAAGAGAGGAAAATTAGGCAAAAAATAAAAATTATAGAAAAATAAATAAGATGAGAAAAATGAGATGAGTTTATAAAATAAGTATCATATAATTTCTCAATGTAAATTTAATAATAATCAAACCCAATTTAAATGGGATTGAAACATAAATCCCTTACCACTTTGGTAACTTTTGAATCATAAACCACATGATGGGATAACATCAAATGAAAATTTAAATTGCATTAGAATAAGGATATTTATGATATAACATGTCAAAGGGGTAGTATATACACATCATAAAATAAGATAGGTGTATGACATAAATGTGTGTCCCAAGGAAATATAATTTGAGACGAATAACACTTTTAAAGGTCAAATTATTGAATTGAGAATTAATCAATGGATATATTATCTGTAATAAATATAAATCCAAAAAAAGTGTAAATACATAATATTATAATTTATATATCAATTTAAACATAATCATGGAATAATAATGTCAATTAAGTATAAGTATAACCCAATGAATGTAAATTGAGTTAAGAAATCCCTTACCAATGGGTATTTTTAAATTCAAATATCATTGGATGAAAATAATTTTAATTATAAATTAAAATAAAATTAAGTATGAAGTATTCATGATATAACATGTAAAAGTATAGTATATATACTATATAAAATAAATTAGTTTCATTATATTAAATGTTTTCTCAATGAAGATAATTTAAGATGAAAACCCTTACCTTGAGTCCAGACTTTCCACATATGTCCTTTAAATCAGGTTTAAAAAACATATATCAATCATTTAATAATTTAATACCCTTTTATAGATTGTTTAATTTATAATTAAGTCATTTTTTTAATTTAATTCATTTAAATATTTAATTAATTAATCAGTTAAGTCTGCATCAAGAGTTTTGAGGATATTCTCTACATAATTTCAAAAAAACTTCAGCATATTGACCGTAGAAAAATTTATAATTATTCCATCATCTCTAGAATAATAATTATTAAATAATTATTATTTTTATACTTAAATTATAATTTTAAAACCAACCATGAATTATGGTTACTAAAAATGAGCTAAATTACATTCATAGATATAATAGGTCGTACAAACATAAGAGTTACATTTACAATTTTCAAAAAACAAGAGAGAAAGAAGGAAAATATTATTTTTTATTTACATAATATTTATTATATAACAAATATAACGTTTTATAATTAATTAAAATATTTATACCATATATGTGTTGTGGTGTTGAAAAATTAATCACGTCATTATGTGGAGGTGGTAATCCACACGTACACATGAACGACATTTTCATTTTCAATAGACGGAACAGTAAGAAAAAAGATGATATATTATCTTTTAATAATGATAATTATGTATTTAATATACTATATATATACATTAAATCTATAATTATAAATATCCAGGATATGTGGTGATGGAAAATGAATTACATTGACTGGAGATGTGGTAGTTCTCCATACACACAAACAATGGATTCATTTTCGGTTTGATGGATGAAAGAGATAGATATAGGTTACCAAATTAACATAAAAATTTGTAATTATATGTAATATAGTGATTTTGTTATTTTTTAAAACTTAAATTATAATTTAAGGAGGTAGAAGAAGGAATAAAACTAAAAAATTCAGTTAAAATATATTCCTCTTCTTTAGAAAATCTAATTAACTTTACACCTTAAGCCCTATAAGGATGCATTATTCCCAAAAATAATACCTATATAATGTGTATATGGATGTTTTTAAGGTATTTAGTCATGTATTATATGAACCAAATTCCTCATGATTTTTTTATTGAAGAGGCAAAGAGGTTCCCTTTTATAAGTGAGGGGAAGGTAACTCTTAAAATTTCTTAAAGTATTAAATTAATATAAAATAATTATCATGGTCAAATGGATAAAAAATTTTATATTTAAAATATAATATGTAGGGGAGTATAAATCCTCATAAAATAAAATTTGGAAAACTTTAGGTGATGCTTTCACCCTCATCAATTTATTTTAACCCCCATTAAACCTTTTGACAATTATGATGATATCAATTTTTTTACTATTTTGGGATCAAGAAAGATACTATAAAAGGAAAAGTGGCACATAAATGGATCATGATTTATATCTTAAACCACATAAAATTAAATTTTATGAATATTTTATTTTTATTATTTTCAAACCATTTAACAAAATACTTTTTATTAAAAAATATAATAAATGTCATTTTTTTGAATCTATGAAATATTATGATACTATATGTGTGTAACTCATGTAAAATGATTCCAAAATGACATGGATTAAAATATATGAAATATATGGTCTTAATATAGTCATAAAATAAAAATTTAATTGGTTTATATTTGATTATAAATGTTATCATTTGGTTTAACCCCCTGGTTAACCAATTTTAACCTTAACCATAGTAATGAATTTTTCAATATTAAAGTGTTATAATTTAACCTATAAGTTGAAAATTAGATCATAAATTGAAAGGGGATCAAATTTTTGATCATTTATCATCATTATTATTCACTATCAATATTTTTATTATTTTTAAATAATATAATAAAATATGTTTTGACATAAAATATCATTAATGTCATTTTTGACACTATTCATATAATTTGATTTTGGAAATAACATGAAAAAATATAATTAAAATATACACTGCTAAAACATTCCTAAAGTGTTATATTTATCTATAAAATACATGTTAAACTATAACTCACCCAAAAAATATTACTTTTAGTTTTTTTAAAATTATTTACTTGATTTTTCTACTGCTTGTAGAAGCACCGCATCGACATTGTGTAAGAATTTAAGCTAATTATTTCATCAATAAAAATAAAAATTAAATTAAATTGATATAAAATAATTTATATCTCAAATGAAAACTTGTATCTGAATATAATTTTTTTATCCATCTCACAATATATTAGGGATATTAAAAGCAAGAGAGACATTTTTAACCCTATATTTACTTAAAATAATAAAAATCTTATAATAAAAGGAAAGTGGAAATATATCAACACATCTTATAATATTGAATATTAAAGGTCAAAAAAACCTCATCTGATAAAATAAATACTTGTTTTCGGAAATTTTTAGGCCTTATCACATTATTTGTAACCTTAATTACCCCATTTACCCTTACCTAGGTGACAAATATTTACCATGGTTACTATTCATAATGACTTAAAATAAAAGATAAATATTTAACAAATTTAAACCTAATAATTCCAAATATGGGATCCATTTTTAAATATTAAATTCCTATAAGTGGAAGAAACAATTTAAGAAAAAAATTGAAAATCTAATTACAAATAGTTTTTAGAAAAATGTATTTTTTAGGATAAAAATGAACTTATACCAAAATTAAGTATAATACTGATTCATATATAATTAATTAGATTTTATATTAATAAATAATTATATTATTACTTGAAGGTCAAATTTAAAATAATAATTAGACTCTTAAATGATAATAAATTAGAGTCTTACAAAAACTGTATTTGTCACAATTCACTGATAAAGTTATCTTTTCCGAAAAATACAAAAAATTCATGTTAAGATAATTTTGATATTATGAATGAAATTTTTTTATAATTTTTATGAAATCAAATTTTTAAATGTGTAAGATATAAATTATATTATCTGCACATAAAAATCAATAAAATCATTTTGGAAGAAAACATATTTTTGAAGCCTAAAATGACTTTACTGAAAATTGAACTTGTTTTTTATACATTAATCTATAAATTTGGAATATATAAATCCTTTTATAAATATTTTTTCAAAATATTTTTGTTAATATTCACACTTGAAAAATTAACATCTAGGTTATACCTAAATAATAATATTTCATTATTTGTTTAAGCTCAGTGTTACATGTTATATATTCAATCAAAGATAATTTTATTTTTAAAATCTTAGGATATTAAATTCTCCACCAGTTAATAAATCTAATCCTCAAAATTTTAACTTTCACTTGATAATAAATGATTTTACCTTTTAAAATACTATTTTTGAAATCCCACAACATAAAGAGGGTTTATAAAACTTTTCTTGAAAATAGGAAAATAGAAATATGAAGGTCATCTAGAATAATAGATAAATATATTTCCATAAAGGAGATAATTAGTGGGAAATAAAAATATAGAAATGGATGAAAAAAACTATGTATAAAATAATGGATAGTGATAGATATCAATGATTATAATAAAGTGAATTATCAAGAAAATATTAATGAACACAAAAACATAAACCAATGAGGGGTCAAAAAGACAACTAATTCATCAAAAATGAGAGTAATATGATAGAATATTTGTTTTAAGATCCTTTCCAAGATTTGAGTAATTATTTTACCATATAGACTAAGAACATAGGGAAATACACACACTTGACAAGTATAATTTCATCCTTTAATCAATTTCCACCATAATGTCATATTTTTCTCCAAATCATAAGTATTAAAGATGAATTTTTAATGATTGAAGCACAAAAATAAACTTTTATTGGGTAATATAATCCATAAAGGATAACAATCTATTCCTCCTATCTTTAGACATTAACCAAACCAAATGATTAGAACAAGGTAAGATATTTCCCAAAATTAATAAACTTTCTTATAAAAAAATTATATATTTAGATTCAAAATTTTTATAACCAAACCAAATATTTACCTTATTCCATTCTATAAATAAATAAACCAATATCCCAAATAACCTTAATAACATCATCATTAAGGAATGTATAAACCTAAAATTTTATCTTATAACTTTTAGATTACATACCCTAAAATTTAATAACACTGTTTCCAAACAGTCTTTCATGTTAAAGAACATGATACACATAAGGGTTACATATAGATCAGCCTAATAAATCATCTCCCAAAATATCATTAGTCACCTAAAAATCATATTACAAAAAATGTCATAAGGGTTTCTAATAATTTTATTTTATTATTAAACTTAAACTTATAATCCCATGATGGTACCCATAACTCTTAATATAACCTCACATGAAAACATCATAATCTAAAAATTTGTATAAACCCTCCTCTAATACCAACTATAAGACCCCAAAACCCACTCTTAGATCTGGTTCTTGAACATAATGTTTACATTTATAACTTTCATATTGATAAATATGAACCAATTTCATCCATCCAGAACATACTACATAATACTTAAATATTTGATCACTAATATACCCATGTACCTTTTAGGTTTATAGTTTTAGAGAATTAGGACAAACTATTACATAAACAGTACCCATGAATTCAAGTAAGTATCATTCCCACTATAACTAGATTTTCATATTCCACATTAAGACTTCAATATCCCCCATAAAATTCTTCACACATGAAACCTTTCTATAAACATATAATATAATAAGATTATTTATAAATTAAAAAAAGGAAACATAATAAGGGCAAACTCAAACACTCAGTTTGGTTAAATATAAGTATTAATAATTGAATTTCATCAATGAGCATAAGATGATAATAATGGTACGATAACATAATCAAATGTAATGATCATAAAATAAAAGTAATCCTAACCATAAAACATGGATCAATAATCATGTGATATGAAATAAATATTTAATAAAGGTAAGAGTCATAGGAATCAATAATCTTGATCTATGTGATTATTATATTGATCAAAGGAAACATTTAAAACCCATAACAAGATTAAGAAAACATGTTGGAAACTTTAAAAATTATCTTCATAACCTTTCTTCATCATGTTAGGAATAAATGGATCCTAGTTAAATCCATAGGATAAACCACCCTGGTTAACTCCTTCATTGCCTATAAAGATATGAAACATTACCCAATGTATTTTTGAGCTATATCGGGCTCACCCATTATATAAGATATATCAGGCTCATCCATAATATAATATATATTAGACACACTAATCATATAAGTTGTATCAATGTGACTCATCATCATCAATAATGTAAAATTAACATTCATGAATAAAATAGTTAGAAGCTTTCAAATTATAACTTAACACCCTAAAAAACAACCAAAATTCCTTTATAGATTGGTTAACCCATGTAAAAGAATAGGTTTTATGAAAATATATTTAAAATAGTCATCAAAATATGTATATATAAAGATTATGGATGATATTATTTCAATATATCCCCATTGAATTATAAATAAACTAAATGGTTGTTTTCATTGATTAATAAAAGTAACATAAAAAGATCATTAAAATCATTCTTGAAGAAAATTCCATTCAAATTTTAAAATAACTTTATCCAACTAAAAATATATAGAATATTAATAAAAATAATTTAAAATATTAAAGTATGCTTCAAATAAATGAGTGTTCTTGATGGTGGGGAATTCCATTCATTTCATAATCATTAAAATAAATATTATGTGCACACCTATGGTAAAAAGTACCTTATTCATAAAATGAAAATAATATTATTTTTAATATTTTTTTATAAAAAGTGAAAAATGAGTAAATTTAATTTAAAGAATTATTAATTAATAGTTTTTTTAAAACATTTTACAAAACATGTATATGAAAGTAAATGTTTTCTGATCGATAAAGGAGAACTAAGATCATATTTTCTTAAAATCATTTTCTAAATGATTTAGTGTACCAAAGAGAGGAAAGTGTTACTAAAACTAAATATTATATTGATAAAAAGAGGATAATAAAAATTAAATGAGTTTCTTAAATAATAATCATATCATATTTCAATGTATACTCAAGCATAAACAATCTCAATTAAATAGGGATTGATACAAAAACCCCTTACCGCTTTGGTATATTTTGAATCGTAAGAACCAAGAAAGGATAACATCAATTGAATGTTTAAATATCATTAAAATAATTATATTAATTATCTAAAATGTAAAATGGGTTGTATATACACCACATAAAATAATATTGGTGCATAACATAAACGTATGTCCCAAGGAAAGTGAATTTGAGACAAATAACCCTTATAATGATTGTATCATTGAATTGAGAATTAATCAATGAAGGGATTATGTGTTACAAAGGTAAAGAAACCAAAATAGTTCAAATACATAATATTATATCATAGATACAAATTCACACATAATCAGGGAACAAAAAAGTCAATGAAGTAGAAGTATAACCCAATAAACATTAATTGATTTAAGAAATCCCTTACGACTTGGTAACTTTCAAGTAAAATCCCATTGGATGAAAATAATTTGTATTAAAACATAAAATAAAATTAATTTTTAATTATTCATGATATAATGTGTAAAATGGTTCTATATACTCATATAAAATAAATTATATGCATAATAGTAAAATATTCATCAATGAAGAGAAATTGAGGCAAAATCCCTTACCTCGAGTCTAGAATTTTCTTATATGTCCTATAATTCCAATATAATAAACTTATATAAATTATTTAAATGGTTAATTTTTTTTACACATTTAATAATTTATAAATAAATATATATATTTTTTTCATTTATTTCAGTTACATATTTAGTTACTTAATCAGTTAAGCCCACATTGGGTGTTTTAAAGACTTTTGACTCATAATTTCAAAACAACTTTAGTATGTTGACCATAGTCAAAGAAATAATTCTGCCGTTATCTAAAAATAATAATAATTAAATAATTAACATTTTTATAAAAAAATTATACTTTTTAAACCAACCATGAAATATGGTTATGAAAAATTAACTATGTTACTATCACGGAGATGGTAAGCCTTACATACGTATGATTAACATTTCCACTTTTCAACGAACATGAGAGAAATAAGGTAAATATTATTTTAACTTCATAGAATTAGGATTATATAATAAATATATTATTACCAATTTAAATACTTTATATATAACAACCATGTGATTTGGTGATGAAAAATGATTCACATTTCTTTGTGGAGGTGGTTATCCGAACATACATGCGAACAATGTCATCATTTTTTAATGCATGGAATAGTAAGAGAAAAATGATATATTATATTCTCAAAATCATAATAATTTAATTAATATAATATATACACATTAAATCCATTATTATAACCATCCATGATTTTTGGTAATGGAAAACGAATTACGTCGGTTCATGAGGCTGTAGTCCACCGTACACATAAACAATGAAATTATTTTCTATTTTATGGAAGATAGAAATGAATATTGGTTATGAAATTAACATAAAAAATTTATTATAATTAATATACTGGTGTTATAATTTCATCTTGTTTGAGTAATATTTGAATTACGTATATCAATAAATAAAACTAAAACATTCAGTTAAAAGCTATACCTCTTATTTGGACAACCATCTTTGATTTATACCTTAATCCATATATGGTTGTTATTATGCCCAAAATAAGACCTCTAGAGCATGGTGAGGTATTTTTATATTTATTGGATAAAATAAATGGCTCTTGAAGTGTGGAGAAGATAGGATAAGAGGTGCCCTTTTATAAGTGTGGGGAGTGACACTCTTGGAATTACTTAAAGTATTAAATTAAAATAAATAAATATTTATGGTACAATGGATCAAAACTGATATAATTAAAATTTATGATGTGTTTAATTCTATTTAATCTCATAAAATAGAATTTTTAAAATTTTAGATGATGTTTTCACCCTCATATATTTGTTTAAACCCCCTGTTAACCCTTTTGACAATTATAATGATATATCATTGTTTTTTATACTTTAGGGGCCAATAAAGATAATATAAATAACAAAATTTCCCATAAATGGACCAAATTTTACATTTTAAACCATATTTTTTTCCTAATATATGATTATTAATAATTTTTATCATTTAATAAAATATTTTTTATTATAAAATATCATAAATTTCATTTTTAGAAATACATGAAATATTATTTTATAATATGTATCTAACTAATGTCAGATAGTTACAAAATGAAATGGATTTTAAAATAATGTATATGGTCTTAATGTAATAATCCGATCACAATTTTATATGTTTAGAAATGATTTTAAACATTATCTTTTGGTTTAACCCATTAGTTAACCAATTTTAACCGTAATATTGGCAATGACTTTTTCAATATTAAAGAGTTATAATTTTAAATATAAGGTGAAAATTTGCACATAAATGTCTAAATGATGATGTATTACATCATCTAAAATCCTTATCTTCCTCTTGAAATTTGTTATGATTTATAAATAATTTAATATAATTTTATTTAACATAAAATATCATTAATTTAATTTTTGACACTATTCACATAATTTAATTTTGAAAATTACATGACATCAATATAATTATAATAGAAACCTTTAATGAAGCCCTAATATGTTATATTTATATATAAATTCATGGGACATAATCAATCACCCAAAAAATATTACTTTTAAATTTTTTGAAATTATTCACTTGATTTTTCTACTACTTTCACAATCACCAATTTGGCATTATGTAAGACTTTAAAGTAATCGTTTCATCACTAAAAATTTAAAATAAATTAACATGATAAAACAATAATTTATATTTTAAATGAAAAATTGGGTTTGAATATAATTTTTTTAATCCCAATAATAAAATATTATATATATTAAAAGTAAGAGAATGACATTTTTGACTTTATATTTACCTAAAATAATATAAATGTTATAATATACATAATGTGGTAAGAAATTTAATTTTTTTGAATGTTTAATAGTTATGTTATATATAAAATTATCAAATAAAATAAAATAATTTTTAGGTGTGGATTTAAGACTTATCACATTAATTTTAACCTTAATTACCTGATTCACCATTATCGAGCTGAGAAATATTAACTATAGTTTCTATTCATAATACCTAAAAATAATAGGTAACTATGTAAAAAGTTTGAACCACTTATTTCCAAATATGGGATCTATTTTTTATGATTTAATTTATAGAATTATTAGAAATCAATCTAAGATAAAAAATTAAAATGAAAATATTTTTTTGAAAAAAAATATTTTTTTAGAAAAATGTGTTTTAAAATTAAAAATGATCTTATACCTAAATTAAGTATAATATTGAATCCCATGTAATTAATTTGATTATATTTAATTAATTTTTTTTATTAATTTAAGATAAAATTCAAAGAATAATTAAACTTTAAAATGAAAATAAATGTCAATCTTTCAAAAATAATATTCTTCGCTATTCACTGAAAAATCAATCTTTTCAGAAAAATACCAAAATTTCACCCTAAGATAATTTTGATATTATGATTTAAAAAATGATATAATTTTTATAAAATACTATTTTTAAAAGTGGTAGAATAAGTTATATTATCAGTGCTTAAAAATTCATAAAAATCATTTTTGAGGAAAATCTATTTTTGAAGCATAAAATGATTTTATTAAAAATTGAGTAATTGGTTATTATAAATTAATCAATAAATCTTGATTATATAAAAACTTTTACATTTTTTTAAAATATGGATATTACTAATTATAGATGAAAAATTAATTTCTAGATTATAATGGTCATGTTTAAATAATAATATATCATTGTTCATTTATGCTCAGTGTTTAGTGTTGTTTATGCTCTCAAGAATAGTGTTATTTTTAAAATCATAGGATATTAAAGTTCATTTATGAGATTTTTTTAGAGACAATAAAGGGATCATTTATCATCAATTTTATTTAGCATTGGTAAAATCACCCCCTTTATTGGCACTTTTTTTTAGTACTGATAAAGGGTAGCACTGAATAAATATGATTTTGTATTGGTGTTTATGTAGATAAATAAAATGTCCTCATTTTTTTCTCAAAAAACCATTGTACCACCTCTAATAAGTTTCATACAGAACTATATACTAAAAAATTGGAGAGAGAAATTTTTTTTAAACAAAATATCCATTAATAATGTCACGACCCATCCCCTGGGGCCCATGTCGTGACTACCCCAAGCCCACCTCCTGAAGGTAATGGGTTGGTGACTAATGCTGAGGGCGTAAACCTGAAAGTGGGAGGAATTTCCCCGGATACCTATACGCACATGAAAAACCAACCAAGTACCAACTCATAAGAATAAAGATAGTATACCACTGGGAGGAAACTGAGTACGGTCACAACTGAAAGTAAAAGGGCCAGAATACATACCCCAAAATGAAGTACCGAAAGCAGTAAAGTACAAGAGTGATCTAATGGACATCTATAGAAATCACAACCTGATTGTAAGAGTAATGTAGCTACTGGAATCCAGGGGAGTACATCTTGTCTGTCGGATCTCACTGTGGTCCGCCTAGTCCAGCACCACCCAGTCCATCGTCGAAGCGTCAATCATCTTCACAGGACACGAAATACACGTGGGTAGGGCCCGTGCAGGGGTTGAGTAACAAAAATGCATTAGGGACCCCCAAAACAAAAAGATGGATCACACAAAAAACGAGAAGTATAGTAAAAACCAAAAGTACACAACACAAGTGAGCACACACCAGGTATCACTTTAGGTCAAGGATAGAAGGATCATTAAAACATCAAAATCCATGGATGCTGGAGAACTCCTCCTCTATCGAGTATAGTGGGAATGATGTGTCACACAGAGCCACTTCCCACTAACCTTGAACTGCTGTGGTATTCATCCTTGATGGGTACCACGGGCATGCCAGGTCACATAGAGCCTCTTCCCACCGTGGGCCAGCTGGGTCACACAGAACTGCTTCCCACCATGGCTGAAATCAGGTAATCCTTCTATCGAGTATCATGGGTATGCTGGGTCACATAGAGACTCTCCCCACCATGGGCCTACTAGGTCACATAGAGCCGCTTCCCACTAGGCCATTGTCAAGTAGTCTTGAAGTCTCAACCAACTGTAGGGTTCTGTACGTAGTCTACTTGGAAGGAACACTCCTCAAGCCACTCTCCGTATCTTGATATCTGTGTAAGATAATACAAAGTATTCTAAAAGATCCATCTCGTCAAAAGAGTCCTAAAGATGAAAACGACTCATCAATCAGATGCACAGTTTGCAAGATACAGATGTTTTAGTGCTAAGGGCCCGGTTGGGTTTGTGTTCGATCCAAAACGGCCATACCCCAACATTCTCCAAACTCAGGTGGAGTGTCTCAAAAGGACCACCTTGTCCTAAGGATCCCAACACCATATAAAGTTCGTCAAATGGATGTCTGATTTAGAAGTTGAGGCCCGTTTTGTGTAACTGGTCTGTAGTGGGTCCGAGTCTGGTCCGCCTCAATCGGACAGGCCTGAACCAGTTCGGCATGGGCTGACCCGGATCGACCTGGGTCGACCCGGCCCGACTCGGGTCCGACCTGACCTGGGTCAACCCAGCCTGCTGGGTGGAAGGTTGGTCCTCTAGGCCGACCCGGTGGTGCCACCCGCTTGGCGGCACTGACCGCCAGGGATTCCCGGATGCGGCGCGTCTAGGTAGGTCTGATGGGGCGTAGAACCACGTTATTAAGTCAAATCGCGGGGGTTGACCCATCACAGTTCCATGTGGTGCCGCGGGTCCTCCATGCCATGACTGAGGGACCGCGACTTTATGGCCAGGTGCATCACTGGAATACACCTTGTCCACCAGCCACCGATCAATCTGGCAGCCCTTCCTCCCATAGCGGCCAACACAGGCCATGGCCCTACTATCACATGGGCACACCCCACCCCTACTTTGTCGATGCCCATGGCGGCAGCCGACGCTGTCACGTGCCGCTGCCACTACTCTGTCTGCCGTTGCCGGCGCCGGTGCCAGCAGAAAGGTGCTATCCGGCCGCTGGTTGCGTACCGATGGCCTACTTTCTGCGTCGTCTGAGCCTACGGCCTCCTGGTATCGTGTTCTTAACTACGGTAGGCCCTAATTCGGCTTGTCTCCATCTCCAAAATGGGTAATCACATTCAATACACAAGCGGAGGGGCTTGGGCCTTGTTCATGTTGGCCCACGCCCTCCGCATTAGAAAAATAAATCCAAGGTTTCAAAAAAAGTATAATGGAATTTCATGCCTTGATTTCAATCCAGATCCCAACAATAATACACACCCACCTACATATCTATAAAAAAGAATAATGGATCAACTTTTTTAGGAGTTGATCCGTTCTTATCATTTTATAACGAAACACGGGAAAGACCAAATCAATCAACACAAACCCTACCTCAAAACGTTAGAGAGTGCTCATGATAGAAGGGATTTCGTTGTTCTCCATCCCCACAACTAGATGCCCCCATCAACGCTCGAATTTCAAACTCTGGTTCAGGGTTTCAGTGTCACACATCACCTTCCACTATGATCAGATCCGTTTTCTAAGGGTCTGGCGTCATGGTGCTTCTTCAACACTTCATTTCTTGGAGAAGTTGTGTCGATACATTCCCCTAAGCTCCATATATATAGGATCGGGGGAGGGTACGTAACGACGTTGGGATTTAATGGGGCTCTTTAATTAGGAATCTTCCTAATTCCCCAACAACATCGTTACTTAGGGTTGATAGGTCAATCAATTTATTGGATTGAAACATCACTATCCCCACCCCTTGGCTTGTCCATTAGAGGGTATGAAATAAAATAATATTTTTTTTTCACTTCTTTTAAAAGTGAAAAAACATAAAATTTTCTTCGGACCTACTGTGGTCAAAGTAAAGCTTGTCTTGAGCGAATCCTGGTGCTGCAGATTCAATGGTGCCCTCAGATTTTTAATCCAACCAATAGTTTAAAAGTTAGAAAATGATGCTCACATGTTTACTGAACGTACCCAAAAAAGGTTCAAAAATTCATTTTGGGAACTACAGGAATTAGAATCATGAACCGTCCATTTTCACTGACTCATAATAATTCAATATGATTAAAAAAAATTACCTGGAAAATCTGGGTCTTTACATTCTCCCCACCTTGGGGATTTTCTTCCCTGAAAGCCACAACATAGATTATCGAAACAAATGGCAGTACTGAGCACGAATCTGAGCCTCATGCTCCCAAGTGCTCTCCTAGAAGTTCTTCTACTGCCATCGAATGTGTACCAGAGGTATAAACCGCCCACGAAGGACTTGCTCCTATCGATCCTCAATCTCTAATGGAACCTCCGTAAACGTCACCCCATCATCCAAGTCCAGCTCTCCATGGTCGATGACGTGAGATGGGTTGTTCAAGTATCTCCTCAACTGAGACACATGGAAGACATCATGTACCCTCTCTGACTGTGGTGGAAGTACCAAGTGGTATTCCACCTCGCCTATCCTCCGAAGTATCATAAATGATCTAATAAACCTTAGTGATAACTTGCAGCCTCAACCAAATATTCATAGTCCCATCGAGGAGAGACTCACATGAATTTGTGGTCCCCCTCCAAGAACTCCAAAGTTCTCCATATCCTGTCAGCATATGACTTATTTCTACTCTGTGCAGTCTTCATCTGCTCCTGGATGATCTGTACCTTCTCAGTGGTAGCTCGTACCAACTCTGGACCCATAAGTGCTGATTCCCTAGGTCGTCCAACATAGAGGTGATCTGTAGGGTCGACCATACAAGGCCTCAAATAGTGTCATACCGATGGTGGAGTGATAGCTGTTGTTGTATGAGAACTCCACTAAGGGCAATTGATCCTCCCAACTACAACCAAAATCTAGGAGACATGCACGAAGAATTTCCTCCAGCGTCTGAATGGTCCACTCCATCTGACCATCCATATAAGGATAAAAGGCAGTTCTCAAACATAGCTGAGTCCCGAACACCTCCTGCAATCCCTTCCACAACTGGGATGTGAAACGTGCATCATGGTTAGAGACGATCATTGATGAAACCCCATGAAGCTGTACAATATCATGTACGTAGAGGCATTCTAAGCCCTCTACTGATCCCTGCTCTCAGATAGGTAGAAAGTGGGCCAACTTGGTGAGTTGGTCAACGATGACCTAGATAGAATCATCTCCCCTGGACATACATGGAAGACTTGTCACAAATTACATGGAGATTCCATCCCACTTCCACTCTAGAACCTCTAGTGGATGTGCTAAGCCTATTATAACTTGATGCCTGGACTTCAATTGCGGACAAGTGAGGCATCATGAAACAAAATCTATTACAACCTTCTTCATCCATGGACAATAGTTCCGATGTCGGTGGTCCCGGTACATCTTCGCCCCACCAGGATGTACCACCAGAGGGGACGTATGGAACTCCCTTAACACCGCCTCCCATAGCACCACTGGTACCATTGTATGTCCTCTGAAGAGTATGACGTGCTCCCCACCTTCAGAAAATCCATTTGGTGACTACCCTGAGGATATCTGAGCACGTCAAGCTTCGTAGTAAATGTCCCCAAGCTGCACCTCCTTGAATCGCTGAGGAAGAAGGGGAGTGATAGTCATAGACTGGAGGTAAGCTACTCCATCTCTATCTATGAAGGATATCTGCAATGCGGCTAGCTTCTCTTTTGCCTCACTCAGCAACTGTCGACCAGACCTCCTGGTGAGTGCATTTGCTACCACATTACCCTTCCCAAGAGTATAGACTATCTCAAAGTCATATTCCTAGAGGAACTCTAGCCATCGCCGCTGTCTCAAGTTCAGGTCATTCTCAGAGAAGATATACCTGTGACTCTTTTGATCAGATTCTACTATAAAATGTTCTCCCATTAAGTAATGCCACCACATCTTCAAGGCAAAGACCACTAATGCTAACTCTAAGTCATGTGTAGTGTAGTTCTGATCATTCTGTCTCAGATGTTGCGAGACATAGGCGATCACTACTCACTCATGCATTAAGATAAACCCAAGTTCGGTCCCTGATGCATCGCAGTAGACTATATACCCAACACCCTCTTCTAGTAGCCTGAAGATGGGGGCACTCGTCTGTCTCTGCATCAGCTCCTGAAAACACTGCTAGCATCTCTCCATCAAAACGAAGGGCTGCCCCTTCTTTGTAAACACTGAAAAGTGTGCCACAACTCTGGAAAATTCATGCACAAATCTCTGATAGTATCTAGCCGACCCCAAGAAACTCCACAACTTAGTCACACTACTCAGTGGATCCCAAGCAAGAACAACCACTATCTTTTCTGGATCCACAACAACTCTATCCTCCAAGATAATGTGTCCCAAAAAGAGGACCTCTTGTATTAAGAACTAGCATTTCAAAAGGTTACCATAAAGCTGGTGCTCTCAGAGTGTATCCAAAACTATCTGCAGATGGTAGGCATGCTCCTCCTCCGTCGCTGAGTATATCAAGATGTCATCGATGAAAACCACCAAAAACTGATTGAGGTATTGATGAAAGATCATGTTCATGAGTCCCATGAACACTGCTGGGGATTTGGTCTTTCCAAATGACATAACCAAGAACTCATAGTGGCCATACCGAGACCTGAAGGCCATCTTCTGCACATCCTCATCTCGTATCCTGAGCTGATGATAGCCTGACCTGAGGTATATCTTAGAAAACCAACAAGATCTCTTCATCTAATCAAAAAAATCATTAATCCTTGGAAGTGGATACTTATTCTTTACGGTAACTTGGTTCAGGTGCCGATAGTCCATAGAGAGTCTCAAAATCTCATCCTCCTTCTTGGCGAACAAAATCGGGTCTACCCACAGTGAAACATTGGGTCTTATAAACCCCTTCCCTAACAAGTCCTCAAACTATACCCATACTCATGAAGATTCACGGGAGACATCCGATATTCTAGTGTAGATATCGATGTCGTCCCAGGTTACAGGTTGATGTAAAAGTCTACCTCTCTACATGGAGGTTGTCCTAAAACATCATTAGTAAAAACATCGGCGTACTGGTCCACCACTACAGGACTACTTGGACTCTCAACATCAACTTCCTCGAGGGTAAGGCTAGCCAATGGATGTGTAATCGGCAGTACCCTCCTCTGGGAAAGGCCATCCTGCACTACAAAGGTTCCCTTCTCACCGATGAAGGAAAACCTGGTCCCATCTGTGCGAACACACTGCACATTGCACCTAATACAGTCGATCTGATCATGGACTGTGGATAGCCATTAAATACCTAATATGACTTTGTAAGGCCTTGACACCTCTAAAATAAGATCCCAACCTAAGCTCTCACCTCCTATAGTAAGCTCATAATGCCGGAACTAGTGTGTAATCATCAAATCCACTCATGTAGAAGTCTCTAGCCGTATGGATCGAGGCAAAGGATCCGTCAGAATCTCTAAACTCTGAACGAGGGCTGTGGAAAAAAAAGAGTAACTGGAACATGTGTCTATAAGTACTATATATAGGGTGGAATAGACACAAATCATACTTCTAATCATCTCTAGAGCACCGTGGTCATTTGCCTTAGCTTCCTGGAGCTGAGCTCATCCCTGTATTTTTGCTCCCTGTGGTTGGGGTGGACCACCTTTTGGTGGTGGTAGAACGTCGAATAGCCGCCCAACTCCTAATGTATAGCCAGCTCCTCTTCCACATCCACCACCCTTCGGACCTCGTCGCTCGAACCTCTACCTCTATCTCAATAGTCCCTCGACTGTATGCTGATCATCGGTATGGCGGGATAGGCAGTCGTGAGCCATGTGGCCCTGCTCACTGCATGTATAGCATTGTTTGGTTCACTACTAAGTCCCTCTGGATTGGGAGCCTCGTACTGCCGACCCAGAGTAATGGGATTGCCCTCTGGAATACCTGGCCCGCTTGGACCTTCATGCCTGATGCTTGATGTCTGCTGAAGACTCTATTGCCTGGGGTATACTAGTAGCTCTATCTGTTGGAACCTACTCTTCCAGGAATCTCTCTGCAAGAAGGGCCCTCTCCAGTACCCCAGCCTGGGTGGGGATACTGAGGGTCACCACTGAGTCCCTGATCTCCCTACTAATCCCCTACTCGAAGGCTCGATCCCTGAAGAAAGGGTCTTGCACCATATCCGTACAGTAGTGGGAATGCATTGTGAACCTTTCCGAGTACTCGACCATTATCATGATACCCTGTTGAAGGTGAAACAACTCTTGAATGAACATAGGGAACAGAATCTCGGGGAAAACTTCTCTCGAAAAGCCTCTCGAGGTAAACCCAAGTGAGGGTCGCCACATCGTGAACCTGGATGGTCAAACTCCACCATCTCCTAGATAATCCCTACAGAAGGCTCACCACCAAGATCACCATATGGTCTGGTGGTGTCCTCACTAAGCAGAAGACCCATTTCATGACCTCTATCTAGTCCTCAATGACTCGAGGATCTATCTCTTCCCTAAAATTGGGAGGTCTCTACCTCTGAAACTCATGTAGAGCATTAAGCCTATGAACTTCATCTACCAGGACCACCAGTAGTAGGGTATAACCATTGTGTGGTGGTAGCACTAGGGTAAGAGTAGTGTAGCTACTAGAACCCAGTAGAGTATGTATTATCTGTCAGATCTCACTATGGTCTGCCTAGTCCAACGCCACCAAGTTCATCGTCGAAGCGTCGATCATCTTCACGGGACACAACACACACTTGGGTAGGGCCCGTGCAGGGGGTGAGTAACACTAAACTCAGTAGGGACCCCTAAAACAACAAATAAATACCACACAACAAATGGGAAGTATAGCACAAAGCAAAAGTACACAACATAAGTCAGCTCACACTAGGTATCACTTTAGGTCAAGGATAGAAGGATCATCAAAACATATAACTCCTTGGATGCTGGAGAAATCCTCCTCTATCAAGTATAGTGGTACCTCCGGGTCACATAGAGAGGATTCCCACTAACCTTGAACTATTTTGGTACTCATCCCTGATGGGTACCATTGGCATGTCGGGTCACACAGAGCCGCTTACCACCGGGGGCCTACCAGGTGACACTGAGCCGATTCCCACCTTGGATGAAATAAGGTAATCCTCCTATCGAGTACCATGGTTCCTCTAGGTCATAGAGAGCCAATTCCCACCGTGGGCCTACTGGGTCACACCGAGCCGCTTCCCACTGGGCCATCATCATGCAGTCTTCAGGTCTCAGCCAACCATAGGGTTCTGTATATAGTCTCCTTGGGAGGACCACTCCTCAAGCCACTCTCCGCATCTTTATATCAGTGGAAGTCACCAAAAATTATTTCAAAAGATACATCTCCTAAAGATATTCCCAAAGCTGCAAATGGCTCGTCAATCATATGCACGATTCGCAAGATAAGATCATTTTAGTACCGAGGGCCTAGTTGGGTTCGTGTTTGATCCAACCCATCCATATCCAAAGTTTCTAAAAAACACAGATGAAGTGTCTCAAAAGGACTACCTTTTCTTAAGGATCCCGAAGCCACATACCTTTCATCAAATGGACTTCCAGTTTAGAAGTTAAGGCCTGTTTTGTGTAACTGGTATGTACCAGGTCCGAGTCTGGTCCTCCTCAGTCGGATCGACCCGACCCGGTTCTGTATGGGTAGACTTGGATAGAACTAGGTCGACTCTTCCCAACTCAGGTCCGACCCGACCTGGGACAACCCAGCCCGCTGGGGTGCGGGTCGGTCCGTTGGGAAGCAGGTCAGTTTTCTAGGCCGACCCGGTGGTGCCACCCGCCTGGCGGCGCGGGCTGCCAGGGATAGCAGGACACAGTGCATCCTGGTAGAGATGACACGACATGGAGCCAAGGAAGTGGGTCAACCCACAGGTGTTGAAACAATGCGGTGCCATGTGGCGTCGTGGGTCCTTTGTGCCTTGGCCAACAGGCTGCAGCTTTGCCGCTGGCATGCGCCCCATCCACCGGTCGATCCGGTGGCCCCTGCTCCTGGTGCGGCTAACACAGGCCGTGACCTTGCTGCCACATTGGTACGCCACCGGGGGCATGTCCTACCTTTGCTCTGCCACTTCTCGGGGCAGTGGTTGGTCCTTTCTCCGGGCACGCAGCCGGTGCCACCGTGTGCCGCCGTCACACCTCTGTGCGCCGCTGTTGGTGCCAGTGCCGGTGACAGGGTACTCACTGAGCCACCAGTTGCGCACCAGTGGCCCGCTTCCTGCATCTTCTGAGCCTACAACCTCATAGGATCATGTTCTTCACTACAGTAGGCCATGATTCGTCTTGTATCCATCTCCAAAATTGGCGATCACAATAAACGCACAAGCAGAGGGGCTTGAGCCTTGTTCGTGTCGGTCCGCACCCTCCGCGTTAGAAAAATAAATCTGGGGTTTTGAAAAACGTTCAAAGGAATTTCATGCCTTGATTTCAGTCCTGATCCCAAAGATAATACACACCCACCAGCATGTATAAAAAAATAATAATGGATAAACTTGTTTATGAGTTGATCTGTTCTTATCATTTTATAATGAAACGCGGGGAAAACAAAATCAATCAACACAACCCCTACCTAGAAAAATTTGAGAGCACTTATGATTGAGCATATTTCGTTGTTTTTCCTCCCCACAAAAATCCTCCCCTGTCACCTCTCGAATATCAAACTCCAGTTCTGGGTTTCGGCATCGCACGTCACCTTCAGTTGGGATCGGCTCCATCCTCTAAGGGTCCGGCATCGTGGTGCTCCTTCAACACTTTATTTTATGGTGAAGATGTATCGATACCTTCCCCCAAGCTCCATATATATAAAAGAGGGGGAGTCTAAGTAACGAAGTTGTAATTTATTGGGGCTCATTAATTAGGAAGCTTCCTAATTCTACCATGATGTCATTACTTCGGGTTGGCAGGTCAATCCATTTATTGGATTGACACATCACTGGCCCCACCCCTTGGCTTGTCTGTTGGAGGGTATGAAATAAAATAATAAAATTATTTTATTTTATTTCTTTTAAAAGTCACAAAACTTAACTTTTTTATCCAGACCTACTGCGGTCAATGTAAAGCCTCCCTTTAGAGAATCACGGAGCTGCATATTCAACTTTTCCATCAAATTTTTAATCTGAGCAACAGTTCAAAAGTTAGAAAACACTGCTCACGTGTTTACTGAACGTACCCGAAAAAAAGGTTCAAAAATTCATTCCAGGCACTTCGGCCCTCGGAATCACACGCCATCAATTTTGGAAGACTCGTAATAATTCCATATAATAAAAAAATTACATGGAAAATCCGGAACATTACAAATAAAATTGATAAATATGGATAGAGAAAGAACTTATAAAAATTCAAACAAACCCTTAAAAATATTTAATGTGGGACCCGGGTGGAGGTGAACTCATAGTAGTCTTCCCCCTGACTTAACCAGGGATCAATGTGAACTCGAAAATTAGTTGGCAAGTCTCATGTACTTCTTTTGATATAATCTTTCTAAATATTTATAAATCATCATCATCCATGTCGATATTCTCGGAATCCAACCATCTATAATTGAGAATATATCATATTAATTAGTAACACACATCAATATGTTTTGATCTTCCATGAAAGATGAAATTATTTTCCAAAAAAATGAAAATTTTAATTTATACAAATAAAACATATATATCCTAGTAAATATTTATATGTCGAATAAGATTCTTCATCCATGAAAATTATTTACATGCCTCTATATCTGTAATAAAGATATACTCAATGGTAGATAAATCAATGAATCTATGTAATATATATTTTTACGATAAAAATACACCATAAAAATTGATCAAATGGCCTGAATTTGACTTCATCAAATCCATATCTCATTCTATATTTGAATATGTAAATCCATAAAACATTTGTTTCTCACAACCAAAAAAAACTTAGAAAAAAGTACCATGAATATATCAAAAAATATGATTCAATGGTCTCTAATGTTCAATACCTATATTTTATTGAAAATTAATGATCAGACCAACTAAATGCCCTGAAGTATCTATGCATAGTAGGAGCACTGGTTGATCCCTTTACCAACTTAGATTTTCATAGATTTATTGAAAAATCTGTAAGAACACGATGAAGAATAATAATTTCAAATGAATAAACCCAAAGAATCATGAAAAAAACCATTGAAACATGGAAAAAGGAATATTCAAGTTAAATTTATAATTAATTTAATAATAAGAATATTACATCAGTCTTGAGATCTTTCATTGATGTAGATTTTTATTGAACAAATATCATTCAACTTGTACCATAATTTCCACAAGAGGATCCAAAGTAGAATCCACTTAGTGGTATCCACACATGAACCATGATATTTAGAAAACAATAAAGGAACACTGGGTAATAGTGTGGATGATCTAATTGCCTTATGTTATTCATGGTGATCGCAACACAATACTTCTAGATTTAATGATTTTCACTCTTATTATCTCATCACTGGGAGGGAGGGAGGAGGTGGAGTAACTCTCCATTTCTTAATATAAACCCTTAATATATTCTTTATTACAAGAATTATTGATGGATATGATGTGTTGTTCACAGCACATGATGATTTCACTCATTCACTAGAGTGAAATAATTGGGTATATATAGAGATAGGGTTTATTATTGACAATTTAATTGAATCCCATTATTATAAAATAAACCTAATGTATTCCCCATGATAATGATGACAATAATAATATATAATGTTTTGTGGTGACTTTCAAAAATAAATATCATATTTATAAAATATATAATTCTTTATTTATTCAAATGATATTTATGATTATATCATTTTAGTTAAGAGATGATTTAGTCAACCTGAACACCTCTCTCGACATTTACTGAAACCTGAATGTTAAATATTATTCATTAGATAAATAAATGTTTTCCATTATTTTTTGAATAAATATTTATTATAATATTTTAAAAACTAACTAAATATTTATTCAATAATAAATACTATTTATTACATTGAGAATGAAAAATGAGATAAATATATATTTAATTTTATATTCACGTGAATACGTATTTATTTAAATATTAAATTGAAAAATTGTGATATGTAAATAATAAATAAATATTATTTATTTTTCTTAAGAATAATATTTATTTCAACTATTAAATAAATAAATTATTTAACTGGGAGCGATGGAAATACTAAGTGTGTTCCCCTCTAGTAATCTCCTTTAGTGGCAATGGTTGGTATTTCCTAAAATCCAAGATTATTAGCTAACAACAATTCAAGAAACCCATATAGGATAAAGTTAATATCAAAATAACAAAAATACATACAAATGATTACTGTGTAGTATAATCCATTTGAATCGATATATCATGAAATAGGCTGCATACTTGTGTCATTTACCAATGTACTTGAGATTTCTTTATATTAATTCTTTAAATGAATTCATTAATGACCATGGCCATATATTTTAATTCAAAAAGTAATATTTCAATGAAAGGGACAAGATATCATCCTCTTATTTTGGAAGGGGAAAATATTTCATTGAGTTATTCATTAATGTCATATTACTCATTACAAACCCCAAATATCCTACCTCATCATGAACATAGAATGTCACATTTTTCATATTTACATAAAAAATATGTGAATCATGATATTCAATAATAATAATATAAATTCTAAGGATCAATAAACACATTCATAAATAGGAATATCCAATGACACAAAAACATGTGTAGTTCCTACTGATATGTTTTTCTCTATAATATCCTATCTTATAAGTTTCCATGTATGAACTATATATGATGAAGTCTCCTCCACTTATGAAGAATCAAAAAATTGGTAGTCTACATCATCTTTGTCCCATTCAATGATACCATTTGAAAATATTACATATATGTTATTGAATATTATCATGGAACTTTAAGATTCCCATCATACTGGGGAACTTATATGACCTTTTGATGAGATAAATAATATAAATACATTTTCACATTAATTTTACACAAATGTAGAATCAATATGTGATAATAAATTTATTGACATTAAATTATTTGAATATACACGAAATATATTGCACAAAGTAGTTAGTTCTAGGTAACCGACATAAGTAGACTATCACATGCACTAGATCCAACTAGTAACAAATTTTGGTCCTCTTTCTCTCACATGATATTCATTATTTTTATGAGATTTGGATTTAGTCAATGGGTTAGCCATGTTCTCTACCATGGAAAATCAGCTCATTGCACCCTCACCTATATTGTGTGTCTAAAATACTTCCGTGGCTACATAAGAGGCCATAATATACTCATAATACACTATATAATCAACTAAATGTTCTTGTTTTGATCTATTCCATCTCTAAAACTCTTCTATTAAGGGTCAATAAATATACCAATTATGATTTCAGATCATTCTAATCACTTTGGAAATTAGAATCTGTATATCCCTTGATGACTAGATTATTATATACATGATAAATAAGAAACATATAATTAGTATGCCTTAAATACTTTTGTATAGTCTTGACTACCATCCCATGATGTTGTCTTGGGCTTACTTGATATCTTTCTAACATGTTGAACGTGAAGGTAAGATCAATCTTGGTACCCAACATGACATATATGACCAATCCTATATTTTAAAAATAGGGAATTATATTCATCCTATGTCTATCCACTTTTTTATGTGGACATATTTTCTTGGAGAGATGTAATCTATTTAATATATGCAAAAATACCCTCTTGTATGGTCCCCTACTAAATCTCTTCAGTACCTTGTCAATTTGAGTTCCTTGATTTTTTCTAAGTAAACTCTTGGAATGATGGATCATGATCCTAAGAATATATAATTATTTTCTCAATTCCTTCCCGAAGAAGAATGTGGTCAACCATGTATTAATAAATTATAATACTTGTATTTCATTTCCAACTAGTAGTATGTCATCAACATATACTATAAATGAAATGATTTCACTCTCACTAAACTATTTGGAGACTAAAACCTCACCTTCATTCTTTATGAAACAAAATTACCTTATAGATTCATCAAATTGAATGTTCTATGACATGAAATATTTCTATAATCCATAAATTTATCTCTATAATTTTTTTATCTTACTGGAATCCTTTGAAGTAACAAACCCTTCTGGTTTTCCATATGAATACCATTCATAAGGTTCTTATTAATGAAGGATGTTTTTATATCCATTTTTCAATTCTTATAATCATGTTAAGATGTTATGGAAAGTATAGTTATTATAGATTTCAGTATTTAAAATTGTTATAAGGTTTTTTTACAGTCAATTCCTTGATGCTGTTTAAACCCCTTTATAAAAAATCATTCCTTATAGGCACATACTGGTCTATAAATGTCTAGTTTCTTCATTAATAACCATTTAAAATCTATGAGATTTACATCTAATAGTGTATCTACCAAAATATAGATTTTTTTGGTACATGGAATCTATAACAGAATTTATATATTATTGATATTTTTTCACCTTTTGTGTCACATAATTATTAATTGTATAACTTAGGTTCATTGTTATAAAATAATAAAAGTTTCCTAACCTTGGTGATTAGAAAAGAATATATTTCTGGTTCTCTAACATCTCTAGTTATCCTATTTAGTACTTTTTTATATGAAACATCAAATTCCATGGGTAATTTATGAATCTGTTCTTATACTAACCCTTGTGTATCATAATCCTTAAATTCATCTAATTCTATCATCCTCTTACTATATATTTTGGAGGTGTTCTCCCTCTCAATAATAGTTGATTTCCTTATTTGTATTACACTATTGTATGGGGGTCATATAGTTAATACCCTTTAGTTTTCTTTGTATATCACATAAAGGTAAAATTAGTTCCTCAAAGACCATGTTTGTTCCAAATTTATCCTTAATAAACACTTCACATCCCCAATCATAATGTTGTGAAAAAACAGGTTTCTTTCAACTCTAAAATATGAATTAAACTCCAACTTATACTTTAGTTAGAACTTTTTTTAGATTTTATGTTTCTATTTATAATAAATATACCCAAAATGATAATGAAAGATTTTAATAACTCACCATTAATCTCACAATGTCCAATAATGGGTGATTAATCCTTTCTCTTAAACCATTCAATTATGGTTCATAAGGAGGAGTGAGCTGGGATAATATACCATTATCTAATAGATAATAAATGAATTCTTGGAATAGATATTCTCTACCATGACCTGGGTGTAATTTATTTATCTTTTTACCAAGATAGTTCTTAACTTCATTCTTGTATTCCTTAAATTTATCAAAGGAATCTAACTTATACATCATTAAGTAGAAATATGCATATATACTAAAGTCATTAGTAAAATTTATGAAGTATGATTAGTCACCCCTTTCTTCAATAGGGAATGGAACACACACATATTTAGTAATTTTAATAGCCCCTTTATCTTTCCAATTAGTGTATTCTTGGTCAATTTTCCTAATAAAAATGCATGATACATACCATGTAGTTTTTTGTTTAAGAGAATATGAATAGTAATCTTGAAAAAACAATTTCAAATGATTTTCATTTACATGATGTAGTTAGATGGGCCACAGTTGAGTGTGATTTGAGTCATGTAAACTAGATTCATTATAAATTGACAATATTTTGTTTTTATATTATGAAACATTAAAACAATTATTTATATGTTCCATACCCTAACACATGTCACCTCTATATAAATAACTACTTTTATTCCAAAATTTTAACAAAAAACAATCTATTTCAAGATACGATTCATAAAAAATGTTTTTAGTTCTTGAAAGATAATACTTTTTCATTAAAACTAAGATCAATCATATTTTCAATGTGAGGTAGTAAAACCCAATAGCTACTATAGCATGTCATGCTCTATTGGAAACATGTAAATCCAACTCACCACATGAAACTACACCGAATCTACTTAGTTCCTATACTTGGATAAAAATGTGAGCACCCAAATTGGTATGTAATATATAATTTATAGAAATAGACATATTTCACTTGACAAAAATGAACCTAAATCTTTCCCTTGATTATTTTTCATTATGCAGTTCTTATTCATGTGACCCTTCTTGACACATAAAAAACAGTCAGTTTCTTACTCCATTGATTTCCCCTTGATTTCATCCTATTGGTAGAGTATTTAAAACTACTCTAAGACTTAGAGTTAGTCTTTGGGACCTTCACATTACCATTCCTCTTATTCACCATAAGTATATAATCCTTTCAACACTTCATATCCTTATATACTTGGAGAAGAGATTAAGGAGATCTAGGAGAGACTTCTAAATGTTGTTCATATTAAAATTTAAAATATAGAGTAAGAATATCTAAAGGAGTGAAGCAAGTGTGATATCCATGAAAAATTCATCAGATAACTTAAACCCTAGAATATTTAGACACACAATGTAGAAAATCATCTTGACAATGTGAGGCCTAGATGGTATAACCTCTCTAACATTACTAGTGAATAATGTCTTGGAGATATAGAACAACTCATATCTAGCTATATCCTAGTAATTATCATGATGTTTCTTGAGCATAAAATACGAATATATATATTCTCATGTGATTTATGGAGTCTTTGAGACATGAATGATAACATCAAACACTGTAAATTTAGTGAATTTTCTAAGTGTTTTAAGAAAATGGAAGACCTTGTTCACTCACCTCATTTGTAGAAGGATAAAAACTAGGGATTTTATAGAGAAAGTATTTTCATTAATTTTTATACGTATTTCAAGGATTAAAACCCCACCATTTTCCTGTTTGAATAACAATGGATAATTTTTTGTTTTAAGGATATTTTGGGAATTATTGTGAAAGTGTAAAAATTATTTATTTTTAATCCTTTTTAATCATTTTTGTAAATAATTTATCAATCCATATTTTTAATTAAGATTATGAAAGTTCTTTTTTAAAGTTAATTTTGAATTTGAAATGGTAATAAATTTGAATAAGTCTTACATCTTATGATTTTTTATGAGAGCCATCATATAACTTTTCCTCCATCATAAGTCTATTTCCTAATCATATGAATTTACCATGTTATAACTATTTTTGTATTTTCATATGAAATTATAATGATCATAAGTATCTACTTCAATAAGTATTTTATCATATGGTTTTATCCCATCTTTTTAATACTTTTTTGGAATATCATAATAATTTGTCTTATCATTTCACTTTTCATTATAATTATTCTTCACTCCATCATATGATTTTGAGCTACCATATGTCTTTAAAACCCAAGATTTTATGTTTTTTCATTTTTACATGTGACTTCAAAAATTTTATGATATATAAATTTTTATAAAAAATTTAAAAGTCTTACTATTAGAACACTTTTTTATATTTTAAAGAATTATATATTTTTCTATATTTTTATGATAATCAACCATGGCTAAGTAACAGTGAAAAAGTCTAGGTTGCATAAAGGTAGGTGGACACTCATGTCAGGTTAAAAAGACCTATACAAAGGTCATGTGGAAGAGCTAAAAAATGTAAACATAGTTTTATAAAGGTGACCCCATGCATCAATAGGTCTATATAAAGGTCAATATATGGTTCTAAATCAATGTAAAGGAAAGAGTTAGCTCATGTAAAGGAACTTATGAAATTCATCTCCCATGTAAAGGTCCTCAATAGTAATTCCCTAGAAATTTAGTTTAAAATAATAATAATATCGATATCATTATTAATAAACAATAACGATATTTAAGAAAATTTTGATATAATATAAAAAATATCATTAATTAAACGTGGAAAATATAACCTAGTCATCAAATTGGATGGTATTAATATGTGTAAATGAATTATGAAATAAATGTATAATGGTACTAATCAACACAAATGTATTAATTAATTTTTAGGGTATATGTACTTATGTTTTATTGAAGTCATTTTATGCTTCAAAAATTCATTTTTCTTCAAAAGTGATTTTATTGCATTTTATGCATGAAAATTATAATTAATTTTTTATAATTTTAGAGAATATATTTTATAAAATGAAAATAATTTTTGAAATAATAATATTAAAATTAAATTATAGTGAAATTTTAGTATTTTCATAAAATGAATGTTTTTTAGTGAATAGTAAAAAATACTGATTTTGAAAATACTCTTATTTATTTTCATTTAATCAAGCAATTTAAAAATCATTTTATATTTTGGATTTATTTATTAAATTTAAATATTGTTTATTTAATTTAAAATAATATAAATATTGTTTTTTAATTATAAAAACTAATAATTTTGATATAAGTTAATTTCTATGCTAAAAAACACATTCTTTTTAAAAAGATTTTTTTCATTGAATTTTATGCGTATTTACATTAAAATTTATTTCTTTAACTTATGTGAATTTAATTTTATGAAATAAAATTAATTCCTGAATTTAAAATTTTATATTTATCCTTGTATAAATTTCTGATTTTTTTCTAAAGAAGTTAAATGTTTTAGTGATTAATTAGAAATATAGTTTTTATGAAACACTTTATGTTTTGTGATATCATCTTCATATAAATATGATAGAATAATTTATTTAACTTATTTAATTAATCATGTATTATAATATTCTATAAATATCATACCAAAATAATTCACAACATATAAATTATAATTTATTTCATGATAAACTTGAATATAATTTTCAGTGTCGATGTAGTGCTTGCAGAACACTGGAAAAGTAAAATTAGGTGTTATAAAGATAATATTTTAGGAGGAATTCTATTAATGAAATTATTATTAAATGTTATGTATTATTGATAATTTATTTGGATATATATTAAATTTTTAGTTATATAAAAATTGAATTATACAGATTCTTGTGCAATGCTTTCGCAAGGCTAGAAAAATCAAAAAAACATATTAAATAATTTTTGATGAGATAAATGTCAGTAAATAAAAAAATTTAATGGATATAAAGGTTTATTTTGAACTTTTTTAATTTATTTTTAATATTGTTATTTATTTTTAAATTTTATTAATGAAATAATCACCTTAAATTCTTATGCAACGTTGACACCGAACTTGTTCCAGTAGTAGAAAAATCAATAAAATGGTTTTTGAAAACTATAAATGTAATAATTTTTGGGTGATTTAAAGATACTAAATAATTTTAAAGATAAATATAAAATATTAGAGATATTTTAAAGGTTTATATTCATATAAAACTATTGTCTTGTTGTACTAAAATTCAAATTATGTGAATTGTTCTTAAAATTACCTTAATAGTATTTTATGCTGTATATATTTAATAAAATTATTTTAAAATAATAAAATTACTTCATGAGGACACTTAGGATGATAAATTATCTAAAAATTCAAAACTTTTCCATTTATAATCCATTTTCCAAATTATAAGTAAAAATTACAAACCTTCAATGTTGAAAAAGTCACTACCAAAGTTAAGGTTAAAATTGGTTAACCATGGTGTTAAACTAAAAGATATGGTTTAAAATGATATATAAACTGATAAAAATATTATTGGATGAAAAACTTAAGACCATATCTTCCTTATATTTGATGAAATTTTATTTTGGAACCATTTTACATGTGATAGACACATAATATATGATAATATTTTTTATATTTCAAAAAATGACAATAATGATATTTTATAAAATTAATATTTTATTAAATTAATTAAAATTAAAATAAATTTTATCTTTAACTTATTTAATTTTATATGGTTTATAATATCAACCATAGTCCATTTATGGGTAACTTTACCTTATAGAGTGACTTGCTTGACCCTTAAAGAGTAAAAAACTATGGTATCACGGTAATCAACAAAAGGGTTAATAGGGGGGGGGGGTTAAAACTAGGAGATAAGGGTAAAAACATGATAAAACCTTGATAAAATAAAATTTTATTATATTATTTCAACTTATAATCGTTATATATTCAAAATATATCAAATTAAAGGCACTTGATTATCAAGGGTAACCTCTTCTCCTCTATTCCTCACACATTTTGAGCCTTCTATCGCAACCAATACCTTTCATAATATCATAATATATTACTCTAAAATTTCATATAGCTTCTGTTCTTGCAAAAACATAACCGCCTTAATGATTTAGGTGTAATCCAAAATAATTTTCTCAATGAATTGGTACAAATCCTAACCGAGTAAATTAAATTTTATTTCTTCGTATACCTCTTCTAAATCCATGTTAACCATTCTAAAATAATGTCTTGAGTGAAATTAATATTATTAATTTTTATTATGATAATGCAACAACCATTATCCACCTTTTCCCATCATATGGTAAAAGAAAACATCACTCATGCGTATGTGTGGACTACCACCTCCATGAAGCGATACATTTTGTTTTTCATCATCATTTAACATTGATGAGAATGATGTTGTAATTAATAATATATAAGATATATATGATATTTTTATGATTCTTAAATTTTAATTATTATTTACCTTCATTATTTTCCATCCATTAAAAACTTTAAACCACGTTCATACATACGTACGACCTATTATCTCTAAGAATAGTGTAATTCGTTTTTTTGTCTCTATATTCTATGGTTGAATATATTTATATATATATATAGAATATATATGATATTAATATCATTAAAAAAACTATAATGATTATGTAAAAATGAAAAATATGCAAGGTTTGAAACAAATGAACCAAAAATTATTGATAAATTGAGATAGCTAACACTCTAAAATGATGATTTTAATAAATAATTATTAATTAACAGGAAAAGAAATTTTATAAGTGGATTATATATGATACTATATTTATGTATATGGCTATTTTATATAGTAATAATATATTTAAATATATTATACAGGAGGTTAACTCACATTCAACTAAGTAGAAGCTTTAGGTAAGAGACTTCTTAACCTAATAATCATTAATTGGATTATATTAATTCCTCATTGATTATGCTATTCTAATATTATATTAGAAGCAGCAATTAATTTCAATATGTTTTATTTCCACTCATATTGGGTGTATTTACATTTTTTCAAACATATTTAATTCATTGATTTATTCTCACTTCAATGGTATGATCTTTGTAAGGGATTTCATTTCAATTTTCACTTTATTGAGATATATTTGGTATTATGATACCATTTTATTTTATGTGGAATATATAATGAACCTTTGATATATTTAATATGAATCTCTTTTTATTCATGTTTATTAATTTTTCAATTCAATTTTATTCTTTCAATGGGTTATAATTTAAATGTTACCCAAAGTGGATAGAATTTATTATATAATCTCATTTTTCCAAGATTTATTATTTTTTTCATTGAAGGAATCACTACTAGAAAAACTACTTGAACACAGTGAAAATTCAGGTTAGAGACTATTTTTTTGGGTGAAACTTTTCTACAATTATAAATCCCATATTCAATATATTTCTAAGAAGGGTATTATATAATTTACATATGAAACTTTTATGCATGTCCATAGTAGTCTAATCAACTAAATACATATCTAATAGTTAAGTGTATTTTTTTCTTTGAATAATATAAATATAAATACATTTAAAAAAGTGGAATCAAATTCATACCATCTCTATTGATTGGGATGAATTTTTGAATAAGACTTTTTTGTAAAATGTGATTTATAATTTAAAAATATAAAACATTACTCTATACATAATACTTTTTGATTAATTATTGACATATTTTACAATTCAAACATAATGGTATAAAGACAGAATGGTCGATCTTCTGATTTTGATTTTAAATGAGAAGTATGATTTTTGTAAAGTGTATATGTAGTAAAGGGTGGATTAATAACACTGTTTTGGATAATAAATCCGAAGAAAATATAAAAATTTACTTTAATATGAATATAAATAATATCTATATTTAAATTATTACGCAAGTCTAATAGATTTACTTGTGGAAGTTAAAATTTGGGAGAACATTTTCTACCCACCATCTAAACCTTTTTTCCATTTTATTTGGTGGTATAGTTGAATGTATTACATTAATTAAATTTAGATGGTTAAATTAAATAAAGGATGATCATAAATTAGTTGACCAGAGTAATACATTAATCATGATTATTATATAATTAGGACACAAAAGAGAGAACTAAACAAACTATGTGATCTAATGATGAAAAACATTTAGAGCTTCCTATATTCATGTTAGTACAAGAAAATTCTTTTATATCATAAATTTTTTGTATTTTCCTTTTATATTTTAAATAAAACCTACCAATACATAAAGCTATAGTTTAAGGGAGCATGTTAATTGGCATTTAAACAAAACACTAATGTAAAAATTATTTTATGAAATATGTATTGACATTATATTATAAAAGAAGTTTTTCCAAACTTACAGAGTTAGATACTTCTTTTATTAAAAGTTATCATATATCCTAGCCTAGATTCTTTACTACATATTTTTTTAATACATTTCTGACCACATTCAAATTTTTTGATAAGGAGTTTTAAAAAAACATATTTAGAAAAAATATGATTATAATGACCTTAAAAAATGTAAATAAATGAAACAATGAATAAATATGGAAATGAATAAAAATATGAAGGTATATAATGAAAGTGATGCATGAAAATGAAAGTAGAATCTAAAAAGGATAATGCATAAACACAAGATTGTGTAAGAGAATATATAAAATGAATAATTTAAAATCTAAATGTAATTTTTTGAACTTTTTTAAAACATAAGTTACATGACCCATAGAATAAACCATTGGTACTTTTAATTATCCATACTATTGTAATGGTAGAACATTGTGTTTTATAAACAATAATCCTAAAATAAATTAGTAATGTGATCAAATGTCAAGTAGTTATAACACTGTATTTTTTTACAAATTATAGAATTAGAAAAATGAATAAGTATAATCAACCTATTAGATACTGTACAAGACACTGCTCGCCCATATATTCCACCAGCATATTTGTATCTATATCCACCTTTATCTGTATAGATATATCCATCAGTTTCCCCTCCATCAATATGTTTATCATCATTGAATATACATAGAACTATTATGGTAGATGTCTCACCCACCATAGAGGATGCTTCCCCTCCTTCTCTAGGCGCAACACTTTAGGGGTCTGAAGATCCCCCATCTACTTGTATCTGTTTAAACACTAATAATATAAATTAAGGATAATTTCACATATATTATTTTCCCTTAGTAACTATTTTTCATGATTAGATTCATCCTCTACCAGACGATGAAGTAAAATAAATATGAGAGAGTTATATAATCGACACACGTAGTTTATGGTTAAATACAATGAGGACAACATCATATTTTAGAGAAATGGTAAGGGAGATAAATGCTTTATGGGAAATATTTATAAACACAACAACATTGTTTCAGTTAAAAAAATAATTTGGAGGGAAGTTGGAGACTAAATAATGGTAAATTCCTTGGTAGAGATTTGAGTAAGTAATGTTAATCAAATTTTATATATATTTATTTTTTTCTGTTAACAAATATGTTTTTTTCAATGAAGCTCTGATAGAATTTTCTCGATATAAAAAATTTTAGGGATGAAATGATAATGGATTTTGGAGAAATGTGGAGAGAATATAAATATTAATTTTATGCTGGTTATAAACAGAGAGTTGATAGTGGGATTGAAGAAATACTGATCATTCCAGATTGCCTGATATCACAATAAAGAAAGATGATCGAGTATTAAAAGGGTCTATATTCCAAGGAATTAGTTTAATATATATATATAATAATTTATTTACATTAAAATGATTTTTAAATTATAAATTACTTATTTTCATAATTTTATTTTAATTAGATAATATTTTGTTTATAATATAAATCTAACAGAAAGAAAATAAATAATAGTGAAATGAAATAAATTCTCACCCATGTACACTCTTCTCTCATATATCACGAGAAAGAATAGGTAATTTAAAAGTTTGAATGTTAAAATTAATTTTCTTGAAATACATATTTATTACCTTTAAATTTATCCTTATCTTTCAAATTAGTTTTTTATAGTTTTTTGTCTATACCTATACATAGACTACAAAAAAAATGAAATCTTCTTTTACATCATCCATATTATTCATTGATCAATAAATATTGAATTATAATTATTCACCAATAAATTTCAATTATAAATAATCTTGTTTAGAAATATTTTTTCTCTTCTTTCAGGTATTTTCCATAACTTTACAATTTATTAACTTCTCTCCATGATGAGGACAAGAATAATTATTTCTCGTATATGATCATTTGGTTTGATAATCTTCTTCAAAATATTCTTGTTTTTCAGAGAAATTTTCTAACATTTTATTTATCTTACCACAATTATAGAACTTCAATTATATATTTCCTTTATAACTATTTATGTTATATTTTATATCTTCTGTATAGAATTAAATGAAATCCATAAAAGTCATTTTTGTTTCATTATCTTATAGTTCCTTTTCAGTTGGATTTAAGTAAATTGTACCAGAGATGCCCTAAATCATTACAATGAAAATAGATCCACTCACCATACCTAAAGCACCTTGATCTACTCAACCATAAGTCTCAAATTCCCACTCCAACTCTAGAGGACTTTCTAACTCTCCACTTCTACGAAATATGAGGTTTAAAAATTATAACATTCACCCTAATTTCTCTAGAAACACAAGAAGGATCATTACTAAAACATCCCCTTACATAAATGAATCTCTCTACGAATTATGCATGATATCAAACTACTTACCAAGAATATTGTTGAATAGGGACTAAAAATATATGAATCTTCAACTATGATGAGGACCCAGAATGTTATGTCCAATCAAACACATTGGTTAAAAAAAAGAAATTTAATAATGAGGTCCATATAATGATTCAAAAATCTATAAAAACTATATTCACTCCAATTTATACATATTGACCTAGTATTAACATACATAGACATGACATCACATTTTTAGAGTAATTAAAACATTAGAATAAAAGATTCCCAGAGATCGTATTACTTTAGTCCCTTTAGAAACACAGAAACATGAATACTGGTATATAAGTGAGCTAAATTATGTCCCAGTATCTCCCACTAGGTTCTAAATGACTAGAAACCTTCTTAAAAACATCAAACATAATAATGATATTCATAACTTGTTGTAAAGGAAACATGTAAGGGTGTGAGATTAGATTCTTTGTAAGGGTAAACAATGGAGATATGTAAACATAATCATAAGAATGCGGTTATGAGAACATGATCATGAAAATATAAGACCATACCCTTCATATCAAAGATGATAAACTAGAATCATGACATCAATATTGGTAGTTAATTAGAGATAAATCATAAGGAAATAAATAACATGATCCATGAGATCATAATATAAGAATAAGACATAGAATTTTGATAGACACATAAGTATATAAACATTATTTCCATAGTAGTCAAGTCATCACTACCAAGGCCATCTTGGTAGTATGGGTTCACTCTCTATACCATATTGGTAGTCATGGTTCTCTCCCATGGCTATATTATTTGTATGAGTTCACTCCCCATACCATCTTGGTAGTCATGGTTCACTCCTATGGCCATCTTAGTAGTCAAAGTTCACTTCTAATACCATCTTAGTCTATATCATGATATATTAATCTTTAACCAATGTATTGTATGGAGATATAGGTCCCACACATCTCAAAATGAAATCATACATAAATGTTCCACAATATCATAAATAATCACATCATAACCCATGGAATGAAATGGGTATCATACACATGTAATCATATTATAACATATGGAAAAGATACAAGTTCCATAATTATTTAATCAAAAGAATAACCTATGGAAAGAAGCAAGTTCCAGAAGAAAACATCCTGTGAAAGGGAAATGAGTTTCATAAAAATCACATCATTAATATATAAACCATTTAAATAAATAATTTAAAGGAAACTTGTATGATATCCCTAATAAGGCATGTGTAACTCCAACAAATGTCATCTTAGATGATAAATATTTTTTAAATATCTTTAAAAAACACTTCATAAGGAAATTAACTTTTATACTTTGAAAAATAATTCCTAAAAACTAAAACCATTTGAAAACTATTTTTAAGAAAATAAAATTGAAAAATTATAAGTAATAATTAAATAAATTTTGAAATCATTTTTCCTTTGAAAACTTTTGTAGGATCTTAAAAACATTTTTATAAATTTTTTCCTTGAAAACTTATAAAACAATCATGAAAACTTTTTGAAAAACCACTTTCCTTGATAAATGATTTTAAAACATATAAATAAATCTTGAAAAATATTTGAAAAAAATTTCTTTGAAAATATATTTGGAAGGAAATTTCTTAAAATTTAACCTTTTATACATGAAAATGAAGCTTCAAAGAAATAATGGTTGGTAATCCTGTACATGTCGTATGAGGTAAAAAGAATATTCCTTTTTCATAGTAAAAAGGTTAGAAAAATGACTTTTTTAGAAAGTGACATGAATATTACTTTAAAAAAATTTGTAAAAGGAAAAAAGGGTAAAATGTTTTTTAATGACCATAAGAGATCAGTATAATATTCTTGGAATCCCTTTTTGGAAATCAAGGTTTTGAAAGAACATAGATTTCTGACCAAAGATATGTGTAAGGTCATATTTTATTAAATTTTTTTTCTTAATTATCTTAAGTACTATAGAGTGGAAAAAATAATACTATTACTTGAAGCCATAAAGACTAACCCGAGGAGAAGAGAATTTCTGAGTGTTCTTGAAATATGGATCATAAGATTCCATTAATGAAAACCCGATCATAAACAATATCGATAAATAGTGAGATTGTTTTAAAAAACTCTTACCACATGGTAACTTTGAATCATAATCCACATGTAGAAAAATAAAATTACTTGGAGATTTAAAATATCTTGAAACAAATGATATTCATGTTATAACATGTTATAGGTAGTTTATACACCACATATATAAATATTGGTGTATAACATGGCATGTGTCTTGTAGAAGGAAGATTGATACAATAATTACTTTACCAATGTGGTGACTTTTGAAACATAAACCCCATGACATAAAGATCATAAAATGGTATTTTAAATACCCATAGATTTAATTATAATAGGAATATAATACATTAATGGGAAGTATATACACCACAAAAAAGAAGCGAGTGGTGAATAAGGAATGTATCACACGGAAGTAAAGAGTGAGATGAACTTCCCTTACCTTGTGTTCGACTTGTCTCATGTGTCTTTTCATTCATGAATAATAAACTTATGTTAATTAATTACTAGATTCAAAACCTTTTTAAAGTTTATTATTACTTTTAATTCACTTATTACCATGTTTTATACAAATACTTAAACAATTAAGTTTTAGTCGGGTGTTTTGACCAAATTCGATTTCTCTATTAAAAACAACATTGGTTGGTCAACTATCGTCATAGTGGTAATTATATAAACAAATGAATAATAATAATCAGGAAATAATTATCATATTTATACATAAATTATACATTTAACACCAATCATTAAATATGGTTTTGAAAAATGAATTAACATTACCATCATGGAGATGGTAGGTCGTACGTACGCATGAGTAACATTCTCATTTTTCAATGATCATCATGGAAAGAAGTTAAGTAACATTAATATTTTTAAAAATATAATTATATCATAAATACCATGTTAATTATTCAAATATAATTATATATACAATTCTTGTGCTTTAAAATTAATCCCATTGTGTTGAGAAGGTAGTAGTTTACAGGTCCACAAACAACGTTATATATTTTTATGTGTGTGAAACAGTAATAAAGAAAATGGTATATATTATATTTATAGAATGGTAATTATGTCATTAATATCATATAGATGTTTTGTATGTAACATTTGTTTAATTAAAACCATACTTTATACATTCCATGTATCTTGTGATTGAATAACGTCGCTTTTTAGGAGGCGGTAGTCGACACTTCCACAAATGATATTATCATATTTACACAAAATACAAAGTACAAATAAATGTGTTTTAAAATAATTAAAGAAGATTAAATACATAATATTTATAATAAATTTAATATATAGATATTTTTTCCATCATAACACCCAACCATTAAAGGGGGTAAAGGAAACAAACAAACAATCATCGTTTTGTGAGGCAGTAGTTCACCTTACACGTAAACAATATGTTCGTTACCCATTAGATTGAAGTGTGCATAAGTGTAGGTCAAAAAAATACTATAATAAAATATTAGTATATTTATGATATTGGTGTTATTATATAATCATGTAATAATTAGAGTTTAGAGGGCGGAGAAAGAAAATAAAATAAAGGACCATGAGGAAGGATGTTACCGATTCTTTGGGTAACTCCTTTTGGTTTTCACCAAATGGATTCCTTCAGTTTCTTTCTACCTAAAGGGAGGAATAAATTAGTAAGGGAGGTATTTTTAAGAGATAATTGGGAAGATCTTCGATGAACTTAAGTGGCTAGAGATGTGTGAGGAAGTGGGAGGAGAGGGGACCTTTTATAGTGGAGGAGGAGTGGAACTCTTTTAATATTTTGGAAAAAGGAAAACCCCACCACGTTTTTTTATTGAAAGTGTATTAAATAATGGTAAAAATTATAGAAACAGTATGATAGGGTATAAATCTATGTATAAAATGTATTTTGGGAAAATTTAGTGGTTATATTAGGTTTTAATTTTAGGCTTTAGTCCCTTGTTAAGATTAATTTCATCTTAATTGTTGCAATTAATTTTATTTTCCTTTACTAATATTTTTTCTAAAAAATATGTTTATTTTATTATAAATTATAAATTATGATGTTTCCAAATATGGAATACATTTTTTAAGTTCAAAATCATAGAAGTAGAAAAAATTAATTTAAATTCAATCCTGGAGATGGGACAACAGAGCAGGTTTTTAATGTAAAAATTTCTAAAGTTTGCTAATTTTTTATAACCAATTTCAATATGAAATTGACTCCAATGAACTAAATCGGGTAAATTGTTAAAAATGTGATTAAATTAAACTTTAAAATAAAGTAAAAACATAATTTAACCATATAAATAAATTATATGAAAAATAAGTTTTGAGTTAAATTTCTGTATTTTTCACTATTTATTAAAAATGAAACTTCATAGAAAAATACAAAAAAAAACACCCTAAACTAATTTTTATATATTTTTTTCGAATATTAAGTTTATTTTGACATATTAATTTTATAAAAGTTTCAAAATTTATGTTTAAAATATGTTTTCCATCAAAAAATGATATAAGGGCATTAATAAAAATAAAGGTTTTAATGTGTAATATTGGGTTTGTTCTTATATTATTACTATCAAATATATTGGATGAATTTAAAAAATATTTGAATTAATATATAATATACATATTAAATCAATATCAATTAATAATTTTAATTAATTTAATTTATTAGGACAAAATAGTTTTGTGATTATAAAAATAGTTTCCAATAAAAACATTCCCTTTATAATCAATTGGTTCTTATATCCATTGTTACTACTGAATTAATTTTTTACTTATGTAAACCATAGGTTTTCATAATTTAGTTAATAATATTCATAACCACTAACTTAAAATCTTGGTTAAGTCTTAATTTATTAAATAATAATATTTCAATAATATATTGTTGTTTAGTAAAACTTGGTCTTGCATGTTACACATGCCATTGAGGAAATCCAGTATTGCATGTAATGTAAGGTAACCTCAGTGTTCCCTTTTGAGAAATATAACATTTATATTTCATATAGTGTATTATTAACTTGGTATTTCATGATCCAAAAATAGTTCATTGATATAAAAAAGTTATATTAAATGTTGTGTGAAATGAAAAAAATATAAATGAGATTAAATGAATTAGAAAAAAAAATACACAAAATCTCACAGAGTTACATGATATTTTGAGGATCCTTAATAATATCATATAAAAAAAATACAAGAAATAAAATCCTTCTAAAAAACCTCAATACATTATTCCCAAAGCATCACATCCCGAATTCCTCACTTCATCTTCCGAGATCTTCAATCCACCTTTTGGAACAATCCAATTTTCTAGTGTTACCTAGAACTAATCTGAATTCCTCACCACATTAAAGGGCACATTGAACTCTTATGCACATTCCTAAAATTCATAAATTGAATCTATAAGAAAGAATCTCAAAACAAAATTCCACTCAAATTTCATTAAGGCCACATCTCAAGATTCTTATTTCTTATTTCCTTGTGAAACATCTTGATGATGTTTCAATGAAATTTAGTTATTACACATAGAATTCATGGGTTAAAATATATTATGAGAACATCATATCATTCATAGAAAAATAAACATTTTTAAAGGAAATACATTATCATAAATTAGGAAAATAGAAAAAACCAACAACCACTATGAAACAATCAAACAAGAAATAAAACTTTTCTATCATTATCACCAACTGATTTCATCCACAAATAGCATTAAGCATAATATAATTAATCATGTTATCAAAAAAATAATTACCAATATATACTTTGGAAACTCCTACCCATTTCTCAAAATATTTCAACCACAATAGGCTGTCAACAATATTATCATACCAATTCATCAATGCCAAGGTGAAAAAATCATAATAAACCCTTTAATCAATAACAAATCACCGGGGATACATCCTTAACTACATTATTAACAATATAATAAATATAAATATAAAATATAGGGTTAATCCATCATGGAATGAAATAATTTAGGATATCCCATATAAAATGTTCATATTGAAGGGAAAACATAATTATGGAATTACGTGATTTTTGGTAACATGTTTTAAACGCTCGAATTTCCTAATTTAGAATTATGATATGTTTTACATTAAATTTTTAAATTAAACATAGTAGGCTATTTGACTTTATACATAGGTTTAATGAATAAATTTAACAAATCATCATGTCATAAGTTTAATTATGCTCATTAAATTATAGTTAAGCATTTTTTTCTTAACATAGTTTATGTAATAATTAACTGGTAATTTATCACATCATGATCACATCATTTTTAGAATTTATAAATATTTTACATTCTATCCATGTTAATCTTTTCATATATAAAAAATTACTTCTCAATTATATCATGTGACATTAATTTAATTTTAAACAAGTTATTTGATAGTAATGAATCACAACATTAAATTAAAGTAGGTGGTTAGTAACACAACAACCTAGGAGTTGTGCTTTGATTTTTGGCTCAGAGGCAAGAATTCAAAGTAGGTTAATTAAATTCTTCAAATTAATCCATATAAAATGGGGGTTTCATTGAACATTTAATGGAATAATTACATAGTAGTATGACATAGGTTTAGGTGGTCATGATTTTTAGTTCATCCTTGGAAAGGTTCATTGCATTTTAAGTTATATGCCTACACCATAATGTGACCCCATGAATGGATTTTATTATAATTCATGGATTACATCCAATAAGAATAATTTTGTATTCACTGATCAAGTTACCTTTTTTCTCCTTAATAATATTAAATACATCAAAAGGTGTAGCTTGGATTCTTTTTGAAGGACTTAAACATTCTTCATGAATTTTATTGTCATATCAAACCATAAGTACTACGATTAGAAGTATAATAATATGAATTGTATCATCCTATAGAGTTTAAATATTTGATCAAATCTTTCTTTCAAAAATTGAAATCATCCCAATATAATCTTCACAATTTTATATAAATTTAATTAGTTCTCATTCATTTAGTTTGCTTTTTTCTTTTTGTTTAATTTTGGATTTTATAATTAAAGGTTATTTGGTTAGTTTATTTTGATTTTTATATTCAAATGAATTTTATTAAGATAAATCTGATTATGTTTATCTTGGATTATTATAATTTAATTCACTTCTAATGTTCTTTTTTTTATTTTTTCTATAAAAAGGCATTGAATATTAAGGACAATGTTCATTTCTCTTCCTTGTTTTGTAAAATAAGGAAAAAGGGAGATGGTATTATGGTAAATAGAGACACCCAATAGATGATTTTAATTATATTTCAATTTATTTTATTTTTAATGAATATAATTATTTATATATTTTTATCTTTTTAATTTATATTATATATCACTTAGGAGATTTCTTTGAAAGAATTGGTAGAAAATTAACCCAACAATTCAGAGGAGAAATATCATATGCATCAGGTATTAAGAGATTAACATCATTTTAATGTGAATTATAGACCTAAGAATAAGATTATATCATCCACATAATGGCGTTATAAAAATTTTTATTTGATTACCTGATCTGGTATGGTCATAATGGAACAAATGAATTTCACAATCAAATAAGAAACAAAAAAAACCAGAAGAAGATACCCAATGTCAATAGATGATAAATGATTAAAATATGAAAGCTATGTATGCTATTTCTTCTTAACATACACCAGAAGATTATAAAATGGTTTATTATTGTTTAATGATAATGTGTTTTTTCATGTAGATTATTATGATCTTTTTGGTACTGATGCCAATGCCACTACCAATGCCACTACCAATGCCGCTATCGATTCCGATGTCACTACTGCTACTGATGCCCATAAAGATGATGTGTTTGTTGGTGTGATAGGTGGTGATGTTGTTTATATTAGAGTTATAGATGAGGGTTATCATTGTTATGATGATTATGATATAGAGGCTCAATTCTAATGTAAATTTTATTTTAGGTTTATTGATTTGCGGAATTTTATTATGTAGTTCAATTTTATTGTTATTATATTGAATTTTATTAAAGTGTGTTTGTTTGCTTCTTCATATATGTAATTATTGGATTATTTTGTATTTCTATTTTAGAAGATATGCAAGGAACATTATAAGGCCCCAGCCTTAAACCTTACTTAATCTTGAGTTATTACAAGATTACACATTGAGGATCTTTTCGGGTTTAGAGTTTTAGAGAATTAGATCATAAAACTGGCATTACATTCCACATATAAATAAAGTGGTTACATAAAGATAGTATTCTTATTTCCCATCAATGGAAACATATTTAAAATAAAACATGGATTCTTTCTTGACACTTCCTTGACACTATCATCATATCATGTACCTTTCCCTTGACCAGTGAAAAACATTTCAAAAAAACTTGGGATGAGCATAAAAATCTCAGTAACGGATATAAAAATATGGAAAGGAAACATGGGTACATATATACATAAGAATGAAATCATACTTTACCCATAAAACATAAGCACTTTAACATACCTCATCAAATCATGAATAAATCATAGAAATCATAAGACATAAAGGTAACATGAGGCATTCATAACATTCTTACGTAGGGAGTAACCCTCTTGGTTATCTTTGGAATACCCATCACAGTATATTCCCTCAATCTCTTTGGAGAAACCTTAACGTTTCACTCCTTCGCGTTACCCAATGCATTGGAGAGCTATATCGGGCTCACCCGCCCTTAGTCTATCACAGAACCACCCGTCTTCATAATAATGCCCAAGCACCTCAACATAATCGTATCACATAAAACATGCATAAAGGAAACATAACATTTCCACCTTTCAATCACAAGATATCAATACAACACATTGATATAAAAACATTATGAAAACAATTTTCAATACCAAAATAAAATAAAAGTAAAACATGGTATTTATTTTTCTTTTTTAAAAAAGGTATGGCTTGTAGAGGAAGCCGAAACTCAAATAATGGTCACGGTGGTGGAGAAGTCATTGTCGCCGCATACGTACGACAAAAACATTCCCTTTTTTGTTTAGTAAATGCTTCGTATAAAAAAGATTCCTTTTTAATAAACATAAAAGTCAAAGGGGTTTATACACCGCATAAAAAAGGTTGTGTATAAAATAAAATATGTCTCAATGAAAGGAGATTGAGACGAAGTCCCATACCTCGGGTCCGACTTGACTCGGTCATTCTTTAATCTCCTGAATAATAAACTTGAGTTAATTTCTACTTGTTTAAGAACCTTTTTAAAGTTCATTATTCCTTTTATATCACTTATTGCCATGTCATGAACACTATGTAATTATTTAAGTTAATAACGGTCGTTTTAACGATCATTGGTACTTGAGTAAAAAATAAGCCCTTTATAATTACAATTTGTTCATGTATCCATTATATCCAGAATGGTATTCATGATTTAGATATAATATATGTCATATATATCTAGTAAATTCATGCATTTATAATATTACATAATCATTTAGAGGTAAGAAATGAAATGCACCGTTCATGGAGACGGTAAGCCGTACGTACGCATGAACGCTACTTTCATTTCTATTTCGTATTTTATAGAATGGAATCATAATGATATAAAGGTATATTATAATTACAGTGTAATATCATATATAATATCATAACTCCATTCTTTATACGTCCCACATATGGTTTTTAACGAATCAAATCACTTTGAGGGGGCGGTAGTCCGCACTTCCTTAAATAAAGATATCGCGTTTACCCATAATGGAAACCATAAAGGTATGCCCAAAAATGAAAAATACAGAAGCTCAAAGAAAACATAAAAATATTATATATCATATATAAATATAGTGACATCTTAATGGCCACCTTTGAAGGTGTTAAAAGAATGTTGAACAATCATCGTTTTGGGAGGCATAAATTCGCCATCCACGGAAATAGTATGTTCATTAACCATTAGATGTAGGTGTGTGTAAGTGTAGCTTGAATACTTCTTATAACAACATCCTCGTATATTGAGGATAATGGAGTTGTTACTAAAGAAAATAATAAAAAGAGTTTAGGGGGTTGGAGAAGCAAAATAAAACAAAAGGACTCAAGTGAAGACAATACCTTAAAATCGGGTAACTCCCTTTGGTTTGAGCTCAAAGGCTACCTTGGGAAGACTTATACCCAAAGTGAGGCTTCATGGAGTAAGATAGGGAAGTGGAGAGACAAAATGGGCCGAGGTTGTCCGAGCCAAAGGCTTTGGGTGTGTGGGTAAGGAGGTAGAGGTGTGGGCCTTTTATAAGAGGAGAGGAGGGGCACTCTTGGAAGGTAAAGAAAAGTCACTTTATTTTAAATTTTTTTCGAATTAAAAAGGTCCCACATTGATATAATTCAAGGATAATGTGATAAGGGTTCTAAATCCACCCAACCAATAGGTTTGGGACATGTGTAGGTCATAGATTTTACATTATCTTTTCATTTTATTTAAATCATCAAATAATGAGGTCATCGCTGCATCATTATGATGTCATAAATAATTTAATTTATTTAAAGTCTAAAAAATTATTAAAAAAATACTATGATTTAGGAAATGTTTTAATCTTTCCAATGACTATTTATAATAAAAAATCTGACTTGTATAACCCCATTTAAAAATTGTTTTAGTAAAACATTTCATGTTTGTGTCATTTTTACTTTAACATTTAATAAAAAGTTATTTATGTAATTTCCAAACCAAAGTGGCTCCATGGGGTACCCAAGTTGACCCATGGATTTTCTTGGTAGGTCATGACACATCCAATGAGGGTAGGACATGTGTCTAGGTCATTTTATTTTATTAAAACATTATTCTTACCTTAAACTACACTAATTACCTCTAATCGTGATTAAGAACTTAAAAGTTACTATTCACAAAAAAATTATTTTAATCTCATTGAACCATATTTTACTTCTTAATGACAACCATGTATGTCGGATTTTTGAAAATCAAATCACATAAGTGACAAAGTTTAATTTAAACAAAAAAAATCAGTTCCTTTAACTACCACTTAGTGGTTTCACTATTCATCAAAAATTGAAGTTTTTCAGAAAGATACCAAAACTTCACCCTAATATATATTTGATATTCCGAATTCAAAAATGATGTCTATTTTATAAAATTCAAAACATGTAAGTTGCATTAATTAATTTAATATCCAATTCCCGCTGTCATGACAAAAAGCGTGTTTTTATGAAATAATAAGTATCAAAAGATTGACACCAGTTTAAGTCCAATTTCAAAGTGAAATTGATTCCAATGACCACCATTGGATTAAATGGTAAAAATATATTCAGATTAAACTTTAAGACAAATTAAAAATATAATCTAACCATATAATTAAATTAAATGAAAAAGCAGTTTTGATGTAAAATGCAGTATTTTTCACTATTCATTAAAAAATGAACTTTGTCAGAAAAATACCAAAAATTTATCCAATGTAAATTTCAATGTCCCAATAAAAATGAATATGTTTATTTTGACAAATATAGATTATAAAATTGTCAAAATTTTGATTTAAATAGGGTTTTCCATCAAAAGGCAGTAAGACAATCTTTTAAGAATATTAGTGTATTCCATGCATAAGATTGTATTTATTTTCATTTTAATCCTCTAAAACACTATCTAATTCATTAATAGACATAGATAAGAATATTTATTATTCATTACTTACTTGGGATGTTACATCCTTCCCCCCTTTAGAAAATTGTGTCCCCTCAATTTATTTACTTATCAAATAAATGGGGGTACTTATCCCTCATTGCATTTTCAGATTCCCATGTTGCCTCTTCCATCATGTGGTTTTTTCACAAAACATTTACCTGATTAATCACCTTATTCCGTAACACTTGCTCCCTATGGTCAAGAATCTGGACTGGTTGTTCCTCATAAGATAGGTTCTCTTCTAGCTGAACTACCTCTGGACTCAAAACATGAGATGGATCTGGCATATACTTTCTCAACATCGAAACATGAAAAACATTGTGTACCTGAGATAAACTCGGAGGTAAAGCCACCCGGTATACAACTGATCCAACTCTCTCCAGAATTTCATATGGTCCAATGAACCTTGGACTCATCTTTCCTTTCTTACCAAATCGCATCACACTTTTCCATGGTGAGACTTCGAGAAAAACATGATCACCTACCACGAAAGATAAATCCTTCCTCCGGTTATCCGCATAACTCTTCTGCCTACTCTGAGCTGTTCTCATGTGTTTCTGAATCAACTGAACTTTTTCTGCCATCTCTTATACCAATTCTAGTCCCATCAGCATCCTTTCACCCACTTCATCCCAAAATGCTGGAGTTCAACACCGCTTCCCATATAATGCCTCAAATGGTTCCATCTGTATACTGGAATGAAAACTGTTATTATAAGAAAACTCAACCAAAGAAAGATGTTGGTCCCAACTTCCCTGATAATCCATCGAATAGGCTCGTAGCATATCCTCTAAGGTTTGAATTGTTCATTCTAACTGCCCATCTGATTGAGGATGAAAAGCTGTACTAAAATTTAATTCATTACCCAACGACTTCTGAAGGCCTTTCCAAAATTTAGAAGTAAACCTTGGATCACGGTCAGATACAATGGAGAGAGGAACTCCATGTAACCTGACTATCTCTTTAAGATACAAACGGGAAAGTTGATCTAGGGAAAAAGTATCTCGTATAGCAAGGAAATGAGCAGACTTGGTCAGGCGATCAACAATAACCCAGATTGCATTATTACCTCGAGGGGTCCTCGGAAATCCCACAACGAAGTCCATGGATATATTCTCCCATTTCCACTCTGGAACTGGTAAAGGCTAAAGCATCCCTTTCGGTAACTTCCGCTCTCCTTTAACCTGCTGACAAGTCAAACACTTCACAGTAAAATCAGCAATATCTCTTTTCATTCCATCTCACCAATAATACTCCCGCAGATCTCTGTACATCTTAGTACTTCCAGGATGAACTAAAAACGGAGAACTATGAGTTTCACATAACAACTCTCTCTTTAACTGTGAATCACAAGGCACACAAAATCTCTTCCCAAATCTCAAAACGCAATCATTATCAATGTTGAATTCAGGCAACTTACCTTTCTGAACCAACTCTACCTTTTTCTGCAACTCACTATCTTGCTTCTGTGCTTGCTTGATTCTATCTGATAGAGATGATCTCACTGATACCTGAAACAAAACAGAAGAACATCCTGCACCAACAACTTCTATGCCAAAGTTCTTCAAATCCTTAACCAAAGGATCACGTTCCAAACACAACATGGTTAATGAAGCATTACTTTTTTGACTCAAAGCATCATCCACTTTATTTGCTTTTCCTGGATGGTAATGAATTGTACAATCATAATCCTTGATTAATTCCAGCCATCTCCTCTGTCTCATGTTTAACTCTTTATGAGTGAATATATACTTTAAACTTTTATGATCAGTATATATTTCACACTTTACTCCATACAAATGATGCCTCCAAATTTTTAAAGCAAAAACAACAACAGCTAATTCCAAATCATGTGTAGGGTAATTTACCTCATGAGTTTTCAACTGACGTGAAGCATAAGAAATTACCTGATCATTATGCATAAGGACACAACCAAGTCCCTTCAACGAAGCATCACTGTATATAACAAACTCACCATTCCTGGAAGGTAGTTCCAAAACTGGAGCATTCACCAATCTTCTTTTCAATTCCTGAAAACAGTCATCAAATTCTTTTGTCCAGATAAACTTAACACCCTTCCGAGTTAGCTTAGTCATTGGACTAGATAACTGTGAAAAATTTCTAACAAACCTTCGGTAATATCCTACCAATCCAAGGAAGCTACGAATCTTAGTTACATTTGTGGGTCTTGGCCAGTCTTCCACAACTTTAGTTTTTGCAGGATCAACAATTATCCCATCTTTAGAAACAATGTGACCAAGGAAAGAAATTTGTTGCAACCAAAACTCACACTTGCTGAATTTTCCAAACAATTTCTTTTCTTTTAAGGTTTACAAGATAACTCTTAAATTTCTTTCATGCTCCTCTTTACTTTTAGAAAACACCAAAATATCATCAATGAAAACCACAACAAACTTATCCAAGAACTCATGGAAAATTTTATTCATTAAGTCCATGAATACAGCAGGTTCATTGGTTATCCCAAAAGGCATTAATACAAATTCATAATGGCCATATCTTGTACAGAACGCAGTCTTTGGAACATCTACTTCCTTTACCTTCAGCTGATGGTACCCCGATCTCAAGTCAATCTTTGAAAAAAACTGAGCTCCCTGGAGCTGATCAAACAAATCATCGATATGAGGCAAAGGATATTTGTTCTTAACAGTGATGTTATTCAAGGCTCTATAATGAATGAAAAGTCTCATAGAACCATCTTTCATTTTAACAAATAAAACAGGAGAACCCCATGGTGATGTGCTAGGTCAAATGAAACCTTTCTCTAATAAATATTGCAATTACTCCTTCAACTCTAAAAGTTCAATTTGATCCATTCGATAAGGGGGTTTTGAAATTGGTTTAGCATCAGGAACTAAGTCAAAAGTAAACTCAACTTCCCGATCTGGTACTATTACAGGAAACTCATCAGGAAAAACATCAGGATACTCATTTACCACTAGCACATCATTAATCTAAACAGTTTCTTTATTTTCAACGATGTGTGCAAGGTAACATTCATTTCCATCTTTTACAAGTTTCTTGGCCTCTTGATAAGTTATCAACATTAAGGGTTCATTCTTGTACACAAACTGAAATTCTTTTTGAAAAGAAACTTCTTTAGCTCTACGGTCAATCTTAGCATGGTAAATAGAGATCCAATCCATACCCAGGATAACATCAAACTCTACTAGAGGTAGAACAATAAGGTTTGCATGTAGGTTCTTTCCACATATAAGGATAGGAAGATTATTATAAATTATTTTTGCCTCAACATTTCCCCCAGGTGTTTTTACCACAAGTTCAGGAGTCATTTCTTAAGATGATATTCCCATTTTAATAGAAAAGGTTTCAGAGATGAAAGAATGTGTAAACCCCGAATCAAACAACACACTGGAATAATCTGAAAAAACAAACAAAGTACCTGATACAACTTCATTTGATGGCCCAACATCTGCTGAAGTAGTTGCAATAGATTTCACCACCCCTTTCAACTTGTAGTCTAACTGCTTCCCATCACTCAATCTCTTTGTCGGACACTCGTTTTCATAGTGACCCAACTCATTGCACTTATAACATTTCACTAACTGTAAATCAAATTTGTTCTTACCTTCACCTTGATCCTTTTCAGTGCAATCACAAGCCTTATGTCCCATCTTACCACATCAGTAGCACTTTCCAGAATTCAGAAGACATTCCCTAGCTTGCCTTTTTTCACATTTATCACAAACTGGAAACTTAGTTTTCTTACCGTTAGAATTTTTTGAAGAATTATTCCCTTTATCCTGCCACCTTGGTCTCTTCCTCTGTTGGTTGTTATAGAACACTTGATCATCGAAAAACTCCATTTCCACCTTCTCAGCACATCGAACAAGATTTTCATAACTTTTAAACTCATGAGAAGCTAATGACCTTCGATATTTTGGCTTTAATCCTGAGTAAAAACGATTTATTTTACTATCAAGGTCTCAGATAAAATTTGGAGTATACCTTGCCAATCGAGTGAACCTTTCTTCATAGACAGCCACTGAGTCTTCCTCTTGCCTCAATTCCAAGAATTGCTTTTCTATCCTAAGTCGAACAGCCTTAGGACAATACTTCTCAAGAAACATACCTTTGAATTCATCCCAGTCAAGAGCATCAATCTCATCGGTGTCCCTGATATTTTTAAACACAGACCACCACTGATCTGCCTCACCCTCCAAACGGTAAATAGCAAGACTAACCTTTTGATTGTCTGAACACCCCATGACATCGAAAATCTTCTCCAGTACTTTAATCCACCCTTCAGCTAACAAAGGTTCAGATGATCCTCTGAATGATGGGGGATGTTTCCTCATGAAATGTTCCACCACTGACATGTTCCTCTGCGGTTGATCTGGCTGATCTCGTGCATGGATACCACCACCATTTATCGCTTGAGTCAACTGTTCCATTACTGCAACAAACTGTTTAGTTCCAATTCCAACCATCTCTGGATGCTGATTCAAAAGGTTATTTCCTTCTGTATACCTTCCTAGCACTGCTTCCCTGTTTCCTCTGCGGAAAACCATTCTGAACAAACATGTCTTAGATGAAGCAACATGGTAATCTTCATATGCTATATCATTTCAAAAAAAATATTTTTGGATAATCATTTAATAGAATTCTAACTCCTAAAGTTATCTAAACCGACCTCTGATACCAACTATAAGGCCCCAGCCTTAAACCTTACTTAATCATGAGTTATTACAAGATTACACATTAAAGATCTTTTCGAGTTTAGAGTTTTAGAGAATTAGATCATAAAACTTGCATTACATTCCACATATAAACAAAGTGGTTACATAAAGATAGTATTCTTATTTCCCATCAATGGAAACATATTTAAAATATAACATGGATTCTTTCTTGACACTTCCTTGACACTATCATCATATCATGTACCTTTCCCTTGACCTGTGAAAAACATTTCAAAAAAACATGGGATGAGCATAAAAAGCTCAGTAAGGGATATAAAAATATGGAAAGGAAACATGGGTACATATATACATAAGAATGAAATCATACTTTACCCATAAAACATAATCACTTTAACATACCTCATCAAATCGTGAATAAATCATAGAAATCATAAGACATAAAGGTAACTTGAGGCATTCATAACAATCTTACGTAGGGAGTAACCCTCTTGGTTATGTTTGGAATACCCATCACAGTATATTCCCTAAATCTCTTTGGAGAAACCTTAACGTTTCACTCCTTCGCGTTACCCAATGCATTGGAGAGCTATATCTGGCTCACCCACCCTTAGTCTATCACGGAACCACCCGTCTTTATAATAATTCCCAAGAACCTCAGCATAATCGTATCACATAAAACATGCATAAAGGAAACATAACATTTCCACCTTTCAATCACAAGATATCAATAAAACACATTGATATAAAAATATTATGAAAAAAATTTTCAATACCAAAAGAAAAGAAAAGTAAAACATGGTATTTATTTTTCTTTTTTTAAAAAATGTATGGCTTGTAGAGGAAGCCGAAACTCAAATAATGGTCACGGCGGCGGAGAAGTCGTTGTCGCCGCATACGTACAACAAAAACATTCCCTTTTGTTGTTTAGTAAATGCTTCGTATAAAAAAGATTACTTTTTAATAAACGTAAAAGTCAAAGGGGTTTATACACCGTATAAAATAAGGTTGGGTATAAAATAAAATATGCCTCAATGAAAGGAGATTGAGACGAAGTCCCATACCTCGGGTCTGACTTGACTCGGTCATTCTTTAATCTCCTGAATAATAAACTTGAGTTAATTTATACTTGTTTAAGAACCTTTTTCAAGTTCATTATTCCTTTTATATCACTTATTTCCATGTCATGAACACTATGTAATTATTTAAGTTAATAACGGTCGTTTTAACGATCATTGGTACTTGAGTAAAAAATAAGCCCTTTATAATTACAAGTTGTTCATGTATCCATTATATACAGAATGGTATTCATGATGTAGATATCATATATGTCATATATATCCAGTACATGCATGCATTTATAATATTACATAATCATTTAGAGGTAAGAAATGAAATGCACCGTTCATGGAGACGGTAAGCCGTACGTACGCATGAACGCTACTTTCATTTCTATTTCATATTTTATAGAATGGAATCATAATTATATAAAGGTATATTATAATTCAAGTGTAATATCATATATAATATCATAACTCCATCCTTTTTATGTCCCACATATGGTTTTTAATGAATCAAATCACTTTGAGGGGGCGATAGTCCACACTTCCTTAAATGAAGATATCGCGTTTACCCATAATGGAAACCATAAAGGTATGCCCAAAATGAAAAATACAGAAGCTTAAGGAAAACATAAACATATTATATATCATATATAAATATTGTGACATCTTAATGACCACCTTTGAAGGTGTTAAAAGAATATTGAACAATCATCGTTTCGGGAGGCATAAATTCGCCATCCACGGAAAGAGTATGTTCGTTAACCATTAGATGTAGTTGTGTGTAAGTGTAGCTCGAATAATTCTTATAAAAATATCCTAGTATATTGAGTATACTAGAGTTGTTACAAAAGAAAAGAATAAAAAGAGTTTAGGGGGTTGGAGAAGCATAATAAAACAAAAGGACTCAAGTGAAGACATTACCTTAAAATCAGGTAACTCCCTTTGGTTTGAGCTCAAAGGCTTCCTTGGGAAGACTTCTACCCAAAGTGAGGCTTCAAGGAGTAAGAGAGGGAAGTGTAGAGACAAAATGGGCATAGGTTGGATGAGCCAAAGGCTTTGGGAGTGTGGGTATGGAGGTAGAGGTGGGGGCCTTTTATAAGAGGAGAGGAGGGGCACTCTTGGAAGGTAAAGAAAAGTCACTTTATTTTAAAATGTTTTTCGAATTCAAAAGGTACCACATTGATATAATTCGAGGATAAGGTGATAAGGGTTCGAAATACACCCATCCAATAGGTTTTGGACATGTGTAGGACATAGATTTTACATTATCTTTTCATTTTATTTAAATCATCAAATAATGAGGTCATCGCTGCATCATTATGATGTCATAAATAATTTAATTTATTTAAAGTCTCAAAAATTATAAAAAATACTATTATGTAGGAAATATTTTCAGATTTCCAATGAATATTTATAATAAAAAATATGACTTGTATAACCCCATTTAAAAATTGCTTTAGTAAAACATCTCATGTTTGTGTCAATTTTACTTTAACATTTAATAAAAAGTTATTTATGTCATTTCCCAACCAAAGTGGCTCCATGGGGTACCCAAGTTGACCCATGTATTATCTTGGTCAGCCATGACACATACAATGAGGGTAGGACATGTGTCTAGGTCATTTCATTTTATTAAAACATTATTCTTACCTTAAACTGCACTAATTACCTCTAATCGCGATTAAGAACTAAAAAGTTACTATTCACCAAGAAATTATTTTAATCTCATTGAACCACATTTTACTTCTTAATGACAACCATGTATGTCGGATTTTTGAAAATCAAATCACAGAAGTGGAAAAGTTTCATTTAAACGAAAAAATCAGTTTCTTTAACTACCACTTAGTGGTTTCACTATTCATCAAAAATTGAAGTTTTTCAGAAAGATACCAAAACTTCACCCTAAGATATATTTGATATTCCGAATTCAAAAATGATGTCTATTTTAAAAAATTCAAAACATGTAAGTTTAATTAATTAATTTAAAAACCAATTCCCGCTGTCATGACAAAAAGCATGTTTTTATGAAACAATAAGTATCAAAAGATTGACACCAGTTTAAGTCCAATTTCAAAGTGAAATTGATTCCAATGACCACCATTGTATTAAATGGTAAAAATATATTCAGATTAAACTTTAATACCAATTAAAAATATAATCTAACTATATAATTAAATTAAATGAAAAAGCAGTTTTGATGTAAAATGCAGTATTTTTCACTATTCATTAAAAAAATGAACATTGTCAGAAAAATACCAAAAATTTATCCAATGTAAATTTCAGTGTCCCAATCAAAATGAATATGTTTATTTTAAAAAATATAGATTATAAAATTGTCAAAAGTTTGATTTAAATAGGGTTTGCCATCAAAAGGCAGTAAGACAATCTTTGAAGAATATTAGTGTATTCCATGCATAAGATTGTATTTATTTTCATTTTAAGCCTCTAAAACACTATCTAATTAATTAATATACATAGATTAAAATATTTATTATTCATTACTTACTTGGGATGTTACAAACCTAGTCTATATCTATGGTTTAAAACCCTAGAAGAAGACTAATAACTATAGTTTCCAGCATTGAAATACACTTACAGCCATGGTTACACACCATGGACCTATTATTGTGTGGAAGAATTAATTGCCACGATTTTAAACCATGTATAAAAGTATATTTCCACTATTGAAACCATGAATATTTTTTTATTTCTACAGTTTTAAACCGTGGATATAGACTACCGTAGGATTATTTATAGCCACAGTTTAAAATGATGACTATAAGTTTATTTCCATAGTAGAAATTGTGCCTATAAGTCTATATCCATAGTTTAAACCATGGATTTAGTTGTATAACCATGGTTCAAAAATTTGGCAATAGATATGCACATATTTCCATGCCAAAAGGATCTATGATCAACAAAACCATGGCTATTACATATAACCATGGTTAAGTGGCCTATAATTACACTTATAAATTGAGGTTATTGCCTGATTTTCTAGTAGTGAATCTTATTATTTATCCTTATTAAACATCATATATTTTCTTATCCTTTATAAGTTTTCAATGTTTCCATATTTCCTTATACTTTTACTCTCATTGGTACTTTAATAAATCAAGGTAATATTTAAAAGAAAACATGATATTTTTTCTCTTTTTTATAGTGTATATTTTTCTTCTTTGTCCATATTTTTATTTTTTTGTAAATTCATTTTTATTTTCTCAAATGATGTATTGAAGACATTTTATGTTATACTTGTATTTTTTAAAGGATTGAAAATAATCTTCATAATTTTTTTATGAAAGGGTCATTTTATCTCTTCTTTATAGAAATTCAAAAGGAATATGTCTTTTTAACGTATATGACATTGATATATTGTTCCATCTCCATAACCTTTTGACACTATTTGGATTATTCTATAAAATTTAATGGTTTTATTTATAAAAATATTTAATGAAATATTAAATTAAATTTTTTCTTCCATTTTTATTATTTCTTAATAGGATATGATTTTTGTATAAAACATATATTTCTGATGAATTTATGGCCATATTTTTTATATTATTAATTTTATGGTCAATAACTTTCTCTTGAAACATTCACTTTCTTGTTATCATATTTCATTGTACATTAAATTTATATTAAATATCTATAATCTTTTTATCATGGATAGTATTTTCACCTAAATCATAGACCATTTATACTATGATCTTTTACGGTAAAAGTTATTTTATTAAATGGGGAAATATTTATATTACATATTATTTACTCAATAAAGATATTTTTCATGAAGAAATATTATTTATGAATTAAATTAATCATTAAATATATGATGAATGCATTGGACATGCATGCATGGATAGAGCCCAATTATAAAAAACCCCTTGATACATTGACATGTCTCATGAGACAAACTATTTATCCAAATGTGTTAAATGGGTTTTATATCTACCCATCAATTAAACTGTATTGGAACAAGGCCTTGATGGTAAATATATAATGATGTATGAGATCATGACCTTAAACATTAATCATTTCCTTTATTGAGAATTTATTTATTATCATCTATGAGATTTTTACATTTATATAATCCATGGATTCAATTTGTGTTTAATTTTTTTATTAAATGGAATATATTTTTAGTTATTTTCCTTACCATATTTATTATGCTTTATTTACTCATGATAGATATTAATTTACGTAACACTTACAGAGAATGTTATTTCACCCTTTATTTGTTTTCCATTCCCTAAGATATGAAGAAGTATATAATGAATAATATCAATAATGAGATAATGTTTCTTATACTATATATTTTATATTTTCTATGTAATATGCGGATCATGTTTGTATCTAGCTCTTTAAGACATCTAAAATGGTTGGTTCATTGGGATGAGATCCCTTGTATCTTATGCCAATGTAATTAAGTAGATACCGACTCTAGGTTACTGGAATTTGGATTTCGATAATTGATATTAAATAAAGTTTAGTTTAATCCTTAGAAACTGGATTTAGGAACACATAAATTAGGGATCATAACCCTATGAATCGCCCTGAGGATGTGTCTAATTATATGATAATATCATACAGTTCTTATTAAGGTAAATACTATTTAGTTTTCCTAGTCATACATCCCTATTTGGAGAGTACTAGTGGACTTGATTTTGGAATAGATGTATCTAGGGCTAATAACCTCGAAAAGAGTTGGTAGGGTATATGCCAATCATTATTTCGGTGCATAGTGAATGTGTCCTTACTGTACACCTAGTTTGACAGTACTAAGGGGTATTCTTGGTTTAACTTTGATTTTATTTATAATACATTATGAATAATTTGAATAGATAATTACCATGAATAAACTAGGTTAAACTTAAGGTATCATAGGTTGAAAATAAGCTATCATGATGTAGAAATCCTATGAATATTTTTTCATTATTTCTCACTATGATTATTGTTCCTGACACCATGTTTTTTGGTTTTATTGGATGCATAGAACCATAAAGAATCATGTTAATGCTGAATATGATAGACAATAGAATGATTTTCATCATGAGTAACAAAATGAAATTATAATTAGAATGAGAAAACTTGTGATTATTTCTAAAAAAATATATCATTATATGATTAACAATATAAGACTGGGTGAGTTTATTAACACACCTAATAAGTAAAAAATTGAGTTTCATAAAGACCTTGCAGGGAAGAAGATTCAGCTTCAAACATAGTAAGTATGTGGGAAGAAACATCCAATTAAATGTCTCAAAGGAATGCGAAGATGTTTTATGTTTGAAAAATAATGGAATAAAGAAAGTAATTTTCATGTAAAAATTGATGAGTTTGATGGAGGGATATGAATATTTTCTTAAAGTACCATCGGTAGTTCAATGTCTTATGTGTGGGGAATATGAGAATTATCCGAGTCAATGATATAATCTAATAGAAAACTCTTAGACTGAATAAGTACCTATTCTAGAGTAATATTTGAATATAAAGGATTGGAGTGTAAATATGTTGGGATTTATGAATTATGGTATAGAAGTGATTTATCAATGATATCCTGGTTATAAGAATCCTGAAACATATAAAGATCGTTCGGATGTAGTTTTTTCTGTAATGATTTATAAGCATATGTTTAATAAATCTCATAACCTAGAAAAGTAATTGAGTGATAAGGTGATATTTTTGAAAAAACATATGTTTGAGGGCAATATAACCCTTAACATGTGTTTGATATTGGGATAATTATGTTCATATGGGATATAGAGATGGTTCATAATGACAAAGTAAATTGGATAGTATTGATGAACTTGGAATTTATTAGTTATTTTATGGGAAAGTGATTTATGTGATATTTGGTGAAGTTAACTAGAGTTCTTCATTTATGGAATATATTCAATAATTTATGAATTTATTTATGGAATAAGGATATATTTATTTTTTGTAAGAAATATATTTTTATTGAGGTTTTATGATGAATCAGGTTATTAATATGATTTTGGAGAATATATGATCATTGATTTCTTATATTTGGTAAGTGACATTAAGAGATACTTTATGTTTTAGAGGGTTAAATTTTCAATCAAATATTTCTCATTATTGAATTTTAAATTTTCTCAGACATATTTTGAAGGAATATTAAAGTTATCTATTTTTTAATGTATTATGGTCAATTCTAGGTGTTAATGTTGAGAATTTAGAGATTAATGTATTATATTTATCCATATTAGATAACTTATGCTAACCATTTTGGATTTTTTAAATATTTGGATACATAAGTAATGGATTTTCATTCTTTTATGGAATTTATGTTTCGTTAAAAGTTAATTTTAGTGCTTCAAGCATGAAAAATTCATCTTGAATATTATTTTCTCAGAATAATAAAGAATTCAAAATTCATTGAATCACAACCAAGGGATGAAATTGTGCTATTGAAATGGGAAATAATCTATTAGGTATGTTTTCACATGTTATCAATATTTATAGTAAATTAATACCCTAAATTTTTGAAAATGATCCTTAAATAAAAATTCTATCCTTTTACCATCATTTACAATGAATTTATAGTCTTCTATGCCCTCATTGATTTATGGTTTGGTGGTCATTAACCTTATAATTACCATATTATTTATTATATTTTATTAGTACTTAGATTTCAGTTTTATCCTCCATGTCTCTAATTTAACTTCCTACCAATTTTCTCCTTATTTGGGAACCTGATTATGTGTTATTTTTGGAAACCTTTTGGTTTACCACTTCCCATTTTCAAAGGACATTTTATTATCCTTCTCTATGATGCGGGTTTCCAAAAAAGGCTGAACCATTGATGACTAAGATAAAGTTTCAAGGTTGAGATTTATTTAAGGGTGGTATAATGTAACACCATAAAAATTTATTTTAATAGAATAATAATCATTATTTCTTTCTTAACATGACACACCGATCATTATGTGAATTTTTATATACTATAAAAAATATTATTATTTAACTGTGTCCATTGTAACCTTGTAGTTTAATTGGTGGGTATGAATAAGATTAAATAAATTCTGAAATAAATTTATAATGGTCTTACTCAATACTAAATTATTGATTAATTCTTAAAAAATACACACTCATTTTTAGAAAAGTCATTTTATGCTTCAAAAATTAAATATTCTTCAAAAGTGATTTTATTGCATTTTTTTTCATGAAAATTATAATTCATTTCTTCCACTTTTAGAAATTTTATTTTATAAAATGAAAACAATTTTCAAAATAATCATATAAATTTTAACAAGGGGTGAACTTCTAGGAATTTTTGTAATGATTGATTTTTTAGTGAATAGAGAAAATAACGATTTCTCAAATACTCTTTTTAATTTTTATTATATTAAGTAATTTAAAAGTCCCATTATATTTTTTATTTTGTCTTAAAGTTAAAAATTACCCATTTTATTTATAATAATCTAATTAAATATATTTGAATGAGTAAAATTCATGATTTTGTTATAAGTTAAATATAATTATTTAAAACACATTTTTGAAAAATGTTGTTTTTTCATTTCATCTTACACATTTATATGAAAAATTGGTTTAATATATTATAATAATTTTATTTTATGAAATTTAAATCATTTTTTTTATTTTAAAATTCAATTTTTTCTTAGGATTAATTTTTTATATTTTTATGAAGAAGTTCATTTTTGGGTAAATAATAAAAAATATAGTTTTTATGAAATATAATATCTTTTATAATATTCCAAAGATATAAATATGATATAAAAATCTATTAAACTGATGGAATAAATAATTTATTACAATATACTATAAATATCATAAAATAATAATTCAATGAATAGAAATTAGAATTTATTTCCTGATAAATATGATAATCATTTTTTGTGCCGATGTAGTACTTGCACGACATTGGAAAAGTCCAATCTGGTGTCCTCATGATAATATTTGAGAAGAAGGAAGAATTTATATAGGACCCTAGAGAACCCTAATATTGGAAGGTTGAATCTGGGTGTCGAATTATCCTTTAAACGAGACAGATTGAAACACCCCGAGATTCCACGATACGCTTCTCTTTCAATAATGCAATAGCTTGCATTGTACGCAAGTTCGAGATTCTAACACACCGCGACAAATCAAAATAGCCATTATGAATAGTAATACCCACTTTTTGAAAATATATATATTTTATATTTCAAAATGGACTTCATTTTTGGATTCGGAATATCAAAATTAGCCTACGTTGAATTTTTGGTATTTTTCTGAGAACTTCTAATTTTTTATGAATAGCGAAAAATACTTAAAAACAACATTTTTAATAAAAATCATTTATAGTGATAAATTATACTATTCAGTGGTTTTAAATTATAATGAGAATATATTTTTACCATTTTATCCAATGTTGGTCATTAGAATTAATTTCACTTTGAAATTGGACATAAGCAGTTGTCAATCTTTTGATATATATTGTTTCTTAAAAACACGCTATTTGTTGTGACAACGAGAATTAGTTATAAAATTAATTAATGAAAATTATATGCTTGGAATTTTGTAAAATAGACATCATTTTTGAATTCAGAATATCAATTATTTCTTAGGGTAAAATTTTGGCATTGTTCTGAAAAACATCAATTTTTGATGAATAGTGAAACCACTAAGTGGTAGTTAAAAAATTGATTTTTCATTTAATGAAACATTACCACTTCTGTGATTTGATTTTCAAAAATCCAACATACATGGTTGTCATTAGGAAGTAAAATGTGGTTCAATGTGATTAAAATAATTTTTTGGTGAATAGTAACTTTTAAGTTTAATTAATCGCGATTAAAGGTAATTAGTGAAATTTAAGGTAAAAATGATCTTATAAAAACATGAAAATACCTTTACACTTGTTCTACCCTTATTGGATGAGTCATGGACAACCAAGAAAATCAATGGGTCAACTTGGGGACCCCATGGAGCCACTTTGGTAGGAAAATGACATTAAAAACTTTTTATTTAATGTTAAAATAAAAATGTCACAAACATGAGTTGTTTTACTAAATTTTTTTTTAAATGGGGTTATAAAAGTCATATTTTTGACTATAAATATTCATTAGAATTATAAAAAGCTTTCCTACATCATGATATTTCCATTATGGGTAAACGCGATAATTTCATTTTGGGAAGTGCGGACTACCGCCCTCTCAAAGTGATTTGAATCATTAATGCCATATGTGGGATGTATAAAGGATGGAGTAAATGATATAATACATGATATTATACTGGAATTATAGTATACCTTTATATAATTATAAATTCATTCCATTAAATATGAAATAGAAATGAAAGTAGCGTTCATGCGTACGTATGGCTTATCGTCTCCATGAACGGTGCATTTCATTTATTACCTCTAAATGTTATGTAATATTATAAATGAATGTATATACTGGATATATATGATATATATGATATCTACATCATGAATATAATTATGGAGATAATGGATATTCTACCACATAAACAACTTGTAATTATAAGAAGTTTATTGTTGACTCAAGTACCAAAGATCGACAAAACGAACGTTATTAACTTAAATGACTACATAATTTTCGTAACATTGTAATAATGAACTTGAAAAAGGTTCTTAAGCAAGTATATATTAAATCTAGTTTATTATTCAAGAGGTTAAATAATGGTTGAGTCAAGTCGGACACAAGGTAAGAGAAGTTCTTAACCCAATTTCCATTCTTTGGGTTAATCTCCTACTTTCAAATTATGTCATGATATTATTATGTCCTATATTGTATTTGTACTTTCTTTATGTGTAATTATTGTGAATACACATAATAGATCTATTTTATTTAAAAATGATTTTTGTAAGGGACTTTATCTCAATCTCTATTCATTGAGGCATATTTTATTTTATACACAAATTTCTTTTATACGGTGTATAAACCCCTTTGACTTTTACGTTTATTCAAAAGGAATCTTTTTATACGAATGATTTTACTAAATGACAAAAAGGAATGTTTTTCTTGTTGTACGTATGCGGCGACAACGACTTCTCCACCGCCGTGACCATTATTTGAGTTTTGGCTTCCTCTACAAGCCATAATTTTTTTAAATGAAAAATAAATACCAAGTTTTAATTTTATTTTATTTTGGTTTTGAAAGTGTTTTTTATATCAATGTGTTGCATTGATATCTTGTGATTGAAATTTGGAAATGTTATGTTCCCTTTATGCATGTTTTATGTGATACGATTATGTTATGGTTTATGATATGTTTAAACCTATTCGTATGATGAATGAATTGGACTTAATAAGTGATGGGTGGAGCCCGATATAACTCCTCGATGCATCGGCAGGTCTTGTGAGACAAACTGATGTCTTGGCACAAGGCCTTGACAAAATCTTATTTGTAGTCTTGGCACGAGGCCATGGATACATGGTTATGATAGTATGGCATTATGCATTCCATCATTATGAAAGTGGTTATTGATATTTCATGTGATTATCCGACCAGTAGAATATCCATGTGAATAATTAAATGACATTATTTCATTTTACTTTTTCCATATTATGCTTAATTTCAAGTTTAAATGGATTTTGTTTTAGTTATACATTTCCTTAAATGTTAATGTTTATTTATGAAAGCTTCCGCTATATTGTTATCTTTACTGAGCATCTGAGCTCACCCCTTTCAATGTTTTAATTTTTCAGGATGTGAAGAAGTATTTTATGAATGACCGAATGTGATAATATGAGAAGACAAGATGTTGTTGTATTTTTGTATTAAATTATGACGTAATGTAAAACTTATGAATGTATCTAGTGTTTCAAGGCTACTAAACTAATCAGCCTTTCGAGAATTGATCTTTGTGATCATGCCAATGTTACATAATAATGAACTGACTCTGGGTAACTAGGGTCATGGCGTTACAGTTGGTATCAGAGGCAGTTTAGTACTAACCTTGGAAGCTACATTTAGATAAACTCTCATTAGAGCACATAGCCCGAAGATAGACTTTGAGGATTAGTATAGAAGAACTTCCTAGAATTTTGGTCCAATAGAGATTTTTTGAGTTTTCCGAGCAATACATCCCTGTCTGGATACGAGCAGGTAGAGGCGGCTTTGGTACAGATGTACCTAGGGGTAAAACTCGAAAACACCACTTTGAGCTAGACTCAAACGGGAACTGGTGCAGGACAACGGGCCTTTATGCACTCTTGGTTACGACACTCCCGTGGGAAATGCTTAGGATAATTCTCATTTTCTTTACAAACCACTATAAAGGGTTATGAGTATATACTTCCACAAAGAAAACATTTTTATGATTATGGAATATATCCATAAATAGTTCAATTTATGTTAAGTGTTTTACAAGTTTGTAATTATATATTTTGATTCATAAACTAATCTAGTTTATGCCATTATTTAGAAATAGATCCTAGTGGAAGGAATGAAAACCGTATCAATGCACACACTCCATTTAGGGATTTCCCTCCTACTCAAGATAATTAAAATTGAGTTGGTGATACAACTGGTGTTGATCAGATAATCACCATACTGGGACAACTCACTAAGGTTATGAATAATAACCTTACTCGTATGGAGCACCCTGATCCGCAACATGGAGGATCAATGTTAGACCGCTTCATGAGGCAACAACTGCCAACATTTAATGGGGGTACAAATCAATTAGTAGCTGAGCAATCGATAAACTCCTTAGAGAAAATATTCCATGCCTTGGGGAGTAGCGAAAGGGAGAAAGTTGTCGTGGCAGTTTACCGCCTCACTGGAGATGCCGATCAATGGTGGTCACTGATTCAAAACACAAAGGAAGATGAAGAAGTATCAAGTATGGAATGGAGGGAGTTTAAGGAAATTTTCTTAGAAAAATACTTTCCTCATAACCATCAAGCAGATATGAAAAGGAAATTTCTAAGTCTGAGGCACAAGGAGGATGAGAATGTCGCAAAGTTTGAGGCTAACTTTACAAGGTTAGCAAGGCATGCTGCAGATTATATATGTAACCCAAGAAGTAAGATCGATCATTTCTTTGATGGGTTAAAACCGTTTCTCTGTGGAGCTTTAGTATCATAATCTTTCTCAACATACAAAGATATAGTCTCGTGTGCTATCAAGACAGAAAAGGAATTCTCGAAGTCTCATGACAACAAACTAAAGTATGAGAAGAAGAGAATGGTGGAACAAGAGACAGATAAAGAAAAAAAGGTAAATAAAGATTTTCCCTTATGTGAAAATTATGGGAAGAATCACCCTGGTACTTGCCTAAAAGGAATGGGAGTTTGTTATAAATGTGGATAAAAATGTCACCAGGCTCGTGATTGTAAGGGAAAGAAAGAGGATATAAATGTTGAATGCTACAATTGTAGGGAAATGGGGCATTATAAAAATGAATGTCCTAAGTGTCGGGGAAACTTACCTCAGAAAAGGCCAAGGGATCAAGGAAAATATTATGCTGTTACTACAGTTGAAGTGGAATAATTAATGTATTGGTGCTTTTGGAATCAAGGATAATATTCTGGTTATAATAATAATGTGATATATATAAGGATTGTACTGAAGTACTTGTTGTTTTCATTAAGGTTTTAATATGATGAAGGTAATCATATTTTTAGTATTTGACAATAATAGAAACTTTACTTTGTTTGAGGAATTTGATGATACAATTGATTTTGGAATTTAGAGAACTTTTAGAGAAAGTCTGGACATAGGTATTTTGGATAACTATAAAGGATGGAATGGATTAAGTTGAACTTTGGGTAGTATTTTTTAAGGTTAAAACATTTCTGAAGATTACTTTAGGAATATTATAATACTATATTTTTAGGAAAAGGAAAACCTGCAGGTCGGGGAATAACCTGTCGCGTCGGACAAAGCTGCAGGAATCGAACCCACAACCATAATCCGACATGCCTTTATTACCTACCACTATTATACAGGAAGTCCCTGGTTATTAAAAAATAGTTTTCCTAATCTAAATAGTATGTGTTAATATTTAGAACCTTGTACGATTAGGATAAATATAATATTTTTGAGTTCTATTATATTTTTGAGTGAAAGATGGTTTTGTTGTAAAAATTTATTAATGAATGAAAGTCTACATGACAAGTAAGTATATTTCCTTACGTTCTTAGTAAATCTCCAAAATAAAGTCCTCAACTTTATGAAAGGTAATTTAAAACAAAAACGTTGCTGGTTAACTTTTCCAACCCGGGATTAAATGACCGTTTAACCAATCACAAGTTTGTGATTTTCTTGTGGTTAACTTTCTCCTAATCCGGTTTTCTACAACTCTCCATCAGACCTTGATGATTTGTTTTTCTTCCATATCCATATTTTCATAGAATCCTAGTATGGGCTATCTCGGGTGACCTTTGTACTTATCTTTCTTTTTTTTTAAAGTTATATTTTTATTAACCTTATTTCCGATGTGGGTTTTCCACAAAGGTATTTTCTATTTTCAACCTTTTATTTTCAAAGAAAAATTTCAAATTGCGAGGATGCAATTTATTGAAGGAGGGGAGAATTTAACACCCCAAGCTTCCACGATACACCTCTCTTTCAATAATGCAATAACTTGCATTATATGCAAGTTCGATATTCTAACACACCACCACCAATCAAAATAGCCATTATGAATAGTAATAGCCACTTTTTGAAATTATATATATTTTATATTTCAAAATGGACTTCATTTTTTGATTCAGAATATCGAAATTATCCTATGTTGAATTTTTGGTATTTTTCTGAGAACTTCCAATTTTTTATAAATAGTGAAAAATACTTAAAAACAACTTTTTAAATCAAAATAATTTATAGTGATAAATTATACTATTGAGTGGTTTTAAAGTATAATTAGAATATATTTTTACCATTTTATCCAATAGTGGTCATTATAATTAATTTCACTTTGAAATTGGACATAAGAAATTGTCATTCTTTTGATATATATTGTTTTTTAAAAACACCATATTTATTGTGACAACGGGAATTAGTTATAAAATTAATTAATGATACTTATATGTTTGGAATTTTTTAAAATAGAAATCATTTTTGAATTTGGAATATCAATTATAGCTTAGGGACAAATTTTGGCATTGTTCTGAAAAACTTCAATTTTTGATGAATAGTGAAACCACTAAGTGGTAGTTAAAAAATTGATTTTTCATTTAAATGAAACATTACCACTTCTGTGATTTGATTTTCAAAAATCCTTCGTACATTGTTGTCATTAGGAAGTAAAATTTGGTTCAATGGGATTAAAATAATTTTTTTGGTGAATAGTAACTTTTAAGTTTAATTAATCGCGATTAAAGGTAATTAGTGAAATTTAAGGTAAAAATGATCTTATAAAAATATGAAAATACCATTAAACTTGTACTACCCTTCTTTTATGAGTCATGGCCGACCAAGAAAATCCATGGGTCAACTTGGGGACCCCATGGAGCCACTTTGGTAGGAAAATGACATTAAAAACGTTTTATTTAATGTTAAAATAAAAATGTCACAAACATGAGTTGTTTTACTAAAACAATTTTTAAATGGGGTTATACAAGTCATATTTTTGACTATAAAAATTAATTAGAAAGCTATAAATATTTCCTACATCATAATAGTTTTTAATAATTTTTATACATTAAATAAGTTAAATTATTTATGACACCATGATGATAAAGCGATTACTTCATTAATTAACGATTTAAATAAAATGAAAAGATAATGTAAACTCTAAGACCTACACTTGTCAAACACATATTGGATGAGTATATTTAGAACCCTTATCACCTTATCCTTGAAATATATAAGTGTGGGACCTTTAAAATCCGAAACTCACTTTATTATAAAGTAACATTCCATGACTTTCAAAGAGTGCCCCTCCTCCCCTCTTATAAAAGGCCCCCACCACTACCACCTTATTCACACATTCAAAGCCTTTTGGCTCGGCCCAAATCTGCCCAAATACTCTCTAAACTTCCCTATATTACTCCTAGAAGCCTCAATTTGGGCATAATTCTTCCCAGGGAAGCCTTTGGCTCAAATCAAAAAAGAGTTACCCAATTTTAAGGTAATGTCTTCTCTTGTGTTCTTTTGTTTTATTTTTCTTCTCCAAACCCCTAAAATATTTTTATTACTTTATTTTGTAACAAAACCAGTATCCTAAATATACTTGTATGTTTTTATGAGAAGGATTTTCTTTACACTTACACACACCTTCATCTAATGGTTAAAGAACATATTGTTTCTGTGGTTGGCAAATTTCTGCCTCACGAAACGATGATTGTTCAATCTTATTTTAACACCTCTCATGGTGTCCATTTTGATGACACAATTTTTATATATGATATATATTATGTTTTTCCTTATGATTCTATATTATTCATTTATGGCATACCTTTACGATTTCCATTGTGGGTAAACGTGATAATTTCATTTTAGGAAGTGCGGACTACCACCCCCTCAAAGTGATTTGAATCATTAATACCATATGTGGGATGTATAAAGGATGGAGTAAATGATATTATAAATGATATTATACTGGAATTATAGTATATCTTTATATAATTATAATTTCATTCCATTAAATATGTAATAGAAATGAATGTAGCGTTTATGCGTATGTACGACTTACCGTCTCCATGAACGGTGCATTTCATTTCTTACCTCTAAATGTTATGTAATATTATAAATGAATGTATATACTAGATATATATGATATCTAATTCATGAATATAATTCTGGAGATAATGGATATTCTACCACATAAAAAACTTATAATTATAAGAAGTTTATTGTTGACTCAAGTACCAAAGATCGACAAAACAACAGTTATTAACTTAAATGACTACATAATTTTAATAACATTGTAATAATGAACATGAAAAAGGTTCTTAAGCAAGTAGAGATTAACTCTAGTTTATTATTCAGGTGGTTAAAGAACGGTCGAGTCAAGTCGGACACAAGGTAAGGGAACTTCTTAACCTAATTTCCATTCTTTGGGTTAATCTTTTACTTTCAAATTATGTCATGATATTATTATGTCCTATCTTGTATTTGTACTTTATTTATATTTACTTTTAGTGAATACACAAAATAGATCTATTTTATTTAAAAATGATCTTTGTAAGGGACTTCGTCTCGATCTCCATTAATTGAGGCATATTTTGTTTTATACACAAATTTCTTTTATACGGTGTATAAACCCCTTTGACTTTTACATTTATTCAAAAGGACTCTTTTTATATGAAGCATTTTACTAAATGAAAAAATGGAATGTTTTTCTTGTTGTACGTATGTGGCGAAAATGACTTCTCCTCCGCTGTGACCATTATTTGAGTTTCGGCTTCCTCTACAAGTCATAATTTTTTTAAATGAAAATTAAATACCAAGTTTTACTTTTCTTTTATTTTGGTTTTGAAAATGGTTTTGAAAGTGTTTTTTTATAAATGTGTTGTATTGATTTCTTGTGATTGAAATGTGGAAATGTTATGTTTCCTTTATGCATGTTTTATGTGATACGTTTATGTTATGGTTTATGATATGTTTAAACCTGTTCATATAAGGAATGCATTGGACTTAATAAGTGACGGGTGGAGCCCTCTATAGCTCCTCAATGCATCGGCAGGTCTCATGAATCAAACTAGTGTCTTGGCATGAGGCCTTGAAAAAATCTTATTTGTAGTCTTGGCACGAGACCATGGCTACGTGGTTATGATAGTCTGGCATTATGCATTCCGTCATTATGAAAGTGGTTATTGATATTGCATGTGATTATTTGACCAGTAGAATATCCATGTGAATAAGTAAATGGAATTATTTCATTTTACTTTTTCCATATTATGCTGAATTTCAAGTTAAAAAGGCTTTTGTTTTAGTTATACATTACCTTAAATGTTAATGTTTATTTATGAAAGCTTCCGCTATATTGTTATCCTTACTAAGCATCTGAGCTCACCCCTTTCAATGTTTTAATTTTTCCAGGATGTGAAGAATTATTTTATGAATGACCTGAAGGGATAATATGAGAAGACAAGATGTTGTTGTAGTTTTGTATTACTTTATGTTGTAATTTAAAACTTATGAATGTATCTAGTGTTTCAAGGCTACTAAACTAATCGGTCTTTAGAGACTCGATCTTTGTGATCATGCCAATGTTACATAATAATGCACCGACTCTGGGTAACTGGGTTCGGGGCATTACAGTTGGTATCAGAGGATGTTTAGTACTAACCTTGGAAGCTAGATTTAGATAAACTCTGATTAGAGCACATAGCCCAAAGATAGACTTTGATGATTAGTATAGAAGAACTTCCTAGAATTTTGGTGTAATTGAGATTTTGTGAGTTTTCCGAGCAATACATCCCTGTCTGGATATGAGCTGGAAGAGGCGGCTTTGGCACAAACGTACCTAGGGGTAAAACCCGAAAACCCCGCTTTGAGCTCGAATCGAATGGGAACTGGTGCATGACAACGGGACTTGCTGCACTCTTGGTTACGACACTCCCGGGGTATATGCTTAGGATAATTCTCATTTTCTTTACAAACCACTATAAAGGGTTATGAGTATATACTTCCTCAAAGAAAACATTTTTATGATTATCGATTATATCCATAAATAGTTCAATTTATGTTAAGTGTTTTGCAAGTTTGTAATTATATATTTTGATTCATAAACTAATATAGTTTATGCCATTGTTTAGAAATGGCGCCTAGTGGAAGGAATGGAAACCATATCAATGCACACACTCCATATAGGGATTTACCTCCTACTCAAGATAATTATAATGGAATTGGTGATACAACTGGTGCTGATCAGATAATCACCATACTGGGACAACTCACTCAGGTTATGAATAATAACCTTACTCTTATGGAGCACCCTGATCCGCAATGTGGAGGATCAATGTTAGACCGCTTCATGAGGCAACAACTGCCAACATTTAATGGGGGTACAAATCCATTAGTAGCTGAGCAATGGATAAACTCCTTAGAGAAAATATTCCACGCCTTGGGGAGTAGCGAAAGGAAGAAAGTTGTCATGGCAGTTTACCTCCTCACTGGAGATGCCGATCAATAGTGGTCACTGATTCAAAACACAAAGGAAGATGAAGAATTATCAAGTATGAAATGGAGGCAGTTTAAGGAAATTTTCTTAGAAAAATACTTTCCTCATAACCATTGAGCAGATATGGAAAGGAAATTTCTGAGTCTGAGGCAGAAGGAGGATGAGAATATCGTAAATTATGAGGTTAACTTTACATGGTTAGCGAGGCATGCTGTAGATTATATACGTAACCCAAGAAGTAAGATCGATCATTTCTTTGATGGGTTAAAACCGTTTCTCCATCGAGCTTTAGTATTAAAATCATTCTCAACATACGAAGATATAGTCTCGTGTGCTATCAAGACAGAAATGGTTTTCTCTAAGTCTTATGACAACAAAGTAAAGCAAGAGAAGAAGAGAACAGTGAAATAAGAGACAGATAAAGGAAAAAAGGTAAAGAAGGATTTTCCATTATGTGATAATTGTGGGTAGAATCACCCTAGTACTTTCCTAAAAGGAATGGGAGTTTGTTATAAATATGGAGAAAAAGGTCACCAGGCTCGTGATTTCAAGGGAAAGAAAGAGGATATCAATGTTTAATGCTACAATTGTATGGAAATGGGGCATTATTCAAATGAATGTCTTAATAATCAGGGAAAATTATCTCAGAAAAGGCCAAGGGATCAAGGAAAATCATATGTTATTACTATAGTTGAAGTGGAATAATTAATGTATTGTTTCTTTTGGACTCAAGGATAATATTCTGGTTATAAGAATAATGTGATATATATAAGGATTGTACTGAAGTACTTGTTGTTTTCATTAAGGTTTTAATATGATGAAGGTAATCATATTTTTAGTATGTGACAATAAGAGAAACTTTACTTTGTTTGAGGAATCTGATGATACAATTGATTTTGAAATTTAGAGACCTTTTAGAGAAAGTCTGGACAGAGGTATTTTGGATAACTATAAAAGATGGAGTGGATTAAGCTGAACATTGTATTGTATTGTTTATGGTTAAAACTTTTCTGAAGATTACTTTTGGAATATTATAATACTATATTTTTAGGAAAAGGAGAACCTGCAGGTTTGGGGATAACCCGTCGCGTCGGACAAAGCTGCAGGAATCGAACCCACAACCATAGTGCGATAGGACTTTATTACCTACCACTAGCCTATAGGAAGTCCCTGGTTATTAAAAAATAGTTTTCCTAATCTAAATGTTATGTGTTAATATTTGGAACCTTGTATGACTAGGATAAATATAATATTTTTGAGTTCTATTATATTTTTGAGTGAAAGATGGGTTTGTGGTAAACATTTATTAAAGAATGAAAGTCTACATGACAAGTATGTATATTTCCTTACGTTCTTAGTAAATCTTCAAAATAAATTCCTCAAATTTATGAAAGGTAACTTAAAACAAAAACATTGCCGGTAAACTTTTCCAACTGGTGATTCAATGACCATTTAACCAATCACAAGTTTGTTATTTTCTTGTGGTTAACTTTCCCCTAATCCAGTTTTCTACAACTCTCCATCAGACCTTGATGGTTTTTTTTCTTCCATATCCATATTTTCATAGAATCCTAGTATGGGCTATCTCGGGTGACCTTTGTACTTATCTTTCTTTCTTTTAAATTTAGATTTTTATTAACCTTATTTCTGATGTGGGTTTTCCAGAAAGGTATTTTCTATTTTCAACCTTTTATTTTCAAAGAAAAATTTCAAATTGCGAGGACGCAATTTATTGAAGGAGGGGAGAATGTAACACCCCGAGCATCCACGATACACTTCTCATTCAATAATGCAATAGCTTGCATTGTATGCAAGTTCGAGATTCTAACACACCGCGACCAATCAAAATAGCCATTATGAATAGTAATACCCACTTTTTGAAATTATATATATTTTATATTTCAAAATGGACTTCATTTTTGGATTCGGAATATCGAAATTAGCCTATGTTGAATTTTTGGTATTTTTCTGAGAACTTCCAATTTTTTATGAATAGTGAAAAATACTTAATTTTTTTTAATAAAAATAATTTATAGTGATAAATTATACTATTGAGTGGTTTTAAAGTATAATTAGAATATATTTTTCCCATTTTATCCAATGGTGGTCATTAGAATTAATTTCACTTTGAAATTGGACATAAGCAATTGTCAATCTTTTGATATATATTGTTTCTTAAAAACACACTATTTGTTGTGACAGTGGGAATTAGTTATAAAATTAATTAATGAAACTTATATGTTGGGAATTTTGTAAAATAGACATCATTTTGGAATTCAGAATATCAATTATATCTTAGGGTGAAATTTTGGCATTATTCTGAAAAACTTCAATTTTTGATGAGTAGTGAAACCACTAAGTGGTAGTTAAAAAACTGATTTTTCATTTAAATGAAACATTACAACTTCTGTGATTTGATTTTAAAAAATCCTATATACATGGTTGTCATTAGGAAGTAAAATTCGGTTCAATGGGATTAAATTAATTTTTTGATGAATAGTAACTTTTAAGTTTAATTAATCGCGATTAAAGGTAATTAGTGAAATTTAAGGTAAAAATGATCTTATAAAAATATTAAAATACCTTTACACTTGTCCTACCATTACTGGATGAGTCATGGAAGACCAAGAAAATCCATGGGTCAACTTGGGGACCCAATGGATCCACTTTGGTAGGAAAATGACGTTAAAAACTTTTTTTTAATGTTAAAATAAAAATGTCACAAACATGAGTTGTTTTACTAAAACAATTTTTAAATGGGGTTATACAAGTCATATTTTTGACTATAAATATTCATTATAAAGATAATAATATTTCCTACATCATGATATTTTTTTTATAATTTTTATACATTAAATAAATTAAATTATTTATGACACCATGATGATACAACGATTACTTCATTAATTAGCGATTTAAATGAAATGAAAAGATAATGTTAACTCTAAGACATACACTTGTCAAAAACCTATTGTATGAGTATATTCCGAACCCTTATCACCTTATCCTAGAAATATATAAGTGTTGGACCTTTAAAATCTGAAACTCATTATATAATAAAGTAACATTTCATGATTTTCCAAGAGTGCCCCTCCTCTCCTCTTATAAAAGGCCCCCACCACTACCACCTTATTAACAGCTTCAAAGCCTTTTGGATTGGCCAAAATCTGCCCAAATACTCTCTCAAATTACCTATCTTACTCCTAGAAGCCTCACTTTGGGCAGAATTCTTCCCAGGGAAGCCGTTGGCTCAAATCAAAAAAGAGTTACCCAATTTTAAGGTAATGTCTTCTCTTGTGTTCTTTTATATTATTTTTCCTCTCCAACCCCCTAAAATATATTTATTACTTTATTTTGTAACAACACCAGTATCCTAAATACACTTGGATGTTTTTATGAGAAGGATTTTATTTACACTTACACACACCTTCGTCTAATGGTTAAAGAACATACTGTTTCTGTGGTTGGCAAATTTCTACCTCACGAAAAGATGATTGTTCAATCTTCTTTTAACGCCTCTCAAGGTGGCCATTATGATGACAGTATTTTTATATATGATATATATTATGTTTTTGTTTTCTTTAGGATTATGTATTTTTCATTTATGGTATACCTTTACGATTTCCATTATGGGTAAACGTGATAATTTCATTTTAGGAAGTGCGGACTACCGCCCTCTCAAAGTGATTTGAATCATTAATGCCATATGTGGGATGTATAAAGGATGGAGTAAATGATATAATACATGATATTATACTGGAATTATAGTATACCTTTATATAATTATAATTTCATTCCATTAAATATGAAATAGAAATGAAAGTAGCGTTCATGCGTACGTATGGCTTACCGTCTCCATGAACGGTGCATTTCATTTATTACCTCTAAATGTTATGTAATATTATAAATGAATGTATATACTGGATATATATGATATTTATGATATATACATCATGAATATAATTATGGATATAATGGATATTCTACCACATAAACAACTTGTAATTATAAGAAGTTTATTGTTGACTCAAGTACCAAAGATCGACAAAACGAACGTTATTAACTTAAATGACTACATAATTTTCATAACATTGTAATAATGAACTTGAAAAAGGTTCTTAAGCAAGTATATATTAAATCTAGTTTATTATTCAAGAGGTTAAATAATGTTCGAGTCAAGTCGGACATAAGGTAAGGGAACTTCTTAACCCAATTTCCATTCTTTGGGTTAATCTCCTACTTTCAAATTATGTCATGATATTATTATGTCCTATCTTGTATTTGTACTTTCTTTATTTGTACATATCATGAATACACATAATAGATCTATTTTATTTAAAAATTATATTTGTAAGGGACTTTGTCTCAATCTCCATTCATTGAGGTATATTTTTTTTATACACAAATTTCTTTTATATGGTGTATAAACCCCTTTGACTTTTATGTTTATTCAAAAGGAATATTTTTATATGAAGCATTTTACTAAATTAAAAAAAGGAATGTGTTTCTTTTTATACGTATGCGGCGACAATGACTCTCCGCCGCCGTGACCATTATTTGAGTTTCGGCTTCCTCTACAAGCCATAATTTTTTTAAATGAAAAAAATACCAAGTTTTACTTTTCTTTTATTTTGGTTTTGAAAATGGGTTTGAAAGTGTTTTTTTATATCAATATGTTGTATTGATATCTTGTGATTGAAATGTGGAAATGTTATGTTTCCTTTATGCATGTTTTATGTGATGCGATTATGTTAAACCTGTTGATATGAGGAATGCATTGGACTTAATAAGTGATGGGTGGAGCCCGCTATAGGTCCTCAATGCATCGACAAGTCTCATGAGACAAACTAGTGTCTTGGCACGATGCCTTGACAAAATCTTATTTGTAGTCTTGGCACGAGGCCTTGGATACGTGGTTATGATAGTCTGGAATTATGCATTCCATCATTATAAAAGTGGTTATTGATATTGCATGTGATTATTCGACTAGTAGAATATCCATGTGAATAAGTAAATGGCATTATTTCATTTTACTTTTGCCATATTATGCTGAATTTCATGTTTAAAAGGCTTTTGTTTTAGTTATACATTGCCTTAAATGTTAATGTTTATTTATGAAAGCTTCCGCTATAATGTTATCCTTACTGAGCATCTGAGCTCACCCCTTTCAATGTTTTAATTTTTCCAGGATGTGAAGAAGTATTTTCTGAATGACCTGAAGGGATAATATGAGAAGACAATATGTTTTTGTAGTTTTGTATTACTTTATGATGTAATGTAAAACTTATGAATGTATCTAGTGTTTCAAGGCTACTAAACTAATCGGTCTTTCGAGACTTGATCTTTGTGATCATGCCAATGTTACGTAATAATGCACTGACTCTAGGTAACTGGGGTTGGGGCGTTACACAGATCTTGTCCCCACTTTGTTAGGAACCTCTTAAACCCATCTGATGGAATCATGAATTTATCAAACACCCATATGTAAAAAAAGAAAAACAACAAAATAATTTTTACTTGGTTCACCACTAAGGGATACTTCAAAGAGGACACATAGACAACATGTTGGTCATACAATAATCCACTAATCTTTACTTGATATTGTGGATTAAAATTGATCAGACACAATCAATCTATGATGGGACCCCTATCTTTACAATAATTTTTTGGATAACACACTTACTCACTCCGATAACTTCTATCGACTCGACATTGATCACTGCCTTAGGTGAAGTATTATTAAGTTTATCGACTTGAAAATCACATAAATATATTAAGCACATAAATTTTTGTACTTGATTAACATGAGACTCTCCATGCACCATATTTCTAAATTGACAGACTTGAATGTGTCATTAATTCAAACCATGTATTCAAAAACTTCTGATCACACAAATTGTACACTTACATGAAACTTTTTTACTTTTTCACAAATCAGTTTTATTGTAATTTGTTTAGTTTCATAAAACACTTCAATTTTTTCACAACTTTTTTTGTCGTGTAAATTTTTATGTTCACACAACTCCTCAGTTTTCATGCACCTCACTTGGTCTCAATGAAAACAAGTAATATTTTTTTGAATAAATCAACTTCATGTAACTATTTTTTGAAGCAGAGGTTCTAGATATTTTTTGTGAGTGTTTACCTCCAGACTAAATGTTTGCAAATATTTATTTATTCTAATGAGGCTTCATTCAACTACCTTGTATTCTATTTCTATCCTGCGTAACTTATTAGTTTTATTAACTTCAATGTTTTGGCATTGTATTTTGCGCACAACTCTATCTATATTTAATGAGGTCAAAAAAATTGTTTTTTCATGAAACATCATGTCCAACACAATTTTTTTTTCCACTAAAAAATATCATTGTAATGTTACCTTTAGCTCATAACTCACTACCTTCATGAAACCTCACCTCTGTTTCATTGGCATGTAGAACACTTTGTAACGTAACTCCTACTTTTAAAAAGGTTTATAACTTTATCGAGGAACTTTCTTTATAAAAAGTTTGATGTGATTGTCTCAAATATTCCCTTTCATGAAACTCCAGAAACATCCTTCACCAATTCATACAAAAAATTTATTTGTTTAAAAAAATTTCTTTTTAAAAAACGAATTTCTCCATCCTCTAAATTTTGGACCCTAAAGAATTGGAAAACTCTAGAGAAATATTCCTCCTTAAACCTCAAAGATAGTTGCAATGTAAGATCGCTGGTTTGGAAAACTCTTTGATCAAACCTACGTGGATTGACAACAAACACAACATACAATTCCTTCCCATCCATGAAAACTTTTTTTCCAATAATACCCCTTTGAGTTTGTTGGAAATCTATAAAAAAAATCAATAGATAACAAAAATACAACAAAAAATGATAAATGAGAAATATATCAACAATCACTCTAATTACACATGACGAAAGATCATTGCATAAAATAGAAGTTCAAGAGATAATTCCATGCCTCCAGGGACCTCATGTCTTATAAAACTCTATTTTTTTTGAATATTTTCTATGTTGAATTTCTCCATTATATCCCTTTGTAAATACATCAAAAGAAACCATATTGTTAATATTAGTATTCAAAAATACCCATCGGATTGTATGTGCCCCTAAAATCTACACCACTATGATAAAAATATTAAAATAGTTAACACACATGGGGAGAGGGGTAAAACCATAACCTCACCATGAAATGTGAGGTGGCTGAACACCAAGGTTTAACCAATGTTTCTCAAACATTGTTGTCTCTAATGACTTAATTAGAATGTTAGCCACTTGATCAGTAGTTCAAAAATTTTCTATTTTAATCACACCTTGTTTAACATTTTTTTAATGATGTTATATCTGATCTCAACATGTTTTGTATGAGAGTGTTGAACTAGATTTTTCTTGATCTGGATCACACTCTTATCAAATAATGTCACCATTGACTATTTCAATTCATCACAAATATCAGTAAGTTGTTGCTATATCCAAAATGGTTGAGTGCATTCCTTTTTCCCAAATATGTACTTTTCTTCAGCCATACATAGAAAATTTCTTTATTGTTTCTTGCTCAAATAGACCACACATTTGTTTCCAATGAACAATATACCCCCACCTTTAGATTTTCGATCCACCACATCTCCAACCTAATCAACATCATAAAATTATTACTATTCATCATCTATTACCACTACAATGTATAATAAAATGTTTAGATTTCCTTGAATATATATACAGATTATTTTAACTACTATAAAATGATCTTCCTTCAAATTAATTTGGACGTGAGATACTAATTTTTTTCAATGATGATATATTTTCATGTTATAGTCAAATATAATAACATTATTATGATCCTTGTGAACAAGGTGAGAACAAATATTTCTAATCCCTTTTCTTTACATGTTTTTTCCTAACCACAATTAGAGTCGACATTGGTTTGGAGTCATGAATGTTAAATTTATTCGGAATATCTATTGTATACTTTTCCTGAGAAATGAAGGTGTAGTTCTTATTTGGAGCCACTTATTTCCCCAAAAGTATACGAGTTCACTAATCATGTATATTTCAGATTCTGATTTCATGTTATTATCAAAATCTTCCACTAATCCATGCTTTCTTCTTTCAAATATAATATCATCCATATACATAACCACTATAAATTTATCTCTTTAAGAATTATTCACATAGAGATTATGATCAAAACTACCTATTTTAAATCATAGATTTTTTTGATAAATATCCTTGTAAGAACCATACTCATGGTTTCTAGTTTAGACTAAAAATATCCTTTTTTAATCTATAAAACATTGTTTCGTCGTTTCCAATTATAAATACCAAAAGTTGTTCAATGTAGGATTCTTGTTTAAGAAAACCATTTAAGAATGTTTTTTTGACATCCATCTGATAAAATTTTTACCGTCATTGAATTTCTATGGCTAGGAAGATCCTAGTTGACTTCAGTCCAGATACTGGAGAAATTTTTTATTCAACATCAATGCCTTCAATCTATGAATACACTTTACACACCAAGAGTTACTTTTTCATGATTACATTTTCTAGTTCATTGATTTTTTTGAAGACCCACTTTTTTATAGTCACATTTTGAATTTATGGCCTCTTAACTAACATCACATGTTTGGTTTTTTTAATATGATTCCTTCATGTCCTTGAAAAATGATTCAGACTTCACTAATTCTTCAGAAAAGGTTGTTTCCAAAATTTATAAGAGATATTAATGTGATTCATTCCGCATTATCCTTGTCTCTGTAGGTTCTATAAATCCCCAATGATGTTGGATTGATCAATTTTTTCTCGTATATTTCTCATGTGAGGTTGTGGTAGAGTTTATTCCACAATTGTTTCCTATTCATATTCTACTTCTATGTCTTCATGATTTTGAGAGGACTAAATATTGGGATAGTATTTCACAATTTCTGGATTTTTATCTGTCCATTTTCCACTTTCTTCATCATCTCCAATTATGTCAACTATGAGATCCTTGATTTATTCATATTTTTATCCTCAATGATCTTGACATCATTACTCTCCAAAATATTTATAAGATGATAATTGTAGCTTTTGTAGGATTTACTCTTCTTTGAGTATTCAAGGAATACTCCATCATATATAGAATCTCCATACTTTCCTTGATTGCCTTATTTGTAGCATAATAAATAAAAAACATAAGAATATTTTAGTGCGGGATTCCTTCCATGAAATATCTCATATAGTGTCTCATAACCTCATACAAAATTCCCTCTTTGATTTTAAGTGTACACCAAAACTATAACAACCACTTTCCAGCAATGAATAGAAACACAACTCTCAATGAGAATAATTTTCACCAGATTATTCACCCATCAATTTTTGTGTCCAATAAACCTATTTTGTTGTGGTTTTCTCACCGAAGACACCTCATGCATGATCCCATGTTTTTTCAGGTAATTTTTAAATTTAATGTATGTGAATTATATACCATTTTCATATCCTAATTTCTTTATAGTGCATTCAGTTTCATTATCCACTCTTTAAAGATATCTATTTATTCAATTAATGACTTCTCATTTACACTACATAAATATCAAACATTACATTCTCCTATAATTATCAATAAAATTAATAAAGTACAGATATCCATATGTCCTAGCTGAATTCATTTTACCACACACATTTCTGTGGACCAGATCTAGTAATTTTGATGCCCTTTTTTTGTTGAGCGAATATGAATTCTGAACCATCTTTCCCCATATGAAAGAATCACATGAATTTTATCTATCACACATCATATTGGGAATGTCAATAACAACGATTAGCTTGGATAAGTTATGCATTATTTTTTGATTAATGTGACACAAACATCAATGCCAATTTTTTTTCCTCTTCAAATATCAAGAAACAAGTGTTTTTTTACTGTCTACCTAGAATAAATTTTCAATTCCATCAATAATTTCAAGAGATAAGTTCCTATCCTTCCTTTAATGGTGCACCATTTCTGATTAAATGTCCTAACCAGTCATGAGTCATAGAGTTGACTCACACTCAAAAGATTGTAACACAAGCCATCCACATAGTACACTTTTGTTTTCTTTTTCTCATCATTTTATAATACTATATTTCTACTCCTATGATCTTTAAGGATCCATCATTTTAAAATATCACTATTACATAAAACCTTTCATTATAATTTTTTAATAAATTTTCATTTACTATCATGTTAGATGATAATCCACTGTCAAGAATCTATGTGTTACTATTCATAGTATCTTTGAGAGATATCTCTTACAGGTTGGTTTTGTCAAGCTTCTTCTTTTCCTTTTATGAGATACCTAATTTAGTAGAGGAAAAAATAGCATCTAAAGTCTATTTATATAATGTATAGTAAAATCATACTCATACTTATCTTCCATACGATAATACCTATTTTCAAGGGCAATTCTTCTTGGTTGACCATTATTGACTAGTCTTGGAGTTCTATAGTTATTTTTACCACCTTTCCACTATATGAAATGAATATATTTATAGACAAAGTTATAAAAGTTAAAACAATATCCATATAAATTATTTTTTCTATATGATGAAGGATACAGTATCATTCTACTTTGTTGACTTCCAGGTGCTTCCATATTCAGATAACTCCTTACCTCATCACAGTAAGACATGGTATTGACCATAAAGCCACATAATTAAAATTTCATTTGATAAAAAATATTCTCACTTAAATTGCTCCACATGTACCTTTTTTATATGTATTAAACCATTGATCCTCTCTAGATAATTGAGGATTATTTTCATCTATCCTCTCTATTTGGTTTGATTTCATCTCTATTAGGATATTATGTACCTTTGTGATATGTCTAAATTTCTACCTCCCTTTTGTTTATCTCATTCTATTTCTAGCCATTGATGTTTCTATATCACATCCAATTCCACTTTCTCTCATAAAATTAGATCTTTGATCATTCAAAGATTTATCTACTCCATTGGAACCATGTTTAAATATTTCTATAATCTAAATATCTAAAAACCTTCCAAAATATAATTTCTTCTTTATTTCCTTTGATTTTGATTTAGTTTCTAGTTTACTTATTAAAGAATCAAATTTTTCTCCAAGTACCTCAACTATATTATCCTTTTTACCCAATCTCAATGTATGGTAATTGATAAATATTTCCTTTACTTCAATCCCATGTTTAAACTCCAAAATCCATTCTAATATTTCAAGATTTTTCAAATGTTCTTTTGATTATCCTTTTAGGGGTTCAATCTATGGTTCAAGATGATCCCCATACTCTGATATCTCTTTCATCAAAGCTACCATATTTCTATTTTTCATTCTTTGAATGTCAAGATCAACAAGAGAACCCTCAAGTTCCACCTTGAGATATAAAACACCATTTTATTTATTGTCTTCATACTTTTCAGGTTATACCTTTTCAACCATATCCATCATGTAATCTTGAAATTTATATTTAAACTCTAGTTAAACATCCTAAAAAGTCATTATTTTATTGTCCCTCTTTGCAGATGAATCTCTTTATCATTAAATTATTTTCTGATTTTAAGTATCCCTTTTTAAGGAACCTACTCTAAGGCCTTTTAATGATTTATTCTTCATTTTATAAATCATAAAATTTCCTTGAGCACTGAGAGACAATGGGCCCTAATTTATGACACTAAAAACAAGCCAAAGGAATATTTCCTGCAAATCTCTCTTTTCCTATATGGAATTTTCTAGAAATAAGAGAAATAAATTCATCATCTACATCATCTCCATCATCACTAAATTAATCACTATAAAGTTTTTCCATGGATTTGAATTCCATTTCCTTTATTTCTCATATTGTAGTATCTTCAAGTTTGACTCTCATTTCATAATCCACCAAACTTCTCAAAAAATAATCAAGAGAATGCATACGCATATCAATTTTTCTCAAGGGTTGACACTTTTGGATTGTATAGTGGTGTAAGTTGTCACAAGATTTTATTTATAATATCAATATCCCTAATTTATTCAGAAAGACCTCTAATTTATCCAACAACATCACAAATTTGATTAAAGAAGATATCTTCATTTTTATATGGATTCATTTTTATGTAATCTAACTTATTGCGCAAAACTTGGATTTTGGACTCCTTAACTTTGTTGTCAACATCTTATATATTTTTCTATTTCTCTCTTATGGGCTTGGCTATAGTGAAAATCATCAAATTCTCATATATTTTATCAGATATAGCTTCAGTAAGAGAATTTTGAGATTTCTAATCTATATAAATCATTTTCGTATCTGTTTCAGTTATAGAAAGACCTGTCACATCACTGAACCAAATCCCTTTAATTGTGTCACACCGAACTTCCATCCAAAGAGATCACATATGATATCTCATTCTATTATTCAAAATCTAGAAGTTTCTTCCATCAAGGCGGGAGATCCCATAACAATCACTGACTTATCCATGAAAAAAACAATAAAGGACATATTTAAAACCTATAACCTATATTCTTTGATACACCTTGGAGGAAACTAGAGCACCATGATAGGAAATAGGTGAATTAGGGAATAATTTTTTTTCTATAAACTAGATGAATCTTATCCCCATGTTAGTAAAAACCTACTAAACCTATCTGATGAATTTATGAAATTATCAAACACCCATATATAGAAAAATAAACACAATAAAATAGTTTCTACTTAATTCACAACTATTGGATAATCAAATTAGAAAAATATGACAGTGTGTTGGTTGTACCAGAATCCACGAAGATTAACTAGACATTTTGGATTAAAAATTATCAAACTTGGTCACTCCATTCTATGCACCTAACTTTATATTAATTCTATGGATGACACAGTGCCTCCCTTCGATCACTACCATCGACTCCCCCTTACTCACTACCTTGGGTGGATTTTTACTCAGTTTATCAACATGAAGGCCACATCAATAGTCTAGGTACATATATCTTATTACCTAATGAGAAAAGTACCTTCTTACACTATATTGTTTAATCAATTCATTTTAATGTACTATTCACTCAAACTAAATATTTAGAATCATCAAATCACACAACTCCTTCACTCATGTGAAACTTTTTTAATTTCATGAAACTCCTTAGTTTTCATGAATCATTTTCTCTTTCACGCAACAATTCAGGTATTAAAAAACATTTTTTGTCATGAAACTGTGTACTTTTGTCAAACTCCTCAGTTTTTATGCACCTCACTTGTTCTGAATAGGAATAAGTTATATTTTTAGTAAAAATATACATTGCACAACTATTTCATGAAGAAGATGTTCTAGATATTAGTTTATAAGGTTTACCACTATACTACAGGTACCCTTCTATTTATAGATGCTAATAACCCTTCATGAAACTACCTTGCATGAAATTTACCTCATGTGAAACTTCCTGGTTAGCCAAAATTGAATTTCTTGTTGTTGATTTTTTTGCACAAATCTATCTGTATTTCGTGGGGTCACGTGACTCGGTTTTTCACGAAACATCAATACATGTAAAAAAACTTTATTTGGGAACTGAACATTATCATTTTGATGTCTCTTTTAGCATGAAAACCACTGAATTTGTGCAACATCACCTCTATTTTATTGGCATGTGCAACACTTTGTCACACTACTTTGACTTTTGCAAAGTAGAAGACCATGCATGAAATAATTAATTTAGCCTAATTCTATTGTGATGATCTATAATATTCCCCTTCACATTGCTCTATAACTCCCCTTAAACCTTTCATGCAACTAATATATTTATGCAACACAATTTTTTTTTCTAAAAACAAATTGTTGTATCCTCCAAATTTTAGACCCCAAAAAATCGGCAAACATTGGAAAACTATGTCAACTTCAACACAAAAGATACATACATCGTATGATATTATTTTCTTGAAAAATAATTGTTCAAACTAGTGTAGATTGAAAACAAAACAACATAAAATCCTTTCTAGTTTTGAAAACTATTGTTTCCAATAATTTAATCAACTTGGTAATTAAATATTAAGTTATATTTATGATTTTTATGGATAGATATGAATTTTAGGGTTATAAAACTAGTGACTTGTTCTAATTCTTCTACAATGATTTCAAAAGTATATAAAAGTTAAAATAACTTATTAAATTATTTTTTTGACATAGATGTAAGTACATATATAATTTTTTAAAATGTAAAAGTTGTTTTTGAAATAGATTAATATATTTTTATTATGGTAATTTTTTTATTGGTGAAATAATTACCATAAATTATTATATAACACCCACACCATGGTTGTGAAAATAGATACTAAAAATCAAGTAAATGTTTTTAAAAAACTCTATAAGTAATATTTTTTGTGTGATTTTTGGTGTCATACAAGTTTTTAAGATAAATATAAAATATTAGGTATGTTAAAAAAATTTATAGTTTAATTTATTCTATATAATTTTTCAAAGTAAAATTATGTTAATATTTTTTAAAATTAAATTAACATTATTTTATGTTCAATATATTTAATTTAATTGTTTAAAAATTATGAAAATTTTGAAGGAGGAAAATTTGGATTATAAATGTTCTAAAATTTCATCTCTTGTCCATTTATGAGTCAATTTTTACCTTATAATTAATAATTACAAATATTTAATATTGAAATATTCATTACCATGGTTAGGGTTGAAATTGGATAACTAAGAGATTAAACCAAAATATAAGGTTTAAAAAGATATGTAAACCATTTTTTTGTTCAATTATATTAATAACATTTATTAATTATATTTGAAGACATATAATTTTGGAAAAATTTTACAAGAGTTGGATACATATTATATTATAATATATCAATTATTTTAAAAAAATGAAATTAATATTATTTTATAATAAATAATATTTTGTTAAATGATTTAAAAATAAGAAAAATAATATCATAAAAAAAGATAATGGGATATGGTTCAAAACATTAACTAAATTCTATTTATGGTTCACTTGTTATACACTAAGTTTCTTTAAACCTAAAGAGTAAAAAACTATGATATAATTCTAATCATCAATATGGTTAACAAGGGATTAAAACTAATATATAAGAGTAGAAACATAACAAAAAAGTTTACAAATATTTTTTCATGATATTATTTAGATTTATAATTATCATATATTTTAAATATATCAATTTTGTGCCACTTGATTATAAAAATTAATTTATATTAATTTAATACTTTAAGTATTTCCAAGAGTGCCCCTCCCCCCACTTATAAAAGTGAAGATATTAACCTATCTTTCTAAAACATTTTAAGCCCTGTATATTCCTAAATATAATCATTAATTTACAATATATTCCTTCCCCATATCCTCTATCTTATTATCTTACCAATAGAACCTCTTTTAAAGGCTTAAGGTGTAATCCAAAAGAGGCTTCTCAATATAGAGGAACAATTTTTAACTGATTACTTTAAATTTTGTTTCTTTTTATACAATATCTAAATATATGGTATACAATATACTTTAATTAATTCAGTATCATAAATATAATAAATTTTGACTATAAGAAGGGAATACCCATTATCCACCTCCTTTCCATCTTATTGGAAAAGAAAACATCGCTCGTGCATACGTGTAGACTACCACCACCATAGAGTGATGTTTTTGGTTTTTCATAACCACTTAAAATTAATGGTTAAGATGATGGAATTACTAAATATATATGATATATATGATATTATTATGATTATTTAATGGTAAAATATTATTCACCTTTCATTCATTTTATCCTTTGAAAAGAGAGAGAAACATTTATTCATACACATGACCTATCATCTTCATGAATGATTCAATTAAATTTTATATCTCTATATTTTGTGGGTATAACTAAATATTTAACTCCATGATATTTTGTGAAATATGTTTTTTAAAATTAATTTAATCTTTTCAATATTTTTTCATTTCACACAATACTAAATATAGCTAGTGTTATCTGAAAGAACCAAGTTATTATTGATTAATACAATAGAACAAGTCAATATTGCACAACATGAAACACTTATATTAGCTTTAGGTACACTCAAACTATGTTTGTCTTGTGTTTCACATAATTCCAAGTTCTTTTGATAGTTAGTGTTATAGGGAAGACTATGTTTTATAGAATAACAACATATTATTAAAATAATATTATTTAATATAATAATGTATAACATAGATGTTAAATTAGAGGTTATGAATAGTATTAATTAACTTTATGAAAATATATGGTTTATAATATTAATTAGTTAGTTACCAATTAATTATAAATGAAAATATATACCAATTGATTATAAATGATTTTTTTATTTTTATGCTCCCAAAGTCATTTTGTATTAATAAATTAAATTAATTACAATTATCAAATGATATTAGTGAAATATATATGTTATATATTCAATAATTCTTTTATATTAATATAATATATTTTATTGGCATAGTATAATAACAACCGTAATTTTATGTAGAAAAACCTACATATTTTTCTAAAGGGTAATTTTACCGCCTTTCAACGATGAACCCATTTTAATTATAATTTTAGTGAATTTTAGGATTTTTATATGGAAAAATAAAATTATTCTTTTCAAGTGTGATATTAAATTTTAATTTTGTTTAACTTTTGGAATTTTTATGATTAGGTTCATATTTTCATGAATAGTAAAAAATACTGAATTTTAATTTGAAAACTCATTTTCATCAAACTAATTTATATTTTTAAATTATTTTTTTGATTGGTTCTAAATAAAAATTAGATCAATTTTTATCATTTAATATAATTTATGTCATTTTATTCAATTTTACATTGAGTTTGGAAATAAAAATATCTCAATGTTCTGACATTTTTACGTTAAAAATCTGTTTTCTCAATCCATCTACGAGATTAATTTTTATTTAATTTTAATAATTTATTTGTTTTACATTTTAAAAAATGTATTAAATATTTGTAATTATATGGCCAAGATTTAAAAAATAGGTAAATTTTATTTTTCTACAATTTGAATAGAAACTTTATTAATGTTTTTTATTACCATGGTTAAGGTTAAATTAGGTAATTAAGGGTTAAATAGTATTATAAATATTATAAAAATACCACAACACTTTTATTAATTTTATTGGATGATTAATTTTTTTCCCTTTGTATTAAATGATAGGTTATGAGACCATTTATCTCCTTAGATGAGAATATAACCTTTATAATATTATATTTAAATAAAATTCATTTTGTCATACTTTTGGTATTAACAAGAAAATTATTTTTAACATGGGGTTATATAAGAGATATGTTCAACTATATATATATATTTTTGAAATATAAATTTATTATCTACATAATTGTGACTTATTATAATTTTTAGTGATAAAATAATTATCTTAAATAGTGACACAATGAGGATATAATAATTGCTTAATTAATGGAAGAATCAAGTAAATAATATTAAAATTTTTAAAATAAATATAATTTGATATAATTATATTCATAAACTAATTTTATGGATTAATTTTACATTTTAGTGATGAGTTAAAATAGTTTCATTGAAGATATCTGGTTTTTAGGTTATTTCTAAAAAGTAATGTATTGAATAGTGTCAACATTGACAATATTGATATTTTAAAATAAATAATATTTTATTAAATGATATAATTTTTTTAGAAAACTCAATTTTGGAAAATATATTTTTATAAGTCTTAATATTTCATCAATTGATAATTTATTGTTCTTTTTCATTTTTTTTAATTATATTAACCCTCAAATTGTAAATTACATAATATCACACTAAGAGTTAAAAGGGTTAAATAAGGGTTAAAACAAAAAGAAAAGGATTAATAAAATAATAAAAACTTGTATAATTTTTATTATATGAATGCATTTAGACCCATAATAATCATATATTCTTAATAAATCATTTTCGATTCATTTAGATTAGAAAATTAATTTATATTATATTAATAATTTGAAGAATTCCAAGAGTGCTCCTCCCCTATCCTATAAAAGGGAACCCAATATTATCTTTTATGAAAAAATTAAAACCTATTTTTTTTTGTAAAATATCTACCAATATACCTTACTAGAATACCCCCCAAAATTTTGGAGTCCTTATTTTAGGCATAACACCATAATTATAGGTGTTTAGGTGTTAATCAAAAGAGCCATTTCAAAGAAGAGGTAATATCTCAAACCGATCACTCTCTTTTTCTACTATTACATCCCTCATATAAATAGCTGATATATATAATAAAATAATAACTTAATCATACTAAATATGTTTAAATTTTATTAGGATTATGAAAACACCATTATATATCCCATTTCCCATCGAACAAGAAGTGAAAGCATCGGTCGTGCGTACGTACGACTTACCATCTCCACATAATAATGCAATTCATTTTCCATCACCCTCTTTTATGAGAGGTAATTATGATAAATTTAATATTTATATATGATATTTATTAAATTATTATAATTTTTTAATGATAATACCATATCTACATTTTTAACACATAATCTTTTGGGATATGATAATATCACTCATGCAACTGTATGACTTACCATCCCCACAATGTGATGTAATTCAATTTTCATCAATATTTAAAATGGGTGGTAATAAAGAATATTTTTGTGAATATATATGATATATATATATATATATAATATAAAACATTCTGTAATTATAATATAATATATATTTTTATTTATTTTAATATGATAAGAAAATGAAAATAATATTCATGCGTATGTACGACCTACCATTTCCATGAACAATGCATTTTATTTTTTATCTATAAATTTTATAAATAAACATGAATAAATATATAATTAATATATATATGATATTAATATCATGTTTACAATTCTTTAGATGATGAAATCATGATCTAGTTAAGAGAACCAAGGATAGAAAGTCCAAACACGAACGAAAAACAAAGCAGTTATTACCTGAAACTTAAATTTAACATGGAATTGTTAATAAGAGAGTGATATAAAGTTATAAGTAAATCATATATGATAATATATATATGAATATGGTTCTATTTAATATTTATAATAACATTATATTTATTATATAAGAGGTTTGAACATATATAAAGGAATTCAAGACTTATATAAAGATATTTTTCTCTCACTTTTATTTCTATGGGACACATGCCTTAGAAACTACTTGTTTCTTCTAAAGGGTGTATATCCTACACATGAATGTATTTTATGAGTCTTATCTATAATATTATTGTATTTTCATATCCATATAATTTTCTATCTTTCATGGGGCATATGATTCTATTGATTATTATGTGATGAGTATTTCTTTCACAATCTCATCAGTATTTTGGATTTTTTCATTTTAAGTCTTTATTAAGGAATATTTTTCTTCCATGTCCATGTTTTATTGAAGTATTTTAATTTTTTTAGTATTATCTTATAGATGTTAAAATCAATTTTTACACATTTTTTACTTTTTACAATATATTTTGAATGGAATCTTTTTGTCATTTTCCAAAAAGAGGTACTTTGTGAATTTTCTAAAAAAAGTAAAAAAGGATTGTTTTTTAACCTATACGGAATGAAAAAAATTTTCCACTATCACGATTCCACAATAATTGTTTTTTACTTTATAATATTCCATGTTTATTTTTAAATAAATTTTTTTATTTTAAAATTGTGTGTCATTTTAAGAAAAAAATGTTTCTAAAGCTGAAAAGATATTTTCCTCAAGAATTTTTTTCAAATGTTCTCTCAAAATAATTTTCAACATAAGACAAATTTATTTGATTTTTATTTTTTTTACTTGGGATATGATTCAGTTCTACCATTATTATTCTTTATAATAATGGTTTATGTCTATTATGGGATTATATTTACAAAACCCATTTCTTTTCCATGGATTATGTTATGATTTAATGACATCTATGAAACACATTTCATTTGATGTGTTATGATATGATGAATATTTTTTTCTTATGGAACATATATGTATAGTTTTTATTATGTGATTGGTGGCACCTATGTCTCCCTCCAATGTATTGGGTAATGATAAATGTTCTATGAACTCAAAAGGGTACATGAGAGGCCATCCTAAGCTCGAAACAAGAGTGTACACAAGAGGTTATAATATACCCACCCCAATAGGGTACACGAGCGGTCATTACAATCTCGCAAAAAGAGGGTACATGAGAGGTCATCCAAAGACCAAAACCCGAAAGTACATGGGAGGACATCGCAATCCCAAAATATGTACCTGGTTGATTAACCCAAGCCTAACATACGATGAATGTCTTGGTAGGAATCATTGACATAAGATATTCTAATATTATGTGTATGCCACATTTTTCATGTCTTATGCCATTATTATACTCTCATAGATCATTTTTTTATCTTATGAATCATGTCTTATTAACTACCAATATTTGTTCTATGACAAATGCATATGAACTTTGATAAGTAGGGTATGATCTTTTAAGGTTATGCTCATGTTTTCTTACCCTTATGTTCTTGTTATGCTTATATATCTTCTTTGTTTACCCTTACTAAGCATATGAGCTCACCCTTTTCTTATGTTTCCTTTCCTCAGGTTAAAAGGAATGTTTTTAATTAGAAAAAATAAAGGGAATGATATTTTTGGAAAAAATTGAAGATCTTATACCAGACTAGAAGTCTGTGTTCTAAGTTTCCAAAGGCACTAAGCTAATAATGTTTTTGGGCATGTGATTGTATAATGTATGAAATGTTACAAAAAATGATGTAATATCAATGTATGAAAAGAATGGGTCATTATAAAATATCTATATATTGAATACATATTATAATCACATTTTTAATAAAATTATGGAGATGATTTTACCATGATAAATATACAAGGACCGAAACTATCAAACTGAATCTTATAAGAAAATCGAGACAATTGACACTCTAAAATAAAGATTTTAATAAATAGATTTGGAAAAATGGGAATTGAAATGTTATAATTATATAACATAAACCTATACATTTTCACTCATAATTAATTCATTGATTTATTTTCACTTCAACGGTATGATGATTGTAAGGTATTTTATCTCCATTTCTACTTCATTGAGTCATATTTGTTATTACACACCAATTTTATTTTATATGGTGTATATAATTCCCCTTTGATGTATTTAATAGGAATTTATATTTTATAGCGATTATTAAAGGTTCAATTCACGTTTACTCTTTCATGGGGTTATAATTAAAAATTTACCAAAGACATAAGAATTAAATATACAATCCCATTTTTCTATGATTGCTTATTTTTTTCATTAAAATAATTTTATAATAAATCCTTCCTAAACATCATCAATTTTCTTATCCTATATATATTTAAGGAGTTTACATATTTACTAATAACTTTTCCTCTCTTTGAGACTTGAACCAAGCAAAGTTATATTAAGAATAAGAGTTGATCGTATTTCTCCTTTTGATTTGGTATATTTTTCTTCTATGTCTATATTTTTCTAAATTGTTTCAAAAATTTCCTTTTTTATTTTCTAAAATGATTTATCAAGGATTTTTTTATATATAATTTTTAAAATGTTTTTGGAGAATAATACCAATTTTTTAGGAAAGATTGATTTTGAATTTTCATTATAAAATGTCAAAAAGAATGATTCCTTTTAATATATATGGTCTTAATAGATTTTCTAACCACCATAATCATTTTATAATATTTGTCTTCTTCTATAACGTTTTAATTGTATTAAAAATAAATCTATATAAATAATGATTATTCTAATTTTCTTATTCCATTTTTTTCAAAAGTATATGATTTTATTACCAAACCTATATCTCTAGTGAGTTGATAGTCATCTTTAACCTCTTATTAATTTGGTGTTCATTAACATTTTATTGAAACTTTTATTTTCTTGCCGTCATCTTTCATTGTACATCATATTTCTATTAAATATCCATATTCTTTGTATCATGTATATTCTTATTACCAAAATCATATACCTTTTATAAATTTGGTATTTTTTTATAAATTTTATTTGATTGATTGGGGAAATTTTAATATTTTGTATTATTTACCTAATAAAAATATTTATTTATAAAGAATATTTTTTATGAATTAAATTTATCTCTCAATAAATGATTAATGCATTGAACATGTTGTGATGGGTGGGGCCTGAATATATTTGGCCCCTCAATTCATCTAAAGGTCTCACAGGGAAAACTATTTGACCAAAATTATTATAATGGTTTTTGATTTATACCTACCTATATATTAAACTATCTTGAAATAAAGCCTTGATGGTAAATATAGCATGATTATTGAGATCATGAAATATAACATTAAGAAATTCCTTTATTGAGAATTTAGTTATTATTATCAATGAGATTAATCCATTGATATTATCCATGGATGTATTTTATTCTCATGGTTCTTATTAAATTGATTTTTCCTTATTATATACCTTTCTATATTGATTACGAATTATTTACTCATTATAAATTCTTCTGTACATCACTCTTACTGAGTATATAAGCTGACCTTTTTTTTTCATTTATATAGTATATGAAGAACGATATAATGAATAATATTAATAATGTGAGGATATTTCATATTCAATGTATTTTATATTTTCTATGTAATATGTGAATAATATTTTCTCTAGTTCTTTAAGAGTACTAAAATGATCGGTACTTCCGTATGAGACCTCGTGTATATTATGCCAGTTTAATAAATTAGAAATCAGCACTAGGTTACAGGAATTAGGTTTTATACACCAAGGTAGTATTTAATGGTATGCCTTTATTTTAGTGAACTACCTAAAGGTCATCTATAAATGCTATAGGGTACACCAAGGAACCATGGTAGTTTGTGTTGTTGTTCCATAGTCACAAAATAGGAACTGATATGCCATGGTGGAGTACTATATTCCATTTTGTGAATAACTGAATCTGTCGATCATTGGAATTTCATCGTAAAAATTAGTCATGGTATGGTAAAAATTATTTAATGGTTTCACCATGGGTGTTTTTAATGGAGTTTGAATTGAGAACTCCACATTTGATATATGGGGGGGGATGTGTGTATTGTAAACTGTGGTGGAAAGCATAAAGATATTTGTTATGGATCAAGCTGGGTGAGTTGAGGTATGTTCAAAACAACTTAGGGATTTAAAATATGTCAAGGTTAAGATCCCATGGTCTTCATTAACCAATTTTAATGTTTTTTCTATAGGTCATGTGATTCAATTTAATAAGAAGATGGGGTGATGAAGGATGAAGAATGATTTGAATGAGAATAAATGCATTTAATAAACACACTAAAGGACTATTTATAGCACATAAAACAAAAAAATTCATTACTGCTACCACCTAGTGTCGATAATTGTATGTTTCTGAAAATTCATGTTGGATACTCAAGAAGTTATTGAAATAAAATTTCAAATATTTTACCTCTATTTGATGAATGTATATGTACCATGAACCAATCTAGGAGGGGGGGGGGTATCAGAAAGGAGATACTCATGATAGAGTATTTATTTATACCAACTAGAGGATTTTTCCAAAGTTTTTATAGTTGAGAGAGGATGAATAAAATAATATTTTATTTATCTATTCTTAGTGAAAAAATCTAGGAGGTTATGATAATGGGGAGTTTAGGCTACTTCCCTTTCATGTATTTATATTTTCGTTCAATATTTTTATATTTCTCTAGAAACCATTATTTTTAATAAGGATTGATTGGATTAATTTTAAATATAGTTTATTATAATTTACATTGAATGGTTATTCAAATATATGAAATTCGTAGTTATCAATGTTTAAATTACTTTAATGAGGTATTGTCTTTGAGCATGATGGGTTCAATCAATCTTAATCACTTGGTGGAATTTGGGTGGATAAATCACTTTTCTAGAAGGATACGAAATTATAATGAGGTCTGAGTATAATATTCTAGTAATGTTTAGTGTTAATCTGATGGAATTTGTGTGAAAATTAACAAATATGATTAAATTGTATTTAAAAATAAGTATTAAGGGAATTATCTAAAGTTCAATAATATTCCATAACTACAAATTTAGAATTTAAATTTCACTCCTTTTCAATACAAATTAAATCTAAATTTTTAAATAATAAACTCATATTTCTATTAGGGCAATTGTTTTTTGTTTAATTTAAATTTTGTTTAAACATTTTTAAATACCAAATTTATCCTTTAATTAAAAAATAAAAATCAAATTGAAATACTTCTAACTAATTTTTTAACCTCTTTAAGAGAAAAACCCCAATCCATGCATCCAACATTAATTTTTTTTATTCAAGAAGAAAAATAAAGATACAAACAAAGGAGATGAGACAAAAAACAAGAGACAAGAAATGAGACACAAGAAACATACATGAGGACCACAGGACTAGGGGTCCAAAAGTAATGTAAACCAATAGCATATTCTCTAATCCATTTAACTCCCTCAAGTTTAAAGAGGTTAATCAAAGTAATGCAAGTGATTTTGGGGCCCAAGTTTGTAATAGACGAAATATGATCCATAACTTTGTTCCCCTCATGCCATGTATGAGTCACCCTGATATTGTGGAGGAGGGATATGCAGTTCCTAACCGTGTATGAAATTGAACAAGGTATGTGACCCTTTCCATTGAGAGAGTTCTGATGAATTAGGGAATCAATCTCAGATTGGGGGATCACAATGTTCCTCTTATTGCAAAGAGAGTGACCTTTAAACAATGCTGTGGCCTCTACCTAGAGTGGGGAACCATTACCACAAGATTCAGTGAAAGCCATCACAACACTTCCCCACATGTCCCGAACCACGACCCTGCCTTTCATTTCTCCCAAATAATATGAGCCATCTGTATTAAGCTTTTATCCCAAGACCAGAGGCCGCTATCATATCCATTGTCCATGTGGAATGTTATGTGAGGAGTTATATGGGAGTGCAATCACCTAAATCAGCTTCAAAGAAGAAGCCTCCCGCCATATGAGGATAAGCATAACCAGGTCTGCCAGCAGGTTCTGTGACCGCGCAATGATGGCCCTTGCTGTAGGTAGTGCCCCTTCAAATCAAGCCTGGTTCCTAGTTTTCCATATGAACTAGCACCTAGCACTGAAGATCATGGACTGTTCCCCCCTCTCCATGTCCATATGATCCAACCTGTGATACCATTTATCTAGAAAAGAGGCGTTACCGTACGAACTGGAGGAGAATTCCATGAGGTTTCCAAATAAAGACAAAACAGATTGGGCCCAATCCCTTTCAAAAAATAAGTGGGCAGTTCTCTACTCCCTTGGACTACAGTAGTAATGGAATCTAGAAACCAGATTGATGCTCGCCTTCTTAACCTGGTCATCTGTGACCACATCATTATTCCTGATCCTCCATGATAGAAAATTATATTTCAAAGGGATCTGTTTTCACCAAACCATGGTATTCTAGGTATCATGATGGCGTAGAGAAACTAATATCTTGTGATATTACTTGGTAGAGAATCGCCCCGAGGAGGGTGTGGTGAAGAAACAAGTTCGAGGGTCCAAGTTAATAGAAATGGACTTGAAAATCTCCTGCTTTTCAGCATCCATCACTTCCTTGATAATTAGATGGTGGTGGCTCGCTTCTTTAAAGGAGAGAAATGGGGCTAGGAAACCTAGAAATCCAATAACAGAGCCAGAAAAATTATGAAGGAATCATTTTGATCATAAAATCACCATGGTTGAAAATATAATACTACAATAATTGGATTCATATTATGTATATAGTCAATAAAATCCTTATGAATTTATTTATGTGCCTTATAGAATTAAAATTAAATTTAGTTTTATTCACCAACTTCTAAAATTTAATGGATTTCCTGGTGATGATCCACATTAAATGATTCAAGAATATTTTTATATTTTCATTAACCTGAAACCATAATGAGTGAATAAAGATCAAATGAATCTTATGAATTTTCGTTTTTATTTATATTTTTCCAAAAAATGGGTTTTCTATTCACAAACTACATTGATTAGAAATTAGAATAAATTGAAGAATTGTTTTATTGGTAAATTTTTTCATCCTTTTAGAAATAATAACATTTGGAAAGAGAAATGTGGGATTTTGAAAACCCAAAGTGCCGATTTTAATGAATATTGGGAAATATTCAAGAGACATTGAGGAAACCCAAACATTTCATACATAAATATTACATAATTTGAGAAGAATATTCAGTACATATCTTAATAATAAATTCCCCAGATCCATTATGGTTTAGTGTATTTTAATACTAAATACACAATCATAAAATTTTAATTAATATTTTCAACATATCACAAAATGTTCTTCTCACATATTACACTTCTTATTTATACCCAACATCAAAAAATTCTTCATAACTTGGGTAATTGAAAAATAAGAAATGGTCAGTTTAATGCTCATTAAGGGTAAACATGGGAGATATTAGTCAATGACCATATGCAAGAATAACATGAGAATAATTTCATGATACTATGATATTAACATTGTATACTCATGGCTAAGAATTCAATATTCATAACCATGGCATAAGGATTTGGTAGATCATAGGTCATGAATCGTAGAATAATTAAAGACAATGTGAAATGATATGGTATCATAAACATAAGAAAGTTTCATAGAGAGTGGAATAAAAAGTATGGTATAATAATAATAATGATAGAAATATTATGTTAAAGATAAACATTAATAAATTCATCTCATGTTAGGATTGGGATAACCACCCATGTACCTACTTCAAGCCTAGTAAAACTACTCATGTACCCTCTTTTGCGATTGGGATAACCAACCATGTTCCATTAAAGCTCATAAAATATCAATCATTACCTAATGAATTAGAGGTCTATTATATACCCACTCATCACATATCCATAATCCATTAATATGTATTCCACAAGATCATGAAATTTTTTATCAATTTATCATATCTTAACTAATGGAAAATTAAATGATTTTTCATAAATATTTCACCAACATAATCATAAACTATTCTGATAATAAATAAATATGATATCATTGGATAATATCCCCAATAAATCATATGTAACATCAATGGATGTATATCACTAAAAAATATATGAAGTAAAATACCCTTTCTAGTTTGAAAATACTTATTTAACGTAAGATTCAATGAAAAGAATAACTTTGATAGTAAGAAAACCCTTTCATATGAAAAATATTAAAACAAATATTCTATTCATACCTTTGGTACAAATTACATCGTTCTGAAAAAACAAAAAGAATCCTTTTAAAAAATTTATGGAATTTAAAATATGGGTAAAAATGAATTTAATAAATTATTGGATAATAGTAAAAATATTCATGAAAACATTTTAAAGAAAATATAAACATATAAGAAAAATATTTCCAAATGAATAGGAAAACAAATTCGATTTTCCTTAAAAATATTTTTTTTGGACTTTCGATTAATTAGAGAGAGGAAAATGAAAGAGAAAATTTTAATCCATATAAATAAATAAGTGACAAGAAAATACCTAATACTTTGAGAGATAGATCATATAATTTCATTATCATAAATTTAGGCATAAACAATCTCGGTAAAGAGTAAGATTGAAACATAAATCCCTTACCTCTGGTCTAACTTGCTTCAAAAGTGATTTTAAAATCTTGTATAATAAATTTATTGTTTTTAATACTTATATAGTAAATTAATATTCATACTTATAATATCATACATGGTTTAATTATAATATCTTATCACCCATTTATTAACATTCTTTCATTATAATCATCATTTTGGGTGTTAACTAATTCATTTTTCATATATATATCGATTTGGAAGTTATGGTACTTATATCCTGATTATGGTTCAATAATATTTATAATATTTATCATGATATAAATATAATATATATTCATTATATATATATGTAAAAGAATCCATAAAATGTAGATATAGAAAATGAATTACACCATTCATAGAGATGGTAGTTTATACATACGTATGAACACTGTTTTAATTTTATAATGAAATCATAAAATAAAGACAATTTTTTTTATCATTCTAGAACTATCATTATATCATATATATTTATTAAATCCATCAATTTATGTTGGTCATGGAAAGTTAATCATATTTCTATGTGGAGGCGGCACTCCACAAGTATGAATGAGTTATACTTTCATTTACCACTTGATAGAAATGAGGTTGAAAATGGTTTCACCATAATCTTAATAACATCTCTATATATTTATGATACTAGATTAATTTTGTTAAGATGGATAAAACAAATTCATAGGAAGTAGAAGAAGAAATAAAATTTGAAAGGATGGTCATTGTGTATTAATAAGATCTCAAGAATTCACGAAAGGAATATAAAGAAGGTTTTGGGATAGGTATTGGTCAATATAGATTGCACAATTTTTACAAATAATGGTAGAGAAGAGGTTACCTTTTATAAGAGAGGGGATGGTAACACACAAAATTACTTAAAAGATATAAATAATATAAAGATTTTTTCTTGTGAAATTGTAAACAAATGGAATATAATTCAATGGTACGATGAAAGAAGGTATAAATATCTTAATCAAAAAATATTTAAACATTTTTATGTGGAATTTCTTTGTTTTCTAATAGATTTACCTTTGATAATCACATTTAATGTTAATCATGGTAACAAATCTATAATATTTTTACTATTAATTATGAAAAAATGATATTGGTATCAATTTAAAATTTGGGCACACTGATTCAAAAAATAAAATACATTTTACCAAATTAATTTTTTAAAAATGTTTTAAATTATTTTTAAAATAAGTGTGAAAAACAAAATGAAAACCAATTTTTTAGAAAAATGCATTTTAAGCATAAAATTAAGTTTACATTTATTCCTTACCTAAAAATAACTAAGCTATGAATTTAATTTTTTTTTGTTGAATGTAGAATATAAATATTTCATCATAATAATTAATTAATTATGATTAATTTAATTTATTAAGATAAAGCAATTCCACACATAAATACATTTTTTTAAAAAAATAACTTTTTTACATTCAAATGTTATTATCTTAATTAATAACAATTAGATAACTTATGTAAGAACTATTATTCATATATCACTAATAAATTTCGTTAAAATCAATTTTCAAAAGTGATAACTATATTTTTTTATATAAAAATTCATAACACCAAGAAAAATATATTTCTTTTGAAAAATTGGAATTTTAATCATGAAATGATTTTATTAAAATTTAATTATTATTTCATAGGAATTAATATATAAATCTTAATAAATGAAAACATTTCTATATATATTTAATAATGTGGTTAATCCTATTAACACCTGTTAATCCAATGAATAGGTTATAAAGGACATAATATATCATTGTTTATTTAGACTCGGGGTTTCATATAAAGAAATATATTAAATACTTAAAATTTATTTCAAAGAAACAAATATAAAATACTGTGGTGTTACATTATACCCCCCTAAAAATTAATTTCTCCCAAAAAATCATGGAACCCTAATTAAAATAAAGGATTATACTTCTACTTCATCACATCCTATGTTTCCCAAGTAGCTTCATCATATTTTCAACTCTAATAAAGAACTTTAAATAGGTAAGTTGTTTTATTCTATATCACATTATCTATATGAATCATTATTTCTAACTTTTATTCTTTATAATAAATATCCCACTCTAATGATAAAACCTCTGGGATCTATACATGTGGAGGATCAACTATGTACTTCTTCAAAATAAATACATGGAACATCTTATGAACGTGAGAGAATTTTAGTGGAAGTGCCAAGCAGTAAGCTACCATACCTCATAGATCAAGAATCTAAAATGGGATTATATAACTTTTTCTCAAATTTACCATCATTTTGAATCTCTTAAAATTATTCCATGAATAAATTCATAGGAATGCACTCTCCCCAACTTTGAATTATAGTAATCAATGATGATTGACAATATAAATCTTCTATCTACATAGGGATGCATTAATGTTTTACTTAATAACTCTAACCTTCTTTCCCATTTCCACAGCTTGCTGATGTCTCAATATCTTTAAATATTTATATTGATCACATTATATTTGATTTCTATAATTATTTCCATAGATGGATTCATCATGTAACATCTAAATTCTTGAGTGAATGATTTTTTATATGATATTTTAAAAATAAGAAGGTGTTGATCCCAATAAACTTTGAAATCCTGAGAAAAAAATTTATAATATCCTCCATGGTTTGAATGGTTATCTTAGAATGAACATCTATTTGAGGATGATAAGTTGTACTAAAATAGTACTCTAAATTCATAGCTTTATGAAGACTTATACAAAAAATATAAGTAAGCATTGGATCTGAATCAGATACAATAGAATGTGATATTCCATATAACATTACAACTCTATTAATGTATATATGGGAAAGATGATAAAGAGAGTAATCTTATCTAATAGTAATAAAATGTGATGAATTTTTAAGCTTATTTAGTATAAATAAACTATAATTATCCCCTTTAGATGTATTAGGGAGTCCACTAAAGAAATCCATGATCATATCATCCCATTTCCATATAGGTATGGGTAATGAATTTATCATCCCCTTAGAATTATAATGTTCATCCACAACTTGTTGGCATACTTAGAATTGAAATACATACTCTAAAATATTTATATTTATGTTATCCCACCATAAATTCCCCTTAAGGCCTCTGTACATATTCATACTTCGTATATTAATATATAATGATGACTTTCAAGCTTTATTCAATAACTCTTTCTTTAATTATGGTATGAAAACAACATATACTCTATTCACGAACCTTATCATTCCATCACAATCAAGTTTTACCTCAGGATCATTTTTGACATTATTTTTATCACCATATCTTTCTTATGTTCCTCTTTAATTTTCACATGGATAGATGTTTGAATAGTTATTTGATAAAGATAATATTTCCCCCCTTCATTCAACATTTGAAGGTCCTTTATTTACAAATCCATAAATACTGGATCATTATTAATCCTTATCAAAGACAATCTACTACGATCCTTTTGAAAAAAAGAATCTTACACTTTTTTCACCTTTCTTGGGTGGTATTGTATTGATAATTCATAACATTTATTTAACTCCCACCATAATTTTTGGCACATATTCAACTCCTTTACGGTGAATATATACTTTTAACATTAATGATCAATATATATATGAAACATTTCTCAATAATGATAATTCTTCCATATATTAAATGAAAAAATTACCACTGATAAATCCAGTTCATATGTAAGGTAATTTTTCTATTAATCCTTTAATTGATGAGAGACATAAACTACCAATATTTTGTTCTACATAAGAACACATCCCAACCCCTTCTTCTATGCGCCATTAAAATTCACAAACCATTCTCCAATGTCAGGTAATGTGATTATAGGTCCACCAACCAACCATCCCTTTAGATCCTTGAAATTTTATTCACATTCATTAGTCCAAAGTAACTTGACTCCCTTCCATGTTATCTTAGTGTGTGGATTTGAAAGTGGTGAAAAATTATTCATAAAGTATTGATAATATTTATTATATGCAAGAAATATTTGGATCTTAGTCATATTTTTTTGAATTGGAAAAAATTCAATGACTTCTATCTTAGAAGGATCTAATTATATAGCCTCTCTTTTGATCACAAGTCCCAATAATGAAACTTTATGTAACAGGAAATTAAATTTGTTGAATTTGGTATATAGTTTCTCCTTCATTAGGGTCATAAACATAATTATCAAGTGTTTATTATAATCTTACTTACACTTAGAGTATATGACATTATCATCGATGGAGGGTAACAATAATTGATTGATGTAGTCTCTAAATATTTAATTAATCAAAGATAAAATGGGTATTAGTAATTCCAATTGGGATCATGATAAATTCACAGTATTCATACCTTGTATTGAAGGATATCTTATGTATGTATTCACTTTTCAAACTCAATTGATAGTATCCAAAACAAGTGTTAAACATGGAAAAGTATTAATCTCTTCCTAGTTGATCAAAATAATCATTAATATGAGGTAAATTATACTTTTTCATGATTATGATTCTGTTATGTTCATAATAATCAATGTAGAGTCACATTTCCACATATTCTATAAAAAAATGAATTGGTGCACCCCATGATGAAGCTATATGCTGAATGAATCCCTTATCAATATTCTCATAGAGTTATAAATTTCCAAAACTTAATTGGGGTCATTATATAAGGATTCTTTGAAATTGGTGAAGAAAAAGGTATGCGTTTTATTGAAAAATAAACTTCAAGATTTAGAGTAATATTTGAAAACTCTTTAATAAGGATATCGAAAAAATCATATACAGTAGGAATATATTTGTTTTTGAGTATACCCCAACCATTAGAGATAAATAAACTTTATGAATAAGAATGAGGACCCATTAAAGGGAATTAATTTCCATTTGATGCCTGTATTCATCCTCACACTGAAAAATAATAACTGGTTCATTCAGAATATGAAATTTCACTACACTTCCTTAGAAATTTATATGGGATATATATAGAGTTCTAAAACATTCCAAAAAATCACATCATATTCAATAAGAGGGATAATAACACGATTTAAATGAATCTAAATCCCACAAAATTCAATAAAAAAATTATCATATACACCATTATAAAGCATCACTACTAATTCAATATCAAATAATTTATGTGGTAATATTATTCCCTAAGAAATTTATTTGTATATAAAGGAGTGGGTAGAACTAGAATCAAATAGACAATAGTAGTTCTAGAGTAGATGGTACGTGTACCATCCATTTATTCATTATCATAACCCACATCCGTAATAGTCATAACATGAGATTACCCTTTATATATGGAATTAGTAGGTTGCTAACATCAATCATTTTAATTAAATATCATATTTGAGAATTAATTATCATAATTCCCATACTCTTAGAATTTTAAATATTGGAGTGTGGGTGGTGCAGTATGTGAAGTTATCTATCCATTAACATAATTAGCTAACCTATTCCCATCACTTAAACATTTGTTTTCTTGATAAATTTTCCACACATGAAACATTTACTATTAACCTTTATAAACTTTTCCCCATGCTTCTTTTCACACCTCTAGCATAAAGGAAGACCCACACTCTTATCTTTATGATTTTTTATTAGAATATATTTCAAATTATATCTTTCCCTTCTTATAAAAACCATGAGATTGGTGGGTAAATTTGATCTCTATTTCTAATTTGAGGGAAAATCTATCAATTTTCTGATTTTTACTAATTGAAATATTGAAAATTCCTTTATGATATATATTTTTAATCCATTTAAGAATCGATCAATCTTACTTTCAGGTTCAGTGATAATACCAAAAGCGTAACTCACAAGTTTTGTAAAATTTCCCTCATAGGTACTAATGTATTCATCATTATTTTTCTTTATCTCATGAAATCTCATCCCAATTTCTATAAAAAAATTATGGGGGAAGTAATTATTGAAAAATAACATCCAAAACTCATCCTACTCAATAGATTTAATTTCTTAAAATTGCATAATGTTCTTGATAATATTTCACCATTGATCTGCTTCAGCTTGCAAATAATAACAACAAAGAATTTTTTTTCATAATATTAGAATTGGATAAAGAAAAATAACTTTTTAGTGGTAATGATCCATTTCTCAAAAATTACTGGTTTAAAGGACCCAAAAAAAATGTGGATGCTACCTCATAAAGGACTGAACTATATGTTTTTCTCACTATTGTTCATTTAGAAGCTCATTATAATTAATGGATTAAGAAAGTTTTATAATCATAAAAATGGATTATGAATTACAGCTCCCATAACATATAGTTACTCATGAGGAAAATAATTTCACTATCTATCACATTCAGTGTTAACATGATTCCTCCTATCACTAACCATTAACTAAAACCAAAATGAATATGGTGAGAAAAAATAATCAAAGTGAGTAATCATATATTCTTGAAAAATAATGCATAAGATATCTAAATAATGAAACCTTATATTGAATCCATTACACTTTAAGTTCATCTAATATTACCGTGGATTATCAAGGGTTATCATAGATTCTTTTCTATCATTCATAATAATGGTTTATAAAGAAAATGCGAATTAACCCAAGAATATCCCCCAAGAGTGTCTGGAAATGTGTTTTTTAGTACCACTCATCATGAACCAAAAATGATCATGTTAATACCCAATTTACACTTTTTAGGGTTTTTAACTCAAGGTTTATTTTTTCCACAACTTCAACTAGTTTCCAGTATCCATATAAGGATATATTTTCTTGGAAAACCACATAGTCTCAACTTTACCAAAGCATTAGGATTCTATGATACACTTTGAATTATCCTAGGGGTTTTTAACAAATTTCTATAATAATATTCTTTAACAATAACTAAAACTAGATATAATACCAAAATAAGATACCCAAACATTACATACATAAATATTACATTTTTTTATTAATATATAATACATCTCATAATAATACACACCCTAGAACTGTAAAGGGTTGGTGTCTTTGAAAATAAGATATATAATCATATTATTTTATAAAATTTATTCAATATATCTCACAAAGTATATATTATAATTTTTAGTAATACCCTACTAAAAACCTTAATTCATAACCTAGGTAATGGAAACCTAAGAAAAGGTAATCTCAGATGCTTGGTAAGGGTCATCATGGGAGATATTAGTGAACGAGCATTTGTAATCATAACATGGTAATAAGGTTATGAGAATATTATGACACCCAATATTTTTATGAGAAATATTTTGTTTTTTTGTTATATAAATCATCAAAGGAATCTTTCACTACACACAAAACTATCTTGGCTTTCTTTATAGGCAGTCACAACCTTCCTCGATAGCTTGCGTCGTACGCAATATCGAGTTTCACTAAAAAACGATATGCTATTAAAATATTATTAAAACTAACCGTTATTAATAGTAATACCCACTTTTTGAAATTTTGTAAATTTTATCTTTCAAAATTTACTTTATTTTTGGATTCGAAGTATCGAAATTATCCTAGGGTGAAATTTTGGTATTTTTATGAAAACTTTCAATTTTTGATGAATAGTGAAAACACTGGGTTAGTATTTAAAAACCGAATTTTTATTTAAATAATTATTTATTTTATTTAAATTTATTTTAGGTCAAAATTGATACATAATACCTATATAAGTTCAAAGTAATTCATTGGAGTCATTTTATAAAAATTATATATATATAAAAATTTTATTGAACTTTTCACCGTCTTTTACCCACCACCTAGAAGATTTTGAAAATTTACATAAAACATAATTTTACCGCTTATATGAGTAAAATTTCAAAAATACAAGAGAAATGGTTAATATAAAAGAGTAAAATGTGGTTCAATAAGATAAAAATATTTTTTGGTGGATAATAACTTTTTACTTTTATTTACCACGATTAAAAGTAAACATGGTAATTAAGGGTAAAAATGGTATTATTATTAGCCTCAAACATGTTATAATTCTATTGGATAAGTTTAATTAGACAAAAAAAAACCTTAGGAATAAAATATTACCATTTAGGTCCACTTGGATTAGATTAGGACATTTAATATTATTTCATTTAAAGAAGAGTTAAAATAGTTAAAATCAAAGTTTAATAACTAAAAAATTTTTAATATAGGGTTATACATAAGATATATTCTACTATAAATATTCATTAGAAAAATAAAAATATTTCCTACATAATGGTATTTTATCTATAATTTTTAGACATTAAATAATTTAATTTATTTATAACACAATAATGATGCAATAATTATCTTATTAATGAAATATTGACATAATTGATGTTATAAATACCCAAATATATGTAATTTGAGACTTTTTATGAATTACACTAATTTTCAAGGTTAATATGACATGTTATTATTGATTCAATTAAAAGTTTTTGAACTAATCATTCTGTTATGATTTTCACAAAAATCAATTACCAAATAGTTTCAAAATTGACATAAAATGGTTTTTAAAACAAATATTATATTATTAATTGTTATTTTATTACTAAAAAACTAAGGTTCGGAAAAATGACTGAGATAAGGTTATATATATTAATAATAAACAACTTGGGGTTCTTTTGTCTTGTTATAGTAAGTTTATGAACCTTCTAGTGTAAGAAAACAAGAAGACACGGTAAAAGTAAAATTATTTAACTTAAAGTTAAATCTAAATGATATGGTTAAAATAGAAAACTATACTTTTATAAATTATATTTTATTAGAGGATTTTGACCCATCCTCACATTATCTTCTAAATAAATCAATTTATAGCTATTAAAAACTGAATATGACTTTATAATAAAATAATATGTTTAGTTTTTCCTAAGGTGACCATCTCCTCCCTTATAAAAGGGTACCTCCTCCCTCTCTTCCTCACACCACTTTGAGCCTTCAATATCGGCCAAAACCTGCCAATTTATCTTCTCCATTTCCCTAGAAACGTCCTAGAGGTATTGGTCTTCTTCAAATACCACTTTTAGTGCCCTAAAATGAGGTTAATAAGAGGCGCTTCAAAGAAGAGGTAATGTCCGTTACCGATTCTTTCAACTTTATTTCTTCTTATACTTAGTCTTCTTTAGTTGTTTCCTTATGAAGTAATAACATCAGTATCACTCATCTACTGATATGTTATTATAAGTATAAAACAACCCTATTTCACCATCTATCCACCCTACGGAAAACGAAATCACCGCGCGTGCGTATGTCAGGAATACCGTCTCCACGCCATGATGTAATCTATTTTCCACCACCACCTTACTTGGATGGGTATAATGGTGTAAATAATAGCTATATATGATTATTTTGAAGTGATATTGATTATGAAATAGTATACATACACTCCAATATAATTCCATGACCATGGGAATGATATCATCGCTCGTGCGTACGTACGGAATACCGTCTCCACGATGTGATGCGACTCGTTCTACATGATATTAATTGAATAATGATTATATAAATGAATTGAATGAATAAATATGATATATATTACACTAATTATATTCCGTAAATGAGGTATCTATAACCTAAAAATAAGAATAAGAATTTATTCGACAAAACACGCATAAGAACAAAAAGTAATAAACACCCGGGTAACAAGTAGCAATGAAATATTACTAATAAGAAGATAGGAATATGACCATATATGATATAATAACAATGATTATGATTCTGGAATAATTTAATGAAATTATTTAAATCATTATACTAGAGGTTTGGACACTTACGAAGCAAATCAGACCTAAGGTAAGAGAGAATCTCGCAATCTCAATTTTTATCCGAGATTGTTTATACTTCAGAATTTACTGGGGAATATTTATCATACACATCCATGTTTCCTCAATATGTAATATTATTTATATCCTCCTAAAATTTTTTAAATTAAATCTTACCCTTCGGTGAGTTTTTAGTAAAAGATATGAAAGGAATCTTTTGTCATTTTTCGTACGAGGTACTTTTTGACTTTTCCGGCCAAAGTACGAGAAGAATGTTTTGTTAAGTTATATAGAATGAATTGTTTTTTAGAACATTATTTCCATGAAGCTTCCTTCACAAGTTTTCAATTTTATTTTTAATCAACTTATTTTAGTTTAAAATTATATGACATGTTAAGAAAGGAAAATTTATTTGAAGTTGAAAGGATATTTTCCTTAAGAATGGAGTTCAAGTATTTTATCAAAATTATTTTCCATCTAATATAATATAGGGTTCTATTTCTATTCCTATTTTTACATTTTTTTTGATTATGTTATGATGGAATTATTTTTATGATGTCCTTTTATCTTATATGGATTGTGGTATGATGTCATGATGATTAAGAATCCCATTTTTATTACATGGGTTTTTCTATGATGTATGATTTATGATTTTGTGGCACATATAATAATCGTTTCATTATGATATGGGTGGGACCTATATCTCCCTCCAATTCATTGAATAAAGATTTATATCTCATGAGATAGACATGGCTGGAATGGAAGGTTAATCCAGTTCAGTGAAACAGGACTGAAATGAGGCGTGAACTCGGTTCAGAAACAGTCTTTATCCGCTAAGATAGTCTTGGCAATGAGTTTTGACTACTAAGAAATGATTACCTAAGATTATGGGTGTATGAAAAAAAGTTTCATGTTTTATGTTATGATTATTGGGTTTACATTTCACTACTATGATTTATCCCATGTTATGAAATTATGATCTCTTTTGCAGGTTAAGATTTTCAAAATGTTATGTTCTTATGAATATGATGTGATTCATATTTCTTTTATTTACCCTTACTGAGAAATTTAGATCACCCTTTTGAATGTTTTCTTTCCCCAGGTCAGGAAGAAGGTTATTAAGTAGGATACGCCAAAAGGGACTCTAGATATGATGAAATAAATGGGAGGCAATGTAGATGCTTTATGATCCAGTTGTTTATGTTTCCCAGTTTCTAAAGACACTATCTCTATATGGTCCTTTCATGGTTTTTTATATCTTTTAATAAGTGTGCTTAAATTTTGAATCAATAACAATGTAATGTGTGGGTTTTTATAAATATGATATTAGTTTTTTAAAATAATATCCATAAATTTATAGATCATAATCATGGAATAAGTCTTTGGCCAATGATATGACATTAATCATAGAATAATCAAAGATCCTAAGAAATGTGATCATATCATAAACAAAATTACATGTCATATAAAGTCGAATTAAATTTGTTTCAAAACATTAATCATAGAAATAATATTCCTAGTCCACCCTCTAAGACATTCATCATAGATTAGGCTTGGGCTAACCACCAATGTACATGCTTCTGGCTTGGGATAACTACCTGTGTGCCCTCATTTTGGGCTTGGGTAATGACCTATGTACCCTTTGAGCTCATAAAACATTAACCAATACCAAATTTATTAGATGGACATAAAAAAAACCTATATAAAAATTGAATTTCATCCATATGTATTCCTTAAGATCATGAAATTTTTTATCATTTCATTATAAATCAACACATGGAAAAGAAAAAGTGTTTCATAAATATTTCATCATCATAGTCATAAATCGTCTTTAGAATCAATAAATATGATATCATTGGATTATATCCCTAGTTAATAATAAGTAGCATCAATGGATGTTGTTATAGATGAAAATACCTTTAGGAGAGCACTAGAACATTTCCATAGAAAAATACGCTTTTCATTTTGAAATCTCTTATTTAAATATATATATTTCAATAATATTTGGAAAAAAATTCATTGGAAAGGAAAATAGAAACTTGTAAGGTAATATTTAAGGAAAATAATCTTCAAAATGGTGGAAAAAACAATTGTTTTTGTTAAAAATTAAAACAAACACTCTATTCACAAATTTAGTAAAATGTACCTCATTTAGAAAATGAAGAAAAAACTCATTTCAAAATTTTTTATAGAAAGGTAAACTGGGGTAAACATAACTTTAATAAATCATTTAATAATATTAAAATAATTTTTGAAACCATTTAAAAAAAATATGGACATGGAAGAAATATATTCTCGACCGAATATAAAAAATGTCTATTTTCCAAAATAAAATTATTTTATAATTTTGAGTACTTAGAGAGAGGAAAATAAAAGAAAATGTTTTAATTTATAGAAATAAGTAGAGGATAAAAAAATATAAGATTAGTGAGATATATATAATATAATTTCATCATCATAAATTAATGCATAAACAATCCTGGTAAAAAAGCTAGATTGTATCAGAAAGCCCTTACCTCAAGTATAACATGCTTTGTAAGTTCTTTTAACCACCTTTAAAATAAATTTTAATTTATTTAAATTATACACTTGAATCATATTCATACTTATAATACAATACATGGTTTAATTATAATATCATATCACATTTTTATTAACAATCTTTCATCATTATCATCATTTTGGGTGTTAACTAGTTTTCTTTTCATGTATGTTTTGATTGAGAAGATGTGGTCCTTACAAAATGATCATGTTTCCATCACCTTCATAATGTTAATAATAATATAAATATAATTTATATCCATTATATACATATTTATAACCATCTAAAAAATCAAATATAGAATAATGAAATACACCGTTCATGGAGACAATAGTTTGTACTTATACATGAATTCTATTTTCATTTTCTAATGATAAGGAATGAAAGATATTTTTTTTAAATAATTACAAAATAATAATTTTACCATAAATATTTTATGTATTTATTAAATATATATTTATATCCAGAAATGTGTGGTGGTGTTGGAAAATGAATCATATCGCTATGGGGAGGTGGTAGTCCACATATATGCATGAATGATACTTTCATTTCCCATTTAATGGAAACGAGGTGGAATATGGTTATACACTAATAATTATAACATATATGTATATTTATGATACTGTATTTATTATTTAAGGATAGATATAAAGGTTTTAGAGTATATATAATAATAAATAATCTTTTAAATAGTTTGGAAATACTATTTCCTCTTCTTTGGGAGACCTCCTTTAACGTACACCTTAAGTCTTATTAAGACTATCTTAGGGTAATGACAGGAGATAAATAATAAATGGAAGGATTATATGAATGTTTTTAGATAGTTATCGGAGGAGATAGAATTCTTAATATTTTTGAACATGGGTGGAAAAAATATTCCATTTTATAAGTGAGAGGAGGGACTCACATCAAATTACATAAAAAGATTTAAATAATATAAAGTAATTTTCTATAAAACTAGCTTAAAATGAAAAATAATTAGAATTTAAGATAATATAAGGTCTAAATATCTTCTAAAAATAAAATTTAGACAATTTTATTTGGATTTTTACCATTTTATCTTAGTTTAACCACTATTAAACTCTTTTAATCTTAATCGTGGTAATAATTTTTTACTGGTTCTAATTTTCATTGTGAAAATATGAAAGTGATATCATCAAAAAATTTGTACTTAATGATTCAAAATATATAATTTATTTTATGAAATTAAATTTATTCAATTTGTAGAAATTATCTTTAAAATAAGTGTGAAAATGCAATGAAAAACAGTTTTTTAGAAAAATTTATTTTAAGTACAAAACCAAGTTTACTCACATTACATGAGTAAAAATTACTATTAGATGGATTTAAAAATATTTAATTAAATATAAAATATAATTATTTGATTATCATGATTAATTAATTGTAATTAATTAATACAAAAGCACATTGCGTATATAAAAATAGTTTTTTGAAAAGTAATTCTTTTTACCATAAAAACATTTTATCTTCATTTCAAACCATTAGTTAAATAATGATTATTTTTTTAATATAATATAATATATATTATATTATGTTTTTGGGAGTACAATTACATTTAAATAGACACACATACATAAACTGCAGAAATATAGTTTAGAAAGGAAGGTCATAACCCCCCAAGGGATAACCCACCCAACAAGATCCTTTATTACATTGATGATTTTTTAGCCCAAAGGACCATTTGGAATGAAGCCCATTACATGGACCATAAACCCACCATTTGATGGTATAAAGGCCCCAATTACATCATGACTGCATTACATCCTCACCATCATGCCTGTGTCATCACCCCCATGGATGGCCTGAAGGCTTAGTGACCTGAATGCCATATCAAGATGAATAACAATACTGCTACAGTACCCACTACAACAACAGCTATAGCACTTGTACTACTATAGTTGCTGCTATAGTAATGCTATATTTTCTATGGAAATTCTCTCCCACTCATATTTGATCTTGTGTCTGAAGAAGGATTACAAGGAGCCTTTACCACTCAAGTAAGCCCCCCAACTGCAATGTTTAAATTATTATTCATGCACTAAAAATTCGTTTCATTAAAATTACATTTTTATAGTGATCACTATATTGGTTTATATAAAAATTCATAAAACCTAAAAAAATAAACTTCTTTTAAAAAATATTTCATTTAATCATGAAATGATTTTTTTGAAATTTAATTATAATTTATTAGGAAGTAATTAATAAATTTGAATTAAGGAGAACATTTCTATATAAATTTCATAATGTGTTTAGTTCTTTTCATAATAAAAAATATAATGTCTATGTTACAATGACCATAATATATTTTGGTTTATTTAGACTCATTTTTTAGTGTAAATCAATCTATTTAATACATCAAAATTTATTTTAAGGGAATACATATAAAGTCGTGAGGTGTTACACAATTTAATTTAGTCACAACCACCATCAAAACAATGGGAATTCTTTTATTTGATGCTTTTATGAGTGTCAATGTATTGTTAATAAGAGTATGATAAATGTTTATATAGAAGGTTATTTAGTTGATAAAACCTCACCCGTTGACTGATCGTTGATTGCAAAATGACAAAAATGCATAATTTTTTTTGAATAAGAGGTATTTTTCATTTTAAATATTCTAATGAGGTTTGCATCTCTACTTTTGAATATCACAAAATTTTATGTCAACTTAGTGATATTACTAGTATATTTAGAACAATTATAGTGTCCAACCCTTCCCAACCACAACCTAATCTCAAAAAACCATTCAATTTCTTGTTTATTTTAAAATTTGTGCTTCTAATGAAGATTTTAGTAGTCAATGTATTCAAATGGAAGTGCCTTGTGAAAAATGTAGTACTATTTTTCCTAGAATATCCTTCCAATAAAAAAAGATCTTTTCTATACAAATAAAATTTCAATCAAGGACAAAATAACCAATCTTATGATAAATTCAAACAACATGAGAAAACAAGTAGTTTTTTACAAGGCCAATATTGTAGTTATAAACCAAGATACTTCAACGAGAAAGCCAATGATCATGTTGAAAGAAATTCCTATCCAACACAACCTATTAAGAAACCTAAAAATAACATTTAAAAAGTTGTATGAAACCATTTATAAGCTACCATGAAATAATTAGAATATTTAAGGCAACAACAACTCATAGTAATAACTTTGATGAATAAAACTGTACAACTGGCTACTGATGTTGGTATCAAATAAATTATATCAATGAAAGATTAACTTTACAACCTCAAGTGATTCTCAAAGACAATGGGAATGTAAATATGAGTGATGTAGAACCTAAAATCAGAACCAAGCTGAATAACCCCCAAGACAAAAATTTCATAATTAAATATGAATGAAAACGTATACAAAAGACTTCCAAACTCACTTCCGCAAAAAAATAACCATCTATAGAAAAAACCTATTAAGGAGGGAAAACTATTGTTGATCTTGATAAAAATTGAAAAAATGTTTTAAAAGATAAATTAATCCCATAAGGAGAATAATTTATTAAAAATACCAAGAGAGATTAGAAAAGGATTATATCAACTTATGTCCCCCAAAATAGTGTCCAATATGATCAATATACAACTAGATAATAATTTTTTTCTATTTTCTAAAAGTCGGTTTATGGGTGGCTAGTACCAATTAAAAAATTCACCACTTCCCATTCACCACTCCACAACAACCATTTCAAATTCAAATTTCAAACATTAACTTGACAATTTCATACCATCCACATACCATCCAGCATTACCAAATTCAAAATAAGAAAAAGGAATCATCATGACCGGCCTCAGTTCTTGAGCTTCGTACTCCACGTGTCCTCACCCCTCCATCGTTGAGATTGCCTTGGGATATGGTATCCACGATCCATGCCCCTGACATCGTCAACACCGTCGAACTGTTGACCATACACCGCCTTCCCCGTCAACCCTCACCATAACACCACCATTAACCTACCACTGCCAGTACCGATTAACAGGGCCTCCAACCCAGAAACCTGAGAACCACCATCGTCGTCATGTCTTCCTACCATCACTATCTCTCACGACATTGAATTCTCCACTTCACAACAAAATACAAAAATATCCATGGATTCCCACCAAGGGAAACCCCATTTCCACCACCCCAACCTTTGAATAAGACCACAACGGGCCTCAAACCACTCACTGCCATAGAGCAGGGGACGCCATCCATGTGCTGAGAGAATCACCATAGGATGTCAACTCACTACCAAGAAAACCCTTGAATGCTCCGAAGAGTGTATCGGATCCGATCTTATGCCCGCGGATCAAACCAGCAGCGACGAATAATCCCAAAGTACATCATCTCAGCAAGAGTTGAAAGCCACTAAACCGCCGTAGAGAACAACTGAGGAACCGTAGTAAATCCACCACTGGAATGAAGCAGAGGCGAGGAAAACCCTAGAGCTGTAAACTTCAATCACTCCACCAGAGACCCAAGAGAAATCCTTCAAAACTGAAAAAAAAACAAATAAAAAAAGAAACAAAACCTCCCCTACCTGGGCCAGTCCAGATCTATCATCACCCTCCGTGGAAAGCAACCTCATCCGCACAAGCCGAGTCCTGCCGACCAATTTGCACATATGACGACCTCGACACGCCAATCCAACCAAGCCTTCGAGACAATACAGAGAGAGGAGATTCAAGACACGGTGGCCGACGAGGGAAGGAACGTGAAATCAAGGAGAAACCCTAGTAGCCACAGAAGGGAGAGATGAAGCCGTTCCGAGGCCACTCACTGATCCTTTAATTTCCACTATAGGATTTCTCATAACCAGTTATCAATATACAACCAAATATACACGAACCATTCCCAGAAGTAACCCACCCCTAAAGAAAAGTGTAGTAAAGGAGTTGGTTAAAAAAAATTTAGAACCTTTTAGTAAAGTTCAATTAAAAATACCTTTACTTTATTCTATGAAACAAATTATATGGAATCCATTTTTTCTGAAAGAAATATGTCCTCATTATAGGAATTAAAAATGAGGAGATGTCACACCCCGAACAAAAAATTTTCAGTTATTTTATTTATTTTTGAGTTCCTATTTAATTTTATCCCTCTCCAGGTGTTTTCCCTTTAAATTTAAGTTTTTTTGCGTGCAATGCATGTCTCACGGTTAAGGTGAACATGTTGCTAAACCACGTGGTAATCGTGTGAACAATTATGTAGTTATTTGTAAATACAACAACATGGTTGGTGAATTGTTTTAGAAACCATGAAGTAGCCCATGTAGGGTTCTCAAGGATCCCAGTAGAGGGTGCATGCTTGGAACATGGTATAACAAACCATGAGACCCAAACAATAAGTATCTTCTTTTTTACAAAATAAAATTAATTAAATAAAAATGAAAAGAAAAAGAAAACCTAATTCTATCTCCCCTCCCCCTTATCTCATGCAACACAGCCCCCTTCCTCTAGCCGTGTGCATGCAACACCCCCTTTCGGTGAGCTTCACTCTCCACGGTTGCACCCCATTTCTTTATGTTTTTAGCTCAATTCTCCAAGTTATGTCCTCTATTTGATTCCTATTTCATTTTCTAGGAATTTTCTATCTCTAAATCACCCCTCTTTTTTCTACTGAATCCTAGGTTATGGGTTGACTAGATTTTGGTTCATTATTCCATTTTAAGGAAAACTGTGGGTATCCTAGGACATCTTCATGTGTGTTTCGACATATGTTGCAGAAGGTGAAGCCCGATGGTCTATTTTGGGTTTTCCACAATCATTTGAGGTTGGTTTGTTCCACCCCCTTTTTTATTGATTCAATTTTATTTAGTGTCATAAGATATTTTTTGTGTCCCTCTAGGTTAATTAGATCATTTGGTGTCTCCTTGAAGGTTTTCACACACATACATAGGTATATATATATATACATATATATACATATATATATATATAAATCCTACTTGTACATATTTCATCACGGTTAGGGGAATGTGTACATTAGATTAAAGAGTATATATATATTGGAGTGTTTGTTCATGCAAGTGTGGATATTACTTCTTCAAAGTTGTCACGTGTTTAGGCATTCAACTTGGTTGTCTCTTTTTGAGGTAGGTTTGTCTATGAATTGTACATTAAATTTAGATAATTATTGACTTCTTGATTTTCACACCCTTATTTAATGATAATATGTAATGTATGATTTTTAGAATAAATGATTTTTTTTGTGAAATAGAGTTATTTTCTATTTGTATTTAATTTGCGTGAAATTGTTTATTAAATGAACAAACTAAGTGTTTGAGGAAATTCCCCTTTTGGCCTTTATAAATGTGTTTTGGATTTAAAATGGTGGTTTTGGTTTCTTAAATGGGGTTCCATGTGTGTTTTTGGTTTTAAAAGTGGTGTGAGTGTGGTTCTTTAAGAATTGATTTGACACGTGAAGGTTAGGTAAGTCCCAATGGGGAATTTTGAAATGGTTTCTTTTGAAAACCCTCCTCCGAATGAGTCTCTTTTCTTGTTGGATGAAAAAATGATAGTGTCCTTGGTTTGGGACTTACCTTGTGTGATTATTGTTTAAAGGTGAGGGAATACTCCTTGCAGTGTCCAGGGTGGTGCCGATTTGTGTCACTTCTATGATGTTTTGTGTGAATGTTTTCTTGCTTGAGTTGGTTTGGAAAACCCTATTGTGAACATGACACGAGAGACTGACATAGCTATAAGGAATTATAATAATGATTTCTATACTAGTTTAGATTATACATTGTCTAGTTTCCCTTGGTATGGACTTTTATTTTATTTGGGAGTATGCCCCTCAGTTAGGCTAGGTGGGGTAATATAGAGCATGTGAGCAGATTGATGTCATCATGTTAGGCCTTCCTATGGGATGATTTAGATGTATAATATATTTTGGATTTTCCACTAAGATACTTGGTATTCCTCTATTTTCTCTGACACTAGATTATCTTCTATGAATTATTTAGGTGCATTCCATAGTATGGTTTATTGAGCACCGTTATCCGGTTACACTCGTTGTCTAATCATAGTCTCTTCTCATGGTTTGTTGTGTTTTCATGGTAACAAGTGAATGTGTTTTTTTTATTAAAAATAATTTCAAGAATGTTTTTTTGAAAGAATTAATCTTTTTCCCTTTTTCTCTTGTATAAAAAAATTAAGATATCCCACCTTAGTTTCTTTATCCCCATTCATTCCTTAAAAGATGAATACTGTAATTTAGAATAGAAGGTTTCTTTAGAATTAGGAGGACAATGGATTGTGATTTTTTTATTTAAAATGAAAAGTGTAGAAAACCTAGATTTATGTAATGTGTTTCAAACTTTAAAATGATGTTTATTTATTTAAAGGAAATGCATTAAGAATAAATTACATTGGAATGCCTACTAAGTTTTAATACTCATGCCTATAATTCATTCATGTTTGAAGTCTCAGGTGTAAGTCCTATATTGGTCTTGATTTCCATGGGTGATGTGGGTTTTTTTTGGGATTATACCATGACCCGTAGGGTCATTTGGATTCTGAGTGGTCATTAGGTTCAGTAATTTTTATTTTTCAGTTCATTTATAGTCATTCTATTTGGTTTATTTATTTTGGTATGTTATTTAATTATTTTTCTACTTTTGTTAATTTGTATTGGGTGAAATCATTCCCACCATTACTCTATTGATGTCCTTGGTACTTATCACCAACGTAAGAGGATTGGGAATACCTCTCGGGCCTTGTTACGAGTCGGTTTGGGTGATTAGTTCGGGGTTAACCCATGTTGATTCATGAAAAAATGGTTTCAGATCATAAGTTCTTAAGAGGAATAAGATTTTAGAGAACCCTTAATTATTCGGGATGTCAAGGTAGATGGAGTAGGACTATTGTAGCTTGGGGTGCATGTCTGAGGAAGTTTTGGCCAACAATTTCTGGACCAAACCCTGAGTTACCATGGTAATTATGGTTTTCTTGGTAGATTTGGTTCTTATGGGGTTTTTGGTATTTGTGGAAATGAAAGGAGATTTTATACTGTTATATTAGCGATCTTACAGGTTCTGGAAAGCCACATGGAGCTGGGGACATGGTCCCATAAGACTCTCCATGACAGTGGTTTGATTGGCATATGGCCGCTAACCATATGGTCAAGTCACCCATCAACACTAGTTTCCCCGGACGAGTTGCTTTGGGTACTTTTTAGATTTTGGTATTTTGACCCTTTGTGTAGTATGTTACTTTATATTTTACTTGGGGTTGGCATAGGATAGGTTTGGAGTGTTTTTATTTAGATTATAAAATGATGTTTTGTTTTGAAAAAATAGTGATTGGTTTATCAGAAATGAGATTTCCAAGACCAAAATATTAAATCTTTTTGAAAGTGAAATGAGGGGTTTTTGACAATGGGAAATATTTTGTATTTTTTGAGTTTTTTGAATGTTTTTTTATGATTTCAATTGGAAAATGAATGTGGAATCTTATAGTTTTTTATTTAGTAATGAGATGTGTTTTTAAAATCAGTTGGGGTATTTTTTTAAAGTGGTTTGGAAATTGATAATGTTTCTTTTGTTACGCCCTTGGTATTCCTATGAGTACTCAAATATATATATATATATATATATATATATATATGGATTCATGTATATGGTAAGTGTGTGGTTATTGGTATTTTTGGATGGGTTTTTGAGCTAGCACAAGAATTTATATTTGCGTGGCTTCATATAGTACCAATGGTGGGTGTTTGGTCATAAGGATTGTTATGTTTTCTAAAAAGTTTTTTCAAGAAGGGAGGGAATTTCAATGTTTAAAATAGTGGGAGTGTGTGATAATGATGTTTTGTGTTTGGAGTTTTCTTTTTGGGATTTGGGTTTGATATGTTGGTGGTAAAATTGAAATGATGTTTTGAGTTTGGGTTGTTGATTTGAAAATGAGATATGGAATTTTGATTTATGATATTTTTTGATTTGGTTTTGTTCTCCCTTTTTTCAGATTATGTCCCAATTGAGTTCTAAGGGATTTTTAAATTTATCTGTGGGTGGTTATTTCATCACATGTTTTTCAGTTGAAACGGTTTTACTTTATAAATTGGGTTTATCATTTTTGGATATAGTTCCTGGTGGTCCTCAATATTAAGAGTTCATCTAAAGGTTCTAAGAGTTGAACACTCCTCCTTTATTTGGGTAGTCAGAATTAGGGAAAGCTAAGAAATGGCTATGAAATATTGAAGACATATTTGTTAAGCTTTGATATCTTAAACCTATCATGTTTGGGCTTTCTAAATTCATGTTGCACATCTTATGTTGAGGATGGTGGAAATCAATTCTTCAGGCTAAACCACATTAGAATTACTCATGGGAATGATTTAATGCCTTGTTCATCCAAAAGTAGTTCCCTAATGATGCGAGGATAAAGATGGTCTCAACATTGTACTATCTCGAGCATTGTGATTAAATGACATTGGAGTGTGCTAGGAGCTTCACTGAGCTAGTTCTGTATATCCCAAACATTATCGGGGGTGAATTTTTGAAAGCTTAATTCTTTGAAAGGGGTCTCTTATCAAAATTTCATCTGGTAGCACCTTTTTTCTCTGAATATTATGAAGAAGTAGTGAGGTAGGCTATTCAGGTCAAAGTTGGTTTAGCTACATTAGGTCAGTTGAGAAGAGGAACAAAATGGGCATTGTATTCCATTTCCCCAGATTCATCCAAGAGTATGCTATGGATTTCTTTTTAGTGTGGGATGCTTGGGAATATGAAGTTTTCATGTCACAATGAACCTAATATCTATAATACCTATGGATTTATAGGTCATTTTAAAAGGTTTTTCTATAGTGGTGTGACGAAGTGACATGGATCCAGATCCACTCTCTTATAGAAACTTTCCTCTCAATTGGATGAACATAGCACTAGTGTAAGAGAAATCAAAATATTATTTTGTTGTAAATGAATTTAATTAATTAATGTATTTCATGGTGATGTATTTTTTTGGTATGGATAATGATGTTGTTGGACTTTTGGGAACTCTAATTTAATGGGCATTGTCTTTGTAAATTTCTAAATGTTATTTTTGTATAATGGTTGTTGTTTTTTTTCAATGATTTTATTCTTTGGTTTTTTTCTATATTTTTTATGATTATAGGGTTATTTTTTTTTGGAGAAATCAATGTTTTTCTGGATTCCTAATATAGTGGGGATACAACCATAGGATGATCTCATGATGAACTTATCTTAAAGGTGTTCTCAATAGAGAACTTTCTTGTTTTCTATTTTCTTGGACCCAATCATAGTAGTTGGTTTACTTGGACATTTGGATATGGAATAGATGATTTTAGAGCTACTGAATTGAACACAATGAATTTTTTCAATGGTTTATATGTTAGGGTTTTTTTGTTCCTTGTTGGGCTGTGTTTAGGTCAGAGTGATTCCATTATTTTTAATCTTTTTGTTATTTGTTCGAGATCTTGGAACTTTTGAGGTATCTTACTTGGATGATCAACTCCTTTTGAGGATGGATTCATAGTTTTGGGTTTTTAATGGAAGTGAGTTGTGGTTCTTTGGTCTTTATGTGTTGAGGTTTTTCCTAGGATTGTAATTCATCATTGTTTTTGTTTTGATCAACCAAATCTTTAAAAATTTATGGGGGTATAAAGTTTCATGGTGGGGATAATTATCACACCCTAGATTGATATTTTTCAGTTATTTTATTTATTTTTGAGTTCCTTTTAAATTTTATTCCTATCTTGGTGTTTTCTCTTTAAATGAGAGTTTTTGGGCATGAAATGCATGTCACATGGTTAAGGTGCATAGTTTTCTAAACTATGGGGTAACATGTGAAAACATATGCAGTTATTGATAGATCCAATTACACATTTGGTGCATAATTTTCCAAACTATGTGACCAACCCATGTGGGATACTCTAGAATATCAGTAGAGGGAACAGAGTTAGCGTACATGTTTCAAAACCGTGCCAACAAGATCATGTGTCAAGTATTTTTTTTAAATAAAATTAATTAAATAAAAATTATAATAAAAATAAATCCAAATTCCATATTTTCCCACTCCCCACTTACCTCGCATGATGCAGCCCCTACTTACTCAGGCCATGCATGAGCCACCCCCATTCAGAGAGCTCCCCTCTCTATAGTTGCACCTGATTTCTCCCGGTTTTTTGCTTGATTTTCTAAGGTATTTCTTCTTCATGATTCATATTATGTTTTTTCAATGATTTTCTCACTCCTTTTCACCCCTCTTTTATCGACCAAACCCTAGGTCATGTGTTGACTGGATTTTGGTTCTTTCTTTTATTTTGAGGGATGTTGTGGGTTTCCTGGGACGTCTTCGTGCGTGTTTCAATGTCTGTGGCTGAAGACAAATCACAGCGGTCCATTCTGGGTCATCATCAATCATATGAGGTTGGTTTCTTCCACCTCCCTTTTTTATTATTTCAATTTTATTTATATTTTTGTTGATTTTGGGTTCCCTATAGGTTAATTAGATCATTTGGTGGATCCTATATGATTTTCACACACATACATAGGTACGTATATATATAAATTCTCCTTGTACATATTCCCTCACAGTATGGAGAATTTGTACATTTGATTAAGTGGTGTATATATAGGACTGTATGTGCATAAAAGTGTGGATCGATCTACATCAAAGGCATCGATTATTGAGGCGTTTGGTTTGGTTCCACCAATTTGAGGTAGATTTACCTATGCATTAACCTTTTAAATTTACAGAATTGTTGATTTATTTCTCTTCACAACCTTATTTAATTCTAATTAGTAATTTATGATTTTGGAGTAAATTCATGTTGTGAAATAGAGTAATTTCCACTTTGTATTTGAATTTCATGAAATTGTTTATTAAATGTTCATACTAGGTGTTTGATGAAATTCCCATTTTGGCATTTATAAATGTGTTTCAGATTTAAAATTGCGGTATGGTTTTCTTAAATGGGTTTCCAAGTGCGTTTTTGGTTTTCAAAGTAGTGTGCATGTTGTTCTTTAAGATTTTTTTGTCATGTGAAGGTTATGTGAGGATTGATTGGAACTTTTGAAATGTTTTATTTTGAAAACCATCCTTGGAATGAGCCTATTGCCTTGTTTTTTAACAAAGAGATAAGAGTGCACTCAATTTGGGAATTACCTTGTGTTGTAATTGTTTATAGGTGAGGGGTTACTCCTTTGGCTGGCCAGGGTGGTGCCTATTTGTGTGAATTCTATAATGGTTTGTTTGTATGGTTAGTTACTTGACCTGGTTTGGAACACCCCATTGTGAACATGACATTAGAACCTGACATAGATATGAGAAATTTTAAGAATGATTGTGTTAATGGTTTAGATTTCACACTGTCTAGTGGCCTTTAGTATGCAATTTTCTCTACTTTAGTATCATAACCCTCAGTTAGGCCAGGTAGGGTAAGACAGAGAATGTGGGCATATTGATGTCATTGGGTTAGGTATGACAATAGGATGAGTCAGATGTATTGCATTTTTTGGATTTCCTCTAATCTCCCATGTATTCCCATGTTTTCTGAAACTAGATTATCCTTGGTGGATGATTTATATGTCTTTCCTAGTATGGTTTCTGGAGCACCATTAACCCATTTCCCTTTTTTTGTGATCATAGTCTATTTTCATTGTTTATGGTGTTTTCTTGGTCAAAAGAGAATATGTGATTTTTCTTAAAAAGGTTTTCTATAAATATTTTTAGAATGAATAAATTTTTCCTTATTTTTCCCCAAATGGACATCTCCCAACTTGGTGTCTTTATCCCCTTTGTTTCCTCAAAAGATGAATCCTCCCCTTCAGAATAGAGGCTTTCTGTAAATTTGGAGGAAAATGGATTGCGATTTGTTTTCATTGAATTGAAAATTGTCCAAAACCTATATTTATATAATTTAGTTCAAAACTAAAATTATTTTTTCTTATTTAAAGGAAATGCATCTGGAATATATTACTTGGGCATGAATACTAAGTTTTAATATACACACCTATAATTCATTCATGATATTAGAATCAGGTGCAGGTTCCATCTTGGTCTCAATCACTATGGGATATGTGGGTTTTTTGGAATTGGAGTGTGACCCACAAGGTAGCGTAGAGTTTTAGTGGTCATCAGGTTTAGTTTGTTTTATTTTTTATTTCTTTCTTAGTCATTTTGATTGGTTTATTTATTTTCGGCCTTTATTTTATTATTCTACTAAATTATTTATTTATATTGGGTGAAATAATTCCCACCATCACTATATTGAGTCCCTTGGCACTATTTTCCATCCCGGGAGGATTGAGAATACCTCTTGGGCCTTGTTATGGGTCAGCTCAGGTGATCAGTTTGTGATCGACCTGGGTTGGTTCATGATAATTGGGAAAGTGAACTTAGGGGGAAATGGTTCCTCGATGATCCAACATGATTTACCTATTAAACATAAACATCTATGAAATTTTATCCTTAAATACACCATAGGGGAATATGAATTCCAAGATTCAATTAAAGATTTAGGAGTTTCCATAAATGTTATGCCCTATTATAATTACTCAACTATACAGTTTGTAGAGATGAAACCTATTGGAATTTTATTTGAATTTCCAACTGAAGTAACACTAAACCCACTGGAGTTATTGAATATGATTTGATTCAAGTAAGAGACACAGTTTTCTCTTCTGATTTCTATGCCTTTGATATTGAAGATGATAGGTTTGGTACACTTAGGATTATTATTATCTAGATACATATTTTTAAAACTATTAAATCTATTTTTAATATTTATAATGGTACAATATCATTAGAGTTTAGAATAGAAGTTGTTCACATTAATATTTTTTAATCTACATAACATCGAATTGAATATCATTCATCCCATAAAGTAAAACCTACTGATTTGTTTTCCACTAACAAATTTCCTAATTTACCATGTAATGTGTAACTAATTAATGTGTATAAAAGTGAATCATTAGTTAATGCTAAAAGTGATTTTTATAAGGGTGAAATTGAATCATGTGACGTAAATTTGAATGAAGAAACTACTATAAGTGATGTTTCTATAATTTATGAATTTTATTATGTTTTTAATGAAATTTATGAAACTTTTGACCCTTATATCAATACTTATTATATTCATGAAAACTATTATAATTTTTAATGTTTAATAACCATTTAATGCTTTGAAATAGATAAATATCATTTTTAAAAGTTTCATTTTGTATGCCCCATAAAATATAAAAATTTTCTAAAAAATAATACTAGTGAAATGGATACTAGAAAACTTATTTTTCCCATGTTTAATAAATAATATTCTTTTTTTGAAAATGAACTAGAAGTAGAAAATTAATTTATTGACTCACAAAATCCTTATTTTAACAAAAAAAAAAATTCTTTGAGTTAGAGTAGGAACCATTGTATGAAAATCACAAGTAAGAACTATTCGGTGAAAATGAGAAATTTTCTTTCATATTTTGAAAATGATTGTAAAAAGTCATAAAGAAATAAATTTTAGGAGTCCATTTAACAAACAAGAGTTAAGATGGTCCATATTTTATTGGAATCATCTCTTAAATTTATCTGTATATAATTTTTTTAGAATGGAACACCAAACACATGTGATGATTTCAAAGGATCTTTAACAAAACACTATTTGAGGTGTTAAAATGGAATTCACCACCTTGTTATCTGATGGAATTATTTTTTCCATTTCTTATATCCAATGGGTGAGTCCTATCAAAGTTGTTCCCAAAAACTATGGCTTCACAATCTCAAATAATGAATTTTGTGAGCTTATTCCTATTTGGATTCAAATAAAATGGAGTATGTGCATTAATTCTAGGAAGTTGGACCATGTAACTAGGAATTATAATATACACCTTATATTCCATGACCATTTTCTTGAGATATTAATTAGAAAGTCTCATTATTGTTTTCTGTATAGATTATAAGGTTACTTATAAATTAACATTAAAACTGAATATAAAGAGAAAACTACATTCACATGTCATTTTGGTACCTTTTCTTATAGGAGATCCAATTTGGACTATGTAATACACCATGAAACTATAAAATATTTTTTATAGGATTTTATTGAATTTCTAGAAATATATATGGATGCTCAAATAGACTATTTTACTTTATATTGTTTATATTTTGAATGATGTTTGAAAATTTTAGTAGGTGTTATTGAAACTTTAATTCATAAAAATATTATTTTTATCTATGAAAAATATCATTTCAGGGTAGAAAAAGGAATTATTATAAGTTATTTTATGTCTTTAGTTGGAATTAAAGTTTAATAACCCAAGGTTTATGTCATTTAATTTCCTCCCTACCCAAAAACATTGAGAGATTTGAGATATTTACTTATACAATCTTTTTTTTATAGGATATTCATTAAATAATTTAACAATATATATTTAGCTTTGTCTAGGTTGCTTCAAAATGAATCAACATTTTTTTTGATGAAATTTGTAAACAATACATAAAATATTTGATATAAAAACTTACAACAACACCAATTATTAAACTATCAAAGTGGTGTTTTCCCTCTGAATTAATGGCCGATGCCTATGATTTTTTTCTTGGTACTATTTTGAGTAAAAATACAGAACCTAAATATCATGTAATAGCTTATAAATATATAAATATATATCAATACAAAGTTAACTACATAACATCTAAGAAGTAAATATGGATATTTTTTTCTTTTGAAAAATTTAGATTTCACTTGATGGGATCCAAAGTAACTGTTTTCAAAAATCATTATACAATTATATATTTGATAAGGAAACTTGAGGAAAAAAGTATTTTTAAGTATATATTGTTGTTAATAAAAATTAATGTTCAAATAAAACATAAAAAATGAAGTGAATATTTAGTTCCTAACCATTTAATCTAAATTCTGATTGGTTTTAATGAAAAATTGTAGATCTATCCACCCATTAAAGAAACTTTTCATGAAATGGAATTGTATGATGTTAAGAGTAAGATACTATGGTCTGCTGATCTTGTAAACTATTTGGATAATAGGTAAATAAAACATTGGTTTTCTTATAAATAAATTTATATGATTTATAGTCATTCAAATAAATATATTTGGGATGAACCTTAATTGGGGTATATTGGTTGTGGCCAAATGATAAGCAGATACTTTGCAGATTATGAATTCTAACCAGATCTAATTTTTTATAGTTTGAGTTATGGAGGTCACATTGGATCTCAAATAAATTATATAAAAGGTATTGATTATGGTTTTTATAATACCATTATTTTTATATATTATTTTTAAATCTATAGAAGGTGTAAATGTTTCTATTTCAAGGTAATATTTCAAAAAGGAATGAAATTCCACAACAAACATTTCTATGTTGTGATATTTTTTTACGAGGTATGGATTTCATGGAAAAATTTCCCAATTATTTTAGATAACATTTAATATTTATTTATATGAATTATGTATTTATGTGGGTAGAATCTATCTCCAAAGTGTTGGGGATGAAACGTTTTTTTGTAGGTTTATAAAATGGAATATGTTTTCTAGATTTATTTTGCTAAAGTTTTTAAAGCTTAGTCAAGGTACCAAATTCTATAATAGAAGTTTGTAATATATTTTTAAGGAATATAAAGTTTATTATAGGGTTTCTTTAGACAATATTATACAAAAATTGGAATGGTTAAATTTTCAAATAGGGAAATCAAACACATTTTCGAGAAAAAGTTTCACCCAAATATAAATGATTATAGTTTAAAATTAGATGATTCACTACATGATTATAAGAAAGAATTAGGATAAATGAATAGAATTTAAAATTGTGGACTAGTGTATTGAATGGATTTTAACATACCTATTTATGTTGAATATAAAAATTTATGTTCTGTTAAATCATATAGCATGAATCTATTTTCTAGTCGAAAAGAAAAGATTTTTTTCCAATTGTAGTTTGAAGAAGTAAAAAAATTATGATTATACAAGTACTACATTTTATAAAGATAAAACCAATGATTTTAATGCAAGAATAATATTTCAAAAAGAGCTCAAATAAGGATACAAAGTGTATTTATTTTATTCAAAACTAAATATATTTATAATTTTCCAAATGGTCAGTATATTTCTAGGTAGATTCAAGCTGCTAAGTGCAATTAAGTACCAGGTTGTGTCATTCCTTTATAATTGTTTATTATTTTTTCCATAGTTTGTAATTTTTATTTCACACATATAAATTATATAACAATGAAGAAAATTTTCCTTATAATTGTGTTGGGAGGATTATCTTTTTGAGTATAAAATTTTGTGTATTTTTGATTTTAATTAATTTTTTTTGTATTTTTTTTTTCAATTTTTTTGTTTTGTTTCAACTTTTACATATTTTTTTGAAAACTCATGAGAATAAAATTTATATATTTATAGATTTTTTAACCCATTTTAATAATTAAACTAATTTTACCTATTAAAATTATAGATCTCTAGGCCATATTGACCACTAAGATGGGTGGGGTGGGGAGTTGGGGAGTGGATCTGTGGTTTACTTTTACGAATTATTTTATTTTAGATTCAAAATATTGAATATTTTAGGGTTTTAAATAAACTATTTGATATCTCATAGTCTCATATAATATTTATTAATTATAATATAGTTAAAACCCATCAGATATAGAATTTTAAAATTAAAGGCCTACCCTTTTCCATGTTGGTTATACCCCCCAACATGGATTCTTCATATAGTCATTTTATCAATTAAAAAGGTCGATATAAAATCACTAAATATATTAAATATAGAGTCCATATAGGAGGTTCCTTAAACAACACCCCACAATGTTACTAGAGTCCACATTGGCTGATCCTGAATCACACATGAGAATTCCTTTACTCTCAACTCTGACCAAAAGACTTATTGCTTCCAGATCCAACTTTAATACTTCGTCTTCTCCCATATCCAACTGAGAGACTTATTATGGTTTGAACTCCAATTAAAAAACTTATATGTTTATTCAATTCTTAATCCACTAAAAGATGAAATTTTTACCTTCCTCTATGATCTTTAAGTATCATACTTGATCAGGTACCTATTCAAGTACCTTTTTAGTTTGCTGGTTTGGATCAAATATATCTGATCACTTTTACTTGGTAAGTTGGATTAGTGAAATACTACTTAGGAAATTCAACCTTCTATTAATGAATTCGTAGAACCACTAAATGTTTATAAGTGGTTCAAAAAATATCTTCAATATTATTTTATATAAGATGGAACTTACACTATCTCAATCCAGTTTCCTTCTTGAATTCTTAACACAATCTCAACAACTGCACTTTATGCATTCATGATCTATCACATAGTACATATTGTAATCATTAGATCATCCATTTATATGTATTATTATTTTATGTTACATCTCACTATTTAAGGGTTTCTCAATTTGTGTGCATGTGTTTGATATTTATATATAAATTCTTATTTCTTCATGTATATATGATGTTATGAATGCACTGTTCACTTTCTTCATTGTGTAACACATTGTATTCCTCAAGCCCCTTGTTCCACTCCATGTTAGTGTATGGGTTTTCAAAATTTTTATTTTTCATTAAAATTGAGTGTGGTACATGTAATATCTCAATTGTACATGATCCTATTATTTATGTAAAATTATGCATGGGTTATCCTCTCTTTTTTATAGAAAAAGAGTTTCAAGAAATCAAATTCTTCAAAAAAACCCAGAGTTAATGATTCATAATTAAGGAGGATGAAAGATCTATCTTGAAATATATTTGTGTGATATATTCTTCTTAACAACATTAGTGGATAATGGAATACTCACTACATGAAATAGTTTCATTCATGGCGCTATGTTTTTCTTTGAAAAAATGAGATCCTCTCAATATGGATGCAGCACACTTAGATGAGGTGACTCTCCTTTTATAGGTGAGGATATATTTTATTAGGTTGATTCCTTCACAAACTTATCCTTAGAAAATAATTATATTTATATCAATACTTTGAATGCTCTAAGATATATACATTTATATTTTCATATGTGGGTTTCCATTTCAAATACACGCTATGAATAATTGAATATTCACAATGTATTCTTAATGGAAACATGTGCATACGATAAATATCGCATTCTTTATCATTTATTAGAACATTCTTCCATTCATATTGTATTCTCTTACAATATTACAAGAATGCATTTTCATTCTGACACTTTCTCATCCTTCAAAATTATTGCGTGAATTCAAGACAAAGAATGAAATCATGGAAACTAATCTTCATATTCTCAAAATCTTAATCATGTAATAATACTGATCTTGGAATGATCATGGAATATCTCAGCATGAAGCACTCTAGAATACAACACTTTGATAAAGCCTGAGGCAAAAGATAATGTCACTTATCGATTGGATGGCGGAGATTAAATTGATTGAAAGACCTGTGTTCTGCCAATATATTTTTTATTAAAGGAATAGTGAACATGACTCAACTATCATACATAGAATTTTCATGTGGTATTTATCTCAATATATTATAAAAATTTTACCTTGCATATTTATCCAAGGAACTAGGGTTGGCACCCAGAATACTTCACACATAGGTTTTATGGGTCTAGACTCACTTTCACTAGCCCACATTCCCAAGACAATGCACGTACCATGTAAAACCCATTCCTGTTATAGTAGCCCTATATATCGGCACACTCTCAGCTACCCTATTAGCTGACCCAGATGGATCCCATGCATGGTTGAGGCCTCCTCCCACAAAATCATGGTCGAGATGGATAATGGGATCAAGTGGTTTCCCCAGATTATTTTCTCAAAAACATAGAAGTTTTATCAAGTGAAATATTCCATGCCAAACCAAAATCCCAAAAAAAATTCCTCATGCATAAAATAGAAATACATTTTTTCTTTTCCTTCATAAATATTATTCTTCTTCATCTTGTTGTATATAATGTCTCATCCTCGATAGAAGTTATTAACATTAAATAAAAAAACATCAATCAACAAATTTATAAGTGTTATTACTCAATCATGACATTCAATTCCATTAAATGAATAGTTAACTATTCTACAAGCATAACTACTGAATCTTTAGCTTACCAAACAAAATTTACTTATTATTAACTATAAATTAAACACTAGGCCCAAAAATCCAAACCTTTTTATTTTTTTCTCTATATCTATTCATGTTATAGAAACCAATATGTGTGTTCAAACTTCCTTCCTTCTTATTGGAATTAAAATGAAAAGGGTATGTGGTGGGAGGGGAGTTTCTCATCTCCTCAATTTTCATAAAATATGTTATCCTCCATTATATGATTATTTCCTAAACACTTTAATGATTGAGATGATATCACTCAATTTTACTAGTATAGGGAATTTAGGTAATCAACTCAAAGTCTATGTGAGGAATACCATTGAAAAATATATATTTGACAATGGTTTTACATATTATCTTTAAACCACCAAAAAAGTTAAATCATGCTCAGAAATTCTCAATTCTCATGTAAGGGGTTGAAAATAATTCTATGTATCAAATAAATTCAAAATAATCAACTTCTAATTTTATAAATCTTTTTAGAAGTTCCAAATTCAATATTTAATTAATATTTAACATATTTATCTAAAAAGTTATTCATCTCAATTGATATATAAATCTCCTTTAATTACCTTCACATAAAAATAAAATCTTATATATATATATTGTGGAATAAATAATAACCTTCTTATTTATATGTAGTAAACTTATGGCTGAGTACTACCTCTCAACCAGAGCTATTCTTTTCTCCCAATCTCAGTAAACTTCTCATCTACTTTTTTTAGAATAACCTTTTCAACATTAGTTTATATAATAAATTTATTTAATTTAGATTTTCTATTTTTTTAGATTCTTTTAATTTCTTATCCTATTTCAGTATATTTTTTCTAAATAACTAATCAATATTTCTAGATATTCTATGTATTTTAAAAATCTTTACATGACTTACCACTGATTTTCTATCAAATACTCTTCCTTTTCACAATCAAGGGAATATCTCCTAGAAATATTATCATTCATTTATCAGCTATGTGAACCTTCTTCTTATTTATACCCTTATTATTACATACCCCCTTAATTCATTCATGTTTCTTATAAATGACATGTTATACCAATAAGAGATGAATTTATTACCATAACTTTCAAAGCATCAACACAAACCTCTAAACTTATATCATTCACCTGATATGTATTATGTCAAGATAATTATTGTTTATATAATTCTCCAAACCATGTTTTCTTTTTTACTAAAAAAAATTTATATTATTTATATATTTATCTTTACTATTGATGTTAGAAAGGATATAAAATTTTTCATGTTGGTGATTTTTTTTAAAAATACTCGATTTGGTTCGCATCCCAAGTCTAACTTGTAACTTTTAAATTTTTGTAGATTTTTATTGTCTAGTGTATGTCATCCCATTTCTTTATCTTTTCTCCCAAAAAATGTGGGCCTTCTACAATCCTTAAGAATTGTCATGTTATGCCAACATTACAATTTATTGTGCCCAAATTTATACCAACACCATCAATATCCTATGATCCTTTTTGTATTTTTTTGACATGTAGTCATATTAAATTTCATTGATTATAAAACTTTATCCTTTTGAGTAGAACCACTTGACTTTTGGAAAATTCTTGGATAAGAAATATTTCTTTCTAATTTTCACATCCACCCTTGACATGGTGGGTTGAAATGTATTTATCACCATATGTACATTCGTAAAGTTTGTTTTAAAGCATATACCAACACTTGAAACAACATTAGTGCACAATTTATTTTTTGTTTTATGTGATACCTTCTTCCGAGAAGATGATTCCATTTAGTTGGGGGATGATCACATACATGTTTTGGAGTCATGATACTCAATGTGAAATTGAGTGGTAGTGTCTATCCTTCCAAAAATTTGTGAATTTTTATGTTTTTCTGATTATTTGTTGTTTAATCACATTTTAGATCTAAACACTCCATACTGAGAGAGTTCTTCTCATCCTCAACTATTTTTATTTTGTCTTCCTAGACATCCTTTAGTTTATGTTTTTTTTCATCATGTATTTCCTGAGATTCTTGTAAATAATTTTCATGATCTTTAGCTTTTCTTATTTATCCTTTAGTTGAGATTCCTTTACATCAATAAAAAATTTTTGAAAAATTTAAATTTTATGGAAAGATTCTCAAAATAAAATCTCAAAAATATTTCCCACAAAGATTAATTTTTAATTATTTAATAATATTGGAATATATATCATTTAAAATAGAAATTATTTCATCCTTTGACTTCCCATGTTCTATGAGAGTTTTAGATATTCCAACACTTTTATCCAATACCTCTTTCATTGCATTATCCTATTATTCAAACTATAATTTCTCATCATAAAAACACTTAATTCCTCCAATAATACAATTTACCACTTCTTTAGGGAAGTTATTCCAAATTTCATTGAATACAAAATGTAGATAACTAAGTGATACGTCATCATCATTGTTTGAGATAACTTTTTTAAAAGAAAGAAAATCACGAGAATTATTTCATATTATTCCATTCAGATTTCCTTTAGTAGAATGGGTCACTCCATTTCCCCTAAGATTCTTTTTTAGCTTCCTTGCCTTTATTTTCATCCTCTTATTCTAAGTCTTGGAATGAATATCCCTATTACTATTCTTATGAGGTTCTTTATTTTTTTTCATTTTATGTTGATCATTAATTTCTTAAAATCACCACTTCATAAAGAATCACTTGGATCATTAGTGGAAAACAACCATCTCATACAACTAATATATCCTGAGGCTAGATTGACCATTGAGGGGGGGGGGGGGTGAATTTGTCATTTACATTTATGAATGTTCTTCTTCTTAATTATACCTATTGAACTTTTTATGGTTATTGATCCATGCATTGATGTATCACAGTCTAACCTCATATAAAAAAATTATAAGAGAGAGTACATCAAATGATATTAATAAGGTTAAACTGAAATTCCTACTCATTTCCATGTTGGTTATAACCCCAACATGGATTCTTAGCTATAATATTTCTATCAATTATAAGGTTTGATACAGAATCACACCATATATTAAATCCTGAATCCAAATAGGTATTTATTTATACAACATCAAACAGTATAACTAGAATCCACACCGAACATCTCCAAAATCATACAGAAACTTCTCTTAATCCTAGATTTGGTTAAGAGACTTATTATTTTTAGATCCAAATAAAATACTTCCTCTTCTCACAGCTATAACATAGAGACTTCTTCTGCTTCTGGATCTAAGGAAAATACGTATACCTTTTTTCAAGGGTGGATACCCAAAATGATGATATTTTGATATTACTCTATAATCTTATAGGATCTTGAATTTATCATGTTCCTATTAAAGTACCTCTTCAGTTTATTGGCCTTGATTAAATATTTACGATAACCTATACTTGATCATTTGCCTCAGTGAAACAACTATCAAGAAATTATTTCCTATATTAATGAAGTCCTAACCTTAATAAATCCATGCATTTTGTTCACAAACTATAATCAATATTATTTTATATAAGATGGAACTTTCATAATATCAATCCTGATTCCTTCTTGAATTCTCAAAAAAATATCAATGACAACACTTCTTGTATGCATGATGTGTCACATGATTCATATTGAAAACTATAGCATATTAATGGATGAATGTTGTTATTCTATGTTCTATCTCACTATTTAAGGGTTACTCAATTATTGTAATTTTAATTGATAAACACCTAAAAATGATTATTTCATAATTTATGCGTAGAAGAACTCATTCACTATTAACCTTTTTTATTGGGCAACACAATGTATTCCTCAGGACCACTCTATCACTCAACTTTAGGGTATGGGTTTTTGAATTCTTTCATATTTTCATAAGTTGAGTGCAGTTAATGTTATATCTCAAGTACATGGGATCCTCTTATTGTTGAAAAAGTTTGCCTGGGGTATCATATCCTTTGCACAATAAAAGAGCTTCATCCAACCTAATTCATTGTGAAATCCCTAAGTGTGCAGTTTCCTTGTCCGAAGGCCATTAGATCACTCACACATTCTAGTAAAATTAGATCCTCTTCTTCATAACTTAATAGGATTGAAGAATCCTCAATTTTTACAATAGTTTCATTCAATGTGCTATGTTTTTCTTTGAAAAAAATACCCCTCTCAATATTGGAACAACACTCTTGGATTAGGTTCTTCTCCTTTAATAAGTAAGGATACACCACATTAGGTTTGTTCCTTCACCAACTTAGCATACAAAAATAATTTCATTCAATAAATGATTTGAACTCTTGAAGATATTGACATTCATATTTTTAAATATGAGTTTCCATTTCAAATATAAAAGGAGAATAATGGATTTTTTTGAGGAACTCATCATGGACTCACGTGTATGTGATAAAGTTTGTGTTAGTCCTCATCTTTTATAGCTCAAATGGATCTATTCATATCAAATGAGAAGATCCTTGTTGAAAATTTATATTTTTGTGATGAGAAAAAAATTAAGACGAGGTAAGTGTTTTGTGTTCATGAGAGGAAAAATGAAATGGAAATAGAATTAATGACTAAATGAAAAATTTAGAATGATCTTTATAATCATGGTTTGATAATTTTGTGTTTCTTATTGGTAATTGTTTTGAAATAATCAGCCACTGATTAAAATTTATTCATTATTTTTTTGATTCATTCTTGTATAGGAATCCAAGCCTTATGTGTGGGGGAGTTGATTGAGTTAATATTTAAATTAATTTTTATGCCTATTTCAAGGAATAAATCCCCACTATTTTTTCTTTTTTGAAATAAATTTTATCATTTTTTCGATTTCAGATATATTTTTGGAATTATTGTGAAAATGGCCTAATTCAATGTTTTAATTAATTTTTAATTATTTTTGAAATAATTTATCTGAACGTGGTTTTGATTGATATTTTGTGAATTCTTTGGGTAAATTTATTTTGAATTTGATATGGCAAGAAATTTGGAAAAGTATAGCATTATATGATTTTTATGAGATCCATCATATGAATTTATCTCCATTTTAATACTTTTCAAATCATATGACTTTCCTATAAATTTCTTAATTATTTTATAGTTTCATATGAATATTTTCTTGACAATAGATATTTCATTCCATAAGTATTTTATAGAAAAACTTTCTCCTAGCTACATATATATATTTTTAATATTTTATATGTTTTTCTGATTGTAAGAATTTTTATAGAAAGTCTTCTTCAATCGATTGTATAACTTTGAACTACGATACGACTTTGAATACCAATATCATAAGACTTTTTTTTATTTCTACATAACTTTAAAAGTCATGAATTATGGAATGTAACTAAGAAATTTCAAAGGTCTTACGATTGTAACACTTTTTAAATTTTTATAGAATCCAGTAATTCTCTTCTTTGTTAAAGTAATCAACCCAGACCATATAAGGATAAACAAGTCCTGGTTGTGTAATGGTACATGGCCACTCAAGATGGGGTAGATGGACCTATATAATGTTTTTGTGGAAGATATTTGTATGGGTCAATGTGGTTTCATAAAGGTGATCCCATGCATCAATATGGATATATAATTTCCAGCTCATGGCTCAAAAGTTAAAAAAAGGATCGATTTAGCTCACAAAATGTTATAACCTTAGTCCCAATCTTGTGTAATGGTTCTCAACTCACCACTTATTGGTATACCAATATTTCAACATATTGTATAAAGGTTATCCAAACACATTAAAATCAATGACAGGTTACCAAAAGAGATAGTGATATTGTGTCAGAGTCATTAAATGAGCACTGATATGCCATGGTGGAACCCTACATGGTAGATTTGAGAAGCCCTTTGTGGTGTTTATTAGCTATGGAATGATACAAACAAATTTTTGGTTTCACAATGATCATTTTTAAAGACCATTTATTTGAAAAATCCATTTTTGAAAAAGTGGGATACCAAAATGATAATTTAAGATAACATGGTGGTCGCCCTGATGAGATTCAACATGTAAAAAGTTGGGTGACGCACTATATATTCAAAAAGGCTTTGTAATTTATAGTCATCCATGATCAAGATCCTATAGTCTTCATGAATGAGTTCTGGTATCACTTTTATTAGGTCTCATGACTCCATTTAAGAAAATGATCTATAGTCAAAGTCTCAAAAACGATTCAAAAGAGGATAAATGATTTGCATTCACACAAGAAAGACACTTTTCAATACATTAATATAAATAATTAAAATTTTATACCACCATGAACCAATCATGGTGATATATTAAATGAACATGGATGATCTAGAGGATTTTATTAGAAGGATAAAACCATTTCACATATTTTACCTCTATTTTAAGAATTTATAAGGAGGAAGAACTAAGCTAGGTGGGGGAGGGTGAATCATGAGAGATATTAACATGATAAGGGAGATATTAGTGAAAGATGGTAGATTTTCACAAAGTATATGCATACAAGATATGAGTAAGAAGTTGTGAATAGATTTATAAATGATTGGTGAAACTACCTAGGCCATAATGGTAGTGGAGACTTCATACTTCTTCCCTTTAGAGTATTTGGATTTTCATTCTATATTTTTATATTTCTTCAAAAACTATAATATTTAATGAAGAATATTTATATTTTTTAAGTACACATTGTTTTAATTTTTTTGAATGGGTTTTCAAATCTATGAATGTATAGTAGAGATTCTAACTATTTAAATTTAATTTCTAAGGTATCACCATTGAGCACAGTGGGTTCAATTAGGCTTAATACCTTGGAGGTCTTCAGGTGGTTAAATCAATTTTTTAATGTGATAAAAATTATAACGAGGTCTTAGTATAATATTAATTAAATTTTAGGTATTCATCAAGAGGAATTTGGGGGAATATTGAAAAATTCGATTAGATGATATTTAAAGATAAAGAAAGAAGGAAAGCATCAAAAGGTCAAAAATAGGATACCATCACTTCTTAAGTATTTTAATATCACACTCCATTTAAATCAAAATCCATTGTGTATTCTTAAAATCATTATGTATCATTTGTTTTAGTGTAATTATTTTAATTTATTATATTTTTTTAAAATTTCAAAACCCCCAATTTAGTCTTTCTTTTGAAAAATGGAAAACAATGTTATAGTTTTATAAATTATATTAAAACTTTCCCAAGATGAAACCATGTAAAAATAATTTTCATTTCTTATGGGATACTTATATTATTGAGGGTTCATTAAAAAAATACACACTATCAATTAGAACTATTTTTGGGGAGGTTTCCAATGATTATTTAATATTTTTATAGATGTACATAAATTATAACCGTAATTTTTTACTTTAGATCATAAAATTGATCAATATTATCACTATCATACTAGATCAATTTGAAATTACACTATTTATAACTATGAATCCACTAGTAATATACCAAGAAGTGATCTCTTTAAACCTAAAATCACTATTTTCGAAAATAGAACATTCAAAGAATTGATTTTATATTATTAATACAATCATAAAATCATATAAAACATCATAATTCACCTACTAGATTTTAAATTAAATTTAATTTCATTCCGAAACAACTAAAATTTAGTGGGATTCCTGGTGAGGATCCACATAAACACCTTCAAGAATCCAATTTTCTTTTTTTTAACTTGGAAATACAAGTAGTGAATGTAGATCAAAAGAAGCCTAAAAATTTCCCTTTTTCATTTGATATTGTTTCCAAATAATAGTTTTTTATCCACACTTAATATTTATTAAAAATTAGAATAAATTAAAGAAGAATCTTCTTTTTAAACTTTTTACTTTTTCTAGAATAGATTCTATAATGGGGGAGATCAATGGGATTAGACAAAATGTAGGTGAATCTTTTCATGAATATTGGGAAGTATTCAATAAATTTTGTTTTAGTTTCCCAAACCATTAAATAAGTGATTTTTTTTGTTTTAATAATTTTATGAGGGACTATGTATTACTTATAGAAGTATGATATATTATACTATAGAAAGAAGTTCTGATGATAAAACCCTAATTTCTTCTAGAACATTGATTGCAAATATGAAGTAAAATTCTAAAAAGTTGGGAAAAGTATTCCTTATTCATGTTAAATATTCCAAGGAAGTTCCAACTTCCACCTTTGAAAATTTCATGATTTTTAGTAAAACTAGTTATCTTACCACTATGATTAGATAAATGAAAGATTTAGACCCTTCCCAACATTAACCCAAATCAGAAAAAATACATTCAATTACATGTTTAATGAAAATTTTAGCGATAAATATTTTTAAATGAAAAATATTTATGAAAATTGTAATGTTTTCCCCATTGAACCTTCCAATCAAACCAAAAAATTTATTTTCAACACAACAAAAATTTCAATTAAGGCTAGAATAACCAATCTCAAGATAAATTCAAAAATATTGATCCACCAAAAAAATTCTTCCAAGGCCAATACAAAAATTTTAAATTATAATAATTAAATGAAAATGAAATTAATCATGATGGAAGAAATACCTATCCTTCTCAACCCATTCAAAAACACAAACAAAACCTTGATGAAGTTGTGAGGTACCTATAAGAAGTTTTTAGGAAACAAAAAGAAACTTTCAAAAAACCAAAGATCCTAATGAATACTTTTATAACATAAAGGGATTGTTTTGATATTGATGTTTATAGAATAATATTCATATTATTGGAGGTTTATCTTCGCAACCATATGTGAATCCTAAAGATAATGGAAAATAAAATGTGAGTCCAATAAAACATTGGAGTGGAACTAAAAAGAACAACCCCAAAATATGAAATTTAAAAACTGAATCAAAATCCAATCCTATCCAGAAGATTTCCAAACCATGTTCAGCTAGGTTAGAATCTATTTTAGGAAACCAAATTATTATGGAAGGAATAATTAATGTTGAACCTTCTAAAAATTCAGAATATATTGTTAATGATAAATTAGTACCTCAAGAAGAATCTTTACTTAAAAAAGGAAAGTTTGGAAAAGGATGATAGGAATTAATTTATATCAAAATAGTTTTAAAAATGATCAAGAGACACCCAAACCTCCACATAATTTTGTAATAATTTACCCACTAGTGAAAAAGAACTGAAAAAGAGTTATATAAATACGCTTTTTGGAACATTTATGAAATTTTAGGTCTGCATACCTTTAGTTGATGCAATGAAATAAATTTCTAGGTATATGATGTTTTTTAAAGAATTGTGTGGTCATAATAAAAAATTCATGGGAGGAGAGAAAGTTAAATTAGATAAGATTTTTTCCTCCAAGATCCAAAATAATTTACCCATTAAATGTAAATATCTAGGAATGTTTACCATTCCTTTAACCATATGGGGAAAAAATTCAAATATTTCATGCAAGATTTAAGAGTATCTATAAATATTATTCCCTATTTAGTTTACCCTAGTATAACTATTAGAGAAATGAATCATACTAGAATTGATATTCAACTTTCCAACAAAAGTATTTCTAAAATTATTATATTTATTTATGATGTTTTTATTCAATTTTAACAAAAGATTTTTCTTGTTGATTTATATGTCTTGGATATGGAATATGATTGGTTTATTACACATGCACCTATAATTTTTGGGAGCCCTTTTTTGAAAAATAATAAACCCATCATTAATGTTCTCAAAGTCACATTTTCACTTGAATTTGAAGAGAAGAAGTTATATTTATTATTTTTAAATCCATGAACAACATAATAGAAGATTTTTTATCCCCTTTACTAAACCTGATTGATTGGTTTTCAATTGGATTTTTTTCATGATTTCCCATATAATGTATCACCAAATGACATTTCTCAAAGAGAATACTTGGTTACTTATAAATGTTATTTTCATTAGAATGAGATTGATGCATGTGATGAAAATTTGAATGATGGAAATATTGAAAGTTATTTTGTTAGAATTTCAGTTTTCATTCTATTTTAAATGAAAACTATAACAATTTTGAACCTACTATACCTTATTTATATATTTTTTTAAAAAAATGATAAATTTTCAAGTAATTTTATTTGAATTACTAGAAATTGACAATTTGTTACTAGGAATTCAAAATTTGTATGTACCTTTAAATATATATTTATTTTTGAAAAATAATAATTTTGAATTGACTACTATAAAACATATTATCCCCCAATTTAATTTAAAATATTTCTTTGTAAAGGAATTAGGTTCTTTAATGTATTTTTTTGAGTCATATAAACCTTATTTTACCAATGAAAAATTCACATCTATGTTATAGTTAAAACCACCACATGAAAATATTAAGTATGCATTTTTTGGTGAAAATGAGAAATTTATAGATATGTTTTCTATAGATATTTCAAAATACCATGATAAACAAATTTGAAATACCCTTGTAACACACAAGAGATCAATATTATGGACATTTCTAATTTAACTAGAATCATCCCTTTAGTTTTCTTAGAGATAGTTTTTTTAGAAGAGAATTCCAAAATAGTGGGGCGATTTCAAAGGAAATTAGACCCAAAAAAATTATAGATTTTTTAAAAGGAATTGACCACATTATGGATTTATGGAATAATGTTTTCTATTTTTTATAGGAAATGGGTGAGAACCATCCATGTTATTCCCAAATATAGGATATTTATAATCACAAAGAATGAATTTGGAGAGCTTTCTCATGTTAGTATTCTAAAGACCTGGAGGATGTGTATAAATTACGGAAAAAAAAACCTAGTAACTAAGAAATATTATTTTACCATTCCATTAGAAGACCTGGTTCTTAAGAGATTAATATAAAAATCATAGTATTGTTTTCTTTATGGATTCTCTTTTTATTTAAAAATTTCACATATAACCTAATGATCAAGTGAAATCCAATATCACATGACCATTTGGTAAAATTTCTTATGATATAACACCCTTTGGTTGGTGAAATTCACAATAAAATTTTCAAATTTTTATGATGAGATATTTTTATTTTTTAATTTTTAGAAAGTTATATGATGTTTTTATTGATAAATTTTTTATGTTTGGTTCATATTTTGAACACTATTAGAAATTGTTTTCTTCTATTTTTGAAACTTGAATTCATATAGATATTGTTTTTAACTATGAAAAATGCCATTTAATTGTATAAAAAAAATTATTCTTGTTCCTATTGTGCTTAAATATGGAAATGAGGTTGAAAAAACCAATTTTGGGGTCTTTTATTCTTATATCAACCAAAAAATAGAGAGATATATGAGATCTTTCCTTAGATATGATAGTTTTTATAAGAGATTCATTAAAGACTTTATAATAATTGAACTTCCTTTGTCTTGGTTCCTTCAAAGATAATCATAATTTTTTGATGAATGTTTTAAAAAATACTCTATAGAGATGAATAAAAAACAGATAACCCCACTCATTATTCAACTACCAATGTAGTATTTTTCATTTAAATTAATGATTGATGACTCTAATTTTTCAATTGGGGACATTTAGAATAAAAAATGTAACATAAAGATCACGACCTATATTTTTAATATATAATTCTAGATCACTCCCAAATTAAGCACACTCCAAATGAGATAGAGCTTCTGGATATTGTTTTTTCATTGAAAAATTTTAGATGATACTTGTTGAAATCTAAATTAACGATTTTTCCTGATCATTTTGTAATAAAATATTTGATGAAGAAATATATTGAGAGACCTTGTATTTTGAGGTGAATGTTGTTTTTATAATAATTCTATATTGAAATTGATGTTGAAAAAGGAGGTGAAAATATGATTACTGAATATTTGAGCTGATTACTAAATGTTTTTAATTAAAAGAATCAGATATGTCCACCCATTAAAGAAACTTTTTCCTAATGAAAAGTTACATGATGTTAAGATTGAGATACCATGGTTTAAAAATAATATTAATAATCTATCTATTAATGAAATTACCACCCTTTACTAATAAATAAATTTATATAATTGAGAGCGATTTAAGTGACTAAATTTTGGACAATACTTACTTTTGGCATGTTGGTAGAGACCAAATGATAAGAATATACAATCTAGATTCTAAATTTCAATTTTTTATAAACATTTACATTCATTTATTTGTATAAGACACTTTGGATCTCAAATAGATTATAGGAAAGTGATTGATTCTATTTTGTATTGTCCCCCCATTTTAGAGATGATTTTTGCTTTTTGTAGGACCTATAAAACTTACCAATGTCAAGGTAATACTTCTAAATGTAATTAAATCTCATGATAATCCCTTTGTTTTGTAATTTAATTGATTCTTGGGGTATGGATATCATTGGAACATTTCCCAATTCGTTTTGAAATAATTACCTATTTATTATTGTGAATTTTGTGTCGAAGAGGGTAGAATCTATCCCCACTAGATTTGATGATGAAAAGTTTGTTTATATGTTTTTAAAATGGAATATATTTTCTAGATTTGGATTACCCATGTTTTTAATCACTAATAAATTAAACCACTTCTATAATAAAACACTATATCTTTTTTGAATAAATATGTATTTCATCATAGTTTTTAAACACCCTGCCATCCATAAACAAATGGAATGGATAAATATTTATATAATAAAATCAAAAATACTTAGAGAAATATATTAACACAAATTGAAAATATTAGAGTTTGAAATTAAATGATATAATTTGGCATTATAAGAAAAATTTAAAAATTGTGATTATAATTTAAACTTTTATATTGGTGTATTTAAATTCTGGTCACTCGCATGTTGATTTTGAACTCAATGATTTTTGGGATATGAAAAACTAAAACATGAATGTTTTTTCTTCTAGAAAGGAAAATAAAATTATACTTGTAAGGGTTTAAAGAAATGATAAACAATGCTCATTAAAGTTCTAGATAATATAAGTTAAAACCAATATTTCTCATGATATGATGTTCCTTAATAAAGATGTCAAATCAGAAAACAAATGATACTATTTTACTCAAGAATAAAGTTATTTATAGGTAAATTTATTCCATATCATTAAGACTATTCATTATTAGTCATGATTTTCATGTTGGTGATGTCTAAAATTAAGATCTATAAAAATAAACACTATTCACATTTAAGGGTTAGTGATTGAAGCTATTAAAATAGAATTTTCAAGATCCTCTAGAAGAGTATGTCTAACTTCAATTTTTGAGTACAATTAAGTTCTAATTTCATGACTCGACCCACTAGGGCTTGCCTAAATAGTGCAATACTAGGCATGATAACCCCAATCCATCATTCAATTTTTTGGGGGATCATGATAAGCACTTAGAATGAATAAAATAAAATTGGAAGCTATAGAATAATTTACATTTATTCATTTACCCAACGATCTCCCTAAAAAAGTGAAAAGGAATAATAACATACTCCAACATCTAGAGTATAATCACACCTAAAATAATATAGGGAATATATCATAATAGGAAAATATAAACCAAAGAGTTAAGGGGAAAAATACATTCCCAACCTGAAATGATGTCCCAACCCAAAAACAATTGTATAAAAGGGAAAACTAAAGAGTGATTGACTCCTAATCTCCATACCCATCAAATGAATGAAGTCATTTCACCCAAGTAATTATATGATGCACTAATGTCACCAAAAATCATCCCATCATTTTTATAAGACACTACACATGCAGACAAGGATCATACATGAGTGAGTATATATATACCCAGTAGGAAAGTATAAAATCCACAAAGAGAGAAATAGAAAGCTAAAAAAGAATTCATCTCAACCCATAGAATGAGAAAAAATCCCAAGTCATATGCTTATAAAGAATCCTAGATGGGAGAGAAAGAGGATCTCTATCTGCATAACCTAGGTAAGAATTATATGTCGACCTGTAGTTCCAAAGGTCCATTTTTTATACACTTATCTTATATCCACAGAAGGAAAATTTGTGGAGGACACACACCTTTCCACCATGATCCACAATCCATGGGGGGAACTATATTTATTAAAGGACACATTACCTAGTGTGATAATGGGTATCACTCCGTAGATAGAGGTACTACACCCGGGTGTGATAGGGGTTCCACTAGATCGATATATGAATAACACCCTTTTGCAACATGGGGGTGACACTCAACCAAGACATGAACCAAGCATTAGTGTGGTTGGGTGTGACATTGGACCTATGTTAGGAGTATAGGGCACCTACACCCTGGTGTGATAGAGGGTTTCAAACCTCTTTTTCTCTTTGATTATCCTACCCAATCACTATAAACTCTCAAGAATCACATAAAGATGCACCTTTATTGTAACACCTCATATCTTATTTGGAAATCCATAAATAAGCTACCATCAGGTCCCATAAGAAAAACAACCTAGGATAGGCCACCGATAAGCCAAAATCTGAGTCTTGAAGAAGGAGATATGAAAGTTATAAGTTTTTTGAGAAGTATATAACATGTATATAGGGTCACATGGGTTGTGAAATCACCTCATATCATTGGCATGATCTCCCATATACATGTATTGGGAATCCATGTTATATTACACGACATGTATATGGTGTAAATTTCATGACTTTCCCACCCATGGCCTTCCTATTCTCATGTACATTGGCTGGTCTGATTTACCCTATCCACATTTGAGCATATAGATGTGCCTGTGTACTTGGGAAATGGCCATGTTCTTAGATGTACCCATGCCCATGTACTCCCAGAGTATACACCAAGCCACCGGCATTGGTTAACACAATTTTTATATCACCAAAAATGACGTGTGATATTTCCCTCCCATAAAATACTAGCCACTGTAGCTATGGGACTACATGGTGGGTGTTCCTTTGAACCACATGACGTGTAGTTGGGTTTTTTTCCTAAGCAGTGATGCATGGTATTCATATTGCTTCAAGATTTTATATGTCCAATGTAAAACTCAGATTTTGACCACCCAAAATATAAGGGACCATCACTAGACATCAATATCTATTATTTTATGGCCAGATATCAGATATTGGATCACTTGTGTGAAGCCTTTACACTTCCAGTCACCACTAAGGATCCCAAATCCATGAATCTATCACCCACATCCCAAATCAAACCATGATCTATCTAAAAATAATCAATATGTACATCATTCACATAATCACTATGAAGAAAGGGTTCAATTACCCTTAATAATTCCCTAGAAATATCAAACCATGAACCTGTGGGCCAACAAAGAAGAATATAATGAATGATTATAGGATTGGAATATGAATATAGATTCTCAATATACAAGAGGGGGGGGGGGCGAAATTTATCTTTAAAAATTACATTGGAACCTTTAATGTTAATATAAAACATTCATTTTTAACCTTAAAAAAAACTATGTTTATTAATGTTAAACAAGGTAAATTCACAAGACCTCTTAGTTTTACCAACTTGAGAGGTTCCAGATATATGGTTTCAGAAATAAAACATAAGGAAAGTTTACAAGGAAAAATATTCTACCTTAAAGCATATAGAATCTTACTAATCACAGGATACAAGTACAAGAAAGTATAAGATAGTTATAATTTCATTATTAATCAAAATGAAGTAGAAAACAAACTTGAAACCAAACATGTAACAAGTATGAAATCTTTTAACCCAAAGTGAAGGGTATCCAAAAACCATGGATAAAAGTCCCTTGATTTATAAATTCTAGAAAGTATGTCTTACCCACACCAGGGAAAACCCTCGATAAGAATATCTGATTCGATCTTGCTATCCCCACAAGCCCTCGAACTTCAAGGATGTCGGGACCTCAGTCTTCTTTATCAAGGAAGTCCTCAAACTTTAAGGTAGTCAGCACCTCTGCCTTCCTATCCCCAGAAGTCCTAGATTGTACACAACAACAATTAGAGTCGCACGAAGCAGGATTACAAGATGTTCTGTATGCACAAGGTATGAGAGTCTCTCTCCCTAGAAATTACCACATCAGCATGTAATCTCTTGAGTGATCAACAACATTTGAGGTCTTTCAAATGAGATCCTATTTATAGTCATTTATTTTACAGTCAGATCCCTCCTCCAACGATCATATTTTTCTTTGAATCTTAGAGGGACCTATACATGTTTCACTCAAATAATAGTTAATTAAGAATAGAATGTATGAAATCATTTCATAACTATAAAAAGGTATGAAAAATATGGTTACTTAACCAAATCCATTTTTCAGAGTCTAGGAAAAAATAAAAGTCAGAGTCTAAGAAAATGAACACTTTAAGTCTATAAGTCATGGATATTATGATTCTATTTTTTAGGGTATTCAAAACCTGAAATCTAAATAATTTGGATTCTGAATTCTAATAAATTCAGAGCCTGAAATCTAATGAATTCAGAGTCTGAATTTGGAGGAATTCGAAGTCAAAATTATGATGAATTCAGAATTTGAATTTTGAGGAATTCGGAGTCAGAATTCTGAAGAATTCAGAATCCAATTCTAAGGAATTCAGAGTCATAATTCTAAATAATTCTGAATCAAAATTCTAAGGAATTAGGAGTCATAATTGTGAAGAATTTGGAATCTGAATTATGAGGAATTCAGTGTCATAATTCTTAAGAGGCTGGAATCTGAATTTTGAGGAATTTAGAGTCTGAACTCGGATTTGGAAAAAATAATTCTCTATATCTAAGAATTTATATGATTTTTTTGGTTTTAGATATGAAACTGGTATTTACACTTAAAAATAAAATGAGTAAGATTTAGAGAAATTATAACATGAACAATGAAAACAAAGGTAAGGAGAAAATTTTCCTTGGGGAAGGAAAATTATCCTTAATAAATAAAACTCAAGGGAAATAAAATTTGCCTTAAGATAGAGTGTGTGTGATTTTCAAAACATAAAGGAATATAAAATTCATAAGGAAACATTATTGACTCAAAAATCCCCCCCTTTTTGGAAAGCAAAAATATCCTTATGAAAAATAATATAAGGGCTTATAAATTTTTATGGACTTGAAAATAAAAAATTATTTCCCTTCACTTAGGGATCATTGTGAATACGACTAACTCACCATTAGACTTTGAAATACCTAAATATCGTATTCTTGATTTCCTAAATGATATTTTACATTATCTTGCATACAAAAATATTCTTTGATAAGAACTTCCCCTTAGATGAACTCCCCCTTACTTTGGAAAATATCTTCTTTACATAATATTCTTTTTGTAATTCCTTTCTCCCCCTTTGTGATTTTCAAAAAGAAATATAGCGAATGGAAAAAATGGATGGTACCTAAGAAATTAGTACAAAATAGGAAAATATATAGAGGACAACTATAATTTCATTAAGAATGAAAGAATTTGTACAATAAACAAAATACAACAAAATATTTGAATTGAATGAAATTGTCCTTCTTTCTCCTTCGGAATCAGCTTCTTGACAATGGTTTTTAGCTTCTTAAGCTCATTGTGATCTTCATCCATATTCTTAAGCAGTAGATCCGGATCTTTGCTTTTCGTTTCCAAGGATCTAAGTTTTTCTTCCTAAGCCTTAAGGCATTCATATTGTGCATTCAAAACTTCTTCTTGCTTAACCATCTTCTCTTCAAATTCTATTCTGAGATCCCATTCCCTCTTCCAATTAATGGCTATAGAATTAAGCTTCCCATTAAAGTCCTTAACTTCTTACTTCTGAGAAGTTTGTTAGAGACTTAGCTTTTCCTCAAAATTCTTAGTAAAATCATTAATATTTCTATATTCAGTGTCAAAGGAATCTTTTACATTATCTTTAAAATAATCAAAAGTTCTCAGGTCTTCAACTGTCTTTCTTGAATAGCTTGTGATCTTCTTATATGAACTTTTATGAGCCACATAACCAATGATAAAGGATTTGAAATCTACCTCAAGTCATAAAACTTTATCCATTACCATAGAAACTGAATCTAATTTCTAATTCATCTAATGTTGAATCATATGACACTTTGAATCTATACTTGGAAATAAAGAAATAGTTCCAACTAGGTTTTTCAAAGACTCTACCACAGAATCATGTCCGAAAGAGAATGATTATAAATCCGAAAGTTTGGTTAGTGAGGATTCTTTTTCGAACTCATCATCTTTCCTCTTTGACGAACTAGAAACAAATTTCTTTTTTGCTACAAATTTTGTAGGTCTATGTACCTTCACCTACTTTCCCTTATCAAATATCTGAATGATCTCTTATGGTTTAGGTGATTCATGCTCACTATTTGATAACTGAATGATTTTATCTTCTTCAACTTACTCTTTCTCTGAATCATCAACTTGATCTTCCAGATGAATGAAATCATTATTACTGCTTTCTTCTTCAGAAGGTTTGTTTACTTCTTCCAAGTACATCTCTTATTTCCCTAGAGTAGAAAGCTTTGAGGATTTGGCTTGAGAAGTCCATATTGATAATTTAATAGAGGGACTTTACTTATCATGGTAATCTTCTACTTTCTTTATCATATCGTCAGTTTCATTCCATTCTTCTTCTTCCTCTTATTCATATTATATTTCCTCTTCCCCAAATAAACATATTTTTCTTCTTGTTTTGGATCTAGAATCACCACCTTCTTTCCTAGAGTCTTAGAAAGTGATTCTATAAAAAACAATTCTAGCACTGGAATTTGTTTAGATACTTTCTCAGCATCCTTGATAAGTGATTGTACAATTTCAGCTTTAGACAACTTCTTCCTTTGATTCTTCTATTTCTATTGATTCTCAAGTTCTCCAGCAGCCTTTATCTTTAACGCTTTTGCCTCTATAGGGTCCAAGCCAAACATAGGCTCCCCATCCTTTCTGTTTTTATTATCTTCTCTCTATTTAGCCACTACTTCATTATGATAAGCCTTTTGTTTCTTTGTCTTCGGAGGTGCCGATTGAGTTTCCTTAGACATATGAGTTTTTTCTTTTTCTTCAAGTTCCTTCGCATTCCTCTATCTTCTACCATTTTTAGAAGTCACGACCACTTCCTATTTCTTTGAAAGAACTCATATTTCAGCTTCTGAATAAAATTCTCCTAAATCACTAGAAAAATGAATAGCTGGATAAATGATAATATGAGACTTTAGATTTTCATTCTTGATATTCTCAATTGTAACCAAGATGTACTTGACCAGGTTAATCTTTCTGAGGTTTACCAAGAACTCTAGAATATAGATATCACTTTTTTTCCGAGTATCCTAATCCCCTTTTCTCAAAATGGCAAAACCTAGGACCCATAACTCAGGAATCCAAAGGTTTGTGGATATATGAACAATATTTGGAGTATTCACTCCTTTCAAACCAAGATAATCTTGAGCCCTCTCCTTATCAAAAGAACCTAAAGCATCCGGTAAATTGTTAGTAAAATATTCTACTTCTCCATTATAAAGAATTCTGATCAAACTAGCTTCCTTGCTATATGAAAGAGAATAAGTCTTCACATAGCTCTTGAAAGAAACTTTATCTCTCCCTTCTTCTTTGAAAAAAATTTCTTTCTCATAGAATTCAATTAGCAAGTCCAGATAGACCGGATACTGTACCTTTGGTTTTGAGATACAAAGGCTCTCCCACCCATTCAACTTAATATTCTTAGAAAAGATAGAGTCATATTTAGAAAAGAATTTGGGATCAACTAACCTCTCTCGGTATATCATCTATTCAAAAATTTCCTTTATAGTTGAAATTTCTTTCTGAGGAGTGGCTTCAACAGACATTCAAAAGTGAGGAAACTTTGAAGATTCAAAATGACCGTAAGTAAAAAGGTATAACTTCAGCATGTGAAAGTGTGAAAAACCTATATGGGACAACCATCAAGGGTATCTATATAGGTAATTGAGGTGATAGTTCAACTTCCTTGGTTGATGCAACAGTTGAAAAACTTCTGATCAAATTTGACAATTGAGATGAAAACCGAAGAAATATTTTGATAGGTTTTGATATTTTGTGGTTTTTAAAATTAACATTAAAATTTAAGAAAAAGTGAATCTGAAAAAATTTCATAAACAAGATAAAAAAACAATATACTAGAGTATGATTATGAAAATTTAAGAAAGAGAACTTACATTCTGGATTGCTAGGAAAATTATTCGTAATGAGGAAAATTCTTCTTGGAGAAGTTTAGATTATGAAAAAAAATCGATTATGAAAAATTTAACTATGAATACAAAATTGACTACAAAAAATTTTGATGATGAAAAAATTTTGACTATGAGAAATTCTGTATACAAAAAATATTGACAATGAAAATTTTTGTCTACGAAAAAATTTTGACTACAAAAAATTTTGACTACGAAAAATTTTGACTATGAAAAAGTTTTCTAATAGGAAAATGTAATTACCCTATGAAATAGAGTTTCTTACAGTAAGTAGATAGGTTTGAACAAAAAGTTAATATGGAATATTACCTTACAGTTATAATTTCTAACATATTTTTAATATATTCAAATCTTTCGGACGGTAAAGATTTTGGGAAAATATCCAAAATTTAATCTTCTGTTCTGATAAATTGAAGACTTATATCTTCTTTCTGTGTGCGATCCCTAAAAAAGTGATTCCCAGTATCTATGTTTTTTTAAAAAATATTGATGTTCATGTTTTTTACAAAAAGAAATTGAACTAGTATTATCACACAATATCTGTGTTTTGGTAAAATTTGTACCATAGTTTGTCAATATGAGTTGCATCCACAATATTTGAGCACAACAACTTCCAACTTCTACATATTCAGCTTCAATGGTGGAAAATGCTACTGAGTGTTTCTTTTTTTATGACCAAGAAACTAATTAATCTCCTACAAAATGAAAAGTTCCAGATGTAATTTTTCTATCCATTCTACATCCACCAAAGTCAGCATCCAAAAATATTTTTAAAAAGAAATCATTTCCAGAAGTATAAAAAGTCCAAAATCCATGGTTCCTTTTAAGTAGCGAAAAAACCTTTTCACTACCTTTAAATGAAATTTCTTAAGATTGGATTGATATATATCACATAAGCATACTGAAAAAAATATGTCTGGACAACTAGCTTTCAATTATATTAGACTTACTATCATACCTCTAAATGATGTTTGATCTTCTGGTTTCGCATATTCATCAAGCTCAAATGTATTTGAGGTACTTATGATCTCAGTGTTGTCATATATATACTTTTTAAGAAGATATTTGATATACTTATGTTGAGATATATAAATTCCTTCTGGTTTTTTAGAAATTTGAAAACCAAGAAAAAATGTTAACTCACCCATCATACTCATCTCAAACTCAGATTTCATTAAATTCACAAACGAATCAGCTAAATATTGTTGATTTGAAACAAATATAATCTCATCAACATAAATTTGAACAATCAAAACATTTTTCATATATTTATTTATAAAAAGGGTTGGATATACATTTCCATTAATGTAATTGTTTTGTAACAAAAATTTTATAAGTCTATCATACCAAGCTCTAGGGGCTTGTTTAAGTCCATATAAAGCTTTGGTAAGTTTGAAAACGTGTTTAGGATGTTTTTTATTTTAAAAACCAGGTGGTTGTTCAACAAAAACTTCTTATCGAACATATCCATTAAAGAAAGAACATTTAACATCCATTTGATTTTTCTGAAATTAAACAATGCTGCAAAGGAATGTAGAATACGAATAGATTCAAGTATAGGTAGTGGAGCATAGGTTTCTTCATAGTCTATTCTTTCTTGTTGATTATATCCTTTAGCAACCAATCTATCTTTATTTCTTACTATGATTCCATTTTTATCATAGTTATTTCTGAGGACCCATTTTACTCAAATAAGAGAAGTTTCCTTAGGTATTTCAACCAAGGTCTAGACTTTATTCCATTCAAATTCATTTAGGTCACCTTACATAGATTTATCCAAACATCATAACCTATAGCTTCATTAGTGCTTTTAGGTTCAAATTGAGAAAGGAATTCTAGATGTTCTACTTCATTTATTAAGGAACTTCTAGTCCTTAGAAGTTGATTTATATCACCAATGATGCTATCAATGGTATGATTCTTAAGAAACAACTGATTTGGGTTTTGTAAAACCTATTCACTAATATATGGTAGGAAATATTCTATGGTAAATGCCTCAGAAAAAATTTCTTGAACTTTTTCCCATTCAGAAGGATCTTCTATCAAGGGTTAACAATCAGTTTTGGAAAACACATCAGATGATGAAGATTGTGGTTGTTTAAAACAAAAGGATTAGTTTCATAAAATTTAATATGTACCATTTCTTCAACTGTACAAGTATTTTTATTGAAAACTCTATAATCCTTATAAGTTGTAGAGTAGCCTAAGAAAATTACTTCATCATATTTGGGTGCAAATTTATGTAAATTATCTTTAGTATTCAGAATGAATACATTGCAACCGATATCCTTGAAGTAGGAAAGTCTAGGTTTTCTACCATTCCATAACTCATAAGGGGTTTTGTTAAGAAAAGGTCTAATAAAAACACGATTTATAGTATAGAAAGAAGTACATACAGCTTCAAACCAAAATGTTTTGGCTATCGAATATTCACTCAACATTTTTCTTGTTACTTCTTGAAGAATTCAGTGTCTTCTTTAAACAATACCATTTTTTAGGATTTCTTGGTGCTGAGAAGTTATATGTAATTCCTTTTTTACTAAAAAAAGTTTCAAAATCATAATTTTTAAATTCTTTTCCAGGATCACTATTAATAGTTATCAAAGGAATCTTTTTCTCATTTTTAACTTGAGATCTAAAAATTTTTAAATAGTAAAAAGCTTCATATTTCTTTGCTAGAAAATAGACCCATGTAAATCTAGTATAATCATCAACTAATAAAAATACATAATATTTTCCTACAATGCTTCCAGTTTGTGTTGGATAAAAAAGATCCACATGCCCTAACTGTAATGCATCAGTAGTTGAGACTTCACCGACTAATTTAAAACTTGATTTATATTGCTTGCCAAATTGTCAAGGATCATAAACTTTTGAAGAATCAAATATAAGCTCCGATAGATCCTTAAATAGTCTTTTATTAGAGTGTTTTCATAGGTTCATAAGGTTACAATGTCCTAACCTTCAATTCCATAACCAAGAATGATCTTCCATTTCACTATGTCAAGGTTGGTCTTGGCTCACAAGGTCTTCTAGTTTAGTGTATATACATTCTCTTTCCTTTGGGCAGAAATAAAAAACACTTCCTTGAAATTATGTACTAATCATTTATCATTCATAAAATTCACAATTTAACCTTCATCACATAACTGACTTATGCTAATAAGTTTGTTCTTAAGACCCTTAACAAATAAAACATTTGAAATTAAAGTTTTTCTAAGAAGAACAATGTTACTTATACCAATTATTTCTCCCTGGGCATTATCTTTGAAAGTTACTTTTCCTCTTTTGTTCTTGATAATTTTTTCAAAGAAGTTTCTACTACCAGTCATGTGTCAGGAACATCCACTATCCATGTACCATTTATTACTATTGGTACTATCTTTACTTTCCAGAAAATAAGAGTGTTAGACTTTTGGAACCCAAACTTTCTTGGTTTAGGAAACTTCAGAAAGAAAAATTTTAGGAAACCACATTTTCTTAGAAAAATAAGTTTTATGAAAACCTAAAGACTAAGTTTTGTTTAAGGAACATTTTTTCCAATGCCCACCACAATGACACTTAGCACAGAATAGAGCACTTTGAGGAAGAAATAATTATTACTAAAAACCGGTTTTGAATGAGTATAACTAAATCTAGAATTATTACTTAGAGGTTAAATTTGGGAATTCATCTTATCAAAGTTTTTTTTACCTAAGGTAAAGTTTGAAAAACACTTCTTTAAGGAAAACATTTCTAACTTTAGTCAAATAACTAATTTTTTATCCTAAAAAAGATTAGTTTTAGCACTAGAGTTAGTATCCAAATTTTTTTTCTTATAAATTAATTTTTCTAGATCCTTAAAAAGGTTATCCTTCTCAGAATTAACTTCCTCAAGGGTTTTTTCAATACTTTCAAGATCATAAATTTTCTAATCATGATCTTTAGAAAGATTTGATACTTCTTTAGTAAGAATATAAATTCTAGAATTTGACTTATCTAGATTTTTCTTGATTTTATAATTTTCATTCTCAAGAAGCATAACATACCTAGACACTTATTCATAAGTATGTAATGTATTATCTTCATCATAAGAAGATTCTTCATTTAAAGATTCATAAAATTTATTATCACTATAATTATAATTCAAGGATACATTGGTTATAGATTCAACATTGTGTACCTTGTACATTAGACAATGATAGGTAACATAGAAATTAAACCAAGATTCTTTTGTCTGGAAGATTCATACTCTGAGGATTCCTTAGAAGAGTCTCCACCACTGGAACTCCATGTGTCATTATCTTTCCAAAAATTCTTAGCTTTAGATTTGTATTACGTCTTTCTATTTTCTTAGACTGATTTTCCTTTCTATATATTCTCTTAATCATAGGATAATATGGCCTTATATGAACTTGTCTTTTGAATTCATAACAAGTGACTCCATAGTCTTTCTTTTCCCTTATTTATTTCTTCCTAAATATCCAATGAAAGTCTTTCTTTCCAACTATCTTGTTCATCCTATGAGAAATATTAGATAGCTCATTCTAGAATATTCACTTTAACTTGATTCAGATAAAATAGTGACTTTATTTGACTTGGATTTAGTAACCCTTTTAGGAGTCTTGGATTTAGTAGTTGTAAAGGATACACTTCCATTTCCATTATTCTTTTTATTCAAATCAGTATCTCTTTTAATTCTTATCTCATATTGAAGAATAGTTCCAAAAAGCTCATCAAGAGTAATCTGAGATACTTTCCTATTTTCATCAATAACTGTTCTCTTAGATTCCCACTCATTAGGAATGATATCTATAATCTTTTCCTCAAGTGCCTCATCATTTAAACCTTTCTCACCCATTGATTATAAACTATTAACAATAGTCATAAACCTTTGTTGTACCTTACACACTGGTTCTCTATAAAGAAATAAAAATCCATGATACTCTTCTCTAAGCATAGCCCTTCTAGTTTATATAACCTTGAATGTACCAAAATGAGTAACCTCCAATTTATTTGAAATTCAATTTTCCGCTTCACAAGAAGAAATATGACTATATTTATATTCCTGGTCATGGAACACAACACAGTATTGTGTACCTTGTAGTTTAGTTGATTTTATGACATTTCTTGATTTGTAAAATTTATGAATTCCTTATTAAAAATCTTGTAATCTATAGTAAGAATAAAAAAGTTTTCCACTACAGTATTAATAAAAAAATTCTCCATACGATCTCTCCAATATTCATAATCATTAACATCAAATATAGGTGGTATAATAGAATTTAGATTGTCAATTGAACCAACATTCATTCCTGTCATCTAAAAGAAAGTATCTTTCCAAAAGAAAATTGTTAATAACAAAAGTTTTTAAAAAAGGATAAAAATACTAATCTAAGAAAAAATATAGAACAATGAAAACTAAGCAAGAAAACTTATATGTGAATATAAGTATTTCAGAGACCACCTCTGATACCAATTGTAGGATCAAAATTTGAATATAGATGCTCAATATAAAATAGGTGTGGGGGTGAATTGTATCCCTTAAAAATTCTTTTGGAACCTTTAATGTCGATATAAAAGTTTCGTTTTTAACCTTATGAAAATCTATGTTTAACAAAGTTAAACAAGGTAAATTCACAAGAACTCTTAGTTCTAAAAACTTTCTAGGTTCCAGAAATGAAACTTAAGAAAAGTTTATAAGGAAAAACATTCTACCTTAAAGCATATAGAATCTTACTAATCAGAGTATAAAAGTACAAGAAAGTATAAGATAGTTATACTTTCCTTATTAATCAAAATTCAGTGGAAAATAAAATTGAAACAAAACTTGTAACAATTATGAAATAATTTAACCCAAAGTGAAGGGTATCCAAAAAGCCTGGATAAAGGTCCCTTGATTTATACTTTCAATAAAGTCTATCTTTCCCATACCAGGGTAAGCCCTTGATAAGAATATCAGATTCTGTCTTGCTATCCATACAAGCCCTCGAACTTCAAGGTAGTTGAAACCTCTTTCTTCCTTATCAAGGAAGTCCTCGAACTTTAAGGTAGTCAACACCTCTGTCTACCTATCCCTAGAAGTCCTCGTTTGTGCACAGTAACAATCGAAGTCGCATGAAGTAGAATGAACAAGGTGTTTAGCACGCACAAGGCATGAGAGTCTCTCTCAATATAAATTAATTCAGTAGAATGAAATCTATAGAGTCACAAATAACATTTGAAATCATTCAAATGAGCTCCTATTTATAGGCATTTCTCCAATGGTCAGCTCCCTCCCCCAATTGTCATATTTTTCCTTGAATCTCAGAGGGACCGGTACATGTATCACTCAAACAATAGTAAATTAGAAATAAAATGTATGACATCATTTCATAACTATAACAAGGAATAAAAAATATGGCTTCTTAACCAAATCCATTTTTCGGAGTCAATGAAGAAATAAAAGTCGGAGTCTAAGAAAATGAACAATTGAAGACTATAAATCATAGATATTGTGATTATGTTTTTTAGGGAATGCAGAACCACAAATCTTTAGAATTTAGAGTCTAAATTCCAATAAATTCGGACTCTTAATTCTAATGAATTCAGAGTCTGAATTTTGAGGAATTCAGAGTCAGAATTATAAAGAATTCCGAATCTGAATTATGATAAATTTGGAGTTGGAATTCTAAAGAATTCAGAATCTGAATTCTAAGGAATTAGAAGTCAGAATCCTGAAGAATTTAGAATCTAAATTCTAAGGAATTCGGATTCAGAATTATTAAGAATTCAGAATCTGAATTTTGAGGAATTAGAAGTTAGAATTAGATGAATTGTAAATCTGAATTCTGAAAAATTCGGAATCTGAATTCAGAGGAATTCAGATTCTAAAATCCGATCCTGAAAATAGAATGCTCTATATCTAAGAATTTATAGGATTATGAGGTTTTAGATATGAAACCTAATTTTACACATAAAAATAAAATGAGTTAGATTTATAGAAATTATTACATGTACAATTAAAATAAAGGTAAGGAGAATATTTTCATTGGGGAAGGAATTTTTTTAATAAGATAGAACTTAGGGGAAATAAAATTTGCCTTAAGATAGAGTGTTTGTGATTTTAAAAACATAAAGGAGTGGAAAAGACATAAGTAAACCTTATTGACTCAAAAATGACGAAGGGAAATTCAATGAATGATGTGATTCCATCTACAAATAATGTGATCTTAGTGAAAGATCACATAATCAAGAACAAGGGTTAAGTCGATGGAATAATGATAATAAACCAAGTTCAAAAACATAATTTAGAATTAGACTCTTGTGAAAAATGGGAAATCATAGTTTCATAAAGAAGATAGTAAAAATCCATTCTCATAAATTAATACAAGGGAGGGAAAATAAAAATAACGATCCCTACCTCGATTATGGATTGATCATTGATAAATAATTCCTTCTCCAATAATTAATAAAAATATATTACTACATTCCCTATCTACCTTAGTGTTATTTAATCATTCATCATCGATCAATTCTCCTAGTTTCCAATGGAGCTCTCCTCCTCTTACTCTCTAATTTCCTAGGGTTATATAAGTAACCTGTAATATTTTCTATAAAATTATTTTTATAGAGAGAGGGTTAGGTTTTTGGAATTAAAAATAAAATAAATAAAATAAATAAAATAAATAGAATAAATAAATAAAATATTTATTTATTTTTTTAAACACACCACAAATGGAATCCTTTTATGAAACTTCCAATTCCAGTGAACTTTATGCTGCACCTAGGGTAAAAGCCATGTTTTGGAATCAAATATGGTCTTATATTTTCCATCAGAGGCCCCAAATAATGGGAAAACCATTTACATAAAAATGACACACATACGTGCATTAAAATATATTAATATTTTCAATAAATTAATTATAGGGTCTTGAGACACCCAAACACTATGTCGACTCTGAGGATAAATCCAAATATAAACATTGAAACACCAAAGGGATGATCCAAAAAACTGGAGTTGTTACAACAAGATTTTGTCGTTCCTTATTACATGTTATTTGTTTTCTCTATAATTTTTTATTTTTATTTATCATGAATAAATTATGTTAAAATGATGAAATTACACAAATAAGTGTGGGTGGAGGAACATCCTAAGTGGGGTGGGATTTAATGTTTCTTTTTTAACTATTTTTATTCTATTTTTATTATTTATATTTCAACCTATTCTATTATTTCTTCAATTTTATTTTATTTTTTAAAAATTTTATGAGATGGTATTTAATAACATTATAATTTTTGAAAAATAAATCAATTAGTGAAATGATTTGAAACATGAAATTTAATTTAAATTAATGCTGAAATGAATCCATTCAAGATTTAAAAATTTAAGAATTTCTTGAAAATCATTCTAAATTTTTTATTCCCATTCCATAACCCACTATCCAGTATTAGAAATCACTTAATTAATATAATTGTGAATTTTATTCTAAAAAATTCATCACTTTGATCTTATTTCACGAGTGAACCAAACACTTCATGTATAAGTTGATTTTTTTGTTAAAATTTAAAATATTGAGTTTATTTTTTGGGGATAATTGAGTCATTTATTTGATTTTAATGTCCCATGTTTCAAAATATATGTTTTATTCTAGCCCAATGTTTACATTTTATCATTTTATCCATTATAAATTCATGAAAAACCCATTAGTCAGCCACAATACATGCCCAAAATCCCTATCCAACCATCTCTTAAAGTGAAATTGCATGATATAGTTAAACTCATGTATGGGGGTTTCTATATTGTGGTTTCATAATTCTTTTTCGATATATCAGAAATATAATTGAATGATAAGAAGTTGTTTTTTGAGCTAAAAAACATTTCCAATGATGCTATTTTTGATTTTTTTTAGAAAATTATATATTTATTGGAGACTGATGTGCTAAAACTACTAATAGAAATAAAGAAAAATAATTTTTGAATCACTAGAAAGAAGTATGATAATTTTAAAGTAGTCGTAGTAAGTCAAACCATTGTTTGGAACTCAAAGAAACCTCCCTTATTTTAAAAATCAATCCTGAACATATTTGAAATCAAGAAAAGTGAACTTCAACTTTGTTAATGGTTGTTTAGTGGATAATATACTGATACTGAAATGATAATTTTGTGGACTATCCTCATGATTTTAGAAGTTTTTGGATATTATTTTCTTATAAGGTGAGTGAGGAGCCCCATTATTTAGTGTAATATGAATCATGAATTTTTTTTCTTTATAAAGATACAAAACAACCTAATTTTCCTTATATTTTCTCACATATAAAACCTACTAACCCTCATCCTTAGAAAAAACCAAAAAAATACCTCATTATTAACATAAGTCCTTGAATCATTTTGATGGATATTGGGGAACTAATCCATTTATGATGACCCAAACAAGTGTTTTGGATGAGAAAATCCTTTTTGAAAATCCATATTTGTGTCATAAAAGAAAAATCAATTCTAGGTAACTATTTTGTCTACGTGGGAGGGTAAATGAAGTAGAAATTGAGTGAACGAATAAATGTGGAATTTGGAATTATGGTTTTATCTACCCCTCAATGATATTTTTCATATTTTTTAAAAACCCACTTTTTAGTTAAGTGGGAACCATACCAGAGAGAACCTCTTGAGCCACATAAACACCCACTAAGAAAGAAAAATTTCAGATTACAAAATTAAAATAAAAAATTCAAAAAATGACCATAATCACATTCTCAATCCACACACATCGTGTTTCACTCCCACCTCAAGCCATGAACCATCATTTCATGTCAGGCACCCTGACACCACACGAACCCATTAACACATTTGATCTACAATGATACCCACCATCCCTTGATCCACCACAACATCAAACCTCCCTCAAAGAGTGAGCACGCCATATCAAAGCGCGTACACCATCACCATGACTCCATTGTGAACAAAAAAGACATAAACCATCAGCCGAAATCTAACTTCCTGCAACCACTAGGGTACACCACCATTGACTTCCTCACCCGAACACCGCCTGAGCTGATGACCAAATCTCTAGTCAAGGAAGCATCACACCCATTACAAGGACCAAACTTGAGGCAGAAATGTATATGATTCCACCATAGTAGAAAAGTCCTATAACACCATCAACCACTTGAACTCAAATCCAAAATCCCCTTGGAAACCACCTTGAAGATCCAATTTGGAGAATATTGGTGAAATCCTGGAGTAAGAGTAATGTTTGGAGTGAACAATTACCTTGAAAGGGAGTTCATTTATATTGAAACCAAATGTCAACTACTTCCACCACATATAGAAATGAACATCACAAAAAGACAGAAAAAAGAACGACATCAAGAGATTCCATATTTTAAGTGTGGGGGAGATGATAGAGTTAATATTTTCAATACAGTTTATATGTATTTCATGGAATAAAACAGTACCATTTTTTATTTTTGAATGAAATTGGATCAATAATAAATTTTAAAGGTATTTTTTAATTGTTGAGAAAATGGACCCCTTTTATATATTTAAGTATTTTAAATATTTTTTTAAAATAATTGATCAATTCATGATTTTAATTGATATTCTATGAATTATTTATAAAATATCATTTTGAATGTGAAATGGGAAGAAATGTTGACATGAATTGTTGAATATGACTTTTTTTAGAGTGAAAATATGTCATTGCCACAATTAAAAACATTTGTCATTATCATATGAATATACCTTCCATTTATTAATCCATTTTATAGTTTTATATGACTTTATTTTTAGTTCTATGTCTTTCATTTTGTATTTCTTTGATCATATAAATTTCTCCAAGCTTCATAAGTCTTTTAGGAATATCAAATTTTTTTTGTTTGATCATATAACTTATCAACATAAGTCTTCCTCCCTCCATCATATAAATTGAAGCTACTATAGGACTTCAAAACCAATGATTTTATGACAATTAAATTTCCATATAACATTAAAATTCATAAATTATGGAAAAGCATGTGAAAATTTAAAAATTATTTAAATTTAATCAAATTTTTATCTTTTTAGGAATTAGGTATTTTTCGACTAATTCATGATAATCAACCTGGGATGAAAAAGTGTGAACAAATCTAGGCTATTTAAAGGTATTTATCCACTCATGTTAGGGTAACTCTGTTGAGCAAAATATTTTTTTCAACAATACATGTTAATGTTATTTAAAGGGGGAGATTATTGAAAATCATACTCTGTCTCTTTATTATAATTTTGATGCTCACAAATACCTTTAGTTATTTTATAATGCTTTAATTTAGTATTTTGGAGGAGTTTATTAATTTATTTTACTCTTGAAATAACGAGAATTTATTACTTTGCACAGAATCTGCTTTAGCGCATTCTGAAATCACTATTCACACCTTATGTAGATAAATATAGTGAGGAATCTTCTTTAGCGCATTCTAGAATAATTTTTCATACCCTACGTGGATAAACTTAGCGTAAGGATGAAAAGATTATACATTTTGAGATAAGATAAAAGTATGGTTAAACAACCATACATTTTTAGCAAAGTATGGAAGAAGAACCTTACGTTAGGAAGGAACCCTACATTTCGGTTATCAGCTAAGTATGGAAGGAGAATCGTACGTAAGTTCTAAACTTTACATTTGTTTCTCAAAAGTATGGTTCATCAACCTTACTTTTGTGAACAACCATACGTTCTTGGAAAAGTTTTGATCAAGTAAAAGTATGGATATTTTACCCTATATTTGTGTGTTGAAGAAAAAGTATAGATGATCAACCCTACGTTTGTATTCAACCTTATGTTATCAACCTTATGTTGTTAACCTTACGTTTGAAGACTGTGTTATTAACCCTACATTTGGTGGCCACGTCATCAACCATAAATTTGTTGTCGGAAATTTTGGCAGACGATATTTATGTGCAAAAATCAGTAAGCTGATTTTTGTGTGGATTTCAAGCCGGATTTAAAGTCATTTTTAAAGTACGACTTTGAATGATTCAAAGCTATTTTATTAATGGATTTAAGATTGAATTAAAAAAATCTTTTTATGCCGAGTCTTAAGGGAAGTTACGACTTCTCTGTAAATTCAAATTTTTGAATATCGTGAATCAGAAAGCAACTTTTATGGATCTAAATATGGAAGAGATATGTTTTATTATATATGTTCTCTCTGAAACACCAGGGAAAAGAGGATGTGATTGATCTATTATTGAAAAAGGTGGAAAACAGAGATTGCAATTATTCACCATTGATCTGCTGATTCAAAAGGAGCGTAAAAGCTCTGTTTGTTCAAGAAGAAGGAACTCAATAGATGATTCACCTATTCTACATAGAATATCTACTGTGGATAAAATACTACTGAGGTTGTGAACTATATCTCTATATCTAATACAACTGGATCAACTCAGAACTGCTTTGTCTTGAAGATCAATATTTCTAGAGACATCGATCCATCTACTGTCAATTGTATTCTTTTGCAATTGTGAAGATCAAATGGAAATTTCTTTCTGAAATTATTTTTTATTCTCGAGTAACCAGATTCCCATTCTAAGCTATGTAGGTTTGTGTTTGAACCAGGAGGCTTTGTTTTGCCTTGGATTGTAAAGGTATCAACTGCCTGTACTCAGTTGTGAATTGGTCTGTGGAAAAGAGAACCAGATAGTGAAAATCCCCAAGCTCGTGGAGTAGAGCATTGGTGGAGTGGACTAGGGGATTTTTGTTCCCCGAACCACTATACATCTCTGTGTTCTTGATTTTACTTTTTCCGCTACATGATCAAATCTGATAAAGTATAAAGGACAGAACACATTCATGAGAAGAGTTAACAAAAATTGCAAAAGACACAATTCCCCCCCTCTTGTGTATAATCTGTTGATTTAGATCCAACAATTGGTATCATAGGAGGAGCTTCTGATAGAGCCTTATAAAGCTAGAAGCATTTAAGGATTATACATCAGAGCATCATGACTGATACAAGATAAGGGATGTCGATGGTCAGAGCACCATATTTTAATAGAGACAACTATGGTTGCTGGAAATCATGCGTGATAATATATCTGAAAAACCTCAGATATACAGTCTATTCAAAGATTATGACTCCTTATGAAATTCCTGAAAATCCTGAGACATGGAGTGCTGCTATAGAAGTAGAGTACGATATGAACTTGAAGGATATGAATGCAATTATCTTCAGTCTAGGACTAGATGAATTTAACAGAGTATCTCAGTGCCCGACAACATAAGATATGTGGCAAACAACAGCTATGGCATATGAAGGAACAGACAATGTGAGGAAAATGAGATGTGCAACTCCAAAACTGAAATTTGATACTTTCAGAATGGTTGAAGGTGAGAGAATTACCCAAATGAATGGGAGATTGACAGAAATTGTCAATAACATAACTGCTCTAGGAGAACCTATCAAGCAGGCTGATCAAGCATTAAATGTACTGAGAGTACTTCCTACTCGATGGAATGGTATTTCTGCTGCAATCAGACAATCAACACCTATCAAAGATCTTACTATGAGAGAGCTGATTGGTACACTGATGATGTATGAAGATGAAATGCAAGATGAGGCTAATGAACATAATGTTCTTATCAAAAGAGAAGATACTGCCTTGAAGGTAACTTCACAACAAAATAATAGAAAGATTAAGAGAAAGGAAGTCAAAGATAAATCAGAAAGCTCTGACTCATCCAACTCAGATGATGAACTGGCTCAACTAGCCAGAAAATTTAGAAAATTTTACAACAAGAAAAGAGGCTTCAAAAAATCCTTTAAGGGAGATAATAAGGAAGTAAGATGTTATGAATTCAAAAATATGGGACATATCAGACCAGATTTCCCAAAATTGAATGATGAAAAGAAGAATAAATTCTTCAAAAGAAATAACTTTGAGCAGAGAGATAATAAAGCTATGAAAGCCACTTGGAGTGTATCTGAAGACTCTAGTAGCTCCTCTGAATCAAGCTCAGAGAAAGAAGAATTCAATATAAAGGCAAACATGTGTTTCATGGCAGAAATTGATGAGGTAGCAGGTCACCAGACAAGAAAAGATATATGGTACATGGACAGTGGCTGCTCAAGACATATGAGTGGAAACTCATTGAAATTTTCATCACTTACTCAAAAGGAAGGAGGACTTGTCACATTTGGTGACAATGCCAAAGGAAAAATCATTGGCATTGGAACTGTTGGAGATCCAAAAACAGTCTATATCAACAAAGTACTTTATGTACAAGGACTAAAACACAATCTGATAAGTATCTCTCAACATTGTGATGATGGATATACTGTTGATTTTACTAACAATTGCTATACTATTTCTAAATATAAACTATTTAAATTTTAAGCACCCAGAATTGAAAATGTCTATAATTTGGAGTTAAATTCCTTGTGTAAACAACAAGTAAACTGCTTGAGTGCTAAACTAAGTAAATCTTGGATCTGGAAAAGGAGACTTGGTCATTGCAATGTATATGTTTTACATAAGTTATCTAAGAAACATTTAGTTTCTGATTTACCTTGTCTCAAATTTGAAAGTGACAGATTTTGTGATGCACGTCAACTTGGCAAGCAACACAAATAATCCTTCAAATCTGCTAATAAGGTTGCTACATCTAAACCTCTAGAACTTATTCATATGGATTTGTTTGGACCTTCAAGAGTATCAAGATTATCTGGTAAATTATATGTATATGTTTTAGTTGATGACTATTCAAGATTTACATGGATTTTCTTTTTGAAATTTAAAAATGAAGCTTTTACTTTATTTGAAAGGTTCTGCAAATATGTTCAAAATGAAAAAGGTTTCAATGTTATCTCATTGAGAAGTGATCATGGTGGAGAATTTGAGATTCTGGAATTTAATTCCTTTTTCTCAAATATGGGTATTAAACATACCTTTTTTGTACCCAGAACACCTCAACAGAATGGGATTGTAGAAAGAATAAATAGAACAATTCAAGAAATTTCTAGAACTATGTTAAATGAATATAGCCTACCTATATATTTCTGGGCAGAAGCTGTGAATACAACTTATTATATAATTAATAGAGTTTTAATTAGACCTATTTTGAAAAAGACACCCTATGAACTATGGAATAACAGAAAACCTAAAGTAAATTACTTTAAAGTTTTTGGATGAAAAGTTTATATCTTATACACCAAGGATAATATTGGTAAGTTTGATCCAAAATCTGATGAAGGTATTTTCTTAGGATATTCTGATACCTCCAATGCTTATAGAGTTTATAATAAGAAGTCAAGGACTGTGGAAGAATCAGTTCATGTGTAATTTGATGAATCTGATCCTTTTGAGAAAAGGACAAAACAAATGGATGAACTTGACTCTAATGATAACATGAGACTCTAGAATTTAAAGAAAGATTTTGAAAATTATATAAAATAAATTTAGTCCAGTTTAGAGGAACATGATACTGAAGAACCTTTAAATATATTACCCTGACAATCTAGAACCCTAAAGAATCACCCTTTAGAAACAGTAATAGGAATCTTAAAAACTGGTATTCAAACTAGAAGAAACTTTGGAAACCTAGTGGAATTCTCTGCCTTCCTATATCAACAAGAACCAAAGACTATAGAAGAAGATTTTGATGATGAAACCTGGGTAATAGCAATGCAAGATGAATTAAAACAGTTTAAAAGAAATGAAGTTTGAGATTTAGTGGAAAGACCTAAGAATTATCCTATAATAGGAACCAAATGGGTCTTTAGAAATAAACAGGATAACCAAGGCATAATAACTAGAAATAAATCAAGATTGGTTGCTAAAGGATATAATCAAGAAGAGGGAATAGATTATGATGGGACTTTTTCACCTATAGCAAGGTTAGAAGGAATTAGAATTCTTTTAGCCTATGCATCTTATATGAATTTTATATTATTTCAGATGGATGTTAAATCTGCCTTTTTAAATGGTTATTTAATAGAGGAAGTTTATGTTGAGAAACCTCCTGGTTTTGAAAACTCTCAAAAACCTGATTCTGTTTTTAAACTTATTAAATCTCTTTATGGCCTTAAACAAGCACCTAGATCTTGGTATGAAAAATTAAGTTCTTTTCTTTTGAAAAATGATTTTACTGTTGGTATGGAAAATCCAACACTATTTAAGAAAACTATGAAAAATAATGTTTTATTGGTTCAAATTTATGTTGATGATGTAATTTTTGTATCAATAAATAAAACTATTTGTCATGAATTTTCAAAATTAATGCAAGAAGAATTTGAATTGAGTATGATTGGAGAATTAAATTTCTTTTTGGGTCTTCAAATATTTCAAAAAGATTTTGGAAATGTTTTAAATCAAATCAAATACATTACTGATTTACTTAAGAAATTTTTTCTTGAAAACAGCAAGCCATTTACAACTCCTATGTGTACTAATATAAAACATGATTTGGATGAAACTGGGAAATCAGTTGACAACAAGTTATATTGAGGTATGATTGGTAGCTTGTTATATCTTACTGCTAGCAGACCAGATATAATGTATTCAGTATGTCTTTGTGCTAGATTTCAATCAAATCCTAAAGAATCCCATCTAACTACTGTTAAGAGAATTTTTAGATATTTAAAAGGATCTTTTTTTCAATATCTTATTTATCTTAGAAATTCTGATTTTAATTTGATTTCATATTCAGATGCTGACTTTGGAAGTTGTAGATTAGATAGAAAAAGTACATCAGGTATATGTCACTTTTTAGGAAAGTCCTTAGTATCATGGTCTAGTAAGAAAAAACATTCAGTTTCCCTATCAACAACTGAGGTAAAATATGTTTCTGCTGGCAGTTGCTGTGCATAAGTGTTGTGGATGAAAAAAACTCTTATAGACTTTGGATTGAATTTTAATAATACACCTTTTTTATGTGATAATACGAGTGCAATTAATATTTCATAAAATCCTATTAGTCATTCTAGAACTAAGCACATTGATATAAGGCAGTACTTTTAAAGAGATCATGATATTAAAAAGGATATATTTTTAGAATTTATAAATACTAAAATTCAATTAATAGATATTTTTACAAAACCACTTCCCACTGCAAGGTTTGATTTTATTAAGGGGGAGATGGGTTTATTTAATTTTAAATAATTTTATTTATTTATTTTTATTTATTTATGTAAATTTTATTTTGTTTATTGAATACTGTTTAATATTTTCTTTCTTTCATCATATGAAAAATCTATTTGTTTTTTAAATATATGTAATGATTAGTGATTACAAGAGAATCAAGGCTGTCAGAGCCTTTTCGACTTCTAAACCATTTCACTTCTATCGAAACCCTTTCAAAATCCGAAAATTGCACTTCCTCTTCTAAAACCCTATCCTTCGAACTTCTGAAATCCTAACCTTCAAACCTTCAGAGACTCCTGCGGAAATATTAAGGACAAAAAGAGCCAGCGAGGCCGAGCCGAGAAATGCCAAGAGACAACGCACCGAGGGAAGAAAAATCTTACAGGGAAAGGTAATAGATCTCGACTGGTTATTTCAGACAAATCTGTTGTTGAAGCAAGCACTGTCATTTCAGAATCTTGAACAGATGTTCAACAGTGAAAATACGGAATTTCTGTATGAAGTAGAACTTAGATACTTCTACAAATCTGTACAGTTTAGTCTGGGAGCTACAAAGGAAATTATGATGGCTAAAATAGAGGATATGGATTTCTCAATCTCTTTAGTATAGATTAGTCAGATTCTCAACATCCCTCATGAGGGAGTTTTTCATTTTGAATTGAAAAATATAGGAGATTCTGTGCAGAAATTCGAAGATATTATGTCTTTTCTTTTCGGTACCAAGACAATAAAGAAAATGTTTGTTAAAGATTTGGAGCCTGATCAGAAGATTTTGGTCAAATTTATTCAAACTAGAATAGCTCCACAGATGGAAGAAATTGAGAAGAGTTTGTACCCTGATATGTATATAATGTTTCTTATGTTAAGTGATATTAAGTTAAACTTTCCAAGATACATGATAAGGTATCTCAGTTACTTCTGTAAAAGCGAGGCCAGAATGAATTTCTACCCCTTTGGTAGATTTATTTCTAAGATTCTGTTTAAGAAAGACATGGTGAGATTAGTGGATGTTAGAGTTAACTGTCATCACAATAATACGTTTAACGCTAGACCATTGAGGAAAGTTGGATATTTCTAGAGCACAATTAAAGGAAAATTTTTTCCAGTAGGAGCTTAGGAAGACTCAGAGAGTGCTCAGGCTCAACCTGCTAAGTCCAAGGAGGGACAAGATGAATCCAGAGTCAGCAATGTAGAAGAAGGATTAACTTAGAAGTAGTAGATGTTGATGAAGACAGAAGTCAGGAGGGACTTCAATCAAGAAGAAAAAGACCAGTAAATGAGAAAGTCACTTCCACTGCTTTGGAAACTACAACAGAAGCTTTATTTTCTTATTCTTTTGAGAGAGAAGCTGTTGCTGATAAAACCTTGGAAGATGTTACTGAAAGAACAACACCAGTATAGAAATCAGGAGATCAAGAAGAAACTCAAAGGGAAAATAAGGAACAAATTGTATCTGATGTTGAAGTTGTACTTCAACAGGAACAAGAGATGGAGGCAGTGCCTGGTGGAGAAGTGGCCATACCTCAGGAAACATCTAAAATTATTGTTCTTGAAAACCTTATGGAAGGCATAGATACTGATGTTTTTGGTGAGCATGCTTTTGAAGCTCACACAGAGGTACTTCAAGAGGATTTTTCTGTGTAGGAGTTTGAAAAATCTATGGAAAAATCTGTGGACCAACCTTCTTAGGATAGAGAAAAAGAGAAATATGATGCTGAATCATTGCCTTTGGTACTGCTGCATTAACCTGAGATTGTGAATCAAGAACCGGGTGCATCAGATTCTAGAAAAGAAGAAGTTGAAGAACTGTACAGAAAAGTATCTCAGTTGGAATCTGAGAATGTTTCTCTGAGAAATGCCTCCGACTTAGAACATTTGAAGTTTCAAAAGCTGAAGGAATGTATAGTTTCAAGGCAAGAAGTTGAAATGTTTAAAAAGGATATGCTGACTGCTGTTGCATAATTAACATCTGAAATGGTTATGAAGTCGGATTTATCAGATCTGAAGCTATTTATAGAGAACCAATTTTCATCAGTTGCAAATAATGCTGTTAGTGGATCAAGTACTTCACCTGATTTAATCAGAAGGTTTCGGGCTATCACAATTGCGTTAAGCAATATGAATGACAGGATAAAAGATCTTAAATGTAATGGTGCTCATTTTTCAGTGTTGTTGGATAATCAGAAGTTCTTATTGGATCAACTGACATCTAGTGAGCCATCGATCAGAATTCTATTAGATCAGTTATCAGAGAAGCTGTCAGTATTTGTTGAAAAATAGGAAAGTATACATTAGTTTTTCAGAGTCAATTTAATTGAGGACATTCATATTACTCAAGAGAACAGAGAGCTCATTATCAATCTTGGAGATGGGATGATGAAGAGACTTCGGGAACAGTTTACAGAAATCAAGTCTGGAATCCATAAGAGATAGACCCTGTTTCCTATCTTACCCAAACCTTTATTCCTGTGTATATCATTATCATGTATATAATACTATTTTTGAATGACAATTTTCCTTCATTGTTTATTTGTTTCTTTCTTTAGTTGTTTTACAAACTTTATTTTTAATATGCCAGTACTCCAGATCTAATTATTGAAAAACAGTTCGTAATAGCATTTACTAATAGTTTAGTGCAACATTAAACGTGTTACAATCCATGTTTTTTTTCTTTCTTTTTGATATCACAAAAGGGGGAGAATTTGGATAAACACAACATCAAAACCTACATTTTTTAGGGGGACAATTAATTTTATTGAGGTTGAAAATTGAATGAGACATTAATTTATAACAAATTTTTAATTTTGAAAGTTAATTTTTGTTCAAATAATTTTAATTATTTTATGGGTTTTGTGATCCTCAAAAAGGGGGAGATTGTTGAGAAAAGTATTGTTTTCAACAATACATGTTAATGCTATTTAAAGGGGGAGATTATTGAAAATAATACTCTGTCTCTTTATGATAATTTTGATGCTCACAAATACCCTTAGTTATTTTCTAATGATTTTATTTAGTATTTTGCAGGAGTTTATTACTTTATTTTACTCTTGAAATAAAGATAATTTATTACTTAGTGCGGAATATTCTTTAGTGTGTTCTAGAATAACTGTTCACACCTTACGTAGATAAATATAGTGCGGAATCTACTTTAGCATGTTCTAGAATCACTATTCATACCCTACGTGGATAAACGCAACATAAGGATGAAAAGAGTATACTTTTTGAGATAAGAGAAAAGTATGGTTAAACAACCATACGTTTTCAGCAAAGTATGGAAGAAGAACCTTACATTAGGAAGGAACCCTAAGTTTTGGTTATAATCACAGTATGGAAGGAGAAACGTACATATGTTCTAAATGTTACGTTTGTTTCTCAAAAGTATGGTTCTTCAACCTTACTTTTGTGAACAACCATACGTTCTTGGAAAAGAATTGATCAAGTAAAAGTATGGATCTTTTACCCTACGTTTGAGTGTTAAAGAAAATGATGGATGATCAACCCTACTTTTGTATTCAACATTACGTTATCAACCTTACGTTGTTAACCTTACATTTTAAGACTGTGTTATTAACCCTATGTTTGGAGGCCACATCATCAACCTTACGTTTGGCGTCAGAAATTTTGGCAGGCAATATTTATGTGCAACGATTAGTAAGCTGATTTCTGGGCGGATTTCAAGCCGGATTTAATGTCGTTTTTAAAGTATGACTTTTACTGATTCAAAGCCATTTTATTAATGGATTTAAGATTGAATTAAAATGATATTTTTATTCCGAGTCTTAAGGGAAGTTACGACCTCTCTGTAAATTCAAATTTTTGAATATCAGGAATCAGAAGGCGACTTTTATGGATCTAAATATGCAGGAGATATGTTTTATTATATATGTTCTCTATGAAACACCATGTAAAAGAGGATTTGATCAATCTATTATTGAAAAAGGTGGAAAACAACGATTGAAATTATTCACGATTGATCTGCTGATTCAAAAGGAGCGTAAAATCTCTGTTTGTTTAGGAAGAAGGAACTCGATAGAAGATTCACCTGTTCTACATAGAATATTTACCGTGGATCTACTACTGCTAAGGTTGTGAACTATATCTCTATATATACTACAACTGGATCAACTCAGAACTGCTTTGTCTTAAAGATCAATATTTCTAGAGACATCGATCCATCTGCTGTCAATTGCATTCTGTTGCAATTGTGAAGATCAACTGTAAATTTTTTTTGAAATTATTTTTTATTCTTAAGTAACCAGCTTCTCGTTCTAAGATTTGTAGGTTCATGTTTGAACTAGAAGGCTTTGTTTCACCTTGGATTTTAAAGGTATCAAATACCTATACTCAGTTGTGAATCGGTTTGTGGAAAAGAGGACCAGATAGTGAAAATCACCAAGCTCGTGGATTAAAGCGTTGGTGGAGCGGACTAGGTGATTTCTATTCCCCAAAACACTATACATATCTGTGTTCTTGGTTTTACTTTTTCCTCTGCACGATCAAATATGATAAAGTATAAAGGATAGAACTCATTCAAGAGAAGAGTTATTGAAAAATTGCAAAAGACAAAAATCACCCCCCTCTTGTGTATAATCTGTAGATTCAGATCCAACAAACTCGATCTTTTAAAATGTCATGTGGGAGAGATACATAATGGTTAGAGTATGCATATAAAGGTGATCCCATGTTTTAAAATGGATACATATAGGTCATATCATTATTTTGAATATATATTAAGGAAATATTTATCACAAGGAATGGTACCACCATGGTCCCTCCCAGGTGTAAAGGTCCTCAAGGTGATATATAAAGGTACACTAGTTTTTAAAAATTATTCATAATGGTCATTCTTGTGAACTATTGGATACTTCATGGTACCAAGGTAGACATTGTTATTATATCAAATTCATGAAATTGTCATTAATATACCATGGTGGAGTCTAAGAAGACATCCTGAGAAGCACCAAACTAGTAAATCCTTAGAATTTTGTGGGGAATATTAGGTGTTTCATAATCAAATATCCTTCTTTGTTTCACTATGGGTGTTTTGAATGAATTTTTAAACGAGAACTCCACTTTTGAATCATGGGGAACATAAATAGGGCATAATGGAAATCTTGGAAGTCTGAATGAAGAACTCCGACATGGATAAAACAAGGTGTTCCATAGTTTGTTAAAAATGAATTTGAAAATCAAACTATTCCATGGTTGATCTACTGTGGTCTCTGTTAATAATTCTTTTTGGTGTTTTCAAATGGTTACATAATTCTATTTAAGAATAAGATCAATTTTTGAATGCTATTAAATGATACAAAAGAAAATAAACACTTGGCATTGGAACATTAAGGGTCTTTTGAAAAAAAATACATGTGAATAATTTGCTGATTTTACCACCTAGATCCAATCATGGTGATTTATTAAATGTGACCAGATGATATATAAGAAGTAATTGGAAGGAGGGAATCATTTCGAACATTTTCAGTCAAATTGATTAATTTATATGGATGATGAACCAAGATAAGCAGGGGGGATTTAGAGAGAGATTAATAAGAGAGGGGAGTTTTTTTGTAATAGCTGAAGGCTTTTTGTAGAGTTTTTGTATCCAAGAGAGGAAGAGAAATATGGGAGCTGATATATACAATCTTAGATAGAATCCCAATGACGATCTGGTAGTGGATACTCAAGTCTACTTCTATCCCAAGTCTTTGTATTCTAATTCTATACTTTTGTTTTTGTTTGGAAACTAATTTTTTTAATGAAGTTTAGTTATAATTATTTTAAACACACATTATTCTAATTAGTTTTGAATGTTTTTTTGAAATATATGAAAGTAAAGTGGGAGTTATAATATTCTAATTTCTTTTATAAGGTATGACTTTTGAGCATAGTGGGTTCAATTAGGATTAATAACTTATAGGAATTTGGGTTATTAGGTTAATTTTCTATGCGGATCAACAATTATACTAAGGTCTTGGTATAATATTTAATCAAATATAGGTTTTCAACAAGAGGACTTTTGGTGATCATTCATAATTCCATTTAGATGACACATAAAAAAAGGAATAAGGGAAGCATCCATAGGTAAATTGTAGTCCCCAACTATTATTTTAGAATATGAATTTCACACTCCTTTTCAATCCAAAATCACTCTTTCTTTTAAAATAATTCACCTTCATTTATTTCAGTGAAATTATTTTGTTTATATTAATTTTTAAACATTTTAATGTCCCCAATTTAGTATGTCTTTCAAAAAATAAAAAAAAATGTGAAAAATTTATAACATAGATTGAAACCTCAATATGATTAAACCCTAGGACTACTATATTTCATTCTATAGGGGATTAATATTTTATTAACGTTTTCTGAAAAAATCCCCACTTTAAGGAATCCTGCACTTAAGGCTTCTGTTCTAGTCATAATACAATGTAGAATTTCTTGTACCACTCCTGGAAGTGAAATCCAATAATTAGATCATATTTTTATATTATTTATCATAGAGGTATTGAGGTCTATGAACTTTCAATTTTTCTACAAAAAAAATAAATTCATATTTTTGGTAATTTATATTGATAAATAAAATAATAAAGAAAAAAGAATTTTAATTATCATATTAGTCTCCCACTACTTTATCAATTCATAATATCCTTCACTATTGGACTCACAATTCCTTACTACATAGATATTATAGTTTAAAAAATCCATATTTCCCTTATCATAATCTATACTTTGTCCTAAATAAAATATTTAGTTATATTTTGGAAACCAATATGTCCAACTATTAACTCACAGCTCCTTGATCCATTGAGTGGACTTCCCAATAAAATAATTATGACTCATATTTCTTGAACACTTTCCACTAAGTTTCACCAAGACCCTCTTTGTAAATAAACCCTTGATGCTAAATTAGCTATGGTGACATAAAAAAAATTAGTTTAGAATTATCAGACTAATGAAATCACCTTAATTTTTTTCTTTAGAAAATCACTTTAAACTATAGTTACATTCTTAATTAAAGTAATGGATGAATTTTATGAATTAATTATTCATTGATGTATTTTTCTTATTATTCATAAATTTTAATATTTTATACATTATATTCTTTACTAATATGATAAAAAGTTTATATAATTAATTAACCATGTTATGGTAAAATATTTTTTTGGCATAATATATTGATTTTACTTTATCCTACATGTTTTCTTATCAAATTTAATATATATGATCTAGTTCAATCATTATAAAAAATGAATATACATAAAAAAAAATAACTATGCACTTAGAAAATAAAATAAATAAAGTAACTTGATCATGAGATTTCTGATGGTTGATTTTTTGAGTGGAATGTAAATCAACCGATAAACCAAGTTTTGATCATAGAACTTTGTATCTTGTTGGTTGGTTTTACCTAATATCTAGTTTTGAAATATATCTTCTCCTTGGAACTCTTTATTTTAAAAGTTTTACACTCATACCTTTGTTAGAGGAACTAGAGATACGAGATACATAAAATAAACCATAGTCACATATATCATACATAATAATGGTAGGAAATATGAAACATTAGACATCATATTTAATTTAATAAAACTTTATCACATATACAATCCATTTAATAATATTAAATTAAATAGAAATCTAACACATAAATTGGTCATCTGAGCTCATGATCTATCACATTTATGTAACAACATATCATTCATATATAATATCATGCATTTTATATAAATCGACTAATTAAGGAAATTTTTTCATGAATTAATAAATAATTTTATTTTTAATTAAATATTTATTTATCTAAATTGGTAATCCAAGGAGTCACGAATATACATAATATTACAATACTCTATACTTTTAAATATATTAAATAAATTATTTTTATTTAAAATACTCAAGATAACATTTTTTACTTTGTGGAAACATGATATGTACCCCTATGAACTATGTGGCATCCTCTGTCATTCTTATCATATACCGTGTACTTACACAAAAAATTAGCATACATGGAGTGTAACACATTACATAGTGTTAGTTTATATATGTTATATCAATTAGTAATATCACTTTATATGATACACAACATGTTTTAATGTATGTGATATGTACTACTTTTAATTTATATGTTATGAACATGACATGTATGAAGATTACACATGAAATGCAGTTCTGAAATTAATTTCAAATTCAATTAAGAGTTTAATATGCTGTAAATCTTTTCCCATGGAATGTACACCATTGCCTATAGGTTTTTTAATTTAATTATATAATTAATTTTTATTATGTGTAATTAATTCACATGGTTACATCTTAGATAAACATGTGAATGGCTATGAATTTTATGGCATCTACACTAACTTCATAACATGTCCTTATTTCATGAAATTCTATATTACACACTAAGGGAATTTATGTGTCATATGTGCTGAATAATACAATGGTTATTAGTGTGCATGCTACCTACACACCAAGTAGACATAGATTTCCTATTTTTCTAAGCTGTAAGTCAATATATGTCGTTCATTCAATTCAAAAAAAAGTGTAATTAATTACATACCATGTTCAATGACCCCACGACCACAACATAATGTGGAATTATAGGGAATGTACATGAATTACAAGATATGTAACCATGAAAACCATGTTCTACAATAGAGGTCTATATGTGGTTCAATTACTAAACATGTAATAGAACTCCACATTAAAAGCAGTGATTGGGACAACCACACATGCATGTGATTGATTAACACTACCCAAAGTTTAATTTGTTTATGCAGAAAAAATCATCTACACTTCCAAATGGAATATCCATGTATTATTCACTTGTTTGTGGAATATTCTTGGCCATATAATAGTGAATGAACTCATTATATCTATATAAAGAGTTAAGAATTAATACAAAATTTCAAATAGAATAAAATAATCATGACGCTGATACAAAAAATTAAATAATTATAAATTATAATATGACAGCTGTTGTATAAATAGAAGTTTTGGGGTGCCACACAGGTGCCGGTCTAGCACATGATAAACTTGGTTTTTTTCAGATTAAATGAATAATACAAAATAATATGATTAAGAATAATCATTTTAAACGAAAAAACCTAACGAATCTTGATAATGAATCCTAAAATGAATAATAGAGGATCATTCACTTTAAATTTAAAATTAATTAAATAATAAGAATTATAAATCGGTCTGGTGATCTTTATTCGACATAAATAAAAATTGATCAAATCCCATTTTTATTTTTACCCATCATTATTCTGAGATGATATAATGCAGAAACCATCTTATATAATCTACATGTGCACCATGATATCAAAATGACATAAAAAAACTCATAGTGCTAGATGGGATGATCCAATCAAAAGGTTTTGTTCACTTTGATCCCGACATTTTACTTTATTCATAAAGGATTATATCTCTAGTTCTCTCATTATTGAGAGACTGGAAGGATGTGGACGTACCCTGTCGGTCTTGAGAGAAACCCTAGATATGTTCTTTTTTGAGATAATTCACTAAGAAGAGGATGCATTATGCATAAAAATAATGATTTCACACAATCTATAGAATGATATAATTGGATATATAGAGAGATATATTTTATAATTGATAATTTAATAAAGTTTAATACTAAAATAATAAACCTAAAATATTCCCCATGAGAATAATAGTAGTAAAAAAAATAAAAACAACAACAAAAAAATATATAATTTCATGTTACCACATGAAAAAATAAATATTATATTTCTAAAATATATATTCCTATATTTTTTTAAATTATATTTAAGATTATATCACATCCATTACCAGGTAGTTTACTTGGCCCAACCACCCTCCTCAACATTTACCGAACCTTGAATAATAAAATTATTCATTCAATAAATAACTATTTTAAATAGTATTATGAATAAATATTTATTTTAATACCCAGACTATTGAATAAATATCTATTCAATAATAAATATTATTTATTATCTTATGAATAAATTAGGATATAAATACATATTATAATCAATGGTATTATGAATTAATATTTTTTTTAAAAACCCAACTCACATACAATCATTGACTGAATAATTTCAATTAGTAAATCTTAAATAAATATTATTTCTTGTTCGTAATAATAATATATTTTAACAATTTAATAAAAATGGAATTTATCTATGATTTATGGAAAAAAATGTGTCTGAACCTCTAAGACTATTCTTCAATGGGATTAGGTGTTCTTTCCTAAAGTCCAATGATAACATTTAACAACACATCAAATCACCCATAGCAGAAGTTGTTAATTTTGAAATAATAAAAACCAAATATGAATGGTCACTATGTAATTTAATCTATTTGTCTATATATCTCATCAATTAGGTTGCATATGATTGTAATTTCCCTATATATTTAATATGTATTTCATTTAATTCTTTAAATGAACTCATTAATCACCATGGATGTGGATTTTAGTTCATCAATTACATTTTAATCAAAATGCTGAGATATCATCCTTTGGTCCTAGATGAGAAAAATCCACTATTGACTTATTAATTAATTTCATATCACTTCTGGCACACCCAACATATCCTAATTTTCCTTGAATATATGACGTCACAATTTTTTTTCAACACATTAATGTATATGAATCATGATATTCATTAATAATAATCTTAAGTAAAAGGATTAACACACATATTCATAGATAAGAATATCCAATAACAAAAAAAATTGTGGAATTCCTACAATTATGTTTATCCTTATATAATCCCATCTTGGATATTACTATGTTTAAAAATAATGATTTAAATTCTCATATGGTTAAGAGAATAAAGAACATAACAGTCTACATCCTCCATGTCCCATCAGACGATGTCATTTGACTATAGGACTTATATGTTCTAGAATATTTCTTTAGAACATTAAGGTTCTTATCATAGTGGGGAACTTCTATGATGTTTCAATGTGATATATACGCTAAGTACATTATCAAATTCACATTTCATAGAAGAATAATACATATGTTATAAGACATTTGTTACCATTCAATTCATTTAATATATAGGAAATTTAAAGTGTGAAGTAGTTTTTTATTGGAAACCAAATCCAACATTAGCTATATCCGTTCTAATACATACTATCACATACATCAATTAACCAACAATAAAAGAATTATGCATGTACTGTATCTCCTCTATTAATTCATCATTAGATGGTGATTTATGATAACTAAGATTAAATTATAAATCTATAGGGATATTAATCAATTTTTCTCTATCCATATAAAATTTTTGAGGAAACTTATCCTTATCTCTCCCTTGATATAGCTATAGTTACTTATCCTTTATTTTGTGGTAGATTATAATGATAATAAGTTTTTTATGTTATCCCCAAGTATTTCATCACAAAAGACTGAAAAAGTTATTTCATCAACAAATATATTCTATAAGCATCATTTCCGATAATATTCATATCAATAACTTAAAGAAAAAATATAATAAAATCATCATTAGAAAATTTATGAACAAGAAAAAAATGGTTAGAAGTGGTATTCATGAATCCCTGATGAAAAAGGATAGGATCAAATTTCTTATAGAGCTTCCTTAGATATTTTTTCTGACTGCATGAACTCTAATTCAGTATATAAACATAATACCTATTTCTTGTTACAAAAAAAATATTCTGGATTCTATATATAAATTTCTTCCTCAAAATAACAGTGGATGAAAGTTTTCCTTGCATCAATATACTCTATCTGTAGATCCAAATTAGTAACCAAACCAGGAATAACATTAATGGAAAAAATATTAGTAATATGTGAGAAATTTTTTTAAAATTATTACCTTGATTTAGAGGGAAACTATTTACAAAAAACTATTCCTTATATCATGTATTTAAATTGGATTATTCATTTAAAATTCAATAAATACACCTTTTCTTCAAATAAATTTTACACCTAGGTAACTTCACCAGCTCAAAAGTGTGGTTGTTATGAAATATTCTAATATTCTAATATATTTATGTAACCAATTTATAATTATAATAAATTTTCATTTACTCAACAAAATATTATAGTTCTATATATTTAGTGGGGAGAACATACTCATCATGTGAATACCAAGTATCTGTGGTATGATGTTGAGATGTTGGACGAGTGGAACTGCATGTATATTAATAACCTTGGGTAATGGATCATAAAAAATAAAAAGATCATAATAAATATCAATTGTTACCTGTTCACCCTGAATTTTATTATGAACATAAATAAAATCATTTGAATAATCATTGTGAGGTAAAAGTGAAACTGTAAAGGGAAGAAGACTTACAAAACCATTAGAATATGTGGAATAGATTGTTACCCCATATCAATGTATTCAGTAGTCCAATCCTCCATATTATGAAATTATGAATTTTGAAAAGTTTCTTAAATATAATATAATAAAACCTACAACCATACTAATCATGTATATAGTTAATAAATATTCGCTGCCACATCTTACCATCCGTATTGGATCTCTCATCTTGTGAAACATGGATAAAGATCTTACAAATTAAAATATTCAAGAATTTATACATGATCTAGTTTCCATACATAAACATATCATGAGCATAGTCTTTAAAAATATCAGTGGGTGTTAAATTTATAATATATTCCATAGTTGATAAAGAATCATTCTAAAAATTTCTTGGATACTTTTCTCCCTAATGTAATTATTAAACACTTTCCATCAACATTATATTCATTTACTCACCTAAAACCATTTATCCAGGGTGTCTTAGGAGGCATCATTTGATTTTGAATACCTTCCTATCTTCAATACTCATCAATGGGACCTGTATAATAACCCTAATTATCAATTTAAATACATTTATACTTCTCAAATGTTTCCCTGTAAATAGAAATGTGAAAATACATAAAATAACCAAGAACCTTATTATTTGAATTTAAAATAGAAACCAAAATCATGAATTAATATTCATTAATAAAATTCAAAAAAATAACTTCCAAAAATAAAACTATTAGATTTAAAATGATTCAAAAGATCATAATATACTATTTGAAGTACCTTTGACTAACAGATCACTATCGAATGTAGCCCCTCTCAATTATCTAGCAATACTTTGATCACATGTGTGTAATTTTATACCCATCAACCCGGGAAAAAAATTTATCTTAGCCAAAAAACTAAGACCCTTTTCATTGATGTGGCTAAGCCTCTTGTAAAATATTTTGTAAGAAAAAAATGTACTCAACAAAATAAGATGTTTCAAAAGAAATAGAAGTTTATTTCTAATATAATCACAACTATTTATTTTCTCAAGCCACTTTTATGGAACCAATATAAATTTCCAATGTACATTTCTAAAAGTACTGATAAATCCATAATTTATAAGAATATAAGTAGAAATTAGATTCAGATAAGCCTCAAGGGTATTTAAAAAATTCTTCCAAATCAACTTACTTCATATTTTGGTCTCGAAAAAATATTCCCCATACCTAAATGTTTTTCAGGACCATCATTCCCCATATTTTAAATCACTAAATTATATAGGCTCAAATATGTAATGAAATCATGCTTGATATAATTTTAAAATAGGAACCACTATAAAAAACCATTAGGAATCCTAAGAATAAACACTAATGGGATAATATACAATACCATGATCACCCCCATAGTGGAAATGATGGGATCATCATCATATCCATTTTTTATCTATTGATTTTACTTTATTTTTTCCTTTTTATGTGGATAATTTTTTTAAATTCCCTTTATTACCACAATGTTGAAACTAAAACTCAATTTTCTTAGACAAAGATTTTCTTTTTTTCTTTCCTTTTACAAATTATATTCTAACCCAGATTCATTTCCTAAAATCTCCCCTTATTCTATACTAAAAAATTATTTAATAATAAATTTCTAGAAGAAATTTCCCAAATAATACATTTAAAATAACTAAATTGATAAAAAAATTTCACAACACTATTAGAAGAAGAACCAATTATTATAACATGTACATTATCCCATGACTCAGGTAATGTATTGAGTAACCAAATCACCAAAACATTATCTTCCAAAGTAATACCCATTCTAGATAACTCATAAACTTTTTATGAAATTCACTTAAATAATTACAAATTTATGTACCTTATTTAAACCTCAAGTTCATCACAAGTTTGAGGAGAATTACTTTATTATTTCTAATATTGGAAGAATAAGTGGTGTTGAGGTTATCTCAGAATTTCGTTGCATGAGGGAAATTGAATATATGGTTTATCAAATTACCTTCAACCCCCTAAATTATGAAAACATAAACTATATAATTATTAAACACACATTATTCATTGGAATTTACTCCTAAATTTAGGGTTCCAAACACTAGCTTATGAATTATATTTTAAAAAATACGAGACTTATTTTTAATCCAGATATGTTATTATTATTACCATTATTTAGATCATCCAATTAAAATTAAAATCCACGATTAATCAGAATAAGAAACTACTATTATGATACTAAATTTTGGGGAAATAGTGAGTGTTGGATATAAAATAGAATGAAAAACAAAAATTCATAGAATAATAAAATTCTTTCCCAATAAGGAAAGATTTAAAAATTAAGCAAGTTCATAATGGACCAGAAATATGTAAAAAAATTAAATATTGACACTGAGAAATTTTAAAGTAGAAAACCAAAAAATGGAAGAAACATAGATCCTAATCCTGGAAAAATATCTATTAATAATATAAGAATACATAATATAGACTCTTAAATAATAATGGTATCACAAAAATATAACTCTATAATAATTTAGATAATTTGGAAAATGGATGTGGTAAAAAAAATCAGAAAAAAGTAGTATTGTGAAGAAAAAAGAACAAATAATAAAACTTACTATAAAAATTTTAAGATCACTTTAGGAATATCCTAGCATTGAAAAAAGACCCGGATTAGAAGAAAATATATCATCGATCAAATTTGATCAAAATCTGAAAATTTCACTTCATGTAGATGGAAACGAAGTCCTCTTTTTGTACCTCTATCAAAACTAAAACAATAGCTCTAAATGTTTTCTTATAATTATTTCACCTTAAAATAACCATAATTATTAATATTATTTATTAATAAAATTGTTAAAAGTGGAGAGAGAAAAATATCTTCAACCAAATTCAAACAACACCTTAAAAAGCAATCATGTGGGCCCAAAGTAGAGGTACACCCACAACATCACTTACCCAAAGAGATTAAACCTAAATTGTTTCCATGCCACCACATGAGAATAATAATTTGGTTATATAAAAAGTTAAAAAAAATTGAACCATAAATTTTTCCCACACCCTTTGATTAATATGTTTAGAATGAGACAGTTCCATGCCTATGAAATTAATTGTGATCATTGGATTAGTTTTAGGATGATGTATTTTTTTTTATTTTCTTTATAATTTCTTTTCCTCAAGAATTAGTAAATTAGGTTACCATAAAGATTTATGCTTAATTTTTTTCACATCTTAGATTATGGGTTTTTCATTATAATTATCATAATTTATCTTTGTGTTTTATTGAACTTCTATGTATTTTGTGTCTATTATAATGATTATAGTCATCTATGATCTTAATAAATGCTTCATAAACTATTAGGAAACATTAATTGAGGGGTAATGGACTAAATATGTTTAGTTTCTTAAGTTTCCTATTGTTTCATTTTGTAAAGTTTAATGATATCAAAAAGTTTTTTGTTTTTCATCACGGAAGAACTATGTTTTTGATAAATATAATTATACATCAGAAAATGAATAAGGGGAATATAGTTGTACATATACATTAAAGCCTAACTATGGGTACATGAAATATATATCTAAAAATATTTCAACTATAATTTTATGTTTTGTGGTTTTTTAAAATTATAATAAAATACTTTCACTATGTATGGTTTTAATTGAAAATATCTATGATAATTCACCTATATAAACTAGTAAATCCCATTTCAAAATTTTAATTTAATTTGTTTCCATTTTTCTTTTCAATGGATAAAGTATATTTAAATCATAAAATTATAATTTTTTCTTTCATGGATTAATTAAGCATGTTGATTTCTATTATTAATATGTCATTAAAATTGAAAATTTAAATTGAAAATATAATGGAAATTTGAAATAAAAATTTATTGGATAATCTTTCTAGTTTAGTCACAATTATGATTTAAAGGTGAGAATCACTCATAGAAAGAACCCATTTACAATTCAAAATTTCAAAGAAAATTTCTACTGAAAATGTAAGGTATAATATTATATATATTTTCCATCTAAAAATTATTAATTTTAAATAAAAGATTACAATGATTTATTATAATTTAACTTTTAAATTTTTTTCATTACTTTGAGTCATCCCTAATACATATTCTTCAATATATAACTATTTTTAAATATAATATAGTTAACATTAATCATATATAGATCCAACATATAGAGAACATAAATCATAAATAAGTTTCATATATTATCTTTTAAAAGGTATATATGTGAAGATTATTTAAAATAACCATCATATATTATTTTAAAAATATGGTCATGTATGATAGTTAAATGAAATAATATTATACACATACACATATATATGATGAAAAAAACATCATAATCTATCAGTAAAGTACTTGGAATATATCCATCAAAGTCTTGAGTTCGAGTCTCAAGGAAGGTAAGTAATCTGATATTGGGTAATGGGACATAGTATAGTAACTTTATGGAATATTTATCCTCTTAAAAGTAGTAGGATGAAAGATGACAGACTTACCAAACTAGGGAGTAGTGAGTTCTTGTGAACCAATCCTCAAGGAGATGTGTACTTTAGAAAAAAAAGTCCATATATTTTTACATTAATATATGATATATATTTAAATAACTATTATGTATTTTTTAAATAGAAATCTTTTATTCTGATAGTCTTTTGAGAGTAAATGTAAAAACAAAAAACAATGAAACTTAAAAATAAAAAATAACACAACTTAAATTATAGAAAAAATTACATAATTAAATACCAAAAAACATAATTTATATAAGATATGTGAAATTATTTATATAAAATATATGAAAGAAAACATGTTATATTTGAGAAAAATATTTCTTAGTTAATAATAGATGTTTATTTTTTATAATCAGTTTCATCTTTACATTTAATATTTAATTGGCCAGAATACATGACTCACCATAACCTAAATATGAAATAATATTTATAATATAAAAAATAAGAAAATATTTTATAGAATAAAACATGTATTTAAATAGAGAGAGAGATACATAAGAAGAAATTGAAAATTGACTAAGATATTTTGATTTTATTAGGCTAATGAGAGTTAGGATCAATAAAATATGAAAATTTTAGGCAAATTAATCCTATGAATATATATTTATGTATATATGTATGAGAAAATTTGGGAGATCACTCAAGTGTTTTGATGAAATTGAATGTCAAATTTCAAATGGGAGTTAAAAGAGAGTTTCACTAGTTGAATGAGAAGGTTTCAATTTAAAATGTGACTTAAATGGACAATATTTGTGGTTTTTTAAATAAAACCCTAATATATATAAAATATATCATGGTTATTTTGAAAACAATCATTTATTTTAATATCCATTATATGAAAATTTTATTGAAAATGATTATATATATATATGTATATATTCATGAATTCATGATTGAATATATGTATGTATGTATATGATTTATTTTTAATAAAACTATAATTTAAAAGCTAGAATATATGTAAAATTTTCTAGTAGTCTAGTGTGATGTTTATAGTGATATTGAACACCAGAGTTTCATATTGAGATAATCCATTGGGAGTCCAATTTAAATAAAAAATTTTATCTATTTTATTCATGTGTCTGTGTTTAGTTCCACATTTAATGTGTGTTGAGAATATTATACCATCAATTTCACTCATAGTTTTTGTTTTATTTCATATATAATTTAAAATAAAAATTTTGGTATAAAAATTATAGTTCACACTGATTGAGACTCAAATTTCTCCTGCAAAAAATTCATTAGAGTCAATTTTTGATGGTATATTTATAAGTGGCATGGTTAAAGAATTGTTTTATGAATTGTTATTATTTAATATAGGACTTTATTAACATTTGAGGTATATATAGAAATATAAATATTTTATTTACAACTTCTGAGACAAATTTTGGTAATTTTTAGCAGATTTGTGCCCAAATTCCTAGTATGTATGCGATACATATTAAAATATACAACAAGGTATGAAATAAGGATGACGTGTGAGGAAATATCCTTTCTTACATGGTAATTGAAAAATCCGTGGATTTGAATATAATTTAATAAAACAAGGAGATATCATATAGAAAGGGTGTTAAAAGAATTTTATTATATGATCCACACTAAAAACAAATTATTTGTGATAGAAACTAAATAATAATGATTTAAACATTTCATTCTTATACACATAATCTTTCATTAATCAAATAAAACACCTGGGAGAATTGGTTACAAAAGGTGACAAAGGTTGCAACTGAAAGAATTTACTCATAGTTATTTGAAATTTACTTGTAAATTCTTCAGTTCAAGGAGTGTCCTTTTAACCTATATAAAAGAGGATTGGTCAAAATAATTTGTGTGTACTCAATAAGTATGATATTGGAAAATTCTCCCTCCCTAATTGAGATTTGTTCCTCCTTGCTTCATTATAACTTAAGATACTATAATATTATGAAGGCATGAGGTTCTTGCTGAAAACATTTGAGTTTTTGAATAAAACTCATGGATAAACCATAAAAGGAAGATTATATTGGATATTGCAAGTGGTATTTATCACATATAGTTAAATGGTAACAATATAAGTAGTGTATTAAATTATTTTTTAATTTGATGTTTATATGATATTGGTTTTAAGCCTGATGTTCCTGGAATTTTCTGTTTCTAGTGTTTTATCTATATTGATTAATATTCAATCTATTATTGAAACACAACAGTGTTATTAGAGCCATGAAATGGATTTTTGATTCATTAAATAATGTTTAAAAATGATGGAAACTAATGTTATCTTATTTTCATGTTTTATATTATAAAAAATTATTAGAATATTTTTTTGGAGAGGTCCATACAATATGCGATATAACAAGATGCGATACAACCATATCATATGATATGAGTTATTTTAAATGATAACTTAGAATAAATCCTCTGATTTTTCAAATATTTTAGTGTATTGTATGGGATGTCATATAGGTAAATTATGTTACTTCATGTTTCAAGAATAAAGTGTCATATGACATTTATGATAGAGAAGATATCGTAAGACACGTAACCCAGGAGCTGAAGGATGATATAGGTGCAGACTATTATAGATAAAAAATGGTAAATAATATGTAATGTTACTAATTATGGAAAAAATATATCATAAAACAAAATATCATGTAAAATTCATTTTCCTTACTTTATCAATTATAAATTCATTTTATAATTTATAATTTTTTTATAATAAATGTGAAAAATTATTTTGACATATTAATTTAATATTTTTTATATTAAATTAGTTAGTCATAAAATATTTTTAATTAATAAAAAACATAATTTTACTTTTTTTTTGTAAAATAAATAATCCTTAACATTAATTGTTAATATTAAAATACATTTTAAAATTATTTTTCATGACTTTTAAATTGGATAATAGATGTTTATGCCAAAATTTATAAAGGTAATTTATAAAATAGTTACAAATTTTGAAATGAGGATAAATATAAAAAAGTTTATATTTAAAATTATTAATCAGTCAGAATATTTAATTTTAAATGTTCAAATTAAAAAAATTCTTATTTGAGTAATTATTTTAACCACCTAAAAAGACATTTTGATAATTTATATGACCAAGCATTAAATAACATTAAATATGTGAAATTTATATTATTTAAATTATATAAAAAACATGATTTGAATGTAAAGTGTTTATATTTCATATAATATAATATATTTAATGTTAATTCCATATATAAGGTAATTGTTAAATGAGAACATTAGAAATAAATACCATGTTTTTTTGTTAATCTGTTATGAAATGTCTATAAGTATGCCTAAATGACCAACATAGTTCACAATTATTTCAGGGTGTTCAAACCCTTTCAAACATTGAAATCCTCATCCTAGAACTACCCATAACTTTTGAATCATACAGAGTCTGTCAATCCCCACTTTCCCCAATGGATGAACTTTGTGTATGATGATGGTACATGCACTGCCATATTTAACTCACCTATACCTGTCTAAGAGCATACATTTCGAGGGGAATAATTTCTTACATCCCGATTAGATAATGTTAGTCAATAATTATGGTGAACGTTCTACTATGTTTAGATCATAAATATCTATTTAAGTAAACAGGATCAAGATGAATCCAAATGGTGATACTTTATCCCACAATACTTATGATGGTGTATGATAAAGGTACATATATTGCAATATCTAGATAACACATACCCTTACAAATTAGTATGTATCAAAAATGATATATTGGTCTATATTTCAAAACATTTTAGATTATGATTAAATTTTACCCATATTCATCCAATTTTATGTGAATTTGCTTTATATTAGTGTTACACTTAATTATTTTCCTAGATTATCATGGATCGAAGATTTGGATAATAAATAAGAAAATGAATTGATAATGATAAAAAATATCTTTTCAATTGATGATAAAAGGAAGAAGGTAACATACACATTTTCGAGTCTCTCTATCATTATATTAAAATGGGGATATTTAATTAAAATTATTCTATAAAGTGAATTGAAAAGACTTTGTGAGTTGTGTCATTGGTTGATTAGGGATGTCGATAGCTCAAAATAACTCGACTAGTGCAACAAATTTTGTTTTTTTACTCCAGGATGCAACATGTCCACCCTTTCAGTGGAATCCATCCTACCCTTCTTAGTCTTATTATCAAGATGATCCTCCCCCTCAGCCAATTTCTCAATGGTGTCCAAATCATTAAGGTTTTTATCCAACACTAGGTGTAGTTACTTCACCAACTATCTAATCCCCATGGCCTAATCTTCTAACTCCCGTGATACTAAGGTATATTGTGATGTTTCTTTAAGAATCACAATTTTATGATCTATGAACTATCCATGAACTCTATATTGTAAAGATACTATTTAATTATGTTTTTTATTCATGATTAGTTGTTATCTCCTTCACCTTGGTATGGATGGAATGGTAATAACACCCACACCATGAACAAGAGATGAAGCTTATGTAGTTTCATTGGAAACACTCTTAAAATGTTTTTGAGATCATATGAAATATTTAATTTTATAAATACTTCTATATGAAACACTATATATTAAAATACTCATGGTTTGGATCGGAAAAACTCTTAAAAGGAGATATTTATTTAGGGACCAACTCACTCAATTAGGGTCTAGTATCAACACCTTCTAAATGAGTTAGCTATTGAATTGTAGATGTCCCAAAAATTTATATTCGTTGAAATATTTAATTAGATTTTTTTAATTTCAATATTATATGGTAGGATTACCTAAATATAAAACTAGAATATGTTAACTAATAGAGATGAGAAGATGTCATATGATAAGATGTGTGAATACTCACATTTATTCATTAGAACATTGGACACCTTGACTTTTGTGTCCCCCTTGGCACGAAAAAATGGTGGGTAATATTGTGGAAATTTATACAAATTATTTCAATATTATTTACCAATTTTCAAGGACACTACATCCTTTAATAGAATAGTTGGACCAGTATTCATACCCGACCCGGGTTTTCCCAAATCATTACCATGAATGACACACATGGACCAACATGTCTTAGTCAAAGAGCACAATGAGAAAAAAAATAGTAAGGAGACATAGATATAACCATAAATCATGGGATATATAGTTTCATTTACCATTTTAACCTCATTATATTATGCAGTAGGAGGATTCTCCTATAGTGGTACATCCTACAACAAAGTCTTGGTCCTAGAAGATCTTTTTAATTTAGAAATTTACTAAACATCAATGGAGAGGTTCATATAAAAATTGGTGTTAATTTTTTAGAAAGGGAATAATATTAATATAATTAAATTAAAATAATACATTGAAACCCCAAGAATTTAGTTTAAATAAATAATAAACTTGAAAGCTTTCTTATCATGCAACACTGAGCTTTAAGAGAATTGAGATATATTATATAAAATATTATTAGTTAAATATGACTGAGCATTTGAATTAGAGGGTGATAATATGAGTAATTAAATTATGAAATATATTTTTTATGGTCTTACTCAATACAAATTTATTGATTTATTCTTTATAAATAAGAACTATTTTTCAGTGAAGTCATGTCATTCTTCAAAAATGTATTTTTCCTGAAAAATAATTTTATTTAATTCTATGCATGGATGTTATAATTACTTTCTTCCAATTTTTAAAATATCATTCTATAAAAGAAAAATAATTTTTTAAATCATTATATCGAAATTATCTTTGTGTGAAATTTTGGTATTTTTCAAAAATGACTTATTTTCTAGTGAATAGTTAAAAATTCCAATTTCTAAAATACTCTCATTTATTTTATTTAATTTAATGGTTCGATTATATTTTATATTTGGTATTAAAGTGAAATATGATCTATTTCATAGTCTAATTAATTCCATTTTAATCAGTAATAATCTTGTTTTTGTTGTAAGTTAATTTTTATACTTAAAACACATTTTCTAAGCACTAATTTTCATGGAATTTTAGAAATTTATATTAAACCAGATTTCTTAAACTTCTATAGATTGAATATTTAAAGCCATATACAACATTAGGAATCAATAGGTTCAAATTTGATAATTTTTTATTTTTATATTTGGTCATTATGAATAGTGACCATGGTAAATATTTGTCACATAGATAAGGGTAAAATTGGTAAAGCAAGGTGAAAACCATGAGATAAGATCTCAATATAATACCAAAAAATGTATTTATTTTATGGGATGGGTGAAATTAGAACATATCAATACCAAATTATAATATATGGAATTCGGTCCCATTTTTCCTTGATAATTACATTTATATTATTTTATGTAAACAAAAATACAAAATACCAATCTCTTTCCTTTTAATTTATTTTATACAATCACATAGGTATAAGAATTTGATCTAAAAAATAAAACAGTTTATTTAAAAAATTATTAATTTTTTTATTATTATATTTTTAATTTTTTAAATGTTTTAATTACCTTAAATGATTACATGATTCTGATATAGTGCTTATGAAAGGAGTAGAAAAATCAATGTAAATGATTTTTAACAACATCAAAAGTAATATTTTTGGAATACTTATAGTGTCACATAAATTTTATATTCAATAATACTGTATCATTTATGGTTAGGTATATTATATTCAAAAACTATTATTATACTTATGTTATTAAATTCAAATTAAATGAATATTGTAAAAAATGATATTAATGACATTTTATAAAAAATAGTATTTTATTAAATTATTTAAAAATGATAAAAATATTTAAAGAGTGAACTTAGAATGATACATGGTACAAAATTCTCTACAATTTTATTTTTATCTTGTTTTAACCTTATAATTAAAATTATAATCCTTTAAGACTGAAAATGTCGTTACCATGGTTAAGGATAAAAAATGGTTAACAAAGGGGCTCTTTAAAATGATTTGTTTTAAAATGACCTAAAATGTTTCTTAAAAATAATTTGTTTGGTTTTATTTTGACTATAAACTTATTAAATTCCAATATGAGTCATTTTGGATCAATTTTCTAAGCAATTCACTTAATAATATTTTAAAACATTGACAAATTATAAGTATACCACTCAACTGAGTTATAAACGGGCCCCTGCTCCCCTAAATTCTTCAGACCAATTTGAGAAATCTAGATAAACCAAAACCCGATAATTTCCCTTCTCAAATATCCTATCCTCTAATTATAGGTGATGGTCTTATTAAAATACCATTCCAAGGGTCCTTAAGAAGGAATCTAAAGGAAGTATACTAAAGAAGAGGTTATTATCTTTATCAAATATTTTAAATTTATTTTTTCTCCAAATTAAAATAAATTAATTATACTAATCATAATATAATAAATATAGTATCATCATAATATTTAGATGTTATTATGGTTATGGGTAAACTATTTTCTATACCTTTTCTATCCTATGAAAAGTGAAAACATCACTTTGGTGTATATACAACTTACTGTCACCAAGTTGTAGTGTAATTATTTTTTGAAATCCTTTTTAATTGTATGAAAATAAAGATGTAACTCATAAATATATATGATATTATAATTAATTTACAACTATAATATTATATATTTTTTGTTGCATTTGAATTTGGTGGAAAATAATAACATCACTCGTGTGTACGTATAAGCTACCACCTCCCAAAAGTATTGTGATTTATTTTTATTTTCTTCTTGAAATGGATGATAAAAAGGATATATTTAATTAATATATATTATATAATAATGATTATATAAATTTTAATTATTAATAATATTTCTTAAATATAATGCCTTAAAAATTGAAAACAACGTTTATGCATATGTATGTCATATCATCTCCATGAATAGTGTAATTATTATTTTTACCTCCACCTTTCATGGAAGATTCTAAATATACATATATATATAATGAATATATTTTATATTTATTTCATGAATCTAATTTTGGATATGTTTTAAACAAAATCAAAGTACTATGACTAGAACTGCAGAACCAAAAAATCCATGAAAAAGAAAACGGTTAGCACTTAAAAATGATAATTTTAATAAAGAATTAATAATAAATGTTTCATGATATATTATATGTTAATATTATATGCAATTATATGTATGAAAATTACTCTTTTATAGATTTATAATAATATTAAATTTATTATATTAGAAGTTAAATCATGTTTAACTATGTGTAGACGTGAGGTATGGGATTTATTAACTCAATTTCTAATCAATGGGTTATACTTCTATAAAATTAACTATGTTACACCATAATTATGTGTGAGATTACAAATGATTTTATTGTATTTTATTTTAACATTTTTTATGGATTTTTTGTCACACATAATGAATTTATTTATTATTTTTCACTACAATTTTATAATCTTTGTATGAGTTTCTCATCTCACTTTTGTTTCAATGAGATATATTCCATATTCACCACTTGTTTCATTAATGTGATTTATATACTAGCCCTTTGATATGATATATCATGATTGAATTTATATTAAGTATTGAAGTGACTAAATTCACTGTTTAAGGAAAATCATCTTTATTTTTCTATTCCACCAGAAATATTTCTCTTCTATGCCCATATTTTCAATAATTTTTTTTATGAATCTATAATAATTGATTAAATAAACTTTTACCTATGCTTATGTAATTTAATTTTTTTTAAATGAAATTTTTTCTCATTTTCTATACAAGGTAATTTTATGAAGGAATTAATAAAATATTTGTTTTAACAATTACGACATGAATAGAGTTTACTATCTTCATGGACACTCAATGATCTTAATCATAATTTACAGATTTACATGGTTTATTTCAATGATTGTTTTCCTAATATTATGTAATTTTTTAGTTTTTAAAAGTAATTTTCATAGTGAAAATTTGTTTTCGTCCAGAATATTTTTAATGATCATTTTATTTTATTTATATTCATCAATTTCAACAACCATTTATTTTAATTATGATTCACTAGGGATATGTTATAATTATACCATCATTATTCATATATTGATGGTTTATATTCAGTTTTAATGGAGAAAGTATAAATATACCATATTTTAGTTATAAAAGTATGGATAATCATTGTCCTTAAGGCATGTTGATTAAGTTGTATTGTTAATTCATATAATTAATGCATTTAACTTATTAAGTGGTGGGTTGGTCTTAAAATTACATATCCCCTTGATTCATTCATATATTTCATGAGAAAAACTAGTTTGTGTATTTGGTGTATGAAAAAATTGTTTACATAGGTTTTCCTGACACAAGGTCTTGATGGTAATACTATGATGTCTAAAAGTACCTATTTTTTCATTATGAAACAAGTTACGGTTATCCATGTGATTATTTATATTGTTATGTTATCCATGGTTTTGGTTCCATTTTTATGGTACTACATATATAAAATATTTGATTATTGTTTATCATGATTGTATTATTTAGGTATTATTTATTCATGATATATTATGTTTTATGTAACCCTTAATGAGTATTTTATATCACCATTATTTTGTTTTCATTTCCCCCAAATATGAGATGGAGTATTTGAATGAGTTTAATGATGTATATTATTTACTATTACTATATTTCATATTTTTCTTTTAATGTATAAATAAGAACCATGGAGCTAACTAGTTATTCGAAAAAATTAAACAATTCCATCATTTGAGGTGTAATCAATTATATCTTATGCTAATGTAGTAATGTAACCACCAGCTTTGGGATACTAGAGTTGTGTAATTAAAGCTTGTATCAAACACGATTTAATAGAAACCATGTGAACTATTTTTATGAATACATATATTAGGGAACATAACCCTATGATATTATTTGAGGATATATATATAATATTAGGATAATATCATAAATGATTTAGTAAGGTATATATTATGTTGTTTTCTTAAAAATACATATCTTCATAGACACTATAAGTGGACATGGTTTTTATATAGATTCACCCAAGGGTAATAACCTTGAAATGAGAGGGTCGAATATATCTTGACCATGATTCTAGTGCATAGTGAGTGTTCCCTTAATGGGAACCTGGTTTGAAACTCTTGGGGGATATTATTAGGTTAAATCATATTTAATTTATGAACCATTATAATGGATTTGAATAGATAATGACCATGAATAGACATGGTTAAAGAAAGAGTCTTAGATTGAAATATAGGTGCAATGATTTAGGTATCCAATAAATTATTTTCATGATTATTTGCTTTATCACTATGATTATTGTTTCTTATACTACTATTTTTGGTTTTATTCATTAGTAGACACTAGAAGTAACCCTGTTAATACAGAATATTATAGACAATGGAATGATCTTCCTCATGAGAAAAAATGAAACAGGAGCTAGATGGTGAAACCTAGTGATTACGCATAATCTACTATATCGTTATATGTTTAACAATATATACTTGGGGGAGTTTCCTAACACAAATAATAAGATAAAAATGGAGTTTCATGGAAATTACGGTAATAAGGACCACTAAAAGAAAAATATTCAACATCATTCATGTAATGAATGTTAGAAGAGGATCATGGTGAATTTTATTAAAGGTATAGGCAATTTTTTTACCTATCGATAAAGAGGGAATCGAGCCATACACCATCTCTTGAAATGTTCCTAGTATAAAAACCCGGAGAATTATCACAAAATTTATATAAAAAAATTCTTATGTAATTTTAATTCTATAAAGATGAATATGAAGAATATATGAGTAACATATAAGAGGTATGCATTATTTAATTAATGAATTTAATTTTAGAATAAAGGACGAGTTATCTTTTGTAAGTATACATTATTTTTTGATAGATTTATAATGATTTAGGTTATTTTTGGGAACCACTATCTTATTTTACAGATTATATGATAGGGGATATACATTTCTTTATATATGACTTTATGAGTAATTAATGTTTCTTGGAGATAAATGTAAAATTAACCTTGGAAAAATTTGTGATCAAGTATTTCAGATTTTTGGGTTTTAAATTTATAGAGACATAGTTTGGGAATGTATTAAGGATAACGATATTTAGAAAATATTAATTTATACATTAGGGGTTATTTTTGAGGTTTTATAAATTAATGTATCATATTTTTCTATATTTGAGAACTTATAATAACCATTTTGTGTTTTTTAGATATTTATAGAAATAAATATTTAATTTCATTAATTTATAAATATTATGATCCATTAAAAATTAATTTTAATGCTTTACACATGAAAAAATCATCTTGAATATTCATTTCATGGAATTAGTGTTGAAGTGGAAATTCATTGAAGTATAACTGAAGGATAAACTAAGATTATGAAATGGAAATAAATAGGCTAAGTAAATTATTTCATGTTCAATATCTTGAAAGTAAATAAATAACTAAGATTTATAAAAATGGCCATGAAATAAAGATATTTTACTTTTACCATAATTTTGAATTAATTGGTGGTCTTTTCACCCCTCACAGATTTATGGTCTTGTGGACATTAACTTTCTCATGACCATGTTTTATTATACTGTTTATTTGTTGGAGGATGATGGTTTTCTCCTCCATGTCTATATTTTACATTACCACAAATGTTCTCCTAATATGGAAACCTAATGTTGTTTTATTTTAGGTAATCATTACCCTTCCCTCATCCCCTTTTAAAGTAATTCTTATTATCCCTCTATATGATGTGATTTTTCAATAAAGTTATTTTAAAATATTTAAGATTTGATTAAAAAGATTAAATTTTGAGGGAAAATTATATTTTAGGGTGGGGGTGGGATGTAACACACTGAAAATTTAGTTTAAAATAAGAATAAGATTACTAGAATTATTAACATGAAACACTGAGCTTTAAGCGAACTGAGATATATTATGTAAATATTATTATTTAAATGTGACATAGCCCTTGAGTTGGTTGGTAGCTATATGAGTCACTATATTATAAAATAATTGTATAATATTCCTACACAATAAAAATGTGATGATTAACACTTAAAAAATAAGCACTCAATTTTGAGTGAAGTCCTTTTTGGATTCAAAAATGTATTTTTCTTTAAAAAATAATTTTGTTGTATTTTGTGTGTGAAAGTTGTAATTAATTTATACCCCCTTTTTAAATTTTGATATATAATTAGAACTACATTTTTTAAATCATCATAAGAAAATTAACCTATGGTAAACTTTTGGGAATTTTCTAAAATGATTTTTAGTGAATATTTTAAATATAAATTTTTTAAATACTATCATTTATTTAAATTAATTTAAAATCCCATTATTTTTTGGATTTGAAATTAAAGTGACATGTGATCAATTTTTTAATCGAATTAATTCCATTTGAATAATTAATATTCATAATTTTCATATAAGTTAATTTTTATTCTTAAAAATGTATTTTTATAAGAACATTTTTCATTGAGTTTTATGCATTTATATTAAAATTAATTTATATAACTTATTGAGATTGAATCATGGAAAATTAAAACCATTTTTGGAATCAATATCTTTAAATTTTATAAATAGAACCATTTTATTTTTTCTCATTATGAACTATAACTATGGTAAATATTTTTCACATCGTTATGTGTAAATTAGATAAATAAATGTTAAAAACATTAGACAAGGTCACAAAAGCAACCCAAAAAATTGAATTTTTTTCTTAATTTTATGGGTTAAATTTAAGAATATCCATAAAAAAGTTTAATATATGTGTTATTCGGAGTAGAACACTCAAGAGGGGGGGGGGGTGGATTGAGTATCTATAAAAATTTATGATTAAAGATTCATTCTTTGAAAATTTACCCTTATTAAAAATATAATCTTTGTGTAACATCTCGGACCCAAACAACCACCTGAATAGTGCTAAATGGGTCAGGTATTACCAGCTTAGGCGCACCTCCCCGAACGAAAAATGTTGCCGACTAGGAGAGAGGGTCTTGTAAGTATAATGTGGAGGCTATACCCTCTTGGAGGATAAAAATGGTACTGGTCCGAGCATAATATAAAATTAGAAGACTTTTTAGACTCAAACCAGACCCACGTAGTTAAAGCACAATCAATAGAAATAAATAGTGGAAGCAATAAATATAAACAGCAGTAGTGGAATATAAACACAATTGCATGATGAACCACTTGTAACAATTAGTAGAACAAAAAAATCATGCATCCAGAGAAAGCCAATATATAAAAGGGCGCTAATGGATTACCAACTATAACTATAATAAAAAAGTTAATCATGCTAGTACAAGAAAGAATGCAAAACAAAGAAAACTCCATCTAGGTAAGACGTCAAGGTCCCTACCATCCCCCTGCGACATCAAAAACAGTCGAACTCTTGAAGCTAGTCTATTTTCTACACGTAAAACCATAAACTTTGCATGCACCCCGAAGGGATTGTGCGGGGTGTGAGATGAATCTCATTTGGATACCAACCAACAGTGCATATATAATATAATTATTTAAACATGCATTAATTTATAAGGAAAACAGTCAACAATATGATGCAAAAATAAACACAACCTCCACTAGTGCTTAGAAGCCACCATGGAGGGTCACCTACTTCAAAAATGCCAAAATCCCTTTCATGTAACCTAGAACTATGTGCCCCCTGACACAGTGTGTCTCAAGTACCGACATCCTGAAGGCACGCCCAAGAAGTAGTAACTTGGAGGAGAAAAATGCATGTCCTCAAATAAGGATATGGAGGGATAGCTATGTCTTTCCTCAAGAAATTAACTAGAGGGATATCAATATCTACCCTCAAATCAGTAACCAGAGGGACAACGATGTCTGCCCTCAAACCATGGTGAGGTTCTGCCCCAAACCTGATAGCCTCAACGCTATCCCCCGAATTCTCCTAACCTTCCACATGGATTCCTATAGCAAGCACCCCTAAATCAATAGTACCTAAACCGCCACTATTGGGGGACTCTACCCACATGAGTGGTCAAAACCACCTCATCATAGAGTCTCTATGTATGCACTACTCAAAGTTCTGGGTGAGTAGTAATCACAAAAATAAGTTTGTAAGACACAAAATCTCTGTCACCTCATTCCAATGCGACCATGTCACTCAAGTCCGATGGCCTTGCCATCAAATTAACCCGGTCCATGCCCAACCTGACTGTCACACTGCCTAAAGACGACATCTATGACGCCCAATACCATGATCAGAACAACTCACTGTAACCCAGACCAAACCCCTACCAGGATTAACATCACTCAACAATAACCAGGACATGCCCAACACAAGGTAAAGGTTCCAGCATATGAAATATCACACATAATATATATATATATATAATCAAAAGAAACACTTTAAATAGGAATAACAAACTAAACAGTTGAATTGCACTAGCTACGTGGTGTCACATACCAGCACTAAGGTCTTGGAAGCCTTTAACAATTTATATCATCACTTAACAAATTGAACTCAACAGTTTAAAAAAAACATTCATTTTCAAACATTTTGGCATACCCGACCAAAATGAACAAATAGAGAAACAATCGCTCACCTATCCTATCTCAAGAAAAATAGGTAAAAGTGAACACCCAAAGGCATCCCACAGGTCTAATAAGAAATTTAATATGCAATAGCAGATAAAACATGGTCTCGCTCAAAGTACCCAAATATGCAACAAAGGTTGCGTCACCCAAAAGTATACGAAAAAATGAATGAAGGTATAAACCACCTAATTGAGACTTGTAGATGTAGTCACATCCGATATCAAGATATAATTTTAAGCTGATCTACGCAGATCTACATTTCTGCAAAATCTTGGTAACTCGGCTCAGATGGAATTTGTGGTGTGTAAGGCAAAGAAACTAAAACGAAAATGGGTGCATGGGTTTATCCATCCTGATGTGATCCCGTAACCATATACATATTGAATAATGGACATTGAATGATGATTATAGGGTAGGAAACATTCTTTGGAATTTTGGAATAGACCTATTTCGAAGTTGGGGAAGAAAAATGCGTTTTCTGGAATAATACAGGACACTTTTTCATTTAAGAGAATAAAAATAAAAATACATGGCCTGTAAAAAGGACTACACACCATGTAGTTCCATAATTTTACTTAAGCGTAGGTAGACACATGGTTTTGATGTTCCACATGGGTCGACACATGGCTAGGACTCAGCCAGTATGTGGAAGGAAAAATATACATAGCGTGTCAAGAAACACTTTGCACTGTGTAGAAGGAAATTATTACATGGTCATCACATAAAATGTACTCGGGAGCACACAACTGGTACATGCCTAACCCATACACAATATGTTCTTTGGAGTACATGGTGTTTAATCTAGAAATTTCTAGATCTTCCCTGATTTTCCCAGTCTTCTCAGAAACAAGTCAAAAATTCAAACAGGGTTGGGATTTTGACCCGTTCTAAAAACCTTGGTTCTTACAATCTCCCTACCTTAACATAGCTCATCCCTAAGATATCAAACGAAAACCATAGATGGCACCAACCATACCATCCTGATCAAATTAGTCCGTACAACCCCAGTCTTAAAGGTTTTGGCTAAATACCTCAAGGGTCTCCCCACCTTAGTTTTTTCCTAACTCTGTATCTACCCAACAAAATTCCACAAATCAAAGGTTCACTAACCTATTTCCGGACTCAAGGTCCTCTTGTGATGATTCATCACCCCTGTGCCTCATTGGTGCTTCTGTGTCATTTCAAACATGCAAAAAGTATCCCATACCGCATTGGTGCCCTCCTCCAGGAGGTCCTGCATCCCATTAATGATCAAAACAATTCTGGTGCCTAGAACCTCAATTAACCATAATCCTCGATGCCCCAATTACCACGAAACCTCAGGTAAGCCACATTTTTAATGCCTACATGCCCCAATTACCACGAAACCTCAGGTAACCCACATTTTTAATGCCTCGATGCTACACATCTCATACATATATATAAATATATCATGCACCTAACATGGCTCCAATCCCACAGGCCAACATCTGGTCAGTCCACATAAATCCTGTGCACCTTATGCACTCAATGAATATATACCCCAACAAACCATGCAAAACAAGAAAAAAAATTGATAATGGCCACAACCTCAGTGTACCTCTAACAATAGTCAGCACACCAGCCTGCTCCGCCCTTGGCAGCTACACGGCGTGCACCTGACATAAAATTATGACTACCTTATGCCTGACCTCTTTGTGGTGCTACTCTAGTCACCAACCACTAACCCCATAGCTAGGTCCTACTATCTCTGTTACATCCTCCACATGCAGTTAAAACTCAGTTACCATCACCTGGTACCAAACCGGAACCAACTCCAAATTCCACTGTATGTCCTTATCCCTACCCACCAACTGTCTGAGAAGGCTGCCAGCAGAACCTCTCTAGATTCCCGACCTATCCACATTCCCGACACTCATTTGGAGGCCTATCAAATTGAGTCTGAACATGCCCTGGATGTCCACAGTGAAAGAAAACCACAGAAGAAATGCTATGTGGTGGGCTAGATGAGTCGTTGTCCAGACTGCCCAGCTGGTACTCATCCTGTCCTCTCTTTCTACTATCTTAACCATCACATAAATTCATCGTCTGAACAAAGTGTGATGTCTCTATCTCATTGCCCTCTGCTATGAGTGCCTGTTTCACCACCTTTGAGAATGAACCCCGCATAAAGATATTTACCTGGATTCGAATGGAGTGTCGTAATCTATCCTCAAAGCGCATCACCCCAGCTGAGTCATATCTTATCATAATGGGTGGAAAGTGAGATAACTTAGTGAAAGTAGCTGCATACTCCATGAAAAACATGTATCCCTGCTGAAGGATCAAGAACTCTCGAGCTCCCTCAGCCCTCAGTGTCTTTGGGTAAAAGTGCTCAAAGAACATGTCCTTAATGTCCTTCCATTCTAATCCTTCATGTCTGCGATACTAAACCTATAATCCCACCAATGCTTTGTCGATCCTCTCAGCATGTACATCGCTAGATTGAACATCCACCCAGAAGGCGTCTCAAGCTGGAAGAAGATTATATATATGCTCTTTATCCAATTCTCATCTGCCTATCGACCACCGTCAACCTAAAAAAGTCACTGGTACTCTGACTAGAACTCTCGCATTAGATATGACATAGATGGATTTGTACCCTATGCTCCTCTATCGATCCCTTGTAATACACATACCTGAATAGACCAAAGATGCTCGTTGAGCGATGGATTAAATGGTTCCAAACCCAGTTGTTGCCCTACATGCACTAGATCCTGAACCTGATCCTGTCCCTAATCCTATACCTACGACCCATGATATTCCTATCCCTGAGGTGTTAGAACCTAATCGTGCACCTGTGAAACTATACCATCACTGCCTGATGCTCTATCTAAATCATCTAGGAGGAACCAACGGAATACCATAATGGTTATACAACCCACATATAAAACAATATATATATCACACAGATAAAGAAAGTATTAAAGAGGCAGCATATAACTACTTCCATTACTCCCCCATTGCAACCCATGACCAGGACATTCTATCCTCATAACCTCTTACCTTCCCTTAATAGATCCAAGTATCAAAGTACATAGGTCCATGACCGTCCTAACAACCAACATTGCCACAAACCGATGACTAAGTCACCCAATACTAATATTCAAACTGCCTCAAACTGATGTCCAGAATGCCCAATCCGGGAGATCAAAATAACCTCAACCATAGTACCTTCCTACTCATACAAGAGGTGGGCCCAAAATCTTCTACCACAATCAATTTACAATATATAATAAGCATGGAATAGTATATTGTAGTAAACAAGAAATTTCATCAGGAATTTCACCTTTTCACATTTCAAAGTATACAAAGAATGAAAATTGATATTATTCACATGGGATTATCACTTCACAAAGCATACATGCAGTTATGAAATTTAAATTACATAAAAATGTGCTTATTAAAATCCAAACAATCACATATTTCCATTCCTGACCATGGTCTAATTTTCCCTTACCACACCAGGTCAAGGGTTACATATCACAATCAATAACATTACACACCAAGTGAGAAACAAAGGTAGAAATCATATAAACTATAATCTGTGAAAAAAGAAAACAACAATTCCCGACCATGAAAACTTGGTCCATCCCTCGTACCTGGGGCTGCAGGCACCCAAGCACAAGCTAGAAACCCAGTTCTAGTAACAAAATATCTTCAGTATACCATATCCCAAATAGTAAAACTAGCATAAATAAAAATAGAAGCCTCAATATCATTAATATCTAGAAAAAAAAATGCTATTAAATCCCTATCAAGAACTGCTCTGATACAACTTTGTAACATCCCGGACCCGAACAACCACTTGAATAGTGCTAAATGGGTCGAGTGTTACAACCTTAGGTGCACCTCCCCGAACACCAAAGCCTGCTGACTATCAGCGATGGTCTTATATGTATAGTGGTGATTCTATTCCCTCTCAGAGGATAATAATGGTAATGGTCCGAGAATAATATAAAATTAGAAGACTCGGAAGACTCGAACCAAACCCACATAGCGAAAGCACATTCAATAACAATAAATAATGAAAGCAACTAATATAAATAATAGTAGCAGAATGTAAACACAAAAGCATGCTTAAACACTTGTAACTACTACTAGAATAGACAAATAATTTATCCATAGCAAGTAAATATATAAAAGGGCACCGAAGATAACCAATAATAACTACAATAGACATGGTAAGCATGCTGGTACAATAAATAATGTAAAATAATTTAAAATCCATCTAGGAAATTCCTCAAGGTCCCTACCATCTCCATACGACCTCTAAAACAGTCTAGCTCTGGAAGTTGGTCTCTTTCATGCATGTAAATCCATAAAGTATACACGTGTCCCGAAGGGCCTATGTCGGGTGTGAGACAAATCTCTGTAGGATACCACCGAACAGTGCATACCAAATATAAGTGTTTAAACAAGAATTCATTTATAAAGAAAAAAGTAAACAGTACGATGCACAATTAAGCACAAACTCCACTGGTTCTCAGAATCCACCATGGAGTATTACCTACTTCGACCAATGCCAGAATCTCTATCATGTAACCTAACACCAAATTCCCCCTAACACCGCATGTCTCAAGTACCAACATCTCGAAGGAACACCCAAGAAGTAATAAATTTGTGGAGTTGTGATGCCTATCCTCATATTAGTAGCTGGAGGGACAAAGATGTTTTCCCTCAATAAATTAATCAGAATGACAATGATGTCTTCCCTCAAATTAGTAACCAGAGGGACACCGATGTCTTCTTTAAAACCATGGCGATCCACTTCCCCCAACCCAATAGCCTCAACGCTATACCCTAAAGGCTCCCCATATTCCACGTGGCTTCCTACGACATGAACCCCCAAAACATTAGTACCTAAACCACAACTAACAGCGGCGTATACCCACAAGAGTGGTCAAAACCACCTCATCACGGAGTGTCTCTATGTTAACACTACTCAATGTTCTGTGTGAGCAGTAATCACTAAAATATGTTCCCAAACCACAACTTCTCTGACACCTCATGACCCTATGACCATTTAACTCATGTCCGATGGCCTTTCCATCCAAGTAACCGGGTCCATGCCTGACCTGACAGTCACACTGCCTCAAGCAGATGTCCACGACTCCAAATCACCTGGTCAGAACCACCCAATGTAACTAGGACCAAGCCCGAATCATGATCAACATCACTCAATAATACCCAGGACATGCCCAGCACAACCCGAAGGTTCAAACATATGTAATATCAAACATCACATAAATATAATCAAAAGAAATACTTTAAACAAGAAAAAAACTAAACAGTTTAATTTCACTGGCTATGTGGTGTCCCATAATAGCACCAAGGTCTTGGAATCCTCTAACAACTCATATCATCACTTAAAAAATTAACTCCATAGTTTAATCAAAATAATTCATTTTAACGATTTTTGGCATACCCAGCCAAAATGCCCCAATTGAGTAATGAACCCCCACCAGACCCTACTCAAGTAAAACAGGTAAAATGGAATACCTAAAGGCATCCCACAGGTCCAATAATCAATTTAACATGATATAAAAGATATAACAGGGTCTCACTCAAAATACCCAAATACGTACCAAAGGCTGCATCACCAAAAAGTCCATAGAAACATAAAAGAAATTATACACCACAAACCTGAGACTCATAAACGTAGGCACGCCCGATATTGAGCTCAAATTCTAAGACAATCTTTGTAGATCTATATTTTCACAAAATCTTGGAAACTTTGCTCGGATGGAATTTGCGGTGTGCAATGCAAAGAAAATGGAACAAAAAATTGTGTGCATGTTTATCCTTACTGATGCGATATTACAGCCACTGAAAGATCGATGAACAAACATCAGATGATGATTCTAGGGTAGAAAGCATTCTTCAAAAATTCAGAACAGACCTATTCTCAAGTTGGGGAAGAAGAAGGTGTTTTTCAAAATAAGATGCGACACTCTTTCATTTAAGCAATTAAAAACAAAAATAAACGGCGTGTATAAAGGACTACATTCCGTGTAGTATTAATTTCCATACACCGACTTAAGTGACGGTAGCCACAAGGCATGGACGCGCCACTCGGGTCAACACACACCTAGGACTCAGATGGTACACAGAAGGGAAAAAAATACATGATGTGTCAAGAAACACTACACACCGTGTAACAGGAAACTCTTACATATTCATCACATGTCAATTACTTGGTGATCACATGGTCGGTACATGCCTAACCCATACACGACATGTACTTTGGAGTGCATGGCATGTAATTTATAAATTTCTAGAACTTCCCAGATTTTCCCAGTCTTCTTAGAAACAAGTCAAAAATTCAAACATGGTCGGGATTTTGACATGTTCTGAAAACCCAGGTTCTTACACTAAGTCAGTTTGTAGGGAATTTGTAAGAGTCCTAAATTTTAAATTAATTTCATTAAATAATTATTAGTTCTGAGCTGTAATAATCTAAATATTAATATACATTTTGAAACTAAACTACTAGTTCAAAACTGTTATAAACACTTTATAAACTAACTATCAAAGTTTGACTTAGTTTGAATAAAATAATTTATAAAATTGTAAAATAAAATAATAATAGACAAGACATATTTTAAAACAAGATGTTCAGTCTCAAGAATAGAATTAGTCCTCTCAACATTGTGATCACTTGCCACCAAGAAGTTAAAATTAATAAACAAGTTTGATCTACACCCTGGATCGAGGTTCACAATAGCACACAAGGCTTTCCAGGTCACACTTGACCTCTTCCAGAGTTCTTCATTTGAAAAAGAACAAAAAGGTCACATAAAACCTCTTCTATAGTTCTACTTGGGATATAAAAGGGAAAAAAGAGTATGAAATTGAGGATATCAAGTATCCTCCAGTTATACACAAGAGTCAGTGTGCGTGTAACAGACAGATACATACACTATTAAAAAATGTAAATAAATGAACACAACATGGAAAAGGATGTTGACTATGTTTTTATAAGTCTATGTGTGTTATGCAGTGCATCATTTGAATCTTTTGATGTAGTGGAATTGATGTTCGAGTCATGTTCTAGAATTTTTGTCCAAAACAGAGGGTTTAAGCCTCTAGGTGGCTTCTAGGTGTATGAGATGTTCATATTCTTGTTCGAAAGATGTTCGGTGTAGCTCAGAAGGCTTGTCTTGACTTGTAGATCTCCCTGTATGATCTTCCTTTTGAGTTCATGGGTTTTTGAGGTATGATCGAGAATTTCTGGTGTTATTCTATACTATTTCACTTTCATTTCACTCCTATATCTCTTTGAATGATCCAACTTATAATTCATCTATACATCGAGGTCTTGCAGACATAATGATCTCCCCATGTGCATGTACCTTGTACTGTCCTCCTAACATCCTAAAAATAACATTAAATAGTGTCAGAAGAATTAATTTATCTAAATATAACCATTATATATAAATTGGAATTAATAAATTAATAATAGTTTTTATGACTATCATTGAGTCATAAGTATTGGTGAGTCAATAGCATCAGCCTGTCAGCATTAGTGAATATCTGAATCGATGACTCCTTTCCATCTGTATCGGTGACTCTGGGAATCAGTGAGTCATTTGTACAGATGGTTTGTCTGGGCATTGATGAGTCATCATTAGTGACTCATTTTGAACTATCGGTGCATCTCTCATTGGTGAATCGTCCATCGTTATGTCCTTTGAACTAACGGTGTGTCCTCCATTGGTGAGTCTCCCATCGGTGTGTTGCCTATAAATGAGTCACATGAACTATCAGTTTGACCAATCATCAATGACTTGTCCATTAGTGTGAAGTTTGTTCTATTGGTGAGTCCTATATCAACGTCATCTTCGATTGATGAGTCCACATCGATAATTAAGCCATCAGTGATAGCATTAAACCAATCAGTGTCAGAGACTTTGAAAAACATACAAAGTGTATGTCTTATACAGAACAACAAAAGATTAATTGAAATTCATAATTACATGTAAATAAACAATTTTAAATATATTGAAACATAAATATCCATAATTAATTGACCTATTGAAATGTATTATACCATTTGACATAATTTATCCATTTAAAAAAATAGTTATTAACATGATTAATATTAGTTATAACTTAATATGTGAATTATAATGATTTGTACAGTGGCGTGATTTGTGATTATTAAAACTACTATCTTATAGGGGGTCCAACAATCTACACCATCTTGATAATAAAAAATCATGACATTAATGAGTTATACAAGATGTTAAGTAATAATAATTGCATGAATTAGCATACCAACATTAAATGTGAATTATCAACATAACTATAATGTCTTTCATATTAAGACCCCCCTCAATAATTGTATCACATCATATATATAAGGTTCATTTTAATAGAGTTATATCAGTGCACTTTCATGCTCCCCCTTAGTAAGTTATATTATATTTTATGTTGATTAAATGCCATATTTCTTATACCATAGTCAGTATCCCCCTTAGTTTAAGAGTTTATTCCATCTTTAGATTTCTCCACCTTTTGGGATTAGCAAAAAGGTGAGAATAATCAAAAAGAATTACAAAAAAGAAAACAATGAAAATTTGAATCATATGGAGGTCAAATTGATATTCATTAAGGTGAAAAGAGTAAAATCATCAAAATAAAAGTACAAATCCCTATTAAAAAATGATCCATAGCTAAGGCTTGGGATTTTAAGGAGCTTTTCCTTTGTCTGAAGGGTCATGAATGGGTGTAGGAAGTGGTGTTGTAGTTGTAGGAAGGGCTGATCGAATGGAAACACTAGGTAAAGCAACACTTGTAGGAACATTAACTCCAAGACTTGATATCCTCTCTGACAGAACTCAACATTGAGGTTGCTCTTGGATCACTGGCCTGACCTGAGATAAGGATTTAGGTATAGACATATAATTAAGAGGTATAGAACTAGGTCTAATGAAAGCATCTGTAGGGAATAATATAGCTTCATATTTCTCATGCAAGTAGGGCTTCAAAATCATGATAAAATCATTGATGATTTCACCCGAGTACTGCATTTCATTTTAAAAATCTTCTTTATTTTACATGAATTTTCCCAAAGCGGGTGTAAAATATTTCAATTAGGTCACTTTTCTCTTGAAGTATTTAGTCACTGGTGGAATCTTGAGATTCTTAGGTGAGTAGTTAAAGTTGTTATTCTAATCTTTCTTGGTGTAGATTTTAGCAAAAATACTTGTCCACTTTTTCTCTGATCTCCTTTGGAGCATTAGATGCCTCATGGTACACTATCTCACCATGTTATAAACAAGATCAGTGGTCCTACACACTTTGGAAATATTTTCTTTATTAGATTCATTTTGAACACCCTTGATCTCTTCTCTTACCATTGTCTTAAGTGACTCCATATTAGCAACATTCTTGGTACATTTCAAAAAGGATGCAAAAAAATTATCATCCCAACACACTCCTTCAAAATTTTCAAATATACACTCATTATATGTGTAAGATAATTTCTAACATCCTACATAACACCACTAAGCATGGTTCAAAAATCATTAGATAGGGATAACAGTTCATGCCTCATTTTCTTCACTTCTTCTCTTAGCACTCTATTATTTCTAATAATGGTCTCAACTGTAGTGATTAGGTTGGGCTGTACCTTCTGAATCACCAGTCTTGAAATCCTTGTAGTATCTACCTATGAAATACTCCTAGATTTATAATATTAACTTCTTACTCCAATAGAGGATCTCACATATTCACAAATTATAGCTATGAATTTCTCAAGATCAGCCTTGGTGACATAGTCAGTAGGAATTGAAGGTACAATAGGCTCATCAATATTAGGTAAGACAGGTGAAGTAGGAGTAGTCAGTTCCACACATTCTTGTGGTGGAGGAGGAGCTACCATATCCTCATATGAATCCAGCCCCAATAAGATATAACCAAGATTTCTATTCCACTCACCAGCATAGGTCCAGTCTCAAAGCTCCACTGTATCAATTCTTACTCTTCATCCTTGAGGAACGTGTACAATCTGAGCTTCATTATCTTATTCTTATTGATCTTTAGAAAAAATTTCATTCTCATGCACTGTTATATTCTAAAATTGAGCTTCTTATTGAACTCCAGCTACTCCAGTCACTTGAGCCACTCCATCCACTTGAGGATCCTCCTCATTCTGAGGCATAGGTGCAATTTGAGATTCTGCTTATTTATATTGACCTCCAGCCATAAGTTCATTAAGTTACTAAGTGATTACTTGACCATCATCAGGTTGGTCATGTCCATACTCATTTCCAACATTTCCATCATCATTTCCATCATGATCAGCATCATCCTGTCTAACAGGATCAGTAACATGCTATCCATCATCCTCATCATCTTCTCTATGAACAGACTCCTCACCATAACTTTCTAAAACATGTCTATCATTTAGTGAATCACTAACATGATCACCTTCATCATCCTGATCATCATCATCATCATCCTCATAATCACCATCAGTCTTTCTCACATATCGTTCAACTCCAATGATTTTAGTATCTTCCTCATCTTCATCACCCAACAAAGGTTCTCAAGAAGGTAATTATAATGGTGTAATAGTAGGTTTGTAAGAAATTTCTTTATGGATTTCAGAAATATATGGTTCAATCCTATCATCTATAAGATACCCCTCTTCTCTTGGTATCTCAGGATCAGCATTTCCTCATTTGAATAAAGAACCCAGTCACCATGTTTATGTCCAGGATCAGCTTGACCCTTTAGTCTGGTATGATGATCAATAAGATTATAATCCACATAAAGTATCTACTCATCTGCTACCCAAATTATCCTCCATGGGTTTCAAAATATCTTCATCATTTTGCATATATCTTTGTGTAAGAAGAAACCACTACAGGCAGTGATCACTTAATCTCCATCCTCCACACATCCTAGATTTTTTAACATTATAGAAACCATCATTGGGTAGTATAAATAGGTTACCTTTTTAAGGAGTTTGTTCATATCGTAAATATGTACCATAAGGTACCTACACAAATTTAATTTTACCCCATTATTCAAAAAATAATCTAGGAAAACATTCTAATACTTTTAAAAAACTAAATCTCCCTTCCATGGGAAGATTTTATGTTGAATGAATTTGAAGAGAATTCTGGCCTCCCCCTCTAACAATGAAGTTGTCAACCTCCTTGACTCCTCAATTCCAATCAACTCATTCAATTAATTTTCATCAGAAAAAAATCTGAGGTAGGTGGAATGTTACCTTAGTAATCAACATAAATTCCCTCATGTGACATCTCTAAGAATTTGGCCCATTCCTTTAAGGGAAAAAAATTTCCTTTTCCTTTACTACTAACTTCATTCAAGCCTCCTTAGCGCCTTACAAAAACACTTTCAAATTGAGATAAAAATGATGAACCATATTGGGATAGAACATTCTCTCATTGTTTACAAACCAACTTATCCACCCTTGTGATTCCATGAATCTCAACAAGAGAAACTTTCTCAACAATAACCACTCAGTGGAAACTTCTTTCTCTGGAGTTACTATACATATTCCCAACCCTAGGTTCACATAACTAATGGTACCACTAGATTCTCATTTCTTGTGCGTGGATGATGATGATACACATTATCCTTTCATCACACATTTCATTCTCACCATTCTAAATGTTTGGGTTCGAAGAAGGGAGTCAAAAGTTTGAAGGTTTGAAAGGTAGAGTGGGTAGTGAAAGGTTGAAGTGTGGATCAATTTACTTTTATCATTTAGGTATTATACTTCGTAAAATCATAAAAAATAATAATGTTAAAATAAAATAATGGAGATATGTCATTTTACTTAAAAGATACAGAAAGACAGATTTACTAAAAAGTCCCTATCGGTGTCAGTTTCATACTAACGATGTTTTTCTAACTTGATTGGTATCACAAGATTGGTTTTAATCAAACGATTCCCCACACTAAGTTTCACTCAAATGGTTTCACATGATCGGTTTCACTCAAACAATTTCACATGATCAATTTCACTCAAACGTTTCACCTGATCGGTTTCACTAATCAATTTCACTGATTGGTTGCATCTGATTAGTTTCACTAATTGTTTTCACAGATCGTTTTCACCTGATCAGTTTCACTAATTTGTTTCACTGATCGGTTTCACATGATCAGTTTCATCATTCAGTGTGATAGTGATCAGTGTCATAGGAAAACATATTTTTCTAAGGGGACAATGTCAGATACTCTTTATAGATTTATCATTCCTATTTTATGTCTAATGTAGCTCTTTCTCTTAGAGTTTAAGGGTTTGGTAAAAATTTCATCAAGTTTATGTTGAGTCCCAACAAACTCAAGAGTTATATCACCTTTTTATAGTGGTATCTCAAGAAGTGATGTATTACGTCAATATGTTTTGTTCTAAAATGAGAAAATGGATTCTTATAAATTCCAATATCACTTGTATTATCAAAATTTATGGGGACATGTATGAATTAAAATTCATAGTCTAATAAATTGCATTTCATCTAAATCATTTGTACACAACAACAACTAGCAGCAATGTACTTGGATTTAGCAGTTGACAATGCAACCAAAATTTTCTTTTTACTACACCATTAAATTAGAGACTTTCCCAAAAAGTGACATGTTCTATAGGTTCTCTTTCTATCTAATTTACATCCACCAAAATTTTCATCAGAATAGCTAACCATATCCAAAGGTTGTCCTCTTGCGTAGAACAATCCTAAATTATTTGTATATTTCAGGTATTTGAAAACACTTTTAACAGTATTTAAATGCGAATATTTAGGGATTTCTTGAAATCTTGCACACACAAACACAATAAACATGATGTATGTACAATCATAAATTAAGTAAAGTAATCTCCCAATCATTCCTCTATGAGTAGTTTTATCAATAGATTTCCCATTTTCCTCCTGATCTAACTTACAAGTAGAACTCATAGGTGTTTCACTACTCCTAATTCTATCAAATCCATATCTTTTAAAAATATATTTAGTATATTTACATTTGTTTATAATAATTCCTTCTTTGATTGGAAATATTTAAAATCCAAAAAAATATTTAAGTTCACCCATCAAACTCATTTCATATTCACTTTACATCATTTTTGAAAAATCATTGAATAACAATTTTTTAGAAGATCTAAAAATAATATCATGTCCATATACTTTAGCTATAAAAAAATCTTTAGAAATTATTTTTAAATAATAAAGTCGATCTAAAACTCCTTTTTTGTAAAAACTTTAAAAATAATTAAGTTACATAACCTATAATACCGATCTCTTAGAGCTTCTTTCAAACCATATAAATCGTTAGTTAATTTGAAAACATTATTTGGAAAGTGTGGATTTTTAAAATCTGGGGGTTGTTAAAAAAACATCGTCAATTATATAAACATTTAAGAATGCACTTCTAAAATCCATTTGATAAAATTTAAAATCTAAGTGTGCTTCATAGGAAACTAATATTCTAATGGCTTCAAACCTAGATACTTGTGAAAAAGTTTCCTCATAATCAATTCCTTCTTCTGGATTATAGCCTTGTAAAACCAACCTAGATTTTTTTATAACTACATTTCTTGTTCTATCTAATTTATTCCAAAACACCCATTTAGTTCCAATGGTTAATGTTTCATTTGGTCTATCTAAAAGATTCCATTATTTAATGATTTCAAACTTATTAAGCTCTTTATGCATAGCCATTACCCAAAATTCATCATTGAATTCATCATTGATATTTTTTGGTTCACATTTTGAAAATAATCCTTTATGTTCAACATGATTACTCAAGGAAGCTCTAGTTTGTGTTTCTCTATCTAAATCTCTAACAACAACATCTAAGGGATAAATATTAAGGGTTCTAGTTGATAAAGTAAAATTAGGGCTAGTTATTTCGAGTACATCACTTGGTACTGGTTCACTATGGCTATATTCTAGGGAATTGCTAGAACTAGAAGTTTTAACAGATTCCTTTATAGGATGGATAAAAGTTTTATCATTAATGTCTAGATTAGACATATCCTCTTCCACATTTCCTAGTGAGTTCTTAGGTTTATGTGGATGTGTTTCATCAAACATGACAAGTACATATTCCCCCACACATTTTATTCTTTTATTAAAGACTCTATATTCTTTGCTTGTTGTTTAATATCTGTGGACTATTCCTTCATCACTTTTTGAGGAAAATTTATCTAGATTTTCTTTAGTGTTAAGATTATAATATTTTCATCCAAACACTTTAAAATAATTTACCTTGGGTTTCCTATTATTCTACATCTCATAAAGAATTTTTTAAGGATTGGTCAGATTAAGACTATATTTGTTATATAAAAAGCTGTATTAATAGATTTAGACCAAAAAATAAATCAGTAGGTTATATTCATTGAGCATTGTTTGGGAAATTTCATGTAGGGTTCTATTTCTTATTTCTACTACACCTTTCTGTTGAGGAGTCCTAGGGATAGAGAAGTTATGTGTATAGTCATTTTATGAGAAAAAAGATTCAATGTCTTGATTTTTAAACTCAAGACCATGGTCACTTCTTAAGGATTTAATTTTAAGTCCACATTGATTTTCCACAGTCATAGAATACTTTACAAAGTGAGAGAGATAATCACTTTTGTGAGATAAGAAAAAGGTCCAACTATACCTAGAGAAGTTATCTAAAAGAACATAAAAACAGTGCTTTACATTGAGACTTGACACTCTTGATGGTCCAAACAAGTCCAAGTTAACCAATTCGAGAGGTTGATGAGTTGTAACTTCTTTCTTTGGTTTGAAAGATATTCTATGTTTCTTTCCCTTTTGACACGGATTTCACACTCTGTTGTCTGAAAACTCTAGTTTAGGTAGGTATTTAACTAAACCTTTTCTGGTTAATTTCTTAAGGGAGTGTACATTATAATTTCCTACTCTTTTATGCCAGTTCCAAGACTCTTTGTGAATGGATCCTAGTCAGGAAAGATTCTTTCAAACTAGTGTGTTTAAATTTATAGCATATACATTATCATATATAAGAGTAATTAATACCGTGTTATTTTCACATAAAAAACATGTAATGAATCATATTAAAATTTTAGATTAAATCCATCATCACAAAGTTGAGATATGTTAATCAAATTATACTGTAATTCATCAACATAAAGTACTTTGGAAATTCAAATAAACTCAGGGATACCAATATGGCCTAATTAGATGATTTTTCCTTTACCACTATCACAAAATGTGACATTTACTCCATAAATCTTGATGATATTATTTAAGCTTGATTAGTCTCATATCATGTCTCTTGAACATCTACTGTCCATGTTCCAAATATTTCTATAGGAACTATTTAGATAGTTTACATATAAAAGAATTTATCCCGGAAATGATTTTTGTACCCATATTTGTCTGGGTCCAAAAACATTAGTAATAAAAGGTTTAGGAACCCAAAATTTTCTTATGGGTTTTCTATATGTAGAATATAATGTATTTTAAAAATAAAATTTATTTGGTCTAAAAAACTTGGTGCTATAAAATATTTTTTAAAACTGGAACTTGCCGTAAAATCTTGATTTTAGGGAATGAATCTTATATTCCAGATTTAGTCATAAAATGTTTTCTTGATAAATTTCTTGGGTGAGGCTGATATCCAATACCATAAGTGTACTTAGAAGCTATATATTTACTAATAATTTGATTTAGAGTATCTTTTCCATTGGTAAACATTTCTAAATCCTTCTTCAGTTTCTCATAATACATTTTTAACTCATTGTTTTCCTTGACCAGTTGAGCATTATATTCATTTTCAATAGTATGTTTAATCTTAATAGTTATAGTAAGATCATTATATTTCTTTAAATATTTATATTTATCATTTAATTCCCCACAAGTATCTTCCAGTATGTTACGATATTCAAATAGTTCTTCACTGGGCATATTCTCAGACTCACTTTCATTTTTAGAATAATATTCATTAGTTGCAAGAGAGTTTGAGGATACCTTAGATGCATATTTCATAAAACACATATTTTACATGTCATCTTTCTCATCATGAGATGATGGTGATTCGATAGAGATATCCTCATAGGAACTCTAGGTGGCCTTAATATCTTTTTTAAACTTCTTGTTGTTGTTTTAATACTTATTTTTGTATTTCAACTTTGGACAACCACCTTTGACCTGTCCTCTCCTCTTTCATTCATGGCAGATAATGTCCCCTGATTTTTCATTTCTTTTCTAGTCCTTTTTCCAGTATCCCTTGTTATTATATATTCTTTTATAATTGGGATTCTTGAAAAACTTATTCTTCCTATAGAATTTCTTGAATCTTATTGCAAAACAAATCTATACCTTCATCACTATCTGATGTTGAGTTATCATTACTTAAGCTTTCAATCGATTTTAGCACCTTCTCTTTTTCCTTATTCTTAGAGGTAGTAGTCTTGAAGGATACATATTTTATCTTAGATTCATCTTACTCTTCTTTGTTGAATTTTAGCTCTTCTTCATACACCATCAATTTTCTAATGAGTTCTTTGATAGGTAATTTGTTGATGTCACATGATTCTATAATAGAGACAAAATTCCCTCTCCATCTATTAGGTAAGAGTATGAAAATACTCATAATTTGTTCTTTGGAAGTAACATATCTTCCCATAGAGATCCCAGTGTTCACTATTTCATCAAACCCGAGATATATGTCAGAAATAGGCTCATTAGGATTCATCAGAACGTTATCATATTTAATAGTATATGTGTTATGTGTCATTTATTTAACACTATATGTTTCTTCATGTGAAATAGACGTAGTATCAAAAATTTCATGGGAAAGTTTACAATAATAAATGTGATTAAATTATTCATCTCATAGTTCATAGTATAAACCATTCATTGCATTACAATTATTGTCATAAGAAGCCTTGGTAGATTCATCCCAAGTGTTTCTAGAAGTTTCAAGGATGACATGTTTACTTTCAACAACAATCTTGATTTTAAAACCCATGATTTCTAAAATCTATTTTCATTTTAATCATCTATTGAGAATAATTTTTTCCATTAAATAATGGAGGTCTGTTGGTAGAAGCACCTTCCATCCTATTATCAATTATAAAATTTTAGAATTGGATTTTAAAGTGATTTTTTTTACTATTAATAGAAATTTTAAGATATTTTAAATACCATGAAAATTAGAGTTGAAAATGTTTGAAAAAACTTTGAAAAATGAAAATTTTAAAACCCTTTGATACCAAATGTTTGTCGTAGTAGAATACTCACGAGGGGGCGGGGGGTGAATTGAGTGTCTATAAAAATTTATGTTTAAGAATGGTTCTTTGAAAATTTCTCCTTGTTGAAAATATAATCTAAGATAGTTTGCAGTGAATTAATAAGAGTCATGAATGTTAAATTAATATCCCAAAATATTGATCAGTTCTAAGTTTAATAATATAAAGATTAATATAACTTTTGAAACTAACCAACTGGTTCAAAAATATTATAAAAAAATTCTAAAATTACTATCAGAGTTTGACTTTTTTTGAATTAAATATGTTATAAAACAGTAAATGAAAATAACAATAGGCACAAAGAAATTTAAAACAAGAGGTTCAGTCTCAAGCTCAGACTTAGTCCTCTCCACTTGGTGGTCACCTGCCACTAAGCAGTTTAAATTAATAAAAACTTTTGATCCATCCTCGGTATCAGGGTTCACAACAGCACACAAGGTAGTCCAGGTCACACTTGACCTCTACCACAGTTATTCGTGGACAAAAAAACAAACAGGTCACACATGACCTTTTCCATAATTCTATGTGGGATATAAAATTATAAAAATATTTTGAGATTGAGGATATCAAGAATCCACCAGTTATGCACAGGAGTTACTGTGTGTGTAACAAACAGATACACACGCTGCTAAAAAATGTAAATAAATGAACACAAAAGTGAAAAATATGTAGAGTAAAGTTTTAGAAGTCTCTATGTGTTATGAAGTGTAGCTCTGCACTCGGTTGATGTAGTGGAATTGAAGTTCGAGTCCAATTATGGAAGTTGTCTCCAAAACAGAGTGTCGAAGCCTCTGTGTTCTGGTTTCCAGTTGTATGAGATGCTTAGATTCTTGTTCAAAATATGTTTAGGGTTTCTAATCAGGTTTGTCTAGACCGGTTGATCTCCTCGTATGCTCTTCCTTTTGAGTTCTTAGGTCCTTGAAGTATGCTCAAGAATTGAAGGTGTTCCTCGACACTATTTTACTTTCTTTTCACTCCTATATCTCTTTGGATGATCTAGATTGTAATTGTTTTATACTTAGAGGTATAGTAGAAATAATGATATACCCATGTTCATGTAAGTTATACTGTCCTCTAAATAATCAAAAAACAACATTAAATAATGTCGGAATAATTATTTTATCAAAATTTGACCGTTAGATATAAATTTGAATTAAAAATTTAAAAATAGTTTTTATGACTATCGGCGAGTCATAAGTATCAGTGAGTCAATAGAATCTATTTGTCAGCATTGGTCTATCACCACCAGTGACTCTCTATATCGATGAGTCCTTTCCAGTAGTTTCAGTGACTCTAGCCATTAGTTAGACATTTGTACTGATGGTCTGTCTGAGCATCCATGAGTCATCATTGGTGACTCATTTTGAAGTATAGGTGTATCTCCCACCAGTGACTTTTCCATTAGTAAGTCATTTGAATTAACATTGTGTCCACCATTGGTGAGTAACCTATTGAAGAGTTTCCTATCAGTGAGTCACTTGAACTATCAGTGTGACTGATCATCATTGGCTTGTCCATCAGTGTAACATTTGTTCTGTCGGTTAGTCCTTCATCGGTGTATTCTTCGATCAGTGAGTCCTGATCAGCGAGTTAGCCGTCAGGGACTCCATTGAACCAACCAGTGTCAAAGACTTTGAAAAAATTACAATGTGTTTGTCTTATATTGAACAACACCAGATTGAGAGAAATTTATTATTACATGTAAATATAAACTTGTCAATATATTGACACATAAATATCCATAATTTATTGAATTATTGAAATTTATTATACCATGTGACATAATTTTTCCATTTACAAAATAGTCATTGATATGATTAACATTATTTATAACATAATATGTGAATTATCATGATTTTTAAAGTGGCATGATTTGTGATTATTAAAACAACCATCTCATAGAGGGTCAAACAATATGAAATTTTAGTTCCATTTTACCTTGATAATGAGATTTATATTACATTATGCAATGAAAAATAAATATTGACTCTCTCTTTTTTTAATTTCTTTTATATGATCACATAATGATAATAATATGATATGAAATAATAAATTAGTTTATTTTGAAATTGAATATTTTTTTTAATTTTTTAATCTTATAATTACCTTAGATGATACACAATATTGACAGAGTGCTTGTGAAATTAGTAGAAAAATAAACGTAATTTTTTTAAATAAACATAAAGAGAAATATTATTGGATTATATATGTCTTCACATGAATTTAATTAATAATTATATTGTATAATTTATTTAAAATTAGTTTATTTTCAAATTCCTTTATTATGTTGATGTCATTGAAGAAAAATGAAAGTAAGAGTGCCAAAAATTACATTAATGATATATTATGATAAATAATATTTCATTAAATTATTTGAAAAAAATAAAAATATTGAAATAGGATAATGAAGATGAGATATAGTCTAAAATTTTATACAATGACCATTTATGAAATTTTTTTTACTTTATAAGTAAAATTTAACCATTTAAGATTGAAAAAGTCGTTACCATGGTTAAGGTTAAAATGGTTAACAAAGGGTTTAATAAAAATAATAAAGGTTAAAATGAGAGAAAATCTTTTTAAAAAGTAATTGGTTGGTTTTATTTACAACTTACCATTATAGCCTTCTAATATTTGTTATTTTGGATCCATTTTTCTATGAAAGTGACTTAATAATATTTTAAAACTTTGAAAAATTACAAGTGTATGACTGACCTCAATTATAAATGGGTAGATCCTCCCCTCAAATTTTGATCACAAATTTGAAACATATATCTCACATAAAACCTGTAAATTTATCTTATAAACTTACCTATACACTATTTACAGGTTTTGTATTATTAAACTAAAATTCTAGGGGTGCTTAATAAGAAATGTATTGGATGTCTATCAGAAGAGGTTTTCATATTTACCGACTCAATCAAATTTTTTTCTTCTTAAACTTCATAGAAATTTTTTTTTACTATACTATAATAAAAAAATGATCATATATATACTTTGATTTTATTATTATTGGCAAGAAACAATTTTCCTTCACTTTTTGATCATATGTATGATAAGCGAAATCCATTCACATGTGTACGTATGTTTTACCATCCCCAAATATTAGTGAAATTTTTTTCATCACAAATTTAATTGGATTGTTATAAAAATGGTGGTAATTATATATATGATATAATTATTCTTCTTGAATTATAATATCATATCTTTTTTCTCACCTTCAATCAGTTGAAAAACAAAAATGATGCTTGTGCGTACATGTGGACTACCACCTTCATGATGTGATGTGATTCATATTTTATTTATGATTTAAAAGGATGGTAATAAGTATATATTTAATGAATATATTTTATATATTTGGTTTAATTATTATTATTTACTGGTGAATTATTATTTAACTTTATTTCATTCCATCAATTAAAAAGTGAAAACAACATTCATCTATACGTATGACTTATCATCTTCATGAATGATTCCTTTCATAGATGATTATAAGTATGTATATTATTAATATATATGATATTTTATCAGGATTATAATTTTTTAGATGATGAAACCATGATACAAGAAAAATTCCTAAAGCTGCCGAACCGAAACATCCATGAAAAATGAAACGGTTGACACCCAAAATGATAATTTTAATATAAAATTAATAAAAAATGGGTGTTGAAATATTATATGTGGATCATATATGATATTTTAAGTATTGAAATGATTTTTTATAAAATTATAATAAATTTAAATTTTTTATGAACTAGATTAATACACCTTCAATAAATTGGATGTGTGAGGTATGTGATTTATTAACTCCATTTCAAATAATTGGTACATACTTCTACTTCATTGAAAATTTTATTCAATGATTATGTGTGAAATTACATATAAATTTATTATAATTTATTTCCACTAGTTTTTTAAGTTTAATTTTTTCATACAAAAGAACATAATTTATTTATTCTCACTTTAACAATTCGATCTTTGTATGGGCCTCTCATATCAATTTATTTCAATGATACATTTTCTATATTAACCACTTTATTCTTTCTTGTGGTGTATATACTACCAATTTGATATGATATATCATGTTTCCATTTATATTCATGGTATTTATGGCTTCATTTGAATTTATATATTTCATAGGAGTTTTATTCAAAGTTACTAAAGTGGTTAGAGTTTATTTCACAATGTCATGATTATTTGGTATTGTTTATGTTTATGTCACCAATGGGTAAATTATATGATATTTCTAGCTTAAAATAATTAGATTTTATTATAACAGGGCCCACGATACATAAAGAATGTTTTTATGGAAAACCTACTTTATTTTTCTATTAGTTTAGAAATATAATTCTTCCATGCCAAAAATTTGTTTTAAATATTTTAAGAATGTTTTTAATACTAAAAAATGATTGATTTAAGTCATTTTACCCATTTTTTCTTTCTATATTTTTTTTAAAATTCAATTTTTGTTTATTTTTCTGAAGGAAGTTCTTTTACTAAAGGTATAAAGAGAATATTGTTTTAAAAAAATTATGAATTAAAAGAAATATAACACTATCTTGACCAGTAAATGCTTTGAATAATCCTATAAAATTTCCACAATTCTTTTTAATGATATTTTCCACTAATATTCTGAATATTTTTTGTTTTTAAAAGTAATTTTCAAAGTGAAAAGGGTATTTTAATCAAGAATGTTTTCAGTGAAATTTTTGTGTTGTTTCTATTCATCAATTAAAAAACTAGTTATTTTACTTGTGATACACTAAGGATTTTGTGTAATGATACCATCCTTATTATTTCACTATATGGTATATATTCAATTTTATATGGATTGTATCAATATTCCATATAGTAGTTATACTAATATAAAGATTTATTAACTATTAGGGCTTGTCTATTAAGTTGTATTGTTTATTTATATGGTGAATTCATTGGTATTATTAAGTAACAAGTGAGATCCAATTTTACATAGCACCTAGATGCATCGGTTAACCTCATGGGACAAAATAATTGGGTATTTTGTGTATGCCTTACCTATTTACATATGTTTTATTGGAATAATGAATTGATGGTAAGTCTTGGTTTCTAGAATTATGAATTCTATCATTATGAAAATAGTTATCATCATCTATGTAATTATTTATGTTATTATGTTATCCATGGATTTAATCCCTCTTTATGGTATTGGTTATGTGTCATATTGAATTATTTTTTAGCTTGTACATATTATTCATGTTTTATTTACTCATGATATATTCTATTGTATGTAACCATTACTGAGTATTTGAGCTCACCTTAGTGTTTTTCCATTCCCAAGGATATTAATAAGGAATCCTTGAATGATTTCAAGGATGAATATTTTTTACTATTTCAATGTTTTAAATTTTATTTCCAATGTAAAAATGGGAATCATGTATGTATCTAGTTATTGAAGACTAATAAGCTATTTGGTCCATTAGGATATGATTGACTATATATTATGCCAAATTAATAAATTAACCACTTCATTTTGGGATACTGGATTCAGGGATTTATATTTAGGAAAAATTATATTCTTCTAGAGATTCAATTAAAGAAGTTGAATCCAACTCAGGATGTTTGTCTAATTTTTTAACAGCCATCAGATCATCTATTGGTCTTGAGTTAGAAATGGTGGTGGTTGAGACAATTAAATTATGGATAAGTCAAGAATCTATTGACTTTAAACTATCATTATTTCTATAGAGGTCCCTATATAATTTATATGAACCATTTTATCATGAGGAACTGATATCCACAGATTTATGGAGTTTGGATAAATCTATATACAAATGATATTTTTTTATATGGATGTTTTTATAAAATAAATGTGTAAATGTAAAAGTAACATCTCATTTTTATATTCAGGAAAAAATATATTGATAATAATCATTCCTACCTCCACTAATGGATATCCTTATAATACAATCATGTTGGTGGAGTGACCTATGGTTACACTAGGAATACTTATTGAGAGTTGGAGATCTCCACTCGTATATTATCTTCCAAAATTGAAGATCCTTCTTACTTATCATCAGTAACTTGTAAATGAACACCAATGATATTTTCTATACCTATAATCATTTATTTCTAATATTTGATATGATATAGAGCCACTTGTGACTGCTATAAAGGTCAATGGTTCAAAAAAATTACTGAAAAAATGTCAAATACAAGTGGAAAAATTCTATTTACCTATTATTAGGATGGATTTTGACCATAATCATAATATTTAAAACAATATTAAAGACCCAATAACTTATATGATCTATATTAATGGATGGTTATGTTCATTAGTGAATGGATGATGAATTCTAAATCTCTAATATAATTATCCACATCCTTAGGTTGACCTTGACAAGTGATGTTAAGGGTTTTCATGTCTTGGATAAACCTTTTCAAAAAAATATCCTCTAACTAGTGTTGATTTAAAATATCATTTGTGGATAAAGTGTCTTTCCATGAATCCCACTCTCATCTAGATTCAAAATATTGAGCATTAGTAGGAAATGAAGGTATAGTGGCTATTCCACTATATGAGGTTGGAACATCTATCCATGTCACCATTTGTTTTTTGAAATTTGATACAAAAATTTATTAATAAAATAAATATTAATTATATTACTTCATACCTATATTGATTTCTCAATATATTCACAACCCTTATCTAATATAGGAAGTGTTTTTTTCACCTGATCATCCAAATGTTTCTTGATATAAGACCAAATAATCATCTCAAGATAAATGATCATGATCCTAAAAATGAAATTTGATGGGGAGAAATATATATATGTTTATCTCCTCATTAATGAGAATAAACTAAAATTTATATTCCACTAGTGGTTATTTCCCAATTTAAAAACTTTGGGGTAGAGCATGATATCTTTTTATACATAACACATTTTTACTCTCAATATCTAGAGCCACAAATATCCAAAATTATTTACACATCAACTTTGGGAACCAATAAAATCTATATTAAAGATATTTAGATAATCATATTTTTCACACTACAACATGTATTATCGAAAATTTTACCATTTGGGGATTCATACAGTGTATAAATAAACTAGTTCTGTCATTTTAACATGCTATTCACATATTGATCTTCTAATTAGCATGGATTAACCCTGCTTATGATATATTGGTAGGTATTGAACCATGAATTAAAGATTATTTTTGTGATGATAAACTCCAAACCACCCATGAGGGAATTAATACACCCCTAAAATACTTATAAAACACCGATGAGCCTGAATGGATCCTTTACCTTATAAATATGTCCATTTTTTGGCATAATTTTGATAATATCAATACTTACAGTCTAATCCATTTCCCACTCACTAGATATCTGACCATAAAAAATGTATCGATAAATAAAAAAATGGTTGAATCCAATATGGGAGGCGGAAACATCTTCTATAAATCACTATTAAGGATACATATTAGACTAAATTATCGATCATGGAGGTAAAATTCTAGCCTCAGTCAATAATGTGTCCTTCCTCTAATGTAATCCAACTAGATCCATGAAGAATACGAGTCTAATAGGTTAGAAAGGTTTGAGACCATCTAGGTTGTGATTATTACCCACTTGGTATTATAAATAGATTTTCCCATGTACCAAAAGACACATCAATTCATGGTTAATGATCCAGTCTAATGAATTTTTCCACAAGAAGAAGAATCTCACTTGGAAGTGGATGAGCCACTTTGTGTTATCTGATGCACAGATTAATAGTAGTATTTCATCATATATTATCCATAGAATTTGATCTCTACTGATCATTTAAACATTCCAGAGCTTATACCTACATCTCCATTCACGAAATCAAAGTTATTATTGTTCGGGATACACTAACTGAACAAATACTGAATGACGTGCTTATTGGGAAGTGAAAATGTATTTGAGATCCTTTTTTTAATAAACCTAATGATCTCATATTATATTGATATTCCTCACAACATCATCATACCTAGAAGGAACATCCCTTATCTATGATTAATGACCCTCCTGACTGAATACCCTAACATGGTTCCCAACAAGACTATAATCATCTATGGATTTCCTCATGAAGATCCATAATTTTGAAATTTTGGTTTGAGAACATATGGAGACCCAATATTTACATACATAGATATTATATCATATTAAATAAATATTAATTAAATATTAATAAAATCCATACCAAAACCATAAAGGTTTAGTGTATTTGGAAACTTGGATACATAAACATCTAGTACTAACAAGATCTACATCATTACTCTTATGTTCTTTGTAACTAGAAACCTTCTTAAAAATAAAATAAATTGAAACCTTTATTCATAATAATGGGATAATAAACCTATGAAATGGTGAGGTCAGATTATTGATAAGGGTAAACATATGAGAAGTCAATCAGTAATCATAAATGAACACAAAGTAGGCATATGGTATGATAAGAGGATCCTAACTTACAAAATACATACCCAATCACTCGAGGATATTTATTCACGAATCATGGAATAAATTTTTTCCATAATATAATACAAAATTGAAATATATTTGGAATAAAAAATAATCATTCATATTCCATGATAATATAAAATATTAATAAAGTATATGTTTGTGGCATAGACATAAGTATAGAAAATAATTTACACAGTCAATGGTCACGATCAAGGATAATGTAGTGGATTTGGTTCACTACCAATTCCTTAAATTCCTATGTCATGTTTCAAAACCACGACTATACCAGTAGATGGAGTACCTCATAGAAAAATAATCTCTTCCCATTCAAATAGTTATTATCTTACGAGGTCTTTATTTTTACCCAAATCATTGGAGGGATATATAATTCTCAGTCCGCCCATTAAATAAATAATATAAAAAAATGTGTTACACATGATCCTAAAAAATTAATGTATTAATTATATAATAACTCACATAATGGAAAAATGTTTCATAAACATTTAATTATTTTTTCATAGCATTAACCATGGAGAAGAAATGGGTTTCAAAATTGTTTCATCATAACTTAATTAACCCTTGGGAAAGAATCGAGTTTCATAGAATCATCCTTAGATTATCTTCATCATAATACATCAAGATCATAAAATGTGTTGGTATTAGAAGATAATATACCCAGTGAATCATAAAAATAATTAATGAGAATTTTCCTAGATAAAAATACATTTAAGAGAAAATTTGAACCTTTCTTCGAAAACATAATAAAATATCCATTTCATTTGATAAAATTTTAACTAGAAATTATTAGAATACTGAGAAGATAATATTATTTGAAAATGAAAAAGTAAACTTGTATTGTAATCATTAAAAAAAATAATATTAATGATTTTGGGAAAATACATTCATGTCTTATATGTTATAAGAAAACTGTCTATTCACACTTTTGTAAAAAGTAAAAAATGACTTGTTCAATTTTTTTTGAAATATTAATTTCTAAAACTTTGTAAATAAAATAAAAGTTATTAAAAATTATTTTTTAAAAATCTTTTATGTATAGGTAATAAATTTCATAATGTAATTTTGAAGAGTATGGAAATGGAAGAAAACGTTCATCGTCCGAATAGGAAATAAGGTTGGATTTTATTTAAAAACATTTTGTCAATCATTTTGAAAGAGAGAGAGAGAGAGAGGAAAATGGAACTAATAAATAAAAATATTAGAAATAATAATAAGAGAAGAAAATATAATTTTTTAAAGGGTAATATATATGTAATTTACCTCAATGGAAAGTTAGCATAGATAATTCTAAAAATAAATGAGATTCTAACATAAACCTCTTTCCTCAAGTTCCATATTATTTATTACACATTAAAATATATTTTATAATAATTATAAATACACTATAAATATATTAGTGAACCTTATTAATATATAAATTAATTTTTATGACCTCTATAATCACAAATTATCCTTTTATTAATATTTTGTTCATTAAAATGAACATTTATGTGAAAACTGGTCTGTTTTCCATGCATGTTTTAGTTTGATGGTTTGGTATGTTAAATATTTTTATGGTTTTATCATATAAATTATATTAGTATATAAATTAGTATAATATTTATTAATATTGTTAATGTTTATAATTTTTCATATAAATAAGTGATAAAAAATGAATCAAATTAGTGAGTGGAGGTGCCAGTCCACACATAGACACGAGCGATATTATCAATTTACCAGGAATGGAAAGGTAAGATGGTAGATAAGTTATTATAGTTATAAAAGAATAAATATGTAAAAAATATCATATAAAAATTTAATGAATAATAACAACATACCATTAATGATAGATATAGAAAATGAATTATATTGCTATTTGGAGGCGATAGTCCCCACATACACACGAAGGTCACTTTGATTTCCCATTTGATGGAAAAGAGATGGAAAATGGTTAATCCATAGTCATAATAAAAATTAAGTATATTTAAGATACTAAATTAATTATTGTAGAATGGATACCATATATTTTGGGGAGGTATAAAAAAATAAAAGTGAAAGTACTTAGTTAAGAGTTATTCCTCTTTGTTGAGAATCCTACTTTGTATTACACCTTAAGTGTTGAAAGGATAATATTATGATCAAATTAGGACCTCTAGGATGTGGGGAGAGATTTTAGTACGGGATTATGTTGGGTTTTAGATTATATATAAGGCTCATTAATTGTGAGGAAGAGAGGTGAGGTGAGATCCATTTATAAGGGAGGGAGTGGTCACACTTTGATTTTTTTAAAACATTAAAAATATAGTAATGTCATACTCAACTAAAGTAGCTCAAAAATGTGAAATCATAAAATTTAGTAATTATAAGGAATAAATATGTTGAAATAATCAAATTTAAAATGTTTTTTGTGATATTTTATACCTTATATCTTAGGTTAACCCCTGGTAAACATGTTTTAACCTTTACTATAATAACGCGTTATTATTATTTTTACTATTAAATATAGAAAATTTTAATTTTACCTATTAAAATATTATAATTATAATTATTAAAAATATTGAAATCATTTTATAATATTTAATTTACATAATTTGTAGAAATTCATTTTAAAATCATTGTTCAAAATAGAATAAAAGTATTTTTAGAAAAATGATTTTTTAACTTTAAATTCAGTTTATCATAATTACTTTATATGTAAAACCAATTAGATGAATATTAAATAGTATTATTGAATATAATATCTAATAATTTTTCAATAATACCATTCATCATTATATATTTATCTAATTCAATAAGATTAACACACATTGGGCGTATAAAAATACTTTTCAGAAAAATTTGTTTTTTTTTCCAAAAAATGAAATTATATCAAAATAAAGTATAAAGATAATTATTATGTAATTGATTATAAATTTTATAATTAAATGATTATTTTTATACATTAATATCATATTCAAAACATAATGTGACTATTACATGAATAAAATACGATTTTTATAAAATAATTTGTGTTTTCACTATTAACTAAAAATAAATCTTCTTAGAAAAATCCGAAAAATCCACACTAAGATAATATTTTCAAAAATGGTCCCACAAGGGACCTCCTAGACAATGATATGTCGATTTTGAATACCACAATACCACATCTAACAAGCGAGGGGTTGGAACCGGTGCTATGTGGAAACAATACTCACATGGGAGGCCTTAGCCCTAGGTACCTGTACGCACACACACACACATCTCCAACCCCAAAAAAATTTAAAATATAAAAGAAAAAAAATACCCAATGTCTAAATAAATTTGAATCCCATAATTAGATTATGATAATAATACAACAATTCATAAAGTTCCAAATACATGACGAACCAAAATTGTAAAAAATCACAACCTTCTATAAAGAGGGGACAAAAGTCATATGTGACATATGGTAGGAATCATAGTCTGTCTAGGGAAATCTAAACACTATATAATCCAAGTCAACCAAGAAAACCATAAAATGGTTACTATTTTATATAAAACATTACTTGTGCAGGTAGATCCCATGCAAGGGTGAGTATAATAATACCTAGTAGGAAACCACAAAATCAATCAAAATAAAACATCTAGAGTATTCAGATTATCATGGGATATGTCAATAATAATATAATAAAAACAATAAAGCATATATATAAAATCATTGTACAAAATAATTCTCAAGGTAAGGTCACAACCACATTGATAACCTAATATTCTTCATGAGAGTGAATAATAACAGTCACCTAGGGAAACTTACTTCAGGAGTCTAATAACACCAACAAAATCCATACATGATGTCATCATAGTAAGTTCTTTCCAAATGAAATTATATAATGTTTATATGAATATATTGATACAAAATAGAGATCAAACTTAGGTCCATGGGGTCTACCAACAACATATTCTGTATGAACCCACTGAGTTGGGGATCAACACCTAGGTAATTTTTGTCACATTGATTCTAGGAACCCCACTTAGGATAAAAATCCTTTTAGGATTTCTCCCAGGTCTATGGGGGATTCCAAAAACTCTATAAAATACTAATTCCATTATAGTTGATCTAAATCCAATTCTCAAGACATAATACCATAATATACACTTAGGTAATGGACTGAGGGGGAGCTCCCTAAAGAAACTTATACACTCTGAAGAAAACAAGGGATCCAATCCATCATTGAGGAAGTAAATGACGTGTTTATAGGGTAAATGGGTTATACTACTAATCCTAGACCATCCCATTTTTGTGAAATGGTTACAATACTAGTGTTCACATTTATATGATCATGTTCATGTATCTAGGAAATGCTATGCAATTGGTTGTGTCCGAGTATAGGGCTGTGCCTATATACTCTACCCGTGCCCATGTAACAGGCCGTGTCCATGCCCATGTACCCTTGAAGATATACACCGAGACTCTAGGGAGGGTTCAAATGGAGTGTGAACTATGCCACATGGAATTTGATACTTTTATTCTCAATGTAAACCCTAGCTCTATAGCCAGGGCCCACACGATGAGTATCTCTAGATAACACATTATGTCGTGAAAAAATTTATAGAACACCAAGGTTCTTAATGCATCTTCCATACATAGTACCATTTCCACAAAAAATACTACCCATGGATCATGGATGTAGGTAAACCATACTCAATCGTCGTTATAGGCTGAATTCTATCCACCTAGCTTGACCGAGAATCATCCAATAGCCATTCCATCATCGCACACCCAAAAACCCACATGAAGAACTCTATTTTTTCCTTGATTAATCATTTTTACATCACATATAAATACACCATCAATATCTAACCTAAATACATGGTATCAATCTCTTTCACTGAATAATGTGAGAATAATTATTTCTTACCTTGTATTTTTTTGAAGGAATGGTCAATTGAAAACACAAGTGATGAATGCATGATGGATGGGGAAAGAAATTTAAAAACCACAAAACAAGGAATAGACCATATAAAATTCTCATGTTTTCCTTTATTGGTTACCATTATAATTATAAATGAAGAGATATAATTATTCAATAATATAATATCCCAAATACATGGTAAAACATAACCATACCCGCAACATGATCATCTCGAAAATCAATATGTCAGTTTACTAATCTATTTTCATTATGGGATAAATAAAATAGGGATAAATTCATATAAGAAACATCTTGTCTGAAGAATATTTCGACCATTTTTGAATAACTATTCTGATTTTTTTTCATTGACGTGGTCCGTAGGTTTTGTTGGCACACCGATCAGCAAAACATGACCCTTCGATGATGGTCCAATAAGCTCCTCCACCAATACCACTCTAAAATTGAAATATTATGTGGGAAAATATAAATTTTTTATAACTTGGTTTATATAGAGTTCCATTTTTTCATTGTGTCATGACCTAATAAAAAAACAATTCAATTAATTTATTTATTACTTGTTCCCATGATGAATTTTTAACCAATTACCAATGATGATAAAGATTATGTCATGCCTATGGTAAATCATACATTAAGGACTCAATAGTGGTATTAAATTTACGTTCTCCAAATTCATTCACTGTTATTTTATTATTTCAAGAAAACTACATACATGTGATATTAATATATTTAACATTTTTAAATATTAATTATAGGTTCATCTAGACTTAGAATCTCACGTCGTCTCAATGCCAAGATCCTAATATATTTTTAGATATATTTCAAATATTTACATGTTAAAAACAGAAAAATTAAATTATCCTACCTTAGTTATTTTATTCCTTAAAAGAGATAAGGATTACTCAAAAATGAGTGTAAACTAAGCTCGTATCTTAGTCTCACTCTCCCAGGTGCCCTCCTAATGATTCGTGTGCTCCACCAGACACACACACCAAAGTAATCTATTTTAAATAGATTATATAATCTTAATGATCCTAAATCTCTAATGGTTACTCCACAAAGGTAGATCTATACTTAATGTCTAGATCATCTCAGTAGATGACATGAAATGGGTCATGCATGTACCTCTACAGCTATGAAATATAGAAGTTGTCATGTACCCAATATAACTATGTTGGTAGATCCAAGATGTATGACACCTCACCAACTATATGTAGTATCTTAAAAGGGCATATGAAAAAGGGAGATAACTTTCCACCTTGAAAAAATCTCTATAATCCACATTGAGGTGAGACCTTTAGGAACACATGGTATCCCTCATCAAACTCCAAGGGCCTCCATCGTCTGTCCGAATAAGAATTATGATAGCTTTGTGCTGTAATAATCTGCCCCTAGATTACCCACAACTTCCCTATCATATCTCACAACAAATTTGGGCCCATGATCATATACTCTCCCAGATCAATCCAATATAGAGGCCACTTACTTGGTATCCCATGCAATGTCTCGAATGGTTCAATACTAATGGATGAATGTTAGTTATTATTATACAAAAAATACACCAATTGTATATGATCCTCCTAACCATATACAAATTCCAACATGAAAGCCCATAATTTTTCCTCTAAGACTTGAATGGTATTCTCTGTCTGGCGATCAGTTTGGGGGTGAAATTCTATTATCAAACATAACTAATTCCTAGTGGCCTCTTTTAATCTTATCTATAATCACGACATTAAGCATGAATCATGTTATGAATTGATAATTGGGGGTAATCCATAGATTAGGACTATCTAATTCATGTAAATGTGTCCTAATCTCTTTACTAAACCCTACTCTAATAATTCTAGGAAGTGGGATGACATGGGGAGCCGATATATGATCACCTAGATGGCATAATTTCTAATGGATTCCTATAGATGACCCATCATAATTACATAAATATCCCATCAACCTTCTGATCTGAATCCTCAATGGTTTTCTTTAAATCTGTTGGAACTTTGTGCCCGACCTTCACCTGCTAATAAGTGAGGCATATAGAGACAGAATATTTTCTTGACTTCTTCATTCCTAATCACAAGAACTAATATTCGAGGTCCTGGTACTTCTTTTTGACACCATTATGTAATTCCAAAATGGGATTTATAAACCCCCTCATAATATCCTCATGCAAGATCAATGGTATTATCATCAATACATAACATGCTCCCCACCTTTATAAAATCCATCAGGATCATGCTCAATGGATACTTGAGTTCACATAGTCTCATAGTTGGTATTTTCCTACTGAGTCTCTATAACAGGCTCTAGAAATGGTGGTTTATCAACCCTAAAAAAATATATGGATCCCCATCCATGTCTAATAAGTACAAAATCCATAAGGATAACTACTCTGGAGACTCAATTAGTTACTGAGAACAAGTTCTCATATTGATAGAATCTATTACCAAGTTTCCCTTTCTAGGAGTGTAAACTATAAAAAAATCATAGTTATAGAGGAACTCTTTACATTTCATATGTAAGAATTTAATATCTTTATTATATAAGATATACTTGAGACTCTTGTGTTAGGATTAGATGATAAAATTCTCACCCATAAGGTTGTGTCACCAAATATTTAGTTTGAATAATACTACTAAAAACTCTAGATTGTGTGTAGTGTATTTATTCTTATGGGGTATCATCTACCCATACCTATAGGCAATCTCTAACTGCCTATTCATAATAACATAATCAAGTTCAGTCTCTGAATCATCACAAAATACTTCACATTTGACACATTCTTCTAGAAACCTCAAGATGTGGGTACTTATCAATCTCCACCTAGACTCTTTAAAATACAACTGGCACGACTCCTTACACATGAAAGGATACCCTCTCTAGTTTAAAGTAATCAAAGGTACTGATTTCATGGAGAAATTAGGAAAAAATATCTTATAGTGGCCTTCCAACAAAATGAATCTATGAATTTATTTCATACTCTTATGTGGATCCCAAGATAATGGTACCTCAAACATTATTGGGTCAATTTCTATCCCCTCTACTAAGATGACATGTCTAATAAATTGGACCTCTTGAATCCATAACTAATAGTTTGAGATTTTCCCATAAATACGATGCTCTCAAAGTATGTCCAGAACCATCCTCAAGTGTCTCATGTGACCCTCCTTGGACATTGAGTACAATAGTATGTTATCGATGAAGACTAGAGAAACCAATTTTGGAATGTATGAAAGATCTATTTCATGAGTCCCATGAAAACTTCTAGGGAATTTTTTGTGTTGAAGGGAATCACCATGTACTCATAGCGACCATAGAAACATCTGAATTCCATCATCAATATATCATCATATCATACTCACAATTAGTGATATCCAAATATGAGTTCAATCTCTGAGAACCATCACACCCTTATTAACTAATCAAAGAGGTCATAAATCCTGAGTAGTGGATACTTATTCTTTACAATCACCCGGTTCAAGTGTTTATAATCCATGCACAATCATAATATCCACTATACCTTTTTGGTAAAATACACTAGGGCTTCCTAAGGGTAAATATTAGATCTAAAAAATCCCTTACTCTTCAGGTCCACCAACCACACCCTCATATCTCGAAGCTCCATTGGAGTCATTTGATATTTTGGCATAGATATCAGGTCCATCCTTTGGTTTAATTCATTAAAATAGTTTATCCCTCAGTGGGGAGATAAGAAAGGAACTTCCTCAAGAAATATGTCATCATTATCTGATACCACAGTAAAAAACCTTTAGCCTATAACATTCACTTATCCAAGAGTAATTCTATCCAATTGTTAATTAATCATCTGTACCCTCCTATGTATGTGTCGATTCTTCTCCACCTGGGTCTCTTTATCATATACAAATAAAAAACTCACACCATAAATGTGGAAACACTTTATCGTTCACATAAAATATTCAATATATGTATGAATTATGTATAACCAGTCCATATCTATGATAAAATCACAAGAAAACATCAGTACCACAAAGAGATCCAATTAAAAACTCTATCCTCTAAGTGTGATATCACACTATTGAAAAAAGTGTGTGATCACTAAGTCATCTATGGTAAGTTTATACAACTATAAGAGTTAAGCCATAGGATCAATAGAAACCTCAATATCCCAGGAAAAAGTTTTAGTGACAATATAATGACTCATTGTTGTGTTTATAAAAACTTTCGATAAGGTAGAAAATAAATAGATTATACCTCTAATCATCACCATAGCATCTGAATCATAGGCCACTATGTCTTGCAGTAATCGTCACCCCTGTCCATCATCTCCCTGAACCTGGATAGGACCACCGGGGGATGGTGGTGGCAATAAGTTAATCTGTTTCCACTTGTATCTTCTCTCCCTAATTCTTTACCATGTCCTCCTCCATGTAGACATCCATGATAATACTGATTTTTTTACCTATGTGGACTATCCATTGTCTCTCTATCAAATGTACGATGGGTCAAAAAATCTAGTGTGGGATGTCCATGACCGTCACAAGAGTAGCACCACATCTACTTACGTTGACTAAAACCATCTTGAGATCCTTGAACCACATAACCTCTATCTTTATATTTCCTCTATAGAATTATTGCACATTTATATCCTTGTGTCTACCATTAGACACTTTATATCAAAGTATTATACCCTTTGCACGAACCATTGGTACCCTAGCCTAGTGTCTGATCAACCAGAAAGCCCTCTATTTACAATGCACACTCTGACACCACAGTATAGGTAAGAATTCATATAGGTATCTAGATATCCTATATTTATCTATGTATACCTTGCTCAATGGTCCATGAATGAATTAATAGATATTAAATCATATCCATTGAGTATCGAGAGAGGTTGGTAAAGCATGAAAAGTACTCAGGCACAATCATAATGCCTGGTTGTATCTATGAAATATATTGGATGCACACTGTTCACATCATAGTTGGAGAGTACTCTTTTTTTTTAAAATGTTGAGATATGACTTTGTTTCCCCACACATGTCCCAGTAGAAATTTATTAAAAAAGTATCGTGGTACAATGTAGACATGAAGTGAAGAGATATTTCACTACCAAGAAAATTATGGAGGATACAAAACATTACGGACAATAAAGAATAAAATATGAGAAAAAATACCACAACTTAAGCCAGGATCTAAATAAAAAATTCCATTTAGTAGACCATGAAGTATGAAACACTATTTTCTTCAGAATTGCATAACTTTTTCAAAAAAATATATTTAAAGACCTCATGGACCGACCTGAAAATCAAGAAAACAAAAACTGTTCAGCCTCATATCAAAGATAGAATGATACAAAAATACCAAAAAATAATTAAAAGAACCCTAAGATGGGGGATACAAACATTCCATCAAGAGTCCATCCTATATTTCATATGAAATAGAAAGGGGAAGAAACATAACATTTTATGCAGAGTTCCCAATGTAATTTGGATCCCAAAATCAAAAGCACCCTTCAAAAAAAATCCAAAAATTTCATTAAAATTAATCCAGACTTCAACAAAAGAAGCCTTTTTTAAAGAGTTTGGATAATAAGAACCATGATAGAGACCTGATTGTTTATTGTTGAAAGATTCACTGCAAACTTCCTGAAAATAAAAACTTCATAATAATTGGAAAAAATGTAATTATAATAAATCAAGTTTCTATGTAATGGATGACTACTGAAAATGATAACTTCACTGAGAAGACAACCACACATAAGGAAAGTAGATCCCAATGTCAGTAAAATCCCAAAAAGAAAGACTTTAAAGCCCAATCTCATAAACATTGTATCCTAAAAGAAATAATAGTTGTTCCATTTTCTCAAGAAGTGATCACTTTACTAGTATTATTAAAAAATAAAATTAATAATATGGAGAAAAAGATCAAACTGTAATCTTAAGTTAGAAAAAACCATCTTTAGTAGGTAGAAAACAAAGTAGAGTCATTGCTAAGGAATAAATATGAAGTTAAAGTTAGGATTTTTCTTAAACTCTTCCACCACTTTAACAAACATACTATTTTTGATATGAAGATATATATTATCTTAAATTTCACCATTTTTTTATTGAAATAAGGTATCCATATCATACTCTTCCATCCAATAGACAAGTTCCTCTAAAAAGTCCAATTTCTTTTCAATTTGGTTGGCATCCCTAAACCAGGGCCAACTTCAATATCACTGACAGTGTACTCTAAAAAAGACAAGGTGTACCATATTCAATTATTATATATAGGGATATGACTCAAGAGGTAAATGAAACACATACCATTCCAATATGATGCATTTAAAAATGTTTCAAGTACAAAAAATGTCTACATGTATAGAGTTTAAATGTGGGTAGTGAGAGTCCAAGTGTATAGATAAATCAGCTGCTGCACCAACACTAGATTCCCCGACCAGAAGGCCGAACTCAAAATACTTAACATTGTTTCCATAAAACCCAAACCAATCTCACAACTATACAAAACTCCAAACCCTGATCCTAAAATGGAATTCCTCTAATACCACACTATCACAAAATGACCCACTGTGGCCTTCTTAGTCATAAATAAGACGCGTGTGGCTACCCCAATCCCATATCCAAAAGGCCAGGTCTTGGAAACTGGAACCATGTATGCATAACATGAATAGGGGATACCTTATCCTAAGGTACCTATATGCTTCAATCATATCCTAGACCATAAAATGATGAAATTTATAATAAAAATGATACCAAATGCATGTATACATCTAAATCTCCCAATTTTACTATAAAAATAATTCTAGAATTCATATAGGGATAAATATAAGACCATAAATAATTATAAAGAAGTAAAAACTTCTAGAAAAAGGATAAAATAGTCAAATTTGACTCCAAGGAAAAAACATGTTCCATCTAGACTAATCTAGGATTTTTATGCTCTTGATCTACCAAGAACCCCGTCAAATGGTAGTTTAACTACATATGACATAACATGTGTTGTAAGATCCCATACAGGGGTGAGTATAATTACACCTAGTAGGACACAAGGAAATCACTGAGTATAAATAATCAAGAGTAGTTTTATCATTATAGGATATGTCAATCATAATGTGATACATATAATAAAAAATTCAATTACACTCATTTTAGACACAGAGTCTCAATTTAAGTTCTAAACTACATTCCTGCCTAAAATTCTTTTCAAGAGTCAATAAGAAAACTTACTTTGGAGAAATCACTCCGCGAGTCTTAAAGAAATGATGAAATCCAAATGAGATGTCATTCTAAATAGTTATCTCTATAATATTGTATATACTAGAAGTCTAATGTAATCTATATAAATATAGGGACCAAACCCAGGGCCATGATGTATACCAACAACATTAACTGGATTAACCTAGTAAGTAGGGGATCAATGCCTATATAATGATGTTCATGAAAATTTTGAGAACCCCACTCATAAAAGAAGATGATAGACGATCCCACTTATAAACATGAGGGATTATAAAAAATCTATTCATGAATAATTCCCCTAGAGGGGATCACAATCCTATGCTTAAGATGTAATAACATACCATAATCTTAGGGAATTGATCAAGGGAAGAGACCCTAAATAATATTGTCCATGCTGAGGGGAATAAGGGATCCAATCTATCTTCAAATAATTACAAAGTATGTAAATAGGGTACAAATCATGTACCACCAATCCCAGACATTCCTATTTTCATTCATGTGTACCTCTTCCAATTCCCATGTAAATTTGGCAATTCCCATGTACCTAGGCTGTGTCATGTACCTAATCATGTCTGAGTACCAGGTCATGCCCATGTACTCTACCCATACCAGAGTACCTAGCCATTTCCATTCATATGTGTCCTAGATACACACTGAGACACTAGGGAGGGGTCAGATGATGTGTGACATGTTTCACACAGTGTGTGATACTTTTCTTCTCCACAAAACCACAACTCCATATCTAGATCCCCACACAACTTGTATCTCCCAATTACATGTTGCGTCATGTATAAATTCACTGAACCCATAGGTTCATCATGCATCACCATTCCATAAAACCATCATTGATAAATCTACTATAAATCCTGCCTGTGGATTTTGGATCTAGTTTAACCTTACTTGATTGTTGTTAGAGGCTGGATTCCATCCATCCATCTTGATCGAGAATAATTTCATATCCATACCATCACCGAATGCCCAAAACCCATATGAATAACTCCAATCCAACCCTAATTCATCATCATTTCCATCAGATCATCATCCACAATCATTTCCAATCCAATATCTATGGTATCAATATTTTTTCAAGTAACGACCATAAAATGATTGATTACAAGGTATATTGTCGAACAATCAGTTAAATGAAAACACCAGTGATGAACGCAAGAAGAATGGGGAAAGAAATGCACAAACCAAATACATGATGAAAGTACCTCAAACAATGCTCATTTTTGACACAATGCATTAATTTTAAAATAAAAAAAGATATATAATTATTCAACAATAAAAATACTCAATTCCCTGGTAAAAAAACCCAGACCCACAACAAGATTGGCCTGTGAATCGATCTAATTTTTGATTGATTCATGTTCATCATAAGAGAAAAAAATGGGGATAAATCTTCATAAAACAAAAAAAAAAATACCATAGGATTTGATCCATCATTGATTGAATGGTTTTGGTCCATTTTTTTTGATAAGATCCACTGGTTCTTTAGGTGCACCGATCATCAAAGTGTGATCCATAAATGATTGTCCATGAGGTTCCACCACAGTTTCCTCTCTCATATTCCAGGATTATGTGGTCTACCATGAAATTTGGTTACAATCAGGTTTATATAGAGTTCCATTAGGTCACTACATCATCACCTAAAAAATTAATAAAATTTATTTATTTATTTATTATTTTCATTCATCATTACTTTTTTAAAAAACCTCAACGCTGTCAAAGATTATGTCGAGCTTAGGATAAAAACCACTTTCCAGAGTCAATAATGGATTTAGATCTCAGATCCAAGACTTTTTTGGAGTTATTACACTATTTTAAGAAATCCATGTACACATGATATTAATATATTTAATATTTTTCAAATATCAATTATAGGCTCACCAAGCATTTGAACCCCATGTCGTTTTTGCGAATAGCTCTGAAAAATATTACTAGCTATATTTCAAAGATATACATTGAAAACAACAAGACATTAAAAATATTTAAATGATGATTTAAAAAATTATATCAATTTATTAAAATATAATTTATAAATATGGTAGAAATTAATTATAATTTATTCCCAAAAAATACAATAAAAACCACTTTTTAAGCAAACATATTCTATAAACCATTACACAACTTCAATAAAAATTGAGTACTTATTATAAATTAATAAATAGATTTTAAATATTTGAAACATTTATACATATTTATTATAATTTTATTGTTACCATACATACCCTTAAATTTATTGACTTTGTAATAATAGAGACATTAAAATAATAATATTTATATATCATTTCCTTTAATTCGATGTTGTGTATTAAGAAAGCTATTGAAAAGTTTAGATTTATTTATAGAGAAATATATCCTAAAATGGTAGGGTGTTAAATTTTAACCATTATAATAATTTATCCTTCAAAATTATATCACTCTGATATAAACAATTAAATATATCTCTACCTTATCAAATTCTCAGGTTCCCATACAGGTTCCTCAAATTTATGGTTTCTCTATAAAACATTGACCAGGTGTGTTGTATTGTTTCAAAAAACAATGTATCTATGATCTATAATATCTATATGATATTCTTCGTAGTAAATATTAGGAACCAATTGTACAACCTCAATGTTTAGTACATGTCAAGGATCATGTATGAACTTCTTTCAATGTGATAAATAGAACACATTGTGAAATTATGATAGGTTGGGTGGAAGTATCAATGGATAAGATACTATCCCCACTCAATAAAGAATATAGATGGAAACAATATACCAAGGGAATAAATTTTTCTTATTTCCTAATCTCATAATCTTCTTCCATGAATAAATTAAAAAAAAATACCTTCTCACCAACATTGAATTCCAGATCTAACTGATGACACTCAACATATTTTTTCAGTTGAATCTGAGATACCTCGATATGCTGCTGAATAACTCTAATATTCTATCCCATTTCCTTAGTTATTTTAGGCTCCAATAGAAATTTTATACAAATTTATCCCAACACATTGGAGTTATACACTTCATTCAATATAGGGATTTACAAGGATTCATCAAAATGTTTGAGTGAAAGCTTTTATTTAATAAAAACTTGACTAGATGATGGTATAGATACCAAACCCCTTTGAAAATATAGAGAATAAGATCTCAACATATCCTTGAGGTTTTTAATAGTTATCTCATATGAACCTTGTATCTAAGGATGGAACACTATTCTGAAACACAACTCTATATCCAGAGCTTAAAGATGAATTCATAAGAACTTAAAGATAAAAATTGGCTATTGATAAGATATAATAGAATATGATACTCCATTAAAACATACCACATACTTAATATATATCTTAGTAACCCAATCAATAGATAAATATTTTGAAATGAAAATTAAGTGTACTCACTTTATAAGGTGATCAACTATAACCCAAAAAACATTATTCCCTTTAAATGTTATGGAGAGTCTGAATATGAAATACAAGGTAATATTTTCCCATTTCTATTCTGGTATAGGTAATGAATGTAATATAAGATTAGAATTATATATACCTGCCTTAAATTTAAAACATAAAAGGAATTGAGATACATACTCTAAAATATCTATTTTCATGTGTTCCCACCAGAAATACTCTTCCATATCTCTATGCATATTTTTACTTAAATGATGTATAAATAAAAATGAACAACGAGATTTATCCAATAATACCTTCAGATATGGAATTAATAGGACACAAACTCAGTTCTAAAAGCTTATCATTCCATCAAAATATTCATTGATATTATGAAATTTTATCATATTCTATTATAGTTCCTCAACCACTTTTAGATCCTCTTTAATCCTTACATTGAAAAATTGTTTGAAATTAACTTAAAAAGTATGAAATATCCCTTTCCCTCAGGATTTCAAGATCTATAATCTATAAATATAGAAATATTATATCTCTTTCAATCTACTTCATGGTTAAACTATCATAGTAGTTCTGACTTATATAACTATCCACCTTATTCACGTTTATAGGGTTGTGGTTTATTAAGTAGTTATAATCCTTAATAAAATCCAAATGTCTCTTTTGGAAGATATTCAAATATTTCTATATAAATATATAATTCAAGATACTATGATCAGTATATATATATCAAACTATTCCCCATAAAGATAATTCCACCCTATTTTTAGCGAAACAATTACTGCTACCTACTATAAATCTTGATTTGGGTAATTTTTCTCATGAATTTATAATTGGAATGAGGCATAAGTTATCACCATATAATTATGCATGAGGAAATATCTCATTCCACTATACAATGAATTAATATAGATTTAAAACCCTTCCCTACTTCAGGGTTGTGTGATTATAGGTGAACTAACCAACCTTTTTTAAACTCTTTTAAAATTTCCTTACATTCATCTGCCTATAAGAAGTTAGATCCCTTTTGAGCCAACTTGTTTATTGGATTATATGTCTTGGAGAAATCTATCACAAATCATTATTAATATCCTTTAATGTCATGAAAACTATAGATCTTGATTACTGTGGTTGGTCCAGACATTGTTTAACAACTTATATATTTGAAAGATTCACCAATATACCATTAATTGATATTATATGACCCAAGAATGTGAATTTATGTATCCAAAATTTACATTTGGTAAATTTGGATTATAGATTACCCTTTTCCAATGTCTTTATCATAATCCTTAAATTTTTATCATTATATTCTTTTTAGTCCAAATTATTAATAATATAGTCTATAAATACTACCATAAACTAATCAAAATAATATATAAAAACTCAATTCATTAGATCGATGAAGCTAAAAGGGTAATTAGAAATTCTAAACTACATCACTATAAACTCATAATGATCGTAACTTTTATGGATGGGTATCTTGGATATATCCTCCTTTATGATCCTCAATTGATGATATCCAGAATAGAGATCAATCTTGGAAAAGTATAGATCTCCATGAAGTTGGTCAAATAAGTCATCAATACGTGGTCTATGATACTCTTCCATGAAAATGATCTTGTTATGTTCTCAATAATTTATGAAAAGGCATGTTAAACCATATTTATTTTTTAAAAAAATAATAAATGCACCATATGGTGGTGAAATAGGGAATATGAATCACTTATCAATATTTTCATGGAGTTTCTTCTACAATTCATAAAAAATAAAATGATGTAATTCTATATAGGGTCATTAAAATAAGTGTAACAATAGATATGAGTTCAATTGAAAAGTCAAATTTATGTTGCAGGAGACAACTATGAAGGTATTTGGAAAACACATCACCATAATCTTGAAGAATAATAATAACTTCACTGATGAGTTTACCTCTAACAATTTGAGATAAATATACCTCATGAATAGTATCTAATACATATTCAATGTAAGTAACTTCAATTAGAAGTTCACTTTCATACTCACACTAAAAGATGACCATAGGTTGATTCAAAATAATAAATGTGACTTCCCTTCCTCAATAATTGATTTGGTATCTATATAAAGAGAGAAAATACATGGAAAAAATCTCATAAATTTAAAATATATTTAAAATCATAATATTTTTAGGAAGTAAATTCCCACAAACTTCTATCAAAGAATAACCATAGAATTGTGAAATAGCCATCATACCATTAGGTGTTTTTACTACTAACTCAACATCATTCATCAAGGATATGAATGAGCATACCATGATACATTTCATGATATAAACAAATTTATATATCTAATATCAAATATGACACATCAATATTTAATCTTGACTGCCCCACCGCAAATTCATAATTCTATCTTTATTCCCTTATTAAAAAAATGGTTAGTGTGAGATTCAAACATACATTTTAGCAATCATATAGTCATAATAAATTGTTAATTCGAAATGTAAATAATGACACATTTTATTTCAATATATGAACCCTTAAATATAACCTAGGTCATTAATCATTATCATCTATTCAAATCCTTCATATTGGTTATTAAATAAAATATGAATTAAACCAATAATATCCCATGAATGTGTCTATCTTGGTGTATAGTCTAAGGTCCACTCCTCATGAACTAGTGATGATCATGTTAATAAAAAATCCTCCCATTTCATATCTTTTACCCTCTATGCATCTTAAAAACAACCATATCCACTTTACAAGATTCATAAAAGAATTATTTTAAGGAAAACTACACAATCTATTATTTAAAAAATATTCATTATATTATCCTACACCTAAAATTATCCATAGGGTTTTCAACAATTTTCTCTAATCCTAATCTCCAAATATTATATAGACCTTGATTTGATACCAACTGAGAGGTCCCAAGGATTTCATACATATATATAACTTAATTTTAGATTAATTGTCAATACCTCTGTTAACAAAACATCCTCCAAAACTGAATAGTATTAGGGTCATTGGAGACTATATAAATAATCAAATTATTTCATAAAACATATTAAACATCATCCATTAGGTTACTCTCACAGATTACACTTCTTCGATATACCCTACTTAAAAAATTATTTATAACCTATGGAAAGGAAACATAATAAATGATGGGATAATTTTTTTAATAAGAGTAAACATAAAGGATAGGAATCAATTACCATAAATTATTATAAGAATAGAATAAGGGTATGTTAACATGATCAAAAAAAAAATAGTTATACCTAATTATTTGAGGATATTCAATCATGAATCATTGAATAAGGCTTGGTCATAATGTAATAAATAATTTATAATAGTGTTAAATAATCAATAATAAATCATTTTCCATGAGGATATGACATAAGAATAAGGCATATGTTTTCAGAAAACACATAATCGTAAAAAATCAATTCTTTATTCATGGATCACTGTCAGGGTTATCATAGTAGTTTGGGTTCACTCCTCATTCCATCATTTACATATTCAGGGTCTAATACAAAGACTATTAGTGTGTTAAGAGTACCCTATTGAACTTGGTTAAATACCCATTTTAATCCTTATCATATCATGATATATTAATCTTAACCCAATCCATTGGTAGTCTATATAATTCTGATCCCACCAACCACACAATGGAAATAATACATGTGAGTTCCAGTATATCCTAAAGTATTCATCTTATCGTCATATAAACGACCATAAAAAAGAATTTATTTTTATAAAAAATTCACCATTTCATAAAATAATAACCCCTGTAAGATAAACAAGGTTCATAAAAATACATATAAATAAACATTCAAACCCTTCTTTGAAAACGTGACAAAAATATCCATTTAGTTTAATAAAGTTTTTATTAAAAATTCACATAATTTTTATAAATTATTTTTATTTGAAAATAATAGAGTAAAAGTATAAAGGAATATTAAAATATAAAATGGTCATATTGATGGGAAAATCCATTCATGCCATATACATTAAAAAAATATAATCCATTCACACTTTTTTAATAGTAAAATATATCTTATTTTGATTTTTTTTAGAAAATTACTCTAAAACCTTTTTAAATAATTTCAAAGGTAGTGAAAATAACCATTTTAAAAAAATTCAAGTATAGATAATAAGTTGTATAAAATAATTTCTAAGGTTATGAAAATTGATGAAAAAGTCCATCCACCAAAAACAAACATGGTTGATTTTTCTTTAAAATATTTTTATCGATCATTTTCAGTACCAAATAGGGGAAAATGGTACTAATATAGAATAAAATAAAAAATGAAAATAGTGTATGTCACTATATTGTGTTTAAAGTTTAATATACATATAATTTCCCTCAATTTAAATTTCGTATAGAAAATCTCGAGAATAAATGAGATTATTACATAAACCCCTTACCTCAAATTCTATCTTGCTTATTACATACTCATATATCATAAATAATAAATGAAGATTTATTATAAATATATTATAGAACTATATTTAGGAATAAGATACTACATATCATTCCTTTATATTTTATAATTATCCTTTTATTAATAGTTTTTTCATAAAATAAACATTCAGGTCCAAAACTGGTCTATTCTCCATATATGTTTCAGTTCGATTGTTCCGATACAAGCACCATGGTTTTCATTTCATAATATAAAGAGTATTAGTCATTGAATTAGTATCATATTTATATACCATGTAAACATTTATAGTTATTTATATACTATTTTTAGTAAAAAGAAATCACATCTCCAGGTGGAGGTGGTAGTCTATAGGTACACATGAGAGACATTATTTTTTTTTTCAAAAAATGGAAAGGTAATTAGGTAGATAAGTTATTATAATTAAAAATAAAAATTATTTCATAAATATCATATATATAAATTAAATAAAAAATAATAACTGACCATGAATTATGGTGATGTAAAATGATTCATGTCCATACATGGAGGCAGTAGTCCACACATACGCAAGAACAATACTATCATTTCCCATTTAATAGAAAGGTGATATAAAATGGTTGATCTGTCATTATAATGAAAAATAATAATAGTGATGATACATAAGTAATTATTTTAGTATGGATACCATATATTTATAGGATGTATAAGAATAAATAAAAGTGTAAGTATTCAATTAAGATTTATACATATTCATTGAGAAACAAACATTAGATTAAAACATGAGACATGAAAGGATGGTATTATGATTAAACTCATGTCATGAACTGACCTAGGTTTCTATAAATCCTGGAATGCATCCCAATCCATGGTAGGGACTAAAGGTAATTCCTTTTCTGCATGAGATAGAAACTAGTGCCTAAGCATCAAATAACTCCTTTAAGAATGAAATTCCCATTACAAAAATAACTGAAATTGATATAAGATTAACTTAAAATCATGACCAACATCCATAAAAAGTATTAAAAGAAGAAGAGAATATAGGATAAGTAAACATTGAATTTATATTTATAAACTATAAGAAAAATTAATCAAAATTGGAAGGAAACAACTACATTAAAAAATGCCTCCTTTTGAAATGAGGGTCAAAACCCTTCATTCCACCACCGTCAGCACTTTCCAAAAAAAATCCGCTAAAAAAATACCCTTGAACACATCTATGGGAGGAATTTCATTAACCGAAGTAAGAAAAAAAGTTCTACATATACCCTACGATGTATGCATGGTGTGATCTCACATTCCTAGTAAGATCCCACATGAAGTTCTAGGAATAGCTTTTATAAGACAAATAAAATTGCTAGTTTTTAAAAGGAAGGAAATGATTTAGTATGGAAACATGATTTACAATTTAAATGAAAATACATAATGATAGGAACTTAAAAAAAGTGAAAAACATGATATAAACATTAGTGGAAGCATCAAAATATCTTGGCTACTGGGTACTACACACATCATATCTCAATGATCAATCACATTCTTACCCGTGTATGAGACATTGGAGGGGATTTACCCAAAGTATAATGGTAATAATCCATGTAAAATAATTTACTTAGTTTTTCATCATAATATTACTAGGGATACCTAGGATAAGACTCTGCTAACTCACCTAGCTTCAAGTCCTATATTTACCACCTATGTACCCAAGGATCCCAAGGGTCGGTTATATTTAATAAGGTCCAACCAATCACCTTTTATCACAAACCATTTTTATAAATTTTCAAGCATACCATTTATATAAATTTCAAATAGATACTAACTACTTAAAAAAATTTACAAACACTAATACCCGTGAAAAAACCCATTTTAACACCTAACACCATTCAGGAAACCATTATAAATTTAGAAATTCAGATTTAAATAATCAAATAATGACACAATATAAAACCACCTACCATTATTCTAGAAATCACCACCAATTGGTTGAAAATACGAAGATGAGAAGAGGGAATGTCCTAAAAAAATAACACACAATATAAATCAAATCCAAAAACAAAAAATGGGATTAGACCAACCATATATCAAATAAACTACATGATGGAAGAAAAATAAATAAGTATGGGAGAATAGACTAAGATAATGAGAGAGGAGGTAATTTCTTGAAGAAATATCGAAGAACCAAAGTTAAATCACAAAAAAAATTTGATCCAAGAGGAAGGGTAGAAGAGAGGGAGTAAAACCTATGGATGTGATTATCTAATGGGGGAAGAAATTAGGTTAGGATTGTTAAAATAAGGGCAGGGAAAAGTTTGAATCTTAGAACATTTAAAGTCTAGATAGGATGGGAAGTCTTCCAAACCATGCAAAAATCATATGGGTGTATTTTTACCAAAGGGGGTGGAAGTTGCAATGTTTTATTGGGCATAAATATTGACCATCGACTTAACTATGCGGTCTTCTTAGATCCTTTATCAAGGGGTGTACAGTTTGTAGAGGTAGGAACACAATTTCTACTAACCTTGCACCAACCTTACACCACACTATATCCACACAAAAACTATATTTTTTACTAGAAAACACCTTGAATATATATACCCAAATAATGAAAAAACAATAAATGAATAATACCTAAAAATAAGTCCATAGGTGTGTCAATTATCCTAACCATGATACTTTTATGCCCACCTAAAATTATCCTGAGGTCGTGTCCAAGAACAAGTGAGGTTACATAACTTTTACCCAAGATTTATCACCCATATCAGATGATCATCATTCCTATGGTTCCACATGACCCAAAATAATGAAATGGATTTTACCTAATGCACTTTTATATAGTAATCCACTATCCTCACTAGTTTCTTGTTGTCACACCCGATGTTTTTCTCTCTTTTCATGTCATGGTTTTGATTCATTGAAAATCCCAATACTTTACATGGGTGTTGGGTGAGAATAATTTTGAGTTTTGAACTACCATATATGTCTAATCACCCTAATTTTGGTTCCACATTTCTTTTTAGAAGCTTTTGGAGAAGGGGTGTTTATTTCATTATTTGGGCCAACCGTGAGCACATTGACAAATTTTAAAACAAAATTTTTTTATTTTATAACTCCTTCATTTTTCGAAATTTTTCATTAATAACACTTCCTACTTGTCCTCCACTATCATATTAAAACTACCATATCCTTTTTGACCCCTTATAAATTCATAAGCTTGGTGAATTGGGGTTACTTATTTAGGTATTGGGCCAGCCCATGGGCCAATTTGTAGTTTTAAAAAAATATTTTTTTCTTTTATATATAATTCAATTTTTACTACGTTTAGGTGATTCAACCTCCCAATAGAAGCCAATACACCTCTCTGCATCCCAATTATCTATTTTACCTCTTTGAAGATCATATGAGTCGCGGAGTAGGGAAAAATTCTCAAGGTATCTCAAATCATCTAGAATCATGATGGAAAATTCATTCATAGATAAATCATTCCATTTTTACTCGTTTTCCCACAAATCATATTTCCATAGTTTTTCTAGACCTTAAGAGACTCCCCAAGATGTTTATAGCCATTTACTTTTCTCTAAGGGTGCAGATCTAATGGAACAGGATGAGTTTTCTAGTTGAAAGGGTGAGATTCATTCTCCCTTCTCCTCCCTCTTCTTCCTCTTTTCAATATTTCATGGTTTTATAATCTCCCCTAGTCATTATTGACCTAGGGTTATGATATAATATGATGTTTCATAGGTTTTGTGTTCATTTGGGTCTAGTCATCTATAACGACCCGGACCCGGCCGGCCATCCAAATAGTGCCGAACGGGTCGGGTGTCACTACCTTAGGCACACCTCCCCTGAATTAAAAAGGATGCCGACTAGCAGTGAGGTTATATTAGGTATAGTGGTGAGGCTATACCCCCACGGAGGATCATAATAATGGTATTGGTATGAGTATAACAGTAAAGATGCAGCAGAATGAAAGACTCATCAGACTCATACCAGACTCGCAGATCGGAAGCATAAAAGATATAAATAAACAGCAGAAGCAGTAAATATAACAACAACAACATAAATAAACAAAACAGAATGCTGATAACATGTAACTACTACTAATAAATAAAACATGCATCTAGAGTAGGTCATACACAACTGAATATAAAAGGGCTCCAATGGATAACCAACAACAGCAACAACAAGTAAGTATGCCGATACAAAAAAGAAAACAGAACAAAGTAATCCCCAGCTAGGTATGACCTCAAGGTCCATACCATCTCCATGCAACAACTAACACATCCCAGCTCCTGAAGCTGGCCTCTTTCCTGCACATAAATCTATAAAGTCTTCATGCATCCCAAAGGGCCCACGTAGGGTGTGAGACAAATCTCAGTAGAATACCACCCAACGATGCGTACCAAATATATGTGTTTAAGCAGTCATGCATTTACAAGGAAAGTAGTAAATAGTACAGTGACAAGTAAACACAAACTCCTCTAGTGCTCAACAACCACCATGGAGAATCACCTACTTCGGCCAATGCCAGAATCTCTTTGTGTAACCCGACACCATGTGCCACCTGAGACCTTGTGTCTCAAGTACCGACATCCCAAAGGAACACCCAAGAATAGTAACATGGAACCATGTGCCTCCTGGCACCTCGTGCCTCAAGTAATGACGTCCCGAAGGCACACCCAAAAATAGTAACCTAGCACCATGTGCTTCCAAGCACCTTGTGTCTCAAGTACCGATGTCCCGAAGGAACGCCCATTCTTGAAGGCTCCTCACCTCCCATGTGGATTTCTACGGAAAGCACCCCCAACCAAAATACCTAACTGAAACTACAGGGGCCTCTACCCACACAAGTGGTCAAAACCACCTCATCACGGAGTATATCTGTGTGCACCCATCTCAATGTCCTGGGTGATCAGTGATCACCAAATAATACCTAAGACACAAACACATCTGACACCTCGTGTCCCTACGACCATGCCGCTCAAGTCTGATGGCATCACCATCTTAGTAACTCAGGCCATGCCCAACCTGACAGTCGTACTCCCTTAAGCTGACTTCCATGAAGCCCAGTCCCATGGTCAAAACCACCCAAAGTAACTCGGGCCAAGCCCAACCTGTGATCAGCATCACTCAAGCGTAACCGGGCCAAGCCCAACACAATGTAACACCTGAGATTTTTGGAAAAATATTTTGTTTTTATGTATTATGTTATACGCAACACCAAAGGAATCTTCCACTGCACACAACACTGCCTTGGTTTGCATTGCACACAATATCAACCTTCATCAATAGCTTGCGTTGTACGCAATACCGTGTTTCACTAAACAATGTTATGTTATTAAAATATTATTAAAACTAGCCGTTATGAATAGTAATACCCACTTCTTGAAATTTTATAAATTTTATCTTTCAAAATGGACTTCATTTTTGGATTCGGAATATCGAAATTAGCCTACGGTGATTTTTTGGTATTTTTATGAAAACTTTCAATTTTTGATGAATAGTGAAAAAACTAGGTTACAATTTAAAAATCGACTTTTTATTTAAATATTTATTTATTTTATTTAAATTTATTTTAGGTCAAAATTTATACATAATACCTATATAAGTTCAAATTAATTCATTGGAGTCATTTTATAATAATTTTAGATATATAAAAATTTTAGTGAACTTTTCACCGTCTTTTACCCACCTCCTAGGAGAGTTTGAAAATTTACATAAAACCTAATTTTACCACTTCTGTGAGTGGAATTTCGAAAATTTGAGAGAAAAGATTAATATCAAGGAGTAAAATGTGGTTCAATAAGATACAAATAATTTTTGTTGAATAGTAACTTTTTATTTTATTTACCACGGTTAAAAGTAAATAGGGTAATTAATGGTAAAAATGGTATTATTATTACCCTAACACATGTCCTAATTCTATTTTATAAGTTTACTTAGACCCAAAAAAACCTTAGGAATAAAATATTACCATTTAGGTCCACTTGGATTAGATTAGGACATTTAATATTATTATATTTAAAGAAGAGTTAAAATAGTTAAAATCAAAGTTTAATAACTAAATTTTTTTTAATATAGGGTTATAAATAAGATAAATTTGACTATAAATATTAATTAGAAAGAAAAATATATTTCCTAAGAAATGGTATTTTATTTATTATTTTTAGACTTTAAATATTTTAATTTATTTATAACATAATGATGATGCGGTAATTACCTTATTAAGTAAATATTAAAATAATTGATATTATAAATACCTAAATAAATGTAATTTGAGACTTTTTAAAAGTTACACTAATTTTATAGGTTAATATGAAATATTAGTATTTATTTAATCTACTTTATTTGAACTAATAATTCTTTTATGATTTCACAAAAATCTATTACCAAATAGTTTTAAAATTGACAAAAAATAGCTTTTAAAACAAATATTATATTATTAATTGTTATTTTATTTCTAAAAATCCAAGGTTCGGCCAAATGACTTATATAAAGTTATATATTTTAATAATGAACCACTTAGGGTTAGTTTGGCTTGTTATAGAAAGTTTATTAACCATATAGTGTAAGAAAACAAGAAGACACAGAAAAAATTAAATTATTTAACTTAGAGTAAAATCTAAATGATAAGGTTAAAATAGTGACATAAATTTGTCTAAAATGTATTGGTTGAGAAGATTTCAACCGATCCCCACCTTAGCTTCTAAATAAATCAATTTGGAGCTATTAAAAACCGAATATGACTTTATTATAAAATAATATTTTATGTTTTTCCTAAGGTGCCCCTCTCCTCCCTTATAAAAGGGCACCTCCTCCCTCTCCTCCTAACACCAATTTGAGCCTTCATGCTCAGACAAACCATGAAAATTTCTATTCTTCGCTTCCCTAGAAACATCTTAGAGGTCCTGGTCTTTATCAAAGACCATATTTAGTTCCATAAGTTGAGGTTAAGAAGTGGCGCTTCAAAGAAGAGGTAATGTGCGTTACCGATTCTTTCAACTTTATTTCTTCTTCTACTTCTTCTTATTTAGTTTTTTAATTATGAAGTAATAACATAATCACCAGTCATAAAATTATATGTTATTATAAATATGAAAAAACCATATTTCACCTTTTATCCATCCTACGAAAAATGAAATCACCGCGCATGCGTACGTACGGAATACCGTCTCCACGCCGTGGTGTAATCTGTTTTCCACCACCACCTTACTTGGATGGGTATAATTGTGTAAATAATAACTATATATGATTATTGTAAAGTTATATTTATTCTTAAATAGAATATACAATTCTAAGATCATGGTAACGATATCATCGCTCGTGCATACGTATGACCTACCGTCTCCACGATGTGATGCGACTCGTTCTATATGATCTTCATTGCATAATGATTATATAATGAATTGAATGAATTGAATGAATTGAATGAATAAATATGATATATATTACACTAATACAATTCTTTAAATGAGGTATCTATAACCTAAAAATAAGAATAATAATTTATTCGACAAAATAGGCATAAGAACAAAAAGAAATAAACACCCGAATAACAAGTAACAATGAAATATTACTAATAAAAAGCTAAGAATATGACCATATATGATATAATAACAATGAGTATGATTCTGGAATAATTCAATAACATTATTTATATCATTATACAGGAGGTTCGTACATGTATGAAGCAAATCAGAACTAATGTAAGGGAAAATATCGCAATCTAATTTTTATCCGAGATTGTTTATACTTCAGAATTTACTAGGGAATATTTATGATCCACATACATGTTTCATCAATATGTAATATTATTTCTATCCTCCTATAATTTTTTAAATCCAATTTTACCCTTCAGTGAGTTTTCTGTAAAAGATATGAAAGGAATCTTTTGTCATTTTTAGTACGAGGTACTTTTTTGACTTTTCTGGCCAAAGTACGAGAAGAATGGTTTTCTTTAACTTATACAGCATGAATGGATTTTTAGAAAATTATTTCCATGAAGATTCCTTTAAAAATTTTCAAGTTTATTTTTAATCAACTTCTTTTAGTTTAAAATTTTATGACATGTTAAGAAAGGAAAAATGTTTTTGAAGTAGAAATGATATTTTCCTCAAGAATGAAGTTCAAGTGTTTTATCAAAATTATTTTCCATATAATATAATATAGGTTTCTATTTCTATCCCTATTTTTACATTTATTTTATTATGTTATGGTGGAATTATTTTTATAATGTCATTTTATCTTATATGGATTTTGTTATGATGGCATGATGTTTAAGAATCCCGTTTTTATTACATGGGCTATGCTATGATGTATGATTTATGATCTTCTGCCACACATAAGAATGGTATCATTATGATATGGGTGGGACCTATATCTCCCTCCAATGAATTGGGTAAAGATTTATATCTCATGAGATAGACATGGCTGGAATGGCAGGTTAATCCGATTCAGTGTTACAGGACTGAAATGAGGAGTAAACTCTGTTCAGAAATGGACTTTGTCCGCTAAGATAGTCTTGGAAATGGGTCTTGACTAATAAGAAATGATTTCCTATGATTATGTGTGTATGAAACAAAGTTTCATGTTTCATGTTATGATTGTTGGGATTACATTTCACTACTATTATTTATCCCATGTTATGATATTATGATCTCTTTTGCAGGTTAAGATTTTCGAAATGATATGTTCTTTTGAATATGATATTTCCTTTGTTTACCTTTAATGAGCATTTGAGATCACCCTTTTGTATGTTTTCTTTCCCCAGGTTAGGAATAATGTTATTAAGTAGGATATGCCAAAATGGATTCTATATATGGAGAAATAAATGGGATACAATGTAGATAGTTTATGAACCAATTGTTTATGTTTCCCAGTTTCTAAAGACACTATACCTATACGGTCCTCTTGTGGTTTGTTATATATTGTAATAAGTATGATTCAATTATAAAGTAATAACAATGTATGTAAAGTATGGGTCGTTATAGTTGGTATCAGAGGAAAGGTATAGTCAACCTTTGGAAACTAGGATGTGAAAGCCTTAGTAAGAACCCTAAGGATATATCTAAACATAGAACAATATTAGTGTTTTAGAAATGGCCATGGACAACCTATTATAAGACCTTAAGTGTGATATTGTATTCTTGATTATGCGGGTTTCCTATTATAATTAGTGTTTCTCACACTATTCTTCTTGGTTTTAGTCAATGGATGGAACCCAAAGGAACCGTGTTAATGCGAAATGCGACGGGAAATGCAATGATTATCCCTGAGAAACCAAACATTATGGGAGTTGGAATGAAAAATATTGTAGCCATGATCACACAACTTTCTCAAGGTATGAATCATGCAGGACATCCAAACGAGCAATGGAAGGAACAACATTCTGTTGAATCCTTCATCAGGCAACGTCTACCTTCATTCAGTGGGTATAATGATCCATTAATGATCCATTAATGGATGAACAATGGATCAATACCACTAAAAAGATATTTTCAGTTCTTCAATGTTCTGATCATGATAAATTCATCTTAGCAGTATATCGTTTGGAGGGTGAATCTGATCAATGGTGGAATCTTATCAAGAATACGTGGCCAAGAGATGAAATTGAGTCCATGGAATGGGATGAGTTCAAGAACATATTTTTCAATAAGTACTTCCCTCATATTCTTTGAACAAAGATAGAGAATGAGTTTCTTGAACTGAAGCAAATGGATGATGAATCTGTTTGTACCTACGAAGTAGATTTTACAAGACTTTCAAGGTAAGCTTCTAGGATTATTATCTAACCTGAGAGTAAGATCGATCAATTCTTTAGTGGCTTAAAAACAAGTCTTCAAAGGGAGTTATCCATAAGGGACTTCAATAGCTACGAGGAGATCGTTCGATGTGCTCTCAAGGTTGAGATAGAGATTGGAGTAACCAATTAGTCATATGCGTTTGATAAGAAGAGGAAAATGGAATTCAAAGGGAAATCTAAAGACCACATTGAAAAGAATATGAGTTTTCCCTTTTTGCTCAAAGTGTGGAACGAAACATGAAGGGATTTGTCTTAAAGGGACATGTAAATGTTTCAAATGTGGAAAGGAAGGTCATCAGGCATTTGGATTCTGCAATGATGGGAAGAAGATGTCTAGTGATGCGAACAAAGAAAAGGCAATACAGAGTGCACATAATACACTTCAATGTTACAAGTGGAAAGAAATGGGGAATTATTCCAATCAATGTCCTAATCCAAGGGTTGTTGATGATGATCGACGTCAAAAAACTCTGAAGGATAAAGACAAGGTAAAGTCACATGAAATTTCTATCAGTGATGTTGAGTATGATAACGAAGTGGATAAAGGTACACTTACCATCCACTCTAAAGTAGAAAATGTTTTATTTGATTCTGGATCCACCCACTCTTTTATTTCTGATGAATTTTCTAAGGGTATCACCATATTACCTCTGCAGTTAGAAATTAAGTTAGCTATGAAAACCCCTAATGGCACAACAGTCACATCAAAAGTTTACAATTCTTCTCTGATTTATGTTTGTGGGAAAGTGATTCCTGTAAATCTTGTTATCCTTCCTATAGTGGAATTTGATGCGATTCTTAACATGGATTGGCTTTCCTTATATGGAGCTCATATCGATTTCCAATGAAGGGAAGTCACATTTCATATTCCTGATCAATTTAGGATCATCTATCAATGCAAGGATGAATATAACCTTCGAGGGGAAATTTCTTCTATCTTATGGGTCTAGATTCCAATAAATGAAAGTTATTTATCTCAAATGGTTGGCGAGAAACTCACGATTAAGAATATTCCCATTGTACCGGAGTTTGATGATTTATTTCCAGAGGAATTTCCAGGTCTTCCACCAAATCGTGAAATTGAGTTTTCAATTGATCTCATACCGGGTGCTATTCCCATTTCAAAGACACCCTATAGAATGGCCCCAATTGAGTTGCAGGAATTAAAGAAGCAACTCCAAGAGAATCATGATAAGGGATTCATACACCCTCGTGCATCACCTTGGGGAGAACCTGTTCTGTTTGTTAAGAAGAAAGATGGATCAATTAGACTCTGCATTGATTATCGAGAACATAACAAGATCACTATCAAGAAAAAATATCCTCTCCCATGCATTGATGACTTATTAACCAACTACACGAAGCACAATATATTTCCAAGATTGATCTTCATTCCGGGTATCATCAATTAAGGGTCAAAAGGGAGGATATACCAAAGATGACTTTCTATACAAGGTATGAACAATATGAATTTATACTAATGCCATTTGGTCTTACTAATTCCACTGCTATCTTCATGGATCTAATGAATAGAGTCTTTAGAGACTATCTTGATCAGTTTGTGGTAGTCTTTATAGATGATATTCTTATCTATTCAAAGAGAAAGGAAGAACATGAAGATCACTTGAGAATTGTATTGAAGACCTTGAGAGAGGAGAAGCTTTATTCCAAATTTAAAAAGTGTGAATTTTGGCTTCAAAAAGTTTCATTTTTTGGTCACATAATCTCAAAAGAGGGGATATCCGTGGATCCAGCAAAAACATAGGTTTTTCAAAGATGGTCGAGACCAAAAATAGTAACTCAGATCCGATGTTTTCTTGGTCTGGCAGGATACTATTGACGTTTTGTGCAGTGTTTTTCAAGATTATCTAACCCACTCACCAGGTTGACTCGAAAAGGAGTTATGTTTGTTTGGATGGAGGAGTGTGAAGATAATTTCAAAGAGTTAAAAAGAATGTTATCCAGTGCACCTATGCTCACACTGCCTTGTAGTGGATAAAGGTTTGTGATCTATAGTGATGCATCCAAGAAGGGATTGGGGTGTATTCTCATGAAAAATGTTATGGTGATAGCTTATGCCTCACAACAATTGAAAATCCATGAGCAAAATTACCTAACTCATGATTTGGAGTTATCTGCGGTAATCTTTGCAACAAAAATATGGAGGCATTATATTTATGGTGACAGGTGTGATATTTATACTGGTCATAAAAGTTTAAAGTATATTTTTTACACAAATGGAGCAGAATATGCGCCAAAGAAGATGGTTAGAGATGAATAACGATTACGACTGATCAATTCATTATCACCCTGGGAAAGAAAACAAGGTGGCAGATACATTAAGTCGACAAGACCAAGATAGCTTATCCATGATGAGGATCACAAAAGATTCAATATTTATGGATTTAAAAAAGATGGATCTTGGAATTATAATGGAAGGTGGGAAATATTATCATTCTTAAATGAATGTTCAACCATATATACTTGTGAAGATTAAAGAGGCTCAAAAAAAGATTTAGAGTTGCAAAAGAAGGTGAGAAATGTTCCTGAATTCAACCTTGATTGTGATGGGATAATAAGGTTCAGGAATAGTGTTTGTGTTCCTCCCATACCAGAATTAAAGAAGGAGATGCTGGATGAAGGTCATAGTTCTTCATTCTAAATTCATCCTGGAAGCACAAAGATGTATAGAGACCTGAAAGATTACTTCTGGTGGGATGTCATGAAATGAGATGTTCCTGAATATGTCTCTCGATGCTTGGTTTGTCAGTAAGTTATAGCTGAGAGACAGAAGTCTAAGGGGATGTTACAACCATTACCCATACCCGAATAGAAATGCGAAAACATCACTATGGACTCTGTCACTGGACTTCCTAAAACATCCAAAGGCAATAATGCTATCTGGATCATAGTTGATCGTCTTATGAAGTCGACACACTTCATTGATATTAGATTAGATTTCTCTCTTGATCAACTTTCTAGGAGATATGTGAATGAAGTGGTAAGATTGTACGGGGTACAACTTTCCATTATATCTGATCAGGATCCAAAGTTTACCTCAATGTTTTGGCGAAGTCTTCAGCATACTTTAGATACAGAGTTCAGTTTCAGCACTGCTTATCATCCTCAGACAGATGATCAGTCTAAGAGAACAATTAAAACTCTAGAAGATATGTTAAGAGATTTATCTATGGATTTCAAAGGTGGTTGGGATAAAAATGTACCTTTGGTGGAATTTTCTTATAATAACAACTTTCACTCTAGTATTCATATGGCTCCTTATGAAGCTCTTTATATAATGAAATTCCAAACACCAACTTGCTGGGATGAAGTTGTAGAAAGAAAGCTATTAGGACATGATCTTGTTGATGAGATGGATGAAAAGGTCCGATCTATTCAACAACACATAAGAGCAGCTTAGAGTCAAAAAAAAGTTATGCCGAAAACTGAAGAAAATACCTAGAGTTTGAAGTGGGTGATAAAGTGTTCTTAGGAATATCTCCTTCGACGAGAGTAACGATATTTGGAAAGAAGGGAAAGCTAAGCCCTATGTATATTGGTCTTTTTGAAATACTGGACCATATTGGTAAGGTAGCTTACCGATTGGCGCTTCCACTGAATCTATCTCAAGTTCATGATGTGTTCCATGTATCTCTCATGAGAAAGTACATACCTGATCCATCACATGTACTAAGCTCAGAAGTTGTACCGCTGGAGCAGGATTTTCTTATGAAGAACAACCGATAGGGATTCTGGATCGTAGAAAAAATGTTATACGGAACAAGACCACTCTCTTAGTGAAAGTTTTATGGAGGAACCACCAATTATAAGAAGATACATGTCAACTTTATGATTTGATGAAGGAGAGGTATCCTCATATGTTTGTTACAAAGTGACAAATTTTGAGGGAGAAATTCATTTTAAGGGGGGTACAATGTAACACCTGAGATTTTATGAGAAATATTTTGTTTTAATGTATTATTTTATATGCAAAACCAAAGGAATCATCCACTATACACAACACTGTCTTTTCTTTCATTGCACACAAGATCAACCATCCTCGATAGCTTGCGTTGTACGCAATACTGAGTTTCACTAAACAATGATATGTTATTAAAATATTATTAAAACTAACCATTATGAATAGTAATACCAACTTTTTGGAATTTTATAAATTTTTTCATTCAAAATGGACTTCATTTTTGGATTCAGAATATTGAAATTAGCCCAGGGTGATGTTTTGGTATTTTTCTGAAAATATTCAATTTTTGATGAATAGTGAAAACACTGGGTTACTATTTAAAAACCGACTTTTTATTTAAATAATTATTTATTTTATTTAAATTTATTTTAGGTAAAAATTGATACATAATACCTATATAAGTTCAAAGTAATTCATTGGATTCATTTTATAATAATTTTAGATATATAAAAATTTTATTGAACTTTTCACCGTCTTTTACCCACGTCCTAGATGAGTTTGAAAATTTACATAAAACATAATTTTACCGCTTTTATGAGTATAATATCAAAAATACAAGAGACATGGTCAATATAAATTAGTAAAATGTGGTTCAATAAGATAAAAATAATTTTTGGTGAGTAGTAACTTTTTACTTTTATTTACCACGGTTAAAAGTAAATATGGTAATTAAGGGTAAAAATTGTATTATTATTACCCTCAAACATGTCCTAATTCTATTGGATAAGTTTAATTAGACAAAAAGAACCTTAGGAATAAAATATGACCATTTAGGTCCACTTGTATTAGATTAGGACATTTAATATTATTTTATTTAAAGAAGAGTTAAAATAGTTAAAATCAATGTTTAATAACTAAAACATTTTTAATATAGGGTTATAAATAATATTAATTCTACTATAAATATTGATTATAAAGATAGTAAAATTTCATACATAATTTTATTTTATTTATAATTTTTAGAATTTATATATTTTAATTTATTTATGACACAATGATGATGCAGTAATTACCTTATTAAGAAAATATTAACATAATTGATCTTATAAATACCCAAATAAATGTAATTTGATACTTTTTAAGTATTACACTAATTTTATAGGTTAATATTATATATTAATATTGATTCAGTTAACTTTTTTAGAACTAATAATGCTGTTATGATTTTCACAAAAATCAATTACCAAATAGTGGCAAAATTGACGTAAAATTGTTTTTAAAACAAATATTATATTATTAATTGTTATTTTATTCCTAAAAATATAAGGTTAGGTAAAATGACTTATATAAGATTTTATATATTAATAATGAACCACTTGGGGTTCGTTTGTCTTGTTATAGTAAGTTTATTAACCATATAGTGTAAGAAAACAAGAAGATATGGTAAAAGTTAAATTATTTAACTTAGAGTTAAATCTAAAGGATAAGGATAAAATAGTAACCTAAACTTGTCTAAATTCTATTGGTTTAGAGGATTTAGACCCATACCCACCTTATATTCTAAATAAATCAATTTGGAGCTATTAAAAACTGAATATGACTTTATTATAAAATAATATTTTACGTTTTTCCTAAGGTACCCCTCTCATCCCTTATAAAAGGGCACCTCCTCCCTCCCCTCCTTACACCACATAGAGCCTTCAAGCTCAGACAAACACAGCCAATTTATCTTATACACTTCCCTAGAAACATCCTAGAGGTCTTGATCTTCTTGAAAGACCATCTTTATTGCCATAAGTGGAGGTTAATAAGATGCGCTTCAAAGAAGTGGTAATGTCCGTTACCGATTCTTTCAACTTTATTTCTTCTTCTACTTCATCTTATTCAGTTGTTTCTTTATGAAGTAATAAAATAATCACCACTAATATACTGATATGTTATTATAAATATGAAACAATCCTATTTCACCTTCTATCCATCATATGGAAAACGAAATCACCGCGTGTGTGTACGTACGGAATACCGTCTCCACACCGTGGTGTAATCTATTTTCCACCACCACCTTACTTGGATGGGTATAATGGTGTAAAGAATAACTATATATGATTATTGTAATGTGAAATTGTTTCTGAAATAGTATACATACAGTTCCATACAATTCCATGATCATGGGAACGATATCATCGCTCGTGCGTACGTACGGCCTACCGTCTCCACGATGTGACATGACTCGTTCTACACGATATTCATTGAATAATGATTATATAAATGAATTGAATGAATAAATATGATATATATTACACTAATACCATTCTGGAAATGACCTATCTATAAACTAAAAGAGAAGAATAAGAATTTATTCGATAAAACATGGATAAGAACAAAAAGCAATAAACACACGAATAACAAGTATCAATGAAATATTACTAATACGAAGCTACGAATATGACCATATATGATATCATAACAATGAGAGAAATTCTGGAATAAGTCAATAACATTATTTAAATCATTATACAGGAGGTTCAGACACGTACGAAGCATATCAGACCCATGGTAAGGGAAAATCTCGCAATCTCATATTTATCCGAGATTGTTTATACTTTAGAATTTACTGGGGAATATTTATCATCAACATCCACGTTTCCTCAATATGTAATATTATATCTATCCTCCAACAATTTTTTAAATCCAATTTTGCCATTTGGTGAGTTTTTAGTAAAATATATAAGAGGAATCATTTGTCATTTTTAGTACGAGGTAATTTTTTGACTTTTCTGGTCAAAGTACTAGAAGAATGTTTTTCTTTAACTTATACGACATGACTGGATTTTTAGAATATGATTTCCATGAATCATCCTTTACATGTTTTCATGTTTATATTTAATCAACTTCTTTTAGTTTAAAATTGTATGAAATGTTAATAAAGGAAAAATGTTTTTGAAGTAGAAAGGATATTTTCCTCAAGAATGAAGTTCAAGTGTTTTATCAAAATTATTTTTCATCTAAGACAATATTGGGTTCTATTTCTATCCCTATTTTTACATTGATTTGATTATGTTATGATATAATTATTTTTATGATGTCCTTTTATCTTATATGGATTATGTTATGATGTCATGATGTTTAAGATTTACATTTTTATTACATGTGTTATGATATGATGTATGATTTATGTTCTTGTGGAACACATAAGAATGGTATCATTATCAGATGGGTGGGACCTATATCTCCCTCCAATGCATTAGGTAATGATTTATATCTCATGAGATAGACATTGCTGGAACAACAGGTTAATCCGGTTCAGTGATACAAGACTGAAACGAAGAGTGAACTCGGTTCAAAAATGGACTTTGTCCGCTAAGATAGTCTTGGAAATGAGTCTTGACTAATAAGAAATGATTTCCTATGATTATATGTGTATGCCAAAAATTTTCATGTTTTATGTTATGATTATTGGGATTACATTTCACTACTATGATTTATCCCAAGTTATGATATTATGATCTCTTTTGTAGGTTAATATTTTCGAAATGCTATGTTCTTTTGAAAATGATATTTCCTTTGTTTATCCTTACTGAGCATTTGAGCTCACCATTTTGTATGTTTTATTTCCCCAGGTTTGGAAGATGGTTATTAAGTAGGATATGCCAAGAGGTATTCTAGATATGATGAAATAAATGGGAGACAATGTAGATGCTTTATGAACCAGTTGTTTATGTTTCCCAGTTTCTAAAGACACTATACCTATACGGTATTATTATTGTTTATTATATGTTGTAATAATTATGCTTCAATTATGAAGTAATAACAATGTATGTAATGTATGGGTCGTTATACACAACCCAAACAATCCATCATGTGCAATTAAGCCATTGTATATATAACATATTTAAATAGAAAACATAAACAAGCAAAACAAACTAAACAGTCAAATTGCACTATTCATGGTGTTGTCCCATACCAGCACTGAGGTCTTAAATGCCTCTAGAAATTTACATCAGGCTTTAATAAATTAAACTAATAGTTTAACACATTAATATTTCAATTAAAACCATTTTGGAATTCCCCGGTCAAAATACCTGATGGGAAACGACCCCTCACCTGGCCCCGCTCACGAAAACTGGAAACATGGCATACCCAAAGGCATCCCTTAGGCACCACAAGAAATTCAATAATAAACAACAGATGAAATGGGTCCCGCTCAAAATACCCGAAAATTTACCGAAGGCCGCATCATGCAAACAACCACGAAAACACAAAATGTGGTATGCACCACTTACCTGAGACTTGTACGATGCTACTCCTCCAGTAACAACCGCCAATTTGGTCTAAAATGTGGTAAATCAACAAAAGATTCAATATCGTTCAAATGCCTATAACTTGTTCTAGAATGATAATCAAACAAAATGGCCAAAGTGGAATCGAGGCCTTACCAAGGGGGTTCCAATTCACTAATCGGAATTCGAATCGGCTCTTGGATGAATGATCGGGAGAAGGAATGAGCTCCGGCCAGCTTGGTTTGCAAAACTGGGTGATATATTGAGGTTTTTCCTCAATACGAGGATACTTCCCATTTTAACGCAAAAAAAGAAACTACATGGTGTGTACTTCATGACTACACGTCGTGTATATATCATTTAACTGTTCATTTGTCGGCTGGGATTCCACTGACCTGCTGACATGAGTACACGACGTGTACATAGGGGTACATGGCTTGTACTTGGTTCCTATTCTCTCCCTCGCCGACTTACCCACACACCATGTATATCCGTCATACACGGCTAGACTACACGGCGTGTCCATGTGGAACATAGTGTGTACCTGGTTCCACCCAGCCAAAAGGCCTACATGCCATGTATGGCCTCTACATGGTCGCAGGTACATGACATGTTTAAAACTACATTCCGTGTTGTAAGGAACTTCTACACGGTCATCACAAAATATGTACTTGGAGAGAACATGACCGACACTCGCTTAACATATACACGACATGTACTTAAAAGTACATGGTGTGTAGTTTGGAAATTTCTAGAAACATCCTATTTTCTCCAGTTTCCTCAAAAACCAGTCAGAAATTCAAACTGGGTCGGGATTTTGACCCATTCTAAAAACCCAGGTTCTTACAAACTCCCCACCTTAACATAGCTCGTCCCTGAGATATCAAATGGAACTCGAAGATGGTACAACACATACAACCCCCCAAAAACCAACCAAGACTCTCCTGATCTCAAGGTTCTGGATATATTCCTCAAGGGGCTCCCCCCCTTAGGAATTTCCTTACCCGGTATCAACCCAACATAATGTAAATCAAACAAGGTTTACTAACCGGTTTTCCAGATGCATAGTCCTCCCGTGATGAATCATCACCCCTGCACCTCATTGGTGCTCCTGCATCACTTCTGACACCAAACATAGCCCGCACCACATCAGTGTCTGCCTCCACGCGGTCCTGGTGCCTAGAAATCAAATAACCCGCATCCATGATGCCTCGATTCCCAAGAAACCTCAAGTAACCTGCATCCTTGATGCGCCGATGCCCAAGAAACCTTAAGTAACCCGCATCCTTGATGCCCTAATGCTACGCATATCATATATATATATATATATAGAATATATCACACTCCCAATATGGTGCTAATCTCACTGTCTAGCATCTAGTCAGTCCACAGAGAACTTGTGCACCACGTGCTCTCAAGATAGACATGCCTCTATAGGTCATGCCAAAAAGGAAACATGGAGATCACAGTCACACCACAGTGTACCTCTGACTGTCATCTACTCACCGGTCTGCTCAACCTCTGGAAGCTCCACGAAGTGCACCTGGCATAAAACACAGCTGCCTGATACCTGACCTCCCTGTGCTGCTGCGCTTGTCACCGGTCACTGACCCCTCAGCTGGGTCCCACCATCTCTATCATGACCTCCGCACACATCTGAACCTCGACTACCCTCACAGGGTACCGATCCAGAACCAACTCCAGATGCTTCAGTCTGTCCTGGTCCCCATCTGCCAGCTATTTGAGAAGGCTGCCTGCAAAACTTCTCCAGATTCCCATCCTGTCCACATACCCGACACTCCTTCAGACGCCTATCGCACTACGCCTGAACATGTTCTGACTGTCCATAGTGAAAGCTAATCATTTAAGAACTACCACGAGGTGGTCTAGCTGAATCCCTGGCATGACTGCCCTAATGGAACTCACCCCGTCCTCGCTTCCTGCTATCCAAACCATCACCTCAAGCTGTCGCCCTTCCCAAGAGAGACTTTTCTATCTCGTTTCCCTAGACTATGAGCGCCTTATTCACCGCGTCGTAGAAAGAACCCAACCTAAAGATGTTCACCTGGATGTGAATGGTGTGTTGTAAGCCATCTTTGAAGCGCCTCACCCTAGCCGCATCATCGCTCACCATACCAGGTGCAAAGTGAGAAAACTCTATGTAAGTAGCTGTGTAGTCCATGACGGACATGTCTCCCTGCTGAAGCCTCAAGGACCCCCGATATCTTTCCGCCCTCAGTGTCTCTGGATAGAAGTGCTCAAAGAGCCTATCCTCAAAGTCCTTTCATGCTAGTCCATCGTGCCTACGAGTCTGTACCTGTACATCCCACCAACGCTTCGCTGGTCCTCTCAGCATGTACTTCTCCAACTTGACCCTCTACCTTGGAGGCGTCTCAGGCAACTCAAATATCATATGCATACTCTCAATCCAACTCTCAGACGTTTGTGGACCACCCTCCACCAGAAAAAGCAGCGGGTGCTGCAACTGGAACTCCCGCGTCAGATACTCCATAGAAGGACCTATACCCTACGTGCCTCTGTAAATCCCCTGCAAGACACATACTAGGCAAGCTCGGAGCTGCTCGTCAATCCATGGTCCGAACGTTGCCAAACCCGACTACAGTTCTGCCTGCACTGTATCCTAAACCTGGTCCTGTCCCTGAGCCTGTACCTGCAGCTCATGCTCTGCCTATACCGAATTCTGACCCTGATCCTGCGGCACTGTATCATCTCTGGCCTGACACTCCATTGAGTCATGAAGGAGTAACCCACTGAATACCATAAATTTCCAGACAACCCATATATATATAACAATATATTATACGAAGATAAGGAATGCAGTAAAAGGCAGTGCATGATAGCTACCCTTAATTCCCCCTCACCGCAACCCATTCCCCACATCATCTCGGACTCATGTCCTCCTTACCCACCCTCAACAGAGCCAAGAATCGAAAGTACCTCAGGCCATGCCAATCCTGACAACTCACATTGCCTCAAACCGACAACCGAGTTGCCCAATCCTGACATTTACACTGCCTTAGTCATAGTACCTGCCTGCTCTCATAAGAGTCAAACCTAAATATCCTGTCACATGCAATTTTACAAATATATAAAGCATGGAACATCACATTGCAACAACGAGAAATTATATGAGGAATTTCACCTATTCATATTTTAGAGCACACAAGCTTGACAATTGATTTTTATTCACATGGTATTATCACATCACAGATCATATGTGCAATTATGAAATTGAAATACCCTAAAATGTGCCTATTAAAAGCCAAACAACATAGCCTTTACATACTGGGAAAAGGTCCAATTCTCCCTTACCACACTAGGTCAAGGGCCACATATCACAATAAATAACATCACACATTAAGTGAGCCACCGAGGTGGAAATCATATAATCTATAATCTGAGCAATAGCATAACAACAATTCCCACCCTTGGCAACTCGGTCCACCCCTCGTACCTGGGGCAGCAGGCACCCAAGAAAAAGCTAGAAAACCCGTTCCAGTAACAACAACCTATCTCCAGTCTACCATATCCCAAATAGTAAAACCAACAGAATTAAAAAGAGAAGTCTCAATCTCATCAGTAGCCAGAAAACACTGCTACCAAATCCCTATCAAGAACTCCTCTAACACCACTTTGTAACGAACCAGACCCGGCCAACCACCCAAACAGTGCCGAATGGGTTGGGTGTCACTACCATAGGTGCACCTCCCCTGAATGCCAAAGGTTTCCGACTAGCAGAGAGGGTCTGTTAGGTATAGTGTGGGGGCTATAACCTCTTGGAGGATCATAATAATGGTACTGGTCCGAGTATAACAGTAAAGATGCAGCAGAATGAAAGAATCAGCAAACTCAAACCAGAGACGCAGAGTGGAAGCATAATAGATATAAATAAACCATGGAAGTAGTAAATATTACAACAGCAGCGGAAATAAACACAACAGCATGTTGATAACATGTAACTACTATTGAACAATAAAACATGCATCTAGAGTAGGTCATACAAAACTGAATATAAAAGGGCGCCAATGGTTAACCAACATTAGCTACAACAAGTAAGAATGCCGATACAAAAAATAAAATAGAACAAAGTAAACCCCAGATAGGTATGACCTCAAGGTCCATACCATCTCCTTGCAATAACTAACGTAGCCCAGCTTTTGAAGCTGGCCTCTTTCCTACATGTAAATCCATAAAGTCTACACGCGTCCCGAAGTGCCCATGTAGGGTGTGAGAAAAATCTAAGTAGAATACCACCCAATGGTGCATACCAAATATATGTGTTTAAGTAGTAATGAATTTACAAGGAAAGAAGTAAAAAATATAGTTACAAGTAAACACAAACTCCTCTGGTGCTCAACAGCCACCATTGAGTATCACCTGCTTCGACCAATGCTAGAATCTCTGTTGTGTAACCCGGCACCATGTGCCACCTGACACCTCGTGTCTCAAGTACCGATGTCCTGAAGGAACACCCAAGAATAGTAACCCGGTACCACGTGCCTCCTAACACCTTGTACCTCAAGTACCGACGTCCCAAAGGCATGCCGAAAAATAGTAACCCGGAACTATGTGCCTCCTAACACCTTGTGTCTCAAGTACCGATGTCCCGAAGGCACACCCATTTCCTGAAGGCTCCTCACCTCCCACGTGGAATTCTACAGCAAGAACCCACAACCAAAATACCTAACCACAACTACGGGGTCCTCTACCCACACGAGTGGTCAAAACCACCTCATCACAGAGTATCTCTGTGTGCACACTACCCAATATCCCGGGTGAGAGGTAATCACCAAATAATACCTAAGCCACAAACACATTGGACACCTCATGTCCCTACGACCATGCCGCTCAAGTCTGATGGAATCTCCATCTTAGTAACCGGGGCCATGCCCAACCTGACAGTCGTACTGCCTCAAACCGACGTCCATGACGCCCAATCCCATGGTCAAAACTACCCAAAGTAACCCGGGCCAAGCCCAACATGTGATCCGCATCATTCAAGTGTAACTGGTCCAAGCCCAACATAACCCAAAGGGTCTAGCATGTTCAATTCAATAATTCCATATATTACATATTTAAATAGAAAACATAAACAGGAAAAACAAACTAAATAGTCGAATTGCACTATGCATGGTGTTGTCCCATACCAGCACTGAGGTCTTAAATGACTCTAGAAATTTACATCAGGATTTAATAAATTAAAATAATAGTTTAAAACATTAATATTTCAATTAAAACCATTCTGGAATTCCCCGGGTGAAATGCCCCGATGAGCAACGACCCCTCACCCGGCCCTGCTCACGCAAACTGGTAACAGGTCATACCCAAAGGCATCTCATAGGTCCCACAAGAAATTCAATAATAAACAGCAGATAAAATAGGTCCCGCTCAAAATACCCAAAAACACGCCAAAGGCCGCATCACAAAAACAACCACGAAAACACAAAATGATGTATGCACTACCTACCTCCGACTCGTATGATGCTACTCCTCCGGTAACAACCGCCAATTATGTTTAAAACGCGATAAATCTACAAAAGATTCAATACCGTTCAAACTCATATAACTCATTCTAGAATGAATATCAAACAAAATGGCCAAAGAGTAATCGAGGACTTACCGAGGGGGATACAACGCAATAATCAGAATTTGAATCGAGTCTCGGACAGACGATCAGGAGAAGTAATGATCTATGGTCGTCTTGGTTCATGAAACCGGGCGATATATTGATGTTCTGCCTCAATACTTGGCTACTGACCATTTTAACGCAAAAAAAAGAAACTACACAGTGTGTACTTCATGACGACACGCCGTGTATATATCATTTAACTGTTCATTTGGTGGCTGGGATTCCGCTGACCTACTGACATGAGTACACGACGTGTACTTAGTTCCTCTTATCTCACTCACCAAATTACCCACACGCCATGTATATCCCTCATACACGGCCAGACTACATGGCGTGTCCAAGTGGACCACGATGTCTACCTGGTACTACCTGTTCAATAGGCCTACATGCCATGTATGGCCTCTACACGGTCACGGGTACACGGTGTGTTTAAAACTACACGCCATGTAGTAAGGAACTTATACACGGTCCTCAGACGACATGTACTTGGAGATAACATGACCGAAACTTTCTTAACATATACACAGTGTGTACATAAAAGTACATGGCGCGTAGTCTGGAAATTTCCAGAAACTTCCCATTTTCTCCAAGTTTTCTCAAAAACTAGTCAAAAATTCAAACGGGGTCGGGATTTTGACCTGTTATAAAAACCCAGGTTCTTATAAACTCCCACCTCAACATATCTCGTCCCCGAGATATCAAATTAAACTCGGAGATGGTACCGCACATACCACCCCGAACAAAGCAACCCGGACTCCCCCAGTCTTAAAGTTTCGTCTATATTCCTCAAGGGGATCCCCACATTTTGAATCAACGTACCCAGTCTCAACCCAACATAATATAAATCAAACAAGGTTTACTAACCTATTTTCCAGGTGCATAGTCCTCTTGTGACGCATCATCACCCCTGAACCTCATTGGTGCTCCTGCGTCGCTTCCGACACCCAATGTAGCCCACACCGCATCAGTGTCCTCCTCCATGATGTCCGGGTGCGTAGAACCTCAGATAACCCGCATCCACGTTGCACAGATGCCCATGGAACCTCAAGTAACCCGCATCCTTGATGCCCTGATGCCCACGACACCTCAAGTAACTCGCATCCTTGATGCCCTAATGCTACGCATCTCATATATATATATATATAGAATATATCATGCACCCGATATGGCGCCAATCTCACAGACTAGAATCTAGTCAGTCCACATATATCCTGTGCACCACGTGCACTCAAGACAAACATGCCTCTACAGGTCATGACAAAAAGGAAAAATGGAGATCACCGTAACACCACGGTGTACCTCTGACTGTCGTCGGCTCACCGGCCTGCCCAGCCTTTGGCAGTGAAGAAGCCGGAGGTCGTCACAGCCCTCAAAATTACATTTATTAACCTACACTAGCACAGTGGTGCAGGGTCGATCCACATAGAAGGCAGACGAGTGTTTACTAAGGTTTTGAAATTTTAAATCCCCACTGTTGTCAGCAGTGGGGAAAACATCTTCTTACTTTTATATTTTTTATTATACTATTTATGATGAAATGAAAACAACGACACTAATTTTAAAAACTACATTTTCCTAAATATAAAATGAAACAGCTGAAAGATAAGCTAAAAAAAAGTGTCAAAAGTGGAACGGGAGTGCTGAGTGTTGATCAAAAAGATTGCTCAAAGATATTCAAAACCCACTGGTTTAACAGTATGTTCTTCATTTTATTGAATCCTCACCTTTAAATGATTGGTTAAAACTCCCTCTCCAAAAGATTTAACACACTGCATTGATGTTTTTGATGTTCTCAACTTCAAAAAACTCCAATTAGCAAATTGAATAAAACATTAACATCAGAAAACTATCTTGCCAAAAGTTTCTGAGGTTTCTAAAATTATATTTTTGATGGGTTGTATCTATGATTGATCTCCCCAAAAGATCAAAGATTGGGAAATTGAAACACGTGACGGTGAAAATTCAATTAATGTATTGAGAACCAGATTCAGTCTCGCCGATAGAAACTAATTCTCAGTGAAGGAAATTTAAATGAAGTAAAAAGAAAAGTAAACCAGTAGAATTAAAAATTCCCGAATGGGAAAAGTTAACCTATGATCATATTCACCTTAATAGTAGCAAACCAAAGTAAAATATTAAAACAGAGGAAGAAAGATTCTCCCTCAAAGATGAAACTCATGAATCGCTGCTGGCTCCTGCAAATCCAAACTGCTCTCCGTGTCTCCAGAGAGTAGCTCTCCAAGTCTTCTCTCTCCAAAGATGTGCTCGTGGAATTAGAATGAGAGTCCTTTCCAAAATTTTGCTGCTTGATCTGTTTTATATCCTCCGTCATTAGCTACATGTCACCGATCACTTCCACCGACTTTAATTGTCCTTCACAAACGTACTGCACATGTGCGTTTAATCCGCGATAGGCACGTCACGCAAGTTTTCCTCACATAACTAACTCTGGATGAGTTAGTTGCGTGCACATAGACGTGTTTCCGACTTTGGAATGAACCTGCACAAAATATTAAAGAAAAAAGTAGTTAAAACTCAAATACAAAAGTTAACTAATGATAATTAATAAATATTTAAGTTATTAATTATTATTTAATTTTATATAATATTATTATAAACTTATCAAATGCTAATGATTTAATTAGATTAATAAATATAAACACTAAATACTAAATTATTAATTTTATCATTTTTAACTAAGTTATTAAAAAAATACGATATAAGAAAAAAAGTAATTAAAAATTAATAACTTAGATTGTATTAGTTATTTTTATTTACTACATTAATCAATATTATTGTAATTACTATTTAAGAAATTCAATTGTTATATTAATTAATTAATTAGTTAACTTTAATTTAGTAATAAAAGTTATTACTTAAGTTTTATGTATTATTTAATTTATTAAGTATATTTTATAGTTTATTTATAATTATTATTAATTATATAATTTATAATATAATAAATAAATTGATTAATTATTAGCAATTATTATAAATTTATTTTTGTAATTAAATTTACAATTTATCTTATTTATTAATATTATAACTTTAATAAATTTTAATAAAATCATTTGACTAATTAACGCTACTTTAACTTTAACATTTATTATTTATTACTTTTTTTTCTATTAAATTTACTTTTATTATTATTTTTATCTATTTAATATTTAGTTTATTTTATTTTATTTTTCAATTTAGGTCTTCTCCCCCAACTCGGCGCACAACATGGAATAGGGGTTTGGGGGTTTTGTTTCTCTTCTGCCCAAGGTCGTCGCTCCATCTTCAACCTCATGCCCTTCCACTCCTTCAAAGCCCAGCTAGGCTTCGTCAACTCCATTATCTAGAAAATCTCACACCTCAAATTCCCTGAGACTCTCTGCTCCAAATTCCAGGCCTCCGATCTAGTTGAACCCCTGGACATCACGACGGTCCAAGAACCTCTTCCCAACTCCCTCAATCGAAGTTTCGAACCCTCCAAATCCAACTGCTCTGATTTTACAGGTGGTGCGACATCTTCGGTTGCAAGCTTCAATGGCCGCATGGCTTAGATTTCGTGGCGACAAACAACAGTTCAGAACCTGGAAATCATAGTTTGAAATAAAATCCATGGTGATAGATTGACTTGGGATCTTCTTTTTGAGGTCAAGATCTTCAAAAAATGACATGGAGAAGACCCGATTCCCCCACTTGTAGCACCTATTATGAAAAACAATGGATTTATCAAATTTGGATTTTTTTATTAATTTGATTATATTCGATCTGTGTAAGTTTGATTTATGGTTTTTTTTTAAAATGAAGAGTTGTGGCTATGTTTTTTTTTCCAGAGAAGATCTTGTTGCTGGTCTAGAGTAGGTGTGGGGAGTCCATAATATGAGTTCGTGAAGCCGGAAAGAAGCTTTGGTTGTTTTGTAGAAGGATTTGTGAAGTGAGTATGAAGGGGAAGAAAAGGTAGGACAGTGGTGGTTTCATGGTTACTGTGAATCCGTGAAGGAAACAGTGCGTGGTGACGAACCCATTAGATGGAAATCAGAGATTACGGTGTGTGAGGTTGCTATGGAAATGACACCATGAAGGGAAGGAAGTCACAGTGACACAGGTGTGAGGGAGTCACAGTGAGATAGTTGGAAGTTTTGTTGTGGCACCATGAAGGTGAGATGAAGGAACCAGTGCATGGAGGAAATGGTGCGTCTGTCACGGAGAGACCGTGAAGGAGAAACAGTAGAAAAACTTAGACATCGTAAAGGAATACGGTGGGATAGTTTAAGAGGTGCGTGGAGACACCGAGACGGTAATGAAACCGTGAACCTGCAAAATAAGTAATCAAAATAAAATAAATTGAAACTTAAATAAAACTGAATGAAAATAATTAATAATAACTAAAAATTAAAACAAATTAAATTATAAGTACTCATAAAATTAAATAAACTTATAAAACCAAATAAAATTAAATAAAATTATTATAATGTTCACTTAATAAATTTAAATTTCTACAAAATACTAGAGCTAAAATTAAAGACTAAAAGCACTAAATTATAAAATTAAACATTTATATATCAAAGTAAAAATTGTTCAAGATAGTTACTGTAAAAAATTAAATTATTTTTAAGTATACATATAATAGTTAAATTATTAAACCATATGTTAATTATTGAATTAAAATTAAAAGAAACATAAAAATAGAACAAGATTATAATCTTATATTATAATTTATGAATTGTTAAAATATGACTAAAACATTATGATACTTAAAGTTAATTAATAATTAATACATGAAAAGTTAAATAAAAGATTCATTATCTAAATGAAAAAGCAGAATTAACTAAAAACTAAAAAATGTTAAATTATTATCTGAGCAGATAAAACCACCATACTGAATAAAAAGTTATTAGTCTATAAAATTAAAGTAAGAAATAAAATAATTATTTTAAGGATTAAAATACAAAATTATTTATAAAAATTGATTAATTATAAAAATTAATTATAAAAATACAAAAGTACCATAATTTATTAAAAACTGTTAAAATAAGTAATTAAATTAATAAAAATTAATTAAAAAGATGTGGCAAAACAAGTTCTTTTTAAGGCCATATCAAATTCCGCCACACTTAAACATTGTTTGTCCTCAAACAATACCATGTTTTATTTTCTTTGAAAAACATTAAATTGTATTTATGATTTATATCAAACTGTAAAATGTCCAGCACTTTTAGCAGAGGACACAACAAAACAGTAGGCTTTGAAAATGAATCACTCATATGAATCTTTCCTAGAACAAATTCTCCCTGGTAGTCTTGAAAACTATGAATCATCAAATAATGAAGATGTCATACCTCATATGTGGTACTACTTAGTGATTAACTTTAATCCAGACTTATGTCCAAAATCCAAGAGTGAAAAGAGGTAAAATTTATATGGAATTAAGAACATAACCAGAGGACCCTTGTACTTTGACTTTTTCACCTGGGTTCCAAAAATAATTGATTTGTTTTTGTGAATCACCTAAATAATACAACCTAAATGATTTCCATATACATCAATTGACCCCTTCTTCATCTGATGTTCATCATTCCCCTCACCTTAATGAGCTCATTTTTGACCCTAGACACTTTATTTTTTTCCCAAGCCATGTATCATGTGCTGAGCACTGTGAAATGCACTTATTCAAAGTGTACAGGGGCTTATAGTAAACAAACACACACCAAGAATCTTGGGTCTCAAAGGCTCACCGTGGGATCCCAGATGCCCAAATTACTCTAGTTTCAAAAGATTTATATAAAATTCATTTACATTGGCTCATTAATGTAACTACTTTTAATAATTTAAAAGAAAAAGAAGCCCCTAGATTCAAAAATCAAATTTCCAATTCCAAAAGTTATGATCATAACTCCACAAACATGGAACCCATATCAATTCCAGAGGTATTTCCTAAACAGAATTTCCATCAAATCACTAAGCAAGACCACTCACCAATCATCCATTATCCTTAATTTTAGACTCAAAGCATCCATTATCTACCAACAAGGAACTTATCCCAAGGCAAGATCCAATTGAGGAAAGTGTAAAGCCCAAAATTATGCATGAATTTTGAAAAAGTTTATCCATTTCTTATAAAGAGTTTGAATTTGTCGTGGGAATTGATGGGCTTTCATTAAAGCACAGTTTAGAACAGTCAAGAATTGAACCCCTCCCCCACACATAAAACCCAACTTTTTCCCCAAAGTTGACATCTAAATATGGAGAAAATTAATTAATTAATTAAGGTTAAAATAGATTTTCAATTAAGTAGATAGATAACATGTATAAAGGGTCTCAATGAAGTTCAAATATTTAGTTTGCCACAATGAATAAATAATCAGCAGGTTCATTAGCAAGTGTATGAACTAACATTTATGTATAGTTAATATATATTTTTCAATTCATCTCTTGAAATATCATGTACTTTGTGGGTGCACTATTAATTGGGTGTAAGCATTTCAACAAAGTATGATTCAAAAAGTTGTTCAATTAAGCAGTAAGATGCATGCTAAGCACCCATCAGCCAAAACAATTTTAATGAAACTAAATTTACACTCCACATGTACCCCCCACACTTAAATTCAAATAGTGGAAAGATTAAATAAAAGAGCTATAGATTCTAAAAATGTGGTACAAGAAGATTTTTTTCTCCCTCTAATAGAGTGACATGCAACCAAATTTTTTAAAACAAATAGAATTTATTAAATCACATAGATGTAGAAAATAAATGTAGAAAGTTAATACTTCCATGAAATGAAGTGTCTTCATTAGACCTCCAGCAAGGGAATTCCACTCTTTAGATGACAGCAGCATCATTCCTAGAAACACTGAGTATATAAACCAGGAACACGTATCCAGCAAAAAATAGAGGATATATAAGCATGCAAAGTAGCACTTTATTCAAAGTAAAATAAGAACAGAACAAAAGTAAACACAAAGAAAGAGCATGGGTTGACTCCCATGAAGAACTGAATTTATAGTCTTCAGTTAGAATTTATTTAATTAAATTTTTTTATTGAAAACAATAGAAAAACCATGGGTTGCCTCCCATTCAGCGCTAGGTTTAAAGTCCCCAGCCAGACTCACCTAGCAACTAACCGTAGTCACTAAGTGGATGTGGTTTCCTCAGTAGGAACCACCACATGTGTTTGGTCCAATTATTTTTAACAGACAGAGAATTATGTGGGCACAAAAACTTATCACAACAAAAAAATAAACTCTCATAACCTGTACTAACCCCTAAAAAGCACCCTTTAACAGTTGTGGGTATAGTGCTGTCCACTTCCAGAATAAGTTCAAAACTATCAGTATTTGAGTTCACATGAAGGGACAACATAGTACGAGGTGCTTCAAAGGATATAGAATTATTTTCATGGATTTCTCTCTCAACTTCAACACTCAAAGATTCACATTCAAGGGTGCATATGGGTGAATACTTAATAGTAGGTTCAAGAAGAGATTCAATAGAGTGCTGAAAAGAATCAAGTACAATGAAACTCAATTCTAATTCTCCCTCTAGACTACTATCAGTAACATGAGAAGACTCAGAACCCTTGATAGGTGAGTATGGAAGTGATAGGCAGGGAAGAGGATCTATTTTATCACAATTTGATTGAGGACTAACAATTCTGTAAATATCTTCCAAAAGATCCTCATCTGTTAACTCAGATTGAACATCTACGGCTTCTATCAAATCAGTTCTACCTAGATCAAGTGTGTGTTCAACCTCTACTTTAAATTCATGTTCAAAAGGATCACTTTCTAAAACCAAGTCACTTGAGTGTTGCAAAAAGTTTAAATCAAAAGAATTAATGTACAATTCAGCATCAATAAATTCAGTTTCTAGAATATTCAAATTAATACGATTCTCCTCAATTTGGAAAACACTAACTTTAATTTAATTGCACAATGATTCAGAAAAGTGATTACTATTAGAATAAGGAAATGAGAACCCATCAGTTAGTTTTTCTTCAAATTTAATTTCCTCAACTTCATCATCCAACAACATTTTAGAGATGATTGGGTTTACAGGTTCAAAACATGGAAGATAAGTATTCAGTTCAAGTTTAAAAATTTCAGATTCAATGTTAAGTTCCAGTTTAAAGTTCTCTTCCAGATTAAGCCCAATATTAATTTCTGCCTCAATGTTCAGAATTTCAGAAATTTTGGGTAAAGAGTTATTTACATTCATGTTTTCAGTTTCAAGTTTTACTTCAACCTGAGTGACATCATTATCAAAACTCCTAAAATAGAGATTTTTATCCAAAGAAGGGATGCTGAAAAGAACTGGGCTATATTTTTCAATATGTTTTAATTTAGTTTCAAAATTGTCAAACTCAACACCATTAAAGATCTTTTTTTGATTTTCAATGTTATTCTCTTGATTCAGTGAGCTGGTTATTTCCAGATTTGGTTCAATAGTTTAATATTCTTCAAACTGATTGTTTTGTTGCGCAATTTCACAGTCACTCTCCTCTTCAACATGATTTTCAAATCTTTTTTACACATTATCTTTTTCATTTTCTTCAAATTCTTCATTTTCTTTAACCCTTTGTTTTAATTCTAAAAGCATTATTTCCAATCTTTTCATTCTTTGATCTCTCTCTTGAGAATCCTTAATTTGAATTTCATGGGTTTGAGTTAACCAGTTGTTAATTAATTCCACCCTAGCATTCAGTTTAGAATCAATTAATTCAAGTTTAGCTATGTTGTCAGGACTAGGCTCCAGATATTCATCTTCTTCAATGTAAAAATCCTATTGTGGCTGGTTATAGACACACTGCCAGGCAGTATGTCCATAATCACCACAACAAACACAGTAAGGTCCAGGTTGATTCCAATTTTGATTGACATCCATTTTTAATTCCAAATCAAATGAGTTTAAACACAAAACAGTTCTCAGTGAAGCAGATTTTTCTTTTCAAAACAACAAAAGCAGCATATACAGTTCAATCAGTTTTTTTTTAAATTAGTTTTTTTAAATGATTTTTATGTGTTTTTTTATTTTTTTTATTCTTAAAACCCTAGACTCTCACTGCGTGCCTTCCATAGAAACAGAGCCAAATTTTGAAAAAGGCGAAGGTCGTTACAGCCCTCAAAATTACATTTGTTAACCTGCACTAGCACAGTGGTGCAGGGTCGATCCACAGAGAAGGCAGACGAGTGTTTACTATGTTTTTGAAATTTTAAATCCCCACTATTGTCAGTAGTAGGGAAAACATCTTCTTACTTTTATATTTTTTTATTATTATATTTATGATGAAATGAAAACAATGACACTAATTTTAAAAACTACCTTTTTCCAAAACAGAATATGAAATAGCAAAAAGATAATCTAAAAAAACAGTGTCAAAAGTGGAATGGGAGTGCTGAGTTTTGATCAAAAAGATTTCTCAAAGATATTCGAAACCCACTGGTTTAACAGTATGCTCTTCATTTTATTGAATCCTCAACTCTAAATTATTGGTTAAAACTCCCTCGCCAGATGATTTAACACAATCTATTGTAGTTTTTGAAGTTCGCCACTTCGAAAAACTCCATTTAGAAAATTGATTAAAACATTAACCTCAGAAAAATATCTCACCAAAAGTTTATGATGTTTCTAAAATGATATTTTTGATGAGTTGTATCCATGATCAATCTCGCCGAAATATCAAGGATTGAGAAATTAAAACACGTGATTGTGAAAATTTAATTAAAGTATTGATAACCAGATTCAGTTTCACCAATAGAAACTAATTCTCAGTGAAGGAAATGTAAATGAAGGAAAAAGAAAAGTGAACCAGTAGAATTCAAAATTCCCGAACATGAAAAGTTAACCTATGATAGTATTCACCTTAATAGAAGCAATACAAAGTAAAATATTAAAATATAGGAAGAAAGATTGTCCCTCAAAGATGAAACTCATGAATCGCCGCTGGCTCCTGCTACTCCAAACTGCTCTCCGTGTCTCCCGAGAGTATCTCTCCATGTCTTCGCTCTCGAAAGATGTTCTCGTGGAATCAGAATGAGAGTCCCTTCCAAAATTTTGCTGCTTTCTCGGTTTTATATCCTCTGTCATCTGTTTCATGTCACCGATCACTTCCATCGACTTTAATTGTCCTTCACAAACGTATCGCACACGTGCGTTTAATCGGCGACAGGCACATCACGCGAGTTTTCCTCACGTAACTATCTCTAGATGAGTTAGTTGTGTGCACATAGATGTGTTTCTGACTTTGGAATGAACCTGCACAAAATATTAAAGACAAAAAATAGTTAACACTCAAATACAAAAGTTTACTAAAGACAATTAATAAATATTTAAGTTAATAATTATTATTTACTTTTATATAATATTATTATAAACTTATCAAACACTATTTATTTAATTATATTAATAAATATAAATACTAAATACTATATTATTAATTTTATCATTTTTTAACCAAGTTATTAAAAAAATACGATATAGGAAATAAAGTAATTAAAATTTAATAACTTAAATTGTATTAGTTATTTTTATTTACTACATTAATTAATATTATTGTAATTTCTATTTACGAAATTAAATTGTTAGATTAGTGAATTAATTAGTTAAATTTAGTTTATTAATTAAGGGTTCTTAATTAAGTTTTAAGTATTTTTTAATTTATTAAGAATATTTTATAGTTTATTTATAATTATTAATAATTATATAATTTATACTATAATCAATAAATTGATTAATTATTAACAATTATTATAAATTTAGTTTTGTAATTCAATTTATAATTTATCTTATTTATTAATATTGTAACTTTAATAAATTCTAATAAAATCATTTGACTAATTAACGCTACTTTAACTTTAAATTTTATAATTTACTACTTTTTTTCTTTTAAAATTAATTTTATTAATAATATATCTATTTAATATTTATTTGATTTTATTTTCGTTTTCAATTTAGGTCTTCTCCCCCAACTCGGCTCACAGTAGGGAATAGGGGTTTGGGGGCTTTGTTTCTATTCCTCCCAAGGTCGTTGTTCCATCTTCAACCTCATGCCCTTCCACTCCTTTAAAGCCTAGCCAGGCTTCGTCAACTCCCTTAACTAGAAAACCTTGCGCCTCCAATTCCCCGAGACTCTCTACTCCGAATTCCAGGTCTCTGATCCAGTCGAACCCCTGCACGTCACGACGGTCTGAGCACCTCCTCCCGACTCCCTCAATCGAAGTTTCAAACCCTCCAAATCTAGCGGCTCCGACTTCTACAGGTGGTACGACATCTTCAGTTGCAAGTTTCAATGGACACATGGCTTAGATTTCATGGTGACAAACAAAAGTTTGGAACGTGGAAATCATAGTTTGAAACAAGGGGCATGGTGACAGATTGACTTGGGATCTTCTTCTTGAGGTCAAGATCTTCAAAAAATGTCCTGGACCAGACCCGATTCCACCACTTGTAGGACCTATTACAAAAAACAATGGATTTATCAAATTTGGATTTTTTTGATTACTTTGATTATGTTCAATCTGTGTAAGTTTGATGTATGTTTTTTTAAATGAATAGTCGTGGATATGTTTTTTTAGAGAAGATGTTGTTGCTGGTCTAGAGTAGGTGTGGGGAGGCCACAGTATGAGTTCTTGAAGCCGGGAAGAAGCATTGGTTGTGGTGAATAAGGATTTGTGAAGTGAGTATGAAGGGGAAGAAAAGGTAGGAAACTTGTGGTGTCACGGTTACTGTGAATCCGTGAAGGAAATAGTTCATGGTGATGAACCTGTGAGATAGCAATCAAAGATTACGGTGTGTGAGGTTGCTATGGAAATGACACCGTGAAGGGAAGGAAGTCACGGTGACACAGGTGTGAGGGAGTCACGGTGAGATAGTTGGAAGTTTTGTTGTGGCACAGTGAAGGTGAGATGAAGGAACCAGTGCGTGGAGGAAATGGTGCTTCTGTCACGGAGAGACCATGAAGGAGAAACTGTAGCAAAACTGAGACACCATAAAGGAATACGGTGAGATAGTTTAAGAGGTGCGTGGAGACACCATGACGGTAATGAAACCGTGAACCTTAAAAATAAGAAAATAAAATAAAATAAATTGAAACTTAAATAAAACTGAATGAAAATAATTAATAATATCTACAAATTAAAACAATTGAAATTATAAGTACTCATAAAATTAAATAAACTTATAAAACCAAATAAACTTAAGTTAAATTATTATAATCTCCACTTAATAAAACATAAATTTCTACAAAATACTAGATCTAAAATTAAAGATTAAAAGCACTAAATTATAAAATTAAACATTTATATATCAAAGTAAAAATTGTTCAAAATAGTTACTGTAAAAAATTAAATTAGTTTAAAGTAGACATATAATAGTTAAATTATTAAACTATATGTTAATTATTGAATTAAAATTAAATGAAACATAAAAATAGAACAAGCTTATAATCTTATATTACAATTTATTAATTGTTAGAAGATGACTAAAAAATTATGTTACTGAAAGTTAATTAATAATTAATACATGCAAAGTTAAATAAAAGATTCATTATCTAAATGAAAAAGCAGAATTAACTAAAAACTAAAAAATGTTAAATTATTATCTAATCAGACAAAACCACCATACTAAATAAAAAGTTATTAGTCTATAAAATTAAAGTAAGAAATAAATTAATTATTTTAAGGCTTAAAATACAAATTAATTTTAAAAATTTATTAATAATAAAAATTAATAATAAAAATAAAAAAGTACCATTATTTATTAAAAAGTGTTAAAATATTTAATTAAATTAATGAAAATTAATTAAGAAGATGTGGAAAAACAAGTTTTTTTTATGGAAACATCAGGCAGCTCCACGGTGTGCACCAAGCATTAAACACAGTTGACTGATACCTGACCTCCCTGCGATGCTGCGATTGTCACCAGACACTAACCCCTCAGCTGGGTCCCACCATCTCTGTTATGACCTCAACACACAACTGAACATCGACTACCCTCACTAGGAACCAAACCTAAACCAACTCTAGACACTACAGTCTGTCCTGGTCCCTTCCTGCCGGCTATTTGAGAAGGCTTCCTGCAAAACCTCTCCAGATGACTGTCCTGTCCACATGCCCGTCACTCCTTCGAAGGCCTATCGCACTGCGCCCGAACATGTCCCGACTGTCCACACTGAAATAAAATCACCAAAGAACTACCACAAGGTGGTCTAGATGAATCCCTGGCCTGACTGCCCTACGAGAACTCATCCCGTCCTCCCTTCCTGCTATCTGAACCATCACCTGAAGCTGTCTCCCTGCCCAGGCGAGACTTTTCTCCCTTGTTTCCCTCATCTATGTGCGTCTGATTCACCACCTCATAGAAAGAACCCAACCTGAAGATGTTCACCTAGTCCCAAATGACGTGTCGTAATCCATCCTCAAAGTGCCTCACCCTAGCCGCATCATTGCTCACAATACCAGGTGCGAAGTGAGAAAACTCTGTGTAAGTAGCAGCATAGTCCATGACAGACATGTCTCCCTGCTAAAGTCTCAAGAACTCCAGAGCTCTTTCTTCCCTCAGTGTCTCTCGATAGAAGTGCTCAATGAACCTGTCCTCAAAGTCCTTTCAAGCCAGTCCCCATGCCTACGAGCCTGTAACTGTACATCCCACCAATGCTTCACCAGTCCTGTCAACATGTACGTCTCCAACTTGACCCTCCACCCTGGAGGTGTCTCGAGCTACTCAAAGATCATCTGCATACTCTCTATCCAGTTCTCAGCCGTCTGCGGACCACCCTCCCCTTGAAAAAGCGGCGGGTTCTGTGACTGGAACTCCCGCGTCAGATATGCCATAGAAGGATCTGTACCCTATGTGCCTCTGTCAATCCCATACAAGACACGTACCAGGCTAGCTCGGAGCTGCTCACCGAGCCATGGTCCAAACGTTTCCAAACCTGACTGTTGTCCTGCCTGCACTGGATCTTGAACTTGGTCCTGTCCCTAAGACTGTACTTGTGGCTCGTGCTCTGCCTGTACCGAATTCTGACCCTGATCCTATGGCACTGTATCATCTCCGGTCTGATCCTCCATCAAGTTGTGAAGGAGTAACCCGCTGAATACCATTAATGGTCAGACAACCCATATATATATAACAATATATTCTATGCACATAAGGAAAGTAGTAAAATGTAGTGCATGACAACTACCCTTACTTCCCCCTCACCGCAACCCATGCCCCATGGATTCCCAGCCTCATCTCCAACTTACCCGCCGTCAACAGAGCCAAGTATCGAAAGTACCTCGGGCCATGCCTGTCCAGACAACTCGCGTTGCCTCAAACCGATGACCAAGTCACCCAATCCTGACAGTTACACTACCTCAGTCATAGTAACTGCCTGCTCTCATAAGAGTCAGACCCAAATATCCCGCCACATGCAATTTTAAAAATATATAAAGCATGGAACATAATATTGCAACAACGAGCAATTCTATCTGTAATTTCACCTATTCAGATTTTATAGCACACAATCATGGCAATATATTTTTATTCACATGGTATTATCACATCACAAAGCATATGTGCAATTATGAAATTGAAATACCCTAAAATGTGCCTATCAAAATCCAAACAACATATCCTTGCCATACTGGGACAAGGTCAAATTCTCCTTTACCACACCAGGTCAAGGGTCACATATCAAAATCAAGAACATCACACATTAAGTGAGCCACCTAGGTGGAAATAATATAAAATTTAATCTGAGAAAAAGCAAAACAACAATTCCCACCCTTGGAAACTCGGTCCATCCCTCATACCTGGGGCTGTAGGGACCCAAGAAAAATCTAGAAACCCAGTTCTGTAACAACAACCTATCTCCAGTCTAACATATCCCAAATAGTAAAACCAGCGGAATTAAAAATTGAAATATCAATATCATTAGTATCCAGAAAACAATACTACCAAATCCTTGTCAAGAACTCATCTGATACCACTTTGTAACGACCCGGACCCGGCTAGCCACCCGAACAGTGCTGAACGGGTCAAGTGTAACTACCTTATTCGCACCTCCCCAGAATGCCAAAGGCTGCCGACTAGTAGCGAGGGTCTGTTAGGTATAGTGGGGAGGCTATACCCTCTCGGAGGATCATAATAACGGTAGTAGTCTAAGTATAATATTAAAGATGCAGCTGAATGAAAGACTCAGCAGACTCAAACCAGACCTATAGAGCGGAATTATAACAGATATAAATAAACAGCGAAAGAAGTAAATATAAAAACAACAACGGAAATAAACACAAATACATGCGGATAACATGTAACTACTACTGAATAATAAAACATGCATCCATATCAGGTCATACTCAACAGAATATAAAAGGGCGCCAATGGCTAACCAACTGTAGCTACAACAAGTAAGAATACCGATACAGAAAAGAAAATGGAAAAAAGTAAACCCCAGCTAGGTATGAATTCATGGTCTATACCATCTCCATGCAAAAACTAACGCAGCCCAGCTCTTAAAGCTTGCCTATTTCTTGCACGTAAATCCATAATGTCTGTACGCATCCCGAAGGGCCCGTGTAGGGTGTGAGGCAAATCTCAGTAGGATACCACCCAATGGTGCATTCCAAATATATTTGTTTAAGTAGTCATGCATTTAACAGAAAAGCAGTGAACAGTACAGTGACAAGTAAACACAAACTCCTATGGTGCTCAATTTCCACCATGGAGTATCACCTGCTTCGGCCAATGTCAGAATATTTGTTGTGTAACCCCAAACCGTGTGCCACCTGACACCTCGTGTCTCAAGTACCGACGTCCCGAAGGAACGCCTAAGAATAGCAACTAGACACCATGTGACTGCTAACACCTCGTGCCTCAAGTACCGATGTCCCGAAGGAACGCCCCAAAAATAGTAACCCCACACCATGTGCCTCCTAACACCTTGTTTCTCATGTACCAACATCCCTAAGGCACACCCATTCCTTGAAGGCTTCTCATCTCCCACGTGGATTTGTACGGCAAGCACCCCCAATCAAAATACCTAACCACACTTACAGGGTCCTCTACCCACACGAGTGGTCAAAACCACCTCATCTTAGAGTATATCTGTGTAAACACTACTCAATGTCCCGAGTGAGCAGTAATCACTAAATAATACCTAAGACACAAACACATATGACACCTTGTGTCCCTACGACCATGCCTCTAAAGTGTGATGGCGTTTTCGTCCTAGTAACCCGGGCCATTCCCAACTTGACAGTCGTACTACCTCAAGCCGACGTCCATGACACCCAATCCTGTGGTCAAAACCACCCAATGTAACACGGTCCAAGCCCAAACTATGTTCAACATCAATCAAGCATAACCGGGCCAATCCCAACACAACCCAAAGGGTCCAGCATGTGAAATTCAGAAATTTCATATGTAACATATTTAAATAGAAAACATAAACAAGAAAAACAAACTAAACAGTCGAATTGCACTATGCGTGGTGCTGCCCATACCAGCACTAAGGTCTTAAATGACTCTAGAAATTTACATCAGGCATTAATAAATTAAAGTAACAGTTTAACACATTAATATTTTAATTAAAACCATTCTGGCGTTCCCCATCCAAAATACCCCGACGAGCAACAACCCCTCACCCGGACCCTCTCACGCAAACAGGTAACAAGGTATACCCAAAGTCATAACATAGGTCCTACAAGCAATTCAATAATAAATAGCAGATAAAATGGGCCCCATTCAAAATACCCAAAAATGCACTGAAGGCTGCGTCACGTAAACAACCATGAAAACAAAAAATAATGTATGCACCACCTACCTGAGACTCGTATGATTCTAGTCCTCCGGTAACAAATACCAATTCGGTCTAAAACTTGTTAAATATAAAAAATATTCAATACCATTCAAACGACTATAACTCATTCTAGAATGAAAATCAAACAAAACGGTCAAAGATAAATTGAGGCCTTACCGAAGGGGTTCCAACGCATTAATAGGAATTCGAATCGGGTCTCAGACAGACGATCGGGAGAAGGAAAGAGCTCTGTCCAGCTTGGTTTATGAAATCGGGTGATATATTGAGGTTCTGCCACCATACGAGGCTACTTCCCATTTTGACGCAAAAAAAGAAACTACACGGCATGTACTTCATGACTACATGCCGTGTATATATCATTTAACTGTTTATTTGGTGGTTGGGATTCCGCTGACCTGCCGACATGAGTACATGGCATGTACCTCTGGGTACACGACGTGTACTTGGTTCCTCTTCTCTCCCTCGCTAACTTGCCCACATGCGATGTATATCCCTCATACACGACTAGACTACACGACGTGTCCAAATCGAACACGATGTGTAATTGGTCCTACCCGGCCAACAGGCCGACGCACCATGTATGGCCTCTACACAGTCACGGGTACACGACGTGTTTGAAACTACCCGTCGTGTAGTAAGGAACTTCTACACGGTCATCACACGACATGTACTTGGCGAGCACACGACCGACACTCGCTTAACATATACACAGCGTGTACTTAAAAGTACACAGCGTATAGTCAAGAAATTTCTAGAAACTTCCTATTTTCTCTTGTTTCCTCAGAAACCAGTCAAAAATTCAAACAGGATCAGGGTTTTGACCCGTTCTAAAAACCCGGGTTCTTACATCATCATTGGTTCAGGGTTTTTAAACCATCAAATGATGATATTGGGTGTGCGTTTCTATTACACCAAGGATTTGAGATAGGATATCCCATGCACATGCCTTTATCTTCTAAGATTCATCATTTTATTATTGTTTTAATCATATATTTATGTTTGTTATTATTGTTCAGAATTTGGATTATTTTTTTGGTGTGAAAAATGGCTTTTCAATCCTTGTTTTGTGAAAGGTAGGGTTTTTGTCATAAAAGTGCACACCATGTGTTTGTTTAAATGCTCCACTATCTTTTGAAATATTTTGTCAGGTTTAGATCCAAGTTTATGGTATTTTTAATATATTGCAGTATCTATTATAAAATATGGCATGCAATTGGTGTTTTATTTCTTGTCAAGTGCTTAAAATAAATTGTTTTATTAAAGGGCATGTCATGTGTTTGCTAAATTGCCTAGTTGGATTTTATGTGATATGTTTGATTTTAAAATTATTCATTTGGATTTAAAAATGAATTTTAATAATGTTAAATGTTATTTTGGGTCCTCATATGGCTTTACAATTTGGATTTGTTTTTACAAACAAATGGGTTTTGGTTTACAACATGTTTTGGCTCGAGTTGTAGGAAAATGGCCCGTTTCACATCCTTATGAAAATGGTTGTTTTTTTTGAATATGTAACCTAAATGTATTAAGGTATTTAGGAATGCGTTTTTATGATATAAATGGTGTGTATACACCTCTTTAATAAAAGTTAAATGCATAACTTGGTCAAATGAATGTTTTGACAAAGGCTTAACGACCTGTTTTGTAATTTTTTTTTTTTGTAAAAATGGTTTCCATGTGTATATCATGTTCTATCTTTTGGGTAAATTTTAATGACCATGAAAAATAATTTATTAATTGGTTTTTTGGAAGCCAAATATGGTTTTTTATGTTATTGATGGATTTTTGGACTTAAAAGAGCATTTTTTAATGGATTTTATGTGTAAGGCCTCGTTATACTCCTTGAAATTTTTTTACGATTCTTTATAGTGGTTTATTGATTCGTGAACAAAATATGAAGCATGTTGGTGGGTTGTTTGTGTGTTTATGGTTTGGAAATGGAATTTTTATTTGGAAAATTTATTTGATAATATGTGTAACTTGATTGAACACTAAAGGGAATCCCATGTATCTAGGTGGGCGGATGTGTACTAGTATGCTAGTGATTCCGTGGGGTTTGGCCCCTATTTCACGTAGAATGTTTGACGATGACAACAATAACTAAACTATGATGATGATCTTTTGGGGGACCACTAGGTTATGGGTACTGTCCCTAATAGTGGCTCGTGTGTATGAGATCATATATTTATTATGGTTACTTTCACCGAGATACGAGGTACCTGGGGATCACAACTAACTAGTGGTTAGGGGTGTTCTTGTGACTTCTTCTCATTGGATATTTTTTACTCACCATCGGCATACAGTGTGTTTGGTTGTTAAATTACTTAATTTTTGTGATGTATTTAAAAGTTTAAATTCTTTAAAGCATCCCTGTTGAAAACTATTCTTATTTTGAAGTTGTAGCTCTTTGAAAATTGTTACTAGTATTCTGGTTTATAAAACATGCATGTTTTTTATGGTAATTTTTTATAGCATGGGATCCCATTTGGAAAACATACCTTTATATATTCTATTTAAAACTTCAAATTTATGTTTCTTTTAACTTAAAGGATGTGCATTGGGAATAGAATATCAGGCTATCCTACTGAGTTTTAATACTCACACCTATAGTCTTCTTCTGTTTGTAGCCCATTGTGCAGGTTTTAGCCTGAGTTTGATCACCTTGGGTGACATGCAATCATTATATTGGAGAGTGACCATAAAGGTCACATGGAGTTAGTCTGTTATCGGGTTTGGTTAGTTGAGTTGTTGGTTTTTTTTGACTTTCAGTTTCTTGTAAATATAATGTTCAGTTCAGTTTTTATATAAATTTATTTTGGGCTGTCCATTTATTTCTGTTGTTTGTTTGGCAGCTTATATATGGGAGAAATCATTACATTTTGAACTCTATTGACTCTATTGGTGCTTTTCGCTATCCCAGGAGGATCGATAACGCCTCTTGGGACTTGTCGTGGGCTGGCCCTTATGACCAGTTCAGGGTCGACTCGGGCTGGTTCGTGACAAAATGGTATCAGAGGAGGTTGGCTCTTAATATACCTTTATTTTTAGAGCACCTATGTTATTTGGGTGATGTAAAGATATATGGATTAGGATTGTTGGTACTTGAGGGGAAAGTTTGGGAAGAGCTTCATGAACCCTTTCTCATTCCGATCCTTGGGTTTCCATGGGATGTTCAGTTTTTTTGTGTCCTTTGTACATGTTGATTGTTTGGTGTTGGGATATGACAAAGGGAGTCTGACTAATAGACTACGTGAGCCCATAGGGCCTGTAAAGCCATGTAGATCCAAGGATGGTCCTAATAAGTCTCTCTTTGTTAGTGTTGTGTTTGACATATGGCCGCGAACAATATGGAAAGTCATCCACTGACACTAGTTCCTTTTTTTGGGTCTCTTGGACCTTTCTTGAATACTGAATTTTTTTAAAATACTTGTATGAGAATTGTAAAAAAAATAATTTTTAATGAAAGTATTGTATTTTTAGAAGTGGAAATGGGGTCTTCAAAAATTAAATATAAGAATGGTTTTAGAAGGTTGTGTTTTTAAGAAAAAAATAGGAAGTGGAAATTATTTAACAGGATTGGATTATCTATAATCTAACTATGTCGTTTGTTGGAATAAAATGTTTTGAAAGTGTGAATCATTTTAAGCTGATTCTAAATCTTTGTTTTAAATGGGGTGTTTTGGGATGTTGAAAACTGTTTGAATCTGATGAATTGGTTTTGGAAATTGGTTTTGGGTGGTTGGTGTTTTCCTAGAAGGGGTATTGTTCTCAATGACATCATATTGTGAAAAGATACCTTGTTGAATTTTAGAAAATGGGAAGGGGTTGTTTTGGGTAGCTTGGTTGTTTTAAAAGTTGTTAAAAATGAAAAGGGGTATTTTTTAAAAAAAATGGTTCTTGATGAAGAGTGGTTTTCTTTGTGAAATAGTAAAAGGATTTTTGAAATGGAGGTTGGTGTTCCTTTTTAAGGTACATTATTTTTGGAATGATGTTGTCTTGTTTTAGCCTTTAGTGTTTTCATGGGTGCACACATGTATGGTTTCACTAATATCTGGAAAGATGGACTATATGGAATGGTGTTTGGGAGCCATTTTGGCATGTAAATGTGCATTTGGGTGAGACTTGATGAAACACCATTGGTGAATGTGGAAACCCACCAAATTAGTTTGTTTTTCAAAAGTGTTTTGAGTTGAAAAATTGTGGCCTTTGTTTATAAACCCATGTTTATGTGGATAGTTTGACCGATGTCTTAGAAGATTTGTTTATTCAATAAGCTTCCTTGTGATCTAGAAGTCGTACTCTTATTGTATCATGAGATGAGATATTGTTTGTGGCTTGGTTTTGGAGTAATATTCAATGGGTTTCTAAAGATGTGTTGGATGTTGTGATGTGGCCATAGATAGTCCTCCATTGGAAATCTTTCATGTTGATCAACCTAAGGATTCATTTTAAATGTTAAATCCACTAGTTAGTATGATGCCTTAACACATTGTTTGGAATAGAGAGCTATTTAGGATTGATTTAAAGTGCTTCCAGGTCCTGATAATTCTTTGGACATTGAATTTATGTTCGGTGATGTGGATGTGTTTCGTCGTATTCCTTTTCCATTATGATCTTCATTTGGAGTGAGAAAGAATTTTGGTATGTATCTACGAGCTACTATTTAGATAACGGTGTTTTTTGATCAAGTGAGTTTTTTTGAGTGGTGTGATCCTTATCACCAGACTGTGTGGCGGCAAATGCTTCAAGAATCAGGGCTCCAACCATTGCCCTCAGAGTGAATCTTTGCACGCAGTCAGGAAATATCCAGAGGTGTGGCGAGCTTGAACAAGCTCTTGACTCCACCATTGAGTTATGGTAGTTTCCATTTATCTATTACGGTTCCTCGTTACTATGAATTTCCATTTTTCAAAAAATTAATGGTGGACTTACCCCTCACAGAGTGTGTATGGTTATGCCCTCATGGGTGTGGGTTTTTGATCAATATCACTGTGTGGACCGCCTGTGAAAATCAGGTGTGGTTTTGGTGTTACCTAATCATAAGTAGAGAGTGTTTCATAGTTCCTTTGTTTATTTTTTTGGTCCAGTGACCTAATTATTGGGTACCCTTCCCTTCCCTCCATGAGTGGTGGGTGTCCAGATCTGTGTCGTAAGTGTCGGCCTGGTTCATGGACCCTCTGTTCGAGACTGTGTGGTTTAGATGTTTGTTTTGTAACCCTATTAACTTGGGTTGGTAAGTTTTTATGGGATATATTTGGTTTACTTGAGAAATTTATGCCCTATTATATATAATATTGAAGTCTTGTTTGTTCATTGCAAGTTGTGTTCTAATGGTGGGGAGACCCACCATGAGTCTCGTTGATTTTTCCTCCTAAGAACTTATCTAGTTATAGTTGTTTCTTATTGTAGGGTAGTCCATTCCATAATCAAGTAGAATATTTGGTTTTATTGAGTTATATTTTCCTTGGGTGATTGTTGGGTTCATTGGTATAAGGCCCAACAAATGGGTTGTTGGTTTGGTTGTGGAGGTAGTGGCTCGATTTTCAGTTGATTCACGGGAGGTGGTTGAGAGTTGGTATTTTTGTTGAGGTAAGAGAATTAAGTTCCATTAATGGTTTATTTTGTGTCATTGGATTATAAGTATGGACCATATTTATAATGAATCTTTAGGTGTTGACCTTTTAGATGGAAAGTGCTATTTCTTTCCAGGGGCGGAAAGGTTTAATGGTGGGGAGAATTGTCGCACCGAGTTTCTTTTTTTTTTCATGTCATTGTTTTGATCCGGTTCATTGAAAATCCCAATCCTTTAATTGGGGATTTGGTGAGAATAATTTTGTGTTTTGAACTACCATATTTTTATGATCACCCTAATTTGGGTTCCCCAATGCTTGTTTATGAGTATTTTGAGAAAGCGTCGTTATTTCATGATTTGGGTCAACCATGAGCCAATTTCCAAATTTAAAAACAAAATTTATTTCTTTTATAACTCTTTAATTTTTCAGCATTTTTCATTAATTAGACATCCTACTTGTCCTAAAATGACATATTAAAACTACCATATCATTTTTGACCCCTTATAAATTCATAATCATTGTGAATTGGGGTTACTTATTTAGGTATTGGGCCAGCCCATGGGCCCATTTCCTGTTTTAAAAAAATAATTTGTTTTTTTATATCTAATTCAATTTTTAATATTTTCTGTTGATTCAACCTCCCACTCTAATCCAATACCACTATACTCACCCCATTATCTAAGTTACCTATTAGGAGCTTATATGAGTCACAGAGTAGGGAAACCTTCTCAAGGTATCTCAAATCATCCAGAATCATGAAGGTAAATTATTCCATCTATAAATAATTCCATTTGTACTATTTTTTCCACAAATCATCATTCCCTAGTTTTCCCCGACCATAGGATACTCTCTAAGAAGTTTCAATCCATTCCCTTTTCTCTAAGGGTGCAAAGTTAATGTAAGACAAATAGTTTTCTAGTTGAAAAGGTGAGATTCCTTCTCCCATCTCCTCCCTCTTCTTCCTACTTTCATTATTTCTTGGTTTTATAATCTCTAATAGTCATGATAGACCCAGGATTCGTCTATTCTATTATTTTTGATATGGTTTTTGTTAATTTGGGTCTGGTCATCATAGGTTTAGGGTTTGTAAACCCTCAGATGGTGATATTGTGTGTGCGTTTCCATTATGCCAAGGATTTGAGGTTGGATATCCCTTGCACATGACTTTATCTTTTAAGATTCATCATTTTATTATGTTTTTAATCTGATATATATTTTTATTATTATTCTTTATAATTTAGATTATTTTATTGGTGTGAAAAATGGTTGTTTAATCTTTGTTTTGTGAAAGGTAGTGTTGTTTTTTCATAAAAGTGCAGACCAAGTGTTTGTTTAAATGTTCCACTATCTTTTGAAAATATTTTGTAAGGTTTAGAACCAGGTTTATGGTATTTTTAATATGTTACAGTATCTTGTATAAAATATGTAATGAAATTGGTGTTTTATTTCTTGTCAAGTGCTTAAAAGAAAATTTTCTTTTAAAAGGTCATGTCATGTGTTCGGTAAATTTCCCGGTTGGATTTTATGCAATTTGATTGATTAAAAAATTATTTGTTTGGATTTATAAATGATTTGGAATAATGAAACAAGATATTTTATTTCCTAATATTTCTTTAAAATTTGTATTTGGGTTTACAAACAAATGGGTTTTGGTTTACAACATGTTTTGGCCAGAGTTTTCAAAAAATGGCCCGTTTCACATTCTTATGAAAATGGTTGTTTTATTGAATATGTAACCTGAATGTTTAAGGGATTTATGAATGTGTTTTTATGCTGTAAATTGTGTGTATACACCTCCTTAATAAAAGTTAATTTCGTACCTTTTTCAAATGATCCTTTTGAGAAAGGCTTAACGACCCGTTTTGGCATTTTTTTCCTCTAAAAATGGTTTCCATGTGTATTTCATGTTCTATATTTTGATGAAATTTTATGGTCCATGAAAAATAATTTATTAATTGGTTTTGGGTTTTCCAAATATGTTTTGTTATGTTATTGGGGTTTTAGGGCTAAAAATATCATTTTTGAATGGATTTTATGTGCAAGGGCTCATAATACTCCTTGAAATTGTTTTACGAATCTTTTTAGTGGTTTATTGATTCGTGAATGAAATGTGAAGAATGATTATAGGATGTTTGTGTGTTTATGGTTTGGAAATAAAATTTTTATGAGGAAAATGTATTTGATTATATGTGTATCTTTATTGATCACTAAAGGTAATCCGAGGTATCTAGGTGGGCGGACGTGCACTAGTATGCTAGTGATTCCATGAGGGTTTGGCCCCTGTTTCACGTATCAAGTTTTACGATTAACACAATAACAAAAATATGATGATTATATTGTTGGGGTAACACTAGCTTATTGGTATGCACTGTACTAGTGGCTTGTGTGCATGAGAAAAGGTATTTATTATGGTTACTTTCACCGAGAAACGAGGTAACCAGGGCTCACAACTAACTAGTTCCAAGTGGTGTTCCCATGACTTGTGCTCATAGGATATTTTGTACTCACCATCAGAATATGGTGTGTTTGGTTGGTAAATTTATTAGTGTGTGTGATTTATTTAAATGTGTAAATTCTTTTAATCATCCCTCTTGAAAACTATTTTCATTTTGAAGTTTCACCTCTTTGAAAATTGTTACTAGAATTCCTCTTTATAAAACATGGAAGTTTTTGTCTGGTAAATTTTTATAGCATGGGAACCCATTTGGAAAACATAAATTTATATATTCTATTAAAAACATGAAATTTATGTTTCCTTTATTTTAATGTTTGGCCATTGAGAATAGAATATCGGGCTAACCTATTGAGTTTTAATACTCACGCCTATAGTCTTCTACTATTTTTAGCCCCTATGTAGGTTTCAGCTTGAGTTCGATCTCCTTAGGTGATGTGTGATCATTATATTAGAGAGTGACCAGAGGGGTCACTGGAGTTAGTTTTCTATTAGGTTTGGTCAGTTGAGTTGTTGGTTTAGTTGTACTTTTAGTTTCTTGTAAAAATAATGTTTAGTTCAATTTTTATATAAATGTATTTTGGGCTGTCCATTTTTTTCTGCTATTTTTTTGATTGTTTATATATGGGGTAAATTGTTCCCTTGTGTACTATATTTATTCCCTTGGTTCTTATCGCCATACTGGTAGGATCGGGAATGCCTCTCCGGACTTGTCACGGGCTTGCCCTTGTGACCGGTTCAGGGTCGACTCAGGCTGGTTCGTGACACTTGTCAATTGACATATCAGGTTTCTATTCATTCTATTCCCAACTCAACATGTGAGAAGGGTATGGAATATACGTTTTCAACTATGAGATGTGTAAAAAATAAATTTATATCAATTGGGGGGGGGAGGGTCAAATACAAGAGGTATTCCATGTTACACATTCTTTCGGTGATATCAAAAGGTCTGATTTACTTTGGAATAATCTTTTCATACTTATCAAGATGATGATGACCCAAGCGAGGAGATTCTTTAAAAAACATATGGTCGCGCATATATATTTCCAAATCTTAGTGTCATTGATCAACAAAGGATTTGAAATAAATCAAATTTATCAAAAACCTCTATCTAACAATCTGAACATTAATTGTTGTCTCTATCACAATGATTGGTCCAAACGAGGAAGCCTCCACCATTTTCATCTAGTATAGAGGGTACAAAAATGGTCAACCATAAAAATATTTAAAGGGATCCATCCTAATCAAATATAGAGAACTATTACTATATATAAGTTCCACCAATCTAATATGGCTATCCTATGAGGCTATAAATTCGAAGACATGAGTATGAACCATGACATACAAAATTAGATTCTCCCTATCTTTCTAAATGTTTTTTTGAGGAAGGTCTTCTAGATGATATTGACACATATCCCCACTTACTTCTCGAGGACCTCCAAAAAAATAGCTAGAATATGGTTTCCTATTAGATATGACTAAAAATAGAATACCATGAATCCTTACAATACCATAAAAATATCACATGCCCAAATATTACACTTTTTAAAATAATTGATTGGGATGAAATCACATGATTTTATCAAATGATCAATAAATAGCTAGATCACGTTCCTTCCCCAGGGAGTATAGGGTATCCCGATAAATAAATCCAATGATATATTGTCCCACTTCTAGGTAAGAATGGGGAGCGGCTAAAGCAAGAATGAGTGATTCTAGTTCTCATTATAAACATTTGACAAGTATTATAATGGTATATGATGTTAGAAAATCCCATATTATACATGGCCACTAGAATTTATGTCTCACATCCTGAAACATTTTCACGGCACTAGGATAGAAAACCCACTAAAAATGATTAAATTCTTATAAAAACATCTTATTTAAAAAAGAAAGCACAAAATAACAACCCTTTAAGAAGATAAACCCCATATTATATAAAGACTATTAACTAGGAACCTCCCCACTATTTAGAAACTATATAGAATGAAGACACAACGCATATTTAGGATGATCCTATAAAATCATCACTAGTAGAGAAGGTTTCAACTATATGGTAGCCAAAAACATTCCAATTTTCATTTCCTTAATGTCTAAGTCAATTTGAGTGAAAATCCCCATCAAAATCAACTCATCACTAGACTACTTCAAAGACTTGGTAGAAATATTCTGGATGAAGGAATCAAAAACAATTCCCATTATATGGGGTGTAGATGTCATCGAAGTCAAACACATAATGTAACCAACCCATTGTTACTACCTCAAGTTCAAATCCATATGGGATAAAATCTATCTTTTTATTTTGTAGTTCAAGTACACCATAAAATTTCCCCTTGATGAAATAATGACACTAAGCATTAAAGACGTGCATCACTTTCTCTAGATCAAGGTAATGGGATGGTTAGTTCTTCTAATGTGGTCAGATTTTGTGACGGATGAATGCCACCACATGGTCACCTTACATAAGTATAAAACCCAAAACCTTAATTGAAGAATCAAAATAAACTATATAACAATACTCATACCTAGGTAAAATCAAGATAGGGGTGGTGATAAACAAACACTTGATCTCCTAAAAGGAATCCTGAGATTTTAGAATCCAAACAGATTTCACTCCTTTCCGTGTGAGGGAAAGGATTGGAGAATAAATACAAGATAAATCCTTAAAAAACCAACTATAATACTCTTCCAGACCTACATAATTTTTGAACTCAAAGAAATATATCATATCTTCCCATGATTTACCAAATTTTAATTTTCCCAAATCAACCAAAACTTAATGTTTATAAATTAAATGGAAAAGAAACACAAATTATTGAATCTATAAACTACTCTTTGAGAGTTATGCATGTAGACGGTGGTCTCATAGTGTTCCTAAAAAAATATCAAGTGTTTTATGTGCTCTTATTTTTTCAGGGATTAGACCAATTTGTAATCCATAAACACCATGAAAGAGGAATTGTAGAATCTATGGAATATTAATTTCATTAGATCTATAAAGATCACCATAGTATTTTTCAATATGATTAACATAAAAAAATATATAAAGTGGTTGTACATGCTTCAGAATATTATATTTTAAATGTATGCTTCTATCATCCTAGCTTGGTGACACCCTAATGAAAGGTCGATCTAGAAAAACTACTATAAATTTTCCCCTTAACATAGCCAGTAAATGTACTTTGTCTGATCTATAGAAGCGATGATAATTTAAGCAATGTTAAAAGGTTATATTTAACATCACTAGTAAAATATGATGATAAAGGAGGACATTATAATCATTTTTAGAACTTATAAAGGGGGACTTTTTAGTTCTTTTTAGCACTATTAATTGCCACCTTTATTTGTGCTTTTTTTAGAATTGTTAATGGACCCCTTTAATAGTGCTAAAAAACCACTGATAAAGGGTATATATTTTTCATGCCCCACCCCCTTTATCTATCCACAATCTTTATCCACACACCCCTCTTAATTAGCGAATCCCCCTACCCATTTATTAGTGCTTCCCCCAACCCTTTATCAGTGCTTTAGCATGTGGCCCTACCTTTAATGAGTATCCAACCTGGGACCTCTAGCTTATATAGTAGTTTCTTTTCCACTACCCTGTAATGTTTTTTATATTTGATGGTATATATATATATTTATATATATTTTGTTATATTTTTATCCTTATATTTATATATATGTTTTTATATATATATGTTCATATATATGTTTATATATATGTTTATATATATATATTTATGTATATATTTTACATACATATATATATATATAGATTTAAAAATGGATATTAACTCTAAAACCCCAAATAAACCGGAAATGACAATAACTTCTAGTCCCAGAATCCATTTCACCTCCACAACTAGTCAAATCAAAGTTCATGAAATGAGATTCGATATGATATGTGGTACAAGTTAATAGGAAACCAAATTTAAAGTTATATCTTCTTGAATTTTAAGAAATCTGGGTCGACCACTAAAAATCTATTTCAAAGGTCATATAGGCATTTATAGGCAACAAAGAGGGACATTTATTGAATAGCTGGTACCATATATACATGGTGTAGATCTCATAACAATATTCAATTTTAAATGCGGTAAATCCATAATAGACACCCAGATCAAAAGTTATGGCCATTTGAATATTGAGTTTGATTTTCGACTTTTGGAAACAATAATATCTTTTATCCCATTTTTATACGCTAAATTTTAATATAAGGTGGTTTTATCTCATTACTTAAGATTTCATTTGACTATTTTTAGAGTGGAAAATAACTTTTGGATTGAAAGTTGTGATCTATTCAGTGTTTTTAGGTTTTTTAGGGGTTTTATGGGTTGTTCACATTTGAGGACCATAACTTCTAAAATGGGTGTCCATTTTTCATATTTCACATATGAAATTTAATCATACAATGAGATCAATGACTTGATTTAACAAGGTAGCCCTCGATCATCAGTATTGAGGCCAAAAGCCTATATGTCCTCCAAATGACCATAACTTATGCTATTTGTGTCTGTTAATGAAAAATATTTTTTGAAATAAACCATTTATCAGTGCCAGTAAAAAATATGAATAAGGGGGGGATTTATCAGTGCTTCTAAAAAAGTTTTGATAAATAAAACACTTTTATTATCACTTTTTTATAATCCCTAATATCGACCCCCTTTTTCATCACTTTTTTAGAAGCGCTGATAGGGGAGATTTATCAGAGTTTTTTGACAAGTGGGGACAAAGGGAACTAATAGAGAAAATACTTTCAATTAAATTTACATTGAATTTAATTTTTTTAAACCCATAAAAGTGTTCATTTAAGATGAATTTCCACATTTTTATGATATTGGTGATATTTTTAGCTGAATAGTGTAAATGGAATATTTCATATTTTTATCTATTCTAAATTGTTTCTGTATTTTGGCCATAACAATTTCTAAACATATAAAAATTGAAAAATTACTTTTTTTCTAGATTCTAAACATCTAGGGATTAATTTAATACTTCTTAAACCAAAGCTGAATTTTCTATATAGAAGCTGAAAAGAAGCTTAAATGTTAGACCATGAAAACTGTTTACAGATATGTTGATTTTGGGTGTGGGGTCCATAACACATTCATTGTGGTATCAATTGTTGGGAAATTCGGTGGGTTGATGCACAAGACATTTTGAAACATATTTTCTGAAGGAGAGGATGTGTGAATTGGCCATTATGTGGTCATTAAAGTATTATAAGATCAAGGTTTGTGATTTGGAGAGTCGGAATGGAAAGAATAAATTGTCATAGTACAATGGGCATAACACACACAATAATTTTTCAAATCCACTGTAAGTTTGAGGGGAAATGACCAAGATAATTATGAACAACATTCAAGATGGGTGAAACATGTGAAACTGTCATTTATTGGGTATAAAATGCATAATACCTTGGGGGACATATTCTGGATATAAAAGGAGGGGGCATCTACCCTCTCAAAGCATATCATTCCATCCCATTCTCTTGAGGACACCACGGAGGAGAACTTTTCAGCTTTCTATTTTTTATTTCTTTCTATTTTACATAGATTTGTAATAAATTATTCTTCCTAATTCTTCATGATTACCCTTACAATGGTGGGGTAAAAATTTTGAGTGATTGTGGAAGGGTTGCTATTTTATATTCTAGTGCTTGAGTTCTTGGACATAATTGAATGAAATTTAATTCTTATTCAAAGTTTTTTTCAATTTCACATAGTGGATTTTATTATCAAGTGTGATTGTTCTTGAATTTTTATTCCATTATCGATTTTTTTCCTTGGTTAAATAATCATTATCTACCTCCACTAATTTTTAGTTTATATATGATCGAATAGACCAGGGATTAGTAGTGAAGTACTCGATGATCGTCACCACGTTTAAATGGGGTAGTGAATGTTCTTGATTTTTAGAGATAAACAAGACCCGATTGGGTTTTTCCCAAGTCAATTACAAATATTCCATACAACTCTTTTTCACATGGAAGGAGATTTGAACAAACTGAGATCTTGGTAAGGTTTTTTCACTATCATAATTTCACCAAGGAAGTGAGAGGAAACAATTGTGGAAACTCACTTTAATCAATATAAAATAAGAGGTTCGAATTAAATTGAACTAGGATAGCATTAAAATTGGGAAACCAACCCTGACACAATAAACAGTTTAATAACATAGTTTTCAACCCTTGGAATTTTGAATTTACAGTCAATAATTCTCTTATCAATTTATTCTAAAAACACACCATTTTTTAACCTCATTTAAAAGTGACAAACTGTTTTGTGTTCAATCATATTTGGGAGACTTCCTAGGGTTAATTAGTAGAATAAACAAGGTAATATAATAATAATTGTTTTTCCATTCCCTATGACAGGCCTCTGTCAAACTTGGCACCGTTTCTGGGGAGGTAGTAAAAAAAAGATTTTCAAAATTTAATGACCCATAACTCAAAAGAAAAATTAATTGAGTTTGATCCTGAAATTGAAAGAACATTAACCTAACTAAGAAAAAGAAACCCACCAAAAATATTTGAATAAATAGATCTCTCAAATTCTAGTGAAACTCTTAGTGTTCACTGTGAACCAGAAATCATGGCTAGAAATCCCAACCCAACCCCACGTGATCTATGTGCACCTAAATTTTCCATTAAAAATAACCATCTCATTGCACCCACTGAACCAAATTATTTTGAATTATGTTTCAATATGATACCTGTGCTTCCAAAGATTCATGGTCTTTCAGGAGAAGATCCAAATCAGCACATGCAAGAATTCCGATACACTTGCTCAAGCTTCACGCCAAGAGGATCACCCAAAGACCAATTGTTGTGGAGAGAATTCCCCTTCTCACTTGAAGGAGTATCTAAAGAATGGTTATACAATCTACAACCATGGGAGATCAGTGATTGGGAATACCTAAAAGGATGTTTCATGCAAATATTATTTCCCAAATCTAGGAGCACCACCATCAAGAAGGAGATTTACATCATAGGACAATCAACTCGAGAAACCCTTTAGGAGTACCGGGACATTTCAAGAAGAAATTTTCTAGATTCCCACATCATGAAATGGAGTAACACCAATTACTTGTGTTATTCTACCAAGGAATTGTTGATAATGATTGAAATATTCTTGAAACCTCATCTAGGGGATCCTTTATTGAAAATTCACCTAGAGATATCAGATTACTAATTAAGAAGATTTATCAAAACTCCCAAAAATTTGGAATAAGAGGAATGGAAACCAGGGGGATTGATGTGTTAAAAACATTAGATTCATATGTATTCATTAAAACCAATGTTGATGAAATTCCAAGATTAGTCTGTCAAATGGTTGTAACTCAAGAAAATGGAAAACAAAGATTCAGCTTAGGTATGTGGTTTATGTTATTCTTCCACTCATTATATTGACCAATTCCCAAAGATATAGTGGATAGAATAATGGGCTGTGACATTTCAACCAAGAAAATTCCAACAAAATCAACTACATCAACCCCAAGCCTGTCAAGGATATGGGAACTGACAAAACTAGATGAGATAATTTAATCCTAACCCACACCTTAGTCAACCTCCTTACTATGAACAATAATACCATAACCCCCTCCATTCCAACAATCTTATAAAAATCCCTTCCAACAACAACAATCATTTCTTACACCACCATTCCAAAGAAATACACATGAACAACCATCCACTAGAACACAACCTTCTGTGAAACTGTTACAATCCATGTATTAGGGCCTAGTAGATAAGGTTTATAATCTGTAAGACACAGTGGGAAGTCTTGTTGAAATCATGTCCAGGAATCTAGAGAATTTTCCATCCTAAACAATGAAAAATCCTAAAGAGAATGTCAGTACAATCATGAAAATAAGTTTAAAAGAAATCCCACCTCCATCTAACCATCAACATGAAACAATACCTCCTGTTCCGAGAGAGAATGATATTGAAAATTCAGAAAATCTTGTGAAAATCCACTAAGAAGATGAAAAGGAAGAGGAGATGGAGAAGGATAGGCCATAGAATAAGAAAAAAGAAACACCGATTCAAAGGAAACAAAGGAAGAGGAAACAATTACCCCCACCATTTCCAACAAGGATGATTGAATCAAAGATATTGCATGAAGAAAAACTTCAACAAGAAATTCTAGACACTTTTCAGAAAGTGGAAATCTATATCCCCCTACTTGAAGATGTTAAAAAAATTGCAAGGTATACAATTTTTTTTAATGATATTTGCACCAAAAAGAGTAGACTTCATGGGAATGAAATAATCAACTTGGGGAGAAGTGTCTCCACTCTTATCACAACACAAATTCCAACCAAATGTCAAGATCCATGGACGTTTTCCATTTCATGAAACATTGGTTCATTAAATTTATCTTATTATTTGTGTGATATAGGTGCTTAAATTAATGTATTTCCTCACTCTATTTACACTTATTTATAGATGGGAGACTTAAAACCCACAAGATTGGTGGTCTAGCTTGAAAACAGATCCACAGTTTTCCCAGCTGGAGTTCTAGAGGATGTCCTGTTGAAATTCAAAGATATGTTATTCCCAGATGACTTCAATGTGGAAAATATGGATGCAGATAGGATCCTGTCACACTCAACGATCATTTTGGGGGACCTTTCTTGAAGACAACTAAAAAAATCATCAATGTGCATGAAGGTAGACTGAACATGGAATTTGGAGATAGCACTATCCACTTCAACATTTTTGAATCCATGAGGTACCCATCAGATAGTCACTCCCTGTTTTCACAATCCCATGAAGTTAGTATTGAACCCATTGAAGAATCAGGTATGTTCCATGAATTCTTATACTTAGGAGATAATTAACCCATTAATGATCATGTGAATTCCCAAAACACAAGAGATTATAATTTTATGTCGGAAGAAGAGGAAAAATATGATTTCTTTGATGATTTGTTTATTGATGAGAAATATGATATTTTTTCTTGTGTGCAGCAGGTTCACCATTTGGAAGTGGGTAATGTTAGTTTAATTTCAACCCTTGATAATCCCCCTAAACTTGAATTAAAGCCACTCCCCAATGATTTGAAATATGTGCACCCTATGTAAGGAGAGAAATTATCAGTGATAATTGAAAATAATCCATTTAAAACCCAAGAAAAAGATTTGATTGAGATTTTTAGAGAGAATGTACAGGAAATAGGGTAGATCTTAGGTGATATCCCAGAAATAAACCAGAAAATATGCTCACATAGAATTTTTCTTAAGGGAGATTCCAAACCTGTTAGACGTACCTAAAGGAAGATGAATCCCACCTTGATGAAGGGTGTGAATAAGGAGATCAATAAGCTCTTGGAAGATGGGATCATCTATCCCATTTTATATTCACTGTGGGTTATCCCTATTCACGCCATTCCTAAAAAACTGGCCTGACCACTGTGAGGAATGGAAATAATGAGTAAATCCCTATGATAATTCAAAACAAATGGAGAGTATTCATTGATTTTAGGAAATTGAACCAGGTCACTCAAAAAGATCATTTCCCTATCCCCTTCATTGACCATATGTTAGAGATATTGATAGGGAGAACTCATTATAGATTTTGGGATGGATTTTCATGTTACTTCCATGTAGCCATTTCTCCCGAGGATCAAGAGAATACGACATTTAGATGTCATTTTGGCACTTTTTCATATAAAATAATTCCATTTGGATTATGTAATTTTCTAGGTACATTTTAGAGGTGCACAGTGATTATATATTCTCTTCACATTGATAATTTCTTGGAAGTTTTCTTAGATAATTTCACAGTTTTTGAAGATTATTTTGATCATTTTTTGAAAAATCTAGAAAAATCTTTGAAAACATACATTGAAAGAAATATTGTTTTAAATATTGAAAAGTTTAGTTTCATAGTTAAAGAGAAAATTTACTTAGTTATGTCATTTCAAAAAATGGCATTGAAGTGGATAAATCCAAAATTGAAGTGATAAATTCATTTCCTAACCCTACTTGTGTAAAACATGTTAGATCATTTTTAGGATATGCAATATTCTTCAGGAGGTTTATCAAAGATTTCAGTAATATTTATCTCCCTCCCCCTATATTTCTACTGAAAGATGCTGATTTTTATTTCAGTGGTGCATGTAGGGAATCCTTTGATGAGTTTAAGAAGATATTGATTTTCACCACCTATGATGTAGCCACCAAATTGGTAAGAACCATTTGAGATACATTGTGATGCCTCCAGCCAAGCAGTTGGAGCAGTACTTTCGGAGTTAATTGAGGGTAGAACCGAGGTCATTTCATATGACTCAAGAGCCTTAGATGTGACCTAATTCAATTACACAACTATGGAAAAAGAGTTCTTAGTAGTTGTTTTTATTTAGAAAGATTTATATCATATCCTCTTGGAACTAAAATCACTGTGTTTTCTAATCATGCAGCTTTGAGGTAATTGATGAAGATATATGATGCTAAACCGAGGTTAGTGAGACTGATGATACTGCTGTAGGAGTTCAACATAGAAATCACTGATATAAAGGGATATGAGAACCAAGTGGATGAACACTTAAGTAGACTTCCAAACACTGCTAAAATTGAAATTCTAGAAAGAGACACATTGAATGATGAAATTCTATCAGTGTAGTTGTACTTGATTGAAAATGAAGTGCCTTGGTGTGCTGACATATTCAATTATTTGGTAACATCTCCGGTCCCATCACATTTCAATTCTCACCAATTTTAAAAACTAAAATCTGAATCTAGGTATTACATTTGGATGATCCATTCCTTTGGAATATTTTCAATGATCATTTAATAAGAAGATGTTTACCTGAAAGTGAAGTTAAATATGTCTTTGAGTTTTGTCACACTTTAGCTTGCGGAGGCCACTTTGGACCACAAAGGGAAGCAATGATGTTTTTATAATCTGGAATTTATTAGCCCACTATTTTTAAAGATTCTCGTGAATTTTGAAAAACATGTGAAAAATGTCAGTTTTTATGAAATATTTTAAAGAGACAAGAAATTCCTCAAAAACCACTGAATGTTTGTGAAATTTTTGATGTTGTGGGGATAGATTTTATGGGAAATTTCTTGATGTCATTTGTAAATTCTTATTTCTTTCTTGCAGTTGATTATGTTTCCAAATGGGTGGAAGAAAAATCCACCTGGACAGACAATGCTAATGTTGTTTGTGATTTTCTCAAGGGTAATATATTTTGTAGGTTTGGAGTGCTCAAAGAAATCATCAGTGATAAGGGGACTCAATATTTCAATTTGAGACTGGATACCTTGCTGAAGAAGTATGGGTTGCATCATAAAATATCAACTCCCTATCATCCTTAAACTAATGGGAAACATATTTTTGCAAAAGGGAAATCAAAGGAATTTTGTAAAAGACTGTAAATCCAAATAGGAAGGATTGGAGCCAAAGGTTGGAAGATATCTACTGGGTTTACAGGATGACCTAAAAACCCTAATTGGAATGAGTCAATATAGGCGGATTTATTGGAAAAGCTTCCACCTACCTATGGAATAGGAGCATAAGGCATATTGGGCAGTATGGAAAATGAATATGGACCATAAAAGTGCTGGGAAGGAATGAATATTGAAGTTGTAAGAGTTGGATGAAATTAGAAGGGAAGCATTTTAAAATACAATTATTTACAAAGAAAGAACAAGACTGGCCCATGACATTCTGATCCAAGCAAAAGACTTATATCATGGAGACAAAGTTTTGTTTTTCAACTCAAGACTCAGGCTGATGCCAGGAAAATTTCACTCTATATGGGAAGATCCATTTATAGTTACTCATGTATATAATTTTGGTGTTGTTTAGATTATGAATGATGGAGAGCAGGATCCATTCACTATAAATGGGCATAGGTTGAAAAAATTCCTTGGGACCCTGCCATCAGATCCAGTGGAGGAGATCACACTACTCAAACTTGTTTATCAATAAAATCCATCAGTTAGTACCACTCCATTACACATTCTTTCTTGCTGTGATTCATTTTAGAATATTCTTAAATTTGAAATCCATTTGAATGCACTTAGTAAACTGCATCATTTATGTGTGGGGGAGAGAACCTTTTTAGTTTTGGATTTTCATTTCTTGTTTGGTTTACTATTTTTTATATAAAAAAATTGGGTTTCCAGATATTTGTTTGTTTATTTTTAAAATTTAGTGTGTTGTAAAAAATTTTGATCTAAAATGATTATCATTTCTATTTTTGAAACCCATTTTAATGAGTGAAATATTCTATTCCATGAAACTGAGCTTAAATGAATGCTTAAATGGCTTTTTTTCAAGTTCAAATATTTTGGAAATTCATGAAAATTAATTTAATTTTTAAATCCCATGCCACATTTCACTATCTTTATTTTTGAAATCACCTTCCTGTGAGGCTTTTTTACCATTTTTGTAATATTCATTACATTCACCTCATTACTTGAGAGAATGAGACCATGCATGCTTTAACTAGAATTTGATTTATTCCTATCAAAACTTGAGGGTTTGAGGTACTTTTGTTTGAAATGATTGAGGAATTTATTTGGTTTTAAGACCCATTTTCAAAATCGTTGATTTTATTATGGGATACCTTATACATTAATCATTTTATCCCTTATAATCCATGAACAACCTATTAGTTTATCCACTTTACAATCATATTTTCTCTATCCAACCTGCTCTTGATGTAAAATTTTAATGATCTAGTTGAACATAAGTGTGGTGGAAGATGTCTCGGGTGTACAACATAATTTGATGATACTTTGGGTAGAAAATAAAATGTTGTGGAGTAGATGTTTCTATTGAAGATTTCAATTTTGTTAAAATTTGTGCCTTTTCTGGAGCTTTTATAATAAAAGAAAATTTTCCTTTCTAGAGCTTCCAATGTAAAAAGAATGGTGTGCCTATCTGGAGCATTCAAGAAAATCATTGTTTTAGTTGAAATTTTTGCTGGTAAAATGTTAAATAGGATGTACATTCCTTGATTTCACATGATGATGGAGTAGATTTTCTACAAAGGGGAAGAAAAGTAGACCATACTTGAGTGAATATTAGAATCTAGCAATTTTTCTTCAAAAAGAGACAATCCCTCCTTTTTTCCCTCAGAATGTTTAACATCTAAATCTTACCAACTGAAAGACAAAGAAAAATCTTCAAAAGTCATCATGAGAAACACATGTCATTGGCTCACATCGGGTGTAGAAGTAGGAATTTATCAAGCCTATGGTGACTCTTGTGTGAGTTTGGATGAGAAAAGACTTGTTAAGCATTTACATTTGTGAGATGACAGAAACTTCATGTGAGGTAGGTGTTTTGTGTGCTTGGGATAAAAATTAAGTGGAAATATATTAAATAATCTAAAATAGAGAACTTGAGATAATGTTTTTGATGAGGCATGATATATTTTAGTTTCTTAGTATGGATTTGGAAGATCTCATTGGTTTGTGTTTTGAATTTGATTTGATTTGACTTTGATGTTTACTTGTCCAGGATTCCAAGTTCTAAGTGTATAGGAATTGATAGAGCAAATATTTTTAATTAAAATTATATTTAATTTAATTTTTTTAAACCCAACAAAGTGTTACTTTAAGATATATTGCTGCATTTTTATGATATTGGTGATATTTTGAGTTAAATACTAAAAATGGCTCATTTCATATTTTTAACTGTTTTAGATTATTTCTGTATTTTGGCCATAACATTTCCTACGCTAATCCAAATTGAAAAATTACTTCTTTTAGAGATTCTAAGCATCATGGCTTCATTTAATACTTCTTGACAAAAAGCTAAATCGGCCATATGGAAGCTCAAAATAAGCATAGAAGTTGGACTATGAAACTGTTTATAGATCTATCGAGTTTTGGTGTGGGGTCCAAAAAGCATTCATGTTGGGCCCAATTGCTGTGAAATTCAGTGGGTGGACATAAGAGATTTTTTGGAACATATTTTAAGAAGGAGAGAACACGTGAATATTTCATTTTAGTGGTCATTAGAGCATCATAATCCGGAGGTTTACGATTTGGAGAGTGTGAATGGACTGAATAAATAGTCAAAGTAAAACGGGAATAACTCTTAAAATACTTGTCCAAATCCACTGAGATATTTAGGAGAAATTATGAAGATAATTAAGAACCACATTTAAGAAAGGTTCAACATGTGAAGATGTCATTTAATGGGGCTAAAACACGTAAAATTTCCGAGGAAATATTTTTCCTATAAAAGGAGGGGAGTTTCTCCCTCTCAAAGCATCTCATTCCATCCAATTCCCTCGAGGACACCGAGTAGAAGAAGTTTTCAACTTTCTCTATTTTATTTATTTTTATTTTAAATATATTTTTAATTAATTCTTCTTCCCCATTCCTCTCGATTACCCTTACCATGGTGGGGTAAACATTTTGCGTGATCAGGGAAGGGTTGATTTTCTATTTTGTAATGCTTGAGTTCTTGGACATAATTGAATGAATTTTTTTTCAAACATGTTTTCAATTTCAGATAGAGGATTTTATTAGCATGTGTGATCATTCTTGAATTTTAATTCCGTTATTTATTTTTTCCTTGGTTAAATAATTATTATCTATCTCCACTAATTTCTGGTTTATAAACGATGGAATATACCATGGATTAGTGGTGAAGTACTCGACGATAGTCAGTACATGTAAACGAGGTAGTGAATGTTCTTGATTGTTTGGGATAAATCAGACGTAATCAGGTATTTCCCAAGTAAATTAATTATATTCAATAAAACTCGTTTGCACATGGAAGGAGAGTTGACCATACTGAGATCATGGTAAGGTTTTATCTCACAATCTTAATTTCACCAAGTAAGTGAGAGGAAAAAATAATGGAATCTCACTTTAATCAACTTAGAAGAAGAGGTTTGAATTAAATTGAACAAGGATAACATTAAAATTAGTAAACCAACCCCAACCTAATCACCTTTTTAATATAATAGTTTTTAATCCTTTGAATTTTGAATTTCTATTCAATGATATTATTATCAATTTATTCTAAAAACCCACAATTTTTACCGTCATTTAAAAGTGACAAACTGTTTTGTGTGCACTCCTCTTATAGGTTTCACCCAAAAAAACAAGTCTAAACATGGGGAATCCATTTATTGATAGATTGCCTCATAGTTTTCTCCAATGATCTTAGAAAGAATAAGATACTTTGTATGAATGTGCTGGCATTAGATGACTTTTAAAATGTCAATAATTTACAATAACATCTTAGAAATAGCTTGATCACATTATTTCAGAGTCAAATTTATGAAGAAGGAAACAAATCTAGGTAAAATAGGTGAAATTAAAAAAATATTTAACAAAAGGTTTGATTTTCATATAGTCGTTACACTACTACATTGTCACCACGTGAATGGCATTTCTCAAAAGTGAGAAAAAAAATGATTCTCTTGATTAGTATGTGGTGGAATTTAATGTTATCAAAGAAATGTATTAATATGAGTGAATTATACATGGAAATCTTATTTTGATTCATTTAAACAAGGACTAGTATAAAGATCCCATATAAAATGATGGTATATAGGGAATCATTTGTAAAGGATTATCCACAAATTGGATAAGAAATTTGACTCCAATAAAAAATATTACACCCCTTGTAACATATATATGGGGTATATTTTATTTTATATAAGGGAAATGATGTATGCTTTTAATCCCTTATAAATGACTCCTTATAGTGCTTTTATTAACTAATTTATAATGGGGTTATTTTTTTATTCCCATGAGGTCTCCACCTTTCACAAAAAGATTACAAATTGGGATAAATGATGAAAATTTAGAAAAAGAAATTGAACTATTAAGGGTAAATTATTTCACAAATAAATACTAACCAAATGGAAAGTATTGGTCTTGTGATTGAAATTCATTTTTAGTTTCTGGGCATAGATCATGTGCAATTTCTAATTCTATTCATGTAGGAATGAAATCCATGATACCCTAGTGAGGCTCATCCATTCCCTCTTATATCCTATTTGTTAACATTGTTGGGTATCAAATTCCGACTTCTGTATGGTCACATAAGGCGTCCATCTACCTCTTACGAAAAACATTTTTGGGAATACAATTATAGGGTTTTCCAATAAATAATTGGCTCAAAGAGAAGGGAAGAGGAGATATATTTGGCAATAATGAGATTAGAGAATTACATTGATGTATTAGGAAGGTGAAGAATTTATTTTTTTAAACCATAGATAAATTTATAGTTCATTTATATTCCAATACCAATAAAAATGGAAAATGGAAGGAAATAATCATATAGGCATGGAGAGTATGTTCATGTGTGTGGACATTATATGTGGTAAATATGTACAAGGCCCATACATGAAGCTTTAAGAGAGAGGTCACTATACACATGGATTTCATGTTAATACCTCCTGAAAGAAAACTACATACAATACCCCTACATGAATTCCTTGTGAGAGTATACTTTGTGATACCCATATACAAAGGCCTTTATGAGGATAGTATATTAGAAATTATACACAGATATCCCATTATGTATGAGGATATTCCTTAAATGTTTCATTTTCACCCTATATAATTCCTTTTTTCCTATTCCTACCAGTCTGTAACTATGGAGCATTATACCTACATATGATCACTTCATGAATAACACCTATAATAAATATATGTACATGCCTCACACCCCTTAAATTTTCTATGTTATTTACATTTACTGAACCAATATAAATAATCTTCATATCCTCCGTCTTCTAAGGATAGGACCCTAGAAAGAAAAAATATAGACTTTATCAAAATTACTAGATAAAAATGTTCAGATCATCAGGAATCCATGAGTTCCCTCTTAAATCATGTGTTCCCCTGATAAAATAATTCTCCTGGGATTCCCTCTCATACTTATAAGGCCCAAAATTAAGTGTCAATAATATACTGCATTGATAATAAGGATCCCTTTCATAAGGATATTGGGGAGACCTCTCCTAGATCTAGGCACTTCTATTGAACATTTTATTATTGATTTGTCTAACCGAGTGCACTCAATAAACCATGCATAAATGGTACTCTTTTTTAGTTTTAGTCCCTAATTGTCTTCCCATTGATGATTTCATATTCACGATTCATCATTGTGGAAGGAATATAGAAAAGGTATTTTTCACTATTATGAACAAGCCCGAGACATATTTTTTCTTCTCCTCTAGTTGGGATTGGGCCTCCTCATTAGAGGTGTAAGTCACAACTCATTACTCAAAAGGTTATATTCTTAGATTGATCGTTTTTGGAAGCCCCAATTCATAGAGGCCACTTAATTCACTATTGTATTCCCTTTCAGGACATAGATTTACATGTTGTAAGAAATAAATTTCGTGACAACGTACATAAGGAATGATGCTAAACAATATGGAATGCTATTGTCACATCAACATAAACTATGAAACAAAAAAATAAATGGACAATGATTTTTTAAATTTGGATACACAGAGAAACTCTTTTAGATTCCAACCAATGATCACTAACATTATTTCCACTAGGCCATTTTCCCTATATAATCATATCATTCCTAGGCCTTATTCCATGAAAACTTACTCTTAATGTATCATATTCCCTATGAAACCTGTCCTCATCAGGACATTTTCATTACCTGACCTTTTGTCATAGAGATATATTCTTTATGAGTAAACCTTCCTTAAAGGTCCGTATTCCTTTTAGGATGAACTTAAAAGGGCCACTCATGTGTAATTCCCACAACAAACATTACTAGGTATGAACTAAAAATTCACGTCACTTGGTCATGGATACATGACCATAAAAGGTACCAAATTAATCATTGCCAAATGACCTTAAAAGTTACAGTGTTTATCACTAATTGGAATCAAACTATGTGGGTTATGATTCACTTTTTAGGGTTACATAGAAACCCATCTATCATGGGTCTCATCCCAATGTACAATACCAATAATCTCTAGGGATAACTATATACTCTAAATCTCTAAAATATGTGGTATTAAATCACAAAATAATTAGTTAATTAATAAGAGATATATGGAGAATGAATGATATATGTAAATGGAACTAGTGAACCTATGATACATACTCTTGATATCATCAATGGAGAAACATTAATACATGAATATAAAAACATAAATGATTGATCATTACTATGGTGGAAAATAGTTCCACAACAGGATTTTGGAATGATTCATGAACAAGAGATAAATATAGAAGATAGTCCCAAAGTAGGGAACACTTCCCCCTAAAAAGGATACCAATGATCCATAACTCCCATTGTATCAAACAAAATCTATACTATATTGTTGATGGGAAAATCCTACTAATTAAATTCCTATGGAAAGAAGTTATTCATAGTCTCAAACCAATTTGGTTTAAAGTAATTCATAAACAAGGATTACATAGGGTGATAAATCTTGTCATTTTGTGGATATTTGTGGGTGGTTCCATACTATTGGTCATGTCTAAAATGATTACTTATTCATATTACCCACTAAACAAGATGAATCAGTCACCAAAAAGTCAAGTGTTTTGATGGTGAAAATTAAGAAGGGTATTCCACACATTTTTTTAATGGTGAAAAAGAACCATGTTACCATTAAAAATATATCATGGAAATCCAAAAGTGCTTTGAAGAAGTGTTCTCCCAAGAACAGAGATAGAAATAAAGTATTATCTTGGTTGAAAAAATCTTTCAACTATGATAATATCCCTGACGAATAGATAAGATTTCACCTTATTCCCATATAATTTGAGTTTTTTTGTTTGTTCATTACATGAAATTATTTGAGATTTAAGTTCTTACAGGTAGAACTAATAAAGGTGAGTAATCTAGATTAAATATTCACGATATAATGAATGAAAATTTATTATAATGATATACAATTTGGATTCTTGAATTATATTTGGTCATAAAAATTGATGAAATTAAGTTAGTGTGTATCCTTTAGTTGGAGATAAATGGAGAAGTGTGTGAGGCTAAGATAATTGATATTTCCTGAAAATAAGGATTTTTGAGGAAGTTATCGGGAAGTATCATTGAAAAAGTATGAGAAGAACACTATATAATTTTATGAGTTGTATTTATTTCCAACCATACATGATAATATTGAATAGTCATTTGATAATGATTGAGATTTTTTGGGGATGTTATGAATACCTCTGAAATGATTTGAAGTTATTCTTTGATAATTTGAATAAATATAGGTTTCTTGTGCAGAGAATAAAAATGGGTTTATCATGAAATTTATAACAGTATAATTGAGTTACAAAGTGTAATACAGTGTTGAATATGTTGATATTCGATAATGGAATTACATTAGAATAAAATTTTATAATTTCAAAAGAGTATTCAAATACTACAGATGAGTATTCTGTTACTTTGGAAGTTTAACATTGAATTAAGAAAAGTAATCACATACTTAATAAGAGTAGTATGTGAATTTTAAGAGTAATTACTCATTTTTAATACTATAATAGAGTTTATAAGAGTAAAAATAAACATTTTAAGAGTAAGATAAATTTTAGAGAGTAACCCTGAGACTTCAGAAAAGTAATATAACACTCTGGGAGAGTAACTCAGAGATGATAAGAGTATTAACTACTTCATAAGGGTAACAATTTTTGATATTTATGAAATGTCATTTAAAACTAATAATAATTTAAAATAGTTTCTAGAATCATTATAAGAGTAATATTAAGGCCACAACAAGGTGAATGTTTGATTATAATAAAAGATAAAAAATAGGAGAAATTACACATTGAATTTTCTAAAGAAGAAATAAAAACTTTTGATGGCTGAGATTAGCTTCCTGGATTAAAATATTAAAATAATATTATTATTAAAGATAGTTTATATGAAATTGAAATGTTGTGATCAAATCTAAAACTATTTCATGTTTTCATGTTAATTTATTTGGAATATATTAATGGTGATCAAGGATGGATGTAACTCTAGAAATTATGGTGCAATGATTATTTGCTATTTCATATTTCATTAATCACATTATAATTCTTCTACGATTCATGGAGGGATTTCAAAACTGATATTTATTCATTAGCTGTGTTATTAAAAGTTGTTTTACAGGCAGTTGGTTAAAGAAGATAAGAATAGTGGCTGATCTATTGAAGAGAATTAGAGATCACTTTTGATAATTTTTGGGAATTCACAAAGGAACTCATTTTTGAATTATTTAGTGCTAAAAGATAATGTAATTTTAATATTTTATTATTTATAAGATGAATTTTATGAAGGGTATCTATGGGAATGCATTAGATAAATTGGTTAAGTAGAGAATAGACAATTACTTGACCACGGGAGCACATCCATGTGAACCATTGAATGAGGAGACAATCTAAGGATCAGGGAGGATAAATTTTGTGATGGGAATCGACTAGAATATGAACATGAACTGATTTATATAATTATTTCAATTATGTAATATTATTAGGATAAAATAAAAATGTGGGGACTCAAAAAAGGTTTTCATATTGAGGGTTATAAATTTTTATTGATGAAATTCAAAAATATAGAGCCTTAATATGGAACATAAAAAGAATAAAAAACATGAACAAGCCTAAGAATTTAGTGAACAAAGATTACTAAGAAGTCCTACAAAAAGATAAAAATCAACATCTAAATGTTCTGAACAATATTGACCAATTCATATATTGCCTCATGTTTTATATGTGGTTGAAGAACTTGAAGAGGTGATCGCCTTCTGATCTGTCTATTAATGAAGGTTTGAGAATCATATATTCATCAACCAATAGAATAACATAGATTCATAATTGAGCATTATAATTCTATTTTTTTTCATATTATAACCTGAATGATTCTATGTATGTATAAACATAGCACTAGAGAACTCAAGGCTCTATGACGATACATGGCCTACCCACTGCTAATTTATCATAAATTTATAGTTAAAAATCTCTAGACCGAGATAAAAACTAGTTATAGAAATGGGTAAGTACCCAAACAGGATTTTAAAATTGTGAAAACAATTATGTAACATATTTTTTTAATTTCTATATTCATTTGGTTAAATTTGAGTGAAATATTTTGGAGGGTAAAATACAAAAATACTGTAGAGGTTCATCTCAAGTGGAAGAAATTGAAAAAATTTCTATCCACTAATTCAACCCCCTTCTCATTGGTACACTCATTCCAAGAGAATCACAATTTATATTATAGAATATATGATCCCTCTATTAGATCCATCAATAGTTTATGGTGGATAAAATTATATCAATGAATAATAGGTGTATTCATATATTTGAGTGCAATAACTACCATAAATGGAAGAACACTATGTTTTCCTTTATTGTATATCTTGAATAGGAAGTGGTTGATGAAACAAAAATATGTTTTACACCAATTTATAGAACTAATAAAATGTACTTCTCAAATGATAAGAATCTTGGTATTGGTGGGTAATCCAGAAGTTCTACTCTATTGTCCTTATAAGACAAATTTTACACCTTGTTTATTAGTTTAAAAACTAAGAAACAAACATGGGATTAGTTGGAAAGAAGGGATAATGGAAATTAAAAGTCCAATAAGTGAAATTATAAATATGAAGGAGTTGGGTTGAGGATATCAAGATGAAAAAAATAATACAATTGATGTCTATTTTGAAATAGTAACCAAAATTTCTATAAATATTAGAGGTTTTATAGGGAAGATTGTGGATATGAAAACTATGAAGAAAATGATGATAAATTTTTCAAATGGGTTTGATCCAAGGATTAAGGTTCCTAAATATAGAGTGTATCTTATACATGATGCACTACAAAATATTCTTATTTCATATAATTTGAAAAGACTTTGATATTTAGGAATAACATTAAATAATAAATTTATTTTGAATTCCTGATAACACACAAAATTAAAGATGATAAAGATAACAATTTATTGACCCAAATGATGAATTATAAAGTGGTGAGGACTAAAAAAGAACAATTTCACCGATCATAATGAATTTTAAAAAATATAAAGGAAAATATAAATATAATATACCACTCAAAAGATTAAACTTTTGTGGGATTTATACAATTTTCCATTAATTGTCCCAAGAGAAAAAGTAGAAAACTACGAGTTAAAGGTGACAAGAGATGAATCCCAAAATAAGTCTTCGAGTAAAAATTAAAAAGATATGAATATGTTTTGGTTAGTAGAAAAAAAATTTTAAAAGGAAAATAATTAAGTATAATAATAAAAGAAGTATAATAGGGAAGTATAAAGAGTATTTAGGTAGCAAGGGAAAAAATAATAAGTTACCAACATAGAGCATATGATGAAATCATAACTGGAAGGATATATTGAGTTGAATTATAAGATAAATAAATAACTGAAATGTTTGAAGAAAGATGTTGGGGAGAAAACTAAATCTTAGGATGATATTTTCAAGAAAGATGTTGAAAATATCGATGAATTTTAAAAACTGAATCTAAAAAGTACCAAAAATGGAATGATGTTAAAATATATTTAAAAGAAACTCAAAATGAATAAAAAAGAGATCGGAATTACCAAATTTAAATTCATTTATGATGAAAAAGAAATTAAAAATATTATGGATGATAATAATTGAGAATTTGAAATCATGGATGAGACAAAAAAATAGCTATGAATGTAAACTCAAAGCATCTCGGTCAAATCTATACATACTAAGTCAAAATGTAATTCTATTTCAACTAACCATGTGGTTATAAATTCTAAATCTAGTCATGTATTGGAAAATTTGGGTGATGATAAACTTTCATAAATATCTATGAAAGAGAGTAAAATATATATAAAATTAGTTTTTTTAAGAAAAAATCAATCACAATAAATGGATATCGAGTAGTAACACAATTTTGGACAAAAGGCTATTTTTATGAATGACTGAGATTTAGTGGTACTATTGGTATTGGTCACTTTATGGTCATAATGTTTATTTGTGCTGGAATAATCTGTATCTACCACATAGAGTGTCATACACTATGTATTTTATATACTAGTGGTTTGTATTTCATATTGAATCTATATACAAAAGGTTTATGGGGTATCTAGAATGATAACCTTTATAATTTGATACCATTGTTATGAAATCATTGATGCTTAACTTGTTAGGGGAAGTTAGGTATACAAACATCATATCACATTTTGAATGTAAAACACTATTGGAGTTATCCTCCTATATGATTTGTATGAAATTTAGGCACTCAAATGAGATTAACTATCAAAATTTATGGAATTACATATAAGGTACACATTATGTGCTTATCTAATTTGATGAGGAGCATGAGATGTGTTGATTCATTAGATGAATGATATGTGATATGTTCATAATCCTAGTTAGTCTATAATGGAATAATTGAGAATATATGATGAGGATATATGGTATTATCTTACTCCATGTCACATGGTCACACTTTTGGATATGCACTAAAATTTATATATCTTATTGTATGATATAATCGACCTTATATTCTCTAATAATAATTTAATGCATATCATAGATTCTGACATAGTGCTATCCTTAAAGGCTTACGATATGAGTCCATGGTCATTTCTATGTCTTCAAAATAGTGTATCTTATATTATGATTCAAATGGTTTATTCATTTATGGAATGACAAATAATTTGAAACAATCAATGTCACAACCCAACCCGACGGGGCCTGGGCCACAACTCCCCAAGCCCACCTCTAATAGGTTGGGGGCTGGAGACTAGTGCTGAGTAGGCATATCACTAACATGGGAGGCGTTGAATTTGTACTTATACACACACACACATATCTCCATGATCAGAAAATGCTGAAATATGAAAATACATAGGTAGCCAATGCATTCATACATCTATATCCCACAACTAGAGTACAATAGAAGTACTAAAAGTGAAAGAAGAGTAAAAAAATGACCACTAAAGAAAACTATAAAATCATCTAACCTAAGCAGAAGTGGATGACGATCACTGTCAAATACAATTTCTGGAAATCTAATCGGCTCTAATCTGATAAACACCTTGATCATTCTAACTCACTAATATCCTCCTAACTGGGTCCTCAGTAGACTATGGAAAAAGGCCTGTAGTATGAACAAGTCATAAAAGATGTGAAGAAAAATCCCGTATAGGATTGAGTATAAAAATACATAGTAGGTTCCCAAAAAACCACAAAATAAAAATGGAGAAACTGAATGAAAATATTCTGATTGACCAACTAGAGGGGATTCCCAATCGAGAGAGAAACTCCATCTCGAACAATCTATGGCTTTAAACGACAAGTCATGTTGGTCTAAAAGGGGTGTCAACGCCAACATGTGACAACACTACAAGGACTCCCAGAAATCACCCAGATATATTTATCTCTAACTCTAAGACTCATGAGGTTCCAACCTCATTGACACCAATATGATTCTCTTTGGTTCTCAAACCATAACACGAAACTAGGATAACACACTCCACGAGCTCAACCATCCCATATGGAACCCATCCTAGAGATTTACTGCCTTAGGAACAACCTGCTTGAGACATCTCTAGTTCCCATCACCAAAGGTCTTGTAATTGCTAACATGTTCCCAGTGTAAGCTAAGGAAACCCAAGTGAAGAGGCCCTCCATTCACCATTGTCCACAGTTGAGGGAGCGTTTCTCCAGGATATACACCATGTTAATACTCTCTAACAAGAGATAAAGGAGGGACCCACACCTAAAAATTTCCCCACATTTGAGGCACTACTATTCCTAACATACCCACAAAACCTCTGTCATTATTTTATGGAGTGGTCAACACCTTAGTTTGAAAAGGGAGCACAAAATCTTAACTAGGTATCATTCATATCAAGCGGAGAGCCCAAATCATCAAAACTATATCCAATAGCCGAGGGAGCTATAACTACAAAGGAGGACCCACTCCCCACTTCTAATTAGAGACATAGGAGTATTACTCTATATGTGTGGACCCGCACCCTAGAACAATAAGGGAGTGCGATTCAGAGAAGGGGGACCTGAAACCTGATACAGTATGGGAGTACAACTCCATAGATCGAAGAACCACACCTTAACCGAGTCGGGGAGTACCACTCTTTTTCTAAAGGACATGTACCCATGTATGATAGGGTAACACCAACTCTACAAGCTCGTTCACTGTAGGGGAGCTATACCAGGATGAAGAAGGGGAGTACCGACCCCAAGATAGAGGACCCATTCCCTGTAACGATAGGGGAGTGACGACTATGCAAGAATAAAATGTTTGGAAGAACCACAACCTAGAACGATATGGGAGTATGGACTCCTAGAATAGAGGACCTGAACTCTAATATGGTAGGGGAGTTCCCACTCTATCGGTAGATCATATATGGAGGACCCGCACCCCGGTCTAATTGAGGATTAATGTCAATCTTCATGAACATCAAGGGGAAACCAACACCCTTGCCAATAAAGAGAGTAACACCCATAGAGAAAACTACCCAAATGTACTTAAACCATTCCCATAATGAGGGGATTCATGTCTCTACTTAATATTATAGGTAAGGGAAACCTGCACCCTAAAGATATAGGGTATTACCAGTCCCATTGTCTCTCTTCATAGACCACACCGATCTCCAACATCGGCTCAACACAACTTTAAAGCTTCTTGCTCAGTTTAAACCACCATCTATCTCATTATCTATAAATGAGGCCACCATCATGTTATATGTTGAAAAACTGTTCGAATAGGGTATTGAAAATCTTGAATCCATGTTTCATAGAAGGTGATATAGAAGGAGGAAGATCTTAGGAGGATCTTCTAGGAGTACACAATGTGAACTAGGGAACACACGACATGTGAGCCCACCCGATCACAAGGCTATTTATACTTTCTACATAGTTTACCAACCCATTTTGGGGTATATGGAGTGTAAAATAGGTACATAATATGTCTTTCATCACTCATTCCCTAGCCATGATCCTCTTCTACTCAAACCGGCCAACCACGTCCCTTAAACGTCGTGTATCCAATACTACTCAGCATGTTCAGGCTAAACAACCACCTTCCCATCTAGTCTTTCCCTGCTCATTTACCAAATACCATATCCATGTACCATGTTCATGTTTTAGTACATGACCATGTTATTTAACAAGTCTTACCCAAGCCATGTCTCATGATTACATGGTTTGGGGCACTACATGGTGTGTAACCCTAGTACACAATGTGTAGTCCTGAAATATCAACTCCCCAGAAAAGGAATAGCTACATGGTGTGTGTCACTAAAGTAAACACAATGTAGATGGCGATTCTAGTCAGTAATCACCTCTAAACCACCATGATTTATCCCATTATTCCCCAAAACCAATAGATCTACCCATCATAGATAAATAGAAATTGTATTTTGGATCTAGAACCTAAAAAAATGAATAAATAAAGGGATCATGGCCAAAAATAAAATCCACCTTCTTCTTTGGTGATATGATAGTTCTTTGGATGAAGAACAACACCTGGATCATGCAACTTCTTGATCTGAAGACAATATCCATCAGAAATGGTGATCAGCAACACTTTTTTCATTGATTTGGATCGTTTCCATCAATCGAACAATTATAGGAGGAGAGGGAAGGATATACACCCCTACTTTGTTTTTGTGCATATTAGGGTGGTGAGGTGAGGAATTGGTTTTAAATAATTAAAACCAATTTATTATCCTTTTAACACCACGTCACCAAAATGATTCTTATAGAAAATCATTTCACATATGATCATAGGTCACACCAAGGGTAAATGCGATGTTATGGACTCAACTACAGTCACAGAAATCCAATATGAGACTTTGCACAAAAGTAACATATAGTTTAGGTAAAATTGTGTGCCCACAGAAAAAAGATATTATATATTTTTAATTCCGGCACCCTAAGGCTCCACATGCCCCGACTTCCCGCGCTGACCCAGAGCCCATCTCCAAAAAACATTTTCAAAAATACTTTAAATTATTTTGGGTCAAAACTTGAGTCATTAAATTCTCCCCACCTTAGGTATTTTCATTCATGAAAAGTGAAATCCTAAGCACAATGTTAGAAACTAATCTCCCCAATGGACATCCACTCTAGTGAGCTCACCAAGGATTCCTATGATTCTTAAAATCACACACAAAGAGGAACTACCAATGTGAAACCACACTCTTATATAGAATCTACTAGGACAAAATCATTCAAAAAATGGGCACATGGCCCCTTAGCCTCAAATGGTGGGAAAAAACCAAGCACCACAATCCGTCTACAGTCATGGGGTCTAGCAGTACGCCATCTCACTAACCTTACACAAATACTAGTGGAACCCCACAGTTCACATCCAGACCTGGATGGATTGAAAAAAAAATTATCCAGAATATTTCATTCAAGGATGATTCTGAACATGTGATGTATTTCATGAACAAAATAAGGCTTCCCAAGATTAAACAATGGGTCTTACCAGTCCCTTTTTCTACAAACCTCCATCTGTATCAAAGCTCACCCAAATAGAAACAATGACACAACCACTAGTGGTATCCCAGATTAGTATGGATAGTAGGAAACCAATTCATAATGTATAAAAATGGTAGGGTTTGACTCTGCCATTATAGAATTATTCTATGAAATTCTATCTCTCTCCCAGGGTCTCCAAGATAAAGGGGTCGATCAGGGAAACTCTACTACCCTGGCCATGACCCGATCTGCACTCAATCTCATAATCTCACCCAAAACATGAAAGTCTAAGGAAATCTTCCACCACACCTTAATACTGTTTTCTATGGGAGGGACTAAAATTCTGACATATTTTTGGTTGCATAAAAAATGTGTCTTAGTGGGGAAAGCATCCTCCTTAATCATGAGTGAAAATCTATGTCAAAATGAATCACATCTTCCTCATGCTTGTAATATTGAAATTTGACTGAAAACAAAATAGGGTACTAATAAAGAAATAAAGGGTTGACCGAACTTACACTGGGTCTTACTAGGAGTTTAGTCACAACTAACAATAAGGGTTTGTACCAATGCCCCATTCCACCCTAGATAAATCTCGAGCAAGAAGAGAAAATAAAAAGATCACCCACAATAGTGTATAATAATTAATACTACAAAAAATAAAAAGGACATATGTTGTAACCTTAATATTCCTTGATGATTATGTATCAAAGTAATCTATAGAATGTAGCTTTCCTCGCTCATATCCTCCTACTCCCTGAGCATGGTGCAGACCACCTGGGGGTGGTGGTGGAAAAAACTCGAATTTTAGGACACCTCCTACTATTCTTCAATCTCTTCTACCTCATCCCCCACCATATAAAACTTGTTGATCCAAACAATATCTCTTCCAACACGTCTCCTCAGTGAAATCCTTCTTAGAAGCACGTTGGGTAAGAAAACTCTAGTGAGATTACCTCGGCTGTCGCAAGCATAACAACATATCTCTTGTAGATGAACCAATTCTTAGCATTTCTCCTGTGCTACAAGCCCACATGCTTGAGTCCGGGCATGGGTATACATCCTACACTATGATCCTGTTATCTGTCAACTCCTATTGATGTCTCAGCCTCATGACCACTACTGAAAGTCATATCTACCTGTTCCTCAGATAGGAAAATTTCTACTACCAGATCTCATTCCAGCACTACATCATAGGTGGAAATGCACAACGGAATCATAGATGCAATGATATTCAAACAAAATCCAGAATTGAAGTCTTGTTCTATGAAGAATGGATCCTGAACTACATCTAGGGACTATCACAACAAGTCTGTGAACATTGTTAAGATTTCTTACACTTTCATGTTACCATACAGAAGATTCAAAAGCTCTTGGACACACAATGATCTCAACGTGGCTTGGTAAAACTCATCTCTAAAGAGTCACTCAAACTCCCTCAAATTGGGCATCATCTCATCATGATAATGGATCACCAAACTACACCATCGCCTAACCGATCCTTATTGAAGGGTAATCTGTTGGACTACCATCCGATCAGGAGGTTTCCTCACTATATAGAAAACTTCCATGACTACCTCGAGCTAGTCATATGATGTCTGGGGGTCTGTATTACCCCAGTAACTCAGAGGCCACTAACTATAGAACTCATGCATCACACTCTGCCTACATTCATCCTTGGCCTGAACTTCTGGTAAAAACTACTGGTGAAAAGGTGGTGGATACACTTAAATACCACCTTGAAGTAACACCCCAGAATTAGTGACATGCACTGAAGCCTCATCTTGGGGAATATTTTCATCATAGTCACTGTGTATAATCCTGTTTGGATGTCATCCTTGAGGAATCAAGAAATTGAATAAAGATGTTGTACGATAAATGAGTATATCAGGGGAGCTGACTCAAGAAGGACATGAAAAACCAAAACCTAGTCATATACCATTTATTTCACAGTGACCAGTTTCCTAATGTACAGAGTCAAAAATCTGGTTTTCAGAGTCCGGGTGAATGGATGCGTCAGCTGTTGAACCAACACAAGAACCTATGGCCTAAGATATGAAATAAAAACATCATAATAACATCGCTATGAAACCAAAAACAATCTCATGACACTGTGATCCTCAATTATAACTATTCTGTGATACCAATAAGTCCTGACCATACTCGAAGGGTCCCATGCTGGAACTCCCCAAGCCCACGTCTAATAGGATAAGGGCTTCAGACTAGCACCACATTGGCATATCACTAACTTGGGAGGCACTGCATATGTGCCTACACACACAGACACTTCTCCAAGATCAAAAAATAATGAAATATAAAAGTCACTAGGTAACCAATTCATGCATACATCAATATCCTACAACAAGAGTACAAGAGAAGTACTGAATGTGAATGAATGGAATAAAAATGACCACCAAAGAAAACTATAAAAGTGTCCAACCTACTGAGAAGGGGGGATAACTGTCGAATACAACTACTAGAAAGATCATACTCCCAACTCCAGAAAACACCTTGGTATATCTAAATCACTATGATCTGCTTGCCTCAGGTCCTCTATGGACTCCGTCGAATGACCTGTAGTATGTACAAGGAAAAAAACAAGAGAAGGATAAGGAAATGGAGGGGTGAGTATAAAATAGTCATTAAAAACCCCAAAAATCCCAAAATATAAATGGAGAAAATGAATGGAAATAGGCCGCTCGACCTAGCCAGAGGGAATCCCCAATCGAGAGAGAAACTCCATCTTGAAACATCCTCAGTTGTACATGACAATTATACTCGGTCTATAAGGTCTGTCAACCCCGAAATGTAATAACATCATAAGGACTCCTAGTAATCACCCAGATTTACTCATCTCAGACACAAAGTCTCATGTTGTTCCAACATCATATCCAACAACAACATTCTCTTCATTTCTCTAAACGAAACATGAAACTAGGATAACACATTCCATGAGATCATCCATCTTGGATGGGACCTGTCTAATAGATGAACTTCATTAGGGACATCTTGTAAGGCCCATCTCCAGTGCCCAGAAACAGAGGTCCTGTCATCGATAGCTTGTGCCCAATGTTAGATAGGGAAACCAAATTAAAGAGGACGTCCCCTCACCACTACACATAATTGAGGGAGAATCGATCCAGAGTGTGCATCATGTGTAGCCTCTCTAACAAGAAAGAATAGAGGGACCCACACCTTTCCACTACCATATAGTAATGGGATTACTGCTCCAAACTAACCTAATAAATCTATATATCTCTTATAGGGAGTATCTTACACCTCAATTGGACGAGGGAGAACCATATCCTAAACAGGTATCATTTATATCATGTAGAGGGACCCACTCCTCGTAACTGTATCCTACAGCTAAGGGAGCTCCTAAACTAATGGAGGACCCACCCCCACTGCTACTTAGGGATGGGGGAGTACTACTCCATAATTGAGGACCTTTTCCCTAGAATGATAGGGGAGTACCACTAAAATATGGGAGAACCTGCACCATGCTATGATAGGGGAGTAAAAATCCATAGATCGAGGACCTGCACCAAAATTTTTGTATTATTATGATATTATTTTTACCTTGAATTACCCTATTTACCTTTAACTGCGGTAAATAAAAGTTGAAAGTTACTATTCAACAAAATTATTTTCATCTTAATGAACTATATTTTACTTAATAATAAAAACCATGTATGTTGGATTTTATAATTTCAACTCAAATAAGTGGTAAAATTTCATTTAAATGGAAAAGTCAGTTTTTAACTACTACTTAATGGCTTCACTATTCATCAAAAAATGTAGTTTTTCTGAAAAATACCAAAAAATCAGTCTATGATATATTTGATATTCCAAATTATAAAATTATTCCTATTTTACCAAATTCAAAATGTAGAAGTAGGATTAATTACTTTAAAATTAATTCCCGTTGTAAAAACAATAAGTATGTTTTTAAGAAATATTAACTATCAAAAGGTTGACAGTTGTATATGTCCAATTTCAAAGGGAAATTAATTCCAATGATCAAAATTGGATTAAATGGTAAAAATATAAGAAAATTACAATTTAAAACCAATTAACAAGATAATATAACCATATAAATAAAATAGATTAAATGACAATTTTGAATAAAAATACAGTATTTTCCACTATTCATCAAAAATTGAATTTTGTCAGAAAAATACCAAAATTTTACCCAAAGTGAATTTTGATGTCTTTATTCTATAGAATAATTTTCTTTTGTAAAATAGAACATATAAAAGTGACCAAAACTATATTTAAAATTGGTTCTCCATAAAAAGTTGGTAAATCAACATTTTAATGTAAATTATGCTTAAAGTTAGATTCATTCACATTTTAAACGTCTAACTTTTATTGGATAAATTTAAAAAAATTATCAAACATGTATAGTCATATTGTAGTTAGTTATGTTCATTACCTCCATTACAACGGTTAGGCGTTAACTTCCATTTAAAATAATAATATTATATTATTTTTTTAGTTTGACTCATCCTTGTGTGCAACATAAGATTTCAAAGAAACCTGCCATTACAATGGCTAGGTGTTAACTACCATTTAAAATAATAATATTATATTATTTTTTATTATGGCTCAGCCTTGTGTGCAATGTAAGATTTCAAAGAAACCCGTTGTTACATATCAGGTACGCCATAGAACATAGCAACCCCTTTTAAGTAAAATTAATATTTAATTCATAAATATTAATAATTATGAAAAAATATTATTCTTTATTTTATAGGGATGTTACATCCTTCCCCCATTTTTGAAATTGTTTCATCGCTATTTTTATTCACTTATCAAAAAAGTGTGGGTATTTATCCCTCATAGCATTTTTAGATTCTCATGTTTCCTATTCAACCATATGGTATTTTCAAAAAACCTTTACCTGGTGAATTACCTTATTCTGAAACACTTGCTCTCTATAGTCAAGAATATGGACTGGATGTTCCTAATAAGAGAGATTCTATTCCAACAAAACTATCTCTGGGCTCAAAACATGAGATAGATCTACAATATTCTTTCTCAACATTGAAACATTAAAAAAATTGGGTACCTCAGAAAAACGTGGAGGTAATGCCCCTCTGTACACAACACATCCAACTTTCTCTAGGATTTCATAAGGTCCAATGAACCTAGGACTCAACTTTCCATTCTAACCAAAACACATCAAACTTTTCCCTGGAGAAACTTTGAGAAAGACATGGTCACCTTCATTAAAAGAAATATAGTTCCTCCGATTATTCTCATAACTTTTCTTCCCACTCTAAGCTATTCTCATATGATTCGGAATGAACAGATCCTTTTTTTCGATCTCTTCTACCAATTCTGCTCCCATTAGTTTCCTTTCACCTACTTCACCCTAAAAACCTGGAGTTTGATAAAGCTTTCTATATAATGCCTCAAATGGAGCAATGAATATGTTGGAATTAAAACTGTTATTTTAAGAAAATTCAACCAAAGAAATATGTTGGTAGTAACTTCCCTAGTAATCTAGTGAACAAGCATGTATCATATCCTCCAAAATATAAATTGTTCATACTAAATTCCCATCTGATTGCAGATGAAATGCTGTACTAAAATTTAATTTAGTTCCCAATGACTTCTGATGAACTTTCCAAAAGTTAAAAGTAAACATGAGATCACGATCAGATACAATAGAGACGAGAACATCATGCAACCTAACTATCTCTTTAATATAAAACCGAGAAAGTTAATCTAGAGAGAAAGTATGTCGAATAGAATGAAAATGAGAAAATTTAGTCAACCGATCATAATAACCCATATTGCATTATTACCTCGAGATGTCTTTAGACATCCCACAATGAAGTCCATTGATATATTTTTCCATTTCCACTCTAGCACCTGTAAATACTGAAGCATCCCTATCAGTAACTGCCGCTCTACTTCAACCTACTGACAAGTCTAACACCTCATAGTAAATTTAGCAATATCCCTTTTCATTACATCCCACCAGTAATAATCCTTATGATATATGTACATATTATTACTGATAAGATGAACTTAAAACGGAGAACTATGAGCTAAACATAACAACTCATTCATCAACTGTGAATCACAAGGCACACCTCCAATAGCCCGAAGGGCTTCATTTTTTATTTATTTTTGCTAATCCACCTTTTAAGGGGTGAGGTGGAACACTTACAAGGACCGTAGGTGTCAGTATTACATGGCATATAAGCCTTAGAGGAACTCATTTCCCATAGGCTTGAATCATTACATACATCACAGACTAACTACTTGGAACTTATCCCCTCGAGAATATTCATCTTGAAATTATCTCTCCACCATCTCATGGCTATTCAGCATGGGTTTCCTATTCATACACAGGCTTGTACCAATGGCAGGTGCCATACCATATCATTCATGAAATCCTTTTGGCTTCTGCTATGGTAAAAGCTCCTTGCTCCTCCAAGTTCTGATTCTTGTTCCTTGTAGGTTTTCTAGATTGAATCTACACTTATGGCGGACCAAATGCCTTGAGGTGGCCCGAAGACATTACTAACCTGAAGGCCTAGGTGGCTCGAAGGCCTTAAAGGACTCAGGGACCAAATCGTTGGCCCGAAGGCCCAAATGGTGGAATATTCCCAGCTACTACAGTGCCAAATAGTACCTACTACAGTTCCCACTACAGTACCAGCTACAGTTCTGCATAGTTCCTGCTATAATACCTGATATAATTCCTGCTACAATACTGCTACAGTACCCCCACCTGAAATTATCCTCCACCTGGATTTGATCCCTGATCTCCTGGATTCACTTAATGAGTCCTCAACAACTCGGCTGAGGCTCATGTGCATGAATCACAAGGCACACATAATCTCTTTCCAAATAATAAAACACAACCATTATCAATGTTAAATTCAGGAAACTTACCCTTCTGGACAAACTCTACCTTTTTATGAAACTTACTATCTTCATTCTGGGCTTGCTTAATCCTGTCTAATAAAGATGATCTCACTGACTCCTAAAACAGAATAGAGGAATTTCCAGCACTAACAACTTCTATTCCAAAGTTCATCAAATAAAAAACCAAAGGATCCCATTCAAAATGTAGTATGGTTAATGAAGCATTTCTTTTTTGACTCAAAGCATCAACCTCTTTATTTTCTTTTCCTAGATGGTAATGGATGGTGCAATCATAATCCTTTATTATCTCCAACCATCTCATTTGTCTCATGTTCAATTATTAATGAGTGAATATATACTTAAAACTTTTTTGGTCAGCATATATTTTAAATTTTAATCTATACAAATGATACCCCCAATTTTTAAAGAAAAAACAACAGCAGCTAATTCTAAATAATGTGAAGGATAATTTAACTCATGAGGTTTGAACTAAAGTGAAGCATTAGCAATTACCTGATCATTCTACATAAGGACACAACCATCTCCTTTCAATGATGAATAATTGTAGACAATGAACTCATTATTTCTAGAAGGTAGTTCCAAAATTGGAGCATTCACCAATCTTCTATTCAATTCCCGAAAACAATCATCACATTATTTTGTCCAAATGAACTTAACACTTTTTCGAGTTAACTTAGTTAGCGGGCTAGATAAATATGAAAAAATTATCAACAAACCTCTAGTAATAACTTGAAAAATCAATAAAACTACAAATATCAGTTATATTTGTGGGTATTCTCCATTATTTAACAACTTTTTTCTTAGTAGGATCAAAAATTATTCCATATTTTGGAACAATGTGACCAAGGAAAGAAATTAGTTGTAACCAAAACTCACACTTGCTAAATTCCCCATATAGTTTCTTTTCTTTTAAGGTTTGCAATACAACTGTTAAATAGATTTCATTCTCTTCTTTACCTTTACATTTAGAATATCCCAAAATATAATCTCTAAACACAACCACCATTTATCACCTGAGTCAACTGAGCCATCACTGCAACAAACTATTAAGTTTCGATTTTGACCTTCTCAGGTTGCTGATTTTGAAGGCTATTCTCCTCTGTATGCCTTCCCAACATAGCTTCCATGATTCATCTACGAAAAACCATTCTGAACATAGAAATATCTTAGATGAAGCAATATGGTAATGTGTAAATTCTATATCATTTCAATATTAACATAAATTAATTTATAGACATTAATTTAACAATATCCTAACTTCTAAATTTATCTGAAATGACCTCTAATAAAAACTATATGGACCCAACCTTAAACATTACAAAATCTTGAATTAAATGAATAATTCACATTAAGGATCTACTTAGGTTTAGAGTTTTAGATAATTAGGCCATGACTATTACATTACATCTCAAAAATTTCAAGGTAAACACTTCTACTCAGTTTCAATTTTTTTGGTAAAATAAAAACTCCTGGAAAAAAGTGTCATGTCTAGTCCCATGTTTTAGGCAGCATGAGTTTTCCTTTTTCCCATTATTGACCCTATTCATCTTTATGTCCTATGAAAAAATTTTCAAAACATGGGATAAGCATAAAAATATTAGAAAGGGTTATAAAACAAAGAAAGAAAACATTAGTTCATCAATACATACATAACATAAGATCTTTAACATACCTCATGAAATCATAAGATTTACATAGTAAACACAAATCATAAAGGTCACTTGTGGCCTCCATAACATAATTACGTTGTAGCTTTCACATCTACATAGGGAGTTACATTTGGAATAACCATCATAGTATATTCCCAAAATCTCTTAGAAGAAACATTCACATTTACCTCTGTCACATTACCCAATGCATCAGAGATCTATCTTGGGCTCACCCGCCCTAGGGTTATCTTGGAACCACCCATATACGAAAACAACGCCCAAGAACCATAACATATTTATAACACATTAAAGAAACATAAAGGAAAGATAAAATTTCCACATTTCAATCACAATATGTAATTTAAATATATTATAATAACAAATCCATTATCAAAACCATTTTCAATACCAAAATATATAAAAGAGTATATGGTATTTATTTTCCTTTTAAAAACATTACTATTTTTTAAGGAAGCCAAAGATCAAATAATACTCACTGCGGCAGAAAGGTATTTGTCACTGCATACATTTAAAGAAACATTATTTTTTTCATTTCGTAAAACGCTTAGAAGAGAAAATATTCCTTTTGAATAAAAGTAAAAGTCCAAGGGTTTTATACAATGTATTAAAGAAATCCTGGTATAAAACTAAATATGCCTCAATGAAAGGAGATTTAGATGAAGTCCCTTACGTCGTGTCTGACTTGACCCGTTCATTCCATAATGTCATAAATAATAAAATAAACTTAACGTCTACTTGATTAAGAACATTATTCAAGTTTATCATTCTTTTAATGTAAATTATTACAATGTTATAAACATTATGAAATCATTTAAGTTAATAACGGTCTTTTGTCAATATTTGGTACTTGTGTCAAAAATGGATTTCTTATATTTAAAAGTTTTATATGTGGTCAAATTTTCATTATATTTAGAATTATATTCATGATTTAGATATCATATATATCATATATATCTAGTATATACATGTATTTATAATATTACATAACATTTTGAGGTAAGAAATGAAATGCACCGTTCACGGAGACTGTATGCCGTACGTACGTATGAATTCTACTTTCATTTCTATTTTTTATTTTAATGGAATTAAAACATAATGATACATAGGTATATTTTGATTCTAGTATAATATTATAAATATAATATCAGTAACTCCATCCTTTAAACATTCCATGTATGGCATGAATGAGTCATATCACTTTGAGGGGATTGTAGTTGAAAATTCCACAAATGAAATTATCGGGTTTACGCATAATGGAAACCATAAAGGTATGCTATAAATGGGAAAATACATAAGCATAAAGAAAATATAAACATAATATTTATCATATATAAATATATCCCCATCTTAGTGGTCACTACGATAGGCGGTAAGAGATAATTGAACAATCATCGTTTCGCGAGGCATTAGTTTGCCATCCACAGAAACAGTATGTTCTTTACCCATTAGATGAAGGTGTGTGTAAGTGTAGTTATAATCATACTCATAACAAAATACTAGTATATTTATGATAATGGTGTTGTTATAAAAGATAATAATAAAAATATTTTAGGGGTCGGAGAAGTAAATTAAAATAATAGAACTTAAGAGAAATCGTTATCTTTAATTCGGGTAACTTTCATTTGGTTTGAACCAAAAGAAATTATGGAAGTGCCTTCTTCCTAAGGTAAGGCATTTAGGAGGAATATATGGATATTTAGAGCTTATTTGGGTAGTTTTTGGAAGATCCAAGGGGCTTGAGAAGTGTGTGGAATGTGTTAGAGGTGAGATCTTTTTACGAGGGGGAGGAGGGGCTCTTTAGGTAAGTGTGAAAATATTATTTTATTATATAATGGTTTTCGGTTTCTAATGATACAAAACTAATTAAATTCTAAGATAAGTTGACTCATGAGTGAGAAAAACATCCAATAATAATTGGACAGGTTTTGGATATTATTTTAATGTTTATAATATTATTTATTTAAATCATTTATTAATGAGGTAGACACTGCATCATTATTGTGTCATAAATAATTTAATTTCTTTGACGTCTAAAAATTATAAAAAACTAACATGATGTAATAAATATTTTTAGCTTTCAAAATAATATTTATAGTTGAAAAGATAACTTATATAACCCTATGTATGAATTAATTTACAAAAAGATATTTTTTAATGACATTTTGCCTTTACTTTATATTAATTAAAATAAAGTGTCATTATCACTGTTATGTGGCTCCATGGGGTCTCAGAATCTACCCAAGGATGACCATGGTCGTTTGTGACTCATACAATAAAGTTAGGACAAGTTTTAAGGTAATTTTGTATTATTATGATATTCTTTTACACCTTGAATTACCATATTACCTTTAGCCGCGGTAAATAAAAGTCAAAAGTTACTATTCACCAAAAATTATTTTCATCTTATTGAACCACATTTTACTTAATAATAATAAACATGTATGTCAAATTTTCAAAATTCAATTCATAAAAGTGGTAAAATCTCATTTAAATGAAAAAGTCAGTTTTGAACTACTACTTAGTGGTTTCCCTATTTAACAAAAATTGATGTTTTTTCAGAAAAATACCATAAATTCTGTCGAAGCTATATTTTTTTTTCAGAATTAAAAAATTATATCTATTTACCAAATTAAAATCATAGTAGTTGGAATAATTAATTGAAAAATAATTCCCATTGTCAAAACAAAAAGCGTATTTTTAAGAAATATTAACTATCAAAAGATTGACACTTGTTTATGTCAAATTTCAAAGTGAAATTAATTCTAATGACAATAATTGGATAAAATGGTGTAAATATAATCGAATTAAACTTTAAAACCAATTAAAAATATAATCTATCCATATAAATAAATTAGATCAAAAGGCATTTTTGAACTGATGTAAAGTATTTTCCACTATTCATCAAAAATTGAATTTTATCAAAAAAATACCCAAATTTTGCCCAAAGTGAATTTTGATATCCCAATTCTAAATAAGAATTTTATTTTTTCAAATAGAACATATAAATTTGACCAAAACTATATTTAAATATGGTTCTCCATCTATAGGGAATCCCAGGTATCTAGGTGGGCAGACGTGTACTAGTATGCTAGTGATTCCTTGGGGTTTGGCCCCTATTTCACGTAGAATGTTTGACAATGACAACACTAACTAAACTATGATGATGATATTTTGGGGGACACCTAGGTTATGGGTACTGTCCCTAATAGTGTCTCATGAGTATGCGAACATATATTTATTATGGTTACTTTCACCGAGATACGAGGTACCTGGGGATCACAACTAACTAGTGGTTAGGGGTGTTCTCGTGACTTCTGCTCATTGGATATTTTTTACTCACCATCGGCATATAGTGTGGTTGGTTGTTAAATTCAGTATTTTTTGTGATGTATTTAAAAGTTTAAATTCTTTAAAGCATCCCTCTTGAAAACTATTTTTATTTTGAAGTTGTAGCTATTTGAAAATTGTTACTAGCATTCTGGTTTATAAAACATGCATGTTTTTTTTGGTAATTTTTTATAGCATGGGATACCATTTGAAAAACATACCTTCATATATTCTATTTAAAACTTCAAATTGATGTTTCTTTTAACTTAATGGATGTGCATTGGGAATAGAATATCGGGCTAACCTACTGAGTTTTAATACTAACACCTATAGTCTTCTTTTGTTTGTAGCCCATTGTTCAGGTTTTAGCCAGAGTTTGATTGCCTTGGGTTACATGCGATCATTATATTGGAGACTGACCATAAAGGTGACATGGAGTTAGTCGGTTATCTGGTTTGGTTAGTTGAGTTGTTGGTTTTGTTTGACTTTCATTTTCTTGTAAATATAATGTTCATTTCAGTTTTTATATAAATTTATTTTGGGCTGTCCATTTTTTCCTGTTGTTTGTTTGATTGCTTATATATGGGAGAAATCATTCCATTTTGAACTCTATTGATTCTATTGGTGCTTTTCTCTATCCCGGGAGTATCGATAACGCTTCTTTGGACTTGTCGTGGACTGGCCCTTGTGACCAGTTCAGGGTCGACTCGGGCTGGTTCGTGACAAAATGGTATCAGAGGAGGTTGGCTCTTAATATACCTTTATTTTTAGAGTGCCTTTGTTATTTGGGTGATGTAAATATATATGGATTAGGATTTTTGGTACTTGAGGGGAAAGTTTGCGAAGAGCTTCACGAACTCTTTCTCATTCGGATCCTTGGGTTTCCATGGGAAGTTCAGTTTTTTTGTGTCCTTTGTACATGTTGATTGTTTGGTGTTGGGATATGACAAAGGGAGTCTGACTAATGGACTACGTGATCCCATAGGGCCTGTAAAGACATTTAGATCCAAGGATGTTCCTAATAAGTCTCTCTTTGTTAGTGTTGTGTTTGACATATGGCCGCGAACCATATGGTCAAGTCTCCCACTGACACTAGTTCCTTTTTTTGGATCTCTTGGATCTTTCTTGAATTCTGATTTTTTTTTAAAATACTAGTATGAGAATTGTAAAAAAATGGTTTTTAATGGAAGTATTGGATTTTTAAAAGTGGAAAAGTGGTCTTCAAAAATTAAATATAATAATGGTTTTGGAAGGTTGTGTTTTTAATAAAAAAAGAGGAAGTGGAAATTATTTAACAGGATTGGATTATCTATAATCTAACTATGTGGTTTTTTGGAATAAAATGTTTTGAAAGTGTGAACCATTTTAAGCTGATTCTAAATCTTTATTTTAAATGGGGTGTTTTGGGATGTTGAAAAGTGTTTGAATCTGATGAATTGGTTTTGTAAATTGGTTTTGGGTGGTTGGTGTTTTCCTAGAAAGGGTATTGTTCTCAAAGACATCATATTATGAAAAGATAACTTTTTGAATTTTAGAAAATGGGAAGGGGTTGTTTGGGGTAGCTTGGTTGTTTTAAAAGATGTTAAAAATGAAAAGGGGTATTTTTTTTAAGAAAATGGTTCTTGATGAAGAGTGGTTTTCATTGTGAAATAGTAAAAGGATTTTTGAGATGGAGGTTGGTGTTCCTTTTTAAGGTACATTATTTTTGGAATGATGTTGTCTTGTTTTAGCCTTTAGTGTTTTCATGGGTGCGCACATGTATGGTTTTACTGATATCTAGAAGGATGGACTATATGGAATTGTGTTTGGGTGCCTTTGTGGCATGTAAATGTGCATGTGGGTGAGACTTGATGAAACACCATTGGTGAATGTGGAAACCCACCAAATTAGTTTGTTTTTCAAAAGTGTTTTGAGTTGAAAAATTGTGGCCTTTGTTTATAAACCCATGGTTATGTTGATAGTTTGTCTGATGTCTTAGAAGATTTGTTTATTCAGTAAGCTTCCTTATGATCTAGAAGCCGTACTCTTATTGTATCATGAGATGAGATATTGTTGGTGGCTTGGTTTTGGAGTAATGTTCAATGGGTTTCTAAAGATGTGTTGGATGTTGTGATGTGGCCATGGATAGTTATCCATTGGAAATCTTACATGTTGATCAACCTAAGTATTCATTTAAAATGTTAAATCTACTACTTAGTATGATGCCTCAACACATTTTTTGGAATAGAGAGCTGTTTAGGATTGATTTAAAGTGATTACAGGTCCTGATAATTCTTTTGGACATTGAAGTTGTGTTCGGTGATGTGGATGTGTTTCGTCTTATTCCTTTTCCATTATTCTCTTCATTCGGAGTGAGATAGAATTTTGATATGTATCTATGAGTTACTATTTAGATAAAGGTGTTTCTTTGATCAAGTGTTTTTTTTGAGTGGTGTGATCCTTATCACCAGACTGTGTGGCAGCAGAAGCTTCAAGAATCCGGGCTCCAACCATTGGCCTCAGAGTGATGCTTTTCACATAGTCAGGAAATATCTAGAGGTGTGGCGAGCTTGACCAAGATATTTACTCCACCATTGAGGTATGGTAGTTTCCATTTATCTATTATGGTTCCTCATTACTATGAATTTCCATTTGACAAAAAATTTATGGTGGACTTACCCCTCACAGAGTGTGTATGGTTATGCCTTCATGGGTGTGGGTTTTTGATCAATATCCCTGTGTGGAACGCCTGTGAAAATCAGGTGTGGTATTGGTGTTACCTAATCATAAGTATAGAGTGTTTCATAGTTCCTTTGTTTCTTTTGTTGGTCCAGTGACCTAATTATTGGGTCTCCTTCCCTTCCCTCTATGAGTGGTGGGTGTCCAGATCTGTGTCGTAAGTGTTGGCCTGGTTCCTGGCCCCTCTGTTCGGGACTGGGTGGTTTAGATGTTTGTGTTGTAACCCTATTAACATGGGTTGTTATGTTTTTATGGGATATATTTGGTGTACTTGAGAAATTTATGCCCTATTATATATAATATTGAAGTCTTGTTTGTTCATTGCAAGTTGTGTTCTAATGGTGGGGAGACCCACCATGAGTCTCGTTGATTTTTCATCCTAAGAACTTATCTAGTTATAGTTGTTTCTTATTGTAGGAAGTCCATTCCATAATCTAGTAGAATATTTGGTTTTAGTGAGTTATAGTTTCCTTGGGTGATTGTTGGGTTCATTGGTATAAGGCCCAACAACCGGGTTCTTGGTTTGGTTGTGGAGGTAGTGGCTCGATTTTCAGTTGATTCATAGGAGGTGGTTGAGAGTTGGTATTTTTGTTGAGGTAAGATAATTAAGTTCCATTAATGGTTTATTTTGTGTCATTGGATTAGAAGTATGGACCATATTTATAAATAATCGTTAGGTGTTGACCTTTTAGATGGAAATTTCCATTTCTTTCCAGGGGAGGAAAGGTTTAATGGTGGGGAGAAATGTCGCACCCAGTTTCTTTCTTTCTTTTCATGTCATTGTTTTGATCCGGTTCATTGAAAATCACAATCCTTTAATTGGGGATTGGGTGAGAAGAATTTTGTGTTTTGAACTACCATATTTTTATGATCAACCTAATTTGGGTTCCCCATTGCTTGATTATGAGTTTTTTGAGAAAGGGTCGTTATTTCATGATTTGGGTCAACCATGAGCCCATTTTCAAATTTAAAAACAAAATTTGTTTCTTTTATAACTCTTTAATTTTTCAGCATTATTCATTAATTAGACATCCTACTTGTCCTACAATGACATATTAAAACTACCATATCATTTTTTACCCCTTATAAATTCATAATCATGGTGAATTGGGGTTTCTTATTTAGGTATTGGGCCAGCCCATAAGCCCATTTCCTGTTTTAAAAAAATAATTTGTTTTTTTATATCTATTTCAGTTTTTAATATTTTCCGTTTATTACACCTCCCACTCTAATCCAATAACCCTATACTCACCCCCATTATCTAAGTTACCTATTAGAATCTCATATGAGTCACGGAGTAGGGAAACCTTCTCAACGTATCTCAAATCATCCAGAATCATGAAGGTAAATTATTCCATCTATAAATATTTCCATTTGTAGTATTTTCCCCACAAATCATCATTCCCTAGTTCTCCCAGACCATAGGAGACTCTCCGAGAAGTTTCAATCCATTCCCTTTTCTATATGGGTGCAAATTTAATGGAAGACAAATAGTTTTCTAGTTGAAAAGGTGAGATTCCTTCTCCCTTCTTCTACCTCTTCTTCCTCCTTCCATTATTTCTTTGTTTTATAATCTCTAATAGTCATGATAGACCCTGGCTTCTTCTATCCTATGATTTTTGATAGGGTTTTTGTTAATTTGGGTCTGGTCATCATAGGTTTAGGGTTTGTAAACCCTCAGATGGTGATATTGTGTGTGCGTTTCCATTATGCCAAGGATTTGAGGTTGCATATCCCTTGCACATGCCTTTATCTTTTAAGATTCATCATTTTATTATGTTTTTAATAGGATATATATGTTTATTATTATTCTTTATAATTTGTATTATTTTATTGGTGTGCAAAATGGTTTTTTAATCTTTGTTTTGTGAATGGTAGTGTTGTTTTTTGTAAAAGTGCAGACCAAGTGTTTGTTTAAATCTTCCACTATCTTGCGAAAATATTTTGTAAGGTTTAGAAACAGGTTTATGGTATTTTTAATATGTTACAGTATCTTGTATAAAATATGTAATGAAATTGGTGTTTTATTTCTTGTCAAGTGCTTAAAAGAAATTTTTCTTTTAAAAGGGCATGTCATGTGTTCAGTAAATTTCCCGGTTGGCTTTTATGCGATTTTTTGATTAAAAAATTAATTTTTTGGATTTATAAACGAATTAGAATAATTAAACATGCTATTTTATTTCCTAATATTTATTTAAAATTTTTATTTGGGTTTACAAACAAATGGGTTTTGGTTTTCAACATGTTTTGGCCAGAGTTTTAAAAAAATGGCCCGTTTCACATTCTTATGAAAATGGTTCTTTTATTGAATATGTAACCTGAATGTTTAAGGGACTTATGAATGTGTTTTTATGCTGTAAATTGTTTGTATACAACTCCTTAATAAATGTTAATTTCATACCTTTTTCAAAGGATACTTTTCAGAAAGGCCTAACGACCCATTTGGCATTTTTTTCCTGTAAAAATGGTTTCCATGTGTATTTTATGTTCTATATTTTGATGAAATTTTATGGTCCATGAAAAATAATTTATTAATTGGTTTTTGGTTTTCCAAATATGGTTTGTTATGTTATTGGTGTTTTTAGGGCTAAAAATATCATTTTTGAATGGATTTTATGTGCAAGGGCTCATAATACTCCTTGAAAATGTTTTACGAATCTTTTTAGTGGTTTATTGATTCGTGAATGAAATGTGAAGAATGTTTACAGGATGTTTGTGTGTTTCTGGTTTGGAAATAAAATTTTTATGTGGAAAATGTATTTGATTATATGTGTTACTTGATTGATCACTAAAGGTAATCCGAGGTATCTAGGTGGGCGGACTTGTACTAGTATGCTAGTGATTCCATGGGGGTTTGGCCCCTGTTTCACGTATCAAGTTTTACGATTAACACAACAAAAAAAATATGATGATGATATTGTTGGGGTAACACTAGATTATGGGTATGAACTTTACTAGTGTCTTGTGTTCATGAGAAAAGGTATTTATTATGGTTACTTTCACCGAGAAACGAGGTAACCGAGGCTCACAACTAACTAGTTCCAAGTGGTGTTCCCATGACTTGTGCTCATAGGATATTTTGTACTCACCATCAGAATATGGTGTGTTTGGTTGGTAAATTTAGTAGTGTGTGCGAATTATTTAAAGGTGTAAATTATTTTAATCATCCCTCTTGAAAACTATTTTCATTTTGAAGTTGCAACTCTTTGAAAATTGTTACTAGCATTCTTGTTTATAAAACATTGATGTTTTTGTCCAGTAAATTTTTATAGCATGGGACCCCATTTGGAAAACATGAATTTATATATTATATTAAAAACATGAAATTTATGTTTCTTTTATTTTAATGTTTGTGCATTGAGAATAGAATATCGTGCTAACCTATTGAGTTTTAATACTCACGCCTATAGTCTTCTACTGTTTTTAGCCCCTGTGTAGTTTTCATCTTGAGTTCGATCTCCTTAGGTGATGTGTGATCATTATATTATAGAGTGACCAGAGGGGTCACTGGGGTTAGTTGTCTATTAGGTTTGGTCAGTTGAGTTGTTGGTTTAGTTGTACTTTTAGTTTCTTGTGAAAATAATGTTTAGTCCAATTTTTATATAAATGTATTTTGGGATGTCCATTTTTTCTGCTATTTGTTTGATTATTTATATATGGGGTAAATTGTTCCCTTGTGTACTCAATTTATTCCCTTGGTTCTTGTCGCCATACCGGTTGGATCAGGAACGCCTCTCGGGACTTGTCACGGGCTTTCCCTTGTGACCGGTTTAGGGTCGACTCGGGCTGGTTCGTGACACTTGTCAATTGACATATCAGGTTTCTATTCATTCCATTCCCAACTCAACTTGTGAGAAGGGTATGGAATATACGTTTTAAACTATGAGATGTGTAAAAAAATAAATTTATATCAATTGGGGGGGGGGGGGGGGTCAAATACAAGAGGTATTCCATGTTACACATTCTTTCGGAGATATCAAAAGGTCTGATTTACTTTTGAATAATATTTTCATACTTATCAAGATGATGATGACCCAAGCGAGGAGATTCTTTAAAAAACATATGGTCACACATAAATATTTCCAAATCTCAGTGTCATTGATCAACAAAGGATTTGAAATAAATCAAATTTATCAAAAAACTCTATCTAATAATCTGAACATTAATTGTTGTCTCTAGCACAATGATTGGTCCCAATGAGGAAGCCTCCACCCTTTTCATCCAGTATAGAGGATACAAAAATGGTCAACCATAAACAGATTTAAAGGGATCCATCCTAATCAATTATAGAGAACTGTTACTATATGTAAATTCCACCAATCTAATACGGCTATCCTATGAGGCTATAAATTCTAAGACATGAGTATGAACCATGACATACAAAATTAGATTCTACCTATCTTTCTAAATGTTTTTTTGATGAAGGTCTTCTAGATGATATTGACACATATCCGCATTTACTTCTCGAGGACATCAAAAATAATATCTAGAATATGGTTTCCTATTTGATATGATTAAAAATAGAATACGATGAATCCTTACAATACCATAAAAATATCACATGCCCAAATATTACACTTTTTAAAATAATTGATTGGGATGAAATCACATGATTTTGTCAAATGATCAATAAATAGCTAGATCACGTTCCTTCCCCAGGGAGTATAGGGTATCCCGATAATGAAATCCAATGATATATTGTCCCACTTCTAGGTAAGAATGGGGAGCGGCTAAAGCAAGAATGAGTGATTCTAGTTCTCATTATAAACATTTGACAAGTATTATAATGGTATATGATGTTAGAAAATCCCATATTATACATGGCCACTAGAATTTATGTCTCACATTCTGAAACATTTTCATGGTACTAGGATAGAAAACCCACTAAGAATGATTAAATTCTTATAAAAACATCTTATTTAAAAAATAAAGCACAAAATAACAACCCTTTAAGAAGAGAAACCCCATATTATATAAAGCCTATTAACTAGGAACCTCCCCACTATTTAGAAACTATATAGAATGAAGACACAACTCATATTTAGGATGATCCTATAAAATCATCACTAGTAGAGAAGGTGTCAACTGTATGCTAGCCAAGAACATTCCAATTCTCATTTCCTTAATGTCTAAGTCAATTTGAGTGAAAATCCCCATCAAAATCGACTCATCACAAGACTACTTCAAAGACTTGGTAGAAACATTCTGGCTCAAGGAATCAACAAAAAATTCCCATTATATGGGGTGTAGATGACATCGACCTCAAACACATAATGTACCCAACCCATTGTTACTACCTCAAGTTCAAATCCATATGGGATAAAATCTATCTTTTTATTTTGTAGTTCAAGTAGACCATAAATTTCCCCTTGATAAAATAATGACACTAAGCATTAAAGACGTGGATCAATTTCTCTAGATCAAGGTAATGGGATGGTTAATTCTTCTAATGTGGTTAGATTTAGTGAGGGATGAATGCCACCACATGGTCACCTTACATAAGTATGAAACCCAAAACCTTAATTGAAGAATCAAAATAAACTATATAACAATACCCATACCTAGGTAAAATCAAGTTAGGGGTGGTGAGAAACAAACACTTGATCTCCTAAAAGGAAGACTGAGATTTTAGAATCCAAACATATTTCACTCCTTTCTGTGTGAGGGAAAGGATTGGAGAAGCAATCCAAGAGAAATCCTTAAAAAACCAACTATAATACTCTTCCAGACCTACAAAATTTTTGAACTCAAAGAAATATCTCAGATCTTCCCATGATTTACCAAATTTTAATTTTCCCATATCAACCAAAAATTAATGTTTATAAATTAAATGGAAAAGAAACACAAATTATTGAATCTATAAACTAATATTCGAGAGTTTTGCATGTAGACGGTGGTCTCATAGTGTTCCCAAAAAAAATCTCAAGTGATTTATGTGCTCTTATTTTTTCAGGGATTAGACAAATATGTAATCCATAAACACCATGAAAGAGGAATTGTGGAATCTATGGAATATTAATTTCATTATATCTATAAAGATCACCACAGTATTTTTCAATATGATTAGCATAACCAAATATATAAAGTGGTTGTACATGCTTCAGAATGTTATATTTTAAATGTATGCTTCTATCATCCTAGCTTGGCGACACCCTAATGGAAGGTTGATCTAAAAAAGCTACTATAAATTTTCCCCTTAACATAGCTAGTAAATTTACTTTGTCAGATCTATAGAAGCGATGATAATTTAATCAATGTTAAAAGGTTATATTTTACATCACTAGTAAAAGATGATGATAAAGGAGGACATTATAATCATTTTTAGAACTTATAAATGGGGCATTTTTAGTGCTTTTTAGCACTATTAATTTCCACCTTTATCAGGGATTTTTTTAGAATTGTTAATGTTCCCCTTTAATAGTGCTAAAAAACCACTGATAAAGGGTATATATTTTTCATGCCCCACCCCCTTTATCTATCCACACTTTTTATCCTCACAGCCCTATTAATTAGTGAATCCCCCTACCCTTTTATTAGTGCTTCCCCCAACCCTTTATCAGTGCTTTAGTATGTGGCCCTACCTTTAATGAGTATCCAACCTGGGACCTCTAGCTTATATAGTAGTTTCTTTTCCACTACCCTATAATGTTTTTTATATTTTATGGTATATATATATATTTATAATTTTTTTTTATATTTTTATCCTTATATTTATATATATGTATATATATATTTGTTCATATATATGTTCATATATATATGTTTATATATATATATATATTTTACAAACATATATATATATAGATTTAAAAATGGATATTAACTCTAAAACCCCAAATAAACCGGAAATGACAATAACTTCTGGTCCCAGAATCCATTTCACCTCCACAACTAATCAAATCAAAGTTCATGAAATTAGATTCGATATGATATGTGGTACAAGTTAATAGGAACCCAAATTTAAAGTTACAGCTTCTTGAATTTTAAGAAATTAGGGTCGGCCACTAAAAATCTATTTCAAAGGTCATATAGGCATTTCTAGGCAACAAAGAGGGACATTTATTGAATAGCTTGTACCATATATACATGGTGTAGATCTCATAACAATATTCAATTTTAAATGCGGTAAAGCCATAATAGACACCCAGATCAAAAGTTAAGGCCATTTTAAGATTGAGTTTGATTATCGACTTTTGGAAACAATAATATATTTTATTCCATTTTTATACACTAAATTTTAATATAAGGTGGTTTTATCTCATTACCTAAGATTTCATTTGACTATTTTTAGAGTGGAAAATAACTTTTGGATTGAAATTTGTGATCCATCCAGTGTTTTTAGGGTTTTTAGGGGTTTTAAGGGTTGTTCACATTCGAGGACCATAACTTCTAAACTCGGTGTCCATTTTTCATATTCCACATATGAAATTTAATCATCCAATGAGATCAATGACTTGATTTAACAAGGCAGCCCTCGATCATCAGTATTGAGGCCAAAAGCCTATATGTCCTCCAAATGACCATAACTTATGCTATGGGTGTCAGTTAATGAAATATATATTTTGAAATATACCATTTATCAGTACCAGTAAAAAAATATAGATAGGGGGGATTTATCAGTGCTTCTAAAAATGTTTTGATAAATAAAACCCTTTTGTTATCACTTTTTTATAATCCCAAATATCGACCCCCTTTATCAGCACTTTTTTAGAAGCGCTGATAGGGGAGATTTATCAGCATTTTTTGACAAGTGGGGACAAAGGGAACTGATAGAGAAAACATTTTCTATTAAATTTACATTGAATTTAATTTTTTTAAACCCTTAAAAGTGTTACTTTAATATGAATTGACACATTTTTATGATATTGGTGATATTTTGAGCTGAATAGTGTAAAATGCATATTTCAGATTTTTATCTATTCTAAATTGTTTCTGTATTTTGGCCATAACAATTTCTAAACATATACAAATTGAAAAATTACTTTTTTTATAGATTCTAAACATCCAAGGATTAATTTAATCCTTCTTAAACTGAAGCTGAATTTTCTATGTAGAAGCTGAAAAGAAGCTTAAATGTTAGACCATGAAAAATGTTTACAGATATGTTGATTTTGGGTGTGGAGTCCATAACACATTCATTGTGGTATCAATTGTTGTGAAATTCGGTGGGTTGATGCACAAGACATTTTGAAACATATTTTCTGAAGGAGACGAAGTGTGAATTGGCCGTTATGTGGTCATTAATGTATCATAAGATCGAGGTTTTTGATTTGGAGAGTCGGAATGGACAGAATAAATTTTCATAGTAGAATGGGCATAACACACATAATAATTGTTAAAATCCACTGTAATTTTGAGGGGAAATGACCAAGATAAATATGAACAACATTCAAGATGTGTGAAACATGTGAAAAAGTCATTTATTGGGTATAAAATTCAAAATACCTTGGGGGACATATTCTGGATATAAAAGGATGGGACATCTACCCTCTCAAAGCATATCATACCATCCCATTCTCTCGAGGACACCAAGGAGGAGAACTTTTCATCTTTCTATTTTTTATTTCTTTCTCTTTTACATAGATTTGTAATGAATTCTTCTTCCTAATTCTTCACGATTACCCTTACCATGTGGGGTAAAAATTTTGAGTGATTGTGGAAGGGTTGCTTTTTTATTTTCTAGTGCTTGAGTTCTTGGACATAATTGAATGAAATTTAATTCTTCTTCAAAGTTGTTTTCAATTTCACATTGTGGATTTTATTATCAAGTGTGATCGTTATTGAATTTTTATTCCGTTATTGATTTTTTTCCTTGGTTAAATAATCATTATCTACCTCCACTAATTTCTAGTTTATATATGATCGAATAGACCAAGGATTAGTGGTGAAGTACTCGATGATCGTCAACACGTTTAAATGGGGTAGTGAATGTTCTTGATTTTTAGGGATAAACAAGACCCGATTGGGTTTTTCCCAAGTCAATTACAAATATTGCATACAACTCTTTTTCACATGGAAGGAGAGTTGACCAAACTGAGATATTGGTAAGGTTTTTTTCACTATCATAATTTCACCTAGGAAGTGAGAGGAAACAACTGTGGAAACTCACTTTAATCAACATAAAAGAAGAGGTTTGAATTAAATTGAACAAGGATAGAATTAAAATTGGGAAACCAACCCAAACACAATAACCAGTTTAATAACATAGTTTTCAATCCTTGGAATTTTGAATTTACATTTAATCATTTTCTTATCAATTTATTCTAAAAACACACCATTTTTAACCTCATTTAAAAGTGACAAATTGTTTTGTGTTCAGTCATATTTGGGAGACTTCCCAGGGTTAATTAGTAGAATACACTAGGTAATATAATAATAATGGTTTTTCCATGCCCTATGACAGGCGTCTATCAAACTTGGCACCGTTTCTTGGGAGGTAGTACAAAAAAATAGATTTTCAAAATTTAATGACCCATAACTCAGAAGAAAAATTAATTGAGTTTGATCCTGAAATTGAAAGAACATTAACCTAGCTAAGAAAAAGAAACCCACCCAAAACATTTGAATAAATAGATCTCTCAAATTCTAGTCAAACTCTTAGTGTTCACTGTGAACCAGAAATCATGGCTGGAAATCCCAACCCAACCCCGCGTGATCTATGTGCACCAAAATTTTCCATTCAAAATAACCATCTCATTGCACCCACTGAACCAAATGATTTTGAATTATGTTTCAATATGATACCTGTACTTCCAAATATTCATGGTCTTTCAGGAGAAGATCCAAATCAGCACATGCAAGAATTCTGATATACTTTCTCAAGCTTCACGCCAAGAGAATTACCCAAAGACCAATTGTTGGGGATGGAATTCCCCTTCTCACTTGAAGGAGTATCTAATGAATGGTTGTAAAATCTACATCCATGGGAGATCAGTGATTGAAAATACCTAAAAAGATGTTTCATGCAAATATTATTTCCCAAATCTAGGAGCACCACCATTTAGAAGGAGATTTACATCATAGGACAATCAACTGGAGAAACCCTTTAGGAGTACTGGGACATTTCAAGAAGAAATTTTCTAGCTTCCCACATCATGAAATGGAGGAACACCAATTACTTGTGTTATTCTACCACGGAATTATGGATAATGATCGAAATATTCTTGATGCCTCATCTGGGGGATCATATATTGAAAAGTCACCTAGAGATATCAGATTACTAATTAAGAATATTTCTCAAAACTCACAACAATTTGGAATAAGAGGAATGGAAACCAGGGGGATTCATGTGTTAAAAACATCAGATTCATATGCATTCATTAAAACCAATGTTGTTGAACTTCCAAGATTAGTCTGTCAAATGGTTGTAACTCAAGGAAATGGAAAACAAAGATTCAGCTTAGGTATGTGGTTTATGTTATTCTTCCACTCATTATATTAATCAATTCCCAAAGATATAGTGGATAGAATAATGGGCTGTGACATTTCAACCAAGACAATTCCATCAAAATCAACTACATCAACCCCAAGCCCGTCAAGGATATGGGAACCGAAAAAACTAGATGAGATCATTTAATCCTAACCCACACCTTAGTCAACCTCCTTACTAGAAACAATAATACCATAACCCCCCTCCATTCCAATAATCTTATAAAAATCCCTTCCAACAACAACAATCATTTCTTACACCACCATTCCAAATAAATACACATGAACAACCATCCACTAGAATACAAACTTCTATAGAACAGCTACAATCCATGTATTAGGGCCTAGTAGATAAGGTTTATAAGCTGGAAGACACAGTGGGAAGTCTTGTTGAAATCATGTCCAGGAATCCCGAGAATTTTCCATCCCAAACAATGAAAAATCCTAAAGATAATGTCAGTACAATCATAAAAATAAGTGGAAAAGAAATCCCACCTCTATCTAACCTTGAACATGAAACAATACCACCTGTTCCGAGGGAGAATGATATTGAAAATTCAGAAAATCTAGTGAAAATCCACTAAGAAGATAAAAAGGAAGAGGAGATGGAGAAGGATATGCCATAGAATAAGAAAAAAGAAACACCGATGCAAAGGAAACAAAGGAAGAGGAAAGACTTACCCCCACTATTTCCAACATGGATGATTGAATCAAAGAGATTTCATGAAGAAAAACTTCAATAAGAAATTCTAGACACTTTTTAGAAAGTGGAAATCTATATCCCCCTACTTGAAGATGTCAAACAAATTGCAAGGTATACGAAAATTTTTAAAGCTCTTTGCACCAAAAAGAGTAGACTTCATGGGAATGAAATAATCAACATGGGGAGAAGTGTCTCCACTCTTATCACAACACAAATTCCAACCAAATGTCATGATCCAGGGACATTTTTCATTTCATGAAACATTGGTTCATTAAATTTATCTTATTCTTTGTGTGATCTAGGTGCTTAAATTAATGTATTTACTCACTCTATTTACAGTTATTTACATATGGGAGACTTAAAACCCACAAGATTGGTGGTCTATCTTGAAAACAGATCCACAATTTTCCCAGCTAGAGTTCTAGAGGATGTCCTGTTCAAAGTCAAAGATCTGTTATTCCCAGATGACTTCAATGTGGAAAATATGGATGCAGATAGGAGCCCGTCACACTCAACGATCATTTTGGGGAGACCTTTCTTGAAGACAACTAAAACAATCATCAATGTGCATGAAGGTACACTGAACATGGAATTTGGAGATAGCACTGTCCACTTCAACATTTTTGAATCCATGAGGTACCCATCAGATAGTCACTCCCTGTTTTCACAATCCCATGAAGTTAGTATTGAACCCATTGAAGAATCAGGTATGTTCCATGAATTCTTATACTTAGGAGATAATTAATCCATTAATGATCATGTGAATTCCCAAAACACTAAAGATTATAATTTTATGTGGGAAGAAGAGGAAAAATATGATTTCTTTGATGATTTGTTTATTGATGAGAAAAATGATATTTTTTCTTGTGTGCAGTAGGTTCACCATTTGGAAGTGGGTAATGTTAGTTTAATTTCAACCCTTGATAATACCCCTAAACTTGAATTAAAGCCACTCCCCAATGATTTGAAATATGTGTACCCTATGTAAGGAGAGAAATTATCAGTGATAATTGAAAATAATCCATTTAAAACCCAAGAAAAAGCTTTGATTGAGATTTTTAGAGTGAATGTACAGGCAATAGGGTGGAGCTTAGGTGATATTCCAGAAATAAACCAGAAAATATGATCACATAGAATTTTTCTTAAGGGAGATTCCACACCTGTTAGACATACCTAAAGGAGGATGAATCCCACCTTGATGAAGGGTGTGAAGAAAGAGATCAAAAAGCTCTTGGAAGATGGGATCATCTATCCCATTTTATATTCAAAGTGGGTTAGCCCTATTCATGTCATTCCTAAAAAAACTGGCATGACCAATGTGAGGAATGGAAATAATGTGTAAATCCCTATGATAATTCAATACAACTGGAGAGTATTCATTGATTTTAGGAAATTGAACCAGGTCACTCAAAAAGATCATTTCCCTATCCCCTTCATTGACCATATGTTAGAGATATTTATAGGGAGAACTCATTATAGCTTTTGGGATGGATTTTCATGTTACTTCCATGTATCCATTTCTCCCGAGGATCAAGAGAATACGACATTTATATGTCCTTTTGGCACTTTTTCATATAAAATAATTCCATTTGGAATATGTAATTATCTAGGTACATTTCAGAGGTGCACAGTGATTATATATTCTATTCACATTGATAATTTCTTGGAAGTTTTCTTAGATAATTTTACAGTTTTTGAAGATTATTTTGATCATTTTTTGAAAAATATCAAAAAATCTTTGAAAACCTACATTGGAAGAAATATTGTTTTAAATATTGAAAAGTGTCATTTCATAGTTAAAATAGAAAATTTACTTGGTTATGTCATTTCAAAAAATGGCATTGAAGTGGATAAATCCAAAATTGAAGTGATAAATTCATTTCCTAACCCTACTTGTGTAAAACATGTTAGATCATTTTTAGGATATGCAAGATTCTTCAGGAGGTTTATCAAAGATTTCAGTAAGATTTATCTCCCTCCCCCTATATTGTTACTGAAATATACTAATTTTTATTTCAGTGGTGCATGTAGGGAATCCTTTGATGAGTTTAAGAAGAGATTGATTTTCACCACCTGTGATGTAGCCACAAAATTGGGAAGAACCATTTGATATACATTGTGATGCCTCTAGCAAAGCAGTTGGAGCAGTCCTTTCTCAGTTAATTGAGGGTAGAACCCAAGTCATTTCATATGCCTCAAGAACCTTAGATGTGACCTAATTCAATTACACAACCATGGAAAAAGAGTTCTTAGTAGTTGTTTTTATTTAGAAAGATTTATATCATATCCTCTTGGAACCAAAATCACTGTGTTTTCTAATCATGCAACTTTGAGGTAATTGATGAAGAAATATGATGCTAAACCGAGGTTAGTGAGACTGATGATACTGCTGTAGGAGTTCAACATAGAAATCACTAATATAAAGGGATATGAGAGCCAAGTGGCTGAACACTTATGTAGACTTCCAAACACTGCTGAAATTGAAATTCTAGAAAGAGACCCATTAAGTGATGAAATTCTATCAGTGTAGTTGTACTTGATTGAAAATGAAGTGCCTTGGTGTGCTGACATGTTCAATTATCTGGTAACATCTCAGGTCCCATCACATTTCAATTCTCACCAATTTTAAAAACTAAAATCTGAATCTAGGTATTACATTTGGATGATCCATTCCTTTGGAATATTTTCAATGACCATGTAATAAGATGATGTTTACCTGAAAGTGAAGTTAAATATGTCTTTGAGTTTTGTCACACTTTATCTTGCGGAGGCCACTTTGGACCACAAAGGGAAGAAATGATGGTTTTAGAATTTGGAATTTATTAGCCCACTATTTTTAAAGATGCTCATGAATTTTGAAAAACATGTGAAAAATGTCAGTTTTTAGGAAATATTTTAAGGAGACAAGAAATTTCTCAAAAACCACTGAATGTTTGTGAAATTTTTGATGTTGTGGGGATAGATTTTATGGGAAATTTCTTGATTTCATATGGAAAGTCTTATTTCTTTCTTGCAGTTGATTATGTTTCCAAATGGGTGGAAGAAAAATCCACCAGGACAGACGATGCTAATTTTGTTTGTAATTTTCTCAGTGGTAACATATTTTGTAGGTTTGGAGTGCTCAAAGAAATCATCAGTGATAAGGGGACTTAATTTTTCAATTTGAGACTAGATACCTTACTGACGAAGTATGGGGTGCATCATAAAATATCAACTCCCTATCATCCTTAAACAAATTGGAAAGCATATTTTTGAAAAAGGGAAATCAAAGGAATTTTGGAAAAGACTATAAATCGAAATAGGAAGGATTAAGGCCAAAGGTTGGAAGATATCTAATGGGTTTATAGGATGGCCTATAAAACCTGATTGGAATGAGTCAATATAGGCGAATTTATTGGAAAAGCTTCCACCTACCTATGGAATAGGAGCATAAGGCATATTGGGAAGTATGGAAATTGAATATGGACCATAAAAGTGCTGGGAAGGAAAGACTATTGAAGTTGCAAGAGTTGGAGGAAATTAGAAGGGAAGCATTTTAAAATACCAGTATTTACAAAGAAAGAACAAGACTGGCCCATGACATTCTGATCCAACCAAAAGGCTTCGATCATGGAGAAAATGTTTTGTTTTTCAACTCAAGACTCAGGCTGATGCCAGGTAAATTTCACTCTAGATGGAAAGATCCATTTATAGTTTCTCATGTATATAATTTTGGTGTTGTGTAGATTATGAATGATGGAGAGAAGGATCCATTCACTATGAATGGGCATAGGTTTAAAAAATTCCTTGGGACCCTGACATCAGATCCAGTGGAGGAGATTACACTACTCAAACTTGTTTATCAATAAAATCCATCAGGTAGTACCTCTCCATTACACATTCTTTCTTGCTGTGATTCATTTTAGAATATTCTTAAATTTTAAATACATTTGAATGAACTGATTAAACTGCATCATTTATGTGTGGGGAGAGAACCTTTTTAGTTTTGGATTTTCATTTCTTGTTTGGTTTACTATTTTTTATATAAAAAAATTGGGTTTCTAGATATTTGTTTGTTTATTTTTAAAATTTAGTGTGTTGTAAAAAATTTTGATAAAAAATGATTATCATTTCTATTTTTGAAACCCATTTCAATGAGTGAAATATTCTATTCCATGAAACCGAGATTAAATGAATTCTTAAATGATTTTGTTTCAAGATCAAATATTTTGGAAATTCATTAAAATTACTTTAATTTTTAAATCCCATGCCAAATTTCACTATCTTTATTTTTGAAATCACCTTCCTGTGAGGCTTTTTTACCATTTTTGTAATATTCATTACATTCACCTCATTACTTGAGAGAATGAGACCATGCATGCTTTAACTAGAATTTTATTTATTCCTATCAAAACTTGAGGGTTTGAGGTACTTTTGTTTGAAATGATTGAGGAATTTATTTGGTTTTAAGCCCCCTTTTAAAAATAATTGTTTTTATTATGGGATTCCTTATACATTAATCATTTTATCCCTTAGAATCCATGAAGAACCTATTTGTTTAGCCACTTTACAAACATATTTTCTCTATCCAACCTGCTCTTGATGTAAAATTTCATTACCTAGTTGAACATAAGTGTGGTGGAAGATGTCTCGTTTGTACAACATAATTTTATGATACTTTGGGTAGAAAATAAAATGTTGTGGAGCAGATGTTTCTATTAAAGATTTCATTTTTGTTAAAATTTGTTCCTTTTCTGGAGATTTCCTAATAAAAGAAGATTTTCCTTTCTAGAGCTTCCAATGTAAAAAGAATGATGTGCCTATCTGGAGAATTCAGGAAAATCATTGTTTTAGTTGAAATTTTTGCTAGTAAAATGTTAAATAGGATGGACATTCCTTCAGTTCTAATGATGATGGAGCCGATTTTCTCCAAAGGGGGAAGAGAAGGAGACCGTACTTGAGTGAATATTAGAATCTAGCAATTTTTCTTCAAAAAGAGACAAGCCCTCCTTTTTTCCCTCAGAATGTTTAACATCTAAATCCAACCAACTGAAAGCCAAAGAACAACCCTCAAAAGTCCTCATGAGAAACACATGTCATTGACTCACATAGGGTGTAGAAGTAGGAATTTATCAAGCCTATGGTGACTCTTGTGTGAGTTTGGATGAGAAAAGACTTGTTAAACATTTACATTTGTGAGATGACAGAAACTTCATGTCAGGTAGGTTTTTTGTGTGCTTGGGATAAAAATTAAGTGGAAATATATTAAATAATCTAAAATAGAGAACTTGAATTTTTTTTTTGATGAGGAATGATATCTTTTAGTTTCATAGCATGGATTTGGTAGATCTCATTGCTTTGTGTTTTGAATTTTATTTGATTTGATTTTGATGTTTACTTGTCCAGGAGTCCAAGTTCTTAGTTTATAGGAATTGATAGAGCAAATATTTTTAATTAAAATTATATTTAATTTAATTTTTTAAACCCACCAAAGTGTTACTTTAAGATATATTGCTACATTTTTATGATATTGGTGATATTTTGAGTTGAATAGTAAAAATGGCTCATTTCATATTTTTAACTGTTTTAGATTATTTATGTATTTTGGCCATAACATTTCCTACACTAATCCAAATTGAAAAATTACTTCTTTTAGAGATTCTAAGCATCATGGATTCATTTAATACTTCTTGACCAAAAGTTGAATAGGCCATATGGAAGCTCAAAATAAGCATAAAAGTTGGACCATGAAACTGTTTATAGATCTATCAAGTTTTGGTGTGGGGTCCAAAAATCGTTCATGATGGGCCCAATTGCTATGAAATTCAGTGGGTGGACATAATAGATTTTTTGGAACATCTTTTAAGAAGGAGAGAACATGTGAATAAGTCGTTTTAGTGGTCATTAAAGCATCATAATCCGGAGGTTTACGATTTGGAGAGTGTGAATGGACTGAAAAGATTGTCAAAGTAAAATGGGAAAAACTCTTAAAATACTTGTCCAAATCCACTGAGATATTTAGGAGAAATTACAAAGATAATTAAGAACCACATTTAAGAAGGGTTCAACATGTGAAGATTTCATTTGATGGGGCTAAACCGTGTAAAATTTCCGGGGACCTATTTTGGCTATAAAAGGAGGGGAGTTTCTCCCTCTCAAAGCATCTCATTCCATCCAATTCCCTCAAGGAAACCGAGTAGAAGAAGTTTTCAACTTTCTCTATTTTATTTATTTTTATTTTAAATATATTTTTAATTCATTCTTCTTCCCCATTCTTCTCGATTACCCTTACCATGGTGGGGTAAACATTTTGAGTGATCGGGGAAAGGTTGATTTTCTATTTTGTAATTCTTGAGTTCTTGGACATAATTGAATGGATTTTTTTTTCAAACATGTTTTCAATTTCAGATAGAGGATTTTATTATCATTTGTGATCATTCCTGAATTTTAATTCTGTTATTTTTTTTCCTTGGTTAAATAATTATTATCTATCTCCACTAATTTCTGGTTTATAAACGATGGAATATACCATGGATTAGTGGTGAAGTACTCAATGATCGTCAGTACGTGTAAACGAGGTAGTGAATGTTCTTGATTGTTTGGGATAAATCAGACCTAATTAGGTATTTCCCAAGTAAATTAATTATATTCAATAAAACTTCTTTGCACATGGAAGGATAGTTGACCATACTGAGATCATGGTAAGGTTTTATCTCACAATCATAATTTCACCAAGTAAGTGAGAGGAAAAAATTATGGAATCTCACTTTAATCAACATAGAAGAAGAGGTTTGAATTAAATTGAACAAGGATAACATTAAAATTAGTAAACCAACCGCAACCTAATCACCTTTTTAATATCATAGTTTTTAATCCTTTGAATTTTGAATTTCTATTCAATGATATTATTATAAATTTATTCTAAAAACCCACAATTTTTACCCTCATTAAAAAGTGAAAAACTGTTTTGTGTGCACTCCTCCTACAGGTTTCACCCACAAAAACAAGTCCAAACATGGGGAATCCATTTAATGATAGATTGTCTCATAGTTTTTCCCCTATGAGATTAGAAAGAATAAGATACTTTGTATGAATGTTCTGGCATTAGATGGCTTTGAAAATGTCAATAATTTACAAGAACATCTTAGTAATAGCTTGAGCACATTATCTTGGAGTCAAATTTATGAAGAAGGAAAAAAATCTAGGTAAAATAGGTGAAATTAATAAAATATTTAACAAAAGGTTTGATTTTCATATAGTCATTACACTACTACATTGTCACCACGTGAATGGCATTTCACAAAAGTGAGAAAAAAATGATTCTCTTGATTAGTATGCGGTGGAATTTAATGTTATCAAAGACATGGATTAATATGAGTGAATTATACATGGAAATCTTATTTTGATTCATATAAACAAGGACTAGTATGAAGATCCCATATGAAATGATGGTATATGGGGAATCATCTGTAAAGGATTATCCACAAATTGGATAAGAAATTTGACTCCAATAAAAAATATTACACCCCTTGTAATATATATATGGGTTATATTTAAATTTATATAAGGGAAATGATGTATGCTTTTAATCCGTTATAAATGAATCCTTATAGTGCTTTTATTAACTAATTTATAATGGGGTTATTTTTTTATTCTCAGGAGGTCTCCACCTTGCACAAAAAGATTACAAATTGGGATAAATGATGAAAATGTAGAAAAAGAAATTGAACTATTAAGGGTAAATTATTTCACAAATAAATACGAACCAAATGGAATGTATTGGGCTTGTGATTGAAATTCATTTTTAGTTTCTGGGAATAGATCATGTGCAAGTTCTAATTCCATTCATGTAGGAATAAAATCCATGATACCCTAGTGAGGCTCATCCATTCCCTCTTATATCATATTTGTTAACATTGTTGGGTATCAAATTGCGACTTCTGTAAGGACACATAAGGCGTCCATCTACCTCTTATGAAAAACCTTTTTTAGAATACAATTATAGGGTTTTCCTTTAAATAAATGGCTTAAAGATAAGGAAGGAGGAGATATATTTGGCAATAATGAGATTAGAGAATCACATTGAAGTATTAGGAAGGTGAAGAATTGATTTTTTTAAACCTTAGATAAATTTATAGTTCATTTATATTCCAATACCAATAAAAATGGAAAAAGGAAGGAAATAATCATATAGGCCTGGAGAGTATGTTCATGTGTGTTGACATTATATGTGGTAAATATGTACAAGGCCCCTACATGAAGCTTTAAGAGAGAGGTCACTATACACATGGATTTCATGTTAATACCTCCTAAAAGAAAACTATATACAATACCCCTACATGAAGTCCTTGTGATAGTATACTATGGGATACCCATATACAAAGGCCTTTATGAGGATACTATATTAGAAATTATACACAGATATCCCATTATGTATGAGGATATTCCTTAAATGTTTCATTTTCACCCTATATAATTCCTTTTTTCCTATTTCTATCAGTCTGTAACAATAGAGCATTATACCTACATATGATCACTTCATGAATAACACGTATAATAAATATATGTACATGCCTCACACCCCTTAAATTTTATATGTTATTTACATGTACTGAACCAATCTAAATAATCTTCATATCCTCTGTCTTCTAAGGATGGGACCCTAGAAAGAAAAAATATAGACTTTATCAAAATCACCAGATAAACATGTTCAAATCGACAGGAATCTATGAGTTCCCTCTTAAATCATGTGTTCCCCTGATAAAATAATTCTCCTAGGTTTCCCTCCCATACTTATAAGGCCCAAAATTAAGTCTCAATAATATACTTCCTTGATAATAAGGATCCCTATCATAAGGATATGGGGGAGACCTCTCCCAGATCTAGGAACTTCTATTGAACATTTTATTATGGATTTGTCTAATCGAGTGCACTCAATAAACTATGCATAAATGGTACTCTTTTTTAGTTTTAGTCCCTAATTGTCTTCCCATTGATGATTTCGTATTCATGATTCATCATTCTGGAAGGAATATAGAAAAGGGATCCTTCACTATTATGAACAAGCCCTAGACATATTCTTTCTTCTCCTCTAGTTGAGATTGGGCCTCCTCAATATAGGTGTAAGTCACAACTCATTACTCAAAAGGTTATATTCTTAGATTGATCGTTTTTGGAAGCCCCAATTCATAGAGCCCACTTAATTCACTAGTGTATTCCCTTTCAAGACATGTATTTACATGTTGTAAGAAATAAATTTCGTGACAACGTACTTAAGGAATGATGCTAAACAATATGGTATGCTATTGTCACATCAACATAAAGTATGAAACAATAAAATAAATGGACATTGATTTTTTAAATTTGGATACATAGAGAAACTCTATTAGATTAAAACCCAAGATCACTAACATTATTTCCACTAGGCCATTTTCCCTATATAATCATATCTTCCCTAGGCCTTATTCCATGAAAACTTACTCTTAATGTATCATATTCCCTATGAAACCTGTCCTTATCAGGACATTTTCATTACCTGACCTTTTCTCATAGAGATATATTCTCTATGAGTAAAACTTCCTTAAAGGTCCGTATTCCTTATGGGATGAACTTAAAAAGGCCACTCATGTGTAATTCCCACAACAAACATTACTAGGAATATTTCACTTAATAATATGTAGGTCCAAGATGTATGAACTAAAAATTCACTTCACTTGGTCATGGATACATGACCATAAAAGGTACCAAATTAATCATTTCCACATGACCTTAAAAGTTACAGTGTTTATCACTAATTGGAATAAAACTATGTGGGTTATGATTCAATTTTTAGGGTTACATATAAACCCATCTATCATGGGTCTCATACCAATGTACAATACCTATAATTGCTATGGATCACTATATACTCTAAATCTCTAAAATATGTGGTATTAAATCATAAAATAATTAGTTAATTAATAAAGAGATATATGGAGAATGAATGATATATGTAAATGGAACTAGTGAACCTATGATACATACTCTTGATATCATCAATGGAGAAACATTAATACATGAATATAAAAACATAAATGATTGATCATTACTATGGAGGAAAATAGTTCCACAACAGGATTTAGGAATGATTCATGAACAAGAGTTAAATATAGAAGATAGTCCCAAAGTAGGGAACACTTCCCCCTAAAAAGGATACCAATGATCCTTAACTCCCATTGTATCAAAAAAAATCTATACTATATTGTTCATGGGACAATCCTACTGATTAAATTCCTACGGAAAGAAGGTATTCATCGTCTCAAACCACTTTGTTTTAAAGTAATTCATAACCAAGGTTTACATAAGGTGATAAATGTTGTCATTTTGTGGATATTTGTGGGTGGTTCCATACTATTGGTCATGTCTCAAATGATTACTTATTCATATTAACAACTAAACAAGATGAATCAGTCACCAAAAAGTCATGTGTTTTGATGGTGAAAATTAAGAAGGGTATTCCACAAAATTTTTAATGGTGAAAAAGAACCATGATACCATTAAAAATATAGCATGGAAATCCAAAAGATCTTTAAAGAAGTGTTCTCCAAAGAACAGAGATAGAAATAAGGTATTATCTTGGTTGAAAATGTCTTTCAACTATGATAATATCCCTGATGAATAGATAATATTTCAACTTATTCCCATATAATTTGAGTTTTTTGTTCATTCTCTACATGAAATTATTTGAGATTTAAGTTCTTACAGGTAGAACTAATAAAGGTGAGTAATCTAGAATAAAGATTCACGATATAATGAAAGAAAATTTATTATAATGATATACAATTTGGATTCTTGAATTATATTTGGTCATAAACGTTGATGAAATTAAGTTAGTGTGTATCATTTAGGGGGAGATAAATGGAGAAGTGTGTGAGGCTAAGATAATTGATATTTCAAGAAAATAAGGATTTTTGAGAAAGTTATTGGGAGGTATCATTGAAAAGGTATGAGAAGAACCCTATATAATTTTAGGAGTTGTTTTTATTTCCAACCATACATGAGAATATTGAATAGTCATTTGATAATGATTGAGATTTTTTGGGGATGTTTTGAATATCTCTGAAACGATTTGAAGTTATTCTTTGATAATTTGAATAAATATAGGTTTCTTGTGAAGAGAATAAAAATGGGTCTATCATGAAAATTATAATAGTATAATTGAGTTAAAAAGTGTAATACAGTGTTGAATATGTTGATATTCGATAATGGAATTACATTAGAATAAAATTTTATAACTTCAAAAGAGTATTCAAATACTACAGATGAGCATTCTGTTACTTTGGAAGTGTAACTTTGAATTAAGAAAAGTAAGCACATACTTAATAAGAGGAGTATGTGAATTTTAAGAGTAATTACTCATTTTTAAAACTATAATGGAGTTTATAAGAGTAAAAATCGACATTTTAAGAGTAAGATAAATTTTAGAGAGTAACCCTGAGACTTTAGAAAAGTAATATAACACTTTGGGAGAGTAACTCAGAGATGATAAGAGTATTACCTACTTCATAAGGGTAACAATTTTTGATATTTTTGAAATGTAATTTAAAATGAATAATAATTTAAAATAGTTTCTAGAATCATTATAAGAGTAATATTAATGCCACAACATGGTGAATGTTTGATTATAATAAAGGATAAAAAATCGGAGAAATTACACATTGAATTTTCTAAAGAAGAAATAAAAACTTATGATGGCTGATATTAGCTTCATGGATTAAAATATTACAATTATATTGTTATTAAAGATAGTTTATATGAAATTGAAAAGTTGTGATCACATCTCAAACTATTTCATGTTTTCAAGTTAATTTATTTGGGATATATTAATGGTGATCAAGGATGGATGTAACTCTAGAAATTATGGTGCAATGATTATTTATTATTTCATATTTCATTAATCACATTATAATTCTACTACGATTCATGGAGCGATTTGAAAACTGATATTTATTCATTAGTTGTGTTATTAAAAGTTGTTTTACTGGCAGTTGGTTAAAGAAGATAAGAATAGTGGTTGATATATTGAAGAGAATTAGAGATCACTATATATAATTTTGGGGAATCCACAGAGGAACTCATTTTTGAATTATTTAGTGCTAAATGATAATGTAATTTTAATAGTTTATTATTTATAAGATTAATTTTATGAAGGGTATCTAGGGGAATGCATTAGATAAATTGGTTAAGTAGAGAATAGACAATTACTTGACCACAAAAGCACATCCATGTGAACCATTGAATGAGGAGACAATCTAAGGATCAGGGAGGATAAATTTTGTGATGTGAATCCACTAGAATATGAACATGAATTGATTTATAGAATTATTTTAATTATGTAATATTATTAGAATAAAATATAAATGTGGGGAGTCAAAAAATAGTTTCATATTGAGGGTTATAAATTTTTATTGATGAAATGAAAAAATATAGAGCCTAAATAAGGAACATAAAAAGAATAAAAAACTTGAACGAGCCTAAGAATTTAGTGAACAAAGATTACTAAGAAGTCCTATAAAAAGAAAAAAATCATAATCTAAATGTTCTGAACAATATTAACCAATTCATATATTTCCTTATGTTTTATATGTGGTCGAAGAACTTGAAGAGGTGATCTCCTTCTGATCTATCTATTAATGAAGGGTTGAGAAGCATATATTCATCATCCAATAGAATAACACAGATTCATAATTGAACATTATAATTTTTTTTTCATATTATAACCTGAATGATTCTATGTATGTATCAACATAGCACTTGAGAACTCAAGGATATATGATGATACATGGCCAACCCACTGCTAATTTATCATAAATTTATAGTTAAAAATCTATAGACTGAGATAAAAACTAGTTATAGAAATGGGTAAGTACCCAAATAGGATTTTAAATTTGTAAAAAAAATTATGTAACTTATTTTTTTAATTTCTACATTCATTTTGTTAAATTTGAGTGGAATATTTAGGAGGGTAAAATACAAAAATACTGTAGAGGTTCTTCTCAAGTAGAAGAAATTAAAAAAATTTCTAACCACTAATTCAACCCCCTTCTCATTAGTACACTCATTCCAAGAGAATATAAATTGATATTATAGAATATATGATCCCTCTATTAGATCCATCAATAGTTTATGGTGGATAAAATAATATCAATGAATAATATGTGTATTCATATATTTGAGTGCAAGAACTACCATAAATGGAAGAACACTATGTTTTCCTTTATTGTATATCTTGAATAGGAAGTGGTTGATGAAACAAAAATATGTTTTACACAAATTGATAGAACTAATAAAATGTAATTATCAAATGATAATAATCTTGGTATTGGTGGGTAATCCAAAAGTTCTACTCTATTGTCCTTATTAGACAAATTTTACACCTAGTTTATTGGTCTAAAAACTCAGAAAAAAACATGGGATTAGTTGGAAAGAATGGATAATAGAAATTAAATGTCCAATAAGTGAAATTATAGATATGAAGGAGTTGGGTTGAGGATATCAAGATGAAAAAATATAATACAATTGATGTCTATTTTAAAATAGTAAACAAAATTTCTATAAATATTAGAGGTTTTATAGGGAAGATTGTGGATATGAAAACTATGAAGAAAATGATGATAATTTTTTCAAATGGGTTGGATCCAAGGATCAAGGTTCCTAAATATAGAGTGTATCTTATACATGATGCACTAAAAAATATTCTTATTTCATATAAGTTAAAAAGACTTTGATATTTAGGAATAATATTACATAATAAATTTATTTTGAATTCCTGATAACACACAAAATTAAAGATGATAAAGATAACAATTTCTTGACCCAAATGATGAATTATAAAATGGTGAGGACTAAAAAAGAACAATTTCACCGATCATAATGAATTTTAAAAAATATAAAGTAAAATATAAATATAATATACCACTCAAAAGATTAAACTTTTGTGGGATTTATACAATTTTCCATTAATTGTCCCAATAGAAAAAGTAGAAAAATACGAGTTAAAGGTGACAAGAGACAAATCTCAAAATAAGACTTCGAGTACAAATTAAAAAGATATGAATAAGTTTTGGGTAGTAGAAAAAAATTTCTAGACGGAAAATAATTAAGTATAATAAGAAAAGAAGTATAATAGGGAAGTATAAAGAGTATTTAGGTAGCAAGGGAAAAAATAATAAGTTACCGACATAGAGAATATGATGAAATCCTAACTGGAAGGATATATTGAGTTGAATTATAAGATAAAGAAGGAACTGAAATGTTTGAAGAAAGATTTTGGGGAGAAATCTAAATCTTAGGATGATATTTTCAAGAAAGATGTGGAAAATATCGATGAAATTAAAAAACTAAAACTAAAAAGTACTGAAAATGGAATGATGTTAAAATATATTTAAAAGAATCTCAAAATGAATAAAAAAGAGATCAAAATTACCAAATCTAAATTCATGTATGATGATAAATATATTAAAAATATTACGAATGATTATAATTGAGAAGTAGAAATCATGTATGAGACAAAAACAATAGTTATGATTGTAAACTCAAAGCATCTGGGTCAGATCTACACATACTAAGTCAAAATGTAATTCTATTTCGACTAACCATGTGGTTATAAATTCTAAATCTGGTCATATATTGGAAAATTTGGGTGATGATAAACTTTCAAAAATATCTATGAAAGAGAGTAAAATATCTATAAAATTAGTTTCCTGAAGAAAAAATCAATCACAATAAATGGATATTGAGTAGTAACACAATTTTGGACAAAAGGCTATTTTTATGAATGACTGAGATTTAGTGGTACTATTGGTATTGGTCACTTTATGGTCATAATGTTCATTTGTGATGGAATAATATGTATCTACCACATAGAGTGTCATACACTATGTATTTTATAAACTAGTTGTTTTTATTTCATATTGAATCTATATACAAAAGGTTTATGGGGTAACTAGAATGATAACCTTTATAATTTGATACCATTCTTATGAAATCATTGATGATTAACTTTTTAGGGGAAGTCAGGTATAAAAATATCATATCACATTTTGAATGTAAAACACTATTGGAGTTATCCTCCTATATGATTTGTATGAAATATAGGCCCTCAAATGAGATTAACTATCAAAATTTATGGAATTACATATAAGGTACACATTATGTTCTTATCTAATTTGATGAGGGGAATGCGATGTGTTGATTAATTAGATGAATGATATTTGATATGTTCATAATCTTAGTTAGTCTATAATGGAATAATTGAGAATATATGATGAGGATATATGGTATTATCTTACTCCATGTCAGATGGTCACACTTTTGGATATGCACTAAAATTTATATATCTTATTGTATGATATAATCTACCTTATATTCTCTAATAATAATTTAATGCATATCATAGATTATGACATAGTGTTATCCTTAAAGGCTTACGATATGAGTCCATGGTCATTTCTATGTCTTCAAAATAGTGTATCTTATATTATGATTCAAATGGTTTATTCATTTATGGAATGACAAATAATTTGAAACAATCAATGTCACGACCCAACCCGACGGGGCCTGGGCCACAACTCCCCAAGCCCACCTCTAATAGGTCAGGGGCTGGAGACTAGGGCTGAGTAGGCATATCACTAACATGGGAGGCATTGAATTTGTACTTATACACACACGCACATATCTCCAAGCTCAGAAAATGCTGAAATATGAAAATGCATAGGTAACCAATGAATGCATACATCTATATCCCACAACTTGAGTACAATAGAAGTACTAAAAGTGAAAGAAGAGTAAAAAAAATGACCACTAAAGAAAACTATAAAATCATCTAACCAACCCAGAAGTGGATGATGATCACTGTCAAATACAATTTCCGGAATCTAATCGGCCCTAATCTGATAAACACCTCGATCATTATAACTCACTAATATCCTCCTACCTGGGTCCTCAGTGGACTATGGAAAAAGGCTTGTAGTATGAACAAGTCATAAAACATGTGAAGAAAAATCCCATATAGGATTGAGTATAAAAATACTTAGTAGGTTCCCAAAAAACCACAAAATAAAAAGGGAGAAACTGAATGGAAACATTCTGATTGACCAAGCTAGAGGGGATTCCCAATCGAGAGAGAAACTCCATCTCGAACAATCTATGGCTTTAAACGAGAAGTCATGTTGGTCTAAGAGGGGTGTCAATGCCAACATGTGACAACACTATAAGGACTCCCAGAAATCAACTAGATATATTCATCTCAAACTCTAAGTCTCATGAGGTTGCAACCTCATTGACATCAATAGGATTCTCTTTGGTTCTCAAACCATAACACGAAACCAAGATAACACACTCCACGAGCTCAACCATCCCATATGGAACCCATCCTAGAGATTTACTGCCTTAGGAGAAACCTGCTTGAGACATCTCTAGTTCCAATCACCAAAGGTCTTGTAATTTTATCATGTTCCCAACGTAAGATAAGGAAACCCAAGTGAAGCGGCCCTCCCTTCACCACCGTACACAGTTGAGGGAACGTTTCTGCAGGATATACACCATGTTAATACTCTCTAACAAGTCATAAAGGAGGGACCCACAACTAGAAATTTCCCCACATTTGAGGGATTACTATTCCTAACATACCCACAAAACCTCTTTCAATCTTTTATGGAGTGGTCCACACCTTAGTCTGAAAAGTAACACAAAATCTAAACTAGGTATCATTCATATCAAGTGGAGATCCCAAATCATCAAAACTATATCCAATAGCCGAGGGAGCTATAACTACAAAGGAGGAACCACTCCCCACTTTTAATTAGAGACATAGGAGTATTACTCTATATGTGTGGACCCGCACCCTGGAACGATAAGGGAGTGCGATTCAGAGAAGGGGGACCTGAAACCTGATATAGTAGGGGAGTACAACTCAATCGATCGAAGAACCACACCCTAACCTAGTAGGGGAGTACCACTCTTTTTCTAAAGGACATGTACCCGTGTATGATAGGGTAACACCAACTCTACAAGCTCGTTCACTGTAGAGGATCCATACCAGGATGAAGAAGGGGAGTACTGACCCCAAGCTAGAGGACCCATTCCCTGTAATGATAGGGGAGTGATGACTATGTAAGAATAAAATGTATGGAGGAACCACACCCTTGAACGATAGGGGAGTATAAACTCCTAGAATAGAGGACTTGAACTCTAAGATGGTAGGGGAGTTCCCACTCTATCGGTAGATCATATATGGGGGACCCTCACCCCGGTCCAATTGAGGATTACTGTCAATCTTCATGAACATCAACGGGAAACCAACACCCTTGCCAATCAAGAGAGTAACACCCATAGAGAAAACTACACAAATGTACTTAAACCATTCCCATGACGCGGGGATTCATGTGTCTACTTAATATTAGAGGTAAGGGAAACCTACACCCTAAAGATATAGGGTATTACTAGTCCCATTGTCTCTCTTCATAGACCACACCGATCTCCAACATCGGCTCAACACAACTTTAAAGCTTCTTGCTCAGTTTAAACCACCATCTATCTCATTATCTATAAATGAGGCCACCATCATGTTATATGTCGAAAAACAGTCAGGATATGGTATTGAAAATCTTGAATCCATGTTTCATAGAAGGTGATACAGAAGGAGGAAGATCACAGGAGGATCTACTAGGAGTACACAATGTGAACTAGGGAACACACGACATGTGAGCCCACCAGATCAGAAGGATACTTATACTTTCTACATAGTTTACAAACCCATTTTGGGGTATATGGAGTGTAAAGGAGGTACATAATATGTCTTTCATCACTCATTCCCTAGCCATGATCCTCTTCTACTCGAACCGGCCAACCACGTCCCCTAAACGTCGTGTATCCCATACTACTTAGCATGTTCATGCTAAACAACCACCTTCCCATCCAGTCTTTCCCTACTCATTTACAAAATACCATATCCATGTACCTTGTTCATGTTTTAGTACATGACCATGTTGTTTAACAAGTCTTACCCAAGCTATGTCTCATGATTACATGGTATGGGGCACTACATGGTGTGTAACCCCAGTACACAATGTGTAGTATTGAAATATCAACTCCCCAAAAAAGGAATAGCTACATGCTGTGTTTCACTAAAGTAAACACTATGTAGATTGTTATTCTAGTTAGTAATCACCTCTAAACCACCATGATTCATCCCATTATTCCCCAAAACCAATAGATCTACCCATCATAGATAAAAAGAAATTGTATCTTGGATCTAGAACCTAAAAAAATGCATAAATAAAGGGATCATGGCCAAAAATCAAATCCACCTTCCTCTTTGGTGAAATGATAGTTCTTTTGATGAAGAAAAACACCTGGATTGTGCAGCTTCATGATTTGAAGACAATATCCATCAGAAACAGTGATCAATAACACCTTTCTTCATTGATTTGGATCGTTTCCATAAATCGAACAATTAGAGGAGGAGAGGGAAGGATATACACCCCTCCTTTGTTTTTGTGCATATTAGGGTGGGGAGGTGAGGAATTGTTTTTAAATAATTAAAACCAATTTATTCTCCTTTTAACACCACATCACCAAAATGATCCTTATAGAAATTCACTTCACATATGATCATAGGTCACGCCAAGGGTAAATGAGATGTTCCGGACTCAACTACAATCGCAGAAATCCAATCTGAGACTCTGCAAAAAAGTAACATACAGTTTAGGTAAAATTGTGTGCCCACAGAAAAAAGATATTTTATATTTTTAATACCGGCGCCCTAAGGCTCCACAGGCCCCGACATCCCACGCTGACTCAGAGCCTGACTCCAAAAAACATTTTCAAAAATACTTTAAATTATTTTGGGTCAAAACTTCAGTCATTAAATTCTCCCCACCTTAGGTATTTTCATTCATGAAAAGTGAAATCCTAAGAACAATGTTAGAAACTAAGCACCCCAATGGACATCCACTCTAGTGAGCTCACCAAGGATTCCTATAATTCTTAAAAGAACACACAAAGAGGAACTACCAATGTGAAACCACACTCTTATATAGCATCTACTAGGACAAAATCATGAAAAAATGGGCACCTGCCACTTTAGCCTCGAATGGTGTGAAAAAACCAAGCACCACAGTCTATCTACAGTTATGGGGTCTAGCAGTACACCATCTCGATAACCTTACACAAATACTAGTGGAACCCCATAGTTCACATCCAGACCTGGATGGATTAAAAAAAATCCCCCAGAATATTTCATTCAAGGTTGATGCTGAACATGTGATGTATTTCATGAACAAAATAAGGATTCCCAAGATTAAACAATGGGTCTTACCAGTCCCTTTGTCTACAAACCTCCATCTGTATCACAGCTCACCCAAACAGAAACAATGACACAACCACTAGTGGTATCCCATATTAGTATGGATAGTATGAAACCAATCCATAATGTATAAAAATGGTAGGGTTTGAATCTTCCATTATAGAATTATTCTATGAAAGGCTATCTCTCTCCCAGGGTCTCCAAGATAAAGGGGTTGATCAGGGAAACTCCACTGCCCTGGCCATGACCTGATCTGCACTCAATCTCATAATCTCACCCAAAACATGAATGTCTAAGGGACTCTTCCACCACACCTCAATATTGTTTTCTATGGGAGGAACTAAAATTCTCACATATTTTTGGTCGCATAAAAAACATGTCTTAGTAGGGAAAGCATCCTCCTTAATCATGAGTTCAAATCTATTTCAAAATGAATCACATCATCCTCATGCTTGTAATATAGAAATTTGACTGAAAACAAAAGAGGGTACTAATAAGAAATAAAGGGTTGACCAAACTTACACTCGGTCTTACTAGGACTTTAGTCGCAACTAACAATAAGGTTTTGTACCAATGCCCCATGCCACCCTAGTTAAATCTTGAGCAAGAAGAGAAAATAAAAAGAGCACCCACAATAGTGTATAATAATTAATACTACAAAAAATAAAAAGGACATATGTCATAACTCTATTAGTCCTTGATGATTATGTATCAAAGTCCTCTATAGCATGTAGCTTTCCTCGCTCATATCCTCATGCTCCCTGAGCCTGGTGCGGACCACCTAGGGGTGGGGGTGGAAACAACTCGAATTTCATGACACCTCCTATTATTCTTAAATCTCTTCTAACTCACCCCCCACCATATAAAACTTGTTGATCCAGAAAATATCTCTTCCAACACGTCTCCTCAGTGAAATCCTTCTTAGAAGAACATTGGGTAAGAAAACTCTAGTGAGATTTCCTCCGCTGTCGCAAGAATAACAACATATCTCCTGTAGATGAACCAATTCTTAGCATTACTCCTGTGCTACAAGCCCACATGCTTGAGTCCAGGCATGGGTATACATCCTACACTATGACCCTGTTATCTGTCAACTCCTATTGATGTCTCAGCCTCATGACCACTGCTGAAGTTCATATCTACCTGTTCCTCAGATAGGAAAATTCCTACTACCAGATCTCATTCCAACACTACATCATAGGTGGAAATGCACAACGGAATCATAGATGAAATGATATTCAAATGAAATCCATAATCAAAGTCTTGTTCTCTGAAGAATGGATCCTAAACTACCTCTAGGGACTATCACAACAAGTCTCTGAACATTGTTAATATTTCTTACACTTTCATGTTACCCTACAAAAGATTCAAAAGCTCTTGGACACACAATGATCTCAACGTGGCTTGGCAAAACTCATCTCTAAAGAGCCTCTCAAACTCCCTCAAATTGGGCATCATCTCATCATGATAATGGATCACCAAACTACACCATCACCTAACTGATCCCTATATAAGGCTAATATCTTGGACTACCATATGATCAGGAGGTTTCCTCACTATATAGAAAACTTGCATGACTACCTCGAGTTAGTCATATGATGTCTGGGGGTGTGGATCACCCTAGTAACTCAGAGGCCACTACCTATAGAACTCATGCAGAACACTCTACCTACATTCATCCTTGGCCTGAACTTCGGGTAAAAACTACTGGTGAATAGGTGGTGGATCCACTTAAATACCACCTTGAGGTAACACCCCAGAATTAGTGACATGCACTGAAGCCTCATCTTGGGGAAGATTTTCATCATAGTCACTGTGTATAATCCTGTTCGGATGTCATCCTTGAAGAATCATAAAATTGAAGAATGATGTTCTAAGATAAATGAGTATATCAGGGGAGATGACTCAAGAAGGACATGAAAAACCAGAACCTAGTCCTATACCATTTATTTCACAGGGACCAGTTTCCTAATGTAAAAAGTCAAAAATCTGGTTTTCAGAGTCCGGGTGAATGGATGTGTCAGCTGTTGAACCAACACAAGAACCTCTGGCCTAAGAGATGAAATAAAAACATCATAATAACATCGCTATGAAACCAAAACCAAGCTCATGACACTGTGATCCTCAATTATAACTATTCTGTGATACCAATAAGTCATGACCCTACTCGAAGGGTCCCATGATGGAACTCCCCAAGCCCACTTCTAATTGGATAGGTGCTTCAGACTAGCACCACATTGCCATATCACTTACTTGGGAGGCACTACATATGTTCCTACACACACAGACACTTCTCCAAGATCAAAAAATAATGAAATATAAAAGTCACTAGGTAACCAATTCATGCATACATCAATATCCTACAACAAGAGTACAAGAGAAGTACTGAATGTGAATAAATGGAATAACAATGACCACCAAAGAAAACTATAAAAGTGTCCAACCTACTGAGAAGGGGGGATCACTGTCGAATACAACTACTAGAAAGCTCATACTCCCAACTCCAGAAAACACCTTGGTCTATCTAACTCACTATGCTCCGCTTGCCTCAGGTCCTCTATGGACTCCGTCGAATGACCTGTAGTAAGTACAAGGAAAAAAACAAGAGAAGGATAAGGAAATGCAGGGGTGAGTATAAAATAGTCATTAAGAACCCAAAAAAGCCCAAAATAGAAAGGGAGAAACTGAATGGAAATAGGCCGCTCGACCTAGCCAGAGGGAATCCCCAATCGAGAGAGAAACTCCATCTTGAAACATCCTCAGTTGTACATGACAATTATACTCGGTCTATAAGGAGTGACAACCCCAACATGTTATAACATCATAAGGACTCCTAGTAATCACCCAAATATACTCATCTCAGACTCAAAGTCTCATGTTTTTCCAACATCATAGCCAAAAAAAACATTCTCTTCATTTCTCTAAATGCAACATGAAACTAGGATAACACATTCCATGAGCTCATCCATCTTGGATGGGACCTGTCTAATAGATGAACTTCATCAGGGACATCTTGTAAGGCCCATCTCCAGTGCCCAGCAACAGAGGTCCTGTCATCGATAGCTTGTGCCCAATGATAGCTAAGGAAACCAAATTAAAGAGGACATCCCCTCACCACTACACATAGTTGAGGGAGAATCGATCCAAAGTGTGCATCATGTGTAGCCTCTCTAACAAGAGAGAATAGAGGGACCCACACCTTTCCACTACCATATAGTCATGGGATTACTGCTCCAAACTAACCTAATAAATCTATATATCTCTTATAGGGAGTATCTTACACCTCAATTGGACGAGGGAGAACCATATCCTAACCAGGTATCATTTATATCATGTAGAGGGACCCACTCCTCGTAACTATATCCAATAGCTAAGGGAGCTCCTAAACTAACGGAGGACCCACCCCCACTGCTACTTAAGGATGGGGGAGTACTACTCCATAATTGAGGACCTTTTCCCTAGAATGATAGGGGAGTACCACTAAAATATGGGAGAACCTGCACCCTGCTATGATAGGGGAGTAAAAATCCATAGATCTAGGACCTGCACCCAAAATTTTGTATTATTATGATATTCTTTTTACCTTGAATTACCCTATTTACCTTTAACTGCGGTAAATAAAAGTTAAAAGTTACTATTCAATAATATTATTTTCATCTTAATGAAACATATTTTACTTAATAATAACAACCATTTATGTTGGATTTTAGAATTTCAACTCAAATAAGTGGTCAAATTTCATTTAAATGGAAAATTCAGTTTTTAACTACTACTTAGTGGCTTCACTATTCTTCAAAAATTGTAGTTTTTCTGAAAAATACCAAAAAATCAGTCTAAGATATATATGATATTCCAAATTATAAAATTATTACTATTTTACCAAATTAAAAATGTAGAATTTGGATTAATTAATTTAAAATTAATTCCCGTTGTCAAAACAATAAGCATGTTTTTAAGAAATATTAACTATCAAAAGGTTGACAGTTGTATATGTCCAATTTCAAAGGGAAATTAATTCCAATGACCAAAATTGGATTAAATGGTAAAAATATAATATAATTAAAATTTAAAACCAATTAAAAAGATAATATAACCATATAAATAAAATAGATTAAAAGACCATTTTGAATAAAAATACAGTATTTTCCACTATTCATCAAAAATTGAATTTTGTCAGAAAAATACCAAAATTTTACCCAGAGTGAATTTTGATGTCTTTATTCTATAGAATAACTTTATTTTGTAAAATAGAACATATAAAAGTAACCAAAACTATATTTAAAATGGGTTCTCCATAAAAGGTGGTAAATCAATAATTTTAAGTAAATTATGCTTAAAATTAGATTCATTCACATTTTAAATGTCTAACATTTATTGGATAAATTTAAAAAAAATTATCAAACATGTATAGTCATATTGTAGTTAGTTCTATTAATTACCTCCATTACAACGGTTAGGCATTAACTTCCATTTAAAATAATAATATTATATTATTTTTTTAGTTTGACTCAGCCTTGTGTGCAACATAAGATTTCAAAGAAGCCTGCCATTACAACGGCTAGGTGTTAACTACCAATTAAAATAATAATATTATATTATTTTTTAGTATGTCTCAGCCCTGTGTTCAATGTAAGATTTCAAATAAACCCATTGTTACATATCAGGTACGCCATAGAACATAGAAACCCCTTTAAGGTAATATTAATATTTAATTCACAAATATTAATAATTATGAAAAAATATTATTCTTTATTTTATAGTGAAGTGACATCCTTCCCCCATTCTTGAAATTCTGTCATCGCTATTTTTATTCACTTATCAAATAAGTGTGGGTATTTATCCCTCATAGCATTTTTAGATTCTCACATTTCCTATTCAACCATATGGTATTTTCAAAAAACCATTACCTGGTGAATTACCTTATTCAGCAAAACTTGCTCTCTACAGTCAAGAATACGGACTGGATGTTCCTAATAAGAGAGATTCTATTCCAACTAAACTATCTCTGGGCTCAAAACATGAGATAGATCTAGAATATTCTTTCTCAACATTGAAATATTAAAAAAATTGGGTACCTCGGACAAACTTGGAGGTAATGCCACACTGTACGCAACATATCCAACTTTCTCTAGGATTTCATAAGGTCCAATGAACCTAGGACTCAACATTCCATTCTAACCAAAACACATCAAACTTTTCCCTGGAGAAACTTTGAGAAAGACATGATCACCTTCCTTAAAAGAAATATAGTTCCTCCGATTATTCCCATAACTTTTCTTCCCATTTTGAGCTATTCTCATATGCTTTGGAATGAACTGATCCTTTTTTGCCATCTCTTCTACTAATTCTGCTCCCATTAGCTTCCTTTCAGCTACTTCACCCTAAAAACTTGGAGTTTGACAAATCTTTCTATATAATTCCTCAAATGGAGCAATGAATATGTTAGAATTAAAACTGTTATTTTAAGAAAATTCAACCAAAGAAATATGTTGGTAGTGACTTCCCTAGTAATCTAGTGAACAATCATGTATCATATCCTCCAAAATCTAAATTGTTCATTCTAAATTCCCATCTGATTGCAGATGAAATGTTGTACTAAAATTTAATTTAGTTCCCAATGACTTCTGATGAAATTTCCAAATGATAGAAGTAAACATGATATCACGATCAGATACAATAGAGACGGTAACATCATGCAACCTAACTATCTCTTTAACATACAACCGAGAAATTTAATCTAGAGAGAAAGTATGTCGAATAGAATGAATATGAGCAGATTTAGTCAACCAATCATAATAACCCATATTTCATTATTACCTCAAGATGTCTTTGAACATCCCACAATGAAGTCCATTGATATATTTTTCCATTTCCACTCTGGCACCTGTAAATACTGAAGCATCCCTATCGGTAACTTCCACTCCGCTTCAACCTACTGACAAGTCTAACACCTCACAGTAAAGTTAGCAATATCCCTTTTCATTACATCCCACCAATAATACACCTAAAGATATATGTACATCTTATTACTACTAAGATGAACTTAAAACGGAGAACTATGAGCTAAACATAACAACTCATTCATCAACTATGAATCACAAGGTACACCTCCAATATCCCAAAGGCCCTCATTTTTTATTTATTTTTGATAATACACCTTTTAAGGGGTGAGGTGGAACACTTACAAGGACCGTAGGTGTAAGTATTACAAGTCCCATAAGCCTTAGAGGAACTCATTGCCCATAGGCTTCAATCATTACATACATCATAGAATAACTACTTGGAACTTCTCCTCTCGAGAATATTAATCCTGAAATTATCTCTCCACTATCACATGGCTATTCAGCATGGGTTTCATATTCATACACAGGCTTGTCCCAATGGCAGGTGCCATACCATATCATTCATGCAATCCTTTTGGCTTCTACTATGGTGAAAGCTCCTTGCTCCTCTAAGTTCTGATTCTTGTTCCTTGTAGGTTTTCTATATTGAATCTACACTTATGGTGGCCCAAAAGCCTTGAGGTGGCCTGGAGGCATTACTAACCCGAAGGCTTAGGTGGCTCGAAGGCCTTAAAGGACTCAGGGACCAAATCGTTAGCCCGAAGGCCCAAACGGGGGAATATTCCCAGCTGCTACAGTGCCAAATAGAGCCTGCTACAGTTCCCACTACAGTACTAGCTACAGATCTGCATAGTTCCTGCTACAATACCTGATATAATTCCTGCGATAGTACTGCTACAGTACCCCCACCTAAAATTATCCTCCACCTGGATTTGATCCCCGATCTCCTGGATGCACTTAAGGAGTCCCCACCAACTCGACTGAGGCTCATGTGCCTGAATCACAAGGCACACATAATCTCTTTCCAAATCATAAAACACAACCATTATCAATGTTAAATTCAGGAAACTTACCCTTCTGAACCAACTATACCTTTTTATACAACTCACTATCATCATTCTATGCTTGCTTAATCCTGTCTAATAAAGATGATCTCACTGACTCCTAAAACAGAATAGAGGAATTTCCTACACTAACAACTTATATTCCAAAGTTCATCAAATAAAAAACCCAAGGATCCCATTAAAAATGTAGCCAGGTTAATGAAGCATTTCTTTTTTGACTCAAAGCATCAACCTCTTTATTTTCTTTTCCTAGATGGCAATGGATTGTGCAATCACAATCCTTTATTAATTCCAACTATCTCCTTTGTCTCATGTTCAATTATTTATGAGTGAATATATACTTAAAACTTTTGTGGTCAGCATATATTTCAAATTTTACTCTATAAAAATGATGCCCCAAAATTTTTAAAGAAAAAACAACAGTAGCTAATTCCAAATAATGTGAAGGATAATTTAACTCATGAGGTTTGAACTAAAGTGAAGCATTATAAATTACCTGATCATTCTGCATAAAGACACAACCATGTCCTTTCAATGAAGAATCATTGTAGACAATGAACTCACTATTTCTAGAAAGTAGTTCCAAAATTGGAGAATTCACCAATCTTCTATTCAATTCCAAAAAACAATCATCACATTATTTTGTCCAAATGAACTTAACACCTTTTCAAGTTAACTTAGTTAGTGGGATAGATAACTATGAAAAATTCTCAACAAACCTCTAGTAATAACCTAAAAAATCAATAAAACTACAAATATCAGTTATATTTGTGGGTATTCTCTATTATTTAACAACTTTTTTCTTATCAGGATCAACAATTATTCCATATTTTGGAACAATGTGACCAAGGAAAGAAATTAGTTGTAACCAAAACTCACACTTGATAAATTCCCTATATAGTTTTTTTAAGGTTTGCAATACAACCGTTAAATAGATTTCATTTTCTTCTTTACCTTTACATTTAGAATATCCCAAAATGTAATCTCTAAACACAACCACCATTTATCACGTGAGTCAAATGAGCCATCACTACAACAAACTGTTATGTTCTGATTTCGACCTTTTCAGGTTGCTGATTTGGAAGGTTATTCTCCTCTGTATGCCTTCCCAACATAGATTCCATGCTTCCTCTACGGAAAACCATTCTGAACATAGAAATATCTTAGATGAAGAAACATGGTAATGTGTAAATGCTATATCATTTCAATATTAACATAAATTAATTTATGGACATTAATTTAACAATATATTAACTTCTAAATTTATCTGAACCGACCTCTAATAACAACTATATGGTCCCAACCTTAAACATTACATAATCTTGAATTAAAGGAATAATTTACATTGAGGATCTACTCAAGTTTAGAGTTTTAGAGAATTAGACCACGAATATTACATTACATCTCAAAAATTTCAAGGTGAACACTTCTACTCAGTTTCAATTTTTTTGGTACAATAAAAACTCCTAGAAAAAAGTGTCATATCTAGTCCCATGTTTTAGGCAGCATGAATTTTCCTTTTTCCCATCATTGACCCTATTCATCTTTAAGTCATGTGAAAAACATTTCAAAACATGGGATAAGCATAAAAATATTAGAAAGGCTTATAAAACAAAGAAAGAAAACATTAGTTCATCAATACATACATAATATAAGATCTTTAACATACCTCATGAAATCATATGATTTATATAGTAAACACAAATCATAAAGGTCACTAGTGGCATCCATAACATACTTACGTTGTAGCTTTAACATCTATATAGGGAGTTACATTTGGAATAACCATCATAGTATGTTCCCAAAATCTCTTAGGAGAAACATTCACATTTACCTCTGTCACATTACCCAATGCATCAGAGAGCTATCTTGGGCTCACCCGCCCTAGGGTTATCATGGAACCAACTGTATATGAAAACAATGCCCAAGAACCATAACATATTTATAACACATAAAACAAACATAAAGGAATGATAACATTTCCACATTTCAATCACAATATGTAATTTAAATATATGACATAAAAAATCCATTATCAAAACCATTTTCAATACCAAAATATGTAAAAGAGTATATGGTATTTATTTTCCTTTTAAAAACATTACTGCTTGTTAAGGAAGCCAAAGATCAAATAATACTCACTACGGCGGAAAGGTATTTGTCACCTCATACATTTAAAGAAACATTATTTTTTTCATTTAGTAAAATTATTAGTAGAGAAAATATTCCTTTTGAATAAAAGTAAAAGTACAAGGGTTTTATACAATGTATTAAAGAAATCCTTGTATAAAACTAAATATGCCTCAATGAAAGGAGATTGAGATGAAGTCCCTTACCTCGTGTCTGACTTGACACGTTCATTCTATAATGTCATAAATAATAAAATAAACTTAATTCCTAGTTGATTAAGAACCTTCTTCAAGTTTACAATTCTTTTAAAGTAAATTATTACAATGTTATAAACATTATGAAATCATTTAAGTTAATAACGGTCTTTTGTCGATATTTGGTACTTGTGTCAAAAATGGATATCTTATATTTAAAATTTGTATATGTGGTCAAACATTCATTATATCCAGAATTATATTCATGATTTAGATATCATATATATCATATATATCCAGTATATACATGTATTTATAATAGTACATAACATTTTGAGGTAAGAAATGAAATGCACCGTTCACGGAGACTGTAAGTCGTACGTACGTATGAATTCTACTTTCATTTCTATTTTTTATTTTAATGGAATTAAAACATAATGATACATAGGTATATTATAATTCTAGTATAATATTATAAATATAATATCAGCGACTCCATCCTTTATACATTCCACGTATGGCATGAACGAGTCATATCACTTTGAGGGGATGGTAGTTGACAATTCCACAAATGAAATTATCTGGTTTACCCATAATGGAAACCATAAAGGTATGCAATAAATGAGAAAATACAGAAGCATAAAGAAAATATAAACACAATATTTATCATATATAAATATAGCCCCATCTTAATGGTCACCAAGAGAGGTGGTAGGAGATAATTGAACAATCATCGTTTCGTGAGGCATTAGTTTGCCATCGACAGAAACAGTATGTTCTTTACCCATTAGATGAATGTGTGTGTAAGTGTAGTTCTAATCCTACTCATAACAAAATACTATTATATTTATGATAATTGTGTTGTTATAAATGATAATAATAAAATTATTTTAGGGGATGGAGAAGTAAATTAAAAGAATAGAACTTAAGAGAAATCGTTATATTTAATTCGAGTAACTTTCCTTTGGTTTGAACCAAAATGAATTATGGAAGTGCCTTATTCCTAAGGTAAGGAATTTAAGAGGAATATAGGGATATTTAGAGATTATTTGGGTAGTATTTGGATGATCCAAGGGGCTTGAGAAGTGTGAGGAATGTGTTAGAGGTTAGAGCTTTTTATGAGGGGGAGTAGGGGATCTTTAGGAAAGTGTGAAAATATTATTTTATTATATAATGGTTTTCAGTTTCTAATGATACAAAACTAATTAATGTCAAAGATAAGTTGACTCATGGGTGAAAAAAACATAAATAAGAATTGGACAGGTTTTGGATATTATTTTAATGTTTATAATATTATTTATTTAAATCATTTATTAATGAGGTAGACACTGCATCATTATTGTGTAATAAATAATTTAATTTCTTTGATGTCTAAAAATTATAAAAAAACTAACATGATGTAAGAAAAATTTTTAGCTTTCAAAATAATATTTATATTTGAAAAGATAACTTATATAACCCTATGTATGAGTTAATTTACAAAAAGATATTTTTTAATGTCATTTTTGCCTTTACTTTATATTAATTAAAATAAAGTGTCATTATCACTCTTATGTGGCTCCATGGGGTCCTAGAATCTACCCAAGGATGAACATGGTCGTTTGTGACTCATAAAATACGGTTAGGACATGTTTTAAGGTAATTTTATATTATAATGATATTCTTTTTCACCTTGAATTACCCTATTACATTTAGCCGCGGTAAATAAAAGTCTAAAGTTACTATTCACCAAAAATTATTTTCATCTTATTGAACCACATTTTACTTAATAATAATAAATGCGTATGTAAAATTTTCAAAATTCAATTCACAAAAGTGGTAAAATTTCATTTAAATGAAAAAGTCAGTTTTGAACTACTACTTAGTGGTTTCCCTATTTAACAAAAATTGATGTTTTTTCAGAAAAATAACATAAATTCTGTCAAAGCTATATTTGTTTTTCTGAATTAAAAAATTATGTCTATTTACCAAATTAAAAACATAGAAGTTGAAATAATTAATTGAAAAATAATTCTTGTTGTCAAAACAAAAAGCGCGTTTTTAAGAAATATTAACTATCAAAAGATTGACACTTGTTTATGTCCAATTTCAAAGTGAAATTAATTCCAATGAAAAAAATTGGATTAAATGGTGTAAATATAATCTAATTAAAAATTAAAACCAATTAATAATATAATCTAACCATATAAATAAATTAGATCAAAAGGCATTTTTGAACTAATGTAAAGTATTTTCAACTATTCATCAAAAATTGAATTTTATCAAAAAATACCCAACTTTTACGCAAAGTGAATTTTGATATCCCAATTCTAAAGATGAATTTTAATTTTTCAAATAGAACATATAAAAGTGAAAAAACTAGATTTAAAGATGGTTCTCCATCTAAAGGCTGTAAATCAACCTTTTAAAGTAAATTATGCATAAAATTAGATTCTTTCACATTTTAAGCCTATAACATTTATTGGATAAATGTAAAAACATTTAAAAAACATTTATAATCATATTTTAGTTAGTTCTGTTCATTCCTGCCATTACAATGGCTAGGCGTTAACTACCATTTACTATAATAATATTATATTATTATTTTTTTATTATGACTCAGCCTTGTGTGCAACGTCAGATTTCAAAGAAACCCACTATTGCGTATCGGGTATGCCATCGAACATAACAACCCCCTTAAAGTAAAATTAATATTTAATTCAAAAATATTAATAATTATGAAAAAATATTTTTCTTTATTTTCATGGGATGTTACACACGCCTTGGTCGAATTAGGGAGTAATATCCCTCTCCATGAACATTATGGGGAAACTCACACCCTAGTCCATCAGGGGTGTAACAACCTTAGAGGAAACTACCAAAAGGTAAGAAAACTCGTTCCAATGATTTGGGGAGTCACATATCTACCTAAAAAGTGAGGTAGATGAAACATGCTCCTTGATGATACATGGGAGTACCAGTCCCAATGTCCATCATAACAGACCACACAAATCTCTAACATCGACTCACCATAGATTTACAAGCATCTTTCTTGGTTTATGACTACTCTTATTTTTTGGCCATAATAGAGGCCACCATCGCATTATACGTGGAAAACTACTTAGGATAGTCTATTAAAAATCTTGAATTAGAGTCCCAGAGATAGAGATATGAAAGGAGGATGATCTTAGGAGGATCTCTTAGGAGTACACAACATGCACTAGGGCACACATGATGTGTGATCCCACCTGAGCACCTGACTGTGTATTCTATTTACATGGCTTTCCAACCCATGTAGGGGTACATGGCACGTAAAGTAGGTAACACTCAGTACCTTGTCACTTGGCCCTTGGATGTGTTCCTCGTCAACTCGGACCAGCCAACCGTGTCCCTGACGCGCTGTGTATCCCAAACTACACAACATGTTCATGCTAAAATACCACCTTCCCATGTAGTTTTCCTATTTCCATGTACTATACCCTATTTCCATGTACCTTGTCCATGTGTTAGTACACAACTAGGTAGTTTCAAATGGCTCTCCTAAGACATGTCTCATGATTAGGCGGTTTGGTGAACTACATGGCATGTAACCTCGATACATGGTGTGTAGTCCCAAAATATTATCTCTCCCAAATAGGAAGAGATATTCAACATGTGTCACTAAACTACATGCCATGCATATGGTGATCCTAGATGGTAATAACCTTTAAAAAAACCCGATTTGTCCCGCTCTTCCCCAAAAACCACATTTCTACCTGGAAAGGATAAAAAAGAATTGTATTTATGCACTATGACCTTCAAAAAATTAATAATGAAAGGATCAAGAACAAAAACAAATCCACCTACCTCATTAGTGAATAATAAAATATATGGATGATGAATGATGCATAGATCACGCTTCTTCTCAATTTTATGATGATATGCAGTAGAAACTGTGATCTACAACACCTTACTTTGTCGATTTGGCTCATTTCCATCCATCGACCAAAGAGAGGAGTGGAGGAGAGGTGAGGAGATACACCCATCATTTGGTGTTTTGTGAGCCTTATGGTTGGGGTGGAGGAGGAATTAGTTTTATCTAATTTAAACCAATTAATTCCCCTTTTAACTCCATGTCACCAAAATTCCCTTAATCAAAACTCCCAACACAGATGACCTTAGGTCAATTATAGGCTATACACAATGTTTTGGACACAACCGAAGTCTCATAAATCTGATTTGAGACATCATAAAAGAGTTATTTACATTTCATGTGAAACTACGCATGTGTGAAAAACATATTTAATATTTTTTATACCACCACACTAAGGCTCACCGATCCCCAACTTCTAGCATCGACTCAGTGTCCGACACCAAAACTATTTTCTGAAATACTATGAAGTCTTTAGGGAAAAAATTGATTCATTACAATAAAATAGTCATAATATTACCATGATTTCATTATGGATAAGAAATATATTTTTATAAGTATTAGAAAACATAATTTGGCTCAATTCATAAAATAAAGGGGGCCTATAAAAATAATGTGTATATTATTAATGGGTAAGAGCGATCAGTTGAATTCATAATTGAAGATATTTTTAACCTTAACACTCTATTTTTATTCATTGAGGAAGGTGCTAGATCACCTTTGGAGTTCAGGGTTCCTCTCATAGAATATGAGGATTCTAGTATCTAATGTCATCCTTATCGATGAGAGTTTTTTGGTTGTTTTTATGTGATCATGATCAATATTAATAGGTCATTATCAATAAATATGAATAATACTGTATACTATGTACTAGTATTTATACTGTCATGATGTTCACTTCATGTTGATTTTATAATGAAGGATTGGAAAACAAAATGGGTTTCTTCTACTAAGTTTATCAAGTAGTCATCCTATATAATCCATTAATGGTATTAATGTAAAGGAAAAATGGTTTTCTGATTCATGGGAATTCACAGACATGTGTTGTCATGAACGGTGGCTCTCTGAATAGTGGGTCCATTATTGAATAAAAGTGTTTAATAACCTAAGTGTCTAGGTAATGAAGTGCTTTTATAGGTTCACATAGATGTCACTTTGTACATATTCACTTAAAGGAAGGTGTTCCCACTGATTAGTGGTATCATATACATGATTATCTTTGAATCAACATGTTTTTCTATTATTTTCATGAAGAATATTCATTTCATAAAGTGATTGAGCCATATCATAATGTATGATATAAAGTGGTTGATGCCATACATAGACCATTATTCTTTTTTAGTCATAGTGTATGACAGTTATTTATTATAAAGTAAGATACATTGAAATACTCTAGTTTTTCTCAATTCCTTAAGCTATGATATGGGAGATATTGTAGTCTATGTATGGAAACCTGAATTGTTAAAAAACATAGCATCGATTCGTGCTAATGATATCTATTATATCACTAATCCAGATTTGGTGCACTGTATAAGTCCTAAATCCATATACATATGGAGAAACATACACTTATAGTTAGTTCTTACCCTATTGATAGCTATAATATGACTATCCCTTATGAATTTTCTAGAGTCCCATATTAATTTAATTATAAATCCCATAGATAAGCATGGTTTATGATAATTACTTGTATAAGAAATTTGAGTGAAATGAATAATATAACAGTAATAGTAAGTGTTGAACCTAACATGGCTTATTATTAGCAATTGATTGTCAATTATCATAGAAACTTCAATACCCATATAAGGAATTCCAAGCGCCAATGTAGGGTTTATATGATATTTCCTAAATAAGAATCCCAACTAACTTGAGTAGGATTAAACTAGAGGGATTACAATTGATAATTCCGATATCAATCAAAATATATGATTTAATGCTAAAATGAAGAAAATTAATATTTGGGAAAAAATATTATAGTATATGAAATTTTTATATATTTTATGCGTTATGAATTTTTAATAGAATATATTCATGCCCAAATAAAAAATGAATTTTTCGTATGAGTATCTTATCTTATGTAAATAAATAAAATGTTTATTTTTTATTTATTTCATTTGAATATTAATGTTTACAAATTATTTTTTAAATAAGAATATTGTGTATTCAATTATTTATATGATAAATTTATTATTATACAATTATTATTCCTTGAATTACATGCTTGGTGTGATAACATAATATTTATTTTTCATCTTGCTCAATATCATTTTACAATAAAAGTTATTTTTATTGAATTTAGTTATAGAATATAGTATATATATATATATTACATAATAGATATATAATGGAATTTATATCTATATTGAGTAAGGTATCATTTGGTAGAGTTAATTTCGGTCAATCTTCCCTTTTTTAGGATCACAAGTCGACTGAAAAATATTGTGTGTGGGGGGGGGGGGGGGGGTGAATTAATGTTTATATATTTTTCAAATCCCTTTTTCTCTCATGCATATTCAACAAATTTCTCTTAAAAATCATAATGATTCAAAAAATAAATGATGATAAAACCTTGGTTATTGAGTTTGAATTCTGGAAAGTATTATTACATCCCCAATGTGTTATTTTTTTATCCCATGACCAAAAAATTCTACATTTATTGTCAAGAAGTATCTATATGAAAGTGTTCATCCTTTAACCTGTTAAAAATAAATGACTCAAATAGTTATAGTCTTGGGACAAAACAAAAAATAATTCATAATGAATAATCATCACCAATGTTTTATTGACCCTCTTCACATGATGGATAAATACTGACATTCTTTCTAGGATACACGAAAGAATTCATCGATTGAATGTTAATATAATGTACTCAATCATCCATCATTTATAATATTCAACTACTCTTCTATATCCATAAAATATCATGTATATATATTCCATAATTTGACTATGGAATGTCCTTAATTATTGATGGAAGGCGATCTCGTCATTTAAACCGATTTATATTTTATAGATTTAATTATAATTCAAATCCTGGCCAAAATCATCATTTATTTCATCAAGTTACCCATGATTATTTCTTTATTCAAATTCTCCAAAACATATATGTCATATTTTAAATTTTATTCCATGATGGTATGCATGTTCGTATGCATATATTGTTTTGTCATGGCCATATATTTTATTGGGAACAACACTCATACTCGACAACTATTTTAGTTAGATCTATAATATTACCTTGAATCAAAATCCTATTTTATTGTGGGGTTTATTACTATAAATAAAATATCACAACATCATTTGAGTTGATATTCAGTAATATTTCATTAAATAATTGAACATTATGAAGTCTCTTTTATACCATAGGAATCCATTGCCTTTGTAATTTTTGAGTTCTTCTTATATTTAAAAAGGTTAATGATTCAATAAATGTTTTTCATACTTTTACATTTTTCATGGTAAAATATAGTTCACAATATTATGTTATCCTTATTAAAATTGAGTCATCCTTATAATGTATTATTTTTATCCTTACAATTTTTTGTTTCGAATAAACTCAATATAGAAACTACTTTCTAACATTAAGTTATCTTTATGAAGTTCAAAGTATCTTCCTCCATCCTAATGAAGTAGGAAATTCATCCATTAAAAATTTAAAAGATACTTATGACATCAAAAAACATCTTTATGAAGTTGAGATGATCTGTATTATGTTAAAATATATCCTTATAAACCTCCCATACATTCTCCAAAAATCTCATTTTGTGTCATAGAATGAATCTTATGAAGTCATCATTGATCCATCCCAATTATTTCTTAGATTTTTTTTAATATTTCCAAAACATTATAATTAAAATAAAAGTACCAAAAAATGACTCAATGTATCATCCAAAATACATTTATATCATATTTAAATGATCCTGAATCTCACTATCATATTGATGGTTCCCAAAAATTCCAGCTAGCTTTTCTCCATTAAATTTAAGGACATTAATTCCCACATTATCCATCTACCCATAATCTCACATAAAAACTATTATAATAACTGTATTCACCATTTATAATAACTTTACATTGAATTATTTCATACCAATTAAAAATAATTTTTTAAATAATTATTTAAAATAAAACACCCTCTTTATGTGGGGTTAACAATCCACCCCTTTGAATTCATTATCATCACTGTCCTTCTTTTCTCAACTTTATTAAAAAACCAATATAAATAAATAAAATAGTTTTAATCAATAATATAAAATAAAAGATTAATGAATAAATCAAAATTATATCTAAATGATTAAGCTTGGTATATATAAAATAGTGGTAAACTTAGAAACCAATATTGTTGTTAAGAAACTCATTAAAAAATTACAATTTTGGGAAATCAGTTAATAATTCCTTAAAAACCTATTTCACAACTAATTTTCTACATTTAGTAAAAAAAATTAAATTATAAAAAATAGGAGAATTTTTTTATCAATCTATAGATTACTTCTTCGCTTCATAGAAAAATTTAAATATTGTTAAATTGAAATGAAAACTTAAACTATTTTATACCTCAATGTTGAGGAATTAGATATATTATCATCTACAACATTTACTTTTCAAATGACTTAGTTATAGCTGGTATAGAGAAAATATCAGATCTCTATTCCTTAGATGGATTAAATTATTATTTATGAGTTTATTTAGCCAACTTTTCCATCAGATTATGACATTTCAGATAGATATATTTTTATCATGAATACTATAAAAGATTTTCGGATACATTTATTGATGTATTACAATAAAAACCTATTACTAGAGTATATTGAGAACCAACATTTAAATATTCTATATTCATCTTAAACAAGATCATTTGAGTATCTGCTTATGATTCAAACATATATTTATCTTTCATTGAACTCAATATAGTTAATAATTTTATTATTTTAATTCCATAAAACACATGTTATTATAAGTAAATATACTCCACCATATATGTAAATCCTTTCATCCAAAAAACATGTATAATAATCATTGGTAAACCCCCTATGACTAATTTTACAAATTCTTTTTTACATTAAACTATAATTAAATGTGTTTTAAATATATCTTAGTATTATTTTTTCTCTTGAATGATGTGGTTCTTTAGGATTAGATTGATATCAGACATGAAGATTAAGTACATAAAAAATATTTAGAAAATATTCTATTAAGTAAATTAGGCTAACAAATAATTTTTTAATTCAATATCATTAATAATTTACCCTTCATTATACTTGGTGTGTTTTCCTCACTTGAATTGGTGTGGATACTCATCTAGATTTTTACAAACCACACCACCTTAAAATGTTTGAGAGAATATTTTTCTTATGAGAAGAAATGTAAAGGGATTCTTACGTAATATGTAAACCAAGGAAAAAATAGTATCTAAAGTAATATAAAGTTAAAATATCACTTTATTTATATTGATAATTATTGAAAAAAATAATTTCTCATTACTAGGAAAAAAATATTCATTAATATAAAAAATCACAAATACTAATGTATTGTTGGGATTTGTTTTATATAATAGTTCCCATATACACTTTATGGAATTCCATTATTCTCAAAAATCAATAAAAATTTAGATAAGAATATATTACAGCTTACTTCACAACCATAAATAATCATATTTTGTTTGTACAACCTACTGCCATCATAGTGTAGCATACAATCCTTGGTTTTTTCTTTGTAATATCCTTCATGTATCTCTCTATTTATTAATGATGATTTGAAATCCCTTTGGAAAACACTAAAGAATTTATAATATATAATGTAAGATAAAATCCAAATGGTCTCATTTATAGAAATTAGAGTATCAGTTTCATCAATGCCAATTCATTTAAATTTTGAATACCTATTGTAAAATATATTGAATTTATTCCTACCCACTCACCTTTTCCATCCAACTTCATTTCCTTATAAAATCCCATTGTTATCCATCATTTTTTTTCTGGTTCTAGGAAAAATTTCTACTGTTTCATTTTTAATCTATTTTATCTTGTTATTAATTTATAGTATGAATCCATTATTTATTATCATATTCTTTTTATATTATTTGAGGTTCATTCTTCTGTAACAAACTAGTGTGATTAGTGGGCATAAAATAATTTTTTTTCTAAACCAATTTTTTTTTTCTATAATTTTTTTAACCATTTACATGATAAGTGAGAATTAAATTTTTTTATATGATCTTCAGATTCTCATTATAATAACTTATTATGGAAAAATATATATCTTTAATACTAGTCTATATTTTTCTTTATTTTTTATAAATGGTTCAGAATAAATAACATTATCCTCCTCATTTTATATGATATCATTGTTGATCTATTTTCATGTTTTAAATACCATCGAATCAAAAGATCTAAAAATTATCTCAAATTTTGGTTGTAACATCTAGATGAATTACCATTAGGTGTGTATCCAAGGAATGTTCCAGAATCTACCTTTTCATAAAGTATGTCACCACTTCTTTCATTATTCGTAACTAAGAATGGAATCTTAAATAAACTATAGTTTTTAAAACTAGGATTATTATTGAACTATATCTCATAATGATTCATATCAGAGGTTGGGCTCAAAATACATATTTTCTAAAGTTTTATCATAGTTGGGATGGATTGTAACTAGAAATGTGCTAATGTATTATATTCAACTAACATGGTCCTAGTCTTATCAAATAAACTTTTCCATTTCGTATTAGTATATATATTCTATTGAGTAGTGCATGGGGAAATAAATTCATTTCTAATATCATTTTTATTAAGAAACTCATAGATCTTTTTTTCGCATTCTCCATTCCAATATCTTATCTCAACCAATTCAATGATAACATTTTCTAATTTTTTATTAATCTTATGAATATTTTGAATTTTTCAGAAGATTTAGACTTATTTTACATGAATATAATACATGAAATTATTACTAATTCATTAATGATCCGAATAAATAATTTATCTTCACTTTTTTACTTCTTTTACTCATGTCTATAAAAATTATAATAGAACAAATATATGGATTTTTTGATTTGAACGTCACTTCCATTGTAAAAATTTTCTTAGCATTTACCCATTTTTTCATGTATTGCATATAATAAAAATATGTTACTTGAAATTAGGTTTATTTATCATTTCCTCTTATATGATTTGTGTAACATCTCGGGTGTGGGTGCCATCACAAGGTGCCCCATACCCGGTTGGTCATATGGCCTCAATCAAATTTCCCCAAATTCCAAAGGCTTCCTACTAGCAGTGAGGGAATTGGGTATGATAGTGGGAAAAATATGACATCATTGGCAGAGTAACACAACCGAAACAAATAGTTAACAGTAGTATAAGTAGTAATACCATACAATAGAAGTAAACTGCGGATGACTAAAAGTAAATAAAAAACTAGAGCACATATATAAATGATTAATGTCACATATGTCTAATAAAGAAGCCAAAGAAGCCACAATTATAGAAATATTGTACTAAACCAAAGTAAAAAAATAAAACAGGTAAACTCTTGCAGCATCGCAAGCGTCAACTTGGTCCCATGATCTCTTACTCCATAGAAATCAAGTACCTGATGTAGAAGGGTGCTTTCCCTTATCTATACCAGTAACCACATAATCTATTTGGGTCAAAAATCATGACACAAACATGGTGTGAGACGAATCCCTATAGGAAACCACCAAAATATCTATGCCTAACTGTTAGTGAATATATATACTAGACAATATGAAAAATGAAGCAATAACAAATAAGTACTCAAAAGTAAACAATCCTACAATTTCTAGTTACATTCATTTATATTTATTAATTATTCAAACCATTGAATAATGCAATCTCATGATCTAGACTATGCTATGTATCCAATGTGTAATTGAAAAATAGATGTCTCAGAAGACCATCTAATAATCAAGTATGACCGAGTCCAAGCTTGTTCTTTTTCTTGACATACTCATCACAATAAAACAATAATTCACATGAAACTCTCAAGGAAATTACTCACTATCTAACCCCTCTGGTTGAACATAACATCAAATCAATAAAGATATAACAATCCTCTGGGAAAGTTTACACAATCTAACACCTTTGGTCTCACAAAACTAAAGACTCTCTGAAGAAGCACTCACCACCAATTCCCCTTGGGGTTTTTAACGATATACTATAGATTCTCTAAGGAATAACTCAACGTCTATTCCACCTGTGGTCTCATAACGGTATACTATAGACCCTTTGAGGGAGCACTCACCATCAACCTCCCCTCACCCATGGTATTGCAACATAAAGATAATTGACACTCTAGGGAATCCCTCAACGTCAATTCCCCCTATGGTCTAATGACACTGGGTTCTCATTGCCCTGTGCAATACAATCGTACACAAATGATACCTGGAAGGCCAAATAAATCTCAACTAATACAAGTGTAAGAAGATGCAATGCATAAAACATACATTTAACAAGAAACAATAAGCAATATATTCCTACATAACAAGTAAGGAAAGGAAACAAGGACTTCATCATAGGAAACCTGGACCAACCAGTCATAAACATTACAAGAGGGAAACACACCCACATGGTGTCCCCTAAACATGAAATTTAGCATAATATATCAATGAAAACCCTTAATCTATCAATCTAACTAATGAAGATGATAACATGGTTCGATTCCTTAACATGAAACACCTGAATCATGGGTAATCAGCACCTAGACATATATAACTGAAAGACGTGCTCCAAAAGACAACAAAACACCTTCATTGACATTGTACGATGAAAAATCTTGAACTTTGGCACTTGAATCATCCTAGAACATTATATATCTACAAAAATGTAAAATTATTTCAACCTTGAATAACATGAGAAAGAGAAATTTGGAAGAGAGACTATATGGAACTAGAAAAATCACCGATGGGAATGAAACACACCCAGAGGTTCTACAATAAGAGCTCGGACAGAGGAATAGGAGGCACTCTAAGATTTCTGGATGTATGTCGCACTCTAGTTCGAGACACAAGATGAAGAAGGATCTTCTAGATATTAGATGCAACCTCAGTCTAATTAATCAAATAAAAAGAAAATTAAACAGCATGTTCATTTAATTTACACACCGAGTACTATCCTCAACTACCCCCCCACATTAATCAGTCCACACAGCCATGTAATCAGCCGTTACACAGCCAGTACATGGCTACCTACTACAACCGAGTACACGGCGCGTACTCAAGAATACCAGGCATGTACACATTTTTTTTTCAAAATTCTTCCTTTTCCCTAAAAAACAAAAAAAATCAAGATCCATACATAAAATAAAGATTCAGGTTCTTACAAACTTCCCCCATTTAAAGCAATTCCTCCAGGAAATTCCCTTCCAAGGATGGAAAAGACGAAACTTCAAACAACTCTGGGCAGTGCGATTGAACGTCAACCACCCTCTCCCAAGTCTCTTCCTATACTCGCCTGTGCTCCTATAACACCCATACTAAAGGAACATACCATCAATGGAGAAACATTGTACTGTGATACACAATCCAAATTGGGTTCTCCTTGAAGGATGCATCCACCTCTATCTCAACCTCCTCAGTTTGAAAAATGTGAGACGAGTATGAAAAGTAACGTTGTAGCTGAGAAACATTGAAGATGTTGTGAAAAACCCAATACCTCTGAGGTAACTGCAACTAATGGGAAACCAACCCAAATCTCTACAAAACCTCAAATGGTCTGACATATCACGGTGAATGCTTCCCTTGTTTCATAATAATCTTGTGTCCCAAACTTAGTGTGACACGTAAGAAAAACTAATCTCCAACCTCAAACTTTAGAGGTCATATCCGTCGATCAGCCTATGATTTTTAGAGAGACTATGAAGTAGCCATCCTCCTTAAAATCAACTCCAACTACTCAGTTGTCTTAAGGAAAAGATGAGGTCCCATCATAGCTTCCACTCCTACCTCCATCCAACATAGGGGTGATCATCATGGTCTACCGTACAATGTCTCTAAAGGTTCCATCTGAATCGTCACCTAAAAATTGTTATTGTAGGAAAACTTCACTAGGGTTATGTGTCTCCCTAAGGAATCCCTAAAATACAAGATTCATGCTTGAAGCATGTACTCCCAGACCTAAACCGTGCACTTAGACTAGCCATATATATAGGGATTGTAAGATATACTTAGAAGTACCTGTGTACCTAATTCCCTCTATAGTCTTTGCCAGACACGAGAAGTAAACTGGGCATCCCTTTCTGAAACGATAGAGTTCAGAACCCCCTAAAAATGTACAATCTCTTAGATGTAAAACATTCTAAGATCATCCACCCTAAAGGTTTCCTTAATCATTAAGAAGTGTAAACCTTCATGAGTCTATCAATGAAAACCCAAAATATATCATTCCCTAGAGGTGTCCATGGTAACCCTATCATGAAATCCATCGTGACATTATTCCACTACCACTCGAGAATGGGTAACTAATATAAAGGCCTTGCTGGTTGCTAATTCTTTTCCTTCACCTGATGACAGGTGGAACATCTCATTACAAAACTAGAAGCATCTCTATTCATACATGGATAAAAATACAAATGGTGTAGATCTTGGTCATCATGGTGAAACCAAGATGAACATTCAAGTCTATGGAATGAAAACCCCGCATCAGCTCCTCGCAAATGTCTGCTAACACCCATACGCATCCAACAAAAACAAAGATCTCATCCTCTCCGACGGTCCATCCAGGAGTAGGTTCCTCACCTGACATACTTTCCTTCCAGAATATGGCTTCAGAATCTGATTGCTGCCTCATTTAAAATCGATCCAGAATAGTAGAGGTAACGGGTACAAAATAATGAAATGTCTTCCACTATCTATCATAGACTTTTAAATGTATCTCAGAGAATAGATCCATAAGATGCTGCACACTAATGGCCTCTTTAATTTACTGTCGATGATTCCTTCTGCTCAATGAATAATCCATTTCATTGCCTTTCCCAAGAATGCAGGAAAGCTCAAAGTCAAAATACTAATGGTACTCAACCCACCTTCGCTATCTCAAATTTAAGTCATGCAGTGTAAAGATATACTTGCGACTTATGTGGTTAGTGAAAACCCCAAAACTCTCTCCCAAAAGATAATGTCTCCAACTATGTAAAGCATCCAAAACTATAGTTAACTTGAGATCCTACGTTAGGTAATTCCTATCATGTGGCCTCAAATGTCGAGACCCATACAAAAAGTCTCTTTCCCCATTCATAAGCACTGCTCCCAGCCCGATACTTGACGCATCATAGTAAATGGTGTAAATCTTGACCGAGTCTTGAAAAATCAGTATCACTGCTGATGTCAATCTCCCGTTCATCTCCTGAAAGGCTAAATCGTAGAAATCTATCACCAAGTACATCGCACCTTTCTTAGTTAGGCCTGTCAGCGGTGTTGATAAGTGTGAGAAGTACTATATAAATCACTTATAGTAACTATCCAACCCCAAAAAACCTCTTACCTCAAAGACGTTCTTAGAATTATCCCATGAAACAACTAGTCTCACATTCTCTGAGTCTACTGATTCTACTGTCTTTGTGATGACATGACCCAAGAAGTAAATTTGATCCATCCATAAGATGAATTTTTAGAGCTTATCATACAACTGATACTCTCTCAGTGTACTCAATATGATCTCATGATGCTTTGAATGTTCATGTCGAGTGTGAGAGTACATTAGGATATCTTCCACAAAAAAAACCACAAAGGAGTCCAAGTAAGGATAGAATAGTCTGTTCATCAGTTCCATGAAAACTACAAGTGTATTCATGAGACCGAACAATGTAACCACATACTCATATAGAACATACCTTCTATGAAAGGTTTTTGGTGGTATATCTGATGGTATTACGCGCAAATGCTGATAACTGGATATCAAGTCAATCTTTGAGAACACCAAGACTCCTTGAATCTGATCAAATAGGTCATCAATCCTCGGAAAACGATATCGGTTCTTGACTTTAAACTAGTTTTGGTTCTGATAATCCATTTAAAGACTGAGGGTACAATCAGACTTCTTCGCAAAAAGGATAGGCATACCCCAAGGAGAAGTATTGGGTCAGAGAAAACCCTTTGCCTGTAACTCCTTTAACAGTTTTTTGAGCTCCTGTAACTCTGGTGTAGCCATTCTGTAGGGGGAAATGGACACCAGTGCCACTCCTATCACATGATCGATAGAGAAATCTACCTCTCTCTCCAAGGGTAGATGTTAAAAGTCATTAGGAAAGACACCTCTAAAACAATCCACCACTATAGGATAGTCCATATGTGTTGTCCCATTGTAATCTATATATAAATTAGCAATTTGGGAAAAACATACTCCTAACCCAAGATACTCGAGTCTCTCTATGCTCACTTGGACATCCCATTTACCCTTGTGTTGAAACAACCCATCCTCTAGTGATGTGAAACTCACCCTGCGATGATAGTTGTCAAAAATGTTCTGGGAGGATACTAACCAATCCATTCTGAGAATGACATTGAAGCCTATCATCTCTAGGACATAGAGGTACCAAAAGTAGTGACACCCACCATCCTCAAGAGTAAACTCATTTAACTGATGTAGACTTTCCATTATAATCCCCAACGGAGTTTCTATCATGATAACATCCTCAGATGTAAAGATACGGAGCCTAAGGCTCTTTACAACGGTGACCGATATAAAACTATGGGAAACCCATGTATAAAAAAAGATAGAAACTAAAACTAAGGAAACTAGAATCGTACATCTAATAATAGAAGGTCCAGGATCATAAACCTACTGAGTCTACTCAACTACAAATGTTTTACCACTTTTGCAGCTCTACGACCCTGCCTGACTATCTTGAGCTGATCCATCCTGTTGTCACTGAAAGCCTTCCTACTGGATACTATGACCACAACCTCTACCTTATCCTAAATAGACATACAAACTCCAATTTCTAGACTGATAAAAAATTGGTGGTCCTGCTCCAGAAGGTAGAGTCATAGCAGAACTCCTATCACTGGCTGCTTGTGAGAAAAACCGACAAAAAATGCTGAAGATGGCCTATCTTGCTGCAGAATCATCACTTGACAGGGTCTCTCAGGCACTGAGCTCTAATATTCCCATTGATACCGCATTGGTACCATACAACAAGACTAACAGAAGGCGTACCCCATCTACTCATTTCTCCACGTGTAGACTCCCTACAGTGATTCCTATAATCTGTCGGAGGAGTAACAACTCTAGATGCTGAACTGCCATGACTCACAACTCCAGATTCCCTCAGATTACATTTGGTGATCAGCTCATGGTTGACTATAGAAGATATGGAAGTCAACCTAAATATGTTCACTTGGGATTATATGTCATTTATGAGGCCATACTCAAACATCATGGCCATAAATGACTCATCACCCTCCAGAATGGATATGAAGCACTGCAGATTTGTGAAGAAAGAAGAGTACTACATGAATGAAAGAGTACCCTGATTTTGACCCATGAACTCTCAGGATCGATTGACCCTCATGGTCTCCAGGTATAAATAGTCATATAAGGTCCACTGGAACTCATCCCAAGCCATAAATCATTGGTTTCATTCCTTTGATATCACATCCCACCATCTTTTGGTGGAATCTTGAAACATGTAGGTTTTGAGATTCACCCTCCTCTCAAGAGAAGTCTCTAGAAGCTCAATGATAGATAGCATGAATTTTAACAATGACTCTACATCCTGAGGTCCTCCATCCCCTAAGAATGTGGGAGGATGCTACTGCTGAAAAACCTGTGTCGACTCTGCCATAGATGAGGATGGATGCAGTACTCCCAAGCAGGTCCACACAAACCTCATGAATCCTTATCGTAACTATTCAACTGCACCAATGTCAGGTATAACAGCTGGTTCCAATACTATCATGATATGAGGATCTACTGGTAGTCCCAGATGTATCATTTTCAGTGTTTGATAATTTCTCTATATCTGGCGTACAACCGGAGGAAGTCTTGGTGGCATGACTTTGCAAGGTCAAGCGCACACCTCAGTTCAATATTATCATAGAATGGAACTTAGAGGTGCATGAAAGTAATAGGATAATAAAAAAATCAAGTTTTACAAAAATGGGGTACATGACCTGTATATCCCTTACATGACATGTTCCCTTAATCTTTAAACATGAGCGTGTACCTCTTCCAAGACATGTCGTGTAACACCCCAACACACAATGTGTTCCTCTTGTGACAAAACATGTACTTGAATTTTTCTCTCATGATCAAGTTCTTCTACATGGAAAAACCACAAGGTTATCTCTTCGATAACACTACACAGTGTGTTCACCCTAAACGTAGTGTACACCACTTATGTTTCAACTACCCTTGTCGTTAGTCACATGTTTGGATACACAGTCGACTCTACATGGCATGTATGAATGGGAAACGATGTGTAAAACCTAATTTTCATCCACCCGTGTCATTAGTCACATAGCTAGATACATGGTCCTTACAACACGGCATGTACTCCCAGTACATGGTGTGTTCTACAAAACATTTCTCAACTCATGTATCTACTCACATGGTTAGTCACACGATTAAGATCTACATGGAATGTAATCACAGTACATGGTGTGTACTTAATAAATTTTTTTTCTTCTTGAACATAAGAACACATGATATGTGTTCATAAAACCACACATAATGTTGTCTGGGTTTTAGAAATTAAGCATATAAAACTTCTCAAGAACCCTTAAAAACTTATAATTATTTCCATGGAATGACAATTTTTATCCCATGAGAGCCCATAATCCCCTAAATCAATGTTTGGAATCCTTTTCCACATTACATCATGAAAAAAATTTAAAAAAAGTTCGTACATGATTGACCAAATTTTGATCTAAGAGGACCCATAACACCTGACAGACAAATGTTTGGCATCCATCCAAAATAAACTTTATGTATTAGCAATAACCTATCAAATAGTAGGTATTATATCAAGGCATCTATTAGAACATCATGCATATCTTGCCAAACCTCTATCACAACAACATCCAATCAGCATTGAACCCTAAATGGCATGATAAGAATGCAAGAAATGTGATCTCTAGAAAGTGCATATATGATGCATGAGATATAATACCCTCATATATTTGGCTTTAAACTAAAATAGAACCTCAATTACATCAAGTATAATATCAATATAAAAGTGAATCACCCAATGGTAAAATCAAATCAACTATAAAAATTTGGAAAACCAAAAAAATTCAATATTCATGGTAAATTGGGTTTTCCCTGTACATGGGTTAGCTAATCACGGGAAAATATTATTACCAACTACCCATTCCTTCATATCCCTGTCTATAGGCTCCAAATAGTAAGACAAAGTAGAGAAGAAAACCAGACTGCATCTGATACCACTTTGTAACGTCCCGAGCCTGGGTGTCTCCATATGGTGCCCCATACCCAGTCTGTCACATGGCCTGAAGCACATTTCCTGGAACACTAGAGGATTCTGACTAGAAGCGAGGGCCTTGAGTGTGATATTGGGGAAACTATACCCTCATTGGCAGAGTAATACATTAGAAACAAATAGTAAAAAATAACAGAAATAGTAATACCATACAACAAGAGTAAACAATGGAAGACTAATAGTAAATAAAAAATGAAGCACATATATAAATGATGCATTTTACATATGTATAGGAAAGAATCCAAACATGTGAAAATTATATAAATAAAGTACTAAAATAATGTGCAAAATAAAACAAGTAAAATCCTATTGCATCGCAAGCCCCGGCTTGGTCCCATGCTCTCAAGCTCTATAGCAATCAAGTACCTGATGTAGAAGGGCGCTTTCCCTTATCTACACCTACAACCACATAATATGTTTGGGTTGAAAAGCATGAACCAAATAGGGTGTGAGATGAATCCCAGTATACAACCACCAGAAGATCTATGCCTATCTATAAGTGAATATATATAGCATGAAATATAAAAAATGAAGCAATAACAAGGAAGTACTCAAAAGTAAACAATCATTCAATTTCCAATTACATTCATTTAAATTTATTAATTATTAAAATCATTCCATAATGAAGTACCATGGTCTATTCTAAGGTCAGTATCCCCTGTTTAATAGAAAAATAGATGTCTCATAAGACCATTTAATAATCAATTAAGACCGATTCCATGCTTGCTTTGGCTTTGCAGACTCGTCACAATCAAAACATTATTCAAAAGAAACTCACTGGTAAAGTTCTCATAGTCTAACTCCTCTAGTTCAAAATATCATCAAATCAATAAATATATGACGAACCTTTGGGAAATCTCTCACAGTCTAACCCCTTTGTTCTCGAAAAAACAAAGGCTCTATAAGGAAGCACTCACCGTCCATTCCCCCTGTGGTGTTTTATCAATAAACTACAGACTATATGAAGAAGTACTCAACCTCCATTCCCCTTTTGGTCTCGTAATGGTATAAAATAGACACTATGAGTGAGATATCACCGTCAATCCCCCAATGGTCTCGCAACATAAATATAACAGACACATTGGGGAAGCCTTCAATGTTAATTCCCCATATGGTGTAAATACACCTGGTTCTTACAGCCCGGTGTCATTCAATCATACACAGAAAATATCAACCAGCCCAATGTAATCTCAACTACAACAAGGCTATGTATATACAATGAATTACACAAAAATTTAATAAGAAGAAATAAGCAATCAATTACAACCTAACAAGAAAAGAAAGGAAACAAGGTCTTCCAAATAGGCAACCTGTACCAAATGATCATAAACATTAAAATAAAGAAAACACACCCACAAGGTGTCCCCTAAACAAAATTTTTTCATAATATATCAATGAAAACCCTTAATCTATAAATCAAATTATGTAAGATGATAACAGAGTTCAATTCCTTAACACAATATACCAGAATCATGGGTAATTGCAAATTAGACATATATAACTCAAATAAATGCTCCGAATGAAAACAAAAAACCTACTTCAACATTGTATGATGATTAATCTTGAATTTCAGCCCATGAATTGGCCTAAAACGTAGTAGATCTACAAAAGGTAAAATTTTTATAAACATGAATAACTCGATAAAGACAAAAAATCATGAAGAGAGACTCTAGGGAAAGATATAAATCACCGATAGGAATTCAACACACCCATAGATGCCTCAATTAGAGCTCGGACGGATTAACAAGATGTTATTAAATATTTCCAACCATAAATTTCTCTCATATTTGAGACATGGGAAGAAGAAGACACTTCTGGAGATTAGACACAACCCCAGTCTGATTAATCAAATAAAAAGAAAAGTACATGACATGTCTATTTAATGTACATGCTGTGTACTGGAATCAACCGGCACCCAAATTAGGTAGTCAACATAGTCATGTACTCAGCCATTACATGGCCAGTACACGGCTACCCATGGCAACCGAGTACACGATGTGTACATAGGAATACATGGAGTGTACTCAGAAAAATTTCCAAATTCTTCCTTTTCCCTAAAAAAACACCCAAAATCAAGATCCATACATGAAATGAAGATTTGGGTTCATAGAATTAGTTTCTTTATATTATTATTTTAAGCATAGAGGAGACTATTATTCCAAAAACTATTCCCTTCGTGAAAACTCAAGTATAAATCCATTCCAGCATATACTACTTGAAATAGATTACAAGGAATTCCGAATTTATTTTGGAAAACTTCCATATATTTAATTATCCAGAATAAACAAACCATTTATCCAGAAAATGACATTGTTACTGACATCACATATCTATGACACACTAAATATATTATTCATAACATTATCCAGGTTGACCTAAATATTACCAATATTGGATGTCTTAACTTGTTTGATCTTTAGAGAGTCTCATTGCTAAAAATGATATATCCCTCTTTATATTATTCAATATTTTTTAGTTTGTTCAAAACACATTTCATGTGGGAGGAACAACCACTATTCATGACCCGTGGACTTTAAAAATTTTATATCACAAATTAAATATCAATAATATTATCATGCATTCATACCCAATTTACTTTATATACATTATCTATTTTGGAACACAATCTTGTTTGGATATTATGAATGTGTGAAATTCATTTTTGTTATTCCCTCCTTCATCACATCTTCTAATGCCTTCTTAAAAATTCTCAAAATTGTTCCTTATATTAATCCTATTCTTAGAAGTTTGGTTCTTCTAATATGATTATAACCAATTCTATTTGTGTCACCCCTTCGATTCTTTCTCACCTCTTATACTTACTAAAGATATTACGTATGTTCCTATATTTTTCTAGGTATTTGTCCCTTTGAGTTTTTCATTGAACCTATTTCGTTTGGGGTTTTAGTTTCCTTTAAACCTTGGTATCGGTGTCTCATTTGTAGATAGAGGTATTTTGTTGTGGAAGATTACATAATGTTCAAGGATGTATGATTTATTGAATTAATAGAGTTTGGGTATACACACGACGATGGGATTGTGAGGGCTTTCTATGAGTTTAGAAGGTTTTGGAGGTCATCTAGGCTCTTCTATATAATTTTAGTATTAAAACTACTTACAAAGAAATTACACATTGTGTAAATGTGTTACACAACATTTATCTACTATCAAAAAGATACAATGAATTAATATAGTCATTGAAATGGTTCAGGAAAGAACTATTTATTCACTTTGAATAAAAATTACACGATTTGAAATATTCTAATAGGGTTAAATTCAACAAATGAGAAATGATTTTCGACATAATTTTAAATCTATAATTACAAGCCATGCAATCCAATTACCAATAAATTATTTCTATGGTTGGAAATTTTTAAGGGTACCCAATTTTTTTTTATTTCCACCACATATAACCCTCTTCTCTAAGACCCTAGATGATTTTTAGGGAATTTTGAAGTCTCAACCTTCATTTTGGATGTTCTGTTCAAGTAATCTATCTATAGTGAGTTGTTTTACTTAGGTTTTCCTCTCTCTATTCCATTTATCTCTATTTTTAGAGTGTAAATATCTTCCTAATGATTGTTTTGGGTTTTTATATCATCTTTTTTTATCATGGTTCTTGTTTTTGATCTTTCACACATCTATTATTTGTGGAAATTATAATCGGAAGCATTTATTAATATCTAATTAATTTAGGTGGTCCAAAACAACACCCTCTAGTCTGTTTAATTGTCATTTATGCAAAATATTGTTATTGAAATGACAAAAAATGTGGATTATTTAATTGGATAATGAATGATGAATGATGATAAATCATGGATTGGATTATTCCTTGGATTTCTTTGGATTCAATGCCTTTGTAACCTAGATTTTGGTAGCCCATTGGGTGAGAGGAACCTTGATAAATAATGAATTGGATAATGGTTTGAAGTGCATTTATTATGAAATGAGATTTAAAGTAGTTTATAGATATAGAATCACTTGGGTGATGGATTATTTCTTACTAAAGTGATAGGTTATAATTTTTTTTAAAAGACATTTTAATTGAAATATAAATATTCACTATCATAATTAAGCATTGAGGCTTACGATATGATATTTTATATACACAGTGTTATGACTTGTGTTGTGTTTTATACTTTATTTATTATATAGTGGGATATTTCGGGACACTATAATGATTATATAGTGGTCCTGGGAATGTTAATGATGTAATTATTATATAGATGTCTATACCCAGATGTTGTAATGCTTATATAGTGGGATTGAACTAGATTGATGTTGTAATTCTTATATAGTAGGCTTGGCCTAGTGTGATGCTGAAATGATTTTATATAGGGAGTTTTGTAGTGGATGAAATTATTATATAGAGGTAGTTTACTGATTATGTGATGATTCCATGGTTTATAGTTATGGTTGGCATGGTAGTGATATATTCTCAAAGGCATTCTGTCAAGGAGTTGAATTAGGTTGATTTTTATATTATATTAGTTGATTAATTAATAAGCTTGTGTATCGCTTTATTACAAGAAATTATTATCAGACTAGTTTTGTTTAGACATGGTGGTGTAATCCTAATGATTTTTACTCACACCCTATTTAAAATTCTGTTTGGTACCTCAAAATATTAAATGGATGAAATTTTAGACAAGGGAAAGAGACCTAGTTGTTTATTGTTGTTTACTAGATGAGTTGGAGTTTGGGGATGAGACCAATATGAGGTTCAAGACTAGGGAATTTTTAGATTATTTATTCCATCTAATTTTTTTTATTGTTTTCAGTTGTACATTTATATACATCTCATATGGTCATTATAAGATTCATTATTATTGGTTTATTGGTTCCTTCTTCTACTTCCCAGTTCTATGTTGCATTGTTCACACGATTCCCATTACTTCTATATTTATTGATACCTATTTATTTACACTATATTGCAACTCTATACCAAGTGGTATATTATACCCACTATATTCATCACCCCAATTCTAGTAATAAACTTCTAACATGCGAGGAGGAATGCTTGAGGTACCATAACTAGTCTGATTTGGCCATGGAAAAGAGTGCCAGATAGGGAATGTTACAAAGTTTTATCACAAGATTAGGTTTTTTCTTTTTTGTTTCATTACTATTTGGGAAAGTTATAAAGAAGACTAGGATGTGTCAATACATGGAAATGAGTTGGTTTTTGGGAGTAGCTAACCCATATATGGGGGAAAATTCGAGTTCCTCGGGATGATATTGTTGTTCATGATGTTAAATTATTACAGTTAATGTTATTTCACCCTAAGTTATTCACATTTTGTGTGATGTTATTTTTTCTCTTGGTTTATAATAAAGGACCTATAATTAATTATATTAGTATGCATGAATCATGATAGGCACGTAGAGATATATATTGACATGCATTTTTCATGATAATGACATATTTATTTCTTGTTATGTATTTTCCTTAGTGAACTATGATATGAGATACCTGTTAAATCTGATAAATGGAATGAATTAGCAGTTGTTTCATGAATTTTTTTATCGATGTTTAAAGAGAAAAAGAGTCAATGGTTCTCTATTATTTTTACCTGTTGAGGTTGGACATATTTTAACTAGTTTTATGAAGTGTGTGTTTGTCCTATAGGGAAAATTCAACCTCATCATATTTGAGTTGAGTATTAGGAAAGTGGAAATAAATGTGTTCCTGAGACAGTTGAGCTAGATATTCATGTATATTTGGATGATTTTATGGATGTTCATCTTCATGAAATAATCTTGAGGGTCATAAAATCTAAGTAAAGGTAGACTGTTTTTATTGTCTCATTGATGTTTGAGATGAAGAGATATTTCCAACTACATCATCTGCCTATGTTTACTAGGGAGGGATTCTACCAGATAGTTCAGTTATAGATCGATTAGGTTCAGATGATCTATATGTACATCAAGACACCCATCACTTGGAGGGTGAATCTTTATGTGTATATGATTCGTGGACCTACCAAGCATTTGTGGGGAATTTTATAACAAGATGGGTAGAAAGAGGAGTTATCTTAGAATGAATTTGAGGAGAATTTTATGAGCCACATCTATCCAGAGATGTTGAAGGATAATAAGTGTTGTGAGTTTATGAAATTTATGTAGGTGGGTATTGTAGCGATGGATATGCCAGATGATTCACCGACCTGCAGTGATTGTTTCCATTTTTAGTAGACGATGTGATCTCCAGGTTGAGGTGTTTTTAGTATTGGGTTTTATTTGATATTTGGTCATAGGTGAACATATTTCTGTTAAGTATCTTCTTAGAGGTGGTGAATCAGGCACTCATCATGAAAGGGAATCTGGGAGAGTCCCTAAGTGACATCCATGTAGTTTCAGTAGGGTGAACTGTGATTCCTTTCTCTAGTCGAAGGAAGTGTCATTATGATTGTTTTATCTAAGAAAATAACAACCAAAGCATTCAAGGCAGTGGGTTTAAATTTCATGACCATTTTCCATTGTATTGCTATCCATGTGGGAAATTTCTCCACAGGTGGCGTCAGTGTCCGTTTCTTAATTTAGAGTTCCATCCATGCAGCAGGTTGGTTTATATTCATATGTTTTGTTGGAAATTATGATAGTAGAGCAGTGTTAAGGGATCCATATAGGTACCAGAGTCTAGTAAAGACTCAACTACCCCTAGAAGATTGGTAGTTTGATGTCCACATGATGTTTAGGTCAAATAAGGGGATGTGGAACCCCAATGTAGAAAAAGAATTACTAGGTTGAGGGAATATCACATGTGAGTCATCCTAGATCCTCAGGTAGAGCGGATAGTCAGCTACACAGTATAATAACTACTCAATTTATTATAGATGTAGGACCTTCTACCATAATAGGTATACTTTTTTTATCACCTACGGTTTCATGTGGATTGTTTCATAAAAGAGCATCATATGCCTTTTTTATCATCACTTTTTGAAAATAGGTTGGGAAAGGTTATGGAAATATTTGATGTTGTTTTCTCCATCAATACACCTTTTTGAGTGATTTTAGAGAATATCAAACATTCCAAGGCTTTTCTCAAGAAATTGGTGGTTACCATTTATTTTGGGATCCATTCATGCTTGAAATGGTAGGTTATTATTTGATTCATCGTATGGTGCAGCTAGCTATATACCAAGATAATATTTACTTTTTACTAGAGGAGAGTTACATTCCAAAATATATAAGGAGGAAGTTATTTTCACAATGGAGAGTGGGATCTTCAAGCTAGTCAAGCAAGACCAATTTAGTGTAGATTGGATTTTATGATAACTCAGATATCATAACCTTCTCTTGATGATGTTGGAATGATTTAAGGTTTATATCTACAAGTGGTAGATGATGTTTAGGGCGTATTTCCTGAAAATTTATATGAATAACACCTGAGTGGGAGATTGAGTTCATGATTGAGTTGATTCTGGGAGTAGATCCAGTTTCCATTCTACCTTATAAGATAGATCCAACAGATTTTTCGGTGTTAAAATTCTAGTTAGAAGATTCAAATTTTAAAGGTTTTATAAGCCCTAGTACATCTCCATGGGGTTCTTTAATTATTATCACCAAGAAGGTTGATGTGGAATTGCTATTATGTTTGGATTATTAGAGATTGAACCAGATGGCAGTCAAGACTAGTATCCCCTTTTACATAGCGGCAATATCCTCGATCAATTGAGAGGTTATATGATCTTCTCTATGATAATTTTCATATCAGGATACCACTAGTTTATGGTGATACCATCATACATACCCCCACACTATTTTTAGGAGTAGGTATGGATTTTATGAGTACCTAATTTGGCCATTTGTTCTAAGTAATGCACTAGAGGTATTTTTGTCTTTGATTAACAAGATCTTTCATCCTTTTCTAGATTGATTTATGGTTGTTATTTTTTGATGAATTTGTTTTCTACAAGTATGTAGATGATCATTCCCAACACATTGACATCATCTCGATTATATTGATAAAGAATTTTATTTACACAATGAAAACAAAATATAGTTTCTGGATTGATAGAGTGAGATTATTGGGCCATTCTATAATAGTGGTAGGAGTGTCAGTGGACCCAAATAAGGTTGAAGCCATTTTTAATTGGGAGAATCGCAAGAATTCATTTGATAATTAGATATTTATGGGTTTAGTAGGTTATTATTAGTGATTTATCCATGAATTCTCCCATATGGAAACATTGATGTGAGTGCTGGAGAATAAACGAGTGATGTTTTTTGGTAGATGATTATGATATATATTATTAGGAGTTTAAGTGTAGGATAAACTCAACACTTTTACTCACTTTACTTATGTTTGGTAAAGCATATACCATGTACTATGGCATATCCAATGTTAGAATCAGAGCAGTTTTGATGGATGAACATAGAGTGGTTTCTTATGGATGAAGAATGATGAGACCAACTGAGAGAAATTATCTTAATAATAATCTAGAGTTAGCTGTGGTGGTGTATAACCTAATATGTTGGAGACACTATCATTTGGGAAAGATGAATTTTGTGTACACAAAAAACAATATCCTCAGGTACATGATTTATGAGTGATATGTAAAACTACCATAGAGGATGGGGGTCAAGTGTTTATAGTATTTTGAATTCAAGATGGCTTATTTACATAGCAAGCTCAATGTCATTATTTATTCCTTGAGGTAGAAGACCCAGACATAGGATGTTATGGATTCTTACAATTATTGGATAATGATGGAACATTTTGAAGACTTGTATTAAGATGTTCTGGAGTCTCAGACATGAGTAGATCTGACTTAATCATCTATCATAACTATACTTATTTACATGATCAAGAAAGAATATATATCTAATCTATAGGGAATAGTTTTGAGTGGAAAATTTTATAGTGGGGAGACATCATAAAGATGACCCCTTTATCTTATAAATTATCTTCTTTTTAGTTGAAAAATATGGATTTATATAGGATTTCATGATGATTGGATGAGATAGTTTCATTCTTATATATGTGTAGAATATCCTGGCATAAAAAAGATGTGTCGTGTTCTCCATATATTATACTACTATCCTAGTATGATGAAAGAGATAATGGAATTTGTGGTGAGATGTTTCACTGATCAACAGGTGAAACTCAAGAATTAGAGGCTTGATGTGCTATTGTAGAATGTACCCATTAATAAATGGAAATGTGATGATATCACTACAGATTTTTTGACCAGATTACCCAGGAAAACACATAAGAGTATTGCGGTATGGGGGATCATGGATAGACGGATGAAGGTTTCCCACTTTCTACCCAATAGGGAGGCCTTCACTTTTTATTATATGTGTAGTCTCTTCAAGCATGTGATAGTTTAGTTTCATGGTGTTCTAAGGAGCATCGTTTCTGATAGAAATTTTTGTTTCACATCTCGGTTCTATAAAGTTATCTAGAAGCCACTAGGATAATAGGTTTTTATGATCACATCCTATTATATAGAAATTGACGATCTATCTAAGTGGACTATTTAGGTTCAAGAAGATATTTTATGATCCTCTGATATGTATTTTTGTGGTTCATGGGATAAAAATATAGAACACATAGAGTTTTCATATAATAATAGATTATAGTAATAGATCTAGGTATCACCTTTCAATAATTGTATAGAAGGTAGTTCCGTTCTCTTATTTTCTTGTCAGACAAAGGTGATTCAGTTCTTGTTGGACCTAGTATCATGTAAGAGATGTCTAAGAAAGTTCAATTGAACACTAGGTGGGTGGTTACTAGAAAATAATACAAAAATATTATTCTGTCTATCAGATATGAACTCTAGAGTTTTAGGTTAGTCATCTTGAATACTTTGGGTGTTTCCCATGTTGGGGAAATGTCGTATCAAGAAATAGGGAAAGATAACACCAAGGTTTGTCAAGCCATTTGAAATAGTGGAGAGGGTCAGTCTAATGTTTTACTGATTTTCCCTCCCACAATACTATAATTACATGCATGAAATGTTTCATGTGCCACAAATTTAGAGATTTCATCCCAACACTTCTCAATTGATAGACTTTGATGACATCAATATTTGTGTAGATACATCTTTTGAGGATAATTTGATATAAATTGTGGACCATAGTGAGAAGTATCCTTAGGATAAGACTATTCCTATGCTTTGAGTGTAGTGGAGGCATGGGCATGTTCAGGAGGATCCTAGAATAAGAAGTTTTAGGTGTTAGCATTGTGGCCATACTTGTTCACTGAGACTCCATAGTAATGTTTGGAGAAGCTTTTGGATGAGATTTTATATGGTTGGGAGTTTTTAAGATCCTATATTTTTCCAAGTATTTCCATCCTTGAGTTTTCCATTGAACCAATTTTGTTTGATGTTTTCATTGTCTTTAAAAATTTGTAATTGATTATCATTTGTATAATGAGAGATTTTGTTGGCTAAAATTACATAAAGTTCAAGGATGCATGTTTTCTTGAATTAATGATGTATGGGTAAAAATGTGTTAATGGGATTATGAGTGTTTTCCATGAGTTTAAAAGGCCGCATAGGTGTTCTATTCTCTTATATGGAATTATGGGATTAAATATTACTTCAAGAAAATTAAAAACCATGTAAATGTGTTAAATTATGTGTAACTACTTCCAAGAAGATATCAAGAATGAGTACTAATCCTGAATTGGTTCATGTAATGAATTGGTTAGATTCCATGAATAAACATTACATGACCTGTAACATTTTGAAAGGTTTTAATTCCCTTGATGTGACTTGATTTTTGATGAACTGTTAAATCAATATTTATATGCATCCTAATCCAAGTACACCTCATGAATTTCTTAGGTTGGAGGTTTTAAGTGCACATAATTCTTATGATATCCTCCCACTACCTATAGACCTCCTCTCTTAGAAGTTGGATGATTTCAATGTGATTTTGGAGTCTCCTCTTTCAATATGGATGTCCCATTTATGAAATAGATTTATGATGAGTTTTATTTCTTATTTTTTTCTCTCTACCTCTCTCTCACATTTCTCTACATTATTTTGGTGTACATTTATTGATTGTCGCTTTTTTTGGTTTTAATCGCATCGTTGTATGATATAGTTTTCTTCTTAGGATATTTCATGACTCTATTCTTTTTGAAAATTCCAGTTAGAAGCATCTCTTAATCTCTGGCTAAGGTTAATGGTCTAAATCTTAACTCAATGGTCTATTTAATTGTCAAGTATGTGAAATATTACAATTACATTGACACAACATGCTCGTTTATCTTCTGAATGACGATTGATGATAAATCATGGATTGTGTTATTCTTTGGATTCCATTGTATTAAATAGTATCAAAAAAAAGGACTGTGGCTACCCATTGGGTGAGATGAACCTAGATAAAAATTAATTGTCTAATGGTTCATAATGTGTTCAGCATAATATGTGATTTCAGGTGATTTATGGATATACAATAAATTGGGCGGTGACCTATTTCTTATTGAAATTACTGGTGATAATTTTATATATATAAATGTATAATTGAAAGACAAATAGTAATTGGCATAATTAACCGTCGAGGTTTATAATATGATATTGTGATATACATGTTGTTATTAATTGTTTAGATTTTTATGTTGTAATTCTTATATAGAGGGATATTCTTGGATGCTATAATGCCTATATAGTGGGATTGGACATGTTGATATTGTATTGATTATATGGATGTCCATGCCCACTTGACCTAGTTTGTTGCAGTAATCATTATATAGCAAGATTATCCTAGTGTGATGTCAAAATACTTATAAATAGAGATGTTTATATAGTCTTAAATGATAATACAAAAATATTTTCATGGTTATGTGATTATTCCATGGTTTATGATTATGGTTGTCATGGTTGTGCTACACGCTTAGAGACATTCCGAAATAGTGTCAAACTAGGTTGATTGTTATATTAATTAGTCAATTAATTAATTAACAAACACACCTATGAATCTCTTTATTTAATGCACTTATTATCAGACCGGTTTGGTTTATACATGGTGGTGTCTGAGTATGAAGTTTTACTTACACCCTATTCCATCCTCTGTTTGGAACCAAAGTAATTGACATGTATTCGGGGTTGGTCAATGAAAAACACCAGGTTATTTATTATTTCTTGATTTATAGGATGGATTTTTTAATTAGGATTGACATGTTGTTTATAAATATGGAATTTCATGAATATTTGTGATAAATGAGTATTTTATTTGTTTTTTAGTGTTACATTTAGATACATTTCAACTTGTGGATACATGATTCATTGTTATTTTTTATTGGTTCCTTATTTTACTTCCCAGTTGTATGTTTCACTATTTCATCTTATCCCAATACTATTATATTAATTGATACATATTTATTAACGTTATATTGTAACTCTATACCACAGGGTATAATATCCACACTATATTCTCCACACCCCTACTTCTAGTTGGAAGCCTCTAGTGTAAGGTGAGGTGCTCCTAAGGTTCCCTAATGTGACCAATTTTTCCATTTGAGAGAGTATGAGATTATGGTAAATTATAGTTATTTTACCAAAAATTGAAGGAATTATATCCAAACATATGAAAACAGCAGTAGTAAAACTGAAACATCATTATTTGAAGGATTTTTTTGGAATGGTATGAACCTCTCTGATATATTACTTAATGAAAATATGGTGTTGTAGGTGTTCTGGGTGGCCAAGGTGACTCATTTAAACAATTGAAAAAAATTACTAGTTTTTACAAGTTTTCTAATGGTGAATCTTTGGTAGTGACTCACTGGTGGTGACTCATTAGAGTTGACTCGCTGGCGGTGAATCAAATGATGTAAACTCACCGACAATGACTCATTGACTATTGCATGAGTTTTATCTAATGTTCACTCACTGAGTGATGCCTCATTGACTGGTTCCTTGTATAATGGTGGATCATGATATGTTCCCCACCGAGTGGGGACTCTCAAACATCCCCTTTTCTAATTATTACTCATGAATAGTGTTTCCTATTTCTTCAAATTTCTCCACTTTTAACATTTTATTTGATGTAAAAATATTTTCAAGCCTTAATTGGAGGGTTTTGAGACCATTTCAAAGCCCATAAATACTACCTTAATTTTCCAAAGGGTCTTGGGGATTTTACATGGTCAAACCATGTTATCTTGACCAAATTCACCTCTAATGGAAAATAAAAAACATATCTAAACTACTGATCCATTGAGATCTTTTGAAGGATACCTTACCCATCAGTTCTTCCTTATTGATTTTTTTTGGTATCATCTACCTCAAACCCTGGATCGCATAGGATTCATGTGATCATTATTCTGGTTTGGTTCATGATTCCATAGTTCTTTTCTTGTTTTATGCATGCCCCTATATTTGGTAAATCAGAATGTGCCGATTGCCTGTTCTTCTAAGTAGGTTTTCCTTTTTTTCTCTCATATAGTGTATCATGTGGGGGGGGGGTATGAATGTTTAAAATATAGAGATAATTTAATTCATATTAATAAATACTATTAAATCATTTTATTATTAACATTATGGTCTGGGAAAAGTGATGCATGTTCTTACTGTTTTGTTTTCTATGTTGCTATTTTGATTTTTATGGGTTGATTACCCACAGAAAATCATGGCCATTGGGGGACCCTGTTTCCATATGGAATGGTTTATGGAATGCATATTGTTTTTTAATATTAAAAAATGTTATGATATTTTTTAACCATGTCTACTTGGTTAAAAATTTGATTCTCAGGGATTATACTATTTCTATGATAACAACTGAATTAAAAGTTGATTTAATGAAGAAATTCCTTGTTATGTCTGAATATATTTTTAATTTTTTTTTGTGTGGTGATGTGGTTGTGGGTACGGTTTTTCCCTGTGGGTGGGTTCTAGGAATTTACTAATATGGGTATGGTATATTTTTGTACCAGGGCTGAAGATCTGTTTGCGTTTTAGTTTGTTACTAGATGAAATTGTGAGTTGGGGATTTTTGTGGTTGAGATAATGGATTTGGATGGATGAATTTTAAGAACTATTTTAGTGGTTATTATGAGTGATTAAAGATTCAAAACATGAAGGAAGCTTCACCATATAGCTGGAGTTCAGGGTGTGATGTGTCTTTAATGTGACATGTGTTAATTTACCTTGATTTTGAATGTATTCTTTTCTATGAGTGGTGCTTAGTAGTTACCTGGGTAGTGATGGAATGAATAAATAAATGATTAATAATGAATGAAATGAAATGATCTGGTTCGGTTAGTGAGATGAATGTGGTTAATGAAACATTAAATGGTGGGTTGTGTTTTCAAATGTGGTTAATGCTAAATAATTAATGGAGTCAAAAGATTAAATGGAATTGGTTGGAAATAAAAAATGGTTTTGTGTCTTGATATGAGATTTCATGCATTTAGAGGTAACCACAATGGTGGTAGTGTTGGGAGTTGGTTGTTCAATTAAGAACCCATAAGTTGGGATTGAGTGTTTGGTACCATATATGTATATACTTGTACTATACTAGTGATTTCTATCAGAACCCCATCCTAGTTCAACCCTATGTGACAAAAACCACTATCTTCATGGGGGAGGGTGTATTTACGAAATATCTAGGAGGGAGGATTAACGGTTGGCCACCCACTCTTCCATGATCCCTTTTCAAGGCAGTGATAACCCACGATTCTTTTGGCATGTTATAGTTTGTGAGGCCCTTGTGTGCTTGGGAGAGTGGGGTTTTCCCAGGTGTCTTTAGGATGAGACGTTTTATTATATAATAGGTGTATTCAGTATGAGGTTCAATTTGTGTCCTAGGTATATGTGGGAGGGATGATATGCTATCTATGGACCAAGTGTCTATGAGAGGGATGTGATGTGATTTGTGTACCAGGTGTCTATAGGAGAGATGTGATGTGGTTTGTGGACCAGATTTTTGTAGGTGGGGGGGGGGATGTGATGTTTTTTGTGGACCTTGTGTCTATGTTAGGGATGTGGTGTGGTTTGTGAGGCCTAGGTATGTGTGGTTGGGTTGTGACGTGATTACTTTTAAAATAGGTGGAGTGTGAGGATATTTTCCATTAGGAAAGTGCATCTAATCATTAAGAAGTGGTGTGGGGGTTCCCTATCATCAATGTTAATTATATTACATTAATTGGCTTGTATTATTTGGTGAGCGTTACTTAGTGAGGTTGGGATATTTAGTATAACTGTTAGGTGATTTTCCATTCTACTGTTTTCTCACATAAATATTAATATGTTTCCCTGACATGTGCATAATAATCTTTTGTTTTCTTAGTGACTATACTTATATGCTCACCCTATGTATATAAAACTATTTTTAGGTTCCCAAAAGAAGTAAATAGACCATTATAGGAATTACTAGATCATTATTTAGGATAATTGTTGAGTCACTGCTTTAGCATTATTTTGGGTATTTTACATTGGAGTTTTATTGTATTTGTAATTTCCATGTTCTATGCATTCATATGGGACGGTTTTTGGACTTATTTTGTATATATGTTGGAGTCATTTTTTATTAATCCATCATATATCCTGATCATGTTTTATTAAAAAGGTTAATTCCTTCTATATTTTTTGATCTGTATACCCTTAGTGATAGTCACCAACTCGGGGCCTACTGGAGGTGGGGCTCAGGGGGTCATTATCTCCCTTTCTCCAGTTCTATCCTAGGAGGGGTATATTTAGAGGGAGGGGTCATGACATTATTATTATAATTGTTTTATTGTTTCATTTTTTTTTGTTTTGAGTTATTAATGATGTTTTTTTCATAATTTATTTTTGTTGATCTCTTTTTTAGACCCTAGGGATTAATATAAGCTAGTTTTAAGAATCCTTACCCTTCCAAATCAATGTAGATTTTTATTTTTATTTAGATCTTCTAGTAAATTCATATTTCTATCTTCCACTGTATTCTTCTAAAATATTTTTTTTTCATTTAAGGTGGAACATAAATATTCTTTTATTAAATATGACCAGTTTCTTGAAATATAAGGGTGTTTGAAACAAATTTCTTAGAACATTCACCTTGTTATTCAATAACTCTATTCTTTTCAAATTTGATTTTTACTTATTCTCTTCCTATATTCAAATTTATTCCACTCTAATTCATGAATTTCTTTATCCACATAGATAAGAGTGGAAATTATATATTCAATTATTTTTCCTTTGTTATCAACCTTATGACTAAGTTATTCAATTTATTTTATTATATTATATATTTTTAGAATCATTTTTTTATATTTGAATTTTTATTTAAATGAGAACTTTATTTCTCAACCTCATTTTTTTCCTTCAAGAACATTTATATATCTATTCTTATAGTTCATTTTTAGATATGTTCTTCTATATTTAGTTTACAAACTATTGATTTATGAGTCATATTTTGACGAGTAAGCTTATTCTTCTTCTAATACCTTGATAATTTTTTGAGAATAAATTCTCAAAGATTAATTATCATTTAAACTTTGTTTACTATCTAATACACTCTCTTCAATTCGTCACATGTCTATTTTTAATGATTTGTATATCTAATTTTTCTTTTCCTTTGACAATATCTTCTTTATAGAATTTATTTTGTTGGTAACCTTTATGGTAGCTTCAACATCTTCAATTTCACATATGATTTTTATGCAATAATTAGTATATAAATGGACAACTATCACATAATATAATAATTTAAAATGGATTTTCCTTTATACTTTCCTATCTCTGGATTGAAATTTATTTAAATCATGGAATGAGCTTTAGTGAAATCTTTCACACTTTTTTCTTCATCAAAACAACACTGTTCATTTTCTTATTTCAAATCATTGAAATTATTGAGGATAATATATTTTTGTTTATTTATATTTATTTTTAGTGTTTTAATTTGAGTAATATGAAATCCATTGATCGAGAAACAATCAATATCTCTATTATAAAGGATGAAATATAAGAATAATTTTTTAGGGATAATCCTTATTTATTTCTCAATAATATTTGAGTATTTTGGACTTTCATTATATCCTCTAATGGAACTCAAAATAATATTATTTTTGGTGAAATACTTATCAATTATTTCTTATTTATTAATTATAATATCAACAAAATATAGTTTTTGGATTTATAACTTAACATATTTCAAATTTTTTTCCTTAATAAATACATTTATACTTATTTAAAATGAAATTTCAATTATTTAATACATAATTATTTCTATCTCATTTTATTATATTGATGAAAAAACACATTTCTAGCCTTCCCGTCTCTTTTAAAATATTTATTTTCATCCAAAGACCTTTCTAATGACTCTTTTGGCATAACATATCCATATTAATTTTAATCAATAACATCATTTCTTAGAAAGAAAAATATGGGATACTATTGTATATTTTTAAATTGTAATTCTATTTCTATTAATTTAGTTTTATTAATCAATGAAACAATATAGATATAAATAATAAATATTAACTCAATCTTATACAAATTTATTATATCACAAGAAGGGTGTAAAACATTGAGAGGTGGAGGGGGTAAAATAATGTTTATAAAATTTTAAAATCACTTCTTCTCTCATGATTATTCAACACTATTCTCATAATAAATATAATGATACCGAAAATAAATGAGAAAAATTCATTTTTAATGGGTTCTCATCCTAAATGGGTTACTAAATCACTCATGTGTGGTGTTTTTTATCCCATGCACACAAAAAATATCCCTTTATTTTCATGGAGTAGCTATAGGAAAGGGTATGGGATTAAACTTGTCCCAATTTATGGATTTAACTAGTTATTCCATTGTACGAAGAGAATAGAATAATTGTCACTGATAAATTATCATATATGTGTGATAAATCATTTTCATGGGTTGAAACAAATATTTATTTTCATAGTTTGATACATCATAGAGCTCCTCTCCTAATATCATGAATATTTTTTCTATAATTTTGATATGAAAAATCCTTGATTCCTTGGGGAATGTGATCTAGAAAATAAAATAGATTTATGTCTTTGATTTTTAATTATCATTCAAATCCCAATCTATAATATTAATTTTTTTCACCAAGAAACATGAGATTATTTAAATATTTTAATGAGATAAAAAATCCTATGTTTATTTAAAATCTTTTTCCATAATTAATTTCTTATTCACATGAATATAATGTTGGGGATTCACATGAATTATTATTGATTAAATAAATTTAAGCCTCCATAACCTTTATGGGATGGTTCATAAATCATACCATGAATCAAAATATTATTTGTTTGTGACATTTATGACCATAATGAACATATCACAACATATTAAGATTTAATATTCACTAATACATCATTAATGATATGAAAATAATAACGTTACATGTATATCAGTAGTGGTCAATGAGTTTGTGACGTTTTAGGCCTACTTATATTTCATTAGGTTAGTAAAGCTTATGATGTTTTTATCCTTTTCCATTTTCTTGGTTAAATATATTTTATAATATTAAATACTTCCTTCTAACTTTGAATTATCCTAAAAAATTTTTATTTGTATCCTTAAAAATATTTTTTTACAATACAATATAGAAAATAATAAAATCACAAGGTTAAATAATAAATATAAAGTTTATTGTACCCTAGGAAGTTACCTCAACCATCCTTACAATATAGAAAATCCATCCTTGCAAATTCCCAATGATCATTACAAATCATTAAAACATTCTTATGATGCCAACATGATCCCTCTAAATCCAAAACGGATCCTTAAACAATTCCACACGTTTTCCAAAAAACTCATCCGATGGTAAAGAATTAATCTTTTGAAGTCACCAGTGATCCTTCAAAAGTATTACTTAGAAAATTTTTCATAATTTAGAAACATGAGAATTTATACTTATATACCTCAAAATAAATAAAAACATAATCCAAAAAATATTTATAAATTAATAAAATATCCTTGAATCTCAATATCCTTAGGATGGTTCCTTAAAAATTCCATCTAGCTTTTCCTCTTTTGAATTTATAATCATCAATATGATCTTTATATAACTACTCAAAAACTCAGTTTGAAAATATTGTAGCTAGTTCATTAAAAATTAATAAGGAATTGACATTGAATCATTTTATTTTTTTATAAATCATTTATTTGAACCAAGTATTGATGAATACTACAACATCATTCTAATTTTGGGTCAATACCCACTGTCCTGGAGGCTTTATCCTTATTCTAGAAAAGTTTTGGTTTGGTACAATAGCCCCACAATTTCATATATAGGCATCATTGATTAAATATAATTTTATACCCCTATATAAAAATTTTATGTACCTTTTTCATGGGATGCATTTGGATGTGTGTGAACATGTGTGACACTTATTTTTTAGGTGAGTAATAAAAACCATGAGATGTTTAAATAATTACACATTAACACAGTCTTAACATATTAATTTGATTGATAGAATAGGGATTCCAAAACTAAATCATGAAGATAATGAACACATACATGAATTAGTATGAAGTGGACAATGATTTTATGGGACACAATAATTATGAGTTTTATATTTATGTGATGTATATTAAATTGGTGATACTTCAAAAGAAAACCCTATATATATTTAGTGTAAGATTCCTTCCAAATAATTCATGTTTCAAGACCTCAATTATCAAACAAGTTAGTTTCATTATATATTAGGGTGACAAAGGATTATCTTGTGTAATTAATGGTGCAAATGGATAACCCAAAGGGTGACCTAACTAAATCCTATAACAAGATTTGGATGAAACTTTTCTTGGAAACTCTTTGAGATATGACACCATAAGTATAGAGTTTTGTTTATCTACATGATAGATTTGGGAAAAGGTACTTCTACTCAACTATCTAGGATTCATATATAATGTTATTTTCCTGATAGAATACCTAAATATAAATATTTGGAGATGAAGACTAAAGTGGATTCAAAACATCACTAATGGAAATGATGTTTGTGGCTCTCATTTTAGTGGGTGTACTTTGATTAATCATCCATTACGAAATGATATAAAACATGAATAAAACTGAGAGATATTTATTTTTAATACATTATTCCATGAATTATGTTTTCCATTTTGAGGTATATTATAGGCATGACCTATAACAATATTATATATTTTTTTTGTGGTTGAGAAGTGTTCTATATTAGAATCATTTCGATCATATCGACGTGAATTTTATAGAAATCATTTTCTCCAAATTTGACTCATGGAAATTATGTACTAGGTGAGAATTAAATATTTTTTATGATAAACATAGACTTAGAGATAAGATGAAATTAAATAAAGGTGATATAGATACATTTATTAGTAGTGGGAAGTAGTTTCTGCATTGTAGGATGAAACTATTGATCTAATTATACTTTTGAATTAACTCTATAATTGAGAAACTATTATTATGTTATTTCCATAAATAGAAATTTTATTTCATAATTCTGCTTTGATAAGATAAAATTTTCATTTATTGTTAAGAATAATAGTTATATATATTAATTAAATATTCTATGGTATTGGGAATATGATAAATAATTTATTTATTCTAGATATAGATAATCAAATCAATAACATTCAAAATGAGGAGGTCATTATTGATTCTAATATCACTTACCTTTGGGATTGTTTTCTCAGAAAAATAAATGATAAAAACATTAAATGACTCAAAATAGGTGTACTAGTAGAATAATTCAATTATTAATCTTTTAATTATTTTGATATTGTTTATTAGTAAAAATTTCAAAATCAAATTTTGAATTAAAGGGTGAAAGGGATGGTGGAATGCTTGATCTTATACATAGAAATGTATATAGATCATAGATTATAAACACCAGTTGTAGTTATACATACTGTAAAATCATTCTCAATGACAGTTTTTGGTGTGGTTATGTGTCTATGATTAAACAAAAGTTTAAAACATTTTAAATTTTTTTAATATTTTTAGAAATAAATATATAATCAAATGGGAAAAAGTATTAAAGTTAATCAATAAGATTAGGGTGGTTAATATTTAATCCATGAATTTACTTATAATCTGAGCGATTATGGAATTTATTCAACCATCATTCCTCCAAGAACACCATAGTGGAACTATTTGTTATATACTATGACTAATACTCTATAGGACATGGTTCACTCAGTGATGATTTGGTGTGACCTTCCTATTTTATTCAGGGTTTATTATTTTGAAACATATAAATTTCAACATATTATTTATACTATAGTAAAATGACACCATATGAGATATAGATTAAAAAATATCCTAATATGTTTGTCATAAGGATTTTGGATTTATATCACATGTACGATTCTTATCTTTTAATAATAATATACTAAAATCATATAAAAGTTTTTTTATGGTTATCCCTAGTGCACTATGAGATATTATTTATATAATCAAACTAATGATAGAGTTTTCTTCCAAATATAGTCTTTTCATTTAAAGGTATCTCATAAGTAACTGATTTAGTGGGAGGAACGTTGAACTTAGAGATAATATAAACTAACAAAAAGAAGTCTTCCTGAGTTGGATGTTGATTCAGTTCCATAGGGAGTTATAGAATATGTATAAACTAATATAAAAAATAAAACATTAATTTTAACTATAATTCATCAATATCTTGAGAGATATGGTTTTCATGTGGAAAACGAAGATGAAATAATGTTTATAGATGATGAACCTTCTAACAATTGAGAGTTCATTGATTGTTTTCTTGCTATGAAATGTTTTGGTGTTGTGAACTCTAAAATTGACTCTATGTACACTAACCATGTTTAGAACTTAGTAAAAACTTTGGATGTGGTGAGAGAAATTGTGTGTAATATTGTTTTTTGAAAGAAAACCAAGATGTAAAATAGAGTATTTACCTACAATTCTTGCTTTGTGGTAAAGGGTTTCAAAAATATTCATGTTATTGACTATGATGAAAAATTTACAACATTTGTGATAATAAAATAAATTATAATATTTCTTTCTATATAAACTTATTATAATTATATGATATATCAAATCAATATTATTTTTAATTAATTTAATTTTAGTTATGTCTATGTATATGATAAAATATGATTTTTTTGAAGTTCCAAATGCATATGATAAGGTTTTTAAGTTGATATTTTCCATTTATAGATCGAAAAAAGCTTATAAAAGTTAGAACATTAGACTTGATAATGAAATCAAAGAGTTTGGTTTCATAAAAAATTATATGATTTTTTTATATAATAAGATTAATGGTAGTGTTTTGGTGTTTTAGATATTTTATTTATATAAAACAATACTTATTGGAGAAGATATCTTGAATTTACACTATGCAATGATGTGATTGGGAAATGATTCTCAATAAAAGATATGGGTAAAGAAGTATTCATACAAGGTATGATTATGTATAGAGGTAAATCAATGAATTTTCTTTGACCTAGTTAAAATGTATATACTGTAATGGGGATAAAGTTCTTTGGAATTAATAACTACAAGATGGTATCATTACCATGATTTCATATAATTAATATTAAGAAAATTCATAATCCTTTTAATGAGTTAGAAAAGATGGATAAAATTCATTATGCATTTTCAATAGGCTCCATCATGTATACCTTATCATGTACTAGACCCAATGCCGATTATTCACTGTACATAAAAATTAAATACCAATGTAATACTAGAGAGAGTCAATGGATTGTTTTCAATATAGTCTTTAGTACTTGAGAAGATGTATGGATATGTTATTTGTACTTGTAGGTGAGGATTAAATATTTGTAAGAGTTTATAATTTTTCTAATTTATAATATGAAAAAAGTGATATGATATGTTAATCAAGTATCATGTAATTACTAAATGGTGGAGATATCATTTGTAAGACTTCCAAAAAAACCTCTATAGTGGAAAAATAAAGTAGAGTAAATCACTTAATTAGATATTACGAAGGAAACCATTTAGATCAATAATTTCATCTTTAAACTAGTGGTGATTACCAACATTTGGGAGAAATTGATATTTACGTTGGAAATAATGGAGAATTTTCTTAATGTAAGAAACCCTGATCTAACTATAGAAACAAACACATCCTTTAGAAGTACCATCCCATTAAATAGATCATTGAGAGGGGAGATGTAATGATCTATTGGATGGATATAGATGAAAATGTAGTGGATCCTTTAAGAAAAATATTATCATTTAAAAAGAATGGGTGACATTGTTAATCTCTTAATATGAAATATATGATATATTTGTTTCAATGGTTGTAAAATGTATCAGTGATTTACAATAAATTAAATATCAACTCATCATTCATTCAATTGTGTTGAATTTATTTTACATGAATCATAGAATGATAATATCCCTTCATTGATTGATGTTTTGGTGTCCCTATTTAATGATCATCACAAAGTATTATTGGTTGTGATGATATGTTATGATTACCATAAGTAGTATCTTGAAGTTGATATAATGATTTTGAAGTGATAAGAAGAATAGACTAATCAGATAATAAGTCATGAATTATTCTTTGAAATGACCCACTAAAGTGTATCACATGGAATGTCATGTAGTCCATGATATAGATTGAGGTTTATGATTATTATAAGACCCCATTACCTAATTTTGGAGAGATACCTAGTATTATAACCATCATAATTTTATACTATTCTTATATATTCCTCGTGGATTATATAATCAGGTGTGGTAGGGTATGTTTTTTTTCATGGCATTGATTGGAGCTCAACCAATATTGGATTTTTCTATTTGTATGATGTGTGATGACATATATAACATTTATTGAATTAGACTGTAGTGACCTCAACCCAAGTATCTTTGAGTAGGTATCTTCTTTATTACATTAGCATAAGTTATAAGGAATATCATCCCAAAGATCAAAATAGTTTAGTATTATTAGTTCACTAGATATATACATTATTCCAATAATAAATTTTAATATACAAATTAATTTTTTTGGAGAATTTAATTATTCCCTCTAGCTTATTCTTTCACATCTTTGGTAGTACAGTTCATGGATTAATGGGAAAAGAAACAAAATAAGCATGAGATTCAATACTCAGAAATCATTAAGTACAAAAGAAGTTGTCATAAATCAATGAAAATAATAAATATATATAGATAAATAACAAAACATACATTTTATTTAAATAATTTGACTAAAATAATGAATTGGGAAAGGTAAATAACTAAAAAACATTTATTATAATCTATAATAAGACTATTATAACTGAATAAGGAATAATAAATATGGAAATTTAAATAGATGAAAACACATTCCATTTACTCAATAAACTTGGAATGAAATTCATAAGGATTTAATATCAATGTGAATAATTCATGGATATTAATAATTTAATTCTTAATGAAAGAAATGATTAATTATTGGACATTATATATTAGGAACATGACACCTTGTCCATTAATACCTATCCTCATTAAAGTTTATAAATATATGGTAGAAACCCATTTTACTGTGTCTAGACAACTAACTCGTCCCATGAGAGTACTGATGCATCGAGGGGCTATCAATAACTAGGCCCCACCAATATATTTCATGTCCAAATCCATCCTCATATATCAAATAATCGATTTATATTATAAAAAATATTCCTTAATATAAAGTATCCATTTTGAGTACAAAATATTGATTCATTTATATTTACCCAGACAAACAAATGACATTCAACATAAAACAACTTATGTAACATCCCTCAATCAATATATCTCTCACATGACCATAAAGGGTTTGTCACGAGGCCTCAAGAATGCCTCCCAATATTTTATATGATTATAACAAGTAGCCGGGGTGTTATATGTATAATTGGGAGACTATACCCCCTGTATTTAGCGTAACAACACAACACAATAATGAAATAATAATAAATAAATATCAGAGTGAATAAATAATGAAAAAAAATATAAAAATGATGAAACAAATTGATAAGTTAACAAAATAATCCAATAAATAATAAATGATTAATGTAATGATGTTATGGAATGTACCGAGATGTCATTCTATGAATAATACAAACAAAAGACTAGTATAATCAAATAAAAGATTCATAATTCCTCAGTCACAAACCCCATGTTTCTCCCATCTCCAAACTCTAGCCCATCCCATAAGAAAAAAATAAATAATAAGGTTGTTTTACCTTTTCCAAACATACATCCATATAATCTTTTCAATTACTAAATCATTGCCTAAATAAGGTGTGAGTATAACTTAGTAAGTCGACACCACTATGTAGAAACATAACCAGTCTGATAATAAGTGTATGCAATATTTCTATAAAAAGAGAATTAATTAATTAAATAATTAAATTAATACCATATCTACATGCTTAGACACTATGCTTGAATGTCTCCGAGAATGTCTCACAACCCTACCAACTATATCCTTATTACCAAGGAATATGATAACCTCCCTAAACACAATTTTTGAATGTCTCTGGGTCAAACCAACTATATAATAATTTCAGATGTTAATTATAACTGATCCCACTATATCAAAATTTAAACATGTTTAACTAGGCCTAGCCCGATATATAATCATTTCAAGATGTCAACTGGGCAATGCCCACTATATTAGCAATTCAACATGGTCATAGGCATAACCCTCTATATAAGAATTTCAACATGTCAATTGGGCATATCCCACTATATAACCATTTCATCATGTATCACTAAGCCAACACCCTATATAAGAAATAAAATATCTAATCACAACAGGATTCATAAAAACAATGATATCAAAATATACCACCATATGGATCATTTGTTAATTATGAAAATTACTATATATCTTTAAATAACACATTTACTGTAACAATTTTTCATAACTAATAACATGAATGTTATCTCAATAAATAATAAAATACAAGGTGTATATATATCCATAATTCACCAAAAATCCATGTCATTATAAAAAACATTATGCAATTAAATAATTCATTTATTCAAGGGTTCACTCACGTAAATGGAATCCACATGTTGGGTTAACAACAAATTGGATCAAGTGTGAATGTAATTAATAATTCAATTCATTATTTTAATTTATTCAGAGCATGATATATTGGAAAAACTACAATGTTGAACATACTTATAAATTATCAAATTGGAGGTTTAAGGTTAAGACACCCAATGTTATATTCTGATAAAAAAACCTCTAAGGGAAAACTCCCACAAGGAAGAAGGTGAAAATGATCTCAAAATGGATCCTACATCAAAACTAATCAAGATCAATACCAAAAATGAACATGGAAAAAGGGTTATACCAAAACTACTGGATAAACAATTGAGAGAAAAGAAAACTAGCCCAAACCACATATAAGGGATCAAATGAATTTTCAGGATGTCTTAAAGGGAGTTTGTCACTCAAAAATTACATTGACTATTTCCCATGGTAGAAAGTAGAAAAGCTACACATGGGTTAATAGGAAAATCATCCTCACAATATAATTTAAAAATTTAGGTTGGGGAATTACACAATGTGTAATATAGTTATATCTCATATAATTATTTTGAGTGTGTTATGCTGAAAAACCCATCACCTTAGATTATTACTAAAAATTTCCCGAACATTATACGATTTGTAATCCATTTACACTAAATGTAAATGTTCTAAGGATGGTTTTTTCTGCCCATTATCCTTATAAAACAACTTTAAACCCCTATCCAAAATCTCAACTTACCAAGAACCTATGGTAATGGTTGACCCATTTATATCTAAACTCTATTAATTTATCCAAGAATACATATCTGGACATTATGTCATTATCCCAAAAAAGGCTCTCTTTGTGGATCCTCTCGAGTTTTCTCATGTTTCCGCAAAACCCAAGGCCATGATTATTAAAAAAATAGTCAACGATGATGAAACAAAAAACAACAAGGTCTAGAGATGAGAAAATACTAAATAAATATAAGTTAAATAAAAAATAGAGAGATACATACCTTGAAAAATATGGGATCTTACAACCTCCCCACCATATAATAGCTCATCCACGTGCTACTCCATGAATCAGTGAGGTGTCTCAATGAACAAGTCTAGACATTATTCTTGTATATCATACTCTCTCTCCCACATATCTTCCTAAACTCTCCCATGATTCACTTCAACCAAAACAATGGAATCACCCTTCCCTATATATATTTCACACTATAGTCCACAATCCATATCAGATTCTCCACAAGGGATGCATCAACACCAATATTGACATCATCTATTTCAATCACATGAGAAGAGTCTAGATAATATCTCCAAAGATGCGACACTTGGAACACATCATGAATGTCACTATAGAGTTGTTGAAGGGATAAACTATACGCCACTTGATCTACCCTCTCCAGTATCTAAAAGGACCCAAGAAAACTAGGCACTACCTTTCTTTATTTTCTGATACATTGTTTCCTAACTTAAGAAACTCCCTAATGAAAAAAGATGACCACACTCAAACTCTAGAGGTCATATATGATGGTCAACATAAGATTTTTTCCTGCTATATGTGGTTACCAACCACTGTATGATCAAATGAACTTGCTTATACATACCCTGCATGTGAGTAGGCCAAACAAGAGTAGTCTCACCTTGCTCTAGAAAACATATTGGAAAATTACAAAAAACTGCCATATAAGGCCTTAAAAGTTTATATTTGGATAGATTAATATACTATTTTATTATATTGAAACTCCATTTGTGCCATATGCTACTCTTATAAACTAGAAACATCTATAACACAGGCTTAGAAGAGTTCCTATAGAACCTAGATACACTTCTAAGTTTGATAATAATTATAAGGATGATGGGCCATACTCAAAATAAAGTGTTATCCCTGATCCTTTTGAAGACCGTACATAAATTTGATGTGAAAGAAGGATCTTTATCTAAACCAGTACTCCTTGGGACACCATGGAACCAAAATACCTCATGCACATAGATACTGTTGAGATCATTAATTATTAAGGACTCCCTGATATGTAAGTAGTTGGATAAGTCCATCAATTGATCTACAACCAGCCATAAAACATCATTCTTATGTGTTTTCTTGTGAAATCTTGTTAAATAATACATAGTGACCCATTTCCACTCAAGAATGTGAAACGAATGTAAAAGCCCAGTTTTCCTATGATGCTCAACATTAAGGTACTGAAAGGTTAGTTATCTTACCAAAAATATTGCTACTTACTTATTCATTCCAAACCACCAATATTATATATCGAGAAACACTAATTATTTTTCAAACCAAGATGTACAGTACATCTAGAATCAAGAAAATATTTCATTATCTTCTCATGAAATCCCATAGAAACAGATAATAATCCACTGAAAAGAATAAAATTTAAACTTTCAAGATATCAACCTGACGATGTCTCCCCACCATATAAGCCGTCTCTTAGAACTAATACCTTCATATTAGTCAGATGATCTGTCTTAATCTTGTCCAAAAGCATCGGCATAAAAAATTTTTAATTTAGAAATAATCATCCCTAAGACTCCTAAACATTCAGATAAATTTCTAAAAGGAGATCCATTATCTACCACTCATATCAAGACTCCCATACTTCCTCTTACAATATCATTTGACTCAATAAATATGCAATGAAATTTTCATTTCCCAATGTATAATCTAACTCTATGTTGAAAGACTATAGACACTCAACCCACCTACCTCGGTGATGTTTTAAATACCTTAATGAAATGATGTAGCTAAGGATATTATGGTCCATGTATACCATACACCTCTGACACAAGATATAATTCATCCAGAAACATAGGGTATGTACCACTATTTCTAACTCCAAGTCTTTATTAGTATAATTGTTCTTAGGTGGCGTCAACTTTCTGGATCCTTAAGCAGCCACTTGATCCTACTACATTAGAACCACTTTAAGTCTAAATATGGATTCATCATAGTACACAATATATATTTTACCTAACACAGGTAAATTGAGGATATGTTCTATATTTATCATTACTTCCAGACCTTGAAAAGTTGTCTTAGAAGCATCTGAGAAAAAAAACTATCACCCCTTTCATGGTTAACCAAAACCTTAGTGCTTCCAAATGAGAAAAGTATTGGATGAAACATTGATAATATCCTCCTAAAAATAGAACTATCTGAATCTCAAAGACATTCCTAGGATATTCCCAAGATACAGTGGCTGTAAAATTCTCTAAGTCCACTGAAACTCATTATTTTGATGACATAGCCCATGAATTTCACTTTATCAATCCAAAAATTTAACATGGTTAGCTTGGGGTAATGATGATACTCTATCAATGTACATATAAAGATGTAAAGATGTTTGGAATGATCATATGATTATTGGGAGTACACTAATATGTCATTGGAAAAACCACCACAAACCAATCTAGAATAGGGTGAAAGATTCTATTCATCAAGTCCATAAATACAGCATCTTCATTCGTCAAACCAAACGATATCACTATGATCCCATACAATCCATACCTACACCCTAAAAATAGTTTGAGTTATGTCCAATGGTTTCAGCTTAAACTAATGGTATGATCGTCTCAAATAAATTTTGGACATGATCTTAGAACCTATTATCCAATCAAAGTGATTGTCAATGAACATAAGATAATATCGTTTCTTCAACTTCATCAGCTTCAATATATGAAAATTCACACATAAGTAGAAATAACCATAAGCCTTATTGGTAAAGGGAACAAGAGAACCCACATGAGATGTACTATTCTGAATGAAAACATTATATTCTAGATCTTACAACTAAACATTCAACTCTCATAACTCCACTGGTGACATTATATAAGGTGGATAAAAAAATTAGCTTTACTATCAGCACCAACTCAATTGTAAACTCAATCTTTCTCTTGGGCGGTAATCCATATAAATCTTAAGTAAAGACATATAGAAAATAGTATACCACTAGAGGAAAATAATCTTGATACATTCCACTACCATCTAGAGGATGATTGGCAGTTTGAGCCATGAGACAATCCATTCTGCACAGACCTATACAACCAACCTGAATATCCCACTCACCCTAGTGATAATATCTTCCTTTTTGTAGAGATAAAATTGAAACTCTCCTATGGTAATAGAAAATATAATCTTGATAAATTACTAACCAATTAATACCCAAAATCAAATAGATTATTTTTTTATTTCTAGTAGGAATGGTTCCCAAAATAAATGGTAACCACCAATCTCTAGAGAACATGCCTTTCAAAGCTCAATATTCTCTGACCGAACTCCCAATCTTGTATCAATGGTTAAGACACCATCTAATATTTCCACATATATGACCAAAATGTTTATAGAATGTGAAGATAAAAAGGAATTCATTGATCTTGTATCAAGAAAAACACAAGAAAGGTTAGATGATAGAAGAATCATACCACCGATTGTAGACGGTCCTACATCCACAATTGCCAAAACAACATGCATAATATACATTTGACCAACCTCTATTCCATAGGCATTATCCTCTCTCCTCTTGGATATACCCTATGTCAAGTATTTCCATTCCTTCTTAGGGGTGTCACATCCCCTGCCTCGACCAAAAAATTCAGTGGAACTCCAATTATCTCTTAGTTGAGGCATAACTAAGTCATTCCTAGACTCTGGTGCCTATCATGTCCATAATCCACTACTTCTCTACTGCATTCTCGTACAATTTTTTTATGTGGCCTAATATTCAATAATAATGAAACTAAAAATTGGTGTATAGAAGCTGAGGCTATTTGCGGCCCCTCTTTCAACAGAGAGAACACTTTTTTAGAGAATGGTCCTTAGATAGTTTCCTAATTCCCTGACTTCTCTTCCTATCATTTTCATAGAAAAAAACTTTAGAATGACACTTATTTTTACTAGAAAAATAATTCATAGTTTTCCATTATGAACTCGATTAGACACTACTCAAGGCCTCTTTCATGTTTCCTTCCATGATGAGTACCCAATTTATCACATTTGGAGAACTCCTCAGATGGAACATGTTCACCTATAACCTGATCTCAGAGTGAAGGCCATCATAAAAATTCCTTTTCCTAGAGATCTCATATTCTACCAAAGCCAGTGAAAATTGTTGTAGTTCTATGAAATGTTTAGTGTATTCAAGAACTAAAATTCCCTCTAATGTTATGGTCATGAACTCATGATCCTTATCATCCCTCAATGTTTCAGGGTAGAAATGGGTTAGGAACATTACCTCTAATTCCTTCAATGATAATTCCTCCTACTTGCCTTCATACTCCATAATTTCCCACCAACACTTAGATTGACTATAAAGAATATATATAGTAATCTTCACCCTCCTATCGGTGGGTGTCTCTATATTCATAAAGACAATCTAGACTGACTCGATCCATAACTTGACAGCATAGGGTCCTCTATCCTCAATGAATGTAGGTGGATACTACCCCTGAAACTCTTTCATCATCTCAAACATTGAAGGCATAGTGAAAAAAATTTCTCTTTCTAAGGATATCATGAACCTCAAGAAGATGCTGTGAAGCTAAAGATCCATATGATCCTCAAATGCTACAAGAATATCTAGTTCTCTATGTTTGGTGCATGTTCCATTCCACTTTCATGATGCTAAACTCTAATAAGACAAGGATGAATTTTCAATATAAGATATATACACACCTTATAACACTATCCATCATAATTTCAACCTCAACAGGTAACAAAAATATAGAACCACAGACTCATGCTCTCTCTAGACATGGATTATAAGTGTTTTAGCATGACATAATAGTTCATTTATTCAATTTCTTCGAAATAACAGATATATAATATCACAGTTAAATGAGAAATTATATATCACATGTTAGTTAAAATTTCCCCTATCAGGAAAAATTAATGTCAATATATAGCCCTATGTGATTATTTCGATGCATTCATAGTCATATTGTGCCATACTAGGCCCTGAGTATAAATATAAGTAACTAATAAAAATATTGAAAAATAACCTCACACAACACATGAATCATCAAAAGAAAAATAACATCATTTATAACAATATAATAACATAAAAAAATTCATCCTTGGGCACTTAGATTTTCCCTCATACATGGGTTAGCTACTCCTATGAATAAGATCATTACCAAGTCCCAACACATCCTAGAATCCTTTCTAACTTTCCTAAATTTAAATAAATAGAGAAGAAACTTATACCTTTGATACCACTTGGTAACATCCCCCCAAATGAAACTCTCTCACATGGCTATAAATGGTTGCTTACGAGACCTCAAAGAAGCCTCCCCATTCACTAAAGACCGATGACTAGAATTAGGGTTATAATAAGTAGATTGGGGAGACTATATCCTATGGATTTAGAGTTACAACATAGCATAATAATACAATAATAATAAAAAAATATCAATGTGTAGAAATAATGTAAACAATATAATATTGAGGATCCATAATGATAATACAACCGAATAATCCATTAATAATAAAGGAATATTGTAATGGTGTATTGGAATGTAACTATATTCCAGGCTAAGAATAGTACAAATAAAAGACTAGAAGACTCAAATAAAATACTCAACAATACCTGGTCTTGATCCCCCTGTTAGTCCCATCTTCAAACTCTAGCCCATATACCAAGAAAACAATCAACAACAGATCCATTTATTCTTTCCAAGCCTGCATCCATATAATCTACTCAGGAACTATATGATATCCCTAATAGGGTGTGATCATAACTTAGTAGGTTGGAACGACAATGTCTAAGCATAACCATTCTAATAATAATTGTATGAAATAGTTAAATAAACAACTGTATTAATTAATTAAAATATTAACTTAATAACACATCAACTTATATTAGCACCATTCCATAATGTCTCTAACCATGTATCGAAAACATACCATCCATAAACTTACAAGTAAAGAATATCATTAACTACCTCAAAACCATGCTATTATGTCTTGGAGCATTTATTACAGCCATGGAAACCAAAACCCTATAACCAAGGTATGTATCACACTTGTCTGGGTTAAACCAGATATATAATAATTTTATTATTTAACCAGGACTACTCCCACTATATTATATTTTCATCCTAGTTCACTGGGTATAGCTCGCTATATAATCATTTAAGCTTGTAAAATTGGTTAATCCCACTATATCAGCATTTCAACATGTGTCACTAGGCCAAAACCAAAATATATGCATTTCAACATGTCAATTGGGAATTGCCTACTATATAAGAATATCATCATGTATCACTGGGCCAACTACCTATATAAGTAGTACAACATTTAATCACAACACATGTCATAGCAACAAGGATATCACAATATCACATCATCTGGATTAATGGTTAATTACAAAAAATACCTTTTAATAATCAATTACTCAATTTATATAACAATTTTTCATATCCTATAAATTTCCATCAATCTCACTATGAAATCAAATCCAAGTGGAATCTGTATCAATAAATCACCCACAGTCCATGCCATTCTAAAAACACAGTTATCTATTAAGCAATTATTTTATTCAATGGTTCTCTTACTAGAATGATCACCACAATCCTAGTCAATATCAAATTGGATCCACATGGTCTCTATGGAATAATTCAATTACAATTTTCAATTTATTCAGTGAAGGATATGTTGGTGGTATTGGAATATTGAAAATAGTTAACTATTATCATACTAAAAGGTTAGGGTTTAGACCCTTTACATAAACTGCCATTGAAACAAAGCTTTTAACAATAATAACCCACAAGGAAGATGGTACAAATGATCATAAAAATTATTCCAGATCAAAACCGATCAAGATCTAAACATAAAATGCGCACTTTCAAAGGGTTACACTGTAATGGTTGGAGAAAAAATAGAGAAAAATGAAGATTTGACCCGAACCACTTACCATGGATTAGAAGGATTATCATGATATCTAGAAGGGTATTTGAAACTCCAAAATCTTCTATAAGGATGACCTAGTTTGAGAGGATAAATGATTCACATGGGTGGATGGTAAAATCATCCACACGATATAATTTAAAATATAAGGTTAGGAAATTACTGTAACACCCCAGGTAAATAAAGAATATGACATTTTCATATTTATCCATATTTTTTAATAAAATATTGATATGACTTTAAAGGGGACTCTATGCTAGATGGCGTATCCAACACGCAACAACGAGTTTCTTGGGAATCTTACGTTGCACTCTAATAATAAAATAATAATATTTTAAATGGTAGTTAACATGTAGACATTGTATTGGTGGGAATGGATAGAAATAACTAAAATATGATTATATATGTTTTTAAATGTTTTTAAATTTATCCAATAGAGGATAGAGGCTTAAAATACGGAAAGAATTTAATTTTAGGCGTATATGCCCTAGTTTTCACTAAAGGTTCATTTATCACCTTTTGATGGCGAACCGTCATTAAATATAGTTTTGTTCACTCTTATAAATTATATTAGACCAAATAAAACTCTTCTTTAGAATCGGGACATCAAAATTTACTTTGTGTAAATTTTTGGTATCATTCCGATAATGTTCTTTTTTTAAAGAATAATGTAAAATGTTTTATTTTAATTCCAAACCCCTTTTTAATATAATTTATTTATATGATTAGATTATCTTTTTAATTGGTTTTAAAGTGAAATTAGAATATATTTTTACCATTAAATCCAATAGTGGTCGTTGGAATTAATTTCACTTTAAAATCGGACTTCAACTAGTGTCAATCTTTTGATACTTATTGTTTCATAAAAACACGCTATTTGTCATGACAGCGGGAATTAATTATTAAATTAATTAATGTGACTTATATGTTTTGAATTTTGTAAAATAGACTTCATTTTTGAATTCTTAATATCAAATATATCTTAGGGTGAATTTTTGGGAATTTTCTGAAAAACTTCAATTTTTGATGAATAGTGAAACCACTAAGTGGTACTTATAAAAACTAATTTTTCCATTTAAATGAAAATTTGCCATCTTTGTGTTTTGAATTTAAAAAATCCGACATACATGGTTGGCATTAAGAAGTAAAATGTGCTTCAATGGGAGAAAAATATTTTTTTGGTGAATAGTAACTTATTAAGTTTTTAATCGCGATTAGTGGTAATTAGTGTAGTTTAAGGTAAAAATAATGTTTTAATAATATGAAATGAACTTGACACATGTCCTACCCTCATTGGTTGTGTCATGACCGACCAAGACAATCCATGGGTCAACTTGGGGACCCCATGGATCCACTTTGGTTGGGAAATGACATAAATAACTTTTTATTTAATGTTAAAGTAAAAATGACACAAACTTGAGTTATTTTACGAGAACAATTTTTACATGGGGTTATAAAGATCAGATTTTTGATTATAAATAGTCATTGGGAAGATAAAAAGATTTACTACATCATAGTATTTTTTCTATAATTTTTAGACATTAAATAAATTAAATTATTTATGACATCATAATGATGCAGCGATGACATCATTATTTGACGATTTAAATAAAATGAGAAGATAATGTAAACTCTATGACCTACACATGTCCAAAACTTATTTGATGGGTGGATTCCAAACCCTTATCACCTTATCCAAGAATTATATCAATGTGGGACCTTTTAAAACCGAAACACATTTTCGAATAAAGTAATATTTCTTACTTTCCAAAAGTGCCCTCCCCTCCTCTTATAAAAGGCCCTAAAAATACAGCATCTTCATTCGTCAAACCAAACGATATCACTATGATCCCATACAATCCATACCTACACCCTAAAAATAGTTTGAGTTATGTCCAATGGTTTCTGTTTAAACTAATGGTATGATCGTCTCAAATAAATTTTGGACATGATTTTAGAACCTATTATCCAATCAAAGTGATTTTCAATGAACATAAGATAATACCGTTTCTTGAACTTCATCAGCTTCAATATATGAAAATTCACACATAAGTAGAAATAACCGTAAGTCTTATTGGTAAAGGGAACAAGAGAACCCACAAGAGATGTACTATGCTGAATGAAAACATTATATTCTAGATCTTACAACTAAACATTCAACTCCCATTACTCCATTGGTGACATTATATAAGGTGGATAAAACAATTAGCTCTACTCTCAGCACCAACTCAATTGTAAACTCAATATTTCCCTTGGGAGGTAATCCATATAAATCTTAAGTAAAGACATATAGAAAATAGTATACCACTAGAGGAAAATAATCTTGATACATTCCACTACCATCTAGAGGATGATTGGCAGTTTGAGCCATGAGACAATCCATTCTGCACAGACCTATACAACCAGCCTGAATATCCCACTCACCCTAGTGATAATATCTTCCTTTTTGTGGAGAAAAAATGGAAACTCTCCTATGGTAATAGAAAATATAATCTTGATAAATTACTAACCAATTAATACCCAAAATCAAATAGAATATTTTTTTATTTCTAGTAGGAATGGTTCCCAAAATAAATGGTAACCACCAATCTCTAGAGAACATGCCTTTCAAAGCTCAATATTCTCTGACCGAACTCCCAATCTTGTATCAATGGTTAAGACACCATCTAATATTTCCACATATATGACCAAAATGTTTATAGAATGTGAAGATAAAAAGGAATTCATTGATCTTGTATCAAGAAAAACACAAGAAAGGTTAGATGATAGAAGAATCATACCACTGATTGTAGACGGTCCTACATCCACAATTGCCAAAACAACATGCATAATACACATTTGACCAACCTATATTCCATAGGCACTATCCTATCTCCTCTAGGATATACCCTATGTCTAGTATTTACATTCCTTCTTAGGGGTGTCACATCCCCTGCCTCGACCAAAAAATCCCATGGAACTCCAATTATCTCTTAGTTGAGGCATAGCTGAGTCATTCCTAGACTCTGGTGCCTATCATGTCCCCAATCCAGTACTTCTCTACTTCATTCTTGTACAATTTGTTTTATGTGGCCTAATATTCAATAATAATGAAACTAAAAATTGGTGTATAGAAGCTGAGGCTATTTGCGGCCCCTCTTTCAACACAGAGAACACTTTTTTAGAAAATGGTCCTTAGATAGTTTCCTAATGCCCTGACTTCTCTTCCTATCGTTTTCATAGAAAAAAACATTAGAACGACACTTATTTTTACTAGAAAAATAATTCATAGTTTTCCATTATGAAATCGATTAGACACTAATCAAGGCCTCTTTCATGTTTCCTTCCATGATGAGTACCCAATTTATCACATTTGGAGAACTCCTCAGATGGAACATGTTCACCTATAACCTGATCTCAGAGTGAAGGCCATCATAAAAATTCCTTTTCCTAGAGATCTCATTTTCTACCAAAGACAGTGAAAATTGTTGTAGTTATGTGAAATGTTTAGTGTATTCAAGAACTAAAATTCCCTCTAATGTTATGGTCATGAACTCAAGATCCTTATCATCCCTCAAAGTTTCAGGGTAGAAATGGGTTAGGAACATTACCTCTAATTCCTTCAATGATAATTCCTCATACTTGCCTTCATAATCCATAATTTCCCACCAACACTTAGATTGACTACAAAGAATATATATAGTAATCTTCACCCTCCTATCTGTGGGTGTCTCTATATTCATAAAGACCATCTAGACTGACTCGATCCATAACTTGACAGCATATGGTCCTCTATCCTCAATGAATGTAGGTAGATACTACCCCTGAAACTCTTTCATCATCTCAAACATTGAAGGCACAGTGAAAAAATTTCTCTTTCCAAGGATATCATGAACCTCAAGAAGATGCTGTGAAGCTAAAGATCCATATGATCCTCAAATGCTACAAGAATATCTAGTTCTCTATGTTTGGTGCATGTTCAATTCAACTTTCATGATTCTAAACTCTAATAAAACAAGGATGAATTTTCAATATAAGATAGATACACACCTTAGAACACTATCCATCAAAATTTCAACCTCAACAGGTAACATAAATATAGAACCACAGACTCATGGTCTCTCTAGACATGGATTATAAGTGTTTTAGCATGATATAATAGTTCATTTATTCAATTTCTTCAAAATAACAGATATATAATATCACAGTTAAATGAGAAATTATATATCACATGTTAGTTAAAATTTCCCCTATCAGGAAAAATTAATGTCAATATATATCCCTATGTGATTATTTCGATGCATTCATAGTCATATTGTTCCATACCAGGCCCTGAGTATAAATATAAGTAACTAATAAAAATATTGAAAAATAACCTCACACAACACATGAATCATCAAAAGAAAAATAACATCATTTATAACAATATAATAACATAAAAAAATTCATCCTTGGGCACTTAGATTTTCCCTCATACATGGGTTAGATACTTCCATGAATAAGATCATTACCAAGTCCCAACACATCCTAGAATCCTTTCTAACTTTCCTAAATATAAAAAAATAGAGAAGAAACATATACCTTTGATACCACTTGGTAACATCCCCCAAAATGACACTCTCTCACATGGCCATAAATTGTTGCTTACGAGACCTCAAACAAGCCTCCCCATTCACCAAAGACCGATGACTAGAATTAGGGTTATAATAAGTAGATTGGGGAGACTATATCCTATGGATTTAGAGTTACAACATAGCATAATAATACAATAATAATAAATAAATATCAAAGTTTAGAAATAATGTAAACAATATAATATTGAGGATCCATAATGATAATACAACCGAATAATCCATTAATAATAAAGGAATATTGTAATGGTGTGTTGGAATGTAACTATATTCCAGGCTAATAATAGTACAAATAAAAGACTAGAAGACTCAAATAAAATACTCAACAATACCTGGTCTTGATCCCCCTGTTAGTCCCATCTTCAAACTCTAGCCCATATACCAAGAAAACAATCAACAACAGATCCATTTATTCTTTCCAAGCCTGCATCCATATAATCTACTCAGGAACTATATGATATCCCTAATAGGGTGTGATCATAACTTAGTAGGTTGGGACGAAAATGTCTAAGCATAACCATTCTAATAATAATTGTATGAAATAGTTAAATAAACAAGTGTATTAATTAATTAAAATATTAACTTAATAACACATCAACTTACATTAGCACCATTCCATAATGTCTCTAACCATGTATCGAAAACATACCATCCATAAACTTACAAGTAAAGAATATCATTACCTACCTCAAAACCATGCTATTATGTCTTGGAGCATTTATTACAGCCATGGAAACCAAAACCCTATAACCAAGGTATGTATCACACTTGTCTGGGTTAAACCAGATATATAATAATTTTATTATTTAACCAGGACTACTCCCACTATATTATATTTTCATCCTGGTTCACTGGGTATAGCTCGCTATATAATCATTTAAGCTTGTAAAATTGGTTAATCCCACTATATCAGCATTTCAACATGTGTCACTAGGACAAAACCAAAATATATGATTTCAACATGTCAATTGGGCATTTCCAACTATATAAGAATTTCATCTTGTATCATTGGGCCAACTACCTATATTAGCAGTACACCATTTCATCACAACACATGTCATAGAAACAAGGATATCACAATATCACATCATCTGGATTAATGGTTAATTACAAAAAATACCTTTTAATTATCAATTACACAATTTATATAACAATTTTTCTTAACCAATAAAACTACATCAATCTCACTATGAAATCAAATCCAAGTGGAATCTATATAAATAAATCACCCACAATCCATGTCATTCTAAAAACACTGTTATCTATTAAGCAATTATTTTATTCAATGGTTCTCTTACTAGAATGATCACCACAAGCCTAGTCAATATCAAATTGGATCCACAGGGTCTCTATTGAATAATTCAATTAAAATTTTCAATTTATTCAGTGAAGGATATGTTGGTGGTATTGGAATATTGAAAATAGTTAACTATTATCATACTAAAAGGTTAGGGTTTAGACCCTTTACATAAACTGCCGTTGAAACAAAGCTTCTAACAATAATAACCCATAAGGAATATGGTACAAATGATCATAAAAAGGATTCCAGATCAAAAACGATCAAGATCAAAACATAAAATGCACACTTTCAAAGGGTTACACTGTAATGGTTGGAGAAAAAATAGAGAAAAATGAAGATTTGACCCGAACCACTTACCATGGATTAGATGGATTATCATGATATCTAGAAGGGTATTTGAAACTCCAAAATCTTCTATAAGGATGACCTAGTTTGAGAGGATAAATGATTCACATGGGTGGACGGTAAAATCATCCACACGATATAATTTAAAATATAAGGTTAGGGAATTACTGTAACACCCCAGGTAAATAAAGAATATGACATTTTCATATTTATCCATATTTTTGAATAAAATACTGATATGACTTTAAAGGGGACTCTATGCTAGATGGCGTACCCAACACGCAACAACGATTTTCCTGGGAATCTTACGTTGCACTCTAATAATAAAATAATATTATTTTAAATGGTAGTTAACATGTAGCCGTTGTATTGGTGGGAATGGATAGAAATAACTAAAATATGATTATATATGTTTTTAAATGTTTTTACATTTATCCAATAGAGGATAGAGGCTTAAAATACGGAAAGAATTCAATTTTAGGCGTATATGCCCTAGTTTTCACTAAAGGTTCATTTATCACCTTTTGATGGTGAACCGTCATTAAATATAGTTTTTTCACTCTTATAAATTCTATTGGACCAAATATAACTCTTCTTTAGAATCGGGACATCAAAATTTACTTTGTGTAAATTTTTGGTATCTTTCCGATAATGTTCTTTTTTAATGAATAGTGTAAAATGTTGTATTTTAATTCCAAACCTCTTTTTAATCTAATTTATTTATTTGATTAGATTATCTTTTTAATTGGTTTTAAATTGAAATTAGAATATATTTTTACCATTAAATCCAATAGTGGTCGTTGGAATTAATTTCACTTTAAAATCGAACTTCAACTAATGTCAATCTTTTGATACTTATTGTTTCATAAAAACACGCTATTTGTCATGACAGCGGGACTTAATTATTAAATTAATTAATGTGACTTATATGTTTTGAATTTTGTAAAATAGACTTCATTTTTGAATTCGTAATATCAAATATATCTTAGGGTGAATTTTTGGGAATTTTCTGAAAAACATCAATTTTTGATGAATCGTGAAACCACTAAGTGGTACTTATAAAAACTAATTTTTCCATTTAAATGAAATTTTTCCATATTTGTGTTTTGAATTTCAAAAATCCGACATACATGGTTGGCATTAAGAAGTAAAATGTGGTTCAATGGGATAAAAATATTTTTTTGTTGAATAGTAACTTATTAAGTTTTTAATCGCGATTAGTGGTAATTAGTGTAGTTTAAGGTAAAAATAATGTTTTAATAATATGAAATGAACTTGACACATGTCCTACCCTCATTGGTTGTATCAGGGCAGACCAAGACAAGACATGGGTCAACTTGGGGACCCCATGGATCCACTTTGGTTGGGAAATGACATAAATAACTTTTTATTTAATGTTAAAGTAAAAATGACACAAACTTGAGTTATTTTACGAAAACAATTTTAACATGGGGTTATAAAGATCAGAGTTTTGATTATAAATAGTAATTGGAAAGATAAAAAGATTTACTACATCATAGTAGTTTTTCCTATAATTTTTAGACATTAAATAAATTAAATTATTTATGACATCATAATGATGCAGCGATGACATCATTATCTGACGATTTAAATAAAATGAGAAGATAATGTAAACTCTATGACCTACACATGTCCAAAACTTATTGTATGGGTGGATTGCGAACCATTATCACCTTATCCACGAATTATATCAATGTGGGACCTTTTAAAACCGAAACACATTTTCAAATAAAGTTATATTTCTTACTTTCCAAAAGTGACCTCCCCTCCTCTTATAAAAGGCCCCCACCTCTACCTCATTTCACACACTCCTCAAGCCTTTGGCTCGGCCAAACCCTGCTCATTTACTCTCTCCAAATCCATCTCCTCATCCTAGAGTATTCCCTTTTGGCAGAATCCTTTCAAAGGAAGCCTTTAGGCTCAAATCAAAAGGAGTTACACTTTTAAAGGTAATTCATTCTCTCATGTTCATTTGTTTTATTTTGCTTCTCCAACCCCCTAAAATCTTTTTATTTTCTTATTTTGTAACAAAAACAGTATCTTAAATATACTAGGATGTTGTTATAAGATTTATTCGAGCTACACTCTCACAAAACTACATCAAATGGTTAAAGAACATACGGTTTCCGTGGATGGCGAAATTCTACCTCCCGAAACGATGATTGTTCAATACTCATTTAACACCTTCAAAGGTGGCCATTATGATGTCACTATTTTTATATATGATATATAATATGTTTATGTTTTCCTTAAGCTTCTGTTTTTTTTCATTTTGGGAATACCTTTATGGTTTCCATTATGGGTAAACGCAATATCTTCATTTAAGGAAGTGCGGACTACCGCCCCCTGAAAGTGATTTGATTCGTTAAATACCATATGTGGGACGTATAAAGGATAGAACTATGATATTATATATGATATTATAATGGAAGTATAATATACATTTATATCATTATGATTCCATTCTATAAAATATGAAATAGAAATGAAAGTAGCGTTCATGCGTACGTACGGCTTACCGTCTCCATGAACGGTGCATTTCATTTCTTTCCTCTAAATGATTATGTAATGTTATAAATGCATGAATGTACAAGATATATATGAAATATATGATATCTACATCATGCATACAATTCTGGATATAAAGAACTTTTGACCACACGAACAACATGTAATTGTAAGAAGTCCACTTTTGACTTAAGAACCAAATATCGACAAAACAAACATTATTAACTTAAATGATTACATACTGTTTATAACATGGAAATAAGTGATATAAAAAGAATAATAAACTTGAAAAATGTTCTTAAGCAAATATAAATTAATTCAAGTTTATAATTCAGGATGTTAAAGAACGATCGAGTCAAGTCGGACCCGAGGTAAGGGATCCTACTCCTCTCTTTCTTTTTAAGTACACAGTTTTATGTCATTCCTTTTAAAGCTCATCTTTCTTGTTATTGGGATGATCTTTTATATTAAATTTACTGTATTTTTTATTTTCATGTGATGAGAGACCCTATTCTCTCTCATCAATCCACTTTGGATGTTTTGAGTGGCGTCGATAGGCTGCTGAATTTTCGTAAGAGATCTAACCTCTCTCTTTCTTTTAAAGTACTCTCCTTTATGTAACTTCTTTTAAGCTCCTATTTGTTTTGTTGGGGGATGTTATTTTATATTCCTCTTTCAGTAAACATTATGTTGATGTGATGAGAGACCCTATTTCCTCTCATCAATCCATTTTCGATGTTTTAAGTGGCGCTGTTAGGCTGCCGAGTTTTCGTAAGAGATTTTTCATCTCACTTTTATTCCCGTGAGATTTATGCTACATTTGCCACAATTTCCATTGAGTGGTTTATGTAGTGCCCACTTTTACACTCCTTTTGTAATATAATTCCATTTTTGGGTATTTACATATTCATTGTATGACACTTCTTCAATGGGGTGTACTTTTTGAAAGTTACCCAAGTTGGTAAGGGAACCTTTCACCCTCCTCTTTTTAAAAGACTTAGTTTGTTATGTCTTTTAATTCACATACTATTATGTTGGGATATGTATTCTATATCCTAATTGATGTAAATTTTATGTCCAAGTGATGAGATTCCCTTTTTATCTCTCATCAACTCATTTTCTGAATTTTTGAAGTGACGCCGTTAGGCTGTCCAATTTTTGCAAGGGAACTTCTTAACCCAATTTCCATTCTTTGGGTTAATCTCCTACTTTAAAATTATGTCATGATATTATTATGTCTTATTTTTTATTTTTACTTTCCTTATGTGTACCTATAGTGAATACACATAATAGATCTATTTTATTTTAAAAATGATCTTTTTAAGGACTTCGTGTCAATCTCCATTCATTGAGGCATATTTCTTTTTATACACAACTTTCTTTTATAAGGTGTATAAACACCTTTGACTTTTACTTTTATATAAAAGGAATATTTTTCTACGAAGAGTTATACTAAACGACAAAAAGGAATGTTTTTTTAACGTACGCGGGGACAACGACCTTTTCCGCCGCAGCGAGTATTATTTGGTCTTCGGCTTCCTCAACAAGCCGTTATGTTTTTAAAATGAAATAAATACCATATACTATTTTATGTATTTTGGTATTGAAAATGGTTTTGATAAAGGATTCTATTATGATATTTTGTGATTGAAATGTGTAAATGTTATCATTCCTTTATATTGGTTTTATGTTTTATGATTTATTATTGGTACTTGGACATTTGACGGGTGGTTACGTGATAAACCATATGATGGGTGGTGCCATGAGTACCAGGACGGGTGGTTACGTTATAACCTCCAATGCATTTGGTATGGATGTCGGCCGTATGGCTATTCCATTAAGTATGTATGGAAATTGGACGTATGGCTATTCCATTTAAGTGATATGTGTGGAAGTCGACCATATGGTTATTCCACTTAAGTATGTTTATGTCCCAAGATACCTTTATATACATTATGTGTTCTTTATATGGGTTTTATGGTAATCCTTTGGTTACAAAAAGGTAATTAATGATACTTTTTTCAGTGAATAGTTTTTACTACTTCATGAAGGTGAAGGTATTACTTTGATAGAGTATACATGGTTTACTTGATGTTTGAAAAACTAACAGTTTTCATTCTTTGTGTATCCATTACTGAGCTTTTTATGCTCAACCCAAGTTTTTTTGAAATGTTTTTCACAGGACTTAGCGTGGAATATGGTCAAGGATGGGATCAAGGGAAAGTCATGCTACCTAAAACATGCAACTATACATGTTTCTTTTTAAGAGTTTTTATTTTATGGAAATTTAGTAGAAGTGACTACTTTGTAACCTTTTGAGACGTAATAGTTATGTCCTAATTTTCTAAAACTCTAAACCTGAAAAGATCCTCAATGTTAATTACTCATTTAATTAAATATTAAGTAAGGTTTAAGGCTGGGGCCTTATAGTTCGTATCAAAGGTCGGTTTAGATAACTTCAGAGGTTAGGGTATTCTTTAAGCATAAGTGACATTACCATAATGGATAGGATTTTAGAAAGAGTCCTAGTTTTAGATAAAGTGAATGAGTAAGTATATCTTAGTGTTTACCTTCCTCATTAGTACATTATGGGTTTTTTGATATACTCACACTGACATTTCTGTTTTTAGTGAATGGATGGATCTAGCAGGAACAAAAGAGACAACAGGTTTGAAGGAAACTGTGGTGGTTCTCTGATTAAGAGACTAGATAAAATAGAGGATTCAATGAGGAAACTCATGGTTGTTCTAAACCAAATATCAAGGAGTCATTATCAACCACTTGAACCTTGGTATGTTCTATAGTGCATCATGTACGAGATGACCAATCGATGTGGAAGTTCAGGTAATAATTAAAAAGGTAACCATTAGGGTTTATATGATCCTTACTTTTTAGGTAATTATGGGTTACTCTATGATATGATGGAAAATGAAAGGAATGAGAAAAACTTGAGGTTTAAAATATGTTATGATTATTTTTGAAGATTTTATCTCATTTTGGGGAATGCTTTAAGAATTATATAGTTTTGGAAAAAGGACAACACGCAGACCATGTGACTACCCGTCGCGTCGGACAAAGCTGCAGGAATCGAACCCACAACCAAAGTGCGACTGGTATTTATCACCTACCATTGGACTTCGTGAAGTCCCTGGTTAGTTTGACTGATTCTTTTTAGTTATATGATTTTATGAATTAAGAGTAAGTTGATTTTGGGTTATTTATGAAAATGATTAACCTATCATGGAGGATATGTGATTAGGATAATTACTTTTCAATGCGAGGCTTTAAAAGCGACTGATGTTGTTTGGAGATAAATGTTACGATTTAACTTGGAAGACTATGTGACTAAATCCTTCAAATATTTTGGTTTCAATCTTAGTTTGGTTCACTTTGAAGGATTTTATGGGCAAATTGTTTATCTAATGGTCTTCGTTGAACTTTGGGTTTTATTGGACAAATTTTGGAGATTAAGCATAGATTTTCTTTTTAAAGGGTTATCCTTTTATGGATTATCTGATCTTGTAGTAACATTTTTGGATTTAGTTTTGGTTAAGGTTTGAAGACATGGGAGTAGTATAGATCTTTTTTTGTGGATTAGGTTCTCCTCTAAGAAGTTTTTTATAGTACTCTTAATGCGAACTATTCTTCCTAAATACTCGTCTTTTGGAAAAAAAAGATGAGTTTGATTAAGGAATCTAGTAAAAGTTGAAAGTCAACATGATAAGTGATTATATTTCCTTATGAATAAATTCTTCAATAAAAAGTAACATAAAACAAAAATGTTGTCTATTATCTTTTCCTACTGGGGAATCAAATACCGTTTAACCCATCACAAGTTTGTGATTTTCTCATTGTTAACTTTCTCCTAGACATGTTTACTATCACTCTCCCTCAAGAACATGACCCTTTTCTTTTTCTTCCATGTCCATGTTTTTATACATGGAATCCTAGTATGGGTTAACTCGGGTGACCTCTGTACTTATCTTCCTTTATTTTAAAGTGATTGTTTTACCGACTCTTGTTCCGATGTGGGACTTTCAATGATGTTTCCAAGCTCAATTTTAAAAATTGCGAGGATGCAATTCCCAAAAGGGGGGAAGGATGTAACACCCCAGGTAAATAAAGAATATGAAATTTTCATATTTATCCATATTTTTGAATAAAATATTGATATGACTTTAAAGGGGACGCTATGCTAGATGGTGTACCCAACACGCAACAACGAGTTTCTTGGGAATCTTACGTTGTACTCTAATAATAAAATAATATTATTTTAAATGGTAGTTAACATGTAGCCGTTTGATTGGTGGGAATGGATAGAAATAACTAAAATATGATTATATATGTTTTTAAATGTTTTTACATTTATCTAATAGAGGATAGAGGCTTAAAATACGGAAAGAATTAAATTTTAGGCGTATATGCCCTAGTTTTCACTAAAGGTTCACTTATCACCTTTTGCTGGCGAACTGTCATTAAATATAGTTTTGTTCACTCTTATAAATTCTATTGGACCAAATAAAACTCTTCTTTAGAATTGGGACATCAAAATTTACTTTGTGTAAATTTTTGGTATCTTTCCGATAAAGTTCTTTTTTTAATGAATAGTGTAAAATGTTGTATTTTAATTCCAAACCTCTTTTTAATATAATTTATTAATATGATTAGATTATATTTTTAATTGGTTTTAAAGTGAAATTAGAATATATTTTCACCATTAAATCCAATAGTGGTCGTTGGAATTAATTTCACTTTAAAATCGGACTTCAACTAGTGTCAATCTTTTGATACTTATTGTTTCATAAAAACACGCTATTTGTCATTACCGCGGGAATTAATTATTAAATTAATTAATGTGACTTATATGTTTTAAATTGTGTAAAATTGACTTCATTTTTGAATTCGTAATATCAAATATATCTTAGGGTGAATTTTTGGGAATTTTCTGAAAAACTTCAATTTTTGATGAATAGTGAAACCACTAAGTGGTACTTATAAAAACTGATTTTTCCATTTAAATGAAATTTTGACATCTTTGTGTTTTGAATTTCAAAAATCCGACATACATGGTTTTCATTAAGAAGTAAAATGTGGTTCAATGGGATAAAAATATTTTTTTGGTGAATAGTAACTTATTAAGTTTTTAATCGCGATTAGTGGTAATTAGTGGAGTTTAAGGTAAAAATAATGTTTTAATAATATGATATGAATGTGACACATATCCTACCCTCATTGGTTGTGTCATGACCGACCAAGACAAGCCATGGGTCAACTTGGGGACCCCATGGATCCACTTTGGTTGGGAAATGACATAAATAACTTTTTATTTAATGTTAAAGTAAAAATGACCGAAACTTGAGTTATTTTACAAAAACAATTTTTACATGGGGTTATAAAGATTAGATTTTTGATTATAAATAGTAATTGGAAAGATAAAAAGATTTACTACATCATAGTATCTTTTTTATAATTTTTAGACATTAAATAAATTAAATTATTTATGACATAATGTTGATGCAGCGATGACATCAGTATCTGACGATTTAAATAAAATGAGAAGATAATGTAAACTCTATGACCTAAACACGTCCAAAACTTATTTTATGGGTGGATTTCGAACCCTTATCACCTTATACACGAATTATATCAATGTGGGACCTTTTAAAACCGAAACACATTTTCAAATAAAGTAATATTTCTTACTTTCCAAAAGTGCCCCTCCCCTCCTCTTATAAAAGGCCCCCACCTCTACCTCATTTCACACACTCTTCAAGCCATTTTCTCGGCCAAACCCTGCTCATTTACTCTCTCAACATCCATCTCCTCATACTAGAGTTTTACCTTTGGGAATAATCCTTTCAAAGGAATATTTTAGGCTCAAATCAAAAGGAGTTACACTTTTAACGGTAAATCATTCTCTCATGTTCATTTGTTTTATTTTGCTTCTCCAACCCCCTAAACTCTTTTTATTTTCTTCTTTGATAACAACAACAGTATCTTCAATATACTAGGATGTTGTTATAAGATTTATTCGAGCTACACTCTCACACAACTACATCAAATGGTTATAGAACCTACGGTTTCCGTGGATGGAGAAATTCTGCCTCCCCAAACGATGATTGTTCAATACTCATTTAACACCTTCAAAGTTGGACATTATGATGTCACTATTTTTATATATGATATATAATATGTTAATGTTTTCTTTAAGCTTCTGTTTTTTTTCATTTTGGGCATACCTTTATGGTTTCCATTATCGGTAAAAGTGATATCTTCATTTAAGGAAGTGCGGACTACCGCCCCCTGAAAGTGATTTGATTCATTAAATACCATATGTGGGACGTATAAAGGATGGAACTATGATATTATATATGATATTATACTGGAATTATAATATAATTTTATATCATTATGATTCCATTCTATAAAATACGAAATAGAAATGAAAGTAGCGTTCATGCGTACGTACGGCTTACCGTCTCCATGAACAGTGCATTTCATTTCTTTCCTCTAAATGATTATGTAATGTTATAAATGCATGAATTTACTGGATATATATGAAATATATGATATCTACATCATGAATACAATTCTGGATATAAAGAACCTTTGACGACACGAACAACATGTAATTGTAAGAAGTCCACTTTCGACTTAAGAACCAAATATCGACAAAACAAACATTATTAACTTAAATGATTATATACTGTTTATAACAAGGAAATAAGTGATATAAAAGGAATAATGAACTTGAAAAATGTTCTTAAGCAAATAGAAATTAACTCAAGTTTATTATTCAGGACGTTAAAGAATGATCAAGTCAAGTCGGACCCGAGGTAAGGGATCCTACTCCTCTCTTTCTTTTTAAGTACACACTTTTATGTCATTCCTTTTAAATCTCATATTTCTTGTTATTGGGATGATCTTTTATATTAAATTTACTGTATTTTTTATGTTCATGTGATGAGAGACCCTATTCTCTCTCATCAATCCATTTTGGAAGTTTTGAGTGGCACCGATAGGCTGCCGAATTTTCGTAAGAGATCTAACCTCTCTCTTTCTTTTAAAGTACTCTCATTTATGTCACTTCTTTTAAGCTCATATTTGTTATGTTGGGGGATGATCTTTTATATTCCTCATTTGTAAACATTTTGTTGATGTGATGAGAGACCCTATTTCCTCTCATCAATCCATTTTGTAAGTTTTAAGTGGCGCCGTTAGGCTGCCGAGTTTTCATAAGAGATTTTTCATCTCACTTTTATTCCCGTGAGATTTATGCTACATTTGCCACAATTTCCTTTGAGTGGTTTATGTACTGCCCACTATTACACTTATTTTGTAATATAATTCCATTTTTGGGTATTTAAATATTCCTAGTATGACACTTCTTCAATGGGGTGTACTTTTCGAAAGTTACCCAAGTTGGTAAGGGAACCTTTCACCCTCCTCTTTTTAAAAGACTTAGTTTGTTATGTCTTTTAATTCAAATACTATTATGTTGGGATATGTTCTTCTATATCCTGATTGATGGAAATTTTATGTCCAAGTGATGAGATTCCCTTTTTATCTCTCATCAACTCATTTTCTGAATTTTTGAAGTGACGTCGTTAGGCTGTCAAATTTTTGCAAGGGAACTTCTTAACCCAATTTCCATTCTTTGGGTTAATCTCCTAATTTCAAATTATGTCATGATATTATTATGTCTTATTTAGTATTTTTACTTTCTTTATGTGTACCTATAGTGAATACACATAATAGATCTATTTTATTTTAAAAATGAATTTTTTAAGGACTTCATCTCAATCTCCTTTCATTGAGGCATATTTCATTTTATACACAACTTTCTTTCATACGGTGTATAAACCCCTTTGACTTTTAATTTTATACAAAAGGAATCTTTTTCTATGAAGCATTTTACTAAACGACAAAAAGGAATGTTTTTTTAACGTACGTGGTGACAATGACCTTTTCCACCGCCACGAGTATTATTTGGTCTTTGGCTTCCTCAACAAGCCATTATGTTTTTAAAATGATATAAATACCATATACTCTTTTATGTATCTTGGTATTGAAAATGGTTTTGATAAAGGATTCTATTATGATATATTTTGATTGAAATGTGTAAATGTTATCATTCCTTTATATTGGTTTTATGTATTATGATTTTATATTGGTACTTGGACATTTGACGGGTTGTTACGTGATAAACCATATGACGGGTGGTGCCGTGAATACCAGGACGGGTGGTTACGTTATAAACTCCAATGAATTGGGTATGGAAGTCGGCCGTATGGCTATTCCATTAAGTATGTATGGAAATTGGACGTATGGCTATTCCATTTAAGTGATATGTGTGGAAGTCGACCGTATTCTTATTCCACTTAAGTACGTTTATGTCCCAAGTTACCTTTATATACGTTATGTGTTCTTTATATGGGTTTTATGGTAATCCTTTGGTTACAAAAAGGTAAGTAATGATACTTTTTTCAGTGAAGAGTTTTTACTACTTCATGAAGGTGAAGGTATTACTTTGATAGAGTATACATGGTTTACTTGATGTTTGAAAAACTAACAGTTTTCATTCTTTGTGTATCTATTACTGAGCTTTTTATGCTCACCCCACGTTTTTTTGAAATGTTTTTCATAGGACTTAGCGTGGAATAGGGTCAAGGATGGGATCAAGGGAAAGTCATGCTACCTAAAACATGGAACTATACATGTTTCTTTTTAAGAGTTTTTATTTTATGGAAATTTAGTAGAAGTGACTACTTTGTAACCTTTTGAGATGTAATAGTTATGTCCTAATTCTCTAAAACTCTAAACCTGAAAAGATCCTCAATGTGAATTACTCATTTAATTCAATATTAAGTAAGGATTAAGGCTGGGGTGTTATAATTACACTATGTGTATTATAGTTACACATATTGTAATTATTTTTAGTGGGATACACCAACAATATTGTTGCCTCAGATTATTTTCAAAAATCGCCTAAACATTACATGATGTGTAATCCATTTAGAAAACATTTAATGGTTATAAAGATGGGTTTTAATCCCATTAACATTAAAAAACAACCTCAACCCCCTTTAAATATTCCCAACTTACCATGAACCTATAGCAATGCTTGGCCCATTTATATCTGGACTTCATTAGTTCAAAAAACCATACATCTCGGGACTTTAAGTCATTTTCCCTCAATAAGGATCTCTACATGGATCCCTTCTATTTTTAACATGTTTTCTCACAACCAATGACTATTTTTATTCAAAAATAATTTAAACATGACTAAATCATAACCAATAAGGTTTAGAGATGATTAAAAACATAACCAAAAGAAGTTAAATGAATAAATCAAAGAGATACGTACCTGAAAAACAATATCTTACACCATATGTAGGAATGGTATATGGTTTAATTAATGAATATATCCATGAATGAAAAAATGGATATGTAGGGTAAATTTATGTCCAATGATCCCTATAAATTGAAAATTTTAAGGGAAATTTATTGACTATTAAAATTAATAAAGGAAGTGAATGGAAATAATATCCTTGGTCTAAATAATCATAAACTATCTAGAGGATAAATAAGGATGGTAATAATGAAACTCATCCCCAATGGATTATATGTTAAAAAATTGGTTTTTTCTATTGATTAATAAAAATACCACAAAAGTATCTTTAAATAAATTATTGAGAAAAATATACTTTTTATTTTGGAATTCATTTTTCTAATCATAAAACATTTTAATGATCATTTCCATTTAAAAATCATTTTTGAAAATAAAAGTTTTACAAAATATTACTAATGAACATTTCTAGAAAAATATACTTGTATAAATTCATAGGAAGATTTAAATAAATTATTTTATGATGAAAAGTTATTCAATACATGTTTTACAAGTTAAAAAGAACATCACTTTTGAACTTTGAAACGGTTCGAAAAGTGTATTGTTCAGAAAACAACAAGATGATCTATTTAAATATTTTAAAAAAAAAATCTAGGTAAAAATTAATTTAATATATAATTTTAAAAATAAATAAAACAGGTTGGAAAGAATTTTTAGAAAACATTATTTTGAAAGAAAAAATATTTCCAACCGAATAGAGAAATGAAATAAGACTTTATTAAAAAACAATTATCAATTATTTTAAGTTCCTTAGTGTAGAAAATTTGTACTATTACTTCAAAATATAATTAATAATCATAGCATAATAAATTTAAATAGTATTATTATAAAATTATATTATATTTTCCTTCAAATAAAATTCAATAATAAACAATCATGACCTGAATAAGATGGTGATGTAAATCCTCACAATGCAAATAATACTAAAGTGATAATTAATAAATGAATCGATTATGTTTGTCAACTATAAATAAGAATAAAAAAATTGGGAATAAAATATAATATAATAAAAATTAATCAAATACATAATCATTGAATATAAAATATGTCAAATAAGTAATATAACACAATGAAAAGAAATTCTGTTATGAAATTTTTTACCACATAATATCTTTTCATTCAAATAAACCTGTTTGGAATAATTAAAATTGAAATTCACAATACAATTTTATTTGAATTAATAATTATATTACATGTAAAATTTGTAGTATATAAACCATATAATATAAATTTGTGATTAACATCAAAATTTTCCTCTATGAAGAGAAATTGAGATGAAGTCCCTTACCTCACGTTTTCCTTCAGTGGAAAGTTATTTAAACTTATATATAATATTTTTTAGCATTTAGTTATGTTATACCAAAAAAATATTCATATTTTTAATATCATATATGATTCTTTTATGACACCTTATCTCCATTTTTTAATTATCTTTCATTATTTTCATTGTTTCACTTGATAATTGCATTGTTTTCTCATTCTTTCTTTGTTAAGAATGATCTGGTTCCTACATATCAGTTATGGTTACATAATCTATATAATAATGATGATGAAATAATTATCATATTTTTATAATAATTTTACTTTTAATACTAATCAATATAGTTGATTTGAGAAAAATCATGTTACGATCATGGAGACGGTAGGCCATACATCCACATGGGCAACCTTTCCATTTTTCAATGATTATCATAGAAATTTGGTAATTAATATTTTTTACTTAAAAAATAATCATAATATTCAAATAACATATTATTACTTTAAATATACTTATATATTTCATACTTCTAGTGTGGTTATGAAAAGAGAGTCACATCGATTTATGGGGGTGGTAGTCCACTCCTACATGGGTAACACTATCCTTTTTAGTGGAAGAAAGAAAATTGTAAATAATATTATAAGATAGATTAATGTAAAATTAATATCAAAACTATTTCATTCATATAACATATATGAAATAACATTATACTTATCCCCTTCCATATAAATTATTAGTAAAAAAATAAATCAAATCACTTCGTGAGGTAGTAGTTCGCTGCACACAGGAGTGATGTTATCGTATCTCATAGGGAGTGGAATTTAAAATGGTATATAGGATATAATGACTAAAAAGTTATAATTATGTTATAAATATCATATATATACTTTATATAAATTATCATACCCAACCAGGGGAGGTGGTAAAAAAATTCAAATGACATCGGTTCTAAAGGAGGTAGTCCTCCGTATAAAGGAACGATGATTTCATAAACCATTTGATGGAAGTGGAGGTGGTTATAGGTCATTAACTTAACATGAAAACGTCATAGTATATATAAGATACTGATTTTTTATATCATAATGTTTTAATATTAATTTTCTGGAGGTTAATGAGAAATAAAATTAATGTTCTTTTTGAAGAGAAAAACATTTTCTTTGGGTATCCTCTTTATGTTCACACCAAAGCCATCCTAGATTGAATTAATTCATAAAATCTCACTTCTATGATGAGAGTATGGAAGTATGGAAGTGATTGGAGAAATTAAATTTTGAAAAAAGGCTATGAAGGTTTAATAAAGAGAGGACATGGGTGAGGTTTTATAGGTTAGGTGAGTTCTACACTTGTAATTTATTATAAAAAAAATGTGTTACCTCATTTTTCACATGGAATAAGAGAAAAAAATGGATTAATAGGGAGAGTTAAAAACTATAGGGTCTAAATATTTCTATAAAATATATTTTGGATAAGTCTTTATATCATTTTAACCATTATGTTTTTTGATTTAACTCCCGGTAAATATGTTTTTACCTTAAACGTAGTAATTAATATTTACTATTTTCAATATTAATTTTCTTAAAAAAATAAGTTTAACTTATTATAAATTATAAATATTTATTCTAAAAAAATATGAAATCCATTTTTTCAAATTTAGTTCAAATAATTAAACAATTTTGATGTAAAATTAATCCCGTAGACACGATGAGCAAACTAGGGTTTAAAGATAAAATGTCCAAATGTTTACAAATTTTTTATATAAAATTAAATTATGAAAATTAATAAAATGAAATAAATTAAATTAGCTTTTATAAAATTTAACTAATTTAATTTTAAATAAATTCAACAATATAATTTAAAATTTTAAATTATTTAAATGAAAAGACACTTTTCAATTAAAAATATGTATTTTTCACTATTCATTTAAAAAAAAAGATGTTTGAAAAATCCATAAAAATATACTTAAGATAATTTTTAAATGATGAATTTAAAAATTAGTATACGTTTACCCAGTAATTGTTCTAAAATTTTTAAAAATTAATTTAAAATGAGCACAATGCACAAAAAATATGTCTTTTAGAAAAATAAAATTTTTAAGATAATAATTTTTTTTCTTTTAAATTATTATTATTTTATTTCTAATCAATAGATATCCATAATTGGTATAAATGTTTTTGAACTATTCAAACATCCCTATTTTTATTATAGTTCATAACAGTATATTATATTATAGTTCATTTAGACTCAAGGTTGGGTATTATGTAATCAATTAAAGAGATTAAATTTAAGGAAATATATTTCATGGGTTGTTTAAAAATGGTGTTTAATTATGTATAAAATATCTAATAAAATGTTATTATTTTATAATATTAGAGTGTCACATTCTCTCCACCTTAAATAAATTTCATCCTCAAAATTTAACCATGATCTTAGTAATCCATGGGTTGGAATTTGGAAATAAAATTATTAAAAACCAAAATCACAAAAGGGATAAAAAAATATCCTCTTAATAAGAGAGAAAGGAAGTATATAGTTCATATGGAATAAAACATAACATGTTTTCTTGGTTAGAGAACATCTGTGGTACGATAATATATGGACATAGAAGAAAAGCATACATAATAATAAAGTGTGATTGAGGTCATTGATCACAAGAAATTGAATGATAAATGGAATGTTAAGGGCCTTAAAACAGTAAATTAGTGATGATTAAAAATTCAGAATGTTCCAACCGATATGAATGTAAAAAGATTTTTTTTGTTTTAAGTTCCTTTTCCTAAAGTTTAGGAATTATTTTACAATCTATGAATATATGGAAATATAATTACATGATACATTTCTATTTTATAAGAAAATTTCAAACTTTGGATATACTTTGATTAGTTTACAATTCATCCTATACTCCTTGAAATTAATATCAAAACATTATTTTTATATGTTTGAATAAATAAAATTCACTTTTAAAAGGTTGTGGGATCCATAAAATAATGATAATTATTTTTGTTCATCTCAAAATATTTTCCATAACCAATATGGTTAGTACAAGTTATCTAATATAATTAATTTATCAACCTAAAAATTAACACCATTGGTTCATCATTAATTTTTATTTTTGTAATATTTTGTCTAAAACAATGACATATCAACATGGACATCACATAGGCTAGTGGTAGGTGTTAAACCCTTATCATACTTAAGTCTTGGGTTCAAGGCCCATGACCTTGCCGGATGTGATGGGTTCTCACCTAGAATGGAGTTTTTACTTTTTCTAAACTATATTAATATAATTTCATTAAAATTCACAAAACAAATATGATGAACATCCTTGAAAAAAAATTCATAATTAAATAACATTTTTACTAATGTTTTTAATAGATGAATATTTTTAGAATGTCTAATAATACTATTTTCCTATTATTAAAATTTCATTAATGATCATATCAACCGTAAATGTTATCAATACCTATAAACTTATCTTATAAATACATAAAGTAATTATTCGTCAAATAAAACTTCAAATAATAAAAATGTTTGCTGTAAATTTCTCCCTAAATATCCATAATATTAGCATAACCTCATAACATAAATCCTAAATGGAATTTTTAAGACATTGAACATATGATCAATCTTAAAATCATAAACCCATGATGTTATCAATAATTTTTAATTTAATTAATACACATGTGGTATTAAAATTTAAAACAATATTTAGATGTTTTATGATTATTATCACCAAATTACCATTTGTAAAAAATACTTCTACAGTTTAATTCTTTAACCCCAATACATAAACACATCATTCGTTTTATTACCACATAGATCCTTCCTTTTTCCGGGGTTTATAATTTTGAAGAGGTCATCAGCTCATATAATTCCAAGATTCTCCATATTTAAGAAAATGAACATTAAATGGATTTATAGGATGAAATTTATTTCATTATACCACTCCCTTAATTTATCATCAATAATTATTTACATTAATCCCATTCTTTCCACTCATAAGTAAACTTTCAGTTCCATTGAGACTCTTTCTTAGATTTCACCTTCTATATTTTTGTATTGATGGAAATCAACACTTATTTCCTCTATACTATCCATCAATAGATATATTAGATAACTCCATCATTTTCTTCTTTGGTGAGTATAAGAGTTGGTTAATGTATGTGTAATTAATCGTATTTTGGAAAAAAATTTCGAAACATTCCTAGCATATTTTTCAATACTCATCATACCATTTGGTTTCTCATATTCCCCACCTTTCCTTTATATTTATTTTTAAAATGATTTCTTATGGTTCTATCCATTTACTAAATTAAAAAAGCATCGTGTAAGCAATAATATTCATAGTGGGAAACCATATAATCATTTATTATATTTTTAAATTATGACACATTATTTTCAATATAAGAAACCTTATGATTAACCTTTTTCATTAATTATCTTTATAAATTCAAATCCTTCAAATGATATTATAATGGAAATGTGAATTATACATAGAATATCCAATGGGAATGTAAAAATAGGTGTGCATTAAGTGCTGTTTTCATGCACTAGGTGAAAAACAGCTCAAGACCAATGCACACTTTTTATGTTTATTACCACTAGGTACATCTATTTCCTAACCAATTACACTTGTATTATCCATACACATATTCATATCAATGTAAGAAAAACATAATATATGCCTTACCAAACATTAGAATGTTCTACTAAACATTTCCTCAATGTATATCAGAAGGTTATGTTACATGGTATATCTTTTCCTATAAATATTTCCCAAGGTTTCTACTAATATTCCACTAATAAAATTTCTTGAGACCCTAAAACTAGTATCATAAAGCCAAAATTTTGTTTTATAACATTGGTATAAGATATAAGGAATTGCATCCTAATGAACTGAATAGTTTAAAATTCTTGGAAAACTAGATACATAAATGATTGTATTATTACATTCGAATAAAACAAATATAGACATAATTTTTTTTCAAGAACATAATTATACCCCCCTAGAATATTCTTTAATATCATTCTTATTACCATTCATGTATTCTTGGGAAATGTTAAAAATAAGGGTGATCTCAAATACTCAGCAAGGGTTAAGTATAATGGAAGTTATCTAGAATCATTGAGAATAATCAATAGAGAATGGTAAATAACTAAACACACATACCAATTCAATAATTTTACTAGTATAATCAATATATAATGGAAAATAACTGAAAAACATTTCATTTAATCAATAAAATGGCAACATAACTAGATAAGGCATAACTAACATGGCAATGTAAATAATTGAAAACACATACAATTTGATTAATACACTTAAAATGAAATGAATCCAAATATAATATCATTGAAAACATATCAAGGATAAAAATATCAAAATTATTAATAAATGAAATTCTTAATTATGGGAGAACATGTATCTGGAACATGATACCCATACCTTCAAGATCTATCCTCAATATAGTTTAGAACTGATGGAATGAAACCCATTTAACTAAGTCTTTCCAACTAATTAATCCTACGACACTATAGTTGCATAATGGGGCTATCTATAACTGATCAACACATGTGTATTATTTTTCCAAATCATTCCTCATATATCTAACAATCAATTTAATTTATAAACAATGTTCTTTATTATCATATATTTGTATTGAGTAAATAATATAGATTTTAAACTATTTCGACATATAAACAAATGACATTCTATATAGAAAATAGTAAATAAAATTCATATAAAATTTAAGCAACAAAAATATACATTATAATTAACATGGATATATATGATAAATTTATTGTCAAATGATCAAAGCAATTTAAACATTTCAAGGGAAATTAAGTGAAAAATATGAATCAAGGATGTGAATGTAAATAATATCCTTAGTCAAAATAATCATCAACTATCCAGAGGAGGAATAAGGATGGTATTAATATAATATAACCACAGTGGACTATATGTAAAATAAGGGTATTTTTTTTCATTGATGAATAAAAATACAATTAAAATATGTTTAAAAATTCTTGGGGAAAATGTCATTTTCATTTTGAAATTCACTTTTTGAAACATAAAACATTTTCAAAATAAATTTCAATGAAGATAACATAAAAAAAATATGAATTTTTAGAATATTGGTAATTTTTTTTCATAAAAACAACCATATTAAATTGAAAATTAAGATTCAATGAAATGATAGTCATGTCGCTAGATAATTCCACACATGTTGTACAAGTTAAAAAGAAAATTACTTTTGCATTGTAAAAGGTTAGAAAAGTTCATTTTCTGTAAAATGAAAATAATACTCAATTTAATTTTTTTAAAAAAGAAAAAATTGGAAAAATGTATTTAATAAATCAATTTTTAATAGATAAAAACATTTTTAGAAAACATTTATTTAGAAGAAAATATATTTCTAATTGAAGATAGAAGTGAAGTTAGATTTTATAAAACATTTTTTATCAATTATTTTAAGTACCAAAGATTGGTAAAACTTTACTATTACTTGAAAATATCATGAATAAAAATAGGATAATAAAATTAAATTTTTTTTATTAGAAAATTATCAAATAATATCAATCAACTAAAATTCAAGTAGAAACATTCACGATTAGAATTAGATTGTGAAATAAACACTGAAAATTATCAGAAAATTAATGTGAAAATTAACCAGTGAATCAATTATGTGTATGAACTATAAATACATAACATAATGTGAAAAAAAATTAAATAATAAAATGTAATCAAATACGTTTCATTATAATATTAAATATGGCGAAGAAGTAATATAACCTAATGAAAAGAAATTGAATTATGATATTATTTACGAATAGGTAACTTTTATGTTTAATTCGCTTGGATAAAATAATTAACATTGAAACATAAAATTACATGAGGTATAAATTATTCATGATATTACACATAAAAGGGGAATTATTTACTCTATATAATCAAAATTGTTTTATACCATAGAAATGGGACTCAATGAAGAGGAATTGAGATGAAGTCCCTTACCTCTTTCTTTCCTTTAGTTAAACAAGATTTAAACTCCAGCATAATGGTTTCATGTTTTTATTATTTTATAAAACATCCATATTAATATTTATAATATCATATATTAAATTTTTATAACATATTATCACCCTTTCGTAAATTATCTTTTGTTGTATTCATTATTTTAGATATTAATTCCCTTATTTTCTCTTTCATTATTTCCCATGAAAGATCCCATTATTGAATATATTATATAGTTACATCATCACAAAAATAATTTTAATGGAATAATTATCATATTTATACATCATTTAAACCATTAATACTAATCATGGAAGATGGTTTTGAAAAGTGATGTATGTTACAATCATAGAGATGCTAGGTCATGCGTAAGCATGATCAACATTTCCATATTTCAATGATCATCATGAAAATAAATTAAGTAATATTTTTATTTAAATAATGATAGTTAAATCATAAATACCATATTATTTCCTCAAATATAATTATATATATCTCTCATGTGGTGAAATGATGAAAAGAGAGTCACATCGCTTTGTGAATGCGGTAGTCCACACATACACGAGCAACATTATCAGAATTCAGTATAATTAAGAAAATGATAAATAATATTTTAATAATTATAAATATGTCATGAATATAGTAATTATTTAATTTATATCACATATATTAATTAAAATTATCCTTATAACCTTCCATTTAAATCGTTAGTGAAACACAAATCACATTGATTTGCGAGGCAGTAGTCCACTATACACCCAAGCCGTGTTATCATATCCCTTAAAAAATAGAGTTTATGAATTTATATAAGTTATAATGAATAAATAGGAATAATAATTTTATAAATACCATATATATAATTTAATCCATCGGTATAACAAACCATGATATGTGGTAATGAATAAATGAATGACATTAGTTTGCGGGGTGGTAATCCACCATACAGACATATGATGTCTTCATAACTCATTTAATGAAAGTGGAGGTGATTTTATATCATTAAAGTAAAATAAAAATATCTAATTATATGGAATATGATTATTTAATTATACCAACATCATTTAATAATAATTTAAGGAGGTGAAAGAAGAATAAAATAACAGTGCATGTTGAAGAACATTACTTCTTTTTCAGGTAACCTCCATATGTTTGCACAAAATCCATCCTAGGTTGGATTTATACACAAAATAATGATTCTAATATGAAATTAGGGATGTTTTTATGTGATATTTTTTGGTATTGAATGTACCAAATGGGTTTCTAGGTCTAAAGAATAGAGGAGGGGGATTGCCTTTTATAAGTGAGGTCAGTGGAATACTTGTAATATTTGAAAATAAAAAGTCTTACACATGTTTTATAAATTAGAAAGAGTAAAAAATGTATTATTCAATAGAATAAATCATGATATGGTCTAAATATGTCCATAAAATATATTTTAGATAAGTTTTTTGGTCATTTTATACCTCATCGTTTTAGTTTAAACCTAAGTAAATCCATTTTGACCTCAACTGCTGTAACTAATTTACTATTTTCTATATTAATTTTGGTAAAAAATTATACTGACATTATTATAAATATAAATTATGTTGATTCCAAATATATAATACAATTTTCAAAATTCAACTCATATAAAAGGGAAAATGTATCTTAAAAGTAATCTCATAGACCCGATAAGAAAAAGAGTTTTAATGATAAAATATCGAAATGCTTACAAATATTTTATATAAAAAATAAATATTAAAATTACACTAATGAACTAAATTGGTTTAATTGATATATAATCTAACTAATTTCATTTTAAAACCAATTAAAAACATAATTTTATATTATCAAATATTTAAATGAAAATGAATTTTTTAGATTAAGTTTAGTGTTTTTCAGTACTCATCGATATATGAAACATTTTAGAAATATCACAAATATTTAACATAAGATAAATTTAATATGAATATCTAAAAAATTAAATTAATTTTATCAAATAAATTTTATAATAGTAGAAAAATTTAATTTTAAATTATTTTCAAAATTCATAACTAATACGTCTTATATAAAAATAATGTTTTTCAGAAAAAATTATATTTTATTTTAGATGATTCTTATTTTACTTCTAAGGAATAGATTTGAATAATTTTGAAAGATTATTTATTACTATTTATACCCACCAATATAATGGATAGGATATAACTGTATAAAATATTAATGTTCATTTATACTTAGGATTCCATATTCATCAAGCTATCGAAGAGCTTAAATTTAAAGAAATATATTTTATGGGGTTTTTAATCATTTCATGTCACATAAAAAATAAAATAAATTGTTAATATTTTAAAATATTGGGGTTGTTATATAGAATATAGAAGTTCTTTTACAATTTTACTTTAGTGATATATAATTTTTTTTCAACTCAGATGAATTAAATGTGATGTATTTATTCAAATTGGCTAGTATATTTTGGAGAATCATTAATGCATGGGTCTGCCTATACTTGATTAAAACGTTACTCATATAATAGTTAATCAATTTCTTGGAAAATGTAATATGTTAGTATACATATGATTTATACAATATATCTTATGACGAAATGTGGATATAGAGATATGAATAGGGTTAATAAATATCACTCTCGGCCCCTTTTTAGCTTGAGTAACATTCTTGTTTTTCAAGCAGATTTGGACTTCTTACATCTATAAAATCCTGATTTAATAGGTTCTTTCATCTATAAAATCCCTATAGGGAGACACATTGATGACCTAGAAAAAGGTTTAAATTTTGGAAAAATTTCTTTTTCTGTAATTAACAGTGTTTGATAAACCATATCCAAAAGAGTTCAGTTTAATTCACGAAGAGTTAGGTTGTTTTTATATAAAGTTTTTATGTAATTTTTTTTATAAAAGTGGGATATTATTTGATATTTTATAAAATCGGTGTATCCAATTTTTTGATATACACTAATATATATCTCGTGATGTGAATATGATGCATATTAAAAATAATTATACAATGATACCATTAAATAGTTATGTTATGAGTGTATGACCATTGTCAAATGTTTTATAAAGTATATATTTAGTTATAAATAAATTGGTTTCCTCATTTAAGGAACTATTAATCTCATTAAATGTTAAAATTTACATAATACCAACATTATTGTGTTATAGGTAATGAATGTGGGATTCCAAGCATTGAAAACTGACTATCGACATCATTAGTTAAATGAAGGGAGGCTATATAATTGATATCGATCTTACTAATGGGTATGTGTGATCCATTCTAGCCATATTGGAAGATCTATTATTCTTAATAATCCATTTTTTTCAATTGAGGAAGGTTTTAGAACACATTTAGAGTTTATGGATATTTTTGTAAAAAATGTTTATTATAGTAAATTATTTCATACCTATGGAGGTTATAATACATTGGTTATTTCTAAGTGATCATAATCAAGTATACCCCATCAATATAGAAAGAGATGAAGCACACTGTATATGAGGTATTTCTTTTTATATCATCTAATTATTCAGTAATATTTTATTTGATGATGAAAGGATCGGAAAAAATGGAGTTCTTCAAGTGTTTTGATCATATAATGATCCAGAAAAACCCATCACATTCGATGTTTTGGACAAAGGGATTATATAATTATCCACACTTTGATAGGATGTAGATGGTGGAGATATTTATAGGGATTCATGTGTTTTATTAATCTTATATTTGATCCCATTGTACCTTCAGTAGCCCAAATTTTATATAAGTGGATTCTCCTTTATTATTATTATGGTTTGGGAAAACCGTATTTATTTTCAATTCTAGAAAGGCCCATGTGGTCACAGATTTTTTACAGATTGGTGAATGAGTTTTTAATCCTTGAGAGCTACCCAAACGATTTTATATCTTATCTAAAAGGATTTATAAGTTATGTTTTTTCCTATTATTCCAAATGATTTGATACAATATGCTGTTGATTATTGATCCTATATTAATTTATATTCCATAAGTAATTCATTGTTTGTGGATGAACTGGTCATGCTTGGAACATTTTATGGATTCACATGATGGAATTGGATTTTTTAATTGATAAATTTTCTATGAAATAATTATGTTTTTTGGTTGGACTGCTATTAATGTCCAAGAAATGTGTTAAAGAAGGCATATTATTTATTACAATGTTTTAGAATATGAAGACCATGAAATATCTTATATTTCAAGATTATGAGGATGTGAATAATTATATGAAAGAATATATTCATAAATATATTTCATAATGAATAATTATGGGGTATATTTGAGAATTGATTAATGTTTAAATTTATACATAGATATTTATAAATATTATTTATAAGGGTAGAATTATTAAAAAACAAAGGCTAACCCACAAGGTAGCCTATGCAAGGCTTGACCATGGATCTATGGGACCCGGTGGTTAACCATGCCTAATGTAGCCAAATCGGCCTATCCCACGAGAGGTAGAGGAGAATAGGAAAACAAAATTCCCACATATTGCAGTTGGACCATATATAAGGCCTGTAGAGAGAACACATGAATGGTGAACAAGTTGGGCCTATAGCCTATTCTCTTGAAGTTTGTGATTTTTATGGTGTGATGGGTGATGATCCACCAAAACTGGATCAAATGGTGATTGTACACAAATTTTATTATAAATGGGAGTTTTGATGTTTTATAATTTCAATGTAGGATGTGGGATACCGTGTACAGTTTATGAATTATTTAATTATATTAAAATAATGCTGCCCAATAGATTGTGCAGATCCAAGCAATCCATTAAATCTCACACATCACATATTCAAATCCCTATTCTGTAGACTTCATATTCATCCTTCTTCAATTAAAACATATCCAACGAGGCTAGAAACAAATGAGTTTCATTAATATCGACCAGTAATAGTGAAAATGTCAACATAGTGAGAACGAGCCAAGTCTCTCAAACCGAATCCATGAATGAAATAAATCAATTTCATTCATTCCATGAATCCTTTTTTATTAAGATATCAAAATAACTAATTAAAATATAATGATTTTTTCATTTGTTGTTCATTAGATCATCTGATATAATAGTGAAAATCAAAGATCCACCAAAAGAACATGCAATATTGCATGATGTCATATAGACAAGTGCCAAGACGTTACCTAATGATGAATACTTCTTTGAGAGGAAGATGGTGACATATTTTATAGTATCACCTGAGATATTTGGGATTTTTGGGGATGTTTTTATACCATGATATTTTAATGCGATATTTCTCTTTAAATAATTTTATTTCTTTGGTAGCTTCTCTTGAACACAACACCCAGTTTAAAAAAACTATGTTATACTTTTAAAATATTTTTATTTTAACAAGTAAATTATAACGTAGTTATTAATATTATTTTATGAATAGTAATAAACATATTTTGAAATATATTTTTTCTTAGGAAATATAGTATAACATTTTAATAAATTTATCATATTTTTCAGAAATATATTATCTTCAAAAAATGATTTTCTTACATTTTATGAGAAAATAAAAATATATAATTCTAAAAAATTCTGAAAATATATTTGAAAAACTAAAATTTATTATTAAATTTAGAATTTAAAAATTATATTTTGATGAATTTCGGAGAATAATCTATAAAATTTTAAAATTTTAATGAATATTGAAATATAAAAATTTACATTGAAGGACATATTATATTTAAATGAATTTAGAAAGTAAAAATTTTATTTTTAGTATTTTTTAATGAGAATTAATTCCTTTTGATTCTAATTATATTAATTTTGTTATTTTAAATAATTTTTATACATGAATTTAGTATAAAAACAAGTTATACTTAAAAGAACATTTTTCAGAAAAACTATTTTTGTTTTTACACCTTTTAAATTTGTATTAAATTCTGTAACTTCTATGTCTTGAATTTTGAAAAAATATATTCCACATTTGGAATTTTTGTGTCAATAGTTAGATAATAAACCCCTTTTAGTTTCTATCATCATGAATAGTAGTGTTAGTAATTTTTGGTTACCATGATAAAGGGTAAATCCGGTAATTTAGTCCTAAAACATTTTTTAAGGTTTATAAAATTATCCAAATATTGTCCCAAATTTATTATATGATAATTTTTCGACCATAATCATCCATGGGACATATCTTTGTCCTTTTTGAGTCACATGGTTGACATTAAGACCCTTTTAGCATCTTATTTAATGAAAATTCAAAGATGTCACACTATTGTTTTTAATAAGTATAACATTTTTAATATTTGATTATCCAACTATTTTGTTTGACCATAAATATTATTTGGAAAAATCATATAGCAATATAAACCATGGTAATTTATTTTTCATATTTAGAGTAGAAATAATTACATTAATGTTTTACACAACAATGATGTAGTAATTATTAAATAAATGAAAAAATAAAATGAACTATATTAAAAATATTAAAATAAATATAATATGAGTTATTTAAATTGATAAGAGAATTATCTACATGATCATGAAATATTTATGATATAATAAATCGGTTTGTTTTCTAATATTAATCATTAGTTTGATGTTTTTATAGTCAAAGTAATGAATAATGTCAAATTAAACAATAACAATATTTCATGAATATAATATTTTACTATATTATTTAAAAATAATAAAACACTGAAATAACCCCTAAGGGGATAATATATGGCCAAAAAAATCAAACTCTATGAATTTATAGGCAATTTGGAATTATTTGTATTAAAAATAGTCTAATTGTATTATAATATTTTAGGAAATTCCAAAAACACCCCTCTCTTCACTTTTAAATACCACCCCTCCCCACCCCTTCTACTCACACCATTAACACCTTGAAGCTTTTGAAATCTCTTAAAAACACACTCCTCCCCACTCTAATAATGTCCAAAAACTTCTAGTCTCACCAAATGACCAATTCCATGTTCCTCAAGGTGGTATGTAAGGAGGTGATATTCAAGAGGTAACATTCTAAAACAACTTCTTTTAATTTATTTTTATATTTATACCTTCTCCTAACCTATTTCATCTATGAAATAATAATAAATGAAGTATCAAGTATATACTATAAATTATTATTTGTAATATATTATCACTTATCCAACTCAATGTTAAAGTAAATAATAGTAGGATAATTCTAATGGAATAGAGAAAAAATCCCTTCTCTAAGCATGAAATTGAAATTCAAGACACTGAAAAAAATATTGCAACAATTAAAGATAGAAATAAGAATCATAATTCCCCATCTAGGGAAGAGATGCATGCTCATTAACAGCTAGATGCAGTTCTAACCATAAAATAAAGGTTAGGAATGAACCAATTGAATGTGAAATGGTTGAAAGAAGGGGAGACAATCTCAAAATTTGTCCATAGATTACATACGGATAAAAGAACATAAATAGTGATCAATGCCTTTACAATTAATGGATAGTTGTAGAACTATGAGAATGAAATTTTAAAGGAAGTGGTTGAATACTTAAGTGGGATGTTTGAAGATTATGTTTTGGAAAATACATCGACGATGATTGATAATCCCCCCTGTATTTATCAGTAGAAATATTAAAGACTTTTCACAACACCAGATAAAGAAGAAGTCATGAAATCTCTCATGTTTCTCAACATGTAAATTGCTACTAGACTATATGGTTATTCAAATAATTTCTCCAAATTTTGTTGGTAAATTATACATGATGACATGGTTAATGTAGTAAAGTTATTCTTCTCTCAAGTCTTTTTTCCTTATGGAATTAATTCAAACTTTATCCCATTAATCACCAAGAATGATATTGCTATTGATATATAAGACATTAGACTAGTTTCCCTTGGGAATACTATCCCCAAATTCAATAGTAAAATCATAATGAACTGGTTGGAGGATTGATTAAATACTAAATTACTTCAAATCAAAATTTCTTTTTCCCTAAAAGATTCATTTTGAATTGTTTAATCACTGCCTTAGAAGGTGTATGTATAATTAAATGGAATGTGAGGGAATGTAAATTTTCCTTGAATATTGATATATCCAAGGTAATTAAGACCCAATACTGGAATTTTATACTCAATATTCTTATGATATATGACTTCTCAAAACTTCTTTTAGAATAGTAAGTAACATTATATCTTCTTCATGGATGTCAGTTCTTAACAATGGGTCCCCTAGAGGTTATTTTAGATGAACCATGGGTGTTTGGAAAGCATATTCACTGCCAGGACTTCTATTTTGTCTTAGTAAAGATTACCTACATAGATGCATTAATGATCTTTATCAAGTTGGATTGTACAATCAAATTAGTGCTCGCATGGGTGAAATCACTCCAACACATCTGTTATATGCCAATGAAATTTTCCTATTTTGTTAGGCTCGTAAGAAGACCCTATCTACTATATAGGCCATGTTCACTCACTATGAAGAATTTGTTGGGAAAGCTATCAGTTGGGGAAAGTCTTTTACTGTGTTTGGTGTTGGGATTATTATAGTAAAACCGAACATGATCACCTAAAGACTTAGAGTGTGAATAGTGTCCCTTACTTACAATTATCTTGGTGTTCTACTATTTTGGATAAAAGTAAAGAGAAAATTCCATAGAGGAATCTATTCTGGAATTATCAAAAAAACTATCTAGATGAAGGGGAAATCAATGTCTCATACTAGAAGGGTGTTACTTCTTAATTCAATCATCACTTATAAATTTGCCTACTCTTTCTCCATATACAAGTTCCAAGGAAGTCTCATCAAGGTGTTGCAATACATGATCAGGAATTTCATATTGACTTGGTTAGTGCATGAATGAAAACCTATAACTATCTCATATAAGGAAATCATCCAACCCATTGAAATGGGAGGACTTGGCATAAAGGGCCCTAAAATCTTTAATGTTGGCCTTATTGGTAAATTCACTTATAATATATTGAAAATTAATGATCCCTCCTATGATTTTTTATCTAGTAGGTTAAAGATAAGGATGATGAATGGATATCAAAACAAAATTGGCTCATTGGTTCATCCATCAGTCAAGCTATCTTTAAATGATATCATGAAAAAACATAAAATTGATGGTCTGTAAGAAATATGACTTAAACTCATAAAACACCTGTTATATTCAATAACGACTCAAGGGAAACATGTTCATTCTCTCTGACAGATTACAGAAGAAAATTGGGGACTTTATTAATAAATATACCTTCCTCGACTTTTTCCCTTTACAGGATTGGGTGGGAATTAACACCATGTTTTCATGGACACTGGCACACTCGTATGGAAGTGTAACACCAATGGGATGTTCAATGTCAAGGAGTACTACAAGATGGAGAGTGAGATCTCAAACAAGATACTATCATTTCTATCTAAATTCAAGGTTAATTTCATTCATCCCTTGAGATACACTCTTTTATTGAATAATTGAAAAAACAAGATACTAATGAATGGCCAAGTAAAGAAGGCTAGATAGTGCATTGTCTGGACCTTCCATTTTTTCATAAGAGCTGAAGAGAATGAAAAAAAAGAATTTATTAATTTTTAGTACAAAATGGAGCTGGGGAATTATATAAGTAACGTATTTATCTCTGATATGTATACATGTATTCAATTTGATGAGCATATGGACATCATCACCAACACCAGAGAGTGATATCAAATAAAAACTTTTTTCTTTGAGGACGTAGGAATTATTTTTTCTACAATATTAAAGGATTTAAATGGAAGAGTGTTGGATGATCATGGTACCTTCATTTCTACTATAATTATGTCCATGAACAAGGATGTCCACACTACTTCATGGTTTCGAGTGGGAGTAATGCCCAAAAACTAGAGGTACCTGAAAACTATAAGGATTATGGGAGTGGGAGGTAGAAAAAAGAAGCCCCTAGGTCTTAAATATGTTTGATTTATTACTCCAATTTATCCTTGGATAATGTTCAATGATGATTGTGCGGCCGCTGACATTATACTACCCCTAGGTTGTGAAGGTATTTTTAGAACCCATCATGGATTTTTCAAAGACAGTTTCCATCATTACATTGGAATTGGAACCATACATTATGCTGAGTTTTGGGCGATGATGTATACAGTCAACCAAAAATTACAACAAAAATGTTCTTCCATGTGGATAAAATATGACACTAAATATTCAATGATTGATATAAAGGCGAGAACCATGAATGTAAAATGGAAATTTTAACCTTTTATAGTCAATATTATTAACCATGTCACTCAACTTTATCTGAATGTTTCACATGTGTATAGAGAATCCAAATAGGTAGAAAATTATTTGAAAAATATGTAAATCATAGAAATAAGTATGATGTTGGATTTCATAGTACCTGAAAATTGTACATCACTAGTGGATGATGACGTGTGAGGGGTGTTTCACTCCCATCATTGTAAATTACTTAGTAATTTGTGACCTTGTATGTTTACTTTTCATTATAATAATTTTGGACTAGATTAGTCTAGATCCTATATCTTCTTGGTATATTCTATATAGACATATTTTTTTATATGATCTTATTCATATAATGGAATCTAGTTTCCAAAATATGGTGGTAAATTGTATCCGTGGATAATGAGTTTTCGTTATCCATTACCACCTTCAAACCCATTCAGAAAACTATTATTATGGTTAAACCAAAATGTAATCATAATATTATGACTTATTTAATTTCCTGGAACTAATATATATATAAAATAGTAAATAAAATTAAACTAATTCCTTATGGTTGGAAAAACCACCAAAATAAACTAAACATTTATTATTAACATTTTAAAAAATAATTCATCCACATGATAGAAAAAAATGATATATGTGGCAATAAAATTTTTTGGAATTGTAAAAATAATATTTGATTTCACTTCTTGAATATTATTCTCATTTTATAAGAACATCCATAACTATACACAAGTGAACAAACCATGAAACTATTAAATGAACACTGTCAAAATGATGATATTAGACATTATAACTCATCAAAATGGATATAAATGAACTGAATAAAATTATAATAAATGAAATATATCTGTTATAGGTATTGAATTAAGAAATAATTGAATCTTATTTGATTATTCAGGAAATTAAGTTCAAGTGAAGATAGTATTTATACATAAGGTAAGGGATCTCATAGAACCACTATATTTTCTTTTGGTTAAACTTTCTCTTTCATTGTTTCAATTTATCTCTTCATTATTCTTATATACATATTATATATTCTTATTTTATGTACCAAAAATATATATACATCCAAATTCACCTTTCTTTTATGGGGGATTACATGTTTTAAAGGTTCCCTTTTCAATTCCTCTCGATAAGAAAACCAGATTAATACGAACATCTCTCTTACTTACCCATTTTCATGTACAATCCATAAACTATTTTAAGCATAAAATATTTTTATGAAATCAATAGTTTTCTCTTGAAATAAATCTTTTTTTCATTTCTAATTTATGAAAATAATTATCCATTTAACCACATTTAATATTTTTTATTCTTTTCCCAAAAACCGCACTTAAGTGGACTTTTCTAATATCCTATAACTAGTCATTGTAATGTTTTTAATTAAATAATGAATTATTGTTATTGATCTATTATTATTTATTATTTGTGAATGACCAAGAATGATTTAAATTTCTTATTTAATAGATATCATTGTAATATTATATTTTGTTATGATTGGGGTCATGGTTATGATACCCATTTATTTCTAAGGGTAACCCTTATTCTTATTCCTTACATTTGATTATTTATGTGGCACATCTATGAATGAAAATGTATGATGAGTGAACCCAGATATCACTTTAAAGTATTGCTTAATGTTTTATTCTGTTTGTGAATTATGTATGGGATTAGAGATTATACCCAATCCATTACGAGGAACTATCCACATTGTGATATAGTGTTGGAAGTGAGACTTGACTCTTTTTTATGTCTTGTTATATGTTGCATCCACTTTACTATGTTTCCATGATAATATTCTTTTATTTACTATATTTTGAGCTTATATATGTTATTTTCAAAGTCATTCCTTTTATGTAATCAAGTTATGAAATCAAAATCATATGTCATGCTTCAATCCCATGTTGATTTCTTTACAAGGTTTTTAGATCATTCATAATATCTATGCATCCCCTAGGTTATCCTATGAAGTTATAAGAGATCACAGGGAGATTAGAAGTCATTATGAATATTAGTAAAAATATTTTTTATTCAAGTTTCATTTTTTTTAAATTTAGTACCTAATCGTTCAATGAAATTAGACATTTAGTTTATTACATTGTGATTCATGGATAAATTTTCCCAACATCATGTAATAATATTTGTAAAAGGATTATGTCACTATAGTTGGTATTAGAGTACAGTATAGTTATTTTTGGTGATTAGGATTAGAATGTAGTATTAAGAACCTAAGAGATTATTCTATCACAATGATTAATCTATATTGAATCACATGGAATCTAAATTTAGGATATACATTTCATTTATAAGTTTATCCTTTTATGTTCATAGTTTGATTTATTTATTCTCATTAGCTAAGTATAAAAGCCCCCCAATATTTTCTTTATTTTTTAGTTAATGGTTGAAATATGAGAACATGTTCTAAAAAACAATGTGATAGGTAAAGCAATGATTTCGTTAATGATATTCCAAACATGATGGGAACTGGAATATATAACTTCAGAATAATAATGTATCAACTGGATAATGTTATGAATATTAACATGTATCATGTTGAATTACACACCTATATTAATAAAGATCATGTTATGGTTGAATCCTTTATGTGAGAAAGGGATCCTATATTTTGTGGATATTCTGATCGGCTCGTCAAGGAATAATGAAATAACTCTATTGAGAAGCAATTTCCTATCAACCAATGCTCAAAAAAAGAGAAAGTTGTGCTAGAAGTATATTGTATTAATGGGGAAATTGATATGTGGTGGAAAATGATCAAGAACATGAAGTCTAAAGTATAAATTTATTCCATGTATTGTAAAGGAATCAAAAAAATATTTTTCAATAAATATTTTCCAGGAATTATCCATATTAATTTGGAGGATGATTTCCATGAAGTAAACAAAAATGAAGTGGAGTCTATTAGTGTGTATAAGGAAAAAATTACATGGCTTGAATGATATGCCTCCAACCTTTTCAAGAACATTGGAAGAAAGGTGGATCACCCATTTAGGTTATTAAAATGGAGTCAATGAAATTAATTGGTGATTTGAGACATTGAAATATATTTATAGATTTTTTATCATGCCATAAAGGTTGAGATAAAGATTGTAAACTCTTAGTTGACTAATTGGGCCAAAGATAAAAAGAGGAATACATATTTTAATATGGGAGGATAAATAGATAAATCATATAGAAGAAGGAATCCCCAACATACCATATGTCAAAAGTTTGGGAAGAAGCATCTTGGGAATTGTCTAAAGGGAACTGAGAGATCCTTAAAATGTTCAAGAGAGGGATATCAAGTTAACCATTGTTGAAGGGATTGGAGGAATAAAAATAATTTGAAAGAATAAAGGAAAGTCCAACTTAACTCTAAGCCTGCAGTATAGTTTTTAAACTTTAAGGAACATGGGTATTACGTGATCCAATGCCATAAGCCAATGGTTGTTAGAGAAAATAAACAACATCCTCTAAGGTATAAAAGAAGGTGATATTCTATCACCATTTCTGAGGTGGTTCCCAAAAATGATGTCGTGAAAATTAAAATGGTTATTCATTCAAGAATATCAAATTAACATTTTTGATTCTAGTTCTATGAATTATATTATATTTTTATATTTTTGTAGAACTATTCTTTGACCAACTCAAAATATAGAAGTTGAGTAAGATGTGAGAATATAGAATGGGTAAATAATTACATCTAAAGTATTTAACTCTCCCTTATTCAATGTTTATGTACTAGAAATACTGTTAAATTTATTCTTACTTCCCTTTGTGGAGTATTATGATATTTTGGGCATGGATTAGCTATCTTCATACAAATCCAACATTAACTGTTGGGAGAGGGAGGTCACCCTTCACATCTTGAGGAATCCTTCAATTTTTTACCAGTGTAAGGAAGAGGATTAATCTATTTCAGAATAAAAAAATTCAAGAATTGATAATATTTCCTCATGATCAAGAATATCTCTCTCAAATTATTGAGACAATAGAGAGTATCATAGTTGAATATAGTTCTATTATGAGGGACAAAACTAATGTGTTCCTGGAATAATATTCCTAACTCCCTCTTGACCGAGAGGTTTATTTTTCAATTTCACTTATTTCAAGATATATTACCATATGAAAGACTCTATACAATATGGACACTACTGAGTTGTATGAATCTGGGAATTAGTTTCAAGATATTCTAGACAAAGGTTTGATATGCCTGAGTGCGTAGCCATAGGGTGCTACGATTCTCATCATCAAGAAGAATGATAGATAAATATTCCTATGAATTGATTATCATAAGATAAAATAAATCATGATGAAGGAAATGTATCTTGTACCACTAATTGATGAATTATTTAGTCAACTGTGTGTGGCCATGTATTTCTACAAGGTGGACCTTTTATTTGGATATCACCAATGAATGGTGAAGAAAGAAGATATTGCCAAGAATTGATTTTTAACAATGTATAAACACTATCAGTTCATAGTGATAACTTTCAGACTCACTAATGATCCATATGTTTTCATGGAATTAATGTATATATTTTATAGAGATTACCTCAAAAAAAATTTGTAGTGTTTATATATCATATTATGATATACTTTATGAAAATGGAGGAGCATTAGGAGAATCTGAATACTATGATAAAGACTTTTAGAAGAGATAATCTATGTGAAAAATATAATAAATTTGACTTTTTGATGGAGGAAGCATCATTCTTGGGGCATGTTATCACTAATAAAGGGGTATCTATAGACCCTTTTGTGATAAATGAATGTGTATAGTGGCCTACAAAAACTCTATAATAAAGATCCATAGCTTCCATGGTATAGATTGGAATTACCAATAATTTTTAGGAATATATTATCATTTTCAAACCCAATAATTGAGAATAATTAAAAGGGAGTAATGTTTTTTCAAGACCAGTTAATTTGAATACTGCTTTAAAGAGTTGAAAAAGATACTTATCACTAAAGTAGTACTTACACTACACACAAGTGGATGAATCTTCATGGGATATAGAGATGAATCAAATAATAGATTAGGCTATTTAATTATTAAAAATGATAAATTTTTTACCTACACCCTAAGGTAGTTTAATTTGATGAGAAATACTATCCCACACATGGTCTGAAGATGGTAGATGTGATTTTAGTGTTGAAAATCTGGAGACATTATCTTTATGGGGATAAATGTGAGATATATACCTATCATAAAATTCTTAAATATGTATATTGACACATAAGGATTTTAATATATTCAAAAAATATGATAAAATATCCTTAGGGATTATGAATTCTCAATCCACAACCATCCTAGTAATGAATGTAATGTGGTATACTCTCTAAATAGAAACAATCATACAACTTTATAAATGATGAGAAATGATAAGGTATAATCTTCTTTGACTTAAAAAGGATGGTAATTGGAATAATATGGGAAGGGAAATAATTATTAATTTTTAAAATGATTTACTAACCATCCCTTATGGAGGAGATAATGGTTTCTCAAAGTAATGATGTGTGAATTCTGATGAAGATGGAATCTATCAAAAAATTAAAATCCTTAAAGTTTAAAGTTTCTGAGGAAGGAGTAATTATATATTTTTTAATAAATATGTGGACCATTAAATCCTGAGATAAACATGTGTATTTTGAATTATTCACATAGATCAACCTTCTCTATCCACCCTGGGAGCACAAATAGGAATCATGATCTCCAAGATCATTATTAGAAGGAAAATATGAACAAGGATATCACTAAATAAACATCAAAGTTCCTTGTATTTAAGAATGTTAAGTAAAAAAGGAATGAGTCTAAGGGGATAAAGAAACCATTAACTATACCTAAAAGTAAATGGACCAAAATCCAAATGGACTTTTTCAATTGACTTCTATAGACATCCAGAAGAAGTAATGCTGTATGGGATGCTGTTGATTTTATTTAAATACAATTAACAATATTGAAATTTTAGAGGAATAATAACAAAATAAACATGCTCATATTTACAACAGATAGGTTGTGAGGCTACATAAAGTACCATTATTTATTATATTATATCAATACCATAGATTTACATCCATGTTCTTGAAAATTCTCTAACATTAACTAAACACTAAGCTAAACATTAGTACAACTTATCACACTAAAATTTATTTCTAATACAAGTGATCCATTCAGAAACTATAATACATGTTTAAATAATTCTCAATAAACATTAAAATAGTTTTGGATCATCATCTTCCATTGGTTGAGTTCTCCTACAATAATAGTATACCCTCAAGCATCCAAATTGGTCCATATGAAGCCCTTTATGGGAAGAGATGTAGAACACATTCTTGATGGGATGAAGTTGGTTAATATACTATTCTAAGACTAGAAATGGTAAAATAAATTGATAAAAAAGTGAATTCAATTAAACTATACAAAAGGACTTCCTAAATTACATAGAAGAGCGACACATGAAATCATCGATGAGACATAGAATTTGAGGTTAGATATAAGGTATTCCTACACATATCATCATGGAATAGAGTCGTTTGATTTTTAAAGAAGGTAAAGATAAGTACCTGGTACATTGGCCCCTTTGAGATTCTTTATCACATTAGATATGCGGAATATAAAGCATCACTTTCACCAACCTTGTCTCAAGTACATGATGTATTCCACATATCCCTCTTGAGAAATTACATACCAGATACCTCACATGTGATGAATTTATAAGTGGTAAAGCTATAAAATGGTCTCTATCATGGGGATTATCTAGTGAAGTTGCTGTAATTTAGTGATAATGTTCTACAAAACAAGACCACTCACCTGATTAAAGAACTATGGAGGAAACACAAATATGAAGAGGTGACATGGGATCTAAAGGAAGAGATGAAGGAAAAGTACCCTCACATGTTTTCACCTTATTATATAAAATAAAACATCAAGGGTGATATTTCTTTGGTACCCTGTGTTGCACACAACACCGAGTTCAAAAAAATGATATACTATTAAAATTGTATTATCTTAACACAAATACTTAACCTAGATATTGAATTAGAGACTATGAATATGAATAACCATATAATGAAATATATTATTTATTATAAAATAAACACTTATTATTTGGTAAATTCATTTTAATCATCAAAAATTGGTTTTCTCCAAAAAAACTATTTTATTAGCTTATAGGAGAGAATAAATATTGTTAATATCAAATGTTTTAGAAAATTAATTTGAAAATATAATTTTAATATTTGAAAAGATAATTTCCATATTTTAATTCATCATTTCAAAATTATATTGGGATGAAGTTTTCAGAATTTTCTAAAAAGATTGAAAATTTAATTAATAGTGAAAGATTCTGAATTACATTGAAACATTTATTTTATATTAATGAATTTATAATGTAAAATTATGTTTTTGGATTTTTTATCAAATATATATTGTTTATTTTTAATATAAATTGTCTATTATTTATTTTTGAAATGAATTTTATACAATAATTTATTATAAAAATATTTTATAGTTAAAAGTTATTTGTTTCAAAAAAATTGTTTTTCATTTTGTTTTGTCTCTTTAAATTTAAATTAAATTCTCAAAATAATATGTTATGGAATTTGAAAAATGTATTTGATATTTTGAATAAGTGGGTCTAGATTATGTAAATATATCATTTCTAATTTGTTTCAATATGAGTAGTAACATTTGTAACTTTTGGTTACCACACAAAAAGATAAATCAAGTAATTAAGAGTAAAAATAATATAATGAGGGTTATAAAATTAGTATAACAGTTGTCCCAAATTTATTATATGAATATGTTTAGACTATAATCATCCATGGGTTGAATTTATGACATTTTGGTTCCACTTGGTCGAAATTAAGACCCTTATAGTATATTATTTATTTAAAAGTCAAAGATTTCACAATATTGTTTTTAATAAGTATAACATTTTAATATGTGGTTATCATGAATATGTTTTAAACAATAAATATTAAATGGAAAGACAATATATTTATATAAATCATGGTCATTTTATTTTTAGTTTTTAGTGAAGACATAAATACTTAAATTTCTTACTCAACAACAAGTATGTAATTATATAATAAATGAAAAATAAACTAATTTATATTATAATATTATAATAAATATAATTTGGACATTTAAACTGCTCTAACAATTATATATATGATCATGAAAAGAAAATGATAAAATAAAATAGTTTTTTCTAATTTTAATTATTTTTTTGATATTTTTTTTGTCAAAGTAACTAATAATATCACATTTGATAATAATGATATTTAATTAAAAAACAATTTAGTAAATTAATTTATAATAAAAAATATTTTAAATAAGAACAAAAGAGATAATATATAGCCTAATATTTTAGCTCTTATGAAATTATAGGAAATTTAGTAGAATGTTTCTCTATAACAGTCTTATTATATTGTAATATTATGAGATTTTTCAAAATCACCCCTATCCACCATTTTAAATACCACCCTCACCACACCTCCTTCTTACACATTCCAAACCTTTAAGGTTTTAAAATCCCTTCCAAAAAAACTTCTCCAAAAACTCTCAAAGTCTAAGTACTTGAAGTATCACTAAAATATGAATTCTATGTTCCTTAAGGGGTCATGCAAGGTGATGATATTCAAGAGGTAACATTCTCAAACCACCTCTTTTAATTTCTTTTCATTCTCTACCTTAAACTCAAATATTTCATTCATAAATTAATAATAACTCAAGTATCATTAATATAATGTAATTTTATATTTATAAAGAGATATCTTATATCCAAATCTTTTTTCTCACTTCCTCATATTCAATGAAATTAAACCATTATCCAAATTATGGTGGTTAACCATCTCCATTGATAATGAGTTTTTTCCATTTCCCCAATTACAGGTTTTCCTAAAACTATTATTATTTTTCAATTATATTTTAATAATAACATAATATGTTATTTCACATTCTAAAAATAATATATATACATAATATTAAATGAATTGAAATAATGTGTGATGGTTGGAAACATTGTCAAAATAAACAAAATATTTATCATTAACAATTTATCAAATGAAGAATCATTATGTTAGAAAAAAATGATAATTGGGAACATTTAAACTTATGGAAGTGTATTAATACCAGTTCATTTAAATCTTTAATATTATTCACATTCTAGAGGAACTGCCATAATTATATACAAGTAATCTGAATATGAAACTATGAAACTAACACCTCCATAAGGATGAAATTGAACCTTATAAATCCTTGAAATAGACCAAAATTAACTTAATAAAATTTTAAAAAAATAAAATAAATGTTTAATAGGTTCTTAAATTATAAATTAATAAATCTTATTTTATTATCCAAGGCATTAAGTGAACGTGCCGAACACATTCACACATATTGTAAGGGATCTCTCTGAACCTCTATATTTTCTTTGGGCTATTCTTTCTATTTATTGGTCTCAATTTATTTATTAATTATTCATATATACTTATCCTTTATTCTATATATATGTAATAAAAATATCTATATATTTCAATTCAAATTTATGTGATGGTGGTTTAGATGTTTTAAAGTTTCCCTTCTCAATTTATCTCGTTAAAAAAATCCAATTAAAGGGAACTTCTATTTTTCTTACTCATTTTAAAGAACACTTCATAAACTATTTTAATCCTCCAATATTTCTATAAAATCACTAATTTTACCATTATTTTATTTTTTATTTCTGTTTTGTTTTTATGAAAATTATTATGCCTTTAACCACTTTAATGGTTCTTTATTCTTTTCCCTAAATCTGTACATTAGTGGAATATTTCAAAAGTCACATAACCAATATTTTTCTTATTTTCAATTTAGTTTGAAATTAATATTATTGATCTTTAATTAATTTTCCTCCGTGATTGATGAATAATTATTTAAAGCCCTTCTTTCATGGATACCATTATTAGAGGCCCTTTGGTTATTCCATTTGACATGATTACAACACCCATTTCTTTCCATGGGGAACCCTTATGTTCATTCCATATGTTTGATTATTAATGTGAAACAAATATGAAGGAACATGTTGTGATATGTGCACTTAGTTAGTACTCCTATTCATTGGGTAATTTTTTTAGTTTCATGAGATGTTATGTATGGGATTAGTGAGTAAGTAAAATCCATTATGTGACTCTATACACAATGTGATATAGTCTTGGAAGTTACCCTCCAATAATGTTCATGTCATGTTATATATTTCTAACACCATCTTATGTATTCATGATCATAGGATTCCATGTTCTATAGGTTATTATTTTATATGTTTATTCATGAGTTTTTCCTTTTATGGTATCGTGGTATACCTTCTAACTCAAGTTCTATGCTTCAATCCTATGTTTATTCCCTTATCAGGATTTTTAGATCATCCATTTTCATTGTATTCCTTTGTTATGCTATGCAGTTATATGGTCCAAAAGGAAGTTATGAGAACATTATAAAGATTAATAAAAATATTTTCTATTATAGTTTCATGTTTTCTAATTATATACCAAATAATCCAAAGAAACTATAATTTTCCATCCTTAGTTATTATTTAATGGACAATTAAAAATAATATAATTTAATAATATATGTAAAAGGAATAAGTTTCTATAGATTCCCATAGAGGCATCACATGATCAATGAAGTGATTTTGTGAGGATATCATGTAAACCTAGTAATTCATCCAGTGATTTAATGTGGTTTCAAGATGTTTAGAGTTTCAATATTAATGGGATCCCAAGATGTTTTAGAGTTTGAGATTATCTTTGGATTATGGGATTTATATGACATATATTAAATTTCAAAGTTTAAGTGGTTTTAAAATTCCTATATAAACCTAGTAATGAACATGTTATGTTTCTGCATCCCTTTGATATGTCATGAGTGATCACCTAAAAAAGGGGAATCATGTGATTCATTCATGCCAGGAAATAAAATTCTATGTGATCTGATCATGTGAAGGATAGGGCAGAGAATCAATGCGTTGGGATGAATAAACATATGACATACTAAGTACGTGTAAGGTATTTTGATGAGGAACTTGAAGAAATAACAAATGTCACAAGATGTACATACTTTGAAGCACCTCTGGATTACATGACATAAGTTGAGGAGAACCCATGGAAAACACCTACTACCACACTATGATATTACACAGAGAGCTTTTTTATCATTAAAATAATGTTAATATAGGGAGTGTGCTTGATGGTAGTGGATCATGTGAAAAATTCATTGTCACATGAATGATAAAGTAATAAATACATACATGAATACAGGATGAGACACTTTTGGTCTCATGTATTTGGATAGATCATGTGGTTCTCATAACCTATGACATGTCATATGGTTTGCCTAAGACTACGAAGTGTTAGGTGGAGTGTAAAAACAATGATTCCAACTCACTCAAGATTCTATAAACATCATTTTTTGAAAAAAAATTTAAATATAAAGGATCAAGTTTAGTTAAGGAATTGTTCTTGACACAAATAAGAGAAATTAAATCTAAGTACACCAATAATAAAAACTAAACAATTCTTATTTTTAAGGGTTTACATAAGAGAGAAGGACATGTATTGTATCACACGTCGATGAAGTTTGAGTCTAAATCTTGGAAAAATATCATAAGGGATTATTTTATATTTTAATGTGCATTGTGATTTAACATAAAATTAAAATGAAAAATATATAATATGTTCTTGGGTTTACAATATGAATTATGCATTACATTATGCATGCATGATGTTCTTTGTATGAAATTGAGATGACAATTTGAGAAGAATTTCTATGATGGAAATGTAAAAATTATTTCTTGAATATAAATATTCTATAAAATTTATTTGTAACACTTAAAAAAATTAATTGGGAATGGGAATTAAGAAAGATTAATAATCAACCGAAGAATTGTTGTACTTATATAGCTGATCAAATACAAGAGATTTGAGATTTGTGAGAAAGAACAACTATCTATGAAAAGATACTTGAATAGGTACATTAGAATGTTTGATTTTGGGAGATAATGAAGGTAGATCAATATATCATCCTAAAGTGGATCAATCCCTGAAGAAAGGAGGAAGTTTCTCAGTTGGAGAATGGAGTAGGAGAAGTCACTTGTGTGATTCAAGAACAAAATTCTTCTATGCAGATTATAGAGTATACTAATTTGGATTATGGTAACACTATGAGATTCAATACAAATAACCTTCCAAATAATTATTATTATTTTTAAGAAAAATAGATTTTATGGGTTAAGTGAGAACCCTAAAACAATATCCTCTGATTCAGATACAAACATACCAAGACTATATTGCACTACATAATAATCACAAACATCTACCAACTCAAATGCAAGATTCAAAAAATATAAAAAATAGTACTTATTTAAAATTCAAAAATAAGAAAAAATTTCTTCCAAGGTCCATGTAAATCACAACTGATCACCACAAATATTTCCTTAAACCACCAGGCCAATCCTACATTAGAGGAGCCTCCTAAAATGTCATCTAACACTCAAACAACCCATACCAAATACTCTTTAAACCCACTACACTAAACCAACTGGGAAAGGAGAAATAGAACATGAAGCCATAGTATATTTGTAGAAAATTAAATCCTTAACAACTATCCAATACATGTTCCAGGACCACCAAAACCCATCAAATGAAAATAATATCAACCAAAATTCATTAACTCCTCAATCTAACTAGTAGAGGAAGCACTAATCTAGAAAAACTAAAAACTGCTATTATGAAGGAGCAACAAAAACCACCAACAATATACAAAATAACCATTTTTAAGAGAAAATCAAGTGAAAACCAATACTGACAAGTACAACCATGAGATGCACCTCCTAGGACACCAATGATTCCTTTGAAAACACCCCTAAAACCATCCCAACATACCATCACTCTGGTCTAACAAGATAGGAATTAAAGAAACATGGTAAGAGAAGAGGAAAAGGCATTTAAATCTTTACTAGGGAGACACAACCACACAAGAAAGTTCAAGAGGGTAGAAAAAAGAATAAAAACCCACCTAACTGAGAGGTATGACATACACTCGTTATGCCGAGAAGTGGTGAACCCTTCAGAGAAGAGAAAAAGACAAAAGAGGAATAAACTATAAAGACTATGATGAGTTGAAGCTCAAACCCTTATTATTCCAAAGAAGAATATTCTAAAAGAAAATAGAGGTTAATTGAGTCTATATGATCGAATCACCATGAACAAGCCCTGGGAGAGGAACCACATAGAAGAAAAGACATAAGACCAACATAGAGAGTATGAAATGAATAAAACCAAAGGAAAAAATGATAGGAGATATATTTAATCAATGATGGAGGTCCACTATGAAGAGATTATTTTTTGAATAAGTTAGGGGATAAAAAATTGAGGAGGGCCAAAGCAAGGGGTCCAGGTGAATGCAGGGCCATCTTCTGGATCCTGTATAAAGAACATCACATGTGGATCTAAGATAGATTCAATGTGACTATGTATAATAAATTTTAATTAATTATAATATTATTGTAGAGAATACATTTTGGATAGAATAACCAATATAGAAAGGATAAGGTCTTTGAAATGTACCCTATAAATCTTTGTGTATAATGTATTTGTGTTTTCAACATTATTTGAGGTCATTTTGAGATTAAAAAGAGTGAGTAAAGAATTTAACTATCCATATATGTTTAGTTAGAATGAAAAAATTTGAAAAAAGAAAAAGGGATCACAAATTTTCACTCTCAAACTCTCAGTGATGTCACATTGTTCTGGACACTTTTGTGGCATCAAAGAGAAGGTCACCTCTAAAATATTGAATATAATTTTGAGGATATAGAACATGATTTTAGGATACATCTAGGGTATTCAAATTTTCATTGGTTATAACATTTATGGATAGAGAAATATGATGATAAAATATCCTATGTTACATGGGGTAGGAGTAAGAGATGTAGAAACAGAGGGATTTCCGAACAACAATTAGGATTCTTCTATGAATTTTGAATAAAAGGGGAACATGGAGATATATGGAAATGATAAAAATCAAATCATAATGTATTTATCAAAAAATGAATACCCCAAAGTGGTGGGTCTAAAAATACCCCATGAAATATAGGATAAAATAAGAGGCAGTTATGAAAGAAATATTTGAGTAAAATAATATAATCTATAAATTTTGAGAAATACATTCAATGATATCAAAATTGGTGAAGATGAAAGTGTTTTTGAATAACTTACAAGATTAAATGAAATTTTCATTAGCATCAAATGTTTTGTAAAAAAACTGTATGAGTCAACCATTGTAAGGACATTGATGAGAAACTTTCCAGATTGATTTGATTCAAAAGTTTCTGAATGTAAATATCATGAAGATATATCTTTTGATGAAAATAAAAATATTATCATTTTATATGAAAATATAAAAATACCATATATTAAGAATAATTAAAATATTATATGATCTTAAAATCACTAATAAAAGGTAAAGAAAGAGATTAATAAGAATTAAAATCATGTTATTCAGAGGATGATGAAGTTGAAGGAGGATACTATCAAATGACGATATTTTTTACAAGGATGTATAATAGAGAAAGAAGAGAAAAAATAATTAATCCACTAAAGTGCTTCAATTTTCATAGGTTTATATATTTTATTTATAATTTTCTAATGAGTTAATCAAATTTTAGTATGTCTGTTGTAGAGAAATACTACTTTAAGGAAAATTCTTTGAAATAGAAAAAGGGTGACTCTAAGAGGAAAAAGAAGAAACACTAAAAAAGGAAAAAATATAATGAACATAGAAATTGAGGAATATTCATTATCAATATAACGGATATAAGTTGAATGTTTTTTTGAAATCATATGCACTTTATGGGAAAAAAACATGTAAGGACCCATTTGATGGTGCATAAGGTAAAGAGAGAACTGATATATCATTATACTTGATAGATAATCAAGAATCTACTCTAGAGAATAACACATAGGTCCCAAAGGATAAAAAAGAAATTATTAATGAAAATTAAGAATGTTTCAAAGAAGAAACAACACATAATAATGAGATAAGGTAATATGTGATGAAGGTAGTAGAGCTAGAAAGTACTCTAAAATGTTTTGAATACAACTTCTCTAGAATAAAAGAGATCTATAACTATGATAATTATTTCATTAACGAGAATAAAAATTGGTTGAAGAAAGTATAAATTGAAAATACGGTGAATGATCTAAAATATAAAATTTATGAGAAATAGGTATAAGTACCTAATAGATAATCTATGCAATATCCAGATATTTTTGAAGGAATGAAAATGTCTTATAGTGTGCAAGATATGCAACATCAAGTTTAAACGAACAATAAAATATTTTAGTGAGAACATTGTTAACTATATATTAAATTTTTTGGTATGAGTATGAATTAATTATTTTTGAAATAAATATATAAATTTCCAACTCAATAAAAAAATATCGGTGAATGAATATAAAATATCATATAACTTTTTGAAAAAGTCCAATTATTCATCAATGGAAAAAAATTTCTTCAAAAAAGATTTTTATTTATTTTTATAATTAATATATTGATATTTTATAAAATTAAATCCATTTTAAAACCGTATTATCTAAATTTTCCTATATTTCAATTTTGATAATTTTATGAAATGTTTTATTTTTCAATGAATAGTGAAAAAAATGATTTTTTTTGAAAATTATATTTTTCATGTACTTACATGATAACATTATGTTGTTAATATTTTTATATATATTTAGTTCGATTTTATTTAAAATATTCCATTTCCGGATTTTGGAATTGAATTTATGATTGTATTTAGTTTAAAAATAATTTGTATTTAAACAAGTTTATTTTTCTGAAAAAAAAAATTTCGTTGCATTTTTCCAATTTAATTTTAAATTAAATTCATCAACATCTATTCTCAAAATTTTGAAAATTTAATTTTTTATTTAGTATCATAGGGTCCAAATTTAGATAGTAGTATCCTTTTATTTTTGTAATATATGCATAGTAATCTTAGTAAATTTTGTTACCATTGTAAAGGGTAAATCAAGTAATTAAGGGTCAAAATAATATGATAAAGACTATTAAACGACCCTTAAACATACACCAATTTTATTGTATGATTAAATTTTATTCCAAATAATTCATGGTTTGAATATATGACCATTTGATTTCATTTTAAAGTGATTATAACAGTTATAATATTTTTTTAATGAAAATTCGATGAAGTCAAACTTATATTTTAAAATACTATAAAACTTTGAATGGGTTTATGAAGATGTTATATTCAATAAAAAATCTTCAATTTAAATATAAAATATTTATTTACCTCATGATATTTTATTTTTAGTATTTATTAATGAAATATTTTCTTAAATGCTTACACAATGAAGACATAGAAATAATTTTATTAATGAACATATCAAATAAATCTATTAAAAATAAGAAAATAAATATAATAGGAGATAAATAATGTGATAAATTTATGATAGATTATATTTAAATGAAAGGGATGCGATAAAATTGTTTTTTTGAATTATAAGTGGTATCACGATATTATTAAAGTTAATGTAATTAATTGTCCCTAAGATTGACATTATGAATATTTTATATTAATAATATTTTATTAAATAATATAAAGTACATAAAAATATAAAATTAATCCAAAATACTGGTATAAGGTTTCAAATTTCATCCATGATCCATTTATGGGTCTTTTGGCATTTTATCAACTATATTAACCCTCAAATGTAAAAATCCATGCAGACATTGTAAGAGTTATAAGGGTTAAACCCAAATTATAATGGTATAAATATATTAAAAATGTATTTTAATTTTATATAATGATATTATATAGACCCATCATCATCTTATTTTTGAAATTACTCAGATTTCAACCATTTTTAATTGAAAATTATTTAATATTAATTTAATATTTTGCAAAATTCTAAGAGGCCCCCTCCCATCTCATATAAAAGGAAACCTATTCTTATCATTTATTTACACATCAAAACTAGTTTTTTATAAATTAAATACCCAAATATATTCTTATAATACCTATAAAAATTATTTAGTTCTTATTTATGTCATTAATAGCACTACCATTTTGGTGTTAAACTGTCAATAAAAGAATATCATTTGTAGAAAAGGCATCATTTTTAATCAAGCATTTCTATTTTGTTTATTATTTCATATCCACCATCACTTATTCAAATATTATAAAATAATAACTCTAGTTTCCTCTATACTATTTTATGTTGTTAATTTAGTGGAATAACCCTTATCCATCATCACTTTCATCAAATGGGAAAAGAATTCATTTTTCATGTCTACGATAGACTACCGCCTTGCAAACCAATGTAATTCATTTTCCATAATTGTCCCTAAAGAATGATTATAATGATGGAATTAAGGTTTTAATATTATATTAATGAAATATTTATCATTCTTAAAATGTGATTTATAATTTATGTTCTTACCATTCCATGCATATAAAAATGATAACGTTGTTTGTGTGTACATGTGGAGTTAAGTCTCCATGAAGAGATGTGATTAATTTTTCATCACCACATCACATGGATGATATAAATATAAGTATATTTAAAGAACTAATATGATATATATTATATTATTATCCTTTTTTAATATTGAAATAATAATTACATTGTTTCCAAAATGATATTTGAAAAATGGAAATGCTACTCATGCGTAAGCATGACCTACCCTCTCCATGATTGTGATGTAGTTCATTTTTTGTAACCATATGTAACCCAAATTTCCTAAAGGCCTTATATTTATTTTATGGTAGATAATGACTCTTTTAACGGTTTAAGGGGAACCGTACATGACCCATAGGCCCAAGGCATAAGGCTAGACATGACTTGAAGGCCCAAATACATACTATGCCCTTTACATGACCCATATGCCCATCCAATAAGAACTACCCCTCCCCATCTTCTGAATCATTGATCTCCTAGCTCCCCAAATTTAAATTCTAATCATCTAGCATTGCCCTATACAAATTTGCACGCTTCCTGCTCCCGATGGAGGTTTCCATACCCAGTCTTTCTTCTAATCTGATTAGGTCTGCTTCTGGTGACTGCTACTCTTGTTGCTCTGATCCTCTTCTAGGTCCTTCTCTATGTGAACTTGGATACTCCATGGTCTTTTTGGTCTGAAGGCCCTAAGGCCAGAAGGCCTTTGATGACCCAAAGGCCCTTTAGACCCGTATGCCCAAACCGGTGTCCTAAAATCCAAAATCGTGTGAATATTTTCGGCTGCTACAGTACCGAAAAGTACCTGCTACAGTACTCCTATAGTACTCAGATATTTTCCTCCACCAGGTCTTTAACTTGGGAGTCTTAGAGGACAAGCAGGAGCCCTTACCACTCGGGTACAGATATGTTGGCACAGTAACCATATTTAATGGTTGGATTTGAAAGTATAATAGATTTGTAAAAATGATTATTGTTTCATGAATACTATTCTGTAGATGATGGATCAACAAAGCCTTTGACCATAGTCAACATATCAAAGTCATTATATAAATATGAATGAAAGATAATCAAAACATCTAACATAAACATAATTGATTATGTAATTTTATAATAGTAATAAAAAACATAAAAATGTTCTTAAACAAGTACATAATTAAAATAACAAAATTATTTTAGAAGATTAATAATGTATGTGGAATGTCGGACTCATGGTAATGTAATTGTTAACTTGATTTCCATTCTCTGAGGTGAAAATATCCTTCATTTACTATGTCATTATCTGAATATGTGTGAAATGAATTTTTATTATGTTATGATTTATTTCTAAATTTTATGTGGATTTATAGATGATACACATAATTGATTTTTTTTATTAATGATCACTTTAATAATATGATATTTGCTAGGTATTTTTGTCTCACTTTAATTTTTGTTAGACGCATCACCTATACACTGCATGATTATTTATTATGGTGGATATACTTTCTGTGAACATTTATTATGATTATTCTCATGGAAATTATGGGATTTACCTTACCATCAGATTTTTATTCATCCATGGTTCTTATTATTCATTATTTTTCATGGTTGAAAGGGTTTAAATCACAATCTCATTATTATTTGAGATTGTTTACATTAACGACTCCACTAGGGAATTTTTATCTTCTATATCCATGATTTATAATTTTTTATTATTCTTCTACATTTGTTTAAAGTCATTTTTACAGATTTTTTACTTTGTACTAAACGGTTTAAAAAGAATGTTTTTATTATTTTGCAAAAAAATTACTTTGTGATATTCCCAACAAAAATACAAAAGGAATACTTTTTTAACATATACGGCATGAGGTGGTTTTAACACTATTATGATGCCTTAATAATTTAGTGCTTAATATACAGTCTTATAAGGTTCTTTTGAAAGAAAAGGTTTTATTTTTTAATTTTGTGTAATTTGAAAAAATTATTTCAAAATGGAAAATATATTTTCCTCAAGAATTATATCAAGTGATATTTAAATATGAATTTTTTATCTATTATAACATTATTTAATGTTACTTATGATTTACTGGGGATATTATCCAATGATACCTTTTTATTAATTATCTAGATGGTTTTTGTTAATTATGTCATGGTGTTTAGAAATCTTATTACTTTTCCATGAGTTATGATATGAGGAAATGTTTTTGAAGCCCAATTATTTCACATAGGTTTGATATAATTAATGATTTATGATCCTGTGGAAGAAATTATTATAGTTTTTCTAATGTTAATGTTGGGACCTATATCACCCTCCAATTCATGGGTAAAATATAAATATATCATGAGATAACAAAGGGAAACAAGTAGATGGGCTTGATCCACTATGAGAAATAGGTGTGTCTTGATATTCTATGAGAAACAACTGTGTACTGATCCACTATGTCGATGGTCCTGGTGGTTAACCCTGAAAAATGAAATGTTTTTAAGTATTTATAATGGTTTCACACTATTAGGACATGAGTTTATGGTTCATGGTTCATTTATAAAAATTTCCCACTCTAATGTCCCCTCTTTCCTAAAATGATAATATTATATTCCTTGGCCCATGTTTATTATCTATAATATATTCAGTATGAAACTTTTAAGTTATGTTTGTAATTACAATCCTTTTTTATTATCTTTTGAATTAATATGATCATAGATTGATATATTATATTTTTACCCATACTCCGCATCTGTGATTACACTTTTTGATGTTTCATTTCACCAAGTTATATGGAAGGATATTAAATGATTTATTTATAAAAATGTTTCACATAGATAATATTGGTGACCAAATCTGAAATTAAGAATGATGGGTATAGTGGGAGATGATGATGTTGTCTTGATTAGCCAGTTTCTTATAGATGTATGTTCTTTAGTGTTTTTCTTAATTTTCTAAAACTCTAAACAAAAACGGTTATAGGGTATGTAAGAGATAAAATATATTTCTTCTGAAATTGTGTGTTTTTTATGGAAATAATTGGTTCATGTTTATCAGTATCAAATCTAAAAATATAATTTTTATGTTTTTATCTCTGGATTCAGAAGTATGGATTTGGGGCTATTTTAGTTGTTATTAGATAAGGGGTTGTATAACATTGAATATTATGATGTGTTCATGTGTGGATATATTAATATTTATAGATTTTATAAAGTGTATATAAGATTGAGTTTGATCATGATTTTGGAGTCTTATACATCCCTTTTTATATTTTATGTGTTGTAATTTTATGGTGAAAAAGATATTTTTTGAGTCATTTATGAGTTATTACATTTTTTTATGAAAAATGAAAGGTATGAGATAATGCTTCAGGTTAAAATACCTCCTTAGTGTTGAATATATTGAGGTTAATTTTGAGTTTTTTCTCACATTTCTATAATTTTTTAAGGATACATTTAGAAGGAGAACCCATAGGATGAGTGAAATACCATTGCATTCGGCAAAGCCATGAGGTTTGAACCCACAACTTATGAGGGAAAAGGGTGCATCCGAAACCACTAGCCTACTTTAAGTCCCATTTAGTGTTATATTTTCTTGGACAATTTAATAGATGGAGAATAAGTTGAGGAATATATATTTTATCAACCCTTGATTTATATATTTATTTGGTGGTTAAGTGAATAATGTTATTTCTGAAGATGATAACTATTTTGGGAAACATATAATATGTTATGGAATATTATTTTAGAGGAAAATGTTTAATTATATTTTGGATGACCTTTTGATTATTTATAGAAATGAATAGAATATCTTGAAGATTATGTTACTAGGTAAATTACATTCTTAGTATGATTCTTAAAATAGATTGATGTTTTTTAGAGATAAATATTAGCTTTATATTGGAAAACATCATGATTTTTAAGGTTTAAATCTTTTTTGGTAATAGTTGAATGAATTTTATGGATATTTATTCATCGAATGATCTTAGTTGAGATTTGGGTTTTAGTATTGAATTTTAAATATTAATGTATTTTTCCATATTTTAAGGTTTAGAATTTTTAGGAATCAACATATATTGTTGTAATAATTTTGGTTATGGTTAATATATGAAGATAATGGGAATATTTTTTTTATCCTTTAGTGAAATTCATGATATGTAGAAGTTGATTCTTTTAATTTAGACCGGAAAAATTCTTACTCAGAATTTGGATAAAATGAGGAGTTTGTCGTTGAAATTTATTAATGTATATAATTATTCTTTTCAAGTAAGTATATTTATTTATGTTTTTAATATATGCAGAAAATTACTTCCTCAACATTTGGAAAAATTATTTTGAATTTTTTTTATCCGTTTACATTTCATACCCAGAAATCAATGGAATTTTAACACATCCTAAATTTATTATTTATTGATGTTTACATTTATCTGGAACATATTATCTATAACTCGCTCCTAGTTTCTAGGAGTTAGTTTAATATTACATGACCAAGTTTTCCTACATGTAAACCTGGTATATGGTACTCTAGATGACCTTCTTATTTTCTAAATTTCTTTTAAAAGAGATTTTTTTTGACAATTATTTTGATATGGGATTTCATAAAGGGTATTTTGGAAATTAAATCATTGTTTACCATGAATAATTACAAATTTAAATGGTGGAATTTATTTGTGGGGGGGTGGTGGATAATGTAATATCCTAATATTTTATACAGAAAGACTATATCTGATAGTGTACAAGATATAAAACATTGAGTTTAAACGAAAAAATATTTTTATATGCGCATTTTAAACAACCAATTAAATTAGAATGTATGAATAGGAATAAATAAATTATGATGTAAATATAAACATCCAACTAATTTTTTTGGTAATTGATTATAAATTAATCACATAATTTTAAGAAATGTCAATTTTTTCTTCAAAAAAAATTCTTCAAAAACGTTTTTTTATTTTTATAATTAATTTCTGGATATTTTAAAAAATGGAATTCTTTTATTAAATTTTAATATAAAAATTCTCTTATGTTTTAATTTTGATAATTTTATGAAATGTTTTATTTTTAATGAATAGTGAAAAATACATATTTTTATTAAAAACAATATTTTTCAAATATTTATATTGTCAAATTATGTTTTGTATTAGTTTTAATTTTCTATTATTTAAATATGATTTAAAATATTACAAATATGGTATTTGAAATATATTTTAAAAATCAAATTTGTATACAAAAATTTATATTTAAATAGGTCATTAAAAAAACTACTATGTGTTTTTCGATTTAATTTTAAATTAAATTATGAAACTTATAGTTTATGAAATTTTTAAACTAGATTTAAAATATAGAAAAAATAGTTTAAATTTTGTAAATATTTCTCTTTTATTTTTGGTTAATATTAATAGTAACCTTGATAAATTTGTTTACAACATTAAAGGGAAAATCAGGATATTTATGGTAAAAATAATATGATAAGGATTGAAAAATAAAACTTACACTATCCCAAATAGTACTGAATGGGTAATTATATTCTATAGTCATTCAAGGTTGGAATATTGGTTTTTTGTTTCCTTTTATAAGTGATTATAAAATTTAAAATATTTTATGTAATGAAAAGTTTAAGATGTGATACATATATTTTTAATAATTATAACATTTTTGATGTTATTACCCAATATATATATTTTTGAATATATATTTTATTTTGAAATCTAAAATGATAATCTTTATTAGGGTAATTTTTTTAGTTTTTAGTGAATAAATAATTAAATTAAATGCTAACAGAACACTGTTATAATAATTATTTTTTAAATAGAAATATTAAATTAATTCTATTAAATTTTTTAAAATAAATATTAACTGAGATGATTAATGACGTCAAAAAATTTAATATATTGCTTAAAATTTTATGGATTTAATTTTATAGGTTTCGGAATTATATGTCTTATCCTTATATTGTAATAGTCAATGTAATGAATAGTCTCAGAAATTAACATTATGAATATTTTATAGTAAATAATATTTTATTAAAAGATATAAAATAATGAAATATCCAAAACTTGGAAACTAGTTTGTGATATGATGTAAATTTTACCCCTTATCCATTTTTGGTATGCTTTTCATTTTATTGTAATTATATTCAGACTTAAAATTTAAAAATCCATACTGTCATGATAAGAGTTAAAGGGGTTAAATAAGGGTTAAAACTAAACGATAATGACAGAAATAAAGTAAAATATTATCTAAATTTCATTGGATGAGGTTATTTCTACCCTTACGAATATTATATTATAAATAATTCTCGTTGGGGTGATTTTTAATTTAATTTTTTTATATTTATTTAATATTTCTGAAAACATCTAAGAGTGCCCCTCCTTTCTCATATAAAAGTGAACCTCTTCTTCTCATTTTTACCCTTTTAAACCCATTTTGGACCATCCTATTCCAGACCAAATATCATCCTATAATACCTCTCCAATATTCTAGAGGTATTATTTTAAGATTAACACCACCCTTATTAGTCATAGGGTGTTATGAAAAGGATATTGTTCTAAGAATAGGTGTTGTATTCATTCGAGAATTTATATTTTTCTTATTTTTACACATACATAAACACATCATAAACTATTATAAAATAATAAATAAACTATCCTCCATATTATGATATGTAATTATGTTAGTTTCATAATCTATATCCATCACCAATTTCATTAAATGGGAAAATAATTTATTGTTCTTGTGTACGAAGAACTACCACCTCATGACCCGATGTAAATAATTTTCCATACCCATCAATAAAGAATAGATATAATGATGAAATTATGTTTTTATAAGAAATTAATGAAATATTTATCCATATTAATATATAATTTTTCATTTGATTTTTTATATTTCTATACATAAGAAAATCATTATGTCATTTGTGCGTATGTTTGGAGTACCAACTCCATGAAGGGATGTGATTATTTTTTCATCACCACATCACATTGATGATATAAATAGAAATATATTTAACTAAATAAAATTATATATATAATATTATAATAATTATTTTATGTTATTATTTACCGTATTTCCATAATGATCATTGAAAAATGGAAATGTTACTCTTCAGTATGTATGACCTACCATCTATAGGATTGTGACATAGTCCATTTTTTATAACCTCATTTAATTGTTGGATTTAAAAGTATAATTAAAATATAAATGTGATAATTTTTTCATTAAAATTATTATCTAGATAATGGATTAATATACTCATTGACCATTGTCAACCTACCAAAGTCATTATGGACTTTTGAACCGAACATCCTCAAAATGTACAATATGCACTTCATTGATTAAATAATAGTATAAAATGAATAATAAATTTAAAAGGGCTCATAATAAGGTATAATATTATGATAATGTTATTATTCGGTAATATAAGAAAATTACATGGTGATACAGAACCAAGGTAAGAGAATTATTAACTTTATTTCCATTATTTGTGTTAAACTTCTCCTTTATTGATTATCTCATGCTATGATTATATGTGAAATGATTTTTTCGTTATTTCATGTTTTATTTTAACTTTTTACTTTTTATTTATAGATGATACACATAATTTATTATTTTTATTAGTTATGACATTAATAATATTATGTTTTTAAGGTATTTTCGTTTCACATTTATTTATATTGGACACTTGATGTATACAATACTTGTTTCTTTTGTGTGATGTATATTTCTCCCATGAATGTATTTTATGTTTCTTCTCATGAAAATTATTCAATATACATATCCATGTGAATCTATTTCTTTCATGGTATTATGATTCAAAAGATATCTAGGTGTTAAGTGCTCATATCAAAATGTCATTATTATTCATGATTTTTTACATTTAAGACACCACTAATGAATATTTATCTTCCATACCAATGATTTCTAAAAATTATTTCAATAATTATTTTAATATTACCAAAGAATAGTTGAAATTAATTTTAACTATTTTTTAATTTTTAATAAATTTTTTGAAAGGAATATTTTTTATCATTTTCCAAAAAAGGTAATTTGTGAGTTTCCAGACAAAAATATTGAGGGAATGTTTTTTAATATATACAACAAAAGAAAATTTCCCTACATCATAAAGCTTTAATGATGTGAATAATTTAATATAATATTACATGGTTCTTTTTAAATATATTTTTTTCTTTTTAATAGCTTCATTTTAAAAAAAATATTTCAAAATAGAATGGATAGTTTTCTCTAGAATTATTTCTTGTGATCTTTCAAAATAATTTTATTCAACATTAACATTATTTTATGTTACTTACACTTTACTAGGGATATGATACAATTATTCCACACTTATTCTATCTTATTAAGGTTTATTTTTATGATTTCATGATATTTATGAATCTCATTATTTTTCTCTGATTTATAATATTGTTAAAGGTTTTTGAAACCCATTTTTTCACTGGTTTGATATGATGAATGATTTATCATCCCAAGGCACAAATATTTATTGTTTTTATTATGTGGTGTGTGGGACCTATATCTCTCACCAATGTATTGGGAAAAAGCATAATATCTCATGAGATATTAATGGGAAACAAGTCAACAAGATCGATCCACTTTGGGAAATAGGTGTGTCCAGATCTACTATGGGAAAAAGTTTCTTGATCTACTCTGTCGATGGTTTTGGTAGTTAATATTGACATATAAAATTGTTTTCTATATTTATGGTGGCTCCATACTATTATTACATGATTTTATGGTTCATGATTGATTTATAAATGCCTATCTTTTTTATTCCATATGTTTCCTGAAATGATAATGTTTGTTCTATGACTCATTATGATGATATATGATTGTTTGGGTATGCAATTTGTGGGTTATATTCCAAATAAATTACACTTATTCTTATTATATTCTTAAATATGACCATAGATTGATATCTCCTATGTTTACCCTTATAGGGCATCCGAGATCCCCATATTTTTTGTTTATTTTCCCATGTTATGAGGAATAATGTTAAATGAAATATGTCTTGAATATTTTTACATGGAAAATTATTATGACCTAATTTTAAATAAGAAAATATTGGTATATCATGAGATGAATATGTCAATCATGATTAGAGAGTTTTTTATTAATCTATGTTTTTATTGTTTTTCTTAATTATATAAAACGCTAAACCTAAAACTTCCTAGGTTATAATATTTATCCAATATTTCTTATTTATAGTGTATTTTTTGGATGGAAAAAATTGGTTAATATTTATTGTTATCAAATCCATAAATATAATGTTTATGTTTTTAGAAGTGGAATTAAGAGTACGGATTTGAAGCAGTTTATGTTTATGTTTCTTTCACTTCAAAGTTAGTTGAAGATAATAAAAAATACTTCAAAAAAGAAAAAAGATTAATATCTCGAGGGATAATAATTTTTCTAGTCAGATCAAAAGAATAAATGAGAAAAAATATTCCACAAATTAATAGTAGAATAATTCATCCCGAATGATTCCTCTGATGATTAATAGTGAACAATCTATGGAAAGAAATACAAAAATCATCTGAATATAAGTATAATTAGTTTGGAAGATAAAGGTCCAGAGGCTACTATTAGTGTTATGGAGTGTTTGGTCATAAATGTCATTCATTATGCTATAAAAATTCACCTCCAGGAATGAGGCATGAATAAAGATGGATAAATGCTAAACATATGGGATAAGATTATCAAAAATTGAATCATGTGGCCAAGAAATAATCTAAAATATCAGCATAGAACAAATTTGAATTTTTGAATGAATTATGAGGTAGATGTGGTCAAGAATTTATGAAATCTGATAAATTAAAAGTTATATGATCATGTGAGATTCATGAAAATGTAAATGATAAGAGAATGTAGTTTGTGAAGAAAGATATAATCACTAGTGAATTATTCGAGAAGCTGAGAAACTCAGAGAACATTAAGAAAGAATGATTAGTCTTTTGTCCTGATAAAATAAACAACTCCAAACAAATAGAAAATGATTATAATATTATTTATGAAAAAGGAAATCACTTTGTGATAGTAGAAAAATTCATGTATTATAATAATTCATCTATAAAATATGAGTTCTAAAATATGAATTATAAAAGGTGTGAACTACTATGAATGATAAAAAACTATCTGAAAATTCTACCATCCCAAAAATAAATAAATAATAAGATGTGTAGAAAACAATAAATCATTATTATCCACAAAAATTTATATTTCTATTGTAACAAGATTATTTAGTTATTATAAAGAGAGATTTTTGATGAAAGAGTATATTGCGAAATTTAGGAACCTTGTCTGATTTTCAATAGAAGTTTCTATAAGTTCATCATTGAAGAAATGAATTTTTTAGTTATTATTATGACCATATGTTTGATCAAATATTTATGTTCTCTTTATATTGGATTATATATAGAATTTAAAAAAGGGTGACTATAGAGGAATGCGATATCTTGTGAAATTTGGTTTTGGGGTGCATTTTTATTCTTAAATGAATAAGTGGGAAATTTAATTATGGGAAGATAAGGAAGAGGGAAACCCACATCCAAAGTAGTAGGAAACATTATTATTGGAACATGTGATTATTAAATATTCCTTATCAACCCAAAATTAAACTGATATGTTTTCAAAGTTCTTCTATTGACCACATAATGAAAAATTGTACGCAACCACCAAGCTATTTTCAGAATTGTAACTAGATGGGTCACATCTAGCATTATTGTCACAATTCTCTATGGCTGTTTTCTGGAGAAAAATATCAGGATTCCATAGAAATGTATGATTCAATGGAAAAAGTATAGAAGATTAATTACCATCATTTTAATCAGGTGAGACTAGGTGATTCCCGGAACCCAATGACTCCTCAAGGGATTCAATCTCAACAAGATAATAAAGAAAAATGTGTAGTGCATAAGAAATTGTTTGGATCTGAGTTATTGATCATGAATGATCAATTAGGTCCTTCAATGGTGAGATGTATGATTCTATTGAATTCTACGCTTATGTGTGATTTTTATGATTCATTAACATCCTATTCATTTATTTCCTCTCATTTTATTATTAATTTTGGTTTACATATTGAGATGACGACATAAATTTTTGAAAATTAAACCTCTTATTTTCCAAAGATAGTGTCAAGAAATTTGTTGTCAATATTATTATATAATAATCGATTTGGTAGAATTGGTTTGGGACTTCTTTATTTTAGAGATGGATGTTTATGACTTGATTTTGGGAATGTATTGGTTGACATCATTCATGGACCAACAGGAATATTGTACACAAAAGGTTAGTTTCACATCTCTAGATAGAAAAGAGCATCTATTAAGTGGAGTTTTGTATACATTGGAAATTTGAGCATGAATTTTGGAATAAGTTGATGGAATCACCTATTATCATTTGTAAGCACATATCTTAAATTTGTTGATGAGATGTGGAATATATATTTTCCAAATTTTGTTGAAATGGTTTATGATATTTTCCTTGAAAATTTACCATGGCTGCCCCCCAAAATAGAAATGGATTTGAGGATTGGCCTCATACCGTGGAGTAGTCAAATATCACATCCATCTAATAGGACTACAAAAGTGGAATTGGGGAATGGAAAAGTTTACCTAGAAGAATTTTGAATCAATGGTTTCATTCAATCAAGTATATCTCTATGGGTAGCATTGGTTCTGTTTGTGAATAGGGTGAATGGAAGTCTTAGACATTGTGTGATTTATCATAAGCTTAACCAAGTTACGATAATGGTTCAGTATCCTCTTCCTTTCATTAAAGACCCATTTGATCAATTGAGGGGATCCTAGTGTTATCTATAGTTGAATTATGTTTGTCTTATTCCCAATTGTGTGATTTGAAGGGGTATATTTTTAATATATATATTATAATAATAAATAGACTTTACTATTATGTAGTTATTCCTTTAGGAATTATGAATTCACCATCGATATTTAAGGAATTGATGAACCAAATATTTAAAAGGTATTTAAATTCCTTTTTTGTGGTGTTTGTTTATGATATATTGGTGTTTTATTAGATAAAATAAGATCATGAGAGGCACTTTTAAATAGTTTTGGGTGTCTTATTGGAGAAACACATTTATTATATATTGTCAAATTTTGATTTTGGGATACAAGAGGTTATCTTCCTTTCCAATGTCATTTCTTAAAATAGAGTTTGTATATATATTGAAAATATTGAAGCGATGGTCTCTTAGAAACCTAACATGAAAGTCTTTGGGATATGAATTTTCCTTTTATTAGTTGGATATTATAGATGTTTTGTATGTTATTTATCATGTTTAGGATCACAGAATACAACATTTATAGGGAAGGGAATTCCTTTATAACAGTATGAGGAATGCTATAAATTCTTTCATGAACAAAATTTTATACATACATTTTCCCCTAACCTCAAATTTATTAGAGTATGATTAGGTATATGTAGTCTTTTGTGATGCATTAAGATCTGGGATGGGATGTGTTCTCGTGTAGGGAGATTTTCTTGTTATATAAAAATAGTTACGGTTTCATGAGAGGAACTATCAAAAACATGACTTGGAATTACCTAATTTTATTCATTCATTGAACTCTTGGAATTATTATATTTTTATTAAAAAATGACCTCCATTTACAGATCATAAGAGTTTGAAATATAATATCCCTAAATGGTATTTGAATTTAATACAAAGAAGTCTGATAAAGTATCTATATTTTTTTATCATTGACTTGATGTACTTATTGGTTAATGGGAACTATGCGGTGGACGCATTAAGTAGGAACCCATATGATTAGTTGACTAAAGTGGATTTTAAATAGTTAAAAATAATGAAATTCATAATAAATATGTGTCAGGATTATGCTGAATAAGGTGATGTTGCAGTTTTATTTCTAGCATCTGTTGTTCTAGATTTGTTTGAGTGTGATAGATTTTCTTTGATATCTAATACTTATTATGTTACAATGAGTTCAGAACTCCTTGGTGGGGAGAAAATTAAGGGATTAATTCAATATAGTAATTCAATGTTACAATTTAGAGATAAAATGGTCATACCTTTGGCTTGTTATGAATATCTTCTAAGTGCCTACTACAATTCAAAATGGGCTATTCACACTAGGATTCAAAAAATTTACAATGCATTGAAATCAATGTTTTAGAGGGTTGGAATGAAAATTCATGTAGAGGATTATGTCTCAAGATTCCTCAACTGTATACAGTTCATGGTAGAGAATCAATTACTAGTAGGTATATTTCATTATTTACCGATTCCCATGTCGAAAATGGGTCTCAGCACCGTGAGCTTCATCACTGCGGAGGGCGCGACGTTACTCTTTGAGCTCAACAGGTTTTGGTGGAGGCTCTTTTCTGAAGTGATGTTAGGATGCTTCGCGGTCTTCTCTCGTTGAGATGCACTATTGGATTCTGTGGCTGTTGCTTCGGATTTGGGGGTGTAAGACTGGATCATCATTGGAATACTCTTCGGAGTGGTCCAGTTTCGGTTCGGCAGCCTATTTTTGTCCAATGGTGAGTTCCTCATTGATTGAAGGTTGTACTCATGCGTCAGTGGTTTGGTGTTCCACCTCTTATCTGGTGAGTGAGTTAGGGTTTCGTTGTTCCTGTTGCGGCTGATCTGTTTGGTGGTAGTGGGATCTGATGGTTTCCTCTTCAGTGTGATTTTGGGGTTTTTGTTTTTCTTCTTATTTGTTTGTTCCTTTGCGGGGTTTCAAACCGCAGTAATTTTCTGTTCATGCATCTTTGTGAGGAAGGTTTGAATCTGTTCCTCAATGTTTCGAGGATTATGTTTTTGAGTGTGTGGATAGCTTGCGACTGTGGTGATTGTTTTCAGTGATTGCTCCTGATTTTTTGGATTGCACCGTTGATGCGTTTCCATATCGGTGAATGGTTTGAAACTCAAGTGGGTATGATGATTGTGATCTGTTGATTGCATTCTGGCGATGTCTTTGGATGCTGAAGATTCGTGGTGATAGTGCCAGGTTTGTCTTGTCTCTCCAGCGACCTGGCCGGAGGTGGCTGTGGGATCCGCAACGACTTGAAAATCCGAGGTGACCCGACAATCGAGTGGTTTCTGTTTTCGAGGTCGACGCGTGATTCAGGTCGCGTGTCGGGGATCGTGGCTCAAGGTGAGGATGGAGGTGGAGCCAAAATTTTAAATTTAAAATTGAAATTGAATGTTTAAGTTTTCATTTTGAGGATCTGTATGGTTACCGGTTTTCCTTAAACCGGATTTGATAAAAAAAATGATTTGCTTATCGAAAATGGAATAAATATACATGGATTTGTTAACAGGTCTACAAGGTATGGTTATGAAACAATAATCCATTTGGGAAATAGTGGGACAACCCAAAATTCATCTCACTTCATCCATATTCATGAAACTAATATAGTGGAATACATGACCAAAGTTTATATTCAAGAAAATATAAATATGCATGACTTTCCCGTATAGATTGTATACAACAGAAACACCAGGTTTACTTTTCATTTCTAGAAATCCGTATAGAAATACCTTGGATTCCAGTAGACTATAATCATGGAATATAATCCATAGATGGATGGAAAATACAAAATGGCAATCCAAACATTTGAGTACATGATTTGGGATTGTTTTATGGATTTTTTGCCTATTGGGAGGAGCATATACCTTTAGTTCAGTTCTCATACTACAAAAATTTTCAAGACTCCATACATATTGATCCTTTTAAAGCCTTATATGGGTTTCCATTCAATTAATCACATTTTTTGATGAAAAATGTGATACTTCTCTTATTAGAACCCGAATTGTTCATGAAACCACAAAGTAGATTCCGTTGATCAGAGAGATGATGGAGATGGTTCATAGTCATCCGAAATCTTATGTAGATTATCATCACCAACCATTTTCATTTGAGGTGACTGACCAGATGTTACAAAGAATATATCTATGGAATGGGAATCATTATTTTGGTTACCATGGAATGTTTTTTCCTCAGTACATAGGTCCTTATGAGATACAAGATTAAGTTGGGGAGGTGGAATATACGTTGGATTTGTAACCAATATTCATTTTGATGCACAATGTATTTCGTGTACCTCATTTGAAGAAGTAACAAACTGATCCTAACCATGTTATTCTACTTCACCAAGTTTAACTAGATCCATATGATAAATTTTTTCATGTACATATATAGATTGTGGATATACAAGAGAATAGGTTTTGTAAGAAAAAATCAGTCTAGTGTAGTTTTTATTAAAAAATAGTCGGCTTCCAAAAAATGTGGGTGCATGAGAATGAGATGTTATAGTAGTGGCCTAAAAACATTCATTACAAAATGGGTTTTAAATTTTTTAGGTATGGAAATTACAGTGTTTGGGAGAATTTATCACCCCTTGTTTCAGGTATATGACACTTTTTTAACGTATTTATTAAAATATACAATTATCATGTTACATTTTGTGATGTTTATAGGGGGTTAGTACTATTTTCAAGGCATTATTAGAGGTGCAAGATTTGTACATGGTTATTAGAAACTATTAACCATCTCTAGGAAACTATTCAAGGGATATCAGTGGGAACTGGGTAGTTTTAGGGTTTGAAAAACCCATATGAGTTCCCAAGAGAAACTATGATTCTTGAAATGAAGGTAAATGAATGGTTGGTTAATCCTTTTCCAAACCATGTGAGCCGACCATGTGAGGTAAAATTATAAGATAGTGTCACCACATAGTTGGTGTTTGGTTTTCCAAAACACATGACCGAACTGTGAAAAATACATTTGGAACCCCTTAAAATGGGTATCAAATAAAAATTAATCTCCAATACCGTATTTATTTTCATAATCCTTAAATAACATGAATTACTTTTACTCCCTAGGCTTGAGAGGTGATTTCCTTGTATCCAGATTTTTTTATTAGGGAAATAAAAGTATGTTAGAATCCCCAATTCATTGGTAAGTCATTGTTCTTATTAGATATAGGATTTATCTCTCCCCTAGTTTGTTAAATATAATCTACGGTGGAGATATTCATGTTTCATAATTTTGATGTTTTATCTTTGGATTAACAGAATAAAAGTAGATCCAAGGCCCAATCTAGAGTTTCATTGTGTTTTTATTCTTTTTTCCAACCATTGTAATGCTGGTAGCTTCTATATCATCTCCAAATGACTTAGAACAATAAGTATTATCTTTTATTTAATTATTTTATTGAAATGGTTGTGAAATTATAGTGTTATTTTTGATAAAAAATTATTGGGGTTATGGATTTGGAACTTGAACAAAAGGATGGATTTCAAACACCCCCTCTTGTTTAATATATTAAAATGATGATTTTGGTTTTAGGCATGTTATGTGTTTGAAAAAATTCTATAATGAATGAATATGTTTTATGTGGAATGGTTAGACATTGGTATTTGGCATACATGGTTAGTTTGAGTTCATTTCCATTAGATGTGACCCTGTTGAAGGTGTGTGCGCCATTGTGGAACCTTCCATTGTTTACCTTGTTAATACTTGGTGGATCTATGAGAGACAACTAATGAGTGTAGAACTATCACCTAAGCATGCATGTTGTGTGCGCAGAGAAATGGTAAATGATATTGCAAATAAATTGAGAAATGGTTTGAAAGGATTGTTTTTTTTCTTTTCATGTATAATTGCTTATTTATTTCATATCAACTGTTTTAAAACATAAAATTGTTTTGTATAAATTTTTGTAACAATTATTTCCTATTGGTATGAGTTTTTAATTATTTATGGAAATGATATTGAGTTTTGAATCACCCCTACATGGGAACTATTGTGTGTTTTATGATATTTTATATATAGAGACAGGTAAAGGAATTTTTTCTATGTTCTTTGGTAGTGATTCTAGATACCATGGGCATGAATTGTGGAGTTGGATTATAGATCTGGTTGGGTATCACTAGTTAATGTCACTTTAGAGTTTTGAGTTTTTTGGCCTTTTGGTTCTCTTCATGTATGTCTTTATGTTCCAACATATACTATGAGATTTTTTATTGATTGGGTTGATTTTTGTGTGGTGTTTTATACAAATAAATCATATAGATTTTTAGTTAGTTTTTATTTATGTAGTTTGGATGTTTTATCTTTCAAATGGTAAATCATCCCCCAAATTTTCTGGAGTCCCTCCGCACTTATTTCCACCATTTTGTTTTGTGGGTATTTCACCTAAGGCTAAGTATCACACCCTTCACTTATCATTCCAATGAGGAGATATGAGATGTTATAAATATGACCGTAGTTATAATAGTTTAAAATATTATTTTTCTATTTTTTTAATTTATTACATTTTATAGATGTAATCTACATGATATGTAATAATACATTGTATGAAATATATTTTTTCATGTACCTTTCTTTTTATATTTAAATCTTAATGAATAATGTGTTTTTATTATTATTAATATCTTTTATATCACATTACCTAACCATTTTTTCACCCAATTAATGAATTTAATAGCATAATTTAGAATAATATACAAATAAATTAATGAATTAAAATGATCCTGAATGCCTAGGGTGTAACAACCCGCTAAATAATTTACACCCTAAAAAATATGATTAAAATTCAATAATGAAAATAGTAATGGGTATCTGAAATATTAGCATATATCATAACATAATTTCTAATGATATATGAAATTCACTATCTTAGATAGGACTAGGAAACTTATATTTTCATTTATAATATCCATATACTGATATTTTTGTTTTTTTCAACCATTTTTTTCAAAATATTCCTCCACAATATGTTATAATAATTTGTATTTTCTAGAGAATTACCTTCAATGGATCATTTTCTTGATAATGTATCCAACCATATACTATAATCAAAATATTTATTATAATGAATTATAAAATTAGTGTAAGTGATCATATAAACCTGAAATCATAATCCACATTTGTCTTCTCATATAACACCTTCATTTAATCAAATAATACTTTCAATTATACTGTTATTCAATTAGATCAACTTATAACTCCTTCGGTTTAAAATAGGATTTCCACAGTCATTTACCAATTTCATTCTCTAACCATAAAAAAAAATACATTCAAATCAAGTATTATGGTCTTTAAAGAACATTTGAATTAAATGAAGATAATCCCATGGGAGTGTCAAGAATGATGTAAAATTATGCACATTATTTATGTACTGAGTGGCGATTGAGATACTAACCAACTAATATTTTTCATATTTATTACCTATTGGAATATTTGTGATAGAGTTTGTGTCCACTTATTTGTATTCCAATAGATATTCTATTGTGAATAAACAAGACATTCTCTACTTCAACAAAATTTTAAGTTGTTTTCCTATACATAGGTTTATCCCTTTGGGTTTTAAAGATTATTTATAACCATAATAAGTGAAAAACTAAAAACATATCTGATATTAACTAAGGGAATCCATAACCACCCTTCTGTGTCCAATGTATAAATAATATACTTTACACACCAGTTTCGATACCAAGTGAAATGAACGAAGATAAACATATTATAATTCTATAATTATTGAAATTACGTGTCACAATTACCCTCACTACACTATATCCCAAAGGATTAATATCAATGAAGATTACCTACATAAAAATTATCTTTCATGTAATTGCATCAATATCTCTGATAAAATCTCCACATAATAAATCCTTCTATATATAATATTGTATATAATTAATTGAGGAAATGGGAAAAATATGAAGGGGTGAGATAAAAATATCCTTAAGGGAAAAAATATCAATAAATTTTAAAAAGGTTAAATCATAATTATTTGGGAAATGTGAGCATATATAAAATATTTAATAAAAATTAATAGGGATTCATATGAATTACTAATAAGGAATAATATAATGGAATATAAACTTGAACAACAAAATATAAACCATCAAATAATGTTTCCGAATTGTTAAATAGTAATCATGATTCATGGATCATAACATAAGCTTTTGAAATAGAAATGTGTATAAGTATAATGATACAAAATAAAAACATTGTGAAAAAGGTTAAATGTAATCATATAAAAGAAAAAAATTTTGACCATAGAAGAATGATATAAATACCTAATATTAAGAAAAATATAAACAATATTCATGTCCATGTATAATGTTTTTAACTTACCTAAATAAAAATATTTTCCACCAATAATGTTTTGAACATGGCTCAAAACAATCATTTCTAAGCAGTACATCTTTTCAAATGATACATTAATTCTTAACCAATGAAATTAATATTAATATAGGACCCAAATATCACATAATAAGAATATAAATATGTGTTCCAAAACAAAACAATCATTCTTTAAATCCAAAACAACCCATGGAATTTGAATAAATTTCACAACATTTTTGAATGATATTAACTAAATTAACATTAATAATTTGATTAAATGAGACCAAAATACCATTACCCTAAAGATATTATTACATAAAAAAATAAAGAAATTATTCATGAAATATAACTAGAGAAATGATATATGAATTGAACATATAGAGGAAAATTGAAGGTAAATGAAAATAATATTCATAATAATTTTTAAAATTTTCAGAAAAACATGAACAGAAAAGTCACCTTAAAATCATTTTTAGGATTATAAGTGGAATAATTATTTTAACCTTGTTATAATGGAAATATTCAATAATGGAATATGATAAAATATTATATCAATAGAGTAGGAGTTAATGATAAAATATTGTATTTGGAAAAAAATCTTTTTTATATTTTAAAATAACTTTTTTGAAACCCACATCATTAAAAGAGTAACAAAGCATCCTTTTAAAATAGGTCAATATAAATAGGTATATTACATGTTATAATACATATTTGGATTTGAAAAAAAATAATAGAAAACTTATTTCAGTAAAAATAACATATACATGGTAGAAAATAACTCTCAGGATTGATGAAAATTATTTTTAAGAGCACCATTTCATTGTCAAAGAATAAAATGCATAAAAGTTGAATATTTGGATGAGAAAATTTAGATTTCCTATAAAGATATAGAAACTATAATATGATATATTGATATATAATAATATAATAGAGTTATATGAACATATTCACTGAAGAAAAACCACGAGTCAATGAAAAAGATACGAACATCATAATTTTTAAAGTAATAGACATTTTTGAATGGAGTTTATCATAATTAAAAATAATTCCCTATAAAATAAATTTGAAACAAAATAAAATATAATAAATTGATTCAGTAAATAAATAATATAAGACTGGATATCAATAATAATATCTAATTCCCAATGATTATAAATTGAGTCAATAAAATCCCTTATAGCTTTGGCGACCTTTGAAATAAAACCACACAAATGAGAAAACAATAAAAATATTTTTAAATTAATTTAAATAAATGATATGTATTACAAAAAATAAATTAATTTTTTTATATAATATATAAAAAATAAGACAATTGCTGAAAATAGAACATATCATAATACAGGGAGATTGCGATGAGAAACCCCTTACTTTATTTTCATCATTAGATTCTTATGACTTTGATTATTTTGTATAGGCTTTTTAATGTCTTTGTTGATCTCCTTAATTTGATACCAAATTCATTTTCAAATATTGTTAATGAAAAATAAATATATTTTACATAACATTTTATATGGTTAAAATTTACTTCCATTATATTTTTATTTCTGGATCATAAAGATTGAATTGGTGATGAGTTTATATTGCCAAATTTTTACAAACAAAATTTGGTATATCAATAATTGTTCATATATTATGAAATTTAATAATTTATCATTTGATATTTCTAATCATATCATAAATATCATTTTATTTATTCAATACATCATCATAATAATTCAAGTGACAGGCTGATGGAAAATTAAATATGTCTTTCATGGTGTTGGTGGAATAAAAATAATATGAGTAGAATTTTCAATCCTTAAATTAATGGGCGGGATATAGATAATGGTTTTTACATTAATATAATGAAATTTAAGCACAATAGTGATATATATTTCATTATATTAGTATGTTTAGAATAATATTTAATTAGGGTTCTGTGATAATGTTAGAGAAGTGAATATAGTGAGTGGATTAAACTAACATTGGGGACTTGGATCTTCTCTTAAAGGACCTCTTGAAATTGGAGTACTTGTGACATTTTATTGTCACTAGAGGCCACTTAATGAGTAATAGGGATCTATAGGAGGTATAATTTGGTGTTCTTTAGGTATTTTTAATGTAGAAATGTGCCTTGAAGTTGGAGAAAATTAGATACTTTTATAGGTGAAAATAGTGATATTTCCATTGAAACATAAGTTTGATGATGTGTAATAATGGAATCACAGAGGTGTTTTGTGAGTTGTGAAAAGAAGGTTTTTGAGAAATTTTCGTTTTAATTTTATACCTAAAAATTTATTCTTAAATTTTCAGTTATCAGGTTAATATATATATTTTTTACCCAATTTAATTGAAAATTTTACACCCATCGAACTTGATTAAGTATTTACCATCACAATTATTCTTTTATTAAAATTATGATATGAACCTTTGTAAAAAATTTATACATGATAAATAATAATTAAGGCTATATTTAATCTAATTAAACTACTAAATATAATGTAATTCTATTTAAAATTATGATAGAAAATATATGGAGAAATATGTTTTTATACAAATGTATTTTTAAAAAATTACATTTTCTTAATATAATTATATATCAATTAATAATTAAATGGAATTTGATATATATATATATATATATTACATTATAATATACATTTAAAAGTTATCACTTTATATTTTAAATATAATATTAAAAAACTTATATTAAAACATTTCATTGGATATAACCATTTTGTAAAGACCCGTAAATTTCAAGGAAATTTTTTTATTAATTTTTTTTTGATTTTTACAAGAACGCAGTTTCTGACGGCACCTGATTCCGAGGCCCGGTGTCCCCAGAATCATTTTCCAAAGTTTGGCTCGGGTACGTTCAGTGAACGGACGAGCGGGTTTTTCTTACTTTTGAACCGGTGCTCGGAATCGAATTCTGAGGGCACTGATGGAATCATAGTGCCAGTTTTTTCTTAGAAACACCTCTTCCGGAGTTACATTTGCTTAGGTGTGGTTTTTTAATTTTTGGGCTTAAGGTTAAGAAATAAAATAATTGGTACGACAAACTTTATTTTATTTCACTTAAAGCCACTTGACAGCCACTTAAAGCTACTTAAGCTGAGTTGATGCGGATAGAGTGGTATCCAAAAATATCCTACCCTCTTGGTAGGATATTTGTGAGGTGGGCCCTGCACGAGCCCCACTGTTTCTTTTCCTCTAAGTAACGCACCCGCAAAAACCTATCATTATAAAAGTCAACTGACTCGTTTTCTTATTTCCTTAACGCACCAATTAATTGGGCGGTTAACTTTGTGAATTAATTCTATGAATTAATTTAATCTTTTCTTAACCTGTTTACAATCTGTTGGCGTAATAATAAAATAATACCAATGCACAACTTCTTGAGGATTACTCATTGAGAGGATTTTGACAGAAATCATGTGCCTTTATCCTCCTTCGCGATGAATGCAAAGAACGCGAAGAACGCGAAGAACGCGAAGAACGCGAAGAACGCGAAGAACGCCGTCACCCTCGGAGATTGACGATGCTTCTTCCGAGACGTTCTTCCCCGCAATGGTCTCCGATCACCAACTGCTTGAGTTCGTCGACACGGCACCGTATTACACGACGACGCGATGCCTTTCTGTGACGACGTGAAGCCCTTCCACGATGACGCGACGCCTTTCCGCGATGACACGACGCCCTTCCTCGACGACGCGACGCCCTTCCGCGACGATGCGACGCCCTTCCGTGACGCGACGATCACCTCCTTCCGCGGCGATCAATTCCACGAAGAACGCGCGTGCGACGACTTGACTAGGTAGGGGTTTGTTTGTGAAATAATTTATATTCCCGTGATTGTTTATTTTAAAACAAAGAACCTGGATCAAGTTCAATTTTAATTCTATTAATATTGTGCCTTGCTTGTTATTCATGTGTTGAATATTTCTTCCCGATTGTTATCACCTAACGCGTAGGGTGCGGGCCAAACAAACACGGCCCGACAACCCTCCGCAGTTCTTCATTGATGTGCGGATTGGCGGGCGATGACAAAACATGCCGCATAGGTGATTCGTTGTTTCTGTAGTGAAGTACTAGACCCGGGAGGAGCTACGGCGCAGACAGAAACAAAATCGGACCACCAGATCAACTCAGGTGGCCTGCAGAACCCACCGGCGGCGCCGGCGGCCGGAGGCGGCGGCGCCCCGGCACACCACCAGACAGGGACGCCGCGGCTGAAGCCGCGTCGGCGGCGGCCATTGGACCCGCGGCCACGCGGGTCCGGCACACACGGTATGCGGCTTTTCCGCGTCCGCTGATCCAGCGCGGCCCCATGCGGGGCCGCGACACCTTCATCCCGCGGGGGAAGCGCCCCGCGGCTCCCTCGCTCGGCTGCTCGGCCGAGCTGAGCCGGGCCGACCCGACCGGCCGGGTCCCGCCTCGGCTGGGCCGGGTCAAGCCGAAACGGGTCGGACACGGACCCGGGTCGGGTTGACCCGGTTTGGGGCGACCCAGTGGGGGTTGGGCTGAGTCGGGCCGGGCCCAGACCCCCCGTCTCTAGACCATTTTTTGGTCTTTTTCCCATAACTTGAGCTACGTGCCTCCGAACGACGTGCCGTCAGCGGCGATGAAATCCTTGGATCGAGAAGGTCGTTTCAGTATATCGCACTCAAGGTTTCGGAATACTTTGGGTTCAGCCGGGTTGGTTCGTACATGAAACCAACCGGTCCCTCAGAGCGGAAACGCTCATATCTTGAGCTTTGGACGTCCGATTGACGTGCCGTTGACTTAGTTGAGTTCCTCTAAGTGAGAAGGATCTTTTGGCATACTCCGCCCTAGGTTTCGATGTAGGTAGAGTACGGTCGGGTTGGTTTTTCCATAAAAAACCAACCGGGCCCCTGGGATGAAAAAGACAATAACTCTCAGACCGGGCGTCCGATTGATGCGCCATCTGCGACGTTGAGTTCTTGTTGACAATACGGAACTTTTGGATACATCAACTCTGGACTATGTGTCAGTTGATGTATCAGCCTCTCAGCTCGTGGAGCGGACCCTCCCCAATGAGTTTGCTGTGTGCGGGAACCCTAGAGCTGGCTGCGACTGCTACTCTGACTGCGACGACGACTGTGCAGAGATCCTCAGTGGATTTGATAACGATGACTACAGCACTCAGCGATCCTGTGTGTGTCAGTGCTACCGATCCTGTGTGTGTCCGATCCTGTGTGGGTCAGTGCTCAGCGGTTCTGTGTGAGCCAGCGCCTACAGGTCCTGTGTGGGTCTTTGCGGGGGTTAGTACCTATCAATCCTTTGTGGGTCCGACGACTTAGATGGATCAGTGATCATCTCTATCGTCATTTGAAGAAGTATACCCGAGCGAGCTGAAACTCTGTTTTACTTTCCTTGTAGATTGTGTTGTGCTATCCTGTGTGGATTTACGTTTTACATTCATTTGTGGATTGTGTTGAGCTATCCTGTGTGGATCTAGGTTTTACATTCCTTTGTGGATTGTGTTGAGCTATCCTGTGTGGATTTTACTTTTTACATTCTTGTATGGACTGGGTTGTACTTGAGCACAGATGCTGGAGCCGAGCGAGAATTGATGACTTAGGTATATGTATGGGCATATACCTAAGCTGTGTCGGATGTTACTCCGTGATTGTATCTTTCCTTTATGGATTATCCTTTGTGGATTCTGGGAGATCTTCGGGGGTCTCGGGGTCATTACTGAGTAGATTATACTCACCCCTGCACGGGCTATGCCCGCACTACATTGTGTTGGTTGCAAACAACCCACAACGCTGATCGTGGTGGAGGCTTGCAAAGCAGGAGGGTACCTGGAGGTGGACCGTTGGGCGGGACGTACACGGAGCGGTCAGGTGGACCCGAGGAGCAGTGGAGGCTATCTATACCCAACCTTCAGGTGGGACTTCCAGTGGACGGCTCGACATTGCAGCTTTACTTTCAGTTGCTGTTTTTCCCCTTTCAGTTGTACTTTACAGTTGGGCTTGTATTACCGGACCCCTTTACTTTTCGGCACATACTGTTGTACCAGCTTTTTCTTAGTGTTTACTTCTTCCACATGCTTACTCTGTGGTGCTTGTTTACTTTATAAAGGCAATGCCTTCCCTTTTTATCGGGATTTACACCTTGGTTCTAATCGCCAGCCCCTGGCCTATGGAAGACGGGCTTGGGGTAGTCACGGCACGGGCCCCGAGGATGGGTTGTGACAAATTGGTATTAGAGAAATTCGGTTCTACCGCGGACTCTGATCTTTTTTTTATATGTGAAACAACAGTGTCTAGCGTATTGGGTGTGGTTATTAGTCCAGGTAGTCCAGTGTTGGTGCGGTGGCCGACATATCCGTACACCAAGACCCTGACTTCTGATTTCTGACTTAATGCACGAAAACATTGATTGCATGTGTGTTTCAAGTTTTCTTTGTGATTACATTGTATCAGCTCTCCAGGTATACTTTTCTTACCATGGCGCACCTGTTTCCTTTCAAGATGGCCCCACAACGGCAGCCAGATAGGGTTCCGAGAGTGGTACGTGACGACAGCACGCCGAGCGACGAGGAATCGGTACAGGGCCGTTTGACAGAAGAGGCACCGGTGGTACCTCTACCCGCCGAGCCATCGATGCTTCCTGCACCAGCCACTGACGATGCATGTCACCTCAGTGCACTGCATGAGTTCCAGTGCCAGCGACCGCCCAGGTTTCATGGGGAGACGGACCCCCAGGCAGCCGAGGACTGGCTGGAGGCAGTGGTGCGAGTTTTCCGGCGAGTGAGGACACCAGCATACCTCATGGTGATCCATGCAGCGAGCCTACTGCACGCAGCAGCAGGACGATGGTGGAGCTTGATCCTCCAGGTGCACATTGAGGCATCTCTCCTCTGGACAGACTTTGAGGGCCTCTTCCAATCAGAGTTCGTCCCGGCCACCCTCCGTGCAGTGCGCATCTAGGAGCTTCTTCAGCTATGGCAGGGCAGCTTGATGGTCGCCCAGTACTCGGTGAGATTCACCGATCTCTCGCGGTACTCGACCGACATGGTACGAGACCCGTTCTTCTGGGCCCAGACCTTTGAGCAGGGATTGAGACACGAGATTAGGGAATCACTTATCTCCTTGAGAATTCCAACTCAGGCAGGAGTACTGGAGCGAGCCCTTTTGATCGAGAGCTTTTTTTCTAAGTCCACAGCGAGACCTACCGCAGGGCGGCAGGTAATGGAGTCTTCGGCAGCTGGTAGCCGACAGATGACTCATGGGTCTAGGCAGACTAGACCTTCCAGCAGACGACCTCAGGACACTAGCTTAGCAGTGCGGGGCACACAGCGCGTAGCCAATCTTTCGAGTGGCAGGCAGTGCTACGCATACAGCGGGCAGGGCCACATGGCTCGTGATTGCCCGACCCTCCATGCCGAGGAGCAGCAGACGGTGGAGGGGACCCCAGGCAGAGGCAGAGGGTTGACCATGGCGGTCCGTAGGGAGCAGTCCGATGAGGCAAGGGAGCTGTCCGAGCAGCAGGTGGTGGGAGACGCTTTGAGGCTCTGCCACCACCACCACCAAGAGGTCCACCTCGACCACAGGGAGCTGGCAAGCAGAGACAGGCACAGCACCAGGCAGCAGAGGCCTACAACCACGGCGCACCCGATATGATTCGAGGTACGTTCTGTGTCTATTCCACCCTTGCTTCAGTTCTTGTAGACATAGGAGCGAGTCACTCTTTCATTTCCACTGCCCTTGTTCATAGCTCGGAGATTCTGACAGAGCCGTTGGCTCGATCCTTACGTCTAGAGACTCCTACAGGAGTAGACTCGACGATTATGCACTTGTGCCGGCAGTGTGAGCTTACTCTAGGAGGTGAGAGCTTCGGCTGGGATCTTATTGTAGCGGCGTCGAGGCCTTACGACATCATCTTGGGCATGTATTGGTTATCTATAGTCCATGCACAGATTGACTGTATTAGGCGCAAGGTGTGATGTGTACGCACCGACGGGAGCAGGTTCACCTTCACCAGCAAGAAGGGAGCCTTCGCAGCACAGGATGGACTTACACAGAGTAGAGGACAACCCATCACTCATCAGTTGGCTAGCCTCATCCTTGGAGCTGTTGACGTGCAGAGTCCTAGTTTTCCTGCAGTGGTGGATTAGTACGCAGATGTCTTTCCCGACGACGTTCCAGGGCTACCTCCTCGCAGAGAGGTAGACTTTCATATTGATTTGTACCCCGGGACAGCCCCGATATCCACTCCAGCATATTGGATGGCCCCCGCAGAGCTTCGAGAGCTATGGGTACAGTTGGAGGACTTACAGGGAAAGGGATTCATCCGACCCAGTGTTTCACCCTCGGCTTCACCGATATTGTTCGCCAATTTGGTGGACGGGAGCTTACGACTTTGTGTCGATTATCATCACCTGAAAAAGGTCACAGTGAGGAACAAGTATCTGCTACCGAGGATTGATGACCTCTTTGATCAGCTCCAGGGAGCACAGTGGTTCTCGAAGATAGACCTCAGGTCAGGCTATCATCAGCTCAGAGTTCGAGACGAGGACGTGCAGAAGATGGCCTTCAGATGTCGGTATGGCCACTATGAGTTCATGGTTATTCCATTCGGCGTAAACAATGCTCCAGTAGTGTTCATGGGCCTCATGATCAGGATATTCCAGCCATACCTCAATCGATTTGTCGTAGTCTTCATCGACGACATTTTGATATACTCGACGACTGAGGAGGAGAATGCCTATCACTTATGTGTTGTACTAGACACACTCCTAGAGCACCGGATTTATGGAAAGCTCTCGAAGTGTCAGTTCTGGATACATGAGGCCCACTTCATGGGACACGTCATTTCTGAGGTGGGAGTTGCGGTGGATCCTGCAAAGATCGAGGCAGTGCTAGCTTGGGAGCAACCCTGGAGCGTGACGGAGTTACGGAGTTTCTTGGGACTAGCTGGTTACTATTGTAGATTTGTGCCAGACTTCTCTAGAGTTGCGGCACCACTCTCAGCTTTGACGAAGAAGGGGAAACCCTTCGTGTGGTCAGACAGATGTCAGCAGAGCTTCCAGAAGCTGAGACAGAGATTGACCAGTGCTCCTAACTTGAGGTTTCCTGAGGGGGGAGTAGGGTACGTAGTCTACTGCGATGCATCAGGGACCGGACTCAGATGTGTACTGATGTAGGAGCGGGCAATGATCGCCTATGAATCACGTCAGTTGAGGCCGCATGAGCAGAACTACGCTACCCATGACCTGGAGTTATCAGCAGTGGTCTTCACTCTGAAGACATGGTGACACTATCTGATGGGCGAGCACTTTACAGTCTTTTCTAACCACCAGAGTCTCAGGTACATCTTATCATAGAAGGACCTGAACCTGAGACAGCGGCGATGGCTTGAGTTCCTCCTGGAATATGACTTTGAGATAGTCTATACTTCTGGGAAGGGGAACGTGGTGGATGATGCTCTCAACGGAAGGACGGGAATTCAGCTACTTGAGGAGGTGACAGAGCAGCTAGCTGCTTTATAGATATCCTTCGTGGATAGAGATGGACTAGCCTTCCTTCAGTCTCTCACAGTCACTCCTCCACTACTGTAGCGGGGCAGAGAGTTATAGCGTGGGGACGCCGACTGTGAGACGCGGTGTGCACAGTTATCCTCAGGACAGGCACCTGATGGCTTCTCCTTTGGAGCAGAGCACGACATCCTTTTCAGAGGACGTACCTTGGTACCAGTCACTTTACGAGAGGAGGTGCTGAGAGAGTTTCAAACTTCTCCTTTGGTGGAACATCCTGGAGTGGCGAAGATGTACTAGGACCTCAAACGATAGCACTGGTGGCCAGGCATGAAGAAAGTTGTGGCAGATTTCGTTTCTCGATGCCTCACCTGCCAGCAGGTGAAGGCAGAGCATTAGGTACTAGCAGGCTCGGTACAGCCCTTGGAGGTCTCGAAGTGGAAGTGGGATGGCATATCTTTGGACTTTGTGACTGGACTTCCACGCACTTCCAGAGGTCACGACTCCATCTGGGTGATTGTCGACCGACTCACCAAGTCGGATCACTTCTTACCCATCAGAGAGCAGGGCTCAGTGGAGAGCTTGGGGCGTCTCTACGTTCAAGATATTGTACGACTTAATAGTGGGCCATCATCTATCGTCTCCGATCGAGATGCTCACTTTACTTCCCGGCTTTGGAAGGGGTTGTAGGAGGTGTTAGGGATGTGGCTACGTCTGAGCACCGCCTTTCACCCTCAGACCCTCGAGGACATGCTCCGCGCAAGTGCCCTCGACTTTGGTCGCAGCTGGGAGGACCACCTACCCTTGGTGGAGATCACGTACAACAACAGCTACCACTCCACTATCAGGATGGAACCATATGAGGCGTTGTACAGTAGACCTTGCAGATCTCCATTGTGCTGAACAGACCCTGAGGAGTCAGCACTTGTGGGACCAGAGATGGTCCGGGCCACGACAGAGAAGGTCCAAGTCATCCATGAGCGGATGAGGACATCTCAGAGCCGGCAGAAGTCTTATGCTGACAGGAGGCTGATGCCACTAGAGTTCGAGAATGGCGACCACGTCTTCTTGCGTGTCTCACCTCGACATGGATTATGGAGATTTGGCTGAGGCGGCAAGTTGTATCCATTCTTCATCGGACCTTTCCAGGTCCTCAGTAGGATTGGCGAGGTGGCTTATCGCCTTGCTCTACCACCTCAGTTGCACCAGGTGCACAACTTCTTCCACGTATCTCAGTTAAGGAGATACGTGCATGACCTGACGCACATCATTGACCATGGGGAGATAGACGTTGATGATGGGGCGACTTTTACAGAGGTCCCAGTGGAGATCGAGGATCGACAAGAATGGGTCTTACATGGACGGTCGATTCCTGTAGTGCGCATCAGATGGCAGCATGAAAACCTCCAGGAGAGAACTTGGGAGTAGGAGGCTCAGATGCGTGCTCAGTACCCACATTTGTTTCCCTAGTTTTTGATGTATCTTTATGGGGACGTAAATCCCTGAGGTGGGAGTGATGTAAAGACCCGTAAAATTTCAAGGAAAGTTTTTCCTTAATTTTATTTGGTATTTTACAAGAACGCAGTTTCTGACGACACCGGATTCTGAGGCACGGTGTGCCCGGAATCATTTTCCGAAGTTTGGCTCTGGTACGTTCAGTGAACGGACGAGTGGGTTTTTCTAACTTTTGAAACGGTACACGGAATCGAATTCTGAGGGCATCGATAGAATCGTAACGCCGGTTTTTGCTTATAAATGCCTCTTCCGGAGTTGCATTTGCTCAGGTGTGGTTTTTAATTTTTGGGCTGAAGGTTAAAAAATAAAATAATTGGTACAAAAAACTTTATTTTATTTCACTTAAAGCCACTTGAAAGCCACTTAAAGCTGCTTAAGGTGAGTTTATGCGGATAGGGTGCTATACAAAAATATCCTACCCTCTTGGTGGAATATTTGTGAGGTAGGGCCAGCACGAGCCCCACTGTTTCTTTTCGGCTAACTAACGCACCCGCGAAAACCCGTCATTATGATAGTCAACTGATGAGTTTTCTTATTTCCTTAACGCACCAATTAATTGGGCAGTTAACTTCGTGAATTAATTCTATGAATTAATTTAATCGTTTCTTAACCTGTTTATAATCCGTTGGCGTAATAATAAAATAAGACCAATGCACGATTTCTTGAGGATTGCTCGTTGAGAGGCTTTTGACTGAAATCTTGTGCCTTCATCTTCCTTCACGAAGAACGCGAAGAACGTCATCACCCTCGGAGATTGACGACGCTTCTTCTGAGACGTTCTTCCCTGCAACGGTCTCTGATCACTAACTGCTTGAGTTCGTCGATGTGACACCGTATTCCGCGACGACGCGATGCCTTTCCGCGACGACGCGACGCCCTTCCATGACGACGCGACGCCTTTCTGCGACGACGCAACGCCCTTCCGCGACGACGCGACGCCCTTCCGCGATGACACGATGCCCTTCCGCGACGAGACGATCGCCTCCTTCCGCGATGATCAATTCCGCAAAGAACGCGCGTGCGACGACTTGACGAGGTAGGGGTTTTTTTGTGAAATAATTTATATTCCCATGATTATTTCTTTTAAAACAAAGAACCCGGATCAAGTTCAATTTTAATTCTATTAAAATTGTGCCTTGCTTATTATTCATGTGTTGAATATTTCTTCCCGATTGTTATCACTTAACGCGGAGGTTGCGGGCCAAACAAACACGGCCCGAGAACCCTCCGCAGTTCTTCGTTGATGTGCGGATTGGCAGGCGATGACAAAACATGGCGAAGAGGTGATTCGTTGTTTCCGCAGTGAAGTACGGGACCCAGGAGGTGCTACGGCGCAGACGGAAACGTAATCGGACCACCGGAGCAACTCCGGTGGCCCGCGGAACACACCAGCGGCGCGGGTCGCCGGCGCCCCGGCGCGCCGCCAGAGAGGGCCGCCGCGGCTGAAGCTGCGTCGGCGGCGGCCAGCGGACCCGCGGCCGCACGGGTCTAGCACTCACGGGATGCGGCTTATCTGCTTCCGCAGATCCAGCGCGGCCCTACGCGGGGCTGCGACACCTTCATCCCGCGGGGGCAGCGCCCCGCGGCACCCTCACTCGGCCGAGCCGAGCTGGTCCGACCCGACCGGCCAGGTCGCGCCCTAGCCGGGCCGGGTCGCGTCGAACTGGGTCGGACCCGGGTCGGGTCGAACCGGTTCGGGCCGACCCAGGGGGTGGGGCCGGGTCGGTCCGGGCCCAGACCCCCCGTCTTCAGACCATTTTTTGGTCTTTTTCCCATAACTTGAGCTACGGGCCTCCGAACGACACACCGTCAGCAGCGATGCGATCCTTGGATCAAGGCGATCATTTCGGTATATCGTACTCAAGGTTTCGGAATACTTTGGATTCGGCTGGGTTGGTTTGTACACGAAACCAACCGGGCCCTCGGAGCGGAAAGACTCATATCTTGAGTTTCGGACATCCGATTGATGTGCCGTCAACTTCGTTGAGTTCCTCTAAGTGAGACGGATCTTTTGGCATACTCCGCCCGAGGTTTGGACGCAGGTGGAGTATGGTCGGGTTGGTTTTTCCTTAAAAAACCAACCAGGCCTGTGGGACAAAAAAGCCAAAAACTCTCAAACCGAGCGTCCGATTGACGCGCCGTCTGCGACGTTGAGTTCCTGTTGATGATACAGAACTTTTGGATACATCAAATCTGGACTATATTTCAGTTGATGTATCAGCCTCTTGGCTCGTGGAGCGGACCCTTCCGAACGAGCTTGATGTGTGCAGGAACCCTAGAGCTGGCTACGACTACTACTGTGACTGCGACGATGACTATGCAGAGATCCTCAGTGGATTCGACGACGACAACTACAACACTCAGTGATCCTGTGTAGATCAGTGCTACCGATCCTGTGTGGGTCAGTGCTCAGCGGTTCTGTGTGAGCCAGCACCTACCGGTCATGTGTGGGCCCGATCCTGTGTGGGTCTTTGCGGGGGTTAGTACCTATCGATCATTTGTGGGTCCGATGACTTAGATGTTTCAGTGATCATCTCTATCATCATTTGAAGAAGTATACCAGAGTGAGCTAAAACTCTGTTTTACTTTCCTTGTGGATTGTGTTGTGCTATCCTGTGTGGATTTACGTTTTACATTCCATTGTGGATTGTGTTGAGCTATCCTGTGTGGATTTACGTTTTACTTTACTTTGTTGATTGTGTTGAGCTATCCTGTGTGGATTTTACGTTTTGATATCCTGTGTGGACTGGGTTGTACTTGAACTCGGATGTTGGAGCCGAGCGAGAATTGATGACTTAGGTATATGTATGGGCATATACGTAAGCTGTGTCGGATGTTACTCCGTGATTGTATATTTCCTTTGTTGATTATCCTTTGTGGATTCTGGGAGACCTTCAGGGGTCTCGGGGTCCCTACTGAGTAACTTATACTCACCCCTGCACGGGCTATGCTCGCACTACGCTGTGTTAGTTACAGACGATGGACATCGCTGATTGTGGTGGAGGCCTGCGGAGCAGGACGGTACCTGGAGTCGGACCACTGGGTAGGACGTACTCAGAGCGGTCAGGTGGACCAGAGGAGCAGTGAAGGCTACCTGTACCCACCCTTCAGGTGGGACTTCCAGTGGACGGCTCGACGTTGCGGCTTTACTTTCAGTTGCTGTTTTTTCCCTTTCAGTTGTACTTTACAGTTGGGCTTGTATTTCCGGCCCCCTTTACTTTTCTACACTTACTGTTGTACCAGCTTTTACTTAGTGTTTACTTCTTCCGCTTGCTTACTCTGTGGTGCTTGTTTACTTTACAAAGGAAATGACTTCCCTTTTTACCGGGATTTACGCCTTGGTGCTAGTCTCCAGCCCCTAGCCTATGGAAGGTGGGCTTGGGGTAGTCATGGCATGGGCCCCGAGGACGGGTCGTGACACATTTAATATAACCCTGGTAATTAAATTTAACATAAGTGTCTTATTTTTATGCCAAAAAATTAAATTCGTCCCATTAATAAATTTAAATATCATGATTCCAAATATGAAATCTATTTTATTTATTCAATTTCTCAAATTCATATAAATTTATATTAACAACAAACAAATAGTTTATAATAACAGTTTTTAGGAAAATTATTTTTTAAGCATGAAAAGAATATATCATTTTCCTTGTAAAGTGAAAATGAAAAATTAATCTATTTACATACATATTAAAAATATATTTATTTTAAGTCATAATATAATATTGATCAAATAATTTTATCAATATATAATTTGAGAACTTATTGAGAAAATACATTTCTATTAAAGAAATTGAGTTTTTTAAATTAAAATATTTTATTATTATTAATATTTAATTAATAACCATTGAATGAATGATTATTCCTATATTTAATTAAATTTCATTCAAAAAATATGTAAATGTTTTTTTAACATAAACATATAATAAAAACAGTGTTATAGAATTTAATATTTATATTTAGCCAGGATTTCCAAAATTAGTGTTCCTTATAGTTTCATAATTATTTAATTTATTTAATTTATTTTAGTAATAATCCCTAAAATTTTATAAATACATTTTATTGATAAATTTCAATAAAACAATACACAATTCATACATATATTTTCATCATAATCAATGGTGTTTTACAAAATAAATGCGTATCATTTAATTATTATTTTAAAATATTTTGTTTGATTCAAAAATGATTATCTACAATAAATTTTATATATTTTAATGTAATATCTCCCTCAACTAGTACCCCTTTCAGTTCATTAGTAATGACAAGGATTTTTCATTTATACCCTTCACCAAGAGGCATTAGGATGGCGACTAGAACTTGGGTATAAAACATTCTAATTGGTAAAATTACCCATAATATAATTTAAATAATCATGATATATGAAATCAATATCCAAAATACTACATTATATAGAATAAACAAATAAAACCATCTCATAATGAATTTAAGTAAAAAAATCCTTAGAAATAAATACTAAAGTAAATACTAGTGGTGAAACTCCACAACATGTTCATTGTCAAAGATAGTAATACCCAAATCTGTATTTAAAACCCTCTTGGAAACCAGGAATCCATTTTTTATATGAATATAGTGAGCATAACATGTGTATTAATTAGAAACATTCATAGGTCCTCTCAAGAAAATGTGAAAAGAGAACGATAATATACAATTGAAATAGTAGAAATACGATACAACTGAATAGGTTAACTAACCATCCTAGCCTTACCAAGACTCAGTCACCAAATAACACACACATGGTAGTGAAATATTATGAAGAGTATATAGACTATAGAGCCCCTCATACACTTAACCAATTATATTCAACTTACACATCCCAATTTTAAACATTATTCTATCCCATATGATCCATACACAATTCATCATGGACGAATCTATATCTAATGTGGGTCAGGTCAGAAGACTACCTACCCAGCCACTTATAGTAAAAAACATATTATATTGGTATAAGTAAATATCATCATATAACCAAATAATTCCATATAATCATTTGAATCATCATGAATAAAAAACCCAACCTGAAGACACTGTAATAGGTTATCAAAGACATAATGAAAATAAAACTTTTCCAATAATCCTACCATTCATGACCCACTACAAATATATTATTATTTCATTACTAAGAATCACCAATTTATATTATATTATAAGATGATACTCACCACAAAATGGGTGTCACTATCATGTACTACTACTGTAGGGGGAGTGTGGAAGAGTAGGAAATAATTAATCTAGTTTGGATCCTATTTTGATGTTTGGGAAAACAACGCAGAAAAAAATTTTGTTCACTTACATAGTACTCAAAATTGGTTCGGTACATATTAAAATAACATGAAAGTATAAGGGTGGAGAGTCATGCATAAAAAATTACCAAGGGATTCATATTAATAGTGATAACCACATACATACATAATCATAACATCCTAATATATCCACCACTAACTAGTTAAATCACTAAACATAACACCCTACACAAAAAACAAATTCCACTCTTTCAATTAAAAGTTAACCATTTTCCAAATTCTCAAATTTACCACCCAAAAAAATTTATTGAAGAATTAAATCCAGTTTTTGTGAGAAAACACTATATACATAACCCATATTTATTGATATTCATTACCCTTACAATTCTATAACAAACCCATTTATAAATATTTAACTTCTTCATATTTAATTTTTAGTCAAGAATATTCAGTTTCATTTCATGCCATTTTATATCTATGTTCAATAAATTAATGAAACAACACATGTCAAATTAACATTATATAATCATTAATTTTTTTTAATTATTATTAGTGCATTCCATAACCACCAGGAATCTAAAACATGGAAATAATAAAAAGGCTACAAAGTATAAAAACTACCATAAACTATCCACTATAAATTTTCCACATCACAGCACATGCTACCCCCCAAACCCCACATCAAACATATTCTAAAAATATATTAGTTCTCACAATCACCATAGAAATATAATAATTACCATGCAACTATAATGGAAAATGAATGTTCCAAAACATATAACATAGGTTTTTAATTACAAAAAAATTCATTAAATCCAAATAAAATAGTGATTTCCGATCACTATATCAATTATAGAAAGGGGGTTTTACCCAAATTTCAAAATATACATAGAAAACATCTTTTATAAATATATTAGTGCTTAATCTTTTTAAAAATATTATTTCAAATAGTATAACAAAATAAGGTTTCATAAATTAAATCTTCCACACATGTTGTGAACAAAATAATTAAATCTAATGCAAGGAATTTTATTTCAAAAAAAAATCAATAAATAACAATTGAATTTACCCCTTCCACTCCAATTTAAAAATAATATTTCATATTAACATGTTATTATAATCCATACTATCAACCTAAATAAAAATAAAAAAATTCCAAATTTAAATATGTAAAAAATAAAGGGATAACAAGAATACACAACCTCTATTAGATGTTTGACATTTTTAGAGAATAAAGTGATGATCGATGATGGACCACCACTAAAGGAAACAACTCCAAGAAGAAAGAAAACACAATTAAACCTTTACAAAGATCATCTACTTAGTGATTCCATATTTCAAACAAAAAATGGATCACCACCAAAAAAAATCATCTAAAGAATAAGAATAAAAAAAATTAATGTAGGAGAATATATGGGTTTTCTTAAATTGTGATAGTTAGGTATGGATGATGAAAGGTGATTAAAATCTCAATAAGTACTATGGGAGAGTTATGGGGGGAAAGGAGTTATATTAGGCTTTATAGAATAAGAAAAATTCATACCAAGGTAGTTGGGTCACCCTATGTATAGATAATTTTGTAAATAACTCATTGCAACCACCAACATGGGGTAGAAAATATCATAATTCTCATGGTTAATATGGCTATTGAAATGAAAGAAAATTAAATATATTTAATCACTAATTATCACACATTTAAAAAATTTCTTCAATCTATTTAGATGAACCCCCACATCTTAACCATGGTGTGGTCTATGGAATTTGGACCCCAATCACCCGCAATGACCATCTACTACTATAAGCAGTAAAGAACCTGGCTATTTCACCATACCATGACTGTGACTACAATGAGGTGGTCTCCAAATATCCTATTTTTTTATAAAATGACTAACCAATAATTTATCCTTCCTAGTCTCCTTAAAATTTTCTCCCAAGTTCCATTTTTCCTTGGACAATTTTCACATGGGGACTCCCTATAAAAAACCCTCTTAAAAGACTATTCAACCTATTTCACTCATTATGTCTCACTAAAATACCAAACAAACAACCCTAAATTTATAAGATACCAAATGTATGACCCATATACATAACATACCCTTATGAATAACACAAATAAACAATAATAATAACCATTATGGGTGTTTTACTCAATAAGATTCTCCATGTGTCACATAAAAGAACTCTAAAATGATCACCCTTTAAGAATGATAATCTCTTTATCAACCCTATTGGTGTTGTGTCCCTCTAAATATACATAAAATCATCACTATAATTTTAAACTACTCTTTACTCTGTTTAAACACATCTATTCCTAAGAAAAAACAAGGGAAAGAGTCTAAAAATATAGTTCATTACTTCATATTTCTCATAAATAATTCACATCCTCAAGAGTAAAAACCTAGAATAGAAAGGGAAAATTAAGGGCGATTTGTCAACAACCATCCTATGAGATAAATATTAGGAACCTAATTAGAATATGACATGACCAACACATCATATGGTAGGCCACTAAATATAAAACTTCAATAACCATATCATAAATTATAAAGGGTCACATAAATAATTTCAATGATGCTCAAACAAATAATCAAAACAATATTGGGTACTAAGTGCACATTAGTGACTCCAACACTCATGTACTCTCCAAAAGTACACCATGCCTCTACAGAACATGAACTATAGGTTTGAAATTCCAATTTAGTTCAATATCATAATGATCCTTTATCTCAATGATAAAATCCACTAATATCATGTCATTCTCAATATAAAACTATCCCCATTCAATATAATGGGATTCAAAATGATAATACCAGCAATTCTAGGATACATTAAAGTGTTTTTGGATCTTATATTTAATGGACTATGTTCCAAAGGATTTTCGGCCTCTCTAACAAGCCCTTATATCTAAAAATTCTTAAAAACCTAGGGTTAAATCATACTCACACACAACAATATACCTCCCTTGATGAGGAGAAACATTAAAGAACATATGTAAACTATAGAGGTCTTCATCCATTATTAGCATAAGTATTTTGGAGTTCTAAATCTACCTTTATCCACTATTGAAAAAAATAGGAGTTTCACTATTATACTATAAACCACACCTAGGATAAGTATAATTCACTCCCAAATATTATTCCAAAATAATAGAGATTATAATTTCCATCCAACAATGCCTTGAACATAGGAATATGAATGTATGCGTGATACATTTTTTAGGAAAACTCAACTAAATGTAGGTGTTTTAGCCAAAATTTTCTAAATTCCAAAAAACAATCCCATAACATATCATCCAACTTATGGATAGTACTTTCTATATTCCAAACTATATGGGGATAAAAATAAGTGAAATAATGTTTCTAAGAGACATTATCATGACAAAATCCTTTCCAAACTCATGAGGGAAATCAATGAACCCAATAAAAGCTGATTATCATCAGTAATCCATGGAGCCTCATTACATAATCCACATACTACCACACATAAACATATATAGATCTAAATTATTGAATTAATAAAAATTGGGGGATATAATTATCTATTCCACATTAAATAAAATGGAATCACAAAACCCTTGGGCCTAGGTTTACCTAGTGATGAAATTCTATAATATATCTTTCCACTTCCACATGGGAAATTCTATGTGATGCAACAAACCACCAAGGATGTGGTTCTTTTCTTTACCAATTTGAAGTCAAAATAATGTACAACTAATTCCACTGCTGATTACTTCACCCCATTCCACAAAATAATACTCTTTTAGATATTAAAATTATTAGATACCTATAGATATACTTCTAAGGGATAGATATATACTTATGGGGGACTCCCTCATGTATGGAAAAAAGGACTAAAAAACATCATACGGAATAGAATCTGATTAATTTTATCATCAAATAACTGAATGGGAGAATCACCATGGGAGACAAGGTCTCACATCACCTCTAACACTTAGTCTCATCACCTATAATCATCCCCCTTTCATAATAATGAAGATTCCACATTCAAATATAACAAAGACACTCTTCCATTACTATCTTAGTCAATAAGATATAGAGTTTATAACTACTCAAAATCCACCAAAAATTTTCAGACTATCCGAACACTACTCCCCATGGATTCATGCTTAACTCCTCACTCAATACATTTCAATTTTATGGGTCATAGGGGATTTAAAAATTGAAATCCTAAAGAAACTACATCAACCATTGCAGATGTATATTCATATCCTACTGAGTGAAAATATACTTGAGTTAGCTATGGTCAATGAAGACAAAATATTTCTCACTAATGAGGTAATCTCACTACTTCTCCAAAGAATATACTAATACCAGAAACTATAGATCATACATGGAAAATATACTCTTATGGGTATATAACTAGATGTACTCATAAGAGATCAATTACAGTTGTTAAATAGAAATTAATCCCAAAACCAAATGGGAATTTTCAAAAAATACCTCTAAAATCACCTCATTGACCAAAAAACAAAGCATTGGGGTACCATTCATCCTATCTTTTAGGTAGACTAAGTTTTCATTATGTGGATTTTTCCAAATTATGGTACAATATATACTAGTCAAGGTCATCAATGGGGATGAAATATGAGATTATTTAGATAGAAACCTATGATTACAACCCAGAAGACTATTGAAGACGTAAACCACTACCATATTCATATGAACCAACCTTGGAACAAATTCATTGATCTTTAACGGATCTACAAACACACCCTATGGAGGTAACACTTGTCCAGGATAGTAGACCTCTGACATAAAAAACAAGAACATTAATATATTTAGATAGATTTTTTTGTGTTGAATAACCTACAGGATAACTATAAGGTTCTTAACATCCTCCTCCTACGACCTTGAGTATATGAGTATGTCATTATTGTACTATAAAAGCCCATAATTTTTCAAATAAATACTATATCTTTATTTTGAATATTAATTAGATATTAGTAAGATCAATACCAAAACCATAAAGGTGTATTGTATTCGGAATCATAGATGCATAAAAAATTGGTAAATAAAAGATCTAAATCATATGACACTTATATTATCCAATGTAACTCCATTTATACACATATAATACATAAAAGTTTTCTTTATATGATGGGGAAAAGGAAAAAACAACAAGCATACATACTATGTAATGGTAAATGATGGAGATATAATTAAATGATCAAATATAAATATATTATAAGAAATAACATATGATAATATGATCTTATCATTTTAAAAACATACCTAAACATTCATGGATCATAATCATGAACCCCTACATTAGATTTTATCCATCAACAGACATCATACATAATATTGTGGAATCATCAGTAATAAATCATAATCCATGAGAACATAACCTAATAATAAGAAATACGTTTTGGGAATTCACATAAAAAATAAATTCACTTCGTTATTCATGTTTCACTCACAAGACTATCATAATAGGCAATGTGTTATAATGGAAATTAATACATAATAATTTCCATAATTCCCTTAAGTGCAACTTCCACGAAGTTAACTCTATCGTATCTTAATTTTTTCTTAACTCTGTTATCCATACCCAAAGCTTTGAGGGATATAAAAGACCCACCCATCCTTGATTTATAACATAAATACCACTCATTGGTTTATAATGTAATTATCCATCCTTGGTTTATAATGGAACCAACCCCCACATAATCGAAATACATTCATATATATGACACATAATCATGAAAACACTTATCAATACATAAAAATATCACTAAAAAAATAAAAATCGTACCATAAATATTTTTAATCCAAAAAAATTCCAAAAAAAGTACAAAGTTGGTATCATTTTTTCATATACATATTAAATCATAATAAAAAATAATAGGTGAAAATATATATGAAGGAGTACTAGAACATTTCTTGAGGAAGATATCATTTTCATTTAGAAACAAATTATTTAAAATATTAAATTTCAAAAATATTAAGTTGATCATTTAAAATGGAAATAAAAAAGAAAATAGAAATTGATGCTTAGAATAAAAATATATTCATGATGACAAAAATATCCGTTTATGTAGTGAATGTTAAAATAGAAATTTCATTCAAATTTTTGTAAATAAAATGTACCTATTTAAGAAAACAATAACAAGTTGCATTTTAATAATTTATAAATATATATATTGAAGAATGGGTAAAAAAATTAATATATCATTTGGTAATAGTAAAAAAATCCTGAAAAAAACATCAAATAAAATATGGGAATGAAACAAATGATACCCGATCGGAGAGGGAAATAAGTATGTTTTTCAAAAAAGTAATCAATTTATATTTTGATTACATAAATAGAGGAAATTGAATAGAAAAAATTTAATCAAAAAAAAAATAAACAGAGGAAAATAAATTCAACAATATTTGGGATATATAGATCATATAATTTTATCATCAATAATTTAAACAGAAATAACCTAGTTAAAAAAACTATTAAAACATAAAAATCCTTACCATAAGTTCATCTTACTTCCTAATAACTATAAAAAATGATATAATTTATAATAATTATAAATACAAAAAATAAAAATAATATTACCAATAATACTATATATAGTTTACAATTTACATAATATCCCACGTTCATCAATAATCTATCATTATCATAATCTTTTCTAGTGTTAAATGCTTCATTTTTCATGTATGTCCTATTTAACTAGTTATGGTCCAATACCAATTATAATGGTTCCTTTTCTCCAATTATTATTCACGATAAAAGGCTTATATATATAAATTATATACATATTAATAATCATTATGATAAATTGGTACTGATATATTAATTACATCACTACATGGAGATAGTTGTCTATACATACACATGAGTGATGTGTCCATTTTTAGATGTATTAAGTGAAAGAATGTTTAATAATATTTATTCCTTACAAAAGAAAATTTAAAATATTATATATATACAATAAATCTAACATAATAACCTACCATTATTGGAAGTTAATGAAAATGAAACATTTATTTGTGGAGGCAGTAGGCCGCAAAATACCAGATTCACTCATTTTTCATAATGGAAAAGGGGAGGGTGGTTAATAATATTACCATCATTATAATAACATAAATGTACAATAATTACAGTTATTTTATCATTTTAATATAGTGAAATTAAATTTAATGAAGAAGAAAATACCATAAGGAAATAGAAAAAAGAAAGAGAGGTTAAGAACATAAAACTCACTTATTGGATTATATCCTTTTTGAAGGGGATTAAAAGTTAATGGTATTTTATTTTGGGATCAAAATATCAAAATTAAGGTAAATAAAATTTTGGAGAAGAGTATTGGATATATATTGGGAAAAAAAATTAAGAGGTTATGGTGTGAAGGGAAGTAAGAAGAGGACTCCCACTATTATAAGTAAAATGGAGTTGTATTTTTTTGATACATAATTGTTTCCATTAATGGTAAACCCTTATAGGGAAAGTAACTAAAAAATTTAAAAATAATGGACTGTAAAAGAAATATATTTGATCAAAAATTCATAAATTCAAAAAAAAACTTGTTTTAAACTTGTTAGGCCAATTACATCTATGGTAACTCACTTGTACCAATTTAGTTTTCACATTGGTTACTAGTTTTTACCTAGGTTATTAACCCATTCATTCTAAAAATTAATTGGTACTTTTTATATATTTATGGCGTAATGATTCATAACTTCAAATCCAGTTTTTATTGAATTTTTTAATTTGATAAAATTAATTTTAAAATACTAAATGTATAATTTTTTTATCTTTTTCAAAAATATTACTTAAAATATAAAATATTCGATATGGGAATATGAATGAAAAAAAGTATATTAAAATAATATAAATTAACTTATTATTTACAAATTTGTTCTTTAAAAAAGGTTTTATAAATTTCTTACTCAAAATTATATACTAATAATGTCATAAGCTCATGTTTATTTATTATTTTTTTTCTATTTATAGATACATATATCTATGAAAAAATTTATTAAAATTCACCATACGAAGATATTAATATAATGATTTCAAAAATGATATTCATTTCCAAAAATATTCTAAAAATCTCAAATAATAATTTTAATTTCAGTGCACAAAATAAAATAAATGTTTTTTGAATAAAAAATGTTATAGAAGCATCAAATGATTTGATTTTAAAATTGAGTCTTTATTTTATTGGAATTAATAAATAATTTTTATATTTAAAAATATATAAATATCTTTCATAATATAGTTATTACTATTTATACCTTAAAATTATTCTTCTATGTTTTAAAATGTTATGTTACCTCAATTCAAATATACTCGAGGTTATGTGTAAGTAATGTTATCAAATATTTCATTTATATTTTAAAATAAATATATATAATGTCTTGGGGGTTTTACAATCCCCCACCTTAGAATGTACTTATCTAAAAAAATTAAATTACTCTAAAAAAAGAAAATATCTCTTCCTTAAAACATCCTCAAGTTCTCATGTAGCTTCACCAAATTTCTGATTCCTCCAAATATGTTTTGCTAGGTGAGTAGTATATTTCCATATAAGATTATTTCTACTACAAAATATTTCTATAAGTAATTTTTTATAAGGTAGATCATTTTCTAGTGGTATAACCTCTAATTTTAGTACATGTGATGGATTTGGTATGCACATCCTATAATGAGATACATGGTACACATCGTGAACTCGAGGGAAATTTGGTTGAAGTTCCAAATGGTATGAAACCATCCCAATCTATTCATGAATATGAAATGGATCAATATAATTAGTTCTCGGATTTCACATAATTCAAATCCTCATAACCATATTATATAAATAAATTCTTTGTAATACCTTATCACTAACATCATGCTCTAGATCTCCATGATGATTTTCATCATAACACTTATAAAAAATCAAACTTTAACTATTTTGTTGTTCAATGGATTTAAAATTATTTAAAATTTATTAAACTAGATATTGTTCAAATAGATTTATTTCTATAACATCATCCCAAAATTTTTGAGGTCTGCACATATTTTTTTATTGGTATTCCATTAGAGAAATTTTAATGCTCAAGTAAAATATGGAGTTATAAGAGAACTTAAAAATAAGATAGTTTTGAGGCTAACCACTTTTAAAATCAAGATAACATGATTGAAAAATTTTATCTAAGGATTGAATGGTCCTCTCAGATGGAAAATATATATGAGGATGATATGGAGTACTAAAACAAAGCTCTATATCAAGAGATTACATAAGACTTCACTATAACGTTGAGGTAAACCGCCTATCCCGATTAGATAAAATAGATTAAGGTACTCTAAAAAATATTACCAATTAATTATTTTATATATTGGAATTATTATCAAGGATTAAATATTATACGTTAGCAACAAAGTGGGATGACCTCATTAGGTGAACGAGTACAACCAAACCAGCACTATGGAATTTAGATGTTTTGGGTATTGTGATAGAAAATACCATGGTGATGTTTTCCCATTTTTATTCTGGTTTGGGTAATGGTTGTAACATAACCTTTGGATTCTATCCCTCAAGAATTACTTTTTGACATACCAATAATTGTGATACATACATTAGAGTATCACAATATATGTTATCTCAGTAGAATTACTTATTCAAATATCTATATATCAACATATTTCCATGATGAATTGAAAATAATGAGCTATGAGGTGATTCCAAAAGTTATTTTTATCAAGAATTATATTTATGGGAAACATACACAGATCCGAAAACATATCATCACACCATAATCATGGTTGAAATGAGGAAAAAATTCACCTTTTTTCAGCTCTATATCCCCAATTTTTAAGACATTAATTTATACTAGATATATAGTACCATACTCATATAATCAAGATAACATATCTCCACTTATTTTGGGATTTCAAGGTCAAACCTTATAAAACCAATAAATATTGGGTATTTTTGTACCCTCTTTATAGAAATGTTTTCATAATACTTTCACGAAAAATAATCATCCAACTTGATCACTTTTATAGTTTGGTAATTTATTTTTCTAGTCATAATCTTATATAAAATCCAACCATATTCCCTTAAAAATATTCAACTCATCCTAGGTGAATATATAATTTAAAATATTATGACCATTATATATTTTACAATATTTTCAATCAAGATAATTCTTTGATATGATTAATGGAATGATTACCACTACTAACTCTAAGTCTTTAGTTGGTTAATTGTTCACATGAGCCATCATTGGTCACGATGCATATGATATCACTATATAATTCTCCATAAGAACACACCCTATCCCCATATTGGATGCATCAATTTAATTCAAATCCCATTATCTACTATAGGGTAGTGTGATAATGGGTGAACTAACCAACCTTAACTTTTGTTCCTTGAAACATTCTTCATGTTCATTTTTATAAAGGAAGTTAACTCTTTTATGAGTTAACTTCACGAGTGGTTTAGATATCCATTATAAATTCGTTAACAAATATTCATAATATCCAACAAATATATGAAAATAATGGATCTCATTTACAGTTTTAAGTCTATGTCAAGGTTCCATAAACTATATCCTTGAGGATTAAACTGATAAACCATTTCCTTTGATTATATGAATGAAAAAATGAAACATTATATTGAAAAAATTCACAAAGGGGGAATTTACCATACAAGTTGTCCTTATTCTTGATATTAAATACAATCCTCAAGTTATCTTCATGTACTTCATTGATCATAGAATATATAGGAATATATTTTATAGAAACTATTAAAACTCGATCAAGGTAATATATATAGACTGAATTGATTAAATCCATTATGATAGAGTGGGACATGGTAATACCAAGACTAATGAATATAATTTCATAGTCTATATTCCATATAAATAATTATTTATTGGGTAGGTCTTCACTTTTGACCCTCTACTAATAGTATCTAGTAGAAAAACAATAATGAAAATTATATAACTATATGTAATTGTTAAAATAAATTATAAATATAGGGAAGATGATACTTACTCTTGATTTTGATCTTGTTAAGATCCCAATAATCAAAATAGAGTAACATTTATCCATTATTCTTATATAGAGAAGAAATGGGTCGCCTCCACAGTGATGTAATTGGAAAAATGAAAACCTTATCATGATTCTCTTAGGGATTCATCTTTAGTTACTAAAAATCAATTTGGTCCATTTTATATATGCTCTTTGAAAGGGGTTTAGCACTATATATGAATTCCATTGAAAAATCAACATCTCAATTTTGAGGTGGAGAGTGAAGATCTTATGTAAATACATTAATTAAATCATGTAAAATAGGAATTCATTCAATATTTAGTATATTATCCACTCTTTGAGATAGATACCTATATTGAATAAGAATAAAGACCAATGTAATGGATGTAATTTCCATTAGAATTTCATATTTATCCCCACACTGATATTTAATCATAGTTTAGTTTGTAAAATCATATCTAACTGCTTGTCCCCTATTATGGATTTGGGATTTGTATAAATAATGAAAATACATGACAAAAATCACATCAAATTCCACTAAAGTAAGATTAATTTTTTTTAAAATAATATCATTCCCATAAAAATAATTTGGGGAATAATCAAAAAATTGAGATGGGATCATCATACCTTACGATTTTGAACTGTTATTTAGACATCGAATTATTGTGGCTGAAATATAAGAAATTTAGAAAATTATTTAGATATAAAACAGTGGGTAGAACTATAATTAAATAATAAATTATATTTTATAGAGTGGATGATAGGTGCACCTTTCACAACAACATTATTATTCAAAACATTGATAATAGTGATCTCACTGATAGTTGATCAAAGGTTATATTGTAATATCATATGTGACTTCACTTTATATATTATTGATTTGGGATTAATATAGAGAATGAAAATCCCCGATAAAATTCACATCAAATTCCACTAAAGTAAGAATTACATTTTTATAAGAATATCATTACCCTAAAAATCAATTGGGGAAGAATCATAAATTGAGATGGGATCATCATACCATTTTTATTTTGAACTGTTATTTAAAAACCAAATTATATTTTTAGAAATTTAATACCCTTTTAAATTTATTATATATAATAGAGCGGGAAGATCCATAATTAAATAATAAATCATCTTTTATAGAGTGAATGATAAATTGACAATTAAGTACTTCATTATTATACCAATGTTTATAATAGTGATCACAATGATAGTTGATCATAGGTTAGTTTGGAATCTCAAATGTGACTTCCCTTCCTCTATTATTGATTTGGGATTTATATAAATAATTAAAATCCATGATGAAAATCACATCAAATTTTACTAAAGAAATAATAACATGGATTATAAGAATATCATTCCCATAAAAATCAATTGGGAAAGAATCATAAAATTGAGATGGGATCATCACACAATAAGATTTTTGAAATGTTATTTAAACACCAAATTATTGTGGTGGAAATGTAATACCATTAGAAAATTATTTAGATATAAAAGAGTGGGTAGAACCATAATTAAACAATAAATCATATTTAATAGAGTGGATGATAAGTATAAATTTCAAGACATCGTTATTGTACCCAAAATTTCAAAAACCGATCACACAATATTTGACTTTTTCTCTAGGTTTATGAGGTTTTATAATTTTATCATCATACTTATCCCATAGATTTTATAACTGGTTTGAATATTGTCCATAGTCCTTTCATTTACGAGACTCAAATGTGGGTGGTGCATTGAGTCAATATTTTTCAACACCCCTTTTATAGATTCGTCTCTTCACATCACATTGGTAATATTTTTCTTGATGACCTTATCATTGACTTTTACCAGTCCCCTTACGAAAATATACACCTTATAGAGTTTTATCATAAATAAAAACACATCTTCTTCCCTCTATGGTTATTGTTTTTAGAATCTCCATTTAATTCTATATTTCTTTTCTTATTGAGAAAATGATATTTTTTATGGTCCCAATATCCAATTCTATTTAGATAACACATTGTGTGATTTCTTAATTGGTGTTAATGTATATTATGGTTAACATTATTTAGAGACTTGGTTTTAAGCCTTTAAATATTTAATCAATATTATATTATAATAAAATTATATTACAAAAATCATACCATGAATGTATTCTAAAATTAATCTCATAAAAACCAACAGATTACTCATCCATATTATTTATCTCATAGAATCTATTCCCCATTTTTGTATGAATAATCTTGGGCATGTAATTATAATAAAATAATCTCTTACACTCATACCACTACATGGAGTAAACTTTTTACCATTTCCAAATATTCTATATACAAGATCACTATTGATCTATTTCACCTTCCCAAAGATAAGCTACTAAATAAATTTTTAATGTTCTAGGAACAATATAAAAAAATACCTTTTCAGTGGTACTAATCCAATTCACACTAATTAGTGGATTAGAGGACCCACTAAAAGAAGGTGGGTGTTTCCAAATGACCGAATAAATAGTACATTATTACCACCTTTTCTAATTTGGAGGATCTGTGTTATTAATGGATTGATGACATTTCAAAAGAATAATAAAAATATATTTCAATCTAGCTAACATAAAATTTGATTTATAATGTGAATAATCATTTAATTTTCCATTAGTTTCATTATTAACATAGATCCTTATAGTACAATTCACCGAATAAAAAAAATATCATGAATAATAATATTCATATTGTGAAATCATATAATCATGAAAATAATTTATATGACCCCTAAATCATAACACCTTCATTCCAATATATGAAAATTTTGGTTTATCCTTTGTCATACTTTGTTATATTCTATTTAAATATTTTATAATGTTTCATAAAGGATGTGTTCATTAACCTAAGTATATCCCTTGGGACTATCTACGCATGTGTATGGTTAGGAATCTTTGTCATTAACCTGGTCATGGTTGAGTTAACACCAAACTTGCCCTCTTCGATATTATTACCCTCATGTATAACTACACTAAATCCTATTTCAAATTTCCTACATCCAAACTGGGATGTATTTTTTATGAAAAAACACACATCATTATTTTCCATAACATAAGATGTTATTCTATTATTTATCTTATCCTAAGGGGTTTTAGTAATGTTTTATCGTCCATGTTTTCAGAATGAAGTAAACATTTCTCAGAGACAAATAATACTAACACATAATTTTTATACATAAATACGACTTTTTTTAGTGGAATATTCATTATATGTTAATATTCCCCTGGATAGAACCATAAATGTTTATTTTTTTTGGAATCTTGGATAGAGAAGAAAATTTACATAAATTTTATAAGTCATCCCTCGAATTATTATTCAAAAAAAGAACCATTCATATAAAAATTACATTTAAAACCTTTATTTTATATACTATGTAAAAGGAAATGTCAGAAATGGTGATCTCTGATGTTTGGTAAGGGTAAACGATGGATATGATAATAAATAATAATATCTCAAAATATCATGATTATAATGTTTTCAGAGCTTGTGATTAATATTTTAGAATTATACACAACATACATATATCATAATAATTAACCCTATTATAATGTTTTATCCATTAAAATATATAAGACGTAAGAGTGTGGAATAATCAGCAAACAATAATAAATCCTCAGAATATAACATAGTCATATGAATTATGTTTTTGTAATTAAAATAAGTATTTAAAATTACATACATATTAAATGTTCACACCCAATACTATCATTTTGGATAAAAGAACCTCATCTGACATATCCATAATCTATTTAAATGTATTACACAAGATCATGATAACATTTTTTAATACATCAAAGCCTAATAAATGGGAAAAAATAATTTCATCATTATTTCATAATCATAAACAATAAATAGTAAGGAAAAATATGGAATCATTTTATCACATCATTAAGAAATTATAAGAAACCTTAATTGATTAACAAACCCTTAAAAGATCACTGAAATATATATTGAGGAAAATACCATTTTCGATTTGAAATCACTTATTTAGAATAAAAAAATTAAAAATTATTATGGAAATCATTTTATTTGAAAAGAGAAATGGATACACATAATGGTAACAACAAATAATAGAGTATTCATGATCGAATGGAAATTCATAAATATATTGTTTGTAAAAACAAAAATTCCATTCACATTTTTAGGAAAAACAAAAATGTACCACATTTGGTAAATTATAATAATATTACCATAAATATTATTATAAACATTATAAAATGGGTAACAATGAAATTAATGAACCATTTAAGAATATTATAAACATTAATAAAATCAATTTAATGAACATTTAGACATGTAAGAAAAGATTACAAACCATTGAGAGAAATGTAGTATGTTTGCATTAAAAAGATTCTTTCTAATTTTGAGTACATAATAATAGAAAAATGAAAGAAAATAAGTAATATATATAAATAAAAATATGAGAACAAAATAAATATTAATTGGGAGTGATATGTGATATAATTCCATCAAAACAAATCTTAGTATAAACAACATAGGTAAAAATAGATTGTAACATAAAAATCATTACCATAGGTTTGATTTTCATTGTAAGTTCTCTAATATGATTTATAAGAAATTAAAATTTATTATATTAACATAAAAAAACCATATTAATTCCTGTAATACCATAAAAGTTTTACTTATAACATATTATCAAAAGTTCATTAACAATATTTCTGGATTATCATTATTTTGGGTGTTAACTACTTATTTTTCATGTATGTTTTGATTTGGAAGTTAAGTTCCTTTCAAATATTTCATTGATAATACATATTTATAATTTACTGATGGAATACATATCATATATATTTATTATATACATATTTATAACTATTTTTATTAATAGAAAATGAAATATGAATTACAAGAGTAGATAGAGACGGTAGTCTGTACGTATTCATGAGTGATGTTTCCTTTCTTCAATGGATTGATGGAATTAATGGTAAATAATAATTCAATTTAAAGAAAAATTACTTTATCATAAATAATATATATATTATATAATAACAACCAATAATTTTTGATGTGAAGGAAAAATACACATTTATTCATGTTGGCGGTAGTCTGCACAACACATGATTTGAGTTTTCATTTTTTTTAATGAAAAAAGGCAGGGTTGTCAATGATTTTACCTAATTATAATAATAGAATAGTATAGTCAATATTCTTATTTAATAATTTTTATATGGTTAATTTAATATTTTGGACTATTAAAAGTGCATAAAGAAATAGAAAAACTAAAGAGAGGTTAAGCCCTTATAACTCTCTTCTTGGATAAACTTTTTTGTGAAGGCGATAAAAAATTTGAGGAAGGGTTTTTAAAAAAAACTATACCACCATTAATTTTTATAGGAGTGTATATTAGAGGATATTTAGTAATTGGAATGATAATTAGAGTATTTTTAGGGGAAATGGGGATATGAGTAACCCCTTTTAAGTGAAAATGAGTTGAATTTTGTAAATAAACAAACATTTTCAACGGTGATAAGTCAGTATGAAGAAAAGTGAATCCAAAAATGATAAATAAAAAAGTTTATAGGTTATAAATTTGATCCATTCCTCCACCATTTAAATAGAGACATTGTTTAAACATGATAGGTCCCTCTACCTCTAAAGTAACTCACCTTGACAATATTTGTTTTCACTAAGGTTACTAGTTTTCACCAAGGCAATTAATACTATTGTACCTAAAATAAAATAGTCCATATTGTATAATATAGACGTAATGATTAAAAATTTTAATTCCATTTTATTTTATTCAATTTTTAAAAGTGATAAAATTAAATTTTAAAATACTAATTATATAATGTATTAAAGTCAATTGTGTCCAAAATATAACATAAATTATAAAATTTCATGTATGGGATTATAAATTGAAAAAAATATTTTTAAATATTTTATTTAATTTATAAAATAATTTTTTCATTATAAAAAATATTCATTAATTTTATATTCACACTTATATAAAAATAATGTCATAAAGTCATGTTTATTTGTAAAAAAGGCCCTCTTCCCTATTCAGTGAAAAATAACCCTTTTAAAAAAAATCCTAAAAATTAATCTTATAAAAATGTTGACAGGATGATTTAAAAATTTATACTCATATCATCAAATAAAAATAAAAAAATTATGATATTAATTATAATTTCAATTAAAAGGATTTAATAAAACAATTTTTTTATGAAAGGATATAATTGAAACATAAAATTAATTTATTAAAAATTGAGTAATTATTTTTCGTGGATTAAAAAATTCTTTTTGTTTATTGAAATACTATTTAATTGTTTTTATAATGTTTTTTTCACAATTCAATTCTACACATGTTTTTTTTATTTTATAAATTATTACTTTATCACTTTTTTATTTCAATCGTTGCGTATAAGACAATAAATCAAATAATTCATGTTTATTTTGAAGGAAATATATATAAAATCATGGAGTGTCACATGAAAAATAGACTACTAAATATTATTAGAAATCATGGAACGTATATTTCATGATCACCGTGAACAAATCTTGTATGTTCATGAGACCAAACGACATGACTATGAACTAAATGTGTCTATACATAAACACAAAAAGAAATATTCAATATATCCTATACATTTACCATCATCCATTGATATCGAAGATGTAGATCAATATTTTAAAACCAGCTGGGCCATTTCAACTAGAAGAATAGAAAATATATCCTTTATAATTGGTGGTCGACACAAAACCTCAGACTACCATCATCCTTTTTGGTGAATGACAGTAGAGAAACCCATTAAGAAAAAATGGGTTAGATGAGTTTATTTTCCTTAAGTCATAAATCATGACCCTTAGATCTAGTAACATGGTGTGAGTCATATGATAAGTTTCTATCGAGATTAGAGATTGACCAGTATTTATATTTATCCCAAACATTTGGTCGTAATGTGGAGGGAGTGTAAAATTTCATATCTAAAGTCATCTAAGAAATCATAAGTGACTATTGGTGTCTCGACTTCATATTTTTCCACTATAAACTTCAAGAAAAGTGACAATAGAGGCTTCACATTCCTATCCACCATATGGTAAAACAACTATCAAATCTACAAAAATCACTAGCCATCCACATTTGAAAAGAAACTATCCTTCAAAAGCAATCAATAGGTAAATGTATGTAATTTAAATAATATATTATATTGATGAAATCATATGGTTGTATATACAATAGGATGATATCCCTCATCAACATATATTATCCCATCATCATCTTATACCCCTAGAATACATAAAACATCACAGTCAAACATTAAACTGGCATAGATAAAACAAGAGGAAATAAATATATCCAAACCCGTAGTGCTAATAAACCAAAAAATGTAGGTAAAACAAAGGACTATTATGCCCTAGAATAAAATAAGAAATAAATTGAGGTAGAAAAAAACTAATCATACCATAATAAACCTACGGATCTATATGCACTGGAATCTCTATAGAAAGCATTTGATCAGGACCAGTTCCTCAGCCATGCGGCTAAAGACGTTAACAACCTTGCTTTTGTCCTTGATGAAACATTTTGTCATGTGGATGGAATATAAAATATCAATCACTTCAACATAAATAATAAACATACTGACCCAACTAGTGAACAAATTATGAAAGTACATGTTGACGGCTCACCCTAAAGTGTATCATCTACAATTACTATAAAGGGTTCTAAACACCAATTCCAAAATAAACTCCATGAGTGGAAAAACATTTGTACTGATTATGTTTTCATTCTCCCAAAAATACAACCAATTTTAATTGTACACATATATGTATATGATATAATTTCATTATAAATTAGGGAAAAAAATAAATAATGACTGACCCCCTGACTAAAAGTTCACCTTTATGGACATCCACAATCCCCACCCTAAAGCTATTTTACACAATATTTTTTCTAACACCCCTATGAGAGACCACCTCCTTGTGATTTAATGTTCTTCATCACTATTTATTTATTCTAAATGGATAATTATGTATGAATCACAAATAAAATGGTTTCATATTGAAGCATCAAACACAATGTATCCTCAAGAATCTACACTATGGAATAAGCATCAGGATAGGGATGTAGAGGGAAATGAAAGACGCATTTGAACCAAATACTTATCTCCCACACATATAGGCTCTCTGTATATAGGAAGAGTTTCTCATTACTTAAAAATGAATAAATCATCAATGACAAGATATCAAAATGGAACTCCTTCTAGATGTTAGTCCAAGAAAATTAAACCACCTAGCTCTCTCTATGATAAAATTTCACTAATTATTTTCCAAATAACACAAATTAATGATCATTCATAGAATATCTGTACTTAGCTCGAGACAAAATTTGAAAAAAAGTAGTCTCTAGGTCCTATATCTAAAAATCCATCTCTGGAGAAAGAATTCTCCCCTCATTCATTTTTTGGACTCTGAAGATAGTATGTACATCATGTATTCTTCCATAATTCATCCTACATAGACTGAGGAATCCTATGATGATAGATAACTTTAGTATGTTCAACCTATCCTACAGGAAATACAAAAATATTATGACCATGATCCATCTTTAAATTAATAGAATAAAGAAACCCTAGAACTTTTGGCCTTGAATTTATTTAGATTCATTTATTTATGTTTATTTTAATTTATCAACATAACCATGTTCAATAATAAATAAAAATAATCCTAATATATATACCTTTCATAAGTCTTTATTCTAAATGAAGAATAACATCACTGGGAATGTTTGGGAAGATTGAGGTATTTACATCGGATGATAGGGGGAACTAAACACTCATTTCCTCATTGGTTAACCTTGCTTATTACATTAGCTATGATCAGTTGACATCATTTCCCCACCAACCCATTAATAACTTATAATTTCCTAACCCGAACCTCAATGAATATTACCAACTGTAAAATCTGATACCAATATATCAAAAATCCCTAAAATAGTACACATAAGGAATTTTTAGTGATGAAAATGAGTGACCGCAAGTCTCTCCTCTAGTTGTATCCGATTTGGAAACTAGCACCGATGGTATAAATATCTCCAATGTAAAGTATTACCATCAATATAAGGTAAATTATTGATAAATAAGATATAAATAAGAGAAAAAATTATATCATATATAATAGATAACATTATAAATCCCACATTGAATTTTAGAAAAAAAAAATCTCATAAAGTAAATAGCAAAGGAAATCTTAATGAAGCGAATCTATAATTGCTCTAACATACAAACAATAACACAAATATTTTATACAAAAATCGTCTTGGAAACCTAGAATTTATTTATATATCTTTAGGGTGGGAGTAAAATGTGTACATAGTAGGATCATAACCCAATTTCTCAGGAAAATTTGAAATGATAATACTGATGCACTAGTGAATAAACACTTGAAAAACCATGCACCAAACCATGAAAATTAAAAATGTAGGCCTCATAAATCTGACTCAAAATATAATTCATCCAATGTATTAAAATAGATTCAATATAAGATAAATAAATGTTCCATGTATCCTATTACCTAATTTGTTTCTCCCACACTCCAATATAAATCATCTTATGCTCTCATCCCTTTTGTATATCAGTTGTCACTTATCAAGCCATATCTGATGTGGGTTGAGTCACAACCCTAACTACCCTAGCCTCTGACATGGCCAATCATTATATGTTCTAATAAATCAATATCCATGTATCACCTTACCCTACAAAATTCTCATATATCACATCACATATCCAACTGCTACCTCATAACTATTAAATTCGGGTATAATGAAAGCGAACCTTATTCCCTCCTCATACTATGCATAATACTGACCACATATCATCCCATTTCATTACCAGGAATTTAAACCAATTCAGTCTCCATTGGCGAGTACTCACCACCAAGGAACATCTTCACATAATACTACTAAAGGCAGAGTAGGGTAGCGGGGGGGGGGGGGGGGAGGGGGGGCTTTATTTTATCACAAACCATGACTTGGGAAAAAGAGGCCTAAAAAATTTGGGAGTCTATTTGTAGTGCATTGTGTGTCTGGGTTTCATATAAATAAATATAAAAATAAAAGGGAAAATATTCTCCCAAAAATTCCAACCTAAGGGTTTATATTGAAAATGATAACCGTACCAACACCCTACAATAACACCCTATGACATCCACCAACATTTATTATAACCACTAAAAGAAACACACCATATATAATAACAACACAAACCTGTAATTACTCTATTATAAATATGAGTTAACCAATTTCAATATTTTCCTATCTACCACCCAGAAATTATTTAATAATTCATTAAACTCATTTTTATTAAAAAAATAACTCTATCTATTTTGCATAATTATTCCATTCATAATCATTTAATTTCTAAAACTAAAACAATTATTAATTTTCCAACTATTCAAATTTTATTTAAATCATTGTTTCTCCAATATTATTCCCACCCATTGATTATCAATGTTATATTAATTAATACAATACCACACATCACACACATCCTATAATCAATGAATTGATTTTTATTACTATCAATTGATTTCATGAAAACTTGGAATCTATATCCTGACTTCCATAAAACTACCCAATTATTTCACAACCACCAAAAAATGGACACTATAAACATACATTGATGCATCCTATTAAAAATCTTTAACAACCCCACTACACAACATATTCCATATTTGACATGGTCCCCAAAATTACTGTATAATCCATTCATGAAACACAAAACCAAAAGATAAAACAAAATAGATGTTAGCATACATATAATCATATTATAGTTCTAATAATCTTCTATAAATTCACATTAAAGATATCATTCATAACTATATATCAAATAAATAATTGGGGGTTTCACTTAATTTATATAATTTAAAAGTACCAATTCATTAGAAATATATAAGTGGTTATCCTTTTATGAAATTTGTGTTAAAAAAATAGGGTTTAATAACTAACAACATCCCCACATGTTTTGAAACATATAATTAAATTTAAGGTAAGGAATTTCATTGCAATAACTCAAAACTCAAAAAGAACATGTAAATTCCCCCTTCCCCTTAAATTTAAAATTAATACAAATCATTATCTTGTTAAAATAATCTAAATTATTAAAAAAAAAGGAAAATTGAATCATGATAAATCCACATCTAATAAAATATAGTGAACAAAGATCACATACCTCATCTATAAGATCAACATTCTCGGAGAAATAATAGATGATTGAGGATAAAAAACAATGGAAGGAAACATCATAAAAAGGAAAAATTTATAAAAATATAAGAATACAAATTATTCTTTCTTTATTTTGAGAAAACCATTGGTTTTATAATAAAAAAGTATTTCCCATAATAAGAATAAGAATAAGAATAAGAATAATGAAGATGGGAGGAGAGATGGGGTAACTGTATTCATGAAAAATGGATCAAAACAATAAAAGGTGCATAAAATAACATGTGATAGGTTATGAGAGACCTAAGAGTTATAAGAGTCTTGTAGGTCTCTAGATAAGATGAAAAATTCAAACCAATGATGTAGGTAAACCCAATTTATAAAGGAGGTTTGTAATACCTCCACTATACCATGTTGTTGTGAATCTCACTATGAAAAATGCCCATTTGATTATAGAGTATATAGAATTCAGGATTTTGAATCCCCAATTAATGATAATTTTATAATGTGTCCTCAAACCATTTTTAAAACCACCATGGTCTTATCCACTCTGTGGTATAGGGAATTTCAACCCCAAATTTATGTCACATCTTGACACTAAATCATAGCACCAAGAACTTGGTCATTTCATCTCACCTTTTCACAAACTAAATCATGGTGGAATCAAAATTTCCCATTTCTAAATTAATAGATAATAGAGAACCATTCCTTGTATGTTTCCTCAAAATAGACTCCCTATAATGTTTTCTCTTGACCATATAAAATAAGAGGACCCCCCATGTTAAACAACCTCTAAAACAATTGGGAAGGATATTTATTTCATCATGGTATTATCTATTACTTAAAGCCCATCCAAAATTTTTCACAAGATCAAAAGGTTGAACCATACTAAAGATATACCATTACACAGTGATCAACATAACATTAGAAAAATACACCATATGAATTTTAATCACCATTATTCCCCAAGTGCCACACGACCAACTCCAAAATTTTTACCTTTTCAAAATAGTCCACCCGATGACAAATATTTTAAAAGGGAACAAAAAAGGTTTGGCACAAAGCCATCCCCTATGGTGCGGTGAACCTAGAAATTCCAAAAATTTCATCTATATCCACTAAAAAAACTCCATAGTCCCTCTTGAAATCTCATTTAATAGAAAAAAATTGATCTATAATTCGAGGCATATAAATTTTAAATATTTATAAAAATTATATTAATGAATTATATACAATGTATTACAAACATATAAAATTTATAATGGTATTATACCAAATAGTAACATACCCTTATGTAATTGAAATATACTTTTTTATTAACCCAATTACAAATGATAAATTCATTCCAATATAACATATCTAAACATACATCTCATTCCTATAGGTTTTATTTTAATTTTAAAAGGTTCTTTCACCTACCAGGACATAGTATCTCATCATAGGTTCAGTTCTACTGATGGTAATTCTCATGGGTGAAAATGGTTCATGTGAACACCTAGTTTAAATGATAATATTATTTTTTTATTATACCATTTTTATTTTTTATCTCTCAATGGATATAATCAATTTTTATATGTAATAATCGATTATATGGAATACATTATTTTAGGTAATTTTCAGTAATATTATATTTTGAGTCAATGAAGTGTTGTTAGTGTCATTCACATTTTCTAATTATTATTCCCTGATCTATTTATATTATTTTTAATGAATAGAAAACCATAATTTAGAAATAAAGAAAAATAAATAAAGGAAATAAAATTCCCTCAAATTTCTAGGGCTTTTCAATGAGGTATCTTGAGGTGGAATTCCCACTACCTAACCGACTAATGGATGTTTACCCAAAGGGATTAAAAAAAAATTTGTATTCACCATAAAGTTAATTCCACCATCTCTTAAGTGCATGCATCATTACTGCAAGTTCACGATTATAGGTTGAGTAATTTTTCTCATATGTCATAATCTGACCATAATCAAAGATATGATCACCTTACAAAAGAAAACAACCCATACCAGAACATGATGCATCATGGAAGGCCACATAGAACCACCCATCTTGTGGAAGACTAAACATCGACGCAATAGTCAAAATACCTTTCATCTTAAAAAAATAATTATGACTCTTTTTATCCCACAAAAACTATAATACCTTCCCCATTAGAGTAGTCATAGGAGAATCAATCATTGAGAAGTCCATGATGAACTAACAATAATAACAAGCTAAACCAAAGAATCATAGAATCTCAAAAACATTTAATGGTTATTCCCAAGTCATAACAGCCTTCACCTTATCAAAATGAACTGATATCCCTTTCTCCAACACCACCTACCCTAATAACTTCAATTTAAGAATCTAGAAAACACATTTCAAAATATAGCCATAAAGTCAGTGATTTCCCAATACATTCATAACTATTCTCATATGATGCACATGATCCCCCTCATATATAGAGTAATCAAGTATTTCATCCATAAATAGAACCAAAAAGGTTACAAGATACTCATGGAAAATATAGTTAAAAAATTCAATGAAAAATGTAAGAGTGTTGGTTAGACCAAATGGAATGAAAAGGTATTCATAATGGAAATAAATTATACAAAAAAAGGATTTACGAATGTCATATTATTTTATCCACAAATGATGTTAACAATTTCAAAGGTTGACCTTTGAGAATACATTTTTCAATTTAAATGATCAAAAATACCATCAATTAATTTAAAAAGATAAAATTTCTTTACCATCAATCAATTTATCTATCAATAATAAATGCGAAGGAATAGTGAGACAACTTTTTTATTAAAAAACATTATTGATACATCCCATGGTGGCACACTCATGCATGAAAGTCCTTTCTCAAGAAGGTCATCTAATTAGGACTTCATCTCTTTCAGTTCATCTAGATCTATTTGATAAGAGGGAATAGAAATTCGTTGAGTACCAGGAAATAATTACAAAGAAAAATCTACCTCAATTACCAGTAGAAATCTAGAGAAGTTAGAAATAAACTTGTCAATAAACATTAACAAAACTAGAGGGATATCACCACTCAAAAATTCCCACTATAGATTAAATTCAAACACAAATATCACTTTACCCAACTCTAGATAATAAGGTCTGACCCTAATCAACCTCATGTATCATTCCAATTGAAAGACATAGATTACACCATCGGGTGTAGTGATGGAATCCCTTCCCCGATAATAATCAATTTGGACATTATTGGAAGTGATCCAATCATTCTTGAATATTGTCTTAAAAAATTTCTTTTTGAGAACCATAAAACTCTAAGTAAGAAGAACATCTTACAGAGAGAAAAAACAGGCAGGACTAGAGAGACCCTACCCACTATTCGTTACTTGGGGTTAAGAAATATACATTGCATAAGATAAATGCTCAAATAGGTAGATTAATTAGATTAAATATATGAGCTAAAATAAATGAATTATATGGACCAGTATTAAGTATAGTTTCCACTAATACCATATATATGCTAATGGAACCTCTCACAGTCACTGGATTTGTATTTACTTCCCCTAGAGACTCTTCTACTACATAAATAAGATTTTTTCCTATATTCATATAGCTGAACCTTTTTTCAATTGAAGCATGAAATTGCATCACTGTTTTAGAAGATACAGATGATCTTGTGACACTACTTAGAGTGTAATAAATGTGGATGAATCTCTACATGTGACCCGATAATCTGTAGAATCCACAGTTCTTGGGTGCCATAGTGAAAACCGTAGGTGAATGTCTTGGATTACCACACTAGAATCAAACTTATGGTACTATTACAAGAACTATAGGAGGTCTAAAATTACCATGATGTCAAGAACCACTATGGGAATCATCTCTATTCAACCATAATTTAAAGGAACTCATGCAAACATTGGGAGAAAAAGAATCTCACGATAACCCTAACTTGCCCGCTAGGTCCATCTCGACCATCAACGCTCTATCCACTACTTCTGCATAATAAGGGAACTCCAAAATATAAAATCTGAAAATGAAAATCGTAATGAAGTCCTGGCATTAAAATTTGAGCCTTCATCTTCTCATTCGACACTATCTCGGCCGAGGAATGAATTATTATAACAAAACGTTTTTCATACACTACCGATGTCCTCGCAGCCTTCTTGACTTTAAAAAACAATGTTTCCTTGTCTTAAAACATCGAGTCTAGATAGATATGGTCAATGAAAATTCAATTGGATTATTTCCTGTCTTGGACCTCATATTTATTCACCTTTACCATCATGTATCTCTATCTCCTGTTCGGTCCTTCCAGTATAATATGTGAATAATTTACAATAATTGTTTTTGAGTGTGTACAAGAACCAAAAAATTCACTCTGTTCTACTCAAACTCTTGAAGATCATTTGAGAAATTTAATGATTATATATTCTAAGGAATGAACTCTTGATAAAACATTCTTCACAATGTCCCTTTGAGGTTCCGCACCAAGAGCCTGAACAAAAACTGGAGGTGGTGCTTTTTCTAATGCTTGTATAGTTCTCACAATCACTTATACTATGTTTGGATACACAAAATGATTTTCTCACAACATTTCAGTAGAATGATTCTCTTAGATCTGGTTCACATGGCATATTAGAGGCGTGAAGCTACAAAACATCAATATACAATTTATAATACATTTGATTAACACTAAAATAAATCAACCAGAGAAATTAATTCCAAACAATAGAAAAAAACATTTATATTTCAATCAATCCAAATCAAAAGAATGAAAAATACTAGAACAATCCTCAATAATTCGTTCCCAAACAACACAAGGTGACTTACGGTTTGTTGTGATGAGATTTGGCCATGATCATAGTGGTAACTACATATAATGCCCGGTAAATATTTCACAAATTCACACTAACTTTAAGATAAAAACTTAACCTTTTGGTCTAATACCACTTCATCACAAACTATCCCAGGTACCATGGTAACCTAATAATAGATCCATCCCTGACATAGATGGAAGTGAAATTCTGATTCACACAGTTCGATGACCTGCACCTCGCATAAATAAATTGAAGTGGGAATTATTTTTCCACAAAAATTTCTGATGTAATAGAAACAAGATAGAATGAATACAAAGGAAACTCCACTTGGAGATATGTACTAGAAGTCAAATTGGAATAACAAACTAATGTACTATAAACATGTACCATAATATAAGAAAAATTTACCAATCTTAAAAGGGAATAACTAACCATGTCCTTGGATCAACAACTAGAACCACCTCTCAGGGGTGCTTTACCCCCTCTCGAACCTGGAAGAAGATTATATACAAAAACCTAAAAGCACTGGTAGGGTGTAATGTAAAAATCCAAATAGGATCTCACCAAATATTATATAACACATACCAATCATAAATTTTCTAATGAAAGTGATTTAAATTTTAATGTGACAAGTTTGTAATTTCAAAAGAATATCGAAGTCAATTTATGCTTTACACTTCAAAATATGTAAGTATTTTAGTTAGACACATTAATTTTTAAGCGATGGAATGATTCTATAATAATAATACTTTACAAACATGGGTAAAATAATTATTTTTATATAAAAATATTTATAAAAATTATAAGTCTTGTTAAATATTTTTCAGCAATGGAATATTTTTATTTGAAATATAAACAAGCAAGAAACGTGGTCATATTCATATGAAGGTAAAATAGTTCCTGGCTATAGGGACTATACACCAAGGTGACATGAATATATGTACATAAATTCCTTTGAAATAAGGCTAAAGAGGAATCATAACCATTTTATAAGGGATGGGATATTCTACGTTTTGGTTTTGGAACATTGAAAAGCATAAATTTCCATATAAATAAATCACTAAATACCGACGGATTGCATGTTTTCTAATAAAATACTATAGGAAATTTATTTCAAAAAACAATAAAATAAAAATAATCCCATTACACATTTCAAATATTTAAATTTTAAATTAAAAACAATAAAAAAATTTATTTAAAAACATGCATTTTCCTAGATCAAACATAAAGGTTTGGATCAAAACTACTTCAGGCCATATTCAAAATATAAGAATCTAAAATCAATTAACTATTAAATTTCACCATAAACCTCCAATTCAATGGATTTTGGTGGTTTTCAAAATTTTACATCAAATACACATTCACAATTAAATTAAAATATTTAATTGAAACATTTTCATCAAATCCACAATTTAAATTAATGAATTTATATTTCACAAATTTTCAGAAACACATACCAATTCAATGGAATTGGTGGTTTTATAAATTTATGCAAAATACCCATTTTTAAAACCCCAATTATATGTAAATGGGTGTTTCCAACAGACCAATTGAAATCCATTTTAAAAAAATCACGAAATTTTGTTTTATTAAAACAATTGAAATTAAATGAAAAAAAATTATGGTTAACATATATTGGGCATCGTAACTGAACCTCCTACATTTATCACAGAAACACATAGCATACAATGAAACCCAAAAACACGAATGAATTCTCATAAGATCTAGAAACTAAACTTAGAAAAAAGACTCAGAAAAAATTAGTTTAGATCCATCAATACTAAGATGATCTATCAAACTCTAAGGAATAAAAGAGAAAGACATGAAGTGGCTACGAGAACACTTACACCGTGAGTCACATCGCAACCATAATGTTGATCAATCACTAATTAAAATGACCTGGAAGGGTTTTAGGGCTACCAAATTTCATATGAATGGATCTTGGGTTTAGAAAAAGTAAAAATGTAGAGGGTGGGAAGAAATATCGTATATAATACCTATTAAAAATAACCATCAGGACTTTACACAACGTGTAACCCAATAACACATTGGGTAGTTGAAAAGTACCATATTCACCAAAAATACCATTCTTTGGAAAAATGTCTATAAGAAATAAATCTCAATAAAGCCTTAAGATAGATCCTTACGAATCCCTCTATGTAAAAAAGTTCATAAATCTAATGTTTTGGGATGATATAGGAGAAAGAGAGATGTTGGGACCTAATCTAGTTGAGGAAATGGTAGTGAAGGTTATATCAATTCATTAACACATAAAGGAATCTTAGATAAAAATATTTATAATGGAAATCATGTTTTATATCCAATGTTTGATGTTGGTGAAAGGGTATTCCTATTAATATCACCAGGGATAACGGTTTTTAGATTTTTAAAGAAGGAAAATGAGAGATCTATATATATAGACCACTTTGAAATTCCTGATCATATCAGGATGATATGATATAGCTGGGAACATCCACTGAATATCTCTTAAGTTCACAATGAATTCCTTTTATAACTCATGATTATGTGCATACTTGAGGCTTCACATTTATTGAAATCAAATTTTACAATATTGTATGAAGATCTTTATTATGTGGAACAATCGGTAGAGATTCAAGATTATTAAGAAAGTGAAAAAAATAAGACCACCCTCCAGGTAAATGTATCACATATAAATAATAATTTTAAAGAATTTATGTGGGAACCAGACGATGTGATGAGGAATAAGAATCATCTATTTTTTGTATAGGTGTCACAAAATTTTTAGTGGAAATTTTTTATATGGGCGTAGAATATAAGAAACCTATAATCTATGTTACATTTATATTTAAATAAACCTCTTTGATTACTTGATAAGAATAGTAAAAAATATTTAAATTAAATAATAAAACCAATTTAAATATTATTATTTTAATTTTTTATAATTTTATAATTTATTTTTTTTGATATTATCTTAGTTATAATTTTTTTATATTTTTCTAAAAAGATTTATTTTTAGTGGATAATGAAAAATATCACTTATTGTAACCATTATTTTCATGTAATTGAAAACATATATCTTGTATTTAATTTAATCCTAAATTAAAATAATCCAAATTTAATAAGGAATAATCTATGTAGTTATATTAAATCATTATTATAGTTTGTTTTTATATAAGTTCATTTTTTCCATAAATATCAATTTTCATAAAAAATAGATTTGCATTACAATTATCATTTTTACAATAATGTAATTTCTTCCAATTATTTGATTTTAATTTTTTAAAATGGATTCAATATTCTAAATGAAGATGTTATAATTTGGTAAATTGATCCATTTTATTTTTGGTCATTATGAATGGTAACAGTGGAAGGTTTTATCAGCTCAGTAATGGTAAAAAGAGTAAGGCTTGGGTAAAACATTGGGATACAGATTTAAAATTATTCTAAAACATTAATTTTTTTGTATTTAATGAATTCAATTAAAATATTTGAATCACATACTTGAAAATATGGCCACATGGTGTCCATTTTAATAGATATTTCCCTTTATATTATTTCAATAAAACATTTAAAAGAAAATATGGTAATTTTGACTTTAAAATCACTAATATTTCTCCATAAGGATGAAAAAAGGTTATGTTCATTATTAAATTTTAATTTTAAAGAATAATTAATTTTTCATTATAGTTATTTATTTTTTATTTTTTATTTTTAAATAATTAACTAAAATTATTATGCAATAATGACACAATATTCAATCAAATAATAGAAAACTAAAATAAATGATCATAGTAATATTAAAACTAATATAATTTTGATGAATTATTTTTATTAAATTACTTTATATATGAATATATATTATTAGGAATTTATTAACGAATTATATTTCAATTAAATCATTTTCTTGATGTCGTCAATGTAAAATTTAATTTATATTGTCAATAATGATATTAATGATATTTTATAATATTCATAATTTATTAAACTACTAAAAAATAAAATGGATATTACTAGAGGATAATGAAGATAATATTTGGTATCAAATGTCATACCTTGTACATCTAGCTTCTAAACGTTATATTATATTTTAAATAATAACGATTTCATACTAAAAAATTTGACACCTTGGTTAATGGTTAAATTTGGTTAACCAATGGGTTAATATAAAGGATAAGTTCTAAATGATATCTAAACAAGTAAAAAACTGGCTTAGTTACTATATTAAGAACATATGCTCAATATATTTTATTCAAATCTATTTGGGGACTATTTTACTTGATTTAGAAAAAATTATTTTATAACATTTCGTAAATTTCAAAAACAAAATACCCCTCCCCTCACTTATAAGAGGAAAATCCTCTCTTTTCATTTCAAAAAATTGAGCCATCTATCTAAAAAAAATATTATCATTTATCTTCCATACTTACATATCGACAAATTTTAGGTTTTTTACTTCTTAAAATTTTGTTAAACGGGTTCTCAATGAATAATTCAAAGGAAGTCTACCGAAGAAGAGGAAATCGTCTTTATTGACTCTTTCAGGTTTATTTCTTCATATACATCCTATAACGTTTTTATACACAAAATAAAATAATATAACCATTATTATTAATATAATAAATTTTTATTATTATAGTACCGCCATTATCAACTCCTTTATATCTAACAAAAAGAGAAATTGTCACTCGTGCATACCTATAGACTACCTTTTCCAGAGAGCGGTGTAATTCGTTTATTCACCAAAAAATTAAACAGATTGTTATAAGGGATAAAATTATGGATATTTATAATATTTATGACATAATTATCCTTCTATGATTATAGTATCATATATACATTTGTTTCTTACCATTCGTGGGAAATGATAATATCACTCATGCATATGTGTGGAGTACGACCTCCTCAACTGATATGATCTGTTTTTCATTTATGATTCAGATATATGGTAATAAGAATATGGATAATGAATTAATGTGATATATATGATATTTAAATGATTCTAAAAAGGTAAAATATTTTAATTTTTCTTTTTTCCCATCCATCGAAATGTAAAATCAACGTTAATGTGTACGTAAGATCGACCGTCTCTCTGAACGGTATAATTCAATTTTCTATCACTAATTTTTTTGGGTGAAAATATATATATATAATTAATATAAAATAAATTTATATAATGACTTAAAATATGGTGATAATTTTTCAATGACTAAAATTTAAGGACTGAAAACACCTAATCAAAACATACATGGAAAATATAGCTGATAACACCCATAACAATGAAAGTAAGAAAACATTATTAATACATATTTTATATGTAAAGACCAAAAATTTCAAGAATTGTTTTTCTTAAATACTTTGGAATTTTATGAGTCTGTGGCTCTTGACGGTGCTTGATTCCGAGGCCTAGTGTGCCCGAAATCAATTTCCGAAGTTTAGCTCAGGTACGTTCAGTGAACGAATGAGAGGGTTTTTCTATATTTGGAACCGATGCTCGGAATTAAAATACAAGGGTACCAATGATCTCACAATGCCGGTAATTTCTTATCGTGATCCTTACCGTAATTGCGTTCGCGCTGGAAGAGAAGTTAATTATTGGGGGTTTATTTGTGAAGTAAATAAAAAATGTCGGAACAATTTTTATTTTATAAGGAGGTTATTCCCTCCCATGAGTAGTTTTGGGTGGGGCCCATAGCTACCTAACTACCCAAGTGTGGTTGTTAGAGATGTGGGGCCCACACGATCCCCAACCATTTAATTTACTCTAACTCATTAAAAACCCCTCATTAAATTGTTAAACCCCCCATTAAATGCCAATTTCTCCACCTCACTCCATTAATTCATGTCAATCCGAAAATTAATGAGGATCTTTCCTCTTTTTTCCACCTTTTTATTTAATTGCCATCACGTTTAATAAATGGGAACCTTCCCTCTCCCTTCCTTGATTGATTGTTAACACGTTTTTTTAATGTGGTGATTTGAATCTTTGGAAGTTACTTTGCGTGTGAAATAAAATAATAGGAGGAGCCTATTATTTTACTTTGGGGAGAGCCTTCGTTGTGAGAAGGAAGATCGAGAGAACTCTTGAGGTTTTCGAAGAATGCCGACCTCCGATGAAGAATGACGAAGGACACTGGTTCCTCAAAGAACAATGTCGCGCCACCAATTCTCTTCTCCACAACAAGAGAAGGAGATTCCACTTCCTCCTCGGTGCACTCCGACGACGCCTAAGAACCCTTTCCCCGTGATTCCTTCTACTGCGATGCCGACGTTCGATATCAATTGTTGAGGTAGAGGATTTTGTATATTTCATTATGTGATTTATAACCTCAGCATGGCGTTTAATTGTTGGGTGACAAATTAAAACCTCTGACGCAGTGGGTGTGGGTTAACGAACAAGCTCGAACCCACCACTAATTTGTTATTGATGTGCGGGGTGATTGTAGATGACGAAAGGGGATCATAATGGCAATATGAGGCCTTATAAGTGATGTACGGGTCCTGAGACGACCGGAGGTGCAGACAAGAGTAAAATCGGACCACCGGAATGACTCTGGTGGACTGTGGAAGCCCCCGGCGGCGGCACCACGGCACGCCGCCGGATGAATCCCGCCGCAGCTGAAGCCCCGGTGGTGAAGGCGGAATGCCGTGGCCATGCAGGATCCATGGGAGACACGGCCCCAGCCTGGCGCCGCGTTCGTGGAACAGAGGGGGCCGTGTCCCCCGCTCATCTCGCTGGCCGAGCCAGCGTACCCCCCGGTGGGGATGGGGCGGGTCATGCAGACCGGGCTGTGCTGGCCGAGCCGTGCAGTGCCACGCCCTCGTGGCTCTGGGTGACCCGGGGAGAGGGGGGGGGGGGGGGGGGGGGGGTTGGGCCGCGTCGAACCGGGCCCAGACTCCCACTTCGGACCGTTTTCGGTCTTTTTCCAATAACATGAGTTACGAACCTCCCATTGATGCACCGTTAGTTGCGTATGAATCCATGGATCGAGACGATCATTTTTTTATATTAAACTCGAGCTTTCAGTGAAATTTGGGTACGGCCGGGTCGGTTCGAACTCGAAACCAGCCGGGCCATGGGAGCGGAAACACTTATAACATAAGGACCGAACGTCCGATTGATGTGCGGTCAATTGCGTTGATATAATTTTGTTGAGATGGTCTTTTTGGCTTACTCCGATTGAGGTTTGGACGTAGCTCGAGTATGGTTGGGTTGGTTTTATCTTAAAAACCAACCGGGCCCCTGGAACGAAAAATCCAATAACTCTCAGACCGGGCGTCCGATTGACGCACCATCTGTCACATTGAGTTTCCTTTGACGAGAGGGAACTTTGGGATACATCAACTATGGACTTCGTGAAAGTTGATGTATCGACTCTTTTGCTCGAGGAGCGGACCATCCCAGAATCGAGAATACTGTGTGCGGGAACCCTAGAGCTGGCTGCGACTGCATCGACTTCTGTACTGGAATCCTCTGTGGGTTCTGATGCGAAGACGAATGTGCTTGGATCCTCCATGGGTTCGGTAGTGAGGACGACTGTGCTTGGATCCTCCATGGGTTCGGCACTGAGGATGACTGTACATGGATCCTCCGTGGTTTCGACATCCAAGATGACTGTCCTTGGATCCTATGTGGGTTTGGCAGCGAGGACGACTGTACTTGGATCATCCATGGGTTCAGCAGCGAGGACAACTGTACTTAGATCCTCCATGGGTTTGGTAACGATGACGACGGTACTGGGATCCTTCGTGGGTCTGACAGTGATGACTACTGTTCTTGTATCCTATGTGGGTTCGGTAGTATGACATCGGTTCTTGTATCCTATGTGGGTGTGAAAACTTAGATGGTCTTGTATCCTATGTGGGTCCGACAACTTAAATGAATCAGCGACTACATCTGATCATCTCTATCGCTATATGAAAGTTGTATAACTGTGTGAGCTAAGTCTTGATTTCAATAGTTATCATCGATGTGATTGTCTTTCCTCGCTGTGTGGATTGGGTTGTGTTTTCCTAGGTGGAATAGGTTTTTCTTGGGCTTGAGAGTTGGAGACGAACTGTAACGGATGAATTAGGTATATGTATGGGAATATATCTAAGTAGAGTCGATTGATACTTCGTGATTGTATATTTCCTCTGTGGTTTATCCTTCCTGGATTATGAGAGACCATCAGGGGTCTTAGGGTCCCTATTGAGTATCTTATACTCACCCAAGCACGGGCTATGCCTACACTACATTGTTTTGGATGTAGACGACGGACAACACTGATCGAGGTGGAGGCTTATGGAGTTGGACAGTACCCGTAGGTGGACCACTTGGCAGGATGTACATGGAGTGAACGGCCGGACTCGAGGAGTTGAGGAGACTATCTGTACCCACTCTTCAGGTGGGATTTCCGGAGGATGACTTGGTGTTGCTGTTTTACTTATTGTTGTTGTACTTTCCTTTCATTTGTACTGTACTTTTAGTTGGGTTTGTATACTGGCCAATTTACTTTTCAGCACTTACCTTCTACCCAGTTTTACTTAGTGCTTACTTCACTTACGTACTCTGTTGTGTATCATTATTTTTTTAGAGGCAATTCCTTCCCTTTTTCTAGGATTTAAACCTTTGGTGATAGTTGACATCCCTTGGACTATGGAAGGCAAGCTTGGGGTAGTCACGACATGGGCCCTGAGGACGGGTCATGACAAATTGGTATCAGAGGAGTCGGTTCTACCGCATAACTCAGGACTCTGGTATTTCCTTTCTGTGAAGAAATAGTGTCAAGAGTATTGAGTGTGGTTTTTATTCCAAGGAGTCCAGTGTTGGTGCGGTGACCAACATATCCACACACCAGGACCCTGACCTCTGATTTCTGACTCAGTGCACAAAAACAGTGATTGCGTGTGTGTTTCCTTTCAAATGTTTTCTTTGTGATTACTTTGTGCCAGCTCAATAGGTATACTGTTTGACTATGGACACTTGTTTATTTTCAGGATGGCCCCACAAAGGCAGCCAGTTAGGATTCCTAGTTACGTGTGGGATGGGAGCACACCGAGCGATGTGGCTTCGGTGTAGGGCCCCATTACAGTGGAGCCACCCGCAGTACCACTACCTGCTGGGCCACCGATACGACAAGCCCCAACAACGGAGAGTGCATGCCTCCTAAGTGCGTTCCATGAGTTTCAGTGACAGAGGCCACCCATGTTCCATGGAGAGACAGATCCTCAGGCAGCAGAGGATTGGATGGAGGCTATCTTCAGAGTCTTCAGATTGGTAGGGGCACCAGCAGACCTTATGGTGATCCTTGCCGCGAGTCTCCTCCATGCACCAGCAGGTAAAAGGTGGATCCTGATGATCCAGGTGCAAGATGAAGCATCTCTACTTTGGACAAACATCGAGAGCCTATTCCACTCAGAGTTTTTTCTAGTCACCTTCCGTGTGGTGCACATCTAGGAGTTACTACAGCTGCGGCAGGGCAACATGACAGTAGCCCAGTACTCGGCGAGGTTTAAAGACCTCTCGCGCTACTCCACGGACATGGTGCGAGACACATTCTTCTGGGCCCAGACCTTTGAGCAGGGACTCAGACATGATATCAGGGCTTCGATGTTCTCCCTGAACATCTCGACGCAAGTGGGGGTGCTGGAGAGATCCCTTCTAGTGTATACTTTCCCTGTTGAGCATTCACCAGTGGTGAGACCCTCCATAGGACGACACGTAGAGGAGTCTTCTACAACCGACATTAGACAGAAGACGCAGGGGTCTAAGTAGACTAGGCCGCCAGGTGGGCAACCTCAAGATAGAAGTTCAACTATGCGGGGGACACGGCAGAAAGCCAGCCATACGAGGAGGAGGCAGACATGGTAGAGGGGCTAGCCAAGTAGTAAGTGGTGGATGACATTTTGATGCCCTACCACCACCACTACCAGGAGGACCACCTCAACCGTAGGGAATGACTGGACAGGGGTGAGCTTAGCTTCAGGCAGCTGAGGCCTACGACTATAGAGCTTTGGGAGCAGGCGGTTAGGAGTGAGACTAAGTACATGCATGGAGACTTTTGATCATGTTTCTTCTATATTTGTTAATTTAATTGTTTGTGTATGCTTTGTGTCTTTGTACTTTGATCTACAGTAATAAAAGACACTTTTTCTTGTGACGTTGCTTCCCTATACTTTTTATGTTGTTGATACTGAGTGGTTCTGGTTAAAACCGTTTACTTGACCCTCACTTTCAAGATTCCTACTAGAGGTGGCCTAGTGACCACACACTGCTACCGATAGTGTGACTCGACCCTTAGAAGTGAGATTAACGGTTGGATCTCTTGGTAGTAGTGTCGAGGCATTACGACGTCATCCCTGGCATGAAATAGTACCGTTCATGTCAGGATTGACTGTATTAGGCAATGAACATGTTTCATCCAGGGGATGAGATCAGATTTCACTTTTCGGAAAAGGATAAATCCTAGAAGCTCTTGTGGGACGTAAGCGAACAGGGGTGTATTTGAGTTCATTACAATGGCCAGTCACACCCATGGTTCATTGAGCGAACGGTTTATGGTGTACTCTAATCTCAAAAGTCTCAGGTGTGCCTTCTTATAGAAGGAACGTGACCTGAGATCATGTCATTGACTTGAGTTCCATGGGGAATATGACTTTGAGATAGTCTATACTCTTGGGAATGGGAACACTGTAGTAGAGTTAATTTCATGATGCCCCACTTGCAGCAAGTGAAGGTGCAGCCCCAGGTACCAACATACCTGGTACAGAGAGGTCCCAAAATAGAAGTGGGATGGAATATCTATGGATTTCATGATGGGACTTCCATGTACATTCAGAGGACACTAATCTATCTGGGTGATCTTAGACCGACTCACCAAGTCGGCCCACTTCCTATCGATCAGAGAGCAGGGCTCAGTAAAGAGTTTGGGACGCCTCTACGTTCAGAAGGTCATATGGCTTCATGACGTGCCTTCGTCTATCGTCTCTGATCGAGACACTTGCTTTACTTCCCTACTTTGGATGGGATTTCAAGAGGTATTTGGGACGCAACTACGTCTGAGCACCGCCTTTCATCCTCAAATGAATGGCAAAATAGAGAGGACCATTCAGACACACGAGGACATGATTCGTGCATGTTTTCTTGACTTTGGTCGCAGCTGGGAGGATCACCTACCCTTGGTGGAGTTTTCTTATAACAAGATCTACCACTCCACCATCCGGATGGAACCTTACAAGACACTATACGGTCAACCATGCAGATCCACTCTATGCTAGACTGACCTGGGGGAGTTAGCACTCATAGGACCAGAGATGGTTCGGGCTACGACGGAGAAGGTGCAGATCATCTAGGAGCAAATGAGGACTTCTCAGAGGAGACAGAAGTCCGATGCTGATAGAAGGTAGAGACCACTGGAGTTCTAGGATGGCGACCACATTTTCTTATGGGTCTCACCTTGGCGTGGGTTGTGTAGATTTGGCCGGGGTGGCAAGTTATCTCCGCGCTTCATCAGACTATTCCAGGGCCTCAGCAGGTTAGGTGAGGTGGCTTACTTCATGGCCCTTTTACCACAGTTGCATCGGGTGCACGACATCTTCCACGTATCTTAGCTGAGGAGATACATGCACGACCTGATGCATATCATCGACCACAGAGCTGGACATCGATGACAGGGAGACTTTTGAGGAGGTCCCGGTGGAGATAGAGGATTGACAGGAGCGGGTCCTACGTGGACGATCGATTCCTCTAGTGTGTGTTTTTTGGTAGCACAGGAACATCCAGGAGAGCACATGGGAGTGGGAGGCTCAGATTCGTGCTTAGTACCCCCCATTTGTTTCCCTAGATTATGTTGTATCTTTATGGGGACGTAAAGCCCTGAGGTGGGAGTAATGTAAAAATCCAAAAATTTCAAGGATTTCTTTTCAAAAATACTTTGGAATTTTACGAGTCTTTGTCTTCTGACGGAGCTTGATTCCGAGGCCCGGTGTGCTTGGAATCAATTTCCAAAGTTTAGCTCTGGTACGTTCAGTGAACGAATGAGTCAGTTTTCCTATCTTTTGAACCGCTGCTCGTAATTAAAATCCAAGGTCACCGATGAACTCACAATTCCTGTAATAGCTTAACGGGATCCTTACTATAGTTTCATTCGCCCAAGAGGAGAAGTAAATTATTGGGGGTTTATTTATGAAGTAAATAAAAATTATCGAAACAATTTTTATTTTATAAGGAGGTTATTTCCTCCCATGGGTAGTTATGGGTGGGTCCCACAACCACCTAACTACCCAAGTATGGATGTTAGAGAGGTGGGGCCCACATGATCCCAAACCATTAAATTTCCTCTAACTCATTTTAAACCCTCATTAAATTGGCTAACCCCCCATTATATGCAAATTTCTCCACCTCACTCAATTAATTCATGTCAACCCTCAAATTAGTGAGTATCTTCCCTCTTTCCCCCCCTTTTTATTTAATTTCCATCACGTTTAATAAATGGGAACCTTCTCTCTCACTTCCTTGATTCATTGTCAATATGTTTTTTAATGTGGTGATTTGAATCTTCGGAAGTTACTTTGCATGTGAAATAAAATAATAGGAGGAGCCTATTATTTTATTTTTGGGAGAGCCTTTGTTGTGCGAAGGATGACCAAATGAACTCTTGAGGTTTTGGAATAATTCTTACCTTCGACGAAGAATGACGAAGAATGCCAGTTCCTCGAAGAACAACGACGCACCCCCAATTATCTTCTCCGTGAAAAGAGAAGGAGATACCGCATCCCCCTCGGTGCACTCTGATGACGCGTACGAACCCTTTCCTCGCGATGCCTTCTACCGCGACACAGACGTTCAACATCAATTGTTGAGTTAGAGGATTTTTTATATTTCATTATGTGATTTATACCCTCGGCATGGAATTTAATTGTTGGGTAACAAATTAAATCCTCTAATGAGGTGGGTGTGGGTTAACAAACAATCCCGGACTAACTACTAATTGGTTCTTGATGCGCGGGGTGATTTGTGAAGACAAAACGGGACCACAACGACAATTGGAGGCCTTTGTAGTGATGTACGAGTCTCAATACGACCGCAGACGTAGACGGGAGTAAAATCAGACCACCAGAATGACTCCGGTTGTAACACCCAATATTTTTATGAGAAATATTTTGTTTTTATGTTATATACATCATCAAAGAAATATTTCACTATACACAACACTAGCTTGACTTTCTTTACATGCAATCACGACCTTCCTCGATAGCTTGCGTTGTACGCAATACCGAGTTTCACTAAACAACAATATACTATTAAAATATTATTAAAACTAGCCGTCATAAATAGTAATACCCACTTCATGAAATTTTAAAAATTTTATCTTTCAAAATGGACTTCATTTTTGGATTCGGAATATTGAAATTATCCTAGGGTGAATTTTTGGTATTTTTTGGAAAACTTTCAATTTTTAATGAATAGTTAAAACACTTGGTTACTATTTAAAAAGCAAATTTTTATTTAAATAATTATTTATTTAAATTAATTTTAGGTCAAGACTGATATATAATACTTATATAATTTCAATGTAAATCATTAGAGTCATTTTATAAAAAATTTAGTCTATAAAAGATTTTTTATTGAACTTTTCACTATCTTTTACCCACCTCCTAGGAGCATTTGTAATTATACATAAAACATAATTTTACTGCTTATGTGAGTTGAATTTATAAAATCCAAGAGACATGGTTAATATCGAGGAGTAAAATGTGGTTCAATAAGATAAAAATAATTTTTGGAGAATAGAAACTTTTTTACTTTTATTTACCACATTTAAAAGTAAATAGGGTAATTAAGGGTAAAAATGATATTATTGTTACCCTAACACATGTACTAATTCTATTTGATAAGTGTAATTCGACCAAAAACATCCTTAGGAATAAAATATTACCCTTTAGGTCCACTTGGATTACATTAGGACATTTAATATTATTTTATTTAAAGAAGAGTTAAAATAGTTAAAATCAATGTTTAATAACTAAAACATTTTTAATATAGTGTTATAAATAAAATAAATTAGACTATAAATATTCATTAGAAAGATAAAATGATTTCATACATTATTTTATTTTATTTATAATTTTTATAAATTAAATAACTTAGTTTACTTATGAAACAATGATGATGAAGTAATTACCTTATTAAGGAAATATTAACATAATTGATATTATAAATACCCAAATAAATGTAATTTGAGACTTTTTAAGAATTAAAATAATTTTATAGGTTAATATGAAATATTAATATTGATATAATTAACTTATTTCTAACTAATAATGCTGTTAAGATTTTCACAAAAACCAATTACCAAATAGTGTCAAAATTGACATAAAAAAGTATTTAAAACAAATATTATATTATTAATTGTTATTTTATCCTTAAAAATATACGGTTTGGAAAGATTACATAGATAAGTATATATATATTAATAATTAACCACTTGGGGATCTTTTGGCTTGTTATAGTAAGTTTATTAACCATATTGTGTAAGAAAACAAGAAGACACGGTAAAGGATAACTTATTTAACCTAGAGTTAAATATAAATGAAAAGGTTAAAATACTAACCTAAACTCTTATAAAATCTATTTGTTGAGAGGATTTCAACCCATAACCACATTAGATTATAAATAAATCAATTTGGTTCTATTAAAAACCTAATATGACTTTATTATAAAATAATAATTTATGTTTTTCCTAAGGTGCCCCTCTCCTCCCTTATAAAAGAAAACTTCCTCCCTCTCCTCCTCACACCACCTAGAGCCTTCATGGTCAGAAAAAACCTGCCCATTTATCTTTTATACTTCCATAGAAACATCATAGAGGTCCTGGTATTCTTCAAAGACCATCTTTAGTGCCCTAAGAGGAGGTTAAGAAGAGGCGCTTCAAAGAAGAGGTAATGTCCGTTACCGATTCTTTCAACTTTATTTATTCTTCTACTTATTCTTCTTTAGTTGTTTCATTATGAAGTAATAACAATAGTATCACTAATATTATGATATATTATTATTAATATGAAACAACCCTATTTCACCTTCTATCCGTCCTATGGAAAATGAAATCACCGCACTTGCGTAAGTACGGAATACCGTCTCCACGCTGTGGTGTAATCAGGTTTCCACCACCACCTAACTTGGATGGGTATAATGGTGTAATGAATAACAATATATGATTATTGTAAAGTTATATTGATTCAGATATAGTAAACATACACTTAAATACAATTCCACGATCATGGCAACGATATCATCGCTTGTGCGTACGTACAACCTACCGTCTCCACGATGTGATGCGACTCATTCTGTATGATCTTCATTGAATAATGAGTATATAAATGAATTGAATGAATAAATATGATATATATTACACTAATACCATTCTCTAAATGAGGTATCTATAACCTGAAAAGAATAATAAGAATTTATTCGATAAATCACACATAAGAACAAAAAGCAAAAAACACCTGAATAACAGGTAGCAGTGAAATATTATTAATAAGAAGCTAAGAATATGACCATATATGATATCATAACAATGCGTACGATTATGGAATAAGTGAATAACATTATCTAAAACTTATACTGGAGGTTCGGACACGTACGAAGCAAATCAGACCTATGGTAAGGGAAAATCTCGCAATCTCATTTTTATCCGAGATTGTTTATACTTCAGAATTTACTGGGGAATATATATCATAAAAATCCATGATTCCTAAATATGTAATATTATTTCTATCCTCATACAATTTTTTAAATCCAATTTTACCCTTCGGTGAGTTTTTAGTAAAAGATATGAAAGGAATCTTTTGTCATTTTTAGTATGAGGTACTTTTTTGTCTTTTCCGGCCAAAGTACGAGAAGAATGTTTTTATTTAACTTATACGACATGAATGGATTTTTAGAACATTATTTCAATGAAGCTTCCATTACATGTTTTCAAATTTAATTTTAATTAACTTCTTTTAGTTTAAAAGTGAATGACATGTTAAGAAAGGAAAAATGCTTTTTGAAGTAGAAAGGAAATTTTCCTCAAGAATGAAGTTCAACTATTTTATCAAAATTATTTTCCATCTAGGATAATATAGGGTTCTGTTTCTATCCCTATTTTTACATTGATTTGATTATGTTATGATGGAATTATTTTTATGATGCACTTTTATCTTATATGGATTATGTTATGATCGAATGATGTTTAAGAATCCCATTTTTATTACATGGGTTATGCTAAGATGTATGATTTGTGATCATGTGGAACACATGAGAATGGTATCATTATGAGATGGGTGGGACCTATATCTCCCTCCAATGCATTGGGTAAATATTTATATCTCATGAGATAGACATGGCTAGAACAATAGGTTAATCTGGTTCAGTGATACACGACTAAAACGAGGAGTGAACTTGGTTCAGAAATAGACTTTTTCCGCTAAGATAGTCTTGGTAATGAGTCTTGACTACTAAGAAATGATTCTATATGATTATGTGTGTATGCCACAAAGTTTCATGTTATGATTATTGGGATTACATTTCACTACTATGATTTATCCCTTATTATGAAATTATGATCTCTTTTACAGGTTAAGATTTCCAAAATGTTATGTTATTATGAATATGATGTGATTGATATTTCTTTTGTTTACCCATACTGATCATTTGAGCTCACCCTATCGTATTTTTTCTTTTCCCCAGGTCAGGAAGAATGGTATTAAGTTGGATATGCCAAAAAGGGATTCTAGATATGAAGAAATAAATGGGAGATAATGTAGATGCTTTATGAACCAGTTGTTTATGTTTCCCAGTTTCTAAAGACAATATACCTATATGGTTCTATTGTGGTTTTGTTATATGTTGTAATAAGTATTCTTCAATTCTGAATTAATAAAAATGTATGTAAATTATTGGTCGTTATAGTTGGTATTATATGAAAGGTATTGTAAACCTTTGGAAACTAGGATGTGAAAGCCTTAGTAAGAACCCTAAGGATATATCAAAGCATAGAACACAATCTTAGTGTTTTATAAATGTCAATGAATAGCCTATGATAAGACCTTATCTGTGAAATTTTATTTTTGATTATCTAGTTTTCTTATTATGATTAGTGTTTATCACACTATGCTTATTGGTTTTAGTCAATGCCCTGAACCCGAAGGATCCATGTTAATGCTGAATGCGACGGGAAATGTAATGATTGTCTCCCTGAGAAACCAAACATTATAGGAGACCGAATACAAAATCTTGTAGCAATGATCACACAACTTTCTCATGCTATGAATCATGCAGGACTTCCAAATGAGAAATGGAAGGAGCAACATTTTGTTGAATCCTTCATGAGGCAGCATTCACCCTCATTCAGCAGGTTTACTGATCCATTAGTGGCTGAACAATGGATCAATACCACTGAAAAAATATTGTCAGTTCATCAATTTTCTGAACATGATAAAGTCATCTTAGTATTATATCATTTGGAAGTTGAAGCTGATCAATGGTGGAATCTTATCAAGAATACGAGGCAAAGGGATGAAATTGAATCCATGGAATGAGACAAGTACAAGAACTTATTTTTCAATAAGTACTTCCCTTGTATTCTTAGCACAAAGATGTAGAAGGTGTTTCTGGAACTGAAGCAAAAGTTTGATGAATCTGTTGGTACCTATGAAGAAAATTTTACAAGACATGCAAGGTACGCTTCTGGGATTATTTTCCAACCAGAGAGTGAGATAGATCGATTCTTTAGTGGCTTAAAACCATGTCTTTGAAGGGAATTTCCATAAGGGACTTCAATAGCTACGAGGAAATCGTTCGATGTTCTCTCAAGGTTGAGATGGCGATTAGAGTAACCCATCAGTCCTATGCGTTTGATAAGAAGAGGAAAATAGAATTCAAAGGGAAATATAAAGACCACACTGAATAGAAAATTATTTTTCTCTTATGCTGAAAGTGTGGAAAGAAACATGGAGGGAGTTGTCTTAAAGGAGAAAGTAAATGTTTCAAATATGGAAAGGAAGGTCATCGGGCATTTGAATGCCGCAATCATAGGAATAAGATGTCTAGTGATGCGAACAAAGAAAATTCTACACAGAGTGTACCTCTTACACATCAATGTTACAAGTGCAAGGAAATGGGTCATTATTCCAATAAATGCCATAATCCAAGGTTTTTTGACGATGATCGACGTCAACAAACTATTAATGCCAAACACCAAGGAAAGTCAAATGAAATTTCTATTAGAGATGTGGAGTATGATAATGATGTGGTGAAAGGAACACTTACCATCCACTCTAAAGTAGCAAATATTTTATTTGATTTCGGATCCACCCACTCTTTTATTTTTGAAGAATTTTATATGGGTATCGTCGTACTACCTCAACAATTAGCGGTTGAGTTAGCTGTGACAACCCCTAACGGCACAACAGCCGCATCAAAAGTTTATAATTCTTCTCCAATTGAAGTTTGTGGGAAAGTGCTTCCTACAAATCTTGTGATCCTTCTTATATTAGAATTTGATGTGATTCTTGGAATGGATTGGATTTATTTGTATGTAGCTGATATCAATTTCCATAGAAGGTAAGTCACATTTCATATTCCTAATCAATCTATGATTACTTATCGATGGAAGGTTGAACATAACCTTCCAGTGGAAATTTCATCCATCTTATGGGTCTAGATTCCTATAATTGAAGGTCATTTATCTCAAATGGTTGGTGCGATACTCACAATTAAAAATATTCTAATTGAATGGGAGTTTGATGATGTATTTCCTGAGGAATTGGAAGGTCTTCCACCAAATCGTGAAGTTGAGTTTTCAATAGAACTCATACTGGGTGCTTTGCCTATTTCAAAGACACCTTATAGAATGGACCCAATTGAGCTGTAGGAATTGAAGAAGCAACTCCAAGAGAATCTTGATAATAGATTCATACGCCCTAGTGCATCACCTTGGGTAGCACCTGTTCTGTTTGTTAAGAAGAAAGATGGATCAATTAGACTCTGCATTGATTATCGAGAACTTAAAAAGATCACTAACAAGAACAAATATCCTCTCCCATGCATTGATGACTTATTTGACCAACTACACAGAACTAAATAATTTTCCAAGATTGATATTCGTTTGGGGTATCAACAATTAAGGGTCAAAATGGAGGATATAACATAGAAGGATTTCCGTACAAGGTATGGACACTATGAATTTATAGTGATTCCATTTAGTATTACTAATTCCCCTGATATCTTCATGGATATAATGAATAGAGTTTTTAGAGTCTATCTTGATCAGTTTTTGGTAGTCTTTATAGACGATATTCTTGTCTATTCAATGAGCAAGGATGAACATGAAGATCACTTGAGAATTGAATTGAAGACCCTGAGAAAGGAGAAGCTTTATGAAAAATTTACCAAGTGTGAATTTTGGCTTCAAAAAGTTTCATTTTTGGGTGACATAATCTCAAAATAGGGGATATCTGTGGATCCAGCAACAACAGAGGTTATCGAAAGATGTTAGAGACCAAAAATAGTAACTGAGATCTGAAGTTTTCTTGGTTTGGTTGGATATTATCGTGGTTTTTTGAAATATTTTTCACAATTATCTAATCCACTCACCAGGTAGACTCGAAAAGGAGTTAAGTTTGCTTGGATAGAGGAGTGTGAAGAGAATTTCAAGGAGTTAAAAATAAGGTGATCCAGTGCACCTGTACTCACACTGACTTGTAGTAGAGAAAGGTTTGTGATCTATAGTGACACATCCATGAATGGATTGGGGTGCGTTCTCATGCAAAACAATATGGTGATATCTTGTTCCTGATGATAGTTGAATATCAAAGAGAAAAATTACCCAACTCATGATTTGGAGTTAGATGCGATTAGCTTTTCATTAAAAAAATGGAGGCGTTGTCTTTATGGTGAAAGGTGTGATATTTATACTAATCATAAAAGTTTAAAGTATATTTTCACACAAAAGGAGCTGAATATGTGTCAAAGAAGATGGTTGGAGCTGATTAAGGATTATGAATTCTCAATTCATTATCACCCTTGGAAAGAAAACAAGGTGGCAGATGCATTAAGTCGACAAGACCATGCTAGCATATCCATGACGAGGATCACAAATGATCCAATATTTATAGATTTACAAAGGATGGATCTTGGAATTATAATAGAATGGGTGAAATCTTATCTTTCTCAAATGAATGTTCAACCATCTATACACGTGAAGATTAAAGAGGCACAAAAATAATGTGTAGAGTTACAAAAGAAGGTGAAAAATGTTCCAGAATTCAACCTTGATTGTGATGGGATAATAAGGTTCAGGAATCGGGTTTGTGTTCCTTCCATCCCAAAATTAAAGATGGATCTACTGGATGATGCTCATAGTTCTTCATTCTCTATTCATCCTAGAAGGAAAAAGATCTATTGGGACATGAAAGAGTACTTCTGGTGGGATGGCATAAAAATAGATGTTGCAGAATATGTCTCTCGATGCTTGGTTTGTCAGCAAGTTAATACTGAGAGACATAAGTCTAATGGGATGTTACAACCATTACCTATACCTGAATGGAAATGGGAAAACATCACTATGTACTTTTTCACTGGATGTCCTAAAACATCCAAAGGCAATAATGCTATTTGGGTCATAGTTGATCGTCTTACAAAGTTGGCACACTTCATTTCTATTAGAAAAAATTTCTCTCTTGATTAAATTGCCAAGATATATGTAAAGGAAGTTTTAAGATTGCATGGAGTACCACTTTCCATTATATATGATTGGGATCCGAGGTTTACCTCAATGTTTGGGCGAAGTCTTCAGTATACTCTGGATACAGAGTTGAGTTTCAGTACTACTTATAATCCTCAGACATATGGTCAATCTTAGAGGACAATTCAAACTCTAGAAGATATGTTAAGAGCTTACTCTTTAGATTTCAAAGGTGGTTGGGATCAACTCCTACCATTGTTGGAATTTTCTTATATTAATATCCTTCACTCTAGTATTCAGATGGCTCTTTATGAAGCTCTCTATGGAAAGAACTGCAGAACTCCAACTTGCTGGGATGAAGTTGGGGAAATAAATCTATTAAGACCTGATCATATTGATGAGATGGCAGAAAAGGTTTGATCTCTTCAACAACACATAAGAGCATCTCAGAGTCGACAAAAAAGTTATGATGATAACCGAAGAAAAGACCTAGAGTTTGAAGTGGGTGATAAAGTGTTCTTACGAATATCTCCTTGGAAGAGAGTAATGAGATTTAGAAAGAAGGGAAAGATGAGTCCTCAGTTTTTATGTCCTTTCGAAATACTGGACCGTGTTGGGAAGGTGGCTTACCTATTAGTGCTTCCACCGAATATCTCTCAAGTTCACAATGTGTTCCATGTATCTCCCGTGAGAAAGTACACCCCTGATCCTTCACATGTACTAAGCTCAAAAGATGTACCACTGGAACAAGATCTTTCTTATGAAGAATAACCGATAGAGATTCTGGATCGTAGTGAAAAAGTTCTACGGAACAAGACCACTCGCTTGGTGAATGTTTAATGGAGGAACCACCAATTAGAAGAAGATACATGGGAGCTTGGGGATATGACGAGGGAGATGTATCCTCATCTGTTTGTTACAAAGTGACGAATTTCGATGGAGAAATTCATTTTAAGGGGGGTAGAATGTAACACTTGAGATTTTTATGGCAAATATTTTGTTTTTATGTTATATACATCATAAAAGGAATCTTTCACTACACAAAACACTAGCATGGCTTTCTTTACATGCAATCACGACCTTCCTCGATAGCTTGCATTGTACGCAATACCGAGTTTCATTAAACAACGATTTCCTATTAAAATATTATTAAAACTAGAAGTTATGAATAGTAATACCCACTTTTTGAAATTTTATAAATTTTATCTTGCAAAATGGACTTTATTTTTTGATTCGGAATATCGAAATTATCCTAGGGTGATTTTTTGGTATTTTTCTGAAAAATTTCAATTTTTGATGAATAGTGAAAACACTCAGATACTATTTAAAAACCGACTTTCTATTTAAATAATTATTTATAAAAATTTATTTTAGGTCAAAATTGATACATAATACCTATATAATTTCAATTTAATTCATTGGAGTCATTTTATAATAATTTAAGATATATAATTTTTTTTATTGAACTTTTCACCGTTTGTTATCCCCCTCCTAGGAGCATTTGTAATTATACATAAAACTTGATTTTACCACTTCTTTGAGTTGAATTTTGAAAATCGAAGAGTTGTAGTTAATATCTTGGAGTAAAATTTTGTTCAACAAGATAAAAATAAGTTTTGGTGAATAGTAACTTTTTACTTTTATTTACCACGGTTAAAAGTAAATAGGGTAGTTAAGGGTAAAAATGATATTATTATTACACTAACACATGTCATAATTCTATTGGATACGTGTAATTAGACAAAAAAACCTTAGGAATAAAATATTACCCTTTAGGTCCAGTTAGATTAGAATAGGAAATTTATTATTATTTTATTTAAAGAAGAGTTAAAATAGTTAAAATCAAAGTTTAATAACTAATTTTTTTTAATATATGGTTATAAATAAGATCAATTCGACTATAAATATTAATTATAAATATAAAAATATTTCCCACATAATGGCATTTTATTTATAATTTTTAGACTTTAAATAATTTAATTTATTTATGACACAATGATGATGGAGTAATTACCTTATTAAGGACATATTAACATAATTGATATTATAAATACCCAAATAAATGTAATTTGAGACTTTTTAAGAATTACACAAATTTTATCGGTTAATATTACATATTAGTATTGATTTAATTAACTTTTTTCGAACTTATAATGTTGTTATGATTTCACAAAAATCAATTACCAAATAGTGTCAAAATTGACATAAAATAGTTTTTAAAACAAATATTATATTATTAATTGTTATTTTATTTATAAAATTCTAGGGTTCATGCATATGACTTCTATAAGGTTATATATATTAATAATGAACCACTTGTGGTTCGTTTGGCTGTTTATAGTATGTTTATTCACCATATAGTGTAAGAAAACAAGAAGACATGGTAAAAGTTAAATTATTTAACTTAGAGTAAAATATAAATGATAAGGTTAAAATAGTAACCTAAACTAGTCTAAAATCTATTGGTGGAGAGGATGTAGACCAATACCCACCTTAGATTTGTAATATATCAATTGGGAGCTATTAAAAACTGAATATGACTTTATTATAAAATAATATTTTAAGTATTTCTTAAGGTGCCCCTCTCTTCCTCACACCACTTTGAGCCTTGATGCTCGGCCAACCCCTGACAATTTCTCTTCTCCACTTCCCTATAAGCATTCTAGTGGTCCTGGTCTTCTTCAATTACCATCTTTACTACCCTAAGAGGAGGTTAATAAGAGGCTCTTCAAAGAAGAGGTAATGCCCGTTACCAATTCTATCAAATTTATTTATTATTCTACTTTTTATTAATTAGTTGTTTCATTATTAAGTTATAACATCAGTATCACTCATATAATGATATGTTATTATAAATATAAAACAACCCTATTTCACTTTCTATCCATCCTATGGAAAATGGAATCACCGTGTGTGCGTACGTACGGAATACCGTCTCCACGTCGTGGTGTAATCTGTTTTCCACCACCACATTACTTGGATGTGTATAATGGTGTAAAGAATGACTATATATTATTATTGAAAATTTATATTGATTCTGAAATAGTATACATACACTTCAATAAAATTCCACGATCATGGGAACGATATCATCGCTCGTGCGTACGTACGGCCTACCGTCTCCACGATGTGATGCGACTCGTTCTACATGATCATTATTGCATAATGATTATATAAATGAATTTAATGAATAAATATGATATATATTACCCTAATACCATTCTGGAAATGAGGTCTCCATAACCTAAAAAGAATAATAAGAATTTATTCGACAAAAAATGCATAAGAGCAAAAAGCAATAAACACCTGAATAACAAGTCGCAATGAAATATTACTAATAAGAAGGTAATAATATGACCATATATGATAACATAACAATGAGTAAGATTATAGAATAAGTCAATAACAATATTTAAATCAGTATACAAGAGGTTCAGACACGTACAAAGTAAATCAGATCTAAAGTAAGGGAAAATCTCGCAATCTCATTTTTATCTGAGATTGTTTATACTTCAGAATTTACTTGGGAATATTTATCATCCACATCCATGTTTCCTCAATATGTAATATTATTTATATCCTCCTATAATTTTTTAAATCCAATTTTACCTTTTGGTTAGTTATTAGTAAAAGATATGAAATGAATCTTTTGTCATTTTTAGTATGAGATACTTTTTTGACTTTTCGGACCAAAGTATGAGAAGAATGTTTTTCATTAACTTATACGACATGAATGGATTTTTAGAACATTATTTCCATGAAGCTTCTTTTATAAGTTTTCTAGTTTATTTTTAATCAAATTGTTTTAGTTTATCTGCATGACATGTTAAGAAAGGAAATATTATTTTTGAAGTAGAAAGGATATTTTCCTCAAGAATGAAGTTCAAGTGTTTTATGAAAATTATTTTCCATCTAAGATAATAAAGGGTTCTGTTTCAATACCTATTTTTACATTGATTTGATTATGTTATGATGTAATTATTTTTATGATGTCCTTTTATTTTATATGGATTATGTTATGATGGCATGATGTATAGGAATCCCATTTTTATTACATGGGTTATGCTATGATGTATGATTTGTGATCTTGTGGCACACATAAAAATGGTATCATTATGAGATGGGTGGGACCTATATCTCCGTCCAATGATTTGGGTAAAGATTTATATCTCAAGATTTAGAAATGGCTGGAATGACAGGTTAATCCGGTTCAGGGATACAGGACAGAAACGAGGAGTGAACTCAGTTTAAAATGGACTTCGTCCGCTAATATATTCTTGCCAATGAGTCTTGATTACTTAGAAATGAATCTCTATGATTATGTGTATATGCCAAAAAGTTTCATGTTATGATTATTGGGTTTACATTTCACTACTATGATTTATCCCATGTTCTGAAATTATGATATCTTTTGCAGGTTAAGATTTCCAAAATGTTATGTTCTTATGAATTTGATGTGATTGATATTTCTTTGTTTACCCTTTCTGAGAATTTGAGCTAACCCTTTTGTATGTTTTCTTTTCCCCAGGTCAAGAAGAAGGGTATTAAGTAGGATATTACAAAAAGTGATTCTAGATATAATGAAATAAATGGGAGACAATGTAGATGCTTTATGAACCAGTTGTTTATGTTCCGATGTTTCTAAAGACACTATACCTATACGGTCCTATTGTGGTTTTGTTATATGTTTTAATAAGTATGCTTGAATTATGAAGTAATAAAAATGTAAGTAAAGTATGGTACATTATACCGGTGGCCCACGAAAGCCCTTGGCAGCCAGAGGCGGCGACGCACCACCGGAAGAAACCCACCGCAGTGGCGAGGGTGGGATCCCACGACCACATGGGATCCAGGGGAGACGCGGAATAGCGGGGGGTCATGCCCCCCGCATGGCTCCCTGGATGAGCCAGCATATCCACAGGTCAGGCCGGGGCGGGTCACGTGGACCAGGCCGCGCCGTCCGGGCCGACCCGGGGGGGTGGGGGGGGTGGGTTGGTCTTTGTTGGACTAGGCCCAGACCCCCACATCGGATCGTTTTCGATCTTTTTTCCCATAACATGAGCTACGAACCTCCGATTGATGCAACATCAGTTTTGTAGGAATACTTGGATAGAGAAGGTCGTTTTGGTATATTACATTTGAGGTTTTGGTGATGTTTCGTTACGGCCGGGTTGGTTCGAACCCAAAATCAACCGGGCCCTTGGAGCAAAAACGCTTATAACTTAAGGACCAGACGTCCGATTGACGTGCCATCAATTGCATTGAAATACTTTGGTTGAGAAGGTTATTTTGGATTACTCCTATTGAGGTTTGGATACATCTGGAGGATGGTCAGGTTGGTTTTATCTTAAAACCCAACCGGGCCCCTGGAACGGAAAAGCCAATAAATCTCAGACCGGGCGTCTGATTGACGCACCGTCTGTCGCGTTGGGTTTTTTTTGATGAGACAGAACTTTGGGATACATCAAATCTGGACTTTGTGACAGTTGATGTATTGACTCTTTTTCTTGAGGAGCGGACCCTCCAAGAATTGAGCATGCTGTGTGCGGGAACCCTAGAGCTGGATGCGACTACATCGACTTTAGTACTGGAATCATCTGTGGGTTCGACAGCGAAGACGACTGTGCTTTGATCCTCAGTGGGTTCGGAAGTGAGGAAGACTGTGCTTGGATCCTCCATGGGTTCGGTAGCGAGGATGACTGTTCTTGGATCCTCCATGTGTTCGACATCGAAGACAACTATCCTTGGATCCTCCGTGGGTTCAGCAGCGAGGAATACTGTACTTGGATCCTTCATGGGTTAAGTAGCGAGGACGACTGTACTTGGATCCTCCGTGGGTTCGGAAGTGATGCCGACTGTACTGGGATCATCCATTGGTCCGATAGCGATTACTACTGTTCTTTTATCTTACATGGGTCCGGCAATATGACCTATGTTCTTGTATCCTATGTGGGTCCGACTGCTTAGCTAGTCTTGTATCCTATGTGGGTCCGACATCTTAGATGAATCAGTGACTACATCTGATCATCTCTATCACTATACAAAAGATGTATACCAGTGTGAGCTGAGTCTTGATTTCAATCATTAACATCGATGTGATTGTCTTGCTTCCCTGTGTGGACTGAGTTGTGTTTTCCTGGGTGAACTAGGTTGTTCTTGGGCTCGAGGGATGGATACGAACTGTATCTGATGACTTAGGTATATGTATGGGAAAATACCTAAGTTGAGTCGATCGATACGTTGTGATTGTATCTTTCTTTTGAGGTTTATCCTTCGTAGATTCTGAGAGACATTTGGGGGTCTCAGGGTCACTACTGAGTATCATATACTTACACATGCACAGGCTATGCCCGCACTTCGTTGTGTTGGATGAAGACGACTGACATCACTGATTGAGGTGTAGGTTTGTGGAGCTAGACGGTACCTGGAGGTGGACCACATGGCAGGACGTACACGAAGCGGACAACCAGACACGAGGAGATGAGGAGACTATCTGCACCCACCCTTCTGGTGGAATTTCTGGAGGAAGACTCGGTGTTGCTGTTTTATTTACTACTGTTGTACTTTTATTTCAGATGTACTATACTTTTAGTTGGGTTTGTATACTGGCCCATTTACTTTTCAGCACTTACCTTGTACCCAGTTTTACTTAGTGCTTTATTCACTTGCGTACACTGTTGTGTATATTTACTTTTTTAATGGCAATGCCTTCTCTTTTTCTGGTATTTATGCCTTTGTTGCTAGTTGCCAGCCCCTGGCCCATGGAAGGCGGGCTTGGGGTAGTCACGACACGAGCCCCGAGGACGGGTCGTGACATTATAGGATATTGTTGATGGATAATGTATGATATTATATATATTTATATGGTTCATTTATGTTTTTATATTAAATGTAAACTTATAACATAGGAGGATTGGAGAACATATGAGGGAATTCACACTTGAGGTATGGGATTTTGTCCAAATTTCTACTCCATTGAGACAAATTTGGTATTATTCACCTATTTATTTTTTTATGGTGTATATATTTAAAATTTTATATATTTAACATGAATATATATTTATTCATGATGATAAATGATTCAACTCATGTTCATTATTTCTTGGGGATAGAATTTAAATGTTATAATTGTGGTAAGAATTTAACCTACAATTTCATTTTTTGGGATTTCTCTTATTTTCATTGAATGAATATTATAATATGTATTTTATAAACTCCATTTATTTTATTATCCAATGGTTATTTACATATTTTACATGTTCTAAACATTGTTTTATTATATTTTTCACTATAAAAAAAATTAATATTTAATATAAATACCGATCTTATTTCTATTTTAATCCGGTATATTTTTCATCCATGTCCATTTTTTTCAAAATTCATCTAAAAACATCACTTTTATTTACTGAAATGAATTTTCAAGGATTTTTTTTGATCCATGACATTTTACACGTTTTCAAAATAAATTTAAAAGGTCTTTGTAAAGATTATTTTTTGAATTTTATTAAAAAATTCAAAAAGGAATATTCTTTTTAATGTCTACAATGTTAATAGATATTCCCACCTCAATTACTGTTTTATGAAATTTGGCATCTTATACAAGTTTTAAATGAATTTTAAAACAACCCCTTTAATTAAATAATATTTTAATGAATTTATTTCATTTTATTTATTTTTATAAAGGACATGATATTATTATAAAACCTGTACTTCTGTTGAATTGATGGTAATCTTTTACCTCATATAGTTTTTTATTCATTAAAATTCCTTATAATAATTCACATTATTGTGATCACATGTATTGAAATTCCACTTAAATAACCATATTATTTGTATCATGTATATTATTATTTCGTAATCTACATAGAATTTCTGTATATAGTCTATTACTTTTAATATTTCATTATTCACTGGGGAAATATTGATATTTCATATTCTTTAATCAATATAGACATTTATTTATAGGGAATAGTTTTTATGAATTATATTGATAATTAAATATATAAGGAATATATTGGACATGAAGTAATGATTTGGTCTTAGTTATATATTGCCCCTTGGTGCATTAATAGGTCTCATGAGACAAATGAGTTGGCCAAATTAAATGTGATTTTGTTATATACCAACCCACCCATTAATATTTCTTGGCATGAGTCTTTGATTTTAAAGAGATCATGATTTTTTAGATCATGATGTCAAATATTAAAAATTTCATTCTTTGAGAAGTTAGTTATTAATATAAATGATATATATATATATATATATGTTGATAATATCCATGAAACTATTTAATGATCAAGTTAATGATTAAACCAAATGTGTTTTCATTTATTTGACATTCCAAATTGATAAAGGCTTATTTACTAGTGACAGTTTCTGTTGTATATAACTATTATTAAGAATATGAGATCATCCATTATATTTTTGTGTTTATTATAGAAATGAAATACTTAATTATAAATAATATTAACGATGTAATAATATTTATTATTCAATGTTTTATATCATATGTTTTTAATGTTACATCAGAATCATTTATGTATTTGGTTCTTCAAGACTAAAAAACTAATTAGTCATTCATGATGAGATCCATTGTGTCTTATTGCAATGTAATAAAGTTTAAATAGCCTCTGTGATTCAAGATTATGGATTTCTATAGAATAATATCATAGCTAAGAACATGTATCAAATACCACATATCAATAAATTGTTTAATAATCATTGGGAGGACAATATTTTTTAATGATTGGTATCTGGTTTGGGCATCACCAACTATAGGTAAATGAGTAATACATTATATTTTAGTGTTCTATACTTTTATATTCTCTAGGATTTCTTTATTATGACATTTGGGGATAAAAATGTTACCTTTATATTTATGAATCATATTAATAAGTTTTTTCTGGGTATTTGGATAATTTTTTTTGGTTTTCATCATTGAAATTCAAGTTTATTCCAAATTTTTTGAGGATAAATAGAACCCCCTATTCATGGTTGATAGAAAATAAAATAAGTTTTTTTAAGGAAATATCTATAATCATGAATTATGGTAAAAAATTATTTCTTTCCTTTGGAATATTGTATCTAAGTATGGAATAACAATTGATCATGCTAAAACTAAATTGTTGGAGGAGTTTCCAAGGAAAAAAAATTTCACCAAATTTAAATGTTTTCTTAGAATAGTGAGTTACTAATGATGGTTTCTTTATATATTTTTGAGGTTATCTAGTCCATCAAATATGTTAACTAAAAATTGAGTAAAATTCATCTAGACAAATGAATGTGGTGAATGTTTACAAGAATTAAATATGATATTTGTTATTTATTCATTAATATCCTTAACAATAAGGGATTATAGAAATTTTTATTAATTATGATACCAAATTTAAGGTACTTGTTTGTAACTAGATATAAAATTAATGGGTTGTCAAAAAATGCATTTTTTTATGAAAACCCATTAGAAGAATTATCATACAAATGAACTTGAGCTGGATAAAGAAGTTTTTTCTTTTAAAATATGTATTAATAATATAAATGGTGAGAAAGGGGAAATATATACTCATCATAAATATAATATATATATATTCCCTCATAAGGAGTTGAACATGAGGTTTATAATATCGTGAGAATAGATTAGGTGTCAAAATGTCACAATTCTTTATAATATGTGTAAATAAAACAAGGTAGTTGAAATGTTGAATAAAAAATATAATGTATATTTAACTTTATAACATATGAAAGGTGATACCTTAGTTAATGATTAAATAAATTTCATACTGTATACTTTTTAGAAAATAAATCATTTAATTTTTACTTAGGTATCAGTGTTGTCATCATTTTCAGATAAAATTTGAGAGTCTCCGAAGGATGATCACAATATTTATTAAATAATAGAATACATCAATAATTATAAGTTTATTTATTTTAATATTTATCAATATATTGTTATAATATTAGAAAATAGGTTATGGGTTTTGGGTGATTCTATTTTGATGAATGAATTTTTATGTGAATATCGCATCAATCCATTATCTACTCATCCTAGTAGTACTAAGATGTATATAGAAGATTGAGAATGTTATTGGTGTGAAGATATGAAGAAGGATATAAAATATTAAACAATGATTTTTTTTTACTTTTCAAGAGGTTATTATTTAATAAAAAATAGTTTGTTAGTGTTGGAATAGAAACATGATAACATATCATTGTACTTCACAATGAGATGATCAAATACATCTTGAGGTAATAATGCAATATTGGATATTTTTGATCATTTTAATAAATTTTTTTATTTTTTCCAATTTTAGACACTATATATTTATATCATCATTAAATAAATTTTCTTTAGGGTATTTTCAAGTTACATTGAGTTCCCCTCTTCATTGTATTTGGTTGTGATCCAAGGTTTACATTAAAGATTTGGAAGGGACGTCAAAAGTCAATGGGTGATGAATTAAATTTTCATATAGATTCTTATCAAATATCTAATGTAAAATCATAGTATTAATAAAACTATAGAGTATTATCATCTTTATTTCTTATTAGATTATTTGAGATGTTGTGATTATGATTTTTCTTTAAATAAATTTTTTATATAATATCCTTTTTCATTCTTCTATAGAGATTTGATATTTTGATTAATTTTATGGAGAATGATGTAGGACAATAATATATGGGTACAATTTCTATTAATTCATGTTTTTGGATGATAAATGTTTGAGGAAATGTTAGATATGTTAATTAAAATTCCAAAACACATGATTAAAGCTCAAAGTATAATGAAGGAACCTTAAATTCATAGTAATAATGTTCTCTCGTTTGAGGTAGAAGGCCATTTTTTTATTAAAGTATCTTAAGGGATAAGTTTTATGCATTTTGGTAGAAATTGAATTTTATGTTCCTAGTTTATTGGTATGTATAAAATTCTAAAAAAGGATGGATTAGTGTCATATAATGTAGATATACCTTAGATTTTATCTCAAATACAAGATGTGTCTCATGTTTCATTACTAAAAATGTACTTAAATTATAAATTTCATTCTTTGAGTTCTAAAGTCGTATAGTAATAGGAGAGTCTCTCTTGTGAAAAAAATTTACATCATACCTTGGATCATAGAAATCATATAGTAGGAAATAAGGTTTTTCCCTTGGATAAGGTTTATTCTAAGAATCACATGATTGTGGAAGCAACATGGGAATTGGGGAATAGTATGAGGGAAACCTTCTCCCACTTGTTTCTGTAATGAATAAAATTATTAAAACAAAATTACTTAATGGGGGAAATGTGAAAAACCATGTCATACTAGAAATATATAAATCTTATGCTTCATACATATTCATTTTATTGACTTATATTCATAATTTTTTTATAAAATTCATTATTAAAAAATGAATAGTTTTAATTAACAACTTTTTTTCTATGTTTTACATAGTTCTAATTAAATTATAAATTTATTCATTTGATATTTTATTTTGAAAAAAAGTGCACCATTTTTAGAATCAATATAACTGTTAGGACCAATAGGGGCCTATATACACTGAGAGGGGGGGGGGTGAATTAGGGTATGGATATTCTTTTTTAAAGTTCTTCCTTCCCCATTGGATCTTGACCTCTTTATTACAAGGGTCACTTTGTTTGCACTTGTGTGTTTATTATGATCACTTATTTTCTTCTTTATCTAATGCTGATGCTTTAAATGGAATGCAGGGAAGTAAGCAGGAAGATAGATAGATTTTTACTTGGTTCACCCTCACTAGGCTATGTCCAAGGAGCATACACCGACAAGTTGCCAGTCGTACCAAATTCCACTATTCTTCACAAGATGTGGATTACAAGGTTCGGGCTGGATCACTTCTATGCCCAGGCTCACTGCCTTTACAATATTTAGGGTCAGCTCACTGTTTTCTCAAGGGTCACTCCCTGTCTCTCTCTCTCTGGCTCACTGCTGGTGGAGAGGATCACCTTCTTTCTCTTCCTTTGATAACTGCTCATGGAAGGAATCCACAAACAGTTTATATACCTATAGGTCTCTTCATTTGCATAAATGAATGCATCCTATGTTTTATGTGGATGCTCTGTTGATGTCCAACTTTCACCCATATATTAATATGTCTTTTCACCGAAGGTATCGGGAAATCTTCCAGCTTCCACACGGCCCGAAGGTACAGCCGGGAAATCAACTTTACTTGGCGTGCAAGTCTACCTTAACACACAAGTATCAGCGCGCAAGTCACAAATGGCTTGCAAGTCCTCCTCCGGCACTTGCGCGACACAATATTTTCCAACTCCACACTTGCGCGACTCACTTACTTTCTCGCCTACACCACCTCAGGCATGCAACAAACACTAGGCACACAAATTCCTATCCTGGCATGCAAGTCCCACTTGCGCGACACACCACCACTTGCACGTCCACCACACCTGCGCGACAGGAGCTCTGAATCTTCAAAGTGTTGAACTCCGGTAAGAAATGAGGAGGGGTGGTCCAGTATTTATTGGAAAATTTACCACCATGTGCGATGGCATGCATGTCAACCCTCGGCGCGCAAGTCTCGGTGCGCAGGTCTCTTCTATCCTCATAGACACTTGAGCGACCAAACCAAACACCTGCACGATCCTTCTTCCTTTTGCATATTTTGATCTTCTATTATTGAAAAACCATAGGTGCACAAGTTCTCAAGATTCCAAGGTATTGGCGCGCAAGTCACTTTCATGGCGCGCAGGTCAGCTGCGCGACCTCACCAAAACGTGCACAACCCTTATCCCTTTACCATATTTTGATGATCTGATCTTGAATAACATATGGAGTGAAAGTTTCCAAGCCTTCAAGTACACGACATGCAATTCCCCTTTGACAAAAACCACTTTTCTTCATTTGTCAATTTTCAGGCCCAAAAATTTGGAAAACACTGGAAAACGGCACCACCTTATATCTGTTCATTTTATGCCACCTCCAGATCATCCATCCCTTTTTAGAAATTATTGAATCAAACATGGATCATTGACCACAAAACTTAAACTCGACATTCTAGTATGAAATCCCCATTGTCAACAAATTTTTATGTCATGGTTTGCATTTTCAACAATCAAAACACTGATGTTCACTTCGTCAATAAACAGAATCTCCTAAAAAATGCTTCAATGATTTCTTGATGGATTTTTTTCCAACAATATCCCCCTTTGGGTTTGTTGACAACTCTTATATAAAAGGATACATCGTTGATTCTTCAGCCACCATTCGCCTTTTTCAATTCTGATAGCGATCAAGGATATACCGAACACATACTCTAATCCCACATGAGCAATGCTCGGCGTGAGAAACAAGAGTAAATGAAAATTTTATCAATGGATCACTTCATCTCTAACATCCACTGTTGACAGCAAACTGATACCAATTTTTACAAAACTGATACCAATTGTGGGAAATATTCTTACCACATTCCCACATCTCTCTTTTTCTTTTATCACGATCCTTAGCTATCGTGATGCCTATTCTTTGATCGATCACTTCTAGCATTGTCAGATTTAAGACGCTCCCACTTTCTCATTACTCTCACCCTATCTGGCTGCTCCACCTGTCAGCTTCTCCCCAAATCATTCATGATTTGTCAAATTTCCACACTGTCTCCCCCTTGAACAATCACTATTTTCTCCCCCTTTTCAACAAACCCAAAGGTTATGCCTTTGCAGTTTGTAATAGAGTAGAGAACACATATCAGTAATTTAGGGAAAACACACATCATACCTCGGGGAGAGGGGGGGGGGATGGGTTTACATCCACAATATTTCAAGTTAGGGGAGTCTACTAAACTCCCAGAGCAAGTCAATGCCTCTCAAAATGTTCCTTGGGTAAGGCCTTTTTCAGAATGTCTGCAACCTGTAGCTATGTAGGCACATACACCAACTTCACAATTCCTTGCTCAACCTTCTCCTTGATGAATTGATATTTGATCTCAATGTGTTTGGTCCTTGAGTGATGGACGGGATTTTAAATGAGATTTATAGAACTAGAGTTATCACACTAGATTCCTATCGGAGTCTTCACGTCAACTCTCATATCTTTAAGCTGTTGCTTTATCCACTATAACTGTGTGCATTCTTGAGTGGCTGAAATATACTTAGCTTCTGCGGTGCTCAATGAAATGAAATCTTGCTTCTTTCTAAACCAAGAAATACACAATCCACCAAGATAGAATTCACCACCAGACGTTTATTTTCTATCATCTGTTGAACTGGCCCAGTCTGCATCAGTATATCCTAATAACTCTGTCTGAGATTTTTCAGTATATGTCAAGCCGAAATCCACTGTTCCCAAGATATTATGAAGTATTCTTTTCACTAAAAGAATTTTGATTTCCTTTTGATTACTCTGATATCTCACTTCTTGGAATGTGGTGAAAACAATATCAGGCCTTGTTGCGGTCAAGTACAACAAGCTCCCAATAATTTTCCTTTATTCGGTAATATTAACTACCTTTCCATCCTTATCTTTTTATAATCTCATTCGGGTAGCAACCAGGGTTATCATCTCCTTTGAATTATCCATGAAAAACCTTCTTAAAACCTCCTTGGCATATTTGTATTGAGAAATGAATTTTCCATTCCTTCCTTGTTTCAACTATAGACCAAGGAAAAACGTTAGATCTCTAATCATTGACATTTAAAACTCATTTTTCATGAATTCGGAAAACATTCTGCACTGAGCTTCATTTGATCCACCAAATATTATGTCATCGACATACACCAACACCATCATTCTTTGATTACTATCATTTCTGAAATAGAAATTTTAATCAACTCCCCCACGCTGGAAACCAAGCTTCTTCAAGTACTGATCAAGCCGTGAGTACCATGCCCTTGGTGCTTGTTTCAGCCCATACAACGCCTTCTTCACCCTGCAAACTTTGTTCTCATACTCATGGATGGGAAAACCATCTGGATGCTCAATATACAACTCCTCTTCATGAACACCATTCATGAATGTGGATTTGACATCCATCTGGAACACTTTGAACTTTCTTTGCACTGCTATGGAAAAAAATAATCTGATTGTCTCCATCCTTGCAACCTGTGCAAATGTCTAATCAACATCTATTCTCTCTATCTGGGAGTATCCCTTGCACAATAGTTGCACTTTGTTCTGAATCACTATGCCATGTTTATTCATCTTATTGCGATAGACCCATTTAATCCCAATGAAATTCTTATCTGTTGGCCTCGAAACAATCCCCCACATCTGATTCTTCTCAATCTGATTTAGATCTTCATTCATGACCTGAACCCATTTATCATTTTCAGCTGCATCAGCAAAGAATTTCGGCTCAACCTGTGATAGTAATGAATTCTGTAGGAGTGATTTCATTCTTCCTGTCTAACCTAGAGCTCACTGATCACTGATGATATTCTGCCTGTCAATTTCAGCTCGACTCTTTGGCTTTTGTGCAGATAAGGATTTTACTTCTTCGTACTAACCATCAGTATCCTCTTCTGAATCATCTTTAGCCACTTATGATCTCCCTGAGTCTCTTACCAATTCCTCACTTTTAACAGAAAACATTTCACTGTGTCATTGTTCAATGACCTCATTTCTTTGGACATCTCTCAAATTTTTGTTGACACACCTTTGATTTTCTCTTGCAGCTTCTTAGTATCCTGAAAACTTGTCAGCTAAAACAACTTGTTAGAATGAAATAAATAAGAATGATATGCATGATTATTGCTGCTTCTACCCATCATTCTTTCTTCCCTCGATAGGCAACACCGAAGCTGAGTCATCCAATTATTTCTTTGATGGCTCTTGCATCTAATTTTGTTATAGAATGCTCCCCCAATGTTATAAAACACTTCCTGGGGTTATGACCACAGTTTAGACCCATAAACACTCTTCATTTCCTCATGCATCATTTATTATAGCCTGGAACTCAGTATTGAGATATTAACCAAATCTCTAATCCTACTGAGTTGAGACTCGGTGTAGGAAACAAGAGATAGAGTTAATAACACAATCACTTCCTATTGTGCTCTATTTCTCCCTTTCTTATTTAACTATGGTACCCGATTTGAATCAATTGAAACTCGGGAACATATCACTTCTCCACTTTGCATCTTTAGATGCCACTTCACCTTGGATCTTATCTCCCTAAGACCTGAAACACTTGAATAATCAGTTAACAACATTTATACACGTAGGGAGAGGGGTTCTTCTGGACTCCTCAAGATGAGGATTTCAGTCGATCCTAATGGGTCAAACCTTTGATTCTTTCTTTTAGAGTATCACATTCCTTCCTTGCTTCTTATAGTTTCCTGGCCAACTTCAATTTCTCTGTCCATATGACTAAGCATTAATCACCTGCATGCTGAGTATTTTTATGATATGAAGATTCTGTAGACCTAGCCTTTCTCGTTATTTTGGGTTTAAACCCATTAGTAAACATTTCTATCTTTTATGTTCTACCAAAATTCCATTTTCCATGATTATTTCTCTGAGCATGAATCTCTTTTCTTTCTATCTTCCCTTCTTCCACCATTGCAAGGATCTTGTACCTTCCTCCACTTTTCGTTGTGGAACATGACCATCGACTTTTTCAATACATTCTTTGTTAATCTTTGTTTTATGATATTTCTGAGTCACCACACTCTTTGTCACTCGTGGTGAGTCCTCCCTTGAATGTTCATTCTTCTTTTTCACAGCTGGAGTATATCTCCCCTTAATCTTCAGGGTTTGTTCACATTCTCTCCTTGAGAGCTGTTGTGAGTATGACAGAGGAGGTGACTGATACACCTTTCGTTCCACTCCATGTGATTCCCCTAAGGCTCTTAGCCTATTCTTTTTCTTACTAATTTGTATCTCACTATAAGATGCCTCTTTATACATCACAGTACTGAAGATTCTCTTTCTAGGATCCTTTTCCTTTCTCGCATTCTTCTTGCTTCAATTTCTTGCCAAATGCCCTTGATTGAAACATATGGAACATCTTCTATTGAAGGCATACCAAATTTCAATATCTCTCAGCCAAGATATTGATGCATCTTGAGTTCTTCCTCTGAAATTGAGCTCCTAAGCTTCCTGACACATATTCATGGTGTGTCCCATTCTTCCACAGTAATAACATCTTATGAATTCCTTCCTCTGAGAGACTCTTCTCTCTGACTTTTCATGATGCTTCTTCTTATCCTCAGATTTATCAATGTGTCTATTTTCATAGATTGAAATGTAATCCAGAGCATCTGGACAGAATCTTGATGTGTCGCCATGAATCCCGCAGAAATAGCACATGCTATGATTTCTTTCTGTAAAATCCGTGTAAGGTCTGTCTCTAGCACCTACATGGTTTTTCTTAACTCTGGAGATTTTCACTGCATTTTTCATATCACGCATAGTAGTGGGATCCTCATATCCAATTCCAGATTTTCCCAAAATGGATGGCCATTGAGATGATATGATCCTTTCATGCTTCTCCTCTGATGTAGCATATTTGGCTTTAATTTTATCATCACCTACTGAAGGATAATCAAATAATAAGTGTAGCGCATCCTTCAATTTGGGGTTATCTTCAGATTTAGATTTCTCCATTTCATTCTTGAATGATTATATTTCTTCCTCTAGTTGCTGAATCATTGTATCTCTTGATTCAAGTTGATCATTATGTTATTTTCTGAGATTCTTCTAGCTACTGAACTCGTCTTCATGTTCCCGTGTGAGTTTTTCCACCATGTCACTTTTCTCCTTCACCTTCAATTTTTCTTGAGCCACATATTCAGAGACAGATTACTTCTCTTGTTGTAGCCTTTGAATCTTCTGAACTTCTTCTGATAACTGTGTTGCTAGATCATCATTTCTAGCTTTATGATTCTGAACTTCGTCTAACTTTTGATCCTCTTCATAGTCACCAGCCTTTTGTTTTCCTTTCATTTTAGCCATCTTTTGTAGATCTACACTTTGAGAATCATTCTTCTCTTTTAGGTCAGTAGCCACATCAATAATCCTTTGATTTAAGCCTATTAGCTTTTTGACCTCAATAGCCAGTAATTTGACTTGGATATCTATAGATTTGACTTCTTCATCCAACTTATGATCCACTTCCATTGTCATGTTAACAACATCTACTGGTGGCCTACTTCTTGAAACTTCATCATCATCAGTTGTTTCAGTATCACTTTTAAGTTCAAGTACTTCACTCATTCCTAATTCATGATTGATTGAAAAAATATTTTCCCTATCAGATTCATCCAGGCTTTCTTTCAGTAAGTTGTTTGATTCATTTAATTGAATCACAATTTTTCCATACATAGTTCCACACTGAGGAATACCACCTAACTTCTGATTCTTATTTGCTGTTTTTCCCTTTGCCATGGCACACCGAGTTAAGGGATGACTGATTGTTTGACCACACAAATCAACTATCCCAAGTCAGAGCAAACAAATCTAATAACAAAAATAATCCTTTTGATACCCTTTGTTAGGACCAATAGGGGCCTATATACCCTGAGAGGTGGGGGGGGGGGGTGAATCAGGGTATGGATATTCTTTTTCAAAGTTCTTCATACCGCACTGGATCTTGACCTCTTTATTACAAGGGTCACTTTGTTTGAATTTGTGTGTTTATTATGATCACTTATTTTCTTATTTATCTGATGCCGAAGCTTTAAATTCCATGTAGGGAATTAATCAGGAAAACACAATGATTTTTACTTGGTTCACCCTCACTTGGCTACGTCCACGGAGCATACGCTGACAAGTTGCCGGTCATAGAAAATTCCACTATTCTTCACTAGATGTGGATTACAAGGTTCGGGCTAGATCACTTCTATGCCCAGGCTACCTGCCTTTACAATGTTTAGGGTCAGCTCACTACTTTCCCAAGGGTTACTCCCTGTATCTCTCTCTCTCTGGCTCACTGCCGGTTGAGAGGATCACCTTCTTTCTCTTCCTTTGCTCAATGCTCTTAGAAGGAATCCACTCCCAGTTTATAGACTTGTTGGTCTCTTCATTTTCATGAAATAATTCAACCTCTGTTGTATGTAGATGCTCTTTTGAAGTCCAACATTCACCCATAGATTAATATCTCTTTACACCGAACGTATCGGGCAATCTTCCAGCTTCCACATGACCAAAAAGCACAGCCGTGAAATCAACCTTACTTGGCACGTATGTCTACCTCGGCGCGCAAGTATCTGTGTGCAAGTCAGAACTGGCATGCAAGTCCTCCTAATAAACTTGCGCGGCACATGCTTTTCCAACTCCACACTTGTGCGACTCACTTCCTTCCTCGCCTAAACCACCTCAGGCGCGCAACAAACACTTGGCACACAACTTCCTATTCTGGCACGCAAGTCCCACTTGCGCGACACACCACCACTTTCATGACCACCACACCTGCGCAAGGGGATCTATGAATCTTCAAATTGTTGAACTCCGGTATGAAATGAGGAGGGGTGGTCCATTATTTATAGGCAAATTGACCACCCTGCGCGATGGCGCACAAGTCAACCCTCACTGCGTAGGTCTCGGCGTGTAGGTCTCTTCGGTCCTCCTAGACACATGCATGACCAAACCAAACACCTGTGCGACTCTCTTTCCTTTGCCATATTTTGATCTTCTGATCTTAAAAATCCATAGGCACGCAAGTTCTCAAGCTTCCAAGGCATTGGCGCACAAATCTCTTTCACGGCGCCCAAGTCACCTGCTCGACCTCACCAAAACATGCACGACCCTTATCTCTTTTCCATATTTTGAGTATCTGATCTTGAAAAACATATGGCATGCAAGATTCCAAACCTTCAAGTACAAGGCGTGGAAGTCCCCTTTTCCAAACACCACTTTTCTTCATTTTTCGATTTTCAGGCCCAAAAACTTGACATACACTGGAAAACAGTGCCATCTTGTATATGTTCTTTTTATGCCACCTCCAGATCATCCATCCCTTTCTCTACATTCTTGAATCAAACATGGATCATTGACCATAGCTCTTGAACTTGATATTCCACCATGAAATCCCCTTTGTCAACAAATTTGTATGTCATGGTTTGCATTGTCAACTATCACAACACCGATGTTCACTTTGTCAACAAACAGAATCACCTAAAAAATGCTTCAATGATGTCTTGAGGGATTTTTTCCCAATAATAACTAATTTAACATTTGGTGATTTTATTATTTTTCTTAACACATTGACATTTTTTTGAATAGTGAAAATATTGATTTTGGAAAAACAATCATTTATTTTATTTAATTCGTGTAATTTAAATGTCCTATTCAGATTAAATTTGGTTTAAATGTATCATAATATCTATTTTATTTAATTATTTACAAATATTTTCTTATGAATAAAAATTATATTTTATTTTTGGTAAACGTAAAATTTGACTCTTAAAAACTCAATTTTCTAAAGACACTTTTACATTGCATTTTGTACACATATATTTAATGGAATTTATTCCACTTATAAATATTGATTTATGAAAAATGGATTTAATATTTGGAATCATGATGTTCAAATTTTTAAATCTAGATGTTCCTTTTTTGGTCATTATAGAAATTTTATGTTGTACGATGTTATCACCCAAATGATGGTTAAAAGGGTAAAACATGTTAATTATGGTACAAAATAAGTGATAAGGTTTGAAAATATTATCTTAATTATTATTTAATTATATCATATTCACCATATTTACCATATATTCTAAATTATTGTTTTTTGGATCCACTTTTCCATGATTATGACATTACATTATTTTTAAAAATTGAAATACTACAAGGGAGACACTCCCATCACTTATAAAAGGGGACTTTCTATCCCTAAAAAACTATATTGAAAAATCTATGCATAAATAACATTAAAAAAATCCCTCCCCATGTCTATGATTTAATGGTCTTCTAAAAACACCAATCCTATAATGATTATGGTGTTATCCAAATAGTGTTATCTGAGGAGGAAATATAAGTCCAACCTAACATTTTTAATGTATATTTCTTCTTGTACATCCTTAAAATATACAAATAGATTTATAAAAACATTATAATATTTAATATAATGAAAAATTGTTATGATTATTTTAAATCCATTTTCATTTCCTCTAACATGTTATTAGAATTAAAAAGCTTTCATGTACGCACGTGGGGACTACCACCTCCAAGAAACTATGAGTTTCATTTTGCCACACTGCCTCACATGGTTGGTTATGGAGATATAATTAAATAATATATATAGTTTTTAAGAAATAATTGTGATTATATAAATATAATATATTAGTTACCTTCTCAAACATTCCATCTATTGAAAATTGATATCATCACTCAAGCATATGTGTGGAATACCACCTCTCTAAAATAATGTGATTCATTTTCATTACAGCCTCAAAGGGTTGGTTATATATATTAAAATAATCAATAAATATGAAATCTATAATATATTTAAAATCCTAGAAAAGAAAAATAATTTACATTTTATTTTTTTCAACTCATTATAAAAATGAAAAGCTCATTCATGCATTCGTACAAACTACCATCTCTAGGAAAAGACGTTGTACATTTTACGTGACAACCATAAGTGGTTTATTTTAATTGTTTATCTAACTTATAAATATGAGAAATATAACATGTTTAAAATTATTTATTTAATTTTAACTAACCTATTCTACCATGGTCAACTCACTAATTTTTATTAATGTAATAAATTGAACAACCCAAAAAAATCCAAAATAAACACAACCATTTCATAAATATATAAATCATCACAGTAAATGATACTAATAAAAATAATTAAATGAAAATGAAAAGGTTTATTAATATCGTATAAATCATGAAAATTTTATTATTTTGGAATTATTTAATGTATGAGGATTTATGGGACATATGGTAAGGTATTTATCTTTAAAAAATTATTTTCATTTATTCCAATCAAATCTTCTTCATCCATTTCAATGTTCTTAAAAATATATTAAAAATTTAGGTTATAAATTAATGTTTTTGAAATTTAATTTTCAAATTTTTTTTCATTTTCATTTAATTATTTTAAAAAATAATATATTCAATTTTTACTATACCTATCATTTTGATGTTTTTATATATACCAAAGTGAAAAATTATTTTTTTAACATATATGGATTAACAGATTTATCAAATTGTCAGAGCCAATATTCATTTTCAATAATACTTTACCATTTTATATAATTTTTTATATAAAAATATTTCTCTCAATATTCGAGGATGTTTCTGTTTTATAATGTTTTTATAATGAAATTAAAAGTTTTTATTATCCTAATGAGATAACAAAAAATGTTAATTACATAGGGGCTTGAATACCAATTCAGATAGATTAATGTTTAAGGTGAGAGTTACTTGTTTTTTATTCATGTAATGGTTGTTTAACATTTTATATAAATTAATGTGAGCTGTTAGAGATCTGATGATGGGCGATCCCATAATAACTCAACAAATCACTATGTAAAGTGATGTTATTTACCAGTGATTGGTTGTTCCAAAGAGATATGAGAATTATTCGGTTAGGTTATTCAATTGTAATAGTTCTTGTAAGGGATAATTTAATTATATTGTCCCAAGGTAACTATGTAATTTTACAATAATTTTTTATAATTTAAATATATTGATTTTAAAAGTCAATAAAGTGATATTATATTTTTAAACATATTTTAAGTCTTTTTTTATCAAATAAAGGTAAAAGGATTATTTTTAAAAGAATAGTATTCATGATTTTTCATGTTTTCAAATAAACTCATATGATTATGATTTTTCATATATGATTTCAAATAAAATGTTTCAAAAAATAAATTAAGGAATTGACTTGTTTTCATGGAAATGTAAATTAATATTTTAGGTTGAATGTTTATTATGAAAAATTAAATTTTGTTATGGGTTTTTAGATTTAAAAATGAAATAATTGCGTTATTCGAATTTACTTCCCTTAGTAAGATTATTACATTTCCAAATTTATAAATGAATTACAAAATATAATAAGAATGAGTAGAAATTTTATTAAAAATGTAGATCCAAAGAAGGGAGTTACCTTAAATTAAGAAAATGATCCATTTTAAATAACTTTTTTTGTAGGAAAATTGAAACATTGTGAAAATATCCACATTTTTGTCCACTTTTTTCACTAATTCTCATATATCATAATATCTATGTATAAGATAAATACATGAAAAATTAACCTTTGATTTAAACCATATATTTATCAGTTTAATATATTAGAAGTAATTATATTAGTTTTATCATTTTCAAATTTTAAAATTTATAAATTTATCTATTCAATAATCTTTCAATTTATAAATTAAAGAGATAATTTATTAAAAAATTCCATTTTAAAAAATAATATATTCATAACCATATTTTAATCCATTTTTAATTAATAACTATCTTTTTATCTACTATAAATTTTATTCTACTTATACATTTCTTATCTAATTTATCATGGATCAATTTAGTTTAGTGTTTCATGTGAAACAGGTTAACAACATATTATTTACTTATCGAAAAAATAGTGAAATTTTGGGTGGTTAAAGTTTCTTCATTAATTAAATTTAATCGTTTTATTTTTATTTATTACGAAACTAACGAAATAGGTAAGGGTGTCTATGATATATAAATGTGTCTACATTTAATTTCTAAATTGATACCAAACATAGTGTCCCTATTATGAATATTTTACTCATCTTTTCCCTTATCGTAAGAATATAACTAATATTTACTATTTATATAGTAATCTTTCATTTGTACCTCAATACAATAAGAGTATTGTTTTCAGAGGTATTTATAGTCAATATTATATTAATATGTGATAATGGTTTTAAGTTTATATGTTTTTTTATAGTCATGTAAATTATATCACTCTATCTATCAAGTTCACCAATACATGACCTATACCAAATTTAATTTGTCCAAAGGAAGGAAAAATTTATTTTATGGGAAACACATAATTTTAGACAATTGTTAAAAAAATATTTATATAATTGGCATGAAATAATCATAACCATAATAAATTTTCTATTATTAATGTTGAGTTAATAAGGTTTCCTTATGACTTTTCCATTACATCATGTTTTTGAAAATAAAAAACACTCATTCTCAAGGAAAATTTCATTTTCTTATATTTTGTCTTCATAAAGAAAAAATATTATTTCTGAATGAAATTTATCCTCATCAATTTTTCATTTTTCATACTATAATTATAAAATTTGGTTTTTTTCAAACCATCACAATCATATATATACTTAGATATAAAGAATTCTGTTTTCAGGATCCGAATTCAAGTTCTGAATTCTCTGAATACTCTTATGAGTTATGACTCCGAGTTCTTTGAATTCACACTCTGAACTCTTATGAGTTCGGACTCTTAGTTCATAGAATTTAGACCCTGAACTATTATGAGTCCAGACTATGAATTCTACTCAATTCAGACTTTGAACTCTAATGAGTTCAGACTCCTAATTCTACTCAATTCAGACTCCAGACTTTTATGATTTTAGACTTCGAATTCCTATGAATTCAGACTCCAAACACTTGCAAGTTCAGACTCCAAATCCTACTAAATTCAGACTCTGAACTCTTTCGAGTTTAGACTCCGAATTATTCTGAATTCAGACTCTAAACTTTTGCATGCTCAGACTCTAAATTCCTATGAATTCAGACTCTGACTTTTATGAGTTCATACTATGAATTCTAATTAACTCAGACTCCGAATTCTTATGAATTCAGACTATGATGTTTATAGAATCCTAAATCTAAATTCCTTGATAAATAGTATATGAATATCCATATTTTATACACTCTGAATAGTTTTTGGTTAGATTCCAAACGTTCATTTTTCCTTAGACTCAGAAAAATAAATTTATTCAAGAAACTATATTTTTCTTAACCTTGTTTTAGTTATGAAATGATGTCATTCTTTCAGTTACTAACTATCTGTTGTTTGAGTGACACATGTACAGGTCCCTCCGAAATTCAAGGAAAAATATCACCGTTGGTGGTGGGAGCCAACCGTTGGAGCTATGCCTATAAATAGGAGTTCATTTGAACGAGTTCAATACTATTCTATGACTCTAGTGATTACATGTTGTTGAAGTGATTTCTAGAGAGAGACTCTCATGCTTTATGCATACTAAACATATTGTTCATAATTTCATAGTGTGACTCCAAAAGTTGCTGAGTACATTCGAGGGCTTCTAGATATATAATGACAGAGGTGTCGACTACATTAAAGTTCGAGGACATTCTTGCTGAGGAAGACAGAGGTGTCGAGTATCCTGAAGTTGAAGGCTTGCAGGGATAGCTAGATAGAATCTTATATTCATATCGATGGATTACACTAGTTTGGGTAAGACAGAATTTCTTGAATGTATAAATCAAGGGACCTTTATCCAAGGTTGTTGGATACCCAACTATTTGGGTTAAATGATTTACTAATTGTTACTAGTTTTGTTTCAAGTTTTCTGCTGTATTTTGATTGTTGAGGAAAGTATAACTATCTTATACATTTTTATACTTTTACTCTGATTAGTAAGATTATATACACTCTAAGGTAGAATCTTTATCTTTGTTAGCTTTTGATAAGTTTCATTTCTGGAACCCCTTTTTCAGAATTAAGCAAGTTTTTAGAACTTAGAGGTATTGGGAATTTACCTTGTTGAACTTTGTTAAACATAGTTTTGGTTAAGTTTAAAAATAAATGTTTTTATACCAACATTAAAGGTTCCAAAGGAATTTTTAAAGTATATAATTCACCCCCCTCTTGTATATTGATCATAAATATCATTAGATACTATAATCAGTATCCACATTTAGTATTTCGATCCTACAATTGGTATTAGATTAGGTCTCTGAAATAATTATATTCAAATATAAGTTTTCTTACTCATGATTTCATTGTTCTATATATTCATTTCTTAGGATTATTTTCCTTGTTTATGAACTTTTATTGCTAACTAGTTTGTGTGGAATGATATTTTCTTTAAGATGGCAGGAATCAATGTTGGATTAATAGGATACCTAAATCCTACTAGACCACCTATTTTTGATGGAAATGATTACAAGTACTGGAGAGATCACATGAATAAATTTAATATCAATACTGGAGTAAATAACATTGTTATGTTTAATAGAGGATATAAAATTCCTGACAAAAAAGTTAGTACTTTCACCAACCAAGAAAAGCACGAATATCAACTAAATTATAAGGTACTCAATACATTTCTTTGTTCTGTGACTAGAAATATATATATAGCCAAATTTTATTATTTGAAGAAGAAAATTTCATTGGGAAAAATATTTAAGTTACACACTTTGTAACTTCCAAAGTTATTGAAACTATAAGAGCCATGCTCAGAGCTGAATATCATGGTTTTTTCTTTCCTTATGAAGAACCCATATGTATGGTGCATCAAAGGTTCATGACTATTAGTAATTTTTTACAATCTATGGGTGAGAAAGGATTAGATTATGAATCTCTTGGGGGGAAAATCATTGACATCATGCCAAATGAGCGGGAATCTAAGAGGACAACTATTGATGAGAACAAAAAGATTACTCAGATTTCTCTTGATGAACTTTTTGGAACTCTTCTTCAACATGAGACTAGAATGAAGAGAGATGTTGAAAATATTAAGAAGAAGAATAGATATGGCAGTGTTTCTTTTACTACAACTTCAAATCATATGAAATCCAAGAATCCCGAGAGAGTTACTAGATCTAAATCCAATAAGGTTGTTATTCTATCTGAATCTAGTGGAAGTGAATCTTCCGAAAATGAATTATCCAATCTTCCTAGAAGGATGAATAATATTTTTGGATAGAAGAAATTTCAATCTAGATACAAGAATAATGAATGGAAAGATAATAAGGACCTGGAAGTCACATGTTATGAATGAAAGAGAGCTTGACATATAAGATCAGGTTGTCCTATTCTTAAGAGAAAGGATTGAAAAGAAAAGCATTCTGAGTGAAATAGAAAGAAGTTCTTCAAAGATAAAGCTATGAATGTTTTGAATGCTAATGACACCTGGAGTTCCAGTAGTGGTGACTCTTCAAATGAATCATCAGAAAATGAATCTTCTGGACAAAATACTCTTGGTTTAATACCCAGACTACCTATTAAAAATCATTTCTTAATGGATAAGGTACACAATTATGAATCCATGACCAATGTATCTTTAAATATTAATAGTAAATACTATAAATCTTCAGATGAATAATCATATTCTGATGAGGATAATGCTTTACCCACCTATGAATAAGTTTCTAGTTTTTCTAAACTTCTTGAGAAATAGAATTAGAAACTCAATAAAAATCTTAATAAAGAAAATTCGTGGAATACTATTCTTACTAAGATAATATCAGATCTTTCTAAAGTTCTTGATAAGAAAATTTTTGATTTTGAATATATTTCAAAAAATCTTGAGGAAGAAAATTCTAAGAGGGATAAACATTCTAAGGATCTAGAAAACGTAATTTCTACAAAAAATGTTTTGAGCCTAACTCTAGTTCCAAATCAAATGATTTGGAAGAAAAGAACTTGGTTATTAGGCTGAAGTTAGAAATATTCTCCTTGAGTTAGTTTTTGTCAAACTTTACCTCAGTTAAGGAGAATTTTGATAATATGTATACACAAATCCAACCTTTAAAAAATAATTCTATTTTTGGTTATACAAGTTCAATACCAATTTTTAGAAACAATTACATTATTTCTCAAAGTGATCCATTCTGCACTAAGTGTCAGTGCGGTGGGAATGGGGAAATTTTTTTTCCCTAAACAGAACTCAGTCTTTAGGATTTCATAAGGGTTATTTTTCAATGAAAATTTTGGTTCCTAATATTTTTCTTTCTGAAGTTTCCGGATCCAAAAATGCTTTTGTTTTGAAAGTCTTACTCTTTTATTTTTAGGAAAATAATGATAATACCAATAGAAATACATGGTAAATGGATAATAGATGTTCCCGGTATATGACTGGTAAAAAAACTACATTGAAAATATTATCATGGTGGAAGGAGGAAAAGTATATTTCAGAGATAATGCTCAGGGAGAAATTGTTAGTATAAGTAACATCGTTCTTCTTTGAAAAACATTGATTTTGAATGTTTTATTTTTTAAGGGTCTTAAGCACAATCTTATCAGCATAAGTCAATTATCTTATGAAGGTTACTTTGTGAATTTCATGAATGACAAGTTCTTAGTACACAATTCAAGGAAGAGTTTATTCATTCTGTTCATACGCATGAGAACGTATACAGACTAAACATAGAAGATATTAGGAGCCAAGACTTACCTTGACATAGTGAAATGTAAGATCATTCTTGGTTGTGGCATAGAATATTAGGTCACCATAACCTTAGGAACCTATGTAAATATTCTAAGAAAATACTAAGTAAGGATCTATAGGATATTAGATTTGATTATTCAAAAGATTTTGATCCTTCTAAGTATGGAAAGCAACATAAATCAAGTTTTAAATTAGTTGGTGAAGTCTCAACCACTGATTCAGTACAGTTAGTGAACATGGATCTTTTTGGTCCAACATAAACTAGAAGCATTAGAGGAAAATTTTATGTATTTTTCTTATTTGAGGATCAAACGAGATTTACTTAGGTATATTTTCTAGCAAATAAGTATGAAGCTTTTTATTATTCTAAAAGTAATAGAACCCATGTTAAAAATGAGAAATATATTCTTTTGGTAACTATTCATATTGAACATGGAGTAAAATTTCAAAATTCTTATTTTGAAAATTTTTTTAGTAGAAAAGGCAGTACTCATAACTTTACAGCACCTAGAACACCTCAACAAAACGGTGATGTTGAATGAAGAAAGAGAATTATTCAAGAAACTACAAGAACAATGTTGAGTGATTATTCTATTTCCAAACATTTTTGGGATGAAGCTGTATGTACTGTTTGTTATACTATAAATCGAGTTTGGATTAGACCTTTTATTAATAAAACTCCTTATGAGTAATGGAATGGTAGAAAAATTAGAGTTTCCTACTACAAGGTTTTTGGTTTCAAGGTATTAATTCTAAATAATAATGATAATATACACAAAGTTTTACTAAAATTTGATGAAGGAATTTTCAAAGGTTACTCCACAACCTCTAAGGCTTATAGATTTTTCAATAAAAGCACTTCTACTATTGAAGAAATAGTACATGTGAAATTTGATGAAACTGATACTTTTGTTTTTAAGAAGCCTCAACCTACATCTTTGGATGTGTTTTAAAAAAGGTATTACCAACCTCTGATAAAAGAACCTTCGGATAAGGAATATTTCAAAGAAGATATATATGAAACTTTTTTCCAAGAAGTCTTTCAACCCTATGTTGATGAACATGTTTTAGAAAACACAAATCAATTGTTTCTCAAGAATCATCACAGTGATAGTATCATCGGTGATGTAAATCAACATGTAAAGACAAGAAGTTAGTTATGAAATTAAGTATAACATCTAGCATTCGTTTCCCGATTAAAACCAAGAAGCACTGATGAATCTTTAGGTAATGATGATTGGATAAAAGCTATGCAAGTTGAACTAAATGAATTCAAATGGAATAATGTATGGATCTTGGTTAAAAGACCTAAAAAACGTCTACTATTGGTGTAAAATGGGTTTTCAAAAATTAGTGTGATGAAAATGGAATCACTGTAAGAAATCAAGATATATTGGTTGCTAAAGCCTATAATCAACAAAAAGAAATATACTATGAATAAACCCATTCTCTCGTATCTAGAATTGAGTCTATTTGTATATTGCTTGCCATTGCAACATTCTTAAATTTCAAACAGTTTCAAATGGATGTTAAATGTGATTTCCTTAATGGTTACGTTTAACAAGATGTTTTTTTTTGAAAAACCTACTGGTTTTGAAGATACAAAACATCCAAAACATGTTTTTAAACATACCAAAGCTTTTTATGGACTCATGAAAGGCCCCTGATCCTGGTATGATAGACTTATAGGATTTTTGCTTCAAAATAATTATGTTAAAGGAAATGCTGACCTGACCATTTTTATAAAGAAAGATATGAAAAATGTTGTGATTGTTTAAACTTATGTTGATGATATTATATTTGGTTCAACACAACAATATTTAACTGATTCCTTTGCGGAACTAATGTAATCTTAGTTTGAAATGAGTATGATGGGTGAGTTAACATTTTACCTTGCTTTTCAAATTTCTCAAAAACCATAATGAATCTACATATCCCAAAGTAAGTATATTGAATATCTTCTTAACAAGTATGTATTTGAAAAAACTAAGAGTATAAGTACTCCCATTGGTACCTCAAATTCACTTGATCTAGATGAAGCTAGGAAACCAGTAGATCAAACATCTTTTAGAGGTATGACAAGATCTTCACTTTACTTGACAGCTAGTCGTCCAGACTTAATGTTTTTAGTATGATAATGTGCAAGATATCAGTCCAATCATAAGGAATCTCATTTAATGATAGTGAAAAGAACTTTTTTCTACTTAACAGGAACCATGGATTTAGGACATTTTTATACTTCTGGAAATGATTTTGTTTTGAAGAGTTTTTCAGATACTGACTTTGGTGGATGTATAATGGATAGGAAAATTACATCCTTAACTTGTCATTTCTTAGGAGATTCATTAGTTTCTTGGTCATGAAAAAATCAACACTCAGTAGCACTTTCTACTACTAAAGCTAAATATATAGTAGCTGGAAGTTGTTGTGCTCAGGTGTTGTGGATGCAACACACACTCACAAACTATAGTATGAGTTTTACCAAAACACAAATTTTGTGTGATAATACTATTTCCATCTCCTTATATACAAACTCTGCATATCACAATCATGAAAAACACAAAAATATTCGGCATTACTTTCATAGGGATCGCACATAAAAAGTAGATATCATTCTTCAATTTATCAGAACACAAGATCAACTTGTGGATATTTTCACAAAATCTTTACCTTACGATATATTTGAATACATTTAAAATAAGTTAGGAATAATAACCATAAGTTAATCATCCTTATTAACTTCCTTTTGAAAACAATCTCCTTACAGTAGTACACCCCTTTTCATAGGGGGAGTACATTGGTTTGTTAGATTTTAATTTTTTTCTGAATTTCAAAATTTTTCGTAATGAAGTTTTTCAAAACAATTCGTAATGATGTTTTTCAAAAATTTCAGGAATGATGTTTTTCAAAAATTTTCATAATGATGTTTTTCAAAAAAATTTGTAATGAATATTTTCTAAATTTTCGTAATGATGTATTGCTATGTTTTTCATAATGAATATTTTCAAAAAAATTCGTATTCAGTTTTTTCACATTTTTCATAACCAAATTTTAAGAATCTAATGTTCTTCAATTAGAATTTTCCTCACTACAAATAATATTTCTATAAATCTGAAAGGAATGATTCTTTCTTGAATTCTCATTATCATATTTTACATGTTGGTTTTTTTCATTTTGTTTTTAAAATTTTTGGATCCCCTTTTCCTTAAATCATAATGTTTTTATTTAAAACCTATAAAGATCAAATTCTATCAAATTTCTCCTTGTGACTTCCATCTCAACCGTCAGATCTGATCAGATGGTTTTCTAGTCATTAGATTGATTATGGAAGCTGAACTGTTGCCTCAATTTTCTATATAAAGAACCCCTTGATGGTTTTCCTACATTGATCTCAAAGCTCTCTCTTGATGAAGCTCTACTCTTATACTTAATCCCATTCTAAACTTCTCAGAACATGCTCAAGTCCAAATGTTTGTCACAGAATCTTCTCAGAAAGACATGTCAATTGTCAAGCCAATCTCGGAGTGGCAGGTCTATAGAGAAAGGTTGGTGCATCAAAACTTCTTCCCCAAATATGATTCTATCATCTCAAAGAACATCAAGATGAATGTATGGGAGAGTGTTTCCGTATCATATCCAGGAGCTCAAGATTTGGAGTATCCAGATTTATTAGTTGAGTTTTATGAATCAGTAAGTCTTTTCAAGGAAGAAGAAAATATAAGTTCTCTTCCAAGACATATGGGTACACTTATGCTCCTTCATACACCAAGGCTGCTATTATGGTTGGTATTCCATATTAAGGTGATGTCGAGTTTTTTTTCTCATAATTTGCCTGATAATCAAGGATGTTTCAATAAGGTTAAGGATATGGCTTGTCTTGGACATTCTGAAGTAAAGACTCTGATGATTTCTCATCTATCTACAAATTATCGGATTCTCTAATTATGGGTTCAAGGTTTCATAATTTTGAGAAATGTGGAAAAAGATACATTGAACAAGACTGACATGTATATCCTAGATTTCTTGGTGAATCTAAAGAAGGTTAATTTGTTTAAGCATATTATGATTATGATCGAGAATATCAATAATGGAAATCTGAAGGCTCAAATTATTATGTATCCAGCCATTCTTTCAAATCTGATTGTTCAATGCTTAGAGTCTTTCAAAATTCCTTTCGGTTCAAAGCCATGGAATTTCAATGTAATGCTGGGTTAGTGATAACACCGAGAAAAGAAGGAAAAAAGGTTTTTCGATAGAATCCGGAGAATTCTATGATTTTTCAGAAGAAGAAGTTAAAGCTATTCCAAAGAAACAAGAAGTGGTTGAGCCCTCTAAAAAGGGTGGAAGGAAAGAAGATGATGAAGGAAGTAGAAGAGGAAGGAAAAATCCCAGAGCCTAAAGAAGTCCAATATAAATCTCCTAAATCTAAGAAGCAAAAAGCTTATCTGGATGATGTAGTATCTAAATGGAGGGAAGACAAGAAGAATAAGAAATCAGTGGATCCTAGCTTTGGTTAGGATCCTATTAAAGTAAAATCCTTAAGGGAAAAGACTGATGATGATTTTGAGATGCAAATAAAAGAAAACAAACAAAAGAAAAAGATGTCTAAGGCTGAAATAGTTCAATCTCTTTTGAAGGATACTGAGAGTGCTTCTGAAAATATTATAGTACCAGAATACTTCTTGGTAGAAGCTATAGAAAATACATAGGGGAATAAGTATGTGACTCCAAAAAAATTTAATGAAAAAGTAGTTTAAGTAGTAGAAGATGTTGAAGAAGAAGAAGAAAGAAGTGGTGACACCACAGATTTGATTAAGAAAGTGGAAGGTTTTTCAGGAGATGGAAATTTTATCTGAGAAGCTGTCAATCCGAACATCGGAAGAAAAATATTCAAAGCTTGCTACAACAAGAAAATATTTAAAAGGTGAAAATGATAAGGTTGAAGAAGAAGTGAACAAGTTATTTGAAGAAGAACGTTTTAATTATCATTTCATTCATCCCGAAGATGCTGAGGAAGGATCTGAGAAGGAGTAGATAGATGAAGACAAGATTGTTCAAATATCAGATAGTGAACATAAATCACCAGATGAGGAAGCCATTATGAAGGTTGATATAGGTACAGAAGTGGTTTTTGATACACCTAGTAAAGTTTTTGTGAAGAAGAAGGAAGCTGGTGGATCTCCAAAGAGGAAGCTTGTTGAGTTAGATAAAGATAACTCATCGAGCAAAGTGTCAGATTCGAAATTATCATCCCTTGGACATGATTTCATTGTCTAGTCTCTGAAGAATATTGTAGGGACCATTCCGATTTGTCCATGTATTGATTTCATATGCCAGTTTCTTAAAAACACTTTAAATCATAAAGCAGATTTAGTATCCATGGTGATGGATAAGTGTTTCAAGCTTGAAGAAGACATCAAGAATTTTCTTATCAACTATGAAGCTACCAAAAGGTCATGAAAAAGATGACTACCTGGTCCAGAAACAATGTTAAAGATATGCAGATTCTTGATTTGTTTTAAGATAGTGTCAAGGAGGCATTTGACACTAAAGATAGTAAATTCTCATATCTTACCAAGTGTTTTAACGAAAAGATGACCCTCGAACAAAATACCCAAATTCAAGAGGTAAAATATCTTAATGGGAAGTTTTATTCTATTTCCCAAAGTTGGAAAAGATAAAGAGAACTCAAGATTGAGATAGAAGAGAAGCTAGTCATGTAGGATGAAGTTATAAAGAGTCAGGCCAAATCTATCAAGGCTTAGGAAGATAAAATAAAATCCATAGAGAAGAAAGAAGAGGATCAGGATCATCTTCTTAAACAAGCAGAGGAAGATCACAAGGAGCTCAAAAAGCTGAAAACTATATCAATGAATTTGATTCCCAAGGAGATGGAAGGATAATTTTTATTTTTTAATCCCAATATTTTGTTTTATTTTCTTTTATGTAATTTTTTCTAATCATAATAAAAATTTTGTTACTTTTCTTTTGTATGTTTAGTACTAATATTTCAGGTACCATAATTTCCTTTCCCTTCTATTTAATCCTTTTTGAAAATCACAAAGGGGGAGAAATGAATGTCAAAAAGAATAGTAAACCTAAGACCAGGGGAGTTCATCTAACGGGGAATTTTCATTATAAATATTTCTGTATTCAGGATAATGAAAAATATCATTCTGAAATCAAGAATACGATCCTTAGTGTTTCCAATGCGTAAGGTGGAGTTAGTCGTATTCATATTTTCCCATGTGTTAAGAGAGATATGTTTAATTTTCAATGTCTAGAAAAATATTTTCTAAACCCTTATATTATTTTTCGTTAGGATATTTGTGATTTCCAAAAAGGGGGATATTTTTTAATCAATAAGGTTTCCTTATTAATTTTCTATTCCTTCATGTTTTGAAAATCACAAACACTCATTCTTAAGGAAAATTTCATTTTCCTATGTTTTATCTTCATAATGGAAAAGTTTTCATTCCCATTTAAATTTATCCTTATCATGTTTTCATTGTTCATACTCTATGTATAAAATTCAATTTTGTATCCAAAACCCTAGAAGCATATATATACTTGGATATAAAGAATTCTATTTTCAGGATCTGAATTCTGGTTCCAAATTCTCTGAATTCAGACTCCGAACTCTTTTGAGTTCTGACTCTGAGTTCTCTGAAATCAGACTCCAAACTCTTATGAGTTCTGACTCCGAGTTCTATAAATTCATACTTCGAAATATTATGAGTTCAGAATTGGAATTCTACTGAATTCAGACTCTGAACTCTTATGAGTTCAGACTCCAAATTCTTATAAACTCAGACTTCGTGATTTTATGAGTTCCGACTCTAAATTCCTATGAACTCGGACTCCGAACTCTTTCATGTTAAGACTCCAAATCCTAAAGAATTCAGACTCCAAACTCCTGCATGCTCAGACTCTGAATTCATATGAATTCAGACTCCAAACTTTTATGAGTTCAGACTCCGAATTCTTATAAACTCAGAATCTGAATTCTTATGAATTCAGACTCCAACGTTTATAGAATCGTAAATTTGAATTCCTTGATAATCAAAATCCAAAAATCCATATCTTATAGACTCCGAATATTTATTTGGTTAGATTTCGAACATTAAATTTTTTCTTAGACTCCAAAAAATTAATTTATTCAGGAAACCATATTTTTCTTATCCTTGTTTTAGTTATGAAATGATGTTGTTCTTTCAGTTACTAAATAACTATTGTTTAAGTGACACGTGTATAGGTCCCTCCAAAATTCAATGAAAAATATGACCGTTGGAGGAGGGAGATGACCATTGGAGTTGTTCCTATAAATAGGAGCACATTTGAACAAGCTCAATAATGTTCTACGACTCTAGTTATTATATTTTATGAATTGATTTATAGTGAGAGACTCTCATACTTTGGGCGTACTGAACATCTTGTTCAGAATTTCTTAGTGCGACTCTAAATGTTGCTAAGTACATTCAAGGGCTTCCGAGGATTAGAAGATAGAGGTGCCGACTACATTAAAGTTCGAGGACTTCCTTGCTGAGGAAGATTGAGGTGCCGACTACCTTGAAGTTGATGGATTCTGGGGATATAAAGACAGACTCTGATCGTCATATTGAGGGCTTACCCAAGTGTGGGTAAGACATAAATTCTTGAAAGTATAAATCAAGGGGCCTTTATCTAAGGTTGTTGAATACCCTACTCATTGGGTTAAAAGAATTACTACTTGTTACTTGTTTTGTTTCAGGTTTTCCACTGTATTTTTATTTTTGAGGAAATTATAACTATATTATAGTTTCTTATACTTTTACTCTTATTAGTAAGACTCTATATGCTATAAAGTAGAATATTTATATTTGTAAACTTTTTATAAGTTTCATTTTTGAAACCTCTTTTCCAAAATTAAGAAAGTTTGTAAAACATAGAGGTATTGTGAACATACCTTGTTTAACTTTGTTAATCATAGTTCTGGTTAATTTTAAAAATGAATTTTTTTATTCCAATTTAAATGGTTCCAAAGGAATTTTTAAAGTATACAATTCTCCCCCTATTGTACATTGAGCATCTATATCATTAGATACTATAATGAGTATCTACATTAATTATTTCGATCCTAAAATTAATTCATCTTCTAGTCTTCAAATAATTTTTTATAGAAAACAAGAGAAATAAAAAGGTGTTGGTTGAATAAGATATTCCTGTAGTGCTCATAGTTCTTCAAATGGTGATTTTGGTTCCTGACTCTATGTTATCTTCATAACACACATCCATAGTTTTTTTCAGTAGAATTACTATGTATTAGATGTTGTTAGTTATTATCATCCTCATTATCCATTTAAATAGATAATTTACTGTGATATAGTATAAGTTCACCACATTTATGTCAGTTTATTATTAGTGTTACTTAATGAATAACTCTTTTTTCTAGTCAATATGCCCATGTATCCATTGTTTTACCTCAACAATTAGTTCCACTATTCCCTCCTTTACCAAATATAAAACATATTCTCAATATATTGATAAATTTTCTTTGGTTCTTCATCCCATATTTTTTACTTGAATGAAATTGAACATAATTTTAATCATCATGTTAATCACTAGAACATTCAAAAGACTCCATCCTTATATTATTTAATGTGTTTATAAAATAAGTAATGATCTTATCGTTAATAAAAATTCTTAATAGCTCATTTTTCATAATCAAAAGGTTACAAACTCTAGATATTATCCCATTAGGTTTCTTACTTTGTGAAAATATCATCATTTTCTATCACACACATAATTATCTTGATTATATTAGGATATATTCATTACTAAATCCAAATGGGTTTTACATGAGTTCTGAAGAATTAATATCACAATTGAATTATATTAAACTATTTCATCAAAAATCATCCTTAAAATGTATTACACTAAATTATTAAATTATTCTTTAGTTAAATCAATAGAAATTGTTATTCAATCTAGGATTCATTATACTTTTATACCTCATACATCATATCCTCATGACATAACATAATAAATCCTTCATAATCAATCATATATTAGTGTGATCACTTAAGGAATATACTAATGGAGTTTCAAACTAGGTGTGTAGTCTGTACACTTTTTCATGAACTATGGGGGGATTTTTTAAAAACTAACACACCCTTTTCAAGGTTATTTTCACTAAGTATATATTTTTTAGATCTTTCATCCCATTATTGTATCGGTAAATTGATGTTTCTCTAGGAAACCCACACAATCACAACAATACCAAAGTTTCACTATGTATTCATATACTTATACTAACCCCATTTATTTATCACTATAGTATTCATTAAAGTTCCATTTCATGAATGAAAAATAACTATAATAAAACAAAAAAATAATTAAACACTAATTTGATTCCATCCAATGAACCCCAGACCCACAATCCAAGGTCAACTACTACTAAAACATTCTATAAAAAATTAAATTCATACCACGTGATACGATTTAAGACAACCATTTAGTAAAGTAGTATTAGTATTACATCACCCAATAATATCACACAACTAATAGAAACATTGATTTAGTTTACTTTAACACTAGTTACATAAGAATATTTTTTTATAAACCTGTTAACATTTTTATATAATCATACATTATAGACTCCATTCTAGACATCACAAAGGATAAACTAAAATTAATAACCTAGGGATCCTAAATATAAGAAATTGATGATAACAAATTATTATTAAGTGTAAAATTAAGTGTAACTACCAAATATTATAAGTATTCATATTATGATTATAGGTTTTAAATATGATACATATAAAATCCATAACCAAAAACTTATATCATAAAAAATGAGTCATGTCATATGATATGGAATAACCTATAAAATGAATCAAGAGAGTGTGGAAACATGATATGATAAAAATGATCCATGAGACAATAACATAGTAATAAGAATTTGACTTAGAATGTATAATAAAAAAGAAATTTATAATATCTTGAAATTAAAGGAATCATTGAAATGTAAAATATCCAAAAACATAGGAATACATGGTGATCAAATCCTTTAATATTTGTGCTTTCAATTGTGAAAAAATCCATGTATTCTCATGCTTAATTATCTCATGAGATGCAAAACCATAACCAATGAATTAGACGGAGATATATCACCCCACCCGCTACTCACACATATATACGAGTTCTACAAAAATGAATAATCATCATATCATAAATCACCTATGGATAAAAATGGGCTCCATACATCACATCATAAACAACCCATGGAAATAAAATCAGTTTAATATCCTTTAAAAATATATTCAAATAATGAAATAATTTATAATTCCAACAATAGTCATAAAATTATAAAATTATTGAAAAAATGTGTGTCCAATGATGTTCAATAACATTATATGTAATTACTATTCAATCTAGATGACAAATAATATTTTATTTACAGCTATTGAGAAAATGTATACTGTTAATTCAAAAATATCTCTAATCAATCAATGTATGGAAAATAGTTGATCTCTTTTCAATATATTAAATAACAAATATGGTATTATTAGAAGAACAGAATTTAATAAAAATGTTAGATTATACATTTATGACGATTAATAACGAAAAATGCAGTGAAAGATCATTTCTCTTTTAGAGATTTAATGTTTCAAATTTATGAAAACATAGTTCATGAATGAAAAAGTTTTTGATGAAGAATTTTATAATATTTTAAGAAAATTACATTGAAAATCCTGATAAAAATAATCAATTTCCCATTAAAATAATTTTAATTAATATTCATATAAAATTATTTAATAATTTAATTTGGAAAAAACCAGGAAACATGTGATAAAAAATTTAAAATCATGGGAAATCAATTTTTAATTTTTTTAAAAAATAAGATTTGTTTCTTTCTTTTATAAATTATGTTTAAGCAGCAGACTCACTAGTTTATTTTGAAAGATAATATTCAAAATTCATGGAAAGAACAATTTTGGCACAAATTAGAACATTAAAATATATAAAATCACAAATAATGGAGAATATAAATTGGAATAATGATTATATTGAGAAAAAATGAGTGTAATATTGTAAATATATCTAGGATACTTAAATATTTTAATATTTTGAAACCCCTTTTTTGAGAACCCACATAAAAAATAGGGAATAAAATTTCAATTTGAAAAATGGCGATGGGAATTAACAAGACCACATGAATAAAATCTAATTTAATTAAAAAAATATATCGAAACAGTAGTGGGAAGGAAAATATAGACATGAAATAAAAGATTCGTTGGTAATATTATTGATTAATCTTACCAATTTGATACTTGTAGATCATAATTTTGTTTTATCAAATTAGTGGTTATTTAGGTTCACAATTAATTTGAACATAGAATAAGTGGAAATAAAATATAAAATAATTCAATGGAAGGATGAAATAATTATTGAAAATTATATTTTAATAGAAAATTAAATGAATCAATATATCAAATATCTATTCAATGAAACCCTTACGAATTTAGAGACATTGAATTGAAATCCCCAATAAGGATATAATTTAAAATTAAACATTAAATACCTTTAATAATAATTTTATAATTATTAAATAACATAAATTGGGAGTATATATACCATTCAAAAGAAAACATGGTGTATAATAATTAATATGTTTGAGGAAATTTTATCTGAGACATGAAACCCTTATAAATAACAGTCATTCAAGAATGAATCATACCAAATTCAGGTCAAATTGAATAATTTTAATACCTAAAAAAATAATGTGTAAATACATCATATATTTTTTATTAGGTAGGATAAATCAAACATGGAATCATGGAATTCAATTAGAAACAATATAACTCAAGGGAATGGAATTGAGTTTGAAAACCCGTTAACTTTATTCATTAATACCACTAAAGCACAGAAAAAATTTATATAAAAAAACAACATTTATCATAACCTATATAATATTAATATTCAACTATATAATCTTTCATATTTCCCATTTATAATTTTCATCTTCATTTTAATTAGTCAGTTAATATCTATTCTCAATATGAGGTGTGAGTAATCTTGATCATTTTGGACTAGTTTCATAATTGATGTGCTGTTATTTATTTATATTCCAATATTAATAATTTTGATAAATTTTAATAAATAACACATGTTTATTTATAAATATATTATTTAATTCTATTTATGTTTTAATTATTTAGCACGAAAATGGAATCAATGAAAGATAATTTCATATATTTTAGTGATCAAAGATGTTATTCAAATAAAAAGTTAGATAATAAATAAAATCTATATAAAAATATAAATAATTCTCAATTTTCATATTATTTTTTAATAATATCATTATATAAGTTCAAATAGTTATATATAATAGAGTTTTCTGGCATTGTTAATATAGGTGTTTATAAAGAAACTAACCTGAACGTACAATAATTTGATTGGTGAGAATGGATGGAAAAATTATAATATAGAAATAATATCATTATAATGAAATAAAAATTATATTTTTTAGTTTTTTGTGTTTTTTCATGATATTTAGGGATATTTGGAAAAATAATGAAAATTCAGGATGAAAAATAAAAAATGATATTTTCAGGTGGTTGATGTTTTTATTATATATGATTAATGTTTTCATCTCCCAACTAATAATATGGAGTGAAGGTGGATTATTATTATTTTTTTAAAATAAAAATAAAGTCATATGTGTTAGATTTATTCTTCATTACCATCATCATTAAATATTTTTGCGGAAGAGGTAAACTAATGTAAGGTTTCACCTCATGGAGGTAGTTGTCAACACAGACACGTGATCGACATAATTTTATTTTTATATGATAATAAACTAGAATAATTAATGATTGTTCCATAAAATAATAACACTTATATATAATATTTATACACAAATAATTTTATAACTATTTAGAGTATATGTTTTGAAGAGATGAAATATGAGGTAACAATTAAGGATTAAGTAATAATAACTTTGAGATCTTGACCTTTCTCTTAAATGTATACATGGAAATAAAGGACTTAGGATAACATATGGTGAGTATGAGATTTATTAATTTCAATTTACTTATAGAATTAGAGAATTTAGTTGGTTATCAAGGATATTATTAATGGAATTTAGTGCATTGAAGGGATGTAAGTTATCCCCTTTTATATGTAACGAAAAGGTTATGTTTGTGAATAAAATACCCTTTTCAATAATGAAATAAATATACTCCAAGTTAAATGAATCCAATAGTTATAAATAATAGAGTGTGTGATGATTTTGGGTTGATAAATACTCTAAAAATCTTTTTCAACCATGTTTTAAACATGTAGGGAAGAAATTAACCAGATACTTTTACTTTTTACTTTTTTTACTAGGGTAACCAGTTTTTAGAAAACTAGAATATATTTTAATAAAAATATAAAATAAAAAATTTACCAAATTGGGTTACAGTAATCTAAATATATCTTATATTTAATCCAATTAAATTTATAAAAAATATAATAATACATTTTAAATTAAAAAAATTATTATATATAATTTTTTTGATGATATTTGTTGACATTTAAGTATTCTTAATGATATTTAGTAGTGATTATAAATTCAATGATTTATAATATATTTAAATATTCTTTTAAAATTTATATTAATGTACTTTTATTAAATAAAATAATTTATTATATTAGATAGAAATTAAAGAATATTAATAAACTAATTCTTTTAAGAAATAGTTTTATCATTATCATGACCATTACCATTAATCTCTTTAATTATAAATTTATGAACCAAAATAAAAATGAACTTGTTACATAATATTATCATGTTTATATAAAAAATTAAATCAATTGTTTCATATTTAATTTCCAAAAGTAATAAAATCTAATTTTTAATATATGGAAATAAAATAATTTCTGGTCTAAATATTACTTTTTCAAAATAATGAACATTGGTTTTATAAATACAATATAGTAATTTTAAAATAATTAATTTTAAATATTAATATTTATATTTTACATAAAAATGATTAAATTTTTTTAATACATTTTATATTATGATAATGTCAAAAATGTGATGGTTTTAGAAAAATCATAATTTTTTATTTATTCAACAAAATACAGTGTTTTTATAAAAATATGAGAAATTAATCCTAAGGGAAAAATTAAATTCATAATATAAAAAATTAACCTAACTTTATTAATATTAAATTCTAAACATTTTATTAGTGTTTTTTAAATTGTAAAAAATATATTAAGTAAAAATAATTTCATTGGTAAATGCCCCTTTTATACATTAAGTGTTCATTATCCTATTTCATATTAATTTATAATTAATTACTATATTTTTATAGCATATAGGTTTTATTCTTATTATATGGTTGTTATATCATATTCCACGGATCATTTTAGTTTGGTATTGTGTGTGAATAAATCTATGAACATTATATTTATTTATGGAAAAACATTAAAAAATTTCTAGTGACTTCTTTGTTAATTGAATTAGGATCATATATATTTACAAATTAAATCAATTTTTAACTGTAAATTCAGAGATCACATCGGATGATATAGGAAATGATAGTATTTTAATACCATAAAATATTGAAATTAATTCCCTTATGTGGGGTTTGATATACATCATCAGTTGGAAATAAAAATATATTATAAAGACCATATGATGATGCTTGGGAGGGATCTTGTGGTGAAAAACTATGGTTTCACAATTACACCATCACGAATTTATAATAGGATAGAGATTATTTGTTTTATTAATTTTCTAATTCCTTTACCATCTATCTTTGTAAATTAATATAACAGTCATAGAATACTAGGATTGTATTGTGTTTACATTTTCCCACTCAATGTTGGAGAATATAGACATCGACCAATTTTTTTAACTTCCTTTTAAAACTCATAATAAACAACTTATAATAGAAAACTATTATTTTATTTCAAATAAATAATATATAATCTTATTTAAATAATTTACATCAATTTTTTTGATAATTATGAAGAATATTCATTGTGTCTAACTCAGTTTCATTAAACAAAATCATAACAATACATTATAAAATAGAAAATAAAATAAATATTAGAAAACTATTATAACAGATTTCATTTTTATTCTTCCTTTATTTGTTTAATTTCATTTATTATCTCTTATTGATGACATTGAATTTATTGTTATATATTAGTTTGGATATTTTAAATTATTGGTTGTACTCACATGTTTTATTTTAATTCAAGGATATATATATTATGAGGTACAAATATTGGTAGGAGAACATATGTAGTGCATATCATATCTTGGGGCATCCATTTTGGAAAGTTGATTGAAGATGTTGGAGCCATCCTAGAGAAACATATTATAAACCCAATTAATCTTAGACCAATCCATAATAAATGTTAGTATAAATACATGAGGAGTATTAGTGGGAAAATTCATTGGGGGAAACTTAACATTCATATATTTATTAATCTATAATGGTTGAAAAGGATGAATGGATTAAAAATTGGGTAGAAATATTAAATAAAATACATCAATCACAAAAAAGAATATATATTGTTACACCGAATTTACAAAAATAAATGCATGAATATGATATGAAAAAACTGACAGTCTATTATACCCCATGTAAGAATATATTTATAAATTCAAAAAGGATAAATAAGAAGGAGTATGATATAAATTCCATGAATAATGTATCAAAATATTGTTTCAATTAATTATATCCCAACACATTTTCTTTTCCCCCATTATACTTGAAATCAATCACATAAATAAAAGTGTAGGTGGAGTACCTTCCACATTTTATGGGATATAGAGAACACAAATAGAAATTTTTAACATAAAAGAATGTGTTTACTACCATGGAGCCTAATGTGTATCATGATTGAGTTTTTCTAGTATCCTGGAAGTCACCCATACTTGATATTTATAAGAAAGAAAACATGATCCCGCATATTATTTGGGATAGTTCTAATACAAAGTCCTTTTTATGACAAAAAAACAGACATGGTATATATCCTTTATGTATTTTGGGTGATTTTTTAATTTTCATTCATTAATTTTTACATTTTACTTTCATATATATTTTAAAATAATATTTCATAATTCTTTGTCCCTTTCATCCTATTTATAAGAATTTACAGGCACTAACGATTGAGGTGGGGAAGGATAATCCTTCTTCCAAATGAGGAGATCAAATACAATTGGCAAGATATTTTTATTCCATTACCTTTTAAACTTCTAATTGATCACTACTTAACTATATATGTTTTCATTTTGTAAGAAATATATTTTTTTTCATTATATATATATTTAAGGTCATGTCTAGAGGAATTGTTAGAGTAGGAACCAACATGAATCATGATCGGTTTACTGCCCATGAAACATGTTAGTTTGGATTAGATTTATTGATTTAATTATAATAGAATGTCCAATTTCAATATTTAAATGAAATGGTATTTCGTGAATTAATAAAATATCCAAGCTCATCTAATAGATGGGATCACAATCCTATGATGATGATGTAATTCCACAATATACCCTCATATGGATAGACAAAAGAAACCCAATCAGTTGATAGTGGTCTATACATCACTAGTAGAATCAACCTACAATCTTCAACTCAAGACACATATATAATTCCAAAACCAATGACATAATCATGTCCAACATGGAAAAATACATAGAATAACATACTCATAGACAACCATTACTATCTTATTGAAAAATATACATCAGGGATAATTATTTAAGGGGAGTACATGGAATACACCTATAGTACATGACATGTCTCAAGAAAGAGACCCCTAGTCATGTCCCCTCTTGGTACTCAACATATTTTTTTGGAATATACACTGTGTGTTCCTCATTCCAAAAGGAACATGACCCCATCTGATCTCTTGGGAATGTCCTCTCCCATATACGACTAGTTGGAAATGTCTCCCCACATGTCATGTAACCTCGGTACACTGAATTCCTTGGCTACATGGGTACATTGCCATGTCCTCATCCCATGCCTATGTTTGACAACCCATTCTGATGTACCTATCCATGTACTTCCACATGGCCATGTCCATCTACATGGTGCGCTTTCCATGCCTTCGACCACATGAACAGTACTCAGTACCTGAAATGTACCACTAGTACATAGAGAATAATTCATGAATATCATCTTCCCAGTATGTGAATAACACATGATATGTGCTGCTATTCACTACATGACATGTGATTATAAATTCTAAACAAGAATCCCCTCTGTGGCACCAGAAACTCCAGATTTCTCAAGATCCACCAAGATCAAACTACACGGTGTCCCTATGAGTCGTCTTAGGAATATAAAACCATAAAAAATTATAAATGGGAACAAATACATAAATATTGTAAATCATAATATTTCATGGTGAACCACCGAGGCATCATTTTCAGATCCATGTTCAAAAGTCACCACACCATGATCTAGGACCGATCACCTTCATGATCAATGATTTTTAGTGCCTCCTATCTACTTTAATTCATCTTAAGTGCAAGGGGTAGCAGTCCTCAATCCTATTTCTTACATGGATAAACAATGTTATAGGGGGTAAGGGTTATTAATTTTTTTTTAATTAATAACTCATTTAACACTCCACTAATAGTTGCCATTGATTGGACGCCCGACACTGAAAAAAATTATGACACTCGGAGGCTGAACTCCATGTTATAAACAACATATTGATATCTAATTTAATATTTGAGACAAAAATCAAGAGTTATTTCAATTTTTCAAAAAATATATGCACTTGTGACAAAGTTCATTTAATATTTTTAATATCACCATTTCATGATCTCCCATACTGAATGTCCCATTAATACTCATCTTCTAGTTTCATAAATATTTCAATAAATATTTTAAAGTATTACATAGAAAAACTAGAGTCACTACACTCTCCCCACCATCATGTTCTTTTCCAGAAATGTAGAATCCTAATAATGAGGGAGAATAATGAGATCTTAATTGGGTCTCCCACACTAGCGATATACCTAGATGGTTATCACGCTATTAAAAAACATGAAATCAGGGGATCCACCATCACAATAATGGACTTCTCTGGTAAAACCCAGAAAACATCTCAATTCATGAAAAAGCATACTCCATGACTACAATCATACACAAAACAGGTCAACATTATGAAATAAAGCATTCACATGTCTCTTTAGCAATGATAGGTGGAAAACAATACGTACCCCAACTAACTATCGCCATTGATTCTAGGAGTACAACACCTCACTATTGAGACACAAGAATTTTAATATCTGGAAAGTCCTCATACAAATTTGGATGAACTGAAACCTCAACAAAAATCATTAGCTCTAATTATAGGCATAAAAAATACATGTTCCCCTAGCTCTGACTAGTACAATGGTTATATTTAGGTCATCCCAAACATGGCCCAAAAGGGTGATGCATAAGTGGTGAAGTTTTAGAAGCCCCATTCCAAAAAGAAAAATCAAATAATTTTCTCTAGAAACTGAATGGAATTCTCTACTTAACAAAAACACCCAACTATGGCATGTATTACTGAGGGAAATCATCATCCTACACACCCAATCCCATAGTGTGATTATGTCCTCATCAGTCCTCAAATGGTCAAAATAACCTCAACATTTGAAAAAAAATCCATGAAGAACATGTCCATTGGATATACGATCTTGAAAGACACCATAAAAGAATACCCAATAAATACCTCCCCAGCTCTCTCAAAAAGAGGAGTGTACACGAACAACTAGCGACATGTTTTTTTTATTCTTCATTGTCTCACATGGAACTCCATCACTGAGCACATGAGAGAACCAACAGACAAAAAAGGATTATGAATTGCACCAAATTTCTCTAACAAGGACCTACATCTATAATTCTCCAGCTAAATCACATATCAAAAATTTCCATGTGAGTCAACTGATATGTTTATAATAAAATCGGGTTACACCCTATGTGATAGAATAGGAAAAAGACAAATCTATGTGGGTATGAAAACCTTAAACATCCTTAGGTATTATTCCATAACTCTACCGCTAAAATAAGAAAGAAAAGGATATTAAAACTAATTCTCCATGGGTTATACTATCCATCTGATAAAATTTGGTTTTATCTACCCACACATAATCTCATCCTTCACAAACTAGGATCACTTCTATATAATGGAGTGAATATCCATCCCACACGATGAAAGCACTTCTAAACCCACTAGTGGATACCATATGAGTATGGATTGTAGAAAACTAATTGACAAAGAGGAAACATCAAATGAATTATCTTTTCCATTATGGATTGGTTCCATGTGAGCCACTCCCTCTGCAAGAGTCGAATCGCACTATAGATAAGAGTGCATGTCCTTTTATCTTCTCTAAAGGTGCCTCCATGTTTAAGGGTTGAGAAAAAATTCCCCACTAATATAATTAATACTAAAATGGGGGCTATACATAGGGAATTATCTGACACTAACACACCAACTACCCTAATCCCACAAATCAATGAAAGCTGTCTTCCACATCTAAACATTGTCCATATTTGGTGGAACTATCTCAACATCACAGTTTTGTATCACATCACTAAAAATAATTCTAGTGGGAGAGAATTCCCTATTCATTTTGAGTTTGAAGAAGCATCATGCATCACCATCACATGGTTCTACAGATTCCCCACATCATCATAGATAAAACTCAAGAAATACGTGGAAGGAATAGGTTATCTCACACCATATCTAACAATAACAAAAAAATACAATGTATATAGATTATAACTCTAATAATCCTAAGAACATATAGGTTATAAGACTATATGGACTTTATCTATCCTAGTCACTATCCTCCATCTCCTTCGGCCTATAGTGGACAACCTAGGCGTCTTGGCCGAAACACATCAAATCATATTCCACCTTATTCTTCTCTCCAGGCTCCTCCACCATGTCATCTATCATATAAAACTCCATGCTCCTACCAGTATCTATTACAAGATGGTCCATCAACCATCTCCCTATTGGAAGCATGGTGGGTCAGACAACCTCACATGAATTGTCTCCTCCATCACAAATGAAACAAGACCTCTCATGCGAAAAAATTTATCTAGGTTGAGAGTCCTGATTTGTGACCCTTTATCCTAGGATCACCTCCTTAAGTGTATCACATTCCTAGATCTTTGAGCTTGTTGTTAGATACCAACTACGATGGTCCCAAATCATGTATTCCAGACACCAAAATTCAATGTCTACTGAATAAAAAAGTTATCCAATTCCAAGGCCCTCTAGAGCACTTTAGTATATGTGTGAATTCATATTGATATCCCTGAATCCATGATATACCAAAGTAAGCCCTAGTTGAATGGCCATGAAGAATGAAATGGATATTCATCTATATCTAGGTAGTATCATAGAAGGTATATGAACCTCTCTAAATAGAAATCTATGGTCACACTCCCCTGCCAATGTTGCATAATCTCTTGGATTGGAATCGATCACAATGTTGATGTATAAAATTATTCCCTAAATATCATTTCAAACACTATCTCAGTGAGAGTCTTCTCATAAATGGTCTGTGTTACTAGAAACCACCATATCCAAATTGATTCTTGAAAAAGAGTCACCATCAAGACCACCATTTGATTAGCAGATTTCATCATATGTTAGAAAACATGTGTGACAGAGAGAAGCCATTTCCAAGAAAACTAAGGGTCTGGATCACCCCGACACATAGAAGGTTTTTACATCTGAATTTTGTGCAGTGAACTCAACCTAAGTGAATCATTCGCCTAAAATACTAACACAACATGAAGATCAATGGGGGTGGCCTGACTGCTAATCCACTTGATTGTACCTCCTCATAACCAGTTCCCTGCATCAAAGACTCATCACTGAGAATATCATAATTAAAATACCACCATATAAACTGGTATGGATATCATCATGGTGGAATCTTGAAATATAATCAAGATGCACCATATTCAAAGAGTATATGAAGGAAGAGGAATCAATAAGGACATGGAACCCGTAACCCATTCCAATATGATGTAGGTACCAAAAGGTCCTTACAACAAATGCTTAAACGATCCAAGTCAACAAGCCAGTTATCATATTCTTAATGAATGGATACGTAGGTTGTTGTACCATCACTATATTCCTTGGCCTCAAAGCCAAACTCTAAAAACGTTAACACTATCACCATAAAAATCCAAGATTATAGCTAGAAAACTCCTCACTACAGTTCTAAGGAAGGAACTCCTCTAATACAACTCTATCACAATCCGACCCATCGATCCCTAATCCAAGTTACACCCAAGATGACATCAAATAGTCGAGGGACTAATTACCAGCTCTGAGAAGACTTGTATCAAATATGAGAGGAATTAGAACATCATAACTTTTTATACACACACATATACACTTCCATAAAATGGTGCATAGATAATAATAAAATGGATATAAAAATTCTTACATACATATATATCCCAAAAAATAGTTCAACAGTGAAGGAAATCATAAAAGGATAAAATAAAATCCGACAAAAAACTATAAAAGATCCCAACCTAATCAAATGGAGGGGAATACTTTCAAATTGAACCAACGTTAAAAACCTTAGTCTGTCTATCTCTCTATTCTACACCCACTCTGAGTCCTCTTGAGTATCAATCAAAAGGATTATCAATCATACTAGACACGACATGTGGGGAAGATTCAATGCAAGGGTGAGTATGAAAATACCTAGTTAGAACACCAAAAATACAAAATAAATGGGAGAAACTAAAATTAATAGTATTCTCAACCCAAATTCTAAGGGGGAAGCCCATGAGAGAGAGAAATATCCATCACAACCATTCCTCTTCTATACATGACAAGTTAGATCATCTCTAAATGGTGTGTAATTTAAGTTAGGTGACATAACCACATGATATCCTAGAACTACATAAATATAATCTTATTATAATACAAGTCCAATGAGTTCCCAACCTCACTGCTTGACATATGAATCTACTAGGGGCTCGAAGGTAATGCATATCTATAGGAACTCACTCTACGAGCCCTACCATCTTTGATGGTACTCATATAAAAAATTTATCTCATCAAGAACAACTCATCCATCCTTAGTGGAACTCATCCTTGATATATCACCCAATCACATATCTCTATGAAAATTGAACACTCCCACAATCCCAAGTGGTATAAATATGAGAGGACATGCTCATCGAGACTCACCACAAATAAATTCATGTTTTCTCTTTACGTATCTCGATACTCAGATATCTAATCTCCCAAATTACTAGTGGGGGACTCCTTGAATTCCACTAGAAACACTTAATATCCCCTATTATAGATAAGGTATAAAACTGAGGACTATAGGGTGCACCCCAAATCCAAAATGTTACCCTATAGATCATATAACATAGATATCGGATCACCACCATTGTAGTGTTGGTCATGAATATTCCAAAACACAATCTGGAACTACCTGATATGAAGCTGTCATATATTTTATGATTCCAAAAGAACTAATGGATCTACCCACCATGTAAGGGATCATATAGAAGTCAATTTCACAAACCCTACTAAAATCATTATGAAATGCATGGGATCATATTCTTTTTGATGCTACAAACCCAACTGAATTTGCCCACATTGTAGGGTATCATATACTCAATGATTCCACATACCCTACTAGGATCATATTATATATTTGGGATTACCTATCATATAGTTTTGTCATGATGATACCTCAAGCCCCACCTAGAAATGTTGATAATATCAAGGATCACATCCAAGTCTCCCTGGGGGATACACCGACTCAATCCGAGCTCATCCTATTTAGGGGATTACAATCATTTTGTTGGGTACACAATGAAACATTGTACCCTCACATTAATAGAACTTAGAAACCCTCTAAAACAATATTTTTATATAATATTTTTGTCGAATATACCCAAAAATTTCACCCCACATTGCATCATTAATGACAAAACCATTGCCACCATCGAGTCCAATGTAGAAAACTACCAAAAATTGGCTTCTCGCAGGCCTCCATTTGAGTCTTAAAGATAGATATAAACAAGGGAGAGGTATCAAAGGGTAGTATAGTTCATGTGACCATATTACACGAAATGTACATAGAAACCATCCCCTATTTGGGTCCCCTCTTGGTACCCTTACTATATATGGGAATATATAGTGTGCTCCTCATGTCACACATAGAATGACCTAGTATGATATCCTTTTCTTGTAATCACCCATATATATTATATTGGATATGTTTCCCCACATGAAATGTATCTATGGTAAAAAATTTGTCTTGGAAACTTGGATACTTTTCCATGTTATTAACCCATTCCCATGTTCATTATCCAATGCTCGTGTGCCTAGACATGTAATTACAGATGACAAATTGCAATCACATGGAATTCCCACCATGTCTCCGGCCACATGGTCTCACTAAATGATGTGTAATTACAAAATATCATCTTCCTAGAAGGGAAATAACACACAGTGTGGGTTCCTCTACACTATATGTCATGGGATTAGGAATTCTAGACCATAATCAACTGTGAGCCACCCGAAAGTCTTGATTTGTCTAGACCCACCCAAGATCGACCTGCATGGGGTCTGTATCAGATATATAAGGGATATAAATCCTTAAAATAATGAATAAATCGTGATAAATATGTAAATATAATAAATAAACCTACCTACAAGTGAAAGGTAATGTTTGGGTGTGAATCGATTCTCCCAAGATGCTGCACCACAATCCGGGACCGATTACCATCATGATCAAATATTGGAGGTGCCTCCTCTCTCCTTTAGTTTGTTCGATGCAGAATGGGGAAATATCCACAGTACTCATTCTTTTGTGGGGAGAAAAAAATGTGGTGGTGGTTTAGGGTTGGTAATTTTTATTTAATTAAAATCTCATTTTAGAACCTTCCAATAGCCTCCTCTGATCGGGTGGCTGATGCCGACAAATGTAATATGAGGCGTAGGGTAATCCCAACATTTTGATCTCAAATGTGGTTTCAAATTTTTTATATTGTAATCCACTCATGATTTATTTAAATTTTACAAAATAAATTGTGCACATGTGATAAATATAATTAATATTTTTAATATGACCACACCAATGCTCTCTTGGCCCCAGAATCCTGCGTTGATAGAGCACCTAGCTTCATAAATATTGCTAAAAAATAAAAAAATTATTACATGAAAAAACTAGATTCTCTAAAAAAATCAGAACTGAGATTTTATATTGACCATGTAAATGATGTGATTCAACAACTAAATCATGATTGAAACTATTTATCGGAGATGTTAAAGCTCATCGTGATCATGGCCTAAATCATGTTCATCGAACCACCCCATAAAAATATCACTATCAAAAAACATACCTTTATGGAATTCACTTGTGTAATAAAATGATATATATATATATATAGAATAAATATTTGGAATTTTTATATTTACATTTAAATAATAAATTATTATATTTAACCCATTTATGTATTACATTTTAAATTATCGATTAATGATTTTGATAAAATTTTAATTTTGATATGATGAAACAAAAATAGTATTTTTGGAAAGTATATAGTTCCAATCCAGAAAATATTTTTAATGAAATATTTTTTGAAATAAAATACACATTTTTAAAATATTATAACTAAGTAATATATTTATAATATTAATGATAGTATAATTTAAGAAGGCCAAAAGTAATTTTTATAATTTTTAGAAAAAATGTTATTATTAAAATGATCAGTATTTTTCTATAAATAGGGATTTTGATTTAAAAGTTTAAATTATCATATTTAGAGAAACATTTTACAAAAAAATATAATTTTAGTAAACTACTTATTGATATTATCCAATGGTAACTTTTCATAATATTCTAAAATAGTCAACTTTTTGGTTAAAAATTAACTACTTTATAAATATATGGCTTGTATTATTCTATCATAGAGAACTAAAAGTAATGTAATATATGCTATTAATGGTACCAAGAGAAAAATTATTCTCTCTAAATAAAATAAATATTCTTAAATTTATTTTATTAATATTATAAAATCTTAATTAATCCTCTAAAATCCAAATTATATTTCATGGGTTTAGAATAAATTATTTATAAACATGACTCACTACTACATCACCAAGATAAATATTTTATTTTTTTAATATGTTAATGTTATAAAATATTTAAAACCACTCCTTTTTGATGATTTTTTTCCCAAAAACCATGACTTTTTTTATTACTTTATCATATAGTGTCCAAAACCATTATAAATAAATTAATGTATAATTATCCTCTATTGTTCTCTATAAACCCAACTAACCAACCATTAATCTTCAATAAAAAAACATGACACAAGTTTATAATATTTCTATACTTCTCTATAACCCACCCAATTTACCCCATAAACTTAAGAATCCCCCAAACATTAACTAGTGTCATCTCATGTTAAGGGATTCTCTCCTTCTCTTATTTATTCCAAAACCTTCTTTATGTTACAACTTTTGATTTTCAAATTTTTTAATATGGGATTAATTTTACATATCCATATTAATAAAATTATGATTCCAATGTAATAATAGGGAAATTTATATCTCATTCACTATTTATATAAACCATTACGTACACCCATTATGATACGGAAATTATATTGAAATTTCATTGGCCAAACATTTGTTTAGTGAATTCGTGTCTCTATTTCTACTCAAGGATATTAAACTATCTATACATATCATTAATTTATTTGTTATTTAATTTAATATAACATTAACTACATAATATTGGGATTAAAATTGATTAAATATTTCCTTATTTTTCATGATATATGTGGAAAATTATGCACCTAGATGACATGAAAGTGATGGGTGGGACTAAAATTATTTATCCATATAATGAATTTGATAATGTTTTTTTCTCATTAGATTCCATATATGGTGCATGAGTGTCTATCCTAAGAAAAATATTGTATGTGTTCTTAGAGGTTATCCATATCATATTTTTATGAGGTCATGTTCTATGTGGTTTCCACATTCCATTGTTACCTTGATTTTACCATGTTTTATGATGACTCATTATTGCATATTATTATTCTCACCCCACATATGTAACATTTATGTGTATCTTGTTTAAAATATATATTCATTAAATTATTATTCATTTTTTCCCTTAATTGGATATATTTTCCACCCCTTTCTTAAGTACATCTCCAGGTTATAAAATGTAGTTTATAAATATCTATGAAATTTATGGTCATGTTTCAGAGTTTCCAAAAGGTGATGGTGTATCCATGATCCATTTTAATGATATATGTACATATGTTCAAAAAAATAATTGTCCTATAGTTCTTTTAGGGTGTTATTAGTTGCATATTTATATAATAAATTTGGAATTTTGATGTAAAAAATATTGTTTTTCATAGAGAATGTTGATGTTAATGCTTGAGTATAAGAAACGTTTCCTTATAGGGTAAGTGATAAATGAAAAATTAAACATTTACATAATTTATAATTATATTTAATGGGATTTAATGAAAAAATTATATTTATTTTATTTTATCATTTTTTTATTTCAAAATTTTATTAGTAATAACATACGCTTTAATTACAAATTAATGTCATTTCATTTAATAAATTAACCTTGGATCTAAGACCTTTGTATTTTTTTAATAATATAACACACTTTTGAATTATGATTTTAGGGAACACATACATGTACTTGAGGGCATGATTATGTGTGCCAAAGGACCACTACAAGGACCACAATCCAAGATGAACAGTGGTCTTGAAATGTGGCCAAAAGACCCAGATAAAAATAACCCCTCCCCCCATCATCATAATGAATAAATATGGATATTTTACATAATAATTCAATTTTAGTAACAAAATCATATTTTCATATACATTTTCCATTAATAAAATACTATATTGAATAACTCCCTCCCTATACACAACATCAAACTAAAATGAAACATTTAAATTGCTTATGAAAAGGAAATTGAAAATATTCAAATGAGAAATTTATAATGTCTTCATCATGTTAGTGGATATAACAACAAGAAACCATATTTTTAAATATATGTAGACAAAGAAAAAATTGATGTCATTTTTCTACCAATTCATCAATAAAATAAAATTAGTGTATCTAAACAGATAATAAGATCATTTTATGCATAAAAATGTACATTTCTAAAGAAAATTTATGTTTATGTATTTAATATTAAGAAAAATTATATATTATAGATAAATATTGATAATGTATATTTTTATATAAAAATAATATTAACACTATTTTATTTAGAAATTGATAAAAACATGCAAAAGAATTGTTAGTATTTAAGAATTGAATTACCTAGAATTGTTTTTCTCATTATATGATATTTTTTATATTTACAATATAAATTCACAAATTATAGGATTTGAGAATGAGAATAATTATCATAAAATTTTAGTTCATCAAAAAAATATTATATTATAATGTTTTTTTTTGGATTTTTTGAAAAATATTTATTTTTTGGTGTATAGTGAAAAATGTAATTTTACAAATATGGGGACTTTTGGGACACTATTAAGATATAAGGGAAACATAAAAATTTTGAAATAATTTTTCCGAATCTAAAAGGTATTTAATAAGAAAAATTGTATATTAAAAATATTATATTTAATTTATAAATGTATGATTATCATTTATATATCTAAGTAATACTTTTGAAAAAATATTTTTTTTGTGTTTTAGATTTATTATTTTAAAATTAATTTACCAAACTTTTAGAAACATAATATTATGAAATAATTTTAATATTTTTGGTCATAAAATTCAAATAAGTAATCAATTTTAATTTTATGTTTAATTTCAAAAATATGTTGCTAGGGGTAAAAAAATTTACAATGTAAAATGTAATTGTTTTAAAATTATTAATTTATGGAGTTATAGATTAATATTCATCGAATTTCACTCCAAAATGACTAGACAAGAGGACTAATCGGACAAAAATACTATGCCATCATTATGTCAGAATTTTGGGACCACATTCAATATAATATGGATATTCATTACATATTAAGTCTAAATAATTTGAAAAAATTAAACTCCCCTCTCTTAAAATTGGATCTCACTTCAACCCATCTTATACCACTCTATCCCATATAATTAGTATTCAATCGCATGATTATTTTACTTATACTATAATCCTCTTCCACTTTTTATATCCTTAGGTTACCAAATTTTTTCCTAATTCTGTCATTTTCAATTTATCATTTTATAGAAAACAAAAACACTCCACCTGAGTACTATACACTCTCCAAAATTTTATTCTATATCATTCTCATACACACTCATCCAAAAAATTCATAACCATATAAATATTATTAAATCAATTACATTATTATACTGGAATTTAATTATATTAATATAACAATAAAAATATTTCCCACACATCCATGATAATAAATGAAAATGTATTCCATGCCTAAGTGAGGAGTACCTCTTCCATGAGCTGTGTATTCTATTTTCATAACCATATTATAGGGATTCTTAATAGGGGTATCTAAAAAATATACATTATAATAAGGAATTGTTTCTGATTTTTAATAGATAAAAAATTTTAATGGTTTATCCCATTCTATGAAAATAAAAACATAATCCCAGGGTAAATGAGGACTACCGACTCCATCAAATAACGTATTTCATTATTCTTCTTGGAGTTTTGGAATATATATGATATTACAGTTATATATACATATATATTATTTATATGTTTCTTATGTTATGAAATAAACATTCAAAATGATTATGGTGTAATTTTTTTTAGATTACTGAAGCATTGTCATCACTGATTCTATCTTCATGAATAGTGAAACAGATTTTCACTGAATGAAATTATACAAAAATTAATAATTGAAATTAAAATATTCTGTATCCATTGATAATCTACTCAATATGAACAAAATATCAAATAATAGGGTTAGATGTCTCTATTACCAAACATGCACGAAACAATGAAATTAAGACATCCAAGAAAGTAAGTGATAAGTAAAAAATAAATTTTTAAAAGATTATTATAAACAAAGTAAAAAAATTGTTATAGATACTAATACTATTCTGAAATGATTTTTTATAAGAGATGTGTTTATTAAATATTATTTTAAAAATCATTCATTGTAGTTTAGAACTATGGTAAGGGTTTCTCATCATAATTTTATATATTCAATACATATTCCATATTTTCCCATTATTTTTATTTATTATGTTTATACTATCCATGAATTTGTTTTAAATATTATTATAGTGAAACAATAGGGATTCATAAATCCATCTATATTTTCCCAGTTTCAAGGGTGTTTTTTAGTAGGATACCAATACTGTAAGTTTTTTTTTCGACACTTGATTTCAAATCAATGTTGTTATAAATGAATTTTCGACTGAGAAAAATATATGTGAAAATTATATTATAAAAATATTTTTTTATCCTTTGATAATTATTGTGGTTTTTCATATCCTCTCTCAATTTCATTTACCTTGGTATATAATTTACATAATGTGGCTTTTGTGAGATAAACTAACTATAACTATTTTCTTTTTTGGTAGGAAATCTCCATATCTCTATACACATTCATTAGATGATTTCATAGATGTACTTATAAATTATTAAATAATTTATTTATTACTTTTTGTGATATTTTCAATTTTAATATATATTTTTTATAATTTATTTAATTTTTTCCAAATTGGTGAGATTTTTCAAAATAGTGAAATAGAACACTTTTAACATATTTCTTGCCAACAGATTATTTTATGGCTTATAATCTCTACCATGGTTATGTATCATTTTTTCCACATGTTCAATCCAAAATATTTTCAATTATTAATTACATAAATTAAAAGGAAATATCTAAATACTTTTAAAGAGGAATCTTTTAATTTTTTTAGATAAATCATTATTTGAAAAATTGATTTTAAAGTAATTTGTTTTTAAGAATAATGTATTAGTTGTTTTTATAAATTATGAAATATTTTTTTTGAATACATATAATTCTATTTTTTTTAAATCAGATTCTTGATTTTTGTGGGAAATTTATATATTTTCATAGCCGGATAAATGTTTTTCCTCTTATGTAAAAAAATATAATGGATTTCTATCATTTTAAAAAGGGGTATTTCTTCTTAATTACCAAATCGATTTATCAAATAATGTTAAAATGTTGATTTTCATCTATGTAAAATCATTTTATATTCCTTATATTATACTGGGGAAATATAATTATTCCCCCATCATAATGTTATAAATGAATGGATTGTGAAATTTTCAATGGAAGTCTTCATGAAACCCATCTTTTTTCCATGGGTTAAATTAATTAATGTTTGAAATATGATTTCTTTAAATATCATGGAAATATGTATGGTTTTCGTTATGGGATGGGTGGAATATATATTATATATCCCTATCACATATTGGTAAATGTTTCATATCTCATTAGAAAATTATGCAAATAATGTATTGTTACTAGATGTCTAGCTAATTGATAATTGGAGTTTCTATAATGAAAACTATGAAGTCATATGATCCTCAAGGAGTTCTAAAATTGTACAATCGAAAAGAATAAATTTAAAAACATCATTAATATAAAAATATGAATAAATTTAAATCATAAATTTGTTATTATTCTCCACCATAGTGCCTTTGGACTTTTAGATATCCACCACCAAATAGCCCTCACACTATATATGAATGATCATCACAACATGGCGAATCATTTTCATACAAGATCAGAAATGTATGTTATTATATGAAAGTGTCATATTTTTTAATTTTTCAATGTGTTTGTACATATAATAAAGCCCTTAATTTTCCAATAACAAAGATCCTTTTTTATTGATAACTAAGAAAGAAATGTTGATAGAGGCCTTATAACCATGAAAAATACATCCACCGTTCATGATTCGTTGAAGAAAGGACCCACCTATGTTTTTACTGAATCCTTATATATGGGTTTAAGATATTAGTAAATGATTATGGTTCTCCCTATTTTTATAAACCACTGATTAAATACCACTATATTGAAAATTAAAAATACACTATGGCAGGTGTTGTTTTTTCATATTGAGTATAAGGTGGTTGAAAAATAAATAATTTAGATTTTATATTGGTATAATTTCGTCTCATACCATTGTGATCAATATACATATATAGATCTTTTATATTCCAACATCCAATTATGTTAAAAACACAATGCACATCGTATTTTGGAGACCCTCATGCGTTGATCAGGAAGAAATTATCTATAAAAAACCCCAATTTAATCAATTAAATTTCACATCATAAAATTATGTTATGTGGTATAAAACACATATATATCATATAAAACACAACAAAACATTACCATTATATGTTATGAATCAAATAAGAGGTATTATATAAATTAAGGACACTATACTAATTGAATAGTAACCTGACCATTCAAATAGTAACATGAACATTAGGATTAGTAATTTGGACAATAGAACATTAATCTCACCTCTAAAAGTATAAATAAAATTTATGTATCTTATAAATTACAATATAATATATTTAGATTATAAAATAAGAAATTTTGTTAAATGATACCTAAATTATTGATATTTTTGTAAAACATAAATGGTTGTTTCATATTTATAAATAATAGAATGATTTTAAATAAAACTAATTTTCAAAAAATATATTAAAAAATTAATATTTTGTTTATCATAATAAAATGTTATTTTATGATAACTTAATATTTCAAGGTGTCATAAAATCTGTTATAATATTAAAAAGAGCATTTTCTGAATAAAAGAAGATTTTATTTCGGAATTAAATTTATAATATTTAGAAAATTATGATAGTTTTACTATTTATTAAATCTACATGTCAAAAAAATTCTTAGGGAGATTTTTTGTACTTTTTCTAAAATATTTGATTTTTTTTGTGAAAAGTGAAATACGTTAATTTACAGTGTAAGATAAATACATGATTTTTCTTATTCATAGATGATATATAGGATATGTAAGCACCACAATCTTGAAAAATCATTAATTATTTAATATATTTAGTGATAATGGTCAACACTATATATATTCTTGATTCAAAATAATAAAATATTGAATATAAAAAAAATACCACTCTTATCCCCTAAAAATAGCACCCCTCATCTCCTCATCTCCTCATACCTTCAAAGACTTGTAAATTTCCTAAATTATAAACAATTACATTTAAAAATCCTCATCCCCAAGTCTAATATCGAATACTCTAAAAAATATCGAACCCATGTTTCTTAAGGAGTTTGTCAAGGATAAGATATTCAAGTGGTAAAATACTCCTTCATTATATATTAATTTAATTTATTTTCATATTGTCTCATAACCTCACCTATACTCAGAGGAATGATAACACCAATATCATATATATAATTGAATTTTATTATGTTAATTGAAAATCCATCATCAAACCCCTTCTCCTTTTATTTTACTCTAAAAATTAAAACATCATCTGTGATGTGTTAATTCCCCACCTTCATGGACAATGAGTTTTCATTTTCCATTATAACATTAAAGGATAGTCATAAAACCATTATTATGATGATTTTTTTTAACATTCATATTAAATTAATTTAAATTTTCTAGAACTAAATTATAAATATAAAAATTATTAAAACAAAATTATTTCATGATTTATGGAACAACTACCGAAACAAAATAAGTATTTATCAATATATTTTTATCTCATGAAATGTCCTTGTATAAAAAAAATTATATATATGACCATTTATACTTTTATAAGTGAATTAATAACATATAATTTCATATTTGGATAATTATTCTCATCACTACTACAATGTTCAACATTAGCGACCGCCAAAAGCGGTCGCTAATGGTCTTTAGCGGCCGCCTTCCGACCGCTTTTGGCGGTCGCTGTTGCTCCGTCGGTAAAGACCAATAGAGACCGCCAATGGCGGTCGCTAAAGGCCCTATGCAGAAAACACGCTGGGCACGCGGGGAAATGGGAGGCGTCAAGGGGTGGCGACGGTGGGCACGCGGTGGACTGTGGCCGCCGGCCATGGCGGAAATACGGTGGTCGGAGGGAGGGGTGGCGACGGTGGTGGCCGAGTGTGGTAGGGGTGGCGGTGGGGGTTGCAGCGGGGAAATGGGAGGCGTCGAGGGGTGGCGACGGTGGTGGCCGAGGTAGGGGTGGCGGTGGGGGGTGACACCGGCGCTGCTGCGGAACGGCATGGGCGGCGAGTTGCAGCGGGGAAAATGAAGAAGACAGAAGCGGGGGCGGGAAAAATCCCGCTAAAATATTTTTAGTGTTAGCGACCGCCATTGGCGGTCGCTACTATTATCAATAGAGACCGCCTTTGGCGGTCGCCCATGTCCAGAGGCGCAGAAACCAGATTTTCTGGTAGTGCATTTTAAATGAACGTACATACTTTTATACAAGTCAACCAATCATGAAAACTAAGAAAATGAACATCCTCATAATGAAAAAATTAAACTCTATAATTCTTAAAAGAGGACATAAAAAACATATTAAATTATAATAAATCATAAAAATTTATCATGGGTTCTTTATTTTGTAAAAAATTTATGTAATTTTATTATTCAAGATATTAATTTGAATAAAGCATTCATATGTAAGGTAAGGGGATTCTCAAACCAAAATCCCTTCCGTTGGGTTATACCTATTTCATTCCAAATTTCAGTATGGATATAGCTTTAATTTTACATAAATATAATTTCATTATTATTAGGTATTCTTTTAGAGGACATAAATGTTTCCCGCATGCTTTTTATGATCCACACATATATTTTCCAAAAGAAATCTTATTTCCAAAACACGTCTTGACTCCTCTTGAGATGGTTTCTTCTTTAATACAGTTTGATTATTTTTTCCCAAGTATTTTATTCAATTTCTCATTTTGAAAACCCAATGTTTATTCCTGAATGTATTATTTATGTAATTATTATGAGAAACTGTCCTTTCCATGGGTTATTTTATGACTATGATTGTTATATGTTCTATACGGAATGCATGATTAAGTAAATTTTATGATGTGACGGGCGGGCCCAAAATTATATTACCCTCCAATGCACTATGTAATGTGATGTATCTCAAAAGATAATTTTCAATATTAATGAACATGATGCTATATTTTTTCACAATAATTATGTTATGGTAAAGAATATATGTTCGGTATGAACATGATTCTATCTTTCTTTATAACTATGTGTGGTATTTTAATACTAAGACATGATGTTTCATTTTTATCCATTTCCAAATTATATTCGTTAATATGACATTTACTATCACTATTTTTATAATTATCAAATTTTTATGTTATGATAATGATTATTAAGCTCACTCATGTTATTTTGATTCATTTCGTTATACGTCATTTTACTAATTTTTTAGATCACCCATTTCTTTGATGTATATACTCAAATGAATACATGTACAATGGAGAACACGATATTTAAAAGGATATAAAATATGTTCTAAAATAAACATATATGTTTTATTATGTACATATTATGTATTGTCCTAAATTTTCCAAGACACTAGACCTTGGGATCCTGGATTTGTAATTCTATAATGTTGATTACCCTTTAATGTATGTAATAATCATGTATGAAAATATAGGGTCTCTATAGTTAGTATCAGAGCCCATTTTACTTAATTTTGGGGTTATTATTTGATAATATTAGTGATAACCCTTAGGATAAGAATAAGTATATGTGAAAAATTCAAGAATCCTTATTTTAGAAAATTCTAAAATTAGAGATCCAAAATAAATTGATTTAGTATTAATTACACAAAGGATTAAATTATTTATTCATGTTTCATTAAAATATGTTTTGTTAAAAACTATTATATTTTAGAAAATTGTGGGAACTAGGAGAAACCAGGTCAACAACCCATGTGAAGGATAATGTAGCGATTGCCTGAATTCCAACCCCAATGCCTTGGGAGGCATAATTACAAAATTTATGTAATTTATTACCCAAATATCGTAGGATAATAATAATAACATAAACTATGCATAAAAACACCTTATCCTAAAAGGGGTAAACATCATATTGAGTCTATTATGTGGAAATGACCACCAATGGTTAGTGGATCTTCTGACCCAATAGTCTCTAAAGGGTGGATCAACTCGATGGTGAAGATATTTTCTATGCATCATTTTCCTGATAAGGATAAGGTGAATCTAGTAATCTAGTTTTGAGATGAACATTATGATCAATAGTGGGAATTGATTAAGAACACCAAACTAAATGGTAAACTAGAAGAGATGGAGTTGGAAGAATTTATGAAAATATTTCTCAACAAGTATTTCCATCAAACTCTTCATACAAATATAAAGATAAATGTCATAGAGCCAATGAAAAAGGAAGGTGAAACTATCACGACATATGAAAAAAATTTCCCAAGTCTTTCTAGGTATGAATTAGATTGTCTTATCAACAATTATATAAAATTAGATATATTCTTTATTATTTTAAAACCACACCTTCGAAAGGATCAATCAATTTTAATCTTTTGGAGTTACAAAGAAGTTTTTCGATGTAAACTCAATGTTGAAATAGAGTTTGAATATTAATCTAATGGATATGGAGATATGAAAATAAAGAAGGAGTTTTAATAAGTAGGATCTTATGATAAAGGTGGAATGAAATCTCAACCACTCATATGTCAAAAATAAGGGAAGCAACATCATGGGAACTACCTCAAAGGGGCATGGAAATGATATAAGAGTGGGAGATGAGGCCACCCAGCTCATGAATGAAAAAGAGACATGATGAAGATGGCCAATGGGCTAGAGGAAAGGAGAGAACCACACATATTTCATTGCTTTAACTGTAGGGAGAATGGGAACTATGTAAGCCAATTAAATAAACCTCATGTCCTTGATGGTAATTAGAATTATCATCCAACAAAAATAATGTATCATGGGAAATATTATGTCACTAATACTACTGAATTGGATAAAGAGAATTAATTCATTTAAGTTACAATTCTTTTTGAAAAAAGAATCCGAAAATTAATATTTAATTTTTATTATATTTATTACATTATATCTGTTATGATTTCTAGAACAACTGAATCAAGACACTAATAACTTGAAGTAGACATATCTATAAAAAATCATAGTGGTGCGATCATTGTAACCCATGTGTTAGACACTTATCTTGTTAGAATATGTGGAAATATTTTTCTATAGAATATCATAATACTTCTCTTGGTGGAATTTGAGGCTATACAAGACATTTATTAGCACTTTTATATTTGTAACATATCAAATATTGGGAAAAGAAAACATATTTTCATATTCTGATCTAACCCATGATCATCTAAAAATTAAAGTAAGACAATGAAACTACCTTGGGAAATCCATCAATGGTGTGGGTGTTGATAACCTGGGAAGAAGAATGCCTCTCACAAATGCTTGAGTCAAAGAAGGTTATAAAACCTGTAGAAACTCTTAATCTGAGGGAATAAATTTTTGTATTTACAAATGAGTAACCTAGACATTCCCCAAATTCTGAGGTAATGTTCTCAATATATCTCATAACCAGAGCCACTGTTATCTCAAAATATACCAATAGGATGGCCTGGATTGAACTAAAGGAGTTATAAAAGCATATCTCAAAGAATTTGGACAAAGGGTTCATATATCCTAGATAATCACCTTGGGGTTCACAAGTTCTCTTCATAAAGAAAAAAGGATGCATCCATGAATGTGTGTATAATTTTATGAGACTTCAATAAGAACCCCATAAATAACAAGTTTCCTCCTCAAAGGATTTATTCCCCCTTCAATCAACTAAGAGGAGCTCAGTATGTCCCATAGTTTGATCTTCAATCTGGATATCATCAAATGAAGGTAAAGATGGACAATATTCATAAGCTCTATTTCGATAGATGGTATTTTCATTATGATTTTCCAGTGATTCCCCTCAAACATACAAATACACGTGAAATAATCATGGATTTGATTAATAGTGTCTTTAGAGACTAACATGGGATATTTATGGTACTATTTATAGACAAAATTCTCATATAATCCAAGAGAAATGAAGAACATTAAGAAATTCTATGGGTTGTTCTAGAAATAGTAAGGAAGGATAAATTGTATTCCATTTTCAGCAATTTTTAATTTTGGAGGCGAAATGTCGCATTCATTTGGATCCTAGTCATAAGTGAGGGAACTTTTGAGACCCTTCAAAAACAAAGGAAATTGAGTAATTGTCTACACCACCGAATGTTATAGAAATCTATAGTCTTTTTTGACATGACTAGGTCCTATCAAATTTTATTGAGGTATGTATAATGTTTTTATAACCCACTCATGAAGTTAACATATAATGTTGTAAAGTATGTCTAGATGGAAGAATGAGAGAAAAGATTATGAGAATCATGAATAGGTTGATCAATGCATCTATACCACACTACCATCAAGTGGATACGGTTCTTATGATATATTGTGATGCTTCAAAGAAAGTATTACAATGTGTACTCATGCATAATGAAAATGAGATACCCTACACTTCATGATAGTTGAAGATCCATGAGTACAACTACCTGACACATGTTATGGATTTATATACTATACTATTTTCTTTGAAAATTTAACTGCATTTCATCTACAGTGAGAAGTGTGACATAAATATTGAACACATGAGTCCAAATTATATATTCAGATAGAAGGATCTCAATATTCTTCAAAGGAGTTGGTTAGAGATAGTCAAGGACTTTTTTTCTCTATAAATTATCATCTAGGAAAGGAAAACAAGGTAGTTGATGCTCTTAGATTAAAATAACCTGCTACTCTATCCATGATAAAGATTGAGAAAGAACCCATCTATATGTATACGAAAAGGATGGATTTGTTAATAATACTGGTAGATAATACCTATAGAATTCCCGAACTTAATTACCAGCCATTGATCTAATATAATATCAATTAGGCATGATGAGATGATCTAGAGCAATAAAATATGGTGAAATTGGTAAAGGAAGAGAAGTAATAGTAGTCTTATATCAAAGAAGTTAGTGTGATTCGGTTTGGAACAATTATTTACATGAGTTTATCACCAAAGATAAGAAAGTAGATATAAGATAAATCATATATCCCATCTTTCCCTATCCATCCTAAAAGTACCATGATGTACCAGAATCTTATAGAACACTTCTAGTGGGAAAATATGAGGAAGGGTATTATAGAGTTTATATCTTGGTGTTTGGCATGTCATCAATTTAAATTAGAGAAACAAAATACCAAATGGATGATTCATCCCTTACCTCTACACATGAGGAAATGGGAGAATATCATTATAGAAATTTTCTCCAGTCCCCTCAAAAAAACCAAAGGAAATAATGAAATATTGGTTGTGGTGGATTGACTCACAAATAATTTCCACCGCATTACTATTTGAGATGATTTATGGCTTGAAAAACCTGCCAATATATATATATATATATACAATGGAATGGGTGAGGCTATCTATGACCCCACTTTAAATAATATTTGATCATGGTCTGAGGTTCAAATAAAAATTTTCGAGAAGTATTCAACATGATTTTAGTACTGAATTGAATTTTTGCAAGTCTTATAACCCTCAGAAAGATGGGAAATCTAAAAAAACTATTCAAGAACTCATAGACATGTTGAAATCCTACTCAATGGAATTAAAATGAGGATGAGATCAACATAATCCATTAGATGAGTTCTTATATAGAAATATATTTTACTCGATTATTCATGTGGATCCACAGGAAGATGTATAATGGATGATATATAGAACTTAAACTTGTTGGGATAAAGATGGAAAACAAAAGCAACATAGAGTTGATCTTGTCCATGTGGAGAAGGTTAAACAATTCCAAAAACACATCAAATTTACATAGTTTTATAAAAAGGTCTATAATTAAAACCATTGAAGGTAGTTGGAGTTTTATGTTGGAGACAATGAATTTCTGTGAATATCACCATGAAAAGTTGTAATGCATTTTGGAAGAAAGTAGAGATTAGAATAAGGTACATTGTCCCCTTTGAGATCCTTGAACACATTAGAGAATTGGACTATCAGCTTGATCATCCACCAAATATGGGTTATGTTCACGATGTGTTCTATGTATCTCACTTGTGAAAGTAAATACCTGACCCCACACATGTACTAATTCCAGAGTTGGAACAACTGGAAAATGAACTCTCGTATGAAGAGAAACAAATGAATATATTGGACCCTAGAGAAAGTCCTATGAAAAAAGATGACTCAACTTGTCAAACTGTTTTCGAGTAACCATGACAATGGATAAGTTACATTTTATCTAAAGGAAGAGATGCATGAGTAATACCCCCAACTATTTTCCCCTTAGTTTGTAAAATTAAATTTCACGGCAGAAATTTCAATAGGGAGATGAATATAATGAACAAAAATTTTATCAATGAAATTTACCTTCTTAAAATTATTTTATATGATATAAAACACTTAAATATCATATATAACCTAATAAAATCATTATTCTTGGAAGTGAATCATGAAATAAGTGGTATTTTCATTAATTAAGAAACTTATACTATCGTAATAATAACTATATCATTAGAATAGTAATATGGAAATTAGGAATAGTAATCCTTCCAGTAGACTAGTAATATAAAATATGAAAGTATAAATAAAATTTAGGTATCTTATAAATGAAAATATGATATATTTATATCAATGTATATGTAAATAAGTTTTTTAAAACTGATGAATTTTATGATGTAATTTTTTGTAAAATGTAAATTTTTATTTACAAATTTATAATTAATATAATAATTTAAAAGAAATTTTATTTTCATAAAATCAATTCGATATTTATTATTTTGATTTATTGTAATAATATTGTAATTTTATGAGACCTTAATTATTTTTTCAATGTGTCACAAAACATCTTATAATATCAAAATCGATGTTTTTTGAATAAAAGATGACTTTATTTATAAATTAAATTAATCATATTTTGAAAATTATTTCCCTAAAAATTAATCAATTTAAGAAATCTACATAAAAAGAAATGGTTATAGTGAATTTTTGTGATTTTTCTAAAATATTTGATTTTTTTTGTGAATAGTGAAATATAGTAATTTACTGTATAAGTTAAATACATAATTTTTTTTATTAATAGATGATGTATATGTGATGTAAGAACAATAAACTCTAACTTTTATACATTATTTAATATATATAGTTTAAAGTAATGATACTATTTATAGTCATGAACCAAAATAATAAAATAATGAACATAATAATAAAAATACCACTATCCTTCCCCAATAACTATAACCCACACCAGATCTTCTCTTTATGAGATTAAATAATTATATATTGTCTAAATTATGCCGAATTCCCTCTCTAAGAGTCTTCCCCAGATCCAAGATCTACTTGTCCCAACAAAAGACCAAACCCAAGTTCCTTAAGGAGGTTCTCAATGAGAAGATCTTCAAGAGTCATGATTATTATTATATATTCAACTCCCCAATACAAAGAGTCATGATAACTACAGTATCATATATATATTTTAATCTGATTTTTTAGTGTAATATACATTATCAAATATCTTCTTCCTTTTTTATTCACTGTCATCTTTGATAGTGAGTTCTCATCATCCATTTCCACCTTCAAGGCTGGTAATAAAATCATCATTATTATTAAAATAGATTTTAATATTTATATTATAACCTTTTTAACATTATATAACTAATTAATAAACATAATATTCAATAAAAAGAATATTATTTCACGATGGATGAAAAAACTCCCAAAATAAACTTAGTATTTATCAGCAAAGATTTAAATAATGAATAATATAGAATAAAAATATAATAATATAAAAAATTATGAATGTTCCTTAATAAAATATAATTTCTAATATAGGGAATGATTCTAATTTTACACAAACTTACATACATGAATACAAGAGAACCAATCAGAAAAACCAATATTGAAAACACTCAATAAAGGATGAAATTGAACTATATAACTCATTAAAATGGCCATAAAAACATAATAAAATTCTAATAAATAAAATAAATGTATATGATATTTTATATTTAGTGAATAATTAATCTAATTTTATTATCCAACATATTAATGTGAATAAATCATTCAGACTTAATGTAATGGGATTCTTGAACCTAACTCCCTTTCGTTGGGTTATACATATTTCATGAAAAAATTTAGTACAGAAATTCTATTAATGTTATTTAAATACAATTTCATTTTTATACCCTATAATTTTATAAGATATACATTCTTATGAATTTATTTTAACACAAATATATAGATTATTCAAAATAACTCTTCTTTAAAAAATACATCTTGACTACTCTTGAGATGGTATATTCTTCACTCAAGATTGATAATTCTTATTCCTTGAATGTTTTTTATTTTTTGTAGTTGGGTGCCCCAATGTTTATTTCTGAATGTATGATTTCTGAAATTATTATGGATCTTATTATTTTCAATGGTTTGTTTTATGACTACTATTGTTATAGGTAATATGTGGAATACGTGATTCTGTAAATGTTATGATGTGATGAGTGGGCCAACAATTAGATATCCATCATATTCATTGGGTAATGTGATGTATCTCATGAGATAATGTGAAATATAAACCACCCATTAATTTTTGGGATGTCTATAATTACTATTGTTTAATACTATGATTCTTATACTTAAAATTCTGGGTTTATGTTCCAAAAGATATGAAACCAGTGAAGTAATTTTGTCTCAATTATTCTTCTTTGAGTCACAAACCTTGTTATGTACCCATATTTTTTCATGAGGTGTATATAATTTTTTTTAAATTTTATGGCATGAAAATACTTATTTTCATGATATTTTAATGTGTTTTTCATTTAATTTTCTTAAATGGGGCCTATAGTTCAAATTTACCTTGTGTTATTTGTTTAATGAAATCGTCCCATCCCTTTTCGAGGTGGTTTATAATTATAAATCCTTTAATGAAATCATATGATCCTTATCTCATAAAAAATCATGAATTTAATTCTAATATATTTTTTCATGATATTTTCAGGTATTTATACAATTTTTCTAATATTTGGAAAATAAAAAAGTTATGAAATTATTTTTACGAAAAACAATCTTTACCCTCTCTTTGTTCATAAAACTTTGTTCTTTCAAACAATGTTTTATAAAAAAATTTCTTGATTTATTTATATTTTTTTGTATTTCCAAAGAAAATGTTTCCAAAAATGTTTTCATGATTCATTTATATGTTTTTAAGGAAAATTGTTTTCAATACATTTCAGTTTCTTTTTTATAATTTTTCAAAGAGTATTCAATGAAATTATTTTAAAAATAATTTCAAGATTTTTTTCTATGTTTTAAATGTATTTTGAAAGAAAATGGTTTTCAATTTTTTTATTTTGAAAAATACCTTTTATAATAAGAAGAATAATTTCTTCACGAATGTTTTTTGAAATATATTTCAAGATTATTTTCTTTCTAAGATGAAGTCTGTTGATGTTACTCATTCTCTTATAGTAAATAATCCAAATCTTACATTCATATGATTTCATGAATGGTTCATAATTTGATGTAATGGTTCTTATAACAAACATTAATTCATGAGTCATATTCCATTGAACCAAATTTTTACCCACGTTATAATTTTATAGAATTATTTAGAAACCTATATATTTTTTAGAGTTTATAATGTGATGAAATGTTAATAACTCACGTTTAATTTCATGGTTTATTATTGGATATTTAAAATCTTTTCTCTTTTTATAGGTCATGATATGATGAATGTTTTGTTATCTTTTGGAAAATGTATATATGGATTTATTATGTGAAGGGTGGGACTTATATCTCCCTCCAATGCATTGGGAAATGATAAGTTGTATATGAGATCAAAGGGTACACGAGTTGTTTCCCAATCCCAAATACATGAAAGTAGACATGAAGTGGCCAAAGTCAAAAAACAGGAAGGTACAATGGATGAATTCTAATCCAAAAAACAAAATGGTAAATGAGTTATATCCTAAAAGAGAAATTAAGAAGGTACAAAGGTTATATCCTAACCTTAAAAAAAGAATGAAAAATGGTTGTATCATAAGCCTAAATGTATGAGGGCATGTAGTTTGTAGCTCAATCCAAAAATTAATAGGGTATACAGGTTGATAGCCAAAACCAAAATTTGGTACATAGGTTATATACAACACCTAATATGTTATAAGGGACTTGGTAGGTTGCCATGACATAATATATTATACTCTTAAACGTTTTACAGAATTCAATGTTTTATTACAATACCAAACATTATTGGATTAAATTATTTATTTACTAATGATTCATGTCCTATGAATGAGTATGTTTAATGCCACGATTCATGTTTATGATATTTTATATGCAAGGTTTGATATTCTATTGTTATGATCATGTTCTCATACACATATTATCATGTTTACGACTACAAGTCTACCTTGTTTACCCTAACAGAGCGTTTTAGTTCACTTTTTTTATGTTTCATTCCTTAGGTTATGAGGATATGTATTATGTACAATGTGTCTAAAAAGGGAGATAGTAATTTAGAACAAAGTGGATGATAATTTAGCTTTCTAATGCATCGATGTTTAGGTTTCCATATATCCCGAGGCACTAAACTGATACAGTGTTTGGGAATCAATTTTTTTTAATATATTATGTAATCCACAAAATTGATGTAAAGTCTATGTAAATTACTAATGGGTTGTTATAGTTGGTATCAGATAAACATTTTATTTAAACACTAGATATGAGGATGGGAAAACATTAGTGATATCCCTATGAATATTTCTAGATACATCTCTAGGATGTCTCTAAGAAAAAGTATAAGGATGAGCTAATGTTTGGGAAAATAACCTATAATTTTGGTAAATGAGAGAGTGATTTGTTTCCTAAAAATAAATATCTCTCTAGTTACTATAAGTGGGAATGGTTCTATCATAGATGTATTTAGGGGTAAAAACTCAGACATGGTGTGCCGAGCCTATCTCAGGGTAACATAGTACATGACAATGGGCATTACAACGCACTTAGATTGATTCTCCTTAGGGATATGATTTGAAAATTCAAAAACACTTTATAAACCATCATCAAGGATTTGAATAGAAGATGACTATGAATAATCTAGGATAAAACTAAGGATTCATTGATTAGAATGTAAGTGTCATAATTTATACATCCTATAAGTAATTTTTCATGATTATGTTTTTTTATTCTATGCTTTTTGTTTCTCATCCGTTTCTTTTGGGTTTTATTCTAGGGATAGAAAATGAAGAAATGTGGCTAAAATTTAATTTTTTAGATGTGGAATTTATGGGAATTATGAAAATTGAGTTCACTAGTGGAAGTACCATAAATACTGTCACGACCCGCCTTCACCAAAAGGAGGGAAGGGTCAGCAGATTACCAGGCCCTTCTTTATTTTAGTTGAAGGAGAGATAATGACCCCCGAGACCTGCCTTCAATAGGTCCCAGAGTGGTGACTAGCACCAAGGGTATAGAAATTTCTCTCAAATGGAAGGAATTACCCCTTTTTGTTTTATATGATCGAGAGATGAGATGGTGAAACTCAACAACACCAAGGTAAAAGAAAAGTAAAGCAAAAAAGAAATCATTCCCACATGCATGTTCCAAAAGTAAAGCCACAAGGTACAAAAGGTGACTACAAAGGTAAGTACCAATGAGGAAAAGAAACAACTGCAACTGCCCCAAAGGTCCGAGAATGTATGGTCCTGCGTGATCCCCTAATTCCACCTAGAAACCTGGAAGCAGTTTTATATATGTAGGGTGAGCATAAAAGTACACTAAGTATGGAAAACCAAAGACTCTCATGCACAAGTGGGGGAACGTACTAAAGTTCCATTAGAAAAGTGTAAACCAAACACCTATCAAGGTAAACTATCCACCCCTGGCCTCACCAAGGCACACACCCCAAATAACGCAAGTCAAGTAATATATATAATTAGAGCACATCGATGTTTGGGTACCCCGCACCACTTTCCCACTGATTATTGAGACATCCTACGCATCGAACCAATCCCGCCATTCTCACCGCAGTCCCACTGCCACACCCACCCGCACACACTTGGTCCACAACTACCACACGCAGTCCCACTGCCGAATCCCGCCCGCAAACACCTCGGCCACACTATCACATGTAACCACGCCTGCAAACACCTAGGCCAGAACAACCAGCACCACGCCCGAAGACACCTGGGCTAGAAAATCCACTGCAACACCCGAAGACACCTGGGACTCATCCCGAAGACACTTGGGAAACCACCTGCCGCACACACCTAGCCAACCACCACACTAGCCCGCCCAAAGGTTCTTGGGCTAATAATAGACCTCAGGCCATCACAGCCTGCCCAAAGATACTTGGGCTATCCGGGAAAGGGAGAAGAAAAAGAGCTAATAACTAGCCACTAAGAATAGTGTTTGAAAAAACACCCTCCCCCATGAAATAGGGGTCTTCGGCACTAAGTTCTCAACTTGGGTGGGGCACGAATAAGAAACACAAAGCTACAAGTATATATATATAGGTAACAAGCACTCACCCAAGCTAGGTTTTGTTCAGACAGCCTACAGATCACAATAGCACTCAAGTCTGAGTCATGACTCACGCTAACAACCCATTTGTCCCCTTTCATATTTCACGCTCAGTAATAAAGTTTATGTTTAAGCACTACTGGGAAACTAGTAGGCATAGGCATAAGTCTAGGAAGGTAAACAATCAAGGAACAACCATAACGCCCATACCCGGTTCTCAACAACAGAGGATTCCACCCCAATTTGTGATATAAACAAGTATCCACCCGGTCTTAAAAATCACAACCACTGAAGCCGTATCAATAGGGGATCCCATCCCGCAATTTTACACAACCACCAAGGGTATAAAAGAACAGGGGATTGCATCCCCTCCCACATCTCTAGCAATCTACTCATAAAAAAAACCACCAAAACACTACCACCAACACTAAGCAAGGCCAAGCCTGTATTTTCAGATTTAAACGACTTAACACACTCCATGATTTCAATTTTCATGTGTTTTAACTGAGGTTTATCACAAAAGGAAAGATCCCGGTGCCTCAATTTATTTGGCCAGATATACGTGATTAACCGATTACTTTTCACAGTAGGAGTTTACAACCACAACAAGCAATTTAAAACATCATAAGGGGTTCATTAGTGCACAAACAACGACCACCAACGGCCTTGATTTTTAGAAGTCTTAAGCCAACACAACTCAACAAGATGGTCATAAAAGAAACAACATCAAAATATAAGATAGCATCAACGATCACAGCCCCCCCTCCTTTCTTTATAGAATTAGTTCATTATCTTTAATTAGGTCTGGTTTATCCAATTCTACGGAATCGAAAGCACGCCCACCCTACATGATACACAAAACAGAGAGGCAAAGGAGAAATTCTCTATTTTTTGGATCAATGATCTACGCTGAGGTCGGGGGAAGAAGTTCACGGATAGCAGCTCACCTCAACAAAAATCACTTCGTCTATCAATGATTTGGCAGGGCCTGGATCTCTACGGATAACGATGCAGCACACCCGATGCACCATAAGCAGTTTGTGAAAATATCGATGAAAGGAGAAACCACGGCTAACCCTTAGTTTATAAGAGCTGCGGGCAGTTGAGGAGAAAACGTGAAACCGCGTAAGGCGCAGGGGTCGTGGGTTGACCACGCTGCTCCACTCATGGGCCGGGTGGTTTAAACTGACTAATTAATTGTTTAAGTATTTAATTAAAACTCTTATGCGTGTTACAGTCTTTAAAACATGCTTAAACGAGTCAAAATAGGGTTCAAAACCCTATTTGCGCTAAAGGGAGCGTTACTGGAAATAATGCGCGGGGTAGGCCAGAGCCACCGGTAGGCCGCAGCTACCGGTAGCCGAGATACCGGTAGGCTGCGGCCACCGGTAGACCGAGCTACCGATAGACAAAACTACCGGTAGGCTGCGGCCACCGGTGGACCGAGCTTCCGGTAGCCAGAGCTACCGGTAAGCTGCAACCACCGGTAGACTGAGCTACCGGTAGACAGAGCTACCGGTAGGCTGTGGCCACCGATAGATCGAGCTACCGATATGCCTGCTACTGGTAGGTTAAGGCTACCGGTAGGCCTACATCACCGTGATTCACTGACCCAAAAACCCAAAACGTCACAAAGTAATGGACCCCAAAAACCCGGGCCATTACATCAGATACCTCTTAAATGATTCTCATCCTCGAGAATCAAAACAAAACCAGAAGGGGAGAGATGGTCCGAACAACAACCACCAAAGATACCTCTTAGGAGCGAACCCATGCTAACTAAAAAATTTCCCCGCCAAGAACCATGCAACATACCATGCAAAACTGCCCGAGCATGTGGGTTGGGGAGACTCCTTCCCCATGTCAAGATATTATCCGCTTTGGGCGACACTAACTCACCCGCACGGGTTTAATCGCATCCAACTTAATGCGTCTTGATTTGGGGTCGGGTTCTCTCCTCCCCCATAGCCAGGGCTTTTCACACACAAACAGAGGAAATCATCTGGTACATTTCATAGCCAAAAGATAAAACGTTCTATCACAACAGGTACAACAAGGAACAAAACTCAAAACAACTCTGGGTACTGGGCACGAATTTGTGCTTCCCTCTCCCACGTACTCTCCTCAAGCCCACCATGTCTCCACAACACATGAACCAAGGGGATGGTTCGTCCACGAAGAACCTTCTCCTTACGATCCTCGATCATCACTGGTCTCTCCACAAAGGTCACGTCATCCTCGATGTCCAGGTCACCCTAATCAAGGACGTGTGAATCGTCGTACATATACCGACGGAGCTGGGACACATGAAATACATCATGTATCCTTAGTAGCGGTGGTGGTAACGCTAGCTGATAAGCCACCTCGCCCACCCGCCGCAACACTTCGAAGGGTCCAATAAACCTGGCAGAGAGTTTGCTCCCTTTGCCAAACCTCCGCTGCCCACGCCGAGGGGAGACATTCAAGAACACATGGCCTCCAACCTCAAACTCCAAGGGCCGCCTCCTGGTATCCGCATACGACTTCTTTCAGTCCTGGGCCACTTTCATCCTTTCCCGTATGAGCTGAACCTTCTTTGTCGTGCTCTGCACCACCTCCGGGCCAAGGATGTCTGCCTCTCCTACTTCGGTCCAACTCACAGGTGAGTGGAATGGCTCCCATACAGGGTTTCAAACAGGGCCATGCCATTGGTAGAGTGATAGCTATTATTTTAAGAGAACTCTACCAGGGGTAGGTGTCACACCCATGATCCTCCTGAGTCCAGAACACATGCCCGTAGCATATCCTTCAAGGTCTGGATGGTGCGCTCTGTTTGTCCATCTGTCTGGGGATGGAAAGTAGTGCTAAGTCGTAACTGGGCGCCAAACGCATGCTGCAATCCTCTCCAGACTTGTGAGGTAAACTGTGCATCCCTATCCAATACTATAGACCTCGGAACTCCATGCAACCTCACCACCTCATCCACATACTTTTGTTCCAAAGCATCCATGATACTCGACTGCCTGATTGCCAGAATGTGAGCCGATTTCATCAACCTGTCCACTACCACCCAGATGGCGTCATACCCTCCTTAGACATTGGGTAGTTTCGTGAAGAAATCCATCAAGATTTCATCCCACTTCCACTCGAGGAAATGTAGAGGCTGCAGTAGGCCGCCTAGAACTCGGTGTTCAGCCTTCACTTGCTGACACACTAAGCACTTGGCCACAAACTCTGCCACCGCTCGCTTACCTCCGGGCCACCAAAACTGCCTCTTCAAACCTTGGTACAACTTGGAAACTCCTGGGTGTACCTCCAGGGGTGAGTTGTGGAACTCAATGAGAACCTTGCCGCACATCACCCCTAGAACAAACAACCTTTACTGGAAAAGCATCTGGTTCTGACCATCCTCTGTCCATCCTTCCGAAGCATTACCATGGTCAAATCGGTCACGCATCACTTCGCACTCTAGGTCTCCCCACTGAGACTCCTCCACTTTCTGAAACAGTGATGACTGTACTGTCATCTGGTATAGGTAGCCTCTGCCGCTATCCATCTTCGCATCCAGGTGCAAGGCAGCCAACTCCTCCATCTCCTTCGAGGCGTCCGCCGACTCTCGGACCACATCCTTCTGCGTCCTCCTGCTCAAGGCATCGTCTACCACATTGCCCTTTCCCTCAGTATAAGAGATCTCAAAGTTGTAATTCTGGAGGAACATCACCCATCTCTGATGTTGCAAGTTTAAGTCCCGCTGGGAGAAGATATACCTCAAGCTTTTGTGATCCGTGAAGACCACAAAGCGTTCCCCGATGAGGTAGTGTCGCCATAACTTTTTCACAAAAACGACCGCTGCAAGCTCCAGGTCATGGGTGGCATAATTATTCTCATGGGAATGCAGCTGCCTGGACCCATAAGAGATCACCCCTTGTCGCTGCATCAACACACATTCCAAGCCCTGTCCTGAAGCATCACATAATACCTCATAGGCCACCCCTTCTTCTGGTAATCTCATCACTGGGGCACTAAAAAACTTCTCCTTCAGATAGCTAAAGGCTGACTGGAACTGTTCACTCCATACGAAAGTATGTCCCTTCTTGGTCAGAGCCGTCAAAGGGGCCGCAACTTGGGAGAAGTTGGGTATGATCTTCCGATAGTAACCTGCCAGCCCAAGGAAACTTCGGACTTCCAACACATTCTTGGGTGCTGCCCACGAAACAACTGCCTCAACCTTTGATGGGTTGACCGCTAAACCCTACTCAGACACTACGTGCCCGAGGAAGTGCACTTCTCGTGCCCAGAACGTGCATTTTGACAACTTCCCATAGAGCTGGTGCTATCAGAGTACCTCAAAAACTGTCCTCAGGTGCTTTGCATGGCCCTCTTCTGACCTCGAATCGACCAGGATATCGTCGATGAACACAACAAAGAACCGATCCATGTACTCTCTGAAGATGGAGTTCATAAGCCCCATGAACACAGCTAGGGAATTCGTAACACCGAAGGGCATGACTACAAACTCAGATTGTCCATACCTGCACCTGAACGCTGTCTTCAGGATGTCGCTCTCTTTCACCCTCACCTAGTTGTACCCAGACCATAGGTCGACCTTCGAGAACCATCATTCCCCTTTCAGTTGGTCGAAAAGATCATCTATCCTCGGAAGAGGGTAGCGATTCTTGATCGTCACTTGATTCAGCCTCCTGTAGTCTATGCACAACCTGAGACCACCATTTGTCTTCTTTGAGAACAAGACCGAAGCACCCCATGGTGACGCAGTCAGATGAACATAACCCCTCTTCATCAGATTTTCAATCTGTATCCGCAACTCCCATAGCTCCGAAGGTGCCATCCGGTAATGAGCCATCGAGATCGGTCGACCATCGGGCTGTAGGTCTATCCCGAACTCGATATCTCGTCGAGGGGGTAGAGTCGTCACCTCCTGAGGAATGATGTCCATAAACTCACAGATGATCTCTATCACTTCCACCATTTCAGCATCTACTGATTCCACTGTTAGCTCGGTCAACAAGGAGAGGAGAGGTTCCTCTATCTTGTTTCCCTTCGGACTGCTCCGCTCACCGGTGAAGGTAACACGCCGGCTGTCCAAGTCTGAGAACACCACCCTTCTTCGAAAACAGTCGATGACGGCGCACACAGAAAACAGCCAGTCGATGCCTAGGATGACATCGTATGGTTGAATCTGTTGCAGAAGAAGATCCCTAACCTACTGATGTGGCCCTATCATCAGTCTATATCCCCGACAAACAAACAACAAGTCGGTCTAACCTCTGACTGGTATGCTCAACACTAGGGGCACTGGAAGTCTCTCGGCACATAGACCCAAGGCACGGGATAGACTGGGTGCAACAAATGAGTGTGAAGCTCCGGTATCGAACAAAGCATAAGCAAGAGTTCTAAACAGACTGATCATACCTCGAACAACATCTGGCCCTGCTGGAACTACTGGTTGTGTGGTGTGCAACTGTCCACGCCCATCTCCCCTGCCCCTTGGTTATCGGCCACCTCTTCGACCATGCCCTGGTCGAGGTCCCTTTGGAGCGCCCTGATGCCGGCCTCCTCCTCCTACGTCTGCCCTCGGAGGAGCGGGAGCTCGCTGTCCCTGCTACTGCTGCTGGAAAGGTCTGGCTGGAAGCTGCTGCTGGGGTGGGTGCTGGGGATGACTGCCACTACTGTACTGCACCCGGTCGGGGCACTGACTTTGGAGACGCCCAGGGCTCCCACAGATGAAGCACCGCGGTCCTGAGCCCTTAGGAAAAGGGCGGGGGTCGGGGGATCGAAACTGAAACTGCTGCGGCCAGCTCCCTACGGGTCGGAACCTAGAGGGTCCTGATGCTGGAGGCCTGGTGCTGACGGTCTTCCCCTTTGATGGTCCCAGCTGGATCCCCTCTCGTGACACTCCTCCTAGAGCATGCATCCTCTCCACCACTTCGGCCTTCTTCTGGACCTCCAAGTACATCGGCAGGGTGAAGGGGGTAACAACATACTGGAAGGAGGGTCGGAGCGCCTCCTCTAAACGTCTTGCCTGAGACTCATCGTCGGGAAAGTGGTCCGGAGAAAAATGTAGGAGGTCCTTGAACTTGATCCCTAGCTCCCTCATGCACATACTCCCCTGCTGGAGGGATAGAAGTTCCTGCCTCTTTTCTGCCTTCATCGTCGAGGAGAGTAATTCCGCTCGGAACTCCTTCTCGAAATCCACCCAATCCACCTCAGACTCTCTCCTCTACCCCAGGTAAAGCATCCACCACTGACGTGCCGCTCCCCGCATCTGGATAACGGCCAGAGGAACCCAGTACTTGGTCGGGGCCCGAATTAGGCCGAAGGCTATTACTTGCTCCTCTAGCCAGCCTTCCGTTTTCATATCGGAGGTGCTGCCCTCATACTTCTCGAGGGCCTGTCGCTGGAAGGCTCGAAGAGTCTTCTGCCACTGGTCGCCCTCTTCCTCTCGATCAGCTCTCTGACGATCAGCCAAAGTAGTCTCCGGGGCCGCGATCGCCTGTATCACACGTGGTCACCTACCAGGTGCCATAGCTGCAAGGTAAACAAGGAATGCCTAAGCCCAAGTAGTGCAGAATATTGTTCTTAAAACATCAAAAAAAATTAATTTATTCTTAGTCCCCAAGACATCCCAGAAACACAAGAACACAAGTCATTATGATGCATGTACCTTTCCTAGGGTCTCTACCCTACAATCATTGTGGCCTCACTTGGTCGTTCGGTAGGTCCAGAGTCCTTGCATCGGATCACGGGGGGCCCTAAAATCCGGTGTCCTAGCCGGTCTTCCCTGGCCTAATTCACGCGCCAAGGTCACCCGACACTGTTGCCTTACCATCCCTTGTAAATCCTTGTTGTGCTTAACTCCAGACTCCATCCTATCTCTCAACCACACCTTTGATACCATTCTATCATGACCCACCTTCACCAAAAAGAGGGAAGGGTCAGTAGATTGCCAGGCCCTTCCTTCTTTAAGTTGAAGGAGAGATAATGACCCTGAGACCCTCCTTCAATAGGTCCAGGAGTGGTGACTAGCACCATGGGTATAGAAATTTCTCACAAATAGAAGGCATTACCCCTTTTTTTTATAAGATCGAGAGATTAGATGGTGAAAATCAAAAACACCAAGGTAAAAGAAAAGTAAAGCAAAAAATAAATCATTCCCACATGCATGTTCCCAAAGTAAAGCCACAAGGTACAAAAGGTGACTACAAAGGTAAGTACCAAAGAGGAAAAGAAAAAACTGCAACTGCCCCAAAGGTCTGAGCAAGTAAGGTCCTGCATGATCCCCGAAGTCCTCCTAGAAACCTGGAAGCAGTTTTATATACGTAGGGTGAGCATACAAGTACACTCAGTAGGGAAAACCAATAACTCTCGTGCACAAGTGGGGGAACGTACTAAAGTCCCGTGAGAAAAGAGAAAACCAAACACCTATCAAGGTAAACTATCCACCCCAGGCCTCACCAAGGCACACTCCCAAAATAACATAAGTCATGTAATATATATAATTAGAGCACATCGATGTTTGGGTACCCCGTGCCACTTTCCCACTGGTTATTGAGACATCCTATGCATGAAACCAATTCTCACCATTCTCACCGCAGTACCACTGCCTCACCCTCCCGCACAAACCTGGGCCACAACTACCACACCCAGTCCCACTGCCGAATCCCACCCACAAACACCTGGGCCACAACTATCACATGTAACCACGCCTGCAAACACTTAGGCTAGAACAACCACCACCACAGCCAAAGACACATGGGCTAGAAAATCCACTGCCATGCCCGAAGACACCTGGGCCTCATCCCGAAGACACATGGGAAACCACTTGCTGCACACACCTGGCCAACCACCACACTACCCTGCCCGAAGGTTCTTGGGAAAATAATGGACCTCTGGCCATCACAGCCTACCCGAAGATACTTGGACTATCCGGGAAAGGGAGCAGAATAGGATCTAATAACCAACCACTAAGAATAGTGTTGGGAAAAACACCCTCCCCCATCAAATGGGGGTTTTCGGCACTAAGTGCTCAACTTGGGTGGGGCACGAATAAGAAACACTATGCTACAAGTATATATATATAGGTAACAAGCACTCACCCAAGCTAGGTTTTCTTCAGACAGCCTACAGATCACAACAACACTCAAGTTCGAGTCACGACTCACGCTAACAACCCATTTTTCCCCTTTATTATTTCACGCTCAGTAATAAAGTTTATGTTTGAGCACTACTGGGCAACTAGTATGCATTGGCATAAGTCCATGAAGGTAAACAATCAAGCAACAAACATAACGCCCATACCCGGTTCTCGACAACAGAGGATTCCACCCCAATTTGTGATATAAACAAGTATCCACCCAGTCTTAAAACTCACAACCACTGAAGCCGTATCAATAGGGGATCCCATCCCCCAAATATCACACAACCAACAAGGGTATAAAAGAACATGGGATCCCATCCCCTCCCACATCTCTAGAAATTGACTCGTAAAATAAAACCACCAAAACACTGACACCAACACTAAGCAAGGCCAAGCCTTTATTTTCAGATTTAAACGACTTAACACACTCCATGATTTCAATTTTTGTGTGTTTTAACCGGGGGTTATCACAAAAGGAATGATCCTGGTGCCTCAATTTATTTGGATGGATATACGGGATTAACCGATTACTTTTCACAGCAGGAGTTTACAACCACAACAAGCAATTTAAAACATCAGCAGGGGTTCATTAGTGCACAAACAACAACCACCAACAACCACGATTTTCAGAAGGCATAAGCCAGCACAACTCAACAAGATGGTCATAAAAGAAACAACATCAAAATATAAGACAACATCAACGATCACAGCCCCCTCCTTTATTTATAGAATTCGTTCATTTTCTTTAATTTGGAATGGTTTATCCAATTCTAGAGAATCGAAAGCACTCCCACCCCGCATGATACACAAAACAGAGAGGAAAAGGACAAATTCCCTACTTGTTGGATCAACGATCTACACTGAGGCTGGGGGAGGAAGTTCACGGATAGCGGCTCGCCTCAATAAAAATCACTTCGTCTATCAATGCTTAGGTCAGGCCCGGAACTCTACTGATAACGATGTGGTGCACCCAATGCACCACAAGCGGTTTGTCAAAAGATCGAGGAAAGGAGAAACCACGGCTAACCCTTAGTTTATAAGAGCCATGGACGGTTGAGGAGAAAACGTGAAACCACGTAAGGCGCGGGGGTCGTGGGATGACCACACGGCTCCACTCGTGGGCCGGGTGGTTTAAACCGACTCATTAATTGTTTAAGTATTTAATTAGAACTCTTATGCGTGTTTCATTCTTTAAAACATGCTTAAACGAGTAAAAATAGGGTTTAAAACCCAATTTGAGCTAAAGGGAGCGTTACTGGAAATAACCCATGGGGTAGGCCAGAGCCACCGGTAGGCTGCAGCTACCGGTAGGCTGCGACCACTGGTAGACCGAGCTACTGGTGGACAGAGCTACTGGTAGGCTACGGCCACCGGTAGACCGAGCTACCGGTAGACAAAGCTACCGGTAGGCTACGGCCACCGGTAGACCAAGCTACCGATAGGCCTGCTACCGGTAGGCTAAGGCTACCGGTAGGCCTACACCACTGTGATTCCCAGACCCGAAAACCCAAAACGTCACAAAGTAATGGACCCCAAAAACCCGGGCCATTACAAATATAATTTGGAATATGGTATGAGTATTGGTTATTCTTCTGATGATACAGAGGCCACTGATGACATGTGAACGGTATGTCATCTTCTTGTAGTATTGTTTACATTAAAAATAATTATAACTATAACATTAATGTTGAGGAACCTTAAGACATGATTTATATTTCTCATTTTAATAAATTGGTATTAAGGAATAAATTGATGAATCCTTAGTAATGGTTAAAAAATAAATTAAGATTAATGAAGTATTTATGTTTTTGAATTAAAATAATATTTTCTATGAATAATGAAACATATTATTATTTTTATTATAAGTTTATATTAATAATTTAGAAGGGTATTTTGAATGGTGATGAGGTCCAAGAAAATGGATATTTTTATTGATGGAAGGTAACACTTAAAATGATTAAGATGTTGAGTAAATTATGTTTAACTTGGATAAGGAGATGATTGATTTGGATAAAGTACATTGTATATTACTGATTACCACAGATCTGATTAATATTTTTTAGAAAAATTGGTGTATGTCGTCATGGATAAAGTTTAAAACTTCTTGGATTTATGTAATATATCCAGTAATCATTAGAATATGGAATCATGCATGTTTTCAAAAATTATTTATCGTAATTCATGTTATTACAATGTTTCAAGAGAATATACAATAAGCGTATTCACATGTTTGGAATGTGACAAATGAGAGATAATTTTTGATATATGGGGGATAAATGTTATGTTGATTTAGTGCCATTATTTATAATTTTTTGGACTTTCATCCCATATAAGGGTTATATGGGTAACCATTTATGGAATGATTAAGTTAAAAAATAGATAAAATTTATGTTATTAAAGTATTATCACACCACAGGATTATTTATGTATAATGGATAATCTTCTCTATCAATTTTGCGTTGATAGTAAATAAAGGGAGATGTGATGAATTATCATAGAAATCATGATATTTTAGTTATTCATGGATGAAAAATTCATCTTCCTTTTTTGAAAAATAGGTGAAGTGGAAATTGGCCCAGACATGACCAAAGGGTGAGATTTTATTTATGAAAGGGAATTAAATCACATAAGTATAAATTCTCTTGAAAATTCTTCAACCATAGGGAAAATATCCTAAAATAAAATGTTTATCCTAGTAATTTATTTTAATAAGAATCAAATAGTACCTTAGATAATCATATATTTATGGCTTTGTGGTTGTTAACTTTCTTCTAACCAAGTTCCCTATCACTCTCCTCTAGAACATGATAAATAGATTTCTATTCTTTGTTCATGTTTTGAATTTCCAATTATATTCTCCTATGTGGTAACCCAACTTTGTTTCAATCTTTGTAACACTTATGGTTCAAACTTTTTGTTTTAAAGGAAATTTAAGTGTTCAAGTTATAATGGGGCATTATATTAAATTATATTAATAATTAGTAATCCTTTGATAACCCATAAAAATTTCAAGGAAAAATTCATTTTATGCATTGTAGAATGTAACACCCTATGATTTTGTGAATTGTTTCTCAAAATAATTCAATCTATTTGATATTTTTTTAATTTTCATCAAATAGTAAATTAATTTTTATTGCATTATATGCTACACCATGTCATGCTTGTATTATATGCAACACTAAGATTATCTTGGAATACATGCAAGAACGAGTTTTACCACCTTTCAAAAGAACACATTTTTATAATAATAAAATATGAAATTGTTATGAATTTTATTTGTAAAAATGAAAAAAAAATTAATTTACAATGTCGAAATTACCTTAGGGTAATTGTTTTGAATTTTTTGGAGAAACATCATTTTTTATAAATAGTGAATGATATTGTATTTTATTTAAAAAGCGCATATTCATTTAAATAAATATTAATGTTAAATTTGTTTCTATAGAAAAAATATAGATCAATTATAAATATATTAATATAATCTATATCATTGAAATCATTTTTATTTTAAAATTATATATAAAAACGTTCTGAACTTTTGAATGTTTTTTCTATAAAAACCTTCATTCTCGCCAAGTCTACAGGATTTTCATTAAATTTAATTTTTGAATTACTGTCATTTGAATTTTCTATAAAGGAAATAAATGGTTTTAATAATTATATTTTATTGGACTAATATGGACAACATAATTTTTGACAAAAAATATTAGTGAAAGTGATTAAAAGTTTTTCGACAATTAAGGTAAAATTAAGCTTAATTAGGAACTAAAAGATAATATTAAAGACCAAAATGAATTGGAAACTTATCAAAGCACATTATCTACCAATAAGTATACCATATATCATATGGATTGAAATCTTATTGGTTATTTTGATATTATTTAGTGTAATTTCCCTATATAAAAGGTTAAGTAAGGGAAAATACAGAAAATTTTCTTTCCATACCTTTAACATTTATAAGGGTTTGAGATTTGTAGAAAACATCATATTTTTTGTTATAAAAATAATTTTGAAATTGAAATGATTTATTTTTATCAAAATAAAATTTTATGAATTTATAGATATGTTTTAGTTACTTATAATGTTTATGAAACGACGACATAGTAATTTTTTAGATAATAATTAACTAAAATAAATGATACTATAAATTTTTAAATTGAACTAAATCAATTGAATTATTGCATATAATTATTTTTTAGATGAATATATCATGTCACACAACTTTAAAATCAATATATTTGAATTAATATATTTTCCTGATATTTTAAATTTTAAAATTAATAAATAATGTCAAAATTGACAATAATGTTATTTTAAAATAAATGATATTTAATTAAATTATATAAGATTAAAAGATTCCAATATTTTTTTGTGACTTTTAGTTGTTGATAAATATTAAATATTTAAATGTAATGTTGGAATTTATCTTTTGTTATTAAAGTATTGACCCATTGATTGTGAAATTTTTTTATCACGATTTGGCTTTATGTAGTGTTTTTTCACATAACAAGCTCTTATTTAAAAACTACTTTCAAAAACCCAGTAGATTTTAATTTTCTAAAAAATGTATGATATTTATTATTATGTAACATTATATTTTTAAAAAATATAACTTGAATATATTCCCAATGGTTAAACTATAAAGGTTAGAAAACTAGTGTATTTAATAAAAACAAAAATGAAAATATTATAGAAACATAGAATTTAATGAACCAAATTATTAAAATAAACATATTTTTGTGTGTTGGAGGTTTTTCAAGTCTATTATTACCATTAAATATATTATATTACCAATTGTTTGGAACATTATGTAAGGTATACCACTAATTAATGAATACCTTTTGGTATTTATTAGAGTGACAATCCCCTTCCACTATAAAAAGAAAACTACAATCCCACATCCTCACACAAATAAAACAACTTATCTTTATAAATTATATGACCAATACAATTACTATAATCCCTAAATTAATCATTTAAGAATCCCTTTGGGATAAAATAAATCATGGAAATCCCTTTAGTGAAAACTAAAAAGAGATACCCCAAAAATAGGTGACATCCTCCCTCAAGATACACTCTGTTATTTTCTAACTCCACCACACCCACTCTGTGTATTCCATGATTTAAAAAAACACCAGTATCCTAAATATACATATATGATTCTTTGTTAATGTATTTTCCCAGACAGACACACACTTAAATTTAATTGGAAATTAATAAACAGTTTATATGTACAGAGAACTACTGCCTCACAAAACAATGATTGTTCGTTTGTTATTTACCACCCCTTTTGCTGAGAATTATTTTAAAAAATATGTGTATATATAATATATATTTTAATTATTATGAATTTAACCATATTTAATTATTTTACAACACATATATTTATACATACCATTTTGTGTAAATATGATAATTTCATTTGGGGAAGTGTGGACTATTGCCCCTCAAAGCGTTGTGATTCACTCACACACTACATAGAATGTATTATAGATGCGATTTTTAATCCTATGGGATATATATATATATATAATATAATAATTATGATTTAATAATCATATATATAAATATAAATACTTATATTTTTCTTACTTTTCTTCTTTTAATATGATAATAAAACATAAATAGCGTTCATTCATACATATAGCGTACCGTCTCCATGAATGGTGTTTTATATTTCATACATATATAGTATATATACTATTATAATACACATATACTGAATAAAAATTATATTTATATCATATTTTAAATTCATTATATCAATATATAAGTATAAGGACAGAATATACCACAAATTAAGATACATGTGAAAAACAAAGAGAATATTACTTGAAGTGAAATATTAACATAAAATAGTTAATAAGAGTGTATTATAATTTCATAATTATACCATATATGGTGTTATATATAATAATTTGTTAATGTTATATATTTATAAAAAAATTTATTTTTTATAAAGGTGTTTTGAATGAGTACGATGAGAGTCATGACATGTTAAGGGAATTTCATCTCACATTTTATTTCTATGAGATACGTGCTTTATTCACCACACATTAATTTTTTGTAGTTTTATAAATACTATGGATTAATACTATGGTTATTATACTAAACATTAAGGGTATTTAAATATCCATTTTCTATTATTTCCTTCATTGGTTTAATATTTCAAAAGTTACCAAATCTGTAAAGTGATTTTGTCTCAATTTTCCTTCTTTGAGACACATTCCATGTTATGAACCTATATTATTTCGTGATTTTTATATAATACCATTGAAATGTTATATCATGAATATCATGTTTTTCATGATATTTTATGATTCTTGTAATTTCATTTGTTAAATGGGAAGTATCATTTAATGTTACTAAGTAGTAAGAGTTTATTGAATCAATCTCATTTATTTTCTATATTATATATGATTACGATTCCATTGATGAAATATTATGATTCATATTTCAAGAACACTCATGAATTTCTTTGTACTCTATTTATCCATTATATATTCATGTATCAGTACCATTTATTCACTCTTTTGTATATAATATAGTTAAAAAAGTGTTTTAAAAAAGGAGTGACATTAATCTCACATTGTTTGGATTTCAATGTTCATTAAAACCATGCATTCTTAAAAAATAAAGATTAATAATTTATTTTTTTATGTATTTTCAAATAAAATGTTTTGAAAATGTTTTCATGTTTTTTAAAAGTTTTTAAGGAAAATGGTTTTAATTTTTTTTCAAGATTTATTTATATGTTTAAATTTTTTTTCAATGAAATGGTTTTCAAAATGATTTGCAGTCTTATTTATATGATTTAAAATTACTTTCAAAGAAAATGGTTTTAAAAATAAATTTATTTCTTACAAATAATTTTTCAAAGAAGAAAATATTTATTTTTCTAGAAATTTTTTAATGATAATTTAAATTTATTTTCCTTCAAAGATGGCGTTCATTGATGTCCCTAAAGCCTTTATAGAAAATGATCCAAAGCATCCATTCATATTCTTTAATTAATGGTTTGTTCTTTGATGGAATGATACATTTGAAACCTATTTTTATTTGACTATTCAGGTGAATTTGACACCTACTTCTTTTCATAGGTTATTAATTAATGAAATGATTTGGAAACTTATCTATTTTTTATAATTTACGATGTGATGAAATTTTAATGATACCAATTTACTTTCATGGGTTATGAATGGATATTTAGAAAACCCATATCTTTTTATTGGACCAGATATGATGAATGATTTTTATCTTTTGTAACATATATATATCATATGTTATGTGATAGGTGGGAACTGTATCACCCTCGAAGGCATGTGCTAATGATAAGTTATATATGAGCTTAAAGGGTACACATGTTGTTACCCAATCCCAAAACTATGAAGGTACACATGTTGTATCCTAATAACAAAAACAATAAGGTATATGGGTTTTAGCCCAATTATAATAGTAAGAAGGTACTTGGGTTGTAGACCAAACCAAAAAATAAGAAGCTACATGCATTGTATCCGAAGCCTGAAAGTTAAAGGGAAATTGAGTTATAGCCCAAGACTAATAATAAAGAGGGTAAATAGGTTTTTATATTAATCCTAAAGTAGGTACATGTGTTCTAGTGAATGCATTCATGTTATTAAGGTCTTGATAGGTAGCCTTAACAAAATATTTTCTACAACTAAGTATCTCTCCCAAATCAATGTTTTATTCCAACACTATTATTTTATGGATTATATTTTTTTCCCATATGATTCATGTATTATTAACTACCATTATTTTTTCCATGTTTCATATTTATGAAATTTTATATATAGTGCATGATCTTCTAATTTTATGGTCATGTTCTCATAACCCTATGATGATGTATATGCCTATATGTATCCCTTGTTTACTCTTAACAATCATCTAAGATCACCTGTTTTTTATGTTTCCTTCGCAAGGTTATAAGGATATGTATTTAGTATTATTTTTTTAAGAAGGGTTATAGTCCTGAAGACAATAGTGGGAGATCATCTAGCCTTCTTATATACCTGTTTTTGTGTTTCCATTTTCCCAAAGGCTCTAATATAATATGGTTTGTGGGTGTCTGTTTTTGTAATATATTAAGTTTTCTACAAAAGTGATGTAATTTCTATATATTTTAATACTGGGATTTCATGATTAACCGTTGGATCATGTATTTGTAACACTATATTTATTCATCATTAAAATGATGTAATAATCATATAAGATAAAGTAGTGTCATAATTTTCTCATTGAAATAATCAATATAGATACAATTTTTATTCATCCCCAGACATCCACCATTATTGAGGTTAATAAAAAACCCACTCATTCATAGTTAGTATACAGAGAATATATTCCCTGATATATTTCACATAGTACTATTATTTTTATTACATTGGGATTCCAATATTTGACAACACATCCTCCACGGTTAGTGATTAAATATGAACGTATCAAACCAAAAAATTGACTTTGATAGGCATGTATTTTCCCCAAATGACCTAGGACTATGAATCACAGTTTCATTGAATGTGTACATGTTTATGATATTCTGATTTAAAATATATACTAGAGAAGAAGGATTGGAAATATAATAATTATCATCTTCAATCAATTACTTGGGGAGATAAAGTAATTTTTACTATATGATAAAATGTACGTGAAGGAGATTCTTATGATCAATGTCCCCACACTAAATTATTACATGGAATATAAAATTTATAAAAAAAGACTATTTTTAGACCAATTTATTCTCTATAATGTAATGTATCCCCTATTAATATTCCATTAGGAACAGTTAAGGATGATGTGGATGGGATCTTATTTGACAGATGATAGGTGAGAGCCAATACCCATTGTATTCATCCATCATGAACATAAGAGAGCTTATTTTTTCTTGATGAGTTGGATACAAATTAAATTCCAAAAAATAGATCCCATGTTAGTATGTAAATCATGAGTTGGAGGTTCTCATCAACTATCAGGAAATTGATACCACCCTCATCAATGGACCTCTTCAATCTTGGCTAGTTAGCCTAGTGGGGTATCCCATGTTTATCACTATACACAATAAACCTATTTTAGGTGTTTTGAATTTATCAAAAGACACCCTTGGGATTCCAATGATGGAAATAACATGAATTATAAAATTAATCATCATAATATTTACCAAGGTTACCATACTACCAATGTATACGAATCAACTCCTTCAATTTGCTGATCAAAAAAATGATTCTATTAAAAATTCCATGAATATATTGTGTACCAATATTTTTGTTTGACAGTGTATATCCAATAAATTCCATAGATATATTCATCTTATATATTCCATGAACATCTTAAATATGTTTATAATTCCTTTTTTAATATTTCTTATAAATGTAGATAGTATATTTAGGTTCCTTGATCCATTATTCACCCCTATTATTATAATCTTTTATGACATATTTAAAATTATATATGGGGGTTCTTATAACTTTAGTGAAACATTACATGACATCCATAAATAAAATATGAGATGTTACAATGAACTCATACCATACTCTAAATGGATAGACTATGCCCATATCAATCTATGAATTTAGGTTTCCACCAAGAATATAATTAACTAAATATATAATCTCAGATATATAGGATCCCCCCAGAAAAGGCCCATAATTATCATAAACTATCCATCCATTCTGCCATGATATAGATCAGGAACCATAAATAGGAAAAACATCTGAATAAAATTTCATAAAATAACATAGAGAAGACACATATCTTGATGATGTTTTGGATAAATTCTCATTACATCTTTTATAAATCCTTTTTTATATTGGTTTTTAACATAATATTTAAACCATCCTTTTTTAATATAAATCCTTAATCATTTCTACGTCCAATTAAAAATCCATTTGGAACTTCTTCCATGAATTAGACCATGTTTCTCAACCAATAACTGGTGCATAAAAATAGGATAAAGCATAATTTTAATGATCCTAGAATGATCATAGTAAGAGAATTTTCAAAAGCTAATGTGTCAAAATTTACCCAAACAACTTGGTTAATTCACCTTGGGAATCTAAAAAATGATGGTCAACGCGGTGACTATAATATGTTTTTAAATAATAATGAAAACATGAATCTACTCTATCAAGTCACTCTTGTAAGAGTCCCTTGAAATAATGTAGAAACAAAAACAAAAAACGTCATGACCCGGACCACTATTAGGATATATGCCTCAAATTTCATCTGTAAATTTAGTCTTCTATGGAATTGAGATAATACGGTCATTAACACACATCTCGACAATAATAGGTATATTATTAAATAATATATCAACTCTATCCTCTATTGTGATCCCCTATCTAGATCATTTTCAAGGTCAGGAATGAATGTCACTAAAGCAAGAGACCATTTCTGGTCATTTAATATCTAAATCACAAGTAAATGTATCATCATTGAATTATAAGTTTATATTAAAAATAAATATATATTTCTTCAATCAATAATGAAAATACACATCATTTGTATTACATTATTCAAGAGATACACCTCTGGATATTTCAATTACATATGCTTCTTCTATATCCCATTTTTCTTCTAATATAGTCCATTTATTATATAAAAAATGGACATATCAATATTCTAATGATATTATAACAATAAATTAAAATGAATCAAATTATATTTAGTGTCATCCATGGAGATAATACTACTTTTTTTTTCATTAAACCGTTGGATAATTTTTCCTTTAAGTCTCATATTTTTGTTTTGAAGAGGGAACCATATGTATCTTTGAATAGGTTCACTACACGAAGTGATAACCATCCCATAAAATCATCATTTTTAATCCAAAATTTAGAAAATAAAAAACTCTGATTAGTAATTGTTATTCTATGACTCTAAAGAAAAATAAAATAATTTTCTGAATGTGACCTATCCAAGGGTGTAACAATTATACATGAGAAACTTGCAATAAAATTTAAAACTGTAAAGACACTGATCTAAATGAATATAAATATTTTTTAATCCATCTTATTGTTTTATCAACTAAATCAATAACCAATTATTCCCAAATGTAGGAGAAAATTATGGGAAATGAATTATTTTATTTCCACAATTACCCTACATTAATAGAGTAATCCTGATTTACTGTTGAATTGATTTATATTCGTGTTGAATTCACCTACCAAAAATTTGCCATTGGACCCTGAATTGAATGATGATACGGCTTACCATAACTCTTCACTATCACTATCAATTCATTTCACATATATTATGGAAATGAAAATAAAAATTGGATCCATGATAATTTTGAAATTCATGTACATGGATTAAACAAAAATAAGATATACTGGATTTTTAATTTTCCCTAAAATATATATATGTGTATTAGATACCCATGAATGCAATAAGGGAAAAGTAGTTTTTAATAAAAAAATATGAACAACTACCACCTTATGGTTTGGTTCAAGATTTATAAGTATGCTACTATTCATAAGCCAATGCAATATTGATATATACTCGCAATTAGTTGGTGAGTCTAGGAACCTTTCATTCTAGATTAAAAGTAACGATTTTAAAAGGGGGATAATCCCTTTTCTAGGGTGCATAGTGGTTGTACATAGTATTACTGGTAGATTTTAAGTCATATTTAGAGCATATCACCATTATCCTCAGGGTGTTAGACTTGTGTTAAATTTTCTTCCTAAAACTATATACCAGAGGTGTTTTTTTAGTCATAATCAATTTAGGATAGAATCTAAAATGAATTTAATAACAATATGGAATTTTATATATTTTTAGTTTCATTTTCAAATTACTTTTGTGTTTTGGGATATGATTTAACATTAACCCAATAATTCAGAAACCCAAATGGAATTGAGAAGACGTAAAATTATAGGATAATAGGATGTGATTGCAAGATTATCTTATACATAGTAAAAAACTCAAAGTGAGACTGAATCAGAATTCCCAAGAGAAGGTTTGGGATACATTATGAGAGAGGGATCACCAAGGGGATTCATGGGGTCCTAATCTGAGGTTTTTAAAAGATGATCTACTGGGAGATCACACCCATTGAATGAAATTGCTTTTGATTCCTTATACATATGAATGAGACTCTCAAATAAGGGAAATGTTAGAGATGAAGGACATAAAAATATGATTCCTAAGAGACTAATCTCCCCTATTTAAATATATCCACGAATTTTACCCTAGAAGGGACCCCACTATTAGAAATGTGGACTCCATCAAAATCATTGAGTCAATCCTTCATATGATATAATGAATTGGGAACCCTCTTCCCATGTGTAGATGTAGAATGTTTTCAGGATAATCTACTCACCAAATCCATGTGACAATATAGATGGAAATGGGTGTGAAGACCGACATGGTTAAAATATAATAGAGAATTTAAATGATAAAGGTGAAAACATATGAATAAGTAAATGATGTGGTTAAAAATTTCTCATCCAGAATTCATTATAGATAGAAACAACCATCATATTTTACATCCACTAGTTTTTCTCATCGATGTATAGAAACATACTAATGGAATAGATGATAAAAAATAGTATGGCTGGGTTATATTAAGGGATACCGATACCTAATAGATGAATCTAGAATGAATTTGAGGATGAGTCCTTGTCATGGTAACATTACAAAGACTAAATAAATAGGATGGGTCCTTCATTCCTAAAATATAAAGGTTCCCTATCCAATTTTTTGATAAATCAGTATTCATTGATCAATTAAATTGAATAAGACAACTAATTTAGGATAGATACTACTACAAGAATAGTTTGATTCTTCAGTTTGACCTAGAAAAAAAATTCATATAGAGGGAGTAGATCATGTTTTAATCTGTACTCCACTATGTTATATAAATCATAGAGTAATTATTTCTTCAGTATATTATAAGAATAAAGAAGTTATATATGTTCTATGATGTTATGAAAATATGGAAGAAATTCATGCACCAATATGTAATGGGAATCAAGAAGTTATGTCCTCTCCAATGTATTATGAGAACCAAATAGTGATTCATCCTCCAAAATGTTTTTGTAATCAGTAAGTAACGTCTGATATACAATATTATGTTAATCATGTTGTCATTCAAAATCTACTATGTTATGGGAAGTGGGATGTGGTTCGTACTCCACTATATTATTATTTCAACTCTCATGTCTGTTCTATATTGATATATTTCTCATCATACATATTATTACGATTGTTAATGTCTTATTAAATGATCATATCCTAATAACTATATTTTCTATTGATGATCCACATTTATTTTTTTAGAATTTTTTTATATTTTCTTTCGGGATATTGAATATTACCCCATATATACATACCCATAAAATTCTCACTTTTGAACATTAATTTTTTTCTTTTATTTCTACCTTTAGTGAGCATCTAATATCACCCCTTTCTCACATTTTATATTTTTTGGGTTATTATGATTTCTATAAAAACTGAGATTTACATAAGGGAATTTAGTGTGGCGATATTTTGTACAAATATTCACAAAATGATTCTTCTGTTGCCACTCTCCAAACACACTAAAATTTTCAACATCTCAATTAGTATTGATTCCAGTTGGCATGTATGAATTCTTATCACATTACCTATGATTGTGGGAATATAGAGTTATAGTATGTATCAAAGTTGGGTTTAGTAATTTTTTGGGATATGTTTTCGAATTTTTTACTTATTAAGACTACAAAACAATAATGAAAACCATACGGATAAATCCTAATACTTGATAACATCTTAAAGATTTATTATATTATGGATTGTATGGTTCACTATAAATTAAATCCCTATCCCGATATAGATAAGTGGATATAAGCTCTTTCCAATATTCACCTAGGGGTAATATCCCTAAAATTGTTGGCAAGGTATTAACTTTATCATTACGTAGATCATGAAAAAGAGGAATAAAATGAAATTTGTTTTGATATTCATTGTGGATATTCTTTTGTGATTCAAATTTTCTACCAAACCATTATGAATGATTTAAATCATATTTTATGATTTAGAATATAACATGTTTATTTAGAAGACAAAATAAGAACATAATAACTGAATACCTAGGATAAACTGAAGAGTGATAGGTTCATATGATAATATCATTATTGAACTAAATGTAGCTTAGGTTGATATGAAACATTCATTAGGTAAGTCATATTAGGATGATGTTTTCATATTAATATAATAAAAATATAATATTTAATTGTATATTGTCCAAAAAATTTAAGTCTATGTATTTGGGTGTAAATAGGATTATGAAAATAAACGTGTGAAATGTATACACCAAGAAACTCCTATAACAAACTTTGGAAGAATAATTTATAATAAACATTGAAATATATGAAAATATCATTGCATTTCTATTAGGCATTAAATAATGACTCTCAAAGTATCTATGATTGTATAGTTAATATCTAGGTAGAAAATGCATCTCTTGTTTATTATAGTTGCCTTAGATTAATTTATTAGTGAAGAATAATAAAAATTATTGGAAGGATATTTATTTAATAAGAAGAGAATATAACACCATGATATTTTAGTATATTTTTTGTTTAATAAAAAACAATTTTGCATAGATTCTTCCTTAATAAACACTAAACTTAATATTTGATTCCATGTTTCAGTATGATAAAATTTTTAATATAAAAATTTAATGTTATTATGTAGTTTTGAAAATGGAAGATATAAATAGATGTAACCCAATTTTGATATATATATTGAAAAAGATCATTTTATTATTAATTAATTGAAAAAAATCAATTACTGTAGCTAAATAAATAAAAATATCTATTTTTAAATAAAAATCTATTTTCTCATAAAGTTATATTTTATACAGTATGAAATATAAGTAAAATATATATATATTATGAATAAATAATGATAAAATATATTTTCTTTATATTCTTATCGTATTAAAACTAATTTATTTATTTGATAATTATAAATAATAATAATGATAGTTAACTTATAAAAAGGCCAATTTCAAATAATTTTTTTTGGCATTTTATTATATTTTATACTTCTAATTAAATTTTAAATTATTATCTTTTAGTATTGAAATTTGAAAATATGAACTTTACATCATTGAACCAGAATAAAAAATATTATCATAGGGTGATTTTGTTGGATTTTTCTTGAAAATATTTGAATTAAATTAATACTATGAAATAAAATTCTACTAAATACCATGAATTTTTATTAGCATTAGGATACAAGAACGAATTAAAAATTTATGAATAATTTTTTCATCTAAAATATTTCTTTAATGGTTAAAATTATTAATCTAAATTTTTATATTCAAATTTTAAAACTATTAATTACAATTTCAATCTTATATAACAACTTTTTAATTTTTTTTATTTTGTGTTGTACATTTAATATTTAAAAATTAATTTTTATCACGGTTAGAGATTTTTATATTGTGAAATGGATTTCATATTTTGGTTCAAAATATACAAATTATCTGATATGTTTAGTTGATTTATTTATAAAAATATGTTACAGATGTTATAAAAAGTATCATGGTAAAATTAAATTTTAATGAAAGTTAAAACTAAAGAGAAAAGGCATAAAATTCATTAACCTTATCGACCAAATTAGTGGATAGTATGATTACAAGGCCCAAATTCATCCATACTATATCATTTCCCATTATTGAATCCAATTCCATTATACAATTGAAATTAATTTAACGTTAGGTAATATAATGTTTATAAAATTGCAATTCCATCACTTATAAAAGGACCTCACTTCCACATACCTCAGACAACTCAATCAATTCAAATTTTAATTTAAACTCTATATATAGTAATTATAATATATACTAATTCCCAAATTATAATTTTCTATATTAAAACCTGTAGAATTTAGTTTAAAATAATGTTAAGCTCAATATCATTCTTAACATTCAACACCAAGCATTAAAATAATTGTTATGTACTATAAAAAATATTATTATTTAAATGTGACTATTATACCCTAGTTGTTAAATTGGTGTGTATGAATATTTGATAATGAATTATTGAATAAATTTATAATGGTCTTACTCAATAGTAATGTTTTGATTAATCAATAGGAAAAAATAACTAATTTTTAGTGAAGTTACTTTTATTCTTTAGGAATGGATTTTTCTTTAAATGTTAATTTATTGAATTTTGTGCCTAAAAATTAAAAATCATATATTAATAATTAAGAAATTTTATTTTATAAAATTTACGGAATTTTTTATATAATCATATCAAAATTAACTTTGGGTGATAATTTGGGATTTTGTTGAAATAATTTATTTTTTCAATTAATAGTAAAAAATATATAATCTTCATACACTCTCATTTTATTTCATTAAAGTAAGTAATTTAAAACGATAATTATATTAGGATTTTTTATATCATGTTAAATATGATCCATTTTTATATAATAATATAATTATAAATGTTTGAATCCTTAAAATTAAGGATTTTGATATTAGTTAATGTTTATACTTAAAAACATATTTATCTAAACAACTATTTTTTGATTCATTTTGTACAGTTATATTAAAATTTCTTTCTCCTATACATAAAAAATTAATTTGAATAATTGAAATCATTTTTTATTCAAAAACTAATATTTATATAAGGATTAATTTTTTATATGTTTTTTGAAGAAGTTACATTCTTGGGGAATAATTAAAAAATATAGTTGTTTTGTAATATTGTATCTTTTATAATATCTACAAGATATAAATTTAATATAATAAATTTTAAACTTATGGAAAGAATAATATATTTTAATATACTAAAAATATCATTCTAAAATAAGGGATAACAAATATATTTGATTTCATTCAGTATAAATGGTGAAATCATTTTCAGTGCGGAGAGGGTTTTTGCTGGACACTAAAAATGTCATATTTGTTTCCCCAACGATAATATAATATATGTTAGAATTCATTTATTGACTATTTTGTCAAATAAAATCTATTATAAAATATAATGATGGATATATGTGAATTTTGGATTTATATAACATGTTGCTTATCTAAATTCTTATGTAATTCCTCCACAAGTTTAGAAAAGTCCAAATGACATACTAAATAAAATATCATGACATGGATTTGAGTAAATATAAAATTTGAGTGAGTCAAAAAGTTTATTTTTTGGATAAATTATTTATTTTAATGTTGTAAATTTATTTTTAATTATTTTTTAAGAAATAATTTACTTAAATTCACAAGCAACACAAACAAAATGCTTGTGGGAGAAATAAAAAAGTCAAGTAAATTCTTATAAAAAACTATGAAAGTGTTAATTTTATGTTGATTTAATGTGTCAATATTTTCATAGATTAATATATAATATTATTGTGTTTTGAACGATTTATATTTAAATTCCCCTTCTATCAAGTGTTTTTAGAAATAAAATATTATAATAGATCATAAAATGACATTAATAGTATTTTATATTAAATATATTTTATTATATTTTTCAAAAAATCACCAAAAACAAATAGAAGGATAATTATGATGATAAATTGTCAATAATGTCATAAATTGTTTATTTATAAACCAAATTTTAACTTACATGTAAAATTATTGACTGTAAATTGCAAATTTTCATTACCACAATTAATATTTATATTATTTAACTAAGTTGTAAAATCAAAAGATAACATTTAAAATGTAATGAATAAAATAAAAAATTATCAAATGATAATATTAAGAACAAATAATCATTAAATTTTACGTCGTGTCATTTTGAACTATTCTACTTGAGTTATCACATATTTTTTAAAATATTTTAGGTATGTCCTAAAATGACATTAATTATATTTTATAATAAAAAATATTTTATTAAATGATTTTCAATTCAAAAAAATAAAATCTAGATCAAATTTAATTGTATACATTATAAAATATCTTTCATAGTCCATTTATGGGTTACATTTCTTTTTTAGTAAATTTTTTAACCACTATAGAGTAAATAACTATGATATCACAGTAATTATCAAAGTGTGAGTGAGAATTTCAAACTAAGAGATAGGTGTAAAAGAATAACCATAACTTCTCAAAATAATATTGAATGAGATGATTTCAACTTATCCATTTCCACTCTTCAAAATATATCAATTTTAATCTACTTTATTATAAATATTAATTTAATACGTCATGTTATTCCAAGAGTTCTGCATCCCTCACATACAAAAGGGGACCTCTTATCCAATCTTCATCAATTATTTTGATCTCTATATCATAGTAAACACCTAAAACAATTTTAGTGTATCTTCCTTTACAATTTCATTGTTCTTATGGTCTTTAAAAAATACTAACTTTTCAAGGCTTATGGTGTAAGTCAAAAGGGGATTATAAATTAAGAGGTATAAATGTTGATTGAGTGATACATATTTTATTTAATATTATAACTATTATAAATCCATGGAATGCATTTAAAAAATTACTTTAGTACCTTAAATATTCAGAATTGTATTTATGAAAATGAAACACCCGTTATCCACCTCCTTTCCATCATATGGGAATAGAGAACATTTCCTATGAATTCGTGCGGGATACCATCTCTGTGAAGCGATGTGTTTCATTTTTCATAACCACATAAAATTAATGGTTATGATTATATAATTAATAATTATATATATTATATATTATATTTTATTAGGATTTTATAAAATTGAATTATTATTTACGTTTCGTCCATTCCATCAATCAAAAATTGAAAATAGTGTTCATGTGTTTGTACGAACAACCAAAAGATGCAAGAAAAAGGATACAGTTAACACATTTAAACAATGAATTTAATAAATAATTATTCGAAAATGGGTGTTTTAAAATTATAATTTTATCATACATATAGAGACTCAATATTTTAATATAAATATTTTAAACCTTAATAGATCAATATTCATTACATAACATAATGATCCACACAAAAATTATATATGTTTAGTTCATTCCGAAAAATGTATACCTAAAAAATTAATTCATAAATGAACCACATCATCCCCCACTAAGTTTATTATAACCATAATACTTATTATACATATTATATTTATTAACATTCTCTATAACTCAAGAAAATAAAATTTAAGAATGGGTGATCTTAGATGCTTTGTAAGGGTAAAGGAATGTATCAGTGATTACATAAACATAACATGAGTATAAGGATATGAGAACACTAGAACAAAATTTTTAAATCATACCATATATATATATTAGATCAAAATCATTATCCATGTCACAAATAAGGATAATTAATAAGGCATGAATCATAATGTAATCAAGTAACATCATCCCTGAATGAATAACATTATAATTAAAATTTATTTATGGAATATACCTAATAATATTAAATTATTCCTATAATACTCATGGATCATTACTTAGACTATCATAGTGGATTGGGATCACAACTCATACCATCATAGAATTCATGGTTCACTCCTAATTCTACCATTGTGGATAGTGCCCCTTACTGAACTGGGTTCACTTCCTATTCTACTCCTTTTTATCTCATGAGATATACATCTTCATCCAATGAAATGAAGGGATATATAATTCAGGGAGAAACCATTATAAAATTAAAAAAATAAATACACATTACAACAGATTATAAATCATTCATCGTATCACATCCCAAGAAAAGGAAAAGGGTTACATAAAAATATCCTCATAGCATAACCCGTGGAAAAGGAATAGGTCTTGTAAGCACCTCTCGATTATAAACATTAAGCATGTTGAGAAATAATAAGGATAAAATTATTGGATTTTATTGATAGTGAATATTATTTAACATCCAAGTATGTCATAATTAATGAAAAATGCAATTAAAGGATATCATGGAACATTTATTAAGGAAAATACACTTTTTAATTTGAAATGACTTCTTTATAATCAAATAATTTAAAAAATATTAAGGAAAAAATATCTCCTAAAAACCATGGGAACATGTGAATTATTACATAGATCATTCTATTTTCCTTAAGGAAGAAAATTATATTCATGATGTATACATTAAATTAATGAATCTTTTCACATTCTCAGTAATAATTCAAAAGTACCCCATTTCATAAATAAATAATAATATTACATTTATAATATCTTATAAAAAATTAACATTAGGTAAAAAATGACTCTAAATAACATAGGTGACTATTTATAAATTATTGAAAATATTTTTCTTAAACATGGACATATAAGATAAAATATTTTTGACCAAATAGAGAAATAATATCAATTTTCCTTAAATGCATTATTTTGGTCTCCTGAGTACTTATAATGTATAAAATGGATGTAAAAAATTATATTTACAAGAAATATAATGAGGGGAATGAAATTTGAATTATTCATAGAAGATATACCACAATATTTCATTATTATAACATAATAATATTCTATCCTGATAAATAATGAGATTGTAAAATAAAACCCTTACCTTAACTCCCACTTCCTTCATACGTGTTGGAACATCCTATGTAAAAAATTAATATTTAATATAAATATATTATAGACTCTTAGACATATATCATACCATATATTTTTTAATTTTAACCTTTTATCACCCATTAATCCTGAATATTTTATTAAAATCACTATTCAGGGACATAACAACATCATTTTTCTCATCTTTTGGTTTTGTAGTTTTGGTCGTTCTATATTGACCACGGATACGACAAATAAATATTTTTAATTATGTTGACCTCACCTACTTTGATAATCTCAATTATGTTCTAATAGGTTTTGATAATCCTATCTATATGTTAAATTATGTCATCCTTCTATTGAGTTGAAAAATATATCAAAATAATCATTGTAATATGTTAATCAATGTTTATCTAGGTTTATACATGTTATGAAACAAAACAAATTCACTTTGGATATGATTTGCATAGAATGGATAAGTATTATGTTTTTGAGTCATTGATACAGATCTACAGATACATAGTCACCGATATAGACTTAGTCTACCGATAAGCAAATATCACCGATAGACCGAGTATACTATTATAATAAAGAGATACTGATACATACAAACAGACATACCTACCGATAGAAGTCTACCGATATAGATAGATAGATAGATACCAATATGAAGTCTACTGATACAAGTCTACCGATACAAATAGACAGACCTCCCTATATGAAGTCTACCAATACAGAGAGAGCCACCGATACAAGTAGCTACCGATATAGGCAAGTTACCGATGGAGAGAGCCACCGATACAAGAATGCTACCGATAAGAGGAGCTATCGATATAGAGTCACTGCCACTGATACATAGTCTACCATTATAAAGAGTAGCAACTACCATTACATACCTACTGAATCAAGTCCACCGATACAAGCTCACTAGGAGCTACCGAACGAAACCACTCACTATATCTCTCAACCCTACCGATGTTCGTTTATTAACAATGGTAATATTTGGTGCTTTTAATGAAACTACTGTTAATTAATTAATGTCTGTTGAATGTCAGGAAATAGTACATAGTACCTATAAAATTTAATCATTCCCATTTCCGGAGCTAATGATATATATATATATATATAAGGGAACCTCGAACTATAGACAGAGGTCGACCAGTATTTCCATGCACATGAAAAACAATATTTTGTAGATACACAAGGACTTACATGCCTAGAAAAAGAAGGAAGAATACATACTAAATCTATAGAACATGAACATTCAAGGAGTAAAGAGCTCAAATGACTTCACCTACACTCAAGCTGATCAGGCTGATCAACTTGGACCTGGAAGTCAAACACAAAAACAACACTCTATTTTTCTTGACTAAAACCAGAGAGGGAATCAAAGATTCATCTACATTCAATCCAAGGATTCTAGAGCATCACTCAAAACTATTAGAGCATTCTAAACACATCTATATTTGTTTAACTCAATTGTGTTTAATTTATTTACATTTTGAGGAGTCTGTGATCTGTATTTAAAAAAACCCGGTCTGTTATGCTGAAATGGAGTATTTCTAAAAGCTCATTCAATCTTTCCCTTACACTCATGTATCCCACTGTGGATAGTGGTAGTGGTTAACTATGACATAAACAGCGTGTGATTTATTGTTATTTTTTCCCATGTAGAACTGTGGTAGAGGTCTGAGGACCTAGATAGTCTAAGTACTTTTGTAACCCCTGATCCGGGGTGTGGATCAATGTTTTATATAAAACTATTTGAGAGGAATAAGTCTCAACTTGAGACTGAACCTCTTGGTTAAAACTACCATGATTTTTTATTTTGGTTAAAACTATATTGAATATTCCACTGCTAACTACTTTGATATTCAAATCTGTTTTAAAGTAACTCTTATAGTTAAACTAGCAAATATTTTTAATTTCTGTTAGTCAGTAAGTTAGTTTCAAAAACATACTTAATCTTTTGATTAAGTTAAATGAGAAATAATCAATCTTTGAGAAACTAATTGAAACATTTCAAGATTTATAAATTCACTACAGTTTAATTTATATTTAATTGGGGGATTTTTAAAATAAATCATTAAAAAAATTAATTGGAACACATTTCACCCCCACCCCCCTCTTGAGTGTCCACTCAGACCAACATTTGGTATCAAAGGATTGTTTAGTTTCAAGTTTTTCAAAACACTTTGTTTTTCAACGATGATTTTAGTTGTATATAAAGATATCAAAATTTATGTTATTTCTAAATTTTTATCTCTTTAAATATATTTGATAAAATTTAATTGTGGACAATACACCAGAAGGTGCAGCTACCAACATTCCACCTTTATTTAATGGTGTTAATTATGCCCAATGGATACTAAAAATGAAAATTTATTTATAAAGTATGGAATTTGATATCTGGACTGCTATAGAGACTCAATATAAGATTCCAGAAACAGAAAGAACTACTTGGGAGGATCCTACTAAAGTTTCTTACAATAATAATTTTAAAGAAATGAATGCTCTGTATTGTTCTTTAGGATATGATGAATTTAATTGAATATCTGCTTTTATGACTGCTTATGAAATATGGATACTTTGGCTATTTCCAATGAGGGAATAACCAATGATAAGGAAATGAAATTTAATACCTAAACTATTAAGTATGATAATATTAAAATGAGTCTTGATGAACCTATTTCTGACATGTATCTCAGGTTTATCAAAATTATAAATACAATGAGATCACTTGGAAAAGATGTTCCTGTAAAAGATAAAATCATGAGGATACTAAGATGTCTTCCAGAAATATGGAGAGGCACATCAGTTTCAATTAGAGAATTTTGTGAAATTAATGCTTTTCCTGTCAAGGAACTCATTGGTAAATTAATGATGTATGAAGAATAATTGAAAGTCAACAAGGAAGAAGACGATGAACCAAGAAAGAAGTCTGTATCTTTGAAGACATATGCTTAAAAAAATAAGGAAAAAGGGGAAATTCAAAGTGAAAGTGATAGTTCAACCAGAGAAGAGAGTGTATCTGACAGTGATGCTGAAATATTTCATATATCCAGACGATTCAATACGTTTTATAGAAAGACTTGGTTTTTCAGAAAATCCAATTATAAGTGAAAGTATGATAATAATGGTCATTGGAAGAAGGATTGAAAAATCACTGATAAAAGTGGTGACATATTCTTCTATGAATGCATGAGGAAAGGACATGTGAAAGCTAACTGTCCAAAAGTAATGTACAAGAAGAAATATGAGTACAAGGACAAAAATATAAGAAATCTATGAAAGCAACCTGGAGTGCTTCAGAAGATAGTTCAAGTGATTCTGATTCCACTCAAGATGGAAAATATCAAAAAGAAAATACGTGTTTCTTGACAAATACATTTGAGGTAACATTGGATATTCCTATTTTAAATTATTATTATTCTGGATATGATTCTGATTTAGATTCTAAAAACATGTCTAGTGAAGATTTATTTGAATATTTTAACATACTAGAAGATACATACAATGTGGTAAAAGACAAGTATAAAACCTTAAAGAAACAAAATGATTTAACTAGCACTGTCAAATCTGCACTAGAATTAGAAAAGGAATAGAATTCTCAACTGTTAAAAGAAAATTCCGAACTGAAACTCTCTAATGAGAAACTCAGGAAATATTTGGAAAAATTTACCAATGGAAAGAATACTGTTACAAAAAAGCTAGGAAAACATGTAGCACCAATGTATACAACTGGGTTAGTCTATCAACATGGACAGAGACAGAACAAAAAAAATAGATTTATTCCAAAAACTGGACAGTTTGCTTCTAGTTCCAGTTCTAGAAATTCTTAAGTCTCAACTAGTTATTCACATAGTTGTAGATCATAAAAAGATTATCTTTCAAAGTCTTTTGAATATATTGATTATATGAAACCCATTAGAAAAATATGGGTATCAAATTTTTTGATTGCTAACCTTTCTAGACCCATGAAAATATGGGTACCAGAATCATATTCTGTCTAAACCTGTGTTTTAGGAAACCTGCTTAAAAAGTTATTATAGGAAGACATGGTAGAAGGACAGTGGATGTTCAAGGAATATGACTAGATATTACTCCTTTTTTTAAAGCTTAATGATGTTTGATAGAGGATATGTCACCTTTGGTGATAACTCAAAAGAAAAAATCCTCGTCTTAGGCCAAATTGGTAACACTGATTCAATTTTAATTTATAAAGTATTATTTGAAGATGGATTAAAATACAACCTGTTAAGAATTTATCTATTGTGTGATGATTGTTTAAATATTATGTTTGAAAATGATGCTTTTAATGTAATTGATTCTAAAAATTCTTTGGTATTTACTTCCATGAGAAATGAAAATGTATATGTAGTAGATTGAAATTATTTAGCTAAAAAAAAGGTTACCTGTTTAAATACATTTCATGAAGAGTCTTGGATATGGCACAAAAGATTACAACATTGTAATATACACTCACTTAAGAAACTAACTAATAAAAATTTAGTTAGAGATCTACCTCAACTTAAATTCCCATCAGACAATGTTTGTACTCCCTTTAAAAAGGGAAATCAATATAATGTTTCATTTAACTCAAAGAAATAAGTTTCAACTTATCAACCTCTCAAAATGGTTCACATGGATTTATTTGGACCATCTAGAGATTCTAGATTAAATGGGAAGCACTATGTCTATTTCCTTGTAGATGTCATATCTAGATATACTTGGGTATAAATTCTAGCTCACAAAAGTGAATATTGTTCTTACTTTATGAAATAATCCAAGTCTGTAGAAAACCTTAGTGGACTTAAGATTAAAACCTTGAGAAGTGATCATGGCCAGGATTTTGAAAATCTTGAATTTTAATCATACTGCTCACATAATGGTTACAATCATAATTTCTCTGCCCCTGGGACACCTCAACAGAATGGTGTAGTAGATAGAAGAAATAGAACCATTCAATAAATTCCAAGAACTATGCTAAATGAATATGACTTAGCTGTTTATTTTTCGGCCGATGCTATAAATACACTTTGTTATATTAGATATAGAGTCTTGATTAGACATGTTCTTAAAAATACCCCTTACTAATTATGGAATAATAGAAAACCTAAAGTTAATTACTTTAGAGTTTGTGGTTTCAAAGTCATTATTCTCAATATTAAAGAAAATCTTCATAAGTTTTCATCCAAGAGTGATGAAGGAATCTTTATAGGTTATTCTTTATCTAGAAAAGCCTATAGTGTTTTTAATAAAAGAACCAAATGTGTGGAAGAATCTGTTCACATCAAATTTGATGAAACTGATCCGCATGAACTTAAAACTTCTCTTGAAAATCTTGAAGAAGATTTGTCTTTTCTAAATTTTAGTGATAATTTCAGTGAACCTGTTGTAAAGACAACTACTTCTGGAAATATTCCAGAATCTTCTTTTAATGAACTTGAACCTTAAGAAGATCCTGAAATTTCTCATCCTGCCTTTACAAGATCAACCAGGATTCTAAAGAACCATCCATTAGATGATGTTGTAGGTAATCATGATAAAGGGACATAGAATAGAGATTCTCTAAAAAACCAAGCTGAACATCAATCCTTTCATTCATAGTTAGAACCTAAAAATATCAATGATACTATCAATGATGAATTTTGGGTAATGGCTATGCAAGATGAATTAAATCAATTTGAAAGAAAAAACGTCTTGGAATTAGTTGAAAAACCTATGGACACTTTGACCATGGGCACTAAATGGGTTTTAATGAATAAAGATGATGTGTTTTGAAATATAGTTTGGAACAAAGCAAGACTAGTTGCACAAGTATATAGTCGAGAGGAAGGAATAGACTATAAAGAAACCATTACACCTGTAGTTAGATTAGAAGCTATTAGGATTATACATGCCTATGTTGCTCATCTGAATTTCAAGTTATATCAAATGGATGATAATAGTTCTTTTCTAAATGTTTTTATAATTGAATATGTTTTTGTTGAATAACCACATAGATTTAGTAATCCTCATTTTCCAAATCGAGTTTTTAAGCTTTCTAATGCTCTATATGGTTTAAAACACGCCCCACGAGCTTGGTATGATAGACATAGAAGGTTTCTTATATGTAATGGTTTTTCTAGAGGGATTTCCGATCAAACTCTCTTAATTAAATTAATTTCCAAAGATGTTTTGATTGTACAAATCTATGTTTATGATATTATTTTTTGATTTTTAAAAAATTCTTTGTTTATTGATTTTTCAAAGAGTATGAAAAATGAATTTAAAATGAGTTTAATGGGAGAACTCAAATATTTCCTTGCATTTTATGTTTTTCAAAATTAAAATGGTATTATCTTAAATCAAGTTAAATATTCAAAGTATCTTTTAAAACATTTTGGTTTGGATAGTATTAATGAAAGTGATACACTTATGAGTACTATTTGTATGTTAGATGCAAATGAAACTAGAAAACTAGTGGATCAAAATAACTACAGAGGTATGATAGGGAGTCAGCTCTATCTTACTACTAGTTGACCTAATATTATGTTTAGTGTGTGTATGTGTGAAAGATTTCATGCTAATCCGAAGGAGGCACACTTGGTTGCAGTTAAAAGAATTTTAAATATCATAAACATACTACTAACTTAGTATTATTTTTTACAAAAAGACAATCATTCGATTTAAGAAGTTATTCAGATGCTGACTTTGCTGGTTACAACTTAGATATAAAAAGCACTTCTGGAACATGTCATATTCTAGGTAAGTCCCTGATATTCTGGTGTAGTAAAAAATAGAATTCCGTTTCATTGTCTACTACTGAAGTAGAATATATTGTAGTTGGTAGTTGCTGTGCACAAATTCTATGGATGAAACATACATTATTGGACTACAGATATCAGTTTAGACATGTATATAAAAACTATGATAACACTAGTGCGATCAATATCTCTAAGAATCCTATATCAGACTCTAGGACCAAACACATTGATGTAAGGCACCACTTTTTTGAGAGACCATTTCCAAAAGGGTGATATTACTCTTGAATTTATAGGTACTGAACATCAATTAGCTGACATATTCTCCAAGACATCATGTTTAGATAACTTAAGGTACATTAGACATGAGTTAGGAATGATATACATTGTAGAACCAAATCCTCTTCGTTAGCCAAATCCCCACTGTTAGCCAAATCCTCACTGTTAGCCAAATCCTCACTGTTAACCAAATCCCCACTGTTAGCGAAATCTCACAGTTTGCCAAATCCACACTATTAGCCAAGTCCTCACCATTATCCAAATCCTTATTATTATCCAAATCCTCACTATTAGCCAATCCCCATAGTTTGACAAAACCTCTCCGCTAGAAAACCTCACCTCTAGAAAACCTCCCCGTCAGGGTTCTCACCGGTAATTGTCACTGATATGTCATGCGCTGTCTAATTTTCATGTTCTTTAGATGAAAATATTATTGTCTTCAGTATAAATATTTTTATTGTATTTTGATTCCTAAATGATAAAAAAACTAATCCTTAGTCACATTTTAATCCACCGAAAACTCTCCTCACTTAAATCCTCACTTCTCGAACCCCCGAATTATGCGTAACCCTATGTCCTTTAATTGGAGATGGAACGAACAAAACTCCTGATAGTCAGGGATGATAGTGATGTGCCAAGTGAGAAGAAGTGGAAAAAAGACCTGAAGGTAGTGGAAGTGAAAGTAGAACAAGGTCGGGGAAGCATGCAGTGAACCCGCATTTGCAGAATAGATAAGTAGTAATTGAAGATGAACTCAATGTAGAATGGATCTTGCCTATAAAGTCATTTTTTATAAGAGTATTAGAGGAACAAGGATGGATTGATTGTTTTAAAAACAATAATGGACCTCATTATACAAGTATGGTTAAGAAGTTTTATGCTTTTATTCCTTTTGAGAAGTCTGAAGAAGAAAACAGAATGGTTTCATTAGTGAATGGAATGGAATTTTTTTTCTTATGATGAATGGGATGAATGTCTGAAAATACCACATGAGGGTGTAGTTGGGTATACCTCTAAGACAATACCTCCTACCGGTGACATTTTTGACTATGAGGTTTCTTTGGAAGAGCCCACCAGTAGTGACAAACAAAGAAAGGTAGTGGCTACTGAAATGGATGGAGAAAACCAGTTGTTATTCAAATTCATCCAACATGTGCTAAGTCGAAGAAGAGGGGACTTTTCAAATATGAGATACCAAGATATTTATTTGTTGCATCTATTGAGGAATGGTGTCAAGGTAAATATGTGTAGGCTGTTGATGATCCAAATTGAGGATATGACCAGGCCTAAGTCAAAATCCATTGCATTATTCTTTGCAAAGTTGATTTCAGTAATGATCAAGGTGAATGGAGTAGCTGAGTCTCAGGATGAGATAGTAGTTGTGACAAACAATTTTTAAATCAAAATCACAATCTGTAAGTATATAAATATTGGATAGAACCCATGGATAAGGAAATGGGTTATTGATGATGAGTAGGTGTATGATAAGTTTAACCATGTTGACCATCCCAATAGGCTATGAAACAGAAGAGATTTAGGTCTTGGACCTGATAAAGAGGAACCTCAGTATAGTAATGATACTGATGAGGAGGATACCTCTATAGCTGATAGAAGGGATCCAGACTTGCCTCCATGTCCAGTTGTTGAAGTTGTATCATTTTGAAAGGAAACAGTGTTGGGAGTAAGCAATGAAAAAGACCCTATTGATGAGGAAGACCAGCATGCTCTAGAGAATGAGGAAGAAGTACATGAAAATAGAGAACGTGTTTCTTATTGTTCAGATGTGAGTATATTGAGCTTAAGCCCACTGATTGGGAATTATACTATGTCTGAATCAGCAGTTTTGGTTGAGATGGTTGAACCTTCAATTATTCATATTGAGCCTCCTATTGTTGAAATGGAAATGGTTGTGGAGGATTCTTCTGAGGAAGACCCGCTTGTTCAATCTTCTGTTGATATACTTGTTTAGGTGAATGCATATATTGAGTGGGATCATCCCATCAGTCATGGAACTATTTCAGTAGCTCATGATATTGAAGACTGGGCCTAAGACACAGGTTTTGTAGTTTTGGGTGGGACTATCCTGACTCAGAATATGAGACACCCATTAGTAGAGCTCATGTCTCTTATAATCACCTTTTTGAGACTTTACCTGAGGATATTGTAAGAAAATCTGATAAAAACCAGTTGAAGTCTGATCACAGGACCAGTTTTATGAAAGATATGAGAAGAATGGAAACCTCCTTAGTATCATCTATTCAATCTGTTATGAATGAATCAGTATCTGGTGTTTTGGGGGAAGTCAAGGCCTTCCAGAATCAAGTTTCAAGCTTGGGATAGGATGTTGAATCTCTAAAGAAATCAGTTGTCTCTATGGAATATTATATGAGATCTAAATCTCAAGCAGACAAGGATTCAGCATTTGTAAAAAGTGTAGTTAGCCAGATTGTGTGGACCCAGAACATGACGTACATGGATATTACATTAATTTTGGGGAATACTTACTATATAATAAAAATAAGCACAAAAGGACCATAATAGTTTAGTTTCTTTGGAAACTCAAAAAAATAATCTTCTAATCATGGTGAAAGATCTTCAACATCTCCCATAAAGATCGTCCCATTTTTTTCTTACCTAAAACCTTTCTTTATATCCTGGGGAAAATTAAACAATAAAAAGGTGATCTCAAATCATCAGTAAGGGTAAACAAAGAGAACATAAAACAATCCATAAACATTTGAAGTCATAAACATTAACATTTAATCTAAACATCAAAATCTTGAGCAAAGACATAAATCTTGTATGTACGTAAGGCATATATCATAAAGGAACATAAATCATGATAAAATTGGATGAAAATAAAACATGTAATTGTGGAAAACCATGAAGCACATGAAATTATTTCCATAGTAGCCAAGGCATTGCTACCAAGACCATCTTAGTGGACAAAGTCCCTTTCCGAATCGAGTTCACTCCTCGTTCTGGTCCTGTTTCAGTGAACCAGATTAACATACCATTTCAATCATGTCTATCTCTTGAGAAATAAATCATTACCCAATTAATTTGTGGGAGATATAGGTCCCACCCATCTCATAATGAAATCATTCTTTCATGTGACAAAAAATAAACATACATCATTCATAACAACCCAACGAATAAAATGGGTTTCATATACATCATCCCATCATAACATAATCCATATAAAAGAAATGGATATCATTTCACCATTAGAAAAATGAAACCATGTAAATAATAGATGCATTATACTTGAAACATAAACATCCTTAATAATGTCATCTTAGATGGAAAATAGTTTTGATAAAACACTTGAAATTAATTCTTGATGAAAATATCCATTATTCTTCAAAATCATTTTCTTTTTTCAAAATACCATGAAATTTTAAAAGAAAAGTACTTTGTTGAAAATAATCATTAAATTTTGTAGAGGATGTTTTATTTAAATAATTCATTATGGAAGCATAAAAATCTGTTCATGCTGTATAATTTAAAAAAACATTATCCTCGTACTTTTGTCGAAAAAGTCAAAAAGTACCACGTATGGTAAACAAAAGAAATATTCCTTCCATAGAATAAAGTAAAAGTCAAAAAAGGGTAAACATGACTTTAAAAATACATGGAAGAATATAAAACACTTTATGAAAAACATTTTTATGGACATGGATGAAAAATATAACCCCAGTAAATACTTATGTATAAGTAATTTTTGATAAAAATGAAACTGAAAAATTATCCATTACCTTATGTCCAATATGCTTCATACGTATCCGAACCTCCTATATAGTGATTTAAATAATGTGATTTACCTATTACAGAATCATATTCATGGTTATGATATCATATATGGTTCACTTATGACTTTATATTACCCATACTTTTGTAAATTCCATGTTAAAGAAGCGTTTTGGGTAAAATAGTTACACTTATCATATGTGTTTTGACTTTTTGTTCTTGATATTATTAAATATATCCTGATTTACTTAATTCCATAATGTATAACATAATTTATATATAATATATATGCAACATATAAATATATAAGATAGATCTAAATACACCGTTTATGGAGACGGTAGACCGTACGTATACATGAATTTTGTTTTCGTTTCCTTATTAAATTGAATAGAATTAAGAAAATGATAAATATATGTACATAAATATATTATCAGTATTATGTAATATATTTCATGATAATTTATTATATATACTTTATAATCATACTTGAATGGTTAATCATGGAAAATGAATCTCATCACATTCGTGGAGACAATAGTCTGTACGTACGCACGAGCGATGATATCATTCCAATAATTATTGAATAGAATTGGAGTGGATGATATAATATCTTATAATCAGTATGATGTTATAATAACCATATTAATTTTTTCTCTACACCATTATACCCATCCATGTAAGGCGGTGGTGGGAAAACTGATTACACCACGGCATGGAGACGGTATTCCGTACGTGTGCACGTGCGGTGATTTCGTTTTCTGTAGGTTGGATAGAAGGTGAAATGGGGTTGTTTCATATTTATAATAACATATCAGTATATTAGTGATACTTATGTTATTACTTTATAATGAAACAAATAAAGAAGAAGATGTTTAAGAAGAAATAAACTTGAAAGAATTTGTAGAGGAGATTACCTCTTCTTCGACGTGCCTCTTTTAAACTTACTCTTAGGGCACTAGAGATGGTCTTTTGAGAATACCAGAACCTCTATGATAAAACTAGAGAACTTTAGAAGAGAAATGGGCAGGGTTTGGCCGAGATTTAAGGCTCCATGTTTTCTGAAGATGAGAGGGTGGAGGTGCCCTTTTATAAGGGAGGAGAGGGGCACTTTTGGAAACCTGTAAAATAATAATTTATACTAAACCCAAACCCCACGTAAAAACTTTCAAAGTTACTGAAATTATTATATTAGATAATATAGGGTTTTAATCTAATCAACCAATTAAATTTATACATGTTTTGATTTTATTTTAAACCTTATCATTTTGATTTATCCTTATTTAGTCTATTTAATTTTATTTGTGGTAATAATGTTATAAATTTCATATGGTTATAAATACTTACTTATGTGTTTTTAATTATACATAATTTGATACCTTATGAAATGATAGATTATATAAATTTTAATTTGTAATTATTACATATTTTGGTGATTTTTAAAAAATTTAATATTATATAATATCAATAGTGTCAATTTTGACACAATTCATTTATTTGAATTTAAATAAAATACAAATAGAATATATTTTAGAAAAAACCTATTTAATAGATTACTGACAAGTAATATTAATCTATAAATTTAGTGTATCACATTAATTATCTCATATTATATTTATTTTAACACTTTTAAAATCACTTATTTGATATTTCTCTTAACAAAATAATTAATAGAACATTTTTGTATAATTATTCAATAAACTTATTTTTTTGTATAAAAATTAAAACTAAAATACTATGATGAATATAAATATAATATATTTCATAAGAATAATTTTTGCCGAATTTATCATTTAATACAACCCACTTGTAAAATTTTTATCTTTATTAAAGTATGAAGGTGACAACTTTGACATCATTTAAAATAAAACAATACAAGTGTCATAATCGCTTTTATAAGGCTAAAAATTGTAAAATGTTGGAAAATTGGATTATTATGGTTTACATGTACATGGACAATAGGTTTTGGTTAGGTTTTGTGTTCCTTTTATAGTCACTCTTAGTTTAATAAAAACTATATTATTGATTTTTCACTAAATAAACAATTTCTGCATCACTATTGTATCACAATTAATGACAATTATATAATCCCTAAAACTTCTAAATAAAATCAAATGATTTAGATAACTTTATTATAATTCTTGATACTATTAGTTTTTTAAGTTTCATGAAGTTTAGCACTAAATTAAATTTATTATAATTATATGATTTAAGAGTGACATGTTATCACTTTCTTCAGTTTTAATAATAATTACATCATTTTCATGGTAAAAGGCCCATGAAATGAATCTATTCTAACACTTATGTGATATTTGTCGACTTTTATTAATCCAATAGAATTTTGGAAAGTGTTAGGGTAATTTTACAGTCTTATTTTTACCCTTAATAACCCTATTTACCTTTAACTGTAGTAAATAAAAATTATTGTAGTTACTATCCATAATATAAACAAAATTAATCTATTAACATAATTTGGAACCAATGAATCCAAATATAGAATACATTTTTCAAAATTAAAAACATATAAGATTCAGTAATTAATTTAAAATTAATCTCGTTGTTAAGAAAATGGGTTTTAAAAGTTAAAACATTGTCAAAGATTGAACTGTTTTTACCTATGAATTCAATATAAAAGTAATGGTAATTACATGAATTATATTAAATAGTAAAAATATATTTTATTTATACTTTAAAACCTTTAAATATTATAAATTATTCATATAAAGTATCTCTATGAAAAAAGTTGTTTTTAATTAAAATTTAGCGTATATTTACTATTCCTCAACATAAGAAACTTATCAAGAAAATATCATAAATTTTTCGAAAGTAAATTTTTATATCCCTATTCCAATGAAGGATTTTATATTGTCAATTTGAACTTATAAGAATGTCAAAAACTAGATTTAAAGTGGGTGCACCATTAAAAGGAGGCAAAAATTCATTTTTTTTAAAATACTTAGTTTACAAGAAAAATTTATTTTGTTCTCAGAGAATTATCTAGAAAATGTGTATGATGAATAATAATGTTATTAAATTCCAAATTTAGTGGATATTATTCATAACGTCTAGTTTATAATAATATTATAACTATATATCGTTGTTTTGTGAAACCTGGTATTGCGTACAACACATGCTTTCAAGGAAGGTCGTGATTGCGTGTAATGCAAGCCAAGTCAGGTTTGCGTGTTGTGCAAGACTATTTGTTGTTTAGTCTAATAGAATCCAACCATATTTCATCTATACACACACATATATATACACTAAATGTTTCATAGAATAACTTATATCAAAGGAACTTGAAATTTTGTGTAACATGATCCAAGAATAGTGTTGTGTATACTGCAAGCTACTACAGTGTTGTGTATAGCACAAGGTAATCATGGTGTAGCATACAACAGAAGATATGAAAAAAATAATATATCTCATAAAATCTCAGGGTGTTACATTCTACCCCCCTTAAAATTAATTTCACCCTCAAAATTTATTGGGGTTATAAATGGTTTATTAGTTGAGAGTTTCTTTCATAGAAAACCACATCGTAAAAAAGAATACTAAAACTTACATTGAAAATGAATATTAGAAACAAAATGGATACCCAAAGTAACTAATCACTTGGGTTCCCACATAGGAGATCATAGGTGAAAATATGGATATGGAAGAGAAATCTAACTATCAAGTTCTGATAGAGAGTGGTAGAGAACAGGGCTATGAAAAATCCAATAGTCACAAAGCCATAAATTTTTGATGATTTACGGTACCAACTGATTCATCAGATATGAGAGCACTAGGACAAAATTTTTGGTTTTCAAGATTATTTCCCAAATTTTGAAGAATTTTTGAATTAAAAGAAATACTTACTTGATTATGGTACAATCTCAACGTTTCCCATGCCTCCACTTCATCTCTTAACGAAATGATGTTTAATTTGTCTTCCATGAAGTTTTATAAAATCTTGTGATAGAATGATAGGTCATTACATCCATCTCAAAGATAAGTTAGCATAAGTTATATATATAAGTCCATCTATGGTGAGATTAATCAAATATGGTTCCAAAATGGACTTATAATTCATATATCATCCCGATTAATAAAATAAAACTAGTTTCTACTAACCAGGGATTACCTGTAGGCCATTGGTAGGTGATAAAGGCATGTCGTACTTCGGTTGTGGGTTTGATTTCCACAGTCTTGTCCAATGTGACGGGTTGTCGCCCGTCCACCAGGTTTCCTTTTTCTAAAACTACACTATTATATCATTAAAAAAATAATATTGAAAAAATTTCTAGCCTTAAACAATACTATCTGATGTCCAACATAATCCATTGAAATCTTTAGACTTATCTAAAATACTTTTATCCCATATCATAGTGTAATGTAAATGTTTATTAGAAATGTCATCTTCCAAGCATTTGAATACTATTATCTATCATCCGATATATCTTGTTGGACACATTCCAAAAATTTGAATACCTTAATAATGTATTCTCTTGTAACATGAGTTACCATATAACCTTAGTGAAATCATGAATTCTATCAACAGTTAACTCTTTCCACATACCAAAATCCCAAAATTTCTATATACTCAAACCATGATATCACATTGTCCTTATTCCAGTCATGAGCTCATTAATATTATCAAACAACTCATTATCTTCTTGCGCATATCATCTACCTTACAAAAATATTTGAATAACCTTTCATGGTTACTGGTACCATTCATCATATACTTTAAAAAACTCAAGGAATGGAAATATTGTAACAATCCTTAGATTTTTCTTTATTCCATAGTACCATACATTATTCATGATGAACATACAATCATTCCACTACCTTCTCAAACCATTGACTGAGCTTCATCATTTATTTCATCTCATATGTCATTTGTAGTCTCTTCATCATCATCCACATAAATACTACCCATTTGACCATGATGATTATCTTCATGAGATTTTCACTTAGGGAATTGGTTTCTATAATTCCCATACATTCCACATTTAAAACATTTAATTGTTGTTGATATCGTAGCAATACCATTATCTTTGTCCATGGTGTTAACTGACCCTTTTCCTTTTCACTTACTGGCTTTGTGTCCTTCCTTTCCACACCAAAATCATCTTCCAGTTCCTTTGAAACATTCTCCATGATGCCTCTTCCCACATGATTTACATGAGGGAAATTGAACTTTCTTTCCTCTATGATCATCATGAAACTCCATATTTCACTTATTAGATGAGTCATGATACTTACCAAAGTTGATATTATTGATCATATTGTGAGATTTATGATTAGGCATAATAATTATGGTTTGACTTCCAAATCCCATTTCATTTGGTTTCTCATGAAGAATACCATTCCATTTTCCATCATATCTTCCATTATCGTGAATCTTCCAGTTTCTAGCCATTTTCTAAAACCCAAAAAGAATAGTATGAGAGGGAAAAATAATTCTAGGAAAAAAACATAATAAATGGGGATTACGTTCAATATATAACATCTTAGGATTAAATCTATGATCATTACCATAATTCTAGGACTATAACCTATACGTATACTTAACCTTAGGGACATCCCTAGACATACCATAGAAATATCTCTAGGGATATCACTAAAGTTCTCGCATCCTAGTTTCCAACAGCTGAATAATCCTCCCTCTGATTCCAACTGCAGAGACCCTGAACATGACATAAATGGACATTACATTACTTTTGCGGAATACTTAATATGAAACAAAAACAAACACACAAGGACCGTAATAGTTTAGTGTCTTTGGAAACTCGGAAAAATAATCTTCTAATTATGGATAAAGATCTTCAACATCTCCCCAAAAGATCTTCACCTTTTGTTTTCATACCTAAAACCTTTATTTATATCCTGGGGAAAAGAAAAGAATAAAAAGGTGAGCTCAAATTCTCAGTAAGGGTAAACATAGATAACATAAAACAATCCATAAACATTTGAATGCAGAAACTTGAACATAAAATCTAAACAGCAAAATCTTGACCAAAGACCTAAATATTGGAAGTACGTAAGGAATATATCATAAAGGAACATCAATCATGGTAAAATAGCATTGGAATAAAACATGTAATTGTGGAAAACCATTATACACATGATATGATTTCCATAGAAGCCAATGCATTGCTTCCAAAACCATCTTAGTGGACAAAGTCCCTTTCTGAATCGAGTTCACTCCTCGTTCCAGTCCTGTATCACTAAACTGGATTAACTTACCATTATAGCCATATCTATCTCTTGACATATAAATCTTTACCCAATTCAGTGGAGGGATATATAGGTCTCACCCATATCATATTTAAATCATTCTTTCGTGTGCCACAAAATAAACATACATCATTCATAATAACCCAACGAATAAAATGGGTTTCTTAAACATCATCCCAACATAACATAATCCATATAAAATAAATGGATATCATTTAGTCATAAGAAAACTCAAACCATGTAAATAATAGATAAATTATATTTTAATCGTAAACATACTTAATAATGTAATCTTAGATGGTAAATAGTTTTGATAAAACACTTGAAACAATTTCTTGAGGAAATATACATTCTTCTTCAAAATGATTTCGTTTTCTCAAAAAACCATGATATTTTAAAAGAAAAGGATTTTGTTGAAAATAATCATGAAATTTTGTAGAGGAATATTCATTTAAATAAGTCTTTATGAAACCTTAAAAATCTGTTTATGCCGTATAAGTAAAAAAACATTCTCCTCATACTTTTGTCAGAAAAGTCAATAAGTACCATGTATGGTAAACAAAAGAAATATTCCTTCCATAACAAAAAGTAAAAGTCAAGTAAGGGTAAAGATGAATTTAAACATACATGGAAGAATATTAAAAAATTTATGAAAAACATTTTTATGGACACATATGATAAATATACCCCAGTAAGTACTAACGTATAAGCAATCTCGGATAAAAATGAGACTGAAAAATTGTCCTTTACCTTAGGTCCGATATGATTTGTATGTATATGAACCTACTGTATAATGAATTAAACAATGTCATTTACTTATTATAGAATCATATTCATTGTTATGATATCATATATGGTTCACTTATTACTTTATATTACCCGTTATTTTGTAACATCCATGTTAATGCAGTGTTTTGGGTAAAATCGTTTCGTTTATCATACGTGTTTCGACTTGTTGTTCTTGATATTATTACATATATACAATTTAATTAATTCCATAATTTAAAACATGATTTATATATAATATATATGCAGCATATAAATATAAATGATAGATCGAAATACATCATTTATGGAGACGGTAGACCGTACGTACGGATGAACACTGTTTTCGTTTCCTTATTGAATTGAATGGAATTAAGAAAATGCAAAATATATGTACATAAATATAATAACATTATTATGTAATACAATTCATGATTATTTATTATATATACATTATATTCATACTTTAATGGTTAATCATGGAAAATGAATCTCATCACGTTCGGGGAGATGGTTGTCTGTACGTACGCACGACCGATGATATCGTTCCCATAATTATTAAATAGAATTGGAGTGGATGATATAATATATAACAATCAATATGATGTTATAATAACCATATAATTTTATTCTCTACACCATTATACCCATCAAAGTATGGTGGTTGTGGAAAAATTGATTACACCATGGCATGGAGACGATATTCCGTAGTACGCACGCGTGGTGATTTCATTTTCCGTAGGATGGATAGAAGATGAAATGGGGTTGTTTCATATTTATAATAACATATTAGTATATTATTGATACTTATTTTATTACTTTATAATGAAACAACTAAATAAGAAGATGTTTAAGAAGAATGGAACTTGAAATAATTGGTAGAAGAGATTAGCTCTTCTTCGACGTGCCATTTTTAAACTTCTTCTTAGGGCACTAGAGTCTGTATTTTGAGAATACCAGAACCTCTATTATAAAACTAGATATGTTCAGAAGTATAATTGGAAGGTTTTGGAAGAGCTTTATGCCTCAAATTTTTTGGAAGATGAGAGGGTGGAGGTGCCCTTTTATAAGGGAGGAGAGGGGCACATTTGGAAACCTCTGAAATATTAATTTATAAAAACACAAACCCCACTTAAAAACATCCAAAGTGACTGAAATTTATATATTTGATAAAATAGTATTGTAATCTCATCAACCAATTAAATTTAGAGATGTTTTGATTTTATTTTAAACCTTATCATTTTGATTTATCCTTATTTAATCTATTTAACTTTATTTGTGGTAATAATGTTATATATTTTATATGGTTATAAATACTTAATTATATGTTTTTAGTTATAAATAATTTAATAATTTAAGAAATTTTAGATCATATAAATTTTAATTTGTATGTTTTAAATATTTTCGTGATTTTAAACAATTTAATAATATAAAATATCAATAGTGTCAATTTTGACACAATTAATTAATTTGAATTTAAATAAAATCCACCAAGATAATATTTTAGAAAAAACCTTTGTAATAAATTAATGAAAAGTCATATTAATCTAGAAAATTTGTGGATCACATTAAATAGTTCATATAATATTTATTTTAATACTTTTAAAATCACTTATTTGATATTTCTCTTAACAAAATAATTAATACAACATTTTTGTATAATTATTTAATATACTTATTTAATGTATAAAAATTAAAAACAAAATACTATGACGAAGATAAATACAATATATTTCTTAATAATATTTTTAGTTGAATTTTTCTTATTAAATATCACACTTGTAAAATTTTATCTTTATTAAAGTATGAAGGTGAAAACTTTGACATCATTTAAAATAAAATAATATAAGTGTCATAATCACTTTTATGAGGCTCCAAATGGTCAAATATTCGACCATTCGATTCTTATGGTTTACATGTACATGGAAAATATGTTTTGGTCAGGTTTGTTTTACCTTTTATTGTCACTATTAGTTTAATAAAAACTATATTTTTGATTTTTCACTAAATAAACAATTTCTGCATCACTATTATGTCACAATTAATGAAAATTATTTAATCCCAAAAAATTGTAAATAAAATAACATGATGTAGATAATTTTATTAGATTTTTGGAGACTATTCATGTTCAATGTTTCATGAAGTTTATCACTAAATTAAAAGTATTATAATTATATGATTTAAGAGAGTGACATGTTGTCACTTTCTTTAGTTTTCATAATAATTACATCATTTTCATGTTGAAAGGTCCATGAAATGAATCTGTTCTGACACTAAAGTTATATTTGTTGACTTTTATTAATCCAATAGAATATTTGTAAGTGTTAGGGTAATTTTACAATCATATTTTTACCCTTAATTACTAGATTTATCTTTAACTGTAGTAACTAAAAATTACCGTAATTACTATTCATAATATCAAAAATAAATAAATGCAACCTATTAATATAATTTGGACCCAATGAATACAAATATGGAGTCCATTTTTCAAAATTGAAAACATATAAGTTTTAGTAATAAATTTAAAATTAATCTCATTGTTAATAAAATGGGTTTTAAAAGTTAAAACATTGTCAAAGATTGAAATGATTTTACCTATGAATTCAATATAAAATTAATAGTAATGACATGAATTATATTAAACGGTAAAAATATATTCTATTTATACATTAAAACCATTAAATATTCTAAATTTTCCATATAAATTATCTCGATGAAAAATGTATTTTTTTATTAAAATTTAGCCTATTTTTACTATTCATAAAAATAATAAACTTATCAGAAAAATATCAAAAATTTCTCCAAAGTAAATTTTTATATCCTGATTGTAATGCCCTGACCCTAGTTTCCCAGAGTCAGTGCATTATTACATAACATTGGCATGATCACAAGTATGATAAAGTCTCGAAAGAACGATTAGTTTAGTAGCCTTGGAACAACTAGATACATTAATAATGTTTACATTACCTCATAAAATGAAAACTACAACAACATAGTCTCCATAGTCCACACTCATACTATCACTTCAATTAATTCATAATATACTTCTTCACAATCCTGAGAAAAATAAAACACTGAAATGGGTGAGCTCAGATGCTCAGTAAGGATAACAATATAGAAGAATCTTTAATAGATAAACATAAACACTTAAGGCAATGTATAACTAAAACAAAAGCCTTTTAAACTTCAACTTCAACATAGTATGGAAAAAATAAAATGAAATAATTCCATTTACATATTCTCATGGATATTATACTAAACGAATAATCACATGCAATATCAATAACCACATTAATAATGATAGAATGCATAATGCCATACTATCATAACCACATAGCCAAGGCCTCATGCCAAAACTACAAATAATATTTTTCCAAGGCCTTGTTCCAAGACACTAGTTTGTCTCATGAGACCTACCGAGGCATCGAGGAGCTATATCCTGCTCCACCCGTCACTTACTAAGTCTAATGCATTACTTATATGAAACGTTTTAATCATAACATAAACATTCGTATTAAAACTAGTATACGAAATGTCAATACTTTAACCACAAACAATGTATGGTATAAAAATAGCACATCCACAGTCAAACATAACTCATTCAATACAATATAGAAGATTGTATTGTATCATATTATCCTCAATCGATATTAATGAAGGATATTGACATAGATGAAAATAATCATCAAAACTATTTGAGAGAAATATCCCCCTTTTTCTTGAAATCATTTAAAAGTAACACTATTTGTCAAGAAGCCATTTAAAAATAGATTTTTGAATAAAAGTGTCCCATACCACATTGAAAATTTTAAAAGGAGTTTTAATTTTAAAACTTTAATGTCCATATAAATAAATCCTTAAAACCATTTTTAAACATGTAAATTAATGAGCAAGATTTAGAAGAATAAGTCTTTAAAACATTTAAAAATGGTATTTTAGTTAGAGTTTATAACCAAAAGAGAAACACTTGAATACGAATAATTGAGGTAATAAAAACATTTTAATATCACGAGAATAAATGTATTCATGATACAATATGTCAAAGTACATTATATACACAACAAAAAAGTGATTTGGTGTATAACAACAAAAAAGTCTCAATTAAATGTAAATTGAGATGTAATCTCTCATAAAGGTCGTATCCTTTGGTTAAGGATAAATCAATGACATAGTTATGTTTGAAAAATATAAATACACTAAATATGATTGGATATTCAGTGTAAAACAGTCAAAGGACAATAACACATAATCTTGTAAAAACAACACCAATGAATTGGATGTTTAACTCAACAAATGGAGAATGAGTTAAAATTGCACCTATCCAATTCATATTGATGACTTGAGAAATTATCAACGGAGTGATTTTGTGTATCAAAATTATATCCAAAGAAAATGGGAGTGGAGATTATGACATAAGCAAATGAATAGTGATTCCACACATAATCTCGGAGTAAAATAATAAATGAAGTTTGCCTAAAGCCGAATAAATGGAAATTGAAATTTAAAATTCCTTTATCGATTAGAAAACTTATGAAACATACACCCATGAATGAAGTATAATAAAATTATGACGTAAATATCCATAAATTAATTTATATTACACAATGAATATAATCATGGACAATACACACACCACATGAAATAAATAAGTGGTGAACAATGGAATTCTCACAGAATTAAAAGTGAGATAAGAAACCCTTTAATTTGTACTTTTTCCTTGGTCGACGGTAGGTTAACCTTATGTATAATGGTGAAATAATAGTTATTGAATTATACAATAATCATTTACATTAATATGATATCATATATGATCTTTTAACATTGATTTGTTAATAATATCTTAGTATTATTGTTGTTTCGGGTGTTAACTTACTCATTTTCTTTTATATGTTTTGTTACATAAGACATGTTTGTCATGGATATGTTGTATCTTATTAATATACATAATTATATCAAGTCCATAAACATTGTTTTTAAATAATCAAATGATAATTATACTTGAATAGATACGATAGAGAATGAATCTCATCGTGTTCGTGGAGACGGTAGTCCGTACGTACGCACGAGCGACAATATCATTCTTTTGATGTTAAAATAATATATAATTGGATGTCATACCATATAGACAGAATAATTATCATGTTATATTTTTTATTTACATGAATTACACATCATTACTATACCCATCGAAATAATAATTTATTGAATGACAATTACACCACGATGTGGAGACTGTAAGCCGTACGTACGGACATATGGTGACATGCCATTTAAAGGATGGATAGAAAACTGAATATGGTTGTACTATATTTATAATTATATTACAGTATATCTGAGATACTTGATTTATTAATTTATAATGGTAATAACAAATAAAGAAGAAGTTGAAGAAGAAAAGAATTTGAAAAAGGGTGGTAAAAACATTACCCCTTCTTCGGGTTCTTCCTTTTGATTTGATCAAAAGGGCTCCATAGGTTGGCTCTATGATCAAACTAAGGCCTCTAGGTTGTAGTGAGGGAAGTTGAGAGAGTTTTCGGGCAGGGTTTTTCTAGACCAAAAGGCTCTGAAGGTGTGAAGTAATGAGAAGGGAGAGTTCCCTTTTATAAGAGTGGTGAGGGGACCTTTGGAAACGCTAAAAATATTATTTTATAATAAATTAATATTCGGTTTCTAATGGCTGAAAAGTTTATTATTTAAAGTTAAAGGTGGGGAAAGGTCTAAAAAAACTCAAAAAATAGAATTTAGACAGGTTTGGTTCATTATATTATCCTTATCTTTAAGTATTAACTCTTTGTTAATTAGTTTCACTTTTACAGTGTCTCTTTGTATTTTTATATTATATGGTTAATAAACATACTATACAAATCAGGATACCCCCAAGTGTTCCATTAATGATACACCTATCATGATATATGTCTCTTGGCCAATCTTTAGATTTTTAAGAATTTAATATAAATTAATAATATAATATTTGTTTTAAAAACACTTTTATGTCAATTTTGACACAATTCAATAATTGATTTTTTTAAAAATCATAAAAGAATGATTACTTAAACAAAAGTTAATTAAATAATTTCTAAGATTTCATATTAACCTAGAAAATTAGTTTAATTCATAAAAAGTCTCAAATTATATTTATTTGGGTATCTACAATATCAATAATTTTAATTTTTCACTATTATGGTAATTACTACATCACCATTTTGTCATAAATAAATTAAATTATTTAATATCTAAAATTTATAAATAAAATAACATTATGTTGGAAATTGTTTTATCTTTCTAATGAATATTTATAGTTTAAAATCCAAAATATATATCCCTATGAAAATTTTTTTTCCTAAAAGATATATGCTTGTGTCATTTTTCTATTCATTTTAACTTAATTAAAATAAAGTGTCCCTGTCACTTACAAGTGGAACCATGGGGTCCCAAAATCGACCCAAAGATGACCATGGTCGGAAATGTATCAACCAATAACTTTAGGACACTTTTTTGGTTAATTTTTTATTATTATAATATTATTTTTATCCCTAATTTACCGGATTTACCCTTTAACCATGGTAAATAAAATATATACCAAAGTAATTATTCAAAATGTCTAAAAATAAAAGTAACCTATTTACACAATTTGAAAATCCTGATTAAAAATATGAAATACATTTTTACAAATTCCAAACACTGATGTGGCATAAATTAATTTAAAATTAATTCCCGCTGTCGAAACAAAAAGATTGTTTTTAAGAGATAATAACTACCAAAAGATTGGCACTTGTTTATGTCTGGTTTAATTGTGAAATTATATCCAATGACTAAAATTGAATTAAATGGTCAAAATATATTCTGAATATAATTTAAACCCACTCAAATTCATAATTCATCAATATTAATTATTTCGATTAAAAAATTTGTTTTAAATTAAAATTTAGTAATTTTCACTATTCACCAAAATATGAAAGTTATCGGAAAAGTACCAAAATTTCACCCTAGGAAAATTTTGATATTCCAAATACAAAAATGAAGTCCATTTTGAGATATAGAATTTATAAAATTTCAAAAAGTAGGTATTACTATTCATAACGGCTAGTTTGATTGGTTGTGGTGTGTTAGAATCTCAAAGTTGCGTGCAATGCATATCATTGTATTAATCAAATGGAAACGTACCATGGAAGCTTGGGGGTTTACATTCTCCCCTCCTTCAATAAATTGCGTCCTCGCAATTTTTTTTAAAATTGGGTTTGATAATATAATGGAAAGTCCCATATCAGAAAAAGAGTCAATAATACTATCACTTTAAAAGAAAGGAAGAGAGGTATAAAGGTCACCCAAGATAACCCATACTAGGATTCTATGTAGGAAAAAATGGATATGGATGATAAACTAAGTGTTCAGATCTGATGGAGAGGGATATAAAACATGATCAGGAGAAAGTTAACAATAAGAAAATCACAAACATGTGTTGGGACAAACGGTCCTTAGTCTCCCAGTAGGAAAAGTAAACAGACAACATTTTTTTGTTTTAAGTTACATTACATAAGGACTAGGAATTCATTTATGATATTGACTATGAAAATAAAGAGATATACTTACTTTTCAAGTAGAGTTTCATTCTTTAATAACTTTTTACCACTAACTCAATTTTTTAACAATGAGTATTCAAGAAGACTTGGTCACAATGGAAGAGCTAGAATAAAATTCTATAGAAACACACAATCCACATAGGATAAACTATATATCTACCTTGTCTTTAGAGATTAATCAAAACCAAAATGGTTAGTATAATATCTGATGACCTCCCAAATGGATATTCCATTAGAGAAAAAAAATAATCTTAATTTCTAAAATTATACAATCAATACCCCAAATATAAATAAATACCATTCAATAATCAATTGTCTTTAAAATCCTTCAATATAATACAAACTAATATTGAAACCCAAAACTTATAAGAATGTAGTCTTCTATGATAAATTGTATCTCCAAATGACATAAATTACTCTTAAAGTCACATACTTAAAAGTAATTAACCTAATCATTTCCATAAATAACACAACTCACTATAAATACACAATAAAAACATAGATAAAAATCCACCATTACTCCTAAAATGAAATCCCATAATATTCTATTTTCCTTGGGCATATAGTGTTCACAACAAAGCGAACAACTTCCAAAATAACATCTATCACTTAATCACCAAATCATTTTCCTATATTAAGGGTATTAATTTAATAAGACATTAGATCCCAAATCAAATTATTATTGATTAATAAAATAATTTAACTAAAAATAATAGTAACACTAACCAGGGACTTCACGTAGTCCAGTGGTAGGTGATAAATCCAAATCGCACTTTGCTTGTGGGTTCAATTCCCACAGCTTTTTCCAACGTGATGGGTTGTCACACGGTCTGCGTGTTTTCCTTTTTCAAAAACTATATTTTATAACAATACCAAAATGAGATAAATTTCTCAAAAAAACGTAACATAATTTAACCACAAATCTTATCTCATACCTTGCATTTTCATCCCAAATTATGATAACTTATAATTTCTTCAAACCCAACGATCATATAAAACCAAATGGATATATATAACTATATCCACAAGAGAAAAGATAATTCTTCATCAAATATCATTCTCACATGGAAAACTACAGGGTTAAAAATAAAAGAGAACATTATTCCAAATTAAACCCATCAACAAGGAGCACTAATACTTTTTAAACATTTCTCCAACCATTTATTACCACATAGCTTCTTCTTTGACCAAGAAAATATCCTATAGAATAGGGCATTCATTCGGGTAATGGCGAGGTCCCCTACATTTATGGAAAATTACTATAAAATGATTCTTGGGACCATTTTTATCTTCTTCCATAGTACTCTTCATTTCTCTTCATCAATTCTTCACTTTATGTCCTTATGTCCCACATGTAAAGCATTTATTTGTCCCATTGAGACACTTCCCTGGGTGTCTCATTCCACATTTCTTGCATGATGGAAATTGAGGATTTTTTTCTATATGGTCTCCACTACTTGAGCTCTTATCATTCATCACCTTTCTCTTCTTTGTTAAGTCTGCGAATTGGTTAATATATATATATTTTATAATATTTTTGGAAAATTTATTTGGCATAAACATGATATCTTTTACTCCTATCAACATTCCATTTTGTTTCTCATTTCCACAACTGTTCCCACCTTGTACATCATTCTCAAAGTCACTATGACTTCCTTGGAATCCAGCCATTGACTAAAACCAAAAAGCATTGTGTGAGTAACAGTAGTCATAAAATCATTTAGATATTAACATGTCACCGTATTCTCAATTTGAAACACATTAGGATTAAACAAGGTCATTTATTCTCATCTTATATATAATACTTCAAATCAGTTTGTAAAGAAAATGTAAATTATCCTATGCATATACCCTGGGAGTGTCATAACCCAGAGTGTAGCAAGGCCCGTTGTCATGCACCAGTTCCCGTTCGAGTCTAGATTAAAGCGGTGTTTTTGGGTTTTACACCTAGGTACATCTGTGCCAGAGCCGCCTCTACCTGCTCGTATGCAGACAGGGATGTATTGCTCGGAAAACTCACAAAATCTCTACAATACCAAAATTTTAGGAAGTTCTTCTATACTAATCCTCAATGTTCATCTTAGGTCTATGTGCTCTAATCAGAGTTTATCTAAATCTAGCTTCCAAGGTTTGTACTAAACTTCCTCGGATACCAATTGTAATTCCCCGACCCCAGTTACCCAGAGTAGGTGCATTATTACATAACATTGTCATGATCACAAGAAAGATCAAGTCACGAAAGAACGATTAGTTTAGTAGCCTTGGAACAACTAGATACATTAATAATGTTTACATTACCTCATAAAATGAAAAATACAACAACATAGTCTCCATAGTCCACACTAATACTATCCTTGTAGGTCATTCATAATTTACTTCTTCACAATCCAGAAAACAAAACATTGAACAGGGTGAGCTCAGATGCTTAGTAAGGATAACAATATAGAAGAAGCTTTAATAGATAAGCATAAACACTTAAGGTAGAGTATAACTAAAACAAAATCCTTTTAAACTTAAACTTCAACGTAGTATGGAAAAAATAAAATGAAATAATTCCATTTACATATTCTCATGGATATTCTACTAAAAGAATAATCACATGCAATATCAATAACCACATTCATAATGATGGAATGCATAATGCCAGACTATCATAACCACATAGACAAGGCCTTGTGCCAAGACTACAAATAAGATTTTTCCAAGGCCTTGTGCCAAGACACTAGTTTGTATCATGAGACCTACCGATGCATCGAGGAGCTATAGCGGGCTCCACCCATCACTTACGAAGTCCACTGCATTCCTCATATGAAAATTTTTAAACAGAACATAAACATTCGTATTAAAACTAGCATAGGAAATGTCAATACTTTAACCACAAACAATGCATGGTATAAAAATAGCACATCCACAGTCAAACATAACTCATTCTATACAATATGGAATATTGTATTGTATCATATTAACCTCAATCGAGAATAATGAATGATATTGACATAGATGAAAATAATCATCAAAACTATTTAAGAGAAATATCCACCTTTTTCTTGAAAACATTTAAAAGTAACACTATTTTTTAAGAATCCATTTAAAAATATATTTTTGAATAAAAATGCCCCATACCACTATGAAACTATTAAAAAGAGTTTTAATTTTAAAACATAAATGTCCATATAAATGAATCCTTAAAACCGTTTTTTAAACATGGACATTAATGAGAAAGATTTAAAATAATAAATATTTAAAAAATTTAAAAATGGTATTTTAGTTAGAGTTTATAATCAAAAGAAATACACTTGAATAAAAATAATTAAGGTAATCAAAACATTGCAATATCATGAGACTAAATGTATTCGTGATATACTATGTCAAAGTACATTATATACACCACATAAAAGTGATTTGGTGTATAACAACAAAAAAGTCTCAATGGAATGTAAATTGAGATGAAATCTCTCTTAAAGGTCGTATCCTTAGGTTAAGGATAAATCAACGACATAGTTATGTGTGAAAAATATAAATACACTAAATATGATTGGATATTCAGTGTAAAACAATCAAAGGACAATCACACATAATCCTGTAAAAACAACACCAATGAATTGGATGTTTAACTCAACAAATGGAGAATGATTTAAAATTAATCTTATCCGATTCATATTGATGAAATGAGAAATTATCAATGGAGTGATTATGTGTATCAAAATTATATCCACATAAAAAGGGAGTGGAAATTTTGACATAAGAAAATGAATAGTTATTCTAAATAGAATCTCAGAGTAAAATAATCAATGAAGTTTGTGTAAAACCGAATAAAAGGAAATGGAAATTTTAAATTCCCTTATCGTTTAGCTAACTTATGAAATATACACCCATGAATGAATGATAATACAATTATGATGTAAATATCCAAAAATTAATGTTTATTACACAATGAATACAATCATGGGCAGTACACACACCACATGCAATAAATAAGTGGTGAAGAATGGAATTCTCATGGAATTAAAAGTGAGATAAGAAACCCCTAACTTTGGACTTTTTCCCTGGTCGACGGTAGGTTAACCTCCGGTATAATGGTGAAATAATTTTTATTGAATTATACAAGAATAATTTACATTAATATGATACCATATATGATCTTTTAACATTGATTTGTTAATAATATCTTAGTATTATCGTTGTTTCGGGTGTTAACATACTCGTTTTCTTTTATATGTTTTGTTACGTAAGCCATGTTTGTCATGGATATGTTGTATCTTATTCATATCCATAATTATATCAAGTCCTTAAACATTATTTTTAAATAATCAAATGATAATTATACTTGAATGGATACGATGGAGAATGAATCTCATCGTGTTCGTGGAGACTGTAGTCCGTACGTACGCATGAGCGACAATATCATTCTTTTGATGTTTAAATAATATATAATTGGATGTTATAACATATAGACAGAATAATTATCATGTTATATTTATTATTTACATGAATTACACATCATTATTATACCCATCTAAATAATAATTTATTGAATGACAATTACACCACGACGCGGAGACGGTAAGCCGTACGTATGCACGTATGGTGACATGTCATTCAAAGGATGGATAGAATACTGAATATGGTTGTCCTATATTTATAATAATATTACAGTATATAGTAGATACTGTATTCATTAATTTAGAATGGGGATAACAAGGAAAGAAGAAGTTGGAGAAGAAAAGAATTTGAAAATGGGTGGTAAAAACATTACCTCTTCTTCAGGTTCTTTTTTTTGATTTGATCAAAAGAGTTCCTTAGGTTGTCTTTATGATAAAACTAAGGACTCTAGGTTGTATTGAGGGAAGTTGAGAGAGTATTTGGGAAGGTTTTGACCAAACCAAAAGTCTTTTAAGGTGTTAAGTAATGAGAAGGGGGAGTTCCCTTTTGTAAGAGGGGTGAGGGGCACCTTTGGAGGTGTTAAGTTATGAGAAGGGTGAGTGCCCTGATTCCAAATATGGAATCCATTTTTCCAAATTCCAAACAGAGAAGTGGCTGAAATTAATTTAAAATTAATTCCCACAGTCAAAACAAAAACTGGGTTTTTAAGAGATAATAACTATCAAAAGATTGGCACTTGTTTATGTCTGGTTTAATTGTGAAATTATGTCCAATGAAAAAATTGAACTAAATGGTAAAAAAATATTCTAAATATACTTTAAAACCACACAAATTCATAATTTATCAATATTAATTATTTCGAATAAAAAAGTTGTTTTTAATTAAAATTTAGTAATTTTCACTATTAATCAAAATATGAAAGTTATCCGAAAAGTTCCAAAATTTCACCCTAGCCTAACTTCGATATTATGAATGAAAAAATGAAGTCCATTTTGAGAGATAGAATTTATAAAATTTCAAAAATTAGGTATTTCTTTTCATAACGGCTAGTTTGATTGGTTGTGGTGTGTTAGAATCTCAAAGTTGTGTACAATGCACGCCATTGCATTATTCAAAGGGAAACATACCGTGGAAGCTTGAGGTGTTACACCGATTTCAAAAAAGAATTTTATATTGTCAATTTAAAATTATAAACATGTCAAAAACTATATTTAATGTGGGTGCACCATCAAAAGGAGGAAACACTGTATTTTTTTTAAAATACTTATTTTACCCAAAAAATTTATTTTGTTCTAAAACCATGTTTTAGAAAGTGTGTAAGATGAATTATAATGTTACTAAATTCAAAATGTAGTTGATACTATTCATAATGGATAGTTCATAATAATATTATAACATAATATCAGTTATTAGTGAAACCTGGTATTGCGTACAACACACGCTATCGAGGAAGGTCATGATTGCGTGTAATGCAAGCCAAGTCAGGGTTGTGTGTTGTGAATGACTCCTTCATTATTTTGTATAAAAGAATACAACCATATTTCATTTATACACATATATATATATACACTCAATGTTGCGTAGAATAACTTCTATTAATGGAACTTGAAATTCTGTGTAACATGATCCAAGAATAGTGTTGCGTATACTACAAGCTAATACGATGTTGCGTATAGATCAAGGTCATATTTGTGTAGCGTACAACAGAAGATATGAAAAAATAATATATCTCATAAAATCTTTGGGTGTTACACAGATGGTATCATATTTTGAGGGATTTAAAAATTCCATGGAGCAGCATGTCAGCACCCAGGACTCTGTTGTGAAAAATCTCATTTGTGGGCTGACAAAATATTTTTGGGAAATAGTTGCCTTTACTGCTGCACCTCTGAGTACTACCAGGCCTTCCATGGATATTGATCAGATTCAAGATGTGATAAGAGAAGGGATTGGACAGTCTTTCCCTAGTGGCTCTGTAGACTATGCTGCTTTGACCCAAGTGGTAACTACCACTAGGGACATAGGGATAATAGTTTAGAATTTTATGAGAGAGACCACTGCTTCTCAGCCAAAGGTAAAAGAAAAAGTTGATTACTATTTCCAAAGGGTCTACACTAAACACCAGTTGAATAATCATTTCAAGCTCCTATTAGAGAACATGAAACTACCTCTCGTCGCTCATGCTTTCAGAGAGTAAGTCAGCAAGTTTAGGGAGTTGAATCCTGCACTAGACAAGTTTATAGGGAACAAAGATGACTTTATTTATGCTATGGAAAAATGAGGGGTATTTATTATGGACTTTAGGAATCTATTTCTTCCATTTTTTCATATAGACAGTACTCCTATCATTGTACCTCCAGCTCTACCAGCCTCTGCTCAGTCTGCCTCCATTCCTCAGATGACACCAACTCAAGAAATCAAAAGTCTCTCTCCTATGATCACCCAGAGGACTCCACAATATAGGCCAAGATTTGTATCAGTAGCCCAGTCTCCTCGGATTATCACTAGTGTTCCCAACCTCCACCTGCATCTACCCATCCTGAATCCACTTCTGATTCCAAGGGAAAATCCAAATCACATGCTGATGAGGTGTATTGAATAGTGGGTATGACATTTGATAGGAATCACTTGTACACTTTTTTCCTCACTTTTATATTTCTCTGTATTTTTCTTTTCCACAAAAATATAAATGACCTTATTCTATTTTTTTAATCATCCATTGTTTACTACTTTTTTCTAATCAAAATGGGGGAAAATATGAGCATAATATACATTACCTTTCAGAAATATGAGCATAATATATTATACCTCTGATACAGTTGTTTCATACCTCTGATATATTTGCATATAATACTCTATTCTCTAATACATTGTAAAGTGTCATTACTCACACTGAGAAGTGAGACCCCCTGTATTTTATACTGACATATTAATGATTATTTTGGATTATCATACAATAATTTGTGATTATCAAAAAGGGAGATATTGTTGACCTCACCTATTTTGATAATCTCAATTATGTTCTAATATGTTCTGATAATCCTATCTATATATTAAATTATGTCATCATTATATTGAGTTTACTAATATATCAAAATAATCATTGTAATATGTTAATCATTGTTTATCTATGTTTATACGTCTTTTAAAATAATACTAACTCACTTTGGATATGATTTGCATTGAATGAATATGTATTAAGTTTTTGAGTCACTGATATAGATCTACCGATACATAGTCACCGATACAGAATTAGTCTACCGATAAGAAAACAACACTGATAAACAGAGTCTATTGTTCTAATCAAGAGCTACCGATACAGAAAAACAGACAGACCTACCGATAAAAGTATACTGATACAGACAAACAGACAATTACCGATATGAAGTCTACCGATACAAGTCTACCGTTACAAATAGACAGACCTACTGATATGAAGTCTACCAATTTAGAGAGAGCCACCAATACAAGAAGCTACTAACATAGGTGAGTTACCAATGGATAAAGCCAATTATACAAGAATTCTATCATTACATAAGATCTACTGATAAGAGGAGCTACCGATATAGAGTCATTGTCACTGATACATTATCCACCATTATAAAGAGTAACATCTACCATTACAGACCTACTGACTCAAGTCCTCTAATAAAATCTCACTAGGAGCTATCGACAGAAACCATTCATTATATCTCTAAACCCTAATTATGTTTGTTTATTATCAACAGTCATATTTGGTGCTTTTAATGAAACTGCTATTAATTAATCAATGTATATTGAATGTCAGGAAACCATACCTCATACCTATAAAAAGGTAATCATTCCCATTTCCGGATATATATATATATAAATATATATATATATATATAAGGGAACCTCAAACTACAGACAGAGGTCGATTAGTGTTTCCTTGCACATACGAAACAATCTTTAGGAGATACACAAGGAATTACATTCATAGAAGAAGAAGGATGAATATGTACTAAATCTGTATAACCTGGACATTCAAGGAGTAAAGAGCTCCAATGACTTCACCTACACTCAAGCAGATCTGGCTGATCAACCTGGACCTGGAAGTCAAATACAAAAAGGACACTCTGTTTTTCTTGACTAAAACCAGAGAGGGACTCAAAGCTTCATCTGTATTCAATCAAAGGAGTCCAGACCTTCACTCAAAACACATAGATCATTCTAAACTCATATCTATTTGTTTAGCTCTATTGTGTTTCATTTATTTACATTTTGATCATTGTGTGTTCTGTATTTTAAACACACCATGTCTCCTGTGCTGAAATAGAGGATTTATAAATCCCCACTTAATATTCCCCTTACACTATTGTATCCCACTGTGGATACTGGTAGAGGTCAAGTGTGACCTGGACAGCCTGTGAGCTATTTTTATTTTTGTTTTTCCACATAGAACTGTGGTATAGGTCTAAGGACCAGGACAGTCTTAGTATTGTTGTAAACCCTGACCCAGGGTGAGGATCAAAGTTTCATATAAAACTGTTTGAGAGGACTAAGTCTTAGCTTGAGACTGAACCTCTTGCTGAAAACTGTTGTGCTTGTTTATTTTGGTTAAAACTATATTGAATATTCCGCTGCTAAGTACTTTAAAATTCAAATCTGTTTAAAAGTATTTCTGAGATTTAAACTAACAAGTGTTTATAATTTTTTTACTCAGTATGTTAGTTTCAAAAGCTAACTTAATATTCAGATTAAGTAAACTGAGAAATAATCAATCTTTGAGAAACTAATTGAAACCTTTCAATATTTATAAATTCACTACAGTATAATTTTTATTTAATTGGTGGATTTTTAATATAAATCTTTTAAACAAAAATTTTAATTGGATCTCAATTCACCCCCCTCTTGAGTGTCCACTCCGACCAAAACATTCTAATATCAAGATGATATATATTAATTAGATAAATATTTATAGTAATTAATAAACATTGAATATATAAAAATTAATAAATCTATTCATAGAGACAGGTGGTCATACGTACAAGAGAACAATGATTTCATTTTTCGATTAACGAAACAAAAAAATGAACATAATAATTAACTATTCAAAAAATAGTAATTATATAATAATTATATCATATAATTTCATTAAATCTATCCTTATAACCATTTATTTAAAATGGAAATGGAAATCAGATAGCATCGCCTCATGGAAGTGGTAGTCTACACATATGCATGTGTCACATTATCATTCTCCAATAGTTTATAAGGTAATAAAAAAAGCATAACATTATAATTATAGAACAATATTTTTTCATTAATATCATATGTGAACATTATAAACATCACAAAATATATACATAAAATACAGTTATGAAAAATGAAATGTATCATTATATGGAGGCTATAAGTCGTATGTATAGATAAGTGATAATTTCACTTAAAATTTGATAGGAAAAAAGATGGATAACTATGGTTTCTTAAGAACTATAATCTTTTTTAAAATTTTAAATAATGATGTTATTGTTTCATAATAAATATCCTATATTTGGAGAATTTTAAAAAATAAATGAAAATATAAAGTGAATGGTTAAAGAGATTTATACTTTTTCAAACAAGTTATTTGGATATCTAGTTAGGGACCATAGGGTTAGACTTTTGGGGGGACCATAGCCTCTATAATGTTTCTGTAGATGTTTTTAATAAAATTGGATAGTATTTGGTTGACCTATAATGCTGAATGTTGTGTAAATAAGAGAAAAGAGGGGTGTTATTTTTTAAGGGGCAGATGGCACAAATGTATATTTTTTAAATATTAAACTATAAAAAAGTAATTCTCAATAAAAACAATTCCAAATGACCATGAATTTTAATAAAAAGAGGATATTTTCTATATAAACTCTTATTATAAAATTTAGATATGTTTTGGTACCATTTTAAAACTTATCTTTTTTATTAACCACATTGTTATTCAATTTTGACTTTAACAACAGTAACCACTATTCCAATATTAAAGAATTAATAATGTTTCCATAAATGAAAAATCATTCTTAAATGGATCCTATTTGATATGTTCAACTATATTACATTCACTTGGCCAATATTAATATTTTTTTCTAAAAAATTAAATATTTTAATAAAATATTATGAAATGAAAAATATCATTAATGGAAATTTTGGAACAATTTAATTAATTTTAATTTTAATACATTATCGAAATTGTGTAGTAATTAATGGTAATTATAATATTAAAAAACATCAAAGCAATTACCATCGTGGAAATAATTTCATAATGTCAAAAATAACCACAAATATCCTTTTAAAACATTCATTTCTCTCTATCTGAACACAAAAAAGTTATTTAAAAAAGAGAGAGTAACATTTTGGATTTTTCTTTTCATAAATTAATATAATTGGAATATTTAATGAAATATGGAACAAGGTACCCATATATTCAACAAATCAATTAATATATACAATCTACATTCATCTAATAGTGTAATGATAAGATATTGAAAATTTATAAATATTTATCATAATAGATTAATGTTATTTTACCAACTTTACCTTTAATAGGGTGAGAAAAATTTAAAATTTTTACTATTTATATTAAGTGGGAAAAATAATTTTAAAATAAGTGTTAAAAACAAGAAGAAACCCGTTTTAAATACCTTTTCAGGAAAAAATGGATTTATTACTATCCCATGCCAAGAAAAAAACATTAGATGATTGATTTTTTGGATTGAATATATAATATAAATAATTTGTTTAAAAATCATTTTGAAATAGTGATAAATTTAATTTATTATGATAAGAACACATTTCATGCATTAATAATGTTTCTTAAAAATACATTTATTTTATTTTAAAATTAATTTTAACATGATTAATTGTCAATTTATTTCAAATGAATTAATTATAAATATATAACCCATAAATTTTAAAAAAAATAGTTAGTTATATTCAAACCTGCTAATCGAACAACTTGGGGATAAATTTCATGTTAATAAAATAATATTTTAATAGTATATGGATCTTTTTAAGTCTATGTTCGATTCATCCTAATATATCAAACAAAATAAATTTATTTAAAAAAAATTTCACAAAAATATCAAGGTGCAAAATTCTACAACCATTAAAATAAATTTTCCCGCTTTTCTTTGTCACTATGATACAAAAAAATGAGGATATATCTTTTTTATTACATCCTTTGGTAACCTTGTATCTTTTTTAAATTTCTAATTCCTCTAGAGATCATTAAATAGTTAAGTATTCTTTTACTATAACACTTTATCACTGTGATCCACGATCTATACTTATTATTCATGAAAATAAGGATCAAACTTCATTGGTATGGAGATTGAGTTTATTAATTTAGATGGTTTAGGTATGTATTTCCTCAAAAGATATACATTAAAAAAATCATGATCTGAAGAGAGTTTCAAAGGATTCTCTTTCTGGTAGGATACCATCCCAATTCAATCAAGAATATAGAAGGGGGTAACATAAATTGGTATTAAAATTTCCTTCTTTTAGAATCTCATAAACATATTCCATAGATAAATTCATATAACTTAATTATCACCAATATTAAAATCCGGATCACACCGACGATTGTCAACCTAACTTCTTTTTCCAATTGGAGATACCTTGATGTGTTATTGAATTTTTCTAACATTACATTACATTTCCTCATCTTGAACAGGTTATAATATCATTAATTCTCTAACTTCATGCCATTACATTTTATTGCTAAAAGTTATTCCATAAAGGGTTTTAAAAGGATCCATATGAATTCATTAGTGAAAGAGGTTCTTATAAGAGTATTAAAAACATGATTTTTTAAAATCCAAACACCATATAAATCCCTAAATCAATATCCCAACATATCTTATGGTGTTTGAATGGTTATCTCAAACTAAGAATCTATTTGAGGAAGATACTCATTGTTGAAAGGCAACTCTATATATATATATCCTACATTAGGCATCTTCATGAAATTAAGGTAAACATTTGATCCCAAAATTGTAAAATAGAATGAAATACTCCATGATACCTGAAAAATTACTTGATATATATTCTAGAAAGTTGATTGAGAGGGAAATATTCATTCAGTTCAATAGATTTTACCAAATTTATATAGAGATAGACTAAACACAAAATATAATAACATTATTTAGATATTTGGGGGGTATGTGAAAAAAATTCATTTTTATGTTTTTAGATTTCCATTTTAATATGGGTAATGGTTGTAACATATATATATTATTATGTATCTTAGCCTCAAATTTATAACATACCAAGAAGTGATATATATACTCTACAACAAGTTTATTCATGTTGTCCTACTGTAAATACAATTTCACTTCTATATACATATTTATACTTCCTGGAAGAATAGAGAATAATGATCTCTAAGCCTCATCGAACAACACTTTTTAAATATATTATATTTATATAACACATACATGATTCTAAAACATTTTTAATTTAGTATCATTCATTATTTAATATAAGAAATTTTATATCCTTCTTCTATGGTTCCACATATTCCTTATATGCCTCCTTAATCTTCACATGCATAGACTTTTGAACAGACAACTGAGAAAGATATAATTTCACCCTTTCCTGTAAGATTTATGGATACATGCAATAAAAACATTTCAAAATTCAACAATTTTTATCCTAATCATAGATAAGTTAGCATGATCTTTTGGACTCAAAGAATCAACCACATTATTCACATTCCTAGGGTGGGAATGTATTGAGCAGTAATAATTAATAATCAAGTTCAACTATCTTCTCTAGAACATATTCAACTCCTTTTATGTGAATATATATTTTTAACTGTTATTATTATTCTTTATATCCCATATCTCTCAATAAATATAACTCCTCTATGTCTTTTATTTAAAAAATATTGTGACTAACTCCAAATCCTATATTGTGTAAATTTTCTCATAAATAATTAATTTTATTGGTACATAAGCTATGTCCATCTGATTATGTATGAGAGTACATACAAGATCCCTCTTCAATGAATCACTAAAGAAAAAAAATAATTCTTGACTACATGGTAATACAATCATAGGTGCATTGACTTACATTCTCTCATGATCCATTAAATTTTCATTAAATTCGTCTTTCCAAATGAACTTTGATCCCTTTTGATATAATTTTATGAGTTTACTATATATCACATATAAAATCAACACAATGAACCAATAATATTCATAGAATGTAAAAAAACAATATATCTCATTTGTAGGGGTTGCTGTTGTACAATATTACAAAACATTTATCTTAGAGGGATCAACCTATACACCATAACATTAGATCATATAGCCAATAAATAATTTTTTTATTCACAAAATACACAATATATAAAATTTTCATATAGATTATCATACCTTAGGTTAATAAGTACAACTTTCTAGGGATCTTAATTATCAACCATGATCATTTAATAAATTAAAATACCATCTTTAAAGGTTATAGAAAACTGATCAAGGTAATTGATAAATACTCTATTATTTAAATATATGAAGATATTGGGTGCATCAGTAGTACCGAATAGAATAACTATATATTTTTAATGTCCATAACATTTATGGAATTTTTTCTTGTGTATATCTTCCTTTCTGAACATTAATTAATGATATTCAAAAAGGTTTTTAATCTTTTAAAATAATTGATCTCTGCACAATTGATCAGACGAGTCTTCAATATGGTGTAGAGGATACTTGTTCAGGATTTTGATCTTGTTTAGTAATCCATAATCAATATAAAGTCGCATCAATCCAATATTGTCTTAATAAAGAGTAGTTGTTCCATAATGTGATAAAATTAAATGAATGAATCCATTATCAACATTATCCTCATGTTTATTTTTCAATTCCTGCAACTCAATCGAGGCCACTCTACATGGAATCCTTGAAATAGGTGTAGCACTAGCTATCAGTTCTATAGATGAAATAATTTCAATATTTAGTGGAATCCTAGGATACATTTCAATAAGGTCATTAATATACTCTTAAACCATTTTAATATCATTTATGATTAGTTTATCCTCAATAATATGCGATAAAAACCACTTTTAAATAGGAGCGAAGACCCATACAATCGATGTTATTTTCATCAAAATGTCATACTAATCATCACACTGATATATTACTATAGGTTAGTTTAGAATATAAAATTTTATTTCCCTTCATCATAAATAAATGTGAGATTTATTTAGAGAAAACATATTTATGCCTAAGGTGACATCAAATTCAAGAATATGTAGAATAAAAAGTATCGCCAGAAAAAAATCCCTAAAAAATTTTATTAGAGAAGACTCATATACTTATCATGTGATCATAAAAAAATTAAGAGTTTTAATTGAAAATTCAATATATACCAATTTTTTTGGTAATGTTTTACCCTTTATAAAATTCATGAGATAAAAAATGTGTGTGAGTCTATAGATAATATGAAATTTTTAGTTTTGGAGAGGATGGTGAGATTATGATTCATAATAAATTATTTTGTACCCATAATAAGAAAAATTGATATCATACAATTTCAATTTTTATATTTAATAGGATGATGATATTGATCATAATTTTTTTCTTTCATATTTGATCACTGGTGAAAATAATTTATATACTCATTTCTTTTCTAACAGTAGAATGTGACTTGTGTATTGTATAGTGATTACTCTATATTCATATCATTATCCAACATATTATCATCACATTTCCATTCAATTTATCAATGAAATTCCTTTTAATACTTAAGAAATTTAAATGATCCATCAATAAAATTTCATCCTTTTTTCTTCCATGCTTCATGCATAATGGAAAGATCATTTTCATCTATCCATATTCTTTAGAGATTCATTTTAATTATATATTTATTTTCTTATAAAAAATAAAATTTTTATATGTTACTCAAATATATATTTCTACATTTATATAACATCAATTGATTTATTTAGGGCTACTAAATTCCATTAATTCTAACACACGTTGGAAAGTTTGTTTTAATCCACTAACGAATCGATCAACCATAAATTCCGGTTCAATTATTTTAACATATGATTACATTTAAATAGTTCAAAAAATTCCCACATATATACCAATATTTTTATCATCCATATTATTCATCTAAAATAATTACTTCTCCCTTCACATATGGAGTATAAAAATAAATTACCTAATATAAAAGAAACTCTTATACTCATACCACACCTGGGAGTCAATTTCTTTCTGTTGCCGCACATTCTTGATAAGAGTCCAATATTAATCTATTTCCCTTTTCAAGTGATATAAAATCAAAATAATTATTTTTTATTTGAACACTATAGAAGATAAAACATCATTTCAATGGTATTAATCCATTTCTCTACAAGTAGTGTATCAGTTGAACCACTAAAAGAATCTGTATTTTTCCTCACAAAGGACTCAACATAACATTGTTACCTCCTTTTTTATTATGAATGTTCATCATGATTCCTAAATTGAGAACATTGTAAAAAAAGAAAAAATATTTTAAATTTTAGATCCCCCAAAATTTAGATTCTTTAATGAAAAATTGTTCATCACATTGTGTTTTAACATAGTTTCTTTAGGTTCAATCCATTTACTAAAACAAAAAACGTAGTGTGACATACAATAATCACATTTTAAAACCATATTATAATTAAATAAATTTTATAAGATGTCTAATTAAAGATACCATAATTTAAATATTTGAAACTTTGGGTTTATCATAGGTCATCCAAGATCACAATATTCTTAAATCGTTTATAATGGTTCATGAAGAATATGTCGGATAACTTAATGATATACATTAGGAGTGTCAAACATGGTGCACAGTAAGGGAACACTCACCATATAATATAATTATAAATGAGATATAATCAACCAATTATATTTTTGGGTTATTACATAGAGATTAATATGTTCCCAAACCATATTTACTTATAATATCCATACAAGGTTGTTTTCCTCAGAATTCAACACCACATTATTTAGGATAAAATAAAACATTTTCTTACAAATAGGTTTTTCATAAGGCTTATAACTAATGTATTTTAATCCTAGTTTCTGATGGTAACTAAACCTAATTATCATACATACATTATCAAAACATTCTTTTCATACATAGATTTTACATTTTAATAGTTTAATGTTAATTAAATAACATAACAATCCATTTCATACTCATAGAATTTTAGTTCCTTTGGAAACATGGATATATGAAAAACTAGTTTATAAGTGAATCACATAATCTCCCACTATGTTATTGAAAACAATATCCCTTAACAAAAATACCATACACAATATCTTTCATCATAACCTGGGGAATAAAAACATATTATTATTTGAGCTTAGTCACACTGTAAGGGTAAAATAAGGAGATACAAATTAACACTTAATCAAATATTGAGAATAAGGGTATGCGAATAAGAGCATAATATTTTAAAATCAACCCCTATGTATCATATATCATAATATTAATTCATGGACTAAATATTGGTTGTTCCTAAGACTTGAGTCATAAAGGAATTAAATAAAATGATCCATGAAAGAATAAAAGAAGTATATGACATGGTTTTGTGGAATAAAATTAATGATATAAAATAATTTCAATAGTATTCAAGAATAATTTCACATAATATCATAGATTATCAGGTCAGACAATTTAACATCGTAGTAGTCATGGTCCACTCCCATGACTGTCATAGTTGAAGGTGTCCCTTACTGAATATAGTTCACTCCACATTCCATTCTTTTATATATTATGAGATATCTATAATTATATAATTAATTAGAGGGATAAATAATCATAGTACCAAACATCACATAAAAAAATATATAAGTGTTCTCTATGTTAATAAATCACTAATCATATCATAATCTATGAAAAGGAAATTAGATTCATAAATTTTTCATCAAAGCATAACCTCTAGAAAAGGAATGAGTTTCATTAAAATATTTAAATCAAAAACATAAACAATTTATAGAAATAAAATGGATGATATTATTGGATAATATCCCCAATAAAACATTAGTAATATCCAAGGATATCATCTTAGATGAATAATCTAGTTAAAACATCACTTGAAACATTTGTTGAGTAAAATACCGTTTTTTATGTTGAAATATCTTCTCTATAATCAAAATTTTTGGAAAATGTTAGGGTCAAATTTTGATTTAAAAAAATAAAAAACTAGTAAAGGATGCTTTAGATCAAAACGGTTTTATGAAAAAATGAAATTTCATTCATTACCTATATATTAAAACAAATATTCCATTAACATTCTCATCAAAAAGGCTAATGTAACTCATTTTGGAAAAAGATAAAAAGATTCATTTGAAAAAAAAATTCAAACAATAAATCATTGGAAAAAACGACTTTAGAAAATAATAGGAGAATATGATCTAATTCGTGAAAAAATATTTATAAAACCCATAAACGTAAGAGAAAATTATTTTGAACCAGGAGAAAAATAATTTAATTTTTCTTTAAAAACATTGTTTCCTCTCAATTACTTATATCGAGGATAAGGAAATGAAATCATATATTATAAATAAATTAAAATATGACAATAAAATTAATGAGAATATTTAGAGTTAGATCATGATATTTCATCCTCAACATGTAATCACAATCAATGTCGATAAACAATGTGGTTGTAATGAAAACCCTTACCTCAGGCCAGACTTCAATTATATGTGTTAGAACATCATATATTATAAATATATTTTTATTATATATAAATATTAAAGATTAATACTCATATATAATACCATATATGATTTAGTTATGATATTTTATCACCATTTTATTAACAATTCTTTATTAAAATCATTTCAAATGGTGATAACTGACTCGTTTTTCATGTATATTTAGGTGTAGTAGTTTTGGTACCTATACATTGATTATGGTAACATAATTTATAGAACTTTAATAATAATGTAAATATTATATATATTAACTAGATAAATATTTATAGTTTCCATTAATGTTACAAATAGAAAAATTAATTACACCATTCATTGAGATGGTCTGTCATACATATGCATTAACATTATTTTATTTATTTAAAGAATGGAATGAAATAAAGAAAAAAATCCCCATTACAAAACCATTACCATATAATATATATTTTATAAATTTATTAAAAATATTCTTATTACCATGAAATTAAAATGGAAATGAGGAACAAATCCCTGCGAGGTGGTACTCCACATGTCCACATGAGAAACATTGTAATTATCAACCATATTTGAATGTAAGAAGGTAGAAGTGATATTATAATTAAAAAATTAAAATTATGTAATAAATATCATACAAAAACGTTATACCCATCACAATACCTATCCATAAAATAGGAAGATGAAAAATGAATTGTATCTCTATGTGGATAATGTTAGCCGTACATATGCACAAACTATTATTTGAAGTCTAATTTGATTGGAATGTGGGAGGATAATGGTGGTTTCATAATAATAATTACATTTCAGTATATTTATGATACACTAGTTTTTATTTTATGACAAATAAAACATATTTTTATGTTCTAAAAGAAGAATTAAAAAACAAATATACTGGTGAAGGTGATTACTATTTTGTTGAATGAACTCCTTTGGGTATCCTATTAAATACCATAATGTTGGTCTTTTTGGGAGACTAGAATAACTAAAACATGTAGAATGATTTTTCTGATATTTCTATTGTTTCTTTTCGAGATATAAGAAAAAATAGCAGCAATGAAGAGAATAGGGTGGTACACTTTTAAAAGGGAGGGAGAGGGCTCAAATTGAATTTCTATTTTTTTTTAAATTTAATAAATTCATTCTTAATTAAAATCCATCCAAATGGACATGAATTAAAATTAAAAATGAATAGGGGTGAAATGAAATTAGAAAATAAAATTAGACAGGTGTTGGTGACCTTTTAATAAAATATTATATTATTAACCCCTTCATAAATAATTTTTTACCTTAACCATAGTAACAACTATATCAGTCTTAAAGGGTTTAGAATGTTACTATAAAAATAAAAATGACTCATAAATGGACCATGATTAATATTTTAAACCATATTCTATTTATCAGGACATAAATAAGATCTTATGAATTTTATGTCATTTAATAGCATATTTTTATTATAAAATTTTATTATTGTCAATTTTGGATGTATTCATTTAATTTGTCTTCAAAGATACTAAGAAAATTTTAGAATTAATATATAATCAGTCAAAAAATCTCTAATTTTTTATATGCATATACTGAATTCTTTTAAAAGTATAACTCAACAGAGTTACATTAATTTTTATATTTTTCAAATAATTTATTTTAGATTCTTATTTGTTACAGAAATATCATGTAGTTATTTCAAAATAATTTATGGTAATTATATAATTATTTAAAATGAAAAATAAACTAACATTATTATTTATTAACTTATTATAAAAATAAATGGTAATTTTATATAAAAACAGTCTTTTTCCCTATAAAAACACATTAGAGTTATTTTCAAGAAAGAGTGTGACATTTTCTATTTTTCATTTCTTTAATTAATATAAAGGTTATATTAAATTAAAAGTGGCTCCAAGTGTCCATATATTAAATTTTAGGATTGTAGTAGATGATAAAAAATCATCCAATATGATTAGAAAATTATTAGATAAATTTTACATTTTTATCCCAAACTATTAACCTTATTACTCTGATTTTACCATGACTTGGGTGAATCCAAATTTTAATAAAAGAAAAATATTTTCAAAATTTGATCATATTGTTCAAGATTGTATAAAATATTTTTCATGATCTAATTTATATACGTTTAATAAATTTATTTTTTAAAATTTCCCTAAATCTGTTGAATTTTTTTTTAGAAAAATACATTTTTAATCCAAAAACTATATTAATTTCTCTCCCATGCCAAGAAAAAAATTAAAAGAATGTTACAAATTTTTATTTAATATATAATATATATATATTGAATTGAAAATATTCACTAATATTTATTAATATAATTTATTATGATAATATCACATTTTTCAAATAAAAAAGATTTTCAGAAACACATTTTGTTTACATTTAAATATATTTTTCATTTATAATAAATTAATATAAATTGAATTAATTTTATACATATGAAAGATATAATTTTTTCATAAATTATTTATTACTATTGACACCCCGCAATAAAATATCTAGATGATAAATGTCACATTAAAATAATAATAATTTATAATCATACCCTTGTTTTTCTAAATAAGGTGTTGGTTATATCATAAGGCATGGATGAAATTAAATTTATTTGAAAGGAATATTGCATTCAAATATTTGGGTCCTATAATATATTATATAAAAATTAGGAATATTTTTCAGTTATATATATTTAAAAAATTTAAAAATATTTTATAACATGTAAAAGCACATTTAACTAAATGGATGTGTGAGGTATGGGGGGTTTTAACTCAGTTTAAATTCCTTAGGTTATATCAATTCTTCATTGATTATGGTATTCCAAGATTATGTGATAAGTAAAATTTAATTTATATATGTTTTATTTATAGTTTCATTATGTGGATTTAAATTTCTGACATATAGTTACTTTATTGATTAATTCTTACTAGAGAGGTGTGATATTTATAAGAGATTTTGTCTCAATTTCCACTCCATTTAGATAGATTTTTCATAATTAAATTGTTTTTTATGGGGCATATATAATTTCTCTTTTATGTATTTAAATTAAATTATTTCTTAACCATGATTCATAATGTTTCAACTCATTGTTACACTTCCAATGGGCTATAATTTAAAAGTTACCAAAGTGGAATGAATTTCTTTTATAATATCATTTTTATATGATTGAACTTATTTTTAATTAAAGGAATTGTTGAATATATACTCCATAAAAATAGTAAATTTAATTTTACTTTTTATATTTAAATTATTTCTATATTTCATTCCATATTTTCCTCTCTATGGACCTTAAATGAAGAAAATTAATATTTAAAAGAAAATGTCATCTTATTTCTCTTTTTGATCATGTATATTTTTGTTCTTATCCCTAATTTTTAATATTATTTTATAATAGACCAATTAATTTATTAAAATTTTCTATCAAGGAAAATTTATGTCATCCATGACTTTTTGAAAGGTTTGGAAAGAATCTTTCTAATGTTTTCTAAAAGGGTAATTTTTTATTTTCATTACAAAAAGTCAAATAGAATTATTATTTTTAACGTATACAGTGTTTTTGGATTCTCCCACCTCCAAAACTATTTTAAACAATTTTTATTATTCTATATGTTTTGAATTTATTTTTAAATAATAATATATAATGAACACTTATTTTAATATTTTTCTTCAATTTTATTTATTTCTAAAATAGGCTTTAGTTTACTGGAAACCATATATTTCTAATTAATTGATGGTAATATATTTATATGTTATTCATTTTGTTGTCCTTAAATTACTCTTCAAACAATTACAATATTATGACTATATTTCACCATGAATTAAATTTATCTTAAGTATCCATATTATTTATTTCATTGATATTCTTATTTTTTAAAACACATAATATTTCTGTATATGATGTTTTACTATTAAATTTATTTATTTAACTAGGAATAACATAATATTCCATAATATTTACACAATACGAATATTAAATGATAATTAAAATTCTCTATGATATACATTGATCATTAAATATATGTGAAATAGTACATGATCTGATGGGGGATGCTTTGTTATAGATATCCCCTCGATGCATTATCAAGTAAATGAGATAGGTGAATTTGCTAAAATTATTAAATGGGTTTTTTCTATATACCCCCATCTATTAAACTATCATGGGACAAGGCTATAATGAAAAATATTTCATCATGTATGAGATCATGAAATAAAATATTAATCATTTTCTCTTTTGAGAATTTAGTTATTATTATCCGTGACTGTGACATTGATATTATCCCTAGATACATTTCACGCTCATGTTTTTTATTACATGGCATGAATTTTATGTCATTTACTATTCCATATTGATTATTAATTATTCACTCATTATAGATTATAATGTACTTATCTCTGACTAATCATATCAGATCGCACTTTATTTTTTTTATTTTCCCATTATATTATGAACAATATCAAGTATGAAATGATGTTTATTATTATTGGTATTATATATTTCATAAGTAATATAGGAATCATGTATGCATTTGGTTATTTAAGACTACTAAACTAATCATATCTTTTGGATGAGATCCTTTGTATGTTATGACAATGTAATAAATTAGACACATTCTCTAGGTTACTAGAGTTGGGGTTTCTACAGCCTCTAAGAGATAAATATTAGTAGAAACCGTAGGAATTATATTTTGGAATACCCATATTAGGGAACATTTCCCATTGACTGGCCTTGAGTATATATCTAATTATAGGACAATATTATAAAGTTATTTATAATGTAAATATTTTGTGGTTTTCCATGAAATAAATCCTTATGTGGATTTTTTTTTTGAACAGAACCATCTATGGGAAATAAACCAAAAATGAGTGGATAAAATATATCACATCCATCATTATAGTGCCCAAAGTATATTCCCTTACTCTTGCCCTGGTTTTACACTCCTAGGGTATATTATTAAGTTAAATAAAATTTTATTTATGAACCTGTATGGTGAATTGGAATAAATGGTGACAATCATTAAACTATGTTAATCCAACGTCGTCATGGTCTGAAAATAATTCCTTATGATTTAGTTTTTTTTTAAAAAAGATTCTTGATTTCTCACTATGATTATTATTGATCACACTATTTTGTTTAGTAAATTTATAAAAACAATAAGAATAATTTTAATGGTAAATGTGATAGAAAATGGATTGAATGTCATCATGAACAACCAAATTAAATATAAAATTGAATGATAATTTTTTTTATTTCTAATAATCTATATTTTTATATATTTATAAATATTATCTTTAGTGTGTTTCCTGACATATATAATAAGATAAAAATGTATTTTCTAGAGAATCGTGAATATAATATTTTTTTCCTTCCTACATTCATGTTTATGTATAGAACCACACTTGTAAATATATCAAAGAAATAATAATGTGTTTTTTATTGGAAAAGAAATTATTAAGGAAATTAATTTCTATTGAAAATGAAGAGTTCATTGGCGGGATATGATGTTCACTTTATGTTAACATTTATAGTTCTTAATCTTACATGTGGGGAACTAGGGGATTATCTCTGTCAATTTTCTAATCTAAGAGTTGACTCATATGACATGGTAGAAACTATTAAATTATAATTTATTAGCTGATATCATTGAAGTGATTCTATATTAGAATATAGTAATTATTATATAGAAGTGAGTTATCATTGATATTTTGGTTACAATGATCTTGAAACATAATAGTATTTTTATTATGTAATTTTATTTTAAGGATTTTAAAGTATATGTTGAATAGTACTGATAACCTAGAATAACGATTTAGTGATATGGTTATGTTTTTGAAAGAAAACATGATTTAGGGACATATAAACCTTAATATGTGTTTTATTTTTAGATAATAATGCTTACATTTGTTAAATAGATGATTCATATGAATAAAATAATTTAGATATTATTGACGGCCTAAGAATTGATTGGTGATTTGATGAAAAAGAGGTTAATGTAAATATTGGTGATGTTTAATACATTTTTTATTTATCAAATATATTCAATAATCTATGAATTTATTTAATGAACAAGGATGTGGTCAATTTATTGAATCATTTTTATTCTCATTTAGACTATATAGTGAATCTAGTTGTTATAAAGTTTTTTTAGAATATATTACCGAGCTGTACACATAGTTGGTATGTAACATTATGTGTTACATAATATTTTTTATAGGTAAATGTTTTATTAAATATTTCATATTCTTGGGGTTTGAAAATGTTAATAGATATATCAGAGGAATCATTAGACTAATTTTATAAGAAATGGATTAAGATGAAATATAGTTGTTATTTTTGCGGTTTTAAATATTAATGTATTATATTTATCCATAGTGAATAACATGTTCTATCCATTTCATATTTATTAAAAATTTAGAGAAAATAGGGAATGATATTCTATTATTTTATCAATATTATTATCTGTTAAATGTTAATTTCATTTCTCCAATAATGAAAAGTTTTTCATGAATGTTTATTTTTTATAATAATAATTGATGTTAGTATTAAAAAATGCACAACTAATGGATGCAATTGGAAATAGAAATTGTTAGATATCAAGTATGTATATCTTCCAATGTTCTATATATTGATAATAAATGAGTGATTTTACCCTAATGATTATTCTAGAACAAATGTTTTCCTTCTAACATATTTGCTGATGAATTGAGGATCTTTTCACCCCTCCCTGATTTATGGTTTGTGGTCATAAACATTCCAATGACAATGTTCTCTATCATTCTATAATATTCCATGGAAATTAGTTTTTTCCTATATGTTTATAATTAAAATCTACACAAATTGTATCCTTATATATGAACATGATTATGTGTTATTTTAGGTAACATTTATATCTCCCACTTCCCCTTTTAAAAGTAAATGTTATTATAACTTTTTATGATTTATGTTTTCAAAAAACATTGATACTTTAATGACCATGATAAAATTTTATTGTCACGAACTACATTCTATAAGATGAGGGAAGAGGTAACAGGACGATGAGACCTTCCATCCTCAAGATAAAGGGGAGATAATAACCCTGAGTCCCACCTCCAATAAGCCCTAGGGTGAATACCCGCACCAAAGGTTTGTAAATATCAAAAAATGGGAGGAATTACCCTTTTTATAGTAACCAATATCCAAATATAAGATGTATCAACCTCAAAAAACATCATGATAGTTATATATATAGAAACCAAAATCTATACCACATGAATATTTAAAGTAATACTATAAGAAATAAAAATAAAACACCAAAGTAAGTTCTAAAGTAAAACCAAGAAGAGTCACAACAAAAATCCCCAACGTTTGATCGAGTAAGGTCTAGAAAAGTCTGAATAATATCCCTAGAAACAAAAAAAATATTTTATATAATTTGGGTGAGTATAAAAGTATACTTTGTAGGAAAAAACCAAAGATAGTTGTGCACAAGTTAGAAAATCAGACAAATGCAACTATGGAAAAATAGTAGAAATTCAAAATCCCCTAACAAGGTATACTATCCACCCTAACATCATGAAGGATCAATCAACAAATAACTCAAGTCTTGTAACGTGATGTAGTAAGAACATCAATATTTGGTTAAATCACACCACTTCCCACTAGTTAAATGCACATCTCTAATGGAAAACATCATGATGCTCCGATATTCTTCCTTAGGCCCCATTATCACAACCCTCCCAAACACACATGGGCCACAACCACATCACATCCTTCCCAAAAACACTTGCGCCAAAAACACTATATGTATTGACCAAAAAAACCTGGGCCACATCTCAAACACACCAAGAAAACCAACCACCTCTCACACATCTAATACCATAATTCTAGTATAAAACCTCAATCCATTATAGCCTGTCTGAAGAGTATTTTACAAGAAATGATTAGAGTGGGGAGCAAGATAAATTCATAAACCATCCATACATCCTCCCACCGAGATATTGGGGAAGACACCCTCTTTATAACAATTGGGGTGTTCAGAACATAGTGCTCAATATGGGTGGGGGTGCATATTGAAATCACAAGGAACTATAAATTTAAAAATATAGGTAAAAAAACCGATCCCAACCTATGGATTTCCAAACAAAAAACCATCCCACACAAAACATCCATTGTTGCTACCCCTACATGAACAACCACACAAAAGCCACAACCAAAACATCACACTTCCTGGTTTATTTAACCATAAATCATTATTAATTAAGATGTTATCCTATTTCATCCCAATACTACCTGGGTAACAACCAACCACATCCTTATCCAAAAACTGTAGTAACACAAACAACACACAACTAGAATTATATCTTACTACACAATGTTGGTTGATTTCCATAACCCCACCCATAAGCAGTCCCACTGCTCTATAAGTCCATCCATTCCTCAGTAAATCAATTTCATAACCTCTGATTCAGTCACACCTCCTACACCACCTCACACACAAATCCCACAACAACCACCCCCGAAACCACAACCACATTACCCAAATATACCACACCATTCTCCAAGAACCAACCCCTATACCCACTGCTATGCCCACATCTATTCTAGAAAAAACACTATCATATAACCTTCAAAATGAAAACATCCCAAAAAAACCCACACAATAAAAACCCACACCAAAACAAGCTTAGTTTATTTATATTTACCCAATAAAGGTTCTCTAATTCCAATTTGATAAATAGGGATGATCCCAAATCAATTTTGATCATGGGGAATCTTTTTCATTAAACTAGGTATACATAAGTAATCATATTTCATGATTATAGTCATTTCAAGAGATAATCAACAATATGTATAAATTATAATGGGTTCCAAATAAAATACCTCAAATTAACATTATTTTTGATGGATGCATACCATATAATTCACATTACTGATCAACAATAAGAGATAAGAGTATTGATCGTTATCATCTACCCTATACCCCATTTATTAATTCTTATTATCTTTGTTAAATTTGGATTCATACTTTCTTACAAGGAGGAATCATTATACACACTTAGGATGACACACAATTAAAATAGAGATGAAGGAAATCCATACATATAACAACATGCGACAAAAAATTATACTTATTCCAAAATAGAGTGGGTTGTTCCAGTAGAAGACTCCAAGGAAAACCGAATAAGGGGGCTACACCATAAGGGCATGAATCATCTGGGTAAGAAAGGGTCTCGACATGCTAAGAGAAAATGGAAACACACTGGGAAGATAAGGTATTGTCTATGAAAATCCAGATTCCATATCAACGGAATGTGAACTGGTTTCAAGGGACACTGATGTCAGATTGTGTCAATGAACAAATGATTCGGCTATTTGAAAGTCCCTAGAGCATTAGGATACTAAAGATCTAATTAATATCTTCAAAAATACCATTAGAAACACCCAAACAATGCTTTACACCAGATTTATGTCAAATAAAATATAATAGGGGAGAAACTAGAAAAACTAGAGAATAATGGAAATGAGTCATCGATGGATGAGACACTGGCAACAAGCCACTGATAACGAACCGCCGACACTAAGCCACCGAATGTGAGCCATCGACAAAGAGCCACTGACATCAATTCACCGATAATGGGTCATTGATGCTGAGCTACCAACATTGAGCAACCGACACTGAGCCACCCACGTGACTGACCAATTCCTGACTCACTGACGCCCTAACTCACCGATTACCTGACTCACCGGCTCCTTGAATCATCGACGCACTAACTCACCGAATCCTCGACCTACAGATTCCCTCGACCTAACGACACCCTGACCTACCGATGCATCAACCAACCAATTCCCTTGACCTACTAATACCCCTACCTACTGAAACTCAGACCTATAAACAACACATCCTAATGAAACCCCGACCTATGGAAAATTTTTTTTTGGAAAAATAATGAAATGATATAGAATTACCTCCTTGAATACCCCAATAACTAAATTTTGACAATGTAATGGACCACAAAGGTCTTTTACAATAAATTATATACCTCTCAGACTATTCTCACCCTCGAGAATTCAAAACCAAACACAAAAGCAATTGGGGTCTGAAAAACTACCTAATAAGATACCTCCCAAGAATAAACCACCACATTAGAGTGAAACCTCAAAATCCAGGAACACCTCCTCCAAAGCTTCGAAACACAAAAAACCTCAATATATACCGCAGAAGCACCAAAATTCACACCTCTAGAACATACGAATTGGGTAATTCCTTCCCCAATGTCAATATAATATCTTCTTTGGGTGGCCCTGACATGATTTCATAGGTTTAATCACATATTCATTAATTCATCTTGATTAGGGGTATAGTATTCCCCTCCTCATACACCAGGACATTATCCTTTTTCAAATAACAAGGAAACAAGTCTTCTCATAGAAAACAAGGTTGAAATATTACATTAAAAAGAAGAAAACATGATAAAATCTAAAAAACCTCTGGGTACATGGAACACATAAGTGTATCTTGCTCCAGTGTACTCTTCTCTAGGCTACCATGACTCCACAACACATGAATAAGTGAAATTTTCCATACCTGCAGCACATTATCCCAATGATCCATGATGTCAACTAGTCACTCTATGAATATTATGTCATGATCGATATCTGACTCTCCCCAATCAATGACATGGATGTCATCGTGAAGATACTGATGAGGCTTAGAGACAAGGATGAAATCGTGGTCCCTCCTTAACTATGGTGGCAAAACCAGGTTATAACTCTTCCTAAAACCTTGAAAGGTATGATGAACTTTTGAGAAGGTTTACTTGCTCTCCAAAACCACCACCGCCCACATCAAGGGGAAAATTTAACAATACATGGTTCCTAACCTTGAACTCCAAAGGCCATCTCTATTGATCGGAATACGACTTCTGATGTTCCTGTGTTTCTTTCATCCTCTCACAGAAATGATGCAACTTCTTTTTCGTAATCCATACCATGTATTGACTAAGAACAGATGCCTCCCTAACTTCTATCCGATCCAAGGTAAAAAACATGACCTCTCTTATAGAGCATGGAATGGATCCAAACCAGTTGAATAGTGATAGTTATTATTGTATGAAAACTCTAAAAAGGGAAAATTTATTCCCTAATAATCTCTAATGTTAAGAAAAAATGACTAAAACATGTCCTCCAATGTCTGTATGTTCCTTTCTTTTTGTCCATCTGTCTGAGGGTGGAAAGAAGTGTCAAGGCTTAACTAAGTTCCAAAGGAATCTTGTAGTACCATCCTGACTCATGAGGTAAAACTATTATCCAAATATGAGATTATGGATCTTGGAACTCCTTGCAAACACACCACCTCATCCATATACCTCTATGCTAAGGCATGTACTACACTCGAATCCTAGATCGCTGTGAAGTGAGACAATTTCATCAACCATTCAACTATTACCCAAATAGCATCGCATCATACCTACTCCTAGGTAATAATGTGACAAAATCCATCGATATTTCATCCCAATTCAACTTGGGGACATCTAGGGGAAGAAAAAAACCCCTAGAAAAAGGGTTCTCAGTCTTTACATGTTGGAACACTATGGACTTTTCCATAAACATTGCCACTACCCGCGCCATCTGGGGCCACAAAAAATATTCACTCAAGCCCTAGTACACATTGGAAACTCTTGTGTGTACTGATAATGGTGAGATATTAATCTCTCAAAGAACATCCTCACACATTTTCACTAGAACAAACAATTTCCCACAGAAAAAAATTCAATTTTGATAATTCTCCGGGCATCCCTTCGGAGAATCTCCCTTGTCAATGTGATCATGAATCACCAACACCTATGAGACTCCCTAATGACAATCCTACACCATGGGACTCAAATATGTCTTTACTAAGATATGAAATGGAATACCTCTTCCTCCATCCATTCTAGCAACTAAGTGCAAGGCAACCAACTCCGTTATCACCCTCCAATAGTCACCAGATTCCCAAACCACTTCCTTCTGCAAATTCAAGCTCAATTCATCGTCCACTACATTCCAATTTCTAGAGGTGTTGGAGATATCACAATTTTAATCATGAGTAATATCCATTCACCTATGTTTCCCAAAGTATAGGCCTCCCTTGAAAAATATGTACCTCATGCACTTCTGATCTGTGAAGACCATATAGTGCTCCCTAATGGGGTAATGTCACCAAAACTTTTGTGCGAACACAACTGATACTAGTTCCTGATCATTGGTGTAAAATTTATGTTCATGGGGATGTAAAATCATTGACGCATAAGAGATCACTCTCCATTTCTACACCATCACACACCCCAAGCCTAGACGGGATGCATTGCAAAACCCCTTGAACATCACCCCTTACTATAGCAGCCTAAGCACTAGAGCACTGACCAACATCCCATTTAAATAGTAGAATTCTACCCGGCACTGATCACTCTAGAAAAAATATTGAACTTTTTTAGTCAAATCTCTCAATGGATCTTCTACCTGAGAGAAATCTGGTGTGAATCTTCTGTAGTAGCCGACAAGGCCGAGAGAACTGTGAACCTCTACCACATTACTGGGTGATTATTAAGAAATGAATTCCATGACCATTGATGGTTCCAGTACTACAGCCTTCAGAGATACAAAATTTCCATATAAATTGACCTCTCATGTACAAAACAAGCACTTGTAAAGCATTCTATGGAGTTGGATGTGCTAAAGCACATCTAGGACAGTCCTGAGATTATCGGCATTGTCATCCACTAACATCGAGTAGATTGGGATGTCATTGATTAATAAGATGATTAACCTATCTAGGAACTCATAAAGGATGGAGTTCATATGTCCCCTGAATATGGTTGGTGCATTCAAGATGCCTAAAGGCATAACCACAAACTCGAAGTTCCCATACCTTCACCTGAAAACAGTCTTCTGGATGTCACCCTCCTTCACCCTTGAGTGGTGATATATGGCCCACAGATCAATCGTAGATAACTAATCTACTCCCCTCAGCTAGTCGAAAAGATCATATCTTCTTGTTATAGGGTAAATATTATTTATTGTTACATGATTTAGTCTCTAGTAATCTATGAATAGCCTCAGAAGACCATATGAATTCTTCAAAAACATGACAAGAGCTCCCTATGGAGAAACATTGTTTCAAATGAAACTCGTCTTAATCAGATCGTCAATATGAATCTACAACTATCACAACTCAGAAGGCCCCATCCAATAAGGTTCCATCATGATCGAATGAGCACTAGGATATAAGTCAATCCCAAACTCAACGTCAAGTCGAGGGGCTAGAGTCACAACCTCCTCTGGAAAAAAATCCAAAAAATCTATGACAACTCCCGGAACCTCCACCAAATTATCAGACATCAATCCCCCTAATAGATTGGCTAACAAGGGAAAAAGTGTCTCCATACACTGGCTTCCCACATGACAACTTTGATCTCTAATGAAAGCTATGTGCTGACCTTTCTATCCTAAAAACAAGACTCTTCTCCTAAAGAAGTCAATAATTGTATTCACTGAAAAAAAACTATTTGATGCCAAGGATGAAATCGTACGACTGCATCTATAGAAAAACAAGATCCCCACTAGACTGATGTATCCCCAAAATCCATCTATATCCATAGAAAATATAAAAGAAGATGTTTTGTCCTCCGACCGGTGTACTAAGAACTAGTGGAATAGAATGTCTCTCTATGTCTAGTCCTGAGGCATGGGCCATAACAGGTGCAACAAAGGAGTGTGGATATCCCAAATCAAATAAGTCTCAAGCAAGAATATGAATCAAAATGATCATACCTCAAAAAATATCTGGACATTCTTGAACTGTTGTCTATATGACATGAATATTCCCATTCCCATATCCTCAAGACAACTCTCTATATCTATGTCTGAGACACTGCCCTTATACTTTCCACGTTTCAACCACTGGAATGCATGAAGGGTCTTCTGCCACTTATCATCCTCTTCCACTGGATTCACCATCCACCAGTTAACCGGGTATGCCAGCTGACCCTCCACTGCTTGTACCACACACGAGAGACATCATGGATCCGTAACTAAAAGGAAAACTAGAAACTCCTATCATAGAGTAGCATGGAATTTATTTAGGATTAATTTTAACATATTTTTTATTTTCATTTCTTGAAGACTCCCAAAACATAAAAGTACTCAAGTCATCATGATGCATGAGCCTCCCCTAGGGTCTCTACCCCAAAAATATTGTAGCCTCACATAGTCGTTTTTTAATCTCAGAGTCATTGTTTCAGATCACAGGGGTGCCCTAAAATCCAGTTTCCAATCTTGAATTCTCTGGACTAGGTAACAAAACAAGATCAACTAACACTATATCCCTAAAAACCAATACCATCCTCAATGTACCTGACTCAAGTATCCTCTGTACCTCTTAACCATCACCTCTAATACCATTCTGTCATGACCCACCATCTTCAAGATGATGATAGGGATATCAAGAAGTTGAGACCTTCTTTTCTCATGATGGAGCACATATGATGACCCCTGGGTTATGCCTCCAATAGGCCCTCAGGTGGTAACCAACAGTAAGAGTATAGAAATCGCAAAAAGTGGGTGGAATTAACCTTTTTATAGTAACCATGATTGGGAGATAATACATATCAACTTCAGTCAACATCAAGACAATTATATAAAAAGAAACCATAGTACATCCCACATGCATGTTTATAGTAAAGCTACTAGAAATAAACAGAGAACTCCTATGTAAGTGCCAAAATAAAACTAAGAAACGACACAACAACTATCCCCAATATCTGAGCTAGTAAGGTCCATCAGAGTCCATGTAAACCCCTAGGAAAGCTAAAAACTTTTTTATATACCTAGGGTGATAATAAAAGTATTCTCAGTAGGGAAAAACCGAAGTCATCCATCCTCAAGTGGGAGAAGCATACTAATTCCCCTATTGGAAAACATCTGAAACTCAAAATCACTTAAAAAGGTATACTATCCCCCACAACATCACCATGGCATGCTCACCATATAACGAATGTCAAGTAATTTAATGTAATAATAACATCAATATATAGGCACCCCGCACCACTTTCCACTGATTAATTTCTCATCCGTAATGGAGAACATCTTGACGCTTCCACTCTCTTCCACAAACCGCACTACCACAACCCGCATGCACACACATAGTCCATTACAACATCACATCGTGCTCGTAGACACCTTAGCCACAACCACCACACATATAACCCAAAAACACATGGTCCCCATCCTGAAGACACATAGGAAACAAACCACCTCTCACATATCCAAACACGTCAATCTATTATTAAACCAAAATCCATTATTACTTACTCAAAGAATCTTGGGTGACAAATTCATAGCAGAGGGAGAAGGGTAAAGTCAATAACCAGCCATCCATCCTCTTTCCAAGATGTTGGGAAAGTCACACCCCCATAATTAAGGGGGTGTTTGTGACAAAGTTCTCATCACGGATGGAGTTATTATAATAATGAAAAGGTACTACATGTATATACAAATAGGTAGACAAAAACCCATCCCAAACTATGGGTTTCCAAACAAACAACCAACCCACACAAAAATTCCCTTGCAGTAGGCACTACATGAAAAACTACAAAATAGCCTCAACCAAGACATCATCTGTCACGACCCGTCTTCAATGAAAGGAGGGAAGGGACAACATATTTCCATGACCTTCCTTCTTTAAGTTAAAGGAGATATAATGGTCCCCCGAGTCCCGCCTCCAGTAGGCCCCATAGTGGTGACTAGCACCAAGGGTAAAACATTTTTCACAATATGGGAGGCATTACCCTTTTTAGTAAACTGATATTGGGAGAAAGAATGATTCAACACCAAACACCACCAAGTATAGTAAACACAAAGAAAAAAACCAAACTACATGCATGTTTTATTAATAAAACTGAACAAGGTACAAGGACTCCAAATAAAAAATACCCAACAAGAAAGGAAAAAGGATAAGTAGAAACAAACAGCGACCAATAACAACTCCAATGTCAAGACTAGTAAGGTACTGCATGGCCACTGAAGCCCTCCTTGAAACATGAATGTAAACGTAGGGTGAGCATACAAAGTATACTCTATAGGAAAAACCTAAAGCTCTCATGCAGAAGTGGGGAGACTTCCTAAAGTCCCATGAGAAGTAAAAGAAACATCATCTAAAAAGGAATATATCCATCCCACCTCACATGACACACTCACAAAATAACACAAGTAGTAAAATAATAGTAAAGAACAAAAACATTAGGGTACCCCGCACCACTATATCCCCCACAAGCTAGTTGCTCCTCCCAAACGACAAACGTCCTAACGCTACCACGCTCTTCCTGTCCACGCACATCTGGGCCTCACAACCATCCACACATAACTACCCGCATACACCTGGGCCTCACAACCACACATCCCTAGCTGCATACACCTGGGCCTCATCCCGAAGACATCTAGGAAACAAACCCTATCCAGAACCCCAGCCAGAAAACACCGGGGCCTCATCCCGAAGATTCTTGGGAAAACAACCTGCCTGAAGATTCCTGGGCTAACAACACACCAAACGAAACCTAATCGAAGATTCTTGGGTGTAATGTCACCTCCAGCCATCATAGCCTAGGGAAGAGGGAGAAGGAAGGAGAGTACCTATGGGGAAACACCCTTCCTCGTGAGATGGGGTGTCCGAAACTAAGTTCCAAACACGGGTGGGGTGCGACTAAACACAAATCATACAGTTACACATATATATGCCAACACACAGCCCAACCTATGGCTCCTAAAATAGATATAAGCAGGTGCCCAAGCACTACTGCCTCAGAAAATAGGCACACAACAAACAGTTACCAGTTCCCCTATTGAAGTTATCATTTCATAACAGTTCAGTATTAGTTAATACCTTCACTACTAGGAAACAAACAGGCACAAACACGGATAAAAACAACAATGAATCAAGAAGGAAAACCATCGGTAAATTTAAGCATTCACGCCCGGTTCTCTTGTAAATAATAACATCAAAGTGGGATCAGTGGAAACCCTCAAGAAAATCCGGAAACAATGAAAAACCCAACAACCATTGGCTATCCCAACATTAATTCATTACCATTCCATACAATCCATTAGTAACTTTCCACTTATATTCAAGTTCACAACCCAACCTACAGCCCTACTTCCAAACACCGCCACAGTAACACAAAAACTCATGTCATTCGAACCACACCAATCACAGCCCCACTATTCACCCATCCAAAACAAAACAAATTCACCCCTTCACCCATTTCCTAACTGAAACTTCTCAGTGTTCATAATTCAATCTTTTATATTATTTGGTTCAACTGGGGTGATCACACAAGGTTATGGGAATTCATATTCAATAACCAAGTTTGTGTGTTTAACTGATTCACACATGATTCCCATTCACCATACGATGCGTAAAATAGATCATAGCATAGATGCACAAACAAAGGCCCTAAACGGCCATGATTTTCAGTAGGCTTAAGTCCAGTCAATTCATAACAACATCATGTAACAACATTAACAAAATTACTTGTCCCCGTTATTTAACCAGATATTATCTTTATTAGAGAAATGATGAACAACCTAATGGGAATCATATAACACCCACCCCACATGATACACAAGAATGAGAGGCAAAGGTATGATCCGTACCAGATTGATCAAGGATCGACATTAAGTCCTCATGTGGACCCCAGAAATCAAGAGTAGTTAGAACTCCATGGAACCCGATCATGGAAATATTAGCGGGGGTACAACTTGTCCAGAGGAAGGGTATTCCGAGCATAGGGTGGTAGAGAAAAAGAATCCTAGGGAGAGGATAAGCCTTTAGGTTATAAAGGTTGAGATATAGCATCCATAGGATGGTTATGATGTGGAGAAAAAACTCAAACCACAGAAGAAGCAGGATCATGGGATGACCACGCGGATGGGTCACCACCACACATCCAATATAAAAGGTCCCTGCCCTTGAGGGTGGTTAAAACTGATGCACACCTCCTTAACTAAGGAAGGAATCCTCATAGGATGCGGTAGAGGCGTTTTTGAAAATTTGGTCAAAGGCATGACCAAAACGCATGGTTTTTCATTTGAGGAGGCTACCTCAGAAATCATTTAATTAAACTCCATTAATGGGCCTTAAATCAGGCTTAAAGGTGTCAAAACAAGGTTTAAAAAATCCAATTCGTGCAAAAGGAGGCACTATTGGAAAACCCATGGAGATTTTTAAGGTTGGGTAGGTCTACCATAAGACGCGACTACTAGTAGGCCGCAACTACCTGTAGGCCAAGGCCACCAGTAGGCCGAGGCCACCGGTAGTCCGAGTCACCGGTAAACGTTAGGCCGATTTAGCGGTAGGCCGAGGCGAACGGTAGGCCGAGGTCACCAGTAGGCCTAGGCTACTGTTGAGTCTTAAGCTTCACCGAGAAGTTGGGATGGCCTTCCAGACCACCCAAAACACCCCAAACATTAGTTTTCACCTTGTAAAAGAACCCAAAACCTCGGTCCATTACATAAGATACTTCTCAAACTATTCTCATCCCCGATAATATAAGAAAAAACTAGAAAGTTGCAAGGTGGGGTCCAAACAACCACCCCATAAAGATACTTCTCAGGGGAAAAACCCTGAGTTGTTCGAAAGCTGGAACATAACCCCCCAAAAACCAGGAATACTCCCCTAAGAGTTATCAACCACAAACATCCACAACAATCCCAAGGATCACACTGCCCAACACCTGAGTTAGGGAGTCCCTTCCTACATGTCAGGATATTATCCGCTTTGGGCGGAACTGACTTACCCACATGGGTTTAATCGCATCCACATTAAAGTGCCTTGATTTGCAGTAAGGTTTTCCCATCATCACACATTCAGAAACAAAAAAGTAGAACAATCATTTCCTATATTAAGCACAAGGTGAAACATCTCAAGAACACTCCGAACAAAAACAACAAGAAAGTCAAAACAGCTTTGGGTACTGAACGTGTAACTGGGCCTCTCGCTCCTAAGTGCTATCCTCCAGGCAATCATGCCTCCACAAAACACGAAACAAAGGGATGGTTCATCCACGAAGCACTTTCTCATTACGATCCTTGATCTTTATCGATCGTTCTATGAAGGTCGCATCGTTTTTGACATCTAACTCTCCCCAATCAATAATGTGGGAGTCGTCGTGTAGATGTTGACGAAGTTGAGAGATGTGAAAGATGTTGTGAACTTTCTCTAAATGAGGTGGCAAAACCAGCTGATACGCCACCTCACCAACTCGTCCCAGCACCTCAAAAGGTCCGATGAACCTAGGGTAGAGCTTACCCCCCTCCCAAACCTTCGCTGCACACGTCGAGGGGTAACCTTTAAGAACACATGATTTCAAACCTCGAACTACAAGGGCCTGCTCCTACAATCGGCATAAGACTTCTACCGGTCCTGGGCTTCCTTCATCTTCTCATGCACAAGCTGATCCTTCTTAGTGGTTCCTGCACCACTTCTGGCCCAAGAATAGTTGCTTCCCCAATCTCTGTCTAGCAAATGGGTGAATGAAACGACCTTCCAAACAAGGCCTCAAACGGTGTCATTCCAATAGTGGATTGGAAGCTATGGTTATAAGAAAAATCCACCATAGGCAAGTTCCATACCGATGATCCCCCAAAATCCAGAACACATGCCCGCAGCATGTGTTCCAACATCTCGATCGTTCGTTCTGTTTGCCCATTTATCTATGGGTGGAAAGCTATGATAAGGCGTAGCTAAGTGCCAAAGGCATGCTGTAGTACCCTCGAGACTCATGAGGTAAAATGTGTGTCTCGATCGAAGACAATAGATCTTGGAATCCTGTGAAACTGCACCACCTCATCGACATACCTCTAGGCTAAGTTGCTCACCAGGCCCAACTCCTTAATCTCTAAGAAGTGAGCTGATTTTTTAAACTGATCCCCCACTACCCAGATGGAATCATAGCCTCCCTGATCCCTGGGTAGCCCTGTAATGAAACCAATCGAGATGTCATCCCACTTCCACTCAGGAAAATCTAAAGGTTGTAACAACCCTCCTGGAAAATGGTGTTCCACCTTCACTTGCTGACACACTAGACACTTACCCACAAACTTTTCCACCGCCTGCTTTACCCCCGGCCACCAAAAATGTCCCCTCAGACCTTGGTACATCTTTGAGACCCCAGGATATACCGCTAAAGTCAAGCCATGGAACTCACAGAGAACTCCTTTATGCATCATCTCTGGAACGAAAATCCTTCCACGGAAAATCATCCAATGCTGACCATCCTCTGACCACCCCTCCAGAGCATTTACCTAATAAACAAGATCTCGCATCACTTACACCTCTGAGTCCCCCCAATGAGACTCTTCCACCTGCAGCACTAAAGAGGAAAATTCATTCATTTGAAATAGATTTCCTTTTCCACATTCCACCGTTGCATCCAAATGCAAAGTCGCTAACTCTTCCACCACTCTCCAAGAATCTGCAGATTCCTGAACTACTTCCTTATGTGATTTCCTGCTCAGGGAATCTACCACTAAATTACCCATGCCCTCAGTATAAGAGATCTCAAAGTAGTAGTCTTGGAGGAACTCAACCCATCTCCACTGCTGCAAATTCAGATCCGTCTGTGAAAAGACATAAGCACAAGATCTTCTGATCTGAGAAGACCACAAAGTGCTCTTTGATGAGAGAATGCTGCCACAACTTCAATGCGAACACCACGAACACAAGATCTAGATCATGGGTGGCATAGTTGCATTCATGATGACGTAACTACCTAGACCAATAGGGTATCACTGGTCACTGCTGAATCTGCACAAATCCCAACCAAAGGCAAGAAGCATCACAAAACACTTCAAACAACACCCCTTCCTCGGGTAATCTAAGTACTGGAGCACTAACAATCTTCTCCTTTAGGTAGAAAAAAGCTATCTGGCACTGGTCACTCCACATGAAGGCATGGTCCTTCCTAGTCAAAGATGTCAACGAAGCTGAAAATCGAGAGAAGTCGGGCACAAACCTCCGGTAATAGCCTACCAAACCCAAGAAACTACGAACTTCCACAACATTCTTGGGTGCTGCCCATGAAACAACTGCCTCGACCATTGAAATGTCTACTGATATTCCCTCCAGAGACACTATGTGTCCATGGAAATTTACTTCTCGCGTCAAGGAATTGCTCTAAGAAAGTTTCCCATAACGATGGTGGTGTCGAAGGACTCCTAAAACTGCCCTAAGATTCTGAGCGTGCTCTTCCTCTGATCTTGAGTAGATAAGGATGTCGTCGATGAACACCACAACAAACTGGTCCAGAAACTCTTGGAAGATAGAGTTCATGAGGTTCATGAACATAGCTGGTGAGTTCATAATTCCAAACAACATGACCACGAACTCAAAGTGGCCATATCTGCACCTGAAATACTTTTTCGAGATATCGCCTTCCTTCACTCTCAGCTGGTGGTATCCAGACTGCAGATCGATCTTAGAGAACCAAACTGCTCCCCTCAGATTGTCGAAAAGATTGTCTATCATCGGGAGGGGTTAACGATTCTTGACCGTCACCTGATTTAACCTTAGGTAGTCTATGCACAGTCATAGACTACTATCTGCCTTCTTTACGAACAAAACTGGAGTACCCCATGACGACACGCTGGGTCGAACAAAGACATTCTCTATCAGTTCTTCAATATGAATCCACAACTCCTGCATCTCAGAATGTGACATCTGATAAGGATCTATCAAGATCGAGGGGGCACCAGGCTGTAAGTCTATCCCAAACTCAACGTCACGTCGAGGGGGTAGAGTCACAACCCCATCGGGAAAGACATCATGTAATTCTCTTACAACCTCTGGGAGATACATCATTCCTACATCCACCGACTCTACTGACACCCAATCCTGCATATAAAGGAGTGTCTCCACATGTCGACTCCCCTCCTAATAACTCCACTCCCCCACAAAATCCACACGCCGTCTATCATCATTGGAGAATTCAATCCTTATCCAAAAGTAGTGGATGATGGCATGCACGAAGAATAACCAGTAGATGCCTAGAATGACATCATATTAGGGAATCTGCAATGAAATAAGGTCTCCACTGGATAGATGTGGTCCCAACATCAGTCTACATCCCTGGAAAATGTAAGATAAGCTGGTCTGACCCCCCAAATGGTGTTCTCAACATTAGGGGCACAAAAAGTCTCTTGGCATCCAAACCCAGATCATTGTATAATTTGGGAGTAACAAAGGAGTGCGAAGCTCCCGAATCAAACAAGGTAGAAACATGAGTGCTGAATAAACGGATCGTAGCTCGAATGACCTATTGTACTGCCAGAGCTACTAACTCTGCGGCGTGCAACTGTCCACACCTAGTTCTTCTGCCTCATTTCTGTTGACCCCATCCCCAACCACGCCCTGGTCTAGGTCCCAGAAGAGCACCCTGGTGTCGGTCTCCTCCCGCAAGGTCATCCCTCAGAGGGCTGGGGGCCTGCTGCTACTGCAGGAAAGGCCTCGCCGGCAATGGATGCTGCTGAGGTGGGTGCTGAAACATCCCACCTCCACCATGTGGGGTTCGAGTTGAACACCTGCTCTGGACGTGCCCAAAAACTCTACAAGAGAAACACTTTGGTCCTAGCCCTGTGGAAAAGGGGTGAGAGCCAGAATCTCGGGACTGGAACCGATGAGGCCTAATCCCTGCTTGTCGAAACCCGGAAGGCCTGGTCACTGGAGACCTACTACTGATTGCCTTCCCCTTTGATGAACTCAGCTGGTTCCCCTCTCGTGGTGTGCCTCCCTTAGAGTGCATACTCTCTACTATCTCATCCTTTTTCTGTACTACTAGGTACATCCGAACGGTGAAGGGAGTGACAACATACTGAAGAGAAGGACGAAGTGCCTCCTCTAACCGTCATTCCTGACACTCATAATCCAGAAAGAGATCAAGGGCAAAGAACAAGAGATCTTTGAACATGATCCCTAGCTCCCTCACTGACATGCTTCCCTACTGAAGGAAGAGAAAATCCTTTCTCTTCTCAGCGGTCGCCGTAGAGGAGAGGAACTCCTCACGAAGTTCCTTCCCAGAACCAGCCAATGAATCCTCTTCCTCTATCTTCTATCATAGGAAAAGTGCCACCACTGACGTGATACTCCTCTCAGTTGACAGATGGCCAAAGGTAACCAGAACTCCCTTGGAGCACGGATCAAGGAGAAGGTGATGGCTAGCTCCTCGAGCCATCCCTCCGTTACTGGGTCAGAAACGCTTCCCTTATACTTCTTGAGGGTTTGTCACTGGAAAGAGTGTATCGTCCTCTGCCACAAGTCGTCCTCCTCATCTCGGTCAACCCTCTGCTGGTTAACTGCCTTGATCCACTGGGCCTTAACCATCCGAGTTGCTCATTGATGGCGTCCGGTTTCCATAGCTACAAGGTAAACAAAGAATGCCTAAGCCTGAGAAGAAAGGGAATTATTATTATTTATTACTATTATTATTATTATTTTATTTTATTCTCCCCAAGGTTCCCCAGATCAATTAAAAACACAATAATTATGATGTATGTACCTTCCCAAGGGTCTCTACCCTAAAATAAATGCAGTCTCACTTAGTCGTTTGATAGGCTCAGAGTCCTTACATCGGATCATGGGGGGCCCTAAAATCCTGTGTCCTAGCCCATCCTCTCTGGTCTATTTCATGAACCAAGATCACCTAAAATTGTTTCCTTACCATCTCATGCAATCCTAATTGTTCCTAATTCTAGAATCCATCCTATCCCTCAACCTCCATCTGATACCATTCTATCACGACCCGCCTTCACCGGAAAGAGGGAAAGGACAACAAATTTACAAGCCCTTCCTTCTTTAAGTTGAAGGAGAGATAACGAACCCCCCGAGTCCCGTCTCTAGTAGGCCCCAGAGTGGTGACTAGCACCAAGGGTATAACATTTTCCACAATATGGGAGGCATTAACCTTTTTAGTTATCGAAGATTGGGAGAAAGAATGAGTCAACACCAAACACCACTAAGTATAGGAAACTCAAAGTAAAAAAAAAACAAACTACATGCATGTTTTAATAATAAAACATAACAAGGTACATGGACTCCAAAGTAAAAATACCCAACATGAAAGGAAAAAGGCTAAGAAGAAGCCAACAACGACCAACAACAACTCCAATGTATAGACTAGTAAGGCCCCACACGACCTCCAAAGCCCTCCTAGAAACCTAAAAGTAAAAGTAGGGTGACCATACAAAGTATACTGAGTATGAAAAACATAAATCTCTCATGAAATAGTGGGGAGACATCCTAAAGTCCCGTGAGAAGTAGAAAAAACATCATCTAATAAGGAATATATCCATCCCACCTCACATGCAATGCTCACCAAATAACAAAAGTAGTAAAATAATAGTAAAGAACAAAAACATCTGGGTACCCCGCACCACTATTTCCTCCACTAGCTAGCTACTCCTCTCTAACGTCAAACGTCCTGAAGCAACCACACTCTTCCGGCCCGCACACACATAGGCTTCACAACCATCCAAATCCCTGCTCGCACACACATGGGCCCCAAAACCACACATCCATGCCCGCATACACCTACGACTCATCCTGAAGACACCTGGGAATCAAACCGTAACCAGAACCCCTACCCAAAAACACCTGGGCTTGATCCCGAAGATTCTTGGGAAAACAACATGCCTGAAGATTCTCGGGCTAACAACACACCAACCAAAACCTACAATAAGATTCTTGGGTTTAATGTTTCCTCCATCCATCACAGCCTAGGGAAGAGGGAGTAGGAAGGAGAGTAACCCCGGGGTTACACCCTTCCCCTTGAGATGGGGTGTCTGACACTAAGTTCCCAATGCGGGTGGGGTGCGACTAAACACAAATCATACAGTTACACATATATATTCCAACACACAACCCAACCTATGGCTCCGCAAATAGATACAAGTAGGTTCACAGGCACTACTGCCACATAAAACTGGCACACAACAAACAGTTCCAAGTTTCCCTATTCAAGTTATCATTTCATAACAGTTATGTATGAGTTAATCCCATAACTAATGGGAAACTAACAGCCACAAACACAGATAAAAACAACAAGGGATCAAGAATCAAAACCATAATGAAATTTAAGAATTCAAGCCCGGTTCTCTTGTAAATAATAACATCAAAGTGGGATCAGGGGAAACCCTGAAGAAAATCTGGAAACAATGAAAAACCCAACAACCATTGGCTATCCCCGCATTAATTCATTACTATTCCACGCAGTTTATTATTAACATTCCACTTTTATTCATGTTCACAACCCAACTAGTAGCCATGCTGCCAAACACCACCATAGCCACACAATAACTCATTTCATTTCAACCACACCATTCACTGCCCCGCTGTTCACCCATCCCTAAAAAAATACATTCAACCCTTTCACCCATTTCATAACTGAACCATCCCAGCATTCATAATACATAATTTTATATTATTTAGTTCAACTGGGGTGATCACACAAGGTTATGGTCTTTCATATTCAACAACTAAGTTTAAGTGTTTAACCGATTCATACATGATTCCCATTCACCAGACGATGCGTAAAATGGAGCATAGTATAGATGCGCAAACAAAGGCCCACAACGACTATTATTTTCAGTAGGCCTAAGCCCGTTCAATTCATAACAACATAATGTAACAACATTAACAAACTTCCATGTCCTCATTATTTAACTGGTTACTATCTTCATTACAGAAATGATGAACTGCCTCATGGGAACCAAAGAACCCCCCCCCCTCACATGATACACAAGGAGGATATACAAAGGTAAGATCCCAACCTAATTGATCAAGGATCGACATTAAGTCGTCGCGTGGAAACCTGAAATCATTAGTATTAGGAACTCCACGGAACGCGATCATGGAAAACTTAGTGGGGGTACTACTTTTCCAGAGGAAGGGTATTCCGAGCGCAGGGTGATAGAGAAAAAGAAACCTAGGGAGAAGAGAAGCCTTTAGGTTATAAAGGCTGAGATATAGCATCCCCGGGATGGTTATGATATGGAGAAACAAACTCAAAACATGGAAGAAGTGGGATCATGGGTTGACCACGGGGCTGGGCCACCCCCACACATCCAACATAAATGGTCCACAACCTTAGGGGTGATAAAATTTTATGCACACCCCCTTAACCAAGGAAGGACTCCTCAAAGGATGCGGTAGAGGAGTTTTGGAAAATGCGGTTAAAGGCATGACAAAAATTCATGGTTTTTCATTTAAGGAGGGTTACTCACCAATAATTTACTTAAACCCAATTAATGGGATTTAAAATTGGCTTAAAGGGGTCAAAACATGGTTTAAAAAAACCAATTCGCACAAAAGGAGGTGCTACTGGAAAACCCGTGGAGAGGTCACATGTTGGTTAGGTCTACTGGTATGACGAGGCCACAGGTATGCTGACGCCACCAGCAGGTTGAGGCGACCGTAGACCGAGGCCACCGGTAGGCTGAGTCCAGCGGTAGTCCAAGGCCACCGGTAGGCCGAGGCGACCGGTCGGCCGAGGCCACCGGTAGGCCCAGGCCACCGGTAGGCCCAGGCCACCGGTAGGCCCAGGCAACCATTGAGTCTTAAGCTTCACTGAGAAGCTGGGATGGCCTTCTAGACCACCCATAACACCCCAAACATCATATTTTCACCATGTAATTGACCCCAAAACCCCGAGCTATTACATCATCCCACCCCTTTTATTTAACAATTAATCAATATTTATTTATAAAATCTATTTTTTCATTCCAATAATACCTAGGAACCTTCCAACCATATCCCTACCCAACAAATTTAGTAACACAAACAATAGAAAACCATATTATAGTCCCATTTCACAACACTGTCCAATAGATATAATGCCACCTAGAAGATTTCCATGTGCTCTTGTAGTCTCTCCCTTCCATAATCAATCAATATCTTGACCTAAGATTCCATCACATCTCCTGCACCACCCCATACACAAATCCCACAAAAACCTACACTAAAACAACAACCGCGCTACACACACATTCCATACCCTTTTCAAAAAACCAACCCCTCTTCCCACCGCTATGGCCACATCCATTCTACCAATAGCACCACAAACAACCCTCATGACGATAAAAACCCATCAAAACCCACCCAACACATAACCACACCCAAACATGCTGAGTGTATTATGATATATCTAACAAATGTTCTTTAATTCCACTTTGATAAACAAGGGTGATCACAAATGATGTTTAATCCTAAGGAATACTTTTCATTTAACTAGGTATACGTGATTAATAAGATTTTATGTTTACTTTCATTTCAAGATAGAATCAATAATAAGTTTAATGTATCACAAGTTTCCATGAAAAAACATCCAACGACCATGATTTTAGTGGAATACTACCCATATAACTCACATTACATATCTACGATAATAGATAAAAGTAGCGATCATCAACATCACCCCATCCCCAATTTATTACTTCTAATTATCTTCATTAAATTTAGATTCATCTATTCTTACAAGGAGGCATCATTATAACCTCCCCGCTTGATATACCATTAAAAAAGAGACGAAGGAAATTTCTACTTGGAACAATAGGAGACCAAAAATCCTCATTACGCCAAAATAGGGTGGGTCACGGGAGCAGGAGACTCCATGGAAAATAAAAAATGGTGGGATACACCAAAGGCACATGATTTTTCTTGGGATGAAAGGGTCTCAATGCACTAAGAGAAAACAAATACACATTGGGAAGAGAGGGAATCCACTTAGAAAATACAGAACTGATATCAGCAGAAGGGGAAACAGTTTCAAGGGCCACTAAAGTCAGATTGTGGGCAAGACCACATGGTTCAGATATTTCATAGACCCCAGAGTGTTAGGATATTAAATATACATTTAATATTATTTGAAGGACCTTTAGAACAACCCAAACAAGGATTTAATCTCGATTTACGTCAAATAATACTTAAGAGGGGAGAATCTGAAGAAACTAGAAAAAACTAAAAATTAGTTATTGATGTGAGAGTCACCAAAAACTAGCCACTGAAAATGAGCCATTGATAGTGAGATATTGACACTAAGTCGCTGATAGCGATTCTACGATACTGAGCTACTAACATTGAGCTACTAATGACGAGGCACTAACATGACCTACCGACACCTGACTCACTGATGCCCTGACTCCCCAACACCCTAACTCACTGATGCCCAAAATTACCAATGCCTAGACTCACCGATTCCTTGACCAATTGATTTCCTAACCTACATATGCCTTAACCTACTGACTCCCTCGACCTATCGAAGCCCTAACCTACCAAGGCCTCAACCTACCGACAGTGTCGACCTACCGACGCCTGACCTAACAACACCTCAGCATACCGATGACCTGACCTACCAACACCTCAACCTAATGATGACCTCAACCGACAAACTTCGTGACCAACTGACGTAAAAACTAGAAATTTGGAAAACTCTTGAAATGAGCTATCATTACCTCCCAAAACACCCCAAACACTTAATGCAATGGACCACAAAGGTTTGGGTCATTATATATAAATTAATGATTTATTTAATGGGGTAGAATATAACAAAAACAGAAATTATTTTAAAGGAATAATAAATTTTATATCTTTCATAACATGTATTAGAGGGATATAAGAGAATTTTTATATAATATACAAATATATTATTATTTATATGTGAATATTATTACCAAGCATACTAAATTAGATGTTATGAATATATATAAATGAATTAAGAAATAGATTTGTAATTTTCATAGTAAAAAATAATTTATACATTAATTATTTAGAAATAAGGATTTAATTTTAGGTGAACCCATTTTATTCTTCAAAAGATCATTTATCTTCAAAAGTTGTTTTTTCGATTTTTGTGTAAGGAAATTATAAATAATTTATGTTATTTTTGAAAATTTTATTTTATAAATGGAATGTAATTTGTGAAATTGTAATATAACAAATAAATTATGGTTAAATGTTTGCATATTCTTGAAATGATTGAATTTTTAATGAAAAATGAAAAATAATGTTTTTTCAAACACTCTCAATTATTTTCATTAAATATTTTTTTAAAAGTCCCATTCTATTATGGATTTGTTATAAAAGTAAAATATGATCCATTTTATTAATAATAATATAATTTATAACATTGTAATCATTAATTTTCAGGATTTTGGTATATGCTAATTTAGTTTAAAAAGAATTCTAAAAAATGTTTTTCATTTAGATTAGTGAATTTAAAATAAAGTATATTTATTGAAATTAAATTATTTTATTTTGATGAATTGGAATTAATTGTTTCATTACTCAATTAAAATTTACTTAAGAAAATATTTTTTATATTTTTTTTATGAATAAATATTTTTAGTGACTAGTAATAAGAGTTTTTTGAAGAAGAAATATTTTATGATATCTTCACGATATATATTTAATATAAAAATTATTAAACGAATGTAAATAATTATTTGTGGTAAGAAACCAATAATTTCATATATGAATAATTAAAAACATATAAATTAGAATTTATTTCTTGATAAATATTGAAGAAATGTTTTTTTCCGTCGTAGTGCATTCTAATCACTAGAAAAAATAATAATTTTATCATGAAGAAAATATTTGAGGAGTAATAATTATAATGTATTTTTTATTCAATATGATTAATTATAAGTGATTTTAAGAATTTTTATAGATTATATATGGACATAACATTTTACTAATCCAAATTCTTATGCAAGGTTAGATAAGTCAAAATAAAAAATAAAATACATTTTCATGACATAGAAGTGAGTAAATATACAATTTGAAAAAATCTAAGGATTATTTTGATCATAATTTATTTATTTTTATATGTTAATTTAGTTCTAATTTTAATTGATAAAATAATTACCAGAAAAAGTTAGGCAACAAAGACACAATTCTTGACCAAGCATTATACAAATCGACTAAATATATTTTAAAATTAATAAAAGTTAACATTATTATGTTAGATAAAGTTTATAATTAATATTGAGGATAAAGATAAAATATTATTGTTAATTTAAATTATTTTAATTTAATTTCATATTTTTAATATTGTTTTCAAAGTGAAAATACATGAATAGTTCTTAAAATTATATTAATTAAATCTTATGTCAAATACATTTTTAAATTATTTTAAAATAATAAAAATCATGAAAAAAAGAATAAGGATGAATATGGTATAATGTTTCATCCCACTTTCGTTTATCATATAATTTCCAAAAAATAAGAAAAATTACAAACCTTTAATATTCGAAATTTCATTACCGTGTAAATGGTTATAATTGGTTAACTAAGGGGTTAAACCAAAAGATGAGATTTTAAATGATATATAAACCTTTAGAAATTATATTGGATGATTATATTAACTATATATATTATATTAAAATGTTTTTTACTTCTTAAACATTTGAAATAAATTAAGCACATATTATATTATAATATTTCATGTATTCAAAAAATTGATAGTAATGAAGTCTTATAAAAAAACAATATTTTATTAAATTATTTAATGTTCATAAAGATATTATATTTGGAAATTTGAATTTAATATGGTTTTTAATATCATCCATTTCTTATTTATGGGTCACTTTTCATTTTGATGAAACATTATTGACCCCTAGATACTAAAAAACTATGATATCACATTAATAAGTAAAGGGTTTAAAAATTGTTCAAACTAATAGAAAAGCATAAAAATACTACCAAAACATTTCCAAATATTATTGGATGAGTTCAATTAAACTTATAATAATATGATATTCTAAATTTATCATGTTTATCCACTTGATTATAAAAATTGTATTCTATTAATTTAATAGATTATGTAATCTCAAGTGTTCCCCTCCCCTCACTTTTAAAAGGGAACCAATTATCATATCCTCTTAACACATTTTGGTCATTCATTCTCAAAAATTTATTACCACAATATCATACTATATTACCTACAAATGTACAATAGCTTTTGACGTTTCCAAAAGAGAATTCTTTCATGGATTAATTTTTGATACAAAATATATTTCTCAATGAAAATGTAGAACTCTTATATGAGTACTTTCAAATTTTTTTCTTAGTATACCTCCTATAAAAATTATTCTTCATTATAAAATATTTAATTAATTATATTAAATTATATTAATATATATTATGAGAATTTTATGACCATTAAATACATCATTTTTATAACATAGGAAATGAAAACATTGACCGTGTGTACATTTAGATTACCACCTCCAAGAAGTTATATGTTTCATTATGGTTATGATGATGGAATTAATAAATATTCATGATATATATTATATTGTTATGTATATTTATATGTATTTACATTTATTTTCTTCCATCAATAAAAAACTGAAAATAAAGTTCATGCACACATACAATAACCCATCTCCAAAAACGGTGTAATAAATTTTTATATCTATATCTTGTAAGTATGAATTTATATTAATAAATATATTGAATATATATTATATTTATATCATGAATAATAATATTCATACGATGTAACCATGAGAAAGATAAATGACCAAAACATCCAAATCAAAACTTAGAAGAAAGATAAGACAATTAACATTCTTAAATTATGATATTAAAAAATTATTATTAATAAAAAAGTATTAAAATATTTTAATAGGATCATATAAAATATTATATGTTTGTATGTGGATATTTTATAGATGTATAATAGATTAAATTTATTATATATGAGGTTAAAATGTGTTAAACTAAGTGTATGTGTGTGGTAAGTTATTTCTTAACTCAATTTCCATTTACTGGGTAATATCACATTATCGTTGATTGTGTTATTATAATATTAAATGATAAGTATCCTATAATTTCCCCATTTTTTAAAAAATTTAAATCTTTGGATTTGTCTTTGTCGTACATAATAAATTCATTTATTAATTATCAATTCAATGATATGATCTTTGTATTGAATTTCATCTCAATTTTTAATTAAGTGAGGGATATTATTTATTACGAATCAATTATAATTTATATTGAACATATTCTACTCATTTTATGTTATTACCAAAACTATTTACTTATTATTGATTATTTTATATTCAATTCTTGTTTACTATTTCATGATAAACAATTTAAAAGTTACCAAAAGGTTAGAATTTATTCAACAATCTCATTTTGCTGGGATTTAATATATTTTTAATTGAAGGAATATTATAAGATATCCATCATAGAATTAATCTATTTTATTATCATATTTATATTTAAGGTTTTTCATATTTAATTCAAATTTTTCCTCTCTTTGTAACAAGAATCAAGAAATGTAATATTTAAAATATACATTTATCTTATTTCTCTTTTAATTGGATATGTTTTTCTTCTGTATCCATATTTTATAAAATTGATTTGAAAAGGTACTTTTTATTCACTCAAATTATTTATCAAGGAAATTTTATTATATCCATGATTTTTAAAAACGTTTAAAAATAATGTTTAATTTTTTTTAAATGTATAATTTTATATTTTCATCAAAATATTAAAAAATGAATTTTTCTTTCTAATATATACAATGTTAAAGTATTTTCCCACCACCATAACTGTTTTAAACTATATATATCTTATTTTATAACTATTAAATGGTTTTAGAACTAAAACTATTCAAGTAAAAATTATTTCAATTTGTCCATCCATTTTCTTTATTTATCATTGGGACATGAATTTAGTTCAAAAAATTTATTTTTTTATGATTTTATAGTAATATTTTACCTATTACTGACATTGTGGTCATAAAATTCCTCTTGAAACATTCACATTTATGTAATAATAATTCATTATATATTATAGTTATTTTAAATATCTATATTCTTTATTTCAGGGATATTATTATTTACTTAACCTTATATCATATCAATATTTGTTGATTTAATATAAAGTTATTGGATTTACTAGTGAAATATAAATATTCAATATTCTTTAATCAATAATGATATTTGTTAATAAATAATATTGTTTATGAGTTAAATTGACATTCTGATATATAAGGAATTAATTCAAAATTATGTGATGGGTGGGGTCTATTTATATATATCACCTCGAAGAATAGATAGTTATCATGAGAAAAACTAGTTGGCCAAAATTATTAAATAGAGTTTTTGTGTATACCTACCTATAAATTAAAATATCTTTATATATGGAATTTATAATAAATATATCATATTGTATGAGATCGTAATATCCAATATTAATAATTTACTTCATTGACAATTAATTTATTATTTTACATGATATTAGTCCATTGTTATTATCTATGGATTCGTATTGTGATCATATTTTTCATTAAATTGAATGTGTTTTCAATTATTTACATTTCAATATTTAGTATGCTATATTTACATATGGTCGATTTAGTTTTATGTCTAAAAAACTATAAATATGAGAACACACTTTTGTCAATTTCCCATGATTTGAATAATTATATTAAGAATAATATATTGGATTTGAGAATTTTTCATATGATATATATTTTATATTTCGAATATAATATGGGGACAATATATGTATATGGTTCTTCAAGACTGCTAAATTTATTTATCCACCCAAATGAGGTCCCTTGTATCTTATTACAATGTAATAATATAGAAATTGGCTATTAGTGACTAGATTTGGGTTTTCCATATCTGGTAACAGTAAGTATTCTTAAGTATTTCATTTGAAAAGGAATTATCAAGAGAAAAACAAATTATTTTGAGTATTATACACTCCCTAACATTATTTTTTATACCTTTATCATCCACCCTAAACCAGAACCAGAATTTATAAATGAATATAATTACATCAATGTAATTAGAATACATATTTTTTATTTTATTAATGGTACAATCACTATTTATTCCTATCAAATTCATTAGAAAATTAAAAATATCCTCCATGCATCTGTGCATACTACCACCACCATGAGTGACATGTTATATTTTTGTTACAACTATAAAAATATAATTTAAATGGGTTATTTAATAATTAATTATTTTTATAACATTTTTAAAATTCATTAAAGATAAACCATTTTATAATTTCTTCACATTACATGGAATATGACAATGTCAACATTGTGTTTTTATGAACAACAACCTATATTGAAGGATGCATTTTATATTTCATAAACACCTTATACAACATGTTCTAAAACATATTTTATGAATATATATTTTATAATGTATTGATATATATCATTATTATGGTTCTGAAGGAATGATATATGATGTTATGATCATTTGGATGAAATAATTCTGATTTCTATATATTAACATAATATGCTCTTCACTTACTTTGCCTTCAAAAATAATGAATAAAATTATGATGGAATTAAGTTATATCATTATAATTAATTGTAGATAATACATTATAGTGCCTCATTCAATCAATAAATGATTAAAATTGTACCAATGAATTTGGTTTGATGCCACCATTATGAAATATTCGAGAAACAATATAAATTACAACACATTATTATGAAAATATGTGATAATTAACTAATGAATATATAATAAATAGTTAAAAACAATATTTCAAAACACACACATATATATATTAATAATGTTATTAAATGAGTAATTAAATAGTTGTGTTTATTTTATATCATGATAAATATTTTTCATTGACGCCAATAATGGAAGTAGGTGTTTCTCATATTAATTTTGCTTCTTTTAAACATATTAATATTTACCAATTAAATAATTTTTGTGGAATATATATTACCCATGTATAGATTTCATAATATTATTATAATTAATGTATTTAAAAATCCATCTCAATTTTTCCCTTTCAAGGAAATTTTCACTCAAACATACCAATGCTGTAGATTTTCTTTGTAATATCATTTTCAAATCGAGGTTGAAATGAATGTATTTATATTTATGAATAATATTTGTATAAATTATCTTTGGAAACTAAAAAAATTTATTATCCTATAATTATTATTTGGGTTTTACATTACCTCTCAGTATTTCATTTCTCATGGTAAATAATTAACCTCATGTGGTATTTATGATAGATCAGTATCCGACCACATTTTTTGGTCAGTAATTTTCTATTCTTTATCCACATTAATTGGTTGATTTTATGTATTTTGTTATATATTCTTCAAATATTTAATTATGATATATTTCTACTAGGTTTACTTCTATTAAAAAAGTTTAATAGAAATATTCTAAAATTTTAGACACAGTTTTTTTAAAATATGTCAAAAGAACATGAATTTAATATTATATATGTGAACAAATTATTTTACAAACACCAATCTATAAAAATATTTTATTTCTGAAAAATTATTATTAATAAACAAGTATTGAAATATTTTAATAGGATTATATACAATATTATATATTTGTATGTGGATATTTTATAGATGTATAATAAATTAAATTTATTACATATGAGGTTAAAATGTGTTAAAGTAAGTGTATGTGTGTGGTAAGTTATTTCTTAACTCAATTTCCATTTAATGGGTAATATCACATTATACTTGATTGTGTTATTATAATATTAAATGATAATTATCCTATAATTTCCCGATTTTTTAAAAATTTAAATCTTTGGATTTGACTTTGTCATACACAATAAATTAATTTATTAATTATCAATTCAATTATATGATCTTTGTATTGAATTTCATATCAATTTTTAATTAAGTGAGGGATATTATTTATTATGAATCAAATTTCATTTACATTGAACATATTCTACCCATTTTATGTAATTACCAAAAGTATTTAATTATTATTGATTAATTAATATTCAATTCTTCTTTACTATTTCATGATATACAATTTAAAAGTTACCAAACGGTTAGAATTTATTCAACAATCTCATTTTTCTAGGATTTAATATATTTTTAATTGAAGGAATATTATAAGATATCCTTCATAAAATTAATATATTTTATTATCATACTTATATTTAAGGTTTTTAATACTTAATTCAACTTTTTTCCTCTCTTTGTAACATGAATCAAGAAATGTAATATTTAAAATATACATTTATCTTATTTCTCTTTTAATTGGATATATTTTTCTTCTATATCCATATTTTAAAAAATTGATTTGAAAAGGTACTTTTTATTCACTCAAATTATTTATCAAGGAAATTTTATTATATCCATGATTTTTAAAAGGGTTTAAAAATAATCTTTAAAATGTTTTTAAAATGTGTAATTTTATATATTCATCAAAATATAAAAAAATGAATTTTTCTTTCTAATATATACAATGTTAACGTATTTTCCCACCACCATAACTGTTTTAAACTATATATCTTATTTTATAACTATTAAATAGTTTTAAAACTAAAACTATTCAAGTAAAAATTATTTCAATTTTTCCTTCCATTTTCTTTATTTATCATTGGGACATGAATTTAGTTCAAAAACTTTATTTTTTTTATGATTTTATGGTAATAATTTACCTATTACTGACATTGTGGTCATAAAATTCCTCTCGAAACATTCACTTTTATATAATAATAATTCATTATATATTACAGTTATTTTAAATATATATATTCTTTATTTCAAGGAAATTCTTATTTACTTAACCTTATATCATATCTATATTTTTTGTTTTAATATAAAATTATTGGATGTACTTGTGAAATATAAATATTCAATATTCTTTACACAATAATGATATTTGTTAATAAATAATATTGTTTATGAGTTAAATTGAAAATTTGATATATAAGGAATTAATTAAAAATTATGTGATGGGTGGGGTCTATTTATATATATCACCTCGATGAATAGATAGTTCTCATGAGAAAAACTAGTTGGCCAAAATTATTAAATAGATTTTTTATGAATACCTACCTATAAATTAAAATATATTTATATGTGATATTTATAATAAATATATCATATCGAATGAGATTGTGATGTCCAATATTAATAATTTACTTCATTGAAAATTAATTTATTGTTTTACATGATATTAGTCCATTGTTATTATCCATGGAATCATTTTGTGATCATATTTTTCATTAAATTGAATGTGTTTTAAATTATTTACATTTTAATATTTAGTATGCTATATTTACATATTGTAGATTTAGTTTTACGTCTAAAAAACTAAAAATATGAGAACACACTTTTGTCAATTTCCAATGATTTGAATAATTATATTAAGAATAATATATAGGATTTGATAATTATTCATATGATATATATTTTATATTTTGAATATAATATGGGGACAATATATGTATATGGTTCTTCAAGACTGCTAAATTTATCTATCCACCCAAATGAGGTCCCTTGTATCTTATTACAATGTAATAATATAAAAATTGGCTATTAGCGACTAGAGTTGGGTTTTCCATATCTGGTAACAGTAAGTATTCTTAAGTATTTCATTTGAAAAGGAATTATCAATAGAAAAAGAATTATTGTGAGTATTATACACTCCCTAACATTATTTTTATACCTTTATCATCCACCCTAAACCAAAACCAGAATTTATAAATGAATATAATTACATCAATGTAATTAGAATACATATTTTTTATTTTATTAATGGCACAATCACCATTTATTCACATCAAATTAATTAGAAATTAAAAAATATCCTCAATGCATCTGTGCATACTACCACCACCATGAGTGACATGTTATATTATTATTACAACTATAAAAATATAATTTAAATGGGTTATTTAATAATGAATTATTTTTATAACATTTTTAGAATTCATTAAAGATAAACAATTTTATAATTTCTTCCCATTACATGGAAAAGGACAATGTCATAATTGTGTTTTTATGAACAACAACCTATATTGAAGGATGCATTTTATATTTCATAAACACCTTATACAACATGTTCTAAAACATATTTTAAGAATATATATTTTATAATGTATTAATATATATCACTTTTATGGTTCTGAAGGCTTGATATATGATGTTATAATCATTTGGATGAAATAATTTTGATTTCAATATATTAACATGATATGCTCTTCACTGACTTTTAATTCAAAAATCAGGAATAAAATTATGATGGAATTAAGTTATATAATTATAATTAATTATAGATAATACATTATAGTGCCTCGTATAATCAATAAATGATTAAAATTGTACCAATGAATTTGGTTTGATGTCACCATTATGAAACATTTGGGAAATAATATAAATTACAACATATTATAATGAAAATATGTGATAACTAACTAATGAATATATAATACATAGTTAAAAACAATATTTCAAAACACACACATATATATATTAATAATGTTATTAAATGAGTTATTAAAAAGTTGTGTTTATTTTATATCATGATAAATATTTTTCGTTGACGCTAATAATGAAAGTAGGTGTTTCTCATGTAAATTTTTCCTCTTTGAAACATATGAATATTTACCAATTATATGATTTTGTGGAATATATATTACCCATGTATAGTTTTCATAATATTATTATAATTAATGTATTTAAAAATCCATCCCAATTTTTCACTTTCAAGGATATTTTTACTCAAACATACCAAAGCTGTAGATTTTCTTTGTAATATCATTTTCAAATAGAGGATGACATGAATAAATTCATATTTATGAATAATATTTGTATAAATTAGAGTTGGAAAATAAAAAAGTATATTATCCTAGAATTATTATTTGGGTTTTACATTACCTCTCGTATTTCATTTCTCATGGTAAATAATTAATCTCATGTGGTATTTATGATAGATCAGTATCCGACCACATTTTTTGGTCAGTAATTCTATATTATTTATCCACATTAATTGGTTGATTTTATGTATTCTGTTATATATTCTTCAACAATTGAATTATGATAGATTTCTACTAGGTTTACATCTATTAAAAAAGTTTTATAGAAATATTCTAAAATTTTATAGACTGTTTTTTTTTAAATGTGTCAAAAGAACATGATTTTAATTTTCTATATGTGAACACATTATTTTACAAACACTAATTTATAAAAATATTTTATTTCTTATTTTAAAATTATTTTTAAAATTTTCTTTTAATTATTAATTATTTTGAAAATAGAATTTAAATTATATGTTTTTTCAAGAGAATTTTTTTTATTTAAAATAATTCATGTTTTTCAAATGGATTATATATGTATAATGATATTAGGAATGATGTCTTTGGTTTCTTATGAATTATAATGATTTTTTTTGGAAAAAAATTTCATTTATAATTATTTTTGGTTAATAAATTTTTCCTTTTTCATTGGTAACTTTTGAAATATTTTATCTTCTTCAAAGTATTTTGTTTCTAATATAAAAATTAGTAATTTTTTTGAATAATTTTAAAAGGGATATTTTTTCATGTTATGAAAGTGATTTATCAAATAATCATAAGAGTGTTTTTATCTCACTAGTGCAGAAAACGTTTTTTACGTCGGTTATTTTTAATTTTTTACGTCGGTTTCTAGCCGACGTTAATACGTGAGACGTTATAAATAAGGTTTTTGGCGTCGGTTATTTAAAAACCGACGTGATAAACTGGGTTGAGGGAGGTTTATCACGTCCGTTCTATAAGAACGGACGTGATAAACCGGGCTGAGCGTGGTTTATCACGTCGGTTCATATAAAACCGACGTGAAAAACCGGGGGAGGGGGGTTTATCACGTCGGTTATTGTATAACCGCCGTGATAAACCGGAGGGAGGCGGTTTATCACGTCGGTTATTCAATAACCGACGTGCTAAACCATTCTCCAGGCACTTTATCACGTCTGTTATTAAATAACCGACATTATAAACCATTCTCCAGGCCTTTTATGACGTCGGTTATTAAATAACCGACGTGATAAACCATTCTGCAGACCTTTTATCACGTCGGTTATTAAATAACCGATGTGATAAACCATTCTGCAGACCTTTTATCACGTCGGTTATTAAATAACCGACGTGATAAACTATTTTCCAGGCATTTTATCACGTCGGTTATTAAATAACCGATGTGATAAACCCAATTTTTTTTTAAACAGAATGCAGTGGTCTTCTCTCCACCAGAATCAACCAGAAAACAAATCATGAAATCGTACCACAAAAAACAGAAGTACATCGAAATTAAGCATGTACATAGATAACATATAAAACTTACCCACTAGACAGAATCCACCCTCATTTATACCCCATGGACAGCCCTCCCCCACCCCGTTGGAGCCCTCACCCTCATGTATACCCCCTGGACAGCCCTCCCCCACCCCATTGGAGATCCCACCCTCATGTATACCCCTTGGACAACCGTCCCCCACCCCATTGGAGCCCCCACCACACTCCTGGACTGCCCCCGACCCCCAGACACCCCCAAACACCCCTCGACAACCCCCCACCTGCCTGAACAACACCTCCTCATCCCCTCACCCCACTTGACAGCCCCCACCACACCAATGGACAACCCCCCCACACCTGGACAACACTCCCACAGCCCTGGACCGGCTTCCCACACCCCTGGACATCCCTGCCACCCCCCAGGACTGTCCCCCCACCCCACCGGACAGCCCTCCTAGACCGCTGGACACCCCCAACCCCACTGAACACACCCCCACACCCTTGGAATCCCTGCCCTACAGACCCAAATCCATACCAGAAGAACCATCAAAAGTAGACCAAAACAAGAAGTAGCGAAAAATTAAACATTCACTTATATAACATTCAAAACTTACACTGTCTACTTCAAAAAAAACTAAATCAAACCTAAACAACTACCAAATACACAATTAAAACGACAATATTCAAAATTACATTTTACATTACAAACAACTAAAATTCAATCAAACCTGTAAAATAATTTGACCACTCCACTTGTACGTGTTTGATGTCTTCACCAGTATAGGGTTGAGGGTCATCAAAAAGCTACAAATGAAAAAGAAGATAGTTAACATGTATAATGAATAAATCAAATTGAAATATTATGGCAAAGTTTAAGAGGAAATTGTACCAGGTCAAAATTCACAACTGTCCCAGTTGTTATTATTTCATACATAAATCATAACATATAATATCCGCATTCGAGGAGGCCTTGTTGTTCATGACAATTCTGTTTTGAATGAGTGTAAATTCAACATATTATTTTTATGTAATAAATCAAAAAGTACAAATTATAAATGGAAATTTACCTTCGCATTTACATATTTGATCTTTGCATTTCTTTTCTTTGTGTTTTTTCGAAAGTAGACCCATGCACTATTAGAAAATAATACGAATGAGGTAAATTTAAAATTCATTATAATATATAAAACTATTGAGAAATTGAAACTTACTTTTCAAATATATTCTTAAAACTTGCCCGCACATCACCATGAACAGAGCATATCCAATAAAGAGATTTCTCCCTTGGGAAAAAAATCCCTAACATCCAATGATTACTGATAAAAGGAAATTTAATGTGAGTGGTTTTTTATGTTAAAATATAATTAACTCTTTGAGAGAAATGTGTTTCATACCTCTCACAAAAAGGAATCATCCAACATTGTTGGATTATATTCTTCTCAAATCTTTCAGCAATATAAACCATTCTTTGTTCCTTAGTCAATGCACATGCTTCAGGGGAAATCAATTGCAGGTCCATGAATCCATATACTTCTGTCAGTTCATTCCTCTCACAAATTTTATAAAGATACCTAATACAAAACATATATAAGTATACATTTTTAATAAATATAACGCAGGGAAAAGGTGTTAAGACTTACATGGAAAAAATTTGCACCACGTTGATGCCCAACTTATCTCCAGTAACAAGCTCCATGATATCAGATTTTGTAATCCCCACACTTATTTCACGTCCACAAACATGAGATTCCATTGGAAACTCATAAAAACCCAACAAAAAATGTGAATATCTTGACAATCGACCAAGACCACTGGAATCTGTATCTGATGTCATAGCATGTTGTCTTTGTTGTTGTCTATACAGTATTTCTTTACCTTTGAAGTATTCCTGTGAAAAAAAATTGAGAATTATAGTAGTTTTCAAATGATAAAACAACTTTAATAAAAAAATAAAATAAAAGATATAAGATTCATACCTCTATGGTAATGAGTCGAAGAAGTCTGGATGGCCAAACTAAAAAATGGCTGATACTCTGTCCAACTGTCGCCACCTCATCTGTAGGTATTGGTACCCTAGCTGATCTATCTATAATATCCTGTACAGTGACCCTCTTATTCTCTACCTCTAATTGTTGACGATGAACTGTACCTCCTATACAATATACCAACCTGTATGCTACTATATGATGTTGAGAATCATCAACATACAACTCACAATATGTAGGAAGCTGCGACAGAGGCGTAGGATAAAGAATGGGGTCCGCAGGCTGAGGTGGGGGAATGTGAGCTACTAGCGGAGGTGGAGGATAAATAATGGGGTCTGTAGGGGGAGGTGGAGGAGTGGGAGCTGCAGTCTGAAATTGTCCATGCATTTCTGCAAACATAGACTACACCGAATCTCTAATCTTTTCTTCCATCATCGCATTAATATTTTGAACTTCAGCCTCCATGGATTCTATTTTTTTTATAAACCCCCTCAATGTTAGAAGTTGAAGAACGTGGAAACACTTTTCTTACCGATACACCTGTCGGATATCCTCTTACACGACCAGGATGTTCGGGCCTTCCCAATGCTGCAAATAAAATATCTTCCCTCCCAGTAGCTGTAAATGTCCCCTCTGAACTTTGCTCCTCAAGAGAGTCCTGTATTAATTAATTGAACATTTCTGTAATGATTGAAACTTATATGAAGAAAAAAGTTAACTTAAATAAATTAAATAGATATCTTACAATCCTCTCAGCTACGATTCTCGATTCTTCCGAAAGATATTGCCCTTTTTTCCCTTCCGAGCTCTCTTCCATTTTTCATGTCTAGATGGAGGGGATGGAGGGGCCACCTCTCCAGAGCTTGAAGACTCAGCTCTTAGTTGTTGAAAATTTTCCTCTATCATTTTTTCTTCCAATAATGTATACCCTCCTCGAGATAAACTATGAGGGTATACATTTTTAGATTGGATCTCCTGATGAGCTTTCCTTGTTTGCTGTAATTTAAGAATAAGAAATCATTAACAAAACATTAATAAAATCATTTATATAAGAAAGTTATAAAAGTTTACATTTCCCTTACCAGAAATGACTCTTTTTTTCTACTTTCAAAAAACTGTCTCCATGTGTCTTCATCTATAAAAGGATTTATACGACATGGATTGTCATGACTCATATGACCATAAATGAAATCAGATGTGAGGGTTGATTTGAAATCCCTCCATCTCCTGGCAGCCAACGATAAGGATTTCTTCCTGACTCCTCCAGTGTCAGGAATATCAATTGTCATCTGATAAAGAAGAGGTTAAACATATTATATATACCAGAAACATTAAAAGAATGCTCAAACAATGACAAAAGATCTTACCAAAATCGTCTCCCACAACTGAGAGATAATCGCTTTATCCACACCTCCCCAATCATCATACAGAATTATTACTTTGGTCTTAGCCTGAGTTGCAACAAAACTCTTAAAATCTTTGGCATTCGGACCTCTAGGAATATCATCATCATCAAACTCAACTACTATCCTCTGATCCTGCGTACTGGCAAGTGAAAATTTTGGTAAACGTGTGCAACCACGTTTACCAACCTTTGAACTCTTTGTCGTAATAGGATCATGTGAATGTTCATCCCCAGAGGTATGACCAGCAACATGCTCCTCCCCAGAATCATGTGGTTGATCATCTGAATGATCTGTCATTATCCTTCAAATCAAAAAAACAAACGTCAGTTCACAAATATACAAATTCACATATTTTAATAGTACTGTAATCAGAAAATAGAAAAGTGTACTAGGTTACATAATAATAAACATTGGAAATATGGTAAGCATGTTAAACAATGGTAAAGATGGAAAAGATGGTCAAGATGGTCAAGATGGTCAAGATGGTAAAAATGGAAAAAATGGTAAACCTGGGTCCTCCGGCTGGCCGGTGGGCAAGAACCGGTTGGCCGGTGCCCATACCGACTGGCCGGTGCGCTAACACCGGCTGACCGGTGGCTCTGGCAGAAAGGAAAGCATCTGCTAGAGACCACCAGCTGGCCGGTGGTTATCCACCGGTTGGCCGGAGTCACTCGGCAATGGGCAAGCCTACTGCCTTGGTCCTCCGGCAGGGCGGTGGGCAAGAACCTGTTAGCCGGTGCCCATACCGGCTGGCCGGTGCGCTAACACCGGCTGACCGGTGGCTCTGGAAGAAAGCAATGCATCTTCCAGAGACCACCGGCTGGCTGGTGGTCATCCACCAGTTGGCCAGTGTTACCAGGCAGTGGGCAAGCCTACTGCCTTGGTCCTTCGGCTGGTCGGTGGGCAAGAACCGGTTGGCCGGTGCCCATACTGGCTGGTCGGTGTGCTAACACCGGCTGACCGGTGGCTCTGGCAGAATGCAATGCTTTTTCCAGAGACCACCGGCTGGCCTGTGGTAATCCACCGGTTGGTCGGTAGACTCAGAGAGTCCACTATCATCCTTCTTTTAAAACATGTTTTAATAAATAAAAAACATACAATATCTAACATTTATGGAAAAAATAAATGTAAACAAGAAATAAACTTATGTTACCTTTAATTTTAGGAATGTACAGATGGATTGTTTTCCCAAATTCCTTCATCGTGATCGTTCCTTATGGTACAAACTATGTCTTCAACATGATCGTCATTATGTTCTGTTAATATTTCCATTGAAGTAGGGATCTCACATAAATCAGCATATTCATCAAGTTCATCCTCACCAACATATTGTTTTTTCCCTTGTAAAACAATAGCCCACTGCATATCTGATTGATCTACTACATAAAAAATTTGTTTTGCATGTGTTTCCATTATAAAAGAATCAGCTGTGTCTTCCAATCTATTCAGATTAACAAGTGTCATTCCAAATTCATCGTGTCTGACACTGTTGTTACCGTAAAACCATTTACAGTTAAAAACGGGAACTTTAATTTTAAAGTAATCAATCTCCCATATGTCTTCAATCACTCCATAATATGCATTTGATGTAGAAATTGGGTTTTTGTCCTTAGCACTCGAAAAATTCATTGCTTCTGCATGCACCAATACACCACTATTCTGAACTGCACTTCTGTTGTCCTGAGCTTTTGTATGAAATGTATAACCATTAATGTCATAACCAGACCATGTTATCACATTTAAACATGGACCACCCACTATCCATTTTAATGTCTCTGATACATCTGATCTACCAAGAAAAGTCTTTTTAATCCATGAAAAAAAAGTTTTGTTGTGCTCATTCAAAATCCACATTTCATTCTTCTTTGGATGAAATTGTTTCAACTCATTAATGTGCAATGTGATATATGGTTGAGCATCAGCTATGTTCTTCAAGATGTATGATTCTAACTTCTTCATCTGTTCAGCTGACAATGATTTGACTTTCATGCCGTGAATCCCCTTTCCCTCATTATTAACTCGTTCATGGTGAGATGGAGGCAAACCTATGTGTTGCGCCACAGCCAAGTAGCTCGTACAAAACTCTGCTACCTCCTTAGAAATATACTTTTCAATAATGGAGGCTTCAGGTCGATATAGATTTTTAACATACCCCTTTAATATTTTCATATACCTTTCAAAAGGATACATCCAACAAAGATATACAGGTCCACAAAGCTTTATTTCCTGAACCAGATGAATCATTAAATGCACCATTATATCAAAAAAAGTTGGAGGAAAATACATTTCCAATTGACAAAGTATTAAAATTGCATCCTTTTCCAAAATGTTCAAAGCATTCAAATCAATCGCCTTGTTACAAATTGAATTGAAAAAATAACACAACTTCATTATAGTCTTTCTGACACGAATGGGCAATATTCCACGCAATGCAACGGGTAGAATTTGTTGCATCATGACGTGACAATCATGTGATTTCATACCTATCAACTTCAAGTCCTTCATTGAGACAAAATTTTTTACATTAGAAGAATAACCTTGAGGCACTTTGGTATCATGAAGACACTGATAGAAGCTAATTTTCTCCCTCTTTGATAATGTATGACAAGCCGGGGGAAGAAATGTTCGTCTTCCTTTAGGAGTGGTAGCTAACTCCAAACGTATTCCCATTGATAGTAAGTCTAATCTTGCATTCAACCAATCTTTAGTCTTTCCTTTAATGTCTAACAATGTTCCAATCAAAGAATCATAGATATTTTCCTCCACGTGCATGACATCAATATTATGTTTAACTTCATGATACCTCCAATATGGTAGCCCAAAAAATAATGACCTTTTCTCCCAAATATGTCTATCATTACCAGATTTCTGTGTCTTTCCCAATGTCACGTCAAGGTTTTTCACCCTCTCAAAATACAGATCATGGGATAAAGGTTTTAGAGCAGTATCAAATTCTTGTGAGCCATTAAATGCCTTTTTTAGTCTTCTATAAGGGTGTTCCATAGGCAAAAACATTCGATGACCCATGTACACTGTTTTCCTCCCATGATGCAATTGACAATAGGACGTCTGTTGTTCGCAAATTGGACATGATTTATGCCCTTTAACACTGTATCCAAACAAATTTCCATACGCTGGGAAGTCATTTATAGTGAACAGAAGCACTGCATGCAGTTGAAAATATTCCATTTTATAAGAATCATACACCCTAATACCATCAGCCCATAACAGTTTCAAATCATCAATCAACGGTGACAAGTAAACATCAATATCATTACCGGGTTGCTTTGGACCAGAGATCATTATACTCAACATGACATATTTGCGCTTCATACAAACTTCAGGAGAGAGGTTGTAAATTACCAATAAAATAGACCATGAACTATGTGTGCTACTGAGTGTTTGGTATGGATTCATTCCATCTGTGCACAACCCTAGTCTGAGATTTCTTATTTCATTTCCAAATGTAGAATACTGCGCATCAATTTTCTTCCATTGTGGACAATCAGCTAGATGACATATTTTTCCATCACATACCCGCTCTTCAGCATGCCATATTAACCTTTTTGCATCATGTGAATTAGCAAATAAACGTTTGAAACGATTAATTATACGAAGATACCAAAATACCTTTGAAGGGAGCTTTGTAATCTCTACATCACCCTATGATTTTTCTTTCACCTTATACCGTGATGTCCCACATTTTGGACACTCTGACAGAAATTCATATTCCTTCCTATATATAATGCAGTCATTCGGACAGGCATGTATTTTCTTGTATCCCAATCCCATCGGGCATAATATTTTCTTGGCTTTGTAATGTAAATCTGGAAGATCGTTATCTTTTGGAAGAATGTCTTTCATCAATTGTAGCAGCTCTGTAAAACTTATGTTACTCCATCCATGCTTCGCCTTTAGGTTAATAAATCTTAACACCGCTGACAGAACCATAAAATCTGTACAACTGGGATATAATGGGTTTTCAGCATCACCATATAGACGTGCAACTGTCGGTTCTATCTCAATTTGTTCTGCTACAATATTGCGAATCATTTCTTCAATTCCATCGGAGTTACCTTCTTGCGAATCATCATCATCAGTGACATTCCGTCCAGTTTCACCATGCCAAATCCAAGGGCTGTAACTCGGATTAAAACCATGACATATCATATGATCTTTTATCTCTCTACTTTTCATCTTCTTCATATTCAAACATTTCAGGCATGGACAGAAAAAAATGTCACTACTTGGAACATTTCGTTTTGCAAATTCCAAAAAGGCATCAAAACCTTCCTCAAATTCATTACTCATTCGATGTGCTGTAATCCAACTTTGACTCATTATTACCTATAACAAATATCAACAAAAAATATATATTTTTAAGATAAGACAAAACATCTTTATATGAAAAAAAATCATAATTTGAATGTAAAACAATTTAAAATATAAAACAAATCTTGAAATTAGTAGTAGTTTTCATAAGTACCCAACACCAAATAGCTATACATCGTAAGTGTCATGTTAAAAATATGAATATAGACCATTTGTTTTATGTTTAATAATATTGTCATATTATCTGATCATTCTGATTATATATTAGAATTACTATGTCCTTTTGATCCGATATATAATCTAAGGACATTAATATTTCTTTAGAAAAAGTAATGTTAATATCATGGTAATGTAAAAAAAAGTATATGTCAAACTATATATATGTAATACCAATAAAAAAATACATATGTGTTTGGCCTGGGTTTCACACATAAATCAACTCATCTCACAGATTAAATTTTTGAATCATCCTACATAATACTTATTTTTATAACTTAGGGAATGAAAATAATAAAAGTTTTGATTTATGATACTCATTATGGGTAAACATGATATATATAAATATAATATCTAATCTCATAAAAATATATCCATGGGGGTATAAGAGCATACACAAAGCACATGATCAAAAAGATAAGTGAAACAGTTCTATATAATCATAGATCATAAAACCTGAGTCCAAGTATAACAATTTTAGCATAACATAAGACATGATTTATATGATAGTGGGAACATGATTTAAATAACCTGATTCACAAGATCACAACATTGGTATGTGGAATAACATAAGAGTGTGGCACAAACATAATCATCTAAGTCACAACATATGTCAAGGGAAAACATAGTTTCATTCACCTCATATTGGGATATGTTAATCAGCTTTCCTATAATTTATTATAATATTTCTTACCAGGCACATCACATAACACATTGGACATGGTATAACCATCTGTATCCCATATTGATCTATGATATATAATGCATTTTCGAATGCATTAGAAGGATATTATGGACCCAAATGTCATATAATGACTAACCATATATATGGGTGAATCGTGATCATCAAATCATTTATAACACTTTCGTAGATCAATTAACTAACAAAAATGAAATGGGGGTCATAATTGTTTTTACAAAACATAATAATTATTAATACATAAAAATGTGTTTGGATGGTAAGATAAGATAATATACCTAATTCAATCTAATTATCATTAAATTATTTCTACCTAGATAGAAAAGACCTTTATAAAAAATATAATTTAACTTTAGAATGAAAAGAAAGTACCCTTTACCTTTTTTATAATGAAAAATCTGAAAAGGATGATAATAATATTTAGGTATTATAATTTTTTTATGAATTATTAATAATAAAAGAAATCACCTCACTTGGTTTTGTTGAAAATCGGACATACCATCGTATTCAAGAAATCAGATACACTTTGCACGAAAAGTATCATCATTTTTAGGAGATGACTGAAAGAAGAAATGTATTATCAGACTCACCATGAGTCCAGAATGAAATATTTGATTGTAATAGGTATGAATTGATATTTTTATGAATGCAGATGAAAACTGATGATGGTTTTCTGATCTAGAAGTTCTAAAAATCATAATTTTTTGAAAAAATATTATGATGTAAGAATGTTGAATGAAATTTTAAGGATAGGTATTACCGATTGTACCTGGTCCAATTTCATTCATGAAAATAATTCTCTGGACAATCATATTGAAAATATGATTTTAAGAAAATAAGTACTACCAATCTTCATCTAGAAAGACAAATTCCAGCTAAGTAGGAAATAATAATGTTGCTGGAAGAATGGAACGTTACAGTACCACCCATTATTTTTCAGATTTTGCTGAAGCTAATCCACAATGTTTTAATAATCATTTGCGAGTTGAATGTTGCGAGTTGAATGAACATAATAACCATTTGCAATAAAAAAAATTCCATGAGATTCAAAAACGAACGAAAAGCACATCAAGAATCGAAACAAAAACGAACGAAATAAATTCGTGGAAGGCTTACTTGAATGTCGCGAGTTGAGATGATAGATCCGAGAGCAGTGAAGAAGATAAACAATGAAGCCAAAATGAGTGTAATGCAGGCGATCGACGAGCCGATTACGGTTTACCGCGCGAGAGAGAGATGAGCCGGTGACTGTCAATCGAAAAAATCGTAAATGACAGAACACGGGATTTAATTTTTTTAATTGCTTTATAACGTCGGTTATTATATAACCGACGTAAAAAACACGTAGATATCAGGTTTTTTTATGTCAGTTATTTGGAAACCGACGTAAAAAAACCCCCCGGGGCTTTGGTTTTTTACGTCGGTTTCTAAATAACCGACCTAAAAAACCCAATATTACGTCGGTTATTTGATAACCGACATAACAAACGCGTCGATATCGGGTTTTTTACGTCGGTTACAAAAAAACCGACATAAAAAACCCCCCGCGCATTGGTTTTTTACATCGGTTATTTGATAACCGACGTAAAAACCCAACAGGTGCGATTTTTCACGTCGGTTATTAAAATAACCGACGTGAAAAATCTACTCGCCGCATTGTTACGTCAGTTATATATAACCGACGTAAAAAATGGTGACGTAAAAAACGATTTCTGCACTAGTGTATATATCAATAGACTTTGATATTAATTATACTAAACTTTGTATATGTTTTTATGGATCAGACCAAATTCTTTCAATGTATACCTTGTGAAAAATTATATGGTTGTTTTCATGAACCCCATATTTTTTCTATGTGTTAAATTAACTGTTTTTTAAAATATAATTGTTATCATGATCTACTTTAAAACTTATTTGGGGTTTTTATTATTTATTTTTTTGTACTAGAAATATATATCCCTCTATTTTTTGGGGTAATGTTTTATATGTCATTATATTATTTTGGGAACCAAGTATTAATACATTCACAACTATAGGATTTGAGAAGAAATGTTTATTCGAATATATTTTTTTGAATAAATATTTAATCTGTTTTACGATTGTTAGGGGAATCAAGAAGTAAATCTTGTTACATAATTTTATGGAAATCAGGATGCAATATATAATAAACTATGTTATATTATTCTGAAATTATACACGATCCACTGTGTTATGGGAATTATATATTAATGCATTTTCTACTGTTTCATATGTATTACACCTTGGGATGAATAACCTAATCATATAAAAATAAAATTAACCTATGAGGGTGACATTTTCTCAACCTTTGTTTATCTAAGTGCAACCCAAAAGAATCATATTTATCAAATCTTAAACACACACATTGATGGTTTATTATAAATTCATAATATTTTTAAGCATGCTTGCAGGGGCTGAGTTAATCATATAAGGATTCATTCACACGAATCATCTTTCCTATATTATATATTTACTTTTATTTATAATGGAAACAATGAATCTATATGGATTTCAATTTCACATATATCATGGATAATTTTTTTTAATACCATTACAATGTAATAAATGTTACATTTTTTATATGTTACATTAGGAATTTATGTAGTTGCAATAAGGTTTTTCTTCCTTTGGTCATAAAATATAACTACTCAAATAAATGATGGTTCAATTATATCGGTTACCATTCTATAATTTATAAAATATCAATAAATTTATAAATTTTATAATTGTCTCCCATTTAGTTATGACCATTAATCTTTTATCCCAAAAAACCATTGTTTCATCGCTTAAATATGTAATGATTGGTCAGTTAATGTTCCACCTTCAAGAAGTTTGGGAGAAAACACTTATGTTGTTATTGAAACATTAATAACCAATACAATGTTATGATCATATCCTATAATTATATCACCTAGGAGTACTGAATACATACATATAAAAAATAAATTATATCATCATATAATATAAAAAATGTTGAATAAATAATAAAATATGGTATTCAAATATTGATGCCTCCAAAACACACATGTACCATGAAATATGTATCAGAGGGTCAAGAAATGAAACTTAAATATAATGGTATATGAATGAAATGTGAAATAATATGAGCCTATAATGTTTAATGTAATTATAATTCCATTCCTTATCTATCCATGTATTAAATAACATAAATCTCATAAATTAGTGTGTACCAAAAATTACTCGATTCACCATAGGTGAAATAATAATCATTTGAAATAAAAAATAGCATGAAAAACAATCACATCCCTTTCCACTTATTATTTTTCTCATTCATTGATTTATCAATAACTATAATGACTATTTACCATGTTTTTAATCATTTATAACACTTTTTATAGTCCTAAACTAGTATGAAAAACTAAAAATAATCTCAGATACCACTTTGTAAAATCCTGACCTGGGAGCCCCTGAACTGGTGCCTAGAGCTGGTAAGTCACATGGCCTTATGAATGTCTCCCCATATACCATAGTCTTCTAAATAGTAGTCAAGGTCCAAATATTATATATATGGAGGTTATAACTTCATGATCAGAGTAACACCTATCCACATAAAAAATAAATCAACAACATATGAAATATAAAGAAACGAAATTGAAATATAAAGAAATAATATCAATAATAAATGAAAGAGTAATCATGAATATCCATATGATACTACGATATTAAGAAGAATATATATCATATGTAATATATAATAATAAATAAGGAAAAGGAAAAAATAATCCCCAAATGCTTTATCCACGAGAGTACTAAGCTTTGGCCTAGTCGTGTGCTCCTCATGCCCCATTTCATGGTACATCATCACAAGAATAATCCAAAACTTGATCCAACAATCATGAGGTCCATTCAATTACCCCTATGAAATTTCTACTTGAATATTGTGTGAGAAATAATTATTTTCCCCCACCAATGTTGTATAATGTTATATAGTATATTAGTATTAAATAAATTAGTGTGAAGAAATAATAATAAAGTAGTGAATAAATAAATGTAATCAATTCGGGATCTAGTTTTCCAAGGGAACTTGGCCTAACATAATTGCATTGTCCTATGCTAAAATATATTTGACTTTCCATAATATATATATATATATATATGAATATATGAAATCATTTACTTATGAAGTGATATACATCCACTAGAAAGGGCTGGAGGTGGAGGCCATAGAATTAACATAAGTATAGAACATGTTTTTTTATTTTAATTAAGAAATATTCCATGACATCCTTACATGGGAACAAAACTGATGTCATAAAATAATTACAGTTGTATAGGACCAAGGGTAAACCCATGACATCTATGTATAGTGAGTGTCTCTAAACCATATAGAAATTAAATAGTGTTACAACTATCTAATCAAAATACCATTAGTTAGTCAATGTCTTAAGGTACAAGCCATGCCATTCGAGTAGTGTGATCATTATAAAGAGATACCAATATTCATGTATATTAATAAACAATCATGATATATTTTTTCCGTTCTATGATCCCATCCAAGGAGTACTATAATGAGGACCCCTTGTATCACCAAAGTAGTAATGTAATATTTCTTATTCTTTGAGACCATATAGGGTGTTCCATAATGAATAAACCCCATTATCACTCATAAAATCCTATCTTTTCCATGATCCCATCTAAGGAATTCCATAAAAAGGAAATCCATGTATATCTCAAGGCTTGATGAAATCATCTAGCCTATGAGCCCATCCAAGTTGTTCCAGAAAAATGAACCCCGAAGTGTCACCCTAGTAGTAATAAAATTAAAGTAACATTTGAGCATTTACATGATATTCATAAATGTGGAAACTAGTATCACTCATGGTACATAATAATTCAAACAAGTGATGATCCCATCATAATTGATCCATAACAAGGAACCCATATATCTCTCAATGAACTATATAATTCTTTCTTATATGTTTCATATTAGTATTTACTCATAGGCCATGGGATTCATCCATACAATGTTCAATTATCATAACTCATTTCCTTCCTTCTTCCACAATTTCATTTATAAAAAATAATCAAAATATTATTTAATTAAGTATTCCATGTTGGTAACCTGGGAATTAATCACAAAATAAGTATAAACAGATATTACTATTCCCACATTCATTTGACCTAGCATCCACATAATAATATATAAACTTCCATTTTATTATAGAATATAGTATAACTATTAGGTAGTTTTATTACCAAAAAATAAAAGGGTGCAATTATTAATCATTTAAATTAGACTAATTACCCCTACTTGATAGATAAAACAACACACTCCATAAATGGAAATTCAAGATCAAATAAACATTATATTTATGATAATATAACACCACACCCCAGTAGTGTGGTTTACTTTTTGTAGGATAGGTTCAAATGTCACTGTTTTTATTGCAGGACACTCCATGGTGTTGTTTCATATTGAGATGAACAATCTCCAACGGTAATCATTTATGTACACAAACTATCCAATTTAAATAATTAGTTTTAAAGTTTAATTTTTTTAATTTTAATAGCGGCACAAAAGACCTCCAGTGTTTGGGACGACTGCATAGATTTTAAATATGCTGGAATTTAATGGAAAATAACAGCAAATCCTTAAATATTTTTCGATGCTTCAGTCATACATTATCGATAGTTGTCTCAGTACTAAATGATTGAAATCAACAAAATTATATTGACACATAGAATATTGGAAAAAAGCTCCCAAACAGATTTTTTCATTCAATACTATGATGGGAAACAATCAAGCAGAATAAATAGATTATAGAGGCATTTCCAAAACAACCAATGAAGGTAGATACTAATACTGAGAAGTGGGTTGCCATCATGCCGAGGATAGGAGGATAGAGACCATCAAACACAAGAGATACTATTCACAGTTTTAAAAGAAATGGGGGAATAATGTTAAAATAAAATAGAGGAAGAGAACTTTATCAACACTTTATTGAGGCTCATTTTTTGGTTGAATGGTTTTCCCAATTATTGTGCCAACCATGTGACTTACTCTAAAGGAATTAACCATATTGGACATACACTTGGACCACCTCTCATGGTTTAAATCACCATGCTGCACCTAATTATGGGATTCATGGTTGAGATTCAAAGTTACAACTAATAATGTATAGACTCTGGGCCTAAGTCTATTTCTCCCAAATGGAGTTTTTGAAGAAAAAGGCATCCAAAACTCATCATAAGTCCCAAGACACCTCTTAGGATATAAACCCTATAAAAACCTCATTTGTAATATTTATACTATCATATTTTCATTCTATATCATATTATAATATTTTCCCATCCACCAAACATGATGTTGAAATTATCATATTCTTCTCAACCTCCTCCAAAACACAACACATTCTACAATACACAAGGACTATATAGTTTTTTCATGGTAGTGTATTTTTTTACAATGTTTGAATCATTTATAAAAAATTCCATGGATTTTTTTATTTTTTCGTCAATATTTGACCCAATGACATTATCACTTCTTTGTGGGAAGATAAATCCCCCCAATAATAATTATATATGATTAGAAAAAATATATTCAATATCTGATTAAATAATATTGATTTGCATATGTTCATTTAATTCCATTTAAATAGGTGCAAAAAAGGTCACCCTTTGACATATTAGTCGAATACCAGGGGGATAATAATAATCCAAAAATACATTGATAAATAGATCTCTTTTAATATAAGGTTATCATATAAAAATAACTGGAAATACATAATGTTGAACCACCGTAAATTTACATTTTGCTTCCCCTTAACCAGTTCTACAATAAGAATTAGGCAGATTCCCTTTAAATAATTATTTTATATGGGATGTATTTGGACACATAGTACATTCAAGGACATCCCACCACATATGTTTTATGAATAAATTTTACATCTAAAAATATTATATATAATTATATTAAAAAATTAAATTTCCCGGTCTGAATAAACATTAAAATTGTTTAATTTTTTTTATAGAAATGGTATCATGATGCATTTCAAAAATTTAAGGGTTTTTCATTGGATAATAAATTTAAATCAACCCAATGTCAACTTTTTTATCCTAATTATGTAATTCTCTTAGATTTGATTAAGGAAAACTCCAGGAGGTATTCAACATCAAATAGATAACGGCTTTGTGGACTTGGATTCAATGAGACATAAGTATACCCTAGAAGAGTTATAACATTCCAGGTCAATGGATCACCACGAATTTATATCGTATCTATGATAATGTGTCCTTGTCAAGAGATTTAATCACGGAGGCCTTTGATGTAGTGGGGCATGAACTTTACCATATTAAATTACTATTTTAAGGAGAACCTTGGTCTCTATAACTAATATTTAATGACTACACTTCCATGTTTTAATAGATTAAGTAATATAAGTTGAACATGTGGAACCCTGGCTATGATATTCATCCTTGATAAATATTCATGAATGACTATGGGTGACCCTATTGGTTTTTGAAAATCTGTTTGATGTTTGGGAGAGACCTCAAGGTTTTATGATTATATCAGGTAATATAGATTCCAAATTAATTCTCTATTCATAATAGGAAAGTAAACCATGAACCCATAAATAAAGGTAATCCCTATATTGATTTTTTAATAATAAATGGAGAGGTTGGAATCATCCATTGGGAAATATATAGGATTAATGATGATACAATATTTAGATACATTTAAAATTTATTTCTAACCCATTTCCTTTACATAAGATCATGTGGTGTGAAGTACACCCTTGGAAAAAAAATTCGATGGCTAGAAAAAGAGATACTTTTTCATAAGTTTCACACATTCACTAAAGTTCCATTTTACACCTTGATTAATAATTTTATTAATTAAAATGTAGATAAGAAAACATATCTATGAAACATGTAATACACGATATTAATTGTTATAAAATAATGAATATAGTTCAGAAATAGTTGTGGAGTCGATGTAAAGCACTGCTTTTTAAAATTCCTTTCGAAGTTCAATAGTGGATACATTATCGCATTACATGGCTCACATGATAATATAAGGACTGATACATTAATGTTTTTTATGGTAACTATAATGTTTAATGTAAATGATCATATTTATGCCATTATTAACCATGTTTTATAGGCTTCAAGGGCACATTATCAAGGGGGTGATCTGTATGTAATTATCATCAAATTGAAGGTTTTATAGGTCAAGATCATTACTCTTTTGGGGAATAAAATTAAAAAAGACCCCATAAATATTGTAGGTGAAATATTTTACCTATACATACATTGTAGTTTTGAATCTTTCTTTATATATTTGGAAATAATATGTTTTTTATATGATAATCTTAAAAAAATTCAAAATTTCACCATACATGTCTCTAAAATGTACCATAATCAACAACACCACAAGAATTCTTGATCAAGTATTAATTATAAATATATAAGATAGGGTGTATTAGTAAATGTAATTATTTTTGAAAGCATCTATAAGTATTATATCGTCTAAAAAGTTTCAATCAAATTTCACAACATAAAGATGATATAACCCTCTCTTCCCCATAGTGTGTAGATCAATATGTATAAAGTTATTTCCCATTAATTTTGAAAGACACACATTAATGATAACACAAAAATATAATTTTAATTCTTATATAAACACCCTCAAAATATATTTTTCTATCCATTATGATGTGGTTTTTTAATTGTATACTTTGGTGGGATATTGAATGATTTAGTGGCCTATATCACGGAACCACTACTATCAAAGTATGATGAGGATGGCTTTCTTGTGGAATTCATGTTAGAAGATTCATTTATTTACCATTTTCGTTGAAATCCATAGGTCAATGAAATTACTAGAAATAAATAGTGTAATGTGGACCCATCATTTCCGTTAATAGATAATTTCCCCAGATGACTATCCAAGTGGAATCAAAATTCTCATTGGTATTATATGAGTATAATGATTTGAGTTTATTGGTATTCATAAAATAAATTTTTGATACCCTGAAAGTGGAGGGTATACATTTTATGAATCTCAATCATATTATAGGACTATTTTAGATCACCATATTGATTCAACCTGAGGAATTTGACTCCCCAATTAAGACATGTGATGCTATAATACATTTTTTGAGGGTCAAGAATTCAATTAACCTTAATTTCTATGAATTATTGGTTCCAAAATAGAGAGTGATGGTGATGTCATTTAATATGATAGTGATGATGAAAATGATGAAAATAGGTTTATTTGTGATAAAATCATTGATGTAAATAATAATAAAAAACTTCTTAATATATGGTAATATAAATTTCTATTCATATAAAGAATGATATAATTTAAACTATCATTGATATTAATTATTTCATTCAAAATAGTTTGTGATAAAAATTAACCTTTTAATTCTTACAAGTGTTCTCATATAGGAAAATTGATCAAGCTATATACATGTCAGGTTGGTAGAGTCAATAAGAATCCCTTACCTTTTTATATTGAATTGTTGGAAGACATGACATGTCATCCTTTAGAAACATTTCTATTTTCACCTTTGGTTACTCAGTGGATAAAAAATGACATATAAAAAGACCCCTAATATAAAGAGTGAAGATACTTGAAAAATGATCTTTTCACAAGGATGGAAGGTGATTTATTGACTTATATATCCATTAATTGTTATCACTTTAAATAATATTGATAAATAAAAAATATATGTAGATACCTATCCAATCAATTTAATAATAAACCCCCCATGATATAAATGTAAAATCAATCCAACACTTCTATAGGGTAGAACCACACTCACTATAGATGGAAATGTTCAAGAAACGCTACAAATGGATATAGACATAAATTCATTAGTTCATATGGAAACCATAATACACTAACTAGATAATTTTATTGTTCATGTTAGTGAAATATTATAACACCTAAATCAACCATTTCAATATTTAGTGAAATCGTAGAGGAGAGTATACTTATTCAACATATACAATGATTGTCATTTTCAATACATATTAATTGGTTGTATTGATCATCATTTCCATTATTATGAGAATAATTTTGGGAAATCGACTAGAGTATTTCAATGAAATGATTGGGCTCATAGTAATTTTCACCACCAAATGTCACTTTATTTTTTAGGACTGTTATGATTATATAATATTCTTTTGATCATATACTCAATCGTCATGCATGGGTGGGACACATAAATGAATCTCTCCATATGTCTATTCTAGTAAATTAACGGTAGTAGGTAATATTTTTCTAATGACTGATTAAAAAAAATAAACATGGAAGAATATGTTAGAAACCAAAATGTCCAAGATCTTCCACTTATGAATCTTAAACCATATACAACTAAAGTGAATAACAATAATAGCCTAAGTACCACACTCCCATATTAGGTTCTAATACCATAATCCTTAAATTTCATTTTTCATACCAAAAAATGTGATCAAATGTTTTCCATAGAAAACAAATAACCCTAGAAATATTGTATATATTACACACCCAATGAAAATTTAGTTAATGATTTTTAGAGAATCAGGGTAATATCTTACATAAAAATAACCACGACTTCAATAGAGTTTTTTCCACTCTACACAATTTTCAATTTTCCATATTAAGTCTTCATTGTCATCCATGTGAAACCCTTCTATAAATAATGTATTTAAATTAATTCATGATACCCTTGAGATAATTAAATATAATACGGGTGGTCTCAAAAGCTTATTAAGTGTAAAAAAGTGTTAAGAACTAAATATCATCACTGAGAAATATATGAGCATTTAGGTATGATGAAATAATCAAGGTGCATAAGTATAATATAAGGGAAATAATATCCACCAATACTTGGATCATTAATCATGATACATTTCGCCAGGCTTTAAAAAAGGAAAGATTCATTGGATTCAATAATCATCATCCATGTGATGTCAATACAGATCAAAGTAATCCTTAAAAATCTACATAAATCACAATTAAAACAATTTGGTATCTTGAAACATTATCTTCACAGAACCCTTAAAGATTGGAGTAACTACACTATCATCTTATAATATAATTATATATAGAAAAAAATCAATACAAAATTCATTACAGACAAATAATGGTACTCAACAATTATATAAGATATATCAAGCACAACCGTCACTATTTCGGTGCACCCATCATATAATTTATATCAGTCTCACCTAGCGCTATCTGGGTGCACTAATCAAATAAGTTAAATCAGGCTCACCAGTATGCTATAATTTAAATAAAAAATGCATATAAGATATATTTGGCTCAATCAATACCATCTGGGTTCACCCATCATCATGAATAATGTATAGGTACAATTCATGAATAAAACAATTATAACCTTTCAATTTTCAATATATGAATAATCCATGTTCTTCCATTTCTTGGTTCAAATATAGAAAAGAAATGGAATTCATGCTAATATCATAATACATCCAAAGAAAGAATAAGGATGGTATAATAATCACATATCCTCATTGCAGTGTAAGTAACATCAAGGGTTGTAGACTTTGAGGAATGTAAATTCCTTTACAATATCATTAAATAATTCTTGAGGAAAATGAACTTTTCATTTTAATTATAATTTTTTAAAACATAAAACCCTAAAAATATTATGAAAATAGGTTTAATTAGAAATAACATTTGAATCATAAAAAATGAATCATTAAAACATTCACTTGTACAGATGGCATGAAATTGTGTACATGATGAGGACATTAAAACAATGTTTTCATCCATATTTCCTATAAAAATTAAAAAAGTAAATCCATTGTAAAATGATAAGAAGAATCCATTTAAAACATTTTTTAATTGGTAATACATCAGTAAAAAATAATTTTAAAAGTCATAAGAGGATATAAAAATCTTTTTTTTATATCAATTACATAAAATTGGGACATAAAGAGAAAATTCCTTGTGTGAGTTAGAAACTAATATCAGGTTTCCTTAAATAGTTATTTATTTATCATTGGTAGATAGAGAGATAAAATTGAAGGAAAAATGTATTCTATCTAAATAATCATAGAAAATAAAATTCAGTTGTTTCTTGAGGGGATTATTATATAATTTAATTATCAAAATCATAATCATAAAAGATCCCAATAATCAATGAGATTGTAATAAAATCACTACACCTTTGGTAAGTTTTAAATCACAGTCCACATTAAACAAATAAATTATAAATAAATAAAATATACAATTAAAATAATGGTATTTATGATAAAAATATATATGAGGCATTATAAACACTACAAAACAATAAATAACCGGGGGATATGGAATAAGAATCACAATAGTAATAGTGAGATGATAAACCCTTACCTCAAATCCAGGAATTCCATGTATATTCGTAAACTACTATATAATAATCTTATATAAAGTGTTTTATTTAATTAGTAAATTTTTAGGTTTTTAATACATTATAATTAAAATGTATATTTATTTTAATGAAATATTTAAAAATTTAATTAGTTAATTCAACTTTAGGTGTTCTGAGGATGTTCGGTCCATATATTAAAAAATGATTTGTTATATTTCACATGGTAAAATGGGTCCTTATTAAATCATATAAAAAATAATAATCCTAAAATAATTATCATTTAAAGACATTAATTATAATTTTAAAACCAACCATGAATATTGGCTGAGAAAAATGACCTATCTTACAATCATGAACACGATAGGTTGTACGTACACATTAGAAACATTTAAAATGTTCAATGATCATTATAGAAATAAGGTAAGTGTTATTGTATCATTAAGTAATAATACTAATTTGATACATATAATATAATTTATTTAAATAATTCCATATACATCATTTATGTGATGTTGTGAGGAAAACTGAATCACATCACTTAATAGAGGTGGTAGTCCACACATACTCACGAACAATGTTATCATCATTAAATGAATGGAATGGTAAGAAAATCATATATATTATATATATATATAGTTATAAATATTTTATTAATTTAATATATATACATTTAATCTAGAATTATTTTTATATATTAGAGGTGATGTTGCAAAATGGCTTAAATCAGTTCACGAGGGGGTAGTCCACCGTATACATGGATAATGGTTGTGTTTACAATTTGATACAGAAAGAGATGTATTTTAGGTTATTAAATTAACATAATAAAATATAAGTTTATATTATATTATTATTTTATCAAACTATCATATTTTAATAATATTTTAAGGAGGTAGAAGATGAAAGAAAACATAACACTAGGTTAAGAACGATAGCTCTTCTACGGATGACCTCTTTAGGTTTTCAACAGAATTATTCATAGGAGGGATTAAAAAAAGGATTACATGAAATCTGGTGGGATGTTATTGATGAATTTCTATAGGTATTTTTGATGTAAAATAATTTAAATGAGGGCAGAGAAGTGGATAGGTGTGTCCTTTTATAAATAGAGAGGACAAACATTGGAATTTTGAAAAGTAAATGTTATACAAATATTTTACACATGAAACAAGGCAAGAAAATAGACCTTTATATAGGTTTATATGTGATAAGGAATAATTATTTTCATATTATAAAATTTAAATAATATTTTTAGTTTATTTTTACCCTCATTTTTTAGCTTAATCCCACAGTAAACCCGTTTTAACCTTAACTACGGTAATGTTTTTTACTATTTTCACTATTCATTATCACCAAAAATTTATTAAACCATATTATATAATATATATTATTCTGATTTCAAATATTTAATCAATTTTATAAACATAAATTAATATAAGTGGAATAATTCAATTTAAAATAATTATTATAGCCATGATAAAAAATGTGTTTCAAGAAATGTATTTTTCAAGAATAAAAAGTTTATATATTAATATTATGAATAATAATTATAATAATCTGAAATTAAATAAATATTTACACATATTATATATATATATTTATTTATAATCATTTATTTGTTTAGGATTATTAAAATTGTCAAAAAATGGATAATTATTACGCACATTTAAATAGTTTCTAAAAAAATGTGTTTTTGTGCCTAAAAATAAACTTATACTAAATTCCAATTTAAATATGATTATAATATAATTAACTGGATTAAATATAAATAAATAATATATTTATGACATAAATAATTTAAATCATAACATGACATTTAAAAAACGTAATTTATTTAAAATAAATTATAGTTTTAAACAAATAGTTATTTTTTAATGTTCACTGAAAATAACTATTTTCCAAAAATTATCAAAATTTTATCATTATTTAATGTTGGCATGATTATTTAAAATATGAAGTTAATTTTTTTAAAATAATTTTTTTAAATTTTATTGAAATTAATTGTTATATTTTCTCATAATAAGTAATAAAAAACTTTTTTGAAGAAAACATATTTATAATGAATAAAATGGTAGTAATAAAATTAAAAATATTTTTTGAAATTAATCTATCAATAAATTTATAATTAATAGAAATTTTTTTATATTTCATAACTTAGTTAATCCAATTTATATATAGAAATTTAAATTATAGGTTATAACTATGAAATAATTTTTAGGCCATTTAAGATCGGTGTTGTGTGTCATATATGGTCTCACACAAAATATTTTATTTTATAATCTTGGTGTGTTGAAATAAAATATGTGTCCCATTACCCCTTTAAGTATATAGCAATGTCTTCATTTAAAATATTTGATAAATATCCCTGAATGTTATTGTTTGTAATCAATATTTTATGGTGTATCCATGAGATAAAATGAATCACTCTTTATATTAGATGAACTAACCATAATAGTGGAATATGATAGCATGTCTCACTAAATATGTATATAAGAGGTATTGGTATTTATAGTGATAGAGTATTTTTCACAAAGGATTTCACATGGATTTTATGAACCTTTTTCATATTGATTTACCCCTTATATATTCACACTAGAATTTCAACAACTATAAAATCATATGTCAATATTATATTAAATTCACAAGTTAAGATTATTTCAATCTTGCATTCGTTATACAGATGATCAGATGATCCTCACAAATGATTTTTTAATGGAATGTTATTATTTAAGATACCTAACATGGAAGAATTTGAATACTAACTATTTAAAATCAACTATCATTCCTAGTAATTAATTGTGTCCCTATATTTTAGCTTATTATATTCATAAAAACATAAAATATTATTTATAATCATCAATGTCATACTATACAATAAGAAAATATTTTACACTAAAATATGATCTCATTATGGAAACAACTATTCAATTCCCACTTACAATAACTCTTCATATTATTTGTACTCTTACAATTTATAACGTATGAAATATAATAACATGTGAAACCATATTGAAATCTCATTTTGGATATAATCTTAATTTTTTTTTGGAAAGATATCAATAAATTCACTATATATCACATCTTTTTCAATACCATGGGAATAACTAACCTAAATGCCTTTTTAATGACTAATACCATATACATTTTGTATCCCTCAGAGTAGAAAACAAATCCCCATTAATTCAACCACATTATGCCACCCCACATGAATGTGTAGAATTAAAAAATTGAATTTTAAAATTTATAGATATTTACCAGAAGAAACCACTTATAGAGAAAGAATTCAACTCATGTAAAAATATGATCTTTATTGACCTCCATCAAACCCATTGTCTATGTATATTTTTACACTATATCTCACATACATAGGCATGAATTTTCAGATGATCCCATAATCATCGAAATCAAGTAAGCATGAGGCATAGAGTATGAAAATACCATATAGTTACTCATGAATTCACAGTACACCTGTACATACTAAACAAGCTGATGAATACATCACATGGAATTCAAAATTTTGGATGATATCATCAAATATCTAGCACCTGATAGATAATTAAAATAGATGTATTATATAAGTATATATTTACACTTTTTTTGTCTATCTCATTTCAGGTAATATTTCTCCTAATCATCGTACGTGAAAAAAAAATATCATAGTGGTTATTTAACAATTGATCATATGATACAATAAATTCCCAAAAAACCCTTGTTATCTAACACTAATCACTTTTGTAAGAAAGTTATCAACGTATGAAGGTTCTTATACTGGGTTTCTAGACAAAATCATTTAGGGAGGAATCCAAATATAAATAATACAATCATAGTATTCCCAAGACATACTGTATGAAACTCTAAATTATATACTTCATCGATCATCTCTTAAAAAAATTATTTTGTGCCTAATGGGAATATTTTATATCATTCTGAAATATCTGAGACTTTATTGGTGTAGGTAAAATCTATATTTGGATCTGTCACAAAATTAACACTATAAAGAGCCTTTATTTATGAATATTTTTAAAAGTTCAATTTATGAATGTTAAATTTTGATTTTAACAAAATTTAACATATTATACCTCTTTAAAAATATAATACACTAAGAATGAATTTTGGAATTATTCTTGAAATAGTTTTTTTTAAGAGAATAGTTAATTTTTATTACCAAAATAATAAATATTATTTTTATAAAAAATAACCACATGTTTATAAAATATTTTCAATTTTCAATTTTTTTTGTTAAATGGGGAAAACTATACATTCATAGAATATTTTTCAAAAATTATAATACATATTTTTAACATTTATTTAACTTGTGGAATAGTTTTCAATAAAAAATATATTTTATATTTTATTTTAAATAATTTTTTTTGAAGTAAAATTTTAGATTACATTAGATGCAACATAAAATATTTCTATTTTTATTATAAACACACTTATTCAATAATAATCATAATAATTGAATTTTTTCACAAGTATAAATCTAATGTGGAAAATGAAACTTGTTCTTTAAATTGGTTTTACATTTTTTAATGTTAAAAATAATTTTTATTGTATGTTAAAAAATTAATTTTATTGGATAAAATGGAATTTATATTTATAATTATTGTGTTTGAACTATATAACAAGGCTAATATTATTACAAATAAATGTGAAAAATTACTTATGTTAAATTTTAATTATCACGGTAAAAGTAAAATGGTTGTTTCTGATGAATTTTATAAGGGTTATATAAATTTTATTTAAAAAACATATATTAATATATTTTATGAAATTAATAGTTTATTATCATTATAAAAATATTATATACACTAATTCAATTTTTAATTAATTTGTGATAAGAATAAAAATCTTAATGTGTAAAAATAAATTTTTCTATAAAAATAGTTTTCTATGTATCTTCTATTTTAAATTAATAGTTTATTTTAACACATTTGAAAGTTTTATTAAATAAAATGGATTCCAAAATTTTATTTATAATTAAATTTTTTAAAGAGGATTTATTATATGTTTTTATTTATTAAATAATTATCTTCGATAATTTTTATTCATGTTTAATACATGTCAAAATATAGTAAATGAAGTATCAACACTTTTTAGTGATTGAAATCACCCTTAATCCTTATTTAATGAATTATTATGTATAATGTCATTCAAAGATGTCTCACCTAGAATTTATCCACCTAAATCACCTAACCCACCATACACCAATTTTATTTTATGCTTTCCCATTACCTAACCTAAGTTTCCATGAAAATGACTCACTTTTTGACATATAAATAGAGATCACCCCCACCCATTCTATGATATGAATCCATTACAAAGACATTAATACTATTTTTCACTTCCCTCTCCCTCTATAAATACATCCCAATTGTTTCTTAATGATAAATAGAGTCCTACAAGGCATCATTAGTATATCTATAAAGGTAAGGATTTCTAGTCCTTCTCATTCCATTTTAATTAAAATTTAATATTCACAGTATATTTTCCACACACTCCCATGACTTTAATTTCATAGTATTATCTCCCATTTGGTATGAAGTTAATGATTCACTACATATCCACTCAAATTATATCCTTTTCCCAATGTAATTATTCTATCAACATAATGGCCCTAATTTTACTCCTTCCATATTTAATTACAAAACATTATTGAAAACTGATAGTGCATGAAAATATATGGAATTATCCCCAATTTTATATATTGGAAATCATATTACATCTCAATAAACACTTTACCTAAGACATCATCATTCCCAAAAATCCAAAAGTTTGGGAATGTAAAAGGATTATGGTATTCCAAGAAATGACATATATGTTAAAATACATTAAAGTCGATGCAGCTAAGGGATAGATGTACCTAATGGTAATCAGATAGAAAAGTGTTGGTGGAACCATTGCCTCAACCAAAATAATTTTTCATGATGAATGGACAGTGTCACATACATGAATTATTTTAATGTTTAATTTCATTTAATTTCCATTTATTCTTTGTTTGTGTGGTTTCTCAAGCTTTTATGGTGGCATGGGTGAGTTTTCGTGAATTGGTCCAAACCGTGAGCGCAATTCTAGATTTAAAAATAAAATATGTTTCTTTTATAACTTTTTCATTTTTTAATATTTTTCAACCACTATAATTCCTAAATTTATTCCCCTAACATTTTAACACCACCATTGTAGTTTGGAGCCTTTAGAAATCCATAACCACGTTGTATATGGGTTTTTATTTACGTAATTGGGCCTGCCCGAAAGCCTAATTCCAGTTTTAAAAATAAAATTTGTATAATTAATTAAATATTCAATTTTAAATTTTTTTTCTATGATTCCAAGCCCCAATCACGTCAATTTAACCCATCTGCACATCCAGTATCCTCCAACCCTCATTGGAGCTCATTTTCCTTGCGGGTTTGGTAGAAAAGTCAGAAGCACTCACTGATCATCCCGATTTAAAAAGGTAATTTTATTCCTTCATAAATCATTCACTATTTACTCTTTTCCCCCCATTATAGTTCTCAATTAACCTAATATTTCTTATTCCAACCTCAATTTAAATTTTGGATATTTTAAAATTCATCCACTATTGTATTTGGTGCGATTTATTCAATAACCCTCAAGTGAGTGAGTCTCCTTCATTCTTCTTTCATTTTTCATTGGGTTTCATAAAATGTTATTAGGGTTTCATACCTTATCCATAAGGTTCCTAATGTAAAAAAGTTAGGGTTCAAACCTAGGGTTTTATTTCTTGTCTTCTTGGTGAAATCTTCTGGTATCTGGTTGGATTTCACTTCCTTGAGGTGCGGTAGTGGTGCGGTTTATGTTTCATTCCATGTTTTGAGTGTTTCAACATAAAAGTTAAGTGATTCCATGTATAAACATTTTATGATGAGTTAGCTTGCTTTTTTAATTAATTTACTATCTTTCAAATCAGTTTTGTGCGGTGTGAAAACTGTTTTTGATGTATTTAGTAAAGTGTTTAATTTTTCAGTTTGATTTTTTCTTGAAATTAGGTGCTTTTCATGCGTCGCACTTGGGGAAATATATGGGTGTGTTTTATAACATATGAAAGTGATTTATTAGTGTTGAAAGGGGCTGAAACTTATTGTTTGTTAATGCATTAATGTCATTTGGGCCTTGTAATGGGGGTTTTTAATGGTTTTAATGTGTTAAACCATTTTGTACTTCTTGAACGTGATTTGTGAAAACATGTGTTTTTCAAGTGTACCTTTAGTGGTATTGTTTGAGGTATTTGTATAAAACTTGGGGGTGGTTTAATATAAATTTTAAGGGTTTCCAATTTTGATTTGGATTGTTATTGGTATTGTTTTGGTCTAGAATTAGGTTTTGGAAATGGGTTTTGTATGCAAACCATGGTTTCACCTCCTCGATTGGTTTTATGAAAATTATAAATGATATAATGAGTTACAAAAAGTGTGAAATGGTTGTTTATGTAAAATTATGGTGAAAGTATGTTCCTAAAATGAATTTTTGAAACATAATGTGGTTAGTTATGTTCTAAAATTTTTTGGGAATGTTTTGTATTTTGTTGAGGTGATTTATGAAATTGGGATGTGGGTACGAAACGTGTTTTTGGGCTGTTTTGCGTGACTGTGATGTGGAAAATGGAATTTTTTTATGAAAAGGGTATTATGTAACATGTGAGTGGGCTGTTATGTGATGTTTATAATCATGGAAATGATTTTATAAATTGTTAATGGATTTGTTGAATTGTGAAAGATGTGAAAAATGTGTTTTGTGCTATTTTTGGTGTGAGTATGATTTCAAAATTCATTTGAATGAAAAAGTGGATTTTTAGAAATTTGTAGAATACATGTTTGTTTTTTGGTGAACATGTGATGTGAAAATGATATTTTCATGTGAAATGTATATTTATTGACATGTTGAACTTGTCGGAGCACAAGGGGAAACCCAGGGTATCTAGGTGGGTGGAAGTATACAAGTATGCTAGTGAATCCGTGGGGTTTGGCCTCAATTTTACTTAGCAAGATTGATGCTTACAACTCTAACTAAAATATTATGACAATGATTGTGGGCCACTAGGTTATGGGTAAGTTCCCTAATAGTGGCTCGTGCATGAGAACAAATATTGTGATGGTTACTCTCACCGATATACGAGGTACCTCAGACCCACAACAAGCTAGTACCTAGGGGGTTTTTACTATTTCTTATGCTAATTAGTTACTTTGTGCTTACCGTTGGAATATAGTATGGTTGGATGAAAAAATTCATTAGTGTTGACATTTTCTTAAAAGTGTTTATTCTTAATGATATCCCACTTGAAAACTGTATTATTTTTTTAGCTTCAATTTTTAGAAATTGTAACTAGCATGTTCTGTTTTTGAAAACTTGCATGCTTTTTGTCTTTGAATGTTTATCACATGGGATATATTAGTGGTGGTATCCTACTGGAAATTTTATCACACCCTACTTACACAGTTGGGTGTAAGTAGACTTGGTTATTTTGTTCTGGTAGGTTTGGATACAGTTTTTAGTTCCAGTGGTACGAGTCTCTAGCATGTCCTTGGTGGCGAAGTCTTGTGGAGATAGCTTGAGGGTGATGCCTCTTGCCATGAGGGTTCTTGGGATGTTTCATTTTTGATTTTTTACTTTTTTATAGTCTTTTTGAGTTGTTTTAAACGATTTTAATTCAGTTCTGAATTTTGTAAAAGATGGTTCTAGTTGAAAAAACCAGATTCTTTTTATTGAGTTTGTTTTATTGTTTAATGTTTATAAAATCAGGTAAATACTTCCCAAACAAACATTTTATCATACCCGAGCACTTGTGACAGCCTATAGGGATCAGGAACAACCTTTGGGCCTTGTTGCTGGCTGGGTCGACTGCCAGTTTTGATGGTGACCAGATTTGGTTCGTGAAAATATGGTATCAGAGGAGGCTCGCTCTCTTTGGGTCATGTTATTTGGGGAACATTCGAAATAGTCTGGAGTTAGGATTGTCAGGGACATGGAATTTTGGTTATGAGTAGTTTGGAAGATCTCCACACCTCATGATGTGATTCAAGTCTCCAGGGGAAGTCGAGACCTTTCGTAGTCCTTTGGTTTTCATGGTTTAATGATGATTAGGTGAAATGAAAAGAGAGTTGGGTTAATGGTATTAGTGAGCTCATAGGGCCAGGTAAGACATGTGGAGCTGGGGATATTTCCTTGAACACTCTATGTGATAGTGAAGTTATTGGAATATGGCCACCAACCATATGTCCAAGACACCCACTGAAACTAGTTTCCTCTTGCATTATCTTGTGTTCTTTAGTTTTGAAATCTTGGAAGTTTGGTTTTAAAGGGACTTTGTTTTAAGAAGTGTAATATTTTTGTGTAATGATTTTAAAATAATTATTTAATGGTTTGATTTATGAAGTGGTGTAACTAAATATTCATAATTATTTTGAAATGGAAAATCGTGTGTGTACACTTGTTTTTAATGAAGAAACTATACTGAAGTTGGTTTTGAAAAAGTGTTTCCAATAGAGTTTTCTAAACTATTGAAAGGTGTTTTAATGGGATGAGATTTTTTGAAATTGATGTAACTAACTTCAAATTGAGTTTTCATTTTAATGATTGTGCCTTTCTGAAATATTTTTTAATGATGTAATTTGGGTTCGATCTCCTGGTTATCGGTTTTGAGAAAAAGGATGTATTGTTTGACAATTTTGGTTTTTAAAAGTGGAAGGAATATTTGTTTTAACCTTTGGTATTCCCATGATAGACCACATGAATTGGGTTATATGGAATGATGGATGGTTCATGGAAGGAATTAATGAGTGCTGGGATGGATATCAGGAGGGTGCCTGATGTGGCACAAAACATGCATGTGTGAGGGCCATGGGGTACCATTGGTGGATACACATACCGCTGAACCGTCTTTTTCAAAGAAGTGGTTTTAAAGAAAAACATGATCTATTAATGAATATTTTGGGATGGTTTTTGTTATGGATTTTTAAAAATGTTGATGTTTTGGGATGTTTTCAGTCCAAGAACCCCTCTTGTTGGAATTATGTTTTGGGTTTGTGTTTGGTCGATAAGCTTTGTTGAAGGGCCGGTTAGTGGTCTCTTCTGAGAAATGTTTTGGGATGCTTTTATGGTTTTTACATTCATGTGCATGATTCTATTTTGTGGAATATCATAACCAATGGACCATCTAGGTTGGGTCCTTAGGTTTAATCATTGGATTAGGTACGCCCCATTAAGGGTTAGTGCACAACTGAAGTGCAACCTGGATTGTCTCTCCATTCGGAGACCCTCCGGTTGATCAATATGAGGAATATTTTTTTGAGATTTTTAGATTGATTCTAAACCCTTTCCTTTCCTAGATTTGTAGTGGGAGTGTGATAATGGAAGATTGAACGAGACCTTGGCCTCTTAAGTTTCCATATTTGACGAAGGAGAGATTGGTATTGGGTTGTTAGCATGGATGAGTATCTGGATGTGGTCTAAGAGGTCCTCTCGGTCCATCGTAGTCTCTTCGATGAAGTAGACCATAATAAACTCCTGGTGTGGGAAATATGGTGAAAAGAGTATATTGAGGCCACTTTCTATAATTGTGTGTTGTTTGTGGATATTGTATAAGGTCCCACTCCATGCACTGTTTATATCAGTCACAATGGTCATGTTCGGTGAAGCCTTGTGATTTTGTGCCCTCGATTAACTTTAAAGGTGAAATTCGTGCAATCCTATGAAAGTTTCTTTATGATGGGAGAATGTATCCCTTGAAAAAACATCAAAATATTCCATTATTAAGGATGGTGATTATAGGTGTTATTTACTTGAATAGTTTCACACTTGAAGTATCATGGTGTGATGTGTGTTCATTTTCTAGGCCCTTGTTTCAGTGAAATACCGAGTTAGGTTATACAAAGTTTGGAATGTGTTTTGTATTGGAAATATTATCAGGGATTTCAGTACAGTTTTTGGTGGTACCGAAAGAAGAATTCTCAATCAGGGGGTTTCCAATGTTTAACTATGAGGTCGAAGATGCTTCAATCATTTGAGCTCCAACCATAGGTCTCAGAGAGAAGATGACTCGTAGTCAGGGGAAATCCTAGAGTTATTTAAAACCATGTAAAATGTATTATCCTCAGTATGAATGATAGTATGAGTTTAAAACTCTAGTTTCATCATCTTTCTTCCATTTTTCCCATTCGGTGGAAATAGGTTGAGGGCCTTAACCCATGTCATCACCTAATGTCATTTCCTCCCCCTTTGGTTTCCATCGAGTCATTAGAGAACGGTTGGAAATTTGGATAGATGTGCTGAGGAAATAGATTGTATATGAGTTGTAGTGACCATGTTCCAGGAATCCATGTGAAAAGAATGATCTACACAGTCAGTGTAGAATTTTCCTAACCGTGCAGACAGACCCTGCGCCCTTCCCAATTTTTTTTTTAAAAAATTGGGTCTTTCTATGTCGGCCCATGTAGGTCGGTTAAGATGGTTGGTTCTTATTGTGGGGAGACCCACTATGATTCTCATGTACATTCCATCATAAATTGTAAATGGAATTATACCCTTCATACTAGGGAGTTTGTTCAGGCCTCCCTCTATTACTGTCTTGATTCTGTCTCAGAAAACAATATAGGTTTCCTCTTATAGTGGGGTGCCTATTTGTGTCCCCCCATACCAATTGCTCAGATTTATCCATGGTCTTGGCATGGTGGTAGGTAGTCTCATTTTGAATTATCTACATACCAACATCTTCCTTGAGTAAAAATTTGGATTGGAGAGCTCCTAATGGGTTAGTTAATGTAAGGTAAGCATAACCTTGTATGAAATTGTTGTTCGTTTGGGAGAATATCTTGAGTCATATTCGTATAGTGTTCCAGGAGTTTCATTTTGCGATAAAATATTAATGTGATTGACCATTTCAAGAAAATTGTGTAAGTTTGGGTTTTGAGATTAATCATTCCATAATTTATCACTTTAGGTGTTTTGGCCCTTGGGAAAAAACATGGGAAAAAATTACCTCTTGGTTTATCGATTGGGTTTGGTTTTTGTATCTGGACTTGTTGTAGATTTCTCGGGATAGATATATTTCATGGTGGGGATAATTGTCACATAAATTATTTATTTTAAAGTTAAATATTATTTAATTTCCATTTATTCTTTGTTTTTGGGATTTATCAACTTTTATGGTGGAATGGGTGAGTTTTCGTGAATTGGGCCAAACCGTGACCTCAATTCAATATTTAAAAATAAAATATGTTTCTTTTATTACCTTTTAATTTTTCAATATTTATCACCCATTCCAATTCCTAAATTTCCTCCCCTGACATATTAACACCACCATTGTTGTTTGGAGTCTTTAGAAATCCATAACCATGTTTTATATGGGTTTTTATTTAAGGGATTTGGCCTTCCCGGAAGCCCAATTCCAGTTTTAAAAATAAAATTTGTTTAATTAATAACTTATTCTATTTTATATTTTTTTTGGTGATTCCATGCCCCACTCACGTCCATTTAACCCATCCACGCATCCAGTATCCTTCCACCATCTTTGGAGCTCATTTTCCATGCGGTTTAGGTCGAAACGTCTGAAGCACTCACATTTCGTCCAGATTTAAAAAGGTAATTCTATTCCATCATAAATATTTCATTATTCACTATTTTCCCCCCATTACTGTTCTCAATTAACCTTATATTTCTTGTTCGAACCTCTATTGAATTTTTGGCTGTTTTACATTTCATCCACTGCTGTATTTGGGGCGATTTATTCAAGAACCCTCTTCTGAGTGAGTCTCCTTCATTCTTCTTTCATTTTTCTTAGGGTTTCATAAAATGTGATTAGGGTTTCCTACCTTATCCATGTGGTCCTAATGTACAGAAGTTAGGGTTCAAACCATGGGTTTGATTTCTTGTATTTTGGGTGAAATCTTCTAGAATTAGGTTGGATTTCACTTCCTTGAGGTGCGGCTGTGGTGCAGTTTATGTTTCGTACCATGTTTTGAGTGTTTCGACATAAAAGGTAGGTGATACCATGTATAAAAATATTATGATGAGTTAGCCTGATTCGTTTATTAATTTAGTATGTTTCAAATCTGTTTTTTGTGGTATGAAAACTGTTTTTGATGTATTTAGATAAGTGTTTAATTTTGTAGTTGCATATTTGATTGGAATTGGGTGCTTTTCATGCGTGGCTCTTGGGGAAATATTTGGGTGTATTTTATAACATATGAAAGTTATTTATTACTATCGAAAGGGGATTAAAATTCTGGTTTGTTAATTCCTTAATGTTATTTGGGCCTTGTAATGGGGTTTTGAATGGTTTTAATGTGTGAAACCACATTGTACTTCTTGAATTTGATTTTTGAAAACATGTGTTTTTCATGTGTACCATTAATGGTATTTTTTAGGTATTTGTATAAAACATTGGGGTGGTTTAATAAATGTTTTTAGGGATTCCAATTCAACTTTGGATTGTTATTGGTATTGTTTTGGTCTTGAATTAGGTTTTTGAAATGGTATTTGTATGCAAACCATGGTTTCACCTCTGGGGTTGGTTTTATGAAAATTGTAAATGATTTAATGATTGACACAAAGTGTGAAAGGGTTGATTATGTACTATTTTGGTGATACTATGATCCTAAAATGAGTTTTTGAAACATAAAGTGTTCAATTATGTTGTAAAAAAATTTGGTAATGTTTTGTAATTTGTCGAGGTGATTTATGAAATTGGGATGTGGGTGCGAAACGTGTTTTCGGGCTGTTTTGCATGAGTGTGATGTGAAAAATGGACTTTGTTAATGATAAGGGTATTATATAACATGTGAGTGGGATGTAATGTGATTTTTAAAATCTTGGGAAAGATTTTATAAATTTTTAATGGATTTTTTGAATTGTGAAGGATGTGATAAATGTGTTGTGGGCTATTTTTGGTGTGAGTATGATTTCAAAATTTATTTGAATGAAAAAGTTGATTTTTAGACTTGTGTGGAATACATGTTGGATGTTTGGTAAACTTGTGATGTGAAAATGATATTTTCATGTGAAATGTATATTTATGGACTTGATGGACTTGTCGGAGCACAAGGGGAAACCCCAGGTATCTAGGTGGGTGGACGTGTACTAGTATGCTAGTGAATCTGTGGGGTTTGGCCTCAGTTTCACATAGAAAGATTGATGCTTACAACTCTAACTAAAATATTATTATGATGATTGGGGACCACTAATTTATTGGTATGTTCCCTACTATTGGCTTGTGCATGAGAACAGATATTGTGATGGTTACTCTCACTAAGATACGAGGTACATGAGATCCACAACGAGCTAGTGCCTAGGGGTTATTTCCTATTGCTTGTGATCATTAGTTAATTTGTTCTCACCGTTGTAATATGGAATGGTTGGATGGAAAAATTCAGTAGTATTGACATTTTTTTTAAAAGTGTTTATTCATAATGATAGCACACTTGAAAACTACATTATTGTTTTAGCTTCATCTTTTAGAAATTGTAAATAGCATTTTCTGTTTATGAAAACATGCAAGCTTTTTTTCATTGAATGTTTGTCACATGGAATATCTTAGTGGTGGTATCCTACTAGACATTTGCTCACATCCTACTTACACCCTTGGGTGAAAGTAGACTTGGTTATTTGGTTGTTGTAGGTTTGGATACAGTTTTTAGTTCCAGTGGTTCGAGTCTCTAGCATGTCCTTAGTGTTGAAGTCCTATGAAGATGGATTGAGGGAGGTGCCCCTTACCATGAGGGTTCTTGGGCTATTTCATTTTGATTTTGAACTCATTTATATTCTTTTTGAGATGTTTTAAAATATGTAATTCAGTTCTGAATTTTGTTAAAGAGGGTTTTATTTGATAAATCCAGAAACTTTTTATTGAGTTAGTTTGTTGTTTAATGTTTACAAACTCAGGTAAATCATTCCAAAACAATAGTTTATGATACCCAGGCACTTGTTCCATCCCGTGGGGATCGGGAACTCCCTTTGAGCCCTGTTGCGGGCCGGTTAGTGGTCTCTTCTTAGAAATGTTTTGGGATTAATTACAGTGTTTCCTTTCAGGTTTTTGTATCTATTTTGTTGTATATCTTGACCAATGGACCATCTTGGTTGGGTCCTTAGGATTAATTGTTGGATAAGGTACGCCCCATTAAGGGTGAGTGCACAACTGAAGTGCAACTCGGATTGTTTCTCAATTCGGAGACCCTGCAGTTGATCAATATAAGGAATATTTTTCTTGAGATTTTTAGATTGAGTCTATAGCCTTTCCTTTACTAGCTTTTTGTATCCTCTTGTAGTGGGAGTGTGATCATGGAAGGTTGAATGAGACCTTAGCCTCTGAATTTTCCTGATTTTCCAAAGATTGAAGTGGTATGTGGTTGTTAGCATGGATGAGTATCTGGATGGTGTTTAAGAGGTCCTCTCGGTCCATCGTAGACTCTTCGAAGAAGTAGTTCACAATAAACTTCTAGTGTCAGAAATCTCGTCCCAAGAGGATATTAAGGCCACTTTCTAGAATTGTGTTTTTTTGGGGACGTTGTATATGGTCCCACTCCATACATTGTTTATATCAATCCCAATGGTCATTTTCAGTGAAGCCTTGTGATTTTGTGCACTCGATTGACTTTAAAAATGAAATTCATGCAATCCTATGAAAGTTTCTTTATGTTGGGAGAATGTATCCCTTGGAAAAACATCAAAATATTCCATTATACTGAATGGTGATTATAGGTGTTATTTACTTGAATAGTTTCTCACTCGAAGAAACAAAGTGTGATGTGTGTTCATTTTCTAAGACCTTATTTTGGGGAAATATCGAGTTAGGGTAAACTGATTTTGGAATGTGTTATATATTGGAAATATTATTGGGGATTTCATTATGGTTTTTGGTGGCACTGAAAGAAGAATTATCATTCAGGTGGGTTTCCAAATCGTAACTGTGAGGTCGAAGATGCTTCAATCATTTGAGATCCAACCATAGGTCTCTGAAAGAAGTTGACTTGTAGTCAGGGGAACTCCTAGGGTTGTTTAAACCCATGTACAATGTATTATCCTCAGTATGAAAGATAGAAAGAGTTTAAACCTCTAGTGTCATCATATTTCTTCCATTGTTCCCATTCAATTGAAATAGGTTGAGGGCCTTATACCCATGTCATCACCTAATGTCATTCCCGCCCCCTTTGATCTCCATCGAGTCATTAGAGAATGGTTGGAAATTTGGATAGAAGTGATGAGGACATAGTTTGTGTATGATTAGTAGTGACCATGTTCGAAGAATCCATGCGAAATGAATGATCTACACAGTTAGTACAGAATTTCCCTAACCGTGCGGACTAACCCTGCGCCCTTCCAATTTTTTTAAAAAAATTGGGTCTTTCTGTGTCGGACCATGCTGGTTGGTTAAGATGGTTGGTTGTTATGGTGGGGAGACCCACTATGATTCTAATTTACGTTACTTTATAAATTTTAAAAGGAATTATACCCTTTTTACTAGGGAGTTCATTCAGGCCTCCCTCTGTTAGTGTCTTGATTCTGTCTCAAATAATAATATAGGTTGCCTCTTATAGTGGGGTGCCTATTTGTGTCCCCCCATACTAACAGCTCAGATTTATCCATTGTCTTGGATTGGATATAGGTAGTGTCATTCTGAATTATCTCGATACCAATATCTTCCATGAGTAAAAATTGGGATTGGAGAGCTCCCAATGGTTTAGTTAATGTCAGGTAAGTGTAACCTTGTTCGAAATTGTTGTTCTTTTGGGCGAATTGCTTGAGTCAAGTTTGGATAGCGTTTGAGGAGTTTCATTTTGGGATAAAGTATGAATGTGATTGACCATTTAAATAATGTTTTGTATGTTTGGGTTGTGAGATTAATCATTCCATAATTGATCACTGGAAGTGTTTTGGCCCCTGGGGGAAAAAACATGGCAAAGAAGTACATCTTGGTTTATCGATAGGGTTTGGTTTTTGTATCTAGCCTTGTTGTAGCATTCCGGGGATGAAAAGTATTCATGGTGGGGAGAATTTTCACATACATGAATTATTATAAAGTTAAATTTAATTTAACATCAATTTTTTTGGGTTTCTCACGCTTTTATGGTGGAATGGGTGAGTTTTGGTGAATTTGGCCAAACCGTGAGCCCAATTCCTGATTTAAAAATAAAATATGTTTCTTTTATAACATTTTCATTATTTATTAATTTTCACCCATTAAAATTCTTAAATGTCATACCCTGACATATTAACACCACCATTGTAGTTTGGAGCCTTTATAAATCCATAACCAAGTTGTATATGGGTTTTTATTTAAGGGATTGGGCCTGCCTGAAAGCCCAATTCCATTTTTAAAAATAAAATTTGTTTAATTAATAAGATATTACATTTTGAGTTTTTTAGGTGATTACAAGCCCCAATCATGTCAATTTAACCCATCCGCACATCCAGTATCCTCCCACCCTCTTTTGAGCTAATTTGCCTTCTGGTTTAGGTCGAAACGTCTGAAGCACTCACATTTCGTCCAGATTTAAAAAGGTAATTTGATTCCTTCAGAAATCTTTTATTCTTCACTCTTTTCCCCCAATTATAGTTCTCAATTAACCATATATTCATTTTTCCATCCTCTATTGAATTTTTTTTTCAAAATCATCCATTGGTGTATTTGTGGCGATTTCTTCAAGAACACTCAGGTGAGTGAGTCTCCTTCATTCTTCATTCAATTTTATTAGGGTTTCATAAAATGTGATTAGGGTTTCATACCTTATCCATAAGGTTCATAATGTGCATAAGTTAGGGTTCAAACCTAGGGTTTGATTTCTTGTCTTTTGGGTGAAATCTTCTGGTTTTCTGTTGGATTTCGCTTCCTTGAGGTGCGGCGGTGGGGCGGTTTATGTTTCATATAATGTTTTGAGTGTTTCAACATAAAAGGTTGGTGATTCCATGTATAGTTTTTTTTATGAGTTATATTTATTGTTTTATTAACTAAGTATGTTTCAAATATGTTCTTTGTGGTACAAAAACAATTTTTTATGTATTTAGTTAAGTGTTTAATTTTGTAGTTGCATTTTTTCTTGGAATTGGGTGCTTTTCGTGAGTGGATCTTGCAGAAATATTTGGGTGTATTTTATAACATATGGAAGTGATTTATTAGTGTGGAAAGGGGCTGAAAATTCTGGTTTGTTAATTCCTTAATGTCATTTGGGCGTTGTAATGGGGATTTTGAATAGTTTAATGTGTGAAACCATGTTGTACTTCTTGAACGTGATTTGTGAAAACATGTGTTTTTCATGTGTACCTTTAGTGGTATTGTTTGAGATATTTGTATAAAACATGGGGGTGGTTTAATAAATGTTTTTAGGGCTTCCAATTCTGCTTTGGATTGTTATTGGTATTGTTTTGGTCTTGAATTTGTTTTTTGAAATGGGTTTTGTATGAAAACCATGGTTGCACCTCTTGGGTTGATATTATGAAAATTGTAAATGATTTAATGAGTTACACAAAGTGTGCAATGGTTGTTTATGTACTGTTTTGGTGATAGTATGTTCCTAAAATGAGTTTTTGAAACATAAGGTGGTTATTTATGTTGTAAAACATTTTGGTAATGTTTTTTAATTTGTGGAGGTGATTTATGAAATTGGGATGTGGGTGTGAAACGTGTTTTCGGGCTGTTTTGCGTGAGTGTGATGTGAAAAATGGACTTTGTTTATGAAAATGGTATTATGTAACATGTGAGTGGGATGTTATGTAATGTTTATAATGTTGGGATTGATTTTATAAATTGTTAATGGATTTTTTGAATTGTGATAGATGTGCAAAATGTGTTGTGGGCTATTTTTGGTGTGAGTATGATTTCAAAATTCATTTGAATGAAAAAGTGGATTTTTAGACTTGTGAGGAATACATGTTGGCTGTTTGGTGAACTTGTGATGTGAAAATGAAATTTTCCTATGAAATGTATATTTATTGACTTGTTGAACTTGTCAGAGAACAAGGGGAAACCCCGAGTATCTAGGTGGGTGGACGTGTACTAGTACGCTAGTGAATTCGTGGGGTTTGGCCTAAGTTTCACATAGCAATATTGACACTTAAAACTCTTACTAAAACATGATGATAATTATTGGGGACCACTAGGTTATGGGTATTTTCCATACTAGTGGTTTGTGCACAATAATGGGTATTGTGATGGTTACTCTCACCGAGATACGAGGTACCTGGGACCCACAAAGAGCTAGTGCCTAGAGGTTATTTCCTATTTCTTGTTATCATTAGTTACTTTGTGCTTACTGTTGGAATATGGTATGGTTGGATGATAAAATTCAATAGTGTTGACATTATTTTTAAAAGTGTTGATTCTTAATGGTATCCCACTTGAAAACTGTATTTTTTTGAGCTTCATCTTTTAGAAATTGTAACTAGCATTTTCTGTTTATGAAAACTTGCCAACATTTTGTATTTGAATGTTTATCACATGGAATCTATTAGTGGTGGTATCCTACTGGGTATTTTATCACACCATACTTACACCATTGGGTGTAAGTAGACTTGGTTATTTTGTGGCTGTAGGTTTGGATACATTTTTTAGTTCCAGTGGTTCGGGTCTCTAGCATGTCCTTGGTGGTGATGTCTTTTGGAGATGGCTTGAGGGCGGTGCACCTTACCATGAGGGTTTTGGGGCTATTTCATTTTGATTTTTAACTTTTTTATAGTCTTTTTGAGTTGTTTTAAAAGATTTAATTCAGTTCTGAATTTTGTAAAAGAAGGTTTTAGTTGAAAATTCCCGATACTTTTTATTGAGTTTGCTTGTTGTTTAATGTTTATAAACTCAGGTAAATCATTCCTAAACAACATTTTATGATACCCAGGATCTTGTGCTATCCCATGGGGATCTGGAATGCCCTTTAGGCCTTGTTGCGGGTCGGGTCAGGTGCTGGTTTTGATGGTGACCAGATTTGGTTCGTCACAGATAGAATACAACACACCTAGATAAACACTATTAGGGGATATACTTTTAAATATTTCCATATTCTTTATGAACCATGATGAAGAACTTTTCCTCCCATTATTTTGGCCTCCTACGAGTGAAAATAATTGACTTCAAATACATTCTTCTATTGATAACCCAATTAATTGAATTCACCTTTCACCAAAATATCATGTTTATTTTGTGATAAAAGAACTTATTTTTTATTGTGAATATCCAATAATTTTTATATTGATTGTGAGTTGTATAAAATTATACATTATTTATTTGGACTCATTTTGATCATGTAATCCCTTCTATTGATATTTATAATAGTATTGAATTCCATATAATTTTATTCTCATATAAACTATTATTAGAAAAATGACTATTTATTATTTCACCATACAACTTCTTTTATTGCATGGTTTATAATCATTTCATCCATTTTAGTGACATGGTTAAAATATTTGTGATTTTTATGTTATATAATTATTGGAAACTTGACTATATATTATTTAAAAATAAACTTTATTTCACTAGATGGGTTATTATCATGTTATCAATTTTTTTGGAATGGTGAATAGTACTGTAATTAAAGATTTTTTATTCTTATAAGGATGATTTTTCAAAAAACATATTATAAATTTTTATCCATCTTCTCATATGAGGAAATAATTAGACATAAAAATGTGATTGGTGGGGCCCAAAATTATATAGCCATATAAGGCATTATTAGTTCTCACCGAAAAAACATGTTTGTGTTTTTTTGTGTTTACCTACCATGAAAAATATGTATCCACGAATGTAAGATCATGAATTCATAGAATATGATATGAAATTAGCTATTCTGAAATATAAATTTTATCACTATGGTACAAATTATTTTTATTCTTGTGAGTTATTTATTTTATTTATTATCCATATATATATAATTCTCTCAATTTAAATTAATTATGGATTCTTCTAGATTATTTATTCCCTCCAAAATTATTGTCCTCAGATTATATTTTTATATCCTCCATCATAGTATACTACCTACTAAGTATCTGATCTCATAATTATTTGTTTCCCATTCACCAAAAATCCTAGAGGATAACTATTTGAAATTTTAAATGATAAGATTGTAGGGATAAAACAAATTCTCACAATTTATTCCTATTTTATACTATGTTTTAAAAATTACTGTATACATGAATAAATTCTTAAAACATTAATATGTTATTGGATCAATCGAAAAATCATAAATTTTATACCAATAATGTAATATAATTAATGAAATTGGGTTTCTATAATCCACATTATTATATTTTTTTATTAGAGGTAGGTTTATTAAGATCATTGGGGTTTCGATATAGTGTAAAATTGAAATATATCACATACACTATGAAAAACCATAATGATTTCTAGAGAACACTCTGTAAATATTAAAAAGAATTTTATTTTACTTCCCATCTTCATTATCTAATTCTTTGTATTATATTATAGAGATATGGTGAATAAAAAGTGGAATGTGAATGATATTAGCACATGTATTCAATGTAGAGATGTACCACCCTAAGCTAGTAAATGAATCCTTTGTTTAGGATAATCAAATCATTTCGATATTAGTGTAGTTGTTCCGTGATATAAAAATATTATCATTTATATAGAGAAACTTATTGATCTATCACAAGGTTTAAATATTTTCAGAAGATTTATAAAAAAATTATAATATTCAGTGTAACTACTAATACATTGATATCTAAGAAATAGAAAAAATACCTAGAGAATATCGTTATCACCTTTTGAAGTAGTGTCATGGAAAAAGTCATCAAGGCAGTCTAACATATAATGTGATATGGGCCAATTGTGTTTTTTGTTTAAAAAAATAATAAGTAAGATGGGATAATATATAAGGAATGTGAATATTTTGAATTTCTATTCCATGAAATAGAATTTTCTTCTCAGAATGTATCTGAATTTGAAAGGAAGTTTCTCGATATTATAAAAAATGATGACTAAAATATTGTTGAGTATATGGCTAACTTGATAGGGTTAACAAGAAATGTTGTGAACAATATATATAAAACAGATGACATGATTTATCATTTCCTTTATGGGTTAAATTCAAGCACTTCATGTGTATTTTTTTCTCAAATATTTTTATCATATGGTTCTATTGTCTCAGGAGTTATTAAGATAGAAAATTAGTTCTCTAGGAAATTTTATTACAATGGAAATCAGGATAAAAAGGGTTCATTGATCATCATGGGAATAAAAATGTCTAAAAGTGTATATGATTTCTCACACATGGTAAATATGGGTGGAATGGACTTGGATATTTTAATATAGGAATGGGTTTTTTTATAGGTGCGAAAAAAAGGCTATAATGCTCATGAATTCCATGGTAAGGAAAGAAGTTGTTAATGATCAATGATTTAAATATAATCATAAGGGTCATTATATGTTCCAATTCCCCAAACATCAAGGTAATTTAACTAAAAAAAATTCCTGGGGACAAGACCACGATTATTATATTACCATAGTATAATTTTAAGTACATGTTGATTTGGTGGAAGAAACATTGATTGTATCCTTATTGTAAGATTATGTTTTACTTGATCCTAGACGCTCAAACTCTTTTATATCTACCATGTTTTCAAAAAAATATAAATATTTTCTCATAACATTAGTATGTGTGTTATGTATTAATACATAGAGTAATCGAATTAAATATAAAATTAAAAAAATTATTTCTGTCATTAGAATATTATGATTAATAAAATTGAGGTGGAATCTTGTTTCTTTATTGGTTAGACTTCATTATCTAAAAAATTTCCATATCCTCTCCCATTGGCCCTATTTAATGAATTTCAAACAATATTATAAGATTAATAATGATATATAGGCATGGAAAAAATCCTATGAAAATTGAATGTACCTATGGTATTAACACACTAATGTGTTTTTCATATGAATTACATGGTCTTCCACTAAAATGTGAAGTTAAATTATCCATTAACCTCATTATTAAAGAACGAGCTATATCTGAAAATACCATTAGAATAACACCAGTGGAGTTGATGGAATTGATGAAATATATTTATGATTTTTGTTATAAGGGATTTATATTCTTGAGTTTTTTAATATGGGAACCCCCAATTTTATTTTTAAAAACGAATGATGGGTCTAAAAGATTATTTAATTACTAGAAGGAGATAAATACTATTACTATAAGGAATATGTAACCTTTAACACACATTGATTACTTATTTAATAAACATAAATGAGATTAATAATTTTCAATCTTCTATTTTCATTGGTAATCATTACTTAAAGGTGAAGAAGTATGATATTCAAAAGAAAACATTTCAAACATTGGAATGGAAAATAGGAATTGTGGGTAACTATATATAGATTAATAAATTCCCCTTGAGTATTTACTATTCTATGGAATATATTATTCAAGGATGATGTAGATAACCTCATGGATGTATTCATTGATGATATGTCAAAATATTAATTAAGAAATAAAGAACATGAGAGTAATCATGAAATAATTATGTATAAAATAAAAAATAATAATTTTGAGGGAAATATAGTAAGTGTGAACATTATATAAATTATGTTTCTTTTCAGGTACATATTTTCTATAGGGGTAGAATATTTTTTGGCACTTTGAAGACAATTATATCCAAATAATGTCAAATATTAACAAATATAACTGAGATACAATGTTTTTTGGGTTTAACAGCTTACTATTAGTGGTTTTCTCAAGATTTCACCTAGTTCAACAACTGGTTAACCATGATAACATGTTAAGTGGTTAAATTTACATGATCAATTAAATGTGAGTAATGTTTTTAATAGTTCAAGTGGATATTGATTAAAGAATCATTATTTAAATTTAAATAAGATAATAATGTATTAGTAATATATATTGATGCATCAAGGAAAGTAATTTGTTGGGTCTTATTTTAGATAATTTTGTTATTGAATATGTATTATGGAAATTCAAAATTTGCGAATAATATTATCCAAATAACGACCATGAGTTGGTTAATGTAATATTTTAATTGAAATCATGGAGACACGATCATTACTATGAATAATATGATATATATATATATATAACAATAGTTTAAATAATATCTTAAATATTATGTATCTCGATATGAGTCAATGGATATTATTATAAAAATTGAAGGACAAAAATATTTGATACACCACCACCCAGATAAGGTTAATTATATGGTTTGTGCATTGAGTTGGAGTGACCATGGAGACATGACCATAATGAGGACTATCAAGGATCCTATATAGAGAGATTTATTAAATATGGATATAGTTATTTCTATAAAACGGGATCCATCTTTACTTTTCCATGAAAATATTAAACTATCCTTACTAGAAAGGATATATAATTTCCTTTTGGAAAATAAGGATGTACAAATGAAGATTAAATATGTATGTTATGTAAAATTGATAGACATAACCTATAGAGGGAGATCAGTGACATTTTAAAATTGGTTATGTGTTAAATTCATACCAACATTAGAGATATAACTACTAAATGAAGCACATATCTCCAATTACTCTATAAACCAAAGTGGTGAAAATCTGTATTGGGATTTAATAGAAAATATTTGGTGGGATTGTGTAGAGACCTCAAACCCACACCCACATATCATATTCTGAAATCACATAACATAAAACACTATCTTTGACACACTTATATGCATATATTATCATTCAATTTTACAAAAAACTGGGGAGCTGTTAGTTTTGAGTTTTAGATAATTAGAAAAAATAAAAAACTAATAATACCCATATCTTTCTCATGTAATAGTCATTTTTTCAAATTAATAATAAATTTTTTTTATCCATAATGATACTTAATTGTATCTTATAAACCCTTCACATGACATTCTCTTATAAACATGGAACACCTAATAAATATTTCTATAGCATAGGTAAATGAAATCATAATAATGAGTGACTTAAAATTCTCAATAAGGGTAAACAAAATACTAAATCGTAATATGAGAGACATGAGGAATAACAAGATATCATATTGGGAAAGGAATCTAGAAATGGTAAATGATAACATAAGACCATGGAATAATAAAAATAATCATATTATAAGTGTACATTACCATAGTAATGTGGTGAAAATATAAACATGACATCATAATTGACGTCTATATGCCTTGTTAGCATTAATAGTGGCAAGGCCAATTTCCCACGCACTATAGTTGGCAAGAATCACCACCCAAGGGCCATGTTTTTTCATGAGATACAAACATTTTTCTATGTATTGGAGGGGTATATAATTCTAATCTAACCAATAAATTAATTAAAATCATCCACAAGTGTTCCATATAACATCAAAAAGCTTTTCAAAAAAATCCTACAAAAATAAAATAGGTTTTATTTCATTTTCAACCGAATTCTTATAGAAGCATTCATTGATCCATAAATAAACATTTCCTGATAAACCAATTGAAAATAAATAGGTCTCAAATGACTTTAACAGTCCTTATTGTTAACAAAAACTTATTGATGATGGTTTAGAATATGGAACATTCACCATATTTAAAAAGGATATATGTTTTATTACAAAATATATCAAATCAATCTATATATTTGGAATCTAGGTGAAAAATTTTATAACAATAAGGAAAAGTTATTTTTAAACCATAATTTCCCTTTTCAATTGAAAAAAGTTTAAAAGTATAAATTTGTTAATCTAGGAAAAAAAATTATTTTAAAACATGAAATCATTGATGGAAATGTCATAAAATATGAAATAGACACTGAAAATATATTTAAACATGTTTTTGACAAAAACATCCTGTGAATAAAAATTTAAATGTTTTATATTTTTAATATCTTTTTAGAAATTAATAGTTGTTGAAAATTCCCATTTGAAATATCATTGGAAAGAAATAATTTTAGATCCTTTTATAACATTAATTTAGATGAAATATTTTTTTATTGAATCATTCTGAAAAGGGTGAATTTCAATTAAAACCTTTTAGTTCAACAAACATCATAATGTGGGTTTCAAAAAAATTCATTTAAAAGAGGTAAGGAAACATTTTAAAGATAATTAAAACATTATATAAAATACCTCTGATATATAAACTATATATATGGAAGTAAAAGTTTTTTGTTTTTTGGTTGGGAGCCATTCCATTTAGTGATGTATTTTGAAAGAGATCATTATCCTTGAAGTAGAAACATTTTAATTAATGAGATTAACTTTCTAATCTATAAATGAAATAAAACATATTTTAAATTTTTTCTGTAGAAATAAGTCTTTTCAGTTCATTGTCAATAAAAAAATATCAACACGTTGGAAAATAAACATGAGTCAAGACTTGAATAAAATTTTAAACAAAACCTATAAAAGGGAAATAGATTTTAAAATGAACCATAAATAAAATGAATAAAAATGTTTCATGATAGCCTAGAAAATGGGAATCAATTACACCATATGTAATTAAAATAGTTTTATAAGTAAAATGGGTCTCAATAATGGGAGTTTGTGACAAAAAATCCATATAGCATAAGAATATTATAATAAAAACACATAGAAAGAAAGTTTTAAAGAATTTTATGTTCCAAAACTCTAAATAATTATAATACATGTTATTAATCATAAAATTGGAAATATATACAAAATTAAAAGGAAATTTTGTATATTGAAGAACATGTGTCTCATAGAAGGATGTTTTGATAAAAACCCTTACCTATGACCGAAAGTGTTCTTCACATTCCAATAAATCCATTAATAATAGGGTTAATGTTTTTTAAAAGACTAATAATTATATTATTCATATATAATTAATTTTTCAAGTTCAACATATTTTTATATGTTTCTCAATAAATAAATCTCTTCCATATATGTTGGTAACTCTGGGTGGTTCAATTGATTTTTATATGAATCTTTTGGAATCTTTATCCCAATTATGTTTATCTTTAAACAATATTCACAACCATTAGTATATAAATAGAGTTAAAAATATATATTTTTATATGAAAAATATTTTTATTGTTATCCTTTTTTGTGTTTAAGGAGAAGAAAATCTATTATTCTTGAATGTGGTTGTCTACACACACATAATGACATTTTCCTTTTTCTAAATGAATGATGGGGTTAAATTTTGAAAAAATTGATCAATTAATAGTAATAAATAAATTTATAAATAATATTTATACATAAATTCCACTACTAATACCATCCATGAGTGGAGTTGATGAAAAACTGAAAGTGTCGCATCATGGAGGCAGTAATCTGCACACATGCGATATAGATGATTCTTATTTTTCTTATTGGATGGATGAGAATAAATAATGGTTGTACTAATATTATAAAAAAATAATAATCACAATAATGATACTGAGGTTGTCATTATAATATGTTTATTATTATTTTATAATGTAATGAAAAATAGAAAAATGTGATGAATGATATGACAACAACATTGACACCATGAACTACATATTGAAAAAGGCCTTATATTTGTGGCTGTTAGAGTAATTTTTTATAATGAAGGGAATTAGGTCATTTAAAGGGATTAATTGATAGAAAAGTTTCACATGAAATATGGGAATTTTTTAATATTATTGGATTATTTAATGGGTGAGATCTTTTCCCATTTTATAAGTTAGGAAGCAGAACTTTTCCAATGAAAATAACGGTATGTAAGGTTTAAGTATGGAAGTGAAAGGATTTCAGTGAGTTAGGTGTGGTATGGTTGGGAATGCATGTGGTTATGAAATTAAAACCAAAAAAGGGTTTCAATAAATTATAAATGTCATGTAAACATACTAATATTTCCTCAACCTTATATTTGTCGTTTAAACACTTATTTTTTTAATTAAATATTAATCAAATCAATTATACCATAAACAAATTGTAACATAATCCATCACACATAATTTAAATATAATGTATCAAAATCCAATATCTTTTTAATATTATTAATTTTATAATTATGAGAAAATATGATTTTAAATTAATCACACATAACAAATAAAAATTACTTTTCAAAATGAAAGAGTGCATTTAAACATTAAATTTATGTATAAGATAAATTTTTTATTATTATTGATTTACATGATATTAATTGATTTATTATAATAAAAATAATGGGTATGCATCATTATATTTAATAAATAAATTAATGTTACCCAAATATTAATTAACCAAATGAAAATACATAAAATATCATTCATTAATAAAGGAACCATTATTTTAGTTATATAATAATTTTCCATGGGTTTTCTAAGATCTAATAATACTATAAATGAATAATTTTAATCCATATTTTAATTTTTTATCAATTTAATGGTTTTTACCTTCTAGGTGAATCTTATATATTGGTAAATTCTTTGAAAAATATAATTATCGTAAAAACAACATTTTTGACGAAAACATTATTTTTACATAGAATGTTCAGAAAGATATACTATTTAAATTTTGATAAAATAAGTTTAATAAAAAATATAACATAATATATTTATATTTATAATCATTATGTATATAATTTTCAATTCACAATAATTAATATAATGTTGTTTTTGATGTGTTTCACTCCCGCACTCATTTAGAATAGATGAAATCCTATATTCCAAAGGCAGGCAGTCACTTAGATTTAACCAATGATAACATTAGAAAATGTGTTGGTCTATAGGATGAGAGGTTAGGCTCATTATAACATTTTGGGCATAATTAATTACTACTCTATGATGCTCTTATAGATTTAATATTTATTCTTGAATCATTTGTTAAGTACAATATATAAGCAGGTCACCCTAGTATTAAAAATTGATTACTTTCATCGGTTGATTCCAGAATCATCTATATGTATATGAGGTTATTCATAGATGGATGAATAAATATTTATTTGAGGTTCTACATTTATTTTACACTTGTGTAAATGGATTAGATATTTTATTTAGTTTATAGTTACAATGTTGGCTTTAATCTACGCAATGGGGGTACTCTAGAATTTATCGTTATATAGTGAGATGGAAGTTATTTTGATTTCATTATTGGGCCCATGATGTGGGATTCTTATATATCATTGTGAAAGTAGTTATAATCCATATAGTTCAATTCCACTTAATGGGAAACATAATTATTTTGAAGGTTGTGTGATGAGGAACTAACCATGCAGTTTAACATTATTCGACATGGACGTCTATTATGACATTTATGGTATCAGATCTAGGACCATTTTATCCTTAACATGAACAGATATGCATTGATCTTGTGGAAATGTGTTTATTATAACTCATAAGCCAATGTGAGAATTTCTTGTTGTGAGGAACAAGGTTTGGAAAAGGATTATTTTATGAAACATGGTCAATTAAAACAATGGAAAATGGATTTTTGTATCACGTGGTTAATGAAATAATAGTTGGATTTGATATCATAATCCTTGTAAAATTGAACCAAGTCAGATGAGTATAATTTGGTGTTGTTTTCCAGAAATATTTTTTGATGGGGAAAATTTGTAAATGCCGTTTGAATTCGAGAAATTGATGATACCATTATTTCATAATTCTCTAACTGGTATTGCGTCAACCAATTTATAGAAGAATTCATTAGTAGTGAGTTTAAATTTAATCTTCTTTTCCATATCTTGATGTTATAGACCTAAAATATCCATTAACCATACATAAAATTACCATGAGTATTTAGAGTTTTTATGTAACTCTAGGGGTTGATGAATGATGATAAAAAATACTTGGTTGGAATAACGATTTTTGAAAAATTATATGCAATCCTGCTTCATCAAAGGCCATAAATACAGACACCTTATGATTTTATTAGAAATCGTGGTTCATAACTAATGGTAATAACAAGTTTTAGCATGAACTTCTTCCGTGGTGGAAATAAAATCCGCTCTGTCAATTCATATGAGGAAATATCCAATGAAGTATCCCTTATAAAGATATTTCTAATGTCACGAGATATTATTAGGGTGAAATATAATTCCTATCATTAGATATATATTTTTAGATATATTTAAAGGAAGTGTTCCATTTTTTATATATTACATTATAATTTTCATTCATCAATAAAAATCATTTTAAATATTATGGGTAGAATTTATCTCATTCATATCTTCCGTTATACTTTGGAAAAATATAGACAATGATCAATGATAGGCGATACTAATGACTGTTTCAACACAATCCATTTCTCCAAGGATGTGAAAAAAATTTCCATTGAATAATCTTGAGCATATTTTGGATGTGTTAAATGATTTAGTTTCATCTCAAAGGGGAATTCTTCCATATCCCCTTGAACAAGATTAAGCAGGGGGATCAACAGCTCTTCCCTAATTCCATAATCCTCATTTGTCTATATAATTACCAACTTGAAATCACCTTTTATTCTTATATGGGTTACTAGTATTTGGAAATATATTTCCAATACTACAATGATGGATTGATATTTATCATCATTGTTAGCGCAACCTTCATATAGAAGAAATTATTAAGTTAGAACTACCGTTGATGGATAAATGAGAGTGATTTCCAACCAATTTTTTTTGAGAATGGGGTCTTCTATTATCTCTCTAGCATGGTTTTAGGATGTACCATCTAAATAAATTCCCAATATTCTGGTAGATTCCTGAATGGATAAGATTCCCTTATCTAGTAGTTTGGTACTCAAAGATACTTTTTCATTTGTGGGATGTTCTTCCAAAAAATTTAAGGTGAACCCTTTTATCACCTTATGCAGTATGAATTGGATTTTGAACTATTATTGATTGGCAGACACAATTTCAATCAACTAGTAAACATGGGTCTATTTAGGATATATTTTAGAGGTTCATTTTTAGAGATAAAATGGTATTTTTGGTGTTTTAGTAAATTACATGGTTTATGAATTTAAAACATCAATTCCAAATAGTGCTTATTGATATCTGAATATAGAGTCTTAGTGTCGAGAATAGAGACACTAAGAGAATAATGTATGAGTTCACTACATGCATCAATTTTCAATTCAGGAAAGGTTACAAATTACCATTCCAAATCATTCACAAGAAGGATGAGTAACTTTATTTAATGGGGTGGAATTGACACTAGTGGGATTAAGAAATATTTCTTGAGTCTTTGGAATGCTTCATGGTATTTAGTAGTCCACTCAAACACAAACCCTTTCATTATCAACGTGGTGAAGGGAAATCATTTACTCGTGAGGTTTTCTAAAAATCATCTAAGGCATGTATGGTTATCTTATAGACCTATTAACTCTTTGAGATTTTGGGATGGTGACATACCCACAATGTCTTTGGTCATATCAAGTTGGAATCAATGTTATGATGGTAAAGAAGGAAGCTGAGTGATTTTATTGAAGTAACCCAAAAATGAAATTTTATTGTATTCATCTTTTGAACTTTTTTTCGAAGTTTGTCAAAAATTATTTTCAAATTTGTAAGGTGACAAAACATTTGTCAAAAAAATTTCAACCGAATCATTGAAATAACAATTTACTAATTTTCTCATCAAGGGTTTGATAGTGCGACTCATAAAATAATGATATTTGGTGTCAGCATTATTCAAACCAAAGGAAATCAACCAGAAGAGTATCAATCCATTGGGTTCTTAGGATGGTGTATTCTTCATCTTGTAATTCCATTAAGATTTAATTTTGACCTAAATATCCTTCCATAAAATAAAGGGATTCATTACCAGTTGTTTCATCTATCAGAATCTTATGATTGGAAGGTGGAAGACACCATTAGGATAGTGTTGGTTGAGGTCTCTAAAATCCAGATAAACCATGATCATCACACACTTCTTCATGATTGAGACAATTTTGGAAATCCAATTTGTTTATTGGACATCCTAAATGAAATCAGTTTGATGATTTTTTAACATTGACTTCAACCATGGAAACATGGGTTAGATGTGTCATATTTTCCACCTTCATGTAACCAAAGTTGTTTTCTAGATATCCTACATGAAGGTTAGCCACATTTGGATCATTTCTATAAATATCTTTGAAATTCCAAAAAAAACATAACCTGGTGTTGCTTCAAAAAAAATTAAATATCATGTTCATTATGTTTTATTGTTTCATTGATTAACATATGTTGTGGATCCCATTATGTACCATGATTTATCTATTGATGGTCATCAATAGTATAGGATAATCCTTCCAAGAATACTAGAGGAGAATATATGAGGTTATTTTCTTATTCTTTTTTTATTTCCCTCTTCCTATTCCACTATGTACACGTTTTAATAGATGAGAGAAGAATCAGAATACTAATTGTTAGGAGAATGTTCAATGTCATAGGAGATATCTTTCAATGGGGATTTAATGAATTATACAGGTTTAGTGGATGAAATGGATTGTTTAATTTCAGAGGATAATTTTGGAGCATTTCTATTTGAGGTATTTCTATCGATAAAGGAATTATAAATTTCATCCTCACCCATAGGTTCAACTAATGTAGAAGATATCATGAAGAATGGTAATCATGTCTCTAAATTTGAGATAATTTCATCGACCTTATGAATGGGTAGTACATATTCACTACTGAGTTCTTTTAATGGGTTAGCTAGCATCATTTATATACTATTTAGGGTGGTCACCCAAGTGGATTAATCAACTACTGTTTTCTTTCATTCTGTTCTATATAATCATGATTCAATATAATTAGATTAATAAGAGTCAAAAAATATTTTTTACCATGTAACATCAACATCTCTACATCACTATAGTATTTAATAAATTTATTGTATGATGTAGGGATCACTCTATTCTGGTTAAAACAAGGTCTTCCTCGTAATAAATTCAAATATGTGACTTTTTAATTGACCAAAAATTAAATATTATACACTAAATCACCAAACTGAGATCATATATTAATGTATATGATGGGTTAGTATTAAATTTTATTATAACATTGGAGTATTAGAGCATATGGGGATAAAACATATTTAGTGTATCTAAGTCACAGAATCATTTTGAAAGGAATAAGGTTGACTGCATATCCATTTAAAATGAAAGCACGATGTGTTTAAATGTCATCTAATCTTTTAGATTCATATTGGTTCTCGACGTGTCCTTGAATAAAATTATATATTCCATACATCATGAAGGAGATAAATACATGAAATTTTACATGATCAACCCCAACACAATAAACATCGGTGGTAAAAACATCACATTAAAATTTTTGAGGGTACAATAGAGTATCTACAAGTGTTTCTTGAAAATTATTTTATAGATTGATAACATTTAGAAAAAATGATTTTCCACAACTAGGGCCAATTTCTATTGGATGTAATACATTTGGGTCATGGATCTATGTTTCCTTGTAGGGAACTATTCCATTCTAAAATTGTTAGAGGTGATGTTCCCGAGGAAGATGATTCGTGTTTTTTAGAAGATTTGGAGGTCATTTTTTCTTCTATAAGATCAAAATTCCTTAGTCATTCCACTTGCTGGGGCTTGTTATGTTTTGACATATTCATCACTCAATCTCTTAAATGATTGGTTACAAATAGTTTTTACATGAGTGGAGACATCCTCATTCTCCCACTGGGATTCTTAAATATCTTTCCCATGTGTTTCAATTTCATTGAAAACTTCGGCTAGGATGTGGCCTATATATTGTGTCTGGATGTAGTTTCACCTCCCTCTATTCCCATGCTCATGCGACCTCAATTCATTTCACCCATATTTGGTGTGTAAATGCATGGTTTAAAATAATAATCATCATAATAAAAAGGATCCATAAACTTAATGATACTAATGGATTTGATGATTATGTTTTCATCTGTTGAGGACTCCATTTGATGTGTCGGTGCAGTTTGTACAATTTAGTCAGGTTGTGTTCGTTCTCTTAGGGATGAAGGAATGAAGTTTAAGAGAATCAAGAATAAATTTTTCCTAGGTTGTAGTTCACATTCCTTCATTTTTTTCACATGTTTTTATCCATTTCATTTCTTATAAGATTTTCATTTGGAGGGTTGTGGATTTTAAAGAGTCAACTACACCATTATAGAATCGACTAGGGGAGTAGTTAGAAATTTTAACTCGGATTGAAGAATAACAGGAGTCTAGTTGATTATTTTTCTAGTCATCCAATCACTAAACATATGTCCATTTTTACTGGTAAACTACTTCCATTCACCCTATTATTTATACTTGGATTTAGAAACGCATGCTACTTGTGCTGGTGGTTTTACCCACTTCACTTTCTCATAATTGACCATATTTATAGGATAGCTCAGGAAAATAAATATTCCCGTATGGTGTGAACTATAATTTAGTGAATGGGGAAATAATTTGTGCGATCACCCAGGCTGATTTTATCAGGTAATCTGGCCTCTATCATAGTAAACTAGTTATTTTTCAAGGCTACTCAAAATTAATTAGGAACATGCTCTTCTAAAAATGAGTTGAATTTATTCTTCGTTTCTTGAAACTAACTGTGTTTAGTCTCTATAATGTCATCTCTATGAGGTTTTTGATACTACTACAGCTACCATGGATGAGGTTCCACATGATAATCTATTGTCTTCAAATTATGATGTTGTATAAGAGTTCATTTTAATGCAACAATATCAGTTTTGTCTTTTCTTATACTCTTTCCTTATTCTAATGGTACAATAGGGGATTTGGATCTATTGTGAAAGATGGAGTCTTCCAATTCTTGTGAAACTATTGAGAGGCCTCAGAATCCACCCAAATAATTTATGGGAATGTGTGGTGTTCACAACTCATCATGGATATTTTCTATACAATGAACCAACAAATCTTTATATGGGAATTGAAAATTCAAGGATTAAGTTAGATACTTCCACCATGAAAAAATGTCTGAGAATATCTCATTTTTTCTTGGTTTTCTATTTGAGTAGTTAATTAATGTTTTCTAGGACATATTTGAGAAGAAATGGTAATGATATTATCAATGGAGGTCTTCCCATCCTTTGAATTACCATGCAGGTAAACTGGTGTACTAGAAAAAGACCGGTCCCTGTAAGGTTTTTAAAAAACAAAAGAGTCTAGAAGAATATTTCTTCTTAAAGGTTCCTATAATGGGGACACATTAAGATACATAATTAATCTCATGCTTTTCAGGATTTCTCAAACTATTGAATTTTCGGAATGTAGGATTTCTAAAATTATGTGGTGGGGGAGTCGTACCATCCTACTCATTATAAGGTTTTTTTATAGATGAACTAGAGTACATTGTTCCTCCCTGGATTATAGGTAGGATATCAATAATTAAATATTTTATAATATTCATATAGTAATGGAAATATGATAATGGACAATAGTAGGGTCATGATGAGATAAACTGGATGTGTTGGTCCCATCTCCCCTTGTTCTTGAGATGGAAGGCTATAAATTTATTGATATTTGTATGGTTGTTTGGCCAATGGAGGGAAGTTTTCATATTTGATAGTCACTAGTCCCAAATATATTTTGTGGCTTTCTCTGGAAATGAGTGGACATTGTGAATACATTTTCACCTGTATGATAATATACCATAGACGATGAGTATAAAATGGAGCAGTGAAATGAGGTTTGGTTAGAGGAGAATATTCGGTGGGAAAATGAACCCTGAGTATTCAGCATTATCCCTTCTTAGTTACTTCATGTATATCTTATTATGAGCCAATATTTCATTGATTGTAAGGAGATTGAATCCTTCATGTAATTTATGGGAATGAACCATAACCATAACCATCTCTTTAACTAATTCCCATCGTGGGTGAGGCAATGGAGGATTCAGATGAATCCCTATATTTTTGGGAATTATTTGGATTTCTGGGATGCACTACTTCTTCAGATCATTCTTAATAGAAAATATTTTTAATGGATATATGCTCATATTACTCTCCCACATTGAAATAATGTAATTATGTATTGTCATAAGTGGTGTTAATAAGGGTTATTTATACGAACTACCTTGCAAGCCTTTCATCAGTCTTTGAATAACTAGAGAACTGATGGTTTAGAGTGTCTGGAATGGAAGATCCATGATTCCAAATGGGGGTTTTCATTTTGGAATGTCAGGTTTTTTTACCATTATGAGAGAATATCCTCCAATTCAGGAATCCCTTTGAATTTTTCTTGTGAAGGTAAATTTTAGGGGAACAACTAGATAATTTTTTTCTTCACATACCTCAAAGAGAAAATATCATGGGATGAAATGAACTGATAAGATGCATATTGTGGAAATCCTCCCATTAGATAAAATAATAACTTTTTTATGTTAAGTTATAAATTTCCCATGAGCTAGATTGTGGGAGATCTTTTAACACTTACACCATGTTTTGGGCATGATTTTTTTGGCCTCGATGATTGTGTTAAAAATGCCCCAATATTGTGGAATGGGGATTCTCTAGTACTTTAATGGAAATAACTATAGTGGATTCTTTTATAATCTTGTTGATATTTGTTTAAAATGATTTGGATTCATAGTATAATTCACAATTGATCCAACTAATTCCAATGACATATGAATTGTTCGACAATTGTCTTCTCTTTAGAGAGAGGGTATCCAAATATTTTTAGATTCTTGAGGAAAGAGTCTTGAGATAGATCACTCTATTATAAACAAACATATTTGAGATATGTTAAGGTAATTTTCATGTTTATTAGACCATATATTTTGAGTAGAGTTTGTTTCTTTTTTCAATCACTATGGTATGAAATTACCTGATGTCACCTTTAGAAGAATTGTTTTATCATGGGCCAAGGTAAAATTAAATGCCCCATGTTTGCCCCAACCTCTAACAAAAACACTAGATAGGGAATCATTAATCCGCTTATAAATATATTTTAAGGCATTGAGATATACACATTTATGTTTTCCTTGATTTTTTCCCAATTTTGTGTACGGTTTAGCTAGGAGGGACAACAAGTTAATTTGATGGTAAACATATTCAATCACCTTGACATTATATTGATATTATTCATAAGGAAACACATTTTCTAATGATATAGTGTGGTCTATATATTTATGAGGACTTCATGTACAAAATCACCCAACATTACCATAGAAATGATGAATTGAAGAGTGGATAATGTCCATAACATTATTAGGATATTATCCTTCATTAATTTCCTCCTCATGAGAAATATGTATCCTTCATCATTTATGAGGGTTTCTTCAGCAAAATGTGAACGAATTAATGTTTTTCCACTTCATGAATATTAAAAAAATGTTTAGAAGGTATTAATAATTTTGGATTGGATGAAATAAAATCCCCATATGGTTTATAGAAAGAACATTTCCTTTGGCTACATTCTGGTTGACAATGAATATAACTTTTCCATGAAGAGGTGTAAGGCTTGACTAGCCCAATTTTTTTATGCACCTCGCAATAAGAGTTGTTTGTCATATTTCATTAGTTATGGGGAGGACCTACTCGATGAAATAAAATGTCATGGTGGGGATGACCATTGTAGAGAATTCTATTATGGGTAGGACTACTATCAGAAATTGATGTTTGACTATAGGGAGAAATTTTTCATTGTATACCCTAGGGAGGTCCTTTAGGGTGGTTGGAAGAAAGGGGAGGAACTTCTTTATTTTTTATATTCTAGCCACCTAGAGGGAAACTATGACACTGATCACGAAATGAGATATCAATATTTCAAATTATTAAAATGAAGTAGGTCTTCATAGAAAGATATCAAAGGAGGACATATGAAACTACTGGATGTAAGATTTCATGGAGGAACTTCACAATTTATTATGTTATAACCATAATTTGGTAATGTATATGTACTATATTAAGCCACCATAGATAAAAATATAGGTCATCTTGTTGAATGGAATTAATAAAATTAGGTTCATGTACTTTTTATTCAATTTGAAATCATCTTTGGTGATTCTTCTCTTAGATGCTTCCCACTAGGTGATTGGAGATACATACAGTGAGTGAAAATTTTCACACACAGAAGCCTATTTGATCGGATGCCATGTAATTTTCAAAATTTCCCTACAAATCTCTAGAATTTAGGTTGGGAAATTTTTCTACCCCATGGTGGCCAGTGGGATAGACTACTGAACTCCAATTAGAATAGGGATATGGGCCGGATCTAGCTTTGCATTTATTTTGGGATTTTGTCCATGACCATACTTGATGTGAGTTGGCATTTTCGTATTCTCCATGGTGACTCCCAAATTATTATATTGATTCACATCAAATGTGGGGATTAGATTCTGGTTCATACTCACAATAATCATTATTGTGATCATAATGTACTAACAAACTAGTAGAATGTGGATCAAAATAGATGTTTATCTTTCCATCATCACTAGGATGTAAGGTGGGAATTCATTAGCTAGAATGAGAATATAGGCCCATTATATAGCTAGAAAATATATGTATGAAATCTATTTTATTCCATTTATTGAATAAATATACTGAAAATAATCATATGTGGAGGTAGAGATAAAGATATACCTCCTATTATAGCCAAGATCTATTGGCTGGTTTACCTAGGTGGTGGAAAACTATACTGAATAGGAAGTTGGGTTAGATTAAGTGTGTGAACCTAGATAGGGATTTAAATGGGATTTCATTTGTGAGAATATTTGGAGGGAATAGATTATTATCCCTTCTTCTAATTGTATGGTAGGTGCCCTTGGAAGGCTATCCTAAATGATTAGGTCTGGGTGACCTTAGGCATACCCCCAAGGATGACAAGCTCAACATGTTGAGGCTTTGTGGTCGTGTAATTTATTTTGAAATGATGCTAGAATGATCCATTTAAATAGAACCTTGTCCTATCTGGGTGAGGCATCAGTGGAACCTTGATCAGCCTCCCTAACCTATGTGAGAATTTTTTAGTAGTTGGAGATAGGATCTCAGAATGTTTTTTTCACAAAAATGGGTTCTATTTTATTTTTGTCCAATAGTCTTCCTTGAGTATATGTATCATAGAGTTCGATGTGGTGAATGTATTTTTTTTATTAGCCTACAAGGTTTGGAAAGTACCACATTAGTGGTATCTAAAGAAGAGCTATTTGAGACCTGGAACTGAAGAAACTGGGTAAGTGACGGTGTCCTACGATTTGACGAGGACGGAAAATAAAATGTAAATTCTCATGTTGGTTGAATGAAAAAAAATTTATTTTAATTAGGGAAATTCCTGTAAAAAATTATTGTAATAAATTCAACAAACACAAAAAATAATACCCCGTCAAAGAAGCATCTTAATAAAAGGTCACATACAAAATTAGTTGTTTTGGATCCATGTTTGTAACTCATTAAATTTTTTAATGAAATGGGCCTAACATCTGGGTAACATAATCATTTTGGTTTAGGATTTAATTTAGGTCCAATATTTATTTCGATGGGTTTCACACCAGTTCAAATTTTGGGTTTATGTGACCTTCTATCCAAAGGAAATCTATCACTATGATTTTCCAAATGAGACTATTAGAAAACATATTGTATGATAGGATGGGAGGATGGGATCATCACACACTTTTATGGGGAATTATTTCATCCTTCGGGACTCTGTTATAGATTTATGTTGTATTTGTGAATACATTAATAAATCCCAAATCTAAACTAGTCCCCCTTATTATACTAATTTATTAATAGCATGTGTTTATTTCAAAATCATGTATATATAACATTATTCATCAATTGAGACATCTATAAGTATCCATGTTTCTCCATTTATGGTACTCTTTTGTAAATGCATTAGGGATTCTTATTTCATTTATTATTATAATTCTAGTTTTAAGCCATATAATGGGGTTGCCTTTAATTTATCATCATATAGAGAGATGAAAATTTTGATTTTGAGATTATCCACATGTGATGGGATTCCTATGTATCCTTGTGAATTGAATTAGAACCAACTTTTTTTGATTCCACCTAATGGGACACTACATACCTTTAATGGTTGTGCGATGAGGAAAAAACTATACAATTTAGTGTCATGAATGAAGGATATCTAGGAAAAAGTATCCTAGTAAAGGGATAATGTGAGACATATGCCAAATCATCCAAAGGGAAGTATAAGAGACGTGTCATTCTAGGTATGGGCATGTTCTTACAAATAATGTACACCAATAAGGATAATGACAAAATTGGATTAGACAGAATATGACCCTCAGAATTAGATTGGACCCTTATAGGGATATAGATTATATAATATAATTGTGTGTTTGGGGTGTTTGGTTTGGAGCATAGGGAAACTTCTTATGTATACCATTTTGATGGGAATCAAATCCCCCATAGTAAATAATGGTTGGATTTTATAAAAAATGGAGTCCCATAATATGTTGAGAGGAAGATAAAGAAAGGGAACCTCCTCTTAAGACATGCCTTTGATCAAGTGGATGCCATGATAATAACTTATAATTCCAAATGTGTCATGATAAGTGTGAGAAACCAGTGGGAGATGATGATCAGACAAACCACATAATCTCTTTCATATGGGGGTGGATAAGACTAAGGTATGGGAGAGAGAAAGGGATCTGGTGTCTGTATCCTCTCTTATTTTCATAAATAGGATCAGGACATACGCACCAAGATGTATACGTCCCCAAAGATACACATGGGATAAATCCATGAGGGATTACCTAATCTAGATTTCAAATAGGGAGAGAGAAGGATATATCACTTTCCCTCATCAAAGGAAAAGTAAACTATTTTCCCTTCATGTGTGAATTGAGAAGGGCCCTGACACTAATTCCATGGATGGGATCCATGTTTCGACAATAATTTATGGCCTATAACATTGTGAGAATACCAATGGTTATATAGGTTACCAATATAACCTCATTTACCCTAGGAATCTATGATAGAGTGGACACATTGTTGTACCATGCACTCTGAAAACACATATCTTACGGATTTTGAAGATGCCCCTGTATAGTACTTCATGAAGTGGAATATATAGGTCCCATACCTTGTGAGAGAGGGTGATGGAGAGGGTTTTTTGGAAATTTCATGTACGGGCCAAGGTAAGCCCGAACAATACACAAAAAGGTACTGAAATTGAATGACTCCATGTCACATACTGTTTTCCATGCTACATGGTTATCCAAAAAAGACTCCAACCTTCATACTATAGTTCACATAGGGGATGAGACGAGGAAAAAAACTATGTGATATAGTATTTTTCAAATGATGGATCTATGCTGACATTTGTCTGCAAGGGTTTTTTTCTATGTCGATGGTTGTCCATAAATAATTACCCTTGCGGATTTCATTATGCAAAAAATAATTTATTATGTATCATCTCGAAATTCTAAAGTACAGATTTGTATTCAATAGAGTGTCTGACAAGAAACACCATGTGTAAAAAGAGATATATTAACCCAATACATTACAACATATCTATTATCTTAAATAAATATAATTTATTCCATAGTTTGTAATGCATGAAAAACCAAGCTAGCTTGAATTACAAAATAGATAAACCTTCCTCAATAGCTTACATCACACACAAAAGCAATCTTCCACGATAACATGCATTACATGAAGGATAAAGTTTCACCAAAAAACAAAACATTATTAAAATAATATTATTTAATATAATATGATATACCATAGCTGTTATGTTAGCAGTTAATAATAGTAATAACTAACTTATGAGAATTTATTATATATATATATATGTATATTTATATACATATAATGAATTTATTGGTTTCCAATTAATGATAAATAAAAATAAGTACAAATTAGATATATATAAAAATATTATTATATTTATTATTCAAAATGTGTTTTGTAATAAAAATATTAATTACAATTAGTGGATAATTTGTATTGAATATATATTTTATATATAGAAATAAATATTCTTGATATCCATCCATATCATTTTATAGGCATTAGATAAGATCAAACTCTATTTTACATTAAAACCCCTATATTTTTTATAAATAAAATTTACCACCTTTTAATGGGGACCCATTTTAAATAATAATTTAATTTATTTAACATGTCAAAATAAACTTCATCATTGAAATAGAAACATATTAATATTTTTAAGGTGATTTTATATTTTTTTCTGAAAAATTTCATTGTTTAATGAATAGTTTGAAATACATAGTTTTAGTACAAAACATGGTTTTCATCTACATTATTTATACGACTAAATTATACTTTTAATTTGTTTTAAAGTTTAATTACATCCCAATTTTATAGATTAATGAATTTTATTTTAATAGAATAAATTTCACATGGTAATTTATTATTAAAACCTAGAATGCATTCTATAGTTTTTACTATAAAAACCCCCATTTAGTTCCACTTCTGATATTAAAATCAAACAAAAATATACCACTTATATGATTTTAATTTTGAAATATTTATTTAATATTTGGAATAATAATAATGTCTAATTTCTAATAGGATAGAATTTTTTTTAACAAAATGATAGGTGAAATTGATAAAAAATAATTACAATTATTAATGGAAAATTATGCTTAATAAAGGACTAAACATTTAACTTAGGGGCCAAAATGACCTATCCACTTTACCAACACCCATTAGATGTCTATAATTCAGATATTAAACATACATTCTTTAGTTTGGTTAGTTTTTGATGACATGTTTAGGTAAAAATAGGGGTACAACTAACTTGTTTTCAAAATAACATGTTAGTCCTTTCACGCCACTATAAAAGGCCATGATATTTGTCTATTACTAACACCTCCCATAACACTTATTTTGGGACAATATGTGCACAATTAACGTAAAAAAATTCATCCCCTTTACCTTAAATCCTTCCTTTGGATATAAATCCTTCCATGGGAAGCCCTTTGGTATAAACCAAATAGAGTTACCAGATTTTTATGATATTGATTTCCATCGATCTATTTTCGTTCATTTACATTTCATGTACCTCTAATATTCTTCCTCCATGATTATATAATAAAAAAATTATTCTTAATATACATAGATGTTTTTATATTATGGTTTATACCTACACTTATACACACATGAGAGGCTCTAGGGAGGATCATTCTGAGTATACTGTTATACGCACCCTACGTTATATAATTTTTCTTCAGGTCACTTGAGGTAGGATAGAGACAAGGTTGGTTACTTCTAGCTTGGGGTTTTTAAGAGCTATTTAGGCATCAGAGTCACTATCATTTTAAATTATTTTAGTACTTTATGTTTTCATGTTTAGTTGTTGTAGTATTATCATGACATTACATATATATACTTGGGTAAATATTATATTACAGACTAAGAAGGAGTTGTTTGGTATCTATATTATCACTCTCTTCTGTATGTTTTCTCTTAGAGGTTAATTCCACCTATCTCTATTTTTTCTATATCCATGATTATAGTCTCTAACCTGGGGCCTATATGAGGCGGGACTCGGTAGGGGGTTGATTATATCTCTTATCACATTTACAGCCTAGGAGGGATACAATTTGTGAGGAGGGGGTTGTGACATGGGAAATGGAAAATGAAATCCCCTTGATGCATTAGTAGTCTCACTGGTTGATTTTTTTGTGGACAATAGAATAGGTAAAATTTCTCTTGATGGTAATGGTTCCATTTACCAAAGAAATATAGTGTCTAATTAATAATAATTTCCCACATTTTGTTTCAGTTATTCTTGATCCATGAGATCTTTCGTCGACGTATCTATGGATACATTTCATTTTTAGTTCATGGATTAAAAGTAATGTGTTTTGATTTCATACATTTCTATATTGATATTTCCCTATATAGTTATTTAATGGTCCGTTTTTCTATTTATTACCTTTCCATATTTTGTATGAACTTCTTTTTATTTTTTTCATTATATGGAATGTCTCTTTAACAATTTCTCATTCCAAAATTATTTATCTCATTGATTCATTATTTCTTACTCAATAATTTTCTCTTATAGAGAATTTGGGTCCACCATAATTATTTTTCTTCTCCCATGAATCCAAGAAACAAACTATGAATGATTTTTAGTGATTTACTAGATAGATTACAGTTATCCTCGATGTTATTTAATTATTGGGAAGAAAAAAAAGTACTGTAATTAGTGTATTAATTTATAAAACAATTCTTATTTATGTATCTGGTTTTTGAAGACTAATAAAAACATTGGTCCTTTGGGATTTAATTCCTTGTAATCCTACCAATTTTATTAATACCAGACACCTGATCTTGGCAATCTGGGGTTTGGTATCTATAGTTGGAATAAAAGGAAGTTAAATAGAATCCCTCAAAACTACATTTAAGAAAAACTATTTTAGGTTACATATCCCTAAGATATAATTTTAAGATAACTATAGAAGAACATCCTTTAATTTATATTAGATAGAGATTTTATAGTTTCCGTTGAAATAAATCCATATCGAGATACTACAATTGGATATGGATATGGAACATATGAAACTAAGAGTAATAACTATGACAAGGTGTTCTAAGACAGACTTAGGGAACCTGGTACATTATATTGATCCGTATTGCACACCTAGTTATAATCTCCAAGGTGATCTTCTTAGGATAATCCAAATTTTCCTTACAAATGATTATGAATAATTCTAATAAATAAAAAAAATTAATATCCTTGGTTTAAAATAATGTTTTTAATTTTTATGATAAGGTGACATGGTTTAGAAATATTATGAACGATATTGTGGATACACCTTGGATCATGAATGACCTATGTGAAAATAAATTGATGACGTATTTATGTATTGAGGTTGTATTAAAAACCTTTGTTAAAAGGATATATAGTGATTAACCTAATTTCAAGGATGTTTGTAGAGACCCAAATCTTAACGTATATGGACATTACATTACTTTTGCGGAATACTTAGTTCATAAGAAAAACACACACACAAGGACCGTAATATTTTAGTGTCTTTGGAAACTCGGAATATAATATTCAAATCATGGTGAAAGATCTTCAACATCTCCCATAAAGATCTTCCTTTTTTTCTACCTAAAACCTTTCTTTATATCCTGGGGAAAAGAAAACATAAAAGGGTGAGCTCAAATGCTCAGTAATGGTAATCAAAAGAAATATCAATCACATCATATTCATAAGAACATAACATTTTGGAAATCTTAACCTGCAAAATAGATCATAATATCATAACATAGGATATATCATAGTAGTGAAATGTAATCAAAATAATCATAACATAAAACATGAAACTTTGTGGCATACACACATAATCATAGAGAATCATTTCTTGTTAGTCAAGACTCATTTCCAAGAATATCATAGTGGACAAAATCCATTTCTGAACCGAGTTCATTCCTCGTTTCAGTCCTGTTTTCACTTAACCGGTTTAACCTGCTATTCCAGCCATGTCTATCTCAAGAGATATAAAATCTTTACCCAATGCAATTGAGGTATATATAGGTCCCACCCATCTCATAATGATACCATTCTTATGTGTGCCACAAAATCAGAAACCATACATCAAAGCATAACCCATGTAATAAAAATAGGAACCTTAAACATCGTGACATCATAAAACAATTCATATAAGATAATGGAATTCATAAAAATATAATTCCATCACAACATAATCAAATCAATGTAATAATAGGGATAGAAATAGAACCCTTTATTATCTTATATGGAAAATAATTTTCATAAAACACTTGAACTCCATTCTTGAGGAAATTATCCTTTCTACTTCAAAAACATTTTTCCTTTCTTAACATGTCATACAATTTTAAACTAAAAGAAGTTGATTAAAAATTAACTTTAAAACTTGTAAAGGAATCTTCTTGGAAATAATGTTTTAAAAATCCATTCATGCCGTAAAAACATTCTTCGTACTTTTGTCGGAAAAGTCAAAAATTACCTTGTACAAAAAATGACAAAAGATTCCTTTCATATCTTTTACTAAAAACTCACTGAAGGGTAAAAATTGGATTTTAAAAACTGTAGGTGGATGGTAATAAAATTAAATATTGAGGAAACATGGATTTGGATGATAAAATACACCCCAGTAAATGCCAAAGTATAAACAATCTCGGATAAAAATGAGATTGTGATATTTCCCTTACCTTAGGTCTGATTTGCTTCGTAAGTGTCTGATCCTCCTGTATAATGATTTAAATATTGTCATTGACTTATTTCAGAATCATAATCATTGTTATTATATCATATATGGTTCACTTATGACTTTATATTACCCGTTCTTTTGTAAATTCCATGTTAAAGAGCGTTTTGGGTAAAATCGTTTCATTTTTCGTTCGTGTTTTGACTTGTAATTATTCATTTGATTACATAGATCATGATTAATTAATTCCAGAATATAAAAATGATTTATATATAATATATATTCAGAATATACATATATATAATAGATTAGTAAATGGAAATAAATACACTGTTCATGGAGACGGTAGGCCGTACGTACGCATGAACGCTATTTTCGTTTCCTTATTGAGTTGAATGGAATTAAGTAGATGACATACATATATATACACATAAATCTAGTATCATTATTATTTCATATATATCATGATTACTTATTATATATACTTTATAATCATTCATTAATGGTTAACGTGGAGAATGTATCTCATCGCGCCGTGGAGACGGTAGTCCGTATGTACGCACGAGTGATGATATCATTCTCATGATCGTGGAATTGTATTTAATTGTATGTATACTATATCAGAATCAATATCACTTTACAATAATCATATATAGTTATTATGTACAACATTATACCCATCCAAGTAAGGTGGTGGTGGAAAATAGATTACACCACGGCGTGGAGACGGTATTCTGTACGTACGCACGCGCGGTGATTTCGTTTTCCATAGGATGGATAGATGGTGAAATAGGGTTGTTTCATACTTATAATAAAATATCCGTATATGAGTGATACTTATGTTATTACTTCATAATGAAACAACCTAAGAAGAAGAAGTGGAAGAAGAAATAAAGTTGAAAGAATCGGTAACGGACATTACCTCTTCTTTGAAGCGCCTCTTTGAGATCTCCTTTTAGGGAACTAAAATTGGTATTTGAGGAAGACCAGAACCTCTAGGATGTTGCTATGGAAATGGAGAATGGAATTTTTCAGGGTTTGGCCTTTCTTGAAGGCTCAAAGTGGTGTGAGGAAGAGAGGGAGGAGGTGCCCTTTTATAAGGGAGGAGAGGGGCCCCTTTGGAAAAACTAAAAATATTATTTTATTATAAAGGAAAATTCGGCTTTAAATAGCTCAAAATTGATTTATTTAGAATCTAAGGTTGGGATGGGTCTAAATCCTCTCATCCAATAGAATTTAGACAATTTTAGGTTCTTATTTTAACCTTATCATTTACATTTAACATAAAGTAAAATAATTTTACTTTTACTGTGTCTTCTTGTGTTCTTATACTATAAGGTTAATAAACTTACAATAAGCAGCCAAAAGAACCCCAAGTTGGTTATTATTAATATATATAACCTTATAAAAGTCATTTGGACGAACCTTATATTTTTATGAATAAAATAACAATTACTAATATAATATTTGTTTTAAAAACTATTTTATGTCAATTTTGAAACAATTTAGTAATTTATTTTTTTGAAAATCATAACAGAGTTATTAGTTCGAAAATATTTAATTAAATCAATAATAACATTTCATATTAACCTATAAAATTAGTGGAATTTATAAAAAGTCTCAAAATTTATTTATTTGGGTATTTATAATATCAATTATTCTAATTTTTCACTATTATGGTAATTACTGCACCATCATTGTGTCATAAATAAATTAATTTATTTAATGTCTAAAAATTATAAATAAAATATAATTATGTAGGAAATCTTATTATATTTCTAATTAATATTTACAATCGAATTTATCTTATGTATAACCCTATATTAAAAATGTTTTAGTTAATAAACTTTGATTTTAACTCTTTTAACTCTTCTTTGAATTAAATAATAATAAATGTCCTAATCTAATCCAAGTGGGCCTAAAGGGTCATATTTTATTCCTAAAGTTGTTTTTGGTCGAATTTCACTAATCCAATAGAATTAGGACATGTGTTAGGGTAATAATAATATCATTTTTACCCTTAATTACACTATTTACTTTTAACCCTGGTAAAACAAATTAAAAAGTTACTATTCACCAAAAATTATTTTCATCTCATTGAACCACATTTTACTTACTAAAATCAACCGTGTCTCTTGGATTTTTGAAATTCCACTCACAGAAGTGGTAAAATTAATTTTTATGAAAAATTCATTTTTTTAACTACCACTTAGTGGTTTCACTAATCATCAAAAAATGAAAGTTTCCAAAAAAATACCAAAAATTAGGCCTAAGATATATTTGATATTATGAATTCAAAAATGATGTCTATTTTACCAAATTCAAAACATATCAGTTGCATTAATTAATTTAAAAAATAATTTCCGTCGTCAAAACAAATAGCGTGTTCTTAAGAGACAATAACTATCAAAAGATTGACATTTGTTTATGTCTTGTTTAAATGTGAAATTACATCCAATAACCAACATTGTATTAAATTCTAAAAATATATTTTAATATAATTTAAAACCACTCAAATTAATAATTTATCACTATTAATTATTTCGATTTAAAAAGGTTGTTTTTAATTAAAATTAATAATTTTCACTCTTCATTAGAAAATGAAAGTTATCCAAAAAGTACCAAAATTTCATCCTATGCTAATTTCGATTTTCCAAATCCAAAAATGAAGTCCATTTTGAAAAATAAAATTTACAAAATTTCAAAAAGTGGTTATTACTATTCATAATGGCTAGTTTTAATAATATTTTAATAGCATATCATTGTTTAGCGAAACTCGGTATTGCGTACAAAACACGCTATCGCGGAAGGTCGCACTTGTGTGTAATGCAAGGAAAGTCAAGGATGTGTGTTGTGCAAGATTCCTTTGGTGTAGCGTACAACACAAGACATTAATGAAATTAAAAAGAATATTTTTCATAAAATCTTGGGGTGCTACATTCTACCCCCCTTAAAATGAATTTCACCCTCGAAATTCGTCGGGGTTATAAATGGTTTACTACTCGAAAGTTTGTTTAATAGAAACCCACATCGTAAAAAGGAATACCCAAACTTGGCTTTAAAAACTAAAGTATGAAATGTAATGGTTACCCAAATTAACTCGTCACTGGGTTTCCACGTAGGAGAACATAGGTGAAAATATGGATATGGAAGAAAAATCTAACCATCAAGTTCTGAAGGAGAGAGGTAGAGAACATGGCTATGAAATATCCAACAATCACAAAGCCCTAGATTTGAGATGATCTAAGGTACCATCTGATTCATCAGATATAAGGGAACTAGGACAACATTTCTGGTTTTCAAGATCATTTCCCTAATGTTGGTGAATTAAAAGAAATACTTACATGATTTTGGTACAATTTCACTATTGTTCGTGCTTTGAACAATTTCCACTTCATCTCTTAAAGAAATGAATTTTTATTTGTTATTCATGAAGTGTTAATAGATCATGTGATAGAATGATGGGTCATTCCATCTGTTTCAAACAAAAGGTTAGCAAAAGTTATCAAATATACATAAGTCCATCTATGGTGAGGTTAATCGTATACGATTCCAAAAATGAACTTATAATTCATATATCATATCGCGTAATAAAATAAAACTATTTTCTATTAACCAGGGACTTCATGTAGGCAAGTGGTAGGCGATAAAGGTCAGTCGCACTTCGGTTGTGGGTTCGATTCCCACAGCCTTGTCCGATGCGATGGGCTATCGCCCGTCTTGCAGGTTGTCCTCTTTCTAGAGCTATATTACTATAACATCCCATAAATAATATCTAAAAAAGATCTATCCTAATTTATGTACAACATAATCCATTCCAATCTTTAGGCTTATCTAAAATACTTCGGTCTAAGCTCATAGTATAAAGAAAACGATTACTTGAAATGTCATCAACCAAGCATGTGAATACCATCATTTATCCACCATATATCTTGTTGGTCACATTCCAGTTATGTGAATACCTTAATCATGTATTCTCTTGAAAAATGAATACCCATTAAACCTTAGTGAAAACATGAATTTAGTCAAAAGTTAACTCTTTCCACATACCAAAATCCAAAAATTATATATACTCAAACCATGATATAACCTTCTCCTTATATTAGTCATGAGCTCATGGATACAGTCAAACATTTCATTTTCTCATTTTCCTTTCATTTTTCGCATATCATCTTTTTTTCCAAAAATATCTCAATCACATTCTATGGTTACTGGTACCATTGAAAACTACAATAGACCAATACATAAATATTCCAGTATTCCATGATACTATATACAACATTATTTTGGAATCCCATTATATAAACACCTAATCATTCAACCACATCGTTGGCATATTCAACATCACCAATAGTGATCGCCTGTGACGTCCCTTTGTCCTTTTCCTTAAGTGGTTTCTCATGTCGATCATCACTAACCCTTGGATTAGGTCATTTATTAGCATAATGCCCTATTTCCATGAACTTGAAGCATTGAAGTGTTTGTGGGGCGTTCTTTTTAGAATTTTCTTTATTCACATCATTAGAAACCCTTTTTCTATTACTTCGACACTGAGTTTCTCGATGAACTTATTTTCCACACTTAAAAAACATTTTCTAGTCCCTTTAATACAATCTCCACCATGCTTCTTTCCACACTATGAGCATAAGGAAACATTCATCTTCTTTTCGCCATTATTCTGAGATTTCTCCTTGAACTCCATCTTTCATTTCCTGTCAAAACTATGAGATGGATAAGTAGCACCAACTTCCATTTCTACCTTGATAGCACAACACACAATTTCTTCATAGCTACTGAAGTCTCTTATAGCTAATGCCCTTCGAATATTTGGTTTTAAGCCACTGAAGAATCGATCAACATTACTTTTAGGTTGGATGATAAATCCATATGAATACCTTGCAAGCCTTGTAAAATTCGCTTCATATATACCAATAGATTCATCATCCTTTTTCTTTAGTTCAAGAAACTCTTTCTCCATCTTTGTTCTAAGAATACGAGGGAAGTACTTATTGAAAAATATGTTCTTGAACTCATCCCATTCAATGGAATCAATTTCATATCTTGGCCTCATATTCTTGATAATATTCCACAATTGATCATCATCACCTTCCAAACGATACACTGCTAAGATGACTTTATCATGTTCAGAACATTGAAGAACTGAAAATATCTTTTTAGTAGTACTGATCCATTGTTCAGAAACAAGTGGATCAGAAGACCCACTGAAAGAAGGTGGACGTTTCCTCATGATGGACTCAATAGAATATTGTTCCCTTCTCTGCTCATTTGGAAGTCCAGAATGATTTATAGCTTGTGTAAGTATAGAAATAAGATTTTTCACTCCATCTCCCATAACATTTGTTTGTTCAGGAGGACAATCATTTCATTGTCCATTACATTGATCAACACAGTTCCTTCAGGTTCCAGCCATCATCTAAAACCCAAAAAGAATAGTGTGAGAGGTAAAAATCATAATAAAGGGGGGGTACCTTCAATATCTAACATCTTTGGTTTAATCTAATATCGTTACCATAGTTCTAGGACTATATCCTATACGTATACTTATCCTTAGGGACATCCCTAGACATACCATAAAAATATCTCTAGGGATCTCACTAAAGTTCTCGCAACCTAGTTTCCAAAGGTTGACTAAACCTTTCCTCTGATACCAACTGTAGAGACCCAAATCATAACATACATAGACATTACATTACTTTTTCGGAATACTTAGTACATAACAAAAACACACACACAAGGGCTGTAATAGTTTAGTGTCTTTGGAAACTCGGAATATAATATTCTAATCGTGGTGAAAGATCTTCAACATCTCCCATAAAGATATTCAATTTTTTTTCTACCTAAAACCTTTCTTTATATTTGGGGGAAAAGAAAACATAAAAGGGTGAGCTCAAATTCTCAGTAAGGTCAAAAAAAATAAATATCAATCACATCATATTCATAAGAACATGACATTATGGAAATCTTAACCTGCAAAACAGATCATAATATCATAACATGGGATAAATCATAGTACTGAAATGTAATCCCAATAATCCTAACATAAAACATGATACTTTGTGGAATACACACATAATCATATAGAATCATTTCTTGTTTGTAAAGACTCATTGCCAAGACTATCTTAGTGGACAAAGTCCATTTTTGAACCGAGTTCATTCCTTGTTTCAGTCCTTTTTTCACTGAACCGGTTTAACCTGCCATTCTAGCCATGTCTATCTCATGAGATATAAAATCTTTACCCAATGCATTGGAGGGATATATAGGTTCCACCCATCTCATAATGATACCATTCTTATGTGTTCCACAAAATTAGAAACCATACATCATAGCATAACCCATGTAATAAAAATGGGAATCTTAAACATCGTGACATCATAAAACAATTAATATAAGATAAAGGAATTCATAAAAATATAATTCCATCACAACATAATGAAATCAATGTAATAATAGGGATAGAATCAGAACCCTTTATTATCTTAGATGGAAAATAATTTTGAAAAAACACTTGAACTCCATTCTTGAGGAAAATATCCTCTCTACTTCAAAAACATTTTTCCTTTCATAACATGTCATATAATTTTAAACTAAAAGAATTTGATTAAAAATATACTTGAAAACTTGTAAAGGAAGCTTCTTGGAAATAATGTTTTAAAAATCCATTCATGATGTAAAAACATTCTTCGTACTTTTGTCGGAAAAGTTAAAAAGTACCTCGTACAAAAAACGACAAAAGATTCCTTTCATATCTTTTACTAAAAACTCACCGAAGGGTAAAAATTGGATTTTAAAAATTGTAGGTGGATGGAAATAATATTACATATTGAGGAAACATGGATGTGGATGATAAAATACACCCCAGTAAATGCCAAAGTATAAACAATCTCGAATAAAAATGAGATTGTGATATTTCTTTTACCTTAGGTCCGATTTTCTTCGTAATTGTCCGAACCTCCTGTATAATGATTTAAATAATGTCATTGACTTATTCCAGAATCATACTCATTGTTATGATATCATATATGGTTCACTTATGACTTTATATTACCCGTTCTTTTGTAAATTCCATGTAAAAGAGCGTTTTGGGTAAAATCATTTCATTTTTCATCCGTGTTTTGACTTGTAATTATTCATATGATTACTTGGATCATGATTACTTAATTACAAAATATAAAACATGATTTATATATAATATATATTCATAATATACATATATATAATAGATTAGTAAATGGAATGAAATACACTGTTCATGGAGATGGTAGGTCGTACGTATGCATGAACGCTGTTTTCGTTTCCATATTGAGTTGAATGGAATTAAGTAGTTGACATGCCTATATATACACATAAATCCAGTATCATTATTATGTCGTATATTTCATGATTACTTATTATATATACTTTATAATCATTCATTAATGGTTAACGTGGAGAATGTATCTCATCGCGTCGTGGAGATGGTAGTCTGTACGTACGCACGAGCGATGATATCGTTCTCATGATCATGGAATTGTTTTGGAGTGTATGTATACTATATCAGAATTAATATAACTTTACAATAATCCTATATAGTTATTATGTACACCATTATACCCATCAAAGTAAGGTGGTGGTGGAAAATAGATTACACCACGGCGTGGAGACGGTATTCCGTACGTACGCACGTGCGGTGATTTCGTTTTCCGTAGGATGGATAGATGGTGAAATAGGGTTGTTTCATAATTATAATAACATATAAGTATATGAGTGATACTGATTGTGTTACTTCATAATGATACAACCTATGAAGAAGAAGTGGAAGAAGAAATAAAGTTGAATGAATCGGTAATGGACATTACCTCTTCATTGAAGTGCCTCTTTGAGATATCCTTTTAGGGCAGTAAAATTTGTCTTTGAGGAAGACCAGAACCTCTAGGATGTTTCTATGGAAGTGGAGAATGGAATTTTTCAGGGGTTTGCCGAGATTTAAGGCTCAAAGTGGTGTGAGGAAGAGAGGGAGGAGGTGCCCTTTTATAGGGGAGGAGAGGGGCTCCTGCGGAAAAACTAAAAATATTATTTTATTATAAAGACAAATTTTGTTTTAAATAGCTCGAAATTGATTTATTTCGAAGCTAAGGTGGGGATGGGTAGAAATAATCTCCCTAATAGAATTTATACATGTTTAGGTTCCTATTTTAACCTTATCATTTAGATTTAACATTAAGTAAAATAATTTTACTTTTACCGTGTCTTCTTGTGTTCTTATAATATAAGGTTAATAAACTTACTATAAGAAGCCAAACGAACCCCAAGTTGTTTATTATTAATATATACAATCTTATCTAATTCATTTGGACGAACCTTAGATTTTTAAGAATAAAATAAAAATTACTAATATAATATTTTTTTTAAAATCTATTTTATGTCAATTTTAAAACTATTTAGTAATTGATTTTTATGAAAATCATAACAGAATTATTAGTTCGAAAAAGGTTGATTAAATCAATAGTAACATGACATATTAACCTAGAAAATTAGTGGAATTCATAAAAAGTCTCAAATTATATTTATTTGGGTATTTATAATATCAATTATTCTAATTTTTCACTATTACGGTAATTACTGCATCATCATTGTGTCATAAATAAATTAATTTATTTAATGTCTAAAAATTATAAATAAAATATTATTATTTAGGAAATCTTATTAGATTTCTAATGAATATTTACAATCTATTTTATCTAATTTATATCCCTATATTAAAAATGTTGTAGTAAATACACTTCGATTTTAACTCTTTTAACTCTTCTTTGAATTAAATAATAATAAATGTCCTAATCTAATCCATGTGGGACTAAATGGTCATATTTTATTCTTAAGATTGTTTTTTGTCGAATTACACTTATCCAATAGAATTAGGACATGTGTTAGGTTAATAATAATATCATTTTTACCCTTAATTACACTATTTACTGTTAACCGTGGTAAACAAAATTAAAAATTTACTATTCACCAAAAATTATTTTCATCTCGTTGAACCACATTTTACTTACTAACATCAACCGTGTCTCTCGGATTTTTGAAATTCCACTCACAGAAACGGTAAAATTATGTTTTATGAAAAATTCATTTTTTTTAACTACCACTTAGTGGTTTCACTATTCATTAAAAAATGAAAGTTTCCAGAAAAATACAAAAAATTAGGACTAAGCTATATTTGATATTATGAAATCAAAAATGATTTCTATTTTACAAATTCAAAACATATTAGTTGCATTAATTAATTTAAAAATTAATTCCCGTCGTCAAAACAAATAGCGTGTTCTTAAGAGATAATAACTATCAAAAGATTGACATTTGTTTATGTCTAGTTTAAATGTGAAATTACATCCATTGACCAACATTGTATTAAATTGTAAAAATATATTCTAAATATACTTTAAAACCACTCAAATTAATAATTTATCACTATTAATTATTTCAATTTAAAAAGTTTGTTTTTAAATAAAATTTATTAATTTTCACTATTCATCACAAAATGAAAGTTATCAGAAAAGTACCAAAATTTCACCCTAAGCTAATTTGGATATTCCGAATCCAAAAATGAAGTCCATTTTGAAAACGAAAATTTAAAATATTTCAAAAAGTGGTTATTACTATTCATAACAGCTAGTTTTAATAATATTTTAATAGCATATCATTGTTTAGTGAAACTCGGTATTGCGTACAACACACGCAATCGCGGAAGGTCGCGCTTGCGTGTAATGTAAGGAAAGTCAAGGATGTGTGTTGTGCAAGCTTATTTTGGTGTAGAATACAACAAAAGACATTAATGAAATTAAAAAGAATATTTTTCATAAAATCTCCGGGTGTTACAATGTCCTTCAAATTTATTTGTGAAATTATATTAATTTGGTTATTAAAAAAGAAAACCTATATTCTAGGTTGCAACCAATCAAATTCAGTAAGGTCATTGGTCTCGAACCCATGACAAAAGTAAGATAAGGATTTCAACCAAACCACTAACCTAAATAATGTTCGGGTTACATTTTCATTTTTTTCAGTTAAATAATTTGATGAATAAATATAAATGATGAAGTAGTGTGTAATTTTTTGGGTTAAGATAAAAACAAATTATTAACCATATCGGTTTTGGAAAATAGTTAAAGAAAAATAGTTATACATTTCATAATTTTATAGGCCTTATGATCCTTTAAAAGTTTGATTTAGTGCTTCAGGCATAAAACATCATTATTGGTAAAAAAATTACGAGTCAAGAAATGAATGAGATTTTTATCGATGAAAAATAAAAGTTTAGGATTTATATCTTAAAATATAAACCAAAGAATTAATTATATTTCCTTATATTCGTTGGTAGTAAATGAATTACACAACATTCAAAATAGTATCTTCAAACAAAAATGTTTTCCCAATACCTTAATTTTTGTTGAACCGATGGTCTTTTAAATCATAAAATATTTATTAATTTTAGGCCACAAACATTCTATTTAGCATTCAGTTGTTTTATATTTATTAACTCATTAACTCCCTTTAAATATTTATGCTTTTCCACCATGTACATATGTCTACATTCCACTAGTATTCTCTAACATAGATACCTATTTATATGTCAGTCCGTTGAATGTTTCACTTCCCATTCGCTCTTTTATATATGATGTTTTACGAACCCTACTAACTATGTGAGATTTTAAAATTTGAAATATCTAACAATATATTAACAAAATTGAGTATAAATTATGAGGGTGAAATTGAATTATGATGGGAAGAATGTAACACTCTGAAATTATAATGTAAAACATTGTATTCAATAGCGTGAATGACATGAAACACCAAAGGTAAAAATATATATATTAACACGACACATTACAATATATTTACAATCTTAAATAAATATAATATATTCTATAGCTTTCAATGAATGAATCACTGAGTAAGTTTTCATTGAATGCAAGACTGACCATCATCAATAGCTTGAGCCATACTCAAGAGAGACCATCCACTATAGCTTTCATTATACACAAGACCTTGTTTCACAAAATAACAATGTATTATTAAAATATTATTATTTAAAATGTTATGATATAACCAAGATGTTATGTTATTTTTTAGGAATGTTGTTAACTAACTTATGAAAATTTATGTTTTATATAAATATAAAATGAATTCATTGGTTACCAATTAATGGGAAATGAAAAAAAGAACCAATTGGATATGAAAATAAATATTATAATATTTATGCTTCCAAAAGAGTGTTAAGTTAATAAAAATTATTTAATGATTTTAATGAAATATATATGTTTTAAATTCAATAATTTTTTTATATTCATCTACTATGTTTTATAATCGTAAGATAAGACCAAACTCTATTTTATACACAATAACCTTTATTTTTATAAAGGCAATTTTACCATATTGTAATGGAAAAGCACATTTAAATATTACTTTTGTCAATTTAATTGATTTAATTTGTTAAAATAAACATCATATTTGAAATATAAACAAAATAATTATTTTAGATTGAATTTTGGATACTATTATGAAACATTTCATTTTTCTAACAAACAGTTAGAAATGCTGAATTATAGTGAAAAACTATTTTTTCATATAATTTATTTATAAGGATAAATTATAATTTTAATTGGGTTTAAAGCTTAATTAGATAATATTTTTATCAGTAAATATAATTTATGTCATTCGAATCAATTTCAATTTGAAATTGATTATAGAAACATTGAAAACATTGAGATGTTTTTTACTTTAATACACACATTATCATCCCGCCTGCAGGATTAAATTTAAACCAACTTTTATCACATATATAAATGGAATTTTGAATAATGGATTACATATTTGAAATCTATATAAATTATAATGTCTACTAAGACCAGCTGTATTTTTAACTAAAATGATTAATGAAAGTGATTAAAATCAATTACTATAATTAAGGAAAAATTAAGATTAATAATGGACAAAACCATTAAATTAGGGGCCCAAATGACCTAGACACTTGTCCAAAACCCCTTCTATGACCATAATTAGAAAATTAAAAACACATTAGTGGGTTTTTGGTTTTTAAATAATTTTTTTAGGAAAAAACATAGGTACACCATATTTGTTTCAAAATACAAAGTGAGTCCTTTTCCTCCACTATAAACGCCACCACTTCTCCCCGCTACTCACACTAATCAAACCACATTTTTCAGGAAAATTTCAACAAATTTGTTTCCCAACATACCTCACAAGACCATTAATCCATAAATTTGTAAGAAATCCTTCCAGGAAATCCCTTTGGTTTTATCTAAAAGGAGTTACTCGATTATTACGACAACACTTTCTAACTGTATCTTTTCATTCATTTATATTTCCACCACCACAAATATTATTATTTCATGTTTATATAATAAATATTTATACTCAATATCCTAATATGTTTTTATATTGATGGTTTGACCAACAGTTAAACATACTTTTATCTAATTGATAACGAACATACTATTTCTATGTATAGTGAACTACTATTCACGAAATGATAATTGTACATTGTTTCCATTACCACCTCTCATGGAGGCCATTTTGATGGTAAATAAATTTATTTTTGATATATATGATATTTATTATGTATTTATCCTTATTTAATCCTTTTCTAATGCATAATTTTATTACATTACCTTTTTCATTAATGTGATAACATCATTTGAGGAAGTGCGGCCTACCACCACCTCAAACTGATTTTTCTCGTTCACACAATAAATGGAATGTATATATTATTATTATAATTATAAATATGTGAAATAAACATAAATATATTATATTAATTACATAATTACCTTTCTAAGAAAATATATATCATTTTATTTTTTACCCTTTCACATAGTTAAAAAGATTTAACATTATTCGTGGATGTGTGGACTACCTCCTCCTGGACATGATGTGATCCAATTTTCATTAAACAAATTATATATATATATGTATATAATTAAATTATATGGTATTTATGATATAGTGATAATTATGGAAATATATGGTTTTACTTATATTCTTTCCATAACAATCATGGAAAAATAATAATGTTACTCATGCATACGTAAGGCCTACCGTCTCCATGATTGTTACATTGATTCATTTTCATAACCATATGTAATGATTATTTTTAATACAATAATTGATTTATAAATATTAAAATTATGCCATGATTATTATTTTTGGGATGTTATATAATGACCCATTTGACCATAGTTCACCTATTATAATTGTTTTCGACACATAAATTGAATTTGGTCAAAACACCCAACGTAAACTTAATTGATAATTAGTTGTATAAAACATCATAATAAATGATATAAAAGTAATTATAAAATTGAAAATGGTTATGAAGAAAGTATATAATTAAAATAATTTTATTCTATAACAATTTATGGGATGTTTACCAGAAACGAAATTCAAGGTATGGGATTCCCATATCACTTTTTACATTCATGAGATAAATTTCATGCTGAGCACTTACATATTTTGTTTGGTGAATCTACTACCCATTTTGATAAATTATTTGATTAATCATTTTATATTAATGGTATTTTAAACATTAATTTATTTTTATTCCTCCATGAGGATTATGATTTAAAATGTTTCAAAGTGGTATGGGACACTTTTGAATGTTAAAATATTATTTTCATCCACAATAACATTAAGGGTAATTCAATGGTACTTACATTAGGTGAAATTATAAGAAAATTGTTCAATGAAACCTTTAACATTATATCAACTATTTATTCATGAGAATTTTCAATTATTTGTACCATTTTATCATTCATTGATAACGAAATATTTTTAGTAAATGTGCTTTAGGAAATAGAAATTTTTATATATCTTTAGTCGGAGAACCAATTTACTTCTGAAAGTAATTTTTATTAAAAAAAATTTAAAAAAATTTAGTAATTATAAATTTACATTTTTTTTCATTTACCAATGTTTTCAAGGGAATCTTCTTGTCTCTTTCGGAACAAGTCATTTTTCTAACCTTTAACAGTGAAAAAGGAATTTTCTTTTTTACCTTATGACGCCTATATGGATTTACCCACCATCATTTATTGGAAGAAAACTTTTCATGTTTAAAAGGATACTTTTAAAAAAAATATTCGGAAAAGTGATTTTGAATGAAATTTTTTTCCCAATGGTTTTGGGAACCAAAAATATATTTCCCTCAAGTATATTTTTAATAGATATTTTTATTATGTTCCCATTCTTCAACTATAATAACCGTTTATTTAATCCACTTGGTTTATGTTTAATTAATACCATCATTAATATCTCTATGTATAGATTAATTTTTATTTTCTGAATGATAGTATTCAAACTCACTTCCTTGATAACATTTAGTACCATGGAAATATTAAATTTCCTATGATCATTTGACATTGAATTTTCCCAAAATATCCAGATCATTTTTTCTGGATATGATTATTACATAAACTATATATCATTTTTCATATAGTGTTTACGTTTTATGTTATTTTTTAAATTTTGGAAATATTTATAAAATAATATATTTTATTTAATATGATCATTTTATAATGTCTATTGTTTATTTGATTTTAGGAATGTTTTGGACATCCAATACATGAGTTGGAGACTGTTTATGGAAATCTCTATAGGTTCGAGACCAGCTAATCAAATCCCTCAACGCATCAATAGTATCATGAGATGAATTAGTTGCAAAAATTTGAATAGGTAATCTATCTCTTGATGGAAATGGTTCCATGTTACTAGGAAACATAGAGTCTATAAATAAAAATCTACCTCATTTAGTGTTAGTTATTATTCATCCATGATATCATGCATTGACATATCTATAGATTCATTTTATTTTTAGTTAATAGATTAAATAGAATTTGTTTCAGTTTCCAAACATTCCAAATGGAATTTTCCTTACCTAGTTTATTGAATGGAATGTGTTTCCATTTATTACCATGACATGTTGTATATGCAATTCCTTTGGAGTTTGTTGATTATATAGTATTTGTGTTCTATTTTATACAATGAAATGATTATTAATATCATGGATCCATTATTTATTCTCATATACTTTTGACATACTAAGTATTTTACATCACCCTTATTATTTTTCTTCCCTGAGGAATCCGAGAAACAAACTATGAAAGATATTGAGGGATGAACATGATGGACTAGATTTATCCACAATTTTATTTAGTTATTTAGATAACAAATAATGTTTTAATTAGCGTATTAATTTTTAATACCGGATTCATTTATGATTTAGGTTTACGAATACTACTAAAATCATTGTTCATTCAAGATCCGAGTACTTGAAATCATGTTAATGTAATCGATAGAAGACATCAGCTCTGGGCTTTCTGAGGTCTAGTATCTATAGATTACCTTCTGAATTTTTTATTTGAATGTATATATTTGAATCTCAATTTGTCTATCATGAATATATTTTTCTCTATATGGGTGTTTTCATAGAGGTAAAATTTCTATTTTTACCCTTTTTTGATTTAAAAAAACCCTACAGAAGAAGGATTTCAGTTTGTAGGTGTCAAATAGATCACACCTCTCCCCATAAAATTAAAATTTTGTTGGGGTGTTCAATAGATGTCTCTCCCCAAAAATTATATTTTCATTTTTATGGGGGATCAAAATTACAACTCACCAAACAAAAAATTTCTTTTCATGAGATTAAATTTCATGACTCACCCTACAAATGTAAATTCTATTCCAGGGGTCCAAAAAGTGGTGCATCTCCATGAAAATGATTTTTTTTCATTCAGAACAATGTGGAGGCACTCTATGGAGGAGCTATGTAGTGAATCAATTCAAGTTATAGGAATTATTTGTAGATTACATAGTTTCTTTGTGGCATTAGGTCCTGAATCCTTAAATGGATTGATTGATTTTATTCTAGCCCTTTCTAATTCATAAATGTTCTTATGATCTTCCATGCACACCTTTTTAGACCCATAAGGGATAAAATGCATTTTATGACCAAATATTTTTTTTCATTATATATAGTTTTTAATTTAATTCTATAAAAAATATAAAATTGAATTAATATTATAAAATTATATCACATGATGATAGAGAATTATATTTTAAAGTACAGAATATTAATTTATTAATGTATCATAATTTTCATTTTAATTTGATTGATGAATGTTATTGAATTTAAATGAATTATATATATATATATATTAAAATAATTGGTTGTTACATTCTTTCACTTTAAATAAATTTCGACATAGTTATTTTAAATTATTCGAAATTAGTAAAAATATCTAAGGGTATAACTTAATCATAACTCAAGATATAATACTTAATGAGATACCAATCTCACAATGTTATGTAATATTTATATATTCACCGATTAAATAAGAATATATTAATATCTTACAACATTAATACCAAATTTGACTCTTAATTTGACTAAATTTTTTAATATATTCTAGATACAAACCATTAATATCTTTAATTTCATATTCGTATTATTAATAAATATTGAAACCCAAAATGGTTGTGATGATTTCTTAAAAATTCCTTGTGAAGGACATATGAATAAGAAAACTAGATTCTACCTTATCTTATTCTATGGAACCTTCACCTCATCCTATGGTTTATTTTATATAAGTAAATATATGAACATCAATGAAGTAAATCACAAATGACTATTATATAGTAACACATGAATTTTATAGGTTAAATCAAAATTTTAAATGTCCATCTTCCAATTTGGATCTATAAACTAACACATGAACTTCCACAAAATAATATGCTGACATTATTAATATTGTTTCAAAAATAGAAGGTTAATTAATCAAATCATGTCCATAAGTAGTGTATAGCTAGGTGTAGAGTTAGGTCCCATTAACCATGCACTAGAATGATGACTGAGATATACCCAACTAAAAGTTTTCAATGTTTCTACACCAAAATGTTTTAATTTGAAAATAGAATCAGCATGTGAGTATCTAAAGAGGGATGTAACTACTAGAAAGACCACACAATCTATTATTTACCTAAATTTCAGGTGGTTCTTCTATACTTATTCCAACACATTGGTTTCAACTAAATTCTCCTTATCATAATCACTAAAAATATGATATTCAACACTTCTTTCTTAAAGGATTATCTATAATATTGAAAATATGATCAACCTTAACGAATCGTCCAATTATTTAATTTATAAATTTTATCTTATCCTCTAACAATATCCTCCTAACATATAAATTTATCAACAAAGTCATTTGATACCATCTGTAATTTCCACAGACCGATTTTTTTGGATTATGTGCAGAAAACCCATGACATAAATGAATTTCATTGATACACATTAATTATGATTATATGATCAAAAAAATTTAAACCAAACAATTTCTAGTTTAGAGTTTTAAAGAATCGGCGAAAATCACAAACTAAGGAAAGTAATGTATTTCTCATCTAATGAACATGATTTCCAATTGAAAATAAAACCAATTAATCCAAAATTAGTTTTAATAGTTTCCCATAAATACTCCACACACAATTATCCTAAAAACCATGAAAAGCAAATATATTTATTAAAAACCTATGGAATAGAAAAGAAAAAAATATGTATCGGTGAGCTGAATTGATCAGTAAGGGTAAACATTACAATATTTCATAACCTGAGAGAAGTTAGTCAAAAGATAATATCATATAAAGAATGGAATTAGAACATTGAAAATAATAAAATAAGATTATGGAATAAGCATGACAATATTATAAGAAGATGGAATCAAAAGAATGTTCCAACAACATATACATGAAATTGCATTTCATGTCTCCCTTCCATTTTAATATAACATAGTTTTCTTGTCTAGCTACCCAAACACCATAGTTTGATAGGCTCACTACCCATGATCCATGATATCTCATGAGATTGAAAAATTCCCCAATGAATCTGAGTAATATATAATCATGGGCCCATGGATGAAATATTGAAAATTATAAACATGTGTTCTCCATGGATTTAATAAAAAAAAATTAAAACCCCAAGGTAATAAAATTGTCTACATAAATTTTCCAATAGGTTTCCCAAGAAATTATTCATAATTCCATCAATATATATATATATATATATATATATCATCACAAAACCATGGAAAATAAATGGGTATCTTTTTGAACACCCTTTTGTAATGTAATGGAAAATAGGGAATTTACATAGGAAAGGCATTGAAAGAAAATAATGACTGTAAAAGTTGATCATTATCCTTGAAAGACAACTGGGCATCCCATATTTTTAGAATAAAATTTGAAAATATATCCAATTAAATATGGAGGATTTTATCATTTTATGAATACCCATGATAAAAAATATTTCATATATGAATAAAACTGTTAGAAGAATTCATAAATATATATTAAGAACGAGAATTACCCTTATCCATTGAAAACATTTACACTAGAAGATTTTATTATATCATAAAAATAATAATTTAGATTTTAAAAAAATATAACCATAGAGAGGATTCCAGTTTGAAATATAAAAAGCGGAAGAAACATACGTAAACATGTAAATGTGTAAAAGAGATTATTGTTTGTCAAATATAACCCACATGTATGAATTTTAAAGGATTCATTTTAATTTTCTTTCTGAAATTCATGGTAGTATATATTAATTTTAATTATATTTGGTAATAATTAAATTTTAAATATTTTAAAACATTACATTTGAAGAAATCATTCATAAAAAATAATCATACAGAGAAACACTGAATGTATATTAAAACCATTTACTAAAACCCACATCATAAATCGATTCTAAGTCATTTTATTTATTATGGGTGAATATATATATATATGAATGTTACATGAATTATTATATAAAATAATTTTGATATGTAAAACATGTATATGGAAGAAATTGATTCATTTAGTTGGGTTGGAATCATTCGTTTCAATGACATAATTTAAGAGAGAACCTATCCCACGGTGGGAAAAAATTTATTCAAATGGATTAATTTATTCAAATATAAATATAATAAAACATATTTAAAATTAAATTATTTGATAAATGAGACTTTTAAGATCAATTTTATGAATAAAATTAATAACTCTTAGAAAAAATAACATGAGTCGAAAAATTAGTATCGTTTTAACAAAAAATGAACGAGAAAGATCATGAGTGCTAACCTAAAATACCATAAATAAAATATATTTCATGATATCATAATGATTTTTCATCAATTAAACTATATAAATGTAAATTTATGTATAATGTAAAAAATTTCTCAATGAAGGGATGTTGAGAAAAAAATCCATTATTGCATAAGAATATTATAATAAAATACCTTGAAGGAAAGATAATAAGGATATGAAGTTAAAATACCATGATATATGATAATAAATGATACTAAATATCTAATTGAATTATATACACCATTAAAAATAAATTATCTGAATACCAACACGTGTCTTGAACAATGATATTTTGATACAAAACAATTACCTATGTCAGAAATCATTCTATAATTTCATATAACATACTGAATAATCAAATTAAATTTAAGAAATTTTTTAATAATAGTATTACCCATATAAAATTAATTTTTCACGGTTTGATTATCATTATAACTTTCTTATGTTAAAATTTGTTCCCACTCATATTGGTTACTCTATGTGGTTTAGTTGATTTTTATGTGAATTTTGGGGCATATTAAACATGGATAACTTTATTATAAAAAAATATTTAAAAACAATAGAATATAAATTAAATTATTGACATCATTTTTAAAAATAAAAAATATGTTAATTTTATCCATGTTAGGTGTTCATGAAAAAAAATGTCATTCATGGAGGTGATAGTCCTCATAAAATCATGATAATGTCTTCATTATTATTAGTCAGTGATAGTGGTGAAGGTGGATAATAAGTGAGAATTTAAAAAATTTAAATACATTATATGAGTCCTATTTATTCAAAAAAAACAATCAATATTACTACCCAAGAGAGGTGGTGATGAAAAACTTAAACCTTCATTTTGAGAAAGTTGTAATCCATGTACAAGAACTAAAAAAGGTCCTTATTTTTCTTAGTATATGGAAGATAAAAAATGTAGTTATACCATTATTTTAATAACATATAAACGTGGTAGTGATGTTTTTTTAACATTATAAAATATTTATGGTCGGTTTCAAATAGAAATAACATATAATCAAAGCAATGAATGATGTGATAACCAAATTGAGATTTTTAACTTCTTATTGATGAAGGCATTAAATTTGAGAGACTTAGTTTAATTTATTGTAACATGGTACCTTTGGTCATATAAAAAGAATTAGATGAAATTTGGATTAGTTTCATTGAAATTTACAAAAATTAGATAATTATTGAAAGGGTGGAAGTGATCCCCCTTTTAAAAGTGATAAAGAAGAACATTTCCAGGGAAAATAACGACATGTAGGGGGTAAGAATGGAAGTGAATTAAAGTTAAGTGAGTTAGGAAGGATACTTTTTGGGATATATGTGGGGCTGAATTTACAAACCAATAATGAGTTTCTAGAAGGTATAAAGGTCATCTGAACTTAGGAAAATTTGAGCAACCTTAAGTTAGTCATTTAAAAAGTTATTACTCTTAATTAAGTATTAATCATAGTACATATTTTATTACTTAAAATATATGTGGAACCTTTTCACCAAATTTCAATATTTAAAAAAATTAACATCTATTCAATATAATCCATTTCATAAATATAATAAATGATTATTTTAAATAAAGCACACTTAACATATAAATTTTTATTTATACTAAAAGAGTGTTTTCAACATTAAACATTTATATATGATAAAATTATTATGGATACCGATTTTCAAGATACTAATTTATGGTTATAAAAAATTATTGAAATGTGATATTAAAATTGGAAAATAACCTTAACATAACTTATTGAAAATTAATTAAAAAATTACATAAAACTGTTTAATTTATCAATGGAAAATTTATTTTTATTCTAAAAATATTGGAAATTGGTTTTCTAGGGTCAAATAATTGCAAAAAAAATAACACTTTTATTAATTATGTTAATATTTTATCACTTCAATATCTTTATGACATTATATTTCAATCTTATAAATTTAAAAATCCTAAAAAAATATTATTTTCCTAAAACTCGTATTTTCAAATGAAAATCAATATTTTCAATAAAATCTCAAATATTTATGATATGTAAATAATTATACTCTAAATTAAATAATAAATATAATTATATTTAATTATATTTCAAGTTATTATATATTTAAATTATAATTGAAAATATGAAATATATGGAAAAATCCTTTTGTTGACAAAAGGTGTTTTAAATCGTCGAGAGTTTTTAATACAACTTTATACAAACAATCCAATTTAATGAATTTCAATATATTGGACACCAAATTGAAACATAATAATTTTATAAATGTTATCAACTAAATTTATTAAAATATAATAATTTTCATTTTAGTCATTATGATGAAAGTTTCCAAATTTATGGACATAAACATATACTAAAATCTAAAGTTGTTATAGATTGCATAAATCAAGAAATTGGGGACTATGTGTATCGATGCATTGTTTTGAAAAAGTTCATGGTTTAATGAAAATATCCTATAGTACTCATGAAACATATTCCAATTACTATATAAAAGTGGTAAAATATTACAATGTACTTTCTCTTTGGGAATCCATATACTCCAACGAAGAATGGTTTAACTTGGGCCATCAATGATCGTCTTACTATGTATGCTTATATTTTTGCAACAAGATAAGATATACCCCTTCAGAATATTTATTATATTTATATATCAATGAAATTATAAGGATTCATGGTGAATCTTTATCAATTTCATCTGACCATTTCCCTCATTCCACATTGAAATTTAGGAATAGTATTTAAATCTATCTCAATAATAACATTTATTAAATCACATCATATCATCACAAAATTGATGTTTTTTTAGAAATGTCTATCCAAAAAATTAAAGGCATACTGAGATCATGTTCTTTTGACTTCCAATGTATACAAGATCAATATCAACCATTGGTGGTATTTGAAAAAAATAATATCTTCCACTCGGGAAACCATATGGAAAAATATAATGAATTTTATGGTAATTTGTTTCATACTCCACACTCTTATGAAGAAGTTAAGATATAAAGATAGTTGGCCCAAATCTTTTAGATAAGATATATATTAATTTGTAGAAAATACACGATCATAATAAATATTCCTATAATGTATAAAATAGCTATAGAGATAATCAAACGAATGGGTTGGAATTTCATGTGGGGTATCATGTGTACATTATGGTTTTCCCATGGAATGGAGTAGAATGATTTGGTAAAATGGGGAATTAAAGCATTATGCAAATTGGGAATTTTTAAATATTAGAATGAATTGGATTTGTAGCTCATCGATTTTTTATGCCCCCCAACTTTTCTAAAGTACATGATGTCTCACATGTTTTATTACAGAAGACATTTATACTAAATCAAATGCATGTCCTCACATATAGGGGGATAGTTTTGTATCCGAATTTTTTGTAATGTGGATCCAATAAAATATATTATCACTATAGGTCAATTTTTTAAAAATTAGATAACTCAATTGGTTAAATTCAATTGGTGAAATTAAGAACTATAAGAGCAAAATTAGGATCCTGAAGAAGACCTATGGATCGAATAACCAAATTTGTTCAGTGGATGATATATACCCCAAATTCTAGAATAAAATTATTTTAGGGCGGTTGAATTTAATATTTGAGATCCTACTATAGTAATTAAACACAATATCTAGAACTACTATAAAATTCATACTCTAAATAGAATTTATTAGCGAGTACATATAAATTTATTATTTATAAATGATTCCATTTAATATTCGAATAATAAAATCTATATTGGAAGTCTTCATAAATATATTCTCTTAAGATGAAATTTTGTAATTTTTAACAAAATATTTGATTTATAAGTTTGTAATGAAAAATTTTATTTTTTCCAGAACATGAATTGTTTTTATGATAAAAAAATACATAATTATAAAAACTTTTATACTGTTAAATAATTATTTAAGAATAAAATATATATATTTGATACAATATTCCAAAATAATAGAACCATTGTTCTATATTTTTTTAACGTAAGTAATATTTTTGAGTAAAACAATATGTTTCTTTAAATTAATGTTATCTTCATAATATTTTGTCATTTATTGATAATAGAAGCCCCATCACATTTATATATTTTATTATAAACTAAATTAAGACATAAAAAAATCATTGATAATTTTCATTAAAACGTTATTTTTATGTTTAGAATGTTATTTTAATATAGATGGGTTTTACAAACACTAATATTAAAATTAGTTGTAATTTTACTCATACATAAAAAATTTATTGTAATGAAAGAAATTAAATTCAGAATAATAAATTTTAAATTAGGTAATAACACTAATCCAATATTTAGAAATTGAAAATTAATTACATTATTTAAAAATTAATTACCATTGTAAAATTAAAATGGATTATTTAAAAATAATTTTATAAGTGTTATATAAATTTCACATAAATAAATTTGACTTCTATATTTTATCAAATTTATATGTTTTTTAAACATATATAAAATATTTATATAGTAGTTTAATTAATAATAAACTTAAATAATTCTAATGAATATTTGTTAAATAAAAACGACATTATTTATGAAAATATTCTTCATAAACCTAATGTTTTAATTAAAATTTTTATTTTGTTAAATTTAGAAGTATAATTGGATTAAAAGGATTAAACATTTGTATTCAATAAGTTATATTTTAATATTGTTAATGATAAAATTCTTGTAAGATAATAATTATTGTGCATACTATTTAATCAAGATTAATAATAGTAACAATGGGTGGATAAAGTATCTCAAATTTTAAAAAACTAAAAGGTCATTTATTCCTTCTATAAAACAATGTTAGTTATGAAATTCATATCCACAAGTCTTAACTTCCATTTTTATAACTAAATCACCTGAATCATCTAAACCTCCCAACACCCTTGTTATTCCATTATTAACCTTACCTAATAATAGTTTCTTTTAAAATGACCATCTTTCCACAAATAATATGATCACTTTCCCACCTATTATATTATCTTACTCCACCCCAATGTCATTTATCAAGATGTCCCAAAATATATCCCTCTATAATGTCTTCAAAAATAGTTCATATGGTATTATAGGTTCCTCCCAATCATCAAGAAGCTACTTAACAAATTGAGGGTTTTCAATCCTCCTATTTCATTTTTAATTAAAATTATGTAGTTATTATACTCCTTAAAAAACTCATTTTGGAAATTTTATGTTATTATCTCTCATTTAAATTTTCATTAATGAAATAATACTTACCCCCTCTCCTTATATTCTTTTTCCTATTTTGTTATTAGGATGACATAAGGTCTCTCATTCCACCCATTCCATTTTTAATTACAACCCATTATTATAATGTTATAATGATTTTAAATATACGGAATTTAAAAAATTATATATTCATAACGATGTTTCCTCTCAATATATCATTTTCCTTATCAATAATGATACCCACAAATCATAAATTATTAATAAGGTAAATAATATATGGTTTTCTAATTAAACATTTCCTTGATGGATTCTAGCACGTATATGTAGTCTTGTATAGATGGACCTAGGTATAATCACCCTAAAAAATATGTTTGAATACTTCAATCATCCATAAACCATATTTGTGATGAGTGGTTCTATGTCTACAGACCTCAGATGAATATTTTGTGGGATATTATTTTGAACATTAAAATTCTCTTTAAGAAATAAGAATAATGATTTTCCCTCCATTTTTGTGGTCTTCTACTAGTGACAAATATTGAAATAAATTACTATATTATATTTTTTAAAACCAATACTTTGAATTTACCATTATCCAATACCTTGTCATTATATATTTGATAAGGGTGAAGCCTTATACATTGAAAAAACCCTCTAGTTTTTATGTCTATTTTGGATTTGATTAATCATCCACATTATTTCACCTTATAGGTTATGATAAAGTTACTCCTTTTATTGAAATCCGGAAATTAATTTTTTTTCTATATATTTTTATTCTAATCTATATTATTTTTTGAAATTAAACTATGTATTGTTTTACTATCCAAAATTTTTCATTGTATGGGTTGGGATCACGTTTTCCATTTCATTAAAATTTTTAAACTTTTAGGAATTTCACATGGCAGTTGATTATAGGAAAGTTGATTACGTATTGTCTAACCACCTACCATTTTTCTTAGTATGGGTAATAATCATGTTATCCATTTCATTTATATGTGGATAATTATTAGTGCTTTGTATCCTGCTTTTCCAATATGGATGATTATTGGAAATGTTGATTAGGAATTTTTTATTCATTTCTCATATAAAAAATTAATTGGACATAAACAAGTGAAATGTGTGTCTAATAATTATATATCACTTTAGATGCATTTGTTATTCCCTAGAGGGAAACATGTTTCGGTATGTTGGTGAATTGATTCCAAAAAAAATATTTTTTAATGATGCTATAATCATGATGTCTTTGCATATGGTATGAAATTAACAATATGAAATTAAGAATTTCATATATAAGGAATATGTTATTGTTTTTATGTGATATATTTATTTACATTACAATCCATGGAAATATTTTGATTATACTCTGATTTTTTATTGATTTTAATTAATTATTTTTTTATATCACTTGTGTCATGTCTATGATAACAAAAATCTTAATTTATTCTACACCTTACCGAGGAACTGATCTCACTATTTTTTTATTCCATTATTAATGAAAATTAGAGAGTATATAGGTATATTTTTTTGGAATATAATGTAATGAATATTAATTTTATCCTAATGAATATGTTCTCTAATTTTGTCTACTAGGGCATGCATCAAGGTGGTGATGTGACATATTTACATCTTTGATAGTGGTCTACTTCCTTGGATTGGTCACAACCTCCTCCAATGGGGTGATTATAATTAATTACCACATTTCAAATATAGGAATCCTATAACAGCATGTTTGATGTTGTTGGATCCTTGATTGGAATAAGGTAATGGGATGTCGACACATACTCTATGGATTCCTCATGAGATTTTGAATCCTTATCTTGGTTTCCATCACATATTTTCTTCATGTTCAGGAATCCTTTTCACAATTCTATATTGAATTGGAAAATAGTTAATTATTCTACATATAACTTGGTAGGGAGGCTACCAATGTTAAGAGTTGATTGTGATGTTGTATATGGATCGAAATCTATACACATTTGGTGTGTTTGGATCATGTAATTTCCTTATTATTTTAATGTTGAGGTAATATCCTTTGTAAGGAATTATAAGTGTGGAAACAATATAATCCAATGTTTATTGAAGGGAAAAAATCTCCAGGGTGTATGGTAAAAAATTTCTGATGCCTCAAGCATCCCATTTTAAAACATGAGGTAGGGATTTTGATTCCTCTGGTTGAATAAAAATTTAGGTTCTTATGGTGACATAATCATAGGTATAAATTCTCGTGGCAATATAATTATTGGTTTAGAGCCTTTTGTGGAACTAGTCAAATTTATCGTATTTTGGACTATTCATAAATACAATTATCACTTATCAAGAAAAATATAGGTGAGTATTAAATGGTTATATAGTGGGAACCTCATCATGGATTGTGAGAGTTTAGTGTGCCCCTAGAGGGAATGATCACACATTAGGGGTTTTAACTCTTAGTTAAAAGATAAAAATGATTTATCTAGTGTTTGGATTGAACCTCATGGAGGAATATTCTATATCTTATTAGATGATAGGGATAAAAACCCATATAATTCAAGTACACAGTTTAAGGTTATGACACAAGACTAGTCCATACATTTTAATACTTTTTAGTATGGATACTTTTGTCAAAAAATTATTAAACAAATGGGATTGTGTCAGAATTACACATAGAATTGGGATACAATTATGGGGGATCATATCATAATTTTAACGGATTCATCTTGGGTTTGTTCCACTAGGTAATGTATCATTTTGACATCTTTCATTGAGGATGTTATTTTATAGTTTAATGTCATGCGACAAAGATATTTTCAGGAATTTTAATATTGTATTAATATTATGTGGATGCTATAAAAAATAAATTATTATAGTTTTGATGTGGGTAGGGAATATACAATGGGACGACCATAACTAGTAATGGTAGGAGGAGAGTAGGATAAGGTAGTATCCCCCAAATAAGCGAATGAAAATATATCTCCCTTGATGATTCCACCATGAGGTGTCATATAGGGGGTGATGTTGGTGTTCCTATTATATGGAAAAAGAGGCAATAAGATTTTATAATACACACTTGGATCATAGTTTCTAAAACTGAGGGTTGATTTTTTTCAGTCCTGAGGATGATTGGGGCATGAGTGAACTCAGATTTAATGGGTGCGAGGATCCTGAAAATTGAACATGCACAAAACTATGTACGGAGGAAAGATGAATTTGGTTAGGGAGCCAAATATTGTGTAATGGAAAATTTGGGTTGCACACACCTTGGATGGTTTTTGAGCTACGAGATCTAGAACAATAATGGGGGAGTGATTCAAAAGGAATAGTTTCATGTAACTTTTGGGGTTTCACGAAGTTTGGGTTTGCTCAAATGATGTTCATCATGTAATAAAAAATATTTCGATAAAGGAATTTTTCCTGATGGAATCTAAAAAATAATTTGAAATGATTTGGATACTATATTTTTAGTGAAAGTTATCTACCAGTTGGAACCCACAAGAACGTTAATGTGGCACAAGTTTTTGAATGATTGAGATTCATGAAAGTGCGATAAATGCATAAAATAACCAATGGTCTCTCCCCAAAAATGGGGTTGGATATAATATATTTTTTGAAAAAAATTATTCCAGGTGTTATGTCATGACAATTATGCTCTTTCACTTAATATGTTGATGGTTTGAGAAACTATTAGTTTCACACCTCTTGTGCCTTTTCAACTAGGGTAAAATTGAATAAGTATTAAATTTTATATATCCTTTCTATTATATTTGTATTTTATTCCAATATTAGAGTTTCACACAAGATAATTTGTGTGTTCCCTATAACATTTTTTAGATATTTACCAGAATTTGTCCATGTGTGAGTGAATAACATCACATTTTCATGGACGTGATGTTGTTTCCAAACTAGGAAGTTGTGAGAAATGGTTCAAATATTAATGTACTCAATTCCTTGGCTCTAGAACAGTTCCATGAGATGAGTATTTCACTCACATTGTAAAAAACAAGGATGTTGATGGATTATATGAATTTTCAAGGCCAAAAAAGGACCCCCACCCTCTAAGTTAAAGATAATTGAGTATAAGGGGGGTTAAATTATGGGGAAAACAATGGAATTCAAGTTATTATTCATTATTTCACATAACTCTGAGGATGTTTATATGACCCTATAGAATAAACCCATACACTTGTTGGTCCCACAACTATACATAGTTCAAGGTGTATTGGTATCGTAACCTAAATTTCACATATGTTGAGCCTTATATTATACATATAACTAAAGTATCTTTTACAGACTCCAATTTTCTTACATCACAACAATTTAGGTAACTACACTTATCTAATAGACATTCTATCAAATTGATATCTTTTTTGTGACATTGTGTGAACTAATTTCTAGTGGCATTAAACAAGGTGAATTTCAAGAAACTACATCTATTTCATAATCAAGACATTGAGAAATCTATGACCCTGTCAAAAATGGTTGATAAATCTCCTCAGATTATCACCACCACCACCACCACCACTGCTGCTACAACAATAAGGGATAAAATTTCATGGAGTCCTGAAATCACTCAACTAAGAGGTTGGAATTAATGAATTCTACATTTTTTGATGGAGTGATTGTGGTGCAAAGTGGATATCTACTGAGAAACAAGATACCCTGTATAATTATAGACTTCTTAATATTGTATATATCTATACTGTAGAGAAATTTATGACAGGGTTATGGTTCTTAAGACAGGATAAACATCAATTCTCAAATATCATAGTTATAAGATATTTACTCAAGGAGTGTGAGGATGGTGTTTTCAACTCAATAAATGGTTATATGAGAGTAGAAACTGTAGAACAACCAGTAGATAGGAGTTATGCAACATTTATTCAATAATATTTTACACAATCATTTTATGAAACTTTATAGTATGGTATTAGGATTTGAACATTCAAGATGATGATAACTTCATGAATGAAAAGTATTTTCTGATATTGGAATTAGAGGAGGATAGAGTTATTTTGGAAAACACTGGAATATGGAAAATGATTAATACCAGGGGATCATCATGGTGGTGTGTATCTAATATATATTGTACATGTAATATCCTTCTACCTTTTTGAGTGGGTGGATGTTTTTTATCAGGGATGCTCACATGTTTTTTTAGATACTGATCCTATTGATTGCTATAATCTTGGTGGGTAACAACATGATAAATCCAAAAATCCCCATCATGGACTCACTATATAAACATCATGGGAATTTCATGTGGGTGGGGTCATGCCAAGGTGCATCAATGATTAATTCCAGTTCCTTCATGGATGGATCACTGTGTACTTAATGATATACGATTTCATGACCTCCATTTCACCTCTAAATGTTAGTATGTGACTATCCCTCATCGACATCATAATTATTTAATCAAGGATGATTAGAATGGTGGGATTATATCCAAATTCCATAATATTGGAAAATTCAACTTATTCCCATTCCTAACCATGGTTGAAAAATGGATGACACCCAGGAGGGGTACTAGAATATAGGGAGTACATGCATGTCTTCTAAGGTGTGGTGATTGGTGTACTGATCTACAACCACACTAATTATGATCCATATAACCCATCTCATTTTTCATGATAGGTTGATTGAATCTAGTATCCAGTGATTTATGAATACAAAAAAGGGTAATTGGGAAACACACCCCCTCTACCTCCACTAGATATGGTAAATGTTTTTCGTTGAAGGATCGAAGAAGGTGATAATGCATCCAGTGACCAAGAAAAACATCAACCATAACCAAAATTAATTCAACAACAAGGTATTGGCATATCATAGTTCATTTCAATGCTGAAAATTTTAGAGGTTGGGGCCCATGAACTATCCTCATGAGAAATAACAGGGAATAAAAACAACTCTCTAGGGTTTTCTCAAGGAATCATAAAGAGCTCAAGATGGAGTAGGTGGAGATCAGAGGGATTCCCCACCTAAAACATCAAATAGGGTACCTTGACCTACAACATATAGAGATTCTGAGCTCCATATAAGTATATCCAAGAGCTTGAGAAACGCTCCAGATCTAGATCTAGAATGTCTTACGAGACATTGACGAATAAGATTCACAACCTAGTGATGGAATTTGATGATTACATATATCTATTTATAAATGGGTAATGGTTAATGATGTGGTTTTCTTAAATGCTAAAAAAATATTTGTGGATGTCCACTATGGGTGGAATCAAACTACTTGAACTTGAGAATCATAGAATTACAACTATGGTGAATTTTCTAGAGAGACACATGTTATTGGTGGACATGGATGCTCTGTTGCACTAGATTATAGATGGAGAGTCTTCCATTTATTCTAAATTTATAATGATTAGTGAGGTTCCCAAGGGGGTTAATATTGATAATTCACATACACAAGAGATGTAAACTCATTGAATTGGCTCCCAAGGCTCCACTGATGCAGATTCATCAGTCTTAAATGCTATGAAGTCATGAACTCAATAGTATATAGAGGTGACCTCTATGGATGAAGATTTTAATGAGGCAATATTTGATGAGGGTAGACCCAAGATCATGTGTTTGGTATTTCAATTGGTACTTATTTACATTTCTATCATCTCGAACTCATGATTTTTAATTTGTAGAAGTATAATCCAGATAGGGTTAGAAAGCCTCCTATGATGGAAAAGAGAGGTCCACTTCTAGGATAGGGGAGCCTCCATTGGATTCTATCCCTAAATACATGGGGGAATAGGCTGCTGTAGTGTATGACACAGAGAACTCTTTAGGTTACCCTGCCCTATAGGTCATCTAGGGGATGCCCCACCATGGAATTCAATTTTCATTCTCCTATATTGATGGGGAGAATGACCTGAGATGGATGATCATCTATGTCTATAATCACCCTAAGGTAATCTCTAGATTCTATTGAACCTTATTTCTTTAATTTACTTTTTAATTACATAATATATTTTTACTATCACATTTTATTATCTTATATTACCCCTGGTACATTCAATTTAATGGATGCTATAGTGGTCTTGGGGATGCCTAGTGGTGTTGAGGGGTCCCCCGTTGTGGAAATCCCCTTCGAAACCATATCCCTAGAGATCTTGGATAGGGTGGTTGTTTCTTATGAAATTAATGATGAGGGGATAGAGGATGTGGAAACCATGTTAATACTCAATTTTTCTAAATTTCCACTAGAAAGGGTTTCTCTTTACATGCATGTAATCAACTAATCATTCCACCTTCACTCTATTTGTGATAGGACTCACATGGGTATCACAAAAAACTGCCAAGATTAACGGAATTTGGGATCTTGAACTTGTCCAAGTGGGTATACTGATCTTGGAGTGTTATACTATATATGGATAACAATACCCAGTTTATGAGGATTAACCTTTTCTGCTGGAAGATTCAAATATGGAGTTGAGGATCCCTAAATCTTTTGATGGTTTCACTGTTGGAGAATCATCTAGGGAAATTAATCTGAATCTTGACATGAATCCCAATCCATCTCGAAGGATACTAAGGGAGGATCCCATAAAAATGTTATTGAAACCTTTGATACCATCATTCACCACCTAAAGACTTGGAATATTTTCAGTCTGATGTGACCTAGGAGAACATGTTCATCCATATTAGGAAACGAATGCATGTGTTAGGCTATATGACCCACACCTCATGGGTTTACCTAGTATGTTTGGGTGGATTCCTCTCCTATGGGATGATGTACCTAGATACTTCCTTGATGGACTCCAACATCCTCCATGTTATGGAAGAAGACTTCTCAACCAATAAGGTGTATGTGGAATAGGTATATTTTGATATATCCCAATACAAGGATAGTTCTGTAAGCATCAAATAACCCTTGGTGGTCAACATGATCTGTCTCAACTAGAGGATCTAGCTCAATAACATGAGGTCATCATCACTACCAAGAGAGATATCATCTACAATTATAGGGTTATGTTCATTGGGGGATGGTCCTAAAGTTGAAAGAGATTCATCCTTGGTAGATGAATTTGGGGATGAAAAGAGTCGATTGAAAATCCAGGATGAAAGGGTTTTCTCTTTGAATGGGTAGAAAATGGGGAAGCTGGCTAGGTGGAATTGGACTCTCGAGGCCTCCATAGAGAAGTTGGAAAAGCTTCAGCAGTCCCTTTCTCATATTGATCCTTAGGAATGAGCATTATTTTTTAATGTGTTTTTATTGTAATAATGTAGAGGCTCTAGCCTAATGATGATTCTCAATAATAATATAAATAAATATTGTTTTTTGAACTCTTATTGTGCATAAAAAATTGTTTCATCTTGATCACATGAATTGTGTATCCAAATATTCACCGCTATGTCTGCATGATTCATGATACATGTGAGAAATAATAGATGAACAAAACATCACTTTCCAAAATGATAGTTCCCGAAAAAGACATTAAGATTTGGGTTGAATGATTCTTTGAAATCTGTGAGTGTCTGGACTATGAAATAATTAGTTGGATAAAGTTACTCTAAATGCTCTACCTTCCTTCAAAATGTGTGTAGGTGAACGTGTTGGGTAATATTGAAGACACTAGATTCATTCAAAACCAAGTGAAAAATGGGGATGTGAATCAAGAAATCTAGGACATGGTATGCATGGAGGGGAGACAATCCAAATGAATATGTGTGCTGACTATATTTGAAACATGGGTCACATAATCACACTAGCAATAGAGGGGAAATAAAAATGAACGAAAAGCATTTAACATATTCTAAAAATGGGAGTCATCAATATTTCTCCATATGTTCTTCTAGGTGGGTGTGTAGGATCGAAGGTCAGGTAGTTTATACCAGAACCATAACCAATAGAGGATATTGTTAATATGTGGAATATGGAGGGGATCTAATTCATGTAGATGAAAAGAAAGGGAGTGAATGGAATAAGTTTTAAAATGATGTTTGACTCTCTAAGAATTATGATACCATTGATATGAACACATTGAGTGTATCTATTAGAAAAATAAAAATCAAAACAATACTTAAAAGAGAGGAATCATCTTGGAGGCATAGTGTTTTCCTTGGAAGACGAGTGGTGTAGTAGGTGACCAAAATTTATGGGACAAAAGGTACTACCAATCAAGGGCCTAAATGTTTATTAGTTTTACATTATAAAATGAAAATGAGAAACATACAATTTTTATGACATGGGTAAAGGATATTGAATATGTGTTTTAACATCATACCATGTGGATGATACTTCATAACATTTAATGTCATGTGACCCTGACATATCTAGCACATTTTAGTATATTGGGACAAGGAAATGAGACCTGAAATGAAAATCATCCTTTATATTGATGTACTTTAATATATAATAGGGAAATATAGGGGATGCTTTAAACAACTAATAATTGATGATTCTATCATAAAAAGAGGTCTAGGGTTGAATGATATAAAAAATGGTCTCATTTTCTAGAATTATCATAGATGTTACGATGATATGCGATCTAAGTGCCACGATATATCTAATAGAGTTGGGAGTTAATCAACACATAGTTATAGAAGACACCATACTAAGAGATCAATGCCCAAATTAGGGGAGTATTCCCCTTATCTAAGGACATGAGGTTGACCATGTTATTTAAAACATCTTATAATATGTTTTTATATATAAAAATTAAGGTCATAAAACTAGAGAAACAGTTATCATATAGATTAATATCTTTTAGAAAGGATGTTGGGTGTTTTAGTTAACGGTTTCATAGCCTGAAATAATTATTTTTAGACAGTTTATGGTCATGGTGATTAGACAAAAAGGGGGATGTTATCAGTTTAATGTCATGGGTATTTGACAGTGTTATGGAAAATAGATTATTTTGATGATTCTTGGACCAAAAGGTTTTGTTTCATAGGGATGTTTGGGTGGATCAATAGATTATAGCTATAACGTGTATAGGGGGCCTTAAAGACCGAAGATCGCAAAAAATATTTTCAGGTTCATTTGAATATAATTTAAGGTCATTATACTAGGATGAGATTTGATTTATTCCCATTTAAATTCATCAAACATTTATAGAATTAATAAATACATAATATTTTTGGACAACTATACATCTCATCAATGTGTGGGAAAATCCAGCACAACTCCTAACACCATGCGATCCTAGCTCGATGTGAGAAACAAGATGTTGAAAGAAGTTCCCAGTTTCAAAAGAGAGATCATAAAAGGGTGGAAAGAATCCAACTTTGTAAGGTCCTAATGATTCAAAATTATTTGTTCATTGTTCATGAAATCGTGGTGGGATATCATCTGGTGTGTTAAAAATCTACCGGAATAAATGGAGGTGGAAGTTTGATAATTACTAAATCATCAGATTTAGACTAAAAAAGTGAGGAAAATTATTTGTTAAAGATGGATATTATGAATATAATAAATAAAGGTCCCAAAACCACACATGTTGAGAGTGAATCGAATAAATTGTTTTCATCCATTGACCATGTTTTAAAAAGGGAAACTATAATATTTCACCTGAGATATTTTGTGGTGTGCACCCCAAATGGGTGATGATCCATTTTTATTATCACAACTATTTTAAGGGGCTATTTCAAATAAAAAGGGTGATAAGGATCCAAAAAAAGAAAGGAATGAGGTTTTGAAGTTAACATATTGGGATGTTCAGTGATGAGTTAAAACAGTCAATGATAGAGTGTGCCATGTGCTCGAATGTGTTTCATGGGTGTATAAGAAATAATCAATTGAATATGTCCCTCAAGGGGAATGAACTAAAAATAGGTTGGTGGTAGTCTTGATCCCAAGATAATAGATCAAATAATCACAACATAAACTATTTGATACTCTCATCTTGTAATAAAATATCCTGCAATGTGATGCGTTAAGTGATCGAGACTAGAATAGGGGGAATCCACTCTATTGAGGAACCTAGGAATCATGATGTTTTCTATAATAAGATTAAGACAAGGAACATTTAGTTAAATATCATGTATATAGAAAGTTTAAAACTTATTTTAACACCATATATTGAGTATGAATTGTTACTATAGTTTAATATCATATAGTATTGACCAATGTGTCATTCAGCTTAACAACTTTTGGAAAGAAAATTATCGTATAGTTTAATATCACGTGACAGAGATGTTGTCACAGAGTTTTTTTACAGGGATGATTATAAAATAATTATATGTTATCTTAGTAGGAATTTATCCTCCACGAGACTATGATTTTCGTCATTTTAATTTAAATTCCTATCACAGATTGATGTAGTTTGTGTGAATACCACTTAAAGAAAATGGCATTGCTGGAATTTTTGATTCCCTGCCCTTCAATGATAATCAATGATTATGAAATATTTGGATATACCTTATGGCTAATATAAGGACCCTCACATTGGGTTACCACATTGGTGGATTATTTTCTAGAATCATTAGAATCCTTAAAATAAATACCATATCGTCTAGATGAAAAAATATGGAGTTGAATCTTTTTGTTGATGTCTAATTACACGTGATTATATTATATTTTTAGGTTATAAAGTTTATTGATTATGTTTTATTATGGTTATTCTAACTTGTCTAGTTGTACATCCACTCTTCTTTCTTGTGTCTTCTAATCGTATATGGCTAATAAAAATTATGGATGCTAAACCTGTATAGTGAAATCATCTTATTTAATATATATCATAGAGTATTAGGTATTCTATTAATAATTTCAGGTTTTTGTCTGATAGTACCATATGGAATATGATATCTTATTGTGAAAACATTTATTTTTCAAGACCACCATAATTATTATGATTTTAGAGATTGTTTTATTGAATGATTATATCTTCCCAATTACATGTGTGGATAGAGGGACTTGTGGTTGGACCAAATATACTACTTAACATATTGATTCTTTATCTTGGATGAATAAAAATTGGTTTCTTTTCTTATGATTATTGTGTGAGGAATACTAAATTAATGGACAATGCATAAATTCGGAAACAAAATCATGGTCCACAAATGGACTTCTATGTGGAGGATTTATTTCTACAACTTTGAGAATAATTATATAGAGGTCATAAGAAACCTACACTACTGAATCATTTTGTAGTAGGTACATGCCTACAATGTAATTCCACCATATAGAAAAGTGCTAAGAAAACCTGGTTTCATGGATATATTCTGATTGAGGATTTATAAATTTGGAATTGGTTTTCTAGGAATCACACTACATGGAAAAATCTATGTTGTCAATAACCATGGTGGTCTAGAAATATACCAACAATTGAATATGGTGCTGATGATTTAATACTACTTGATCTCCCCCATATGTCCTATCAAGGAACTCCTACATTAAGTGAGGTACTCATTCCGTGAAATGAAATGGGTGAGGATCGCATAAAATCAATGCATGTATTGGGTTTTCCCTAGGATTGGTACATCATGAAGGGTAAATTCCACCACAAGTCAATGCATTATCGCCTTCTTGGATCAATCTAAATGGTGAGACCCATATTGGAGATAATCGATTGATGCAGTTATAAAAATAGAAAACTCTTTGACTATTGGGGAATTTTAGGGGCCTCAAACAGAAGTGATAGTAGATATCATATTTATCTACTATAATTTTTCATCTTATGTGATGGGGGTGATTAGCCTCCACTGAAAAATGTGAATGAAAATGTCATCTTGGTTGGGATCTAAGGATCTGGGTCATATTCTCAAGAGTTTTATACTATAATTGGATTATCTCTTTCTTTTAGATGAAATACTCACCATTGATCTTTCTGATGACAATCTCAGAGTCTCCCTTATCATTTATTTGGGGATATTAATTTTGAGAGATAAATCGAGAATGGGGTCAAGAACATGATACATAAATTAATTTTTTATATGGTCTTTTGACAATAAGAATGTGTAATAAAGGATGAACTGTGTAGGATTGATGATGAAAATATCATGGCTATGAATTTTGTGTTTGGGTCTGTTAATCATTCTCTCATTCAGTTTAGAGAAGGATCTGTAGAACTACATCATTCAAAATGAAACTTCCTGATCCATGGAGAGGATAAATTAATGTAGGAATTCAACATCCACTGGCATTTTCTTTGGTGTTATAGGTGTATACAAGAAATATGCTTTTGTTTTTTCCATGATAGATCTATGGGAACCAAACCTGATATCAAAATTCTATAAAATTACCTCCCAATATTCTATTCACACTATCATAATTGGATGGTTGTGTATGTAATTTATTTTATCAATACGGTATAATAGTTTTATCTAATGGGGTATCAAATAGTTCCACAACTTCTGAACTACAAAGACCATGGTGACAATAAATTTATCAATGCGGGAATATATAGAATCCATGTCAAGGAGGATGAAAATAAAATTTCATTAGATTCAATCCCTTCACACGTAGTTCATATGACCTAGAAGGGAATCAAAGGACTATTCCATGGTGGTTCAATAAAGGTCTGGGGATTTCATTATATGGGAGACATCCTGACCAAATGATAATTTAGTTTCCACCTGATATCCATGAACATGTTTAGGAATTATTAAATCCACTAATATGTGATGTGTTTCTTTGTGATCCTTAATAATGACAAGCACATGTTTGTTAGATTCCTGAAGACTTGTCGAATATAGTTTAGGTGGCCATGGAATTCATCAAACTCCATGTTGTTTCATGGAGGATTCATATAGTTTATATCCTTTATATTTTATGTATTTGTAATAATATTTTTGTACCTATTTACAATGCTAAGGTACCATCCATAGGTAACCCCAAATTCACACTTCCAGGGGTTCATTTTTAGGTTGTGGGTAGGGAGAATGTTGAAATATGCCTCGAGATCCTTAAGAAGGTATCTCCCTAGAATGATTTTATCTTGACAAAATCCACATATAACACCACGAATATTTTGATAATTAGACTAATGATATGGTTCATGGAGTATAAGTTTGTTTCCCAATAATTAATGAAGTTTAATAGAATAGATCTTTAGCTAAAGGTTCCCTAGGATTCCTTGAAAGAAGTGTGTTATTCTTCTCTAGGTTCCATCATGATCTTATTATACCATGTGTACCAATATAACATGGAATGGTCAAAAAACTTGTTATATCATAAATAAGAACCTCCATCATAAGATTGGGAAAATAATCCATCGGAATAGAGGTTAAAGATCTAATAGTAAATACATAATCTGATCTCTTGGCTCATATTTCTGAACAGGATGATGTTGGAAAACCACATGGCATAATGAACATCCCTATTAAATTTGGAAATAAAAATCTTTTCATCTTAGATCTCAACAATGACATAATGAGAAGGGTGGATATTCATGGGAAACTGTTTGATCCAACAGTATCCCACTAGGAGGACAACAAAATGATAAAACACTTTCAAATTCAGTTATGGGGTTTCCTCGTAGAAATAGGAGAAAATGTCATGATAATTTTTTTGGAAGACCGCATACTATAGTTTATACTATATAAACATGACCACACTAATCAGTTTCATTCATGGACCTTTCTCAGTGTTAAGATTAAACTAATTCAACTCATCAATAGTGATGGATATGCCCACATGAATGGAAGGAGGGGCATCATCAAAATCCACTTCATCATCTAAAAATTAGGATAATAGGAAGTATGAGACTCCACTAGAGCTGGAGAATATTTAGTGGAAATATCATCTACTTTAGAAGTGGAAGAATACTCAATGAAGGACTCCTACTATATGGATACATTGGACAAAATCTGATGAGCTAATACCTTGTGGTTTCCATTTGTAAGACCCTACACTTATTTTAAAATAGTTAGAATGGTTCAACCTTTATCGTGACATCCCCACATTCTAGAACATGTGGTGGTGCCACAGATTAGTGGAAATAGGGAAAACCTCTACGTAAAAAATAGGGGTATGAATTTTTTTATTTGACCATACATGAATTATGTAGGAATAAAAGGTAATATGTGAGAATTAATTATTCATGACATATATTAAACACCACTCAATATCTTGAGTTTTTTTGTGCTAATATGTTTAATTTTTGGATAAATATATCATTAAAATCCACCAAAGTATCTACAGAAGTGGAAAAAATCATTAGGGGAATTGATATGCTTTCCCCCATCAGTATGATGCTTCTTTCACTCCATTTTAATGTACCAAAAATCTAATTATCATGATTTATAGGATTTGAAATCATAATCAAAACATTTAATTACCCTAAATAAAACATTGAAAAAGTATTTTAGGCACTTGTGGTATAAATAGTGTACCACTATCTACTTGTGGTTCTAGGGTCTTCCTAATAGGGCTTTATAGGCAATGTTCTACAAGACAACCATAAATTATATGGATAATACCAAGTCATTGGATTAATTTTTCATCAAAAAAAATTGACATTGTTTTTCACTCTTTCCATACCCCTAAATTCTTAGGTTGGAGGGTGTAATATCATCTTCCATGAGCCCCATGTTATTGAGAGTTTATGTTGGGATTATATTGATCCTAGGGATAATATCTTCATAGAAATTGGGAGTTTCCATGCAATCGAACTGGCTTATGACATACATTGAGCATATTTTCTCCTAGATTATGGAACCCTTATCATATTCAAAGAACAAAATTACTTCTTGTCATTCATAATACTTTTATTACACTATTTGATTTTCAATAATAGAATCTAACTAATTATCAAACGATATTTTGTATTTTTGGGTCCTTGATTCGGTCCTCACACATACCCTTTGATACATAGAGTGGGTCAAGGATCAATATTCACATTAGGATATTTGTGTGGTGAATTAGAACATCGTACTTCTGGGTGGGAATATTTTTTTCCTTCCAAATGTCTCTCTTTGATATGAAGTGTAGTTGGTACGGTTTAGTTAGGAATCTATTTCTAGATGGTACTAATTATGTAACACTATTGGTTTGAAAACATATGATGAGCACTAGATAGATGATATTGGGCATTGATAAGCCTCAGATGAGAGCTAAAATATTGTGTCTGAGCTACAGGATTAATCCATATGGTCAGCGGTGAAGTTGTACTCAATAGAGCAGCTTGAGAGTGTTATCATACTGAGTCTCAATCAAGGTTTTTTGTATAGTCTCCCTAGTATGAATTGTATCTTATGGGATACCAAATTAGAAATCCTACCTAATAGTATGGCACTTTCCCTTACATCTATATGGTCAACAATTGGTGACTATATAGGCTATGTAGTCCCAAATCATTAATTAATTCACTAAGATCCACATGTCTAACTGCATTCATATAAGAATATTCTTATTCTTTTTTAGTTAAATATTATTATGTGGGATTAATTCAAAGGTATTCATCCAAATCAAGGGGAATTATTTCACATAGATTTCATTCAAGTTGTTTAAATGTTATGTGACATTGATTGAAATAGCATCATGATTTCCTATTATTCCAAGACATGTAGGTTGTGATGCAGATGTGGTGGCCAAAGGAGGCATAAAAATCATGTTATAATTTGGTATTCTCATCAGAGTACATATATATTTGTGTATGGGAGAGAACCATATTTTAACATTTGGTCAATTTACTTTTTTGTATCATGGATGAAGAAAATTCATCTATCTTCTCGAATCTTTTTCACAATTTTTAGTGGTGGTGGTGATATCTGGCACGTGTGTAGGGATGTCACCCAACTCAAATAGGTCACGATCTAACCAGTCTTGGAGAAAATCATTGACTATGAAACACTATTTTATATTTTTTCAAGGAACCTTTTGAGTATGAAAATTTGGCATGGTTAGCGAGTCTGACCTCTTAGTGCCTCATATATTTAAGTAGTTTTAGGGTTTTCTTTTCAATAGAACCAATAAAATTACTCAGTCTTGTGATGGATGGATTTGGTCTTGTTATTTCTCACTATAAAGGGAATTTCGGGTTCCTAGACTTGATGGTGGGGTGGGGAAATACACTCATATAGAGGAAGCAAATGGAAAATACATTCATGTAGAGGTTCCTGAAGGTTGACGGAATGTGAGATATGGGTCTACATAGTTGTAGTTATTTTAAAATTATAAAAAAATCCATGCGAGATTAATAATATGTAATTATAGATACCACTACTTGATTTACTGCAAGGCTCATTCAAAATTCTCACCACTTTTGGAAAGCATTCAAAATCCTCCCAGTTATCATAGTGGGATATGGTTGGGCTTCAACTCACATAAAAAATTCTCCATAGACATTCCCAATACCAATTTGTAAGAAATCAATACATCTAGGGAGTATGTGAGCACCTTATATTGAAAAATAAAGTTTGTAGAATTCTCATTATCCATAAGTATTCATTTGGAGAGGTCAGCGATGCTAGTCTTATGTAACTTGGAGAGGAACTAGAATAGATAACCCCTATTAAGATCCTCCTATCTGATGATGGATTTTGGGGAAAGCTAATTGTGCCCGAAAAAGGATTTTCCCACCATAGTCTATACTGAGCACCAATGTTTAGTATCTTACATTTGTTTGAGTGTTCACAATATTAGTCTGCATTATTAGATCAAGTGGGCCAGGTGTAGAAGAAGATCACCCATCCATTTTTTAAGGGAAAAAGGGTTACCAAACTATTAGAGTGGGATAATGATGTCTTCCAATTCATTATATTGAACTCATTTTGGGGTGATGGAAACCTACTATGTATGCAATGACTTGGGATGTATTATAAGAGTCATTATTATGTTTTCTTGATGATGGTTGGTCGAACCAGATTAGGTATCCAACTAGAAAGATGCCTGACCTGTTCTATGGTATATCCCTAAGGGAATTCTCTATCCCCATAGGCTAGCACTAGTGCTCAGATATCATAAATAATGGTTTGGGTATAATATACCCATGTTTAGAATCATTAAACAAACAAAAAATATAAATAGACCTAATCTGATCATTTAATTCAACCATGAATTTAATAGAATTCAGAATTTAAGATCATAGTTTCAAACTAAACACCAAGATGGAAAAAACTCAAAAGAATCATCATTTTTGACTCAAGAACCACCACACAGTTAGGGTACATCACCCCCAAACCTTGTCCACAACACTGCACCCCAAAAAGAAGCTAGCAACCCAAACCTCATTCTCTAAGGACCTTCCCATTACCTGTGTGAAACACTATCAGGTATACCTACACCCAAATGATTATGTAGGGTCTGATCATGATCCAAATAAGATTCCATCGTAAAATATTCCTTGTGATAAAAATTTTAAGACAAGAATATTTATTGTTTTGATAATCATTAAAGGATTGAACATTCTCTAAAATGTAGAACTTTAAATGAAATTAGTTTTCATGTGGGAAAATTTGAAGAAGGTACACTTTTAAATTAAACACATATGCAACATAATTTTATAAAATACACACCTTATTCTAGTGGTAAGTATAATATGGTCAATAATCAGAAGTCACAGGAATACCCCAAGGCCCTACCTAATTGTGGGGACCTAGGTACATCATATCATGGTGTATAAGTAACCACATCCAATATCCCTCTCATGAACAATCCGTAGTGAGGGAAAAATCTAGTGGCCTAGTGGTCCCAAACATCATCAAATTTTAGTTAGTTTCTTCATTGTCATAAATGTTAAGTGAAATAGGGACAATACCACTACTAGATCACTTTCATACTAGTCCTAGTCTGTCCACCTAGTTACTCGAGTTTTAGTATTTGTTCTCGAACAAGTTAAACTTGTTATGAAATACCATTTTCCCATAAAAATACCATTTTTGAAACATAAACACACCAAACTATACCCAACATGTTTTTCACCCTTTGTTTAACTCAACAAACCATTTATAAAATTCATTAAAAACTGTTAAGAAGTGAAACAAGGCTTTGCACAAAAAATCCATTTCAAAACCCACTTTCAAGGAAAAATACACTTGAATATAACACCAAAAAATTATTTTCAACCATATCAACATTTAATAAACCACAGATATATATTATAATATTCATTCAAATGATACCACATATGTTAGCCATGAAAAAAACAAAAAATTCAAGAAAACATACATCTTTAAAATAAAACGCTTAACCAATTCTCTAAAAAATAATTTTTTATACCCCAAATAATTAGTAAGAAACGTTCTTAGAAGGTATATCAATAAAAATACTTCATCAAAGAGTGAATACATAAGTTATAAACTACCTTAGATGTCAAAACCCCAAATCATTGTGTGAGACATCTACTGCACAACCGCAATGCCAAAAATTGATGGAAACAAACCCTAATCAACAATATTGAACCAAGAAATACAAAATTATACCCTAGGGAGAAAACATAGTTTATAGAAACTTCTAATGTCATTAAGGAGGGAAGAAACCCCAAAGATAAGGAAGAAATAAAAGAGAGACTCACTTACATGAAAGATAATTAAGTTCCACCACCAAAAACCCCATCAAAATTGGGTTTCAAAAGTGGTCGATGGATCTTGGGATACTTCAATGGCTACTAGGGTCGAATGGGGGAAGAAAGGGGTGAGATAGGTTTAATCTCTGAAGGGAAAACATGTATTAAAAATCATGTTTTAGGAATAGGACACCTATACATGGTTTGTCATCACGGTTTAGTAAATCATGCGAGAAGTTATTGCCGCCCAAAAACCTTCCATCTCAGCCAAATTTCATTGGGAATCCTTGAGGAATCCTATGGGTAAAGATTGGCCAAGTATATAAGAAAACAAATAAAAAAAAGAAGGACAAGGATGTAAATATTCTCCCCACTGTGAAAACTATCTACTCAAAAAATTAAACCTAAGTCTTGATCAGAAAAAAAGAATAGGTATTCTTGATCGGCTCATGAATTTCACTCCCAAGTCTCATTCAAATCATTACCTTATGGACAATTTACCCAGACTAGTGGAATAAACATGCCCCAAAGAACCTTCTCATGGAAATCCACTATTCACACCAGTCATTCAAACACTAATAAATTTGACTCAATCTCCAACTCTTCCCAATTCAACATGTGGGACAGATTTGAACTGCCCTTCTTCAATTAATAGATATTGAATATGTCGTGAATAGATTTAAACTAAGAGGGAAAATATAACATGTATGATACCATTACAATGTGCTCAGTGATATCAAAAGGTCTCACATACCTTTGTGTAAGCTTTCTCTACATTCCCAAATTACAATGAACCAAATGTGGGGCCACCTTCAAGAATACCTGATCACCCACAGAGAACATAAAATTTTGATTCATTTGGTCATCATAATATTTGTAGTGACTATATGATTTCAATAGTCATTACCTATGTAAATTGAAATTATCATATGTCTCTTGAACATGGCTCAGCTCCAACAGTGAGGTCTCACCTACCTCATCCCAACCTGGGGTGGACTGACAAGGCTAATCATAGAGCAAATTAAAAAGATCCATTCAGATAGAGGATTGATAACTGTTATTTAAAGAGAACTCAACCAATCCCAAATGGAAATATCATGAACCTCCAAAATCCAAAACACATGAATGACAAATGTCCTCCAGATTTTAATTTTCTCGATCCACCTGACCAACAATTTGAGGATATTATGTTGTGAAATTCGTAATCTGCGACCCCAAATCCTTTTGAAGGCCTTCCCAAAATTTATAGGTAAAATGTGGGTCTCTATCTGTGACAACTACTGATGGAAGAAGATAAACCCTTAAAACCTCCATAATATATAATAATCCCAACTCATCCACTTTAGTTATAACTTTGATTGGAATAAATTGGGAATATTTATTTATATGATCAATCACTACCCAAATAGAATTCTTACCTCAAGGTGTAAAAAGTTATCCAAGAATTAAATCCATGTATACCCCATCCCACTTCTAGGAAATAATGGGTAAAGGCTCAAGAAAACCAAAGGGCCTTTGATGCTCTGCTTTCACCTAATGACTTGTATAACATCTCGAAATTATGTCAGAAATTTATCACCTCATAACTGGACACCAGAACTACCAAAGAACATCATAATATTTTTTGGAAGCACCAGGATGAATTTCACAGTCATATTGGTGGATATCCTACATAACCACCTTACTCAAAGAAAATAGCACAACTGAAAGGTCCTTAAAGCACAAGATGCCCTTTGGAGATGAAGACCCATTAGAAGACATCTCTCCACCATGAAGAAACAACATCAACAACTGACATAGCTCACCACTGGGATTCTCCTGCTGAATAAAAACCAAATGAGAATGAGTCAACTAAACTCATTCCAAGAATGAACCTCCACTATGCTCCATGGTCTCCACGTGAATCTATGAAAAGAATTCCATCAGAGTCCAGTCATCGTTGGACATCCTAAAATCTTACACTGGTACATTTCTGCTCATGTTTCCATCCACCACATTACCGTATCCTGGGGTATAAATGAAATCAATGTTCAACCCCTGTAAATACTTGATCCAATGATGCTCTCTTAGACTAATATCCTTCTGTGAGAATATGTAGGATATAATGTTATGATCAGAGTAGAACACAATATTTTCCCAAATGAGGTAATGATGAAATGTATTCAAAGCAATAATCACCACTTCTAAATCGAATTCCTGGGTTAGGTATATATTTCCATGTGGTTGGAGTTAGCAAGAGCAATACACCACCACGTGATCACCCTGAATAAGCACACACCAGAGACCCATACCTAAATCATCACAGTACAACACATAGCCCTTTCATATATCACTAAAGATCAACATGAGGTTGGTATTCAACCAATTTTTCAACTATTTGAAGGATTCCAATCATTCTAGGTCCTATTCACACTTCACCACTTTCTAGGTGAGCATGGTCGTGGGCAAAGAAAGCTCAATGAAATGTCGAAAAAACAACCTATAATTAACTTCCATGCTAAGGAAACTCCAAGTCTCAAACACATTATTAGAATAATCCATTTACATAACTACACTAATCAACTCAGGGTCTACCAAAACCCCCCACCCATTCCAAGATGAAATGAACCAAAAAGGGTACTTCCTTGATCTGGAAGGTGCACTGGCAAAAATTTACATAAAGGCGATGATCCCACAAAGTTCCCAACATGATTCTCAAATGACTCTCATACAATTACTCATATACTAAGTAAACTAGGATGCCATCCATGAATACCATGATGAAGGATTAAAGATATTGGTGGATGAAAATATTCATGGGTTCCATAAATACCATTGGAACAATAGTTTATCCAAAGGGCATGACCATGTACTCAAAGTGATCATACCAACTTCGAATAGTTGTTTTAGGGATATCCACCTCTCTCACTCTAACTTAGTTGAAACCTGAATGCATGACTATTGTGGAAAACCAATTTCCCCCATAAAATTATCAAATATGTCCTCTATTATGGGAAAATGTTTTTATATTTTTACGGTTACCTTATTCTTCTTTCGGTAGTCAATGAACTACTAGATAAACTCATCGGCCGTGTTCCCAAAAAGAACAGGAGCGAACCAAGGGGAGATGATTGAGAGAATAAATCCTTTAGATTCCAAATTGTTCAATTGTATCATTAATACCTTATAATTAGTAGGATCCATATGATGTGATGGAAAATATATCATCTGTGTTCTCATTGTCAAATCAATTGAGAACTCCATGTATCACTCTGGGGGAAAGCCTAAAAAATCATCTGGAAATACCTCTAGGAAATCATCCACTAAATGATGTAATCCAAGATTAGGAACACAATCATAATCCTATAGCTTGATAATCAATAATTGGAATATAATATTCCCTAACTCTTGGAGTGGAGGTCCCGCATGAGCCGACAGAGGATCCCATTCCCCAAGAAAAACTCGAGACTCAGATTAGGTGACATGAAACTCCCATTCCACCTATAGGAATCAATATGTGATTGAAATTTCACCAGACAATCCATGTTGAGGATTGCGTTGAAAAGTAGCATATCTTATACTATGAGATCCCACTCCATCTCAACCCCTTACATTGAGAGTGTGCACGACAGGCACCTGAGACTGTGCTCCTTCTTCTTACCCAACATTGTCACCAAATCCATTACAAAATAAAGAATCTCAGTTGGAAAATTTAGATGGTTCAAAATATGGGTAGAAATAAATGATACATTAGTACAAGATTAAATGATAATAGTATCTAAACATGAAATTAAAATGGTATCTTGAACTGTCGATTTCCCTGCATCTAATCCTGCTGGTGCCTGATCCACTACCTGGAGATACCTCATCTCTGCCTAAGAACAACCACATTACTATGGATCAAACCTTAATTGGATCCTACTAGAAGATGATATGGGCCTTCCACCTTGGCCACCAAACCATGATCCCAACATAAATATGGATATGACTGAACTAACACTCCCCTGGAAGCCACGAATCCTGACCCACTCTAGAGGGGACGTGTCACTTTGAAAAAGTTCTAAATGTGCCCCATAACTCCACACTAATAACAAGGCCTCAATGAAGATTTAAAATTTGGTCCATTTTTCATATCATCCAACAATGGTGGTATAAAACGGAACTATCACCAGAATCCATAGATGAAAACTACATTGGAGGATGGCCTGAACTACCACCTCCCTTCTTCCCCTACTCCTCAAGATAGTATTTCATCTCAGATGAACTACTAAAGACCATTACTAATACCATCCCATAGAAACCTGACCTTACCTTATGATAAATATCCACCATACAAGCCTAATCAACCACCTCTACATTGGAATTTAGCATGAATAAAAATACCTAAGAATAGATCTCTGGCCACAACCCCCTCTCAAACTTCTTCGACTTCATCTTCTCATTAGAGACAATTTTAGGTGCATATAAGACTAGATAGGTGAAGTGGTTGGAATAATTAATCACTGACTAATCCCCCTTGATGAGTTCCAAAAACTCTCCGAATATTTCATAATCAAAGACATGGGGATAGTACAGGTCGTTGAAGGTAACCTTGAAGTCATTCTAGGTCATCTGCTCATGATTCCCATATTGAAGCACTGATTCCCACCACCTATGAACATGAACCTCTAAGAAAAATAAAACACATTTCACCTTTACCTCTTAAGTTGTGTCAAAGAAATCAAAAATGTAATAGATCCTCTCAAACCACTCCTATACTCCCCGAGGTTCCATGCTACCTCGGATAGTGGGAGGATTTTTCTTCATAAAGTCCTATGATTAGTCCTTCCTAGGACTAGACTCATCTTCTCTACCTGGAGAAAGATTTGGAGTAGCTCCCTATCCTAATCCTTGGATATCCTGGACCACACCATCTACCCACCTCTGATCATGCAGTGATGGATAAATCTCTCCGGCTTCCTCAGATGGGTGGATGAGAGATTTCTGGGGAGGCATGTTCTTATAAATTTAAAAAGTCACAAGAGTAAAAATTAGTACAAAAAATATGAAACATTTCATTAGTAATATAAAATATAAATAAATCAATCTTATCTAAAAAATGAAATAAACAACTACTTCACCCCTACCCAATTTCCACATGTAATCTAAATCCTGCAAGTCTTACGTAAAAGTGAATTCAAACCAAAATCCCGACATCACGTGGTGACTCCAAGTATCTCATGAGAAGTACGGGCTAAGAACCGTACTCTTAATTAGAACTATGCATCTCAATATTCCTAACTATTATCTAACAAGACTCACCTCAAATAATATGACCCCATGAGCTTAACCATCCTCTAATACCATTTTTTCACAAACTAGAACTAGTCTCCATCGAAACTGGTTCCTGGCCCATTCCATGGCATAACCCGAAGGGAGTTCCACATCCCTGCAGGCTAGAAACATTGTCTAGGTATCATAAGTTATTTTTTGTGAACAATTTAGAAGAGTTTAGAAGCATTTAACAACTAACAATAACAAATAAAACAAATCAGAAAATTTAATCAAAATAATCATTTCCTAAAATATAAAATTCAATTACATTGTTTTAACAAAAATCCCAAGAGGGCCACAACTCAAAAGGATTAGTATGTCCAACTCAAGAATCAAGACATGATAAGGGGACATCACCCCTAAACCTTCCCCACTACACCAAACACAGTGAAGAAGCTAAGAACAGATTCTTCCAATTCCTAGAACCATGCCCTTACCTGTGTCAAACATTATCATGTATACTTACACCCAGTGGTGTATGTAGGGTTTAACACTAATCCCAATAAGATTCCAGACAAAAATATTCCATGTGATAAACATTTTATGAAAAAAAGATTTTATGTTTTTATAAACAAGAAATGTTATAGGAATATCAAAAAGATTCAAGTTTAAATGGAAATAGTTTTTATTGGGTCAACATTGAAGAAAGTAAAAAATTAAAGAAAAACGACATGCTATGGAATTTTCCAATAAAACAATCTATATGTTGATGGTAAGTACAATATAAGAAATGATCACTGGTCATGGGAATGCCCATAGGCACTAGCTAGTTGTGGGGCCCTATGTACATCATATCTTAGAGTATAAGTAACCATAGCCAATATGCTTCTCATGCACGATCCTCTATGAGGGGAAACCCCAATGGCCTAGTGGTCCACTAGAATTATCAACGATGAGTTAGTGTTTTCATCATCAATCATGGTATGTGTAATATAGATGATACAACTACATGATCACTAGCATACCAGTCATAGTCCGCCCACTTAAATACTTGGGATTCCCTCTTTGTGCTCAAACATGTTCCACAAGTTATGAAATATCATTTTCACATTAAAATACCATTTAAAAATAAAACAACACCAAAAATTATCCAACATTTTTTACCCTTTTTTTAACTGAATAAACCATTTAAAATTTTCATAAAACAATTTAAAGAAGTAAAACAAGGATTTGCACAAAAAATCCATTTAAAACGCCACTTTCAAGCCCAAATTCACTCCAATAACTCACAAAACCCAAATTCAAAACCCTATAAAAATTTAATAAACCAGTTTCATATATTATAAAATTCCCTTAAATTATACCATAGGAGTTACACATTAAAAACACACAATTTTAAGAAGAAAATGCATCTTTAAAATCAATATCTTAACCAATTATATCAAAAATAATTTTCACACAAAACAAAATTAGTAAGAAACATGATAGGAATTTAAGTAAATAAAACTAACTCATCAAAGAATGATATCCAATAGAATCACCTACCTTTGATGTCAAAAATTCCAATTCATTGTGTGAAAATTCAATCGCACCACCACCACATCACAAGGGGATGAAAATGAACTCTAATCCACAGGATTACTCCAAGAAACCCAAAATTATCCCCCAGGTATGAAACCCTAATTATGGGACATTTGGAATGTCAAGGAGAGATGAAACCCTAAAGAGAATTAATAAATAAAATAGTGTCTCACTTACTTAAATGATTTTTATGTTCCACCACCAAAAACCACTTCAAAATTGATTTCTAAAAGAGATGGAGGGAGTTTGGGATCCATAAATGGATGTTAAGGTCAAATGAAGGAAGAAATGGGAAAGAAAGGTTTAAAAATAGAAGGGAAAACTTTTATAAACAAATAAATTTTTATGAAATGGACTTCTATTCTTTGTTTTTATGAATAGTTTAGTTTACCATGTGGCCAAATTGTGCATCCTGTTGTGGCCACCATAAAACCCTTTTTTCACCCAAATTTTAATTGGGAACCTAGGGGAAACCAAGGGGAAAATATATGATAGGAATAGAAGAGAAAAAATACATTAAAATATTGACATAGATGTAACAATTGTATTGACAAATGATTTAATCAGTCTACTATATTTTCAATCGAATCCATCTTGATCCAAATTTGGGAATTCATGAAACTCTAGTGTAGTAAGATGTCCACGTCTAGGAATACTTCAAGATCAAAATTCCACTTCCCAGATTGGGTGTCTGTCTTTTTTCCTCGATCTTATATTTATTTCCAAGAAGGATTGGTTGTTTAGTTAGTTAATTGGTAGGGTCCATAAAAAAATAAGAATTTCAATGCATATTTTAATATAAAATAATTATTTATATTTTAGCTGACTAATTATAATTGTCTTTAATTATTTTTTATTTTATTCATGTATATAAGAAATTTCTTTAAATGATATAAAAAGTGATGAATTCCACATGTATATGTTTTCCATTAACTAAGTATAATTGAACAACTGGTCATGTAGTTCAAAATTTATGTACCTGCGTGAAAATGAGTGAAATATTCTATAAGCCCAAAATCGACATCACGAATACACTATTCATGATGTGAATTCATTAGAAAAGGGAGAATAAATAATTGATGGATGAAATAAAGTAAAACTATCACATATTATCATTTGAAACAGAATGAAAAGTATGGTTATTCCATGACACATAAACACATCTCCCAAAGTGCCTTTAAATAATGAAAACATGGTGTGCGATGGAGTATAATATATGACAAGATTCAATGAAAATTTTCACATTTTAAATCACAGTTATTGAATTCAAACATTCCTTGGAGTGAATATATGACTAGAGTCAATGAAAATTAATTATCATTCTCCATTTTAATACCCCATTGTGACACATGATGAATTTTAACCATTTATTAATTTAAATAATGTAACATAGTGTGTGATGGAGTACAATAAATACATATATAGTGGGGATGAAAATAATCATTAGATAATGCAAGAAACTGGATGATATGATCAAGAAGATGGATCTTCATCTATTTAAGGGTTTCATTATGATTAATTTTCAATTTAATTTGTGAACAAGCCCTAATTTTTGTTTTAATAAAACATTATCATTTTTTATTAAATTATTATACCTATATAATTTATCTCTCTCTTACATTATTTATGATTTATTTCACCTTTTGGTTGAATGTGTCTAACCTAAGGCAAAACCTTAGTGTGTTTTCGTGATGTTTAAAAAATTTTGCACTTAAATTCATATAATATTTTAATTTTTTTTTGTGAATCAAAAAGAAGTGCACTGATGTGGCGATCATCCACCCTATAATGAATCTTAAATTAATTACTATTTTAACCCAATATGTTGTTAATTTTTTTGTGATGAACTGGTCTCCTAGGTATGATGAAAACACACTCAATGAATGGAGTATTAATCCATGTACAAAGGTATTGATTGTAAAATTTAATTTAATTATGAAAGAATCCCCATAAAAAAACATATGGAACATGAACCTATTTTAACCACCAATAATTATAGTCTACACCAATATTAATTTTTTATGTTTTTAATTTAATTGTTTTTAAGAAACCCAATAACCTAAAAATTCTATTATTTTAATTAGATAAAAGATTTAAAAATATTAGGTGAATTAGATTTAATTGATTTCTATAATTCAAGGATCATAAAGTTATATTACCTGGGTCATTTCATTTCTTGACCTTTGAAAATAAATATTATTTTCTTCCGACCTATGTTTAGGGTCCCAAAACTAATGCTCTTTTAAGGGAGCAATGATGTTATTCTCTCAAATTTTCTATTTTCACATTTTGTAAATATATTTTTCATTTATTTCCATGAAATATAAAAATATATTCTTTTACCATGGATCTCCCATATGACTATTTATCTTCTTGGACTAACTACCTAGAGGTGAAAGAAAAAATATTTTAGGATATTGAGGAAACCCGAGAAAGAACTGATGAAAGAGGATGAGGCTGTATTTAATGTATATTCCAAACCCGAGAATATTAAGATCAAGATTATAACTGAATAATAATAGACGGATATTGATTATTATGATTCATGTGATGATCTACATCTGAGGAATCAATAATTCCTATATAAATATTGGAGTGACCTAGTAGATGGTGAAATGTAACTTGATCTCCCAGTCTATAAAGTGGCAGAATTAAAACCCTTTCGCCTATATATTTTCTGAGAAGACAAAGGATAGACCCATGTGGTGAAATTTTTAGATAATATAGAGGATTAATACTGTCTACTACTATGCAGGGAAAATAAATTATATTAATAGCATTATACAAATGATATGATTGAAGCCAAAATGACTCCGGGGGAAGATCCTTTATGGAAAATTGCATATTTAAATTATATTAATGATTATTTGTATATCACACACCACTAATTTTATTTTTTAGATTCATATAACTAGTATTTTTTCTAGATGATGATAAATAAAAATAATATGAATCCCTTTTTGAGGAATATAAGTAGATCCTCAAATGTATTGAGCACATACAGCATGGATAATAAGAAGAGATCGGAATTGATCTGCCTGAAGACATTGAGACATAAAATTCATATATATGTAAAATATTACGAAATTAATTATTCTTGAAATAATTTTATTAAGATAACACAAATATCTTACCCTCCCTTTGACAATTCTTTTCGTGTAGAATATCTAGATCAGACAGTGGATGATCAAGTAGATGGTTTACAAGCCATAACCAACATAATATAGGATCCATACTTAATCATACCCCTCTATACAAGATTTACAATACTGGTAAGGGGGAGGATCTAGATTAATCTATCTATGATGAATTCTATAATAAAGAAGAATAACAAGTTATTGATTGAATAAATAATATATGGTTGTACAAGTCCAAGAATATTCCCCCAACAATAGATTACAGATGAAATATGTTACCACATATCAAGAGGAAATGAAAACACAAGGGCCACTAGTGGTTAAACCCAATATTTATCTATTATTTATTATATTATCATTCAATGACATTAAAATTAAGTTATTAAATTAGTAATAAATTATTACGAATCTCTATTCTCTATTCATTTTGAACATAAAATTATGTGGTCCATATTTTCTAATGAGTATTTTTCTTTTTAGGACAATCATAATGATAACCCAAGTGAAAAAAAGTAACTAATGATGATTTTATTATTCAACTTATAAAATTAAAAGGTATTTTATTTCAAGAAAATGAATCTAGATAGAAAACATAAAATTTACAATGTATAATGCAGCAGAACAAGGTCCTTGAAAATTGAATTCACACTTTGAAAAAAATTCATGTTTTGAATTACTATAGAAGATAACATAATGAACTTTATCTGTGAAAACCATCATGAATCTTTTTAAATACTATATTATGAGTTTCAATTCATTATTTTAGTTTACCCAAAAGAAATTAAATTTTAGTTTGATCCTTAAATAAAATTTCATACCCCATGTTGAACCCATAACTCTTGTATCAATCAAGGAGACATAAAAAATCATTTTGATAATAATTTTTACCCATTTTGAGTTTTATTGTTGATATAATTAGATTTATATAAAAGGAATTGAATTATTAATTTTAATCATGATTTAACAAATTCTAGAAATGATGTTTCAAATAAAAAAGTTGATAATTTTATATGAAATTATTCTTTGATTTGGAATATTAATTATATATTTAATTGATATAGATTGGATTATTTTTTTGTACATTTGAATGCATAATTCCCTCAAAATACATGTTCTCATTCCTGATAAAATATTTGAGTAGAACATTTCCCATAATTTTCAATAGTATATTTATAGGCAGGCTGAGGAATTTTCTGTTCTAGATCTTTATAGGAATATTATTGATGTTATGACTATATAGAATCAACTCTATCATTATAGATGGTTTTTATTATTGAAACCATTATTTTTATACCAACCTTGACGTTGTATAAAAACATTTCCTATAGAATCTATGAATGAAATTTAATGGAAATGATCCATGTCACAAGACTCTTATATACAATCCAAACCTAGTTGTTGAATCTGGAAAGATATTCAAAAGAGTACATGTGTAAAAGATTTTTTCTATAGTTTATTGGTATATAATTTATTTTAAATGGTAATTTATTACTGGTAATATTTATTGGTGATATTTTTTGGGGCATTATTTATATTATCTATGGTGGTTTCTTCTCTATGTTTCTTTGGTCCCTAAATGTTCAAGTACAAGGACTAAGTGCCCAAGGATTATGAGATATGTAAGGTTACCCATAAACCTAATTAAAATAGGAGACATAAATAAAAATTTAATTCTTTTGGATTTGGGGCCTACCTTAATCCTCAGATACATTTGTGTCTAAGCACAATCACCTCATGATTAAATTTTATCTATATCATTACATGGTATTAATGAAATATTAAATGCAATCATATGGAAAGTGAGATGTACTTGAGGTATTATGACAACTCAATTTTAATTATTACCATGATATATGAGTAAATTAATTCAATTTGAGTTAAATTTAACTGTGTCATGCACAGAAATGACAAATTAATAATTAAAAGTTGAAGAAAGGAAGAAAATTATTATTTCAAAAGAGGCAAATTAAAATGCATGATTTTATTAATTTTTTTAAATAATAGAGAGTTGAATATTATCTTTTGTGTGATATGTGAAAGCTATTTTTCCATGCCAGTTTTTTTGTTAGGAAATTTAAATATTTTTAGAACAAAAGTCCTTTGTCACATTGTTGACCCTAATTGCTTTAAATCAAATAAGAACTATGTGTGGTGGAATTGATAGAAAAATGATCTCATGAAGATTTTATTATAAAAATTTTTTTACACATTATTTCATTAGTACTTATTATATTTATTTGTTTTTAAATTTATGGGAGGATATAATAGATTTCATGAAATGATCTAAAAAGTAATGAATTCGACATGAGGATAATGTTTTATGAAAAATGAAAAGCAAAGGCATGATTTTGAAGCTCACAATTTAATAATTGTTTAGAAAAGGAATGAAATATACTATAAATAAAAAATTATCATCATGAATCAACTATTCATGATGTGTAATTTTCGGATATGTGACATGGAAGAATATTTGACTAAAAATGTAAAACTATATCATGTCAACTAGTTTCATGAAGTTAAAAATATGGTAATTGAATGAAACATTGGAAATTAACCGAAAGACTATTCAAATAATGAATGCATTTTGTGAATACCCTGGCCCCACTATTTTCACATCATGAAATAACAATTTGTAATGTCAAAACATCGCCAAGCCCCATATGAGTTCATATTCGATGGAAATTCATTTTCAAACCCTCTTTTAATACCCCATTATGTTTTGGGATGACTTTTAACCATTTTTTTATAAAATTAATGTCACCTATGGTGTAATAGAGGACTATAAATATATAGATAAGGGGAATAAAAAATAATTGGATAATCTAAGAAACTATTTAATCCACTAATGAAGAAGGTATTGAAGTTGGTTTAGGTTTTCCATATCATATTTTTTCAATTTCATTTGTGATGTAAGACTAATTAATGTTATAATAAAAAATTTCCCTTTATTTTTCTGTTATTCTTCTAATTTAATTTTTGTGTTTATTATCACTTTTCTCCATCATCTCTTACACTTTGTGATGGAAAGAGAATAACCCAAGTCATAGCCTTGGTGGAGGATTCATGAAAATGTAAAACTATTGATCATAAATCCATTGAATATTTTAATATAATTTTTTTTCAATGAGTGGGAAGTGCATGGGTGTAGAAAACATCCACTACAATATAATTTTTTCATCCATTCCTTTTTTCCACCTATAGATCTTCAAAAATATTGTGCTAAAGAGGTTTCCTATGAAATCATAAAATCTAAAACAAGTTAGGTAAAAACAATCCGTGTATATAGGGATGGATTTTCAAATATATTTTATTAATGAATGATCATGCATAACCAAAAACTGAGAAAAAGTATTCTCTTTACCTATATTCATTTTATTTTTCATATTAATTTATATTTTATTCTTTGAATTGATTTTTTTCTAAAGCACAATTACCCAAAATTTCATTGTTTTCGGGTAATAATAAATATTATTTAATGAAATATATTAGCTGAATTGAAATTAATTGATAGATTTAATGAATGTATCCTCATTTGAGATGAAATAGTTTTGACACTATCCAATTCTATGTAAAAAATATGATTTCAATCCTCCCTATGACATGTGTGTTAGTCCACTAAAACAATTTGTCTCTCTAGGTGATGATCAATGAGTATATCCATGTGGAGACTATTTTATACCTCAAATTTCTATATCAAGGTGGTCATCCTTGAATCAAAATCAGTATCTGGAATAACATCACATGGATCAGTGGGCTCAATGACTCACTTTTCATTATCTAGATATCGATGGGTGGGAAAAAGTACTTATATTTTGTGATTTTCAAGGCCCAACATGGGTCTATACTAATAAGAATATATGGAAATCAAAACATATGATAGGTATTATGTGTCACATTAGAGAGGGTTCTGTACAACATTCCTCATTTAATATTCTTGGATTCTTCAATCATCCATTGGATTGATTGTGAATATGTTCACAATAACAGTGGTTGGAGGGGTAGTTTCCCTATCAATGGGTGGTTATCCTGGTGATCTAGTTATTTTTGGGGCAGGGGACTGAAATATAGGGAATTATACTTTTTCCCATAAAAAAATGATTAGATGATGGGATACATATATCATGTACTAATGAAGCATAGTGAGACTCCAAACATAGGTCCACATAAAACATTGAAGATACCCATTAGAATTTGGGACCTAATCCACAGGGAGAGCGGTGATATAATCTTTTATCCATTAATAATAGATGGCCTAATGATTATCATTTCTTTAGGGATATTCTAGAAGGAGATCTTGGAGGTGGTTAAATGTCCCCATGACATTATGGTGGTGGAAATCCATGTAGTCTTTGATGATGAACATTGAGACGGTGACGTGTCGACTGGAGGGTTTTCTAGCACATGACTGATAGCTGGCCGGTGGCTAGGAACTCTAAAAAATATTCTTATAAAAAATTTCCTTGAGAATAATAATATTCCATATCACCCCCAGATATAATCATCATTGATTAGGAAACTTGGGGTTATAGCACACATACTTTCTATCGTGTTGTTTTTCTGGTATAGAGCATCACATGAGATAACTATTCTTGGAACATAAGAGTGTCTTCTAGAGGTGGGGATAGCTTCATGATCATGTACATATGAAATAGGGTTTATTTGGCCTCCCTCATTTAAATAATCATACCATTTATTTTTTTCCTGGTAGAGTGTTAACTATTGATGTAGGGTTTTAATCTAGACACAGACGTCTACCCTAATTCCAAGGTGGAGGTAGAGAATAGAGAATATGATCATGGTGGGATAGTTGTATGAAGATTCCCTAGAATAAAATTAGTATATCCTCCACATACATGTAACTATTGAGTTATTGGATAAATGTATGGAACTCAGACTCAGGGATGGTCATCCTCAATTGGAGGAAACTTTTCCCCAGATATGATGGTGGGGTGTAGGTGTTCAATAAATTCAACTATAAAATACAATTTTGGGAGGTTGATAGTAATGATGTATTTCCACCATTTCTTCCTCTTATGATGCTAGATTTCCCCAAGCATGATCCACTAGTGGTATTTGTATTTTCTCACCATGATTTATTCTTAACGATGTAGGTGGGAACCACAAAAATGTTATTCCCTATTTCCTCAAGATAGACCATTATATTAGCGGATTTCATTGGAATAGGTAGGATTTAAATTACAATTTATGGTGCTATGATGAGGAAATATTTTTGTGTAACAATTTATCACGTTATAGTTTATGATGGATTCTAGTGGATCCAATGATATGGAGAGTCATTTAAACTTACCTAATTGGTGGTATGGTTCTTTATCCTAATTAGGTGAATATGGGACCCTGTATTTCAACTTCATGGGAAGGAAGAGGTTTGATGATGGTGGACGAGGAAATTAGAGCTGATTAAGAGGTCTAATTTTGAGAAAGGTTGGTGAACTTCCCCTACCTTTTGTTCTTGGTATTATTGAAATATCAAAGAGGATGAGGGATATGATCACATTAACTATTAGCCTATGGATCAAATTATTTTTCCATGTGGTTGCGAATGAACCCTACTGCATGGCTCTCGGGCGGTGGTTGTGATGTGTGTGACTCGAACATCCCACAATTCATAAGCATATGGGAGAAATCCATCCAAAAATTAAGGGTAGATGATCCAAAAATTGTTTTCCACTGTGATGGTGTATTTTCTCTTGTGTATCCCCTAAATATGAAGACTTAAGAATAGTGTCGATTCTTTTTATTTCTATTAGTTCATGTTCACTGTTTAAATGAACTAGTATAATTTATAATGGATAGTCTATTATTGGAAAACCCTATAATGAATGATCTCAAAGGGGATATGGGGAAAGGGTTCTTTTTTGTTATGTGTGTGTGGCCATCGTGGTTGGATTGTATTTGTGTGACATTGACACTACATTGGCTATCCTTTCCCACTCCAATTTTTGGTAGAATATTGTGAATTTATGGTAGTTCGAGTCTTATGAGTTATATGAACTCATCCAAAAATACATTTATAATGAAGGGAACTACCAATTTCCTCAACATTATTTATAAATTCCGTGGTGGGGTAAGTATCTATGGTGATGATCTATCAAACTAGATATGCATAATGATTTTTATTTTCCCCTAGTCATAGGAAAATTGAATCATATCAGACCCCCATTTCATAGTGAGGCCTAATTAAAAAATTCGGGATCCAATGGATTCCTAATATGGTGGATTCTGATGATTCTCATACATTCAATATTAAAGGTGATGTAATTCATGAATTTTTCACCATTGTGTTTTCTAATTCCTTTGTTCAAGTCACACAATCAGGGGGAAGATCACTTTCTTTTCCTCTATTGGAGCAGTCTTATTCCTTGGAGTAGTCACTACCTCCTCCACAGGGGTGGTTGTACCACATTACTTATTTTAAAAGGCTGGTGGCCTCTACCACCATGGACGATGATTTTAGCTCCTGGATTTGAATGGGATGATATGATGCCACCTATTCCTTATATGGATTACTCTGTGGATCTTGTTTCATATTTTATGTCCCCAAACATGATTTGATTCAGGTTCACGAATGTAAATATCGATTCCATATTGATGTGTATAATTATGTTTCTCCTACCGTGATTGGGTAGCTACATATGGTTAGATCTGATGGTGACGATAGACATGCCTACAAATATATAGATGTTGGGTGTGTTGGGAACCTATAAACGAATACCTATTTTAATGGTTAGAGAGTCTCATGTTAGGATAATCAATGTTTTAGAAATTAGTATATCCTAATTCATTCATGGGGAAACATGCAACATGGGTGAAAGTAATTCGAAGGTCATTTCCTCGGGCATTCCATGTTCATCAAAAGATGTGGTAACATTGATTCATTTTGAGGGGGAAAATACATGAAGTTTTTTGGTGTAAAATTAATATATTTAATGTCTTTTGGGCATGATTTCATAGGTCTAAAGTGTTTTCGGGTCATAGTTATTGTTTTAGTTACTTTTTAGTATGTTTCCCATATAATGATTTTAGATACCTAGTCGAATATAGGATATCATTAGATGGAGACACTAAGGTACATTGGCGACCTCATGTTGGATTTTGAGAGATTAGATGTAGCCCTAGGGGGTGATTAAATTTCAGAGTTGTTCCCTCCAATGAGAAATATATGCAGGATTGTGATGTTGTTGGGATTTAACCATAAAAAGGCATATTATGTACTCAATTAGGACACAAGAAACAAAACCCACATTGTTCAAGTTCAAAATTTATTATCATTTGATAGTACAAGTATATGTTGTTTAACATCGTTTAGTAATGATTCTTGGGTCATTGGTGAATAGAAAACGAGGGTTGGATTGTGTCTTATGCATGGAAGCTACAAAAAATGATGGGGGATCATCACATGATTTTATATAATGTATACAATTTTTATGACATATGTTACTTCTATAGTTATGGTCATGTGATAAGGAGGTTTCAATGTAGTTTAACATCCTGATACTAGGGAACATCCATTCTGATTAATGTAATTTGAATCATAAATGGAAAATATATTATTGATAATCATGTGTGTCATACATGTGTGGGGATTGAACAAATGGATTCTCATTCGTGATTATGGTAGGAGGGGTGTAGGATACCACACTATCACTCATAGAAAGAAAAGTAAATTTCTTACCTTAATGATTCCACCTTAGGGTGGTAGGAGGTTGGCCCTATGTTGCAATCCTATTTTTAGAATAAAGAATAAATGATATTATTAAGGTTGTTCTTAGAGAAATGCATCTAAACATGATGGATGATTATTAAGGTCATGATGATAATCAAGGAAAGAGTGAACATGTCTTGGATAGGTGTAGGACACCCCTACACTCAACTTACACGCATTTATTTCGGTTGGAAGGAAGCATAAGGTTAGTGAATTGGATGTTATATAGTTCATTATTATAGATCCAGGAACCTTATATGTTGTGTGAGACATGGATGCAACACATGGAAAATTAAAGGATTCATGAGGCATGTTTACATTAAAATTTTATGGTTGAATAAAGCGTGGGATTTCAGAAAGGATATTTATCTTGAATAAACCATTTTTTGAACTATAAATGTTTTAAAAGATCATATATAACCTAATATGAAATTTTTTGGGAACTATGAGATGGTCCACAAAGAAGTAATATAACTATATGAATCTTTTATAAGTATGGAGTTTCATGAGTTTTTTTCAGTTTTGTGAATTAGGGATTGACAATTAAAATTACAAAGTTTCATCTCTCAAAATAGTGGGGGCACCCTATTTTTACATAATTTCTCATATTGGACCAATGTGATGAGATATCAACTATGTCAGGAATCAATTGGTTGGTTCTTTTATCATTGAGTTGTGTGTATCTCATGATTTTATCATTGGGGAAGATCATGTAACAAGGAAATTTGATTCCCATAACTCATGCAAGTGGAATGTGTTCTAATATTGGGGTTTCATGAAATTGAAAAAATACGTCTGTGGACACTCCCCCTTTTTACACCATACTCCAATGTGGCGTGCAATGGATCCCAGTTGTGCACACTAAATCAAATGGATCAAGAATGTCCCCCAAGATTATTTTCCATAGATCCTGGAAAAAACAAGAATTAGGAGGTTGAGATGCAGTTTTGGTGCCATAAGTAATCATTTTATATCTTATGTTTTCAAATGTTTTCTATGTATGTATCTAGTTTTCCACGACTAATAAGATATTGGATCCATTGGAAACTCTTTTATTCGATACCAATAATGTAATATATTACCACCTCTATGTTTATGGAGTCTGTTTTATAACATATATAAGAAATCATACTCACTTAATCCTTATAATTTCATCATATCCTATAATTATCGATTATGAAAATCAGTTAGAGATAAAAAATATATAATTTGAGATGTGAATTATTATTTCACATTATGAGTATACACAACTAATATTGATGAATGATAAAGTTGAGGCTTCCATTTTTTAAACATGAAATATTCATATCCTTAATCTCAATTAATAATTTTTTCAAAACCATACATATTCATATATATTATCATATCAAATATGATATATGAGTATATCATACTTATGATTAATTTGTTTGATTGATCAAACTCAGTACATACCTTTGTAATGTCTTCTTTATCTTAAAGTCAACATCTAAAAAAATCCTCCCTCTAAGTGCTTTAGTTAGTAAAATTTAAAAAGAAAGACTATTTGAATAATTTTGATACATTAGAATTAAATTTTTTATGTTAAAATCAACGAATAATTTTTCAAAACCAGTTCATTAACAACATCCAATGTTATGATGTTAATAAATTATATTAGTTATATAAAAATCATTCTTATATAAACATCATCATCATCCATAAAACATATTTCATAAAAACCATAACTTTAAATATTTTGGTGACTAATAAAATTATTTACATTAATATTTTACCATAAATCCTTAAACATTAGGATATCAAGTGGCTTTAACCTTTTATTTTTACTATAATAATATTTTATTTGATCAATTTGAATATTTCTATATCTAAACATACTCCTACAAGAATCCTAAACATTATATTATTCACAGAATATAATTCTTATATTCACCAACTCCTTCTAATTTGAGAATAAAACAAATTTTCTTTATTTAGAATATTAAATAATAAAACAAAATTGTATCTATATATGATATGTTATTTTTTGTGTTCTTATAATTATTATAAAAAATTGATTTTATTATTCAAAATAATCCACTGATGGTGGGATTGAATCCTTCTTGTTTCAACAAACATGTAATAAAATGGTTTTATCTGGGAAATTTATATACTCTTATATTCTTATAAAATATCATATATTATCTAATGAATAATATACCTTGTGTATAAAAATTATAATATCATATTTATTATAAGAATTATTTGAAACATTCAAATTTATTTCATCCTATGATAGAATTAAGTTGTAAAAACAAATATAATTTTATCTAATCCATATAACAATTATATTTTTCACTATATTCAATGTGTTCCTTATCAATAAAATAAAAAATAAAATCATTTTTAAAAATTTCATTGATTATAAATTCTTTAATAGTTATAAAACTTGTAAAACAAACAATTGGTATCATACACCTACAAAATATATGATTTTATTTCTGTAACACTGATACTTGATGTAAAAATTCCATATATTTTTTAAAATTCATTTATGTATTTAAAAAATTTCTATCTAAAATAATAATTATTCCTATTTTTTTGAATCCATGTTTAGAACTTTTTTATAAAATAGGGTAAACATTTTCAATGTTAAAATTAAAGTGAATTTGACTGCCAAAACAAGCCTTAAAGGAAACCATTAATCTCTTCATGTCGATTATAAACACAAAAAAAGAATAAATGTGTAGAGAATAATGATTTCAATTTTTTTTCATTTTATGATATTTGGAACATGAGTGAAAAAGTCTGGGTTTTTTATAAACATCTACATTCAAGTGTTCGACAACATTAGTTTCTAGTTTATCGAGAAGGAGTTTATCTACCACATCAAATTCAACATTTCGTAATAATATATATTTTTTCAATTATTATAATATGTATTTTCTATTAATATTCACCAATATATACTATATTCCCAAATATAATTTGGACCAGAAGTGGTTGTGTGTTTTCTGGATGTTTGTATGGAAAAAAGGAGTAGAATCCTAAAATTAAGAGATAACATAGAGGTCCCAATTCCACTTGAAAAAAATGTAAGGAAATTTTTTCATATTTTATGGTCATGATTATTGGCCCAATGGTGTGGGTGATATGGTTCTCATGATAGTAATTGATGGACCTATCAGAAATAGAGGACTAGAGGTTGATGTCTAGAAAAATGATATCACCTAATAGAAGTATTTATGGATGGATCATGATAGAAGGTCTAGGTATCACCGCATATCACATGCAGATAGTAATAATTACGCATATTGTCCTAGAGCATGTAATAATAGGATATGAATTCCAAAAGTGGAGTTATATTCCAATTTAGAGGGGATGAGAGGCTAACCATGTAGTTAAAAATGCTAAAAATGATGTTGTTTTCAATGTTTTTCAAGGACATGAAACTGATCCCAAGGAAATCATATAGATAAACAACCAATTAGAATGATTTTGGGACCTAAAATTGGAGATTTTTTATCCTTTACCATCAATTTTCAATTAGTTTAAGGTTATGGTGATCAGATAAAAAGGGGATTATTCTAATGTAAAGTAATCTGGTTTGGACCATTGGTTTCAAAATATTTTTTGTTCAGGATGATTATATCAAAATTTTATAGGTCATAATGATATTTTTTGTGGAAGAAAATAGCACAATACCAACATGAGATGAGGTCCATGAAGGCCGAGGACCACACAAAATATTTTGTGAATAAATTTCACACATTATATTTTCATGATGATAAGAATGTTGAATATTATTATTGATCTAATTCTATTGATCATGGATAGAAGGAGGGAGTGAAACTATAATTTAGAATACTTTTACATCACAAAAAATCATATGAAAATTCAATTGTCACTTCAAAAAAAAACATGATCTATGATTGTTTTGAGAAATAAAGAGCATTGTGGTTTTCTCTTTATCGTAAGGGAAAAATCGTAAGAGTAAAATTAATTTTACTTAAGAAGGTCCTAATTATGTTGAATATACTATTCATCATTAATGAATGCATAGAGTGAAAAAATCAGGGGTGTAAAAAATCCATGATAATAAATGGATTTTGAAAGAGGGAAAATAATGACTACTGAGATTTTGATAACAAAAGGGGGGTGACTAATGGATTGGTAATATATGTTGATCATGTTCAAAATGAAGGACCCACAACAACACTAGTCAAAGATGGGGTATTGAAATGCCATTTTAAAAATTTACCATTTCAAATCATGGGAACTGGAATATGATGCAAGTGGTCTTTAACAGCATGTTCCTAGGATGGGAGGTGAGATAGTTTTGTCAGGCACCATTACCATTTGGTTTCCTGTTTAGATTTAGAGGGTTATGAGTAACCAAATTTTGGAAGGTATGAGGTGTTGAAGTGAACATGTTTGGATGTTTATGGTGGATTTAAAACACTCTAAGATCTATTGAACAGTGTGATAAAATATGCTATATGAGTTTACTATCAGGTGGGGATTGAACATTTCCCTATGGTGTCTATCCATAGAATACGTTTCCAGCTGGGTCGGAATAGGATAGAGGATTCAATAATCCCTAAGTATCCCCATTGAAATCATAATTAGGTTGTATTTATTAATGGAACAAGAATCAGTTTGTGACCTATATCATAAAGGGATGAACCCTCTCTAATGAGGACCCAAGGTATCACATAGTTTCACGTCCTCTAATAGGGATACGTACAATGAAGTTTGACATCTTGTATCATGGACGTTGAAAACAAACTTTATCTTTATATGGATAGGACACATGGTTTCTATTGTTTATGTTCAAATTGATTTGAACATTGTTTCTCTCCTTTTAATGTTTTGTGCTAATAAAATTTTATCTCTATTTAACATATGTGTTTGAGAAGATTCCATAAAATTTTACATCATGTTAATATGATGATTTTTGTATAGTTTAATATAAAGATACTAAGATTTTTCCAATAATTGTTTTTTCATGTGACTAGGACATTAGGATTTATAATTTAAAATCACACAACTCTAACACAGGCTATTTAAATGTTGTACATATTTATGATTCCAGAATTGGAGAAACATGGGATGTGGTCCCCATCCATGGTGATCCATGAGTATACAACATTGGAGTAGAACTTATGAATGATGTATGGTACCACCCATTTGGATTCCAAATTTTATGGATTCTTCCTAGATATTATCGAATCACTTAAATCCAATAACATATATCCATAATTAAAGAGTAGTGGTGATCCTTTTTGTTCAACACTTGCACCATGCAATTCTACTGTCTCCCCACGTTACAGAAATATTAGAGATAATGCAATTCAATGGTTTAAAAATATTATAGACATTATTCTACTCTTATCTATATTGTTTTCTAGTCATATATGGCCAATATAATTTATGGAAAATCATCCTCTACTGGGAAAAATAGTTTTTTTGATGCACTAGGGTGTTTGTGGTCTCTTATGTGGAATTTCGATTTGTTGTCTCATAGAACCATATCAAATTGGAGAGTTTATGTGGAGAAATATTATATTTCAATCAAAAAATAATTTGTATGATTCTAGGGAGGATTTTTTTGAATGTGTAGGTATTCTCATTCACTATCATGTGATCATGTGAGGTGTCATTAGACCAAATTTTTTACTTGGCAAGCAGATTAATCATCATTCCAACTCAAAAATTGGTGTTCTTATCAATGATAATGGTGTGATAAATCTTGAATCGAGGGATGATATAAGACTTGACAAATTCATTCACAGACTATGTCTTTACATCATAAAGGGTAATTAATTTCACCTATTTTTAGAAAAAAAAAATTTTGGTCAAAATGAACCCTCCCAATCAATCTGTCAATGTGTGTATGAGGGTACGCCATCAAGACACTATATAGAAAAGGTATTGGTGTACCTTGTAGAATATAGAAGAATTTATAGCTTGGGTATGATTTTTTAGAGATCTATAATGAATGAAACGTCATTTTAAACTCAACAAAATCATGAACCATGGTAGTGTAGAAATAACCCAACCTCTTAATTTGGTGAGAAGGAATCAATATTTCTTAATGGGAACCAAATTTCCCGACATGTTCTACTTGCATGATATGAGGGATCTCTTTCATTTGACTGCAAAATTAGTGTATCCCATAATTTTAAATCTATAGAGGCTCTTCTCTATGTTTGGTTTATATTAGAGGTTAAATTACACCACACATAGGAAGATTCACTCACGCTTTACTCAATCTCACATAAGTGTCCCATGTTGGAGATAATCAATGAAGAGACTCACACAACTATGAGATTATTCAAATATAGTGGTATTTAATTTTATTTTTACAGAAGTTTCAATGGTTATATAATTTATCTATCGGTCTTCCTCATCAGATCTAATTGAGGTGATGACCCTCTAATAAACCATGTAAATGACCAAGCCTCGAATGATAGGATTTTTGGGGGATATGAACATTCTTTCCAAGGTATCAAAATGGTAATTTTGAAATTGTGGATCATTGTTCAAATTTTTGTAGGAACAAAATTGGGCCATCAAATCATGATTAAACTCTTGAAAGGTGATGACTTCATTCTTTCTCATGACGTATTCACCATTGATATTGTTGATGACTAGCACAGATTCTACCATCATATGCCACCAGGGGATATAAATTTATAGAGTTAATTAGATAATATTGATAAGAGACAAATTCATTGTCTCATTATTAATGAAACACTATAAAAATAAGAATGATTATGAAATGATGATCGATGTAAGAGTTATGAAGAAAATCTCATGGCCCATCCTATTGAAATTGGGGTTGTGTTACCTTCTCCTAGAAATGCTTTAGGAGGCGTCATCAAGTGACTTTACAAACATAGAATCACCTAATCCAATGAGATAACTTCATTGGTGAAATCAGTATATAGATTAAAATATTTAGTGGTTGGATTCATGGTTATGAAATATTCATGTTCTTTTACATTGACAGTGATCTATAAAGAGAACCTGATACTGAACAATTGCTGAACTATTACTAATTCTCCATTCACCCCATCAGTGTGGGGAAGTTGAGGATGTAATTTAGTAGATCAATGAGTTATACCAACTATATGTAAAAATTCATCACGTAGTTACTCTAATTATAAACTGTTAAGAACATGTAAATATGACACTTATTTATATGATAATATATTGTATTTGTATCATGGATTATGTTATTGTGATTGTATAGGTTTTTCTCTCTACCTTCATTATTCTAATAAGAAATAAAGGAACCCAGATACAATTATATAGAAGTAACATAAAGTAACCTTGTCTTTTTTAGATAACTAGAATCTAGAATGGTGTATTTAGAGGGTACTTCTTGATGACCTCAAATGTGTTATAGAAATATTTGTCTCACTGTTATGTAATGAATTTCTTTATGGACTTTGAGAAGGGATTGCAATTTCCATCCAGATTTGTGATGAATTTTTAAATGTGTTCTAGGTGTCCGTGGAGGCTTAATAAATCTTAAAAGTTATGTAAATGTGGTATGTAGTTGATAAACATGTTCTTCACAAGATCAATCTCATTTATTCATTACCTGATGAAAAATATGAGTACTTTTTTAGAGAAGGACCTGAATACACAATTTATGGGGTTCATTCATAGGTGGTGGGAGAAGGGAAGTATAACTCAGTCTGAAAAAACCATGATATTTTCTTCAAACCTATGGAATTTGTCCATGAAATCATCCACATATTAATCCACTAATTTCCATAGGAGATACATGAATATATGGTGTAAGGAATGATTGTAGGTAAACCAAATATTCATCAAACTGAATATAATCACCCAGTACATGAGGGTTTCTATAGGTTCCTTGATGGAGGTGGATTATCCTTCATCAAAAGGTATATGGATCTTATTATACCAAAACTACCCATACATGAAGGATTAGGATAGTAAAATAGTGGTATCATCAATTGGATGTTTTATCACTGGAAGGGGAAAATAATCCATTAAGACACGGAAGTATGGGTTATAGAAGTCGATATAGAATTGATATGCCTGTTCTTATTCCAAATCGGGATGATGTTGGATGATGAAATATGGTATTGAAAATCCAGGAATATAATTTCCTTTATAGGATTATCAACCTCGGTAAAAATAATGGTTTTTTTGGTAATGGTGAATCTATGTATGAGGTTTTTTTGTACCAAAAGTGGCCCACTGGGAGTCTAAGGTGATGACTAGTGAGATGGGGATTGAGTCCTTGAATTTCATTGTAGATCTACGAGACAAATTTGGTGTTTTTTCAACAAATTTACATAATTTTAGTTCTCCTCATTCCACAATATTGAAATTATCTATGTTGGCCTCGGGTCATCCTCAGTGTTGAGATTCACCATGGTCCAATCATCGAAAATTGTAGAGATTCATTATTCAATGGTAGGAGGGGAGTAATCTAAATCCTATTATTAAACTAACACATGAGGATTTGTTGATGAAGGTGACTCCCCTAGATATGGAGACCATGGGGTGGTATTTTCATCTATATTGTCTTGGAACATATCCTTAATAGGGTATCCCTACTCTAGGGAGACCATTGTGAAAAAGGTTATTGATGCAATCCCATGACATTTCAATCTACTAGTCCATCCTCGGTTTTCAAAATCAGGATGATATGTTGATATTCATTAATTCATCTCTACTTTCTATAATATGTGCTAGTTTCATATATTAGTGTACATGGGGTAAACATATCTATACTCAAAAGGGTTAGGTATTTTAGAACTAATCTTTCATTTATTATGTATGATTATGACGTAATCCATAATCATTACTTATTCATGTGGGCTATAGAACAAATCCCATGATCTGGAGTTTTTTGTCCCAATAGGTTTATGGGAAGTTTGAAGCAATCATCCATATCCACCGAGGACCTACTGGTATTGATATCAAATCATTAGGAAAATTGACACAGTCAATCCCATTAGTTTAAATTTTTTTTACTCCATTTTATTGAGCGTGTAATCTAATTATTGGCCTCTGAAGGAGTAAAAAGGGGAAGCGTCACCCAAGAGTACCCCTACTCAGCCATTGTGGGATTATTTTCAGGACTATTGGTATGAAGTGTAAACCACTACATGTAGGTTACTCCAGGGTCTTCCTAAAATGGAATTGTTTGAATATTCATTTGAAACAACCATGAATTATGTTATTTATAATAGGTTACCAAATTGATTACTCTACCTAATCATTCCATTTTTATTCTAAATTATCGTATTATAATATTTATATTTTTGTTTTAAGAGAGTCAAATAACATTCCACAAGGTCCAACATAGGGTGTTTTTGGTTCTAAATTATTTTTATCATGGAGACTCAATCTACCAACAAATGATGGATTTCTATGCCATTGAACTAGAATGTGTCATATAGTGGGTGAATGTCCCACCTAGATAGTATCACCTTTGGATTCATTGGAGAAATAAATGAAGGGTTTGAATTCAGCCATATCATCTACCTATAAATGGAAGGCTTCGAAAATAGATAATTTAGTCATAAAATTGAGGGGTTTTAAGGACATTTATTAGATACTCAAACATATCCTTTGATAGGGGAATAATGGGTTCCATTGGATGATATTTTAGGGCCCATCTGGTTCTTTACAAGTCCATCAATTGTTTGGATGTTTTAGGATAAGAATTATATAGCTGAGATAGACCCCCATTAGGCCACAACTAGGAGCTATGTTGTCTTGGGTGAGATACATGATAAATCAATACAGTTGGATACAATGGGGTACTGAGTGTAGTGGCTTGAGTGAGATATTCCTACTCTTAAATAATTGGGGCTTCTGGTCTTGATAAAGGGGAATAAGTTGTCCCTTATATAGTAATAGTTCAGACCTATTGTATCCCATTTTGGATCATATCCCTCCTTCAATGGCATTAAACCGAGGTTCTTGAAGGGGTCCTTAGAAGTTCCCTATTACTATGTTTTTGACAATGATCCACCATCTTGAAAAACATTCACATCATCCCATTTCAATTATTCACTAGTGAAATATTGTTAGACAAGATGAATTCAAGGGGATTCTCCCAATTCTAGGGGGAATTATGTTTCCTCGAGGGCATTATTATTTTGGAAATAGAAGGGTACATTAACTACTCTATTATCATCATGACCAAATATCATAATTCATAAAATAATATGATGTATATTATGTTGATGGTGGAGGTGTGGAAATCATAGGATGTTTTTATATACTCAAACATACCTAGATAATTTAATGGTAATGAGAGTCCAAGTTATGATCCACCAAGTCATTATACTTTATGTGTACCGTGGTTATGAACTTGGTATCATTTGGTATATTCTACTTAATCAGTACCAGGGGTGGCAGAGCCAAATTACACCCATGCAGTGATGTCACCTAACTCAATTAGGATGTGTAATACATAGTCCTATAACCAATTTTTGAAGAAATATCACTATTTGAGTCTATTTACAAGGACAATGTGGCAATAGAAAAAATTAGTGTGATTGGTTGGGTTATCTCTTTTAGGCCTCTAGAATTCTATCGGGTTCTAGATGTTCTTTTCTCAGTCATAGATCAAACACCATATGAACTATGAACCCTTTAATAGTTAATATCGTCCACCCACATTACTAAGGTAATTGTGTGTTCTGGCCTTTATAGTGATATTGGGATGTATTCTTAGTGTGAGGTTATTCTTGGAGATTCCTATCTTGGGAAGGTACTAGTAGGTTGACCAAATACAGGTCCTAGGTGTATATAGATGTATCAATTTCTTCCATCAAATGATTCAACATGGGATATGGATGAGGTAATGGGAATGAATATACATTATACAATATAAGGATTCATGCATACACTAATCTCATTCATTGATGTTTTAGAATCCACCAAGATATATCTGGTAGGTAATGGTACGAACCAACTATATTATAAAATCCCCGATGCATATTTCCAATTTGTTTTTCTAATAAAAAATCACAGAGAGGGAGTACATTGTCATCTTAAATCATAAAATGAAATTATAGGGAAACTCATTGGACTTACATTTTCATTTGGAGAGGTCAATTATGTTATTCTTCTTCAAGGTACATCTAAACTAGTAGAGTAAATACAAGCAGAGTTCCTCCCTACTAGTGATGAAACCTAGGGTCAGCTAACCATATATGAGAAATATAGGTCCCTCTATTTTCTATATGAATCACTTAATTTTAACAAAATTAGATAGTTTTAGAGTTCTTAATATTTTCCCCCATCGTGAGTTTATGTGATCTAGTTGTTGCAATAGATCACCCATCCCATTGAACAGGGTGAAATGTGGGTTACCAAATCTCAGGATTAGTAGACGTGGTGTATCCAAGATGGATATAACTTTCTATTTAGAGGTATCAATTCCAGGTACATCTCTAATGCCTCAAGATGGTAGATTATAGAATATATCATGTCATATTAATGAGGTTTGGTAGTCACCAATGCATTGAATAGAATTTTGGATCATGAAGAGAAGACTTTGTAATCCCAAGGTGGGAATTCTTGCTGCTCTAGTTTGGAAGGTGCTTCATATCTTCGACAATTATCAGAGAAGCCACCCTCTTTCATGATTGAGTAAATGAAACTATCTGTTGTAACTTAAGCCTTCTAGCTAAGAACTACTAGATGTTTTTCAGTGGAGGGATAAGTTCCCCTCAAACATTTTTTCAATCGACGGGATACTGAGTGAGGTTCTCAGTGGTGAGCCTCTCGTACCTGTCAATATCTTATAGGTATAATGCCATATGGGCCTCTACATAGTCACACACTTAGATTTTTAAGTATAGATAGGATCAGTGATCCCCTTTTCCTTTTTGATATATCTATGGGTGTCAAATAAAACCTCAGTGTGGGGAAATTTGTGGAAATGAATCATCATATATTGAAGAGTACAAGAATCATTCAGAATATATTCCTTGTATTGTGTCTTACCACAGGTTGGGTTATCTATGTCATTCCCTGGGTATAAATTTGATCTTTCCAAATCATCTAAGTGATTTATCACGATGACATTCATGAAGATGGTGGTTATAGGATTGTATTCACCGTCCATAAGTGATCTATAATGACAATATGGTTATTTCCAATGAAGGGGACTAAAATTGAGGAAAATTTACTACCTTCATCCTCAAATATTCTCATGATGGGATAAGAATAACGTAATATCCTAAGGAAAATATATTATATTGATACAATAATTCAATAAAATCAGGTGATGCCAAAAATATTTGGGGGATGATTTGTCAGGATTTGAATGATATCAACCATCAAGTAATGGTGATAGATGTCCTAATACACTCATGGGTCCTAGATAGGTCAGTTGTGAATATCATAACATATTACATATATCCTAGATATTATGATGGATTTATGTTACATATTCATTGATTTGGAACTCCATCATGGTGAGGATTAAAGTGGTGGCTGGTTAGAAGACAACAAATAGTTGTTCTGTGGTGTAGACATCTCACAAATATTTCTCCAACTCATTTTAGAAAAGATAATACTATTCACGATCAACATAATATCTAATCATAACTAGTTGTAAAATTGGTAGTGTAAGTGAGGTAGATTTACTATGCTACTAGTTTTCTAGATAGGGGTGTCACATGGGCTAACCATCCCTGGAACGTTGGACAGTCTTTCAAATGTGGGGCCCTCTTCATAACCATGTTCATATTTCATTGGTGTATATGTGGTCTATTAATGTTCTAGAAATAAATCATCCATCATTTTTATATAAGTGTGTTAAAAATCTTCTCAGGGTTCCAATCCCAACCATATCATCTCCCATACTTTAAAGGAGATGATAGACATTAGGGAAGATGATGAGTATAGGGATGATTGCATATAATGTCCTTTAAATGAATGTAATATTTCATACACATGACCATACCTACAAAGGGATTATGGAACCACACAAAAATCGTCATTGGTGATGGTCAGCCTCAATATATAGGCCCTTTCGTCCAAATACGGTGGTGAGGGAAGAGTTGTTTCCATCAATTCATTCATCGCTTCAGATTCTAGGAGGATGATGATGATGCAGTGATTCCCTTGTTCCTATATTTGAAGGGGTTGGAGTTCACTAATAATTATCCCCTATGGACTATATTGATTTCATCCATGTGATGAAAAACTAGTTTTTTTTGGGTTGTCCCCCCATGGTAGTTTTTTCCCTCCCTCAATGGGCTGGATCCTCAAGGCATTGAAAGTATTTGGAATGAGGAGAACCAATGTTCCGGGTGATGGCATTATACGGAGGACTGAAAAAATGGAAATATTTATCATGGTATAACCTTATATGGTTTTTAGTGTCAAACACATTTGGGTGGTTCATACTGACCTTAATTTTAGGTGATAGGGGGCTCAATCCTAATCATGTGAATATGGGCCCTTTTACAATGGAAGAGAAGATAGGAGGAGGTGCGATAATGATGGAAAGGGCCACTAGGGATGATGCAGGGAGAATTTTAAGAAACAGTTTCAAAATTAATTCATCATTTGAACTGGGAATACTGGTTTGATGCTGATGAGGTAGGGATATGTTAATAATACTCATCATCTTATGGTCTTGGTGAGAATTTTCAGCATTGTCGAGTGGGAAAACTCCTAGGAATCTTGTAAGTAGCGGTTAAGGTGGGTTAAACGCAAAAATACCCTTCCTCCTCAGCATAGGGGAGTGGTACATCATAATGTTTTAGGAATATGATCCAAAAATGGGTCAATATTATGATGGGGTGTTTTCACTAGGTTCAACGCCTGATGGAGTCAATGAGAGCATGGTGCTGATTCATACAGGTCCTATAAGGCCATGTCTATGATTGTGATGATAAATTAAAACCTGTAACAATAATCCAAGGAATTGGAATCACTCTATTAAATGATATAACGGGGGGATAAAGGGAGAGGTCACCAGATATGTGTCTGAGTGGTGGTCATTAGGGAAGCAGAATAGTTGTGTGGGGTAGTTGCATCATCGATTCTCTTGCCCCTCCCCAGTTGGTGGTGGTCAATTTAAAAATTTCTTACATACTGAGTCCCCTATAATACATCTAGTCAACCATTAGAAATTGTTCGAAAATATTTCTTTCTAATGTTCCAAAGGTAATTTTTCCTTTAAAATGGGGAGGAATGATACTTGTTAACAATGTCTCAATCCATATATGTACAGTGTTCATCATTTCCCCTAGTTATAGTAAAATATTTTCATATGAGTCCCACAATTTGTTTTTAAAATCCTGATGAAAATGTTTTGGATCTCATGATATTAAGATATGTTGGTCTCCAACATTTCAATTCCAATCACTATTTAGGGAGTATAAATTCGTTTTATAATCAACATTTTTTTGATGCTTGCTATCACGATGTGCATCAAGGTAGGGGTATTCATTATTTCTCTCTCCAAATGTTTTCACATTCATTTGTCTTGTTGTAACCTCCTCTAGTGGGGTGGTTTCACTATGTTCCCTATTTCTAAATATGGGTTCCAATTACCACCAATTATAATGATGTGAGTTCCTTGAACTGGATGGGATAATGGGATATCAGTTATTCTTTATAGAGGCCCCACTTTGAGATAATTTCCTAGCCCATGACTCCCTTAAATGCATGATTTATCTACAATAATATTGTTACCAAAACCATCTTGAATTTAATATTAGTTAATTACATTGATTCTCTTGTGAGATGGAATCTACATGTGGATAGAGCTGATGGTGATGTTGAACATGTCTCGACATTTATAGATATTGGGTGTTTTGGGAACCTATTAAAGTATTATTCTTTTGTTTTAGAGGAAATATAATGTTTGGTTAATATTAGGTCTACAAACCATGAATGTTATTTATGTCATTCAAAAACATGGTATAGTGTCATTAGGAATCTGAAGATCATTAACTTGGGCATCCCATATTCATTACATGACATAAGGATTTTGATTCATCAACTAGGGGGAAAAATTTATAGCATTTTAAAGACAATTTCACTTTTTTAATGTTTTTTGGGGACATAATCAGTGGTTTAGAGTCATGTGGGGATGTAGGTAAACGTTTAGAGTATTTTCGTAATGTTTCTCAAATATGTTTTTTAGATACTAGTTTTATTATAGGCTAACATAAAATAGTGATGTTGAGGTCCAATAGGGACCTCATGTTTGATGGTGAGTGTTAAGGTGTTCCCTAGGGGGAATGATAACACATCAAGGTCATAACCCCCCAAGGGGAAGATTTAATTTTTTTATTGTGTCAGTAATGAAACATAGGAATGAATCTTACATACACTATTAGGATACATAGATAACAACCTATGTAGTTCATATTCATTGTTTACACTCATGTGACAAGACCAATCCATGTAGTTTTGTGTTCTATAGTAATGAAAATTGTCTCATAGATTGGGAAACATCAAGGGGTAGTGTGAAAATAATATAGGAAAGTTACCTAGAATTATGGGGGTTCATCTCATGTTATTACATGAGAAATTATTTGTCTTTAACATAGGGTAATTCAATAGATTAACGTCATGCACAAAGTAATTTTTCATATAGATTAAAATCACGTTACTGTGAACTTTTTTTATTATTTTAGGAAATAAGACTTTTATGGAATGATATTTATTTTAATTGATAAAATCTAAATCATGAGTAGGGATTACACATGGGGATACCCATTCTTGAATTAGGAAGGAGGAGATGATGATATAACACATGAACTCGTATTAGGGAAAAATAATTCTTTTCCCCTTAATGATCCCACAAATGGTGTGGTATGAGGGGGATGTATATTAGGGTGTCTATGATTAGGTGAAAGAGGAAAAGATATTTTCCGATTTATTCTTCCATCAATTTTCCGGGATATATGGTTTATTGAATCTAATCATGTAGATGATCAAAAAATAAGTGAACTTGGATTGGAAGGTGGTGAGGTATCTAAGAACTCATCTTTCAATAAAATATATATAGTAAAAGGTGGTGTCGGGTTAGGGACCTAAAGGTTGTATCACACAACATTGGGGTTTCTCACACATTGGATGTTTCATGAGACATGGGATCCAACACAAGGAAGGGAAAATGATTTATGGGTCATGGTCGCACACAAATTTTGTGGTCGTATAAATCATGGGGTTGTGGGAATGAATTCTATCCTCCATGAACCCTTATTACTATCATTGAATGTTTCACGAGGCCATATATTAAATAATATGAAATTTTTTTCGGATTATTTGAGTGATATTGTGAAATTTATCTATATTTTGAAATACATAGGAATGATGGAGTTTCTTGACTTTTTGAAATACTGGGTCACACAAAAGAGCACTTGAAAAATCCAATTCAATAGGACCATACATAAAAATGTATGGGGTTTATATATTTTATGTAAAAATGGTCTTCTACGTACTAGGTAAAAAATCAAATATTTCTTGATACACCTCTTTGGTTTGTGCATCTATGTGTTGGATGCCTCTCATGCCTTTTTTGCTGGGGAATGATCACGTGAGGTGGTGATTATTCATAAAATTTCTCATAGAAGGTGATTTCACACAAATATTTTTGTTTCACACATGTAGAAAATGTTTTTAGTGGACATTCCCATTTGTTTTTATGGATTTTCTAACATCCACATGATATGGATTAGTTGAAGTCTCTTTTAGTGCAGAAGTGATTTATGAGTCAATCTAGTGTGTTACGAAAAATGGATCAATGTTTCACACACTCAATACCTTATATCTTGAATGGTTCCCCAAAAGTCATGTTTCTCCCATCTTTAAACAAAATGAATCTTGAGGGTTGAAGAATGATTTTAAAACCAGAAGTATTTAGGTTGTATCATATGTTTTTAGTTGTACTGCTTTTATGTATCTAGTTTTCCCAGACTACTAATCGATTGGATCCATTAGTAAATATCGTATTATTTAGTAATAATTTATTGTAAATATTGGATCTTGGTTTTTGGAGTAATTATTTTTCATTAATACAAAATACTAGTCTCTCAAACCATATTATTTTAAATTATCCTATAATACACCATGAGGAACATCGATTAGAGAAAACAAAAAGTCATACATTAAGAGGTGAATTATTATTTTACATCAAGAGTATATCCAATAAAAATTAAATAATTACAAAGTGTAAGATTCCATTTATAAAAAATGATATATATTAATATCCATAAACTCCATTAATAATTTAAAAAAACCTTACACATGTGACTTCTAAACATATCAAATAAGATAGACTTAAAACAACGTTATGGTTTCGGTGCGGATGTGCGTCGGGTTTCTGTTCCGACGCTGTTCCGCCAGGACGCATTCGCGCGTGCGCCCTTCGACCCGAGGGGATGGGAGCGCAGCTTGTGGCCCCGCAGTCCCGCTTTCCAAAGGCGGGCGGCATCCGTCCCTTATTCAGGGACGTCTGCTCCTTGATCGAAACCGGGATGATGGGATGTCGGGTCCTCCTTCCGTGGACGTCTCCTCGGAACTTGTCGCCTAATCTGGGTCTCCCTCATAGATTTAATAATGTTCATGAATCTCGTTCCTGGCACCATATTTTCATGGACACCGGTTAATTACGCTGCTTCCGCCTAGACGCTCCAAGGAGTCTGGTCGGGGCAGTAACCTGCGGTGAGGAGACCGGGTAGTTCTGGGTGTTGGGGGCGTGTCTTAACCCTGCAGCTCTACATGTCTGCCTTCCATCCCTAATAGGGCTTCTCGAAGGCGTGATGGCCTGAGGCATCCCGCGCTCGGTGCGGGGAACTGGGTTACCTGAGGTTTTCCTCAGCTTCCCATGTTTAACACGGGGTATGACGCGAGTTTAACGTCCAGTGGGGACGGCATCGGACTGATCAACACGAGGAGTGGATCAGATAATAGAACCCCCTGCGGGGAACCTCCGACGCTGGGGCCAGCACATGGGCGGCTTCCCGAGTGAAGTGGAGTGGAATGAAATGGCATGACCCCAACGGGATGTGGCGGCCCGGGTAAGGATCAGGATGGATGATGGAGTGATGAGCTTGGACCCCGTAGAGGCTTCCTACGTACCGCACATTAGTGCGGATCAAAGTCAACGTAGTTCGGATATGCAGTTTAACGTCATGCTGGACGATGGCAAGTCGACTCACAAGGAGGTCGAGGCTGCCGGGCGGAGGATTGAACCGAACCACCTCGCACAGAGGGGGATGGATTGGCCGGGTGGATCACAGTTTCACGTAATGCTGGACGCTGGTGTTTGGGGCTTACACTCTAAGGAGGCCCGTATGCGGCAAAGCTCAGTTGGAGTGGGACTTGGGCCGAAGGTAAGAGACACCTTGATCCCTGTCACGCCCTCTACTGGCTTCGGCAGTGAGGAAGCACAATGGAGATACACAGGTGCAGTCCCCCACAAGGGTGGATCCGTAGGTGAATTGACACGAATGTGAACTCAGAAGGGGTCCACTGATGGACGAACCGACGTGAATACGACCGGGACGACCAGGTGGTGGGCTTGAACCTCAGGGAGGCTTCCTACGTACCCTGTTTAGGAGACAAGGATCAAAGTCCACGTAGTTCATTCTGTCAGGACTTACGCACTAAGGCAACCTGAGTGCGGCAAAGTTCATTTGAAGAGGGACTTGGGCCGAAGGTGAGAGACACCTCGATCCCTGTCACACCCCCTACTAGCTTCGGCAGTGGGGAAGCACAATAGATATACACACGTGCAGTCCCCCACGAGAAACTAGGGGTTTGTAATACCCTACCCCCGTGGGAGAAGGCCACTCCAATCCCGACATCCCTGCGGAGACGAGCGGGTGGGGGCCACATCCAAACCGGGGGGACCCTGCGTACGAGGCACGAGATCGTGTGATGCGGACGGTTTAATGTCTTGCCGGACGAAGTACAGTTTAACATTGTGTGTTGAGGACAAAGATACTTGGCAGTTTAACATCTTGCAGCGCGGACGTGGTGCAGTTTAGCGTCATGCGGGACGATGGATGCTTGGCAGTTTAACGTCCTGCAGCGCGGACGAATGCAGTTTAATGTCATGCGGGACGATGGATGCTTGGCAGTTTAACATCCTGCAGCGCAGACGTGGTGCAGTTTAGCATCCTGCGGGACGATGGATGCTTGGCAGTTTAACGTCCTGCAGCGCGGACGAATGCAGTTTAACGTCGTGCGGGACGATGGATGCTTGGCAGTTTAACGTCCTGCAGCGCGGACGTATGCAGTTTAACGTCGTGCGGGACGAAGATGCCACCAATAGGTCCGTGTCACTTCGCACGAGCCTGGAGGGCCTCACGGGAAGACAACGCACGGTGCGGGGCACCCGGGATGAAGATCATCGGGCGCCACGCAGGCGGGTACCCTCAGGGGGTCAAAGGGGGTGACCCTAGCGGTTTGCGTGCAAAAGAGGAGCTTGGTGCGCAATACTGCGGGTCGGCACGCAATTGGGCGGGCTGGCGCGCAATTGGGCCAGCGCTTTGCGCGCGGAAGATGGAGATTGCGCGCACTGGGCCTCTGATAGCGCGCAGGGGCAACGACCCATTCTTTAACGAATGGCCACTTAGTAAGGGGGGGGGGGTGCGCGCAATCGGGCTGGATTGCGCGCTCCCGGGGGGCGATTGTGCGCAAGAGGCTTCTTTTGCGCGCGAAAGCCTTCGGGTAAGGAATTGGTCAAAGGAAAGAAGCCAAAGGGGTTGCGCGCGAAGGCGAACCCCGAGGCTTGATTGCACGAAATAAAGGAGGTTACCTGAAGATCGGCATTGCGCGCGGAGGGGGTGGAATTGCGTGCACGAGTGACCCTTCAAATTCTGGCAACCTTCAAAACGTTAGGGGTTGCCTTGTATTTATAGGCAACCCGGGCGCGGAATCTCGCCGCCGGCGCGCAATCCATGGCGTGAGCGCGAAATTTCCTTCGCGGGCGCGGAATCGGGGCCCCGGCGCGCAAGGGCGTCGCGCGGGCCGCGGGCGCGCAAAATTGCGCGCCGGCTCGGTGCATTGCGCGCATCCTGGGAGGATTGCACGCCGGACTTCAACTTTGTGCGCGGGCCTCCAAAATTCCGTGAAAGGCCTCCGGGCCTTCCGAAACGTGCTTCTGACTCCAAATATGACCTCGCTTTCTACATCCGGAGCTTCGTTTTGGAGCAACGGACTTTTCTGGCGTCTACAAAAGCCCCCCCTTGGAATCTGAGCGGCGAGAGTTCACAATGATCAGGTTCCGAGGGAGACGCCGGAATGCCGAAGTCCCGGGCTGCGCGGGACTTTGGCGCGCAAAAAGGGTGTCGGGCGTGCAATTCGCTGCCTTAATCGCACAAAGCGCTTTCCGCACGGCGCAGACTCCAGGCCTCGCATATAAATAGGGGCCCTGGGTTCCGCGTACCGTACATAGGCTTTCCGCGCGATAAGCTTCTCAGCTCTCGTGCACGAAATTGCCTTTGACGGTGCGAAATTCGCCCGTGCGGCGCGCAAACCCATCCAGATTTCGGCTTGATTTTGCGCGAACACCCAGGGTTTTACGCGACAGACTTCCCAATTGCGCGCCATCCACTAGGATTGCGGGCCAACTACCAAATTTCTCTACCAGCCTCCTCCAATTCGGCACGCTTCATCCCTTAACCCACACGACTCCCGGAGCTTCTGAGATGTCCGCGAATCAAGTGAATGAGGGGGATGCCGCCATTCGCAGAGCTGAGATGGCGGCGAACGAGGAGGTCTACGGAGCCAAGGAGATTGTTTCCAACAATCAATCCTTGTTCGATTTGCTGACGCCGGCCCAGAAGATGTATCCGCTATCGGACAACCTGCCACTCTGGAACTATGGCATCCTGGATGAGGTTCCTGTGCCAGGGTTCGAGGTCGATGCGCCACAGACCTGGGTGACTCGGGAGGACGAGCTTCCCCGCTATAACATCACCAACAACGGGCATCCTGCCAGGGAAACCAGGCACTTAGATGTCTATGTCCTGAACCCGAGGACGCGAACCATTTCCGGGAGTGAGCCTACTGTGGAGAACTCTCCAGCCCTCTACTCAAGTACGTATTTCCAGAGTGTCACCGACGACACCAGGGGCTGGATGAAGGACTGGGACTTGCGGTCTGGGGGCAATTTCACTAGTGAGTGGGCCTGGGCGTTCTAGGTACGCCACACCTGCGATCACTTCGTGGAGGAACTGCGGTACATCGGCCTGTTTGAGGCGGTGTGGACGTCGCAGTTCCACTTCTACCAGCAGCCCGAGCTCGGGCCGGAGCTGTTCACCCGCTGGTCCCCGGACACCAACACCTTCCATCTTCATCATGGGGAGGTCACCATCAGTCTCTGGGACATCCACTACATCAGAGGTATCTCGCTGGAGGGTTACCAATACGATGAGTTCCTGCCTCTGAGGAACACCTGGGGCGACAGGTCACAGACTCCCATCCTGACATGGCATCTACTGGACCTGGCTACGCAGCAGCTCGGGGTCAAGGACTTCCGCAAGGACCTAGCCTACAATGAGTGGTTCGGCCAGTTCTTGGAGCATGACCCAGCGGTCAAGATGCCAGGCAGGGGGAAGCGGTGCCCGACCGCGGCTCAGAGGAGCCGGAACGGGTCGTACTGGCGGGTCCTGGAGACGGGAGACTACCGCTCATGGGGGTACCACGTCATCGAGTACCGGGACCCAAATGTCCGGTATGCGGCGTTCCAGGCCACCTTTCTGAGTGGGTGGCTCCTGCCAGTGCGGTACGCGAGGATGGGCGTCCGCCCGGTGACACTGGTGATGGCAGGCGCCATGGCCGCCAACAAAAGATAAAACCTCAGGGTCCCAGTGCTGGCTAAGCTGTAGGCCATCCTGGGACGCATCTCGTGAGGGGGGTCGCCACGAAGGATATGTGGGCCCTTTCAATTCTTCCACGGCTGGGTGGCTGCTCACCTTGGTGGGTACAGGTTTCCAAACGCCGTCATTCCTCCGGGAGACGGCCTGCGACCCTCCCTGCTGAACATCGCGGGGGTCGCTCCGATGACCCTAAATGAGGAGGGCGTGAGGATTCGGATTGGCAATCACGCCAATTTCAACTTCAGCCCGTTCCCCACTCCCGTTGTCCAGATGATCGACAATGGGCAGGGTCTGCTGGAGCAGCACGAATACTTCCTGAGCATGCGGGGCGGGGTGCTCGTGGCTCGGATCGACGGGAAGGTGATCTGCGAGCCCTACGTGCCAACCCGGTTTTCCAGGCAGTTCGGGTTCCTTCAACGGATGCAGAAGAGGGTGTTCCCTGCTGTCCGGGAGGAGAAAAACACTTGCGTCCTTCGCTAGATGTGGCTAATGTTTGCCGCTTTCGGCTCTGGCGATGTCATTAATCTCCCTCCTACCGGGGTCGACGCAGGCTTGGCAACCGAGTACGCCGAACACTGGGCCATCGCGTACCCCGAGGGGCTTCTACGGAAGCCAGTTCGGCAGCTCGAGGTCACCCGTGCGGAGACTGGGCATCAAGGAAGGAGGCGAAGTGCCATTACGCGGGGGAGAATTGAGGCGCGCCAAGCAGCGGAGCCGGCGTGGGCAGGGACTTCGGCGGCGGGCACATCACAGACTGCCGCCACGGCTTCAGCACCCAGAGAGGGGGCACATGCGGTGGTCAGGGAGCGGCCCGGGAAGCAGATAAGGCGTCTGCTCGAACCCTCCCACAATGCAGTTTTCCCAGTGCTGTGGTCGGCCTGGATGACCCTGCTGCAGTCGCTGGGGACCGAAACCATCTGGCAGAAAATAACCAGAGAAGGAATCTATCTGCCAGAGGTCGGGCGCCTTCAGGTCACCGACAAGGTGATCTTCCACAGGCGGTATGAGTATCTGACGGCCATGGACGAGTACGTGAGCCAACGTGGTCAGCGTGCGGAGCCGTCCCTTCTGGTGAAGGTGATGCTCGGTCAAGAGCCTGCTCCAGAACAGATGCCGCCGGAGGAAGGTGATAGTAACGATGACTCCGAGGAAGAGGAGGAGACGAGGGAGGATGAAGGCTCTGAGGGAAGGTCCCATCCGGGGAGCCCGCGGGAGAGCGGCGAGGTGGCCAGCTCTAACAATATCGATATCACTGAGCTCCTCGAGGTCCGCTTCTATCCCTACTCAACCTGCTTCATCCATTCTCTTATGCAGCTTCTAACCCATTTCTTCATATTCCTCAGGAGTGCACGGATGCTGGTCAGGCACCCTCAGCAGGAGTAGGAGAGGCGCCAACAGGACAGGGCAGGGGCCAGACACCTATCATTGAATTGACAAGCGCTGAGGGGTCCCCTGCTGCAATTGCTCCTGCGGCGGCCGGGACAGCGGGAGATGACGCTCTGGACTCCCGTAAGTCTCCTTACTTTAATACTGGTGCTTTCCATTGACAATCCGTGACTAACCGCAGCATGCCTTGCGCAGTGATCTCAATACTGGATGCTCGTCGGGCTGTCGAACCCGGGCCATCCACGAGTGGACCAGTGGCAGACATACCGCCTTCTCTAGAACAAACTTCTCACACCGAGCCGGCCCCACCAACTGCTGATCAGGGGCAGCGGACGCCGGCGGTGCTGCCATCAGAGAGAGGTCGGGGGCTGATGAGGGTGTCGACGCCGCTGGGGCGAGAGAAGAAGGTCGCCCAGATATTGGGGAACCTATCCCCTGTGAGGACATCCCAGGGGCGGACCCTGCAGCAGACCTGCTGGCTGCCTTCCCTGCCTACCGGCCTGCCGACCCTGAGGAGATGGACGACTTGGACTCGGAGGTGGTCGAAGAGAGCCGGATAACGTGCCGCCGGGGGTGGAAGTGCATCCAGTGCTTCCTCAAGCGACCCCCATCTGAGTGGCTAGGGCGCATGGGATCGCTTCAAACCTGGTTGCGCTTCCTGTGTGCCGGGGGAGCTGATGCTCGACGCCTCAATCTGACGGTCCGTGATTTCATGGCCGAAAAGATGCGCGCGAGCCGCCGGCGTGCCGACGTTGCACAATGTCGGGACATGTCGGAGAACACGCGGGCGCTCCTCGTGGCGGAGCAGGAAGTCCGGAGCCTCGAAGGGCTGGCGGCAGAGAAGGAGGCCTTCGTCGCAGTGTGCACTGAGCTTGTGGAGCAATTGACGGCCCAGATGGATGACGCCAAGGTACAACTGACGGAGGCAGGCCACCAGATGGTCACACTTCAAGTTGAGGGGGAGCGTGCACAAGCCAGGATCGATGAACTGCGTGCTGCGACCGCCGACGAAGAGAGGGCATGCAAAGAGCGAGAAGCAGCTCTGGAGGCCGCCAGCCAGAGGGTAGCGGCGTTGGAAAGATCCATTCAGCACGCTAATCCCTAGGGGCTTTGTTTTTGCCATTCCCAGAACATTTTTTTTCCGCTACTCAATACTTCGATCCATTTTTATGAATCAACATATTTATCTGCATCTTTTGGCTTAACGTGCTCAACCACAATTCATTGTCTTGCGGGAGCGTTAACCAAGCTTCAGGCATCCACAATTGGGCTTGGATTTCTAAGGAAAATAGGGAGGTCATTCCTAGGAAAGGAGACCTCAGACCTAATCAATGTACCCCCCCCCCACATGTTCCGACACACGAGGGGGACAACGTTAGGGGCGTTGAGATTTTATCCGAACATAGGGATATGAAAAAGGGTGAATCGCGTGTCCTGAATTCAGAAATCCACGACGGTCAGCCTTCTAGGAAATGCCCAAGACGGCGAGCGGACAACGGATCAATCGACCATACTACTGCAATAGACGGACCGAATGTCATCATTCATTTTTCAGGAGGCGGATCACATGTCATCATCAATACCGCTTTGGGGTTCCTTCAGACACAAGTGTGGAAATCAGGATCAAAAGGGCATGTGAAGCGTGGGGCGAAGTGATGATTTGTTCAGACAGAATCTAACACTCCCAAAATTGTGCCACCGTGGGAAAGAGTATTAGGCGGATGCACCAACCTGGACGTGAATCACCCCAATTTTCAGACAGAACCTCTTTGACGAGGAAACTGTAGCTTCCCATCATTGCAATGGGGCATCCCATGCTGAATCAGGGAGAATATCACAACCGCACCACTCTACCAGAAGCCAGGCCGAACGGCCGACGACGAGGAGGGGCGGGACTTAGCGATCCCTGAGGCTGGACCTGAGTCGAGATGCTCGGGCGTTCCTACGTACTCCATCAGGCTGGAGATCAAGCCACACGTAGTTCTGAGAGTGCAGCTTTAGCGTCATGCGGGACGTAGAACCCTGATTAGAGAGATCTTAGTTTAAGGTCTTAGAGCTCGGACCATAGGGACCTCAAAGTATGCCACATCGTGGTCCTATCCCCTGGATATGCGAAGATGCACTGAGGGATAGTGTCAAGAGTGCCTAGATTTTGCCTGGTCAGAATGGGAGGTGGAAAACGTAAATGTGAATCATGTGGCCATTCACTCAAGGACTGGGGGCACTGGTGTAAAGATATGGGAGTACTGCCGACCGTGGCGGAAAAGCAGCATCAATATCGCACTGACCGTTGATGGAATGAGTCAGCAAACGAGCATCAACCTCTCAAGCGCAAGATTCAAATCGATTTGATGCCCAAGGCCCTTGGGGGTACTAGCCCGGATCGGTGGGAGAGCACTGAGGCATTGTATCCAGACTGCCCACGGGGGTTCCACCCAGGGCGTAGGTGATGGGTTCGAATGAAGGGGAGAATGAAGCCTGAAAAGTTGAAGGAACCTGACCAAGCTGAACCTGACCCTCCTGGAAATAGACCAGAGTACTCTTGACACCGGTGGACCACTGCAAGGGGTCGAAGGACACGCCTTGAGGGTGACCCAATGGCGGCAGATTCCCTAGAGAAGGGGGAATCTTTAAGAGGTGGGGGGCTGGACCCGAAGTTTCAAACATCCAGGAATTCCTACGTATCTCATAAGGATGGGAATCAAGCCACACGTAGTTCTTGAAGCGCGGCGCGACACAACTGGGCACCAGCGCGGGGAGGGGTGCGGGTCTGGCCCTCGCACCCAAAAGAAGTGGTATTTGATATTTCTTGTTTGTCCTTAAAGGTGGATGGTTTTTCTTTGTGTAGCGACATGCCTGTGATTAAGAAATCCCTGGTGCCGCCACAATAATCAAGCCATGAAAGGCATTGATAAATGGCGTGGTTATTAACCAGCGCCCAACGTGAATGTCCACTGAGGAGAACATCACGATGCAGTGCCGTTTCTCATCGGGCGGCCAAGACGATCACAGTTTACAGTCGTGTGGTAAGACCAAGCAACACAGTTTAAGGTCGTGTGGTTCGAACCATGGAGGAATCCGCTTATTGCGATACGGCGGACCCAGCGGAGGTGGGGACACATCCCAGCCCTGCGATCATGCACAATTCTAGGAGAAGGATCCTGGGATAGGGGCCTGCATATGTCTATCAACCGAGGGGCAGAGATGCTAGCCTCCAGCTATGCTGGGCCCAGAACGCGATTGTTCGGGAGACTCCTTCATCCTCATGGGGACGAGGGTCTAGCTACTCATGGCCCTTAGGGAGGACATTAGCATATATCATTGGTGCTCATATCGTGGGAGCCTCGAATGGCACCATTACCCTGGTTGGACTACCTAACATGTAGAGGTGTACTGAGGGTCAGTATGAAGAGAGAGTGTCGAGTTTCCACTACAACGCACTGAGGCGGAGTGTGACAAGGACTGTGCAACAAATGTTAAGAGTCTGAAAGAGTTTACATGGCGATCAAGGATGTCGCTGACCACATTCGCAGCACAACATCCGATCGCATCAGCCTAGGATGAGGCAAACATACGAGCATCAACTGCTCAAGCGCAGGATTCATATCGATTTGCTGCCCAGGAAGGCCCAAACAAGAGGAAGCGCGAGGCCTGACAAGTAACACAGGACTTGTCGAGATTGAATCCGACACTACAGGTCATAGACCAGAGTACCCCAAAACATGTTAACAGATCACCAGAAAGGGTAGGAGGACTCACCTTGAGAGCAACCAAAGGACGATAGATCCCCGTGATCAACCAAGAGACGGGGCTGGACCTGGATCACAAGCGTCCAGGCGGTCCTACGTATCCCATAAGGATGGGAATCAAGCCGTACGTAGTTCTCGAAAGGCAGTTTAACGTCGTGCAGGACGAAGTGCAGTTTAACGTCATGCGGGACGATGGAGCAGTTTAACGTCATGCGGGACGAATGCTGAACAGTTTAATGTCTTGTAGCTCGGACGTGGTGTAGTTTAGCGTCATGCAGGACGGAGTGCAGTTTAACGTCATGCGGGACGAAGTTCAGTTTAACGTTATGCAGGATGAAGTACAGTTTAACGTCATGTTGGACGAAGTACAGTTTAACGTCATGTTGGACGAAGTACAGTTTAACGTCATGTTGGACGAAGTACAGTTTAACGTCATGTTGGACGAAGTACAGTTTAACCTCATGTTGGACAAAGTACAGTTTAACGTCATGTTGGACGAAGTACAGTTTAACGTCATGTTGGACGAAGTACAGTTTAACGTCATGTTGGACAATGTACAGTTTAACGTCATGTTGCACGAAGTACAGTTTAACGTCATGTTGGACGAAGTACAATTTAAGGTCATGTTGGACGAAGTACAATTTAACGTCATGTTGGACGAAGTACAGTTTAAGTCATGTTGGACGAAGTACAGTTTAACGTCATGTTGGACGAAGTACAGTTTAACGTCATGTTGGACGAAGTACAGTTTAACGTCATGTTGGACGAAGTACAGTTTAACGTCATGTTGGACGAAGTACAGTTTAACGTCATGTTGGACGAAGTACAGTTTAACGTCATGTTGGACGATGTACAGTTTAACGTCATGTTGCACGAAGTACAGTTTAACGTCATGTTGGACGAAGTACAGTTTAAGGTCATGTTGGACGAAGTACATTTTAACGTCATGTTGGACGAAGTACAGTTTAACGTCATGTTGGACGAAGTACAGTTTAACCTCATGTTGGACGAAGTACAGTTTAACGTCATGTTGGACGAAGTACAGTTTAACGTCATGTTGGACGAAGTACAGTTTAACGTCATGTTGGACGAAGTACAGTTTAATGTCATGTTGGAAGAAGTACAGTTTAACGTCATGTTGGACGAAGTACAGTTTAACGTCACGTTGGATGAAGTACAGTTTAACGTCATGTTGGACGAAGTACAGTTTAACGTCATGTTGGACGAAGTACTTAGGAAAAGTACTGCTTGAGGAACCTAGCGTTGGTGGGAGGAGTAACACGCTGACCATCCATAGTCTCTAGGGAGTACGGGCCATTGGGATAGGCCTTGTGGACAACAATAGGTCCTTCCCACTTAGGCTCCAACTTGGGCGGCTTCCTGCCGGGGATCATTGGTGCTCTTAGGGCCAGTACTAGGTCACCCTGCAGAAAGTAGAGGAGGAGAACCTTATTATTGAAAGCTCGAGCCATTCTGCATTGATGCCTCTCTAAGTTGTGCAAAGCGCGAAGCCTATTCTCATACAGTTCTTCCAACTCGACAAGACGGGTTTCAGCAGCTCTGTCCGGCGCTTGCTGGTCGTAGACCGCAGTGCGCAAGGACGGTAACTGGATCTAGATGGGCAGGATGGCCTCAGCTCCATACACCAGGGAATAAGGGGTTATCTGGGTGGAATTGCGAGTCGTCGTCCGATAAGCCCAGAGGGCGTTGGGGAGCTTGTCCACCCAACTCATCTTGTTCTGACCAACCATCTTTTGCATAATGCTAGAGAGGGTCTTGTTAAACGCCTCAATCTGTCCATTCGCCTGCGCATGATAGCGAGATGTATGGTTTGAGCGAATGTTGTACTTGGCGTACAACTTCTTCAACTCGGCTGCTCGGAAATTGGCTCTATTATCCGCAAGGATAGCGTGAGGCACTCCAAATCGATAAATGATGTTGGAGGTCACGAAGTCAGTGATAGAACAGGATTTGACCTCTCTGAGCGGAATCGCCTCTGCCCATTTGGAGAAGAAGTCCGTGGCGGTCAGAGTGAACCGGCACTGGCGAGCCGTCGCCGGCGGGTAAGGTCCCACAACGTCCAGCCCCCAGACTGCAAAGGGCCAAGAATACCTGGTGGTATGGAGAGGCTCCGGCGGCCGATGCACAAAGTTTGCATGAACCTGGGACGCATGGCACTTCCTGGAATACTTGATGCAGTCATGGATCATGGAGGGCCAGAAGTATCCCAACCTCCGAATCTGGTGGGACAGCTTCGGCCTAGTCTGGTGGGCACCACATGAACCAGCATGAACCTCTTGCATGACTCGTGGGATCTCAACTCCCTGAAGGCAACGGAGGAGAACACCATCAAATCCGCGTCTATAGAGGATCTGCTCCTGGCCGGGACTGCTCTGGAGAACAAACTACGATGCACGGCGTCGAACACGCTCGCGCTCGGCCCGATACGACGGGAGAATGCCATGTTGGAGGTACTCAACCAAAGGCGTCCTCCAATCAGGGGCTGGTTCGACTGCCATATCTGTGGTACTCGGGGCTCCAGGCACAGGGGAAACCGTGGATAGATTACTTACCGACGGGCCGCGATCTCCCTCCGGGATAACGGGAGTGATGAGCCTGCGGTGCGCCACGCGGATGATCAGGTTGTCCTGTTCAGGCTCTGCGAGTGACGCAGCAAGGCTGGCCAAAACATCTGCTCGACCGTTCTGCGACCGGGGAATATGGACAATTTCTGGCCGAGAAGGGAACTGGGCCATCAGGAGGAGGGTGCACTCCAGCAATGGCACAAGTTCCAGCTTCCTGACAACATAGTCGCCATTGATCTACTTAACGACCATCTCGGAGTCCCCTTTCACACACAAATGGGGCACGTCGATCTCGAGAGCTATCTCGAGGCCAGTGATGAGGGCATGGTATTCCGCCTCATTGTTGGTACAGCCCTCTGACAACAGGAAAGAGTATGGCAGCACGACTTGCTCCGAGGTAATGAAGACCATACCCAAACCCACTCTGTTGAGCTTAGGAATATCGAGTCTTCTACCAGTGGGGCTCTGGGAGGCACCGTCAAAGTGCATCTACCAGCATGGATCGGCACGATCGACCGAGAGAACAGCCTCATCAGGAAAGCCTAGATCCAGCGGCTGATCCGCGGAGGTTGGGTGAGCAGCCAGAAAGTCCGCCAATGCTTGCCCTTTGATGGCCTTCTGAGACACATACCTGATGTTGAACTGCTGGAGAATCATAGCCCACCACGCTAGACGGCCAGTCAACATAAGCCGGCTTAGGATATATTTCAACGGGTCTACCCGAGAAACCAACTGTACCTCGTGGTGCTGCAAGTAGTGCCGTAATTTCTGTACGGCAAATACGAGCACCAGGCAGCTCTTCTCGATGGGGGAATACCTAACTTCCGCATCGTGGAGCATGAGACTGAGGTAATAGAGGCTATTCTCTGTTCCCTCGTTGTTCTTCTGGGTGAGAAGGGCACCAAGGGATCGTTCCAGGGCGGTCACATAAAGGACCAGCGGCTTCCCGGATACAGGCGGCATCAGAACCAGAGGTTGAAGCAAGTACTGCTTGATTTCCTCAAAAGAGGTCTGACACTCCTTATCCCATACATAGGTGGCACCTTTCTTCATGAGCCGAGAAAAGGGATTACACTTGCCGGCCAAATTCGCGATGAATCGGCGTATATAGGCTAAGTGGCCTTGGAACCCTTGCAGTTCCCGGATGTTACCTGGGGGAGGCATCTGGCTAATCGCCCTGATCTTCTCTGGGTCGATCTCAATACCCAGGTATCTTACCACAAAGCCAAGAAACATCTCGGAGGTGACCCCGAAGGCGCACTTCAACAGGTTCATCTTCAGGCGGCGAGACCAGAGGAAGCCGAACACTTTCTCAAGATCTTTGAGATGGTCCTGATGCTGGCGCGATTTTACCACCAAGTCGTCGATGTAGCATTCCACCAGTGTGCCGAGGATTGGCTTGAATATGCGGTGCATCGCCCATTGATAGGTGGCACCTGCATTCTTCAGGCCGAAGGGCATGACCTGGTAACAAAAGATACCTTGGGGGGCCCTGAAGGCAGTGAACTCCTCATCCTCAGGGGCCATCCAGATTTGGTTGTATCCGGAGTATCCATCCATGAAGGAGAGGGCTTGGAACCCTGCCGTAGCGTCAATCAACAGATCTGTCTCCTGAAGGGGAAAATCATCCTTCGGACAGTGGCAGTTGAGATCGCGGAAGTCGATACAGACTCTGATCTGCTCGTTCTTCTTCCTGACCGGCACAATGTTGGCCAGCCATCTGGGGTACTGAACTTCCCTCACGAAGTTGGCTTTGATAAGCTTGTCAACTTTGGCCTCAACCATGGCACCGTGGAATGGGTACATCTTCCTGGGAGGCTGCTTGAACCCGCGATGGTTTGCCGGGAGACCAAGGCGGTGGACGGCTACCTGAGGATCTAGCCCCGGCCTCTCGTCATAGCCCCAAGCGAACACATCACGGTGCAGTCTGAGGAAGTCCACGTACTGCTGCCGCTCCTCAGAGGGCATGGCGGCACAGACCAATGTGGGTCTTGGATCTGCCTCGGTTCCAATGTTCACCTGTACTAACTCATCGACCGTGGCGGAGAAGCCCTCCTCAATGGCTGGGGGTGCATCTTCCACGTCCTCTCCACTCGGGGAAGGATCGTCCACGGGAGAGACTGCGTTGGAGACCGCATTGGGGCTACCAGATCCTGCTGGGCCGCTGGTGCTGGCATGGGTGGTCGCGGTCATCTCATCAGGAGACTCACAGGCCGTCGAGACCATGGCTACGTCCAACCGATGGATCGGGAGGACGTAAGCATCATCCAAACTTGCCCAGGGATCACTTGGAACAGCGACAGGCTCATCCTCACCCATCAGGATCTGCTTATCCTTGCTCTTGTAATAGTCCGCGTCCAGATAGCGGGCTTCACATGAGGCAAAAGGAGAGGCATCTCCCTGAATCACGCCTACTCGACCATTAAGGGAGTATTTAAGGCATTGGTGGTATGATGAGGGAACCGCCGCATGAAGGTGGAGCCATGGCCTGCCCATCAATGCATTATACGGAGTGTCCTGAGAGACTACCATGAATTCGGTGTTGGCAACCAGGTCACCGAACTGGGTCTTCAAACGTATCTTTCCGACCGGAGTTTGCTCGGTGCGGTCGTACCCCTGGATCCTGAGGTCGGAGGGAATCAAGTCATCCACAGACAATGCCAATCTCCGGAGCGTCCGAGTTGGAATTAGGTTAATCCCGGACCCCGTGTCGACAAGACAGCGCCGGACTTCAAGACCATTGAACTGGCCAGTAACATACATCGGACGAATGTGCCCCTGTATAGGAGGGTCTTCATCCTCACTAGAGAACGAGATAACTACCTGACATTCGGCATCCTCAATCGTTTCGGCGTGAAAGGCCTCTGCAGCCGCAACCTCCGTCTCAAACTGGAGGGGGCTCTTCAGGGCTTCAGCGAGCGCCTCGCGCATCTCAGGTGACAGGCGCAGCGCCTCAAGGATGGAGAGCCTTGCTGGGATGTCGACCAAGTGCTTCAGGACATCATACTTCCTTGCCAAGCGCGAGCCCCTGGTTGCAGGAGGTTTCTCTGTGGTTGGAGGCATGACTGGCCTTGCCGGTTGGACCGGCGGCCGACTGGTGCTTGGCGCATCTCGCTGTTCACTGGTTGCAGCCCGGGAAGTGGTCACCGTACCGGGGCCAGGAGGCCGAGATAGACTCGTGGCAGGACAGAGCTGGTCGCGGCGCGACTTAGGGGGTTCTGCCTTGTCCCACACCAGAAACGGTGGCGGAGGTGAATCCGTCATCCCCGAATGGGGGGGCTGCGCGCACTGAGCTCGGTTTTGAGCCTGCTGCCTAGTCTCAGTGGCGTGCATGGCCTGGCTGGAGGTACCAACTGTCGTGCCCCAGCAACTCCTATTGTTGCGGTTCCTCCGACGGTGGCGATGACCGAGGACACTAGGGAGGTCCACCTGGTGTTCTTCAACGTCGGGAACCGAAAAGGGATTTACCAGCTCGACGGTATTAACCGAAGCGTACCCAACACTATCACCAGACGAATCATTCATCACCGGGAGGATCTGAGGAGGGACCCCCATCTCCGGGGGCATGAAATCGCCGAGAGTGCGGGATAGTGGCGGAACTGGCGAGGCGCGCTCTTCCTTCTTGCGCCACCTCCATTTGCTCTTCTCGGATGAGGTAGGCTGGGACGACGATGCCGAAGCAGCACCCGCAGATTCTGGGGGCTCAGGCTGATTCAAGCGCGCACGAATGATTCCATGGGCGCGAATGATCATCTTGCGGGCCATCCAGTTATTATACTTCTGGGATTCGCGGTCGGAGACCAGCTGCCATTCGTCCTCGTTTCCACTATCATCATCTGATCCCACGAACACACCCGCCACTTGTTCTGGAGCTGGGCCCAACCCGATTACATTGTTGTTAATCTGGTCCTGGAGCCAGTCCTTAAACAGGTAGCACCGCCGGATGGTGTGCCCCAGGGCCCGATGGTAAGGGAAGTAGCGGTGGTTATCCGTTAGATGTGCCTCCTCTGGCCTCCAACACTCAGGCAGTCGCACAATCCTCTGCTCCAGGCCACTCCGGAAATAACCGGGGACCTGATCCTCGTAAAATGAGTAAGTCAGGTATCGCGGGGCTCTGGGAGCGTGGTCTTGACGAGGGGCTAGAGGGGCCTGCCGAGGAGGTGGACCCTGATTATCTCGCCTGGGTTGTGGTGGTACATTACGCCGAGGGGCCAGCCGGTTCTGGGGCTGCCGCTGCTGGGCCGGGAACTGAGCCCGTGGAGGCGGATTCCTGTGAGGCTGCGGAGCTGGCCTCACCGGCAGCAGCTCCAACTGCCTGGGGGCCTCTATCTGGGTAACAGCAGCGGGCTCAGCCCTGCTGACTCTCCTTGCAGGGATCATAGGAGGCAGCGGGTGTGCCTGACTGGCCTGTTGTAGGGCTTCCTCAAGACGTTGAGCTTTGTCTGAGAAGTCCCTGAACCCTCCGGGGTAATTCTGAGTGATCAAGGAAGGGACCAGCTCGGTCTTGATGTTCCCGACGCACATTGTCAGCAACTGCTCCTGAGTCAATGGCATGTCAAGGGAATACATGAGACCCTTCCATCGAGCGACGAAATCCGCGACTCGCTCATCAGGCCTTTTCTTGCACTTGAAGAGGTCTTCGATACTCATCATCCGGGGCATGAAACTGAACTGATAGAGGAACTGTCTACGAAGGTCCTCCCAGCTAGTTATCGACCCGACGGGGAGCTGGCTGTACCAGACAAATGCTGGCCCTTCCAGTGACTGGACAAAGCAGCGAAGCTTAGCGGCCTCCTGCTGCGCCGGAGTTCCCAACATAGGCCCACACCTCGAGTTGAAATGGGCCAAATTCTGTGACAGATCTCCAGTCCCTTTGAAGGGGGCGAAAGTGGGGTTCCCGAATCCCGGAGGTGCCGGCATGTCATCCACCCATGCCGGGTATGGCTTGCTGTCCGGTGGGATCGCCACTTGCCGAGTCTCCAAGGCTTCCAAGCGGGCGATGAGTGCCTCCATCGGATCGTCCGGACATGGGTTCCAGTCCTGGCAAGGATCTCTAACCACGAGCGCGTTGCATGGCTCTTCAATCGGGTCGTCGACCGGGTCGTCGAACTCGGCAGCTCGTGGGATGGCGGGCGGAGCGGCCGTTGGGGCAGCGGGAGGAATCCGAGCGGGGTCTCTCAGGTAGTCACGCCGCTCGGGAGGGTGTGGTGAAACATACCATGCCCTCTTTCCATAGGCAATGGCCTCTCCCCTGTCGGAAAACACGGCATAATCACGGTTTCCCGGGAGAGTCTCGTCGAGGAGCGGTTGCTCCTGTCCTTGCTGTCCTTGCATAGGATCACCATAGTCAGGCCGCCGCTCTGCCGCGCGCTCGGCGAGGAGCTGGTCAACTAGCTTCTTCTGCTCGGCGAGCTGTTGACGTAGCGTGGCCTTTTCGGGATCCTCCTCTGCCCTCTGCATGGAGGCAGATGGGTCAGCGGGCTTTATAGCCCTGCCGTGCTCTTTACCTTTGCTGACGTTTCGGCTCAACGTCAGTGCTTCAGTGGGTGTGGGGAGACCCAGGAGGTTCCTCTGGTGATGAGTAACTCTCATCGATGGATCCAACGACGGCTTGTCTTCAGGGGCAGAGCCCCCGTCGAGAAGTTCCAAGTCGTTCCCCTCTCTCGACAGGTCATCCATGTTGACCGTTTCCGTCCCTAGGGATGTACCCTCAGGGCCACCCAGCGAATCAGGCTGTCGTCGAATCGCACTGAAGCATAGGGCAGCGTACTGCCCCCATCCACGGACATACACGTGGGGGGTGGCTTCCTCGATAACCTTGCGGAGTACTTGAAAACACTCAACGCATCGTTGTTGGGGGGCCTCGTGGTACCCAAATGACCCGGGATGCCGAACCGCGGGGAGCGTGGCCAGGTCAATCTGACGGCACTGCTCACCAATATCCTCCACGTGTGCTCGACTCCCGAGATATGTCATTTGTAGGTGGTGAAGACGGGAGTGAGTCTCCCAGAGAGTTCAGCAGAAGCATTCGAACTCATCCGGGGTGAGCGATTCTGGTGCATCAAAGTCCGGTCCTGCGACGGGCCAAAACTTCTCAGGGAAGTGGCCCTCTGCAAGGACGGCCCAGAGGCTCCACGACTCAAACTCGGGACCCAGGTATTCTTGGTCCCCTTCAGCGACTGGGAATGGACGGGGAACCGGCAGTGGTGCCGAGGCGGGCCGCCGGGCCGGCGGGCTGGTCGGCGGTGAATACGGCGACCAGGCCGATTGGCCTCCATATCCCGGGCCGCCCTCTGAGGGTTACGGTGCCCCAGCTACCACATCACAATAGGACGGGCCGGCGGGCGAACATCCTGCCGTAGCGTCGGTGCTCGCCGAGGGTGCACTAGATCGTGGCCCGACCATCGGTCCCCAGAAAAAGTCTCCGGCTTCTCTGATCGAGGTAGAAGGCGCTTCCGGAGGGGCCAGTACCAACCGCAAGCTTGATCCTTGGGGGTCTACCAGGCCCTCGTTAATCAGGATATACCTTCGGAGAGAAGCGAGGATCACATCGATCTCGCTCTCGGGGAGTACGAGGCTGACATGCCGCATTCCTACCCCTGCCCCTAACTGGCGGGATCGGGGGGAGGGCTCTGTCGCCGAATCATACTCCGCCACTGTATCAGAGAAACGAAACGTTCGGATCTCTGTCCGGAATTCCCTAACATTCCTCCCTCGACGTCGACGCCTCACCTTCCTGCCCCTGGGTGGTTCTTCAAGGCATGGCTGATCTCTGTCCTGGCGTCCTCTAGCCGCACCGGTGCTGGGGCCAAGAGGACTGGAAACCAAGGTGCGAGGAGCACCGGGATAGATATCAAAGGGGACGCGGGGAGAGATGATTCCGGGCAGGCCTCCGGGCCGGGATCGGAAGGTGGGATCACCCATGCCTCCTGGATCGAACACACGGAGTAGACCCTGCTGGTGAATAGCGCTACCGCGAGGTGGTCCACGGTGGCTATTGCCGGTACCAGCAACCGGGAGAGTCAACCCAACCTGCCTTTGGGGCGGTCGGGGCCTCGATCCTGGTCGGGCATGGAAGTGCCCCTGCTTAGGATGCACAGGGGCCTGGTGACTGGAGCCAGCAGTGGCTTGGGCCAACGCGGACGCTGTTGCTAGGGCCCCATGGTGGGCATCCTCTTCTGCTCGTGCCCGACGTTGGCGTCGGGACAGATGAGTCAGGATTAGCGGCGCAAGCAGGTGGAGGGCTCGTTCTTTGACTTGAGAAGCCGTGCGGCGGTGTCGACGTGACTTGGCAGGATCCCTTATCACGGATCCCTGGAGAGAATCTCGGATAGGGTGGTCCCAGACATCCTCCACCTCATCCGCATAGGGGAGGGACCTGTCGGAGCGTTCCGGGGATAAACTCCCGAAGCGGTTGGACGTCGAGGTAGGCAGCAGTGTCTCCCTGCGCGACCCTCGGGGGCGGCATTGGTGGTGAGGTACAGCTTCCTCGAGGTCTAGGCGAGCCATGTCCCTGGTGGGGATGTCTCCCTCTTCCTCGTATCTCCGCACCAAGTTGTTGATCACCCTTCTCTGGATGACCTCCGAGGGGGAGAGAGGGCGTGGTTGCCCCGCAGTTGCGGCTGCTGGGACGGCTGTGGAACAGGCGGGACCGCGCGGAGTAGCCGCGTCGGTGTTTCCCCTACCCCTGTGCTAGTGGGCGGGTGGCGATCGGGCACTGGATTGGGCGATCTGACTTCTGAAAGCAGGGAGAAGAACCCATTAATACTGATAGGAAAAGAAATCGACAACCAATCATCCAGTGCCACGACGCCTTCCGTGGGGGGAACCCAGGCCATCGACGTCATGAGACGGAGTGCCCGATTTCCCTTCCCCAGCCCCTGGCGGGTTCCGTGCCCCGGTGCTGAATGCTCGGCCGGGCAACATGCTAGTCTTCCAACACCTCTGAAAGCTATCGGTCTTCGTATTGAGGAGAAGAGATTCACGTCGGGTTCACCATTTTCTATTTCGGTGCGGATGTGCGTCGGGTTTCTGTTCCGGCGCTGTTCCGCCAGGATGCGTTCGCGCGTGCGTCCGTCGACCCGAGGGGATGGGAGCGCGGCTTATGGCCCCGTAGTCCCGCTTTCCAAAGGCGGGCGGCATCCGTCCCTTATTCAGGGACGTCTGCTCCTTGATCAAAACCGGGATGATGGGATGTCGGCTCCTCCTTCCGTGGACGTCTCCTCGAAACTCGTCGCCTAATCTGGGTCTCCCTCATAGATTTAAGAATGTTCGTGAATCTCGTTCCCGGCGCCATATTTTCATGGACACCGGTTAATTACGCTGCTTCCGCCCAGATGCTCCAAGGAGTTTGGTCGGGGCAGCAACCTGCGGTGAGGAGACCGGGTAGCTCTGGGTGTTGGGGGCGTGTCTTAACACTGCAGCTCTGCATGTCTGCCTTCCGTCCCTAATAGGGCTTCTCGAAGGCGTGATGGCCGGAGGCATCCCGCGCTAGGTGCGGGGAATTTCGTTACCTGAGGTTTTCCTCAGCTTCCCATGTTTAACACGGGGTATGCCCCGAGTTTAACGTCCAGCGGGGACGGCATCAGACTGATCAACACGAGGAGTGGATCAGATAACAGAACCCCTTACGGGGAACCTCCGACGCTGGGGCCAGCACATGGGCGGCTTCCCCAGTGAAGTGGAGTGGAATGAAATGGCATGACCCCACCAGGATGTGGCGGCCCGGGTAAGGATCAGGATGGATGATGGAGTGAAGAGCTTGGACCCCGTAGAGGCTTCCTATGTACCACGCGTTAGCGCGGATCAAAGTCAACGTAGTTCGGATATGCAGTTTAACATCATGCTGGACGATGGAATGCCGACTCACAAGGAGGTCGAGGCTGCCGGGCGGAGGATTGAACCGAACCACCTCGCACAGAGGGGGATGGAACGGCCGGGTGGATCACAGTTTCACGTCATGCTGGACGCTGGTGTTTGGGGATTACACTCTAAGGAGGCCTGTATGCGGCAAAGCTCAGTTGGAGAGGGACTTGGGCCGAAGGTAAGAGACACCTCGATCCCTGTCACGCCCTCTACTTGCTTCGGCAGTGAGGAAGCACAATGGAGATACACACGTGCAGTCCCCCACACGGGCGGATCCATAGGTGAATCGACGCGAATGTGAACCCGGGAGGGGTCCACTGATGGACGAACCGACGTGAATACGACCAGGACGACTAGGTGGTGGGCTTGAACCTCAGGAAGGCTTCCTACGTACCCTGTTTAGGAGATAGGGATCAAAGTCCACGTAGTTCATTCTGTCAGGACTTACACACTGAGGCAACCTGAGTGCGGCAAAGTTCAGTTGAAGAGGGACTTGGGCCAAAGGTGAGAGACACCTCGATCCCTGTCACACCCCCTACTGGCTTCGGCAGTGGGGAAGCACAATGGAGATACACACGTGCAGTCCCCCACGAGAATCTAGGGGTTTGTAATACCCTACCCCCGTGGGCGAAGGCCACTCCAATCCTGACATCCCTGCGGAGACGAGCGGGTGGGGGCCACATCCAAACCGGGGAGGACCCTGCGTGCGAGGCAAGAGATCGTGTGATGCGGACGGTTTAATGTCTTGCAGGACGAAGTACAGTTTAACATCGTGTGTTGAGGACGAAGATGCTTGGCAGTTTAACATCTTGCAGCGCGGACGTGGTGCAGTTTAGCGTCCTGCGGGACGATGGATGCTTGGCAGTTTAACGTCCTGTAGCGTGAACGAATGCAGTTTAACGTCGTGCGGGACGATGGATGCTTGGCAGTTTAACGTCCTGCAGCGCGGACGTGGTGCAGTTTAGCGTCCTGCGGGACGATGGATGCTTGGCAGTTTAACGTCCTTCAGCGCGGATGAATGCAGTTTAACGTCGTGCGGGACGATGCATGCTTGGCAGTTTAACGTCCTACAGCGCGAACGAATGCAGTTTAACGTCGTGCGGGACGATGGATGCTTGGTAGTTTAACGTCCTGCAGTGCGGACGTATGCAGTTTAACGTCGTGCGGGATGAAGATGCCACCGATAGGTCCGTGTCACTTCGCGCGAGCCTGGAGGGCCGCACGGGAAGACAACGCACGGTGCGGGGCACCCGGGATGAAGATCCTCGGGCGCCACGCAGGCGGGTACCCTCAGGGGGTCAAAGAGGGCCACCTTGGCGGTTTGCGCGCAAAAGAGGAGCTTGGTGCGCAATACCGCGGGTCGGCGCGCAATTGGGCGGGATGGCGCGCAATTGGGCCAGCGCTTTGCGCGTAGAAGATGGAGATTGCACGCACCGGGCCTCTGATAGTGCGCGGGGGCAACGGCCCATTCTTTAACGAATGGCCACATAGTAAGGGGGGGGGGGTGCGCAATCAGGCTGGATTGCGCACACCCGGGGGAGATTGCGCGCAAGAGGCTTCTTTTGCGCGCGAAAGCTTTCGGGTAAGGAATTGGTCAAAGGAAAGAAGCCAAAGGGGTTGCGCGCGAAGGTGAGTCCCGAGGCTTGATTGCGCGAAATAAATGAGGTTACCTGAAGATCGACATTGCGCGCGGAGGGGGTGGAATTGCGCGAATGAGCGACCCTTCAAATTCTGGAAACCTTCAAAACATTGGGGGTCGCCTTGTATTTATAGGAAACCAGGGCGCGGAATCTCGCCGCCGGGGCGCAATCCATGGCGCAGGCGCGAAATTTCATTCACGGGAGCGGAATCAGGGCCCCGACGCACAAGGGCGTCGCGTGGGCCGCGGGCGCGCAAAATTGCGCGCCGGCCCGGCGCATTGCGCGCATCCCAGGAGGATTGTGCGCCGCACTTCAACATTGTACACGGGCCTCCAAAATTCCACGCAAGGCCTCCGGGACTTCCGAAACGTGCTTCTGACTCCAAATATGACCTCGCTTTCCGCATCCGGAACTTCGTTTGGGAGCAACGGACTTTTCCAGCGTCTACAGTTATATTTATTGATTTTTTTGGATGTGTTAAACACAATAAATCTCCATCTAATTCATTCCACACTAATCTATGAAAATCAAAAAAACCCCATCTCAATATAGTTTTTGGTGAATAAAATAGACAAATAAATCCATTTTGAATAATTTTTTTGATGTTCAATCAATATTCTTAATATTCAGCACATTAATTAATTATTCATTCTCATTTAATATAAAAAATTCAATGTTATTAAGTTAATAAGTAGTATTATTTAGATAAAACTCTTTTTTAGTTTTCCACCATCATTAGAATTAAATTCTACCCCACTGAAATTTTTCCTTAAAATATCTTGGAAAATAATGCCATTTCATTAATTAATACTCTACAAAAAAGTCCTAAAACATTCAAGATATTAGCTAAAATTCACTTTTTTATTTTGACTAGAAATATATTATATTTCCCACTGCACTCATAAACACTATATTCTTTTCATAATATCATTCTATTATTCCCCAAATTGTTTGGATAAAATCCCTCATGTTTTAATGAACATCTATATTAGTAATTTTAGCCTACCTAATTTCTTAAACCATTTCTTCTTCTAAAATATCTTATATACTCCATTGAATCATTAACCAACTGTATCAAATTCATAATATAATATTTATAATAACAACCATTTGGTAACAAATAAATTATATTATAATTTCATATAATTAAGATGAACGTACATATCCCCTTTTCAATCCCATCTACGATTGATATGTCGTGTCATATTCAACATTTGTCATTATCAATAATGAACAAACTACAATCTATTTCAATACATCCCTTGTTTAGGAATTATTATATATTTAAATCACTTATAAAAGAAACATTTGGTACTATATAGCTTCAAAATCGATGATTAAATTTTTGTAATAGTACTACATAATTTAATAATTCAATGTATTTTCACTAACTCCTTCAGGGTTTTCAAAGAATTTCATCCAATAGGATCATTATTCCTCCTTTATGGAATCATTTTTAGAATCTTTTGAGAAAATAGGTTCAAAAAATTTGTAATTCAATCAAATTATGTGTAGAGACCCAAGCTTGACATACATGGACATTACATTACTTTTGTGGAATAATTAATACATAACAAAAACAAACACCGAAGGACCATAATAGTTTAGTGTCTTTGGAAACTTGGAACATAATCTTCTAATCATAGTGAAAGATCTTCAATATCTCCCTTAATGATCTTCCACTTTTATTTTCTTAACTAAAACCCTTCATTATATCATGGGGAAAAGAAAACATAAAAAGGGTGAGCTCAACTGCCCAGTAAGGGTAAACATAGAGAACATAAAACAATCCATAAACATTTTAATGTAAAAACATGAACATAAAATCTAAACCTCAAAATCTTGAGCAAAGAAATATATATTTGAAGTAGGTAGGGAATATATCATAATGGAACAACAATCATGATAAAATAGCATGGAAATAAAAGGTGTAATTGTGGAAAAAATGAATAACATGATATGATTTCCATAGTACCGAAGGAATTGTTGCCAAGACCATCTTAGTGGACAAAGTCCCTTTCTGAATCGAGTTCACTCTTCATTTCAGTCCTGTATCACTAAACCAGATAAACTTACCATTCCAGACAAGTCTATCCCATGAGATATAAATCTTTACCCAATGCATTGGAGGGAGATATAGGTTCCACCCATCTCATAATGAAATAATTATTACTTGTTCCACAAATTAAACATAAATCATTCATCATAACCTAGAGAATAAAATGGGTTTCATAAATATCATCCCATCATAATGTAATCCCTATAAAAAAATGGAGATCATTACATCATAAGAAAAATAACACCATGTAAATAATAGATATATTATACTTGAAATATAAACATGCTAAATATTGTCATCTTATATGGAAAATAGTTTTGATAAAACTGTCACAACCCATCCTCGGGGCCCTTGTCGTGAATACCCCAAGCCTGCCTTCTAAAGGCCAGGGGCTGGCGACTAGCACCAAAGGTGTCAATCCCGATAACTGGGAAGGCATTTCCTTTATAAAAGTAAACTAAACACCATAGAGAGAACAAGAAGAAGTAAAACACTAAGTAAAAAAGAAAGTGATGAAAAGTAAATGGGCCAGAATACAAACCCAACTGAAAGTATAGCTACAACTGAACAAAAGTACAACAGAAAATGGCAATAGCTGGAAGAACAAAAGTGGCTCCTGGGTCATCCTCCTCGGATCCTACCTGAAGGATAGGAACAGATGGCGCAACTCCTAGATCATCCACCACGGATCCTACCTAAAGGGTAGGTACAGATAGCCTCCACAACGCTCTCGCCCGTCAACCTCCTCCGAGTATCGTCACGTCGTGAAGTCCACCTCCGGATACTGAATCGTCGTGTGTTGCACCTCCGGTTACCGTCCAGTCCTCGAACACTTCACCTCTGTCAGCACTGCCCGTCATCTGCAACCAACACAACGAGGTGTGGGCATAGCCCGTGCAGGGGTGAGTATAACGATACTCAGTAGGGACCCCGAGACCCTCAAGGTCTCTCTAAAACCAACAAGGATAACCACAAAGAATATCTCAGTAGATAACCTATAATTAGGTATATTCCCATACATATACCTAAGTTATCAAGTAACCCGTCTCAATTATGAGGTAAACAAAAAGGTCATAGACTCAGCTCAAACCAGGATTTTCATTATAGAAACCGTAACTGATGATCAGCCTATCTCTGGAGTGTATAGTGATCCTGTCACAACTCCGAGGTACTTCTCACTAACCTAAGACTGCTGAGGTACACCTCCTGTCGAGTACCGTGGGTCTGCCAACTCACATAGTAGTGCTCCTCCGCCATGGGTCTGCCACCTCACACAGTAGTGCTCCCCCTCATAGCCTACAGAGGTACTCCTCCTATCGAGTACCACAGGTCTACCACCTCACAATTTAGTGCTCCTCCACCATGGGTCTACCACCTCACAAATCAGTTCTCCCCACTGGGCTATTCTTGTCACTCCGAATCGAATCGGAAAAGCAGTCATCAGTCACAGCCAGCTACACGATCTTCGTACTCTGGATGCTCATCTTCGGGTGGGTCCACTCCACGAGCTACATGTCGATAATCCAAGTATCACAAGTCCCACGAAGAAGTATCTCAAAGGGCCACCTCGTCATAGGGTTCTCATCGCAACAGACAGTGTGTCAATCGAACGCCCGGTCTGTGAGTTATTAGCCTTTTCGTCCCAGGGGCCCGATTGGTTTCGCGTGCGAACCAACCTGGGCATTTATCAACTGTACCCCGAACTCTCATAGAGTATACTCATAGGGACCATTTCTAAACGTGATCACTAATACCATTGATGGTTCATCAAATGGACGTCCGGTCTGAAAGATATCATCTTTTCTGTTCCAATGGCCCGGTTGGATTTCGGGTACAATCCAACCCGACCATACTCCAACTGCATCCAAATATCAGGCGAAGTATACCAAAAGTTCCGTCTCATCAAGAAGAATAAAATGAAGTTGACGACACGTCAATCGGACGTCTGGAGCTCAAGATATAAGTGTTTCCGCTCTGAGGGCCGGGTTGGTTTTGTACCCGAACCAACCATCCCATACTCAAAGTTCTCCAGAACCTTGAGTGTAATATAACAAAATGACCGTCTCGATCAAAGGATCGCATCGCAGTTGACGGTGCATCGATTGGAGGTCTGTGGCCCAAGATATGGGCGATAGACCGAAAAAGGTCCGAAAGTGGGGGTTTCGGGCCCGGACTGATCCGGCCCGAGACCCCCTGGGTCGGCCTGAACCGGGTCGGCCCGCTTGGGCGTGGCCCGGCCCGTCAGGGTGCGGCCCGGCCCGGCCTGGGCGCGACCCCACTCGGCAGCCTGGCGCACTGGCAGTCCGGCGCGCTGGCCAGGTGGCTTCGACGAACGGCCGAGCCAATCGGATGCGGGGGGGGGGGGGGGGGGTTGCCCCCTGCTTGTAGTAACCGCGTCCCCTTAATGGGGTCGCTCACATCTGGACATCTGGGGGTTTTGAAACCCCGGTTCTTCCCTGTCTGGTCGGCCCCGCTCTGGCCATCCGGCTTCTGCCGCCACGAGACCGGCAAGGCCGGTCCCCCCTGCTCCGACGCCGGTGGCCCGGTACCGGCTGCCGGTTCCCCTGCTCCGCCGTCGCCCTGCTCCGGCCATGGTGTCTTCCGGTATTTCTGGTGCGGCGCGACAGCGCCGCGACTTGGTTCAATTTTCAAATGGACGTCGCGACGGTGCCACACATCCTTGCCACTCGTTTCCGCGTGGTGCGACGGCACTGCGTCACTTTCCTTCTAACCGCAACAATAAAAATAATAAGGGAGGAGGGTCGGCCGTGTTTGTGCAGTCCGACCCCCTCCTGTTAAATGATATCAAGTGTCCTAAATGAACGAGGATATATGATGGAAGAATTCCCAAATAAAAACACATAAACCCCTTTCTCAACATTGTCGCCGAACGAGACATTGTCACAGAATTAACCATCGCGGAAGGAGACGTCACAGAAGGAGACGTCATGGAAGGAACGTTGTCGGCGTTAGGTGATCTTCGAGGAAGGTGTCTCTCAGCGTTGTCCGCTGTCGGATGTCGGAGTTCTTCGTCGGTGGTGGTGCGTTCTTCACGTTCTTCGTCAAAGAACGAAGAATCCTCAAGACCTCTCTTTTTCTCCCAAACAATCCCACAACCAGAATTCCAAACAAATATAAAAATAAGTTCAACACTTATTTTATTAACATAACCTGAGCATTTGAATTTCAAAAATTCACATTTAACTCACTTAATTAATTAACATAAGTTGTCAAAAATTAATGGTGAGTTGAGGGGGTTTAGAAAATATGAAGGGGTGGGGTTCGTGTGGGCCCCACCAGCCTCATTACCTCTCATGGGAAGTTGGGCGGTTACCCAACTTCCACCCAAAGGTTAAACACTTAAAAGATAAATAAAATTTGTCGTTTAAATTTTATTTTAACTTCCACAAATTTTAACAACATCACCCGTGAAAACACAACTCCAGAAAAGGTGTTCCTACGCAATTACTGGTGATGCGGTTCCCTCGGTTCCCTCAGAATTTGATTCCGAGCACTAGTTCAAAATTTAGAAAAACCCGCTAGTTCATTCACTGAATGTACACAAGATAAACTTCGGAAATTGATTCTGGGAACACTAGGCCTCGGAATCTGGCGCCGTCAGAAACTGTGTTCTTGTAAAATCCCAATGAAAATTTAGAAAAACTTTCCCTTGATTTTTATGGGTCTTTACATTACTACCACCTTAGGGATTTACATCCTCTTAAAGCTTAAACACAGACTAGGAATACAAAAGTGGTATTGAGAACGGATCTGAGCCTTCCGCTCCCATGTGCGTACCTAGAGATTCCAGTACTTCCAAAGAAAGTGCACCTGAGGAATCGACCGTCCTCATAGGATCCGCTCCTGTTGATCCTCGGTCCCCACTGGAACCTCCGAGATATTCACCCCATCGCCCAAGTCCAGCTCCCCATGGTCGATGATATGCGAAGGGTCGAGCATGTATCTCCTCAGTTGAGATACATGGAAGTATTCGTGCACCTGGTGAAATTGAGTAGATGGGTCAAGTGGTAAACCACCTCGCATACCCTGCTGAGGACCTAGAAAGGTCTGTTGAACTCGGAGATAATTTGTCACCTCTGCCACATCTCCGTAATTCCACGTCGAGGTGAGACCCATAAGAAAACGTGGTCGCCATCCTCGAACTCTAGTGGTCTCTGCCTCCTGTCAGCATAAGGCTTCTGTTAGCTCTGAGATGTCCACATCCACTCTTGGATAACCTGGACCTTCTCTGGTCCCATAATAGCTGCAATGATTACTTCTTTCCTGATAAGATAAATCTAGTTTCATCCACTGGATGAACCACGTTCTTTGCCTAATATAGACAATCCAGACATGAATGATGTATTAATGCCATGGATGACATCGTAAGGCCTCGACATTACTACCAAGAGATCCAACCATCACTCTCGCCTCTAAGGGTCAAGTCACTCTGTCGGCATTAGCATGAGGTCACTAGGTCTCTTCTAGTAGGAATCTCGAATGTGAGGGTCAAGCCAACAGTTTAAACCTGAACCTCTTAGTACTCAAAAAGGAAGGAAGAAAATGTCACAATGGTAAGTGTCTTTATATTATTACAGTTCATGGTACAAAGACACAAATGTAACTTCAACAACAACATGGAACTAGATATACAATAAATATAAGGAAACCACTAGTTCCTCTCCTATCCACTCGCTTCCGGAGCTCCGTAGTCGTATGCTGCTGATGCCTGAAGCTGAGATCTCCCATGTACACCTATTCCCTGCGGTCAGGGTAGACCTTTTAGTGGTGGTGGTGGGAACACCTCGAAGCATCGTCCACCTCCAGCTGCCCGACCAGCTCCCCTCCCCCGGCCTTCATCTCCTAGCGGTCTACCTTGATGGAACCTCTACCTCTACTGGGGAGGTTCTTCATTTAATAGATGGTCATCTGTATGGCGGGTTAGATAGTCATGTTCCATGTGACCAACCCCGCCATAGGAGTAACACTGCATGGCAGGTCTGGTTCTGTCATTCCCCATTGTGCCTCGCACTACCGACCCTGAGTCATGCGATCGACCACCTGTAGGTCTGGTCCTCTTGGACCTCTACGTCATCTGTCTACTACATGCTGCAGAAGACTCTACCGCATGCCGGCTAGTGGTGGGTCCTAATGTTGGAGACTGCTCAGTAAGGAAAATCTCCACTAAGAGGGCTCGCTCTAACACCCCTGCCTGTGTCGGAATGCTGTGAGAAACAACATAAGTTCTAATCTCTCGCCTGAGCCCCTGCTCGAAAGTTCGGGCCCTGAAGAACGGGTCTCGTACCATATCTGTAGAGTAGCAAGAGAGGTCTGTGAACCTCGCTGAATACTACGTTGCTGTCATGCTTCCCTGCCGCAGCTGAAGTAGCTCCTGTATACGCACCACTCGAAGGGTGGCTGGTACAAACTATGCCCGAAACAGGCTCTCTAAGTCTACCCATAGAAGTGTCACCTCGTCATTAATCTAGAGCATCAGGCTCCACCATCTGTCTGCTGCTTCCTGAAGAAGGCTGGAAGCAATGATCACCATGTAGTCTATTGGTATCCCCACTATCCAGAAGACTCTAACCACAACATCCAGCCAATACACAGCTGCCTGCGGGTCCATCTCTCCCCTGAACCTAGGTGGCCTCTGGCACTGGAACTCGTGCAGTGCGCTCAAGAGACGTGCACCCTCTTCTGCTAGGGTTGGTGGCATCGGTGGCCCAACAGGTAGTAGTACTGCTGGTGCCTCAACTGGGATAGGGCACTATACTGAGGCCACGTCGCTTGGCGGTCTGTCAGTATGATCAACTATCGGGGCTCTAGATGGTCGTCCATGGGGAGGCATCCTGAAAGAAACAAACATGAAACGGTTAAATGATTTATACCTGGAGAGCTGACCTCGTTTGAGCTGACTTTTAAAAACTTCTGGAAACACACAAGAAATCAGTTTCTTCGTTAACAAGGTCAGAAATCAGTTGTCAGGGTCCTGGTGTATGGATACATCGGTCGCCCTCCCTAACACTGGACTCCCTGAACTAAAAACCAAACTCGGTACTCTTAACACTGCAGCTTCATAGAAAGAAAATATCAGAGTTATTTGTTCTGCGGTAGAACTGACTCCTCTGATACCAATTTGTCACGACCCGTCCATGGGGCCCGTGCCGTGACTACCCCAAGCCCGCCTTCCATAGGCCAGGGGCTTGCGACTAGCACAAAAGGCATAAATCCCGATAACTGTGAAGGCATAGCCTTTATAAAAGTAAACTAAACACCACAGAGTACAAGCAGAAGTAAAACACTAAGTACAAAAGAAAGTGTTGAAAAGTAAATGGGCCAGAATACAAACCCAACTGAAAGTACAAATACATCTTAACAAAAGTAAAACAGAACAAGACAACAGCTGGAAGAACGGAAGTGGCTCCTGGGTCATCCTCCTCGGATCCTACCTGAAGGGTAGGTACAGATGGTACAACTCCTGGATCGTCCACCACGGATCCTACCAGAACGGTAGGTACAGATTGCCTCCACAACGCTCTCGCCCGTCAACCTTCTCCTAGTATCATCACGTATTTAATTCCACCACCAGATATTGACTCATCATGTGGTCCACCTCCAGGTACCGTCCAGTCCTCGAACACTCGGCCTCCGTCAGCACTGCCCTTTGTCTGCAACAAACACAACGAGGTAAAGGCATGGCCCGTGCAGGGGTGAGTATAACGACACTCAGTAGGGACCCTGATACCCTCATGGTCTCTCTAAAACCAACAAGGATAACCACAAAGACGATCTCAACATATAAACTCTACTTAGGTATGTGCCCATACATATACCTAAGTTATCAAGTAACTCATCTCAATCATGAGGGTAACACAAAGGTCACAGACTCAGCTCAAACCAGGATTTTCATTATCGAAACCGTAACTGCTGATGAGCCCATATCTGGAGTGTACAGTGATCATGTCACAACTCCGAGGTACTGCTCACTAACCTAAGACTGCTGAGGTACTCCTCTTGTCGAGTACCGCGGGTCTACCACCTCACACAATAGTGCTTCTCCGCCATGGGTATGCCACCTCACACAGTAGTTCTCCCCCTTATAGCCTACAGAGGTACTTCTCCTGTCGAGTACCACAGGTCTGCCACCTCACAAAGTAGTGCTCCTCCACCATGGGTATGCCTCCTCATAAAGTAGTTCTCCCCACTAGCCTATACTAGTCACGCCGAATCGAATCGGACAAGCAGTCATTAGTCACAGCCAGCTACATGATCTCCGTACTATGTATGCTCGTCTCCAGGATGGTCCGCTCCACAGGCTACAGGTCGATACTCCAATTATCAGAATTCCCATGAAGAATTATCTCAAAGGACCGCCTCGTTATAGGGGTCTCAACGCAATAGACGGTGCATCAATCGGTCGCCCGATCTGTTAGTTATTAGCCTTTTCGTCCCAGGGGCCCGGTTGGTTTTGTGTGCGAACCAACCTGGCCATTTCTCAACTGTATCCCGAACTCTCATAGAGTATACTCATAGGAACCGTTTCTCAACGTGATCACCAACGCCGCTAACGGTTCATCATACGGACGTCCGGTCTGAAAGATATCAGCTTTTCCATTCCAGGGGCCCGGTTGGATTTCGGGTACAATCCAACCCGTCCATACTCCATCTGCGTCCAAATATCAGGCGATGTATGCCAAAAGTTCTGTCTCATCAAGAGGAATCTAATTAATTTGACGACATGTCAATCGGGCGTACGGAGCTCATGATATAAGTGTTTCCGCTCCGAGGGCCCGGTTGGTTTTGTACCCGAACCAACCCGCCTGTACTCAAAGTTCTCCGAAACCTTGAGTGTAACATACCGAAACGACCGTCTCGGTCCAAGGATCACATCCCAGTTGACGATGCGTTGATAATAGGTTCGTGTCCCAAGATATGGGAGAAAGAACGAAAAAGGTTCGGAAGTGGGGGTTTCGGGCCTGGACCGATCCGGCCCGAGACCCCCTAGGTCGGCCCGAACCGGGTCGGCCCGCTTGGGCGTGGCCCAGACCGGCGCAGCACAGCCTAGCCTGGTCGCCACCCAGCTTGGAGGTCCGGGGCATTGGCCAGGTTGCTTGGCCGAATGACCGAGCCATTCGGATGCAGGGGGGGGGTGTGGGGGGGGGGGGGGGGGGTGCTGCCCCCCGCTTGTAGAAACTGCGACCCCTTAATGGGGTCGCTCACGTCCGACCAGCCAGGGGTTTTGAACCCCCAGTTCTTCCCTGTCCGGTCGACCCGCTCGGGCCGGCCTGCTTCTGCCACCACAGGACCAGCAAGGCTGGTCCCCCCTGCTCCGACGCCGGTGGCCCAGTACCGGCCACCGGTTCCCATGCTCCACCGCAGCTTAAGCCGCGGCCCCGCTCCGACAGCGGTGTCTTCGGGTTTTTCCGATGCGGCGCGACGGTGCCACGACTTGGTTCAATTTTCAAATGCGCGTCGTGACAGCGCCACACATCCCTTCCGCTCGTTTCCATGTGGTGTGAAGACACCGTGTCACTTTCCTTCGAACGAAAACAACAAAATAAAAAGGTATGTGGGTCAGCCGTGTTTGTGCGGTCCGACCACCTCCTGTTAAACGATATCAAGTGGTCCAAATGAACGAGAATAGATAACGGAATAATTCCCAAATAAAAACACATAAACCCCTACCTCAACATTGTTGTCGAACGAGACTTCATCGCAGAATTAATTGTTGCCGAAGGAGACGTCGCGGATGGAGACGTCGTGGAAGGAACGCCGTTGGTGTTAGGTGCTCTCCGAGGAAGGCGTCTCTCGCCGTCGTCTGCCGTCGGAGGTCAGTGTTCTTCGTCGGCGGTAGTGCGTTCTTCGCATTCTTTGTCGAAGAACGAAGAATCCTCAAGACCTCTCTTTTTCTCCCAAAGACTCCCACAACCAGAATTGCAACCAAAAATAAAAATACGTTCAACACTTATTTTATTAACATAAACTAAGCATTTGAATTTCAAACATTCACATTTAACTCACTTAATTAATTAACATAAGTTGTCAAAATTTAATGGTGAGTTGAGGGGGTTCAGAGAATATGAAGGGGTGGGGTTTGTGTGGGCCCCACCGGCCTCATAACCTCTCATGGGAAGGTGGGTGGTTACCCAACATCCACCCAATGTCTAAACAGTTAGAAGATAAATAAAATTTGTCGTTTAAATTTTATTTCTACTTCAACAAATTTTAACAACTTCACCCGTGAAAACGCAACTCTGGAGAAGGTGTTCCTAAGCAATTACAAGCGCTGTAGTTCCATCGGTGCCCTCAGAATTCGATTCTGAGCACTGGTTCAAAAGTTAGAAAAACCCACTCGTTCGTTCACTGAACATACCCGAGCTAAAATTCGGAAATAGATTATAGGAGCACCGGGCCACGGAATCAGGTACCATCAGAAACTGCGTTCTTGAAAAATCACAAATAAAATTTATAAAAAAATTCCCTTGAATTTTTCGGGTCTTTACAAAAACACTTGAAATGAAATGTTGAGGAAAATATCCTTTCTTCTTCAAAATTATCATCTTTTCTCAAAATATCATGCAATTTTAAAAGAAAATGGTTTTGTTGAAAATAATCATGAAATCTTGTAGAATGATCTTCATGGAAATATGGTTTTATGAAACCATAAAAATCTGTTCATATCGTATAAGTTATAGAAAAACATTCTACTTGTACTTTTGCCGGAAAGTCAAAAAGTACCGCGTATGGTAAACAAAAGAAAGATTCCTTCCATAGTACATAGTAAAAGTAAAAAGGGGTAAACATGACTTTAAACACACATGGAAGAATAGTAACTACTTTATGAAAACATTTCTCTAAAACATGGAAATGGATGATAAAATAACAACAGTATGTACTTATGTATAAACAATCTCGTATAAGAACGTGATTGGAATAATTATCCCTTACCTTTTGTCCAATTTCTTCCATATGTGTCCGAGTCTTCTATATAGTGGGTTTAAACATATTATTAACTTTTAACAGAACCATAATAATATTTATGATGTCATATATGATTCACTTAGAACTTTATATTATCCGTTCATTTGACAATTCAATTTTAAAGCAGCATTTTGGGTAAAATCGTTTCATTTATCATCCGTGTTTTGACTTGTAATTATTCATATGATTAATTATATCATGATTAAATAATTACAGAATATAAAACATTATTTATATATATATTCATAATATACATATGTATAATAGATCAATAAATAGAAAGAAATACACTGTTCATGGAGACGGTAGGCCGTACGTACACATGAACGCTGTTTTTGTTTCCTTATTAAATTTAATAGATGTAAGTAAATAACATATAAATAAATCCAGTATCATTAATATTTCATAAATTTCATGATTACTTATTATATATAATTTATAATCATTCTTGTATTGTTAACATCGAAAATGAATCTCATCGCGTCGTGGAGACGGTAATCCGTACGTACGCACGAGCGATGATATCCTTCCCATATTTATTGAATGGAATTGGAGTGGATGATATAATATCTTAGAATTAGTATGATGTTATAATAATAATATATAGTTATTATTTACACCATTATACCCGTCCAGGTAAGGTGGTGGTGGAAAAACAGATTACACCACAGCGTGGAGACGGTATTCCGTTCATACGCACGTGCGGTGATTTCATTTTCCGTAGGATGGATAGACGGTAAAATGGGTTTGTTTCATATTTATAATAACATATCAGTATATTAGCGATACTGATGTTATTATTTTATAATGAACCAACAAAATAAGAATAAGTTGATTAAGAATGAAACTTGAAAGAGTTGGTAGAAGAGATTACCTCTTCCTCGACGCACCTCCTTTAAACTTCTTCTTCGGGCACTAGAGTTGGACATTTGAGATGACCAGAACCTCTATGATATAATTAGAGAGGTTTAGAAGAGGAATTGGTAGGGGTTGGACGAAATTCAAGGCTCAAAAGGGGGTGAAGAGAGGAGGGAAGAGTGCCCTTTTTATAAGGGAGCAGATGTGAACCTTTGGTAACATAAGAAATATTAGTTTATAATAAATTAAAAATCACTTAAAAACCTTCAACAATGACTCAAATATGAATATTAGATGTGATAGGGTTGTAATAACATCAAACAATAAAAGTTAGACATGTTAGGAATTAATTTTAAACATTATCAACTTGATTTATCTTTATTTAATCTATTTAATTTTATTTGTGGAAATAGGATTCTAATTTTTAGATTGTTATAAATAATTACTTATGGGTTGTGAATTGTCCGTAATTGGACAATATATGACATCTTAGACCATATAAATTAAACTTTATAATTTTAAAATATATTTGTGATTTTTAATGAATTTTATAATATGTTATTTTTATAAAATAACAATAGTGTCAATTTTGACATTATTCATTTATTTTAATTTTAATAAAATCCACACATAGGATATATTCTAAAAAAAATATTTAATATATTCCTAAAATGTCAAATTTGTCTAAAAAATTCGTGGATAATATTAAATAGTTAATATAATATTTATTTTAATATTTTGAAAACTATTTATTTGGTATATCTCTTAATAAAATATTTGGTACACCATTTTTGTATAATTATTTAATATAATTATTTTTTTAAATAAAAATTAAAAATAAATCCTATGACTAAGATAAATATCATATCTTTTATAATAATAATTTTACACGAATTTATCATCTTAAAATCACAACATGTAAATTGTTATATTTATGAAATTATGAAAGTGAAAACTTTGGAATCATTTAAAATAAAATAATATAAGTGTCATAATATTTTTTATAAGGATCCAACTGGTCCCCAATTCTGCCATTGGATTCTAAAGGTTTATATATAAACTAGAAATAAGTCTTGGTCAGGTTTTTGTGCCTCTTGATGTGTATTATTATTTCAATAAAAACTATATTATTGATTTTTCCCAAAATAAATAATTTCTGCATTATTAATGTATAAGCTAATAAGGAAAATAAATAATTTCTAAAAATTAAAAATAAATTACCTGATAAATAAATACATTTTAGATTTCAAATGAGTATTTATAACTGAATTTATATTCTGTATAACCTTATATTAGAAATAGATTAATTATTAATGTTTGAGTGAGACATATTTCACTTTCTTTTAAATAAAATAAATTAAAGGTCTTAATCAGATCCAAGTGGGTTCCAATGGATTAAATTTCGACCCAAATATGACATAGGACGAAATCAAATCATCCAATTATATTAAGACAAGTGAAAGGGTAATTTTATAATATTATATTTACCCTTAATTACCAGATTTACCTTTTACTTTGGTAAATAAAATTTACCGTAGTTACTATTCATAATGACTAAAAATAAAAAGTATCTTATTAACATAATATGAACGTACTCATTCCAAATATTGAATCCATTTTTCCATATTCAAATTACAGAAGTTGCAGAAATTAATTTAAAATTCATCTCGTTGTTAAGAAAACGAGTTTTATAAGTTAAAACATTGCAAAAGATTGAAAAGATTTTACCTTTGAATTCGATTTAAAATAAATGCTAATGACATTAATTATATTATATGGTAAAAATATATTCTATTTATGCTTTAAAACCATTACATATTATAATTTAACCAAATAAATTTGTATGATGAAAAAGTGGTTTTTAATTAAAATATAGTGTGTTTTTAATATTCATTAAAATATGGAAGTTATTAGAATATTATTAAGAATTTATCCAAAGTAAATTTTTATATCATGATTCCAACGAAGAATTTTATTTTGTCAAATTTAACTTATAAAAATTTCAAAAACTAGATTTAATGTGGGTGATCCATCAAAAGGCGGTAAAACTGCATTTTTTTTAAAAATACTTATTTTACTCGAAAAATATATTTGTTCTCACACGATGTTCTAGAAAATGTGCAAGACGAATACTAATGTTATAACAATAAAAATGTATTTAATACTTTTCATAACAGATAGTTCATAATAATATTATAACAATGTATCTTTGTTTAGTGAAACCCGGTATTGGGTACAACACACGCTATTAAGGAAGGTCGTGATTGCGTGTAATGCAAGCCAAGTCAGGGTTGTGTGTAGTGAAAGACTCTTTTGTTGTTTTATAAAATAGAATCCAACCATATTTCATTTATACATTTAATATATATATATATACAATCAATGTTTTGTAGAATAACTACTGTCAAATGAATTTGAAATTGCGTGTAACACGATCCAAGAATAATGTTGTGTATACTGCAAGCTAATACGGTGTTGCGTATAGCGCAAGAGACTCTTAGTGTAGTGTACAACAGAAGATGTGAAAGAAATTAAAAAGAATATATCTTATAAAATCTTGGGGTGTTACATTCTACCCCCCTTAAAATGAATTTCGCCGTCGAAATTCGTCGGGGTTATAAATGGTTTAATACTTTAGAATTTCTTTCATAGAATCCCACATCGTAAAAAGAAATGCTAAAACATAATTTTAAAAATTAATGTTAGAAAAAAATGGATACCCAATGTAACTCATCACTTGGGCTCCCACATAGGAGAACATACGTGAAAATATGGATATGGAAGAGAAATCTAACCATCATGTTCTAATGGAGGGAGATAGAGAACATTGGTATGAAAAAGCCAACAATCACAAAGCCCTAAATTTGTAATGATCTAAGGTACCATATGATTCATCACATATGAGGGCAATATGACAATATTTATGGTTTTTAAGATCATTTCCAAAATGTTGATTAATTTTTGAATTAAATGAAATACTTACTTGATTTTGGTATAATCTCAACCTTGCCCGTGCCTCAAACAATTTCGGCTTCATCTCTTAAAGAAATGAAGTTGTATTTGTCTTTTGTGAAGTTTTAGCAGATCATACGAAAGAATGATAGGTCATTCCATCTGTCTCAAACATAAGTTATCAAAAGTAATACACTTAAGTCCATATATGATGAGGTTAATCATATATGGTTCCAAAAATGGACTTATACTTAATCTATCATAACTCTTAATAAAATAAAACTAGCTTCTACCAACCAGGGACTACCTGTAGGCTAGTGGTAGGCCATAAAGGCCTGTCACACTTCGGTTGTGGGTTTGATTTCCATTGCCTTGTCCGCCAGACAAGTTGTCATTCATCTTGCATGTTTTCTTTTTTCTAGAACTAGACTATTATAACATTACAAAAATAATGTCGAAAAAATTTATAGCCTTAAACAATACTATATTATGTCTAACTTAATTCATTATAATCCTAAATACTTCTGTCCAAGATCATAGAATAAATAAAACAATTACTAGAAATGTTATCTACCGAGCATGTGAATACCATCATTTATCCCTCATATATCATCCGATATATCTTGTTGGTCACATTCCAAAAATTTGAACACCTTAATCATGTATTCTCTTGAACAATGAATACACATTGAACCTTAGTGAAAACATGAATTCTATCAAAAGTTTTCTCTTTCCACATACCAAAATCCCAAAAATTCTTTATACTCAAACTATGATATAACTTTTTCCTTATATCAGTCATGATCTCATTAATACTATCAAACATATTATGTTCTCCTTATCCCTTCATTATTCGCATATCATCTGCTTTGCAAAATATTTCAATCACTTTTCATAGTTACCAGTACCATATTATTGTGGAAAACCACAATGGACCAATACATAGATATTCCAATATACCCTAAAAGTACCTCAACAACATTATTCTTGAATACCACTACATAAAAAATGCAATCCATCCTCTTAAATTATTTCCATGGAATAAGTCCTTCCTTGATTTAGAAGTAACCTCTTAGGTCAGGGCATTGAGTTGGGTAATTCCCATATTCTCCAAAGATAATACATCGAACTCCATAACCTTCTCTCACTCTATTACCCTTCTCTCCACATAGATAACATCTTACCCTCCATTTTAGGTATTCCTCAAGGTTATTCCATTCTTTAGAAATCTCAATCTTCCTTTCTCTATGGTCCCCACCATGCGAACATGCATAAAATTCCATCTTCCTCTTATTTGATGAATTAGGAATACCACTAAAGTTCACCTTGTTAATCATATATCACAATGACTAATTTGGCATAATCAAAAAATCTTTCTTTCTAGGCATTATGCAATTTCGTTGCTCATAGTCACCAATTTTTCCATTGGATTCAATGTTGACCCAATTCCTTCTGGTTCCCTCCATTAACTAAAACCAAAATCCAAGGTTTAAGAAACAGTTAAAATAACATGGAACCACAGAATCATAAAACATCACTTATGGGTTGTCTAACTTATAAAAAATTCTATAATCTAGGTCACCTTAGGTTCACCCTAGGTTATTCATGATCATCAAAATAATTATAAGACTATAAAATATATTTATACTAATCCATAGGGACATCCCTAGACATACCTTATAAATATCTGTAGGGATCTCACTAAAGATCTCACATCCTAGCTTCCAAAGGATGACTAAACCTCACTTTGATACCAATTGTAGAGACCCAAGATTGACGTACATGGACATTACATTACTTTTTCGGAATACATAATACATAACAAAAACAAACACTGAAGGACAATAATAGTTTAGTGTCTTTGGAAACTTTGAACATAATCTTCTAATCATGGTGAAAAAATTTCAACATATCCCATAAAGAACATCCCCTTTTTTTTTCTTACTTAAACCTATCTTTATATCCTGGGGAAAAGAAAACTTAAAAAGGGTGAGCTCAAATGCTTAGTAAGGGTAAACATAGAGAACATAAAACAATCCATAAACATTTGAATGTAAAAACAAGAACATAAAATCTATACATCAAAATCTTGAGCAAATACATATATCTTTGAAGTACGTAAGGCATATATCATAATGGAACCTCAATCATGATAAAATATCTTGGAAATAAAACATGTAATTGTGGAAAAACATGAATCACATGATATGATTTCCATAGTAGCCAAGGCATTGCTACCAAGACCATCTTAGTGGACAAAGTCCCATTCTGAATCAAGTTCACTCCTCGTTCCAGTCCTGTATCACTGAACCAGATTAACTTACCATTCCAGCCATGTCTATCTCATGAATATAAATCTTTACCCAATGAATTGGAGGGTGATATAGGTCCCAACCATCTCATAATGAAATCATTCTTACTTTTTCTGCAAATTAAACATAAATCATTCATCATATCCCAAATAATAAAATGGGTTTCATAAACATCATCCCATTATAATGTAATCCTTATAAAACAAATGGATATCATTTCATAATAATAAAAATCACACCATGTAAATAATAGATACATTATACATGAAACATAAACATGCTAAATAATATCATCTTAGATGGAAAATAGTTTTGATAAAACACTTGACATGAATTCTTGAGGAAAATATCATTTCTTCTTCAAAATCATCTTAATTTCTCAAAATATCATGCAATTTAAAAAGAAAGGGATTTTGTTGAAAATAGTCTTGAAATATTGTAGAATAATATTCATGGATATATGTTTTTATGAAACCATAAACATCCGTTCATGTCATATAATTTAATGAAAAACATTCTCCTTTTACTTTTGCCGGAAAGTCAAAAAGTACCGCGTTTGGTAAACAAAAGAAAGATTTATTCCATAGTACATAGTAAAAGTTAAAAATGGGTAAACAAGACTTTAAACATACATGGAAGAATAGTAACTAATTTATGAAAACATTTCTCTAAAACATTGAAATGGATGATAAAAATAACCCAAGTAAATACTTACGTATAAACAATCTCGTATAAGAATGAGATTGGAATAATTATCCCTTATCTTCTATCCAATTTCTTTCGTATGTGTCTGAGACTCTAGTTTATTGGGTTTAAAAAAATTATTAACTTGTAACAAAACCATAATAATATTTAATATGTCATATATGATTCACCTATGACTTTATATTATCTGTTCATTTGACAATTCTATGTTAAAGCAGCGTTTTGGGTAAAATCGTTTCATTTATCATCCGTCTTTTGACTTGTAATTATTCATATGATTACTTAGATCATGATTAATTATTTCATGAATATAAAACATGATTTATATATATATTCAGAATATAAATATATATAATAGATCAATAAATGGAAATAAATACACCATTCATGGAGACAGTAGGTCGTACGTACATATGAATGCTGTTTTTGTTTCCTTATTAAATTTAGTAGATGTAAGTAAATAACATATAAATAAATCCATTATTATTAATATTTTACATATTTCATGATTACTTATTATATATACTTTATAATCATTCTTTAATTGTTAACATGGAAAATGAATCGCATCGCGCCGTAGAGACGGTAATCCTTACGTACGCACAAGTGATGATATCGTTTCCATATTTATTGAATGGAATTGGAGTGGATGATATAACATCTTAGAATCATTATGATGTTATAGTAATCATATATAGTTATTATTTACACCATTAAACCCATCCATGTAAGGTGGTGGTGGAAAAACAGATTGCACCACGACATGGAGATGGTATTTCGTTCGTACGCACGCGCGATGATTTCGTTTTCTGTAGGATGGATATACGGTGAAATGGGTTTGTTTCATATTTAAAATAATATATCAGTATTTTAGTTATAATTATCTTATTACTTTATAATGAAGCACCTAAAAAAGAAGAAGTTGAAGAAAAAAGAAACTTGAAAGAGTCGGTATAAGAGAATACCTCTTCCTCGACACACCTCCTTTAAATGTTTTCTTAGGGCACTGGAGTTGGTCTTTTGAGAAGACCAGAAAATCTATGATATAAATATAGTGTTTGAGAAGAGTAATTGGAAGGGTTTGGAATATATTAAAGGCACAAAAGGGTGTTAAGAGAAGAGGGAAGGGGTCCCCTTTTTATAAGGGAGGAGAGGGGCAACTTTGGTAACACAAGAAATATTAATTTAAAATAAATTCAACCTCAGATAAAAACCTAAAAAAATGACTCAAATCAGAATATTAGATGAGATATGGTTTTAATATCATCAACCAATAAAATTTAGACATGTTATAAATTTATTTTAAACATTATCAACCATATTTATCCTTATTTAATCTATTTAATTTTATTTGTGGTAATAAGATTCTAATTTTTAAATTATTTTAAATAATTACTTATGTGTTTTTAATTGTCCATAATTGGATAATTCATGACATTTTCGACCATATAAATTTCAATTTATAACTTTTAAATATTTTGTTGATTTATAATCAATTTTATAATATGTTATTTTTATAAAATAACAATATTGTCAATTTTGACATTATTTTTTTTTAATTTTAATAAAATCCACAGAGAGGATATATTCTAAACAAACTATTTAATAGATTAGTAACATGTCAAATTTGTCTAGATAATTCATGGAGAACATTAAATAGTTCATATACTATTTATTTTACTATTTTTAAAACCATTTACTTGGTATATCTCTTAATAAAATATTTGGTACAACATTTTTGTATAATTATTTAATATACTTATTTTGTTGCATAAAAATTAAAAATAAAAACCTATGATGAAGATAAATCTCATAGATAATATATTAATACTTTTACGAAAATTTATCATCTTAAAATCAGAATATGTAAATTGTTATATTGATTAAATTTTGAAAGTGAAAACTTTAGATTCATTTAAAATAAAATAATATAAGTGTCATAATCTTCTTTATAAGGATCAAAATAGTCCCCAATTCGGCCATTTGATGATTAGGGTTTATATATACACTACCAATAAGTCTTGGTCAGGTTATTGGGCCTCTTTATGTGTATTATTATTTCAATAAAAACTAAATTATTGATTTTTCACTAAATAAATAATTTCATCATTATTAATGTATAAGATAATAAGATAAATAAATAATTATTAAAAATTAAAAATAAATTACCGTGATAAATTAAAAAAAATTATCCTTAAAATTAGTATTTATAAACGAATTTATATTCTGTATAACCTTATATTAAGAATAGTTTAATTATTAAAATTTTAGTGAGACATATTTAACATTCATTTAAATAAAATAAATTAAAGGTCTAAATCACATCCAAGTGGGTTCTAATGGATTCCATTTAGACCAAAATATGTCATATGACGAAATATAACCATCCAATTATATTAAGAGAAGTGTTAGGATAATTTTTTAATATTATATTTACCCTTACTTACACGATTTACCAATAACTATGGTAAATAAAATTTATCGTAGTTACTATTCATAATGACTAAAAATAAAAATTAGCTTATTAAAATAAGTTTTACCTAATAATTCCAAATATTGAATCCATTTTTCAAAATTCAAATCACAGAAGTTGCAGATATTAATTTAAAATTAATCCTGTTGTTAAAAAACTAGTTTTAAAAGTTAAAACATTGCAAAAGATTGAAATGATTTTACCTATGAATTCAATGTAAAATTAATTCTAATTACATTAATTATATTAAATGGTGATAATATATTATATTTATACTTTAAAACCAAGAAATATTATAATTTAACCATATAAATTATTACAATGAAAAAAGTTCTTTTTAATTAAAATATAGTGTCCATTTACTATTAATTAAAATATGAAAGTTATCAGAATAATATGAAGAATTTTCCAAAGTAAATTTTTATATCCTGATTCCAAAGGAGAATTTAATTTTGTCCAATTAAACATATAAACATGTCAAAAACTATATTTAATGTGGCTGAGCCATCAAAAGGCAGAAAACAACATTTTTTTTTTCAAAAATACTTATTTTAATTGAAAAATATATTTTGTTCTCACACGATGTTCTAGAAAATTTGTAAGATGAATAATAATGTTATAACGTTCAAAATTTTATTAATAATATTCATAACGGATAGTTCATAATAACATTATAAAAATATATCATTGTTTAGTGAAACCTGGTATTGCGTACAACAAACGCTATCGAGGAAGGTCACGATTGCGTGTAATGCAAGCCAAGTCAGGGTTGCGTGTAGTGAAAGACTCCTTTGTTGTTTAATATAACAGAATCCAGCCATATTTCATTTATAAATTGAATATATATAAATATATATATATACACTCAATTTTGCATAGAATAACTACTATCAAATGAACTTGAAATTGTGTGTAACCCAATCCAAGAATAATGTTGCGTATACCCCTAGCTAATACAGTGTTGCGTATAATGCAAGATACTCTTTGTGTAGTGTACAACATAAGATATGAATGAAATTAAAAAGAATATATCTTATGAGGTCTTGGGGTGTTACATTATGAGTACATTTTTATTAGGGAAATTAAAATAAATTCAATAACCAATACATTATTTAAATGAATCCTTTAGTATCTAAATGTTTATCAAATAGTCAACCAAATTAAATACATTAGGAGAGACTAATGATCGCCCTGTAATTATTTACATTATCTTTTTATAAACTTGAATGAATCAGTCTTTGTTCCTTATATGAAAATACATTAATTTGTTCAACAACATCAATTTTTATAATGAAGTCAAGTATCTACAAAATTCTTATTTTCCCTTCATAATAATAATTTTTTAGTTTCCACCTGTCTGAAAAGATTCTCAAATATATATTTTATCCTGTATAATATATTCTGAAATACAATTTTAATGATTATGTTGTTGATTTATGTACAATATTAACTTTCAAAATATTTGTATCATGTATCATATTTTTTAATAAGTAACTTAAGTTTATGTTCTCTCACAAAAAAATATGAGCACCTTTTGAAATGAATCAAAACCAATATTTTTTAAAGATCTAAATTTTACAAAGAAAAGTGTCCACATTTGTGTTCATAAAACCACACATCTATTTAGGAAGTCCACCATGACTATCATATCATATATGAATCATGGATTGATGAGAATATAACTCATTATTGATTCCATTGTGTGGATAAAAAACACAATTACTCTTGTATCTTTCTTAATGGTTTCCCAACAATGATTAACCAAAATAAAATTCCCGAAATGAGGCATTTAACTCCTAGGGTCACTATTTCTCCATCCTTCTTTATAAAAGATAATCAAGGGGTCCCAAATTATGCATTAAATAATTGAGTTAAATGAATTCAGTATTGAAAAGTGTTTTATTTGGTAGTAATCAACACTTTTTATTTCTAAATGGATTTTATTCACACAATATAATCTAATTTTACACTCATAACATGTACTCATGCTTCTACTAAATTTTAATGGAATCACATACCATTAACCATATAAATATATTCAAACCATATTAATGTAAAATTCCTTAAGAATTGCATTCTTATATTAATGAATTAATCTAAAAAAACAATATTCATATATAACCAAATGAAACTCATTTATAAGGTACGTGAAACCCTTTCCTATAATGTAATATACCCACATAAAATGGAAAACCCCAACAAGAGTATGGTTGGAGAGATAGATATCCAACACCCACATTAGAATACAAGGCATAATACTCCATTCTAGAGAGTATTCTAACCAAATCCCACAAACATGGGAAATTTTTTTAATAATATATACCAATTTCATCATAATTATACCATTATATTTTTTAATACTATAATTACATTCTTAGTTAAACCATGTAACCTAGTGTAAGCAAAATGTATGGTTTATGAAATCTAGATAGATAATTATACCATGCATATGCTCCATTATCAGTATGTAATATAATTTACATAATCACATTAAATATTAAAATAAAATATAACATAATTATTAGATTACAAAATATATTCAAAAATAAATTGGGAAATATATTAAATAAAAGAAAAATTACAATACTTAATCTAGTCATAAAAATATATGAATAACATAGAAGTAGATTAAATGAAAATCAAATTATAATTTTTCTATAAATCATGGGTATTCCATAATTAGATAAATATAATCATTATATATTTATCTCAATTATGAATATTTTTATATTATCTTTAATATATAATTTTCAATAAATATATTGTATCTTGAATATAGGCATTACATATCTATAAAATTCATTAATAATATAAATATTCATAATATTACACATTTCAATATTATATAATCCATGAAAAGTCTATTATCAATGCTCCCTTTGAAATGCTTTAAATAATTTCCCCAAATATGTTATTTTAATTTAAACAAGTCAAATTAAATAATTATGAAGGATTATAAATTTTTGACAAAAAATCATATATATTTTTTCCTTATTTTTAATTTTTTAAACATTTCTAAAATTACACTTATAATTTTTATCTATTAATTCTATATTTAAAATATTTTTCATTACATATAATTTGAAAATGGAATTTTGGTATTGACATTTAATATTTCTTAAATAGTTATGTGTTAAATGTTTTGTTAGAATTTAGTAATTTATTATAATCTCTTGTATTTAATTTGTTGGTAAAAACATTATAAATTAAATAAATATAAGAAAATAATTTTCCCATAATTTATATAAAATTTAAAAATAGTATGATTCTGTTATTAATTGATATTATAGAAATTATTATTTTTATATATATAATATTCAATGTTTTAAAAAAAATCTTAATATGCACCCCACTGTATTGAATACTTTATTATAGATAATATTACAATACGATATATTCTCGAGTGGCTTGGGAGTTGTGTTTTACTACATTCTAGATATTATCCCTAATAATCAATACTCAGTTTTTTTGAGTAAGGTTGAGTGCCATTGTCAAATAATATAGATCATATCATACATTCTGATATGTATGAAAAAATAATGTTAATTTTTTCTCCATTTAAAGTATCCAATTTTATATACAGTGTTCATATCACAAACTATGACATACTATGTCATAAGTCTAAACACGATTCAATTTCTATATCATATTTAACAATATTTATTAAAATAATCAATTTTCAAAGAAAATTATATTTCTTATATTAATATGTGTAATCAAATTTTAATTTCCTTCTTTTCTTACTTTATTTCATAAAATAAAACATATGGTGATGATGTGAAACAAAGGATGTGTTTAAGTATCGATTAAGACTTATTTGGAATTTTAGTAACATCTTGAGTCATTAAAATTCAAGAACTACCAGGTATGAAACTGAAACCATGGGTAAATAAAATTAATATGTTTTTAAACCTCCCACCAATTGATCCTTTTATACCATGTTCATCAAAATGGTTTGATAATGATCTCCTAAAGCCATCCAATAAACACATTCAATTATACTATATCTCTGGGAATCAAACATCATATGTTTAAAATGCTCCACAATTCCATTATATTATATTATCTCTCAAGGAAAAAGAATATTTTTAGGTATATGTAAATATTGTTATATAAAATTTCAGACATTTGATTTCACAAGGCTCACATGAACTATTATTGTGGTGACTACCCCATATATAATCCTTCATTAAATTATTGTGTTACTATTTTATTTACATGTGTGTTACCTAATATAATGATTGAAGCTTGAATCATTTATGAAATCATCATGAAAATTTTCAATTGATCCGCTTATATGATTCATGTTATTATATGTTTTTATTTATGATAGAAAATATGGAACAATGTGACCATTAGACATTAATGATACACAATCGTACCATGGTAGTGTTTATGATATCTAAAAATCATAGCCATATATATTCCAAAAACGTAAGAATATGATATTCTTTACTATCACCATGACATACAATATGACAAGATAACATTACATATGATAATATAAGTTCTTTACGGGATATAGCATTTAGTCAAAGAAAAAAAACTTTCAACGAGTAAATGTAAACATCAATATTGATCTCACTTATGTATTTTTCTTCCCAGATAATACAAGATCCAGATATTGATACTAGTATTACCATTGTAAGTGAATGAAGAGAATGAGTCCACTCATTCAACTACTAAATTATCAAAGTTCATAAAGGATATGAACCTATAAGTTCTAAAATTTCCCGGTGGAACTATATAGGTTGTCTCACTAAGATACGTATCCATATAGTATACTATAGTATCTTGGAGAGACGATGATCTAGGTAGAGAGTTGTTTATGATTCAAAAGGCATCATGTATGCATTCTAGAAAGATTTCAATGTTGATAAAAAAATACAGGTTGAGGTCATGCACATGAATTGACACTACCATTTCCTAATCTCTTACAAACTAGGGTTTTATGTGTGAAACTATTTTACTATCCATGAAATTTTTATTGATATTATCTATAAGTTGGAGAAGTAAAAATAATTATAATTTATTATCCCCAAGGATAAATCAGGATCTAAAGATTTAAATCTCATGGTTGTATAGTCATGGTATAAATATCATCATGTAGAGGTGGTGGAAGAACAACAATTCTTGAACAACAGAGATACATAATTGGTAAACCTCTCTGTCGTAAACTGGTTGTAGCCATTGAAATATTGAGGTATAATTAAATTAAAATTCCATAATATAATAAGGATAATTTTGAAAATTATTTAAATATAGATAGTTTATGACTCACCATGGTGTAATAAAATGTAGAGATATATAGAATATAAAAATATATGAAGGATTATAAGCAATCAGTGCAAATGATATTGGATAGGTGGGGTCTGAAATAATTTATTTTTCCTCCATTATTCTATAAAATCTATTTAATTCCAAGGAGAGGCTCTAAGATGTGGATGTACCAACCTTATTTTTGTTAAATTATTATTAAAAATACTTTTTACATCAGATTCCATTAATTTTCAGAGACAATAACAGTTTGAATATTAATTCATACTAATAAGTAGAAACTCATAATGATTAATATCATGGTGACTGAATCTATAAAACATTATATGAAAGTGAATTCATATGAATTATATACTAAAATATTAGATTCAGATAATTAATTTTTGAATCAACCCATTCTCATTAAAGGTATTTAAATTTAGATAGGTATTTGATGGATATATATTATTCTTTTATATCGCCACTATAAATTGAGGTTGACATATTAGATAATGGACAAGAAGATGTTTTTTTCACTTTGTTGTTGTTATCTTGAATGGATAAAATATATATTGATTAGTATTTCATGTGTCCTTAAAATAATATGAGGTTTTTATATGTAGATATTAATGATTTAATTAATCTTTGAAATCAAAATAAATTTGGTAGTTTTTCAAGGGTGAGTTTATTCATAAGAATGTTAAAAACACACATAAATTACACCGTTGTAAATTTTAGAAAAATAAAGTCAACTAATAGTTAGGTAAAAAAAATATCTATTATAACATTTCATATATATGTAGTCATAGAGTTCATAGATTAAAGTTTGATATTTTTAAATATTTATCCCTATAATTGTTTTTCGTTTTCATTCTCCAATCACTAATGTTTTCCAAATACATGAAGGGGGCGGCTTAGCAAGAAGAACATGTGATTTCTCCTAGGTCTCCCATTGTAGGGTGTTCACCAAGTAATTTTTGAGAAATATTTATTTTGAATACCTTAAATATTTTATTATCTATTAATGGGAAATTATAAGAATGTGGATACTTTAATTTTTAATACGATCACTTATGTGGATATTAAATTAGATCGTACCACATCTCTTTCCATGGGAATTTTAATTTCTTGTAAATTTGAAAACAATTTATGAAGATTATTGTCATATATATTTGATTTAGATTTTAATTTCTTTCTGGTAATGAATTATTGGAAAAAATAAAATGAGGGTAATATAATGATAGGGGTCAATCTCACATGACTTGAATCAATGTAATGTTGAAATACATAACCCTGAATAATTTCATCACATAGTTTATGGTTTTAAAACTTACACTAAGGGGTCATGCTATAAAGTTTTATGTGACATAGATAATAATGAATTTTTATGTGAGGGTATAACAAATATAAGGAGTAAGCCTTACCTATATTTAATTGGTTTAACATCAGTATGGATGACAAAAAATTGGAGAAATATCACAAACCAAATAGGGTTTTGGTAAAAATCTGAATTCCAATATCATTTATTAGTGGTTTTTGGTTGATTTGAATTATAAATTTACTAACATGAATTGAGATATGTTGAAATGAAAATAAATAGTGTAGGAAAACTATTATCCATATTATAATAATGTTCCCCTTACCATATCATCAAATAGAAGTTCTGGGTATGATCATTAGTCGTATTTATGAATAGTTGTACACTATATTTTTATTGAATTCATTTTGGATTAGTGGATATCTCCAAAGGAAAAAAATCCCATTGTTGGTTATAAGCATCCAAAATATATGTCACATATATCATCTCCCATAAAATTTCATTTTTTTGTGTAGGTTTACTCATTACTGGTATACATGAAATGTTTTATATGATTATGATACTCAAGGTAAAAAGAGTGGTATATGAAAAGTGAATTTTCATGAATTTACTGAAACACTCTTACTCAAAAATGAACAAAATTGGATATCCATTGAGTATTTAATGAAAAAATATGTGGGTAATCATTAATGATTCGGTCTAATATATGTGGTATATACATGAATGAAAATAATATACACTGGTATGGTGGGAAGGATTTGAATATAAATTTTTAATGGGTTAGAGAATGTGTATTTATACTTTTCAATGTAATATGTAAAAAATTAATAAACCCAATGTACATTTTATAAAGGACAAATGTATTGATTGAGGTGATGCATGGGAAGTGAATTACATTCTTTCATCCTCAAATAAGACTACTAAATATAACTTGATGAAAATTGGTATAGGTATGAACACTATTGTTGTCGTGGGGAATGAAATGAATAGATTTTATGTCTAGGACAAGAATCATAGTTTTTGGATTCATAAAATATAATTTGATTTGGGGAATAAATATTCAGATAGTTTATTGACATTGAGGTTCCTATATAGATATAGATCAAGTGAATGAATGAATATGGAATGGTATTATGGGGTGCCCTGTGAAAGGATAATGGATGAATCTCAACCATAATAACTAATAGACTCAACATAAATGGGTAATAAGGGATAAAGTGGGGGTTAAGGAATTTAGTTAGGCCAATTACCATTGATACATGCATTAGTACATATCTTTTGAAAACTAGAATCATGCGATGTATTGTGCATGGAAAGGTTTCCTTATTGTTTCTATGTAGTGTGATTAAAAGTAACGTATACTAAGTTTCATTATCATAAAATATGATATATTAAATGAATTATTATCAAAACTAAGATCACAAAGTTGTATAGAAAATACCACTCAATGAAGTTTGAGAATCATGAGAGATAGACCATATATTATTCAATTTTGTGGCCATATCAGTATGACTATATTATATCCTTTAAAAAATGTTGCAGAAAGGATATTTGTGTGATGATGTTTAATGTCATGAAATTTGGGAATTAATTCTATTATGTTTATGGGATTATTTCTGTAAGTGTATGATATATAGTTTAGATTCATTCATAGTATACTTTTAGGGACCTCTATTATAGGGCTATGCATAAAATAATATGGATAGATACTATTTTAAAATCATTTAATGAGGATATAGGTTCCGTGAAGTATAGGATTGGACAACAAGGAATCTCTTGAACTCTAATTATAGTTTTGAAACATAATTCCAAAATAAAAAATTCATCATTGGAAGAATTATCTTCTCCATTTTCAATATATTTATAGAGTTTTTTATATGATAGTTCACCATGTGTATAAATTTAAACCCATCAAGATTTTATTTCATTATAGGGGTTCCTCCCATGTATCATTATTATTATTATGCATAATACCTATTCTCCTTCGATAATTGTTGAAAAAGAAAACCCATTTTTTGATAGCTCATATGACCTAGTATTGATAGTCATCAGGGTTATACAATGTTCAAATCCAATTATATACCATGTAGTTCCAGATTTATAAGATGGATTTTGAATCTCTATTCATCAGTCAATTGATTTAAATTAGCTATGTGTAGTGAATGCAATATATCATCATTGGGAAAGAATTATGTAATCCAATAAACTACAAAAAATGAGGTCTTTATTATAGTAGTTCGTGTGGTAATATCAAAATCCCACAAATCATGAATGAGTTAATCATGATAAAATTATCTATCACTGTACAAAAAAATTTTAATTTTATTTTAAAGTGAATTATTAAACACCACTAGATATCAACTTTTATTCAAAAGTTTGAGGGATTAGTTATTAAATTTGATCCAATAATCCTTTTGTAGTTTATTCATCTTAATGTTGGAATCATTATCCATGAGGAGGTGGTAAAAAATCGAAATCTAGTGATGATATTAGGTTTCATGAAGTTAATTATAAGTTTTCTTCCAAAATCACTAATTGGTATATACATGATATATTTGGAGACAAATTGGATAGAAACATGAATTACATAAAACTACTAGATCGGGGATAGAGGGGATAAACCCACTACATCAATCCCAAGAATAGAATATAGCTAATAGTATTTATTATTGGGAAACAAATTTTGATGTTGACGGAATAAATTAGCATATATCTAACCATGTGATATCTTTCGGTGAATTCCAAAAAATCGAGTATCATTGAGGTTATGAAATAACCAAGTCTCATTGAAGAACCATAATATTGGAGGAATACAATTATTTATTCTGTAAAGTGTCACAAATTAGGCCTGACCTTATATAGGGGTGATATCATGGTCATTGATTCTAAATATATATATACTCAAAAATAGAGTAATTTCTATTTAGTTTGTAATATAGATTATCTTGGATGGGATCTATAGGGGCGGTGAGCAAATTCAGAAATATATCCACATTAGCATTACGATTACGTGGAATACGAGATTACATCAATACTAAATTAAATTGTGAAATCATCTCCCAAACATAATCATGTAGGGTTATCAAATCCTCTTATATAGTGGCATAGTCTCTATAGATTTTTGGAATTAGCTATTTCAAGTAACCTTTGATATTTATTCTTTACATTAGTATCTGAATGTATAACTCTAAACCTGTTATGAGATCCTAGTAATATTCCTTATTATTGGTTTACCATTTTGAGATAAGGAAAGTGTAGGAAATAACGTCCTTTAATAGTGAAGTAAATAAAATATATTAGCTATAGTTTTTTTTGATCCTTCATCCTATTCCTAGTTAATCATGGAGAAACATAATCAAAATATATTTCACATATATGGGAATCATTATAGATGGATAAATCCCTTTTATTAGGTATATTTTATCTATTGAAGACTCCTCAAGACGTGGTATTATTACTATAAAATCCATTAATACATTTCCTTTGATCGCCTTTTGGAATATAAAATTTATATTGAGTTTATATAGTGTAAAACCCCATATTATAAATCATTAAATTACAATATGATAAATAAGGATATATTTGATTGGATCCACACGGTAGATCATGTAAATATCATGATGTTATAGATGATTGAATATCTTTTTCACTATAAAGATCATGGGGTAGAAATTTTTATCACTGTTATTGTACCATATTTCATCATTCAATAAAATTATGGTGAGGTGATATATTCTATTTTCTTCAATTTCATATTTTGTGTGTGCATGGAGTGAACTAGGGGATCACTCCATAGTATCGACAAAAATATAAGAGGATTCACAAATATAAGAGGAATCATAATTATAGGTTGTTCAATAATTTTTTTTTATAATATAAATACAGTTATCCAATGAGGTTCCCAATGAAACACATTATATAAGAAATGATCACTTAAATTCCACTCAACTTTCAAAAATTTTGGGAAAATAAAATGAACTATTTAACTAGATAAATATAGGTAAACATCAATTTATAGATGATTGATAAAATAAAATGATGCTTTCCTGATGTCACCTCAAATAGACACATTAGAAATTTTAGTTTCATTGTTTGTTTTCTTATAATAGTGAAAAATTAAAAAAGGTTTAAAAGGTGATCATTATATAGGTGGTACATGAGTAACAAATCATCTAAATAACATTCCATTATTTTCTATATAATAAACATAATTATATATTGCATGTAATGTTTTAGTGGACTCATCATTCATTAATAAAAAGTGGATTTATTAATAGAGATATACATTTTAATGTTCCCTATTAGCAATAGATTCATTATCATTAAGAGATCGTAAAAACGGAATATTAAAAGAATACTTATTTGTGATTGGGTGATCTAGATTATTTGATGTTGTGCTCATTAAAAGGTCTGGGATTAGGACTGATTAATTATCTATTGGATAGTTTTGGTTTAAATAACTCAAAAAGATGAAATCACTTATTTACATACTCAGATTCTTAGTGAATAATCTTTTGGTGAAAAAATAGAGAAATTTGACCTAGTGATTTTTTTATTTAACCAGTTTGTAAATCACATCATCAACATGGATACAATGAGTAGGGGTCATTCTCCTAATTTCTGTCCTTAGCCAAAATGATTAACCAATAATCCTATGTGGTGAATGGATTATTTTTTATTGTTAAACATCTATATAATTATATATCAATTAATATTTTTTTGATAAATTTTATGTATTTTCGTAATAATTGGGTACCTTGTAATCACTAATCAATGTGGGTTATAGGACTTCCTCAGTAATTGGATTCCCCAAGTTGAATTCAACTATAGCGACTGAAACTGTTTCTCAAAAAGATGGAAGGGGTTCTTTATGCTCCACATCATCAATTTCATCATGGGTGGAATATAGACATATTTCTTGATATTTGAAATAAGATAATGCAATGTCTTTATCCCAATTGAGGACATACTCATCTAAAGAGTGTTCAAATTCATCATGCCCAAAAGATAATAATTGAATGGGTGTAATGTTACACCATCCATGTGTTCCTATTGAATGGATCATCTTTAAACGATAAAAGAAATTATCATTCATTGACTAGATATTATCCCATTCCATAGTTCAAAAAATATGCTCAGATGAAAGCTTCATCTGCATGGATTTCAATGGAAACTATTTTTATGTTTATAATGGTAGAATAATATAGATATTTCTATTTCTACCCGGAGATAAAAAATGATATTTTTGGATTGATTTCAATTTTTTTCAAAATGCAATGATTTCCCAAAAAATGATTTTTTACATAGATGTGATTGAGAAAGAGTATCAAATCACTATGAACACTACTCCTTTTATTAATTGAATCATTTTATATATTATTCAATGCCACAACATTCATTGTATAATTTGAAAATGTTTAATTACACTCAATTTATACTATCATGTGATGATATACCAATATTCCAATGGATCAAAACAGAAATTTCCCTATTAGAAACTCATATATTCCTCTAAAAGGTTGATTTTATACATTTATGAATTGAAGCGTGAAACTATAAAGAAAAAAGGAAAATGAATTATTCTAAATAATTAATTTAAATATGTCTTCGAGGAAAACCATAATCTTAGAATTGAATATGAGGTCCCTAAACTAATTTTTCAATTTGAAATTTCATAGAATCATCAGCCCAGATTTTTCTATAGCAATATTCTCTCCTTGTAAGTGGATAGGATAAAAACTTAATATCTCAACCCTTATATTTTATGGGATGGTATAATGTTTAATTTTGAATAATTTTCAATAATACTCAGATAAAATTCTTTTCATCATGTTTTCTATGAACATTTTTGGTTATGATATGCTCTTATATGATAATATCTTGATTTTTCTATGTAATTGAGTTTGTTATAGAACATTTCATTGAAAGAATGTTTTCCTAAAATATTTATTCCAAATAAAGATCAGTTATAAAATATTAAAATCTTTGATATCTTTTATGAGATCCTCTATATAATCCTTAGAGATTTAAGGGTAATATAATAATAAATTTAGTTTATGTGAAATATGTAGATCATTATTACATCAAAATTCTAGGGAAATGATTATGCTTCTAGTGATTATATTTTTCTTTATACCATGGATTGGAAAAATTAATCAATTTTGGTGATGATCCCCTTTTTTAATATGAATTTTGTGGGTGCATTTTCATTGTTTTTGGGTAAGATTTTGGTGGGCATCCCATATCATAAGAGTTGAATGGTGGCCACTCTTCTGCACATCAATATTATATCATGATTGGAGGGGAAAGAGTCTTATAAGATTTAGGATTATATTAATACTCTTGTGGGGCTTATTAAACTGTATTATTTCATGTTGTAGCTACATAGATGATTTTAGTTGGAATAACATCAAGACACTATGTTCATTTACATCTATTTATTCCCCTACCTATACAAATTACATCAATATTGTTGATAGGGAATATTATTCCATAATTTCCTCCAAAAATGGTAAATTGTTATATCATGTGGATAATTTTTATAGAAACACAAATTGAATAATCATTATAGTAAAATAATTTTTGTAAATTTGGTTTTCATTCTCTCAATGAAATGTGTAATAAATATTGGATATGATTAAGTACCTATTTTGTCCTATTCTAGTTTCTTCTTTTTTCAATGTTGTTTGTATTTTTTTATAAATATATTATGGGGTAGATGATGTTGTATGAATCATTTTAAGATTACTTGGGGTTTTGAATATTGTTATAATAAAACAACGCATGATATAAATTTTTCTATATAATATTTTACATGGTCGTAACTCATACAACACAACTCGAGTTTAGAAATTAAGTATTTACGTACATAAAGAAGAAAATAATGGGATCCACATGTTCTAAATGAGTACTCACACATTAATTATTGGATATCACACACAAAAACATTTCCTAATCTCATGAAATGGTTGTGAGAACTTCCCATAATGAGTAGACAATGTTTTTTCATTCCCTATTAATGAATTTTTTTGAATGCCATTAATTTCATTTTCAATGTATTTATAGACACCTTTTACTTTTAGGAGCATATTTTTTGGGGAAGAAACTATACTAAGTTGTATAGTTTGTTTTACATATATCTTTTTGACTAATCTATGATCCAAAATAGATCAATGGAACAAAATTTAAGTAAATATTTTGTTAGAAAACAATTATTTAAAAAAAAGTGACAAGTGAATTTCACTGTGAAGAAAATATTTCATGGTCATGTAAAATGTTCATTTTTTAAAGGAAGGTAAAAAAATTAAATTTCATTTTTTATTGGTAAATGGAGGCCCTTAACACATTCATGGTCACTTCATGCTCACAGGATCCTTCATGGTCATGTACTTTCTACACTATCACACACATCATTCATACATGAAATTTATTTATGGAAAATTTAATAAGTCTTTTGATGTTATGTATGTACTTTTTTAGTACCTAAATAATTTTAGAGGGTAGTAGTTTTTTATAATATAATAAGAATACATTGTAGTCATGTAGTGATTTTCTATTGTGTATTGACTCCAAAACCACAAACTACACAAAGGAGTTCATAAACCAGTGCCTAAAAATACCATGAATAATGACCCATAACAAAAATATTATTTTTTGAGAAATTTATCCATTTTTTAGAAACATTCCCTTTTTATGAAGCCTTTATGTAAAGTAATAACATATTTATTTATTTGAGGAATAAAATAGAGAATGGATAAATTTCTGGCCCATTCGCAAAATTCATTCCATGAGGCTTCATAGGGAAGTTGTCTCTAAAAGGATTCTTATAGAAGTGATTATTGAAAAAATAGTTTTTAATGCGTAATCCATGAGAATACATTGTCAAGTATCACTCACAAATATTCATCCCAAATTAGTTCGTGTGAGAATAATTCCCAAAGAATACTTATAAAATATCTTGGATAACCTTATGTGAAGTCTCATCCATGAATGAGAGGCTCTAAACCCAATGACTTCAATGAATATCATCTGACACCCATGAAATATTGAAATTCAAACCATATAATTTTAGAAAATATCAAAAATATTTTTGTCCCAATACATGTGACCCCACACTAATTCATGAGAGTCCTCTCGGTTGAATCAAATTTTTTTGATTTTCCATTATCCGTATTGTATCCTCAAAATATTTCAAATATATCATCTACCATATTTTAATCCAAATGGGTTTCCTGACATATATTCCACATGAAATCCAATGGATTGAAAAATCTTGAAATATGGTTGATCTAAAATTAGTTTTTCATTCTCACAATATTCATTACTCATGTGTATTTATAGGATTTATTTGATCACCTATTTATTATAATTAATATGTTCTAAAAAACTAGTCCTAGATACATGAAACTTATATGAATATAACATTTCAAAGATTCACAATGATAATTCACATAGGCATGTCTTGATATATGACCTAAAACTATATAACTGGAAATATGCGGTCTTTGATACCTATTAACCAAAGAACGTGTGACTTCCCTACAATATTATATATCAACACTCAAACATGAATTCCACCTATGTGGTGAGAATTGGGTGATTTCTACCATTCTATTTTGTGAATGAGCATAATATGACCCATTTTTTCTTTACCATAAGTAAAGACACTATTCTTGGTTTCCGGATATATGAGACTCCTACTAGGTGTAATCCTATCCAACTCTATTTATCATTCCTCATCTAGTTACAAATAAGAAGGAGGTTAAAATCTATATATGGTCATCCAACTAGATGTTCCTCCCAACAACTTAGATATTCCTTTATTATCTATTTATTAATAGAAATGAGGTTGAAATCCACATATGGGCTTCATATTATGTGAACTTTCTAGGCACACTTTTTTCCTTCCTCATACATTTACCAAAAACGGATGTCAACATCCCTATATGGGACTCCTATTATGTGTAATATCAAACCAATCGATCTCTTATTTGGAAACTAATAGATATAATGAACAAAAAAGTGTATCCCAAGTGTTAGTCCTACACCAAAAACATACTAGGTACATTTCACCATTTTTTCCACTCCACATGTATTTAAAAGTATTATATAGTTCTTTTAATCATGATCTTTAAATAAAATAAACTTCATTGTAACATCCCAACTTGTGGTCCAATTATCCTATACCCAAATCTAGAGGGTCGCATGGCATCAAGTGCACATCCCCATACACTAGAGTCATCCAACTAGCAGTAAGGGTCTAAGGTGGTATAGTGGAGAGGTTATACACTCATGTTAGAGTGGAATATAGGATAATATTGAAAAATAGACAATAGCAGAAACATATATTAATAGACACAAACAACTAGACTAGTAACCCATTACTATTGAAATTATAATATAATCAAAATATTAAACAAATGTAAAATTTTATATTACTAGTGGAATGTACTATTAAAAAAACAAAATTTTGAGTCTTACCAAATAATAAAATGGAGTATTGATATTCAAACTGGTAAACAAGGGATAAAAGGAACATTTAAATACAAAAATCTGTAAAAACATTAAAAGGAAAAACGAATGATTCACTATAATATTGTTTATAATAATAGTCCTCTTCTCCCACGATCCAAGACATAATTAAAAAGAATCAAATATCTAATGTAGGGTTCTTTCACTTATCTGTGCCTAAAGACAAATAATCTACTCAGGTAAAAATGGTGGTCTTATTAGGGTGTGATATTAAATCTGAGTTGGACATGACCAATGGTGACAAGTAATAATCTTGCATGTGAACATAAAAATAACAATGTCATGGTCTAATTAATTATAAACAATTATGAATAAATAAATACTTGTTGGATCAATTTCCTATGGGACACCTAGCTGGCTCTACACGCTTTGGCATATGCATTTATAAGTATGATAAAAACCATATATATATATATATTATAGTTATATACTTTGTGTGACTATATGAATTAATTTCATGTGAATTTAATTAGTCATAACTAGATATGAGGTTCTTGCTGGGCTTTGGTCATAACTCAAGTGTATATAAATAGTCTAATGAGTTATAGGCTCATGTACAGGGTATATAACCTAAATCTTAAAATGAATGGGAGACGTCATTATCATCCCTCTAGATAGGTGGGGTGAGATACCATTCCCGAAAACCAAAATAGAGAAATATTGAAAATCATTCCCATCACCTATATACAATTATAATGGTGCGAGACAGCTCACTCAACACATGATGTAAGGGTGAATGAATTTTTATGCTCAATAAGTCCCATAACCATCACTTATATCTAATTTTAAATGAATAATTAAAATAATAAGAATAACATGGGGGATCACCTCATTATAATTATATTGATCAATATTAACATATAAATTTGTTTCATAATTCATATAGTCAATATATAATACTATACATAAATAGGTGTGCTTTTTCAATGAATTATTATTTCACTTCAATTAATCCAATTTATTAATTACAAAAACAATCGAAAAATATTCCATTCATTTAATGTTAAGGAAAAATCCATTCCATGTTAATCCAAGCACTTAGGAGGTTCTTGGTCAACTAAAAAAGTATACAGGTGTATGATAACCCATTTATAACAAAATATGAACACTTAGGCAGTGTTAATACCATTAGAAAATTATATTATTGAGTTAAAATTATTTCACACAACCAAATGGGTATCCATTAATGATTCCAACATCTTATAGTTACCCAGAAAGGGTAAACATGAGTATAATAATATTCTTGAATTAATTTATAATGAATGAATTCCTTTCTAGAAAATGTGCATAAATGGTTAGTTTGTTGAAAAATCATGGGGCAATGAATAAAACATGACATTGAGGGAAAAAAATTAAACACATACCTTAGTGTTGTAGATGAATCCTCATCCAATATCAGTTTAATATTTCAAGTGGTTTGGATAAGAAATGTTGAATCCTCTGACACCATGAAAATAGGGCATATGATCTTGCACCAAAATAGATCAAATGATACAAAGAGAATCCATGAATGAAATCAAGATAATTCTATTTCTTACTAAACCTTCTCTAACATGACTTAAAACATTTTATTGAGATTCTAAATCTAAGTGAAAACAATTAAAATGGATTAGATGGAGGTAGAGCACAACGAGAGAGGAGGAGCACCTGCATGCTGAAATGAAAGTGATAAATCATGATTTAGGGTTTTAATTTCCTCAAGGAATTTTTTTAATTTCACACTAAAAATTTGGGTCATGGTTTGGTGGAATGGTTTAGCCAAACCGTGTGCATACTGTGATCCCTTCACTATCTAAAGAGGGATCATGCACGGTTAAGGAATACATTTTTCGTAACCATTAGTAAAACACGTGAAATTCATAAATAAGGATGTTTGTAGTTATTTTAGGGTAGTAAATCCTGAGTTCATGGTTATAGACAAACCTCACATCCTCTACTCCTCAAAAGGGTCCCCACATGGTTACCCCACATCATTAGTATTAACCGTGTGGTAACCGGGTGGCTATCATTTTTTCTAAATTCTGGGAGATTAGGGATCTATGTTTTGTATTATTTCAAAAGATTCATTAGGCTAGGTTTCACATTTACCATGATAATTTTTTTTTGAGATATATATGATTTGTACCTTAGTGAAATGATAGGTCATTACAACCTCACCTACTTAAAGAAAATCATCCGCAAAATCACCTTATGAGGGTAAAGAGGTATGCCCAACAAATGTTATAGAAATTATGATCATATAATGTCCTCTTGTTCTATAGTCTGATTTGGTACTTGTTTGTCCTACAATAACACCCATACCAAAGGAACTGAACTACCTCAGAGTGGCTTCATTCCTTGATCCATAATATGCATTGGATAATCCACCAACGAAGCATCAATTTCTAAATCAACCTCATCAGGTTGGGAAAAATGAGATGGGTATGGATGACCATAGAAAAGCTAAGATATGTTAAATAAAACATTTATATATTGGTTTCACTAAGGGAGTGTTATCTGATAACCCATTGATCTAATCTGTTTCATAACCTCAAATGATCCAACGAAACAGAGAGAAATATTATCTTTCCTATAGATACATCGATGGACCAACCTGGGAAAGACGCACATGAAAACATGATCTACAATATTGAACTTTAAAGCTCATATATATCGATTACTATATGAATTCTACCTAGACTGAGCTATCATCCCTAACCTTTTGATCAGCTCGACCTACCCTAATGCCTCCAAAACAAGACGTGGTGTAAGAAAATGTTCCTTTCCTTCCACTAGCTTGAACAGAGGTAAATTAAAAGACATACCGTATAAGGCCTCATAAGAATCCATACGAATGGTTTCAAAAAATATTTTATTAAAAGATAACTTAAAAACTATTATATGATTCTCCTAGGTTCTCCAAAGTAATGGAAACAGCCACAGAGAATATCCTCTAATAATTGAATCATATGCCTAGTCTATCCATCAGTATGAGGGTGAAATTCCATTATCAAAAACACTTATATATCCAAGGACTTAAAAAATCCCTTATATGACTAAGATGTGAAGTTAGTATCTCTATCGTAAATGAATGAACAAGGAGTTCCCTGAAGAAGTATGACCTCCCTCACATTATGTATCCCTATATAAAAAATAAATAAGGTCTCATGAACTTTTATAATGTCTGTGAAATTCAACCAATAATCAATGAATATTGAAACATAATCATTTCCATGATGTGATATGGTAAAACCATTCATGAAATTGATATAAACTTTGTCCCATTTCTACTCAGGAATGAACAATGGCAGAAAAATCCCTATCAGCATTTGATATTCGGCATTCACCTACTGACAAGTGTAATACCGTGTGATTATGATTAAAATCTCCCATTTAATGCCATCCACCAATTATTGTGAAGGAAGTATAAATTTATCTTGGTGACACAGGGATGTACTTAAAATTTTTAGGCTTGAAATTCCAACATCATCTCCTCTCTAATGTCTAATGGAACCCATGCACACCACTAAAATAAAAATCTCTCATCCTCATCCACAGTCCAAATATAATATGAATCTCATTCTGAGACACATTACCATAGAACAAGGCCATTAGAATTAGATAATTTACTCATTCTCACCCATTCTAATAGATTATATGTAATTTCTAAAGATAAGTGGATAAACTTCATGTGATCCCCATGAACCACAATATGATTCTCTAAAAACATAGAAATGAGCTTCAATTAACCATCGGCCTCCCGAACCACATTTTTTTTTCATTTTGGATCAGAAAATTAGATAAATCATTTCCCTTTCCTAGCATGCATGCATGCATGAAATTTAAATATTATAGGTAGTCAACCCATCAATGCAGATGAAGATTCAGACCATAAAATGTAAAGATATACTTGAGTATATTTTGATTCATGAGTACCAAAATATTCTCTCATTGTAAATTGAATCTCCAATAGAAAAATGAATTAACTATAATATCTAGATTGAGGTCATATGTTAGGTAATTTCACTCCTGAGGCCCCAAATGAAGATACCCGTACACTATGACTCACTTATCCTACATCCGAACAACTACCAACATGAACCCTAATGCATCACTGTAAATGGTATAATTCATTCCTAGGTTCAATATAATTAGGATCAGTGATGAATTAAATCTTCTATTAAAATATTCAAATTATGCTTCAAAATATTCTAACCATAAAAATTTCGGAATATTTTTAGTCATAAAATTAATAAGCACTACAAGGTGTGAAAAATCATTGGTAAATCATATTCAATATTGATATTTTCCCAATAAAATTCATATGCCAACGAAGTTATTGTGCTTTTACAAGGAAACCCCAGCTATCACATTATTTAATTCTATAAAAACTCCTTAATCCAAGATAATATAACATAATAAGTGGACATTATTGATCCCGAAATTGAGCATAACATAAATTTGATTCTATATTATTGTATCCAACATGACCGAAGATAGTTTAAATCATCATGTTGAGAATTTGAATACACTAAATTGTCATTCAAAAATAATACCATGAATTAATCCAAATATGTGTGGAGAACGCGAATCATTTGAGTAATAAAAACCATAATGTGTTTATGAGAATGAACAGAAAAACAAGGTACTCATAAAGGCCATACATTCTCTTGAATGACGTGTGAGGTATGTCGGGAGATCTGACATGCACCGGATAATATCCCATCCTCAAATCAATCCTTCAAAATAAAATTAATCCTTATAGAAGATTAAATAGATCATATATTCAAGGTAGTGGACACCAATTAATTTCTGTAAGATGTTTTATTCCACTATAATCCTTGAAAACCACGACGGTACTATCCACCTTCCTAGAAAAAAGGACTGGTGAACCCAAGGATATGTGTTGGTGTGTATAAATCCATTATCATTCAAATACTCCAACTATTTCATGAGATCCAAAAGCTCCATAGATGTCGTCCTATACATAGTAACAGACAATGGTGATGATCCTAGACCTATCTCAATAGTAAATTTTATCTATGACTCTATAAGTACCCCTTAATGGTTATTTGGGAAGACATCCCTAAACTTATCCACTATAGGAAGTAAAACAGAGGGTCTTAACCCATGATCTTCTAAAAAATGAAACTGTAAATATTTGTTATTGGACTTCCCACACCTGAATACTTAAGACCATCTCATGTAGCTTGGATATCACATTCTCCCTTATGAATGTATCTTCCACAATCTATTGATGTCAATGTTACCCTCCGAAAATAATAGTCAGTATGGGATCGATAGATAACAAACTAGTCCATCCTGATAATTACATGAAACCTTGTCATGTCATGGATGAAAAGATTCCAAATGAAGAGATATTTGTGTATCTCATATGTAAAATCTCTTGACCAGAGTATGCATTCATTTTGGATACCTAACAAGGTATTGTGCATCATAACACCACAAAAGTGTCCTATATCGATGACCAAACACACCATATTAATCATTAATTTAAATAAATGTGAAACACCTATGTAAAATAATGAATACACTATGGTAGAGTCTAATAGAATACTATTTCATATAGTAGAGTGTCTAGTGCTCTACTCTGATAGAATAAGATGCAATACATGTAATTGGATCATGCTATGACTTGAGACATGGTTTTACTACCCTATTTAGGCCCAAATATTAGCGCAAAGAATCCAATTTTTCACCACAACATCCTAGAAAACTTCATTTTCATGAGAATCTATTGATATTAAAGACACTTTCCTAGAGAGATAATATTGTCCCCACCCTAGAACACATGGTAGGTGTACATCCCCACTCACTAGGTACTAATGGAAAACTCCTTTATAATCAATGGATATGTCCCATCCTTTCACATAATCTAGATTCTTATAGATCCCTTAAACACTCTGGATTAATATGTCTTAATTTCCTACACTACTAACAGATGATAATGTTCTTTTTTCGAGTATACTAATCACTACTACCCCCATGATAAGTCATAAATAGATGCTTTCCCTTGTTAAAAGAACAACAAGGATGTCTTGTTGATGAGCCTCCTTGATTCCCACCATTATATTCCATTAATTTTCACATTTTAATAAGTGTTTGGTTGATTACCTCATAAATATTAGCCAACATGAAAACGTGACTTATGATCAGATGATGTACACCATCCAATACTCGAATCACCTCATGGTCATAAGATCATTGATAGATAGAGTTGGCAAAAACCAATGTATCTTAATAAAGTGAGAATAATACTCCATGGGAGACACAGATCCCTAATGTAGGTTTGACCCACCACTCTATAGGAATATTTAGATGCTCGAAAATAGAAATCATAGACTCCACCAATGACTTTGTAGCATAAGGTCTTCCATCCCCTAAAATGGTGAGAGAATGTTTCTACTGAAACACCCAAGTAAAATATTCTATAATCAGGGTCTGTTGAGAGACCCATTACATATTTTTCATTATACATTTCAAACCCTCTTGAAAATGGGAGTTTTTTCCATATCAAGAATAATAGACGGTGCCATAGTTTCCATTGTAGGAGGAATAACAGGTGGCACAAGGCCCACCATCTGTAGTGCACGGTCGTCACCACCTTCAGGGAATAAAAACCAAGGATGTAATGGAAAAATGATAATATAATGAAAAATTCACTCCTCCAAATAAAATTCAATATATTTAAATATTGTAGTTAGATATATAGGATATGTGCAAAGGATTCCAATATAAAACATATGACCTCTTATGCTGCTTCAAAAGCCAGGTCTCGAAGAAATGAAAATACCATGGAAGAATATAATAATGTATGAGACAACCAAATACCCACAACTAAGGCCTGGCATAGGCCTAAGTCTGATATTATATAGTAGTGGATTCAATATATAGTGTCTCAATTGTAAAGAATTGATTAAAATACCCTTTACTTTACAATTTTCATTCCTTTAAGTTTTATCCTTTTTAATTTAAAAGATTAAAATTCATTTTCATTCATAATTTTGTTTATATAAAAATATATATAACATATAAATCACTGTTCTAAAATATTAGGCTCATGAAACACATATTTTATAATTGTATAATTATGTTTTCATCATTAATTTTTGTGGGAAAAGATTTTTTCATTGATGTGCATGCTTTGATTGACCCAATTTTATTCTCCCTGTTTGAAATTTTTTCATCCCTAATAAATTGGTAATCTATGACTAGGAATAAGCTCATTTCCAAATTTTATTATCACCTAGTATCCTATATACTACCCAACCAGTAATGAAAAAGTAAAATACCTATATGATTCTATGTTGTAACATCCCAACCCTTGATCCCTTTAACACATACCCTATGTCGGTGGGTTACATTTTCTCAAGCATTCCACCCCATTCACTAGAAGGTTACATCTAGTAGAAAGGGTTGTATGTGGTATACTGGGGAGACTATACTCGCATATCTATGTGGTAGAGAAGTTAAGATACATAAGCATGAAATAATGGAGGCATATATTAACATACACAAATAATTGCAGCAGTATACTAGAATTGTAGAAAATAAAAATATAACATAAATAATAAGAAACTGCATAATCATAAAAATCCAAGTAATGTTAATAATAACAAATACCAAATTGATGAGTCATATAAAATTATTTCATCACATATTGAAATACAAAAAGGGAAACCAAGGATATAGGGGAAAATAATATACAACATTCCATGAAAAAAATAATAAAATGAAAAAGAATTCTCTACTATAATCTCATTCATAGGCTCAATACTCTGCTCCCATTTTCTTTGCAAAAAGTAAAAATAATCAAACATCTGAAGCATGTATCTTTCCCATATCCAAACCTGAAGAAAAGTAATCTACATGGGTACCAAAACTAGTTTCAGTATCTTGTGAGATAAAATCCCAAATGGCCTCCAAAAATCTTATCTTTTAATTATCCAAATAGTGAACATAGCCAGAGTACAATGCATGTCTAAATGATAATAAAAAATGCTGAAAAATTACATACTGGTTGGAATAGATTTCTATGGGACACATGGATGGCTCTACATTCTTCTGCATAAGCTGGTAGAAATCTGATCTGTAAACACACACACACACACATGTATATAGTAATAATACTTATAGTATAGTTATATACTTTATGCACCTATATGAATTAAGTACATGAGGATGTATATAGGAATATACTATGATACTAGGTGCTGGCTAGACTTGTGGCGTAACTCAAGCATCCCTGACCACTTTGAAGAGATATAGGCTCAAGAAAAGGGTGCATTCCCCAAATCAATTAATTAATTTAATAATTCGTTCTCATCACTTGATATTTGGGGGTGATAATTCATTACAAACACCCTAAATAGAGTAAAGTGTAATGGCACACCCATCACCTAAATAAAAGTATAAAGGTGAGAGTTGTCCTACTCAACACCTGATGTAAGGGTGAGTGAATCTTCATGATCAAAAATTCCTTAAACGTAATTTATTGCAATGAAAATGGAATAATAATAATATTATTAGTAATGTGAGGGATAATCTCATTATCATTGTAAATATAAATACCAACATATAAATGGGTGTCCCAATTCATATATTCAATATATAAGAGCATACATAAATTGGCAAGGTCTTTCCACCCATTATAATTTCATATAAAATAATCCATTGAATTAAATTAATAATGAAAAACCCACTTAATGTATATTTCTTCATTAATAAGGTCTGTAAAAACCAATTTCATGATAATAAAATAACTTAAGAGTTCTTGGTCAACTAAAAAACTATCCATGTGGGAGATAATTCATTTACAAGAAAATATGAATGCATAGACATTGTTCATACCATTAAATGATTACATAAATTGGGGAAAATCATATGGAAGAACCCAAAGGGTATCCATGAATGAGCTCAACGTTCTCTAGTTACCTTGAAAAGTTAAACATATGTATAATAACATGATTCGATTAATGTTAAAGTCAATAATACATTTCATGTAAACATGCAATAATTTTTGGCACCTGGCACAATGATGGAGAAATTAAAAAAATATGTCTTTGAGAAAACCCATATAGACCACCTATCTTAGGATAATGAATGAATCATCATCCAATATCAACTCTATTTTTGAGCTAGTTTGGAATAAAAATGAATAACAATCTAACACCCTGAAAATAGGTCATACGAGCATGCACCAAAATAGTGAAAAATATACAGAGAGAGACCATTAATGTATGAAAGAGGATTCAAGTTCTTATCAATGAAGATCCAACATGAAATGCAATGTTTTCTTTGTTGCCCAGATCAATGGTAAATCAAATAACCTATAATAGATGGATAAAGAGCTCAACAGTGGAGGAGGAGCTTCGACAAACTAGAAATGAAAGGTAGAATGGAGGATTTAGGTTACTAATTTCAATAAGGCAACTTTGTTAATTATTCATTTAAAGTAGTGTTGCATTGTTTGGATACATGATTTTTCTATACCATGCACAAATACTGATCCCTTCACTATCTGAAGAGGGACACCACATAGTTATTCCATATGGTTTCTGTAACCAAGTGCAAACCATAAAAAATTCCTATGTAAGGTTATCTTTTGTTTTTTCACAATAGTGAACCTCAAGTAACATGGTTATAGATAAACTATGAAACCCACTTATAATCAAAATTTTCCCATCTAGTTACCTTACATGGTTAGTACTAACCGTGTGGTAACTATGCGACCTACCGTGTATTCCCAATTCTCAGAGCAGTGGGCACCTAGCAAGGACCAGACTCTCAAATAAATATTCCTAAGGAAGTAGTTCACATTTTAAATGAAAAAAGGAAACCTATTAAAGAAAATTGAGTCATACCTTCATAAAAATATTTTTCATTACATTCATCATGGTTTCATGACCATAACAGGCACCACATTTCTCATGCTCACATGACCATAAAAGGAACAATGTGTGACATTATGTGGCTCCAAACTACAAGGGTTTTGATTCCCACAATAAGGATATATAGGGAGCCTATTACATGGGCTTAATCCAAATAAAAAAAATACCTCCTAACCTTTTTTAATTCCTAATTCCACCCTTGGTGGTAATAATCTATGATGTGATATCCTATATAGCAAAAAAATACAGAGTAATCAATTTTGGGGTTCAAATGAGAGATAATAGAATTTTCACATGATGTGTTCTCATAAATTTAAATTTTTAATAATTTTTTTTATCAAGGGTAACTATTAGTGTTTACAATACTACAAGGAATGATTCAAGAACACATATTAAATATTTAATAAAAACTTATATTAGTTAATACCACCTAATGGAGTTGATGAGTCAAACCTTCCATCCATTCTAGAAATGAACATTCTAAGGTAGTGTATGAAATTTCTTAATGACTTCTTAACTATATAATCCATGTATGTGCCACCTCAAAATTATCATAGTTCAAAAAGACTAAAAAAATTAGTTCATTTAAACAGTCCCTAATTATTTCTTGTCTGTGGTTTACCATTATTCAAGACATCTAGTGATCAAACATCTACAACATAATTTCTGAGACTTCTAAGAAATAATTTTATTGATAAATTTATTATAATAAATATTATATACAGGTTTTAATGGACTATAAATGTATACCCTCTTATTTAAACATCTCATAAATGAAATTATTTTCATAAAAATCATCCATGGATGTTATATACTATCATTTAATGGTAATAGACATAATATTAGTCATCATTAAATTATACATCATTAATATGTATGATCTCGAATATCGTAAATATGTTTCTATATAAGTTATTAATTAAATAAACTATGTATTTTTTATTCCAAAATGAGTAGATGTTAATTTTCCTTAATTCAACTCCATGTTTATAGCATGTAAATATTTATTAAGATTTTTGTATTATTAATATTTCAATAGAGGGAGAAATACATTATATTTTATATGTTTATATGTTTTATATTATAATTAATCTTGATTGAGAGTGAAAATTATGGTTTCCACATTACAAGACAAACTAATCCATATTGATGGTATTGGTAGATATTTTTAATATGAGTGAGAATAATATTATTTAGAGAATTGTTTTATTATTGAAAAATATAATTCCCTTTCATGATACTTTCAAATAATTACCTTCATTTGATGTTAATCCCAGATATTATCTATAGATATATGTGCAATAATTAATCATTTTAATGAATCATACCCATGAAATAGGTTAAACCCATTAACATGGAACTAAGTTATGTGAACAGATCAATTTAATGTTTCATTAATTGGTAGAGGTAGTGGATGATTTTATTTCATGTTTTTGAGATGAATTTATAAATAAAAAAATATTAGTCATATTCCCAATTATAAATGGATCCAAATTCATGATATTAATATCAAACAAACAACGGTCCCTAAAAATAATGCATGAAACATAAGAGATTCATTTCATATAGATTATATTCTCTTTATAGTACATGGATTTATTAATATGTATAGTCAATACAGTTCCCCTCAATATTCCCAATAAAATTTTGGAATGTGAAGCTCAAATTTCTCTTTTTAAATAGAGGTTGATTAAAGGCTACCTACCAAGGATAGGGTTTCCTCTATAACATATCAAGGGTGTTCTAATATTCTATAGATTTCATTTTAATGATAGGAGACCCGAGATGTTTCTATTATATAACCTCTGAAGTTGATGAATGAGAATTGATATTTATTAGACTATGATATTATTGTATAGATTTTACCCATCATGGTAGACTATCCTAGGTTATCCTTGGATAAAATTTCTTAATTTTTTTCCCAAAGTTGCAAGAATTATCTATAATTATATTGTCTAAAAATCATTTGATATGATAATTCAATACTAGATTGATTGAATTATCAATTATTATATCATTGGATTAGAAACCACCTATAGTTAAACAGGTTCATCCAAAGGAGATATGACTACTTCATTTTGTGAATTTTAATAAGTAATTTTCTATTTAGTAGTTTAGAATTAAGTTACATCATATTTTCAATTTCATCTTCATATGAGGAAATATTTTCTTTATCATAGACTACTTAAACAAATTTGGGTTGGGGGTGGGTTATATATATAGCCACATCATTCCCATTTTCCTTTGTAATATCTATTTAAGTTGGTCATAGTAATATATCAGGATGGAAAACAAAATCTTCTGTCTAATTTTGATACATGTTATAGATATTCTTCCATCATTTTATTAGAGAAGAATTCCAAACAAATTCTATATCTTCTTTACATCCCCGCCAAATAATATGTCATGTTTTAAAATATGAAAATTGTTTTATCCATAACATTGATAACTATTAATCACATGACATTAACCAAGTTATTATCCACATTATAATAGTATAGGGTTTCATAAGTATATGACTACCCCTTAATACATAGATTATATTCTAGTGACTCTTTTTATTTTTTGGAATATAATTTGGACCTTCATAATTTTATAGGATATGAAAGCTAGTTTTATTACTTCCATTGAGAAATCATTTTATGCTATTTTTGAAAATTATTCAATGTGAATCTATTATAACAAATAATAAATTTGATTTGGTTGAAAGGGTTGGGTTATGAATTTACAAATAAGTATACTATATGGGAATTTATTATAGGGATTCAGTGAGTATAGTGATAATAAATATTGCTTATATTAGTGTTAAAAACAGACCCAAAACTCTAGGATAGGGTTATATATGTGAATGTATAGTTATAGGTTCTTCCTTATTATTATTAGGTAATTATAAGGGTGGTATTATGGAAAACCAGACCCCCATCCCTCTAGTATGACTTTCCCGTCGTATAGTTTTCTCAAATATTACTACATACCATTTAACATTTCGTGCTATTTTTGAAGAATTATTTATGTGAATAAAAATATTTTTTTATAAAAACAATAAATATCTACCTTTTAGAAACTATATAAATAGTGTAATGTTAATATATGAGCCCTCACTTGTTGGGATGTTTTGAATAATGTGAATTTTTTTGATTGGTTTATTTTGAGTACCATAATTACCATAATTATTTTGATAATTGTAACGTAACATGGATATGTTTTTTAAATTTTTAACGAGGCTTGGGAAGTGTTTTCCAGTCTTGGTATGATGGTATAGAAATGTTGTGTGAACATAAAGCTGAATTTCATTATTGTTTCACCACCGTAGTGAGGTAAACCACATGGTGGACCGCGAGGTGGATTTTGAAACAACCAGGTTGAGTGAGTGTACAATTGGGATAACTGTATTTCCAAGGAGATGATTCTATGTGAATAAACTGGGAAAGACACCCATTTACATGTCTATGATGGGTGGAAAAAATAAGGAGAGATTCCTTTTCCTTATTCTATTGTGTATGGGAATGTGATATCTTGTTATAGATGGGAATTTTCAATGGAATGGATTTGTGTTTGGTTTGGTACTTAGGATATCTGACATTGTGAAATAGCGAGGAAAAAGTTCCATGTATGGGATTTTTTATAAGCATATATTCTAAGGGAAGGAACCTATGAGAAATCGAGAAGGCCACCATGGGATGTTTGGGTTTCCATAATGCCAATTTTGGCATAGGTTGTTATCCGTGGTATCAAAACAAAGGCCAACTATTGAATTGTCTGGTTTCCCTATGTAATTTTGTTTATCATTTCTATCACCATGTTATAGAATATGTCTGGGTGGACTATTTTTAGTGGATAATTGGGAGGGGACCTCTTCATGGTATCTTTATGGTCGGGGTCCACTAGGGAGTCATGTCGGTTCACCAAAGCATGGATAATTCCATAGTGCACCTCAGATTTCTTAAATTGGGGAACCCCATTATTCCATTATAATTTTTAAAATCCCACATCCCTCCTCTCATCATTCATCATGTGTAATGAACCAATAAAGATCTAGTGAGTTTCATCCCTCATCCCCTTTACAATTCCCCCATGATTTGAGGTTTTTTATTATATTCAACAATGATTTAGGGTTATATGGTTACCATTTTCCACGGTTATCTTTTTCCCCTTTCACCGCATTATATTCAGATAAACCAACTAGGGTTTTATAGATCATTCAACCATAGTTTGGTGGAAGGGTTGAGGAAGATGGGGCTTTTTCAGGCAATGCATAGAGGATTCCTCATGATGATGAATTAAAGATATTATATGTCATTATGTTGAATGTAAATAATCATAGGTAATTAATCAAAGTTTTTATATAATATTAATTAAAATTTTTATTTTATTAATATATTTTTTTTCAATTTTCCCAGGGATAATATCCTGATTATACCATAGACCATCCATAGATGGTTGATCATATGTTTAATGAAATTTGGTTGATTAGTGTGTTTTCTGGAATTATTTGTACATCAATTAAATTTTAAATTGATTAATTTTTTTTAAAAAAATGGGATGAATAATTTCAAATAAATAATATATAATAATTTATTTTATGTGTGTCTTGATTTAAATACTCAATAGCTAATTTGGTCATGTTTAACCCTGGTAAAATCTCAAAATTGATTCATCATGTTGTGCTTAATAGAATGACATAGATTTTTTAGGGTTTCCCTTTTGATACCCCATTGGTTATTACATTTTTATAGATATATATTTGTAACATATGGTCACTAAGGATGATAAAACATTTAATAAATTAAATTATAATTTAAAATTTAATTCCCATCAATGGAATTAATAATGTGTCATGGGAGAAAAGAGTCCCTTGAAAACTGTCTTGATTTCCTTATCACCAATGATAGAGTCCTTGATTAGTAATACATGACATGTGTACCTAGACCATGTGTGATATAAAAAAATTAATGTAGCATAGTGGCCCTTATATAAGATCCTTAGAAACCTCTTGCTATAGTATTTGGCCCGATAAAGCTATGTGTGAGATTTTAGATGCCTTGAATCATTTGGGTTAAATTATATATGAATTCATAAAATGGTCTTTTCCACTCATATTTTGAGTGCATGGGTTTGATAACCTATGTAAGGTTTCAATACACACATATTTTTTTGAATTTTAGGTACTCACTAGGATGACTTGGGGACTAATATGGAATATTTACCCTCTCTTTATACTGATACCATAAAACACTAAACAATGAGGTATGTGAGACTATGATATGACTATGAAATTGGTGATGGTTTATCTTCCCTCAAAGTGAGGGGATTTTCTGAAAAGATGAGTTTGATTATATGTAATCCATGCAATTTTTTATTGTTGTTATGTGACCTAGGGTACCCTATTCATTTACCCAATGATAAAAAAACATAACATGTGTGTGAGGGGTGGTAATGGGTAGTGACAATTGTTGTTGTTACCTTTAAAACTATATTAGTAGTGAGATGAGATATCATGGGTCGAGATATTCCCTTCGATTTATAAATATAAGATATCATATTGGATTACTTGGGTTCCTAGGATCTATATTTTATTCCTAACATCATTTTTAATTATTATAATGAATCATTGGATTATATTACAAGATATAACTACATAATGCTAAGGGGATCACCCAAGAATCATTTGTTGAACCTTAGGTGTAAATACACAAACCCTAGTGGTATATAGTATATGGTTAATTTGTTACATTGAAAAAATATAAATGTAATTTCATCATAAATGATCAAATATTTTAGTAGTGTTAGGTAATTAGATTCATACAAGAATATCTCACTTCAATTGAAAAAATAAAAAATAAAAAATTATTTTCATTAAGTACAACCATTTTAACTTTTTAATATCCAAGTATATAAAAAATTATACCATTTATATCATATTTAGGGATTTAAATATAAGAATGTTGTGATCTAATATTCTAAGTATGGGAATGTGTATAGTAGAAGCAAGAACCACATAACAACATGAATAATATCGTCGAGATATAAAATAATCAAATATAGAATATATCTAATCCAATATAAGAAGGGAAAAATTCATATAAAAAACAACATATATAATCACATGATAATAATGATTAATTTCAAAATGGCTGAATGAATAATGTTAGATATCATTTACTTACAGTTAAGTCATCACTCCAAGAAATAATACATTAATGTGTAAGGCCTCATCCCAAGACTGAAATATCTTATTATAATAACAACTGATTGATAGAGGTGTAGTAGTGGACCCCAAATATCACTTTCTAAGAATAATTCATTAATATTATAAATGGGGTGAATCTTAATCAATTAAAAAAATCATATTGGAAAACTAGGATATCATATGTTAGTAATTTAATCAGTCACTAAACAAAATCAAAAAAAACTCCAGTGTAATAGGAAGAACTGAATAAAAATATTAAATCAACAGTGAATCATAATATTCACAATATAATGTTAACATAAGGGTATATATGTTAATGAGATCCCTTCAAAATTTCTTATATAAAATAACCTGTTCACTTTGGAATCTTTCATTTAAAAGTAATCATACTTCATAAATAATAATGAAAACATTTTAATTAAAATTTTATTTTTATAACTATAATGTAATCTAAAATGAAATTATAGTTCATGAAAATAGGTAATTATATATGATTCTCATTATTTTCTAGGGGTGTGGCCACCGTCGCATGTCTGAACGTGCATTGGAATCAGTTTCTATTGCCTCACATTCCATTATTCCAAAGGTGTGTGACCTTCATCACATTCAACAACAATGTCTACTTCTTGAAAGAAACATGAGGATATGATTTTGTATCCAGTTTCCATGGAATCCTCCTTTGAACTCATATCCACGTCTTGGTCGCCCCCATAGAGTTAATTCATGTCAATGTAACTCAATATAGATTCTATCTATTTTTGGATTCCTCTTACTTACGCTGCTTCTATATAGACATTCCAAAGGGTCTTGATAAGGTAGAAATCATCTGTCTGAAAAGTTGTAATATATGGAATCTCTGAAATGTTAGGATGGATTGAACATTGGTCACCACTATTCTCCCGCAGAGGAGGGAATCCAATGGAGGCCTCATTAAGTGTGGAACCTAAGGAATAATGTGTCGATCACGAGGTTTCTAATACCGAACGAATATCTTCCAACACATTCACATCATGAATCACGTTTTTTGCATGAGTTTTCTGATTCAATAACCACATATATTCTAATAAATTCACCTTAATAATTCGATGCAGAGGATGATGGATTAGTGTGAGATAGTTAAGAATTGAAACTTACTTGTGGATATGAAATTAAATTATCAAAATTCCCCATAAAGACAGATCAATGAGGTACATCCCTAGGAGGGGGAACCATGAAATTTTACTGATGGATGGTCTAGAACCCACAGTGAGATGCATCAGGGGGTGAACCCTTAGAATGGGGAACCGAGGATTACCATTGGTTTGGATTCAACCATAAATAGTTGTCCAATATAGCCTGATTAGATGATAATGATCAAAACACATATAGTTTTATGTTTTAGTTTAATTGTGTTTTATTGGAACGGTCTACGATGTTTAACGTCATCTGATAAGGATGCTCAAGTTGTGAATGTGTCACTGATTTGGGATAGTATTGGGACTATACATGGATGATTTACATAAAAAAGAGATTGATCTTGGAGGTATTAAGTGGGTTTAACACATCGGAACTTCTTGGAGGGATAGAACGATCCTTCTTGGATGTGGAAGCTCTAGGACAAATAAGTTGGATGAGGATGGAGTGTTGGGAAATGATGTATTGGGTGGAAAATTAGGTTTTTACCTTAAAAAGGATTCCTACTTATCCCATTTAATTAGGAATCCAATCCCATGTAGTTCAATGATGGGGGTTGTGGCCTATACTTGAGGAGGAGTCCCATATTTTTGGGGTTATGAATTGAAGATGCACATTTCGGGGACTTGTTAGTGGGGAATACATGATGGAATGACCCATTATAGTGTAGACCTAATTTCATGGCCACTTATAACCTCAATTCCCGTGATATTCATGCTTAGTGTGAGAAAAAATAAGAAGCAATGGGCCTGATTGTCGTGTTTCGAAAGATGCGCTGATTAGGGATAGTGTTGGGCTTATACATGGAAGAAGCCCAAAGAGGGTGTCATTATATTTTAGGAGTATATAATTCCATGTGAGGAGGATCACATTCCATTTGATTCAAACATGTATCATCCTTGAAGGGTGTGTGGGTCATATTCATGGAAGCTTCTCATGGTGGAGGATTGCTTCAGTGGTGAGAGAGAGTGTGGCATCCCATGATGATCCAACATGGGGAACCCCATGTAAATTTAATGGGGTATGACTATAGATTATTTACATGTGTTAATTATGTTGGTTATAGGATGTTTTAATTCATTTAGAATGGATATGTGGGACTCACTCTTCACACATTGGACTTTTATAATTATTGCACATTCACCCTTGGAACGGGGTTAGCTTTACCAATGCAAGGTTGGAACAGTGTGGATGTGTGGTCGATCACAAGGTCCAAATTAAAATTTCTATATTCAGAAGAACAATATATTAGCTGGACCATGATAAAATAAAAAATGTATGACAACACAGGCCCTAGGGGAATAGGGGATTCCTCACGAGGGACCTTGAAATTGATGCGTACAATTTTGTAGGGTTGGATGAAAGAGGTGTGTTCAAGGAATGAGGGTTGAATGATAGAGGGGATAAAACATGGTGACCATACATAAAGTAAATCCACAGAGTTCAAATAAGTTTTTTTCCCATGATTTGGTGTTTCTGTTCAAGTTCATGGGTTGCACGCAAGATTGGGGTTTTCATGCAAGATCACAGGTACATGTAAGAAGATTATTTGCACACACCAAACATTGGATTGAATGATGTTTGGTGAGGATTAAAAAACTGTAGTACTACTCAATGGTGGAACCATGGGGAACCCATCTTAAAAGATATATAAATTTAATGTTCCATTTTTTCATGACATTTCCAAAGATCATTCTTATGCACAGTAGATTGGCAGTTCGACATCTGAAGGACCACCCCAATGAAGGAGAGTATTTTTTTCTTATATCTGAAATCATCAGTGAGAGTGTAGAAGAAATTTTTAATGAAATAAGTCTTCCATGAATCCACATATTTTCCCACTATGATCAACCTTGTAAGGATCTAGTTGATGTCACATCTGGGATGTAGTAGGGCTATGCTTGGATCATTTTTATGTGTAAAATGGAAGCTTCTTGTAGATGACAGACTTGGGAATTTTAAGGGCCTTTATGGAAGGGGAAGAAGTTATGTCACATTTCCCATGAAAAAATCTTCTTCATAGATGTTTTTTCTTGTGTCCAAAATAAATATCTTTGGTGAAACTTCATTCACAGTTCAGGTGGCCAAGGTAGAAGGTACATGTGATACATCACATTGGTAGAACATGGTTTTTTCACAAATATTTAAATATTATGTGCGCACCTGGAGTCCTATGCATACCATCCCATTCATTCTCATAATGTTACATGAACATGGATGATTACTTTAGTTTCCCCAACATGGTAATTTTCAGCTTCATATAGAATTCAGTTCCAACAAATCCCTCCCCCCCCCTCAGAAAATTAGCTAAAAGGGGACTAGAAGGTTGGGTTATGAGGGAATCACTTAAGAGAGGGGTTGATCCATGTGTGTGCACATAAAACATGCTATTTGGAGCATAAGGGGATTGTGTGTGTTGAAGACTCTATATAAACATATAAATTAGCGAAGGGGTCTATATAAAAAAACTTTGACGTGCCACGTTATATGACATACTCTCATATGCATGTAATTTCATGACTTATGCAAAAAATAACCGAGCCTTGATAGCTTCTTTCAGGTTGAAATATTCTCATTCACGAGTTTTAATTTATCAGAAATTTGAATTTCGTGAGGTTGCTACCTGATCTTGTGAACAACATACCACATTTAATTTTGAGCCATCAATATTATGGGAATATTTGTTTTTTATTTTAGAATTATTGAGATTAAATCACATCAAAACCCTACCCAGATTAAAGCCACCATTTCCTCTTAGAGAGATATAATGATAGGATACCCCAAGATCCTTCTATCTAGGAGGGTTGTACTAGATAGGGAAATTCATATGGGCATGATGATGTAAACACAAAAACATTTTCCATTGAGGGACCATCTATAATTGTGGAATTTTAGGCTTCTAGATGAAGTGATCATCTCAGCATTCATGTTTGAGTCACCGTGATAATGGTTCACACGGGAAGATGATCTCCAACACTAGAACACCACTATACATGGTCATTATGCTAGCTATTATAGGGACATTGTGGTATATATGTTGAATGGGAGGACATGATGGTAAAAAGTGTTTAGCTAATGGAAAATAATTTCCTACCTACTATGCCACTAAATTCTAATATATCATAAGAGATAACGACAAGGGTTGGCTGAAATATTGGGACCTGAGGTCTCTTGGAAACATAACAATCAAGTGGGCATGGGCGTACTAGGTGATCAACATGGCTAAGGAATACAAGGTAGAGATAAGAAACATTGTGCAATATTAATCAATATGTATGTCATAGTTCAATTCTTACCATTAAAAGGAGCTAGTTCCAGAGAGCCATAGACAATGGTTCCCAGATATGAAAACATTACACCTCCACCATGGGGAATTCAGTATCATTCGATTGGACATCCACTTCATTTGTAAGATTCCACTTGACATATTAAAATATAATGATTTCCTCCCACCAGAGAGCATGTGGAGGAACAGTGAGTAGACACCTCTTCTGGCACAACATATTTTTGAGGTAGTGAAGGAGAATCTAAAATTCACACCCATCCTCAAGATGGACATCCTGTTCAAGGTTTGGATTGGTCAATTCCACAAGAAAGATCTGAGTGTGAGTATTCTAGGTCAAGGGATATTATACCATGTCACATCATAGAGGGGGAAGGTAGGATCATATTGGTTTGTTCTAGAGGAAAGAAAAAATTAAGAATTTGGGGTAGAAGATGGTGGGATGATGGGACCTGTTGGTTTGTTATTCTACATTCCATGCCAATTTTTTTGACCAGTGGCTGTTACGAGTGAGGGATTCCAGAATGATGATATGTATAGGGATGTTAGTGATGGGAGTAATTTTGGTAGCTGAAAATAGGGTATACCAGGGTGTACCTATGATGTCTAGACATTATAATATTCTAGCCAATGTTCCAAGGGGAAAGTGACTAAGATGATCAGCGGTCCATTCTAGTTTTTTCATGTCTCACTATACCAATCTTTTCATTTAATGGTGGTTTCTTTTTTGTTAAGCAGCGGTTTAAACCACTGCTCAATCATTCTGCGACGGTTTTTGAAAACTGCCGCTAAATCGTCTTCCAGCAATCAATTAGTGGTTGTTTTTTAAAACCATAGCAAAATGATTTTGAGGCATTTCTATAGGTGGTTTAAATCATTGCTAAATTTTTTATTAATTTTTATTAATTTTTACTTTTTATCGTAATTAATTAATTTTTTTTCATAATTATATAATTTTATTTATTTTCACAATTAATTTTTTATTTTTTATTTTTTATTTAGTATTTATTATTTCCATGCTCATGCCCATCTCCATGCACAAGCTCATGCCCACGCACAAGCCCGTGTCCATGCCCATGCCAATGTCCATGCACATGCCCATGTCAAGTATAGAAATTCTTTATTAAGTGAGATTCATACCCCTTACCTCTTGCTTATTCTCCAAAGACTTTACCACTCAAGTAGGCTCTTCATTTGGTCAATAAATCAAATTTAATATACTTATATATATATTAATTAAGTAAACAAAAAAATACATAAAAAATAGAAGCACAGTTAATAAATTTTAATCAATAATTATTAATCAATAATTAATAATCAATAAGTAATAAATAATTATTAATATAAAATTATTACTTATTAAAATTACTAATTAATAAATTAAATATAAACGATTAATAAATAAAGAAATATAAAATATTGAAATAAATTGTAATTAATAAATAGAAAATAATAAGTAATAAAATTTTAATAGTAAATTTTCAGTTTTAAAAAATAAATACTAAATAGTAAATAATAAATAATAAATAACATAAAATACAAAATATATAATACAAAATATATAATATATAATATATAATATATAATACAAAATAAATAATATATTATATACAATATGTAGTACATAATATATAATATATAATATATAATATATAATATATAACTTATATTATATATGTAATGTAAAAATAATAATTAAATTAAAATATAAATAAATATATGAAAAATAAATAATAATTCAATAATAAACTAATAAATAATAGGTAATAAATAATAAATAATAAATAATAAATAATAAACCATGCATAAATAATAAATAAATATATAATGAATATATGATGAATATATAATAAATATGTAATTAATATTTCATTAATAATAGATTAAGAATATAAAAATAAAAAGAATAAATAATTATAATATAAATAAATAAATAATATATAAATAAATGAATAATATACTAATAATAAATACATAATTAATAAATTATTAATAAATAAATAAATAAATAATAAATAAATAAATAACTAATAAAAATGACAAATTAATAATGAATAATTATTCATAGATAATAACTTATAATTGATCATTAAGTATGAAAAATTAATATTTTAAAATTTATAAAAAATTCCTAAATTATTAACAATTAATTAATTAATAATTAGTTAACAATTAATATTGAATAAATAAAAAAATAATAAATGAGTCATTAACTAAAAATAAATATATATTTAATAAATTAGTAACAATATAATTAAAAATAAATAATAAATAATAAAAAATAAAAAATAAAAAATAAAAAATAAAAAATAAGAAATAAAAAATAAAAAATAAAAACTAAAAAGATAAAAAATATATATAAATATTTAAATAGATAAATAGATAAATAATTAAATAATTGAATAACAACTAATAACTAATAAATAATTAATAATTAATGAGAACTAACAACTAATAAAAAATTATTAAAAATTGACAACTAATAATTAATCATTCGTAATTAATAATTAATATTTACTATTTACTATTGAATATTCGATATTTAATAATTAATAAATACATAATAAATAAATAATAAATAAATAAACTAATAATAATTAATTAAATAGATATATAAATAATTAATTAAAAATAAATTAATAATTAATATATACAAAATAAAAAAATTATAAATAAATAAATAAATATTAAATATTAAATAGATAAATGCAAACATAAATAGAGAAATAAATAAGTTAGTAATTAATAATACTTAATTATTTATACACTTAAATAAGTAATTAGTAATTAATTAATAATTAATTAATAATTAAAAATATTAAATAAATAAATAAATAACAAATAAATAAATAAAAATAAATAAATAAATCATAAAACTTTAATAACTTTTAAAAACCCTAAAAAACTGAAATGACCATAAAATATGATATGATACACATTTTTAGCACCAAAACATGACAAATGGAAGATCACGAAATGAGTTTCAATTTGATATGTGGAATAAGAAAATAGAACAAATGGATCAGAAGTTATAACCATTTGAATTTTATGAAATCAGGATCAGCAACTAAAACCTCTATTTCATAGGCCTTCTAGGCCTTTCAAGTAATGAAAAAAGGGGTGAAAAGCTCAAATAGCTTGTAACTGGCCTAAATGGTGTAGAGCTCATCAAAAGTATCAATTTGATATTTGGTAGAGCCCAAATAGACCCCCACATTATGTGTTATGGTCGTTTGAAGTTTGAGTTCAACTTTCAAAATTTATGAAATTTAATTTATTTTTCATTTGATTATCATTTGATTTAAATCTCACCTAGTTTTATCGCATTTCCTAAGATTTGATTTGATATGATGTGGAGCTGAAATGGACCTCTGAATCAGAAGTTACGATCATTTGATGTCAAATAATGTTTTTCAGGTTTTTGTAGATTTATGTTAAGTTTAATTTTATTATTAACTAATAATTATAGATATATATTAATTAACAAATTATAATTAATTAAAATTAAAAATAATTAACTATATTTGATTGTAAATATTAAATGATAAATTTAATTTTTTAATATATTTTCTTCAATTTAGTATTAGTTTTAAAATTACCACTGCTAAAAATAATTGTAATTTTTTTCAGAATTTTTATAAAAATGATTACAAAAAATATTTTAAAAAAATTTAGTGCCAGTTTTTTAAAACACCACTAAAAAAAATTAATAATTTTTTGATCAGAAAACAATTTGCAGCAGTTTTGAAAACCTCCAGGAAAAAACCGATGATAAAAAGGTATTTTTTTGCAGTGTCTTGGTTTTAACACATCTCAGGGGTTACAAAATTTTGAATTCCATTAGTCCTATCAAAGATGGCCAGTGACCATCTCCACTGAACATTATTGGAGTTTGTCTAATGACAATTGACATGCTTGTGATCGTGGTTAATAATGGAAACCACAAAACATCAAATTCCTCCACTTGGCGACTTTGGTTGACAACCTGCAAGGCTCATGGGAGAAGAGGGAGTACCTACAAAGCTTTATAGCTTTTGTTTCAGTAGATCAAATCGAAAGAAATGTTTTCGGCAAGTCGTACACAACGTCCCATTTCTCCAAGAAGTTTAGGTGCCTTTAGTGGGTAGCGAAGATAGTCTACATGGGATCTGCGAAGAGTGGCGACCCTTTATCCTACTCCAAAAGTGGTTCATGTTGGTGACTGTGGGATCCAGCAAGGCCATCCTACTACTTACAACCATTGTATATATTGGCATGTCAATGGAGTATGCTAGAAATTGGGTGGTAGCATATCTTGAGGCTATCTCGCAGAAGTTTATTCGAGTGATTTAACATAAATTTGAGGATACAAAGTTGTATGGAAGTACACTGGCTACTACCTGAGAGGAAAGTCAAGCATCATTTGTAACTGAAGTGGTGGGGATATCTCTGGGCATAGTCTCACCCCAACCTCAAGGAGGAAAAGGGTCAGAGAAGTGGTTTCATGGGACAAAAAACGAGGATCTTGGGAAAATGTTGAGGAACTTTCTTCCACAAGTCATTCACGTTTTCTTTCCTCCATTTTGGTCCGCTTGGAAGATGATTCAAACATCGATGTCCCTGGTTGACTAGTGGAGAAAGCAGACCCATGATGGGGTTGAGAATCTTGAGTTTGGCCTTTCATGGGTCACGACCACAATGGACATTCACTAGAGGTATACATAACTAGAAAAGATAGATGACTACAATTTAAAATGATGGGATGTTTTCATACCTTCCACTGTAGTGAGAGTGTTTTTTGGGGCAAGTCATGGTCTGTGGAGACAACACCCCTGGATGATTTAACCGAAGAGGTTCCAACCAATAAGGAAGCACGTGAGTCTGATGATAAGGAATCCATGGGAAACATTTCTCATCTAGGGAGTCACTATGAGAGTGGTGGGATTGTGGACCCTGAATATAAAGAATTGTTTGAGTATCATGGGGTAAAAAATAATTCAGTCACATATTTATTTTTATTCCACCATTTTCCACTACCTAAATTCTATATCTAATACATTTTCATTATAGAAGAATATTGATAGGGTGCAAGGGGCCTTAGAAGAAGTGGGTGAAGGTGCAATGAATGGCGTAGAAGAGCACATTCTGGGGCTTGCATCTAGGAATGAAGTGGCTGGTAGGAAGATTATAGTGAAGGAGGTCAAGGTAATTTCTCTAGAACCTCGTGTCCTCCATGTTATCTATGGTTTTCAATCCATGTTGTTCAAATTATTGCATATATTATTGATGAAATGGTGTGTCTGAGATAGATGATCATTGAAATTTCTCCTTCTCAAGGAAGGAGAACACATCCAATCATTCAGATAGAACCAGACTTCCACGGATCCTTTACATCAACATGTTTTCTATTCATGTATCCCCTAATATATAAATACAAAGGGGTCCAATCCACTTCATCAGAAGACCTATCTCTTAAAGTTCTCCTCTAGTCGAATTCACTATTACAACCAAGGAGATAAATCTACATATTATTAATTCATGTAATTACATTATTTTCATGGAGTTGAAACTATTATTTAAGGTTTATATAGACTTATTTTCTTTTCCTGAGAAGTGATTGAGGTACTACATTCTTGACATGAAGGCGATGACAATTCATTAAGGGCCAAATACTCTATAGCCATGCTAGTCTGTGAGGATCCAATAATCCATGAAGATCTGAATGTGGTCTCAGGCAGATAATCTTCCACAGTTTCTAGTGATGCCACTGGTGAGGCATCACTCAAGGTAGTTAGATATGATGTGGTCAATGTGGGGTAAGGTGATGATAAATGACCCCATAATAAGGATCCCATTCCATTTGAGAGGGTGCTAGGGGAGGATCCTACTGTAGAACAGATGCTACCTTCCCTGTGTATGATCACTCACCCCATATAGAGCTAGAATATTTTCATCTGAGCAAAATAGAATAGAACCACATCATTGGGCACATGGAATTTAATTTCACTCCATGCTTCATCAAACGGACTTTGGACGTGCAACTAGTGAGCCTGGTGGGATATCTTCAGCACTAGTTGTGAAACCTATTCACTGGAGTGGTGGATTATAGTGGTATTCACACACATGTTCACATCTATCTTGTCAAACATATGCATGAAGGATACCAACATCAAGTGGTATCTTGGATTCCAGAGGTATCTGATAGTTTTCTAAACCATTATAAGACAAACAATGTGACACCCTAAAATTCTAAAGTAAGAACCCTGTGTTCGATAGCTTTTATGACACGTGACTCCTAAAACCTAAGGGAAAATAACATCCGAACACATTATAATATATTTAATTTTTAAAATATATTAAATAAATTCAATACATTTTAATGCTTGAAACACCGATTTAGCATTCCTTACACAAATTATTGACCTTCTTCATTGGCTTTCATTATATGCAAGACCGGGATTCACCAAACAATAATATATTATTAAAATATTACTATATATAACATACCTGTTAAACAATTAGTTATTAATAGTAATAAAAAAATAAGAAAATTATGGTTTAAACAATTTTAAATTGAATTAATTAGTTAGTAATTAATATGAAATGAACATAAGAATCAATTGAATATAGAGTGAATATTTTTTTGTAGAAAACTATTATTATTCACAAAAGGTTGTTTTACTCTAATTGATTTAATTAATTATAATTAGTGAGTTATAATAATGTAACACACACACAGATATATATATATATATAATTAAATCATTTTATTATATTAATCCAATATATGTTATATGAATAATATAAGAAGAACACCAATTTTACACATAACAACCTATATATTTATGAATGCACATTTACCTCCATTTAATGGGGAATCCATTTTAAATCCAATTTGGGCCCATTAATGAATATACTACATTTTAATAAACATAATATTTTAAATAGAAGCAAAAAAATATGTTAGTATAATTTTTTGGTACTTTCAACAAAGAATATTTTTTAAATGAATTGTGAAAAATACTTAATTCTAATTCAAAACTACATTTTCATCTAATTTATTTATAAAGTTAAATTATAATTTTAAATGATTTTAAATTTTAATTATATAATATTTTTATCAACTAATACAATTTAGGTCATTGAAAAAAAATTCACTTTGAAATTGAGTATAAAAACTTAGTAAACCTTTTGATGTTTTTACTTTAAAAACATACATTGTCGTCCCTTCTGCACGATTACATTTAAATTAATTTATTCCACTTCTAGGATTAGAATTTGTAAAAATGTATTAATTATTTGTAAAAATAATAATTTATAATTTATAATAGTATAAAATTAGTTTTTGAGGAAAAATATTAGTGAAAATAATTAAAATTGATTACAATTATTAAGGAAAAATTGAGATTAATAAAGGACTAAACCTTTTACTTAGGGGCCAAAATGACCTAAAAACTTTTCCCAAACACATTTTATGGACATAATTCATCCATTAAACTTCCATTATTGTTTTTTCATTATTTATTAAGTTAAAAACGTTGTTACACCTACTGTGCATTCCAAAATTCCAAATGAGTCATTTTACTCCTCTATAAAAAGGCCTCATATCCTCCCCCTTCCTCAAATCTCTAAAGACACTTTTGATAGACAAGAAATATCCCACATATCTACTCAAAATCAATTACATAATCTTATAAGACCTTTTTTTGGAAGAAAGAAATCAATGGAATCCCTTTGGGGAAAACCAAAATGAGTTACCCGATTAAAAGGTAACATCTTTCATTATGCTCTTTACATTCATTTGCAATATCCACTACTAAGTTATTCTCATTATATGATTTCATAAGGAAACCATTATACTAAATAAATTATGATATTTTATGATATGGTTTCATCCTTCACTTAAATACTCTTCAATCGAATGGGTAACATACATACTATTTACATTTATGGCGAACTACTGCCTAACGAAACGATGATTGTTATTTTTTGACCACCTATAATGGAGGCCATTATTATAGATATTATTTTAATATATGATATATATATTTTATAATTATTATGTATTTATTTTTAATTAATTATTTTATAATATATAACATTATAATATCCATTTTATGTAAATACGATAAAATCATTTGTGGAAGTGTGGACTACCGCCCCCTCTAAGCAATGAGATTCATTCACACGATCCATGGAATATATAAATGATGATTATAATTAAAAATATGATACATGCATAAAATATATATGATATTCATGAAATAATTATATCACTAAAAATAATATATATGTATAAACATATATATATATTTATCTTTTTCTTTATTACCCTTTCACACACTAAAAATAAATAACGTCGTTCGTGGACGTTTGGACTACCTCCTCCTCGGTACAATGTGATTCATTTTAAATAAAAATAAAAATATATATAAAAATATATTATTAAATAATATGGTATTTATGGTAAAATTATCATTCTATAAATATTGTTTTTACCTACTTTCATTCCACAATAATTATTGAAAAATGGGAATGTTACTCTTGTGTAAGTATGAAAAAACGTCTCCATGATTTTAATGATGGTTTATTTTTCAAAACCTCATTTAATTATTGGTGTTAAAAGTATAATTAATGTATAGATAATGGAATTTTTTATTGATTAATATTATGGATATGTTATATAACTACCCTCTTGGACAATAGTTGACCAATGAAAGTTGTTTTTGACACAAAAACCAAATTTGTTCTAAATATAAGATATAAAATTAATTTTTTAATTAGTTGTATTAGACATTGTAATAAGTGGGATAAATTTAATTAAAATCATGTAAAAGGTTATCATGTAAGTAAATAATTAACATAAGTTTGTTATTTTTGGAATATATAGACAGACGAGACAAGTCAAACACATTGTAAGGCAATTTTTATATCACTTTTTTACTTATGTGTGATAAATGTCATTTTACAACTTACCAATGTTTTTGGTATATATACTTCCAATTTTTATATATTTTATAATAAATACATTTACATTAATGTTATTCAAAACATTCATTTAATATTATTTGTTCATGATTTTTATTATTTAAAATGTTTTAATATGGAATAGGACATATTGGAATTGTTAATGATTATTTTCATTAATAATAACATTAATGATGTTTAAATGGTATTTTCAATCGAGGGAATTATATGAAGATTGTTTAATAAAACCATTTATTTTATTCTCATAATTTTATCATGTCCTTTTTCAACTATTAGTACAATTTTTCACTCTTGGGTACTCAAAATATTTTAGAAAATGTTTTTCAAAAAACAAGTATTCATTTCTCACCTTAGTCGGAATACCTATTTTCTTTTAAAAATGATGTTTTATTAAAAAAATCCAAAATATTTTTTAAAATTATTTTCAATGAAATTCTAACCCTTTTTATCTTTTATTAATGTTTTAAAAGAAAAATTCTAGTCACTTTCAAAACAAGGAATTTTCCTAACCTTTTTACCATTAAAAAAATGTTCATTTACCTCATATGAGAATTATATATTTACCTTAAATAATTTATCTGATGCTAAATTTTCGTGTATAATGAATTACATGTATAGAATTTTTTTCAGATGTTAATTTTCAAATAAAATGTTTCTATAATAAAAGTAATTTTTCCTCAAGAATATTTTTAAAATATCCTTCTAAACTGTCTCCATTAATCAATGATAATAATCATTTTTTACTCCACTTGGGGTAAGTTGTATTGATACCAACCTTAATATTAATTTAAATTCATTACGATTGATTTATATAAAGACAATATTCACATTAACTTCTTTGTTTTATTTTAATCCCCATGAAGTATTCAATTTACTATTATCATTTGACATTGAATTTCCCCTAAATATTCACATCATTTTTCCGGGATGTGATTATTACCTGAACCGTATAACACTTTTCATAAAGTGTTTACAATGAACGTTATTTGATTATTTTTGGGAAATTTTGATATATTTTTATACTTAATTCAACACATATATTTGATAAGTTGTATTGTTTATTTGATATGAGTAATGATTTGGAAATGAAATACAAGGTTTGGGGACCCTTTTAGGAAATCTCTACGAGTTGGGGAAGTATTAATGAAAGATCCTCGAATCATCGATAGTATCAAGAGAAGAAATAGTCTCAAAAATTAGAGTAGTATATACTCTCTTGAGAATTTATGCTGATTGTAATGGTTCCATGTACCTAAGAAACATTATGTCCAATAATTAATAATTTCTCTCATTTAGTTTCAATTATTTTACATCGATTACATTTTGGGTTGACATATATATATATATATATATATGTTTCATTGTTAGTTCACTGATTAGATAGAATGTGTTTCATTTTCATAACTTTCCATATTTATTTTTCCTTATCTAGTTATTTTAATGGCATGTTTATCTAGTTATTACATTTCCATATTGTTTATGAACATCCTTGTAAGTTTATTTTTCTCATGGTATGTGTGTTCAGTTATTTACCGAGCCATAATTATGACTCTCATTTATTAATTATTGATTTTTTATATTTTTCTATTACTAAGAATTTGATCACACCCTTATGATGTATATTTCCCTAGGAATCTAAGAAACATAGATGAATGATATAAAATGATTTACTAGATGGAATAATTCTATCCTAATGTTAATTATTTAATGAGAAAAAAATATGTTTTAATTAGTATATTCATTTATAATAAAATAGTCATTTAAGTTTCATGTTTACCAATACAACTAATCTCTATAGACTTTTAGGATTTAATTCCTTTTAATCATGCCAATGAAATTGATAACAGACACCGTATATGGGCTATCTAGTGTTGGGTCACTACATTTAGTGTCAATGGAAATTTAGTAGTAACCTTTGGAATAATATTTAGGAAAACATAGATTAGAGAACAAAAACCTAGAGTATAATATATGAATAAGTTTGAAGAACACTATATAATATTGGAAAATTAGAGACTGTATTGGTATTCCTAGAAATAAATCATTGTCCGGATACTAAAATTGGTCGCGGTTATGGAATAGATGTGTCTAGGAGTAACAACACAGAAATGGTGTGTTAGGCCTAACTCAAATTAACCTGGTACATGAAAATTATCCTTACTGTGCATCTCATTGGAAGCTCCTGAGGGACTCAATTAAGACAATTTACATTTTCTCTACAAACCATTATGAATTATTTGAACATATGATTGAAATAAATATCCTATTTTATTGCTAAGTTGTTTTATATTGTTGGTATGGTTCCATGATTAGAAATCATACAAATGATACTATGGATAATCCTTAAAACAATGAGAGACCTATATAGAAATAAAATGTTTGAAGTATATTCGTATTGATGTTGTAATGAAAATCCTTGTTAAAATGATATTTAGTGATTAAACTTATTTCAAGGATGTCCATCATATTTATTTTGGAAATTTTAATAATTTCTATTTATTACAGAAAAACATGTAAGCTGGGTGAAAACCAATAAAATTCAGAAATATTGTGGGAAATGAACCCATGACCTATGGATGATAAGGCCATCATGAAAAACACTTTCCTACATAGTTTCATGGACAATATGTACTTTTTTGTTAAAAAAATTAATGAAGAAATTTTAATGATGAACCAATAGTGTTTATTAGTAGGATTACAAATTAATGTACTAACTATATTGAATTTGAGGAATATTTGGAGACAAATAGTTATAATTTTCACTGTTTTATAGGCCTTTTGAACCATAACATTTTTATTTTAGTGCATTATGAATCAATGTAAATTTTGGGATATCCATCTTTTGAAGTAATATATTAATTGGAAATTAATTGAAGAATAACCAATAGATGGTTTTTTATATATAAATATTTCAATAATGTATATTTTCATATATTCTTATGCACTACAATAAAGGCCTAACATTAGTAATATTATATAGAAATTAAATTTTGTCCTAATACATTAATTAATATTGAACTAATGGTATTATAATTGATCATGGATTTATGGAAATGAGGACTTTAAATTTCTATTTAACATTAACTTGTTTCTTATTGATGACCTCAATCACTACCTATAATATATTGAGGACTTGCCTCTAATTATGTATCTCTAAATTCCACTAATGTTATCCTACTTAGATACCTTGTTATATGTTAGTCCATGTAAACATTTCAATTCCCATTATCTATTTTATAGATGATGTTTTATAAGCCCTTATCAGGATATGGGAATTAAACCTAAGATGTATACAACAATATATTACTAGTATCAATTTGACATTTTGAGGAAACAATTTAATTAAAGTGGGGAGAATGTAACACCCCAAAATTCTAGAGTAAGAACCTTGTATTTAATATCATGTATGACATATGTTACCAAACATTTAAGAGAGTATAATATCTGAATACTTAATAATATATTTAATAATTATAATAGATTCAAAATATTATATATATTTCAATTCATGAAACACTGAGTTATCACGTGTTACACGCAAGATAAACTTCTTCAATGTCATGCGTTACACATAAGACTGAGATTTCCTGAAAAATAATATATTATTAGAATATTACTATATAAAATATTGTCATTAAATTAATAGTTATTAATAGTAATAAATAACCTATCAAAATAATTATTTACAAAAATATTAAATTAATTCTTTATTTACAAGTTAAAAAGAAATGTACATAAGAAGAAATTGAATATAAAGTGAATATTTTTATACAAAACTATTTTATGTGAAAAATGTTGTTTTACTCTAATAGATTAAATTAATTAGAATTATTGAATATTATTAATTTAATATATATATATATTATCTTATGTCAAATATTTTTTATATTCATCCAATAGATTTGGTTGGCATATGATAATCAGAAACCCAATTTTACATATAAAAGCCTATATTTTTATTGAACTGGTTCTACAACCTTCTAAAGGATAACCCATTTTAAATCCAATTTTTATCCCCATTATTAGTATAATATGTCCAAATAAACTTCATATTTTAATTATAATCATAAATATTAAGTTAATATGATCTTTTGATATTTTTCTATGATGTATCAATTTTTAATGAATAGTGAAAATACCGAATTTTAATACAAAACATCTTTTTCATCTAATTTATTTATTAAATTAAATAATAATATTAATTGGTTTTAATTTTTAATTAGATAATATTTTTATAAATTTAAACAATTTAGTTTATTTGAATCAATTTTACATTGAAATTGATTATAAAAACATAGCCAGCTTTTAGATGTTTTTACTTAAAAAACCTAGACTGTCGTCTCATCTGCGGGAATAAATTTAAGTTAATTTATGTCACTTGAGTGATTAAAAATATAATGAATATTCTGAATAATAATTATATGTAATTTCAAATAATGTAGAAAAAATTGACTAAAAATACTAAGTAATTAAAATTAGTTACAATTATTAAGGAAAAATTATGCTTAATAAAGGACTAAACCTTTAACTTTGTAGACCAAACAACGTATACCCATGTATATAACCCATTTAATGTTAATAAGTCTTATATGTAACATGAAATATTGTTTTTTTAATATTTATGAATTTATTTAGGTAAAAATGTGGGCACACGATACTAGTTTTCGAAAATCCCAAGTGAGTCCTTTTCGTCACCTATAAAAAGGCCCCTCTCTCCCAACTCCATCACACCTCTCAACCCACATGGGAAAGAAGAATATATTTCCAAATATATCCTCAATATACATACCATTATCATTGAATCCTCCCATTTGGATGAAATAAATCCAATGAATCCCTTTAGTGAAAACTAAAAGTAGTTACCAATAAAGAGGTAACATCTTTTTTTAAGATCTATAATTACATTTACAGTATCCACCCCATAAACACTTATTGTTTTATTATTTTATTAAAAAATATTATCCTAAATATACTAGTATTTTTTTATTATAATATTTATACCTAAAAAAATACACCTTTCCATCTAATGGGTAACGAACATATTGTTTACGTGTACAGCGAACTACTGCCTCACGAAATGATGACTGTTCAATTTTCTTCTACCATCTCTCAGGGTGGACATTATGATAGAGAATATATTTATACATGATATATATGATATTTTTGTGTCTATGTGATTATTTATTTATTTTATAACAAATATATTTATACTTTTTATTTTATGTAAATATGATAACATTGTTTGTAGAAGTATGGACTACCGCCCAATCGAAGTGATGTGATTCATTCACATGATCTATGGAATAAAAAATGGATTATTATAATTAAAAATATGATACATAAAAAAATCTATATAATATTCATGAAATTATATCATCTCTAGAAATACGGTATATTTGAATATATCATTTTATTTATAACCCTTTCTCACACTTAAAAAGTGATAAAGTCATTTGTGGACGTGCAGATTATCCCCTCCTCGACACGATGTGATTCCTTTTACAATAAAATAATTATATATATTAGTATATATGATTAAATAATATGTTATTTGTGAAATAATTATATTTCCATAAGTATTTAAGTTACGTACCTTCTTTCCATAATGATCTTTGAAAAATGGGTATGTTACTCATGCATACATAGGGGATATAGTCTCCATGATTATAATATATTTTAATTTTTCATATCCACATTTAATGATTTGTTTTAAAAGTATATTTTATGTATAAATTTCATAGTTATTTAATTATTATTATTCTTTATATTTCATATAATGACCCCCTTTGACCATAATTGACCAACAAAATCTGTTTTGACACATAATCCTAATTTGGTCAAAAAAACTGACATAAACATAATGGTTTGAGTAATTGAATACAACATATTAATAAGTGAAATTAAATTTTTAATAAAAATGAAAAAAATTATCAAGATAGTATGCAATTATGATATTTTTATTTTTTAGAAATATAATGATACATGATACAATTCAGACTCCATGTAAGGGATTTTTTTCCAACATTTTTCTTTTGTGAGAGAAATGTCATGTTTAACACTTACTTCATTTATGTGCTGCATATACTTTCCATTTCTATATAATATATTATGAAGTCCATTATCTTTATTTTATTTAATACATGCATTTATTTTTATTACTTTATGAGGATTATGAATTAAAATTTTAAAATGTTGTATGGGAAACATTGGAATGATTATAGATTAATTTCCTCAATAAAAAATATAATGATATTTCAACGGTATTTCTATTCAAAGATATTATAAGTATATTATTCAATAAAACCATTCATTTTCTTCTGATATGGTTTTTTGTAAATTTTTTTCATGTATTATTACCATTTTTTCACTCTTTGTTACTCAAAATATTTTAGAAAATCTTTTTATGAATACCGACTTTATTTCCCTCTTTAGTCGGAAGACATATTTTCTTCTAAAAAACATGTTTTACAAATATGTTTTTTGAAGTTTTTTTAAAATTATTTTTTAAATACATTTTTACAATTTTTTTTCTTTTACCCATGTTTTTAATGGAATATTCCAGTCCATATCCAAACAATTTGTTTTTCCATACTTTTTACCGTAAAATGTAATATTCTATTACCTCGTATAAAAAGTATATATTTAACCACTGTCATTTCATTGAAATTTAATTTTCATATTTAAAAGGTTTATTTTTAGTGATAATTTTTTTCAAAATATATTTTTCAAATAATTTTTAAAAAAACGATATTTTCCTCTTCAATGTTTTTAAAGAATTTTTAATAATGTTTCCATTATTAAATCGTAATAATAAATTTTTACTTCACACGGGGTATTTTTATTATTACCATCTTAATCATCATATTAATTTTTCATTCATGACTTGGAAAAGGATAGTATTCAAATTCACTTACTTTATTTAATTTAATCCCCTTGAAATATTCAATTTAATATAATCATTAGACATTTAATTTCCCATAAATATCCTTACCATTTTTCAAGGATTTAATAATTTCCTGAACCATATTCCATTTTTCATATGGTATTTACATTTAATTTCATTTTCTTATTTGGGTAAATATAGATAAATATATATACATTATTCAGTATAAATACATGATATGGAATATTTTTTATTCAATATAAGGAATGATTTTGAAAAGCAACGTGAGGTTTATAGACAATTTAAGTCAATGAAAATATGTTATGGACTGGTTAATAAAATCCCATCGATGCATCGGTAGTCTCAAGGGAACAATTAGTTTCAAAAATTAGAGTAGTTTAAACTTTATTGATATTGGATTATGACGGTAAATGTCTTGAGAACATAGCAATCATAGCATCTAATAATTAATCATTTCAATCATTTAGTATTTCTTATTATTCATCCATTAGATTTTTCATCAACCAATCTATGGATACATTTCATTTTCAGTTTGTTGATTATATTTCATGTGTTTTTCTTACTCAAATTTCCATATTGGTTTTGATTTATCTTGTCATTTGAATGGCTTGTGTTTCTAGTTATTACATTTCCATATTGTTTATGCACATCCTTTTCAGTTTTTTGATTACATTGAATGTGTGCTCAATAATTTTCAATCACATAATTATTAATATCATTGATTAATTATTTCTTCTACTATATTTTCATCTTATTATGCATTTGAGATCACCCTTATTATGTTTCTTTCCTCAAGAATCTAAGAATAATACTATGAATTATATACATAGATAAACTAGGTGGAATAAAGTTATCCTCAAATATATTTATTTAAAGAGAAAAAAATAAATTATAATTGGTGAATTAATTGTTAATACAAGATTCATTTATGTATCTAGTTTACAAAGACTACTAAAATCTTAGGTCCTATAGTATCTGATTCCTTGTAATCATACCAATGTAATTGATAACTGAAATTGGCTCCGAGATATTTGGGGTAATGAAAGTACAATTATTTACAATGGAAGCTTATTAAAAACCATGGTAACTAGATTTAGTAAAACATATATTAGATATCAAAACCCTAAGGTTGAATATTAGGATCAGAATATAAAAAAATCCTTATAATTTTTCTAAATTATAGATTGTGTGGGTATTCCAAGAAATACATCCTTGTTTAGGAACTACAAGTAGAAGTGGTTCTGGCATAAGCTACATGTGAGTAATATCTTCGAAAATTTGTGTCGGGCTTGACTCATTGTAACTAGGTACATAAAAATGGTCCTTAATATGCACCTAGTATGACACTCTTTGGGGAAACACTTATGATTATTCCAACATTCTCTACAATACATTTTTATGGATTTGAACATATGATAAAAAGATAACGTAGGTAAAACCTATGTTGTTTTAGATTGAAAATAATTTTTCATGATTATAAATAAAACTAATTTTATTATAATAATCCATAGATCAATTATGGACAAAATTTCATAATAAAATGGTTGAAGTATTTTTTTTATTGAGATTTTAATGAAACATTATTTAAAAGGCTATTTAGAGATTAACCTTATTTCAAGGATGTACGTCATATTTATAATGGAAATTTTAGGAATTTGGTTTAATAAAAGGTCACAATGAATGCTGGGTGACAAAACATCATATCCCAAAAGGTCATGGGACCGGAAACGATGACTATAGGATGATAAGGGTTACAAACCAACCACTTAACGACACAATGTCCTGGTTAATATGTCATTGTTTCTAGTTAAACACTTTGATGAATAAATATTAATGATAAATGAATAATGTTTCTTTTTTATGTTTATAGAATAATGTAATAACTATTTTGACTGTGGATAATATTTAGAGACAAATAGTTATACTTTTCACTGTTTTTTGGTCCTTATTAACCATTAAATGATTATTTATGCACTTTAGGAATCAGAGACAATTTTTGGATATCCATATCTTGAAGTAATGGATGAATTTTAAATTCATCAAAGAAAAACCAAAGGGTGAAATTGTGTTTATAAAAATATATAATGTAAGTATATTTTCTTATATTATTTGGAAGTATAATATTTACCAAACACGAGGAAATTGAATTAGAAATAAAATTTTGTCATAATACATTAATTTTTGTTGAACCGATGGTCTTCGAATCCATCACTGATTTATAGCCTTGGCCCATCAAAATTATATTTAACAATCACTTGTTTTTCATTGAAGGCCTAAATTAGTCACTAAAAATATTTATTCTTTTACCCCATGTACGTATCTCAACATTCTATTGATGTTCGCCTATATAAATACCTAGTTATATGTTAGTCCATGTGAGAATTTCACTTCTTGTTCTCTCTTTTATAGAGGATTTCATACAAACCCATCTCAAAATGTGGGATTTAAAAAAATGAAATATCACAAAATATTATACCATGAACAATTTTAAATTACGTGAATGAAATTTAATTATGTTACAGAGAATGTAACACACAAAAATTCTAAAGAAAGAACCTCGAATTTGATATCATATATGAAACAAGACAGCAAGAACGTATGGTAATATAAAATCCAAATAATTTATAATATATTTAATTTCTAAAATAGATTGAATATATTCTATATATTTAAAAGCATGAAACATTGATTTAGTGTTCATTACACGTAAGGGAGGCCTTTTTCAATGGATTTCATTACATGCAAGACCGAGATCCGTCAAAAAATAATATATAATAAAACATTATTATATATAACATAGAGGTTAAATTATTAGTTTTGAATATTAATTACTAAATTATGAAAATTATGTTTTAAATAAATTTAAAATGAATGAATTAGTTGAAAATTAATTAGAAAGTAATATAAGAAGAAATTGATTATTAGGTGAATATTTTTAACGAAAACTATTTTTATGCTCGAAAACATTTTGTAATATAATACATTAAATTGATTTAAATTAGTTAAAGATATTAATTTAATATATATATATATTATATATAAAAATTTTTTTTGATATTCATCCAATATATTTGATAGGTATATGATAAAAACAAACCCAATTTTACACATAACAATATATATTTTTATAAAGGTACCATTATGAACTTTTAATGGAGAACCCATTTTGAATCAAATTTTTTTGAAAATTTAATAAATTTAATTTGTAAAAATAAACATATATATATAATTTTAAATATATAAATTAGGATAGGGTTAATATTTGGTGTTTTTTTGTGAAGTTTCATTTTTCAACAAATAGTGAAAAATAATGAATTTTTATTCAAAACTAATTTTTCATCTAATATACTTATAATATTAAATAATAAATTTAATTAGTTTTAAAGAATAATAAGAATTTTTTTTTTTAAAATTAGTCAAATTTTAGTCATTTTAATCTATTTATATTTTATATTTTCTATAAAAACATAGCAAAATTTTGAATGTTTTACATTAAAACCTGTATTGTGATTTCTTCGGCAAAATCAATTTTAAATTACATTATTCCCATAATGTGATTGGAATTTGGAAATGTGGATTCTATAATTGGTCTCATAATATTTTTTAATTTATAATAAATTAAACATTGTTTTTTTACCAAAAATAATAGTGAAGGTAATTAAAAATAATTACAATTGTTGTGGAAAAATGAAGATTAACAAAGGACTAAACCATTAACATAGGTTCACAAATAACCTATCTAATTAGAAAACACCGTTTTTAAGATATAAATAGTCTTTGAACCTTCAGTTATTTAATTATTTTGATGAATATTTTTAAATAAAAATTGTGGGCACACCCAACTTGGTTTCAAAAATTCCATGTGAGTCCTTCTCATCCCCTATAAAAAGGCCTCCTCTCCTCCCAATTCCTCACTCCACTCATGAAAAATTGTCTCTTCCAAGCTCAACCCAAATATATCCTTAATAAAAATCCCCTCATCCTATAAGACTCCCATTGAGTATAAATCAATCCAATGAAGCCCTTCGGTATAAACCAAAAAGAGTTACCCAATTAAGAGGAAACATCTTTCCTTATCCTCTTTTGTGTCATTTCCATTCACCACACCATAAAAAATTCTTATTATATGATTTTATAACAAAAACATTATCTTATATATAATATTATTTTTTTATGATAATATTTACACCTACAGTTACACACAATTTTATCGAAGCGGTAACAAATACACTGTTTATGTGTACGGATAACTACAACCTCACAAAATGATGATTGTTCAATTTTTTACAACTTATCATGGTTGCAATTATGATGAAAGATATACTGATATACTGATATATATGATATTTATTATGTTTTTATGCTTCTTTTATGCTTTTACAATCGATATATTTATACCTTACATTTTTTCAAAAATACGATAGCATTGTTTGTGAAACAGTAAACTACCACCCCGTGAAATTGATGTCATTCATTCACACAATCCATGGAATTTGTAAAGGATTATTATAATGAAAAAAATGATACATAAAAAAAATTATATGATATCCATGACATAATTATAACACATGAACTAATATATATATATATATATATAATTTTCTTTATTACCCTTTCACACACTTAAAATGTAATAACGTCGTTCGTGGTTGACTGTACGACCACCTTCTCGACATGTTGTCATTCTTTTTACATCACAAGAATTATATATATAATTATATATGAAAACATAATATGTTATTTATGATATATTGATCATTATGGACATATTTAAGTTACATACCTTCTTTCCATAACGATCATTGAAAATGGGAACATTACTCATGCATATGTATGGCCTACTGTATCCATGATTGTAACGTTGGATCAATTTTCATAACCAAATTTAATTATTTATTTTAAAATTATAGTTGATTTATAAATATTATAATTATTTAAAGATTATCATTATTGATATGTCATATAATTACCGGCTTTTACCATAGTAGACCAACAAAAGTTGTTTTTGACATATAAACCAAATTTGGAACAAACACCCGGTATATACTTAATTGTTTAAATATTAGAAAAAAAAGTAATAATTGGATTAATAGTAATGATAAATAAGAAAAAAGGATATCATGAAATTAAAAAATTAAAAAATTTATTCAGAAATATAAATACACATGAGACAAGTTGGATGCAATGTAAGGGAATTTTCATCTCACTTTTTATTTCTATGATGTAAATGAAATGTTCACCACTTACTTATTTTTTTGGTGTATCCACTTATAATTTTTATAAATTATATCATTAATTATTTTATCTTCACTGTATTTAAAACATTAATTTAATATTATTGCTTCATTAGGATTGTTATTTAAAATGATTCAAAAGTTTCATGTGACACTTTGGAATATTTAAATATTATTTTTCTCAAATATAACATTAATGACATTTCAATTTAATTTAGATTAAATAAAATTTTATAACCATTGTTCAGAAAAAACCTTTCATTTTATTCTCATCTGGTCATTCATGACCTTTTTCAAATATTAGTTCAAATTTTCCACTATTTGGTACTCAAAATGTTTTAGTAATGTTTTCTAGAAAACATAACTATATTTCTCTCTTTATTCAAAAAACATGTTCTCTAATAAAACCCATTTATTATTAAATTGTCTTCAAAAAATGTTTTCAAATTATTTGGTAAATAGATTTCTACCATTTTCTTCTTTTACCAATGTTTTCAAAAGAATCTTCTTGTTTCTTTCAAAAACAGAATTTGTCTATCCTTTTTACAGTGCAAGAGAAATTCCATTTTATCCCATACAATAATTACAAATTTACCAATCATAATTTTGTTGAATCCTACATTTCATGTTTAAGGGGTTACTTTTTTGATAAAATGTTCTCAAAATTTATTTTCAAATAAATATTTTCTTCAAAAGGTTAATATAAACAAAATGATATTATCCTAAAGAATATTTATAAAATATATTTTTATAATTCTTCCATTCATCAATGATAACGACCCTTCTTTCTACACTTGGTGTGTGTTTTATTGATACCATCCTTCATCTTCATATACATGGTTTATGATTCATTTGGCCAATGATAATATTCAAATACACCTCCTTGATTTATTTTAATCCCCTTGAAAAGTTAAATTTTATATGATCATTTGACATTGAATTTCTCTTATATTCATATTATTTTTCCTGGATATTATTTTTTCCTGGACCATATACCAATTTTTATATGGTTTTTAATTTTAATGTTATTTTATAATTTGGGGAAATAGTGATCAATACATATAATTTATTTAATACAAATATTTGATATGTCATATCATTTATTTGATATGTCTAATTATTTGGTCATCCAATAAAAGGGTTGGGGACCATTTAAGTTAATAACTATGGGTTGGGAACCGATTAATGAAAGACCCTAGATACATCAATAGTCTCATGGGATGAATTAGTTGTGAAAATTACAGTATTTTAAAATATATTGAGACAGGATCTTGATGGTAATGGTTCTATGTACCTTGGAAACATGGATTCCAATAATTTAAGATTTACCTCATTTAGTTTTATTTATTATTCATCCATGATATTTCTCTTAGACATATATGTGGAAACACGTCATTTCTAGTTCACTGATTAGATGGAAATCATTTCAATTTCATTCCATTCAATCTTTTTTAATCTATTTATTTGAATGGAATGTATTACCAGTTATTACTTTTACATTTTGAGTGTAAATTTCCTTATTAGTTTTTTGATTACATGGTATGTGGGTAAAATTATTTACCATTCTATGATTATTACTCTCAGTGATTCAATATTGATTCTAATATTTTTATTCTTACTGAGTATTTGAGCTCTCCATTATTATTAATGTTTTTCCAAGAATCCAAGAAGCATACTATGAATGATATGAATTGATTTATTAGATAGAATAATGTTATCCTGGAAGGTATATATTAAATATAAATTGAATTATTCTGTAATTAGTGTATTCATTAATATTACAACTCATTTATGTATCTGGTTTACCAAAGTCATCTAAAATCTCTGGTCTTCAAGATTTTATTCCTTATAATCAAACCAATATAATTGATTCAATAAAATGGATTTGTGATAAATGGGGGTCATTCATTACAAACAATGAGATCCACCACAGAAAGAATAAAAAATGAGAATACATAATTCATTGATCCTCAGTCGATTGTTGTCATTCAACATAGGCCTTCGATATAGGTGTCCTTGGAGAAGACAAGGCAGAAGAAATATTAAGAGGCTGAATTATGGGATGAGTGGGACTGGAAAATATCAGAGGTGATGATTTTCATCCAGTGACTGATGAGTAGGAAAGGGAGATTAGAAGGAAAAATCAAACCCTAGAGACCACACATAGAAGGATGTTCGAGCTACAACATTCATTCACTAGAGTAGATATATTAGGGTGATTTTTTCAAAAGTTCATGAAATGAGTCAACATATAGATGACCCTTTCTACTTATGAGGCTTATTTTTTAATTTTTACACAATCCAAGGTGTATGGAAACTGTTATTTCACCTCTTTAATTACCACACTTCAATCATATTTTTTAGACAACCAATGATCAATCCCTAAGATCACATGGGTCATGACGATTGTGGGAAACAAGGATGGCCACATGATTTCTAATTTTTTTCTAGACTTCTTTATGATCATTGAATACTAAAGATCTAAAATAATTGAATAATGACTGAGTGTGTTCAGGATAATAGGGGTCATGTTTAGAGAACAAGGCTCTTAGAAAAACCATTGTTCATTTCCAACGTGCACTAATGAATGAATGAGATAACACTAGGTGCGTTAGAATCAATACTAAAAAAGGAAAATGAGAAGTGTGACTCACAATTCCATAAATTCAGAACATAAGGATAGTGGAATATCGATGTAGTATAACATTTGACCATGTACAAAACACTATATTCATTACATTTTCCTAGAATGGGGATAGGAAAATGAGGTTCAACAATTGACCATGTTTTAAACATAGTTCATATCTCAAAATTCCATCGGTAGTCTTCTTGAATGTTGAACCAAGATGGTAGGTGAGCCTAAATTGGTTGAGACCAAACTATTATTGGGTCCCTTTGGACATGGAAGAGGGAGAGGATCCAAATTAGGGGAACACAATTCATAGGAATGGAGTGATGGGATATTCGAATGGATTCCAACACAATGATAATTACCCCATTGTGTATTAGAATACATTGCTGGAAGAATATTGGTCTAAAAAAAGATTAAAACCATCATTTAGGGGAGTTCCATCTCATATTATGAGTGATACCAAAAGATGTGAAAAATGTGGTTGAGGATAATGACCCGATAAAGGGTCCTCTCAAGTTAGGACCTGTCACATGTTTCATTTTTACATCATGCAACTAGGAAGATAGACTGATAGTTTTACATTGTATGGTGAGGAGGTAGAAAAATTGTTTAATTCCATTTGGTAAGGATGATTAATTGTATAGTTAAATGTCATGTGATAAAGATTTTTCTAACAGTTTAGTGTCATGTGACTGGGACGCTACATATATTTTATGTTCATACTTCCTATAACATAGGCTATAAATTATATTTATTGAGTATAGACCATATGAATGTCAATTTCATGTGTACATGTACAATACATAGGAAATAGAAGGATTTTGATGAAAATGAGTACCAAAGAGGCTCGCAGCACAACACATAACCCTAAAAATATTAATACATAGTTTAAAGGTGTTCGTGGGCATTGCATTACAATTTAAGGTCAAATAGTATTCAAATAGGTATGTTGGCTTCCAAAAATGGGAACATGTGGAGAGGTAGACTGACAAACCCGACAAGAATGATTACGTAGGGGGCTCGCTGCCACACCATACATTCCCAACGAGGATCATAGTTTAATAACATATACTATGGACTACAAGGGATATTAGTTTAAGGTCATATATTTTCTAGGGGTAAAGCTACTTTGTGGCTCTAACACATCAATACACACCCGACCGTAACTACTATTCCCAGGTGATCCATGCTCGTTATGGTAAAAAAGTAATGGTACATGGGGTCTCCTGACATGTGGATGTGTGCATTAAGGGTGGCACCAAAGGTTCAGATTCCATAAAAATATTGTGAAGTAAAAAAAGGAGGTAAGTAGAAACTTTCAAGATCTAGAAATTGGGATGTATGGTGGGTTGGGATCAACTGTTAACCATGTTTGAAACATAGGGACCATAACCATTACAATCAATAATGGGGAATGAAAATGTAGCACCAACTCTTGAACATGTTTGAAACACTTTATTCATTATTTTCTGATAGGGATCCATTAAAGAAATTTCCCATGATGAGAGGTGATCCGAAGATGTCATGAGACTATCACTATTAGGGGGTCCATCTAGATTTGAAAGAAGATGGAATCCAAAACTGAGAAAGACCCTATGTTCATAATAAAGCATATCAGAATGTTGGATCCAAACCTGGGCTTTGTGAACAGTGTATGTTCATATTGAATAGATCATGGAAGATTGATTAGAGTCATGTTTATTATATTATGAGTAAATATTTTATGATTGTGTTATCTAAACCAAAGTGTAAATCAATTTAAACTCTTGACAAATGGATAAAAGAATGACAATTTATAGGGTATATACATGGTATGTAAGAGGCACTTTCCGACATGAATGAGGTCAAGAAGTCTTATGTACCACCTACATACATTGAATTGGATTGCTTGCCATATAATTTCATAATTCACAGACCACAACTAAGGTTAAAGGTCCAAACGGATGGTGGAACTCCGCCTAGGACCATACAAAAAATGTCTAGCCATCGTTATATATCCCAATAAGATGGGAATAAATACACATGTATTTCATAAACAATGAATTGAGAGAGAAAAATTATAGTGAGGTAAATTTTTGTAATGAGGGAACTGAGGCATACAGTGATTATGATGAGGAATCCTATCATTGTTATTGGTAGGATTATAGTTTAATGTCATGCATTGAAGATGTTAACTCGATGTTTTGAGGCCATAGAGTTTGGAAAATAATTATGAAATGCCCCAATTTGTCTTGTTATTTGTGGAATCTTGATAGACCAGACATGAATGAGGACATAACAGGCCTGTTGACAAAAAATACACCCTTGAGGGAACCCACATATAATTTAAATTAGTGATGATTAGAAAATGAGTGAACAGTTTATGGCCTTGTTTCCTAGATAGTATGATTAATAGTTTAATGTCATGGGATTCAGATTGTGGAAAATTCAAATGAATATATATAACATGGTGGGATGACATACCCAATTTGAATGAGTACCTATAAGGCCTTAATGCCACATCACTTACTTTTGAGGTTGCATTTTAGATTTACCCCATATACACTTATATGACAAATATAGGATAAAACCCTAGTTGAATGATGTCTAAAGGAAACATGTGACATTAACGGGGCATTAGGGTGAATGTGGGTTGTTGAATTTACATCTCGGATTAGATATATGAAGTATGGGTGTCACTACAAATCACTTGAGGTTTGAAATAAAGCCACATGTAGTTCTCAACATATAGATCCCTATACAGTTTTGACCCATATGAAAAGAGGGGAATTTCTTAGGGTGGATAGACTATGATGTAAAATCCATATATCACTACATATCATGTGTAGATAAGAATCACGCCATATATTGTTATCAAATATGGAATGGTAGGTGAAGTATGCTGATGTAGATTTTCTATTAGGTTAGAACATCACAGTGTTGTGTAGTTTATCATCGTACGTCTATGAAGATGGTTATTTCATTGTTTAAAGTTATGCAACTAGAATTATAATGCTAAGTAGTTTATCATCATGTTTCTAAGATGTAAGTAGCACAATTTAATGTCATGTTATAGATATGAAGGTGAAAACACTTCCAAGGGGGAATGTGCATGATGTGAAAGATATAAACCAATGTGAATCAGAACCATGGAGGTCCAACTCCACATAGAACAATCCCAAGAAAGATTTAAAAAAGTTTAATAGTGTGATTCTCTAATATATCCTTTTAGTTTAGGTCATAGTGCTTAGACCATGTGCCCTGTTTAACATCATGGGCCTAGGATTCATGTACATTCCTTTTGAGTTCATGGAAGGAGGACTATCAATGATATACAGTTTATTGTCGTGCGTATAAGACACTAACACTATAATTTTTAGAGTAGTAAAACTCTAACTATAGGGGATGAAAATAATTTTAGGTCTAATTTCATGGACCTAATCCAAATGGTTTATGTTCATGTCTCCTCAATCATGGGATCTTATTTTAGGGATTATAGTTGGTACCATGGGGGAAGGGATTCAAAAAATAGATAATGTGGTATGGGAGACTGACAAACCCAACAAGAATGTGGGCCAAGGGGGCCTAATTCCATGCAACGAATTTTTAACAACAGTGGAATAGTTACCAAACCACAAAAAAATGAGGTCTTAGAAGGCCTATTTCCACAAAAAACATCCCAATGAAAACCTGTGTATAATTCAAAGTCATGATTCTTAGACTACGACTTTGTAGTTTAAAGTCATACTAGTCGGATTATTGGGGAATGTCTTCAAAAAATGGGAAGTGTGTGGAATGATATATATAACTTGATGAGAATGAGGCTCCTAGGAGGATTGCACCGCATAATACATTCATAGGTAAACACACATAATATTTATAGTATAGTTTCTTGGATATAGGAACTCATCTTAATATTGTTTTCTTAGTATGATGTCTCATTATGCAAAGTACTGCTTATGAAACATGGAATTGGTTGGAGGAGTTATGTATTCTCTATACATGGTCATAAAATTGTATGTTCCACTATGATAGAAATTATGATTGATGTATGGTCCTTTTCACATGGTTTCTATCTTCCATGGATTCATTTCCAGTATCATCTGTATTTAGAGGGCTAACACTATGTCACCATGGATAAATGAGAAAAGGTGATATTTATTATCGAATTCTTTCTCTATCTTATTTTGGAGCCTCTTTAGATTATGAATGGCCTAAATTATGTTCTATTAGAGGGATTACATCTCAATTATATAGTACACTTCCATTCATCATGGAGTTTGGTTGTCATAGACTATTTTTTGGAGTGATGAAAACTGGATATCGATGGTCCTAACTACTAGTATTCCATACACCATGGAATATAGATTTACCTAGGTGGAATTAAAAGTTATTTTTTGATAATCTAAAAGAGAACTAGGGATATGTTTTTGGCTAACTACACTTTTTATTTCTTACTATCTTCTACATAATGTTAGAGATGTTTTTTTGAACATCTAATCTATCCACTTTCTTATGCATGGTAGCAAGAAGTATAGTTGAATCATATGTTGTACATAGGCTAAAAATTAATCATCTCAAAAACCCAGAAGGTACTATTTAATTAATTATAATGGCTTTATGGAATTCAAATAAGTGGATGGTGTCTGAGCTCATCAATTCTACAACAGATCGGGCCTCGAATTCCTCTAGAGTAATCACTTATACCCACTTAGAAAAGAAATATTCTACGGTCAAAATGAACCTTCTTTAGAAAATTGTTGTGGGTGGAAAGGTTCCCACAATATAGAGTCCCCAAAATATAAAGGTATAATAATACTTGGTACAATAGATAGGATCTGATGTTCGATGGAGAAACATAACATGTATCTAGATTGTGGGGTAACTCCTGGAGAACTCGGTGAGGTCATGGATCACAGTTGGATAGAATTATCCCTGCCTACAAATATAGTCGAAGAGATTCCACCCAACCTAATGAGTACCACATGACCTAAAATCACCTTACTACATGAATCGAGGAATCACATATCCCTAAATGAAACAATGTATAAGTTCATCAAACCCACATCTATAGATATTCTACTCAGGGTTGGCACCACATTGCATGGTAATCTATGATACTTGCTAAAAGATTCAGTCATGTTCAGCTTTTTCTAGTTAGAGAAATCTATTATAGAGTTACAATATTAATGGAGATTTCTAATCGTTGATTTAATGCACAGAATGAGGATCCAGAGGTCCATATGTGGAGGCATCGGAAGTCAGGTGGTTTAATTACTGGAAGTTAACATCATCTGGGATGACAGCGGCTATGACAGAGATGTATGCCACATGGATAAAGATGTGATCTTGATGAGGCTCTATAATAAATGAATATACTAAAGAAATGGAATTAGCTCAACCATTCAATGATCGGGGAATATGAGTCACCTCTATCTGAGAGGGGAACTTTTCCATAAGATGGATAGTGCACTCCATCAAGGGCATGATTTCTTTTTTTCTAATGGTTAAATTACCATTTCTCTTATTGATGACTAATTTTTTGTATCTGTTCCAATTTAATAGGGGGACATCAATCTTGAGATCCAGATCGAGTCCTGTAACGAATTCCTAACACTCTACCTCATTGTTTGTGTAGCCTTTTGATAGCATGAACGAGTAGGGATGAACAGCATGTGACAGTGTGATGAATATGATCCTTTAAACTACTCTATTGAGCTTCAGATCATTATGCCTCTTACTTTTTGGGATTTGGGAGGTAACATTCAAATGAATATTTCATCGCAAAATATTATATTCCACTGAATTTATGGCCTCATCATGGAAATTAACCTCCAAAAGTTATTCTTCAAGAGGTGAATGAGTAGCCTGGAATTTGACCAATGCATTACCCTTGACATCCTTTTGTGGAAAGAAAACCATGTCAAATTTTTAAAGGATCACTATGTAATGATATAGATGGCTTTTCATTACAAGGGAGATTCATGATATAATATAGGGAATCCAGAAGGGACACCACATATATCTCATGATTTTGTAAATAATGATGAAACTTATGTTCTAAAAACCACCATGATGTATCACTTCTTAATTTGAATATATATAGGAATCAAGTTAAAGAGAATGAAACTATGATAGTGTAAATTTTTCTGCATCCCCAAATTCTTCTTCTAAAAGAAAAGTGTGTCGAGGGATCATTCTAGGGCAGTCACATGGAGGACCAGAGGCTTCTTGGAGATGGGATTCCTCAAAACTGAAGGTTTCATCAAATACATCAACATCACCTCAATAGAGGCCTACAACCTTCCATCCCATAGGTAGATGGTAAATTTTGTCATGATCTAGGAAAATGTATTACACATATCAGATAAGATTTTATATGATTGGATATATATATTAAAAGTGGATTTTTATGGCCTGAAATATCCCAATGGTTTTTCAGAGGGGGGATCTAACTGATGGAATTGATCTTCTCTAGGTCAATTTCAATAACTCTATATCTAATAGTGAACCTGGATTTCTTCCTTGAGGAAATCACAAATGTACAGTTCAAGGGGTTAATAATTAGATTTCAGGAACAGAGGAAGCCAAGAATTTTCTCATGATATATGATATTGTCATGATGCTTGTGGAATTTGACCACCAAATCATCCATGTATCATTCTACACAAATCAAAAGGAACATTTTGAAAATGCATTGCATGGATATATTATAATTGGATCTTGAATTATTCAATGCTAAAGGAATTAACTGATAGAAGAAGGTTCCTTTAAGTTCTCTAATGGTTGTAGAATATTTATCCTTGGGGGACATTATGATCTGGTTATACCTATAATATCCATCCATGAATGAGAGAGCACGAAACACGAATGTCATATTAATTAACAACTCCTTCACTTGAAGGGGAAAAGAATCATTTGGATTGTGGTGTTTGATATCACAAAATTGAATACAAAATCTGAGTTTCCCATCCTTCTTCATGTTGAGAACTATGTTGTAAAACCAATTTGTGTAATGAACATCCTTGAAAAATATGGATTTTATAGTTTTATCAACTTCAGCCTCAACAATGACACCGTGAGTAGGGTGCATTTTCTTGGGAGGTATCTTGAACATACAATGACTCACTTGGATACCAAGTCAGGGGATAGAAACATGATGGTATAGTCTTGAAATCTAATCATAATTCCATAAAAATAAATGATGATATTTCTTATGTAAATAGACATACTATTGTTGTTCCACTAGAGGCATGGTTTTATTGATCATTGATGGCCTTGGATGTTTCTCCTCACCATGGTTCACTTGGATCTACTCTTTAATTGTGGTGTATATTTCTTATTTTAATATAAGTGGACAATATTCTAATTCGACATCATTGACTAATGATGGGGAATCAGTGGGAGACGATTTTTCATATGGGTAGACTGATTGTCTTGGAACACTGGCACTGGCTTTAGAAGATAAAAAATCCTCATTCAGGGGACTCCCTCTCTATAGATAATGTGGAGATTGAGGGATTAATTCCAATTTCATCAATACTTCTTTACATGAGATCCTTGATTGATGTCAAATCAATTGTGGTGTGTCATCTTATGTCAATTTAAGATGGATCGAGGGAAAAACTGGATCTGATAAATAATTGTATCCATACGGCAAAGATAACAATACCTTATAGGGGTAGCAGCTTCTAGTATCACATGATCCTATCCTATGTAAGAGTACAAGTTAATATTATTAAATTCATTATACATAGGTACACTACATGATTTACTTCAGGAAAAAATGAATACGTTCTCCATGTCTGGCATTGTTTCTTCCTTCCGGTGAATTAGTAGGATAAAATCATAATTCATGTATGTCCATAGGTTGTCTACAATGATGGTGTGTTCATCCTCATTTGTCTAAACATGATTTTCCTTGATCTTTTAATAGCTGACATCCATATAATGGGATTCACAGGAGTCAAAGGGTGATGTATCACCTTGGATCATGTCTACTCGATCATTGAGGGAGTGTATGAGGGAATTGGTGGTACGATGAGGGAATTATTTCATAAAGACATAGATAAGGCCTACCTAAAAATTTATTTTATATGGTATCCTATGAGACAACCATGAATTAATAGTTTCCTATCAACCAATCAAATTGGGGCTATGATCAGATTTTTCCTCATGGTCTCTGCTCAGTCCTATCATATCCTTGAATCTCTAGGTCAAAAGTACGGGCATCTTCTTTAATCAATCCAAACTTGTGGACAATCCTGGTTGTGATGATATTGATCATAGAACCTGTGTTGACTTGAAAACAATGAACCTTCTTTACATTGAGCTGGATGGTGATGTATAGTAGGAAGATGTTCCCATGCATGAGGGATCTTTCATCTTCCGCCGAGAATAAGATGACAACATGTAATTATGCTCTATTTAATTCATTAGTATAGAAGGTAATTGTGGCTTCTAAACCAATTTCAATCTAATGGGGGATTTTTAGGGATTCTTTGAGGGAATCACACATATCTCTTAATAAATGTAGGGACTATAGGATTGATAGAATCATACGAATTTTGTCAAGGTACTGCATAACTTCATAATAACATTACAAACAAACATTTTTTTCCCAATAGTGTTTTATATTTAGAAGGGGACATGATGGGAACTGCGGGCTGAAAAATTGGATTCCAGATAGTGATATAAATGTCCTACTACTCATCTAAAAACTCACCTAGAACTACTATTGGATGACTTTCAGTTAAATGTGGTTTGGCTTTAGCTAGATGAGGCCAATCATGGTATAACCATGGCTATTGTACCTGATAAAGTAGCCCGATCAGTTGTGGTAGTGAGTCTGAATAAGTGGGTTTGGAGGAATGTTCCTATTGAGCATTGAACATACATAATGTTTGGATTCAGTAGCATTAATGGTATGTCTTGATTCACTGTGTATATATTCATACCTTTAACCACTTCTCTAAGAACATCATACATAAGAACCTAGAGGACCTCTATAACATTCCTCACCATCAAGGACCATGAAGGGATCATCCTATTTGATGGAATTCATAAAGGAATCCACCTGATAATCATTTGTGGTGTCTTCAAATACTTGGTGAACTCATGGTGCAATTACTGACCATGTATCCATGAAATCACAAAGACTGTGGGAAGTATTTTGATTTATTGGGGTGTTTTTATTTCCCATCCACCACTAGTTCCTACACTTCTGAGATATCAAGGCTGGCGAGGGAGATGAATAATTGGTAGCCTATGAAGATATTGAAACCTCATAAGATTTGGTTAAAAATATGTGGGAACTTGTGACACATAGGTAATGGGAAACTACTTTGCAGGCCAACCAGATAAGGTAATTCTAAGTCCAGCGATTGGAAACGTGATATCATTCACCATTTTTGCCACTATCTTACTCGATGGAGATGTGTACCACCTATTCTATAACATGGACCAATTTTACCAAATCATTTTACTATTAATATTGAATCCAATCATTTACCACATTTATTAATGGTAATTCCAAGGATCATGTGGTAAAGGCAGTGTTCAGGGCGATTAGTGAGCTCGACCTCATGGGACTTCATTCACTTTGGCAGTTTTAAAACCCCATGTTATAAGGAACTCAGTAAATAAATGAAAACATGTTATTCCATTAAGTATTATGTACAGTTTCTTTTATATGGGAAGGGAGCTTTGAGAGCTTGGACGTGATGAGGGGATTGATTCTAATGGGGGACTGGAGCCATGTTCTCTCTCCTAGGTGGTTGTTCTTGTCGAGGATTAAGTTGTTGATTCGGTGCTAGGTGAGTTCGAGATTGATGTTGTTCCACCTATCGATACTATGCATGGTGTGTCTCTACTGATAATAGATCATGTGGCTATGTATCCTCCACCTGTATTGTAGTAGAATTATATTCCTTGGTGGTTCTTTATGATGGATCTAGAGGAGGAAAAATGATGTGCCTTATGGGATTATTGGAATTATCTGTCTAGGTGTTGAGCCTTGTTTAACAAATCCTAATTTCCACCAGGAATGTTATTAGTGATAAGGGTGGTGGAAAACTCATCCTTGATTTTCCACATGCACATCGATAGTAGTTATTCTTGGTTCTATGGTATATCAATAAAATATGCAAGTCCCATACACCGAGTGATAAATCATGTGATGCATTTACCTAAAAATTTAATGCACTTGAAGAGTTCAACAATTATTGTCTTATGTGTGGTTGAGATTAACTAGTATAGAAACTACATATGATGTTCTCCCATCCAGAGATAGAACCTATAAGTAACTCAATATACTAAAAACCTAGGTTCATTTATTGTTTGGACAAAACATCAAATCTTGAGATCCTCCTATGGCTCTGGGGTTCCCAACATGGGTATGAACAATGAGATGAAGTGGATTTGATACTATAATGGGTATCATATCTTGTTGAATAGGGGAGAAAGTAGGATTCCCAAAATTTGGGTGTGCTCACATATCATTCACCCATGCCAGATATGACTATACATCTGATGGGATTTCCATATGTATCATTTCTAGGGTACCAAGGTGAGTTGTCAGAGAAGCTATCAAATATTATTGGAAGGAGTTTATATCCTGATGTGAATCCCTTACAACCAATTCTCTGATAGGGTGATCAACCTAATAAGAAATTACAACAAAAAATTGTTCAGCTTGTGAAATGTCTTGATCATGGTCCCACGAATGATTATCACACTACATGAAAAGATTGGGTGAAGCCTATCTTGGTATCTTTCAATTACCCATTTATCTACCTTGTTAGGATGCATAGATATACCATACTCAATTGGGAGAATATTGATAATAGATACTCTTGGCTTCCCCTATTGACCCAGTAGAGGAGGAACACCATCCAGTAGAAGAGAACCATAATCCAGTCATAGCTTGGAAAAGAACTCATTGATAAGTATTTTTTGGATATGTGACTTACTGGATAAAATTAAAAACTGCTGGAAATTCATATTTATTCTAAAAAATATCATATGGATCACATAGTTTGGAGATCCTGAGCTACTCTATACCATTATCTGTGTTTCCACTAGTAGGAAATGATGTAGTGGGCCCTCTAAGCCAAAGTATTAGCCTTTGCATGTGAGTGTGAACACCAATATGGGGGTCCTCCTAATATTGTACTACCCCAATGGTAGGTTTTTCATTGTTGGGTCATATTTGAAATTATCCGTACTCAGGTAACCCTAGATCATCCATATTCAATGTAACTATACGCCGGCCATATCCTCTATAACACCGGGTATACTATGCTTCAATTGGGTAAGGTTGAAGTGGAGAGATTCAAACTGCCCCTAACCCCAGATATTTCTATATAAGAAAACCTCATCAATGAAACTATGGAGCACTATAAAGCTTTTGATTCATATATATTGGAGGGACTATAGGTAATTGGCTGATAAAGGGTGTTGATCCATGTAGAGTGATGCCTACTCAACTATGTGGCACTGCATGTTAATGTTGTCGAAGTGTTCCTGAATTTCTGGGAAGAATATCTAGTAGTCATGGAGGTGAAAAAGCATCATTCAGAGCATTTTTAGAAGCATAAAACCAGAACAATGGTGAGGGACTCCATGATGCAGAAGTTAGGAGTAGTAATTGGATAGAAATCTTTGGAAAACTGATCGGAAGCTAGAGTATCCCATCAACTTTTCTTTTCATAAGAGGGTCCCAGCTCTGGATTATCCCAAGCTTCTTTTAGAACTTTATGGGACACTAGAAGTGGCAATGATGTAGATCGTTAATGGGGTGTTCTGGTAGGTGGTGGAGTGTTTTTGGAAGTATATTTCTCTCTACAAGTTGGGTTGTGTCAAGAGGGCAGTTCCATACACATCATTACAGCCCTATAGGAATGGATGTTCCCTACTGTCTCATGTGTGAGGGGAAGGATCTCTGTATCCAGTCTATTTGATGATCTTCTTCTATCAAGATCCATAATCACTCTTCATTATCTCTAGTATAGGTAAGAAGTGAAAATATTTATAATAGAGATGGATACACTGTGACACCCTATAAGGGTGTAAAATCTTCCCCAACCTACATGTAACAATGAATTTACTTAGGGATTTTTTATATATCACCTTCTATGATGACAAACATCACATACCAGAATCCATCACCAAAACATGATCCAGATGAATATGGTTTTGGTTCCATCATTGAATCACATTTTCTTCAAAATTAGTGAAGTAAACAAGAATGAAAATGACTTGTCCCTTATTATAATTTTGTCTATTCTATTAGCAGTTTTCCCTTCTACTCAGTGATGGATCTTCCAAGGAGGGAAGTACTTCTACACAGAGAGGACCTTCATGCTGGTGGATGACAGAGATAGAAGATTTGAACTTTGACCAACTATGAAAAGGGGTGGACCTCTATATATATTGTGAGAGTGTGGATGCATCCTCTTTGGTGGGTAGAAATATGAGTAGGTCCTTATCATTGATCAAACTAGATCATGGGAGGGCTTACATGTTGAGAAGAATAAGTTAAGGGTTTTCCTTTGAACCAGTAGTTGGATGTGTGGTTAGGACCTCTTATTGAGATAGTAAGATCATGGGGTAAGCCTCTATACTGACCATTGATGAAGTGGGTAGGACATCCACTCTAGATGGTCATGGCTTGTGTAGAACATATGTGTTTTCCGACTATGATAGCATGGGGAGAAAAACCATACCGATCAATGCTGCAGTAGGGATAACCCCCATGTAAGGTGGGAATGGAATCGGGAGGACCTTCATTCTAGTGGTTTTTGAAATGGGGAGGAACTCTATATTGATAACCATAAGTGATGGGATGACATTCATACTAAACATCAATTATGTGGGTATGACCTCTTCTTTGACCAATGTTGGGAACATCGGTAGGACCACCATGTGGATTTTGACAGTGGGGAGGACCTACAATATGATTGTAGATGCTATAGGGAGGGCCACCATACAGAATATCATCCTCATGGTATCAAATATAATATATGATGGTGGTCCAAATTGTTAGAAGAGTCAATCTGGCCTGCCAGTAAGGTGGATGAGGTCTCGATCCCAACTGGGCGCTGAGGAGTCCCTACTCTGAAGTGGTAGGGATCTAGGGGAATTTTATTGTGATGTAAGGAGCCACTGGATCCATGGTAGATGAATCCCCTTGATAGTAATACTCATGATAATTCACTCAATGTTGGCATTGGGTTATTCAGATTGGGGCTAGAAGAGTAGGGGAAAAATCTACATATTCCTCATCTTGGAGGACAAGTCACTGCTGAGGCGGATGGGGCCTACCGGGAGCCCTTCTTGGTGGCTCCCAAATAAAAGTCCTAGGTTGGGTGACTCAGGATCCCACACCTTCTAAAAATAGAGGATAGATTCATATTATCATTAAGGGAGAGAATCATGAAATATTTCATTATTTGATTAGGGAGAAGTGGATATTTGCGTAGCTCTTGGGGGCGGTGGTGTCGATGAGGCACAAAAGAATCTATGATCCTATGAGACATAACCCTTGTGTGAATTACCACCACCTACTCGTACCAATGTTAGATTTAATCCATAACCCTAGTTTATATGATCTTAAAGGGTGATATATGGTGTGGACCCTTGGTAGCTATAGCCACAGCTGAATTCACATCAGGGCGAGAGTCTTGCATGATTTCTGCATTGACATTTCTCATGCACCTGCATTTATGAGTGATGAGTGGTTTGTTTCTTAAAGCAAAGGTCTTGTATGGAATGAGGAATCAACCATTATTATAGATATATGTAAATAAATTCCCAAATCCCTATTGTTTTCCATTAGTCCATGGTTGATGATTGAGATCCATAATGATGTTGTCGAAGACCGGAATGCATAATTGTTTAATGACCCAGTTCTTGGTTAGATTCATGTTAGGACCACTATTTGATTAATGGGTCCTAGTTCCAGCTATCTATATTTGGTGACATACAAATCTAATTTTTTTTAATCACTACTAATCCCCAGGTTGAGGAGATGATATTCACAAAGGGTTCACCATATTTTGTTTCTAATGAATTCTCTAGGTTGCAGTTGTTGTCTCTTTCGTGAACACACACTGTCGTCGCTTTCTATTTCCCCGCATTCTAATAATCCAAATAAAGATAGATTTCATCACTTTTAGTGGGTATGTTTTCCCGATATCAAAAAAGTGTGATGAATGTCAGTTATTCCATCCATGGATTCTTCCTTTGAACTTGTCTCCTAGTTTGGGTCTCCCTAATAGTGTTATGCCATGTTCATGGAACACATTCCTGATGTTATCTCTTTGGGGATGTCAGATAATTGCACTACTTTGGAATAGTAATTCCAAATGATTTGGATAGGGAAGCGACCTTTTGGTTAGGAGAGTAGTCACATTGGGAATCACTATCATGTCTGGATTCTAGGAACATTGGTGACATGTGTTCTTCCATGTTGGAATGCATCTCATAGAGGTATATTTAGGGATGGATCCCAAATAATCCCATGTTAATCAGGAGGTATATGATTCCAAATTCATATCTTCTATCCCTTTCAACTCAGGCTTCACATGTTTATCATGAGGTGGCTTAAACTATAGGAACATATCATCCATTAATTTCCCCACAATCATCCCATATTTATCATGAGGTAGCACTGTGAGATAAACTATGAGTTTAACATCTTGTGGAGATGTAATCAGTCGATCAAGAACTCCCCACAAAGGTGGATCAAAGAGGCACATACCTTAGGGGGGGACCACAGATGTTTATAGATGGATAGTCTTGAATTCCCTTGGAGGATGATCAAGGAGGATCACTCCTAGAAGGGAGGAATATTGGTTTAAAATTGGTTGGGATTGAACATCAAAGAGGATTTCAACGTTCCTTTCCTAGATGACAAGGGTTAAAACCCTTTTAGTTTGATGTCGCGGTATATGGTTGTGTGATAAGACCAGTCCATGTAGTTTCAGTTCATTTGTTAAAGACACTCTCATCATCAAAAGAGAATTGATGAGTGATGTTATAGGGATTATACATGGAATCGTACCTTTGCAATGGGATTGAACTTGGTTGGATTTTGTGGGGATTACGTACGGGATCTACCTAAGTGGATGTGATAATACTTATGTGATGTGGCACCCTAGAGAAAATTAGGGTGGACATGGATGGAATGTTGTGAGTGGATAGAATGGGTGAAACATTGGGTTCGAACCTTGAGGAGGCTTCCTATGAATCCCAATTAGTTAGTAATTAAATACCATGTATTTTAATGAGGTGAATAGGAGATTACAAATGAGGAGTATTCTCATCTGGTTGGGTATTACGCATGGAAGACGTATGTTGGGGGGACATGTGATTGGGGCTTACATGTAGGAATGATCCATAGTGGAAGTAGTGGACCTACCTTTCATGTAGTGAATGATTTTCCGATGAGAGATTGTGTGGGGGTTATGCATGGAAGATTCTCAAGGATTATGTCCTTCCATGTGAGGAGGATATCATTACTCATGAGGATGATCCCATTCCATGAATGTCAAACAAGGATAATCCAAATAAGGGTGTGTGGGGCTTACCCATGGAATATTCTAGAGGAGGATGATTGCTCTTGAAATGAGAATGAGGGTGGAATTCCATGATGATCCAACTTGGGGCATCCTGTGTGCATTTCATGGGGTAAGACTAAAATTTATTATCATTTCATGACAATGTTGGTGCTAGGATGTTTTACATCTAACATCACTGATGTGAAGGACTCAATCCACACACCTTTTTCTTATATAACCACAACTCATTCACCCTTGAGAGTGGGGTGGTATTAGCAGTTCCAGGTTGGAATGGTGTGGAGGAGTGGGTGATCACATGTTCCACATTACTGTTCCTATACTAAAAAGAAAATATAATTAGCATGCTTGTGATGAATATTGAAAGGTATGACAATGAATGGACTAGATCCAATGGTGTACCTTAACAGGAGCCATGAAATTTCTACAGTCAAGATTGTAGGGATGCAAAAAAGAGTTGTGTGCATGGAATTGGGGTTTCAAGAAAGAGGGGATCACACATGGTTCTATGAAATATTTGTAAGACATGTAGTTTAAATATGGGGAGTGCAAAAGATTAGAGGATTTTTTTCAAGGTCAAGGACTGCATACAAGATTGGGAATAGCATGTAAGTCTGAGGGTGTGCACAAGAAGTGTCTTTTAATTCAACCAACATGGTTGGAAAGAGGGTTGGTAAGGATTACACATCTATGGGAACACTAGAAGGTGGAACCGTATGGGACCTATTGGAAATATCTCCACATCGAGGGTTCCATTCTTTTTTGAATTTGTAGAAGATTATACCTATTCCAACAAAGTTGCAGTTTGAAATCCATAGGATCACCACAAAGAATGTCCGAGGACTTATTATATTATCATAAATTTTCATCGATTAGATAGATAATATTGGTCGAGGAAGAGGTTATCCATACATCCTCATCCATAGACACTGTTATATAGCATTTAAGGGTTTGGTTGACATTGTATCTAGTGTGATAGAGGGCAACACATGGATTGGGTTCTTGTATGAAATGACGACATCTTGTGAGTCCAAACATGATAATTTGAGGGGACTCTGTGGATGTGGAAGAATTGACATCCCTTTGGTCATCTAAGAGTCATGTGTACAGATAATGTTTCTTTTTCATAAAACATACATCTTTTGCACACATTCATTTTTAGTTTGTGTGGTCTGCATGGAAGGGACACCAAATATGTTTAATTGGTCAAACAATAGTTTTTTCGCATAGATTTCAATCAGGCACGCACACCTCGAATTTTTTGTCACCACCTTTTTCATTTGAAAATGTTTCGTTGAGTCAGATGATAAATTTAATTTTTCCAAAGATAGTTGTTTATGACTTCATGAATAATTATGTTCCAACAATGTAAATACTGTTTATGTTTAAAAACATTCATTTTACACTATTATAAAAAGGTAAAAAAGCACATTATCTGAAAAATAAAAGAAATATTTCTTCTATATAATTTTTTAAAAACACAAAAATTGGAGAAAATTTCTTTAATAAATCATTTGGAAATGTAAAAACATCCATTTACACATTTTACTGAAATTATGGACATAGATGTGAAATATTCCCAGATGAGAAAGAAAAAACTATTCATTTTCCCTTAAAATATATATTTTTTTGAATCATGAGTACTTAAAGGGTGGAAATTTCATTGAATTTTTTTAATTATAGTAAAGTATAGTGGATAATAAAATATATTTGGATTAAGGGTGAAATAATTTCCATAGTGGATACATATAAATAAAAAATACAGAATATTGATGAGATAATAAAATAAACCATTAACTCATATTAGATTTCATTCATATGTTTCTAAAAATCCTATATAAGAAAATCTTTAATATAAATCTATTATAGAACCATAATCATATAAAAAATATAGTATATTATATATTTATAATAATATATCCTCCCTTTATAGATAATTCTTTGATAAAATTGATGTTCCTGGTAAGAACTTCTTCATTTTGAAAGTTTATTTTGTTCGGTAGTTGTAGTATATTTTAAATTGATCATAGTTAAATAATCTAAAAAAATTAAAAAATGATAAAAATATAATATATATTCATTATTTATTTATATTGTGTATTCCATGAAATATAGTGATTTAAAAATGAAGTACATTGTTAAGGGGGATGGTAGAGAGTATGTACACGTGGACATTGATTATATTTTTTGACTGATGGATCGAAGGAAATAAAAAATATATCACCTCTAAAAATAATTTTTATATAATAGATATCATATAAAACCATTAAATTTATTCTTATTACTAAAAATGTAAACATAAAATTCAAAATTAATCACATCCCTTCATGGAGCTGGTAGTCCACACATATACGAAAGCGACGTAATAATTAGACATTGTATTAGAATGTAAAACATTAGTTTTGATGTTAAAATGTTAGAAGAATAATAATTTAATATATATATATATACATAATTTAAATATATCATTATATTTCAATGTGAGAGGAGGTTATGGAAAACGAATTAGATTAGTTCTCGATGTGGTAGCCAGTCGTGCACATGATCATGGAATTTATTTCTCATTTGATAGAAGAAAATATTTGTATTTTTGACAGTATAAATATAAAAAAATATATTTGATAATGGTGATATTATTTCATCATTTTCTATGAATATTTGAAGTTTTTTAAACGAAAAAATAAAATTAAAATGCACAGTAACAAACTATACCTCCTCTTCTAAAAACCTCTTTAGGTTTATAAATAAAACCCACCTAGAATGTTTTTATCAAACCAAGGACTAGATACCATGGGTATGGATGTAAATAAATTATTTAAGTTTTCATTAGAAATGTTTATTTTAGCGTGGATGGGTGAAGAGAGGGTTTGTACTTTTATAATTATGAGAGAGGACACACTCAAAAGTTTTTAATAGAATACAATATACCCTAGTTTTTGACACTACAAATAGATTGAAAATGGAGCATTCAAGAACCATAGATGATAAAATAAAAAAATACGGGAATATAATAGAAATTATATATTTTTTTGGTCATTTAAATATTTGTAATATAGTATAACATTCGATAAAACTATTTTATCCTCAATCACATTAACAATTTTATTTCCTATTTTTACTATTCATTATGACCAAAAGTTATGTTGAAATTTTTCCTAATTTTAATATTTATGTTTCAAAATATTGTATCCATTTTATAATATTAAATTAATATATGTGGAATAATTTAATATAATATTAAACCCATATACACGATGAAAATATGGTTTTCCCAAGAAAATAGTTTCTTTAGAATAAAAAAATTATATATAAATATATAATAAGAATGTTTAGGATCTGAGCATGCACAGTCCTAAAAAGTTATTAATTAATTTAAAGTGAATACAAATAGGGAAACAATACACATGGAACATAATCCACCATTAAACACAAAGTGACACAGAGTCACCATCACAAAGAAAAGAAACCATAAAAAGAAAGAGTTGTACCCCATCAACTAATGAATAAAATCCTGCGCACATGCGGTCTCCATGAATAGCTTCTGGCCATTCCAACTCTCTATGGATCTGCCCTGCCACATTTCTGATCCTCAGTATGAACCCACCTTCATTAAGCATGTGCATAGGCTGTCTCCACGAACCAGAGGCCCTTCCAGTCCAACTATCCACCCTGTCATAAGGATGTATTTGCACACCCCAAAGACCCAAATCATGAGGTTTTCCTCCCTATCATAACTGGTTGTCCTCCTCAATGTGTCCCATGACCAAAGAAGTCCACTGGCTAGCCCCAGTCGGTGCACTGCAACCAAGGAACAGTCAACACCTTCCTTCCACGTGTCTTCGTCAACAGCCTAGCACCGTATCCTACATGGATCCCAAATCCATTGGGATCCCCTCGCATCTGATGTCGTACCCCTCACAAATCCCAGATTTTTTGATATCCCTTCATCTGATGCTGCAATTCTCCCTGCCATCGAGTTCAAATGGGCTCGTAAAACCACCGCACCCCAAACAGTCTTCTGTCGTCACCTCTATGAGAAAACTAGATTCCAAATCCCATGTGCCACCACTACATTTTATTTCCATTGATCATCTGAGAACTAGACACCCCACATCCCAATATGTATCAGGTACACATGACGTGTCCCGAGAAACATGTCTTTTACTTAAAAATGGATTATTATTTTTATTATATACAATTTATATGAAATGAATTTACCTTATACACATGTAGTATATATAAATTATTTAATTTATTTATTCCTACCCATATACCCTTATTTAACAGATAGGTTATAATAAAATAATTTATTATAGTTTATCTAGAATAATGATTCTGTGTATCGCAAGATATCAAAAAGAGTAAATTAATGTAAATTGAAATATATCATAAAATTTCAAGGGGTTATATCCGTCCATCATACAAAAAATTTATCATAAAAAATTTCAAGTATATTTATTTCTATAAATGTTATTGTTGTTATTTTTCATGACATCATCTGGTTACAACATTGATTCCTCTATTTTACGATTTCTAAATGAAACATTACTAGTCGAGTCATCTAAGTATTCAATACCGTCCCTCTAGTTTCAAGAATATAGATTAGATATTTATAGTAAGACAAATCATGTTCAAATTCCATATACTCATATCTGATCAAATGCATTGGATTCAGTATAGTCTTCCATAACATCAATATATGAAACACATCATTTACATTATAGAGACATGATGGAATTTTCTTACTTTAAGCCATAACCCCAATTCTTTATAGGATGTAAAATGGTCTGATATACCATAGGATCAATTTACCATTCAATCCAAAACATATAGTACCCTTACATACATATAATTTCATGAAAATAATATCTCTAACATGACAGTTCAAATCTATCCTTTGGATATAAACACCACTCTTTTTCCGAATTTGAAATAAATTGATATTGGTTTGAATAGCCATTATTATTGTGATTTTCTCCTCAATAATTTTTGAAACTACATGCTTCCTTGCACCACGTTCATCCCATCAAGTTGGATTATGAAATATCTTCCATATAATTCTTTATAAAATTACATTTGAATAATTTAGTGGAATCAATTTTTATAGATGAATTATACAAAATTAAAATATTGATCCCATATTAATTGAAAATCAAGTGAGCATGAAATCAATGTATATTCTAATATATTTATAGAAATTTAACATTATCTATAGGTTAGATTATGATAAGCGGCGATCAAATGATGATTTTTGTCAAGAGAATTTTGAATTTTTCTCAGAAGCCTGTATCATAATCAAATACATATAAAACAGAACTTCCATGATGTCTTAAAACATTATTAATAGATGTTCATGAATGATGATAAAGAGTTAAATCTTTTCTTGTACCAAATAAATAATGATATTTTTTAATGTTATCCACAAGAACCTATAATGTATCATTCTTTCTCTGAGTCTTTGGTAGTATAGTGAAAAATTCTTAGTAATTTCATCCCATGTTCACAAAGGAATTGGTTGAGGTTTTGTAACACCTCTAAGGTGTTGTCTATCATCTGTCACCAATTTAAAATCCAATCATCTTGATTTATAATTATAAATTTCCCACTTCATATAATCCCATCAAAAATATTCATTAAAATATCTATACATCATGGTTCTACCGGTATCTGTATTGAAATCAAAGCTATGAGAAGAATCCGGTAATTCCTTTTTCAAATTAGGTGAAAATGGAACAAAAATCTCCATCCATATTTCATAAATTCATCTTGATATATGAAGATTTTTCATTTTCCCATCATTTAAGGCCTTAATATTATTTCCAAAATTATCATCATCATATTGAGAACATTTTATATATTTTAACAAAGATCATTTGGAAATAATTTAAAAAGGTATTAAATTATCCCACTTTTTAGTATTTCCCAACTCCCTATTTAATAAATCAATGAACATATGATCCTTTTTAGTCATTATTTTAGTCAAGAATCAATGATATCTCTAAATCAAGCCATCCAATACATTATTTTCTATCCCTAGGAGGAAGGGTATTGAGATATAATAGTCCTTGAGTAGCTTGAGCAGACACCTTTTCCTCACATTGACCTCTTTCTATGGAAATATATATTTTAAAAACTTATGATCCGTATATATCTCACATTTTCACTATAGATATAATATATCAATACCTTTAAAATAATTATTATAAATTCCACTCAAGATCATGTGAGAAATATTTTTTCTCATGAATCATTATATTCCTTTATGAATAGGTAATAGAATTTTCATTTTTCACAAGGACCCAACCAATTCTATTCATCTATGCATGGCTAAATATTATAAATTAATTATTTCTCAATGGTGGAATAAAATTCATACCACACTAACAATATCCAATTCAATTATTCAAAAAAATTATTCACATTCCATTTTCTATATCTCCTTTCCTAATTTATGATTAATCATGGTTAATGGGTTATCCAATTAGAAAAATATTCTAAAAAATCCCTAATAGTAGCCTTAAGAAATAATGAAACATCGTACCATTATTATGTTCATCATTATAGGTCACTACGAGACTTAATTTTCCATTGTATGATCAATTAAGACTCTATACGTAGATAATATATATACTTTAAAAGAAATGTGTTTAAGTTAGAATTCACATTTTTTAAATTTCCCATATAACTATTTGATTCTATGAGTCTCAAGAATGATATTTATGTGATTATCTTTTTCCTCATAGATATTAGATATCACCATTATTGAATCAAAAAATTCCACAAAAAAATTATCATGATATCAATTGAATAATTTTTTCATTATATCCATAAATATGGTGTGTGAATTAATCACTCCAAATTTTATTACTATGAACTCACAATTTCAATAACCAATTTAAAATATTATATTCAGAACATCTTTCATATTTACTCAAAATTTATGATACCAGAAAAATAATTTTATCTTAATTTTTTTTGATCCATGATTTTTATTAAATAAATAATCAAAGGGATTTAATGTATACTTTTTCTTCATAATAATAAAATAAATTTCTCTATAATAAGTGTATAACCTCATATTTTCAAATTTCGTCGTAATGACTCCCTTAGTTAAAACACTAGGGAATAAAAATATATTATTATATAAATCATCAATTCATTTCTTCAAATACAGAAATTGTATAGTTGTTAATCTCTAGGGATGATCTGGTATTGGTTTTACATTAGGTATTAAACAAATAGAGGACTCAATTTCACACACTATTTGATTTCCAGGTAATTCCTTATGAAAAAACATTTAATGTATTCCTATAGAATAAATACACAAACAATATGAAGATTACTATTTTTCATTCCTATATTTTCTTCATATATTTTCACAAGTATCTCATTTAGAAGGGAAATTGGGAGTTGATCTAGGCTAGACTCGAAAGATTAAATCTCCCCTTTAAAAATAAGGATTTCAACATCATCATCATGAATTATAATTTCCTTTTATTTTTATTAATTTTTTCTATCATATTTCAAAATAAATTACATACCATGTATTATATCAATATCAATTCTAAGTATAATAATGAATTTAGAAAAGAGGGAATATTTATGTGTCATAAAGGGAACTCACCTGCACATTCTTGTTGCAATGAGAAGTCAACTAGGAGTCTTGATGGATAACTCACTTTTTAATGTTCAAGGAAATTATCTAACATTCATGGAAAAAATTTAAGTTGAAATGAGTGTGATGAAACAAAATAAAATAAATAAATAGAGAAATTTGGGGATTTGATGTTTGTACCTTCCACAACATATTTATGAATTTCACCCTCATATGTTTTGATCACAAAATCGTGTCCTTTCTCACTTGGACATTTTCGGAAAATACCCTTTATCCATAGTATAGTAATTTATAGAATATCATATATATTTAATGTTTAAAAAGTGAAAATTTTTAGCTTCTTTATTTCCCTTTCATTCATAATCCTGGAGTCCATTCTCCCCAAACTTTATGTAAACACCCATTCCTAGAAGGCATGTTCCACAGTGCTTCCTTCGGAATTTATTACAAGTTGTTAATTCTGACCTTCCATTTATAACATTTTTATGTATTTCCTTTTACAATGTTTTCTATCACACTTATATTGTCATAATTTCTTTCGAATCTATAAAATATAGATATTTTTTTCTCTATATTGATAACAAAGGTTACTATATCCACATTTAATGGAAAAAATTTGGAGTGTAGTTTGCATCAAATAGTTATATTAAGATAATATAAATTTTCCAATCCCAATATTTTTATTATTTAAATAATCCAAATCATGCCTTTATAATATTTTAATGTTATATTCTTGAATAAAATCATTTTTATATTATTTCTTCCATAGACTCATGAAGTTTCACTTGACATTCTCTTATTTCTTGGGCGGAAAGTATTTTTACCAGAAAAGTACCATAAAATACATCCATTTGATGATCATTATTTACACCTCAACATTAGGGTATTGAATAAATAGCCACAATTTATTTTCATCACCTAAAAGATGATAAGCTACCATAAAAACCTTCAATCTTTGCTTGCATACCAGTGAGAGAAATATCATCCTAAGGAACTTAACCATCTCTCATCTACAAATGGATTTGTAGTTACATATAATGATAGTGGTTTCTATAGATTAATATTGCATAAAATTGATATTCTACAATTTGGATCTGTTGGATACTCCATATGAGAAAATTTATAGGTCATAACATGATTTAGCTACAACAATATAATTGCAATGTTTTCATCTCTAACTCTAGCTATAGCTCTAGATTCATTATATATCCCAAGAGAGTAATCCCTACATGGATTATACATATTCATAAAATTTACATTCCTTATTCAAGGAACTATTTATAAACCTTGGAATACACTAGATTAGATTACAACATTATGAATGAAGATTTATTATTTAGGAAATCATGAAAAAATTTACGTAACATAGAAATTTTTTTATATCTAATCTTAGAATAATTTTCATATTATCATTAGTGATGTAATCAAACCATAAAAATATTTTCAAATACTTCATAATGGATTGTAAGGAAAATTTCAATTAAAAATATAATATTCCATAAGAGTATCAAACCAGGTGTGCAATGATTTCAAACTCATCATGCACTAGAAGGATGGTTGAGATATACTCAAAAAAATTAAGCATTATTACGTTGAGATACATTTGTATCAAAACACCATCATATTTTAATCTCCAAGAAGGGTTGTATTTATAGGAAAACCACAAAATCTTTACCTTACAAAAACATTTGGATGTTTTCCTATATAGATAAATATCCTCAATTTCATTCATAGTGATATATTACATAATATATATTTTTTAAATAAATTACTATGGTTTATACTAAGAATCCCATGATAAAATATGGAAATACCCCAACTCTAGTAGCCCAGATTTTGTGGTTACTTTATTACATCAAAAGAAGATACAAGGAATATCATCCTAAAGAACCCTATTGTTTAGTATACTAGGAAAACTAGATACATATTTGAGTCTCACATAATAGTATAAATAAGAAAAAGAAAACATAATATTATCTTCATATACACCATTATTAACATTAGAATATCCTTAAATATTAGTTATAATAAACACCATGACATCATGGGGGAAATGAAACACAGTAATCTGGTGATCTCTAATGCTCATAATTTCTCTTCATATAGTGGAATCTAGCACCAAGTAAATGAACCATGAATAATATATTTGATATATAAAATTATAATGTGTTTCATTTAACTAATAACATATAATATGGGATTAAATCTGTGTATAACATAGAAAAAACAATCACATGGATTATAATGACTAGTTTCATAATGACTAAATGCATAATTTCAAACATCATAAACCTACCATCAAGTCCCCATGCAAACATCTCATATAAAAATGTGTAATAACTCATCCTAGAAAATAAACTAGTTTTTCTCATGAGTCCTAACAATGCATCAAGGTGCGATAGTGCCCCCCCACCAATCACTCTCTATGTTGATTTCATTCATCATATGAAAGGTCTGGATCATAATTAATGTAAAAATTTGTATTGGAAAAATAGCATAAAATGATTAGTAATATATCAAATCAATAAATAATATCATAAATCATTCTCTGTAATATGGTGAATAGTATCAAAATAGTATATTCCATCTAAATCATAATATTCACCAAAGAATATTGACATACATTAATATACATTAAAAATATCACTAGAAAATTTCTTAAGGAAAATATCAATTTCACTTCGGAATTACATATTTAATGTAAAATATTATTCTAAAATATTAGAAAATCATTTTATTTCAAAAATTAAAATTTAAAATTGTAATGGTATTTTCAATTAAATGAGTTTCTATAATGGTGGGTAATTACAAACATGATCTATAAAATAAAAAACAATATTTTAACCTAATTTCAAAAAGGCTAAAAAGTACCCCATTCAAAAAAAAGGTTCATATTAAAATATATTGCAAATAATAAAACCTCTATAAAAATGTCTTTAGTTAATCATTTAGAGAGTGTTGAAAAAAATCCCTGTACATATTTTAAGAAAATTATAGACACGGGAGATAAAGATTCACATCCGTGATAACAATATAATGTCGGGTTTTCATATAATAATTATTTTGTTATCTTCATTATATAATATTAGGAAATTGATAGGATAAATTTTAATTTATAGTAATATATTAAAAAATATGAAAATTTATTCATTTTAAGATAGTTATAATTTAGCCAATGGTGACATAAAAATTACGAATTCTGAATATTAATGATAGTGTGAAACAAACGCTTACCATAAGTATGAATTCCTTCATATATGTATGAATATAAATTATAATAAATATATATTTTTATATATACATTCCATAGAACTAATAATATATATCAAACCATATGAAATTTAATTATGGTATTTTATCACCATTTCAATAATAATTCATTGATAAAATATTTGTCCTTTGTAAAAACTGCTTTAGTTTTCATGTATGCTTGGTTCAGTAGTTTCATTCCTTTTACTTGTATCACAGTTCATTAATATCCACAATTTTAATCATTATTTAAATATAATATATATTAGTTTTATATTAATTTAGTTTATTCAATAAATTTTAGAGATAGAAAAATGAATTACATTGTTCATGGAGACGATAGGCCATATGTAGGCATGAATACCATTTAACTAATTTTAATAGATAGAACGAAGGAATAGTAAATAATAAATATACTTTATAGCCTCATTTTTTATCATAGATATCATATATATTCAATAAATATACCATTATTTCCATATTTTTCAAAATAAAAAGGAAAATTAATCACATCACTTCATATATGTGGTAGTCCACACAAACTCATGAGTGATGTTATACTTTTCCAACATATTGGATGGTTTGAATGTTCATATGATATAATAATTCACGAATTATAATTTTTCTTAAATTTAATATACATACATTAAATCCATCATTATAACCATATATGATAGTTTATGATGGAATAGAAATTTTATAGATTCATGTGGTGGTAGTCCACCGTACACACAATCAACAATTATGTTTCCCATTTTAGGGAAGAAGGGATGGATATATTTTATTCCATTAATACATGAAAAATATATATATTTTTTATATACTATTATATTTATTTTATCAAATTTCATTAACACTTTCAGAAAATAAATGAGGAAATTAAATGAAAACCCATAGTCAAGATCTATAATTCTACTTTAGTCAAATTCATAGAGATTATAGCTAATACTTTCTAATAATGGTTTTATGATAATAATAGGGAAACTACGTTATGGGGGGGGGGATTTAGGGAAATTATTTGGAAAAGTATTCAACAAAAATGGATATTATTTCCTGGATTGGAGAGGAGAGGTGTGCCCTTTTATAATTGGGGGAGATGAAACACTTGAAATATTTTTAAAAAATAAAATATACCTTTGCATTAAAAACACCAAATGTACCCAAAATAAACCATTATTGAAACCTTGATGAGATAACATCGAACACTGTCAAGAAAGTAGAAATTTAAATATTTTTGGATCATTTAGACACATGTCATTTAATACAACCGAACATTAAATTTTTTTAATATTAACCGCAAAAGTAGATATTTTAATTTTTTTTATATACATTATGACCAATATATTTGTTTATAAAATATAATAGTTTTAATTATAAATATCAAAAAAATGAAACACATTTTATCAAATTTAGATCATAAAATTCGTTGAATTTTATTTAAATTTTGTCCCTCAAATGCGACATAGATGTGGTTTTCCCAAAATTTCATACTTATAGAAATTATTTATATAACAATTATACATATAGTTGATTGAAATGAATTAAATTTGACTCATAATAATATAATATATATTATATTACTTTTATAACCATTGAAAACGAGATTTAACTTTAGAAATTCTTTAACCGAAAAGACAATGTTAAGAAAAAAATTCAATATTCATTGAAAAATTATTATTTTCAAAAAATTCTTAAAATAAAATTATAAGGTATTTTAGACGTGATGGTATAAAAATTAAATTCATATTTTAAAATGAATTTTTTATAATTTGTGAAAATTAAATAAAAAATATTTCTACTAAGCATGACGATACCCACTTTAGAAAAAAATTGTTTCGAGAAAAACATTATTTTTATTCTTATATCCTACCTTGAATAAATGATAGATGAATTTTAAATAATTTTATTAAATATATATGAATTGAGTTAAATTCATTTTACAATTGTGATAAATTTAATATATTATTATAAAAATACATTTTTTATATAAATACAATTTTTCCAAAAAAACATTACATTTTAAATTAAAATTATTTTTTTATTATTATCAATTGATCACCCATGAATTTATTTTATAAATGTGTAATTATTTTTTTGTTAATTCATTTATTTTTATTCATACCCAAAAATTTAATTAATAGGATATAATGGTATACAATTTTACTATTCATTTAGGCACATTGCTATGTGTATCACAATCAATCAAATAGATTAAATTTATTTCCAAAAAAATATTGTAAAATTTCTGGGTGTTTCAAAATGTATTGGAAAATTAAGAATCCTTAATATAACTTTTGGATGAAAAACATTTTTAGAATACCCAATTTTATACCTAATATTGAACCATTGGGTCTATATGGATGGGCCATGTCATATTAATTAGGATTCATAGGTTTCCTGTATGAGATTCCAAGCAGATATCCTTGAATGTTTTTTTCTAGCCTAAATTTTTGAGATGCCTAGGATGGTCCTTAGGACCTGTTGGACACACCTAATATTTATGGGATACCCAGGTGATCTGGCCCTTAATTATAATATATTTCAACATATTTTAACTATTTTAATTGTCTTTGAATTACTAATTTTTTTTATTTAGTATATAATTTAAAATAGGTTTCTATTTGGTGGTAAATTATTAAATATCTTAATTTTATGTACAAATAAATGTTTTTATGTTTAATTATATTTTTTTTCAACATTGGGTTTATTATTTATGAAAATTTAAAGTATAAATTTCCATTTTTTTATTTTTTTTATTGTTATTTAAAATTTATATTATTATTTTTTTAATTATTTAATTATATGTATTTTTTAAAGAAACATTTTTTTACTAAATAATTTAATTTTTAGTAACATTAAATTTTGTCAATTCTTTAATAAATTTAATGATTTCATAACTTTTTTAATGATCTAAGTAGTTCATTTTTTTGTGATAATAAATTTATATTTATAGTTATTTATTTGTTAAACAATATAATGTGCATGATTTTATTTTATGTTTTTTACTTTTGTTTTAAATTAACTAAATATTGAAATTTTAATTCATTTTAATTTTTAATGAATTATTTTCATCTCAATTATTGTTCTTATTTTGAAAAGTTTTATCCATGTAATGGAATATCATCTATATCTACATATATTTTTACAGATAGTAGATCTAATATGAGGGATGTATCCAATTTTGTACATAGAGAAATTCATTAATGTAGATTACTTTCTGCACATCCAAATACGGGGACTTTTAAATTTTGTATTCACATATCTAATTATTCGATTTTGTCAATATTGAAAAACCTGATTCTCCATAAACCAAAATAAGATTACCTGAATAAAAACATTATTTCAGGGTAAGCTAATGTAGGCCGGAATAGAACCACTTGAAGCTACAGTTAAGCTTAGAATCAAACAAAGGCCTCCACCATTGAGGACACACGAAATGAATCTCAACAGAATCTTTCTGTTAAATATTCTTGCCATAAGGATCCCTGCAATATTAAGAAACACTAATTATCTTGTTTAAGCCTACTCACGATCACGTATCGAGGAAGACATATGCAATATTAGATCTCTAATGAACCTATAGTGAGATATCGTGAGTAAGGTGATGAAACTGGTGATGGGAAAAATCCTCAGTGGGAATTGATGAATTTTGATCAATTGAATTGGTTGAAATTGAATATGAACCTTCAATAAGGATATTAATGAATTTTTAATCATCTTACATGTATCATCGAGTATATATTTTTTTAATTTCTAGGTTTTCTTATTTAGAAACAATTACATATTAGTGTTTGATCATTTATTTGAAAGAATTTGGATTTAAGTGCTACTATCATTTGACTTGTGGGATTTTCATAAAATATAGAACACATAGAGTAGTATACTAGTAATAAAATGGATATATGAAAATTTATTTCAATCACATTGATGCTTGCTGAAGGAAAAAATTATAGATTATATGGAAGTTATGGAGGATGATTTTTGAAAGAGTTTTTTTCATAATTAAATTACATTGCAATAAATTTATGACAGGATGAGAATTATATGTGGGGAAGTTGTTGTGATGGAATATTTGGTTTAAGAGTTCTATTGGAGTGACTTTACCAGTGACTATAGCAGACATACATTTTCATACTTTATTGTTACATCCTTTTAAATATAAAAACATAATAGTCATACATTCACGAATAAAAAGATTTAGTATCTTGGGAAACATAGGATAATACATCACATATACATAATAAATCACAAATATTTATTTAAATACTTCTTAATTATACTTATAAAGGCTCATGGACACCTATGATTATGTTGTCACTATAGGATATACCTCATATAATTTGGTAAGCTAAAAGCCTTGTAAAGGGATGAATAAGAAAATGTATCAATATATCATGTATGTGAATAATAATAATAATCATATCATAATCATAAGATCATAATAAACACGATGATTAAAACATTTGATATTGTCATAAGACATGGAAATGCATAGAAACAAAACATCATGTCCTAGTGATACAGCAGAACATGTAGTTGGGAACAATGGTCGCATCATGTTCACAGATAACATATGTGCGTAATCATAACCTCATTAATGTGTAAAAACATAGCATCCTGTTCATGAATATTTCAAATAATCTCATAATATAAATTATATTAACAAAAGAAATGGAGGGATATATAATTCTAGTCCCACTCATCAAAACATAATATTTACATAGTTAAGCATGACACATAGAAATTATAATAATCATAATCATGAAATAACCATGGAAAGTAATGTGATTCATTAGGATTTAGTCAATTATAATTTCATGAATATACTTGCGGTTCACTAATGAAAAATTAAATTAATATTTTTCATAAACATAATCATTTATGAGTTAAGAAGAAGTATCTTAAGAGGTGTCAAAGATGTGTTTGAGAAATAAGATTGTTTTTAAAAAATAATTATATTATAATTAAAAATAAATATAGAAACCTAAATATACCCAAAAAAGGGAGTCATAATGAAAGGATTTTTAATTATAATTAAAGTAATATTCATACCCAATATGACATGAAATAGGGATTACCCAGAGAAAGAGTGTCAGGTTCTATAATTCTCTTAACAAAAATAACTCTTTATTTTTTCGTTGTTGCTTGTCGAGAATAATAAACAAGGATTTAATAAAAAAATGTTCTTGAAGTGAATTATTTTCATTTTTAACACAATATATAAATTATTACCATTTTATTTTTTTATTAATTTCCTTGTTGATAAAAAAATAATTTTGATATTATGTTTTCCTTAACCATTTCCCACTTTTCATTAATTTTCGATTTTTCAAAGTAATTTATAAATAATAATAATTAACATTAAAATATTATAAAACAATTAATTAAATTTTCATATATTATATATAATTCATAATTTTTATCCATGAATGTGTTTATATCACTAGAAATGGAAATTTCTTCAAACGTGGTTAACCGTCTTCGACGGGACATTATCAGAAGATTGGGAATGGGATGATTGAAATTTATATATGTCATAATTATGAATCTTTATATAATTGATATAATGATAAAATAAATGATAAATTTTTAATAAGATCTGGATCTTAATGAAATTGGTAAAAAAAGAAAGTGAAGAATAAAATGATATTATAGGTGATAGAAACCGACTCATTCCATGATATAGATTCTCTGGTAAAACACTAAAACTCCATTGATGTTTGGATTTCGTTTACTCGAAAACATTCCACGGTAGTATTTCCATCATTATAGGGAGGATTTGGGAAGAGTATTGGATTTGGAATGATGGGAATGAGCGATTTTCCAAGGGGAGGGAGAGGGTAAGATTATATTTCAGGACAGGGTCATTTTAAGAATAAAATATTAAATTTAATAATATATCAATGCTGAAACATGAAACAATGATTTATCAAAATATATATCATATATTAATATAATATAATGATTTTTAATAATTTAACCAACATTATAATATGAATTCATTGGTTTACTAAAAAGAAATTTGAAAAATAAATCTTTTTATTGTAAGGGATTACATATGTTTTTTGGTTTTTGAAAAAATATTTTCGGTTTGGAATTTAAGTTTATTTTACATTATCTAATCATTTATCAAAATTAATTATTATTTATCAGAACCTAATTTTATATTAATTTTTAGTTCTTTTTTATATTATGAATTATTTATTCTAAGATACACTGGTTTTTTGAAAAAAAATATTTTTAATATTCACCTGAATATTAAAATATTATAGAAATTCCCAAAAAGATATCCTTAGACAATTTTGATGTTCAGATTTCAAAAATGAAATTTGTTTTATTGAATTGAATTTATAAATAATATAATTTTAATCTTATATATTAAAATTTGGATTTTTACAAAATACTTTAAAATATACTTTATTAAAAACGTGGATATATTTTCTTTCTATTTTTTCATCATGATACTTTTTTGGCATTATATTATTTAGATTTACGGAGATTAATCATGATAAATTATATTTATAGAACTATTTTCTATTATTAGGTTAAAATAATATTCCAACTAACATGTTGCAATTCTCGATGGTCTTGTTGCTATTCTCATAGTCACATCACTATTCCAATGGTTACATTAATAATATAATGGTCAAATTACCTTTTATAAATACAAATTCAGTATTTTACAAAATATTCAACTCAACTACTATCAATGTTATATATATATATATATTTATCTACTTTCAATAATATTATATTATTTTACAATATTTAGTTTATTTTCTATAGTATTTTTCATGGGAAGGATAATTCAAGAAGATTAGGGTAATCCATATTTTCCCATTGTAGTTATTTTATTTTATTTTTCCCTTTTAATAATTGTAAATTCAATGTTTTTATTCAACAACTACAATACTGAATTTCATTCATTTAATATTGTGTAATTTGTTTCTCAAGTCGATGCATGTATCTCATATTGATTAATATCATATAATACACATTCACTTCAAGAAAATACTACCATTTATAATATTTAGGTTTTTATAGTGGCATATTTCCATAAAATAAATTCATACACTTGACCTCATCAAATGAAGTGGAGAATTTAAGTCAGTTATTTTCATGTTTAATTGAATAGGCTTCCATGTATATTGTGTAGGGGTTACAAAATTGAAAAACGAATCATACTAAAAATCAGACATTTTTCAGAATGAAGTGACACAGATAAAAAATAAGAAATATTAATGAGATCTCTAATATTATCATTTACCAATCAAGCTGAAAAATATCAATATAAACATTTAACTAATTTTTTGGTCCAGGAACATGATTAAATATTTTTTGTATACATCCCCAATGGTTTCAAATGGTGGTTCCTTTTTTAGAATATCATTGTTCATCTAAACTGTAAATTTTATCAAGGGTTCTGACCGTCAAATAATGTTTTGATTTTTTAGGATTGTTTTAATTAATTTTGTTTTCTTATCTCTTATATTTTGCGATGGTTATATTACTGATTAGTTCCTGATGTTCATATAGTGAATATTGTTAACTCATTCTGGCTAGGAATTTTATGAATGAATCTCATTGTATATATATTTCAAATCTAATTATGATCATAGCATGAGAATTATTATGTCTTGGTTCTTATCAATCATTGAGTGCTTCGACAAGCTCTTAATGAAAGAATGTTTATGACTCTGATATTATTTTTCCATTGATTTTCAAACTTAATGAGACGCACTATTAGATATATCAAACTACGTGTTGGAAAACTTTGTGGAATATGTATCATTTATGTAATTAAAAAATGGAATAACTAGAATAATATATTAGGAAATCCACTTATACTTTTCTGATCATTGTTTTCTTATTATCAAACAGTAGTTCACTAATATTTTTTCTATTTTTTTGGTTTTTTAGATTATAGTTTTTTTCATGTTATATTCTAGTTAAAAATCACCCAATAAAAATATATTAATAAAATAATAATTATAAATCATGAAAAAGAAACTCTATAGTGTAAAACTATTTAGGAAGGAACCATGGGTTCTGGTATATTCAAAATTAATTAAAAAACATAAAGAATGTTTGAAAGGGAAAGCCCCCTCATCACAAAGATTCTACATGGGTTATTTTATATATTACTGATGAATAAATTATTCCTAGATATTATCCTTATATCTAGTGAGTATGAATCATTTATATCAAAATCCTTGGTTCATTCTATCGGAATCAGTCATAAGCATGAAGTCTCTATCATGAATGCCAAAAATTTCATCATGTGGATTCAAAAATTTCTTCCTAGTACTCTCACGATTCCATAGAAGAAACCCAATGATACGGTACTAAATCCTGGTATAATAATTTTGTTGGCCTTGGTATTCAGTATGAATTGTATTGTGAAGATCTTATAGTGATAGTGGCAATATCTGAAGAAGGTATAGTTGATCTCAAATGTCAAAATAGAACCCAAGGGTTGAAAATGGTTTATTTATTTATGATTATGTACTCTATTTATTAAATAAACATGGAATATCACATATGTATATACAATTACTTATTGGTTATTTAAGGGACCACCATAGTGGTTCCCTGCTGAGTTATACTCACACCCTTCTTGGTTGACCAAAACTATTTTCTACCACATGAATATCTGAATTGTTCACATGTTCTTGTTGTGTAGAGGTCCATGTTAGGATCTTTGAAATGTATAGTGTTGATGAAATTATATATATGTGTATGTAATGAATCAATATATATTATATATTCTTGTATTATAATCTTTCATTTATCTATTTTATTTGACTAGCCTAGTGGGAAAGAAGACTGTGTGTGAATGTTTGACCACAAGTATTTAAGATTTCATAACTTCAGTTTTTAGTTTTTTAAGAATTATTCCTCTTTTTTGGTTTTTATTATTTTGATTTATTTTTATGTATTTTCATTTAGTTTTTTCTATATTTTTTTTACTATGATATTGGTGTATAGTCTCTCCAGTGTATAACGATTAAAACCAATTTCATGTCAAAACCCACTAAAATGTGGAGAAATACACTTAAGGTTCCATTCATTCCCTATACAAAACACTGATTAGTAGTCAATGATCATATAATTAAAAACTAGTATTAAAACTTTTGGTTTTCTATTCTATTTTGAAATATGGTAGACATGTAGTCTAAAAATGTATCAGATCATATGATTCACCATTGACTATTTCATCACAAATAGATCTCATCACTTTAAAAGGTTATGTTTTCTCCATGATCAAAACAGGGTGATGGGATGTCAGTTCATCCTTCCATGGATTCCTCCTTCTAACTCATCATCATTTTGGGGTCACCCTAATAGTGTTTCTTCATGTTCTTGTATCTCATTCTCGATGTTATATATTTGAGGGTACAAGTTAACTATGATTATGCTGTCCAGATATTCCAAATGGTATGGATAAGGAAACGACCTTAATTTAGGGGAGTAGTCACATTGGGAATTGTTGGCATGACTAGACTATAGGAAGATTGGTCTCATGTATTCTTAACCATTGGAATTTATCTCATAGAGTCATCTTTTGGGATGTAACTCAAAAAATATAATGGTAATAATGAGGTATTGAATTTAAAATTCAAATCTTCCCAAGATTACAGCTCAGGAATCCCATGATAATAATGTGGTAGCTTATGGAATTGGTACACATCATCCGATAATTTAACATCTGGTATCCAATGTTAGGTATGAGGAAGTAGTGTGAGATAATTTATCATTTAAATATCATGTGGAGATGGAACCTATTGATCATAACACACCATAAAGGTTGATCCAGGAGGCATATTACAAAGGGAATCACTATGAATGTTTACTGATTGATAGTCTTGAGCGCCCCTGGAGGTGGATCAATGAGTTTCACCCCTATATGTGAGGCACAATGTTTTATAATTAGTTGGTATTGAACCAAAAAGAGGCTTCCGACATTCCCAACCTAGATTAAAGGTATCAAAAATCTTGTAGTTTGATACCAATGTCTGAGGTTGTGTGATAGGACCAGTCCATGTAGTTTAAGGTCATGTGGTATGGAGACTCGTATCATCAAAGGAGAATTGATGCAGAATGGAGTGGGGCTTATACATTGATGCTTCAAATTGAAAGAGGATTTATCTTGGTTGGATTTATCTTGGTTGGATTATATGGGGCGATTCATGGCAGATACCCATGTGGATGGAATAGTCTTTTGGGATTTGGCATCCCAGGGAAAATCAGGGCGCATTTGGATTGAGAGGTGGAACTAGATGAAATGGGTGGAACATTGGGGTCAATCCTTGAGTAGGATTCATAAATTTTCAAGTTTGATGGGAATCAAATCCCACATATTTATATTTGGCTCATTATTTATTACACATGAAGAGAAGTACTATCTAGTTGGGGATTCTTCATGGAAGCTACACATTAAGGGGACATGTGATTGGGGATTACGTGTAGGAATGGCCCATTGGAAAGTGGTGGACCTAACTATCATGTCATGAATGATGAGCTGATGAGGGATGGGGTAGGGGTTACGTATGGAGAATTCCCAAGAATTATATCATTACATGTGAGAAGGATATCATTCCCCAGGAGGATGATCTCATTCCATGTGATTCAGACATGGGGATTCTTATGATGGGTGTGTGGGGATTACGCATGGGAGATTCCCAAGGATGATGATTCCTATGGTGGTGAGGGAGATGGTATAATACCATGATGATCCTACATTTGTAATAATGGGTGAATTGCAAGGAATAAAAATATTGTTTAATGTCAGGACCATAGGGTGTTGGTGGTAGGTATTTTTATGTCATGCATCACGAACGAGAAGGACTCACTCCAAACCCCTTGGGCTTATATAACCTCAACTCATTCACCTTTGGTAGGGGGATGGATTTAAATGTTCTAGATTAGAATGGTGTGGAGGAGTTGGTTATCATAAGGTCCATATTGGTGTGCCTATGATGAAAAGAAAATGGAATTTGTATACATAGGATGAAAGGGAAAAGTTACGGCACCGCATGTACTTGAGGGACAAAGGACACCTCATGAGAGGAAGGATATTTATGTGCTAAATCTTGTTGGGATCCACAGATTTTATTTGAACATGGCATATGGGTTTCATGTCCAAGGGTCCCACACATGGTTCTATGAAATAATGGAAAGACATATATTTTAAAGAGGGAAGAATTAAATATAATATTCATGGGATCAGGGACAGGGGTTGTGTAAAGGATTGGGGTTTTCATGTAATGTCCAGGGTGCATATATGAAGAGACCTTCCATGAACCCAACATGGTTGGATGGTGGTTGGGAAAGGATTGCATAGTTGTGGGAACAGTCTAAGTTGGACTCACAAGGAACCTATTGCATGAGATATCAACATTGAGGGTTCCATTATTTTGAGATGTTGTATAAGATCATTCTAATGCACAACAGAGTATCAGTTTGACTTCTAGAGGATCACCAAGATGAATGGTGGTGTCCTCATTCTAAAATCCAAAATATTCAGTGATATCCAAGAATATATTGTTCAAGGAAGTGGTAATCCAAACATCCTCATCCATATCCACTGTGATCTAGCATGTAAGGGTCTTGTTTACGTTATATCTATCATTTAAGAGGGATATGCATGGATTAGGTTCTTGTAGGCAATGATGATGTCTTGTGCATGTCGAACAGGGGAATTTGAGGGGAATCTGTGGAAATGGAATAATATACAATACATTGGTCACACAAGGGTGTTTCACATAGTTGAAGTTTCTTGTGCATAATATAGAAATCTGGTCCACACCCACCTTTTCCATTTGGGTGGCCCAAATGGAAGGGACATGAGATATGTTGCATTGTTCATGCAAGAGTTTTTCCCACATATTTCAATCATGCATATATACCAAGAATACTATGTGCACCTTATTATAGAATCTCAAGATTTTCCAATGAGTGAGATGCTAACATTTGTTTTAAAAAATAAGGGTTTTTTATGAAATCATTTTGAATTAAGCTCCAACAATTTACACACTATATATGTTAAAAAACATTCATTTTAAACTATTATAAAAAGGGGGAAAAGTTACTTATTCCGAAAATAAAGAGAATATTATTTTTAAAACGTTTTGTAAAATCTCCAAAATAGATGAATCATTCATTAAAAACTAATTTGGAGAATATTAAAAATAACCCTTTACACATTTTATTGAAATTATCAACATAAATGTGAAATAGTCCCAAATGAGAAGGAAAAAACAATTCATTATTTACTTAATTTTTTTAGAATAATGGGTACTTAAAGACTGTAAATTTAATAGAAAAACATTTATTTATAGTTTAAATATTGTATAATAAATTAGTTTTGGTTTTTATGAGAAATAATTTCCCCAGTGGAGACATGAACATTAAAAATCCAGAATTTTGATGAGATTGTGAAACAAACCCTTATCATAGGTCCAATTTCTTTATATGTGTCTAAACATATTGAATAAAAAATCTTAATTTATAATAATTCTATTAATGAACCATAATTTTATATATAATACAATATACTATTTATTTTTAATATTTTATCACCAATTTTTTAATAATTCTTTGTTAAAAGTTTTGTTCCTGGAAATAACTCCTTCATTTTGCAAGAATGTTTAGTTTGGTAGTTACAATATTTTATACATTGATATTGGTTAAATCATCTAAATATATTCAATAATGATAAAAATATCATGTATATTCATTATATATTTGTTTAGTTTGTTCCATAAAATATAGTGACTGAATAATGAACTATATTGTTAAAGGAGATGGTAGATCATTTGTACGCATAAACAATGATGTTATTTTTTGACGAATGGAATGAAGGAAAGATAAAAATATATCACCTTTATAGATTAATTTTTATATCATATATGTCATATATATATATTAAGTCTATCTATAGTACTATAAAAGTCAATATAAAATAAAAAACTAATGACATCTCATAATGGAGGAGGTAGTCCACATGTACGCATATGAAACATTATCGTTTAACATTGGATTAGAAGGTAAGAAGGTATTTGTGATATTATAATGTTAGACTACATTTAAAAAAAATATGATATACACATATTAAATATATCATTATATTTTTTTTATGAGAGGATGTTATGGAAAACGAATTACATCAATTCTCAAAGACGTAGTATATCATAAACATTATCAAGAATTTTGTTTCCCATTTCATAGAAATAAAGACAGATATTATTTACTATACAAATAGAAAAAATATATTGGATAATTTTGTTATTATTTTATCATATTTGATTAATATTTTAAAAAGTTATAAGGAAAAAATAAAAAAAAAATGCATGGTTTGGAACTATACCAGTTCTTCAGAAAACCTCTGCATATTTAAACCTAAAACCCTCAAGGAATGTTTTTTAATAAATCCCTGGAGTCAAGGTTATGGTTATAAATTTAGTGATATTATCAGAGTTTTTATATAAAATATTATTTTAGTGTGGAGAGGTGAGTATTAGGGTTGTCCTTTAATAAGTAGGATAGAGGACACACTCAAATGTTTTGAGAAAACTACAATATACCTTGGTTTTAGACACTCTAAATAGATAAAAAATGGTCCATTCATAAAATTTAAATGAAAAAAAAGAAAATATTTCGATAAAATAGAAATTATATTTATTTTTTATCATTTAAATATTTCTGATTTAGTTTAACCCCCAGTAAACCTATTTTAACCTTAACGATAAAAACATAATTTTTAACGTCTTTTACTATTGATTATTACAAAAAATTGTTTTATATTTTTTCTCTATTATTAGATATAATGATTTAAAATATTGAATCAATTTTTTCAAATTAAATTCATATAATTCTAATAGCATAATATAATATTATACTTGCAAACTCGATGAAAATATAGGTTTCTTATGAAAATCGTTTTCTTATAATACAATTTTTTATATAAAATTTAAACATAAATTGGTTACAATGATATAACATGGATTTATTAAAATATTATTTTTTTAATAGTATTAATAATACTATTTTAAACATAATGTAACTTTTTAAATTCTTAAAATGAGAATTAATTTTTTATTAAAAATAATTATTTCTCACTATTTATAGAAAAATTAACATTTTCCAAAAAATATCAAAATATCATTCTAATAGTATGTTTTCAATATGATTTAAAAAAAATTGTAAAATTTTTCAAATTCATTTCATTATAGTGCGGGAAAATAATATTAAAAATAAGGTTGAAAAAATGATGAAATATCTTTTTGAAAAATATGAATTTTTTGAATAAAATTGGATTTACATTAATATGATGCCTATAAAAAATATTTGATTAATAAAAAAACATTTATCTTAATATATATTAATTTTATAAAAATCATTCACCAATAGTTATTAATTACATTACTAATTTTAGAAAACATTGCATTCATAAAAATAGTTTTTAAAAATACATTCCTTTTTATTCAAAATGAATTATTATTTTATACTAAACAATTTATATTCAATGACATTATTTTATATAGATGTATTCCATATAAGTTTCATAATTTATATATTTCTACTCATAACCACCAATTTAATCCATCGGTTATAATAAAATAATTTATTATTCTTTATTTAAACATAAGGTTGTGTGTATCGCAAGATATCTAAGAGATTAAAATAGTCTTGAAATAAATATATCATAAAAATTCAAGGCGTTATATCAATCCCTCCTAAAAAATATCCTAAAAATTTTAAAGTATATTTTTTTCCTAAAAATGAAATGGGTGTTATTTTTTGTAACATAATCTAGTTTCCACATTTATTCCTCCATTTAATTATTTCTATAAAGTACCATAAAAGTCCAGTCATCCGATTCCTCAGTTTTACCCCTTTAGTTCCAAGAATACAGATTGGTTGTTCATAGTAAGACAAATCATGTTCAAATTCTATTTATTCATAGGTTATATAATGTATAAGATAGAAATGTACTTTTTTAACATTAATATATGAATCACATCATTTACATTAATGCTTCATGGTGGAATTTCCTTACTCTAAGACATAACCCCAATTCCTTCTAGGATTTTTAATGTTCTAATATACATGGGGATCAATTTCCCTTTCATAAAAATAATTATATAACCTTTCCATATATATACATTCATGAAAATATTACCTCTAACTAGAAATTTCAAATTTTTTAACTAGTTTTCAACATAGCGCTTTTTCTTGCATTGAATTATGTTGATATGGATTTTAATTATCGTTACTTTTGACGTTTCCTCCTCTATTTTTTGAAACTTTCTTGCTTCCATTCACCATCATAATTCAAACATGTTGGGGTATGACATATCTTCCACATAATAGTTTATATGATTCCATTGTAATAATTGAATAAAATCAATTATTATATGTGAATTATATCAATGTTAAATATTGATCCCACATTCCTTGAAAGTCAAGTGAGCACGACCTCAACATATCATCTAATATTTGAATACTAATTTCATACTATAGATAGTTTTTATTATGATAAGCGGTGATAAATTTAAGCTTCATATCAACAGCCTTTCTAATTGTATTGTAAATTATGGATCGTGATCAAATACAATTGAAATAGGACATTCATGATGTCTTAAAACATCATTAATGGAGGTCCATGCAACATAATCAAGAGGTAAATATTTTTCTATACTGAAGATATATAAATATTCATTAAGGTGATAAATAATATCCAATAATGCATCATCCATTTTAAGAGTAATTAGTAGTCTATAGAAAAATTCATGGTAATTTCATCCATCATCCACTTAGGAATGGGTAGAGGTTTCATGACTCCTCCTAGGTGTTTTCACTCATCCCTCATTAGGTTAAAATCTAATTATCAATATTTATAATCAGTAAATTCCCACATCATATAATACCACCTAAACTAGTGAGTTAAATCTTTATAAATCGTGATGCTACCTTTATACAAAGAGAAATTATAGCTATGAGAATCATCCAACAATTCCCTTTTCATATCCAGTATAGATTGAACACAATGTCTCCTGACAAACTTCTTCAATCCATCCTCATATATGATGATTTCCCATTTTCCATCATTTAGTTCCTTGATATTCTTTTGAAAATTATCAGCATCATATTGCGAAGAGTCTATCTTTTTTAACAAAGTTAATTAGCTAATCTCTTCAAAAAAGTTTCATGTCACCCCAACTTTAATAATTCCAAAACCACTTTTAGTAAATCTATGAACATATGATCCTTATATATGCTTATGTTGGTCAAGAATAATAATATTTTTGAATCAATGAATCTAATACATCATATTCCTTCTATAGGTGTAATTTTATTGAGAAATTATAGTCCTTGTGTCGCTAGACCAATCACCTTTTCCTCGTATTGACATCTCTCTATGAGAAGATATATTTTAAAAAATAATAATCCATATATATCACATATTTTTCACTATATAGATAATATATAAATACCATTAAAATAATTATTATGAATTCCAAATCAATATCTTAGGAGAAATTTTTTTCTCACGAATCATTAACTTCTTTTAGGCATAGGCAATATGTTTTTTTCACAAAGGCACATGAAATTCCCTTCTTCGATACATGACTATATATTATAAATTTATCATTTAATGATGGTGGTTTCAAAATCATAGAATTAAAAAATCTCTAATTCCATTATTCAGAAACATTATTCACATTCCATTTTCTATATTTTTTTCCCATTTATGATTAAGCTTAGTTAATGGGTCATCTAATGAGAAAAAGATTCTAAAAAATCCTTGATAGTATCCTTCCAAAATAATGAAACAACATACCATTATTATGTTCATTGTTATAGGTAATTCATGGAGTTAATTTCCTTTCTATGATCAATTGAGAATCTATACTTAGATAAAATATTTAATAGAAAAGAAACTTTCTAATGTTATAATTCAATCTTTTTAAATTTTCTATGTAAATATTTTCTTCTTAGAGTATCAAGAATTATATGCATTTGATTCTCTCTTCCAGAATATCTATTAGATTAAACCCTTATATAACAATAAAAATATGACATCAAAATTATATTGACAACCCTTGAATATATTTTTTATTATATCTATGAAGATAGTGTGTGAATTGGTCAATCCAAATTTTATTACTATGATCTCATAATGTCAATACTCGAGTTGAAATGTTGTCTTCTAAATATCATCCATTTTTACTCACAATTAATGATACCCATAAAAAATTTCAATCAATAAAAATATGTTAATCCATGATTTTGATAAATAATTAATCAATTTGAGTTAATGTATAATTTTTCTTTATTATAATGACATTAATTTCAATATTATCAATGAACAACCTCATAGATTAATATTTCAACATAATGAATCCCCATGTTTAAATAATATGTAATTAAAATACATTATAATAAATATCATCTAGATATTTCTTCAACTCCACTAATTATATAGTTTCTATTTTCTTGTTAGTGTTTGATATTGGTCTTCAATCCGGGATTAAATCAATGGAAGAGTCAATTTAATACTCTGTTTGATGTTCGAGTAATTCCTTATGAAAAAATATAAATATATTCCAATAAAATAAATAAATCCTAAATATGAAGATTACCGTTTTCATTAATATTTTTATTTTCATCTTTTTTACCTAGAATCTCATTTAGAAGAGCTTCTAGGTTTGATATGGGCATGAATATGATAGTTGAATCTCCTCTTTAAAGATAAGGATTTTCACATCATCATCATGAATCATAATTTCCTACTCTTTTTAATAAATGTTTTGCATCATATTTTAAAATCCATTCCATGCCATATTCTATATCGAAATCAATTTTAAGTATAATATTGATTTTAGAAAAGAGGTAATATTAATGTGACATAAATGAAACTCACAGACACATTCTTCTTATGGTGAGACATCTACTTGGATTCATGACGTATAATTCAATTGTAATGGTGCTAGGAAAATATTTAATATTATTTGAAAATATACTATATATAATGGGTGTGATGATCCAAAATAAAATAAATAACTAGATAAATTTTGGTATACTATTTAAGTACCTTCCACAACATCATTAAGAACACCAACCTCATATATTGTGATTAAATAAGCTTGGACATGCTCCCTCTGGATTTTTTTGTAATATTAACTTCATCCATACAATAATAATATACATTATTTCCCATCTCCTTATTGTTTAAAAATTAAAAAAATGGTTTCTTCTAACTCTCTCTTTCAATCACGATCGTTGAGTATTTTCTCTAAAATTTTGAAGTAAACACCCGTTCCTAGAAGTTGTGTTCCACTTTTCTTAATTATGAATTTATTAAAATTTTATAACTCCACCATTCCATTATTATCATTTGATGTTTTTCCTTTTACAATATTCTCTGTCACTATTTAATTATCTTAATTTCCTTTGAATCCATAAAACATAGATAATTATTTCTCTGTCTTGATAACACATCATATAATATCTTCAAATGATGAAATTGTTTACCAGAATAGTTCCCTTCAAAGTATTGTCTTAAGACACCAAAAAATTTCCAATCATAGTATTTGGAATATATATAGAGTCCATATGATTCTTTTATAATCATGTAATGTTGGATTCCTGTATAGAAATGTTTTATCTTCTTTTTGTCCTCCACTCCAGATGTGCCACTAAATATTCTATCATTTCTCGAGATGAATGTATTTTTCCATGAAAAGTACCATAAAATACTTCCATTTGACGATCATTATTTCCACATCATCCTTATATTATTGAATAAATGATTACCTTTTATCTGCATCCCCTAAGAGAGATAAAATACCATTAAAACATTCATCATTTCCTTATTAGTTCCATTTAATGCTTTTGGTTTCTGATTCTTAATGTGGTATAACATTGTTATAAAAATTTTTGGATCAATTGGATACTCCATACAAAAAATGTTACTTGTCATAACCTAAGTCAGCTACCCCAATATAGTTATAATTTGATCACCTCCAACTTTATCTCTATCTCCAGCTTCATTTTATTTGCAAAGAAAGTAACCCCAACATGGATTGTGAACAACGATACTTTTTTCATTCGTTAAGATAGGATTCATTTTAATGAAATGGAATGAAGTAGATTAGATTACATCATTATGAATCAAAATTTATAATTTTGAGAATCATGAAACACAAGACATTACATTAAACATTATCTATACCTAATCATAAAATCATCATCTTAGTATAATTGTGTATATTTTCAAATGATAATAACATTTTCAAATCCTTCATAATGGTTTGTGATGAAAATTTATATTATCCAATGAATATTCCTAGAGAGTATAAAACCAGGTGCACAATGATGGAAGACTCAACATGCACAAGAATGATGGCCAAGATATACTCAAACAAATTTTGGGTTATTATGACAAGATAAATTTGTGTCAAAGCCACATAAAAGTTTAGTATACATGCATGGATTTATTTATAGTAAAACCAAACAATCATTACCTTACTATAACATTAGTATGTTATCCTAAATATAGTATTATCCTAAAATTCATTCATAGTGACATATTCCATTAACAATTTTCTTATTAAATAATGTTCCTATGGTTTCTACTAAACATTTTATTATACCATATGGTAAGAACAGAACTATAGTAGAAAAATATGTTGGTTATATTATTTTATTAGAACTAGATAAATGTAATTTCACCCTAAAGAATGAGATAATTTAGTATACTAGGAAAACTTGATACATACTTAAATATCACATTACAGTTGAAAAATAAAAATAAACTGTGGTGTTTTCATTTTTACACCATTATTAACAATAGAATATCCTTGAATATCAATCATAATACACATCCTGACATCATGGAGAAAGGAAATAAAAAAATATAGCGAGCAATGATGCACAGAATAGCTATGCATACCATGCATGCTAGAACCAAGTAAATTAAACATTAATAATATACTCAATATATAAAATTAAAAAGTACTCCATATAACTAATACAATATAATTTGGGACAAAATCATTGGATAACATAACAACATAGATAATCAAATGGTTTAAAATGACTATGATCATAATGATTAAATATATAATTACAAACATCATAAACCTACCATCAAGTCCTCATGAAAATATCTCATACATAAATGGGCAAGACCTCAGACAAAATCCCCAACCTATTTTTTCATGAGTCATAAAGTTTCATCGATGGGATATAGTGGTCCCCACTGATCACATTATAAATCAAATTAATTCATTATATGAATGGGGTGAAACATAATTAATGTAAACATTCATATTGGAAAACAAACATAAAATAGTTAATAATATATCTAATAAATAAATATAATAATAAATTATCCAACTTAATATGGTAAATGGTATCAAAATAGTATATTCTATTTAAATTTTAATATTCACCATAGAATATTTCCATAGATAAATATACTTTAACAAGAAAGTAGAAAAATTTCCTAAAAAATATCATTTTTTACTTTGGAATTACTTATCTATAGTAAAAAGTAATTCCCGAATATTAAGAAACCATTTTATTTTAAAAATATAATATTAAAATTGTAATGGGATCTTTAATGAAATGAGTTTCCATGATGGTGGGTAATTCGATACGTGATGTATAAATTAAAAAAAATATTTTCACACTATTATAAAAATGTCAAAAACTCACTCATTCATAAACAACTAGAAGGATAATTTAAAACTATTTTTAAAAAAAAATACATGTGAAAATTTTCATTAATTAATTATTTGGAGAATGTTTAAAAATATCCATTTACACATTTTATGGAAATTATGGACATGGGAGTTAAAGAATCTAATTTGTGTTAAAATGATAATGTCAGGTTTACATAAAATTGTTATTTCGGTATCTTAATTATATAAAGTGCTGAAATGTAATTGGAAAAAATTTAATTTATAGTAATATAAAGGGGATATTGAATTATATTAGTTTTAGGATAGTAATAATTACCCCAATGGTGACATAAATATTACTAATTCTAAATATTAATGAGAGTGTGAAAACAAATTGTACCTTAAGTATGATTTCCATCATATATGTGTGAAACAAATTTATAATAAATATATATTTATTATACATAAATTCCATAAAAATAATAATATGTATAAAAATATTTAAAAATTTCTCAAAATATTTTAACACAATTTTATTAATAAATCATTGATAAAATTACAGTTTTGGGTAAAAACTCCTTCATTTTTCATGTTTGATTGGTTTGATAGTTTTGATCCTTGTAATTGGATCATAGTTCCATAATAACTATAATTTTAATCATTATATAAACAAAATACATATTTTTTATAAATTTATTTATTTTACTCAATAAATGTTAGAGACAGAAAAATATTTTACACTGTTCATGGAGATGGTAGGCCTTATTTAAGCATAAATACCGTTTCCATTTTATTAATAGATGAAACAAAGGAATAATAAATAATATTTCAATATTATTGAAATATGTTTATGTCATATATGTCGAATATATTCCATAAAAATATCCTTATTTTTATCATTGTCAAAATAAAAAGGAAAATTAATCATACCAATTCGTAGAGGCTGTAGTCCACACAGACTCATAACAAACGTTATTCTTTTCAAAGTATTGGAAGGTTAGAAAGTTGGTATGCTACTACAATTCTATTATTATAATTTTTCATAAATATATATACATACTTAAATGAAACAATATATCACTGTATGAGTGTTTATTATAGAAGGAAACTTTCATTGATTCATGAGGTGGTAGTCCATTGTACACACGATAAACAGTTTTGATTCCCATATTGAGGGAGAGGAGATGGATATATTTTATTCCATTAACAAAAAACCAATACATATATGTTATATACTTTTCTTTTTATTTGATCATAATTCAAGATCACTTTAAAGAAATAAAATAATAAATTAAATGAAAAACCATGCTCAAGAACTATAACTCTCCTTCAGTCAACCTCTTTAGGATTATACCTAATACATTACAAGAATGGTTTCATTATATAAATATGGATAGTATGTTATTAAGAGGGATTTAAGGAAAATATTTAGAAAGGTATTCACCAAAAAGCTCTTTTTTCATGGATGGAGAGGATATGTGTGTTTTTTATAATTGGCGGTGAGGACACAGTTGAAATTTTTAAAAGAAAAAAATATTCCAAAATTTTAAAAATGCCACATGTTCCCAAAATGAACCATTATTGAACCTTTTATTAGATAATATCAAATTTTTCTTGATAATAGAAATCATAATAGTTTTGGATCATTTCTACCCGTATCATTTTGTAAAACTGAATGGTAACCCCATTTTTACATTTAAAATTATAGTAGCTATTTATCTTTTTTTACTATAAATTATGAAAAAAATATTAGTTCATAATATGAAATAATTTTAATTATTCATATCACAAATATTAATTAATTTTTAAAAAATTGAGTTCATAAAATTGGCATATTTCTATTTAAAGATTACTCCTTAAGTGCGACAAAAATGTGGTTTTCCCAAAACAATCTTATGTGTTGATATTATTTATATAAAAATGATAGATATAGTTGATTAAAAATGAAATAAATTTTATTTATAATAATAATATGTATATAATTTTAATTTTATAACCATTTAAAACGATATTTAGCTTTAGAAATGTTTTACATGAAAATACAATGTTAAGAAAAAAAATTAAATTTTTCAATATTCATCAAAAAATTATTCATTTCAGAAATTTATTATAATATAATTATAACATAATTTAGATATGATGGTTTAAAAAAATAAATTCATCTTTTAAATTACATTTTATTGATGTTGGGAATATTAATTTAAAAAAATGTTCAATTCATAATGAAAACCCCCTTAGAAAAAAAGATTTTTAAGCATAATATTATTTTTATTATTATAGAATACCTTGAAAAAATATTAAATGAATAATAAAAAATTGATTAAATATATATGAATTTAATGTAAATCATGATCATAAACCTTATACTAGTTTTTGAGGACTTGAAAAGTGCATCTAAGAGACTCAAGATCAAATCTTAGTGGATAAATATTTTCATGGTACCATTGTAGTACTGTAGAAATCATTGTTCGATACTGTAACAACCCGAACTATTCATCCATTTGGGAATTTAGGAAACCTTTTTGGTCCTTAGGTCCTGAAAGGATTTTGGGCCACCCAAGGCTTTTGGGACACCCAATGGACTTTGGGCCACAAGAATATGCAGATGTACCAATATTACTAAAAAGGAAAATGCTCCAGATTAGGATTTATAGTAGGGGCATTCACCATAATAGAACCAACAAGAATTGGAAGAATGAAAGGGTATGAACATGCCATATGTATCAAGCATGTGCAGCTCTATACTAGACCGCTAGCTAACCATCCTTGCGAAGGGGGAGTGCTCATTTCATGACATGTGATGGGGAGGAGCAGTTCAAAGTTGTCTTGTTTTGGTGATTCCATCTAAGACCTACGCGTTATGTAATTGTCTCTAAGCCTTTGGGCCTTTGTAAGGGTTCCAACTCACCCCTTAAAAGGTGAATTATCAGAAATATTAAAAAATGAAGTCCTTTAGGCCAATTAGTTAGTCATTAAAAACATTCACCAATAGTGATAAATTTAATATGTTATTATATAAACACATTACTCATATAAATAAATTTTTTTTCAAAAAATGTTACATTTACATTCAAATGATTATATATTTTTTTCTTATCAATTGATAACCAATGAATTTATTTTATAAATTTGTAATAAAAATACTTTTCTAAAATCATTTAATCATATTCATACCCACCAATTTAATGGATAGGTTATGATGGTATACTATTTTACTATTCCTAAAGGCACATCGTTGTGTGTATCACAATCTATCAAAGAGATTAAATTTTTTTCCAAGAAATATATTTCAAAATTTAGGGGTGTTAAATTAATTATTTCATTCCTAAGAAACATTATATGATCTGGTGGATAAAACACATTTTTTGAATGCCAAGATTTATAAATAATATTCAACCATCGATTCTAAATAGACTGCCTATATCATATTACCTTGGATTCTAATGTTTCCTATTTGGGATTATAAGCAAATACCCATAAATATTTTCACTAGCATAAAATTATAAGATGCTTAGGATATTTGTCACACCCTGATCCTCTTTAAATTATTTTATTATTATTATTATTATTGAAACCAAAAAATAGAGAACCCCTTGGGAGTGTCGCCCTCCAATCTCCTTCTCCCACAGCGCAATGAACCCCTCCCTAGGTCCTCTCGTCTCTGCATCCAAACCCACTCCAGCACCCCCTACTCACTTCCCAGGTGCGGTCGACCTTGACATCCCTTTCCCCAACTGGTTACCCTCCCTTATCTCTTTCTCTCCCATGTTGCCTCCTCCTCACCCTCTTCAATGTCACAACCCGCTCCCACAAAACCCCTCCCCTCGCCAGCCATCTTCTAGGGCCAACCAGCAGTAGTGCAGACCCCCTTTCGCATTCTGCACTCTATCCAGCCGACGCCTGTATGCTCCGTGCTCTACCCTGCTGACCCCCTACATCAGCGACCCGACCCCCTTTTTCCAATGCACCTCCGGTGAAACCTCCTTGTCCAAAAACTCTTCCCCCTGAATTTTCTCAATTTAGTTTGTGGGATTTTCCTTCAATTTAACCAATAATATTTCATTGATTAGTAATTCATGCATTTTTTTATCCTGGTTTTATGTGAGTGGTTCATCTTTATGTGGTTATTCATCCTTTCACTAAAGCGGTGTTGCGGTCAGACAACATTAATGTAGGGGTTTTCATTGTTTTGCTATTGGATGAAATTTATATGATGCTTGGGTTATAAAATATTTTTTTTGCGCATTATTCACACAATGTTAATACATTCCATTAATTTGATATGGTGCTTTTTTGTGAGTAGTAATTGTTATAAATAGTAGTTGAAATGGTTCTTTGATAATACGGATGAATTTATGCACCCACTGTGTTTTATAAAATGTTATTTTTTCTTTAAAAGTAATATCAAGAATTGTTGTGATATTTATCTCATGATACATTTTTTGGTAGATTTGATTTACTATGCTGACTTCAAATGGTGTATATTTTGGTTGGATTTTATCGCATGAGAATTTGGAGTTGCGTTGTTTAAAAAAATGATATGGTGTTTTAAAAAGGGTTTTATGTTTTTAAAATGGGTTGTAAATGTTTTTTTAAAAGATATGAAGGGTTTGATTCAGTTTTCAAGAAGTCAAAATTTATGTGGAAGTTATTTTAAGGACTCTATAGATGCTTTGGTGTGCCATTGGATATTGGTACACCCATGGGTGCAGTAAGTTCACACATGGGTGTGTTTCCATAGGAATATGGTATTTTATAATGGAGTTATTTTAAATCCTTGGTCTCTTACATGGTTATTTTGTTTCTTTGTGATTTTGGTCCCTCTAGATTATTTAATTAATGATATGGTATATCCTTTGTGGGTTTCACAAAAACATACCTATGTATGTATGCGTATATGTATATATATATATTCCTTACACATATTCCCTCATGGTGGATGGAATATGTACATTGTATTAAGGGTATATATATATATATATGAGAATGAATGTGTGTTTTGGTGTTGGTCATTTGTGTCAAATTGTTCAAGAGGTGAACTACCCTGGCTTGACTTGATTCATTTTTGAGGTAGGTCCTCCAAGCACATGCCATTAATTTGAATTCCATGACTACATAGCATTTTATAAAAGATGTGTTTACATATTCATGTGGAATTTATATATGTAGATATGTAGATATATTTGGTGAAATGGATCTCACCTCTTAGAGATTTTGTTCACATTAATTTGCATAACTTGTCTAAGTCTATTTACAAATTGCTTCTAATTATGAATGTTTCCTAATTATTTTAAAATATTTTATTAAAATTTCCCTATTTGTGAATAGTTATTTTAAAACTAATATGATTTGGTTAAATGTGTTGTTTAAAACAAGAGTTGTTTTGAACCTTGAACTATGGTTTGGCAATTCAATGACATAAATGCCCATTTGGGACTTTTTAAGTATGTTGTGTTTTTTTAACCTGGAGTAGGAAATGGATTGGTGAAATGAATTTATTTTTTAATATTTTTATTTTATATTAGAATGATACTATTAAAGGCACAATTGTACCCTTATGTCACATTGAAAGTGTAAATGCCCGGTTGGAAATGTAAAGTGCATTGTAAAATGGATTAAATGTTCATGTGACATGACAGCCTGGTTGGAACCTTGGTTGAAAAGTAGTGTACATGTATATATATGTATATATATCTATCTATCTATTGGGAACCCTAATAGGAGGGATATCCCTTTATGGTTTATAGTATTGGGTGTCTATGTTTTCGGTAGGCTAGTGTGGTGACAGTAGGTAAGGTGAGTCATACGTCCAAGGGCCTCCTACATACAAAACATTACTATTACCACCATGGGTTCCTGTGCATCTTTTAAGGTCAATAGACATTTTCTAATCAACCCTGATTATAATGGTTGGTACCCCATTTATTTTCTATTAGGCCAAGTGGGATGTTCCACTAGTGAGGTCGAGTTAGGGCAGCAAGTTTGTTATTCACTTAAGGGAATCACCATATACGGGAAGGTGATTGCAAACCAAGTATATCCAGATATCACTCTAGGGATGTTTAAAAAAATCCCATGGTTGCATACTTGTATGTTTCTACTTTCATTTATGGGACATTGGGTTATTTGATCTCATGACATGTTTACTATAATTTTTTATAATATATAACTTGTATTGGAAGTAGTGGGCTTTAAAAATATTTTATTATAATGAATTATATGCTTTGGTAATTGATTTATAAGAATGAAATAGAAAAGGTGGTATTCTTAAAAGTAAAATCATATTATCTATTTTGTTAAAGGAGTGGAAAACTGTATTTTTATATATCCTATTTTAAAATTACCAATAATGGATTTCACTTTAGAGGTGGTTCATTGAGAGTGGATTATTTTAGCATTCCTACTAAGAATTTCAGTGCTCATGCCTACTATAACTTTTCAGATATAGGTTCTCAAAGTTTCTCATTACTCATAGAGTGGGAACGGTTCTGAGTTGGGTGGTGACCGAGTAGGTCATGTGGAGGTTTTTGCAGTTTATTCCTTTTCTATTTTTGATGCAAATTTTTATTTTATTGTCATTTTTTTGTGTTTTATTTATTTTTCAATTTTTTCCCACATGTTAGTTTTGATGCCCAACAGAAATTTCCATCCATTTGGGATCATTAATGCCCTTCGGGACTTAATACAGACCGGATCATGTAACCTGATGAGGGGCGAACTGGTTTGTTTCATGAAAAAATGTTATTAGAGGAGGTCCTTGATATTTATGGTTTTCGGTAGATGGATATTAAGAATGTAGGGACTTTAGAGGTTGATAATGGAAGGGAATCATGAACCCTCGCTCATTCTGAACCTCAAGTCCCCATGGGTTGTCCGAGAATTGGGTCCTTTTCTTATTTTGGTTTGTTTTGGATTGAGAGATGAAAATGGAGGAGAGCCAGTTTCATGTTTTGATTTGGAATGGAGTAGTCATCCATGTGATATCATAGTTCTTGATTCATGTTTCTCTTAGTGTTATTGCCTATCTGGGGAATGGCTCACTTCCATGTCATTGAGTTGGGCATAGACATTAGTCCCCATCTCCAATAGTTGGTGTAAGTGGTTTTTTGAAAATGAAATTTTTTTGGAAATGATGATGCTTCCTTTTAGATGGTTTTTGGATTGGTGAAATTGGTTTTAAAGGGAACTATTTTGGCATGAAAATTTGGCAATTGATTGAAATTGGTGAAGAAATGGAATGGATGGACACATATGTGATAGTTCATGAGATTCCATGGGTGTTTTTTTCAAATTAAATGTTTTACCTTATTTTCTAAAGGTTTTTTTAGAGGGATGTTTTTTCTATGATTATATTTGTTTTGTTTTTGAGATGGTTGTTTTTTGGATGAATGATATTCCATTAATTATGCTTCTTCATGGAATCTGTTTTCGGTTTTTGTTTTATATGTTCTTCAAAATGTGTTGTCCATAAAGTTCCATAAGGTTTCTTATGAGGCATGCTTAGTTTTTGGTCCCTCTAGTACATTTTTTGTCTTTCATGGTGATTGGGGTCCGTTAGAGGTATCATAGTGTGTTGAAGAGGTTGAGAATATCTTTGTGGTATTGGGAACTTCTGAAGCTGTCATAGTGTGTGATGTTTTGAGTCATTTCAAGGGTCCATCTATGGATGAATGGGAGTTGTTCTCCCCAACATTAATTCAAGTTAGGATGACATGGTAAGTCTTTGAATTCGCCTTCATCCATTGGTTTTGACTTAAATATGTGAAGATGAAGAAAAGGGAAGTGATCAAGAATATTCAACAAGTCCAACAGACGGTGAAGGAATTTATTGACCATTTCAAGGAACTTGTGTAATTTTCTCCAGTGGAAGTGTTTCCAGATTTGATGAAGACATCTCTCTCTATCGGTGGTCATCATCTAAATATCAAGGAGTGGGTTCTTATTTTTAGGGACCATCATATCGTGAAGCTGGTGTATGAGGAGTTCTTGGAGGAGTTTGTATATAGAGAGAAGATGGTTGTAAATCCAGCATATCCAATTTATAATAAAGGTTCACCATCTGGTTAGTATTGTGTGATAGAGGGATCTATTTCTAGTGAGTTCTCTTCTATGGTTCTAGATTCTAGTTTGTTATATATCTCAATGGCGTGCCATCAGAGTGGATATTTAGGGCACACAAAGCCATCTTGTCGCATCCATTAGAATATATGAAATCGTTGCGGGTGTCTGGTTCATCTTGAAATGTTATGTAGGAAGCTTCACCTGAAGAAGACACTGTGACCAGAGGATTCTTGTTCTAGACTATGAGGCAAGAGATGATTTAGCCATCAGAGCCCCTCCCACAGGTCATGGGATGAATCTCTCACGTATTCAAGAGTTGCAGGGGGTGTGAAGCCTTAGTTTGGGTTTTTTGTTCCGTGTTGGGATGGGAATATTTAAATACCTTTTGTTCTTGTCTCTGGAATTTTAATGTTTTGTTATTATTGTAAGATAATCGTTTCAATGGGAGAATGTGATGAACTTTTTGTATTATGAATCAACAGTGATGTTTGTCAGATTAGGGTTTTCTGAATTGTGTGTTTTTTTCTTAAAGTGTGTTTGACCCTTTTTAAGAAATTATTGATTAAATTCATAGGTTAACTTCTTAGAGGTTTTCTCTAATGTTGGGTATTTTTTGTCTCGGTCGAGAGTTACAAGTTTTGGAAGAGTTGTTGTTTCTCTCGGGATATAGAAGTTAGTATGGATCAGTTGAGAGTTCCATCATCCCCCCCCCCTTCCTGGGGTGGTATGATTGAGTGTTAAATTTCCACTCTAGTTGGGTTCTTGTGGATGGTAGAACCCTCTTGTGATCTTTCATTATATTGTGTTGCGATATCATTTGGATTCAATTGGGAATGGATTCAAGTTCTATCTATCATTTAGCTGGGTGATTTTATTAGGATAGAAAGTATTTGTGGTGTGGATAATTGACACACCTCGACCCACTTTAAATAATTATTCTTTATTATTTTTTTGACAAAAAATTAAGAAAAAAATAGGGTCATCTCCCCCACACTTTCTCCTACAGTGAAACACACCCCTCCCTAGGTTCTCTCCTCTATGCGGCCTAACCCACCACATCACCCCCTACTATCTTCCCTTGTGTGGTTGACCTGCACCTCCCCTACTATGACAATATATTATTCCTTCTCCATTTTTCACCCACTATGTTCTTCTTTACCCCCTCTGACGGTGAAACCGACTCCTGAAACACCACTCCCCTCACCGGCCCACCTCCCATCCAACTAGAAGAGGAAGCGACCCCCTTGAACATTCTGTGCTCTGGCCAGATAACCCCCTACATGCTCTGCACTACAGCCATCCGACCCCCTGCTCCGGCAGCAGTACACCCATTTTCGGGGTGCCTCTGGCGAATCGACCATGTCCAACAACCCTACCCCTAGAAAATTATCTCATAGTTTTGGGGGGTTTTCCTTATATTTAACCAACCCTAATTTTGTGATTAGTAATTATTTTTTTTCACTCCTTTTATGTGTGTTGTTTGTTCGTAGTAGGTTATTCATCCTTTCGCTGAAGCGGTGTTGCAGTTGCACACCATTGAGGTAGGTTATTTCATGTTTTTCCTTTTGGATGCTGTTGAATTGACACTTGGGTGTAACAATAATGTTTTTTACATTATTCAAAAAAAAATTAATGTGTTCCATTGATTTGTTATGGTGTTTTCACATGGGTAGAAATTGATAAAAAGAGTCCTTTAAATGTTTATTTGATAATGAAGATTTATTTGTTCACCCAAAATGTTTCATAAAATGTTATGTGTTCTAACAAAGTGAATCCCAACATTGTTGTGATATTTATCCCTTTTTCAATTTTTTTGGTAGATTTTATTTAGTGCAAGGACATAGAATGGCTCATGTTTTGGTTGGTTTTTATGGCGTGAGAATTTCAGGTGGTGTTGTTTAAAAAAAATAAAATGTTGTTTAAAAAAAGGTTTTATAGTTTTAAAAGGGTTTGTTAATGTCTTCTAAATGATATGAACGGTTATATTTGGTTGTTAATCAAGAAGTGTTTATGTGGATGCGATTTTAAGGTCTCTTTAAAGGCTTTTGTGTTCCATTGGATGTTGGCACACCCATGGGATCATGAAGTTCACACAAGGGTACATATGTGTATATGAATGTATATATCTTCCTTGCACACATTACATCATGGTGTGGGGATATGTACATTGGATTAAAGTGTATATATATTTGTATGAGAATGTATGTATCTGCTGCTGTGGGAGATTTTTGTCAAAATCCCCAAGAGCTGAAGTCCTCGGCTTGATCCACTTCCTTTTTAATGTATGTCCTCCATACCCACACCTTTAATTTGAATTCCATTATTGCATACCATTTATTAAAATTTTTGTTTAAATAATCATGTGCCATTTATATTTTTAGATATATATATGTTTTTGGTGAAATTCATTTCACCTCTTGGAGATTGGTTTCCAATTAAATTTCATAACTTTTCTAAGCGAATTTACAAATATTTTTTAATTATGATGGAGTCCTGAGTATTTAAAAATAGTTTAATAAATATTCTCTAGCTGTGAGGTTTATTTTCGGAAGCTGAAAGGATTTGGTTAATTGTTTTGTCTAAAACCTGACATGTTTGGCACTTTGAAGAGTGGCTTCACAATTCAATGATGTGAATCCCTATTTGGCACTTTTTAAGTATGTTGTGTGTTTCTAACCTGCACTGCAAAATTTATTTGTGTAATGAATTTGGTTTGGAATATTTTTATGGTATATTAGAGTGATGGTATTAAAGTCCTGGTTATCACCTTATGGTACTTTGAAAGCATGAATGACGGGTTGGCACCTTAAAATGATTTATGAAATATTTTAAAAGATCATTTGATGCGACGACCCGGTTGATACCTTGATTGATACGACGTGAAAAGTTTTAGACACACACACACACAAAGATATATATATATATATATATATCTTGAGAACCCTTATAGGAGGGATACCACTTTATGGGTTATCGTATAGGGTGTCTGTGTTTAGGGTAGGCATGTGTGGTGATAGTAGGTAAGGTGAGTCAGGCATGCGAGGGCCTCCTACCTTCACAACATTATTATTACCACAATGGGTTATTTGGAGTCTTCTAGAGGGTTGACTGATGGTATCTAATCAACACTAATTATATGTATTGATATCTCAAGGATTTTATTTTAGGCCATGCGGTCAATTCCATGTGAGGTCAGGTTAGGCCAGCTTGTTGGTTACCAACATAGGAGCTTCACCATATGCTGATAGGTGGTTCTGAACCGAGTATGACAAGGGATAACCTAAGGTATTTTTAGGGAATTCCCATGGTTTCAAACTTGTATGTTCCTACTTTATTTTATGGAAGTTTTATTTATTAGATCTCAGGACACTTTGACTTTTCCTTTTAAAATATAGAACTTGTTTTGGTGCTAGATGACTTTGAAAAAAATTCATAACTGTGACTTATATTCTTTTGTAATTTATTTAGAAAAATAAAATGCAAAACAGGGGTTTTATGAAAATTAATAATTTTTACCGGTTTTGTTAAAGGATTAGAGAACTGTATTTTCATATATCTTATTTTCAAATTCTCGAGAATGGATTTCACTTAACAGGTGGTGCATTGGGTGTGGGATTTTTTTGAATTCTTAATGATCATCATGGTGCTCACACCAACATTATCATTTTTGTTTTAGGTTCTCTATGTTTCCATCACTCTTGGATAAATCTTGGTTTTTAGTTTTGTGGCGACCTAAAATTTCACATTGAGGTATGTAATGTTTATTGTTTTTCTCTTCTCGAATATAGTTTTCATTATATTTTCAGTTTTTTTATTTTAATGTTTTCAAATTATGGGAAAAAACATTCTCACATTTTAGTTTTGTTTCCCGACAGTAGTTTCCATGTGATGGGGTTGGGGAACGCCCTTCAGGACTTGTTTTAGACTAACTTAGGTGACCGGTAAAGAGTCAACCTAATTTAGTTCCTGAAATAATATTATCAGAGGAATTACTTGTTATTTGGGGTGTATGGTAGATGAATATTAGGATTGTTAGGACTTAAGAGGTAGGTACAAGAAGGGCCTCACGAACACTTACTCATTACAAACCTCATGTTTCTAGGGGTAGTACACGAATTGAGTCTATCTATTGTTATGGTATTTTTTTATTGAGGGACAAAAATGGAGGTGATCTAGTGTCATGTTGTGATTTATCATGGAGATGTGACCCATGTGGCCTCCAAGTGCCCGATTCAAGTTCCTCTTATTGTTATTGCCTACCTGGGGCATGGATCACTACCATGTCATGGATTTGGCCATAGAGAGTAGTCCCTCTCACTGATAGTTGGTGTATGTTTGTTTTTTATAATGAAAAGGAATTTGAAATGTCAATTCTTCCTTGTAAATGGTATTGGGTTTGGAGAAATCGGTTTTAATGGATAATGTTTTGGGTGGAAAATATTGTAATTGTTTGAAATATGTGAAGAAATGGAATAAATGGAGACGTATGTGATTGTTCATCAGTTTTAGAGCATGTTTCTTTGAAATTAAAGGAATCACCATGTTTTCTAATGGTTGTTTTTTATAGGGATGTTTTTGATGTGTTTATAATTGTTTTCATACTGATACGGTTGTTTTTTGATGAAGGAACTTTAAGTAATGTTTCTTACAGTAGGTATCAGTTTTGGATTTTTGTAGTATATTTTGTTTAGAGAATGCACCCAGAAAGGTCTCTATGGTTTTTTTATGATTCATGCCATGTTTTTGGTCCTTCTCAGGCATTCCCAGTCCTTCATGATTATTAGGGTTTGTTAGAGGTAGTAGAGTGTCTTGAAGATTTTAAGCGCATATTCTCAGTATGGGAACTCCATAAGCTATTAGAGTATGTTCACTTTTGGTTCTATTCAAAGGTTCATCTCCTGAATAATGGGTGTTGTTCTCCTTTCCATCAATGCTGGTTGGGATAATGTGGGATTTATTTAAATCTTTCTTTGTCTGATGGTTTATACATGAAGAGGTAATGATGTATAAAAGGGAGGATCTTATGCATTTTGAATAAGTCCGACAGACGATGAAGGAATATGTTGAGAATTTAAAAGAACTTGTGTCCTTTTCATCAGAGGTTGCATCACAAGATTTGATGAAGAACTCCCTCTCAATATAGCGACTTTATCTAGAGATCAAGGAGTAGGTCATCCCTTCTAAGGACCATATTTTCAAGAAGATAGTGGATGAGGCGTTCCTAGCATAGTTGGTCTCTAGCAGAATGATGGTTGAAAATATATTGTATCTAGTTACTCATGAAGGTTCCCCATATTTGAGAAGAGTGTGCTAGAGATACCTTTTTCTATTTATTCCTAAGTAGTGGTTTTGGCATCTAGTTTTTCAGACTGTTCAATGGTGTCCCATCAGTGTGGACGTTTAAGGAACACAAAGTCACCATGTTGCATCCCTATGAAGATGTTCCATCGTTGCGGGTGTCTGGGTCATCTAGAGATGGTTTTTAGGATTCGTAAACTACATAAAAAATTATCACCAGAGGATTATAGTGTCTGACTATGAGTCAGTAGATGCTTCATCGATCTGATCCCCAGCCACTGGATGTGGGATGATGCTCACACGTAGTCAGGATTTTCTAGAGTTGTGAGGCCTCTGTTTTGGTTTTATGTATCATTTTGGGATTGGAACATTTAAAGGCCTTTTGTTCATTTTTCTATTCTATTAAAGATTTATAGTTATTATAAGTTCAATGATTCAATGGGAGACTATGATGAACTTGTCCTATTTTGAACCAACAGTTCCGTTTGTTTGATAATTATTTTCTAAATTGTGAATTTGTTTTTATTTTTCTAAAAGTGTGTTTGGCCCTTTTATGGGTTGATCTCAGATTAGATGTGTTTATTTTGAGATGTAATTTCCTATGGAAGAATCATTATTTAGATATATGGTTGGGTTTAATGCTTTTTTTATGTTCTTATAAGAGGTTTTTTTCTAGTGTGGGGGGCGGGTTGTCTAGGTCGAGAGTTCCATGTTTCAGTATAGGTGTAGTTTATCTTGGGCTATAGAAGTTTGTTTTGATTGGTTGGGGGTTCCCGTGCCCCCCTCTCCTGCCGTGGTATGTTTGATTGTTAAATTTCTATACTAGTTGAGTTATTTTGGTGGGTAGAACCCTTATGTGTTCAACCGTTCTCTTGTGTTTTTGTTTCTAATGGTTTCAATCTGGCATGGATTCAAGTTATGTTTGTTGTTCGATTGAGTTACTTTCTGGGGGTATAAAGTGTATGTGGTGGGGAAAATTGTCACACCCCAAACCCTTTTAATTTAATTTAATTTATTTTATTATAACTATAATAATAATTATTATTTTCAACAATAAATAAGAAGAGAAACCTTATGGAGAGTCTCCCCCTCTCCTTCTCCAACAGTGCATTGCATCCTTCCCTGGGAGCTCTCCAATGTGGTGCCAACCCCATCCCATAACCCCCTACTCTCTTCCCCTATGCGGTTGGCCTCGACCTCCCCTGCAACAACATCATAACCTCCTTTCTCCATTTCTCATTAATGAATCCTCATCCTCACCCCCTAAAATAGCGCACACGGCTCCCACAACCACCCTCCCCTCATTGGCCCTCTTCCCCAGCCATCCAACAACACCACAGACCCCATTGTTCATTCCATGTTATGACCATCCAACCCCCTATGAAATTCTCACTCTGGACAGCCAATCCCTCGTTCTAGTGGCCCTACACCCCCTTCTGGTATGCCTATTCCAAATCAGCCTTGTCCAAAAATCCTTCCCCCAATAATTTATCCCCTAGTTTTGAGGGGTTTTCCTCAATTTAAACAACCCTAATAGAATGAGTACTAATTCGTGTAATTTTATCATTGTTTTAGGTGTGTGGTTGGTCTGTAGGGGGTTATTTATCCTTCCACTGAAGCGGCATCGCAGTCAAAGTCCATTGAGGTTGGGATTTTCCTGGTTTTATTTTTCAATGTAATTAATTTTATTCTTGGGTGTTACAATAAATTTTTATACATGATTTTCACAATGGTAATACATGCCATTAATTTATTATGGTGTTTTATCATGGGTATAAAATGTAAAAAATAGTCTTTGAAATGGTTTATTGATAATGTGGATGAATTTATGCACCCATTGCGTTTGATAAATTTTTTATGTTTACTTTAAAAGTGAAACCAATAATTGTTGTGATATTTCTCCGTCATTGCTTTTTTGGTAAATTTTATTTAGTGAACATAAATTGAAGGGTGGATTTTTGGTTGGTTTTTATGGATTAATAATTTGGGGGGTTGTTGTTTCAAAAATTGAAATTCTATTTTAGAAAGGATTTTACTTTTTTAATTTTTTCTGTTAATGTCTTATAAATTATATGAATTGTTGTATTTGGTTTTGAAGTAATCAGTATTTATGTGTAAGTTAATTTAAGGTCTTTTTAGATTTTTCTGTGGGCCATTGGATGTTGGAATACCCATGGGTGCACTAAGTGAAAACATGGGTTTGTTTTCGAATTAAGATGGTATTTTAAATGGTGTTCTTTTAAAACCTTGTTCTATTAAATGGTTCTTTGGGTTCTATGTGATTTTGGTCCATCTTGGATAATTAATTAAATCTTTGGTGTCACCTTGGTGGTGCACACACACACATACGTAGGTACGTATGTGTGTGTCTATATATATATATATATCTTCCTTGGACAAACTCTCTCATTGAGTGAAGAATATGTACATTTTATTACTGGTATATATATATATATGTATATATGAGAATGTGTGTGTGTTCTGGTGTGGGCGATTTTCGTCAAAAGCTTCAAGAGTTGAAGAGCCTCAGCTTGATCCACTTTTTTTGTGGTAGGTCATCCATACCTGCACCTTACACTTGAATTCCATGATTGCTTATCATTTATTAAAAAGTTTTTTTTACATATTCATATTAAATTTTTTTATGTAGATATGTATAGGTGTTTGGTTAAAAGTATATCACCTTTTGGAGATTTGTTTCCCATAATTTTTCCTAACATGTCAAAGCCTATATTACAAATTTATTTTAATTACGAAGGATTCCTATGTATTTTAAAATAGTTTATTAAATTTTTATTAGATTTTGATGTGTATTTTGTGAAACTAAAAGGATTTGGTTAAATGTGTTGTTTGAAACCTAAATTGTTTGACACCTTTAAGCGTGGCATGACAATTCAATGACATAAAGGCCTAATTGGAACTTTTTATGTATGTTTTTTGTTTTTAACCTAGAATTGGAAATGGCTTTACAAAATGAATTTAGTTTGGAATATATTTACGTTATATAGGAATGATGGTATTAATAGCCCAGTTGGCACTTATATCAATTTCAAATTGGGAATACTTGGTTGGAAACATAAGGTGCATTGTAAAATGGTTTAAAAGTTCATGTGACCTGACAACCTTGTTGCCGCCTTGGTTTATATGATGGGTACATGTTTATAAAGAAACAAATACACACACACACACACACACAGACACAGAGATATATATATATATATCTAGTGGGATCCCCAATAGGAGGGATATACCTTTATGGGGTATTGTATAGGGTGCCCATGTTTGGGATAGGAACGTGCGGTGATGACAGGTAAGTTGGGTCACGTGTGTGAGGGGATCCAACATAGTCAACATTACTATTAAAACAATGTGTTAGTGGGTCTTTTTAGAGGGTCTAGTGATGGTTTCTTATCATCCTTGATTAATAGGGTTGGTACCCATGGATTTTCTATTAGGCCAGGCAGGTTGTGCCACAAGTGAGGTCAGGTTAGAGTTGATAGTTTATTATTGACATAGTGGCTTTACAATACACTGTAAGGTGGTTCCAAACTCAGTGCGTCTAGGGATCACTCTAGGGATATTTAGGAAATGTCCATGGTTCGGTACATGTATGTTGCTGATTTCTTTTTGGGAAATTTTTATTATTTGATCTCATGACACTTTTACATTACATTGTATAATATATAACCAGTTTTAGTACTAATTGGATTTTAAAAGAATTCATTACAATTACATATATTCCTTGTTAATTGATTTAGAAAAATAAAATAGAAAAAAGGGATTTTTCTTAAAAGTAAAAGCATGTTACCTATATTGTTAACGGAGTGGGAAACCATATTCTCATATATCATATTTTTCAAATTATCAAGAATGTATTAGACATTTGAGGTAGGGAATATGGAGTTGTTTATTTCAACATTCCTAATACGAATCTCTTTGTTTGGGCCTAATCTATCATTTCAGTTTTAGGTTTTCTACATTTCACACCACTCTTGGAGTGAGAATTGTTCTATATTGGGTGGCGATCTAGTAGGTCACGTGTGCAGTTTAATATTTTTCTCCTTTCACTACTATTTTTCATTTTATATTTATTTTTTCATATTTTCCAATTTTTTATTTATGGGAAAAATCATTCCCACATGTTGTTTTGGATTCTCGACACTAGTTTCTAGCTCGTCGGGATCGGGAATTCCATTGAGGCCTTATTGAAAAATAGCTTGGGTGACCAATTCAGGGTTAAACTGAGTTGGTTCATGATAATAGTCCATAGGAACTGATGGACACACATGATAATTATGAGATACCTAGAAGATGTGGCCATTAATTATAAAATATTTACACATCTATTCATTATTTTAATTGTTTTTTAATTAATTAAAATATGTTTTTATTGAATAATATACAATTGAAAACAATTTGGTGTTAAATTAATAAATATATTTATTTTATGTAAAAATAATTGCTTTTATGTCTAGTTATAATTTTTTTTCAATGTAGAAATTATTATTGGAGTTAATTTAAAATATAAATTTTCATTCATTGTTTGATTTTGTGTTCTTTCTATTAAACATTTATTTTAATATTTTCAAAATTATTTGAGTGAAATGATTTTTAAATTAAATATATTTTTATTAAATAATTAAATATTTAGTGATATTAAATTACGCCATTTCATTGATAAATTTCATTCTATATTATCTTTTGTAATTAATTAAATAGTTAATTTTTTTGAAAATAAATATTAATTGATACTCATTTATTTGTTAAACAAAATAATTTTCAGGACACTATTTTATTTTATTTTTTTACTTTGGTTTTTAATTTACTAAATTGTGAAATTGTATTTCATTTTAATTTTTAATGAATTTTTTTATCTTAATGATTGCTCATATTTTGAATAGTTCAATCCATGTATCAGAATATCAATAGCACCCACACAAATTTTTTTATTCATGGAATGAGGTTCAATGGACCCTTTTAGCTGAATATTCATGAAACTGAGGATACCGCCGAGTTTTAAAGTCAATAAGGCCATTGTGGATGTGGATCGAGATTCCATATAAAATCATCATTCGTGGGTATCACGGATTCCTGAGATTTTTAATCCAGTAGATGATTTCTAGTTCCTTTCCACAAAGGATGAATCCCCCATTATGAATCCACTCTTGATCGAAGAAGATGATGAATCATAGGAGGCCCAGGACCCCCATATGTTGAACGTGTTACCTTGAGAGGAAAATGAACTCAAGGTAAAGTGTCGAGTCCATTGAAGAAGATGACTACATCAGTGAAGGGTAATTGACACATAGATTGTTCTTAAAATGAGCAATGCCCCTACTGACTACAAAATCGGGTGAATTTTCTACAAGATAAATTTTGGTTGAGATGAGAACATAAAGGTGAAGAACAAAAAATTATGGTGTGTTAAATAATATGTAATTAAGGCCAGAAACAATGTTGATTCCAAATTGAATTTGATCTTCCAAGCTGATCTGGACTGTTAAAGAAACCCTGACTATGTTGTGTGAGTCTACTAAAGATCTCTTATTGTGGATGTTATATTCCATGTTAGATCTCTGATGAACCCATTGTGAGATTTCATGAGGAAGGTGATGAACCAAATTATGTTTAAAAACCTTAGTGAGAATTGATGAATTTTGATCAATCAATCTAGAATAAAATATAATCCAAACCTATTATAAAAATCTAACTGGTTTTTAATGTTCTTTCATGTATAACGGAGTAGATTTTGATGTTTCAAACTTATAAGGTTTCTTATTTGGAAGCAATTACATTGTAATTGTTTGATTATTTATTTTCAAGGATTTGTATGTAAGTTTTACTGAGATTTTACTTGTGGGATTCTCATGAAAGACTGACCACATAGGGTATTATACTAGTGTCATAAACTAGAGATGTGACCACTAATTTCAGTCACATTGAATCCTGCTAATGTTTAAAAATAATGATTACATGGATGTTGTGGAAGATGATTTTGGGATTATTTTTTTCATAATTAAATTAATTTTCTATAAAATTATTCCAGGAGGAGAGTTAAATGTAGACATGTTTCTGTGATGGGAGAGTTGTATTATGAGTTCAATTGAAGTGTTTTGACTATTAACTATATCAACTATGCATTTTCATACCTGATAGTAACATAATTTTAGATATAAAAAACTTAATATTTATACATTCACAGATCAAAAAAATTTTGTATCTTGGAAGACTTATGATTGTATATTACATATACATAATAAATCTTACATATTTATTTAAATACTTCTTATTAATAATTCTGAAATCATATAGCCTTCTTAGTTCTTGTAGTCACCATAACATTTTCCCCAAAGAACAGAGTGATCTAAAAGCTGAGTAAGAGGATGAATAAGAAAATGAATCTATATAACAAAGTTGTAAATAATAATAATCATCATATCATAATAATATGATCATAATAAACATCATCAGTGATAAAATTTATAATTTCAAGGAATGTTTAGATGCATACAAATGACACTCCAGGTCATAGTGGTCAAATACAACACAAACTTGTAAACAATGGATTAGTCATGTTCACACATAACATATCTTCATAATCATAACCTCACTATTATGAACAAATATAGCATCATGTTCACACATGTTTCACATAATCTCATAAGATTCATTTCACTACCAAATTAAATATAGGGATATATAATTGCAGTCCCACTTGTCAAATAATAATATATAAATTGATAAGAATGATAAAAATCTCATATAACAATCATGAACATTAAATAACCATCGAAATGAATGAGATTCATCAATATTTCATCAATTTTAGTTTAATGAAAAAACATGGGGTTCAAAAATTAATAGGGAAGAACATATTTTTCATAAACATAATCATTCTTTAGTGAATAAGAAACAACTCATAAGGATCCAAAGAAGTGTTTTGAAAATAATATTGTTTTCATAAAATCATTTTATTTGGATTAAAAATAAAGGTAGAAACATGTATATCCACAAAATGAAATTTTAGGGATTATGAAAGTATTTATAGTGATCATTAAATGAATATCCATACCAAAAATTACATGAAAGAGGGATAACCCAAAGAAAGTGTGTTGGGTTCAAGAATCCCCTTACATAAAATCCCGCATTATTTTGTCGTTGTTGTGCTTTTGGAATAATAAAAATTGATCTAGAAGTTGATTGTATTCAATTTTATCACTATTTATAAAATGCTACCATTTTATTTTTTTCCCTCAATTTTTTGGGTTATAGGAAAATGATTTTGATATCATGTTTTCCTTATACATTTCCCAATTTTCACAGTTTTATCTATTTTTTTCAATGTCATTTATAAATTAGAATTATTAATTTTCAAATATTATTATAAATTTTACTCATTTATTATACATTATATATAATTCATACAATTCATCCCTGAATGTGTTTATATATGTTGTCATGGAAAAGTCATTGTAAGTAGTTAACTGTCCTTCGATGTGACATTGTTGAACGTGCATGAAAGAGATGATTGAAATTAATATATGACGTAATAATGATACTTCCCATTATTAATATAATTTTAAAACATTTCATAATATTTTTATAAGATCTGGTTTATAATGAAATTGGGAAAAAAATAAAGATAAGATTAAAAATATAGTACATTTGACAAAAATTGACTTTATCCACGATGTGGCTTTCCTTGTACGATAAAAACACTCCATTCACATTTGGATTTGGATTACTCAAAATCATATATAGGTTGTATTACAGGATTTAGGGGGTGTATTTTGGAAGAGTATTTAATTTTTTAGATGGGGGTGTATGATTTTCAATGGAGAGGGAGTGGGGACTTCTATATTTGAGGACATGGGAATTTTTAGAATAAAATATTATATCAAAACTAAAACATATAACCGTGATTTGTTTTGAAAATATATGTTATATATAAATATAATATAATGGGTTTTATTACATTATCCCATTTTAAAAATTGTGTTCCCTGGTTTATTAATAACAATTAAAAGGAAAATTTGTTATTTTATGGGATCACATTCGAATTTTGGTTTTGGAAAAAAAAAATTTGGTTCAGAATTTAAGTTTATTTTATTTTAACTACACATTTATGAAATTAAATATTTTTTAGACAAACCTAATGTTCTATTAATTTTTAGGAAATTTTTACATCTTGAATTATGTAATTTAAGATACACTAATTATATAAAAAAATGAATTTTTAATATTCATAAGAATTTTGAAATATTTTTGAAAATTAACAAAAAAACATCCTTATAAAATTTTGATGTGAATATATCAAAAATGATATTAGTTTTATCAAAATTAAATTTAAAATTATTTAATTTCAGTTATAAATATAAAAAATATGATTTTTAAAAAATAATTTAATTTAATTTATTAAAAATGCACATATATTTTCTTTAATTATTTTAGTCGTGGGACTTTTTTAGCATTATAATATTTATATTTACTAAACATAATCATGATATATTTTATTTCGGTCAAAATTTACTATTTTTAGGTTAAAAAACTATTCCATCCGGCAATCTACTATTCTCAATAGTTACGTTGCTATTTTCATGTTCACATTACTATTCAAATGGTCAAAATAATATTCCAATTGTAAAATTACCTCTTTCCAATACCACTTCAGTATTTTAACACATATTAAAGTTAGTCACACTCAAAATTATATATTTCTGTTTTCTATAATATTAACTGGTTTAATAATAACTTTTTTCTTTTCTATATTGTTTTTCATGGGAAGGATAATTCTAAATGATTGGGGAAATCTATATTTTCCTATGGTAGTTATTATATATTTTTTGTCCCTAAGAATTAATTGGAATTCTAATGGGATTATTCATTAATTAATGTAATGATTTTCATTAATGAAATAATATGTTATAGGTTTCTCAATTTAATTTATGTGTATTATATTGTATAATATTATATAATACATAATCATTTCAAAAAAATACCATTTATAATATTTAGTTTGTTACCATGAAATATTTCCATAAAAAAATTCTTTCACTTGATGGTCATCAATTAAAGTGAAGAATTTATGTCTGTTATTTTCATGTAGAATATAATATTCTTCAACGGATATTTTGTAGGGGAATTTGAAATTGAATAATAAACCACAAGGAAAATTTGACATTTTTCAAAACAAATTAACCTAGAGACAAATTAGGAAATATTTTGGGGACATCAAGGATGATATTTTACCAATTAATTTGATAATGATGAATATACACATCGAAGGAGCTTTGTGTTCCTTGAAAATGATTAACTATTTTTTGTATTTATACCTAGTTCTTTCAACTGGATATTCTTCTTTGAGCCTATAAATTTTCATTCAAAAATTAAATTTTATCTAGATTTGTGACCATCAGATAATATACTGAGGTTTTTGGATTTTTTATCTTAATAATTTTTTTATCTTCTATATTATATTATGTTATGATTATATTATTAATCAGTTCATGATGTTCATATATAAAAAAATGTAAACACATGTTGGCTATGAATTTTATAACTAAATCTCATTTTATAAATATTTCAATCCTGGATCAATAATTGGGAGCATAAAATGAGATTGATTGTTTCTTGGTTCTCAGTAATCATTTAGTTCTTCAACTGGCTCTGAAGGAAAGGATGTTCATGACTATGATTTTATTTGTTTTCCATGGATTATGAAACATAATGAGATGCACGATTAGATATCTAAATTTTTTTTGAGTGAATTTTTGGATTGAAAATAGTTTAATACATTTAATAATTAATGAAGTAGAATAATCAGTATAGAAATCCACTTATACATTTTTTAAGATAATTTCATTGTTCTCAATAACTTTTTCACAAATGTTTCATCAATTTTCTCATGCTTCATAGTTTATATTTTTTTCAAGTTATATACTAGTAATAAATTCCACAATATACATATAATAATATAATAATAATAAATCATGAAAAAACTCTATTGTAAAATCCTAATTGTGAGAAAACCATGGGTGCTGATATATGATATAATGTAGGTTAAAACAAAAAGAATTATTGAATGTGAAAAAACCACCCTCATCACAAAGACACTACTTGGGTTCTTTTAAGTATTCCTGATTAATATAGGATTATGAGATGTTAACCTTATATCAAGTGTGTATGCCTCATTTATATCTATATCCTAGGGTCATTCTGTGGGAATCAATCATTTTCATGATGCTACTATAAATAATGCCCAAAATTTTTTTATATTCAATCATTTGTTCCTAGTATTATCACGATTCCGTAAAAACTATCCAATGATATGGTTATCACTTTGGGTACTATAATGTTGTTGGTCTTGGTATTTGGATTGAATTGTTTTTTTATGATCTTACAGTAATAGTGGAATTATCAGAAGTAGGTATAATTGATCTCATATGTAAAATTAGAACCCAATGGTCGATAATAGTTAATTTATTTACACTTATGTACTCTATTTATCACTTCACCATAGAATATCATATCAATATTCACATTTGTTTGCTGGTTATATAAGAAACCACCTTGGTGGTTCCCTAATGAGTCATTCTCACACCCTTCTTGGGCGGCCATAACATTTTTTATTGGATGTATATCTTAATTGTTTACATGTTCAAGTAGTCCATAAGCATTGGTTATGATATTCCATATGTATAATTATGACAAGATTCATCTTTTGGGAATGTTATGAATCAATGATATAGTATATATTTCTAGCTTTTAATAATTCATTTCTTTAATTTATTTGACCAACACAGTTGTACAGAAGTTTGTGTGTGAATGATTGACCATGAGTCTGTATGATTTTTTTCCTCCACATTGCATTTTTTTTCAAATGATTCCTCTTTTATGGATTTTTACTACTATGATTTATTATTATGAATATTCATCTAGCTATTTATATATCATTTTTCACTATGATATTTCTATATAGTCTCCCCATGGTATAAAAATTGACCCTCATTTCTAGTCTAAACCCTCTAAAAATGTAAAGGTTCACTTGTGGTTCCATCCATTCACTACAAAAGATGCTGACAAGTGATCTATGGAAATATAATTATAATTTTTTTAATGATTTTGTGCTTTCATACTATTTTGAAATATTATAGACATGTGGTCTAAGAATGTATCAGATCTCATGATTCACCATAGAATGGTTCATCACAAACAAATTTTACTAATGGAAAATATCGGTTACCAAGGATATGGGAATTCTATTTAGGGTTTATAATTTTACAGTTGTATGATATGACAAAGAGTGATTCAGTTGAGTTTTTGGGATTATAATTTAAGTGTTTTTGTCTCCAGGCCTTATTGAAATAGTCATATTAACATGAATTTTATTTAGAACATGGGATGCACAAAAAATTTATGTTCTTATGTGATTGATATCAATTATGATAGAGAGTTAAAATATTTAACATGAAAAAAACAATATATATGGTTTTTCCCAAATGACATGTTAGTGAAATTATGGTCAATTGAACTAGAGAATATTTCATATCATGAAAATTCATGTTCAATCTATGGTGATATTCCCATTGATGAATATTATGCATTTCCTCTTATAAGAGATGTATTCTAACCCGTAGTAGTTCATTAAAACAATTATACCTTGTTAATAAACATCTTATCAATAAATATGAATAAATTTATATAAAAAGAAATAAATTTAATTATTGAATGATTTTAAGGAAAATATATTTAGTATTACTACCAATTGTTTCTTGGTGGAATTCTTCATAATTTATCTACATTAAAATGGGTTTACATTGTACAAATCATCTAGTTAAATGTCTAAATATAAACCTAGTTAATATTATATCCATTTATGGCACCTTGACATATATATATATCATATGAGGGTCAAAACCATGTTTGGGTGATAACATGGGATTTTATTATCAAAATGTATATGCTTGTGTGAGAACCCTTTATAGTTATATTGGAAAGTGAGATAACTCATGATGTTTTTTATGGGAATAATGAGGTGTTATATATGAGTTGTGTCGAATGTGACATATGGTTTTTGGTAAAGGTGGTAGATCCTAGTATTGTTTATGTCGATCAGGATATTTTCGAGGTATGTGTTGTTGTTTAGATGAGTAGTGCAATGTGGGAGTATCCAAATAAAAGGGTTATCCGAATATTGTGATTTTCATTGGAGATTAAATCCTTGAAGAATGATTTGGATTATTATATCAGTACAATGGAGGTGCTATTTGGTACATATAGTATACTAATGGTGGTTCCATGGGCTTACGTGATGAGAAACACTTGAGGAAATTTATTAAAAAATTACATATTTTTGGGGTAAGATCAATAGGATGCCTAACCCTATTTTTTCAAGAATTTTTCCCAATGAGATATATGATCAACATCCCAAATGGAATAATCTATGATGAATAGAGTATAGGTATATACTTTTGGTTTTTGGAATTACAATCAGTTTTTGGGAGGTCTTCTGATAGACTATGTAATAGGTCAAAATTCCTTGATTTTTAAGAGAAGTGATAAGGTGGTTTTGGTTAGATGTTATTGACATGTAGTGGGTTATAGTCAAATATTTGTGAATATGATCCTAGTTTTGATGATATGATACTCATGAGAGTGTGAGTATAATTCTATAATTGAGTGTACACCTATTGGGATTTGATAATATAAGGTTTTATAAGTTTATTAAACATGTAACTATTGAGTTATATTTGTTGAGTGGTCTAGGTACTAATTAGTATGGATGAATTATTTTAGAAATTATTCCCCTAAAATATTTACTAGATAGTAAATATCCCTCCATAGTAATTGGTTATATTATAGATGGATCGTAGTGTAACAGTATGGTAGATAGTAGAGTGTTCCTTTACATTAACAATAAGGAATGTATTTTGTTTGATCTTATCGATACTGTTCTTGAAGAGAGGCATATGAAAATACATATAGTGGGAATTTCACTATTGTTCTTGGTTGGTGTGAACCTTATGGAAGATATGATTTCAGATGGTCAGAAAAATGAAGAAATTAGCAATCCATATATGGTTGGTGATTGAAGATTTTTATTGGAACTCATGTATGATTGGGATAATTAGGTCTATTAAGTTCATATATTAATGGATGGAGCATGTGTTTAGGGGGGATGAACCAAAAGTTGGAAGGGTCTAGAATACGATGAGATCAATAATTAGACGGTGGAGTTTGAACTGGGATGCAGGTATACATGCTAACCAAATTTTATTTGGATCCCCAATGAATAATATATTTTAACCACAGATTTAGTCTTAGTTAGCGTTTGGACATAGAAATAGGGATCATGACGGTTTGGATGGGATCTATGGGTGAGTTAGATTCACGGTGTGTTGGATCTTAGAGTGAGAGAATGATGGTTGGTATGGATGTTTAGTGATCAAACTTTGGAATTAACCCCAAATTCAATATCATAATTTGGTGATGATGTTTGGATGATATAAATTGGCATTTAGGATTACAGGAATCAGGATTGATTGATTTAAGGGAATGTTAGTTGGTGTGATCGATCATTTTCATACATAGTGATTCAGTGGAGGTATGAAAATAATTAATGAGTAATATTGGGTGTTATGAGATGGAATCCATAACAAAAGTTTTTTCATACCACTATGATAATGTTTTCAAGAGGATATTCTAATTGTGGGGACAACTGAGGCATGAAATCCATCCTTATGTGTTGATTATTATGGTGGGGATCACTATACACATAGGAATTAATATTTTAATGATGTAATTGTTTCATTTGATATATTGGTATGGGTAATAACCATTTCAGTTATTTGGTAATTGTGATGAGAATTATATTTTTTTTGTGAATAGTGTGATGTAATTATAGAGGTGGGAAATATGAGATCAATAAATGTTTTAGAGTAAAACTTGGAGAACTATATTGAATCTATGAACTATAAACACTTGGATATAAAATTAAAGACCATATAGAATTCTTAGGACTGGGATGTTTTTTGGTTGTGAGGTTGTAATTTCCCATCTATATTCTTGTCATGAAATTTCAATGAATTTGAATATATAATTTATTTGAGAGGTTTGGTTTGTACACTAGAATTCTAATCATGGTTATTAGGTTTTTAAAACTTCCAGTAGATATTTTGTATGTGGAAAATGGAACCAGATGTGTTTTCTGAGCACAGTAGGATGGTGGAGTGAATTTGGCTTAACCTACTGTTGAAGTTATCTATAGCTTCCGAACCAAGAGGAGGACCACATCATGGTGTACCAAACAATAGAGGGAAAAATTTCAATTTTGAGAACAAGGATCCTTGGGCCAATTTTAGTTGACGGGGGAGGTGCATGTGGGAAATGGTTTGGATAGAATGCATATATTCTTTTTTCCATGGTTAATGGGGAATGATGATAATGGATTCCATATAATGTGTTGGTTGGTTATGATGAACCTAGTGGTGTGAATATATTTTGGAGGGCTTAGAGCCCTACTAGGTGAGGAATTAAGGATCTCTCTTAATTGGAATGATTGTGGATGAAAAGAACGAGTATGTTTTTTCGAATAGAACAATAAAAAATGGGAGCCGCTTGTACAAAATGGGGAATGATATCATTGGGTTATTGGTTTGTTTTTGTTCCCATATTGGAATGGGTGGATATTTTTTGGATCCAAATAGTAGGGAATGATATCCTTGGGGTAATGGTTTCTCTTTCAGGTATAGTAGACCATAGGTAGCACCGTGTGATGGTATATGTCATTCTAGAAAAATTGAATCCAAAAATTAGTATGGTACTACCATGTATTTACTTTTGTGTTGGTGGTCCTTATAGTTTCTTGGAGGGAAACCATGGAATCGTCTATTTTTTTCCTTTTTTTAATTAAATCTCTAAAAACCAAATTATTACACTTTTGATTTTAAAAACCCTCACTCCTCATCACCACCAATTTATGATGAACCAGTTGACCTCTTGGGATCTGCATCTCTCACCCCTTATCTCCCACATGTTCCCTAAGGATGATCAAACATCATTTCATGCCATTCTATTAATGTTATATCATCATAAAAATTCATTCATGTTTTTTATTAAATAAAATTAATGGAATCTATATCAATGTCTTGTGGTAGGTATTTTTATCGATACAATGTTAGTAGTATGTTGTAATACTTATGTGGATATTTGGTCACTATTTTGATATGAGGTATTTTCTTGTTTATTTTTTAGCCATTATTCCAAATTAAATTAAATAAAAAATATATACAAATGAGTTGGATAAATAATTAAAAATATTTTATAATTAAATATTTTGATGTGAAACTATAGTTAAATATTCAAGAGGAGACATGAATACGGGCAATGCTCAGATGTGTCAGCATGATAGTCATCAAGATGTGCATAATGGGTAAATGGTTTGAGGTAGCTTTCCCCTAAATCATATTCATTTGGTTTATGAATTTCATTAGACAAATTTGATATTTAGTCTTATCACTTTAAATGACCAGTCATTTATTAAATGGTTTTTCTTTAAAATTTAAAACCTATAAATAGAATGAACAATGTTTAAAGGGACGTGATTAACCCTTTTCACTTACTTGATTCCCTCAATGACTAATATATGAGGCCTTAATTAATATTTCTAACCATGTGTTACTAGAAACATAAGGTGCATACATTAAATGAAGTGATTGTAGAATAGTGGTCTTACTTTAGGATCCTTAGCCGACATCATGTATAATAGAGTGGTGTGTGGAAATAGTTGGCCCGAGTATTCCGTGTTTGAAACATCAGATTCCTTGAAATATTTTTGGTATGTCAGTTGCTATTGGGGTGACTCTTCCATCACCAATGGAATGTGTCTACCTAGGTGGGATTACCCACGTAGGATGTGTCTAGGCATATAGGTTTGGAAATTAAGGGTTTTCCAAGGATGACTGGAGGATTAAGAGGTTCCTTGTGCCATAAATCTAGAGAAATATAGTATAATGTTCACTTATAATTCCAATGAAGTAATGTTATGACTATGTTAGGGATGAGCAAAAATATGGACTCTAAGTGGTGGGATTATTATAAGATATTATTTTTTGATCAAGGGACCCTCGTAGCGAATCCATACTATTTTGTGACCTTGGCGAGTAGAGTGGTCACCCCAATTATATAACAACCCCACTGTGGGTGCATATGGGGATGGGTAGTGAATACTATGGGTGTCGCCAAAAAACATAAATAGGTGTTGAGATAAGATACCATGGAAGGCGGTTCTCCATATTATATATATATATATACATGTCCGGGATTTTTAGGGTACCGAGGATTTAGATTGTATGCATGATGTTATATAGAATTTCTATTAAAACATTCTTGGATCCTTCTTATGTTTCATTAATATAAAATACCTAGGTGATCACATAATATTTGACAAATGAGCTTGCTTTATAGGATGAATGTAACACTTCATGAGATCTGATGGGAGTCTAATATATGGAATTACTAGGTTAATAACTAGGATTTTTGGATTTTATTGTTTCATGTATGGGATTATTAGACCATAAAATAAGAATCACCCCTAGGTCTAAAATTTTAGTTTCATTGTATACTCTCTAAGATTTGGTGGATTCACCTAAATTGTAAATGATTCCCAAAATATTACATGGAATCCATTAGGTATGCTAGATAACTATTAGGGATTCATAGTTTCTTACCTCAGATATATCATGTATGCCTCACTTATATAGATTTATTAGGGTCATTCAAAAAGGAATTAGCAGTATATCTAATTCTACTACATGTAATATCTTGGATTACCTTCTATGGATTTGGCTATATTTTTAGATAATTTTGAAATTTCATGTAACTATTCAAAGTATATGGGACATGAACCCCTTAATTTATGTTCATTATGACCAAAATTTTGTGGGAATGTTTTTTTGATGTGATGAGAGACACTTCGTAATTGGAAAAGTAGGTTTATTCAATATTGGATGTCACATAGATCATAATGATATAATGTGACATCCAATATTGAATAAACCTACTTTTCCAATTACGAAGTGTCTCTCATCACATCAAAAAAACATTCCCACAAAATTTTGGTCATAATGAACATAAATTAAGGGGTTCATGTCCCATATACTTTGAATAGTTACATGAAATTTCATTACATGTTATGTAAAGGAATTTTTTGGTGGTTCCCCAATAAATTTAACTGAAATCCTGCTTGGGTATCCATTAAACTTGGGTACACATGAAGAACATCATTTTTCATAGGTTCGAGTAGGGAAGAGTATCAGGTTTGGATCAGTCAACTAGATAGTCATGAAAGTTTAAGAATATCTATGTGGTATGATTCGGGGATAGAGTAGAGCCCCTGTGAATTTATTCTTATCATTATCTCCATTATGTGACTGGACCAATGGATGTTTTGTATGGTTGTACTAGAATGGTCACGAGTTTTTAATATTTCTTGTATCCACATTAAATTTTTTATATCAAAATTCTTGGTATATTGGGTTCTTTTTTCTCTGATATATTTTTATATATTTCATATGATTGTTTATTTTTCATTTTTCACTCTAATACAAGGGTATAGCCTCCACACGACACCTCTATAGACCCTTACTACTAGTCGGTAGCCTTTTTCATATATGGAGATTCACTTATATTCCTAATATCTCTCAACTCTAGACACCAATCCATGATTTAGGTCTCGGGCATTGAAAATTAGTTTCTATTTCCATGTTTTCTTCCTAATTAAATTTTATGGTTTCTTATTGTAGGATCCTATCAATCATTATTTCCATTTTAGTTTGAATATTATGTAACCTTATGTTTGAATGTTTTTTTAAAAAATTAACTGAGCATTCCAAACTTTTTAATTTTGAAATAAAAACTTATGGTAATGAAATTGAAACCTTTATTACTGAAATAACCTTATTTCTCAATTAGTGGGGTATGATCTAAGGCTAAAAATTGGTCGTATCCACTAAAGGATATTTCAAGAATATAGTTTACCTATATCAAATCTTTTGTGGGGATAGACCAACGAATAAGGGTAAAAACATACATTGAGACATACTTATTTGGTATAAGATTTGAGTTTATGTGATTGAATATGTTTTAGATTGACAATAATGTTGGATTTTATATTTTTTTTTGGATGAAACCTTTGTAACAGATTCATACATGTCTGGTTAAAAATAATTTTATATATTAAGTTTCAGAGGTTTTTAATGGTTTTGATTATAAATATTCTTATAGGTAAGGGACAATAAATATTATACACGGTGACAACATGCTAGTTAAGATTGAAAACATTGGGTCCTTTATTATATAAGACTCAGTATCTATGTTTAAATATGAGAGTTCATCATCAAATTAGAAATAGAAAACACCCATAGGATAATATATGGTCAGGATGGTTTGGTCACTCCTACCACAGTAAACAATCAATGACTAGTGTGCACTCAATTCCATAGACCACATGAATAATAATTATGGGAATAGATGAAAACCCATAAATGTGAACCCTATATAATATTAATGAAGTATTACTTCCCTGTATCAATAATATATGAATGTATGAACTCCAAAAAATGTGACCCCCACACACAGTACAAATGGATGTTTCCTAATACTTCAGCTTCCAACTAAGTACCGAATGCTCCCATGTGATGCATCTTTCTAATTAATTTCAAATGGATTTCATATTTCAAAATAAAAATTATAAAACTGGAATTAATAAAAACTATTCTTATAAAAACCATTTTATAATCTATTTCACAATGATTTAAAAAAACATTTTCTTTCACCAAACTAATGGGTAACTAAATTTTCTAAAAATCCATTTAAAGACACAAAAAATTAAATAGAATATTATATTTTTTCAGAATTTAATTTATAATACAAATGGCATCAATTGTTCATTATAAAGTGGATAGAGAGAGAATCACCAAATTGAAACACTAGTCACATAGAAACCACAATGGGATCCAAACACATTAGAATGAAATGGATGAAAGAATAATAAATGGATGTAATGAAACTAGTTATCACATATTAGAATAATATTATCAAAATAAATGGGTTCAATGATGATTGTATTTCAACATGCACTATGATATTCTAACATTCCTCACCTCAACTTACAAAACTTCGGCCTCCAGAAGACAAGTCTATAGTATAAGTAGATGGGACTGGAGAAGATCCATCAAATAATAAGAAAATACTAGATATGAAGATATAAATCCCTTCAAATCTAATTGTAAGGTAGTAAAATTAATGTGAATGGAACACTTAACAAAAGAGGATCAATTAACCAAGCATGAGATCTATAATCTAAAATGAATAATACTGAAAATTATGGATTAACCCTAAATAACCTCGATAAGACCTCGGTATTGGGGGAGAGTTGAAAAATATGAATGGGATAGGGGAAAAATGAAACATATTGAAATTATTTGTAAAGGATGATTCAAAATATGAATCAAGTATTCATGATGTGAATCTTCAAGTTGTCATGTACACTAAAAAAGGTGTCACCTATAAAAAAACATATAAGAAAAGTTCATGATGTGAACACAACATTCATGTCATGAAATATTTTGACATCAAGAATGGGATACATGGATTTATCGTAGTATTAATTCAATTTTTGAATTTAACATTCAGTGCGTGAATGGGTTCCTATATCCAGCACCCTTCCCATAACTTTTAAGAGACCCTAATTTCAGCTCTAACAACCATTTATCAAAAATTATACTATATTAAACATTAAAGGAGACAATAAAATAACTAGGTGTTGATAATTATCCCCACCATATGAATTTATGCCCATGGAAATTCATGTTGAATAAGGAATCTCTAGAACAAGGTGAGGTAACTGCTCACTTACTGAGGATTTACGCTCCCATGTCTCATACGAATCTGATGTGGGTTTCCATAAAACATTGAAAAATGAATAAATTTTCCACATATCACTTTCATATGAGGATCAACAATATACACTAATTTCTACACAATAAAAACATATATCTCTAACTCAATCTCCTCCCAAATCAAAAAAGGGGAAGGATCATTATAATACTTATTGGGTTTAGATATGTGGATAAAATCATAAATACCCATTAAATGAGATGGTATCACCAAAATTTAAGTAACCTTAAAAAGATTATCAATGATCTAAAATGGACCAAAATATCTAATATTCATCTTACCATGTTTCCCTAGTAGACGGGGACCCAAACATGGAGATACATTCATGGAAACTATACCACTAGTTAAAATATTTGAAGGATGTTGTTGATAATCCTCATATTATTTTTGTTGAATATGATATGTGACAAAAATTGACATATATCCTGAATACTTGATGAAATATCTTGAATGAGTCTTTGTCCCATATGAGATCTCTCACCCACCCCTTCCCATAAAAGAGTTGACTCGCATAGTAATCCATATAATGCCTCTAAGGATTCCATTCTAATCAATGGAGTGTAAAAATTGTTATATGTGAACTCAAATAGTCCCAAATGGAATTCCCACAGTCCATTCAAATCCACGTCATATGAATGAATTATATCCTCCAATATCTAAATAGTGAACTTAGTTTGACCATCCATCTATATATAGTAAACTATACTCAATCTGATGAGAGTTGTCATCACCCCTAGCAGACTCTTGCAGAATAAAAAGGTAATACTAGGATCCTTGTTAGATAAACGGAATAGGGGACCCCATGAAACTTTATAATATATTTTTCAAATAGATTACCTAGATATTCAACCTTGGCGGTGTCCCTCGTCAGAATAAAATTAGATGATTTCATAAATCAATCAATCAACATAAAAATAGGAATCTTCATTTAGGGGGACCATTGATATATGGAAAGGAAGACCATGGAGAAGTTGTACTATTTAAAAATTATATCCAAAACATGACGAAAATGTCCAGAATACTCCATGTCCACTTCCTCTATCAACTAGTGGGTGTAATCATGGGACACATAATTAGAAATGTCGAGAATCATACATCTCCACCACAAAAAATTTCTTCTTTTATAATATATATTTGATGTTAAATGATTAACATACCATAAATAACTATTAAAAACCTGAAACACTAAATTAATCAATAATGATGATACAATTAACGAATTCTCAACATGGGGAGTATAATCCGAATGGAAACATCAACCATAGATGTTCTCCCCAAAATAAAAGGTATCCATGATTCCTCTGAACTCATCACCCTACTTTTATACATGCATAATATAGTCAAGGGTAGATTATGATAACTAAAAAATGGTTAGAACCATACCAGTATTATCCTACTATGTTTCAATATTAAACTTAATGAAAAACCCCATACAGTTTTACTCCTCCATTAATTATAATTTACATTATCTTGGATCATTATAACTGAGGGAGTTAGTGAAGACATTACCCTTCCCTGACATGTATTTTATGTCAAAGTGGAATGTTAGACGATATTCCAACCATTGTATCTATCTAATATTTTTTTAATCCTAAAAAAAATATCTCATACAATTATAAACATAAATGATCATGAAGCTCTACCAAAAAATATAGTGTATCCCACAATTAAGTGCATGTAAAATAATGAAAATATTGAAATAATGGATGGGGAAGTTTTCTCATGTTGTTAAAGATAGTGGGAACTGTAGGCCACAACATGATCATCCTACATCATCAAAAAACCAAGAACATCACCATAAGCACTAAGATATAAAAAATTATCATTACAAGACACTAGAAAGGTAAAAATATGAGATGATTCCTTAAGTAATTTCAATTCCAAAAAATAAGAATGACAGTTGGACACAATAGAATATCACAACCTCTTTTGTAAGATCCAAAAAATGTCGATGAAAACATTTAGAAATTCTTTACAAACCACTAATAATATCTACCATGTTCTAATATTCTCTCAATATCTATGTTATACAGTGGTTCATACCATGATAATGAAGATATCACCTTCTTGTGGTCGACTGAGAGGCCTTGTTCAAATATAAATTGTTCCAGAACCTCACTTGATGTATATAGAACATTCATATTCAAAGAATTGCATAAATTCAATTGTTCTTCAATATTTACAAGACTAGATTAAGATGGTTCTCTAGATCAATATTTGATCTGAAATATAGCCAGATATCATCCCAAAACACCATGATAAAGTTGTTGGGATACTAATGGAATATATGTATCATTAAATTCATAAAAATAATAGTAGTATTAGATAGAGGAAAATGCAATACAAGATATTCATAATGGTCATAACTAATCATAGAAGTGGTTTTCAAGATACCATACTACCAAACCCATAGTTAATGATTACATGATCGAATATCAATTTTTGAAAACAATATCTCCCCATATAACTTGTTTAACAAGTCTTCAAGAAGTAGAAAATGGAATTTTTAGTAACATTCACCCAGTTAAACATTAAATATTCCACCCAATGAAGTAAATAACCATAATACCTCTTTCCATAGAGTATGCGGTCAACAATTTATAAATACTAGGGTGTATAAAGAAATTTTCAATAAATTTTTTAAATTTGATCCTAAGTACATTCATCTTAATGGGTTCCATTTGATAAGATGGTATATAAATTTGTTTCATACCTGGAACCAGATCAAATAAGAAATCAACCACCCTCTATAGAGGAGGACTAGAAATTTTTTCTAGGAAAACATTAGTAATTTCCATAAAGACTATAGGAATATAAATATTTAAGGAATCTTCATCACGACCAACTATAATGGTAGATAAAAATTATTCTGCTTTGTGTGGGAAGGTCAAACCTAAAAGATCCTAAGGTCCAATTATCCCTAAAACCACCAAGGGATCCCACTAGTAGATGAGATGAAAGAAACCATTGGTAATAAAAAATCTCCTCACAATGAGAAACAATAAAATCAATATATAATATGTCTAAAAGATATTAATCATGAACTATGAAATCCCATAATTACTTCATGTCATTTATTACTAGGGAAAAAGATGGAAAATGAAACCCATGTTCCCTCCAATTTATAAGAGGTGACTGTAATTCCATAAGAAACGATATAATCTATGTTATAGGTTTTATCCTATAATCCAAATTGTCATATATAAACATGTTTGATGAACCCATAACAAATAGACCTTTTTCCTTATAATATAAAAAATGATGGTACCTCTCAATAGAGTAAGGCCCAAATCAACCTCTACTAGAAACTCCTCGTTATCTCAAAGGTTATTCACTCCTAAGGCATTCTATAGGCATTGAATTATTTCACTACTCTGTAGTGTCCTTTGGAACTAAAGAACTCAAACTATAAATTATTAAAGGTAATGCCTAAAGAAACACTAAGGATTGGCCTAGTGGGGACAAGCAGTATAAATATTCATGGTTGTTGGAGAATAACATTAAGTGTGACCTACCTTCCCACCATAATAGAATGTTAGTTGAATACTACATGAAGTTATTGATGGAATAGAGGATTCCCACTAATGAGAACCACCTCCACCACCATTGTAATTATTTTACACTCATTATTCTATTGTTATATGAAAATGATGTTTCTAATGGGAGGATGGGAAGTTATGAAAAATACAATATTTCCCATGTTATCCATTTCTAACATCATATACCAATCTATCTTCTCATCGTAGGTCAAATTAGTCAGTATATATACCTATGCAAATATTTTTATTCACAAACGCTAAATGTGTTTTTGTGTCTTATATTGATTATTCAATACCACCTCTAGTAAAAATGAACAAGATCAGTAAAATAGTTTTTTTACTCTGACATCGACCCTTCTCCCTCATTCATTGAGTAGAACTATAGAGACATAATTATCATTAAGGAATCTAATAAGAACAACTAAACAATGTGGGTCTTGAATAACTATCAATACAAGACAATGTTTCAATTTTCCTCTACTAAATATTCGAACTACATCTTTCTAGGACCCTCAAGATTGAATGTATGACTTTTCACATGGATTTACTGAGGTGTAACTTGGAATTCGATGAAATGATCAGTCATTACAAGACAAAACTCTAACTCTTGGGGTTCATTCATACCATTAATGTATGGGGGATACTGATGTAGGAACTCTTAAGCTAGTTATCTACCTCCATCACCTTCTGGTTGTGCCTAAACAACATAGTTCTGAGTATCCAATAGATTATGCACTATGAAATGAACACACCTTTTCATATATTCTAAAATTTCTACTCAAAAAGAGGATTTACTTGAGAAAAATATAATTCTACACCCTCCGAAGGAAATTGTGGAAGACATCTTGGATGTATGTTGTCCACACACAAAAACATAATAAAAAGGTCAGAACATTAGATAATCTCTATTTACACCTGAAGACCATATGTAAAAACTGATATCAAAGTCCAAACCAAAAACATGAGACATATCCCTACATCCCATAGTAACTTGAGGTTCATTAAGGAATGACCTGGCTACACAATCACCATAACCTATATTGAAAGATTTCATAATATATCTCATATCTACCTGATCTCCAAAAAATAAAAAAAATGAGAATAAACCTTTCCTATGATACCAAATAATCACACCCCATCCTAAATACCCATAAAAAAATCCACAAACTAGATCATGGAATGAATCAAATGGGTGTTCCAGATCCCCACAGGATGGATAATTACACTCTACCATCAAAAAAACAAGGGGGAATGATTTTCCCAACTCTGAAGAATTTATATGGAATATATATATTAAAAACCATAAATAAAACATTCCAAAATATGATATTAACAAAATAAGTGATACAACCCAAATTTTTATGACCAAAACCCAATGTACAAGCCCAAAAATTAAAATGGGACACCAGAAATGGAAACAAATACTCTATGTGAGGGGTGGGGAATTTCTCACTATCTCACCACTAGCTGCCCACCCTGCTTATAGAAACCTCACCACCTCACTATAACTCATTTCCTTTTCCAACATGAAAATAAAAAACAAGGTCTACAAATCCCAAAAGGATTTTATAGACTATTAGTAAAATATTCTTAGTATAATGCCACCTATGTCATCTATATCATGTCTTTATACAAAAACCTCAAAATACGCATATTTAAATAAAACATGGAATGATAAGAGGTAAAAAAAAGTAAATCAAAATCATGGTAAAATATTTTACCTTTTCCCACAGTTTTAAAATTAATCTAGTTAAAATAGATTCAAAACATAACATTTATATAGAAGTTATATATACCAAATCATGTATCACATCAATAAAAGACCAACATATCAAGAAAAAGAGTACTTGAAAACATCACTAGGAAAATATATGGTGAAGCTTTCTAGTTCACTCATACAAAAAATAAATTAATAATACCCACTAAAATACCTAGAAAACATGCATCAATGTATATAGAATATATGAAAAACAATAAAATCCTTAAATGTCAATCAATTCATGAATACCATATATCTATAATCTAGGAATGTTCGAACAACCTAGAGAGTGGACCCCCTCACAATACTAACAGAAAATTCCCAACAATAAAAAATGAGTCCATGTACTTAAGGATCCCATTTTTTGTATATTTAAAATAAATTTCAAAGGTATTTCACATTTCTCAAATAATTCCAAACCACCCTTTATTCATAAAAAATATTCTATGTTAACCCATTTATCAATCAATTTCACAATGCCTTTAAAATACAATTTATTTAACCAAACTCTTTTTAAAACCATCATTTCTAAAAACCCATTGACAAACACAAATAAATCTATCAATTTTTATTCATATTGATTTATAAAATAAATTATAAACCAAATAAAATAAATTTTTTATAGAACATAGGATAGAGACCAAACCACCTACCTCAAACATGGGTTGCACAACAACCACAATGGGATCCATAATCACTATAAATATAGGAATTAAATCATAATGAATGGAGTCCCTAAAATTTATTTTTACACAATAAAAAACATGTTTACAAAAACAATGGTGATTGAGAATAAGTTAGATTGAAACAGACCTTAATATTCTCACCTGGCCCACCACTACCGACAAGAAGATAATAATACAGAATAAAATCTCAAAACAATACTATGAGTGATTAGAGAAGAGTCAACACATAATCAAATATTCCAAAAAAACATTCCAAAACTAGTAAAAATAAAGTATGAAAGAATAGAATATAAATATAATGGAACACTTTCCAAATAAGGGAGACCAACCAAGCCATATATTTAACACTAATAAGGATAATCCTATAAGTGATAGATTCTCGTAAAACAACATAATGTAAACCTATGGTTTGATGTAAAGATGATAAATAAATAAGTCATAAGGTTTAGGTATGCAACCCATTATAACCATTATACAAGGAATATTCATTTTGAAAGTCAGTGATTCCTAGCATGAATTTATAGGATGGCTTGTACGATAAAAACAAAATCTTCTTGTAATAAAATCCCAAATGATATTTTCATGAAATGAATACAACATTAACCTAATTTATTTCATTTAATGAATTAGATTAATTTCATCTAACCAGACCTAATTCGCATCATGATTTTAGATATCATGGTGTAAATAGTTTCCTATATAAATTTCCCTGCCAATATCCTTTAAAATACCCCTATTTTCTGTTGAAAAACCTAAATACCAATGTATATCATCTTAAAAATGAAAAGGTATCATATAATAACCATAATGATACAAAACCCATTAAAATAATATATATATATATTAAATTTAGATAGTTTTTTACACAATTATTTCTAGTGTTCAATCAAATCCTTCATGATTAAGAATAATAAATGTCATATAATATAAATACCATCATTCACCTAATATATCTCAAAAATAGAGATATTGTTTACCCTTAAAAAAGGTAAATTTCATCAATTATCATATTTCATATTAAATAACTTCTCCATGACCATGAAAGAGTATATACCCACCTGAATGAGTAATAAAAACAACTAATAAAAATGCAATGTTTCTAAAATATTCATGAAATTAACATCATTTAAAATACATTACAATCAATCACCCATTAAATTTTTGTAAAATAAGGTAAGATATATTTAAATATAATAAAAATATTTTAATTATGTTATAATATAGTATAACTATGGTCCAAACGCTTATATTATAAATAAAACCTATCTATAGGAAAAATAAATAAATTTCACACTTGTTGATTTATTTTTAAAAATAGATTCCTTATATCAAAAAATCAAAATTACATATAACACAACCCTTGGTATAGAGAAATATATTTATTCATGTTTATACCCCTTTTTTTATATGACGTGACCTTAACGATAAAATAATTTTTTTCAACATTTTGAATAAAATATAATAACCATGATTGGACCATCATAATAAAATATAATGTTTTTTATATTTCAATAATCACAAACCCAATAAATAATATATCGGGAAACAATCACAAGTTTATGAAATACAATCCAAAACTCTTTATGGAGATGATAATTAATTCCAAATGTTCGAAATCAAAATCTGGGTGGAAACAATGAAAAAATAATCATTTTAATGAAATCTAAAAGACAATCATTTATAGAAGATAATTATGAAAAACCCACATCAAATATTTTTTTAATATCTTTAATTCAAATTAAATAATTTAATGAATAATAATTGTGGATATCAAGACAACATATACAATAAAAATCAATATTTTTTAAAAAATAAAGCTTCAATTAAATCATATACAAATTAATGAAATATCATTATTAGAAATGTAAAATAGATTTTTAATTTATTTAATTAATCTTTAAATTTAATAATAAATTAGATCAACATACCAATTATCACTTTTTTAAACATCAAAAAGTTCTGAATCTTGTTATATGGGGAGCATGAATAAAAAATTTATATCATAAAGATTCCTCAGTAAATATCCATTCCTAAAATTAATTCTCCATTTATCTATAGAAATATTTTGGAAATTGAACATACATGTTTGGAATAACCTCCATTCATAATTGGTACATTCCCCAGGTTACAAACTTTATTGGAGTACATGAAAAAAATTGATTGGATGACCTCCCAAGAAGCATGACATATACTACTTGGGACACATTTTTTATATGGTTTATAAGAATAATAGATGAATAAGGAACTTAAAAAATGTGACATGAACCTATTTTAAGTTTGGATGGATCATTCCATATGTCATAAAATCCTTGACTAATACCTTTATAATAAGAGAATTAATATTAATTATTTAATGAATATTATGTATCATTAAAAAATTTAATGATTGATCTAAAATTTAGTGAAACATTTCTATCCCAATCATTATAATTTCAAATATGTTTTAAATATATGATAACCATCTAAAATAATTCAAAATTTGTCACACAATTGAATGTTAAATAGTTAAAAGGATAAATGTTACTACCTGTGTGAAAAGGGGAAAAAAATTTAGAAACCTGCCTTATTATATCTCCACAGTTAAATAGGGTTATCTTAGAGTTGTGATCAAGATGAATAACCTCTTCGGATGTTTCCATGGGTGTGTTTGAGTGAAGAAAAAGAACAATTGAAAGAGAAAGTGTTTTCTTGTAGGTATAGTCATTGGTTTTAGGACCCATTCAAGGTTATGTGTGGGCCTAGGGAGGATAAAACATGTTTCTATAGTGAAATTGGGGTGCTTGTGGGGATAATTGTTTAAATTGGTATCTAAAGAGGAACCATATTAGAAGTATGGTGGCACTTCCATGGTAAAGATATGGGGTTGGAAAATAGGATGTTGTGCTAAAAGTGGTTGATTCACCACCCCATAATGTTAAACATTTCAAATAATATGTTTTACTTCCCATGTAAACACAGTTAACCTTTCTACTTGGGATCCCATCTTATTATAACCCCACAAATAAACGGTTTAGTATGGAGTAGTGATTATGATGAGACCACATTATACATTTCTTAGGGTCAATGAAACTGAGAAAAATGTAAAATATAAGTAGAATGTGCGAGTCTACAGAGATTATATTGGTTATATGACCTATTTGGTTATGTGGGAGCCTCCGGGATGTTAATACACATTTCTTATTAGGAAACTAGGTTGGCAATGGGGACAAGTTCTTACAAATGCCTAGAAATTATTGACAGAGTTATATAATGAATTGAGAAGATTATAAGAGAGGTGTATCAATGTAAATTCGACCAATAAATTATTAAAAACCAAACCTCTCAATTTATTACAAATTTTCCATGTTAAAATCTCTTATAAATAAGGTCAACATTTTATTTCCCTTTAAATATTCCATTTTCTCATTCTCTCTACTTTTATTAATGTCTTCATTACTAAAAATTACAAGGTTGTCCACTATAATGATAATGATTAAATATATCTCCAAATTCCCTTATAATGTTTTTAATACATTAACCACATATTTAAATCTTTCTTCATTATAAATATTCCAAAATATATTTTAGATGAAATTAATAAAAAAATAAGCAGACAGTCCCATGAAACAAAGAAAAATATTGTAATTAATAATAAAAATAATAAGAGTTTATTTACTCTCCCTACAAATACAATTAGATATTAAATTAAATTAAGGTATTCAAGAAATCTACTAAAAAAACTCAACAAATATGGATGAAATAATAACCATGTCTTTGATGTCATTATTATTTTCCTCTAGTTTTTTTGGAATATAGGGATGAATCTCACATGAGTGGAAAACATCATTAATATTCTTTTGAAGGAAATAAATACCCTTTCCTTGAAAAAAATATAGCATCAACAATTTTATAGATCAACAACAAAAAAACATTTTCATCCATTTCAATCATAAATTTATAATCTTTGTATGCAAAAATTATTTAATATGAAAACTATATTAATGAAATCCTTCTTATTAAGAACATTATTACTATAAACCTAGTTACACAGGAACATTAGTTCTACAATTTCCTACAATCAAGCAACAAAATATATTTGAGGACTCTAAAATAATAAATTAAAATAAAGATAAGGTTTCTATATTGTACACACAAAAATGAATTGATTCAATAAAAATTATTTCTCCAATTTATTCATAGTACTTTTATTTCCACAATCATTTTGTATAAAATGTAAAACCATTAATAGAATTAACATATAATATAATATTCAATGTTAGTTAAACCTACATGTTTTTCTAAAATAAAAGAATAATTAATCATTTCCTACTTAAACAACACAATTAATATTTTTTGTGTATATTAATCACCGAAGTATCATTTTTATCCCTTAGTACAGATTATGGTCATTGGTACATTATTTTATATATAATTTAAACTCAATTATTTTGTTAAATATTTATACATGTGTCTATTTTTTTATTTGGTGGAATATAATTGACTTTTATACTAGAATCTATATTTTGATAGAATCTATATCCCAAAAAACAAGATGTGAAAAGATCATTGTGCTCTATTTTTGTCTGGTGTTCCATAAACAAATAAGAACCATCTAAAATGATATTATTTTGAATAATTTAAACATATAGTAATTATATATCATTAAAATATCTCTTCACAATTAACATATATCATTAAAAATGAATATAACTATATAAATAATGTTGTTTATATATCTTTTTCTCACACCAAATTTATCAATTTTTATACAATGATAATAATTAAAAGTGGTGGAGAATACATATCAAGTTGATAATTGATAATTGAAACACCGTTATTGAATATATTCAACTATTTTGGATCCATTATTTTATTTCAAGATAGAATTTAAAACCTAATTAATATTTAATATATTTATTCTGACATTCATGGGTGGTATGACATGAACTGCATTGGATAATATTTATTTTATAAAAATATGAAAATCATTATATTTCATTATTTTAAACTTAACATCATTTAATAACATAACTTTTTCTTAATTGTGTAATATATTTAAGTTATTTTAATTCCATGAAAGCCTTTCAAATATCTCATTTTAATTATTTTATAAAATATATATCATTATAGTCCAATCAATATACATATTTCATTAATATCCTGAGCTACACCCAAATTTATTCTAGGGGATGAAAATATTGTTCTTGTCATAAATCCATAATTTGTATTGAATTTTATATCTAATAATGTTTTAATCCAAAATATAATTTTTTTTAATCATACATGACAAAATCATTATATATTATCTCATAAAAAATCTATTATGTAAAATCAAAATATATTTAACATTTATATAAATGTTTTTATATCATTACCATACTATTGTTCATTATCAATTGAAACCAAATTTTTTCATGCTATCAAAATACTGATTATATCCAAAAGGATGAAAACCAAACCCATGTTTTTATAATTCATTAAATAATTTTTTAAACAACCGATAAGGGTAATTAATTTGAAAAAATATCTAATAACCCATATGGATTTTATTTTTAATATGTTTTAAATTAGCTTAAGGGGTTTCTTATTCATAAATTATATATATTTTATGTCCCATGATAATAAATCCATAAAAATATCAATTCATATGGAATTCCATTATAGTAAAACTTATCATAAGCAATATATGGATGAAGATTATGTTTTGAGAGATTGTTTTAACCCAAGAAATGATTAATTTAATGTAAAAGATTTTTATTTAATGGTTTTCATGTTATTTTCGTTAAATGCCTTTCTGCAACACATTAATAATATTATATATCATGTGATGGAAAATAATTAATATTTTGAAGTGTGTTTAAAATTTCATCAAGTAATGTATGATGTTAAAAAAGGTGATTGGAGTAAATCATGAAAATTTAATTTGTTTATATATAATATTATAAAATGAAAACACAATGTTTAATTGAAAACATAGTGTCTCATTACATAGGAAAATAACTGCTGAACGGTGGAGAAAAATATCCATATTTAGAGTCCTAATTTTTTTTAATTTTGGAATAAATATGTGATTTTGCATTGGGAATCAAAACATGACATGGTTTATTACCTTTTCTCTTGGGATTACGGGATAAAATTTCATTCAATGAAGATAATTAGATAGTTATTATGTTTTAGATGATTTAATAACAATATATTAATGATTATATGATTTATTATCTATCGTTATATATTTAGTTCTATGTTATTCATTGTTTTGAAAACCACATGGTAATGAATCTCATAGTTTGTTTAGAAAAGGGAAAAATATGGAAACTTTATTGTTTCTTACTTATATGGTTTGTGAATTTAAAGGATCTATTTCATATAACAATGTGTAGTAGAAACAACCAATGATTTAGTTCACTGAATCACCATGTTGTTATGTGGGGAATTGAGATTTGAAATGTATATGATCATGTGGATTAATGTGTTCAATGTAACCTAATCTATAAAACCTATAGTCTATAAAGGAAAAAATTATATTTTTTAGTTTAAATGATGTTCAATGCTTTGTTTATCTTTAGTTACATGCAACATTGTGTTTCACTTGTGTTACACGGAACCCTGATATTATAAAGTTTGATAGCATATTAAACATAAAAAACCAAACTCATACAACCCGTGATATATATTAAAATAAAATCATAGATTTTGGAAGTGAAGTTCTGATTTGTATTAACTAAATTAATAAAATATGGTTTAAATATATTTTTTGGGGACCAATTACTTTGAAATGAAAATAAGTCTCATTTAAAAATAAAATGAAATATCTTCATGAAAAAACATTTAATTGGGATAAGTTCTTTTATACAAATAAATTTAAAAATTACTATTTTTTTAATATATTAATGAAACATAATCTATAATATTCATTCTACGTGTATTGTAGATATGAGAGGAAAAATAAATCCAACAATACAAATTAAAATATATTTTTTTGTAAAACATTTTTGTCACATTTTATGATGTAATTATATTAATTTTTTTTAAAATCAATATAAAATTTATTTTATTAAATTAAGTCCAATTTTTTTAATATTAATATAATTTTTTTGTTTCAAACTGGTTTTTGTATTTTTTAGAAAATATTGAATTTGTTTTGAGTACTGAAAATTTTTATTTTTTAAAAAATTATATTATTTTCATGAAATATGAAATTTAAAACAACCAATATGTTTTGAATATTATTTAAAGTGAACAATGTTATATTTGTTTCACTTATTTAGTTTTAATTAATATTATATTGATTTTTAGAATAAGTTTAATTTTTAGTTTCTAAACAGGGTTTTCTGAAAGCTATTTTTAAATGCCTAATGACTCACAATTTTATTTATTAAATTAATACCAAATGGGAAATTTTTTAATTGAATTAAATATATTATATATCATTAAATATTAATTTAGTTTAATAAATTTATTATTATTATTTATATAGTTATATAGAATCATTTTTTTCTAAACAAATGTTTTCTTAATAACTCAGTTTCTCACCGCATCTATGGGGTTAATGTTAAATTAATATTGTCAAAAATTGGGAATTTAACTTGGAAAAATGAATTATATAATAGTAATAAACATAAATAATTATTTCTCATAAGATGAAAATAATATCTTACCAAAAAAAAGTGAGTGTAGTAAAAATTAATTATCATTGTAAGGTATAGATTGATTTTTCAGGGACTTAAACTAAAATTATAAAAGATAAAATTACATAAAATATTATCTTAATTTTATTAAATGAGTTTATTTCTACATTTTACATAAAATTCCTAGAAATAGATAAATTTATATCCTTTTCCGTTGAATATGTCCCATACAATAAGTTAGGTACATAAAAAACAAAAAATATACTTTTATTCTGTTTAATTTCAATAATGATTTGGGATACAATAACAACAACATAAGTTTGGCTAAAGATATTAGTTTTGAATTTAAATTATTTTTTATCACAATAATTTATATTTAATTTTTAAGTATTTTATAATTACATAAAATACTTAAAAAAAATCAATGTATTAATTATTTAGTTAGTAATCAAATGAAAAGTGATACTAAAAAATTAAAAGTGAATTAAATTGAGTGAAATTTTGAGTTAAATTAATTTTATTTATGAATATATAATTTTAAATAAGTTTGAGAATAATATATTGAAATTATATATTTTCCATGATATTTTTTAAATTAAAATTATATAAATAATGTAAAAAATGACATTGATGTTATGTAATAAAAAATTATATTTTATTAAATGATATAAAACACCTAAAAAATAAAATATTATGAAATTTGACTTTTAAATGTTAATAAATACCAACTATTTCCAATTAAAGGGAAAAATTTTCCTTTATAATGAATATATTTAACAATGATTATTAATGAAATATTATTAGTGAGGTTAATGTAAAAGCGTTAAATTTTGACGTTAATTAGCCTGTGCTAAAAATAAATTTTCACCCACATAAAATTTTCATTTCATTAATTAGTAATTTATATTTAAAATCTATTCATATAGAATATCTAATATTTCTCTCTTTAATTTAATATTAAAGGCTAAATTACCAAGGTTATAAAATTAGTGATCGTAGTGAAAAACCACAATGGTATAAAATTAGGGAACATAGAGGACAAGAAATAAAATTCTTGAAACATTTGTTTTATTATGTGGTGGTGTTTTTTATAGACCATATAATCCCTAAAAACCTTTAATTATCAATTTTGGTTTCACATTAGGTTATACTGACCTCTGAATAGTATTTACTTTTGAGTAATTATAAGAATGCCACTACTCCTCAATTGTTAATGGGAACTCACTCCTATCACTTATTAGCACCTATCCATTAATATGGTTAATCAAAAACATGACCAAATCACCTAAAAAATTCCATAAAATCATCCTAGATGCCTAAGTTTGGGTACAAAAACTACCTTTCAAAGCATTATTTCAAACCATATTAGGATACGTGAAAAAGAAGTAATGTTCATCATCTAGCATCTTTATTTTACTTTTTTCTCCATATAATTAAATTCATATTATTCCATTATGATATAAAAAGCATAGTATTTTCCAGGAAATGATATTTTTTATGTTATGGGTGTGACCTAAAACAACACACACTTTCTTCAAATGGGTTACGAAATCAGCATTTAGGTGTACGACATGCTACTGCCACTCGAAATGATGTCATTAGTTTTTACATTACCATCTCTCACGGTTAGATATGATGCTGTATATAATTTTTATATATTATATTTATAGATAAATTAATCTTATGAAGTAATTATATAATATATATTCTTTTATGTTTAATTCTTTATGGGATACAATAATGTCACTTGTCTGTATGTTAAACTACCACCTCATGAAGTGATGTGAGTTGATTTTCACTAATATTATACATAAGAGGTAATAAGGGTAAATATAATAAGTATATGTCATATAAAGGAAATATTTATCATATTCATGAAATATGATTCATTCTGTAAATATAATTTGTCATTTTACTTTAACATTTTCACTCAATGAAAAAATTTATGTTGTTTTGTGTATGTGTGGACTACAACCTCCTCGAACGATTCGATTCCTTTTTCACCACCACATAACAAGAATTACATATAAGAGTATATATAATTAATTAATATCTTATTTATTAAATCATTCTCATTATGGAAAGTCAATATATTAATTTAATTATTTCTATAATGATCATTGAAAATTGGAAATGAAACACATGAATATGTACAACCTACCGTCTCCCTAATCATAATGTTAGATCCTTTTTCATAAAACGAATTCATGATGGGATTAAAAAATTTAGTTGATATATTAATATAAATTTTATTTCATAATTATTATTTTGTATATTTTCAAATAGTGACCTCTTTGACCATGGTCATCCCACTACAGTCATTTTTGACGCACATGATGAATTTTGTCAAAAAATATAGCATAAAATGTAATAATATATGTATTTTTAATAACATTATAATAAATTAAATAAATGTAATAATAAATTGAAAAATTTATCAGGATCTTAAATAATTACCATAGGTTTATTATTCAGGGAGATAAAGAAACACGCGACATGTTTGTCCTAAGGTGTGGGTTTTTTATTCTAATATTTATTTCTATGATATATATGTCATATTCACCACATATGATTCTTTAGTGGTATATATAGTAATGTTAAGAACTAATATTTTTCCTATTATTATTTTACAATATTTTATGCATTATTTTTGAATCTAGGTTCGGAGAGGACGTGAGATTCCGAGTCCTAGTGTGCTCAGAATTAATTTTTGAAATATATTAAATATGTTAAATTAACTAACATGTAGTTTTGAGAAAAAATTATGTTAACATCTAGTAAGAGGATTAAATTAGAAATTTTATGCAACTGATGATTTTAATGTATGTTTTTACCCAATACAGGACAAATCCTTGGAGCGTGTCTAATGTTTAGGTTGGGCACAGTCGTGGGTGGAATTTTAAATGAATTTATTTAATTAATTACCCTATCCTAATATAGTTTATATATAAACACTATTGTGGATGATATATAGGTTTATCCTCATAACCTTTCAAATCAAGATGATCCATTGGGGAGTAGTGGATGAGCTTTTGTTGGTGAGTGGCGACTCGACTACGGATCATTGACCATTTTGTGATGGAGCTTGAGGATATTCACCCCGACAAAGAAACCAAATCATTCTTCACTAGTAATTAATACAAATCAAGGTAGGATGATTTTTTCATTGGATTCATTCCTCATTATTATTTCTACAATTAATTTGAATAAAATGACCAATATATTTATTCAAGGATCAATTGTATTGTAGTTATGGTTTTCTCTATGGGGTTTCTATGGAGAATCAATTATTATTTATTGGATATTCACACATTGTTCTATCAAAAAATATATCAAGGAAAAAAAACATGGATTATGTTAATTTCACTTTTAGGTGTTTCTTAGATTTATCCCACAATTCATTGTTTATCATAGAAAATACATTCGTCCTGATGTTTTGTAAATAACATCTAATTAGTCATTCTCACCCAATTCATGGCCTAAAAGATTGATATTAAAAATACATTATCGGATTGATTATGGGATCAATATTTTATGATGATGAACGAGTATATATATTGGATTGTTGATACCCGATCTCACTATTCAAAAATATGATGGCAATGAGGCATGGATATGATTGTTTGGCATGTGAATCTGATGGTTGGATTTTGGAATGCTGTGAAGGAAGGATTAAGATAGAACAAATACAAAATCATTAGTATGAATCATGGTTTGATTTTATAGAAGAAGATATAATGATGATTTGGGTGGAATAATAATGGGTTCTAGAAAATCCCTCAGTACCCAACATGTATTGAGGAGCTATGTGTTGTGTGGGATCTTAGGTGTGGAGCATGGGTTTTGGTAAAAAGGTAAATATCAGTCAGGGTGTGACCCCTATCAAATGGAATGTGACTCAAACATATAGCTCAACGTGTATCCAAGATGGAATAGGGGAATTGGCTTGACTGGTCATGCATGGACATAGCATGCCAAATAGATACACGGACAAGAGTACATAGGCTCGGACATGTACTCAGTCGGGATCAGGGACATGGGAATGGGTTGGGATTCATGGGAAGGACCCAGTGTAGTAGGAACATATATTGTGCCACTAGTACATGCTATTTAACCCTTCAAAGAAGATTTAAATCTCATTCCCTCGTAATCTTGGTCAAACCATTTTAGGGAGTGTTCCCTTGATTAATTCCACATGGGTTAGTATGGAATCATATCCAACACATGGGATGGTGATCCATTTAGTTAGATGACATGGATATAGTTGGTGGAATCCTATAGTGAGGCCCATAGTGAGATCCTCTATCATCATATTTATTTAGGTGTAATTTTTAGTTTCATCATGACCAACATTATACAGGTGTCGATCCTCTAGATAGCATGTTATTCTGGATTGATTAGTTTGTATACCCGACGGCCTTGTGTGTGATCATCATCTATGTATAATTCTTTTCATAAATCCAGTATATATTTCTAATGGTGATACATAATGAAAAATACATCTCAGATAAACTCGATTAGTTTTATCAGAGTCATAGAGGTTATTCTCTTGGACGAGTCCTAGGTAGAAACATTGATCATGATTCAAATAGAGGTAATAGGGATTTGACATTACATAGATCTTGTGTTTCATTATTTAGTATATATTGATATAAATTCTATATGTGTTGTAGATATATATCAGTGATGAGATGACTCTTATTTGTTTTTTGGTTCTTATTGATTTAGGGGTGTCAAAATGGGTATTGTTATACTCTCCTCTACATGGGATTTTCCCACAAGTGTCATGTCTTATGCATAGGATCATCCTTTTGATGAAGCCCTAGAGGGACCAAGGCTAGGTGTAGATTTATGTGACAGTCTGAATGATTCATTTTCTCTTGATTACCTCGATACCATTTCTCTTCTACACATTCATGTAGAACTTATTTTCATACTATTGGTGGTGTTATTATGATCGGAACTTTTTTCATTCCATTGTTTGTTATCATACTATAATTGTGGGATTTATATGTTTTCATTCTTGTTTTATCTATTTTTTATATTTCAACATTGTATTGGCCTGGAGATGTGTTCTTATATACAGGTACCTTAGGATAATGTCTCCAATATGAGGGATGTGACTACTCGATGCTAGTTTCAATCCCCTATTACATTGGAGGATATCATGGCGTAGTTTTGAAATGGTTTCCATTGGTATGGGTCATAAAATAGAGGTATAAAAGTGTAGTCCATTGTATCATAGGATCAATGTCCATGGGATTTGTTTTTGTTAAATTTCATATGTGTTTCATCTTTGTATTTCCTTTATGTGACTCCAACATTGGTGTGAAAGCCGAAATATCCATACAATAAGAGTCTAGTAACATTTCTTTAGACTTATAACATGTAGAAATTGTTTATAGTTGAAACATAAATATTTGAATCATATAAGAATTTGTTGTAGTTTCAATGACCTTATTTAGTCACCTCTTCAGATATACTCATTGAATGGGCACATATTTTCCATTTCAAGATTACTCTGTAACATATTCTAGCTAGTATTAAACATTAGGATCCTGGGTATACTCTACACTATGAAAATTAATTGATATGGGGACCATTTTCCAAAAATTCACCTCAAGGTGGTTCAATAATTAAACTAACACTATTTTTTAGCATACGGTACCTATAAAAATGGAATTCAATGTGCACAGGATGAGAGCACTTCAAAATTTTAGTTAAATAGACCCCTTAGGTTCGAAGATGAGCCTAACCATATAGGTGGATGAGGAATATCTTGAGGGGGTGATATAAATTTTCTATTTTTTAGTACATTGTTAGAACAGATGGTAGTCTTTGTAGTGAACCTTCTCTTTGTCCCTACATGACGATTATGGGGTTTTGTTACATAATCCTATGATAAGAAAACTCTATCATGGTCATAGATAAAGATAATTTTCATACAAATATTATGTAGAGATATGTTGAGGATTTTACACATTCAAGAGATTTTATACCTTTATTAGGGAAGTACTAAAAAGGATATATATTCATCGAGGTTCACATCATCTCTAGTTACTAAATGAATATGGTTCATGATTAGTTCCTTGGGGACTAAAATGTATAGAAAACACTCTATAGAGAAATATATTAAAAAATTAAAACTTTATGTATTCTGAACTATTTTTTTTGTGCTAGATCATGCTTTGGTGTTCTACATTTTCTTGGCTGAGCAGACACATACTATTATTTCCTATTGTGGGACCACAGAAGAAGCGACTTTGAAAGTATAGAGCCAATATTCTTCTCAAGGACCTAGATTTGGGTGATGATTTAAGGAGAAATCCTAGATAATAGGTTCTACTATTAATTTCTCACAATATAGGTCTAGTATTACCTATGATAGTTAGTGGTACTCTGGTAAAAATAGGGTAAATCGTGCAAAATATTATTTGACCTATCATATTGGTTATAGAGAGACTACATATGGGATACCTAGGAAGAGCCCTTAATAAGGGAAAAGTAGTCAACATTGAGATATATGTGGGAGAGGCGGTGGAAGTGTAGTGGGAGGTGGTATAAATTTTGATATGTTACCACACAAACCCCTATCTGGTCAGCGCCTGTCTAAAAGAGCTGAAGCATAGTGTCGAAGGAAGCTGCATGCAGTCATGGATTACGATCCAGAGGCACCAAGTAAGACAAAAGTAACAGACTATGTATTTTATACCATAGTTGTAGTACTAATATACTTATGTGTGGTTCCTTAATTTATGTACACTTATTTAGTTTGATACATATTGAATTTTTTGAGCCCTATGATCGACCCTCACACAAGGAAACTCCAACTAGAGGTGAGTAAAAAATCCCACAATTCTACCAATTGTGTGACCTAAATCATAGAAGAAAGTGTTTCAATTGGAATCTCTTTATAGAAATGATTAGGTATTATGACTTCATATTAGTTATTGAATTCTTATCTATATTTTATGCTCAGATAGATTAGTTTACGAGGAGGATATGGGTTATCTATAGCGATGGAAGTTGGTTTTCCATTATTGGTGAAAATGGAACCCAAGAAGCGCATGATAGTATCATACATATGAGGGTGAAACTAATTACTCATTAGTCTCCTAGAATTAATCTTTGTATTGGGGATTCTATGAGTTTTAAATTGTTTAATATGGTGGAAGATTAAGAGGAATTATTTCTTAAAGATGTTCCAGGTTTGCTTCCCCACTGAGAGATCGAATTCTGAAATGATCTACACTAATTAATGACCCTAATATATTCAATTGAATATCCTATGTCTCCTATAGATATTCACTTGATGAGGGTGTATATAGAGGAATTATAGAGGACTGACCTTTTTTAGAACAAATTTTTCCCCCTAGACAGCCTAGTATTGTTCTCCATGAAGGTGAATGGGAACATGAGGTTATGTGTGGGCTACCATCACATATTCTATGTGATGGTAAGGAATAGATAACCACTTCCTAGGACTGATGACCTATTTGGTTAGTTGAGAGGGGAATGATGGTTCACAACGACTGATCTCAGATCAGGATGCCACATGATGCATATATGGGTCAAGGATATTCCAAATAACGAATTCAGATGTTTCAATAGCCACTAGGAGTACATAGTGATTCCCATTGGATTGAAGAACACCTTATATGTGTTCATGTGACTCATAGACTAGGTATTTCCTAATTTATTATACCAATTCCTCGTATTCATCATCGATGATATCCTAGTGTACTAAGTGTCCAAGGAGAATAAAACAAGATAATTGGGGATAGTTCTAGACATACTTTATGTGATATAACATTATTGGAATATCGCTAAATTATAGTTCTGGATTCATGAGGTCCACTTTTGAGGACATGTTAACTAAACAGATTGTGTGGTAGTAAATGTGACAAAGATCAAGGAAGAGTTAGCATGGGATCCACCAAAGATTGTTATAGAGGTATGAATCATCCATGGGTAGGAAGACTAATATTATATATTCATATTGGAATTTTCTAGGATATCGGATCCCTTTATATATTTGACCCAAAAATGGAATCATTTTGTGTGGATAGTGATATACCATTAGGATTAACAACAGTTGAGATGGAGATTGTTGAGCACTCCCATGATGAGATTTTTAGATGTGGGTGTCTAGATAATAGTGTTATATGATGAATCAATAATAGGGATTCATTGTGTTTAGATGTAGAGGTAGATGTTGATTTCCAATGGTTCATGTTAGTTAAGGCCACTAGAGTAGAACTATGCAACACACGATCATGACTCAGCTACATTAGTCATAAAAAAGAAATTGCAGTGACACTATCTAATTGCACATTTTTTAGATTCTATTCAAACTAAAATAGCCTCATGTATATCTTATATTAGAACTATCATAACAAGATATAGGGGTGATGGATACAGTTCCTCTTGGATCACAACTTCAAGATTGCCTATAAGTATAAAAATGGGAAATGATATAATATTCTCTTATAAGGAGATCTTGTTCCCAATTACTGGGAAAGGCACCATATTGTTTGACATCCTTTACAATATCTTTTGTTGATGACCTCTAGTCCGTGGTTCTAATCTATACTCTTATCCAGTAATTCAAGGAGTGAAAACTATGGGATACCAAATGTTAGACCCTATGTACTCAGATATCAACTAGACATGCTCTAGATGGATCTTTTTAAGGTGAGGAGCATGTAGTTATATTTAGAGGATGCATGATGGGTCTGGTGATGTTGTTGGAGGATGTTCTAATAGAATTTTATAAATATCTTTTTTAGTTAATCAAGTTGTCTAAAAGATATACCATGATGTCCAATGTTAGTTTTCGTGTCCATGGATGAAAAAGCGAGTGTGATTGTTTTTCTCTCGATGCCTTAATTTTCAGTATGTAAAATTTAAGCACCAATTCCAGTAGGGTTATCTCAAAACCTTGATTTTCCAATTTGGGACTGGGATGGGATATCTAAGGAATTCATGACAAGGTTATAATATATTTCTAGGGGACACGATTTTATTAGGGTGATCATAGATCAACTCACAATTTGAGCCCACTTACTAGCTATAAGAGAGTAGAGTTTAGTAAATAACGTGGGATGCCTCTAGGTGTAGGGGATAGTCAGACTCCATGGAGTTCCCTTGATGATAATTTATAACCATTATTTTCTCTTTAAATGTTAGTTATGGATGGTATTATAGGTTTATTTGTGACTCAACTAAATTTTTTCATGGAATTTCTCCCCCAGATTGAAGACTAGATCGATCAAATCAATTCAAGATATCAAGGATATTATTTGGGATTCCATGTTATACTTTGGACATAGTTTAGTGGGTCACCTAAAATTGGCGGAGTTTACATTAAACAACGACTTCCATTCCCCCATAAGTATGGTATTATACATGTACTTGTATGGGTGACATTGTAGGTCACTACATTGCTAGAATGATCTTGGATATTCTTCACTTTTGGGAACAAGGATGGTGCGAGCCACTACAAGGAAGGTAAATATCATCTTGAAGCAAATAAAGACTACATAGGGCCATCATATGTCATATGAGGACTGATGACAGAGGACTTTGGAATTAAAGAAGACAGAAAATGTGTTCTTATATGTCTCACTTTGTTTTTGATTATAGAAGTGCTATCATGTTGGAAAAATATCTTTGATATTCATTAACCCCTTAAAATATTAATAAACCAAGTACACGACATCTTCTATGTGTAACTGCTAAGGATGTTTGTGAATGATCTATCAAAGGTTATCGACTGCGATGAGCTACAAATATAAGATAAAGATACCTTTTCTGAGTACCCCATAGAGATTGAGGATCGACATGAGTTGATCCTTCAGGGGAAATTGGAACTACTATTGTGGGTTTCGTGGTATCATAACAATCTTCAAGAGGGTAGTTGGGGGAGGGAGATCCTGATGTGTGATCAACACCCACATCTCTTTGTGGAACATTTTTTAGGAATTCCTTGATGTAAACCCAAAAGGTGGGGGGTATATAACAACTCTTATTTTCCAGGATGTTATTTTGAATATTTTATAGATTATTTTTAGATCTAGTAATAGAGAAGGAGTGAGATTACGAGGCCCGGTGTTCCCCAAGTTAGTTTTGTGAAATATATTAGACATGCTAAATTCACAGTCATGATAAATACCAGAAAGGTGGAATTAATTATATATGATTGATTATATTAGAAATTTGAGGCCACTATTGAGTTTAATTCCTGGGTTTTTACTATAGACACGACATAACCTTGGATCAAATCGGGCGTTTGCTTTGTGCCTAGTTGTGGGAAGACGTTTAAATGAATTTACCTATTGAATTAATTTAATTAATTAATTACCCAAACATAATAGAATTTATTTATAAGGGATCTTAAATATGGGTTTTAGGGTTAACCGTATAACCCTACAAACCAAGAAAATCGATTAGAGATCATTTGAGGAGATTCCATGGGTGAGTGACGACCCGATCGGGGATCATCAAAAAAGTGTTTGATGGAGCCTGAGGATCAAGTAATTGGAAATGATATTGAACCAATCTTCACCAGAAAATAATCCAAATCAAATAATGAATATATTTTATTTAGATTCATTTCCCATTGATTGTTTCTGTTACTTACATGAATTAATTGACAAATGAATTGATTTTTGGATCATTCATACTGATGGTATGGGTTTATCTATAGGTATTATTAGATGAATTGATTATTATGGATTGGAAAATTGTTTTTTTCTAATGGAAGTGGATTCAGGAAAACTGGACATAGATGAGGTTCATTTCTCCTCTTCATGTTTCATGGATTTATCCCACCATTAATCATTCATCATGGAAAATTATTTGTCTCGCAATTTGACAAATACAAATTAAAAAATCATTGGGCACCATTTTCATGGAATAATGGGTTGAAATCATATATTTCTATTCAGATAAATGATGAGATCATGATATGATAATGATGAAAATTGACTAGGATCTTTTCATTGACCATAAATTTTCTTGTTTATGTGTACGATGAAAATGAGGCATGGTGATAATTTTTTAGTGCGCATATGTAATGGATTCATTATAATGAGAGAAAACGACAAGGGTTTGTCAATCCATGACCATAATATCCAACATGATTGATTTCCATATTGGATTTTCAAGGAGTGGATGATGATTAAAGAGGAAGAACCATTGGTTCAAGAAAATCCCAAAATATGCTTTGTGTATTGCAGAGCTACTCACCATTTGGGCCCCTAGTGTGGAACTAGTGTTTCCATAGAAATTTACAAATCCCACAGTGTGTGTCCCCTACCAAATTGCATATGACTCGACCAGGAAGCTCAGTATTTACCTGGGATGGTTCCAGGTATTTGTCATGGGCATGGTTATACGTATATATAAATTCCCATTCAAGACAAACATGGACAAAAGTACATGGTATTAAACATGTAGTGTACTCAGGCATGGACCCGGACACAGTTACAGGCTGTGATACACGAGAAAGACCTGGTGTTGAAGGGAAGCATATTTTACTACTTGTACACATCATGTACCCCTTCAAATATGTCTTGGATCCCTTGTCTTTTTTTATCTCGGACATGCTTGGTCAGGAAGAATTACCCTGATCCATTCTCGGAGGGTTTGTATGAAATCAAATCACACAAATTTTATGGTGATCCCATAAATGGGAATTATGTGATAGATTTGTTGGAATCCATCCATTATTTCAAGAGTGAGATCTTATAACATCATAATTTCATAGGTGGAGTTCTTGGTATCATTATGACCAACACTACATGGCTGTTGATAATATACTAATCAGTTTATTTCATGTTAGGTTTTTACTATACCCTGTTTCTTTGGGTGTGATCCTCATTTATGTATAGTTATCTTCATAATTCCAATGATTAAATATAATTTAAAGAACCAATGTGTTTTACATATAAGATGGATGCCATCAGTTCTATATAACTCATAGATTGTGTTCTCCATGTTGAGTGCTATGTAGAACCTTCAAGCAAGATTCCTATGTTTGAATACGAACTGATTAGTATATCTAATGGAACATAAAAATAAATGAATTTGGAAAACATTTTGGGAGAACAACGTGGTCCCCACCTCTATAACTGGTGCACAACTTGGGCTAAACCCCTATGATAGAGGTTATTCCACCAAGAATTGAACTATATCTCATAGGTGAACTAAACATATATTTCATAGAGTTAGGAAATCATTAATTTATATATTGAATGATATACATTAAAGACACAATTCTAGAAATCAAATTTATAAAAACTCATACTCAATATTTATTCCATAACATCATCTAGACAAGTAAAAAGAATATGAAATTTCTAGGGGATACATGAAATCCAATGTGGATCAGCCTATAAGAAGGGTCAATGTGGTGATTCGGAGACATCGTTGATGTAATAGGAGTTAGCTTTCATAATAAAGATTTTAGAGGGGAATATGTTGTACCCCTATAAATTATTATTTTATATTTATTTTTATTTATTCTACTATATTTTTTTTCAATGTAATTTGAATTAATTTTATTTTAAATAAAATTTAATTGAAGATTTTTTTATTTATGTTTTTATAACACTCACCCACCCAATTTTCTTCTCTATCTTCTTCTCATTCTTATCTTCTGATATTTTCTTTTTTGTTTTCGATTTCATGCTTGTGTTTTTATTTTTCTTTTCTCATCATCATTATTGTTTTATGCTTTTATTTATTATTAAACTATTTCTAATCTTTCCACAATGACCCATTTCCCTAAAAAATGAGGGGCTAACATGAGGTTTGTCTTATGAGATGTAAGTGGAAATTCAAATCATTATGAACTTAATTTCTTCAGTTTTATTAATTTTGTGATGAGAAAGAGTTACAATGCAGGGGTTTGGTGATCATACGCAATGAAACTGAACTCAAACTAAATTTTATTTTTTTATTAAATTCATTTCCCTCCCTTCTACAGGATACAAGCTCTTTATAGAATGGAGTTTATCCATTTAGGAGATGAAATAAAATATGTCGTCGGATCGAAATGATGAATGTAGACGCTCAATATACAAGAAGAGGGGGGGGGGGTGAAATTTATACGTTAAAAACCTTATCTTAAAAAAAATATCATACCTTAAAGTGAATAGAATCTGTAATATAATCAGAGTAATGGAATTAAAAGCTATAATAAAGTTATACATTCAATCTTTAAAAAAGGTAATATTATAGCGGAAATAAAAGTACATGAAATAAAAAACAATTAACAACAAGATTATTTTAACCCAATGAGAAGGGAATCCGACAAACTTGGATAATGGTTTATTTATTTATAGTTTAAAAAAAGTATGTCTTACCCAAACTACGGTAATCCATCAATCTGAAGATCGGTATCTGTCTTGCTATCCCTGCAAGCCCTCGATTTAGAAGGAAATTAGAACCTTTGTCTTCCAAACCTGAAATCCCATGATCAACATGATCAAAGACTACACAAAAAAAGTATGAACATGTTGTTCATACCTGAACAAATTGTTCACGACATCTGCATGAAGCACTGTGAGTTGGAAGAGCCTCTCTCTCTAGAAAACACTTTACAGCTTTTTCACATGCGTCAAGTTCATTCACTCTCTATATTAACCACACTTGTATCATTCAAATGAAATTGTATTTATTGGAAAAGCTTCCCAACGGTCGGCTCCATTCCAACAGTCATATTTTAAATAAATTTCTCATGGACCTGGACACATGTTAAACAGAAAACGGTTAGTTAGTAACAGATTATAAGACATCATTTCATGTAATAAGAAGTATGTTATGCTAATGATTTGTGTCAAGTATAATGAATCATAGATTCCGATAATATTGGAATGATACATTTGAACAACTCAAACATTTTCATGAAATCAGATGACTACGGGAAAAAGGAAATTGGATTGTGAAACTAGTATCTCATTTGTTCTAGAATTAGAATTATAAAATCCGAATGACTTTTTCACGAGATTTGGAATCATAAAATAGAATCACTTTTGCCCTGGAATCAGTATTACAAAGATGGTATCACTTATAAACCTGATTCGATATCATAAAGAAGGTATCACTTATACACCAGATTCGTTTTCATAAAGATTGTATGAAAAAAATATGTAAACCTAACATGATGGAAAATCATAATGATACATGTGTAAGTATAACAGAATGGAAATTCTGGATCTTAAGAAAAAAACATAACAAAAATATAGAACATAAGAAAAAGTGTTTGTGAGTTTCAAAACATAAAACCATAAAGAATAGAGAAGTCATATGATAACATTACTAACTCAACATATGGTGGAGAAAGGTCTTAGAAGATGTCACACTCTCAATCATAGTGTAAAATTAACCTTTATTATAGGAGGATATATAATTAATATTTCTAAATGCATTCGATATTTTACACCACTAAATAAAACAATAGTAATAATATAATTATAAAAAATTATTTATTCACAAACATGGAGAATGATAAACCCAAAAACCAAACCATAAAGGCCATGTTCTTTCTTTACAAATTACATTTTTTACGTTTCATGTTAGTTTTTTTATTTGTTTCATTTAAATCCCATTAAAATACTAGATTAAATAAAAATTACAAAAAAAGAATTATTTTATGTGAATTAGATAATGGGATTGAACAACTAAGAAATCTCCTTAAGTCAGATGACCCTTGTTAGCCACATTTCTACATTAGGAAAATAATTTTATTTTTCCATGCCCTGTGATAGGCATGTGTCAAAAATTGTGTCATTTCTTTGGATATAAAAAATTATTTTTTATCACCTTTTCTAAATTCACATTTCCATAAATAAATTTTTTTTCTATTTATTTAAGAAAAATCTAAAAAAACCTTTTCCCATGACGTATTCTAATTCAAAATATTTTTCAGGCGAGGGTTACTTGTAGGGGAAATATCAAGAAACATAATTTGATAATAGTGATCTAAATGACCCAGGGGGAAGGATGAACAATAATGTGAATGACCTGGGGAGAAAATGAAAAGAGAATTTATAAGGCCCCAGCCTTAAACCTTACTTAGTCTTGAGTTATTACAAGAGTACACATTGAGGATCTTTTCAGTTTTAGAGTTTTAGAGAATTAGATCATAAAACATACATTACATTGCACATTTAAAAAAAGTGGTTACATAAAATATAGTATTCATTTTTTTCCCATCAATGGAAACATATTTAAAAATAAAGCTTGAATTCTTTCTTGACACTTCCTTGACACTATCGTCATATCATGTACCTTTCCTTTAACCTGTGAAAAACATTTCAAAAACTTGGGATGAGCATAAAAAGCTCATTAAGGATTATAAAAATATGGAAAGGAAACATGAGTTCATATATACATAAGAATGAAATCATACTTTACCCATAAAACATAGGCACTTTAACATACCTCATCAAATCATGAATACATTATAGAAATTATACGACATAAAGGTAACTTTAGGCATTCATAACATTCTTACGTAGGGAGTAACCCTCTTAGTTACATTTGGAATACCCACCACAGTATATTCCCTAAATCTCTTCAGAGAAACCTTAACGTTTCACTCCTTTGCATTACCCAATGAATTGGAGAGCTATATCGGGCTCACCCACCCTTAGTTTATCACGAAACCACCCGTCTTCATAATAATTCCCAAGAACCATAACATAATCATATCACATAAAACATTCATAAAAGAAACATAAAATTTCCACATTACAATCACAAGATATCAATACAACACATTGATATAATAATAACATTATGAAAACCATTTTCAATACCAAAATAAAAGAAAAGTAAAACATGGTATGTATTTTTCTTTTAAAAAGATGGTATGGCTTGTAGAGGAAACCGAAACTCAAATAATGGTCACGGTGGCGGAGAAGTCGGTGTCACCGCATATGTACGAAAAAAACATTCCATTTTGTCGTTTAGTAAATGCTTTGTATAAAAAAGATTCCTTTTTAATAAACATAAAATTTAATGGGGTTTATACACCATATAAAATATGGTTGTGTATAAAACAAAATATGTCTCAATGAATGGAGATTGAGACGAAGTCCCTTACAAAGACGATATCCTTGGTTTAAGGATAAATCAATTACATAATTATGTGTGACAAATGAATACACAAAATATAAGTGGATATTAAGTGTAAAAAAATCAGAGGTTATTCACACATATTCATAGAACTACATATTCAAGGAATACAAGGTTACCCAAAATAATCAAATTTGGGTTAAGAAGTTCTCTTGCAAAAATTTGACAGCCTAACGGCGTCACTACAAAATTCAGAAAATGAGTTGATGAGAGATAAAAAGGGTATCTCATAACATGGACATAAAATTTAAATCAATAAGGATATATAAGAACATATCCCAATCATAATAGTATGTGAATTAAAAAACATAACAAAAGAATTATTTTAAAAAGAGGAGGGTGAAAGGTTCCCTTACCGACATGGGTATCCTTCGAAACATACACCCCGTGAAAGAAGGACAATACAACATTGATGTAAATACTCATAAATGAAATTATATTACTCAATGAGTAAAATTATGGGAATTTAATACACCACTAAAAGGAAAATGTGGAAAATATAGCATAAATCTCACTGGAATGAAAGTTAGATGAAAAATCCCTTACGAAAACTCGGCAGCAGAACGACGCCACTTAAAACTTACAAAAATTGATTGATGAGATCAAATAGGGTCTCTCATAATATTAACATAATGTTTACAGAAAGAGTAATATAAAAGAACATCCCCCCAACATAACAAATAGGATCTTAAAAGAAGTGACATAAGGTAGAGTACTTAAAAAAAGAGAGGTTAGATCTCTTACGAAAATTCGGCAGCCTAACGGCGCCACTCAAAACTTCAAAAATGGATTGATGAGAGAGAATATGGTCTATCATCATATGAACATAAAAATTACAGTAAGAGTAATATAAAATAACATCCCAATAACAAGAAATATGATCTTTAAAAGGGATGCCATAAAAGAGTGTACTTAAAAAGAAAGAGAGGAGTAGGATCCCTTACCTCAAGTCTGACTTGTCTTGTTAATGTCTTTATATTCCTGAATAATAAACTTTGGTCAATTTATAATTTTCTGAGGAGCTCCATTATAGATTATTATTCAGTTCATATAACATTTTATAATGTTATAATAATTGTTTAATAAGTTTAGTTCATATCAGACAGTTTTTCCCGATGTTTGGTACATGAGTCAAAAATGAACTTGTTTGAAAAATGATTTCCCATGTAGTTATAAGTAAATAATTTAAATAATAGTATTAATGATTAAAATAACATATATATCCATTACATATTCAATTTATACCATTCCATATCATTTGGAGATAAAAAACGAAAAGCACCTTTCATGGAGACGGTAGGTCGTACTTACGCATGAACGCTACTTTCATTTTTTCCTTTTTCATTTTAATGGAATTAAAAATAAATGATATTTATATATATATATATTATAATTCCATTATAATATATATGTTATATAGGTCACATATGTTCATTAATTTCATTCGTTATACATTCCATGCATTGAATGTACGAGTCACATCACTTGAGGGGGATGTAGTCCACACTTCCTCATATGAAATTATCGCATTTACACAACATGAAAAGAATAAAGGTATGTTTTAAATATAAAATACAGAATCATATAGTAAACATAAATATCATAAATATCATATATAAAATACAGTGAAATCATAATGGCCACCTTTAAAGGTGTTAAAAGAATATTGAACAATCATCGTTTTGTTTCATTAGATGAAGGTGTGCGTAAGTGTAGCTCGAATAATTTTTATAAAAAAATCATAGTATATTTAATATACTGGATTTTTTATAAAAAAAATGAATAAAAATATTTTAGGGGGTTGGAGAAGAAAAATAAAACAAAAGGACTCAAGTGAAGACATTACCTTAAAATCGGGTAACTCCCTTTGGTTTGAGCTCAAAGGCTTCCTTGGGAAGCCTTCTGACCCAAGTGAGGCTTGAATGAATTATAGATGGATGTAGGGAGACACAATGGGTAGAGTTTGGCCGAGCCAAAGACTTTGTAAGTGTGGGAAAGGAGGTAGAGGTGGGGGCCTTTTATAAGAGGAGAAGAGGGGCACCCTTAGAATGTAAAGAAATGTTACTTTATTTTAAAATGAATTTCGGATTTAAAAGGTCTCACATTTCTATAATTTGAGGATAAGGTGGTAAGGTTTCTAAATACACCCATACAATAGGTTTTGGACTTGTGTAGGTCTTATAAATTACATTATCATTCCATTTTATTTAAATCATTTAATAATGAGGCCATCACTGTATCATCATTATGTCATAAATAATTTAATTTATTTAATGTCTAAAAACTATAAAAAAAATATTATGATGTGGTAAATCTTTTTAGATTTCCAATTACTATTTATAGTCAAAAAGCAGACTTGTATAACCCCATGTAAAAATTTTTTTAGTTAAAAAACTCATGGTTGTGTCATTTTAATTTTAACTCTAAATAAAAAGGTATTTATGTCATTATCCAACCAAAGTGGCTCCATGGGGTCCCCAAGTTGACCCATGGATTATATTGGTAGGCCATGACTCATCCAATGAGGGTAGGACATGTTTCTAGGTCATTTCATTTTATTAAAACAATATTCTTACCTTAAACTACACTAATTACCTCTAATCGCGATTAAAAACATAATAAGTTACTATTCACCAAAAAAATATTTTAATCACATTGAACCACATTTCACTTCTAAATGACAACCATTTATGTCGGATTTTTGAAATTCAAAACACAAATATGGAAAAATTTCATTTAAACGGAAAATTAGTTTTTATAAGTACCACTTAGTGGTTTCACTATTCATCAAAAATTGAACTTTTTCAGAAAATTACCAAAAATTCACCCTAAGCTAAATCTGATATCTCGAATTCAAAAATGATGTATATTTTAAAAATTCAAAAACATATAAGTTTCATTAATTAATTTAATAATTAATTTCCACTGCCAAAACAAATAGCGTGTTTTTATGAAACAAAAAGTATCAAAAGATTGACACTAGTTTAAGTCCGATTTCAAAGTGAAATCAATTCCAACGACCACTATTGGATTAAATGGTAAAAATATATTCTAATTTCACTTTAAAACCAACTCAAAATATAATATAATCATATAAATAAATTACAATAAACAGTGGTTTTGAATTAAAATTCAACATTTTTCACTATTCATTAAAAATTGAACTTTTTCGGAAAAATACCAAAATTTTACAAAAAGTAAATTTTGATGTCCCGATTTTAAAGAAGAGATTTATTTTGTAAAATATAAAACATAAAACTGTCAAAAAGTGGATTTAAAAGAGGTTCTCCATCAAAAGGCTGTTAATCGACCTTTTAAAGAAAATTAGAATGCTTAAGCTTAAAATTGGATTCATTCGCATTTTTAATCCTCTAACATTTTTTGCAAAAAGTAAAAATATTTGACAAACATATATAATCATTTTGTAGTTAGTTCTGTTCATTCCCGCCATTACAACGACTATGCGTTAACTACTATTTAAAATAATATTATTTTATTACTAGATTGCAACGTAAGATTCACAAGAAACTCGTTGTTGCGTATTGGGTACGCTATCGAGCATAGCATCCCCTTTAAAGTAATATTAATATTTTATTCACAAATATGGATAAATATAAAAATGTCATATTCTTTATTTAGCTGGGTTGTTACATCCTTCCCCCCTTTTGGGAATTGTGTCCTCGCAATTTTAAAATTGTGCTTGGAAACATCCTTGAAAGTCCCACATCGGAACAAGAGTCGGTAAAACAATCACTTTAAAATAAATAAAGATAAGTACAGAGGTCACATGAGTTAACCCATACTAGGATTCCATGTAGGAAAACATGGACATGGAGGAGAAAACATAGGGTCATGTTCTGATGGAGAGTGATAGAAAAAATGTTTAGGAGAAAGTTAACCACAAGAAAATCACAAAATTGTGATGGGTTAAACGGTATTCGATTCCCTAGTAGGAAAAGTTAATATACAACATGTATGTTTTAAGTTACTTTTTATTGAAGAATTTATTCATAAGGAAACATAATCACTTATCATGTTGACTTTCAACTTTTATTAGATTCCTTACACAAACTCATATTTTCTCCAAAAAAGGAGTATTTAGGAAGACTTTCCTCACATTAAGAGTACTATAATAAACTTATAGAGAATCACCTAATCCACAAAAGAGAACTATATACTTCCCATGTCTTTAGACTTTTACTGAAACCAAAACCAAAAAAGTTATTACAAGATCAGATAATCCAGAAAAGGATAACCCTTTAAAAAAGAAAATCTATTCTTAATCTCCAAAATTTTTCAAACAAAACCCAAAGTTCAACGAGGAACATTCGATAAACAATTTTTCCATAAAATTCTTCAAATTAAACCAAAATAAGATTGAAACCCAAATATTTGAAGGATTTAGTCACATAGTCTTCCAAGTTAAATCATAACATTTATCTCCAAACAACATCAGTTGCTCTTAATGTCTCGTATTGAAAAGTAATTAACCCAATCACATATCCTCCATGATAGGTTAATAAATTTCCATAGATATCCCAAAATCAACTTACTCTTAATTCATAAAATCATCTAACTAAATAGAATCAATCAAACTAACCAGGGACTTCACGTAGTCCAGTGGTAGGCGATAAATACCAGTCGCACTTAGGATGTGGGTTCAATTCCCACACCTTTATCTGACGCGATGGGTTGTCACATTGTCTTCATGTTTTCCTTTTTATAAAACCCCAAAAATAACCCTAACATGTTTTAACCTCAATAGTTTCCTTATAGCTCTCATTTTCAACCAAATTCATTACGATCTCAACATCTTAATTCTTAAAGTCTTATTTCGCCACCATAAGATAAAATAAAATGATTCCAAAAATGAATAACATCATACCTTGATCATGGCATCCACTCGGTTTCATCGTCATCTTGCTTACGTAGGTAGAAGTCCCATGCATTACAATAATGATTTAGATATCCTTCAAAATCATTTGCTTCCTCCATCCAAATACACCTTGTACAACATGGGTCATATGGGTGTTCACAGAAAAACAGTTTTGGAAAATAATCATGTATGACATATAATTCCAAAACATCTGATGAAACATGATTTCTATAAAATAGTCGGATAGAATTTTTGTTGAAACTTTCTATTATTGGTCCTTTTAAAATACCATAAGTATGTGCTGAGAGACTATATTTTAAAATCAAATATAAATAGGTTGTGCAAGGGTCTCCTTCCTCAGCACCATTTTTAAAATTATAATATGCATCAAATTCTTGAGATAAGGTAAAATATTTGAAAATACCTTGATAATATTTACCTTTCTTGAAAATATGAGAATATTATAAAAATAGTATTTGTCTAAAAACAACCCATGATCCACGATGATAATGAGGTATAATGGAGGTGTTTGATATCTCAAACAACTGCTTGCAAGTGAGTTGTATGCTAGAAAAAGTTTTACAATCTTCCGAACATGACTTTGCGATAGTTATTGCAAGCATGTCCTCAGGAAGAGATAGGAATTTTATTTGAGATCCTTCTCCTTCCATTCGTAACTGACATTACTTGACCTAAAAAAGAGTTATAAAACAAGGATTTAACTGAAATAATTGATATAGGGACTAATCATGTGTCTAAAAAACTCTTAATCCCTAAAGTTGTCTAAACTGACCTCTGATACCAACTATAAGGACCCAGCCTTAAACCTTACTTAATATTGTGTTATTACAAGAGTACACATTGAGGATCTTTTCAGGTTTAGAGTTTTAGATAATTAGATCATAAAACTTACATTACATTCCACATTTAAACCAAGTGGTTACATAAAAGATAGTATTATTTTTTTCCCATCAATGGAAACGTATTTAAAAATAAAGGTTGGATTCTTTATTGACACTTCCTTGACACTATCATCATATCATGTACCTTTCCCTTGACCTGTGAAAAACATTTCAAAAACATGGGATGAGCATAAAAAAGCACAGAAAGGGTTATAAAAATATGGAAAGGAAACATGAGTTCATATATACATAAGAATGAAATCATACTTTACCCGTAAAACATAGGCAATTTAACATACCTCATCAAATCATGAATAAATCATAAAAATTATAAGCCATAAAGGTAACATGAGGCATTTATAACATTCTTACGTAGGGAGTAACCCTCTTGGTTACATTTGGAATACCCACCACAGTATATTCCCTAAATCTCTTCAGAGAAACCTTAACGTTTCACTCCTTCGCATTACCCAATGCATTGGAGAGCTATATCGGGTTCACCCGCCCTTAGTTTATCACGGAACCACCCGTCTTCATAATTATTCCCAAGAACCATAACATAATCGTATCATATAAAACATGCATAAAGGAAACATAACATTTCCACATTTCAATCACAAGATATAAATACAACACTTAGATATAATAAAAACATTATGAAAACCATTTTCAATACCAAAATAAAAGAAAAGTAAAACATGGTATTTATTTTTCTTTTAAAAAGATGGTATGGCTTGTAGAGGAAGTCGAAACTCAAATAATGGTCACGGTGGTGGAGAAGTCATTTTCGCCGCATACATACGACAAAAACATTCTCTTTTGTCATTTAGTAAACGATTCGTATAAAAAAGATTCCTTTTTAATAAATGTAAAAGTCAAAGGGAATTATACACCGTATAAAAGAAGGTTGTGTATAAAACAAAATATGCCTCAATGAATGGAGATTGAGACGAAGTCCCTTACAAAGACGGTATCATTGGTTTAAGGATAAATCAATTACATAATTATGTGTGACAAACGAATACACAAAATATAAGTGGATATTAAGTGTCAAATAATCAGATGTTATTCACACATATTCATAGAACGACATATTCAAGGAGTACAAGTTTATCCCAAAGAATCAAATTTGTGTTAAGAAGTTCCCTTGCAAAAATTTGACAGCCTAACAGCGTCACTACAAAATTCAGAAAATGAGTTGATGAGAGATAAAAAGGGTATCTCATCACATGGACATAAAATTTAAATCAATAAGTATATAGAAAAACATATCCCAATCATAATAGTATGTGAATTAAAAGACATAACAAAAGAAGTCTTTTAAAAAGAGGAGGTTGAAAGGTTCCCTTACCGACATGGGTATCCTTCGAAACATACACCCCGTGAAAGAATGACAATACAACATTGATGTAAATACTCATAAATGAAATTATGTTACAAAATGAGTAAAATAATGGGCAGTTCATACACCACTCAAAGGAAAATGTGGCAAATGTAGCATAAATCTCATGGGAATAAAAGTGAGATGAAAAATCCCTTACGAAAACTCGGCAGCCTAATGGCGCCACTTAAAACATTCAAAAATGGATTGACGAGATCAAATAGGGTCTCTCATCATATTAACATAAAGTTTAAAAAAATAGGAATATAAAATAACATCCCACAACATAACAAAGAGGATCTTAAAAGAAGTGACATAAAGGAGAGTACTTAAAAAGAAAGAGAGAGGTTAGATCTCTTAAGAAAATTCGGCAGACTAACGGCGCCACTCAAAACTTCCAAAATGGATTGATGAGAGTGAATAGGGTCTCTCATCATATGAAAAAAAATTACAGTAATAGTAATATAAAATAACATCCCAAGAACAAGAAATATGAGCTTTAAAAGGGATGACATAAAAGAGTGTACTTAAAAAGAAAGAGAGGAGTACGATCCCTTACCTCAAGTCCGACTTGTCTTGTTTGTTTCTTTATATTCCTGAATAATAAACTTTGGTCAATTTATAATTTCCTAATGACCTCCTTTAGAGATTATTATTCTGTTCATATCACAAATTATAATGTTATAATAATTGTTTTATAATGTTAATTCCTATCAGACGTTTTTGCCGATGTTTGGTACATTAGTCAAAAATGAACTTGTTTTAAAAATGATTACCCATGTAGTTATAAGTAAATAATTTCCAAAATAGTATTAATTATTAAAATATCATATATATCCAGTACATATTCATTTTATACCATTCCATATCATTTGGAGATAAAAAATGAAAAGCACCCTTCATGGAGACGGTAGGCCGTACGTACGTATAAACACTACTTTCATTTTTTCCTTTGTCATATTAATGGAATTAAAAATAAATGATATATATATATATATTATAATTCCAGTATAATATATATGTTATATAGGTCACATATGTTCATTAATTTCATTCTTTATACATTCCATGTATTGCATGTACGAGTCACATCACTTGAGGGGGTGGTAGTCCACGCTTCCTCATATGAAATTATCGCATTTACACAACATGAAATGAATAAAGGTATGTTTTAAATATAAAATACAGAAGCATATAATAAACATAAATACCATATATATCATATATAAAATACAGTGACATCATAATGGCCACCTTTAAATGTGTTAAAAGAATTTTGAACAATCATCGTTTCGTGAGGCAGAAAATCGCCAACCACAAAAACAATATGTTCTTTAACCATTAGATGAAGGTGTGCGTAAGTGTAGCTCGAATACTTCTTCCAACAACATCGTAATATATTTAAGATACTGTAGTTGTTAGAAAATAAATTAATAAAAATATTTTAGGGGGTTGGGGAAGCAAAATAATACAAAAGGACTCAAGTGAAGACATTACCTTTAAATCGGGTAACTCCCTTTGGTTTGAGCACAAAGGCTTCCTTGGGAAGATTTCTGACACAAGTGAGGCTTCAAGGAGTTATAGAGGGATGTTTAGAGACAAAATGGGTAGGTTTTGGCTGAGCCAAAGACTTTGGAAGTGTGGGTAAAGAGGTAGAGGTGGGGGCCTTTTATAAGAGGAGTGGTGGGGCACCCTTGGAATGTAAAGAAATGTTCCTTTATTTTAAAATGAGTTTCGGATTTAAAATGTATCACATTGATATGATTCAAGGCTATGGTGATACGGGTTCTAAATCCACCCATAAAATAGGGTTTGGACATGTTTAGGTCTTATAATTTCCATTATCTTTCCATTTTATTTAATTCGTTTAATAATGAGGCCATCGCTGTATCATCATGATGTCATAAATAATTTAATTTATTAAATGTCTAAAAATTATAAAAAAAATAATATGATGTATTAAGTATTTTTATATTTCTAATGACTGTTTATAGTCAAAATTATGACTTGTATAACCCCATGTAAAAAATTGTTTTATTAAAGAAACTCATGTTTGTGTCATTTTTATTTTAACTTTAAATAAAAATGTATTTATGTCATTTTCCAACCAATGTGGCTCCATGGGGTCCCCAAGTTGACCCATGGATTTTCTTGGACGTCCATGACTCATAAAATGAGGGTAGTACAGGTTTCTAGGTCATTTCATTTTATTAAAACATTATTCTTACCTTAAACTACACTAATTACCTCTAATCGCGATTAAAAACTTAATAAGTTACTATTCATCAAAAAATTGTTTTAATCCCATTGAACCACATTTTACTTCTTAATGACAACATTGTATGTTGGATTTTTGAAATTAAAAACACAAAGATGGAAAATTTTCATTTAAACGGAAAATCAGTTTTTATAAGTACCACTTAGTGGTTTCACTATTCATAAAAAATTGAAGTTTTTCAGAAAATTACCAAAAATTAACCCTAAGCTATATTTGATATTCTGAATTCAAAAATGATGTCTATTTTAAAAAATTCTAAACATATAGGTTGCATTAATTAATTTATTAATTAATTCCCACTGTCAAAACAAATAGCGTGTTTTTATGAAACAAAAACTATCAAAAGATTGACACTAGTTTAAGTCCGATTTCAAAGTGAAATCAATTCCAATGACCACTATTGGATTAAATGGTAATAATATATTCTAATTTCACTTTAAAACAAACTCAAAAGATAATATAATCATACAAATAAATTAGAATAAAAATAGGTTTTGAATAAAAATACAACATTTTTCACTATTCATTAAAAATTGAACTTTTTCGGAAAAATACCAAAAATTTACACAAAGTAAATTTTGATGTCCCTATTCTAAAAAAGAGTTTTATTTTGTCAAATATAATGCATAAAATTGTCCAAAATTGGATTTAAAAGAGGTTCTCCATCAAAAGGCGGTTAATCAACCTTTTAAAGAATATTAGAATGTTTAAGCTTAAAATTGGATTCATTGACATTTTTAATCCTGTAACATTTATTGTAAAATGTGAAAATATTTGACAAAAATATATAATAATTTTGTAGTTAGTTCTATTTATTCCCGCCATTACAAAGGCTAGGCGTTAACTACTATTTAGAATAATATTATTTTATTATTAGAGTGCAACGTAAGAATCCCAAGAAACTCGTTGTTGTGTATTGGGTACGCCATCGAGCATGGCATCCCCTTTAAAGTAATATTAATATTTTATTCACAAATATGGATAAATATAAAAATGTCATATTCTTTATTTACCTGGGGTGTTAAAGAATTTGACTATGTTTATGCATTAATGGAGAAACCAAACCCTAGTCCATAGAATGAACCGGAAGAAGTTGTGAAAAAACATTAATCACTAATAATTCAAACTGAATAACAAAAGGAGTAAAAGGTAGAGGTATGTGAAGATTAATTGATCCACTCTTAACCATTTGTAAGAATTTTATATGAATAAGACTTACCTATTGGGCTACAAGAGGGAGATCAGAAATAACTATATGACTTCTAGAACAAATATAAAAAAAAATTGATAACCTCAAACCTTGAAAAGATGAAGAGCCACAACCATTGAATATCAACTTACATATGGAAGAAGAATATACATAAAGTTCAGAATTTCAAGAATGGATGGAGGAGCCGGAATTTGTACCTCCATTCTGTGATGATGTACTCCCAGAGGAACTTTCCATCAAAGAGGAGATTCAATCTAAACCAACATAAGGAGATGATAAATTACTGAACTCAAAATCATTTAATTTTATTGAAATTAATATGACTATTAATCTTATCTATTTTTAATTTTCAGATTTGGAAAACTAAGATTATGGCCTGAAGGGAGATTATAAAAAGAGATGCACTTATTGAGGAACAACTTGAGCTCCCATAAGAAAATGGACATTTACAGTAAGGGGTATAAGAAGTGACCCCAGTTGATTTTACTAATGAATAAGAGATAAAATATTCCTTTACTAAAATTTTATATTTTTAAATTAACACATAAAATTTAAATTTTCAATCACCCTTTGATTATTATTTTCCTGAAGTACATCTTCAAAAACCATTACACTATGAATAATATGTTTCACAAGTATCAAAGAATGGGGAGTAGGTTCAATATGTTATCTAACCCCCACCGTATAAGATGTACCACATTTAGAAGGGGTAGATATAGTGTACTTTATACATAGAATTATACTGAAAATAAAAAAAGAATATGGAAGTTGGGAAATGCCACATGGGGTGGTTCATGTCAAATAATCCTCAACTACCATCAGACATTAAATAAAAGATGGTACTACCCTCTGGAGGAAGAAAAAATCAGGTCCCACTTCGAGGGTTATACCAAGAATTATATTTACATAGTTTCTATAAATTTATATTTCAGTTTGACTGTTAGAATTTGTCCAGCATGAATCCCAATAGATCATAACATTGGGGGCATAAATGGAACGATCCTTGTGATTAATTGATTAATGATATTTTATAGGTTCATTATGTAATAAGAAGTTACCAAATAGACAATTATATTAGAGTACTAAGAATCATTTTAAAATGAATTTCTCCTTTAGTTTTAATATTTTATGCTCACTATAATTTTTCCAACAACATGTTTTGAGCCAGTAACAAAAATCATATACCCACACTTGAATTAATATTTTAATCAACATATCAAGGATACATGAGTATATAATAAATCCTATGATTCAATGTTTTAGATATAAATAGTTTTTAGAATGAATGATTAAAATGGAGAATTTTATTATTAACATGAATCATGGATATAAATATAAGACACATGATTTAATTAAATTAATTGATTCATGTATATTAAATTCCCTAAAACATTTCTTGCTATAAACTTCTAAAATACATTTGAACTGATTTTTTATTATTAATCACCATTTTATTGATTTCAAAATATCATATTTCCATTCCTGATGGGGTTTCAAGAACAAGTACTTCCTAATTTATTTAATCATTATTATTGAGTGATATTGAGACATGTCACCTACTAGAACATTCATTGAAACTTTTCAAAGAAATGCCTAAGAAAACACACATTTAAAATGATTGAGGAATATTTTGAAAAGACCTTATCCTTAAAATTCGACCTTTACATCAATCCTAATTTAAACCATTGAAAACATGAATGATATTGACAAGGATGAGCCAGGTTTCATGCAATTTATAACCATTCCAACCCTCCCTGTATTACTTTTCATGATATTTTAGATTTCAAGTGTGGGGGGAAGAGATTCATGGTAGAATGGATGATTTAAATCGTAAGTGAAAGTGTGGGTGTGCTTATTGTGGTGAAAATTGTAGTTTTTGATTTATTCATGATAATTAATTGTTTCCTCTCTAGAATTAAAAAATGATAAATGATAAAAAATGAGAAAAATGGGTTATGATTTTGGAAAACCCATATTCTCCAATCAAATAAGTATTATCTTTATCATATGTGGTTAGGTTTTGGATGTGAGGTTTATTCTAATCATAAATTTCCAAAAAAAGAAAATTATCGTTCAAAAATAAATAAATTATACAAGAAAAAAAATCAATAGGGATAAAAAATGATTCATTATCATTTATTTGATCATAACTTTTACATAGAGTTTTGGGGACGTGGGAGTTACTATTTTAAATAATAGATTTTCATTAAAAATTTACTTTTGATATCATGTATTATACATAAGAGATAAACCTACTCTTTGGGTAATAATTTTCAAACAACTATTCCTACTGTCATTAATCCATAGAGTCATTTGAACGTCTAATGAATGTCCTCATGATTTTATGTGACTATTGTTTTACAAAGTGTAGAAAGTAGTTTTTTTAAAAGACTATGGATAATGATCATGTCCTCATGATATTATAATAACTTGGTTTGAATTTTTATCATGAAATTTTAAATACAAGATTCAAATTTGAGGTAGATCATGATTTTACTTGTTTAATAATAATGACCTGAGGAGATTGAATGATTGGAAGGAGAAGATCAATAATTTTTCAAAGGGGAAAAGTAATATAAATTAATTTATTTTTTCATTACGAAATGTAAAGCTTAATAGTTAATTTTTTTTGGATATTTGAAAATTTTATTTTATTTTGAAAATAAATTTATTTTATTTCTTTTTAATTAAAATATTAGAAACATTGGTTTCCTTTAAATTCCATGTTTTGATTTTATGCTTCCGAAAAAACATGGTTTATCTGTGGGGGAATTGATAGATATAATATTTTCATCATTTTATATAGGAATTTAAATAATTTAAACCCTATAAATTTTTCAATTTTATCTTATTTACAACAATTTGAGAATGGTGGTGTGTCTTTCTATAAAATTCAATGATTTCATAATTTTTTATATATATAGTTTTCTGTAAAATTCATATTTCAAGAATAAAATTTACAATATCAATCCAATTAATATGATTTTTTCTACATAGGATTAAAATTTCCATTAGATTAAATATTTTCTACTGTGACAAGAGTGTATTCGATCATCGATAGGACCTAAAAATCAATGAAGTTGGAAATCCTTCTGGGTGGAAAGTGTGGACCCCACTTCCATAACTGATGAAAAACTCAGAATACACCCATAAAATTGTCATTATTCCACCATTAATTGAATGAAGACTCAAAGACATGTTTCAAAAACATATTTTATGAAGTTATGAAATAATTAATGTGTCTATTAAATGATATTCATTGAAAACATGTTTCTGGAATTCTCAGCAAGAAAACATCATACCTAATATTTCTTCTATAATATCATCTTGGCTTGTAAAATTAATATAAAACATTGAGGAAAGATAGTAAATTCAATTTGTAACAACCTATAATGAGGTAACATTTGTTTATTTAAAGACATGGTGGACGAAACAGGATCCAACTTTCCAATGATGGATCTTATAGGGGAACTTGTTGCACCTGTTTCTTTTCTTCATTTATTTTTATTTTTATTATTTTTACTGTAGTTTGGTTTTAAATTTAATTTATGTTTAGTTTATTTTTTATACAATAAATTCATTTATATTTTTAATTTTTATGCATTCATAAACCAATGCGCCTTATTTTCTTCTCTACCTTCATCTCATACTTCTCTTCTTTTCATCTATTTTTAGTTTTGGATTTCATGTGTGTGTTTTTATTCTTCTATTATCATCCAAATTATTTTAATTATTATTCTTATATTTTATTATTCTATTCTTTCTAATCAAACCACTTTGAGCTCTTACCCAAAAAATATGATGGGCTTACCCAGGGCTAGGTCTAGGCGAGGTAAGTAGAATTTCCATTCATTCAGCAGTTAATTTCATTTTTTTTTATTTTTTAAGAGAAAGAGTATTAGTTCATGGGTGTGGAAATATTCCACCATGAAAGTGAAATAAATCTCATTTATATTGTTTTATAAAAAAATTTACATCCCTTATATTGGATAAAACCTCTTTATATGATATATTTGATATATTTAGTAGATGAAATGACATATGATAGTGAACTTTCTTGGACGATATCACACTCTGGATCATGGTGTAACATTAACCTCGATTATTATAGGAGGATATAATAATATTTATAAATTCATTCGATATTTCACTCCATTAAATAAAATAATAGTACTTCAAAAATGAATCTCTTAATTAAATTATCAAAATTAATTTAATCCCCAACAATGGGAATGATAAAACCTAAAAAACCAAACCATAAAGGCCTAGTTATTTTTTCACTCTTTACATTTTGTAATTGCATGTTAGTTTTCTATTTTAATACTTTTAAATTGAATTATTTTCCTATATTATATTAAAACAACAACAAAAATAAGTATTTTAGGTGAATTATATTATGTGAGGCAACAACATAGAATGTACTTCAAGTGAGATGAAACTTGTTAGCCTATATAATTCATTAGAGAAACAATTCTATTTTTCTAAGACCTATGATAGGAGTGCATCATATAACCTTGGAGTGAATCAGATGTTTAGGTTGGGTGCGATTGTGGGTGGAATTTTAAAAAAATTACTTTAAAAAAATATATACATAATTAATTAACCCGTTATAATTGAATTTCATTATGACCATTTTTTGGTTAATTTGATGGGTAATTATCATAACCCTTCTAATGAAGAGGATCTAATGGAGGTCATTGGTGGAGCTACCATTGGTGTAAAATTATTTAAATTGGTTCGATATCGTTGGTGTTGTGGTTGATATAAGAATGTGGAGAGGAATGTTTGGATCATATAAATTTATTTTTTCAATTAGGTAAAGTGATTATGATATAATTTTAGAAGGTGAAAACCCACTCTATAAATAAATGTGAGGTAACAAGAAAATTATAAATTTAAATATAAACAAATTACATATATATTTTATACATATCATAAAAAACACACCCTTTAATTATAATGGTTTCATGTATTTGGATATCATATACATAATCAACTTATTTTATGAAATATGATCAATATCTACCACAATTTTATTCTCTCAAAGTTCACTTCATAGTCATGCCCTACATAAATCTTTTATTCATAACATGTGGAAGAGAAACAAGATAAAGGTTGATCATAAATTCCCAGTAAGGGTAAACATGTGTGATATTAATAATTGAATATATTTTTTCAAAACATGAGGATTATGGTTTTATAATATGAGAATATTATTTGATAATCATACCAAAAAAATTCATGGTACTAAATCATGTAATAAGGCATTATAAATTATAAGGCATGAATCATGGTATAATCAAATATAAGGACTTTTGATATTGTATCGTAATATTAAACAAAATGAATTGTAGAAAAAAATATTGGCTGAATAATTATCATATAACTTTTATGTCAAGGCTACCCACTAAGGTATTATACGCATTTTTGGCTTGGGGTAACCACCTACAAAATTGATACAGGCTTTGGATAACCACTCACATACCCTCTATTGGAAATGGGCTAACTACATATATTCCCATTGAGTATATAAAGCATTAATAATTAACCAGTTTCTTTATGGGTTATAATTGACCCACTCATCACATAATCATAATCCATTTATAAGTATTCCATGATATGAAGAAAATACTGATCATTTTTTAATAGATTAACCCATTGAAAATAAAATGGGTCTCAACATATTTTCTTAATTATAATAAATAACAATATTGGGAAATTTTAAGGATGGTATTAACGAATCGTATCCCTATTGAATCTTTAGTAACACAAATAGATATTTTCATAGATGAAAATACCTTTTAAAGATATATAGATTATTTTTTCATGAAATTCCCTTTTCATTTTGAATTTTTTTATTTTAACAAAAAATGAATAATAGGGAAACGTTTTATTTTAAAATAACCATAAATAATTTTAATGAAATAATATTGGTAATGAATAGTCATGACTATCATAATTTTATTCATGAGGTAAATTTTAAACCATATATTTCATTCACACCATTAGTAAAAAAGTATCTTATTTTCAAAAAAACTTTAAAATTCCATTTAATATTTTTCATAATACTTCTAAAGTAGATATAAATTACATTAATAAATCATTGGATAATATTAAAAAAATTAATGGGAACAATTTCTCTAAAATATTGATATGGAATAATAAAATTACAGGAATAATAGGGAAACAATATTGGTTTTCCATAAAAAAAATATTTTATATATTTGAATACATGGAGGGATGTAGATAGAAGAAAAATATTTAATTTCTATAAATTAACCAATAATAATAAAATAAATAATATTTTTGAGAGATATGATATAATTTTTTCATTTGAAATTGAAGCATAATGAGTATTAGTAAAAACTAATATTATAACATAAAACCCTTACCTAAGGTCCGACTTACTTCATTTGTTCACTAAAATTATGAATAGAAAATTAGATTTTTTTTTCATCTATAAAAGAAGAATATTGATATTTATAACACCATATATTCTTTATTAATATCATCTTCTCACTCATTCATTAATAATCTTCCATTATCATCATCACTTCATGTGCTAACAACAACATTTTTTATATATGTGTTGGTTAAATAGTTATGGTCCATCCGCTTGGAACATGGTTCCAAAATATAAATAATAATAATAGTTACATTTATATCAAATTATAACATAATATCACAATTATTTTATATTCCCTAACCATTCATTTCATAATCATTACAACATCATACATGTAGGTGGTAAAACTGACCTAAATAATATCATATTATAAAGATCAATTGACTATGAACATTATATTGTACAATAATAATATACATCTTAGAAATATCCATTCATGTCATAATAATCGCATATATATAAATTATATATAATATTTTATAAACATATATGAAATTCATAGATAGAAAAACTAATTACACCTTTTATGGTGATGGAAGTTTATTCCTATGCGTGAACGCTATTTCAATTTCAAAAAAAATGATGGAATGAATGGTAAATACTATTTTATCATTAATGATTCATAATTATATCATAAAATGATATATATTAATTTTATACATCATTATATCCCTCACATTTTTATGTAAAGGGAATGTTAAGAACATCATTACGTAGAGGTGGTAGTCCACACGTATGCATGAAGAATACCTTCTTTTCATATTTGATAGAAAGGAGGTGTAAAATATTTATCCCATAATGAAATGAAAATATAATTATATTTTTTATACTATATTCATTATGTTAGGATAGATAAAATATATTTTGAGGATGTAAAAAAGGAAATAAACCTTGATAGAATTGCGTAAGATGATTACCTCTTCATTTAGAGAACTCATTTGTTTTTAACATTAATCCTTTTAGGTTGGTTTTATGAGAGGAAAATAAGATCATTAATTAAGTTAAGGAATCTAAGAAATTTATTAGATAGGTATTTCATGATCCATATTTCCCAATGTTTTTAATAATGTAGTTTAAGGGGATCCATGTTATAAGTGAGTGGAAGGACACACATGGAATTGCATAAAGTATTTATATAATATAAATTAATGTTCTGTTGTAAGTGGAACAAAAAGCATCGAAATTTTAAGGAAAAATATTATCATCCATAAATAAAGTTAATAGATAAGATCAAATAAATTTATTTTTCATTGGATCCATTATCTCTTAGAATATCTCCCATAATTAACTCATTTTATCCCTAATTATGGTAGTAAATATTTTACTATTTTTACTAATTATAAAAACCAATGATGTAAGTGGAACAATTTAGAAATTTAGTAATAATAATTATAAATAAATATTCCTTTTTGTAAAAATGAAATTATATAATTTTTATAAATTAACTTAAAAATAATGGTGTAAAATATATTGAAAAACCTTTTAAAATGATTTTTTTAGAACAAAACTAGTTTTACATTCATTTTGTGACTTGTAAAGAATATTATATTGATTATAAAAAATTATATATATATATATATAATTATCTCATTTTCATCATTAATGAATTTTTATTTATTTTATTTATTATTTTAAAAAATCATTTCACCAATAAAAATTGTTTTCTGAAAAATAACTCCTTTAACCATAAAATTAAATTACCATCATTCGTAAAAATTAGACAACTAATGAATAAATTATTATGTGTACATTTCCAGTACATTTCATTAAAATTAATTTTTAATAGTGGCCACCATATTTGATTACATAATAATTGATAATATATAGAAAAATAAATTCCTTTAGAAAAATATTTCAATTTATCATTAAATTGTTTTGTTAAAATTTATTATGTAATTCCTAGGATTTAATAAATACTATTTAATTATGGAAAAAATTTACATTTGTATTTCATAATTTTGTTAACAATATTAATACCAAAAAATCAAATGTTTTTGTCATAAAATCCTTAATATATCATTTTTCATTTATAGTTTGTGTTGCTTGTAAAGAAAGAGAATAAATCATATTTATTTTTAAAAAATCATATAAAATCTTATTATATTACATTGTGCCCCCTTAAAATGATTTTTTTCATCAAAATACTATCAATCTGATGAAAAATGTGGATAATCGATCGTTGTTACATTCTTGAGTTCCCATAATTCATCCTCGAATTTTGGATTCCAACAAATAACATTAACCATGTGAGTATTCTTATTCTATAAAAATTTATCTTTGTGATCAATGATTTATAATTTTTTTTCATCATAAGAAACATCATTCTCCAGTAGTAAAACCATTTAGTTTAGTATATTCAATGGATAAATTATATACTACCTAGAAAACGATTAATGGAATTCATTATTTACTTGAGACGGTTTATATAGAACTACAAAGAGATAATCTACCATACATACTCGATAAACAATATCAAAGTGGGAAATATACTAATGTATGAGATTTTCATTTTTTTTGAATTACAAAACCTTATTCTATTGATAAAATTATAGGAATAATTTCTCACCAAATTTTAATTCTAGATATCATCGATGATTATTTGAAAAACTCTTCTTTCGAATCTATGTTTCCTTGATGTGTTTTAATGTGTCTATAACATTATCATCAATTTCATTTGTTAAACAATGTACTAATAGATTTATTTCTCCATCTTTATCATTTCATGTCATATTTCATTAAATTATAATATAGGGGTTTTATTAATATTAATATGAATGGTTTAGTGAATAGTATTTTAAAAGATAATTCAATAAGAGGAACGTGTTTATCCCACCCACATTTTAAATATAGAGAATGAGATCTTATCATACCCTTTAGGGTTTTAATGGATCTCTCAAAATAACAATCTATATAAAAATGATAAAAAGTACTGAAACCCAAATATATATCCAAATATTTGTGAATACTTCTCCAGAACAACGAGGTAAAACTTTGATCATAACTATATATAATAGAATGCTAAAATCCCTGAAACTATTCTACTTTGTTAATGAATATATTAGAAATATAATCATTATATATATCTTATCTACTAGCCATGAACTCCAGTAACACCATAAATCAATCAAATACACCACAAACATAATTAAATATTTTATAAATCATGGGGAATCCAATAATGAAATCCATGGTGGTGTTTTAATATTTCTATACATGTATTGGTAATGGTTATCACATCAGCTAAGTGTTATGCCACTCCTACATAACCTCCATGTATACCAATTACATAGACACATACTTTGTAATATCTCTCTTAAAGTTACTAATATATAAATTATCTTTAATATTCTTATAAATATTCTTTCTTCTATGATGAATAGACAAGGAAGTTTTATGATAAAAATCTAATAGAGGCTTATTTAGTTATATTATAACATAGACATGTAAAAACTTCCAAAGCTTTATCATTCCATTATCATAGTCCTGGAACTCAAAAACTTTTATGTCCTTCTTTTACAGCTCTATATCTTCATTATATGCATCATTTAGATTTAGATGGATAGTTTAATGAATAATTATTTTATAAAAATAATACTCCCCTCTTTCCATAATGATTCTATTATCTTTCTTTTTAAAAATAATTTTTTCTCAGTATTTGGATCATTATCATTGATAATCAAGTATTATCCTTTCCACTCAAAGCCTCACCCACCATATTCTCTTTCATAGGATGGTAATTAATTGAGAATTCATGATCCCAAATCAAGTATATCTATATTATTTTATTATTATTCACCTCATAATAGGTTAATATATACATTAATGTTTTATGATTTGTAAATATATATCACATTTCTCTATAAATATAATCCCTTGATGTATTTAATTCCAGGATCAGTTCAACTAACTTAATGTCTTGTGTTTTTAAATTATAATCATTATATATTAATTTAAGTAAGTTATAATCTGTCACAATTTAATTTTACATAAGAATACATCATTTTCCCTTCTTCTATGTAGCACTAAAAATCACAAACCATTCACCATTATAGGTTAATGTGAGAACAAATTCACTAGCCAACCTTCTCTTTACTTCCTTAATTTTTTCATCAAATTCATTTTTCAAAGGGAAATTAACTCCATTACATAACTACAGGGTTTTTGGATTATAAAAAAATTATAAATCCATCAAAAACTGTAGAAAATAACAGTACAATACATGAAAAATACACATCTCAATTACAGTAGCTGATTTGGGCCAATGTTCATTGACGTTTTTCTTAGAAGAATATAACAATATACCATATTTTATGATCACATTTCAAAATAATGATACTTTATAGAACCATAATTCACACCTGAGGAATTCAAAATATTATTTTTCCACCATAATGGTATTCAATAAAATTCTCCTTTAATATTCATGCTCTCCTTTTCACTTCATGTATATGCGAATATCAATAATAAAGAGAACCATAAAGTGATCAAGGTATTATCTAAAAACTATTTTCATTAAATATAGGATGATCTTCGGGATATTTGTATGTATAAATGTAGTCACTATAAATTCCTTGAGTTCAAACATCACATGGATGTATTCATTATGTACATCTTCTCTTTTGAACCTGAAATGACAGTATATAGAAAAGATGACAGTCATTAAAAATTATTATTATTCTTGTGATTTATTAGGTAAATAACTGATAGTGGATAGTGGATACATATTTTTAACATGATCATGTGAAAATTAATATAATTAATATAGATTTACATTGATCCATCATTATAATTAGAAAAATTTATAGTTGTATAACATGGTGTCCCACATGAATGAATGAGTCCATTATCAATATTGTCCATTAATTCCTTCTTTAACTCCTACATATCAATTACGATCATTCTATACAGTTACATTGAAATATTAGTAGCATCAGGTATGAGTATTATTCAAAACTCAACTTCACAATTTTTCTAGGATACTAGGAAACTCTTCTTTAAAGGAATCAACACACTCCAACAATAGTAATATCTTTATTGTTGATTTTATTTCCAAGATAATGAAATAAATACCCTAATGAATAGTAATTGAGTCCCGTAAAATGAAATAAAATTTCATTGAAATCTCAAATTCATCTTCAAACTAGTAAATCATTATTAGTTCTTTTAGATAATTAATTTTGGAGTCCCTTCCTTAAAAATTGTTTTGGTATTCATATATAGAGAGTCAATCCATGATCAAAATCATGTAAAATTAAATTGTAGTTAGAATAACAAGATTTATAGTAATAAAATTCCCTCAAACATAAATATAATAAGAATCACAAACATGTGATTAGCTCATCATACTATTAATATATTTCCGTTCATATGTATTCCACATGATCATGAAAATGCATAATTTATTCTTAGCCTAAAATATGGGAAAATGGTTTTCAAAAAGTTTTCAACAACATAGTTAATAACCATTTTTAGAATGAATAAGGTTGGTATCATTGAATCATATCTTAAATGAATCTTAAGAATCATCCATGGATGTTATCAATGATAAAACACTATTAAATTATCAATAGAATATTTTTGGAGGAAAAAACCCTTTTCATTTAGAATTCACTTATTTAAAACATAAAAATTTCAAAATATTAGGAAAAACATATTATTTTCAAACAACCATGTAAAAAAATAAATTAATGTTCATGTAATATTATTTTCATGATGATGGGAAACATTTTTAAAGCATTAGTACTAAAACGATTATGGTGTTCAAAGATTTAGTAAAAAGTACCTCTATTGAAACCTAAGAAGAAAACTCATTTCAAACATTTTTTATAGAATTTTATAAATTGATAAAAATAAATTTAATGAACCATTATAAAATTATACAAATATTTGTGAATACATTTTCAAAATAATAATGGAATCTAAGAAAACCGTTCCTAGTCTTCTAGAAAACCAATGTCAGTTATCCTTAAAAATATTCACTCAAAATTCTGAGTTCTTAGATAGATCAAAATTAAAGGAATCATATTAATTTATAGAAATAAATATAGTTTCATATAATAATTGAAATGTTTTATATATTAATAATATGATTTTGTCATTGAAAATTTGAGTATAAACCATGTAGGTGAAAAGTTATATTGTAACATTAAACGCTTACCTCAGGCCTGACTTGATTTATAATCACCCAAACCACCCCTATAATAAATTTAAATTTATTATATTTCAATAGTATAATCAGATTCATACTTATATTGAAATTTATAGTTTACTTATAAATTCATATAACATGTTCATTGACAACCATTATGAATGAACATCAATTCTAGTGTTAACTTCTTCATTTTCTATAAATGTTTTGTTTTGATAGTTATCGTTCTTTTAATTTTATCGTGGTTACATCATATTCAAAATTTTAATAAAGAAATTTATATATTATTATTTTATAATTACAACATTATTTATCATTCTATAAAAATTTAGGTTGTAATACATATAATATTCCTCAAGATGGTTATACAACATAACTAAATTGGAGTTAGTTATAAAGACTGAAAAAGGAATAATAAGACAGTGTATTTCAATATAACCTTTATTTGATTTTATTCAAGGAATAAGTATCATAAATATTCATAACATATAATTTTATAACCATTAATGATGGTCATTGATTGAAAAATGAATTACATCAATCATGGGTATGGTAGTCTGTATTACACATTAATGTTGTCTTTATATTTTAATGAAAATAAGGATGTAAAGATAAAAAATATATTTTCATTAAAGAATATTAATTATGTAATAAATATAACATATATATATATATATATATTTAAATCCATCATTATATCCATATATGTTTGGAAATGATTAAAAATGAATCATATCTCTACTTTGAGGTGGTAGTTTATATGTATGCATGAGAGGTACAGTCATTTTCCAATTGATTGAAAAAAATGAAAAAAATGATTTCCCCATAACCATAATAAAATAATATTATCTTTATAATATTGTATTAAATATATTATTATGGATACAATATATTTATATTATGTAAACAAATAAATTAACATTGAATGAGTCAGGTGGGAGGATTGCCTCTTCTTTGGGACACCTCATTTACAATATGCATTAAAACTTTATAAGATGGTCATATAAGAAGAAAAAAAATTTAATAAATAGGATAATTATTCTATTATTATTTATGGAAGGTATATTATGCGATATATATCTAAATGTTTGTGAATACAGGAGGATAATAGGTTCCCTTTTATAAGTAAGATAAGGGACACACAATGAATTTATCATATTATTTAAACAATATAAAGACATTTGTTTATGTATGTGGTACCAAATATATATTAAATCAATGTTAATACTATATAAGGATGAAATAGATTTATTAAATAATATTTAAAAGGGTTTTAGTTTCATTTGTACCCTTATATCTAGGTTTAACCCCCTTCATTAACCTGTTTTATCTCTAATTATGGTAACAAATTGTTACTCTTATAAAATTCATTATGTACAATGATTAATGTAGCCTTACTAATAATTTTTTTAAAAAAAATTATTATTAAATGCATTTTATCAAATTAAATTTATATAATTTACAAAAATAATATTTAATGCCATTGTAAAAAATCCAATGAAAACTATTTTTAGAAAAGATCATTTAAAAGTATAAAACTAGAATTATGTTCATTACATGCCTTGTAAAAAATATTAGATAAAAGATAAAATATATTACTGAATATAAACATTAAATAGTATGTTTTCATCATTAATAAATAATTTTTTATCAATTGATTTTTATGATTAAATCATAATACATACATTAAAAATGATTGTTTTTAGAAAATTGCTATTTTTCTGATCAAATGATGTGTTATTCAATGATAAAAATTAGATGACTAAAGTATGAATGATTATTCATACATTAATAATAAATTTAAATAAAAAAGTTAGTAGTAATCAATATATATATATATATAACATCATAACACCTTGAAGAATTAACTTATTCAATCAAAATAGTATTTTTATCCTTTAATTATTTTATTAAAATTTAATGATTATTTAAAGGGATATAGTTAATAAATTTGAATTAATGAATATATATATATATAATGAGAAATTGTATAATCCTGTAAATACCCTCTAATCCATCATCTAGGTTATGAGGACTATAATATATTGTGGTTCATTTAGAATCGATGTGGTGTGTAAGGAAAGTTATTGAATAATGATAATGTATTTCAAATGTATATATATATATATATAATCATGCGGTGTTACAAAAAGTTTTGTAATGAGACATAAAATTAATTATTTCATGCGAAAAATTAGTTTTGTGCTCTTAACAAAGCCTATAAATGATTTTGTCAACCAATTTATTTGTTTTACAACTACCTTGAAATTTATCATGGTTAATTGATTAAAAATATTGATCATATATGTATGGAATTAATGATAGAGGAAATAGGAAATTTCTTTCTATTAAACCTAATATATTTTATTAATTTTTTTAAAATAGTTTCAATTACATTGATAGTGGGTATTTCACACAAAACTGATTTTTTTTTAATAAAATCATGATATATTTTTAGTATTATTATATAAAATTGATTGTTATTACGTAGAAAATAAATTCAATGGCATGAAAATGATTTATTTTTTCGATAAAAAAATAATTATTTTATATAAATGAAATATATTTATAAATAAATACTTAATTATTACTTATTTTTTTATATGATTCAAAAATATATTTTTGTAAAAAATATTATTTTATTTTTTGAAAATAATATATATTTATATTTTTGAACATAGAGAATATTTATTTTTAACAAATATCTTAATTTTTTGAATAAAAATGTTAAAACTAGAATACGGTGATTTTTTGAATTAATTTTGAAAAGATTAATTTTTTAGTGAATATTAAAAATAATGATTTTTATTAAAAATTATCTTTTCATTTTAATATTTTACATAGATAAATCATCTCATAAATGTTTTAAAGATAAAAATTATTTCAATTATATATTTATTAATACAATTTATATTATTGGGATCAATTTCAAGATGAATTTTGATATTAAACATTATATTCCTATGAAAATATTCTCTTTAGAAAACGCTTTTTCCATCGCGTCTTCTTGTTGAATTTTAAAATGTAATTTTTCTACATTTGTTTGTGGAATTTATAAAAATAGATTTCATAATTTGAATAAACATTATTAATATTGTATAATAATTTAAACTATTTTTTCAAAATGAATAGTAAAAATAGTAAATAATAATTACTGATTTTAAGGTTAAAACATATTTATAGTTGGGCTAGCCAAAAAGTATAATTGTTAAAATAACCTAAAAACTTATGTAATTTCTATTTTATTGTCGTATATTGACCATTATTACCTTGGGGTCGACATTATGTATGTTTTTTTAGGCTTTTCCATGAAAGTGATTAGTATAATAAATTATGTAAAAAAAGAGGAAATGTCACCCTCTTACTTTAAGTTTTAAATTATTGGTTCACATAGGGACAAAAGAAATATGTGAACAAATATTGGTATTCATTTTGAGAATAATTAAATAAATATAATTTGTTAAAAATTTTAAATATTCATAAATTGTGTAAATAGAACGAAATATTACAAAATGAAAGCTGAGTAATTATTTAATTTATAAAAAAATTAAATAAATAACACTAAAAAATAAAAGTAATATAAATTGTATGGAATATCGTATTTGATGAATTTTTTAGATAAACAAAATATTATATAATTTTTTTAGAATTATATTTTTTAATTCTACTTCTATATTGATTTGATTTAATTCCAATTAAATATATAGTATTAAACATGATAGTAATATTTTTTATAACCAATAATATTTTTTAAAATGATTCAGAATTCCTCAAAATTGCACCAAAATCCATGTAATTGGAATATTTTTAAAAATATATAAACTATTATATTAATTGAATAATTTCCCTTTTATAATAAATATATTTATCCCTAAATAGTAAAAACATCCATAAAATTGAAAAGGGTAAAATGGGGTTTTTCAGGTTTCGCACGCTTGTGTTCGAATAAATTATCAACAAACATAATATTTTTATATTAGAAATTTTATTTAATATTTATATATAATTTGTACAAAGTATCTAATAAGGATGATTTTATTTATAATATTAAATGATAATGTAAATTTATTAAAAGGATATTACCATAGTGAAAACTGAAATGGTAAAACTAATTAAAATTGGAATTGATGGAATAAAAAGTTTAAAATGTTTTTTTATGGTGTTGGTGTGCCTTGACCATAAGATCCATAAAATCTATTATTTATCGATTTTTTAGGCATTTGGATTGATACTAGATTCCTATTGTTGAATAATTTTATGTATTTACAAAAATTACACTCCTCATGAATTATAAAAGGTAAACTCATCCCCACACATATTCACACCTCTCATGGCCATTGGATCAACTAAACCTTACAAAAATATCCCCAAACGTCCTTATCTGTGATCTAGACCTAATGGTATTCCAAAAAGGGAATATCCATGGTCCGTAATAATTTATAAAAAGGATTTTGTTCTCTGAAAAGTAGTTTTGATTATGTGCGAAGTAAATCAAGACATAAGAATAGGGATTTCCCTAATCTGATTTATTTGTAGGAAACATATTACATATCCACCACATGTTTTATTTATGCAGTAAATACACTGACATTTTTACATGTTATATCATTAATTTATTTATTCCCACAATATTTAAATATTTATTTAAATTTATGATTCTATGGGGAATATGATTAATAAGTTACTAATGTAGTAATGAATTTATATCTCCATTTTATTTATGTGGGGCACATGCCTTATATACAACATGATTATTTTTTGTAGTGTATATACTTTTAATGATTGTATTTTATGATTCTTCTCATGAAAATTATGGGATATACATATTCATAAGATGTTTTATCTTTAATGGGTCATATTATTCAAAATATACCAAAGTTGTAAGGTTTTGATGTTATAGTCTCATTATTTATCAAGATCGTTTATGATTATGCATTCAATGATAAAATATTATGATCTATTTCTGAAGAAAATCATGAATTATTTTCCCAATAGTTATTTCACAAATATTATTTTTTTCCTTTTATTTTCAACTCTTTATGTATTCAAGATTCCAAAATATTATTTTTGAAGAAAACTAACATTATTTCTCTTTTTAGTCAAAACACCTTTTTCTTCCATATCCATTCTCACTAAAAAGAGAAATAATTTTACTATGTTACTCTAGGATATTTTAAAGTAATTTTTACACACTATTTATTTTTTAAATACTTTAAAATTAATCTTCATATTTTTTTCTACGAAACTCCCAATTGGATTTCACTGAAATTTTGAAAGGAATATTTATTTTAACATGTACAACATAAATGGAATTTCATGTTATCATAAACAAATAATGTTTTAATGATTCCATTATATATGTTAAATTTTATTTTTATGTAATGAGGTTTTTAAAATTGATTATGAATTTTTAGTTTTAATTTTTTTTATGTTCAATGTGAATAAGTTATTTTACAAATAAAAAACCTTTCCATGTGATCTCTCCAAATAATTTTACCACAAAAATGAAATCTATTCATGTTACCTAAGCCTTGATGGATATGATCCAATAATACCATCATTATTAATTCTATGGATTGTTCTAGTTTTTCATGAAATTTTTTTAATGAAATTAATTTTCTTTCCTCGGGTTATGATATGATGAAATGTCTGTGAAACCCATTTATTTTCATGGGATCTGATATGGTGAATTTTTTTTCAATATGATTTCCTTTCATAGGTTCATATATGATAATTTATTTTTGAATCCTACTTCATTTTTTGAGTTTTAATATGATAAATTAGTTACTAATCACTTTTCATTTCATGGGTTGTGATAGGATGAATGTTTTATGGTCCTATACAACACGTATTTATGAATTTCATTATGCGATTGGTGAAACCTATATCTCCCTCCAATGAATTGGGTAATGATTGAGATATAATGAGATAAAAACTCTAAAATGGAGATTGAACCCAGTTTAGTAATGTGATTTATCGACTATGATAGTCATGGGAGTGATCAATTACTACTACAATGAGTTTTGGAATAAACTAAATCAACTATGGTGGTCTTGGAAGAGAACCATGAATACGAAAATGATTTATAGATTAAACCTTATACACTATTATAATATTGTAAATTAGACTTTACTACTATGGAAATGATTTTCATTGCTTATGTGTATCCAAAAAAACAACATACTTACCCAATTTTATGTTTTCATGGATCATTTACTTTGATTATTTTATAATTCATGTCTTATTAAATACCAATATTAATGTTGTGAATCGGGTTTATAATCTATGATATCTAAATTTTGATTTTCAATTATTATTATAATTTTCTCTTACTGTTATACTAGTGTTTTATTGATGCCTCCCTTTTTTATCCCTAATGAGCATATGATCTCACATTTTCTTATGTTTCCATTCCCTTGGTTATAATGAATGGTATTATGTGTGAAATTCCAAAGAAGGGATATACTTATAAATAACATAGTGGGAGATTATATATTTAACTTATGAACCAGTTGTCTATGTATCTGAGTTTCCAAAGGAGCAACATTAGAAAAATTATCTAAAATATCGTTATGATTTATAGTCAATATTAATTTATTAATATGTGATATCTATATAAGAAAATGGTTGGTTATTTAAAAATTGTTTTAGGAATGAGTTTTAGTAAACCATTATAAACTAGGATGAAAACAGTTTATTAAAGAACTCATAAGAAGAGTCTATGTATAAGATAACATCCTAATGTTTTTGTAACGAAGTGAATTTGTGGTTTTTTTATTAATACATGTCATCCTAGATACTATAAGTGTATCAGGTTTTTCAAACAATGAATTGAATAGATTCAACCCCAAAAATATTTGGTCAAGTATATATCATTCTTCATCTGAGTATATGATGAGAGATCCCTTTCTACAAACCTATTTTGATGCTCCGAGAGGATATTCATTTTTCAATCCATATTTTATTCACCAATCATTATGAGATATTTTTATAGATTATAATCACAGATGACCTAGGTTAAACCTGAGGTTTCATAGATCCAAAATATGGTGTCATGAATTAGTCATCACATAAAATATTATACATGATTATGTGGTTTTCCACTATGAATATTATTTTTCTCACTATGAGTTTTCATTTTATTAAATGGAATGAACCACAAGGAAATGGGACAAAATAAAATTATTTTATTGAAAAAATGAATGTGTAACCACAAGGTACCAATAGAAAAGAAATAAAAAATGAATGAAACCTCAAGGAGGATGAAAATAGTGGGAACCAAAGGTATCCCCTCTAACTAAAACCATACATTCTAGAGTAAAGGACCCCATGGTGGAAAAAAACCATGTCATCATGGGTAGTAAAAGAAAAGAGGAAATGAAATCAATGACATTATTTGCCTCTGGACACATATGAAGAACCTTCATGGGGCGGGAAATAAGAATATCACATCTCTGAATTAGATAATAAATAGAAAATATGGTGGTACCCCATCCAAGTATAACATTATGAATTGTTTAGGAATATGTTTCAGTTATTTCTAGACCAATGTTTTATTAATTATAGAGTTATAGGACTTTGTGAATTGTAGAATACACAGCCTAGAGATAATCACCATTACCAAATAATGCATCATATGAAAGGATGACTAGCCATTTCAGGTTCCATAGAATTCCCCTGAATGCATCAACCCCATACGGAAGGACCCATCTATGTTGAGATTGATTCCCTCATTGTAAAAATAGTAGCGAATCCATCATTCCTATGAAATATACTAAGTGTAATGCTGGTTGTTGTTGTCTGAGTTAAACATTATGAGTAACGACAAATCACTGCAGTTCTTGTTTAACCAGATTAGGTCAAAAATCATGCTCTTGTTTCAAAAAATGAAGGCCTGGAATGAATAACAAACCCCTTCAAAGAGTTATTTATTCACTGATTCCCATAGACACCAACATCTAACCACAAGGATGTATGGCCTATCATAAATTTTAATAGCACAATTCTATGATCTGTGAAACTAGATGGATAATAAATAAGCACTGGAATTCCTTTAAGATGAAATGCCGACCAAGACCCCTGAAGTTTTTACAAATTGACTACACCTAGTCACAATTGAAAAATAAATGATCCTCTTATTATTCTAGATGAATCCTACCATTTGTGAACCTTTATAATAAGGAAAATTCTCTTAAGATTCACATTCTCATTTGTGGGTAGCACACAATTCCTGATATTCCATGAGATACAAATTATAATTTTTTGGAAACTCCTTACACTAGATGATCTCTCCACATTGATCTATTTGAGGTGGGTTTTGCATCACTTTGGGGTAATCTTTAGTTGAGAATTCTACAGGCATAGATCCTGAGAAAACAAAATTAGTCATTTTATCTATAAGAGTAATTTTCCAAAAAAATAACATTGACTATTATCAAGGATTTAATAGATAAAAATGGGATATATGATTGCCTGAATGAAAATTAAATATAAATAAATCACAATTCCTGATGGATCCAAATCTGGTTCCAGAAACTAATATCTCAATGACCAATAATCTACTACGAGACATTATGTAATGTAGGTATGTGCGGGTGGATTGATTTCCATAGGGAAAAACCTTCCCTCTCAAAATACCTAGTTCTTTTATGGCAGCCTACAATAAATCAATTCCATAGTGATCACCCTTAAATAAATTACCAAGGCTAGCTTCATGTGATTATTGTACATTGATCCCAACACACTCTTAATATTAGTACCATAATTTTCCCAAATTCGTGGAAATGTGATCGCACGACACCTTGTGGTACTCCCTATATGATTTTCAATCCAAGCTGAAATAGTTCAATATATTTTAAATTATTTTAGTGGGACCATTGAACACTATAAGATAATATATAAAGTTCATAAGGATGGATGTATGAACATAATTAACCATCATAGTTCTCCCACCCAAAGGACAAGTACTAGTTATTCTAGTTCAACATCCGAATAGTGTTTTTATTTACCAATACATAAAAATAATGAACTTGAAGGCTATGAGGGTAAATATAAGCACCTGATTATTCAAGTGGAAATCCTCTTCTATAAATATCCACCAAACATTCCAAATAATAATGCTTCATGTTCAAGCACTGGTAATAAGAAAAAATTATACTCTAAATGTGACTCACATGTTGACCACTCCAGATAGTATTATTAATGCCTTAAATGGTTCTATTTTTAGTATTAACAAAAAATATAGGGTCTTAAATGAACATAAAAAGAAGGATAACACCAAAATAATTTCTACAACAATATGGTTTGATTAACCGATCTATAGTATTATTATTAACAAAACAAATAATGATATACTGGGAAATAATAACTCATAATAGAGAAATGGGGTCACATTGTCTTAGACCATGAACTAATTTGAGGAAACCATAGTTTCTCTCCTGAAAGGAGATAGAAATAAAATCTGAACTAAATCATATGATCATGAAATCAGAGGCCCATTAGGAAAAGGTCATGTAGTTTAATACTTTGATAATATAACCCAACAAAACCCTGTCACGTTATTTATCCATATCAAGTTTGATTACCATGCTAGATCCCTTAATTGTTTTATTTAGGTCAGACACCATCTCCTAGGAATGTCTGATATCACCTTGGATCGACCTTCCATGAACCAAACTATGTTTCTCCGAAGAGATCCAATGATGAATAAAACTAGATCGATTTCTGTTAATCACATTATCTAGGAAATTATTTGATAAATTTCACATATTTATTTGTTTATGATGATTCAATACAGAATGATCTTTAATATTAAGAAGAAGCACCAAGGCAGTTTCCAATGACAACTAGTAAAGGCCAACACCATGAAATAAATCATTAATCAATATCACCAAGTCAATCATCATAAGGTTCAATTAGTTAACGAAGAAAATCCATAGAAATCCATTGAGTCGGGAAACACTTTTTGTTTTAAGCACCCGAACTCAATAATAATATTATCTTCTTTATGGTCTGATTCTATAAGTATAGTATCCTCCTCTGAGACAACCCTGAGGATAGCCTCTTGCCTCTCAAGCAGCCTTGAGGAATGTGAGGGTTTGGACTTTCAAGAACAGTTTTAATGTGAAAAAATCCATACCTCCAACCACCTCATGATCATTCGAATAAGTAACATATTCCATTAAGATATTAGGCATGATAATTTTCCACTTTTCATTGATGTAGGCATGGACGTAGGCGGTGTTAAAAATAACTTATTTAATCTATATTATACATTACTAATCTTTCACAATGCACTCATATCTCAAAACCATATAATCCAGTATGTTCCTCTTTTATGAAATATAATAAAATAATGTTTCATCCCATTTGTTCATGAAGAAAATTTCAATGCGAATAATTTCATCTGAAAGATCCTCCATATCGTATATACTAGGGGTTGGTTGTTATCCCATGATTAATGACCCCCTTCAATATCCTAAGCTTATTATAAAGCCTATTGTATAATAATCCATCTAAAGTCCTATTCCATGATTCCTCAGTAGAGTTTGGGTACCCCGTTAATGATTTCCAGTACCAAGATAAAGAAAAATGACCTCCTCTCTATTGTCTGGTGGAATGATCAACATAGATGGGATAATGATTATAGAAAGAACAAACAAAATGGGTGGCCTTTGTATAAGAGAAGAAGGAGAAGGGGTGGAAATTATTTAGAAATGTTTCAAGGTGAATGTAGAAATTCCCTCTGCCGCACTGATTTTTTCACTAGGTAAATTGATCCCCAATATTCCCCAAATCAAGAAGACCATTGTGGGAAATAAATGAGGAGAATTCCAAGCTTTCCCTTTGAGGAAAATATCACACTCATTCCTCCTACACAAGATTAGTAATCATATTGAAATGCCCTCCAACAAACCAATGGATATAATTTCATATCCATGATGTCTTTTTATGGTATTTTCATATTTTATTTTGGTATATAATTTTCCTTGGGTTCCAATTTAATTTTTTTGATGAAAATTGATGTTTTGGGGAGGGTAGAGAACTGTGCACGGTTTATGCATAGATAGTAATAACTATGTGGAAGCCTAGAAAACTGTGTGGAAGGAGACAATATCTACCATCCATCTTCTTCATGTCCATGCTCCTCACCCCAGGTAACTATGTGGGTTTCTTAGTTCGGACAGAATTGTCCGCACAACTACCACACGATTTTCCAAACTGGGATGTCTAACCGTGTAGATCTTCCAGGTCATTAATTTTTTTTTCTTCCCTATCCTCTCTAGATTAACCCATACCCCCTTTCTACTCCCTTGGGTTTTATTCTCCTAATTTCTACTCACCCTCCTTCCACCTCCCTTGGATATTCAATTTTTGTGTCATATTTGGGGTAGATCTCCATATAATCTTCATGTAAGTGTTTCATTCTCTTGATTCCTCCTTTAATATAGGGTTTCTACCATTATTTTTGTGGTTTTCATTTTCTCCATCCCCATGGTTGTTTTTTTAGGTTTCTTCCATGGCATTGATGGGTAAATCTCTTAATTTATGGTTCAATATTTCTATTTTATGTGTGATTAAGGTGCAGAGAGGGTTTGGCATTACATATTGGGGTTTCCCCACAAATGGTAGGTGGTTCCATGCTTAAATGTTACTTGATGACTTTATTTGGAATGATAGGGTTCCTTAATATATTTCATAAATTATAAATGTTGGGTGAATGTGGTTTTTTTAGAGAATTAATTTTGAAATTTATTATAAAATCATATTTTCTTGGGAAATTGGTTGATTATTAAAGCTTGGTCTTATTGTATGCATTTAAAATATTTTATAAATTGGGAAAATTATTTATTAAATAAGATTTTAGGTGAAAACTGTCTTTAGAAATAATTGGTGGGTGTTTGCCTTTAGAAAGGGTTTTGGCTATGAAAATGGTAACAATAGTGTGGGTTGTACAGTATTTGGTTATGAATTATGAATGTTTCATCTTTTGTATCATGCGAAAATTGTATGAACAATCAACCGGAAGCCTAAGTAGCTAGGAGTGTGGACTAGGACTAGCGTGCTAGTGATTCAGTATTGGCTATGACCCAGTTTCACTTATCCAGATTGATGATGAAAATAATAATTAAATTTTTTTAATGATTAGAGACCAATATAACATTGCATGCTTCTCATCTCTAGTGGATCATGCACGAGAATGTGGAGGATTGTGGTTCTTATACAATCTTACCCGGATATGTGAGGTTTTGGGGTCCCTATAGCTTGTTTACACCCATATGGCCTCTCCAATGTTTGGTGTCGTTGATTTCTATTCATTCATCATTGGCATATGGTGTGAATTTGGAGATACTCAACAGAAAATGCATTTTCACTTTCAAATTTATTTCATTTAAATGTTGTTTTTTACACAAGTTGTTTTCTTTTAAATTTTCCAAGATCATTTGTTCATTTATTACGCATGAAATTATATTTTTCATTTAATGAACAGAACATGGAATCAAATTTGGGAGACATCCGATTGGGTAATTTATCACAACCTTCTTACACCTATTGGTGTAAGAAGACTTGGTTATGTATTTTAAAGATAGTCGTATCTTCCTTTGTGAATGTGGATCATGATGCTAGTTAGCTTTGTGGGTAGTGTTGTGGAGACTTATTTAGGGAGACACTCTCATTTCTTGCAGTGGTTCTTGGCTCTAGGATTTTGGTACCTTTTTGTAGTATCCCTCTATTTGGATTTTTTATAAAACTTGTAAATATAAATTTACAACTATGTAGGGGATTTTTTTTGTTATGTTTTCTAACCTGTATATGTTTATATCGTTTATTTTGTTGTCTTTGTATATTTATGTGATATCACTCCAACATTCTTATATGGATACATGGGCAATGTTTCCAACCTGCGGGGATTAGGAACACCCCTTAGGACTTTCCATTGAAAGGGAAGGGTGTCGGGTGGGATGGAGATGCGACCTGGCTCATGACAAGATGGTATCTAAAGAGGCTTTTATCATTTTGGGATAGGTCATTTGGGGTGAGTCAAGATATAAATGAATTAGAACTATCAGGAATCAGAGTTCTTGTTGCGACTAGGGTTCTTGGCTTGGACACCTTGTGACAAACGTAGAGTCTCTATGGGATGTTAGGATGCTTGTTTGTCTTCTCATCTAGGTGGGACGTACAATATGAAAATTCTACATGGACACATTATATGGCTGAATTGGATTGTTCTTTGTGTTTTATTATAGTGTTTGAGTTATTTTTTCTATTATTTTGTTGTAAATATCTTGGCTTTGATATATTGATGATTTTATGATCTGATAGTTACTTCTTGTAGCAACATGACTCTACAAAAAGTTCCCACACAAACTTTGGAAGGAACCGAAGAGAGATTTAACTCACTACTTCATTATAGGTTGGTAGAAGTGGTAGTTTGAGCTATTCAGTATCTGGGACGGGGAATAGGTCGGGATCCTTCTTCAGTCTTGGAAGTTGATCCTAACTCAAAAAATGATAAAGACGAATAATTCATGGAGAATAACCCTACTACATTTCTATGTAGCTCAGATCCTCAAGAAGTGGAGGAGTGGCTTGAAAAGATCAAGCGCATGTTTCTGTTCCTAGAAACCATTGATGATGTCAGGATGAGGTGTCCTTTCTTTCTGCTGGAGGGTCCCATTCAAATGTGGTGGGACTCAATTGTTCAGGATGGGATGCATGAGCAGATGACCTGGAAGGACTTCAAGGTGTTCTTCAACTATCAATATTGCCCTGAGGACTTTGAATATTCTATGCATTGAGAGTTAATAGACCTCATATAAGGGATCCTAATGTTGATGGTGTATGCCAACCATTTGGTTGAGCTAGTACAGTATGCTCATGAGATAGTTTCTTATGTTAAAATAAAGGCTCAAAGGTTTGTGAAAGTTTTAAGTCTAGAGATCTATTCTACAGTCTTCATATTTAAAATGATTATTTATATTGAAGTGTTTGATTGAGTTTATATGTTGGAGATTGACCACAAGGGAATGTCAAGTTTTTTAGGGGCCATTTTAGCAATCGGATGTGGTTGCTCCTTAGAAAAGAAAAGAAGTTCGAGGAGAAAGGGAAGAAGTGGAGAAGAACTTGGGGAAAACCATCTAGGGAACCTTACTCTATGGCTTCAGATGCAGGATCTGTTATGTTCCACCAATGAGAGAAGGTGGGACACACCCGACCTATTTGTAAATCCCCACCCAAGATTTATCATCAGTGTGGAGTATTATGGAAATTTTAGTGATTCTACAGAGCAACATGCTTGTATAAGGGAGGTGAGTGGTTAGTGGATTCTAGGGGAGTGTCATCTCAGTCAGACCCGTCTAGGACAGTGGGATCTCAGTTTTTCTGTCGAGGAAGAATGACCAGATCTTCTATTAGTCAAATAAAATTTATAAAAGATCCTCAATCTAGTGTTCACAATCATACATAGACTGATACCAGGAACATTCATGCTATGGAGCAGGCACCAGTAGGGAAGGATGTGGGGCCCTCAACTATCTAATGTATCGTTTTGATTTCATCCTATAAATCTCCAAATATTTTGGAGACTGGTTCATCTACTTCATTTATATCTACTCATCTTGTGATCCTATGGAATATACCAACCATGATTTTATTTTCTGCAATGGAGTTGGTGAAACCATAGGGCATGAGGAAGGAGTAGGGAATCTGGTGTCCATCGAGTGAGATTTCTGTGTCAGACGTGGGAATGGAGTGGGATTTATTGGTTTGGATATGGAATTGTTTGATGTGATCCCTTGCATAGACGGGATGGGGAATTTCCAAGAACAGAGTTGATATGTCTTCACATATAATTCATTTCCTCTACTGAATTAAGGAAATTAAATGTACAACTAGATGATTTGGAATCCAAAGGATTATGTTTCTTGAATACCTTTAATTGTTATGCTTCAATTTTGTTCGTGAAGAAGGCCGATATAAATCTTTCCATTAGTGCATTTACTACTGAAATCTTAATAAGTTAAATATCATAAAAAAATACCCTTGGCCCAAGACTGAGGATTTGTTTGACTAGCTAAAATGGGAAAGGTCATTATCCAAGACAGAATTATTCTTTGGTTTCTTCCAAGTTACGGTGAAAGAGGTGGACATCTCAAAGATAGATTTCTGAAATAGGTATGACTACTTTGAGTATATGGTCATTCCCTTTGGATTGATGAATACTCTAGTAGTACTCATGGTTCTCATGAAAAAATAGTTCCACCAATATCTTGACTCCTTCATTGGTTTATTTGTAGATGACATCCTGGTCTATTCAAGATCTGAGGAGGAACATGGGCATCATGTTTATTGTATTGGGAACAATATGAAAAAATCATCTCTCTTATATTATCTCAATGTTCACTTTTTGGATCAAGAGGTAAAGTTTCTGTGCTATATATTCTTAGAACGGGTTATAATGGACTATTAGAATATCAGATCAGTTATTTCATGGGAGTAGTGGAAGAATTTATTTGAGTTTTGGAGTTTTCACATCCTGGATGGGTATTACAGGCAGTTAGTTTGGGATTTCTGACATATAGATTCTCGTATGACCGCACTCACCTAGAAGGGGGTGAAGTTTCGATGGAGGATGTTATGTTGGGCATCATTTGAGGAGCTAAAGTGTCGGTTGAATACCACACACATGTTTATCTTTAAAGAGTCTAGAAGATGGACTGTGGTTTACTGTGATGCTTCAATTAAGGGTCTCAGGTTTCTTCTTATGCAAGATGATCACATGGTAGTTTATGTCGCACACCAACTCCAACCACGTGAGAATAATTACCAATATCATATCCTGGATCTAGAAGAGGTGAAGAATGACTTGAAGGCATGGATTCACTACCTATTTGGGGAGAAGTTTTTGTTCTATTCTGATCATAATATTTTGGTGTACATCATCTCTCATACGGATCTCAATTTGATGTAACATCACTGGATCGATTATCTATTCGGGACTGACTTTTGTATTTTATATCCCCCAGGAAAAGGTAATGTGGTATCAGACGCCTAAATGCGAAAAGTGATAGTTTATGTTTTGAGGATTTGTAAAGATGAGTGGACTATGATAGGGCACATGGCACAGATTCTCTTACTAACCCAGGAGAGCTATGAAGGTGCTTTATTAGAAATTGTGCACTTGGATTTGTCTCTTCTGGAGAAGGTTAACCAGGAGTATCTTAGTGACAAATTATGCCAATGGTTTACAGAATTATTTTATTGTGGAAAGATTTCCATTGATTGTTTATTGTCTCGAGAGGGATTTCAACATTCCAAGAACCAATTTGTGGTGTCGTTATCTCTAAGAAAGGTGGTGATGCATGATAGCCATCAGTCTAAGTTGGCCATTCATCTTGGTACTAATAATATGTTTTATGATGTTTCTCAGCAGTTTTTGTGACCATTCATGAGATGGGAAATAGCATAATCTGTATCATGATACTAAACTTTTCAATCGGTGAATGCAGAACATCAAAGGCCCTCAAGATTGCTTCAATCATTACCCATGCCTACCTGGAAGTGGGACAAGGTTCCCAGGTAATTTTATATCGACATAGCTCATACACCTTGGGAAATGAATTATATATGGGTAGTGATCTACTCCTTGAAAAAATCATCAAATTTCATTCCAATTTGATATATGAAAATGGTGGGTGTGATGGGACAAATATATGTTCATGAAGTGGTTATTATTCATAGTTTTCCATATTCAATTATTTTGTAGAGGGACTATCAATTCACTTCTCAGTTTTAGGAAGGCCTTCAGAGGGATTTGGGGTCACATATTGAAATTAGCATGGCATACCACCCATAATTGGTCGGACAAACGCATAGGGAGAATCATATCCTTGAGAACATGCTTTGTTCTTCTATTTTGGCCTTTATAGGATCTTGGGATAGCCATTTAAGATTGGTGGGATTTTATTATAAAAACAGCTAACAATCCTCTATTCGAATAGATCCCTTTGAGGCACTCTAGGGTCAACCCTATAAATATCCTTTATGTGGGAAAGATGTAGGTGATACCTCACTTCTTGGACTGAGCATTGTGCAAGATACATCTGAGAAGGTTATGCTGATTAAGAAACAATTGTTGATAGCTCAGAGTCTCTACAATTCTTATACCAATTAGAGATTTCAGGATCATATGTTTGTCAAGGGAGACTGAATTTTCATGAAGGTGGCACCCTGTTTCGGTCATTGTCAATTGGGGTAGAAGGGTAAGTTGACATCGAGGTATGTCAGACCTTTTGAAATCTCAGAGTAGATTGGCATGGTGAAAGACCAGTTGTCTATAACCTCTCAATAGAAGTCTATTCATGACATGTTTAATGTCTCCAATCTAAAGAAGGATAACCTATAACCATCTCATGTGTTGAACTGGGAAAAATTTGATTTGGTGACCAACTTGTCATTATTTCAATGGCTAGTGTAGATAGTGGACTCCCATGAGAAGGTGATTCATGAGATATCAATCCCATTAGTCAGTGTCCTTTGGCATCATGGAAAATATAAACATTATACTTGAGAAAAGAACATTTGGGTATAACAATACTACCTATTTTGATTTACATATCATGTTTCTAGTTAACATTCCAAGGGATGAATGTTTCCATGGTGGGGATAATTTTCACATATATGATATCTTTATCAAGTATTTTACTATTTTATTTTGGCCTATCATTTTACTTGGGGTTCTGATTGAAATTTTGGAATAAAATGGATGTTTTTGGGGGAGAATAGATCACTTCATGCAGTTTACGCAATGTTTGCAATAACTGTACACAGGCCCAATAAACTGTGTTGTAGGAGACAATACCTATTGTACAGCTTTGGCATGGCCTTGCTCCTCACCCTAGGTAAATGTGTGGGTTCCTCTATTGGAAATGAATGGTTTGTACAGTTAATATACGGTTTCCCAAACCATACATCATAACTATGTGGATCATCAAGGTCATTAAAATTTTGGATTTTCTTCTCCATCCACTAAAGTTGAATGCACAATTTTCCCCATGTTTCTCCTCCTTGGAGTTTCTTCTCTTAGGTGTGCCTCAATGAACTTATGCATCCATCCAATCATCAATTTTGGTGTTGAATTTGGTGTGTATCTAGCTCTACTCTTCATTTATGTGTCTCATTCTCTCGATTATTTCTCTAAACTAAGGTTTCATCCTTTCTTTTTGGGTTTCCATCTTCTCCTACGATAGGGTTCCATTTTTAGGGTTATTACATGTCATTAATGGATCGATCTCTTGATTTAGGGTTTAATATTTCTTTTTCGTGGAGAGATTATGGTGCGAATATGGTTTTACACAAATTTTGGGATTTCGCCACAAACAGTAGGTTGTTCTGTGCTTAAAAGTTACTTGAGGTGTTTATTTGGAATGCTTCTATTCATTAATATGATTAATAAATTGTAGCTGTTGTGAGAATGTTTTTTTTGAAGAGTTTGAATATTCTATTATTTTTAAAAATCAATTTTCATGTGAAATTGATTGATTCATGAAGTGTGTCCTCATTGTGTGCATTTGAAATGTTTTATAAATTAGAGAAATTATTTATTAAATGGGGTTTGAGGTGCGAACCATATTTTGAAAGCACTGGTGGGAGTTTAGTTTTAGAAAGGGTTTTATGTATGAATATCATAACATTGACGTTGGTTGTTCCTTATTTGGTTATGAATTATGAAAGTGGAATATTGTTTATCCTATGGAAACATGTATCATCACTCAACTTGAATCCTGGTTAACGAGGAGGGCAGACTAGGACTAGCAGGCTAGTAATCTGGAAGTGGCCACATCCCGGTTTCAATTTTACAGATTGATGATGACAACACTAACTGAATTTTTGATGATTGGAGACTAATGGAACATTGGATTCCTCTCCTCTATAATGTATTGTGCATGATAACATGGATTATAGGGGTTATTTTACCATTATACACTTAGATGTGAGGTTCTGGTGTCCCTATTCCTATCTAACCCCCATATGGCCTCTCCAATGTTTGGTGCTATTGATTGATATGCCCTCATAGTAGGCATAAATTGTGAGTATTGGGATACTCCAAAGGACAAGGCATTTTAATTTTGAAATTTATTTCCTTAAAAAGTTATTTTATTATAAAACTATTACTCTTTAGATTGTTTAAGCACTTTATTTTGTTAATTAAGCTTGAATGTTTTTTTCATTTAAAGTTTAGAGCATGGAATCTTTTTTTCAATGGAATCCTACTGGGAAATCACTCACACCCTGCTATCACCTTTTGGTGTAATAAAGGTTGGTTATGTCTAATACAGGGGAAGGTAAAGTCTTTGGAGAAAGTGAACTTGAATGTTAGTGAGCTTTTTTGGAGGTGTTGTCGAGAAGGCTTGAGGGAGATGTTTCCCTCACTTGTGGTTCTTTTTTCCTCTTGAGGATTGGTTCCTTTTTGAAGTAGAACTCATTTTGGGTTTTGTATTGAAATTTTCTACTTAAATCTCAAAACATATAAGGGATTTTTTGTTATGTTTTCTATATTTTTTTCTTTATATTGTTGGTTGTGCTATGTATTTATCTTTAGTTAAAACTCTTCCCTCTTACTTTTCTGGATACCCGGGCACTTGTGCTAGCCCATGGGGATCGGGGAGACCCTCATGAATTTCCACGCAAAGGGTCTAGTGCCAAGTTTTATGGAGACTCATATTATTTCATGACATTTTAATTGTGGAAATTGAGCACAACCCACTCTGGATACTCGTGCTATCTTGTGCATCACATTTTGCATTAGATAAAAATAAAGAGAAATCTAAGTACTTGAATTTTTTTCTGCTAATGAACTAAAATTATGATTAAATTATCACGACCCGACCCAACGGGGCTCGAGCCGCGACTCCCCATGCCCGCCTCCAATAGGCCAGGGGCTGGTGACCAGCGCCGAGTAGGCTATCACACACATGGGAGGAATTAGCCTAGGGTACCTGTACACATGCACCCACAAACACCTCCATGCAACAGTGCAGAGATATAGAAACTGGAAAGTAAATGTATGCATACATATATCCCAAACCAGAGTACAGTAGAAGTACAGAATGGAAAAACAAGGCCCACCAAAAGAAAACTACAAAAGCGCGTCCAACCTGCTCTGAAGAAGGGGAACGCTGCCACAAACACCCGACGGGAAGCACCCTCGGCACAGCTCTGGTAAACACCCCGGTCAACACGCTCACTAAGCTCTGCCTGCTCCGGGTCCTCCTGGGACTCCATCGAAAGGCCTGTGGTCTGCACAAGACACAAACATGTGCGGGCAAAGCCCATGCAGGGGTGAGTATAAACATACTTAGTAGGCACCCCAAAAACCCAAAACCCAAGGGAGCAACTGAAAGGAAACAGTCCGCTCAACCCAGCTAGAGGAAACGCAAATGAGAGAGAAACTCCATCTCATGACCATCCTCGGCTAAACAAAACTAGTCAACTCAGCATAGCTCAGGTATATGCCCATACATACACCTTGATCAAACTAGATATACACAGCTCACGCCACAAAGCCACAAGAGGTACTGACCTCATCACCAGCAATTGTCCACAACTAGGAGAGTACTCCACATGAACACTGTCAGACCAGATGACACTCATCCGAGAGATACACTCCATCGGGTCCCAAACAAACATCTCAGACGCTCACCCGAGAGATCACGCTCATCGGATAACATCACTGAGGAAAACTCGCTGAAACAACATAACCACCAAACTCCTCGGATAGGGGATCGCCGCTAGGGTCCGCTAGGGGATACCAAGTCCCACTCCGGTATACGTAGCTCACAGATAGGGGATCACTCCCAGGGTCCGCTGGGGGATACCATGACCCGATCTAGCATATGTAGTTCCCACAGATAGGGGATCACACCCAGGATCCACTGGGGGATACCACAACCCGATCTGACGCTCGACAGATGCTCCACACTCAGATAGAGGATCATCGTCCATATAAATATGGTCACGACGATACCGCAACCCTATCTGGTATTACTCGCGATGTAGGGGATCAAACCGACGATGCCACAACCCTACTAAAACCACGCGCTGAGTAGGGGATCGCATAACCAACGATACCGTAACCCTACTATAAACCACATGCTGGGTAGGGGATCGTATACCCGACAATTCCACAACCCTACTGAGCACGGCCCACCACGTAGGGGATCATATTTCTGATGATTCCACAAACCCTACGGGGTTAACCTGCTAGATAGGGGATCGCCACCCATAAATAAGAGGTCACAGTGATACCAAGAACCCGATCTAGGGTAAAGATGCTAGAGGATCCACTCCGGGCCCACCAGAGGGATACCACAACTCTAACGGTTAAAACATCCCATCGAGAGGATCACAAACCCATACGAAGGTTATGATGCCACATGAACCCTCGTAGGAACAAACCAAGGGAGAACCCTCAACCATTGCTGGTCCAAATGTCGCTAACCCGAGTGACCCGCCACAATGCCACACTGCGCACCTCCTAGGTCAAAACCGAGGCCACCATCGAATTCCGCGCGGAAAAACATGCAGGATAGGCAGTTTACTCGCCCGAAACAGAGCACCGGTGAAAAATGATCTATTCACCATAGCTAGCTCTTGCAGGGCCCACATAACGATCCCTAAACTCATCGAGCAGACCATACCATGAAGACCCCCTTGGAAAAACAAGCGGAATCGACTACTCGCTCGTCCAAAACGGAAACCCAGTGAAAAAGGTACTATTCACCGATGGCCAGCTCGGGTGGGGCCCACTCTTGGATTCAAAAACTCACCAAACGGATTGCACCATTGCGATCCTCTCGGAAAAACACACAGGATCGACTATTCATTTGCCAAAATCGGACTCTTGGTGCAAAAGTTGTGTTTCTCCGCCAACGCCAAAACCCGGCCTCATGGGGCCCACACCTCGTTCTAAGTCCCAACACTCAGAAACCATCTCAAAGAGTTCTTCGTTCCATCAGGGTCTCAACGCCACTGACGGCACGTCAATCGGATGCTCCGGTAGAAGTTACAACGGCCCGAAGTCTTAAAATAATAAAATAATATTATTTTATACGAGGTTTCTAACTCCTGGGCCATGATTCCGAATCCTTAAACCCTCGAACCAACACCAGAGAGTTTGCCTCGTCGTCAGGGTCGCGTCGCCGCAAACGGCGTGTGAATCCGGCTCCCGGTTCGCAAGATACGGATGTTTAAAGACCCCCGTATAGTAAAAGAGGCCGGACCGGCCGGCGGATCTTCCGCGGACCGCCGGGGGCACCCCGGTGGTCTGTTTTGCGATCCGGAGGGGTCTACACGACCCTTGGGACCCGATCTACACTGCTACGGCTTCAATTTTCAGAAAAATGCAGCAAAAATGGGATCAGGGGTTAAAACTCAAATCCTCCTACCTCGTGGGCGAAACGCCGACGTTCTGCCTCAGATCCGCGCTCCAGAGCTTCCGCTGCGCGCTCCTGGAATGTACGCCGTCAAATTCTGAGCTCGTGGGCACTTCCTTTGCTTGATTCGGCGGAGCGGCGGAGAAGAACATCGAGGGGAACGATAAGGGCGGGGGGGGGGGGGGGGTGCTGATATTTATATCAGCAGCCCACCGGCGCCAAACCCGCCTCGGACCCAACGCCCGATGCGAACAAAAGTAAGGTCACCCCTATGGTAAACGCGCCGTTCTGAATGCAACGGAGGACTCAGATTTTCCATCCGGGACTCCGTTCCGAAGTTATTCGAGCCGACTCTCCCACACTAACTTCGCTACTTATTTAAAAAAACGCCCCTAGTGGCGTTTCTCACCGCAGGCCCGTGCCCGCAAAGTTTACACCTCGCCTAGGGTAAACGGCACATTCTGGACGCAATCGTGCCCTCAGATTCCCGTTCTGAGCTACCGTTTAGGAGATATCACACCCCTGCCACGTGCATAGTATAAAAATACTTAATATATTTATAAAATTAATTTCGGGCGCACCGGGCCTCAGAATCGCACGCCGTCTTCGCGCCTAGCTCTGGAATTATTCCTAGAAATATTCAAAATCTGACAGGACCAAAAACCCGAGTCGCTACATCCTCCCCCCTTAAAACTTTTTGTCCCCGAAAATCCCTAAGTACAAGGAAAGCGATATGACTCTCAACTGGGTCTCACACACCAGCGAGCTCACCAACAAACATCCATGCCCGAATGTATAAGTCAGAGGAACTCATCCACCACACCTTAATACTATCCTCTTTGGGCGGCACTGACTCGCCTGCATGGTTTTAATCACATCACAAAAACGCATCTCAGTGGGGGAAAGATCCCCCATCCTCACGCATTCGAAGCATGTTGAACAACTCCCTCATAGGGTCTTATCAACACCCTGAACAAAACTCAAGCCAGAAACAAAAGGAAAGAGTACCGCTAAACAGTGTTTGACAAACTACTGCAGTAAGTATAAAAGACACAAGGCGTACCTCTAACCATCCGCGGTGCCTCTGGGTCGACTGCCTATAGGGAATGCAGCTGTCCTCGCCCTCGACCACCAGCTCCCTGAGCTTGGCGTGGATCACCTGGGGGTGGGGGTGGTGGAAACTGGTACTGCCCACCACCACCTCCCGCTGCACCAGCTCCGCTGCCACGTCCGCCGCCCTGCGGATCTCCTTGCTCGAGACGCTCCCTCTGCCAAGGCGGTCCATCGACCAGCTCCCTCTCAACAGCACGTCGGTTCGGACAATCTCTAGCAAGATGTCCTCGACCGTCGCAAGCGTAACACTGCCTCTCTTGCGGCTGACCAAAACTGGCCTGCGAGCCCTGTGAGCCATGAGCCTCAGATCTTCCATTATGGGGTCGCCTCCTGAAACTTCGACCACGTCCTGACCCCTGAGTCTGTTGTCGGCTACCAGATGCCGATCTGACTGATGAAGTCTCAGCTCTCGAGTACCCAACACTAACAGGGGGAATCCGCTCAGCCAGAAAACTCTCCACCACCAACGCTCGCTCCAGCACTCCAGCAAATGTGGGTAGGCACAAGGAAACCACACCTGCTTGGATGTCCCTGCGTAAACCCTACTCGAAGGTCCAAGCCCTAAAGAACGGGTCTCGAACCATATCCAGGGAGTAGCACAACAGGTCTGTAAACCTCACTGAGTACTCCGACACGGTCATGCTCTTCTGTTGAAGCTGCAGAAGCTCCTGAATCCGCACTGACCTCAGCGTCACCGGATAGAACTCTTTCCTGAAGAGCCACTCAAACTCTTCCCACGTGAGCATCTCCTCATCATGGGACTGCATCACCAAACTCCACCATCGCCCGACAAAACCATGAAGACGGCTCGCCGCTAGGACAAACATCTGATCTGTAGGTGTCCTCACTAGGTGGAATACCCGGGTGACTACCTCAAGCCAGTCATCAGCTACATGGGGGTCTGGATCACCCCGGAACCTCAGAGGTCGCTACCTCTGGAACTCGTGCAACGCACTCAGCCTGCACGCAACCTCGTCCTGCACTGCCGGCACAACCAGCTGCTCGACAGGTGGCGACTCAATTGGCAGACCACCTGGAGGTGCAACCTCAGAACCTGCGCCCTGCTCTACAGCCTCTACACAGGGCAGGTTGTCAGCACAATCCTATTGCAGAACCCTCGCTGGCTGTCGTCGTGAAGGCATCCTGAAATACATTCAAGATGCACCACAGTCAAAGAGTATATCTGGAGATCTGACTCCAGAAGGACAAGGAAAAACCGAAAACCCAGTACTATATGATGCATGTACCATTATGTCCCTACGACCCGTGTATGAATGTCCAGAGTCGAAAGGCAGGTTATCAGAGTCATGCTGTATGGATACGTCGGACACCACACCAACACTGGAGTCCCTGGCCAGAAAGATGAACTCGAAACATCCTAACAATACCGCTATGCAACCCAACCAAAGCTCACAGCTAGACCATCTGCGCTCTGAGATCCCAATGGTGGAACCTCCTTTGATACCACTCTGTCACGACCTGACCCAACGGGGCTCGAGCAGCAACTCCCCATGCCCGCCTCCAATAGGCCAGGGTCTGGCGACCAGCATCGAGTAGGCTATCACACACATGGAAGGCATTAGCCTAAGGTACCTGTACACACGCATCCACAAACACCTCTATGCAACAGTGCAGAGATATAGAAACTGGAAAGTAAATGCATGCATACATCTATCCCAAACTAGAGTACAGTAGAAGTACAGAAGGGAAAAATAGGACCCACCAAAAGAAAACTACAAAAGCGTGTCCAACCTTCTCTGAATAAGGGGAACGCTGTCATAAACACCCTCCGGGAAGCTCCCTCGGCACAGCTCCGGTAAACACCCCGGTCAACACGCTCACCAAGCTCCGCCAGCTCCGGGTCCTCCTGGGACTCCGTCGAAAGGCATGTGGTCTGCACAAGACACAAACATGTGCGGGCAAAGCCCGTGCAGGGGTGAGTATAAACAAACTAAGTAGGCACCCCAAAAACCCAAAACCCAAGGGAGCAACTGAAAGGCAACAGTCTGCTCAACCCAGCCAGAGGAAACCTAGACGATAGAGAAACTCCATCTCGTGACAATCCTCGGCTAAACACAACTAGTCAACTCAGCTCAGCTTAGGTGTAACCCCATACATACACCTTGAACAAACCAGATAGACACAGCTCACGCCACAAAGCCACAAGAGGAACCGACCTCATCACCAGCAACTGTCCACAACCAAGAGAGTACACCACACGAACACTGTAATACCAGATGACACTTATCCGAGAAATACACTCCATCGGGTCCCAAACAAACATCTCAGACGCTCACCCGAGAGACCACGCTCGTCGGATAACATCACTGAGGAAACCTCGCTGAAACAACATAACCACCACACTCCTCGGATAGGGGATCGCCGCTTGGGTCCGCTAGGGGATACGAAGACCCACTCTGGTATACGTATCTCACAGATAGGGGATCACTCCCAGGGTCCGCTGGGGGATACCACGACTTGATCTGGCATACGTAGTTCTCACAGATGGGGGATCACACCCAGGATCCGCTGGGGGATACCACAACCCGATCTGAAGCTCGACAGAAGCTCCACACTCAGATAGAGGATCATCGTCCATATAAAGATGGTCACGACGATACCGGAACCCTATCTGGTATAACTCGCGATGTAGGGGATCGAACCGACGATGTCACAACCCTACCGAAACCACACGATGAGTAGGGGATCACATAACCAACGATACCGTAACCCTACTATAAACCACATGCTGAGTAGGGGATCGTATACCCGACGATGCCACAACCCTACTGAGCACGGCCCACCACGTAGGGGATCATATTTATGATGATGCCACAAACCCTACGGGGTTAACCTGCTAGATAGGGGATCGCCACCCGTAAATAAGCGGTCACAGCGATACCAAGAACCCTATCTAGGGTAAAGATGCTAGAGGATCCACTCCAGGCCCACCGGAGGGATACCACAGCTCTAACGGTTTAAACATCCCATCGAGAGTATCACAAACCCATACGAATGTTGTGATGTCACACGAACCCTCGTAGGAACGAACCAAGGGAGAACCCTCAACCACTGCTGGTCCAAACGTCGCTAACCCGAGCGACCTGCCACAACACCACACTGCGCACCTCTTAGGTCAAAACCGAGGCCACCATCGCATTCCAGGCGAAAAAACACACAGGATAGGCTGTTTACTCGCCCGAAACGGAGCACCGGTGAAAAAGGAACTATTCACCGTAGCTAGCTCGTGTGAGTCCCACACAACGCTCCTGAAACTCATCGAGTGGACCATACCATGACGATCCCCTCGGAAAAACAAGAGGAATCGACTACTCGCTCTCCCAAAATGGACACCCGGTGAAAAGGTACTATTCACCGATGGCCAGCTCGGGTGGGGCCCACGCATGGATTTCGAAACTCACCAAACGGATTGCACCATTGCGATCCTCTCGGAAAAACACACAGGATCGACTATTCATACGCCAAAATCGGACTCCTGGTGCAAAAGATGCGTTTCTCCGCAAACGCCAAAACCCGGCCTCGTGGGGCCCGCACCCCGTTCTCAGTCCCAACACCCGGAAACCATCTCAAAAAGTCTGTCATACCATCAGGGTCTCAACACCATGACAGCACGTCAATCGGATGCTTCGATTAGAAGTTACAACGGCCCGAAGTCGTAAAATAATAAAATAATATTATTTTATACGACGTTTCTAACTCCCGGGCCACGATCCCGAACCCTTAAACCCTCGAACCGACACCGGAGGGTTCGCCTCGTCGTCTGGGTCGCGTCACCGCAAACGGCGCGGGAATCCGGCTCACGGTTCGCATGATACGGGGGTTTAAAGATCCCTGTATAGTAAAAGAGCCCGGACCGGCCTGGGCCGGCTGGTCCGGCCGCTGCCGTCGGCCCTCCGCCGCGCGCCGCCGCAGGCCGCCGGGATCCGCCGCGCCGGGGCCACCCCGGTGGTCCGTTTTGCGATCCGGAGGCGTCTACATGACCCTCGGGACCCGATCTACACTGCTACGACTTCTATTTGTAGAAAAACGCAGCAAAAACGGGATCAGGGGTTAAAACTCAAATCCGCCTACCTCGAGGGCGAAACGCCGACGTTCTGCCTCAGATCCGCGCTCCAGAGCTTCCGCTGCGCGCTCCTGGAACGCCCGCCGTCAAATTCCGAGCTCGTGGGTGCTTCATTTTCTCGATTCGACGGAGTGGTGGTAAAGAATGGCGAAGAACGTCGAGAGGAACGTTAAAGGGGGGGGGGCACTGGTATTTATATCAGCGGCCCGCCGGCGCCAAACCCGCCTCGGACCCGACGCCCGATGCGAACAAAAGTAAGGTCACCCCTAGGGTAAACGCGCCGTTCTAAACACAACGTCGGACTCATATTTTCCATCCGAGACTCCGTTCAGAAGTTATTCGAGCCGACGCTCACACACTAACTTCGCTACTTATTTACGAAAACGTCCCTGGGGGCGTTTCTCACAGCAGGCCCGCGCCTGTAAATTTTACACCACGGCTAGGGTAAACGGAACATTCCGGACGCAACCGTGCCCTCAGATTCCCATTCTGAGCTATAGTTTAGGAGATATCACACCCCTGCCACATGCATAGTATAAAAATATTTAATATTTTTATAAAATTAATTCCAGGCACACCGGGCCTCGGAATCGCACGCCGTCTTCGCGCCTAGCTCTGGAATTATTTCTAGAAATATTCCAAAGTCTGACAGGACCAAAAACCCAAGTCGCTACATAAATGAGATCAATTGAGATACAATAATTCTAGTAAATTCAAATATGATTGTTTTTTCCTCAACAATCATAGAATAACCGATCCTGATTCTTCTTGTAACCATGCATATCATTCAAAAAGATTGATTCATCTCATATACAACCACAACAGAAGGATAATTATTTAAATGTTCAGATGTAATGAAATATGTTTTAATGAGTGTATATTATAACAGTTGATGATTTTAGTATTTTTTTAAATAGATACAATTTCCCTTATTTCTTTCATTGAACACAACCGTGATTTTTTATAAATCATAATATAATAAAAATATTATTATTTAAACATGATTGTAATAACTATCCAGTTAAATTTAGAAATATGAATAGTAATAAACGAATTTATAAAAATACGTATACAATTTTTAGATAGATAAAATATATTTATCAAAATGTACTTAATTTTTAGTATTTTTTTAATATTCTTCAAAAATATATTTCCCTCAAAATAAAATTTTTATTTCATTTTTTGAAAAATTAAGAAAATTAATTTATCACAATTTTAGAAAACTTTTTTAAAAAATAATATCATTTTTTGAATTAACATTTAAAAATGAGGTTAGTGGTAAATAATAAATTTTTTTAAAATGTTATGTTTTTGGTTAATAGTGAAAAATTCTAATTTTTATCAAAAAATTGTGTTTTCATTTAAATAATATAAAATTTTAAATATTTTTTGAAAAAGATTTAAAATTAAAATTAGTAAAATAATATATTTATTTATTAAATTTAGATCATTTGGATCAATTTCAATACGATGTTTAATATTAAAACGATCAATAATTTTAAAAATAATTCATTCCAATAACTGTTTTCATCATGTTTTTTGATTCATTTTAAATTAAAAATTTCCACTTATATGAATATAATTTAGAAAAAAATATTATTTATTTTCAATAAAAATAATTTCTATTATATTATAATCTCATATAATTTTTTTCCAAAATGAATATAAAATAAATAAAATATTATAACTATAGCTAAGGTCAAAACGAGTTTACTATGGGTGAATATAATTATTTAATGGTTAAAATGACATAAAAAGAACGATAATTACTATTTAATGACAATATTATCACCACTATTAACTTATGGTCAATTTTTAATTACTTATATTGAACGTTTCTAATAATGTGACTAATATAATAACTTATGCAATGAAGATGTCAAATGTAACCCTCTTTCTTTTAAATTTAATTTATTTATTCCCATAAGAAAAAAGAATGATGTGAATTAATATTGATGTTAATTTTAAGTATAGTTAACAAAAATTTACTAGGGTAATATGTTTCATTTTTACTTACTATATAATTACATGAAAATCTTAAGAATCACCAACACCATAATAATTTAATTAATAAAAAAATTAAATAATACTAGAAATAATAAAAATGACATGAATTTAATAAAATATTTTGTTCCTTGAATTTTATATATAAATATAATGTTATATATAGTTTTTAAAATGATATATTCAAATTTATCCCTGTAATTTATGTCATTAAAGTAAAATTAAATATATTGTTTCAAAATTATCATTATTGTTATTTTATACTTAATAATATATTATTAAATCATTTAATATTCCTAAAAAATTATATCCTATACCAATTTGTTGGTATATATCTAAAAATATCATCCATATTACATTCATAGACTAATGGTCCTTTTATAATTATTATACTGACCCCAAAAAACTAAAAACATTGTTACCATGATAACAAGTAAAATAGGGTTTTTTTGTTTCATTAGCTTATGTTACAATTATTTTTCTAGATGTCAAATTTTTATTTTATAAATTGTATTTCATATTTATATCTAATGGGTAAAAATAATAATATGTTTTAATTAATTCATAATATTTAATGATAATTTACATAAATAAAAAGGCTAGTTTCCCTAGTTCAAGCATTAATGGAAAATTTACGGAATCTACGAAGTTAAGAAACACAATGTTTAAAACGTGTTTTTTTGTTTGGTGGAGGGGAGGATAAATAATATAATCCTTATAAAATATTATTTATATATTTTTAAGGAATTTGGTTTGATAATGACTCCCCATTACTGAATAATTTAATGTATTTAAAAAAATTGCACTCCTTAATTATAAAAGGTCACCTCATACACTCACTTCTTCACACCTCACAAACCATTTGGCTCAACCAAAACTTCAAAAAAACCTTTACCAAACATACTTATTCATATTTTATAGATAATATTCTTCCAAAAACCCCAGATATAGAGCTCATAATAAGTGTTCGGAAGAATTTGTTCTATGAAATTGAGGTTCAAACACGTACGATGGAAATGAAGACATGAGGTTGGAGATTTGTAATCTATATTTTATTTCTCGAGGAAAAACTCCATATATACAACACGTTTATTTTGTGTAGTGAATAAACGAATTATTTTAAAATTTTAAATCATGAATATTTTTATCCTTATGATAATAAATTTTTCATCTAATATTACTCTTACATGGGGCTTACAATTTCAAAGTCACCAATGTGGTATGGGTTTTTTCATCTCCATGTTATTTTAGTGGGGAACATTCCATATAAACCACTTGTTTACTATGTGTGGTGTATATATTGAATATGAATTTTTTGTATGATTTGTATCCTAAATATTATGGGATGTACATATCCATCTTCTATTATCTCTTTCAAGAGGATTATGATTCGAATGTTTCCAATGCAGTAAGGCTTTGATGTTACAATCCAATTGCTTATCAGGATTGTTTAAAATTTTCCTTTTTTGAGTAAATATTATGTTATATTTCTCAATAATCTCAATAATTTTAATATACAATGGTTATTTCATTAAAATACACGTTTTAATTCAATTTTACTCTCTTTTTGTACTCAATATTAAAAAAATTTTAAAGAAAACAAATGTTATTTCACTCATCAGACAAATACATTTTTTTTCTTTCATATCCATGTTTTCAAAATCTTTTTATAGAATTTTTAAATTTTACTATTTTATTATTAAATATTTTTGAACCATTTTTATATTTTTTTAAAAAATTAGTAAAATGAATTTTCATGTCATTTTCCAAATTATGTCTATTCGGATTTCACTGAAAATGTGAAGGGATTAATCATTTTAATGTATATGGTTTGAATATAATTTCCTTACATAATTAACACCCAAAGTTTTATATCATAATTTTATTGTTTCTATAGCTATTTTATATAAAAAACAATTTCTATAATGTTTTATGAACTTTTAAATTTTAAAAGTTTATTTTCAATTTAAAATGGTTTATTTCCTTATGAAATATTCAAAAAGATATTTCAAAATAATATTCCATCTAAGATGAAACCCTTTGTTGTTACTTTATCATTTATGTGGAAATTATCCAATGATACCAAATTTATTCTTTCTCTAGATGGAATATGTTTTTGATTAAATGATATTAATGAAACCCATCTCATTTTGAGGGGATATGCAATGGTGAAATGTGTATGAAATCCATTTAGTTTCATGGTTTATGGTATGATAAATGTGTTATGAACTCTCTTAATTAGCATGGGTTGAGATATGATGATTATTTTATGATTTTACGGTAGACATATATATATTATTTTTATTATTTGTTGGGTGGGGCCTATATCTCCCTCCAGGTAATTTGGTAAGGATTGAAATCTATTTAGATAAAAATAACTGGAATGGGTAGTGATCCATGTTTAGTAGTGGAATTTATCCACTTGATAGTAATGGGAGTTAACCATGACTTATATAATGATTCTAATAGTTATCCTAATCCAATTAGATAGTCTGGGGAGTGAACCATTACTACTTTCATAGTCTAGGGAGTTAACATAATCCACTTAGATAGTCTTGGAAATAAGTATTAAGTCTTAAGGAAATTATTTTATATGATTATCTGTATGAAAAAAATCAATGTATAATGCCAATGTTATGTTCTAATGGATAATTTTATGTTATTTCTCTTTAATTCATATCTTATTAAATGAAATTAATTATTCCATGAAATACATTTAAAATACATGATATACAGTGTGTGGGATTAAAATTATATTTCCATGTTCTCAAAACCTTATTACTATGTTATGTTGATATCACTCTTTTTTACTCTTGTTGAGCATGTGAGTTAACCATTTATTTTGATTTCATTCCCTAGGTTATGAAGAAAGGTAGTAAGTATTACTTTTTTAATAATGGTGAAATTCATCATGAACTTTTTGGGAGATGATATAGTTCACCCATGAACATGTTATTTATGTATATGAGTTTCAAAAGGTACTAAACCTATACTATTCTTTAAAGGATCATTTTTAATTTAAGTAATATTAATATATTAAAATATAATATTTATGCATGATATGTTTGGGACATTACACATAATGATTTTTTTAATTTTATAAAATTTTAAAACAAGCATCCATGGAGACCTAACATTAGATTTTTCAACACATATGATGTAATATTTGATGATACTAAATGTCTTTAATAATTATATATAATTATAAATAATTTCATTTAATTATTTATCCTTCAAAATCCAAATATTTATATGAATATGAATTTGGGAAATGAGTTAGTGGTTTAAGAGTAATCTCCTAGATAATTGATTGAAATAAAACTGGTTGAGTGCTTCATAATTTCGTATCAAATGTAATAAATTATCCATTTAGAAAGGAATAATGTTTTTAATGAGTTTCAATGATGGTTTTTTATGACATTGGTATAGTCAACAAGAGGAATTAAAATTTATATTATTGAGATAAACTATTTCTTTTACTTAATAATTTTGGAATAGAATGTGTTAAGGAATAAAATATTTGGCCACATTTTCTGAAATTACAATTAAAATTTTCAGTCAAGGAGGAATTTTTTTAATTGAATTATTTATTAAGTGAGTGATAGTAAGGTGTTTTTTTAATTGAAAATGAAATTATTATGAATTCATTACATAAAATGTAGTACATCCTGATAAATAATACCTGTTAACATGTTTATTCAATTTTTTTGGACCATTATTGATGAAATCAATAGATTTTAAACATTATACCATTTAATAATATTTTTACTCAAATAAAACACATCATTTTAAAGAGTAATAAATATGAGTAATTAAATAAGATTAGTATTACAAAGATTTGTGTAAAAATGGAATTTTGTTATTCCTCAAAATTGTTTTGTTTAGATAATAGGAATGAATATAGAGTTGAAAATATTGAGAAATAATCAAAAAGGCCCTGAATTTAGCATGTGTCTATCGTATTTTATTCCTCGTACGAATATTGTGTAGCTAATTAAATTATTCAACTTATAATCGGGACAGTTTGAATAATGTTGGTGGTATGTAGAAAGTATTTTCCATTTTCTATGGATTCTAATAATCAATGTTCCATAAATCATTCAATAAATTTAAATCCACCTTATTAATCAATGAGCATTGATATCAGGTGTTATATAATAAATGAGTTAGTGGAAGAAGGATTTATGAAGGTTGATTATATTTTTTAAATAGAGTGAATAAAATAGTTCTTTACTAAAATTGTACTTAAATATAAATTTTAGAAACTACGTTTTATGATCAGTGTTCATCATTAACATTATCAAGGATAAGGTATGTACATGGTGTCCCCTCAGTAACATTTTATTTTAACTATTAACGGAAATGGGGTAAAATAGAAACATAATTCCAATAGTATATACTTTCATAATAAGGATAAATATATTATTATGTGGGGGTATTAAATAAGGGGATTTTTTCATACAGAAAATGTTGCGAATTCAATATATATATGGGAGAATTTGGGTGTGTGTGTGTGAATCATTCAATGTAGTGTTATTGTTTTTGATTTTTAATTGTTATAATTTTTTTGAAGAATATAGGTTTAATAAATGTATTAGCACCTAGATAAATACAAATTTAATAAAATTTAGATAATGGGAGGAGTTTCTAAATTTTTTTGAGTTACTCTTATAAAAAATATCTTAATTATTATTCTGAAATATTGTTTCATATGTCGTGTTTTATATAGTTGGAATATAATTACATGTATATATTTCATTTCTATGTTTGAGGATTATTTATGTTATTTTTTTATAATTAAATTCTAATTTGGTATATTATTGTATGAAATATATTGTTTGAACAGTTTTATAAGAAACAGTATATAATTAATGTTAATTTTTTATTATTGATTAATGAATACATAGAAATTTTGAATCAAATAAGTGTTTTTTTATCATCACACAAATATTATTTTATTGTTGTTGTAGTTTGATGATTCATAGTTATTGACAAGATATTAGAAGTCCATCATAGGATGTATGATTTGATGGAAAAAGTCTTTGTGAAGTTTATTGTTACAAAATTTTATAGTTAAAGTAAACAAAGACCATCATAATGTTCAGTAATCTATATCATGGAGTTTTATATGGGAAAATAGTTATTGAGGGGATGAAAAAAATATCATGATTAGAGGTCATTGTTTTGTGATTTTTTTTAAAAAAATATTTCTCTACTATGAATCAATTTGTTTCATGGTTTTATACATAGGGAAAAAATCTCAAGAGTAAAATTTTCCATCATTAAAAAAATACGGATTGATCATGGTTTTCAAATGAAGAAAGGAAAATCACCTAATGCCCATTTCATTGATAATGAATTTATTTCATTGATATTTCTATTAAATTCATGGTTTTGTAAACAACATGACAATGGAGATATTGGTTGACTTAAAAAGGTGAATATAAAATAAGATAATTTTCATAGTTCATAATTTATATTCATGGATTTTGAATTGGAAGGATTTTTTTCTGAGGTGTTGGTATGGATTAATAACCTATCAATATTCACCACAACACATCATAGTTTCTCTTGGAATGTTGATATGAATAATATTGAAATATTTACCTTGATGTTTGTCAGTAGACTACTCAATTCTAGCATAAAACATCCCTTTAACGTATCAAATCTAATGTGAAGGTATTAAATGATATTAAGGATCAGAATTAATTTTAATTTTAGTTAGAATTTGACTGTTAACATTGAAAATAAAAATTCTATAAAAATAGATGACATTTTTTGTTATTGAGTATTGTGGAATAATTTTTATTATAAAAAAGAGTAGCGGTGAAGTTTAAGGCACCCATTGAGGAGGATAATAATACACATTATATTAATTCAATTTATTAAGGTGGAATCCTTAAAACATTAATAATTAGCTCTATCTTTAAATATTAATATGGATTTCTTTTGTTGTACAAGGCTCTAATTACATTGTCCTTATCTATTGGTGATTATATTTTCATATACACATCAATATATCTTACTGGAAAAGTTATCCAAATTTTTGATTATCATAGACAGGTGGTTATTTACTAATTTTTAATGGTTTTGTGATGAAATGGGATTAGATGAATTTCCTCTCACTTGATTTAAGTCTTTTTTTATATTGTAGAATCAATTTTTTGGAACAAATTTAGGATTTATTTTTTATTTTTATGGGATTAAATTTCACATGATACATTATATTTGTATTCCCATGATCTTATGGAAAAATCATACTCATTAAAACTATTGGATGTTGCAATTGGTTATATAAATAAATGATATCATTCTATTTCAAGGATGTATCAATTCATTTTGAATGGAAAACCATGTACATTTTTTATTTGCGGCTTTGTTGGTGTTCAAATAATGTAACATAATTGAATTCAATAAGATTATAAATTTTTTTAATGTAGATGAAATGTTAGGTGAAACCATGTCTGTCATTCATCGTTATTAATATAAAATATCATATTGGGAGAAATTGTAAAAGAATTTATTCACTAAATTCTTCATCTATCGAGTGAATGTAGTTGAGACCCCAATAAATTCGATAATAAAAAATTATCTTTCAAATACATAAAATAATTTGAACCCATTCTATGATATCAAATTTTTTTCATTAATCAGTGGTGTTAACTAACAAACATTATCATTTCTAGGATATTTTGGTATGAAATCATGAAGGTAGGAATTATATTTATATACAAAAAATAAATATATTAGGTAAATATTAATGTTTCTAGAACAATATGATAAGAAAAATGATGGATATTAAGGCTATGAATGGGATTCAATCATTCTGTATACATATTAATATTTTATTTAATGAATTATTAACAAAATTAGGTTCTTTGTTTAGTTTTATTCTCTGGTTGGGAATCGGTTAGATGGAATATCTCTGCATCATACAATCACACTTCTATTTTTTATCCAAATATTATTATTTTTATAAAAATTGATTAATAAATTATTAAAACATAGAAATATTTGATGATAAAAAATTCATTGTATGATATTCAGTACCTAATATATGATGTTAATGAAAAATAAATATTTCAGTGTATTTATATCATATTGTCCCAAATTTGGGAAAAATTAAAAAAAATATTTTTATTCCATTCCAAAAAATATAAAATAATTAGGGAATGAATTTATCTTCTAAAATTTGATTCATATAGTAAATATTATTTTTTATCCATTATATATTGAATTTATTAGATCATTATCCATTGAAAATTTTCAATTCTAAAAAAGGAAATGAACATTTTTAACTCTTATCACTCAATATAATTAATATTATTATGTTAACTAAACATACTACCGTTGATAAGTCTATAAAATTAAAATACATTAAATATAAGGGTTTTTTATAATCACTAAATAATCAGTCAACTATTAGTGTTTTTTCATTATCTTATACATTGACATCCAGAATGAATTCCTCTATTTGATCATATTTCATAATAAGAAAATCATCATCATTGTATGATATTAAATTTTTTGTTATTTGAAAAATAAAAATATTATTTTTAATATATAGATTAAACACATTCAATTTATTTAATAATTTTTGTCTATATATAATAATTTATTCATGTGAAAACATAGTATGCGTGACCAGTATTACAATGCACTATTTTTAACATTACACAAAAAAGCATAAATTAATCAATCCATTACTCACATTCATCATTACATTTTCATGAATTAATTTAAATACAATTCATGATTACAATTATTAAAAATTATATAACATATATTATTATTTTATATTATTATTTTCAAAAAACTTCAAAAAACAAATAAGAACAAAAAATAACAACAATAATAATAATATATTTTTTAATTAGAAGGGAAAACACCACCTTTATTAAAGAAAGATACCCCTATTTTCAATACAGTGTATAGGTAACCCTTACATAACCCAATGTCCCAATGGCTTAGAGGCCCATTAGAAGTTTTATTGCCCAAACGCCCTATGACATGAAGGCCCAAACTGTGTAGCAGAGATTCACATTAGGATATGAGTCCTCTTATTGTGAACCCCCCATTCCAAAAAATTTTGCATTGAACTACCCAACTATGGGGACCTTCCAAAACCACCCCTCATTAATCTTATTTCTATGTAGAGGGATCAATGATAGGTTCTACTGCACCCATATTGCTTTTGAGCTTCCCACCCAACAATGCCTACTTGTTTCCATGCCTCTATACCCCTAAGTTGAATCGATTCACATGTTTGGTCATCAGCATTCACATGATGTGTCACCCCATCTTCCAATAACTGTCATATTTTGATGTACGTTTAAAACTAATGGAAGATGAATCCTCTATCCTAATAGGTTTTACCAATAGATGATGGATTCCAGCAGACGTATAACTCATCTGAGTTGCCCACATAGTGATAATGCCGAAATAAAATATAAACTTCCTACTTGATGTGATACACTGATCTGATGGTCAATGTTTTCATTTCATATTCATATGTGGTAGCCTAGAGACACAATGTCTTAAATTCAATTGGTGGCCTGAAGGTCAGGTGGCCCAAAGGCCTAATACCGTGACTCGTAGGCCAAAATTATGTGGATAACTCTACTAACATATTACCATTTATAGTAATTACTTCAATAATTCTACAATACATCAAAAATTCCACCCCTATTTTATAATGGGTCCTTTTGATTACATAAAGGATCCCTTACCACAAGATTATAAGATATTTAAAAATGATAAAATAATTATAATAATAATGGAATGCATGAAAAAATGATTCTCATTTTTTGCATTTTCTTTTTTCATGTTTTATAAATTATAATTTAAATAATACATTCCTATATATATATATATATTCATGAATCATCACCATTATAACCCCACCTAGGTTGGTATCTAATACTAGGGGTGGTAACTTGTGTCATTTGATGTTGAGAAACATATTATTCATTTTTGTGACTCTTATTCTCAAATCCAATCCACTTATGAAATGGAGTTTTCTCTTCTATAATTGTGACACATCTTATTTATATATTAAATTGATTATTTTCCATTTTTATTATTATTTTTATTTTATATAAATGATTTATTTTAGAAAAATATGTTCTTGAAATACAAATACTTATTAAAGTAATATATATATATATATATATATATTTCTTAATTTATTTAAAAATATAGTATTTTATGTAATACTACATGCACAACATTTTTAAATGTATAAATAATCATATCCTATATCATTTTTTTCAGGTCACACACCCCAAACAAAACGTAAATCATTTATTAAATTATATATATTAATTTTAACATATTTATGTCTTTCTCATGTATCATGTCAATAATTTCCACCTCTATTGAAGAAATGAGTGACCATGAAATCCAAAATTCTGTAGGATTTGTTAATGACTAGAACTAATGATATAAAAATCAAAACATAGGTGGAATTACCTTCTAAATTTAAAGTAAAATAAAATTAACCCTCAATATACACTATCTTAATTTAATAAGACAACTAATAATATCAACATAATAAACTAATTTCATTCAAAAATAAAATTAGAATTCATTAAGATAAATACCAAAAATGAATAAAGTTATATGAAAGTAACTCCAACTTCAAAAAATAACATATTAATTAGTTAATAATATCTATAATAGTTACATGGATCATACAAAAAATTTGTAAATAATTTTATAGAATTATTGGTGTGCAAATAATTATAATCAACAGGTTCCTCCTTAGAATATCTCATTCCAATATAGTATAATCAGACAATGACTCGGTGAAGAAATAGAAAAACATACATTATACTTATCCAACGTTAACTAAAAATTATCTCATGTAGACTAACTCACCAAATATATATATAAGTAGGTTGATATGGTGATAATGAAAATATGTCCAAAGAAGTACCCCTCAATCCCATCTCTAATTTTTCTTGTATCCCTTATATCCAAAGGAAAAATATCATAGACATCCCAAAACTACATTATCCACATCTCATAACAAAATATCTTATTCATATACAACATATACACAAAATTTCAACATATTTCCTTGTTGAATTCCATATAACCACTTTACTTCCATAAACTGAATTGATATCCAATATTTATATATGACTATCTCAAACAACATCTTAGCCAAAACTATATTTCTACTTCACAATAACAACTACATAATTATATCAATAGAAGTGGTGGAGAAGGATCATTATCCACTCCTTAAATCATTATCATATAGGATATCTCATGGGATTGATAGGATTATCCAGAGTAGTTGTGAAAAACCAAAACAAATGGTTACCCTTAGGGTTGAAATTAATATAATTGGGTTTAACTAGTTCATGGATTATAAAATAATAATCACACATTAACCATTATTAATTCTATTATCCCAATAGAACCCCATGTCTATAGTAATGATATTATTATTATTTATCAAAATCGGGAAAACAAGAAAATTAATTATATATTTTTTACACAAATATTATATAATATATATTATTTATTACCTGAACATTAATCATGGTTCGTCATTTTTCCATAATATTTATTAGGATTTGAATAATAATTATTTATTTAATAAATAATTATTAAATCAAAATTCAACCATATATAAATAATTATTATATTCACTAAATAGAAAATATATATTTATTAAATACTATTTACACTAATTATTATCCCTAATAGCTAGTGATGGAATATATGTGATGAAGAAAAACTGAATATTTATTAAACCATATATGAGAATATATTCATCCATCATATTTAAATAATAATAAGTTTTAATATTTGAATGATGTTTTGGATACACATAGTGTGTGGCACTCTATGCCTCTGTCTCAAGCGCATTAGGCAGAGATACCAAAACTCTATGGTTACCTGTGAGAAAAATTCCAATTACCCATATTGAAAAATCATAATGTATCAAGGACATATAATCTAATATGTATGTTTTCTGATTAATATATTATCTTCAACTAAATATGTCTAACCAAGAATGTCTCACACCAGTGTCATTAACCTATATTATTGATCCATCATTCACTGACTTTCTGGAAATGAACCTACCCAAAGAAAACAGTGGAAATGTATTTTTTAGGTTATTTAATTTCCATAAAAGGTACATTTATAAAAACATATATTATTGAATAGAAGCTACAAATAATTTATTATATTATTAATCAATAAAATGTTACATATGAAAAACCCTAGGTATTATACATCTTTGGGAACAAATGTTTTCATGGTTTTCATCAATATATCAATGTACATGAAATATAATATCCATTAATAATAATATCAATGAATGAGGATAAATACAAACCCACATATAGGAACATCCATTGACACATATAAATGTGGATTTCCTACTGGTGGGTCATGTTCTTATAATCTCATGCATTGGAAATTAACAAGGGCCTACAAAATGAGAAAATGTCTCAAATTACTATTAGTCTTCTCCCCTGAAATCATGTATCATTTCTGTCTCATCAAATGATATCATCAGGCTATAGAACATAAATGGAATAATAATGTCATTTAATATAAGGGTTATCATAATATTGGGGAACTATTTTTATCTTTGAATAGAACAATTATTCTTAGTGCATTATAATATATTATTTCATTCCAATGAATAATCATAATTTGATAATATGTTTATTAATAATAAACTGAATTAATTGAACTAACTATAATGTACAATTAAGTTGGTTCTAGGGATACAATTCATAAAAATATGAATTTCATTTGATCCAATTCCTATGTATGCTCATTCTACTAGTTCTCAAATGATATTAATGAATCTATTGAGATAAATTTTTAGTTAATAGGTATATAATATTTCCTTCTATGTGAAATTCACTAACTAAAACATCTCCACTATGAGGAAAATACCTCATGATTTAATACATCTAGATTGTGTTATATTAACATTAATTTGACCTTGGATATTTTGTGAGAGCCATCACTATTGTATTATAACACATAAATGGGATAAGTTTTTTACTAATACAACCCACATATTGATCCTGGATAAAGAAATGTATCTAAATAGATTATTTTACTGAATCAAAATCACCTATATACACACACACTCAACTCTACAATTACTGATAAATAAACACTTTAAACTCTTCTAGATCACAACTCCTCCATTAGGACTAAAGATATATCCTGAATATGACTTCAGAATGTTCTAAATTTAATGAAAGAATAGATAAGTATATCTCTTGATGATGAGATCTTAATCTCCCCCATTAACCAAGAACATATCCATAGTTATTCCTATATACTTAAGGATAGTAGTAATAGTAGACCAATGTTTCTCAAATTGAATATATTGAAATAATCCTACCATTAACGAGGTGTATAAAACATCAAACCATGAAAATAACATGGAATATATGATAGATCCTACGATCTAATCATGTAGAGTCTTATACATTTTATATTTCTCTTGTAGTATTTTAGCACATATTCATTTTGAATATGTATACAACATGACATTGGAAATGATCCTCTCTTGGAATATTCTATAATAAATCTATTTAATATCTTGTCAATGTATGTACCAAGAATTAGTCCATGAATCTTATTGAATATATGATGAATAATCTTTTTCCCTAGAATGTATGTTATTTCACCTGAGTCCTTCTTAAAGAATCAATTCTTAAACTACTCCAAAATTGACTGTAGGACTCTTACATCATTTCCAAAAAGTAATATGTCATCAAAATATACTACTATGATGAAACATATACTCCCACTAACATTCTTATGAACACATAGCTCAGTTTTTTCATAGTGAAAATAAATTCTCTTATAGCTTAGTCGATCTAAATGTTCCTTTGCAATGATTTCTGATTCAATGCATTAATGGATATATACTTCAGTAATAAATTTTTAATTACATGTCCCTACAAACCCTTCTAGTAGTATTATATAGACATATTACTAATGTTTCCTTAAATGAAAAGTTGTTTTTGAAATACATCATCACAATTTCATTACCACGGTAAGATTCTATAGCATGTAGAATTATGAGAGATTAAAATAGTATAATTGGAGAAAATGAATCATCATAGTCAATTCCTTGATTTTTTTGAAACCATTTACCAATAGATTTCAATTATAGGTTCTTACCATACCCTCCATGTCCAGTTTACTATATGATTACAATTCTCACTCAACATGCTTTACATAAACCGAGGGATTGAAAAAAACATAAACATGGTTCTGATACATGGAATTAAAATTATAATTCATTTATGACTTTCATCTTGTATCCCTTTATATCTCTACTTCCTTTTATACGGGTTAGGTTCATTTTTTTATCCAATAATGAGTCAACATCTTTAGTGACTCAGAAACCATGTATTTTCTAGTTCTCTTACCTATTTATTGCTCATAAAATGTATATGGGTTTGAGTAAAAAATTATTCTATTGGGGCATATGGAATATATTCTTATACCAACCATTTTCTTCAGTATCTACATCATTTAAGTCAATATTTCTCCCACTATTCTTCTTGATGATGTTCTCCATCCAAAGAAAGATAAAATATCATGAAAGTGTCAATTTCTTGTTTGAGGGGGTTTATAGGTAGTATATCATTATTTCCTTAGTATACCATATAATTATACATTTCATTCCATGGGGTTCTAGTTTTTTATCTGGTATTTCATTAAATAACTTCATCAAATCCCCAAACATGAGTGTGCGAAAATGCAAATTTCATTATGTATATTAATTTATATGGTATATCTTTTTTCTACTAACATGGTGATTAGTTTTCTTTATATGCCAATGTTTATAATGTATATCCACAAATGCATTATGGATGATATGAATAACCAATCATAGACCTTACCAAGTCAACCAGTTAATAATTACACTTTTAACTAACACCACTGTATAGTGGTGTGTAAGGTAGAGTGAGTTGAGTTTAAATCTCAAAATATTATAGAAAGTTGATAAAATATTGGTTAAGATATTCACCACCTTTATTAGATTAAAGGCTCATTATATTCTTATCATGTGGCTTCTATAAATTGTTCTTGAATTATTTGAATTTCTCAAATGCCTTGAACTGATACCTCATCAGTAGACATATCTTTATCTAGTCAAGTCTTCAGTAAAATCCATGAAGTAATAACACCCAAAGTAACTTATACTAGAAATTTTCTTCACACATCAGTGTGTACTAATACTAGAATCTATCTAGTCCTTTTAAAATATCAACTAAATTTTGTTTTATCATCATTTCCATATATACAATAATGACATGTTTCACATGGGATTAGTTCTAATGATTCAAAAAAACTATCTTGATATAGATTTTCAGATTATTCTCATTTATGAAACTGAGTAATTAATGTCACAATAGGGTTCTATATAAGATATTCAAACAAAAATCCTTATATATTTCAAATATTTAGTCTTTATAATTTATCAAAAAATGATTGATATTTTTTTGTTCCAAACTGTAACTAATTTAGACATTATAAAAGTAGCATTCCATAATTCCAAATTTGAAAATTAAAACATCCATCTCAGGGAATGAAATAGATATGATCTTCCAAGTAACACATGGAACAAAATTAAAATTATTTAAAACCAAAATCAATATAGTTAGAAATAGAAGGTAATACTCTAGTATATCCAAGAAAAGATGTCTTTATCCATTGGATGGTTGAAAACCCACATATCCTCCCGCAATATTTAGAAATATAGTTGGTTGCTATATTTGGATACATATGTGAACACCTTAAAATGTATCAAATATAAAATGTTTACAGAAGACATTTCATAATTATAATATCTTGAGAACCACACTCCCTTATCTAGTGCTAAAAACAAAAAATTTATATTTTATAGCACTGATAATGATAAATGTGTCCTTCTTTTTTCCCATAAGAAACAAACAATAAAAAAATGAAATATTGGATAATTTACCCACCCAAGGAACTTTTGAACCTTTTTTTAAAATTAGGAAAAAATCATAACAACATGGGTACAAAAAAATTGGTTCAAAAAGATAAAAATGATCTCCCACTATAAAAAACTAGTAATATTCTATTTTATGTTGTTATCATCTACTAAAAAATTCCTCACATATGAAGCCATTACAAACACAACTCATTTCGCATAATTATTCATAACTATGGAAAATGAAGAATCAGATAATGTGAGCTTCGATGCTCAGTAATAGTAAGCATAGTAGATACCAATGGATAATAATATGAAAGAATAAGATAATAATATGTTTAAATGACATGACTATATCATAAAAAGGTCCCACCCAATAAAAAATATAATAAAAAAGAGTTATGGAATAAAATATTTGAGATTCGAATGATATACATTATAATAATGATAAACCATCTTAACTAAATCATGACCCACATGTACATGTCATAATTTTTTCTGGAACCATCAAAAGTATATAAACCATTTCATATGTCAGGTTTAACTAATAATATCATTGGATGAGGCATAAAGGACTATTTTATATTTTGTATAAGTCACATATTCTTATTTCCCATAACATATCAAGAACATCAATTTGTTTCCCATAGATGTGCAATGAGATATAATTATTTACCTAATTAATTGGAAGGATATATGGATCCCACGTACAAAATAAAGAAAATAAAAAATATATATACTAAAATATTAATCATTAATCGAATTATCATATCATTACCTATATAAAGAATATGAGTATCATAAATATTTCATTAATTCATTACTCACAAAAACAAATGGGTTCATCATAAATAATTACCATTTGAATAAAGAGTAATCATTGTTTCATTAGATAATATCCTATGTAAAGAACAATTAATATCAAAGGCTTCATCTTATATGGAAAATGATTTTGAAAAATCACTCTGAACACATCTTGATGAAAATTTTATTTCCAACATCAATGTCACTTATTTTTTTTTTAAAATATTGTGCATGCATAAAGAAAACATTTTCATTAGTATAAAAATATAAAATTCTATAGTTTGATTCAAATAAAAATTTACTCACCGCTTTAGAAAAATTATTTCTTGTCTTATAAGTAGAAAACATTATTTTCATAATTTATAAAATTTACAAAAGTACCATATTCAGAAAAAGAAAAGAATATTCCTATCAAATCATTTTGTAATGTGGTAAAACATGGGTAAAAATCATTTTTATAAATCATTGGAGAGTAATAAAAATATTATTATAAAGAAAATTAAGTAAAATATAGATATCGAGGTGAAATATTCCCTCGTGGTTATTTAACATAAACAATCATGTATAATGATGAGATTTTGAAATAAAACCATTAACACTTTTGTGACATTTAAATCATAATCTGCATGAAATTAATAGCTTTAGATATTTATGAAAATCCCCATAAAATTCATAATAAGAATCATAAAATTAATTAGATGATATTATGTACCCCACACTAATGAAAAAATTTGTATACAATACATTTGTAGCTTAGAAATCAAAGATGGATAAAATTCTCTAACCTCTTGTTCACCTTTCTTTGTAAGAACTCTAAACATTTGTATAATAAATTTAAATTTATTATAATTATATACCATATTAATGTTCATAATTATAATATCTTATATGAACCCTTTTATATATTTCAACACCCCTTTTATCAATATTTCATATTTTTCAATTATTAAGAGTTTCATTTAACATTGCTATTTATGTTTAGTAGTTCTGATCATTATACATTTATTATGTTTCCAAAACCTCAAAAATATTAATCATGATATAAATATCAAATATATATATATAATGATATTTATTTTCTATTTATATATTGAAAAATGAGTTACACTCTTCATGAAGATAGAAGCTCAAACATGCACACGAACGTTTATTCAATTTTTAGACAGATTTAATAAAAGAAAGGTAAATATAATTTCACTTTTAAATAATAATTATATTTTTTTGTAAATAATATATATTTATTTGATCTATCCTCCTTACCATATATTTAAACTAGGAAATAAAAAAAACACATTCCTTCATGGAGGTGGTAATCCACAAACACACTAACAACGTTATCAATTTCCAACAGTTTTGATGGTATGAATTTTGTTCTTATATTAAAATTACCGAACTCTAATTTAGTCCTAATTGTTATATATAAACATTAAACACACTATAACACATTTACATAAAATATGGGGATGAAAAATAAAATATATCACTACATGGTGGTGGTAAGTCTTACATACACATGAGTGATTATTTCACTTATTGGTTGATGGGAAATAGGGTGCATATTGGTGTTTTCAATTTTATAATAAAATTCAATAATATTTATTATATTGAATTTTTATATTTTATGATAAATAATATAAATTAATATGAGGTAAGTAAGATCATAATATAAAGAGACCTATTTAAGCAATTACCTTTTTTGAGAAATGACACCTTTAGTCCTTCTCTAAAAGGCTCTACAGTAGTTATTTTGAGAATTCCATAACCACTATAAAGTCGATAAGAAAGATTATATGTTAAATTTTAGGACAATTTATGATCTATAATTCTATATGTGGGGTAATTAAGTGATATAGTAGTTCCCCTTCTATAGTTCACATGAATATAAATTTCATAATTTCTCAAAATATTAAATTAGAATAATTTAATTCTCCACCTAAATTCCATAAAATTGAAATTTATTTACAAAAACGATGGTATAGTGTCGTAAAAACATCAACCAATATAATTTATGTATTTTGTGTATCATTTTAACACTTTTTATTTTGATAAAACATGGGTTAACTAAATTTAATTTTAACCATGATAATAACATATCCAATATAAAGGGCATAACTTTTTACGAATAATGTAAAAATTAAAAAATAAATATAAATTTTATTTCAAATTTAGAACATATCATAAATTCCTTTTATTATTTCAAGACTCTAATGTTTTTAATAATATATTATTTGAATAAAATATCTTTGTTTTCAATTTTGGTTCAACTCAATTAATTTAAATCTAAATTCATCAAGAAGTAGGGAGAATTTTTATATAATTCATAAAAATATAATTAATATATCATATAGACCTATAAAATTATTATAACATATTATCTCATTATATTTAAAACTGTGTTAATATTTTTAATATCATTTATTATTTTTCTTGAATTAATTTAAGAAATACTACATCTGTGTTGTATAATAATTTATGGAAAATAAACAATTACTAAAAATTAGAAATACATTTACATACTAAAAATTATATTAGTTTACATAAAGTTAAAATTAATATTTTTAAAGAATTTATTTCCACCAATTTGAAAACATAATATTTATTAAAAATGAAGATATTGACATTTTGAAACGATAAATTATTTAAATTACATAGAAGTACATTTCTTGGAAAAGTGTTCACTAAATATTTAATTTTGTGCCTAATGTGATAATAGTCAAATACCCATGACCCAAAAAAGTTGGCATGTTTCATAATATATTTTTACCCCAATAATTTTGTTTAATCCCTTCTTTAACCCCTTTAAAACTTACATCGACAATAAGGTTCTTTACATATTGAGCATCAAGATTTTTACGATAAATTGCAAAAGGGCCCAAAAATTAACCATGGTTGATATTGTCATATATAACCTTTTCATTTTAAAAAAATAATATTCTTAGTATTCTTTTGTCATTTAATAAAATATTATTTATTATAAAATATCATTAATGACTATTTTAAAAACTATTCATTTCTATAACTCTAATCACATAAAGAAAACTATTAAAATTTTAGAAAATTATCTTGAAATGATACATAAATGTCATGTAAATATAAAAAATTCATTTATCACATCAATTATATATAATAATATTAATTTTACATAAATTCGGGTCATTTATTTTATTTTTCCAATAATTGGATAATTATTTTTCCAGTGTTGTGTAAGTATTTATGTTAATTATTTCATCAATAAAATTCTAAAAAAATTACCATGATGAATTTAAATATTTTAAAATTTATATTATTACTTATAACCTAAAACAATCTCTAGTTATCCCAATGTCTAGAATATAATATTTAATAAAAACAAGAGTGTGAAATTTTATATTTTTATTAAAATAAAATATTATAAATGTTATAATCAGATCAAAATGGAAAAAATAAATTTAACCAAATCTTGTATGAGTATTGATGAAATAGAATAATAATATAGAATAAAATAAATTTCTAGGGTCATTTTTTAATCGTTATCATTTTATTTTTAACTTTAATTACCCAATTTACCCTTTACCATGTAAACAAATATTAGTAAGTTTTCTATTAATATTGAAAAAATAATAATAGGGGCTTATTTAACAAATTTTTTAACCAATTAATCCAAATATAGAATAAATTTATAAAAATATACAAATAAATTTTGGAATTTAATTTAAAATGAAATGAGAAAAACAAGACAAAAAACTTTTTTCAATAAAAAGTCATTTTTAAATATAAAACGTTTTTATACAATATTGAGGTGTAAAATATATCTTAAAACCACACCTGGATAAATTTTAATAAAATATTACTAATAAAATTTTCAAAATATATCATAATAGAAATTTTCATTGTAAATACATTAATTGAAAACATAGTTTTTGATAAAAATAAATATTTTTCACTATTCAATGAAAATAGAATATTTTCAAAAAAAATACCAACATTTCACCCAAATATAGTTTTCACATTATGAATTAAAATATGGTATTTAATTCGTCATATAAAATTTATAAAATTTTGAAAAAGTTATTTATAATATTAACTCAAAAAATATAACAAAAAAATTTTTAAAGACAACATATTTTTGAAAAATAAAATGACTTTACTAAACAAAATGTGTTCTTATTTCATAACAAAATTCAATAAATTTGAATTGATTATATTTTTAAAAAATATAATTCAAATATTAGTTAATCTTCCTCATACCATTAATTTTAATTGTTACGTTATAACTTGCATGTAAAAATACTAAGCAGATCGATTACAATCGGTGTTTCATTTTTTATATGTTATTGAACATAGACATTCATTTTAAAATCATAGGATGTTACATTATCCAATACCCCGAATTAAAAAATTAGGTATTTGATATTTTAATTTTGTCTCAATAATTAGGGTTTTTACTTCTCAAAATACCTTTATTGAAAAATCACTCCGTAATAAGAGTAAATTAAATATCCACTTGAAAAGAGAGAAAGTGATATATAATGTTCATCTAAAATGACACACAATTAGGTTTACAATTAGGAAGAAATTGGTGCGAAGAAAAAAAATGATATGAAAGAAACACTTAACATCCAAGTAGTAGTAGAGAGTGATATAGAACATGATCATGAGAATTTCAACAATCACAAATTTTATGTCTATAATATGTTAAATGGGCCATTGGTATCTCTATATGAAAAGTTAATGGATACCATTTTTTTTCAAAATAATTGTCCTAGAGTTAAAGGATTACATTATCATTTATAGTAAATTAATAATGAAATATAATTAATTTTTATGATGTATTTCATCTTTCATTCAATTTCTAGGTTAATTGTTTTTCTAAACGATTATTATTGAAGATGTTTTTATGTCTGAGGAACTATAATCAACATTGTATGGATGAAATAATATAAAAAAGGTCAAAAATATATTCATCCAATATTTATACATTTCCCAAAAACAAATTTCTTATGATAAGATAAGATAATTTAAAATTTGAGTAATCCATTATATGAAAAAAAAACAACTTTAGTTTTGGAAATTCAATAATAATACCCAATTCTCAACAAAAATAATTCATTAAATAACAATTCTTAAAATTAGTCAAAATATTCCAGTGTAAGTTTGAAACCAAAAAATCTAAAAGATGTTATTACATACTCATCTATGATTTATTTAACATTTATCTTTGAATAACAACAATCAATATTACTTTCTCATTCTAAAAAATTAATTTCCAAATAACTTCCTATATCATATATTATAATAATTTTTTATGTTACTTGAATAACCATAATGACACATTAAAATCATTTAATCTTGACAAATATAATTAATCCTTTATTCCTCAAATATAATCTTACAAATTCAGAACCTTATACATTAATCGTATAAGGTTCCTAAAATAGTTATCTTTTTCCAAAATAACATTAATCACTTATTCATCAAATCCCTTTTAATCGCTTCATTACCTATAAAATATACCATATTATCCCAAAATGAACTTATCTTTTATCTATTAGATAAATTATATAAATAAATATTATTCTACACTATCCAGGACACTATGTAGTCTAATGGTAGGTGATATACCCATGTCTCCCATCAGTTGTTTGCTTGAGCCTCACAATCCTTCTGGATGTGGATTGTGGTCACCTATCTAACGAGTTTTCCATTTTATAAAACTATTCTAATATAATAATTATAATAATCCAATAAATATGATAAAAATACCATAAAATAATCTTAATAAATTCGATATTAATGAAATGTTTTAGCATCAAATGTTATCTCATACCATTCATTTGTTATCCTTAAAAATGAAATAATCCAAAATTATGTCAAATAAAAGATCATTTATACCAAAAAGGTTTGTCCATAACTTTAAAATTATGTCCATAAAATGAAAGTAGTGTAATTATTTGATATAAATGTCTTCGAAAATAACAATTAGCCTTCTATAAAATTTTAATCAATTATAACCAAAAAATGGGAGTCTAAAAATTTGATCTTATGACCATCCATAATATTATAAACCCATTATGGTATCTATAACTCTTCAAATAAACTCACATGAAAATATATGAATAATCAAAGTTATTTAAACCTTAAATATATAATATCTATAATGGATTGATACATGAAACCCCTAGTCTAGTGCTAAAAAAATAAACAATAAATTTATACCATTGATATCAATAAATGTGACCCAATTTTTCAAATCCAAATCATTCAACATCAAAAGTAAATATTGGTCCACTTACATAACAAAGGGACTTTTTAGATTTTTATTTTTCGAGAATAAGGAGAAATTATTAAAAAATTTGGTTCATAAACAACTATTTCATATTATTCAATTTCATCTACCATTATGAACATATTTTCATATTCCATGTTAAGTCTTCGACATCACCTATAAAATTACTCACAAATGAAAACATTCTACCCAAAAATAATTTTTCATCATTCTTCATAACTTGGGAAAATAAAACATAATAATGGTTGATCTCCCAAATTCGTTGAGGGTAATAATTAGAGATATCAATTGGTAATCATTCATAATCAGAATATAATCATATGGGTATATTCTCATGAAAATTAATTACAATGTTCATAATAAAGATGGAAAATATCGTAAACATGAGTTATGGAATAAAACATTATCATTTCAAAAGACATGAATCATTAGAATAAGAAATCATAATAACTCAATCATAAACAACATGTTCATGAAATAAATTTTATTGGCACTATAAAAAGTATAGACAAAATTTATTATGTCATGGTTAACCATCAAGATAATTTAATTATTTAGAAATGCTTATTTCCAATTATGGATCCTTCACATCGACTTGGCCCCCAAAATGGATCATACATTTTTACTAGTTTCCCATAACAATATCTTGATATATAATACATTACCCAATGCATTAGAGGGAAATATTTTTCACACCAATAAATAATTGAAAATCATAAATATGTGTTCTACAATTTAATTTCTTTTCTAATCGTCATATTATAACTTGTATAAAGAAAATGGGTCCTATAAATATTTCAACAATTCATAACCTATGGCAAATAAATCATTCATCATAAATACAATCCATCAAAATAAAAATTAATAATGGTAGAATTGGATAAAATCACTACTAAATAATTAGTTTCATCAATTGATGTCACCTTAGATAGAAATTTTTTTTGAAAAATATCTTATAACACTTATTGAGGAAAATAGTCTTTCAACATTGAAATTGATTATTTATTATATACAAGTTACTATTTTCTCATTGGAAAAACCATATAAAATTTTAAATGTGTTTTCAAAGAAAAATATTTTCAGGATAGATATAATTTGTTTTCATTTTCTATATATCAAAAACATTATATTCAATGTTTTTTTACAAATTTCAAAAAGCATCTCTTTCTGAAAAAAATAATAAGAAGATTCTTTTTAAAAAATATTGTAAAAACATAAAACATGGGTAAAATGTATTAAATTTATCATTGGAGAATGTTATAAATATTATTTTAAAATATGTTTAGGAATATATGGATATATAAGAAAAGTATTCCCTAGTTGGGACATAACATGATCAAATCTGAATAGTGTTGAGATTATGGAAATAAACTCTTACCGCTTTGGTAACATTTTAATCATAAGATCCATACAATAACTAGGCCTATATAGATTTTTAAATACCCATAATAGTTATAATAAAAAACCTAAAATAACTCCAATATTATTATATACACTACAAAAAGTAACAAGTGGTATATGAGTCATATGTCTCAAAGAAATAAATTTGAGAAACAAATCCCTTACCCCAAGTTATCGTTGCTTCAAAAGAACACTAAATTCATGTGTAATAAATTTAATTTTTTTTAATTATATTCTAGAGTAATTTTTATAGTTACAATATAATTTCTTATTCCTTAATAAAATTTCAACACCTCACTTTTCAATAAATTGTTATTTTTAGGTGTTAGTTATTTCGTTTATTAGGGGTATTTCAGATCATTACTTCTTGAAATTGTATATTTATCTTGGATTCATATCCTCCAGAATAATTATCATGATATAAATATCATATATATCTGTTATATTCAAATTTTTATTCATCCATGATGTTAGTGATAGAAAAATTTATTACCCCATTGATAGATAAGGTAGGTCGTATGTATGTATGAACGTTGTTGTAATTTTTTAAAGCATAAAATTAAATAAATGTAAGTAGTTATTAACAATTTTAGAATAACTATATTTTATATTTTTTTAAAAAAATTAATTAAATATATCATTACTATTATCCATGTAAAATTGAAATGAAGATCAAATCACATCTCTTTGTAGAGGCTTTATTCTACACGAACACTCGAACGACGTTATTTCTTTCCAACATTTTAATGGTAAGAAGGTAGATGTTATATTGAAATTATAGAAGCATAATTATTTCATAACTATTTTATAAAAAAAATCCCTTAATAATAAAAATTCTTAAATTATTGTGATGAAAAATGGATTGCATCTCTATGTGGAGATGGTAATATGTAAGTTTGTATAAGTGGTACTTTCACTTATCACTTGATGGGAAAGAGGGTGTATAATGACGTTTTAATAATAATAATAGTATAAAATATTTTGGAAACAAAAGGATTAATGTTATTATAAATACTATTTATTTAGTTTAATTAAATAATAGTATAAAAGAAATGGACCATTTTAGGTGATCTAATCTTCTTGGAAACATATATTTTAGATCACTACTGAAGGGATATAGGGTTTTTTTGGGAATAAAAGCACATCTATATTGACAATTTGTAAGTTGAATATATAAAATGGTAAATTATGGTATATATTGAAGGATAAATGGGTCGTAATTAAGTGAGATAGAAGGATTCCTTTTTTAATTGAGGTGATGGGTACTTTTAGAATTTTGTAAAATATAACATTATAATAAATTCATTCTTAATAAAAATATATAGAAATGATTGAAAATTAAGAGATAGTTTGGTATAGGGATTTAATACCATCAAAAAGTAGAATATATAATGGTTTTTCTAAAATTTTATAAATTATCACTTTGATTAACCCTTACATAACCAAATTTAATTTTTACTACAATAAAAAGATTTCAATATTAAAAGGTTGTGATTTTTATATATAAGTTCATAATGTGACCATAAATAGTCCCTTTATTAAAAGTTAATCCATATCTTGATGACCTTGTATTATTTAAATATTTTACGAGTTTTAATTAATTAAAAAATATTATTTTAATAAAATGTCATTATTGTCAATTTTGACACTATTCATTTTATGTTACTTGAATTACGTCATGAAAATTGAGGAATTCAAATATAACAATTTAATAACTCATTAAAATTGAATATGGATATATTAAATTAGTGTAAAAGATTAAATAATTAAAATTTTAACACTTTTAATAATTTTTAAATAATTTTTATATTTTTTTATTAATTTATGGAATATTGCATCATTATATTATATGATTTTATTATAATTTAATAGTTAGAAAAATTGAAATAAATTTCCATCATGAAGATAATTTCATTATTCAAAAAAGGTCAATTAATGTCCATTCATAATTAGATTTGTTCTATATGTGAAGACATAATATATTTTAAAAACCAAGAGAGTGTTATTTTGTAACTTTCTATGATTTATATAATATATATGTCATTTTGATGATATAGTGTTCAATAAAAAACTAATTTTCAAGAATAATTTGATTATTTTTAAATTTAGTTCACCAAATAAAACTTATAAATGTTTTCTTCTAAGATTTTACACTTATCTTTTGGTTTTATATCTTCGTTAAGAATTTTCAAACTTACCATGACAATAAGGGGTTTTACACAATGAGGGATAAGATAGTTACTATAAATGAAGAATGCACCCCAAAATGGACAATGTTGGATAATATAAACTATATAATAATCCCTTGTTTGAATATGACATTTTTATGAAATTTATATCATATAATGAAATATTTTCTATTATAAAATATCATTCATGTTTATTGTTAGAACTACTAATTACTTTGACTCTTATAATGTTAATACAATAAGTATAATTATAAATAATTATTTTATTATATTAATAATATGTCATATTACCTAATAAAATTCATTTATCAAATTCATAGTAATAAATTATATTTCTTTTAATATTTTTTTATTTTTTATATTATTTTCCATTAATTTATTAATTACTCGATCAACATTGTTTAAAATTTTAAGTAAATTTATTATAAACTAAAAAGTAATAATAAATTACCATGATAAATATAAATATTTTAGATTTAAATTTTTTATTTATAACTAAACATATAATTTGATTATCCACATTTTTATAATATTATAATTATTAAAAACAAAGGAGTGAGAATTTTTAATTTTATTTCAATAAAATGTTATAAATTTTATAATAACATCCAAATGAAAAAGTCCATAAAATTTATTGATGTATAAATATTGAATAAATTTATTCATATGCTAAAATTAATTCATGTTTTAGACACATTTTATAATTTTTATAATTTTATTTTTAAATTTATTTACAAGAATTACCCTTTTTCGTGATTATGAAAATTACTCTGGTTATAATTCATAATGACAAAAAATAAAAAGGGCATGTTTAAAAAATTTAGACCTAATGATTCCTTATTTGAAATCCATATTTTGAAATTCCAAAAAAATGTAATTTTAATTTTTTTTAAATCAAATCAGAAAACGACTACAAAAAACAGTTCGTCGGAAATATTACGCTAATTAAATTTCAAATTAGTTTATATTAAATTTATCTATAAAATTCATTTAAGAAAATTTATTTGATTATTTTAAATAATAGGGAACTCATTATACTTTATAAATAATCCAAAATATAATTTTTATTTCTAAATACTTAAAAAAATACATTTTTCAATAAAAATAGGTATTTCCACTATTGTGTGAAAAAAATAAATGTTTACATAAAAATAAAAAACCACACAAATTTAATTTTTATATGAAGATTCTGAAAATTATATTTATTTAATCAAATAAAATTTTTAAATGTTCTAACAATTAATTATAATATTCACCCAAAAAAGAAATAAAATTCATTTTTTAAGAATAAAAATTTCATATGAATCCAATGAAATTATAAAAAATTGATTTATTTTTCATAATAATTAATAAAAAATTTTGTTGGTTAAAACATTAAAATATATATTTAAATAAATTTAACCTTATTCACAACAACCAATTTAAATTTTAGGTTATAACTTTAATATAATAATATTTCACGTTTCAATTACACTCATTGTTTCATATTTTGTATACTATTGAATATAGTTATTCTTTTTAAAATCCTGGGATATTACAGTATCAAATTTACCTTTAGTATCCCCTTTATTCTAGATTTAATTACTCATTCATTTTCCACACTATCAACATTCAAAATATATTTCATCATTTTCCTTCAACTGCCATTATATATTCATCTTCTTAGGTGGACGATGCTCGAGAACTGTAGACTTGTTTTGAGTCATGGACCCCTTTTCATTATTCTTCTATTTTTATTGACCATCCGGAAAGTGGGTTTTGTTTAACCAATTTCATTCTCCACTTATATAATAATATTATAAATTTCATAGAGATCCTTATTTTAATTTCACATGTTATAATTTATAATACAAACGGTAAAGAATTTAAGAATTGAGGATATAATGAGATAAATGAACATCTCAATAGGGAATTTAATTGGAAGTTTTTATAAGATCTCTATATATCTAATTAAAATGAAGATATTTGGACTATAATGCATTGAATCGAGAGTCGTTCATGTGAACTATGTACTACAGATCCCATTTCTCACATTTACCACACTCTCTTGGTAATGATCAAAATAGTGTGACATCATGATATGAGAATGAATATCCTCATGTTTCTATAAAATATTATTGGACATGGTTGGTTTCATTAATGATTAAATTTGTTTCATCCTTAAAATGTATTTTTAATATAGGCAATTCTTCCTCACTAGAAAAGTCAACATGTGATTTAGGAATTGTGTCTTAAAGACCATGTAATTTACTTTCATAGCATAAAAAATTAAATAAGTGATTTTTGTATTTAAGAAAATTTGTGCCAGTTTGAAGGTTATACATTTCAGGTATGGATAATAATGATATTTTTGAGTTCACAATTAAATTTTTTATAATTAATAAGGGAATGATTTTAGTACATTATATAATAAAATTTTATAATAAATATTAAAATTTTTAAATCTACAATTATTTTTAACAAAAAATAATTACCCTCCCCATTATTATAAAAATATCATTTTACATAGATATTTTAGTTTCAAGGATCAATATCCCCCTTCTCAAAACAATGAAAAAGATCAATTAATATATTTGAAGGAATTTGTGTAGGTTAAACTTTCCAATTACATTAATTCATTATACCTTAATATAATGAGTGGACTCTCCAATCCTAAAATTCTTATTTTGGATTTACCCAATTCTTTTCATACAATTTTTACTAAGGGTCATGGAGGAGGTATAATCTAAATGTTACTAGGTTATGTTAATCCATTAATCAAGACATAAAATCCCTAAGAAATGAAATCACAATAATTGAGTTTTGTCCAGCACATTAAATGGTGGTTCGATTTCTACCTAAGTAGTGGATAGTTATACGACCACAATATATATAATGTTTAGGTATTTTAATCCTTATGAATATATTATGATATTTTATCTATTTTATATTCTTATTAATATTAATTTTACATAAATAAGTTGTTAACCATGTAATTGATATTTTTTACACTTATTCCAATTTATATTAGGTGAATATTGCATGGTTTTTAAATTTAATAATCCATGTAATCATTAAAAAAATCCATAATAAAATTAACCGTACACATTTATAGAGATAAAATTATCAGAAAGAAATTTTACTAATAGTTTGGTTATCTAGGATATCATTAACTAAATATCATACTGGAGGAAACACTTAGAACCATGAAATGGTTCTTATCGTAGCCTTTCACCTATCCACCAATGTAACTCTTTAATTTGTGTCACATCGGATCCAATCATGAACCACCGCCACTCAACTAGGAGCCCCATCAATTACAAATATTTTTACTCACATGTTGAGGAGGGGAACGAAAAGACTAGATTTTGGATTTATATAAAAGGAAATTGTGTCCATGTATTCCCTTAAATAATGAGACGAGAGATGACGCACAATACATAATGTTTTTAATAATAAAATAAAAGAAAATAATCACATTTGATATTCTATTAGATTATCATGACCATCCAAATTCTTTCAATTAATTACATATTTAATAAAATAAATTTTCATCTAATCATTATTATTTAATAAAAATCACAATTAAATAAATTAAATATCTACTTTAATATTATAGAAAAATTAATGGGAAATTTAATATATATATATATATACAACCCAACAAAATTAGTGTACAATTCAACTGAGTTTCAAATGGAATATATTTTGATAATGATTATGTAGTATGAAAAATTAACATTATGTTCTATGTAAAAAGGTAATATACATGGTGTATAAAATCTAGCTACACATTGTTTATAATTATTCACCGTCTATTTGCACCACATGCCTAGAGACTTGGTGTGTGGTAATGTCATAAAAATAATTAGAATACATTGGGTGTTTGTCAGATACGTGTCATATGGTCTTCAGGTTACTTGGAAAAAATCTATATAGGTCATTTAATAAAACATATTTTCTAGCTTTGACTAGTAGAATGCTCATATATTACACAAGATTGACACCATGTATTCTAAAAAACCATGTTCCAATTTTCCTTGGTCAACAAATATTGTATTAAACAATCAAAACATTTAATTACTGAAAATTATAGGAATAATTTCACAACTCATTATGGTGCACTAGACAATGGTAAATAGTGTTTACCAATAGGCTATAACACCTTGTACTCTTGTGTTTCATTGCAATAATCTTCAACACCTCCAGATGCATTCTTAAAATGTTCTTAATTCAAAATGAATTCATTTATTAATTATATTATGGAAAAGTATGTTGGAGATAATATATCATGATTTTGGTTATATAATGACTAAAAATGAAAATTAATTATTAATGTGTTAGAAAATAAATGATAATTAAAAAATTATGAATATTTATATAACCACTTTGATAACACATGATGGTTATGAACATAAGAGAAGATCTTTCATGGGGATGACATACTAAACTTATTTCCACAAATGATGATTTATCCATGATATACATTGTTAATAAACATCATGATCAACATAATTAAATCAATGAGTAATTGACATATGATCTTTCGAAACAAATGAAGGATCATCACATAATGATTAATTTTTAATTTAAGTTGTTAAAGAATTACCTTGTAATGAATTGTTTCATCATTTATGTATCTAAAAGAATATATATGTCATACCATCAATAGGTCACAATATTCATGATTAGATTCCCTCTAGTGGCGATTGACACGTGATCCATCAACTACCAAATATCACAACAAGAATCTCCAAGAGCTAGCACAGTAGATCCTATGATTCCAAAGTTCACCATTGATCGCTAGGTGAATCACATCAATGAATGATTCTCATGGATATACATAAAATTGAAATAGGTGGTGATGGTGGATCACTCTATATTATTTATTACATTATTTTAGATGAAATCTATGGGTATTAAAAGGATTCTCTAGAGTCGGTTTGTGCAATAAAAACAAATCGCTGCCTATAAGGTTGGAAATAGTATAATTGGGTTTAAGTATTGTAGAGGATAATAAAATATTTATTTCACATGTGCACATTTTTATTTCTGTAATCCTCAATAGACAACATTTCTATAATCATGTTATTATTATTATTTATTATCATGATCATATTAATGAAAATTAATTAAATATTATTAATTTATATAATATTAAATATATCTCCTTTATCACAGGACCTTTAAAATGGCTCTATCATTCCTAAAAAATATTTATTAGGGTGTGAATAGTGACTATATATTTAGTAAATAAATATCAGTTCAAAATTATAAAATTAATAAATAATATATATTTTTCTCTACATTAAAAATAAATATTTATTAAATATTATTTTCAAAAAATATTCACTTGAATAACTTGTGAAAAAATGTAATATATAAATAAAACATTAAAAATCATTAAAACTGAAATAAGAAAAATTATTATTTATTAGGTTAAATAATATTTAATATTTAAGTATTGTTTTGGATACACATAGAGTGTGACCCTCTAAACCTCTTTCTCGATGGCATTTGGTGGAGATACAGAAAGACCAAGGATTTCATCTAGATTCATAAATAATAAACCCATAGGTTAAAAGTTAATTTCTCAATGGAATACAACCCTGTAAAGATTATTATTGCGTAATATATTCCTTTTATAATAATGTCACTTGTCATGTAGGTTTCATACTAGTGTCAACCACCTATGTGCTCATTGTTTTATTCTTTGAATATCTAGAAATGAAGCTACCAATAGAAATTCATGGATATATATTTATTAATGTTTTTTAATTCCCATATAAGGTTATGATATATCACCTTCAATTAAATAAAACATGTTAAAAATCATTTCTCAAATTATTCATTAATGTACTATTAATCTTGATGCACCCAATGTTTCAAACTTCACCAAGAGAATAATTAACAAAGATTTCATCAATAAATCCAAATATGAAACTAATAATAACAATAAATAATAATATTAATGTAAATTATCAATCCACACATCCATATATGAGAACATCTAATGACACATATAAATGTTGATTTCATACTGATGGGCCATGTTCTTATGATATCAAACACTAGAAATTACTAATGGTGTACATAATGAGAAACTGAATTCAAGTCCAATGATTCTCCACCCTTAATAGGTTATATCATTTCCCCCCTTAAAATTATATCATATTCATATAGAACAAATTTTTTTAGAATACTTTTTTCACAGTTCAAGGTTCTTATCATTACAGGGAACATCTATGAACTTTTGTGTGATAGTTACTCTTTATATACCGTTACATACTATGTATAATAGAAAAATAATAATGATATGATTATAAGTTTATTAATATTTAAAAAAATTAATACATGTAATCATAAAGTAAATATCAATTGGTTCTGGGAAACCAAATCCCATATATACCATATAAACAAGAAATCAACCCCTGAAACAGATGGATTCATATTACTTCCCTTATTCATTTTAATATTATCATTTCAAGGTCAACCTAAAGGAAATAATTATTAAAAAATTAAATATTTCAATTTACTATATAAAATAATTACTTCTATTATCTAACCAAAATTTGAAAATATTTGAGACATAAATAAGAAAAACAATTACTCAAAGAATCGTTCTTATAAAAAAATCAATGAAAACATATATAGAAAAGAAAATAAAAGTAATAAGAGTTTATAAAATTTAATTCCACTCATATTTATTAAAATTATTTTCATTACATGTTCAAAATCAATGTATTTATTAAATAACTTCGCTGCATGATAATTTTGTATCAAACAGTTAATAAATAAGAATTTAAACCAGTTACCTTGAAAAAATATTAAACCAAGTGACAATTAATAAGGGACTTAAATCAATATTCCAAAATCCAGAAACATGTAAAAATCATTAAAAACAAAATACATACCATTCCTTAATAAATCCTTTATCCATACTACATAAACACCGAGTGTCCTCTATTACTAAAGAATCTAATAAAATTGAACTAAAATTGAATAAAACAAGGGTGAATAATAAAATTGTTAATCATAAAGGATTGGAAACACATGGATCCAATGTATTAATGATCTCGGAAAGGCTTATAAGATTTATATAAATATTACCTAACATAAAAAATGTTTATAAAGAACATAATATAATCATATGGTGAGTATTATGGATAGATTTATGTTAAAAAATAAGGGATTTGAAAACTAAAATTTGTTGGAAGTAAAAAAACATTTTCATTTTGAAAAATCAATAACAAAAAAATGAAATTTAAAATAATATTTTCCCCAATAAATTTTAACAATTAATTTTCCCCAATAACTCACCTAATCTAAACCCAACTGTGTTAACGTTAGACTAAGATGTGGTTCATAAAATCTCTATTGAAACTTTGTACAAAAAACTTTTAAAAATCTAGTAAATGATATAATTTCATAAAAATAAGAATAAGAATGAAATTTTCCTCATCCCCTACTAAGATTTTATGTTTTTTCCAAACCACATCCCAAAAATTGGTCACTCCATCCTAACCTAAACTATAACAATGGCTAACCTAGGAAAACATGAAATAGTAGAGGACAGAACACATCATATTTTCCTCCTAAAGAAAAAAAACATTTCACCATTTTGAAACCACCAATGAACATTATTATTCCACTTTTAGTACACTAAATCAAAAATAAAAAGAAATGACCAAATTACAACCCCAATATTAGATATATATCAAACGATTATTTCCATATAGAATCAAGATCAAACCTAAAGAAAACACTAAAAAATAAATTACCTAAATAGATATATCTCAATAAATAATCTAAAAAACAAAAAAAATTAAAATATTATATAACGTATAAATAGAAACTATTCATTTATATTATCTTGAAACACATCTCATTGTTTTTATAATATATCATGTTGAAAAAAGTAATATAGTTATTATATTCATTTAAAATAATGGTTGGTAATCATAGTGTCTCAAGAGGATGTTTCCAAAAAAAATTCTATCATAGAGGGTAATAAATGATCTGTGTAATATTAAAATATATCATTTAAGTGTTCATATGAGAATTAATGATTAAGGGAACATGTATTGAAATTGACTTGATAATGACATGATGAATATGGGTGATTAAATGTGATGTTAGGGAAACATGGAATGGCTAGGGAAGAAAATATGAGATATTGTGATGATAAATCTTGATTAGTAGGATGGTATATTTGTTAAACAATATATATTGTTTATAACATGGTTTCTTGAGGACACTAGTCATGTGGTGAATAATTTTTTGAACAATAAAAGCTGTTTATGGAAGGAGGACATATCCACACCCATTTTCACATGGATTATTATATGGTGGATCAAATCATACTAAGAGTGAAGGGATATGTGGGTATTTTAAATATCATTTTCATAAGATGGAAAAAAAAATATAATTGTCAAGTGTTTTATGCTCTGTTGGTATCCACTTTAGAAAGATATAATGGGGAGTTAGCTATTTTGATGTCAATTTTTTTATTCATACAAGATAGTTTAAGGATAAATGAATATATTAGTCAAATGATAATATAAAGGATGGTGTATAGGTTGTATTGAAATTATTTAAAGAGTGAGAAAGAATTATTTATGGTGGTGGAAGGTATATTGAACCATATGTATTGAAGTTTGACCTAAAATAATGTGTTCTATTGAAAAAAAGAACAATATAAGTTATTTACACTTTAAAAAATTACAATGAGACACACGAAATTATTTTATTCTATATTCAAAATAAAATCTGATAAATCCATATTGGATTAGAATATAGGATTATGTAAGTAATCATATAGTAGAATAATTAATTTCAGTTATCAAGTTTGTTATGTTGAACAAATATAATGAAACATCCCACTTTGGATTGTATTTTAAAATTTATTTTATTCATTTAGATATTTTTAATTTAATTATACATGGGGAATTGAGTGTGAGGTATATGTTATATATGTTGGTTTACCTCAAGAATTATTAAATCATGTTCTGGAGGGTGACACATCATAGAAGGTGAAAATGAGTTTTTGTTTAAATATTTAAATAGAAGTAATATTTAGTACATGAATGTGGATATGTCATGGAACATAGAGAAAATTGATAATAAGCGATATAAAATAATAATTATTTTGATCATATATGTCATGGATCATGTATATATTGAAAAATAATAATTTGGGTTTAATTGATAAATGAATAGATTTTTTGATGAGCCTTGGAAGAATCACTCTTTTTTATAAGCATCATTATTTACCCAAATCATATGCTTCTTATGGAATGATCTTTGAATATATATTTTTTAATTTTATTATAAGAAATATAATTATCTCCAAGGAGTTGAAGGATGAAGTACAAAGTACATAAGAAGTTTTATTTAATTATTATTTTTTCATATCACATTATATCATTGATCGAATATTTCTAGAAATTCTATTTCATTAGAAAGATCATTCCCAAGTATTACAACCTTTGATTTCAGAATATATGAAGTATCAAATGTGTAATTCCTCAAGAGAGATACATGGAACATATCTTGAACATGAGATAGGTCTGATGAATGTGTCAAGGGATAAGATACCATTGCCGGTCAACGAGGAATCTAGAAGGGGATACCAAACATTGGGATCAAATATATCTCATTTATAAATCCCATATCATTAATCTATATATATATTTAAAAACATACCTAACCACATACCTAACCACATACCTAAAATTATAGATTTCAGTAATGATTATTTGCATAAATTTTTTATTGACTTTGAGTTTCCTTGTTTTAATACTGAATGGATAAAACATTCTCTATTATTTCCTCAACTAGTTAGGGTCCAAATATATTTATTTATACAAATTATTTCTAGCATATTGGAGTTCTAAACATTATTCCATAGATGTATTCATAATTATTCATCTCACTTATAGTGTAAAATCTATTTTATAAAAAAAATTGTCCAAAGTAAGGGTTTAATCCCAACCACCTTTTAAATCCATCAAACATGATCTCATCCTATCTTCAAGGGTTTAATGGTCCTCTGGGATAAACTATCTGGCTTTGGATAATAGTTAGTATTTAACCACAAATCAATATCTATACCATTATAAAGATTGTTCCATAACTTTCAGGTAAACTGTGAATGTTTAATAGATACAATGTATTGTGGTACTCCATGAAAGCATACCACAGTCTTAATTTATATTAGGTAAACCTAATCAATTAATAAATATTCACTAATTGTAATGAATTGTGGTAAAATCTTATGGTGACTGATTACGGCCCAAATAACACCATATCATTTAGAAGGAATAGGGTGTCTGGTGACCAAAATTCAAGGTGATGTTTTCCCATTTCCATTCTTGTATGGGAAATGGATGAAACATCCATTTAGAAATTTTTCTACCAACATTAACAATTTGAAAGACCATTAATTAAGATATATACATCACAACATCCCTTTTCATGTTATCCCACCAGAAATATATTTTAGGATTACAATACATCATTATGGATCCATGTAGAATAAATAATGATTAACTATAAGATTTATCCAAAATATCTTTATTTACATCTAGTATTAATGACTAAAAAACTCTAGTATTAAATTTTTTCATTCCATCACAATAATTGATTGATTGGGGAACATTTTTCACCTAATTTTATGGTTCCACGTCCTCCATAAACACCTCTTTAATCCTCAAAAGAATGGATGGTGGAACGCTCATTAGAGAATGATATGATATTTCCTATTTCATTCTGATTTAAAGATCTATATTTTTTAAATCCAAAGATATAGGATCTCTTTCAATCCACATCATGGAAAAAATCATAGTAATTTCATCTTAGAGAATTAACAACCATGCTCTCCTTTATAGGGTAGTAGTGTAATAAGAAGACGTAATCTTTAATAAATTCCAACTATCTAAATTGGTGTATATTAAACTATTTCTTAGGTATTATATAAATTAAAAATTTATGATTAATATATATATATATAACACATTTTTTTATAAAGATAAATCATTAAGATCATTAATTGAAAAAATAAATCATATAATCCAAATCATGAATTGGGTGATTTTTCTCATGAACATAAATTTTTTTTGAGGAATAAGAAATCACCATACCATTGTACATGAAGATTTATCCTTGTACGCTCATATATGTATCACTATACATAATAAACCATTCTCTATAGTAGGGAAAAATAAGCATTGGTTCAATGACTAACCATCTCATCAGCTCCTTGAAATTATCCTCACAATTATATATTGAATGAAACATGAATCCCTTATGTGTTAACATAGTGATTATATTTTATAATTGATATGAATTTTATAAAAGGAATCGATAATATCCTAAACAAAACTACTGATCTTAACCATGGTGGTTTATCTGGTCTAATGATCTATAATTCATTATTTGATGGATCCACTGATATAACATAAATTTAGATTGTATGATCTAAGAATATAATATTATATATTCCAAAATTATTCTTGTTAAATTAGTCATACATTTTCTCATACCTCAATGTATTTATCAAAACTAAAAAGTGTTCTACATGCGCTTGTAATATATAAGAATATTTTATATAAATATTACAACAAACTGATCAAGTTAATCTCTAAAAATTCCATTCAATAAATCCAAGAAGATAGTGGGGGCCTTAATAAGAAAAAATGGAATCACTATAAATTAATAGTGGCCACAACTTTTATGTTATTTTTTCTTTGATATATCTTATTTTTAAAAAAATAAATTGATGATATATAGAATAAAATTAAAACGTTTATGTGTATTAAAATCCAACCACTAGATCAAATTAGTTATCAATATGGGGTATATAATAATTTTTATGCATATAAATCTTGTCAATATCTAAATAATAAATGAAAAATCCATTTCCCCATCATTCCATATAAGAACTAGAATAGGTGTTCCATGTGGTGATGAACTAGGGTGTAGGAATTCATTATCATAATTCTCCTAAAATTTTTATTCAATTATTATAACATAATCGGTTCATTTTATATGGAGTCCTTGAAATAAGTGTTTCAATAAGTATCAATTATATTAAAAACTAAACTTCATGATTCAGGGGAAGACTATGTAACTATTCATGAAATACATCATCAAAATTGAAAACAATACATATATCTTTGATGATGAGTTTCTATAAAACCATTTGAAAAAATATACCACGTGAATTTTTAGTAAGACCCATACAATAGTAGAAACTTCTAATTTATGTTCATATTATTCCTCACATTGAATTAAATTCAAAGGTAAATTAAAAATATAAAATGTGACTTCCATTGTTTGGTAACTGATATGGGATCTATACAATGAGTGACCATCAATTCCCAATATCGAATCAATATTTATTAGAGTGAGAATCACAAGATTTCTAGAAGTGTGTTACAAGAAACTGTGATTGGAGATAACCTATAGACTTGAGATATAATTATCTTACCATCAAGATTTATTACTAACAACTCAACATCAATCAATTGAGTTAGTGGCGTGATACCCTTAGAAAATAATTCAGTTATAAAATACTGAGTACACTATGAAATACATGAATTTCTCGATGTTTTTAGCAACATTTCCCCAAATAATGTCCTTAATCTTAAAATTATCAATGTTTTTTGAAAAAAATCCCAAAATTAAAAATATTCGTGTTTTTATACGTGACTGAATTAGTGATATTTTAACCACCATTTTAAATATTTTTTTAAATATATATAATTATAATTCCAATTAATTTACGCACACACACACATATATATAAATTTATAATCATATTCCGAAAAAAGATTATATAATAATTTATATTTATATAAAAATACATTAAAATATATTAAAATATCATAATATTTTCATCATAATGGTATCCACCTCTTTAGGTCTTGGTAAGGTCTCGAGTTTGAGCATCGCTGAGTTCTACCTTTTATTTATGTTTTACATATTTTTATTTATAATGTAGATCGTCTCCTCACATTAATATAAATATAATTTTAGATATATATATTAATGTATATAAACACAGACTTATATATATAAACCTTAAATTACAAAAATATATATTTTTCTCTATCTAAACAGACATAGACATATATATATATAAACCATTATATTTTAAATTTATCCATGTTCTTATGAAAACCATACGATTTTAGTAGCATTTTACACTACTACAAAAGTTGTTTTATCTAGAACAAGGGATTTAACAGTACTAGTTGAAAGTGCTATTAAATGCCCCATTTTTCATCATTATAAAAATCATTGATGAAGGGGGCCTTTAACAGAACTTTTTAGCACTGATAAATGGGGTATTTTGTAGTGATAGAAAAAGCACTGTTAGAGGGGGCATCAATCAGTGCTTATAAAAAATACACTAAGAAAGGACCACCATTATCTGCACTAAAAAAAGTACTGATAAATGGGGTATCTTTTCAACACTAGAAAAAAACCATAGATAATGGCTCACCCTTTATCGAATCTTTTTTTCTATGACTTATAAAGTGAATATTTAACAAAAAATATTTCATTGAAACTAAAATATTGATATATATTGATATAAATTTAATATAAATTTTTAAAATATGTTTTAGATATGCCTAAATAGACTTTTACATTTAATATATTAAATATTTATTGAAACTGGATTATAAAATAACTAAAAAATATTATTAGTTAATAATTTTTTGATTATTACTGGGTAATATTCATTAAATAATATTTTCATGACATAAAAATTAAATGAATTAACAAATGATCTATGATAACATGAAAACATGACTTGAAGTTCAAATGGCCATAAATATTGATCCAAGTGTTTTTTGGGCACTATCATATATAAAATCAATACCTAAGATGAGATTTATTCCTTGGTGACTGGATAAACCCCTAGTTATATTTTTTGAGCTAATAAAAGGTCCAAAACTCCTCGAAATTTAATTTTTAATCAGTGTATCCTAATTTTTTAAAATTCGATGGAATTTCGTTCTCTTTGGGGGAAGGGGTCTTATTGTATTTTTTATAATGGGACTGGATTTATTATTTTGAATTACACTCATAATGATATTATGGTTTTCATGTTTGATCATTTTTGACAATGTAATTTTATTAGTAATTAAATAAAAATATATTTTTTATAATTACATTTAATAAATCACTTTAATAATTACATATTTCAACATATTTACATAGAATATTTTGTAAATATATTGGATAAATATTTATTTTTTATTTTTTTAATGTAAAAAACTATCTATTTCATTTACCATATAAAAATTCTCTAATATATATTTATATACACATAATAATGTTTATATTTAAATATATTTGTTTCAATAAACCAATGTAAATGAATATGTATATTCTATTATATGTAAATAAATACATATTCAAAAGTTTTATTTCATACAATATCTAACCATTTTCACACTAAAAAAATTTATATATATATATATATATAATTTTTATATATACATATAAGTCTGTTTTAATAAACAGATACATAGTCTTATTATATCTAGTATATGTAAATGAATATAATATATATTATTTTTAAATAAAGAGAAGTATATATATATCACACAGACAAATTTTTATAAATGTATTTAAAAATAATTATATAAATATAGGAAAAATTTATACATGTAAATAGATATATTAATAAACTTATATATCCTTAAAGAGATAGTAAAACAACATGACATAGTGGTAAAGATGTTCCATCTTCAAAGTAGAGATGTAGGTGTCAAATCCATGCATGCGCAAGAGGCTGGTAATTTGAAAAGTGAAATTAAAGGGGTTATGGGATTGGAAGAGGTGATCAAAGGGGGTGAAGTGCTATTAAGGGGATGGTGGAAGAGCTGATAAAGGGGTCGAGCACTCCAAGAGGTCTGAAAAATTAAATTTTACCCCTTTAAATAGCACTTTTTTGAAGCGTTGTTACAACTATCCCTTTAACAACAATTGTGTAGACATCAATTTATAAGCTCTATTACAGGTCACCTACTAGCGCCGTTAAAAACCTATTCTTTTGTAGTGTTACTACTGTTTTAAAATTTGGATAATTATGTTTATAATTAGAATTATATTAATTTACATATATATAAAAATAATAATAATTATTATAACTATATATATGTAAACAAACACAAAAACAAACACATACAAATATATAAATATATATATTAAACAAATATATATTAATATAGAAAATTAGAATTTTATTAACTGACATAAACATATATATCTATATATATTAATATAAGTAGACACACACATGCACATATATATATATATATATATTTATATTAATTAACATATAAATATATATATTAATATAAATATAAATATATAAACTTACATATATTAATATATATATATAGAATATAGACATATATATATATAATAGAAACATATATATAAATTATATATATGTGTCTATATATATATAGTCACACACATACATATACATACACATATATATAACCCCACACATTGACATAAATATATAAATATTCATATATATATATATAGACAAATACATATATATAAAAACACACATATATTTTAGATGAAGTCTCATTTTTTAGAAAAAAGTGGCTAATTATATATATATATATATATATATATATATTTCTTTATATACATATAAGGAATTAAATATATAAATATATATATATATATGCATACATATATATTTATACACACACCCATACACACACATATATATTTATACACCTATATATATATTGTTAAATATATATTAACATATAATAATATATATATATATATATAATATTAATTTTTTTAATACTAAAATCCATTAATATATATATAGAATAATATAATTTTAATATAATGATTTTTTATATGAGATGGTTAGGTCATTTGGTGGTTGAATATCACATTATGGGATTGAATCACTTAGGTTTTACAATTTTCTGAAGGGGGGTTGTTTAAAGTTGGCCTTAGTGGGCTCGTTGGACCAGCCAAAAATGCATAAGATTAAACATTCCTGTAAGTGGGATGTTGTTAAGGGAGGAATGGGCTTTCAATAGATGGAAAGGAAGGGTGTGAGGGAATCACACAAAGGTGGGATGTGGGAGTGGTTAACAAAAAGAACAACTATAAATAAGAAAAAATTTATTATTAAATGAATATTTTAAAAAATTATGAATTTCAAGAAATGTGATAGCGAAAGGTTTTACAAACATAGTTATTTTATACCTCATTTACCAATGTTTATAACAAAAAACAGAAAATGAGGTGTTAATAATTCTCCATATTTAAATATTTCTCCGATTATTGAAATTTATAAACACAATTGATTAGTTACATTTATAAATTTAGTTCATTTGCGATGTTTATAAATGTCACTAATTAGCGACACCACATTTTCCAATGTTTTTGAGAAACATTGATATATTAATTAAAAATGTTTTAAAATGTCTTCAATGAAAAAAATTGTTATTAATTTACATTTTTCTTATCGTGATAGATCCAGAATCAAATAAAACAAATGCAATTATACAACAGATGTTAAGTGTACCATTCAACATTTTGTTATCATGCCCCAAATCTGAAATATTTATCGCATTATATTTTACATTATCTCTCAAACTAAGTGATTTTTCACATTATCTATAGTCATTAAGAATATCTTTCATTCATTCATTTTTATATTGACCATACACTATTCAGTTAAAGAATTAGAGTAAGGGTGGTGTACTATATTGAGATTTTTCATCATTAATTTTATTGATTTGTCTCTTCACATCACTTCATCAATATTTTTATCAATTAAATTATTCTCCCTAATTAAAATATTTTTCATTCCCCTTAATTCAATTTTTTTATGTGTACTTTACCCTACAATCATAAATAAATGATCATCTTCTTCTCATAGTTATTTTTATTATTACAATTTCCAATGAATCCCAACAACCTTTTTTATGAAAATCATGAGATTTTTTTGGTAAATCTGATCTCAATTTTAGTTTTGATAGCCTATCATATTATTTAATCATAGTTACAAAATCCTCTTATGGATAGTGACCTTTGAGGACTTGGTTTTAAGAAGTCGAGGAATTCATCAATATTACTTTTTGGATCAATTGTAATTCCAAATGCATACATAACTAGTCATGAAAAAATATCATCATAAGTGACTATAGATTCATCGTACCTCTTCTTCGCCTAAATTAATTACTTCCATATTTTTATATCACGTACAAAAGGAATGAAATGATTTAAAAATATCCTTATAATATAATTTCAATCCATAAATTTAAATTCATTATCTTACCTCGTGTTCTTGACGATATTCCTCTATTGACCCACTTCAACTTACAAATGATATATGTCCAAAATAACATTTTCATGTAGTAAATACTGAAGAATGTAAAATATATTTCTTGAATTAATAATAGATATCTCAGTGGGTCTTATATTAGTAGACCAATGATAATATTGTTTCTGCTTCTACATAAAGGAATCAACATAGTTTTGTTCCTCCCATTTCATTTGGTTTCTCCAAATGATTCATTTCCTAAGAAAGCTACATAAGTATAATAATAATATTTTATATTATACCTACCATTAAATTTTCTTTATGATGAGGAAAATCGTTGAATTTTCCATCACATTAATCCTTATCATAGATCCTCTAGGTCCCATCCATTGAATAAAACAAAGATGCATTGGGTGAGTAATAATAATCAGTGTTAGATGACATTTAATTAAAAAATCGATTATTGGTTCTCTAAATAATGAAACCTTCATATCAATGCATTAAAAAATAGGTTTTGATTATTTTATCTATAGTCTTAATATACTCAAATAAAATATAATTTTTTGTAATTAAAATTTGATTTCCCTCATGCATATCCTCCAGGATTGTCTTGCCAAGTATATAGTTGTAGGATCACTCATTGGCCATCTGTGGAGATCGAGTTAATACCCCTATCAACCTCATTCAGATCTATTACCCCAAGGTGAATACATTCCAAAGTCAATTTAACTTTCTATTATATATTCACAGATTTATTGTTTGTGAAAACTACACTCCTTCCCCTATCATAACTTAGGATGTTATCTTTTACATAAGATTATCACAAGGGTTCTTACTAAATCATTCTCATCATAATTTCCAAAACTATCTAAAACATTATCTAATACAAATTATATAGACCCATAATATGAATATATATATATATTAAATATTATTATATTAATATTCATTACATTACATTATGATCCTTGACAGAACCGTAAAGTTTTAGTGTCATTGGAAACATAGATACATAAGGAACTAGTACAAAAAAGAACTACATTATCTACCACATAGTTCTTCATAACTATCACCCTTGTTAGACATATCAAACATAAAAATATTCTCCATTACCTATGTAAAAGGAATCATAATAAAGGGTGTGATTATATGCTCAATAATTTAAATACGGAAGATATCAATGATATTTTAAATATATCATCAACATAATGGTTTGAAAACATGAACATAAAATTTGAATAACATTACATTAGAATATTATACCATTCAAAAAATACATCTTAAACATGAGTTGTGACATAAAGGATAGTATTACATAAGAAATGAATCATAAAGGAATCAAAAAACATAGACCATGAGATTATAATCTTGGAAAATACATAAATATTTAGCATACAACTAGGTAAATAAAATAATTTCCTCTATCAAGGAACATTACCAAGACTATCTTAGTTTATTAGGTTCACTATGAATCCTATCAAGACTTTAGTTAGTGTTCACACCCAATATTGTCTTAGTTGGAAGAGTCCCTTACTGAATTGGGTTCAATCCCCATTACAATTCATATTATCTCATGAGATAACCAACATTACCGAATGAATTAGAAACATATATAATTTTAGCCCCTCCAATGTTATAATGAAATAAAAAACATCATTGTTATACTATATCACAAAATATTCATCATATCGTAACTTGTAAAAAGAAAATTGGTTATATAAACATTTTATCATAGAATAACCCATGAAAAATAAACATGTTTCATGCAAATCAAATTATCATTATAATAAAACATAGAGATAATGAATAAGAGTGGTATAGTTGGATCATATCACCTTAAAAATCATAATTAACATCAATAAGTGCTCTCATAAATGTATACTTCCTTTAAAATATTACTTGAAATGATCATCAGGAAAATAACCTTATCATTTTGGAAATCACATTTTTAAAATTTACAAAATTTTAAAATATTAATGAGATTTTTTTTTGAAATGAACCTTGTAAAATTTTATAGGTATGTTCAAATTATTAGGCATCCTCAATGTTGGGAAATTATGTTTATGTCATGTATGTTAAAACAATTATTTCTTTCACATTTTGGGATAAAATATAAATTGCATCATTTATAAATTCTAAGAAGATTCCTTTCAATAAAATTATAGAAAGTATTGAAAGGGTAAAAATTACATTTTACAATTATTGGATAATATTAATAACATTCTTGGAATAATTATAATTAAAACATGGACATAGAAGAAGAATATTACTGACCACTGGGGATATAAATTATATTATTCTTAAAGATATTCAACCTATTAATTTAAGTTCGAAAGATATTAAAATGGTACTATTACATTAAAATTTAAAAAAATTAGAGTAGAAGAAAATTAATATGTTTTATTAGATATGGGTCATATATTTTCCATCAATATAAATTCAATCATAATGAATCATGATTAAAATGAGATTGAAACAAAAATCACCTATATCAGGTTTGACATTCATCAAAAGTTCTCTCAAATACTGTATGAGAAGTTTTTAATTTATTATACATTTATAGAAAAATAATTTGAATAATTATAATACCTCATATGATCTACTTTAAATATTTTAACACCAATTTATTAACAATTCCATATTGAAATTTTCATTGTCATGTGTTAACTATTTCGTTTTTCAAAGAAATGTTAGTTTGATAGTCCCAATACTTATACTTTGATAATGATTAAATAATTCCAATATATATATATATATGTAATATAAATTAATTATATATATATATATATATTTACAATCACCGATAAATTATAGGGATAGAAAACATATTTATAATGTTGACGTGGATGGTAGGTCGTATGTAAGAATAAATGCTATTTTCATTTTCTAATGAATGGAAGTAAGGCATGATTAATAATATTTTATAGTTATATAAGAATAATTATATCATAAATATCATATGTAAAAATATTTTCCTTCATTACAATAAATAATTAATAATTTTGATTAAAAATGTATATATCTCTATGTAGAGGCATTTTTCCACTCGTACACACGAGTAATATTTTCACGAAACATTCAATGGAATATAGGGTGGATAATGGTTTGTACATAATCATTATAATATTATAGTATATCTAGGATATGAAATTAATTATATTATGATAAATACAATATATTTTTAGTAGTTAGAATGAGAACTAAATCAATAAGAGTATAGGTAGGATGATTACCTCTACATTGAAAGACCTCCTCTATATTAATTATTAATAACCCATTAAAATGTATTTTAAGAATATCATCACATATAATTTTTACCTAGGGTATATAATAAGATAATTGATCAGGTATTGGTCAAGGGATGTGGTTTAAATTATTATAATTAATAGATAGGATGAGTTTCCTTTTTAGGTGGGTGAGAAGAAACACATGGAATTTTTTGAAGGATTATTATATAATCACATTAATATCAAACATAATGAATAAATTTTGAATTTTATTTTATGGATGGATAATACAAGGTCTAGAAAGGCAATAAAATATTATTTGGACTTGTTTAATTGAAAATATTGCTTTTATCCTTTAATTTACACCACCACACCCAGATAAACATATTTTCACCTTAATTGAGGTAATTGTTTTACTTTTTTTAATATTAATTATAATACATATTTTAGTTGAACATACAAAATAGTATTAATTATGATGATTCCAAATATTTAATCAATTATACATGATTTATTCTCTAATATTTTTATAAAATCACCTTATAAAAACTGCTCAAAACACAACAAATACATTTTTAGAAAAATGCAATTTTCATAGTAAAATTAAGTTTTCCATTATTTGTTTCTATATAAAAAAATATGATGAGTTTTAAAATATTTAATTGAATATATCATATATATAATTAAATTAAGAAAATCAAAAATAGATATTAATATAATTTTTTTTATAAAAACATGTTTCATGTTCAAAAATAATATTTCCAACAGGATGTATATTTTTACATTCGATTACTGCAAATTAAATTTTCTGTCCAATTTATTAAAAATGAGTTCAATTTATATTATATAGATAATAATGTTTTATAATTAAATTATTCTTATTCACACCCTTTACTATAATTTTTAGGAAATAACAATATAAATTAAAAAAATGAATACTAAGTTGAAATTCATCTAAAATCTGTGTTGTGTGTAATGAAAGCGATCAATGAAATAAAATTTATTTATAGAAAAATATATCATAATTTTTTTTGTGTTAGATACTACATGTTAAAATCATTTATATCTAGAAATTTTTTCACCCTAATATAGATAACTGAGGATACTTCTGCTTTATCATATCCTCAGGTTCCTATGTATCCTCTCAAAATTTCTTAATCTACTATAGGAATTTAACTTTGTAAGTAGTGTTAATACATATAACATTATGTATATGATCTAGGATTTATATATGTTTTTTCATAGGGAATATAATTCCATAGTGGTACAACATCTACCTTTAGTATATGTATTAGATTACATGTGTACTTCATGTTGAGAGATACAAGGAACACATCATGAACTCGAGTGATGTTTGGTTGAAAATCCAAGCTATATGATGTAGTACCCACTATATCAAGAATATAAATATTAAAAATATATCAAGGGCTCAGCATTCCATTTATTCATATTCTCAAAACATTATTCCATGGAGAAATTCAAAAAATTAGATTATAGTTAACCATAATTTCAAGATACCTCTAATGATTTTTCATATTTATTTTCTATCTACTCAAATCTTCCTTAATGTGTTGTTGAATTGATTTAAAAGTATCTTCTATTTCCTCAGTTTTCTCAAGTAATGATAGATATCGTATATCAAATTAATCCCATCATGTGGGAGTTCTTCAAATAATTCCTCAGACTTCATAATAAGGATAAATTTTAATTGTGTAGTGTAATTTATATATAATAGAATTCTGGAAGAGAATGTTTTTGATACGAATGACCATTGAAATATAGATAACTGGATCTCAAAATATTCTACAAGGACAGAATTGTTCACTCAGATTGTTTATCTATCTTTATAATCTAGGAAATTCTGATATAAAATACTTTATATAGAGGATTTTGAAGACTTATCCATTACATTGATGTACGCCTAAGATCAGGATCTGATATACCACAAGGTGGTACTCCAAGAAAACTTACCACATATTTAATGTATCTTTTGGAATGTTGATCAAGAAATAAATCTTCTCTGATAGAAATTATGTGTTCTGAAAAATTTAGTAGTTGACTACATAAGATAAAATAATTATATAATTTTCTCATTTTCATTTAGGTACAGGTAATGGTTTTAAAATCCCATTAGAATTTATTCTATCAACTATAACATGATGATATAACATGAACTAAGATACATACTCTACAATATAACCCTTCAAGTTTTCCCAGTAGAAAACCCCGCTCTAATACATATACATCATCATACATTTAGGATAATGATAATTTTATGAACTATTATATTCTTTAAAAAACTACTTCTTTACATCTGGCACTGATGGGAAACATATTGTTTAGATAAACATTATTATTCCATCATAATAAATTTTCGACTCAGGAATACTTCTCAACATTTTTTACACATCCTCTCTATACACCTCTTAAATAATAACATGAATTTTTAGTTGAAAATAATTGTAATAAAGATATGATATATCTTATTTACTCATGGATTTCAAGATATATTTTCTGTAAGTACCTAAAATTGGATTTTTTTTTATCCTCATTATGTTCAAACTAGCATGATATTTTTAACTTAAATCATTATCCACCTTGTTCACCTTCCCATGGTGGTAATGTATTGTGTATTCAGAGTCATTAATTAATTACTTCCATCTCTATTGGTAAATATTAAATCCTTTTAGAGTAAATTTATAATATAATATTTTTTATTAGTATTTATACCACACCTATATCCATAAATATAATCCTATTGTATATTAAATGAAAAAAATACCACTGGTAACACCAAATCAGGAGTTGGGTACATTTTTATAGGAACCTTCAATTTTTATGAGGCATAAAATAGAACCATGTCATTCTACATAAAGAAAGGAATCCATAAACATCCATTGATGAAACACTATAAATCGCAAACCCTTATATATATCATTATAGATTAATCGCAAGTACATTGACTGAACTTCTCTTCAATTTATTGAACTTTTCCTCACATTGACGTGTCTAAATGAATTTGTATCCCTTTCAAGTTACCTTGATTGATTTATTAATTATCCATTCTAAATTATCCAAAAATAATTGTCAATATCTATCTAAACAAAGAAAATAATGGATCTCAGTCATTGTGGTTGGTTTCGGCCAATGTTCAATAACATGTATCATTGAGGGATCCACCAATATTCTCTAACTTGAGATTATTTACCCAGAGAATATGAATTTATGTATATATATAATTCACAATTGGTAAATTTATCATTTTTTCTCCCTCCTTACGGTCTTTAGTAAAATCCTCAAGTGATCTTCATGAACATTCTTTCTCTCAGAATCTATAAGAATGTCATTATTCGATACTTCCAAAAACTGATCATGGTACTCTATACAATGTTATTCATTAAATCCATGAAGATATCATGTGAATTAGTAAGACCAAATAGATTCATTATAAATTTTTAGTGACCATACCACATAAATAATTTTTTCTAGGATATATCCCCCTTCTTGACCCTCATTTGATGATATCTAGAATGAATGATAATTTTTGAAATTTATTAATCTCCTCAGGGTTGATCAATCAAGTCATCAATATGAGATAGTGGATACTTGTTCTTAATATTTTTCATTTTATGTTATTGATAATCATTGAAATGATTCATTGACCCATATTTCATTTTAAAAAATGAAAAGGTTCACTAGATGGAGATACACTAATGAATTTAAATCACTTATCATGATTCTCCTGGACTTTCTTCTTCAATTATATCAACCTAATCTAGGCCATTCAATATGGAGTCCGTAAAATCAATGTTGAAACAGGTTTGATTCCTATAAAAAACAAAACATAAATATTTGGGGGACTAATAGGGAAATATTGAAGAAATATATCATCTTAATACGGAATTTTGAGAATGTATTTAATATTGGTATTCTCAATAACCATATGAGAAAAATATTCCCCATGAATAGAAAGTAAAACCTATACGGTGGTATTAATATCTATTGGAAGTTAGTATTCATCCTCACATAGAATGAAGTTTATATGATCATTACTAACATCAAATGCGACTGCTTTTCCATTGAAATATATTTGGGTTCCAAATAAAAACTCAACCCATGCCTAAAATCACAAAAAAGCCCACTAGAGGTAGCATCACAAGATTTTGAGGGCTTATATTCCCAAAAAAAACATTATCGAAGAGGATTTATGGACATGAGATTTTATCAACATAACATTAATAGATTTTATAAAAATGTCAACATATTGTCATTGAAGTGGTGACATGATAAACCTATGAAATTATTTAAATAAAATATTATTTCTAGACTAAAAATCATATAACACATTAGAAATTCAATATTTTTGGTTAATTGTACTATTCACTATTTTGTTATCATTCCCCTCTTCAAAAAAAGTTATCAAATATGATTTCCCTTTTTCAATGGTCTTAGGTGGTTATTAATGTCGATCATCATCATGAACCTTCATATTTGAACACTGATTTCAATAATTCTCTTACTCCTTGGATTTTAAACAATAAACTGTGGGCTATGCATTTTGTTGGTATTTTTCTATTTTTCTTTCATTGACTAGTCACATGACATTGATTTTGCATTAATTTTCTTGATGACATTATTTTGAAGAATTAAAGCATTTATAAATACTCTTAATAAAATTTCTTCCACAATTCCTTATAGAAGTTTTAAATAATGAAATTCGTATATGTTTTAGTCTATGATTTTTATTACTATAATTTCTATAGAATTAGAAATTTATTTTCTTATCCAAACCATCGGGATAGTGGGAAACTCTAATAACAAATTTTTAATTGTAATAACAAATTATGATTCCATCATAGCTATTAACGTCACTGATGGATAATTACCTTTGAGGACTAGATTTTAATCCACTGAACAATCAATCGATATTAAATTTTAGTTCAATGATAATAAAAGATATATTCTTATAAGCTCTTATAGAATTTTTATTATAAATACTAATGAATTCAACATCCTTACGATTTTGCTATAGTAATTCTTTCTATCTTTTAATATGATGAATATGGGGGAAGTAGTTTAGGGAAAATAACCCTATAAACTCATCCCACTCCATATAGTTAATTTTTTATCCATTCATGATGGATTTAATCATATTACACTATTGATATACTTCCCCTTCATAATGGTAATAATAAAAAATCAATTTTCCATTCTATAAACTGTTGAAAATGGAAATTATCATTTTATTTGTACTAATTAATTTCTAAACAACATGTGGATCAGAATACCAACTAAAAGAATGTATAAACTAGAGATTCTGTGAAAAAATCAAATAAAATCAATATATTTTATATTTTTAATTATATGAGAAAAATACTGAAAAGGGCCATTAACCCAACAAAATTGGAATTTATCAGTACTAGGGAATAGATGACTACTGGAGTGAGGTTAAATGCTAGTATTTTTTCGGTGCTCTATAAGTCATTTATAAATGTCTCTTTTATCAGAACTTTTCCAAGCACTGATAAAGGACAACTTTATCAGTGCTTTATCATGAACAGATAAAGGACCCCTTTATCATCACTTTCTCATGAGCTGATAAAGGAATATTTATCAATGCTTCTGTAAACAATGATAAAGGACTCATTTATCAGTCCCTATAAAAGCACCAATAAAAGGGAGTACTGTAGTGTGCTGTTACATCACACTTCCCACAAATACAATATGCTATAATAGCACATTTAATCACTAAAACACAAAAAAAACATTACAATGTAAGAATATGGAATTTATATAACGTGAACGTAATCTTGGATCTTTTTCATAGTTTTAGTGATATAATGTTTATTTTAAACTAAAATGATACTTATATATTCAAAAAATGAACATGAAGTCATAATAGTCACAATATTCGTCATACTAAGGATCCTTTGATTCATACAAGTCTAAAATTACTAATGAATGATTTTTTATAAGGTATCAAAACAATTAAAATGTGTTTTCCCTCTTTTGAGTATATTTATTGTCTTATTTAAGAAAATGTCATTTTAAACTGGAAACATGCACATTGACTCATATTGTTCATATTGTGATTTAGATTGATGTGGTATTTATTTCTACATGTAAAATATTTCATATGAATCATTAACTAAATTAGAAATACAATATGAGTGTGTTTTCTAACTTTTCAGTGAGTGACACTTTTGGAACTAACATGTTGATTCTAAATTGACAATGGACACATTGAGTCTTATTGGACACATAATGTATCAGACTGAGGAGTGGATAATACCTAGACATAAAAAATTACTTTTGGATCATTTTCCCAAATTATCAAAATAATATGAATGTGTTTATGGGGTTTTGAGTAGGGGATTTGTCCTATTTACTAAAATTGGTGTCAATCTTAAATAAGAATATGATCTTTGAGTCATATCAGCCTCATCAAGCATCAGATTGAGGTGTGCCTGATTCTAACACGTCTGAAATGGGTTATGGAAAATTTTCCCGAGTAATATAAAATAATATGTACATTTTAACTAACTTTTGAGTATATCACATGTATTTTCTTCTAAAATGTCAATTTAAACTGGAAAAACACAATTTATATTATACTGACCACATAATATATCAGTTTGATGTCACAACAATTCCTAATGTCACAAATAACCTATGAATCAATTTCCTGAATTATCATAAAAATCATAGTATGTTTTCTTAGTTTTTATGTAGTGACATTTTTTGAACAAAACTGTCGATTTTATACGGATAACAGAATCATTGAGACATACTGGGCACACCGTGCATCAGATTAAGGTAAAATTGATTCCTACACATCAAAAATGGCTTCTTGATCATTTACCTAAAATATCAAAACAATATTAATGTGGTTTCTTGGTTTTTAGTAGGATTCCCCCATTTTTATTAAAATTTATGACATTTTTAAATAAAAATATGCACTTGGAGCCATACATGTCACACTATATATCAGATTGAGGTAATAATGATTCTAAAACATCTCAAATGACATATTGATCACTTTACTAAAGTATCAAAATAATATGAATGTGTTCACTCAGTTTTGAGTATGTGAGTAGTCCTTTTAACTAAAATTAATGCAGATTTAAAATATAAAGGAGGTCTTTGAGTCATATCTACCACACCTTCTGTTGGATTGATATGTGGATAATCCTTTCATGTCTCAAATGTCATGTGGATAATTATAATGAATTATCAAAACAATATGATTGTGTATACTAAGATTCGATTGCGTTACATGTCTTTTTTACTATAATGTCACTCTAAACTGGAAACACACACTTTGACTCATTCCGATCACATCGTGTATCAATTTGACATGAGACAGATTCCTATATGTCACAAATTACTTTTTAATCAATTTCATAAATTAACATGATTATCATACTTTGTTTTCATGGTTTTAATTGTGGAATATTTTTTAAACTAAATTGTCGATTTTGAACTTATAACAGACAAATAGGGTCATACTCGGCACACAATGTGTCAGATTAAAGAGAATCTAAATAATTCAAGTCAAAAATGAAATATGGATAGTTACCCTAAATTATAAAAACAATATGAATGTGGTTAATAAGTTTTGGGGAGGTCAGTTGTCATTTTTATTAAACATGATGTCATTTTTATATAAAAATACGCACTTGGAGTCATATCTGTCACACTATGTGTTGGATTAATGTATAGTTGAGCCTTAAACATCTCAAATGACATATGGTTAATTTTCATTAAGTATCAAAAAAATATGTATTTCATCAGTTTTGAGTACGACGAATGGTTTTTTTTACTAAAATGACATTTTAAACTAGAAAAACGCACATTGACATATGAAAATAACATCATGTATCAATTTGAAATGAGACTGATTTTTAAATGTCAAAAATGACATGTGAATCAATTATCTTAATTATCACGACAATCCAAGTGTGTTTTGATTTTTTTAGTGCGTGAAACTTTTTGAACCAATCTGTTGATTTTAAACTGATGAAGGATACAATTAAATAGAATAATAATTATTTATAATTAATATAATTTAAAAGTTATTATTATTAGTATTTTTTAGTTTCATTAGAAAAAAATAGTATTATATATATCTAATAATATATTGTATATTTAAATAAATGTAAATATGATAAATAATATACATATATGTATATATAATTATATTTAAATAAAATTTCTAATATAATAGATATATATATATATATATAACATATACATATCATTTAGGTAGATTTACATTATTTATCATTGTATCATATGAGGAGTTACCTCCATTTTATTGTTTTTGATGGTGTAAGGTAAAAACCCGATACAAGTTTATTGCCTATCGAGGTAGGTGTTAATGAAGTAGGCAACTCTTTCGAAATCATTTTTTAAAAATATAAAACCCTATTTTTTTAATAAAATAAATGATATTAAAGAAAGTCTTATAAAAAATATTAAAAATCCACAACCTATTATTCTATTAATGGTTTATTTGGATCCTTATAGATAATTTCAGGGGGAATGAAGGTAATTCATCATTAACCCTTTCTCTACAAAAAACATATATATTAATTTTAGTAACATATACACTTTATATAAAATTGCACTCTATCAACCTAATACCCTTGGGATTTGCAGCACTGAATTTTTTATATTCTGATACATCAATCTCCACCCTCTCTATTTATTTCTAGTCCTTCACTCTATCATTTCTGTGATTGGTTAGAGCATTTATCTAGAATAAATTGGTGGAAATATAGGTGTCATGATAATAACTAGTGTCAATGGTATAATTATCACAAATGGGAGGTATTCCCCATTTTAGAGAACACAATGAATTTCAATTTCCATCTTCATTAGCACATCTCTTGAAAAATTATCATTGAATTTTGATGGTTGACACACATTATCCATCTCTTGAGGATATGCACCTATGTTACTTGAAATACGCAAAGTGGAAGTCATCGATGGGATGGATAATATATAGACTTATAAAATAAGCATAGGTTCACGTCCCAAATATATGGGGAATGAGTATCAATAAAGAAAATTAAATTATAACTATTCAAGAGTTGAAAATAATGAGGATGAAAATTGCACTTCATTATGTTCTCTAAAAGAAGAAATGATTTCAATTTGTGATAATTACCCCCATTGAAATTGGTTCTCAACTCGACACATCCATTTCCACTAAATACATCCAAAAAAATCTCCATACAACCAGATAAACTATATGGTGAAGGACAGGAAAGATAATCAGTGGGTGGAGATCGAGGAATCAAAATATGAAACTATATTCTTGAAAATCCAGGGGTCTTGGGATGCTATAAGGTTATTTCAGCTAACGATCATATGTTACTGAAACTAATTTATTTTATATTATGTGGAGGTAGAGTTACTATTGAATTAATTTCTTTTTTATCATCAAAATTATCCACAAGGATCCAAATAAAACTTTAATAGAATATTTGGCTTAGGGTTTTTTTAATGTTTTTTATAAAATATTTTCTTTTCTAATAGGTTAAATTTTATTAAAAAAATTATACAGTTTTATTTGATTGGGAAAGAAGGTTGATGGAGGATTGTACATCGATCAGATTTACCTCGAAAGGCAACAAACCAAAAGGAAATTGATGCCTTCCATCATCAAAAATTATAAAATGGATGTCACTCCTCATTCAACACATAGATAAATAAAGTTAGTCTACCTAAACATTTTATTCATATGTTATATATATTTATCTATTATATTAGTAACTTTATTTTAATATACTTATATATATATATTATACATAAAATTTAAATTAATTTAAATATAAATTATATTATTCGACATAAATATATATAATACTATTATTTCTAATGAAACTAAAAAAATAATATTATAAAAAAAATCAATTATATTAATTATAATAATTATTATTATGGATAATTTTTTATATAATATAATTATTTATATATTGGAATGTTTTTTTTATTTTAAGAAATTATATATATAGTTACCTAATTTCATAATTTTTAATGTAACATGATTTTACAATATTTATTGGTGATTTAAGTATAAATTATATTATTGTTAATTAAATATATATAGAGACCTAAAAATATATAGATATAAAATTATTAATACCAAAAAATAACTTCTAATATATTGAATTTGATAAATTCCACTCACTGAGCGAATCTGCCACCTAAAACTCAAATTGAATAGCCTTTGCATTACATCAGTTAGTAAAAACATCCAATTGACATTGCCTCATCAGAACTTCACCAGTAGCTAGCTTGAAGCCCTTGTCGTTATCTCTAGAAACTGAAATTTGATCTTGTCCACTGTTTTTGGTCCCTCACTTATAAGAAGTTGTTGAATGACCCCATTCCTTATAGGAATCACAAAAATCGACCATTGATTCAAACCATAAAGCCTTCTTGCGTCAAAATTAATCCCCCACGGTCATCCAAATATAATATATAGGAACTATCGATACATAAAGTTCCTTGAAAATGTGAGGAGAAATAGGGTGATAAACTGTTCGGGTTCTAAAATCAAACCATAGATATCTACCAATATGAATCCAAAGAATGCCTATAAAATATATAATTTGAAAGGTAAATGAATCTTGAGGAAACTAACCTAAATTGCTGCTATTGGAATTTCTCACTTCATAAGGATGTCATCTGACCACCAAAAGTGATAGAACCAAATGTTGATGTAGCTACAGGGGGGCACTGGACCATGCCAAAACAAGATCATCCTTTCACGAAAACAAAGTCATGATGTTTCTTTTGATGATAATAGCTACTATATCTCAATATTGCATCCCCAAAACATGGATATTAACCTGTCAAAGGTGTCCATTGACGGGAAGTGCTTCTTAAAATGCACAATCTAGGTGAGATTAAGAACAACTAATGTCGTGAAGTGCTGCTAAGTTGAGACAGAATGATTCTTAACACCATTAAACATATTTAGGACATTACGGTTAATTGATTAATGGATATATGGGAGAAATCCAAGGATGGAGAAAAGGGAGAATAAATGAGAATTGACATCAAAGGGTTCACAACAGGTTGTTTTTAAGGTAGATCGGGATACATTTATCAGTGCTTTTTTTTGCACTGATAAAGTTAGGTCTTTAACAGCACAAAATTTTTTGCACTGAAAATTTTTACTTTTATCCATGATTTTTCAGAGATGATAAATCTTCATCTTTAACCACACTAAAAAACATCTCTGATAATTATTTCGTCTATTAGCGCTTTTTACTTAAGCGTTGTTAAAGGATTTATAATTATAATTATAAATAGAAATTTTTTAAATATATATATATAATCAATATATATAAATATAAATATATTAAATATATTCCTTATTTAACTATATTTATAATAATTTTTAAAAAATTTAATTGTATAATTAATTATGTAAAATTTTTGAAATACTTTTAAAAAGAATATTTATATAATTATATATTTTTATATAATTATATATATTTATATATTTAATAAATGTATATAAATATTAATATAGTATATATATTTATTATTTATGTAAATTTGTTATAAATTTAGCAAATTACTCATATATATATATTTATTTAAATTTTTTTCAATCTATGTAATTCTCCATTTTCAATTATATAAATACTAGTAAAAAATATTTATTTATTTATAATCATAAATATATAATTTTATAAATACAGTATGTATATTTTTAAATATAGTTATTTATAAATATTATTTATTAATTTTTTTGTAGATATTTTTTTAACATTATTAATGAATATATAATTTTAAGTGCATGCTTGTTGAAAATGACTCAAAATGAATAAAGTAAAAATAAGTACACTTTGATAATTTTGAAAAAATTTATAAGTTTTGCATATGTACATTGTATATAAAAATACATTAATTACGTGTACGTGAAGTCAATATTACACACATTTGATCTATGTTAAATTGAAAAATCAAACAACATTCAATTATAATTCAATTACTCTATGCAATTAGTCAGTATTTTTAATTCATATAAATTACTATTTATAAACCATTATACACTAAATATCGCACATAAATATTTTATAATATAAAAATCATATTTATATACATTAATATATATTTATATATTTAATATATACTATTCAATAACATTATTAATAAAAATATTACTAATAAATTATTTAATATTTTATCAAAATAATTATTTTCATTTTTTATTAGTTTAATTTTTATTTGGTAAATCTATATATTTAATAAATACTATTTATTATGATATATAACTCATATAAAGTATAATAAATTTATTCATTTTTATCATTAATGAAATAATTAATAAAATTTGTAATATTATTTTTAATAATAGAATTTTAATTTTTTATTTATTCCATGATTTCATTTTATTTATTTGGTCATTTATCCGTGATAAGAAAATGGTGGTAAAGGTATCCTTTATGAGCACCAAAAATATAGTCTTAATAATGGGAAACCTTTATCAGTGCTTAAAATTATGTGTCGATAAAGGGAATCCTTTATCAACATTAAAAATAATGTGATAATAAATACTACCCTTAGATAGTGCAAAAAATAACACGATGATAAATGGATAAATTTTTCAGCACATTCTTTAGTGCAGATAAAGATTCCATTTATCAGTACTTTTTTCTACTACTCATAAATACCAGCATTATCAAACTTATTTTTTATAGTACTGAACAACGACTTGACATATGTTACACGCAGCACTAGGTTTCTATGAAACATTATTTTATTATTATAATAATTTAAAATGAGGTAAATATAACCTAGAAATTAGACATAGAAATATGAATAATAATAACTACCTTTAAAATATTGTTTATAATTATTTTATATCAATAAAACATATTGATAATGAAATATATAATTTTTTGTAATGTCGTTATATATTTAAAAATACAATGTTCCCAAATAAACTACATTTAATGTACGCCTGTAAAAAATGATAATTTTAATTTTAGAAACATTCTGAAATTTAATTTAATAAAATAATCACAATTGTTTAATTTATAATTCCAAAATTAGCATAGGTTGAGTTTATGATATTTTTATAAGAAACATCATTTTTTGGACAAATAGTAAAAAATACCAGATTTTAATTTCAAACAGCCCTTACATCTAAATTATTTTTTAGGATAAATTATATTTTAAATTGTATTAAAAGTTTTATTAGATTGTTTTTTAAAATCAATCCATTTTTGGTCATTGAAAATATTTTTAGGTTGAAATTGTATGTAATAACATAGCAAACTATTGGATGTTTTTACATTAAAAACCTAAATGGTCGACCTGACTATGGGATTAAATTTAAATCAATTTCTTCCAATTATGTGATTTAAATTTTTAAAAATGTATTCCATAATTGTAATCATAATAATTTATAATTTCTAATATGTTCAACATAGTTTTTTACAAAAAATATTAATGAAGTAATTAAAATTAATTATAATGATTTTGGTAAAATTAAGATTAATAAGTGATTAAACATTAATCATAAGGGAAAAAATGGAATATAAACTTGTACAAGATCCATCTTATGGACATATTTTAAATCTATAATCCCTTTTCTAAAAATTTTTCAATTAGTGGATCCACTATTCATTGGAAAATGTGGTTGGAATTCCTTTTCCAAAATATAAAAAGAGTGACACTCCTCCTCCACTATAAAAAGACTTCCTCTCCTACCACATTCTGGAACCTCTAAAGCCACCATGGATTGAAAAATACCAACCTAAATAGCTTTTAAACATACCTCCACTCATCCTAGAATTTTCCCCTATGGTAGAAATAATTCCGAAGAATCCCTTTTATGCAAAACAAAAGGAGTTACCAAATAAGAGGTAACATTCTTCATCAAGTTCATTAGTTTTATTAAAATTATCTACCCAGTCCACACTTATTATTGCATGATTGTATAAAATAACCTGTATAATCATTATTCTATTATGTTTTTATGCTAAATTTTAGACCTAAAATTACACACACTTTCATTTAATGGGTAGTTAATATACTGTTTTCGTGAACAGTTAACTACCACCTCACGAAACGATGATTGTTCGTTATTCCTAAACCACCTATCATGTGGAACATTATAAAGGAAACTATGTTCAAATATGATATATATTAAATTTGTTATATCATTAATATTATTTAATCCTTTTACAATACATATATTTTTACTTTCAATTTTTTGTAAATATGATAATTTCGTTTGACTGATGTGTGGACTATCTCCCCCTCAAAGTGATGAAATTCATTCAAAAACTGCATGGAATGTATTAAAGATGGGTTTAGTGAAATTACTAGATATATATAATATAATAATTATAATTTAATAATTATATATAGTCATTTATTAAATTTACTTAACTTCATTCAATACAACTATTAAAGAGAAATAATGTTCATGAATTCTTACAACCTACTATCTCTATGAATGGTGTATTCCATTTCATACATATATATTATATATATTATTATAATAAATATAAACTGAATATAAATGATATCTATATCATTTTTTTTCTGGACATTATGATATAAGTATAAGGACCAAAAATTTTACAAATGAACACACATGCAAAGAACAAAGCCGATATTACTCGAAGTGAAACCTTCCCATAAAATTGATAAAAAGAGGGAAATATAAAGTCATAATAAATCCATATAAGGTATTATATAAACTAATATGGTTATTTTTTAGATTTATAATAAACATATATTTATTATACATGAGTTTTTATTGACTATGAATATATTAAATACACAAGGTAAAGGAATTTCATCTAACTTTTTATTTCATAAGATGAATGTTTTATTCACCACTCATTCCATTCTTGTGGTGTTTATACAGAAGATAAATTTATTATATTATTATTATACATAAAATTATTTTTATTTACATTTATTTTCTATGAACATTCTTTCATGGGGTTTATGTTTCAATATTTTATAAATCAGTAATGTAATTTTGATTCAATTTTCCTTCATTGGGACCAATGCCATGTTATAAACCTCTACTTTTTAATGAGGTGTATACACATCCATTGAAATGTTATATCATGAATCTCCTTATTTACATGATTTTTTAAGCTTCAAGTAATTTCATATTTCATACATAGTTACTATGCTGCAATATTTCCATGTTGTAAGAGTTTACTGAAATAATCTCATCTCTTTTAGAGATTGTTAATTTTTAGGCATCCATTGATGAAATATTATGATCCATCTCTCAAGAACATTAATGAATTTTATTTTCATCTAGTTATCTATAATATATTAATGTTTTGGTAAAATTTTATTACACTATGTTGTATAATATAGTTAAAAAATTGTTTTTCATAAATCCTTAATTTACCCTCTCTTTGATTAGAAATATATGTTCCTTCAAAACAATGTTTTCTAAAAAGGGTATCCCAAAATAATATTCTATTCTCCTATAAAATTTAAATTATAAATTTTTTGATTTTTTAGTAATGTTTTAAAAGGATCCAAATTATTTCATTCAAAACAATTCATTTTTCTGAAATTTCACCTAGTAAAAATAAAATTTTCTTCTTACCTTGTATAGAATGTACGAATTTAACTTCTAGCATGAATGATATTCCTTAGCAGCTTAATTTTCAACATTAAAGATTCAGCCTTTTTTAAAAGATAATTATCTCCTAATATTCTAGATATTCATTGTTTTTAATGTTATTTTCAATGAACTTGTTTTCAAATATGTTTTATGGTTATCAATGCTTCCTCTAAAAGTATTCAAATATATTATTAAAGGCCAAGGTTTTAAAAAAAATTAAAAAATTAAAAAAGTATTTCAAATTATTTATATTTTATTTATAAGTATTAAAACTATTTTCAAAGAAAATGATTTTCAAGATTTTTTCAAGCTTTTTTCATATGTTTTCAGGTAAAAGGTTTTCAAAATATATTAATGATTTTTATATAAATTTTAAAATTATTTTATAAAAAAATGGATTTTAAAATATTTTCATGTAAATGGTTTTCAAAAAGTTTTCATGATTTCTTTATATGATTTTAAATTATTTTCAATAAAATAGTTTTCAAAAAAAATTCATGATTAATTTAAAAGATATCAAGGAAAATGGTTTTGAAAAGGTTTTATGTTTTCAAGAAATAATTCTTCATGATGAACGAATATTTTCCTCAATAAATGTTTTCAAAATATAATTCATAGTTATTTTCCTTATAAGATGAAATCTGTTGATATTAATCATACCCATCTAAGAATTTATCAAAAGGTTTTATTCATATTTTTTTAATGGTTTGTGTTTTGATGGAATAATTCTTATTACCCTTTATTCTCTTTAATGGAATATATTATTTGGAAGCCCTCTTCTTTTCATGGGTCATGATTCTGATGAAATGATTAGGAAACCTATATCTTTTTCTACAGGTTATGTTATGATTACATTTTTAAGATACCCAATTCATTTCATGGGTTATGATATGATTTGTAATGATATTGTGGCACATATATGTATGATTTCAATATAAGAATGGTGGGACCTGTATCTCCCTCCAAGGTATTTGGTAATGATTTATATCAGATGATATATACATGAAAGGAACAAGAAATAAAATTGGATCAGTATTAAAGGCCAAGAACAATGAGTGAACTTGGTTCAGTAATACAGGGTTGGAATGGGGAGTGAACCCAATACAGTAAATGATATTTTCCACCAACATGGACTTGTAATGATGCATTTAATACTATGGGAAACATTATATTTGATTATGTGTCTTCCACAATTCCATGTTTTATTCCTCTGTTATGCTTCAATGGATTATGTTCTTTATTTTCTTATAATTCATGTCTTATTGACATTCAAGATTTATTTAATGATTCATGTTTATAATATTATGATATTTAGAGAATGATAATTTAATGTTATGATCACATTATCATAACCCTTTACCAATAATTATACATACATGTCTCTTTTGTTACCATTACAGAGCATCTAAGATCACCCCTTTTTATGTTTCCTTACCTAGGTTACGGAGATACGTACTATGTATAATGATTCCTAGAATAATTCTATTCACGGAAAACCTAGTGGGAGATATTATAGTTCACTTATATACTAGTGTTTATGTATTGATGTTTCCAAAGGTAATAAACTAATACGGTCATTGGGTGTCTATTTGCATAATTATTTATGTATTCTAAAAAAGAGATGTATTGTTAGTTTATAAAAAGTGATTTTTTCAATATTTTGTATTAAAGAAAAGGATTAGTTAACCTTTGGAAGCTACAATGAGAAAACCCTAGTGAGAAACCTATGTAAATTTCTAGGGATAATTTTATGTATAAGAAATGTAGAAGGCAGTCTCTTGGAATTTTTTTAAATGATAGAGTAACTAGTTTACTAGATATACATACCTTTTTGTAAACTACAAGTGGATGTGGCTCCAGGAATGATGTACCGAGGGGTAAAAACACTAACAAGATTTCATAGGCCTTTTTGTACACCTCGTTTGTCCCTCCAAAGGGATAGGCATTAGTAAACCAAATATTATTCACAAACCATAGTAAAATATTTAAATATATATTGACTATGAATAACCTAGTATTAACCTAGGGTGTTAATGATTAAGGAACGTGTCATGATTTGAACATCCTATAATTATTCTTTTTCATGACTATGTGGTTTTCTTCCCTGATAAGTAATTTTCACACTATGCATCTGGTTTTGGTCTATGGTGGGAACCAAAAGGCATTAGATTAACGTTTAATGTGCTGGTAAATTATCGGATGACTTGTTAAGTGGGATTATTACTAGAGTGAATGATGTTTTGATCATGATTCATCATTTTTTATAGAACATGATTAAAAATTTCTACCTTAACCAACTCTTAGACTCACAATAGAAAATAATGATTGAGTTTTCTATGATTTCAGGAAGTGGAGCCCATAGAGGATTGAATATCCATTTTCTTTTATATCAATAATGTGGAAAGAATCACCAATGTGAATGGATTATATGAATAAGAAGTTGTTTTGATTAGAGTGAAGAAGGATGTAATGCAAGTGACTACATGATAAGAATAAAGAGTTTTGTTAATAAAATGGATGATAATATTGGCCTCCCTAATACATCATCAATGGTTAAGTATTTTAAGTGTGCAATAAATGGTCATTATGAAACTCAATTTCCTAAGAGGAAATCTCTTGATGAGAATCAAAAAGGTGGTGTGAGTAATGGTTATATTTCTGATGATGAAGAGACTATAGTAGAAATGTGAAAGGATAAAGGTATTATGAAATATGATAAGGTACCCTTGTTAATTGATTAAGGAGGAAATAATCAAATTTTGTATGTATTTGGATTTAATAATTATTAAAGGTGAAATAAACAAGGTTTGTCCAGTTAATGTTTTTTGATAAAGAATTAAATATTACGTTGAAAATTTTGGATGGAATGGAAAAGTGATCTAATGACAAGATGATATTTTGGAAAAGGGAACACAATCGCTAATATGGGACTTATGTTAAGATATATTTTATGGATAATGATATGTGTGATATGAATAAGTAAATTGTATTGTACTAATTGCCTTAGAACAAATTATGGACTTGTTGAAATGTATTCCATGATATCATGGATGAAATTTACAACATCTTGGTTTTATGGAATATATCTAGAAATATATGGAATAAGGAATAATTCATATTTTCTAAAATTATTTATGGTAGTTTAGGTTGTTACCCTATTCCCTGAGAATTTACCATGTAGGTATTCACATTTTTTGTAATGTGACAACAATGAGTTACTTTCCGATATATGGGGGATCAATGTTAAGCTGATATCATGAATTTAATTATAATGTTTTGGATTTTCATATTTTATAAGGAATATAAGGTCAAACATTCATTAAATGTTTAAATTAAACTTTATAGTAAATATTTATGTATTGGGATTATAATGGAATCCTTGTTTAAAATTATATTTAGTGATTAACCATATTTTAAGGATTTTCATATTATTTATTTCAAAAATTATATTAGTGTTGTTTTAAAAAAAGAAATCATGTATTTATGGTGCCAACCAATAAAATTCTGAAAGGTTAAGGGTCTTAAACCAAGTAATAATGTAAAATATGGGTTTCATTCCTACCACTATCTTGTGAAATGTCTTGGTTAATGTATAATTATTTTTGATGAATAAATATTTACAATGAAATATTAGTATTAATTTTTATGTTTAGAGATTAATTTATTAACTGTATTGACTGTTAATAGTAGTTATAGATAAATTTTTATACTTTTCATTATTTAATGAGCCTTATTATCTGCTAAAACTGAATTTTAGTGCTTTCGAAATCAACGTTAATTTTTGGACATCCATTTCATTAAGTAATGGATAAATTAGAAATTCTTAAAATCACAAACAATGAATGAATTTTTTTTATAGAAATATATCAAGTATTCTTTCTGATAATCATGGTCAATAAAATAATAACTCAAAGAGAAGATAATGATAAGAAATGTTCTCCTAATACTTTATTTTTTGTTGAAGAGATGTATTTATAAATCCTCACAAATTTATGACTTTGAGTCCATCGAAATTTCATTGATCATACAGATATTTGTGATTGATGACCTTAGTCATTAGCTATAAATAATTAATCATTTCTTCCCTATCCAATAATCCCCCAAACCTATGTAATTCTTTGTGTAAACTGTTTTATATTTTACTTTGGGTAACCATTATGGCTTAAACATTCTCTTTTTGAAAGAAATTTTTTTATTCATTTTTACGATGCAGGATTCTAAAAAATGAACACTAATGTAATGGTCCAGACCTCTCCGCCCCATTCCTTTGTCAAAAAGAAGGCCACAAAGTGTTCTGGAGGGTAAAATGGACTTTTCCCACACTTTCCAGAATTTTGAAACTACACGCCGTGTAGTTTGACTACACAACGTGTACCCCCTTTCCGGTTATACCCCGTGTTGAAGGCCATGTCCTTGCCATGTGAAATAAATGGGTACACGACATGTATCCAATACTACACACCGTGTAGTCTCTCTCCGTGTACGCGTTACCGTGTGTTGACCAGTCAATGGACATGTGTCATGTTGGAGCCATGTGAAATAAATGAGTACACACCTTGTGTCCAAACTACATGCCGTGTAGTCCTTCGCCGCGTATGTGTTACCCTCAAACTGTGTGTTGACCAGTCAACGGCCGCGGAGCCGTGTTGGAAGCCACGTGGAGACCACGTGAAATAACCGAGTACACGCCGTGTACCATAAAGTACATGTTGTGTACCTTTTCTTTTCTCACCTATAAAAGGAGGGGTCCCCTCCTTCTTTTCAACTCACCCCTCTCCTCCCCTTTCCTCTGAGCAGAGTTCTCCCAAGTGTCTCAAAGGCTCTTTCTTCTATAACATCTTCATCCGAGATCCAATTTACAATCCTTCAACGGCCACAGGATCGTAACAACGAGGCGGAACATCTGAGCCTGGATACACTGTATTTTTTTCGGACATTCCTTTCTGACTTCCACCAAAGGAGGATTTGCCGGGACCCAACAGAAGCGACAGATGCCGACGGACATCTTTTAAGGTTGATCCAGGAGAGCGTTGTGATCAGAACCTGTTGAGGTAGGGATCTTGCCTTCGACTATATAATTTGTCCATCATTCGTGGTGGGTGTTCTCTTGTTACATGAAACACTTTTGAACCGGTTTAATAAAGATAATAATTGTCTTATATAATGGGGTTGGGATGTTTGTGATTGTTGTTACTTTATATCATGTGATATTATGTTGTGAATTGAATGAGCTTCTGCCTACTGAAAATCATGGTCATTGGGGGCCTTTGCTTAAGCAATTAAATGTTTCTCTCTCCTTCTGGATTTTTATATGGATGGAAACTTTGTTAAATGTGGAAATTGGTTAATCACGTAAAGTTGGCTGATTAAATGAAAATCGGGAACCCTTGTTTGATCACCCCAGTTGAAAAAAATAGAATAATGAACATGTGGGTGTTGGCTTGGATACATGGAATGTGATGGGGGTGTTTTGTGGGTTGTTGTGGATCAGATGAGCAGTAGGGATGCGGTTGACTTGGTTGTGGGTTGGTGTGAATATTATGTTGGTGACAGGCAGCATGGCTGCGAAAAATGGTATTAAAGGGATAATGATGTATGGTGCAGTTGTGGTTATAATGTTTGGCAGCGGGGCTACAGGGATGGGCTTGAATGTGATCGAACAGTGGGTTGTGAATAATAAATAAAAGTGGAAGAGTTAATGAATGGTGGGTCATGGTAATGGAACGGGATTAATAATCAATGGGTTGGTTGGTTGATAAGAAGGACTTGGTTGTGTTGCTTGTGTTTTCCTAACCTGATTTGTGGATGGTAGGGATATGTTTTTAAAACGATCGATGTGGTTGGTTGGGGATATTTTCCCAGTAGTTAAGGAACTAAATAAACTAATTCTGCTAAAACGTGAAATCCTAAATGGGGTTGGGGTTGTTTATTGTATGCATGCATCGTAGTATAAGTGCTGAGGCACGTGCTCAGTTTCTATTTTTAGAAGCCATAGGTTGGGCTGTCTGTTTGGTATATATATATATATATATATATATATATATATATCTGTATCTTTTGTGTTTTATCACACCCCACCCATTTTGAGCACTTAGTACCAAAACTCCCATTTCATGGGAGAGGGTGTTTTTTCCTTAGGTACTAGCTCATTCATTCTCCTTCACCCCTAGGCTGTGATGGCTTGAGGTTACCTTACACCTAAGACTCTTTGGGTAGATTTTTATTGGGGTGGTTTTATCCCAAGACCCTTCGGGCAAGTTCTACTGTTTCCCAAGAATCTTAGGGATGAGGCCCAGGTGTGTGCGGGCGGGATATGTGGTTGTGAGGCCGATGTGTGTGCGGGAGGGATACAAGGTTGTGAGTCCCAGGTGTGTGCGGGCAGGATACATGGTTGTGAGGCCCAGGTGTGTGTGGGAGGGATACGTGGTTGTGAGGCCCATGTGTGTGCTGGCGAGATGTGTGGTTTGTGAGGCCCAGGTGTGTGTGGGCGGGGAGAGTGTGGCAAGGTCAGGACGTTCGCCGTTAGGAATAGTATCTAACTACTGGTAAATGGTGTGGGGTACCCAATACTCTTGATTATTATATACTACTACCTATTGTGATTGTGTTTTTGGTGAGTGTGGCTGGTGAGGTTGGGTGAATAGAATTCCTTGCTAGGATTCTTCTATTGTTCTCACGGGACATTAGGATGTCTCCCCACTTGTGCACAAGTGCTTAGGTTTCCCCACTGAGTATACTTGTATGCTCACCCTACGTTTACTTTCAGGTTTCTAGGAGGACTACCAGGGTCGTGCGGGACCCTAGTAGTCGGACAGTTGGAGTTGTTGTTGTTCCTGTACACTTGTTTCTTTTGGTATTGTACTTTGAGCTTTCTTGTACTTGTACCTTGTTATAAAATTGTTTAAAAATGCATGTGGGATTGGGTTTGGTTTATTTCTATACACTTTTTATTTTCCTTTTTGGTGGTTGACTTGTCCTATTTCCCGATCATAAAATAATAAAAGGGTAATGCCCCCCATATTTGTGAAAACACATACCCTTGGTGCTAGTCTCCAACCCAGGGCCTATTAGAGGTGGGACGCAGGGGTCATTATCTCCCTTTCACTATTTCCAGCTCAGGAGGGTCATCTTTAGTGGGAGGGGGTTATGACAACTAAAGTATTAAACCTATTATAAACAAGAATAATATCTAATTTTAAATTAATATTAATTGGGATATAATTTTATACCATAATATTTTGTGAAAAAAAATTAAATTAATTAAATATATTTGATATTTTTTATTCCATGCACCACTAAAAAAAATTCATATTAAATAACCATGTCATCAATTCCTTTCATATGGAACCATTTTTAAGTAAGTTACACTCATCACCTATTCGTCATCTGTAACCTACAACAGAGACTTGGTGTACAATACACCCAACACCGACATGATGTATGTTACACGAAAAATTGAGTTTCTACAAAACATCATTTTGTTATAATGATTATAAAAAAATCAGATAATTATAAACTAATTACTAAGCATAGTAATATGAATAGTAATAAATACTTCTAAAAAAAATTATAATGGTTTTATACAAATAAAATATATTTACAATGAAAGACGCGAGTTTTTGTAAAGTCCTTATATGTTTAAAAATATTATTCTTTCAAATAAACTCTTTTTAATCTCCATTTGTGAAAAATAATAAAATTAATATTAGTAACATTTATACATTTAATTAAATAAAATAAACTTTATTTTTGAATTTATATTTTCAAAATTATCATAGGATGAATTTGTGATATTTTCCATAGAAACATTATTTTAAAATGAACAGTGAAAAATAACAGATTTTAATTCTAAACTACTTTTTCATCTAAATTACTTTTAAGGATAAATTATATTTTAATTTAGTTCAAAAGATTTATTAGATTATAGGTTTTCAATTAATCTAATTTAGGTCATTGGAACCATATTCCTAATGAAATTGGGTATAAAACATAGGAAACTTTTGAACATTTTTACTTTAAAACCCTACATTGTCGACCTGGCTATGGGATAAAATTTAAATTACTCTCTTCCAATTCAATGACTTGAATTTGGAAAAATGAATCCCATATTTTTATTCATAATAATTTCTAATTTGTAATAAGGTTAACATAGTTTATGAAAAAAACTATTAGTGAGGGTAATTAAAATTAACTACAACAATTAATTTAAAATTATGCTTAATAAGTGACTAAAAATTAATCTTAAGGGGCCAAAATACCCAGAAACATGTCCCTAGACATATTATGACCATAGACACTATTTATAAAAAAAATTCCATTATTTTATACACATGTAATTGGAAAAATATTGATGGAATTGATTTTCCCAAGATTTATAGGACTTCCACTCCTCCTCTACTATAAAAAGGCCTCTTGTCCTCCCACTTAATCACACCTATCAAGCAACTTTTGATTGCCCATTCTCTTCCAAAATATCTCCTCAACATCCCCAAAATCATCCATGAAACATAATCATGGTCAAAAATTAATCCATCGAATCCATTTGATGTAATTCAAAAGGAGTTTCCTGAATAAGAGGTAACACTCTTCCTCGAGTTCTTTTATTTTTTCCATTTTCCACCCTTAAACACTTATTACAACATTATATTATAACAAAATACATATCCTGAATATAAAATTATATTTTTATTCAAAAATTTAGACTTTATAATACACACACTTCCATCTACGGGGTAATGACCATACTGTGTAAGTGTACGACGAACTACCGGATAACGAAATAATGATTGTTCATTTTTTCCTTTACTATCCTCATAGTGGACATTATGATGGAATTTTCTTTATATATTTGATATATTAAATTTATTTTTTCATTAAAATTATTTAATAATTTTACAGCCCATATGTTTATGATTTCAATTTTGTGTAAATATGATATTTGTGTTTGAGAAATTGTGGACTACCTCCCCCTCAAAACAATGTATTTCATTCACACTCTGCATGAAATATATTAAAGATGGTTTTTGTTAAATAATATTATATTTGTGATATAATAATGCTAATATAATAATTATATATATATATATATATATATATATATATTTCATTTACATACATTCATTCAATACAACTATTAAAAAGAAACAATGTTCATGTGTAAGTATGACCTACCATCTCTATGATCGATGTATTCCATTCCATAATTTTATATTATATAAATTACTATAATAAAGAAAAACTGAAAATAAATGTTTTTTATATCATTTTTTAAATTATTCAAATCATGAAATATGTTTAAGGAGCCAATATATAATAAATTAATACACATGTAATGAACAAAGTGGATATTAACCGAATTGAAATTTTAACAACAAATTGTTAACAAGTGGGTAACATAAAGTCATAATCAAACCAAATTTTCTAATACATATAAGAATTTGGTTATTTACAAAATTTATAATAAACTTATATTTATTATATTGGAGGATTCCATGAGTACAATGAGAATTAATACACAAGGTATGGGATTTTCAACTCTCTATTTATTTCCATGAGATACATGCTTTATTCACCACCCATTACGTTTGTGTGGTGTGTATACTTCCCATAGATGTTTTATATGATTTAAAATTAAGAATAATTGTATTTAAATATCCCATATATTATATTTCTTTCATCATTTTTATGTTTCAAAAGTTACCAAATCAGTAAAGTAATTTTGACTCAATTTTCCTTCTTCAAGACACATGTCATGTTATAAACCTATAATTATCCACAAGGAGTATATAATGACTTTAAAAAGACATATCAAGAATTTCATTATTTTTATGATATTTTAGGATTCATTTAATTTCATTTTTGTTATAGGGTGAGTATTGATCTATGTTACCATGGGGTAAGAGTTTATTAAAACAATCTCATCACTTTTCTAGATCGTTTGTGTTTATGCTTGAATTGATTATATATTATGATCCATCTCTCCATAATATTGATGAATTTTGTTCTAATTTGTTTATTCATAGTATTTTCATTTACTGGTACCATCTTTCTACTCTATGGAACTTAAGATAGTTAAAAAAGGGGTTTTAGGAAATCTAAACTTTACCCATGCTTTGGTCGAAAATCTATGTTCCATCATAACCTTGTTTTCGAAAAAGTTTTTCCCATAATATTTCAATATTCTATTATAATATTTTAAAAAATTCCTTTTTCCTTTTAAAAATGTTTTTGATTAAAATATATTTGTCTCTTCCCTAACAATACATTTTTCTAACCATTTACTATGAAAAATAGAATGTTCTTCAAACATAATATGCCATGTACAGATTTACCCACCATCACAATGAACATTACATTAGAGCATACTTTACATGCATAAAATTTATTTATTTTTTAATATAAAATAATTTCCTAATATTTTGTATATTTATTATTATATTATTATTTCTCAATTGAAATTTTTTTCAAAAAAATTGTATGGTTTCCAAAATGTCCATTAGAACTTTTCAAAGAAATTATTAAAGAAATTTTTTTTAAAAATGTTTTATGTTTTTAAAATTATTTTAATTATTTTAAACATTTTTTTATGAATTTTCAATTTATTTTCAAGGAAAAGGGTTTTAAAATATTTTTCAAGATTCTTTGAAATGTTTTTAACTTAAAGGTTATCAAAAAAGTTTCAATATTTCCTTATAATTTTTCAATGTATTTTCAATGAAAATGGTTTTCAAAATGTTTTCAAACTTAGTTAATAAGTTATGAAGTCAAATGTTTTCCAAACATTTTCAATATTTAATTATATGGTTTTAAATAGTTTTCAAAGATATTGTTTTCAAACCATTTTCAATCTTCTATAATATGTTTTCAATGAAAATGGTTTTCAAAATGATTTTTGTTTTTAAAAATCCATTTTTCGGGAATAATGAATGTTTTCCCCATGAAATATTTTAAATATATATTTCAAAGTAATTTTCCATCTAATATGATATCTATTGAGGTTACTCATACCCTTTTAGAAAATTATCCAAAGGTTCCTTTCATATTTTTTTGAATGGTTTATGTTTTGATGGAATGATTCTTATTCCACCCATTTATTTTCCATAGTTTATATACATTTGAAGCCTACATATTTTCAAGGGTTATGATTTTGATGAAATTATTACAAAACCAGTATGTTTTTCCATATATTATGATATTATTTCATTTTTATGATACCCATTTTTTTCATGGGTTCTGATATTATTTTTTGTGATCTTGTGGCACGTTTATGTATGATTTAATTATGAGATGGATTTGACATATATCATCGTCGAATGCATTGGGAAAAGATTTATATATAATCCGATATACAGGGATGGAATGAGAAATTAAATCATTTTAGTATTATATAGAAGGACCGAGGTGCGATCTCAGCTCAGTAATATTGGGCAAGAACAGGGTGTGAACCATATTCATTACTGAACTTTTTCCACCAAGATGGCCTTGGTAGTGAATCCTTTACTACTCTATAAATAATTATATATGATAATTCATCTAAAAAAATTCCATATTTTGTTCCTATGTTATTATTTTATGGATTATTTTTTATTTCCATATGATTCCTATATTATGAACTTTTAAGCCTTATACGAAGTTTCATGTTTATAATCTTATGATATGAAGGGCATGATCAAATAATTTTAGGATAAATATCTCATAAACCTATTATCATTTTAATGATTACATATCCCCCTTGTTACTCTTGTTAATAATATGAGATCACATTTTTTTACATTCCTTTATTATGAACATTAATATTAACTATGATGTTTCGGAGAAGGGTGCTAGTCATGAAGAACCTACTTGGAGATAATATAGTTAACTTATGTACTAGTGTTCAGGTTTCCATGTTTCCAAAGGAACTAAACTAATACAGTAATTAGGAATATATTTTTATTCTATTTTATGTATTCCACAAAAAATATTTAATGTTAATGTATGAAAAGAGGGGGTCTCTACAGAGAAGTTGAGAGTTTACTCATGAAGGACTCAACCTAATGTTATTCAATACTTTTATCACATGGAAGCTCAATATGATTCATAGATTTAGATATTTTTTTATGTATAGAAACACGATTTTAATTATATCTTTAACAACATTTGGCTTCTCATGGGGATAATCATTGGATTAACTATTGCATTCAGTGTTAACACACTCCTTTTGGATTCTATCTAATGACTAAAACTATAAAACATAGTGTTAGAGATATTATTAAAACTATGAAATTGTATGATGAAGAAATATAGTTCTTATTAAAACTAAATCATGAAACCTTCATTCCAATCTATGAGACCATAGTATTAATAAAGATAATACATGATCATCATTAACTCAAATCCATCTTAATGGTTTATAATGAAATAGTTAATTTACCAACACATATCCCATGTGATTGTTTATATAAGTGGGTATTATTAAGAAAAATCATCATGAAATAAGTATTCGTTTTCTTATACTCAATCATCACCATTCATTTTTTACCCCCTAGATTCACCTCTTTGAATTCCAGATCCATGTGCTAGTATCTATATAGGGATGTATTTTTTAGGATAATCTGTCTACTTTTTTCACCATTACATATGATGTTGTCTAATAATTATGCTTTTCATATGGGTTCCCAATAATTTTTTTAATCCATGTTTAAATAAATAACTACACTTTTCCTTGATACCAACTATAATTCCCAATAATTTATATATACTGATATTATGTATTATTATATGATTTCTTATTATATAATTATATAATCCAATCTAGAAACAAAACATTTTAGCATATATGGATACATTATTGCATGAATAACATTTAAATAAATGATTTATATATTCTCAAACATAATTATTCACAACTATCACCATTATTAGATATATGATACATAAAACCTTTACTTATATCCAAGGAAAATGAGACATAATAGTTTGAGAGATCTGATTATGATTATAAGTAAACAAGGGATATATCCCTGTAATTTATTACTTACATAATAACAAATGTATTAACACAAGATTTTAACATTTAGAAATGATACCCTTAAAAATAGATCATAATCATTATTCATGCTGTAAAACATGGTAGTTCATAAGACATGAATCATAAATACTTCAAATAACATGAGTCATTAGATCATAACATTGGCATAGGACACAGGTTTATATTATACGCATAATCCTATAAAATCAAAAAAACTAAGCAAAAAATAAATTCTAATAATATCATTGTGTATTGGGTTCACTCCCCATTCCATCATATCCTTAGTCATATTTCACTCCTAAGACAATATTAGGGGATAGAATCCCGTATTTAACAGGGTTGACTCCCCATTCCATATATTATTATCACATTATATATCCACTACTAACCAATAATTTGATTGGATGTATAATTCTATTATCAAATTTTACATCATTAAAACAATACATATGAGTATAATGAATTCGTAAAAAATTCATCATGTGATTATATTATCACCTATGGAAATAAAATGTTTTTCATAAACATTTCATCATATCATAACCCATTAAAAGTAAATTGATTGAATAAAAATCCCATCATAGTAATTTTAACTATATAGAAAAAGAATATAATTGTATCATTTGATCATATCACTAGTAGAGAATATTTAATATCAAATTATGTTATCCTAGATGAAAAATGAATTTAAAATAGAAATGGAATCTTTATTAAAGAAAATAAAATTTTTATTTTAAAGTCACATATGTAAGATCTAAAAATTTCCAAAATACTAATTAAATTTAAAAAAAACATGGAAAAATAATGGTAATTTTTAAAAAATTTAGTGGTAATGGTGGAAAATTTGTTTAATAGTGAGTTTGTTAAAATAATGATTCCATTCATATTTTTTTATAAAATGTACTATGTATAATGTTTGAAAAAAAATAAATGTGAATCCTTTGATATTTTACATAGAATTCTTAATAATGTTAAAAATGAATTTAAAAAAATAGTAGTAAAAATATTCTTGAAAACATTTTAAAAATAACATTCACATGTAAAGAAACCACTCTTATCCCAAAATGAATATAGTTTGTTTTTATTAAAATATTTTACACCTCATTTTGGGTAACAAAAAGATGAGATTGTACTATTACTTGAAAATATAAAAAATAAATATTATATAATTAAATTAAAATTATTTATCAGATAAGTATCCTATATTTTCATCCATGGAAATTCAAGTATTAATAGTCTAGATTAAAATGAGATGTCAACTTAAATCCCATATCTCAAGTTTCACTTCCTTTTAATGTTCTGTAAACCCCTATATAATAAATATCAATTTATTATAATTTAATATAAGAATCATTTAAATACTTATAAAATCATATATGATCCACTGATAAAATTTAAAAAACTATTTATTAATTATTAGTTATTAAAGTCATCATTCTTGGGTGAAAACCCTTTCATTTCTCCTAGATGATTGATTTCATAAATCCTAGTCATGGTACATTGATCATGGTTCCACCAACCCCAAAAAATTTAATCATGATATTAATATATTATATATTCTATGTATATATTTATATAATCATATATAATAGGTGGATAATTAAAAATAATTTCCATCATTCATGGGGAGGGTAGGTCATATATACTCATAAATGATGTTTTCATTTTATAAAAAAAATTAAGTAAATTGAAACAATATATTATTATTAAAAACCATAATTTTATCTCAAATATCATATATAAATATTAAATACAACATAATAATCAACATTTAATGATGTAAATTTAAAAGGAGTTCTTGAATTTTGTGGAGGCGGTATTTCACATGTACGTATGAGTGATACTTTAATTTTTCATTTGATGAAATACATGGTGGATAATGGTTGTTCGATATTGATAATAAAATTTTATTTTTTTTATGATACTGATGTTTTTATTTTACGAAAGATTCAATGTATCTTTATGAGGTATAAGAAGAAATAAATTGAACGATGTCATGTAGGATGATTCCCACATCATCAAAGGGTATCATTTAGATTCATTTTTAAAGACCCTTGTAATAGTATTTTAAGAACATAAAAACCCATAATTAATGTATAGGGAAGTTTAAAAGGTAATTAGATGTGTTTTTGTTGAGTATTGCGGCTCAATGTGGTTTTATGAAGGGATATGAGGGGTTTTCTCTTATAAGTGGGGTAGAGGACACACTTGGAAGGTATTAAAATATTTAAATGTAATAATTTCATACTCAATAAAAATTCCACAAAATGGATTGGTATTAAAAGGTATGATAATATAGGGATTATATACAGCAATAAAATTTGATTTAAATATGTTTAATTTTCTATATTTCCTTTATCACTTTGTCTACTACTCCTTCCTCCAAGTCAACCCATTTTAACCATAACCAATGTAACAAAAATTTATTGTTTTTAGTATTAAATGTGACAGAAAATTATGTTATCCATAAAAAAATATATTTATAATTAAGATTCCAAAAATGGAATAAATTTTAAATGATTAAATTTATATTATTGGATTGATTCAATTTAGTAATAAATACACAAAACATAAAAAACTCATTTTTATACTAATGAGGTTTTAAGAATAAAATTGATTATACCCTAATTACATTACATGTAAAACCTATTAGATGATTTCTAAAATATTTTTATTGAATATATATTCTATAAATTTAATTAAAATAAATAATAATGGTATTTAATTAAATTTATTAATGTGGAAAACATTGTGTGCAAAAAAAATTAACATTACTTTTTACCTTCGAATTCATTTATTCCATTTATAACCGACTGAAAACAAATGAATTAATTTTATAAAAGTGTAGGAAATGGTTTTTCTAAATATAATTAGTCATATTCATACCCTTAAATCCAATATCAAGGATATATCCATCATATTATATAGTAATAAAATTCTATGGATTTTTTCGGTTCATTTGAACCTGATATTGTGTGTGAAGGGAGTTATCAAGGAAATAAAATTTATTTGAAGTGAAATATATCATAAAATATTAGTGAGTTATGTTTCTATGAATGTTAACACGTAAAATACTTGTATTCATATGTGATTAACCTTTTTATATTATAATCTTTTTATAATTTATATCAATAAAGACAAGCGTGAAATAGGTTAAATGTAGTTCCATTTATCATGAGAATAATATGTGACTAATGGAGGAAGATTTTTTTGGATTAAACCTATTTTCCCCATACTATTAGGTTTACCAATAACTTATATTGTAACACTATGGCCTCATAAAAACTCTAGGTACTGGGCTTAAATCTACAACTATTTCTCCCACATAAATTCCTCCAATCTATCATACCTCCAAAATATATAAACATAATTGTACCTTTTCTTCATGATCCTAAATATTTTTATGTATCTTTAAAATTTTCACATAATAAAGAATATTCATCTCAACAAAATAAATTGGATTGAAATCAAGATTAATATATATACAATATTTGAAAAAAAGAATACATCATGAACATGATATATATATGGGGAAAGAACCAACTAATATTCTATATATTTCCCTCACTATGGTATATTGAATAGTCCAATTATTTAAGTAGAATGTTTACATCCTATACCAAACCATCACTATACATTATAAAGGGACACCTTCAGTATCATTACATTAATGACCTATCAATCCAATGGTAACCTACTATAATTAAGATACATCTTATAATGGTTCTATATTGATTTCATTCACACATTAATCACTACCAAGTTCATGGTCATGATCAAAACCAAATTTGGTCCCAGAATTGAAAACTCGTTAATCTTCCTCTAAAAAATATATTTTTGATTCCTCCAAAATAATGCCTCAAATATTTCCTTACCAATTTTAAATGAGTATCTAGAACACTTGTTTATAATATATATACAACTACTTATATTATCTATTATATCTTAACATTTATATTAGGATGAAATTTTTTTCAATTTCATTACTACGACCCAAATTCACATAGGAGACCCTTAAATATAAATAATATTTAATAAGGATCTATGTTGGAGTAGGCTATTAATATAAAAATTTATATTATCACCACCATATAAAAATAGAAAATAAAAAAAATCCACCAATCATGACTCTTTATTCTTCAACTAATGACCTAAATTCATCAAAAGGTGCACAAAAACCCATGTGGAATTATATTTTCCACACCCTCAAGGAAAAATAGTTACTCAATCCAATATTTTGAACTCTGATTTCTATAAAGTAACATCTATAATACACCAAATAAAAATATATTGGGTGAATTATACTTATATTAGAAGTTATAGTGAAATATCAACAAATATCAAAAGTTTGTTGTGTTCCTTTTGATAAGATAATGTATCTATTAATTGAGAGGAAACATTAACACTAAAATCTCAAGACTGAGGTTGGAATAATTATAATCATATGTATGTAATGTTTATGACCCATATGATTTCACTATTCACTCCAAAATCAACAAAAATACCAAAAACAAGATGGAATGTGTTACCAAAGACCATGAACATAACTCCATCCTTTATCTAGTGAAGAATATATGTACTAATTAGATTCTCCATCCGATGCTCAAACACATCTTAAAATAATCCATCTATACAAATCACTGATCATATCTATTAAAAGATATTAAGGGTTTTATAATCTAAGAAAAACCATACATGAAACTCATTTAATAGCCTCCAATTCCAAGAATACTATTCACCAACAGAACATTCACTACAACTACACATTAAAACATGTCCATTTTTCATGGATTAATAATAATCCCTTTTGAGACATTCCATGCCCTATTAATTTCACATCTTATATTCAAAATATACACATGAATAGATTTTCATATATTTATTACCTCCTAATAATTCCCAATATGTATATCAAATGAGTAACATGATTAAACTACGACCTCTAAAATACCTGGATATCATTGATGAAATACACTAAAAATAAATCAAGAAACTCACAAAAACATATTTCAAGAATGTCATGAAAACATCTTGGTTGTCACATACCTAAAAATTAATAACCAAGAACATATAGTGTCCATAGAGTCACCTAAATGAAATCTTTGATATTTACTCATTATTTACACACATCTAATGAAAACCAAATCATAAATTAATCTTGAAGACTCAAATAGATCATAAAAAACGATTTTACCTGCATCCAAAATGTTGTAGTGGAAAATTTCCTTTACTGTTAATGATTTTTAATTATGGTACTCCATAGTTATAAGAAAGATAACATATGCCATATTTAATATATTCATGAGAACACCCTAATGAGACTATCTAGGTCAAATAATTCATTTCAAAAATAATTCAACATCCTAGATCTATAACTCGAATAACTCCAAAGGCTCTACCCTAAAATTTAATATGAAAAATAAAGAGATGTAGAGTTAAAAATCTATAACAAAGTATATTTTATGTCACTAGGGTAGTATTAAAAATTATTTATAAAAATATCTATAAAAACCTCCATGAATCTATAGAACTTATTCTCCAGTACATTCACTAAACCCAACATCAAATATATTAATTTTGAATAAATCCTCTATAAACATTGAAAATCTTTCTAATAATACCACTCACTAACAAAAAAGCCATGATATCTTTCCAAAAAAAAGAAAACTATTATCCGCCAACAATAATAATTATATACACTATATTTTAAAATGTGTTCATTGAAAAGATGAAAATTTCAATATATATTTTAAAAGGATTAACTCTCATGTTGACTAATTCTACCATAATATCACCTCACACCCCTATAGCACCAAAAGAAAAACTACACAAGACACTAATAATCAAATTAAGAAACATGGGAATAAGTATAATTTCAACTATATACCCCATGGATAAAATTAAGGACATGTAATGAATGAATTTGAAGCTCCTAAATAAATAAAAAATGGAATAATAGGAAAAAATGGTACCTCAAACAATATTTGACCCTCAATGTCCATGAAAATCCCAAGTATACAATTTCCCTTATCCAAAAAAATCTGAATCCATATACCTAGGGATATTTGATACATCATTCATGTTAATCCATAGGTATCTATAGAAGGGAAGCATTAACTTATTTTCCTCTTCGAACTCCAATACATCTTTATGGTCTAAAATTTTGAGTAAAATATTACTATAGATAAGGAAATAATCCAATTTCTGCTAAAGATATCTATAAATTTGATCGATAGGTCTATCTTAACCACTACGTATGATTATAAACCAAATCTATCGATGTGTGTACCCTCCAAAAAATATAATAATACTATAATGTTATTATTCATATCAAATGAAGCACTTTCTCTAGAGAAATAGGAACAAGGGAGATATGATTGATTCCTTTGTGACCAAATCCTTCCATTCCTAGATATATGTAAACATGAATCCACCACTTCACACATTATTATTTTTGTATAACATCCCACTTAGGATGAACTTATCCCTTCCACGCTCTTCTTTATCACCTATGTCTTCCAAAAAACCTCGATATGTGAAAATATCATAATGGGACTAACTTGGTGGTGAATAATTAAATGAAAATTCTAAAAACCACGATAATTTTAATATTATATTGACCTCATTAATTATTAATATTTATGATTTATATTTCAAATATCTATTATAATTATATGAATAAAAGTTAATTTCATTGTAAAAAACGAGTTTTATTCTTACTAAATTGACTTTCATGCATTATATGGTTTCATTAAAAAGATAAATTATAAAATTATATAATTTAATTTTAAAAGGGATTTAATTTTTTATAAAAAAAGTAAATATTATATTATATTTAAATTTTGATAATTTTGTAAGAAGATGATTTTTGGGTGATCAGTACAAAATACATATTTCTATGAAAAATGTATTTCATTTTCAAATATTAACAATGTATCATTTTTTGGATTATATTTAAGGTCATATTATATAATTTTATTTACATATAATTATTCTTATTTCATTATTAATAATTATATATATTAAATTTTTAAAAATTAATTTTTGTACTGAAAAAGGAATTAATTATGTAAATTGTTTTTCATCATGGTACATGTTCTGGTTTTATAATAAATGTTTACCCCATTAGAAATAAAATAATTTAAAATTTATAATATATATATAATAAATATATTTAAATTTGGTAAATATTTGGCCCCATTTTTTCATTATGGATATTAACTTTGGTAAAAAAAGTCCAATTACCACGGTAAGAGTTAAAACAAGTAATGGATGTTGAAAATAAAAAGACAATGATTTAAATGACTTAAAAATTATCTAAATAATTTTATATAGACATATTTGTACCCAATATCCTCCATTATAATGATTAATTTTAGATCCACGTATCATGAGTTATATAGTAATATATTTTAATCTTTTGAAAAATTTCAAATGTTTCCACACCCTCACTTATAAAAGGACACAAAAATTCCACTCTTATACAGACTTAAAGAGCCTCTTATCTCAACCAATACCTACCTAAGTTCTATATAAACATCTGTATACATATCCTATAGGTTCTATTTTGATCATAATATCATCTTTATAAGGATTTAGGTGTAAACATGCAGAGCTTGTCTGAAAAAGAGGTATAGGTTAGAAATGGTTGTTGTCTTTTTTTATTTCATATTTTACCCCCTTCAAAATTATTTTAACCATTGTGATATAACAACATAAATATCTCCCATATACATAAATGTTACTATATTTATTTTATAACCTATTTATTCTGTTGATCCATCTAGTGGAAAATGAAAACATCTTTTGTATGTGAGCTTAGACTACCACCATCGGTAAATGATATATTTTATATTTCACCGCAAAATCTTATGGATGGTCATAATACTGGATTGAAAAAAATATTGATATATATGATAAAATTTTCATTATTTATTAGTAAATAATTTTTATAATTCATTATTTTAGCTTAAATGAAAAATAAAAACATCTCTATTATGAATTTGCAGACTATATCCTCATGAACTGATATATTCTATTTCTCATCATCACGTCACATATCTGGTATATATTGGTGGATTTCAATAAAAAATACGATAATTATGATATAATTATATTTCTATAATGATATAATTATACTTTAATTTTTTCTCTCATTTTTTCTAAAAAATAAAAATGCTACTCTTACATACGTACAGACTACCATCTTCATACTGTATTAAATTTATTTTAATAAACATCGTGGATGGTGGGTTATAAGAAAATTTTATCCAATCATATAACATGAACTTAAAAAATATTTAATTATGTATAACATGTACATAAGTGATTTAAATTGAATAGAAACATTAAAACAGTTATTAAGAATATAAATAATTATTATGAGTGTATTATTCAATATTTAAATAACACATGTGGACAGTCAGACTCAAGTTAAGGGATATTCTATATTAAATCCTAGTTTTTATATCCTTTATTTATTTATTTTCAATATTTTTCTCGTAAATCCATAGTTTTATATGGATGTGAATGTATTTGAATAAATTAATATAAAATTTAATTTTTCGACTACTTTTAATTTCAGAAAATTGTCTTTAAAAGGATTATATTTGCATATTTCATTTGTTACATATGAATTTGTTTACAAAATACATATGGATTGTTTGTTTAACTTATAATATTTATAAGGATATTAGAATTGTTATTCTATTATTTGATATTTATTTTCCATTACATGTTTCCATTATTTAATTTAATAAAACACATTTCTCAATTCGTTCATTGAATTTTATTATTAAAAATAGGGTTTTAAAGGATATGTATATATATATATATATGAAAATTTATTTCATATAAATTAAGAATTATATTTTTTGTGAGTTTGATTACAGGAATGAATGATTTTATGTGTTTTTTATGTTATAATATTTTCTAATTATTTATTATGATGGTTCTGCTTGATATTTCTCTTCAATGAAGTGGTAATTGATTTTATTGTCTGAATAATTATGTTCAAATTAACTGAGTAGGTCATTCCATTTTTAAGGGTTCTTATAATTGATTATATAAGTTTTCTATAAATATGACGTCCTATACCACCTAAATATATTTTCATTTCATGAAAATTACTTTTAGGGATTTTTTATTTAATAAGGTAAGCTAATGATATTTTGATTAATGGAATCATAATGTACTTTAGGGTTAAAAGGTTTGTTTTTTAAAAAAAAATCTATCTTGGGTTCTCAAATTTTCAACGAAACCCCCATGATAACAAGTTATTCCTTTAAAAATTATAAAAGTATTTTTAATGAAAATATTTGTGTATTAAAGTTGATTTCATGTGTATGTATTTTTTTTTAAGATTAGTGTTTATTTTATTAACGTAAAGATATTTTGTATGGTATCGTGGTTTTGAAATTTATTAAAGGGTTTATGTATTTTATTTTTTATATACATAGATTTTTATAGTATCACTCCACATTTTTAAATTTTTATCAAATTATTTAATATTTAATAGGAATAATGATGAATTTTAGTGAAAAATATTGAATATTTTCTTAAATATAAAATATGTTTCAGTTTAAAATTATTTTATTTTTGAAAAATGGAAACTAAGATATAGTGTTTTTTATGAATGGAAATTTTTTATGAGTTATTAACTGATTCTATAAAACAAAAACTTTGAGAAGGTCTCCATGAATCAAAAAAATGAATTACTATATTCAATTTAAATTATGGGTAGAATAAGGATAAAGTCCTTTTAGTTGGTATAGGTTCTAGGTTTAGATAATTTTATATGTTTTTATAATTTATGTAAATAAAATAAATAGATTTTATTTTATTATTATAATTAGATAAATTTTATATATTATCGTTTTTATTTATCTAATTTTTAATCTAATAAAAATAGTTTTCCTTTAGGGAAAGAAATTATTTTGTTTTAAGAAGAATGAAGAGGAAAATATCATACAAAATTATTAACATATTATAATAAGAATTAGAATTAATTTTTAACTATGAAGGATTGGTTAAAATATAATATTAATGGTGGTGGAATGAATTTTAGAGATCCACCACACTCAAAATAGAGGAACATGTGAATCGTAGAGCATTTTAAGAAACATCACCTGGATAAATTCAGTAAATCCTCCAACCTAGTGGTATTTGGGGGATGGTTTAGATATTCAGAATATATTTTAAAATTCAGGGGTTTTTTAGAGAATCAAAATAAAATTATAGCTATTTATTATTATAATGATAAAGCTAAATAGTTGTTTCCAATGGTAAATAAGACAATGGAAATAGAAGGGATTTATAACATGTAATGGGATGAATTTAAGAATAATATTCTAGAAAAATATTTTCCCAATTTGTAAAACCTATGATGGGAGATCATTTGTTGGAATTTAGAAAGGATGAGGATGAGTCCTTGGAAACATATAAAGAAAATTTCAATTCATTCTCAATGTATACACCAAATTGTATTCCAAATATTGATAGTAAAATCAATTAGTTTTACTCTGGATTCAAGGCATGATGTAGAAGTTTATTGGATTCTCCTGATTTTATATTATATGCAATTTTTTTCTATTCATATATGGTATAAATTGAATTTTTCAAGAATAATTTGTTCTATGAAAACAATCAGAAAAAGAAGTTCATGTTATAGGCCATAGGGAACCATATATTGGGTAAATATGATTGTATGAAAAAAAATCCATATTTTGATAAGTGTGGAAAAAGGAACCTTGGATAATGTTCTATAAAATATTGGAAGTATTTCTAATGCAATATTTTTGGACAAATGTATCAAAAATATAATGACATAGACCACAGTAATGATCAAAAAAATAATTAAAATCATAAGTAAGATGTTTTAATTGTTATAAGATGGGTCATTATGTGATTACTTTTCTGAATTTAGGATTTAAGGATTACTTGCATCAAGATCACAAGTAGAAAGTTGTGTATATACCTCTTTTAACTAATTTATAATTATTTAGAACATCTAGTGATGCATTGTAAGGTATACTTTGGGTTTATTTAGATTATTTAATTGTGAAGTTGTATTTAGTATCAGCATATTATTTCATTTTTGTTAAATTTTCTGGAAAATTGGAAATTTCACAACAAAAAATTTAGATAGATATTTTGGTAAAAATACTTGTGGGAAGTATTAAGTAAATACGAATTAATAATAATCTTAATTTTTTTACATATATAATGTATTTACCTAAAATACATATCATTTTTCCCTTTATTGAGACTGTTGTTATCCCATGTAATGATTTGATATTTTTTTATCATATTTAGATAGATTGTAGAGATAAAGATGTTGTCTTTTGGAATGTGCTTCACTTTTTATAAGAGAATGAATTCATACATTTGATAACATATCAATAATATTAGATATTTAATAAAATTGTAAATGAATTTTATTATTTTTATATTTTCAGATGAAGGAATAAAATATAATGGTTTCGATTGTGATGGAAATTTTAGAAGTAATTCCCATTATCATTTACTGGATGAGCAAAAAATTAAATCAAGACATGAAATTGGATTACAAGAATTGGAATTCATAAAAATGATTTTTTGATATAATGAATGTGTCTTGAAAGACATATCATTTATTTGAGATATCCTCAAGATAATTAGGAAATTTTTCATGAGTTTTGGAATTTTACTTCCAAATTTCATTGTTTGGTGTTCACATTTTAAGATAAATTGTAAAACACCTTGATTATTAGGTTATTTTGAGTTCATTTTTAACTAAGAATAGTTTGGTGTCATATTTAGAGTATATTTTTAGATAAAAAATGTTATATAATAGAGAAACCATGTGACATCTATTGTTTTTGGATTGCAGGAGGTTCATGGTTTATACATAGTTTCACAGAAATTGTGCTCTTTATTTCAGCGAGTTCAAATATAGTGTTTTTTAGTTATCCCATGGTTTGGTAACTATAAGTCCAAACCATGTAAGAGGTGTCAGTTTTAGATAGTAGTAGGTTCAAGGTAGGCATAGAGTTTGTCTAACTGTCAATCAAGAGTTAGAGACGTCGCAAAATTTCATTAAACGGGGGAAATTTCTAAAATACCCAATTACATTTTTTAGATACTCACCCCTCTTCCCCAACCATTAGACTAACATGGACCAGGGGGACCTTCCTCCTCCTACAACTCCATTATATAGAGTGTGTTAATGGTGATTAATTCGAATTTTAAGTGATTTATTTCATCCAGTGACTTCCTATCCTCCTCCCCTCCCTTCTCTCAAATTTTATAGTTTTTAGGTTTAGGTATTTTTTATTATTCCATAGGAAAATAGTGGAATCATCTGTTTCACATTGTTATTTTTTTAATCATTCATACAAGATATCCCAAGATGACTACCTCACATTATTGTGTGATGTTTTATTAATGTATGTGATTATGATGAATTCTATTATTTTATCAATCAAATTGGTTTTTTATTATCATTTTAGTTAATTTATTGATAATATTATTATAAAATAATTATTTGTTGTTTCTACAAATGTGGTTAAACCATGGCTGATCAACATGAGATCTATTGGATACCAGGGAGTTTGGATTAGTCTTGGAGGGACCAGTTAATGACTTTGGTTTCTTGAAATATTATGGGAATAATTTTTAAATGATGTAAGTGGTCTGAGATCATTACACATGGTTTTGTCAACTTATTTAGATGTGTGTGTGGTTTGTTATCTTAATCCCATTTGTGGTGTATTTTCTTCCTTTTTTGAGTTTATTGTTTTGGATTTAAAAGTCAGAACTCATACCTTCCAAAAATCATTAAATATCCTTTAGTGTTTATACAAATAAACCTATGAACACCCATTGGGAATCCCATTTCTTAAAAAGATTAGAGTTGTGTTGTAAAGGGTAAATTATGAGGGTTACCACCAAACATGGTTCTATTATTTGTTGGATTGATTAAATGTTTAAGGGATACATTGTAGGGATTGAGAATGATTTTTTAATGATATGTTGAGAGGGTGAATTTGAATGTTTTCAAATAATAAGTTTTTATAAAATACCTGTTCTTCCCTATAAAATATTTTAAGTGTGTAGGTTGATTTCTAACAAGGATTTAAGGTTTCAAATAGTTAAAATAATGTTTAATTTTTTTATTGTTTTAAAATGAGTTGTTGAACACCATTTGATTTTAAAAAGGAATTTTTGGTATATTACAAATGTTGTTTTAATAAGAGTTGGTGGTTTCCATAAGGTTCAAATTTCTCTATGGATCATTTTTAAGGTATTGATAGAAATAAAGGATTTTTCCTTATTTTGGGTATTAAAGAGGAAGAACCATGTTTTGAGTGTGGTATCATAATTATTTTAATGGATGTCTGAGATCCAACATTTTTCATAGAGAGTATAGAATGGGTGTTTTTTTGTATAAACGAATTGACAAACTCATCTATGTTTTTTGTGTTAATTTTATATTAGGAAGATGGTAATTGAAAAAGTATTATGAGTTGTTTTGGGATATTTTGAATGTTTGTTATTTGGATTGTTGGTTATTGATAAATGAATAAGTGATATAATTTTTTACATGGAATTATTCATTGATGAGTTAAGGTTATAAATGGAATTATTCATTGATGAGTTAATGTTGGAAATGGAATTCTTCATTGATGAGTAATGTTGGGAAATGCAATTACACATTAATGAGTTGACTATCAACATGAAACTCCAACTGTATGGTTCTAGATGTATGACATTTTAATACCCCAATATTGTATGGTATTTACCTTCTTAATAGAATTTATTTTATTGGGTAGCTTACATTTCACATGACAAAAAAATTAAAAGAACAGTTACATACTCTTCAATGTTAAAATTACAATTAAAAATAGTAATTTCACCATTATAATAATAACATCACCCATGAAAATATTAAAAATATTTTGGTAAATTATAATTGAAAATACGATACATTTCAATCATAGAATATATAAATAAATGTTTTAAAAATAATAAATTAAGTCTTGGGATTTTTTTGAAATGTAAATGTTTAATTACAATATTATAATTACTATAATGATATAAAATAAAATATATTTACATAAAATATATTCATCAATAATTATTGTATTCCTACAATTATAAAAAAAATTAAGAGACCATAATTAATATTTCAAAGTGTCGTAGATTTGGTTATAATATTAAAATTGGTATTTCTTGAATAAATAATGATTTTAATAAAAAATTAAGTTTCACATATTTATAAAATTATTTTCATAAAATGGATTCTATTTCAAAAATCAACCCATTAAAAATGTTCTAGGTGATTTTTTGGGATTTTTTGAAATAGTGGAATTATTGGTGAATAGTGAAATTAAGTTATTTACAGTATTGGAAATTATAAGTAAATAAATGAATTATTAATTCATGTATAATGAATGTATGAGGTAATAACCCATTAGTTTTTAATAAAGTTCTCTTGTTATGGTATTTAGTATTAAAAATAAAAACTATTGATTGTTTTGATCCAAAATAATAATCAAATGTATACAATAAAAAAACCCCACTCGTCCCATTATAAATACTAACACTGACCACCCCTTCTCCTCACATATTCTAAGTATTTAATGATGATAAAATTATGAAAAATTTCTATTTTAATCCACTTACACATGTATTGGTCTTTCTTTCCTCGAAAAAAAGACAATTTCTATTTCTCCTAAAGAGGTTCTCAAAGTGATAACATTCAAGAGGTAAAATCCACTTTCATTATCTTTTATTTTTTTTCTTTTATTACTCTCTAATAATGTCCCCATACAAGTTGACATGATAAATCAAATATCATAAATATAATTTAATCTTATTTTTGGAATGTAATATCTATCCTCAAACCACTTTTGGTCTCATTTTAATTATAAAAATTAGAATATCATATGTAAGTTGTTGACTATCCTCCTTGGTAAAAGATGAGATTGGATTTTTCATCACTTGCTTAAAAACTAGTCAAAAAACCATTTTAGGGTTAAAAAATATTTTAATATTTGTATTACAACTTCTTTAATGTTCTGAAACCAATATATATAAATTATACTAAATAAAACTACACTAGTTCATGATTGTCGTAAAACAACTGCTAATGTAAACTAATAATTTTTAATTAATTTTTTTTCAAATAAATAATCCTAAAACCATTTAAAAAATGATATATATAAACATTTAAAATAATATAATTTTAATAAAAGCATTCTATTACACTTCTGGATAATTAATACAAATTTACAAGAAATCACATTATTATACCCAAGGAAACCAACCATAAAACTATAAAATGAACACTCTTGGAACAAAAATAATAATAATAATAACTCATCATAAAGTCCATAAATGAAGGAATTAAAATTAAAATAAATGAAATATATCTTAAAGTTCTTAGGAATCTATTAATTAATCTAATCTAATCTCATTATGTGGGTCATTAGTCAAGTGTCAAATACTTCTGGACATATGTAAGGGCTTTCTCATATAAATTTTATTTTGGTGATGTATTAATTAATCACCAATTTTTTATTTTTTGTGGTGTTTGTATACTTCCCCTTTTATTTATGATCATAAATCATTGAAAATTTTATTAAATATCTATATTTTTGGTAACACTAATATGTTCAATGACTATGTCATATACATTTTTTAGATACAGTGTTTGATTTGAATGTTGTTTTTTTAGGGAAATAAAGGAAAATATGTATCCACTAATAAATATGTATATTTTGATGATTTATATTGATTCATTAATTAATAATATTATTTATATATTTTAATTATTCATCGAAAATGAAAAAATGGGGGAGCTCAATTATATATATCCCCATAATGCATTGATTGGTCTCATGAGGCAAAAAAAAGTGAAAAACCCCATTTTTGTTTGTCATAAAGAAAAATCAGATGGGTTTATGCCCATATACATAATACATCTTGTGAAATGTATTCACAGTAGTGGTTCATGTTCCATTTACATGATTTCCAATAATTAATCATTTCCTTCCTTCATTATTCAATCATTACTCTCCCTAAGATTTTCACCATGGAAAATATATGTATACATTTTCATTCTCAGTTTATTGATAAAATGTCATTTTCTAATAAATTTTTAACCTTTCTATATGGATTAGGCTTTATTGATCATGCTACACTTATTATTTATTCATATTTCTATTATATATAACCCTTACTTTTCATTTTTTCTCACCCTTTTATTTGTTTTCCATCCTTTCTTTTTGAAGATGAAATAATTCAATAAGTGTCAAAGAAGTGGTATATTTTACTTTTTATGTTATTTATTTAATTTCCAATGTAAAAATTGAATCAAGTTTATATCGAGTTCCTCAATAATATTAAACATATCGATCATTATTGATATGATCTAGTGACTCTATGCCATTGTAAAATATTTAGGCCCTGACTCTAGGATACATTGGTTGGGGTCATTAATGTTGGTATTAGATATTGTTTAGTAAAAACCATGAGAACTAGATATTAAATAGACGTGATAATTATAATAGTTTCTTATAGTGCATTTTTGGAATAATGTACATGATGATTATGAGATAACTAAGTCTGTGACGTTATTTAGTAATGAAGGATAATGTAATAATGGGAATCAACACTCGTGGACTTTGTCGGAATGTCTCAACTGAGAAACTCAACAAAGCTAGCTTTTTGGATGAGTAGATCATGAAAATATTTAAACAAATTACTAATTTTATGAATAATAACCATACTACACCTATTTTGGATAATTTCATGGAAGCACCAATATCTTATTGGTACTACTACTCTAGTGGTAGTTATGCAATGGATCAAGTCTCTTGAAAATATATTTCTTGAATTGGGATGTAATTAAAGGGAAAAGGTAGTTTTGGAAGCATATTTACCCTAGGGTGATGTTGATCAATTGTGGTTGTTGATCCAAAATACTAAGGGTGAAGATGAAATAGAATATATAGAATAGATAAATTTTAATAAAACATTATTCTAAATATATTTCCATAAACATAAGAAATGAATAATTAAAGAAAAAATCCTAATCATAATGAACAAAGAATAAGAGAGTGTTTCAAAGTACGAGGATACCTTAAAAAGAATATATAGTTATTATATAGATTACATACTCCATTTGGAATACATGATTGAATATTTCATTGATGGTCTTAAGCCAAATATTTTAATATAACAGGATTTTGAATCACCTTCATCATTTGATAAAATATTATTAAGTTCCATTAAAAAGGAGAAGTAATTTTCATGATCATATATGATCATGGTAAATAATGATAGGAATATGTCTTCTGATTACCTTCAAAAGGGTAAATCATGAATTACAAATAGGGGGAAATGAAATTCTCATTATGATTTTTTTTTGAAACAATCATCATGGGAAATGCATGAAATGAATGGGAGTTTGTAGTAAATGTAGATAAAAGGGTCATCAATAAAATTAATGTAAGAGAAAAAACCAAATCAATTATATTGAATAATTTAATTGAAAAAATTGTGGCATTATTTAAATAAAGGTCCCATGCACCATGGGAATCTACCACAGAAGAGTATAAATGGGGATATTGAAGCTTATGTGATCCCTAAAGCTAATGTAGAAGAGGCCAATGATTTGGTAGGTGGTACATTAATCCTATTTTGAAATTTAGTAAATTCATTATTTGATTCTGGATCGTCAAACTCTTTTATATCTTTCTAGTATTTCAAGCAAATTATATATATCCATTTTGATTTAATAATGGCGTTTTCAATCAATATTTTGATAGGAAATCTCCTTACAAAAAAATGTGTTGTGAAGTCCCAATTATGGTGTCTAAATGTCTTTTATTTTCTAACCTTATCATCATTATTATGGTTGAATATGATATAATCTTCTATATGGATTGGAATTTAAAATATGAAGTTAATATTTTTTAAAAATCGAAGAAAACTATTATTTATGAGGAAGATGAGGAATTCATTTCCATTAGAGAATAAACATCATAATATGACTCTTATTAAGATACACACCCTATAGATCTACTAAATGAAATTATTGGGAAGGAACAAACAAAAAAAATATATGAATTAATACGGTAATATTTTAATAGGGTTTTATATATTTTACAATAATACAAATATTTATTTCCTAAGGAATTACCAGGACAGCCCCTATAGTGTGAAGTTGATATTACCATTGATTTAATCCCTAATTCAAGACCAATATCAAAGAGACTCTATATAGTGGTCACTATTGAATTATTAGAGATAATAAATAAATAGAGTAGTTGAGTAATAAGGGATTTATATTCAATAGTGTTTCTCCATAGGCATCCCAATTTATCTTTGTTAATAAGTATCATGGATCCATGAGATTGTGTATTGATTATAGTAAAATCAATGAAATTATGATAAAAAAGTATCCACTACCTCACATTAATGACGTATTTTGTTAAATTCATAGATATAAATATTTTTCAAATGTTGACCATCATTCAAGATATCATCAATTGTGAGTAAAGATGGAATACACACTAAAGATGAATTTTTTAACTGTGTATAGACATTTTGAGTTTACAGAAATACCATTTGGATTAACTAATTAACCCTCAATTATTATGCATCTGATGAAAAAAAATTCAAATAACATCTTGATGAATTTATAGTATTCATTGATAATATTATGGTATATTATAAAACATATAAAGACGATGAGAATCAATTGAAAAAATATTTTTTGGACTCTCACTATAAAATATTTATATACTCAATTTATCAAGTGTGAATTCTGGATTTAGAGGCATTCTTTTCCTAGAGTTATTATGTCTATGGATGGAATATTAGTTGATCCTATGATGATAACGGTAGTTCAAGAGTGTAATACACTAATGATCATAACCAAGGTACATATTTTCCTTCATTTAAAAGGTTACTATCACTGTTTCATTCGAAAAAAACATCTAATTGGATAAACTGTTAAAAAAGATCACGCGTAAAGGGGTTAAAATTTTATGGAAAAAAATAATGGGCATATGTTTTTGAAGAATTAATGTGAATAATGTTCAATGATCTGATTTTGACTCTACAGTCTTGAAATGATGGGTTTTTGATATATAGTGATGCATTAATGAAAGGATTATGTTGTGTCATTATGAAAAATGATAATATTATTCCACATGAATCATGGATGCTAATGGCTCATTAATAATATTATCTAAATCCTAATATAGAGTTAGGAAATGAAATATTTTCTCTGAATATATGGAGACACTCTCTCTATTCTATAATTTGTGAGATATATAAGGATCACAATAGTTTGAAATACATATTAACAAAGAAATAACACAACATGAGGCAAATTTGACGGCTTCAGTTACTCAAATATTATGAAATCTATAAAAAATACCCCCCAAGAAAATAAAATAATGTAGTGGATGCATTAATTAGAAAAGAACATGGATTTATACCCTAATTTATGAATGAGGAGGGTTCATTGTTCATGGATTTAGTAAAGATGGATATGGAAATTTTTATGGAAGATGAACTATCACTCACTTTTAAAATATTTTCCAAATAATCATCATTATAGATGATAAAAAATTTCCCAGTATGATGTTGATAATTTTATAAAAAATAGATCCCTTAAGGATGGAAAATTTAATGACTTTTTGTTTGAGGATTGAAATATGAAATTTGGAAAATTATTATATGTTTTATAAATACCTGATCTAAAAAGGGAACTAATAGAAGATGTTAATAACTCAATGTTCTCTATACACCCTGATAGTACCAAGATGTATAGAGGTGTTAAGGAACATTTTTAGTTGTATAATGTGAAGAATGAAATGTATGACTATGTGGAAAGATTCTTAGTTTTTCAATAAGTGATAGCTAAGACAAAACATCCTAGAAGAGTCATGTAACCTCTGAAAATTCCAATGTCAATGTGGGATGACATTGTGATGGAATTTTTCATATGAATACCAAGGATACCTTTAAATAATTATGTGATATAGGTTAGTGTGTATTTTCATGCAAAAACGCCATATTTTCTTTCTATAAGATAATATTTACCTCATAAGTGCATATCAATGCTCTATATTAATGAAGTTTAAAGACATCATGGTTCCCCATTATCAACTGTGAATAACTTATATCCTTGTTTTGCATTAAAATTATGAAAGAGTCTTCAGAAGGATTTGGATAATGAGATTTATTGGTTTATATATTACTATCTTCAAATCCATGGGAAATTAAAAATAATTTTTCAAACTTTGGAAGACATGTTTAGAGATTTTTCACTTGACATTCAAGGTATGTGTGATTAGTATTTACCTTTGTTATATTTTTCCTACATTAATATTATCCATTGAAGTATTCAAATGGATCCATATAAAGAATAATATTGAAATATATCTCATACTCCAAATTCTTGGGATGAATATGGTGAGAGGAAACATAATGTCCCAGAAAATACTAAAGAGGCAATGAAAAAGATAAATACTATTCAGAATCATTTTGATGAAGATCAAATTTGTTAAAATATTTATGCTGAAAACCAAAGAAAGTGTTTGGATTTTGAAGTGGGAGATCAAGTCAATCGGAATGTATCTCCGTGGAAGGGTCTTGAATGGTTTTGTAAAAAAAGTAAACTGATCCTCATTTACAATAAACCATTAAAAGTTCTAGAAATAATGGAAGTTATATATTACAAACTAGAAATTCCATTATGTCTCTCCAAAGTATAATAAGTGTTCCACATATCACTATTATGTAAATACATTCTTGACCCAATACATTTACTCACATATGATCAAGAATAAATGAACTTAATTTTTATTACATCAAAGAGCCTATCGACATTCTTAAAACTAGAGATCTTGTATTGAGAAATTATATGGCTCGATTGCTAATGGTTCTTTGGTGAATCCATACAATGAAAAAAAAATCAGTGTAGGAACCTACGGGTGTTTTGAATAAGAGCCCCCATCATCTGATTAGAAGTTAATATTCATGAAAAATTACAAAGAATAAATTTCCAAATTATTGAATAATATATCACCCGAGGATTTTATATTATGTATCTTCATAATTAATTCAATTTATTTGATAGCTTACATTGCATGCAACAGAAAACATAAACGAACCATGATATAATTTTAAAATATAAAATTATAAATAACCTCATATATGAAAATTTAATTAAAATTTAGGTATCACATAAATTAAAATGTAATATATTTATATTATAATGTATGTAACTAAATGTTTTAAAAATGATAAATTAAGTGATGGTGCAGTTTTGAAACATAAATGTTTATATAAAATTATATAATTAATATAATATTTTAAAAGAAATTTTATTTTCATAATTTAGAATCATGAATAATTATTTTTTTGTACTATAATTATAAGATAATTTTATGAAACCATTATTAATTCTTAAAAGGGTCATAAAATTGGTTATAATATTAAACTCTATATTTTTTTAATAAATGATGAGTTTAATTAAAATTTAAATTTATCAAAATTGAATAGTTATTTTCATAAAATGGGGTATTTTTTTAAAATCTACACGTCAAACTAATTTTAGTATATTTTTTTGGTATTTTCCCAAATATTTGAAGTTTTTTATAAATAGGGAATTAACGTAACTTACAGTATTTAACATTATAATTAAATGAATTATTGAGTCATGGATGAGGTAATTAAGAGTTAATCACTCATTTTTTAGAACTCGCATGCTCTATTTACTATTTGTATTCTTGTAAATCAACAGTATTGATAGTCTCGAGCATAAATAATTAACAAATGAATAAAATAATCAAAAACACCCCTCACCTCCTATTATAAATACTACCCCTCAACACCCCTTCCCCTCACACCTTCTAAGGCCTGTATTTTCCTAATATTATACCCAGTTAGTATCTCAAACCTATTTCTCACTTCATGTTATTGATGGTATCACCTAAAGACCATTTTCAATTTCTTTAAGGAGGCTCTTTTGGAGACGTCATTTAAGAGGTAAAATCCATCTTTATTCTTTTTTTACTTCAGTTTATTCAATAATTATCTCCAAACATTACCTATATAAAAGTTACAAGATAACACTAGTATCATACGTGTAATTTAATTTTATTATTTTAATGGAATATCCATCAAATAATCTCTTCTGGCATCCTTTTAGTTATAAAAATGGAAACACCATCCGAAAGGTGTTGATTCACCACCTTCAAGGACAAAAAGTTCTTTATTTAAATTACACCCTTCACGGATAGTGATAAAACCATTTTTATGGATAAAAATATTATAATATGGTTATTAAATATTATTTAATTTTTTTTACCATTATATATACATAATATTAAATAAAATTACACTAGTTCATGATGATCATAAAAACAGACGAAAAAAGTAATATTTTTTTATTAACAATTTATCTAATTAATCATCCTCATAATATATAACCAAATTATATATGAGAAAATTTAAACTAATTTAAATATTTCAATACCATTCCATTTCACTACTATATAATTATTCCCATTTTACAAGAACATGCATAATTATACACTAGGGAACTAACAATAAAATCATGAAACAAACACCCTTATAACAATGAAATAAACATTATAACTCATCCAAATAGCTATAAATGAACATATTAAAATTATAATAAAAAATATATATGTTTAATAAGTTCTGGATTATGTAAATTAATGAATCTAATTTCATTATGTAGGAAATTGACTTCAAGTATAGAATGCTTTGAGACATAAGGTAAGGGGCTTCTCATCACACTTTTATTTTTAAAAGATATGCTTTATTCACCACTTATTTCATGCCTCTATTGTATGTATACTACCTCATTTATTTATGATCATAATTCATTGAAGGTATCATTATATATACATATTTAATTTATCATTTAAATGTTCATTATCTATGATGTATACCATTTTTACATTCAGAGTTTTCTTTTAATGTTGTTTTAAATGGGGAAATATTGATAAATATGTATCCTCTACTCAGTAGGGATATTTGGAGAAGTCATATTGATTCATGAATTAAATAAATCATTTAGATACTTGAATAATGATATGGAAATAAATACAAGGGTGGGGCCATCTATAGTTATCCCATCAATGAATTAAGAGGGTGCATGAGATAAAACATTTTTCAAAAAACCCTTCATGTTTCTTTCCATGTAGAATTAGATAGATTTATACCAACAAATCTAAACCTTATCATTAAATTTATTTATGGTAGTGGTTTTTATTCTAGATACATGATGTTAAATAATTAATTATTTCCTTTATTCAGTATTCAGTTATTACTATCCATGATTTTTTCACTATGAAAAAAATCTATATATGCGTTTTCATTCTCACATTATTGATTAAATTCAAGGAACTTTTCAATTTTTTACCTTTATATATTGATTATACTTTATTGATGACTCTTCATTTATTATCAATTCATTTTAATGTTCTATATAACCCTTACAGGGTCTTTGATCTCAGCATTTTATTTTTCTTTTATCTCTGTGTTATGAAGACCAAATCATTGAAGAAGTGTCCAAGAATCAGTTTATTTTCTTTTGTTCTATTCTATGTTTAATTTCCAATGTAATAAGTAAAACATGTATTTATATAATTCTAAATGACTACTAAATTTAACAATACTTGGGCATGTGATCTCTTGAACCTATGCCAATGTAGTATATGTTAGGCACTGACTTTGGGATACTAGGTTCGGCATATTTACATACATGATGCTCCACGTATGAGGCATAGAGTGTGAGACATTAAGATCTAAGTGTATGTTTATGTATGTTGACATGATGCTCCACATCCAATGTTTAGAGAGATTGATTTGATACTCTATGGGTATAGTTCTAGATGTTATACATAGTACTCAACATCCAAGTTATATCAAGCTAGATTGATGATTTAGACTTCCATGTGTAAGATTTTGGATGAAAACACCATTAATTTTTTTTAATTATTCTTCAGACTATATTTCAAGTCTCAAAATACCGGCTCAGTTAAATGCACATTTGTTTCCCTAGTGTCTCCTTAAAACCGACAGTCCAATGGGATACCAAATAAACTATTATTTCTTTTGAAATGTATAACCCTTTCTATATTATTAACCAACTCCACCTTTTACCGACATAAATTGTTTCCCTATAGAACATTTTATATAGATTCTATTTTCACTAGCCTACTGAGTTATACTCACACTCGGACCATTCCACCACCACACATGGGTACTCGGGCATCTCTAACATGTTCATTGTAGGAATTGGTTTATAGTGAGGCATATGTGGATTATTTCATAATTATGCGGGATAACTCAGATGGTATATCGAAGTTGGATTTGTTATGGATCAGAGGTATAGTTGACCACTTTCCATGTATTTTATTCTATTTTCTAGGTTTTGATAACCGTTATAACAACCATGCTATTTATTTCAATTTTAAACATTATTTATTAGATAAAATATCACTTAATACAAATCAAAATATCGAGAGGTATATTTTCGTTGAGGAATCAGAACATTACATAAGAACATAAAAAGTGAAACAAAACATTTTCATTGAAAGATTCTTTTACATGACCACAACATTCCTTCATACTAAACACAACATGGGATAACATAAGGATGTACCCAAGAAAGGGGTGAACTACAAAGCCCAATAAGTGAGTAAACTTGGAATAACATGATGAATATAATACATGCTAGGAAAATGGAATATCAATATATCATAATAGAAACATGAACCTAAAGGCATGATATTTAATGATTATCATAACATGGAAATGTTGTAACAACTTAAAACACTTCATCATAAATATAACGGAATCACGTAACCCCTGTACTAACATGGTGGAAAAATTTACTAAAATGAATCTGGTAATCCCCTATCCAAACAAGACGTATCAAGATACTAAACATTACCCAATTCATTGGAGCGCTATAAAATTCTGGGTGCACCCGTCACTTTAACTTCATTCTCATGCTTAAGTGATCCACATAGATCATAAAACATGGATCTATTATTCATCTTAATTTATTATATTATCAATGAGTGTGGAATAAATATATTTCATTCTTAACTAAAAAAGTTTTATGTGAATGAACGTGAATACCCTTGATAGAGGAATGGGTATGGTGTTCACTACATGTTGATTTTGGCATGGAAATATCTCCGTGCAATTTCGACAGCATAACGGCATGACATAATAATGCATAAGAAGAGTTGATTATAGATAATGGGTTATCTCATAATATATACATGAAATGGGAAGTAATAGGGTCATATAAATAAAAGTTCCAAAATAAGGAATTTTTAAGTAGAAGGTGTGACATAATAAAGAAACTTTAAGAAAAAGGAGGAATGAAATAACTCGTACAAAATTTATTCATTGTAACAGGTGTACATGGGTGGTATAATTGATATATTAAGGGTTATCTCATAATTAAATCATAATAATGGAATTATTGGGGGTTCTTCAAAACATACCCCCATCATTTGTACTTGGAAATAAAAGTGTGTAACAATATTAGGAAACTTGGAAAAAATAGGAACGGAAAAAACCCTTACAAGAGGGTGACTTCAAAAGCTAGTAGATGGGATTATTTAGAAGTTAGGGTGACTTGGTAGGATTCAAGATAGGTTAGGATAGATTAGGGCAGTGATCCATGGATTTTGAGTTAATTGAAGTGAGATCATGGGTGGGTTTATTGAGGAAATTAGAGGGGAATTATTTAATATTACACTAACTTTTGTTTTGGAATCTATATAATTAAATATTTAAAATCACAAACCATACCTAGGTTTTTACCCATGTTTTATTCCAAATAGTAGTGTAATTAATTTTTTTATAAGCTCATGGGCCCACTATATTAATTTATTATCCTTACTTATGTGGAGGTGAGTCGCATTATTAATGAAATAAACTTAAAATGATAAAATATGTTATACATTTTTGAGGACTCACTAAGGCACTGTAAAATAATCCAAATAAATAAAAAATGAAATTATTTTAAATCTAATAAATATATTTGTATGAATATCCCATTTATAGTATTTATTACATCACTATTGGGATATTATGAAGTCATAAAACACATTATATTCTTGTACATTATGTAATTTTAACCCAAAAATTGGACTATCTCAGAAAATTATGAAAAAATCACCATTAGATAATTTCAACATATTTATTTATAAAATAATATTCATTTTATCTAAATAATTTTCTTAATATGTTAATTTTCACTTTTAAAATTAGAACTAAGATTTATTGAAAATTGATGGGTTTTGACAAAAATAATTTTTAAACCTTAATAAAAAATTACATTTAACTTCATAAAAATTATATACTCGTTTATTATTAACAAAATTAATTTGATAATAATATTTTATTCAAATATTAATTATTTTAAAAAATAATTATTTACTTAAAATAAATTATTTAAAAATACACTTTCTATTTTATCGTATAAAAGTATAACTCTTATCTAACTAATTAACTAATCATTTATAGATAAGTAATTGATATAATCATCATTTATTAGAGTTATTTTTATAATATTATTAATAAAAAATATTTTAATATTATAATGCGTATATTTCTCAAAAGAACCATTTTAACCTGAAAAACCAATTTATCAAATTAATCATTTTTTATGAAATAATACTAACAAAAATGAATTGATGGAATAAGACATTCATTTTTATAAAGGTATTGTACAATAAGTAAATAACACCTTATTACATAACCCCTTATAAAACCTGCATATAACATAAGGGCAAGGTGTGTGATGGTGACAGACTCTTGGGGAAGCATGGATAACATCACCCAGGTGGAAATCGCTATTAACATGAACTTCTATCATGGGTGATTCTATTCTAGCTTAACGTGTTGAATCTAGAATTGGGATTTGTCAAGAGTGAAGCCCAGTGACTCTGCGTCCTTTCTGAGCTTTGAAAAATGAGCTTTGAATGACCCAAGTCTACTAGATGAGTCCATCATCTCCTTTTTCTATGTCAAAAGCTTTTGTTATGAAATTATATTTATATTAGATTTGTGACCACTATTCAACATGTATATTGTCAAAGGTAATGATATTTAATGGACATTTAATCCCAAAAATAATAAATAAAAAAGTGTGCATGTGTTTTCTATATCCATAACACATTAAAATGATGGGAATTTTTTCACAAACGGTTGGGTTGATACAACCTTCCCCCATTAAGAAATTTCTCCCTCAAAATTTCCTTTTCCAACCTGAAAACAGATGAGGGTAACTCTAACTAATCGCTTCCTCTGGTTCCCATGTTTCTTCTTCAAACTTGTGGTTTCTCCACAACACATTGACTAGAGGAATTGGATTATTTTGTAGAAATTTTTCTCTATGATCTATGATCTTCACCCAATTATCTTTAAAAGAGAGGTCATTCTACATGGTAACACCTCTGGATTTAATACAAGTGAATGGATAGGTCTGTACTTCTTTAATAGTGATACATGAAACACATCATGTACTTGAGACAGGTTCAGTTGATGTGCTAGTCTATATTCCACTACTCCAACGCGATCAGGGATCTCAAAAGGGATGATGTACCTTGGACTATGCTTTCCCATCTTCCCAAATCTCAAAACTATATTCCATGCTGATATTAAGAGGAAATCCATATATCCAAAAAAAACTATAGATCTCGTTGATGGTTGTCAGCATAACACTTTTGAAAACTCTGAGCATCGTTGATGTGCTCTTAGATGGCCTTAACCTTCTTCACCAGTTCTACTACCATTTATAGATCTCCAAGTATTATCTACCCAACATTATACAAATATTTTTGTGTTCTGAACCTCTTCCCATAAAGGGATTCATAACAATCCATTTGGATGCATGAGTGAAAACAATGGTTGTAAGAGAACCCGACCAGAGGATGATGTTGATCCCATCCTCCATTGATTTCCATTGAGCACCCTCTCAACATTTCCTAAAGTGTTTCGGTAGTCCACTCATATTGGACATTAGTTTGAGGATGATAAGTTGTACTAAATTTTATCTCACTATTCAGAGCGTGTTGGAGACTCTTCCATATCATAAAGGGGAATCATATATTTTGATCAGATACAATTGAGAGTGGTACACCATGCTGCCTTACCACTTCTTTGATGTATATATATTCTATTTGATCAAATGTGAAATCTTATTGAATCTAAATGAAGTGTGTAATCTTTGTAATATGATCCACCACAACCCTAATAGCATTGTTTTTTTGGATTTCTTCAAAAGTCCAGTGACAATTTACATGGTGATGTTCTCTCATTTTATGTTGGTATGGTTAATGGTTTCATTATCCAAATAGGCTTCTGCATCTCATCCTTCACTTCGTTACATAATAGGAACTTTGATGTATATCTGGAGATCTTCTTCTTCATGTTATCCCACCAATGATGCTCTTAGATATCGTAATTCATCTTTTTCTTTCCTAGATGAATGAAGAAACTCTAACTATGTGCATCATCCAAAAGTTATTTCATTAACTTCAATTTTATGGAACACATAGTCTTGAAATAAATCTCTAAATTCCATCTTAATTGACAATGAAATCTATGTATTCCCTTTTTTGATAGCTTCCACTTTATTCTATATTCCTACATCATCTTTTTTAGCAACCATTATCCTTTCCAAAAGAGATGAATGATAAATCATTTGTGAAAGGTTTGATGATGTTAATTTTTTTATAAATCCCATGAACATATTCACCAAATCTAAAAATATTGGATGCATTTAAATTCTCATCAAAGATAGAATTTTCATGTCCTTTCTACTTATAGAATCTTCCACCTTGTTCGCATTCTCAATGTGGTAATGGATTTAGTATTCATTATCCATGATGAGATCTAACCATCATCATTATCTAATGATCTTCTATTTCGATGTGAATACATATTTTTTCACATTTATAAAAAATATATATCTCACAAATTTCCCCAAATAGATAATGAAACCATATTTTCAACGCAAATATCGCAGATTCCAACTCTAGGTCAAGGATGGTATAATTTTTCCCATGTAGTGTAGACTTATTTGAGGCATAGGCGATGACTTTTTCATTATGAATCAACACACATCCCATGGCATTTATCAGAGAATTACTGAAGAATAAAAAAAGATTCCCACATTTTTGTAGTGTCAGAACCTAAGCAGTGATAACTCACTTTTCCAACCCCATGAAGCTATCTTCAAATTTATCATTCCAAGAAAACTGACTCCCTTCTGAGTTATCTTGGTTAGAGTGTTTTAAAATAATAAGAAATTTCTCACGTAATGGGTATATTATCTACCTAACCCTAGGATGTTATGGATATCCATCACATATTTTGGCCTTTTCCATCCCCCAACTGCTTTTTTGGAACGATCTATAGATATTCCATTGCTTATGATGATATTACCTATGAATGAGGCTTTCATTAACTAGAACCCACTCTTTCTGTACTATTCATAGAAATTATCTTTCATAAGGTCTATAGTATAGTTCTTATAAGCTCCTCATGCTCCCCCATGGATTTTCATTATATTATTATATCATCTATAAAGACTACCACAAATTTGTCGATTTAATCATTAAAGACTCCATTCATCTTGTACATGTTTATAATTGCAGCATTAGTGAGTATGAAAGGCATTACTATAAATTCATAGTGCACATACCTTGTAGGAAAAGTAGTCCTGGGTATATCCTCCTTCTGCCCCCTTAGTTCGTAATATCTTTACCCTAGATCCACTATGGAGAAGTATTTTTTTCCATGTAGCTCATCGAACAAGTCATCAATTTGAGGAAAAAGATACTTTTTATTTATCATGATTTTGTTGAGCTCACGATAATCAATTCAAAGTCACATTGATTGATCCTTCATCTTGACGAAGAGGACTGGTGCACCCCTTGGCGAATCTCTTGGGCATATAAACCCATCCAGATTCACCTATAGTTGTTTCTTTAGCTCCTAAAGAAGAAAAAAATATATTCTATAATTAGTCTTTGATATTGGCCACACCCCAAGTATAAGATCAATCCAAAATTCCACATCTCTTATAGGAGGAAGACTAGTCAATTCTTCAGGAAACACATTAGTGAATTCCCTCACAATAGGCATGTCTTTGAGTATGGTTCCTTCCTTAGACTCAATCATCTAAGAAATACATGCGTTCTCATAAGAAAGTAATATCCATTCATGACATGATGGTGCTATAGAAGATTCATCCTCCTCATTGAAATTGTATTGAAGTAGGGATTGATTCACCATATTAGGAGTGATTTCCCTCTCATGAAAATTCATGTTTCCTCTATATAGAGAAATACAATCCATGCCAGGAATTGCATCAAATTCCACCAATTTAAGTATGATGAGGTTTTTTGTCACGACCCGTCCTTGGGGCCCGTTCCGTGAATACCTCAAGCCTGCCTTCCATAGGCCAGGGGCTGGAAACTAGAACCAAAGGCGTAAATCCCAATATCTGGGAAGTCATTTCCTTTATAATACATAAAAACATCCAACCAGAGTACAAGCGGAAGTAATACACTAAGTACAAAAGAATGTGATGAAAAGTAAATGGGCCAGAATACAAACCCAACTGAGAAGTACAGCTACAACTGAATGAAAGTACAACAGAAAAGATGAATAGCTGGAAAATAGAAGCAGCTCATGGGTTGTCCACCTCGGATCCTACCTGAAGGGTAGGTATAGATACCCTCCACAATGCTCTCACTCTCCGACCTCCTTCATGTACTTTCTAGTCGTGTAGTCCACCTTCGGGTACCGTCTCGTCGTGTGGTCCTTCTCTGGGTACTGTCTCGTCCTAGTACACTCAATCTCTGTCAGCGATGTCCGTCGTCTGCATCCAACACAACGAGGTGCTGGCATAGACCGCACAGAGGTGAGTATAAAGATACTCAGTAGGGACCCCGAGACCCTCAATGTCTCAATAAATCTAACAATAATATCCACAAAGAAGGATCTCAATAGATAACCCTTACTTAGTTATAAGCCCATACTTATACCATAGTTATCAACTAACCCATCTCAATCATGAGGAAACACAATGGTTATGAAATCAACAGATAACCACTACTTAGGTATATGCCCATACATATACATAAGTTATCAAGTGACCCATCTCAATCAAGAGGTAAACACAAAGTCATTGACTCAGCTCAAACAAGGATTTTCATTATCGAAACCACAACTGCTGGAGAACTCCTCCTCTGTTGAGTATAGTAGCCATGTCACGACTCTGAGACGCTAATCACTAACCTTAGACTGCTGATGTACTCCTCCTGTCAAGTACCACGGGTCTGCTGCCAAATACCGGGCACTCCGTCCGCTATGGGTCTACCGCCAAATACCGGGTGCTCCCCATAATAGCCTACAGAGTTACTCCTCCTATCGAGTATTGCGGGTCTGTGCCAACTACCAGGCACTCCGTTCGCCATGGGTCTCCCGCCAAAGACCAGGTGCTCTGTCCACTGGGCTAATCAAATCACTCCGTCTCGAATCGGTCAAGCAGTCATCAGGTCTACAGCTACTAGGTCTCCAAACTCCGTACTCTCATCTCCGGGAGGGTCCGATCCACGAGCCACTGGTCGATACTCCAAGTATCACAAATTCCAATGTAGTTGTATCTTAGCGGTCCGCCTCATCAAATGGGTCTCAATGAAACAGACGGCGCATCAATCGGACGCCCGGTCTATGAGTTATAACCCTTTTAGTCCCGGGGGCCCTGTTGGTTTCATGTACGAACCAACCTGACCGTATCTCAACAGTATCCCGAACTCCCATGGGTATAATCAAAGGAACCATTTCTCGACTATAATACCAAAGTCACTGACAGTTCATCAAACAGACGTCTGGTCTGAGAGTTATTAGCTTATTTGTACCAGGGGCCCTGTTGGATTATAAGCTAACCCAACCCGACTGTACTCAAACTGCATCTGAACCTCGATTGGAGTATGCAAAAAGATCTATCTCAACAAAAGAATACCAACGTAATTAACGGCACATCAATTGGACATCCGGTCATTAAGTTATAAGTGTTTCCACTCCGAGGACCCAGTTGGATTCATGTTCAATCCAACCCAGTTGTACCAAAAAAGACATCGGTTAACCAAACCGGTCATACCATTGCGATCAATACAAAAAAATACATGAGATGGACTACCCATTTTTTCCAAACGGATAGCCGGTGAAAAAGTTACATTTCACCGCAACACGCGCGATCCGGGCCCCGTGGGGCCTGTGCCCCGACCCAACATAAATATCCAAAATTGGTCTTGAAACATCCGTCTTAATTTTTGGGTCTCAATGTCACAGACGGTACATCATTCTGACATAGTATGAGAGATTTATGTCAGAGACAAATCTCATAATAATAATAATAATATTATTATTCAGTGTTTCATGGACCTGAGCCACGAACTAGAATTTAGTATCCAAAATTAGACATGAATCGACCGTAATATTGACAGGATTACATCACCACTGATGGCAAGCTAATCAGACGTCTCACGCATGAGTTATGATGGGTAAATGATTTAAAAATAATATTAATTCAATTATTTTTCGAGCGTTTCGGGTACCTAATCCAAAAACCTGAAAAAGACATTCAATAGTGGACTCAAAATATGGGTCGCACTGCCACAGACGGTTCGTGAAACCGAGGTCGCACAAATAAGTTGCAGTCGAAAAAGTGTTTTATCAACAAAAATAATAATATGATTATTATATTATTATTTTTAATTGATTTTACCTCAAAAAACACAATGTCACGCACCACCACCCTCTCTCTCCAATTGGTGCACCTCCCTCTATTTCACGCATGGAAATCCCTAATTAAATGGTGCACATCACATCATTGGATTCTCTTTCTTTCTTTAAGTTTTAATTTATTACCTTTATACGTTTTCTCTCTACAATCTCCTTCTCCATTCACTGTTTCTTCTCCACCAAACCCTACCAGCCTGGCCTTCCCGCGGCTTCCTCTCATGCTGGATCTGCCGCCTCCAGTATACCGCCATCCTGGCCTCCCGCCACGCCGCCACACCACCCCCATCTGCCCACACTGGTGGGCCTCAAACCAGCTGCATTGCCTGGACCCCTATCTACTCGCCGCACCACCTCTCGTTACCACGCACCTGACCCCATGCCGTCGCACATCAAGAACAATTTGGCGGTTGGTCCGGACTTGTTCGTAGTCTGTACCCACCGTGTTAGTAGTTCGAATAAAAAGCCAACAGAATATTCTTCCATGCTCAAGGGAAAGAATCACATAAACATAAATAAACAAATCCTCCTACCTCGGTAATTAACTTCGGACGTCATTGATTCGCAGAATGCAGTGTTGCGGAAGATGGATGTCTATTACATTGACGTCCGGGAGTGTCTGAAGTAGAAACATCATTGGAGAAATCCCCCGCATTCTTCGTGTCAGAGTCATTCTTTGTTGAAGGTCGGTGTTCTTCGTCAAAGAAGAACACTTCCATCTAAGTCTTCTCAATAGTTCCTCCACCAATATTACCAACCCCTAAATAATAAAAAGGCTCTCCATAATATAACATGCCTTGTAATTGAAACCTTTGATGAAATATTAATTAGGGATGTGATGCTTTATCATAATAAGGGTAGTTTTCACATTAAAGTGGAGAGGTGTTAAAGGGGTTAGAGAGAGTTAAGGAAGTTTAGAGTTTGGGGCTCATTTGGGCCCCACCTCTCATTTATCCAAACTTTTAAGAGGTTAACTTCCAAGATATAAAAATAAAATTGTTCAACAATTTTATTTATTTTAAACCAAATCCCCAAATAATAAAATTCAACCCGGTTGAAATGCAACTGTGGTAAAGGTTCCATTAAAAAATTACATGTGCTATGAGTTCATTGGTGCCCTCGGATTTCAATTCCGAGCACCGGTTCAAAAGATAGAAAAACCCGCTCGTTCATTCACTAAACATACCCGAACTAAACTTCGGAAATTGATTCTGGGCACACTGGGCCTCGGATTCTGGTGCCATCAGAAACAGCACACTCGTAAACATACAAAGAAATTAAGAAAAAAATTACCTTGAAATTTCCGATACATTACATTTGTTGAGAATTTTATTCCAAAAATTAGGATAAGTAAGGATTTATATTCATTAGATGAAATAATTCCCCCATTTTCTGTTTCCACAGACATCTCTACATTTATTCTTTGAAGTGATGTTTTGATTTTTCTATTTAATTTTTACGATATAAAGAATGAAACGAACCAGAATAAAAATGTATATTTTATATTCATGAATTAATATCTAGTGTACATGTCACCAATTAATTTTTAGGATTCACATTGGCATTAGTGATGGAAAAATCTCTCTCTTACTGCCTCAGTGGATGTTGGTTGCCTTGAAAAAATATTGTCTTAGGGAAATGGTTTGCAATGTACCCTCGTTCAATGTATTTGTAGGAATGAATAATACATTAAGGTTCAAACGAAGCATTCCATTGTTATATTATTATAGCGGTTTTTTCATTACAACAATCACTAGCAAGGAGTTCATTCTTCTCAAACCAAAACAATTTTCATGGCCCCTTTTGGAAATTTCCAAGGTGATTCTTTTATTACCTTTGGAAAGTGGGATGATGGAATTATTTTTCACCAATGGATTTATATATCAGACCACGATAATTAAATTCCATTTTTTTGCTTCTTTTCCCAATGATACCTTGAGATTCCCTGATATTCATCTTGACTTTTAGGGCACATCAGACAATCTCTTCATAGAAGTAAAAGTTGGGGATCAACAAAGATTTTTGTATTCTAGGATTTAGCCCACCAAAGAAGTGGTTGACCCTGAATTCAAGTGTAACAAAAAAACCAGAGGTGTATCATGTAGATCTAGTGAATTTCTTCACAAACTCCCCAGTAGTTTCATCTTTCTTCTACTTGTCTACAAATAAATCTCTATCCATGTTATGGAAAAATGTGTGGGAAAAATATTTATTAAAAAAAATTTCCCAAAATTCTTTCATCCCATCACCTCAATATTTTCCACTGGCTTTGTATTTTTAATGAGTGTCCAACATTGATCAACCTTTCCATATATACGACAATCACACAGAAGAACCATATATTGTTCAAAACATTGAAGGATTGAAAATATTTTCTCAATAGAGTTGATCTATTTTTCGGAGATTGAACGATCATATGATCCATTGAATGTAGTAGACCATTGAATCATGAAGCTATCAATTACGAATTATTGTTTCTTGAGAGGGGGTGGATGTTCCTCTTGACCCATGTTTCTATTAAAAACATGAGTTAACTGGGGGAGTACCATTATAATGTTTGAAATTACCACTCCCATCCAATTGGGCATCTCACTAGAACAGTCTTTACATTGATCTTTGCATTGGTTATTTTCCTGAGTACTATTATTACCAGCCATTGACTAGAATAAATGGAAATTTACGGGTAATTATTTAAAACTATTAAACACATAAATGGTAATCAATAGAGAAAATATATGACAAATAATTTACACTTATTTCTTTAACATATAAATTTTTAGGATTCAATCTATGTTATCCATGATCTATTTCCTAACGTATATTCTTATGGGATTTTTTTAAATGCTCTCTTAATAATGGTTCATACTAAGCTTTTGAATTTACCAAATGATATCCCCTAGGAGTGTCGAACAAAGAGTGTAGCAAGGCATGTTGTTTTTCACCAGTTCCCATTCGAGTCTAGCTCAATGCAGTGGTTTCTGGTTTTACCCATACATACATATGTGCTAGAGCCACCTCTACTTGTTCATATCCATTAATGGATTTATTTTTATGGTAAACCACTTACTATAAGGACCCTGCCTTCAAATATTACATAATCATGAATTAAATGAATAATTGGCATTGAGGATCTTTTTAGGTTTATAGTTTTATAGAATTAGGACATAACTATTACATCTCAATGATTACCAAGTAGACACATATACTCAGTTTACATTTTTTTCACAAAATAAAAACTCTTGAACAAAACAGTCTTGTCTATTTCTATGTTTTAGACAACATTACATTTCATGGATCTTATCCTTGACCCTATTCCACTTTATGTCCTGTGAAAAACATTTCAAAAACTTGGGATGAGCATAAAAATATCAGTAAGGGATATAAAAATACAGAAAGGATACATTAGTCCATGTATACATAAGAATCTATGAAATCATACTTTACTCATAAAACATAAGCACTTTAACATACCTCATGAAATCATAGGATTTATGATTTACTCTTAGAAATCATAAGACATAAAGGTAACTTGAGGCATTCATAACATTCATACGTAGGTAGTAACCCTCATGGTTATGTTTGGAATACCCATCACAAAATATTCCCTAAATCTATTCGGAGAAACCATTGTGTTTAACTCCTTCTTTTTACCCATTTCATTATAGAGCTATCTCGGGCTGGCCCGACCTTCGTTTATCACGGAACCACCTGTCTTCATAAACAATTCCCAAGAACCATAACATAATCGTATAACATAAAACATTCATAAAAGAAACATAACATTTCTAAATTTAAATCACAAGACATCAATACAACATATTGATATAATCAAAAAATTATCAAAAACATTTCCAATACCAAAATAAAAGAAAAGTAATATATGGTAGTTATTTTTATTTTAAAATATTATGGCATCTAGAGGAAGCTGAAACTCAAATGATGGTCACGGCAGTGGAGAAGTTGTTTTCGCCGCATACGTAAGACAAATATATTCCTTTTTTCATTTAGTAAAACACTTTGTGTAAAAAGATTCCTTTTGAATGAAATTAAATGTAAAAAGGGTTAATTATATAACTAATAAAAGAAGTTAGTATATAAATTGAAGTATGCCTCAACAACAGGAGATTCTAGATGAAGTCCCTTACAAAGACGATATCCTTAGATTGAGGATAAATCAATTACATAATTATGTGTGTCAAATATAAATATACTCAATATAAGTTGATATTAAGGGTAAAACAATAATAGGTCATCCACACATAGTCATAGCCCGACATAATCAATAAGTAGATGTTTAACCCAAAGAATTAAAATTGGGTTATGAAGTTCCCTTACAGAAATTCGACAGCCTAACGACGTCGCTTTGAAATTCAGAAAATGAGTTGATGAAAGATAAAAAGGGTATCCCATCACTTGGGCAAACAATTATAGCAATAATTATATATAATAAAATATCCAAACATTATGAAGCTTTAAATTTAAAGATCCACCAAAACAAGTCCTTTAAAAAGAGGAGGGTGAAAGGTTCCCTTACTGATTTGGGTAACTTTCGAAACATACACTCCATGAAAGAGGGACTATAAAATGTCGATTTAAATACCCATAAATGTATTTATATTACTCAAATAGTATAATATTGGGATTTATATACACTATTTAAAGGATATAGTGGCAAATATAGCATGAATCTCATGGGAAAAAAAATTGAGATAAAAACCCCTTATCTTGTTGTAATCAATCAAGTCGTATGACCAAAATTTAATAAGAACCAAATGAATCACATAATGCAATGAATAGGATAATTATAATATATATCAAATGGTTTTACACAATACACCACATGATATAAATAATTGGTGAAAAATGGAAATCCCACAGAATTAAAAATGAGATAAGAAATCCTTTAACTTCAAGTCCAACTTGTCTTGTTTGTTCCTTTATATTCCTGAATAATAAACTTTGGTCAATTTATAATTGCATAAGTACTTCCTTTAAATTTTATTATTCAATTAATATCACATATTACCGTGTTATAATAATTTGTTAATTATGTGAGTTCATATCATAGGTTTTTTTGATGTTCGGTACATGAGTCAACAATGAACTTGTTTGAAACGAGTTGCCCATGTAGTTGAAAATATATCATATTTATAATCTTATTAATGATTTAAATATCATATATATCCATTATATATTCATTTTATACTATTCCATGATATTTGGGGATAAAAATGAAATGCACCGTTCATGGAGACGGTAGGACGTACATACGCATGAACGCTACTTTCATTTCTTTGTCATATTAAAGGAATTAAAAATAAATGAGACATATATAAATTATAATTCCAGTATAATATATATTATATATAGGTAAAAAAAATTCATTGATTAAATTCTTTATAAATTCCATGGTTGGCATGAACGAGTCACATCACTTGAGGTGGTGGTAGTCCACACTTCCACAGATGAAATTATTGCATTTGCACAATATGCAAAGCCTAAAGGTATGTTTTCAATATAAAATAAAGAAGAATTTAGAGTACATAAGTATAATATATATCATATATAAATACAGTTACATTATAATGTCCACCATGAAATGTGTTAAAAGAAGATTGAACAGTCATTGTTTTGTGAGGCAGCAATTCACCACCCATAGAAACAGTATGTTCTTTAACCATTAGACAGAGGTGTGTGTAAGTTTATGTAGAATCATTATCATAAAAACATCCTAGTATATTGAGGATATAGGTAATATTATGGGATCAAATAATAAGAATATAGTGTTTACTGAACAAGGAAAATAAAAGAAAGAAACTTGAGAGAAGACATTACCTCTAAATCAGGTAACTCTTTTTGATTTGAGCTGAAGGCTTCCTTGGAAAGACTTATGCCCAAATTGAGGCTTATAGTAGTAATAGAGGGATGTGTAAAGATAATATGATCTGAGTTTGTATGATACATGGGCTTGATATGTGTGTGTAAGGGTGTAGAGGTGGGGGCCTTTTATTAGAGGGAGGAGGGTCACTTTTTGGAATGTCATGCAATGTAACTTTATTATAAAATGATTATCCGATTTTAAAGGTCCCATAATGATATATTTAGAGGATACGGTGATAAGGGTTCAAAATCCACCCATCCAATAGGTTTTCTACAAGGTTATGTATTATATTTTCCCTTATCTTTTCATTTTATTTAAATCATTCATTAATGAGGTAATCACGACATCATCATTGTGTCATAAATAAATTTATTTATTTAATGTCTAAAAATTATAAAAAAAATACCATGATGTAGGAAATAGTTTTAAAATTATAATGACTATTTATATTCTAAGAGATCATTTATGTAATCAAAATTAAAATTGTTTTACTTTTTTTTTATATTGTTTGGTTATATTTTCCTTTCTTTAAAAATAATATGATATAAGGAAACTATCACACAAAAGTGATTCCATGGGGTCCCTATGTTATTACAATGCATACCAAGGTTTGGAATGACCAACCAAGACGATTTGGACACATTATGGGGTCATTTTATATTATTATGATATTATTTTATTACCCTTAACTACCCGATTACTAATTAATCAAGATAATTTAAGATAATTATCATCATTACTATTCATAATGTCCAAAAACAAGAGTCTTAATTACATAATTAAAAACTTATGATTCAAAATATGTAATACATTTTATCAAATTCCAAACACATAAATTTCAGTAATTAATTTAGAAATAATTCTCGTTGTCAAAACCAAAGATGGGTTTTTTAAGAAGTAAATTTTTTTCAAAAGATTGACTTGCTTTTAAATCCAATTGAATAGTGAAATTACTTCCAATGAACATAATTTAATTAAGTGATAAAAACATAATTCAATTACACTTTCAAACCAATTATAAGGTATATCTAAATATTTAATTAAATTAGATGAAAAAATTGTTTTGAAGTAAAATGCAGTATTTTCAATATTCATTAAAAATGAACATTTGTCGGAAAAATAACAAAATTTCATACAAAGTAAATTTGATATTCCAAACTCAAAAATTATTTCTATTTTACCAAATTAAAAAAATATATGTTTCATTAATTAATTTTATAATTAATTCCCGCTATCAAAACAAATAGTGGGTTTTCAAGAAACAATATCTATCAAAAGATTGATACTTGTTTATGTCCAATTTCAAAGTGAAATTAATTCCAATGACCAGAATTGAACTCAATGGTAAAAATTTATTATAATTAAAATTTAAAACCAATTTAAAAGATAATCTAACCATATTAATAAATTATATTAAAAGGAGGTTTTGAATTAAAATATAGCATTTTCACTATTCCTTAAAAAATGAACTTTAACGGAAAAATAACAAAAATTAACACAAAGTAAATTTTGATGTCCCGATGAAAAATAAGGATTTTATTATGTCAATATAACATATAAAATTGTCAAAAGTGGATTTAGAAATGGTTCACCATCAAAAGGCGGTTAATCGACCTTTTAAATAATATTAGAATATTTATGCTTAAAATGGGTTTCATTCACATTTTAAGACCCTATAATTTATTGGGTAATTGTTAAAATATTTATAATCAATTTTTATTTGGTCTTTTCATTCCCACCATTACAACAGCTAGGTGTTAGCTCCAATTTAAAATTATATTATTATATTATTAGTGTGCAATGTAAGATTTCAAAGAAGCTCATTGTTGCGTATTGGGTACACCATCAAACATAGAATTCCCGTTAAAGTGATATTAACATTTTATTCACAAATATTAATAAATATGAAAATTTCTTATTATTTATTTACCCGGGATGTTACACTTACTCTATAATAAAATAAAATTACAAATGATTTTATTATACTTAGTCTTATTCCTCAGTATTTCACTAGGGTTTTCTAATCCTAATCCCAAAAATAACCAAACCTCTCTTTAATACAGACTATAACAACCCTGTTATTTATTTCAACATTAAACATGATTTATTTCATAAAAACTAAATTAATACAACTCATAAGATCATGAGGTCTAGTGTATTTGAAGATGTGGAAAATTACATAACAATTTAAAGCATGAAATACAATATCATTATTGAAATATTCCTTTACATGACCACAATATTCCATCAAACATAACACTGCATGGGATAATATGATGATGTATACAAGAAAAGGGTGATCTATTAGGACTAGTAAGGGACTAACAATGGTGTAACATAGAGAATACAATACATTATAGGAAATAGGTATATCAGTGGAACATAAGAAAAACATGAATATAAAGAAATTATATATCATGATTATTATATAATAGAAATGTGGAAACAACATAATACACTACCTCATAAACATAAAGGAATCATGTAATCCCTGTCCCGACATGATGCAAAAATTTCCTAAAAGTAATTGGGTAAAACCTTGTCCCAAATTAATATATCATGATACTATGCATTACCCAATGCATTGGAGTGTAATTTAATTCTGGACGCAATTGTCACTTTCACTTTATTCTCATGATTAAGTGTGCCACATAGATTAAAAAAATTGGATTCATTATTCATCAAAATTCATTCCATTATCACAATGTTTTGAATACATAAATTTAATTCATAAATTAAAAAGTTATGTGTGCATAAAGTTTAATACCCTTGACAGAGGAATGAGTACGGTATTCACTAAAAGACAATTCTGATATGGAAAAATTAGGGAGCAATTTTGGAAGCATAACAATATGACATAAAAATTGACAAAAAGAGTTGATGAGAGGGAAATAGTTCTCTAATAAAATATACATTAAATGGGAAGTAAGAGGGTCATATAAACACGTGTTTCAATATAATTAACTTTTAAATAGAAGATGTAACATAATAAAGAAACCAAAAGAAAGATGAGGACTGAAATAAAACTTACAAAATTGTGGCATGGTAATTGGTGTACATGGAAGGGGTTAATGAGAGAAAAATGAGTATCTCATAATTAAAAAATAATAAGGTTTGAATGTGGGAGGTTATAAATCATATCCCGTCATTTTTAATTGAAAATAAAAGGGTGTAACAATATAAGGAAACTTGGATAAAATCATGAAAATATGGAAACCCTTACTTGAGTGTGTGACCTCAAAATCATGAATAGGGGATTCATGAGAGATTGGGAGCCTTGGGAGGATTTTAGTGATGGTAGTATATAGTAGGTATGTTCTTCATGAATTTTTAGTTATGAGAAGTGGGATCTTGGGTTGGTTTATATAGGAAATGAGAGGGGAATTCTTTATTATTTCACAAACATTTGTTTTGGAATCTATATAATTAAATAATCAAAACCACAAAATTTCACATGTATTTGTACCTTGTTTTTCTAAAAATAGGAGTGTAAAACATCATTTTATAAGGAAATGGTTGGAATATATTAAAATATTATCCTTGATTACATGTAGGTGAGTCACATTATTAAAGAAATGATTTCAAAATCATAAAATATGTTATACATTTTGAAGGATTAACTAATGCATTATAAAATTAGTCAAATAAATATAAAATAAAATTATTTTAAAGTTAAAACATATATTTGGTGTAAAAAACATTTATGGTATTTATTAAATCATTATTGGGACATTATGATGTCACAAAACACTCTATATACTTATATATTCTTTAATTTAAACCAAAAGAAAATCGACTATCACAGAAAATAATGAATAACATACCATTAGATAATTTTAAAATCCTGATTCCAAAAATTATATTCATTTTACCTAAATAATTTTCTAAATATATGAATTTTTACTTTTAAAAATCAGTACCGACATTTATTGAAAATTGACTGGTTCTGGAAAAAATAGTTTATAAACTTTAATAAAAAATTACTTATGACTTTACTGAAATTATATACTCATTTATTGTTAACAAAAGTCATTTGATATTAATATTTTATTAAAATATTACCTATTTCAAAAATTTATTCTTTCTTTAAAATATATTCTTTAAAAATACACAGTTTTTTTTATCGTATAAAAATATAACTCTTATCAAACTGACTACCTAATCATTTACAGATAAGGAACTAATATAGTCATCATTTATCAGAATATATTTTTAATATTATCAATAAAGTCAAAATTTAATATAATAATTCATATATTTTTAAAAAGTATAATTTTCTCCAGAAAAATCATTTTATCAAATTCATCATTAATTTAAGAAAGACTACTCTCATAAAATAATTGATAGAATAAGACTTTTATTTATTAAAAGGGATTGAAAAATAATTAATTAATACCTTTTTGTATAACCCCTTATAAAACTAGTATAAGACCTATTGGTATGGTGTGTGATTGTGTTAGAAGCTTGTAGTGGCTCAAATAACATCGTTCTTGTTGTAATCAATATTAACTTGAACTTCTTCCATAAGTGATTTAATTTAAACTTAACATGTTGAAGCTCAGATTGGGCATGGTCATTAGAGAATCACAGTGACTCTACATCCATTTTATGTTCTGAAAAATGTGCTTTGTACCGCCTGAGTCTACTTGATGAGGCTATCATCTCCTTTGCATGTGTAGAAAGTGTTTATTAAAACCTTATATTTATATTACTTGTGTGGTCATTGTTTAGTGGTTATATTATCAATAGTAATGATACCTAACTATCAGTTAAAATAAATAATAATAGTATAAGAGTTCATGTGTTTTATATATCATTAAGACATAAAAATAAAGGGTATTGAATTCATAAATGATCGGGTCGTTACAACCATACTATTGGGTGGTCAGTTGTATAAATTATATGGTTTTCTAGGACATTACTATAGTTCATTTTATATTATAATATAACCTATTGATTGTTTATCGTCCACACACATTAATTTATTTTGTGATTTCTGATTTCCATTATTGTTTCACACTATAATATTTTGGTATACTCTCCTCACTATACAACCTTAGACCCATAATACTAGTCGGTGGCCTCTGGTGTTCTAGGTGGTTCTCTTAAAGTCATGTGGGGCACCGAATCGTGGTACCAGTTTAGTGTCATCCAGGTCCAGACATAACAATGTGGTATTACATGGGTTAAATTTCTATTATTTAACTTTCGGTGATTTTGTAGAATAGATATATAATAATGTGTCGGAATCGATAATAGATATCGAAATGGTGTATTCTGAACACCTATTTCAATACGATTATTAGGTTTCCAAGGTCTATGATTAATGTTGCTGGTATTCAGTGTTAATGTCATATATGGTTTTTGATTTGAGAAACTCACATGTGTTTTGGATTTGATAACTTTTTATGGATTTATGGGTCATGACCCATTGGAAATTGGAATATTATTTTCTCTTGACACATAGAATGTAGAGTAGCGATGTTTATTAGTTATTATGATGTGAAAATATTTTCTACATGTTATAGGTTTTCTAGTGTGGTTATTTTAAAAACAATTAGGTTCATTTGTTTAAAAATTCACCAAACTATCAAAATATTTACCGACATACATATGTTTTTCATTTTACTCAGTTTTTTTGACTTATTTGTGGATATTTTTCTTATGGTATGTTATGTGGATCTATGGTGTAATGCTCAATGATGAGGATGTTAATGTGATCTTTGAGAACATCATGTGAAATTTCCTAGGTCGGTTGACATGGTATATTTATAATACCATTAGACCCTTGTGGATGGTTTATTTTTCAGATTAGATGCAAGGATTGTTCCTCTATGGACTGTTCTGGGGTGCAGATACTCAGAAGGATTGTGCCCTAGTTTTGGATGGTTGGTATGTAATATTAAGTTATTTGTGTAAGGCACTATAGAGACACATATTTACATGCTTATTTCATGTGACTTCGGGATGATAAATTGTTTTAGTTCCTATGATTTATGTCTTTGAATTAGTTGGAATTGCCCATTGTGATTAAACCATGCAACTTGTCAAGAGACTTGACTAGAGGGGCTATGTAGGAGATCTGAGTGGTCTCCATCTCATGACACCATTTTAGGAGGTTGGTTTTGTAACAACCCAGGTATTTATATAATAATATTTTTTAATTAATTCTTATGAATACGATATTAATTTTACTTTAAAGGAGATGCTTATATTGCGCACAATGTTCAGTTATACCAAAAAATAATAATTTTATGATTTTAAATGTTATTTAATTTTTTTCCATTGAATTAATAGGAATAAAAAGAACCAACCATATTATGATTTAATTTTTTAAAAAATTTCTTAAAATTATACAATAAAATTTAGAGCATCAAAATAATAATTGATACAATTTAAAGCTTCAAATACTCTAATAATTTTAAAAGGTATATTCTCGACCTTTTGATGGAGAACCATTTTTAAATATATTTTCGTTCATTTTTATATGTTTAATTTTAAAGACTTAACTTATTATTTAGAATAGGGACATAGAAATTTACTTTGGGTAAATTATTTGGTATTTTTTCTCATAATGTTGATTTTTTAGTGAATAGTGATAATATAGTATTTTAAGTAAAAATAGTCTTTTTTCTGACTTATTTATATGGTTAGATTATATTTTTAATTAGTTTTAAATTATTATTAGATTATGGTTGTACCATTTAATCCAATTTTGGTAATTGTAATTAATTTCTCTTTTTAATTAGACCCAAATACATGTCAATCATTTGATAGTTTTTATTTCATAAAAACTCGCTTTTTGGTTTTGACAACAGGAATTAATTTTAAATTAATTTTTGCAACTTATGTGTTTTGAATTTGGAAAAATGGAATACATATTTTGAATTAGGAGGTCCAAATTTTTTCTGTAGGAAACTTTTATTTGAAGATATTATGAATAGAAACTTCTATTAATATTTTATTTACCATTGTAATAGGGTAAATCTCTTAAGTAAGGGTAAAAAATTATATTATATTAATATGAAATTAACCTAACTAATTGTCTATCCCTATTGGATGAGATTTTTCTAACCATGGGAATCCTTGGGTCGAATTTAGGACCTCAAAGTGCCACTTGTGTGTGAAAATGACATTTAATTACTTTCTATTTAATTTTAAGGAAAATATAACCTAAACTTGTATCTTTTAGTAAAACAATGTTTATATTGGGTTATATAAGTGATATATTTGACTGTAAATAATTCATTGAAATATAAAAATATTTCCTATATCATGGTATTTTATTTATAATTTTTAGTCATCATATAAATAAAATATATTTTTGACATAGTGATAATGTAGTGTTTACATTATTAATGAATGATTTAAATAAATAAGATTATAAATATTAAAATAAATTTATTTGAAAACTTTTTATGTTAGAAACTAATTTTATGATGGCTTCTTACTTGTTATCTTAAAATTAATGAATTTTTTTTGAATTAATCAAGTTTTTATGGATTTTTTAAAAGACATGATATGAATAGTGTAAAACATGACATATATGAGTTTTTAAATCAATTAATATTTTTTTGAATGATATAATTTTCCTAATAAAATAATATTCATAAAACTAACATATATTATGTTATAAATGTCCTTAAGGACCAACTTTTTGGTCTCTTGGCATTTTATAGTAAATATGGTAAGTATATATTATGAATATAAAAGAATACATGGTAAAAGTAAAATAAGTTTACTAAAGTTAAAAGAAAAAATATAACATTAATATTGGGACCTAAACGTGTATAATACCCATTGGATGAGAGTATTTTGACCCATAATTACCTTATATTTTAAATATATCACTTTGGTTTATTAGAATAAGAAAATCAATTAATAATAAAACAATATTTTCAAACATTCCTAAAGTTCCCATCCTCTCCCTTATAAAAGTAAACCACCTCTAACCTTTACTCACACCTCTCAATCCCCCTTGGATAATCCAAATTCTACCATAATAATCCCTCAAAATCCCTCTATTACTCTTTGACTCCCTACATTTGGCAGAAGGTAACTAAAGAATGCCTTTTTGCTTATCGCAAAATGAGTTACATGACTTGATGTAATGCCTTCTATCAACATTGTTTCTTTTATTTGTCCTTCTCCAACCACCTAAACTATCTTTATTAAATTATTTTATAATATAAACATTATATTAAATATACTGGGTTTTTTATTATAATTATTTCTAACAACACTTATACACACCTTCGTCTAAGGGGTATAGAACGTACTGTTTCTGTGGATGGTGAAAAACTGCCTCATGGAACGATGATTGATCAATCTTCTCCTACCAATTCTTATGGTTCCAATTATGATTGAACTATAATTATATATGATATTTATGATATTTATATTACATATATGCTTTTATAATTCTCCTTTAGAACAAACCATTATGCTTTCCATGTTCTGTAAATATGATAATTTAATTCGAGGAAGTGCAGAATACCGCCCCCTCAAAGTGATATGACTCATTCATACTTAACGTGGAGTGTATAAATGATGGAATTAATAAAATTATGTAAAATATATAACATAGATATTATACTATAATTATAACATACCTATGTATCATTTAATTCTCATTACTTTAAATATGAAAAATAAATAAAAGTAGCATTCATACGTACGTACGGGTTACCATATCCATGAATGGTGCATTTCATTTATTATCTCCAAATGTTATGTAATATTATAAATATGTATATATACTAGATATAAATTATATATATGGCATATAAATAATTAATATCAATCTCTAGATAATGTACTATTGACCCCATGGCCGATTTTTAATTAGAAAATGTTCATTTTTTACACAAGTACCAAATATAGACAAAACGAACGATATTAACTTAAATAATTATGTAATGTTAATAACATGGTTATAAGTGTTATAAGATGAATTATAAACTTGACAAAGGATCTAAATAAAATAGAAATTAACTTTATGTGTATTATTTTGGAATAATGAGGAACTTACATGACAAGTTGGACTCAAGGAAAGGGACTTTGTCTCAATATCCATTCATTGAGGCGTATTAATGTATATATACATATTTTTTTACATTGTATAATAAGACCATTTGCCTTTTACTTTCATTCAAATGTAATCCTTTTTCCACGAAGCATTTTACTAAATGAAAATAGAATTTTTTTTAACATATGCGGAGACAATGACCTATCCACCGTCGTAATTGTTATTTGGTTTCCTATATAAGCCTTAATGTTTTTAAAAGGAAAAAAGAAATCCATTAATATGTTTTTTGGTGTTTCATTATCATAATGGTTCTTTGAAATATATTGATTATTTTGATATCTTGAAATTGTTTCTTGTGATTGAAAATGAAATTTTATGATTGAAATGTTGATATTTTCAATCTTTTTTGTGTGATTACTATATAATGATACATGGATATTTGATGGGTTGTTATATGATAAACCAAATGATAGTTGGTTCGGTTATAAACCAAGGACATGCAGTTGCATTATAACCTCCAATTCATTAGGTATGTACTTCATTCATATGGCTATTCCATTTAGTGATATGTGTGGAATTCGAAAGTATGATTATTCCATTTAAGTATGTTAATGTCCCATATTACCTTTATATTCTATATGTTTTTTTATATGGGATTTATGGTAATAGTTTGGTTACAAAAGGGTAATAAATTATATTATATTCAGTAAAGTGTTTTTTCTATTTCATTAAGGTGAAAATTATTACTTTATGATTATATATTCATGGTTTACATGTTGTTTTGAAAAAATACCGCTTTCCATCTTTTTTTACCACTTACTGGTCATTTTATACTCATCCCATGTTTTTGAAAAGTTTTTCTCATGAATTAAGGTGGAATAGGGACAAGGATGGGATCATGGAAAATTCATTATGTTTAAAGCATTGAACTAAACATGTTTCATTTTCCTAATAGTTCTAATTTTATGAAAAAATTGATACTGAGAAGAAGTTACTACATGTAATATTAAAGATGGTTTGTAAAATTTATGACCTAATTCTATAAAGCTCTAAACCTAAAAATATATTCAATGTGAATTATTAACTCAATTTAAGATTATGTAATTTTTATGGATGGGGCCTTATATTTGGTGTCAGAGGTCGGTTTAGAAAACATTAAGAGTTAGGATATTGTTAAATAAATATCCATAAATTATTTTTACTTTATGGTAATATTGAAATGATTGAGAATTTTTAGATTACCAGGTCACTTTGCCTAAGATATTTCTTTGTTCAGAATGGTTTTCCGTAGGGGAAACAAGGATATTATGACGGGACATCATCAAGAGGAAAACAAATCGTAAAATCAGCCACCTAAGATGGTCAGAATCAGAAATGAATAGTCATTTCAATGATGGAAAAATTCACTCGTTCTCTATATGGTGGTGGTATCCACACACGAGATTAGCTTGATTAACCACATAGAAAGATATTATTAGTAGATCATTTCATGAGGCAACATCCCCCATCATTCAGAGGATCATCTGAACCTTTTCTAGCATGGGGGTAGATTAATGCACTGGAAATGATTTCTTATGTCATGGGGTGCTCAAAACATCAAAAGGTTAGTCTTTCTGTTTAACTTTTTGCAGGTGAAGCTGATCGGTGGTTTTCAATTATTAAAAACATCAGGGATTGTGAGGATATTGATGCTCTTGATTGGTAAGAATTCAAAAATATGTTTGATGGGAAATATTTTCCTAAGGCGGTTAGACATAGGATGAAAAAAATTCTGAAATTTGAGGTAGGGTATGACTCATTGGCTGCTTATGAGAAAACTTACACTCTACTGGAAAGGTATGCTCTAAATTTCATCTAGTATCATGATAGAATGATAAATAGATTTTACTCAGGACTGATGTTTTCATATTGAAGAGAACTAGCCTCTCATGAATTCAAAAGTTACGATTACTTTTTTAGATGTTCCAAGATGGTAGAAATGGAGTATTATAATGATATGGTGTTCTATGAGAGCAAGAAAAAAGAAGAGGTCCAGTTGGCAGGAAAATAGAATGAATTCATCAAAGAATCCTGGGGGTAAAAAAATTGAATTTCCAACTTATGAGAAGTGTGGTAAAATGAAACCAGGAGAATGTCTCTCAAAATCTGGAAAATTCTTGTGATGTAGTAATACTAGTCTTATTGCTCGTAAATATAAGGAAGATAGTCAAGGAGGCAATGAAAATCAAGTGGTAAAATGTTTTACTTTCAATGAGATTGGACATTATGCCAATGTGTGTCCAAAGTTGATTACCCAGGGTAGAAACTAGACATGTCAAAAGCAGACGAGTGGCTAAAAATCTTATTATACTACTATGGTTGATGTGGGACCATCAAATGAAGTGGTAGTAGGTACTTTGCTTCTTTTATTAGACTATGTCAATGTGTTGTTTGATTTAGGATCTACACATTCTTTCATTTCTGAGACTTTCTGTAGAAAATTGGGAATTTCATCTCTAGATATGAATCCGGAAATTATGGTAAAAACACATGGGGGAAATTATGATGCACAAAGAAATTATAACAATCTTCTTATCCGTATTTGTGTAAATAATTTACCTACAAACCTTATTGTTTTACCTCTAGTAATGTTTGATGTAATTTTGGGAATGGATGGGATTTCTGTTTACTATGTTAAGCTTCACTAAAGTGATAAAGAGTTTTCTTCGTAGAAAGATATTCAGTTCATGTACAAGAATGAACTATTATCTCGGATAACATTTCATGAAGCAGATAAACTATTGAAATATGAAAATGAATGTTACCTTGCACATATTTATGAAAAAAAAATGATTTGTTCATATTAATGATGTGCTAGTATTAAATTAGTATCTTGATAAATTTCTTGATGATTTTTCTGGTATTATACCTGATTTAGAAGTTAAATTAACTGATATCTTTGTTTCTGATGCTAATAGAATTTCAAAAACCCCTTATCAAATGACTAAAATTGAACAGTTAGAGACAAATAAACAATTGAAGGAGTTATTAGATAAATGTTTCATTTTACCTAGCAGATCACCATGGCATGCTCCTATCTTGTTTGTTAAAAATAAAGAAGTTTCAATGAGATTACACATTGATTATATAGCCTTGAATAACATAACTGTTAAGAACAAGTATCTTTTTTCTTAAATCAATGATTTTTTATCACCTCCAGGGAGCTTAGTATTTTTTAAAGATTAACATGAGTTTGGGGTACCATCAGTTGAAAGTTAAATAAGGATACATTCAGAAGACTATGTTTTGTACTACAAATGGCTATTATGAATTTTTTATTATTTCTTTTGGGTTAACCAATGAACCTGGTTTATCCATGGATCTTATTAATAGAATTTTCTGTGAGTTCTTGGATAAGTTTTTGGTTTTGTTTGTTGATGATATTTTTGTATTTCCCAAATTTAAAGGGGAACATGGAAATCTATTAGGGGTGGTCTTGCAAACCTTAAAGGATAATAAATTGTGTGGGAAATTTTGCAAGTGTGAATTTTGGTTGCAGAAAATTTCATTTCTTTGTCACATTGTTTCAAGAAATGGTATGACTATTGACCCTATGAAAATAGAAGTTGTTAAATAATAGAAAAGATCTTCAAATATAACTGAGATTCATAGTTTTCATGGTTTAGAAGGCTATTATGAAGGTTTGATGAGAATTTTTATGGTTATCTATCCAACAAATAATGTTAACTCGAAAAGGTGTTATGTTTATCTAGACAACAAAATGTGAGGATTATTTTCAGGAATTGAAAATAAGATTGCAGAATGATCCATAATTGGCCGTACCATACAAAAATGGTGAGTTTATTATCAACTACAATGCTTTATTGAATTGATTTTTTTTGTGTACTAATGCAGAATTATGAGGTAATTACTTATGCTTAACATTATTTGAAACCTCATGAGTTAAAATACCTTAAACATTATTTACAATTAGCTAGTGTTGTTTTTGCATTAAAAATTTGGAGGAATAATTTTTATGAGTAAAGTTTGAAATATATACTGATAAATAATGTTTGAAGTATATATTTACTCAGAAGTAATTAAAATTGAGACACAAGAGATGTTTAGAATTAATCTAGGATTACAATTGATTGATCCATTACCAGCTAGGAAAGGAAGATAAATTGGTAGGAACATTGAGCCGAAAGAAAAATTTTACATTAACCATGATATGTTTGTGTAACGACCCGCCAATTCTCATTGGATTAAGAATACAATAAGTCATTCCCTAGCCTTAAGCGACATCCCCAAGGTGCCAAATGCAAGAAATAAATGCCGAAGGGTTTCAAATACAAGTTGGGGGATGATTTACCCTTTAGGAAAAGCCCATAAACCAACCAAGCATAACCAACATTCACTATATGATGCATGGACAAAAAACTAAAAACTAAACACCTTAATTTATGTCAAACCACATAAAAGTAAACAACAGCGGATGACCAAACCAAACATCAAAGTACACAGTGGAAGAACCACTCAAGACTCTCAAAAGACATCAAACTCCATGCTCTACAAGCTCCAAGCTCCACAACATCTCCCAAGCATAACAACGAGCAACATACAATGAGATTCTTTACCTTTAACTATGTCCTGGAATATGACATCTTCAAAAGCACTAATGTGGCAAAGAAGGTGTGAGTATAAAACATAGTAGGTTTCCCCTAATGACTTCCCTACTCACGCCACTAGGATAGAAGAGTTAGCCACATTTTTATAAATATAGTTTATCTAAAACATTTTCTCAAAAACCTGTTTATAAATAAATATAAACAGGTTTCAAAAAACCAATCATAACCAAAGTCATTCCAAGAGCAATTTAAACCAATTTTCCAACAAGTTATTTTTCCAGAAAAATAACCAAACAAGATTTTGAACCATTTCACAAACATTATTTTTTGGAATACCTAACCATTTCACAAACCTGTGAAATCAACCATGCATGCTTTGTTACGACAGTTCCATACTCATCAGCAGTTTCTCATCGATCTAGCAAGTCATCACAAGGTAATTGTTTCTCATGTGCCATTACACCATTGGCATTGAGCACAAGGCCATATTTCAACCATGCTTTGAACATAAAATTCAAATGTTCCATTAAACATTTGGCACCGAGCACAAGGTCCTATTTCAACCAAGCCCCGTATATGCAACATGAACACACACCACACATTCAAAACAATCACGCCAAAACCAACCTTTCAGTAAAACACCATTTATTGAAAACCATTTCCATTAAAACCGAGTGTGTTCACCCAATCCAACCCTTTTAAATAAAACACCCCTTTTATTGAAAATCCATCTTTCATCAAACCATTTACCATTTCTGCAAATCCATAATTTAAAATTGTCATTTTAATTTAAAATAGTCAAATCCTTTTACACAACAATTCACCAAGACTTCAAAATTCCATTAAAACCATAAATCATCACTAAAGATGATTTATTCCATTCTTTTCACAATCAATTCCATACAAATATCCCAATTTGAATCTAAGCCAATCAATTATAACTAGAGGAGTCAAGAGTGAAGCCACCTACCTCAACAAAATATGAAAAAACCACCAAGAATTAGGTTAAAACACCACGAAGCCTCCTTAGATTCCATCCCCTATCACAAAAAAGACCAAAACCTGACTTAAAAGTAATCCTCTACCTTAGATCTAACCACCTTGGGCGTAGATCTAAGGATCCATCAAGAGGGAAGAAGGATATCTAAGAAAACTCAAGGAAACGAGACTTACCTTGATCAACTGGCCTCTAAACGCCAAGGCATAACTCTAGATCTCTCCCAAAATTCTTGGTAAGTGTTCTCCGACCATCACTAGATCGAAATACCTATTTAGAGCCATCTATGAGAAAAAAGGAGTGGTTTAAAAGATAAAACAGATTAGATCCTTTAAAATTGGATCTAAGTTGACTTTGCACATGGTTAATCTGCATGGTTAGTCAAATCATGTGCTAACTATGCGATAGTCACTACTTGGAATGGGCAATCCACACGGCCTCCTCGCACAGTAATCCCAAACCATGTGCACACTGTGCAGTATCCTCTGTCCAAGGTGACCCCACCTGCACGGCTTCTGCACGGTTTGGGCAACTCGTGTGACGCTCGTGCGTCACCACCTTTTTTCCCTTTGACCCTTTAAAAGCCTCCAACCTTTCCCAACCATTTCTCCAATGATATATGTACTTAAAAAAAATAAAACAAGGGTCACATACCAGAAACTGGGGGTAATACATTCTCCCAACCATTGTCCTTTCCATCCCCAGAATGTAGAAAACCATTGCTTTCTTGAAAGAGTTCTGGCCACTGCTCTTTCATTTCTTTCTCATGTTCGCAAGTCTCTTGCTGAATCTGACTATGCTGCCTTAAAACTGACACTAGAACGATGCTTTTTCCACGAAAGACTTTCTCTTAACTATCTACAATCCGTACTAGGATATGTATCAATGAAGCATATGGCTCTATTTCAAGGTGATCTCATCTGATCACATAGTCAGGATCAGGCTGATACTTCTTCAACTGAGATACATGGAACACATTATGCACTACACTGAACCATGGTGCTAATGCCAACCGATACGCCACCTCGCCAAACTATTCCAGTATCTCAAATGGGCCTATATATCATGGAGATAATTTTCCCTTCTTCTCAAAATGACGATGTCCAAGCCTAGGAGAGATTCTCAAAACGACCTGATCACTCACCGCAAACGACAAAGGTCTTTGGTGACGATCCGCATAAGATTTCTGACGACTCTATGCCATCTCCATCCTCCTTTTTATCAACATGATCTTTTTCATTGTTTATTGTAAAAGGCTCATCCCAACAAGTGAAGTCTCACCTGTTTCCACCCTACAAAGTGGGGAACAACAATGACGCCCATACAATGCTTCAAATGGAGCCATGTGTATTGAGGCCTGATAAGTGTTGTTATATGAGAACTCCACTAAAGGCACGTGATCCTCCCATGAGTGACCAAAATTCATTACACAAGCCCACAACATGTCTTCCAATGTCTGTATCATCCTTTCGGATTTCCCATCCGTCTGAGGATGATATGCCATAGTCATATTCAAATGGGTTCCCATGGATTTCTGTAAGGATTTCCAAAAATGAGATATGAACTTCGGATATCTATCTGAGATGATAGACACTGGTACACCATGACACTTTACCACTTATTAGATATATTTTTGTGAATGATCTTCCACCGTATGAGTTTCACAAATAGGGAGGAAATGGGCCGACTTGGTGAGCCGATCCACTATCACCCAAATGACATCATGTTTCCGGACCGTTCTTGGAAGACCTGTAACGAAATCAATATTTATCACCTCCCAGTTATACAATGGAATTGGTAGAGACTGCTATATACTCGATGTCGGCTAATGTTTTTCTTTTACTTGTCGACATGTTAAGCACCTAGATACAACCTCGGCCAATTTCCTTTTCATGCCGCTCCACTAGAATTGCGCCTTCAATGCCTTAAAAATCTTCTGTGTTCTAGGATGAACAGCCCATCTGGATTGGTGGTAAGCATGAAGGAGTTGTTCCGGAGTAGTCAAAGATACAACCATCTGATCTGGAAACTGCAAAACAGAAGTCCCATCCATCTTCCATTCCTCAATGGTCTCCCGAACATTGATTTTTTAACTCATTGCAACACAGTCTACATCGGATGCTTGTGCCTCCGTTACTACATCTACCAAATCAGGAACCAACGTAACTGGAAAGAAAACTATAACATCATCTCGGTATTCACATTCCTCATGCATGTAATCTAGGACCGACCTCAACTACCACTCATCTGATGCTTCTTTTTTCAACTGAGCATACGAATTTCTTCTTAATGAATCGGCCACCGAATATCCCTTACCCAGTGTATAAATCAACTCAAAGTCGAAAATTTGAAGATACTCCATCCATCTCCTCTACCTTGGATTCAAATATCGTTGTGAGAAAATGTGTTTCAAAATTTTCTGATCCGTATACACATTAAATTTATAACGAAAGAGATAATGTATCCATGTTTTCAATGCATGGACGACTATAGGAAACACTATATCATGTGTTGGGTAATTTTTCTCATGCACGCTCAACATCCTTGAACCATAAGAAACCACATGATCACTTTGAATTAGAACACATCCCAACCCTGATCCTGAAGCATCATAATACCCCACATAACCCTGTCCTGATTCTATCAGAATCAAGATTGGTGCCGATGTAAGATGATCCTTCAGTTCTTAAAAATACTTCTCACATTATTCTTCCTAATGAAATGGAGAATTATTCTTTGTTAGAGCTTCCATTGGTTACGCTAGTCATGAGAAATTATGCACAAAGCATCTGTATTAACCAGCTAGACCAAGAAAACTGCATATCTCGAACACATTCTTTGGTGGTTTCCAAGAAAGAATAAATTATCTCTTTTCTGGATCCACTAAAACACTATTCTCAGAAACAACATGGCCCAGAAAGCGTATCCCTTGTATCCAAAGATCACACTTTGATAATTTGGCATACAACTTATGGTCTCTCAATATTTCCAACAGTATCGCCAAGTGTTTTTCATGCTCAAACCTTGTTCTTGAATACACCAATATGTCGTCCACAAACACCACAAGAAAAGAATTCTGATGTCGCTAAAAAATACAATTATTTAATGCCATAGACACTTCTGGTGCATTCTTATGACAAAATAGAATGACTACATATTCGTAGTGGCTATATATACTTCTGAAGGCTGTCTTCAGAATATCCTCCTTTTGAACTCACAACTGGTGATATCCTGATCGCAATTAAATCTTAGAGAACCACTTAGCTCCCCTTAATTGATCAAACCGGTCATCAATTCATGGAAGTGGATATCTGTTCTTTATTATAACTTGGTTAAGTTTATGATAATACACACATAGACCCAATGTTCTATCTACTTTCTTTACAAACAAAATAGGTGCTGCCCACGAAGAAAGGCTTGGCCGAATAAAGCCTTTGTTTTTGAGTTCTTCCAACTGTACTTTCAAATCCATTAACTCCGTTGGTTCCATCCTATAAGATGGGAGTGAGATAGGACTGGTCCCCGGAAGGAGATCAATCTTAAACTCCAATTCTCTTACAGATGGTAACCCAAATAAGTTTTCCGGAAAAACATCAGGAATTTGATCTACAACTACTAGAAAAATATTATTCATGATCTCATATATCGATTCCAAGTTTAACGCAGCAAAATGGTAAGTGATCGTTTACACTACTGGTGCCAACAAGCCTGCTGCACATGCCTTAACCACTCTTTCTTCTCTAAAGCGATGCTCGATGCCATCCTCAGTTGCGAAACTGAATGTTCTGCTATAACAGTCGATGTGAGCCCTGAACTCTGTCAACCAATCCATAACAAGGATTATATCATAAAATTCCATCTCCAGTATAGAGAAATCCCATTTCAGCTCAGCTCCATCAAACATTATAGAATATTCTCTACAAACAAAGGCTCTACATTCTCTTTCACTGAGATGAGTTTGAAATTTTATCACATAAGGAATAATTTCAAGTTTTAAGTTCAAAAAATCACCAATATGAGAAGAAAGAAAAGAATGTGATGCACCAGTATCAAACAACAGTTTCAAAAGGGTAGAATTAAAAAGAATCGTACTTCTCACCGGAGACGGTCCAGACTAGTCATCCACAATTACCTGTTCTGCTCCATACAATTGCTTTGTTGCTGCACCTTGCTCCATATTGCCTTGCTGATATTGCCCTTTATGAGGATTCATGGTATTCCTAGAATCACTATGGCTAGCTCTATTCTGCTGGCGAGACTGATTTTGCTGTCCTCGCCCTGTCGAAGCATAAGATGCTTGTGATGCATGAGAAGTGTCACGAACACTTGACTGTGGAGCACTACGACAATATCGCTAAAGATACCCCATCTTGTATCCCTTGTGGCTTTCTCTCAGTGGTTTTGTACATTCTCATTTCATGTGGTCAATCAAGCCACCTTGAAAACACCCAGATTTCATCATGGGACATGGAGGAAGATTTACTGATCCATCCTTCTGATTCTGATTCACACTCCCACCTTGGAAGTTGGTGTCCCTCTTCCAATTTTTCCCAAAATTCGAGTTCCCACCCATTCCAGTGGGTATCATCATAATTCCACCTCCCATAAATCCTAAGATGATTCTTTTAGCTATTGTTTATCTATTTACCATCTTCATATAATCCGTAATACAATGAACAACTATCTTCGAGCAAATCTCCTGTCGCAATCCTGATTCAAAGATGTGTTCCTTCAATAATGCACTAGCAGCAACTTCTAGTACCAAGCACACTAAAGTCATGAATTTTTCCGAATACTCTGTGACATAGAGATTCTCCTACTTTAGACTGAAAAAGTCAGTCATCCTCTGGGTCTTGAATGTATGAGGATAGAATTTTTTATTAAAAAATTCCTCAAATTCCTCCCCTCCCATGCCTTGATCCACCTTCTCTTGCACAACTAGCTCCCACCACTATTGTGCAAGATCCTCCAGCATATACGTCGCCAACTATACTTTCTGTTCTTTTGGTGTGCTAATGAAATCGATGATACGATTCATCCTACTCAGCCACACCTCTTCCCATTCTGGTTTAGAATCACCCTGAATGATGGGTGGATTCTACTTTTGGAACTGGTTGGAATGGTCTACATGTCTTGACTCATTCCAATGATTCCCCGTTTCCACAGACTGAAATGCTTGAACTATACTTTGGGATAGCTTCTGGTTCACCTATGGCTCAGTTATGACCACATTCTCCACAGCCTCTTCCTCTGGGCTTCTATGATTCCTAACGGGTCCATTTTCTATACAAACAATGCACACCATTAGTCTCACATCCTAGAAACTGAAGTCTTAGCATTTCAATATCCCTCACTTCACTATCACAAAATTGATTTTCAATCATCTAGCTTTTCCCCATTTACCCATTTTTTAAAAATCTTTTCTTTCTTTTGAAAATAAATCCATTTTCAAACTACATCAATCATTCTCTTTTCAAAGTCTTTCATTTGAAAATACGTTAAAAAATTATCAGAAATCACAATTTTTTCATCAAATCATAATCCATTTCTCAAAATGATATATGAACTCCTAGTGGGAATTCATTCCTCTAATGCATGTCATGCTCATCTCATTGGCTAAACCCATGACAATTAGATGTGTTATCCTATAATTTTCTCCCAAATACTTATGTACCCAATTCCCTGGTAACTTGAAGTTCAGCAAAAAAAGGTTAACTATGTCTTTTTATTCACTACATTCCAAGTTCCCACAATCATACTCCTTTCAAAGATGAACACCCAAGGATTAGATATGTAAGAATTCAACGCCAAGACCCACAAAAACTGATTACTACTTGTTCCACAAAGAAAGGACAAGATGATTGCATTTATACCCCAAGGGCCGAACAAACTGATACCATTGGTAATGACCCACAAATTCTCATTGGATTAAGAATACAACAAGTTATTACTTGGCCATAAGAGACATCCCCAAGGCGCCAAAGGCTAGCAATAAATGCCAAAGGGTTTCAAATAAAAGTTGGGGGACGATTTACCATTTATGAAAATCCCATAAACCAACCAAGAATATCCAAAATTCACTATACGATGCATGAAAAAAAGACTGACAACTAAACAACTTCATTCATGTCAAACCACATCAATGTACACAACAGCGGAAGACCAAACCAAACAACAAATTACACAGCGGAAGAACCACTCAAGACTCTCAAAAGATACCAAACTCAATGCTCCACGATCTCAAAGCTCCACAACATCTCCCAAGCATAACCACGAGCCACTAGAAATGGGATGATTTACCTCTACCTGTGTCCCAGAATACGATATCTGTAAAAGCACCATCATGCCAAAGAGAGGGTGAGTATAAAACTCCGTAGATTTTCCCCAATGACTTCCCTACTCATGCCAGTAGTATAGAATAGTTATGCACATTTATAGAAAAACAGTTTATCTAAAACATTTTCTCAAAAGAAGATTATAACTAAATATAAATAGGTTTCCAAAAACCATTCATAACCAAAGGCATTCCAAGAGCAATTTAAACCAATTTTCCAGTAAGTTATTTTTTCAGAAAAAAACCAAACAAGCTTTAGAACAATTTCACAAACATTCATTTTTGGCATACCCAAGAATCTCAAAAACCCATGAAATCAACCATGAATGCTTCGTTAGGATATTTCCATACTCTTGAGCAGTTTCTCGTCGATCTACCAAGTCGTCACAAGGTAATTTTTTCCCTTGTTCCATTACATCTTTGGCACCGAGCACACAGTCATATTTCAACCAAGCCTCATACTTAAAAGTCCCATGTGCCATTAAACGTTTGGAACTGAGAATAAGGTCCTATTTCAACCAAGCCACATATATGCAACATGAACACAAACCACACATTCACAAAAATCATGCCAAAACCGACCATTCAACAAAACACCATTTATTGAAAACCATTTCCATCATAACCAAGTGTGTTCACCCAATGGAAAAAATTTAAATAAAACACACCTGTTTATTGAAAAACCATATTTCAATAAACCATTTACCATTTCGGAAAATCCATAGTTTAAAAGTGAAATTTTAAATTCAAATATCCAAATCACTTTACACAAAAATTCACTAAGATTCACAATTCTTTCAGAACCATAAATCATCACTAAAGAAGATTTATTCCATGCTTTTCACAACCAATTCCATCCAAATAACCCAATTTGAAACTAATACAATCAATTATAATAAGAGGAGTCAAGAGTGAAGCCACCTACCTCAACAAAATAGGAGAAACCAACCAAGAACTGGGTCGAAACACCATGAAACCTCCTTAGATTCCTTCCCCTATCACCAACAAGACCAAAACCCGACTTAAAAATCATCCACTACCTGAGATCTTCCCACCATTCACATAGATCTAAGGATCCATCAAGATGGAAGACGGAGATCTAAGAAAACTGAAGGAAACAAGAATTACCTTGATCAACCATCCTCTAAACGCCAAGGCACCCCTCCGGATAGCTTCCAAAACACCTGGTAAGTGTTCTCCCACCTTCACCAGAGAGAAATACTGAGTTAGGGCCATCTAGGAGAAAAATATGTGTGGGTATAAAGATAAAATGGATTATATCCATAAAAATAAGATCTAGGATGACTTAATACACGGTTAGTCTGCACGGGTAGTCAAATTGTGTGCTAATTGTGCGGTAGTCACTGCCTGGAAAGGGCGCTCTGTGCGACCTCCTCGCACAGTTTTCCCAAATCGTTTGCACACCGTGCGGTCTCCTCTGTCCAAGGTGACACCACCTGCATGGCTTCCGTACGGTTTGGGAAACCTGTGTGAAGCCCGTGCATCACCACCTTTTTTCCATTTGACCGTTTAAAAGTCTCCAAACTTTCCCAACAATTTATCCTCTACTTCATGTACTTAAAAATCCTTCAACAAGGGTTACTTACCAGAAATCACGGGTACTGCAGTTTGAAACAAGATCCTTTGATTAAATAGATGATGGAATTTGGTATAGAAGATTTTTGTAACATCCCAAGTAAGTAATGAATAATGGATATCTTTATCTATGTCTATTAATGAATTAGATATTGTTTTAGATGCTTAAAATGAAAATAAATCCAATCTTAAGCATGGAATACACTAATATTCTTAAAAGATTGTTTTACTGCCTTTTGATGGAAAACCCTTTTTAAATCAAACATTTGACAATTTTATAATCTATATTTGTCAAAATAAACATATTCATTTTTATTGGGACATTGATATTTACATTGGATAAATTTTTGGTATTTTTCTGACAATGTTCATTTTTTAATGAATAGTGAAAAATACTGCATTTTACATCAAAACTGCTTTTTCATTTAATTTAATTATATGGATATATTATATTTTTAATTGGTCTTAAAGTGTATTCTGAATATAGTTTTACCATTTAATCCAATGGTGGTCATTGGAATCAATTTCACTTTGAAATTGGACTTAAACTGGTGTCAATCTTTTGATACTTACAGTTTCATAAAAACACACTTTTTGTCATGACAGTGGGAATTAATTAATAAATTAATTAATCTGACTTATATGATTTTAATTTTTTAAAATAGACATAATTTTTGAATTCAGAATATCAAATATTTCTTAGGGTGATGTTTTGGTTTTTTTCTGAAAAACTTTAATTTTTGATGAATAGTGAAACCACTAAGTGGTAGCTAAAAAAACTGATTTTTTGTTTAAATGAAACTTTGTCACTTATGGGAATTGATTTTCAAAAAATCCGACATAAATGATTTTCATTAAGAAGTAAAATTTGGTTCAATAATTTTAAAATAATTTTTTGGTGAATAGTAACTTTTATGTTCTTAATCGCGATTAGAGATAATTAGTGTAGTTTAATGTAAGAATAATGTTTTAATAAAATGAAATGACCTAGAAACATGTCCTACCCTCATTGGATGTGTCATGGCCGACCAAGAAAATCCATGGGTCAATTTGGGGACCCCATCAAGCCACTTTGGTTGGGAAATGACATAAATAACTTTTTATTAAATGTTAAAGTAAAAATGACACAAAAATGAAATGTTTTATAAAAACAATTTTTAAATGGGGTTATACAAGTCAGATTTTTTATTATAAATAGTCATTGGAAAGGAAAAAGTATTTCCTACATTATAGTAGTTTTTTTATAATTTTTATACTTTATATAAATTAAATTATTTATGACATCATAATGATGCAGCGATGACCTCATTAGTTGACGATTTAAATAAAATGAAAAGATAATGTAAAATATATGACCTACACATGTCCAAAACCTATTTGTTGGGTGGATTTCGAACCCTTATCACCTTACCCTTGAATTATATCAATTTGGGAGCTTTTGAATCCGAAAATCATTTTCAAATAAAGTAACATTTCTTTACATTCCAAGAGTGCCCCTCCTCTCCTCTTATAAAAGGCCCCCACCTCTACCTCCTTACCCACACTCCCAAAGCCTTTGGCTCAGCCAACCCCTACCCATTTTGTCTATCCGCTTCCCTCTCTTACTACTTGATGCATCACATTGGGCATAAGTCTTCCCAAGGAAGCCTTTGATCTCAAATCTAAGAGAGTTTCCCGATTTTAAGGTAATGCCTTCACTTGAGTCCTTTTGTTTTGTTTTGTTTCTCCAACCCCCTAAACTCTTTTTATTCATTTATTTTGTAACAACTCCAGTATCATCAATATACTAGGATTTTGTTATAAGAAGGATTCGAGCTACACTTACACACACCTACATCTAATGGTTAAAGAAGATACTGTTTCCGTGGATGGTGAATTTATGCCTCCCGAAACGATGATTGTTCAACATTATTTTGACACCATCAAAGGTGGCCATTAAGATGTAACTATATTTATATATGATATATAATATTTTTATGTTTTCCTTAAGCTTTTGTATTTTTCATTTTGGTCATACCTTTATGGTTTCCATTATGGGTAAACGCGATATCTTCATTTAAGGAAGTTCGAACTACCACCCCCTCAAAGTGATTTGATTCGTTAAATACCATATGTGGGACGTATAATGGATGGAAATATGATATTATATATGATATTATACTGGAATTAAAATATATATTTATATCATTATGATTCAATTCTATAAAATATGAAATAGAAATGAAAGTAGCGTTCATGCGTACGTATGGCTTACCGTCTCCAAGAACGGTGCATTTCATTTCTTACCTCTAAATGATTATGTAATATTATAAATTCATGAATGTACTGGATTTATATGACATATATGATATCTATATCATGAATACCATTCTGGGTATACTGGATACATGATCAACTAGTAATTATAAAGGGCTTATTTTTTACTCAAGTACCAATGATCGTTAAAACGACCGTTATTATCTTAAATAATTACATGGTGGTCATGACATGAAAATAAGTGATATAAAAGGAATAATGAACATTAAAAAGGTTCTTAAACAAGTAGAAATTGGCTCAATCTTATTATTCAGGAGATTAAAGAAAGACCGAGTCAAGTTGGACCCGAGGTATGGGACTTTGTCTCAATCTCTTTTCATTGAGTCATATTTTGTTTTATACTCAACCTTGTTTTATACAGTGTATAAACCCCATTGACTTTTACGTTTATGCAAAAGGAATCTTTTTTATAAGAAGCGTTTTACTAAACGACAAAAGGGAATGTTTTGTCGTACGTATGCGGCAACAACGACTTTTCCACCGTTGTGACCATTATTTGAGTTTCGGCTTCCTCTACAAGCCATACCTTCTTTTTAAAAGAAAAATAAATACCATGTTTTACTTTTATTTTATTTTGGTATTGAAAATGGTTTTCCTAATGTTTTTATATCAATTTGTTGTATTGATATCTTGTGATTGAAAGGTGGAAATTTTATGTTTCCTTTATGCATGTTTTATGTGATATGATTATGTTAAGGTTCTTGGGAATTATTATGAAGATGGGTGGTTCTGTGATAAACTAAGGGCAAGTGATCCCGATATAGCTCTCCAATGCATTGGGTAACACGAAGGAGTGAAACGTTATGGTTTCTCCGAATAGATTTAAGGAATATACTGTGATGGGTATTCCAAACGTAACCAAGAGGGTTACTCCCTACGTAAGAATGTTATGAATGCCTCAAGATTCTTATATGTCTTATGATTTATAGGATTTATTCATGATTTAATGAGGTATGTTAAAGTGCTTATGTTTTATGGGTAAAGTATGATTTCATTCTTATGTATATATGTACCCATGTTTCCTTTCCATATTTTTATATCCCTTACTGAGCTTTTTATGCTCATCCCAAGTTTTTTTGAAATGTTTTTCACAGGTCAAGGGAAAGGTACATGATATGATGATAGTGTTAAGGAAGTGTCAAGAAAGAATCCATGTTTTATTTTAAATATGTTTCCATTGATGGGAAATAAGAGTACTATCTTTATGTAACCACTTTGTTTATATGTGGAATGTAATGAATGTTTTATGATCTAATTATCTACAACTCTAAACCCAAAAAGGTCCTCAATGAGTAATCATTTAATAACTCAAGATTAAGTAAGGTTTAAGGCTGGGGCCTTATAGTTGGTATCAGAGGTCGGTTTAGATAACTTTAGGAGTTAGAATTCTATTAAATGATTATCCAAAAATATTTCTTTTGAAATGATATAGCATTTGAAGATTACCATGTTGCTTCATCTAAGACATGTTTTTTCAGAATGGTTTTCCGTAGAGGAAATAAGGAAGCAGTGATAGGAAGGCTTGCAGAAGGAAATAACATTCCTAATCAGCATCCTGAGATGTTTGGAATTGGAACTGAATAGTTTGTTGCAGTAATGGAGAAGTTGACTAAAGTGATAAATGGTGGTGGTATCCATGCACGAGATCAGCCAGATCAACCGCAGAGGAACATGTCAGTGGTGGAACATTTCATGAGGCAACATCCCCATCATTCAGAGGATCATCTGGCCCTGTGTTAGCTGAAAGGTGGATTAAATCACTGGAGAAGATTTTCGATGTCATGGGGTGTTCAGACAATCAAAAGGTTAGTCTTGCTATTTACCGTTTGGAGGGTGAGGCAGATCAGTGGTGGTCTATGGTTAAAAATATCTGGGGCACCGATGAGATTGATGCTCTTGACTGGGATGAATTCAAAGTTATGTTTCTTGAGAAGTATTTTCCTAAGGCTGTTCGACATAGGATGGAAAAGAAATTCTTGGAATTGTGGCAAGAGGAAGACTCAGTGGCAGACTATGAAGAAAGGTTCACTCGATTTGCAAGGTATGCTCCAAATTTTATCCGAGACCTAGATAGTAAAATAAATCATTTTTACTCAGGATTAAAGCCAAAATATCAAAGGTCATTAGTTTCTCATGAGTTTAAAAGTTATGAAAATCTTGTTTGATTTGCTGAGAAGGTGGAAATGGAGTTTTCCGATGATCAAGTGTTCTATAACAACCAACAGAAGAAGAGGCCAAGGTGGCAGGAGAAAGGGAAGAATTCTTCAAAAAAGTCTGATGGTAAGAAATCTAAGTTTCCAGTTTGTGATAAATGTGGCAACAGGCATGCTGGGTAATGTATTCTAAATTCTGGAAAGTTCTACCGATGTGGTAAGATGGGACATAAGGCTCGTGAATGAACTGAAAAGGATCAAGGTGAAGGTAAGACCAAATTTGATTTACAGTTAGTGAAATGTTACAACTGCAATGATATGGGTCACTATGAAAACGAGTGTCCGACAAAGAGTTTGAGTGATGGGTAGCAGTTAGACTACAATCATAAAGGGGTGGTGAAATCCTTTGCAACTACTTCAGCAGATGTCGGGCCATCAAATGAAGTTGTATCAGGTACATTGTTTGTTTTTTCAAATTATGCCAGTGTGTTGTTTGATTCGGGGTCTACACATTCTTTCATCTCTGAAAACTTTTCTAGTAAAATGGAAATACTATCTCAAGAAATGACTCCTGAACTTTTGGTGAAAACACCTGGGGGAAATGTTGAGGCAAAAAGAATTTATAAGAATCTTCATATCCTTATCTGTGGAAGGAACCTACTTGAAAACCTTATTGTTCTACCTCTAGTAGAGTTTGATGTTATCCTGGGTATGGATTAGCTCTCTATTTACCATGCTAAGATTGACTGTAGGTCTAAAGAAGTTTCTTTTCAGAAGGACTTTCAGTTTGTGTTCAAGAATGAACCCTTACTATTGATAACATATCAAGAGGCCAAGAAACTTTTAAAAGATGGAAATGAATGTTACCTTGCACACATTATTGCAAACAAGGTAACTTTTGAGATTAATGATGTGCCAGTGGTAAATGAGTATCCTGATGTTTTTCCTAATGAGTTGCCTGGAATAATACCAGATCGGGAAGTTGAGTTTACTGTTGACTTAGTTCCTGATGCTAAGACAATTTCAAAACCCCCTTATCAAATGGCTCAAATTGAACTTTTATAGTTGAAGGAGCAATTGCAAGATTTATTAGATAAAGGTTTCATTCGAACTAGCACATCACCGTGGGGTGCTCCTTTTTTATTTGTTAAAAATAAAGATGGTTCTATGAGACTTTTCTTTGATTATAGAGCCTTGAATAACATCACTGTTAAGAACAAATATCCTTTGCCTCATATCGATGATTTGTTTGATCAGCTCCCGGGAGCTCAGTTTTTTTCAAAGATTGACCAGAGATCGGGGTACCATCAGCTGAAGGTAAAGGAGGCAGATATTCCGAAGACCGTGTTTTGTACAAGATATGGCCATTATGAATTTGTAGTAATGCCTTTTGGGCTAACCAATGCACCTTCTGTATTCATGGACTTAATGAATAGAATTTTCCATGAGTTCTTGGATAAGTTTGTGGTGGTTTTCATTGATGATATTTTGATGTTTTCTAAAAGTAAAGAGGAGCATGAAAGAAATTTAAGGGTTATCTTGAAAACCTTAAAAGAAAAGAAACTGTATGGAAAATTCAGAAAGTGTGAGTTTTGGTTGCAACAAATTTCTTTCCTTGGTCACATTGTTTCAAAAGATGGGATAACCGTTGATCCTGTAAAAACAAAAGTTGTGGAAGACTGGCCAAGACCCACAAATGCAACTGAGATTCATAGTTTCCTTGTATTGGCAGGCTATTACCGAAGGATTGTTAGAAATTTTTCATGGTTATCTAGTCAAATGACTAAGCTAACTCGAAAGGGTGTTAAGTTTATCTGGACAAAAGAATGTGATGATTGTTTTCAGGAGCTGAAAAGAAGATTGGTGACTGCTCCAGTTTTGGAACTTCTTTCCAGGAATGGTGAGTTTGTTATATATATTGATGCTTCATTGAAAGGACTTGGTTGGGTCCTAATGCAGAATGATCAGGTAATTGCTTATGCTTCACGACAGTTGAAAACTCATGAGGTAAATTACACTACACATGATTTGAAATTAGCTGCTGTTGTTTTTGCATTAAAAATTTGGAGGCATCATTTGTATAGAGTAAAGTGTGAAATATATACTGATCACAAAAGTTTAAAGTATATATTCACTTAGAAAGAGTTAAACATGAGACAGAGGAGATGGATGGAATTAATCAAGGATTATGATTGCCCAATTCATTACCATCCAGGAAAATAAAATAATGTGGCTGATGCTTTGAGTCGAAAAAGTAATGCTTCATTAACCATGTTGCATTTGGAATGTGATCCTTTGGTTAAGGATTTGATGAACTTTGGCATAGAAGTTGTTGGTGTAGGATGTTCTTCTTTTTTGTTTCAGGTATCAGTGAGATCATCTCTATTAGATAGAATCAAGAAAGCACAGAAGCAAGACAGTGAGTTGCAGAAAAAGGTAGAGATGGTTCAGAAAGGTAAGTTACCTAAATTCAACATTGATAATGATTGTGTTTTGAGATTTGGGAAGAGATTGTGTGTACCTTGTGATTCACAGTTGAAGAGAGAGTTGTTATATGAAGCTCATAGTTCTTTGTTTTTAGTTCATCCTGGCAGTACTAAGATGTACAGAGATCTGCGGGAGTATTACTGGTGGGATGGAATGAAAATAGATATTTTTGATTTTACTGTGAATTGTTTGACTTGTCAGTAGGTTAAAGCAGAGCGGCAGTTACCGAAAGGGATGATTCAGCCTTTAACAGTTCCATAGTGGAAATGGGAGAATATATCCATGGACTTCATTGTGGGATTGCCGAGGACCCCTCGAGGTAATAATGCAATCTGGGTTATTGTTGATCGCTTGACCAAGTCTGCTCATTTCCTTTCTATATGAGAAACTTTTTCCCCAGATCAACTTTCCTGTTTGTATCTTAAAGAGATAGTCAGGTTACATGGAGTTCCCCTCTCCATTGTATCTGATCGTGATCCCAGGTTCACTTCTAACTTTTGGAAAGGCCTTCAGAAGTCGTTGGGTACTAAATTAAATTTTAGTACAGCTTTTCATCCTCAATCAGATGGGCAGTCAGAACGAACAATTCAGACCTTTGAGGATATGCTATGAGCTTGTTCGATGGATTATCATGGAAGTTGGCACCAACATCTTTCTTTGGTTGAGTTTTCTTATAATAACAGTTTTCATTCCAGTATACATATGGAACCATTTGAGGCATTATATGGGAAGCGGTGTCGAACTCCAGCATTTTGGGATGAAGTGGGTGAAAGGAAGCTGATGGGACCAGAATTGGTAGAAGAGATGGCAGAAAAAGTTCAATTGATTCAGAAACATAGGAGAACAGCTCAGAGTAGGCAGAAGAGTTATGCAGACAACAGGAGGAAGGATCTTACTTTTGAGGTAGGTGATCATGATTTTCTCAAAGTCTTACCATGGAAAAGTGTGATGCGATTTGGTAAGAAAGGAAAGTTGAGTCCAAGGTTCATTAGACCATATGAAATTCTGGAGAGAGATGGATCAGTTGCATACCGGGTGGCTTTACCTCCGAGTTTATCTCAGGTACACAATGTTTTTCATGTTTCGATGTTGAGAAAGTATATGCCAGATCCATCTCATGTTTTGAGTCCAGAGGTAGTTCAGCTGGAAGAGAACCTATCTTATGAGGAACAACCGGTCCAGATTCTTGACCCCAGGGATCAAGTGTTACGAAATAAGGCGATTAATCAGGTAAAGGTTTTGTGGAAAAACCACATGATGGAAGAGGCAACATGAGAATCTGGAAATGCAATGAGGGATAAGTACCCCCATTTATTTGATAAGTAAATAAATTGCGGGGACGCAATTTTCTAAAGGGGGAAGGATGTAACATCCCAAGTAAGTAATGAATAATATATATTGTTATCTGTGTCTATTAATGAATTATATATTGTTTTAGAGGCTTAAAATGAAAATACATCTAATCTTAAGCATGGAATACACTAATATTCTTAAAAGATTATTTTACTGCCTTTTGATGGAAAACCCTTTTTCAATCAAAATTTTGACAATTTTATAATCTATATTTGTCAAAATAAACATATTCATTTTTATTGGGACATTGAAATTCACATTGTATAATTTTTTTGGTATTTTTCTGACAATGTTCATTTTTATAATGAATAGTGAAAAATACTGCATTTTACATCAAAACTCCTTTTTCATTTAATTTAATTATATGATTAGATTATATTTTTAATTGGTCTTAAAGTTTAATCTGAATATATTTTTACCACTTAATCCAATGGTGGTCATTGGAATCAATTTCACTTTGAAATTGCACTTAAACTGGTGTCAATCTTTTAATACTTATTGTTTCATAAAAACACGCTTTTTATCATGACAGTGGGAATTAATTATTAAATTAATTAATGTGACTTATATGATTTTAATTTTTTAAAATAGACATCATTTTTTAAGTCAGAATATCAAATATATATTAGGGTGATGTTTTGGTTTTTTCTGAAAAACTTTAATTTTTGATGAATAGTGAAACCACTAAGTGGTAGTTAAAGAAACTGATTTTTTGTTTAAATGAAACTTTTTCACTTCTGTGATTTGATTTTCAAATAATCCGACATACATGGTTGTTATTAAGATGTAAAATTTGGTTCAATAAGATTAAAATAATTTTTTGGTGAATAGTAACTTTTACGTTCTTAATCGCGATTAGAGGTAATTAGTGTAGTTTAAGGTAAGAATAATGTTTTAATAAAATGAAATGACCTAGAAACATGTCCTACCCTCATTAGATGTGTCATGGCCGACCAATAAAATCCATGGGTCAACTTGGGGACCCCATGGAGCGACTTTGTTTGGGAAATGACATAAATAACTTTTTATTAAATGTTAAAGTAAAAATGACACAAACATGAGATGTTTTACGAAAACAATTTTTAAATGGGGTTATACACGTCAGATTTTTGATTATAAATATTCATTGGTAATATAAAAGGATTTCCTACATTATTTTATTTTGTTTATAATTTCTAGACTTTAAATAAATTAAATTATTTATGACATCATAATGATGCAGCGATGACCTCATTATTTGACGCTTTAAATAAAATGAAAAGATAATGTAAAATCTATGACATACACATGTCCAAAACCTATTGGTTGGGTGGATTTATAACCCTTATCAGCTAACCCTTCAATTATATCAATTTGGGACCTTTTAATCTGAAAATCATTTTCAAATAAAGTAACATTTCTTTACATTCCAAGAGTGCCCCTCCTCTCCTCTTATAAAAGGCCCCCACCTCTACCTCCTTACCCACACTCCCAAAGCCTTTTTCTCGGCCAACCCCTGCCCATTTAGTCTGTACACTTCCCTCTCTTACTCCTTGAAGCCTCACTTTGGGCAGAAGTCTTTTCAAGGAAGCCTTTGAGCTCAAATCTAAGAGAGTTACCCGATTTTAAGGTAATGTCTTCACTTGAGTCCTTTTGTTTTATTTTGTTTCTCCATCCCAATAAACTCTTTTTATTAATTTCTTTTTTAACAACTCTAGTATCTTAAATATACTAGGAATTTGTTATAAGAAGGATTCGAGCTACACTTACACACACCTACATCTAATGGTTAAAGAACATACTGTTTCCGTGGATGGTGAATTTATGCCTCCCGAAACGATGATTGTTCAACATTATTTTAACACCTTCAAAGGTGGCCATTAAGATGTCACTATATTTATATATGATATATAATATGTATATTTTTTCCTTAAGCTTCTATATTTTCCATTTTGGGAATACTTTTATGGTTTCCATTATGGGTAAACGCAATATCTTCATTTAAGGAAGTGCGGACTACCGCCCCCTCAAAGTGATTTGATTCGTTAAATACCATATGTGGGACGTGAAAAGGATGGAACTATGATATTATATATGATATTAAACTGGAATTATAATATACCTTTATACCATTATGATTCCATTCTATAAAATACGAAATATAAATGAAAGTAGCGTTCATGCGTACGTACGGCTTACCGTCTCCATGAACGGTGCATTTAATTTCATACCTCTAAATGATTATGTAATATTATAAATGCATGCATGTACTAGATATAAATGACATTTATGATATATACATCATGAATACCATTCTGGGTATAATGGATACATGAACAACTTGTAATTATAAAGGGCTTATTTTTGACTCAAGTACTAATGATCGTTAAAATGACCGTTATTAACTTAAATAATTACATAGTGTTAATGACATGGAAATAAGTGATATAAAAGGAATAATGAACTTGGAAAAGGTTCTTAAACAAGTAGAAATTAACTCATGTTTATTATTCAGTAGATTAAAGAATGACCGAGTCAAGTCGGACCCGAGGTATGGGACTTCGTCTCAATCTCCTTTCATTGAGGAATATTTTGTTTTATACTGAACGTTATTTTATACGATGTATAAACCCCTTTGACTTTTACGTTTATCCAAAAGGAATCTTTTTTATACGAAGCGTTTTACTAAACTACAAAAGGGAATGTTTTTTCGTACATATGCGGTGACAACGACTTCTCCGCCGCTGTGACCATTATTTGAGTTTTGGCTTCCTCTACAAGCCATACCTTCTTTTTAAAAGAAAAATAAATACCATATTTTACTTTTCTTTTATTTTTGTATTGAAAATGGTTTTCATAATGTTTTTATATCAATGTGTTGTATTTATATCTTCTGATTGAAAGGTGGAAATGTTATGTTTCATTTATGCATGTTTTATGTGATACGATTATGTTGAGGTTCTTGGGAATTATTATGAAGACGGGTGGTTCCAAGATAAACTAAGGGCGGGTGAGCCCGATATAGCTCTCCAGTGAATTGGGTAACACGAAGGATTGAAAAATTAAGTTTTCTCTGAAGAGATTTAGGGAATATACTATGATGGGTATTCCAAACGTAACCAAGAGGGTTACTCCCTACGTAAGAATGTTATAAATGCCTCAAGTTTCTTTTATGTCATATGATTTCCTTGACTTATTCATGATTTGATGAGGTATGTTAAAGTGCTTATGTTTTATGGGTAAAGTATGATTTCATTCTTATGTATATATGTACCCATGTTTCCTTTCCATATTTTTATATCCCTTACTGAGCTTTTTATGCTCATCCCAAGTTTTTTTGAAATGTTTTTCACAGGTCAAGGGAAAGGTACATGATATGATGGTAGTGTCAAGGAAGTGTCAAGAAAGAATCCATGTTTTATTTTAAATATGTTTCCATTGATGGGAAAGAAGAATACTATCTTTATGTAACCACTTTGTTTATATGTGGAATGTAATGCATGTTTTATGATCTAATTCTCTAAAACTCTAAACCCGAAAAGATCCTCAATGTGTAATCTTGTAATAAATCCAGATTAAGTAAGGTTTAAGGATGGGGCCTTATAATTTTGGTGCATGAAATTCCTCTGTTTTGTTTTAGGTGGTAGTGAAATCTTCTCTTGTAGATAGAATAAAGAAAGCACATAAAGAAAACAGTGAGTTGCTAAAAAAGTAGAGTTGGGTTAGAAGGGTATGTTACCAGAATATAACATTGATAATATTGGGTTTTGAGGGTTGTAAAGATATTATGTGTGCCTTGTGATTCATAGTTACAGAAAGAGTTGTTATGTGAAGCTCATAGTTCACCATTTTTTGTTCATCATGGCAGTACTACGATGTACAGGCATCTCTCGGAGTATTTCTAGTGGGATGGATGGAAGAGAGATATTTATGACTTTACTGTGAATTGTTTGACTTGTAAATCTGTTAATGTAGAGTGGTAGTTACCGAAAGGGAAGGTTCATCCTTTACTAGTGCAAGAGTGGAAATGGGAAAATATATCAATGGACTTCATTGTAGGGTTAGTGAAAAAATATCGAGTTAATTATTCAATTTGTGTTATTGTTGATCTATTGACTAAATCTACTCTTTTTATTATTATTCGAGATACTCTATCTCTAGATCAACTTTCTCGATTTTATATTAATTATATAGTAAGGTTACATGGATTCCCCATCTACATTGTATATGATTATGATCTCGGGTTCACTTCTAACTTTTGGAAGGTCCTTCAGAAGTCATTGGGTATTCAATTAAATTTCAGTACAACTTTTCATCCCAAATCAAATGGGTAGTTAGAATGAAAAATTTAGACTATGGATGATATGTTATGTACTTCTTCAATAGATTCCCATGGAAGTTGGTACCAACCTATTTTTTTTGTTGAGTTTTATTATAATAAAAGTTTTCATTCTAGTATACATATAGCTCCATTTGAGGCATTTTATGGAAAGCGATGTCGAACTATAGCTTTTTGGGAGGATATAGGTGAATAATATTTGATGGGATTATAATTTGAAGAAGAGATGGTAGAAAAAGTTATGTTAATTCAACGTCACATGAGGACAGCACATAGAAGGATGAAATGCTTTGTGGAGAGCTGGAGGAGTGATCTTTCTTTTGAGGTAGGTGATCATGTCTCTCTAAATGTTTCTACACCGAAAAATGTGATGTGTTTTGGTAATAAGGGAACATTGAGTCTGAGGTTTAATGGAACCTATGAAATATTAGAGAAAGCTGGATTGGTTGCATACAGAGTGGCATTACTTCACAGTGTATTCCAGGTACACTATGTTTATAATGTTTCAATTTTCAGAAATTATAAGATAGATTCATCTGATATTTTGAGTCTAGAGGTAGTTTAATTGGAAGAGAATATTTCTTGTGAGGAGCAAATTGTCCATATTCACAACTGTATAAGGAAAGGGTTTCATAATATGGTAATACATTATGTAAAGTTTTTGTGAAAATACCATATGGTTAAAGAGTAAACATGGGAATCTAAAAATTCTATGACGGATAAATACCCCCACTTATTTGATAAGTTAATAGAATTTATGTGACGTAATTCCCAAAAGTGGAGAAGGATGTAACGACCTAGGTATTTGTAGGATTATATTTCTGATTTTGAATAATACTTATGAATAAAATATTAATGTTACTTTAAAGGGGATGATTTTTTTGAAAGTTTACATAACATGAAACAACGAGATTCTTTGAAATCTTACATATCACACAACATTTAGTTTTACTAAAAAATAATATAATAATATTATTTTTTAAAATGGTATTTAGTGGAAAGAATTTGTATTGAAGGGATTGAATACACCTAACTATATTATGATTAACCATGATGGTTAAATTTTTTTACCTTTATCCAAAAAATTTATAGTCTCAAAATAATAATGAATCATATTTTAAACATGAAATATGCTCATAATTTTAAAAGGTAGGTTTTCAACCTTTTGATGGAAAACCCATTCAAAATATAGTTTTTGTCACTTTTATATTTTCCATTTGAATGAAAACTTCTTATTTAGAATTGAAACATAAAAATATAAATTGGAAAAAAAATTTGGTATTTTTTCTAATAAAGTTATTTTTTAATGAAAATTAAAAAATACTGCATTTTAAGTCAAAACTATCTTTTCATCTGATTTATTTATGTGGTTATATTATCCTTTTAATTGGGTTTCGAGTTTAATTAGATTATTGTTTAACCATTTAATCCAATTTTATTCGTTGGATGTAATTTCTCTTTTTAATTAGACATAAACACATGTCAAACATTTGATATTTATTATTTCAAAAAACGATCTTTTTGGTTTTGACAATGAGAATTAATTTTAAATTAATTTCTGAAAAATAATTTTTTTTAATTTGAAAAAATGGATGCCATATTTAGATTCATGAGGTTCAAATTGTGTAAATAGGTATGTTTTTTTAGACATAGTGATTAGTAACTTTAGTAAATATTTTATTTACTATGGTTAAAGGGTAAATCTCGTAAATAAGGTTAAAAAAATAATATTATAATAATATTAAATTACCCTAACACATGTACTAACTATATTTTATGAGATATGTCCGACCATGGGAATCCTTGGGTTGATTTTATGGCCCAATGGAGCAACTTGTTTTTTGAAAATGACATTTAATTACTTTTAATTTAATGTTAAGAAAATTTTAAACTAAACTTGTATCATTTAGTAAAACAATTTTTACATGGGGTTTCATAAGTGATATATTTGTCTATAAATAGTAATTAGAAATCTAAAATTATTCCCTATATCATGGTATTTTATTTATAATTTTTATTAATCAGATAAATAAATATATTTATGACACAGTGATGATGTAGTTTTTACATTATTAATGAATTATTTAAATAAATAAGATTATTAATATTACAATGAGTATATTTTGAAACTTTTTATGTTATCCATGAATTTTATGGATGATTTGTACTTTTAATATTTTAATTAATTATGGGTTTTCAAAAAAATCTAGTTTTTATGATTTTTTTTAAATTCGTGATATGAATAGTATAAAAATTGACATAAATGAGTTTTTAAATCAATTAATATATTATTAAATGATATAATAGTCCTAAAAATATAATATTTTTCCTACTAACATATATGATGTTAAAATTTTCATTAATGAACCATTTTTTGGTCTCTTGGAATTTTATAGTAAATAAGGTAACTATATATTATGAATATAAAAGAAGACACGATAAAAGTTAGATAAGTTTACTAAGCATTGAAGCTAAATGATAAGGTTAATTATGTGACCAAAAAATGTCTATTGTCTATTGGATTAGAGGATTTAGAGCCATCTTCATTTTATATTACAAATATGTTACTTCTTTATTATTATAATTTTAAAATTAATTAATAATAAAATAATACTTTCAAACATTCATAAATCGCCCATCCTCCCTCTTATAAAAGGACATCACCACTAACCATTAATCACACCTCTCAACCCCCTAGGCTTGTCCAACCTAGCCCAAATATTATCCCAACTTCCCTATCTTCATCCTAGAATCCTTAAATTATGGATATTTCAATTAAAAATGGTCTTTTTGCTTTACTCAAAAAGAGTTACCCAACATGAGGTAGTTTCATCTCTCAATATTCTTTCTTTTATGTTCCTTCTCCAGCCCCCTAAAATCTATTTATTAATTTATTTTATAAAAAACCTAGTATCTTAAATATAATAGGTTCTTCTTATGAAAATTATTTCTAACTAATCTTACACACACCTCCATCTAATGGGTATAGAACATGGTGTTTCAATGGATGGAAAACAACTTCCTCACAAAATGATGATTGTTCAATATTCTCCTACTACATCTTATGTTGGCTAGTATGATTAAAAAGTAATTTTATATGAGATTTATGATATTTATTTTATCTATATTATTATATAAATCTACTTTATAACATACCTTTATGATATTCATGTACTATAAATACAATAATTTCATTTGAGGAAGTGCGGACTACCGCCCCCTCAATGTGATATGACTCGTTCATGCTATACATGGAGCGTATAAAGGATTGAAGTAATGAACATATGTAAAATATGTAACATAGATATTATACTGTAATTATAATATACATATTAATAATTTATTATTTCTTCTGTAAAATATGAAAATTAATGAAAGTAGCATTCATGCATGCGTACGGCTTACCGTCTCCATGAACGGTGTAATTCATTTCTTATATACAAATGCTATATAATATTATAAATACATTTATCTAATGGATATATATGATATATATGATATCTAAATCATGAATATAATTATAGATAAAATGGAATTTTTCCTCTATGGACAATTTATAATTAGAACAAGTTCATTTTTGACTCACGTACCAAATATCAAAAAAACGAATGATATTAACTAAAATAATTATGTTATATTAATATCATGGTAATAAGTGATGTTAAAGGAATAATAAACATGAAAATGTTTCTTAATTATGTAAAAATTAACGTATGTCTATTATTTAGGATGAACAAGGAACTTACATGACAAGTCAAACTCAATGTTAGAGACTTCATCTCATTCTCCTTTCATTGAGACATATTTTGATAATATATACCTAGTTATTTTTATAGTTTATAATAAAACCATTTTACATTTACATTAATTAAAAGTGAATATTTTTTGTACAAATGGTTCTAATAAATGACAAAAGGTATGTTTTTAATGTATGCGGTGATAATGACCTCTCCAGCGCAGTAATCGTTATTCAGCTTCCTCTATAATACATAATGATTTTAAAAAGAAAAAGAAACCCCTTTTTCTGTTTTTTGGGTGTATTGGTATTGAAAACGTTTTTTTGAAATCTATTGAGTATTTAAATATCTAGAAATTATTTCTTGGGAATGAAAATGAATTATTATGATTGAAATTATGATATTCTAAATCTTTTATGTGTGATGATTATGTAATGGTACCTAGACATTTGACGGGTGGTTACATGATAGACCAAATGAAGAGTGGTTCCATGATAAAACAAGGATTAGTCATTATGTTATAACATCCAATGAATTTAGTTTAGAATTCAGCCATATGGATATTCCATTTAGTGATATGTGTGGAATTCAACCGTATGGTTATTCCATATAAGTATGTTTACATCCCAAGTTACCTTTATATGCTATATGTTGTTTTCTATGGGATTTAATGTAATTTTTGGTTACAAAAAGGATAAGAGATGAGATTATATTTAGTGAAGTGTTTTTTAAACTTATTTAATGTGAAAAGTATTACATTATGATTAATTATTCATGGTTAACATGTTTTTTGGAAAACTAACAATTTTTCTTCTTTATGTATCCCTTACTAAGTTTTTTATGCTCATCCCAAGTTTTTGAAATTTCGTTCACAAGAATTATGGTGGAATAGGTTCAAATATGGGATCAAGGAAAATTCATGATGTTTAAAACATGGAACTAAACATGTTTCTTTTCATTTAAGAGTTTTTATTTTATGAAAAAAACATATACTGAGTAAAGTGTCTATATGTAATAATCAAGATGTTTTTTATAATTTATGAACTATATCTCTAAATCTCTAAACATGAGAATATCCTCAATGTAAATTATTAACTTAGTTCATGATTATGTAATGTTTACGGTTGGTGCCATATTGGTTTCATTTTACATTCAATAGTGATCTGTGAGAGGGGTCAACCAAATTATGCGTGCTATTGGGCATATAAGCCTTGGGAGGATGCTTTAAACTTTTAAGAATAGTGAATAGAGGGTGTCAAATAGTACTAGATTTAGTTTTTTTATGCCTTTTTATTTAATAGGTAGAACTTGTGTGATAGTGTTTCGACCTTAGAGTTAGATTCTAGAGGGGAAATATTATTCTAGTACATATCCTAGGTAACAACTATAGAGGTGGGATGTTCCAGATTATTATGAGATGGATTAGTAAAATATGATGTTATAAATAGTATTTTGTTCCATGTGTAACACCTCAAGCTTCCACGGTATGCTTCTCTTTGAATAATAGAGTAGAGTGTGTTGTACGCAACTTTGAGTTCTAACACACACCACAACCAATCAAACTAGCTGTTATGAATAGTAATACCCACATTCTAAAATTTTATAAATTTTATCTTTCAAAATGGACTTCATTTTTTTATTCATAATATCGAAATTATCTTAGGATGAAATTTTGGTACTTTTCGGATATCTTTTAAATTTTGATGAATAGTGAAAATTACTAAATTTTAATTAAAAACATCTTTTTTAATTGAAATAATTAATAGTGATAAATTATGAATTTGAGTGGTTTTAAAGTATATTTAGAATATATTTTTACCATTTAATACAATTTTTGTCATTGGACATAATTTCATAATTAAACCAGACATAAACAAGTGTCAATCTATTGAAAGTTATTATCTCTTAAAAACACGGTTTTTATTTTAACAACGGGAATTAATTTTAAATTAATTTCGACCAATTATGTGTTTTGAATTTGGAAAAATGGATTCTATATTTGGAATTAGGATATCCAAATTGTGTAAATAGGTAACTTTTATTTGTAAAAATTTTGAATAATTACTTCGATAATTATTTTATTTACCATTGTTAAAGGGTAAATATGGTAAATAAGGGTAAAACAATAGTATTATAATTATAATAAATTACGATAAAACATTTCCTAACCTTTTTATTTTATTCTTTTCAGACCGTGGTCATATTGGGGTCGATTTTTGGACCCCATGGAGCCACTTAAAGGTGATAAAGACACTTTATATTAATTAAGTTAAAATAAGTACAAAAATGACAAAAGCATATATCTTTTAGAAAAACAATTATTAAATAGGGATATATATGTTTGATTTTAGACTATAAATATTAATTAAAAATATAAAAAGATTTCCTAAATAATGGTATTTTGTTTATAATTTTTAGACATTTAATAATTAATATTATTTATGACACAATAATGATGCAACATTTTCCTTATTAATGAAATAATCAAATAATTGGTATTATAAATGTTAAAATAGATAAAATTTGAAAGTTTTGATGACATACATGAATTTTATTGGTTAATATGAAATTATAGGATTTCTTAGATGATTTGTTTTATAATTAATAATGTTTTTATGACTTTAACAAAAATCCATTATATAATAGTGTCAAAATTGACGTACATCAGTTTTTAAAACAAATATTATATTATGAATTGATATTCTATTACTAAAAATCTAAAGATCGGCCAAAAAACTTAAATAATGATAGGTGTATCATTAATGGACAACTTGGGTGTCTCTTTGATGTATATAGTAATTTTATTAACTATATAATATAAAAATACAAACGGACATGGTAAATGTCAAACTAAATAACTAAGAGTTAAAGCTATAAGATATGGTTAATATAATGGCCCAAACCTATCTAAAATATATTGGTTGAAATTATTTCGACCCATAACCACCTTATATATTTAATAATCCACTTTGGAGCCATCAGAAACGAAATATGAATTTATTATAAAATAATATTTCTAGATTTTCCAAAGGTGCCCATCACCCCTCTTATAAAAGGGCACTCCCCCTTCTCACTAATTCACACATTCAAAGCCTTTTGTATCAGCCAAACCCTACCAAAATATCCTCTAAACTTCCATAAATTCATTCTAGATTCCTTAGTTTAATCAGAAAGCCAACCTAATGATCCCTTTTGATCAAATCAATAAGAAGAACCTGAAGAAGAGGTAATGTTTTCACCACCCTCATTGAAGTTCCTTTCTTATTCAACTTATTCTTTCATTGTTATTACCATTCTAAAATAATAAATACATTATACTCTATATAATGTGATGTTATTATAAATATTGTACAACCATATTCAGTATTCTATCCATCTGTTGAATGACATGTCACCATACGTGCGTACGTACGACTTACCGTCTCCATGCTGTGGTCTAATTGTTATTCAAAACATTATTATTTGGATGGTTATAATATTGATGTGTAACTCATGTAAATAATAAATATAACCTGATAATTATTCTGTATATATGATATACTATCCAATTATATATTATTTTAATATCAAAAGAGTGATATTATCGCTCGTGCGTACGTACGGACTACCGTCTCCATGAACACGATGAGATTCATTCCCCATCATATCCATTCAAGTATAATTCTAATTTTATGATTACAAATAATGTTTAATGACTTGATATCATTCGGTATATTAATAATATACAACCTATCCAAAACAAACATGACTTATGTAACAAAACAAATAAAAGAAAATGAGTAAGTTAACACCTGAAACGACAATAATACTAAGATATTGTTAACAAAACAATGTTAAAAGATCATATATGATATCATTTTAATGTATATGATTCTTTTATAATTTAATAACCATTATTTTACCATTATACAATAGGTTAGACTACCCTCAACCAAGGAAAAGTACAATGTAAGGGGTTTTTTATCTCACTCTTTATTCCTGTGAGATTCATGCCAAATTGCCACTATTACCTTTTGTGTGGTGTATGTACTGCCCATAATTGTATTCTTTGTTTAATACACATTAATTTATGTGTATTTACATATTCATTATATAATACCTCCTTAATGGGTTGTATGTTTCATAAGTTATCAAATTGGTAAGGTTTTATTTAACAATCTCTTCATTTTCCAAGGTTGTTTATACGTAATTATCTATTAGGACCTCTTTATCGTCCACATACATGTTTCTAAAAAATTTATTTCAAATCATTATTATAATTTTACAGAATATGGGTTAAATTCATTTATACCCTTGTTTGACTTTTTATAAGAAGTTTATAAAAGAATATTTCCATCGTTTTCCAATCTAGTTCTTTTTTAACCTTTTCGGCAGAATTAAGGGAAGAATGTCTTTTTTTAACTTATACAGCGGGTGCGGTTATTTTCCACAATTATAAAATCTTTGAAGCATACCTTATAAGCTTTTAAGATTATTTTCACATTAAATGTTTTTTATAATTATGTGACTTTTAAATGATTTAAAAAAAAGAGATATTTCTCGCAAATAGTTTTGATTTCATCTATGTCAACATCCTTTGATAAATTTTACACTTTTTTGAAGTTGATTTGTTATGATACAAATTATCCATATTGTATTTATGGTTTTGAGATATGTTTCACTATGGATGAGTTATTTTTATGCCATTAATGGTTTATGATTAATTTTTTGGCATGATAGTTTTAATAAGAATGTTTATGTTATATTTCATCCACTTCTTAAGATGAATGGGTTGGACTAGTAAGTTCCGGGTTGGGTGCCGATAAAATTAATCCCTCTGGGATGGGGTTTGGTTATAGAAGTCCCTCTGGGTTGGTGTCCGGTTATTAGAGGCACTCCGGGTTGGTGTCCAGTTATTAGAGGCACTCCGGTTTGGTGTCCGGTTATTAGAGGCACTCCGGGTTGGTGTCTGGTTATTAGAGGCACTCAGGATTGGTGTCCAGTTATTAGAGGCACTCTAGGTTGGAGTCTGGTTATAGAGGCTCTCCGGGTTGGATTCCAGTTACAGAGGCTCTCCAGGTTGATTTTCGGTTACAGTTATCCCTTAGGTCTCAGTACGATGCCTTGACACATAAATTAAAGTTCGGCATTATTCATTTCCATCATTATGAAAGTGGTCAGTGATATTGCATGCGACTATTCGACTAGTAGAATATCCATGTGAATACATAAATGGAATTATTTAATTTTATATTTACCATATTATTCTGAAGTTCAAGTTTAAAAGGCTACTGTTTTAGTTATACATTGCCTCACATGTTTATGCTTATTTATGAAAACTTCCAATATATTGTTATCCTTATTGAGCATCTGAGCTCACCCCTTTCTATGTATTATTTCTTCCAGGATGTGAAGAAATATTTATGATTGACCTATAGAGATAGTCTTAAGGGGATATGAGTGTGGACTATAGAGACTATATTATTGTAGTTTTTCACATTGTGATGTAATGTAAACCTTATGAATGTTTCTTGTGATTCCAATGCTAGTAAACTAATCGGCCTTTCAAGACTTGATCTTTTGTGATCATGCCAATGTTATGTAATAATACACCGACTCTGGGTAATAGGGTTCAGGGCATTATAGTTGGTATCATAGGAAGTTTAGTACAATCCTTGTAATCTAGATTTAGAAAAACTCTGATTAGATCACATAGACCAAAGAATGACATTGAGGATTAGTATAAGAGAACTTCCGAGAATTTTGGTATTGTAGAGATTTTGTGAATTTTCCGAGAAATACATCTCTGTCTGGATATGAGAAGGTATAGGTGGCTCTGGGACATATGTACCTCGGGGTAAAACCCAAAAACATCGCTTTGAGCTAGACTTGAATGGGAACTGGTGCACGACAATGGGCCTTGCTGCACACTTGGTTACGACAATCCTGGGGGATATGCATAGGATAATTCTCATTTTATTTACAAATGATTATGAAGGGTATATGAGTATATGATTCCTCAAATAAAACATTTTTTTATGATTATGGATTATATCCATAAATATTTTAATTTATGTAAAGTGTTTTACAAGTATGGAAATATGTATTTTCAATTATAAACTGATCTAGTTTATGCCATTGTTTAGAAATGGAGCCTAGTGGAAGGAATGGAAACTATATCAATACACACACTCCATGTAAGGATTTCCCTCCCACTAAAGATAATTATAATGGAGCTGGTGATGCAACTGGTGCTAATCAGCTAATCACCATACTCGGACAACTCACTCAGCTTATGAATAATAACCTTACCCATATGGAGCACCCTAATCCAAAGCGTGGAGGATTAATGTTAGATCGATTCATGAGGAAACAACCACCAAAGTTCAATGAGAGAACAAATCCATTCATTGCTGAGTAATGGATAAGTTCCTTAGAAAAAATATTTCAGGCTTTGGGGACTAGTGAAAGGGAGAAAGTTATCATGGTCGTTTATCGCCTCACTAGAGATGCAGATCAATAGTGGTCATTGATACAAAACACAAAGGAAGATGATGAAGCATCAAATATGGAATATATAGAGTTCAAAAAGCATTTATTACGAAAATACTTTCCTCGTGACCATCGAGCAGATATAGAAAGGCAATTTCTGAGTCTGAGGAAAAAGGAGGATGAGAATGTTGCAATGTATGAGTCTAACATTACAAGGTTAGCGAGGCATGCTGCAGATTATATAAGTAACCCAAAAAGTAATATTGATCGTTTCATTGATGGGTTAAAACCATTTCTCCATCGAGCTTTAGTATCACAATCCTTCTCATCATACGAAGATATTATTGTCTTCTCTGCTATCAAGATAGAAAAGGAATTCTCTAAGTCTTATGACAACAAAGTAAAGTAAAAGAAGAAGATAACGGTGGAGCAAGATACAGATAAAGGGAAAAATGGATACAAGGATTTTCCATAATGTGATAATTGTGGTAAGAAACACCCTGGTACTTGCCTAAAAGTAAAGGGAGTTTGTTACAAATGTGGAGTAAAATGTCACCGGACTCGTGATTACAAGGGAAAGAAAGAGGTTGTCAATGTATAATTCTACAATTGTATAGAAATGGGGCATTATTAAAATGAATTCCCTATGCATCAAGGAAACTTACCTCTGAAAATGCCAAGGGAGCAAGGCCAAGCTTATGTTGTTACTATAAATGAATTTGAATAATTAATGTATTGGTGTTTTTGAACTCAAGGATTATATTCTGGTTATAAGAATAATATGATATATATCAGGATTGTACAACCGTACTTTTTGTTTTCATTAATTTTTTAATATGATGAAGGTAATCATATTTTTATTTTGTGACAATAAGAATCATTACTTTGTTTGGGGAATCTGATGTTACTACTGATTTTGGAATTTAGAAACCTTTATGAGAGAGAATTTAGAGAGAATTATTTTGGATAACTATAAAGGTTGGAATGAATTATGTTGAAATTTGGATAGTATGGCTTAATGTTAAATCATTTTTTAAGATTATTTTTGGGATATTATAATACTATAGTTTTAGGAAAAGGATAACCCGCACGTCGAGGGATAACCCATCACGCCGGACAAAGCTGTAGGAATCGAACCCACAACCATAGTGCGACATGCCTTTATTACCTAACACTAGCCTACAGGAAGTCCCTGGTTATTAAAAAATAGTTTTCTCAATCTAAATGGTATGTTTTAATATTTGGAACCTTATATGATTAGTATAAATTGAATATTTTTGAGTTCTATTATCATTTTGAGTGAAATATGAGTTTGTGGGAGAAATTAGTTACATTTTGAAACTCTAATTTTCACGTATATATATATATATATAACTCTATTTTATATATTAATTCTCAAACTTTAGGACACATATATAAAAAAATGTTTTATCCTAATAACTTATGGTTGTTGAACTGATGATATTTTAAATCACCATAGATTGAAGGCTTTGAGGCCCTCAATTTTACACTTGTTTTTGATTGATAACCTCAATCACTCCCTAAAAATATTTATGTTTTTCCTCCAATTATTTGTCTCTAATTTCAACCAATGTTCTCTTAATCGAGATCATAATTTGGGGGTGACTTTTTCATTTCCCTTTCCCTCTTATTAAGGCTAAATTTTATGAACCTTATTTCTGATGTGGGTTTTCCACAAAGGTATTTTCTATTTTCAATCTTTTATTTTCGAAGAAAAATTTCAAATTGGAAGGATACAATTTATGGAATGAGGGGAGAATGTAACACCCCAATCTTCCATGGTACACTTATCTTTGAATAATACAGTAGCGTGTGTTGTATGCAACTTCGAGTTCTAACACACACCACAACCAATCAAACTAATCATTCTGAATAGTAATACCCACATTTGGAAATTTTATAAATTTTATCTTTCAAAATGGAATTCATTTTTGTATTCATAATATCGAAATTATCCTAGGGTGAAATGTTTGTACTTTTTGGATAATGTTTTTATTTTTATGAATAGGGAAAATTACTAAATTTTAATTAAAAACAACTTTTTTAATCGAAATAATTAACGGTGATAAATTTTGAATTTGAGTGGTTTTAATGTATATTTAGAATATATTTTTACAATCTAATACAATTTTTTTCATTGGATATAATTTCATTATTAAACCGGGGCATAAACAAGTGTCAATCTTTTGATAGTTGTTATCTCTTAAAAACACGCTTTTTGTTTTAAAAACGAGAATTAATTTTAAATTGATTTCCGCCACTTCTGTGTTTTGAATTTGGAAAAATGGATTCCATATTTGGAATTAGGATTTACAAATTTTGTAAATAGTTAACTTCTATATTTAGAAATTTTGAATGATTACTTCAGTAAATATTTTATTTACCATGGTTAAAGGGTAAATCTGGTAAATAATGGTAAACAATTAATATTATAATAATAATAAATTACCCTAAAACATGTCCTAACTTTATTTTTTGATATATTTCTGACCATGGGCATAATTGGGTCTATTTTAGGACCCCATGGATCCCCTTGTAGGTGATAAGGACACTTTATATTAAATAAGTTAAAATAAATACAAAAATGGCATAAGCATATATCCTTTAGAAAAAAAAAATTCATAGGGTTATATATGTTGGATTTTCAACTATAAATATTCATTAGAAAGATAAAAATATTTCCTACATAATGGTATTTTATTTTTAATTTTTATAAATTTAATAATTAATATTATTTATGACACAATAATGATGTAGTATTTTCCTTATTAATGAAAGAATCAAATAATTGGTATTATAAATGATAAAATAAATATAATTTGAAATTTTTTATGACATACATGAATTTCATTTGTTAATATGACATTATATTATTTCTTAAATGATTTTTTTTCAAATTAATAATGTTTTTAAAACTTTAACAAAAATCAATTATTGAATAGTGTCAAAATTGACATAATTGAGATTTTAAAACAAATATTATATTATTAATTGATATTATTTTCCTAATAATATAAGGCTTAGCCAGAAGACTTATATCATGACAGGTGTATCATTAATGTACCACTTTTGGGAATCTTGTATGTATATAGTAATTTTATTATCTATATAATATAAAATTACAAAGTGACATGGTAAATGTCAAACTAATTAACTAAGAGTTAAAACTAAAAGATATGGTTAATATAATGACCCAAACCTGTCTAAAATCAATTGGTTGAAATTATTTCGACACAAACCCACCTTATACTTTTAATAATACACTTTGGAGCCATTAGAAACCGAATATGAATTTATTATAAAATAATATTTCTAAATTTTCCAAAGGTGCCCCTCACAACTCTTATAAAAGGGAACTCCCCCATTTCACTAATTCAAACATTAAAAGCCTTTTGGTTCGGCCAACCCCTACCCAAATATCCTATCAACATCCCTCACTTCAGCCTAGAGTCATTATTTTGATCATAAATCCAACCTAAGGATCCATTTTGATCAAATCAAAATGAAGAACCCTAAGAAGAGGTAATGTTTTCACCACCCTCTTTCAAGTTCCTTTCTTCTTCAACTTCTTCTTTCTTTGATATTCCCATTCTAAAATAATAACTCCAGTATCCTCTATATAATTGGATGTTATTATAAATATGTTACAACCATATTCAGTATTCTATACATCCTTTGAATGACATGTCACCATACGTGCGTACGTACGACTTACTGTCTCCACGTCGTGGTGTAATTGTTATTCAAAACATTATTATTTGGATGGGTATAATGATGATGTGTAATTCATGTAAATAATAAATATAACATGATAATGATTTTTTATATATGATATACTATCCAATTATATATTATTTTAATATCAAAAGGTGATATTGTCGCTCGTGTGTACGTACGGACTACCGTCTCCACGAACGCGATGAGATTCATTCCTCATCGTATCCATTAAAGTATAATTCTCATTTGATGATTAAAAATAATTTTTAGGGACTTGATATCATTCTGGATATGAATAAGATACATCCTATCCATAAAAAACATGGCTTATGTAACAAAACATATAAAAGAAAATGAGTATGTTAACAACCGAAACGACAATAACACTAACATACTATTAACAAAGCAATGTTAAAAGATCATATATGATATCATATTAATGTATATGATTCTTTTATAATTTAATAAAAATTATTTCACCATTATATAGGATATTATCCTACCCTCAACCAAGGAAAAGTACAAGGTAAGGGGTTCTCATCTCACTCCTTATTCCCGTGAGATTCATGCCATATTGCCACTATTACCTTTTGTGTGGTGTATGTACAAACCATAATTGTATTCTTTGTGTAATACACTTTAATTTTTGTGTATTTACATATTCATTGTATGATACCTCTTTCATGGGGTGTATGTTTCATAAGTTATCAAATTGGTAAGGGTTTATTTCACAATCTCTTCATTTTCTGAGGTTGTTTATACGTAATTATCCATGGGGACCTCTTTATCATCCACATCCATGTTTCATAAAAAAATGTATTTCAAAAAATTCATACTATTTCACAGAATATGGTTTAATGACATTTATACCCTTGTTTGAATTTTATTAAGATGTTTATAAAAAAATATTTCCGTCATTTTTGTAAAACCCCAAGATTTTATGAAAAATATTATTTTAATTTCATTAATGTCTTGTGTTGTATGCTACACTAAGATTACCTTGCGCTATACGCAACACCGTATTAGCTTGCAGTATACGCAACATTATTCTTGGATCGTGTTACACACAATTTTGATAATAATTATTCTACGCAACATTGAGTATATATATATATATATATTCAATGTATAAATGAAATATGGTTGGATTAGGTTATACAAAACAATGAAGGATTCTTACATATCACACAACCCTGACTTGGCTTGCATTACACGCAATCACGACCTTCCTCGTTAGCGTGTGTTGTATGCAATACCGGGTTTCACTAAACAACGGTATATTATTACAATATTATTATGAACTAGATGTTATGAATATTATTAACTAAATTTTTAATCTTATAACATTATTATTCCTCTTGCACATTTTCTTTAACATGGTATAAGAACAAAATAAATTTTTCGGGTAAAATAAGTATTTTTAAAAAAATGCAGTTTTGCCGCGTTTTGATGGCCCACCCACATTAAATCTAGTTTTTGAAATTTTTTTAAGTTCAATTTGACAAAATAAAATTTTTCTTTGGAATCATGAAATAAAAATTTACTTTGGAAAAATTTTTATATCATTCTGGTAAATTTCATATTTTGATAAATAGTAAAAACACGCTATATTTTAATTAAAAACAACTTTTTTCATCGCATTAATTTATATGGTTAAATTATAATATTGAATGGTTTTAAAGATTAAAAAGAATATATTTTTACCATTTAATATAATGTATGTCATTAGCATTGATTCTACCTTGAATTCGTAGGATAAATCAATTCAATCTTTTGCAATGTTTTAAAGAAAAACCTGTTTTCTTTCGACAACAGGATTAATTTTAATTTAATTTCCGCAACTTTTGTGTATTGAATTTGGAAAAATGGATTCCATATTTGGAATCAGTAGATCCAAATTATGTTAATAAGCTACTTTTTATTTTTGGGAATTATGAATAGTAACTACGGTAAATTTTATTTACCATAGTTAAAGGTAAATCGGGTAATTAAGGGTAAAAATAATATTATAAAATTACCCTAACACATGTAAAACTCCTATTGGATGACTAAAAGTCGACCCATATCACCTATGTGTCAGATTAGATTCATTTAATGTACTTTTGTCCGTGAAAATAATTTAATTATTAGTAAAACCAAAGAATGTGACAACATGTCACTTTCTTAAATCTTATAAGTATAATAATTTTAATTTAGTGATAAACTTCATGTAACTTCAAACATGAATAGTATCCAGAAATCTAATACAATTCTATACATAATAGGAATTTATTTAGAATTTTTATGGATTAAATAATTATCATTTAGTATGACACAAAGATGATGCAGAAATTGCCTTATTAATGAAATATTGATATAATTGATGTTATAAATACCCAAATAAATGTAATTTAAGACTTTTTATGAATTAAACTAATCTTATAGGTCAATATGACATGTTAGTATTGATTTAATTATCTTTTTTCAAACTAATAATTCTGTTATTATTTTCACAAAAATCAATTACTAAATAGTTTCAAAATTGACATAAAAGAGTTTTTAAAACAAATATTATATTATTAATTGTTATTTTATTCCTAAAAATCTAAGGTTCGGCCAAATGACTTAGATACGGTTATATATATTAATAATAAAAAACTTTTGGTTCTTTTTGATTCTTATAGTATGTTTATTAATCTTATAGTGTATGAAAACAAGAAGACACGGTAAAAGTAAAATTATCTAACTTAAAGTTAAATATAAATGATAAGGTTAAAATAGGAACCTAAACTTGTCTAAATTCTATTGGATGAGAGGAAATCAACCCATCCACACCTTAGATTCTAAATAAATCAATTTGGAGCTATTTAAAACCGAATTTGGCTTTATAATAAAATAATATTTTTAGTTATTCCAAAGGTGCCCATCTCATCCCTTATAAAAGGGCACCCCCTCCCTCTCTTCCTCACAACACTTTTAGCCTTCAAGATCGGCCAACCTCTACCCAATTCTCTTCTTCACTTCCCTAGAAATATCCTAGAGGTTCTGGTTTTCCTCAAAGACCAATTTTAGTGCCCTAAGAGGAGGTATCAAAGAGGTGCTTCAAAGAAGAGTTAATTTCTGTTACCGATTCTTTCATCTTTATTTCTTCTTCTGCTTCTTATTCATTAGTTGTTTCATTATGAAGTAATAACATCAGTATCACTAATATACTGATATGTTATTATAAGTATGAAACAACCCTATTTCACCATCTATCTATCCTGCGGAAAACAAAATCACCGTGCCTGTGTACGTACGGAATACCGTCTCCACGCCGTGGTGAAATCTATTTTCCACCACCACCTTACTTGGATGGGTATAATGGTGTAAATAATAACTATATATGATTATATTAAATTGATATTGATTCTTAAATAAGATACATACACTCCAATACTGTCCCACGATCATGGGAACAATATCATCGCTCGTGCGTACGTACGGACTATCGTCTCCACGACGCGATGAGATTCATTCTCCACTTTAACCATTCATGAATGATTATAAAATATATATAATAAGTAATCCTGAAATATATGACATAATAATGATACTGGATTTATGTGTATATATATGTATGTCATCTACTTAATTCCATTCAACTCAATTAGGAAATGAAAACAGCATTCATGCATACGTACGGCCTACCATCTCCATGAACGGTGTATTTCTTTCCATTTAATGATTTATTATATATATGTATATTATGAAAATATATTATATATAAACCATGTTCTATATTCTGGAATTAAGTAATCATGATCTATGTAATCATATGAATAATTACAAGTCAAAACACGGACGACAAATGAAACAATTTTACCCAAAACGCTCTTTAACATGGAATTTACAAAAGAACGGGTAATATAAAGTCATAAGTGAACCATATATGATATCATAACAATTAATATGATTCTTTAATAAGTCAATGACATTATTTAAATCATTATACAAGAGGTTCGGACACATACGAAGCAAATCGGACCTAAGGTAAGGGAAATATCACAATCTCATTTTTATCCGAGATTGTTTATACTTTGGTATTTACTGGGGTGTATATTATCATCCACATCCATGTTTCCTCAATATGTAATATTATTTCCATCCACCTAAAATTTTTTAAATCCAATTTTACCCTTCAGTGAGTTTTTGGTAAAAGATATGAAAGGAATCTTTTGTCGTTTTTCATACGAGGTACTTTTTCACTTTTCCGACAAAAGTATGAGAAGAATATTTTTTTTAACTTATACAGCATGAATGGATTTTTAAAACATTATTTCCAAGAAGCTTCCTTTAAAAGTTTCCAAGTTTATTTTTAATCAAATTCTTTTAGTTTAGAATTTTATGACATGTTAAGAAAGGAAAAGTGTTTTTTTGAAGTAGAAAGGATATTTTCCTCAATAATGGAGTTCAAGTGTTTTATCAAAATTATTTTCCATCTAAGATAATATAGGGTTCTGTTTATATCCCTATTATTACATTGATTTGATTATGTTGTGATGGAAATATTTTTATGAATTCTTTTATCTTATATGAATTGTTTTATGATGTCATGATGTTTAAGATTTCCATTTTTATTGCATGGGTTATGCTATGATGTATGGTTTATGATTTTGTGTCACACATAAGAATTGTATAATTATGAGATGGGTGGGACCTATATCTCCCTCCAATGTATTGGGTAAATATTTTATATCTCATGATATATACATGGCTGGAACGGTAGGTTATACCGGTTCAGTGAAACAGGACTGAAACGAGGAGTGAACTCGGTTCAGAAAGGGACTTTGTCCACTAAGATAGTCGTGGAAATGAGTCTTGACTAATAAGAAATGATTCTCTATGATTATGTGTGTATGCCACAAAGTTTCATGTTTTAAGTTATGATTATTAGGATTACATTTCACTACTATGATTTATCCCATGTTATGAAATTATGATCTCTTTTGCAGGTTAATATTTCCAAAAGATATGTTCTTATGAATATGACGTGATTGATATTTCTTTTGTTTACCCTTACTGAGCATTTGAGCTCACCCTTTTATGTTTTCTTTTCCCCAAGATATAAAGAAAGGATTTAGGTTTTAAAAAAAGATCATTATGGTAGATGATGAAGATCTTTCACCACAATTAGAAGATTATATTCCGAGTTTCCAAAGACACTAAACTATTACGGTCCTTGTGTGTGTGTTTTTGTTATGTACTAAGTATTCCGCAAAAGTAATGTAATTTCTATGTACGTCAATCATCGGGTCTCTACAGTTGGTATCAGAGGAAAAGTTTAGTCAGCCTTTGGAAACTAGGATGCGAAAACGTTAGTAAGATCCCTAGAGATATTTCTAAGGTATGTCTAGGGATGACCCTAAGGATAATTATACGTATAGGATATAGTCCTAGATCTATGGTAACGATATTAGATTAAACCAAAGATGTTAGATATTGAAGTTACTCGCCCTTTATTATGATTTTTTCCTATGACACTATTCTTTTTGGGTTTTAGAAAATGGCTGGAAATAAGATGATTCACGATAATGGAGGATATGGTGGACAATGGAATGATATTCTTCATGAGCAACCAAATGAAACTGGATTTGGAAGTCCAAAAATCATTATTATGCCGAATCAGCAATCTCATAATATGATCAATAAAGTCAAATTTGGTAAGTTTCTTGACTCGGCTAATAAGAGAAAGATGGAGTTTCATGATGATCCTAGAGGAAAGAAAGTTCAATTTCCCCTATGTAAATAATGTGGGAAAAGGCATCGAGGAGAATGTTTCAAAGGAACTGGAAGATGCTTTGGGTGTGGAAAATAAGGACATAATGCCAGTACGTGAAGAGGAAATGGTTTAATTAACACCATGGATGCAGATAATGGTATTGCTACGATATCAACAATGGTTAAATGCTTTAAATGTGAAATGTACGGGCATTATGAAAACCAATGCCCTAAGGTAAAGTCACATGAAGAGAATCAATATGGTCCTATGGGTAATATTTTTGTTGATGATTATGAAGAGACTACAAATGATATGTGAGATGAAAGAATTGTTGAAGTTTAGTCAATGGTTTATGAAGGCAGTGGAATGATTACATGTTTGTCACATGTAATGTTTTATAAGTAATCTCATGGTACTATGGAATAAAGAGACATCTATGGATTGTTACACTATTGTATTTCCTTGAGTTTTGAAAGTGTATGATTAATGGTAGTAGAATCCATGAAAGGTTATTCAGATATTTATGGAATGTAGATGATATGCGCATAATGAATGGATAAAGAGAAAATTAAATGTTTGATAGTATTCATGAGATCATGACTGATATAAGGAGAAGGTTATATCATGGTTTGAGTATATAGAATTTTTGGATTTTGGTATGTGGAAAGAGTTAACTTTTGACTGCATTCATGTTTTCACTAAGGTTCAATGGGTATTCATTTTTAAAAAAAATACATGATTAAGGTATTGAAATGTTTGTAATTTGACCAACAAGATATATATTATGATATATGGGGGATAAATGATGGAATTCACGTGATCATTTTCTTTATACTATGAGCCTGGACCTAAGTATTTTAGATAAGCCTAAAGATTAGAATAGATTATGTTAGACATAAGTTAGTATCGTTTAAGGATAAAACTTTTTTGATATTGTTGATGGGATGTTATAGTAATATAGCTTTAGAAAAAAGACAACCTGCAGGATGGGCGACAACCCATCGCGTCGGACAAGGCTGTGGGAATCGAACCCACAACTGAAGTGCGAATGGCCTTTATCACCTACCACTGGCCTACAGGAAGTCCCTGTTTTGTAGAAACTAGTTTCATTATATTAAGCAGTATGATATATGATGTATAAGTCCATTTTAGGAACCATATATGATTAATCTCACTATAGATGGACTTATGTATTTTTTGATAACTTTTCTAACCTTTTGTTTGAGACAGATGGAATGACCCATCATTCTGTCACATGATCTGCTAACACATCACGAATGACAAATTCAACTTCATTTATTTAAGAGATGAAGTGGAAATTGTCCAAAGAATGACAAACGGTGAGACTATACCAAAATCACGAAAGTATTTCATCTAATTCCAATTTCATCAACATCAGGGAAATGATATTGAAAAACAAAAATGTTTTCCTAGTGCTCTTATATCTGATTAATCAGATGGTACCTTAGATGGTCACAAATTTATGGCTTTGTGATTCCTGGCTTTTCCATAGCCACGTTTTCGCCACTCTCCATCATAACATGATGGATAGATTTCTCTTCCATATCCATATTTTCGCCTATGTGGAAACCCAGTGATTAGTTTATTTGGGTAACCATTACATTACATACTTTTGTTTTTAAAGATTGGTTTTGGTATTCCTTTTTACGATGTGGGTTTCTATTAAAGAAACTTTCGAATAGTAAACCATTTATAACCCCGACGAATTTCGAGGGAAAAATTCATTTTAAGGGGGGTAGAATGTAACACCCTGAAATCTTATGAAAAATATTCTTTTAATTTCATTAATGTCTTGTGTTGTGTGCTACACCAAGATTACCTTGCACTATATGCAGCACCGTATTAGCTTGCAGTATAAGCAACACTATTCTTGGATCGTGTTTCACACAATTTTGATAATAGTTATTCTACGCAACATTGAGTATATATATATATATATTCAATGTATAAATGAAATATGGTTGGATTATGTTATACGAAACAACGAAGGATTCTTGCACAGCACGCATCCCTGACTTGGCTTTCATTACACGCAATCGTGACCTTCCTCGATAGCGTCTGTTGTACGCAATACCGGCATTTACTAAACAACAATATATTATTATAATATTATTATGAACTAGACATTATGAATAGTATTAACTAAATTTTAAATCTTATATCATTATTATTCGTATTGCACATTTTCTAAAACATGGTATAAGAACAAAATAAATTTTTCGGGTAAAATAAGTATTTTTCAAAAAATGCAGTTTTGCCGCCTTTTGATGGTGCACCCACATTAAATCTAGTTTTTGACATTTTTTTAAGTTCAATTTGACAAAATAAAATTCTTCTTTGGAATAATGAAATAAAAATTTACTTTGGATAAATTTTCATATCATTCTGGTAACTTTCATATGTTGATGAATAGTAAAAACACGCTATATTTTAATTAAAACAACTTTTTTCATTGCAATAATTTATATGGTTAAATTATAATATTGAATGTTTTTAAAGTATAAAAAGAAAATATTTTCACCATTTAATATAATGTATTTCATTATCATTGATTCTACCTTGAATTTGTAGGATAAATCAATTCAATCTTTTGCAATGTTTTAAAGAAAAAACATGTTTTCTTTCGACAACGGGATTAATTATAAATTAATTTCTGCAAATTTTGTGTATTGAATTTGGATAAATGGATTCCATATTTGGAATCGGTGGATACAAATTATTTTAATAAGCTACTTTTTATTTTTGGGAATTATGAATTGTAACTACGGTAAATTTTATTTACCATAGTTAAAGGTAAATTGGGTAATTAAGGGTTAATATAATATTATAAAATTACCCTAAAACATGTCAAAATCCTACTATATGACTAAAAGGAGACCCATATTACCTAAGGGTCGGATTAGATTCATTTAATGGACATTTGTCCATGAAAATAATTTAATTATTATTAAAACCAAAGAATGTGACAACATGTCACTTTCTTAAATCTTATAAGTATAATAATTTTCATTTAGTGATAAACTTCATGAAACTTCAAACATGAATAGTCTAAAGAAAGAAAATACAATTATCTACATCATAGGAATTTATTTAGAATTTTTAGGGATTAAATAATTATCATTTATTGTGACACAAAGATGATGCAGAAATTGTCTTATTAATGAAATATTGACATAATTGATGTTATAAATACCCAAATAAATGTAATTTAAGCCTTTTTATGAATTAAAATAATTTTATAGGTTAATATGAAATGTTAGTATTGATATAATTAACTTTTTTCTAACTAATCATTCTGTTATGAGTTTCACAAAATTCAATTACTAAATAGTTCCAAAATTGACATAAAATCGTTTTTAAAACAAATAGTATATTAATAATTGTTATTTTATTCCAAAAAATCTAAGGTTCGGCCGAATGACTTATATACGGTTATATATATTAATAATAAACAACTTGGGGTTCTTTTGGATTCTTATTGTAAGTTTATTAACCTTATAGTGTAACAAAATAAGAAGACACGGTAAAAGTAAAATTATCTAGCATAAATTTAAATATAAATGATAAGGTTAAAATAGGAACCTAAACTTGTCTAAATTCTATTGGATGATAGTATTTAGACCAATCCCCACCTTAGATTCTAAATAAATCAATTTGGATCTATTTAAAAACGAATTTTGCTTTATAATAAAATAATATATTTAGTTATTCCAAAGGTGCCCCTCTCCTCCCTTATAAAAGGGCACCCCTCCCTCTCTTCCTCACAACAATTTGAGCCTTCAAGCTCGGCCAACCTCTGAAAAATTCTCTTCTACACTTCCCTAGAAACATCCTAGAGGTTCTGGTCTTCCTCAAAGACCAATTTTGTTTCTCTAAGAGGAGGTCTCAAAGAGGCGCTTCAAAGAAGAGGTAATTTCCGTTACCGATTCTTTCATCTTTATTTCTTCTTCCGCTTCTTCTTATTTAGTTGTTTCATTATGAAGTAATAACATCAGTATCACTCATATATGTATATGTTATTATAAGTATGAAACAACCATATTTCACCATCTATCCATCCTGCGGAAAACGAAATCACCGCGCGTGCGTACATACGGAATATCGTCTCCACGCCGTGGTGAAATCTATTTTCCACCACCACCATACTTCGATGGGTATAATGGTGTAAATAATAACTATAAATGATTATTTTAAAGTGATATTGATTCTGAAATAGTATACATACACTCCAATGCAGTCCCACGATCATGAGAACGATATCATCGCTCGTGCGTACGTACGGACTACCGTCTCCATGACGTGATGAGATTCATTCTCCACTTTAACCATTCATGAATGATTATAAAGTATATATAATAATTAATCATGAAATATATGACATAATAATGATACTGGATTTATGTGTATATATATGTATGTCATCTACTTAATTCCATTCAACTCAATAAGGAAACGAAAACAGCGTTCATGCCTACGTACGGCCTACCGTCTCCATGAACGGTGTATTTCTTTCCATTTACTGATTTATTATATATATGTATATTCTGAATATATATTATATATAAACCATGTTTTATATTCTGGAATTAAGTAATCATGGTCTAAGTAATCATATGAATAATTACAAGTCAAAACACGGACGACAAATGAAACAATTTTACCCAAAACGCTCTTTAACATGGAATTTACAAAAGAACGGGTAATATAAAGTCATAAGTGAACCATATATGATATCTTAACAATTAATAAGATTTTTTAATAAGTCAATTACATTATTTAAATCATTATACAGGAGGTTCGGACACTTACGAAGCAAATTGGACCTAAGGTAAGGGAAATATCACAATCTCATTTTTATCTGAGATTGTTTATACTTTGGTATTTACTGGGGTGTATTTTATCATCCACATCCATGTTTCCTCAATATGTAATTTTATTTCCATCCACCTAAAATTGTATAAATCCAATTTTACCCTTTAGTGAGTTTTTGGTAAAAGATATGAAAGGAATCTTTTGTCGTTTTTCATACGAGGTACTTTTTGACTTTTCCGACAAAAGTACAAGAAGAATGTTTTTTTAACTTATACGACATGAATGGATTTTTAATAAATTATTTCCAAGAATCTTCCTTTAAAAGTTTTGAAGTTTATTTTAATCAACTTCTTCTAGTTTAGAATTTTATGACATGTTAAGAAAAGAAAAGTGTTTTTTGAAGTAGAAATGATATTTTCCTCAAGAATGGAGTTCAAGTGTTTTATCAAAATTATTTTCCATCTAAGATAATATAGGGTTTTATTTCTATCCCTATTATTACATCAATTTGATTATGTTTAGATGGAAATATTTTTATTAATTCATTTATCTTATATGAATTGTTTTATGATGTCAGGATGTTTAAGATTCCCATTTTTATTGCATGGGTTATACTATGATGTATGGTTTATGATTTTGTGGAACGCATAAGAATGGTATCATTATGAGATGGGTGGAACCTATATCTCCCTCCAATGCATTGGGTAATGATTTTATATCTCATGAGATATGCATGGCTGGAACGGTAGGTTATACCAGTTCAGTGAAACAGGACTGAAACAAGGAGTGAACTCGGTTCAGAAAGGGACTTTGTCCACTAAGATAGTATTGGCAATGAGTCTTGACTAATAAGAAATGATTATCTATGATTATGTGTGTATGCCACAAAGTTTCATGTTTTAAATTATGATTATTTGGATTACATTTCACTACTATGATTTATCCCATGTTATGAAATTATGATCTCTTTTGCAGGTTAAGATTTCCAAAAGATATGTTCTTATGAATATGACGTGATTGATATTTATTTTGTTTACCCTTACTGAGTATTTCAGCTCACCCTTTTATGTTTTCTTTTCCTCAGGATATAAAGAAAGGATTTAGGTTTTAAAAAAAGAAGATCTTTATGGGAGATGTTGAGGATGTTTCACCACGATTAGGAGATTATATTCCAGGTTTCCTAAGACCCTAAACTATTACGGTCCTTGTGTGTGTGTTTTTGTTATGTACTAAGTATTCCGCAAAAGTAATGTAATGTCTATGTACGTTAAGCATAGGGTCTCTAAAGTTTTCCAAACATGATCCTTTTTATCCTTTTCGACAGAATTAAGGTAAGAATGTCTTTTATTTTACTTATACGGCGGGTGTGGCTATTTTCCACCGTTATAAAATCTTTGAAGCTTCCCTTAAAATATTATACGAATATTTTCAAAGTAAATGTTTTTTTATAGTTATGTGACTTTTAAATGATTTCAAAAAAAAGAGAGATATTTCTCTCAAATAGTTTTGATTTCATCTATGTCAACATTTTTTGGTAAATTTTACACTTGTTTGAAGTTGACTTTTTATGATACAAATCATCCATATTGTATTTAAGGTTTTTTATATGTTTGACTATTTGTGAGTTATTTTTATGCCATTAATGGTTAATGATTTATGTTTTGGCATGATAGTTTTAATACGAATGTTTATGTAATATTTCATCATTTTCATAAGAAGAATGTGTTGGACTAGTAAGTTCCGGGTTGGAGACCGGTACAAGTAAGCCCTTTGGGTTGGGGTCTGGTTACAGCAGACCCTTCGGGTTGGTGTCTGGTTATTAGAGGCACTCGGGGTTGGTGTCCGGTTATTAGAGGCACTCCAGGTTGGTGTCCGGTTATTAGAGGCACTCCAGGTTGGTGTCCAGTTATTAGAGGCACTCCGGGTTGGTGTCGAGTTATTAGAGGCCCTACGGGTTAGTTTCCGTTTATTACAGGCACTCCGGGTTGGAGCCCAGTTACATAGGCTCTCCAGGATGGAGTCCGGTTACATAGGCTCTCTGGGTTGGGTTCCGATTACAGTTATCCCTTAGGTCTTGGCACGAGGCCTTGACACAGAAATTAAAGTTAGGCATTATGCATTTCCATCATTATGAATGTGGTCAGTAATATTTAATGGGATTATTAGACTAGTAGAATATCCATTTGAATAAGTAAATGGGATTATTTCATTTTATCTTTGCCATATTATTCTGAAGTTCAATATTTAAATGCTTTTGTTTTAGTTATACATTACCTCAAATATTTATGCTTATTTATGAACACTTCAGATATATTGTTATTCTTACTGGGCATCTGAGCTCACCCCTTTCAATGTTTTATTTTTCCCATAATTTGATGAAATATTTTATGACTGACCAGCATGAATAGTCTGAAGGGGATATGAGAGTGGACTATGGAGACTATATTTTTGTAGTTTTTCACTTTATGATGTAATGTAAACCTTATGAATGTATCTAGTGATTCCAAGGCTACTAAAATAATTGGTCTTCCGAGACTTGATATTTTATGATCATGCCAAAGTTACATAATAATGCACCGACTCGTGGTAACTGGGGTCGGGGCGTTACACCATGTGTGTAGCAATTGTTTTGGGTGATAACTGTATAGGTGAGGTTGGTTAGGTATGTTCAAAGTATGAGGCACAAAAATATATATAGTTTCATTGAGATGGAATGTGTGTGTAGTGTTTTTTTAATGTTTACTTAAGGAGGGAAGGACCAGTTTGGTGTATGTATGAGGTCTCTCTTGATGCATCTTCAAGAACACTGTGAGAGCACATAGTGGATCTTTTGAACGATGATCTAGTTTTTATTGGTCATGTAATTGTTTTATCATAGTTACTTGTTTTTGTATTTTGGAATAATTATTGGTTATATAAGTTTGGTGGAATAAGAATGTAGGAAAGGCGTGTCCAGTGGCTTGGTTTTTTTATCCTCGTATTCCTAATATATGAATCACTAGAGTAATAAATATGTTTTGTGGTTGGTTTACACAAGGGCATGTTGTGTTTAATAAATAATTGTATATTAGAGGCATGAGAATTTGGTGACATGTTAAGTCATTTGGTATTTGGATATGACATTAGTGGAGACTACATTTGATGTGATTGAGTTGTGAAGGTTACTATGAGTAAGCTCAGAAACAATTTGAGTGTGATGTGATGATTTTAGAAAAGGTGGACTATGACCTTTGAATGGGTTTGAAATGTCCTGGTACATATAGGTAACATAATAAATTCATTATTTTGCGGTGTTATTTGTCAATGAAATCATAACAGACACATATTCGAGAGACGATCATGGACCATATCTTAGAATATCCCGGAGTAAGCTGAGAGAGAATCGAATATATGCCCATCATGCTAAATATAGTTTATAGAAAGATGAAGGGACTCTTTTGTGGTGGTTCAAGGGGATTATTGTAGGTGAAGTCATATGTTGGGAGTTAAAACATCATCCACTGATTAGTAAATCCTATTAGTAGTCTGGATATCATAGAATGTTATAGGTACCCTTCTCAGACATATATAATGGGTGATAGTTGAAGTTCTATTTTGTAGTGCTGGTGAAAATGAGTTTTCTATGTCCAATTATTGTATTAGTAGTGGTTTGATCATGGGTTATGGTAGTTGTATTTTCTTGAGTGAGGTAGTGAAAATGAGACTCTTGGGGTGGAGAGTTAGGTGTCATATTTGGTGGTACAACCCTCATGATGGATGTTCTATTGGTTTGTAAAATTGAACCTGGGTTTATAATAGTGAAAATATGATTATAGGGAGGAACTGAAGATGTGAATGCTTGAATTATATTGTTAATTATAAAATTAAATTAGTTAGGGTAGAAGACCAAGTTGAGTTTTGTCTTTATGCATGTGTGGTAATGATAAGTAATCTGAGGTTCACGTGTTTGAGGTGTGTTAGATATGTAGTTGGACCCGGTGATGGTTTTGAGTTAGTGGAGGATCTGAATATAGAAACACACCCTGAATTGAGTATAGATTATAATTGGGTTGTTTGGGAGTTCATTTAATGTTTATAGGTGTGCATCCATCATGATCTGGTGAAGTGGTAACATGCAAACAGTTGGAACTGTGTTTTTTTCAGAAGAGTCGGTAAAGGATTTTCTTACATGGGTTAGTGCATTACATGGGTGTGGAATGTTTTTAAAGACATCTAATGTATTTTATTGAAATTATATTTTCACTTTATAATTTTGACTAGGACTTTGAGGAAAATTGGTAGGTTCATATTTCATGGAAGGATGATGGGTATGTGTCAATTCCTATTATTTTTTAATGATGAGACATGAACCAGTGTTGGCTGGAATTCTCAATGGGGTTGGCCATAGTATTTTGGGAACTATTCCATGAAAATTATGGGATCGATACTCTTATATTTTGTTAATATTTTCTGATAAAGGAGTTCATAATAATTATATGTTAGTGGTTATAAGTTGAAGCTTATAGTGGGGGTCACAAAATCTAAAACTAGTTATCAAGCTATATTTCAATTAGTGTTTTAGTTATATGGGTTTGTGTGAGCATCATCATCATGTTTTTGGTTAAACAATTGGTTTGGATTATTGTTTTCCATTCATGTTCCTTGAGTTGGTGGTTGTGCATTGGTGGTGTTTCCAAAATTCTGAAACTGAGTAGTGTTGACATAGGTAAATTGATGTGGATGGATGAAAACCAAGACATATCGATGATCAAAAGTATTATAGTGGGGTGGTTTTACGATCCCTGGTCAATGAGAGATATAAGTTCAGGATGTAATTTCAATTTTCATTTACTAGTTGGTATAACATTTTAATAAAGACACTTAATGGTATTTTGAGGGTTTTAATTCTTCATAATGATGTTTTGAGACAAGGAATAAGGAACATAAGGTAATTGGAGATTTATGGAGAGTCTGGGTATCTTTGGGAAATGTTTCAGGAGTTTTGGAATTTCCAGGAAAGGGAACATGGTTTGGTACACATTGTTTTGGAGAAACTGTGTGATAAACTCTTCCTTTGGGTGCTCTTAATTAATTTCAAACTTCAAATGGATATGTTTAATTGTTAAATCACGGTTTTTAGTAAAACATATAATCCGAAGGAAACATTTTGCTGAGATGTTGGTGTTGTAAAGTGATAGGAATGCAATTTTCACATGGTTTCAGACATATTATGTGCCTTGCTGAGAAGGGTCCAATGCAGTGTTGCAAAGATGGATCACAATTACAAAACAATGTGATCAAACCATGTAGGTAGTGTTGGAGATGGATAGTTGTAAAAAATAGTTATATTGTGGTTTGGATAAAGTTTCATAAAAACCATGTATCTGGTCAACATTTTATTAAATGGGGTATATGGCCAAAAGACAACATCTTGTTTCATTCCCACTTCATCCTCTCCCTCTGCCATTAGGCCCATGTAGTCTAGTCATGACCAAAAACCAATCATCATCCTCCATCCTCTAGTCTGAGAGACTGTTCATGGTGGTTTTTTGTAATTTTAGGTGATTTATTCTCCTCTGATGACTTCCTTTCCTTTTCCTAGACATTCTACCAAGTTTTGGAGTTCCTCAGAATATGTTTTGATGATGATTTCACTGATGTATGGTAGAATCATCTGTTTCAAATGAGGCTTTCATTTGGATTATGTAGTGGATATCAAGAGACGAATTCTTTGTGTCTTTAAAAAAAATATCATTTAGGTATTCATTCTTGGTTACTTTTATTTTCTTTCCCCTAATATTAGTATTTCAGAAACATTTGATATTGTTTTGTTTCTTAATTATTTTCTGTATAATGATTTCAAGAGTTTTTTATATACTACTTATGGTGGTGCTGTAAAGTTATGATACGAGATTAACACCAAGTGATTTTTTTTCAACATTATTCCTAGTTATGATTTAACTAATTAATTAATTGTAGTTATTATAATTTATTATTTGTTTTCTATGGTGTAAGGGTAGATTTTGGGGGATCCAGATGAGCTTAATATGATGAAATGGAGTTTGGAGGAGGCTTGTATGGACCTTGGTAAGGACTCCAGACTTTGGAAATGTTACTGAGAGCTTTGTTAAACAAGTTTGATGGTCTACGTGATTAGACCATAGTCTTGTTAATTTTTTTACATATGTATATTTTGCGTGGTTTTAAGCCCATGTGTTCTGTGTTTTACTCCATGGCCTGAGATTTTGTTTTTTTGACTTAAATATGTTAACATAGACCTTCAAAGAATCTCATTCAATCTATTGGTTTTTATATGGCCGTACATAAGGCTGACTGTTCAGTATGAAATTTCTTATAAATGGTATTGTGTGGTTATAAATTTTAATGTATTTGGTTTATAGTTTAATGTGTTTAATCTCATTGTCTATCATGATTAATTGGTAAATAGATACCTGGTAGGGATTTTCAATGAATGGATTATGTTTTTTTGAAATGATAAATTTGAATTTTTTTAAAGTGATATGTTTATTTGAATGGAATATTAGGAAATAGAAATATATTTAAATGTGTGTGTTTCTTTTAGACTCATATTAAGGGTTTTTTGGGAGAAAATTGATGTTTTAAGTGGTTATTGATTTAAAATTAATTTCTGAACACCATTTGATTTTAAACAGGGTTCTTTGGTGGACAGGAAATGTTTTCTAAATATATTGGGAGGTTTAACCTTGGTGAAAATATCATGATGGACACATTTAAATTTTTTTGATGTAAATGATGGTTTCCCCTATTTTGGGTGTTAACAATGAAGAAAAACGTTTTTAAGGTAGATTTGAAATTTTTTAAATGGACATGCAAGATAAAAATATTTTATAATAGTGTTTGGAAATGGTGTTTCTATGTGTGTAATGGTCTCAAAACTCAAACCAATTTTTCGGTGTTAAGGGTCCATTGAGGCCTTAGAAATTTAAAAAAGATTTATGTGTGGTTTTGGAAATTACTGAAAGGTCAATATATTGAGTCTTGGATTTTTGTAAATGAATAACTAGTTTAAGTATATATATGGTGTTCCACATTGATGAGTTATTGTTTGAAATTGTGTTCCATGTTGGTGAGTTAAGGTTGTATATAGTGTTCCACATTGATGAGTTGAGGATTCACATGATGCTATGTATGTATGGTTACAGTTGTCTAGCTTGGTTCACCACATCTGAAGTTTAGAGAGTCCAACATGATGCTCCATATGTATGGTTCATAATGTTTTCGTGATGTTTGACATCATAGGTTTAGAGAGTTGTATATGAATCACCAAAGCTATGATTCTAGATTTTTGAAATGTTCCTCCACATCTAATGACTAAAGGGATGGATTAATGATTTATGATTCCATGAGTTAGATTATGGATGAAAATTCCATTACTCTGTTCAATGATTGATTTACCCAATGTTTCATGACTCAGATAACTGGAATAGCTCAATGAATTTTTTGTTAACCTAGGTATATCCTTATAACATAAGAGCCAATGGATTACTAGATAATCTATTTGTTTTACTTTTAGATGTATACTATATTTGTGACTATTAATTTACTCAACTATTTATTAGCATACAATTCTTCTTTGACTAGTATTTTCTTTAGATAACATTATTGATGGACTTATGAGTGGTACTCACACTGTCCTAGGTCTAACACAAAACATGGGAACCTGAGTAGATCTCAAATATTTATTATAGAAATAGTTTTTAAATAAGTAACATGTTGAACTTTCTATAATCTATTTACATATCATGGAAGGAATTAGACTAATGGATGAGTTTTGGCATGGATACAAGACAGATCCCTTTATAATGCATTTTAAGTTATTCTATATGCTTGGGTAACCATCATAGAGGGTGGTCAGATGTATAAATTATATGATTTTTCGTTCCTTTAATACACATCATTTAAATTATAGTTTTATCTCCTGATTTGTTCATTACATATAGTCTGATGTGTTTGATGGTTGTTTATTAAAAAACATTCTACACTTTAATTTTATTGTATGGTCTCCTCTCAGTACACCATAGACCTCACTAATATTTGAAAACCACTAGCATATGAGAAATTATTCTTAATACCATGTGGATAACCTGTTTGAGAAACTAGTTTATAATCATAAGAGCATAAACATTACAATGAAACTGTTTAAATTAGTTATTTTCCTATAAAAAATGAATATATATATGTATTTTTTGATGAATTGGCTGATATTATACTTGATCAAGAGATTTAATTTAATACTAGATTAGTTCTTAATGTCAATCCAATATTAAAACTCCGTTATTAATTGTCTTATTTATAAATTTTGGAAATGAAAAAAAATAAGTTATAATAGTTTCTTGGTAAAGGATCCATTTTCCTTAGAACATTACTATGGGGTGCCCCTATTTTTTTATTTAAAAAATATGATTGAATGAGGAGTTTCATTGATTATAAGGTATTGATAACATTTCTATTAATTATAAGTATATGATTCCTTATATAGATTAATTTTTTGATCATCTATAAAGAGATTAGTATTTTTATGGTTGACCCTTGGTCTAGGTATCATCCATTGAAGGTTTAGAAGGATGAAATTAAAAATTATGACATTAAAACAAAATAAAAGATTTATTTTTTGTTTTTTATTACCATTAGGTAGACATATGACCTATATTTATTTATGTATTGTATGAATAGATTTTCCATGAGTTTATGGTTAAGTTATCAGTTTTGTAAACTAATAAATCCAGATTTAATATAAAAGTTATAATGATCAGGAGAAAGTTGTGATCATTATTATGGAAACATTAAATATATATATATAGAAAAATCTAGTAAATTTGAAATATAGTTGCACAATATTTCTTTCCTTAGACATATTGTAAATGATGATGAAATAATGGGTTATCTAGATAAATCTAATGTGGTAAATGAGTGGTCAAGACATAAAAGTGTCATACATATTAATGTTTATCTTGGATTATTGGGGTGCTAAAAATAGTTTTCTTAAAAAAATTCTTGGTTTTCTAGTCAACTAAATATGTTAACTAAAAAAGAAATAAATTTCATCAAGATGAAAGAATGTGATTAATTTTCCTAGTAGTTAAAAAATAATTAGGGAATTATCATGTTTTTGAAATTCCATTGAGAAATGGTAAGCATCATATCTATAGTGTGGGAAGCTGATCGGCTTGATCCACAGCAAGCAGATAATGGGACAAGCTTGCTGGGTGGAAAACTGATGGAGGAGGAGACCTCCAACTTTGAAGCAGATCACCTGAAGCCTGTGGAGGTTGCAGTGGTTGAGGATGTGGAATTTCTAGTTTTGAAGAATCAGTTTTAAACCCCTATCGACTTAAATCAAACTTCCTTGAGTGCTGGAACAGTGGAGTCAGGAAGGAATGATTGCTTCAAGGGATTGGGAGAAGCTCCTAAGAAGGGGGGAGATGCTTCCAATGGAGAGAGAGAAAATGAGAGGGAGGTGCTCAAAGCCTCTTATAGTGACATGGTTCGAGGAGAAAGGAAGGAAAACCCTTGATAATGGGGTTGAGAGTATGGGGGAAGGAACTGATCCAAAAAAGAAGCCAAGAAAAGACTACTCCAACATGCCGAGGACGGTGTCTACTAGGTCCTCTGCCAAGAATGGAAAAGGGAAAGAAGTAAACTCAAAGAAGGGACAGAATAAGGCAGTGATCAGGACATCTATGACTGAAAAAGAGTTATTTCATAGGGATAAATACCTCAACATGCTCAATCAATATGCTCCATCTGAGTGGGAGTCGGCGGATCCAGATGATTCAGAGGATGGAGATGTTGGAGATTTTGACACATTTTGACTGGCACTGTTGTTGGGGGTGTTTTCATATCATTTCATTTTCTTTGTACATTGTACTGATTTTTCTTTAATAGATTCTCAAGGGACCAGGGATTCGGCCTGGGCCTGCATCTTTCTGGCTAAATAGATTTGGTAATGCATTTAGTCAAAAAAAGTAATGCATTAATAAAAATTCTTTTCATGTATAATGACCCACTAGTTATTGATTTATGGAATTTTGTATTATAAAATATTCATATAGTAATTTACTCTATTATTATAGGTTCCAGTATAGTCATCACTCTGAGATAAAATAAAAAATGATCAGAATGACGATCATGATTTAAAAGGAAAGGTAAAATTTTCTTGGAATGGTATTTTTCATGAATTTAAAATTAATAAATAAAGTTTTTTTAAATTTATAAACATATTATTTGTGACTTTTTATTCTCATTTAAAGATTGATTTTTTAGTGAATATCATAGTTCCCTATTTTATATTCATCATTATAGAACTAAAATTCATATAGAACATTAGAAAAAATCAATGTATGATGGAATGAGATTTGATATTTCTAAATTTACAGTGAAATATTTGAATTTTCAATATGCTAAAGTATAATTAAAATTACCAAAATGGATGTATAATCCTTTTCATGTTTTTACTTTGATATGGGATAATATATCCCCAGTTTTCATAATAGTATTTACAAATACATATCAGGATAACAATAAATATGTGTCACTGTTGATTATTTGACTAAATCTACCACTTTTATTCATATACAAGATAATATTACATTGGATCATCCTACTATAATTTTTTTAAAATAAATAATTATATGGAATGGAGACCCTCATTATATTATTTTTTTATGATATCAGATTTTCCTCCAATTATTTGAAAGGCTGTCGGACTTCATTGTGTACTAAATTAAATTTCAAAATTCATTTCATACAAAATATGATGGGTAGTCAAATAAAATTATTCAAACTATTTAGGATATGCTTCGAGAATGTTCATCTGAAAACCATTGATAACTGATCTATATCATTCACAAGTTTAATTTTCATATAATAATAGTTTTATTCCATTATATAAATGGAGCCTTTTAAGGAATTATATAGATAGTTATGTCATAAACTTTCATATTTTTGAATTAAGGTTTTTGAATGTAGAGTTGGAAGAAGTTATGGTTGGGAATGTGTACGTGATTCAGATGCATATTTGGGAAGCTTGAATCTTGCATAAAATTTTGGAAAATAATCGAAGGAATGATCTTTCATTAGAGGTATGTGGCCTTGTTTTGGATAAAGTATCTCCTTGAAAATTGTAATCTATCAAGCTAAAAAGGAAAATTTAATTAAATGGTTTTTTAGACCATATTAAATTAAGTATAACAATGGATTTATTACTTATGATGTGGAATATACTCTGATTCTGTCTTAGGAAAAGGATTTTTTTTCATGTTTACCTATTAAGTATGTATTTGTCTGTAGAACTGCATAATTTGAGTCTCAAATTAGTTTTGATGGAAGAGAACCTTTCTTATGAAGAAAACCCTATTTCTATTCTATACCATAGAGAAAATGTGTTATGGAATATAATGTTTCATCTTGTTAGGGTTTTATGGGAATACAGTATGATTTAATATGAAATATAGGAATTTGAAAATGTTATAAGGAAAACATATCCCCACTTTTTTAAGAATATAGTAATAATTATATAGATGAAATTTATGAAATTGGGGAAGAATATCACAACCCATATATTATTAATAATATATCAATTTTATCCCTTATTAAGATTCATAATTTTTTTTCATAGAGATATATTCATTAAAAGTATAATAGGTAATTTTTCATCAAAAAAGAAATTATTTTTACTCTAACTAAATTGAGACTCCTTTTTTATTTGTTTTTATTTTAATACTTATTTTCGTAAGAAGGATACAAATGATATCGATCAGGACTATGTGTGACATTAAATTCTGAGTTAAAGATGGATTTGTTGGATGATGCAATTTTCTCAACCTTCAACATCCACCCAAGAATCACAAATATGTATAAAAATATCTGATAATAGTATTGGTGGTACAATATTGAGAAAGATAACACATAATATATATCAATATGTCTTTTATGTCAGTAGGTGAAAGAAGAAAGGGAATAATCCAAGGGGATAATTCAACCATTACCCATACCAAGTTGGATACGAGAAAACATAACCATAGACTTTTCACAGATCTTACAAAGACATCAAGAGAGAATAATTCTATATGTGTTATGGTGGATCGTCTTACAAAGACTACACACTTAATTTGAAATTCAAGAGGAATTATCACTAGATTAACCTACATAGATATACATCAGATAATTAGAATGGCTACACAGAGTACCACTATTGATAGTATTTGATCATGATATGAGATTCACATCCATGTTCTGGAAATGTCTCCAAAATTCTCTAAACACTGATCTTAACTTCAACATATCTTATCACCCCCAAAATGATTTCTAATCTAAGTAGACTATCGAAACACTTGAGTAAATATTAGAGAATTCTCAATATAATTTAATGGTGGATGGGATTAATATATTCCTTTGGTCAATTTGTCTTAAAATAATAGTTCCCCTCTAGCATCAAAATGGCTCTATATTAACCCATTTATGGGAAGAGGTTCAAAAATCATGCATGATAGGTGAAATTCAAGGAACAAAAATTTCTATGTCTTGAAATGGTGAAGGCAATAATGGAAAAGGTTCAGACCATTGAATAGAACACCAATGCTTCTAAGATTCGACTGATGATCTATGCTAAAAAACAATTATGAGACCTAGAATTTAATGTTGGGTAAAAGGTATTACTATGAAAATCTACATGAAAAAATCTCAAGATAATTGGGAAGAAGGTAAATCTTAGTCTAAGATACATAGGCCCCTTTGAGATCCTTGATTTCATCATAATGGTGGACTTCCAACATGCACTCCTACCTAACCTATCTCATGTACATGATATATTACTTGTATTAAACTTGAATAAGTACATACCAGAACCCCCACATGTACAAAATCTAGTGGTAGTAACATCTGAGAAAGACATTTCCTAATAAAAGAAGATGTTGAAAATATTAGATCGTAGAGACAATGTTGTATGGAATAGGACAATGCACTTGGTCAATGTTTTGTGGAGAAATCACATTTTTGAAGAAGCAACATGGGAACCGGAGGAGGATATGAAACAGAGTTACCCTCATCTATTTTAGTGTGGGAATGTAAAATTTTCATGAACCACCTTCGCCAAAAGGAGGGAAGGTTCAGCAGATTTCCAGGCCCTTCCTTCATTATGTTAAAGGAGAGATAATGACCCCTGAAACTCACCTTCAATAGGTCCCAGAGTGGCGACCAGCACCAAGGGCATGAAATCACACACTAAATGGTAGGCATTACCCTTATTTTCTTTTAATAGGATCGGGAGATAAGATTGTGAATCCCACAACACTAACTGAAAGTAAAATTAAATCCACGAACCATTCCCAATGCATGTTACAGATTAAAATCCACAATGTATAAGGAGACTACAAAGAAAAATACCCCAAAGAAATAACAACAGCCACTGCGATGATATGTCACAAGGTCTGATCTAGTACAGTCCAGCATGATCCACGAAATCATCTTGGAATCCTGAAGGTAGTTTTATATATGTAGGGTGTGTATACCAGTATACTCAGTAGGGAAAAACCAAAGACTCTCGTGCAAAAGTGGGGAGCCATACTAATTCCCTCTGAGAAAAGAGATAACCAAGCACCTAACAAAGAAACAAACCACCCAAGCCTCACCAAGGAATACTCCCCAAATAACGCAAGTAAATTAATGTACATTAATAGCACATCGATGTTTGGGTACCTCGCGCCACTTTCCACTGGTTATTGAAAACATCCTACGCATCGAACCAATCCTGCAATTCTCATCATAGTCCCACTGCCATACCCCGCCCGCACACACCTGGGCCACAACCACATATCCGGCCTGCAAACACCTGGGCCACAACCACTAACCCACTTGCAGACACCTGGTCCTCAACTGTCACACGAAACCATGCCTAAAAACACCTAGGCTAGAATAACCACTCCCACGCCCGAAGACACCTCGGCGTCATCCCGAAGATACATGGGAAACCACCTGCCCGCGCACACCTAGGCCAACCACCACACTACCCTGCCCAAAGATTCTTGGGCGCAAAATGGACTTCAGGCCATCACAGCATGCCTTAAGAGTCTTGGTCTATTAGGGGAAGGGGGCAGAGAAAGATCTAATAAGAATCCACTCATAGGAGTGTTGGAAAAAACAGCCTCCCCCATGAAATGGGGGTGTTCGGCACAAAGTGCTCAACTTGGGCGGGGTGCTAACAAGAAACAAAAAATCCACAAGTATATGTATAAGTAACAAGCACTCACCCAATCTCGGTTTTTCATCAGACAGACTAAAGAACACTATCCTTACTATTCATTCATAAGAGAAGAGAACAACACCCAAGCCCAAGTCACAATTCACAGCAAACCAAATCCCCAGTTGACCCATCCTTGTCTTCATGTTCAGTAATAATGTTTAAACAAGATTCTGCACTACTGGAAAACTAACAGCAGAAGCACAAACTAATGGAAAAAGTTACATCAAACATGAATTTAGGCATTCACACCCGGTTCTATTGCAAAGTCACAACAACAAAGGGATAAGGGAGAACCCTCGAAGTACTAGAACAAAAGAAAACCCCATGATACAACCCCATGTTCCCAAAATCCAAAAGTCAAGGGTTTCTTAACAACAGAGGATCCCACCCCAATTATTGATATAAGTAGATTAATCACACAGCCTCAAATTCCCAACCAGTGAAAGTATAACAACAGGGGATCCCATCCCCACCCATATCACCCCAGCCATCTAACCCCTTATCCAACTGTGGAGGAAACCACCAAACCAATACTGCCACTACAAGGTAGACTCATGCAAGTATTTCTAGATTTAAAGGATTTAACACACTCCATGGATTCAATTCCACTGTGTATTAACTAGGGTTATCACAGAAAAGGGTTGATATTGGTGCTTTTAATTTTTTTAACCGAGTATACGTAATTAACCAATTACATGTTACGGTTCTTTATAAATCCAAAAACACTGAGGTTTATTTGTGTACAGAGAAGACCACCAACGGACATGATTTTCAGTTATCATAGGCCCATATGATTCACAACATATATCAAGAATAAAAGAGCACAACAGGTCATCGATCACACCCCCATTTCATTTTTTAAAGGTCCGTTTATTATCTTCATAAAGTTACGTTTCATCAATTCCCACAGAGGCAGAAGCATGCACACCCCGCATGATACACCAAAAGGAGAGGCGAAGGATAATGTCCCTACCAGATGAATCAAAGATCGACGTTAAGTCCTCCCATGGAAATTGGAAAACAGGGGTGGCAGGAACTCCATGGAACGCAAAAGGAAAACATAAGGGGTACGGCTCGTTAGGAGGAAGGCTACTCCGAGCAGGATGATTGAGAAAAAGAAACCTAGTGAGAAGCCTTTGTTTATAAAGGCCGAGATACAGCATTCCGGGTGTGGTTAACTTGAAACCACGTAAGGAGTGGGATCGTGAGTTGACCATGTGGTTTAGACACCCCACACGTTACTTAAAAAGGTGCCTACATTTCAGGGTGGTTTAAACCGATGCATACCAGGGTACCTCACAAATCATTTAATTAAACGAAATTAATGTGAAATAATTGGCTTTAAAACAGGGTTAAAGGGGTCAAAACATGGTTTAAAAAACCAATTTGTGCAAAAATGAGGCACTACTAGAAAACCCGTTGGGGTAGGTGAGAGCTTCTGGTAGCCGAGAGCAACCGGTCGTTGAGAGCCACCGGCAGCCGAGAGACACCGATAGTTGAGAGCCACAGGTATATGAGAGCTATCGGTAGCCGAGAGCTACTTGTAGGCTAGGTCTACCGGTAGGCCAAGGCTACCGGTAGGCTGAGGCTCCCGCTAGGAGTCACCGAGAAGCTGGGATGGCATTCTAGACCACCCAAAACACCTCAACATCAGATTTTTACTATGTAATAGACCCCAAAAACCCAGGCCCTTACAAATATTTTGAGGGAGATATTTCTTAATGGGTGAATATTTTAATGCCATAAACTATTATTAATAAAATTTCATTTATGATTTAATTAATTTTATTATAATTTAAAATGATTATAGAAAATATACGCACATAGTTTTTTTAGTTTATCAAGTTTAACTGACCATTAAGGTTCTTTACCATTGATACTACAAATTTTTAACACTGATCAAATGACTATTATAAATATATGGTTTTAACAAATCCAATTGATAGAGACAAAGGATGTGATGGCCTCAACGAGTAGGATCATACCCTATGATTACCATTTTTGATATCTTTTGAGAGAGATAGTGTCATTGTTATTTTCTCTTGTCTAAGCCGAATTTGTGATCCAACAACAAAAGCATGAGTGAAATTGTTTATAGGATAAGTTCAAGGTTTTTTAGATCACATTTGAAACCTTATTCACTGAACCACCCCATGAATGTCTCACTATCGTGCACCTTACTCTGAAAGGATTTTAATAGTGTATTAAAGGAATGTGTATCAATGAACTAGAGATATTAATATTATTTTTTATAGAATAATGAATTTATTTTCATCCTATTTTTATTACTGTACAATTGTTTTTATTTCTATACTATAAAACATAAATAGTATTTTAAGTCATATTAAAATTCAATTAAGGATTTTATTTTCATGAATAAAATGATTTTAATTTAAATAAATAATATTTTTATAAATTATTTTTTTAAATAATATTTTTTAAATATAAATTTTCATATAATTTTAATTATTTCGAATGTAATGATTATAAGGCTTTCAAAATATTTATTGTCAAAAAAATATCATTTCTCAATACATGCAGATTTTAATTTTAAAGATAAAATTCACATAGATAAAAAAATATTTTGATAAAATGAATATTTTTTTTAATCATAATTTCTAAATTATAAAATGGTGAATTTTTCTTAATTTTCGAAGAAAATATAATTTTTTTCTAAAAAAATACCCTATAAATACACTTTCTGAATTATAACATCAAAATGACCCAAAATTGATGTAAAAAATACATTAAATGTGATCCACGAACAAATATATATTTTACCGTTAAAATAATGTTATTTTATGATTATTTTAATTATTTTTATACACCCATTATTAATTCCACAAAATATATAATATATTTTAAGCTTTTAAAATCCTTTTATTAAGAGTATGACTCACCTCCACATAATCAATGATATTATATTGTTATGTTTTATCCCTGAACATATAAAATAGTTAAAACCACTCTCATTTAGTAAAAAAAAGGTCAAAACTCATGGTAAGGTCTGTGGTTTTAGTTATTTTATTATATAGATTCCACAACCTAAGTTTGAAAAATAAAAAAGAATTTCCCACTCTTTACCTAGATAAACCCACCGAAAATACCATTTTCATTTTCTCATCATCCTTGGTGCATTCCCTTATTATCCCCTCTCTCTATAGTCCTCCCAATGTTCCCCTAATATCTTAATAAACTCATCCTAAGCATTTGAAGTGACACACTCAAGTAAGGGATCATCTCGTTCTCTCCCTTATTCAAGTTTCTTTTTTATCTTATTCATTGTATTGAAAATTACATATGATTGGATATATATTTCCAAATACATATTAATAATCACTTTATTTTAAAATTATTAGAGACCCATTTTTCCCTTATCAACCCATTTTATTAATTTTTATGTGATATTGTTATACAGCTAAAATTTCATCACAATTTTCAATGCCAAAATAATTTTGAAGTGAATACCTTAACTATTCCTATTAATGGTGTTCACCTTCACATTAATATCATACATTGACATGGGACATAAATGTATAAATTATACACTCTTTTAATGTAGAATAGAATATAATTATCAATGAATCCATGTCTTATGATCATTGTGGCACACTTAAGCATGAGAATGGAATGAATGTGATGGGTGCAACCAGAATTTTATAGTGCTCCAATGATTTGGGTAATGTTTAGTATCATGATATTTCATGATGGGATAGAGAGTAAACAAAATTACTCTATGGTAGTTTTCCAATCATTTTTCCTTGATAGATATCCTTGACCTATATTTATGATGTACTGTTTGATGTTGTTTCCACCTCTCTCATGTATTGATTATAGTTCTATAACATGCCTTATTATTCATGTTCCTTTCATTCCGCATTGATATGCCTTTTTCATAAAATTTATTACCCTATTACATTTTATTTCCCATAATGGGATTTATATATCACTCACTTTTTATGTATGTCCCCAGTTTACCCCGTTCAGTTTTAACTTCCATAGAATTTTAGAAGAAAGTAAAGGGCGTTTTAAATAATTTTGTTGTATCCCATGGTAAAGATGTTATTCTATGTAACTAATTCTGAAAAAACTAGTCATATTGATCTTAAAGGTTTTATTTTGTAAAATATTATGCCATAAATTATATATTGATATATAATAAAGAGTAGGGTTGTAATAGTTGTCATCAAAGGAAATGTTTAGTTATTTTTGGTACTAGAATTATGAAAATCTAGAAAAACATTAGGGACAAGACTAAATGTAGGAAACAAATTCCTAAATTTTGGTAATTATATAGTAAGTTGTTTACAAATAAAATAAATTCCTATCTAGATACTACATGTAGACATAGTTGAAGCACTGAAGTACCTAGGGGTAACAACACTAAAATGGTGTATTGGGACTGACTCGACATAATCAGGTACATGAAAATGGCACTTAATATGCACCTCACTTAAAACTCCTAGGGTATATTATTTGGTAAATGTATAATCTCATTATGAAAAAATATTAATTGGAAATTATTCCCATAATAATACGTGTTATGAAATAGATCGTGCATAACATATATTGAAGCATAGAAGTTCATAGTCTAAAGATATATTTGAAATTTATATGGTATCTCTTTAAATTTTTTTGCATTACCATTTAATTGTTTAATAGTTTAAAAATATTTATGCCTTATTTTCCCTTCATTCTAGATAATGGCAGAAAATAGGAGGAATGGGGTAAACAATCAATGTAATTGGTACTGTAATGACTTTCCCCATGAGATTCCCAACTCGTTGGGTGTGGGAATCAAATTTTTATGATGATTCCCCTAGAAATGACATAGGTTTTGAGTAGATGCATAAATCAGAAGGAGAACAAAATTCACCCTAAGAAAGAACAATCCATAATTAATATCTTTGTGTGAAAAAGTCCCCTGACATTCCATGAATCATATGATCCCTTAATCATATAGCAATAGATCAAATCCATTAAAAAGTAATTATCCATACTTATATGTCCATAAAAATGGAATGTCCTATTGGTTTTTTATCAGATGGGGGGAGAATAAGATCATTTGTATATATAAATCAATAATGCTAAGCCTAAGGAAGATATAGAAGCGTTGGGGCAGATAGAATTCCAGTGGAACAAATTTAATATATATTTTTCTTACATTCTCTAAAATAAAATACAAAGGTATTACCTTTCCCTAAAAATATAAGATGAAAAATATATTAGGTAATATGAAGAAAAAATCTCAAGACTTTAATGATACAACTCTGTCTTGGTTGTTACCCATGAATTCAAGGTTATCCACTTATTTTGTTGGATAAAACCATGTCTATGAAATTTCATGGCGATCTGAGATGTTGATTTCTATAATGAATGTTTCATAAGTTCCCTCAAAGTCAAAATATATATCATAGGATATCAAGTATACCTCAAGGATATGGAAAATAAAGTGGATTTTAATTGTTGAGGTCTATTGGATAAATCTAATTGTGCCAAAAAATTTCTACATCCCACTTCCCAAAGGTACAGAAACACCCCATAAAATACATTAGGGGGTGATGAAATGTTTTAGGTGTGGGAAGGAAGGACATCAAGCTAACGATTTATAATAGGATAAACCCACTAATGCGATGGAGGAAAGGAATGATTTCGTCAACCCAAAGTTAATTTTTCATTACATTAACTACAATTAACTAGGAACTTTGAAAATGAATTCTTTAAGACAAGGGTTTTTAGAGACAACCAAAAACCACCAAGGCAGCAATGATGATCCTTTTTCATCGCTACCCCTCAGGTGGGTCACAATAATGAAGCAGTTATAGGTATATTATTTATTAATTCAAGAATAGAAAAAAAAAATTATTTTCATTCTATGCATTCATTCATATCATGAAATTTCAGTATAACTACTCAAATCCCACAAAAAAATCATGGCAATAGATCATTAAGTGAAAACAGAAAATGTTCCAATTATCTCATCATAAATATATAAATCCTTTTTTATCCCAATATGCATGGTAAACATTCCAAATAACCTTATAATACTCCCTTAAATGTAATTTTATGAAATCTAGTTATGGATTGGCTTTCCTTGCATATAACCAACATAAATTTCCAGAAAAAAAATCACTATCCATATAGAGAATCAACACCCGATTCAATACAAGTTCAAGGAGGATGAAGAATACTATTTAGAAAAAACATCTCATCAATGGAAATTATTTATCTATGATAAACTATATCTATCTAAAATTATTGAGTCTAAGGAAAAAATAATCCTTGAAGACATTCCAATTGCGAGGGAATACGAAGATGTGTTTCCCAATGAATTTCCAATCTTCCTCCAATATGAGATGTTGAATTTTCAATCACTCTTTTTCATAGGGAGTTACCATTATCCAAAAAACTATATGAAAAGGCTATCGTGGAACTTGAGGAACTAATGAAACAACTATATGAGAATCTTGATAAATAGTTCATTTTCCTTAGTTATTCACCATGGGGTGCACCAGTCCTCTTCATGAATATGAAGGATGGGTAAATATGACTTTGTATTGATTATCGTGATATCTGAAATATCACAATAAAGAATATGTATCCTCTAGCACATATTGATGACATTTTTGATCAGCTATGGGGATCAAAATACATATCTATGGTGGATCGGTGGTCGAGTTATTACCAAGTTATGGTGAAGATGTTAGACATCCCTAATCTTGCTTTACATACAAGGAATGAGAACTATAAGTTCATATTTCTACCATTCAAACTCACTAATACTCGAGAAATATTCATGAAGATGATGAATATATACTTTATAGATTATATATAAAACATTTTGGAAGATTTTATAGATGATATTATAATATACTCCAAAATAAAGGTGGAGCATGAGGAACATCAGATTTCTTCTCAAAATATATTTTGAAATGATAAGTTATATTAAAAGTATAGAAAATGTGAGTTCTTGTTAAAAGAAATATAATTATTGGGTAATTTAATCACATGAAATGGGATATGTATAGACCCTTAAAAATACAACCATTTTTTAGATAGATAAGGCCAACAAATGTGACATAAATTTGTAGTTTTCTTGGATTAGATAGGCACTCTAATCGATTTGTGAAAAATTTCTTGCGATTTTCAACCCCATTTACAAAGGTAACTAATAAAGGAGTCATGTATTCTTAGAATAATGAATCTAAAGTCATCTCTAAGGATATTAAAAGAACACTTATCAATGCACTGGTTCTCACACTACCCACAAGTGGGGAAATTTTTGTGGTATTCATCGTTACTTTGAAGAAGGGAATGGGTTGTGTGTTAATGAAAAATGGAAAAGTGATATCACGTGCTTTAGGGAAGTTAAAAGATTTTGAATAAAAATACCCTTGACATGATCTAGAGTTGGATGTCGTGATATTATCTTTGAAAATATGGTGGCATTATCTACATCGGGATAAGTAAAAAATATATACATATCACAAAATTCTCAAATATAAATTCACTTGAAAAGAGGTAAATATGCACCAATGAATATGTATATAAAATATCAAGGACTATGAATTATCAATTCACTAATGTCTAGGGAAATTGAATAAGGTGGAATATGTCCTAGGTCAAAAGGATCCAAAAATTATTTCATTGATGATAATTTAGAAGGATTCAAAATTCATAGAATTGGTAACGATGGACAGGGTAATCGTAAATGAAGGAACACCATCAATAATTCCCAAAATTATTTCTCAACTATCCCTTATGGAGAGGTTAAAGGATTCTCAAATTGATTATGTGGGAATTCAGAAGAATGTGGAAACACTATGAGAAAGGAAATCCTCTATGTTTAATGATATTAAAGAAGGATTTGTGATATCTGGGTCAAGACAAGGCATACCATCAAATCCTGAGTAAAAGAATGATTTGTTAAGTGATGAAAAAAACTAACCTTCTCCATCCAACTATGAAGAACAATGTTGTATTGAGATATTTAAGAACACTATAACTGGGAAAATATGAAGAAGGATATCATGGAATATGTATAAAATTGTCTCATATGTCATTATGTGAAAATGGATAGGAAAATATCAAAGGGGATGATTCAAAATTTACCCATAACTATACGGAAATGGGAAAAATTACCTTGGACTTTATCACTGGTATTTCAAAAACCTCAATGGAGAATAATTCTATATATTTTTTGTTGGATTGACTTACAATGACTGAAATCTTCATTGCAATTTAAGAGGATTTCTCATTGGATCATATTTCATACATATACATCAAAGAAGTGGTAAGGCTATATAGAGTACCACAATCGACTGTTTCTGATCGAGATCTAAGATTCCCTAACATGTTTTAGAAATCTCTACAACATGCTATAAATAGTGTGATGAACATTATTAAAACTTTTCACACACAAACTGATGGAAAATATAAAAGGACTATCTATAAACTTGAGTACATGTGGAGAGCATGCTCAATTGTATTCAAAGGAGTATGGGATAAAAATCCTCCTCTAGTAGTGTTCTCTATCAAAAAATGTTTACACTATTTCCTAAAAATGGCTCCTAATGAATCCCTTCATAAGAATATGTGTAGATAACCTACATATTGGGATAATGAGGAGGAACAAAAACTACTAGATCCTGAAATGGTTGAGGAAATTATGGAAAACTATAAGACCATTCAACAACACATCAAGGCTGCTCAGAGATGGCATAAGATCTATGTAGATAATTTTCAGTAAGACCTAGAGTTCAATGTTGGAGAAATTTTATTACTATGCATATCTCTATGGAATAATGTCATGAGATTTGAGAATAAGGGAACTCTTATCCAAATATACATCATCCTCTTTTAGATCCTTGATCATATCAAAGAAGTGACCTATAAACTAGAACCCTATGATAACTTATCTTAAGTACATGATGTATTCAATGTTTCTATATTGATGAATTACATACCATAACCATCACATGTACTCAATCCCAAGGTGGTATCAATGGATAATGATATTTCCTATGTATATAAGCTGGTGAAAATCTTATATCATATAGACAATGTTTTATGGAATAAGAAACTGCACTTGGTCAAAGTGTTGGGGATAAATCACTGGTTTGAAGAAGCAAAGTGGGAACCAGAGTAGATGATGAAACAGGGTTACTCTCATATGTTCTAGTGTGGGAAAACAAAACAATTGGTGGTAAAATTGTGGGGGAATATTTTAATGACCCAAAATGTTATTAAAAAAATACCCATTGTGATTTAATTAAAATTATTATTAAGTAATATGGTCATAGAAAACAAATGGACTTATTTGGTTTTATATTATATGTTTTAAATAAACATTTTTAAGATTCACTGTTGAAAATATATCCATTGAACAGTGATCACGTGATTAGTATAAATATAAGGTTTAAACAAATTCAATTGATAAAGACAAAGGTTTTGATAGCCTCAACCCATTAGATCATACCCTATGAAGCCCAGTTATCAAATATTTCTAATGATATAGAATCACTGGTCTTTTCCATTGACCAATACCATGTTGATATCTGATAAAACAAGCATGAGTTAAATCATTTATAGGTGAAGTTCAAGCTCATCGATATCATGAACCAATCCATGTCTACTGAGCCACCCCATGAATGTCTCAATGTCGCACACCCTACACTTAGAGAGTTTTCTGGTGTATTAAAGAGATATGATTCAAGACCCTATAAATATGATTACTACTTTTTATAGAATAATGAATATATTTTCATCCAATTATTTTAACTTTATAAACTATTTTTATTCTGGTAAAATAAAATATAAATTGTATCTTTGTGTAATATACAAACTCAATTGAGGAATTTATTTTGGTGAATTAATGGACTTTTTTAAATTAAATAATATTTTAATAAAATATAATTATTAATATTTATTATTAATCATAAATAATAATATAATTTTTGGAATTCAGATTAAAAAGTTTATAATATTTCGAAGAATGTAATTATTAAAAAACCCATCATTTCTTAATAAATGTATAATATTATTTTAAATTTGAAATTTTACGTATTTAAAAAATTATATTGATAAAATGAATATTATTTTATTGAATCAAAACATAAAAATTATCTAATGAATAATTTTTCATATTTTTCTAAAACAGTAAAATTTTTGTGTAAAATTAAAATACCGTATAAATATAATTTATGTATTATGACATCATAATAACCAAAAAGTTATTTAATAAACACTATAAATAGAAACAATGACCAATTATAATTTTTCCATATTAAATAAATTTATTTTAATTACATTTTATTTATTTTATATAGCCATTATGAATCCTCCAATACATATAATATATTGTATGGTTTTAAAATCCTTTCTTTAAGTGTATGAATCACCTCCACATAAGCAGGGGTATGATTTTATTATTTTTGAACCTAATAAAAATCAGTCCCATTTATAAGAAACCATGGGAAAACCCATGGTTAGGTTTTTAGTTTTTTTTTATTTTATTATATAGAGTCCAAAACCGCAGTTTATAAATTAATAAATAATTTTCCACTATTTTCCTATATAAGTCCACCAAAGCTGTAATTTAGCTTCACTCAAGATCCTTTGATCACATCTTTAATCTGAACACTAATCGGTAGATTCCTCTCAAGTTTCTCCAAATCACCCAAGACGTTAGTCCCAATCATTTAGAGCCACACACAAAAATAATTGATCCACTCATTCTTTTCATTGTTCAAGTATCTTTTTTATCTTATTCCTTCTATTTCACATTCCCCAAGTGGGGATATTTATTTACAAGTCCCTATTTATTTTCATTTTATTTATAAACAATTATAGACTCTTTTGTCTCTCATCAACACATTTTATTAATTTTTATGTGTTGTTGTTATGTTGCTAAAATTTCACTATGATTTTTCATGGCAAAACAGCTGTGTAGTAAATATCATACCCATTTCCTATCAGGGTTTTAAACTATATAAAAATATACTATATTTAATTGGGAATTAAATATATTTATTCCACACTCCATTATTGTGGAATAAAATATGATTATGAATGAATTTAATTTGAATGATATATGTGGAACACTTAATAATGAGAACGAAATGAATGTCACAGGTTCACCTAGAGTTATATAACGCTCCAACGAATTAGGTAAATTTTAGTTACATGAGTGTTCATGTTGGTATAGAGATTGAAGTTATTCTCTAATGGAAATATTTTAATTATTATTTTTTTTCATTTATCCTGGACCGATGTTTATTAGAGAGTGTTTTAAGATGTTTCCACATTTCCCATCTTATGATTATCAGGCTATATCATTCCTTATAATTAATGTTCCTTTTATTCCCCATTGATATACTTTTTTTCAAACATTTATTTGATTATTAAATTTTAGTTCCCTTACTAGTATTTATAGATCACCACTTTCTTATGTATTTCCCCAGTTTATCCATGTATTTTTAAAATCTATAGAATTTTAGAAGCATGTTAAGGATGTTTTCAATAATTTTTGTGTATCCCATGTTCAAGATGATATTCTATTTACTTAATCTCTAATGAAAAAAGTATATTGATCTTCCAAATTGTATTATTTGTAATATTATGTAATAAATCATTAATTAATATTAAATAAATAGAAGGGTTGTTATACTTTTCTCAAGTAAAACATTACAATATTTAATCTTTTGAATAATCCAAAGTGTGTCCACTTCCTCACTTATAAAGGGATGTTACATCTCATCTATACAATAAATTTAAAGTGAGTATTATCTTAACAATGAACCACAAAAATCCATTCAAAAAATCCATTTATACTTCCTTAATGTCCTAATTTGATCATAATTCCAACTTAAGATTGCTTTAGGTATAAACCTAATGAGATTGTCTGAAGAAGAGGTATAATTATTAATCAAGTGTTATTTATTCTTTTTACATATTACAAAATACCCTATCCATTTTTATTTAATATCATTTTAATATAAAACAAATTAAAATGTTATTATATTTATGTTATGACCATTGGTCATATTCATATTCATCTATTAGGAAATAACAACATCTTTAGTGCATACAAGCGGACTACCACCCCGAGAAGAAGATGTATTTATTTTTTCACAAAAAAAATCTTATAGATGGTAATAATCTTGGATCAAAATGAAATATTATGATATATATTATATACATTTTATTTTTAAATGATGATAAATTTTCAAATTATTTCTTTACCAATCAATAAAAAATAAAATTTTCACTCATGTGTATATACAAACTACCGCCTCAAAAATTTAGACATTTTATATTTCATAATAACCTAAGAAGGATAGTTTATATAGGTGTATTTAAATAAATAATATTATATTTATTATATAATTAAAATTTTGGGAAGATAATATAATAATTTCTTTTTCCCTCACGCTTGTTGAAAAATGGAAATTCCACTCATTCATACATACGTACTACCAACCCAATATAGTATTGAAATTAATATTTCACAACCACCATTCAGGGTTAGTAATAAAATTTTAAATAAAGTAAAAAAGTGATAATTATAACATTATTAATATTAAATAAATGGTATAATAATTATCTATTTGACCATTTCAACCTACCAAATCGTTTTCTGACATATTAGCAAATTGATCTCAGATCATCTGATGTGAACAGAATTGGTTATGTAATTAAGTATAAAATTAATATATGTGAAATAAAATGAAAATTAAACATGAAAATTTTTATAATGGAATTAAATAATTAAAATATTTTTATTGTTCAGGAAGATAAATAACTTATGTGACAAGTTGGGCTCATGGTAATCGATATTCTATCTTAAAACCTAGTTTTCAAATTTTTTTTAAAATTATATTCTTATCTATTTTATAAAAATCAATAATGTTTTATGTACATGTAAATATTTAAATTATAAATTTAAAAAGTTAATCTTATTACTAATTTGAATTTCATACTACGGTATTTGATATGATAATTTTTTTTCATATTTCATATTGAATTTTTGACTTTGTTTGAAAAATAGAGAAGGAATGTTTTTTAATATTTATATTATGTAAATAGATTATCCACCCAATAAAAAGAGTATTTATGTTTTTATTCATTTTAAATAAAATATGTTTTATTAAATAAAACACCCAACTTCCCTTTGAATAGAAAATTTTAGTTTTGAAAATGGGGTTTTAATGGAAAGTGTTCTATTAATATCTGAAAATGTTTTACATATGGCTTCAAAATTATATTTTTATGAGTATGATGATGGTAATATTTGATTTTAATATTTCATTTTTCTTATAGTCCATGGATATTTTTTATGATGATGGGTGATCTTGATATAGCTCTCTAATGCATCGAGTATTGATTATGGTCTTTGAATAATTGTGTTGGGAATAATAGAGTATTTTACTCTATTTGTATGGTTTCTTATAAAGTTTATTTTAGGGTTTTTACTAATATTATATCCCAAATCAACCACATGAAATTTCTATTCATGAAAATAAATTTTCATGGAAATCTTTAGACTTCAAAAGTTAAGTTAAATATATTTTATTTAATGGAAGGATTATTTATTTCAAGGGTAAAAGGTATGTTTTTAAGAAATATTTTTCATGGGTCCTCATGTTTTATAAGAAACCCTCATGATTATGTTTTTTCATTTATATTTTATTATAGTGTATTTTATGAATCATTTTGTGTTGTAAACCTGAGTTCTTGCGTAAGTAAATTATTATGTGACATCAATGGTTATTATTAGCTAGATATTATTCCCATGTTAGAAATAACTCTTCTAAAAAATAAATAATTATAATTCCTATTGTTAATATTATGAAACAAAATTCAATTAAACATAGATTTTACGTTTTACTATTCTACGATAGACCCAAAAGATAATACACCAAGGATGTGATGATGCGTGAATAAATATCATTATAAACTATAGATAATTACACAATTATTAAATGATTAAATATTGATAAAATGATTACTCCAACCAATTATCTTTACATGAAACATTTTTTAATATTATCTCAATTTAAAAACACAAAGTAATCTTATAATGACATCATCAATAAAATAATCATACCAGTATAATTGTTATAATTATAATTTCAATTACATTAAAATTAACATGTCATAAATGAACTTATATTTAATTCAAATCCTAGATGAAACAACCACTGGTTGATTAATAATAAAACTTTAATCCATGGAAAAATTATAGTTAAGTTAAATGACACATGCTGTCTCATAAGGAGGTGCACATTACTTGCAACATTGATAGTTTTTATTGAACTTTTGTTGTGTGAATAAATTAATTTTCATCGCCATTTTGAATTTCACTAATTAAAACATTCCTTTCACAATACACTAATATATATTGTACTTAATAAAACACTAAGTTGATCATACACTACATGAAAAATAATTTTTTCCTTGATCTACACAGAAGACATAGGTTGGATTACGTAACATGCAAGACTGGATTTCCTTGATGACTTGCATGACAAGAAATACTGAGTGTTGCTCAAAAGTAATATATAATAAAAATATTATTATTTAATATTATATTAAATAAATATTAAACATAATATTATAGGATTAACTATATTATAAAATATATACATTTGAATTAATTGGTTACCTATTAATTATTAATGGATATAAGAACCAAATGAATATAAAGGGAATGATTTTATAAAAGTTTATTCTTATATGAAAAAGTGATTTATGATAACAAGTTAAAGTAATTACTACTAGTGAATTATATTAATTAAATTTATCATATATTCAAATGAAGAATTTTTATATTAATCATATTGATTCTATATTCATAATATAATAATAGACCCAATATTACACATAAAAAAATATATTTTTATAAAAGTAGTTTTACAGCCTTTTAATGGAAAATCAATTTTAAATATAATGTATTCAAGTATTATAAATTTTATATATTAAAATTATATTATTTTTTTATATTGAAACAAAAACATTTGGTTAGGTTGATTTTTGGTATTTTTCTGTGAAGTTTTCTTTTTTTATGAATAGTGAAAAATAAATATTTTTAATTCAAAACATCATTTTCATATAATTTATTTAAGAAGGTTAAATTATATTTCAATTAGTTTTAATTTATAATTATATAATTATTTTATAAATTAATCTAATTTATTTCATTGTATTAACATTTACTTTGAAATACACTATACAAACATAGTAATTTTTAAATGTTTTTACTTTAAAAAACTGAATTGTCATCCCTTATTTGTGATTAAATTTAAATAAATTTCATCCACTTAAGTGGTTGGGATTTGGAAAAAGGTTATAATATTTGTAAAAATAATGATGTAGAATTTCTAATAAGGTTAATATAGTTTTTTACCAAAAAATATTATTGAATGTAATTAAAATTAATTACAACGATTCAAGGAAAATTAATCTTAACAAAGAAATATGCACAAACTTAATGGACCGAATAACTAATCCACTGGTACAACACTCCTTTTATGGCCATTATTTAACCATTAACATTATATTATTATATTTTTGTGGTTTTTTAATTACTTTTTAAGGTAAAAACATTTGTACACATAACTTTTTTGAAAAAATACCAAGTGAGTCCTTTCCCTCCCCTATAAAATGACAACACCTATCCCCCAAACCTCACATCATTAAAAATACATAGTTTCAGAATAAACCCTAAGAATAAAATTCCCAAAATCACTAACTCTATCCTTGAATAATCTCTTGGTATGAAATAATTCCAAGTAATCCCTTTGCTAAAAACCAAAAGGAATTACCCAAAAAAGTGGTAGGATCCTTCATCAAGCTCCTTTATCTTATATTCATTATCCAATCCTCCACTATAATTATTCAATTATTATAAAAAAATTATCTTATATATAATTATATGTTCCTATTCAAAGGTTTTTTCCTATATTACACACACATTCATCTAATGGGTAACGAACATATTATTTACTTGTGTGCAGAACTACCACCTCACGAAATGGTGGTTGTTCATTTTTCCTATTCCCTATTTATGGTTTGGAATTATTATAGAAAATATTTGAATATATTATATATAAGAATCTAGTTACATATTTAAGATATTAAATTATTTTTCAACACATATCTTTACACATTTCAGTAAGTTTAAATATGATATTTTATTTTGAGAAAGTGTTCCCTTCTGCCTCCTGAATGCAAGGTGATTCCTTCACACTCTTCATGGAATTTGATAAATATGTGTTTGGTGAAATTATATGATATATATTACATAATAATGACACTTAAGTGATATTATAAAGATATATTCATGCATTTCATATCCATCTGTTTCATTTAATACGATAATAAAATAGAAATATTGTTCATGTGTACGTACGTCTTACCGTCCCCATAAACAGTGTGTTCCATTTCATACATCTATATTATATATATTATTAAATTCAAAATTATAATAAAATTATCTTATATTTATATCATCGATTAAATTATACAAATATTGATATAGGTATAAGTACTAAAGATATAAAAAATTAATACACATACAAAAAGCAAAAAAATATTACATAAAGATTAACCTTAACATAAAATTGTTAAGAAGTGGGTAATATAATGTAATTATAAAACAATAAATTGTATTAGGTATAATAATTTGTTCATTGTATCTGTTTATAGTAAATTAATATTTATTATTCCTGATGTTTTAATGAGTACAGTCAGAATCAAGACACAAGGTATGAAAATATCATCTCACTTTTTATTTCCATGAGATACATGCATTATTCACTGCTCATATCTTTTGTTTGGTGTATATACTACCCATGAATATATTAAAATATTATTATACATAAATTTATGGTTATTTACGTATCCATTTGATAATATTTATTTCATTGGATTTATTTTTCAAAAGTTTCCAAATAAGTAAAATAATTTTCTCTCAATCTTCATTCATTGAGACACAAAATTTTTTATGCACCTATGTTTTTTAATGAGGAGTATATAATTGAAATTTAAATTTTATATCAATAATAAATTTATTTTTTATGATATTTAGGTTCTATTTAATTTATTTTTCTTATATGGGTTTTATGATTCAAAGATACCAAGTAGTAATAATTTATCAAAACAATCTCATCATCTATCGAGATTATTTATGATTATGCTTTCATTAATGAAACATTGTGATCCATTTCTCAATAAGTCACATGAATGTTGTTACCCTATGGATATTTATGTCTTATCCAGGTAATTGTACCATTTCTTCACTCCTAGTTACTTAGCATTATTAATAAAATATTTCACTGAAAATGTGGTTATATCATTCTTTTCGGTCAGAAATATTGGTTCATTCTAAAAAATGTTTTCTAAAAATGATATCAAAAATGATTTACATTTATAATATAATTTTAAAAAAATATTTTACCTATGTTTTAAATTTTAAAAAATGGTTTTAGAAGGAATCTTCTTTTCATTTTTGGATCAAGAATCCTTTCTGAAATTTTATAATAGAAACGAAATGTTCGACATGTACAGACATACTTATCATCATGACCATCATTTCAATGAATCTTCCATTTTATGTTCAGAATATTTTTTTGAGGAATATTTTTCTTAATATTATGGACCTTCACAATTGTTAAATAGTTTTTTAGTGAATTTTTTTCAAAAATGTTTTATGGTTATCAATGAATTCTATGATTGTTCTCATACATATGTTTAAAATAAAAATGTTTTCAAAATTATTTTATATTTAAAAAATTATTACAAATATTTTAAATCCATCTTTATAAGTTTTGAAATAAATTTCAAAGAAATTGTTTTCAAAATGTTTTTAAGATTATTTTACAAGTATTCACAGAAAATTGTATTCAAAATGTTTTCATGATTTCATTATATGTTTAAAAAATATATGAAATGGTTTTCAAAATGCTTTCCGGGTTTTTTTATGTTTTCAAGGAAAAAAGTATTCAAAATATTTTCAAAATTATTTTATAAGTTTTTTAGGAAATTTTTTTTCCAATTTATATCAACCCATATTTCGATGTTTTCAAAGTATTTTAAAATAGAATAGTCTCAAATGGATTAAAATTTTAAAAATTATTTTTCAAAGAGGTATGGTTATATTTATCAAGAATTGTTTTTATAGAATGTCTCAAAGTTATTTCCTATCTAAGATGACATGTGTTGATGTTACCCATCCTTTTTTAGGACATGATTTAAATATTCCATTCATATTATTTCTCTAAATGGTTTATTCTTCTATGGAAAGTCATTTATGAATATACTTTTCTATTTCATGGGTTATATGTTTATGGAACTTATTACTCTTTCATTGGTAATATTCTTGTGAAACCCATTTCACATCAATGGGTTATACCATGTTAAATTTTTATGAAACCTTCTTCCTTTCACTGGTGATTCTAGGATGTAATAATTATGAAACCTATATATTTTCCATTAGTTATAACATGATTTAATTTTTATAATACACATTTCATCCCATTGATTATAATATGATATTTATGAATCCCATATCTTTTTCATGGGTCATCAAATGTTGAATGTTTTATTATTTAATGTCACATTTATGCATAATTAGATTACATGAGTAGTGGGAATTATATATCACTATAATTTATTGGGTAATAGAAAATGTTTCATGAGATCTAGAGGGTATACAGGAGGGAATCTGAAGCCCATAACTAGAGGGTACATAGTATGGAATCCCAATCATGATATAAGAGAAAATCTTAAGCCTGAAAGAATAGGGTACAAGGGTGGACATCCCAATCCTAAAAAAAAGTGGGTACGTAGGAGGCAATCCCAATCCCTAAGTAGGAACATGGGTTATTAACCCATTAATAAATTGTTTCTAAGGTCTTGGTAGGTATCCTTGCCATTTTTTTCATTGTTTATGTGTTTTCCACGAATTACATGTCTTATTCATATATTATGCATTCATTTATTATGTTCATTATTTCTGTATGATTTTTATCTTATGAACTAAAAATATTTATAACTTGATTCAAGTTTATCATCTTTGATATGTAGGGTATCATGTCATATTGTTATGATCCTGTTCTCCTACCCCAATGGTCAAGTTTATACATAAAAGTCTCACTGGTTTTCCCTTACTAAGCATCTGAGCTCACCCATTTTTATATTTTCATCCCCAAGTTATGAATATATGTATTAAGTAATTTGTGACTATGAATGAATATATTCATGATGAACCTAGTGGTAGATTACATAGATCACTTATATTCTAGTGTTTAGGTTTTTATATTTCTAAACAGACTAAACTAATATGGTCTTTGGGTGTCTATTTGTGTAATATTTTAAGTATTCATTAAATGTGATATAATGTCTTTGTATATTAGGACTAGGCCATTATAGTTATTATCAGATAAAGGGTTTATTTAAAATTTAGAAAATATGATGACAACACATAAGTGAGATCCCTATGTATATTCATAAGTATATGTCTAAGGATATCTCCATGGATAAGTATAAGTGTGGGTTAACATTTAGGTAAAAGTCATGGAATTTTGGTGAAGGATAGAGTGAGTGGAATCCTAGAAATACATACCTATCTGGATTTTACAAGTGGTCATAGTTCTGGAAGAGATGTACCTAAGAGTAATAATTCTGACAATGTGTGTTTGGCCTAACTCTGCAAAACCTTGTACATGGCACCAGGCCATATTATGCACCTTGTTTAACACTCCCATGGGATATGCTTTGTGAATTCAAAAACTCTCCCCAAACCATCATGAATGATTAAAATGGAATTTTGATATGAAAAAAACAAATATTAAACTATTTTTTCCTCCCTTAAAAATTATGTGTCGTGATTTAGGCATTCTATAAGTAATTTTTCTTGATTATGTGGTTTTCATCTATTATTTGAGTTTCTAACCATAGATTTTTTGGTTTTTGAAATGGTGAGAACTATAAGTTACATTGTTAATATAGAATTTTTAATATATGGAAAGTATAGCAATTAGGAAAATAAATTCTAGATATGGAAATATCATAAATAGAATAAGGAAGGTGATATGAGTATTGGTTATACTTATTAAGATAAAGAGACCGCAAATGACATGTGAAAGGTATGTGATGTTCTTCCAAAAAAATTTACATTAAATATATGAAGCATGATAAGAATGAAATTGGGGAACTATAAGACATGATTCATAGTAAATATTCTTGGAAAGAGGTACTAATGAATAAGTGGGAGAAGGGTGAATAACGGTTTAATAATAAAGATGGATTAACAATGTATTTATGTTTTTGATTTCCAAGATTATCTTATATGAATCATGAAATATATAAGTACATTCAGTTTAATTTTTCATTTATGAATTAAAATGATATATTATATAGTGATGAAAATAATGAAATGTGATTTCATAAAAATGTGATATCTTGATTGGGGGAAGTTAACCCTTAATTAATGTATAAAGATTAGATAATGATGTTATGGTAAGGATATGTTGGATATGAATAAGTAAATTAGAAGGTATATATTACCCAGAAATTGATTATTGAAAAAGGGATCTATCTTATAAAAGATGAAGTTCACAACTTATAGGATTGAATGAATATATCCAATAATCATTGGAATAAGTATGAATTCATTTTTTCAAAAGGATTGAGTTTAATTCAGTTTATTACCATGTTTCAAAAGAATATATGATAAGGTTGTTTACATTTTTTGATGAGAAAACAAAGTTTTACATTGTGATATATGGGGGATTAATGTTAATATGGTTTAATGACCTTATTTATACGATTTTGGATTTTCATCATTCTGTAGGGTTATAAGATAAACCATTTCTAGAATTTTTATGTTAAATCTGGGATGAAGTTTCTGAGATATATATATTATCTCACCACATGGGGATATATGACCATTAGATAACCTAATCTATTAACCTTTTGTTAATGGTGACTAAAGTTATATGAGATGTATTCTCATATATTTATTGATCTCTTAGTGCTTTAGGAAAGAAAATTTCACTTTCCATTTTGGAAAAAGGGGGGAGGGGAAATTGGTCAAGACAAGACTAAAGGGTGAAATTTTACTTATGAAAGGAAAATAAATCAGGTAAGTATAAATTTTTGAAAAAAAATATTCATCTTTATGAAAATTGTATTGATATAAAATTTTATCCTATCATCATCATTTTCATGATATCAACAACCACTTTCTCGCTTCTTCACTTTACGGTTTTGTTATTGTTATATTTCTCGGTATCACAAAATTTATTTTGGTCAATTATCATTTTCAATCCCAATAATTATTTAATATTTTCTTCCATGTTTTATATTCCCCTCCCACCAATGTTCTAATATGTGGAAACCTATTTATGTGCTACTTTGGGTAACTATTATGTTTCCATAATTATTTAAAATATGTTCTAGTATTCATTTCTAGGATGTGGGTTTCTACGAATAGGAATTTATACTATTAAGAATTTGATTACATAGAATAATTTTGGGGGTGAAATTAATTTTAAGTGGTGTAGAATGTAAAATCCCAAGATTTTATGGACCTGTTTTTTCTCGAATAAATTAATTTTCATTGATTTCGTCCATTGCACTAAGTCATACATTAATTTCACACAAACCCAACTTCGCTTGCACTAAATGTTACACCAAGTTAATCGTACACTACATGAAACATAATGTTTAGATTAATATATAAATAACACTGAGGTTATGTTACATTACATGTAATACTGACATTCACTAACTACATTCATGACACAAAAGACTGAGTGTTTCCAAATTAAAATATATTATTAATATAAGGACCTAACCTTAAAAGTTACATAATCATGAGTGAAGTCGTAAATTCACATTGAATATCATTTCAGGATTAGAGTTTTATATAATTAGGCCATAACTATTAGATAACAACTCAACTATTATAAATTAGACTCTTCTACTCACAATCTATTTTTTCACAAGTTAAAACTCTTTAAAACATGATTTTGTTTTTTCTTGATATAAATCTTCAAAAAAATCATGTTGACTCGTTACATTCTCTTACCAAACCATTTAACCTATGGAAAAAAATTAAAGAACATTGGATGAGAAAAAAATATCAGTATAGGATATAAAATAACGAATGAAATTGTTTCTCCCGGAATATTTTAAATTCAAGGAAACATTTTTACATGATCATACTTTTCCCTTATAAAAGATAAGTTCTTTAGCATACCTCATTAAATCATAAGATTCTAGAAAAACATCTTAGAAATAATAAATCATAAAGGTAACTTGTGGAATACATATCGAACATACATTTTAGCATTAACAGCTACATAGGGAGTAACCTTTTTTGTTACATTATGAATATCCACTACAGTATTTTCCCTGAATATCTTAATAGAAACCCTATCGTTTAACTCCATCCTATAACCCAATGCATTGGAGAGATATTATGAGCTAACCCTCCCTTATTTTTTGGTATAACAACCCTTATACATAATTAATTCCCCATATCCATAACATAATCGTAACTCATAAACAAGAATAATGAAAAAATAACATTTCCACTTTGAAATCACCTTTCATTTTTTAAAATTTCTGCACTCATAAATAAAATTAATTTATTTTAAAATAAAATTATAAGATTTTAAATTAAAAAACAATAAAGTGACATAAAAGTTAGAAATTTGGTTCATTTATTATATGTTAAATAAAAAATTCCATGTTATTGAAATAATCAATCCATATTAAAAACAAAATTAAAACATTTAAAAAAAGAAGATTTAATCAAGTGTCTCATACCAAATTGAATATTTTGAAAGAAATTATGATTTAAAACATTATTTTTCCTTTTCAGTAATCCCTTAAAAACATTTTGAAACCTGGAAAAATGTTATAAATATTTATAAGAATAAATTATCTAAACATTAAAATGTGGCTTTTAGTTAAAATGTCTCTTACCTCGAGTCCAACTTGTCTCGTGCATTATTTAATTTCTGGAATAATAAACATTGGTTAATTTATACTTTCTAAATATAATTTTGAAATTTTATTATTTACATTATATCATTTATTTATAACTTTATAACAATTAATTAGTTATTTAAATTCATGTCAAGCCTTTTGTCAATATTCGGTACTTGAGTTCAAAAATGAACTTGTTATGATGTAACATTTTCCATCTGGTCACAAGTCCATAACATCTAGAATAAAATTAATGAAATAATAATCACTTTTATATTTTAATTATTCATTTAGTTTAATTAGTTATATATGGATATGAGTAATGAACAATATTACAATCATGAATACAGTAAGTCGTACGTATGCTAGAGTAACATTTTCATTTTTCAATGTCATTATGGAAATAAGGTAATTATTATTTTATCATTCATGAATATTAATAATATTATTAACATCATAACAATAATTTACATATAATTATATATATCATACATGTGGTGGGGTGAATAAAACTGATTCACATCACTTCGTGGAGGTGATAGTTATCATGTACACATGAACAATGTTATCATATTTTTGTGCCTAGAATGTAAGAATATAAAAGTTATATTTTTATAGTATAAAGATAAATATTTCATTAATATATTATATAAACATTAATTCCATCACTATGACATGTCTTTAGAGATAAAAATGAAAAATGAACAATATCAGTTCGGGAGGCGGTAGTCCGCTTTACACATGAATGAGAAGTTCATTCTCCATTTGATAAAATTGGAGATGTATTTTGGTAATGTTATTAAAATAATAACATCTCAGTAAATTGAGTATATTTTATTTATTATCTAAACATGTTTTGAGGGCATTTGAAGGAAGTGGAAGAAGAAATAAAATATAAACACTACTATAAAAACATTACCTTTCATTCAGATGATAACATTTCTTAATACCTTAACAACTCTAAGAAGGTTGTTATACCTAAAATAAAGCCTCAATAATTTTTTAATGGAATATATCAATGGTTGTGAGAAGATATTGGTTGATCCAAAATTATTTTAATTGTAACTAATAGAAATGAGTAGTCTATTTTTATAGGAGAGGGGAGTGGAACTCTTGGAATTATGAAAAGTATTAAATTAATATAATTTGATTTTCTATTAAAAATTGTTCCAAGAAGATTTAGTTTAAATATATGATTATAATGGGTATAACTAAATTCATTCAATAAAAATTAGAACATTGTTGGGTATTTTTTAATACTTATCTATATGTTTTAACCCAACTTACTTTTACAATTTTATTAAATAATTTAAACATTTAGAGTTAAAATAATTTCTATGAAATTTAAAAGGACCAATTAGTGAGTCATTAATGAAATTTGTAGACTTACCAATACTATTTGTAATAATTTTTTATTTTTTTTATAAATTTCAATTTATTTAATTAAATATTTTAAATTTTTAAATTTTAATTATGTCAATTTTGACACTATTCATTACATAACATTTTTAAAAAAATAATATCAACAATGTTACTTAAAAAAACATTTTACACGTCAATAAAATGTCTAAGTAATCTGTTAAATATGTTTATGGAATCAAATATTTCAATTTATATTTATTTTAATATTATTAATATCATTTATTTTATTCTAACTTGAATAAATTGATTACTCCATCATCATTGTGTCATAGTTAAATTTAATTATTTAATGTGTAAAACTTATAAATAAATTATCAGGATGTAATTAATAATTATATATTTTCATGGTAATATTTATTTTTGAATAGATCAATTATATAACCACATATTAAAATTATTTTAGTAATAGGTGACTTGTTTATGACATCTTTATTTTTACTTTAAATAAAATGTAATTAATGTCATAATCACACCCTACTGGCTTCCAAAGGCCACCATTTAAGCCCAAGTACTGTATAGGCCGAAAATAACTCATAAAATAATATTTTTACAAGTTTTAGGGTGGTTTTATAATATTATAATATTATTTTTACGTTTAATTACCTGATTTACTTTAAACCATGGTAATTAAAATACTAAATTTAATATTCAAAAAAATCATTCGTATCTGATTAGTTCCATGTAGTAAAACTTATTACAACCATTTCTTTCCACTGTTGAAAATTCCATTCATAGAAGTCAATAAAATTAATTTAAAAATTAATCTTGTTGATGGATTGAAGAAACATGTTTTCAAAGTAAAAAGAAGTTAAATAGTTAATACATGTTTTATATTCATGTTCTGTTTAGAATAGATTCCAATTAAGTACAGTGGATTAAATGAAAAAACATAATATATATATACTTTAAAATAATTAAATTAAAAATCTAATAATATAAATTAATTATAAAAAAATCAATTTTGAATTAAAAGGAAATATTGTTAATAATTCATTAAAATATGAATTCTATGAGAAAGATACCAAATATTTAAAAAAAGTAAAATTTTATGTACCTATTCCAAATAATAATTATAAATTTTCATATAAAATTTATTAAACTATGAAAATTTATAATTAAAAGGTTTATCCATCAATAGGTGATAAAACTACCTTTTTAAAATATTAGAATATTATATGTTTCAAATTCAATTTATTCTCATTTTAAACCAATAAAATGTAGTAGATTAACGTAAAAACATTTAATAAACATGTTTAAACATAATATAGTTATTTATATTATTTCCCACTAATATAAAATATACGTAACAATTACCTCTTACAATAAGAATATGAGTATTATATAATTTTTTTATATAACTCAGTCTTGTATGCAACATATGACTTAGAAAATACCCATTTTTGGGTGTCAAGAATGATAACATACATATTACTCCTTTAAGGTAAAATTAATATATAATTCATAAATAATAATAAATATGAAAAATTATTATTCTATAATTACCTAGGAAGTTTCATCCTTCCCCCCTATGGATAATTGTGTGCTCGAAATTTTAAATTTGGACTTTGTAACTAATGTTTCACTTCTAAACATTACTTCATTGAAATCACACATACTAAAAATAATAAATAGAACCTCTAAATTAAATAAATTTAAATCGAAGTATGAAGTTCACCTGAGATATTAAATACTAGGGTTTCCTGTAGGTAAACATGGATATGGAAGAGAAAACTAACCATCATGTTCTGATGGGGAGTGATATGAAACATGGATAGGATAAATTAAACAATCAAAAGACCACACATTTTTTATCGGTTAAATGATACTTTATTTCATATTAGGAAAATTAAATGGAAAAATTATTTGTTTTAATATAATTTTCATGGATTTTATGAATTATTTTACTATGTATAATAAGAATATAAATAAATACACTCACTTGAAAAGTAGAGATTCATCCTTCAGTAAAATACCACAACAAACTCATTTTCTTACCCAATAAAAAGTATTCAAGATTATTTTTTATGCTTTATGTAATATAATCATCTTATAGAGAATCATATAATCAATAAATATTAACTATGTATTTATTATGTATTTTATCATTAACCAAAACCAATATGGTTAGAATAACATAAAACAATTCACCAAAAAGAATAAAGAATAGGATGAAGAATAAGTAATTTTAATCTCTAAAATTCAACTGTTATACCAAAAGATCAACATAGACCATTCTATAAATAAATGTCCTTAAAATCTCTCCTAATAATCCAATCCAAGTTTGAAATCCAAAACACAGAAGAATTTGATTTTATAGTCTTCTATGAACATTTTTAACATTTATCTCCAAATAACATCAACCACTCATAATGTCTCATACCAAAAAAAGTAACTAACCTAATAACATATTTTTAGTGATATGTTAATCATTTATATAAATAACTTCATTCCCCATTAGTCCAAAATTAAAATCATACATTAATCTAAAATATAATTCAACAATTTCTCCTCAGTTAAAATACCATATTATTCTATTAATAAAAATCATTTGAAGTTCCAAAAATAGTGAACATATTGCAAAATAACATTTATCACATAATCCCTAAATCATTTCCATTACTGAGGATATTCATTTGATAAAACATAAGTTAGTAAAATCAACTTATAATTACTCCATCAAATCACTAAACTAAAGAAATAAAAATTCATACTAACAGGGAACTTCACATATGCCATTGTTTGGTAATTCACCCTTTTCACGCTTCAGTTATGGGTTCGATCCCCACGGCTTTGCCAGATGCTATGGTTTGTCCCCCATATTATGGGTTGTCCCATTTTTTTAAACTCAAAATTAACCATAACATGATTTAAAATCAAGGGTTTTCTTATAACTATCTTTTTCATCCAAACTCATAATGAACACAACATATTAAATCCTGAAATCTTATATATATTTAAATTTTTTATTTCACATCCTTATGATTAAATAAAACTATTCATAAAAGAAAGAAAATTTGATCTTTATCATGGTGTCCACCTTGTTGCATCATCATTTTCTTCATGAAGATAGAAGGTCTACACATTGAAATAGTGATTTTGTGATTATAAAAATTCACTTGCTTCCTATATACAAATACACCTTTACAAATTGGGTCATGTCGGTGTTCGTAAAAAAATAATTTTCTAAATTAATCTTGAAATAAATATAATTTCAAAACATAAAATACTTCATGATTCTTATAAAACATTCAGAAAGTGTTTGTTTTGAAACATTCAATCAATGTTCCTTTTAAAATATCATTAGTATGTTATGAAATACTATATGTTAAAATCAAATAGAAATTTTTCATAGAAGGGTCTCCTTTTTCAGAAACTTTTTCAAAGTCATAATATTCTACAAAATCTTCTGATAAGGTAAAATATCTAATATTGAATTGATAATATTTTCATTTTTTAAAAATATTATAATATTAAAAAATGTGATTTGATTAAGAAAAAACTATGATCCAATATAGTGTCGTGGTATAGAGGAGGTTTTGGATATCTCATAGAACTATATTTAAGTGAGTAGTATGTTGTAAAATGTTTTGGAATCATCTAGACATGAAATTTCAAAAGCTTTTTCAGGAAATACATCTCTAATAGATAGGAATATTGTTTGAGATCCTCCTCCTTACATTTGTAATAGACATTAATTTATCTAAAAATATTATAGAAAAAATATTTAACTAAAAAAATATACATATAAACATACCATATGATTAACCAAAACTCCTAATCCCTAAAGTTGTCTAAACCTTTTCTTTGATAACAATTATATGTCTGCAGCCTCAAAAAATACATAATATAGAGTAAATTTAAGAAATCAAATTAAGTATGTTTTAGTTTTAGAGTTATAGAGAATTAGTTCATGGCTATTATATAACAACACAAATATTATGAAGTAGACACTTCTACTCACTGTCCATTTTTTCATAAGATGAAATACTTTCAATCATGATTTCTATTTTCTTGATATAAATTTTCATAACATTCATTTTGAAATCTACCATTATCTTACCCATCATTGTACCCTGTGGAAATAATTTCAAAAACATGGGATAAACACAATCATCTCAATAAGGGATATAAAATAAGCAATGAAATTGTTATTCCATGACAATTTTATACTCACGAAAACATTTTCAAAAAACCATTCTTTTCAACCATAAAACATAAGTTCTTTAACAAAGCTTATCAAATCATAAATTCCAATGATAATTATTATAAATGATAAATCATAGAGGTATCTTGTGGAATCTATATCATATTAAATTTTATATTTCATAGTTAGATAGATAGTAACCCTCATGGTTATATTTAGAATACCCATCATCGCATATTCTCTAAATATCTTTGGAGAAACCATATCATTTAACTTTGTCTCATCAACCAATGTATTGAAGAGATATCATGGACTAAACATCCCTCATTTTATCATTAAACCACCTATATACATAAGTAATTCCAAGATACATAACATAATTATAACACATAAAGCAAACCAAAAGGAAAAGTAACATTTCCACATTGAAATCACATTTCATTTTTTCAAAGATGCACACTCATAAATGAAAAAGAAGTACTTGAAAATAAAAGTTTAAAAATTTGAGGTAAAAATAAAAACAATAATGTTAAATAAAAGTGAGAAATTCGGTTCATGTAATTTATGTAAAATAAAACATTCCAATTTTTTAAAAATAATAAATCAAATTTTAAAACAAAATTTAAACATATAAAAAGAATATTTTTGAATCAAAGTGTCTAATACCACATTTAATATTTTGAATGTAATTAAAATTTCTAGACATTAATTTCCATTTAAATAAACCCTTTGAACCATTTTTAAAAACAAGTACATAAAAATAGAATTAGTTATCATAATAAATCATCAAGACATTAAAATAAGGCTCTTTCTTAAAATGTATCTTAAATCATGCCGAATTGTATCATTAATTATTTATATTAAGTAATAAAATTGTTAGATTAATTTATAATTTATTTATAAACTTTTTAAATTTTATTTTTAAATTTATTAAAACTAAACTATAATTTCATAATAATTACATAATTATTTATGTTCATGCTTGACGTTTTGTCAATCCTCAGTACTTGTGTTCAAAAATGAACTTTGTATTATGTAAATTTTTCAATGTGGTCAAAATTATATCATCTATAGATTAAAATTAAATAAATAATAATCAATTTTATATATAAATAAAACATTTAAATTCATTCATTATATATGGTTATGGAAAATTAACATCATTACAATCATAGGGATGGTAAGTCATACGTACGCATGGGTAACGTTTCCATTTTTCATTGGTCAATATAAGATTAAATTAATCATTATTTTATCTTTAAATAATTATCATAATTTTATTAAAATTTTAATAATCATTTAAATATACTTATAAATATCAGTAAGGTAATGAGGTGAATAAAAACCAATTCAATCACTTTGTAGACGTGATAGGTCACATGTACTCATAAACGACATTATCATTTTTATGTCCATGAAATGATATAAATTAACATATATATTATTATATTATAATTATAATAATGTCATGAATATCATATATAATCATTTATTCGATCATTATGAGTAGTCTTGAGAGACAATAATGAAAAATGAACTATATCGGTTCGTGATGCGATATTCCACCCAACACACGAATGAAAAGTTCATTTCCCATTTGATGAAATTGGAGATGGATATATGTGATGATATGGACATAATAAAAAAAATATGTATATTGAGGATACTGGAGTTATTATCTCATCATGGTTGGAGGATATCATAAGGAAGTGTAAGAACAAATAAAATAAAAATACTTAAATAAAAACATTACCTTTTGTTCAGACAATCACATTTTATAACACCTCAACACTTATAAGAAGGGTTTTATACCTAAAATAAGGACTCAATAATGTGTTTAGGGAATATAGTAAGAGTATTTAAGGGATTTAGTATGATCCAAACTATTTTTTATGTGTATGGAATAGAGAATACGTGTCCCTTTTTATAGAAGAAGGGAGGGGCCCTCTTGAAATTATTAAAATTATTAAATTAAAATAAATTCATTTTATATTCCAAATTGTTACATGTTGATTTAGATAGAAGATATTATGATATTAGGTATAAATAAATTCTTCCAATAAAAATTATACATATTTTGAACATTTTTTAATCTATATCATTATGTTTTTTCCCTTTTAACTCCTAGCGTTTTATTCAGTAATATACATTTTGAGAGTTAAAATAATTTCCACAACATGTTAAACAACAAATGAATGATTCATTAATGATATTTTGAGACATAGAAAATCTATTTCTCTGAATCCTTCTTTAGGAATTTTAAATCATTTAAATAAAAAATTTATATTCTATTCTTTGAATTATGTCAATTTTGACACTATCCATTTCATGAAATTTTAAAACATCATAACAACATGATTAATTCTAATAAAATAGGTTATATCCTCAAAAATATGTACAATCCATCCAAAAAAATTGTGGACAACATAAAATATTTAAATTATATTTATTTTAATATTGTTAATATCATTTAGTTGGTTGTTCTATTAATAAACCTATTATTTCATCATCATTGATTCGTATTTAAATTTTATTATTTAATGTAAAAAATTTATAAATAAATTTTCATGAATTAAGAAATAATTTTAAATTTCTATAAACTATTTATAGTTTAAGATATAACTTAAATAAACCCATATTAAAATTATTTTTGGAATAAGAGACATTTTTATCACATCTTTGATTTCAATTTAATATGTTATTGATGTTATAATGCCACCCAACTGTATTAAAAACGACACAATTTCTTCCTAAATATTTTATTATTTTTAAAATTAATCATCCAATAATATTTTTACATGAATTATGGAAGTTATAATTAGAATATTTACCTTTAAATGTGGTAACTAAAATACAAAAGTTACTATTCCAAAAAATTATTTTGATCCTATAAGATAATTTTTTCATACTAATTACAACCATATATGTCTTTTTTTAAAATTTAATTCATATAAGTGACATAAATTAATTTAAAATTAATCTAGTTGACAGACTGAGGAAATGAGTTATTAAAGTAAAAATGTATATAAGTTCTCAATGTTTTTATATGCAATTTCAATTTTAAATTTTTTAAAATGACCTACAATGGATTAAATGATATCAAAATAACCTAAATATACATTAAAAGTTACTAAAATAATAATATAATAATACAAATAAATTATTTTATAAATTATTTTTGAATTAATATGCATTAGTTTTCACTCTTCATTAAAATATGAATTTTATTAGAAAAATATGAAACATTTAACCAAGGTAAATTTTGATTTCCCAATTCTAAAGAATAAGTTAAATTTGTTATGTAATGTTTATATAACATAAAAAATTTATAATTAAAAAAGGTTATCAATCATTTGGTGGTAAATCTACCTTTCTAAAAATATTAGAATATTATATGCTTAAAATGGGATTTATTCTCATATTAATCTTATAAAATTTATTGGAGGAATATAAAAAAATTATAAACATGTATAAAAATAATATAGTTAGTCAAATTAATTCTAAAAAATACCAAATCAAGGTGAAAAGTACCACTTAAAATAATAATATTAATAATATATTATTTTTCATTATAACACAGTCCTATGCTCAAAGTATGTTTTCAAAGAAACTCGTTGTTTCATATCGGGTACGTTATCAGACACAATGTCCCTTTAAGGTAAAATTATTATCCATTTCATAAATATAAATAAATATCAAAAAATATTATTCCATAATTACCTCGGAGGTTACATGGTTCCCCCCATTTGAAAATTTTTTCCATGAAATTTTAAATTTGGTCTTGGTAACTATGGTTTAACATTTCAAAATTACTTCATTGAAATCCCACAAAATAAAAGGAGTCAATAAAAACTCCACGTTAAAAGAAATAAATTAAAGTATAATGGTCACCTGAGATAAAAAATAATAGGGTTCAATGTTGGAAAACATAGATATGGAAGATAAAACTAACCATGAAGATCAGATGGAGAGTTATAGAAAAATAGCTAGGATAAAGTTAACAATCGCCAAACCAAATATTTATGATGGGATAAATGGTATCAGATTTCCATGTAGAAAAATTAAACAGAAAACCTTTTTTTAAGATCTTTTTCATAGATTTGAGGGATTATTTTACAACTTAGACTAAGAACATAAATAAATATACTTACATGAAAAGTATAGATCCATCCATTAATGAAATTACACCACAAACTCATGTTTTTATCTAATGAAAAGAATTCAGGATAATTATTTTTACACCTGATGCAGTAGAATTATCTTCTATAGAACCACATAATCTACAGAGACTAACTATCTATTTATCATATATTAGAGGATTAACCAAAACTAATATGGATAGTATAAGATAAAACAACTCTAAAAAACTATTTCAAGAAGGAATGTTAATTTTATTCTTTAAAATTCAACTATAATATGAAAAATCAACATATAAAATTAAATAAATTATTTTCCTTAAAATCCCTAAAATTAATCAAAAAAATGTTTAAAACCGATTACTTAGAAGAATTTTATTACATAGTCTTCCAAAATAAATTTTAACACTTATCCCAAAATAACACCAACCACTCTTAATGGATCACAAAAAAAATTAACTAACCTAACCACATATTTTCCATTATTAGTTAACCATTTAAATAAATAACCTAATTCCCCATAATTCCATAATTAAATTAATCAATTCATAAAAAATATAATTTAACCACTACTCCTTATTTAAAATCCTAGAGTATTTTATTATCATAATCATGTAATGTTACAAAAATAGTAAACATCTTCAAAAATATCATTTTTATCTTAATACCCAAATCATTTCTAATACCAAGGATATCTATTTTAAAAAAAATTATTCCAAAAATCAACTTATTATTATTCCATCAACTTTCCTTATGAAAAAAATCCTTCTCGCCTTGGACTTCACATAGGTAAGTGGTTGGTGATGCACCCTTGTCATCATTAGGTTGTGGGTTTGTTCCCCATGACTATGTCTGACACGACGGGTTTCCATCCATCGTGTGGGTTGTCCCTTTTTATGAAACTCAAAAATAAAACAAAAATGTTTTAACCCCAAAGGTTTTCTTATTCCTCTTATTTTTATCCCAACTCATAATGACCTAAACATATTAATTCTAGAAGTCTTATATATATTAAAATTTTTTATTTACCCTCTATATGATTTAATAAAACAATTCCCAAAAGAAATAATAGTGTACCTCTATCACAATGTATACTAGGTTTCATTGTTAATTTTTTCACATAGATATAATGTCCACTCATTGCATTAATGATCTAAATATTCAAAAAAATCACTTGATTCCATTGTAAAAATAAATCTTATAAAACTTGGGTAATATGGGTTTTTATAAATAAATTTTTTTTCAAAAATAATATTTTATGAAATATAATTTCAAATCATCAGATAAAACATGATTTTTATAAAACATTTGTGCTGAGTTTGTTTTAAATTTTTCCATCAATATTTATTTTTAAAAAATAAGTATGTTCTAAAAGACTATATATTAAATGAAAAAAATAAATAAGTCCAGTATGGGTATACTTTTTTAGAAGCATTTTGAAAATCATAATATGATTTAAAATATTGTGATAAGGTAAAATATATGAAAATTCCATGACAATATTTACATTTTTCAAAAATGTGATAATATTGATAAAATATGATTTCATTAAAAACAACCCATGATCCATAATGGTATAAAGTTATAGAGGAGGTTTTTGATATCTCTTACAAAAATTTTCAAGTTATTTTTATATTAGAAAATATTTTAGAATCATTCGAACATGAATTTGAAATAATTTTAGCAAGAAAGTTTTCTTGAAGAGATTGATATGTTATTTGAGATCCACCTCCATTTATTGGTAACTTATGTTCCTATATTTGAAAAACATATAGAACAAGGATTTGACTAATGTAATAGACATAAAAACTTACCATATGTTTATCCAAAACTATTAATCCCTGATATTGTATAAACCTTTCCTTTAATACCAATTATAAGGCCCCAGTCTTAAACATTACATAATCTTAAGTTAAGCCATGAACTCACAATAAGGATATTTTCATGTTTAGAGTTTTAAAAAACTAGGCCATAACTATTACATAACAACTCAAATATTAAAAATTAGACACTTCTACTCACTATACATTTTTTTCACATGATGAAACACTTTAAAACATGATTTCTTTTTTTCTTGATAGAAATCTTCATAATATTCATCTTGACTTATTCCATTCAATTACCCATCATTATAACCTATGGAAAACTTTTCAAACACTTGGGATAAGAATAAAAATATCATTATGGGATATAAAATAAATAAACTGTTAGACCATTAATATTTTAAACTTATGAAAAAAAAATCCAAAAATCCAAATTTTCACCAATAAAATATAAGTTCATTAACATACCTCATGAAATCATAATATTACTTCAAAAACATCTTATAAATCATAAATAAAAAATGTCACTTGAGGCATACATATAATACTTACATTGTAACCTTCATAGGTAAATAAGGAGTTACCTTCGTGGCTATATTTGGAATACCCATCACAGTTTATTCTCTAAATCTTTTAGGAGAAACATTATCGTTTAACTCTGTCTCATTACACAATTCATTAGACAACTATCACGGGATCACCCTCCCAAATTTTATCAAATAACCACCCACATAGATAAGAAATTAACAAGACCATAATATAATCATAACATATAAAACAACAATAAAAGAAAAATAACATTTCCACAGTGAAATCATAGTTAATTTTTATAAATATGCACACAAAAAAATAAAAAAAAAATATTTGAAAATAAAATTATATACTTGAAAATTAAACATAAAAAAAATTTACATTAAACTTAGAAATATAGTTGATGGTTTATTTTTTAAATAAAAAATTCCAATTTATTAAAATAATCAATACATTTTTAAAACATAGTTAAAATATTTTAAATGATGATTTTTTAATAAAAGTGTATCATACATATTCAAAATATTTGAATGAAACTAACAATTTAAAATGTTAATGTCCATGTAAATAAACCCTCAAAAACGTTATTAAAAAATTGAAAAATAAATAAATATTTTTCAGGATAAATCATCAAAACATTAAAATGAGTTTTTTAGTTAAAAAGTGCCTTACCTCGAGTCTGACTTGTCTTGTTGGTTCATTATATTATAGAATAATAAATATTTATTAATTTAGAATTTCATAAGACCTTTTTTGATGTATATTATTCCCTTTTTATCACTTATATATTATTTAATAACAATTACTTAATTATTTAAGTTCACATCAGATGTTTTGTAAATATTCGATAATTGAGTTCAAAATTGAACTTGGTATGATGTAAATTTTTCAATATAGTCAACTATCCATCATCAATATATTAAAACTAAGGAAATAATAAAAACATTTATATATCAATTATAACTTTAAATCCATTCCTTATATATGAATTTGAAAAATAAACAATATTACAATCATGGAAATGGTAATTTGTACGTATGCATGAGTAATGTTTCCATTTTCATTGGTCATTATGGGAATAAGGTATTTATTATTTTATCTTTATATAAATATCATAATAATATAAAAATCATAATAATAATTAAAATATAATTATATATTTCATACAAGTTATGTGGTTAATAAAAATGATTCACATCGATTCGTGGATGTGATAGTTCACATATACGCATGAACGACGTTATCATTTTTATGGGCATAAAATTTAAAAACATAATTATTATATTATTATATTATAATTATAAATATGTATCTAATATCATATATAAACAATAATTACATCATTATGATCATTCTTGTGATACAAAAATAAAAAAACAAACTATATTAGTACACGAGGCGGTAGTCCTCCTTACATACAAATGAAAAGTTTATTTCCCATTTGATGAAATTGTAGAAGGATTTAGGTGATGATATTAACATAATCACATATCATTACAATGAGGATAATCGAGTTATTATCTCAACAAGTTTTTATGGGATTTCGACGAATTGGAAGCAGAAATAAAATAGAATCACCTAAATAAAAGTATTACCTTTCTTTTGGATGATCACCTTTCTTAACACCTTAACACCTATAAAAAGGGTGTTATGCCTAAATTAATTCCTAAATAATGTGTGGAGTGAATCTATTAAGTTTTCTGGTCATATAATAGATAAACCAAATGTTATTTAGAGTGTAAGGAATAGAGAAGAAGAGTCCCTTTTTATAAAAGAGGGGAGAGCACTATTGGAATTATAAAACCTATTAAATTAGTTTAAATTTATTTTCTATTCCAAATTGGTACAAGTTAATTTAGTTAGAATATTTTTTTATTTTAGGTATAAATAAATTCATCCAATAAAAATTATACAGGTTTTCTATATTTTTTAATCCTTATATTTATGTTTTAAAATTTTTAACTCTTACCATATTATTAAGTAATTTACATTTTGAGAGTTAAAATAACTATTATAAAATTTAAAATGACCAATTAATGATTCATCAATGACATTTAGATACTTAACATAACTATTTGACTGTGACTTTGATTTTATGTAATATTAATCCATTTTATTAAGTATTTTATTTTATAAAAAAATTGGTTATGTCTTTTTTGATACTATTCATTACTTTACTTTTTAAAAGATCATAAGACTTGATTCATTCAAAAAAACATGTTTAACTCTTCAACAACATGACTAATGAATCAATAAAATTCTTGTATGACATAAAATATTTCATTTTATATTTTTTTAATATTATTAATATCATTTACTAGATTATTCCTTTAGAAAATCAATTAAAATATCATCATTGTGTCGCAATTAAATTAAATTATTTAATGTCTAAAAAATATAAATAGAAATTATGATCTGGGTGATAATTTTTTCTTTATAATGACTATTTATTGTGGAATATATCACTTGTATAAACCAATATTAAAAAAATTAGTAATAAGAGATATGTTTAGGACATCTTTGTTTTTTTACTTTAAATAAAATGTTATTAATGTCATAATCACACCTAAGATGCTTCCAAACGCAACATTTTTTGACCAATAATTATATTCATCAAAAATAAATCATCCAATAATATTATAAAAATATTTATGGTAGTTTTATATTATTATAATATTATTTTCACTTTTAAATACCGGATTTACGTCTAACTGTGGTAAATAAAATACTAAAGTTACTATTCAAAAAAACTTTTTTTCACATTAGATCTTATTTTTAGTATAGATTACAACAAGGTATGTCCTTTTTCGAAATTAAATTAATAGAAGTGGCTAAAATTAATTTAAAAATTAATCTCATTGACAGATTGAGGAAACGGGATTTTAATGTAAAAATGTTCAAAAAAATTAATTCCAATTTCATTTTGAAATAGATTAAAATGACCATTATAGGATTATATAATAAAATAATAATCTAAATATACTATAAAATTATTTAAATTGATAAAAAAATACAAATAAGTTTGATAGAAAATTGTTTTGAATTAAAATGCAGTGTTTTTCACAATTTATTAAAATATGAATACTATCATAACAATACCAAATATTTAACCGAAGTAAATTTTGATGTACCAATATAAAATGAGAGGTATAATTTTTCATATAAAATTTATAAAAAATTCAATGTTTAAAATTAAAAAGGGGTGACCATTAATAGGCTTTAAAAATATCTTTTAAAAATATTTGAATATTATATGCTAAAAATTGTATTTATTATAATTTAAAGATTATAAAATTTATTGGATGAATGAAAACACATTTAATAAACATGTTTCATCATTAATAAGTATGTTGTATTCACTCACACTACTAAAATGACTAGTCTATAAATACCAATTAAAAATAAAATTAATAATATATTATTTTTAGGTATAAATCACTCTTGTGTGCAGCGTGATATTTCAGAGAAACCCATTATTATGTTTCTGGTATTCCATCATATGTAGTGTCCCATTATAGTAAAATTACTATATTATTCATACATATTAATAAATATGAAAAGGTAGTGTTTTATAACTACCTAGTACGTTACAATTAAAATAGTATTTTGTAATAAGATATAGCATACCCTGTATATTCAAGATTATAGGATTAAATACTTATGAATATATCTATTTCAATTCATTAGTTACCTACTAATTATAAATGGATATAAAAACCAAATGAATATGATGGGAATGATTTTATAAAAGGCTAATCATTTAAGAAAAGGTGATTTATCTTAATAAGTTAAATTAGTTACTATTATTGAATTATATTACACTACAGGAAAACGGAATATTTGTGAAGGGCAATTTGCGACGGGATCCCATCACAAAATGCCTTTTGCAAAGGGGCTCCGTCGCAAATCGCCTGTCGCCGAAAACGGCGTCGCAAATAGGTGTTTTTGCAGTATTCCCATCACAAAAAACGTATTTGTGATGGTAGTTTTCCCCCGTCGCAAATTGGTTTTCGTTTATATATAAAAAATGTATTTGTGATGGATCATCGCAGATATATTATTTGCGATAGGTTTCTGACCCGTCGCAAATGGTAAATTTAAAAAATATCTGTGATGTAGGTATTTGCGACGAACCATCGCAGAAATAGTTTTTACAACTGGTATTCTTCTCGTCGCAAATGGGACAGTAAAAAAAATTTACGATGGGACACCCCATCGCAAATACTCCCGTCGCAAATACTAAAAAATAAAAAAACAATTAAAAAAATTCGTATAATATTATATAATAATATTAATATTATTAATAATATAAAAAAATCAATTATTATAATATAAATAAAAAATATTTTTAATATAATTATGAAATATTAATATAAAATAATAATAATATGAATATAAATAATATTATATTATATAATAATAATACTAATATTAATAATACAAAAAATTAATATAATATTATTCTTATTAAAATAAACATACATATTTATGAAAAAATAATATTAATAATATTAATATTAATAAAATTATAAAATTATAAACTTTTCAATATTTACAATAAATATAAAATATTAAAAGTAATATTACTAAAATAAACATACATTAAAAATAATACCAATAATTCATAAGATATTACAAAAAATAAAAACAAATTAAATCATGCAATATTCCTATCAATATGAAAGAGGAATTTTTTATTGTTAATATGACAATAAACTACGAACTCAAATGTTTATTAATGTAAAAAAATCACTGGGGGGATAATCTAGAGCACCTGGAGGAGGTGGTGGAGCAAACTTCATCCCTAAACTATGAGTCAGACGATTCATATACTTCATCTACTCCTGATGTTGCTCCTCATATCGATGCTTGTCCTCATCTTGATGCTGACGCATCTGCTCCTTCCATTGACACATCACCTCATCGTGCTGCTGACGCATCTGCTCCTGCCCTTGACAGAAATCCTCTATAAGCTGACTCTTAGCACGCAGCTGATCCTGATACTGTGACGTAGAAGATGATGTCTTTCCCTGAGATCCTCTCGAGTCAGACGCCGACATCACAGCAGTACCATAATAAGCTGCAGGAGTCAAATGAGAGCTGATACCAACTATTTGGCCCTTTTCGAAGCCATACTGGGTTGCCTGCATCCATGTCGTCTCATCAAAATAATAGGCACTAGTCTAACCTCTTGTCTCGTCTTAACTCTCAACTTGTGTCTGAGAGGTCACATCCTCATATGACTCCTTAAGTTTCAATTAGAAATTAAAATAATTAAAAGATTATATGCATTTAATTTTCAAACTGAAAAGAAAATAATACTGACCCTAATCTGAAGCTGGCGGCCACCTCTAATCTCTCCAGTAGCCGAATCAGTGTACATCCTCCGATAAATGTCGTACGTCATAATACCGGGCTACACGACATCATTTATGAATATAAAATAAACTATTTATATTTAATGTTATATAAAATATTTAAAAAAATTACTTACCAGACGCTCCTTATGCGCACTGAATGTACGACTATCAGCTCGATGTGTCACCTCTTGTCTCCCCCGATTCTATCAACCCAGTGCAGATCTCCTCTGAAACCCACCACCCAACCAGTGTGTACATAATCCATCCCAAATGTGAGATAAAATGTACTATGGTTAGTGGGCTCTGCAAGAATCATCAAATTCTATCACTCCGGCTTTCCTCACAGCCACTTTTCACAAATTATGCAAAAACTGACGGAAACGGGCACGCATAGACACCACCCATGCCTCGTGGATAATGGCATGCATTCTCTTATCGATAGGATACCATAAACCCTAATATAAAGTTATTAATGAATTAAATTTCAAAATAAATAATATTTAATTACATACCAGCCAATGATCGAACATGGCGGCCTGCTCATCAGCGGGAATCTGATCACATGTGAGCCTGGGCTGAGAAAAATAATTGCACAAGATCGTGATCCCTTTTCCAATAGATATATGTGTAAAACTGTGAAAAAAGAACAAATAATCAAACAATTAGAATATAAATAAATTATTATGAAAGATAAAAAAAATACACAGGTTATCATACCACCACGTGTGCGCATCGAATCCAAGAGGTGGACGTCACTCAGGGATAGGATCTCGAATCATCAGTCTGGGAAGACCACGCCCCCTCTGAGTGCTCCCTGTTGTGCCAATAGCCTGAGGGTCAGATGACTCAAGATCCTCATCTTCCATAGGTAGCTCAGCCTCCAGCAACTGACGATACGTTTCTGAGTCCATCTGAAACATGAAATGATTGTTATTAGAAAACAGTTGAAAATAACTATTATGTATAGATATATATATTTCTTATGATTCTAACCAGAATTTTACTGTGTCAATGTTCATCTTAATCATCATCTTCATAGTTTTCAATGTCAATGTCTTCATCTTTCTCATCAGCATCATCAATTTCCATATGAGTTCCACTTTCATCATCTCTTGTCATTTCAAATTTAGTTGTAACATTGTTGAAAACATCGTCACCATCGACCCGTAACTGTAGGGTGTCATCCTCGATATTCGTGTCTCTTTGTGAAAAATATGTGTTTTGAGGAGTGTCCTAAAATATTTCATTTCCATGCACTTCAGTGGAACCACATTCAGTTTGAGTAAACTGATTTTCTCTAGATTTAACTTTTATTATACTCCACCAATCATCCAACTCTTTAATCGTATCACAGTATTTTTCATAATAAATTTGATGTTCTTCATGAGCCAATAAAAATTGTTCTTTTACTGCAAGAATACTATTATGTTTAATATCATCAATTCCATGAGTTATATGAATACGCAAGCCTCTCTCAGTATCCAGCCATCAACATTTAAACATTGTTACATAATTTTGTCCCAAATAACACAGTTCAAAAATTTCTTCAAGAACGCCGTAAAATTAAACTTCAATATCTCTATGATGTGATCCCTTCAAACAAACACCACTATTCATTATTTTCATTGATTCCCCATATGCATGTGTATGAAAGCGATAACCATTCACCACATATGAATTATAAGATTTAACCATTTTGGATGTTGGGCTACTCAATATACGTAATCGAATATCAATCTTATCAGTATATACAGATACCTAAAAATTTGTAAAACATTTATCACTATTACAAGTAATAAATTGATTTTATATGTAAAACCAAAAAAGAATGTATGTTACCAGTTTTTGAAACCAGTAGGCAAATTTTTTTGTCGGCGTTCTTCTAAGACAGATGATGTAATTTGTGGAAATTTTTTTTGATATGATCATCATATAACCTACAAATACATTATGATTAATTTACTGTAACAGAATCTATAGAATAAGGGAAAGGAGCACTCACTGTACAATTGGTGACAATTCTTCACAATTGAGTATAACATATGTATGAGCTCTTTGATGTTCATCTTCTGAAAGTCATCTATCATGAACTCCACTAAAGCCAAGTTCGGGGTGATTGAAAAATGATAATTAATTGTTCATATCATCATCAACATTCCCCTCATTCTGGCCCATGCGGTTAAATTTTGATGGATATTCAGATTCAAAATAATGAGAGCAGAATAAAGAAATTTTCTATTGAAAATAAGATTCAGTAATTGAGCCTTCCACTGCGGCTTTGTTGTGTACTTTTTTCTTCAATTTCTGCATGCATCTCTCAAATTGGTACATCCATTGAAACTAAACTGGACCTCCACATTTTGCTTCATGTGGAAAATTTAATATCAAATGTTCCATTGAGTCAAAGAAATCCAGCAGAATAATTTTGTCAAGTTTGCATATAATTACAACAACAGCTTATTCTAGTTTGATTAGTTCATCATAGTCTTTTGTCTCCACACACATGTCTCGGAAAAAATATGATATATCTGTTATCGAATCCCAAATCTTAGAATTCAACAAACCTTTTAATCCAATAGGCATAAGTCTTTCCATTATAACATGACAGTCATGACTTTTTAATCCGGTAATATGACCATTTTTAACACATCTTCCCAAGTTGGAAACATAGCCATCAGGAAGTCTCAAATCTGCAATCCACTGACAAAATAATAAGTAATTCTCTTTGGTCAGTGTATAAGCTTCTTTTGGATTCATTAATCTCTATGATCGGACATTTTCAACCAATTCATGTTCTGGCCACCTGCAAATTTGGGTAAGATATAATTGTTCCTTTACATTATCTTTGATTTTACCCGGTGTATCCAAAAATATATGAAATAAATTATCAAAAGAGTTCTTCTCAATATACATGACATCCAACATGTGTCAGACCAAAAAATCAGACCAATATGGCATATTCCAAAAACTTATCTGTTTTGTCCAATTGTGTTCTTTCCCAAAGCCATGAATTTTTTTCGGTTTATTGTCGGTCGAAATGGATGGAAGGTAATGTAAATACAACTGATTGTAGCTCTGTACCTAAGATCATTTTTAGATGATCATCTCTTTCAATTCTGCCTTTTCTGAAATGATATTTATTCCGCTGAAAAGGATTATCACTTGGAAAAAAATCTGTGATGACAGTCAAAATAGCAATGTTTTTTTCAATTGATGAGCATAAATGCTTTTTTTCTCCCATATAGTAAGGACATGATTTTGGACCATGTGTACTCTAGCCAAATAACATACCATATGCCAGGATGTCACTAATTGTCCACATCAAAGCAGCTTTCATTACAAAATTCTGTTTCGTAGCAGCATCATATGTACCAACACCATGACTCCACAATAAATTTAACTCATCAATCAATGGTTTTAAATAAACATCAATATTCTTTTTTGGATGTCCTGGGATTAATAATTTCAAAAAGATATAAGTCTCTTCCATCAACATCCATGGAGGCAAATTGTATGGAGTTATAAAGACAGGCCAATAGGAATACTGACTACCAAAAGATCCAAATGGACAGAAACCGTCAGTAGAAAGACCCAATCACACGTTTTGAGATTATAAAAAAAATATGGATGCACTTGATCAAAATGTTTCCATGAATAACTATCAGATGGATGAATCAAGATTTTACCATTTGAAATATTGGTTTTGTGCCATGACATCATTGTCGCTGTGTTCTAAGACATAAATAAACACTGCAACCTGGGTATAAGTGGGAAATATCTCAACTGTTTTACAGGAATCAATCCAGACTTCCTTGATTGAGCTTCTTTATTCCTCGATTTTCCTCATGTGGGACAACTATCCAACGACTCATTTTTACCAGAATATAAGATTCAATCATTCGAACATGCATGGATATTCTGATAACTAAGGCCCAAATTACGAACCATTCTCTTGGTCCCATAATAATTAGCAGGAAACACATTTCCTTCAGGTAACAGTGCTTTAACCAAATAAAATACCTAATCAAAATAGTTATTTGACATTCAATTATCTGATTTAATAGCCATAAATTTTGCAGCTGCTTCTAATTTTCTTATCTTACCTCCATGATATAATGAATCCTCAGCAAACCTGAACAACTCATAAAATTCAGATGGTGCCAACTTGTGAGGTAAATCAACATCATCCTCGATTTCAGTTTATTGAATAGATGACCCTGCAACATCATGTACTATATTCTGAAACCGTGATGGATTCAGAATCAAATTATTAGTATCTTCTCTGGAACTATGTTCTCCGTTTTGATCCCAAAAAATATAATCTGATTGAAAACCATAACTCAAGAGATGTTTCCCAACGATGTCAAATGTCTCAAACGTTCCTAGATCACATTTTTTAAAAGGATACTTAATTGGTCCTTCTGAAACAAATTCTGGGTTTGATACTGCAAATGATAAGAAATCTTCAACACCATCAACATATACAGAATTTAAACTAGAACCATTTAGATTTTTGTGCTGATTTATCCAAGAACAATCATCTAATAATGATTGATGTCGATTTCCTTATTCCATATTCATATATATGTTTCTAAAAAATTTAAAACCATTACTGTTGTTAAATAATTTGATATAAGAAAAACAATATCCTAAAAAGAGAAGATACATAATTACAGTTATTTCTTAGTAATTACCAATAATTATAGGCGACATAGTTAGTTTGTTATCATCCCCACTAATTATTATTAATTTAGAAATACTTAGAAATACTTGGAAAAATGAAATATGCTTGAATAATGAAATAAAATTTTGTAATCATCGCTGTGGAGATTATATTACTAATTATACTTATTTGTTTCCAACGGATTGGTGGAAGCTCTTTTTCATCACGACTCGTCTCCTTACAAAGAGATGAGTCGTCAGGGAAAAGAGCCTCTTTTGTCCGCTAGCTCATCTCTTTTTAACTTTCTCCCGACTAAAATTAGTATGAAAGGCTTCCTTTCACATAAGTTAGAGCACATTTTTTATACTGATTTCAATGGGAGAAAGTAGCAGTGATATGAGACATTGAACAAAAGGTAGCCGCCAATCCGCTGGAAATTATGCCAATTTATAACAATGTACTCGAATTTATTTGATTTTTGTTTAATAATTACTAATTATTACTAATTATTACAAATCTCAATATTTCCAATAGATTTTTCTCTATTCTTAACATGTTCAAATCTTAAAGGGTCGTCAATTTTCTGGTTATGCCCAATAAAAAGATTGCGTCAGCCATGTCCAATGTAAACTCTATAATTGTTCTTACATGGTTGATCACCTCGCAAGTAGTGTTGCAATAAGACGACACAAGTAATGTCATTCTCATCTTTAAGAATCCTTTCGCATGACCCTTTACATAGATCATTCTTCCTTGAAAAAATAATATAACTTTAGTATCTTTCCCTTAATTTTTCAAGAAATAATGGTCTATATACAAATTCATTTGATATGATTGTTATAGATGAGAAAGACGTGACTTGGGTTGTCCAATTGCAATGCTACTTACGAGGTGATCAACCAAGCAAGAAAAATTATAGAGTTTACATTGGATACGGTTGACGCAAAATTTTTTTTGGGCATGACCTGAAAATTGGCGACCCTTTAAGATTTGAACATGGTAAGAATAAAGAAAAACATGTTTAATTGTAATATTTTAAAAAAATTAATAATTTTATTAATATTAATATTTTTTCTATAATTATTAAACATATAATAATAAAATAATAATAATATTGGTATTATTTAATTATTAATATTAGAGTAATATAATATTTTATATTATATTACTATTTATGTTATTAATTATATTACTAATTATGTTACTAATTAGTAATACGAAGATATGAATATAGATTGGGTGGTTAATCAATCATTGAATAGAAAAACAAACGTGATTGGCCCTCATCTACCTCAATTTTCTTTTAATTTGTGTGTAGAGGTTGAGAGGAAACTTCTCCCTCCACATGTAATATTTTTTTTACTGTCAAAATTATAGACCTCCTCACCCCTATACTGGCGAGGAGGTTGATAATTTTGACAGTAAAAGCAAATATTAAATGTGGAGGCAGAAGTTTCATCTCAAGCCTCAACACACAAATGAAAAGAAAATTGAGGTAGATGAGCAGTCAATCACGCATTCAAATTATACTAATTATTTTTAATTGTTTCCTAATTAATTTATTTTTAATTATTTCTTAATTATTTTAATTTTAATTGTTTCGTAATTATTTTATTTTTAATTGTATCCTAATTATTTTATTTTTAATTGTTTCCTAATTATTTTATTTTTAATTGTTTCCTAATAATTTTATTTTTAATTATTTTTTAATTACTTTTAATTGTTTCCTAATTATTTTTAATTATTTTCAAATTATTTTTAGTTGTTTATTAATTATTTTTAATTGTTTCTTAATTATTTTTAATTTTTATCCTATTTCTTTTAATTGTTTCCTAATTATTTTAATTGTTTCCCAATTCTTTTAATTGCTTCTTAATTCTTTTAATTGTTTCCTAATTATTTTAATTGTTTCCTAATTCTTATAATTGTTTCATAATTCTTTTAATTGTTTCCTAATTCTTATAGTTGTTTCCTAATTCTTTTAATTGTTTCCATATTTTTTTTTTATTTCCTAATTCTTTATAATTTTTTCCTATTATTTTAATTGATTACTAATTATTTTAATTGGTTCCTAATTCTTTTATTTTTTTCCTAATTATTTTAATTGTTTCCTAATTATTTTTAATTATTTCCTAAATATTTGTAATTATTTCTTAATTATTATTAATTGTTTATTTTTTATTATTTACTAATTATTTTTAATTGTTTCTCAATTAATTTTAATTGTTTATTTGTAATTGTTTCCTAATTATTTTTAATTGTTTATTTTTAATTTTTTCTTAATTATTTTTAATTTTTTTCTAATTATTTTAATTGTTTCCTAATTATTTTATTCATTTTTTAATTATTTTAATTGTTTCCTAATTATTTTAATTGTTCCTAATTATTTTAATTATTTTAATTATTTCTAATCATTAAATCTAATTATTACCTAATTATTTGATGATTATTTTAATTAAATCTAATAATTTCTTAATTATTTGATAATTATATAATTATTCTTAATTAAATATAATTATTTATAATTATTTCTAATTAAATATATTTGTTGCTAATTATTACCGAAACATCATCTGGGAGTCTCGAACCAAGAGTGCAGCAAGGCCCATTGTCGTGTACCATGTTACCCCGAGTCATGCTCGAAACACATTGTCAGAGTTTTCACTCCTAGGTACATATGTGCCAGAGCTGTCTCTACTTTTTCTTATCTAAACAAGGATTATTTGGTACAAACACTTAATCTAATTATATTATATAGCTACTAAACATTCTATGAAAAAAATTAAAAATAACAATTAAAAATAAAATTAACAATTAAAAATAATTTAACAATTAAAACAATATAAATAAATTGGATATTTTGAAGCAGTTTGCGCCTCTTAACTCCTTCTCTCTTATTCTCATAAGAAAAAATTAAAATGAATGAAATTTTCTACTTAGAACAGGGAGTTAAAGAGAGAGAGGAAGAGAGATCTGAATGATTTGAAAAAAATGGATGGGGGTATATATAGGATCAAATATTTGTGACAGTCTTATTATCGACAGGATACCATCGCATATACCTTCGCCCACATTAATTATGGGTGGCAGTTAAAAGGGTTTTTGTGACAGGCCCGTCGCAAATAGCTGTCTGCCAACATACTGTTAGCGACGGGCAGATATCCTCATCACAAATTCCTATTTACCACTGCCAGTATTTGCAATGGGGCCCGTCGCAAATACATTCACCCGTATTTATTACGGGTGGTGGTTAAAAGGGTTTTTGTGTCGGGCCCGTCGCAAATAGCTGCCTGCCGACATAATATTAGCGATGGGAGAATATCCTCGTTGAAAATTCTTATTTACCACCGCCGGTATTGGCGACGGGCCCCGTCGCAAATAAGTCCGTCTGAATATTGTTTTTTGACGGGACAATTACCCATCACAAATAGTATTTACCACCGCCGGGTAGTTGCGACGGGTAGAAGTCGACCGTCCCAAATAGGCTTCCCGCATTTTGGCATGCAAAATGCGCCATAAATATTGTGACGGTTCCTGTGTCACTGTCACAAATACGCTTTTCGTTGGAGTTTTTGCGACAGGAATAAAGCCCGTCACAAATACCCCATCGCAATAATCGGTTTTTCCCATAGTGTTAAATAAATTTATATTTTATATATTCAAACAAAAATATTTTTGATATTCATCCAATTGTTTATATATGCATATGATCAGAACATACCCAATATTATAAATAAAACCCTACATTTTTATGAAATTATTATATAACCATTTAATAGAGAACCTATTTTAAATATAAATTTTTTAAAATTTATATATTTTATATGTCAACATAAATATAATTTTTTAAATAGAGCAAAAAAATACTGTTATGGTAGATTTTTAGTCTTTTTTTGTGAAGTTTTATTTTTTGAAAAAAAGTGAAAAATACAAAATTTAATTTAAATATAGTTTTTTCATATAATTTATTTATAAGGGTAAATTATATTTTAAATTAGTTTTTCTGATTAAATATATCAATTTTTATAAATTAATCCAATTCCTTTTATGGGAATCAATTTCTCATTGAAAGTGAATATAAAAAGACAGAAAACATTTGAATATTTTTACTTAAAAAACACCAATTGTTGTCCCTCCTTTGGGATTAAATTTATAAAACTTTTTCCACTTATGTGATTGCAATTTGAGAAAATGGTTTCCATTATTAGAATCAAAATAATTTACAACGTCTAATAATTTCAACTTTATTTTTTACCAAATATATTAGTGATAGTAATAAAAATTAATTACAACAATTATCCAAAAATTATGCTTTACAAGGGAACAAACTATAAACATAAGGACCCAAATGACCTATACACTTGTCCAAAAAATATTTGTGGAAATTATTTACCCATTAACATTAAATTAATTATTTTTTATGGTTTTTTATAACATTTTTTGGTGAAAACATCGATAAACCCAACTTGTTTTCCAAAATACCATGTTAGTCCTTTCCCTCCCCTATAAAAGGTCAAAACCTCTCCCATTCCTTATACCTCTCAAACCAATTAGAATCTATCAATATCTTCCCAATATACTTCCTATATTACCTAAATTCTTTATTCATGACTCACTTTTTTAGAAATCAATCCAAGGAATCACTTTATTGACAACCAAAAGGAGTTACCCAAAAAATATTTAACATCCTCTATCAAGCTCCTTTATTTTATTTTCATTAGCCACCCCTTAAACACTATTTATTAAATGATTATAAAAAACATTATATTAAATTATATTATATTTTTTTATGTTATGGTTTCTACCTATACTTACATGCACATCCATCTAAGGGGTAACAAACATACTATTTACATGTACGACGAACTACCATCTCATGGAACAATGATTGCTCACAATTCCATTCCCAATTTTAGGTTTTCAAATTATGATAGGAAATATATCAATATATTATATATATGTTACATATTATATATTTATAATTCTCAAATTATTTAATAACACATATATTTACACTTTCCATCTCGTGTGAATATGCTTATTTTGTTTGAGGAAGTGTGGACTACCACCCCCTTAAAGCAATGTGATTCATTCACACTCTACATGGAATGTGTTAATGATTTCTTTAATGAACATACATGATATATATTACATAATAATTATACTTTAATGATATTATATAAATATATTCATACATTTAATTTCATTACTTTCTTTTAATATGGAAATAAAATGGAAATAGCGTTCATGCGTTCGTACGGCCTACCGTCTCCATGAATGGTGGTTTCCATTTAAAACTTATATATTATATAGATTAGTATAATACACATATTATGAATATAAATTATATTTATATCATGGATTATATTCTTGAAATCTTGATGTATGTATAATGACAAAATATATAACAAATTAAGATACATTAAAATAAAGAAAATATTACGAGAAGTGTAACCATGACATGAAATTGTTAAAAAGTAGGTAAAATAAATTCATAATAAAACCATAAATGGTATTATATATATAATAATATGATTTATTTAAAGGTTTATAAAATACTTATATTTATTATACATTATTTTTTAATAATAATTGTAAGATTCGAGGCACAGGGTAAGATAATTTCATCTCACTTATTATTTCTGTTGGATACATGCCTTATTCAGCGCTCATTTATTTTTTGTGGTGTATATACTTCTCATGAATGTATTCAATTATTTTTATACATAAATTTATGAGTATTTAAATATCCATTTTATGATATTTATTTCATGGGTTTTATGGTTCCAAAGTAACGATGTTGGTAAAATAATTTTGTCTGAATTTTTCATTCTTTGAGAGATGTGTTTTATTATGAACCCGTTTTCTTTAAGGAGGTCTATATGATACCAGTTTACATGTTATATCACGAATATACCTATTATTCATGATATTGTAGGATCCATGTAATGTAAGTTTATTACATGGGGAGTATGATTCAATGTTACGAAGTTCTATAAGTTTATTGAAATAGTAGGATCATTTATTGATATTGATTATAATTTGGATTTCATTGATGAAACAGTATAATCCGTTTCTCATGAAATTTAATGAATTTTACTACCCATGAGATATTCATTTTAAATACATGTAATGTTACCATTTTTCTACTCTTTTTTACTTAGGATAATTAATAAAATATTTTTATGAAAATGTTGTTATATCTTTCATTTCAGTTGGAAATTCGTAATCTTTCAAAACTGTGATTTCCAAAAAGGTTTTTAAAAAGGTTTTTCTTTAATCCTATGATATTAAAATGATGTTTTACACATTTTTACTTTTGAAACAATGGTTTAAGGAGGAATATTCTAATTATTTTCTGATCAAGACACGTTTCTGATCTTTTAAGGTAAAAAAGGAATGTCTGGCATGTACGGGCACACCAGCCATCATAACTGCCCCTTCCTTAAAGATTCCATTAAATGTTTGCAACATTTTTTTAAGGAATTTATTTTTCTTAATATTATTTACATTAATGTTTTTTAAATTGTTTTTTAATGAAAAAGGTATTAAAATTTATTTATGGTTATCAATGATACCTTAATGTTTCCGAATATATTTTTAAAGAAAAATGTTCTAAAAATGTTTTTTATTTAAAAAATTAATTTTAAATTTTTTTAATCCTTCCTTATAAGTCTTCAATGTTTTGCAAAGAAATTATTATAAAAGAAACCAGGTTTCTTTTACATTTTTTCATGGAAAATTTTTTTGAAAATGTTTCCTGGATTATCTAATTATTTTTCAAGGAAAATTCTTTTTAAAATGATTTCAAGATTTTTTTATATGTTTTCAAAAGAAAAAATTTTCAATATGATTTCAAACATATATTCTAATGTTTTATTGTATTTTAAAAAAATTGTTTATCTCAAGGATTAATATTTTAAAAAAGAATCTTTCAATGATGAAATGATATTTTCCCCAAGATATATTTTTTATAGGATATCACAATATTATTTTTTATCCAAGGGGACCCCTATTGATGTTACACGTGATGTTCTATGAAATGATATAAATGTTCCATTCATATTATATCTCTAAATGGTTTATGTTTTTATGGCATGATATTTAGGAAAAGGCATTTCTCTTTCACATGATATTTGTTTATGAAACCCATTCCTCTTACAGGGGTTATATACTTATAAAACCCATTTATATTTGATGGGTGGTACCCTGATAAATTCTAATGAAACCCCATTCCTTTCAAAAGTTATTTTATGATGAAATAATAATGAAACCTATATATTTTCCATTAGTTTTAATATGATCGAATTCTTATAATACCCATTTAATTTAATGGGTTATTATATGATGTTTATAATGCTAATATATTTTTTATAGGTCATGATATAATGAATTTTGTATTGTATTGTGACATATGTATGCATGATTTTATTCTCTGATGGGTGGGACCTATATCACCCCCAATGAATTAGGTAATGAAAAATATTTTATGATCTCAAGAGGGTACACGATAGGGAATCCAAAGATATAACCCATAGGGTTCATGAAAGGTACTACCAATCCCAATACAAGAGGGAATATTAATCAAGAAACAAGAGGGTACACTAGGGGACATCTCATGGGGGAAAAAGAGGGTATACATGTGGACATCTCAAGCCTTGAACAAGAGGGTACATGGGTGGACATACCAATCCCAAAATAACAGGGTACACAAGAGTTAATCCCAATCATGAATTAGGTATATGTGTTAATAGACAATCATAACATGTTTTGATGGTCTAGGTAGTTATCCATGAATTTTTTTTGTTTATGTGTATACCAAAAATATCATTTCTTATTCTCATTTTATACTTTTAGAGATAATGTTCTTTATTTTTATGTGACTCATGTCTTATTAACTGCCATGATTTGTGCTTTGATTCATGTTTTTTATCTTTGATATGAACTATATGATCTGATAATGTAATTATGACGTTCTCATACCCCTTTTGACTTGTTTATTCTTACATGTATCCCTATTTAACCCTTACTGAGCATCTGAAATCACCCTTTTTAATGTTTTCTTAAATTGGTTATGAAGATGTGTATTATTTAAGATGTGTTTAAGAAGGGTTATAGTAATGATGAACCTATTAAGATATAACTTAGATCTCTTTTGAACCAGTGTTTATGTTTCTATGTTTCAAAATACACCAAACTAATATAGACTTTGGGTATCTTTTTGTGTAATGTCTTATGTATTCCACAATTGTGATGTAATTTCAATGTATATTAAGACATGGTTGTTATATTAACAATGTTTATAGTGTGTTTATTAATATATATATTGTTGTATTTTTTTAATATGACTAAATAATATTTTTATGACTACAGTTGATTTATAAAATTTATAAAAAGATATTTATAACATATGGAGAAATAATAGCATTTCCTTATTTATTACCCAATTATTCACTCTGATTATCAACTAAAATAGGATCATACTAATTTTTTTATTTAATATTCATGTGAATCACTATATAGAAATACTTTTATTAATGAATTTGAAAATATAAATGACATTTCTCGTCATGTTTGTAATTTTATCTTTAAATGCACAAATACTCCATGGATTTGTCAACACTTTTTGAAACACCCCAAGAAATGATTTGAATTTAAAACATAAATATTATGTTTCCAAATATTTGGGTAAGATTTTTTACTTCATGATAAATTATAAATTCATTTGGTTTGTAAAACATTTTATACCTTATATCAATAATTTTCTTACTAAAGTGAACTAAACACCTATATATAGAATCGCATGTTTTGGAAAAGATAAAAATCTAATGAAGTATAAATTTATTTTATGGATAGTAAAAATGATATCTAACATCTCTGTAAAGTTTTTTCATCACAATTTATAATGTTTCAAAGGTTCCCTAGGTGGTCTATGTTAAAGTGTAACTCTCAGATAAATTTCATGATTTAGAATGACATTCCAACATTTTATTCAAAACATAATTATGAAGAATACAATTATAAAATATTTTACCATATATTAGATGTAATTATGGAAATATATTAATCATTAACAACCCACAAAAATTCATCTATATATTAGTTCATTTTTCACAAAAATAAGGTTGAAGTATCTTGAACAATTTTTTAATTCAAGGGTTGAAAACTCCAATTTTTAAAATTATTACACGTTCCTCTTCCTAACCTAATCAAGTGGGATTACATGGATATATAAGGGTAAAACCAAGGATATAAAAATATATAATTTAAATTAGTGGTAGCGAAGGAAATTGAAGGATTTTTGGTGTTTTATTACAAAAATAATTTTTTGATGTTTTTTTCTGTACACAATTTTTTTCTCAGGTAAATCGCGCAATTCAATATAACATCTAAAAAAATTATTCATGTATTATATTATTACTATTACTAATATCTTGATATAACTTATTCAATTTTTTAATTCATTTAAACAAAAAATTTGAAATTATTCACATAGTGTTGTAGAGTTCGTAATCATAACATTTTCACTTATTCAATTCCACTATAATGAGTGAGCTACCATTATCTATTGAGGGAGTTAAATAAATGGCGGTTCAATCATCATATGGATTGAACCTATGAATTATCATAATGATATATTGAATTTTATTTCTTATTTAATTAATTTATAATCATTTATTTTCTCTATGATTTTCATTCGATTATTTGCATTCTTCCCCGTCCTTATTATGTCTTAAGGACACATAATTAAAGTGAAAATAAAATCCTATAAACTAGAGTTATAATCAAAATTAACAACCCATTATATATGTTATGGAAATTATTTGTTTATGTTATTAAACCATTCAATGATGTGGTTTATTTTATATTTTTTAATGTATTATTCTTGAATTAATGAATTTTTAATTCTATAAAATTTAAATTCATTCATAATATCACTAACAATTTCCTAGGATTAACCATTCCCAAATTTCGAGTATACATAGATCATATTTTGTTATTGGAAGAAAAATAAAATCTACCCTAATTTTTTGACTTTATATAACAATAACACTATAGAACATTTTTGGGTGTTTATGTTTCTCATTTTGTCTTTAATGATTCAATGTTTGGAATAATGTTACAAGTGACAAATTAAACTCCTTGGAAAATTTTTAGAAAACAAAATTAGGGATTCATTTTTCGGGCCCAATTATGATATCATAGACTCTAACATTTTATTGTCACCATATATCTCTATTATTATCTAATTTCTCTTAACCCTTCCACATTTTTCTATTTTTTATACCATCTTATATATATAACCAATCAATCTTAATAGTTATGGTGCATAATTACTTGGGTAGAGAGTCATGTGTAGCTATGGTTCTTATTAATTTAGATAATAATATTTCTATAAATTGATGTTGTAAACATGAGTTCATTATAATATAGGGTCTATCACATAACCTAATAATAATTATTTGTTTAAATTGAAATGGAAATCCATATGTGGATGCTCTTGAATTGGGGAATATTATAGATCAAACCCTAAATTACTATCCAATAATATCCTATACCAATGAATATTCTTGTTTTATACATTCTTCCTTAGGATATTCCCACAATGATTATTGACCTTTTGTATTAAAACACCATCCAACCATTAATTTAATTAAGTTAGTGATGTATTACCTCTATGTCTATGTGGTCAAGAGAATTATTTAGATAATGTACACCACAATTAAAATTTATTCATCTAGGATGATGATGTTTCCTTTTTATAGGTATAATAAATATATATATTGGTTAAATAATCTACAAAAATAATCTATCAATTCTTGAGACAAATTACTAAAACAGTTTTACAAAAATTGTATTCCCCACTACAATGTAATGTCATATAAAAATATAAATTGAATCTTTGTTTATATATGGGAAAAATGATTTTATGAAATATGGAATAGAGTTGAGGATTCGCTGAACATGGTAACTCACCATGGTTCTTCAACCATAGAACAAGTGAGAATATTTTATAAAGTACGAAGGATTGAACACAAAGAATTCATTGAAATGATGTGTAATGGGACCATAAAAAAAATACATAAATAATGTTTCCTAGTAGGGGTATATTTATTCAAAAAAAAACTAAACATGGGGAAATTCACCCAATTATGATCGGTTATCAAATATGGGATGGTGAACGGTATTTAATTGGATGAATGACTTGGAGATAAAATTTCATCTCTTACTACTAAGGAAGAGGAGATTAATCTTTTCGGAGTTGAAGAAATTCAATTTTCAAACACTGTTATTTAAAATTTATGATAAACATGACTGTATAACAAAAAACATTAATACAAATCCTTACATAATTTATGTGATTATAGGAGGACACCATTATATGTTAATTATCTGAATTTTCATGTTCTATGATGCAAAAACAATTTCCATTCATGGAACATTGTCTATCTCGTCATCCATTAGGGGGTAATCAAAAACAAAATCATCTGAAATTTCAAAATCCCACACCATAAAAAAAATTGATATCTCATTACTGGTTTTAGCCCCAATTAGTCCAATTCCATCATCTCCTAGTTCACTTATAATAACATATCAAACAACCCATCTAACTACAAAAATATCCTCCTTCAATAAATTGATAATATGAAACCCATACCTGATCCATTCCCCTCCCAATACATGAGAAAAAATACAAGGGAATGGGAAAACTGAATTTTTCTCTTTAATCAAACAAATATTAATTTAAAACCAATAAAATTTGTATGTAACCCATGCCTACTAATGTTTTACCGTCCCTAACCTTAATAAGAAAATATAGTTATAGAAAATCTACTCTCGAATAGTTCAATGTAGTGACTTTCATGAGAAGTGAGAAATACATTATAAAAATTTAAACCAATAATTCTTATACCATCATAGGATTTATCCACTAAGGATAATACTTAAAAACCACCCTCTGATATCTCTTATGATATTGGGGAGGAAAAAATACTTTCCAAAACAATATAGAATTTTTATACATTTCCCTCCAGCAGTGAGAGTATAATCCAAAACCTAATCAATATGCAATATTGAGGAAAATATTTACCAATGCTAATCTTCATATCACCATTATAAATAAAATATAATATATATATATACATATTTCTAGCACCGTAAGGACTTTAATACTTCAAAATGAAAATAATATCAAGAAAATCAAGATTTTTAGATTATAATGTGAGAACAACTATCCCAGGAATATTGAAACAAATTTAAAGGCCACTTTTTCCATACATTATTGTAGATATTAAAGATAAAATGGTTAGAATGGTCTCCTAATATACATGATCTAGTTTTAATATCATTTGTATGTATTTATTATATTTTAGGGATTTATAAGAACCAAACCACACTTATCACTCTCCCAATAAATGGTTATACTCTCTTTGATCATGAGGTTGTTTTAAAAGATGTGATCATAAATGTTTAAAACATAATCTCCCATGATTAATACATTATCCTGAATAGTCATAAAAACTGGGCACTTTGAAAAACTGTTAAAATCATTCACAATATCTCATTATTAGAAACTTCTAACTCAATCATACATGATAGTAATGGGAATATAACCACATAATGTTCCTCAGGTGTGGGTTCAATCTCTAGAGATGGGGAATGAATCAAGTGTTGCCAAAATTTACTAATTCCATTTATTATTAAATACATTTACCCATTCTAATATGTGTACTACAATAGAAATTCAATTCAAGTGGATTAGTATTTTTTAACAAAACAAAAAACAGTCATATAAAATTTACAATATAAAATAAAAATTTAAACACAATATTTTAACTAGGTTCAGTCTCATTTCTGAAAAACTATTCATTTTTCTTATTTATTATCCACCTTTAGTAATATAATCTCTATTATCTACACATGGGGTAAAATATGGAATAAAATTTTCTAAAACCATGGTGAAACACATATTTATAAAGAGTTGGACTATTATTTCTAAAAATCAACACGATTTATACTACACCCCATTTTCTTCAGTCTCTTTATAGTTATTAAAAATAAGCTTTCAAAAAAATAAACATGGTCTACTTCAACTTCTATAATGTCAACACATCCTCTAATAATATAGTTTTACTCATTAATGTTTTTGAAAACATGTAAATTATATATAATTCTAGTACGTAAATCATTATCCATAAACATTAATGATCTCAGATATTAAATAGAATCATAACTATAGTTTTTTTTCAAACTATTTTTTCAATGATTTGACTATTAGTAAGTAATTATTAAATTACCATGGACATTGGTTTTTCTTAAATCTAAATTGAATTAAAAAATTATAATGTCGGGTATTATAAGATCTTATTTTATTCTTCTAAGTCTTCAATATTTCTCAATTTATAAGTTCCCCCTTAAATTTATGATATGATTCTTCTTTACCCATAACACCTAGAATCTTATTCATCTAAATCTCTGTGTCAGGATCTCTCAAATATCAATATACCAACATATGATTTCTCTCTCTTCTTATTATCTTTTATATCCCCCAATCACATCATATGTTTTCTATAATTTAATATAAAAATTTTCATCAATCTAATATAGTGGTCTCTTAAATATTTCATTATTCTATAATGTCTACTTAATTCAATTTCAAAATGCATTTCGAAATATTATTTTATTTTTTCACTATGATAACAATCTATTTTTTTCAATAGGATCATGCGAGTGTTTTTCATGATCCCCAAATATTTCTTTTTTTAAAACACATTCCTTTAATAATTCTCCAAGAATAATATTTTTTCTCAGTCAACCCCATTTATAATAAACACACTTTATTTTTATCAAAGAGTCTTGGGAAACATCTTCCCAAAATATCAAAATATATCTAAAAATATAACATTTTACCTTTTTATGAAAATCATTCAAAAATAATACAATTATCTCATGTTTTACTTCATCATGACATAATAATATCTAAAACATTAGTATGATCTCTATCTTGTATTTTGATTTCAATATAACTCCACTTCTTGATCTTCTCAATTCACAATATTAATCACAAACAAATTTTTGATATTTGAATCCTCATAAATTTGTCTATGAATAATCACTATTTATTTATACAATCATTTATTATGGAGTTATTTTTATTATATTTATTTAAATTTTAATATTATCATTAAAGTTTGAACTTCTTCTCCACATTGTGAAGACCTTTCTCACAGTACATTTCTTGAATAATAATGATAATTATAAAGCTTAATTCAATAAATAATTTCATTAGAATCACCTCATATAAGTTCTTTTAATTTCATTATCATTGACCTCCTGCGTTGACATTCAATGTTTGATAATTGAAAGTTCCATATTAATGGAATAATGATCCCCTCATTATCCCCTTTGTTGTACTCTTTGTTTAGTATTCCACTTATTATGAAAATTAATTAACACCACATGGGAAATATTTGGTTTCATATTTTTCGTAGAAATGTGTGAAACTTTTATAGACACTTTGTCAACATATTCAATTTTGAGAGTTGAAAACAATACTGGTCAATCTAGAAAATAATGTTTTTCTATATGTCTTCCATAGTGTTATACCAACTATAACTTCAATACATCGGTGCTTCACAAATATAATTTTAATAATTTTTATGAATTTTCACTCAACATAAATCGGCACGGGAAAACATTCAAGAGCATGATTTTTTTTGATCCCTTTGAAATTATTTTCATAACCACTCTCCCTTAGTTAAAATATTTATCGTAATGAAATATTGAATGGTAAAACGACCCCAATTCATCAAATATAATTTTATTCAAGTATGTAAAAAATTCATGTTTTAAGTAGAAATAAAAATATGTGGGTAGCATCATATCTTTAATAGAATCCCCAGAAAGGATTCATAAAAATAATATTGATCATGATTGTTTCTATTCAAAAATAATCTCTAATAAATTATGGTAACAATTGAACCTTAATACCAATTTTGGTGTGGCAAATTATATGATTCATGGTTATAAAATGATAACATTTGAATTATTCCGTGATGGATGAATCTTATATGTTTTGTATATATCACAATATTCATTAGTTTTCCTTTTTCTTTCTTTACCTTCAATTCTTAGTACAAAGTAGAACAAATAAAACAATATTGGAATAATATGTCTAAGCTAAAAATAATGGGATTTGGATCTCAACCAAGAGACTTGTATGTTTATAGTTCTTAAATTTTGAAAACACTTTATTTTAGATTCACAATTGAATTTCTTGATCTAATTTTATTTGGATAGCATAGACTACCTATTTCAACGTTCTTTAAAGAATGAACATGATTTTTCACCTTAAAAATCAATGAAAATTTATTATTTTTTATCACTACGAGAAAAAGGACTTTTTGCGACGGGCTTTTTGCGACGGGAATAAATCCCGTTGCAAAAAGTCCCTCCAAGTGGTTATTTGTGACGGGGGTAACAACCCATGGCAAATAACAGATTATTTGCGACGGGATTTCGTATCCCATCGCAAAAGGTGTGTCGGCATGGACTATTTGCAACGGATCCCGTTGAAAATAACTTTTTAACTGCTAAGAGTAATTGATGCCGGTGTAGGTATTTGTGATGGGTCTCGTCGCAAAAAATGCTATTTGCGACGGGTAACCCATCGTGAATAGTCCAGTCCCAAATAATCTAACCTATATATACCACCATCCGTTTTCTTCCCATCCACTCAATTCATAGATCTTGTTTCTCTCTGAACTTTGATTTCAAAGGGAAACTTTTTCTAAGTTAATTTTTCTGGACACGAAGAAGTTGTGAAGCCGTTTACATCAACAACAAATCACGTTCAAAGGAATTTATTTTTTATTTAATTTCTTATTTATTTCAATTTTTTATGTTAATTTTTATTATTGTTAATTAGTTGTAATTAATTTGAATTTAAATTCTTTTGTCATGACTATTTATTTGTACTAATAAATTGAAATTTTTAGTATTAATTTTTATTAATTAGTAGTAATTAGTAATTATTAACAATAATTTGTAATGTATATAATTAATTTGTAGTAATTAATAATAATTAGTAATAGATAATAATATATTCTAATAATTAGTAATAAATATTAATAATTATTAATAAATTGAAATAAATATTAATAATTATTAATAAATGGTAATAAATATTAATAATGACAAATAAATAGTAATAAATTATAATAATTAGTTATAAATGGGTAATAAATTGTAAAAAATTGTAATAATTAGTAATAAATTGTAATAATTAGTAATAAATTGTAATAATTACTAATAAATTCTAACAATTAGTAATAAATTGTAATAATTATTAATAAATTTTCGTAATTAGTAATAAAGCATAATAATTAGTAATAAATTGTAATAATTAGTAATAATTATTAAAAAATTGTAATAATTCGTAATAAATTGTAATAAATTGTAATAATTAGTAATAAATTGTAATAATTAGTAATAAATTGTAATAATTAGTAATAAATTGAAATAATTAGTAATAATTAGCAATAAATTGTAATAATTAGAAATAATTAGTAATAAATTGTAATAATTAGTGACAAATTGTAATAATTAGTAATAAATTTTAATAATTAGTAATAAATTGTAATAATTAGTAATAAATTATAATAATTGGTAATAAATTGTAATAAATTGTAATATTTAGTTATAAATTGTAATAATTAGTAATAAATTGTAATAAATTGTAATAATAAGTACTAAATTTTAATAAATTTTATTAATGAGTAATAAATTGTAATACTAAGAAATAATTAGTAATAATCAGTAATAAATTGTATAAGTTAGTTATAAATTGTAATAATTAGTAATAAACTGTAATAATTAGTAGCAAATTGTAATAATTAGTAATAAATTGTAATAATTTGTAATAAATTGTAATAATTAGTAATAAATTGTAATAAATTGTAATATTCAGTAATAAATTGAAATAATCAGTAAGAAATTGTAATAATTATTAATATTTTGTAATAATTAGAAATAAATTGAATTAATTGGTAATAAATTGTAATAAATTTTCATAATTAGTAATAAATTGTAATAATTCGTAATAAATTGGAATAATTATTAATAAATTGTAATAATTAGTATTGATTAGTTATAAATTTTATTAATTAGTAATAAATTGTATTAATTAATAATAAATTGTATTAATTAGTAATAAATTATAATAATTAGTAATAATTTGTTGTAATTAGTAATAAACTGTAATAATTAGTAATAAACATTAATAATTAATAACAAACATTAATAATTCGTAATAAACATTAAAAATTAGTAATAAACATTAACAATAAGTAATAATTAGTATTAATTAGTTATATAGAGAAATAATTGGTAATAATTAGAAGTTATTATTAATAATTTGTAATAATTAGTAATAATTAGTAATAATTAGTAATAATTATTAATAAATAGTAATAATAAGAAATAATTTGAAATAATTAGTAATAATTGGTAATAATTAGGAATAATTAGAAATAATTTGGAATAATTTGGATTAATTAAGAATAATTAGGTATAAATACTAATAATTAGCAATAATTAGGAATAAATAGCAATTAATAGTAATAAATAGGAAGAATTAGTAATAATTAAAAATAAATACTAAAAAATAGGAATAAATAGAAATAATTAGCAATAATTAGCAATAATTAGCAATAAATAGCAATAATTATCAATAATTAGCAATAAATAGATATAAATAGCAAAAAATATCAATAATTATCAATAAATAGCTATAAATAGAAATAATTATTAATAAAGAGCAATAATTAGTAATAAAAAGGAATATTTTGGAATATTTAATAATAATTAAGAATATTTAGGAATAATTGATACTAATTAGTAATGAATTGTAATAATTTGTAATAAATTGTAATAATTAGTAATAAATACAAATAATTAGAAATAATTACGAATAATTACTAATAATTAGGAATACTTAGCAATAATTATAAATAAATAGGAATAATTAGAAATAATTAGGAATAATTAGTCATAAAAAGGAATAATTAGTAATAAATAGGAATAATTAGTAATAATTAGAAAAAATATGTAATAATTAGTAATAATTAGTGATAATTACTAATAGTTAGTAATAAATAGTAATAGTTAGTAATAAATAGTAATAGTGAGTAATAAATAGTAATATTTAGTAATAAATAGAAATAATTAATAATAAATTGGAATAATTAGTAATAAATTAGAATAATTTGTTAGGAAGAGGTAGGAACAGTTAGGAATAAACTTTAATAAATTTTATAAATTTTATGAACTTGGCACAATTTTTAGGGGATTGATGGCACTCCATTTTCTCGATGACTTTTCTCCTTTAAAATCTCACCAACTTGAAACTTTAGGAAATAGGTGCTGCTATGTATGTATATTTAATATCATATGCATGAGATTGGATATGCATTCATAGTATCACATTTTTATAGTGTTTCCAGGTGGTGACAGTTGGAAGAAGACGTTTCATCGATGAAAAGGGGGCTCTTTTTTCTGATAGATCATTTACTTGCATCTTCATCACAATGAAATCACAGTGAAGAATTTGTTCGGAGTTACGAATATTAATTCTCGTGAATACGAGAAAGAATATGCGTACCTCCAACTAGATTCTTCAGTGTGATTTCACTGAGAACAAGATGCAACTAAATTAGCCATCGAACAAATGAGTAGCTGTCAATCCACTGGAAATTATGCCTCCCTTAATTAATGGTAATTATTAAGAAGTAGTATTAATTAGTTATATTTTTTTCATATAGTGTTTTTATAATTTCAAATTATTCAAAAACAATGATGATTTTATATTTTGAAGAAAAATATCGAATAAGGAAGTCGACATCAGTCTTTATTAGATGATCGTGCTTGGATAAATCAGCACAGAAATCCAAATGGTTCTACTTTAAATCATGTATATATTGAGGGTTTTGAAGCTTTCTTAGCATTTATTTCATCAAACCCAGAATATGTTTTAGAAGGAACAATTAAGCGTCCATCGAAAAATGTACTCTGAGAACGTTTGACGCCTTTGACAAGGTTCGAGAACACCTATTGTGGTTTGACTTTCAACCAGATTATGTTTTTTGGTATCGACACGGTGAATGAAGTTCCAAAGAAGATACTAATAACTTTATTCCAGATCCATTACGGTTCAAAATATAACTACATGATGTTTCAGGTCAATCTCTTTAACAAATTGAAACTCATGATGATGTCGATTTAACTCCTGAGTTGGCAACAGTCGCATTTTAGTAGTTATTGAGGTCTTTTGAGGATGAATTATATCCTGGTTTCAATATAATAAAATTAGAAGCAGTTGTAAAATTTATGGCTATTAAATTAGATAAATCAATTCCAAACAACTGTTTTGATCAGATATTTTCTTTTGCTAAAACACTATTACCTGGAGAAAATGTGTTGCTGGTAAATTTCTATGAGAGAAAGAGGCTATTTCGTACTCTAGGCCTTACTTATTGGATGATTCATGCATGTGAAGATGATTGCATCTTATATTATGGTGAAAATGAGTCGTTGGATAGTTGTCCCACATGTGGACAATCGAGGAATAAAGAAGCTCAACCAGGGAAGTCTAGATCCATTCCTGTAAAACATTTGAGATATTTCCCCCTTACACCCAGGCAGCAACGTTTGTTTATGTCTCATAACACAGAGTCAATGATTTCATGGCACAAAACCAACATTTGAACTAGTAAAATATTTAATCATCAATCTGATGGTGATTCATGGAAACAGTTTGATTTTCTGCTTCCGTATTTTTCTTTAGAATCCCAAAATGTGTGATTGGGTCTTTCTTCTGATGGTTTATGTCCGTTTCATTCTTATGGTAGTCAGTATTCATGTTGGTCTGTATTTATAACTCTGTAAAATCTACCTGCATGGATGTTGATGAAGGAACCCTATATCATTAAGACCTTATTAATCCCAGGAAATATGAAAAATAATATTGATGTTTATTTGAATCCATTCATTGATGAGTTTAATTAATTATGGAGTATTGGGGTTAGTACATATGATGTTGTTGTCAAACAGAATTTCACATTAAAAGCTGCATTGATGTGGACAATTAGTGACTTTATGGCATATGGCATGTTATCTGGCTGGATTACACATGGTCTGAAATCATGTCCTTACAGTATGAAAGACAAAAAATCTTTTATGCCCGTCAATGGAAAAAAACCATGATATTTTGATTGTCCATGGATATTTGAAAATGTCAGATCACAGAGGTTAATAAAACCAAAATCATATTATACACTTTCCAAAGAGATTCTCTTATTATTTTGTCAGTGGATTGTAGATTTGACACTGCCAGATGGCTATGCTTCCAATTTGGGTAGATGTGTTATGAATGGTCATATTACCGGATTAAAAATTCATGATTGTCATGTTATAATGGAAATACATATGAAGATTGGATTCATAGGTATGTTGAATTCAATGATTTTGGATTCAATAATAGACATATCATATTTTTTTGATTCATTTGTGCAGCGACAACAGACTATGATGCGCAAAGAAAACTGGAATAATATGTTTCTATAATTATATGTAAATTGAAAAAAAATCATTCAACCTTCTTTCTTTGATTCAATGGAACGTTTTATATTACATTTTCCAAATGAAGCTAAATTTGGAGGTCCATTACAGTTTCGATGGATGTACCCATTCGAGAGATGCATGCAGAAATTGAAGAAAAAATTACACAAGAAAGAATCAGTTGAAGGATCAATTGCTGAAGCTTATTTGCAAGAAGAAATTTCTTTTTTTCTACTCTCACTATTTTCAATCTGAATATCCTTCAAAACAAAACCACATGGGATGGAACGAGGGAAATGTTAATGATGAAATGGACAATCAATTATCAGTTTCTAATCATCCAAATCTTAGCTTCAATGGAGTTCATGAATGATGGATTTCAGATGATGGACATCACAGAGCTCATACATATGTTCTGCTCAATTGTAATGAAATGACATCATTTGTACTATGAGCGCTTTTATCACTTATTTTATAATTTATGTTACAATATGTAAACTTATTTTATTTTTAGGTTATTTGATACTCATATTAAGAAACAACTTCCACAAATTACAGCAGCTGCTCTTGAAGAACACAGAGAATTAAATTTCAATGGGTTCAAAAACTAGTAAGGTAAATTATAGATGGTTTAATATCAATTAAGTTTACTATTTATTAAATTGATAATTTTTTTAAAAAAAATTAGGTGTCTCAACATGATGATAAAATTGATAAGCGACTATGTATATTGAGTAACCCACCATCCAAAATGGTTAAATCTTATAATTCATATGTCGTGAATGGTTTTCGATTTCATACACGTACATATGGGGAATCAAAAAAAACCAAGAAAAGTGGATTTTTTTAGAGAGCATTGCATCATAGAGAAATTTATGTTGACTTTTACGGAATTCTGGATGAAATTATTGAGCTCTGTTATCTTGGACAAAATTATATAACAATGTTTAAATGTTGGTGGTTGTATACTGAGAGAGGCTTGCATGTTCATCTGACTCATTGAATCGTCGATATTAAATATAAAAGTATTCCTGCAGAAAATGAACCATTTTTATTGGCTCAACAGGCACAAAAAATTTATTACAAAAACTATTGTGCTACATTAAGAGTCCTGAGTAATTGGTGGAGCTTAATAAAAACAAAATCACTGAAAAATCAATTTACTCAAACTGAATTTTGTTCTGCTGAATTGGAAGGAATTGAAATTTTTCAAGAGACTCCTCAAAATCCATCTTTTTCACAAAGAAATGTGAATATCGATGATGACACCCCACAATTAAGGGTCGATGGTGTTGAAGATATTAATGATGTTACAAATGAATTTGAAATAGAAAGGTATGGTGAAAGTGAAACTCCTATATATATTTATGATGCTGAGGAGGAATATAAAGAAATTTATATTGTCAGATCTGAAGATGATGATGAAGGTTAACATTGACATAGTTAAATGCTGGTTATGATCATAACTAATATATATCTATATATGATAGTTATTTTCAACTATCTGCTAACAACAATCATATTGTATTTTAGATGGATCTTGATCTATTTAGTAAGTTGCAAGAGGATGATCTACATTTGGATGGGGGTGTGGGATCATCTGACCCTTACCCTACTGGTGGTTTAGGAGGTACGCCGAGGGGGTGTGTTCTTGCGTGACTAATGATTCATGAACCTATCCCTAAGCGACGTCCATGTCTTGGCTTTGATCCATGAACACTGAGGTGTGATAACCTATATATTTTAGTTATCTTTTTCATTAATTTATTTATATATATACTAATTGTTTGATTATTTATTCTTTTTTCACATTTTTACACATGTAGTTGTTGGACAGGGGAGTGATATCTTCCGAAATTAGTTTTTTCAGCCATGGATCGCATGGGAACAGATTCCCGTTGACATGCAGCTCTCCACGTACAATCATTGGCTGGTACATAAAAAAATAATATTAATTTTGAAATTTATTTTAATAATAAATTGATATTATAAATTATTTGTAGGGTTTATGGTATCCCATCGAGGATAGCATGAGTGACGCTATCCATGCAGTAAGGGAGATGGCTATGCGTGAGCATTTGCGTCCGTTTTTTTGACAATTTGAGAAAGATAACCATTAAAAAAGTAGGAGAGAGAGTATTTGATAAGTCATATAGAACCCACCGACCATAGTACATTTCATCTCATGTTTGAGATGTAATATGTGCACACTGGTTGGGTGGTGGATTTTAGAGGAGGGTTTTATTGGGTTGACAGAACCGGGGGAGACAGGAGGTGACGCATCGAGAAGTTAGCCGTACATTTAGTATGCAAAGAGAGCATCTGGTAAGTATATTTTTTTTAAAAAATATATATAAATTTAAATATAAACATTTCATTTAATATTCCCATAGGCCGTCGAGCATCCCAATATTATGGAGTACGACATTTATCAGAGGATGTATAGTGATCCAGCAACTAGAGAGATTAGAGTTGATCGCCAGTGTTAGATTATGGTTAGTATTATTTCTCAGTTTGACAATTTACTACATATAATATTTTCAAAATTTTAAATTCAAATTGGAATTGAAGGAGTCATATGAGGCTGTGACCTCTCAGACACAGGCTGAGGGTTAGGACGAGGTGACTGATCAGACCAGTGCACACTATTTCGACGATACGACAAGGATGCAGGCGACTCAATATGGTTTTGAGAAGGGTCGAGTAGTTAGTATCAAATCTCATGTGACTCAAAGTACATATTATGGTACTGTTGCGATGTTGGCATCCATCTTGAGAGGAGATCATGTAGAGGCATCATCTTCTGCCTCATAGTATTAGGATCATTTACGAGCTCAGAAAGACATTATAGAGAGTTTGCAGAAGCAGCAAGAATAGATGCGTCAGCAACAGCAGTAGCAGAAGCAGCAGCACAAGGAAGAGATGTGTCTATGACAGCTACAGTATCCAAATCTGATGGAGTACATGTGCTATCTAACTCATAGTTTGGGGATGGAGATTCCTCCACCACCTCCTTCAGCTCCTCCACCTCCTCTAGAAGACGACCCCCCGCGCTAGTGATTTTTTTATGTTAAAAACATTTGAATAGAACGTTTGTTGTAATATGAACTATTTACAATTTCTGTCTTTTATATTGGTATGAATATTAGATAATTTAATTTTTAATATTTTAAGATTTTTTTTTGAATATTTAGAATTTTAATAATTTTAATAATTTTTATTTTTTTATTATTTTAATAATATTAATATTATTATTTCATTAATCCTAATTTTATTAAATATATTTTTTCAGTATTATTCTTTTAATTTTAGTTTATTTTAATAATTATAATAATAATAATAATTTATGATTTTTTTAATATTATTTTGTGAATATTGAGAATTTTAATATATATTTTTTTAATTATTTTAATAACATTAAAATTAATTTTTAAATAATCATAATTTTATTAAATTTATTTTTTTTAAAAATTATTTATTATTTGGGATGGGATCTGTTGAGATGGGTTCCCATCACAAATAGTCTAAATAATTTTGTTAAAAAGGATTTGTGACGGGATTAAGGAACCGTCCTGAAAAGAATTTGCGACGGGCCTGTCATGAATAGTCTAAATAATTTTTTTATAAAAGTATTTGCGTCGGGCCCGTAACAGAAAAAATTATATATATATATACTAATTATAAAATCAAAGCCTTATTTGCGACCAAGAAGTTGACCGTCGCAAAAAATAATATTTGTGATGGGCCGGTCACACATAATATTTTTTGCGACACCATTTTTCTCCACAAGCTATTTGTGATGGAACCCCATCGCAAAAACTTATTTGCGACGGGCTCCAATCGCAAATACCTCGTCGCAAATATCTATAAATCTAGTAGTGTTATGTCTTTTATTCTTTTATCAATTTTTTAATTAGACTAGCCAAATTATTACTCATTATTTTTACACATTCTCATCCATCTTATATTGTGTATACTCCCTATTTTAAGTATCTTTTTTATAATTTGGAGTCACTATTTTTTCTATTTATTCTTAAATATATCCATATGTCATTTTAAAACTACCATAATATTGATATAAATATATCTAGACAATTTTCACCTGCCATATAGACTCTTAACTACATCTGGATAATAATTTTTAGAAAATATCTCATGAAATTCATATTCATCATTTTGAATTTCATCTATAAAACCATTCCAATAGTTCCTTTACAAGATTAATTATTTTTATGTTACTTATAGATAACATCCATTATCATCAAACATCATGTATTTCTAAAATTAGACCATGTGTTCACTTTTTCTTCCATAAAAGAATCATCCCTTCCATATTGGTGTGGTATCATTATTAGAAGTCTCCATTATTATGGTTAACTTTGCAGACTTCTTTTTTATATGTTATGAGGGATATGGGTTTAATTTATTTATTTCTTATTCTATTAGAAACATTTTATTGTTTCTAATTTATGTCCATGTTATATGTATTTTTTTCAACACTACTTGTAACTAGGAAAACATATATTTCATCTATCATAGACAGTATCCACGTACAAAAATATGTTTATAATATATTTTGATTTCTCTTATCCTATGAATACTAAATCTAACAAGATTTTATTTTATTTACTTCACCTATACCCTCCATGATTTTAGGAATTATATAATCATCATTAGTTCCCATATTTTTAGAAAATTAAATGGATTTGTTCCCAAACAATCAAAAACAAAAACAACATGCAATAATCCTTTTTTGTTTTTTTTAATATTGAATCATAATAGATTGAGAGACTTTATATTTAAAAATATTTACAACATAATTTTATGTTTATATTAGGGAGGTGTTCTTAGTGGATATGATTACATGAATACTTTATGATATGGTGGGTTTTTCAAAAACATTATCTACCAAAATCCCTCAATATTTTTACATTGTACACATGTATTGGAAGATGAAACTACAAAAGTAATAATTGAATTACCTATAGTAGGGGTAAATTTATTTAAAAAGATTATATTGGATGGGTTTATAGAGGATGTCCATCTCTTCTTTCAACCTATATAATTATTTTCTAGTTAATAATAATTTTAGTAACTCATGAGGTATCATTTTTCATTCAGAAAATTATTAAAATTCTATAGGTGTGTTTTTTTAAATTTCTCATCATTACACACAAATAAATTCATTTCTTTATATAGATGTACAATGGGTATGAAAAATATTTCAACCTATATCAAAATTATATTTTATTGATATTAATCGAATCCACAATCTCCATAATTTCATCTTTTAAATAATTTTTAGTATCTTTTATTAAATTATCTCTAACTTTTAGTTAAGAATCTCTCGTATTTAGAGAGGTGTGATGTAATTTTTCAATGCATGGAACACTTCTGTAAGAACATTCTCAATCAAAAAATTCTCACATAAATCCCTTTGAAATTCTTTATCTAAAAGATATAATCATTCATTTCAAAGTAAATGCTATTTTTTCATGTTTTTAACATGTTTTCAAGACTATTTAATTTATGGAACATTTTATCCCGTGCATCATCCATTACATTAGCTTCAAACATGATGTGTGATTTTTCATTATGAAGCCCCTCAATGAACTCAAATATATTTGTGACTAATTTAATAAGATGTATTTAAACTATTTTCTATTTTTTTTGTTTTATTAAATTTATTTTTTAATATCAAACTCATTAAAACCAGATATTTATTCTTTTGGGGAATAATTTTCAACAAACTCATAAAAAAAATTACAACTATGATTAACTTCAAATACAAGTGCATCCTCTATTCATATTGAATACTTTATCAACCTTTTTACCTATATTTTTGTAATAAAAAAGGTAATATTCATATCATATCAATTATATTCCTCAATAATATTCATCATTTATATAGATTTTTAATAATTATTAGAATTTTAAGTGATTTTTCAATTTCCTTGAAATAGTTTTGTTCTTACCAAATTTATTTGCCTATATTTTTATATTTATATTAAAAAAAATTAATTTCAAAATTAAATAATTTTATCTTTATAATAAATAATTTCATTATTTATATTATAAATTCAAAATTATCTTTGATTTATTTTTTGATAATATTTTGAAAATTTTGATTTTTTGGTAATGTGTAAAAAATACCAATTTTAGTAAAAATATCATTTCTTTTTATTAATTAAAGTAATTAATATATACCATTATGTTTTTAATTTTATCTTAATTTTATATAGATATCCTTTAATTAAAATAATATAATTTATTAAATTTTAATCCGAATTATACATGAAGGTTTTTTAAGATCATTTTTTGGGATTAAAAACACGTGTTTTCTAAAAACTGTATTTATGAAGAAAAAAATTAATCTCAATAAATTATATTACTAAAATTTGAATATGTTTTAAAATTTAAATTTTATATTCTATATTCAAAATATATTCTATAATTCATTTAATGGTTTTTACTTAGAAAATATTGACTGTAAATTTTGTTTTACACAAAAAATACATTTTTCTAAAATAGATCTCCCATTGTGTTTTTCATGCTTGTTTAAAATTAATTTATTACATTTATACTAATTTAATTTTATATAATAAATTTGATATTTTTAATCATCATTCCCAATTTTATTAATGAAGGATATTTCATTTTTGGTCACTATTAATAGTAAATCCAGAAAAAACGTTTTCACCACTACAAAAGGGAAAATCATATTAACCTAGTTTAAACATAAGTGATAAGGAAAAAATTTTAAATTCATATTTAATGAATTTATTTCCTACCTTACCACCTTAGTGTTGAGATTTATTTTTTATGGGACTCTTTTCTATGAAGATGACTTAATGATATTTAAATCTCTTGAAAAAATCCATGTGTGCCCTCTCCATAACTTATAAAAGGACACTATATATCCTTTTATATCCACACTTCAATAGGCTATTACCTTGGAAAATATCCTTCAAAATACCTTCTTAAATAAATTCCCTATATCTTATAATACCTAGTTGTATCATAATTCTCAAATTATGTGCCCATAGCTGTAAATTTTAGAATTTTTTCAAAGAATAGGTAAAGAACATAACTAAGTGTTTTTATTTTATTCTTATTTTATATTAATAATACATTAATTAAACTCTAAAATATATTTACATTAGTATATACCATATAATTATAAGTTGTTATGGTAATCTCATAACCTTTATCCATCATTCCTTCAATAAAATGGTGAATAAAGTCATCCTTTGTGTGTGTGGAGGACATCTGCTTTACAAATTGATGTAATTTATTTTCCATCACTGCCTATAATGGATTCTTATTGTGATGGATTTAATTTGTGTATATGTAATTTATGAAAGAAATTTCAGTATTTAAACATAATAGATCATTACTTTTCTTATCCTTCCTCCATTGAATAATGATAATGTTATTCATGCATACGTGTAAATTTCCAACTACATAAAGTGATATGTTTCATTTTTCATCACCACCTCACAGAGATTGTATTTATAACATCATTTAAATATTTGATAATATATTAATGATTCAATCATCATCTATAATTATAAAATTATACCTACCATATTTCTCCCATATTTATTGGAAAAAGGAATTGTTAATCATGTGTGCATATAGATAATCATCACTATATTGCAACATAATTCATTTTTATAAGTCAGATGTGATATTTATTTCTATTTATTTCATTTATGTATAAAAATGATAATTATGTAATGATAATTATTCTAGATATAATATAATAAGGACCCGTTTTCTGAATCCAACATACTAGAGTCCTTTTCAATTTATGAACTGAACATCCTCAAAATACTAGATAGAGAATTAACCGATTATTTAATTAAACATGTCATTGAAATAAATTAAATAAATTTTTCAATTATAATTAAATAAACCTATAAAAGCTCCTTAATTGTTTAAATATTTCATATAAGTTTATTATATATGTCTTAAAGGATATACATAGAATGTTTTGACTTGAGGTAAGTGTTTTCTTAACTCAATTTCCATTTATTGGGTTGTAATAATACTTCATTTACTATGTTATTCCAAGATAAAGTGTGAATTGAGCTATTATTTTAGTATGTTGTATTTTGAAAAAATATCATGGTTTTAAATTTTTACACATAATCAATAAATTTATAATGTTCTAATTTCAGTGATATAATATGTGTATAGATTATTCATCTAAATAATGTTTCTTTCTGAAATGTATCATATTATACGACCAGTTTCTGGTATAAGGTTTATATGCTTCCTATTAAAATATATTGTCATGAATGAATTTTTTATTTGTATATTTATGTTTTATTTTATATTCATTATTTCATGATATATTGATTTAAATGTTATATAATTTTCAAGGGTTTTAATAGCCTCAATTTCAATTATTTGGGACATAATTCATGATATGAAACATGTTTCATTTTATATAGTGTAAATACTAACCGATGAATTAATATCAACATATTATATTTTTTAATTCATGGGATACATAGATCTATTTCACATTCATTCTTTTGATGTCTTATGATTCAAATGTTACCCATGTTGTAAAGGTTTTATGCTAAAATCTCATATCTTTTAGGCTTTCTCAATGAAAACATTTCATCGAGGGAAATTTGTTATATTGTATACTTTACAAAAAATATATTTTATTGACATATAGTTGTTTCTATAATTTTCTTGTATTTATTCCATGTTTTTCTCTTTGAAATATATAATGATCAATAAAAAGTTTTTAATGAAAATTCAATCATATTTCATCATTGGTCGACAAAAACTTTCTTCCATTCATATAATCATAAAAATTGTTTTATAAATGTTATGAAATATAAATTAAATCCATTAAAAATTTAATTTCCAATAACAGTGAATTTATTTACAATATTTCACAAATAAATCTTTCTAGTTGTTTTAAAAAAGTCATTTACTACTTTTAAGAAAGCAAGAAAATATTATTTTAATATACATAGTAGGAATGTAATTTCCCATAATTAAGACCATTAATTTATTTGATGGTTTATTTAAAAGTTTCTATGATTATTTTAAAAGAAAATAATTTTCTCAAAATTTTGTGATTTTTTTAAAGGTATCGAAAGAAAATGTTTTTCCCCTATTTTCAAATAAAGGATTTAAATATTCTTTTAATTAAATTTTTTTCTATGAAAACATACGTTAATGATTCCTAAACATCACTTGGAAAATTATCTTATGATTCAATCCATCTACTTTCTCTGGATATATTATGAATATTATTTTAATGTCATTATCATGAAACTCTTTTATTTTTATGGGTATGTAAATATATAAAAGAATAAAAGTTATTTTAATAGTTTTATGATGAAAATTATATCTTCTTTGAGTAATATTTATGTATGTTACTCATATAGTATTGATCATGATCGGTGAGATGATATAGCGCATGATATAGGGTGGGCTTGATACATAATATATGATTGGTGAGCCTAATATATCTCTCCAATGCATTGGTTAATGATCAATGTCTTTAATGGGAGGTAAGAAATGATTTAATAAGATAGGTTTATCTTATGGATTTATCTAGGTTCTAGTTACTAATGATATTAGTAAACACTGGTGATTATGATAATTTTTCTAGATAAAAATACATTTTCTCTATGTATGATATGAGTTTTTATTGGATCCTTTAATTAATATATGCATCATATTACTCATGAATATTTATTATTTTATATCTTCAATTTGTTAAATCATTATTATATTTAACACATTTAGTGATCATAGTTTTTATGTGTATTAATTTTATAATTTATTAATCATGAACCTTGAATATGTTCCCATAACCTTACAGTTATATTTTTCTCACCGAAGATATTCAACTATTAATTCCTTTGTTTTCCCTAACTTATAATTTGAGATCACATTTATTATGTTTCATTTCCTTATGTTTTATATTAAAATTTCATGTATGATATGTCTAAAATGGTTTCAAATGGGATATGGTGAATTCTTAATTTATAATTAGAAATTATTTGTATAGTGTTCAAAAATATAACTTAAATTGATGGGTAATGTTAGGTATGAGTTTTCACTAAATATCTAAGTCTCTAAACAAAAAGGGTATTTGGGTTTGTAATTTATTCAATAATTATGTTTAATAGACCATTTGATCAAGATTGACATAGTATAGATCATCATTATAGATTATAATAAGTCTTTAATTATTTTAATCATTATTAAATTTTGAATGTTTAATTATTCATTTTTTATGGGTATGAATTATATTATTTAGTACTCATGAAACGTGAATATTTTCTCGTACCATTATGCTCATATTTTACTCACATAAGATATTCAATGGTTAATGCCTATTTTTAATGATAATAATAATTTTAGACCACCCTTCTCATGTTTCAGTTCCATATGTTATAAATTTTTTTAATTTATGATATGCATAGAATGATTTATTATGGGAAATGGTGAATATATAATGTGGAATAAGAAAATATTTTCATTTAATGAAAAAATTTACTTAAATTCATGAGTAATTTCACTTATGAGTTTTCCATATTTCTCTAAAAGTTCTTTTGATGTGTAAGTGATTCAATATTTATTTTTGATGTTTTATGTTTAGAATGATGAAAATTGTGTAACAGTTATCACTATCAATGATGAAAATATAAGGATTCTGTGTTTAACTGTGAATCTAGGAGAACAGTTTTGGGGAAGTTATAGTTGGTATTAGAGTGGGATTTAGATAAATTTAAGGATTTTTAGGTTTTCATATGATGTTAAATTACTATTTATAAAAACCATTATGGGTTTATAAGTTTATTATTGATCAAAAGTTCAAATGTAAAAACATACAGTTTATATTTTTTTCAATGGGATTCAAAACTGATTAATGATATTATTGGGGATGTTTTGTTTGGTTGAAGTACAGTTAAAACTTAGGTGTATCATTTTATTTATAATGAATAATTATTTGTGAAGAGTGATATTGCATTTTGGGTATTTAATCAAAATGTCATAAGATAACCATTTAGGTTATTTTGGATATTGGTTTAATGTTTTTTGGGGTTAATTATTTTCAACTATGGGTATTATTACCGAACTATGGATATTAATGTATTGTTTATTTATATTAATGTTTATTCTTTTTAGGTATCATCTTACCCCATGTTATCCATTTTTGTTTTAGTAAATGTAGTGAGAAATTTATTTCATCTATTAATGTACTTCGGTATCGATCAAAATATTATTATAGTGCTTAAAAGAATTATATATTCCTACTCATCCTTTTGATTAAAATATTATATAATGGTAGAAACTAATTAAAATTGGAAACAGAATGATAAATTTTCAGTTTTCTTGATTTTAAAAAATGCCATTTACTATATTTCTGTATATTCATGGTCTTGATATTAAAATAATCCATCAACTCTAGGAAAAAGTTGTTAAAATTAAATTTTTATCAAATTAAATTAATTTTTAATGAATTTATGATCGACATTATCCACAGATGATTTACAATTTTTTGGTCATCCACTTTATAATTATCATGTTAACTATCACTATCTATTAATCCTTATATGTTATTTTTCTCCTCATTGTACATATTTTTACATACCAACTATTTTTTCCTCAATTTGAATCCTAATTATGTGGTATTCTTGGTGACCTTCATATTTTACATTTATAATTTTTAAAATGGTGTTTCATTATTACTTATTTTGATATTGTACTTCAAAAAAACCCTTTCATGATTTTATACATTATCTTCCAATACCATCAATATATTTTTAAAAATTAATGTCTCAAACCAATTTTATATCTAATCAGATAAAATTATGAAGAAAAAATTTTCTAGAAAGGGGTAAGAATGTCACAACCCATATAGTCATTATAGTAGATAAATTTCATGCTTTATTAATATTCATTAATTATAGAATGTTATATTGATTATAACAATATTTTGTAAATTTTTAATAAAAAATGAAATGATTTTATTCTAATTAAATTTACCAACATTTATTTTAATGATTTACATAAAATATTAATTTTAATATATAAAAATTTGAATTTTCAAAAATAAATTCCATTTTTTATATCATCTTCTAAAAAAATTCATAGAGTTATTTTTTTTGAAATTTTTAAAAAAAGTTTATTGTTCTGTGAATACTAAAAAAATAGATGTTCATGAAATGATAATTTATTTTCATTATATAAATTAATTTTTAAAAATCATAATTTTATTATGTTTATATTAATGAAAAATAAGTGTCCTTTAATTGTAAATAATATAATCTATTATATTGTAATTCCTATGATAGATTTTTTGTTATAAATTCATTTGTGCGCTTAAAAACATATCTTCTAAATAATGCTTTTATGAGAACAATGTGTTTTGATTTCAATAAATAATATTAATACCTATTTAATATTTTTAAAATAACTTGATAGGTTATACATTTCATAAATATATTTTATCATTAAGTTATGGATTTTACATGGTAAACAAAGAAATAAAATTCAATTTTATACTTGGAAATCAATTTTCTAAAAGAAGGAATTCATTTATTTTATAAGACAATTTAAAATTCATATATACAACATATAAAAATTTAATTTGATAAAAATTATCACTTTTTTTATTCATTGGGTAAAAGTTTATTAATGTGGAGAATTATATTTTTGGACATTATAAATAGTGACTTTAGTTAGAAATGTGTCACTTTGGTAAATGGGTAAATTATATTAACATAGGTTACAACTAAGTGAAAGGCCACTAAATTTAATATTTATTCTTATTGAATATATTTATTTTTAGTCTTATTACCTTATTCTAATGAATTAATTTATTATGGGGCATGTTTTTATGAAAATTACTTTACAACATTTAAATATTCTGAAAAAAATCCACTTGTGTCATCTCCCTCATTAATAAAATGACACCCCCAATCCTATTTTATCCACCCATAAAGAGAATATTATATCTTCCAATACTGACTTATATCCCTTCATAAAATCCATATCCATGTCATAACCTCTATATTGGTCACAATACTCACCTTAAAAGGAAAATGGTGTAAACCTAAAGTGGTTGTATAAATAATAAGTAATGAATTTAACTACGATTTTTTATTTTATTTCTTGTTTTATCTTATTCATACCAAACTTAACCATTGAAATAAAATAACAAAAATTTAAAGAATATAATTATATTTTATTATGTTAATATAATAACCTTTTCCCACCTCCTCTGCCATGAAATAGGCAATGAATCCATCATTAATGTGTATGTAAGTCTACCGTCTTGAGATCCAATGTTACTCATTTTCAGTATAATACTCTTAGGATTGTTTGTCATTATTGATTTAATGTATATTTATGATAATAATTACATAATTACAAGTTTTTAAATATAATTTATGCTCTATTTTATTAAATATATATTCATTAAAAAATTGATATTATTATTCATGTGAATGTATTGATTTCCACTGAAATGAAGTGATGTGATTAGTTTTTCATCACCTCCTCACATGGATGGTATATATAGATGTATTAATAGATATTATATGTAATTTATGATATAATAATAATTATGGAATAACAAAATCATACTCATCTTCATTCCCTCTTGTTTATTGATAAATAGAAATGTTACTTATTTGTAAATAAGAATTACCATCTCTCTATAGTAATGGTATTCATACATTATAACCACCAAACATAGTTGGTTTTCAAAGTGAAATTAATTTATAAAAATTATAATTATTTCAAGTTTATTATTATTTTGAAGATAGAATAATTACCTATTTTACCATGGTTAACATATCAAATTCAATTTAAAATTATGAATCAAACATACTCAAAATACCTAATGTTTCCTTAACTCGTTATCTTATTAAATAATTTCTTTAAATAAAAGAAATAAATGGTTTAATTGGAAATTAATAAACCTATAAAATTTTATTAAAAATTAAATATTTTATGTTTTTTATTATAAAATAGTTATAAGACTAGCACAAGATCCCTGGACTAGAGGATAGGGGTTTCTTAACTCATTTTCCATTCTTTAGATTATGTTTCCCTTCATTGGCCATGTTTTTCTATAATCATATGTGAAATGACCTATGATTTTATTATATTATTTTTTCAATTATTATACTTAATCATATCACTGATTAAATTATAACTTCAATGATATGATCTTTTTTAGGATTATTCATCTCCGTATAGTTTTTTTGTGACATGCCTCGTATTCTTAAACTAATTTGTATCACCCCTAGTTTCAATTATGTAATGCTCTATTTATTCTTTTTATATCATTAAAGTGTTTAGGTGATGTTTGGGAGAGTTTGGGGTACTTTTGAAATGTTTTTTTGGGATTTTATTTACTTGAATTTTTTGAGAACGATTAGTGGAAATAGTGAAACTTTTATAAGAAATCGTGCAAAGTAAGACATTGAATAATTAAAAGGTGTATAGATTGGCAGATCGTTTTTTCAGAAAGTTTAGTCATCTAGGAGAACCCATTCAATGTGAGATAGAGGGATTTCCATGGTGCATGTAAGTTTTTTTAACCATGCAGACCAACCATTCGATATTGTCTTTAAGGAAGAAGTTGTTGCATGGTGAGAACATTGTTTTCCAAACCATGAGACTAATTCTGAAAAGATTAAAAGTGAGATCCTAAAATTTTGGATATCCCTCATTCTCACCTCAATACCTATTATTTTGCACTATTTTAGTCCCTAACATGATATTGATTCTTCTTAATGGTTTTCAAGTCTTCCCCATCAAACTAGAATCAATGTAAAGGATTTTCATACTGTGTTGAAGCCCAGTTCCCTTGGTAAGCCTTCATGTGTTTTGGTTTTCCTTAGATATACCCAGCTTCTCTCCCTCAAATTTATAGATCTGTTCTCACTGGTGGAAATCCCGCCTGTACCATCATCATTATCCCAATGGTTTAAAACCCCATTGGGATAAGGACCATATACCTACGAATATAGAAAACCATTGGTACAAGACTATTGAGGGTATGTTTTACCAATGGTTTGGTAAAACTGTTAGAATAGATTAGTCTGAGGGTTGGTTTTACCAACGGTTTGCTAAAAACATTCGGATAGAATAGACTAAGGGGCGGTTTTACAAAATCTTTCATCAAACCGTTTGCATAGATTGGGTGTTCCCAATCGTTGTTCTAAACCATTAGTATAGTCCCAATATCCCAACAATTTTTAAAAAATAGTGGAATAGAAAATCCCCAAATATAACATAGACGACGGTCCCCTAGAACCAACCTCATACATTTTTTCCTAAACAAGATAATCTCACTGTGAACCCCACTACCCAACTATATCACGAGGGTGATAACTCTACTTTCCAAATAACCATATATCATTGATTCAAATAATTTATGTTCTTCTACTCCAAATCAATTTGTCTTCCCTCAATTATTTTAGATTTTTGGTTCGGTTTCACTATAATGTACAATGTATTATGACCCCTTTAAAAACACAAGCCATATATAATTTTAGGTTGAGGATTTTTTGAGATTTATCATTACAAAATAATTTTGATTGATATTAAGGAGTTCAATATGATCATGAGTTATTTTATCCTTAATTTATTTTAAATTTAAGGTTTATTTACATTATATCATTGGTTAGACATAAATGCAGCTATAAAATTATTTATCTTAATAGTAATGAAAACATACTCATGCATTATGATTCTACCACTAAATGTTGTATTTGAAATATCACACTTTAACATTAAGACAGTGATACCCTCACTATATGTCATTCCATAAAGCGACACTACCACCAAAACCACCTTAGATAGTTTGTGGTCAGCTTCATGTGTGTATGGTTATAGAACCAAAATTTACTATATTATATCTTCTTTCAGTCCAACTCTATCAAGCAGACCAATCAAACACTTGTAAGGTTGTATTTTTTGAAATTCAAAATGAGTTTTTTGAATTTTATGTCACAATATTCTTAGGTAGTTATAAAACATTATTAAGGAATTTATATAAATTTCTACCCTTTAAAGAAACCCATAATAAAGGAGTAGATCCATCATTGAACTCACAAAGGATGTCCATTACTAAAGATTATTTAATATATGATATATATATATCATAAAAAATAGAATGATCAGGTGAACATAATTAATGATCAAATAGATGTATTATAATACCATATGACATAGATATATCACTAGATAAAGAGACTTGTTTACCCCATGAAAATATAAAAAATAAATTCAATAAATTAAATTAATACATGAAACAATAAACTGGATAATATTAGACATGAGATCATATATACTAAGTCATGTGACATGAATGGCCCAAATTTAAAATAAATAAAAACAAAATAATATACCAATGGTTGACAGAAAATTCTAAAATCATAAACGTAATAGAAATCCAATAAATAGTAACTCATAGGTTGGTTACACATGTGCTATCAAGGTTTAGATTAAACTCCACTACATGAGTCCCACAAAACTGTTTGAAAAGTGTAAATTATGTCAATTTTTCCAAACAATTTTTCAATACTATTGGGAATGTGTATACAGGGTAATGTTTTACCAATAGGCTATTTAAACTATTGGGAAAAGTATGAATATACCAAGGGTTTTTGTTAAACATTGGTATAATGACTATATCCCAATAGTTTTTAAAAATAAATGGGAAATGTTTCCCCTTAATAAAGTCGATCCCCCTCCACATTTCATTCTAGATCTGATAGGTTTTTCCATAACATGTGCGGCTCTCCCCCAGCCGATGACCACTGTCTCCCAACAGCACATCCACAATCATTATAAATCCATTTAATCCACTAAAAACCATTTTATTCCATTTATGCCTACATTTATCTTCAAATTCATGAGTTCATTTTCTTCAATTTATCATTTGTTTACATGAAATATGAAAATATATTTCTATTTATTTTATTAAACACCTTGTTTTAATTTCTAAAATATTATTAGCTTGTTTTGTGGTTCCTTGTACTAATTTTTTTATTTAGAGGGATTTTAAAAAGTATTGTTCTTACACATACATATCTTTTAAAAGGGGATAAATTCTTAGATTAAGGTGGATTATACTTTACTGTCTTTCCATTTCATATCTTTTAACTACTAATATACCTTTAATTGATACAATTTACTATCACAATTTTTTTATACCTTTATTTTAATCTTGTTTTCCAAATTCAACCATTTTCGAATTATGATTATTTATATTTTATAGGGAATAAATTAATTTCTCATATTAACATGCTCTATTTACTTAATTTTATATTCTTTTAATTTAAAATGGATTATACTTATTGGTTTCATATTTTTATTATTTCAAGGGGGAATTTTCTGTACCCTCATTTGTGTTTTAAAGTAATCCAAAGGGGGAAGTTGTTTATTAGATTTTGATTTCATAGTTATGATATATTTCAAACCGCCCATTTTATGTGTCATTATATTCTTATGTGTATTTATGTTGTTGTTATGTTATTTTATATTTTATTAATTTTATTATAATATACTATTATATATGTTATAATAATTGATATGTGTCTTTGAAATAATGTCTTCAACCTTTATTATTTTTTTAAGGATACAAAGTTTTAGTATAATGAAAATAAATATAATTTTTATTATTATATTCTCCAAGAATCAAAATTGAATATTTTATTCTATTTATTTTATATTTTAGTTTATTATTAGTCTATTTTCATATAGAAATATTTTATTTTTATCTCTTTTTCCTTATGGATAAAACATCAGTTAGAATATAATTATTATACCATGTTATATATGTGCATGAATTAGTATAAGGATGAATGTAAATTGGTTTTTAGTGGTGTCAATCTTGATAGACTAAAAAATGGAAGGTATATTTCATGTTTATCACATGAGATATCACATGTGGTAAGTATGTTGTGTATGTATGATGGTGTTTTTGATCGGATATTGAGTTAAGGAACAACATTACTTACAGGACACAACTTGTTAAATAATCATAAATAATGTCCAAAAAATATTAGATATCACAAAAAATTATCAAAAAACATTTTTATAAGGATGATAACAATGAAGGAAAATCATACCATGTTATAAAAACAACAATAACCATGATTGGTTTTAGGACAACATCTCATACCAAATGTACTCCATTAGCTCAATACCTATAATTAAGTAAACCAGTATAGAGATGGTTATTCTATGCACACAACATAGATAATATGGTCCATACAACATATAAAACAGACATACCAAATTAGTTCCTTAAGAGGATATAACCTAAAGCCAAAATAAATCATATAATGTTTTTTTGGCAATTTCATAGTGATGATATGTGTATGTCATAGGGTACGATATACATAAATCTAATGAATATCATATTCCTTGAAATAAGGGATTTCATAAGAAATGATATATTGGTATCGTATTATCACTCCCATGGTCGATCACATTGCACAATATGGCCATATAAAAATGTATTTATGTGGTTTAAACATATATTATGACAAGAATAGGCAATCAAACGTTATGTTTTAACATTTGGGTAATCATTCAAATATTCTATAATTAATCACTAACATTTCATAGATTCATAGATAATGTTTTACATATGACATTTGTATACTCATTGATGCACTAATTTTGTATAAATTCATTATATCGAATTTGTTCAAATACACTTGATTAATATCATTTTTGTTGATCAACTACATGTTTCTAGTTCAGGACTACAAGATGGATTCCTCTTAAATAACACATCTTATAATAATCATCGTTGATCACTAATAATACAATGACACCATTTATTAGAAATATATCATTAATTATGCAATACAATGATATCTATACATTTAAGCTTTATGTCAACTATTTCCTCATGCTTGTCCTAGAGAGATCATTCTTTATACGATGAATTTCCATTAAATCTACTATATTTCAAATCAATATTTTTGTTTTTTTATTTATATTATTTTGTTATATTTATATTATTGTGTTATCTTTCATATTATGATTCTCATATAGAGTAGTGTGATAGTTATGGTTTTATATAAACTGAATAATTATCATTTACATAAATATATTTTCAATTGAACTTCAATACTATTTAATTGTATTCACGAAATGACTTATTGAAATTTTTTTATAGAATGGATAAAAGTTGTATATATTAAAATGATCCGATCTCAAGTGATTTTTTATACAATTTGTTGAGATTTTTATATTTTTCATTTGACAATGCTTCAGATAATAGTCAAATACACGTCCCATGTTATAATTGTGTTGGATGACCATGGTTGAGCCATTAACAAGTTAGCTACTATATAACCAAATATGGTTTTCAAACAGACTATTATGTATGGAATTACAATCTGGATAAAATGGAATCTCAACATGCTGATGATTCAAATGAGAGGACTTGATAGGAGAATTTAACACATGATTGGTTTCGATTTATTCATCGTTATGAGAATGAAAGGATGTCCACCCAAAAATATTTTGATACGATCACACATGATGTATCGAATGAAAATGATGATGTTGGTAGGGTGAAAAAATTGAATTATGATGCGATGAATCTATTATATCTGTAATGCTGTAAAATTAAAAATCATAAATTTTTAATACAATTTTTTCATAGGGAACCATATATGGGATTTTTAACACCACAATCGATTCCATTGTTACCTTTTTAAAGAACTTACTTCTAGATGACGCAAATTTTCCCACAAACCACTATATGTCATTGAAGTTAGTTGAAGAACATGGATATCCAAAAAAAATTATGATTTCCAGAAATATTTCAGCCAATTATAGGTGGAAATTGTTAAAATAAATAATTGTATAAAATGTGGAACATCCCTGTGGAAAACAAAAGATGATAGAACACAATACCATGTTCCATGGATAGTAATTTGGATCCTTCCATTGATCCCTTGACTCTAGAATATTTTCATGTCTAATGAAATGTCAATAAAATTGAAATATTTCGATTTTTAATTCGAGAAGGGTCAAATGAAATATTAAAAGAGGAAGAAGGTTTCCTATTATACATGTTATAATTTGAATAAGAGGATTGTCTTCTTTGAGTTTTCTTATTAGTCTACCAAATAGTTATGTGATATCTTAGACCTAATGCACATTGAAAAGAATTAATGTTAAATGTTTCTTTCTATTAATATAAATTTCAATGGAAGAAAAGAAGATGATTTGCAACCTTAACGTGACTTTCTTGATTGGGGAATCAGACTTGAAATGCATCTTGTGTGTATTAGTGAAAATAAATAGAAATTTCCATGTGCTTCTTATGTGATGACACTTATAGAAAAAAATCAATTACTGGAAGTACTAGAGACTATTAATGTTCTTGAAGGCTATTCAAAAAATATATCAAAAGGGTCAACATAATAAATTTGATGATGAAATCATTGAAGAATCAATATTGTCATGTCCTTATTCATGATTTGATTCCAATAACAATCTATCATCTTTTCTTCAATAATGTATGGGTGACAGTTATACGGTTGTGAATTTTTTTTGATATCATTGTTCTAAGAAGTTGTCCAAGTCTTTCTTAAAAATACGTTGGCAGAGACACCATTATTTTTTTGTGAGATAGAAAAAATATTTCCTCTGTCATTTTTCACATGCATGTTGCATCTAACTATCCATCTTCCAACTAAAATACTTCTCGAAGGACCATTATTTTTTCATTGGATGTATCCAACAAAAGTAAAAATGTACCCATTGAAATCCTTTTTCTGGAATAGGAATCATCCTGAATGTTTTATCATGAATGGTATCTTGGTTCAAGAATGTATGTTTTTATGCTCAATGTATTTTTCTGATTTATCCATGAAAATGAAATGTCCAATGAGAAATGAAGAAGAATAGTATGAGAAAATTGAACCCATTATTCCATCACTTCCTCAAATAGGTGGAATTATAGGATCATATACATTGACAAAATTAAGACTTGTAGAGAGGTAGAAGGCACATCGCATAGTGTTGTTCAACTGTGATTTTTTTATAATTACATCATGTTAGTAACTTGAAAATGTATATATTATCTCAAATCTTATAATTATACAAATAATTTTATAATTTTTGTATTTTTATCTATAGGGTACGTAATGAAAGGATAAATATAAAGCATCATTATTTATCTTTGAGAAAAAGAGTGACTTTTCATAGAAAACAGATTTATGTTTGATTAAAATTGAAGGTAGAAATATTGATGAAATAAATAAATAAAATAATTATTTAATTAAGTTAAATATTCGTTCATATTTCGGGTATAAATTTTTTCGTGGTGACAAGGTCTTTCTAGAAATAAGAGATTTGGATTTTGGTCCTAATACCATGGTTTGTGAATATAAATAAATTGTGATCAGTGGGAAATATTTATTATCACTGAATAAGAAAAGAACATGACAACACAACATGATGTTGTAATGCTAACTTCCACAAAATACTGTTATGCTAGTGCATCATATAATTGGCCTCATTTTGAAAATGTATCTTATTATGGAGTCATTGAAAAATAATAATAATGGATTATTACTCTCATAGTAAAGTAAATATAATGAAATGTCAGTGGTTTAATTCAATGACAATATAGGGCTCCATTGTTGATTATTGTGTATTTTGATTTGGTGAAATGTCTCACACTCTTTCTACCAATGACCCATATGTATTGGAATCAATGGGGAAACATGCATTTTATGTCAAATATCATCTTCGACCAGAATTTTGTTTCATTATTGAAGTAATCCCAAGAAATATTTTTTATGATGGGGATGATGGTATTGAAACCAAACCTACACCGATTGGCCCCAATCAATTTATTACTTATGATGACTCTAAAACTTCAATTGTTAAACATTATTGTGAAACTAATGTTTGGTGGAAAATATATTGAATCATTCGTCTATGTTCTTAGTTTGGTTGGTTTTTCTTGACATGATTTTTTAGATTTGTTCTATAAAAATTGATTTACTATTAATTAAAAATATTTTGTATCCAACTAGACCTTCATGTGAATTTTTAATATTTAATGGTTTCAGTTTTATTTCAGATTTATTTTATAATATTGAATTGTATTATATTCAAACTTACCAAACTAAAAAAACAAAAATAGTTAAAATGTAACAAAAAACTAGATGAATTGAATTAAAAATATTAAAATAATTGATATGAAAATCAAAACCAATGAAAATTATGACTTATCCCAAAAAAATATTTATTTACCTGACCTACAATATGAAGCAAATGACCTAAGACAATTAAGCCATTCCTTTTTTTGTTACATTGTAGTAATTTTTTTCTAATTACATTTATATTTGTGTTCAAATAAATAAATTGAAACCATATGAGGATTAGTGAATAAAAAATATGATAGACAACAATCATTGAATGGATGAGATATGCATTCCTTCATTAGTGCATGCTGAGAGTATTTTATGCCACATATATATATAACATATAATGTTATGTGATTAATTTTTTTCAAAATTTTATGAAGTATCAACCACTGAGGCACCAGTAATCTGATGGGAATCCTAGTAGTGGTCCTAGTACTTGGGTTATTGGTATTAGGGGGTGGTACGAGAGCTAGGAACTCCAGATATCATACAAATTTATACCCTAGTCCTCCCACTAACGTACCATCTTCCACACATTCTGGTCCCACAGTGTTGTTAGGGACACACGGGATATTTAGGCCCTCCATGTTTTTACCACCCTTCACACCTGAGCATCCACACCCATCTTTACGATATCACATTATGATCCCTACTCCTCATCCATATTGTGCAGTTGGTCAGTCATCCATTCCATCTTCATTTACATCTACCACTTTTTCTCTAGGCTTCTAAATTCCTTCTCCAACTCCTAATCAGACATAGTTTGTGCCTACAGAACATACACTAGGAACCACTCCACTGGTATAAGATGATGTTCCTCTAGTGGTAGTGGATCCAAAGGTTCCCATTGAGAAGACTGCCATTGGTATATTTTAGAACCCTAAGAAATTGTTTTACCCCAATATATTTATAACATATATTGATATAATATTTGTCTTTCTATCATAAAAAATACATACACTCATAGAAATTAGGGGTCGGGACGTAAAAACATGAATTCAGTGTGGAACCTCCACACGCAGTTGATGGTGGACTACAACAAAGAAAATAAAATGATTGATAAAATAGGGTAGCAATGTCGGAGTTTTTTGGGAATTTTTTCCAAATACTATGTCATCATTCTTATCTGCAAGATCAAATGGAGGCATTTTCAAAACAAATTAAAGGTTATTTCTTGGGAATAGATATGGGAAAAATATATTTTTTATTTAATATAATATTATTTTTTTTATATGAATTAATATTTTCGGGTCATCTTTTGTTTGATTTTCCTGATGTTGATGGTTAATGGCCAGCACTTATAAATGATTTAGGTGAGCTTTTGATATCCTATAATCATTACTTGTATATTGGACAGTGTGATATATTTGGTATATAGTTCGAGACATTACCTGTCATGGATGATTGTCTGATAGAACAGTATCAAAAAATGATTACCCATTGGACAACTATGAAGTTTAAGGTATTAATCACATTTGAGGTATTTAAATGAAAATTTTCATGTTTTACATTAATACTATATTTTTAATTATTGAATTTTATTTAGGATTAATATGGAAAAAATAAGAAACAATAATTCTAAAAAATACATGCACACATTGGGGCGTACTATGATGTCAGATCATGAGTGGAAGCAGGTACGACAATTGTTTATAATTTTTTCTTTAGGACTTGAACGTTATTTTATTTCCTCTAAATTATATTCAATTTCTAAAGTCTTCATATAATTTTAGTTATGAAGTTCAATATTGGTAACCAATTTTTAATTATGTTTTACTACATTCAATTTCATTGTGGGGATAGGTACTGAATATTCAAAGATGTGTGCCTCGACCAAAAATGTTTGCTCGAGTAGAAGGAAAAAAGATGAAATTGTGGTTTATGAACCAACACTACAATATATTATAAGTTTTACTTTGTTTATTTTAAATTATAATATCTATTTTGTAACTAAATAATCTATTTATATTTGTGACAACCTTCTTTAGAGGCCCTTGATGCCCCGAAACCTGTCAATTTTGGGACAAATGATCACTTACATCGGGTGTTCCGCGATGAGCACCCTGCCAGGGTACATTCCCAGCATGGGAAGAGTATAATATAGACTTGGTATTGCCCCTATTCAGATACCATTTGTAGTTACACTGATTTTGAACATGTTAAGACACAGAAAGAACATGCTGTAATATAGGCCACACAGGTGGAATAATGGTCTGTTAGGGAAACACTAAATTTATCAAACTGATGAAAAGTATTATTTACATATCTTCCACCAGAGGTCATAATATATTCTGATGAATATATGTTGTCGATGTGTTCAATATAATTTTCACTAGGTGGTAGTTTTAGGGGTGGTTGAGATTATTTCATTACTACAGATGATGATGGTGAGGAAGAGTCCAAGGATAAGGATGAAACCAAGACTGAGGCTGAGAATGAGGCCGAGGATGAGGCTGAGTTTGAGACTGAGGGAGAGGCAAAGTATGAGGCTGAGTATGAAGTTGAGGATTATTCCAAGGATTAGTAAGGGGTAAGATATGAGGATGCGGATGAGGTTTATGATGATGGTGGTAACCGTGACAGTGATGGTTATGTGAGACCAAATGATCAATTACATATTTGACTGATATTACTGACATTTGATGTTTTCTGATTTTTTGTGATGGGATATATGTGTTATTAGGTAGGTCACATTATGCTTTTATCTTTAATTTTTATCTATAATATGATTATGTGAATTCTCTTTTTATATTGTATCAATGATTTTTCTCTACCCTACCCATCCATATCAATGACACCCACCCCAACACACCACCCTTCTAACCAAAACCACCCATAACCATGGCCCCTCCTAGTATCCCCTTCCATGTTATCTCTTTACCACCTTCTCATAATTCCATGACATCTTTTCATGTACATGGTGCTGTGAAATATTCCACAACTCATTGACTTTCATGTGGAAGTGTCTATAGTGTCATTTTGAATTATGTATTGTATATTGTATTTTCTCCAATGGAATTGAAATTGGAAGTCATTCTAATTTCAATTAGAGGTCATTTTGTATATTGTATTTTTTTGAAGAATTAAATTGTATTTTATATGGTATTTTATATCGTATATTGTATTATTGTCATCTTGAATTGTACATTAGTTTAATTTGTAAATTTTTTTTGGCTTCATTAGTGTCATTTTATTTTCAATTATAGGTAAGTTGAGAGGGGAGGTAGTAATGGGATAATGTATAAAATTGTAAGAAAACCATCCCAATAATTTAGAAACTGTTTGTATTGATCACAAAACCATATCTATACAAATAGTTTCCTTAGAAACATTGGTGTGGAGTTATTTTTCAATATATACCAACGGTATTAACCTTTGGTAAAGATCTATTCTATGTATTTTTAGAAACCGTTGGAATAGAGTAATAAATAGTGCCATATACCAGCTATTACTAAAGAACCGTTAGTACAGAGATATCTCAACACCTCAACATCCAATGGTTTGGAAAACAATTGGTATAGTGTATACCAATGGTTTTATAGATATTCCCAATAGTTTGACACTTTTTTTATACCCTATGTTTCAAGAATTGTTTTAAGGAAAAGTGATTAGTGGAGGTTGTGGTGGAGGATGAGGGAAAAGAGGAGGGTGATAAGGAGGTCTAGGAGGTGGAGGAGGTTGAGTAGAGGGATGAGGATGGGGACGATGATGGGTAAAGGGATGTGGATAAGTATGAGGATGATGATGATGGTGAAGATAGTAATGGTGATGAGGGACATATTGATCCATTGATTTTTGACTGATATTATAGATATTTGATGTTAGATGATTTCCAATGACTAAATATATGTGTGATTAGGTAGGTCACATTATTCTTGAATCGGGTAGCATAAATACTATATAGTTTTAATCAAAACACCTTTTACCAATTTATTGTCATGTACTTCAATAAATTAATTAGGGTATTTGGAAATTTATTATATGATTGAACATTGAAAGGATTTATTATGTCTGTGTCATTACTTGTATCTTTATTTCATTATATATAAATAATAAAACATTATGTGACATAGCGGTATGGATTATATGAATTACCTTTTTACATTATATCAATGATACTTCACAATACTCTTTTTACATACACTCAAACTCTTGGATGAATAACTTGATCTTATTCTTTTTCATTATGCCACTTCTTAGTAATATTTCTCTAATTAATTTTATTTTGATGCTTTACATTGTGGGATTCCATTTTTGATCGAGTCTCATTCATAGATCATGTTTTTTTTAATGTATCATATTATATATACAGACTATATTAATTAGCATGGATGAGTATTTAAATTGAGGGCCATAATATTGATTTTAAAAATACATTTTTTCTAACATAAATTGGAAGATCGCTATAATCTACCAAATTCTATAAGGACATCCTACCCCTCATAAAGAAATCATGATTCCCTAATTCATAGAACACCCAAGACTATGGCTAAGGTAATCAACCACTCTATATTAGACCAATCAAGAATTTATCAAACAACCTAAACATATAACAATTTTCCTCTCATCCTAGTTTGTCTCCATTCATGTACCTAGCTCAATAAAAAAACTCCATCAGCTAACCAATAAAAAAAATAAGGATCAACCAACCAATATTAGATAACATTAACATGTTACTCTGATAGACATAACTTTTATCCTACCTGGAGAACCTTATAACCACTCAATAGAGATCCACAATATCATCCCACACTAACATCACCACTATTTATATGACTCCTTCAAATGTATTTAACCAAACAACACATCTCAAGCACAAACCAAACCTAGGCACTCACACATAGATAGCATCATAAGGCACATCATACCCAAACCTACACATTAAATGGATGTAAAACCCAAGGAGAATAAATACAATTACATAAAAATATTAGACAATGATCGCTAAAATCATCCAATTATTTAAGGCACCTCCAAAGAAATATTTTATAAAACAATGATTATGTTATTATTGACACATTAATTAATCAATGACCATTCCATAAAATGATAAATAATTTTTTACTTGTTTAACAATTTTATAAACCTTGCATCCTCATTATAAAAATAATTTTACACACCCAAGGAGTCATGGAAATTTTCAAGTATACGAACCTGTATGATGTAAGAACACACACTCTCATACCACCTTGCGATAAGATTAAAAAAATAATAGCCCACCCAAAAATCATACTTGAATCAAAATCACATTTAAAACACTAAAAATGAACAACAATCTCATCACCTTGTATATTTGACTTTACTTATACATGGGTTATTTACATACAAGTACATGCGCTATTCTAAGTTATAAAAACATATTCTACCTCCAACTACCATGCCCCAATAGTCAAACAACCAAAAAAATTATATGTAACCACTTTTTACTATATCGAATAAAATAGCTCAAATAAAATCATTGGTGAATCACTATAATACCTCAGAAACACATACCATTATACCAAACTATATAGACTAATGGTGAGTGTCTATAAGTATCATGGGGATACTATACTATCTATAACCTCCGAAAGAAAAATATATAAATAACATAATCAAAATAAAACATTAGACTAAGAATAAAAAATTATATTTAAAAGAAACTAATAGTAAAAGATAAAAGTACCATTATATAACATAAATGAAACTCATGCTAAACATACGCTCATACAACTATGTCTGCCCACCATGATGAAAATTTACTAAAATAATACATGGGTGACTTGACTTTGAAACATGTGTTCCTTTGTGTACCCATCTCCCAATGTCGTTTTAAATTATCCATTATGATTCTCTATAAAACCTGTCACCTAAAAGTGAAATATAAGGTCTCATTAGGAAATTGTGTGCTCATGTAGGGTGTGAGCATATAACATGGTAGGGTCTCAGCAATTTCCCACAATTACATCATTATACACACTATATACATGTATTGGAAAATATAACAAGTACCAATATACTACATGAAACAATTGTGTATATGGAGATGTTTGTATTTGTGGTGTTGTAGTTTCTAGTGGGGTATTTTTCATATTTTCCATATTTTGAATTTTTTGGTGTATTTATTATGGTAATTGGAGACGGTTACACTTTCAGGTAATTGTTCTAATTGTAGAGGGGGGGAGCTTCTATTTACTATGGAATTTCCACAACTATATACCAACCATTTAGAATCTATTGGTATAGATTTGATAAACCCATCTATACCAATGGTTTATAAGAAAGTGTTGGTAAAAAATTTTTAAAACGGTTCATAAACTGTTGGTATAGATTTTTTAAGATATGGTATAAAACTATTGGTAAAAAATATCCCAACAGTTTGTAAAAACTGTTGGGAAAAGTTTATTTTCAATGCTATATGCCAACTGATATTCAATAACTATTGGCATATTTCTATCCCCATGACTTAGAATCCAATGGTTTGGAATACTATTGGTATAGTGTATACCAATGGTTTTCGAGCCTATAACAACAGTTTAAAACCATTGGTGTATAATAAGATTCCAAAAGTGTATGTTGTGGATAGATCTATAGTTTTTGATACTAATGATGACGAGATATGGTTGTTTTTATATTATGGGAAGAGATTTAAGGTAGGTTTTCTAGATTCAAACTAATTTTGTTGATGAATTATTTTCATTCTTCATTTTAATTTTAGTATCCAAATTAGGTTTCTTCACTTTCAACTACTATTATTTTAACTTGAAGGATTAGTTTAAAATTTGATAAATTCCATGAAATAAATTATAAAATAGAGGTAAAAAATGTATGGTTGAAATCATTTTTAGTGATAGTTTTTAGATATGTGGATTTTTGGATATTGGTTTTGAAAATTTCTATTTTTAATTTATTATAAAATGTTAATTTTAAAACATGGATTTGATGGATTTATTAAAATGGTTTTTTAATGGTTTTCAATAAAATAATGGTTTTAATAAATAATTTTAGAATTGTTGATCTGAAATGGTTTTGGGATACACAGGTTGTGTGAGTTCATGGTTTTGATTTCACCATGAAGAAGGTACAAATACCATTGGTGTATAAAGGGGTGGGAACCTGGATAAAGGTCATGTGACATTGAGACACAACGAGATCATACACTTTGTGATGACTTAGTTGTTAGACGAGAGACTTCTCATGAGTATGGAACTGTAAATCAAGAATTCATGTGTGAGTGTGGGTGTAAATCATTTAATTGTTTTCCAAAATTTAATGTGAAATGATTTAATGATTGGATTTTTGTTATCCTTGAAAATTGTTTTAGTTGGAAAACTCTTTTGGTGTTAAATTTATTTTATTGATGTAAATTATTTATTTGTTTAAATTGTTTTATATAAATTTTCTAACATATAATATCTTATTACTGTCAGTAGAAAAGTAATTTGGGTAAAACTTGTTGAGTTTCATTACTCACCCCCTTCTTTGGAACATTATCGGTTTTGCAGATATTTTCAATTGGGATTTAGTTGATGGAAACATATCACACTTCTTTAGTAGCACTACATGATACTTGAGTTGTACTATGGAGATGAATCATGGATCATGGTGGGAGCTATGGAGTTATGTCTTGGAACCTTTGAGATTTTTTTGTTTCTTATTATGATGTGTAATTTGATTTTAGTAGTTTTCAACTATGGTACTCTATTTTAGATTGGTTTGGATATCGATGGTTTTTCTTTGAGATTTTTAACAATTTAATCAGGCATCGTGTAGTGATTATTTTGTTATGGAATGTTTTTTGGTTTGTTTTATTTATCGAAGGGTAAATTTTCTCCCAATTGTATTAAATCTCAAAGAATTAATTACCAATCTTTGGAACATTTGGGATGCATCTTAAGGCTAGGTATATATTCTTTCTAAACTCAACCAATGAGGAGGGGCTAGATGTTATAAGTTGTATCAGCTTGTTCGGTCCTTGACTTACATATAGTATCATTATTTCTGATCCTTGTTTTTTTGTTCTATCAACCTATTAGTTGACAATTCATCCTAGTTAGTCCTTGAGTATTGTTGTTTGAAAGTAGTAAGATTGTCAGGACATGAAATGTAGAGCATAAAAGAGATAGATAACCTTTTTATGATGAACTTAAATTTACCAAGTAGTCAGGTACTTATTTTTTGAGACACATATAGTAATTATAATCTCATTATCATGTGGTTTTCCAATGATACCAGCATGAAATGCATTTTATAAATGATTTCCCACAAGGAGTGTATATTAAATTTTGCATAATGATTTTTTATTTGGTTAAAAATTATTGATTTTTGAAAAATGTTGTTTTTTTAATGTGAGATATGAAAGAGTGTGGTTATAATATTTTGAAAATGGTTTAATTTTCCAAAATATGGTGGAATTTTAAAAAATGGTTTATGATGTAAAATGATTAATTTTGTGGAATTTAATGTAGTTATAGTCTTGATGATATAGAATTTTGAATTGTTAAGCCTTCAGTTTTAAGAGTGTTAGACTTATGGTGTTTTGTGTGTATAGAAAATGGTACTCAAATGATTCCATAGAAAAAAGTTGGGAGAGGCTACTGAGATTGTGGTTCCACCTTTTCCACATGTAAACCAACAACTCATTAAAATTATAGTCAATGATTTTTAATTTGTTGATAGAGGGAATTGAAGGGTTAAACCAAGACAAGTGGATCATTTCTTAAGTTCTAGAAATAGAATCCATCCATTTTTTAGGGTGATTCAAAACCAGAGAAGGAAGAGGTATGGATGAATAAGATGAATTAAATATTTTATTTCATAGGAACACCAAAAAATATTATATTCAAGTTTGTGACATAGTCCCACATTAATAGAATACATTGATAAATTTATGAATTTATTTCTCTTTTCTCTCAAAGATACTACTAGTGCATCCTTTGTGGCATAAATTGTTTGAATATTGGTTGAGTTAGGAGATTCTATCAAAGAACTATATTCCCGGTATAAATGATTATATATAGATGGTTAAGAGTGTGACTATGGATGAATGTTACGTATTGAGAAACTTTAGTATAGGAGGCATGTTAATATCTATGGGAAATAGTGGGAACTCTAATTCTGGGAGAAAGTAGAAGAAGGACTCATATTTTTAATGTGAGGGTATGACTGAAAATCCGATGGATGAATTAGTGAATATTCTTCCAAGACCCAAGATAAAGGCCTATGTTTCCAATTTGGTTTATTTAACCTCATGAATCGAGATTATACAACACCACCAAGAACATGTCATAAAGGAAATCAGATGGGGAATCTTAAGTGCTATTATAGTAGTTCTCCATGGTTGACTGTTTGGGACACACCTTATGTGTCACAGACATCATATGATTTGATGGGATGATGGAATTATAAAAATTCTCTTTAGAAGAATAAATATCGACATGGTGATTCTGGGAATACCCTGAATTCCTATAAAGGTCAATTTCAATAGGAAAATAATGAACAATGTGTAGTGATTAAGTAGTTATATGGAGCGGAAAAAGTTATCTTTGATGGTCAATATGGGCCATCCCTGGAGATAGGTATGATAATTATGAATTATAACCTCATGAAAGATTTTTTTCGATATGGGTGTATCTCATTCCATTATTTATTCTTGTTCTATTGGTTTTTTTTTGTTTACATGTTCAGATGATACATTCTATTTGGAAACATCAAACTCCTCTTGGTCAAAGAGAATACAGAGCCTTTATATGTAGATAATGTTCTATAACTTTTGTTGGAGGTCAGTTGATATGGAATTCCTATATTCATGAAATGGATATCAATTACATAATCCTAGGTATGGATTGGGTGACAATGTTTAAGGCTCAAATCGACTATTACACCTAAAGGGTAAATTTTACAACTGATTATGGTAGCGAGCATCTCTTTAGAGGAGAACAAAATGTAAGGGTATGTGTGATGGGAATGTAGGAACCATATGTTGGAATGATGCCATACCATTTGAAAGAGTTTTATTTTTCCTTAATGAGAGATATAGAGAGTAACATTTTCCCTATTGTTATTGATCTGTTTTTGAATGTGTATCCTAAAAATTTCTCATGGTTACCACCCAGAAGAGATGTGGAGTTTATGATTGACATACTTCTAGGGACCAGCCTTATTTCTCTTATGTCTTATCGAATAGATCCAATATAATTAAATAAATTTAAATTGAATTTGGATATACTGGAAATAAAATGGTTCATTCGGCCTAGCATGCCTCAATGGGAAACACAAGTATTTTTTGTGAAAAAGGTAGATTTAACTCTTCAGTTTTGTGCTGATTAACATAACCTTATGAATGTTATGATAATGAAAAAGTATCAAATTCCAATGATTGATGATTTATAGATCAATTTAGGGGATCCCAGTGGTTCTCTAATATTGACTTTCAATCAGGATATCTCCAATTGTGATTTCAGAATGAGGATATTACATAGATTTCTTTTAGAAGAATATATTTCCATTATGAATATGTGGTTGTGCCTTTCGGTATTAGGAATGCACAAGTGGTCTTTATGTAGTTGATGAATCAGATATTTCATATATATCTGGATTCTTTTTTGGTGGTGTTTTTGATGACATATTTGTGTAATCAATTACAATGGATGAGCATTATAAACACTTGGAGACAATGTTGATAATATTGAGGGATCATTAGTTTTCTTCCAAACTATCATTATGTGATTTTTAATGTAATAGCTATATTTTCATGGAATTTTATTCTATGAAAGATGTGTTTTGTAGATCTATAATATATAGTGGCTATTATATAATGGAAACATTCAAAGAATTAATTTGAGATACCCAGTTTCATTTGTTTGAATGTTTATTACTAACGATCTGTTTGTGATTTATTAGGACTAGATTCACCTATGATGGCTTTGAAATTGTTGACTATTCCATTTCAATGGTGTGAGAAATTTCATAAGTCTTTTCAAGATCTTAATCTTCTCCTTACATTATCACAACTATTGATTTTTCTAGAATTAGGATAAGGTTATATGGTGTATTGTGATTCTTCGGGAACATGGTTGGGATCTTATCTTATGAAAGGTGATCATGTTGTTGCTTATGTCTCAAGGCATTTATAGTTTCACAAGAATAAATACCCAACACATTATTTGGAGTTAGTTGTTGGAGTCCATGCTTTGAATACTTGTCATCATTTCCTATTTGGTGACAAATTTATTGTGGTTACAGATCATAAGATATTGAAATACATTTTCTCACAAATAGATTTGAACCTGCGAAAATGATTATGGATGGATTATCTCCAAAAGATTGACCTTGAATTTATTTATACAATAGGTAAACTAAATATGGTGGTAGATTTTGGTAAGTATAAATTTATATGATCAATTGGAAAAATAAGTTTCATATCAACGATAGTTGATGTCTATGGTAGATGAAAAAAACAAGTAATGTTAAGGATGAGGTAATGTTATGGTTTTATTTCAAGTTATTTTGGTTCCTAAGTTGGTTATAATGGTAAAAGAGTCGCAAACATCCAATTTATAATGTGTTGGGATGAGGTCTAAACACAATGGTGGGGATACAATTAAGGGATTTAAGCTGGATCGGAGATCAGTGTTATAGTTTCACGATTAGATCGTCGTACCTATAGATTTTCATGAACAACATCTTCAAGATAATCACCAATAAATATGGCCTATTTATCATATAACAAAATAGATTTATAAGTAATTGAATGTAAGGTTTTGGGGAGTCTTATGTAAAGAAATATGTCAGAGTTTGTTTTGAGGTTCTTAACTTATCAGTAAGTTAAGGAAAAATATCCACAAATAGTAGTTATGATACAGTCATTACTGATTACTATATAGAAATTAGAGAAACTATCTATATAATTTATAATATTTCTCCCATTAGTGTTTCTGAAACACAATTCCAAATGGGTGACTAGAAATCAGCTCATAAAGTCGGACAACTTCATCTCTATTTGTGAATATCATACAGCGGATGAAATTTTAAAATATATATATCTAAGAAGTAGTAAAGAGACCTAACATGCCAATTTCAAACGTTTAAAATATAGATCTATGGTTTACATCTCATTTCTTTAAATCCTTAGAGAAATCCCTTGGGACTCAGATGAATATTATTAAAATGCATCAACCTCAAATAGATAGACATTCCAAAAGGGTGATATAAAAATTGGATGACATGTTTTGGGACTGTGTAATGGATTTTTTTGAATCATGGGAAGATCAAGTACCATTAGTGTAGTTATATTATAAACATAGTTTTCAATCCTTGATACATATGGACTCTTTTGAAGCATTTAATTGGCGTCCTTATCGTTTTCTACTTATTTTGGTGGAAATAGGTGATACTTTATAGGTTGTCAATAGAGAATATTTAGTTGAACAGGAATAGGATATAAAAGAATTAGAGTGGCCATAAATCATATTTAGATCTACTTCGATGGTCGTTTTCATTTTAGGTGAGTGATCATGTGTTCTTGAGGATCTCTCTGAGGCATGTACATCGTTATTTTGGGAAATAGGGAAGGTTATATCCAATATAAAAATCCCATTTTGATATACATGAATGGGTTAAAGATGTGGTATATTGAATGGCATTACCATCATGGTTCAGTGAATATCATAATGTGTTTCATGTATCTCTGTTGAAAAAAAATCATCCAAAACATGACCATGTGATTCGATTGGACTCCTTTGACCCGAATCCATATTCATCATTGGTGGACGTGCTAGTGAGGTTTTTCTATAGGAAATATAAATGATATCATGGAAAATCATTGTTATAATGTCAGTTTTGATGAAATATGGTAAGATTCCAGAAGAGAATTGGTAATGGGACAAAGAAATGGTCTAGCAATGTCCTAAACTCTTTCAATATAGCAGTTGATTTCTACTTTTCAGGGATGGAAGGTCCAATGGTGGAGATAATGTATCACCCCCATTTTCAAGTGTGTAACCCATTATTTATGATTTCTAGTTATGTAAAGAGTTTTGGAGAAGGTTGGGAAATTTTGGAGGATTTTGGAATGATTGGGGATTTTATAAAGGTGTACGGATAGTGGAATCTATGAAACTCCTATAAGAAACTGTGCACAATGAGACAAGGGATAATAAAAATGCACACTGTTAGCCACACAATTTTTCCAGACCATGATACCACCTAAGAGAACTGTGCAATGTGTGGGAGATGGATTTTTCATGGTTGGTGAATGGTTTTTCTAACCATGCAGACCAACCATGTGATATTCTCCTTGAGGAAGAGGACAGCACACAGTCTTCTCAACATTGAGACTAACCATGCATGGTTTAAAAGTGAGATCCTAAAATTGTGAATCTCATGGGTTTTCTCCTCTCAGCCTCTATACTTTCACTAATTTCAGCCCTAACTCTAAATTTATTCCTCCCAAAGGATATGGAGTTTCCCTATATTGATCTAGAAGTAATACAAAGGCTTTTCCTATTGCGCTGAAGCCTAATGCAATTGTTAATACATTGTTTGTTGATGTTTTCCATAGATATAGTCAAATTCTATCTCTTGGAATAATACATCTAGTCTGTTTTGGATTGATCAATGGTTTTTTTTCAATCATGATGTGATAAGGTTGTTTGGAAGTTAGGGGAGGAGGTCCAAAAAAGGTTTTTGGATATTCAATTCAGTTTTCTTGAAGAATTTGTGTCGTTATTTATTTTCACCATAATTCCTAAAGTAGGTGGCTTCACTCTTATCTTACTATATTAGATCATGAAGGATTATTTCACTGATATTTTTCATTTTGAAATGTATAGTGAAATTAGTGTATAAAGAATGGTATAAACCTTTATTATTGATGGTTTGTGGGTTTTTCTACTATTGGGAATTAGTTGATCAAAGTGCTTTGTTTTCATTATTTAAAAATATTCATTTAAAAATAATAATTTGATGGATTTAATAAATTGTTTTTTAACATGTTTTCAATAAAATAATGGTTCTATTTAAATGTCTTGGAATGGTTGATTTTAAATTGTTTTGGTATACATAGGTTTTGTGGTTTCATGCATTCGACCTGACCCTAAATAAGTGGATTCTACCATTGGGGTACAAATGGATGTGACTCTGGATAAGGGGAATGTGTCAATTAAAAATAATAATATTGGAAACATTGTGATTACTTACTGGATGGATTAGATACCACTCATTAGTGTAGAACTATTTTTGAAGCATGCATGTGTGTGTGTGTGTCTATGTCATGGAATGGTTTGCGAAAAAAATGTGAAATGGATTGATTCTTTTATTTTTTCCCCCTTAGAATCAGTTTTATATAGAAAACTATTTTGGTGTATAATTTCACGGGTTGATATAAATTGTTAATGTTTCTAAATTGTTTTATTTATAAAAAATATATATAAATTTTCTAACATGTTTTATCCTATTGTCGTGAGTGAGGAAGTCATTTTCCAAAAACATACTAAGTTTCATTACTCACCCACTTTTTGGGCTTGTTGGTGCTTCTATAGATGTTTTATATGAGATTACAGAAGAAGGAATGTTTTCATATATATTTAGTGGTTATTTTTTATATATGGGATGTATTTTGGAGTATAATAAGGGAGCATGTTGGTAGTTTTGGAGTTATGTATTTGAGTTTTTTTGGTTTTGTCTTTCACTCGGTACATTGATGTGAGTAGTCTTCTACCATGGTACACTTTTGTTGATTAGTTTGGATATCAATTTTTTTCTTTGAGTTGTTTTATAATTTTATAATGTATAATGTAGTGTTTATTTGGTTAAGGAATGTTTGGTTGGGTTGTTTTATTTCTCAAATGGAAAATCATCTTCCAATTTTATTGAATCCCTTGGCATTATTTTCCAGCCTTTGGCACCTTATGGATATCACTAAATGTCATGTAGCTATTCTTCCATGACTCAAGATAATGTGGTGGGGTGGGATGTTACATACGTTCTTTAATAATGTGTATAAGGTTAATATTGTGATATTTTATCATGAATGACTCTTATATCGTGATAGTTACTGTTCCTTTGAATTTATATACTTTTTTAGATATTGATTCAAATTTTTCAAAATAAGAAATGGATTATATGGTGTGAATTTAAATTCATTAAGCCATATTAAGAGTTCATCCCCATTTTTCATTTTATAAGGTGTAACTAATTATCCATGAACATATATTGAAATTTGATATTATTAAATTCATGGTATATTTATAGCCTTTTCATATTCTTACATTCGATGGATTATGAATAAAATGTTACCAAAAATGTAATGATATTATTATATAATTTTATTTCTTTTTTCGGATTTTATATGATAAATTTACATTGATGGAAATTTTATGGATCATAGCCTTGAAACCAAATACTTTTTTTATTTTACTATTATTCCTATAATTTTCAAGTATTACTACCATTATTCTCTTTTGTTTACTTAAAATGATTGATAAATTTTTTTTATAGAAAGTTCTACCCTATTTCCACTCTAGTTGAGAAAAATCTTCATCCGTGTTCCTAAAATTAAATTGTTTTTTGTAATTTATTAAAAATAATTTAAGTGATTTAAAAAGTTATTTCTACTACCCATAACTTTATTTAAAATTCTTATAAAAATAATATTTATAAATTTTTTGAACAAGTCAATTATTACTTTTTCTAAAAATTGTAAAATTAATGCTTTCATTTAAAGCATATGATATGAATAGTTTTTACAATGGTCCTAGCCAATATTTTTAATTGAATATAACTTTAAAATATTACATTGTTATTTTAATTGATAAACTATTTATTAATATTTTGAAATTTTTTGTCTTTAAATGTTATGAATGAAAATTTAATTTTCCTCTATTCTCATGTAAATGTTTCAAATGTTATTTTAATCTAAATTTTTTATATATCAACATCTATAATGATTCCAATAATTTACTGTGAATGTGATATTATGATATAATCCATCTTCTTCCTCTGTATGGATTATATTGATTTTCATAAACTTGTTATCATGAAACTCGTTTCTTTTCATATTTTTGTCAAGATACAAATGAATATAAGATTCTTTATAATGTTTTATAAAGAAAATTATAGGTCCCATGTGTTATATTCTAGTATGGTACATTGATATTATTAATAATTATAGGTGAGCTGGTTATAGATCATCATAATGGGTGATTCTAATACAACTTATACTATATGTTATCCAGATATAGGTCCCTTGTGATTTGGTAATATTCCATATTTTAAAAGTGAAAGAAGGGTGGGATAACAAGGGAAGTTTTCACATTGGATTTAATTGGGATCTAATTATTTATGAAATGAGTGAAAATATGTTATAATGATAATGTTAAATGTTACCAAACCATTTTCTCTATACATGCTTTGAGTTTTTAATGGTTCATTTCGTTAGGATTAACATCACATAGCTCATTATTATTTATTCTTATGGCTCCATACATTGTTGAATATTGATATCATGTAAGAAGATTAATTATATATGTTTTAATTAGTAATGTAACAAAATTTAATCAATGAAAATTCCATTATTATATTTACTTTGAATATTATATACCATATAAAGTTACATTTTGAAAACAATAAAAACTTTCTAAATGATGAATGGATGAAATAAAAGGTATTTCTAGAAGCTAAGGAAGATATCCCAATGGAATAGTAACTTGACCTTTGAAATTTGAATGTGACCATTATCAATAGTAAATTGGACAATAGAATAGTTATTGCGCATATAAAAGTATAAATAAAATTTAGGCATATTATAAATGCCAATATGATATAATAATATCATACTATAAATAAATGAATATTTTTATAATTGTTTATTAAGTGTTCATTATTTTGAAAGTCATAAAAATTTAATTACAAATTTATAATTAAAATAATGATTTAGAAGGACATTTATTTTCATAAAATTTATTCACATAATAATTTTCATATGATTATATGATAATTTTATGGGACTTTAATTAATTTTTTATATTATTGTAAAATTGGCTATAATTTAGAAAATTATATTTTTTTGAGTAAACAATTATTTTAAATTAAAATTTAATTTCCCATATTTAAAAATTTATTTTCATAAAATTAAGGGTTTTTTTATTTTTAAACATTAGAAATTGGTTCAAGTGAATTTCTAGGAGTTTTCAAAAATACAAAAAAAAAATTTGAATAGTTAAATACGGTAATTTATGGTATTTATACATTATTATTTAAATAAACTATTCCTTGAGTAATCATGGATGTAAGAACCGTAATATAGATATTTTCATAATTATTTTAATATATATAGAGGTAATTCTCAATCCATTCACTGTATTCAGGGAAAATAATAAACTAATGGACAAAATAATCAGAAAACACCGCTCTCCTCCACTATAAATATAGCCCCTCAATAGCATTTCTCCACACACATTCCAATCATTGATTCTTATCCACTATATTTAAAATACATTTCCCAATCCCATCCCCCACTTCCTTGAGCTATTCGTCCCATCAAAATACCTATCTCTTTTTTCTAATGAGGTTCTCAAAGAAGAGAAATTCAAGAGGTAAACCCACATTCTTTTTTGTTTAATTTATTTTCAAATTTATTTGATTTCTTATCCTATCCTCACCTACATGTATCCAAGAGGCATGATAACTCATGTATCTTTTATAAATAGTAATTTTATTATGATAATGTAATAATTCATCTTCTAATCTCTTCTTTTTCCCTTTTATTCGAAAAATGAAAATATTGTCCATGGTGTTTGGATTTACCACCACTACGGAGGATAATTTTTCATTTTTCACTACTAGTATGTTTATAAAACCATCATTATAGTTATATAATATTATACCAGAAAATATAGGAGCCCATGGAAGCCAGTCATAATAAAATTAAACAAAAAATGGAAAGGAGTCAGGCATACAAGGGGTTATTACATAAACAAGTGTGCATCACACCACACCTATCTGCCTCCACCAGTGGGGAATAGTAGTCTGTGGCCATGAAAGACCAGATCTCTCCAAGATCAATGAGAACCCTCTTTTCCAGTGCATCTGCCACCTGATTAGCCTCCCGGTAGACATGTGACACATCCACTTGCATATGAGAAATATCAATAAGGCAACCAACCCACTGAGGCAGCGTACACCAAGGGACCTGACACATCTTGCTGCTCAAGGCATGAAACGTAGTCTAAGAGTCAGATTAAATCCATATATATTTATAATTAAATAGGATAGCATACCTGATGGCATAGATCATTGCCCAAAGTTCGGCTTCAAATGCAGTTCTAATACCAATGGTGTGGTGGAAATATCATTTTACAAACCCACGAGACGTATAGAACCCTCCCCCACAACCTGATGGGGCTGGTGCACCCAACACAGCCCCATCAACATTTACCTTGAGGCAAGGCCAAATGGGTAGGATCCATCGAATATACTTTAGCATCTGAGGCTTGTGTGACTGACCCAAAACACCAAGCGTTCTCAGAATTTGAAGATCAGAAACTATGTTAGACATGGCACCATCCTGCACAAGGGAAGCAGCATAAACATCTTTATGAACCTCTACCATTCCTTGATGAACCTTGTAGCGCACACCAGAGAACACTATAGTGTTTTTGGCCTCCCAAATGGCTACAATAGCAGCAGCAATAGAAGCCGAAAATAGGTTCGATATTTTCTCACAAAAATGGCCATGATACAAATCGGACAATAGTTGTAGAATTGACCCACATGTTTCAAAAACAACAACAAACAAGGAGCCAGTATATGCCCACAATTGTTTGGCTTAACAATAGCCCATAAAAATGTGCTGAACAGAATCCTCATCAGTTTTACAGATGGAGCACATGGAAGCCATCTAAATACTGGCCCTCTTAAGAACATCAGTTGTGGGAAGTCAATTTTTCTAGATCCTTCATATTAGATAGAATCTGGGAGGTCTAATAAACCAATCTCTAAATTTCATAATCCATGAAGTTGGGGGAGATTGACCCCCACATAGGTTCATATATTAAACCATGCAATTGAATTACCCAGTTCTTCTATGGATCCAGATCAAAGTGTCATGCTCCAGAAAGACATAATTATTGATTTCAGTCTCCACCTGCACAGGACCACTAAAACTAGAAGAGTTCATATATGAGATTAAACCTAAAATAGACCAACTCAGGTGTCACATTTAGAACACAAAGGGGTTGTGTGAGCCACTTTGTGTTCCAGAAATTCAGTGTGGAGTCCCTAAAAAACAACCATATGGTATCCTGCATAATTCTGACATATGATTTCTTGATAGAGGCCCAAACTGATGAGGGAAGACAGTATTTGTATCCATTTAAAATACTCCATGTGATTATGTTTGAAAGAAAGTCATCGTCAACTTCCTGAGAAAGTAGGTTCCATGTAAATTTCCCAATCAAGCCATCATTAATGGTACGAAGATCCTTGAATCTTAGTCCCCTCATCTCCATGGGATTGATGCACTCCTTCCATGCAACTGTAATCAGCTTCCTCTAATGTGGTGACCCCTTCCATATGAAATTTTGTACCATGCTCTGATGTTTCTTGAGAAGTCCTCTCAGCCATCAATAAATAGAAAAGGAATGGACAAACTTTGATGTGATCACTAAGTTCACAAGATAGACCCTCCCAGCCAAGGACATAGCATTCCATTTCCATCTGGACATCTGATGTACAATACCAGCATGAATTCCTTCCAAGTACTATCTTTTCACTTTTCCTAGAAATAGTGGGACCCCAACATATAGGAAAGTTAGGGATCCCCTCCTCACCCCCAGATGCCTGAAAATTCTGTTTCTTTTTTCCAACTGAAATTCCATTCCCAAAAACAATGGAATATTTGTCCCAACTAATGGCTGGGCCTGAGACCTCCTCATAATGATTGAAAAGGGCTTTAATAGAGAAAATAGTTTTCTTTTAAGCTTGACCAAGGAGGAAGATTTAATCGGCGTACAATAGATGAGATGGGGAATTCTCACTCACAACAGCCCTAATCTGTTTATAAAGTCCCATTTGGGCAAGGTTAATAATACACCAACTCAGTTAATCCTCTACAATGGAAAAAATCAGACCGGAATGTGGATCACCTTGTCGCACCCCTGGTGCAAGGGAAGAAGTCCCTTGGGGCACCATTGACAAGAATTGATAACCTGGGAGAACCAAGTATGATACAAATTAGATTCACAAATCCATTCGAGAAGCCATATCTTCTAAGGACATCAAGAAGTAAGCACCATTTAAGAGTGTCAAAAGCCTTGGAAATTTCAATTTTGAGGGAAAAGTTCCCATCCTTTGTCTTCCTTCTCATAATATTGAAACTGTCAGAGGCCACAAAGAGGCACTTTTGGATGCTCCTCCTAGGGAAAAATCCAAATTGTTTAGCAGTAATTAATCCATTAACCAACCCACTCATCTTGTTCACCAAAACCGTGCTGATATGTTTTGGTATTATGTTCCCAAGTGAAACCGGCCTGAAATCCTTGATGTCAAGAGCATTCTATTTCTTGGGGATGAGAGAAATGAATAAGGAATTCATTCCATGGGGCATATATGACTGTGAAAAGAAATCCGTAATTCCCTGCGCAATATTATTCTGCAAAATGTCCCAATAAAACATGAAAAATATATTAGTGATTCTATCAGGACCATGGGAACTCTCAATATTGAGAGATAAGAGAGTAGATTTGATCTCTTCCTTGCATGGGGAAGCAATTGGAAGCTGATTTGAGTATCATCAATACAATGGATGATTTTATCGACCATGCTGTGAATGCTGGACTGCCCATTTTCAGAATATATTCCCTTAAAGTGTTAAACAATAGCCAGAGAAATCTCATTTTCTTCATTGTAGAGGTGACCATCATTGCTAATCACCCTTTTCCCTGCCCACACCCTCTTTTACTTGTGTAACCTATTAAAGAGCTTGGAGTTCCTATCCCCATCCTTTATAAATTTCACATTCAGTTGATTTCTAACCAAACATTCCCTTAACATTAAAATATCATCAAGCCTGTTATGGGCTATTAATTCCCCTCTGGATAAGGTTAGGTGTTGCTCATGACTAATTTGAATCCTGGTAAGCTCCTCCTCTGACTTCCTGATATGATCATCAATTTTTTAAAAATAGTTTTTTCTCCATTTCCTCAACAGCCCCTTAAAGTTTTTGAGTTTCATAGAAATTCTATGGAGAGGGCTCCCAATGTCTTCAGAATTCCAGGAATCCAATACAATATCCCTGAATCCTGGATTCACAAGGCATCCATGGTTGAATCTAAAGGGAATAGGGGCTGACCTTGTGAGCTGGGTATTAACATAAATAACCATTGGATTGTGGTCAGAGTGATGCTTAAGAAGCGTGAATCCAGAAAATCCATGAGCCGTAGCATGATCATAAATACAGACAAAGTATCTATCAAGCTTACTAACTTGCTTCCCCTCCCATGTATATCTACACCATGTGAAATCTGAACCAGTTATGGGAACATGGTCCAGGTTACAATAGTCAATGCACTCAGAAAATTCAGTAGCAGCAACCCTATTGATGTTTGTTTCAGTTTTCTCCTTAGGATTTAGCACTATATTGAAGTCACCAATAAGCATCTATTTTTTCTCCATCCTCATAGAGGTGTCTTTGAGTTCCTACCATAACTCCCTCCTCCTAATATAAGAGTTAGAGGCATAAATAAAAGATACTTAAAAGTCCGTCTTAGCAAAGATATAGCTAACCAGAACACTTTGAGGGCCACTATCACAGGAAGTGATCTTAATGTCCTCATTTCTTAACACACATAAGTGTTCAATGTGAGATGCATGTTGATTAATAGAGACAAAGTTGTATCCTAGAGAGCGCCATTTGAATCCTTTCCAGTTTTGAAAGAGGACTTTTGGCTCATCAATACTAACAAACGTCGGTTTGTAGGTCATAAGATAATATCGATGGGCCCTGATCGTGCAATAATTTCCTATCCCTTGACAATTCCAATATAAATCTCCATTTTTTACAGGCTATGACTCTTGTCAGAGGCCCCCCTTTTCTTTCCAGCGAGACCTATTTTTACTCTTCATTCCCCTAACCACCCTGCCCTTGCTTCTATCCAGGGGAAATGACATTATGAGTTTCCTTGGTCACCATGTGTGCCCCAATGTCACCTTTATCTTGACTGGTGTATTGACTTTGTGGGTCAATAGTAGCAGTCTAATTCAATATATCACTAGGGAAAGCATAATCCCCATCTGGGTCGACTGCAACACATTCTGCATCTAGTTTCCCCTTCACCATCATTTCCTTGCTTCCATCACTCACCAGCCCAATCAGTTCATTACTGACACAACCACTGGATGAAATAGTATTCACTCCTAGGAATGTTGTGCCTTCAGTATTCCTAGCACCATTATCACCAACCAGCCATCCATCTGACCCACCACTAGAAGCATTAATGTCACCCCCTGTAATGGGCATAACAGATTTATTAAGTTGAGCCTCTTCCACCTCATCATACCATAGCCTTCCACTCAAGGGCATGAAGGTATTCCCATACTTGAGAGGGGGGTCACTGCCAACCGTAAGTCTCCTTTGGGTAGCCTTGGAGGGGGAAATTTGGGTGAAACTCTCTCCTAGGTCAGAAGCTGGATGGCTATCCAAACCATTGCCAATTTCCTCAGATTCTGATAGAATAGGTGATCCACACTGTGTTTAATCATTCTCATCCCCCGGACCGTCAGGTGCACACATCTCTCTAGTGGCACACTGAGGTAGGACAGCCGGCCTAACCACCGCAGGACCACTACAGGAAGGATGTGTCGCCTTATTCTCCTCATCCCAGCCCTCCACATCAAATGCAGACCCAATTTATGCCCCATTGTATGGTATATCATTCTCCCTGGCTGTAGATGTGGAGCCCCCCATAATAGGAGCTTCATGCTGCCTAGGACCAATTCTATGGCCATTTCCCTCATTCTCAAGGGGCTCCAGAGAACTTTTCTCCTTCCCCATCCTTCTTCTACACATACTCTAATTATGGCCCTTCAGCTTACAAACATTTAATTCCTTATCCCGTTTACACTTAGTAATCATATTCATGAAGAATATCCAACTCAAACAGAACTTTGGTTTCCTCTCATACAAAATATCTAGCCTCATGCTATCATCCCTTGTTGAAAGAACCACCTCCTCAACCATCATACTCAACATTTCAACTTCCACCAAGATTCTCGCATAGTGTCCAAACCTCGGATTGGCTATCTCTCGGTCCATGCGAATGGAGTTTCCTATAGAAAAAGCAATGTCCCATAGGACCTTTTGGGTGCCAATACAGCCAATTTATCTTGTAAATTCGGATCCATATTTGAGTGTGAGTGTTCTGGACATTCATGGGATAAAAATTCCGATCCCATTCCGGTACATTCAGAAAACCATGGTTCATGGAGACAGATCCCATGCTCCATGATTTCCACTTACCCTCATCCATGGGGAAGAGCACATGGTAATATCTACTTCCAATCACAATCATTCTCCAATCATCAAAACCACAAACCTATATAACCCTCTTAGTCAGATCCTGTAACTTCCATTGACGCTCACCCTTCAGAATAAAGACTCTCGCAATAATAGAATACTGATAGAGATTTACCCATTCCTCAACTACATCCTAATTGGACGATACATGAGAAATCCTCCCCTTACTTATCACTCTCCTAGGTGGGGGTTCTTTGAAGTCTGAGAAGGATGGTCCCACTGCATTTCTCACCACTTCCACAAAATTTCACCTAATCCCCGTAGGTTCCTTTAAAGAGACCACCTTGATAGCATCACCCTTCTTTTCAATCGAGAAGATATCCCTAGAAACAATATATAATCCTAATGATAAAAAATTGATACAATCTCATGATAGTAAGTGGAGTTCTCATACCCAACTCTCATTATTTGGGTTTTCTCTTATTCACTCAATATTTAGTATGAATGTTCCTTTTTTTTATAAATATCATTTATTTTTTCATCCCTTTTATTTTATAGTATATACATGTTTTTAATCTGGTTTTATGGCAAATGAAAATATTTTTCGAAAAGAACTCTTCTTTCAAAAAAACACCTTTTACTTCTCATGAGATTTTTTCTTATTCAATCAACATTGATAACAATAATATTATTCCATTTTTATCTTAGGAACTCTAATTTTTATGAATGTGTGATTTATTAAATGAAACCAATTCCATTCAATGGGTTATATTATGTCCACGATTGATATATGTACTATATAGATTGAATGATAATGTAAATGTTATGATGTGAAGGGCGAGCCCCAAATTATATAGCTCATATAAATGTTTGGATGTGATGAGTGAACCTAGAATTATATTGTTATCAAATTCATTGTATAATGTGATTAATCTCAGGCGATGAAGTGAAATATGTGTGAACATACTACTATATTTTTTCAAAACTATGTGTGGCAGTTGACCAAAAACACATGATGTTTCATTTTTATGCATTGAGAAATTCCATGCATTTATCTAATGTTTCTTATCAATATTATGATGATTATCTAATGATCACATTATGATTATAATTATTATTCTTAAACATATTATATTGATTCATGTTCATGTTTATCCTCTTACTGGGATTTTAGCTCACCCTATCTTTTGATATATATCCTCAGGTGAATACTTTTACTAAGAAGAACGCGAGGTCCAATAAGAAGCTAAAAAAATGAATTTAATAAATGTTTATGCTTTATCCTGTAAAACTTTTGTATAATCCTAATTTTTCAACAATACTAAACCATTTGATCCTATATTTGAAAAATAATTATGTTGTTTATCATTAAAATTATTTAATATTCATGTAATAAAAATATGGTCTGTATATAATTTCTATGAATTATCATAATTGATGTTCATTCACCTAGAATATTTTCTCATACCGTTATGCTCATCATGTTCTCACCAAATATATTCAACTGTAAATGACTATATTAACCCTTAATGTGACTTTTATCTCACCCTTATTATGTTTCTCTTACCCATGTTATAAAGAAGGATGTTATGTAGGATTTTCCAAAAGGGTATTCATGAGGAATATGACGATGACATAATGAGGAATAAGAAATAATGGGTATATTGGGGTAAATTTTCACTTAAATTCACAGGTAATGTAATGTTAGAGTTTTTCCAAATTTCTATAAATTATAAAACTAAAAGTTCTTGGGGTTTTTATGTGATCCAAGATTTAAATTTCGTTTATTATTTACTGGGTGACTAAATTTGGTTAAAATTTATCATTATCAAATCTAGAAATGGAAATTTTGTTCTCAGCACCGGATCTAGGAGTTTATGGTCATGGTTTTCATACTTTTCTTCTCATTTTATTTATTTTGTTAGATAAAATATATATATTTATATAAATAATAATAGAAAAAAAATATATGAGGATATTATTACATATCCAACTTTAGTAACTTCTTTTCCCTATTGCCAGTAGATGTTACCCAAGAGTGGGAGTAGTCATTGAAGATGGGGTTGAATCAGGTGGGAACCACTATTAATAAATTCTATTTATTCTTATGAATTATTAACCGTATAGGATTTTAATCTCCAATTCCACTTAGCACCAATTGATCTATTTCATTTAACCCAATTCACAACACTCACATGCAATGAAGATGTAAAGTAAAGAGTTGAACATTTTGTATTTACACGTTTGATCCCCATAATTTGAATACTACTCCTTTTTTATTTTCTTATTAACCTTGAGTAGAAAATTATCTAGTATAAACCATATTAATTACAATAGGGTATGGATTATCTAATAATAATGGTGAATCTGATAATTACACAACATGTGATGACCCAGACTTTCTTGGTCCTTCCATTTGCCAAAATCAGGGTCACGTCTCGGTGAGACCGATTAGAGAGACCAATCGGCGAGACCGATCGGTGAGACCGATCGGTGAGACCGATCGGAGAGACCGATCAACGAGACCGATCGGCGAGACCGATCGGGGAGACCGATCCGTGAGACCGATCCGCGAGACCAATCGGTGAGACCGATCGGTGCGACCGATTGGTGAGACCGATTGGGAACACCCGACCTTGTCAAGTTGTTTCCAGTAGCACTCCTTTGCGCAAATAAGGTTTTAAACCCTATTCTGGATCGTTTAAACGTGTTTTTAAGACCTGTAACACGCATAAGAGCTTTAATTAAATACTTAATCAATTCATGAGTCGGCTTAAACCACCCAACCCCTTTATGTGATGAGTGGAGCCGCGTGGTCAACCCATTCCCCCCGTGACTTACGCGGTTTCACGTTTTCACCTCAACTGTCCCCAGATCTTATAAACTAAGTGTTAGCCGTGGTTTCTCTTTTCTCGATCGTGGCATTTCACAAGCAGCTTCTGGTGCATCGAGACCACTGCATCGTTATCCGTAAAGTTCCGTGCCCCAGCCTAAAACGTCTATCATCTATAAACAAATAGGGATTTTCTCCTTCGTCTCTCTCTTTTGTGTATCATGCGGGGTGGGCATGCTTTTGATATTGGTAGAATTGGGTAAACCAGACCTAATTAAAGATAATGAATGAATTCTATAAAGAAAGAAAAGGGGGTGACTGTGATCTTTGATGGTGTTTTATATTTTTTTGATGCTGTTTCTTCTATGACCATCTTTTTGAGTTGTGATGGCTTATGCCTCCTGAAAAACGAGGTTGTTGGTGGTCGTTGTTTGTGCACTAATGAACACTGCTGATGTTTTAAATGGCTTGTTTGTGGTTGTAAACTCCTGCTGTGAAAAGTGAATTGGTTAATCAAGCAGATCCAGCTGAATAAATTGAAAGCACCGGGATCAACCATTCTATGATAGCTCTCGGTTAGAACACACGTAAAATTGAATCATGGAGTGTGTTAAGTCGTTTAAATCTGAAAATACCTGCAAGGCCCTGCTTTTGTTGATGGTGGTAGTTGGTTGTTTTACATTCGGGCCGATTGATGGAGATGTGGGAGGGGATGGGATCCCCTGTTCTTTTATACTCTCATTGGTTGTGTGAATTTGGGGGATGGGATCTCCTGTTGGTATGGATTCGGTGGTTGTGAGTTTTAAATCCCGGTGGTTACTTGTTTATATCACGAATTGGGGTGGAATCCTCTGTTGTTGAGAACCGGGTGTGGACGTTTTGGTTGTTGTTTGACTGTTTACTTTCCTGGTTTTATGTCTATGCCTACTAGTTGCCCAGTAGTGCTTAAAGATAAACATTATTACTGTATGTGAAATAATAAAGGGAACACATGGGTTGTTAGCGTGAATCGTGACTCGGACTTGAGCGTTGTTGTGATCTGTAGGCTGTCTGAAGAAAATCCTAGCTTGGGTGAGTGCTTGTTACATATATATATATATATATACTTGTAGATTTTTGTTTCTTATTCATGCCCCACCCAAGTTGAGCACTTTGTGTCGAACACCCCCATTTCATGGGGGATGGTATTTTTCCAAACACTATTCTTAGTGGCTGGTTATTAGCTCCTTTTCTGCTCCCTTTCCCGGATAGCCCAAGTATCTTCGGGCAGGCTGTGATGGTCTGAAGTCCATTATTAGCCTAAGAACCTTCGGTCCGGGTAGTGTGGTGGTTGGCCAGGTGTGTGCGGCAGGTGGTTTCCCAAGTGTCTTCGGGATGAGGCCCAGGTGTCTTCGGGCATGGCAGTGTATTTTCTAGCCCATGTGTCTTTGGGCGTGGTGGTGGTTGTTTTGGCCTAGGTGTTTGCAGGCATGGTTACGTGTGACAGTTGTGGCCCAGCTGTGTGCGGGTGGGATTTTGGCAGTGGGACTGTGTGTGGTTGTGGCCCAGGTGTGTGCGGGCGGGTGTGGTAGTGGGACTGCGGTGAGAATGGCGGGATTGGTCCGATGCATAGGATGCCTCAATAACCAGTGGGAAAGTGGCGCGGGGTACCCAAACATCGATGTACTCTTATCATATATATTTTACTTGAATTGCGTTATTTGGGGAGTGTACCTTTGTGAGGCTTGGGGTTTATAGTTTACCTCGTTAGGTGTTTGGTTACTCTTTTTCTCACGGGACTTTAGTACTTTCCCCCACTTGTGCACGAGAGTCTTTGGTTTTCCCTACTGAGTGTACTTGTATGCTCACCCTACGTGTATAAAACTGCTTTCAGGTTTCCAGGAGGACTTCGGGGATCACGCATGACCTTACTAGCTCGGAACATTGGAGCAGTTGCAGTTGTTGTTTTCTTTTCCTCTTTTGTACTTAACTTGTAGTCACCTTTTTCACTTTGTGGCTTTTACTTTTGAAACATGCATGTGGGAATGGTTTACTTTTGGCATTACTTTTCTTTATGCCTTGGTGTTGTTGGGTTTTCTTCTCCTTATCTCTCGATCCTATAATATAAAAAGGGTAATGCCTTCCATTTGTGAGAAATTTCTATACCCTTGGTGCTAGTCGCCACTCCGGGACCTATTGAAGGCGGGTTTCGGGGGTCATTATCTCTCCTTCAACATAAAGAAGGAAGGGCTTGGCAATCTGCTGACCCGTCCCTTCTTTTGGTGAAGGCGGGTCGTGACAGAATGGTATTAGAGGTGGGGTTGGTCGAGAGATAGGTTGGAGTCTGGAGTTAGGCACAATGAGGATTGCATGGGATGGTAAGGTAACAGTGTTGGGTGACCTTGGCACGTGAATTAGGCCAGGGAAGACCGGCTAGGACACGGGATTTTAGGGCCCCCCATGATCCGATGCAAGGACTCTGGACCTACTGAACGACCAAGTGAGGCCACACTGATTGCAGGGTAGAGACCCTAGTAAAGGTACATGCATCATAATGACTTGTGTTCTTGTGTTTTTGGGATGTCTTGGGAATTAAGAATAAATAAAATTTTACAAAGTTTTAAGAACTATAATATGCACTACTTGGGCTTAGGCATTCCTTGTTTACCTTACAGCTATGGCACCTGGAAGGAGACCACATGTGGTACAGGCGATCGAGGCCCTGAAGACTACTTCTGCCAATCGGCAGAAAGCTGATTGACAGGAAGAGGACGACCAGTGGCAGAAGACTCTTTGAGCCTCCCAGCGACAGGCCCTTGAGAAGTATGAGGGTATCACCTCCGATATGAAGACGGAAGGCTGGTTAGAGGAGCAAGTTATAGCCTTCGGCCTGATTCGGGCCCCGACTGAGTACTGGGTTCCTCTGGCCGTTAGCCAGATGCCGGGAGTGGCACGTCAGTGGTGGATGCTTTACCTGGGGGAGAGGAGAGAGTCTGAGGTGGCTTGGGTGGATTTCGAGAGGGCGTTCCGGGCGGAATTCCTCTCCTCGACGATGAAGGAAGAAAAGAGGCAGGAACTACTCTCCCTCCAGTAGGGGAGTATGTCCGTGAGGGAGCTAGGGATCATGTTCAAGGACCTCCTACGTTTTGCTCCGGACCTCTTTCCCGATGAGGAGTCTCGGGAAAGATGTTTAGAGGAGGCACTTCGACCCTCCCTCCAGTATGCTGTTACCCCCTTTACCCTGCCGATGTACTTGGAGGTCCAGAAGAAGGCCGAAGTGGTGGAGCAGATGCATGCTCTAGGGGGAGTGTCGCGAGAGGGGATCCAGCTGGGACCACCAAAGGGGAAGGCCGTTAGCACCAGGCCTCCAGCGTCAGGACCCTCTAGGTTCCGACCTTCAAGGAGGAGACCACAACAGTTTCAGTTTCGATCCCCCGGCCCTCACCCTTTTCCTATGGGCCCGGGACCGCGGTGCTTCATCTGTGGAAGCCCTGGGCATCTCCGGAGCCAGTGCCCCGACCGGGTGTAGTACAGCAGTGGCAGTCATCCCCAGCACCCTCCCCAGTATCAGCTTCCATCCAGACTTTTCCAGCAGCAGCAACAGGGACAGCGAGCTCCCGCTCCTCCGAGGGCAGACGTAGGAGGAGGAGGTCGACCTCAGGGCGCTCCACAGGGACCTTGACCAGGGCATGGTCGGGGAGGTGGCCGATAGCCGAGGGGCAGGGGAGCTGGGCGTGGACAGTTGCACGCTGCAGAGGCAGCAGTTCCAGCAGGGCCAGAGGTTGTTCGAGGTACGATCAGTCTGTTTAGAACTCTTGCTTATGCTTTGTTCGATACCGAAGCTTCGCACTCCTTCGTTGCACCCAGTCTAGCCTATTCCTTGGGTCTAGATGCCGAGAGACTTCCAGTGCCCCTAGTGTTGAGCACACTAGTTGGAGGTCATACCGACTTGTTGTTCATTTTTTGGGGATGTAGACTGATGTTAGGGCCACATCAGTCAGTTCGGGATCTTCTTCTGCTACAGATTTAGCCATACGATGTCATCCTAGGAATCGATTGGCTATTTTCTGTGTGCGCCGTCATCGACTGTTTTCGAAGAAGGGTGGTGTTCTCAGACTTAGATAGCCGGCGTGTTACCTTCACCGGCAAGCGGAGCAGTCCGAAAGGAAATAGGAGAGAGGAACCTCTCCTCTCCTTGTTGACCGAGATGACAGTAGAATTAGTAGATGCTGAAATGGTGGAAGTGCCAGAGATCATCCATGAGTTTATGGACATCTTTCCTGAGGAGGTGACGACTCTACCCCCTCGACGTGATATCGAGTTCGGGATAGACCTGCAGCCCGGTGCTCATCCAATCTCGATGGCTATTTACCGGATGGCACCTTCGGAGCTACGGGAGTTGCGGATACAGATTGACGATCTGATGAAGAGGGGTTATGTTCGTCCGAGTGTGTCACCATGGGGTGCTCCGGTCTTGTTTTCCAAGAAGAAAGATGGTGGTCTTAGGTTGTGCATAGACTACAGGAGGTTGAACCAGGTGACGATCAAGAATCATTACCCTCTCCCAAGGATAGATGATCTTTTTGACCAGATGAAAGGGGTAGGATGGTTCTCGAAGATCGACATGCAGTCTGGGTACCACCAGCTGAGGGTGAAAGGGATCGACATCCCGAAGACATCGTTCAGGTGCAGGTATGGACACTTCGAGTTTGTAGTCATGCCCTTCGGTGCTACGAACACCCCGGCTGTGTTCATGGGGCTTATGAACTCCATCTTCTGGGAGTACCTGGATCGGTTCGTGGTTGTGTTCATCGACGACATCCTGGTCTACTCTAGATCAGAGGAGGACCATGCAGAGCACCTAAGGACAGTTTTGGAGGTCCTCCGACAACACCAGCTCTCTGGGAAGTTGTCAAAATGCAAGTTCTGGACATGAGAAGTGCACTTCCTTGAGCACGTAGTGTCTGATCAGGGGGTAGCGGTCAACCCATCAAAGGTTGAGGCAGTTGTTTCTTTGGCAACACCCAAGAATGTGGCAGAAGTCCGAAGTTTCCTCGGTTTGGCGGGTTACTACCGGAGATTCGTACCCAACTTCTCCCAAGTAGCAGCCCCTCTGACGGCTCTGATGTAGAAGGACCAGGCTTTCGTATAGAGTGAGCAGTGCCAGTCATCCTTCAGCTATCTGAAGGAGAAGTTGGTCAGTGCCTCAGTGTTGATATTACCAGAAGAAGGGGTGGCTTATGAGGTGTTTTGTGATGCTTCAGGACAGGGACTGGGATGCGTATTGATACAGCGACAAGGGGTGATCTCTTATGGGTCTAGGCAGCTGCGTTCCCATGAGCGTAATTACGCCACCCACGACCTAGAGCTTGCATTGGTTGTTTTCGCGCTAAAGTTATGGTGGCACTACCTCATCCGGGAACGCTTTTTGGTCTTCACAGATCACAAAGGCTTGAGGTATATCTTCTCCCAGCGGGACTTAAACTCGCGATAGCGGAGATGGGTGGAGTTCCTCTAGGATTCTGACTTCCAGATCTCTTATAATGACGGCAAGGGCAATGTGGTGGCTGATGCCTTGAGAAGGAGGATGCAGAAGGATGCGGTCTGAGAGTCAGCGGACGCCTGGAAAGCGATGGGAGAGTTGGCTACCTTGCACCTAGATGCGAGTGTGGATGGTGATAGGGGTTGCCTATAACAGATGACAGTGCAGTAATCCCTATTTCAGCAAGTGAAGGAGTCTCAGTGGGGAGACCTAGAGTGAGAAGTGATGTGTGACCGAGTTGACCAGGGTAATGCTCCGGAAGGATGGACCGAGGATGGTCAGAACCGGAAGCTTTTCCGGGGGAAGGTTGTTTGTTCTGGAGGCGATGCGTGGAAAGGTTCTCAGTGAGTTCCACAACTCACCCCTGGCGGTACACCCAGGAGTTTCTAAGATGTACCAGGGTTTGAAGAGGCAGTTTTGGTGGCCTGGAGTTAAGCGAGCGGTGGCAGAGTTTGTGGCCAAGTGCCTAGTGTGTTAGCAAGTGAAGGCTGAACACTGAGTTCCAGGCGGCCTACTACAGCCCCTAGATGTCCCCTAGTGGAAGTGGGATGACATCTAGATGGATTTCGTCACAGGACTACCCATGGTCCAAGGAGGGTACGATGCCATCTGGGTGGTAGTGGACAGGTTGACGAAATCGTCTCACTTTATGGCGATCAGGGAGTCGAGTGTTGTGGATGCTTTGGCATGAAAGTACGTGGATGAGGTGGTGCGGTTGCATGGAGTTCCGAGGTCTATTGTATCGGATAAGGATGCACGGTTTACCTCGCGAGTCTGGAGAGGATTGAAGCATGCGTTTGGCACCCAGTTACGCCTTAGCACTTCTTTCCATCCCCAGATGGTTGGACAAAAAGAGTGCACCATCTAGACCTTGGAGGATATGCTGCGATCATGTGTTATGGACTCAGGAGGAGCATGGGTGCAATACTTTCCTCTAGTAGAGTTTTCCTACAACAATAGCTACCACTCTAACATTGGCATGGCCCCGTTTGAAGCTTTGTACGGGAGCCCATGTCGTTCGCCTGTATGTTGGACCGAAGTAGGAGAGGCAGGCATCCTTGGTCCGGAGGTGGTGCAGAGCACGACAGAGAATGATCAGCTCATATGGGAAAGGATGAAGGCGGCCCAGGACCGACAGAAGTCGTATGCTGATACCAGGAGGAGGCCCTTGGAGTTTGAGGTTGGGGACAATGTGTTCTTAAAGGTCTCCCCTCGGCATGGGTAGTGGAGGTTCGGCAAAGGGAGTAAGCTTTATCCCAGATTCATCGGACCCTTCCAAGTGTTGTGGCGGGTCGGCGAAGTGGCTTACTAGCTAGCGTTGCCACCGCCACTACTAAGGATGCATGATGTCTTCCATGTGTCCCAGCTCCGTCGGTATCTGCACGACGATTCCCACGTCCTTGATTGGGGTGAGCTGGACATCGAGGACGACGTGACCATTGTGGAGAGACCAGTGGCGATCGAGGATCACAAGGGAAAGGTGCTTAGCGGGCGAACCATTTCCTTGGTTCCCGTGTTTTGGAGACATGGTGGGATTGAGGAGAGTACGTGGGAGAGGGAAGCACAGATGCGTACCCAGTACTCAGAGTTGTTATAAATTTTGTTCCTTGTTGTACCTGTTGGGATAGAACATTCTGTCTTTTGGCTATGAAATGTACTGGTTTTCTTCCTCTGCTTGTGTGTGAAAAGCCCCGTCTATGGGGAATGAGAGAACCCGACCCCTAATCAAGACACATTAAGGTGGATGCGATTAAACCCGTGCGGGCGAGTCAGTGCCGCCCAAAGCGGATAATATCTTGACATGGGGGAGGAGACTCCCCAACCCACGTGCCCGGGAAGATTGGCATGGTATGTTGCTTGGCTCGTGACAGGAAGATATTCTAAGTTAATGACGAGGTTCACTCTTGAGAGGTATCTTTTGCGGTGGTTGTTCGGACCCGCCCTTTCTTTTTGGGTTGTTTAAATTCTCAGGGATGAGAATAGTTTGAGAGGTATCTGATGTGATGACCCAGATTTTCTTGGTCCTTCCCTTTGCCAAAATCCGGGTCGCGTCTCGGTGAGACCGATTGGAGAGACCGATCGGTGAGGCCGATCGGTGAGACCGATCGGCGAGACCGGTCGGTGAGACCGATGGGCGAGACCGATCGGCGAGACCGATCGGTGAGACCGATCGGCGACACCCGGGCTTGTCAAGTTGTTTCCAGTAGTTCTCCTTTGCGCAAATAAGGTTTTAAACCCTATTCTGACTCGTTTAAATGTGTTTTTTAGACCCGTAACGTGCATAATAGCTTTAATTAAATACTTAATCAATTCATAAGTCGGCTTAAACCACCCGAGCCCTTTTTGTGAAGACTGGAGCCGCATGGTTAACCCACGACCCCCACGCCTTACGCTGTTTCGCGTTTTCACCTCAACGGCTCTTATAAACGAAGGGTTAGTCGTGGTTTCTCTTTTCTCGATCATGGCTTTTCACAAACAGCTTCTGGTGCATCGGGACTGCCGCATCGTTATCCGTATAGTTCCGCGCCCCTAGCCTAAAACGTCGATCATCTATCAACAAGTAGAGATTTTATCCTTCGTCTCTCTCTTTTGTGAATCATGCGGGGTGAGAGTGCTTTTGATTTCTGTAGAATTGGGTAAACCAGACCTAATTAAAGATAATGAACGAATTCTATAAACAAAGAAGAGGGGGGAGGGGACTGTGATCATTGATGGTGTTTTATATTTTTTTGATGCTATTTCTTCTATGACCATCTTGTTGAGTTGTTCTAGCTTATGCCACCTGAAAATCGAGGCTGTTGGTGGTCGTTGTTTGTGCACTAATGAACCATGCTGATGTTTTAAATGGCTTGTTTGTGGTTGTAAACTCCTACTGTGAAAAGTAAATTGGTTAATCACGTATATTCGGCTGAATAAATTGAATGCACTAGGATCAACCCTTCTATGATAGCTCTCAGTTAGAAAACACGTAAATTTGAATCATGGAGTGTGTTAAGTCATTTAAATCTGAAAATACCTGCAAGGCCTTGCTTGTGTTGATGGTGGTAGTTGGTTGTTTTCCTTTCGGGATGATTACTGGAGATATGGGAGGGGATGAGATCCCCTATTCTTTTATACTCTCAGCTATTGTGTGAATTTGGGGGATGGAATCTCCTGTTGGTATGGATTCGGTGGTTGTGAGTTTTAAATCTGGGTGGTTACTTGTTTATATCATGAATTGGGGTGGAATCCTCTGTTGTTGAGAACCGGGTGTGGACGTTTTGGTTATTATTTGACTGTTTACTTTCCTGGTTTTATTCCTATGCCTACTAGTTGCCCAGTAGTGCTTAAACATAAACATTATTACTGGATTTGAAATAAGAAAGGGAACACATGGGTTATTAGCGTGAATCGTGACTCGGACTTGAGCGTTGTTGTGATCTGTAGGCTGTCTGATGAAAAACCTAGCTTGGGTGGGTGCTTGTTACATATATATATATATATACTTGTAGCTTTTTTGTTTCTTATTCTCTCCCCACCCAAGTTGAGAACTTAGTGCTGAACACCCCCATTTCATGGGGGAGGGTGTTTTTCCCAACACTATTCTTAGTGGCTGGTTATTAGCTCCTTTTTTGCTCCCTTTCCCGGATAGCCCAAGTATCTTCAGGTAGGCTGTGATAGCCTGAAGTCCATTATTAGCCCAAGAACCTTCGGGCTGGGTAGTGTGGTGGTTGGCCAGGTGTGTGCGGCAGGTGGTTTCCCAAGTGTCTTCGGGATGAGGCCCAGGTGTCTTCGGGTGTGGCAGTGTATTTTCTAGCCCAGGTGTCTTCGGGCGTGGTGGGGGTTGTTTTGGCCTAGTTGTTTGCAGGCATGGTTACGTGTGACAGTTGTGGCCCAGGTGTGTGCGGGCGGGATTTTGGCAGTGGGACTGCATGTGGTTGTGGCCCAAGTGTGTGTGGGCGGGTGTGGCAGTGGGACTGCGGTGAGAATGGTGGGATTGGTCCGATGCGTAGGATGTCTCAATAACCAGTGGAAAAGTGGCACGGGGTACCCAAACATAGATGTGCTCTTATCATATATATATTACTTGACTTGAGTTATTTGGGGATTGTGCCTTAGTGAGGCTTGGGGTGGATAGTTTACCTCATTAGGTGTTTGGTTACTCTTTTTCTCATGGGACTTTAGTACGTTCCCCCACTTGTGCGTGAGAGTCATTGGTTTTCCCTACTGAGTGCACTTGTATGCTCACCCTACGTGTATAAAACTACTTTCCGGATTCCAGGAGGACTTCGGGGATCACGCAGGACCTTACTAGCTCGGACCTTTGGAGTAGTTGCAGTTGTTGTTTTCTTTTCCTCTTTGGTACTTACCTTGTAGTCACCTTTTGAACTTTGTGGCTTTTACTTTGGAAACATGCATGTGGGAATGGTTTACTTTTGTATTTACTTTTCTTTCTGCATTGGTGTTGTTGGGTTTTCTTCTCCTTATCTCTCGATCCTATAAAATAAAAAGGGTAATTCCCTCCATTTGAGAGAAATTTATATACCCTTGGTGCTAGTCACCACTTCGGGACCTATTGAAGGCGTGTTTCGGGGGTCATTATCTCTCCTTCAACTTGAAGAAGGAAGGGCCTCGCAATCTGCTGACCCTTCCCCCCTTTTGGTGAAGGCTGGTAGTGACACAACATCTTATTATTATTTTTAATTTCCCTCTAGATTAATATTTCATCCCATAGCCATTAGTATCTCATTTGGTAATACAAAACTACTATAAACCCAAATTAAAAAGATATACATAAAGCTCTAAGATTTAACTACATCGAAAAATTATATATTCTTTCAGAATAATGTTTTTGACACCCTTTAAATCATACATAATATTAACAAGAAACTTAGTCATTGTTGTTGAACATTATCTCGAATATTTTAAAAAATCATATCACAAGCTTCTCTCAAATAATTATTTATGTATCTATAGTGATATTATGTAACTTTGTGATCTATATATATTTTATATTTCCTTAACTATTCATTGTATCTCACTTATGCCATACAAGTTATCATAGGATCTTCTTCTATTCATATTCTTATTCTTTAATGTACATTAATTCATATGACCTACATTAATATTATCATTTTCATATTTTTACTCCTTCATACCCAAAGGGTTCATCCTCTACACCTCCTTATTGGGTTATTGGAAATTTATTATCACTAGTATAACCTTTTTCTCACTTCTTATTAGATTTTATATATCTAATCAAAAAAAGTTTTATATAAATTTAATAAATAAAATATTATCCAATACTTTATGCGATATTCTCTATAATTTATTATTATATAATAACTAAAAAATAAATTGGAAAATGAATTCAAAAATATTTTCTTCCCACTAACACATTTATCCTAATCTCCTTTTATAAATGTCATCACATGGTTATCTTCCCATGATCACAAAATATTATTTTTTCCTCAAAATATTTTCTATGATACATTTCTATAAATATAATTTTTTTCATTTGATAGAATTTAAATAGGACTGATTTTATTTATTCCAAATTAAATTTGGAGAAATCATCCCCAAAAAATTCTCAAATATCCAGAAATAAACATTCACTATTGTTGTATGAAAATCATAAAGAAATAAAACATTATATTGTGTCTCCTTAATTAAAATAATGATAGTATACAAAACTTTAGTGTGATCTCTATATTGTTTTTTGATTATAATATAACTTCACTAATAAATATTTTCAATAGTTATCATGAATAAAATAATTATTTTTCATATTTAAATCAGTATTAAATAGTTCAAGAATCATTACAATATATGTCAAAAAATAATTTGTACTGTAATTCTCTATATTATATTTATTTCTTACTGAAAATTCCATCATGTTTTAATCATTATCCCCACAGTACTAATACCATTCACACCATCTGTTACATGAATCATAATATCATTTAAAATGTTTAATTAAAAGATAAATAACATTTGAAACACCTAATATATATTCATAGAGTTTTTTCATCTAAAATAAGAAATATTAATTTTACAATTTCAATATTTGAAAATATTAGTTTAAAAGAATAATGATCTCTTAATTCCCCTAATTTTTGATAATCCATAAATAAAACATTAAATAATTTCAAAACAAAGAGTCAAGATATTTTTCCTTTCTCTCTAAAATGTTTCCCTTTCCAATAATTTAATTTTATTTCTAAAACATCTTGCACATCAGAAAATTAATACAAGACTTATAAGATAGTATGAATAGAATATATATCACACCCATTGTTTAATTTTCACTTTTTTATATTTTTATTTATCATTTTTAATTACAATCTATCATTTCATGGTTTTACATTATGAAATTTTGATAAAATTGGGGGGACAATTTTGATCACATGGTTGACACACTGTTAGAGTTAACCATGAGGATCCAATGTGAAATATATAATTTTATTTTAGTGATTATGTTTAGGTTTTATTTATGATTTTTCAAATCATAAGGACAATCCACAAGGGGTCCCATATGAAATAGTTCAATTCATATGTGTGGTATACTATTTATCAATCCCTATGGGCTAACCAAAAATTTTTTCCAGATATTTTAAAGTACAAAATTACCTAACTACCCTAACCCATTTTTAATCCATAATTCCTTCATTTCTCTCTAACTCAAACAAAATATCTCTCATTACATGAGTATCACACCTCTTCTACCTCCATGGATAATTTATCTATTAGGTTTTTCTTTAATTATTCCAAAAATCTTTGAGAATGTGTATTTTTCTATGTCCTTTGTCATATTACATTTTTCATGAGTTTTATCTTACCAGAAGGTCATGGTTTCTAAGTGATATAGTTGAAAAAATTTAATGAAAGGATTTTTAGGATTCTTAGATTTATTTATCCATTTTGGGGTTCACATTTGAATGTTAAGTGTATTTCCTCTATTAGAGTGTAGTTTTTAATAGTACGGTTAGGCAGTTTCATAAGTTAAATTTATTTCGTCAAAATTAATTAATTTTAATATTGAAAAGAATATTTTATTTGGTTTTAATTCAAATTTTATAATATTTTATTATTTTTATTTGTGATATAAATTTCTATAAGTTTGTATCCTTTCATATATGAAATCGTAGTTTCTTTAAAGGAAATAATTTTGGGACTACATATTCTATGTTTTTGAAAATGGAGCTAAATATATGTGCTGGTTCTAATTGTTGAATGGTTGGTTATATGAAAATATGATTAATACATGGGATCCCATGTACATAGGTGAGAGGACTAAGACATACGCATCTGGTAATGAAACTCCAAATGTAGCATTGTATTGATGCTAAAACACTAACTAAACAATATTATGATATGTCTCGATAGTCCCTTAATAGGGTTTCACCTTCTTGCTTGGTATTAATATTGATTTACCTATCATAAAAACATAGATGATTATAGTTGTTTCAATCTCTAATTTTCATGAGAAATCTATATTTCTCAAAACATAGAAACCATAATGTTTCACCATGGTTATAATTTCCATTTATTTATTTACATGGTATTTTTTCCATATTATGAATCTTTTATTTGAGGTTATCTTATTTAAAATGATAAAATTATAGTCCTATAGTTAATCATTAAAAAATAATGTTCTGTTTTATTTAAAAAAAATATTATGAAACAGTTTGAGGGATCTTATTGAGTTAGTTACGATCGCACCATACATACGCCAAATGGGTGTATGTCGAAACTATATTTGGTATATTGTTGTAATAAAAATGTGTAACTTGGTGGAAATAAAAATTATTGTTTTTAAACAATGTGATAATGGTGGTTATCAGGTAATATTGATCCCCCCATGTTACAAAAATACTATTATCATCATTTCATGTATTTTTCCCTAGTTTTTTAATCTTGTTCATGTATCTCCTGATCAGCTCACCATCCCTATGTAATTGACCCGTAGAGATCAAGTATCAATGAGAGGGGGAGGGGTGAATCAGCGATTTATTTTTCTTTTATGTTTCTTTTCTTTTGAAATAACCTTTACATCCTCTTAAATAATTATCACTTCAATTAAAAAAAGCCATCTCTCATCTATAAGAACACATTAATATTCAATGTTCACTACTCAACAAGAGTAGATATGTCCTTGGTATATTTTGGAAACAATCAAATACCAAAAATACACTATAAGAAAATACTTTTGTGTGGATAAAAAAGTAGGATACTCCCTTACACACATGTATCACTATGTTCAATACCACATTGCATGTGACTCAAGTATCATGAAATGATGTAATACTTGTTTTGTTTAAATAGGTAAGAAACATGTAATTGGGTATCCTTGTAAACATTCACAAATATAATCTTCAAAAAAATTATTCAATTTCATAACCATAAGTGGGATATAACTTCTTTATAGTTCATGAAGATACTATATCTAATTCCCCGTCTGGTTCCTTATTTTGATAAAATGACTCTGCCAAAATAATTCTTAAACAATTTTGAACTGCTTCTGTCTCAGTCTGGAAATCATAGTCCAATTTATTTTTCCAATCTTGAAACTCTGAATGTTATCCTCTCTCTTTTCATTTTCTTCTTCTATTTGGAACAAGTCCTTGGGTGAGCCTGATCTAGAAACATCCTCTGTATAGAATCTTTTATCGCACCACATTCTCTCTTGAATAGTACATACGTGTCAAATATTCATAGGACATCAACTTGAATCCATATTTCTAAACATTTTTCGATTCGATTATGATTTTCATTTGTATTTCCTCATTATGATGAAGAAAAATTTTCAACAAGAGATTCATCATTACATTTCTCTATACTAATAATAAATAATAAATAAAATAGATTTCTTCTCATTATAATGATTGGTATAAATTGAAAACAAGCATGCTATTCTGATGCTCTATAACAACAGATAAATAAATCATATTGAAACTATCTTACGATAAAAATTATTTCTACGTAGATATATTTCAATCACTTTTTATTTTTTCATAAACATAGTGGGAAATTATAAATATTCTGGTACTTCCTCACCAGTATTTCATCATTAGATAAAAACTCTCTCAAAAAAATTTATTTAATCCCATAAAAATGAGATCTCCCATTAAAAACTCCTATATAACTTCATTAAGAAATTTTTCTTTTCTTCATTTCAATAGGACGATGATCCTATTTTTGATGATGTTATCAATGTCACTCAACATCTGATGGATTTTTTTATACTTCACATTGACCCAATTGAAATCAAAAAATGTACTTCTACTTGATGAAAATGGATGAATAGATTATTGATTGATCTATGATAAAATAAAATCATCATCCTGAACACCAGGACATTATTTTTATCTAAATTTGTTTATAAAACTCCCAAAAAAATAGTCTTCTTCCACAAGTTTGTCTTCATCCAATGATTGGTAGCACACTGCTTCCAATAGACCTGTTCCGACAACTTTGAATTCAGTAACTTCCTTCCTCTTATTATTATGAAACAAACCATATTATTTCTCCAAATATATGTTCCTTATGGAATATTTATCTGACTAAAAACCATCATCTCTATATTCACATGTTCCAATCAACCATCTCAACCATTAAATAAATCTACTTCTGGTGATCTCACCCGGAATAATTAAGACTAGAAAGCTTTGACTTCAGCAACTTCCTTCTTTCACAAACTTCTTATTTTATCATGAATTCCTCATGACTTTAAATATGACTAGTATTATCATAGCATCGCTTGAATCATATTTGAAATTATTTTATTGTGTTAGACTTCCATCAACTTCTTTCATTCCAAACACAATTTTCAGCACCATGTTCTCCCCTCTTTCATTCATAAGCATATATAAAATGTTTATCAAGCAAGATTTGTATTTTTTTAAATAAAAAATATCATTGAATCAATACATTTTCATTGGATACAAGTAGACTATGAAACATCTTCCCAATACAATCTTTTTTTTTCATTTTGGACTCTTGGTGAGTCTGAGGTGCGTGTTTTTCTAGAAATATTCTTCACAATATAATATAAATTGTTAAGTATTTTGAGTCTGATATCATAAAAACGATGGTCAGTGTGATTTTAAAAACATTAAAATATTAATTTCATTCTTCATTGACAACAAAATATAATACCCACAACCAAAACTTTCTTTTGTAACAAAAAACATCTACATCCAACTTGATCCCAACAATCTCCCCCTTTGGATTTTGTTGTCAACCAAGATTCATAAATCACTAAAATTTTTAACCTCAATAAAAGTATTAGTTATCAACAATTCTAATTCCACATGAGATAACTCATTATTGAAAATATGATTTATTTGTAGCAAAATCATAATGTCCAAAAGTAGTGACTCATGAAACATATTCAACTATTCTTCATGTTATTCATCACTTATTCAACTTTCCTGTAAACCAAATTTTTCTAAAACCACCCCAACAAATAGTTATAATAGTTTACACAATTACATGTTTAGATCACATCTTACTCACAACTACCACTGTTTACATGCTTCCTTAAACAGCTTATGAAATATCAATGGATAGATTTATGAAACAATTATCCCCAGTGATGACAATATCAAAAGACTATATGAGTGGGGGAAAACATATACCTCAAAATTTATAAAAAATAGATTGGATAATAATATTCAACATCAATTTTATAAAAATGTTACTTTTATAACGGTATTGTGAGAATTTCAAAAACATGTGCTAATGTTGTAAAATACTCCTTCTTCAATTCATTTTTCTCCACTTTCTATTTGATGAAATGATATTTTATATCAATATTCTATGAATAAGAGTTTTGGACCAGATTTTCAGTAAGGTTTATTGCACTTTGATTATCACAACCCATTAAAAAGGGTAAATTTTCATCAATAAGTATGTTTTCCAACTAAATATTCATCCAAATAAGTTGACTAGTATCTTGAGTGGTAGAAACATACTCAAATTCATCCATGCAAAGAGGTAGTAAAAATGTTTTTATTCTAACAAACACACATTTTTCAAACAAAGGAAACTCCACTAATGTTATATCTTCTGTCATCAACATTTCCTACTTAATCAACATCTAAATACCCAAACAAGTCAATAATTTTTGAGCTATCACACCTAATTCATAAATTGTCTAGCCTTTGATATATCTAAGAATTATTTTTCTTTCCAATAAATTTTTGAGCACTCTAAAATATTTCCCATAAGGTAAAAACTTAAATAATTGTGGTTCCTGAGGAATCCATATACAAAAAAATCTATTCTGATTTTGAAACTCTTTAGGAATAACTTAATTTCCATCTCCATCATTAGAAAACTTGGTTCCCACTAAAATAGGTATTGAAATTGGTTTTGAATTTTCCATATTGAACTTCTTAAGAAGTTTCTTAGCATACTTTTCTTGGGAAATAATAAAGTGTTTCTTATTTTTTACGATTTGTAACCTAAGATAGTATATCATTTTTCTCATCATGGACATCTAAAAAAATATCAGATCTTCATCAAATATTTCACATGACTTTTCATGATTCCTAATAAATATAATTTCATCAATATAAACAATTAGAATGAGGTTAAACCCCTAACTTTTTTTGATGTTCCGATTAATATCGACTCAACCTTTCTTAAAAATCATATTCTATAACAGGTATCCAATTTGTAATAACAATCCCACGGATCATTCTTTATACCAAAAAAGTATTTCATGATCTTTCACAAGTAAATTTTTTCCATCCTAATAGACAATACATGTGGTTTTTCAATATAAACTTCATCAACAATATCACCATTCAAAAATACTAATTTCACATCAATCTGAAAAATGTCATAGCATCGTTGTACAACAATAGTAAGGAATATTTGTATTGTTTGCAACCTTTTCACCATAAAAAGTATCATCAAAATCTATTCCTTCATTCTGTCAGTTTCCTTTTCACAGTACTATTATATTGTTTCCTATCACTTCTCCATCCTCATTTATCTTGTTCCAAAAAAACCATTTTCTATCAGTTACATTTCTATCATTGTTTTTAAGAATGAGTTCTAACGTATCATTCATTTCTATCACATCCATCTTTTAATTTTTTCAGACCCATTATAGATTCTTGAAATCTGGATTAACATCTTTTGACTCAACTTATAAATATAAAGAAGAACATGTAACAACTTTTTATATTCGTATTGTTTGAACCCTTTGATGTTGGTTATCAATAATGTTTTAGCCTCCACTTACTTTATTATCCTGGGATGAGAATTTTGAGATTATTTATCATCACTAGAAATAGCTGAGTCTGATTATTCTTCTTGAGTAGGACTATAATTGTTTTCATCCTTATCAGAATTCTTATTAGAAGTTATTTTACCTCGTTCGACTTCTTAATATTTGTCAGTACATTTATCTTTCATATAATTTTCCATAAATTTTAAACCAAAAGAGTCAAATAATATTATATATTCTTTATAGAATCATCTATATACTCTTCATTCCAGATCATTGCCAAGAAAAATTACATCTTCACCTCTCTACTCAACCTTTTCAAGGTTTTCACCTTTGTGTTTTATGATACATGGACTCTTAAGAACTCATAAGTGTTTAAACATGGATTTTTTTCGTAAGACATTTGATATGGAGTCATATGTGAACCTGGTCTATAGAATCATTAATTTTGGATATAACTAGTATTTCTCATTGCATGCCTCCAAATGTAATGAAAGAGACCATGTTCATGTAACATAGTTCATCTAATTTCAACAAGATTTCTATTTTCCCTTCTAGAAACAACACTTTGTTGTGGAGTGTATCGTGTACTAAACTGATGAAAAATTCAATTCTTAATAAGATAACATTCGAATTATTCATTTTTTTTAATCAACACCTTGGTTTATTCCCATATTCTTCCCTGAATACTCACATTCTTTATCATACTTTCTCCTAAAAGTTGTAAAAAAATTCAGAGCTTTAGACTTATGTTTCATAGAAACAACACAATTAATTTGGGTATAGTCATAAATGAATGTAATGATGTACTTATCTTTATTATTTGATTATTTTCTCATTATCCCTCAAATATCTAAATTAATGTGTTTTATTGGTCCTTATGATAAAAAGTTCATCATTTATATGCACAAAGTTTATAATAATTACTTTCTAACAAATAGTGTAGCACCATTATATATTTAGAGATATATCAAGAATTCCATGGACACTGTCTCACTTTGATAACATTCTCATGTTTCTCTGACACATATTTCCAAGCCTTTTATTCCAAAACAAATTCTATTCCACCATACCGAAGAAAAAAAAGAGTTTTGAACCTCACCATATTAGAACATGTTTTATTCTGTATACTAGACTCATGTAAATACCATTCTATCATCCAGTCTATTCAAAACAAACCCATATTTTATGAAGACAAATTTTTTACCTTCATAAAAATGATGTAAAACACTTAGTTGTTTTTTTTCTCCCCATAAAGAAAAATTATTTCTTATATTTCAAATTTTCTTCCCCAATGATGGCTAATCCAACAACTTTGATTCTGATTGATTCATCATTTTAAGATGTCATTGTTGTTTCTTGGAATTTTTTTCACAATCTATAAACATTTTAAGTCTTATAGAATATGATAAGAAACCCCACTATCCATGATCTGTGTTTTTTAACCTTTTATTACATTGAGATCGATTTCTACAACAAGTGATTTGTTTCCCTTTATCTTTTTAAATATTCATCTTTTGCGACATGTAGACAAATTTTTATTGCACTGGTTATAAGACAATACATCCTTTTATGTTGTGTATTGTTTGTTCAAATAATTCAAAATTAGTTTCTAGGTATTGAAACCTACTTTCAAATTTTACGACAACCTTTTCAGGTTTCAAAAAAAATCTTCCTCAAACCTCTTCCTTTGAGAGGATTGACTCCCCCAAAAAAATTCCCTTCTGTAGTTTATATAATAGTTATAATATATTCTATTAAACAAACACTTATTTTCCATTTTATGAATCCACCACAATTCCAGTAGTATAAATAACGAAAATTTCTACCTTTGAAACTTCCATACTATTTATAGTTGTGATTGTGTTTCTCTACAACCTTCTTATATTATTTATTAGAACATTATTGATCATTAACATTTTTTTGTTATCAACCAAAATATTATTTTTCATCTAAATTTTCTTTTTAGCCTTATTAGAACAATAATTAATGGAAACCATTTCTAGACTCATAATTTTTGGGAGATTATGACTTCTACACTTTTCTTCTTCTCTACATACATGAATTTCCCAACATTATAAAATTCAGAAGAAATTTCAAAATTCTTCAGAATCTTTCAAGGTAATTTTTTATCCTTCTCATATTTTACCTTTCTAGATCCTTCACCTTTAGAGATAGAATTATTGAAAATTTTAACCCCATACTCAATTTTATAATGTGGTTTTTGGTAGAGTTCCAACAATTCTTCTTTTTTCTTTTAGCTAAACATCAAGGTGTGCATTATGATTATTTTATTTTTCAATATATTTATTCAAACCATCATTATTTTCCAGTAGCATAACTTTCTCACAGAGAAATCATTCATGATTTTTTTTTCAAAAGCATTAAATTTTCAACATCATTATTTTATTCTCAATACTCCCAATAATTCTTAGGAATTATTGTTATTCTTCTTTTAGATAAAATTTAAATAGAGTTTCTTCTTCTAAAGAACTGCCACTTTCAAATTCTTCATTGTTAACTATTTCAACAAAATTATTCTCTCCAGCCACTTATATGAAAATTGAAGATTAAGACACACATTATTCATCTTCTTATTTATATTTAGATAAGAATATTCCTCTTTCATATTTGAATGTTTTTTTATCTATCCCTTTAGTATAAGATTTAATATTATCACCATGTTTCTTCCATAATTTTCCCTGCCATCTATCATCTTCATCATTGTCCTCTTCATGATGTTTTTTTGGACAATTAGTATAACAAGCCATACATTTCATACATTTTTATTACTTCAGAATTGAAGCACACTTATTACAACATATAACAAAACCAAGAAAGGACCGTATAGGTATAGTGTCTTTAGAAACTGGGAAACATAAACAACTGGTTCATAAAGCATCTACTTTGCCTCCCATTTATTTCATCATATCTAGAGTCCCTTTTTTGCATATTATACATAATAACCTTCTTCCTAACCTGGGGAAATAAAACATACAAAAGGGTGAGCTCAAATGATCAGTAAGGGTAATCAAATGAAATATCAATCACATCATATACCTAAGCACATAACTTTTGGAAATATTAACCTGCAAAAGAGATCATAATTTCATAACATGGGATAAATCATAGTAGTGAAATGTAATCCCAATAATCATAACTTAAAACATGAAACTTTGTGGCATACACACATAATCATAGAGAATCATTTATTATTAGTCAAGACTCATTGACAAGACTATCTTAGTGGACAAATTCCATTTCTGAACCGATTTCACTCCTCGTTTCAGTCCTGCTTCACTGAACCGGTATAACCTACCGTTCCATCCATGTATATCTCATGAGATATAAAATCTTTACCCAATGAATTGGAGGGAGATATAGGTCCCACCCATCTCATAATGATACCATTCTTATGTGTGCCACAAAATCATAAATCATACATCATTGCATAACCCATGTAGTAAAAATGGGATTCTTAAACAACCTGAGATAATAAAACAATTCATCTAAGATAAAGGAATTCATAAAAATATTTCCATCACAACGTAATCAAATCCATTTAATAATAGGGATAGAAACATAACCCTATATTATCTTAGATGGAAAATAATTTTGATAAAACACTTGAACTCCATTCTTGAGGAAAATATCCTTTCTACTTCAAAAACACTTTTCTTTTCTTAACATGTCATAAAATTCTAAACTAAGAGAAGTTGATTAAAAATAAACTTTATAATATTTAAATAAATCTTCTTGGAAATAATGTTTTAAAAATCCATTCATGCCGTAAAAGTTAAAAAAACATTCTTCTAGTACTTTTGTCGGAAAAGTCAAAAAGTACCTCCTATGAAAAATGAGAAAAGATTCCTTTCATATATTTTACTAAAAACTCACCGAAGGGTAAAATTTGATTTAAAAAATTTTAGGTGGATGGAAATAATATTACATATTGAGGAAACATGGATGTGGATGATAAAATACACCCCAGTAAATACCAAAGTATAAACAATCTCGGATAAAAATGAGATTGTGATATTTCCCTTACCTTAGGTCCGATATGCTTTGTACGTGTCCGAAACTCCTGTATAATGATTTAAATAATGTTATTGACTTATTACATAATCATAATTATTTTTATGATATCATATATGGTCATAGTCTTAGCATCTTAGTAGTAATATTTCATTGCTACTTGTTATTCGGGTGTTTATAACTTTTTGTTCTTATGCGTGTTTTGTCGAATAAATTCTTATTCTTATCTTTAGGTTATAGATACCTAATTTTTATAATTTTATTAGTGTAATATATATCATATTAATTCATTAAATGCATTTATATAATCATTATGCAATGAAGATCATGTATAACAAGTCGCATCACATCGTGGAGACGGTATTCCGTACGTACACACGAGTGATGATATCTTTCCTATGATCATGGAGTTGTATTTGAGTGTATGTATACTATTTAAGAATCAGTATCACTTTATAATCGTCATATATAGTTATTATTTACACCATTATACCCATCCAAGTAAGGTGGTGGTGGAAAATAGATTACACCACGGTGTGGAGACGGTATTCCGTATGTACGCACGCGCGGTGATTTCTTTTTCCGTAGGATGGATAGATGGTGAAATAGAGTTGTTTAATACTTATAATAACATATCAGTATATGAGTGATACTGATGTTATTACTTAATAACGAAACAACTAAAGAATAATAAGTGGAAGAAGAAATAAGGATGAAATAATCGGTAACGGACATTACCTCTTCTTTGAAGTTCTTCTTTGAGAACTCCTTTTAGGGCACTAAAATGGGTCTTTGAAGAAGACCAGAACCTCTAGTATGTTTCTAGGGAAGTGGAGAGAAGAAATTGGCAGTTTTTGGCCGAGCATGAAGCCTCAAAGTGGTGTGAGGAAAAGGGGGAGGAGGTGCCCTTTTATAAGAGAGGAGATGGGCTCCTTTGGAAAAACTAAAAATATTATTTTATGATAAAGTCAAGTTAGGTTTAAAATTGCTCCAAATTGATTTATTTCAAAGATAATGTGGGTATGGGTCGAAATCCTCTCATCCAATAGATTTTAGACAAGGTTAGGTTCCTATTTTAACCTTATCATTTAGATTTAACATTAAGGTAAATAATTGTACTTTTACCGTGTCTTCTTGTGTTCTTATACTATAAGGATAATAAACTTACTATAAGCAGCCAAACGAACCCCAAGTTGTTTATTATTAATATATATAACCTTATCTAAGTCATTTGGCTGAACCTTAGATTATTAGGAATAAAATAACAATTACTAATATAATATTTGTTTTAAAAACTATTTTATGTCAATTTTGACACTATTTAGTAATTAATTTTTGTGAAAATCATAACAGAATGATTAGTTCGAAAAAAGATAATTAAAGAAATACTATAATGTCATATTAATCTAGAAAATTATTGTAATTTAGAAAAAGTCTCAAATTACATTTATTTTGGTGTTTATAACATCAATTATGTCAATATTTCATTAATAAGATAATTAATGCATCATCTTTGTGTCATAAATAAATTAAATTATATAAAGTCTAAAAATTACAAATAAAATACCATTATGTAGGAAACCTTTTGATATTTCTAATTAATATTTATAGTCGAATTTATCTTATGTATAACCCCATATTAAAAATTATTTACTTATTAAACTGTGATTTTAACTATTTTAACCCTTCTTTAAATAAATTAATAATAAATGTCCTAATCTAATCCAAGTGGGCCTAAATGGTCATATTTTGTTCCTAAGGTTGTTTTTGGTCGAATTAAACTTGTCCAATAGAATTAGAACATGCTTTAGGTTAATAATAATATCATTTTTACCCTTAATTACCCTATTTACTTTTAACCGTGGTAAATAAAAGTAAAAAGTTACTATTCACCAAAAATTATTTTCATCTCATTGAACCACATTTTACTTACTGACATCAACCGTGTCTCTCGGAATTTTGGAATTCCACTCACATAAGTGGTAAAATTAAGTTTTATGAAAAATTCAGTTTTTTTAACTACCACTTAGTGGTTTCACTATTCATCAAAAATTGAAAGTTTTCATAAAAATACCAAAATTTCACCCTAGGATAATTTCGATATTCCAAATCCAAAAAATGAAGTCCATTTTGAAAAATAATATTTATAAAATTTCAAAAAGTGGTTATTACTATTCATAATGGCTAGTTTTAATAATATTTTATTAGCATATCATTATTTAGTGAAACTCGGTATTGCATAACACACAAGCTATCGAGGAAGGCTGTGATTTCGTGTAAAGCAATCCAAGCAAGTGTTGTGTGTAGAAAAAGATTCCTTTGATGATATAACATAAAATAATTGGGTGTTACATTCTACCCCCCTTAAAATGAATTTCGCCCTCGAAATTCAACACTTTGTAACAAACAGATGAGGATACCTATCCCTCATCATATCCTCATGCTCCCATATAGCTTCTTCTAATTGGTGGTTCCTCCATTAAACTTTCACCAATCTAGTGGTCTTGTTTTGTAGGCCTTTTTTGCTACGATCCAGAATCACTATCAGTTGTTCTTCATAAGAAAGATCTTTATCCAGCGGTACAACTTCTGAGCTGAGTACATGTGAAGGATCAGGTATGTACTTTCTCAGGAGAGATACATGGAACACATCGTGATCTTGAGAGAGATTCGGTGGAAGCGCCAATCGGTAAGCTACCTTCCCAACACGATCCAGTATTTCAAAAGGACCGATATATCTTGGGCTCAACTTCCCCTTCTTTCCAAATCTCATAACCCTCTTCCAGGGAGATATTCGTAAGAACACTTTATCACCCACTTCAAACTCTAGGTCTTTTCTTCGGTTGTCGACATAACTTTTCTATCGACTCTGAGCTTCTCTTATGTGTTGTTGAATATATCTGACCTTTTCTGCCATTTCATCAACGAGATCGGGTCCTAATAGCTTTCTTTCCCTAACTTCATCCCAGCAAGTTGGAGTCCTGCATTTCTTTCCATAGAGAGCTTCATAAGGATCCATCTAAATACTGCAGTGAAAGATATTATTATAAGAAAATTCCACCAAAGGTAGGTATTGATCCCAACCACCTTTGAAATCCATAGAGCAAACTCTCAACATATCTTCTAGAATTTGAATTCTTCTCTCAGACTGACCGTCTATATGAGGATGATAAGCAGTGCTGAAACTCAACATTGTATCTAGAGTATGCTGAAGACTTCGCCAGAACTTCGAGGTAAATCTCAGATCCCGATCAGATATAATAGAAAGTGGTACTCCATGCAATCTTACCACTTCCTTTACATATATCCTGGCAAGCTGATCTAGAGATAAATCCTCTCTAATAGCAATGAAGTGTGCAGAATTTGTAAGACGATCAACTATGACCCATATAGCATTATTTCCTTTGGATGTTTTAGGAAGTCCAGTGACAAAGTCCATAGTGATGTTTTCCCATTTCCATTCGGGTATGGGTAATGGTTGTAACATCCCCTTAGACTTCTGTCTCTCAGCTTTAACTTGTTGACAAACCAAGCATCGAGAGACATATTCAGCAACATCTCTTTTCATGCCATCCCACTAGAAGTACTCTTTCAGGTCCCTATACATCTTCGTGTTTCCAGGATGAATAGAGAATGAAGAACTATGAGCCTCATCCAGCAGCTCCTTTAATTCGGGGATGGGAGGAACACAAACCCGATTCCTAAACATTATTATCCCATCACAATCAAGGTTGAATTTAGGAACATTTCTCACCTTCTTTTGTAACTCAACATCTTCTTTCTGTGCCTCTTTAATCATCACATGTATAGATGGTTGAACATTCATTTGAGAAAGTTACGATTTTTCTCCTTTCATTATAATTCCAAGATCCATCTTTTGTAAATCCATAAATGTTGGATCTTTTGTGATCCTCATCATGGATAAACTAGCATGGTCTTGTCGACTTAATGCATCTTCCACCTTGTTTTCATTCCTAGGGTGGTAATGGATTGAGCAGTCATAATCCTTAATCATCTCCAACCATATTTTATGACGCATATTCAGCTCCTTTTGTGTGAAAATATACTTTAAACTTTTATGATCAGTATAAATATCACACCTTTCCCCATAAAGGTAATGCCTCCAAATATTTAATGCAAAGATTAACGCAGCTAACTCCAAATCATGAGTTGGGTAATTTTTCTCATGTATTTTCAACTGTCGTGAGGCATAAGCTATCACCATATCATTTTGCATAAGAACACACCCCAATCCCTTCTTGGATGCATCCCTGTAGATCACAAACCTTTCTCCACTACAAGGCAGTGTGAGCACAGGTGCACTGGATAACCTTCTTTTCAACTCCTTGAAATTCTCTTCACATTCCTCCATCCAAACAAACTTACCTCCTTTCTGAGTCAACTTGGTGAGTGGATTAGATAATCGTGAAAAATATTTCACAAAACGTCGATAATATCCAGCCAAACCAAGAAAACATGGGATCTCGGTTACTGTTGTTGGTCTCAACCATCTTTCGATAACCTCTGTTTTTGATGGATCCATAGATATCCCCTCTTTTGAGATTATGTGACCCCAAAAGGCAATTTTTTTAAGCAAAAATTCACACAAGGTAAATTTGTCATAATGCTTCTCCTTTCTCAGGGTCTTTAATATAATTCTCAAGTGATCTTCATGTTCTTCCTTGCTCTATGAATAGACAAGAATATCGTCTATAAAGACTACCACAAACTGATCAAGATAGTATCTAAAGACTCTATTCATTAGATCCATGAAGATAGAAGGGGAATTAGTAAGACCAAATGGCATCACTATAAATTCATAGTGTCCATACCTTGTACGGAAATCTATCTTTGGTATATCCTCCCTTTTGAACCTTAAATGATGATACCCTGAATGAAGATCAATCTTGGAAAAGTATTGAGCTCTGCGTAGTTGGTCAAATAGGTCATCAATGCGTGGGAGAGGATATTTGTTCTTGACAGGGATGTTTTTAAGTTCTCGATAATCAATGCAGAGTCTCATTGATCCATCATTCTTCTTAACAAACAGAATAGGTGCTCCCCAAGGTGATGCACTAGGGCGTATGAACCCCTTATCAAGATTCTCTTGGAGTTGCTTCTTCAATTCCTGCAACTCAGTTGGGGCCATTCTATAAGGTGTCTTTGAAATAGGAAAAGCACCTGGTACGAGTTCTATTGAAAACTCAACTTCACGATTCGGTGGAAGACCCTGTAATTCCTCCAGAAAGACATCATCAAACTCCCGTACAATGGGAATATTCTTAATTGTGAGTTTCTCACCAACCATTTGAGATAAATAACCTTCATTTAGTGGAATCAATACCCATAAAATGGAATAAATTTCCACTAGAAGGTTATGTTCATCCTTGCATCGATAGACGATCATAGATTGATCTGGAATATGAAATGTGACTTCCCTTCTATGGAAATTGATATGAGCTCCATGTAGAGAAAGCCAATCCATGCCAAGAATCACATCAATTTCCACTATAGGAGGGATCACAAGATTTGCAGGAATCACTTTCCCACAAACTTCAATTGGAGAAGAATTATAAACTTTTGATGCGACTGTTGTTCCATTAGGTGTTGTCACAGCTAACTCAACATCTAATTGTTGAGGTAATACAGTGATACCCTTAGAAAATTATTCAGAAATAATGGAGTGGGTGGATCCAGAATCAAATAAAACATTTTCTACTTTAGATTGGATGGTAAGTGTGCCTTTCACCACATCGTTATCATACTCCAAATCGCTGATAGAAATTGCATGTGACTTTCCTTTGTCTTTAGCCTTAAGAGTTTGTTGACGTCAACCATCATCATCAACCCTTGGATTAGGGAATTTATTGGCATAATGTCCCATCTCCTTGAACGTGAAACATTGAAGTGTAGTAGGTTCATTCTGTGTATCCCTTTCTTTGTTTGAATCATTAGACATCTTCTTCCAATCATCGCGGCATTCAAATGCCCGATGACCTTCCTTTCCACATTTGAAACATTTACTTGTCCCTTTTAGACAACTCCCTCCATGTTTCTTTCCACACATTGAGCATAAGGGAAAGCTCATCTTCTTTTCAGTGCGCTCTTTAGATTTTCCTTTGAATTCCATTTTCCTCTTTTTATCAAACCCATATGACTAATGGGTTACTCCAATCTCCATCTCAACTTTGAGAGCACATCGAACGATTTCCTTGTAGCTATTGAAGTCCCTTATGTAACGCCCCGACCCCAGTTACCCAGAGTCGCTGCATTACTTCGTAACATTGGCATGATCACAAAAGATCAAGTCTCGAAAGACCGGTTTGTTTAGTAGCCTTGGAAACACTAGATACATTCATAAATGTTACAGTACATTACAAATTGAAAAACTAAAATAACATAGTCTCCATTTTCCACACTCATATCCCCTTCAGACTATCCCTGCAAGTCATTCCTATAATACTTCATCACATCCTTGAAAAATTAAAACATTTAAAGGGGTGAGCTCAGATGCTCAGTAAAGATAACAATATATCGGAAGCATTCATCAATAAACATAAACATTTAAGGCAATTTATAACTAAAACAGAAGCCTTTTAAACTTGAACTTCAACATAATATGGCAAAAGTAAAATGAGATAATGCCATTTACTTCTTCACATGGATATTATACCAGTCGAATAATCACATGCAATATCAATAACCACTTTCATAATAATGGAATGCATAATGCCAGACTATCATAACCACGTAGCCAAGGCCTCGTGCCAAGACTACAAATATGATTTTCTCAAGGCCTCATTCCAGGAAACTATTTTGTCTCATGAGACCTATCGATGCATCGAGGAGCTATAGCGGGCTCCACCCGTCACTTATTAAGTCCAATGCATTCCTCATATGAATAGGTTTAAACATATCATAAACCTTAACATAATCGTATCACATAAAACATGCATAAGGGAAACATAACATTTCCACATTTCAATCACATGATATCATTAAAACACGTTGATATAATAAAAACACTTTCAAAACCATTTTCAATACCAAAATAAAAGAAAAGTAAAACATGGTATTTATTTTTCTTTTAAAAAAAACATATGGCTTGTAGAGGAATCTAAAACTCAAATAATGGTCACGGCGGTGGAGAAGTCGTTGTCGCTACATACGTACGACAAAAAAATCATTTTGTTGTTTAGTAAAAGCACTTCATATAAAAATATTCCTTTTGAATAAAAGTAAAAGTCAAAGGGGTTTATTCACCGTATAAATGAATGGTGTGTATAAAACCAGATATACATCAATGAAAGGAGATTGAGACGAAGTCCTTGAAAAGATACAAAATAGATCTATTATGTGTATTCACTATAAGTACACATAAAGAAAGTACAAATACAATATAGTACATAATAATATCATGACGTAATTTGAAAGTAGGAGATTAACCCAAAGAATGGAAATTGGGTTAAGAAGTTCCCTTACCTTGCGTCCGGTCATGACTCTGCCGTTCTTTAACCTCCTGAATAATAAACTAGAGTTAATTTATATTTTCTTAAGAACCTTTTTCATGTTCATTATTCCTTTTATATCACTGATTACCATGTTATGAACATTATGTAATTATTTAAGTTAATAACGGTCATTTTGTCGATCTTTGGTACTTGAGTCAAAAATAAACTTCTTATAATTACAATTTGTTCATGTGGTGATATATCCATTATATCCAGAATTATATTCATGTTGTAGATATAATATATATCATATATATCCAGTATATACATTCATTCATAATATTACATAACATTTAGAGGTAAGAAATGAAATGCACCGTTCATGGAGACGGTAAGTCGTACGTACGCATGAACGCTCCTTTCATTTCTATTTCATATTTAATGGAATGAAAACATAATTATATAAAGGTATATTATAATTTCAGTATAATATCATATATAATTTCATTTACTCCATCCTTTATACATCCCACATATTGAATTAAAGACTCAAATCACTTTGAGGGGACGGTAGTCCGCACTTCCTAAAATGAAATTATCGTGTTTACACATAATTGAAATCATAACGGTATGAAATAAATGGGAAATAAATAAGCATAATGAAAACATAAACATAATATATATGCAATATATGAAAATAGTGTCATCAAAATGGCCACTATTAGAGGTGTTAAATGAATATTGAACAATCATCGTTTCGTGAGGCAGTATTTCGCCACCCACAGAAACAGTATGTTCTTTAACAATTAGACAAAGGTGTGTGTATGTGTAAACCAAATACTTATCATACCATCATCATGGTATAAAGTATATACTGGTTTTGTTACAAAATAAAGGAATGAAAAGAGTTTATGGGGTTGGAGAAGCTAAATAAAACAAAACAACATTAGAGAAGACATTACCTTAAAATCGGGTAACTCTTTTTGATTTGAGCCAAAGGCTTCCTTGGGAAATATTCTGACCAAAGTGAGGCTTCTAGGAGTAATGTATTGAAGTTGGGAGAGTATTTGGGTAGAGGATGTCCGAGCCAAAAGGCTTTGAATGTGTGGGTAAGGTGGTAGTGGTGGGGGCCTTTTATAAGTGGAGAGGAGGGGCACTTTTGGAAAGTAATGAAATGTTACTTTATTATATAATGAGTTTAGGATTTTAAAAGTCCCACACTTATATAATGCAAGGATAAGGTGATAAGGGTTAGAAATATACTAATCTAATAGGTTTTTGACAAGTGTAAGCCTTGTATTTTACATTATCCTTTCATTTTATTTAAATCATTAATTAATGAGGTAATCACTGCATCATCGTGGTGTCATAAATAATTTAATATATTTAATGTCTAAAAATTATAAAAAAAACTATCATAAGGTATCAAATCGTTTTAGATTTCTAATGAATATTTATAGTCTATAATATAACTTTTATAACCCCATTTAAAAATTGTTTTAGTAAAACAACTCATGTTTGTGACATTTTTATTTTAGCATTAAATAAAAGTTTTTAATGTCATTTTCCAACCGAAGTGGCTCCATGGGGTCCCCAAGTTGAACCATGGATTGTCTTGGTCGGCCCTGACTCATCCAATATGGGTATTACAGGTGTCAATGTCATTTCATATTATTATAACACTATCTTTACCTTACATTTCACAAATTTCCTTTAATCGCGATTAATTAAACTTAAAAGTTACTATTCACCAAAAAAATTATTTTAATCCCATTAAACCACATTTTACTTCCTAATGATAACCATTTATGTTGGATTTTTTAAAATCAAATTACAGAAGTGGTAATAATTCATTTACACAAAAAATCAGTTATTTAACTACCACTTAGTGATTTCACTATTCATCAAAAATTGAAGTTTTTCATAACAATGCCAAAATTTCACCCTAAGCTATAATTGATATTCCAAATTCAAAAATGATGTATATTTTATGAAATTCCTAACATATAAGTTTCATTAATTAATTTTATAATTAATTCCCGTTGTCACAACAAATAGCGTGTTTTTGAGAAACAATATATATCAAAAGATTGAAAATTGTTTACGTCTAATTTCAAAGTGAAATTAATTCTAATGAACACCATTGGATAAAATGGTAAAAATATATTCTAATTATACTTTAAAACCACTCAATAGTATAACTTATCACTATAAATTATTTTTATTAAAAAAGTTGTTTTAAGTATTTTTCACTATTCATAAAAATTTCGACGTTCTCAGAAAATTACAAAAAAAATCAACATAGGCTAATTTCAACATTCCGAATCCAAAAATGAAGTCAATTTTGAAATATAAAATATATATAATTTCAAAAAGTGGGTATTACTGTTCATAATGGCTATTTTGATTAGTCGTGGTGTGTTAGAATCTCGAACTTGCGTACAATGCAAGCTATTGCATTATTGAAAGAGAAGCGTATCGTGGAAGCTCGAGGTGTTACATTCTCCCCTCCTTAAATAAATTGCGTCCTCACAATTTGAAATTTTTCTTTGAAAATAAAAGGTTGAAAATAGAAAATACCTTTGTGGAAAACCCTTATCAGAAATAAGGTTAATAAAATTTAGCCTTAATATGAGGGAAAGGGAAATGAAAAAGTCACCACCCAATTATGATCTCGATTAGGAGAACATTGGTCAAAATTAGAGAAATATAATTGGAGGAAAAACGTAAATATTTGTAGGGAGTGATTGAGGTCATCAATCACAAACAAGTGTCAAATTAAGGGCCTCAAAGCCTTCAATCTATGTTGATTTAAAATATCATCAGTTCAACAAGACATAAGGTATTAGGATAACACATTTTTTGGTTTTAATATCCATTTATTAATGTTTAAGTATTAATTTATTCATAGAATAAGATATAGGTATATATATATATTTATGCTTGACAAGTAGAGTTTCAACCTTCAACTAATTTCTACCACAAACTCATCTTTCACTCAAAAAGATAATAGAACTAAAAAATAATATATTTATCCTAACCGTACAAGGTTAAAAATATTAACACATACCATTTAGATTACGAAAACTATTTTGTAATAACCAGGGACTTCCTGTAGGTTAGTGGTAGGTTATAAAGGCATGTCGCAATATGGTTGTGGGTTCGATTCCTGTAGCTTTGTCTGAAGCCACGGGTTATCGCCCAACCTGAAGGTTGTCCTTTTTCTAAAACTATTATAATATTCCAAAAATAATATTCAGAAATGTTTTAACCTTAAACAATACTATCCAAGGATCAACTTAATTCATTCCAACCTTTATAGTTATCCAAAATACTTCTGTCCAACTCACAGTCCAAATTTATAAGGAAGGTAAACATAATGAAGATCATTTTTTCCGCATAACAACATGTGAATACCTTCATCATGTATTCTTTTAAAACACTAAAATTACCAATGATCCCTTATTCCTTATAAAATACTAGATATACTCTTTCTATCCAAAAATGAATACAAATCATTAATCAGTTTCAAGGAAGTTAAGAATATCCAATATAATTTATCCAAATCAATCATGTCTTATTCCAAAATTACTATCTCGGTATCAGAACCGTATTATGGTTTACCTTTCTCTCAACCATATATTTTCCAAAACTTTAACCTACTGTGGAGTCACTTTTCTTGGTTCCACACAATCTCAAGTCCTTGATGAAATAGTACTACAGTAGAATCCTTATATACTCCATAATTATTATAACCAGTACAACACTCAAATTACAAAATTCATTAATAACAAAATAAGAACTCTAATCCTTCCTCCTCATCTGTGGTAGTATCATAACTTGATTATTATTCAACAACATCATTTGGGGCACACTCTGATGATTTGGACATTAGTTTGCGTAGTTTCCCCACTCCTTGTAGATGGAGCATTGTATATTTGAAACCTTTTTCTTACTCTTGCAGTCACGCACTTTGTGTCCTTTTTCTCCACACTTATAACAAACTCCAATTCCCTTCAGGCAATTTCCAAGGTGTTTCTTCCCACAGTTATCACATATTGGAAAATTCTCCTTTTCCCATGTCCCTTTTCCATCATTCTCTATTCCATACTTTTAATCTCTTTCATCCCTTCAAAGACATAAGACTCATATAATTCTTTACTTATCTTATTAACACATGATACTACTTCTCTATATGTTGAGAACACATGGGAGATTATTTCCCTTCTAAATGTTGGATTAATACCGTGAAAGATATGATCCTTCTTACGCTTTAGATCATATGTATTGCTGGAGATCACATTCCTTCCACTGGGCACCATTTCTATACAATGGAATAAACTATGTTAGTTTATGAATTGCAATAAATAATTCCAAACTTGTAAAATACTTAATGTAAATTTAATGGTTTATAGATATAATCCATAATCATAAAAATGTTTTCCTTCAGGAAGTATATACTAATAACCCTTCATAGTGGTTTGAAAAGAAAATGATAATTATCCTAAGCATATCCATTGGGAGTGTCGTAACCAAGAGTGCAGCAAGGGCCATTGACATGCACCAGTTCCCGTTTGATTCTAGCTCAAAGCGGTGTTTTTTGGTTTTACCCCTAGGTACATCTGTGCCAGAGCCGCCTCTATCTGCTCGTATCCAGACAGGGATGTATTGCTCGGAAAACTCAAAAAATCTCTATAATACCAAAATTATAAGAAGTTCTTATATACTAATCCTTAAAGTCTGTCTTCGGGATATGTGCTCTAATCAGAGTTTATCTAAATCTAGCTTCCAAGGTTAGTACTAAACTGGCTCTGATACCAACTATAATTCCCCGACCCCAGTTACCCAGAGTCGGTGCATTACTTCGTAACATTGGCATGATCACAAAAGATCAAGTCTTGAAAGACCAATTAGTTTAGTAGCCTTGGAAACACTAGATAAATTCATAAATGTTACAGTACATTGCAAATTGAAAAACTATAATAACATAGTCTCCATTTTCCACACTCATATCCCGTTCATACTATCCCTGCAGGTCATTCCTATAATACTTCATCACATCCTGGAAAAATTAAAACATTGAAAGGGGTGAGCTCAGATGCTCAGTAAAGATAACAATATAGTGGAAGCTTTAATCAATAAACATAAATATTTAAGTAAATTTATAACTAAAACAAAACCCTTTTAAACATGAACTTCAACATAATATGGCAAAAGTAAAATGTGATAATTCCATTTACTTCTTCACATGGATATTCTACTGGTCGAATAATCACATGAAATATCAATAACCACTTTAATAATGATGGAATGCATAATGCCAGACTATCATAACCACGTAGACAAGGCCTCGTGCCAAGACCACAAATAAGATTTTGTCAAGGCCTCATGCCAAGACACTAGTTTGTCTCATGAGACCTACCGATGCATTGAGGAGCTATAGTGGGCTCCACCCGTCACTTATTAAGTCCAATGTATTCCTCATATGAATAGGTTTAAACATATCATAAAAAAAACATAATCGTATCACATAAAACATGCATAAAGGAAACATAACATTTCCATATTTCAATCACAAGATATCAATAAAACACATTGATATAATAAAAACACTTTCAAAACCATTTTCAAAACCAAAATAAAAGAAAAGTAAAACATGGTATTTATTTTTCTTCTAAAAAAAGTATGGCTTGTTGAGGAAGATGAAACTCAAATAATGGTCACAGCGGTGGAGAAGTCGTTGTCGCCGCATACGTACGACAACAACATTCCTTTTGTCGTTTAGTAAAAGTGCTTCTTATAAAAAGATTCCTTTTGCATAAAAGTAAAAGTCAAAGGGGTTTATACACCATATAAATGAATGGTGTGTATAAAACCAAATATACCTCAATGAAAGAAGATTGAGACGAAGTCCTTGCAAAGATCAAAAATAGATCTATTATGTGAATTAACTATAAGTCACATAAAGAAAGTACAAATACAAGATATTGTATAATAATATCATGATGTAATTTGAAAGTAGGAGATTAACCCAAAGAATAGAAATTGGGTTAAGAAGTTCCCTTACCTTGCGTCCTGTCTTGACTCGACCGTTCTTTAACCTCTGGAATAATAAACTAGAGTTAATTTCTATTTGCTTGAGAACATTTTTCATGTTCATTATTCCTTTTATATCACTTATTACCATGTTATGAACATTATGTAACTATTTATGTTAATAATGGTCATTTTGTCGATCTTTGGTACTTGAGTCAAAAATAAACTTCTTATAATTACAATTTGTTCATGTGGTGATATATCCATTATATCCAGAATTATATTCATGTTGTAGATATCATATATATCATATATATCTAGTATATACATTCATTCATAATATTACATAACTTTTAGAGGTAAGAAATGAAATGCACCGTTCATAGAGACGGTAAGCCGTACGTACGCATGAACGCTACTTTCATTTCTATTTCATATTTAATGGAATGAAAACATAATTATATAAAGGTATATTATAATTCCAGTATAATATCATATATAATATCATTTACTTCATCCTTTATACATCCCACATATGGCATTAACGATTCAAATCACTTTGAGGGGGCGGTAGTCCGCACTTCCTAAAATGAAATTATCGTGTTTACACATAATTGAAATCATAAAAGTATGACATAAATGAGAAATACAGAAGAATAATGAAAACATAAACATAATATATATTTCATATATGAAAATATTGTCATCAAAATGGCCACCATTAGAGGTGTTAAAATAATATTGAACAATCATCATTTCGTGAGGCAGTATTTCGCCACCCACAGAAACAGTATGTTCTTTAACCATTAGACGAAGGTGTGTGTATGTGTAAACCAAATCAATATCATAACAACATAATGGTATATTTTATATACTGGTTTTGTTATAAAATAATGTAATAAAAATATTTTAAGGGGTTGGAGAAGCTAAATAAAACAAAACAACATTAGAGAAGACATTACCTTAAAATCGGGTAACTCTTTTTTATTTGAGCCAAAGGCTTCCTTGGGAAGAATTCTGCCCAAAGTGAGGCTTCTAAGAGTAATTGAGCGATGTTGGGAGAGTATTTGGGCAGAGGATGGCCGAGCCAAAAGGCTTTGAAAGTGTCAGTAAGGTGGTAGTGGTGCGGGCCTTTTATAAGTGGAGAGGAGGGGCATTTTTGGAAAGTAATGAAATGTTACATTATTATATAATGTGTTTCGGATTTTAAAGGTACCACACTTATATAATTCTAGGATAAGGTGATAAGGGTTCTAAATCTACTCATCCAATAGGTTTTTGACAAGTTTAAGCCTTTGATTTTACATTATATTTTCATTTTATTTAAATCGTTAATTAATGAGGTAATCGTTGCATCATCATGCTGTCATAAATAATTTAATTTATTTAATTTCTAAAAATTATAAAACAAATATAATGATATAGGAAATATTTTTATCTTTCTAATTAAAATTTATAGTCGAAAATATGACTTGTATAATCTCATTTAAAAATTAATTTAGTACAACAACTCATGTTTGTGACATTTTTATTTTAACATTAAATAAAAGATTTTAATGTCATTTTCCAACCGAAGTGGCTCCATGGGGTCCCCAAGTTGACCCATGGATTGTCTTGGTCGGCCATGACTCATCCAATATGGGTAGGACAAGTGTCAAGGTCATTTCATACTATTATAACACTATCTTTACCTTAAATTTCACTAATTACCTTTAATCGCGATTAATTAAACTTAAAAGTTACTATTCACCAAAAAATTATTTTAATCCCATTGAACCACATTTTACTTCCTAATGACAACCATGTATGTCGGATTTTTGAAAATCAAATCACAGAAGTGGTAATATTTCATTTAAATGAAAAATCAGTTATTTAACTACCACTTAGTGGTTTCACTATTCATCAAAAATTGAAGTTTTTCAGAACAATGCCAAAATTTCACCTGAAGCAATAATTGATATTATGAATTCAAAAATTATGTCTATTTTATGAAATTACAAACATATAAGTTGCATTAATTAATTTTATAATTAATTCCCGCTGTCACAACAAATAGCGTGTTTTTAAGAAACAATATATATCAAAAGATTGACAATTGTTTACGTCCAATTTCAAAGTGAAATTAATTCTAATGAACACCATTGGATAAAATGGTAAAAATATATTCTTATTATACTTTAAAACCACTCAATAGTATAACTTATCATTATAAATTATTTTGATTAAAAAAGTTTTTTTAAGTATTTTTTACTATTCATAAAAATTTTGAAGTTCTCAGAATATTACAAAAAAATTCAACATAGGCTAATTTCGACATTCCGAATCCAAAAATGAAGTCCGTTTTGAAATATAAAATATATATAATTTCAAAAAGTGGGTATTACTATTCATAATGGCTTTTTTGATTAGTCGTGGTGTGTTAGAATCTCGAACTTGCGTACAATGCAAGCTATTGCATTATTGAAAGAGAAGTGTATCGTGGAAGCTTGGGGTGTTACACCTTATGGCTAAGGCCCTTCGAAGACTTGGTTTTAAGCCACTAAAGAATCGATCTATCTTACTCTCAGGTTGGATAATAATACCAGAAGCGTACCTTGCAAGTCTTGTAAAATTTGCTTCATAGGTACCAACAGATTCATCATCCTTTTGCTTCAGTTCAAGAAAGTTTTTCTCCATCTTTTTTCGGAGAATATGAGGGAAGTACTTATTGAAAAATATGTTCTTGAACTCGTCCCATTCCATGACTCAATTTCATCCCTTTTCCTCGTATTCTTAATAATATTCCACCATTGATCAGCATCACCTTCCAAATGATACACTGCTAAGATGACTTTATCATCCTCAGAACATTGAAGAACTGAAAATATTTTTTCAGTAGTACTAATCCATTGTTCAACAACTAATGGATCAGTAGACCTGCTGAATGAAGGTGGACACTGTCTCATGAAGGATTCAACATACTGTTTCTCCTTCCTTTGCTCGTTTTGAATTCATGTATGATTCATAGCTTGAGAAAGTTGTGTGAGCATGGCTAAAAGATTTTTCATTCTAGCTCCCATTATGTTTGGTTGCTCAGGGGGACAATCATTGCATTTCCCGTCACATTCTGCATTAACACGGTTCCTTCGGGTTCCAGCCATTGACTAAAACCAAGAAGAATAGTGTGAGCAACACTAATTATAATAGGAAAACCACATAATCAAGAATAAAATTTCACACTTAAGGTCTTATCCTAGGTTATTCATGGCCATTTCTAAAACACTAAGATTGTGTTCTATGCTTAGACTTATCCTTAGGGTTCTTACTAAGGCTTTCACATCCTAGTTTCCAAAGGTTGACTATACCTTTCCTCTGATACCAACTATAACGACCCATACTTTTCATACGTTGTTATTACTTCAGAATTGAAGCACACTTATTACAACATATAACAAAACCAAGAAAGGACCGTATAGGTATAGTGTCTTTAGAAACTGGGAAACATAAACAACTGGTTCATAAAGCATATACATTGCCTCCCATTTATTTCATTATATCTAGAGTCCCTTTTTGGCATATTCTACTTAATAACCTTCTTCCTGACCTGGGTAAATAAAACATACAAAAGGGTGAGCTCAAATTCTCAGTAAGGGTAAACAAAAGAAATATCAATCACATCATATACATAAGCACATAACTTTTGGAAATCTTTACCTGCAAAAGAGATCATAACTTCATAACATGGGATAAATCATAGTAGTGAAATTTAATCCCAATAATCATAACATAAAACATGAAACTTTGTGGCATACACACATAATCATAGATAATCATTTCTTATTAGTCAAGACTCATTGCCAAGACTATCTTAGTGGACAAAGTCCATTTCTGAACCGAGTTCACTCCTTGTTTCAGTCCTCCTTCACTGAACCGGTATAACATACTGTTCTAGCCATGTCTATCTCATGAGATATAAAATTTTTACCCAATGAATTGGAGGGATATATAGGTCCCACCCATATCATAATGATACCATTCTTATGTGTGCCACAAAATCATAAATCATACATCATTGCATTACCCATGTAGTAAAAATGGGATTCTTAAACAACAGGACATCATAAATCAATCCATCTAAGATAAAGGAATTCATAAAAATAATTCCATCACAACATAATCAAATCCATGTAATAATAGGGATAGAAACATAACCCTATATTATCTTAGATGGAAAATAATTTTGATAAAACACTTGAACTCCATTCTTGAGGAAAATATCCTTTCTACTTCAAAAACACTTTTCCTTTCTTAACATGTCATACAATTCTAAACTAAGAGAAGTTTATTAAAAATAAACTTGAAAACATGTAAAGGAAGCTTCTTGGAAATAATGTTTTAAAAATCCATTCATGTCGTATAAGTTAAAAAAACATTCTTCTCGTACTTTTGTCGGAAAATTCAAAAAGTACCTCGTATGAAAAACGACAAAAGATTCCTTTCATATCTTTTACTAAAAACTCACCGAAGGGTAAAATTGGATTTAAACAATTGTAGGTGGATGGAAATAATATTACATATTGAGGAAACATGGATGTGGATGATAAAATACACCCCAGTAAATACCAATGTATAAACAATCTCGGATAAAAATGCGATTGTGATATTTTTATTACCTTAGGTCTGATATGATTTGTACATGTCTGAACCTCCTGTATAATGATTTAAATAATGTTATTGACTTATTACAGAATCATACTTATTTTTATGATATCATATATTCTCATATTCTTAGCATCTTAGTAGTAATATTTCATTGCTACTTGTTATTCGGGTGTTTATAACTTTTTGTTCTTATGCGTGTTTTGTCGAATAAATTCTCATTCTTATCTTTAGGTTATAGATACCTCATTTCCAGAATGGTATTATTGTAATATATATCATATTCATTCATTCAATTCATTTATATAATCGTTATGAAATGAAGATCGTGTAGAACAAGTCGCATCACATCGTGGAGACTGTATTCCGTACGTACGCACGAGTGATGATATCGTTCCTATGATTGTGGAATTGTATTTGAGTGTATTTATACTATTTCAGAATCATTATACCTTTATAATAGTCATATATAGTCATTATTTACACCATTATACCCATCCAAGTAAGGTGGTGGTGGAAAATAGATTACCCCACGGCGTGGAGACGGTATTCCATAAGTACGCACGCGCGGTGATTTCTTTTTCCGTAGGATGGATAGATGGTGAAATAGGGTTGTTTCATACTTATAATAACATATCATTATATGAGTTATACTGATTTTATTACTTCATAATGAAACAACTAAAGAAGAAGAAGTGGAAGAAGAAATAAAGATGAAAGAATCGGTAACAGACATTACCTCTTCTTTGAAGTGCTTCTTTGAGACCTTCTTTTAGGGCACTAAAATGGGTCTTTGAAGAAGACCAGAACCACTAGGATGTTTCTAGGGAAGTGGAGAGAAGAAATTTTCATGGTTTGGCCGAGCTTTAAGGCTCAAAGTGGTGTGAGGAAGAGGGGGAGGAGGGGCCCTTTTATAAGGGAGGAGAGGGGTTCCTTTTGAAAAACTAAAAATATTATTTTATTATAAAGTCAAGTTCGGTTTTAAATAGCTCAAAATTGATTTATTTAGAAGATAAGGTGGGTCTGGGTCGAAATAATCTCATAAAATATAATTTAGCCAAGTTTAGGTTCCTATTTTAACCTTATTATTTAGATTTAACATTAAGTTAAATAATTTTACTTTTACCGTGTCTTCTTGTGTTCTTATACTATAAGGTTAACAAACTTACTATAAGAATCCAAACGAACCCCAAGTTGTTTATTATTAATATATATAACCTTAACTAAGTCATTGGGCCGAACTTTAGATTTTTAGGAATAAAATAACAATTACTAATATAATATTTGTTTTAAAAACTATTTTCTGTCAATTTTGACACTATTTAGTAATTAATTTTTGTGAAAATTATAACAGAATGATTAGTTCTAAAACAGTTAATTTAATCAATACTAACATGTCATAGTAATCTAGAAAATTATTTTAATTCATAAAAGTCTCAAAGTACATTTATTTTGGTGTTTATAACATCAATTATGTCAATATTTCATTAATAAGATAATTAATGCATCATCGTTTTGTCATAAATAAATTAAATTATATAATGTTTAAAAATTAAAAATAAAATACCATTATGTAGGAACTCTTTTTATCTTTCTAATGAATTTTTATAGATGAATTTATCTTATGTGTAACCCCATATTAAAAATGATTTACTTATTAAACTTTGATTTTAACTATTTTAACCCTTCTTTAAATAAATTAATAATAAATGTCCTAATCTAATCCAAGTGGGCCCAAATGGTCATATTTTGTTCCTAAGGTTGTTTTTGGTCGCATTACACTTGTCCAATAGAATTAGGACATTTGTTAGGGTAATAATAATATCATTTTTACCCATAATTACCCTATTTACTTTTAACCGTGGTAAATAAAATTAAAAAGTTATTATTCACCAAAAATTATTTTCATCTCATTGAACCACATTTTACATACTGACATCAACCGTGTCTCTCGAGTTTTTGAAATTCCACTCACAAAAGCGGTAAAATTAAGTTTTATGAAAAATTCAGTTTTTTTAACTACCACTTAGTGGTTTCCTATTCATCAAAAATTGCAAGTTTTCAGAAAAATACGAAAATTTTACCCTAGGATAATTTCGATATTCCAAATCCAAAAATGAAGACCATTTTGAACAATAAAATTTATAAAATTTCATAAAGTATTTATTACTATTCATAACAGCTAGTTTTAATAATATTTTATTAGCATATCATTATTTAGTGAGACTCGGTATTGCGTACGATGCAAGCTATCGAGGAAGGTTGCGATTTCGTGTAAAGCAAGCCAAGCAAGTGTTTTGTGTAGAAAATGATTCCTTTGATGATATAACATAAAAGTCTCGAGTGTTACAATTAGAAACAAAGTTTCAGATGGATCCAAATTCAAAAAACATCACGGAACATTTCCATTTATATTTTTATGTACATATTTTCACATTTATGTAAAACAATTATTAAAATTCATAATTATTTTTACATTCCTTATTTTTTGAATTATATTCATCGGCATGTTCTTCTTCCAGAATATTCTTAAGATTTTCTTTCTTAGTACCCTTGGAATATATTTCATGTCAACATTTATTTTTCCCTACATAACATTCCACCATCTTATCTCATATATAGTGAGAGTGATATACAAATCATCTAGAGATAATATTTCTGTATCTATATCTTCTAATGAATAAACATTAGGACAAAACATTTCAGGGAGAATTTTCATGATCTTTTAAAAATTGTAGAATATTCTAACTCCTCCCCAAGGAATATAATAGTTATGACAATGTGATTTACCTTGGTAAATAAGTAACAAATATATTCATACTCACCCATATTGAGATCTTCCTACTTCAGCCTCCAAATTTGTAAATTTACATTATTCAATTTTTTATTTCCTTTATAAATGTTCTTAATAATATACCAGATACCGTTAGTATAGGAAAAAAATTAAATATTAGAGACAATCTTTCATAAAGTGATGATAGTAAATAATTAATAGCTCTTCCATCATTCTCATGATTATTCTTGTCAATAGATGTAAGTGGAACTTTTTCTCCAAAAAGGATATCCATTGGTTTAAGCATCATGAACACCAATCCAAGGAGATATAAGTTATGGAAACATTATATCTTCATAGATATGATAGTTCTTTCCATCTAAGACTAGAGTCAATTTATTATTCACAAAATTTAGATTCACTCTCACAACTTCTCTTTCAGAAATTTATCAAAGAGAAATCGAAGGGAACTTTCATCTATGATACCACTTGTAATTGCCCATTCAGGATCAAATATCATAGAGGGAGGAAGGGGTGAATTAGTAATACCATTTTCATTTATATTTCCTAACTTTGGGAACAACCTTATCCTCATGTTAAAGAGTTATCAATATTCTAAAAAAACACAAATCCGTATGAAAACAAGAATTTATAAGGGTTATTAAAAAATAGGAGTAGTTACATCCTTATCATGTTTTGAAAACAATCCAATAACACACAATCCAATATAAAAAATCGTTTTCCCTGGATAAAACAAGTAGGATATTCCCCAATACTTTGATATCACTATGTTCAATACATATAGTGTATAAGCTTCATGTAGTATTAAATGATATAATGCATCTTTTCTGAAATAAGTTAGGAAACATGTTAATGTGCTGCCTTTTTGAATTTCATAAACATAATATTCAAAAACAATTACTTAGTAAACTAGTAGTAAGAAATAACTTCTTTAGACATTATAAGGATAATCAATCTAATTCCCCAGACTATTTACTAGCCATATTGGTTACTCCAATAAAATATCTCTATCAGAATATCATTGAAAAAATTATGAAATAATAATATCTTAGTTAGGAAATCCCAGTATGGTTTCTCCATCTAATTTAGAAACACTGATTATGATCTTCTCTCTTCTCCTTTTCTTCTTCTAACCCGCAAAATTTTACATGTAATATTGATTCAGAAACGTATTCTCTCTATAAAATTTACTTTCTCTTACTTATCTCTCAAATAGTACATCAGTGTTAGAATGTAATAAGTACTTATTCATTTTAGAGGTGAGAAAATTTGTTTTATATGGGATTATGGAAAAATATATTTCTTTAAAAAAATTATTGAAACATAAATTTTCCATAAATTTAGGATACATCCTTGGAATCTACAATGCTTAAAAACTCTTATCGAACCTTCCTGAATCATATCATGACTTAATAACAAGTATGACTTTCTAAAAAAGACATTCTAATTCTGATAGTTATTTTGATTTCCTCAGTATGATGAATTCATGTATTCAGCAACAAGTTATTCCTTAGGTTTTTCAACACTAATTGTAAATAAGAATAAAAATGGATATCTTCTCATTAAGATTATCAATTTCAAATGAAAAAACAATTCTCATTCTAATGATCCATACCAACTTATAAATAAATCAAATTTAAACCAACTAATCATAATAATTATTACAAATTCATTAGAATTCTTCCCCATTTTATTTTTCCACAAATATAGTGCAAACTTATAAATATTCTAGTATATCCTCTGCATCATTTTAGCATCGTCTTGAAAATCACAAAACAAAAATTTTCTATGAACTCTTCAAACTAAAAGCTCCCCTTGAAAACACCTCTATAAAAACATTAAAGAGTTCATCCATTTTAATTTTTCTCAGATCTATAATTTTATTTCTGATGTTTTTATCTTTTTCAACATATATCTGATTGATTTTTCTCGTCTTCACTTTTACCCAATCAAAAATAACCAATGTAATTCAACCTAATGAAAATAGTATACTGCATTTCATATTGATATATGATCAAGATTTTTGTCAATACCAAAAACTTACCTTTCTTTTCCCTTTCATTGGTCTCTAAAACTCCCAACTAAAATTGCCTTCTTCAACAAGTTTCTCTGCCTCTGATGATTGGTGGCACACTATTTTTGATGGACCGGTTCTAGTGTCATTGAATTTTGAAACTTCATTCATTTTCTGATTCAGATAGACACAGGGTTATTTCTCTGATGATTTTTTTCTTATGTATTTTTTATCTAAATAAAAACCATCATTATATTCTTCACATGATCCAATCAACTTTCATAGACTTTGAACAAATAGGTTTATGGTGATCCCACATTTATGAATTCAGACTAGAAAGCTTCAACGTCAACAAATTATTTTTTCTAAAATATTCTAGTTTTATCATTAATTCCTCATGACTTCAAATATGATTAATATTTTCATATCATCTTCTGACACATATTAGAATGTATTGTTACTTATTATACATCCCGCAACTTCTTTCATTCCAAATATGATTGGTGGCACCTTGGCCTCCCCATTTATTTGATAACGGTTTCATGATAATTTTATCAAACAACTTATTGATTTTGTGAAATAAAAAATAGTAAATCATTTTCAAATTTTCATCAAAACCAATAAGACTTATAAAAAGCTTCCTAATATGATCTTTCTTTCAATCCGTACTCAGGGTGAGTTGGATGAATCTTTTCCTCCAGAAAATTTCTTCATATTCTGATATAATTTCTATTGTATTTTGAGTCTGTTCTTCTAAAAATGAATGAGAATATGATTGTAAAAGGATTAAAATTTTAATTTATTTCATTTTTCATTGAAAAAAAATACAAAACCTTTAATAAAATCATCCTTTAGATTCAAAAAAACATCTCAATCCAACATGGTACCAACACTTTATATTTTCGTGACTCTTTTATTATTCTGTTATAGATGATATATAATTGTTGATGTTTGGGTTATTAATAATTTAATGGATATTTTATATAGATGACTGAATATTTATGGTTCATGGTTTGGATATTTTCCATTGAAGAAATAGTTGTCATGTTATGATAAATCCTTTCTCGGTTCTTGATTCCGACCCTTTAGATGGTTCTTTTCAGAAAACACATCCCAAGGTGTGTTCTTGATTCCCAAGCACTAGTTTCTAGACTGTGGGAATCATGAATTCCACTGGAATGTATTTAGTGGTTGAGTTTGGGGTACCCTTTTTAAGTCATGAAAATATGGTATCAGATACCAATTTTTTATTTTTGATATTTTGGAAGTCCTCAAATATAGGAGGTCTGATCATCAGGACATGATGGGTATGTTATGAATGAGTGATTAGAAAAAATCATTTTGAATGATTTAGTTTTCAGGTGAGACTATAAACTTAGTATAATGAGATGTATTTTAACTTGATTTTTGATTTTTGACATTTTTAGTTCATAATTTGAAAATCATGAAGCATTTTAGAGTGTCCAAGATTTAGGAACATGGGATGAAAATAGTGAAATAACAATTTTACCGTTACTGGATGGTATCTCTAATTATCCATACAAGGTTTGGATTTATGTTTTTTCAAACCATGAACCAACCATGTTATGTAGGAATATAGGTTATTTATAGTTTTTTTCATTCAAATCCTCAATTATGATTTCTAAATTAGCTTAAGTGTTAGTTTTTGTTTATATTGATATTATTTACTGGTTTTAATTTTTTTATTTTATTTTTATTTGTGTCAAAATTGTATCATGACTTCATGAAACCTCCAGTGGATTTAATGGATACCATTATGTGAGAAAAAACATAGGATAAATCAAATCCTGATGAAAGTGGATATTTTTAATTGTCAGAGCTGTGGTTAATAGAGCAGGCCATAACCCACATCAAGTGAAATAATCATAATCTGGATTAATTGTAGATATATATTGGTCTTTAGAATTCTATTATTATCATCCTTTTTTCCATTTGAGGATCCAATTATCAACAAGATTTATAGTATTCATTAGTGAAGACGGAATGGATGTTTTTTATTTTTTTGATACTATAGACGCCATTAAAAGTTAAATTTCTTTCCATCATTCTTGAGGAACTCAGTTATAAATTATTAGATTCAGTACTACAAGATATGCCTCATGAAAAAATTTAGTTGAATTATTTCAAGGTTATTTTCACTCAATAATTATATCCTGATACTCTCGGTCATGTAACATATTATGAGTTATAGTTTCTTTAAAAATTATATTGAATAATCATATATTACATTAATTGGTAAACTAATATCATCCACTTCTACCATCATATAGTTTCCAATGATGATCAGGAAGTTCACTATTTTGAAATGGAATTGTATCCAAAAAGATCATCTCATGTATTTTATATTAACGTTAAATTATATACTGACATGTTTTATTAGTCTATGGTGGTAGATAATTGAACTGGCTGATATTTCTTAGTTAATTAGTATTCCTTTACTTCAGATTAAAAGTTAATATGGTTTCATATAGTAAAACAGTGAGTGATATATTTCTATAAATGGAGGTGTTGGTGGTTTTAAACATTTATAGCAGTCTTCGTCAATAAAAGTAAGGGGTAATGAGGCTCTCAACTACAATTAGTGTGGTAGGATAGGACATATGAATCCTTCATCCCTAATAAACTCCAAGTAATGTCACTCTTGTGGGTTATTGATCCATTTTTTAGATATTTTTGGAATCCATATTCTCTCCCCATTGTATTTTAGTCTCTTCCACTCTAAGAGAATTCATTATATTGTTTTATTCCATAAGATGGAAGGATCTCAACCAAATGGGTAGGGAGGTTAGAATATTTATTATTAGGGATAGGGTCAACTAAAATTTGATTCTTAGAAGAGTGTTAGAACTCATAACTTTCTTGAGAAAAAGGATATTTCATATTAGAGAGGATATTCCATTGGAAAAATTGATTGTTCTTAGGATAGAGACAAGTTTTCTACTTATTATATCATCCTAGAATATTTCTTCATTCGATATTGGTTTTACCCACTCATTTATTTTTGTCTTATATCATGGACTTATTAAATCATACCATTGATCTCAAGTCTTATTTGATATAAATATTACTGTCTTTTGGGGGGAGTAAAAATAAATGATTTTTATGCACTTATTATGTTATCTTGATATCAGAATTGGAGGTAGCAAGGGATTTCCTTTATCTTAAAATAAACCATTTTCATATCATCATCGAGATATATTGGAGTAATTCCCTCATAGACTATATTTATTACTATCATTTTAAATTAACCTTATCCTCTACAGATGGTATCTATCTTGTATTTCATTGAGAATAGGATCTATATTCATGTTAGATGGAATCTTTTTTATGTTTTCATATTGATATTCATTATTGTATCTCTTTTTGTAGAATATGGTGAATAAATATTCCAATGTTATCTTATAATGTTGGTAAGTGGTTTTCCTAACATTTTTAAAAATTATTTCTAGAGTATAACCCCATAGAAGAAATTCATGTTCTTAATCGATATGGTACCCATAACATAGATTGTTTCATTTTATTCATACAACTATATGCTCTCAGGGTTGAAAGAATTAATGATTCAACTGGATGATATAGAAGCTTAGGTCTGTATTCAAATGAGTGTGTCTACATGGGATACTTTGATGCTTTTTTTTCAAGAATGTAAATCGGTATCTACACTTGTGGATGGAATATAGAAAGATGGTACTATTGGTAATTAATAATAATTATCTCTAAATTCTATCGATGAAATTTTTTATCTATTAAATGGTGGATGATCGTTTTTGAAAATTAAACATTTTTTGCGTTATCACTTGTTTATGGTAAGAGAGGCTATTATTCATAGAATAACTATCTATAGAGTGTATATTAATTTTCACTATAATTTTATTCAATATACATTGATAAATTATTTAGTAGTATTGATAAATATAATAAAAATATATATAATAATGACATTTATTATTTTTTAATCTTTTTTATGGATAACTCATTCTTAGATAGAAATTTAATAGAACCAAAATCTGAGAGTTATTCTACAAATCATACCTGATCATAACAATTATACTAATTTATCAAAATGATGATTCTAGATCATGGAGCTGATGTTTTTAGTGCATGTCATCTCTATAAAATGAATTTCAGTTGACCATAAAATAGAGATGGAGGTTATGTCTGGGTAAGATCAAAATAATGTCTTCAAGAAATGAAGCTGCTATGGTTTTGTGGGATATTTAAAATTATTTTTTAAGGATTTATCTAGAATCTATTAACCTTTGACTACTCCATCCTCTAAGGGGTAGAGCTCTTTTATAATTCTTTCTAGCATCCATCCATTGATAAATTAAAATATAATATAAGCTCAGCTCTGAGTTTGGTTATAACTATGAATAGTTAAAGATATATTGCTCATTTTGATTCATAAGTAATAACATTGTGTTGTGTTCTTATATAGGGAGATTATATAGTGGTGTGTGGTTCTAACCAACTCCTAAAACATTAAATGAATAAGCTAATCCCTAACCTTAATAATTTAGTGGTCATGAATTCTTATAAGTGTTGGTGACATTACATTTTGGTTACAGATTCATAGTCTATTGATTTCATATGGGTTATAGATATAACTTTCCTTTTAATGATTTAAACCATAGGAAAAGATAGTGGGTCGAGTACCTTCATGAGTTAAATAATAACATCACCAACATTCCTAGTAATTTCCATATATTAATCAATGATCCTAATAAGAATTTACCATCTAATACTCTAAAGGGTTCGATTAATGAGTGGAAACTCATTGCTCTCTCCACTCTTATGAACCTAGAGAAAATTGGTGAAGGAGGATGTTTTCCTAGGTAGAATTCAGTTGAAACCTTCTCTTATAGTGCTCATTATTCAAGAGAAACTAGGATATGTATAATTAAAGTTTTTTAAGGCATATCATAAATAGTGGGGAAACCACTGGTAAGTGACATCTTTGTTTTGAGATTATTTATTTCATTGAAAGAATTTATGTGTTTCATTTATCACTACAAGCATTTTAAGTTGCGATACATTTATCACTATTGTTGAATTCATAATATGGGTACAACTAAAATGCATTATGGAATGAAACATTGATATAGGTGGTTAGGGATGTTATGTGACATATCACATTTTTTTCTCGATGTTTTATCGATCAATATGCTAAGGTGTAAACTATAAGCTTGTGTGTCTTTATTATACTCCTCCTATTCCCACCTAGATATGGTATGATATTTCCCTATAATTTATTATTAAAATATCTCTTATGGATCAAAGAAGTAATTATATTCAGGTCACAGTAGATCATATGTTTGATTCATCTCATTTTATTATGATCATTGATTCTATAAAGGTGGATGATCTTTGAAGGTCTTATCTAAAAGATATTATAAGATTTCATGGGTTTCATATACTATAATATATAATTGGAAAATATTATTTAACTCTTTATTCTAAGAAGGTTTTTAGGAGGAGATGGTATCTATGGTAAACCATCGTTTAGACTACCATACAGGGATGGATGGCCACATAGGGAGGGAAATCCATTTTTTATAGGATATGCTCCATGAATGCCTCTTTCACTTTAGTGGATCACGATATATCCAGTTAGGAATTTTTTATGTTCGTTTATAATAATACTTATCTGTATTCAATTATAATGGATACTTTTAATGATTTTTATAGATGGACATATCGGTCTCCCATCTACTGGACTATGTTGGGTGAGTCTTCTTGGGTGTTGATGATTTTTGTATAGTAGTTTAAAGAAAATATTAAATTTATCTAGAACCTATTAGTGAAAGATTATTGTTTCCATAAGTCGTAGGTATATTTTTAGCATCATCCTTTATATTTTTTAGTCGGGGCCATGTTTTATTAATGGTATCATCTTAGTTTTTCCATTGATGATTCTGGAGGTAGAAAAACATTTCCTTGAGTTATGTCAGGCACTTTGAGATTACATTAAAAATTATAAAGGATGAATACCATTTTTACAAACCTTATTAATTGAAATCCATTCATAATTACATCCATATTCCTCATTTAAATAAGTATCACCTAGCAACATCCCATGTTCTAAATATTGGATAGCCTGAATAAGAGTAGATATTTCGATGATTCAATATCTAATTCTCATTATTGATTATTAGTAAATAATGATACATGGGAAATATATCTAATTATTCTGAATATTATAGAGACATGAGATTGATTCTCACCATACATGGGAGTGGGAATATTTCATAAGGGTATATTGGATTCATATATTCACTAGTCAATAATATTCAATATGAAATTCTACGAGTAGAATTTTGCATGTTAGTGATAATTTTCACACACAAAGTATCATTTTCTACTATTGAAATTTTTATTTATGAGTTTTTAGTATTATCATGAGTTTTAGTTGTTTATTATTCAAAATAATTAGAAATGGGGTTATATTTCCTATCTCACATTTGGAACATAGTTAGAGTTAATTGTGGGGCATTCATGGAAATCCAATAATTATATAAGTAGGGATTTTTGTGGTTGGAATATGGTTTTCCTAAATGTCTTACAAAACCACTCATTATTCCAATTTTATTCATAAAAATTCACATGGTTTTTTAAACTGTGTGGACTAACCATGTGGTATGTCTAGGTTTTTAAGAATTGTGAAATTATATAACTAACCTCACCACTTTTAAACCCATATTTCTCTTCTTTATCCCCCACTCATACTACATATTTCCATTCGCATATCCAAAACCTCTCCCCTCCCTCTTTGAAAAAATTTCAAGATGGATTTCTCCTAGATTATATAAAAAATTCTTTGGTATGTGGATCTCTTCTCATTACTAGCTTCTATTATTGAATTTTATATGAGTTTTATCTTACCATAATAATATGGTGATTTAGGGTCCATGTTGATCGAATCTAATGAAACTTTTAATGGGTCTCTTGTTCGTCCATTGGATTTATTGGTTCTTTATTAACATATTATGTATATTTTCACATTTGGGGAGTAGTTTTAGTATTTTAATATTGGGTGATTCATTAGATTTCCTTTTTTTCATAAACCCTAAGAGTAGTCTTTCTTCTGATTAATTTTATTATTGGTTTTAAAAAAAATTTACAATCATTGAAAGTTGTTATATGTGATATAAATGTATGATAATTATGTTCCATTGGTTTTGGAAATCAATCTATCATGTATGTATTTAATTTATGTGTTTCTTGGGTTATGTTAGTGTAAAATATTATTAAAACATGAAATTGTTCTAACTATGAAAGGAAAGTTCGTGGAAAAGTGGAGTAGAAAATGGGATTCAATGCATAGAAAGGATTTTAAAAGAATATATATATATATTTAGTCATGAAACACCCTACATAGAACTGGGTTGATACTGTAATAATAACAAAACACTATTTTATTTGAATTAGTAGTCACTTGTTGGGGTAACCACTTCCCACTAGGCTTTGATATTACTCACCCTAATATAAGGGTTAGGATTATTATCGTTTCTTCAATCATTTTTTTGTGAGGATGATATATTTATAAAACTATAGATACCTTAGGGATTCCCCATAATTCTATTCACAAATTTTTTCTTTACATGGATTAGTTTTCATATTATATAATTGTTATTTTTGGTTTTATTTTATTAAATGTTAATATAATATATTAAATTCTTTCTAGCCAAGATTTATTAGTTTTATGTAAAAATTATTTCTTATGAAACACATGGTTTGGTCTTAATGGGATAGTGGTTACCATAACCTATAAATAATTAGTGGGGGTAACTAGAACGTTTTTGGAAGATTTGGGTACAGTAAAGGTGTCTATTGGTGGTGGTTGGTATTCATAAAAGAATATCACGGGATGATGAAGGTGACTTAGTGGGACTATGACCTCATGTCACATGAATATATGTAGCATATTATGTGGTATTTGTGTCCCTATTTTTGTATCTTTTTTATATATTTCATAATTACCTCCCATCCCAATATTTCTTTACATGTGTATGATTGACCCTAATATTATTATTTTGTCAATAATAATTCTTTATTAAGAGTTATGTTGTTATATTTTTCATGATATTTTGTTTATATCATGGAATTATTATTATTAATGGTTTTGTTATGTTTTATTGAGAGAAGGACTTACCATGTTATGGGAAAATCATGTTAGGTTAATAGTTTAGACTCATTGGATGGTTTTATTTGAGAAATAAAATTCCGAATATATGTTTTTGTTCCCAATAACTACTTTACAACCCATGGGGAAGTCAAATAATTTTTGGACCTTACTATAAGAAATCTTGGGTTCCCAAGTTTTGTTTAACCAAGTTTCGTTAGTGAATATATCTAACGCTCTCAGAATATTTTAGAAATACTAAATATTGGTTGAGGCTCAAATAGTTTACAAAAACTGAATATCATACAAAGATTAATTATTTTATAAAAATAGAATAACTTAAGTGATCATAATAGCATATAAGTAATAAATATAATACATTTCTTAGGTATCTTAAAAAAATTGAATTTAGTATCCAACATTGATATCTTATAAAAACTAAATATCATACTCACTCATTAGTCTTATGAAATACCATAGACGTCTTTTAAAATTCTTTGATATCTTATTAAATCCTTCCTTTATGAGTTTTTTATGTCTAGTGAGCTGAACTTTTATAAAATATATTGTGGAAATGGGGCATTGTAAATTTTTATATTCAATAATAGAGTTTTATAATTTCTATATATGAACATGGAACCTCCTCAAATCCATCCAAGGTATCATCACTACATAATAAAACTCATACAACATTGATAGCTTTTAAATCAGACTCAAGCATATTCATCACCATTACCAAGATGTTTTTAATCATACAATTTTTTTTTGTGTTCACCAATGAAAATTCACTACCTCATTGTTTCAAAATCAAACCAATCAAGAAAACTGTTGATTCGAGAGATATTTTAAAATTTATTTGAAACCATTTATGATAATTCATTATTGAATGGATTCCAAACATAATTGCCAAAAAAATTAATCTTATTGCACTCATCTTATCATGATTCACAAAAACATTATAATTATGTTGTAGGTAGTGCATCCTTAATCCTTTTTAAACATGTCCTGATTCAATATAAATCATATCTTCAATCATTATATATTTTTTCTACATAGAATATATCTAGTTGGGTATTCAAAGCTATCATCTTCACTCTTATTTACCAAAATTATAGGATATCATATTCATTATCTTAATTTCAATCCACATTTATCAAACAACTTTAATACACATTGACTTTATTTGCCACAATAATATGTATGACATCTACATCATCATTGCTATTAATACATTAAAATTCTTCATCATAACCATTGGAAACATGATCCGTGATATAAAAATTTACAATGAAAGATACCAAATCGGGTTAGATATAGATTTTCATTAGGTGAATTGTATAAAAAATGCTATAATTGTTCTACATTACCATCATCTAAATATTTACAAAGGATTATGTAAATATATCTACTTGGTGGAATTACTTTCATATTTCTCTTATGAATATTTTTTTATGATGACCATTCAAAATTCCATTTGGAGGAATAAAAATTCATGGAAAACACACATTATTTAATGGGATATAGTAAATTTAGTGTTAGGAACAACTATTTTGATAGAATTGAGATTTTTTGGAATTCTGGAAAAAAAAACTGAATTTGATGCAAAATAATCAATCAACATATGGTAATTTTAAATAATATGATATTTATTAGAAAGTCCTATTTTCCAAACTCAGGTATGGATTATTATGGGGGAAACTACACCCCCTATTATCATATCCTTTTATCTCAAATATAAACAAGTGATACTTATTCTAGATTTATTGAGAAAAAATAAAAAATAAAATGGATGCATACTTTTTATAATTCCAATGACTATCAAACCCTTCATTAAACATTGTGTTTTTCATAAAACAAATCATAAACCATCCCACCAACCATATATAATCCTCAATCCTAATAAAATTGTCTTTGTACTAAAGGAAGTACTTATATTATTTCAAGTGTATATTATCTACCCAATTTCTTAGAATGATTAGGTAATAAAAATTTAAATTTGTACCATATAATAATAGAATTAATATGAGTACCATTGAGGATATTTATCTTCATACTAAATGGGTGACAGGTGGATAGAGTGTACATAGTCTATTGTAATTTTAACTCAAATAATATAAAATTGAATTTCCTATTTCCCTTCACTGGTCAAGTACCTAGGAGGCATGAGTTCTTATGATTCTTAAATTGGTATTTAGGGTGAAATGAAATTGATTTCACCTTATTAGAATAATGGAAAAAATATTCACATATCAACTTTATAGTTTTTATTCAAGAAGACTTCCTTAAGGATTATTTATCACCAAAATAACTTCTCATATTACATTATTGAAATATGAAATAACATAGTGGGGTGGTGTGGATAAGGATTCATAGATGAATTCTACATCATTTGTGATATAATTGAAAAATACATAAGTAGAATTGGTTGGTTTTTTAAAGTTGTAAGGATAAGAACCATTTTATAAATTATAAAATTTATAATTTAATAGTAAAGTAATGAATTTTACCTATGTATATTGTCTCTCATAGATGTATTTAAGTAAATAAACCCATGATAAATTATAAGACATGTTGGTTTATATAGAATTTGTTATTAACATAATCTAAATTTCATGATCCATTTATTCTATACTACTCAATGGTTTTCCTTCTGTATAAATAAAAGGCAAAGAGGATTCTTTCTTAACACTAATTTCATGTCTTATCTCTCCATAAATAATGCAATCTCTTAATTAGAAACATCCCTTCAAACTCATATCTGTTTAATATGACAATTTTATAAGAGAATGTTTAGAAAAGTGATGTAATAAAAATACATTTTTCATTGATTATTCAATAAATTCATTACTTGATTCACTAATAAACTATATATCCACTAAGAAGGAATTTATTGTTAATATATTTTCTTTAGAAAAGTTTTGTTCTTATCTTTTAGGATTTACATCATTGTTTTCATTGGTTATTCATTATTGAAATACCTTTCAAAAGAGAGATTCCTATTCCATATTGATTAGGTATTTCTTTCTATTATATTGATTTGATAAAATAAATAAGGGAAAAAGTGTATTGAAAATATGGTAGATTATCTTCTTTCTATGTTATAATTCAAGGATTGTCCATAACATCTTTTTTATTCGATTAATTTCTTAATTATAACCTATATTCTATTATTAATTTCCCACACAATAATAATACGAGGAATTATTTAGTTATTGGTGTAATTTCAAAACTCATATGGACTCGATCAAGGTGTAAAATTATTTATGATGTCAAAAATAAATTATTTGGGGATTAATACCAATATATTTCTTTTTCTTGGTCAATTTATTAGGAGATGTTCCCAAGAGGGAATTTTATCATGGAGTGGCATATGGAAAACACATTTCTAAAAATGAAACCACTACCAAGTTTCTATAGAGTGGTTTATTTAATAATACACTCTCTTGGGATTCCTAAAAATTATTGAAAATGTTTCCTCAATTTCAACAATTAAGATACATCATTAAGTGGAATAATATTTCTATTAATCCATATATTATTATAGAAATATTTTATTATTAGGGAATTAATTTTATATGACCCTAATGAAACTCTTATGGAATTATATACTTCAACATAGTTATAAATTATGTCTCTAAATGGGTTGAGTATATTACAATCATGTTCATTGAGAATCATGCATTTATTTACTTCATCAAAGAAAATAAATTTTCAATATTTAGAATTAATAGGTCTATAATTAGAGTCCAATGAAGTAACATTTTTATTCACCCTTTATTAGAATGCATGTACATGTGGGGGATCACTTAAAAAGTTTCAATAGCCTACCACCAAAAAAACCAATTATAATGATTTATTTGGGAATTGGAAAATAATATAAATTCATGTAAAATTCTTAAAACATTATTTAAGAATGTTTTGTCTTTCAAAATTAGGGATTCATTTGAAAAAATATGATGATATACAAAACCACTGCAGTTATGTCACGATATCATATGATTGGGATAATTAATTCAATTTACAAATTTAAATTGAGGATAATTCTTTTTAGAAATCAATAAAATAAATTCTTTCATTTAAATATCTACAATAAAAGGGAAATTGGTATTTAATAAACACGGGGAACATAAAATATGGTATCATTAAAAAACAAGGAGATAAATCTAGTGTTATATCCTACAAAATTAGGAATATTCATTTGTAGGAAATTAAACATGAAAAATTGGATCTCCTATACAGTTAAAAACATATTTTTTACCCAAGAAAGATAATATGGATACTGTTAGTGCCCAATATTGGGAATCATATAATCACTTATATTGAATTTCATATTGAGGATCCCACTAGGGGTAAAATAATTAAGGTTAATGGTCATATTATGATTCCATTCATAGAATTATACCATATACCTAAAATAGGTAAAGGGTAGAATGATAAAATCTTTGAATAAGAAAAAAAATTATATGATATAGGTCTATGTTGAGCTAATAGATTTTTGAAAAGAACCTTTTATGTGAAACTAAAGTTTTGAAATTATTTTATTTTATATTTCATTTTATTTTATTATTTTTTTTATTAATAATATATATATATATTTTTATTTTTTTGAAAATTAGAAACCCATAGGTTGGGTAATATCCCCTTTATCATTGGTGATGTCGTGTGGTTCAAACCCATGATAGAAATGTCAGATGGATATAACACAAACAACAAGATTAAATTTTTTCCTACGTCAATTTTATATCCTTTATAAATATATATACATTTACAATATAATTTTTAATATATAAATATATATATTTTTGTATTGTAATATGAACACTAATTTGTTCTTTAGTTTTTTAAAATAAACAAAAATGTTTTTTGTTTCAATTATGTTTTTTTAATTAAGGTTTCCCCTGTGGTTTTCTTGTTGTTCTAATTGGGTTTATGTTTAATATTATGGTGATTCTGATCTTAAAGGAAATATAGTCAAATAATAATCTTTATAATGATAAAACCAATATTTTCACCCTCCATGAGAAGTATATGAGTGAAATATAGCTCATATTATTAATTAATTTCTAAATAAATTTCTAATTTCTCAAATATTTTACATTTTTCTATAAGTCTATAAAAAATCAATTTGGAACTCCTCACCTCTATTTCCTCCCCCTAATAAATTTAATTTCTTTAATATAGTTGTTTTTTTAATTCTATGTTTAGTTGAAAAGATAAAAATCAATCAATTGAAAATGAAAAATATGTAACCTTAACTATAAAAATGAACTTCATGTGAGTTTTAACTAAATGTCAAATAATTTTTATTATTTTACAATAATCTTAATGAATGATTAAGTTCGTGATAATAATTTCTGAAACGATGGTTATTTTTGGGATTTTTCACTATTAATATTTTCACTTATATAATAAATATTTCACAGAGCATGTATTTCATATTTTATGGTATGGTTTTGAATTCTTAGTGTATGTACATAAATATAATAATTTTAGTGATCATTTATATTTTAATATTTTTATTCAAAAAAATTAAAAAAAATCTAATTTTTTGTATAGGGTGTTATATATATATCACATATAACTTCTCGTTCTTCTATATAGTGAATCCATAGTTTTCAATATAATAGTTTTGAATTATATCTCTATTAGTAGAAGTTTAAATTTATTATTTATGGAATTTACAAGAGATTGTTCAAATGAATTTGATAATCAATTGGTTCCCTAAGGCCTTAATTCCAAGGATTAATCATGACTATCTCATTTCAAGTTTTGAAATTATTAAGAACAATTTCAATCGCTAAGGAAAAAAGTGAAAAAAAATGAAAAAAATGAAAAAAAAATTGGATACAATTCTTAGTGTCAGAACTTGATTCCCACCTTTAACTTCTATAATTTTTCCCTTGAATGAAAATGAAAACACAAACTTTTGTAATACGCAATACATAGTTATGATTAATTAAAATATAATGATATAGGGAAATGGATTTGAATAAATGAATGGGATTATGATTGGAATATTCTAGTCATCATAAAATTTTTTCGATGCTTTTTTTTGGTTTCAAGATTAATTTATTTAGGAAGATAATAAAAAACATTTTATGATAAATTTTTTTGGGGATTTAAATTTTTATCATTTTGAGATAGTTATTTTATAATGACAAGATATACTCAAGTTGGTGGTGTTATTAAATACTAAAAGAGGAAAATATTCATTGATTATTTTTTAATATTCTTTTTATTAATTATTCATAAAGAACAATAATAGATCATTTTATAATTTAAACTTCATTTCTCTTCTTGTTTTCAATTCTTGTGTAAAAAAGAACTAGTACTCACCACATTTAGTGATGCCCTATAAAACACACACTAGTCATTTTTTGAATGTTAACTTTTAGGATCAGGTTACCGTTGTTTAAGTTATATTTCATCCTTCTTAAGTAATAATATATCTATTTATGAAGAAAATAATCTATTACATTCAGTCAGAAAATTTTTAGGTGGGGTGAGGTGGACATCAGTCCACAAAAAGATAATTTTTAAAAATCATACAAATCAAGTGAAGTAAAAAAATTCTATATTTTGTATAGATTAAATCATTTGTAACATTTCATTTAACTAAGTAATGAAATTATTATATATTTTATAAGGTTATCATGGTGATCTTAGATGATAATAATAGGTAGGGATCTATTTTGTGTCCTAGTATGAAAGAAACCCATTTTTAACATATCTTCCAAGTAAATAATTTAATTAGGATTATTTTTTTAAGATTTTGTAGCAGATCAGGTTTCATATTTTATTATTCTATAACTAACTCAAATTATATAATATAAATGGATATTTTTTTAATGTTAAAAATTGGAAAACAACCTGGATTGATTTTGTTTCAAGTTGTTAAAATTCCACTTTTTACAAATGATCTACCCACCTATCGCAAAAATCATATATTTTTATGACATTAATATATGGGGGTTGACCCAAGGTCAAAAGATTATTTTTTACGATAATCCTAATGATATAAATAGAAAAGAAATTTTGTGTTTTTTCAATATTTAATTTATGATATTTGTTTGTCTAAAAATTTAATTTTCTCATTTAAGTTTCTCAAATAACTATAGTTTCTAAATGAATGTTATTAATTTATGATGTTATGTTATTATTATAATTATATAAATACTTTTTACCCAATATTTGAATTCATTAACACTAGAAAGTGTGAAACTCTTCATAAAATGGTGCATTTTCATTATTTTATTGTTTTCTCTTCTTTAATTACTATTAAATGAGTATACTTTTATATTAAATTGTTATTTTTCATCAATAAATATATAATACTATTATAAGTTAAACCATAGAAATTCCATGGAGTTGTATGGAATTTTATTTCTTATATAATTAATTTTAAAACAATTATTTTAGTTGAGGTTTTCATTCGATTATTTAATTTCTTCATCGTCCTTATTGATGTTTAAGGCCTCACATTTCAAGTATCAATATTATTAATTAACTTTTAGTCCTTATGAATATGAACCAGTAAGGTTTTTGTAGTTATTAAATAATTAAATCAAGATCATAGTTTTTATTTTATTTAATTAAATGTTTTTAAAATTTTCTAAAAAAAATCTGTCAATCTACCCCAAGAAATAAATGAGACTTTCCCAATTATCATTACTCAGGTTCACTTAGATATTGAAAAACATTTTGAACCCAATTCAAAGAAAACATTTGTTTGAAACTTTAGAACCAAATCACTCAGTAAAACATATATATGTCATTATATTGTTTTTTAGGTCTCTGATTACTTGAAAACCCAAGCAATGATGAAAAAAATACATCAAATCATTGGGTATATTTTAGTGAAAATTGATAAATCATAATTATTCTCTATAGAAGAAACATTTTCTATCACTAAATAGCTAATACCTTTACTACTTACTCCAGTTTTGTGTGTTTTCTCCAATGAAAGAATGGACTGACTATGGAACACACTACCTTCACCAATATAAGTGATCAAAATCCCATTATAACTTATTAACCTACTTCACTACTATTAATAAAATTATATCTAATGAATATAATTTAATAAAGGGAAACCAAATAAAGATAATATAATTAATAAAATACAAAAAAATTGAAAAACATCACCAAATTCCTACATTCAAAAAGATACCCATTTGATAAAACAAGTGGGAAATAACCACATAATGTCATTAAAATTCAAGAGTGATGTGTGGTAGAATTTTCCATAGATCAGAAAAAAGGGAGTTGAACACCATAAATAAAGATTCACAACTCAATTACAAAGGGAGAGGAATTTATATACCACTAACAAAGCTACAACACTCTTTGATTTTAAAATATGATTATTATTAAATAATGTAATGTATCATATATTTTTATCCATATGGAACACAGAACATAATTAAAACTTTGATATATTTAGTAAAAAAGATAAATATTATGTTTTATTGTTAAAACCTATAAATTAAATAAGAGATAATGAGTAAGAGTAACATCGATAGGAAATATCTATAAAAATAATATAATTTCTACTTTTATAGTGAATCAATATTCAATTAGTGTATATAAAATGAAAAAGAGAAAAATTTTATGCTTAAAATATACTTTTCTAAAATTAGTGTTTTATTTCACGAAAATAACAATATATTGATTATTTTGTAATGAAATATATTACTAATATAAATAATATATTATCAATAAATTAATTCTTAATTGATAGGAACTGATAATAAACAATAGTTTACATTTTAAATTACAATTTTTCTTATAGGAAAAGTTATCCACTATATTTTTTGATTTATGTATATATTATGTTATCAAGTATTGTAAATTTAATTTTAATTAATTAATATCATTTTTTTATTAACTATATTGATAATTTCTTATATGATTTTTTAATATTTTTCTAAGAAATGGGTTTTATGCATGAATATATTAAAAATCGTTCTTTCATATATATATATATATTAATTTTATTTTGTAAAATATAATTTTTTTTAATCCATGGTTCCAAATTATTTTTATATTATAATATTATTTTTAGGCATTTAAAATAAATTACACAGGATAAAGACTAATTAGCATTATAAACGATAATGTTTTAAACATTTTATTTGAAATTAGTTATATAATTTTTATATAAATAAGTTAGATGAATATACTTAAATATATTTCTCTAATATGATGATAAAACACCTAAAAAAATATAAACACACATTCAATTTATATATAATGGTAAATAATGATAAGAACACTTAATATATAAAAAGACATTTTTCTATCAAAACAATGTTTCCTATATCATATATATCAAATTGTAAGTTAATTTACTCATATATAAAAATATAAATTTGTTAAATTGATCTAAAATTTGGATTCTTAATTTTTAAATTTAGTATGAAGTTCTATCAAATATTTTCTGTAATAAAATAATTAACATAGTGAATTTTTAATCAAAAATCACAAGCGTAAAATGGGTAAATGAGGTAATTTGAAATTTTAATAATCAAAAGGTAACATGTACCGTATTGAAAGAGTTTTTAGGTATAAAATTCATACCCACATATCTCAAAACCATTTCCCCACCAAAATCAACATAAATCCCCTGAAATTCCATTCTTATCCCTTACCTAACATTATTTTCCATAGATTTTTCCCTTTTTCAACAATAAAATGATCTCACTTCCAACCACTTTAGGCCACACATATAGTTAAAATTATAATGAAAATCAGATAAATTTATTTTTTTAGATCCCCTATCCACTTTTAGTATCCCTTTTCCACGTCAAGGTACCTCAATTCATTCCTTTGAAAAGGATACATCATGAGAATATCATAATCCTAAACATAAGTATTACTTCCTATTTTATTTTAATTCGTTATGATTCCCACAAACCCTCCTCCAAAACCATTAAAAAATATTTATATTATTAAATTAGTATAAATAATATAATAATATCTTGTTATTTTTATGGTATAACCATTATCTATTCACTTATCATTCAATTAAAAATATTGAAAAATGTTGGTCATAAGTGTTTGTGAATTATTTCATCCCTGAACGTCACGTTTAATTTTCATCATCAACATTAAATCATTGTTCTTGAAGTGTATTTACTGAATATATATGTTTTTTATCTATTTATTTATATTATTTAAATATTAATTTGTAATTATATAATTATTATAACAAATTATAAATCATTTTAACATTAACGGTTATAAACAAGCATACTAAGAGGAAACTAATCAATATTCTTAATACATAATATTTTCATATCCATTAAATATTATTTTAATTAATTTAAATTTTAATATACAACACTAATAAAAAAATAAAAATGATCATTATTATTCTCTTATAAAAATATTAATACTAAACGACCTCATAATTATCCATTAACCATAATAGGTTCATGGTTGCATCGATTTATCCACATAGTTGAAAAATTTTATGAATTAATATTATAAATTAAAATGGGAACATGATTAAAAGTATAATATTATTTCAATTGGTCAATAATTTTTTTAAAATTTATATCAATACTTAATTCATTAATTAAAAAGACACCTTGATCGTCAAGAATAACCAAAACATGTTTTTTATCGATTTTATCATCAAGGATAATGACTTAAACTCTAATGAAAAATGTCTTAAGAATAATAAATAATTATAAATCTTAAAAAAATCAATTTTAATGATATTTTAGTGATGAAAATTCAAAAAATAATGAACATGGTCTCTTTTATTATGAAACTAGTTCAAAGAGATACAGATTACGTACACCATGTATTAAAAATAGAAAAAAAAATTAAATAATATTTAACTACATGATGATTATAAATGATTTCCATAAATGTTAATAGTTATGAATAATTTTATTTATTATGCATTTAGTGAAAATAAATATATCATTTGGGATTTTCGGTGCTAGTTCAGAATGAATCTTGACAGAGTTAAGGGTTTTGTTCTCAAATTCATCTCTGTAAGACATATTTGTTATTATGAACGTAATTTCGTTTTTGTGGTGTTTATAATAAATATTATAGATATAATATCCTGAATATTATTATAATAATTGTATTTTATGTTCAATTAAAATCACTCTATTTAAATCTATGTTTCTTAAAGTGTTACTTAAGCAGAATTGTTTTTATTGGACTCAAGTCTAATTTTTTGAGACATGTTACATGTCAGGCACCATATTTCCTTTGTATTTTGATTTACTGAATTAATATACCATAAATGTTCTATAAATTTTTTTTTAATTTATGGGACCAAATAATCCATATAGAGATCTTTTCTTCAAATTCCTTCAAACTCAATCATTACCATGTTCATAATAGTTTTTTGTAACTCAATATTCATTAATTTATTATAGTTCACTTCAAATTATATCATATAGGTAGAGTATACTCCTCAATTTTATTTTATTGTATGTGATTTTATCATTTTATAAATTTTTACCAGATAAAACCATTTTCAAATGATTCTTTTTTCATGGAGTATATTGCACATAAGGGATATTAATAACTCAAGTCTCATTTCATTGAGTTATATTTTTTCATTAAGAACTTCTTCCTTACATGCATGGGTTCTCCTAGAATAATTTATTAATATATGATATTTTATAATCCTCTTTTATAAAATTATTAGTTAATGAAAATTAATTATTCATTCTCTTCTTACAATGTGTGTTTCAATTTGGGGAATTTGAAAACATTAAAAATATTTTTTTCCTCTAACCTTCACATGTTTTTTCCCTCAAGTCATTTATCCAAGATAAAATTTCTAAATTTTCATGGATCCATTGATGGTGATTATTTCTAAAATTAATAGTTTCCAAAGGCCTTCACATAACCTTTTAATAATTTATCATTCAAAATAGCATATAAATTTTATTTTATATATAAATTAAACAAAATGTTTTCTAAAATATATCTTATGATTTAACATCAATTTTAAAAAGTATTTAACCAAATAAGATTTATTATTAATGATATATATAGTTTATAATTTGGAGTATTGAACGAGTGGTATAAATAAATTATTGTTATGATAACGTTTGATTCATTCCTTGGTGAAGGTTTTTTCATTTATATCAACAAGCATCAATCGTTCAATGATACATTGGGGTAATTCTTATTTGAAACCTTATTAATTTTATATCAAGATAGATTGTGATCATTTTATTCCAAAATTTACTTAGTTATTATTGACACCCATAACTGTGTGTTATGAACTTTTCCACTGAATATTTATTAGTTTTAAATACAATAGAAAACTATCAATATTCTTTGAATGTAGGATTAAGATATATAATCCTTGAAGGGAATAGGCTTGGGATCTAATGTATAAGTGAAAGCTATTTTAGGCCTTATTCATTTTATTTAAATTATATTCTATATATTTATGGATATGCCTCATTATTAAAAAATAATGGCAAACTAACGATAGATTTCAAGGGAATCTCGACCCAAGATCTTGTTGGGGTTTCCTCAACTACTCATGAGGAGCCAGCTTAGTCGGCTGGCATAAAAATCAAGCGTGCATAGGAAATAACCTGTGTAAGATAAGATTCATTTCATAGGGATGAAACATAGTGAAGAAGTGGGCCGACATGGGTAGGTTTCAGCAATAGTCATGAGTGGACCACGGTACTTGATTCTAGAGACATTTGGATCAATAATAATTTTTTTAAGTGATCACCATCCATTGGAAAAGTAGATGAATGATGGGAATTTCATAGGAACTATTCATGCATTACAAAATATGAATAGAACATGGGCCACATGATATGACTTATCTAGGCCATCCAATAAGTTTTTATCATCCTATTCAATCTTCACCCTATGTCAGATATTCCTGCAATCATGTGATAGCAAACATCCAGCACCCTAAAACTCTAGTGTTAGTTATTCCTCATGATCAGCCTTCTCTAATTATCATTCTAAGTCATCTGAGACTCACTCAATGTCCCTAATCCATGAATAAAATTTTATTTCATGCATATATTTATTCACGGAATCAATCCATTGGATACCCACTACTGGAAACTATCTTTATCCCCACACATCTATACCCACTATTTAGAGAAATTGACCATGTAGATTCTTTTCAAAAACATATAACCAACTTTTTAAAAAACCATTAGTATAGCTTGAGTTATACAAATAATTTTTGAAAAACCCTGCGTGTATCTCTACAAAATATTTGGTTACCCTTAGGCTCCCTATCCCTGACTCATTTTTCTTCCTTATTCATTCCCCACCTATGAGTTTAGGGTCCCCCTCTTCTCTTTAGGTGATATTTCCCCCATCTCTATGTGATATTACTCCATTAATGGAATTATGTTGTTGTGATCTATAATTGTTTCGTCCCTCTACCTCATTCATCTCCCCCAACCCAAGAGACATCTGTTGGATCGATATAAAGATGAATATGTATATTAGATGGAACAATACAAGAGGGGGTGAATTGTAGGTTTAAAAAACATTGTGTTGAATCACTTAAGAAATCAGTTTAAATGATCTTAAACTAATACGTTCACAACAAATACAATAAAACCACAGTTGTATAGAGTATAAAGGTATGATACGATATAATACTATAAGAAGAGTAAATCAATTGTATTCGAAATGAATATAATAATCAGAGTAATACAATAGTGAATCATTCTACCATAATGTGTATAGAATCTATTGATACAATATGTAACAGTATGATTGTAATTGAAACAATTAGAAATGAAAATGAAATGATGAAAGGAAACAATACAATTTCTTTTCTAATAAAATAGTAGCAGAAATATAAAAGTATTACAATTATTTTATCCCAAAGAGAAGGGTATCCTTTCAACTAGGATAAGAGGACTGTCTTACCACCACCTTGGTAAGCCCTCAGTATGATGTTCGGTATGTCTGTCTTGATATCCCTGCAAGACCTCGATTTTGTAGGTAATCAGCACCTCTGTCTTTCAAACACTTCAAATCCCTCGATACAAAGATCGGTAACACCATCTACCAATACTCAGCAGACCTCGATCATTATCACCTGATCGGTCCCACAAATCAAAACAAAGAACTTATTGAAATACAAATACTATGAATGAGCCGTTCACATTTTATAGATTCAATTATTTTACATGAAGCGAGAGAGAAGTCACAGTGTCTCTCTCTAGAACTTGATTGAAGCAAAGAATGATCAAAGTCTCTCAGTTGTTCTTCTCTACTTCAAATTACCTCTTATTTAAAGGCCTCAGGTTCTAATGATCATATTTCCTCCAATGTTCATATTTCTCCAGAAAACTCAGAAGGACTTGGACACCTATAATTATAACGGTGATATTGAGATATAAAACATGACAATGTTTTGATTAGTTTATAACTAAATCCACGACATCTTTTTGGTTAAAAAAAGATATATGAAGATGATAATCTTGAGTATGATTGACATGTATTGCTAAAGATAAAAACAACCATGTAATAAAAGTAAAATATGACTACTATTATTATTACTTAGTGTAATGTATTGATATGATGCAAAGTGAGTATGATGAACAAAAGTCAGTATGATTGACAGAGTTAGTACGATTAACATAGTCAATTCGATTTAGTCAGTACAATTGACAGATTCAGTACGATTGACAGAGTCAGTACGATTGATAGAGTCAGTTCGATTGACAGATTCAGTATGATTGACAGAGTTAGTACGATAAGTAGAGTTAGTATGATAAACATAGTTAGTACGATAACCATAGTTAGTACGATAAGAATAGTCAATACGATAATCATAGTCAGTATGATAAACATTGTCAGTACGATAAGTATATAAGAAAAGATTTTTGATTTCCAAAACAAGTCATAAAAGTCAAAAGAGCACTTTTGACTCAACAATCTCCCCCTTTTGGGAAAGCACAAAACATAAAGTAAAAACAAAAAGAAATAATTATCTCTGCCTGAGTTATTGAAAACTCCTCTGAATATAAAATTGAATACAACTAACTCCCCCTTAGGTATGTACTTTTCTAAGGATTGTATTTGTAAATTTTCTTTGAGTTAGATTTATTTGAGTAAAACATTCTCCCCTTGTAAAAAATTATCCCCCATTGTGACTTACAAAAAGAATGGGGTAGTCTTGAGTTTACTGAAAAGGTTAGAAAAAAAATGAAAGGCAATGGTAAAGAAAACATAAATCTCATTGAGATAACAAAAGTCTATAAAATTCTAGAAATGAATACAGAAAGATACAACAACACTCATTTGTTTTATCTTTCTTTTTCTTTCTTGATCAGCTCATGAAGAACAGTTTTTTTGATTAGTGAAAGTACTGACTTCTTTGTTAGGTATTTGGTAACCTCCAGTAAGCATAATAAAATTTTCTACCTCAGTATTGATAACAAATGTCTTCAATCGATCTCTCCAGTACTCATAATCATTCCCATTAAAGATATGTGGTCTATTAGTATTTAGATTGTCAATTGATGTAATATTCATCCCTTCCATCTAATAGAATGATGTAATTTCCACTCCACATGTTAGTGCAGTAAGTAGTTGAAACAGAAACTTGAAATAAAAACACTTATAAAAATAAAGAAATATGGAAAGTAGTACAAATCAGTGGAAACCTCCTCTGATACCAATTATTAGATCAATATATAGATGAATATGTATATTAGATGGAACAATACAAGAGGGGGTGAATTGTAGGTTTAAAAAACATTGTGTTTAAACACTTAAGAAATTAGTTTAAATTATCTTAAACTAATACAATTCACAACAAATACAATTAAACCACAATTGTCTAGAGTATAAGGGTATGATACAATATAATACTATAAGAAGAGTAAATCAATTTTATTCAAAATGAATACAATAATCAGAGTAATACAATAGTGAAAGATACTACAATAAAGCATATAGAATCTCTTGATACAACATGTAACAGTATGATTGTAATTGAAACAATTACAAATGAAAATGAAATGAAGAAAGGAAACAATACAATTTCCTTTCTAATACAAACAGAAGCGTTAATTTAAAAGTATTACAATTATTTTATCCCAAAGAGAAGGGTATCCTTTCACCTAGGATAAGTAGTCTGTCATACCACCACCTTGGTAAGACCTCGATATGATGATCGGTATATCTGTCTTGCTATCCCTACAAGACCTTGATTTCATAGGTAATCAGCACCACTGTCTTTCAAACACATGAAAGATCTTGATACAATGATCAGTAAAACCATCTACCTATCCTCAGTAGCCCTAGATTGTTATCACCTAATCAGTCACAAAAAAAACAAATCACTTATAAAAAAACAAAAACAAAGAACAATCTGTTCATGTTTTTTAATTTCAAGGATTTCGCACGAAGTAAGAGAGAAGTCACAGCGTCTCTCTCTTGAACTTGATAGAAGAAAATATGATCAAAGTCTCTCTGTTGTTCTTCTCACCTTCAAATGACCTCTTATTTATAGTCATCAGGTTCCAACGGTCATATTTCTCCAGAAAACTCGTAAGGAATTGGACACCTGGCATTATAACAGTCATATTGAAATAGAAAACATGACGACATTTTGATTAGTTTATAACTAACTCCATGAAATAATTTTGGTTAAAACAAAAGATATATAAAGATGATAATTATGAGTATGATTGACATGTATTGTTAACGGATAAAAACAAGCATGTGATAAAAGTAAAATATGAGTACTATTAGTATTACTTAGTGTAATGTATTGATATGATGCAAAGTGAGTATGATGATCAAAAGTCAGTATGATTGACAGAGTCTGTATGATTGACATAGTCAGTATAATTTATTCAGTATGAGTGATAGAGTCAGTACAATTGATAGAGTCAATATGGTTGACAGAGTCCGTATGACTGACAGAATTAGTACGATTGACAAAGTCAGTATGATTGAAAGATTCAGAACGATAATCATAGTTAGTATGATAAACATAGTCAGTATGATAACCATAGTCAGTACGATAAGCACAGTCAGTACGATAAGCATAGTCAGTATGATAAACATAGTCAATATGATAAGCATATATGAATGGAGTTTTGATTTCCAAAACAAGACATAAAAGTCAAAATAGGACTTTTGACTCAACAACATCAGTTGTATTCTCCAATATTCTCCCCTAATTCATGTATTTTTTTGGATATTATTCATCTTTAGATTAGTTAGTTCTATATCTGCCTTCTCTACTTTTGGTTGTTATTTTAATTTTAATCTATTCATGTGATTATTCTACATCATTTTGGTATCACTTATATCTTTGTTTTTTATTTTATAGTCTGATAGATATCAAATATAGTGTATTAAATTCCAAAAAGTACTATTTTAATTATAATTTATATATTTCGAAAACTATCCTTGGTATTTTTATGAATATCACTTAAATTTGACATTCCATTGGTCAAATATTTTAGGGAATTTTATATTTTTAGATTTGGGAAACATATTTAAGTAAAATTACGTTTATAATGTTGGTTTTAATTATCCTAGAGTTATGGGATGTAAATATTAAAGATTAATATGTCATATCATGAATAACGGTAAACTATTTAGTGGACAATTTTAACACAAAAAAGAAATAATTTTCCGATTATGTATATGATAATACTATAATAAGTAACTCTTGAATATTGTTTTATCTATGAATTTTGGTTCTTTAGGAATTCATTATTATATTTATAGTACTTGTTAAGCATGATTCTATAAATTCATAATTACGATTTTCATATGAATTAATGATAAAATATTATTTCAAGTAATTATATATTTATATTTCATACTTTTATGATTTTTAATTAATTATTATGTACTAGTATTTGTAGAATTCTTTGGTATATGACATTAAATAATTATATATGTTAGAATGGAATTCTTGTTGGATAATATTCAATTAATTAATCATGGTTTCCATTGGTAATGTTTTAAATAAGAATTTAGTTCTTTAATAAAACATTAATGGTATGAGCCATATTTTCTCTTATTCTTATTAACATTTGTGTGTAATATGTTTTTGTGTTAAGAATTTTTCCTTATTTATTTTACCATTTCATGAGTAGTTAAAAATTCATTTCCACTACTCATTAAATGAATTAATAAATATCTATTCACAATTTACCTCAATTAAGTGGTTTTATATTTGGTGATGTAAAGGATGGGTTTCTTAAAGTGGGCTAGAATTGATTAATTATTTATTCTTGATGGGTCTTCCCAATACTAAATTCTTCTTAAATTGAAATTGAACATCATTTAAAATCTATTTTCCTTTTTTTTGAATCATATATGTAATTTTAACCATAAATAATATCCATTCATGACTAAATTTGATCCTCAATTATGTTTTCAAATTGAAAGTCCTCTATGGATAAGAAATACACATTTTTCTGTGAGTACTCTTTAGTTGTTAATTATTTCAATACATGCACCTTGTTTATATTTCTATGAGTATCCCTTAGTTTTTAATTATGATAAGAATCAATATTTCATTGGAATTATAGTATAGTATTATATAATGATCACTTACATCATTCATTATATTCCATTTGGTTTCCAATTAGTTTTCGTTAATTTATACTACACATACTTTTAATTTGTATTTGAATTTGGTTATCATTGTAATTATTTTTTACAATGTTGGTGGGAACATAATTTATTTCCTAGTAATAGAATGGATAGAATCTGGATGTATCATATAGATTGGATTTCAACCAAGTTTCAAAAGAATTTGGAAATTTATTTAGATTTTACTTATAACAAAGCTTAATATAGAGGTTATATATAGTTTTAATGTTATAATTATATTGGATTACCATAGTTAAGTTGGGAATTGGTTAGTTAGAATATAACAAAATCTAGATTTCAAACAAACTATTATTATTGGTATCATAATGGAGAGATGAGAAAATATTATAATATAAATTAACAGGAAGAAAGAAGTGGTATGGAGAATTTGATATTTTATTGGCTTCCATTTTTGAATCATCATAATAGAGATATTATTCCATTGCAATAAGGTGATGATATCAAAACACATGAGGAAAATACTAAAGATGATGATGTTGAGAAAGTGTAAAATTTAATGGATGATTCTAGAACTCTTATATATCATGAATGTACTAAAATTAAAAAGCTTTGATTTTTAATCTAGTAATATAATGTAAAACCAATTTATGAAATTTATAATTTCACCATTTATTATATTCTTACCTTTTTAAGGACATGATTCCTAATCGTGTATAAATTCCCTCAAATCATTATAAGTCATGGAAGTTAATTAAGCTGCTCAGATTTTCTACTAATAAAATTCATGCTTATATGATATATTTCTGTTTATTTTCTGAGGATAAAAGGATACCTTAATGAATATAAAGAATGGGGTGTATCTATATGGAAGGAAAATGTAGATATAAAACAATTTCTTATACCAAAGTACATTATATGAAACATTCTATTGATTCCAAGGCTTCAAAATCTATTCATGTCTGTAGAAATCTTAGCTAATATATGATGGAATAATTCTAAAAGAATTAATATTAATGATGAGATGGTTAATCATGTAGATGGATTAGCATGGTAGGAATATGATGCACAACCTCCTGATTTTATACCTAAGGTACGTAATATCAAGTGGGTCTATCTTGTGATGGTTTTAATCTATCTGGTCAGATTATTACTTCTAATATCAGGTGGTCATTTTTTATTCAAATTTATTATCTTCTTGCTTGGATGTGTATGAAAAATTCTTTTACTTTCATAGATATAAAAATATATGGACCTATGTATGTTTCAAATGATATACATATTACTTGAAACCTTTAATAATCGCATTGACGCAGCATTAGGATATGGGTGTGCGCGTTTGATGCTTCTTCAAAAAAAATATTTCAAATGCATGATGTCTTTCCCTAGAAAATATATCATTTCCCAAATGAAGAAATGTTTTTTGGTTGTATAATTAAGGGAAAACAATCATGTATTATTTATATAAATAATACATGATAAAGAGGCAAAAATATCATTGTAGTTTTATTTTCATGGGTCATCAATGATTCTTGTCAATGGATCATCAATAAAAGAAGAATTGTTGCAGGTTTTATAATATTGTTGACTTTGTACATCCACCCAACATATTTTAGGAAATGATGTTCACTATGAATTATAAGATTTTTTTTATTAGGTAAATGTTAAATTAAATACAAAGCGTCGAAAACTTTGGACACTGAAGCCACATCGAATTTGAAAAAGAGAAGTATCTTTTTGAGTTACCATATTGGTCAACCAATTTGTTATATCATTGTTTATAAGTAATTCACATTTAGAAAAAATTTGAGTCAAATTTTGATTTAAAATTTTCTAAATTTCCATGTGATGACCAAATATAACTTCTCATCTTATAGGGACTTATTGGATTAGGGTATTCACTCATAATTGCAGGATGTATATATCAGTGAAAGACAATGGAATGTTTATTATTCTTCTTTTGTAATGAAACATTTAATGAAAAATAAATTTATGAATGTGTTAGATAATATCAAGGTTCTAAATAGATATTCAAGAAACATATCTAAATGAGTAAATGGTAGGTATTTGAAAAAAAATCCCCAAAAACTCATGATTATCGCATCCTTATTCATGAATTTATTCCAATAGAAATCCAAACATTTCTATCCCATAATGTAAGTGTGAATTTGTTCTCTTGTGCTATTTTTTAGATACATTTGTGCTACATTTTTACCGATATCATTCTTAATAAAAATGTATCAAGGGGAGCCATTAATTTTGTGTGAGTAGTAAAAACATTCCTCTATTATTTTTCACATATATGATGAATTTAACAGTTCATCTTCCAATTAAATCACTTCTTGGGGGACTCATTGATTTTTTTATGTATCCTACTAAAATAAATATGTGTAAAATGATAACATATGTCTAAAATAAGAATCATCCATATTATTCCATTATAAGAGGTCATCTGGCTCAATAATGTATGTGTTTTTGTTCAATTTATTTTTATGATGTGAGCACAAGACATAATTTACCAATGAGAAAAATTCACGAGAATTATATGAAAACTGAGTCCTTGTTTCCATATCTTCCAAAAATATAAGTAATTAATGTTTCATATACACTAGCTATATTGAGCCTTGAATAGTAGGATATGTCACATCAAACAGTCTTATTAATCCATTGTTTTCATTATGAGTATTTCATGTAAGTAATTTTAATATTTATATGTTATCTCATAATATGTAATTTAACATATACCTTAAAATTTTATTATCATTTTATATAGGTAATGTAAACAAATTATAATTAGAGTTCATTGATATTTTTATTTGACAATGTGATTGGATTCGAATGGATAAGAGTTTCCGACTAGGTTGAAAGAAAAGGTATGACCATTACTTTAATTAACTAAAAATATAGATATTTTTTTAATTGTATTATTCATATATATTTTACGCTATTAGTTTACCTATTATATCTGTTCCTCGGGAATTATGATTTTTTGATTTTAGTCCTAATTCAATGGTTCGTGAATGAAAATCATTAATAATCAGTGGGTAAATTTTTTTTCAAATCATAGAGTGGTGAAAATGAGAACACAACATGATAGTGTTATGTTAACTTTTACAAAAGACTGTTATCCCAGTGCATCAAATAATCAACGCTGATATGAAAATGTGTCTTATAATGGACATGTCGAGAAATTATTATAATTGGATTACTACACTCATGGTCGAGTCACTATGATGAAATATAAATAGTTTGATACAAAGACATGACATGGTACAATTTTTATGATTGTGGATTTAGAGATATTGACATGAGTTGTTTCCCTGTTGCCGATGAACCATACATTTTTTGATCAATGTAAAAACAAGTGTTCTATATGAAATATCATCTGAGACCTAATTAAGGTATCATTAATGAAGTAATACAAATTCATATTTTTCATGATGTTGGGGAAGGAATTGACATCACTAACTCCCCCATTGGCTTTGACAAAATTATTTCATTTATTCACTAAAATTTCCCAATGTGAGCGATGATGTTGAACCTGAATTAGTGGTGGGTAATATATAGAAGCAACAATATATTTTCATGGATCATTAGGTTTACATTGACATGGGTTTTAAAGGTTGGTATTACAATACTTATATAAATTTTTTTCTTTTGGGAATGATATATTGTTTGGTTTCATTAAATTTAATAAGATTTATTTGAATTGAAAAAACTAGGTTTAAAATAGGTTTTCAAAAATTTATAACATAGTGTTAAATTATTATGTCTAGAATATGTTATGTTTGTTTATGACTTATTTTACTTCTTAGTTGTATGCATGATTTTTAAAACCCATTTCTAAAAAATGTACATTTTATTATAATGTATGTTATGAAAAATATTGGAAAATTTGAAGGAAGTGATTATTTGATGATGATTGAAAGATATGATAGTGTGGGTTTATGGATTTTTTTCCCTTAGTGAGTATAATATATTAAATATTTGTCTTCTACATTACATATAATTTAATGATCATTTTATTTATCAAAAAAATGTATTGAAATTCCATTGCACCGGAGTAGACTCATCTTTATCCTAGTAGTATGGGTCCAAATTCAGGTGCTCCTAGACCTATATAGAGAACCCACTGTACCCATTCCCACCCTAACCCACCACTGAACACCCCATCCACCACACCTTTATGTCCTTCTCTTGAGCCCCTAGAAATGTTCTGACCCATGCCTCAATCATCATCTCATTTAGAATTGTCTTCCCAAACCATGTCCAGACCACCTCCAAGGATGTTCCCAACATTACTCTATTTGTATCATTTGATATTTCCCCAACCCTAATACCAATATCCTTCCATGTATATTCAACCTCTATTTCCTACTATTCACCAAGGATCTGAATATTGTGTTCATTTAGCTTCTACTCCAATGCCTGAGGATCACCCAGAGCATACATTGGAATAGACACATCCTTCATAGGTTACTGATTCAAGACATCCCATAGATCTATCAGAGCCTATTGGGAAACCTATACCATATTTTTTTATCATAATCTATTAAATTTATATCACATCAGTTTTTATTGTTTTATCATGTCTTAATTATTCTTTTTTACCTTTTATGTTAATCAGTGGGATCTTTTAGCAGGTGAAATGGGCACACCTTATATGGGAAGAATAGAATCACCAAACACAAATAATTATGGATTTCAATGAATAAAATAAAATTATATGTAAAAATGCCATGAAATATTGAAGATTCATGGGAACTATATCCAAGTACCATGATATCATTCTAGAATAAATAGTATCATAGAGGAATACTGATAATGACATGAATAAAAAAAACATGGGAGTAGATAAGGGTAAGAAAATTTGTTAAATTTATATCTATATTATTTTTTGTATTTATATACATTAACATGTTCATTACAGCATCAGTTCAACTTTCCTGATGGTGAAGCATCTAAGGTTATAAGGTTGATGGATCTTGGGAATTTTTGGCAATCATATAAGAATTTGTGATATGTAGGTTGAAGGAGTAGTGTCTGTTTTGATTTTGAGGGTGTACCCATATTCTCTAAGATTTCAACAACACAATAGAAAAAACTGGTCGCAAATTCAAAGTGTAATGATTGTAAGGTATTCTGAATCATTAATGGTTCGCCTATAAAATTTAATTCATGTCACTTTTATTAATTTTTTTGTTTTTAGTATGTGTCGTAAAAAATAACAATGATTCAATTATATATTTTCTCACATAGGGGAGCACCAAAATGCCCAAGAAAGAAAATTTCCACATTATTTAAAATGAATAAAATAATATCTATATTTATATTGTTATTTACTTATCTTTTCATGCTGAGATTTATGTTTTATTATCTTTAATACCTTTAATATAAGAATAAAAATTCCCCATTCAATTGGATTCATAGCCAATTTTTAAATAGAATAATTTAAAATTATACTAATAGTACAATGGCCTAATATCTAATTGTCCAATTGGAATAATGGTTTAATGGAAAATTGGACTCATGTCTTAATGGCCAATTGGCCTAACTGCCTAATGGCTAATTAGCCAAATAGCCTAATGGATGATTTTTATAAATTCATAATGCCCAATTATCCAATTGGCCTAATGGCCTGATGCCATAACTTAATAATGAACTAATGGTATAATGGGCTTATGGCCTACTGACCTAATACTCTAACAGCCTAATGGACTAATGGCCAATTGTCCTACTACCCTAAAGGCCAATTTTCCTAATAACCTAATGGGAAAATTGTCCTAATGGCCAATTATCCATTTGAATAAATGGCCCAATGCACTAAGGGATAATTGTTCAACTGGTCAAATGTCCTAATGGCCAATTGGCATAATAGACCCATAGATCAATGGCCTAATGGACTACTGACCAATTGGCCAATTGTATTAATATCACAATGTCCAATTTTTCTATTGGCATAATGGGAAACTGAAAAATTGGACTACTAGTCTAAGGCCTAATGGGAAATTATCCTAGTGTCCTAACGTCATAATGAACAACTGGCCAATTAGCCAAAGGGCCTAATAGCAAATTGGCCAATTTTTTAATAGCCTAATGGAAAATTATCCTAATGGAATAATGGATAATTGTACAAAAGGAATAATGGAAAATTTTCCAATTTTCATATCGGCCTAATGGCCTAATCACCATTTTTCAATTACCATAATGGAATAGTGGCCAATTGGCTAATTGGCCTAATGGGCAATTGTAATAATGGCTTAATGTCCTAATGGACTAAAGGACTAATGGTCTAATGTCCTAATTTCCTAATTTCTTAATGTCCTAATGAAATAATGGCCTAATGGAAAATTTGTTTAATGGCCTAATGGACAATTGGCCAATTGGTGAAATGTCTTAATGGTGAATTGGAAAATTTTACAAATGGTCTAATGTCCTAATAGACAATTGGCCTAATGGACTAAAGTCTAAATTTCCAATTGGCCTAATTTCTTAATGTACTATTGAACTAATGGACTAATAGACATTTGGAAAATTTTCTTAATAGCCTAATGGCCAATTATTCAACTCACCTAAGTCAATAATGGCCAATTGGCCTAATGGCCTAATGGCCTAATGTCCAATTGGAATAATGACCAAATAGTGAATTTGAGTAATTATCGAATGGTAAATTTACCTAATCAAATAATGGCCAATTATCAACTATCTAATTGGAAAAGTGATAAATTTTCCTAATGGCCTAATAGAAAATTGTCCTAATTACCTAATGGATAATTGGCCTAACCAGATAATGTCCAATTGAAAAATTCACCTACATTCCTAATGGCCTAATGGAAAATTGACCAATTGTTATAATGGCCTAATGGAAAAATTGGACTAATGGACAATCATCCAATTGGTCTAATTGTCAAATGGATAATTAGATTAATTTCCTAGTGTAAAATCTTATTAATGACCAAATATTCAATTATTTAATTAGACAAATGGACTAAATGAAAATTTCCCAATTGTCCTAATTGCGTAATGAACTAATATCATAATGGATAATTGGATTAATGGTCTGATATCATGACTGCCAGATGGTCTAATGTCCAATTGGCATATTGGACTAACATCCAAATGGCATAATGAAAAATTGTCCTAATTGAATAATGGCCAATTGGCCAAATGGCCTAATGTCCAATTGGCCTAATGTCCTAATTTCCTTATATAAAATTGGGCTAATGGACAAACGGAAAATTGTCCAATTAACCTAATGTCCTAATATCCAGTTGTCCAATTGGCCTGATGGAATAATGGTCTAATGGCCTAATTATCCTAATGGCCTAAGGGCATGAGGGCCTAATGGACTAACGACCAATTATCCTAACGACCTAATGGACAATTTTTCAAACACCCAAATGGCCATTAAACCTAATGCCCTAATATCCAATTGTCCTAAAGCCCAAATATCCTATTTTCCAATTAGCTAAATAGCTAATGTCCAATCACTTACTGAGATAATTATCCAAATTAGCCTAAATGGTCAAAATGGTCTAATTGGCCTAAATACTCTAAATTTCCTAAATGGTCTAAATGTAAAAAATTATCCTAAATGGTATAATTTTTCTAATTGGCCTAAATGAGTTGCTTTTCATAATTATCTTAAATGGCATAATTATCCTAAATGGTCTAAATAGACTATTTGGCCTAAATGGAATAATTATCCATTATTTCCAAAATGGACTAATTGGGAAAAGTAGAAGAATTGACCTAAATAAAATAATTGTCCTAAATTGACTAATTATTATAATTTTTCTAAATTTCCTAATTTTTCTAATTTTATGAATTTTCTTAATTGATCTAAATATACTTAATGAACTAATTGTCCTAATTTCCCAAATGGAAAAATGATCAATTAAATGATTTACCAAACAATCTAACGAAAAAATAAAATTAATGACCAAATTATTCAATTACCAAGTGATTGAAAAAAAAATAACATAAAACAATTATAATCAGACCAAAATGAATATACACAAAGAATATGTGTCATACCCATGTGTATCTTTCTAATTTTTATGTATTGTTATTATTGTGCCACTAGTATCAAATTTATAATTAAATGTATATTTATATATTTATTTATTTTATAAAATTCATCAAAAACAAAATTTTCAATGAATTATATGTTTATAACTATCACATAATTCTATAATTTAGTATTACACTAATCGAATACATTTTTAGAAAGTGGTATTGGGCATCGATGGTTTTGTGTCTCAATTAAAATTATTTTCCTCGAGTATGAATAAAATGGATGTAAGTGAAGCAAATGAAAAAACAAAAAAAAATATATTTTTTTATTTATATTTAAAATATTTATACAAAATTTAAAATTAAAAAACTTGGTTATATTTTCAATATCTCTAAATGGAGTCCCTTTATGATAAAGAAGAATGCAACTTTAGGCGTAATGATCAATTGAGTTTGGTATTAGGTAAGGAGCACCAGGGGAAAGTCTGATGTCATCCTAGGAAAAACAATATCCCCACAAGGTATTGGTCCTCATCGATCTCCTCTCAGACCTCTTAGACCACCGAGCTGCAATGAGCTCTATAAAATAAGTAAAGGGTAAAATAGAATTACTGTATTATGAAATAAGTAAACTGATCGGTGAACAATTCCTAAAATCTAAGCAAGTTATAAGTCAATAAATTAGATAAAAGTCATCTACTACTGTTTATTTTTATATGGAATAAATTATATCTTTAAATGGTGCCTTGAATGATTTCAATGACGTTCCTAGTGGTAGTTGATCTGATGGTGGTGGCGGTCATGGTGATGTTGATGATGATGATGTTGATTCCACCGATGATGTAGTTGTTAATGAGGATTTTACTAATGGGGAGAAGGATTTTACATATGGGTATGAGGATGAGGATATTTGTTATGGGGTAGATATTGATCCCCTCTTTTTTTAATATAACTATAATGATACGTGTGGATGTTCTTTAATGAATTGAATTGGTTGGTCGTATGGGCATATATGTATGTTAAATTATTGTAAATTGTCTGAACATTATTACAAGGATTTGGTTGAATTCTAAATATACAATTTTTTTAATTGCATTGAATGTCCATGGTGGTTTCTAATTTATTTATAGATTCAGGATGTGATGGAATAGCAATTGTAGCTTCTAAATTGGGAAAGCTACTAATAAACTTTGTATATTTTTTCTCCTGGGAAAACCTAAACCCATGGTTTGGACAACTGGGGGTATAGATATATACCCATGGTTTTGGTTAAACTATTGGTATGATTTAATCTCTAAATTTGTATTAATGGATCCATCTCCCATAGTTCTAAAAATCATGGGTATATACTATACCCATGGTTATAAGGGATATAACCATATATTTAAACCATGTTTAATTGGAATTTTTATAGTAGTTACCATCATGTGAATTCAATCATGTAAATTATAAGAGTTTATCACAAGATAAATGAAGGGACTCGTGATTCAATTACGACACTCAGATGGAGACAGCTAAATCATACAGTTTTAATTAGAATTAATGATGCAAGAGGCTTCCAAATTTCATCATTTTAATTATTTTCTCCCACGAGACCAATAATTTGAAGTCTCCAAATTATATAATTAAAATATTATTTTGTGAATCTCTCAAGATTTTTCCAAAAATCCATTACAAGAATAAACAATGATCATGTGATGTTATTGTATCTATCACACAAAACATCAATAGTCATCATGGATTCCATCATACAAATCTATCTCAGGATCTTATGATGTGAGTTAAATGAATCTTCTACCACTATCATCCAATACATGTGACTCTATGAAAATGAAAATTGGAGATACTCTAAATAGCCTTCACCTATATATTCCCTAACTCCCCATAAAAAATTCAAACACAAGTGAAGGGGAAGTGGAATAGAGATGATCAAGGGATAAGTGGAGAAGGGAAAAAGAGGAGAAGATTATGTCGCTTCCTCGGGAGTAATTTTCTAGGAAATCATGATACCCATATTGAGTTTCATCAAGATATTTCTCCACATGATTCCCTTGGGATCGTACGAAAGCATGATGATTCAAAAATCATTTTAGATCAATGTTACATGAAGCACTCATATAAATATTTGTGGGAATGAAAATTATCATGTGAAAACCCCTTTATTTTTATATAAACTCGTGAACATGTCCTACCCTTTATCAAATAAACCCTAGGAGGTGTGGCCTTGACATGAATTCTAAGAAATTAATCCTTCTTTAAAGGCTCTAATATGAATCCCTAAAAAATATTCTCAAAACGGAACACAAGACCCTCATTTGGGAACATGATCCTACGAATAATAGAACATCACATGACATAATATTATAGGTTCCTATTATGAAATTATTGTATATGAAATGGGTGTGATATGTATTTCGATGTTGATTTAGAAAATAATAAGAGCCCTTGGTCTTGTGGTACCTATCTTTGTCCACCCAATGTTGGTCCTCACACATGTGGGACACCCATGCAGGTGTCCACAGACATACACTAGTAGAAAATTAATTCTTATAGATAGTCTTGAAGAATGAATCACATGAACCTTATGTATTATGAAGATGTAAATCTTTAGGTATTGTGATGTTCACATGTGGCCTTGGAAGTGGTCGATTCAACATTTGACACTCTCATGGATCCCCATCTATATAAAGGGAATACCATGTATAAGAACAGCATACATGAATGTGGGTTGTAAATCATCTTCTTTTTTCCCACATCCATGCACATGGTGGCTCTGACACATAGCCCCCATGCATGATCAAAGAACCCATCGCACGACCCACTATGAAGTCATGTGAATCACACGAGAAATAGAGCATCATATGGGAACCCCTCGATATTTATTCATACTTAACTAGCATTTAGACCCAAGAACAATCCCCATATCCCTATGTATACTTGAGATGGTGTTGTCTCAACATAAACCTTATCCATGTCATGGCTCTAGTGTGCATCCTCTCCATACATTTACAAAACTCATCGTATGACCCACTTTCAGTTCATGATAATCCCATGACCAATGTATATTCATTTTAGTTCATCATGTGATAAATAATCGGAATGTATTAGGAATTTTAACCTATATAGACTCATGGATATGTCCTCCATGTTTCGTATAAACCTGATTAGTAATGGGCATGATGTGATCCCTTTGAACATGTAACACTTGGATTGGCACATGATCATGATAAAGTTCTCAAGGCCCCATCATGTGATTCAATTAAGGTGACATAATTGAAATATTACTAACCAGTATAAATATTCCTTAGGGTAGTCCTATGATGTTTTACATTGATTACAAGAGTGACCTTGGATAATTCTATTTTGAACCCATGATAGGACTTGGAAAATTCATATTGGTCTTGAGAAATTCAATGGACGGTTCACTTTCACCATGTTCAGACATCCTTGGAAAGGTGGGTTGATAATGAAGCGAAATCCTAGAAAATCCAGTTGATCATGTGAATGAAACTGTACATTTCCACTTTGGTCATGAAAATACATCCCAAACAATTAACTTTGATCTTGTTAAGACATCCTGAGAAATTTAAATGATCATGGGAAGGATCCCATACATATCAACTTCGATCATGTGAAGAATCTTGGACATCTGAAGAAGACACCTTGGGATGTGTCTTCCATGTTATACTGACACCCCAAAAATATCGATAAAACAATAATTATGTTTCTAGTTGAAAATATAGAAATTTTGAGTGGATACCCTAGACATGAAAACTTCATCTGGAAAACACACTCCGACTTATACTATGTAGACCCCCAGCCAGGAACCACTAGACAAATAACCCCTTTATAAAGTAGTTTAATTAATGGGTTACAGCCACATAATCATGTGACCCTATTTGTTCCACACCCTTGGATGGTCTCTCCATGTCTTAACAAGAATCTTCAATAGACCTTTAGTGGTTTCGATCACTCTTTATCTAGCAAAAGTGAGAAACAATTATGCAAATGAGTCTTCATCCTAGTATAGGACCCTAGAATTGCAAAACCTCAGGGATAACAATGATGTATATTTGTGTAAAATCACACACTAACTCATCAGTAGGGGTTAAATAAATATAATGAGTATAATTCTTTTCCAAGATGAATATATGGGATTCCTTCCTATGTCCTATGCCCCAATGGGCATACATGCTGGTGTAATTCCCTCCATACCCCAAATATTCTCAACTTCGGAGACTAAATTCTTCCTATGAGACAATCATCCTTCCTCTTCCACCAGTGTATGGGGAGTGGGATTGTACACAGGAATCCTTGGATGTGTATTCCCCCCAACCATTACCACAATTACCTCGAACACCACAATGGGTTAGTGATGAATCAAACTACAATGACTCGGATTTCAATTATAAATGGGAAACTTAAGAAGACTTTTTAAGGACCAAGACCACAACCATATCCTCCTTGAGAATGGTGATCATACTACTCCAAGGGAATATTTTTTGTGCAATACCTTGTGAAAATGTTCCGATGTATGATTTTATAAACTCCTACTATTTCGTGTTTCTCACACTGAGCAAAGATCATGTGGGCAAAGACACTGGCGATGATTGTATCAATTACATGATGAGAAATCCCCACGTTTGGGCCCATCATTGGGATGTATGTTTGATTACATCTCATATTCACTCAAACTATCCTGATTCCCAATGATGGATATCAGACCATCCTTATATGCATAATTCTATCATATGTAATTTATTGTCCCATCTTTCATGAAACAAACACAAACTACGTAGACTTTGATTCTTGTCTTAACAGGATACATAGAACACCTCATATATCCCCAAGAACTATATTCTCATATTTACTGCATGATGTTAAATTCCATGGATTTCCATTGTCACATGACCTTAAACTATGTCAAAAAAAACCACATGGGTTTTGATTCATGTTCTCACAGAATATGTAGTACTCCTCAAAGAGTTTTAATCCCATCTCCAAGACTCCAGACTCCTTCCTCAATTTTAATAAACTTCAGAGAACCCAAAAATAGATATAAACTAAAGCATCATAAATGAACAAGAAAATGTTGGACAACATTTCATATACACATTTTTGATCCTTTTAAATGCATGTTATTAATCAAGTTATTGTCATAGGGGTAACTAGTCTCGTATTGGGGATTGGGAGGGATTTCATGTACATATCTTAAATCTATAATAAAGTTTATAAATATGAAAAAATTCCCCCCAAAATGGTGTTATGATCCCAACAAAACATCCTCTTGAAAAAAATGAGTTCCTAAGAACCATTAGTTTTTAAACCCCGAAAGTCCACCTACCTTTGTAAAGAAGGTATGTACTCAGCTGTGGATGTGTGAACCATTGTGACCTTTCATTAAAGAAAAATATGGTATAGCTGAAACAAAAAAAAATTATAAACACCCACAATTAACCACAACCGATCTTCAGGTGACACAACTATAAATATTTTAGGAAATAAAATGGTGAACCCAATATAAAATCATGTAATGATGGTACAGTTGAACCATTATAGACATTGTGTATAATATATCCTATACTGGGGGAACCATCCACATCATTCCAGGAATCAAAATGGTGAACTGAACATGATATATTTTAACTTTGTTAGGCCTTTCATGTGTTAAAAATGATAGAGTTCTCAATTCTTGTTAGGCCATTTTCTTCAAAAAAAAAATTGAAACAAAATGGTAAACCTGACATATTTTTTAATTGTGTTGTACCATTCATAAAAATAATGGACCACCTATTTATCCTTTAACTATAAATGTAATTGATCGACCATGTACTTCTGTATATGTTTATACACTAAGAATGTGTCTTTTTTCCTTACCAAGACTCCTCATAAACCTTATAATCAAAATGAAATCCCTGAATGTCTTGATGGATTCCAAGACCACTGTAGAAAAAATTTCCTTGAGGCCTTGATGTATGTTGTCACCAACACAAAACCTCGTGTTCCAGATGGTAGAAGTTTCGGTCTAAGATTACCATATCAATAGATCCACCCCATATTTGGAATTTGATCATGAAATCCTTCGTAGGATGAATTCTTATAGGATTTATTTCCTATGATAGGCCACATAAGAAGAAGTGGAACTTGTTTCAACATTTAACCACATTGGGATCATATTTATAGACTCCAGTAACATATTCCTTCCCTACATAAGGGAGGTGGATGAGGATAATCACCATGTCAACACAACCACAAAAAATATTCCTAGTAGATCTACCATCCATTTTGATCATTGACATGTGACCATGATTCCATGAGGATCTTCAGGGGAAGTTGTGTCTACCATAAATATCCAAATTGTCACATCCATCTGGAGATCCCTTCTGGTCTATCCAAATAATTCAACTCCACAGAATGATTGTATCCATCTTACCTCTAATCTATTGGAGACCCACTAGTGAATCCTCACAATGTCCTATAATCAATCCTTGAACATCGCTAGCTTAGTGCCTCTGAATTCATCACAATTATCCCTCGTGAAAGTTGAATCCTAGGGAGTAACTCATCTCATATATTTGGGGGATTTTTTAACATATTTTACCATGGTATCATCTTTAATATGCCAACTGACCCTTAAAATAGTAATTTTGGAACCAAATCACCAAAGGTTACTTTAGGCACTGACCTTTCAAATTGTACTATGGGAATCGACCCCTCAAAAGATACTATGGGAAATGAACCATCAAACGGTGCAATGGGAACTATCCCACTAAATGGAATATTGGGATCCAACATATAAACCAAGATATTCTATTGAGGAGGAACACCATCCGGCTTATTTCTCCATTAGTAGTATATCATTATATTATACAAGATTCTCATTGGTCACATATGAGAACACGCTTCAAATGTATAGCCATACCCTTCTGTAGTCATCTGATTTATAATAGGTTGGCCTACCTTCTGCCTTTCGTACTAGAAGTGAATTCCATGATTGTATCTATATAAAATCTATAAAATTTATTTCCAACTATGTTGATTTTTCAAAAGTAAATTCTGATGGATTATATGGAGAGTGGAAATAGTGAATTCAGTCTCTAGGGTCTATGTTGAGAATTCTAACATAATCCACTAACCATACCATCAACAGAGGAAAGGGTGTTGTCATGTATCCTTCCAGGCATCCCCTTGATGTTGAAATTGCAATTTCTATAGTAGAACAGATCAATCAACTGCAATGATAGAATAACGATCATATAGAAATAATTGTGGGAATGATATTGATGTCAGCGCCCTAGAATAACATTCCATCACCTTCCAATGGGTGCCCACCTTGAATTGAGGTGCCCCCATACTATAGGGATGAGGTCCTTTTCAAATTATTCATCCCCATATCAGGTGATATCAAGACATAATTCAACCTCATCATATCCCAAAGGTATGGGGTAATTTTCATATCTTCAAGACACTCGAGACACTATGCTAGGGGGAATTTACATATTTTTTACCACATCATCAGGGGTACTCTAGAGGCCATCCTTCTTGAAAAAATACCATGAAACCTCTAGGAGAGTCAGGATCCTTTTATAAGAAGATAGAATCTTCATCATCCATGTCCCCCAAGGCTTTAGAACCTTCCTCCATACCAATAAAGACTATGCATTGACACTCTGAACTCTAAAATCAACCTTTTACCAATGAAAATAGAGGTATGGGTATCACATGATAGATCATCATGGTATCCCATATCATGAAGATAGAAAAAAGGGTGTATTCATTTCAATAAAAACGTTTCCCTAGGTAATTTTATTACTCCATGAAAAGGTTTTTTAGAGCTCATAAGGATGATAATGATGAGTGAGGTTTAAATTATATTCCATGAAAATAACATCCCCAACCATTGAAATCTTGAGAATATAATATAGATTATATTTTGAAATATTTATTGGATTCATAAGTATATTTTTGATGGGATATTGGAGACATTGACACTTGAATCACTATTCTAATCATTTGATCACTCTAAATAGAACACACAATTTTTTCAGTGGAGCATGGTCCACAAACATCCTAGGTATAGGGACTTTTCTTTCAATAGGAGATTGAACAAATCCTTTACCATAAAAAAACCATTTCCCCTAGTATATTGACTATTCCATGTAGAAAATTTTGAATAAACTCGTATAGAGATGAAGACGAGTAAGACAGGGTTGATTGGACAGGAAAACCATTTCCCATACCACCGACCTCTCAGGAACACCATATGGAGATACATTATTTTAAATGACTAGTTAAAGAAATAGGTAAATGAAGTCTTGATAGAGTTATAGGATCTATAAACTCATGAAATATTCATAAGAGTCGTCCAAGATCAATAATAAAAGTCACTCTCTTGAAAGTTTATTGAACTAAGTCCTAGTTGTATGATGCTACACTACATCAACATTTCATAGTCATCGGATAGTAAACTGCATGACAGTATCCTAGTCACATGATGCTAAATTTCATGACCATGTCCTAGTCGCCTAGAAAAAAACTTCATGACCATATCATGGTTGTATGAAGAATAAATTGCAGGACATATCTTAGTCGCATAATGATTATACTCTTTGACACTTCCTAGTCACATGTTCTTAAACTGCATGATACATCATGGTTTCATGAAGATAAACAACATGTTAAGTCCAAGACACATGACATTAAATAGTATGAAAATGTCCTTACTATATGATGTGAAAGTATATGGTTCACTTCCCAATCACAGGACTATAAATTGTGCAACATAAAAATCGTTATAATATATATTCAGAATCATGTAGAAATGACAGTTTCAAGATGTTCCATTCTACATAATCTCGAACCCAAATATATCACAAAATTTCCAATTCCCCTTAGTAACATTCTTTGAGAATTACCCAAAATTACAACTCCCCAGATATTTAGATCTAGGTGGAAAGGACGCCTATTTTAATGTGGAAAGTTGTAGACTATACGGAGCAAACTCAAATCTTAGATTGTTTAGACAAATTATTCTACCATATCATCAAATAAAGTATGGGGAAGGCATAGATGCATGCCACTGCGGTTAAATCCCATTGACATATTATGAATGCACAACTAGGACATGAGTTGTCATAAATCCTCACTTTAATCAAATACATCAACCAATTAATGTAGGTTGTTAAGAGCGTATAGGCATAAATTAATTTACATAACATGTTGAAGTGTCTTAGTTTTGTGAGAGTAGTAGAGGAGTTATGCCTGTATATTTTGGTGATGATGAAGGGATAGTAACACATTATTTTCCCAACTCTAATAGCATCACACCAACATGATCACTATTAAGAAGTCACTAATCTGGGAAAATTACAAATTCTTTCTCCCATCTAAATGGATTTTTGACATATTCTAATAAAGAACACAACATAATAGTGGCCTCATATCCAAATTCTAATAGGGGATATCCAATTGAGAGAGGTTTATGACTTAGTACAGCCTCATATTCCTATCAAAAAATATTTATATCATATTTCAAAGTTGTAGGACCGGGATCATATCCCCATTCTGACCATGCCTCACTAAGTTAGAGTGGTTTATGCCTCATGTTAGAATCATAATATTATAAAAAAATACTAGAGACATACTCCAAATCCACAGGAGTGGGATCATAATCCATTCTCACCATCTCTCACTATGTGAGTGTGAAACAATCTGTGGTACATACACATATTCCTTTTGAAAATGATAGATATCATAGTCCAATGTTATAGGACACGGATTATTCTATTTTTAAATCGAGGATCATCAATTGGGTGTGGTGAATTCCTTGGGAAAGGCTTATATTATTGTCAATTAAGCTACTAAAAATATTCTAGTATCTTAAAGGAGGAGTATCATACCCTTTATCCCAATCGGGATGTCCATCAGCATATTCTAATGGGGAATGCATGTATGAATGAGATTCATATCCTGAATTCATCCAAGATTGGTTAGCATATTAAAGAAACCACCTATATGAAGACTTGTATATCTAACAACAATATGGAAGCTAATTTTCATACTCCATCCACTTCTCAATTCTGGGATCATATCACCATTGTACCATAATGTTTTTAATATATTTCTGTAGCTTTCTTGGAGGAGGCTAATATCCCTGCTCAACCCCAAAAGGTTGTTTGGCGTATTATAGAATGATGAATAATGAGGCTCATATCCATGAACTACTCAATTCCAGGGTCCTTGATATTTTCCAATGGACATACTCAACATCACATGGGTTCATTGACTCTTCAACCAAAGTACAAGGCAATAACTACTACGGTAGTCTTCCTTGCAGCAGTGCATAGAAGGATTGTATGGACTGTACTCCAGACATCCACTGTAGCCAACCTCCCCACAGTGATGATTCTATACTAGATAAGGAAATACTCCCCTTTACCAGAAACCTTCATAGAGATAGGTTCTCAAACACTAGACACATTCTTATAGAGATGAGATAGAAATTCCAAGGTTAACTGTATATAGTTCCCTGACAACCTTCAACGAATCCTAACCTTGGTTAGTAGAAAACCCAGAGTGGAAATCCCTATTGTATGATGAGGGGAATTCATATAACCTTGATGAAGAAGATGATGACATTGATATATATAGAGTAATTTTTTGAAAAAACCTCTCAAATATGTCAATTCCCATTTCCACTTCCATTTATGACAACCCAAATGGGTCAAAAAGGGAGTGCATGCTTTACATTCACCCAAATATATAGGAAAATTTTCAATGATTAGATGTTATAAACCTCCCTTATCAGGGTTAGTAGGGACTCCTCTAAATAAAAAATACACACCTTTTTTAGTGTGACATCACCTCATCCTATGTGACCAGACACCCAATATCAGAAGAGTATAAAAACTCTCATGGCATGTTGTCTCTACGTCATGAAAACTCTATGATTAATTGGAAAGTTTATTTAAGATGATTGATTCCAATGATGGGGAAATTACTAATTTGATCTCATGTATCCAAAATCCCCCTTCCCTCGATAACATCATAATAGAAAACAATCAATTTTAGAATATCCTATGATAAATCATGTAGTTCAGGATGATAATGTCTCTTCCCATGGACTCATTCACCTTGAAAATGATAGAGATATCCCCAAATTATCCAACATGTCATATAATGTATAAAGACCCATACTTTACATACATTTTTATTACTTCATAATTGAAGCATACATATTACAACATATAATAAAAAACAATAGGACCGTATAGGTATAGTGTCTTTAGAAACTAGGAAACATAAACAACTAGTTCATAAAGCATCTAAATTGTCTCCCATTTATTTCATCATATCTATAATACCTTTTTGGAATATCATACTAAATACCCTTCTTCTTGACCTGGGGAAAAGAAAACATACAAAAGGGTGAGCTCAAATGCTCAGTAAGGGTAAATAAAAGAAATATCAATGACATCATATACATAAGAACATAACATTTTGGAAATCATAACCTGCAAAAGAGATCATAATTTCATAACATGGGATAAATAATAGTAGTGAAATTTAAAACCAATAATCATAACATGAAACATTATGGAATACACACATAATCATAGAGAATCATTTCTTAGTAGTCAAGACTCATTTCCAAGACTATCATAGCGGACAAAGTCCATTTCTGAACCGAGTTCACTCCTCGTTTCAGTCTTGTATCACTGAACCAGATTAACCTACCATTCCAGCTGTGTCTATCTAATGAGATATAAATCTTTACCCAATGCATTGGAGGGAGATATAGGTCCCAGTAATCTCATAATGATACCATTCTTATATGTGCCACAAGATCACAAATAATACATCAGAGCATAACCCATGTAATAAAAATGGGATTCTTAAACATCATTCCATCATAGCATAATCCATATAAGATAAAAGAAAATCATAAAAATAATTCCATCATAACATAATAAAATCAATTTAAAAATAGTGATAGAAACAGAACCTTGTATTATCTTAGATGGAAAATAATTTTGATAAAACACTTGAACTTCATTCTTGAGGAAAATATCCTTCCTACTTCAAAAAGAATTTTTCCTTTCTTGACATATCATACACTATTAAACTAAAAGAAGTTGATTAAAAATAAACTTGAAAACTTATAAAGGAAGATTCATGGAAATAATGTTCTAAAAATCCATTCATTCCGTATAATTTAAAGAAAAACACTCTTCTCAAACTTGGTCGGAAAAGTCCAAAAAGTACCTCATACTAAAAATGAAAAAAGATTCCTTTAATATCTTTTACTAAAAACTAACCGAAGGGTAAAATTTGATTTATAAAATTTTAGGAGGATAGAAATAATATTACATATTGAGGAAACATGGATGTGGATGATAAATATTCCATAGTAAATTCTGAAGTATAAATAATCTTGGATAAAAATGAGATTGCGAGATTTTCCCTTACCTTAGGTCTGATTTTCTTCATACGTGTCCGAAACTCCTATATAATGATATAAATAACATTATTTACTTATTCCAGAATCTTAATCATTGTTATGATATCATATATGTTCATATTCATAGCTTCTTATTAGTAATATTTCATTGTAACTTGTTATTTGGGTGTTTATTGCTTTTTTCTCTTATGTGTGTTTTGTCGAATAAATTCTTATTATTATTTTTAGGTTATAGATAACTCATTTACAGAAAGGTATTAGTGTAATATATATCGTATTTATTCATTCAATTAATTTATATAATCATTATCCAATGAAGATCATGTAGAATGAGTCACATCACATCGCGGAGACGGTAGGCCGTATGTATGTACGAGCGATGATATTGTTCCCATGATCATGGAATTGTATTGAAGTGTATGTATAATATTTCAGAATAAATATCACTTTACAATAATCCTATAGAGTTATTATTTACACCATTATACCCATCCAAGTAAGGTGGTGGTGGAAAACAGATTACACCACGGCGTGGAGACGTTATTTTGTACGTATACACGCGCGATGATTTCATTTTCCATAGGATGGATAGAAGGTTAAATAGGGTTGTTTCATATTTATAATAACATATCCATATATTAGTGATATTTATGTTATTACTTCATAATGAAACAAATAAATAAGAAGAAGTAGAAGAAGAAATAAAGTTGAAAGAATCGGTAACAGACATTACCACTTCTTTGAAGCGCCTCTTCTTAACCTCCTCTTAGGGCTCTAAAGATGGTCTTTTAAGAATACCAAGACCTCTATGATGATTCTAGGGAAGTTTATAACAGAAATTGGTAGGGTTTGGCCGAGCTTGAAGGCTCAAAGTGGTGTGAGGAGAAGAGGTAGGAGGTGCCCTCATATAAGGGAGGAGAGGGGCACCTTAGGAAAAACTTAAAATACTATTTTATAATAAAATAATATTCAGTTTTTAATAGCTCCAAATAGATTTATTTAGAATCAAAGGAGGTTATGGGTCTAAAACCTCTCAAAATATATATTTTAGACAATTTTAGGTTTCTATTTTAACCCTATCATATAGATTTAACAAAAAGTTAAATAATTTAACTTTTACCGTGCCTTCTTGTTTTCTTACACTATATGGATAATAAACATAATATAACAAGCCAAACGAACCCCAAGTTGTTCATTATTAATATATATAACCGTATCTAAGACAGTTGGCCAGACCTTATATTTTTATAAATAAAATCTCAATTAATAATAAAATAGTTTTTTAAAAAACTATTTTATGTCAATTTTGACACCATTTGGTAATTGATTTTTGTTAAAATCATAACAGCATTATTAGTTCAAAAAAACGTAATTAAATCAATAATAATATGTCATATTAACCTATAAAATTAGTTTTATTCTTAAAAAGTCTCAAATTTCATTTATTTGGGTATTTATAATTTCAATTATGTTAATATTTCCTTAATAAGGTAATTATTTCATCATCATTGTGTAATAAATAAATTAAATTATTTAAAATCTAAAAATTATAAATAAAATAAAATTATGTAGGAAATATATTTATCTTTCTAATGAATATTTATAGTCGAATTTATCTTATTTATAACCCTATATTAAAAATGTTTTAGTTATTAAACTTTGATTTTAACTATTTTAACTCTTCTTTAAATAAAATAATATTAAATTTCCTAATCTAATCCAAGTGGACCTAAAGGGTAATATTTTATTACTAAGGATATTGTTGGTCGAATTAAACTTATCCAATAGAATTATAACTTGTTTTAGGGTAATAATAATATCATTTTTACCCTTAATTACACTATTTACTTTTAATCGTGGTAAATGAAAGTAAAAAGTTACTATTCACCAGAATTTATTTTTGTCTTATTAAACAACATTTTACTCCTTCATTTTAACCATGTATCTTTGATTTTAGAAATTCCACTCATAGAAGCTGTAAAATTATGTTTTATGTAAATTTTCAAACTCTCATAGGAGGTGGGTAAACACGGTGAAAAGTTCAATAAAATTTTTATATATCTATAATTATTATAAAATGACTCCAATGAATTAATTTGAACTTATATAGGTATTATGTATCAATTTTGACCTAAAATAAATTTAAATAAAATAAATAATTGTTTAGATAAAAAGTCGGTTTTTAAATAGTAACCCAGTGTTTTCACTATTCATCAAAAATTGAATGTTTTCATAAAAATACCAAAAATTCACCCTAGGCTAATTTCGATATTCCGAATCCAAAAATAAAGTCCATATTGAATGATAAGATTTATAAAATTTCAAAAAGTCGGTATTACTATTCAAAATTGCTAGTTTTAATAATATTTTAAGAGCATATCGTTGTTTAATGAAACTCGGTATTGTGTACAACGCATGCTATCGAGAAAGGTCGTGATTACTTATAAAGAAAGCCAAGCTAGTTTTATGTGATGTGAAAGATTCCTTTGATAATGTATATAACATAAAAACAAAATATTTCTCATAAAAATCTAGGGTGTTACATTCTACCCCCCTTAAAATGAATTTCTCCCTCGAAATTCGTCACTTTATAACAAACTGATGAGGATACCTCTCCCTCATAATATCCTCAAGCTCCCATGTAGATTCTTCTAATTGGTGTTTACTCCATACAACTTTAACCAAGTGAGAGGTCTTGTTCCGTAAAACTTTTTCACTACGATCCAAAATCTATATCGGTTGTTCTTCGTAAGAAAGATCTTGCTCCAGCAGTACAACTTATGAGATTAGTACAAGTGAAGGATCTGGTATGTACTTTCTCAGGAGAGATACATGGAACTCATCGTGAACTTGAGAGAGATTCGGTGGAAGCACCAATTGGTAAGCTACCTTCCCAACACGATCCAGTATTTCGAAAGGTCCGATATACCTAGGGCTCAGGTTTACCTTCGTTCCAAATCTCATTACTCTCTTCCAAGGACATATTCATAAGAACACTTTATCACCCACTTCAAACTCTAGGTCTTTTCTTCGGTTATCAGCATAACTTCTTTTGTCGACTCTGAGCTGCTCTTATGTGTTGTGGAATAGATAAGATCTTTTCTGCCATCTCATCAACAAGATCAGGTCCTAATAGATTTCTTTCCCCAACTCCATCCCAGGAAGTAGGAGTTCTGCATTTCTTTCTATAGAGAGCTTCATTAGGAGCCATCTGAATACGGGAGTGAAAGCAATTTTTATATGAAAATTACACCAAAGGTGGGTGTTGATCCTAACCACCTTTGAAATCCACATAGCAAGATCTTAACATATCTTCTAGAGTTTGAGTTGCCCTCTCAGACTGACTTTCTGTCTGAGGATGATAAGAAGTGTTGAAACTCAACTATGTATCCAGAGTATGCAGAAGACTTCGCCAAAACTTATAGGTAAACCTCAGATCCCAATCAGATATAATTTAAATTGGTACTCCATACCATCTTACCACTTCCTTTACATATATCATGGAAAGCTGATCAAGAGATAAATCTTCTCTAATAGCAATGAAGTTTTCCGACTTTGTAAGACGATCAACTATGACCCAGATAGAATTATTTCCTTTGGATGTTTTAGGAAGTCCGGTGACAAAGTCCATAGTGATGTTTTCCCATTTCCATTCAGTTATGGGTAATGGTTGTAACAACCCATTAGACTTTTGTCTCTCAGCTTTAACTTGCTGACAAACCAAGCATCGAGAGACATATTCAACAACATCGCTTTTCATGCCATCCCACCAGAAGTACTCTTTCAGGTCCCTATACATCTTCGTGCTTCCAGGATGAATAGAGAATGAAGAACTATGAGCCTCATCCAAATGCTCCTTATTTAATTTTGGGATGGGAGGAACACAAACCTGATTCTTGTACCTTATTATCCCATCACAATCAAGGTTGAATTCAGGAACATTTCTCACCTTCTTTTGTAACTCCACATCTTCTTTTTGTGCCTCTTTAATATTCACATGTATAGATGGTTGAACATTCATTTGGGAAAGATAATATTTCTCCCCTTCTATTATAATTCCAATATCCATCCATTGTAAAACCATAAATATTGTATCTTTTGTGATCCTCATCATGGATAAGCTAGCATGGTCTTGTTGACTTAATGCATCTGCCACCTTGTTTGGTTTCCCTAGGTGATAATGAATTGAGGAGTCGTAATCCTTAATCAGCTCCAACCATCTTCTTTGGAACATATTCAGCTCCTTTTGTGTGAAAATATATATTAAACTTTTATGATCAGTATAAATATCACACCTTTCACCATAAAGCTAATGCCTCCATATTTTTAATGCAAAGATTACCACAGCTAACTCCAAATCATGAGTTGGGTAATTTTGCTCATGGATTTTCAACTGTTGTGAGGCATAAGCTATCACCATATCATTTTGCATGAAAACACACCCCAATCCCTTATTGGATGCGTAACTATAGATCACAAACCTTTTTACACTATAAGGAAGTGTGAGAACAAGTGCACTAGATAACCTTCTTTTTAACTCCTTGGAATTCTCTTCACACTCCTCTATCCAAGAGAACATAACTCCTTTTCGAGTCAACCTGGTGAGTGGATTAGATAATCATGAAAAATCATTCACAAAACATCGATAATATCCAGCCAAAACAAGAAAACATTGGATCTCAATTACTTTTGTTGGTATCGATCGTCTTTCGATAACCACTATTTTTGCTAGATCCATAGATATCCCTTATTTTGAGATTATGTGACCCAAAAATGAATCTTTTTTAAGCCAAAATTCACACTTGGTAAATTTGTCATAAAGCTTCTCTTTTCTTAGGGTCTTCAATAAAATTCTCAATTGATCTTCATGTTCTTCCTTGCTTTTTGAATAGACAAGAATATCATCTATAAAGACTACCAAAAACTGATCAAGATAGTATCTAAAGACTCTATTCATTAGATCCATGAAGATAACTGGGGAATTAGTACGAACAAATGGCATCACTATAAATTTATAGTGTCCATACCTTGTACGGAAAGCTGTCTTTGTTATATCCTCCCTTTTGACCCTTAATTGAGTACACCCTGAATGATGACCAATCTTGGAAAAGTATTGAGCTCCGTGTAGTTGGTCAAATAAGTCATCAATGCATGGGAGCGGATATTTGTTTTTGAGGGTGATCTTGTTAAGTTCTCGATAATCAATGTAGAGTCTCATTGATCCATCTTTCTTCTTAAAAAACAAAACAGGTGCTCCCCAAGGTGATGCACTAGGGTGTATGAATCTCTTATCAAGATTCTCTTGGAGTTTCTTCTTCAATTCCTGCAACTCAATTGGGGCCATTCTATACAGTGTCTTTGAAGTGGTCAAATAACCCGGTATGAGTTCAATTGAAAACTCAACTTCACGATTTGGTGGAAGACCTGGAAATTCCTTAGGAAAGACATCATCAAGCTCCCGTACAATGGGCATATTCTTAATCATGAGTTTCTCGCCAACCATTTGAGATAAATAACCTTCATTTATTGGAATCAAGACCCATAAGATTGAAGAAATTTTCACGGAAAGGTTATGTTCATCCTTGCATCGATCGATGATCATAGATTGATTAGGAATCTGAAACGTGACTTCCCGTATTTGGAAATTGATATGAGATCCATAAAAAGAACGCTAATACATGCCAATAATCACATCAAATTCCACTATAGGAAGGATGAAAAGATTGGCAGGAAGCACTTTCCCACAATCTTCAATCGGAGAAGAATTGGAAACTTTTGATGCGACTGTTGTGCCGTTAGGGTTTTTCATAGATAAATCAATATCTAACTACTAAGGAAATATGGTGATACCCTTAGAAAATTATTCAGAAATAAAAGAGTGGGTGGATCCAAAATTAAATATAATATTTTCTACTTTAGAGTGGATGGTAAGTGTACCTTTCACCACTTCAATATCATACTCCACATCACTGATAGAAATTGCATCTGAATTTCCTTTGTCTTTAGCCTTAAGAGTTTTTTGATGTTGATCATCATCAAAAACCCTTGGATTACGGCATTGATTGGCATACTGCCCCATTTACATGAACTTATAACATTGAAGTGTAGGGGGTTCACTCTATGTATCCTTTTCTTTGTTCGCATCACTAGATATCTTATTCCCATCATTGTGGCATTCAAATGCCCAATGACCTTCCTTTACACATTTGAAACCTTAACTTATCCCTTTAAGACAACTCCCTCCATGTTTTTTCCACACTTTGAGCATAAGGGAAAACTCATCTTATTTTTAGTGTGGTCTTTAGATTTCCCTTTGAATTCCATTTTCCTCTTCTTATCAAATGCATATGACTGATGGGTTACTCCAATCTCAATATCAACCTTGAGAGCACATCGAATGATTTCCTTGTAGCTATTGAAGTCCCTTATGGCAAACACCCTTCGAAGACTTGGTTTTAAGCAACTAAAGAATCGATCGATCTTACTCTCAGGTTGGATAATAATCCCAGAAGCATACCTTGCAAGTCTTGTAAAATTTTCTTCATAGGTACCAATAGATTCATCATCCTTTTGATTCATTTCAAGAAACTCCTCCTCCTTCTTTGTTAGAAGAATACGAGGGAAGTACTTATTGAAAAAGAAGTTCTTGAACTCGTCCCATTCCATGGACTCAATTTCATCTCTTGGACTCGTATTCTTGATAATATTCCACCATTGATCAGCTTCACCTTCGAAACGATATACTTCTAAGATGACTTTATCATGTTCAGAACATTGAAGAACTGAAAATATCTTTTCAGTGGTAATGATCCATTGTTCAGCCACTAATGGATCAGTAGACCCATTGAATGAAGGTGGACACTGCCTCATGAAAGATTCCATAGAATGTTTCTCCTTCATTTTCTTGTTTGGAAGCCCTGCATGATTCATAGCTTGAGAATGTTGTGTGAGCATGGCTACAAGATTTTGCATTCCAACTCCCATAACGTTTGGTTGCTTGGGGGGGACAATCATTTCATTTCCCGTCGCATTCTTCATGAACACAGTTCCTTCAGGTTCCAGCCATTAACTAAAACCTAGGAGAATAGTGTGAGAAACACTAATTATAATACGAAAACCACATAATCAAGAATAAAATTTCACACATATGGTCTTATCATAGTTTTTCCATGGCCATTTCTAAAACACTAAGATTGTGTTCTATGCTTAGATATATCCTTAGGGTTCTTACTAAGGCTGTCACATTCTAGTTTCCAAAGGATGACTATACCTTTGCTCTGATACCAACTATAAAGACCCATAAATTACATAAATTGTTATTAGTTCAGAATTGAAGCATACTTATTACAACATATAACAAAACCACAATAGGACCATATTGGTATAGTGTCTTTAGAAACTATGAAACATAAACAACTAGTTCATAAACCATCTACATTCTCTCCCATTTATTTCATCATATCTAGAATACCTTTTTGGTATATCCTACATAACACCCTTATTCATGACCTGGGGAAAAGAAAACATACAAAAGGGTGAGCTCAAATGCTCAGTAAGGGTAAACAAAAGAAATATCAATCACATCATATTCATAAGAACAGAACTTTTTGGAAATATTAACCTGCAAAAGAGATCATAATTTTATAACATGGGATAAATCATAGTAGTGAAATGTAATCCCAATAATCATAACATGAAACATTTTGTCATACATACATAATCATAGAGAATCAATTCTTATTAGTCAAGACTCATTTCCAAGACTATCTTAGCTGAAAAAGTCCATTTCTGAACTGAGTTCACTCCTCATTTCAGTCTTGTATCACTGAACTGGATTAACCTGTTGTTCAAGCCATTTCTATCTCATTAGATATAAATTTTTACCTAATTCATTGGAGGGAGATATAGGTCTCACCCATCTCCTAATGATACCATTCTTATGTGTGCCACAAGATCACAAATCACACATCCTAGCATAACCCATGTAATAAAAATGGGAATTTTAAACATCATGTCATCATAACATAATATATATAAGATAAAAAGACATAATAAAAATAATTACATCATAACATAATCAAATAAATGTAAAAATAATGATATAAATAGAATACTATATTATCTTATATGAAATATAATTTTGATAAAACACTTGAACTTCATTCTTGAGGAAAATATCCTTTCTACTTCAAAAAGAATTTTTCATTTCTTAACATGTCATACTCTTTTAAACTAAAAGAATTTGATTAAAAATAAACATCAAAACTTGTAAAGGAATATCCATGGATATAATGTTCTAAAAATCCATTCATTCCGTATAAGTTAAAGAAAAACATTCTTCTCATACTTTGGCCGATAAAGTCAAAAATGTACTTCGTACTAAAATCGACAAAAGATTCCTTACATATATTTTACTAAAAACTCACTGAAGGGTAAAATTGGATTTAAAAAATTGTAGGAGGATAGAAATAATATTACATATTTAGGAAACATATATTTGGATGATAAATATTCCCCAATATATTCTGAAGTATAAACAATCTCGTATAAAAATGAGATTGTGATATTTTCCCTTACCTTAGGTCCAATTTTCTTTGTATGTGCCTGAACCTCCTATATAATGATTTAAATAATGTTATTGACATATTAAAGAATCACACTCATTGTTATTATATAATATGTGGTCATATTCTTAGATTCTTATTACTAATATTTCATTGCTACTAGTTATTCGGGTGTTTATTGCTTTTTGTTCTTATGCGTGTTTTGTCAAATAAATTCTTATTCTTCTTTTTAGGTTATAGATAACTCATTTCCAGAATGTTATTAGTGTAATATATATATTATTTCTTCATTAAATTCATTTATATAATCATTATTCAATGAAGATCATGTAGAACGAGTCGCATCACATCGTGAAGATGGTAGGCCGTACATACGCACGAGTGATGATATCATTCTCATGATCGTGGAATTGTATTGAAGTGTATGTATACTATTTCAGAATCAACATCACTTTACAATAATAATATATAGTTATTATTTATACCATTATACCCTTCCAAGTAAGGTGGTGGTGGAAAACAGATTACACCACGACGTGGATACGGTATTCCGTACGTACGCACGCATGGTGATTTCATTTTCCGTAGGACGTATAGAAGGTGAAATAGAGTTGTTTTATATTTATAATAACATATTAGTATATGATTGATACTAATTTAATTACTTCATAATGAAAAAACTAAAGAAGAATAAGTAGAAGAAGAAATAAAGTTGAAAGAATCGGTAATGGACATTACCTCTTCTTTGAAGGGCCTCTTCTTAACCTCCTCTTAAAGAACTGAATATGGTCATCGAAGAAGACCATGACCTCTATGATGTTTCTTGGGAAGTGGATAAGAGAAATTTTCCGGGGTTGGCCGAGCTTGAAGGATCAAATTGGTGTGATGTGGAGATGGAGGAGGTGCCCTTTTATAAGGGAGGAGAGAGGCACCTTAGGAAAAACTTAAAATATTATTTTATAATAAAAATACATTCAGTTTTTAATAGCTCCAAATTGATTTATTTCAAAGATAATGTGGGGATGGGTCGAAATAATCTCAACCAATAGATGTTAGACAAGTTTAGGTTACTATTTTAACCTTATCATTTAGATTTAACTCTAAGTTAAATAATTTAACTTTTACCATGTCTTCTTGTTTTATTACACTATATGGTTAATAAACATACTATAACAAGAAAAACGAACCCCAAGTGGTTAATTATTCATATATATTACCTTATCTAAGCCATTTGGACGAACCTTAGATTTTGAGGAATAAAATAACAATTAATAATATAATATTTGTTTTAAAAACTATTTTATGTCAATTTTGACACTATTTGGTAATTTATTTTGGTGAAAATTATAACAGCATTATTAGTTCGAAAAAAGTCAATTAAATCAATAATAATATGTCATATTAACCTATTAAATTATTGTAATTCATAAAAAGTGTAAAATTACATTTATTTGGGTATTTATAATATCAATTATTTTAATATTTATTTAATAAGGTAATTACTACATCATCATTTTGTCACAAATAAATTAGATTATTTAAATTCAAAATATTATAAATAAAATACCAATATGTGGGAAATCTTTTTATCTTTCTAATGAATATTTATAGTTGAATTTATCTTATTTATAACCCTATATTAAAAATGATTTAGTTATTAAACCTTGATTTTAACTATTTTAACTCTTCTTTAAATAAAATAATATTAAATGTCCTAATCTAATCCAAGTGGACCTAAAGGGTAATATTTTTTTCCAAAGGTTATTTTTGGTCGAATTACACTTATCCAATATAATTAAGACATGTTTTAGGGTAATAATAATATCATTTTTACCCTTAATTACCCTATTAACTTTTAACCGTGGTAAATTAAAGTAAATAGTTATTATTCACCAAATATTATTTTTATCTTATTGAACCACATTTTACTCCTTCATATTAACCATGTATCTCGAATTTTCGAAATTCCACTCATAGAAGCGGTAAAATTAAGTTTTATGTTAATTTTCAAACTCTCCTAAGAGGTGGGTAAAAGACATTGAAAAGTTCAAAAAAATTATATATCTAAAATTATTATAAAATGACTCCAATGAATTACTTTAAACTTATATAGGTAATATTTATCAATTTTAAAATGTAATAAATTTAAATAAAATTAATAATTATTTAAATAAAAAGTCGGTTTTTAAATAGTTACCCAGTGTTTTCACTATTCATCAAAAATTGAACGTTTTCAGAAAAATACCAAAAATTCACCCGAGGCTAATTTCGATATTCTGAATCCAAAAATGAAGTCCATTTTGAAAGTTAAAATTTATAAAATTTCAAAAAGTGGGTATTACTATTCATAACTGCTAGTCTTAATAATATTTTAATAGCATATCGTTTTTTAGTAAAACATTAACATCCCATGTAAGTTATGAATAATAAGAAATTATTATCTATGTCTATTTATGAATTAGATAGTGTTTTAGAGGCTTAAAATGAGAATAAATCCAATCTTAAGCATGGAATACACTAATATTTTTTAAAAGATTGTTTTACCGCCTTTTAATGGCGAACCATTTTTTAATCTAACTTTTGAAAATTTTATATGCTCTATTTGTCAAAATAAACGTATTCTTTATGATTGGGACATTGAGATTTACCTTGGGAAAATTTTTGGTATTTTTCTGACCATGTTCATTATTTTAATGAATAGTGAAAAATACTACATTTTACATCAAAACTACTTTTTCATCTAATTTAATTATATGGTCAGATTATTTTTTAAATTGGTATTAAAGTTTAATTAGAATATATTTTTACCAACTAATCCAATGGTGGTCATAATAATTAATTTCACTTTGGAATTGGGCATAAACAAGTGCCAAACTTTTCATATATATTGTTTCAAAGAAACCCGCTATTTGTTTTGAAAATGGGAATTATTTTTAAATTAATTATTACAAATTATATGTTTGGAATTTGGTAAAATGGATTCCATATTTGTAATAAGAAGGCCCAAATTATCCAATTAAGACTCTCTTTTTTGGACATTAAGAATAGTAACGACGATAATTATCTTTAATTATCTTGATTAATTAGTAATCTAGTAGTTAAGGATAATAAAATATTATCATAATAATACAAAATGACCCCAACATGTGTCCTCATGTTACTGGTTGTGTCATGGCCAACCATGGGATTCCTTGTGCCAAACCTACGGACCCCATGGAATCACTTTTGGTTGAATGTGACACTTTGTCTTTTTATTTTTAAAGAAAAGAGAATATCACTAAAGAATGTATCACCTGAGTAAAACATTTTTAATTTTGTCTAAATAAATGATATCTTGGACCATAAATATTCATTAGAAAGCTAAAAAGTTTCCTAAATCATAGTAGTTTTTTTATAAATTTTATACATTAAATAAATTAAATTATTTATGACATCATGATGATATAGTGATTACCTCATTAATTAACGATTTAAATAAAATGAAAATATAATGTAAAATCTAAGACTTACACTTATCAAAGACCTATTGGATGAGTATATTTCGAACCCTTATCACCTTATCCTAGAAATAAATCAATGTGAGACCTTTTAAGTCCTAAACACATTTCGATATAAAGGAACATTTTGTAACATTCAAAGAGTGCCCCTCCTCTCCTCTTATAAAAGGCCCCCACCCCTACCTCCTTACCCACACTTCTCAAGCCTTTGGCTCAGCCATAATCTGCTCATTTTATCTCTCCACGTCCTTGTATTCATCCTAGATTCCTTACATTAGGCAGAAGGCTCTTTTAGAATCCATTTTGGTTCAAACTAAGAAGAGTTACCCGATTTAAAGGAAAAGTCGTCTCTAATGTTCTTTTGTTTTATTTTGCTTCTCCAACCCACTAAACTCTTTTTATTAATTTATTTTGTAACAACACCAGTATCTTAATTATACTAGGCTGTTTTTATAAGAAGTATCTGAGCTACACTTAAACACACAGTCATTTAATTGTTAAAGAGCATACTGTTTTCGTGGATGGCGAATTTCTGCCTCACGAAACGATGATTGTTCAATATTCTTCAAACACCTTAAAAGGTGGCCATTAAGACGAAACTATATTTATATATGATATATAATATGTTTATATTTTCCTTAATAATTTTTATTTTTTATTTTTTTCATACCTTTATGGTTTCCATTATGGGTAAATGCGATATCTTCATTTTAGGAAGTGCGGACTACCACCCCCTCAAAGTGATTTGATTCGTTAATGCCATATGTGGGACGTATAAAGGATGAAGTTAATGATATTATATATGATATTATACTGGAATTATAATATACCTTTATATCATTATGATTCCATTCCACAAAATATGAAATATAAATGAAAGTAGCGTTCATGTGTACGTACGGCTTACCATCTCCATGATTGGTGCATTTCATTTATTACCTCTAAATGTTATGTAATGTCATAAATGCATGTATATACAGGATATATATGATATATATGATATCTACATCATGAATATAACTCTGGATCTAATGGATATATGGACAACTTGTAATTATAAAGAGTTTATTTTTGACTCAAGTACCAATGATCGTTAAAACGACCGTTATTAACTTAAATAATTACATAGTGTTCGTGACATGGTAATAAGTGATATAAAAGGAATAATGAACTTGAAAAAGGTTCTTAAGAAAGTAGAAATTAACTCAAGTTTATTATTCAGGAGATTAAAGAACGATCGAGTCAAGTCGGATACGAGGTAAGGGACTTCGTCTCAATCTCCTTTCATTGAGGCATATTTTGTTTTATACCCAACTTTCTTTTATATGGTGTATAAACCCCTTTGACTTTTATGATTATTCAAAAGGAATCTTTTTATATGAAGCATTTACTAAATGAAAAAAAGGGAATGTTTTTTTGTCATACGTATGCGGCAACAACGGCTTCTCCGCCGCCGTGACCATTATTTGAGTTTCAGCTTCCTCTACAAGCCATAACCTAACTTTTTTTAAATGAAAAATTAATACCATGTATTAATTTTCTATTATTTTGGTATTGAAAATGGTTTTCAAAATGTTTTTATTATATCAATGTGTTGTTTTGATATCCTATGATTGAAATGTGGAAATGTTATGTTTCCTTTATGCATTTTTTATGTGATACGATTATGTTATGGTTCTTGGGAATTGTTATAAAGATGGGTGGTTCCATGATAAAATAAGGGAGGGTGAGCCCGATATAGATCTCCAATTCATTGGGTAACGCGAAGGGGTTTAACGTTAAGGTTTCTTCGAAGAGATTTCGGGAATATACTTTGATGTGTATTCCAAACGTAACCATGAGGGTTACTCCCTATGTAAGAATGTTATGAATGACTCATGTTACATTTATGTCTTATTTTTTATGAGTTATTCATAAATCTTATGATTTAATGAGGTATGTTAATGTGCTTATTTTTTATGAGTAAAGTATGATTTCATACCTGGATTAATGTTTCCATTTCGTACTTTTATATCCCTTACTGAGCTTTTATGCTCATCCCAAGTTTTTGAATTGTTTTTCATATGTCAAGGGAAAGGTACATGATGTGATGATAGTGTCAAGGAAGTGTCAAGAAATAATCCATGTTTTATTTGAAATTTGTTTCTGTTGATAGGAAAAATGAGTACTATCTTTTATGTACCCACTTTTTTTAAATGTGGAATGTAATGCATGATTCATGATCTAATTCTCTAAAACTCTAAACCTGAAAAAATCCTCAATGTGTATTCTTGAAATTACTCAAGATTATGTAATGTTTAAGGGTGGGGCCTTATAGTTGGTATCAGAGGTCGGTTTAGATAACATTAGGAGTTAGAATTCTATTAAATTATTATCCAAAAATATTTTTTTATGGTCAAATTGAAATGATATAGAATTTGAAGATTACCATGTTTCTTCATCTAAGACATGTTTGTTCAGAATGGTTTTCCATAGAGGAAACAGGGAAGCAGTGCTAGGAAGCCATACATATGGAAATGACCTTCTGAATCAGCATCCTGAGATGGTCAGAATTGGAACTGAACAGTTTGTCGCAGTAATGGTGCAGTTGACTCAAGCGATAAATGGTGGTGGTATCCATGCACGAGATCACCCAGATCAACCACAGAGGATCATGTCAGTGGAGGAACATTTCATGAGGCAACATCCCCCATCATTTAGAGGATCATCTGACCCTGCTCTAGCTGAAGGGTGGATTAATGAACTGGAGAGGATTTTTGATGTCATGGGGTGTTCAGACAATCAAAAGGTTTTTCTTTCTATTTATTGTTTGGAGGGTGAAGCAGATAAATCTCAATCGTACTTTGGTTGTGGGTTCGATTCTCATAGCTTTGTCCGAAGCGATGGCTTGTCACGTGGTCTATGTGTTTTCCTATTTCAAAAACTATATTCTATAACATTACCAAAATGAGATAAATTCCTCAAAATAACCATAACATAATTTAACCACAAATTTTATCTCATACCTTCCATTTCAATAACAAATTATAATAATTTGTAATTACCTCAAACCCAATGATCATATAAAACCAAATGGTTATTTATAACTATATCCACAAGAGAAAAGATAATTCTTCCATAAATATCGTTCTCACATGGAAAACGTTAGGGTTACAAATACAAGAGAAAATTATTCCAAATTAAACCCTTAAACAAGGATCACTAAGAATTTTTAAACATTTATCCAACCATTTATTTCCACATAGCTTCTACTCTGACCAAGAAAATATCCCATAGAATTGGACATTCACTCGGGTAATGGCCAGGTCCCCTACATTTACGGAAAATGACTTTAAATGGATTCTTGGGACCATTTTTATCTTCTTCCATAGTACTCTTAATTTTTCTTCGACAATTCTACACTTTATGTCCTACCTTCCCGCACGTAAAGCATTTCTTTTTCCCATTGAGACACTTTCCTGGGTGTCTCCTTCCACATTTCCTGCATGATGGAAATTGAGGATTTCTTTCTCCATGGTCTCCACTACTGGATCTCTTATCATTCATCACCTTTCTCTTTATTGTTGAGTCCCATAATTGGTTAATATATATATTGTTGATCATATTTTTGGAAAATTGATTTGTGATAAAGACGATATCTTTTACGCCTATGAACATTCCATTTTGTTTCTCATTTCCACCACTATTACCACCTTGTACATCATTCTCAAAGTCACTATGACTTCCTTGGAATCCAGCCATTGACTAAAACCAGAAATCATTGTGTGAGTAATAGTATTCATACAATCATTTAGAGATTAACGTGTCACCATATTCTCAATTTAAAACACATTAGGATTAACCAAGGTCATTTACTCTCATTTATATATATAATTCTTTAAATCGGTTTGTAAAGAAAATGTAAATTATCCTAAGCATATCCCTCAGGAGTTTCGTAACCAAGAGTGAAGTAAGGCACGTTTTCGTGCACCAGTTCCTGTTCGAGTCTAGCTCAAAGCATTGTTTTCGGGTTTTACCCCTAGGTACATCTGTTCCAGAGCCGCCTATACCTGCTCGTATCCAGATAGGGATGTATTTCTCTGAAAACTCAAAAAATCTCTACAATACCAAAATTCTAGGAAGTTCTTCTATACTAATCCTCAAAGTTCATCTTAGGTCTACATGCTCTAATCAGAGTTTATCTTAATCTAGCTTCCAAGGTTTGTACTAAACCTCCTCTGATACCAACTGTAACACCCCGACCCCAGTTACCTAGAGTCGGTGCATTATTACAAAACATTGGCATGATCACAAGAAAGATCAATTCTAGAAAGACCGATTAGTTTATTTTCCTTGGAAACAATAGATACATTCATAATGTTTTACATTACATAAAAAAACGTCTTGTCTTCATATCCCCTCATACTGTTTCTACAGGTCATTCATAAATTACATCTTCATAATCCTGGGAAAAATAAAAAATTGAAAGGGGTGAGCTCAGATGCTCAGTATGGATAACATTATAGCAGAAGCTTTCATAGATAAGCATAAACACTTAAGGCAATTTAGAACTAAAACAAAAGCCTTTTAAACATGAACATCAGCATAAAATGGAAAAGATAAAATTAAATAATGCCATTTACTTATTCACATGTATTTTCTACTAGTCTAATAATCACATGTAATATCAACAAACCACTTTAATAATGATGGAATGCATAATGCCAGACTATCATAACCACATATCCAAGGCCTCATGCCAAGACTAGAAATAAGATTCTGTCAAGGCCTTGTGCCAAGACACTAGTTTGTCTCATGAGACCTACCGATGCATCGAGGAGCTATAGCAGGCACCACCCGTCACTTACTAAGTCCAATGCATTCCTCATATGAAAAGTTTTAAACATAACATAAACATTCATATTAAAACTAGCATACGAAATGTCAATAATTTATCCACAAATCATGAATGGAATACAAATAGAACATCCACAGTCAAACATAGCTCATTCGATACAATATGGAAGATTTTATTGTGTCATATTAACCTCAATCGAGAATGATGAAGGATATTGACATAGATGAAAATAATCATCAAAACAATTTGAGTCAAATATCCTCCTTTTTCTTGAAATCATTTAAAAGTCACACTATTTGTGAAGAATCCATTTAAAATAGATTTTGGAATCAATGTGTCCCATACCAATTTTAAGCTTTTTAAAGGAAATTTTATTTTAAAACTTTAATGTCCATATAAATAAATCCTTCAAACCATTTTTAAAACATGGACATTAATGAGAAATATTTAGAATAATCAATCTTTAAAACACTTAAAAATGTATTTTAGTTAGAGTTTCTAACCAAAATAGAGACACTTGAATACAAATAATTGAGGTAATCAAAACTTTATAATATCATGAGAATAAAGGGATTCATGATATACTATGTCAATGTACATTATATACACCATATAAAAGTGATTTGGTGTATAACAACAAAAAAGTCTCAATGGAATGTAAATTGAGACGAATTCTCTTATAAAGACCATATGCTTTGGATAAGGATAAATCAACAACATAATTATGTGTGAAAAATATAAATACACTCAATATGATTGGATATTTAGTGTAAATCAATCAGATGACATTCACATATATTCTTGTAAAAACAACACCAATGAATTGGATATTTATCTCAACAAATGGAGATTGAGTTAAAATTACTCTTATCAAGTTCATACCGATGACTTGAGAATTTATCAATGGAGTGATTATGTGTATAAAAATTATATCCACAGAAATGGGAGTGTAAATTATGACATAATCAAATGAATAGTGATTCTACACATAATCTTGGAGTAAAATAATCAATGAAGTATGTGTAAAGTCGAATGAGTGGAAATTGAAATTTCAAATTCCCTTCTTGTTTTGGTAACATAAAAAACATACACCCATGAGAGAAGGATCATACAATGATGATGTAAATATACTTGAATTAATGTATATTACACAATGAATACAATCATGGGCAGTACACACACCACATGTAAAAAATAAGTGGTGAACAATGGAATTCTCACGGAATTAAAAGTGAGATAAGAAACCCCTTACCTTGTACTTTTCCTTGGTTGGGGGTAGGTTAACCTCCTGTATAATGTTGAAATAATTGTTATTAAATTATTCATGAATCATATACATTAATATGATATCATATATGATCTTTTAACATTTCTTTGTTAATAATATCTTAGAATTATCGTCGTTTCATGTGTTAACTTACTCGTTTTATTTTATATGTTTTGTTACGTAAGCCATGTTTTTCATGGATAGGTTGTGTATTATTCATATCCAGAATTATATCAAGTCCTTAAAAATTATTTTTAAATCATCAAATGATAATTATACTTGAATGGATACGATAGAGAATGAATCTCATCGCGTTCGTGGAGACGGTAGTCCGTACGTACGCACGAGCGACAATATCATTCTTTTGATATTAAAATAATATATAATTGGATGGTATATCATATATACAGAATAATTATCATGTTATATTTATTATTTTCATGAGTTACACATCATTATTATACCCACCCAAATAATAATATATTGAATAACAATTACACCACAACGTGGAGACGGTAAGCCGTACGTACGCACGTATGGTGACATGTTATTCAAAGGGTGGATAGAATACTGAATATGGTTGTACCATATTAATAATAACATCATAGTTTATATAAGATACTAGAGTTATTATTTTATAATGGTAATAAAAAAGAAAGAAGAAGTGGAAGAAGAAAGGAACTTGAAAAGGGGTGGTGAAAACATTACCTCTTCTTTGGGTTCTTCCTTTTGATTTGATCAAAAGGGCTCTTTAGGTTGGATTTATGATCAAACTAAGGCCTCTAAGTTGTAGTGAGGGAAGTTGAGAGAGTATTTGGGCAGGGTTTTGCCGAACCAATAGGATTTGAAAGTGTGAAGAATTGATAAGGAGTTCCCTTTTATAAGAGGGGTGAGGGGCACCTTTGGAAAAGCTAAAAATATTAATTTATAATAAATTCATATTCGGTTTCTAATGGCTCCAACGTTTATTATTAAAAGTTTAAAGTTGGTATAGGTCTAAAACCATTCATCCAATAGAATTTAGACAGGTTTGGGTCACTATATTAACCTTATCTTTTAATTTTAACTCTAAGTTAATTAGTTTGACATTTACCATGTCACTTTGTATTTTTATATTATATAGTTAATAAACATACTATATACATCCAAGAGACCCCCAAGTGGTCCATTAAAGATATACCTATCATGATATAAGTCTCTTGGCCGAACCTTAGATTTTTAGTAATTTAATATCAATTAATAATATAATATTTGTTTTAAAAACTCTTTTATGTCAATTTTGACACTATTCAATAGTTGATTTTTGTGAAACTCATAACAGAATTATTTCTTAGAAAAAAGTCAATTAAATCAATCCTAATATTTCATATTATCCTATAAAATTAGTTTAATTCATTAAAAGTCTTAAATTATATTTATTTGGGTATTTATAATATCAATTATTTTAATTTTTCACTATTATGGTAATTACTGCATCATCATTGTGTCATAAATATATTGAATTATTTAATGTCTAAAAATTGTAAATAAAATATGATTATGTAGGAACTTTTATGAGATTTCTAATGAATATTTACAATCAAATTTATCTTATGTATTACCCTATATTAAAAATGTTTTAGTAAATAAACTTTGATTTTAACTCTTTTAACTCTTCTTTGAATTAAATAATAATAAATGTCCTAATCTAATCCATGTGGAACTAAATGATAATATTTTATTCCTAAGGTTGTTTTTGGCCGATATACACTTGTCCAATAGAATTAAGACATGTGTTAGGGTAATATTAATTTCATTTTTACCCTTAATTACCCTATTTACTTTTAACCGTGGTACATAAAAGTAAAAAGTTACTATTCACCAAAAATTATTTTCATCTCATTGAACCACATTTTACATCTTGATATTAACCGTGTCTCTCGGATTTTTGAAATTCCATTCACAGAAGCGGTAATATTAGGTTTTATGAAAAATTCAGTTTTTTTAACTACCACTTAGTAGTTTCACTATTCATCAAAAATTGACGTTTTTCAGAACAATGCCAAAATTTCACCCTAAGAAATAATTGATATTCCTAATTAAAAAATGATGTCTATTTTACAAAATTCTAAACATATAAGTTTCATTAATTAATTTCATAATTAATTCCCGCTGTCACAACAAATAGCGTGTTTTTAAGAAACAATATATATCAAAAGATTGACAATTGTTTAGGTCCAATTTCAAAGTGAAATTAATTCTCATGAACACCATTGGATAAAATGGTAAAAATATATTCTAATTATACTTTAAAACCACTCAATAATTTAATTTATCACTATAAATTATTTTTATTTAAAAAGTTTTTTTTAATTAAAATTTAGATATTTTCACTATTCATCAAAATATAAGTGTTATCCGAAAAGTTCCAAAATTTCACCCTATGATAAATTCAATATTCCAAATCCAAAAATGAAGTCCATTTTGAGAGATAGAATTTATAAAATTTCAAAAAGTAGGTATTACTATTCATAACGGCTAGTTTGATTGGTTGTGGTGTGTTAGAATCTCGAAGTTGCGTACAATGCATGCCATTGCATTATTCAAAGGGGAACGTACCGTGGAAGCTTGGGGTGTTACAAATAAATTCCCTATTAAGAACAAATATCCTTTGACTCATATCGATTATTTGTTTGATAAGCTCCAGGGAGCTCATTATTTTTCAAAGATTGACCTAAGATCGGGGTACCATCAGTTGAAGGTAAAGAAAGCAGATATTCCAAAGACCGTGTTTCATACAAGATATGGCCATTATGAATTTGTAGTTATTCCTTTTGGGCTAACCAATTCACCTGTTGTATTCGTTGACCTTATGAATAGAATTTTCCAAGAGTTATTGGATGTGTTTGTGGTTGTTTTCATTGATGGTATTTTGGTGTTTTATAAAAGTAAAGAGGAGCATGAAAGTCATTTAAGGGTTATTTTGCGAACCATAAAAGAAAATAAATTGTATGGAAAATTCAGAAAGTGTGAGTTTTGGTTGGAAAAAAATTCTTTCCTTGGTCATATTGTTTCTAAATATGGGATAACTATTGATCTAGCAAAAACAAAGGTTGTTAAAGAATGGCCAAGACCCACAAATGTAATTAAGATTCGTAGCTTCCTTGGTTTGGTAGGCTACTAATGAAGGTTTGTTTTAAATTTTTAACATTTATCTAGTCCAATGACTAAGCTAACTCGGAAGGGTGTTATGTTTATCTGGACAAAAGAATGTGATGATGGTTTTCAGGAATTGAAAAGAAGATTGGTGAATGCTCCAGTTTTGTCACTACCTTCCAGGAATGGGGAGTTTGTTATCTAAAGTGATGCTTCATTGAATGGAATTGGTTGCGTCTTAATGTAGAATGAACAGGTAATTGCTTATGCTTCATGTCAGTTGAAAACAAATGAGGTAAATTACCCTACACATGATTTGGAAATATCTGCTGTTGTTTTCACTTTAAAATTTTGGATGCATCATTTTTATGGAGTAAAGTGTGAAATATATACTGATCACAAAAGTTTAAAGTATATATTCACTTAGAAAGAACTGAACATGAGACAGAGGAGATGGCTGGAATTAATCAAGGATTACGATTGTACCATTCATTACCATCCAGGAAAAGCAAATAAAGTGGAAGATGCTTTGAGTCAAAGAAGTAATGTTTCATTAACAATGTTGTGTTTGGAACATGATCCTTTGGTTAAGGATTTGATGAACTTTAGCATCTAAGTTGTTGTTGAAGGATGTCCTTCTGTTTTTTTAGGTATCAGTGAAATCTTCTCTATCAGACAGAATTAAGAAAGCACAGAAACAAGACAGCGAGTTGTAGAAAAAGGTAGAGTTGGTTCATAAGGGTAAGTTGTCTAAATTAAACATTGATAATGATTGTGTTTTGAGATTTGGGAGGAGAGTTTTTGTGCCGTGTGATTCACAGTTGAAGCGAGAGTTGTTAGGTGAAGCTCATAGTTCTCTATTTTCAGTTCATCCATGAAGTACTAAGATGTATAGAGATCTTCGGGAGTACTACTGGTGGGATGGAATGATTAGAGATATTGCTAATTTTACTGTGAAGTGTTTGACTTGTCTACAGGTTAAAGTAGAGTGGCAGTTACCGAAAGGGATGCTTCAACCTTTACCAGTACCAGACTAGAAATGGGAGAATACATCAATGGACTTCATTGTGGGATTCTTGAAGACACCTCCAGGTAATAATACAATCTGGGTTATTGTTGATCGCTTGACTAAATATGCTCATTTCCTTGCTATACGATATACTTTTTTGCTAGATCATCTTTCCCGTTTGTATCTTAAATAGAAATTTAGGTTACATGGAGTTCCTCTCTCCATTGTATCTGACCGTGATCTTAGGATCACTTCTAACTTTTGGAATGGGCTTCAAATTTCATTGGGTACTGAATTAAATTTTAGTACAGCTTTTCATCCTCAATTAGATGGGCAGTCAAAAAAAACAATTCAGACTTTGGAGGATATGCTACGTGCTTGTTCGATTGATTATCAGGGAAGTTGGGACCAACATCTTTCTTTGGTTGAGTTTTCTTATAATAACAGTTTTCATTTCGATATACAGATGGAACCATTTGAGGCATTATATGTGAAGTGGTGTCGAACTCTTGCTTTCTGGGATGAAGTGGGTGAAAGGAAGTTGATGGAACCAGAATTGGTAGAAGAGTTGGCAGAAAATGTTCAGCTGATACAGAGACACATGAGAACTGCTTAGAGCAGGCAGAATAGTTATGCAGACAACATGAGGAAGGATCTCTCTTTTGAGGTAGGTGATCATGTCTTCCTCAAAGTATCACCATGGAAAAGTGTGATGCATTTTGGTAATAAAGAAAATTTGAGTGCAAGGTTCATTGAACCAAATGAAATTTTGGATAGAGTTGGATCATTTTCATACCGAGTGGCTTTACCTCCGAGTTTATCTCAGGTACACAATGTTTTTTATGTTTCAATATTAAGAAAGTACATGCTAGATCCATCTCATTTTTGAGTCCAGAGGTAGTTCAGTTGGAAGAGAGCCTATCTTATGAGGAACAACCTGTCCGAATTCTTGACCACAGGGAACAAGTGTTTTGAAATAAGGTCATTCATTATGTAAAGGTTTTTTGAAAAAACCGCATGATTGAAGAGGAAACATGGAAATCTGAAAATGCAATGAGGGATAAATACCCCCACTTATTCAATAAGTAAATAAATTGCGGGGACACAATTTTATAAAGGGGGGAAGAATGTAACATCCCATGTATGTAATGAATAATATAAAATTCTTTTCTATGTCTATTTATGATTTAGATAGTGCTTTAGAGGCTTAAAATGAGAATAAATCCAATCTTAAGCATGGAATACACTAATATTTTTTAAAAGATTTTTTTACCCCCTTTTGATGGCGAACCATTTTTAAATCTATCTTTTGACAATTATATAAGCTCTATTCATAAAAATAAATTTATTCTTTATGATTGGGACATTGAAATTTTACTTCGGAAAATTTATGGTATTTTTCTGACCATGTTCATTTTTTTAATGAATAGTGAAAAAAACTGCATTTTACATCAAAACTGATTTTTCATCTAATTTAATTATATGGTCATATTATCTTCTTAATTGGTCTTAAAGTGTAATTAGAATATATTTTTACCATCTAATCCAATGGTGTTCATTAGAATTAATTTCACTTTTGAATTGGGCATAAACAAGTGCAAAACTTTTCATAGATATTGTTTCAAAAAAACACGCTATTTGTTTTGATAATGGGAATTAATTTTAAATTAAATATTGAAAATTATATGTTTGGAATTTGTTAAAATGGATTCCATATTTGGAATCAAAATTTCCAAATTATCTAATTAATACTCGTATGTTTTTTGACATTATGAATAGTAACGATGATAATTATCTTTAATTATCATGATTAACTAGTAATCAGGTAGTTAAGGATAATGAAATATTATCATAATAATAAATAATGACCCCAACATGTGTCCTAATTCTACTATTTGTGTCATGGCCGACCATGGGATTCCTTGTGACAAACTTAGGGACCCCATGGAATCACTTTTGGGTGAATGTGACACTTTATATTTTTATTTTTAAAGAAAGCAGAATATCACTAATGAATGTATCACCTGAGTAAAACATTTTTAATTTTGTGTAAATAAATGATAACTTGGACCATAAATAGTCATTGTAAATCTAAAATTATTTCCTACATCATAGTATTTTTTTATAATTTTTAGACATTAAATAAATTAAATTATTTATGACATCATGGTGATACAGCGATTACATCATTAATTAACGATTTCAATAAAATGAAATGATAATGTAAAATCTAAGACATAAACTTGTCAAAGACCTATTGGATGAATATATTTCTAACCCTTATCACCTTATTGTCGAAATACAAAAATTTAGGACCTTTTAAATTTTGAACACACTTCAATATAAAGTAACATTTTTTAACTTTCCAAGAGTGTCCTTCCTCTCCTCTTATAAAAGGCCCCCACATATACCTCCTTACCCACACTTCTCAAGCCTTTGTCTCGGCCAAGATATTTAATTGTATCTCTCCACATCCCTCTGTTCATCCTAGAAGCCTTACCTTAGGCAGAAAGATCTTCAAGAAACCATTTTGGTTCAAACCAAGAAGAGTTACCCGATTTAAAGGTAAAGTTTTCTCTAATGTTCTTTTGTTTTATTTTGCTTCTCCAACCCCCTAAACTCTTTTTATTAATTTATTTTGTAACAAAACCAGTATATTAAATATACTAGGATGTTTTATAAGAATTATTCTGGCTACATTTACACACACATTCATCTAATGGTTAAAGAGCATACTGTTTCCGTGGATGGTGAATTTCTGCCTCATGAAACGATGATTGTTCAATATTCTTCAAACACCTTCAAAGGTTACCATTAAGATGACACTATATTTATATATGATATATAATATGTTTATGTTTTCCTTAAGCTTCTGTATTTTACATTTTTTTCATACCTTTATGGTTTCCATTATGGGTAAACGCGATATCTTCATTTTTGAAAGTGCAGACTAACGCCCCCTCAAAGTGATTTGATTCGTTAATGCCATATGTGGGACATATAAAGGATGGAGTTAATGATATTTTCTATGATATTATACTAGAATTATAATATACCTTTATATCATTATTATTCAATTCCATAAAATATGAAATAGAAATGAAAGTAGCATTCACGCATACGTACGGCTTACCGTCTCCATGAACAGTGCATTTCATTTCCTACCTCTAAATGTTATGTAATATTATAAATGCATGTATATACTGGATATATATGATATATATGATATCCTCATCCTGAATATAACTCTTTATATAATGGATACATGAACAACTTGTAATTATAAAGAGTTTATTTTTGACTCAAGTACCAATGATCGTTAAAACGACCGTTATTAAATTAAATAATTATATAGTGTTCATGACACAGTAATAAGTGATATAAAAGGAATAATGGACATGAAAAAGGTTCTTACGAAAGTAGAAATTAACTCAATTTTATTACTCAGGAGATTAAAGAAAGATCGAGTCAAGTCGGATACGAGGAAAGGGACTTCGTCTCAATCTCCTTTCATTGAGGCATATTTTGTTTTATACACAACATTCTTTTATATGGTGTATAATCCCCTTTGACTTTTACATTTATTCAAAAGTAATATTTTTATATGAAGCGTTTTCTAAATGACAAAAGGGAATGTTTTTCTTGTCGTACGTATGCAGCGACTATGACTTCTCCGCCGTCGTGACCATTATTTGAGTTTCGACTTCCTCTACAGGCCATAACCTAACTTTTTTTTAATGAAAAATAAATACCATGTATTACTTTTATTTTATTTTGGTATTGAAAATTGTTTTCATAATTTTTTTTATTATATCAGTGTGTTGTATTGATATCTTGTGATTGAAATGTGGAAATGTTATGTTTCCTTTATACATGTTTTATGTGATATAATTATGTTATGGTTCTTGGGAATTGTTATGAAGACGGGTGGTTCTGTGATAAACTAATGGAGGTTGAGCCCGATATAGCTCTCCAATTCATTGGGTAATGCTATGTGGTTAAACGTTATGGTTTCTCCAAAGAGATTTAGGGAATATATTGTGATGGGTATTCCAAACGTAACCATGATGGTTACTCCTTACATAAGAATGTTATGAAGGCCTCATGTTACCTCAATGTCTTATGTTTTTTATTAGTTATTCATAAATCTTATGATTTCATGAGGTATGTTAATGTGCATATTTTTTATGATTTATGTATGATTTCATACATGGATTAATGTTTCCATTTTTTACTTCTATATCCCTTACTGATCTTTTTATGCTCATCCTAAGTTTTTGAAAAACATTTCACAGGTCAAGAGAAAGGTAAATGATTTGATGATAGTTTAAAGGAAGTATTAAAAAATAATCCATGTTTTATTTTAAATATGTTTCTGTTGATTGAAAAAATGAGTAATATCTTTTATCTAACCACTTGGTTTAAATGTGGAATGTAATGCATGATTTATGATCTAATTCTCTAAAACTCTAAACCTGAAAAGATCCTCAATGTGTATTCTTGAAAAAACTCAAGATTAAGTAATGTTTAAGGGTGGGGCCTTATAGAAACTCGGTATTGCGTACAATGCAAGCTATTGAGGAAGGTCGCGATTGCGTGTAAAGTAAGACAAGCTAGTGTTGTGTGTATTGAAAGATTCCTTTGATGATGTATATAACATAAAAACAAAATCTTTCTCATAAAAACCACGGGTGTTACATAATGTCTTCATGAACTCAAATTTTGATGAGGAAGAATAATACCACAGAAACCCACCACTCTTATTTGAGGAAGGTGTCTCCACCACCAATAATGATCTTAGATAGTTGAATCTGATAACAAAATAAGACTCCTGACTAACATATTTTATCACTTCTAAGCTTCTCGAGGACCATGAGGTTTACATTTCATTTCTAAAGTAAAATTGATAAATGTTCACTTGGAATTAAATATAATTTCTTGGGTTTAAACTTGATGTGAGTTTGCATCACGTAGGCATACTTGGTGACCATCTAGGTTTTTATAAAACAACAAGGAAAATTCACCCATCTTGTGATACTTTTTCTGGGTTAAATGATGCTAAATTAAATAACATTTCCTGATGGAATGATGATAGATCTCCATGGAATTAGTCCTAGGAACATGATTCTAAACTACTGAATACATCCAAACTGGATGATATTAAAACTGAAAGAAATTTCTATTGGTCTCATTATATTTAACTACACAATATGTCATGGTGGAATGATGTTAAAACTAAAATTAAGATGACCAGGTTGCATGACATTAAACAATCCGATAAATCTTTACCACATGATGTTAAACTATAAAAAATAAATCATATAATCAAGGCTATAAACTACAAAATTCCATTCATCTTTATTATATGAAATTAAAATTCACATAAAATGATACTTCACAGATGACCCACTTCACATGAGCTAGATACATACAAAAGAAAAATGAATTTCCCTCATCCTTGTGTATGTGTCAGATCCAAATAGGAAATCCCCCCATTTAAGAACAATGTATGGATTTATTCTTACCATTATAGGATATACTGTGATTCCTTTATATCCATTATTAGGTCCATCCAAAATATTTTTTTATTCAGGTAAATCCACCGTCGTCCTTGTAGCATGACATTAAACTACATGACTAACATCCTTGTTGCATGAAGTTAAACTACTTTGTTATTGTTATATATGTATGGAATAATTCTTAGTCTAATGAGATACATAGGAATTAATAGATCCTTTATCAAGGTCCATCAACTACAATATACAAAATTCTTATATCCTTCCCTTTAATTTCTTCTTTTTGTTGAAACAATCGAATTATATTCCATTTTTCTCACACTACTCATAGTTCACATGAGATTAGGAATTTAATTAAGGGACTCCCCACATGATTCAAACATATCAGTTTGTGATAGGGTTATCATGGTCCTGGATACAAGTCATTAAAAGGAACACCATAATACCACACCGAAAGAAGATATAAAACATGGTTGATGTCTCTTTCGGGACATAAAATTAGGAATTAAAATAGGCCACACCTAAGGGGACCAATATCCATTGTGTTGGTATCCTTCCCAAACCTCCATTCAATAACTACATGTGCCTTGGTTACTATTATCAGGGGATACATAATGATTCTGGGATCTCCATTCCTGGGTCCAACTATAACAACCAACATGAACAATTCCCACTTTACATTTGGGTCAGACCTATGGGGAGAGTTTCCCATTAAAGAACTAAATTTGGATTGATTACTATCATCAAAAGATACATAGTGATGCTTTTATAACCAATATTTAGTCTAGATATATAAGTTAATGTGAAATCCCCCCCCCCTCAACCTATGACTCATGCCTATGTGGAGAGTTTCTTATTCAAGAACTATGTTTGGCTTGATTCCTACCATCACAAGATATGTAGTCATGCCCATATATCCAATATTGGGTCTAGCAACAACATTAAACTAGAATAATTCCCCCTCTCTTTATAGAATCAACCTGGATGGATATTTTCCCATTCAAAAACAACATGTAGCATGAATCTTGTTATCACAAGATATTTAGTGATGCCTAGACCACCAATCCAAGGTCCATATAGAATATTCAACGGGAACAATACCCCCCTGCATATAGGTCTGACCTATGTGAGGATTTTTATTATTTATGAACTACATGATACTTGATTATTATCATCATAGTATATATTGTTATGTCTACATCTCTAATCATGGGTCCATGCACAACAATCAACTTGAAAATTTATCCCATTTTTTAGTACGGTTCAAACCTGTTCAGGGAGCTTTCATTCAATAGTTATATGTCACTCGATTCATATTATCTTAAGAAACAAAAAGAAGTCCAAATTTACAATACTAGATTCCAATGAAACATATGAAATAAAAACAACTCACCCTAAACTACATATGGGATATATATGTACATCAAGCTACCTATGTTCCACTCTTATAAAGATCAGTTTATTTACCAGTTTTAAATTATTTATCATGCTAATCATAGCTCATATGAGCATAGGTAACATGGAATGCCAATCTGGTCAACACAACCTAAAATTATCTTATATTATGGTCCATTTCTCTAATTTAATCCATTGAACTACATATCATATTTACATCCTTACCAAATTATTAAAAAACTATAAGGAAATGAAAAATTAATCACCACATGATGTTAGACTTCAAGGAATACGTACTTTTCACATTAAGATAAATTGAATGATTGATATTTCCCCAGAACACTAGTTTAAAATGTTTTGTCCATAACCCATCATCGTTCCTTACCAAAGGACCATATGTTCTTAACCCTAGTCAAATAGATCGCGGGGTTATTATATCGTTTTTTAATCCCAAGAACCCCTATATCACACTTCATGTCTTGAGTGCATCAGGTTACCAAAAACCATTCATGTCCCTTGGAAAGGAAAATATACCTCTCGTTTTTACCATTCTATCAATGTATGAGTCTTTTGAACTACCTAAAAAATTATATTGTGCATGTACGATGTGAATTCTGATCAATGTGAGTGTGATGTCACCATGGAAAGACTTAGTAACTAAGGGTGTTCTGGGTCATCCCTAATATCATTATACCATACCATTACTCATGACCAGAGAACCTCAAGTAAATGATTTCCAACATTTTCATCTCCCTCTCTAAAGGATGTTGCAATACTCTTGACCCTGGGTTTCTTAATTAGGCTTTTGTGTAACATTCTACTCATACCGAGTCCATGTGCATTATGGCCTTAAAATGCAATCACTTTGGTCAAAGCTACACAACCGTATAATTTATCCCTTGATTGTCCAAATTTAATGACCCTAATATTCTAGAGAAAAAGACACAAGATTTCCTAGGGTAAAAAACTGCAAAGGGTGTCTTGATGGAATTCAAGTCTCTTCTCACTAAACTCTTTATCTCTATAGTTTAGGAAAAAGTTATCGCATAAAGTAACAAGGAAAAAACCCATTGGGACAATTTTGTATCCTTAGTGCATGATTATCCATGCTCACTGGACCCCCTATTCCTGGAAAAAAGTTATTTTAATTATTTTTCTATATCTACTCTCACCTTTTAAATGTGTTCACTAGGAGACTACACATCTTTTAGGTACATGAACCCTTCTTGAATCTTACCTTTTTCATCAATCTCACTTCTTGTTTTGTGTTCCCTGAGTCGTAAGAACCGATTCACATCCCTCATAAAGGATATTATATCCCTCTTTTTAACCATTTTAGTGATTTGTATGTTCTTTGGAAAACCAACCAAAGACATCATGGCTCTATAAGAAGGGATTTTTTATCCTTGTGAGGATGTCATCACCATGGAAGAACCTATCACCTGAGGGTGTTTAGGGAAATCCTCTACATGGTTTTCCCACATCATTACACATGTATTAGGAACATTGGAAAATAATTTAAAATCCTCATAACCATACTATTCAAGTGTTTTTTTTCACTTTGATGTTACATCACTATGTGTTATACCCTTTCTCCAAGAAGTGATGTGACACTCCATGCCTGAATCTTTTGATGGGCCACACCACATTACTCAAAACTAGATGGTGTAGGGACCAATCCTCCCAACTAAAAGATAATATACACTATGTTTTTAGAACCCTCCATGGATATTCATTTTTTCATTCCCCACTTCATCATCCAAACATTTGAGTATTCATAATTTTTCCATATTACGTTGAAAGGAGTTGGTACCCCTCAAATTGACCATTCATATAATCCTTATGTGTTCATTAATAAGTTATTTGACCTATAAACTACTGGTGTCTACTCATTTTATAAAAATATCTATAATCCCCATGAGCCTCATAGACATTGTGGTTGAACTCAACACCATACTGTGTTTTGGTTCATCCTCTCTATGTATGTGGTATTCCATGATTCACCAATTCAAGCTACTAGAAACATGATTTAAACAACCCATATTCCAAAAATCCCATTGTAATTGACATTCCTATTATTTTTACAAACTACCAATACCATCTGTGAAAACATTCATGGACCTTGTAAAACAATGGGGACACTATTGTTTGACCATTATAGTGATGAAAAAGGGATTTGACCTACAAATTTGAGGTACTCCTCTATGGAGTAAAGGAACTCCAATCCTTATGATCCCAATACACATTATAGTATAAACCAACATTATAGAATGATTTTGGTCATACTTGGTAAGTCCTACCCATTTAATGTTCATAAATAATGTACCAGAAGAAAAACATTAAACTGTATGGAATATCAGTGTTAGGGATATAAGACTATAAACTAACAACAACAAAATGTATGGTCTATAAAACTCTAAACTATATGAAGTATAATGTTCAAGATAGAAAAACTAAACTACTAGAAGTAGAATTTCCGAGCTTGAAGGCTCTATACTACCAGTACAAGATGGTACGATCTAAAATACCATAAACAACAACACAACAATAGTCTAGTTTGAATGACCTTGAAACTACCAATTGAAAGAGACATAATCCTCACTAGGTTGAAAAGAGGAATGAGGGAACCCTGGGAAAATGTTGAGTATCTTCTCACAGAATATTCACTTTTTGTGATCTAAGAAATTTTGAGAACTCATACAATAAAAAATGCACAAAACATGTCTGGTCAAACACTCACAAGAGGACGACATGAGAAAAATCCAAGTCCACACCCAACAGTCATTCCACATATGAAAGCTAGAAAACAATTAAGGAAATATAAATAAAACAGATACGAAGCAAGTAGGTATCACTAATTTTCTAAATAAAAAATAAATCTATTCTTTATAAGTCCCTTGAAATAGGTATAAATTAGAGAATTATCCCTCAGGGACATATATATTACTAAAATTACCCATTTAACCAGGTAATACGTAGACAATTGAAGTATATATAAAAATAAAGAATATCATGTTGGCATCATTCATGATTAACTCTCATGAGAAATATATTAATCTTTAGACAGCAAAATAAAGACAATTGGGTTTACTCAGTATTATGTAAATTAATGGAGGATTTTATTATCCATATGACATCATGTAAAGTCAATCACACATGGTCAGGAGTCTCATCTTGATGACACCTTAAATCACTCAGTAGATACATTCTACACAAATCCACTAATGGTGCTCAATATCAAATCCCACAAAATGTTTAGATATACAGAAAAGTTATATAAGTTTACCTTAAAATGAGATTTTTTTGTTTCATATGATTTGAATTCAATGTGGGATATTTTTTAACAAACATAATTGTTTGTTATGAACATTATCATCATATATTTTAGGAAAAATAAACACTATGTAAATATACTGATGTAATTTTCACCATGGACTCATATGTAGCATCCTTGAAGAGTGTGGGATTAGGATTTATTATATAAGAGAATTTTTTATTCATTTTACTCATATTATCATATAACTATTTATGGATATTCCACCTCAGTCAAAAATAATGGCCATTCATGGCTAGCTAGCAAGACCATCTTGACATAATATCTTGTGGGAGTTTCCTAAAACATGCCAAGGGAGTGAACTTATCTGGATAACATAAGAATTATGGGGTATGTCAGAAGTAACATACAAAAGTGTAGATCCATGCCTCAATAAGAAGTGTAGTAAAATACTAGGATGAAAGGGGTTGTGTCAGAGATAGGGGGAGTTGACCCTAGTTCTCACTTTTGGTGCCCAATGGATGTGAGATTATATTTTAAGAACTCTTCATTAGCATCAAAAATTTATGTGACATGGGAAGATCATGAGAAATATTCATGTGATAAAAAAAATGAAAATAACATGGGCTACGTAATGTGACAAATCCTATCCAACTGATCATCAACAGACATTATCTTCAACTATCTCCCTTCATGGAATGTGTCTGCGATCATCCAAGAGATGATTTCTAGTACCCCAAAACTTCAACACTCGTCATTCTCTATGAATTTCCATTCAAAATGATAAATACAAGGCATCCAAGACTCTCTTGATGTCCCAAATGCAATAATGCAACATCATTTTCATGCATACATTGATTCAAAGAATCAATCAATGAGATATCATAATGTGAATCCAATCACATGAATCAAAAGATGTAATAAAAAGATGAATGATGGGTCTCACAATCAAAATATGACACTAAAGAGGAGACAACTAAAATCATGAAGATTATATAAGAAATAGTGATGCAAGAGGCTTCCATATTTTGGAATTTTCATTATTTTCTAACATGATACCAATCATGTGATGCCATCCAAGAAGATCATTCAGAACCAATCATGTGAATCCCACAAAAGTTGTTCAAAAATCCATCATGTGAATATATTATGATCATGTGATGTCCTTGGAATATTCATGTGAAACTTAAACATCCATCAATCATTCCATCACATTAATCCATCCAGTGGTTACATAATACGAGTCACATGAATCCACCACCACCTTCATCTAGTACATGCAGCACCTTCACCATTAAAATAAGTGATACCCTCAACCCCCCTCTCCTATAAAATCCCATTATCCCTATAAAAAAGATACACATTCATGAGGCACGAGAATAGGAATATAGAATATAAATATTAAATTGTCGGAGGGAATCATAAGGGAAGAACTTGTCACTTCCTTCAATGTAATTCTCCATGTAATCATGAAACCCACTGCGAGTTCCATCATGAGATTTCCTCCCATGATTCACCAGAGATCATGTGACTGCATGATGATTTAAATATCATGTGAGATCCACGTTACACAAATAAATCATAATAAAGTTCATAGAAAATAACATTATCATAAAAAACCCCTTAACATGCATATAAACTAACAAAAAGTCCCCTAAATTTTCATATATACCCTAATAGGTGTGTAATTAACAAGAACCCTCATCAATTCACCCTTGTTAGGGGCTCTAATATCCATCCCCAAAGCATGTTCCCAATACATATAGAAAGAACCCCTTTGGGTCACGCAATCTCATGAATAAAATGACATCAAGAAACACAGCAGTCTAGGTTTATTTTCAGAAAGTATTATATAAGGCTTAGATGTGAGTTTGAATTTATACACAGAGTTGGCAAGAAAAAATATCCTTTGGTTTGTAATACATCTATTCTTCCACCCAGTGTAGGACCTCAGACATGTGTGATTCCCTTCTTGGTTATACGGACATACACCGGTGGACATGTAATTCTATCAGTCAGCCCTTAAGAAGGGATCATTAAAACCTCTAGACTTATGATTCCAAGAATCTTCAGTCCTTTTGACGCTCACCTGCATCCCTAGAAATGGACTCCTCAACATGTAACACCCCTATAGAACCTTATCCATGAAAATGTAATAACATGGAAAAGTATCCTATAGCTGCAAGTGGATTGGAAATCCTCATATGTATACCCTCATTCATGCATGTGGTGGAACTGATAAACATCTACTGTGCATGATCATAGAACCCATCATAAGACACCTATTGAGTTCCTGAGAATCACATGAATAATCAAGAATCATATGGCACTATCATGTGGACACACCTTGATGTGTAAACATCCCTGACAAGCATATACATCCCATGAAATTACCCCCTCTCATTATGATGACCCTCAAACATGATTTCTTAGAAAAACCCCTATCCATTTTATTCCTACAATGTCCATCCTCTACACACATTAGCAAAACCCATCACGAGACACCATTTAAGTTCATGTGAAACACCTCATAAATTGATCTTTATAGGAATCTATCATTCAGGAACTCCTCAACATGTATGAGGCAATTTTAAGAATATAATCTAATGGGAAATTCCTCATTTTTCATACAAACCCTAAGAGGAGTGGCTATGAATTTTTCCTTTTGATCATCAAACACTTTGGTATGAGCATAATCATTAACATGTTCGTGAGACCCACCTGTGTGATTCTGTAAAGGTTGTAAAATTTCAATATTATTCAATGGTCTTGTGATTTCATTGGGCTATCTTTGGATGTGTCACTTTGATCACAAGAAATACATTTCACAAATCTATTTATATTACATGATGGGACATGGATAATTCATGTTGATCGTGTGAAAATATAGGGAAAATTATCTAAGATTATGTGAAGATGCCCTACGAAAGGTGGGTTGATCATGTGAATACATCTACGATAAGTAATTTGATCTTGTGAAAATATTGTACCTATCTTATTTTGAAATGAAAAGATGTTACAGAAAATGCAATTTGATCTTGCATAGACATACCATACAAGCCAACTGATCTTTGGAATGATCTTGACACATCAACTTTGAAAGTGAAAAGAATCTTGGAAATTTTAGGTAGACACCCCTAGATGTGTCTTCCAAGTCATACTGACTACCCAAACATATCGAGTATACAAAAAACGACATTCCCAACATACAATAATGATAAGTCATGTAGATACCCTAGGACTTGAACACCTCATCCAGTAGACAGACTCGGACCTATAACATGTGGAAACCTTCCAGTAACCTTTACCACATACCCTTATTATGAGGGGATTTTCCTTAATGAGTTAGGGTTACACACTCATGTGACCCTATTTCTTTTATTCCCTTGGATGGGCCCTCCATGTCAAACAAATCATCTACATTAGACCTTTTATGGTCTCCATTTCTTTTTGTATTTTAGATTACATAGAATAAGAATGAAAAGCATCATTTATCCTATTATAAGCCCTATCATTCAAAAAGAGTAGGGATAATAGTAATTTATCCATGAGTAAACACCCACCCCAAACCATCATAGATTTTAGGTGTCAAAGAAATCTTTGGACTCTAATTCTTCTCCATGCAGAATATGTAGGATGCCTTCAAAATGATCAAGATCCAAGGGGTATCCACCCTGGGTTAAGTCCCCACATATCCCATATAATCTCAACTCATGCGGATCAATTCTTCTTATGGTTATTTTATGCATCATCTTCCATCAGAAAATGGAAATTGGTCTTCTGCACGGTCATCCTTTAATGTGTATTCCTTGACCATTCCTTCAATTAAATTGAACCAATAAACGGGTTGTAGATGAATCAAACAATAATGAATCGTATTCCTATTATAAATGGGATATGTATTACAGCTTCCTAAGTCTTGAGCCTCATACCATACCCTCAATGATACTGGTAATCATACATCTCAGATGGAAGATTTAATTTTTAAGCTTATGTGGAAATATAATCTCATGTGATGTGTCAGATCTCCCCCAATCTATTGTTTCTCAAAACGATCAAGCATCATGTGGTCATAGATACTATAGATTACTGTACCAATATCATGATGAGGATTACATGACTGTAGGACTATCATTGGGATGTAAATTTGATTACATCTCATTTACACTCAAAGGTTCTATATTCCCAACGAGAAAATTCAGGGCATCCTTATTTGAATAAGTCCCTCATAATTCCTCTTTTCTCACAAATTTAATAACATAGAGATGATTTATGTAGACATTGATTCCTATCTGAATAGGATATGGTGGATGATTCATCAAGTTATGATCCCTTAATTTAGATCTGTTCCACATGACATTAAACTGCATGGATTGATCAAGTCACATGACCTTAAACAATGTCAAACGAACTACAAGGGGTAAGATTCATATTCTTACAGTGTGTGTAAGATACCTAATAGATGTTAAATCCAATATTTATTACACCAACCACCTCCATGGATAGTAACATACACATGAGCACCCAAACAATGATATAAACTAAAGTGTAGTAAATTAACTAGAGAACGGTTGAGAACCTATGATATTCACATAGTTTTTCTCAGAAACACGTGGTCTAAATCAATATATTGACATAGGGTTAACCAATATCATATCAGGGCCAAAGAACGATTTCAAAAACTTCTCTTAAATACATAATAGAGTCCAAAAATAGGTAATAATTCTACCCAAAAGGGTGGTATGAGCCCAACCTTAAATCCACTCAGCTAATGTGAGTTCCTCAGCATCATTGGGTATAGATCTATGAAATAACACCTTCCTTTTGAAATCATTCCCATACTCAGTTATGGATGTGGAAACTATTGTGAGTTTATGTTAAATAAAAATATGGAAACCTCGAAAAAAATATTACGCAATCAGCCTCAATCACTCCCAACCGAGCATTGGGTTGGACCTTTTCAGAATTTTTGGGAAAAAATTATGTTCTCAGTTTTCTTTATAGTGTGGTGATAAAATTTCATATTATTTATAATATATGATGTTCATCTAGAATGTATATTATTTTATTGTCATGGGGAAAATTATTATCAAATTGTTTTTTTTATTCTGAAATGATTGGATATTAGATAGTTGACCATTTATTATTTAGCCTTCCACCATCTTCTGGTAGATGGGTAAGGAACATGTTATCACTTTTATTAATATGGGGAAAAGTATTGTAATTTCATATGTTATTATTTATATACTACTGATTATTGGAAAGTTGAATATATTTTTTTCATCCACCTTGTTTCTCTGGATTGGTTATAATCATGTTATCACTTTTATTTACATGAGTACAATTATTTATATTAATTATGATTATTTAATACTAATTCTAGCTTATTATGTATTGACATTATTTATATTTTATTATACAGATATCTTCATTTTATTTAGTGAGAGTTCCCTTAGAGAATGGTATGAAAATTATCATTAACACTTATTGTGAATGAATTGAACTTAATCAAGAGATGGTTGGGTTCCAAAGTAATATATCCCCATTATGCATCGATAGGTCTATTGAAACAAATTAGGATAGGTTTTTGTGAATAAAACATCCCATTATAGGATAGTCTCTTGAAACAGTGCCTTGATAATATGTTTTTGATTTCTAGCAGTATGCATTCTAGTTGTATTAGATCAGTAGTATTGATATTCATGTTTCCTTTCGTTATCATTGATGAATAATATTCCCAGTTTCATGTAGCTTATGGCTTCATATTTTTTTACTTATTCCTACTATAATATTAATTCCTTTTCTTTCTAGGATTGATTCAATTGTGTATTTCTTCTGAATGAATATTTAAGATCACCCCTTATTAATTTGACATTTCTTTAGGTTATGAAGAAAAGTAGTATACGTGATATATTTACAGGGAATGAACGTCTGAGATAATTTATGGAATATTTTGAATACTTATCATTAATTAAGTAGTTTCTTATATATAGTGGAAAATGTCTATTAGTTGAGAAATACCCTTTAATTATTAGTTTTTTTATATTTTATATTTCTATAATCCTCTAATTATATAAAGATATTTAGATGTACGTTATGAATTAATAATTATTGATTTCATAATTACAAATTGTTATATCTAGTAATCTATAGTTTTTTCAAAGAGATAATGTAAATTATGTGTTTAAGGAACTGGATTCAAGAGTGTAGGTTTAGGGTTTCACTGTTTGTATCAAAGAAAGGGTTTCGATAAAATTAGAGATTGTGATGTATGTTTAAGATAATTTATGGGTTGATAAGTTAGGGTTGATCATAATTTTAAAGGTATTGATAACTCTTTGGGATAGAATATTATTTAAAATCATGTTAATAACGGACATTTTACCAAGGGTTAGGAAATGAGAACTTTAGTGAAAACCTTAGAGATAAGTCTATATTAGAAATATAAGTACATGATAATATCAGGAAGTATAGGTAAATTCTTGAGTATTTAGTTTTTCTTTAAAATAAATTCATTTCAGGATGCCCAAGGTGGATGTACGCTCTATAACAGATGTATATATGGGTAATAACCCCAAAAAGAGAAAATTAGGTATTAAATCGATCATCACTTGGTGCATGGAAAATAGGCTTAACTACACACATAGTTTGTCACTCTCGTGGGTTAATAGTTTTTTGTAAAATTCTCTTTATGAAGCATGGAAATGATTTATTTCCTAATTACATAAAGGTATTATTTTGATAATTGAAAAAAACCATAGTTAAACAAAATTATATTAAACTGAAATTATCAATAGATGAAATGATGGTTTCAATAGAGAACATTGATTTTTTTTATATTCATATGATCATTTATGTTGATTCTGTATGATATTATCCGAACACTTTTGGATTTATTATTTAATAGAAATAGAATCGTGAAAATAAAACTAGGGAAGGTGTGTATCTAGAAACAAGTATGTCTTATAACAAAATAAGGTAGAATACTTAAATGGTTAATAAACATTATATTTTTTTATGATAGAAAAGGTGAGTATACTAGTCTTAACTATATTAGTGGGGATGATATCTTAATGAAAAATTAATTATTAATATGATTATCTATTTTCAATAGATATCTATTGATGATATTCTAGTATATAAATAATTGTTTTAGAATTATGTGAAATATATATTTATTTCCATCCATAAAAAAATAAATTATTGGAAATATATATAAAATGGTATCAGGATCCTTGAGAAGTGTTTTTATTAAATGTTTTTATTTTGAGGATTTCTATTAGAGAACACAAGATTTTGGGATGAATAACTCTTTTTCTTAATATTCACTTGATGGTGTGATAATAAAGGGTTGACTGATTATGAAATAGTAAATTATAAATTATTCTTACCCAATGGTTTGATACTTGATCAATGATATTATTGGTGATGTTCATCACATTTTTGTGATTTTGATATATATTGACTATTTTGTAAATTTACAAATGAGTGGTTTAGTACTACAGTTAATTTTTAAAAAAATATAAGATTCCATTGTGGTGTAATTTATTTTTGATTCAAATGGTTTTGGGAAAAGTGTGTTAGGGAGAATATACGATTAGGGTATATTCATAATTTTTTATATGATTATATTAATATTTTTTGAGTAATGACAATTAACATAATATAACCAAAAAGAATAATATGGATTTTCTATTAGAATTTATATCATGAATGATGAATATGCTAAAAATACCCTAAAAACATTTATTAATGAGTAATAATTAAAATTGAGAATATCTCATATATTTAACAGGGAAGAATATAACTCCTTGATATTTTAATACATTGTTACCATTAAATAAGTCAATGTTTCTGATAGATTTATCAACACAAAACCCTAAACATTATCAAAACTACTATATATTAAATTAAAAATATAAAAATTAAATATTTCCATTAAAACCAATCTATTGAATTAGTGGTAATGAATTTGAGTAACCACTTTATCCAGTATTTATATATTGAAAATTATTTTGATTTTTACTATAAATAAAATTAAATAATTATTTCTAAAATATCTAATAATATAATTTTATTCTTAAAAATATGAATTTCTTTATAATGATGATTTATTTCATGAAACAAATTGATTACGAGTAAATTAATTAGTAATTGATAGAATACAAGAACAAAGAATATTTATCATTTTAATATTTTAGTTTTGACATGAATAGTTCCCCACTATATTTTAGGATTTCATTTAAATGTCTAATAATGATATTGTATACATGTTTTTCAAAAAAAATACCATCCTTTTTCGATTGAACCAAATAATATTTTAGTGAGATTAATTTTGGAGTTTTTTCTAAGCAACAGGTTGAATGCATGAAAATGTTATTATTATTTTCTCCCTACACATTTAAATTTTATTTGATAAAATTGAAATTATATTTATAATAATTAGGTAAAAATTATGTAACAATTAAAATATTATTTCTATCCATTGAAAATAAATCATTGTGGATAAATATTAATTTCCATGGTTAAATTAAAGGACTTGTTGCCAAGGAATTAATTTAATAAGAGATATATAATATTTATCTAAATAGTAATATTGAAATAATTTAAAATATGACACTAATAATATTTTTTGACAAATAAATATTTATATTAAAAGTGATTAACTAAATAATAAATATGAAATAAGGATAAAAACAATTAACATATTATAATATAGTTTTTATAAAAAAATGTGAATCCTATATCATATATTTTAATTTAAAAGTTAATTTTATCACCTTTAAAATTATAATTTGTTTTAAATTTATAATAAATTCTAATTCATCACTTTTGAAATTTGGAAAAAGGAACAATGTTTTATTTTTTTTAATAAAATAATAACAACGGTTAATTTTTAATCAAGAATAGTATATCTAAAATGCGTAAATGAGTTATCTCAAATATTTAATAATTAGAGGGTCAAATACACATTATAGAAATACTTTTTTTTGTATTAACGACATTCCCACATGTCAACCATTCTATTTTTTCACCTAAATAATTTATCCATCATTCAATTTTTTCTTATCCCTTACCTAACATTTTTTCCATTGATTTTTCCCTATTTTTCACCTATAAAAGGATCTCACTTCCTCAAACTTCAAGACACGATAATATTTATAAATTTACAAAAAATATACCGATTTACTTCCTCTATATACCCTCTACACTATTTTCATCCCTTATCCTTAACAAAGATCTTCATGTCCTTCATTTCTAAAGGATACCTCAAAAGAAGATTCAAATTCTCAACATATATATTACTTACACTTTTACTTTTATTAGTCACACTTATTTTCCAACCTCCTCTGAATTCATTCTATCAATATGTATATAATTACATTATTATAAATAATATCATTAAATATTAATTTATTTATTCTATAATGATTATTTATTCCCCTCCCATTCAATCAAAAAAATGAAAACACTGTTCATGTGCATGTTTGAACTACCACATCCAGGAACAACAAGTTTCATTATTCCTAACCATGATTATTGGACGGTTCTATAAATATGTTTTCTATATAGATATATTATTTATGAAATTATATGTATTATTAAAATATAAATTAGGAATTTTTAAATTGATATTATAGATAAGCTATCACTGTAACATGAACCGTCTTAAACAAGCATATTGGGAGGAAAATATTATTTATTCATACAATGTAATATTATAATTTCCATTACTTATTCTTATAAATCCATTAAATTTAAATATATCGCACTATTAAACTCTAAATATGATCATTATTACTCTGTTTTAATGATATTAAAACTAAATGAGCTTATAATAATCCATTAATCTGGGTACGTTCATGTTTAGGTTTGTTTAAACAATTACTAGAATAATAATATACATTTATATAATAAATGAAAATGGGAACCTAATTAATAGAACATTATTAAATAAATATGTGAATATTTTTTTGGGTTTTTGATATTCCTTATCAAATATTTTGTCCATTGAGTAAGAAAACAAACTTTGATCATCAAGAATCATTGAAACATGAATGTTTCCAATTTCACCATCAAGGATACAGATTAAAAGAATAATGAAATTATTTTTGAAAATATTAAATTATTATAAATCATCCCTAATATTAAAATTATTGATCTTGTAATAATTAACCTTGTGATGATAATGGCCATGGATGTCGTTATTCTAGATATTTTTCAATGAAATAATAATTACATTCATCTACTTTTCAAAATATTTAAAAATAACTAATATATATTATTATAATGATTATAAATGTGGATTATAAATTAATATAATTATTGGTATGGGTATTGAGTATATATTTATAAAACGTAAATTAATTATTCTGGATGTTTGGGGTATGTGTGAAATGAATTAGGTTCATGTTAAGGGTTTTCATCACAAATTCCTCTCTTAGTGACATGTATTTTTATTATGCATCTAATTTTTTTTATGTTCTATTTATACTATAAATTTGAGAAATAATATCTTAAATTATATTTTAATTTTATTAATTTAAATTCAATAAAAATCAATATATTTAAACGGTTATTTATTATATTGTTACTCAAGCAGTAAGGTTTTTCTTGGTCTCAATTTTGATTCAGTAAGACATGCCACATGTTTTTCACTAAGTTTCCCTTATATAGTATTCTATTGATTTATTTTCCCTTGAATTCTCATTATATTATTTACTTTTAATTAATGGGATAAAATATTCCATATCAAGTTCATTTCATCAAATTTATTTTGACACAAGTGTTACCCCAGTCGAAATACTTTTGGGAAACTCAATTTTTATTCATTGAGATATTATTGTTTACTTGAAATTATATCATATAAGTTGGGTACATTCTACCTTTTGATTTTATTATGTGGAATTTTTTGGACTACTAACTTTATTCCAACATATCCCATGTGATTTGTTTTTATTATCTCAGAAACCCTGTATATGTTTATAGTATTTTTTTAGAGTAATTAATAATTTTTTTCAATTATTTAAGTTCTTAATGTTATTATTCTATAATTATTGATGTTTTCTCAAAATTATTATATGTCTAGAAAATTTGGTACATGAATACTTTAACTGAATGAATAATTGTCTATTTTGAGTAATAGACTAAAAAAATTGACTATGAGAAGGAATATAAAATGTAAATCGACTATATCACCGATTTGGCTACATGAAAATTATCTTTGTCAATGAAACGTCTATGTGACTCCCCAAGATAGAGTTGACGAATTCAAATTTTGCCTAAATTTTTTAAAATATTAATTTAAATTTTTTGTTTTTTTATGTACTGGAACCAATTTTTATGTAATATACATACTTTATAGGTAAATAAAATTTTAGATGAAATTTTACAAAAAAAGTGATAAATAGAATTAAAATAAAAAAAAATATTTTTTTATGTGTTGTTGTATGTGTTAAGTTGGTAAAATGGAAAAAACGTGGTGTTATTTTCCAAAAAAAATTGGTCCACCACAAGCTACCTGCAACCTCTGGGGTAGGACCTTTGGCTAACTCGTGAGGGTTATTCGGCCAAGCTTTCCCATAGATAGATCCTGATGAGTGGCTATAGAGGTGTATAAGAGATCAATTAAGGCACAAAAAATTGTAGAGAATAAAATTTCATGGGGTTAAGGTCTATATGGAAGTTGGATGAGATAATTATCGGTGCGAGATGGCAGATGGTGGCGGTAGGTGTCCTTCAACACTATTCTGACTTTATTGGTGGGTTGAGGAACACATTATCATATTAAGTAGAGTAAAACCCTGCCATATTTAGATGTTTTATGGGGTATTATATAAGGCATTGTGAACATAAAAAAGAGACTTTTCCCTATCCATCTGTGCGTTTTCTTCCTTAGACATAATTCATGCTAAATCTGTATAGAAGAAAACACACACTACATTATAGTCCTCAACGATCGACAACAGTGAGATAGGGTTGCTATTATAAATAAAGAAACACAACATAAAATACTTGGATATATGAAATATTCATCTGAAGAGACTAATATTATGAATATGGAATGTGTCAAGACCATGTTTCTATGTCATAGCCCTATTGGATGGATTTTTAAGAGATGATGTTATAATGTTGTGGATAGTATTGTGTCATGGTGGGAGCTACTTGAAAAGGGGACCTAGAATCATCCAAAGGATAAACCAAGGAAGATAATGTAAGGTAAATTCCATAGGACAATAACAATATTCTACACCATACCCATGTAGGGATAGTTACATAGAGAATAATTTGTGGCATAGGGCCTCTATAGTTACATAGAGGGTCAGAAACAGATGGTGTCTTGAAAATGAAGTAGAAGGTGTATGTGGTCATGGAAAATGTCTAATTCGATACAGACCATAAAAATAGGCTATAAAACAAGGGGACTATCCACCTTAAAAGGTTTTCTTATGTACAAATTTCAAATTCAGAGTCTCTTCATACTATCAAAAAATTAAAAGCGAGAACCTATTATTTTTAATATGAAATGTATTCATGGTCCACACCTACATTGGGGAAATTAAAATACTCCATAAATAAAGAATTCATCAATGGGATAACAGTATAATATAATAGTATCACATGGATAAAAAAACTATCATTAATAGATATTGATAATTATTCAAAAGTAGAGAATTATTTATTTAATATTGGGGAAGAATTAAAAAATTAAAAAGTGAGGGAATTATCTTTTTAAAAAAATATTTTTTTCTTCTTTTTAGGTGTTGGGAAACTTGAATCATGGATGAAAACTAAAGATAAAAACGTTTTTATTACTATATTAATATGGTTTTTTGTCATCTTTGTATCCCCTAATGATTATCAGGATGGGGTAAATCATTTGTTCTAGGCTTTGTAATTTAAAATGGGAGTTTAATTAGAGTAGTGATTTGAATTGGATTGATATCGTAATTTTAATATTTCATTTTATCATTTTATATTAATTATTACATGGATCACTCATATATGACCATTATTAAAAGATATGGGTTTTCTTATTAAATATATCAACTAGTTACCCTTTCTAATAGAACATATAGTGGATTAGTTTAGGGTCACTATGTTTAAAAAAGTTTCTAAGAACCATTATAAGAACTAACCTAATAGCAAAGAGAAGAATGGGAGTTTATAAAATAGACTTTTATAATTATTAGGGAGGCTCTCTATAGTTCATTTCAAACATGATTTAAACTAAAAAAATAATATGTATCCCTCACTAAGTTCATGAACCTGAACAGACAAAATCATGGTACAATCATCACACATGTTTTGAAAAACCAATCAAAATCAATCTTCTTAGATTTCATTAAGTTCTCTTAAATTTTATAATTATTCAATATCTTTTATCTATGGATTGACCATTATTCCCACATTAATATATTCTTAGAGTTATTTAGTGATAGTTGTGTTTAAAAAAAATAACTTTAATTCCCCGGATTAACATAACGACACTCTCACACTACAACAAAACTGGCACTATTTTACACATGGTCTTGTCATTCTGAAGATTTAGGAACTACTTCAGGAAACAAATACTCAATCAGAGGAAAATATAAAAAAGTAGATCCTCCTTTAGATCTTTATATCAAAATGGAAATATGGAGTAAAAAAAATATACTAGAAGAACCAATTGAAGGAAGATAACTAGGCCAAAAGTTAGACAATGAGCACACCAAGACATCCAAGGAATGTATCTTGGGTAAAGAAATAAATAAATTTTAGGAGAAAACATAATATTAGGTTGAATCAAATTATCCTCATCCCTCATTTTTCTACTTAAAAAGTAACTATCAAAATAGTGTTTATAAAAATTATCACACACTCTATTAAATTAAATGGGAAACCTCATGAGGACCCAATTCTCAAACTGGGAGTATTCATAAATTAAGAAACAAATTCCAATTCAACAAGTTATGTATTGATACTTGGATTATATTAATTCTACATTTAGGAAAAATCAGGAGATTTTATTTATATTTTACACCCATATTCTATCAAAACATAGAAATATCTTGTAAGGAACGTTTTTACATGGTTTTTCCTTTCATTAAAATAATTGGATCTCTGGGTGAAATTTTAAATGTTGAACAAGTGAATGAAGGGTATTTATATAGTGCATAAGAGATATTTTAAATATTTATTATTATATATCATCATCCAAACATCAAAACATGTTTGGTTAGTAAAACATTTTATAATGGTTTATTGTAGGGATATTGTTAAACAATAGTTACTACCAAAGAATCTTTACTAATGAGGAAGCCACTAGAAGAGATCCATGAATCATTGAATGAAATTTATTGTTATATTTTTTAATGTATTCCCAAAACAATACATTTTCAAGACATTCATATGATAGTAAACAACAAGGTTTCCACCCAAAAGAATGTGATATCAAATACTTTAGAAGTGATGATGACAAATAAACATCCCAAATGTACGTATTATGAATATGTCAATAACATGGATTATAAATGATAAATTTTTATATATAAATAAAGGCCAAATAAATCACCAAAATAAATCCAACAAAAATAAATTCATCAAGGCTATGGTTTTCAACTGAGGGTGTAAGTTTTTCAACCATAGGACCAAGGTCCATGATTGATGAGTCAGTTTTAATAACTAGAGGAGACTGTAAAAGTATCAGGATCACTATAGGTGCTTCACTTAGGAGTTAATTGAATACTCCAATGATAAAGGTCCATGCATCCAAAAAAATTATACCACTCAAAAAATCAATGATCGGTAATGAGGAACCTAGAAATACAAGTGGGGGTTATCCAATTACAAACAAATGTAAGGCATTACCCTTTTTGTTTTATAGGATCGGTAGATAAGATGATGAAACCCAACAAAACCAAGGTAAAAGAAAAGTAAAGCCAAAAGTAAACTATTCCCACAAGCATGTTCCAAAAGTAGAAGCCACAAAGTACAAAAGGTCACTACAAAGGTAAATACCAAAGAAGAAAAAACAGCAACTGCAACGGTCCAAAAGGTCTGAGCTAGTATTGTCCCGCGCGATCCCCGAAGTCCTCTTGGAAACCTGAAAGTAGTTTTATATACGTAGGGTGAGGGTACAAGTACAATTTGTAGGGAAAACCAAAGACTCTCATGCACAAGTGAGGGAACGTACTAAAGTTTCGGGAGAAGCAGAAAACCAACACTATCAAGGAGTTCACCCATCCCACTCACTGGCTATACACAGCAAGTAACATAAACCAAGTAATATATATAATAATAGCAAATCGATTTTTGGGTACCCCGCACTACTTTCCCACTGGTTATTGAGACATCCTACGAAACAAACCAATCCCACCATTCTCACCGCAGTCCCACTGCCACACCCGCCCGCACACACCTAGGCCACAACTACAGGCAGTCCCACTACCGAATCCTGCCCGCAAACACCTGGTCCACAGTCACACATAACCACGCCTACAAACATCTAGGCCAGAACAACCACCACCACTCTCGAAGACACTTGGGCTAAAAGATCCACTTCCATGCCCAAAGACACCTGGGCCTCATCCCAAAGACACTTGGGAAACCACCTTCCGCACACACCTGGCCAACCACCACACTACCCCGCCCGAAGGTTATTAGGCTAATAATGGACCTCAGGCCATCACAGCCTTCCCGAAGGTGCTTGGGCTATCCAGAAAAGGAGCTAATAACCATCCACTAAGAATAGTGTTGGGAAAAACACCCTCCCCCATGCAATGGGGGTGTTCGGCACTAAGTGCTCAATATGGGTGGGGCGCGAATAAGAAACACAATACTACAAGTATATACATAGGTAATAAGCACTCACTCAAAGTTATCTTTTTCTTCAGACAGCCTACAGATCACAAAAACACTCAATTCCGAGTCACGACTCTCGCCAACAAAACTCGTTTTTCCCATTCTTGTTTTAATGTTCAGTAATAATGTTTAAATAAGTTCATGCACCTACTTGGGAAACTAACACCATAAGCATAACCAAGGAAGAATCCATCCAAACGTCAGTTTAAACATTCACACCCGGTTCTCTTGTAATGTTACAACAATAAGGGAATAAGTGAAATCCCTCAAAGTACTAGAACCAAAGAAACCCTAGAGACACTACCCCATGTCCCCCAAAATTGTTTCTCATCAACAGAGGATCCCACCCCAATTCATGATATAAACAAGGTAACCACCCGGTCTTAAAACTCACGACCACCGAAAGCATAACACAGGGGATCCCATTCCTAATTTCACAACCACCGAGAGTATAATAACAAGGGATCACATCCCCCCCCCCCCCACATCATCCAGAAACCAGCCCATGAAAGAAGAACAATCAAACCACTACCACCAAGCAAGGAAAACCCATGCAGGTATTTTCATATTTAAAAGATTTTACCAGCTCCATGATTTCAATTTCGTGTGCTTTAATCGGGGGTTATCATAGAAGGATTGATCCTGGTGATTTAAATTTATTTAGCCAGGTGTACATGATTACCAATTTTCCTTTTCACAGCAGGAGTTCACAACCACAAATAAGTCATTTAAAACATCACCAGGGGTTCATTAGTGCACTGAGAAAGACCACTAACGGACATGATTTTCAGTAGGCGTAAGCCCGCGCAATTCAGAAAGATGATCACAACATAAAACAGCATCAACTATCATAACCCCTACTTTCTTTATAGAATCCATTCATTATCTTTATTTAGGTCTGGTTTATCCAATTCTACAGAATCAAAAGCATGCCCACCCCTCATGATACACAGAAGAGAGAGACGAAGGAGAAATTCTTTACCTGTTGATCAATGATCGACGCTAAGGCCAGGGGCGGAACATCACGGATAGCGATGTGGTTCGCCGGAAAAAAAATTGCCTCGACTATTAACGCTTAGGCCGGGTGCGGAACTTCATGCATAGCGATGCGGCTCATCTGAACGAAAAGCTGCTCGTCTGGACGAAGGGTACTCTTATCACAGGGTTATCGAGAAAAGAAGAAACCACGGCTAACCATTAGTTTATAAGTGCCACGAACGGTTGAGATAAAAACGCCAAACCACATAAGGAGAAGGGGTCCTGGGTTGACCATGCGGCCCCACACGTCATTAAAGGGGTCGGGTGGTTTAAACCGACGCACACACCAGGTTTATTCATTAATATTTAATTAAAACATTTACAGGCGTTATCGGGCTTTAAAACACACTTAAAAGAGTCAAAATAGAGTTTAAAACCCTAATCGCGCAAAATTGAGTGCTACTGGCCTGCGTGGTAGGCCAGAGCCACCGATAGCTGAGAGCTACCGACGTTTGACAGCTACTGGTAGCTGAGCTACTGATAGGTTTCAGCTACCGGTAGGCCGAACTACCAGTATGCGGCAGCTACAGGTAGGCCGAGCTACAGGTAGACAGAGCCACCTGTAGTTGCAGCTACTGGTAGACCGAGCTACCGGTAGACAGAGATACTAGTAGGCTGCGGCTACCAGTAGACCAAGCTACCGGTAGGCCTGCTACCAGTAGGCTAAGGCTACCGGTAGGCCTACCGTTACGCCAAACATCACCGAGATTCCTAGACCATAAAACCCAACACGATATTTTCACAAAGTAATGGACCCCAAAAACCCGGTCCAATACACTATGTAGTTTTTATATCAACTAATTATTTGTAATAATGAGTTTAGTAGTTCTTTATGTGATTTAGGTGCATGAAGGAATCTAAATTCATACTCAATAGCCATGATATTGTGATTGAGAGAGATGAATACATCTTGAGTTATGAACTGACTTGCAAATATAATTGTGAGATAGCCATGTGGACTACGTGAAGATGAAATCATCAAGTTATAAAAGTTTCACATTCTTGTAAAATTTATTGTAATGAATATAGAGGAATAAAAGATTCCAATAATATTGGGAATACCATTCCAATGTATGTCAATGGAATCGATTGATATAAAAATTTGGGATTTTTATTCAAGATTAGGTTGATTAGAAGTAAATTTTAGTATACACTATTTGATGAATTATATGGAAGAGACAATTGAAAAGATAAAAAATTTAATTTATATGATGTTTAGGAAATTTATTTCCATGGAAAAATATGTGATTTTTCTTCTATTGAAAGTAGTGTAGAATTTTAAAAACAGGTGATGAAATGAAATAAGTTACTAGAAAAAATAAAGACAATAGAGGGAAAATTATACCTAAATAATTCAAGGAAGGAAAAAAAGATTGTATGGTTAGTAAAATTCCTTTTTATTTGATAAAATGGGCCAAAACAACCAGATTGGGACCATGTAGTTTTAGATGGTCTTACTCAATGGAAGAGAAATGTCTGTTTCCAAAAAAGGAACTGGACCCATCAACATGGATGAATCAGTACTTTGATATTTTATAGATCCAGAGAGGAAAACATCGTTCCTACCCCTAATCACTTTAACTCAAGAGGTATGCTCAAACTTAATAGAATAAACCAATGAACTTTACAGAGGAAACCTTAATTTTTTATGGATTAGGATTTTAGTATTTCATTTCTTATTAGGGATTACTTTATGGGTGTATTCCATTTTAGTTTTTAAACTATCATGATAATGATCCCACACAGTAACTATTTTTATTTTCAGGTCCATAAATATTCAATGTACAAGGACCAAAATCGACAACATTAAGAACAAAATAAGGGTTTAATGAAAAAGGGCAGTAGGATTTAATTGTTAGAAAATAATTCCACTCCCCTATCTTTCTTAATCAATTTAGAATATTATTTAAAAATTCCTTACAATAATTAGATTAGTGATTTACTTTTCATCAATGATACAAAAAAAAAATGGAATCCCCATAATTCTATGTTTTATTTTAAAATTGGTATAATTAAATGAGTGATATTATGAGATTGGGTGATCATATAGAATCATGGGGACTTGAAATTAAACAAATCATGACTTTTCTTTTTAGTCACACAGTTACTAAATTCCCTTCCATCATTCATGATTTGAATTTTGGATGTTTATATTGATTAATTTGTATTTTCTCCAAATTCCATGATTTGTTATCTTCAGTTACATGCACTTATTTCATATTTGTTTCTTGTAAAAAATTACAATCATATCTAGTAAATTTCTTATGATAACATGGGACAGTTTTCCTTATGTGATTTTAATTTTATCTTTTAAAATAGATGACATTGAAAAATTCAGATAGAAAAATATTATAGAATTTTTCATAATGTAGCCACTAAACATAATACACACCTTATATTAATTCTATTATTATCTATTACAGAACTTGAATGGCCTTTTGTAGAAATAAGAAACATTTATATCCATTGTTTATATTTTTATTCTAATATTTCACTTTATTTCCAAAGAGAAATTATGTGGAAAAAGAGATAATGGAAAAAGGGATGTGTTGTATTGAGAAAAATTAATCACGTATTACATTAGGATTTAGAGAATTTTCATTCATTTTTTTATTTTTTCCACATAAAAATGAAAAAAAATTGAGTTATAGAGGGTCAAAAATTATCATCAATTAAAAAATGAATTTTATCATTTAGGTTTGGGTAAACACTGTAAGTCTTATCCTAGATTAATTTTTGAATAATTAATAAATATAAAAAATAAAAAGATAAATGATAATATATATATATAGTGGTAACTCATTCGTTATTTTCTCACGGTTCAAGGCCTTACATTCAGATTCAGAAGGTGGGAAATTTTTAATTTCTATAATTATAAAGTCATTGAATTTACATTGATTATCATGATAAATTCATAGAGCTAAGCCACATTTTTTTCATTATTTTTTATTCATAAACTTTCTTCCATCATTTTCATAAAAGTCATGTGATCCTAATTTGAAAATTCCCCATGTTTTTAGTGAATTATTTCTCCACTAAATGGAGAATTTTTATCTCACACAATCTCATAAGTGTGGTTCATGAAGTCTTTGTATGAGGAAATTTTATATTTTATATTTTATAATGAATGATTAGGGAAAAAAATTGTTGAGGTAAATCATGACATTCATGTAAAATAATTTTTAAGTTAAAAAATATTAATGAAAGAGATGTGATGATAAATCATTTTTCGTGGTAAAATATAATACATTATATTTTGTTAAAATTTAAATTCAGTTTTCATAACTAAACCTTGAAAAATATTGCACCCCCATTGAAAATGTTTTAGTTTCATTAAAATTATATTTTTAATATTGGTAAAATTGGGGGTTCCCTTTTTAATTAATATTTGAGATACATGCTTGAGGATAAGCATGGTTTATGTGTGGGGGATTTGATGAGTTCACATTTTTCATATAATTTTTGAAATTAAATATCAAAATTTTAATTTTTAATAGTTAAAAACCATTTTTGATAGATATATATAATTTATGGGTAAGTCGTATTTATAATGAAATTTTTGAAAAAATAAATAAATAGAATAAAATTAAATGTTTTGTAAATGTTTTATTTTTCCAATTATTTTAGTGTGAGATGTGTAGGTGGAATAGAAAATGAAACATGGTGGGAGTTGGATAAAAATAGGTCAACCCCAAGCTGTCCATCAACCTATTATGGGAAATCCACTTGCATAACCAATGAGGTTTTGTTGACCAAACCCACCCATAGATAATTCCTTGTTATGGGTTGTTGAGTGGGACTAGAAGCATGTGCATAGTGAGCATGAGAGTAAAGCACACTGACACATGGGGGTCAGGTCCATGTTGTAATATGAGGATATTATCACTGATGCAGGGTGGCGCATAACTGAAGTAAGCTTTTCTGAACTAAAATCCAACATGATAGGAGGGCTTGGGGATGTACTAAATTATTAAGTGGTTAAAACCTAAAACAAACATTTATGTATAATGTAACCATATACAGGGATATTTTCACTTAATAAAGTGACGTCATCTTGGGGAAACTCCATGTATTCTTCGTCATATATAAGTTATTCCCAATATTCATCATGGGAAACATATGATGTACCATTTTACACAATGAACAAGGATTGTGACCTTGGTTCACCACTTGAAAATCAAGAACCACTACATAAGATTAATGGATATTAAAGTATAGTGACCTATGGATTTTGAAACCATGAATATGGATTGTGATGTTTCCCTGATGCTACATAATTTCCCTATTTTCTATATTTTTAACATATAATGTTTTATCATTTTGGAGACTGATGTTCGTGGGTCTAAGCTACCAATAAAAAGGTTGTAACTTCAGCCAAATTCTAAACCATGGGAAAAGGGAGAATGTAAATTCCACAATAGAAGAATTGGTTATTTATCCTTAGCCTTCCAGGGATAGTTACGCCTATAAGAATATATGGATTAGGGTCTACATTGTTATTTTGATGTTCCAAAATTGGATGTTTCATTAAAATTAATAGGAGGGAACTTGTGTATGTAGAAGATGGGCATCATTGTAGGCCATACAGATCATGTAAAGAGGTTTCTCCATCATAGAACCATCGAAAACATAGAGATTTGTTACCTAAAAATTTCAAATGACTTATCATCTCAAAAAATAAATAGATTGAATTAGATATATTGTTATTTTAAATAAGAAACATATGCATCGGCTTCATTAGAATTTAGGAGTTCAAAATACTCCAAAAAATCATTCAATCAAGGGGTAATAGTGGAATAGAAGAGGATGAGTCATACAACAAAAACCTATCTCATTAATATATATTGAAAATTATTCAAAATAAAATAAGGTTATATTTTTCACTATTGTGTAATTTAAAAATTAAAAATAGGGGAAATTTTCTTTCTAAAATAAAAAGTTCTTTTTTATGGTGGAGGTTTGACAACAAACTCCAAATGAAAAAATAAATTTTGATATCTTTTTATTGATGTGGTGTATTTTTGTGGTAATAAGATATTTTTGATATTTTGATTTCCCCCCATGGATAGCATGATGGGGTAAATATTTTATTCTAGGCTATGTATTATAAATGGGAGTGCAAATAGTGTAGTAAATTGTATTGGATTTTAGTAATAATTGGTTGACTACATTTTAACTTTTCATATTAATTTGTACAATTCAATATCATGAATGACTATTTTTAAAAGATATGAGTTTTCCTATTTAATTTATTAACTGGTTACCCTTCCTTATGGAATGACCAATTCATGAGTCTAGCGTAAATATGTATAAAAAGGTTACAAACACCTATATATGAAAAAACCTAATAATGGAGAAAGAAGATGGGGTTTTTAAATTAGAGGGTGACCACTTTGAAAGGAGTCTCACTAGAGTTCGGTTCTGAAAACATTTAAATTAAAAAATATTAATTATAACTCACTGTGAGTGTTAATGATACTCTTGGGTGACATCAGAAATAATCATATATGGGAATTGGATTCGTGAAATATTTAGCTATGTGGTCCCAATCGGCTACATGATTCATTTAGCTACAGCAAATTTAGCTACATGATCTATATTTTCATGAGATTTTAATTTGTAAATAATTTAGAAATGTTAATATTGACTGGGTGGTTCAAATCAAGAATGGTAATTTGAATCCATGTAATTGAACAATGTGGTGATTCAGAATAATTTATTCCACACAACAATGACCATATTTTTTACTTTTAGAGTTATTTAAGTGGAATTTAATACTTCCATAAATGAATTAAATATTAAACTATTTATTCATGGTACGAATAGATTTTTAGAATAGGGATCAAGTACCAAGAGAAGAAAATAATAATGAATAATTTAATGCAAAGTCTTATTACTAATGTATTTTTAGAAAATTATGTTTAGAATTTACTTCGGAGGCCATATTTTATATGATATCAAGTTATGTTATTAAGAGAGAATATATAAATATGTATTCTAATGAGAATAGAAAATATAGAGAAGTAACAAGGAGATATGAAATCACGTGAACACTCTCTATCTCCTGAATTTTTAACTTTGCACCTCTATTTTAAGATAAATAAGAACATGAAACAATTTTTCTATAGATTTTTTATAAATATAAATATTTTTATATTTTATAAGACTCTACAGAAGCTAAACATTACTATTATTTACTCTCATAGAGATCACTTCTCTTCGGTCAGTTGCATCTTGCAACTATGAGCTTTATTTTGTAATCTTTTATTGTTATTTCCAATTTTAGGAAGTTAAAAATCCATGTAGTGAGTGTTGAAGGATTGTGTTTTGTAAATCATTGTAGTATTCGAGTAAATTATCCTAGTGTTTTACTCTGATATGGATTCTTACACTCAATCATGAATTCCCTAGAAAAATGATTGATTCCGGGGAAAATAAACTTAATTTATGAGTTGAGAATTGGTCATGTAGACTAGGGGATATATGTTCAACAAACTACTATAAATAATCTATGTTCAATCTATATAATTTTAATTGATTTCCTCTATTTTATTTTTGTAATAAAATATAAAACCCCCATTTTACCTTAAATACAATAGTTTTAATGTGACAAAAAATTCTATGAACTCAATTACCCCCCCCCCACTCTTCAGTCTTAGTAAATTTTTTCTCCGACCAAAAAATGGAATCATAGGTTATAAATTTTCATTTATCAAATATAAATGTTTTAATTCTTAAGATATTTTTCAAAATGGATATTGTTTTTTAAAACAGAAAAGTTTTGTCTATGGTGAGATCTCTATTCTTGAATGGAGAAAATTATGGCTACTTGAAGGGATATATGATTATCTACTTAAGGAACCATGGTCTAAAGGTTTGTTTAAAATTAATAGTTCCTTACACTATTCCTAAAGGAGAACAAGAAAATAGGGATGCTACTATAGAAGTAGAATTGGATTTGAACTCGAAATATATGTATTTTATAATATGTGTACTATTTCCTCATGAGATCAATAGAGCTTCACAGTGTGTAATAGATCATGAGATGTGGAAAATAATATTAGTTTCTTATAAAGTTTCTAATAATACAAGAAAAATCATGTATAACACTACAAAGTTGAAATTTGACATGTTCATGATGGTTTATAGAGAAACCATAAAAAATGAATAGATGGTGGATAGAGATAGTAAATAATGATTCTTTTCATATATCTCCTATCCTAAAATATGATCAATAACAAAATGTTTTCATAGTTTTATAATCCATGTGGATTAGAATCTCTCATACCATTAGTCCATAAAATAATTTGAATGATTATAAAATAAAAAAACTCATTATAAAACATATGATGTACAAATAGTGGATTAAAGGTGAAGCTACAGATCAAAGTTTAGGTAAAAATTAAAATGTCCTTGAAATTTTCTACTCCAAAAGATTCCAAGAAGAGTAATAGAATATAAATTGTTAAGTCATTTTAAAGGAATAAATCAAAAAGTTCTTCTTCTGATAATGAAATTTCTCATTTTGAAAGGTCATTATAAAGGTTTTATAATAAGATAAGGTGATTCAATTAATCCTCCAACATGTGTAACAAATATTGTGTGTGTAAAAAATAATCAACGTGGTATAAATACAAAAAAAATTGGACAATTCAAACCATATTTTTCACAGCTACAATACAAAAAAAATATATAAAACAAAATGTATAAGTTGATTCTCGTGTAAAATAAAAAGATTAATAGAATCATAAATTACACATGAAGTACTTTGAAGTATTCTAGTAATGATGCATTTTAAGTATCATAAGTTGGAAATTCCAATTAGATGTTAAACATTTGCATTATGAAACACTATAATGAGGTCAAATGATTTTATTCTTATGAGTATGAGTGTGATTCTGAAAATGAAAAAAATGAATAGTATGCCATGTTCTAAAATTATATGAAATCCAGAAAAAAAATTCCATCATAAATTCTTAAACAGGTGTTATTAGTTTAAATTATGTCTTAAATAAACAAATTTTAGATTTGAAAAACATGCTATAAAATTTTATTTCATCTTGTATCAAAAATTATTACAATATTAAAATATTTAAAAAATATTTTCATGATATTAAATATGATTCATGAGTTTTCACAATAGGTAAAAAATTTATATATCAAATTCGTGGAAAAAAACCCCAAGAAAGAAATTTTGAATATGAAGTGAGGGTGAAATACCAAATCTTTATAACAATTATTTTATGTCCAGATATATGAAAAATAACTTCTCTAATTTTATTTTTTTTCATTTTGGAGAACTAGGTCATCAAGCTGATATATATATATATATATATATTATCAACCCTCAAATTTTTTTTAAGTTAATCATCTATTTATTTTCAATAATTTATCAAAATTGAGTGTTAGAATTTATCGAGTGCACAAGAGTATTTATTTTCCCAAGTCCATGGTGGATATCATTTTAAGACAAATGAAAATATGGATCCCAATATATTTTATTGTTTGTTTTTTTAAATTCTGAAAATTCTGCAAGAGAATCAATAAAAAAGGTAACTTTACAGCAGATTCTCATGGAATATTAGTGGATATTTCATAAATTTTGATTCCATATTCATAATTTATGGAGTCAATGTCACGTTTGGTGACAATTCCATGGAAAATTTTATGGGAGATCGATCAGTTGGAAATTAAAGCTCAATCCTCATCAACATATTTCTCTTTGTGGAAGGGCTAAAAAATATAACAAGTATTTACCAATTTTTTATGAAGGTTATTAAGTTTATTTTTTAAATAATTCTTCTTTTGTTATCAAAGGTAAGCATCAAAATTTAAGGCACCTAGAACTAATAATTTATGTACTTTATATATTAATTATTTATGTATTAAAAATGTTTACTATTAAAATCATAAAACAAATGAATATTTTATTTGACCTAGAATACAAGAATATTATAATGTTTATTCTTTGAGAAATTTATCTAAGTTCAATTAAATGTCATATTTATATCAACACAAATTTAACAAAGGGAAACTATGTGATGCATGCCGACTCAAAAAAGCAACAAAAGATATATTTTAATTAATTAAGGAAGATTCTACATCCTAGATTTTGGAACATATACAAATGTATTTTTTTCACTATATATAATTGAAATCCTAATAGGAACATCTTTTTCCATCTATTGTTTGATGATTTCTATAAATTTTTTGTGTCATATTTTTCATTTTTAAACATTAAAGATTGATCTATTTTTATACGATTATATAAAATGGTTCAAAAATAGATTGATAAAACTAAATATTTATTTAAGATATGACTATATGGGAGAAATTAAAAACCATGAGATCAACTATAATTTTTTAAAACATGGAATCAAACATTGTATTTATTTCCCTACGATACCTTAGCAAAATAGTGTTATTTGAAGGATAAATATGATCAGGCAATACATTTCATAGACAACATTATTTAAATGCAACCTGCCTAATCAATTTTGGGATGAGGTTGTAATTATAACATTTTATGTCATATATACAGCTATAATTAGAAATATTTTGATGAAAATACAATAATATTTTTGAAACAATAGAAATAAGGTGGGTATTTAATAGGGTTTGATAAATGGTTCGCATTCAAAACATCATTGATAATCATAGTAAACTTGATACAACTTATTAAAAATGATTCCTTATTTGTTATTATACCACTTATAATACTTATTAAATAATCCAAAAAAGTTAAAAGTTTTTAAAGGAATCAAATTATGTAAAATTTTATGAAAGTTATTTATTTGACATTAAAATGAATGAAGTTGATAATCAAAGTGATTCTTTTGAAAACATTAGACCTAAAACTCTTTTTGAAAACAGAAATAATGATGATTTGGATCATTATTTTTCTTAAACAAACCTTGAATATTAGGAAACTACTGAGCTTGACTGTTGAAATCCAAGACAGTCTAGAACTCTAAAAAATATAACTTTCAAAATACTAATGGAATCTTAGAAAAGAGATTCATAATAGATGTAGTGAAGGAAACCTAGTTGAATTTTTTTCCTTTTACCTCAATTATAACATAAAAACATTATTGAATCCTTGGATAATGATAGTTAGATATTATACATGAAAGTAGTGTGAAATAGGTTTAATAAGAACAAGGTATGTAAATTAATTAATAGAACCTTTGATGACCCTTTTATATGTATAAAATGGGTCTATAAAATAAATAGGATGATCATGGTGTGATCCTTAGGAATAAGGTTGTACTTATAGCTAATGAGTTTAACCATGATGAAGGGATATATTATAAAGATGTTGTGATATCTATATCTATATTAGAATCCATTAGGATTAAACTATAATATGGTTCACAATTGGATTTAAACTTATATCAAATATATCTAAAATCTATATTTTTATAGTGTTTTATTATGGGGTAATGTTATGTGGAACTACCTCATGGTTTCGAAAATCCCCATTTTCCATCTTCAATTCTCAAGATTTCCAAATCTATTTATGGCCTGTAACAAGAACAAATGGATTTGTATTATCATTTATTTATTTTATCATATCAAATGGATGTTATGTAGGAGAAGACGATCCAATTATTTTCAATAAAAATTAATCTTCAAATATTTTTATATTTAAAATATATGTTGGTGATGTTATTTTTTGTTCTAAAAATAAAATATTCTGTAATGATTATTCAAAAATCATGCAAAAGAAATTCTAAATGAGCATAATGGGTGAGTTAAAATATATTTTGGGTTTTAGATTTATCAAAAAGACTTTAGTAATGTGATGAATCAAAATAAATACATACTAGACATATTTTAAAGGTTTCAACCCAAAATTGAAAAATAAATGCAACTATTATGAGGTATAATGAAAATATTTATTTGGATATAGCTGGAAAACTAGTTTAAAATAAGTTATATAGAGGAATAATTTGGATTCAATTGTGTTTTACTTATAGTAGACCAAACATTATTTTCACATTATGCTTATGTGCTATATTATATGAAAATACCAAGGAACCTCATTTGAGAGCTGTGAAAATAATTTTATGGTATTTAAATAGAATAGTTTATCTTTCATTTAGTTTTCTAAAAACCACTTGTTTTACATTGAATTCTTATTTTGATTCTTAATTTTTTAGTTATAGACTCGATAGAAAGAGTTACTTGGGAACGTACAGTTTTTGAAGAAAATTTATAGTATCTTGTCTAATAATAATTAATACTCAATTATTATGTATAATACATAAGTAGAATAATTTTAGCTGGTAGTTATTATTCTTGTTTGTTTTTTAATTAAATATACCTAAATTCAATTTTAATTCAATTTAAATCAACTCTCTATCGAATGTGAAAGCACTAGTACTATCGATATTTCAATGAATCCCATATACCACTTGAGAAAAAATCATATAGATTTAATTCATTATTTTTTGAGAGACTATGATCTAAAATATATAATATCTATTTAATTTTTTTACACTAAAAATCTATAATACCCCAATATTTTAAAATAAGTATGGTATCTTTATACCATATACAACATATAACACTGAGCCTAAACAAACCAAAATATATTATTCCAAAGTTATCATTATAAACTAGACATTAAAATTAGTGTTATGAATAGGAATAACCATTCTACAAAATGATGTATAAATATTATATATTAATCAATTATATTGGTAAATAAGAACTCAATATTTAGTAATTTCATTACATGCTACAAAAATATATTTTTCATCAAACATGTTTTTATTACTTTTTAACTAAAAAAATATAATTAATTTACACATATTTTATAAACTATATTTTAGAAAATGAAATTAAATTTAAAAATAAGTATTTTAAAATTAAGATATGGGAAAATAATGGTATTTTTCTAAAAAGAGTAATTTTCCGGTAAATGGTGACAAATTCTTCTTTTTCTAAAACTGTCATTTATTTTAAATAAATTAAGTAATTTAAAAGTATAATTGTTATTTAAATTTTATTTAAAAGTAAATATGTATTATTTAGTAATATTTATTCAAATATATTTTATTTTAATCATATTTAAATATGTTTTTTATTACTTTATTTAGAGCCTTAAAAATGCATTTTTCTAAAACCTATTTTAAAGTGAAAAATGTTTCTCTATTTCAGATAATTGAAATAAACAATAATGAGGAAATATTAAAATAAAATATATTTAATATATATATATATGAATTTATGTTCATATAAGGATGACTAATTGTCATAATGTTAATATAATATTATCTTTTTCCTGAAAATTACATTTCATGAAAACCTATTTGTTTATTGTTTTGCAGGTTCATTTTTAAATTAAAGTTTTTCACTTTTGTGAATTGATTCTATATTATCTATTATAATTATTATTATTATTTAATAATTTAAAATTATTTTATTCATACCTAAAAGTGAAATAAGTTAAAATTAATTACCATGGTTAAATTTAAAATAAGTTTTTTCAGGTTACATCTAGTTGAATAAAAATTAATTTTCAAAAAATATGTAATTTCTATTTGAAAAATTGATTTAAAATTAAGATTTAGCGTTTTAATATTTTATAAAATGTCTCATTTTGTATGAGAGTTAAATGATAAATTACGTTGGTTTAAAAAAAGTTACTGCGTCAAAAACAGAAGTGATAAAAGTGAGTAACCTTAGAAGTAAAGGGCATAAATTTTTTGAAATATGTTTATTTTTATTGTTGTTGTTTTTGATCAACCTTATATTCCATCCACTTTTTTATTTATCAATTTTTTTGGAACATGGTTTGATAATTACATTCCATTATTAAATAGTTTGGTGTATTTACCAAAATGTCACTCCTCCATAATTATTAAAGGGCACCCCCTACCATCACGTATATGTACCTATGAAACCACTAATATTGAAAAAATCCTACCAAAATATCTCCCTAATATCTTAATCAACATTATTTATCTGATTTTATTAACAAAATACCAACCCAAGGGTCCTTAATAAGAGATCCAATGGATGTTTTCCTTAGCAAAGGTAATCATCTTCACTAAGCACTTTCTTTTTACAAGATATTTTACCAAATTCAATTTTGTATTCATAGATACTAAATAATAACCCAAATATCTCCCATATAATGATTAATTATAATGTTTATGGCATAAAATTTATTTTTCCCCTTCTCTGTCAAGTGGGAAACTAATCTATTGCTCGTCGTGTATGGTGGACTATGCCTCAGGAACCACTATAATTTTATTCCAATAACTAACTCACATGGATAATCCTAATGATAAAAATAATTAATATATTTAATATTTATGTCATGAAAATTATTTTGGAAAACATATATATAATTTACTTCCTTACATTTTCACCCACTAAAGAAATAATAACTTTTCTTATGCGTATGAATGACCCACCATCTCAATGAAGCAATGTTATTTGTTCTCCATGTTAAAAATTCAATAATTACTCTACAAATGTATTTAATGATTAAATATTATACTTAAAACACCAATATAATTCTTTTAAATAATAATTATATAGAATTCACAAGAACCGGAACATATGTGAAAAATCATGCAAGAGAAAACAAAGCAGTTAACACCCGAAACAATAGTAATAATTAAATATTTTAATGAATAGATCATAAGATGTGAAAAGAAGATCATATATTATATTATAAATATGAATATGGTTCTGGTATTAATTATTAACATATTTAAAATTATTATACAGTATTTTAACTCATGATCAACGAAATGGAAACATGAGGTAAGGGATTCCAACTCAATTTCGATTCACTAAGGATTATTTTAATGTTATGCGCCTAATTTGTTTCATATTGTGTATATAATTTCATTTTATTTATTATATAATGTTTCCTTAAAAAATTTAGTGATTTCATTTTTCATTTCATATTATTTCACCTAATGGTATTTTAATTGAAATATATCAAGTGGTAAGTGTTTCAAAAATAAATTTCATCTCATTGGGGTATATTACTTCTTCATTATCTTTGATATTAAAAGATTATGAGTGTAATGATTTTTTATTAAATAATTTTTTATTTACACTTTATTTTTGTGCATTTAAATTTGATGAGAAATCATTGATTAATTCTCACTTCAATTGTATCATCTTTGTAAGATATTGCAACTCAATCTACACTCCATTAAGAAATATTATATATTATGCTCCTTTTTATTTTTTAAAATAATGTATATTTCCCATTTGAAATTTAATATCATGAATATATTTATAAAAAGAGTATATAATGTTTAATTTGACGTTATTTGTTTAATGGTGGTTATGATTCAATGTTACGAAAGAGGTAAGGTTTTATTCATCGTTCTCATTTTAACAGAGATTTTTTATTTTTGAATTTACATTAAATGAAATTACTTGATAATTGTCTAATAGACACCTATAATTGTATTCCCCAATATTTATTCATGAAATTTTCACATAATACTCTAATTTATAACTATTTAGTACTAAAATTTGTTGGGAGAATGTTTCTATGAAAGGTTAACATTATTTCTCTTTTTGGTCAAAAATGATTTTTCTTTTATGTACCTATTTTCTAAAAATTTCAGAATATTTTATTATTACCCTACGATTGTTTAAAACCATTTTTATAGTAGTTCAAATTTATAAAGAAATTATAAGTATATTTCTTTCATATTTCGAAAAATGTGCTTTTGGAATTTATACTGAAAATGTGAAATGAATAATTGTTTTTAATGTAGTCGGCAAGAAAGTAATTTTACCAACATCATGATGACTCATTTCTTTAAATATTCCCAAACAGGATTACAAGGTTATTATAATATAATTTTATTTTTAAACATTTCTAGAAATATTTTGTTTTAAAAATATATTTTCAAAGTGAAAATGATGTTTTCATTAAGAATGTTTTTAATAAATTATTTTATGATATTTTTATCCATGAATAAAAAACTCTTTATTTTACTCTACTGGGGATATTTTATAATGTTACTATCATTATTATATATTTATAGAGTTCATGATCATCTTTAAAAAGCAATGTATTGAAACTCACTTTCTTAATTAATTTTTTGTTCATTAACATTCCCTTGAAACACGCTCTTTCTTGAGATCATTGGATATTAAATTTCCCTTATATATTCATATTCATTGTATCATGGATATTATTATTTCCTAAATAATATAAAAATTTTACAAAATTTGATTTATTATGTAATTTATTTTATTTAAAGGGTAAAATCTCGAAAAATATGTATTCATTACTCAATAAAGATATTTATTGAAAATTCATATTCTTTATTAATTGAATTGATAATTCAATATTTTATGAATGTATTAGACATGTAGTGATGGGTGGGGCCAAGATAAAAATATTTTCTCAATGCATTGACAAGTATCATGAGAGAAATTTGTGAGATATCATTACATATGTTTTTGGTGTATAATAACCCATCGATTAAAATTTCTTTATATAAAGTCTTGAAGAAATAGATATCATGATGTATAAGGTCTTGATGTTAAATATTAATAACTTCCTTCATTTAGAATTAAGTGATTATTGTCCGCAAGTTTATTACAATGATATAATCAATAGATGTATTTTGTGCTGATGTTATTGATTAAATGGATTTTTTTCAGTTATTTACCTTTACCTATAGATTATTCCTTATTTAATAATGATATATTTCAATATACGTAACCCTTAATGGACATCTAATCTCAGCCTTATTTTCTTTCCATTCCCAAGGATATAAATAAGCAATCTATGTTTGAGTTCAAGGATACATGATTTTTACGTTAAATATATAATATATCTTGTTTTTGAAATGTAATGTGATATTCCAGTATGTATCTAGTTTACTAATAATGCTAAACTATTTGGTCCTTCCATGTGTGATTTATTATATCGTATTCCAAATTAGTAGAGTACCCATCTGCTTTGGGCTACTATGGTTAGGGTTGTAAATGTTTTCATCAAATAAATCTTATTAGGAACCTCGTAAACTTGATGGAATATATATTATGGAATATGTCCCTATGACTTACTATGTGGATAAGTAAAAGTATAGAATAACATCCTAATGATTTATTAACGTTGATATTATTTGATTTTCATAGATATGCATCCTTGTATAGATACTACAATTCAAAATGGTTTTTTAACTCATGCATCTTGGGGTAATAACCCTAAAAAGATTTTTTTATTATATCTCAATAATCATTATGGTGCATGGAGATTTTACTCTTAGTATGCACCTGGTTGGACACTCTCTGGGGATATGATTGGGTTAGTCATAATTTTCTCTTTAAACAATAATATTGAATTAAATAATAGAACCTATGTAAATTTATGATGTAACATAGTGATACAGGATTAACCTATTGTGTCTTTGGAGGATATTTTTATGGTTAATAATATGTTTAAAATAATATATTATCCTTTTTAACTTTTATGTGATGGGAGTTTATATTGATTATAGTCATTTTGGTAGAAATTTATTGTAAAAATCCTCAACAATTTAGTAATGTATTAATGATTCTTTAATAAAATAAGTTACATTTATTTATAACATTTAGGGATAATAATTTCAATGAGTATATGGTAAAAATAGTCAATTAATATTATTTGATTTTGTGAAAAAACAGACTGTATAAAATATTAGTGGTTAAAACATGATTAGATGGTTAATGTTATTTTTTATGATTCTCATCATGTTTTTTGGAACGTTATAGGAATTATATTAATATAGTTTTATAATATAGATATCCCATATATAAGGAGGAAACCTACCACTTCTGGTAATTTTTCGGGGCCTGAACCCACAACTGAAGGGTGACAAGGTTAAATTTCCTTCCACTAGTTTATGTGATGTCCTGATAGATATGAGATTACTTAAATGATTTTATGGATAAATATTAAGTTGAATTTGTGAAATGATTCATCTGGTCGATTTATATGTAACTGTTACGTATAACAATTGATTTACCATTAAAAATTATTTTGAAAGAAAAAAAATACATTTCTAAATGGTGAGGTTTTTTAGGATGTAGGGTTATTTATTTATGAAATGATTGATATTAAGGTATATATTCATTTTAGGAATTATCTTAACTTATGATAAAAAATTAAATTATAAATTTAGGGGTATCTTGATATCATTTTATGGAGATATGTGATCCTTTTTAATTTAATTGTAGTACTTCAGTTATGAAAAACTCATCCTGAATACTCATCTTTTAGATAAAAAACGAAACCATAATGTAGGTTGATTAAATATTGAAATTATACTTTTTTAATTAATAATATTTCATTATTTTTATTATCTAGATATTGATTCAATGAATAAACACTAGTGTAATGATATTGAAATAAAAATTTCATCATATTACCTTCAAACCCTATAGATTAATGGTATTTTAACAAGTCAAAGATTTATGGTTTTTTGGTGGTTAGTTTTCTTCTACCAATTTTCTCAATTAAACTCTATTAGTTTATTTTTATTATTCTCCTAATCCATTACCATATTTACACTTCCCACTAATGTTCTCTAGTTTTTAATCTTAGTTTTGTGATGACCTTCAAATTTCACTTTTCCTTATTTTTAAGATGATGTTTTATTAACACTATTATTATGAGGGTTTTTCATAAATAAATTTTAAAATATAAAATCTTTTTTTCTAGAACAACATCATGTTTTGAAAATTCAATTTATTGAAGGTGGGGAGTGTTTAACAACCTAGTATATGAAAATAACATTATGTTCGATAGTGTATAAGACACATAACACTGATCCTAAATGAACCACGGTATACTGTCTGAACATGACCTACATAAACTAGATGTTAAAATTAGTGTGATGAATAGAAATAACAAATTTTGTAAAATTATATATAAATATTTTATTTTTCAAACATATATTTCAAAATAAGGACATAATGTTTGGTAAAGTCATTACATGCTATAAAAATATATTTTTATTCAAGAAATATTGTATTAATTTTTGTGGGAATGTAATATAATTAAATTATAAAAATATTATAAATTGATTGGAAGAAAATAATTTTATTTTTGAAATCATCATGTCAAAATTAACTTCAGAGAAATTTTTTGGAATTTTATGAAAAGAGTTATTTTTCCGTGAATAGTGAAGAATGCCACTTTCTTGTAAAACTATCATTTCATTTGAATAAATTAATTATTAATCAAGCTCAATTATTAGTTGAATTTTATTTATTATTTAAATAAGTATTATTTAGTAATATTTCATTTAATTAATTAAATTTTAATCCATTTTATATTGGATTTTTAAATAACATTATTTTCAAGATTAAAAATCATTTTTCTCGTAACTATTATTAGTGGAAAATGTTTATTACTTATCATTAAATAAAATAACTCATAATTTCGAAAATCCATCCATCCAAATATTCCTCAATGAGGGGTGAAGGTTAATAACACTTGAGTCCCACCTTTAGTAGCCCCCAGATCAATGATTATCACCAAGGGTATAAAAATCACAGTTGTGGGAGGCATTAACTTCTTTAATAATATAGGATTGGGTGATAAGATGAATCATCCACAATAAAATAAATGAAATAATATAAAATAAATCCAAATAATCCCAAGATTTCTTTCTATATAAAACTGATACATATAAAAGTCTCTAAATTAAATCACCAAAACAAAGCTAGAGTTCTAATAAATCAATATTCCTTATGTTTGAGCTAGTAATATCAAGCATGGTACATAAAGTCCTCCTGGAAACCTATAAAAAATATACATATGGTAAGAATACAATTATACTTAGTGGGAAAACATAATTCTCTTGTGCACATTTCAAAAGAGTATACTAATGTACATGTGAGAAAATAATAGAACCAAATAGCACCAACATCAAAATACTAACAAAACCCATCCACACCGTGATTACCTCACCAAATATTGAATCCATGTATAATAATATAATATTAATAAAATCGATTATAGGGTACCCTGCACCACTTTCCCACTAATTTTTCACTATCACACCCCAATGTTGTACGTCCTGGTGCTCCCACCTCTTCTTAAATAGCATCCCATCACATCACATCCTTCCCGCAAACACCTTGGAAACCGCATAATGTCACATATCTTAAACAATGTAGTTTGGTATTGTGAACATGAAGAGAATCCACCTCATTGCATCCTACCACCATGAATAACCCACACCATAAACCATATCACTGAATCTTTCTTGAATACACCTAGGCCCTCATATGCTCAACATATCACATGTAGAAAAAGGCAAATTTGAATTATGTCTATCACATAATGTGAATATCACCAATGATTTGAAGAAGGAGTGGGGAAGAGTAGGTACTCATCCACTAATCCTCCCACTGTGATATTTATAAAAAACACCCCCCCCACCATACATTTGGTGTCATCAAATGGTTGTCAATGTGGTTGGGGTGCATATAGATATCCCAAATAATATAAAATGTATATAAATATAGAGAAATAGAACACAAGCCTCGTCCTAAGGGTTCAAAACCAAGGTATAAAACATCTCTCAAAAAAATATATTTCTCATTACAAATATTAAATCATAATCCCTCACAAGTAAATCAAAATTCACAAATCACGTTATACTTTTAAAACCACATTTTTTCAATTTCTAGATTTCATAGCATTAGTAATTTCCACTTTTACATCCCCCTTTAATTTATTTATTCAACAGTGATTATCATCTCATTTCATATAATTATCAATAATTTGATTTTATTACAACTTAGGAAACAATTATAACAACCCACCATCGTAGCTCCATGGCCCAACCACACCACCACTACCATCACAATCCCATTTCACAACTCCACCACCACTACCATCACATCCCCACTACATATCACATTTACTAACCTCACACACCTCACAATAAAGCCACAACCCCTGAATCACAAAATAAAATCCAATCCATAATAAAAAATAGTATCCACAAATATATCATAACGTATATGAAAACATTTTCTAAAATATGATTATGGGAATTCATTCAGTTCCACATCATTTTATGAGAGAGTTATAACCAATATCATAAGATCATGGAGAATCCATTTTATTAACTACATATAAGTGGTTGTCCAATTATTTATGGTGGTTTCACAATAATTCATAAAACATGGGAATCACAAAATATAATAAAACACAAAAACAAGGGATACCAAAACTTGAGATATTTAGTGATATAAAAAACATTGATAATCTCGATATCATAATCAAAATAAATAAAACCATACAAAGAATTCCCCATCCCCTTTCCTTTTTATTTATACATGTTAATTATCTTTTTTAAGCCATATTCACTGTCTTCCTAAAAGTAAACAAGAGTAACCCATCTTGTATGATACCCAAAAAAGGGAAACATAGGAAGTCCAACCTAGATAAATATAGATTTACACATACAAGCATCACCAAAATATGGGGTGTGTGAACAAGAGGAAACCTTTTCTGGGAAATAGGGAAAAACTATGTCAATAGAGATCCATGAATCCAAGGGTAGTCTGATTTGGAACATCTCATCATAAGATTCAGAAATACTGAAGAACAGATAAAAGATATTTTTGGAAATATTATATATGGAGACAACGGGATTAGGTATAGGTTTAAATTGGACATTAAACTCAGATATCATTAAATTTGTGCAGTACAAATATTAAAAAGTTTCTAAAAATTTTAGAAGTTTAAGGTAGGATTATCCCCCTTTTAAGAAACATTAAAATTTATCAATGTGTTCATTATTACCATTTTTCCATAGAAGATGTCAAAATTGATAATCTATACATTTTGGTGGAAAACTAGAAAAATTATTCATGAGTCACCAGTAAAGAGTCTCTATTAGTTCAAAATTAGTCACCATTGGTGAGAAAATATTAGTTAAAAATTAGTCAATGTTAGGGAGTCCCCATTGGTGAGTCACTATTGGGGAGTCACCATTGGTTAAAAATGATTCACCATTGATGGTACACTTTCAGTTCAAAATTAGTCACTGTAAGAGAATCATCATTAGTTCAAAATGAGCCACTGTTCATTCAAAATGAGTCATCATTGGTGAGTCACCGTTAGTTCAAAATGAGTCACCATTGGTGAGTCATCATTATTTAAAAATGAGTTATTGTTGGTGAGTCACTATTAGTTCAAATTGGGTCACTATTTTTGAGTCCCCATTAGTTCAAAATGAGTCATCTTTGGGGAGTCATCATTAATTAAAAATGAGTCATAGTTGGTGAATCACCATTACTTAAAAAGGAGTCACCATTGGTGAGTTACTATTATATCAAAATGAATCACTACTGGTGAGTCACTGTTAGTTCAAAATGAGTCACCGTTGTTCAGTCACCATTTGTTCAAAATGAGTCACTATTGCTGAATCACTGTTACTTAAAAATGAGTCACTATTTCTGGGATACCATTAATTAATAATGAGTCACCATTGGTGTGACACCATTTGTTCAAAATGAGTCATTATTGGTTATTCACTATTAGTTCAAAATGATTCACCATCGGTGATTCACCATTAATCCAAAATGAGTCACCATTAGAGAGACTCCACCGTCCTATAAAAAACATTAGTCTTCCCCCAGACACCTCTATCACAATTTTTTGTAATGTAACTATTTGTAAGGTTTGGTCCATTATATCAGATGTCTCTGATACTATTATTTCCTTCAATAATTCAAAACCAACCGGGAAGAGAGGAGAGAAATTTTCCATACAACCATCCCTTGAGATACATTTAATGGATCTTATTATATCCAAAGTGTGGGAACCAACCAAACCTACTATCCCAAACTCCAACAACAACTGAACAAGCAACCATGAACATAGGAATAAAGAAATTCCATCATATATATATCAGGGTAATATCCTCTTTGTGTGGAACTAGCTTTCCTAAATGGATTTAGAAACATCATAATATAGTGAATATTGGTTAGGTTTTAGATCATCCCCTTTTTACATGTTGGAACTTTATCAGACATCACATAGTACACATCACATAAACTGAAAAACAACATGTCTCATAAAACACCAAGGTCCAAATAGAATATCACCGAGAAAAATATAGAAAGGAAAAACACAAAACAATTATAGGTACCATGCATGAATTTATGTCTCATATTCAAAGTACTATGATCTAGGCCACCATTCCTCCAAAACACATGAACCAAGGGAATGGTCCATCCTCTCATTACCAACTCATGATGGTCTTGGATCTCCACTAGCTCGTCTAAGAATGTTGTGTTATCCTCGATATCAATCAATCCTCAATCTATATCATGGAAATAATAATGAAGATATTAATAGAGCTGATACATGTTAAATATTTTATCAATCCAGTCTAGATACAATGGTGATTACAAATGATAATTCACATAACCAATGTTCCCCAACAATTCAAAAGTCTCACCAAACAAGGGACAAAGATTACTCCTAGTACAAAACATATACTTCCCATGTTAGGAAGCTAATATTAGGAACACAAGGCCAACAACATCAAACTCCAAGTACATTCACCTATGATCATAATAATACTTATTATAGTCTTTCATTACTTCCAACCTCTCTCAACCCAATAGCACATTCTCTATTATACTATACACAAAATAGAAACTTGGAACTGCTTAATCCATAACCTATATCCATCACAATGGTGTGGGACACAGTCGCCCATGAAATTCCTCAAATGGGGTCATTCCAAATGATGAGTGATATGTGATATAATAAGAAAACTCAAAAAAGGGAAGATTTCATTCCCACTAACCCTAATGTCTAAGACACACACCTAAAACAAACCCTCAATCGTTTTGATAGTCTGCTTTGTCTGGTCGTCCATCTGACGGTGGAATGTATTGTTATGGTATAACTAAGATCCAAAATCATTTAGTAATCCCATATAGACCAGATATGTAAATAATTCACCCCAATATAAAACAATTGACCTCATTAATTTATGCAGTTTTACCACCTCATCCCCATACATCTTAGCTGCAGAAGCCACAGTGCTTGATTCCTTGATCCCTAGGAAGTGAGATGATTTCTCCAAAAGATCCAAAATTACCCTAATAGCATCACTACCACCCAGAGATTTGGGTAACCCTGTGATGAAATCCCTTCATAAAAATATCTTATTTCTGCTCTAGAATAACTAAAGGCTACAACAAACCCCCAAGAATGTGATGTGTGACCATTACCTGCTATTAAACCAAAAACCCTTTCCATGAACTTTGCCACCAAAAATTTTATCTCGGGGGGCAAAAACTACATCCTCATACCATATTACATATTGGAAACTTATGGGTGTACCGTCAAAGAGCATCTATGAAATTCGTGAAGGAATCCCTCACACAGCACCATCTGAACCAATAACTTCCCATGAAACAACATTTTGTTTCGACTATCCTCTAACCATCCCTCTAGAGCAACACCATGGCCAACAAGGTGACACATAACATCTACCTCGTTGTCTCTCCACTAAGACTTCTCAACCTTATAAATTATAGAATACTCAACCATTATCTAAAATAATGAAACTCCTCCATAAGCCACCATGAATCTAAGTATAGGGCTACCAACTCCTCCATTGCTCTCCAATAATCTAGAGACTATTGAACAACATCCTTATGTGAATTTCTGCTCAATGTGTTAGCCAAATAAATTACGATTTTATAAGGTGTAGGAGATATCAAAGTAATATTCATAAAGAAAATACATTAACTTACACTATTGAAGATACATATCAAGCTGATAAAATCAATACCTCAAATTCTTGTAATCTGTGAAGGAAAAAAAGTGACCCCCATTGAGGTAATGTCAGCACAACATTAGCACAAACAAAAAATATACATACTTTAGATCATGGGAGGAATAGCTATGCTCATGTGGGAGTAACTATCTCAAAATTTAAGATATCACTTACTTATACTAAATTAATACACATCCCAAGACCATACATGATGCATCATAGAAAACCTCAAATATCGAACCCTCCTTAGGCAACAAAATCATTAGATAAATAACTGAATTTCCCTTCTAGTAAATGAACGCTGACTAGAATAGATCATTAAACATAAATTTTTTGTCCTTCCTATTAAAATTTTTTTGTGGGGATGAAACTCGAGAGAAATTGGGCATAAACCACTAATAATATCCTACGAGACCAAGGAATATAGAAACTTAAGCAATATTATTGGGTATTTTCCCAAAAACTGCGTCGACCACTGAAGGTTCCACCACCACACCCTGTTGAGACACCATATGCTCTAGGAAATTCATAGATCATTTATTAAACATACATTTGGAAAAATTTCCATATATCTAGTGGCGACGAAGAACTCATTACAAATTTCTAAGATGATCTCCACGCTCCTTATATGACCATGAATTGATCAATATGTCATCAATGAATATGATGAAGAAGCTGTCCAGGAACTCACAGAACATAGATTTCATAATCCCCATGAACATGGATGGCATGTTCATAAAATCAAAAAGAATGATCACAAACTCAAACTACTTATATTATCATCTGAATGTAGTCTTCTAGATATCTCCTTTATTCACACATAACTGGTGATATCCAGACCATAGATCGATCTTAGATATCCAACTAGATCCCCTCATCTGGTCAAAAATATCATAGATCCTTTGAAGAGGGTTGTGATTCTTAGTCATCACCCGGTTCAACCTACGAGAGTCTATTAACAACCACATACTACGATATGCCTCTTAGAGAATAACATTGGAACACCACATGGTGATACACTAGGTTTGATGAAACCCCTCTACATAATATCATCTATCTGAATCCTAAAATCTTGCAACCTAAAAGGCACCATCCAATATGAATTTATAAAAATCAGAGAAGCAGTATGCTTCAAGTATATCAATGATCTTAATGTCACATTGAGGGGGTAGTGTTGCAACCTCATAAAGGAAAATTTCCAAGAACTCTTTGATAACCTTGGGAGCCTCCAATTTACCTATGTATATTGATACCATAGAAAACACATCCATCAAGGAAATAAGGGGATCAAATCCCTAAAAACCCACCTGAAAACCCCTCTTACCAATGAAAACCACAGGCTAACCATCTATATCTGAGAATTCAACTCTCCTCCAAAATCAGTTGATAATATAATTCACAAAATACAACCAATTGATGTGGTGGATGAAATCATATGGATATATCTGAAGGAATAAAAGATTCACACACAACTAAATTCTCCCCCATCATTAGTGCACATCCCAAGTACACATAAAACAAGCTGGTCTAGCCACTGGCTTGCATTTTCAACACCAGGTCATAGGAATCCTCTCTACATCAAGTCCCAAAGCATGGGAAAGAGAGGGTGAAACAAAATGGTGTGATGCTCAAAAATCATAAAAGTAAAAAAAAGGTGCATAATAAACTGGTCATACCTTGAACGACATATGACCCCTCTTGTGCAGCATCCTCTATTTCCTGAAACTAACCATTCCAATCTCCTCTATCGCTCTACTAACAACAACCATCATAGTTTTGATAAATTCTATTTTCCTATCAATGAGGTACATCCTAATGTCAACCTCCTCCAACCACATCTACTCTCAGAGTAGCATAATATTCAAACCCCTACTGCTAAAACAACCTCTTTGGTATTTTTTGTTTAGTTTGGAGTTGAACATATCTACCTCTACCAAACTGAGCTCAAGCAGTAACTAGGCACCGATCACAATGATGGACACAACCCCCATAGATTTAATAGACTTTTTTAATGTTGCCAGGAAGTGTATAAAAACTTATGTCCACTTATGGTCGAAAGGGAAAATGAAGGGGTTGACTCCCTATCAGTTGAAACCTCAAAGGCCATAGAACCTAAGACCAACCACTAAAAACTATTCTCTTTGAAGAAACCTATTGGTTCACCTCTTGTATTTACACACATCATGAGCGAATCTTCTCATTCCAATTTCCATTATTCTTTACCTCTCGATACATCACAAACTTAAAGTGAATGACTATATATTGGATAGAATGAAAAAGTTCCTCCTCAAGACACCTTTCACAAGACTCCTCATCTGGAAAAAGATCTAGTGAAAATTAAAGAAAATCCTCGAACTTGACTTTTAACTCCCACACTAACACACTCAAATGATAAATGGATAGTAGCTCATAGCTCTTCACAGCCTTTATAATAGATGAGAGTGACTCCTCCCTGAACTCCTTTTAGATGTCTAACTATGAAACATTTTCCTCCTTATTCTCACCAAGGTACATCGTCCACCACTAACACATTGCTCCTCAAATATTAATAACTTCCTAGGGGACACCATTATATTTCATGGCATGTATCAAACTGAAAGTGATCTTCATATCCTCTAAATTTATCTTTTTACCCACATCAGAAACATTTCCCTCTTACTTCATCAATTCCTACTATTGAAAAGATTAAAATATCCTATTACAATGATCATCGTCCTAAATTGGATCAACAATCATGCATCAAAAGAGTGCATCGTGATAAACATCCAATACCAAGCCACCCACAGATTCCAGTCAGGGTCCATAGCTGAAAGAAAAAAAAATTCATAATCTTGGTAGGGTAATATTTTATTAAGATTCATTTTAATTTGCAATATATAATTTAACATTCCAAAAAAATACAAGTTAAATAGTAACACTTGACATCATGATACATAGACTTAGCCTAAGTATCTACCTTTAAAATAGGTCCTCCTCACATGGCCATTCAATATTAACATATTCTTTGTACTAGAACATAAGGTGGTAAATTCATTTGTCCTAGTCGGTCACCCTAGACAATGTCACAAACAAAGGTGAACTAGAAATATTTTTTTACCAAACCATGGAATAATTACTATATCAAACACAAAACTCAATCCTATCTCTCAACCATCTCCTTTGATACCACTTTTTCCTGAGCCCCTCCCTCTAAAGATGACATAATTTGGGGAGAGAGATAATGACCCAAAGGTCCTTCATCCCGTAGGCCACGAGTTGGTTATCAGCACTGAGGATTTAAAAATATCTGTTTTGGGATGCATTACCCTCTATAATAATATAGTGTCAGGAGATAAGATGAATCATCCATAATGAACTCCATGATATATTATAAAATAAAGCCAAACCATCCCACAATGCATGTATAAATAAAATTGATACATATAAAGGTCTCCAAAGTAAATACAAAAAAATATAGAGCAGTGACACATCATCTATCCAATGTTTACTGCTAGTAATATTCAGCATGGTCTATTAATTCTTCCTAGAAACCTAAAAAATAGATTCATATATATAGGGTGATCATACATTTATACTCAGTAGGAAAACCAACGTCTCTCATGCACATGTGAAAAGAACATACTCATTCACCCATCAGAATATTGTAGAACCAAACAGCACCTACAAAGGTATACCAACCAAACCCATCCTTACTATAGTTAACTCACCAAATAATGAATCCATGTATAATAATATAATATTAATCATATCGATGATAGGGTACCCCAAACAAATTTCCCACTAATTTTCCTCTCTCACGCCCCAATGTCATACGTGCTGGTTCTCCCACCACTTCTGAATAACATATTATCACATAACATCCCACCAGTAGACACTTGGGATATCACATCACATAACATCTCATAACCAATGTAGTACGGTTTCATGAACATGAAGGTCATAAACCTCATGTCGTCCTCCTACCATGAATGACCCCCACCATAATCCATTTAATCATATCTCGCCTTAAGACACCTAGGAAATAAAATACTCTTCACATAACATGTAGATAGATACACTTTTGACTTATGTATATAATATCCTAGGCATATCACCAAAACCTGCACAAATGCCCCACCACGCCATTGCAGCCTCACTACACAACTGCATCACCATTACCACAACAGCCTTCCCACATACCACATTCATTATGACCACACCCATCATGATGAAGCCCATGTCCATGAATCACATCACCGCATCCAGTACATAATAAAAAACAGTATCAATAAACATATCAAATCACATACCACATAATTTTCTGGATTATTCATATGGGATTTCATTCAATTCCACTTCATTATTTGAGGGTGTTATCTGAAAATCCATAAGATTCTTGGGTACCCATTTCATTAACTGAATATACATGGTTAACCAATAATTTATAGTGGTTTTACAACAATTAAAATAATGTGGGAATCATAACATATAAGAAGTCTATAATAAACATGGGATATAGAAAGACATGATATTGAGTGTTACCACAAAAATAGATAATCCCAATATCACAATCAAAAGATATAAAAGAATGAGAATCATTTAACTATCACATTCTATTTTATTTAAACAATTTAATTATATTTTTTAATATGGATAAACTATCTTCCTAAGAGATAACAAGAATAACTCATGTCGCATGATAGACATAAGGGTGAAATGAAGTAATTATTACTTGGAAGATCATAGTGTTACACAAACTAGCAACACCAAAATATGGGGTGTACACACAAGAGGAAAACTCTTCTAGTGAATTCAAACCAACTACAGTAATAGAGATCTACGACTCTAATAGAAGAATGATTTAGAACCTCACATCTCAAAAGAAAGAAAGAACAAATAAATAATACAATATATTCTCTTTTGAATGATTATATCTAGAACCAATGGTATTCGATACTGGTTTAAATTGGACATTAAAGTCATAAATCATTAAATACATCTGTCATAAACAATTAAAGGGTCTCCAAACTTTTTAGAAGTTGAATATATGATTATAACCCATTTAAATGGCTTTAAAATAAATCAATATTGTCACTAAAACCATTTTTCATCAGAAAACAGGTCAAAATTAAAAATATATATATTTTCAAAAAAAAACTACAAACACTATTCATGGGTCACCTTTGGTGATTATCTCTCAGTTCAAAATGAGTCACCATTGGTGAGTCACCAATAGTTTAAAATAATTAACCATTGGTGATCCACCATTAGTTCAAAATTAATCCCCCTAGGTGGGTCACTACTACTTCAAAATGATTCACCATTGGTGATTCATCATTAGTTCAAAATGAGTCACCGTTGGTGAGTCTCCATTAGTTCAAAACGAGTCACTGTTGGTAAGTCACAATTAGTTCAAAATGAGTCCCTGTTGTTGAGTCACCATTAGTTCAAAATGAGTCACCATGGGTCAGTCACTAGTACTTCAAAATTAGTCATCATGGGTGATTTCCTATTATTTCAAAATGATTCTCCATTGTTGAGTCACCATTAGTTAAAAATGTGTCACTATTGGTGAGTCACCATTACAAAAAAAAGATTCATCATTGGTGAGTCACCATCAGTACCGAATTATCCATTGTTGGGGATTTTTTATTAGTTCAAAATGAGTCACCATTATTTCATAATGATTCACCCTTTTTGATTCACCATTTTTTTAAAATTATTTACCATTGGTGACCCACATCCGTCCTCAAAAACACCCCAAACATCCCTTGTACACATCAATAATCTGATTTTTGGAAAAGTAGTCGTCCAGAAGGTCTATTTGATTACACATAATAAGGAATTATTTAAATTAAATCTATAAAATATTTATAAATATATATTAATTTATGTAATTATAATTATGATTTTTATTTATAGAGTAAATATAAGATCATTTTATGCTTCAAAAATGAATTTTATTAAAAAACATTTTGGCAAGTCAAGTGGATTTATTTTTAAATAAACTTTTTACATTTCTGTGAAGTGATATTAATAAAATGTATTCCATAATTTTAATAATAATATTTAATATTACGCAATAAGGACAAATTAAATTTTAATCATAATGAATATTATAAATTTAAAAAATAATTACCATGGTTAATGTTAAAATGTGGTTTTGCGAGTCACATGCATTTGCATTAATATTAATTTTCCACACATATGGATTTATTATATAATAAGTTGGATTTATAATTAATAATAAATGAGTGTAAATTATATAAGTATCATTATATTTTAACATAAAATGATTAATTATCTTGTTTTAAAAGCTAGTTATTGTCATGAAAACAAAAGCAGTAAATGTTAGTAAAATTTTAGTTAAGGGGAATAACCTGTTCAAAACGTGTTTATGTTTATCATTTTCTATGTTTATCTACCATGTATTCCATAAGATCAATTATTTATAAATGTTTTAGGCACATGGTTTGAGATTGACTTTGCATTATTGAATAGTTTTGGGTATCTACAAAAATGTCACTCCTCTTCAGTTATTAAAAGAAAACCCCTTTCCTTACTTCATCATACCCATGAACCCATTTATCATAGCCAAACCCTACCAACATATCTAAAAAAACTCTATCCACATTCTAAATCATTTTTTCTTCCCAAAATACAAAACTTAGGGTCCTTAATAAGATATCCAAATTAGGTTTTTCTAAGCAATGGTAATAATCTTCATTAAGCTCTTTCTATTACATATTTTACAACATTCAATTATGTCCTAGAAATCTCAATATAATAACAATCATACCTCCTATAAAATTAAAATTTATTATGTTTGTGTAATAATATTTATCCATCACATTCTCCATCAAATGGGAAATAATGTCATCGCTCATGTGTATGGGGGACTACTGCCTCGCGAACCAATTTAATCTATTTTCCATAACTGAATCACATGGAAAAGTATAATTATGGTAATAATGAATATATATATGATTCTTATGAAATTATAATTATTGTTAAAAATAAACATATCATTCACTTATTTAACATTTCCCCCATTAATGGAATCATAATGTTTTTTATGCGTATATACGGCCAACCATCTCTGTGAAGCGATGTGATTAGTTCTCCATATTCAAGTTTGAATAATGATTATAAACATCAATATAAGAAATAAATATGATTTATGAAATTAATATAAATATTTATATAATCGAACTATATCATATATTGAGAACTGTAACATTCATGACAAAACAAAGTACATAACACTCGAAACTATGGTAATAATGAAATATTATTAATGAGCGTGTGATAGTATTTTATATGAATATAATATATGATATTATTAATTATAAATATGGATCTATATTAACATACTAATATGTTTAAAAACATTATACATTAGGTTTAATATCATTCAAAAAAAAGTAAACATGAGGGAAGTGGTTCAATCTCAATCTCCTTTCATTGAGGTATATTTTAATACTATGCACCAAATTTTATTTATATTGTGTATTTACTTCCCTTTAAAAATTTATATCATAAATCATTCATAAATCATGGTATTTCAAGTTCTAATTCATATTATTTTATCTTATTGGGTTTTACATAAAATTTACCATGAGGAATGTTTTTCAAATATCAATTCATTCTCATTAGGTTATATTAATTCTTCATTGCCTTTGATATTCAATAATTATGTGTGTAATGAATTTTCATTCTTCTGTGTTGTATTTATTATTTCTTTATTTGGATTTTCATTTTATACACATAATCAATTAATTTATTAATTTTCACTTCAATGATATGATCTTTGAAAGATATTTCTTCTCAATCTCCACTCTATTAGGACGTATTTCGAATCATGTATCTATTTGTATTTAGGAGTTTTATATACTACGAAATTGATATTTAATATCAGGAATCACTATATATTCATCATATGTAATTTTCCATTTGAATAAACTTCATTCATAGGACTTATGATTCAAAAGATACCAAATCAGTAAGGCATTATGCTTCAACATCATTTTAATCAAGAATGTTTTTGTTTTAATTTTTATAAAAGGAAATTATTTTATCATTATCTACTAAACCACATTTATTTACTTATCTTCCAGTTATTCATGAATTTTTTTAATAATAGTACTATTTACTATTATCTTGTACATAAAATGGTGGAGAAAATGTTTGTAATAAAATCTATCTTTATTTCTCTTTTGGTCAAAAAATAATTTTATTCCATATCCATGTTTTTTAAAAATGTTTCATAGACAGTTTTAATCATATCTTGTTATTTTTAATATTCTTTTACCCTTTTTTTAATTTTTATGAAAAAATTTAAAATGAACCTTTTTCATTTTATGAAAAATATACCTTTTAACTTTTTAGTAAAAATACTAAAGGAATATTTAATTTAATATTATTGAAATGAATATAATTTTCCCACTATCAAGAATTTTTTTAATAATTCTATTTATGATATTTATATTAATGAATTATGAAAACCCTGTATTTTCTTCTGCTTGGGATACATTGTAATGATACCATCCTTATTCTTTCTCTAGATGGTTTATGATCTGTTTGACTAAGGAAATAACAGAAATTCACATTATTAGTTAATTTTATGGTCATTATGTTTCCCTTAAAACACTCTCTTTCTTGTTATAATTGGCCATTAAAATTATCCTAAATATCCATATTATTTTTCTTATAGATAAAAACATTTCCTAGAATGTATCACATTTTTACATACATTATTTTACAATGAAAATAATTGGATTGAATTTGAAAATTCTTTAAAAATATGTGTTCTTTACAGAATATGGATTTTTACGGATAAGACATATTGTTTATGAATTGAAATGATCATTCGATATGTGAGAAATGTATTGGACATATAGTGATAGGTTGATCTTGGATATAGATATTCCCTTACTGCATTGGAACGTCTCATAAGACAAATCAGTAAGCTAGAATTACTAGGGTTTCTAGCATTACATATCCATCGATTAAATTATCTATTTTAAAGTTCATAATTTCATAAATATCATGATTTATAATATCATGATATCTAAAATTGATAATTTCCATCATTGATAATTTCGTTATTATTATCCATGAGATTAATATAATTATATTATCCATGGATGCATTTTTTACTGAAGTTATTAATTAAATAGAATGTGTTTTCTATTATTTAACCTTCCATATTGATTATTAATTATTCACTTTTGATAGATGTTGTTGTGCATAACCTTTACTGAGCATATAAGGTTGTCCTTATTTTTCCCCTTTTCATGGATATGAGGAAGGATTCATTGACTGAGTTCCAGTATGAATAATTATTTTACTTCAACTATTTTTTATTTTAGATTTTCAAATGTAATGTGACTATAGATTATTTATCTAGTGTACAAACATTAATAAAATATTTGAACCTTTGGGATGTGATTGCTTATATCTTTTGTAAAAAAATTAATGTAACTATTGGCTCTGGGTTACTGGGGTCAGGGTCTTTACATAGTAAAATAGCTAGTATCTTTAATAATCCCCATGGTTGTGAAAATTTTAATTTTAGTAAATGGGAATTAGGGAAATTTATATTTAAATTATATAAATCTCCTATTTTCTATTATTTAATTTGGTTTTAGTTTCAACATTTATTATTAATCTCTTAACATTTTACTATATTATTACAATTAAATTAATTCATTTAATCTCTATATTTATTTGTTTCGTAATTTTTTTAGAAATAAGATTCATTTACTTGATAAAAATATTTTGTTTATTTTGTTTTTTTTATATTTTATTTTCATAAGTTTGATTAATCACTGAACCTAATTGGATATGCATCCCATTAACAAATTAGGTACATGACCAGAAAAAAAAATCAAGCCTCTCCTCCATTTTCATTTATTTATACCACTTCACCCCTAAAGTCGAACTATCACATTGGTTTCTATTGACCCCCAACTGGTCACTATGCATTGGATAATTCATAGCTATGATAAGAGGGTGGTTCTTGATCATCAACGAAATCAAATTCAGGTGTTACATCATACCGAGTACTTGTGTGATAATCCATGTAAATGGCTTGTGTGAATGGACTGACATTCATTTGAAAAAATATTTCCAATTCCATTGAAGGAAATTTTCTTTTGAAGAGAATAAATTTGATCTTTTATTTGAGGATGAGGATAATTAATTCATGTGGAATGACGAGTTTTAGTTTTTTGAAGTATAGGATGTGATTTAATCAAATGTGAATTGGAAATACCTCTAATTATATTCAAGGAAAATTGATAAAATCTTAGGTTGGCCTCATGCAAGTGAGTTCATTTATAGCTAAGCTTTGGTTGGAATGTGCTCATTTAGACCCACTAGATTTTTCATGTTTCTGTTTGGGCCCTCTTCTTTTGAAAATAAGCTTATTATGGACTTAGAATCTGAATAGAAATTTTTGCCACTATTTTTTTGAACTAGAATTGCTCAAAGTGTTTGGAAGTTGGAAAGGGTATTTGTTTCATGACATGTACCTCTTATATGTCTTGATCTACAATATCAAGTTTAATCTAACTTTTTACTTGATGTTGTTCATGAACCACTACTACAAAGGTAAAGGGAATTAAAACTATTATCCCAATGTAAAGTTATCTCCTTAGTGCTAAAGTGGAGGGATATAGATCTCAATAATTGTGAATACGTAAATAATAAAAAAACACCGTATATATTTTTCTCTTTAAAGGGATTCTACCTTTATCTCTTAAAGAACTGTTTGATAGAAAACGGATTATTGGGTGATTATAATGCCTCTAATATGAAGTTAGGGAGACTTATCAACTACCTAACCTCCTAGGGATGTGGCATCTTTTAAGATTTTTCCTTCTAGGGGAGTTTATGGGACTATTTATACAAAAACAAAGCCTATATTTTCATAGGTCAAACCTATAATAATGAAGTTCAGATATAAGAATTTATGGTATTTAGTGTTGTTATATCTGATCATCTAGTTATGACATCTATTGAGATAGATGTTGGAGATAAATATAATAGTGTAGTTGAGACTGTGCTCGGTGTGTTAGATGTCGAGGCTAAAGTGTAACTTAATGTCGATCACATATACTTTTATTCATTACCTGGATCACCTTTTACTAACAGATATGGTATTTTGGATGAGAATATAGTAGTTGTTGATCATTCCCACATCCCAAAACCCATTAGATAACCTTCTCATGTGTAAGAGGATGCATAATACATAAGAAAAAGTTTTGAAGGTTCTGATTTTAAAATAAACAAGTATACTTTTTCCTATGAAATGATGAATGAATTCTATTATATCGTCGAGATTATAATGAGTATAAAAAAGAGTAAGTATATTATAATAATGAAATTAGATAAGTGAAAATGATTTTTGATTATAAATAATATTTTTACAGGCTAGTTTGGGTGAAGATTTCCCAAACCACCATAATCTTGAATATTCAATCAGGGAAACTTATTTCATCCTATATAGGTGCTAAAGAACTAAAAATATCTTCATGGTGATCCCTTAAGGGGAATTTCTCTAGATCTCCCTCACAGATATATAAGTTTTTTCCTTCCATCTCTCTCCCCCTTCTTTCCCTAGGGTTTCCTTCATCTCATATCGGTGTTAATGAACCTCAGTTCTCACCTAGGCTTCCACATTTCTCTATGACCCCTCCTTCTGACTGCCAAGAACCTTCAGTGCCATGTTGTGGAGAGCTTTATAGATGTGGTCTCGGTTGTGATCAGTGTTTTTTTTCAAGTCCTCAGCAGGTTGGTTTTGTTGAATTCAGTACTCATCATGGCAGTCACCTTCTTCATGGGTCATTATACGATCATAGTTAGAGACCTCAGGAACACTGGAAGACAATATTATCTTATTATAGTTCTTCTCCTAGTTCTTCTGACATGTTCTGATGTGTTATGGTTTGGTTGCAGGTCCCACATTGATGTTCATCCCCTTTTTGGGTCCATTGCTTCTTGGATCCATATCTAGAGCTTTATCAATGAGGCCCCTACGGATGTTCTCCTCCGTCAACAGATTTTTTCTATTTTTGGCCATATTGCAATCCGTAAATGTTTTCAGCGGCCTAGTTGTACAGTGGTTCCTTGTTCTGGAATGTTTTCAATGAATGTCATCCAATATATCATCCACCATCAAGGTTCTTCTAATGATTTTTTATTTTGTAGTGTTTGTACAGATCCTGTTTTGGTGTGTGGTTTCCACCGAATATGCGGTTTTTTGGGGGAGTTGGCTTCTCCCGCAGCTCAGTTCATAGATGGTGATGATATTTCCATGAATTTTCTCCCAATGTTATGTAGTTTTTTATGTGCAATAATGTCAAGGGTGTGTGTCCGGGTGGATATAGTCTAGATTTTCTCAACCTAAGGAGGATCTTTTTAGATTTCATTCTCAGACCGTTTTGGGTTATTCTATAATGGTGGATCCCCTTAGCCATGACCTTGTTTTCTTTCTATCTTGTCAAATTCTCACATAACCATAAACTGATTTTATCTAAAAATACAAAAAATAGTTTTTGGTAACTGCTAGGTATTATAAGGCTATAAAATCTCAATATAATGAGATTATAGGGATTTCATCAACCAAGTATTAAATAAATGAACTTGTAGTGCTTATGGAATCTCATTGAAATACGTTTCATAATATGTCAATAGTTTAAAAAGATAATTCAATTATTTCTCTTGATGGAACTAAAGGTTTTAAAAATGAGAAAATATAGACCTTTCACACATTGAAAAGTGTGTTTTCAAGTATGTTTTAGTTCCTTAGGTTGTTTTAAACAACTGCTACATATTCTTTTAAGCCGTATTTGGGTCCATATTTTCTAAGTTTGTTTGATTAATTGTTTTCTAAAATGAGTTTAGTTTCCTATAGAAAAGGATTTTTTAGCTATGCTTAAATAAAACATAGGAGTTATTATATAACATTTCTTTAGGAGTGATGTTTCATTTATTGACTTTTTTTTCTATCTTCAAGAATCACTTTTTTATTAATTCTCACGAAGAAGAAATCTTAGGAATATCTAAGAAAGTGATAGATATAGTTTCATATTAAATTAGTCCAATAAACAAAAACCATTAACATTTTTCAAATATGTTAGTTAATATTTATAAAGTAAATTAAAATATATATAAAGAAACATTTGAATAGTATTTTGGTTCATTCACGTGTGATGAGTGCCATGTTGTGGTAGTTATAACTATATGATGAGATCTCATTGTGTATTATTTACATAGACTTGTTTTTCTAACACAAGATTCTATCAATTTTCTTATATTATCTTCTTTACCTACTCTAGTTTCCCAAACTCCTTCTAATTCTATATATGAGTCCAATATAATCATGAAAGATTAGATAGTTATTATAGATAAAATGTTGATTTATTTAGATGGTTAGCTGATCATACTATAATATTATACTGACCAAATTCAAGATAAGTTTAATAAAAATACCACTTCCACACAAGCTAACCCATAGCAACAATATATAGGGAGGTCTCCACTTATTTTTTCAATAATAAAAAATTAATATCTCAAAGGGATGTTGAAAAATGTTCTAGAAATATTTTCATAGATGAAAAAAGAATCCTCTACAACTATTCTAGGCTTCTACATATTATAAATCATAAAAAGGTTTGATTTGGGTTTTGATTCACTTTTCTATATAAAAGGAAGAAGATATATCTGCCCCACCCAAATAGATAACTATATAGTTTCTTGGATAATAGTGGATAATTTGTTTCATCCTGAAAAGATTTATTAGATATAAAAATCCATATTTTTTTACTATCAAATAATTTGAAATGGATCCCCTATTTCATATCTTTTTAGGAAAACAGATTTTTTTTGTGTAGGATATTATAACATATGCATTTCCTCTCAGAATATTTACAAAATTTTAAGCATGCCATCTAAGATAACTAGATACATATTAGGTTTTAGAGAAGAATTTGGATAAGTTATAAAGATTGGGAAAATAGTATATCTTCATTTGTTGACCCCCTAACTACCCCTTCATCATCCCCTCACATAAATAAACATACAGTAAAACTTCATTTTGGCATTAATACAATCTATAATCTAGGTTCATCTAACTGATTGTTATATATATATAGTTATTTATTTATTTGTTTATATTGAATCTTTGTATTATTTAAAAATAAACATTATTAATGATATTTATTTACATTATCATAATTAAGTGATTGTATTCATTTAATTATTATCCTTTATTATGGTTTTCTTTTTTGATTTTTCTCAATTAATGGTTTTCATCTTTGTGAATAAATTTTCAAAAAAATCTTTCCATAATTCCAAATCACATTCAGAATTGTTCTTAAAGAGTTCATCACTCATAGTGTAATATTAAAAGTGTTTTTATTTCTATAACCATCCTTTATAATGCCATAAAAATGGATAGAAGATAGATAATACATATTAAGAAGGAGGAAATGGGACAAGCATAATATTTTAAAAATATTATACATTATACATATTTCTATAAAAATCGTTAAACCTTTTAAAATTTTATGTTAATTCTTTAATGTGTTTTTTTATCATCAAAATGGGGGTGATTATTGGAATACTAATTTTTTCCCAACAGATCCCATGGTATTTATTTTATTTATTATATTGAAAACCCATTATGTTTTTATAATGATTATTTATATTTTATTCATTAGGTTTTATCTTTATTTAAGTTCTATTTTATGTTATTCTATAATTCTACAAGGATTGTTGAAATTTCTCTAAGAATGAAAAATCACCTATGTGAAAACATTTCCTCTATGGATAATTGGATATATTTGAAAATTGGACATGTCAATCAGCTACATAAATGAATCACCTATGTAAATTGGATATGATGTAGATTTAGCTATGTGAAAACTGCATATCTGGATGAAAAGACAATGTAAATCTCATATATTGAGTAATTGGCTATGTGAATTAGATTTGTGGTATATTTGACTATGTGGTTCCAATTGAATACATGTTTCATTAGGATAAATCAACATAATCTGTGTGAAAAAGATGCTTATTATATTAGTCTACATAGATAATGTGGTTATGTGAATAATGGAGATGCAGATCAATTCAACTATATAAATTTGAATCTATGGAATTCAGCTATGTGCTGATCTAGAATCTGCTACATCATTCAAAAACCTATGTATTTATTTCTTTTAGAGTAATTTATGTGGAATTTCATTTTTTATTGATGAAATAAATATTTTACTATCTCGTTATAGAAAAAAAATCCATTTTTTCTAAGGGTTACAAGTACTAAGGGAAGAGAATAGTAAAGAATACTTTATGGCTGAGTCTCGTTACCAACATATTTTGAGAAAATTAAATATGTAATTTATTTTAAAATCTAGATTTTATGGGATATCTTGTATTATAATTAATATATAATATATAAAATATTATTTTAATTGAAATAGAAAATATTTAGAAATAAAAAGAATAGAAGAAAAAACCTCTACACGCACACACACTCTCCCTAGACTCTTTTTTATCATTATCTATGAAAACAAAAATAAGAATAAGAAGTTATTTTTAATCACCTATGATATCAAGATAAATCTCTCTATATTTTATATGACTCTTCTTGAGCTATAATTCACTCTTTTTTCTCCCCCAGAGAACTTTTCTCTTCTTTTAGTTTCATCTCGCAACTATGAGATTCATTTTGTAAACTTTCATTATTCATTAATAATATAGGTAGTGAACTATCCGTTTACTGAGTGTTAATGTCTTGTGATTTCTAAAGCATTGCATGATCCCAATAAAATCTATTGGTGTTATACCAAGTGATGTTTGATTGCACTCAGTCAAGCAGTCCCTTGGAAAAGGAACTATGCTAGTGAAAATCACCATGCTCTATCAATTGACTATTGGTGGAGTGGAATTGGGGATTTATATTCCACAAACCATTGAAAATTTATTTTTTATATATTTTTTCTATACTTATTTTAACTATATTATTAGGTTAATAAAATAACAAAACCTTTTTTTACGTTGAATAGGGTTGTTTTAAATTGAATAAAATTTTCAATATCTATACCCCCCCACTCATTGGTTATCATGTAGTCATTCATTGACAAAAATTATTCTAAAATTGTTTACATTTATACTATATAAATCCATCAAAAAATTAATTCTTCATGGAGTATATTTCCATTAAGGTATATTAAAAACTCAAATCTTTTTTCCTTGAGATAAATTGTTTCCTCAAAAATATATTCCTTCAATTATTGGGTTCTCCTACCCTAAAAATTTTGGAATGTTTTATTCAATAATACTATTTGAGAATATGATATTTTAATATGAAATATTGTTTTATTACTCTTCTGATATTTTGAGTTGAAAATAAATATTTTTTCAAAATAATAACAATGGTTTTTTCTTTTTACTCTCAATTTTTTTCATCCTATACTCATTCCTCCAACATGAACTTTATTTCATTTCAAAGATACATTCATGGAGATTATTTTTTAAAATTAATGTTTTTATAAGTATTTCATGTTGCATTTTCAAAAGGGAACTTTGAAAGAGAAATGTAAATTTTTATTAACATCATTAATAGAAATGTTTTCTTAAAGATCTTTTATGTTTTTTTATTTACCTTATCATTATGAAAATGATTTACCATAATGGGGTTTATGTTTCATAATATATATATATATATAATAATTTAGGGTTTTCATCTTGTGCTATTTAAAAAATATTCTTTTAATATTGTTTGAAGAATTATTTTTGTGATGCTATTTTCCATTTATGTCAACACTCATCTATATTTTCTTATTATATTAGGGTTATTTTAATTAAAAACCTCGGAACTTTATTATTTAGATGTCCTTTGATCATACTTTTATGGTATTGACTTAGTGATATACTCATTACTCTATATATTTTGAACATCACATTTTATATAATACAGAATACATGACCTTACCCTATCTGGTATGTTATACTAATAGAATGGGGAAATTTATTAGAATTCTATATGTTCTTATTACAACATAGATGATTTTTTGAAAGTATCATGTACATTATTTAACCATCCAACTTACTTTTCTGGATGGGTTATGATCATTTTATTCCCTTTATTAACATGGTAAAATGCTTTGTTATTTAATATGTTCTTATCCAGATATAGATGATTATTGGAACGTTGACAAAGTTTTATTTGGCCATCCACTATCTTTCTCTAGATGGATTTTGATCATGTTATCACATTTATTGACATGGTAAAAAGTATTCAAATTCTTTGTGACTAGTGACTTCCAACACATGTTTCTATGTATTGATATTCAATATCTTTCATTATATAGATTGAAATTTGTTTAATTAGTAAGTGGTTCCATAGGGAATGGTATGAAATTTCTTGTTGAATCCATTGGTTAATACATTAGTCAAAATAATTTTATATGTGAGGCCTAAAATTATATATCTCATCAGTTCATTGATAGGTTTCATGAGACAAAATAGATTGAGTTTTGGTGTATGCATCTTCTGATAACAGGATAGTGTCCTGGAAAAAGTCTGTGGAAGTTGGTTTTTGATGTTTTCTATCATTAATTCTATCATTATGAGATTAGTATTATTTATACTTATTTTTCATTTATTATCTTGGATATAACACACTCTTTGTTTAATGTTGATTATAGTTTCCTATGTTTACATATTCCTGTTATTAAATTTATTCAATTCTTATTTCATGATTTCTTCAGCTGTATGTTTTCCCATACTAATAATTTGTGGTCACCCATTTTTATGCTTCTATTTATGTAAGATATGATTAAAAGTTTTACATTTGGCATGTATAGAAGGATAACATGGGTGGGTTATTTTTGGGAAATATTGAACAATTATCACGAATTAAGTAGTTTATTATATATAATGGAATAATTTTTACCAGTTGAAAAATACATGGGATTTAGTATTTTTTGAAATGTTCTAATTCTATAAATCATAAATCTCAAAAAGATCATTGGGATGGATGATTCAAAAAAAGAATTATTGATTTTGTAGTTATTGATGGGTAAATGTGAGATTTTATATGAGGTATCATGGAGAGTGTGTAAAGTATGTGTTTATGGGATTTTATTGGGGAGTGTACATTTACAAAATCTCAATAACAAATCACTTTCCATTTTTTATAAATATATTGAATATTTTATATTTTTTCTTAATGAATGGATAGAATTAATACAGGAGTGAAACATTGAGATTATAAAACATAGAATCCATTGAGAAAAACTACTCCCACATACTCAAATATAGAGACAAATTCTGTTAACCCATGATCCTCATATAATCTAATAATCACCACATTGTAATATCACTACCACTTTACATAATTTTTTTAAAACAGAAGATTTTGAAGGTGTTATCATGTATCAACTCCTATATATCAATCACATGTAATTGGATTAGATATAAGACTTTAATTGAGTTTCCTAACACTTACCTGGTCTATACATAATAATAATAATATCTTATGCACTATGTTTCTTGATTTGTGTTTATTATATCGTTGAATCTTGAAAATATATTATTATAGACCCCTTATACAATTCATTATTCATAACTAGAAACATATTATATTGATGTGTGTTCCCTGTTAACCTTTTCCATGTCTTGGAGTATTCATTTTAATATCACATTTCTAAAAATAATTCAATGTGTTCTATGTATAATCCTAGTTAATATTATATAGCTTCATTACATTGGGGTTATTTATTCATTGAATTCAGTTGTTTTCCAATTCTAATGCACTTCCCGGTTACTAAATTATTTCTATGTGGAGGCTTGAATAATGGATGGTGACTAAAAATCCATTCAAATTATTCATATATATAATGTTTTGGAGTTAATTTATTCTCATGTGGTGATATGCCTAAGTATTTAATCACACATAAGAATATGACAACATCTCATGTGTTTATTCTTACACAACCCATCACCTGGAATGCTTAATCTACTATCAGATATCACCCAGAAAAAAATAATTTTTTATGAGGTGATTGTGAGTCTCAATTTTTATATCATAGAATATTATTCATATAAATTATTCTAACATAGTAATTTTAACCCATGGTTTAACCAAACACATCCCATTTTCTAACCCAATTAGGTTATTGGTTATGATTTCTATCACTTGAATAAGGAAGCAGAAGAAACCCCACATTTTCCTCAATTCATCCTTGATGATGTCAGCATGTAGTATTTATAAAATTAATAATATAAACATTTTTAAACATAAATACTTAAATAAATGGCTCCTATTTTTTTATTTTTAAATGATAATATTTGATGTAGACTTCCAAAGATGTACAACAAAATCCTCTTGCCTCTAAGGGATTACACCATCTATTGAAACCATGAATTTTAAGGAGGATTCTCATATATTTATAGGGATTGTAGTTCTTTAATTATATATTATTAATGACTCAAAAATATATAATATACATTCATAATGCTTTTTAGGAGAATATTGTTCATTATTTTCTCACAACTAGAGGTATCACATCCCATTATATAGAAAACCTTGATATTATTCATTTAGTGAAACGATTCGGTCATATGCATTGTATGAAGTGTGAATGTTTCTTATCATTGAATTAATACATTGAACCCCTTAAATTGAAATGGAATATATAATTAATCCATACATAATATATTATTAACTATAAGAAATTATTTTGGGAGGAGGTGGTTAATATATGGACTCGCCATGTGAGGTTCCACATGCATGAACTCATCTTAGATTATGTTGGGTGTAACATATTCTTGGGATTAGTATTAATGATGCATTAGAACCAAAAAATAATTAATTCATATTCAATATTTACAAATTGTTTTAGTTAACATAAAATAATATCCCACTTGTACTATAATTGATAGAGACTTTGTGTCAAAATTCATGACATTGTGAATCCATTAAAATCTCCTTTTGGATATGGTTACATCAATCCATCTTAATTTTGGATAAAAAAATTCATCATAACCTAATATTTATCCAAATAACTAATTGTTTGACCATTAAGGACATAGTATCATTTAAAAAAAATGAAATCCTTATTTCATCGATGTATGTAAAGAGCATCCTCTTTCAAAACATTGATGTTACTCAGTCTGCTAAGTGTACTTGTTTTACCTCTATTATATAAACTCATATATTTATAAAATCTTGTTCTCCAAATGATATATCATAAATTATTTTTATATCTATATAATCCCTTTTTCCTTGCCATATATTCACCAATACACATAGATCATGTCAATCTATAATAGTCTATCAAATATTTTCTTTATTCATTAATGTTGGGAAACAATGTTGATGAATACATCACATGTACCTAATCAAAGAAGTGAAACATATAATTTATGGCCTATCTGTTAATGGTAATGCATTTCCACTTTCTAATTCAATCAAGGGAAATATTTCATTACATGTCATATCAATGAAAACAAATTACAACTCGGTTGTCCTCGAACTGAAAACATAGCAACATACACAACCATCAATTGATTCCAAAGTTACTTTTGAATTGAAAAATAAATGTATCAATGTATTAAGGTTCTCATGTTTTATATCTCACTAGCCTCATTTATTAGGGATTGATAATAAAAAACACCACTAAGCATATCTATGACTCTATGATGTTTTATGGGATACACTTTAGTGGGATAGTCCATGTAATAATTCTATACTTATTACCACATGAATATATTATTTTCATATTGTATAAAACCAATTTAAATTAGTAAAAATTTTATTCATTATAATATTAAAACATTTTTACCATCCATACTACTCAGTGATGATCTTCAATTAGGGACATCTCTAAGTGATTCATTACGGGGATATTATCATTTGATCATTCATATAAATTAAATTCCGTTGCACATGAATGAATTATAAATGGATATTAAATTTATTTTTAAAATAATGATACATTATAAATCCATTAAATAAACATATCACGTATTTAATACCTATAGATATAAAAATACCATTTTCTTGTTGTTGCGGATGTAGCTTCATCAAAGGATCTACTATATTCTCATATGTTTCCACTCAACAGATCCCCAAATAATCCCCATCATATGATCTCTCATATGAGATGGTATTTCTAAAAGATTTTTTTCTCATTTATTGAGAATTTGGTTCCTTAGATTTATTGATGCCCCAATTTTTATCATAGTAGATGTAAATTACTCATTCAATGGTTGGAGACAAATCGTGTTACTAAATGAAATTATTAGTATAAATAGATTATTATTCTATAGATGATGCATAAATATACTCTACCTCTATTTATTATTCTTATATGGTGACATTTTTGGAACTTCTCAGACTAATAGTTGCATCATTTTGAAAAAAAATGAGAAACCAAATTGAGATTTTATTTCATCACTATCATATTAGAAATGAATATTTATGTAACCTTTTAAAAACATCACATCCTTACATACAATTTTCCTGACAAAATACCTAGTTCTTATTAATGACATTATAATATTAATCATATAAATAAATTTACTCTTATTAAGTGGATCTTTGATCCCCTTTTTTAGTTTTTTGATAATAATAATATGTTTATTACTAATTGATTTCAGAGGGAAAAATAATAATAATGGTTGATATTATTTAAATTTTATATCCACCATCAGTATGATATTGAAAATTAAACTATTTTTGGAATTATCAATGGGGGAAAATTTTTAAAACTTTTTAACTCACTAGGAGTAAAAATTTGGAAAATGCATCGAACTAACCGCAAGTAAATATTTGATCGTGGCTACAACTGACCTTCAGTGAAAATTTAACAGAGTATGGAAGTAACCACAAGATGAAAAATGAGTTGAACATATGAAAAAAAATGAACTACATTTATAATGAAAAGTGAATTTACCACATTGGGGAAAATGAAATAACCACATGATGAAAAATGGACTGATTTAATGAAGAAAAATGAACTGAATGCAAGAATGAAAAACACCCTACTGTAATTGAAAATTTGGGAAACGGATAAACCTACCTTATGAAGCTAAAATTTTTAAAATTGTTGATCCTTCTTTTTGAAATAGAAATTTTGTAAAGTGTTGAACCTACCTTATAAAGTTGAAATTTGGAAAAGTGTTGAACCTCCCTTTAGAATTTAAAATTTTTGAATAGTGTTGAACCTACCTTTTAAAGATGAAATTTGAAAGTGTTGAACCTAACATATGAAGTCATAACTTTTTTAGCATACCTTATAACCTATGTTCATTTAATTATGCCCAAATTTCCTGAAGACCTTATTTTTTATTTATTTTTGGTTAATCCACCTTTTAAGGGTTGAAGGGGAACCCTTACATGAACCATAGGACCAAGGCACAAGGATCATACAAAACCAAATGCATGACCTTTAAAGTCCCAACAATTGACACACATGAAATAAACCCTCCCTATAATCTGTATCTTGAAGGTGCCTAGCTCCTCATTTCATATGGATGGTCGGAAAGCATTTCCATGTGAGTAATTACACAGTGCCTAGTCCCAATGGTGGTTGTTATACAATATAATTCTTCTAATCAAGTTACATCTGCTCTGGTGGTTTCTATTTTTTCTTGGAATCCTCATCTAGGCCTACTCTTGTATAGTCTGACCATGCTTCCTGGTATTTTCTATGGCCCAAAATCCCTATGACCCGAAGTCTATTGGTGTCCTGAAGGCCCTATTACTGGATGGCCATGTGGCCTGAAGGGATTTTGTGTCTCGAAGGCCCTCAAAACTGTAGATCCAAACAGGTATCCCGAAGGCCCAAATCGGGTAAATTGTGTCAGCTGCTACAGTACTAAACAGTGCATACTACAGTGACTACTCCAATACTACTACTATAACCAAAAAAATCACCCCCACTCAGATTTCATCATGGGTCTCTTGGATGGAAAGCAGAATCATATACCACTTGGGTATGGGCTCATTAGCTCAATTAATTAATCTTACGTATTTTAGCTTAAATAGTTATATGTTTTACTTATTGTATTATATTACGAATTATTACATCTCTGTTTCTTTAGTCTCTCTTCATTTAATTATTCACTGAATACTAAATAATTTAATTGAACTTATGAACATTTATTTAGAGATATTTTATATATAATTTTAACTAAATTAAATGTTACCATAAAGTAATTAATAAATACACCATTTTATTTGAACTTGAAATTTTAAAATTTGAATTACATCAAGAATAAAATGTATATATTGCTTGTGTTACTTGATGATTCTAAGAATAATTTAATTTACTTTTAAGAGTTCATTTACTAATATATTAATTTTATAACAAGTTTTGTTATACAACATATTTGTGTTTTATATAATATCAATGTAAACCCATGTGGAAATAATTTTTATTTTCACTCAATGAAGAAATCACATATTTCATTATGATTGATGAAATGAAATAGGATTTAGGACTTCAATATATTGTAAATGACATAACTCTTTTGGATTTCAATCTACTGAGAACGAAATACCTATATTTATTTAGTTTGAGTAAACTAGATTAATAATGAGTTTGGGGATATTCTTAAACTATATCTTGTGATACACTTTGTAATAAAATAATTCTTTCTACTGAAATTCAATGGTTTAACCAATCACTAATAAAGAGAACTTGTTTTCTACGACACTCAAATCCATTATTTTTCACCTAATATTTATAGTTATTTATTATTTATATTCATATTTTATCACAATAATTTTAGAATAACCACTAATAAATTTTATGCGTTGTTTTATACTACGACATACAAAAAATATGGGATCTTCAATAACTGGTAAAAGTAAAGGGGGTCATTTTTTCCTTGGATTAAGTAAAAGAAATTTTATGGTTCTACCACCATATATAAATGTAGCTTCTAGGTTGTGTGACAATGTTTGATAAATAGTAGGGTGCTCATGTAAATCTTAAATGGGTAAAAATATATTAAAATAAATTGTGGCGCTATGGTTTAAAGAGTCATTTGAGGGTTTTGTATCCCTTTAAAAGTCAGAGAGTTCAATATAGTGTGTTTCTTATCTCTCTAAATTTGACAGGGTGAAGAGTATGGTTGGATCATTTAGATCCAACACGCTATAAAAACACTATGTTCATTTCTGTTTACTTTTTTGAGGCATTAACATAACATTTATAACTAGTTAAAATTACTTTAAAAGGATAATACAGACCCCCTATTGATTATTATCTTTTTCTCATTAGGGGATACCAATTTTTATCAATGTAGTTTTCTAGATTTAATATATTTTTCTATTATTTGTCCAAATCATATCCAAACATAAACAGTTAAGGTGAAAATATCTATTTTTATGTATAAGTAATGAATGTGAATAATTGTTAGACACCTCAAACACTGACACCCTTTGATGGAAAAAATTATTCATATTGGAAGTCTGGAGTGGAGGAATTTCTTATCAATATGGGCATTGATAGTTGGAATATTATAGTGAACCCATACATGTTTTCTAGATTTAATCCTGAAACATTAGTTGGGAATAATTTGGTAATGTATTCACTAAATTATAAAGTGACTATTATTCTATATTTTCCAATTTATAGGAATGTGTATATTCATATATCTATAAGAAGAAATGAACCTTAAATGTGGAAACTATTACAAGTTACTTATTTGGGATCCAATAAATTGATAAGAATTAAACAGGTCATGTTGAGAGAAGAGTGTTAGGAATTCAAAATGAGAGATGAAGTGATGGTTATTCAAATGTATCATAGATTTAAAAGTACTGTAAATAACATGAGTTATTTGGGTGAAATATTACTGACTGAAAATTATTTTTTATTGAGAAAGACACATTTGAGATAAAATTGAGAAACCATAAGTTCCAACAAACACGAAACATAGCCCAACAGAAAAAACCAGAACCAACCTCTTCCAAGAAAAAGTAGAAACCGCTAGCTCCAAAGAAGGACCACTCGGTGATCCCATGCAAGCATGGTCCCTCCTGATGGAAATTCATCCCTCTGAATCATCCACATCCCAAATAACCTTCATAGGAAGTAGCAGCATGCTCAAACCCGCCGGAGTCGATCTGACCCTCCAACATTTCCACCCACAATAAGGATTTTAACTCAACAAAGCATTAGTTAGGGAAGAAATAAAAAGAATCATTGAAAACCAATTGAGTTCTACCAGAATTTATATCCCTAAATAGTTTCCAGGTAAAATTAGAGACCTTTAAAAGTGGATCCCCCTTATCAGATCTTCAAAAGAAGAGGTCAGCTTATTCCAGATCTGCATGTACTCCTCGAGTCTGATCAACCCCTTGTTGAAGCCTTCAACCAGAATCATGTCATGTTTGTCAACTCACAAATACTATTCTTCATTAAGGTGCACTTCTATATTCCATCCCATCATCTTGGCTGCATCCTCTTCTGATGCATTGATAAATAGCACTTTCTCTGTCACTACATGATCCAAACTTAGAACCAAGTCTGATGAAGTTCCAGGTCGTTCCCATGATTTTAGTGGACACCTGACCTCCTTGTCTAGTTTCTCAACCATTATCTTCCTTGCTAACTAGGTCCTCAAAGGAGGAGGCCAGTAGGAATAATCCTTCCAGCCCCTCCTTCTCCTCTTACTCCTTTTGCCTCTTGAATCGGGATCTTCATTAGAAAACATTTTACTGACCTCATTGATTTCTGTCTCCCCTCCACCGAGAGCATACTCTGGGTGAACATGCCCCATGTTCCGACCTCCCAGAGTGAGGCCATCGATTCTCCTCCTGTTGTCTTTACCTTCCTCATCCAAGGCAGATGGTTCCACTCTCGGATCCACTTCATTCAGTTCTTCAAACCTGTTGCTCAAGATGACAGGGGGCTGGGTAGACGAAACAACCCCTGGCAGAATTCCAGAGCCCAAACCCCCTGGAGGATGGTCGCCTAAGGGGGCAGTAGACTTCCCATCATTCTCCCCTATATTGCGTTCCTTATTCTCCTCCCCCTCTAGTGTTGGGAACCGGTTCAAGGATCATGGATCAGTACTGACCAATTCAGTTCTGATCAGTAGGGGCTGCTCCGTATCATCTGTATTTGTTGAATAGTCAAGACCACGTCCCATGAATTGATGTCCACCACTATTATCATTATCTTGAGTCTGAAAGGAGGGATCCATTGCCTCCCTACCAACATTAGTATCAAAGCCATTATCCCTGAGATCATCCTTGAGTCTGCTAAAAACACTAGACACCAAGGGGTTTTCACCCTGCTTTGCAGCAAGAGTAGAGTGTTCAGCAATACTGAACCCATTTCCTCTTGGCTCGTGATCCCCTTTCGAAATACCTCCAGCCTTCACAGCATCGAATTTTCGAAGGCCATCGCGTCGGCAGCAAGCCATGGTGTGACCCAGTCTATGGAAAACCAAACAAAAATCCATCCAATGATCGAAGATCACCGGCTTCTTGCATCATATTTCCTCAGTAGCATCAATCCAGATCGTCTCTACCGGTACTCTAGAGGTGTCAACCTCCACGCACATCCTTGGGTTAATCGGGTGGCTAATCGAGGCTATACGAGAATCAACACACAGAAATCACCCAACCATGTTCCCCAACACACGCATGATCGCTGGGTTTTTAATGGAAAGGGGAAGCATGGGCATGCTAACCCAGACCGGAATGAGAGGGGAATAACAGATCATATGAAAATCATAGGACCATCTGCATAAATGATACTCATACCTTCCACACTTTCTGGGAGAGAATGACAGTTCACGAACCATGTCCTCCGATGAAGAGCAACGGACCATCAAACTCCGCTTATCCAGCAAACCAACAACTGGCTGAAACTAAAGTCCACAAGATTTGGTGACGAACCTATCAAAATCGTCCACTGAAGGTCAAAACTTCTTGAATCGTGCAATCAAGGTTAGATCGAGGAGATTCTCAGCTTCCGAGATCTCTTGAGCCAAAATAGGGACCACGGGGTCACCATTCTGAAAGCCATGAACCTTCGGGCTAATCTGAATCTCAGGGAATAGGGGATACAAATCAGGGTCAGAAAATTGGGTGAAATGATTCTGCCTCGAGACCATCTTCTCATCCACCCCCCCCCCCCTCTGGCTTGCATCGGAGGGGGGGGGAGCCACTGACCCCATTAGGGTTAGGCAACCATCATCTCAAGCTCCGCCGCCGACCTCATTCTATTTGGGAGAAATCTTAGATTAATCTACTCTGGATAAAATTGTTTTAATATTTTTATCAAATAAATGCAATTCTATAAAATTAGGAACAAATGAATGTAAACATTTCAAAGAATATAATTTGAAAGATCGTATTGGATCATTACTACCATGTCAATTATAATTGAAAAATATTGCTCAATATTAGAATTTGAAAATAAAATGTGTTTCATTAGAATATAAAATACATGTTACAACACACTCTTCTGATTCGGAATTTCAATGTATTGAAAGTATCCAATTTGTTTAAGTTTCTTAATGAAGAATAAATGAATACTAATTAGGAAAAAAAATTAATTACCAACAAAATAAAGAAATTAAAAAGTGAAATGATAATGATTACTTCATCTATTTTGAATATAAATAAATGAGAACATTAAACCTAACTTCCTTGGACACAAGAAAGACAAATATAATATTGATCAAAAAATCAAATGAGATAAATTGAGTCTAATTATAGATACAATTTAGATCCATACCCACTTGATGAATCTATTATAGTAAAATATTCAGTAAACTTCTACTTAATGGAGTCATTAATATATGTTATTCAATCAAATTATTCATCCCTTTATGAATATGATTCTAATTCCTCTAAAAATGAGTTGAATAAAGATAATGATATACACAATCATAATGTTAACAAGATTGTGATTCTAATTTAAGAATTTTAAGAATAAATAAAAAGAAATTATTTCTGAAAATGTTAAATTTAAAAAATAATACTTTGATATCCATTTGAAAATTATGTGATTATCTTGAAAGAATTCAATTTTATAATCATAAGCTTAAGAATTATCAATATAAATTTGATAAATCCCAAATAGTTGTGTCTGATTACATTTTGAAATAATATGATAGGATTATAAATTTATTTATTATATTGAAACATGATATTTATATATTTTTGTGGGAGACATAGTTATATTAAAATAATGAGTTTGAATAAAACAAATAAAAAATTAAACTTATCTTGGATAATATAATCTTTTCACGAATATGTATAATGTAATATTTTTTATATTTTCATGTGATTTTTTTTATATCTTCCCTAAGTTATATTTAAAATGAAGGGTAATTTTATAAATGAATTTTTTCATGAGACTTCCATAGACTGTTGGTCACAAAAATTATTTAATCTCAAAATTATTGTCTTCAAAATTGTCTATAAAATCATTCCTAAAATTTGTTTAGGTTCCCAATAATTACATTTATTACCCAATTGGATCAAAGTTTTTATGGGTACGAAATAATTTTTTGATATCATTTTGATGGAAATTATCTAGGAAGGATCCAAAATGATGTGTTCTATTGGGATAGTAGATGTTCTAGATTCAAGACTAATAATATTTATAAGTTAATATCCCTTAAAAAATTGTGATGGTTTTAGTGTTAATTTTTATGAAAATTCAAAGGGAAAAGTAATATGTTTTGGATAATTATGAATTTCAAATATATAAGTTATTTCAAAGGTTTTGTTAGGTAAATATTTAAAACATAATTTAATAACTATCTCACTGCATTTTGATGTTAATTTCAAAGTGAAATTTTTTAAAATAAAAAACGGTATTATGTTCAAAGAAGATTATGATTGTCTTTTGAAAAAATTAAAAAAATCTTTTTATTAATTTTTCTAAGTTGACTAAATATATTGAAAAATTTATAAATGTTTTTAAATTAGAAAAAAATTTATTCCAGGGAATATTAATCCATGAAAATTTTAGGTGGTTATATAAGTTTCCAATAACTAAAGAGGTGTTGGATCTGCCTAAGTTGAAACTGGATTGAAAATATGTATGTCATTCATGTATAAATAGTAAGTATCATAAAGATCCATTAAATTTTATCCCATAGGTAAAACTTTCTAGGCAACTTCAAATTTAATATTTAGATTTAATTATTCCAATAAAAACTGATATATTATGACGAAAAATTTATGGTTTTTAATCATTGATGATTATAGTATATTAACAAGGACATGTTCTTTTAAAATATATCATATAATTTTTCTAAATTAATTTCATATAGAATATTGGATCAAAATGAAAATTTTTATCTAATTTTGTAAATTATAATTGATAGAGGGGGTGGTTTTTCAAATCTATAATTTGATAAATTTTGTGAATACAATGAGTATAATCATAGTTTTTTAAACCCTATGACTCCACATAAAAATTGTGTGGAATGAAATAAAATATAAATTTATAAAAATTTCACAGGATAATGACAAATGATTTCACATTTGCAAAATATTTCTTCGTAGAATCTTTTAACTCGTCCATTATAGTTCCAAATTGAATTCATATTTTTTCTATTTTAATATAATATTCCTTATGAAAACTCAAAATGAAGGAATTATAGAATTTTTTATTTTATAATTTTTAGTTTTGAATTTCACATTCTTAATACCATAGATCCATAAAAAATTCATTCAGAAATCAAATGAAGGTATTTTTCTATGTAATTATAATTCAATTAAATAGTATGATGTTTATAAAAAAATATCATCAGGATTTGTATAATAGATCCATGATAAATTTGATGAAAACCATTTAAATGAATTAATATTTGATTTAAAAAATATTGAGGATGATTTTAGAGATTACATCTTTGGTGAATAGGAAAATTTAGAGTTGGATGAATCTATTGAGGGGAGACTACTTCCCATGATAAAACATTAAAATTATATAACATTCATTCAGTTGATAAACTAATCAGTGATATAACTGTTGGTGTCAAAACATCAAATTCATTAAGAAATTACAATTCTTTTCTAGATTCTATTTCTCATTTTTTCATTAAAAATATAAATGAATATTTTTTCAAATTCAAATTGGATTATATATATGTATGAAGAATTATTTTAGATTACAATGAAAAAATTCTAGACCTTAATTGAACCCCCAAAGGATCAAAATACTATTAGAACCAAATAGATCTTTAGAAACAAGTTTCATTATACTGCTCAAACAATTAAAAACAAATCCATGTTAGTGGATCATGGTTACAATGATGAATAAAAAGTTGAATTTAAATAAAATCTTACCCTAGTTTCTCAATTATAATCTATAAGAATTATTTTGGTGTATGAATATTTTTATGGAATAAAAACTCTTTCAAATTAGTCTTAAGATGAATATGTTTAATGGTATTGTTTCTAAAATTTCATCCCTCGCATATTTCATTAAAGATAAATAATTTTTGAATATAAAGATTTTTGTGGTTAAATAATATATAGAAAAGGAACAACATGTATGTGCCACTTTATTGAAAAAATTTTAGTTTCTTGTATTTCTAGGAAACAAATTTAGTTTCTTTATAAACCGTTAACATTGATTTTTTACTCGTGATACAAATTGTTCATAGTCATTATGGATTAAAAAAACATGTTCTTATTTTGTTTTAAGTTTGAAAAGATACTAATTTATTATCTTAGAATACATTTCTACAATAAATAAAAATGGTAAAAAGTTTTATGAACCCCTAGATTTTTCTTATTTTGATAAAATAAATTTTTAACTATATTAGATGGAAATATAAATTTACAGAATATGTTTACTATGGGTTAGACTATGTTTTGTGATAAAAGTATTTTTTTTAGTATATATGATAAACATTTATACTTCTAACGATTGTTCACTATAATAGTTGTATACTATTTAATTAAATGAAAATATTTAAATGTTTTTATAACTCTTTGAGGATTTTAAAATTTCATTACAAAAGAATTTATACTATTATACAAATTTAGTTTTTCTTATTCACATACTATTTATAAATGGATGACTTCTGGGGAATCCTTATTATGTATTTGATGTTACTATATTTGTTATTTTATTTCTTAATAATAATTAATGGGGTGATTCTTAATTTTGATATTAACACTATAATGGTTAGTTTCATTACCAATAATCATTATTGGGGATTATCCCACAGTAAATTTTAATTATAAAGGTTGTTTTATTACCATATAATGACTAGTTCTCATAAGGGGAGAATATTTTACCTTAAACTTTTGGTATGTCCAATGAGACATTTGTTATATTTTTTTGATCAATTTCAAAAAGGGGGAGATATTTTGGAATTTATATTTTTTTTCTAATTATCAAAAAAGGGGGAAATGTTTAGTAACTCTTTGATCCATTTTTTTACTTTTCATGACTACAATATTATTTATTAATATTTTATTTTCATGAAAAAAATATTAGAATATCATATTCTAATGTTTGTATGGTTAGTATGTCATTAGTATGTTATTGAAAATTAAACAAAGTATAGTACTAACCTAACGAAAAACCTTAATAGTCTGGAACTGACCTTGAGTAAAAAATTAAAAAAAAAATTGAAACTATCCTTAAGTGAAAATTTTCTAAAGACTAGGATTAACTATATGATTAAAAGTAATATGACCTCAAATAGACAAATTAACCGATCACATGAAGAAAAATAAACTGAATGCATTTAGAAAAATGAAATAACCACATGAGGAGAAATGAACTAACTGTAAAAATAGAAAATTCAACCTACCATACATTAAAATTTTGTAGTGTTGAACCTACCTTATAAAGATGAAATTTGTTGATTTTTTAAACCTACCTAATGTAGTTTTAATTTGAAAAACTATTGAACCGGGCCTATGAAGTTATAATTTTGAAATTTGTTGAGCCTATATTACAAAATTATAAATTTTGGAAATGTTAAACATACTGTATGATGTTAAAATTTGGAAAAGTGTTGATCCTTCCTTATAATATTGATAAGAAATTTGAATCTACGTTATGACCGATGGTCACTTAGTGATTTTTTAATAGTTTAGCTCAAAATGCACTTTATTTTAATTATTCATTAATATTATGAAATTCTTTATGTTTTTTCATTTGTTTACATTGATTAAATAAATTATTAAATAGTAAATAATTATTTTAATCCTTTGGGAATTTATTTGGTGATATTTTAAATAATATTTTATCTACATGAAATGTGATCATTCTTCTTTAATATCCACACTATTTTTTTAGAACATTAAATGTTTGAATTTGAATTATTTTAAATATGAACAGTCTATTCATGAGTTATGTAATGTTTTTAAGAAAATTTATCTTAAATTGTATGTGTTCATTAACTATTGTATTAAATCTCATAAAAATTTATGTTGTATATCTTGTTTTAGCTTTTCATATTATTGAAATAACCCCACATGAAAATAATTTTCATTAACATACAATATGAAAATCACATGTTTCTTTGGGAATGAAGAAATGAAAAAGCCTTCATGCTTTGAATATATTGTTCATAAAAGAACATTATATGCTCAGTTCAGTAGAACCAGATCATTAATGAGGTTGAGGATATTCTTGAACTATACTATGTGATACACCATGGAGGTCAAATATTGTTTTGTAACAAACTTCAACTATTTGATCAGTCAATTATAGATAGAACCATGCTCCTCGACACTCAAATCTATTTTATTCATATTTCTTCTATATGTATTACTTATTTCTATTATTATTGGCATATCATTTTTTCAGGTTATAAAACACATAAATGGTAGGAGTTGATTTTCACTTCAACATACAAAAGTTATGTGTTCCTCTATAACCAGTCAAAGGAAAGGGTATTGGTTAGGCCTCGGTCAAGGTAAAAGGTAGGGGGTGGTTATACGTCTACGTAAGAAGGTATATTTTGGGTTGTACCTCAATGTGTGCAAAAGTTTATGTGCTCGGGTTATGACACCATGTCCGAAAAAAAAATATTTTCTTGGTTTTTTCTATAAGTTTTCAAAAGAAATTTGTAAAGTGTAGTAACTCCCTTCAAAATTTAGATACTCTATTATAGTTCCTTCAAAATCCCTATACACATTTGAGGGGAAAAGATTAAATTAAGATTGTTTAGAACCAAACTACTTTAAAAATTATGGTTTTCATTTATCATTACTTTTACAATGCCTTAGCATAACTTCAAAAATAGTTAAAATCATTTATATAGGTCTATTCACACCCTCTTGATAAATCATTATTTCTCATCAGGACTTAACAACTCTCATTGAGATTAGAATTATATCCACTAGTTATTCATATTTCATATGAAACTTCAACTTTGGTACACAACATATCATACGTGATGCATAAAATAGAAGATACATAGTGAATTAAATCCATCATTTATAACTCTTTATAATGGTTTGGAATCTGTATAAGATTTTTAAAACATATGATAAGATCACTTCTTATAGTTCTTTGTGTTTAATCATTTTAGAATGTTTCCTATGGAAGTGTCCTAATTGGGCCCAAAACCCAACTTATATTTATCTCTATATATATTCAAACTAAATATATAGGTATCTTCACTTATGTCTTTCATTGATAATCCCTTCACCATTCGCTCCTTCATGAGGTGATTTATCCGGATTCAATTTCTATTAATAGTGGGATATCTACATATAGTATCAAGAATACTACTATAATCAAAATAAAAATTTTATTTATTCAATAATAATCAATGTTCTAGATGAAAATATACTCTTTTATTTCATCAACAAACTGTATGTTCAATATCCTAGAAATCATATTTGTTAGGACCAAAAGGGGCCTAGATACCCTAAAAGGAGGGTGAATCAGGGTATAGATATTCTATTTGAAAATTATTCCTTCCCAACTAGATATTAACCTTTATATTATTAGAGTCACTTCTTTACCTCTTATGTTGTTTACATTTATCTTGTTCTTTTCTTATTTATCTGATAATGATGCTTTGGATGTAATGTAGGGAAGCAAGTAGACAGAAACATATATTTTTACTTGGTTCACCCTCACTGGGATACATCCATGGAGCATACAACAGTGATGTGCTGCTATACAAAATCCACTAAACCTTACTACCAATTTAAAATGTTTGGGCTAGATCACTTCTATACCCAACCTCACTTCCTTTAAAATGTTTAGGGTCAGCTCACTGCTTTCCCAAGGGACACTCCCTATTCCTCTCTCTCGTTGGCTCACTTCTGGTAGAAAGGATCAACATCTTCCTCTTCCTTTTCTCACTACTTTGGAAAGGATTCACTCACAGTTTATAAACATGTAGGTCTCTTCATAATCACAAATGAATGTTTCCTCCACTATATGTAGATGCTCTATTGACATCCAACTTTCACCCATAGATGAATCTCGCTTTTCAACAAGTGTACTGGACATCCCCAATTTTTACATGTAGCCCTTACTGCACCATGCGTGTAATTACCTTTCCTTGTGTGAAATCCACATTTCCCGCAACACCTCTTTTAAGCGCAAATGTCTTTTTTTACATACAACAGTTTCTTTTTTGCACAACCTTTTCTCTACGTGCAAATACTGCTTTTACACGCAACTCCAATCTTTTAAGAGAAGACTTTTCATTATGTGCAAACACTCCTTTTACGCACACACTTTTTGTTTACGCGCAACTCCTTTGCGTACTCCAATTTCACGCGCCAGATCTTTGATACTCTCTATGTCTTGAGCTTCATTGAATGAGGGGGTCACTTCATATTTATAGGCAAAATTGACCCTTGCACAAAAAACCCCACTTCCCTGCGTAATTGTCATTGAGCGCAAAAAACACATCTTCCGTACAACATCGTTTTTCATACACTGCTCCAATATTATACGCACCTCATGCCTTTTCCAATTTTTGAGCTTCTAATATCGAAACACCTCTTATACAAAAATCACCAATCCTCTATTTTGCGCAGCACACTAATATTTCATGCACCATTTTATTTTTCTTGCACCACGTAAATATTTCATGCACCACATTCCGTTTTCGTGCACAATGAAAATATTTCTCAAAACACAACCCTTTTTCACGCACCTATTTCCTTTTTTGCACACCTCCCTCTTCCAAAAATACATCTATCCATTTTATGATTTTTAGGCCCAAAAATTTGGAAAACTCTGAAAAATGGCACCACCTTGTATTTTCTCTTTTTGTACCACCACCAGATTGTCCATTCCTTAATCGAGGTTCTTAAGTATAACATGCATAGAAAACAAAATCTCTTAAACCTGAAAAATAACCTTGTAAACCCCCTTTTAAAACAAATTCTACATAGTGGTCTGCATTGTGAACAAACATAACATAGAGGCCCACATTTTCAACAAACAAAATCACCTCCAAAATGATTCAATGATACCTTGGAGGGTTTTTGCCCAAAAATATTTAATCCATAAGGTATCCTTATATTTTTGATACTTTATTAGTCATAGTTGGTATTTCAAAAACTTTAGGTTGTATCATACACACATCATTGACTAAATTATTTTTGTGTAAATTGGTTTTCATTTCCATTTAATATATCTCATAATAAAATTTTTAAGTTATGGTGATCAGTATATAAATAGAATTTATCATCAAAACTCTTGAGAAGGATTATTAAAATTAAAAACAATGAATTTACTCATAAGATATTTGAACCATTAATGTTTCATTTTTAGACACTACACTATTTGTGATTCCTTTTTAAGTAAAATTGTCTTGAACCCTATTAGCCTTACACTTTCAGGTTCATTCACAAATATCCAAAATGGTTAGTGTTCATGGATTCCTTTATAGATTCTATGTATTTTAATCATTTCTCATTATCAAAACCCTCAATGATCTCCTAGTAAGTAGTAGGTGCATCTTCCATGAAAATTACTTCACCATTTTTTCATTAAAAATGCATATCTCTTATGTTCCAAATGACTCTATCAGACCTTTGATCCACTTGGGTAGATTTATTTAGTTATTATTCCAAAAATATTTGTTCTATATTCTCAACTACAATATCAATAACACTTCCCATTTATTGGTATTAAACACTAATAAGTTTAACTTACCTCTTACTGAGTCCTGTAATTATGATTCCCTTCTCATAGAATACGCCACTCTAAGACACAAACACATTGTGTTCATTATTATTATAGAAATAATATTTTTTGGTTTATAGAGGATAACCAAAAAATCATTTTTATGATTTATAATCATTAATATTATAAAATAAAAATTTAATGAATTATTTACCTCCACAAATATTATTAATGACATAAATGGTTATTTATCAGTCTATGTATCATATTAAATCATTAAAACAAATTTTTATGGAACACTGTTTAGTGTAAATGAGGAAACATAAAGAAAATACCCACATAATGAAATAAGAAGGCCACTCTGCCTCATAATTGAATCAACCATTCCAAATATAGTATGATTCCCGCATTTAGAAACATCATTCCCAAATTGTGTTCTAAAATGAGTGAGTTTTGAAATAATTCCAAAATATATATAATGATAAATGAAATCCTAAATTATGTATTCACCACATTGGTTTGTGTATATAATCTTAATAAACTTTCCCAAATGATTTTATACCTCATCTTGAAACTCTTAGAACATTTCAAATTCGTCATACTTGTGTCTCATCAAGAATACATAACCAAATCGAAAAAAAATCATTAGTAAAGGTAATATAATACCTAAAAACCCACATACTTGGGTAATTATTGGATCACATGCATCATAATGTTTGAGATAAAATAGTCTAATAGCCCTTTCACATTATCTCTCAAAACTTTTATTGGTCAATGACATGATCAATGATAAAAAACATATAAAGTATACAATAGTTTCATAATTTAATCAATAAACCTCATATGTTTTTTCAAAATATTATTACCCAATTTTTTAGTTCCATTTGAGATCGTAAAAATCCATATATTACTTGATTTTAGTACTCAAATGTCTCCTATAATCAAATCTATATAAAAAATTTTTAAAAATGGTCTTGCATATAAATCCCTAAGAAATGAAAAAATGACATCACCTGAAATTCTTAGTAAGGAAAAATTATCAATGATCATATATGGGTTAGATTATAAAATTATGAGAAATAATGAATTAGAGGTGAAATATATAATTATAAGTACCTTGTATTTATAACAGATAATCATAAAAAAACATCATTGACCATATTATGAGATAAAATAAATCTCAATGAAGTATAAAACATATATCAGCAAAAAAGAACTTGTAAAACTAAACATAAACCATGGAAACATAATGTAAGAATGTAGAATAATATATAAAATGGAAATAAATATAAGAATTGTTATCCATAACATTTTGAGTAAAGAAATCATGCTCAGGGATTATATTCTTCAAAGACACAATCATTCCCATGCATTATGTTGTGAGAAAACCCAATCCTGCTCACACAATAAGTTATGAACAAAACCAATATTGTCTATGAATAATCAATATCTCATAAGATATAAAACATTATCCAATTCATTGGAGGGGGATATAGGATCCCACCCATCAAATAATAACATACCATACTTATGTATTCCACATAAAAATAATAAATCATCTAATCCGGAAGAACCTATGAAAATAAAAAGGGTTTTGTAATCAAATCTATGTAGTATCACATAGCATGAAATCAATATTTAATCAGTTGTAACCATAAATTAAATACCTTAGGAGGATAAAAAGTCTTCAAAATGATGATATTTTTAATTAATTCATAATAGATATGTATTTTGGAGGTTCATATGATAATTTATGTGATGACAAGGAATGCTTTTTCTATAGTTTTTAGAAACATAATATAAAAAATAAATTAATAATAAATTTATCAAAATCAATTGAAGAGGGTAAAAATATGTTATTTATCACCATAATCTTATAATAATTATAATTAAGGAAACCTTGAAAATAAAGGAAATTAAATATAATAAATATTTATTGCAAGATAAAAATTCAAAAATTAAAAGAGAATCTCCTTTAAAACGTAAAAATAAATTATTTAAACCCAAATCATTAAAAACATAGAAAGACCTCTATTTTGAGATATTATATTTGAATATAAATATGATGGGATAAGAAACATATTTGGTTTTTTAATTTATAAATTATAATGTTGGAAGAAATAAAAATATCAATATTAAATAAATAGTTCCATTAAAAAGTTTTAAAATTTTTCTTAACAACGTAGAAACTTTCAAAAGGGGAAATTGATATAAAAGGAATAATTTTATAGGAAAATGTAAATTATATGAATAAAACATGTAAACTGATATAAAATTGGTAAATTGGTACATACTAGAAACTTTAAAGATATTAGTTTAGGAATGTAGTTTATGACTATGTGAATGAAATTTGATTCGGTGAAACCGTTACATCTAGTACCAAATCACTTGTGTGTGTATAAAATTTACTGAATAACCAAATAATGTTTATTAAATAGTTTTTCCATAATTTTTTTAAACATATTTAATTTTTTATAATCTATTTAGTTATATATGTTACTTATTTATATAGTTTTTCTCTCTCCTCGATTATTATGGGTTGTTCGATCAATTCCTCCAAAACATCTTAACTGTTTGAACCATTTTCAAATGAGTTAGAAAAATACCTTCATCATCTACAAAATTTTAGAAATATATTTCCTTTATCATTATAGTAATAAAAATATTTCATTTTCTAATAGGATGTTTATAATATATTCAAATTAATAAAAGTTAAATGGTGAGCTCATTTTTAGGCAGTTAAATACATCATGTCCATTTGTGGTTAATATTATAAATATAATGGCCAAATAACATTTAAATAATTATATTAATATTATAAATATAAAATTTATTCATTAAATTTATTTATAGAACATCTATATTTGGTTTTGAAAAATCATATATGTTATTCATGCATGTGGTAGTATACACGGGTGATGTTCTCATCTTTCAATAGATGGATGAGTAGGAAGGTGAATAATTATTTCAATTTATAAATGCATAATTATGTCTTTATATCCTATATATTCATTAATTAAAAATTTATATCCATCCATATGAGGTGGTGATGGAAATTGAAATATATTAGTAAATCGTGGTGGTGGTCCACACTTATGAAAAAATGGTTTTTTCAATTTACATTGGATGTATAGAAAGAAAAAAATAGTTATCCATTAACATAATGAAATTCAAGAATACTATTTAAACTTATTTCATAACATTGTGGTTGTTATAGAATATTTGGAAGTGGTATAAGAAGAAATAAAATATAAGTGAACTAGGTTATATGGTTACCTCTTCCTTGGATATCCTTTTTTGGATCTCTCCATTAGAATTATTATGTGGTTATTTTAGTTAAAGTACAGTCTATAGGATGTTGATAAAGGTTTTTTATTAAAAAAATTAATATATTGGTTGAGCTAATTCACCCAAACTATGTGGAAAATTTAGGGGTTGAAATAATCCTTTTACTAGATAGGGGAGTGGAACACTTATAAAAACATACAACATTCAAAATAAAATAAAATCATTTACTATAACACCCCAAGATTTCATAGTACGTCATTTCTTTGAAGTAATTCAATAACATGCATTACACTAAATACTGAGTTCAAGGGTGCCACAACTTACCAAACTAGCAGTTCAAAAGATGTTATGAGCAGTATTAACTAAAATTTGAACTTTATATAATCTTTATAATTTTAGAATCCATATCATGAGTTTTTTATACATAATGTAAGAACAAATTCATTTTTTCACATAAAAGAATTATTTTTCAAAAAATGAAACTTTACCACCTTTTAATGGAAAACCTTTTTTAAATGTAATATTTAAAACTTTTATATATCCAATTTGAAAAAATAAACTTCTTCCTTATGATCAGGACATAAAAATTTAGTTTCAACAAATTTTTGGCATTTTTCTGATAACTTTCATATTTTGGTGAATAGTGAAAAATACTATATTTTAACTAAAAACAAATTTTTTAATCAAAATAATTTATACTGTTGAATAATACATTTTAATAGTTTGTATGTATAATTAGATTAAATTCTTACCATTTAATCCAATGATTTTCATTGTATGTAATTTCACTTTAAAATTAGATAGAAACAAGTGTCCATCTTTTGATGGTTATTATTTCTAAAAAATACGCTTTTTGGTTTTGACAACGGGAATTAATATTAAATTAATTAATGCATCTTATATTTTCTGAAATTCGTAAAACAGAATTCATTTATGAATTCGGAATATCAAAATTATCTTAGGGTGAATTTTTGGTATTTTTCTGAAAACATTCAAATTTTGATGAATAGTGTAAAACACAGAGATATAGATTAAAACTAAATTTTTATTTAAATATTTTTTTATTTTATTTAAATTTAATTTAGGTAAAAATAGATACATAATACCTATATATGTTCAATTTAATTCATTGGAATTAGTTTATAATAATGTTAGATATATAAAAACTTTATTGAACTTTTCACTGTCTCTTACCCACCTCCTAGGAGAATTTCCAAATTCATATAAAACTTAATTTTACCAATTATGTGAGTGGATTTTAAAAAATCCTAAAGACATGGTTGATATCAGTAAGTAAAATTTGGTTTAATAAGATGAAAATAGTTTTTGGTAAATCGTAACCTTTTACTTTTATTTACCAATGTTAAAAGTAAATAGGGTAATTAAGGGTAAAAATGATATTATTATTATCCTAACACAAGTCCTAATTCTATTTTATAAGTATAGTTATACCAAAAAAACATTAGGAATAAAATATGAATCTCTTTGGTCTGCTTGGATTAGATTGGTAAACTTATTATTATTTTATTTAAAGAAGAGTTAAAAGGCTTAAAATCAATGTTTACTAACTAAAACATTTTTAATACATGGTTATACATAAGATAAATTTGACAATAAATATTCATTATAAATATAAAACTATTTCCTACATAATGGTTTTTTATTTATTTTATTAGACATTAAATAATTTAATTTAATTATGACACAGTGATGATGCATTAATTAACTAATAAACAAAATATTAAAATATTTGATATTATAAATATCCAAATAAATTTAATTTTTAATTTTTATGAATTACACTAATTTTTTAGGTTAATATGACATGTTAGTGGTGGTTTTATGAATTTTTTTCGAATTAATAATGTTTTTATAAATTTAGAAAAAACAAAATACAAAATAGTTTCATATTTGGAATCAAAGAGTTTTTAAAACAAATATTATATTATTAATTGATATTATTTTCTTAAAAATATAATATTTGGAAAAAAGACTTATATAATGATAGGTGTATCATTAATAAACCAATTTGGGTTCTCTTAGAAGTATATAGTATGTTTATTAACCATATAATATAAAAATACAAACAGACATGGTAAATGTCAAACTATTTAACTAAGAGTTAAATCTAAAAGATAAGGTTAATATAGTGACCCAAACCTTTCTAAAACATATTGGTTGAGTAGTCTTCGAACCATCCCCACCTTATACTTTAAATAATACCTTTTTCAGCCATTATAAACCGAAAATTATTTTATTATAAAATAATATTTCTATCTTTTCCTAAGATGACCCTCACCCCTCTTATAAAAGGGAACTCCCCCTTCTCCCTAATTCACACCATCAAAGCCATTCAGCTTGGACAAAACCTGAAGAAATACCCTCTCAACTATCCTACATTAATCCTAGAGGTATTAATTTAGTCATAAATTCATCTTAAGGATCTTTTTTGATCAAATCAAAAGGAAGAACCCAAAGAAGAGGTATATATTTCATCACCTCATTCAACTTCCTTTCTTCTTACACTTCCTTCTTCTTTGTTGTTTCCATTCTAAAATAATTACTATAGTATCTTGTATATAATTTGATGTTATTATAAATATAATACAACCAAATTCATTATTCTATCCATCCTTTGAATGACATGTCACCATGCGTGTGTACATATAGCTTACCGTCTCCACGTCGTGGTGTAATTGTTATTCAATACATTATTATTTGGATGGGTATAATAGTGATGTGTAATTGATGTAAATAATAAATATAACATGATAATTATTCTGTATATTTTATATAACATCCAATTATATATTATTTTAAGAATGATATTGTCACTCATGCCTACGTACGGATTACCGTCTCCACAAACACGATTAGATTCATTCTCCAATGTATCCATCCCAGAAAAAGTTTCATTTTATGGTTAAAAATAATGTTTAAAGACTTGATATATTTCTAGATATGAATAATATACATCCCATCCATATCAAATATGACTCACATAACAAATAATATAAAGTAAAATGAATCCGTTAACAACCGAAATGACGATAATACAAAGATATTATTAACAAAAAAAATGTTAAAAGATCATATATGATATAATATTAATGTATATGACACTAGTATAATTTAATACCAATTATTTCACCATTAAAAAGAGTTTAACCTACCCCCATCCAAGGAAAAGTAAAAAAGTAAGGGTTAATTTCACAATCTCTTCATTATCCGAGCTTGTTTATATGTAATTATCTACTAAGACATTTTTATCATCCACATCCATGCTCCTTATTAATGTATTTCAAGACATTTTTGATATTTACTATACAATGGGTTAAAATAATTTTTACCCTTATTTTACCTTATATGTTTCTAAAGGAATCTTTCCGTCATTTTCCAAACAAGGTACTTTTTGACCTTTTCAACAAATTTAAGGTAAGAATGTTTTTTAACTTATACGGTTGGGGTGGCTATTTTCCATTATTATAACATCGTCGAAGCTGCACTTAAAATCTTATAAAAATATTTCCAAACATAAATGTTTTCTTTTATAATTATATTATTTTTAAATGATTTCAAAATAGAAAGAGATATTTCTCTAAAATGGTTTTGATTTCATCTATGTTAACATCCTTTGATGGATTTTAAGTTTGTTTGAAGTTAATTTATTTTGATACAAAACATCCATATTGTATTGAAGGTTTTCAGATATGTTTGACTATGTATGTGTTATTAAATACCATTCATGGTTTATGGATAATGTATTGTCATTTCATATGCTAGTTTTAATAAGAATGTTTATGTTATGTTTAACCTTTTCATATGAGGAATGCATTGGACTTGGTAAGTGTCGGGTGTAGCCCGCTATAGCTCCTCGATGCATCGGTAGGTCTCATGAGAAAAACTAGTGTCTTGGCACAAGGCCTTGACAAAATCTTATTTCTAGTCTTGGAACAAGGCATTGACTATGTAGTTATAATAGTCTGGCATTATGCATTCGATCATTATGAAAGTGGCTATTGATATTGCATTTTATTATTCAACTAGTAGAATATCCATGTGAATAAGTAAATGGAATTATTTTATTTTATCTTTTCCATATTATGATGAATTTTATGTTTAAAAGGATTTTGTTTTAGCCTTATATATCCCCTTAAATGTTTAGGCTTATTTATGAATGTTTCTGCTGTATAGTTATCCTTATTGAGCATCTAAGCTCACCCATTTCTATGTTTTCTTTTTCACATGATTCCATGATGTGTATTATGATATATAAGCAGGGTAAAGCTATGTGATTAATGGATTTCTCAAAGGATCATTTATTTTGTGTTGTATTTTCAAATGTGTAATGTAATGTTCATATATGTAATCTATTTTCCAATACTACTAAACAGATCGGACTTTCGAGACTTGATTCCTTGTAATCATGCCAATGTATTAAGATAATGCATCGACTCTAGGTAACAGGGGTCGGAGAATTACTGTTGGCATCAGAAGATGTTTTGAAACAACCTTGGAACTAGAATTAGTTAAACTCTAATTAAAGAACATTACCCTAAGATAGACTTTGAGGATTTGTAAAGAACAACTTCAAAGAATTTTGGTATTGTTGAGATTCTGTGAGTTTTCCATATAACACATCCATGTCCGGATACGAGCAGGTAGTGGTGGCTCTGGCACAGATGTACCTAGGGGTGAAACCTGAAAACACCACTTTGAGCTAGACTCGAATGGGAACTGGTGCATGACAATAGGCCTTGTTGTACTCTAGGTTATGACACTCCCAGGGGATATGCTTAGGGTAATTCTAATTTTCTTTACAAACCATAATGAAGGAATTATGAGTATATACATCCTCAAAGAAAACATTTTTATGATTATGGATTATATCTATAAATTGTTTAATTTACTTTAGGTATTTTTCACATTTTGAATTATTCATTGCGATTCGTAAACTAACTTAGTGTATGCCATTATTTAAAAATGGCGCCTAGTTGAATGAATGAAACCTCCAGAAATATGCATGATCCAAAGAGTAAGAAGGATCATATCTTTCATTTTATTAATCCAACATTTAGAAGCGAAATACTCTCCCATGTACTAGCATCATATGAAGAAATAGTATCATGTGTTAATAAGATAAGTAAATAATTCTTTGAGTTATATGGATTTGAAGGGAAGCCAGAGAAGAATAGGATGGTAGAAAGAATTATAGACAAAGGGAATAATGGAAAGAAATATTTTCCTATATGTGATAATTAGGGAAAGTATTACCTTGGTAAATACGTAAAGGGAATAAGAGTTTGTGATAAGTGTGGAGAAAAAGGACACAAGTACGTTATTGTAAAAGTGAGAAAAAGTTTTCAAATGTACAATGCTTCATCTACAAGGAGTTGGGACACTACATGAATTAATGTCCAAATCATCAGAGTATACCCCAAATACTGCTATTGGATAATAATCATGTTATGAAACTACCAAAGATAAAGAGGAATGCTTAAGAGTTCTTATGTTATAATTAAATTATTATGTCATTTGAGTATTGTATTAATTATGTACATGTTAAAAGAATTATACAGCATATAAGGATTGTACTGCATTACTATTTCTGTAAGGACTTGAGATTGTGTGGATCCATGAAAAGTGACACAATGGTATGTAAATTTTTTTTGTAAAATACATTGTTGAAGGGAAGAAAAAACTTTAATATGGTCTTGATACTGAGGTACTAATTTTGGAATAAGAGATGATTAATTTGGATAAATTATATTGGATATTCTTGACTAAATTAAAACTGATTAATGATTTGTATATTCCATCATTGTTAGAGTTTACAATATTTTTGGATATATGGATTATATCTAGTATTCCATAAGGAATAAGGGAGCATGAATGTAATAAATAATATTTTATGGTAATTCATGATATTGTAGTGTTTTAAAAGAATACATGATGAATGTTTTCACATGTTATTACGTGGAATAAATGATCTTCATTGTGTTTACCTTATAAATTTTGGAGTAGGAGTTTGGAAAGAAGTATCTTGGATAAGTTTAGTTTGAGATTATTTTCTGATTGCCATAAAAAGGATAACCTGAATGTTGGGCGGCAACCCGTCGCGTCCGGCAAGTCTGTGAGACTTGAACCCGCAACCGAAGGGCGATAATGGTGTATCACCTACCAATGACCCACGTGATGTCCTGGATTGAATAATGTTGTTTTTTAAAAGGTATAGTATATGAATTATAAATTCATTTTTTGGAACCTTATACGAATAGGATGAATAGAATATTTTTTAAAGTTCTATTATCTTTTAGAGTGAAAGATGATTTTTTGGTAGAAATTAGTTCAAGGATGGAACTCTACTTGTCAAGTATTTTTTTCTTCTATTATTCTATCAATAAATTAATTCTAAAACACTAGGTAAGTAATCATGAAACTAAAAATGTGTTATCCAAATACCTTATGTTTTGTTGAACCAATTGATTTCTTTAAGGCCCCAATTCATCAATTATATATGACTACTGACCTCCATCACTCCCTATAAATATTTTTGTTTTTCCTCTAATTATGTGTCTCTAATTTACACTAATGTTCTCTTAATCATGATCATAATTTGGTGGTGACATTTTCATTCCCCTTTTTCCTCTTATTAAGACTAAATTTTATTAACCCAATTTCTGATGTGGGTTTTCCCACAAAGGTATTTTCTATTTTCAACCATTTATTTTCAAAGAACAATTTCAAATTGAGAGGACACAATTTATTGAATGATCGAAAAATTTAACACCCCAGGATTTCATAGTACGTTATTTCTTCAATGTAATTTAATAACTTCCACTACACACAACACTGAGTTCATGCGCACCACAACTTACCAAACAAACCGTTAAAAAGTGGTTATGAGTAGTATTAACTGAATTTTGAACTTTATATAATACTTATAATTTTAGAATCCATATTATGAGTTTCTTATACATAATTGAAGAACCAATTCATTTTTTAGATAAAAGAATTACTTTTCAAAAAATGCTATTTTACTGCCTTTTAATGGAAAACCTTTTTTAAATACAATATTTGAAAATTTTATATATTCAATTTGACAAAATAAACTTCTTCTTTAGAATCGGGACATAATAATTTAGTTTCAATAAATTTTTGGTGTTTTTCTGAAAACTTTCTTATTTGGGTGAATAGTGAAAAATACTATATTTTTAACTGAAACAAAAGTAATCAAAATAATTTACAGTGTTGAATTATAAATTTTTTATGGTTTGGAAGATTAATTAGATTACATTTTTACCATTTAATCCAATGATGGTCATTGTAAGTAATTTTACTTTAAAATTGGACAGAAACAAGTGTCAATCTATTGATAGTTATTATTTCTTATAAATACGCTTTTTGGTTCTAACAACGGGAATTAATTTTAAATTAATTAATTCATCTTTTATTTTTTAGATTGGTAAAATAGAATTCATTTTTGAATTTGGAATATCAGAATTAGCTTAAGGTGAATTTTATGTATTTTTCTGAAAACTTTCAATTTTTGATGAATAGTGAAAAACACTGAGTTTTAGTTTAAAACCAAATTTTTATTTAAATAATTATTTATTTTAATTCAATTTATCTAGGTAAAAATAGATACATAATACCTATATAATTTAAATTTAATTTATTGGAGTTAGTTTATAATAATTTCAGATATATAAAAATTTTATTGAATTTTTCATTGTCTTTTACGCACCTCCTAGGAGAATTTTCAAATTCACATAAAACATAATTTTACCACTTCTATGAGTGGAATTAAAAAATCCAAGAGACATGGTTGATATCAGTAAGTAAAATGTGGTTTAACAAGTTGAAAATAATTTTTGGGGAATAGTAACTTCTTAGTTTTATTTACCATGGTTAAAAGTAAATAGGGTAATTAAGGGTAAAAATGATATTATCATTACCCTAACACATGTCCTAATTCTATTGGATAAGTATAGTTCGACAAAAAAAACCTTAGTAATAACTAAAACATTTTTAATATAGGGTTATACATAAGATAAATTCAACTATAAAAATTTACTAGAAAGATAAAAATATTTCCCTACATAATGGTATTTTATTTATATTTTTTAGATATTAAATAATTTAATTTATTTATGACACAATGATGATGCAGTAATTACCTAATTAACAAAATATTAAAATATTTGATATTATAAATATCCAAATAAATGTAATTTGTGACTTTTTATGAATTACAATAATTTTATAGATTAATATGAAATTTTAGGGTTGGTTAGATGAATTTTTTTCGATGTAATAATGCTGTTATAAATTTAAAAAAACAAAATACCAAATAGTGTCAAAATTGACAAAAAAAAGTTTTTAAAACAAATATTATATTATTAATTGATATCCTTTTCCTAAAAATATAAGGTTCAGACAAAACACTTATATAATGATATTTGTATCATTAATGAACTAATTGGGGTTCTCTTGGAATTATATAGTATGTTCATTAACTATATAATATAAAAATAAAAAGGACATGGTAAATGTCAAACTATTTAACTAAGAGTTAAATCTAACAGATAAGGTTAATATAGTGACCAAAACCTATCTAAAACCTATTGGTTGAGTTTTTTCAAACCATCCCTACCTTGTCCATTAAATAATACATTTTTTCCATTATAATTCGAAAATGATTTTATTATAAAATAATATTTCTAGATTTTCCTAAGATGCCCCTCACCCCTCTTATAAAATGGAGATCCCCCTTCTCTCTAATTCACACCTTCAAAGCCATTTGGATCAGCCAACCCCTACCCAAATATAATATAAACTGTCCTACCTTAATCCTATAGGCATTCCTTTAGTCATTAATCCAACCCAAGGAGCCCTTTTGATCAAATCAAAATGAAGAACTCGAAGAAGAGGTAAATATTTCATCACCTATTTCAAGTTCCTTTCTTCTTCCACTTCCTTTTTCTTTGTTTTTTCTATTCTAAAATAATAAATATAGTATCTTATATATACTATGATGTTATTATAAATATTTTACAACCAAATTCACTATTCTATCCATCCTTTGAATGACATGTCACCATACATGCATACGTACGGCTTACCGTCTCCACGTCGTGGTGTAATTGTTATTCAATACATTATTATTTGGATGGGTATAATAATTATGTGTAATTGATTTAAATAATAAATATAACATGATAATTATTCTTTATATATGATATACCATCCAATTATATATTATTTTAAGAATGATATTGTCGCTTGTGCATACGTACTGATTACCGTCTCCATAAACGCAATGAGATTCATTCCCCAATGTATCCATTCAAGAGTATTTTTCCTTTTATGATTAAAAATATTGTTTAATGGCCTGATATAATTCTGGATATGAATAAGATACATCCCATCCATAACATATATGACTCACATAATAAATAATATAAAGGAAAATGAATATGTTAACAACTGAAACGACGATAATACTAAGACATTATTAACAATGTAATGTTAAAAGATCATATATGATGTCATATTAATGTATATGACACTTTTATAATTTGATAACAATTATTTCACCATTATATAGGAGGTTAACCTACCCTCGACTAAGTAAAAGTAAAAGGTAAGGGTTAATTTCACAATCTCTACATTATCTGAGGTTGTTTATATAAAATTATCTACTGGGACATCTTTATTAACCACATCCATTCTTCTTATAAATGAATTTCAAAACATTTTTATGATTTACTATACAATGTTTTAAAGTAATTTATACCATTATTTGACCATATATGTTTTTAAAGTAATCTTTCTGTCATTTTTCAAACAAGGTACTTTTTGGCCTTTTCGACAAATTTAAGGTAATAATGTTTTTTTAACTTATATGGTAGGGGCAGCTATTTCCTTTACAATCTTATAAGAATATTTTCAAACATAAATGTTTTCTTTTATAATTATGTGACTTTTAAATGATTTCAAAATAGAAAGAGGTATTTCTCTAAAAAGGTTTTGATTTCATCTATCTCAACATTTTTTATGGATTTTAAGTTTATCTAAATTTGATTTATTATGATACAAAACTTCCATATTGTATTGAAGGTTTTGTGATAAGTTTGATTGTGTATTTTTTATTTCATACCATTCATGGTTTATGGATAATTTATTGACATTTCTTATGCCAGTTTTAATATGAATGTTTATGTTATGTTTAACCCTCTTCTTATGAAGAATGCATTGGACTTAGTAACTGACGGGTGGAGCCCTCTATAGCTCCTTGATGCATCGGTTGGTCTCATGAGACAAACTAGTGTCTTGGAACAAGGCCTTAACAAAATCGTATTTGTAGTCTTGGCACAATGCCTTGACTATGTGGTTATGATGTTCTGGCATTATGCATTTCATCATTATGAAAGTGGCTATTGATATTGCATGTGATTATTTTACAAGTAGAATATCCATGTGAATAAGTAAATGGAACAATTTAATTTTATCTTTTTCATATTATGTGTAAGTTTATGTTTAAAGGGATTTTGTTTTAGTATTATACATTACCTTAAATATTTATTCTTATTTATGAATGTTTCTACTGTATTTTTATCTTTACTAAGCATCTAAGCTCACCCCTTTCTATGTTTTATTTTTCCCAGGATTCTAAGAAGTGTATTATGATTGACAAGCAGGGTTAAGCTAGGGGATTAATGGGATTCTCAAAGGATCATTTATGTTGTGTTTTATTTTCTAATGTGAAATGTAACGTTAATATATGAAATCTATTTTCCAAGACTGGTAAACAGATCAGTCTTTCGGGACATGATTCCTTGTAATCATGCCAATGTATTAAAATAATGCACCGACACTGGGTAACTGCGGTTGAGGCGTTCCATTTATAGTGGAAAGTTGAATAAAATAATTCTAATTTATATGATAAGAAGTGGGAGAATGTAAATCCACTCAACTAATCATATTTGGATATGTTGTAGTGATGAATTTTGCCATATAACTTATGTCAACCCCATTTTCTCAACCCTTTTAACCCTTATTATCGAGACAAAATTTTCTTATGGTAACTAAATATTATTACTAAAAATGAAGACATCCTTTTTAAATAATTTTAATATTATCTTTCCAAATATGTAACCATTTTTAAAAAATAATTTTCTAGAGGTGTTAAAAATTAATTTTAATATAAGTATTCATAATACAATAGAGAATATTTTTTTAACTGCCTTTTCATGAATAAAAATAATTATACAGGAAAAGAATGTATATAATAAATTTTAATGAAACTAATTTTTTTTCTAAAAAATAGATTATATTTTTTTTTGACTTTGAAAATAATACAGAAATAAATAAAACCTTGTAATTAATTAATTCAACAAATGGATAAAAATAGTTCTCTTATAAGAATAAAATACCTCTTAAGTTCAAAAAAATTAAACATATTTTTGTATAAATAAAAATTAATATTTTTAAATAAATTATTTCATATATTTAAATACATAGTTTTTCCAAACATTAGGTATTATAAACATTTGACTCATTATTATAACATTATGCTTTCTTAAAAGTTATATTATTTGTAAAAACTATATTTTTCAACATTCACCTAAAAATTACCATTTTTATTAAAAAAACTCAACATTTACCCTAAGATTATTATGAAATGATAAATCGAAAATTAATAGTATTTTATCAAATTCAAATTTTAAAATTTCAAAATAAAACTTTTAAATTATATCATTATAAAAACATAAATATTTAATATTAATAGCTTGAACTATTAATTTTTTCATGAGTGGTTACTTTTATACTTGTCGTCATTTCATTTTTTGAATGGTTAATAGTAAATTAATAAAAAAATTGAAATATTTAAATTTTTTTTTATTCTTATTTTAATTGTGTGTAATTAAAATTTTAAATACCCAATCTAGAAAAAAAATAAATTTAAAAAATTTTATACACTATGATTGTCATTGTATTCTAATAAAAATATTAACTTTCTATAAAAATAAATTATCAAATTTTCATATGAGTTTTAAGATAATAATACGTTATACAAAATAGTAATTTCATTTATAAATTTTTTATAATTTTTTTATTATAAAACATGTTACATAACATTTTTTAATAAAAATTATTAATAGATTTTTTATATATAATAAAATAAAAATTCTCTTAGAAATTAATTAAACTATGATGTATCTAAAAGTGCATGATAAGAAGTTATCATAGTGTAAAAAGATATTTATTCATTAATGATAAGTTTCAAATAAAATTTTATATGGCATAATTTTAAAAGATATATATGACTATGAAAAAAAAATTATCATAATTTTTCAACAATTAGATTACAAAGACTCAATTATCATGATGGCTTGAAGATAAAACAATTAATAAAGGATATTTAGTTTTAAAAAATAATAAATATATTAAAATAGGTATAAGTATATATATATATATATAAGATGGAATATGGATGAAGGATAGCTTGTAGACAAGTTTTAGGCATTGTCCCCTTGTCCCCATTCTAACATTGGTTCGATCCCTATAGATACTTTGAATGAAACATGTTGTCACCCGGCCTGCAGGCTTCCCTTTTTCTAAAAAAATAATGTAAAAAATTACAATATACAGGAAAAAATATATGAGGAATAAAAATAGTTGATATATATGTTCATAAATTATTAGTTAATTTTATTAATGAAATTAATTTTACTTTTACAAATTTAATTTAAAGAAAATATTCATAAAATTATTCTTTGGGATTCTATGATGTCACATTATAACCCCCTTACCTAAATTTTTTCATCTAAATTTTAATTATCCTTCACTAATTAAATAATGTTAGGGTATCTACATGATAGATATGAATCGATATATAAAATCAAATAAATCTCATCTTTTCAATGATATTTGATAATGAGTTGATTTTGTTATATGAAATGAGATTTCCTTATATAGATATTTTATATAAGATCTACATAGAGAAATTAAATCCATACCTAATATCACATCAAATCTACTAATCAAATTTGAACTATATCTGGAAGAATTATTTTCCCACAAACATCAGTCGATGAATATTTGATTACTTTATATGAAATTAAGGTGCCACAATGTGTTTTTATTGATAATTAAATACCCAATGTTTAATGTTGTTAATTAATATTCTTAAAAACATTCATGATATAATCCAATTATATTATTTTAATTTACTAAACATTTAAATTTTTCAAAAACACTTATTATTGTATCTTAAGATGAATTCAAGGGGGTTAAGAGTGTCATAGAGTTGTTCTGTTGGCATAGGAGGAGGTTTGGGAATGTTTCCAAAAGTCTCTAGTGTCATAGAAAATCCAATGATCTTCTAGTAGGCTGGTAGAGCCACTAAAATCTCATCAACTAGCCAGTGAGACCCACTATATATTCGATGGGTTCAATACTATTTTTAAAATGTGGGAAAATGTTTATTTCACCAATTTTACCCCACATCCTTTTAAACTTGAATTTTTGTCTCATTTAGGGTAGTATCACCAGTATTTATGGCTTCCTATACTCTCTTAGGTTCTTAGGTTCTTCTCTATCAATCCACCTCTACTATTATTTAGTTTGTTATATTAGAAGGAACTTATTAATTATAACACTCCTCTATCTTACAATATTTCATTTACTTATTGTCTAAATTTATCAAACCATGTTTAACAAAAAAAAACCCAGTTAAAATTTTTTCAAATTTCTATATTTCTTTTATTTCTTCATTAAACAAAGGATGATACTATTTAAGTGGAGATCTTATAAACTAATATTGGTGGTATTTTTATATTTCCCAAAATATTCCCTGTTATATTGCATTTTATTTACCAGTGTGGTCTGGTTGAATCATCAAACGGTTGACCTGAATTTTTAATTAAGGTACTTTTATGCCTTTTTTATGTCTTGGAACTCCATTGGACATATAAAACCATGTTATCTTGGGTAAACCATTCTTTAAACTATTCAAGTGGTGAGATTATCATTTTTCATTTATTGTTTTCGATTTATTTGGGCATTTTAGGATACCTTTAGTGAGATAACACATTAATATAGAATTTTAAATGATTAGGATGATACCTATGACCTAGTAGTGTTTATATCCATTGAATTATTAAGATAAAATTTGAATTGAACCTCAATATATAACATTTTAGGAATTGTGGATTTATTTTATATTTAATTTTGTAACGAGAAGTTGGTAGATCCTCCTAATGTGGTTGTGAGTATGGAATTCCTTGAGGGACTACATTGTATTGCTAATGAATTGTACTAGAATGAAATGCTATGGATGATTTTGGGATTCCATAAGGGTTAACATCATCACGATGGGGTGTGAAGAAAAATTTTGATTCGAATTAGGTCTAATTTTGTGGAATTCCTTGATAGAACTAGTGGATTCTACATATATTCATTACCGTGACTGGAATTGGGTGAATCCCTCTTAGATTTAGTTAATATTGTCACTTAATGACTTCCACATATTATTTCCATTTATTCTTTAGTGGTTCCATTTATTGATTTTATGGGATGAGATACCTAGATTCAGTTCAATGGTATTTGGGGTGGAATTCCTTCGGTGTGAGCCTTAGATTCTTATCGATTTAAGCCTCTAAATGTCAAGGGATTTCCCTCGAGTTTAGACCTAACTGATGTATTTTTTTTATTAATTATTTGAATGGAATGCATGGATGATCCTCATGGATTCCCACAAGTTACACTATTATGGTTTACTCAATGATTTTCCTTGTAAATATGTTAATTCAGGACACTTACACCATGTTTAAAGACTATTTTTGGACAAAAAAGGTATGTAGCACTGTCGGTTTGAATTAATAAACCCTTTATTTGGGTATTTTAAGTATGTAAAGTATTTTTGTTTTGTTTGGTAGCGTTTGGAGGTGTTTTGGAATGTTTTTGGTGGTTTTATAGATGTGAAACAATTGATAATAGTTGGTAGAAACTATGAAAACATTCCAGAAATCATGAAAATAGAGAAAATGGGCTTTGGGTAAGCACACGATTAGGTGAAGAGTTTGGCCAAACCATAAACCCACATTCGAGTAACCATAAAAAGTGGAACTAAGGGGTTTTTCTCAATTGAGAGATGATTTTTATAACTGTATGATCCAACCATTAAAGGGGAATTTTGAGGTAGTGGATGGTTCAGAGTTTGATCATGGTTTTCCTAACTATGTTCTCTAACATTGTACAGTTAAAAACAAGATTAAAAAATTGTGGATCTAATTCATGTCTTCCCCTTAATGGATTTCTTTCTCCTAGTTCGACCTTAACATGATTTCCTATCCCCCCAAAGGATTTCTACATCTTTCCTCTTGATCCAAAAGTAATCTGTCTATGTTTTTTGATGTGTTGGAGGTCGTATTCCATCATAAGTGCTCATTCTTGGTGTTTTTTCCTTAGTTTATTCATAATTCATACCTTGTATTCATGGATCTAATACATTAGGGATATATCCTAGTTATTTGATTCCAATAATGATGGATTTTCTTATATTGATGATAGAGAACAATATATAAGGTGGGTTTTGGAGTATCTAAGCCATGTTTTTTGGAGTTCCTGGACCATTCATAATTTTTTCATATGTTTGTGAGGTAGGGGGCTACACTATCAAATCATATTATTAGAACATTAAGTTTTGGTTTCTAATTGTTTAATTTTTATTTAAATTGACTGTGAAATTGATGCTCAAGTCTTGGTAAAAACCCTCTTTAGTGATGGCATAGAAAATTGTTGAAATTATTTTGTGTGTAACATTCTTGGGTCACATGATTTTAAAATGGTGATTTTCAAATAGTTTTTTTGTTTTGATTCAAGAAAATTTTTTATACAAATATCTTCAATATAATTGGAGGTTTTAATGAAATAACTTGAAATTTGTTTGGCATAATTTTGGAATACATGGTTGGGGTGAGTTCATGCTTTTGATGTGAACCTAAATAAGGGGTGTTTATCATTGTTGTGTAAAATATGTGAAACTGGATAAGGGGTGTGTGACATTGGTTCATGAAGAGATTTTCCACTATTTGTTCACTTGGTGGATAGAAGACAAACCACTCACAAGTATATAACTATCAATAGATATTGTGTGTATGTGTGTGCATCATGGAATGGGTATTCCAAACAATGTAAAATGGTTTAAAAACTAGAATTATTTGTTCTCAAAACGAGCTTTATCATCAATGAAAAAGAATTGTAAATCTCAGCGCTGATAAAGGGTTACATTATCAGTGCTCAAAAAGCACCGATAAATGTGTTTTTATCAGTGCTCTTCTAGCACTGATCAACTAATCCTTTATTATCACTTTTTTAGAACTGATAAAGGTAGATTTTATCATCACTTTTTTAGCACTGATAAAGGCTTCCTTTATCAGTGCTAAAAATGTTATGATAAATGCCTTGTCTACTACAACAAAAAATTCTTCAGCAGTACACCCAAACAACCCCTACAAAAAATTCCGCATCTCATTAAGTATACCCATACAAAATTAACACATAAATCATAAGCTCATTACACCAAATATACCCATAAACAAGTATACCCATACACCATTAACACATAATTCATAAGTTAATTAAATACATAAAGAATTATATTTATAATTCAGCGGGTTGGGAGGCTGTTCAGGGGTTTGGGGTGGCTATCCAAGGGTGGAGGGGGTGTTAGGGGGGATGGGGGTGCCCGGGGGGAAAGGGGTGTCCAGGGGGTGGGAGCGGTCCAGGAGGTTGGGGCTGTCCAAAGACGGTGGGGGTGTCTAGAGGGGTGGGGTGTCTAGGTGGAAGGGGGGTCTAGGTGGGGGGGGGGCTGTCCATGGGGGTGTCCAGGGTGTTAGGGGGATTTCCAAGGGTGGGGGTGTCTGGGGGTGGGGGTGGTCTGGGGGGGTAGGGTTGTCCAAGGGGGTGGGGTGCTATCCAGGAGGATGGGATGTGGTGTCTGGGGGAATAGGGGTGTCCAGGGGGTGGGGATGTCCAGGGGTGGGGTGGGGTCCAGGAGGTTGGGGGGATATCCAAGGGGTGTGGTGGTGTCCAAGGAGGGGGGTGTCCGGGTGGGGTCTGTCTATGGGGTGTCCAGGGGGGCGGTCTGGTGTCCAAGGTGTCGGGGGGGCTTTCTAGGGAATGGAGGGTGTCCGGGGGGGTCCAAGGGATTGGTGGGGCTGTCCAAGGGGTGGGATGGTGTCCGGGAGGGTGGGGGTGGCCATCCATGGGTGGGGGGTGTCCAGGGGGTGGGGGTATTTAGGTGGTGGGGTGGCATCTAGGAGGGTGGGAGTGTCAGCCAGGGGGGTGGTTGTTGTCCATGGGTGTGGGGGGTGTCCGGGGGGTGGGGTGGGGGCTGTCCAATGTGGGGGGGATCTATCCATGGGAATGTCTATTGGTGGGGGTGCACCGGGGGTTGAGGGGGCTTTCCAGGGTGTGGGGGTGTCCGGAGGTGTGGGGGTGTCCAGGGGGTGGGTTGGTGTCCAGGGGGTGGGGGAGGTCCAAGGTCTTGGTGGGATTAACTCGTACACATCACAAAGAAACCATGGATTGTTCTCATAAAGGATCAAGACAATCTGAATGCATTTGGTTGGATTTTCATAGCTCAGTTGTTGTTTTCACTTAAAATTGTGTCCATTTTAAACAAAAGAGACACACTTTGAGTGATACTGGCCACATCGGGCCTCGTATTGAGGTAGGGTTGACTCATAAACATGAAAAAGAACCCATGGATCGTTATCCTATAGGATAAACACAATATAAGTTCATTTGGTCAGATTTTCGTAGGTCAGTTGTTTTTTTTCACGTAAAATCGTGTCCATTTTAAACAACAGAGATACCCTTTTAGTGATACCAGACACACCGTGACTCGTATTGAGGCGGGGTTGACTCATACACATCAAAAAGGACCCATGGATCATTCTCCTAAAGTATCAATACAATATGAATGTGTTTGGTCAGATTTTCATAGGTCAGATGTTGCTTTTACGTAAAATTGTGTCAATTTTATTCAAAACAGATACACTTTGATTGATACCGGAAACACCATGCCTCGAATTGATGTTATGTTGACTACTACATATTAGAAATGACCCATGGATTATTCTCCTAAAGGATCAATATAATCTGAAAGCGTTTGGTCAGATTTCTGTACGTCTTTTGTTGTTTTCACTTATAAATCATTCCATTTTAGAAAAAAGAGTGACCCTTTTAGTGATACCGGCCACAATGTGTCTCAAATTGAGGTTGAGTTGACTCTTACATGTCACAAAGGACACATGTATCATTCTCCTATTGGATCAACACAATCCGAATGCGTTTGGTCAGATTTTCATAGGTCAGTTGTTGTTTTAACTTAAAATTCTGTCCATTTTAAACAAAAGATAGACACATTGAGTGATACCGGCCACATTTTGTCTCAGATTGAGGTAGGTTTGACTTTTACATGTCAAAAAAGACCCATGGATAGTTCTCCTAAATTATCAACATAGTCTGAATGCGTTTGGTCAGATTTCAGTAGGTCAGTTGCTGTTTTCACTTAAAATTGTGTCCATTTTAAACAAAAGATAGACGCTTTGAGTGATACCGGCCACATCATGCCTCAGATTGAGGTGGATGTGACTCGTACACATCCCAAATGACCCATGGATCGTTCTCCTATAGCATCAACACAAGATGAATGTGTTTGGTCAGATTTACGTACGTTAGTTGTCATTTTCACTTAAATTTATGTTCATTTTAAACAAAAGATAGACCCTTTGAGTGCTACCAGCCACACCATGCCTATGATTGATTTCAAGTTGACTTATACATGTCAAAAAGGATCCATGGATCTTTCTACTAAAAATAAACACAATCCGAATACGTTTGGTTGGATTTTTTAAGTCAGTTGTTGTTTTCACTTAAAATTTTGTACATTTTAAACAAAAGTGAGACACTTTGAGTGATACCGGCCACACCCTACATCGTATTGAGGTGGGGTTGACACTTAAACATCAAAAAGGACCCATTGATCTTTCTCATAGAGGATCAAGACAATCCTAATGCGTTTGGTTGGATTTTCATTGGTCAGTTGTTGTTTTCACTTCAAATTGTGTCCATTTTAAACAAAAGAGAGACATGTTGAATGATACTGGCCACACCAGGCCTCGAATTGAGGCAGGGTTGACTCATTCATGTAAACAATGACCCATGGGTCGTTATCATAAAGGATAAACACATTCCGAATGTTTTTTCTTAGATTTTCATTGTTCAGTTGTTGTTTTTACTTAAAATTGTGTCCATTTTAAACAAAAGAGAGACACTCTGAGTGATACCGGCCACACCCTGCCTCATATTAAGGTGAGGTTGACTCATACACGTAATAAATGAACCATGGATAATTCTTAGAAAGGATCAAGACAATAGGAATTTGTTTGTTTGGATTTCTGTAGGTCAGTTGTTGTTTTCAATTGAAATTGTGTCCATTTTAAACAAAAGAGAGACACTTTGAGTAATACCGGACAAACCAGGCCTCTAATTGAGGTGGGATTGACTCATAAAGATAAAAAAGGACCCATAAATTGTTCTCCTATTGGATCAACATAATATGAAATCGTTTGGTCAGATTTAAATCGGTCAGTTGTTGTTTTCACTTAAAATTGTGTCCATTTTAAACAAAAGAGATACCCTTTGAATGATACCGGCCACACTATGCCTCGGATTGAGGCAGGGTTGACTCCTACAGGTCAAAAATAAATAATTTATCATTATCATAACGGATAAATACAATATGAATGTGTTTGGTTGGATTTTTGTAGGTCAGTTGTAGTTTTCACTTAAAATAGTGTCCATTTTAAACAAAAGATAGACACTTTGAGTGATATCGGTCACACTGGGCCTCGGATTGAGGCGATGATTACTCTTACATGTTAAAAAGGACCCATGGATTGTTATATCAATGTATCAAGACAATATTAATGTGTTTGGTCATATTTCTGAAGGTCTGTTGTTGTTTTCACTTAAAATTGTGTTAATTTTAAACAAAAGAGAGACACTTTGAGTGATACCTGCCACACCGTGCCTCGGATTGAGGTGGGGTTGACTTGTACACATCCCCCACACCCATGGATCTTTATCCTAAAGGATCAGAACAATCCTAATGCATTTGGTCATATTTTCATAGGTCATTTGTTGTTTTCACTTAAAATTGTGTCCATTTTAAACAAAAGACAGACACTTTGAATGATACCGGCCACACCGTTTCTCGGATTGAGGTGGGGTTGACTCGTACACGTCACAAAGGACCCAGGGATAGTTTTTCTATAGGATCAACACAATGTGACTGTTTTTTGTTTGATTTTCGTATGTCAGTTGTTGTTATCACTTAAAATTGTGTCCATTTTAAACAAAAGAGAGACACTTTAAGTGATACCGGCCACACCGGGCCTCGGATTGTGGTGGGGTAGACTTGTACACGTCTCAAAGGACCCATGGATCGTTCTCCTAAATAATAATTACAATCCAAATGCGTTTGGTCAGATTTTCATAGGTCAGTTGTTGATTTCACTTAAAATTGTGTCCATTTTAAACAAAAGAGAGACACTTTGAGTGATACCGGCCACATCGTACCTTAGATTAATGCAGGGTTGAATCATACATATCATAAAGGACTCATTAATAGTTCTACTATAGGATCAACATAATCAAAATGTGCTTGGTCAGATTTCCATAGGTCAGTTGTTGTTTTCACTTAAAATTGTGTCCATTTTAAACCAAACAGAGACCCTTTGAGAGATACCAGCCACACCGTGTATCGGATTGAAGCGGGGTTGACTTTTACAAATCAAAAAGGATCCATGGATTGTTCTCCTAAATTATCAACACAATCTGAATGTGTTTGGTTGGGTTTTTGTAGGTCAGTTGTTCTTTTCACTTAAAATTGTGTCCATTTTAAACAAAAGACGAACACATTGAGTGATACTGGTCAAACCGTGCCTCGAATTGAGGCGGGGTTGACTCGTACATGTATAAAAAATACCCATGGATTGATCTCGTAAAGGATCAAGACAATATAAATGTGTTTGGTCATATTTGTGTAGGTCAGTTGTTGTTTTCACTTAAAATTGTGTCCATTTTAAAAAAATAGAGAGACACTTTGAGTGATATCAGCCACACCATGCCTCGGATTGAGTTAGGGTTGACTTTTACACATTACAAAGGACCCATGGATATTTCTAATAACTAATCAAGACAATATGAATGCGTTTGGTCGGATTTTCATAGGTCAGTTGTTGTTTTCACTTAAAGTTGTGTCCATTTCAAACAAAAGGGAGACACTTTGAGTGATACCAACCACACCGGGCCACGGATTGAGATGAGGTTAACTCATACCCATAAAAAAGGACCCATGTATCATTCTCAAAAAGGATAAGGACAATATGAATGCATTTGGTTAGATTTTCATAGGTCAGTTGTTTTTTTCACTTAAAATTGTGTCCATTTTAAACAAGAGAGACACTTTGAGTGATAATGGCCACACCGGGCCTCGGATTGAGATGGGGTTGACTTATACACATCACATAGGACCCATTTATCGTTTTCATATAGGATCAACACAATATAAATGCATTTGGATGGATTTCTGTAGGTCAGTTCTTGTTTTTACTTTAAATTGTGTCCATTTTAAACAAAAGAGAGACCCTTTGAGTGATACCGACCACACCATGCCTCAGTTTGAGGCAGGGTTGAATCATACATGTCAAAAGAGACCCATGGATCATTCTTATAAAGGATCAAGAAAATCTGAAATTGTTTGGTCTGATTTTCATAGGTTAGTTGTTGTTTTCACTTAAAATTGTGTCCATTTTAAAAAAAAGAGAGATAATTTGAGTGATACCGTCCACACCGTGCCTCAGATTGAGGCGAGGTTGACTCGTACACATCACAAAGGACCCATGGATCTGAATGTTTTTGGTCATATTTCGGTATATCAGTTGTTGTTTTCACTTAAAAATCTGTTCATTTTAAACAGAAGAGAAACACTTTGAGTTTTTCATCATTATTTCATGTTTCTCATCGATATCATCTATTAAAATGGGAAAATGACTCATTGGAAAAGGTTATTTTATTTAATAACAATTAAAATTTTCCTAAAAACATTTACATACAGCAATGTTTCCACTTTTGATCATATTAACCCCTCTCAAAAAGGACTGCCAACTGTACACGTCCCCAAGTTAGATCTTCAAGCTATTTTGTACAATATGCCATAAGGTATGTTTCCACTAGTTTCTGAACAAATATATATCATCTTGTGAGTATGAGGTTTTTTGGAAGTTAGAGTAGTACTGTAAAATATAAAAATAAAGAATTAATAAATTAATTAAATGAACTAGTAGTTGTTTTTGAAAATACCTCTTTAGAGATGATAGTTTGTTGATGAAAAATGATCTCATTCATAAATTTAAAAACATAATAACCACAATAATTATAGTTTTTTTGTTTTGGACACTACAAAAAAATAGATCATTATGAGGATAAGTAACTTGTGTTGAGATGTGTTTGGATAGTAAAATTTTATCATATATACCCTGATATTTTTCCAGACGTAGTACTTTCTCACCTATTTATGCTTTGCCCATGTCCTCATTCCTTTTTTTAGACAATAATGATACACTACCCTATCATAACAGAATCCTCAGTAAAAGATAATAAAAATTATATTACTCAATCTTTATACCTAAAACGTTGGATGTAGTGTCTTACATATTCACGAACTCCATCATGTGTAGTTGGTTTGATAGATATCCTTGCTTTGAATCCATAAAATAAATCTTTAGAGTATCCAAGATCACCACAATTAGCATCTAATGTTTCCTAAAAACACAAAAAGGAATAAGTAATAAAATAAGTGAAAATATAATTTATATGCCTTAATCGTAAAGTGTTACCCCCACATGGTTGGTATTAGGAAGAGTTTTTCACCTTTAATCTTAATTTCAAATGTTTTTAGCAGGCCATTCACTATTTCATTCTTTTTTTATGGCTCTAATTTCTTTAGATTTGTTGATGTGGTATGAGGACTAACGAGCCCAAATTTTGACTCATGGAAAAAATACTTCAACTGTTTTTCATATATATCTGTCAATAATATAAAATGCATTTAGTCCTAATCTTCACATTAGATCAGATTTTATAAAATCAATTCATGAAAACATACCTCATTTATATATTTACAACTGTGATTCCAATACTACCATTTTCTAGGATCTAATTTACATTTTCAGTAGCAACAAAATCTTGACTTTCCTCTCTGAATATATTCTTTTCAAAAACCACTATATGACTACTACCACCTCTTAGCCTCATTTCCACATGAGTCCACAGTGCTAGTAAATGTGGATAGAGAATAGGTAGTGTTATTTTGCTTTTAGTAGCTCCTTGAGATCAGTTGGTCGATCCTTTAGATGGTTTTGATCCATCTTTTTCACCCTCTTCCCTTTCCCCGTCTGTAATAACATTCATTGGTTAAGACATTTTTTTCATTAATTGTTAATGGTTTAGCTTGAAAAAAAAGGAAATAAATACCTATTTGTTCTCATGTACTCTTAAAAGTTGTGATGTGCATGTAATGAATGTCCCAATATCCTTTTCAACTATATGAATATCATCATCATCAAGTGGAATATGTAGCTTAGCATTTGGCACATGAGCTATAATAATAGTCACTTTTAGTTGATCTTTCAGAAGTGGTCTATTATGCAGTGTGTCATCTGGGATGTTGAACACTGTATCCCTCACTACAAGGTGATAGGTTGGTGTTCACAGATATAAATCAAAATCATTATCATCCTATAGAAGATCAGTATAAGAAAAGTATCAGTGTTTGTCTGATTCACATTTCATGGGAACAATTATTAGAATATTGATTACCACAGCTAAGACAGCTCTTTGAGGTGAATGGCTCACCTTAAAGTTGGTGTGGGGTGGGTCGGGATCTTCACACGCAGGTTGTTCTAGATTTGTGTCTTCTCCTTGCTTCCCACCCATAAAAGTTGTTAGAAACTCTCCCTTCTATTGCAATAATTCTTCATGTTTTTCCAGTCTTTCACTCATTTGTTTCAATTTTTCATCTCTCTCATCCGTTTTTTTTCTTCTAAAAATATACTCGGGGTGTCACCCCAAACCCCTCACCTCTGACATGACCCTATTGTTCTAGATGCTTCAAATCCTTCAGTAATAGGTCTTCATCCTCTTCAGGCGTAGCTGATTCCTATGACTGTCAGATATAGGAAAATAACTAATTATTTTTATATAATATCATTTAAAAAAAAATATTTTTATCATCATCTAATACTTACACATATTTCCCACACTTTTTGTGTCCTCTCATCTACTACCTTCCCTTCCTTATTCACATGTGCCTCCTTCCATAGTACATGACATGGGATAGAAGTGTATTTGGTTTTAGACTCATCAATCTACATCTAAACATAGAAAGATAATTATAATGTTGTTTATTATAACCTAACAATATTAATATAAATTTAAAATACGTACCATTTTCTTTTCTAGTGAATCCTACCCTATCCTTTCTTTATGATAGGGGTATGTTGGTTTAGATGCACGTTCCTTTTTTTCAGTAAATATTTGGTGTTTCATAAATGAAATATTGACAATCAAATTGATGAATACATGTATCCTCAAAAAATGTATTATCACCCACAATGTACCTAAAACATCTCATCCCTGTGGCGGCCAATAAATTCATCCCATGCTTCTTGGGATATCAGGTGAGCGTAGAAAATGGGTGGGTGCAGTTTTATTTTACCTTTAGAGTCTTTCAGGTGACATTTTGTTAAAATAGTGTGAAAACCTCGATGAATCATTCTTACAAGCCTTAGTACATAATCCTTGTGTGAATCGTCTACTATAAATGTACTCTAAGATATAATAAGAAGAATAAGGTATTGTTTAATTATTTTATTTTCTTGTAAATTAATGAAATAAATTTATAATGTTACCGTAATTTCTTCCCAGATCACAGCCTTCATCCTCGACACAACATGGTGTCGTGAATCTATGTCAATCGGCACGCATTTCTGAGTAACAACACCAATGTAACTACTAAACATAGCCTTGTTCGGATTCACATGTTGGCCTCATGCATTCCATCCGACATCAAATTTGATGCCTTTTCTTTTCGCCTTATGAACTTTGGCTAAAATCATCAAACTATGACACACCTATGTTTTCTGCGACGTCGGTCCTTTATTCCAGAGCATTTCATCGATATCAACATCATCTATATGTTCATCTAATTTGGTAGATACGACATGTGATGATGGTTGTTGAACCTCAACACTAGGAGCAACAACATGTTCAAAAAAAATTTGTTTCACTGCACTGTGAGCAGCCGTAGCTGGAGCAGAAGTATCCATAGCAGCAATAGCTTGAGAGACTTGTTCAGCCTCAAGGTTAGGAGCACCAGAACATACAGAAGTCATTATCTGCAAAAGTGGTTGAACAATTAATGTATATTACTTAAATTCATTAATGATAAAATAATATCATGAGATAACAAGATCGATATTACAAACAAAATATAACATGTTTATTGAACTCTCTTTATTTTTTTCAAAGGCTAAAGGGATTTGAAACCACTATCGATTATCCAAATCCCTTCATTGTGGTCTCCTCTAACATAAAAAACATCATCTACATTGGTACCTTTGAGAAATTATTGCGACATACCACTGAAAGGATCATCCTCAACTGAATTTTCATCGAACCCTTAAGTAGTTTTGGACGATAACAGAACAATCGAACAATTTCAGTTTGCGGGATCTAAAACATAAAAAAACATGTATAGCTTGTGATTCCATTATAAACTATTCTTCTTTGTACCCTTCTTTACTAAAAAAAACTTTCACAAATCCCCATTCATATATTTTAACACCACGGTTGTTATCAACCCATTTGCATTGAAAAATCGGCAATTGGAATGTCATATAATCCAACTCCCCTATTAGTTTGATAATGCCAAAGTATGACATATTTGCATAAATTGGATTTCTGTCCTTATTACTAGAAACATGCATTGATTCAACCACTAGTGTAACTCCACTATTTTTCATGGTACTATCTTCATCATGTTCATCTGTATAGAATGTATATCCATTAATTACATAACCACTATAAGATAATACATACACACTTGGTCTAGTGTCTAGCCATCGAAGTCGTTCTGAAATCAAATTTGGATTTTCATCCAACTGCATAAAAATATGGTTTTGAAACCATCCTATAAACTGGTGATTTTGTGTATTTGATAACCATTTTTTATCCCTTCTCGGATTAAACTACCTAATAATTTCTTTTTGAGTTTCAATATATGGAGAAACCTTCCAACTGTTATGCAAAAAATAAAGGTGGTTCTACTCTCGGTCTATAATTCTAATTGTCACAAAATCTCTTCTATAAATTCCTTCACCCTCAATGCATCCAGTGTGACGAGATTTTGGGAGACCAATGCTTTCCACATTAGATAGGTATTTGGTATAAAATGCAATGGCTTCCTCAACAATATATCGCTCCACTATACAACCCTCTGTCTGAATTCGATTTTTGACATAGCCTTTCAAAATCTTCATATACCGTTCAACAGGATACATCTATCTATAGTGCACAGGACCACAAAGTCGAATCTCTCTCACCAAGTGAATCCTCAAATGAACCATCATATCAAAGAATTTTGGTGGGAAGAACATTTCTAATTCACATAATATGATGACAATTTCTTTTTCAATAGCTGGAAATTTGGACAGGTATAAAACTTTTCTACATATTGATTTGAAAAAGAATCAACGTTTGGTTAACATATGATGAACATTCTTGGGAAAAAAAGCAATGTAAATCTATAGGAATTAGATCCTACATCAAAACATGGTAGTCATGTGATATCAAACCTTTAAACTTCAAATCATTCATTGACACAGTGTTCTTGATATTTGATGAATACCCCTCTGGAACCTTTACATCATTGAAGAAGTTTCAAAACTTATATCTCTCTTCCCTAGAAAGAGTATAAGTTGTAGGAGGACGAAACATTCGATTTTCACCCTTAATAGGAGCCAACTCTTCTCGTATTCTCTTGTCAACCATATCCAACCTTGCCTTAATTCCATCCTTTGTTTTTCCAGGGGCATTTAGAAACGTTCTGATAACACTATCACATACATTTTTTTCCAAATGCATCACATCATGAAAATGTCTGACGTAGCAAGAATTCCAATATAGTAATTCAAAAGAACTGATCTCTTTTTTCAACCGATTTTCGTAACGTTTTTCGAAAATGGTTTACCAAAAACAGTGTTCACATCTTTTACTTTCTCAAACAGTTGATCACTAGTTAGTGGAGATGGTGCTGCACGTTATTCTGAACTTCCATTGAATGATGTTATCCAAGATTGGTACTTATGCTGACAAGGTAGAAATCTACGATGTCATAAAAACACAGATTTCGATGAATGTTTCAACCTAATTGATTCTGTATCTTCTTCGCACACCAGACACCCTTGAGTTCCTTTAATTCTATAGCCTGAAAGATTTCCATAAGTAGGGAAAAACTTTATTGTCCCATAAAACATCACTCTCAATGTGAACTATTCACTTTATAAGCATCATACATCATAACACCTAAATCCCACAATAACTTCAAATCCTCGCTTAAAGGAGACAAATAAACATAAATATCATAACCTAGTTGTTTTGGTCCTGATATAAGCATAGATAACATGATGAATTTTCGCTTCATGCATAACCAGGGTGGTAAGTTATAATTTACCAACATAAAAGGCCATGTACTATGAGTGATGGTTTGAAAACCAAAAGAATGCACTCCATCTGTAGATAATGAAAAAAGAAGGTTTCTTTGCTCTTTTCCAAATTCAGGATACTCATGATCAATTTTCTTCTGTTGAGGAGAGTCAGCCAGATGTTGTAATTTCCCATCTTTATTTCTTTTATTTGCATGCCACAATAATTGTCTTGTAGTTTCTTCACTTCCATATAGACACCTAAACCATGGAATGATTGGAAAGTACCATACAACTTTCATAGGATTGGATTCATCATTCTTGTATCGAGAAGCACCGCACATTGGGCATTTTTAAGTGATTAGTTATCCTTGTGAAATAATATATATTCTTTCATGAAGGCGTGTATTCTTTTAGAAATCATATTCATCGAGCGTAGCATTCATTTAGCTTCATATGTCCGGCTTGGGAGCTCATTATCTTCTGGGAGCATGTCATTCAAGAGATCAAGTAGTTCCATAAAACTGACATCACTCCATCCATTTCCTGCTTTAAATTTATACAACTTCAGTACAGTTGAAAATGTTGTATATTTAGTGCACCCAGCATAAAATGGCATCTTTGCACAACTCTTTAACTTCTCAAACAATTTTTGGCAATCACGGAGTTCATCTTCAATTGTCTTTGTCATTTCCTCAATATGATCTTCGTCATCATTGACATCTGTAATCACATCCTCTATACGGTCTTCTTCATTATCCAAATTATTATTCATATCTGATGATCCATAAAATGCAGTTTTATCCCATCCAGTAGCTACATTCTCTTTTTCTCTATATTTATTCCAACATTTATAACTCTGATCTATTCCATGACATATAAAATGTTCTTCCAACTCTTCTGGAGTAAGTAGTCTTGAATAACAACAACATAAACACAGAAAAAGGATTTGAGATGTATCCTTTTCATGATCCTTTGCAAACTTGATGAACTATTTCACTCTATTCTCATAATCTATTGTCAATGTATTAGAATCCATCCAATATTTATTCATCTCTATCCTATTTTAATCTCAAATAATAGTATTTATGGTTCAAGTACACAAAACATGATTTCCAAATACAGTAGAAGAGAACCACTTCCTTATAAAAATAGAGATTAATAGAGCCTAACCATTTCCAATAAATATTTAAAAATCAACAAAACCAGGATAGACCCCCCCATCAAAATCAACACAGTTTCTAAACACAAAGGGGTTCGCGGGGATAATCACTTGTGTCATAGATGGCAGAACTCACACTGCATCATCCTCTATAGCTCATCCTCCTCTATTGGTTCAACCCCTTTAGGGACAACTCATCCATCCTTTTATACCTCACCAACCTAAAATACATATGGATGAAAACCAATAGACAACTCTATAAGTAATGAAAGGACTCTCACAATCTCTGCAATATGGAATTCATTAAATAAAATTACAATAGATTCATTATTGTTTCCTCAAAATCACCCCAGTTCAAACACAAGAATAATCAAGAATGATACATCTACCACTCCTAGGTCTCTACCCTACATTCAATATAATCATGCCTAAATACCCATATATCCACTCATACACATGTAACAAACACATAAAAAACCATATACACATTAGAACCAAACTACCCATATGGATTTCAATAAGGTTACTCGACTCAAGTGGTGGTGTGTAAGAAATAAAAAGAAAATATAATAAGTATATAGTCACACATAAATCTCAAACTGGTGTTAATAATCCAATAAACCCAAGAAGTACTAAATCTCAAAGACATTATATGGTTCCTCCCATGACATGATAGCTTTAACCTTTTCAGATAAACAGAGATACCGTGTTCTGAATCCACATGACCAAAGAAATTCACCTCCTGAATCTAGAATTGGAACTTTGAAAACGTTGCATAAAATTGGTGATTCCTCAAGATGTCCAAAACTACTATCAAATTAGTTATATGACTATACAAGGTTTTAGAATAAACCATGACGTTATTCATAAATAGAATAAACAATTATTTGAGATACTAGTGTAAAATTCTATTCATCATCACCATAAATATATATGGAGTGTTGGTTCAGCCGAATGGCATAAAAAATACTCATAGTGGTTATACCTACTCCTAAATGAGGTCTTTGAAATATCAAAATCCTGGATCCTGAGATGGTGTTAACCAAACTAAAGACCGATCATAGAGAACAACTCCCCCCCAAGTTATAAGATCTAATAAATCATAAAGATAGGTCAACATATACTTTTTATTTAACATAACCTGATTGAGATTCTGGTAATCAACACACAAGCGAAGGGTTCCAATGACCTTCTAGGTTAGAAGCACCAGTTCTTCCCAATGTAACACGCTAGGTTAAATAAAAAATTTGGAAACCAATTCATCCCACTGATTATTTAGATCCTTCAATTTAACTAGTTCTATATGGTAAGATAGAATAGATATTTGTTTTGTACCCATCCCCAAGTTGATATAAAACTCCACCTCCCTCTCTAGTGGTAGACCAAAAAAGACTAAAGGAAACACATTTGGAAATTCAATAGCTATTAGGGGAAGTTCACTATAATAGGCTTCCTACTTCAGTTCAATAGCATAGAAGGATATCATCCCACTCAAGTCTTGAAGAAGAGGTCTAGCTCGACTAGACCTTAGGTCTGATTCTCTATGGAAAACATGGAATTCCCTATCGGGGGTAGTGAAGGACACCCACCAATGATAATAGTAAATCCAAGATTTATTAAAAACTTTCCAGTCCATTCTGAGAACAACATATAGGGGAATCATTTTAAGAACCAGAAAATATCATATGATCTAAATCTTTAAAAAAGAGAAAGCATGAGAGGGTAATAAAAGGCCTTACTCCCTCTTTGTCCATAGATATGTTACAATCTACATCACATAAGTCATGATATCTATTATAAGTTTCAATAGTTCTATATTGAGGATTGATATGAAATAATGATGGGAACCAATGTCAAATAAAACATACACTAAAGAAAAAGAAATGGAAATGGTGCCTCTCACTATCGCATGACCCACATCAGTTCCTACTGGAGATTAATCCACTTCATGAAGTTTTTTCATTCCTAATACAAGTTTCTAGGATCCCATTGTTATTGAATAATATTGCTATGATTGTGTACCTCTAAATATCTATGATTCCATTCCACTAAAAAGGGTAGTAAAAACATGTAAAGCCTTATTCAGGTGGGTTTAATGTTTATATGAGATGTAAATATTCAATGATTCCATGCAATAATTCTTTGAGTGATCAATATTTACACATTGGAAAAAGTCATTTGGCCTTTACTAGACACTATAGATGATCAGGATGAAGTTTTCTATAAAATACCACCACCTCTATTTTCACTATGAGGCTCATTCTATTTTCTATTCCACTTATAGGCACCAAAAAAACTACCACTTGGAATATAAGTAACTCTAGTTAACCCTGACATCATGGTCATGCCAATTTCATATATCACATCCCTATCTTGAACATCAAAATTTTAGTAAACTTTAGCATAAATACATGATATTGGATATCTAATCGAGACCCATATAAAACATTTGGGACTTAAGATTCTTGTTTGACACCACTTCAAGTGAAAACTGAACATGTTTAGCAAAATTATTAGTATATTGATTCAATGTCTAATAACCTTATATGAGGTTGAGAAACTCCATGGACTTACCCGATACCATCGAATCTAGATATAACTACTCTGTAAAATATTTCTTGAAGTATTTTCAATATAAAACCCCATTTAGCTTAACTATAACTATATCACCACATTCACATACACAATCTGTACCTCATGAGAACATAAGGTTATCACCACTTTCACATTTTCACATTTTCACATGGATCCAATGATCAAAATCTCACACCAAAACCACTATTTTACACAAAATACACTTTCCATTTCACACGCACACTAAAACCATTTTTAAACACATTTCATACCACTTTCAAAATTTATGAAAGACATTTGGAAACCCAACAAGATGAACACATATGGAATCCAACCATTTCCATGTGAAAACCCCCTTTCAAATTCATGTGGATCTCAAAAACCTTTCCAAAACATATTTCACACCAAAAAAGTAATCCATAGAACACATTCTTGAAACTAGGAAAGCATATCAAAATCATATAATAATTTAATATAATCGAATCACTTACCACACACTTGGAAACTTCCAGAGGTGGAGGTGCACGGTAGGAGGTGCACGGTTGGAGGTGCACGGTAGGAGGTGCACGGGAGGATCCGCCAACCGAAGAGAAATGGAGGAGTAGAGTTCATGGGGAGTAGGGTCGAGAGAAGAAGAGGAGAAGTAGGGTTTGTAGGGAGGACGATCCATCGAAGGGGTTCAAGGGGGAGGATTAGGAGAACAACTAGTGATGGAGGTCTAGTAACACAAATATTGGGGGTGGTGGAGGCCTAGTAACATGAAGATTGGGGGTGGCGAAGGCCCAGCAACGTGAAGATCTGGAGGCGGCAGAGGGGATTCGCAGGGTTTCAGTACCGCAAGAGCTTTAGGTCGCGATTAACTGAGGACACTGTGCGACTGATTTTATAACAGATGGGACTATGGTTTTATTAGCACTAAAAAATCACTGATAAAGGATACCTTTATCGGTGCTATAATTTCAGGGCTGATAAAGGTCCTCTCTATCAGTGCTCAAAAACAACTAATAAATCCTTCATGTATGAGCGCTAAAATTTTAGCACTGATACTAGGAATATTTATCAGCTCTTTTCTAGCGCTGATACATGGAATCTTTTCTAGTGTTGATAAATGGATTCTTTATCAGTGCTAGAAAAGCACTGATAAAGAAACAATGTATCAGCGCTAAAATTTTAGCACTGATAAATATTCCAAGTATCAGCGATAAATTATAGCACTGATACAGGTTTTCTTTATCAGTGGTTTTTGCTTAGCGTTGATATAAGGTGGAACTTCCCTTGCCCGTTTTTATAGTAGTGTATGGGAACTTTGGTCTATTCTGTGATATTGTTTATCCAGACATGTTTATGGAAAACATATTTTATTTTTAAAATTATTCATCACAATACAATGAGTATGGAATGTGGAGTGGGATCCATGAGCATGTGGGGAGATTTTGATTTGCTGTCATTGTAGTCTTTGAGTTTTTTTTGTTTGGATTCCACATTATAATATGATTTGTTTATGGATGTGTTTGGAATAGCTATTAGTTTGTACTAACTGAGTTGTTAAAAATTTTCTCGTGAATAATATAGTGGTTTTTGGGTTATTTTATACATATTTTGGTTGTTTTATTTTCAAAGGTAAAATATTCCCCCAAATTTTGTTAAATCCCTCGGAATTTATTTCTAGAATTTGGTGTCTTAGGGATATCAACTAAGTCCAAGTAACATCCTCCTACCTTCTTAAGACAATGAGGAAGGATGGGATGTTACAAATTTTACAAGTCTTGGCTAAACTATCATTCATCTTGCGACAAATTGTATTGGATTGTTGGTCTTTGATTTGGAAAATCATTCTTTATTATTCTTTTAGTTGGTATGTTTGTAAGGAGTAGGATCATCAGAACATGAAATCTAGGGCATAAAAAGGATTTTCAAACCTATTTATGTTGAAACTCAATTTACCATAGTGTTGGGTCCATAAGTTTTTTACACACTTATAAGAGTGGTAAACTCATCTTTATGGGTTTAGTCAATGAGAAGAGCATGACATGAATTGTTAGAAATGGCATCCCACTAGAAGTGCATATTTCATTTTGAGTGATGATTTATGATTTGTTGAAAAATAGTTTATTTTTGAAATGTGTATAATTTTTTTTCAAATGTCTCATTTTGTGAAAAAACATGGTAGTGATATTTGGAAAATGATTTTCTTTTTCAAAGGAAAGGAAGAACATTAAAATATGGTTTGAAAATGTAAATTGTTAAATTTTGAAATAATTATTTTGAAATATTTCATGTGGTAAATTTTAAATTTCTAAGACTTAATTTGCTAGAGAGTGATACTTCTAGAGTTTGTTTTGGTGGTAAAAAATTTAACTAGTTAAGAGTAGAAGAATCCAACAAGAAGATTCTTCTAAGAATGTGGTTGCACCTCATCCCTAGGTTAACCAATAGTTAGTTTAGAGTTTTGTACAGGATTTTCAGATTGAGGATAGGGAGAATATAATGGATGAACCAAGGAAAGGGAATCATTTTTTTAGTTCGAGAAGAAGAATACACCAATATTTCAAGGTGATTCAGAACCATTGAAAGAAATGGTGTGGGTGAATAGGATGAATATAATATTATATTCTTTAGCCACATGAGTAGAGATGAAAATCATGCTTCAAATTTATATGTTAGAGGTTTTTCATGCCAATGGTTATATTTAATAGTTCAAGCTAAAGTATACCAAAGAATTGTGGTTGAAATTTTGGAGAATGTTTTGAAAAAAATTTTATCCTCACAAGTTTGGAATTTATAAAATGATGTAATATTTTATCTTAAACTAGTATGATCTCTTGGTGATAAGTTATGTGTCTAAATTTATGAATTTAGACTACTTTGAGATCAATTATTTTTCTAGTGAATCCTTGGAGGAAATCATTTTAAAATCAGAACTGAGGTAAGATATTCACTTTCTTATTTCCATGCTTTCAATAACAGATTATACTGAGATGGTAAATTTATAAATGGTGTTAGAAATAGACATGTCGTGAAATATGGTTGGAGGAAGTATGTTGTTACCTATGGGAAATGGTGGTAACTTTAATGATGTGAATAAGAAAAATTGGGAAACTTATTTCCAAGTAGATGAATTAATCGGAATCAAATAGTTGACATAGTGAATCTTCATCCAAAACAAAAGAGTAAACACGGATGTTTTAAATGTGGTTCATTAGAACACATGAAGCAAGATTTCATGGAACTACCTAAAGCATTCCATAATGGAAACTAGATGGGGAATCTTCAGCACTATTGTCAAAGTATTCAAAGGTCAGGTTCTCAGGACATATCTCATGTTTCACAGACATTGTAATCTTGGGCAGGATGAAGGTAGTAGAATACCTCTCATTATTATATTAGAGAAATCTATGCTGATTCTAGTAACACCATGCCTCCTCAATAAGTAAAATATCAACAAGGTAATAAATACCAAATTACACCGAGTACTCAATTATATGGAGCTGAGAAGTGATTATGGAAGATCAATCGGGACCACCAACTGTGATAGGTATGATTCTTTTTAATTATACACTCATGAAATCCATTTTTATATGGTTTCATCCCATTCATTTATTTCTTCTAGTGAAGTTGATATTATGGGTTTTCATGTTGAGATAATGCATTATATTTTGAAAATTCAAACTCCTCTAGGCCAAAGAGAATGTCAAGCCTTTATTAAAAAGAAATGTTCTATAATAATTGATAAAGATAAATTTATATTTGATTTATTTTTACTTGAGATTAATGTCTATGACATAATCTTGGGTATGGATTCATTGAAAATATTCAAAGATCGCATCGATTTTTATACCTGAAGTGTTATTTTTATAACTGATGATGGTGTCGAGAATCTCTTTAGGCGATAAAGGAATGTAATGTAAGGTGAAGTATGCTTATTAGAACTTTTTTTTTGAACAATCTCATACCAGTTGGTAGAAACAACGTTGAAATCAGTGAATGAGATTAGGGATACAGTTTTCCCCACAATTATTGATGAGTTTCTAGATGTTTTCCAAAAAAATTCTTAGGGCATCCACTCAAAGGAGAAGTGGTGTTTAAAAATGATCTCCCCCCAAGAACTATTAATATTTACCTTTTGTATTATATTATGTTACCAATGTAGTTAAGGGAATTCCAATTTATGTTTGGGGAGTTTTGAAGTAAAGGTTTTATTCATCCTAGAAAATATATGTGGGTAGAATTGGTTTTTTTGTGAAAAAATAAGTGGAACTGTTCTATTATGTGTGAATTATAATGAGATTAGACACATTAAAATAAAAAATAGGTATCAAATTTCACAAATTGATGATCTATTTAATAAATTGAGGGGATTTTATCATTTCTCTAAAATTTACCTTCATTATGCATATCACCATTTGTGGGTTGGGAAGGATTTTTTTTCAAATAAATCTTTTTGGAGTAGATAAGGCCATTATGGGTATGTGGTTATACCTTTCAGTCTTAAGAATTCACCAATAGTATTTATGGAATTGAGTAATGATATATTTCACATATATCTAGATTCTTTAATGGTGGTGTTTTTGGTTGAAATATAGGTTTATTAAAGGACAAGGGTTGAGTGTGAATAATAGTTGGAAATAGTGTCTGGAATCTTGATCGGTAATTGTTTCTATTACAAACTATAAAAGTGTGATTTTTGGATACATTAGGTATATTTCCTTGGCCTTATTATCTCTAAAATGGGTTTTTCTATAGATCCAAAAAATATAAAAGTTTTTATCTTTTGGAAACCACTAAATTTGGACATTGATATACACAATTTCATAAAACTAGCTAGTTATTATCGATGCTTTGTTTGATATTTATCATGAAAATATTCTCCTATGAAAACATTGACGGGAAAAGGTATTCTATTAAAATGGAATGATGAATGTTAGAAGTATTTTATAGAGCTTAAAATTCACCATAAAAAAGAATTTATCTTTATTTTTTTGGAATTAGGACAGGGTTAAGTCGTGTATTGTGATCCTTCGGGGTCTAGGTTGGGATTTTTATCATGTAAGGAGATCATGTTGTTGATTTTGGATCACGGTAGTTATGATTTCATGAGAAGATCTACCCAAAATAGGATTTATATTTATCTACTATAGTCCATTCTTTTAATACTTGTCATCATTTCCCCCTTTGTGAAAAATTTATAGTGTTTAGGGGTCATAAGAGTTCAAAAAACACATTATAACAAAGATATTTAAACATGAGACAAAGAAGATGGATAGAGTATATTCAAATGTTCAACTTAGGCTTGATGTATACACAAGGTAAGGGAAATTATATGGCATATGCATTAAGAATAAAATAGTATGGTCAATTTTTAAAAGAATCATCATATTAGAAAAAGTTTATGTTAGTGACAGGTGAAATACACATGGATTATTAAGAACAAGATAGTTTTATGGTTTTCTTTCCAGTTTATGTTGTTCCGGATTTGGTGGATATGGTTAAAGAGGCACAAACATCAATTTTAGAATGTGTTTTTATGTGGTAAAAACTCAATGGTGGGAATACCATTAAGGGATGGAAGCTGGATGGGAGTTCATTTTTATGGTTTTGATAACATATGGTCATACCTATGGCATATCAGGGACAACTTCTTCATGATTACCATCATTCAATATTGTTTTTTCATCCGGGAATACGAAATATGTATAAAGGGATGAAATCAATGTTTTGGGGGGTCAACTTTAAATAAAGAGTAGTTGAGTTTGTTTCGAGATTCTTAACAAGTATTCCAGTTAAGGCAGAGAATCAACATCCAGTAGGAATATTATAGTCCTTACCAATGATATTTCGGAAATTGGAATGGATTTCTATGGATTTGGTGATATATCTCTCTAATGATGGTTCCAAAACATGATTCCATATGGGTGATAGTGGATCATCTCACAAATTTGTCTCATTTCATCTTTATTCATGAATCTCATACAGTGTAGTACATATATAAAATCTATATCTAAGAATTGGTAAAAAATCATGGAATACCTATTTTAATTCTATCAGAAAGATATCATATGTTTAAACCTCATTTCTGTAAATCCATATAGAAATCCCATGGGACTCGGTTGAATATGAGTATAGGGTATCATCCCTAGAAGGATGGACAACTCTAAAGGATGATACAAACATTGAAAGACATATTGTGTGTTTGTGTAATGGATTTTTTTGGCACGTGAGAGAATCACATATCATTAATGGAGTTCTAATACAAAAACAATTATCAAGAATCGATAAATATGGATCCTTTTGAGGAATTGTATGGGTGTCCTTTTCTGTATCCACTTTATTGTGTGGAATCAAGTGAGACTTCACTAGTTTGACAAAGCCTTTTATAAAAAATAATAGAGAAGATTAATTTGACTCAGAAGAGTATAGAGACGTCTAAGAGTCGTCTAATATCATATGTATATCATTATTGACTATAATATTAATTCATGGTGAGTGATCATGTTTTCTTGAAAATCTCTCAAATTCAAGGGAACCATCATTTTGGGAAGTAGGGAATGTTATTTTATTGATACATAATTTCTTTTGAGATACTTGAATGGGTTGGTGAGGTGGAATATTGATTCTCTTTACCACCATGGTTCAGTTGTTTGCATAATTTTTTCTTGTATCATAGTTGAAAAACAATCAAACTTATCGTAATCATTTGATTTGATTGGATCATATTGACCTACATTTGGATTCTTAATTGGTTCATGTTCTAATATGAATTAAGGATAGGCCAGAGATTTTTTTTATTGTAAAAGCATCATTATAGTGTGGTTTTTATTGATGCATGGTTGGATTCAAGAAGAAACTTTGGAACAAGAAAAGGAAATGGTCGAGAAATATCCTCAACACTTTTAGGAAAATGGTGGTTTTTAACATTCTAAAGACAGAAAGGATAATGGGGGAAGAATATAACAACCCAATTCCAAATATATATAACCCTTTATTTATTTATTTTAATTATTAAATATATTTGGGTTATGTTTGGGAACGTTTTGAGTAGTTATGGAAAGTTTTTAGGGATTTTTTGGAGGACCAAAATTTAAGTATAGTTTCTTGAAATCATGCAACACCATTAGAATATCGTCAAAAGGGAGACAGTAGGCTCTGGGTCAACTAACGTTTAGGCACATAGTCTGGATAAACCATGTAAGCACCAAGGAATAAATTTTGAAAATTGGAATATATGGTTTTTTTATAGTTGGTGTATGGATTGTCTAACCATTTGAGCCAATCGTGTGAGGGTTGTTTTGAGGTAGTGTCTAGTGTGTAGTTTGCGCATAGTTTTCCTAATCGTGCTCCCTAACCGTTCACCATTAGAAATAAGATCTAAAAATTTTGGATCTAATTATAATTTTACTATTAGTAGATTGATATCCCCTATTTTTACCATAACATGATTTCATGCCCTCAATGAATTTGGAGACCCTTAATATTGATCTGGGAGCAGTCTGTTGGTTTTTTTGGTGCATTCGATTCCAGATTCCTTTGTAAATTCTCGTTCATAGTAGCATTCCCTCAACTTCTTATTCTTCCATCTATCAGATTTAGTGATCTAATATTTTGTGGATAGAATCATGTTATATTATTAAAATCAATATGAGATGAGGACTTTTTATTATATAGAACAAGATCTGAGGTGATTTTTGGATGATCTAAGCCAAGTTTTTGGAGTTCTTGTATCGTTCTTCCTTTCCAACTAATTTTTCAAGGTGGGCGGATTTACACTTGACTCCATTTATTATAACTTAATTAATTGGTTATAAATTTTTTTAATTGCTGGAATATGATTGTGAAATTTATGTTTAAAGCTTCTTAGAAACCCTCTTTAGTGGTGGTTTGGAAAATTATGAAAATTCATTATTATGAAAAGTGATTCTGTCACATGATTTTAAAATGATAATTTTTACACAGTTGTCTACTTTTAATTCATGGATATGGTTTATAGAAATTTTTTCTATAAAAGGGTCGGTTATACTAAAATTACTTGAAATGGTTGGTTTGTCATAGTCTTGGCATACATGGTTGGGGTGATTTTATGCTTTCAACATGACCCTAAATAAGGGACACAAACCATTGGTGTACAAAGGAAGTGACCATTGATAAGGGAATTTTCCATTGGTGCATGATGATATTGTCCACTTTGTGATGACATGGTATATTGATAAAAAAACTACTCATGAGTGTGGAACTATCACTAGATCAAGAAGTCGTATGGGGAAAACATATTGAGATTCATTAATCAACCACTTCTTGGGAACTTGGGTGTGTTTGTATATATTATTAATCAATACATGGGTAAGGGATTAGTATTTCATTTTGTTAGTGATGCATCAAGATACTTAGAACATGGCTTGTGGAGTGGGATCTTGGAGCATGTTGGGAGCTGTGGAGTTGGTGTCTTTGGGGTATTTAAGTTTTTTTGGATTTGGTTTTAGCATTGTACTCAAATATGGTTTTGGATGTAGTTGGAATTGTTGTCAGATGGTACTACATGAATTGTGTACATTATTCTCATGTATCATTTACTGTTTGTTGGGTTATTGGATACCTACTTTGGATGTTTAATTTTCACTGGTAATATCATCCCCCAATAGTTTTGGAAGCTATTAGAATTTATTTTCATCCTTTCGTATCTTGTAGATATCACCTAAGTCCAAGTACATTCCTTCTTCCTACTCAATAAAATGAGAAGGGGTGGGATATTACAATGTTCTATTGTCTTGGGTTGTCTCCTTCAGACTGATTCTCGACTTTGTTCCTTTTATTATCATTTCTTATTATTTTTCTTACTTCCATACTTATTTATTATACACCATTATGATTTAAACCTATATAATCTAATTGAATTAGATACCATTGGTGGTAGCCCACCAAGTTTAACTAAAACCCTATTTGAGCTACCATTTGGTTCCCAAATATACTTCATAGAAGTATGTCAAAATAAGTGAAATCTCCCTACTACTAATGGCTATGTAAATATCTAGGATTTGAGTTGTGATATGTGGGATGTGATAGAGATTATTACTTCTTTTTTTATTCCTTTTGGTATTATTACTTTCACAAATTTTGGTCTTCTTTTTCTCTTAGTGACTTCTATATGTTATTTTTTGTTCTGTATGTGGCATCACTATGATATTTCTTGGGTTGTGACTTGGTATTTTAGGACCAACTTATTTTATATGTATGTTCTTTTAAGGATACTTACCTTATTTATATTGTTTTTGATGCTACATATAGTTTATATTCACCCCAACATACCACATATAGACCCTTGCTACTTGTTGATAACCATTAGCATGTGTCATGTGTGTTGGAGGCCATTTAGGGCACCGGTTCGGGGAACTATTTTAGTGGGTTCTAGGTCAGGTCATTAAAAAATGGTATTATGGTGCCTTTTTCTCTTTATTTTCATATTTTTCTAAGTGTACAAGAGACTACGATGTATCACGACATGGTAACAAGCTTCTACCTGGTAGTATATAACTTATAGATGAGGAAAATCCATGTTTCTGTGGGAAAAAAAATTTCATGGAATTAATTGTTATAGTTTATCTATTTTCACCATGAATGTGTATTTTGTTTAATGAGGTTATATTTTATGGGATTTCTAATCTTTGGATAGTATGGTAGGAGGTAATGTTTTCCTGCATCATATTAAGAACATTGGTATTTACTTTCCATTTTCATTCTTTCTTTGAATATTTTCTTCAGTTTCTTTATTATGAAATTTTTTTGAAATTTAATGTTTCAACCTTAACCAAAATAGTATTTTCTTGTACAAATTAATGAAGGAACTATATATAACCAACATTTAAATGGATAAAGAATTGAAATTGTAAAAATTTTAAATAGAACATAAATTGCTGACATCCAAATAAAGTTTCAATAATAATATAAAGAGTGTTTCCCCCCATAACTTGTGTTTTACACTTCATATAATAACACTAGGGTGATGGGGTTGAAAATTTCAAGAGAATTGGAAAATGATAAATAAATATAGTGTATGATATATGAGATATGGATAAATTAAAAAATGGATAGGGTTAAATAAAATAAAATTAATAAACATATTAGGTTTTTCCATCGTGACATGTGAATGGAATCTTATTTAACCAAGCTTGGTTACATGAGGCTTCATTGAATGCTTGAATTTTCCCATGTGTTGGTAATTGGGGGCTAGTGGAGGTAATCTAGTTATGATATTAAGATCCTATTTTTTTAATAATTTCCATAAACTATAAAATCAATTAGTGTGTTAGTAATATTTTTTGAGATATTCCATTCAAATTCTCAATAGATGCCTCATTGTCGACCACCAGCTCAGCACCAAGAGGGAACTGGAATGTATACCCATGTGTTAGAGAGGGATAAGCCACTTCTGGTTCCTCTTGTGGAATTAAGAGAATATATATATACTCATATTATGTATATATTTATATTTTTGATGTGTTATATGGATAATTATGCACTTAAATCCATGTAGATTATATCTGTGTTGACTTGGGAGTTTCATTTATAACATCATCTTACTTTATATAGAGAGGGTATCCCCTAGGAAGTTGAGACTTTTCTTGAGGCTATGCATTCTATATTTGACCATCTAGAGTCACACCTAGATAAGATTTTGAATCATTCCCCATATATTATTTGAGGTTAGTGTAGGTGTTAGTGGGATGTTATAATATAATCTATTAATCTTGTGGGTATAGTATAGAAGGATTTCCAAAAGAGTTTCATTGACAATTTTTTCAATAAGAGCTTCTGGTCTAATATGGAAAGGGATATCAAGAATATAGAGCAACTAATTTTATCAGTTATCGAATATTATTATAGGTTTAATAATTTATAGGGGTTCACCCCTTCTAGAAATAGTGATCAGCTAACTCAATTTTGGAACTTTGAGTATGTCCTTATATAGGGGATGAAGGTATAGATGAATGTATTTCTCCTAACCACTATCGTAGAGATGGTGAATTGGGAATTGATTTCTGAGAGAAATATGAGAGAGTCCATTAGTCCAAGGTTGGAAGTGCTAGTTAAAAGTGGATTTTATTGTGGAATGAAGTGCAACTTTGATGGGTCTAGATATTGTACTGGGGGATAGAGCATCTAAAGAGACAGTGTAGTCATATGTCATTAGTTAGGATAGGAAATTAATTACTATTGGAATTGTGATTAGATACTAGTAAGTTAGTGATCATGTGGAATAATGTCCCACCTCCACAGGTTTTTCAATAAGATGTCATTAGCTCCCTAGTGATAGAGATTCTGGGCTGGTTAAGGGATTGTGACCTGGATTAACTACTCTATGTTATGTATGTGGTCAGATTTTGACTAGTTACATATATTGAATTAGTGTTCAAGGTTCTTATAGTTAGCTTCATTCACAAACATAGTACATTACATCATTGAGAATTTAGTTTGGGACATGGGGTTGAGGTACAAAGTAAATTAATGTATTGGTGACAACTCCCACATACCATTACATTGGGTCTTCTACTGCGAGAGGTATGATCTTAGAGGAATAAACCTTAATATCTAATTTATTTAACATAAGTTATTTTCACTCATTCATGTTTTATCAGTTTCGGAGTCTGGTCTGATGGATTTTATCATTGTAGGGAGTGTTATTTTTAGAGAAGAGGTTACCAATTTTATGGGACCTGTTCATAATACATATGAGTTGTTTTGAATTAATTATGGGAATGGATTGGTCAGTTCCCTTTTAATCCCATAAATATTATCATCGATAAGTTTCCTTTGTGTGTCCACCAAAACCCATTTTTAATTTTATAAAAACCACTTTTTGGGTAGGTGGGAACCATACATAAAGATCCACAACAATACTGCATAAAAAAACAAACCCTTCCATACCACATTCAATGTTCAAAATCAACATTCAAATTACACAAAAATGAAAATTCAATCTCCACCAATGCCATAACCATGTCTTCCATCCATTTTAAATTTTGAAATCCAAACAGACAGTTACTCATACCATCATCACTAACTCGGTCTCCAAATCTCCTTGAGACCCTCACTAACACTGAAGATGTTGGCCATCATATCGTTGTTAAATCTGTCCACCATAAACCCATGTCACCTCCTTGATCATCATCCTAGTCACTGTAGAGAATAACTATAAACACACCATCATCGCCGATGAGAATCACCATGTCTACAGACCATCAAAAAATCCACCACAGAATATCACTGCAACCAGAACGACCTTTCTCAAAAAACACACCAAACCATCACTGAAATATTGGCTTCCAAGAAGAAACACCCAAAAAAATCCCTTCATCTTCACCCATATCCCACTAAAGGAGAAAAAACTCCCATATAAAGAAAAAAATCCTTCACTACTGATAGAGGATGGAACACCAGACAAACCCCAAAAAACCAAAAACAAATTGAATGTCGAACCTGATGCCAAAATAACCAATGTCACAGAGGAAGAGAAATCAACAATAGTTGTGAAAATAACAACTCCGAATACCAATTCACACATACCAAAGTGTCAATATTACCTCCACTCGAGGTCCAACTAGGAAAGGAGTAGGGGATCTTGAAACCAGATCATGGATTTGAGCAGCTGAAGGTCCTAGATGATGATGAAGCTGAATCTAGAAGCTGAACATAACAAGTGGTCTCGATAGTGCCTAGATAAAACCTCAACTGAAGAACCACAAATCCCAAAACCACCTTTGAACCCTTTTTATATCCTACTAGTAGAGGAGCAAAGGAACTAGAGGACAGATCAGGTTTTAATGGTCAGGGGCTTCCGTAGCAAAAAATCATGATAGTGACATCGAAAGACCCTTGAAAAAACCATCAAGAAGAGAAATGACAAAAAACAAAAAACAAGATCCCACCTCAAGGCTATAATAGAATATAACGAAACTATAAGTATAGAGTGAGAATGGATCATTGATTTTAGAAGATAGGGGAAACCCTAGAACCCGATAGGGGGTGTCAAGAGAGAGCGGAAAGCCCTAGAGAGAAGGGGGAAATCCTTAAAATCATTTCCTATGAGTCTCCTAAATGTGTAAGTTATGTTTACAATGGAATGTGGTACTTACTAGATGGTTGAGAAATTCCTAAACAACATAATCCTTGTGGATTTTGATCCAATATTGGAAGCCTTGTACAAAATGGTGGAGGGGATTGGACGTTAGTTTACCCACCTATGGTGTACCAATTTGGGGATGTTTTTTCTAAAGACTTATCTTTATTTCCTCCCCAGGAGGATTTGGAATTAACCATGAAACTCATGTTGGGTAATGATCCTACTTCCATACATCCGTATCAAATGTATCTGACAGAGCATTGTTATTTAAAGATACTTCTTCATGAATTATAGACCAAGTGGTTTATCCACCCCAGTAAATCCCCATAGGTTTCATTTTTTCCATTTACTAATAATTATAACTATACATTATGGATGTGTGTGTATTATTCACTAGTATATATGGAAGAAATTTTTTATAAAATTAGGGGATCTTATATCTTATCTAAGATTAAAATGAGATAAGGTTACTTCCATCATAGGGTGAAACACTCTAATATACCATGTATAGATTTCCAGTGTAGGTATGAACTCTATGAGTATATTGTCATGTCGTTTAGATTTATGAACACACCATTAATGTTTTTAGCCATAGTGAATATATCTTTCCATCCATAACAATATTTATATATGGTGGTTTTTCTGGATGACATCCTTATATAATTCTAAATGATATAGGATCACGCACAACACCTAATGATCTTTTTAGGAACACAATGGGAGCACCAGTTGTATGCCAATATCTCAAAGTATTATTTTTTGATTGACTAGGTACACTTATTTTGGAATATCATATTAGAAACAAGAATGAATGTCAATCCTAATAAAGTGAGATATGTAATTTTTTAGTAATAAACCACCATTTTTTTACTATTTATATATTTGTATATCTATTAGTCTATTACCAATGATTTATTTAAAAATTTCCCTATTTGGAAGTGTCGCTATCATGTGTGACCAAAATGGGGTAAATATCATTTAGTTTGAATCATGGTAGAATTAGTTATAAGAGTTGAAGGGTGTATTTACCTCATCACAAATCATGATCTTTCCAATTCCATGTAGAGATTATGTTGCTTATTACCATGCATCATGTATTTGGTTGGGAGAAATTCTGATGTTGGGGGTCAAGTCATAATGTATGGGTCTTTTCCATTGAATCATCATGGAAGTAATTACCATATACACAATATTGAGTTGGAAGTGGTTGTATATGCCCAGAAATGGGGGAAATACTATATCTTGGGAGAAATTCTTTTGGTTTATAAAGACCATAAAGGTTTGAGCTACATTATTATATAATGAGTCCTAAACCTTCGGTAGTGAAGGTGGTTTGAGTACCTCTAGTTTTTTTAATATTATATGGCATATATTTCAAGGAAAGGAAACATAGTTTATCATGATATAATCCTAAATACGCAGCATCTGTTTATTCAAGATTTGAGTTGTAAAAGGAAATTGATAGATATTTTTTCAAAATTTCACCTAGGATACAAGGTGGGCCATAGTCAAGATATTATGTAATCATTATCTATTTTTATTTTTATATTGATTTAGATTAAGAGGATTCATATTTCAAATCCCATGTTTTTCCCTAATATATAACATTGATGGTTAGGAACTACCACTAGGCTAGACTATAGATGAGGATGATATTATTCATGTCCACATACATGTTTTATTTTCTACTGTAATGTGTGAGAATTTCATGAGGGAATATGATATTTTCATGTGGTCTGTACGCACTGGATTAATAAAGATGTATCATGATCTTTGTAATCTATATTGGTGGACAGACATGAGGATGGAAAAATCAGGGTTTATTACATGGTGATCTATGTATAAGTATGTGAAGATCATGCATCAGTATCTTATTGGTCTCCTATGTTACATTATCATTCTAGAGTATTGATGGAAGTATTTCACCATGGGCATCATTATAGGATTACCAAATAAACCCTTTTGGAAAGATACAGTATGGGTCCCTAAGAATCATTGTAAGAAGGTCACCAATTTTCTACCTATTCAGGAGATATTTATGATCTATTACCTGTAAGTTTTATATGTCTATAAGGGAACCCTAAAAAAATAATTTATTATAGAGATACTTCGTATACATCACAGTTCTATATGTTGTTACTTAAATCATTAGGTACTCAAGTAATTTTGAGTATAGCCAACCACCCTCCGATAGATGGAGGCTATTTAGAGAAAATTATGATGCTGGAAGACATTTTGAGGTTGTGTTTTCTTGGGAGAACAATCTATTTATTTTTGTACTAGTCAATAAAAATATTTATATTGAGATGATAATAAAGTAAACTTGTATGAAATTATATGGAAGGTCATTTCATTCATCGAGATATTAGCTCGACGTAGTGTGCTTGTGATGGTTGGGCCGAGACACATTCAAGAGATGTCAGAGAATGTACAATTGATTTATAAGAAGATGGATATATCTTAGAGTATTCAAAATCATATATGGAGCATAATATTCGACCCATTGAGTTTGAGATAAGTAAACTGATATTTTTTATGTTTCTCCTAGATTGGGGAACCATTATACATGGAGGAAGGGAAATTGGTGTACTGTTACATGGTTCCATTTGATATTGTGGAAAATGATGTTCCAGTTGAATAATGACGTGATATTCTATTGATATTTAATCCATTTCAAGATGTATTCCATGAATCTCACCTTTGGAATTCTTTCTGGTCCATATCACTTGATTGACGCTAAGGTTGTTTATCTCAAGGCTGATGTATCATGTTAGGATCATCTGGTTCATATTATGGATAATAGTAAGAATACTATCCATCGAATATATAATATTTTGGAACATATACTATGGAAAAAGGGTCCAATCTAAGGGGTAAATGGGTACAGTAATAGGACATGTGGACCTAACGGCCATATTTGTTAATTTAGGAGCCCGATGATATTTAATGGTGCAGCTTGGGGATGAGTTGTCTTGAGGTGGGTAGGATGTTATAAACCACTCTTAATATGATCTATGGAACTATTAAATTTATCAAAAACCCATTATTATTATATTTTAAGAAGATTTCAATGGTCTTTGTGATTTCACAAAAGTTTTTGTGAGGCTCAGGAGGAGGTTGGGGTATGAATCCAATTGTTTCCAATGCCACTGTCTAAAAAACAGTCTTCATATAGGATGATAGATCCATTAGAAACCAAATAAATTACTAGTGGGGTCCACAGGCTAGCCCAGGGTTTCTAACATATTTTTTAATAGAAAAAATGTTCATTTACTCATTTTTATCATTTTCCTAATTAACTCTCATTTTTATCTCTTTTAGGGCAGTATCAACAACATTGGAGTTATCCACTCTTCTCGTGGGTTCTTGGTTGTTTGTCCATCAATGAACCTCTAATATTAATTATTTTTATTGAATTGGAAGGATCCTAGTAATCTTAACACACTACCAATTTCCAGTCATCATTTTAATTTTCATCAAAATCTCCCCTACCATATTTTCTATAAATGTTTTATTTCTGGTATTTTTTCTAACTTCCCTATTTCTCTCATTTCCCCTTAAAAAATATGTTGATGCTCGACAAGTGTAATTATTCTAAACTAATGTAGGTTTTATTTTTATTTCATATTAAAGTCCCACCATCTTATTTTATTTTCTGGTTAATGTAGTCACACCGAGTCACCATACAGTTGACCTAAAAAAATAAATTACATTTCTTGGGTACCTTAGTGATGTCTTCAATATTTCATTTCACTTGTAAAAGATGTTGTAATGGGTGTAACTTTGTAGAAACTATTCAAGTGGTGAGTTTTTCTTTTAATCCTTTCTTTTGGGTGAATTAATAGGGTATTTTAGGGACGCCTTTAGTGACATAACACTTTAATGTGGAATTTTGGTTCCATAAGATGAACCCTAGGACCTAGTAGATTTTATGGTAATAAAATTGTTAAGTGAAAATGTGAATGAAACCAAAATGTAGAACATGGAAGAAATTTTATATTTTTTATATTTAATATGTGGATTAACAACATAGTTGTTTATCTTGAAGTTATTGTTAGTTTATAAAAACTTTGAATACTTAACTAGATTCCTCATGATTTGTGTTGGTGTGAAATGTCATAGAAGAGCCAAGGATATCATTAGGGGATGCTAGTGAATTTCAGTAGTGTGAATACACCGTTTGATTCAATGAGGTTTGCTATTATGGAATTCCTTGATCGAGTTAGTAGATTCTACATTGATTCATTACTCTAAATTACATTTGGTGGATCCCCTTTAGAATCAGGTAACACTTACACTTATTGAATTCCAAAAATTAATGTTATAGATTATTTAGGGGTACTCGTGTTGAATACATCAGGATAAGATCCTTAGATTTTACATGATAATTCTTTTGTGTAATTCCTGATGTGGGAGCCATAGATTCAAATTGATTTGTACCATTTAATTTCATGGGATTTCCATTTAGTTCATACTCAACTAATTTTTTTTCTTATTAATGGCTAGAAGATAATTTCTAGATAACCCATGTGGATTTACTTGGGATAGCTGATTATGGTTTCCTTAGTGATGTCCCTCAGAACCGGATAGATCCATGACACTTCCAACATGTTTAGAGACCAAAATTGGTCGTAGTAGGTAAGGATATCTTAGGTTTTCCCATTAAATCCCAAGGCAAGACTTTCTTCCTTCTATATTCACAGTTTATTATTATTTTTACTACCCATACTAATTTATTAAAAACCATTATGGAATGCACCTATAGTGGATAATTTCATTAGACACCATTTTTTGTGGCCTAATAAGTTTTTCCCACACCCTGTTCCAACTTCTTTTTTGTACTAGAAAATACTTCATAGATGCAAGTCGGGAAAAGTTAAAGTGACCTACTACTAACGCCTATTTATATTACTGTGATTTGAGTTCGGAATTGGGATTCATGCTAGATCTCAGGACTACTATTTTTTTATTTCTTTTTGTCTTTCTCATTTTTTATTATCATATTTTTTTACATTACGTGACTTATATTTATTCATACATGTTTTGAATGTGGCATCACTTTGATTTTGCATGGGTTGTGACTTGGTATTTTAGAACCTCTTTATTTCCTCTAGATATTATTTTTATGATTTTTTATATATATCAATTGTGTTGGACTTTTACAATACTATATTTTTTCCCAAACATACCACTTATAGACCCACACTGCTTATCAGTATCCATTAATGTATGAGTAGACACACTCAAGGCCATGTGGTGTGCCATCACAAGGCACCTGTTCAGTGAATTTTAGGTTAAGTAGTCACAGATGATATAAAAGAATGAATAAATTTATTCTCAAATTATAGATTTTAATGTTTATAATGAAGTGTAAATGGACATTTTATCACGTCATTATCATGGTCTATACCCACAATAATGACCGTATATGATCTTCTTTATCCTTTTGGTCATTGAGATTGTTGATGTCATTTATTCATATTAATCCTTAGATTGGGAAAACATTTACCTAGTATCTGGACTCCCCATATTTAATTCATTGAATTATTTATGGTTCCTTATAAAAAACGTCACTTCCTATTATAATTACAACTGAACTCTTCAGTTTTTTTCAACATATTGTTGTCATATAGCCTTATTTTTTATAGGAAAAAACATCTTCTTGTCCCTTTGATACATTTTCCTATGTGATTCTTTCCACATTAATGGCATGTAGTAAGTTGAATCTACAATACTCTATGGTATTTATCAGTTGAAATTAAATTAATCTTCATTTTTAACCTATTTGGTGTGTTTATAAATTTATATGGGTTCATGTTGTTAATCATAACTCGAGATAGGTTGTTAGTCTTTAAAAAATATTCTTCAATCCAAATCCTATCATGTTTTGTTTCTCATTTTTATAATCACTCCTTTGTCCTTCCTATCCATTGTTAACTTAGTTACACCATCCATCCATTTCCTAAAATAAAGAAACAATATGGATGAGAATACTTATAAAAGGATGATTATGAACATATAAAAAATAACTCATAGAAAATGTGTTCACCCTATATTATGAAATTTTAGGTTTCAATCTATGTTTTACATTGTCATTTCCAATTATTATTTCTAAAATATATATATTCACATACTTAATAAGGTGTTATTAATATAATTTGAATTAATAAAAGAAATCTCCCAAGAGTTTCAAACTAGGTGTACATTTAGGAATCTTTTTCATATACTGAGTCTAGATCAAGTTAATACCTAACTAGACATTTTCTGTGTTATTAAACCTAGCTACATCTATGCCAACGAATTCATCCACTAGTTTGATTACTTATATGGATTTAATTTTAAAAAAAACACATAGTCTATATTTTACAAAAAAAAATTATTTTTTCTATATTTAGACTTGTCTCTATGTTTATAACTTATGATTTATAATCCTAATACAAAAAAATTCTCTAATACCGACTGAGATTATCCAAGATAAACAAAAAATATGTATTACACTATTTTTATAATTTAATGATTACCCCTTATAGGAAATCTTGAAATCCTAGATCCCAATGGTTTATTATCTCTGAATATAGGCTATAATTGAATATTTATTACACATTATTACATTAAAATATATCATAATCAATACTACATAAAACATACTTCTACACATAGTCCAATATATAATTCACAGGTAAATAGAAAATAAAATAATAGGTCAGATAAAATTATCAGTAAGAGAAACTTTTCAATGATACATAGTGGGTTAGATAATAAACATGTGAGAGAAAATGAATTAGTGGAGAAATGTATAATTAAAAGTGACATGGAATCTTAATAAATGACAAAACATCAATGATCACTATATGAGATAAATTAATCACCCTTGATGTATAAAATATAAACCATGAATTAGAAACATGTGAAAGTAATCGTACACCATAGAGACATAGTGTACAAATGTATCATAACATAGAAAAGTGACATATTCTTCATCACATGTAATTGTAACATTAGGAGAAAACTCAAAAAAGTCAAGACATTAAATTGCAAACAAACCCAATCATGCCAATGCATTATGTTGTGATAAAACTTAATCATTATCATAAATTATGTTGTGTAAAAACCCAATCATGTCCACGCATATTCATTATCACATGAGATATAAAACATTAAACAATTCATTGGAGGGTGATATATAATCCCACCAATCACATAATGATATATCATACTTATTTATGAAAATTAAATTATTCAATCGTCTTATCATGAATAAACCATAAAAAGGAAAAAAAAATTAGATCATTTCCAAATGGTATTAGATAACATGAAATTTATATTTGATTGGTTGTCTATATAAATTTAATCTTTTGAAATGAATATAAAATCATTTAAGGGATTATAAAAAACCCAACCAGATACCCTTTAAATACTGGCACCCAACCTTATCTGTCACATACCCGAAGTGCGCTCTTGATTCCAACTTGTTTAAGACTAGCACCCGGGAATCAAGAAACAGTCATTGAGAATGATTTATCCAAACCTAAAAAAACACATTGAATATATACATATAGAAGAGGGAAACATTTTAACAGATAAATATATTCCATAACATATTAGGAAAAATAGAATAAGTGCAATTAAAAAGGTTAAAAAACAATATCCAAGAGCCAAGTCCAATACAGAGGATAGAAAAATTAAAATATCTCCTCCAACAGCTACTTGTGAGAGTGTGGGAAATCTCCCACCATCTCTCCAACAGTTAACCAGATCCTAGGATATAAAAAAACTCTCTGAAACCCTATGGAGCCTTGTATTTCTTGACATTAAAAGACATATCAATTTCTATGCACCACTGAATGGTTGTGATTGGTGTGAGCTAGCAGGATCGGTAGGGTCCTGCCCAAGTGTTCCGTTTCTTGTCTTGGTAAAAATAATCCAAGAATTCTCAACTTTAAATAAAATAATGAATGATATATTGTTTAGTAGTTTTATATCAAAAGAATGGTAACAAAATTAAATATCCCTTTTTCCAAATTTCCAAATAAAGTAAACATTTTCAAAACATTTCATATCTATATATCAAAGAAGATATATCAAAACAAAACTAAGTAGGTATCACATATCATATCAAATCCATGGAAGTACATCAAAAACACTACAATCCAAAGTATTTGAAATAGTCCAAAGCATATGTAACATCCTGTCAAGGATCACACTAGGTTAGGATAGCTAATACACTCATACCTAACATAGAAAATCATGAGAATCAATTTCTTAGATAAATGAATCAAATAAAGATAGAAGATTAACACCCTACCAAGTGAACTCCCTAACAGATCAAACATTACCCAAGAACAAAAGGCCTAAGGGGGAGAGAAAATCCCTAAGAGAAAACCCTCTGAAAGTGGATGATGTCTATTACTATTCCTTACACCTATGTACCCAATGCTAACAATGTGTTAAATTTTACAAACCAAATAATCATATCATTTCATCAAAATCATTCTTTAAAAACCCTTTTCAGAAATCCATTTCAAAATGCTTTGAAACCCTTTTTCATTTACCAAAACTCGAGGAAAATAACATTTTATAAAAACCCATTTCACACAAAGAGAAATAAAATCAGTGAATCATCCAATTAATTTATAAAAAATCATCAAAACAAAAGAAATTAAGATCATTAAACACAAGATAGAGAGGGAACCACCAACCTAAAACTCAACTCACACACACCTCCAACAAAATCCAGCCACAAGGAAGAACAAAATAATAATAATTGAGGTCTTGGGACCAATATACACATATCAGAACTGATTTAATTTAGAAAAAGTTCCAATGAAGTTGAAATATGACAACATACCTCAAGAGCGCAAACCTGTTGTAGCAGAACCTACAAAGGATCAGCCCCCATAACAAGATCGCACAACTGATCAGGAAAATAATTCAAAAAATTAACACCATGAATCAAAAAATCCAATACAAAAACACAACAACTCTAGAACGATGAAGGGAAACATAAAATAATAAAGGATTTTACAGCCTGAAAAGATATCATGCATAACCCAGATGATCAAATGTAGAAAAAATCTATCCTAGGGGGAAAATTGGTTCCCAAAATCACTAGAGAATGCTTCTAGGTAGAGACAAATAAGGCTAGAGATGAATAAAAAAAATTCTCTGAGAAGTATCCTAAAATAAAAAAACTCTAGATGATTTCACGGTTTTTCATCCTAATACATGTAGTCTAATCCATGAGGTCTATATATTTAGAAAAAAATCAAATTTTTATTAAAAACCTAATTTTTAACATTACATAGAATGTAATCTTCACATGGATTGTACTCATTCCACATTTTATACCAAGATCATGAATTATTCCAAGTGAACAATACATGGTGTGTAATCACATTAGATGGTGTTTAATCAGCATGTAGACAATGAAAAAATTATTTTCAATTGAAAACTCTATACCACAATGGAAATTCCTTGAACATGCAGATAACCATATTAATCCAATACACATTTATACCCAAACTCTATTAATTCAAACAAACATAAATCCCTAAAAATTAGGCAATTTTCCCCCATTAAATTAACTCTATAATTGGGAGTCACTAGATACATCCAATTAAAGAGAAAAGAAAATAAATGGAATGGAATTACCAAAAATATGGTAATGTTATGTTACAAACCCACCGCTGTAATATTTTCTATACCTGGGAAGTCATGTAGAAGAATAACTTCTAGAAAATAGGTGATTCCATTACCCCCTCATCAATAATTATCTCTAAAAATTCTCATACAAATGTTATTTTTTCCTCCAAAAAACTTTCACCAATGGAATTGAATTCCCAGACAATTATTTCACTTAAGAGTCAGCAATCTCTATAGGCTTCTCCACAACAGAAACATCTATCTCTAACTCAATCTCTATCCAACATAGAATGTGAGAGGGGTCAGAATGGTATTTACTAATTTTTGATATGTGGAAAACATCATGGATTCATATCTACTAAACTAGAAATTACAACCTATAACACCCCAATATTTTAGGGTGTGTCTCATCTTAAATAAATTCAATTTCTTTGATTGTTTACATTGCACGCAATGACCAACTTAACTGTACAATAAAATATTGTTAAAAAATATCCAATATATTAGTGGGAATAAATTGTGTTAAAAACATTATCAAATTTATATATATTAAATCTTTTTTACATTCATCTAATATATTTTATAGTCATAATATAAGAACAAATCAAATTTTATGTATAAAATAAGTATTTTTCTAAAAAGACAATTTTCCCTCCTTTTGATGGCACGCTTGTTTTAAATCCTATTTTGAAATTTTTATAAATTATAATAAAACAAAATAAACTTATTCATTGAAATATTAATATCAAAATATAATTTTATTTATTTAAATAATTTTCTAATAAATTTCATGTTTTGATGAATAATGAAAAATACTGAATTTCAATTAAAAACAAATTTTTTATCAAAATAATATATAGTGTTAAAATATGTTATTTAATGGTTTTAAAGTATAATTTGATTAATTTTTCATTAGTTAATATAATTTCATCCATTTTAATAAATTTCACATTGAATATGGATATAAAAACTTTTCAATCTTTTGAATGTTTTCACTTTAAAAACACATTTTTTCATTCCATCAAGGGGATTAAATTTAAATTAATTTTATCCAATTATATATGTCATGTTTTGAAAATTTGGTTCCATATTTTGAATAAAAAGACTCATAGATATTACATAGTTCCCTTTAATCTTTGGATAACATGAATAGTAACCTTAGTAATTTCATTAACTACCATGGTTAAGGGTAAATCTGGTAATTTAGGGTATAACTAATATTATAATTATAATAAAATTACCCTAAAACTTGTTCTGGTTTTATTGTAATATTTATTACTAACCTAAAGAACCATTGGATCGATTTTATGGCCTCTTGGATCCACTTGGGTGACTTTAATCCTTTTTTTGTATTTTATTCTATGGAAAGTCCAATTTGTCACGGTTGTTTTTTTACAGGTGTTACAATTTTTATATATGATTATTCAGAATATTTCCTCTACAATAAATAGTATTTTTTAATAAAAAAATTCTTAATCAGGTTAATTTATTTTTATTTTTTTTGTTAATAAATAATTAACATAAAGGCTTTCACAAAGATGGTGTAATAATTGTTTAATTAATGGAAATATCCAATAAATGATATTAAAAATATTAAAATAGATATATTTTGACATAATTATTGCGATACATGACTTTTCTAGATGAACTTTAATATTAGGGATGCATTAAAGGTTTTATCTTGAAGTTAACTCATGTACAGATATTTTGTAAAAGTCCAACTAATGAATAGCATCAAAATTCACATTAATGATATTTTAAAAATAATTAATTAAATGGTATAAAATTAATAAAAATATAAAATTAGTCCAAAATATTGGAATAATGTTTAAAATATCTTCCATGACTCGTTTATGGTATGTTTCTCATCTTATGGTAACTATACTAACCTTCAATGAGTAAAAACACATGTTGTCATGGTAAGAGTTAAAGGGTTTAAATAAGAGTTAAAACCAAAAGATAAGGGAGATAATGTGACCTAAGCTTGTCTAAAAATTATTGGATAAAAATTATTATAACCTTAGTACCTTAATATATAATCTTACTTGTTTAATACACACATTCTTATAAAAATTACTTTTATATTATTTATATCAAGGATACTTACAAAATGTCACTCTCTTTGTATTTAATATCATTTATGTGTCCACATAGATACAAAATCAAGATATAAAAGAAACTAAAGGTCTATTTTTATCTTAAATAAATTATTTTTAGTATATAAATTTATTATTATTTTTTATAATTAATAACTACCCTAAATGCTTCTTCAATACTGAAATAGTATTTATTTATTTAACAGAACTATTAAATAATTGATTTTAAAAGTATTAATTTTGATATATTTGGGATGAGTTATTAATTATAATTAATTTAACATATCTATATGATATATTATATATTTCAAAAATAATTAAATTCTAATTCCCACTTGGTCTTGATGTATTTAAATTCAAATTAAATGAATAGTATCAAATTTGAAAATAATGATATTCTATTCAATTAATATATTATAAAATTATTCAAAAATCAAGAAAAACTTAGATAATAAAAAATTAGATAATATATGGTCCAAAAAGAATTATCCTATTCATTTATTGTTTATGTGGAGGTCTTTGACTCTAGAATAGACTTGTAATATTTTAATATTTTGAGGATTTTGAAAAGTGCCCCTCGCCTTGATTATAAAAGGGAACCTCCTCCGTCACTTCATCACAAAACGTTGAGCCTTCTAACTAAACCAAATTCTACCCATTTATCGTCTAAATATCTTTATTTATGTTCTAAATGTTTTTTTTCTTCCAAAATACCTACCCTAGATCACATGAGAAGATATTAAAGGAAGTCTGCCAAAGAAGTGTTAATCACCTTTATCAACTCTTTCATGTTTGATTCTTATTATACTTCTTATTCAGGTGTTGTTTCTATGATAAAGTAATAAATATACTATAATATATATTATAAGGTTTTATTATGATTATGGGACAACCATATTTATCATTTTACTCATCCTATGAAAAATGAAAGCACAGTGTGTGCGTGAATAGTTCTTACCCTCTCCATGATGTGGTGTGATCTTTTTTTCATCACCACTTTACTTGGATGGGTATAATGATATAAATAATAGATATATATGATAAATATGAAATAATATTTATTTTTTAAAAATCATATTACTATCAACTACCTTAACCTTTCACCATTAATGGGAATGATATCATCGCTTGTGCATATGTACAGCCTACCATCTCCACACCGCAATGCGATTAATTTTCCATCCTCAACATTGAATAATTATAAAATAAATATATAATTAATAAATATGATATTTATTACCTTAATATCATTATATATATGACTAAATTATATCATATGCATGAGAACTAGGACATACATGACAAAACAAGCGTATGAAGATGATGCAGTTGGCACCCAAAAGAATGGTAATGATGAAATATTATTAACAAAATAGAGATAAAGTGATTTAATAGGGCCATATATTATATAATAAATATTAATATGGTTATTTTATAAATTAATAGAATTCTTTAAACCATTATATAAGAGTCTAAATCATGTTTAACTAATGTAAAGAACTAGGTATGGATTTCTCATCTCACTGTTACTTTTGTGAGATATATGCCCTTTTCACCACTTATTCCATGTTTGTGGTGTTTTTACTACCCGTTTATATATCATATAATAAATATAATTGTTCTATTGATATTCTAAGTTTCATTTAATTTTATTCCTTTATGGTTATTATGATTAAAATGCTTTAAAGTGGTATGAGACACTTTGGAATGTTTAAAAATTAGTTTCCTTAAGAATTTTCAATGATCTCATTTAAGGTATCTTCATCTATGTATAAATCCTTTGTTGACTCCCATAATTCATTAAGATTGATCTTTTATGATATTATTTACCATATTATATTGAATTTTTTATGATAAATTTTACTTTGGATGTGCTATTTTGATACTATTCATGGTTTGTGGTTAAAGTATTCACGTTTCGTATGCTAGTTTTTAATACAAATTTTTATGCTATTTTTGATTTTCCCCGTTAATATGAGGAAATTAATTGGGCATATTAATTTATTGGTGGGGTCCTCTATATCCCCTCAATGCATTGGTAGGTCTTATAGGACAAACTTTTTTGGGTATTGGCCAAGGCCTTACCCGTTTATGTATGGTGGCATGGTCAATACCTTGATGATATGTGTATGATGTCTCACATTTTGCATTCCAAATTTATGAGATTAGTTATTGATATTCCATGTGATTATTAAAATACTATAATATCCCCTGTTATTTTTCATTCTCATGTGATTATTTATATATAATTAGTAGTCATTTTGGATTCCTACCATATTATGCTCAGGTTATTGATTAAATGATATGTGTTTCGGTTAATCACCTTGCTATAATAATATATGCTTGTTTATTATAGATTCTATTGTATGTATACCCTTACTAATATTCTGATATCTCCCCTTTCTTATGTTTCATCATTCCATAGGATTATAAGAATTATATTATGATTGACATGCCGGGATACGCTAAGGTGAATAATGGTGTTTTCTAAGTAAACCTTTTTCTATTTTATGATTAAAAAGTAATTATTAATAAAAATATATATATCTAGTTTTACAATACTACAAAAATATTGGCCCTTTTTGGATGTGATTTCTTGTATCTTATTCCAATGTAATAAAGTAAGGAATCGGTTCTGGACTACTGGATTATGGATTTTTACAGTTGGTATCGAAGCAAATTTAGTAGAATCCTTGGAAATGAGATTTAGGAATACATAGATTATGGAACACAACCCATGGGATTTAATGTGTGATAAAAAATTCAAGAATAATTCCATTTTCTTTTTATAGACATATTATTAAAGGTAAAGATAACATTTAGGGTTTATATGGTCTTTAAATTTAAGATAATTGTGGGTATTTATATTATTGGGAATGAAAAATGAAGCGTATGAGATAACATTAATGGTTAAAACATTTATTTAATGATGAATGTATTTAAGATTTTTTTGAGGATTCTTATCACATTTTCGAATAATATTTATATAGTTTAAGAAAAAGGAAAAACAGCATGTTGGGTGACAACCAATCATTTCTAGCAAGGCCATGGGGTTTCAATGCACAATTGAAGGGAGATAAGGGTGCAATGCCTACCACTAAACTATGTGAAGTACTTGTTAGACTTATATTTTTTAGAAAATCTATCAAATGGATAAAGGTTATTTTGATTTTGGGGACATTTTTTTATCAAATAGATAACCTTGGGATTGTAAAATTATTTTATGATTAAGTAATGAATTTTATTTCAAAATATGTTTGCTATTTTCATAATCCAGAAAGATTGGGGTCAACATAATATTATTATGAATAATTGTTGAATTATATTTTTGAGACAATTATGATCTTATTGTGGAATTATGGTAATTCAGCTAATTTATGGAAATGGTTATCATATCTTGGAGATTATGTGATTTTAGAAATTAAATTTTTAGTATAAGACATTAAGAGTGATTGATATTATTTGGAAAACTATATGATCAAATATCTATAATTTTTTTGTTTCAATCATTGTCTAGAATATATTTGAGGAACTATAATAATTTTTTGACTGATTAATTTGAAACTTTGGGTATTACATTTGAATTTTTCAGATTAATGTTTATTTGAGGGAATTATCTTATCTTATCATATCCTTTTTGGTTTTTCTTAATATATAAAGATAGTAGGAATAGATAGTTATACATTTATGGATTTTTTTATCAGTATAATTTCATTTGAATTCTTCAACCATGAAAAATTATTCTTAAATACTAACTTTTTTAGAGAAAAAGATGAATTTTTTGTGGAAATTGATTAAAACATGAAACTATATATGTAAAGTAAGTATGTTTCCTTATGTTCTTATTCTAAGAATTAAATTAATTCATTAACATTAGGAAAATTATTATGAGACAAAAACGTTATATGTTTACTTCCCTTACTTTGAAGACAATGGCATCTTTAACCCATCACAGATTTAAGGTTTTGTGATGGTAGACTATGTGATGACAATGTTCTCGATCACATTCCAATAGAACTTCAATGTAATATTTCTCCTCCATGTCAAAATTTTCAAATTTCTATAATTTTATCCTATTATAAAGCCTAATTTTGTGGTGACCTTCATATTTCTATTTCCCTTTTATTAAGAGGATGTTTTATTATCCCTATTTCCCATGTGGGTTTTTCACAGTAGAATTTTCAAGTGTAAACCACTGATTTTGAAATTAAAATTCTTAATATAGAGGAATGAATTTATTGAATGATGGTAGAATGTAACACCCCATGATTTTATGGTATGTCACTTCTTAAATAAATTCAATTTCTTTGATATATTATGTTGCATGTACCGCGTAACTTAACCGTAAAAGGAAATATTATTATAAACTTGCCTTTAAATTTGTGGAAAGGAATTATATTAACCAAATTATAAAATTTATTTATATTCACATGTTTTGACATTAATCCAATAGATTTTATATGCTTAATATAAGAACAAATCCAATTTTTCGCATAAAAGAAGTATTTTTCAAAAAACCCAATGTTTCCTCCTTTTGATGGTGCATAATTTTTAAATCCAGTTTTTGACACTTTTATGAATTATATATTAAAAAATAAAATTCTTATTTGAAATTATAAATTCAAAATTTACTTTTGTTTAGTTTTTGGTATTTTTCTAATAACTATTTTGTTTTGATGAATGGTGAAAATACAAAATTTTAATTGAAAACAACTATTTAATCGAAAACAATTATACTGCTAAATTATGTTATTTATTTAATTTAAAGTATAATAATATACATTATTTATCCTTTAATACAATCTATTCCATTTAAAAAAATCACTTTGAAGGTGGGTATAAATTGTTTTTAATCTTTTAAAACTCGTTTTCTTGTTTCCTCAACGAGGTTAATTTTAAATTATTTTTTTCTAATCCTGTATAATGAATTTTAAAAAATTGATCTATATTTGGAATCAAAATTTCAAAATATATTTAACATTCCAATTCTATTCTGGTAAAATATGAATAGTGGCTTTATAATTTTTTTAATTACAACAGTTAAGGGTAAAAAGGGTAATTAAGGGTAAAAATAATATTATAAGTACCATAAAAATACCCTAAAACTTCTCATAGTTTTATTTTATGGGTTATTTTTGATCAAATTAATCCTTGGGATTATTTTATGGCCTCTTGGATCCATATAGATGACTTTAATCCTTTTTTATTGTTTTATTCTATGGAAAGTCCAATATATCACACTCATGTTTTTAATAAGTGTTATATTTTTTATATATGGTAACTTAAAAGATAAAATAAACTATAAATGTTATTTGGAAACATAAAATTTTTATCTTAATCATGGTAATTTATTTTAATTTTTTAGGAAATTAATACTTAACATAAAGGATTTCGTAATGATGATGTAGTAATTGTTTAACTAATGGAAATATCAAATAAATGATATTATAAATATTAAAATAAATATATTTTGGCATATTTTATTCCATAAATGACTTTTTTGGATAAATATGACATGATAGGTATTCATTAAGAAAATTCCAATTTATCTTGTATATTAATATTTTTTAAAAGCGAAACTGATGAATAGTGTCAAAATTTACATTAATGATATTTTAAAATAAATAATATTTTATTAAAATATATAAAATTCATAAATATATATAATAATTCAAAAGTATTTTAATAATATCTAAAATTTCATCCATGACTTATTTATGGCTTGTTTGGTATTTTATATTAACTATACTAACCTTAAAAGAGTAAGAACACATATTGCCACGATAAGAGTTATAGGATTTGAATAAGGGTTAAAACAAAAACATAAGGGAAAGAATTTGATCTAAACTTATCTAAATATTATTTGATGAATATTATTTGACCCTAATCACCATGATTTCTAATTTTAATTTTTTAATGTAAAATGTTCATTGAAAATAAATTTTATATTATTTAAATAAATGAAAGTTACAAAATGTCACTCTCTTTGTATTAAATATCATTTATGTTTTCATATAGAGAAAAATCAAGATCTGAATGAACATAAATGTATATTAATATATTAATTAAATTAATTAAAACATTTAAATATATTTTTAATTTTCTAAAATTATATACCTATCTTAAATTCTTCTTCAATACTAAAACAGTATTTATTTAATTAAGTGTAAGATAAAATAATTTATTTTAAAAGTATTAATTTTGATATATTTGGGATTATTCAATCTTTGTAATAAATTTTATCGATATATATGATATATTAGATACGTTTTAAATCATTATATTTGAAATATCACTTGGTCTTGATGTGTTTGAAGTCAAATTAAATGAATACTATCAAATTTTAAAATAAAGATATTTTATTGAATTAATATATTATTAAATTATATAAAAATCATAAAAATGTTAAATAATAAAAAAGAAGATAATATATGGTCTAAAATGTCTTCACATATTCATTTATAGTCCATTTTAACTATTTTGATCTAGAATAGCCTTATTATATTTATATATTTTGAGGATTTCAAAAAGTGCCCCTCACCTCAATTATAAAAGGGAACCTCCACCCTCACTTATTCACAAAAAATTGATCCTTCTATCATGAACATTTCCTTACCATTTATATTATAAAAATACTTAATTAAGTTTTATATGTTATGTTCTTCCAAAATACCTACCCTAGATCAACGAATAAGATATTAAAGGATTTCCTTCAAAGAAGAGGTAATCGTCTTTATCGACTCTCTCAAAAAACATTCTTCTTCTATTTCTTCTTCATATGTTGTTCCCTTGATACATTAATAAATATAGTATCACATATATTATGATATTTTATTATGATTATGGAACATCCATATTCTATATTCTAACAATCCTATGAAAAACAAAAGCATCTTGTGTGCATACGTACGGCTAGTCATCTTCACATTGTGGTGTAACTGTTTTTTCATCACCACTCTAATTGGATGGGAATAATGATTAAAATAATATATAAATATATATATATATGATAATTATGACATAATATTTATTGTGTATAATTTATATATCATCCACTCTCTTAACCTTTCCCCAATAAGTGAATGATATCATCGATCATGTGTACCTACGACCTACCATCTCCACGACGTGATGTGATTCATTTTCCATGTTCACCATTAAAGAATAATTATATAAATTTATATAATTAATAAATATTATAGTTGTTAACTTAATATAATTTTTTATAGGTCATAACTATATCCTATACATAGAAATTAGGATATTCGTGATAAAACATGCATTGTAAAATAAAGTAGTTAACTCTCAAAACAAAGGTAATAAGAAAATATTATTAACAAACCAGAGAAAAAATGACAAAAGAGAATCATATATGATATCATAAATACGGATATGGTTATGATATAAATTAATAAATGTTTTCAAACCATTATAATAGATGATAAATCATATTCAACTAAAGGAAATCACAAGGTAATGATTTCTCATCTCACATTTTCTTCAGTAGGATATAGTCAATTTTCAACACTAATTCCTTGTGTGTGATGTGTGTACTACCCTTTGATATATCATATCATGAATATCCTAATTCTCATGTTATTTCTATTTTCATTTAATTTTATTTATTCATGTTGATTATGATAAAAATGTTTCGAAGTGGAATAGGACATGTTGGAATTTTTAAAGATTATTTTCCTCAATAATTTTAAATGATCTCATTTAAGGTATCTTCATCTATTTCAATATCCTTGTTTAAATTTTTTACTTCATTGAGTTTGATCAATTATGATATAATTTACCATATTTTATTAAAAATTTTATAATCAATTTGACTGTGTATGTTCTATTTTTATACCATTCATGGTTTGTGGTTATAGAATTCACATTTCATATGCTAGTTTTAATATTAATTTTCATGTTAGTTATGTTTCACCAATTTAATATGAGAAAATTAATTGGACTTAAAAGTTATGGATGGGGCCCTCTATGGCCCCTCAATTCATTGGTAGGTCTCATTAAACAAACCAGTTTGGGTATTTTCCAAGGCATTACCCATTTATATAGGTTGTCTTAGTTAATGCCTTGACGTCATTTGTATGATATCTCTCATTATTAATTCCATCATTATTAGATTAGTTATTGATATTCCATGTGATTATTTGAAATGTATAATATATATGGTTATGTTTAATTCAAATGTTATTAATTATATGGAATCACTTGATCATATTTTATTCCTATCATATTAATCTCGGGTTATTGATTAAATGGAATTTTTTCAGTTAATAAACATACCATAATTGTTTATGCTTTTTTATGATAGCTTCCACTACATATATACCCTTACTGAGAATCTAACCTCACACCTTTCTTATGTTTCTTATTTCCCCAGGATTCCATCAAGTATATTATGACTGATATTCAGGGTTACACTAATTTGAATAATGAGGTTCTCAAAGAAAAAAATTTTTTATTTTCTCTTCAAATAGTAATTTTTATTTCAAATATGTATCTGGTTTACTAAGACTACTAAACTATTCAGTCATTTGGGGTGAGATTTCTTATATCTTATGCCAATTTAAAAATGTGAGGCATCAGATCTGGGAAACAAGAGTTAGGGTCTTTACACAACTAATAAAAAACCTTCTCAAGCTAATTATTGACCCCAATAGTGAAATATATCTCAAAGAAAACTTTCCTTATTTTCCAAGATGACTGCGTCCCAATCGAGGAGAACATTTCAAGAAAACTCAATCACCGATGGAAAACTTCAAAGGTTGATGTTGTCGATCCACATGACATATATATCAACTTTGAGTTATAAATATATAATAGTGTATATCACGAATTCTTTTCGACGTCTTTTGAATAAAACACAGTCCCACCAAAGAAACTTCACCCACATCTTCCAAATAAAGGGTGATCTATATAGGTGAACATACAGATCCTTCTAAGGACTCATTTTCATCGATGACTAAGATTTTTTATTATATGAAAACTCAACAAGTCTCATATGAATATCCCAATATCCACAACAATCTAAGACATAGGTATAGAGCATATTCTGAAAAATAGGAATAGAATTCTCTGTCTGACCATCTTTTAATCGATGATAAGTTGTACCCAAAATAAAATGATCCCTCATCACCTCTTAGAAAATAATATAGAACCTCAATGTTGACCTAGGTTTCCTATATGAAAAAAAAGTATAAGAAACCTCATGTAACCTCACAATCTCTTGCCCATATATATTACCCATAACTTCAACTTTTTGGGTGCCCTTGATTGGAATAAAATGAGTATATTTTTTCAATAGATCAATCACCACCAAAAAAGAACTCATCCCTCTCAGATTCTATGGTAATCTGAAAATAAAATTAATCGGCGCATCTTCCTATTTTCAAACCAACATAGGAATAGGTTGAACTAAACTATAATGTTTTAAATGCTCTTCCTTTATTTGTTGGCTAGTGTAAGAGTGGGACACATAATCAGCACAGCTAAGCTTCATGCTTATCCACTAAACTCATATTTTCATGTCATAATACATCTTTGTAGTTCCCTAATGAATTTACTATGAAAAACTATGATAGTAAAAAAAAACTAATCTCTTCACTAATGTAGGGACAACAATCCAATCCCCAAAACTGAGCATACAGTCTGAAGATAGAGACTAACATGAAATTGTATCCCCTTAATAAAGAGTTTCTCTAATTCCACTAAAATACACATTCTGCTACTAATTCTAAAAAATAGTCTCAAAGAGAGATTGTGATAATTGAACACTGATTGGAACTATACCTCAAACATACTTCAAAAAATTATGATGAAACTGAACAAAAACCCCTTTAACGTTATAGTCTTCCTTTGATTCTAGAACACCCTGTGATGGATGTTTCCTACTAAGAGGGATTTAAACAACATCACCCTTAACCAAGGTACATGCGATTCCCAATTAAAATGTCTAAAGGTAACCCAGCAACTTTCTATGTCTGATATTCATGCCTTTATGAGAAAAATATAGCTCAAACTCTTATGGATAGAAAAGACTATAAATCTCTCCCCAAAAACACCAACCCTTGAGAACATGCATAACTGTGGAAATCTCTACATCATGGTGTAATTATTCTCATATGGTCAAAGATGGTGAGATCCATAAGCTACCACATGATCATCATTCTTGAGCACGAAACCCAAACCAGTACCAGAAGTATCACATAAAAATTCATAACCCTTACCAGTCTCAGGTAAGATCAGAATAGGAGTAGAAGTTAGAAGTATTTTTAGCTCATCAAAAGAAGACTGAAACTTTTTGTCCTATGTGAATATCAACCCCTTTAGGGTAATATCAGTCAAAGGGGATACCAAAATTGAAACATCCTTGATGAAACATTGATATTATACCTCAAGACAAAGGAAGCTATAAATTTCAAAGATATTTTGTTGTTTCTCCCATGAAAAGAGACCCTTCCCCTTCTCAAGTTTAACTGATAATCCATTATCCTAAATCTCATTCCCTAAGAACATTACTTGTCAGATCCCAAAATTAAATTTCTAAATCTATCTATACAAATGGTGATTCCGTAGTATTTCTAAAACCAAACCCAAATAGTTCCTCTACACATGATCGGATCTCGAATAAACTGAAATATCATCCATGAACACTCTAAAAAAGTGTTGAGATACAAATTGAATATCTAATTCCTCAAAGGCATAAAAGCTGAAAGCATGATAGTTAGACCAAACAGCATAACAAGATATTATAAATATTTATACCTTCAACAGAAATACATCTTTCATATGTTAGACTCCAGAACTCTGAGATGATGATAACTTGACCAAATATCAATCATTGAAAAACACTTTTTCCCCTAGAACTTAACAAACAGGTCATCCAAGTTAGGTAAAGGATACATGTTTTTAAATGTTACCCAGTTCAACTTTCAATATTCCACACATAATCAGATTGAACCACATGAATTCCTATAAAAGTGAACATGGGATACACAAGAAAACACACTAGGGAGAACAAAACTCTTCTCCATCAGATCATCCAACTAAATCATCAGATCTTTTAACTACATTGGTACCATATGATAAGAATGTATCAAAATAAGTAACATACCTATAACAAGTTATATCACATAATCTTCCTCCCTCTATTGAGGAAGCTCATAGAAATATTCTGGGGAAACATCAAGAAAATACAATACAATAGGGTGAATATCAACAATTAAATAAATTTCATTGGCTTTAACTACTATATCAAGAAAACAAACTCCTGATTTATTGGAGAGGAGGTCTTGTATGAGCAGACCTCAGATCCACACTCCTTGAAACAACTGTGATCATCCATTAGCTAAAAGAAATGAGACATGCCAATAATAAAAATTGATCTCGACATGATGAGAAAAAATCTAATCCAACCCAATGATGAAGTCAAATTTATCCAGATCAATAATAAGAAAATCCCAAACAAAATCTACAGTAGCTATTGATAGTGTACAAGGACATTGTAACTCCTACTCTTTATTCTTATCAATAGGAGTCACTAACCCATTAAAAAGGCATTACATCCATTGGAAGTTTATTAATATTACCAAAAATTCAAGACATAAATGAGTGGGAAGCTCTATTATCATATAAATAAATCAATACTAAATATGAAAAAACATTGTTACCTCCCACTTTCATTGGACCCATATAAAACACCACTGGAATCTCGTCCACTATGTGAAGGTGCTTCACACCTAAGTCATATGCATGCATTCCTATAGTATTAAAAGCATCTGAATGTGTTGTAGTAGCATTTGGAGTCAACGATCCCAGACCATATGATGGTGTAGACATATCATGATAGAAATTATGTAGATGAGCGTAATGTTCACAAATATTACAAAAAAATTCCAGTGCAAGAAAAGAATGTTGTGTGTGTGCATGTGTCTTACCTTCACACAATGATAGTAGGTTACATTCACACCACTTGAAAAAATTTAAGGTTTTAAGGAGTCCTAATACTATGAATCACCTCTACCACTCCTGTGATGATCTTTCATCATCCTATTTTTCCCTAGAATGACACTAAATCTTTCACTAGGTGTAAGATAAGGGGAATAATATCCAAAATTTCATTCCATATTAATTTATTCCATCATATCCCTATCAAATGTCTCCCCATAGGTCAAATGATTTAGTATAATTACATTTGATCAGATATCTCATCACAAACCCTACAAGTACTTCTAGGAATTCATTTGGTCATTCTTTACTACCACTAGTGAAAAATGAACAAGATCAGTAAACCAATCGGTATATACTGACACCAAATTATCTCCTTGCTACAATTAGAGGAACTCTAGCGGCTTACCCATCATTAGAAACTCTATAAAAATCTCCGAGAAGAATATATTCTTGAAACCCTTTTAGTCCAAGCCCACATGCATATTTACCTGTAATATGGAATCCCATCAATTGTTATTAGGAATATTGATCATGAATGGAGAGCACCTCACCATGATACTCTTAGCTTTATCCAAGAATTCAAAGATTTAACCAATATTTTCAAGTTATTCCTTCACCTCTTTATGTTCGTTCATAACATTAAAGGATGGTGGCTTCTCACACAATAACTTTCATGATTGATCCCTCTTTTCTTGAGCACATATATATACCTCCGAAATTATTTTCTGGAATTTCTACACATTATGGTCGATAATACGAATTGTCTACATGATAACCTTGATAGAATTCTTATCGGAGGGAGGATTCCCATGAGAAACATCAGTTGCACCCTCCCATGTAACCCATAGAACACATCTTGTAGGAATAATATTTCACATCAAAACAAAAAAAATTAGAAATAAAATAATCATAGTTCAAGCTAGAAAAACCATAAGGAAAAATGTATATTATGACCAAAAAAGAAAAATAGGAGAAACACATCCCAAAAATCCCTCAGTAACTTGAGTCTCATTATGACAAGAGCTAGATAGTCACTCATCAAAACCTACCTCTCAACTTCCAAAAATCCTATCTTCAGACAACCAATCATCCCAAGATAAGGAATCTTGAAAGAAAACCCCCACAAATACCATTTTGTAATGAAATATCCTAGATACCCTTTTAATACTAGCACATAACCCAGTCATCCACAAACATGGAGTTCATTCCCAGTCTCCAAGGGCTGGAAACTAGCACCCATGCATCAAAAAAACATATGGAATGATTTCAGCCAACCTAAAGTATCAACATATCATATATACATATAAAAAAGAGAAAAAATGAAAGAGATATGTATATATATCATAATAGATAGTGATTAATGAACGTGATACAACTAAAAATTTAACACAAAAATCTCTAATAAATAAGTCTAATTGAAAAGGCCAAAAAAATAAAATAGTTACTCCAAAAGCACCATGTGATAGTGTAGGAAAACTCCCACCATTTCACTACAATCTACCCAAAACCCTTCTAATAGATAACCTCACTACCTCACTATAATGTTATGCCTTTCCCTACATCGAAATACATAACAATGTCTATGCATCGTTGAAGGGGTGCAAAGGGTGCCAACTAACATGATTAGTTGGGTCTCACCCTGGTGTTCTATATCATGTCTCTATACAAATAATCCATGAAATGTCATCTTTAAAACAAATATGGCATGATATATAGTTTTTCATTTTTATACCAAAATCATGGAAAAAATAAATTCACCTTTTTACACATTTCTAAATAAAGATGGAAAAGATTTTAAAATCATTTAATATCGATATATCAAAGAAGATATATCAAAACAAATCAAATAAAGTATCAGATATTATATTAAATCCATGGTAGTACAAAAACAAGTACAAGACAAAGTATCCAAAATCGACCAAAGAACATGTAACATCATTCCAAGGATCAAACACGTACAGGATATATAGGACACTTGTACCTAACCTAAAAAATCACAAACATCAAGTATTTATAAATATTCATTTAATATAAAGATCATAGGAACACCCCATAAAGTAAACCCCCTAATAGGTCTAACATGTCCGAAGAAAAACATAATCAGGGATAAAAGGAACCCCCCCCCCCCACCACAAATTGGATGAGGCATATTACAAAAACTTCCACCTAATTAACCAATTCTTTCTATGCGTTTTATTTTACAAAGCATTTCATAAAAACTATTCCCTGAAACCCATTTTCACAAATCCATTTCACAATTCGTTGAATACCCTATTCATTTACCAAAACTAGGGAAAATAATATTTTATAAAAACTCATTTCACGAATATAAAAGTAAAATTTGTAAATCATGCCAACAAATTTTAAAAAAAAATTATCAAAACCAAAGTAATGAATATCATCCAACAAAATATAGATACGGAACCACCTACCTCAAAAACAGGTCACACATACCCACAACGGAATCCACCAACAAGAAAAAAACACAACAACGACAAAGGATGCTATAGAATCAATCTATACATCTCAAAACTGATTCAATTTATAATAGGGTCAACGAAGATGAATGATCACATCATAAATCAAGAGATCACACCCGACACACCATAACCAACAAAGGATCATCCCATTGAATAACATCATACAACGGATCTATAAAAGATTCAAATAAATCAACACCATAGATCAGAAAAATTCAATAGTGTAACGAAACAACACTACCCTGATCTAATGAAATGAAAAAGTATAAATAATTATCTTAACCAGAGAGATATTATTCACCATCCTAATGATCATATAATGAAAAAATCGATCAAGTAGGATTGTAGGTTCTGAAAATCACTAGGGAATGCTTCTAGGTTGAGATCAAAGAGGTTGAGGATGAGTAATTAGTTTAATAATCTAGGAAACACACTAAAATACAAACCCATAACTATTACAAATAGTATAATCCCCTTACACTTCATGTAATCTCCAAGGTCCACATATGTTGAAAAACCCATTACTTTTTTATTAGAAAACCAATTTTTAACATTACATGGCATGTAATGTTTACAACGCTTGTAATATTTTCATGTTTTGTTCTAATATCACGACCACTACCAAGAAAATAATACATAGCATGTAATCACATTACATAGTGTATAGTCTCTATAAAGATAGTGAAAATAGTAGTTTTCTACAGAAAACTCCAAACTGCCTCAAGAATTCCCTGAACTTAGGAGGTACCCTGTTAATTTGTTAAACTTTTACACCTAAACTCCATTAATTCAATAAATCATGCATTCCTAAACATTAGGTCACTTTGCCCATAAAATGAGTTACATCCTCATGAGTCCCAAGACATAGTTAATTAAATGGAAAAGTAAATAAGATGAAGTTAAATACATTAAATATAGTAAATATAAGTTACAAGGATTATCATGAAAATTACATTATAAGAGAAATTTATTTTGGAGGTTGAGAGAAAAATGGAAGTGTAATTAGGAAAATAATTTTCTTAAGGTTTTTGATACATATTTGTTAATAATGAATTCATAAGTAAAATCATAAAACCATTTTAAGAGGAGAGAAATATGTTTTATAAAAAACTTATTCTTATTGAAATTCCACATATGGAAACCATGAAATTAAATAAAGTTGCACACAAATATTTTGGACTGGAACATAAGAAATCTGGTGTGAAAAATAAATTCCATTATTTTTTTAAAATATCTTTTTGAGACCCACATCACAAAAAAGAATAAAAAACGTTTATTTAAATCAAATAAATATATGTATAAATATAATAGGAGCTTAACTAGATTTGGGTTTCCAATTATGAAAGGATAACATAGGTGGGAAAAATATGGATGTGGGAAGAAAAGTGCTATAAGAAATGCAGGAATTACTCTAAATTTCGTATCCTTTTTAAGATGGGGGAAATTTATCAAAGAGAGATACGTTTATGTAAAAATGTATATAAGATTTGTAAATATAAAAATAATCACATATAATTTATAAAATTGACTATAATAATAACAGTAATGAGTTAATCTAATGAAATTATATTATGAATCATTGAATGAAAATTGATTCGATGAAACTCGTACCTTAAGTCCCAACTCACAAAGTTTGTAAGTTTAACTGTGGAAATAATCCAAAATATGTTTATTAAATACTTGATTCAGAACCTTATTCATTAATATTTTATTTTTTTAGTGTATTTATTTTTATATGATACTCATTTATATAGTTTTTCTCTCCTTTGACTCTAAGGGTTGTTCTTTAAATTCATCCAAAAATTATTCACCGTGTTGATCATGGTCAAAGGAGTAATATAATACCTTCATCATCTCCAAAATTGTATAAATATGATTCATTTAACATTATAGTAACACAAAATTTTATTTATTAATAGGTTGTTAAAATTAGATTAGAATTATTAAAAGTGTCTCAGTGAGCTCATTTCAAGGTGGTAAAATTAATAAAGAACATATATTTTTAATTTTAATAATGTAATGGGAAAATTAATTTTTCAGAATCATATGAACATTGAAAATATCATATATATTTATTTAATTTATTTAAATAACCATATTTTTATGTTAATGAAAAATGATATGTGTTGTTAATGGAGGTGGTAGTCTGTATGTACCCATGTGCAATGTTTTCGTCTATTAATGGGTGTAAGAAAAGGAATGTATGTAATTAATTTATATTTATAGAATCATAATAATTTCATATATATAAATTTTAATTATTGAATATATATTTATAAACATCCATGTGATGTGGTGATGAAAAATGATATACATCTCTCCATGGAGGTATTAGTCTACACATATGAACGAACGACGTTTTCATTTTATATTTTACTAATGTGAGGTATAAAATGATTATTAGATAAAAATAATTACATTTAACTATTATAATAATATGTATTTCATTATATTAGGATGATTATATTAGATTGTAATGAATTTATATATGAAATGAAACATTAAATCACTAGGTTGACTTGATTACTTCTTCCTCTGATACCTCCTTTGGATATCTCTTTAAGCCTTCATAGGTTAGTCTTTTAGTGATATAAAAATTACTAATCAATTGAAAATATTTCTAGGAATTTATTTTTGAAATTATTGGTTCACTTAATATTATAAATTTTTTTGGAGAGGTCATAGAGTTAAGAGATCCATTTATAAACAAGGGGGTCACACTCTTGTAAATACTTATTAATTTTAAAATATATTAAATTAATTTTCAAGGAAATATAGTACCAAATAATCCCATATTATAATATAATGTGATTGAAGGTAAAAATAAACTCAACCAATCATATTGGAACAAGTGTTATAGATAATTTTGGCCCAATATCTTAGGTTAAACACATTTTTAACCCTTTTAACCATTTTCATGGTGACAAAAATTTACTGTGGTAACTGTATTTTATTACTAAAACTGAAAGGGAACTTATTAAATATTATAAAAACTATAATTCAAAATATCGAATCCATTTTAAAATATACTATTTTTCAGGTGGTAAAAATTATTTTTAATATATTTCTCCAAAGAGAAATGAAAACAACTTTTTTGAAAAATGTCTTTTTAAGAATAAAAACTCTTTTACACAAAATTCATGAATAAAATTAATTCTAAGAGATTTGTTGGTTTATTAATAAACCAAATTGAGTTATGTAACTTTAAAAATAATGAAATTTGGATTGTGACCAAGGAATTTCTTAATTAATGAAAAGAATAAAAAATACTTCTTTTCTTTGAATAAAATACCAGATGTTCAAAATTGGTAAACATAGGTTTTAACTCCAAAATAATATTTTTTAATAATTTATTTAATTAATACTATTTCATATATAGTCAATATAATTTTTTATAAACTTTTATGTAATTATTATATCATGATGTTGTCTTAAAAGTGATGGTATTTGTTAAAAAAGGTATTTTTCACTATTCATCAAAAAAAGAAAAAATTTCAAGAAAATCTAAAATATTATCCCTAATAAAATTTTAACATAATGAATCTAAAAATAATAATCATTTTATCAAATTTTAATCAAAATTTTTTTTAATTTAACTTCTAAATGAAATAACATGATAAACTAAAACCCACTTGTTACAAACTAAAACTATTTCTTATGTTATCGGTGGTTACATTTATATTTTCTATCTTCCTAAAAAATTAAATGGTTGATATTTAATAATTTAAAAAATTAATGAACATAAATTTTACAAGATCTTCTTCAAATTATGTGTAATTTATCATTTCAATACATAATTGAGAAAACTATTTCTAGTGTAACAAACATTATACACTAAGATTGTAATTGTACGTCAATAACCATTTAAAATTTCTAAAAATTACATTAACAATATTTTAAAATAATTTAATGATAATAAGATACTATAAATAATAGTAATTTTATTTTTAAATATTTCAATATGTTATTTTTTTATTAAAAAATTTACTTAATGTTTCAAATAGATTTTTTTTACTAATAGAATATGTATATACAAAATGATAAAAAAAACCTATGAGTTAAATGAACTATAATGTAATTAAATACTCATTATAATGTATTATAATAGAGTAAAAATAGTATTTAACCATCCAACATATTTTTTCATTAAATTATATGTGAAATTACATTCTATTTTTATATGTGATAATGAAAATATGTATCATCCTTTGTTAACTATTATATTAAAATGATTCAATTTCCAAGATGATTGGAAATTAAAAATATTGATAAAGTTAATATAGTTCCTAAAAAATCAGTAATATAGTGAAAGAGATAAAATTGTATTTATTTATATAAAGGATGGAAGAGGTATGAAGGAAATTTCATCTGCTAGTGGTAGGTACAGTGCTTGTGTCGCACATTGACAATGGGTTTTAGCCCCATGACTTATCTAGAATAGATGGGTCATCACCCTACATGTGGGCTTCTATTTTTCTAAACAATATTAATAAATAAAATTACATTATACATGAAAACTATTTATGTAAGGGAACAACTTTGGTGAATTGTATGTACATAAATTCTAGGTCAATATTATTAAAGAAATGAATTTAACATTTAAATTTATAATTTAAGAAAAAAAATACAAAAAAAATAGTCACTATAAATATTGTATGTCACATCCATATTTCCTACAAATAAATATTCACACTTATCAAATGATTTAGAATAAAATAGTTTCAATAATCCATATTTAAATATTATTTGAATGTGTATCTCATTTATATGTCCAATACGAAAATGGAAAAGGAGGGTGCGATAAGAATTAACCCATAGCATCTTATTTTGTAAGTTAGAAACACAATTATTCATGTCTATAATATATAAACCATTTTCTATAATTATTATGGTATGAAATATATCATTCATATATAAATGACAACTATTTTACCTAATTATGAATGAGATCCCCTTCTTATCCAAATAATGTACAAAAATAAAATTTCTTATCATTAAAAGAACATTAAAATAGTTCAATAATTATAATATTAATATATTTTATAAAACATGATCATTAGTGCTAATATATAATGCATAAACTCATTCTCCATTATCGCCTAATATACCTACTTTACCCTTCATTAATTCCATATTATATATGAGGTTATGTTTATCAGTATAAATTTTTGTTGCACACCTAGTATCTAAAACCCATGATTTAGAGTTGGTCAAATTGATATTTATAAAATTCACATTTTGATTCTCATAATGCTTCTCTTTGAGAACATTTCTCAACCTAACACAAAAATATAATACCATCTTATAGGTCAAACCTATGGAGAATCTCAAATTTATTATCATGATTTAATACATAATCAATAAAAGGTACATATATATGGGTGAGTATCTAGCATTATATGATTTATTCAAGTAAATATAATAAAAGTGATCCCACTAAAAATTGATGACTCTGCACATCATACCCATTTTGTGAGCCAAGATAAAATTTTCAATAAGTAATGATTCATCATTTTTATTTCACTCACCACATATATATTTAGGTAGGGAATCATCTATATCAAAAATATTGTGACTCTTGGATTGTTTATGGGCTAAATATTTGTCCATATTAAACATTTATACAATTCCTAACTCTATTACTATAGTAACAAACACTATTTAGGTTCACTCAAGTTGTATAACTCAATGAAAATTACAAGAATAATATAACAAAGGGAAATCAAGGAACATCTATATTTAGAATGACCTACTCAAAATAAAAATATATAGTCAATTATAGAATTCATTCCTTTCACAATAAAATCTAGGGGAACCCATCTTTTCCATGATCTACCCAGTACGATGATCAAGGTCTTGACAAGTTGTTCTTTTGAAGGAATCTCAAACATTTTATTTTTAAGGGTTTTTATACTCATTTATTTATTAGTCATAATATACAAATACAATTCATAACTATTACATAGTAAATAGATATTTTTTTAATGTTCTATTCCTTTGTGTATTCTTCTAATGATTTAGATTTAGAATCCCTATTCTATCCTCTATATTAATTTGTCTGCCCTGTAATAATTTATAACTATTTACTCAACCCAGGTTTTTTTTGCTCACTCAAATATAGTATCCAAATATATCCATATAAATTAATATTAGTCTTATGTATAAGGTACATGAACTCTTCTTGTAAGATTTTTTAATAATATGATATTTATAATTTAAACATGAGTAAGACTAGGGAAACAAATATCTAACCCCCTCCATTATAGAGAAAGGCATAATACTACTAGATAGTGAAATGTCTAACCCAAACCCCCCTTCCCTATGATTCCTTACTCAATAGAGAATCCAATTCATAATAATTTTAGACACTAATATTCGAAAACCTACCTACAACTATATCCATGTTAATAATATCAATTGTGAACTAAGGTTAAGTTAGATGAAAACTAAATATTATAGAGTCATACCTATCATGAAATTTGAAACTATTTCTCCAAGAAAAAATTTATTACATAAATCTTTATTAAAAAATATTTATATTTCAAAAAAACATACTAAATTTGAATATAAGTGGAATTTAAAAAATAAACATTTATTTTATATATTTTCCAAAACATGAATACAAATGTGAATTTCTCATATTTATTTAGTATTGAAAAGTATAATTTTCCTATCCACAGTACCTATTATTTATAAAAAATAATAAAAATTATATAAATAAAAAATAGTTATTTTTATTTTATATTACCATATGAAAATATATTGGGCCAATATATTGTTAGGTTTTATCCTCAGACTATGTTTTCACACAACATAGTGTCATGGAAGCATCTAAAACTACATTATCACACAATATAGTATTATATTATAGAATCAAACGTCATATTAAATTAAAACTCAGTATAATATCAATCAAAATTCTCATAATACATTGATGCTCAACATATCATTAAGTATAATGAAAAAATATAATTTTTTCATTGAAATGATATAGGGATATGTTATACAATTAGGTACTCATACCTCAGATTCCCAATTATGTTAAAATATTATTACAATGATAATTTCCCAATTTATATAATGTTATTTTAATTATGTAATATTGAAAACCAACGTATGAAACATTTTCTCACAAGAATATCCTAAATTTTTACATGATATTACAGTAGCACTTAATGTTATCTCAAAAGGGAGAACCTTAGGTTACATGACACACAACATATCCTTAAGTCATGAACATAATATTACATTATCTAATAACATAATATCATGTATGGAATTACATTATATGTTTTATACATATATTTATCATTAAAAAAATTTAAAACATATTAATTCATAAATTAATGTTTCTTCGATAACCCAAATATGTTTTACAAGTTCTTCATATCAACATGGGGATAGAAGAAAACACATATTTTTCTTGATTTATCATAAAAGATTTAAATAATCTATTTATTTGTCAATATTTGTTTCATATACTTGGTCATTATCTTCATATTTACATAATCATACATCATAGGGAAAGATCTTGGATCGATCTCTCGAGGTGGTAACTCACATAAAAATGAATTTGTATTATCACTATTTATAAACTTACAAATATACTTCAAAATGATATACTAATATAAAGAGGGTTTTAAAATCAATATAACTTGTAAGTATAATTTAAAATAGGACATAAAGAAGAAGATAAGACATAAATAAATTAGTATAAATATAATATTTCTCTTAAGAGCGCATAATAATGAAATTGTTGTTATAAATCCATAACATCATTATTATATTCAATGTTGTGGTCAGGACAAATCACACTAAACTCAACTAGTTTGAATTGTTATTACCCTACATAGAAACATATACATGTGTGATAATAGTCTTCCTAAAGCTGGCTAGGAGACCCCTTTATCAACCAACACTATTCATGTCTTACTCAATTGTATGTGTGTCTCAAAAACCTATGGTAAGGATGATTAATAATAAGGAAGAATAACACAATGGTATATAAAGTGGGATACTGCTCATGGTAATTGATTTTCCACTGTTGAAATCCTTATAATAGAATAAATAAACAATATGAAGGCACAATTACTCAATAAAAACTACTCCCTACATAAAATAATAATGGGGTTAGTTCTCTATTTAAATAGAGATGAGCATCATACATGGTTAGGAAAATACAAAGGTAAAAAGGAGATATATATAGAGATATAGAGGAGAAATAAATGCTAAATAATATTTTTATACTAAAAATATAGAAAAACTAATATAGTAGAAAAATAAATATAAGTTGAAATAAAATCCACTCTACGATAGATAAAAATGATTTTATATATGAAAGGATCAATAGTTATCATAGAACATCAATATTGAAGTTTAAGTAAGTTTCAGGGGGAATGGATCTCATGAATATATAAAATTTATGTGAACTCTTTCTCTATGTGATAGTGATAACAATGGAATCTTCTAGAAAATATTCACACATTAATTGTTTTTTAAGAGTAAATTTATACAGAATCTACTTGGCATCAAGGATTAATGACTCTCATATCCCTATAATGCATTTCATTATTTATATTCACTTAAAATACAAGAACATGCTCTATTGACATAGAGGAAATATAAATATCACAAAAACCATGAGGAATAAAACAAGGGGTGGGGGAAATTACTACATTGTTTTGATAATTTCTAATGACCTTGGTGATTCCATGATCATTGGTTTTCCATTATGTAGTTTTAAATTTACTAATGATATGTATTCTTCTCTACGCTTTTAGTGCATCCATGTTTCATGCAACAAATCATCCAAAGAAACACACTAATTGAATGAGAATTCCATTTTCCATAAGTGATCATCCCTAGTGAAATGCTTACTAAATTCATGTGGTGAGGACCTCTTTCTATTTTGAATACCCCAAGGCCTGCCTAGATTTATCCACAGTGAAATATTCTTCTTTTATTCATGAATTTGGAAACATAGATATCCACTATGCCCATAATTGTAGCTATTTTATGGTAGGATTTCATCTTGTGAGCCACAGACAACCCTCCATGATGTAGGGTCTCCTATTTTGAGTTCCAAAATTTTTATGATGTAAAAATTATAATAATTTTGTTATAAAATGTATGAATTTAAGTTATATGTGACTTTAATCATGGAAAATTATGAATTCCAAGAAAATTTATACCTTCATGACTTTTCCAAAATTACACATTTTAATGTTCAAAAACAATAATTCTTAATGAATTCAATTAAAAAAAAGAATTATTCAATTATTTACAGAAATTATTAAAACAATAAAAATCATAAATTAAACAATTTTCATAATATTTTCTAAAATACCATTTAAAATTAAAAATGATGAAATTAAATTCAAAAAGACTAATTGGTGGGGATTTATTAATTTAAATTCACATGATAAATTATGAAAATATCAACTTTATCAACTACCACACACATAGGACTTATAATCTGAGACAATTCAATATCAAAAATAAAACAAAAGAAAATTTAAAACACATAAACATGAGATAAAAAAATTAACTTCAAAGAACTAAAAATTTTCATGTCTTTTAAAAAAACATTATTCCAAATTCTCCATTAAATTCATACAATCCATTTCCATATAATTTATCCTCTCATGCACACAATAAAATTACATCACAATAATTTTCTCTCATTACATATATTTTCATTTAAAATATATATTTTTCTTATCCAGAAACATGAAAGGGTCTCCATATACATAATATGTTCATAAAAATACACTAAAATGAGTCATGAACTTATGATAATCTTGAGAAATTTTACATGTTATTCTCTAATGTTAAGAATTGGGAGGTTTAAAATGTTATAAATATCTAAGGTATAATTAAGAGGGATAGGCTCTAATGTGAAGAAAATATATATAAAAAATCCCTTCAAGAATTTTTTTTCTCCACAATCATCTAAAAAATGATTCTCTCCCAAACACCTCTTGACCTCCTTATAATTCCATAGATGACCATTTCAATTAGAGAAAAAGTTGACTTCCCTCTTCCCCTCACATCCAACACTATTTCCTTCATTTCAAATCTGAAATTTTCTGGGTAGATTTGAGTTTTTTATGGGAGGAGTCGAATTCATTTTAAATAGAATAGCAGTGAACTCCCAATATAATTTTTAGATGATAGTTTAGAACCTGGAACATATTTACAGATTTATTTATCTCCCTAAAAATTTTAAAAATATGATGAAATGGTTCATTTCATCTAAAACATACTCTTTAGGAAATCATAACATAGCTCATCTTCTCCCTCCCCCACAAATGAGTTTAACAATAATCATTAATTTGACTTCTAGTGTGGGTTTGAACAGGATAATTGGATTGTAATTTGGTTTCCTAACTATGTATTTAATGGTTAATGGGTTCTTAAAAAATACATAAGTTAGGGAATTTCAAATAAGAGATAAATGTAAAATAGGATATCAAATTTTTAACCCCTCCCCTCAACAAAAGAATAATAACCCCTAGGTTTTGAAAAAAACAAATCAATTTGAGGTTAAAAAAATATGTGTTGTTTCTCTTAGAAAGGTAGGTGAATATAATGAAAATTTCAAAAGGTTTTATAAGCCTCATATGAAGGTGATATAAAAATTTAGATAGCTAAATATGTAATGGAATACATATTTAATGGTATTTTCATGAAATTAACATAATATAAAATTTAGAACACGGTTATTTATGAATTTATTTAAATTAGGTTCCATGGGTTTAATTATTTCAATCATTGACATGGGTTTCAAAAATTAAAAATATATTCATTTTAAAATTATAAATTTGAAAATAACACAAAATGTAATGGAAAAATGACAACAAATTCGTAGAATAAAATATTATTTTGAAAAGAAAACACACATAAACCAATTCTAAATAAGGATGTTTCTCTCCAAACACTTATTTTGAAAAATTTCTTCATTGTACCCAAATTTACATGGGAAGTGGGTGTCCAGACCCGTCCCCCAGGGCCTGTGTCGTGACTACCCCAAGCCTACCTTCCATAGGACAGGGGCTGGCGACTAGCACCAAAGAAGTAATAACCTAAATCTGGGAAGGCATTGCATTTATAACTGTAAAAACACACAACAGAGCACACAGCTAGATACAGACACATGTAAACTGTATAACCAACAAAAGAGTACAGTAAGTAGAAAGGAGCTAGAATTCAAGCCCAACGGGAAAGTACAAGTACAACTGAAAAGGAAGAAACAACTGAAAGGTGAAAAGAAAATCCTGGATCACACACCATGGATCCTATCTGAAGAGTAGGTATATATATCATCCTTATCACTCCACGTCTGTCAGTCTCCTTCATGTACCGACACATCGTATGGTCCACCTCCGGGTACCGTCCAGCCCTGGTACTCTCACCCTCAGTTAGCATTGTTCATCATCTGCATCGAACACAATGAGGTGTAGGCATATCCCGTGCAGGGGTGAGCATAATGATACATAGTAGGGACCCTGAGACCCTCAAGGTCTCTCAAAATCCACCAAGTATAAACCATAGAGTATGAAATCAACACTTATCCATTACTTTGGTATATGCCTATACATATACCTTAGTTATCAAGTAACCCATATCAATCATGAGGAAAACACCGAAGTCACTGACTCAGCTCACACAGGTATACAACTTATGTAGATAGATTGAGATGATCAGATGTAGCCACTGAATCATTTATTCTGTCGAACCCAAGTAGGATCCTGGAATAGAAAAACTGAGTTGTCAATACCACACAAATACAGGAACAGTAAACAGAGCTGTCGAACCTACATGGGATCTAGGAACAATAGTCAGAGCTATCCAACCCACACTGGATCCATGAATAGTCATCAGAGTTTTCGAACCCACACAGGATCCAGGAACAATATTCAGAGCTGTCGAACCCGCAAAGGATCCAGGAACAGTCGTTAGAGCCCAGTCAGCCACATGGTTCTGCACAAAGCATGCTTGACTCCAGGAGGGTCTTCTCTTCAATTCAAGTGTATATACATTAACTTCCACTAAGTCCCAAGTTTATGTACCAAAAATATCCATCCTTCCAAAAGAAACCCAACTTGACAGACGGTGCGTCAATCGGACGCCCGGTCTGATAGTTATTGTCATTTTAGTCCCAGGGGCCTGGTTGGATTCGTGCTTGATCTAACTTGACTGTATCTCAACTATACCCAAAACTATAGTTGGGTATACTCAAAGAGACCGTCACACTCCATGTTTTCCAGTGCTGCGGACGGTTTATCAAATGGACGTTCGGTGCCAAAGATATGGCCAAAAGAAAATAAAGGGTCGGTAGTGGGCCCTGGTCTGGTCTGACCCGGTCGGACCGACCCAGCCCGACTTAGTCTGGGCCAACCTGGTTCAGGTCGGCCCGTCCTGACCCATTGGGTCTGGCCTGGCCCATTGGGCGGGCTGGCCCGTTGGCTTCGGTCCAGCCCAGCAAGCCACGAGGGGCCGTGGAGGGACGCTAGAGTGCGGACCGGCCGCAAGGGCGTGGACCGGTTGAGTTTTAGTGAGAGGAAGGCTTGGCCCATAGTGCACCATGAGGGAGTGGTTCGGGGTGGGTTATCCTGGAGGTCGAGGACGGTTTGGTAGGGAGAATGTGGGTCGGTTGGGGGCCGGTTCGTCCAGGGCGTGGGGCGGCCGGGCAGGCGGGTGGCCCGGTTCGTCCAGGGCGCTTGGGAGGCAGCCGGGCAGGCTGGGAAGCGGCAAGGCAGGCCGGCAGGCAGCCGAGAGGTAGGCTTAGTGGGCTGGGCTGGCCGGAGGGTCGGCCGGGTGGCCGTCGGGTGATGGTTGGGAAGATCAGCAGTGCGTGGGCAGGCCGGCGTGGAGGTCGGGAGGTGGTCGGGCAGGCCGGCAGTGCACAGGTAAGACGGAGGGCAGGCCGGGTGGTTGCCGGGAAGCTGGAAGGCTGGTATGGCTCAAGCCAGTGGGTGTCCTGGCCGACGGGCGGCACAGCTCAGAAGCCGGCAGGTGGTACGGTTTGGCCCGAGGCGGTGGAACTGGTTCGTCTGAAGCGCCACAATCGCGACGCAGTTCGTAGAGGCCACGGGTAGTGTGGTTGTTGCCTTTTTCATATCGTCGCCTCATCACCATACTGAAGATCATCACAAATAAGAATGGCAGAGGGGTTAGGCCATATTGGTTTGGCATGCACCCTCCACCTTTAGGGTGGTAGCAAGCATTTCAATCTTTCTTGAGTTTTCAAAGAATTATTCACAAATAGAAAAGGGGAGAAATATCAAATAAATCCCCACACATCATCCCACAAATAAAACGAACTCAAATAATTCCCCCTACCTTTGTTCTTTGATCATCGATGAAGTCGCAGGAAGAAGACGAAGGTGATCATCGTTCATCTTGTCTGCCACACACTTCCAATCCCGAGCTCATGCGTCGCCTCATTGACGATGATGCAGAGGGAAGGTCGGTTGAAGATGTCCCACTTCAATAGGATCTGAGTATTAAGTAATAAGGAGTTCGTTACCAACATTCTTCATTTGAAGAACGCATTCTTCATTCTTCATTAGAAAGAACATTTTCTCCCCAAGTTCTTTCTTCTCTAAAGTTTCCACCAAAATGAATATGCCAAGACAAGTAATAGATTAAGTTAATCTATTATTTAATTTGTTGGCACAAAATTTAAAATGGGTGAATTAATTACCTTGCCTCCCCTTAATTAATGTGGAGGATTTGGAAAAAATTAAGTTAGGGGAGTTGGCACCAATAAACGATGGGATGGGGAGAGACCCTCCCTCATTAATGAGGGGATTTGAGAGGTTTTCCTCTCCCACATTAATAGGGGGATTAGTCCCATGTGGTCCCCGCATCGTAACCTCTCATGGGAGGTTAGGTTCGGGTGGGCCCCACCATTATAACCTCTCATGGGAGGTTAAGGTGTGGGGGTCCCACCTCCAACTTCCTTGTGGAGGTTTTAACCAAAAAAGAAAAATAAAGCCACACACTTTATTTTTATTTAAATCATTCTCTAAAAACCCAAAAACTGTTTCTTATTCTTAACCAACTGTCGTCGAGATGAAATTATTTTTAAGCGAATATCGGTACTACGAGTTCAACGGTGCCCTCAGATTTCAATTTTGAGCATCAGTTCAAAAGTTATAAAAACTCGCTCGTATGTTCACTGAACGTACCCAAACAAAACTTAAGAAATTGATTGTGGGAACACCGGACCTTATAATCATGTGCCATAAAATTTCGTGGACTCGTAAAATTACAATGTATTTAAGAAAAAAAATTCCTCAGAAATTCTGGGTCTACATTATCCCCACCTCATGGATTTACGTCCCCGTAATCCACAACTTGAACTAAGGGAACAAGTGGGGGTACTGAGCACGCATCTGAGCCTCCTGCTCCCATGTGTTCTCCTAGAGGTTTCCGTGCTTCCAGCAAACGCGCACTGGAGTTATTGACCATCCATGAAGGATCTTCTCCTGTCGATACTCAATATCTCCTATAACCTCCGTAAAATTCACCCCATCGTCGACATCTAGCTCTCCATGGTCAATGATGTGAGAAGGGTCATGCACGTATCTCCTCGGCTGGTATACGTGGAAGATGACATGCACCCGGTGCAACTGAGGTGGAAGAGCTAAGTGGTATGACACCTCACCTACTCTGCTGAGGTCATAAAAAGGTACAATGAAACGTGGAGATAACTTGCCACTTAAGCCAAATCTCTGTAACCCTGGTCGAGGTGAGACCCATAGAAAGATGTGGTCACCATCCTAGAACTCTAGAGGTCTATGTATCCTGTCATCATATGAATTTTTTCTGCTCTTTACAGTCTTCATCTACTCCTGGATGATCTGCACCTCCTCTGTAGTAGCTCGTACCATCTCGGGTCTCACTAGTTTTGACTCCCCTAGGTCTGTTTAGCACAATGGGGATCTTTAAGTTTGACCATACAAGGCCTCAAAAGGTGTCATCCTGATGGTGGAGTGATAGCTGTTTTTATATGAAAACTCCACTAATGGTATGTGATACTACCAACTACGACAGAAGTTGAAGACACAAGCATAGTTCATGTCTTTGAGGTTCTGAATGGTCCACTTAGTCTGACCATCCATCTGAGGATGGAAGGTGGTGCTCCGATGAAGCTGTGTCCCAAAAGCCTCCTGAAACCCCTTCCATAGCCAGTACATAAACCATTCATCATGATTGGAGACAATAAAATAAGGTAATCCATGTAGCCGCACAATCTCTTGTACATAGAGGCATCCCAAACTCTCTACTGAACCCTACTCTCCGATCGGTAGGAAGCGGGCCGACTTGGTGAGTCGGTCAACGATCACCCAAATCGATTCTTTACCCATGGATGTATGTGGAAGCCCTGTCACGAAATCCATGTATATACCATCCCACTTCAACTCCAGGACCTCTAAAGGTGGAACCAAGCCTTCTGGTGCCTGATGCTCCTTCTTCACTTACTGAAAAGTGAGGAATCGAGAGACAAACACCACTACGGCCTTCTTCATACCTGGTCACTAGTGAATTCATAGAAGGTTTGGGTAAATCTTCGCCACTTATGTATGTACCGCTAGAGGGGACATGTGAAACTCCCTCAACACTTCCTCTTGAAGTGACATGGGTACCAGATTACGTCCTCTGAAGAGGATGACATGCTACCCACCTTCAGAAAATCTATCAGGTGCCTGCCCTATTGATATATGAGCATGTCATGTCTCGTAGTCAGTGTCCCCATGTGGTGCCTCCATGACTCACTGAAGTAGTGGGGGAGTGACTATAAGAGATTGAAGGGAGACTGCTCCATCTCTATTCACAAAGGATATCTGTAAAGCAAACAATTGATTTTTTGCCTCGCCTAATAGTTGTATACCAGACCTATTTCTAAGTGAATATGCAACAACATTCCCCGTCCCAGGAATATAGACTATCTCGAAGTCATAGTCCTAGAGGAACTCAATCCAACATCGATGTCTCAGGTTCACGTCCTTCTGGGAGAAGATATACCTGAGACTCTTGTGATCAAAGTACACGGTAAAACGTTCGCCCCTCAGATAGTTCTACCACATCATCAAGGCGAAAACCGCTACTGCTAACTCCAGTTCATGGGTAGAGTATCTCTTCTCATGTTGTCTCAGCTACCGAGAACCATATGTCATCACTTCTCGCTCATGCATTAGGACACACCCGAGTCCGGTCCTTGATGCATCACAGTAGACTATGTACCCAATTCCTCCATATGGAAGCCTCAAGATGGGGGGCACTAGTCAGTGTCTACCTCAGTGCTAGGAAGCTCTGGTGGCATCTCTCCAACCACACGAAGGGTTTCCCATTTTTCATCAAGTCTAATAGTGGTGCTACAACTCTGGAGAATTCTGGTACGATCCTCTGGTAATATCCAGCCAAAACCAGGAAACTTTGTACCTCTGTCACACTCATGGGTGGCTCCCAAGAATGTACTGCCTCAATATTCACTAGATCCACTGTAAATCCAGCCTCTGAGATGACATGTCCCAGAAAGTGAACCTCTCAGATACAAAACTAGCACTTCGAGAGCTTACCTTAAATCTGGTGCTCTCAGAGTGTGTCTAGTACTACCTGCAATTGGTAGGCATGCTCCTCCTTAGTATTCAAGTATATCAGAATGTCTTCAATTAAGACTATGAAAAAGCGATCGATGTATGGCTGGATGATCCTTTTCATGATTCCCATGAACACTGCTGGAGCATTGGTTATGCTGAATGGAATATCCAAGAACTCGTAGTGGCCGTACTGGCATTTGGAGGTCATATTCTCCACATCCTCATCTCTAACTCTGAGCTGGTGATAGCCTAATCTGATGTCTATCTTCAAGAACCACCGCACTCCCTCCAGATGATCAAATATTTCATCAATCCTCGGGAGTGGGTACTTGTTCTTCACAGTCGCCTGATTTAGGAGACAGAAGTCGACACAAAACCACAAGCTCACATCCACCTTCTTGGCGAAAAGAATCAGAGTTGCCCGAGGTGAAACACTGGGTTGGATGAATCCCTTCACCTGCAAGTCCTCTAGCTGTACCCGCATCTCATGAAGCTCAGCAGGAGCCATACGATATGCTGGTGTAGAAATAGGTGTCGTCCCAGGGTACATGTCAATGTAAAATTCCACCTCTCTACAAGGAGGTAGTCCTGGGACATCATCAGGGAAAACATTCGTGTACTGTTCCACCACTACAGGATAAGCCGGAATCTCCAAATCAACTGCTTCGAGGGTAAGGCAGGCCAACTAATGAGTGATCGGCTACACCCTTCTCATAGTAAGCCCATCATCTGCTGCATAGGCTCCCATATCACCGGTGAAGGTAAACCTGGTCCCATCTGTGCGGAAACCCTGCACTTTGCGCCTAATACAGTGAATCTGATAATGCACTGTAGATAACCAGTCCGTACCCAATATGACGTTTTAAGGCCTCGATCCCACATCTAGGAGATCCCAGTTGAAGCTCTTGCCTCCTAGAATAATCTCACACTACTGGCACCAGTGTGTAATCATCGAATATGCTCCTGTATGAATCTCTAGCTATAAATATCAAGCCAATGGATCCATCAGAATCTCTGAGATCCGAATGAGGGTGGTGGTAATGAAAGAGTGACTAGAACCTGTGTCTATATGAACTATAGACAAGGTGGAGTAGACACATATCATACCTCGAATCATCTTCGGAGAACCATGATCATAAGCCTCAGCTTCCAGGATCTGGGCTCTCACATGTCCACCAGCACCCTGCGGTTGGGGTGGACCTCCTAGTGGTGGTGATGGTGGTAACACCTCATAACATCATCCACTACTAGCTACATGACCAGATCCTCTAACACGTCAGCTTATTCCCTGTGGATCGACTTGATTGAACCTCTTCCTCTGCCTGGGAGGTCCCTCAGCTGTTTGTTGATCACCTGAACGGCGGGTCTGACATTCACGATCCATGTGAACCTGAACGCCGCATGTGAAACATTGACTATTCCTCGAATGACTAGCTCTATCTCGCATGCCTCACACAACCAAACCTGTGTCCTGAGGTCATCCACTAGATGGTCTGGTCTACTTGGATCTCGGTGACATCTATCTGCTGCCAGCTGCAGAAAACTCCACTATGTGACGCCCGGTGGTGGGTCTCGCTGCTGGTGACTACTCAGTATGGAAACTCTCTACTAAGAGGGCTCTCTCTATCACCCCTTCCTACATCGGGATGATGAGTGAGATCATTGAAGCCCTAATCTCTGGCATGAGCCCCTACTTGAAAGTTCGGGCCCTAAAGAATGGGTCTCGCACCATATCTATGTAGTAGCATGAGAGGTCGGTGAACCTCACTGAGTAATATGCCACTGTCATGTTGCCCTACTGTAGATAAAGTATCTACCCTATCTACACAGCATGTAGGGTGGCTGGGACAAAATTCTCCCAAAACGGGCTCTTGAAGTCTACCCAGAGAAGCTTCGTCTCGTCATGGACCTGGAGCATCAGGCTCCACCATCTGCCTGATTCTTCCTAAAGGAGACTCATGGAAAGGATCACCATAAGGTCGGATGGTTTCCCTTCCAGTATGAAGACTCTCACTACATCCTCCAGCCAATCCTCAGCTACCTGCGGGTTCGTCTCGCCTCCGAACTTGGGTGGCCTCTAACACTGGAACTCGTGCAATGCGCTCAGACAGTGTGCACTCTCTTCTGCTAAGGATGGTGGCATCGGTGGCCCAATAGGTACTAGTACAGGTGATTCCTCCACTGTGATAGGGCCCTGCACCGAGGCCTCGTCGCTCGGTGGGCTGCCATCTCATTCAAATCCTAGAACCCTGGATAGTTGGCTACGTGGGGCTATCCATAGAGGAAACAAATGTGCCACGGTCAATAAGTTATACCTTGTGAGTTAACTTAAGGAGATCACTAAGAAAACTCTTGAAACACACATGAAATCAGTGTTTTCATACACTGGGTCAGAAATCAGAAGTCAGGGTCTTATTGTATGGATATGTCGGCCGCTACATCAACACTGGACTCCCTGGACGGAAAACCACACTCAATACCCATAACATTATTGCTTTAGAGAAAATATCATAGTCCTAAGTTCTACAGTAGAACAAACTCCTATGATACCAATTTGTCACGAACCGTCCCTCGGGGCCCGTGCTGTGACTACCCCAAGCCTACCATCCATAGGCTAGGGGCTGGAGATTAGCACAAAAGGCTCAATTCCCTAAATTTGGGAAGGGATTGCCTTTATAACTATAAACACACACAACAGAGCACACAACTAGATACAAACATGAGTAAACTGTATAACCAACAAGAGAGTACAGTAAGTAGAAAGGGGCCAGAATACAAGCCCAACTGGAAATTACAAGTACAACTGAAAAGGTAGAAATAGCTGAAAGGTGAAAATTAGCCCCTGGATCATCCACCACGGATCCTACTTAAAGTGTAGGTATAGATAGCTTCCTCATCACTCCACTTCTTTCAGTCTCCTTCACGTACCGTCACACCGTATGGTCCACCTCCGGGTACTGTCCAGTCCTGGTACTCTCAGCCTCAGTCAGCATTTTCCGTCGTCTGCATCCAACACAATGAGGATCAGGCATATCCCATGCATGGGTGAGTATAAAAATACTCAGTAGGGACCCCGAGACCCTCATGGTCTCTCAAAATCCACCAAGGATAAATCACAGAGTATGAAATAAATGGTTAACAATTACATAGGTATATGCCCATACATATACCTTAGTCATCAAGTAACCCATCTCAATCATGAAGAAAACACAGAAGTCACTAACTGAGCTCACATAGAAATACAAATTATGTAGAGAGATAGATATGATCATATGTATCCACTGAATCGTCTATTCTGTAGAACCCACGTAAGATACAAGAACAGAAAAATAGAGCTGTCGAACCCACACATGATCCAAGAACAGTAAACAGAGCAGTCGAACCCACACAGGATCAAGGAACATTAGTCGAAGCTATTGAACCCACAAAAGATCCATGGACAATCGTTAGAGATGTGGAACCCACACAGGATTCAGGAACAGTAGTCGGAGCTGTCGAACCCAAACCGGATCGAGGAACAACCGTCAGAGCTCAGCAAGCCATAGGGTTCCGCACAAATCATTCTTGATTCCGGGAGGGTCTGATCCTCAAGAAAAGTTTCTATACATCAACTTACACGAAGTCCCAAGTTTATGTATCAAAAATATCTATCTTTCCAAAATAAACTCAATGCAAAAGACGGTGTGTCAATCGGACACCTGGTCTGAGAGTTATTGGAATTTTAGTCCCAGGGGCCTAGTTGGATTCGTGCTCAATCTAACTTGATTGTATCTCAAATATACACAAAACTCTTATGGGGTATACTCAAAGGGACCTTCACTTCCCAAGTTTCCCAGTGCCGCAGACGGTTCGTCAAACGGACGTCTGGTGCCAAAGATATGGCCAAAAGAATGTAAAGGGTCGGTAGTGGGCCCGGATCTGGTCTGACCTGGTCGGACCGACCTCACCCAACTTTGTCTAGGCTGACCCGGTTCGGGTCACCTGGTCCTAAGCCATTGGTTCCGGCCTGGCCCGTTCGGTGGGTCAGCCCGTTGGGTTTGGCCCCACCTACTGGGCCTTGCCCAACAGGCCGCAGAGGGGCCGCAGAGGGCTGCTAGGGTGCGGACCGGCTGCGAGTGTGTAGACCGGCCGCAGTTCCATGCGAGGGAGGCTCAGCCTAGAGAGCACTGAGAGGGCGCGGTTCAGGGTGGCTTGGACCAGAGGCTGAGGTGGCAAGGCCGAGGTCGGTTCGGCCAGGAAGACGCTAGTCGGCCGGGGCCGGTTCGGCTAGGGCGCGGCGCGGCTAGGCAGGCGGGTGGCGTAGTTTAGACATGGCACTCAAGAGGTGGGTGGGTAGGCCGGGAGTTGGCTGGGCAGGCTGGCAGGCAGTCGGGAGTCATCCGGGCAGGTCGACAGGCAAGCCGGGAAGGCCGGGTGGCGACTGGGAGACGGACAGGTAGGCCGGGGGCACGCAAGAAGGTCGGGAGGTGGCCGGGCAGGCCGGAAGCACATGGGTAGGCCGGGTGGCGGCTAGGCAGCCTAGAGGCTAGTGTGGTTTGGGTTGGCGGGTGGCTCGGCCGATGGACGTTGTAGCTAGCGCGGCTCGGAAGCTGGCGGGCATTGCAGTTCGGCCCGAGACAACGGATCTGGTTCGTCTAGAGTGTCATGAGGGTGGCGCAGTTTGTATAAAACATGTGTAGCGCTTCCATTGCCTTCATCATCATGTCGCCTCATCGCCATGCCGAATATCATCACAGATAAGAACGGTGGAGGGGTCGGGCCGTGTTGGTATAGCCCGCACCCTCCACATTTAGGGTGGTAGCAAGATGTTCAAACATTCTTGAGTTTTCAAATAATTACTCAAGAATAGAAAAGGGGATAAAGATCAAACAAATCACCCCACATCATCCCACAAATAAAACAAACTCAAATAATTCCCCCTACCTTTGTTCGTTGATCGTCGATGAAGTTGGAGGAAGAAGACAAAGGTGACCTTTGTTCATCGCATCCATCACACACTTCCAATCCTATGCTCATGCATCGTCTCGTTGATGATGATGTGAAGGGAAGGTCGGTTGAAGATGTCCCACGTTGGTTGGATCCGAGTATGAAGGTCGAAGGAGTCTGTTTTCGGCATTCTTTGTTGGAAGAACGTGTTATTCATTCTTCGTTGGCGAGAGCTTTTTCTCCCTAAGCTCTCTCTTCTCTAAAGTTTCCACCAAAATGAATATTCCTAGCCAAATAAAAGATTAATTTAATCTATTATTTAATTTGTTGGCAGAAAATTCAAAATGGGTGAATTAATTAATTGGCTCCCCTTAATTAATGTATAGGATTTGGAAAAAATTAAGTTAGGAGAGTTGGAACCAATAAAAGAGGGTGGTGTGGAGAGACTCCCCCTCATTAATGAGGGGAGTTGAGAGGTTTTCGCGTCCCTCATTAATAGGGGGTCTAGTCCTGTGTGGTCCCCCCATCGTAACCTCTCACGGGAGGTTAGGTTCGGGTTGGCCCCACCACCATAACCTCTCATGGGAGGTTTATGTGTGGTGGTCCCACCTCCAACTTCCATGTGGAGGTTTTAACCAACAAATAAAAATAAATCCACACACTTTATTTTTATTTAAATCATTCTATAAAAACCAAAAAACTATCTTTTATTCTCAACCAACTTCTGTCAAGGTGAAATTCTTCTTAAGCGAATATCAGCACTGCGAGTTCAACGGTGCCCTCGGATTTCAATTCCGAGCACCAGTTCAAAAGTTATTAAAACCCTCTTGTACGTTTACTGAATGTACCCAAACAGAACTTCTGAAATAGATTCCTGGTACACCGGTCCTTGGAATCACGCACCTTCAAATTTTGCAAACTCGTAAAATTCCCATGTATTTAAGAAAAAAAATTCCACAGAAATTCTGATTATATACAATGGGAATCAATAAGTTTGGGTATGATAAAAATAAGTTGACAAAAATGACAAACCATAGTTTTTACTATGTAGTGGGATCCTTGAGCGGGCCTCCTAGAAGATTCCTCTTGAAAACCTATACAAAATCTGATAAAATACATAAATAGTTTATTGAAAACAAAGGCAACAAAAAAAATAGAAAATTAAAAAAAAATATTTGTTTGAACCCCTCAATGGGTTATTTTTTTAGAAATGTCTATTGCTGGAATGTGAGAGTGTTTCAACCCCAGAATAAATTTCGATGTGGTTTCTATAATTGTAACCAACATAGTTTTTTCATAACCATATACTATAAATAAAAATGTTTTCAGAGGAACCCAATGATATATTAATTACATTAGATCCAAAAAAAAATGGCATTGTCTGTAAGGTGGTGAGGAGAAGTAAAGTATCCTCTTCCTTTAATTTGGCCACAACTTGTTTAGCCGCTTTAAATTCCATATCCTCCTTTATAATTGTTCTCTCAAAAATTTCATAAAATAATATTTTATAGAAAATTTCATTATCAATAGAATTAAATAATGATAAATCAGTATAAAATTTATCCCCTTAAAGTTAGTCATCTTGGAATCAAATTTCATCATGAAGGGTCCTTAGAAACTTAGTCTCAACTAGGGCGTCTTATTCTTATTCTTAATCCTACAATGAATTCAATGTGATTCCCAATTATTAAAATTAAAATTAGTGGGATGTAATAATAAATTTATTTTCAAAATAAATAGAATGAAATGACGTCATGAAAAGATTATTTCCATGAATTAGTGCGACTTCAATTTCTACATCTTTACTCAGTTCATCCTGGGTTTGATTACATATTGTTGGATGTATGTAGTAACTCTAATCCAAATTTTCCTCAAGCTCTACCACTTAAATTGATTATTATATAAAATTAAGATATAGGAATATGATAAATTAATTTTCTTATACAAATATAGAAGAATCACTTGGTATTTTTGTAATAAGAAAATTAACCCAATACTAATCCAATTAATTTTGACCTCCCACATGTTCATCAACTGTAATGTCAACATCCAGAACCTCCATAATAAATGATTGAGAAACCAAAAATAGATATATTATGTATTACCTAAATTTATATTGGTTTATATAACCATAAATTTTGTAAATTGAGATTCACTTTCTCTATTTCTTTCATTTTTAATTATTTCCACTATAATTATTTAGTGTCATTGATATATGATCAAAAGATCTCCATTTACTTGATGACTTCTTCTTGTATTATAAAATCCTCCGATACAGAAATCATCAATGTATCTACCATTCTAGGTTTATAAACTTATTTATTAAATAATGTACATTAAATTCTTTATGAAAGTATATCTTGACATGTGAGAAGAATATATTAAAATAAATTCTTTTTATTCAAATTTATAACTTTTTTATGAAAAAACAGTGTGTGAATGTGTTTGGTATCTTAAAAACCCACCAAACTGATCAGAGGGTATTTTTCATGGATCCATGGTGGATATTTATTTATCTAACAAAGAATTAATAAGGGTGAAAGTCTTATGATCAATCTATTGAAGAGGATTATCACACGACACTGATTTTCTATTATAACGATTTATAAACTCACTAATATACGTATAAATAATATAATAAAATAAAATAGTTATTGAAATGTATATGAAATAAATATATATACGGGAAAATATAAAAATAGAAAGACAAGACATAGGGATATTGAAAGAAAAATATTACTAATTTCGGGAGTTCATATTAAAGTAGTCATTATTATAAAAACATAACTTCAATATTTCACTCAATGTGTAGATAAATACCTAACCCATCACACCATTTATATTGGAATAGTTATTACCGCACTTAGAGAACTCTTCGTATAGGGAAGTAGTCTTACTAAAGCTGACAATGAGACCTCTTCACAAACTAACACTATTGAGGTCATACTCCACCATATGAATGACTCAAAAAGTGAAGGGGGGGATGATTGATAATAAGGAAGAAGAAGAAAACAATAGATAGAACATGGAAATCGTACATTGTAATCAATTTAACCACAATTTGTATCCTAATAATAGAGTAAATAAACCACATGAATGAAAATAACTCAAGAAAAACTACTCCCTCCCTTTAACAACCAGAATTTTAGTTCTCCATTTTTATATAGATGGGAATCACATAAAGGGAGGAAAACAAAAAGAGAAAAATGATAGGGATAGTGGGTATAAAGAGAATATGATTAACATTAAAATGTTTAAAATGTAGAAAGAATAATATAATAGTAAAATTCAAATCATCTGGAATTGAATCCCCATTCTAGTCAAGAAAAATATTTTTAACTAGGAAAGGAGGGTAGTTTTTTTTCAAACTTAAGGCATGGAGTTTTTGTTTCATGCTTAAGGAATGGATCTCACACATTCAGCAACTTCAGGTGGCCTCTCTGTTTAGGTGTCAGCAATGATAATAGTGTCTTCATGAAAATATCCATGCTTGATTGGTTTGGAATGAGTAACTCTACACTTAATCCACATAGTAATTTGATTTAATGATTTCAACCCCTAGTAATTACAAACATGATATCTCTTAAAACTAAAGAACTTTATCGACTAATGATGAAATAATATCAATCTCACATAGACCATGTGGAACATACAATAGTGTGGTGAAATTCAATATATTGTTTTTCTGATTTATAGTGACCAAGAACTCTACTGTACTTTATTATTATATGGATAGCCACTTCCAACATTGAATACATCATGATTTTCATAGTATAATGTACCCTTTCCTACAACTAATAATCATTGCTGGACACAAGATTGATATGTGGTTTTAGGAATGACTCCTTGTTTTTTAGAGGCCACCAGCTAACAGTGTAATGTCCTAGAAATTCAATGTAAATGTTTTTAAAAATATATGGGATTATTTCAAGACTAGACGCTCAAAAAAACATGATTCGAAGGCCGGTGATCCAAAATAGAATTTTGAACTTTTTTAGTTCATTTAAATAAACTTACAAGTGGTGTTTTTCTAACTTTTAAACCGGTGCTCTGATCAAAAATATGAGGGCACTGTTGAACTCAAAACATCAGGATTCACCTAAAAAAGTTTTAACTTTGACTGGTGAGGGTCTTCCAGAAAAGATAATTTTTTGACCTTTTAGAAGAGAAATAAAATAAATTAAAATTTTATTTTATTTTTATTTTCCTCATTGTTGATTGGTAGAAATCCAGCACAATGATCTGGCGACGAGGTGATGATGAAACTCATTAAATGAATCCCATTAATGAGGTGCTTTAACTGAATTGTTACAGAAATACTATTTAATAAATGAAACAACGTAATGATGTGATGACATAGACTAATAGAAACACCGCAATTCATTTCTCTTTTAATGAAATAATGGGTTAGAGAAATAAATCTGGAATTTCTCTAATGGACGGAGAACGATTTCTATCCAACGAAGATTGTTGGTGGATCAGAAAGTGGGGATGTAACCTAGGAGGAAGGATCTGAGACTAGATATCGATGAATGCTAATGGCTTCAAACAAATCAACACCCATGATGAACCTTCCCTAGGTAAGGGTTACTTTTTCAAGTTTGAATTCCCTGTTCTTATTTCTAAAACAATGAATGTGGATCAACCAACCAACAGGTTGATCTGTGGGTCACTTGTTCTTGTGGGAATGTTATTTTCATCGTATTTGTGCATCGAGATAGAACTTTGATAATTTCTTAAACATTCCCCATGTTTCTAAACCTCTAATGTGGAGGGTGCTGGCTGATACGAACGATGCCCAAGCCCCCACCACCTTGGCGAGTTCTAGTGCGTTCTTCAGGTCTATAACTCCAAATTGATATAAAGTTAGTACTAAGGCCATAGCAGGGAAGACGGCAACCCAATAAGAACTTTGGCATAGACAGTTCATGGAACAGACCACCAGACCGAATATAGTGGTCCATAGAAAGCACCGGCTGTGGCACACGTCGGTGTGTGGTGGTGCGCCGAAGTGCCAGTCACGGCACCCAGAGCCATCTTGGGTTGTGGAAGTGTAGCAAGAGCCACTTGCGACGGGCCAGCAGCTAGCGAATAGGGATGCGGCCACCCGACCGCATCAGATAGGGTGGTCGGTAATGTGTGTGTTGCAGCGACCCGCTGGCACGCGGTCTAGCGGGACCGCATGTGGGATACAAGGCCATCGGTTAAGCAAGTCATGGTTCACTAAAAGTTGGATGCAAGGGAATACAGCTAGAGAAGAACTACCCCACACCAAGAGTTCAGACCCGCATCCCAGTGGTTCAGACCCACAACATAGTGGGCCAGACCCACAGCCCAATAAGTTGGGTCGTATCTGGACCGGGTCGGACCTAGGACGGATTTAACTGGACCCAACTAGCCCCTTTTTATAAAAAAGGTCATATCATTCATACCAGGTATCTGATTGATGCACTGTTTTCCGTGTTGGTACCCTTGAGAAGAGAACATCCTTTGCGCTTACTCTATGTGAGTTTTAATGTATATCGAAATATGATGAATGGCTAGAGTATTGGATTCTTAAATTATTAAGTGTGATACATGCATGAATCTTATGGTTGGAAGAGACATTAAGATTGTTGAGGAGTGGGACCAAGTGACCCTATAGCCTAGTAGACAAGAGACCATGTGCAGAGTAGCTCCAGGCGACCCTATGTTGATCAGCTCCAAGAAACCCTGTGTGGATCAGCTACAAGAGACCCTGTGTGGATTAGCTACAAGTGACCCTATGTGGATCAACTACTAGACACCCTGTGTGGATGTACTCTAAGTGAACCTATGTGGATAAACTACAAGGGAACCTATATATATCATCTATATGTGGCCCTGTGTAGACTATCTATGATGGCCTAAGTTGGAAGTGGCTCTGTTTGACCCAGAAGACCCATGGTACTCATCAGGGTGTGTACCTTAGCAGTCCAAGGTGTTTAGTGTTACGACTATTAGTCTTGATTTATGTGATTTAGATTATACATGTGTGAGCTATCTTTCTTCTTAATCATGCTTTGAAATTTTATTGTTGATTGCATTCTGGTCTTTCCTTTATGGTTTGGGGTCCCTACTGGGAATTTTGTTACTCACCCCTACATGGTATTCACCCTAACATGTTGTGTCAGGTGCAGATGACCTCTCCCTTGACGGAGGACTCAATAGCCTTGGACCTGGTGGTGGCCAGTGAGATCAGGTAGGCGGGGCCTACTTCTACAGCTTCCAACAGCTACTCTACACTTACCCATCATGTGTGGTTTTCAGTGGATATCTTTCAAATAACTTTTTTACGTTCCCATTTTCAGTTGTCTTTTGTTGGGTTTGTATTCTTTCCCATTTGACCAAAAGACTGTACATTTACTCAACGGTTCTTTAGGGTCATGCATGTTTACCTTTCTAGATTTTGGGATGTGGATGTGTGTGTGTACGTATAGGTACTCAGAAAAATGCCTCCCACTTGTAGATTCCCACCTTCGGCTCTAGTCTCCAACCTCTAGCCATGGAGAGGTGGTCATGGGGGAGTCATAGCAGTATCCTCAGGGGACGGGTTGTGAAAATGTGGTATCAGAGGTGGTAGGTTGTTCCTCAATGACCAGGAGACTATTGTTTTGTTTTTTGGCATCAGTGTTAAATGTTTCAAGTTTGACTTTTAGATTCAAGGAGTCCAGTGTTGGTGCGGTATAAAATATATCCCTAAACCAGGACCATGAATTCTGCTTTTCACCTCTACACATAAAAACATTGGTTGCATGCATCATATAGTATTTGAGTGTTTCCTATTATTCTTCTTTAATTAAAGTCATCTCACCAGGCATAATCTATTGATCATGGTACATTTTCATCTACTTTAGGATGCCTCCACGCAAACAGCCAGCTAGGATCTTAATGTCTGACCATGAGGACAATCTTCCTAGAAATGAGGTGTCAATTCATGGACTCGTGCTAGAGATGGCCATGTCAAGTGGTGAACCAGCGTTACCACCACCCATTGGTCAGTAGTTACTATTGGAGTTACTGGTAGAGGATTCTCATAGGCTTAGTGCCTTGCATGAGTTCTAGAGACAGAGACCTCCCAGGTTCAGGGGAGAGACAGATTCTTAGGCCACTAAGGACTGGCTAGAGATAGTGATGTGGGTCCTCCTCTTAGTGGGGACACCACTTGACCAGATGGAAATCATAGAAGTGAGCCTTCTTCAGGGGTCAGTAGGGAGATGTTTGAGCTTGATGATTTAGACTCATGCTAAGGTGACCCTATCCTGAGCTGACTTCGAGCTGCTTTTCAGGGAGGAGTTCTTCCCCACGACCTTGCACCTAGTGCGCATACAGGAGATGCTTCACATATATCAGGGAATCATTTTAGTTGCTATGTAATATACAAGGTTTAATGACCTCTCCCACTACTCTTCATATATGGTATGGGACCCTTTCTGCAAGGCCCAGACCTTTGATCATGGACTTCAATGGGATATCAGGGCAGCAATGATTTCCCTCAGCATCCCCACTAAGGCTAGAGTGTTAAAGGGTGCTCTCCTAATAGAGAGATTTCTCGAAAAGAAGGAATCGACTGTGGGAGATACCACCAAGAGATAGGTGGTAGATTCATCCATGGTGGGCAGCCAACAGATGACCCAGAGTTCCAAGCAGTCTAGACTATCCATAGAGTGACACCAAGACACAAGATCAGTGATTTGAGGCCATTGGTGTAGTAGGTGTCAGTAGAGAAGTAGGGAATGGTACTCATGTGGCGAGGAGATACATATAGATCAAGACTACCCAACCTTCAGCACATATGATCAGTAGGCAGTCAAGGGACCTCCAAGGTAAAGGCATAGGTTTGAGTGAGGAGGTTAGTAGGATAGAGGAAATGGGAGAGGAGCAGGTCAAGTACCAAGTGATGGGTGATGGATTGAGGTACTTCCCCCACCACCCAAAGGTGGTCAACCATGGCCACATAAAGTAGGTGGACAGGGGAGAGTTCATCTTTTGGCAGTGTAGTCTTATCACCATGATGCTACAAAGATGATTAGAGGTACAATATGTGTCTTCTCTACCCTAGCTATAGTTCTTATTGACATAGGTGCCACTCACTCATTCTTTTCCATGGACCTTGTTCGAGGTTCGGAGATTCTGGTGGAGCCGTTGAGTCGATACTTATGACAAGAGACTCCTTCGAGAGAGGATTAAATGGTTACACACTAGATTGGGCTGTGTAATCTTACTATTGGAGGCAAGATCTTCAGTTGGTATATCCTAGTAGCGGCGTCGATTTCATACGAAGTCATCTTGGTTATGTACTGGTTATCAATAATTCATGTTTAGATTGACTGTATTCGGCATAGAGAGTGGTGTGTCTGTGAATATGTGACCAGGTATTCCTTCACCAGTGAGAAGGGGTCTCTTATAGCACAGGATGGTCTTTCTCATAGGAGGGTGAAACCGATCACTCACCAGTTGGCTAGCCTGAACCATGGTGCGGTGGATGAGAGGAGTCTGAGATTTCATGTAGTATTGGATGAGTTTGAAGACTACTTCCCTGAGGATGTTCCAGGACTACCTCCTCGTGGGGAGGTCAACTTCTACATTGATCTATACCCTGGGAAGACATTGATGTCAATGCCGAAATATCGTATGGATCCCGCAGAGCTTCATAAGTTGAGGGTATAGATGGAGAACTTGTAGGAGAAAGGATTCGTGAGGCCCCATTTTCACCATGGACAACCCCAGTATTGTTTTCGAATAAGTATGACGAAATCTTGAGGCTATGGGTGTACTACTGGTGCCTAAACGAGGTGACCATGAAGAAAAAATATCCTATACTTAGAATTAGTGACCTCTTTTATCAGATGAAGGGAGTGAGGTGGTTCTTATAGATATACATTAGATCAAGATATCATCAGCTTCGGGTACGGGATGAGGATGTACTGAAGACAACATTTCGATTACAGTATGGACACTTCAAGTTATTGATGATTCTCTTCGACATGACCAGTGAGATAGCAGTGTTCATGGGACTCATGAATAGGATCTTCCAGACTTACCTCGATAATTTTCTGGTGGTCATCATTGATGACTTCTTGGTGTACTCGGCATTAGAGGAGGAACACGCTACACCCCTACGGGTAGTCCAGGATACACTTTGAGAGCACCATCCTTATAAAAATCTCTTGAAGTGGAAGTTCTGAATTTGTGAGGTCCACTTCTTGGGACACATCATCTCTGAGGATGGAGTTGTAGTGGATCCGGCGAAGATAGAGGTAGTGCTTGCATTAGATCCAGCTAGAAGAGTGATTGTGGTGCAGAGATTCTTGGGGTCAATTGGATACTATCAGAGGCTAATCCAAAATTTTCCATAGTAGCATCACCCTTATCATATTTGACCTAGAATGAATAGTCATTCTTGTGGATGTAGATGTGCCCGCAGAGTTTTTAAGAGCTAAGTCGGAGACTGACGAGTGCCCCCACCTTGATACTACTAGAGGAGTTCATTAGGTATGTAGTTTTCTAATACGCATTAGGGACCGGACTGGGTTGTGTCCTAATGCAGGAGTGATCAGTGATCACCTATAGTTTATGGTAGTTTAGGTAGCATGAGAAGAACTACAAAACCCATGACATGGCAGTAGTTGTGTTTCCTCTAAAGATATGGCAACACTACTTGATGGGTGAAAAGTTTATCATATACTCAAACCATAAGAGTCACAGGTATATATTCTCCCAAAAGGACTTGAACGTGAGGTTGTGGTGATGGATGGAGTTCATAAGGAACTATGACTTTGAGATAGTCTATACTCTTAGGAAGGAGAAAGTGGTGGAAGACGTGCTCAAAAGGATGCTTGGTTTGCAGCTGCTGAGTGGGGAAATAGAGAAGCTAGCCGCAATGTAAATATCATTCATAGATGATGATGGAGCATATTTCATTCAGTTGGTGACTGTCACTCCCCCGCTCTTACAGAAAGTTAGGGAGGCCCAGTTGGTGGATATTGATTGTGTGGCCCGACATTCTCAGTTATCCTCAAGAAAAGCTCTTGATGGATTTTTGATAGGTGGGGAGCACGTCATTCTTTTTAGAGGACGCACAGTATTACTAGTGGCATTGCGACAGTAGATTTTGTGGGAGTTTCATACCTACACTTTGGTGGTATAGCCTAGAGTGGATAAGATGTAATAGGATCTCTGACATCAGTACAGGTGGCCAAGGATGAAGAAATCGGTATCCAAGTTCATTTCATGGTGCCTCACTTGTCACTAAGTGAAGGCTGAGTATCATGTTTCAGCAGGCTTGGAACCGCTACCTGACGTACCGGAGTAGAAGTGGGATGGTGTCTCGAAGGAATTCGTGATAGTAATACCATGCATGCCCAAGGGCCACGATACTATCTGGTGATCGTTGACTGACTCACCAAGTTGGATCACTTTTTACCCATATGATAGTATGGATCAATAGAGGTATTGGGAAGCCTCTATGTTTTGGAGATAGTGTGGATTCATGGGGTGCCTTTGATGATCATCTCACACTGTGATGCTCACTTCACATCCCAACTATGGAAGGGATTACAGGAAGGCATTTGGGACTCAGTTGTGCTTGAGAACAGACATTCACCCACAGATTGATGGTCAGATGGACTAGACTATACATACCTTGGATGACATGCTTTGTGCTTGCGTTCTTGATTTTGGTCATAGTTGGAAGGACCACCTTCCACTGGTAGAGTTTTCAAAGAACAACAGCTATCACTCCACCATTTGTATGGCACCTTTTGAGGCCTTTTATGGGAATCCATGAAGATTACCTATATACTGGACAGACCAAGGGGATTCAGCACTCATGGGTCCATAGTTTTGATGGGCTACCACTAAGAAGTTTCAGATCATCCAAGATCGGATGTGGAATGCATGGAGGAGGTAGAAATCTTATGCTAACTGTAGATAGAGGCCCTTGGAGTTCATGTAGGGAGACCATGTGTTCCTTCAGGTCTCACCCTAATGGGGATTGCGGAAATTTGGTTGGGGCGGTAAGTTATCTCTGAGGTTCATCAGACCATTCCAAATCCTGATCTAAGTTGGCGAGGTGGTGTACTGCCTTGATCTTCTCCCATAGATGCATGGGTTTCATGATGTTTTTCACATGTCACGGATAAGGAGATATGTGCATGATCCATCACAAATCATCGATTGGGGCGAGCTGGACATTGACGATGGGGTGATGTTTATGGAGTTCCCAGTGGCGATAGAGGATCGACATGAGCAGGTCCTTTATGGATTGTTGATTCCTCTGGTTCACATTTGGTGGAAGCATTGGAATATCTAGGAGATCACATGGGATTGAGAGGTTCATATTCATTCTAAGTACCCCAAATTTTTTTTGGTCCTTGTTTTAGATTTCAGGGACATAAAGACCTAATGTCAGGAGACTATAATGTCTTGGAAATTAAATTAAATTTTTTTTAATATAATATGGGATTATTTTGAGACCAGAAGCTCATATGGCACTTGATTTTGAGGCCTAGAGATCCTAGAACATATTTTTTATCTTTTTTTAGTTCATTTAAAAAAACATGTGAGAGGGTTTTTTATAAATTTTAAACTGGTTCTCGGATCAAAAATCTAATTGCACCGTTGAACTCAAGACATCAGGATTTACCGATAAAGGACCTAACTTCAACTGGCGAGAGTCGACTGGAAAATAAAATTTTCAGACCTTTTGGAAGATAAATAAAATAAATTAAAACATTATTTTATTTTTATTTTCCTTTCCATTGACTGGGGGCACACCAACACTATGGTGAAGTGACGAGGTGATGATGAAACTCATTAAATGAATCCCATTAATGAGTCTCTTTAACTGAAACATAACATAAACGTTGTTTCATAAATTAAACAGTGTAATTATGCTACAACGCAGTGTAGCAGATATGTTGCAACGTGTTTCTCTTTTAATGGAATAATGGGTTGGAGAATCAGAGTGGGAATTTCTCTAATTGATGGCGAAGTATTTCTCTCCGACGAAGAACGTTGGTGGATCAAAAGTTGTAGATGATGCCTTGGAGAAAGGATCTGGGACCAAATATAGATGAACACCAAATGATTCAAATGGATCGACACCAATGATGAAACTTCTCTAGGTATGGGTTGCTTTTTCAAGTTTGAATTCCATATTCTTCTTTCTAAAACATTGAATGCGGATCAACCCACGAATAGGATGATCTGCAGGTCACTTTTTTTTTAGGGAGGGTGATTTGAATTGGAGTTTTTCATCAATATAGAATATTAATATATCCTTAAACATTCCCCATGTTTCTAAAACTCTAATGTAGAGGTTGTGGGCTAACATTAACAAGGCCTAATCCACTCTTCCTTGGTCCCTTCTTATGTGTTCTTCATTTCCATAACTCTAAATTTATAGAAATCCAGTACAAAGGTAATAGCATAGAAGACAGTGGCCCGAGAAGACTGACGATGTAGATGTTTCACAGAACGAACCACTTGAGAGGACCTGGTGGTCCGCAAAAATAATTTTAGCACTTTGGAACCGGCAACCGTAGGCGATGGCATGTGGCAGTGGCCAGGGGTGAGAGGACGCATTCCATGAAGGCACACCAAGGTGGAATCCGTGGTCATATCATGCCGTAATGGTGTGGCAGGAGCCATCGGCAGTTGCCTGGCAGCTGGAAGATAGGGACGTAGCCACCCAACCACGTCAGATAGGGTGGCCCACGTAGTGTATGACCCGGCGACCCACTGGCACATGGTTCAACAGGACCGCGTGTGGGAGAAAAGGCAGTCGGATAAGCCGGTCACGACGCGCTGACATTCAGAAAAGCGAGCATCCGACTAGAGTAGAACTGACCCACACCATCAGTCCAGGTAGGAGGTGGGAGGGAGCCATGGCCCAATGTGTTGGCTCAGATCCGGACTAGGTCATACCTCATGCAGGGTCAGGTCAGGTCGGTCCGTTCGGGTCGGACCGTCCCCATACCCAACAAGCCCTTTTTTGAAAAAATAGTCATATCTTTTATATCGGACGTCTGATTGACATGTCGTCTATGACATTGGGACCCTTGTAAAGAGAAAGTCCGTTAGTAATACTCTATGAGAGTTTTGGAAGATGAAATACGAAGAATGGCTTGAGGAGTTAATTACCACAGGATCAAGCATGCTACGTGTGTGAATCCTATGTGTTGATAAGACCCAAAGCCTGTTGATAGCGGGTCCAAGTGACCATGTAGGCCAAGAAGACAAGCAACCCTTTATGGATCAACAATAAGTGACCCTGTGTGGATTAGATACAAGCAACCCTAGGTGGATCAGCTTTAAGATACCATGTGTGGATCAGCTTCAAGTGGACCTGTGTGGACCAACAATGATATCCTAAGTCGAAAGCAGCTCTTTGTGACCAAGAAGACCCACGGTACTCATCAGAGATGAGTGCCTTAGTTGTCCATTCTATTCAATGTTACGACTGATAGTCTTGCTTTCCGTTCTTCAGATTATACCTGTGTGAGCTATCTTTCTTCGTGATCATGCTTTGTAGTTTTCTGGTGGATTTCTTTTTGGTCTTTCCTTTTTGGTTTGGGGTCTCTTCTGAGTATTTTTTTACTCACCCCTGCACGGGCTTCTCCCACACTTGTTGTGTCTGGTGCAGATGACCACCGCCTTGATGGAGGACTTGGTGTCCTAGGACCCAGTGGTGCCCAGTGAGGCCCAACAGTAGGGGGTACTTCTACATCTTCCATTGGCTACTCTACTCTTACCCATCAGGTGAGGTTTTCAGTGGATGGATTTCAGAGATCTTTCGTAATTTACTGTTTTTAGTTATCTTATGTTGGGTTTTTATTCTGGATCATTTGACCTATAGTTTCTACCTTTACTCATTGGTTGTTTTAGGGAATGCATGTTTACTTTCCTAGTTATTGGGATGTGGTTGTGTGTGTGTGCATATGGATACTCAAAAAAATGCCTCCCAATTGCATGTTGATGCCTTTAGCGCTAGTCACCAACCCCTAGCCATCAGGAGCCGGGCTTGGGGGTGTCATGGGACGGGCCCCAAGGGACGGGTCGTGACAAGTATCACATGTCTTAACTGATACATAAGTGATTAAATACCCATATATCAAAGTGTAATTATAATATTGATAAATAAAATCATATTGGAATCCAAAATAACTAGTAATCAGACTCCAAGGAAAGTTATAAATAAATAACCACAACCTATACAATATAAATTGATTAGTATGCATGTCAAACAATCACACAGTAAAAAACCATATACATAAATATTCCAAAGAAAAAAAATAAAAGTCTAAAAGTCTCCTCAAAATGATCTCAAACTCTAATACTCCATCCAAGTAGCCCAAATCATGAAAAAAACCTTAGGTTTATTTCCCTTGTCCTATCTTAACGTCATGAATTATTCTTGGGTATTAATGGGATCACAAGCATGGAAATAATACAACACAGTAGGCCACCACCAATGGTTTCTATTAATATATTTGTTCAGAGTAAGTTCAAATAGAAGTAACAATTAAATTTATGTACAATATATGTAAAAATAAGTAAATAAATATACTTTGTTTCTTAGTAAGTTTTATAGTGACACCCTAGACAAAACATACCTACCTCGGACAGTGTCATGTATCTTTGAACAATAGGTATCACATCAGGAATTATAACCTTCTTGGATTATTAGTCACAACCATAAAAATATTCCCATCCTGGAACATTAGTCACACCTGAGTAAATTTACCTATTTTATAACAATAGACACAACTTGGGAAATATGCCTATCCCTAAAATTAGTTACACCTAGGGAAATATTCCCATCCCATAACAATAGTCATGATTGGTAAAATATACCCATCCCAAAGCATTTGACCAAGCACTAAGGAAAATCTCAATTTGGAACCATAAAACAAAAACCTAGGGGAATACTAACCCCATAAGATTTCCCTAAGTCAAATATTTAAAATCACTCATCATCATTTCATTCCATTAAAATTTCATTGAAAATCCCTTTTCCAATTAATCAATGCATCTTTCATCACTATTTCAACATTACCCTTCACCCTATCAATTTTCATCATTCACTATTTCATAATTCCATATTTTTAATTTACATTTCAATATAACTTATTACGGGTTCATCACTTAATCAAAAACATTCTGTCCCAAAAATACATTCTAAGTCATGCTCTTAGGATTCCTTCTAATTATGGGCATAAGATGATACAAGCGTCATATTTGGTATAAAATTCTTGATAAATATTATGTAAATTAATTCTAGGTCAAAATAGGGTTGACCAATGTGACCACACATGTATGTACTGTCAATTAGGTTTTGAATTCCAGGGAAATTCATAGACCACATACCTCAGAAATGTTTTATATGAAGTGACTTTTCAAGGCCACATTAATACAATATCTCCTCTCTATTCCTAATATGAATTATAAATAATTTTCAAAACATATATCATACAATATATCTATTCATTAAATCCATATTATAGGGTCTCACTCTATTGAAAATTAAAAAAATAAGAGTAAGTAACATAAATTGAATTCATAAATTTGATCTATAGGGTCAAATGTTCTTAGAATTGTTGAGATAGCCCTTATAATGGAGATGAATAACCAAAATTTCCCAAAGGATACATATAGTTGAATCCTGTAACAAAAGGAATTAAAAAATGTGGGTCTTTGGAGGATTTCGAAAAAAAATAATTTTTGGATTTAATTAATTATTTCACATAGTAAGTCATACGGTTTGTAAAACTTTGTGCCATCCATATGAGTCTTACTTTACATAAAACAGGTCCACATGGTTTCACTGCATTATTTTTAAAAAAGTTTTCCAACTTTGAAGAACAACATTTTTGAAAAAAAATATATCAAGAATCCATGGTTTCCTAGGAAAACATGCTCAACAAGAAAAACTTTGTGCCTACCTCAATCCCATTGAATGTTTCATCAAAAAATTATATAAAATTGTGGGATAACAATTTTCCTTTATTATAACTCCAAATTTCTATATTTCATGTCCTACTACCCCTCAAATTGTCTCACATCCATCCAAACACTATTAACCACATCCACCACATAATAACAAAAAAAGGAACAAGATAATAGTGGAATTTAAATAGGAACATAACTATTCCAAAATCTGGGTTTTACAACCTCATCTCCTTTGAGAATATCATACTTAAGTTTTACTCCTAAATGAATACCTATGTTTTATGACCATCCCAACATATATTATATCACAATCGAGTTGAACTCTAGAATGATGGCCTATTTTTTACACATCTCTACCATAGAGAAAATATCATTCTAGAGGCACTCTAGTACCTCACTAAGACTCATTAGAAAACAACTCCAGCTACTAATTTTTCATATATGATTCTCATTCCCATTTATCTGTCTAATTTTGGCCATGATATCACCATAATCACCCTAGAGGAACGGTATTTCTATAAATATACTTATCACTCCGATCAACTATTCAAACTGGATTATTTTTAAATTATGAATATGGATCAAGATCAATATCATTGATGTCAATTACATTAAATATATCAATATTATATCAACTCAAATATGATATATATAAAACATCTTTCATATCACAGAAATTCTATTAATGAAACAACTATAGTTCCATTGGATTATTATTTTCCCCTATCTAAAAGAGCTATATAGTCCTAGCTGTCAACATTATTTGTTAATGAATCTAATCAGTCCCAAGCCTCAACAAAACTTGCAACAATACTAAGTCTATAACCTCTAACTCAAGAGTTAAACATCATCTATCCACATATTATATATGTATGCTATGAGGAGTACCCAAACACTTTTGGATTAACTAAACATTAATTGATGTATCATGCTTAAGACTCTTCCTAATTAATATTAACTCACTATCCTCCATCCAATGTAAAGGTGAGAAGCATGGTTTTCCACACATAAAACTCATAAGGATAAAACTATATAGAATCCTAATAACTTTGTTTTAGGAAAATTCTTCCAGGGACAAATAGTTATCCCAAGAACCCTCAAAAGTTAGGACACAATATCTCATAATTTCTTCCAAAATTGATAAAGTATTTTGGTACTATCTTTCTATCTATAAATTATAGTTTGTGCTCAAATTCCCCTATTTTTTAACACTTTTGCGACCCCTTCCATAACTAAATTTTGAAATTAGAATCTTGTTCTAAATAAATGGTATGATGGACCCCATGAAAGTTCATTGTTACTTAAGCATAATGGTTTCCCAACCCATCCATGAAAAAGTTATATTCAATTAGAAATAAATGATCCACCTTCATCAAATGATCAACTATTACTCAAACTACATTTCTACCTTAGGGAATCCTCAAAAACCCCATCATGAAATCTATAGTGAGATATTATCATTTTTTATAGAATAGATAATGGCAGCATATGTTTTGTGAGCCATTGGTTCTTAGCCTTCACCTGGTGGAAGGTGGGGCATCGTGTAACAAAACCCATGAAATACTTCTTCATACTAATACTATTATCACATGTCTTGGTGCATCTTTATAAAACAAGGTTGAACCACCCATTTCAATCCATTAAACTTGCACATAATCTCTTCATGCATGTATATGGGAACCAAGACACTACTGTGAACATATAGAACCTCATCATCAGACAAGTTCATGTATGATAGAGACTCTCCATCCTATATATTATCCATTAAGTCTAAACACCCTAGTTCAACTACCCTTTTAATATTTATCTTTTATTGTAATAAAGGGGATATGGATGAAGTTATAATGGTTGACCAGATTTTTTACTCCATCACATCTAAATGCATCATAGATAAAAGACCCAATAACAAAAACTCTTTACAGAAATCCTGAACTACCAGGGCCAAATTCATTAGGATCAAAGAATCTGTAAGCATGTTTCCCTCTATGTGGGTATAATTCAGCTCAAAATCAAATGGTTTAAAATAATCATCCCACCTTCACTATAAAAGGTATATAAATCATTAGAAAAGGTGTATGTCTGGCTCTAGTGGTCTGTATACACAATAAATTTCTCCTCTGAAAATTATTGGATCCAACACCTCAAGTCATGCACTACTACTGTCTAATCTATATAATGGGTCAGATAATTTCACTTATGAGGTATCAGCTACATAGAAAAATAAGTGACCATATAACCTCCATGCATCAAGACTTCTCACATATGGGCCCCTAATGCATCACAATACATGGTGTACTCCCTCCCCACCTTGGGCATGGTCAATATCGGTCCATTTTTCATTTATTCTATTAGTTACTAAAAAGTATCCCAAAAATTTTCATACTAGATGAACATCACTCCCTTGTTGGTAAATCCAGTCATTGGCACTCCTAAATGGGAAACTTTTAACATAATCCTTCAATAATAAATAGTTAAACACAAATGTTTATATACCTCAAAGAAGGTATTGGGTGGATCCAAATAAATAACTTATTGAACCTTATCATGTTCCCTAGATATACAAGCCTCAAAAATAACATATACCAAAAAATAATCCTCATCGATATGAAAGTTTCACTTGTAGTGATTTGTGTAAAGATGATGTTCTTGAATTGTAATCAATGCTGACTTTGGGAGTTTCTCATGTTTCTATATTATCTTAGATTACACTAGAATTTCATCCAAAAAATAACATAAAAGTATCCAAATACTAGGGAATAACCATATTCATCATAGCTCTAAATATATTTGTTTCACTATTCAAGATGAATAGAATCACAAGATACACATATAGACAATACCTACTCCTAAAAGTTTTATGTGGAACATCTAAAAGTCTCACTCTCATTTTTTGATAACCCATCCTCAGATAAATCCTTGAGAATACTTGGGTGTATATAAATTGATCAAATAGGTCATCAATACATGGAAAGTGTTGGTTTTTATTAGTTATATGATTCAATATATGATGATCAATATAAAAATGTAAAGAACTATCTTCCTTCATGTAAAAAATGACTAGAGAAACCCTAGGGGAAATTATCGATTGTACAAACCCATTGGGCCTTAATTCCTCTGGCTGAGTCTCATGCTAATGAATTTCCACATAATCCATTAGCTAAGGTATACTGGAAACTAGATGGTGAACTCAACTTCTATCTTGATTGGAAACCCTAAGAACTTGTTATGAAAAACATGCTAAAATGGATCTACCATGGAATAAAAATTATCTTACGGTGCATCCCCATAATCTATTACCAAACTGTAAACATAGGTTATAATCCAACTATGTTTCGTATGGTTAGGTCCTGCATGACTCGAAATAAACTCCCATTCTGAAAAATGAACATAATAAATGTTCTTGGGAATGTGAAGAAAAACCATCAACTGTAATAATTAATGCGAGTGAATTATATCAGTACAAAATCCATCCCAAGTATTACTTCGAAACCAGTCCTTTAAAACATGAATAATTCCCATATAAATTGATAACCTCTAATATCCAAGTAACATTCCTTAAAAAGTTGAATTTCCACTAATAATAACCCCAAATAGGTTCCAAGAGACATAAACCCATACATACATTCTAAATAAAATCATAATATATCCACAAACTATATAGATATAATGGAATTTGAAGCTCCTATATCAAATAAGGGGCATTTCAAGGTTGAAGATGCTAAGATCATACTTTAAACCATGGAGGGATCTATGTATAGAAATGTAGTAGTAGGTTTTATAACATGAATTTGACCAAAACCATGGCCTTATTATCCCACATGACCCATCCATGTAACAAATCCATACTTCCCCTATCATTTAGAAATATGTTATACAACCAAACCTGACCAAATAGTCTAAATCAAAATACCCACCTTTCATGGCATAGCTAATCCTATTCTCAATACCTAAACCTTCCCTTACGCTCTACCATAGGCTTACCCTTGAGCTTTATTAAAAAATCATTGTAGTTTCCTCAACCTTCCACACATGTAACACTCAATAGGAGTTTGTGATAACTAGTGTTGGGAATACATTCTTATACTCCACTGATAGCACTTGATAAATCATTACGGCAATGACTATGGAGGAATCCTATATCTCTAAGTTTTCAAACCACCACTATGAAATTATTTATCTTAATGGATATCCCTTCTGTCTAAGGACCCCCAACTAAATCCCCCCAGCAAAATGTAACTACCTTGGTCCTTTTACCTCCACTATTTATCATTCTGATATAAGCTTCCAATTCATAACATCAAAAAAAATAAGTTGAAATACAATCTTGAGGACATTAATTTCATGTCATTGGCCTCACTCTAATTGTCTCGCCCTAGTAAACTCATTGCCCAATAGTATATAATAAAAGCATTGAATATCTATAAAATTTTCTATATAGGTGATGATCCATATATTATGTAACGCCCCGACCCCAGCTACCCAGAGTCAGTGCATTACTTCGTAATATTGGCATGATCAAAAAAGATCAAGTCTTGAAAGACCGATTAGTTTAGTAGCCTTGGAAACACTAGATACATTCATAAATGTTACATTACATCATAAAGTGAAAAACTAATAACGAAGTCTTCATAGTCCACACTCATATCCTCTTCTGACTATCCCTGCAGGTCATTCATAAAATACTTCTTCACATCCTAGAAAATATTAAAACATTGAAAGGGGTGAGATCAGATGCTTAGTAAGGATAATAATATTGCGGAAGCTTTCATAAATAAACATAAACATTTAAGGCAATGTATAACTAAAACAAAAGCCTTTTAAACTTGAACATCAACATAATATGGAAAAAGTAAAATGAGATAATGCCATTTACTTCTTCACATGGATATTCTACTGGCCGAATAATCACATGCAATATCAATAACCACTTTCATAATGATGGAATGCATAATGCTAGACATTCTAAAACATTTTGTCAAGGCCTCGGCCAAGACGTCTAAAATGATTAAGGCCTCGGCCAAAACCATAAATCAAATTGGGAAAGGGCCTCGGCCAATTCCACTTCTAGTTGTCTCATGAGACCTACCGATGCATCGAGGAGCTATAGCAGGCTCCACCCGTCACTTACTAAGTCCAATGCATTCCTCATATGAATGGGTTTAAACATATCATAAACCATAACATAATCGTATCACATAAAACATGTATAGAGGAAACATAACATTTCCACATTTCAATCACAAGATTTCAATACAAAACATTGATATAATAAAAACTCTTTCAAAACCATTTTCAATACAAAAATAAAAGAAAGGTAAAACATGGTATTTATTTTTCTTTTAAAAAAAGGTATGGCTTGTAAAGGAAGCCGAAACTCAAATAATGGTCACGGCGGTGGAGATGTCATTGTCTCCACATATGTACAGAAAGAAAAACATTCCCTTTTTGTCGTTTAGTAAAACGCTTCCTATAAAAAAGATTCCTTTTGAATAAACGTAAAAGTCAAAGGGGTTTATACACCGTATAAAAGAAAGTTGTTTATAAAACCAAATATGCCTCAATGAAAAGAGATTGATATGAAGACCTTAAAAAGATCATTTTTAAAATAAAATAGATCTATTATGTGTATTCACTATAGGTACACATAAATAAAGTAAAAATACAAAATAAGACATAATAATATCATGACATAATTTGAAAATAGGAGATTAACCCAAAGAATGGAAGTTGGGTTAAGAAATTCCCTTACCTCGTGTCCGACTTGACTCAACCATTATTTAACCTCCTAAATAATAAACTAGAGTTAATATCTACCTTATTAAGAACCATTTTCAATTTCATTATCCTTTTTATATCACTTTTTACAATGTTATGAACGTTATGTAATTATTTAAGTTAATAACGGTCGTTTTGTCGATCTTTGGTACTTGTGTCAACAATAAACTTCTTATAATTACAAGTTGTTCATGTGGTGAAATTTCCATTATATCCAGAATTATATTCATGATGTAGATATCATATATATCATAAATATCCATTATATAATTCATTCATAATATTACGTAACATTTAGAGGTAAGAAATGAAATGCACCGTTCATGGAGACGGTAAGCCGTACATACGCATGAACGCTACTTTCATTTCTATTTTGTATTTAATGTAATGAAATAATAATGATATAAATGTATAATATAATTCTAGTATAATATAGCATATAATACCATTTAATCCATCCTTTATACATCCCACATATGGTATTAACGATTCAAATCACTTTGAGGGGGCGATAGTCCGCACTTCCTAAAATGAAAATATCGCGTTTACCTATAATGGAAACCATAAAGGTATGAAATAAATGAAAAATACAGGACCTTAAGTAAAACATAAACATATTATATATAATTTATAAATAGAGTGACATCTTAATGGCCACCTTTGAAGGTGTTTTATGAGTGTTGAACAATCATCGTTTTGTGAGGCAGAAATTCGCCATCCATAGAAACCGTATGTTCTTTAACCGTTAGATGTAGGTGTGAGTAAGTGTAGCTCGAATACTTCTTATAATAACATCATAGTATATTTATGATACTGGTGTTGTTACAAACTAAATGAATAAATAGAGTTTAGGGGGTTGGAGAAGAAAAATAAAACAAAACAACATTAGAGAAGACATTACCTTAAAATCGGGTAACTCTTTTTGATTTGAGCCAAAGGCTTCCTTGGGAAGAGTTCTGACCAAAGTGAGGCTTCTAGGAGTAATAGAGGGAAGTTGGGAGAGTATTTGGGAAGATTTTGGCCCAGCCAAATGGCTTGAAAGTGTGAATGAGGTGGTAGAGGTGGGGGCCTTTTATAAGTGGAGAGGAGGGGCACTCTTGGAAAGTAAAGAAAAGTCACTTTATTATAAAATGAGTTTAGGATTTTAGAGGTCCCACGCTTATATAATTCGAGTATAAGGTGATAACGGTTCTAAATATACTCATCCAATAGGTTTTTGACAAGTGTAAGCCTTGGATTTTACATTATCTTTTTATTTTATTTAAATCATTAAATAATGAGGTCATCGCTTCATCATCATTATGTCATAAATAATTTACTTTATTTAATGTATAAAAATTATAAAACAAATACTATGATGTAGGAAATCTTTTTATCTTTCCAATGAATATTTATAGTCAAAAATATGACTTGTATAACCCCATGTAAAAATTGTTTTAGTAAAACATTTCATGTTTGTCTCATGTTTTACTTTAACATTAAATAGAAGGTATTTATGTCATTTTCCAACTAAAGTGGCTCCATGGGGTCCCCAAGTTGACCCATGGATTGTCTTGGTCGGCCATGGAACATCCAATGAGTATAGGACATGTGTCAAGCTCATCTCATATTATTAAAACATTATTTTTACCTTAAACTACACTAATTACCTCTAATCGTGATTAAGAACTTAAAAGTTACTATTCACCAAAAATTATTTTAATCTCATTGAACCACATTTTACTTATTAATGAAAACCATGTATGTCGGATTTTTTAAAATCAAACCACAGAAGTGTTAATATTTCATTTAAACGAAAAATCAGTTTTTTAACTACCACTTAGTGGTTTCACTATTCATCAAAAATTGATGTTTTTCAGAACAATGCCAAAATTTCACCCTAAGCTATAATTGATATTCCGAATTCAAAAATTATGTCTATTTTATGAAATTCCAAACATATAAGTTTCATTAATTAATTTTATAATTAATTCCCGATGTCACAACAAATAGCGTGTTTTTAAGAAACAATTTATATCAAAAGATTGACAATTGTTTATGTCCAATTTCAAAGTGAAATTAGTTCTAATGAACACCATTGGATAAAATGGTAAAAATATATTCTAATTATACATTAAAACCACTCAATAGTATAACTTATCACTATAAATTATTTTTATTAAAAAAGTTGTTTTAAGTATTTTTCACTATTCATAAAAATTTGGAAATTCTCAAAAAATTACAAAAAATTCAACATAGGCTAATTTCAATATTAGGAATACAAAAATGAAGTCCATTTTGAAATATAAAATTTCTATAAATTTAAAAAGTGGTTATTACTATTCATAACGGCTACTTTGATTAGTTGCGGTGTGTTAGAAGTCAAAGTTACGTACAATGCAAGCTATTGCATTATTGAATGAGAAGCGTATCATGGAAGCTCGGGGTGTTACATTCTCCCCTCCTTCAATAAATTGTGTCCTCGCAATTTGAAATTTTTCATGGAAAATAAAAGGTTGAAAATAGAAAATACCTTTGTGGAAAATCCACATCGGAAATAAGGTTAATAAAATTTAGTCTAAATTAGAGGGAAATGGAAATAAGAAAGTCACCACCAAATTATGATCTCGATAAGGAGAACATTGGTGGAAATTAGAGACATATAATTGGAGGAAAAATGAAAATATTTTTAGGGAGTGATTGAGGTCATCAATCACAATCAACTGTCAAATTGAGGGCCTCAAAGCCTTCAATCTATGTTGATTTAAAATATCATCAGTTCAACAAGACATAAGGTATTTGGATAACAGATTTTTTTGTTTTAATATCCCTTTACTAAAGATTAAGAATTAATTTATTCATTGAATAAGAGGTAGGTATATATATATTTATGCTTGACAATTAGAGTTTCAACCTTCAACTCATATTTCACTCAAAAAGATAATAGAACTCAAAAATAGTATACTTATCCTAATTGTATAAGGTTCCAAATTTTAACACATACCATTTAGTTTAGAAAAACTATTTTGTAAAAACCAGGGACTTCACGTAGTCCAGTGGTAGGCGATTAATCCCAATCGCACTATGGTTGTGGGTTCGATTCCCACAGCTTTGTCCGACGCGATGGGTTGTCACTCGGTCTTCTTGTTTTCCTTTATAAATATCCAAAAATAACATTAACAATAGTATCCAATGTAAAATATAATCCATTCCAACCTTTATAGTTATCCAAAATACTTCTGTCCAACTCACAGTCCAGATTTTATGAGGAAGGTAAACATAATGAAGCTCCTTTTTTTTCTGCGTAACAACATGTGAACACCTTCATCATGTATTCTTTTAAAACACTAAAACATACTGTATTACCATAAATCCTTATTGATTACATTCATGATCCCTTATTCCTTATAGAAAACTAGATATACTCCTTCTATCCAAAAATGTATACAAATCATTAATCAGTTTCAAGGATGTTAAGAATATCCAACATAATTTATCTGAATCAATCATGTCTTATTCCAAAATCGCTATCTCGGTATCAGAACCATATTATGGTTTATCTTTCTCTCAACCATATATTTTCCAAAAATTTAACCTACTATGGAGTCACTTTTCCTGGTTCCACACAATATCAAGTCCTAGATGAAATAGTACTGCAGTACAATCCTTATATACTCCATAATTATTATAACCAGTACATCATTGATACAACACTCAAATTACAAAATTCTTTAATAATAACATAAGAACTCTAATCATTACTCCTCATCTGTGGTAGTATCATAACTTGATTATTATCCAATAACATCATTTGGGGCATACTCTGATGATTTGGACATTGGTTTGCGTAGTGTCACCACTCCTTGCAGATGAAGCATTGTACATTTGAAACCTTTTTCTTACCCTTGCAGTCACGCACTTGGTGTCCTTTTTCTCCACACTTATAACAAACTCCAATTCCCTTTAGGAAAATTCCAAGGTGTTTCTTCCCACAGTTATCACATATTGGAAAATTCTTCTTTTCCATCATCCCTTTATCCATCATTCTATCTTCCATCCTTTTCTTCTCTTTCATCCCTTCAAATCCATAAGACTCAGAGAATTCTCTACTTATCTTATTAACACATGATACTATTTCTTCATATGTTGATAACACATGGGAGAATATTTACCTTCTAAATGTTGGCTTAATACCATGAAAGATATGATCCTTCTTACTCTTTGGATCATACGTATTGATGGAGTTCACATTCCTTCTACTGGGCGCCATTTCTATACAATTGCATAAACTAGATTAGTTTATGAATCAAAATACATAATTCCATACTTATAAAATACTTAACATAAATTGAACTATTTATGGATATAATCTATAATCATAAAAAGGTTTTCTTTGAGGAAGTATATAGTCATAACCGTTCAAAGTGGTTTGTAAAAAACGAGAATTATCCTGAGCATATCCCCCGGGAGTGTCTTAACCAAGAGTGCAGTAAGGCCCGTTGTCGTGCTCCATTTCCCGTTTGAGTCTAGCTCAAAGCGGTGTTTTCGCGTTTTACCCCAAGGTACATCTGTGCCAGATCCGCCTCTACCTGCTCGTATCTAGACAGGGATGTATTTCTCGTAAAACTCACAAAAATCTCTATAATACCAAAATTCTAGAAAGTTCTTATATACTAATCCTTAAAGTCTATCTTCGGGCTATGTGCTCAAATCAGAGTTTATCTAAATCTAGATTCCAAGGTTAGTACTAAACTGCCTCTGATACCAACTATAACACCCTGACCCCAGCTACCCAGAGTCGGTGCATTACTTCGTAACATTGGCATGATCACAAAAGACCAAGTCTCGAAAGGCCGATTAGTTTAGTAGCCTTGGAAACACTAGATACATTAATAAATGTTACATTACATCATAAAGTGAAAAAATAATAACAAAGTCTTTATAGTCCACACTCATATCCTCTTCTGACTATCCCTACAGGTCATTCATAAAATACTTCTTCACATCCTGTAAAATATTAAAACATTGAAAGGGGTGAGCTCAGATGATTAGTAAGGATAACAATATTTTGGAAGCTTTCATAAATAAACATAAACATTTAAGGCAATGTATAACTAAAACAAAAGCCTTTTAAACTTGAACATCAACATAATATGGAAAAAGTAAAATGAGATAATTCCATTTACTTCTTCACATGGATATTCTACTGGTCGAATAATCACATGCAATATCAATAACCACTTTCATAATGATGGAATGCATAATGCCAGACATTCTGAAACATTTTTTCAAGGCCTCGGCCAAGACGTCTAAAATGATTAAGGCCTCGGCCAAAACCATAAATTAAATTGGGAAAGGGCCTCGGCCAATTCCATGTCTAGTTGTCTCATGAGACCTACCGATGCATTGAGGAGCTATAGCGGGCTCCACCCATCACTTACTAAGTCCAATTCATTCCTCATATGAATAGGTTTAAACATATCATAAACCATAACATAATCGTATCACATAAAACATGCATAAAGGAAACATAACATTTCCACATTTAAATCACAAGATTTCAATAAAAAACATTGATATAATAAAAACGCTTTCAAAACCATTTTCAATACCGAAATAAAAGAAAGGTAAAACATGGTATTTATTTTTCTTTTAAAAAAAGGTATGGCTTGTAAAGGAAGCCGAAACTCAAATAATGCTCACGGTGGTGGAGAAGTCATTTTCGCCGCATATTTATGGAAAGAAAAACATTCCCTTTTTGTCGTTTAGTAAAATGCTTCGTATAAAAAAGATTCATTTTGAATAAACGTAAAAGTCAAAGGGGTTTATACACCGTATAAAAGAAAGTTGTGTATAAAACCAAATATGCCTCAATGAAAGGAGATTGAGACGAAGTCCTTAAAAAGATCATTTTTAAAATAAAATAGATCTACTATGTGTATTCACTATAGGTACACATAAAGAAAGATAAAATACAAAATAAGACAAAATAATATCATGACATAATTTGAAAATAGGAGATTAACCCAAAGAATGGAAGTTGGGTTAAGAAATTCCGTTACCTCGTGTCCGACTTGACTCAACCGTTCTTTAACCTCCTGAATAATAAACTAGAGTTAATATCTACATTCTTAAGAACCATTTTCAATTTCATTATCCTTTTTATATCACTTATTACAATGTTATGAACGTTATGTAATTATTTAAGTTAATAGCGGTCGTTTTGTCGATCTTTGGTACTTGTGTCAACAATAAACTTCTTATAATTAAAATTTGTTCATGTGGTGAAATATCCATTATATCCAGAATTATATTCATGATGTAGATATCATATATATCATATATATCTATTATATACATTCATTCATAATATTACGTAACATTTAGAGGTAAGAAATGAAATGCACAGTTCATGGAGACGGTAAGCCGTACGTACGCATGAACGCTACTTTCATTTCTATTTCTTATTTAATGTAATGAAATCATAATGATATAAATGTATAATATAATTCCAAAATAATATAGCATATAATACCATTTACTCCATCCTTTATGCATCCCACATATGGTATTAACGATTCAAATCACTTTGAGGGGGCGATAGTCCGCACTTCCTAAAATGAAAATATCACGTTTACCCATAATGGAAACCATAAAGGTATACAATAAATGAAAAATACATAACCTTAAGTAAAACATAAAAATATTATATATCATTTATAAATATAGTGACATCTTAATGGCCACCTTTGAAGGTGTTTTATGAGTGTTAAACAATCATCGTTTCGTGAGGCAGAAATTCGCCATCCACAGAAACCGTATGTTCTTTAACATTAGATGTAGGTGTGTGTAAGTGTAGCTCGAATCCTTATTATAACAACATCCTAGTATATTGAGGATACTGTTGCTGTGTCAAAAGAAATGAATAAAAAGAGTTTAGGGGGTTGGAGAAGAAAAATAAAACAAAACAACATTAGAGAAGACATTACCTTAAAATCGGGTAACTCTTTTTGATTTGAGCCAAAGGCTTCTTGGGAAGATTTCTTCCCAAAGTGAGGCTTCTAGGAGTAATCGGGGGAAGTTGGGAGAGTATTTGGGGAGAGTTTGGCCGAGAACAATGGCTTGAAAGTGCGAATGAGGTGGTAGAGGTGGGGGCCTTTTATAAGTGGAGAGGAGGGGCACTCTTGGAAAGTAAAGAAAAGTCACTTTATTATAAAATGAGTTTCGGATTTTAGAGGTCCCACACTTATATAATTAGAGGATAAGGAGATAATGGTTCTAAATATACTCATCCAATAGGTTTTTGACAAGTTTAAGCCTTGTATTTTACATTATCTTTTTATTTTATTTAAATCGTTAAATAATGAGGTCATCGCTGCATCATCATGATGTCATAACTAATTTAATTTATTTAATGTCTAAAAATTATAAAAAAAATACTATGATGTAGGAAATCTTTTTAGCTTTCCAATTAATATTTATAGTCAAAAATATGACTTGTATAACCCCATGTAAAAATTGTTTTAGTAAAACATTTCATGTTTTTGTCATTTTTTACTTTAACATTAAATAAAAGGTATTTATGTCATTTTCTAACTAAAGTGGCTCAATGGGTCCCCAAGTTGACCCATGTATTTTATTGGTCATCCATGACACATCCAATGAGGGTTGGACATGTGTCAAGCTCATCTCATATTATTAAAACATTATTTTTACCTTAAACTACATTAATTACCTCTAATCGTGATTAAGAACATAAAAGTTATTGTTCACCAAAAATTATTTTAATCTCATTGAACCACATTTTACTTCTTAATGACAACCATGTATGTCAGATTTTTTAAAATCAAACCACAGAAGTGGTAATATTTCATTTAAACGAAAAATCAGTTTTTTAACTACCACTTAGTGGTTTCACTATTCATCAAAAATTGATGTTTTTCAAAACAATGCCAAAATTTCACCCTAAGCTATAATTGATATTCCGAATTCAAAAATGATGTCTATTTTATGAAATTCCAAACATATAAGTTTCATTAATTAATTTTATAATTAATTCCCGCTATCACAACAAATAGCGTGTTTTTAAGAAACAATTTATATCAAAAGATTGACAATTGTTTATGTCCAATTTCAAAGTGAAATTAATTATAATGAACACCATTGGATAAAATGGTAAAAATATATTCTAATTATACTTTAAAACCACTCAATAGTATAACTTATCACTATAAATTATTTTGATTGAAAAAGTTGTTTTAAGTATTTTTCACTATTCATAAAAATTTGGAAGTTCTCAGAAAATTACAAAAAATTCAACATAGGCTAATTTCAATATTAGGAATACAAAAATTAAGTCCATTTTGAAATATAAAATTTCTATAAATTTAAAAAGTGGTTATTACTATTCATAACGGCTACTTTGATTAGTTGCGGTGTGTTAGAACTCGAAGTTGTGTACAATACAAGCTATTGCATTATTGAATGAGAAGCGTATCATGGAAGCTCGGGGTGTTACATTCTCCCCTCCTTCAATAAATTGTGTCCTCACAATTTGAAATTTTTCATGGAAAATAAAAGGTTGAAAATAGAAAATACCTTTGTGGAAAATCCACATCGGAAATAAGGTTAATAAAATTTAGTCTTAATAAGAGGGAAATGGAAAAAATAAATTCACCACCAAATTATGATCTCGATAAGGAGAACATTGGTGGAAATTAAAGACATATAATTGGAGGAAAAACATAAATATTTGTAGGGAGTGATTGAGGTCATCAATCACAATCAACTGTCAAATTGAGGGCCTTAAAGCCTTCAATCTATGTTGATTTAAAATATCCTCAGTTCAACAAGACATAAGTTATTAGGATAACATATTTTTTTGTTTTAATATACCTTTATTAAAGTTTAAGAATTAATTTATTCATTGAATAAGAGATAGGTATATATATATTTATCCTTGACAATTAGAGTTTCAACCTTCAACTCATATTTCACTCAAAAAGATAATAGAACTCAAAAATATTATACTTATCCTAATTGTATAAGGTTCCAAATTTTAACACATACCATTTAGATTGGAAAAACTATTTTTTAAAAACCAGGGACTTCACGTAGTCCAGTGGTAGGCGATTAATCCCAATCGCACTATGGTTGTGGGTTCGATTCCCACAGCTTTGTCCGACGCGATAGGTTGTCACTCTGTCTGCGTGTTGTCCTTTATAAATATCCAAAAATAACATTAAAAATAATATCCAATGTAAAATATAATCCATTCCAACCTTTATAGTTATCCAAAATACTTCTATCCAACTCACAGTCCAGATTTTATGAGGAAGGTAAACATAATGAAGCTCCTTTTTTTTCTGCGTAACAACATGTGAACACCTTCATCATGTATTGTTTTAAAACACTGAAACATACTATATTACCATAAATCCTTATTGATTACATTCATGATCCCTTATTCCTTATAGAAAACTAGATATACTCATTCTATCCAAAAATGTATACAAATCATTAATCAGTTTCAATGATGTTAAGAATATCCAACATAATTTATCTGAATCAATTATGTCTTATTCCAAAATCACTATCTCGGTATCAGAACCATATTATGGTTTATCTTTCTCTCAACCATATATTTTTCAAAAATTTAACCTACTGTGGAGTCACTTTTCATGGTTCCACACAATCTCAAGTCCAAGATTAAATAGTACTGCAGTACAATCCTTATATACTCCATAATTATTATAACCAGTACATCATTGATACAACACTCAAATTACAAAATTCTTTAATAACAACATAAGAACTCTAATCATTACTCCTCATCTGTGGTAGTATCATAACTTTATTATTATCCAATAACGTCATTTGGGGCATACTTTGATGATTTGGACATTGGTTTGCGTAGTGTCCCCACTCCTTGCAGATGAAGCATTGTACATTTGAAACCTTTTTCTTACCCTTGCAGTCACGCACTTGGTGTCCTTTTTCTCCACACTTATAACAAACTCTCATTCCCTTCAGGAAAATTCCAAGGTGTTTCTTCCCACAGTTATCACATATTGGAAAATTCTTCTTTTCCCTCGTCTCTTTATCCATCATTATCTCTTCCATCCTTTTCTTCTCTTTCATCCCTTCAAATCCATAAGACTCAGAGAATTCTCTACTTAGCATATTAACACATGATACTATTTCTTCATATGTTGATAACACATGGGAGAATATTTCCCTTCTAAATGTTGGCTTAATACCATGAAAGATATGATCCTTCTTACTCTTTGGATCATACGTATTGATGGAGTTCACATTCCTTCTACTGGGCGCCATTTCTATACAATGCCATAAACTAGATTAGTTTATGAATCAAAATACATAATTCCATACTTATAAAATACTTAACATAAATTGAACTATTTATGGATATAATCTATAATCATAAAAAGGTTTTCTTTGAGGAAGTATATACTAATAACCATTCATAGTGGTTTGTAAAGAAAACGAGAATTATCCTAAGCATATCCCCCAGGAGTGTCGTAACCAAGAGTGCAGCAAGGCTCGTTGTCGTGCACCAGTTCCTGTTTGAGTCTAGCTCAAAGCGGTTTTTTCGGGTTTTACCCCTAGATACATCTGTTCCAGAGCCACCTCTACCTGCTCGTATCCAGACAGGGATGTATTTCTCGGAAAACTCACAAAATCTCTATAATACCAAAATTATAGGAAGTTCTTCTATACTAATCCTTAAAGTCTATCTTCCGGCTATGTGCTCAAATCAGAGTTTATCTAAATCTAGCTTCCAAGGTTAGTACTAAACTGCCTCTGATACCAACTGTAACACCCTGACCCCAGCTACCCAGAGTCGGTGCATTACTTTGTAACATTGGCATGATCACAAAAGATCAAGTCTCGAAATACCGATTAGTTTAGTAGCCTTGGAAACACTAGATACATTCATAAATATTACATTACATCATAAAGTGAAAAACTAATAACAAAGTCTTCATAGTCCACACTCATATCCTCTTCTGACTATCCCTGTAGGTCATTCATAAAATACTTCTTCACATCTTGGAAAATATAAAAACATTGAAAGGGGTGAGCTCAAATGCTCAGTAAGGATAACAATATTGCGGAAGCTTTCATAAATAGACATAAACATTTAAGGCAATGTATAACTAAAAAAATCCTTTTAAACTTGAACATCAACATAATATGGCAAAAGTAAAATGAGATAATGCCATTTACTATTCACATGGATATTCTACTGGTCGAATAATCACATGCAATATCAATAACCACTTTCATAATGATGGAATGCATAATGCCTGACATTCTGAAACATTTTGTCAAGGCCTCGGCCAAGATGTCTAAAATGATTAAGGCCTCGGCCAAAACCATAAATCAAATTGGGAAAGGGCATTGGCCAATTCCACGTCTAGTTGTATCCTGAGACCTACCGATGCATCGAGGAGATATAGCGGGCTCCACCCGTCACTTACTAAGTCCAATGCATTCCTCATATGAATGGGTTTAAACATATCATAAACCATAACATAATCGTATCACATAAAACATGAATAAAGGAAACATAACATTTCCACATTTCAATCACAAGATTTCAATACAAAACATTGATATAATAAAAACTCTTTCAAAATCATTTTCAATACCAAAATAAAAGAAAGGTAAAACATGGTATTTATTTTTCTTTTAAAAAAAGGTATGGCTTGTAAAGGAAGCCGAAACTCAAATAATGGTCACGGCGGCGGAGAAGTCATTTTCGCGGCATATGTATGGAAAGAAACACATTCCCTTTTTTTCATTTAGTAAAATTCTTCTTATAAAAAAGATTCCTTTTGAATAAACGTAAAAGTCAAAGGGGTTTATACACCATATAAAAGAAAGTTGTGTATAAAACCAAATATGCCTCAATGAAAGGAGATTGAGACGAAGTCCTCAAAAAGATAATTTTTAAAATAAAATAGATCTATTATCTGTATTCACTATAGGTACACATAAAGAAACTAAAAATACAAAATAAGACATAATAATATCATGACATAATTTGAAAATAGGAGATTAACCCAAAGAATGGAAGTTGGGTTAAGAAATTCCCTTACCTCGTGTTCGACTTGACTCAACCGTTCTTTAACCTCCTGAAGTATAAACTAGAGTTAATATATACCTTATTAAGAACCATTCTCAATTTCATTATCCTTTTTATATCACTTATTACAATGTTATGAACGTTATGTAATTATTTAAGTTAATAACGGTTGTTTTGTTGATCTTTGGTACTTGTGTCAACAATAAACTTCTTATAATTAAAAGTTGTTCATGTGGTGAAATATCCATTATATCCAGAATTATATTCATGATGTAGATATCATATATATCATATATATCCAGTATATACATTCATTCATAATAATACTTAACATTTAGAGGTAAGAAATGAAATGCACCGTTCATGGAGACGGTAAGTCGTACGTACGCATGAACGCTACTTTCATTTCTATTTCGTATTTAATGTAATGAAATCATAATGATATAAATGTATAATATAATTCCAGTATAATATAGCATATAATACCATTTACTCCATCCTTTATCCATCCCACATATGGTATTAACGATCCAAATCACTTTGAGGGGGCGATAGTCCGCACTTCCTAAAATGAAAATATTGCATTTACCCATAATGGAAACCATAAAGGTATGAAATAAATGAAAAATACAGAACCTTAAGTAAAACATAAACATATTATATATCATTTATAAATAGAGTGATATCTTAATGGCCGCCTTTGAAGGTGTTTTATGAGTGTTGAACAATCATCGTTTCGTGAGGCAGAAATTCGCCATCCACAGAAACCGTATGTTCTTTAACCATTAGATTTAGGTGTGTGAATGTGTAGCTAGAATCCTTCTTATAACAACATCCTATTATATTGAGTATACTGGTTTTGTTACAAAATAAATGAATAAAAAGAGTTTAGGGGGTTGGAGAAGAAAAATAAAACAAAACAGCATTAGAGAAGACATTACCTTAAAATCGGGTAACTCTTTTTGATTTGAGCCAAAGGCTTCCTTGGGAATAGTTCTGCCAAAAGTGAGGCTTCTAGGAGTAAGATGGGGAAGTTGGGAGCGTATTTGGGCAGAGTTTGGCCGATCCAAATGGCTTGAAAGTGCGAATGAGGTGGTAGAGGTGGGGGCCTTTTATAAGTGGAGAGGAGGGGCACTCTTGGAAAGTAAAGAAAAGTCACTTTATTATAAAATGAGTTTCGGATTTTAGAAGTCCCTCAATTATATAATTAGAGTATAAGGTGATAATGGTTTTAAATATACTCATCCAATAGGTTTTTGACAAGTGTAAGCCTTGTATTTTACATTATCTTTTTATTTTATTTAAATCGTTAAATAATGAGGTCATCGCTGCATCATCATGATGTCATAAATAATTTAATTTATTTAATGTTTAAAAATTATAAAAAAATACTATGATGTATGAAATAATTTTATCTTTCCAATGAATATTTATATTCAAACATATGACTTGTATAACCCCATGTAAAAATTGTTTTAGTAAAACATTTCATGTTTGTGTCATTTTTTACTTTAACATTAAATAAAAGGTATTTATGTCATTTTCCAACTAAAGTGGCTCCATGGGGTCCCCAAGTTGACCCATGGATTTTCTTGGTCGTTCATGGCACATCCAATGAGGGTAGGACATGTTTCAAGCTCATCTCATATTATTAAAACATTATTTTTACCTTAAACTACACTAATTACCTCTAATCGTGATTAAGAACTTAAAAGTTACTATTCACAAAAAATTATTTTAATCTCATTGAACCACATTTTACTTCTTAATGACAACCATGTATGTCGGATTTTTAAAAATCAAACCACAGAAGTGGTAATATTTCATTTAAATGAAAAATCAGTTTTTTAACTACCACTTACTGGTTTCACTATTCATCAAAAATTGAAATTTTTCAGAACAATGCCAAAATTTCACCCTAAGCTATAATTGATATTCCGAATTCAAAAATTATGTCTATTTTATGAAATTCCATACATATAAGTTGCATTAGTTAATTTTATAATTAATTCCCGATGCCACAACAAATACCGTGTTTTTAAGAAACAATTTATATCAAAAGATTGACAATTGTTTATGTCCAATTTCAAAGTGAAATTAATTCTAATGAACACCATTGGATAAAATGGTAAAATATATTCTAATTATACTTTAAAACCACTCAATAGTATAACTTTTCACTATAAATTATTTTTATTAAAAAAGTTGTTTTAAGTATTTTTCACTATTCATAAAAATTTGGAAGTTCTCAGAAAATTACAAAAAATTCAACATAGGCTAATTTCAATATTAGGAATACAAAAATGAAGTCCATTTTGAAATATAAAATTTCTATAAATTTAAAAAGTGGTTATTACTATTCATAACGGCTACTTTGATTAGTTGCGGTGTGTTAGAACTCAAAGTTGCGTACAATGCAAGCTATTGCATTATTGAATGAGAAGCGTATCATGGAAGCTCGGGGTGTTACATATTATCCTATGTTTGATTCGATAATTACCTTGACATGTATTCTCTCAGGGTCTCTATAATGAAACAGTCAAAGAAATAAGTCTTAACATATTTCAAGGTTAGTCCTACATGGTGTTATATTTATACTCGAATGGCCCACCATATATTTTCTTGTCAACAAATCATATAAATTGCCAATTTCATTCTCCTATATTGAGGAGTCTCAAGGTGATAAAAAATTACAATTGACTAAATCCATCACCCAATTTCCTAAGGATGGACCTCCCTAAAAAAAATCTGTGGGAGCTATATTCAAAATTCCCTTATCAACTCATAAATCATCACTAAAGGTTTATGAGACTCCCTCCATATACCCTAAACCACCATCCTCAATATTTCTTAGATATAATAATTCACCTCTAGAAATAGTCACCCAAGAGGTTGTGGACTAAAAACTGTAAATATGTGACCATCACCACCCTCTAGGGACACTATGGGTAGTCCTTGATGCATTTTTATATAAAAATTCTCCTCAAAACATATATTGATAACCTTTTAAGATATTGAACTTTAAGGAAATTCAATAACATGTATAAATCCCAAAAACTCAGGGTCCTCACAACTCAGGTTCTCTCACTAGCCCTAACAACCTATACACTGGATCTAAAAATCACATAAGGTCTACTCCACACAAATATGATCTATATCATCAAGATTAATATATTCTTTAAACTAAAATATATGAACCAGGAATAATATAGATTAAATGTTTATTAAATTTTATATATGAAACAATAGAACAATTGTAATTTTTCTTTTCTATCTTTTTATAAATATGATTCCACTTAATATATTAAATAGGTGATCATGAAATACTATTTCTAACAACTGACCATATTTTCTAGAATAACAAACTAGATGAAACCATTCACATGAAATATATATCCTACATTCTTGTCATGGCTTATGTACACACACCCTCTTTCCTTTCAAGAAAACATACCAAATTTCAAAAACCATAAATTCTAAACATGTGTTTAAAATATATGTTAAAATAGTCCAACATTAAAAATGAAAATCATGAACATCAGTCATATCCCTAGTAAAATTAACTTTCCTGATTCATGGGTTATCTAATCCCACGAACAAGTTTCTTACCATGATCAGACAATGTCCTAAAAACTATCGACATTCTGTAAAATATTCCAGTAAAATAATGATCAGTTAGCACTTTTTAATGTCCCCTAGTTGATGACCACTAATCGATTTCAAACCATAGATCATTTTTTAACCTCATTCCTTCCTCCCCATATGTTAGAGGCTATAATCTTGTAATGCGGGTCTAAGGTAATATGGAGGGGATACTCCACCTTCATATCATAGTGAAATAAAACTGGAAATAAATACAGTCATATAAGAATCAATAATAAGTTATAATCATACATATACAGAATTTCTAAATAAATAACCATAGCCTATAAAATATCAAGTGATCATTATGAATGATAAGAAATCACATAGAAACAAACCATATCAATAAATATCACAAGTAACTAAAGGAAAATCCCAAAGACTCCTCACATTTTTCTCAAACTCTCATGGTCCAACCTGCCATTTGAAATCCTGAATTATCTATATGTCACATTCCTTTGTACTTTTTCTAGTTATGAGGTCTTATCAAGTACCAACTATAGATTTAGAAAGGTCTGAGTATAACTCATTAGGCCTCCCTAATGACTTCCATAAATATGTCTAGTCTAATTGAGTTCATGAAAAATTGAAAATTAAATCAAATAACAATTTATTTAGAAATAAATAACCAAATATATATATAAATTGAATTTGTTTCCCATTAGGTTTCTTAGTGACATACAACCCCAACCATACCTACCTTATCCAATTTTGGATGTCTATGAATAATAGCCATAAAAATAAGAATTATACATAACATGGATTAAATTTCACAGCAAATAAAATATACCTATCATAGAATATTATTCACTCATAGGGGAATATACCCATCTCAAAACAATAGTTACACTCATGGAAATATACATGTCCTAAATTAATTGTCACACATGAGGAAATATACCTATCCTGAAACAATTTTCATACCTGGGGAAATATGGCCATCCCGGAACATTTGATCACGCCTACAGAATATCCTACCTTTGGAACCATAAAAAATTACCCAAGGGAATACTAACCCCATAATAATTCCCTAATGAAAACATTTTAAATAATTCATTATCATGACATGTCCTTATAATTTCATTTAAAATACATTTTTTCAATAAAATAAATACATTACTTATCACCATTCTTGATTTACCCTTTCACCATATAGAATTTATTCATTAATTGTTTCAAAATTTAATATTTTTAGTTTAATTTTCAATCCAACAAATTGGGGGTTAATTAATTTATCTAGCACATTCTGTGACAAAAAATCCAATTCAAGGTATCCTCTCAAGTTACTTTCCAATTAGTGAAATTGTTTGATACATGGGTCATATTTGGAATAAATTACATGATTATTTTTATATAAATAAATTATATATTGAATTTACATTGGACTAGAACAACAACACAAGAATGAGCTAATAATATGTTAATGACTTAGGGGGGAATTCTTAAACCACCTACCATGAGGGTATTCACTACGAAGGATATGCCCACGAACTCACCGATCATAGATCCCCCATATATTAATTCAATTAATCCCAAAAATAAGTTATAAAAACATATCTAATAAAATATATTTGGGAATGATATCCCATTATATGGTTCTTCTCAAGAATAAATGAGACAAATATGAGGAAACAATATAAAAGGGATTATTGCCTTTAATTATTAAGGTCCAACATTCTATGAATTGGTTATATCAGACTTTATAATATGAAGAATAACCAAAATCTCCTAGAGGAGTGATATAGGTTGAGATACTAATATAATGACGGACAAATGAGGGTTTTCTAGTGATTTTTAGGTTAAAACTAAGTTTTATATTTCATTAATCTTGTCCCATAGTTAGGTCTAACCGTTTGAAAAATAATATACCAACCATACGAGTGTTATTGGACACATCCTAGGGCCACATAGTTATTCAACATTGTTTGTTAAACCATGTTCTAACTATGAAAAACAAATATATTAAGAAACACACGATTACATGGTTTCCTTGGAAAACCCACATGGTTTGACAAACCATGAAACTACCTCTACTACACTCTATGGTTGCCCATATGGTTAGTACTAACGATGCACTAACCATGCACCAATGGTTGTAACTCTAAATTTACATATATATTGGACTTTAACGCCCATGAATTATCTAATATCCTTCATGAAACTATAATAATTTCTATCAAATAATAAACATCAAAATGGCCTAAAATAGGTTGAATTTAAACAATAATATACCTTTCAAAAACTCTGCATTTTACAACCTCTCCACCTTGGATCATATTATCTTCAAGATTTACACCAGAAAAAAAAAGACATTTTTTTTACAACCAAATTTCTCTGTGGAGAAATATTCTAATTTTATTCATGCTTGTGGTAATGCATTGGCTACCACACCTATTGAGATGGTCATTTTGAGGCTGGATTTCATACTATGATCCATGACCAACTATCCATGACATAGTATTTCCCATTATATGTTGTTAATAGTTTAAAAAGTAAAAAGTGTAAGACTTAAAACCAATATATATATATGAGTACATGTTTTATATGTCTTTCAAATTGAAAACATATACGTTCATTAAAAACATATGACTTCATAACTTTTCTAAAATTACTCATTTCAAGTTCAAAGATAAATTTTTCCAAATAATTTAAATTTAAGAAATCCTTATTAAATAATTTCCAAAATTGTTTAAAAACGAAAAAAACAAGAAATAAATCCATTTTCACAATGTTTCCCAAAATAACCATGAAAACCTAAAATTATAATATTCCATTCAAATTGAAAAAATAGCGGGTATTTATTTATTGAAATAAACATGACAAATTATGATAATATAATCTCTATAAATATTATATATAAAATTATGAATATAAACATATGGATAGATATATATATATTGCATGTAGTGGATGAAATTCCCTAGGCCAACACTCCCAGATCTAGTCCCTAAAAACATACCTTACATTCTAGCATCAATAACAACTATAGATTCTTGGACTTAGCTATCCCACAATTACATTACATAAGGTAAATATTTTATTAGAATACATTCCCAAAATCTTTTAGTTTTATAGATTTAGAGAAATAGGAAAAATCATAAAATAATAAATATCATTTCATTCTCAACTAATAATCATTTATTTTTTTCACAACAAATAATAAACTAATTATTCCATAATTAATCTCCAACATCTCCAATAAATCCCCCACACATTTTATTCTCAAAGTCATATCATGTGTAATAATTTTCTTCCTAACCAAGGTTAATAGAAAGATAAGAAGGGTAGAGCTCTAATGTTTAAGAAATAATAAGAAGTAAAAATACAAAAATGATGAAATAACATCATAGTCATTGAATAAATATTATTTTAGTAAATGGTAATCAACATAGTTTCATAATCAACTAAAAATATGAGAATAATATATCCTTGTACATAAATTAAAATAATTTGATCATATGGATAAAAATAATTGAATTCGTGGTGATTAAATTTGTAATGCTAGAAATATTGATCTTATCATCAAGGACTCAACCCTGACATCATACTTGTTTTCAACACAATCTCAAATAATTCATTATTATCATCAACATTTTAGTAAATAAATCTTTATAAATTGGGAAATCATACACTTAATACACAAACATGTTTAACTCCTAAGACCTACCAATGCATCGAGGGGCTATATAATTTTTGGGGCCATCCTTCACTTGTTTATGTCCAATGAATTCATCATATGAAATTATGATTAATTAATTCATAATCAACATTATTAAAAATATTAGATAGGAAAAATGAAAATAATTTTTCCATGTTAGATAAGTGTATATCATGATAATATCACTTCTATAAAAGTAATATGGATTGTTAAACTATACATAGTCAAAACAATTTATTACTAAATAAACATCGACATCAGAATAGAAATTATAGATTTTTAAAATAGTTCCAAATTCAATAAATGAAATATATTTCTGTGTAATCATACCTCATTCTTAAATCATATGGAGTAATGGTATATGTTGAAACAGTAATTTCCCTAATAAAAAACCTACAGAAACTAGTTGAACATCAATCAATCAATGGAATGGAAAACAAGGTATTCACAAAGTAAAGGGATTGGATGAAAAGTTATGCCTATTCAATATGGATGGTTAGGAAAGACCAAGGTAGTGATGGAACATATCTTTAATAGAAAATAACATTACATAAACTGATAACCTCATTTTTATACATAATTTTTTATTTTTATATTAAAAAATAGAACTTATTTATAAGTATTTTTTACCATATACTATTGGTTTTATTCATTTGTGGGTATTTTATAATCTAAAGTAAATTTCATTAAAAACTGACAGAGACTAATTTTCAATGTTCTTATTTTTACTATGTGTTTTAGTGTGTTGGTTTTAAAAAAATAGCAAACATAGACCAGCCCTTAGCCAAGAGAGCAATCCGCATATCCACCTCATGAGTGGTTATCGGTAAATCAACCCATAAAGAGAGTCAGCCACATATTGTAAGAGGGTTATTGGACATTCATATCATGCATATGAGAATATAGGCAGTACATCAGGGTTAGGTATAGTGGCATGTGGTTGGGTATATTTTTTATTTTCACGTGGCACGAATGCATGAGGTGGTGGGTGATACATTAATTGTTTTTTAATACTAAATTCCCAAAACCAAGAGAGAGGATCTTTCAATTAAAATTTATAGTTTATTTATTTAATATTTGAGAAAATAAATACATGGGATTATTAACATTCTTCATTGGTGAATGTGGATCGAATGAAAACATGATTTTAGACTACATTTGTTGAACTATGAGGATTCAAGGATAGAATCCCACTAGTGGTGATCCACACATGCTCATATGATCTTTGACCAGCACTACTCGATCTATGAGTTCTAACACGGTGAGTCAAATGTCTTTTGTTTTTCTTTCTTGACCACCCGTTCTACAGTTTTTATGAAATATCTCATGTGATTATTATTCTTTAGAGAGATAGAGAAGGATGAGTTGAGAGATAATTCATTGTACAAAAAAATTCAGTATTCCCATTTTTTGGATACTATATACAATATATGTAGTCACCTATTTATAGAGTTAGGATTTAGGTTAAAATATTATTCAATTTCATGTATTCCATTAAATAACATTTATTACATTAAATAAACCCCACACCACACAGTAATATTATTATTATTTTTGTGGTACATTCTAACTTGCACAATAACAAATATTATTTAACTAGTTTGTTAATTAATATTTCTCACCGGACACGGTCTTGGTCTATTCAAACTCCTCTAGAATTTATTGAACACCTGAATAAAAATTTTATTCATATATAAATATTTCATTCACATACCGATGAAATAATTATAATTAAATATTTAATAAACTAAATAAATATATTTTTATTCACATGTGAGAGAATAAATATTTATTTAATTTTTGATATCAATATAAATTGAATAGAATTATTTCTCTTAATTGAGAATAATATTTATTCCCTTAATTAATATCAAATATAATTCAATTGAGATCAACAGAAACACTTCACTTATAACCCTCTAGGATTGTTTCCCATTGGAATTAGTAGGGCTTAACTAAAGTCTAATATTAAAGTCTAGCAAGAGGTCATGTAACCTAAGAGAAATAACATAATTTCACAACATCGATACCCACATATTAATCATCGCTGTATAAAATAATCACTTTTTCGCAATATACCATCAAGTAGGTTGTACGACGGTGTCATCAACCTCTTTACTTGATCCATCATTCCTTGACTATGTGAAATAAATACATCATTTCACCATGTCCATGAAATTTAATGTGACAGATCTATTCCAATCAAAGGTCCAAGATATCAACTTCCATAAATATTGAATGGTAAAATCCTTCCTCGACTTATTGATTAATGAAATGTCCATCGCAATGAATCCAACGTACCCTACTTCCCACCGACATATAGAATTATGGTTTTGGAATGTAAATCTAAGTATTCTAGTCAGGACACACATTGATTATAATAATAAAATCTAATTAGAATAAAACACACTTATAGATAAGAATATCTAATAACACTGAAACATGTGAAATTCCTACTGGTGGGTTTTTTCTCATAATTTTTCATCTTAGAGATTACTAAGTGTGAAATTCCTGAGAATAAGCCTCATCCTATTATGAGAATCTGAACTTTATGGTCTAAGTACTAGTTGTCCCATCATATTATGTTATCCAAATTCATAGTTATATTAAGAATATTTTCATAGCACTTCAATATTGTCATCATAGTAGGTAATTTCTTTGACCTTTTCAATGTGTTAAATACTCTATGGAATTATTACATTAAATCAATATAGATACAATGAAAAATATGTAATAATTTGTTAAATTAAAATTAAATACATAAAATTTAAATGTAATTAACATATAATCAGTAGGTCCAAGGACACCAACTCTAAAAAACTCCCACTTGGACTAGAGGCAACTTTTTATGAATTTTAATCCACTTGACCTCACATGAAAATCATGTTTCTACTAGGTCAAGGATTTATTCAAGGGGTCCACCACATTGTCTTCTATGGAAATTATTCTCACTAACACCTTGCCTCTATAAGATAAATACCACAAGAGCTGATACTTTCAAATTATGTGCTCCGTCTATTGATGTGACCTTGGATATTTTGTGGGATCTAGCGCTATAGTATTATCACAATAGAGTGTGATATGATCATTACTTCTAGGTACCATATTTAGCTGTTGGATAAAGTTTTCCATCTATTCTTATTTCTTATCTACCTCTAAATCTACAATATACTCAGACTTTACTGTAGAATCTGTGAATATAGCTTTATTTGATCTCTTCCACCTCACAAAACCCCCATTCAAAGTGAAGAGTTATCCCGTTGGTGACTTCATGTCAAGTTGATCAGTTTGGAAACAATCATCTTCATATTCTATAATGATTATCTACTCAAATACACCATATAACAAGAGCACATACATCATTTTCCTCAAATACTTAATGATTTTATTGACTTCTATCCAATGGAGGTCACATGGATCTACTTGATATCTGTCTACCACACTCGATGTGTAAGAAAACATTAGCCTAATGCATAGCATAGCATATATGGTTATTCCAATCACTGATGTGTATGGAATCCTTTCCATTATATTACATTCCTCATGTGTCTGAGGACACATTTTCCTAGAATCATTAATGTCATGTGATGCTGGAAATAATCCCCTGTTGGATTGTTCCATACTAAATATCTTCAGTATCATATCAATCTATGTACATTGACTTAAGTAGAGTAATCTCTTTAATATATCATGTTGGATCTTAATCCAAAGAATATATACTTATTCTACCAATTCCTTTATGGATTAAAATTTATTCATCCATGTCTTAATAGTCTATAAGATTGGTATTTTGTTTTCTATGTGTAAAATTTCATCAACACATACTATTTAAAAAAGAATTAACTCCCACTGAACCATTTGTAGGCATAAGGCTCACACATATTCTTTAAAAGATCAAATTACATTATGGTTTCTTCAAAACCAATGTTCTATAACTGATATTCTTTCTTTAATCCAAAAATGGATTTTTTTTAATCTTTATATCTTATTAACATCTTTTGGAGTCAAAAACCCTCCAGGTTATATCATATAAAAATCCTTAAAAAGGTTACTAATAATGAAGTAAGATTCAACATCCATTTTCCAAATATCATAGTCACGGTAAGCCACAATGTCAAGTATAATATTTATGTATCTATACGTTGAAACTAGTGAAAAGATTTTATCATAGTCAATTTCGTGATGTTTTATTAATCCTTTTGCAACCCCTTGTGCCTTATATGTACTAACTTGTCCTTACATGTTTGGTTTCTTATTGAATATCTATTTAAAACTAATGGTATTTACATAAAATAGAGGATCTATAAAAATCCAAACATGGTTTTTGGGCATGAAATCCATTTTATAATTCCTTATTCTGTCCACTCAGTGAAATTTGTACCACTTACTACTTCCTTATAGGTTAGAGGATCATTAACATTAACTAATAATTAGTCAACATCCTAAATGACTAGAAAACCATAATGTTATGGTTCAATAATCTCCCTTTTACATTTATGTAGTACTTTTATCTCTGAACTAGTTTCATTTTCCACAGGACTTTGTGGAATTTGTCCTTATTCTAACTCTTGTGTACCTTGATCCACAACATCATAAAAGTATATCTCTCTCCCACTATATATTTTTGATATGTTTTCCCTCTAAAATAATATGGCATGTATTTCCACTATAATATTTTTTTTAAGGGGTCATATAGCTAAAATCCCATTATTTACTTGGGGTATCTTACAAAGGTACACTTTGTGACTCAGGGTGAAAGTTAATTATAGAAGTGGCCCTAAAAAAGTCTTTGCTTCCCCAAACATGTAAACTCAATAACATGGTTTTTATTCCACTCTAAAATTTGTATAGAATACCATTTATTGATTTATTTGGTACTTGGTTTGGTATATGTGTTTTGGTTTGTAATGTTTGTCCCCAAAATGATAATGGAAGATTTTAGGACTAATTATTGATCTCCCCATGTCCAAAAATGTGTGCTTCCCCATTTCTATTACAATTTTACAATGAATATAATAATTAGAAGAGAGTTTGGATAATATCTGAAATTCTTGTAAGTAATCAATGAATCTTTGATTAAGAAATTCTAGACCAAATTTTGTGGTTAGTTTCTTAATATTCTTACCAATATGTTTCTCATATTCATTATTGTATTACTTGAATTTATCAAAATATTCCGACTTATACCTCGTCATGTATATATATATATATATATCTACTTTAATAATAAATAAACATTTTGATGTATGATTACCCACCCCATGATTCAATGGAAAATTTTCCATACACATTTGTATGAATAAATTCAATATTCTATTTATCCCTTTAATCTTTACCACTAAATAGGGACCTAGTAATTTTCCCTTGTAAACATATGTGACATACACCAAGTGGTTTTAGTTAAAAAGAATTTAAATATTCATCTTGATGTAATTTATTCAAGTAATTTTCATTTTCCTGACATAACTGATGATTCCAGAGTTGGTTGTGGTATAAGTTATGTTAATTAACATCAATATCAACTTCCATTAATCAGATCATGTAAATGTACACATAAATTCCATTTTTTTAAATTTTTCTTACCATAAAAATTTTTATCATTATAAAGAAAGAATAATTTATTTCTAAATTTAGAATAAAATACATATGTATCAATTATGGATACATATATAATCTCTTTATTAATATATGGTACATAATAAAAACCTTTCAAAAAAATATAATCCCATTCATAAACATGAGTGGGTAGTCCCTGATAGCTACAACAGCAAGTTTTGCTTCATTGGATTCTTGTAGATCTACCTCTCCTCATCCAATATTTCATAATATACTTCTTTCTCATATATGAATAATTTTCTATCACAACAAGTTGTATCTAATATCCAATTTGTAGAACTAGATACCTTTCACTCAATAAAAACGCACCTAAAACTTCCCCATGCTTCTTTTTTTGGGTGCAATTTTTCTTCCAGTGGCCCATCTTTCCACATGTGAAACAAATTGTGTCCTCTTCCCTTTCTTTACACTTTATCTTCCTCTTCTTGGAAGGGTGAGAATACACTTTTCACTTAAATCTATATTTTCCCATTCCATTTATTCACCATAATGATGGAATTATTTTCACACTTTGTATACTTATCTACTTGGAAATGAATAATGAGATGATTTGTAAAACACTTTTCAATTTTTTCATATTAAAATTCATAAAAATGTAGAGATGATATATGGGAGTGATTCCAGAATGAGATCAGTGCCTATTTCTTCAAGGAGTTTAGAACCTAGAACTTATAGGTTCTCAATGTATCTAATGAGTTTGACTAGGTTAGTCCCAAATAGGGAACCCTCTCTAAGATTTCTTTGAAATATCTCCTTGGATATATCAAACCATTCCTTTTTTACATCTCTTCTAGTAAAGATCATGGAGGTATTCAAGAATGATATATACATCCATGTTTTTGTAAGACTACGTGAGTTCACTAGACATTGATGAAAGAATCAAACATTGAACATCGACTGCATCAAAAAAGGTATTTCATAGACATGTAACTCTTCATCACTAACCTCCTTAGTAAGAGGATTATGAATTGAGGATTCTAGAATGTAAGATTATAGTTTATAGCAAATAAAAAATAGAAGGACTCTGTACCATTCATGGAATTCACTTCTATTTATGAGGTTTCCTTTATCCAATATTTATCATAGGGATAATTTGGATGATGATATTTCAATTTTAATCTACAATAAAAAATATTGGATTATTATTACATTTCTTCATTGGAAATTATGTGAGAAATAATAAATTGATAGATTTTATTGAACATCCCACTACTTTATCAATTCTTGATAGCCCTCACCATTGAACTAGGAATCTCAAGTTGCTTTAAAATTATAGTGGAGAGGATCCATATTCCTTTTTGTATAAACCAAGAAATGTTTGGTTGAGCTAATTGAATGTATTTAGGAAGAAAATTCTATTCCAACTATGGGTTTATATCTCTTTGATCCTTTAATTGGATTCCCTAATCATGAAATTCTAACATATATTTTCTCAAAACATGACTCCTAATTACACCAATAATAGAAAGGGATACTTATCTTGATGTAAAATTGGTTAAGTCAAGTGAAAAACTTCATAATAAATCCCATTATAAAAGTAAGTGTCCCAACAATGGTTGGTCAAAAACATTGTTCAATTGAGTTTTTTTTCAAATCAAGTAACGGAATTATTAGTATGAATTAATATTAGGTTCATGAATTTTAATTAATTATTCCTAATTATTATCTTGTTTTATCCTTTACTTTTCGTGTTAATATTATGTTGATGTTGCATAATTAATTTACCATGTTGGATAAAACATTCACACATAATTCATAAATTTAATTTATTATGCATAAATTTTATCTTTTTTAACTTTTACATGTCTTGTTAATATTATGTGGATGTTACTTAATTAATTAACCATGATAGATACAACATTTATGCGTAATAAATTTATTTAAATTCCAAATTTTTACAACAATTCATTTATTTATGTGACCATAGCCTTACATACATAATGGAAATAATTGCAAAGAAATAAATAAATAAAACATTAAATGATCTATTCATTATATTTATCAAAAATTTGATTTAAGGAGTGTAAAATAAATAAACCTATGACCTAGGGGATATAAATAATTTTCCTGGTCTTGGCATTAGTTACATATTTCCACTGATCTGCATGTACATCACCTAATTTGGCATCATAATGGTTTCACCTAGATCTGCCTCCACATGACTTCGAATACTCCCTTAATTACATGTATTCATGACTTAGGCGTAGGTGAGGGGAACCAAGTGATTGGATAAAATGGGATCACATAAATATCCTTTTAAATGATGTTCCTACAAAATAATGGAGGGATGGATGACACACAGGTCATCGTATTTAATTTAATAACAAATAATTTCAAACTCATGCAATAAATAAAATTAAAACATCCAATGCATACATAGGTCTTTCTCAAGCCCATGAATGTTCATACAAGCAATAAATATGAAAATTTAACTACATAACATTCATTTCATTGTTCATTATTCATTATTCATTATTTAACAAAAACAAACGTGGATTAATTAATTAATTAATTATTTAATTAATTACCTTTTATCTTAATGATCATATGAACTTAATTGGAGATACTCAACATTTATTTTATTCATGGAAAACAAATTGCAGAACCAATCATGACATATTAATTAGAAAAAAATAATTGATCATTTAATACTATTTGAAAACATTTTTAAATTTACAAACACACATTGGTGTGCGAATAAATTAAATAAATTTTTAAAGCTACAATTTTCAATTTCTTGTAATTTTTAATTCAGTAATTTAATGTGAGACTACATGGTTTGTACAGTCTAGCTGCATTCCATGTACCTTAGTTGTCATGTATTATAGTCATACACCTGGGGCTTTGATGTGATAAATTTATTGGACTACATAGTGTACACAGGGCAACTACACACCATGTATCTTCTTGTCATGTGCCAGGTTTTCCAGTTCAACATGAGTTGGGAAACAAATGTACCACATGTAACTAATTTCTCAGTGTATCCAAGTACAATGTTCATGGGTACACAAGTGTGCTCCAGTGACACGTTGTGTAACCTTGTTTTATTGAAAAAATATTTGTCACTTCCTGATGGAATTTATGGTCATTTTTCATCTATTTTTTATTGGTCTGAGTGGATACTCAAGAGGGGGGTCAATTGAGTTCCAATTAAAATTTCTTTTAAAAATATTTCTCTTAAAATCCCCCTATTTAAAAACAAAGTTAAACTATAGTGAATCTAAACAGAGTGTAATTGTTCAATCAATTTCTCAAAGAATGATTAGGTCTCAGTTAACTTAATCTGAGGATTAAATTAACTTTTGAAACTAACTTACCGATTAACAATAAGTATAAACACTTTCTAATTTAACTATCAAAGTAGATTTAAAATAGTTTTGTATTTCAAAGTAATAGCAGCAGAATATGAAATATAACTATAGTATACATTATGATTTAAACTAAAATGCATAGCAGGTGTAACCAAGAGGTTCAGTCTCAAGCTGAGACTAAGTCCTCTCAAACAATTTATATAAATTTATCCACACCCTAGATCGGGGGTAAAAATATTACAATACTATCCAGGTCCAAAGACCTCTACCACAGTTCTTCATGGGAAAACAAACAACAGCTCATAGTTGTCCAGGTCTTACTCGACCTCTACCACTATCCATAGTGGGAAACAAAGAGTTATAGAGTTTGAGTGGGGATTTAAAAATACTCCAGTTTAGCTCAGGAGATAGTGTGTGTATAAAATAAACAGGGTACACACACTGCTAGAAATGTAAATGAAATAATCACTAAAGTAAGTGAGAAAGAGTTTAGAAGAGCTTTAGTGATTGGCAGTGCAATTCTAGACTCGTTTGATTTGTCAGAAAATATTCTGAGTCCTTCTCTGGTTTTTCACTGAAAAACAGAGTGTCGTTTTCTTCCTTGTTCTAGGTAAATCTTATCAGATTGAGTGCATGAAGTGTTTTTTGTAGTTCTTCACTCAAGATGCAGATTTTTTTCTCCTCTAGAATAAGTTTCTTCATGTATGTCTAGTGTTCTTGGAGTATGGATGTATCCTTGCACAAATGCACCACGTTTGAATGATGTTGTGCCCTCTTAGTTTATAGTTCCCTCTATATGAATCCCCTTCACTTTCTATCTCTGTGTTAATCTCTAATCCCCTCTAGTTAGGTCGTTACATTCCCTTGTATAGCTTTCAGCTCCGGCAAAAGGGAATGATTACCTTTTGCATGGGTACTATGTACAGTTCCCTGACATGGCAACAGAGATCATTAAATAACATTAATTGCATTAAAAAAATCAATTGTAACCGTTAGCTAAATAGATAAATAGTATTGAGAGTATAGAGTTTGACTGGTTGGTCAATCATTCGTAGACTTCTACTGGTAGACGCGTACGGTGGATTTTGTGTACCAGTACTTCCATCAGTAGCTCTTTTGAACTTGTATCAGTATCTCCTTAGTATCGGTAGCTCAATGTTTTGGTGAATTGGTACTTGTATCGGTAGCTCTAGGTATCAGTAACTATGTACTTGTATCGATAGACTATGTTAGTCGCTTCATATCAGTCGTTATGTGTATCAGTAGGCCAGTCGGTAGCTCGTATCGGTAGACTTACTCTGTCGGTAGACTTCTATCGGTAGTTCGGTAGACTTCTATTGGTAGCTCAATTATTTCGGTAAATGTATGTATCGGTTTCTCTTGCTCTATTAGTATCTTTCTTAGTTCCAGTGATTATTTGTATCTGTAGACTTATGCACATTAGTAGGTTCACTAGGTACTAATGGAAAACTTGACAACTCTTGCATTTGTAGCTTGTTCTTATGCTTATCGGTGGACTTGTTCATATCTATAGCTCTGTGTATCGGTGACCTTAGCTTATCTGTGACTCTTTCTATCGGTAGACTAAGTAATGATAGCTTTGTTATCAGTATCTATATGCAGATCAGGGACGAACACTTATCTGTTTTATGCAACACATATCCAATTGGGTTAGAATTAAATTATAACTTATATAAACATAGATAACCATTGATTAAGATGTCTCAATGATTATTTTAACATTATTATCATCTTGATAATAGAATATCATATATTGAGAGAATTTGAATATAGATAAACATTAATTGGGATTATCAAAGATATGTAAAAGCATAATTGGGATTATCAAAACAGGTGAGGTCAACAATCTCCCCCATTTTTGATAATCACAACTTATGATACTATAGTGTTTAAAATAATGATTAATTGTATCAGAGTACATATCATTAAATGCAATTATCTCAGAGAAACAATATGGTATAGAACATAATGGATCAGTGGTGGAATTAAATGTGATAGTATCAGAGATAAAATTAAATGTAATGGTATCAGAGAATTAAGTGTAACAGTATTAGAGGGGAAAATCATGATAGCTCTTCCTGAGATAAACAAAATTTATCCCCCTTTGATACTTTATCCCCATTATTTATTCTCCCCCTGGGTGAATATCTCTCCCCCTTTATATAAACTTTGTAGAATATTTCTCCCCCTTTGTGATAAGCAAAAAGTGGGAAACAAGAAAAAAATACCACAATGAGAAATAAAGGAAAGCCAATTGTATTAGATGTTGCAAAAAGGTACATAGACAAGACACAAAATATAGGAGATTCCTATCAAAAATCCTATCCATTTTTCAATCCACATCTTCAATGTCTGATTTTCCTTTTGGTTCAGAAGAGGATTCAGGTGGTGTGGATTTGGGTGAAGGCTTATGAATTCCAGAAATGATCATAGGAGGCTAAGCCACAGAAACTGTGCCTGGTCTATACTGAGGAGTCCTTTGAGTGATCATTGGTGTGAGGAATCGAATTTCATGGGCAGGAGTCATCTGAATAGGAGAAGAAGTAGATTCAAAGGCTGGTAAATTAGGAGGTACAATCACTGGCCTGGCATCAACATACAAGAAAATTAGTAAAAGATTTCTGAAATCCATAATTATGCCTCCTCCTCTCTCCATAGTGCATATGAAGTCATCCTTGTTCTCCATAAATTTGTCCAGCACTGGAGTTAATTCCCTTAGTTTGATGAATTTCTCTCTGAAGGCCTAATTGACAGGAGGTAACTTCAATTTTTCCAACAGAAGTTTTAAATGATTGTTGAGTTGATGGTTTGTGAATATCTTAGAGAAATAGGAGTCCACCTTATCTTTCACTTATTTCTGAGAGGAAGAAGCTTCTCTCATATAGTGTTGGACTATCTTCATTATGTCTCTAGATGAATCTCTAGTGGAAAGAACAACTTTTCTCAGTTTGGATGAGTCCACAGATCCACTGGTTGAAGCTTGACCAAGCTCTTCCTTTATCATAGTTCAAAACTGATTTAAATCCACTGAGGGTTTAGAAGCAACAGAACTAATAGAGAAGGTTACTGTTTCCTTGAAGTTCTTGGTGAACCCGCTAATAATATTTTGAACTTGGGAATCTTGGGTTTTAACATGATCTTTCATAGAGGTTTTAAAACCTTCAAACACTGAAACCATCTGACTTACAACACTTTTGAAAAGGATAAGTCCTTGTCTACTTGGGATTTTGACCTCATGTAGGAGTCTAAAGAGATAACTGATTTCTTTAGAGTTTCAAGATCTGCTTCCAGTCTAGATATTTGAGTTTGGAAAACTTTAACTTCTTCAACTATTTCTTTCATAAATGTTGACAAATTACAACCTAGAGAGAGTTCAAAAGATCTTTCCAACATACTCATCTCTTCAACAAAACAGTGCTTCATCTCAGAAACTGAGGCACTAAAAGATTCTTTCAGCTCATCATTTAAGTATTCAAGATCATCTCTGGTGATCAAATCAGTAGGTGAAACTGCAACAGATGCTCTTTTAGATGCTAAACTGACTACTTAGTTAGCCATGATCGATTGGATTGAGGATACCAGTGAAGCATCCATCTTCTTTGTCTCTTCCACAAAAACTTCATTAATATTTTTCTTCAAAGTATCCAGGTCATGCATTCTGGCCAAATCTTTAGGTAGTAACTCAGTCTCAACATCATAAATGAGTTTTGGTCTATTGAGAGATGCTTCATTATCAGAACCAGGATAGTCTAATCCACAGACCACAAGACCTGGGTCTTCTGCCCAATCCTCAATATCAACATCCACTATAACACTTCCAAACTGGGTTTGATGCTCCCCCTCAAGTGGTGCATCCTCAAGTAAAACAACAACATTCTCAGCAGCATTCTTAGCAGGCCTTCCTTTTCCAGGAGAATCTTAGACTATCAATTATTTCTCTACAATAGTAAGAGGTTCCTCTTAATTAGGTACAGCTTCTTCCACTTCTCCTACTACATCCTCAGTAGGCACTAAAGATTTTCCAATCACTGTACTAAGGTTCAAATTAGCTGACAGAGATGCTTCACTTTCATGAGTATCTTCTTCATTCTCTATAGTAGCCAGTTCAACATCCTCTAAGGCAGCTTCTTCCGTATCTAATTTATGTCGATCTAGATTTTCAGGAGCTGGGCTAGGAGGTAAGTCAGGGTCTCCTCCTTCATCAGTAGAGGACTCTTCCTCTTCTAAATCATTACTTTATTATGGATCCTCTTTATCAGGACACAGACCTGGATCCCTCACATCCTTCGGACTTGAAGGATGATCCATAGGATTAAACTTATCATACACCATCTTGTCATTAGGGACCCATTCTCCTCTCAATGGGTTCCAATTTAATTTCACGTATTTGCAAACTATACTAGTGACACAGAAATTGTTCCTCACTACCATTGTCTCATCTTGAGACTCAGCTATTCCTTTCACTTTGATTATTACTGAGATCATCTTTGCAAAGAACAAGGCATTAGTTTTTGACTTAGGTCTAATCATATCCTCAATTTGAGTCATCATCAATCTACATAGATTCACCTTGACTCCATGTCCCAAATATGCAGTAGATAGATATCCTGATATCTTAAATTTACAAAGTATCCTCTCCTCGGTATTAAGACATGTTGAACAAATTTGAATAGCAATCTTTTCTCTCCATCCATATTAGCGGCTACTACTTGTCTTTGATTTCCATTTCTAGTGAGCTCTTCCAAAGCAGTATCATAATCGAAGATATCACTAGTAGGTGGTATAGCTCTCGAGACATATCCAGATACACCTTCGTGTGGAAATTTTAAGCATTCAACCCACTCAGTCGATGAAAAAGACAATTCCTTTCCATTCACAAATGAAGTTACTCGGTTCTGAGTTTCTGATTTCTCAAAACATACATAGTCATAAAACTTTTTCACTAGATTTGGATAGTGGGGTCCATTGTTGTTTGAAAAACAATCTACCCACTTTTGATCTTTTATCACTTTGAGCACTAATGAGTTACTAGGAAGCATCCATTCCATGAAGAGCTCCTTTCTGATCAAAACTAATCTATTCTACAAATGAAGATTTACTAGTCATCTTCCTGATCTTGTTCTTCCAACATTACCAATTGCTTCTAGCTCAGACTTTTTCTTCTTTACTTTCGGCTCATCGGAGTTATCTCTGATGGTAGGAAGTTTGGTTTTTTCCATCTCAGATTCGAGGGATTTAGGTTTCTTGAAAGATTTGAGAGCTAAGGTTTGATGGTAAGGATTTGAGGCTCGGTGGATTGAGAAGTAGCTATGACTTTATTTTTATCATTTAGGAATCATGAAATAAATAAATAAAATGAAATAAAGTAAAAACGATTAAGATTCTGGCGGCAGACAGAAGTTTAAAATAGCACACTCATCGGTAGGGTCTACTAGTGAGAATTATTATCAGTGAGGTTACATCGATAAGGTATCATCGATGAGGTATCATCGGTGAGGTTACATCAGTGAGAATTTACATCGGTGAGAATTTACATCGGTGAGGTAGATACCAATCAAGGTTAATAATTCCTAACTCATCTCTAATATAACATAACATATCTTAACTCAAAGGTTTGGTGAAAATATCATCTAATTGATGTTCAGTACCAATAAACTCAAGAATAATATCACCCTTTTAGTAATGATCTCTCATGAAATGGTGCCTTACATCAATGTGTTTGGTCCAAGATTGAGACACAGGGATCTTTGAAATGTTTATTGAACTAGTGTTTTCACAGTTGATAGAGACATGCTTAAATTCATATAAATAGTCCAAAAGAGTGTGTTTCATCAACAGAATTTGTGCACAGTAACTACCAGCAGCTAAATATTCTACTTCGGCAGTGGACAATGCTACAGAATTCTGCTCCTTACTACACCAAGATACTAAGGATTTTCCCAATAAATGACATGTTCCTGATGTGCTTTTTCTATCTAACTTGCAACCAGAATAGTCATCATCTGAATAACTCATTAACTCAAAGGATTGTTCTTTTTGAGTAAAACAAACCTATGTTTACAGTGTGTTTAAGATATTTGAAAATTTGTTTAACAGCAAGTAAATGAGATTCTTTTGGATTAGCTTGAATTCTTGCACACATACACACACTAAACATAATATCTGGTCAACTAGCAGTAAGGTAGATTAAGCTTCCAATCATACCTCTATAATTGGTTTGATCCACAGGTTTCCCAGTTTCAGCTACATCCAATTTACACACTTTACTCATAGGAGTTTGACTTTCCTTAATACTATCCAAACCAAAACGTTTTAAAAGATCCTTTGAATATTTACTTTGATTTAAAATAATACCATTTTCATCTTGAAAAAATCGAAATCCAAGAAAATATTTGAGTTCTCCCATTAAACTCATTTCAAATTAATCTTGCATACTCTTTGAAAAATCAGTACATAAAGAGTGTTTAGTATATCCAAAAATAATATCATCAAAATAGATTTGAACTACTAAAACATCTTTAGAAATTCTTTTAATAAAAAGGGTTGGATAAGCAATCCCTTTAGTAAAACTATTTAAAATAATAAAATTACTAAGTTTATCATACCAAGCTCTTGGAGCCTATTTTAAACCATATAAAGCATTAGAAAGTTTGAAAACTTGACTTGGAAAATGAGGATTAGTAAATCCAGGTGGTTGTTCAACAAAAACATCTTCAATTATAAAACCATTTAGAAAGGCACTTTTGACATCCATTTGATATAACTTGAAATTCAGATTAGCAGCATAGGCAAGTAGAATTCTAATAGCTTCTAATCTAGCTACAGGTACAAATGTTTCCTCATAGTCTATACCTTCCTCTTAATTATATCCTTGTGAAACTAGTCTAGCTTTGTTTCTAACTATGTTTCCATATTCATCAAATCTGTTTCTAAAAACCCATTTAGTGCCTATTGTCAAATTGTCCTTGGGTCTATCAACTAATTCCCAGAATTTGTTTCTTTTAAATTGATTTAACTCTTCTTGCATGTCCATTACCCAAAATTAATCATTGACTGCCTCATTGACATTTTTAGGTTCTAGCTGTGAAATAAAGGCTTGATGTTTAACCTGGTTATTTAGAGAAGCTCTAGTCTGTGTCCCTCTATCAAGATTACCAAAAACAGCATCTAAAGGATGATTCATTAGAATCCTTGTTGATCTAGTAAAGGTAGGACTAAAATTTCAGGTTCATCTCTATGTTTGGGTTCTATAGAAGAAGATTCTGGAATATGTCCAGAACTGGATATTTTTACAGCAGGTTCTTTAGTTTTATCATTAAGGTCCAGAACAGTCAAATCTTCTTCAATATTTTCAAGAGAGGTTTTAGCCTCATGTGGATCAGTTTCATCAAACTTGATGTAAACAGATTCTTCCACACATTTGGTTCTTTTATTAAAGAATCTATAGGCTTTTCTAGTTAAATAATAACTAAGAAAAATTTCTTCCTCACTCTTTGAAGCAAACTTTTCAAGATTATCCTTTGTATTAAGAGTAAAAACTTTGAAGCCAAAGACTCTGAAGTAACAAACTTTGGGTTTTCTAGTATTCCATAGTTCATATGGGTTCTTCTTGAGAACAGGTCTAATCAAGACTCTATTAATAATATAACAAGCTGTATTCACAACTTCTGCCCAAAAATAAATAGGCAGGTTATATTCATTAAGCATGGTTCTTGCAATTTCTTGAAGGGTTCTATTCCTTCATTCTACTAAACCATTCTGCTGAGGTATCCTAGGAGCAAAAAAGTTGTGACTATAGCCGTTGTGTGAGCTATAAGATTCAAACTCATGATTTTCAAACTCACGTCCATGATCACTTATCAGGGTTTTAATCTTATGTCCACTAAGATTTTCTAATGATTTGGAGTATTTAAAAAATTATGAAAAAGATTCACTTTTGTGAGCTAATAAGTATACCCAAGTATATCTAGAAAAGTCATCTACTAGGACATAGACATAGTGCTTCCCATTTAAACTAGAAACTCTTGAAGGTCCAAATAAGTCCATGTGAACCAACTTGAGAGGTTGAGAAGTAGAAACTTTTTTCATTGATTTAAAAGTAACTTTATATTGATTTCCCTTTTGATAGGGATTACAAACTTTGTCATTTGGGAATTCAAGCTTAGGTAGGATTCTAACTAAGTTCTTCCTAGTCAGTTTTCTAAGTGAATAGATGTTGCAGTGTCCTAATCTTCTGTGCCACAGCCAAGACTCTTTATGAAAAGCATTTAAACAAGTAATATTTTGTTTAGCTAAAGAATTCTGATCCACAGCATAAACATTTTCATTTCTCAAGGCAGAGAATACTAAAATACTTTTAAAATTAAAAACATTACAAGAATAATTTTCAAACGTAACATTAAAACCATCGTCACATAATTGAGAAATGCTTAACAGGTTATACTTAAGTCCATCAACAAATAAAACTTTATAAATTAAAACTTAATCAGTGTTACCAATTTGGCCTAGGCCGATGATTTTTCCTTTAGAATTACCACCAAAGGTGACATGGCCTCCATCAACCTTTATTAAGCTTTTAAAGCTTGAATAATCTTCAGACATTTGTATTGAACATCCACTGTCCAAGTACCATACCTTCTTGTGAGAACTCTTCAAACATGTTTACTACAAAACATATTTAGATGGAAAATGACTTTGGTAACCAGATCTTATTGGGTCCAGAAAGGTTAGAAATCAAAGCTTTAGGTACCCATGTTTGTCTTATTGGTCTCATATAATTTACAGAATCAGTAGATTTTGAAAGATAAACTTTGATTGATCTATAACCATATGAATAACTAGTTAAAGCATAGGAATTTCTAGAACGTGAATAAGCAGAATTTTGTGCAGACTTAGGAATAAATAGAGTTTTAGTGAACTGTCTCTTTCTAGGTTGGTATCCCAAACTAGTAGTGTATTTTGGTGCAAATTTCTTACATAACATTTGAGTAAGTGTATCTTCTCCCTTTGTGAACTTTTGTGAGTCCTTTTTTAGTTTCTCATTAGACATTTTTAGTTCACTATTTTCCTTAAAACTTGAGCATTATTTTCTTTTTCTACATCAAGAGCAGATTTAACATTGGCAGTAAGAGCAAGTTGTTTCTTTAGTGACTTATATATGTCCTTAAGTTCATTACATGTTTCTTCCAGCATATTACAATATTCAGTTAATTCAGCCTTAGACATATTTTCATCATTATCTGAATCACTGTTATTTCCAGAATAATAATCAATCAGTATTGGGGAAACAGGTACCTTAGATGTATTAGTCATGAAGCACATGTTGGCATGATTATTTTCAGAATCAGAAACATCAGATTCACTTGTGTTGTCCTTCGAAGCACTCCAAGTATCATTCATATCTTTCTTGTACTTCTTGTCCTTATAATCATGTTTCTTTTTGAATTTTAATTTTGGACAGTCAACTGGGATGTGTCCTTTCCTCTTTCACTCTTAGCAGACTATATCATCCTCCTTATCAGATTTTTTCCAATCCTTCTTCCAATGACCCTTGTTGTCATACATTCCTTTGTATTTAGATTTTCTTAATAACTTCTTCTTCCTATAAAACTTCTTGAATCTCTTGGCTATTTGATCCATATCAGCATCACAGTCTAAATCTAAATCATCACTTGTTTAACTTTCAATAGGTACATGTATTTTCTCCTTATCTTTGTTCTTTGAAGTAGTAGACTTGAAAGCCACAGATTTTCTCTTGGGTTTATCATCTTCTTCTTTATTTACTTTATGTTCCTCCTCATACATCATAAGCTTACCTATTAATTTTTTAACAGGGAGTGTGCTGATGTCACGTGATTCTCTAATAGAAATAGAAGTTCCCCTCCATCTTTCTGGTAGACATCTCAAGATTCTCATGATTTGTTCCTTTACTGAAACAACTTTTCCAAGTGATCTCATAGTATTGACAATCTCATTGAACCTGAGATACATGTCAGAAATTGGTTCATCATTCTTCATTTTAAAATTATAATATTTAATTGTATAATTATTCAATATCATTTCTTTAACATTGGTCATTCCTTCATGAGAAACATCCAAAGTATCCCAAATTTCATAAGAAGTTTTGAAAGCAGAAATTTTGTTATACTCTTCATCTCCTAAGGCTCAATACAAGGCATTCATAGATTTACAATTATTATTGTAAGCAGTCTTTGTAGGTTCATCCCAAGTAGTTCTTTCACTTTCTGTAATTTTATATTGAGATTCTATAGTAGTCCAGATATCAAAACCCATACTCTCTAAATCAATTTTCATTTTTAGTTTCCACTGGGCATAATTGGTACCATTAAAGAATGGTTTTTGGTTAGTAGAAGCACTATCTAGTATAATGTCCATATCTAGATTTTAGAAAATAGTTTTAAAGAGATAAAATTTAGAACTAATAGAATTTTAAGATCTTTAAAGATGCAACTAAAATCACAATTGAAAAACAGAATGTTTTGAAAATTTTTATAAATAAAAACAACCTATGATCCCAAATATTGGTTGGAGTAGATACTCAAGAGGGGGTGAATTGATTTCCAATTAAAATTTTTGTTAAAAATATTTCTCTTAAAATCCCCCTATTTAAAAAAAGTTAAAATGTAGTGAATCTATACAAACTGTAAATGTTCAATCAGTTTCTCAAAGATTGATTAGGTCTCAGTTAACTTAATCTGAGGATTAAATTAACTTTTGAAAATAACTTACTGATTTACAATAATTATAAACAATTGATAATTTAACTATCAAAGTAGCTTTAAAATAGTTTTGTATTTCAAAGTAATAGCAGCAGAATATGAAATATAACTACAGTATACTTAATGATTTAAACTAAGCTTCACAGTAGATGTAACCAAGAGGTTCAGTCTCAAGCCGAGACTAAGTCCACTCAAACAATTTATATAAATTGATTCACACCCTGGATTGGGGGTAAACAACAGTACAATACTTTACAGGTTCAAAGACCTCTAACACAGTTCTTCGTGGGAAAAAAACAACTGCTCACAGCTGTCTAGGTCTTACTCGACCTCTACCACTATACATAGTGGGATACAAAGAGTTATAGAGTTTGACTGAGGATTTAAAAATCCTCCAGTTTATCTTAGTAGACAGTGTTTGTATAAAATAAATAGGTTACACACAGTGCTCGAAATTTAAATGAAATAGTCACTAAGGTAAGTGAGAAAGAGTTTAGAAGAGCATTAGTGATTGGCAGTACAGCTCTGGACTCGTTTGATTTGTCAGAAAAGCTTCTAAGTCCTTCTCTGGTTTTTCTCTAAAAAACAGAGTGTTGTATTCTTCCTTGTTCCAGGTACAGCTTATTAGATTGAGTGCATGAATTTTTTGTTGTAGTTCTTCACTCAAGATGCAGCTTGTGTTCTCCTCTAGAATAAGTTTTTTTGTGTACGTCCAGTGTTCTTGGAGTATGGATGTAGCCTTGCACAAATGCACCACGTTTGAATGATGTTGATCCCTCTTATTTTATAGTGCTATCTGTATGAAACCCCTTCACATTCTATCTCTGTGTTAATCTCTACTCCCCTTCAACTAGGTCTTTATCTTCCCTTTTATAACTTTTAGCTCTGGAAAATGGGAATGATTACCTTTTGCATGGGTACTAGGTACGGTTCCCTGACATGGAAACTGAGATCATTAAATAACATTAACTGCATTAAAGACATCAAATGTAACCATTATCTTAATAGATAAATAGTATTGAGAGTATAAAGTTTGACTAGTTGGTCAATCATTCGTAACCTTCTGTTGGTATACATGTACGGTGGATTTTGTGTAGCAGTACCTCCATCGGTAGCTCTTTTGAACTTCTATCAGTAGCTCCCTGGTATCGATAGCTCAATGTATCAGTGACTTTGTAATTATATCGGTATCTCTAGGTGTCAGTAACTTTGTACTTTTATTGGTAGACTATGTCAGTCGCATCATATCAGTCGCTATGTGTATTAGTAGGCCGGTCGGTAGCTTATATCGGTAGACTTACTCTGTCGACAGACATCTATTGGTAGCTCGGTAGACTTCTATCGGTAGCTCAATTCTGTCGGTAACTGTCTGTATCGGTCGCTCTTGGTATATTAGTAGCTTGCTTAGTTCCAGTTATTATTTGTATTGGTAGAATTATGCACATAAATAGCTTCACTCTGTACTAACAGAAAACTTGACAACTCTTGCATCGGTAGCTTGTTCTTATGTTTACCGGTGGACTTGTTCATATCGGTAGCTCTGCGTATCGGTGACCTTAGCTTACCAGTGAATCTGTCTGTCAGTAGACTAAGTACCGGTATCTCTGTTATCAGTAGCTATATGCAGACCAGTGACCAACACTTATCTATTTTATGCAACACATATCCGATTGGGTTAGAATTAAATTATAACTTATATAAACATAGATAACCAGTGATTAACATGTCTCATGGATTATTTTAACATTATTATCATATTGATAACAGAATATCATATATTGAGAGAATTTGAATATAGATAAACATTAATTGGGATTATCAAAGGTATGTAAAAGCATAATTGGGATTATCAAAACAGTTGAGGTCAACATTTTTAAACATTTAAGAAAATGAAACACTAAACAAACATGATTAATATATAGAAAACATGTTAATTAAAATTGGATTAAATAATGAATAACATGAAATGAAAATATAACCACACTTATACATATATCAACAATCAAATAAATAATTATAAATTTAAATATGACTTTTATGATACCATTTTTTGGTTGTGGACACTACAGAAGTGTGTGGTGGTGGGATATATATTATAATTAATTTTAATAATAATTTCCAAAGAACAAGAAATAGGATCTTTCATGTCAAATATATAATTAATTTATAAAATATTTGACGAAATAAATACCTAGGTATATGAAATTTCTTTATTGGTGAAGGTTGATTATCCGAAAAGAACCTTTTGAAGTACCTTCATTGTACTATGAGGATCCAAGCATAGAATCCCTCTTAAGTTAATCTACATGTGATCCTATGATCTCTGAGTAACACCACTAAATATTTGGGTGCTATCATAGTGATTAAAATGTCTTGAATTTTTTTATTGATTTCTCATTCTTCATTCTTGAATAAATATCTCTTATGCTTCTCGTTATTGGAAGGGATATATAATGGGGAGTTTAGAGAGAATTCATTATGCGCAAAAATTATCTATTCTCAAATTTTTGGATGCTATACACAATAGACATTGTTTTCTATTTATAAAGTTAGGATTTAGGTTAAAATATTATTTGATAGCATAATATCCATTGAATAACATTTTTTACCATTAATAAACCTTGTGCCACATAATAACAATAATAATATTATTATTTTGTAGTTCAGGCATATATGGGTATTAACAAATATTATTTAACTAGATTGTAAATTACTTTTTATCATCAGACATAGTCTTGGTACATTCGAACTCCTCTGTAATTTATTGAATACAAGAATAAAAATTGTATTCATGATTAAATATTTATTAAATAGTCAATAAGATAAATAAAAATATTTTTATCCACATATTGGTGAATAAATATTTATTTATTTTTTTCGACCAATATAAATTGAATAATATTAATCCTCATACTTGGGAATAATATTTATTCCTTTAATTAAACTCAAATATAATTTATTCGAGATCAACAGAAACAATTAGTATGTGACCCTCTAGTATTCTCTCTCATTGACTTTAGGCGGGATTTCCTAAATTCCAAGATTATTATCTAGAAATGGGTCAAGACACCAAAGAGAAAGAATTTATTGTCTCAATGTCAAAACCCACATATGAATGCTTGGTATGTAATATAATATCCTTATCAAAATATCCCATAAATAAGGTTTTAGGATGGTTTCATAAACCTATTTACTCAATATATATTTCTATTAATATAAAAAATAAACATGTCATATATAATGTGATGATTATATTCCAATCAAAGGGGTGATATATCATCTTCTATAAAGATGGAAGGAAAAAATCCTTCCTCAAATTATCCATTAATGACATGTCCATCATGATTCTCCCAATATTCCCTACTTAATGCCCACATATGGCATAATGGTTTTTGTTCTATAACTATAAATATAAAAGTCATGACATACATTAATGATAATTGTTACTTGTGAGGACCATAACACATGCTCTTAGATAAGAATATCTAATGACACCAAAACATGAAACATTTATACTAATAGGTATGTTCTCATGATCTTCCATCTTGGAGATTACCAATTGAGAATTTTATAAAAAGAATACTCATATGCTTATGAGCACTCTCACCTGATGGTCTAAATATTATGTGTCTCATCATAGTATATTATCCAACCATAAAATTACATTAACAATATTTTCATAGCACTTCAAGGTTCTCATCATAGTGAAGAAATGTTGTGACCTTATCAATGTAACAAATACTCAAGGAAATTATTACATTAAATCCAAGGATAAAATAGAAAAATATGTAATTATATGTTAAATTAATATTCAATTCATTGAATATAAATGTAATAAAAGAACAATCATTTGGTATAAGTAAAGAAACTATAACAAGATTCATAGGTGAGGGGTGGCACCAGTTGTGGTTATGAGTCCTCCAACTCCATGTCCATCTTGTTCTGATCCACTGATGATGAAAAATTATATTTAATTGAGTTCTTATCCATATAAATTTAAACATGTAATGTTTTACAAAACTATTTATTAAGGAATTATAAAACACATTTTCATCCAAGGTTAAACCATGTCATCTCTCTCATTCACACCTCTTGTGTCATCGCCATCAAATATATGCTATAAACCCACCAAAGCTGATCGATGGAAGCATAAGCTGCACTACCTATTAAATTATGAATTTAGCCTAATTATTGGATTCTATCATATCCATCCCTGGAGGTTAAAATGATGAAAAGTTTATACTGAAAGGCATTTTCTTGAACCATACATGTTCACACACGTAATGAAGTTATGGTGTCAATAACGTTGTTTCACGAAATAGAAATTAAATATATAACTATTTCTTGAGAAATGGTTAATATTATAACATTTTGGAGAATGATAGAAATGATAATCAATATAGGGGAGTCACTCTGTGTCTTTAGATGTAGCCCTGTGTCCTATAAGTGTTAGAATTGGTAAATATTGTTCATGGATGATGAAAAAATAGAGAGTTGTTTCCATTCCACAAGGTCTGGTCCTACATCATATACATGAAAAAGTTATTCATAGGGTTCATACAAGTGAGAAGGTTGTGACTCAATCCAAACTCTAACATCGTTGATCCAATATTTGCACATATATTTCAAATACCCAAGGTTTTCTCTATTAATGTGATACTAATGTGAGATGAATGAATATTATCACGTGGATGATTCTCCTAAAAGATAGTATTTCTAAAAACACCATAAAATAGAGAGATATATTCAGTATTTGAGATTTAATTGGGGCATATATGAAGAAATATATAAATTGATACATGTTATAGATATATATAGGTACAAATTTGGAATTATAAAAAACTATCTCTTTGATAATTCATGTTATATTGAGGGGGCCCTCTTACTTAGAAATTTATTTTCATTCCATCATCTTTTTTTTAATTTTTAATTCCAATTTAGTTATGTGATTAACATAGGTATTTTCTCATTATTAAATGAAAATTTTTATATATTTCTAAATTTTACATTCACTTCCCATTAATGAATTGTTTATTCTTGTTGATTGAGAGATTAGTCATGAAAAATCATGGTGTACTAGGGGAGGGTGAGATCGATAAAGGGGGTGTGTACCTATTGATTTTATCTATTTTACATGTGATGTTTTCATATTCATTGAGCATTACATAGTGAGTTATTTCATACTATATTCCCTGGATTTTATCCAATGAGTCTAAATTCAATTTATTTATATATATATTAGTTTTAGTTTTAGAAATTCATGGAAATTAGAAACTACTAAATTATTTATGCCTTTTACCCAAAGGATTGACATCGTGATTTCCATATCATATATTAATACTTATTTGTGTTAGTGATTTTTAGTTTCATGTTAATAAATTCTTAACTTTTATTTGAGACCATAGTGGGTAATTATAGCTATTGTTAGGTTATGTTTTTAACATCATTTTCAGGGAAAAGATTATTATGAATTAATCATTTAGAAAAAAATTACCCCCCAACTATATTATGTATTTATTTTAGCTTAGGTCATTTTTCTTTTGTTTTATTTTACACACTAGGTATTTTTGGTTTATTATCTCAATAATAAAAAATAATTAAGCACCAAATCAAATTTTAATTTGAAATGTCAATGTTATCACAGAAAATCAATCAATATGTGAAGAAAATTAAAACCCAATGATAAGAGAACCAAGTCTAACCATGGGTACCAAAACTGCACCTGAGTCTATAATAATTACTCCAAGGCATGGAATATAATACCTTTAATAGCCTGCTACTCCTAGATAACATGTATACGGAAGCTAAGGATTTAAAAGAAGGGACCAAGGATAAGACCCACATTGAAGAATAAATTGATCACCTATTTGGAAGAACAATTGAACCTAATGATTAATTTCATTAATGTTTTATTCTGATGCTTATTCTGAATTTTCTAAGGATTAAACCTACACAAGTATTTATGAGGAGGAAGAAGAAGAAGAAAAAGATGATGATGATGATGATAGTGATGATGATGATGATGATGATGCCGATGATGATGATGATGATGATGATGATGATGATGATGATGATGATGATGATGATGATGATGATGATGATGATGATGATGATGATGATGATGATGATGATGATGATGATGATGATGATGATGATGATGATGATGATGATGATGATGATGATGATGATGATGATGATGATGATGATGATGATGATGGTGATGATGATGATGATGCAGATGATGACAAACCATCCATTTCTAAATCACATAAAGAGAGGGGAGTGATGTTATCTTATAACCTATAGAATGATATGATATATCTTTTGGAAGGAAACTTCAACACCAAAAATGGCACAAGATATAATGAGGCTATTGAATCACGTAATAAAGAATTTAAAATAGAGTATCCCAAGGAAGAATAAAAAGAATCAGGAGAATATGGATACAATGTTTAGAAAAATGAACAGTTGTTTCTTACATCCATACTATTATCCATATTTTGGTTACCCTTACATGTCTTCAAAGAAGAAAAAGTGGATATTATGGATATAAAATTGTAGGAGAGGAATAAAAAGTGGAAATATATAAGGTATACATAGACCAGGATAATTCAAACCAAAGGTTCGAACACTACTTGTAACATTACCCCAAAATTATAATGATATTTCATTAAGGATGAAAAGTGTATGATCAACAAAAGACACACATATAATAAATAATTTTTTTAAAACTAGATGGTTGGATCAGTACCCTACTCCTATTTTGTGATCCAATGAAATAAGTCCAAGCTTAATTACCTTAATAAAATCACTTTATGGGAGGAAACATAAGATTTTAATTTTCTTTCTTATGATATATTATTTTAGTCCTAGTCTAGGACATTAGTTTTAAGATGTTGAGAAACATCCCTCGCCAATATTTTTGAACTTTAATTTCAAAGACCCTGGGATTTCACTATTTAATTTTTATTTTAAGGTTCATGAATTACAAATGTAGTAAGTAAAATATAAATAAGTGATTCATGTTAATAAAAAGTATAATAAAAATTCAATCTTACTTTTACACTCATATTTGTCAAAATCTGTTTTGGATTTCATTAAAAGATCCACACCCAAACCTAAATTTTTTCTTTAATTTTGATCTATGATACTATATTTATTAGGAATATATGATTCCACGTTATAAATTTCATTTTTATATGGTGTATTGAATAATTATAGCCAATCCTAACATTTTGGAATCAATTAACTTTTATTTTTTTACATGTAGATGAAATTTCACAATGATTTTTCATTCTTTGAGTTTTTTAAGTCCATGATGATTAGTTTTATATTATTATTCATGCCATAAATGATTGACTTAAATTATATGTTTCTCATACATGGAATTACTTATAAACTAACAATTCTTAGAATTCAAAATGTATTTCTTGAGATAAATCTTTGGACATGTTTCTTATATTTTCTTGCATTTGATCCTATCATGTTTATGATTTTAGAAATTCACTTTTAAAATAATTGAGGAAATTTTATTGATTTAACCATAATACTTTGGAATTACCTTAACATTCATCCCACTTATTACTTAATAATCCAAGAATTACCTTTGATAGTAATGAGCAACATTATAAACCAATTTTATCTATTCCTACCCTACAATTTGTGTTTTTAATGGTTATCAAATGTTCAAGTGTTGGGAGAGAGTTTTACATAGTAGAGGGATGTGATTTATTATAAGGATAATATGTGAGGTTTGAATAATTGGTATACTAGGAAAATTGTCATGATGTATTTTTTTGTACATTATTTTTTACCCCACTTATGAAGTTAAAAGGAAAAAATGAAAAAATTAGTAAACATTTAGGTTGAGTTTTGGAGGATCAAAAATCAATATTACTTGAAAATTGATTTAGATAATTTGGTGTTAGGTGGTGGATGTGATACTTTAACTCATTAAACAATAGAAAAAATAAAAGTTTAGACTAAATACAACAAATATAAGGAAACAAAACAGATGGTATATATTTATATAATATTTTTTTATGACCATACTTTGAGTTTTGGGAAGTGATGAAGAATTTAATTTTTATGAGGTGGGTGTCAATGTACATTACATTTTATTATCATGAATTATGACTAAGATTCAAACAATGTTTTTATCCTAATATTATTTTTTATATCAATACATACCTACCCATTAAACATAGGCACATATGATCCTAAATTACAAATCCCTCAAGATTTTTAGTAATATTTTTCTCTATAAATTAGAGAATTTATATCCTTCTAAAGTTTATAGTTTGGTTCATGTACTCATGGTATGGGAAAAATAATTTAAATTATTACCTAGAGTGATGCTTGAAAAAATTAAAAGTGAGGAATATCATGAATTTTCATGTTTAGTAATATTAATTTGTAATACTTGAATGAAAGGAATGAGAAAATTCATTCATTTAAAAAGGAGAAAGTAAAATTCATTGTTAATTTCTTATTTAGAAAATGATAAAATGAATAACTGTTTCTATGTGATTCTCAAATTTCTAATTTATTATTAATAATTATTTTGTATCATTAATTTTGACCTTAAAATTTTTGTGTCATGTTGTGCCTTTGATATTCATGTTGAGATATATGGTCAAAAGAAATCATTGTTTAAGTATTGGGTGATTTGAAAGACTCTTTTTTTAAGAATATTTTTTTTAATTTTCATTAACAAATTTCCCTTATTTCAATTTATTTTATGCCCATATAAAAGTATTCTTATTCATTTGTGGGTATGTTTCATTCTAGAATCAATTTTATACAAATAAATAAATAATATAACTTTTCAAAGTTATTCTTTCTACAATATTTTTTTGTTTAGTTGTAAAAACATACCAACATGGGATAGTCCTAAACTAAAGGAGAAAGCGTCATAACCACCCCTTGAGCGGAATACATCCAATAAATCCATAGGGAGAGGAGAAATAATTGTTTATAAGGAGTAGATGTTGTTCATAGTGTACACAATAGAATGTAAGAGGGGCATCAGTGATAGGTTTGTTGGAACATGAGAGGATGGATTAAATAGTGTGGGATGGCACTGATAGAAGCTTGGAGTCCTTCAGATCTAGGTCTAGCTTGTTCTGAGATGCTAAATAAGAAAACTGGTATTTAAATGGGAAATTATCCATCTGAAAGATTGATGTGGGATTCTTCCATAAACTGAGTACTCTGCACTAAAAAAATGGTGTCATCCCAAGTTAACCTGCATTTTATCTCTCATTCACACCCATTGATCCATTTCAATCAAAGATTCATAGAAAAACGACCATGAAAAATTTGAGGAACCTCAATATACCCTTATACTTCAATTGTGAACACACTATAAATCCTAGATTCTATCATGGCCATATATGAAGGATGAAGTAATGAATATTCTATTTCGTAAAACATTTTCTTTCAACGTAGATGTTCACGTTAATGAAGAATTTGTGAGGTGATTACCATAAAAAATTTTATTTATTTAAAAATAAATAAATTAGAAGACATAGTTACTGGAGAGGGCATCATGGAGGCCTATAGTAATATAGATCAAGGGAATCAGTATGAACAAAGAAAACCCCTTTACGGTGAAAGGATTTGAGGCTAGAGTGCATGGAGATCTTCTCACTAATGGATTCCTTAGAATCTATGAATTCAGTAACTGAATTACCTTCACACCATGTGTGGATAGTGATAGATTACTGTTCACCAGTCTCTTGCATCTTCTGATGGAGTATTATATGGACCAAGTGGTGGTATAGATACCTATAAGTACAATATGAATAATTATGGAGTCTGTCTAAACTATCTCCAGGGGAAATTATTTTTCTCGTATAGCCTTAGAATTGTAAGCATCGTATGTGCTTCAACTTGGAGAGAGTCTCCCCTACTGAAGTAAGATGAAAAGAATATAATGACTGAGCCTCGTATGTCCCTAATGACCCCTCCTACTCGCATGATCCCCATGAGACAATACCCATTGATATTGAGTTTGAGACCTTGATAAAGATAATACCACCAAACCCATTATCCCAGTCTCAGGTTGGAGGCCACGCAATGGATGGAGGATGGGTCCCAAAAAGGTTCGATGGAGGGAGAGTCCCTCCAGTCACTACAGAGCCAAATCAGGTATAAAATTATGTTATTGTTTTTTAGAATTATACAAGTTTTGGACCCTGCAATAGACTCATGATGCACATCATTCCTAGAAGACCAGATGCTCTAGCACCCTACTGTAAGGGGAATGCCTCTAGCCTTTTGCAATGAACCCAAATTACCAGCACTCTAGAACCACCAATGAAAAAAGGACTTGATAGAATAATCATGCCTCATTCATCCTATGAAATTCTAAAAATCACCCCACATAGAATAATCCCATTCGGTAACAAAAAATAGGTGACTGATGGTCTCATTTTCTAACTACCTACAACATTAACACCTAATGTATAGGCTAATTCACATCCACTACACATTCTCCTCAGTTGGTAGTTCCCTTTTCATGAACCTACACACCAAAAAGATAAATTTTGAAGGTATTTATTTGCACCAAAGTTTTCCCCCCCAAACATCCAAATCATTTGGGATAGCCTGTAGGTTGTGAAAACCTCTCACAGTGAAACCCCACGAAGAAGACCCCATAAAAACGTATTTTTCTAGGTCTATGTTTAACATCATACTATAAAAAACTTCTTTATAGTTAATGTCCCAGGTGGACTTAATGAATCTCAGGTATCCACTTGCCTCCCTAAACATGATTTTTGTAGTGGTATATCCTGGGAAACTGATTTTTGACCTCACCCAATTCTGCTACCAGTATTTTATGTCACCATTTCCTACAATCCAACAAGTATGTTGTTGTAGGAAGCTTATATGTGGTTGAATAATTTTTACATGGTTAAAGGTATTTCTCTCTAGAGCTTCATATCATACCCATACTTTCCTTTCATGTATTTTCCCTAGAGATACTTCCCCTCTAACATCTCTCAAGATAAATTTATGTGAAGACCCCTCATAGTCACAAAAACACATTTAAGGTTTATTCCTCCATTAGAAATGGGTCTAGATAGCCTCTTCTAAGATGCACAGTGGTGTTTTCCATCCATTTGGTTATACTATAAGAAATTTACCATTATACTTTCCTTGTTATATATCACCTTCTTAGCTACATTTAGAGTGGAGGGAACATGAATAGGAATATATTCTAGCACACTGCTAATAAGATCAATTCTCCCTCCGAAGGAAAGAAACATTTTATTACAATTAAGTACTCAACCAATAATAAGAACAATAATATTATCAAAATGGTGAATTAGATGTTTTTTTGGGACCCTGGGGCACCCAGGTATTCCATTAGGAAGGTCCCTTTATGCATTCCCAGCATGCTTTCCAGGGAACTAATCCTTCTCTCCAAACATTTACTAGGAGAAAAGAAGGAACTCTTATCCCGATTAATGACTTTCCCACACCAAGTACATTATTCATCCAAAACAATATTCACCCCTTGAACAGATCTCATGCATCCATTTACAAACAAGATTTTATCATCAACAAACATCATGTGGGAAATACCTACTTCTAGGTGTCTTGTATGGTAAGGTAGAATCCTGCCCATGTTGGAGAAATGGTGGCTATACTAGCTCCGCACATCCTGATAAAAATAAATAAATATGGGTAAAGGGGATCCCCCTATATTATCCCATGAAAACCCTCAAATATCCTAAACTACATTCCCATGACGGATATGTATAACCAAGCATAGCTGAACACTTGAAGAATATATCGATCACCCATTGGGAGAACCCCATGTGGGAGAGGAATTGGATAAAAAATCTCCACTCAACCCTGTCGTAGGCCTTGTTCATGTCCAATTTGATGAAATCATTTATTCCAAATGTCTTCTGATTAATCTCACTAATCACCTCTAGAGCCAATCCCATTGCCCCTGGATCGTATGCCCTTTCACAAAATTGTGTTGCTCTTCCATAATCCATTGGGGGAGATGTAAAGTAATTATTTTATTGAGAATGAAATCCATAACCTTATAAGTGACATTAAACATGATGATGGGATGGTAATGGTCTAGTGAATGTGGTTCCTTCACCTTGCTCATAAACATGATCTTCGTAGCATAAGAAACAAGCTGTAGATTACCACCCTTGAAGTAGTCCTACACTGCATTGATCAAATACCCCTTGACCACCTCCCATGATATTCTATAGAAGGATCCTAGGAAGTCCTATGGTCAAGGTGTACCTTCTATGTTAAGAGACCAAAACACTTTTCGGACCTCCTCCTCATTCAGTAAGACTGCCAACACCTCATTATACTCATCTGACACCCTACAGGGAATGAAATCAAAGATCTATTTCAGTTATCTTGGATAACTACCTAACAAATGGTTGTAAGGATATTCTAAAAGGTATTTAAAAAGCTCTACATCTAGTTCCCCCACCTCGTCCTCATCATTTAAGAAAGAACCATCCTCTATTATATTGTTAGGACTCCTAAAATGGATTTTTTCTCTAATACACACATGAAATTATCTAGTGTTATGATGTCCTTCTTGAGGAAACATTATCCTTGACCGTTCATGAGCTAAAAATTCCTTATTCAACATTACCTCATCTAATAAATATTTCCTACTTCTAAACTCATCAAAAAATGCTTCATCCCAGTTATTCTCAATACTTTCTTCCAGACGGTCGATGTCCAAGATGATCATTTATAGATCCTGAATGCATATGGAGAGACACTTAAACCATGAAATAAGCGAGAATCTGAGCCTCATGAGTCTATTATGAATAATAGTCCATGTATGACCCCTAACAAGAGATTTATAAGACTCCTTTACATTGATGTGAAACCCTAGTTCCTCCTACTATGAACTGGAAAAGTAAAAGTGACCATCTATTTCATCCATTGTCTCCATCAAAAATGTAACGGATAATGATCTGACAAACTTCATGGAAGATTTGTGACAGTTATATCAGAAAAAAAGGCTACATCCACCCCATTCATCAAACACCAGTCAAGATGACACCAAGTTCATAAATCACCTATCTGATTATTACACCAAGAGAAATAGTCCCCAATAAAGCCTAAATCCATTAGTCCACTATTGTCTATAAACAAAACAAATTCATGACTCTCTTTTCAAGTAAAGGGTGTGCTTCCCTTCTTCTCTTCTGGTGCCACCATGATATTAAAATCTCCACTTAATATCAAAGTAGTGTCACCTGGATCAATGGAGCTAAGGTCCCACCACAAAGCCTCCTTATCCTGGGCATCCCAATTTTTATAAACCATTTAAATGTAGAAACGGTGATACCCCATGTAGATTTTAGTAGAAAAAACTGGTATGAAGACCAAACTAGATCAATAGAAAATGCAGACTTCTAGAAAATCTATATGTGTGAGTTGGGGTTGAAAATGCAAGAATCATTGCACTCTTAGGCACTGCACGAACTCTTGAATTTTTTAGAACTATTTCTTGTGTTCATGGACTGTAATCATTGAAATAGAATTATTGTATAGTTCATGAGAAAAAAATCCATTTTAACCTAGGAACCTAACCCATGGTCATCCCAAATGAGGAGGATATTCATCAAACATGACTCTCTCTTGCTTTGTCCCTAAACCCATGGCTCTGCACTACCAAAAATGACACTATAAGTTCATTTTATTTAGACTGTGATCCGATGAAAATTCCTTGATGAAGCCACAGATCACTCCTTCTTGGATTCTGGTTATACTCAATGTCTGGTATCAAGTTATGGGAAGTCACTAAAATATTATGCACTTCCCTTGGAGAGTTAGTCTTGATCACTGGCTAAGAAGGAGGAACCAGCAACTGGGATTTGGAGGCACACTCCTCTAGAGATAATTTCCTAATCCATAAGCAGGGGGAGCCATAATTTCAAGTATTTTAACACTATTCCACCATAGAGGGAGGAAAACTATGTACTTGATGGGCCTGGGTCCTATAAGTCAGACTTGGATGAAGTCTATGCCACAAAATTGAAAGGTACCAAGGCATTCCACTTAGGTTTCACCAAAAGCGGTTCACTTTAATTCAGATAGAACATATCTAGAGACTCTAGAATATTTGGAGAAATAAGCACCGCCTTCCCCCAATCGCACTCACCCAGGGCAGAATGGGCCACCAACGAGAAAACCTATGCTACTACCTTCGAATCTGCATTATGAGTGGATACCATCATCTGATCACTTTCTATCTGACCCTAATGATATTTTCAACATAATTAAAATGAGTGACCATGAATGTTACAGCTATGTCACATCCAATGATGATAATGATAAACAAACTCCTAAGACCAATCTTACATTCCCTTTACATTAAGAAGAAGCCTCACTAGAATAAAAAGATAAATATCCATCTTGTCGCACACCCTCTCCACCACTAAATTCTCCAGACGCAATGATTTATCATTGTTGTAGACAAAAATCCCACCCAATCACTGATTCCATGAAGGATACCCTCATTCATGAAGGGGAGGGGAAGACTTGGGATAAAAATACATACCTCTACACAGGAGGGGTCTCTTCCAGCGTGAAACTCCATTAGTAGCAGAAACATACCTCTTTATGAAATCAATATTCAAATCACTTGATGAGAGTTTATGAAGGCTAACTATAATCCAACCAATTTTGGAATTAAAAGTCAAAATCCATTGGATTTTTATGAAATGACTCTACTAGGAACTAAACTCACAGATCAAAAACAGAGAGTTGTTTCTATTTAAAAATTTATATTCCAATGTTATAGGAATTCATAAGACATTTTTAGGGTTCATAAAAGTGAGAATGTTGTTCATAAATCCAATCCCAAACCCCCACTGATCTTATATATGAAAATATATTACAAATTCTTGAGGTTTTCTCCATTCAAATGATGAAAATGTGAGAAAAAATAATATTTAAACATGGGGACCTCACCTACAACTCTGGAGTTTTGAAGATACCAAAAAATAAGGATATATGGTCGAGATTTGAGATATAAGTGGTGAATATATAATTAAATATATAAATTTTTTCATGAAATTTATATAAGAATGTAATGATTTAGAAGTATGAATATCTCTCTATATCCTAGATAATACAAGTTATATTTAAAAGGGTATTACACATGGAATCCACAAAAATTAGAGAACAAGTGATACATGAACATACAAGAGAAAATATGGAAAGGTAATCTATAATATAGATAATTTAAAAAAAGATACATGGATATATCTTTGAGTTTCCTTTTTTATTTTTATATGAGGATACCTTTGTGTAGAATGTGGAATTTATCATCTAGAAGGGGTGGTCCTAATATTAAAATAGGATTCAAGAAAGTATCAAGTTGGAATATTGAAATAAAAATTATGAAGTGAGAGTGGAAGAAGGAGGACTTGATGTTGACTATTAGGGGATCCAATATAGATATGAATTTGTTTTCTTTTTAACCATTTCTTTTGTACCTATAAATTCTATCGTGGTTTCAAGAGTAATAAAAGTAATATTTCATTATTTCATCAAACTTTTATTAGAGTTATATATTTTCAATTATAATCCCTTCAATTAATAGTCTATTCATGTGGATTTATAGATTATTAATGAGTGGTTTGGTGTTCTATGGTAGGGTGATATATATGAAGTGGAAGTGTGCCTAATGTTTGTTTCAATTTTACATGTGAAGATTTATATTCATTGAGTGTTACTTTTTGGTTTATTTCATACTATATTCCCTATATTTAAGTGGGATTAATGGTCCCTAGGATAGGTTACCCATTTTAAATGTGGGGATTGGGGAGAGAGATCTAAACTTACCTTCACCGTTCACTTTTTAGATTAAACATAATGCATCTATGTTTATTAGGTTACCCAAACCAAAGAATCTTATGGTATTAGATAGTATTATATGATGTTGAGAGTCTAGTCTATATATAACAAAAGAGTCTCATGGATAATGAATTTAAAATATTCACAACTGATATGGAATTGAATATTGTTTTTAAATAACCATCCCTATATTTAGTTTCACTTCTCTTCATATTATCTATTGAGTTTTAATTCCATTTATTTATTTTTGGTTTAGTTTTCATTTTATAATTTCATTAAAAGATGAAACTATTGAATTTTTTATGGATTTTAATCATGGGATTGACCTTGGGACTTGCATATCATATACTTATACTTAGTACAATTATTGATTTTTAGTTTCATGTTGATAAATTCTAAACATTGATTTGAGACCTTATGTGGTAAGGACACCTATGGACTAGTCACAATCCATATATATAAATTATGTGGATGGTTTCAAAAATAACATATACCAAGTGTAATAAGGGATAATATATAGTTCATTGACATAGGTGAAAAAACATCCTAGAAAAAGAATGCTTCGAACGGTACCATAAGAAAACAAATCAATAATTGAATTGTTGAATTATACGAGTTCAATACCCAATATTATAAATATGTATATTTATTATATAATAAAAAAATAAACATAAATCATATTATTTTAAATCATTTTTAATATTAAAACAAAAATTGAGGTGAAAACTTAAAAATATATTTTAGAAAAAAATTAACATTGACTTAAAATACAAATTTACATGTCACGTTAAAAATTAACTTATGATAATGTAAAGTAAAATATTTTTATAAAATTTAATTCCAAAAATAATCTCTAATAATGTATCCTTTAAAATTAAATAAAAGTTTCTATAGTAGATTTGGATCCAATTCTAAAACATTTTATTATGAATGTAACTTTTTTAATACTTTGAAATAACCTTTGTTAAAACCCGACATTGTTAAAAGATAAAATATTCATGGAATGGAAACCACATTTTCCTAGAGATTATTATAATGGAAAATATAATAAAATATTGTGGTGGGTGAACCCAATCATGTAAGGTCAAATTTCATGATAAAACATTATAACTCAAAGAAAGGAGACATGATCTTTCTATATCCCTTATGAGGAACATACTTCATAGGGTAGAAAATATTTAAAAAGAATTTATCTAGTAGGAATGTAAATTCACATAAAATAATTAAATAATACCACAAAATAAAATTAGGGGTATAATGTACCCAAAATATATGAAATAAGTTCTAGAGAAGGATCATAACTCAATTAACAAAAGTTGAATTCCCAAAATCCTTATTATTGTGGTAATAATTAATTCAATAGACATTTGAAGAAGATAATAAGATTTATATTTGTATAACCCATTAAATTAACAAAATTATGATGAAAATATATTCTTGTGAATTAAATATACCATATAATGATACCATGGTGTAAAAAATGTATTATGTCTCATATAATCAGAATTCTGACCAAGAAAACACTTAGAACCTTAGAAACATTCCAGTAAAAATCACTTCAAGGGTATGAATTAAACAAAAATAATAAATACCATGAATAATAATAGTATTATGATAAGAAAATATTAAATTGATGTAGATCCTCTATTCCAATTAAAACATGGAGTATAATAAGTTTGTCCAAAGGAATTAAAATTGACATAAGAAACCCATTCCTATTATCTTAGATTCCATGAATGCATTCTAACCACATATATAACAAACATAGTTATCATAAAAACATATATTATAAAATTAATCATATATTTTTTTCATTTATACACTTCATTTATAATAATTATCTATATTAATTATTGTTAGTTATTACCTATTTTCAATATTAGGTGTAAGTAATCTTGACCATTTAGAACTATTTTTTTAAAATGGTATTGGTATTAAAAAATTCATAAAAAATTTCATCATTAAAATATCATTAAAGTTAATCTAATATAATTTAAATGATATTTATAATGGTATAATTTCTTTCCATGGTTATTCTATTTAGAAATAATAAGGATGAATTTGATAATGATCGTGTTTAAATGGTTCTTAATGAATGAAAGTTGTTTTCTTAATTAATGATTTTAATAAAATTGTTACAATTAAAGATCCAAATAAAATCAGTATTTACTTATTTATATAATATATTACTATAAATTAAATTCCCAAAGTCATCCATGGTATAAATTTTTATCAATGTTCAAGTAGGTGGTTAAACCAACCCAGCCAAGAACATATCAAAACAAATGGATGTTTATAAAGAGGTTTTGTGGTAATATAATTATACCAATGGAATAATGATCTAATTTCGTATTAATTGGTTTTATATATAATAATTTGAAATAATTTTATGAATAATTGAACTTAGAAAAAGGTATTTTATAGTATGAATAAATAATTTTTTTCTCATAGAATGCTCTTTTGGATGACTGAATTAACCAGGGTTGTTCGTGGATCATATTATTAATACGTTTTCCAAATAGTATTTATATAATATTAATAATTTAATTAGAATTATATTTATTTCATTTAAACCATTCTTATGAACAACCATGTAATGCTCTAATGAAAAGAAAAATAGAAATTAATAATTCAACATATGTGATAGTCCAAACTTACTCATAGATGATGATTTTTTTCCAAGGAATAGGGAAAATGAGTAACTTGGTTTATAATTTGAGAATAAAAATAATTTTATAAATATCATAATTTTATATGAAATTATTTCTTGTAATTATACTTTTATTTTTTTGATGGAAAATGAAATGCATTATGTCATGGAGGAGGTAGTCCACACAAAACATGAATGATGATTTTGTTTTACTAAATAAAAAATGGAAATGTGGTTAATGATTTTAAAAAATAATAATAACATAATAGTATCCTTATGGTATAAATTATATCATTTTAAGTTTATGTAATCTAATTTTTGAAAGAATAAGTTCACCTAGGGAAATATAAATGAGAACTGAACTGTTAGAAATTTATACCTCACTTCTTGGTTTATATCCTTCGAAAATGGGGTTACGCATTTGAGGGGTTTACTTTAGAGAAGAATATAAATTACTAAATGTGGATATGAATGTTTAGGATAGGTTTGGTTTAACACCCATAGTCAAACCATTGGGTCCAAACTAGAGAGCCACAATACTTAATGTGTGACTCCTCATATACAGAAGGCTACCAACTAGTAGTGAGGGTTTGAACGCCATAAGTGGGGATATTATACCCTCCTTATAATATCCAAACACAAAAAATATAAATAACTATAAAAAAATTAGATTATTCATGGTGGATAATAAAGCATCATAATATAATTTCAAATTGAACGAATGTCATACATTTTAATAATCGGGCTCCAGTGTGGCAAGCCCAACTATAGTATAATTTTCAAGAAGATAAATAAATAAACACTATAGAAATCCTTTGGATTCCATCATAGTTACCTTCCCAAAATCATGTTCCCTATATCAACATCTTTTATAGGAACATTTCTCTTTCTTGGATACCTATACAATATTTATACATGTCCATCAAGACTAGCATATAGGGTGTATGTAATAAAACATAATAAGACACCACCAATGTTTCCTTAACAAGTGTGAATAATTATATTAAGTTTATTAAATGATAAAAATAAATTTACAAGAAATAATGAAAAATGATACGGAAAGAATCTATGTACTAACCAAACCACCACAATCCCTGACCATACCTTCTTTAGCTCCTTACTGGAAGGAAAATTAAAATGGTTGAAAATGATCAATAACTATGAACAAGGATTGTAGTAATGTGTCTTGGTATACTCAATGAATCAAGTTGTATTGGGACCCTAGGTCATTCTACCATGGATCCGTTAGGTGTTAGGCCTCCAATTTTTCATACCCCATTAATGCATCAGGTCTGGACTCCAAGCTATCTTACCCCAAATTTGACTACCTTGGGTCAATCCTAAAGCCCTTCATTTCCCTAACCTATGCTTAGGTCTATCATCCTCATCATACCATGTCATGTGCACTCCCCATCTAATGGGTAATCATATGTGATGGTAAACCTATTCCCAGAACCAAAAACAACCCTCTAAAGGCATGCTATCATAGATAATAGGGTTTGTAAAACAAGGAAAAATAGAGAATATCATCATTAGAACGTGGTAAAAATATAAAATACATTTGATCAAAATAAAACATGTTCAAACAAGCTACAATAATACTCATTGCTTCGAGTTTCATAAATGGGTCTCATGAGTTACACACACACTCCCATATCCGAACCCTTGTAAGAATAGTTAAACAAACTATGATGAAACCAGAATCATACTAAGGCAGGAAGTGTAGACAAGAGCCCCAAAAAGTAATGAAATTATTACCAAAAGGTTTTTGATGTCAACATCTAGGTTTTTCAATGGTGTTGAATCCCAAACAAAATTTCTCACACCAACCAAAAGAATCTCCCATGACAAGGACTCTCAATAGTTAATTATCATCAATGGTAATATTTGAGTCTAGATGAATGAAGAAGATATTATTTACTCATTAATAGTGACAGGAGAAGAGAGTTGAGACTTGTATGAGTTGTGAATATTTACCAAATATCCCCAAAATATAAACACCAACAATAGGAGGTGGAATGATCCTTTAGATCAACTAAATATTTTAAGACAAAATGAATAAAATTAAAAATTAATCTTTAGCAAAATAATGGTCAATCTCACACCCAAGATTCATCTAGAATTCATTTGGAATTAACCAGATTAAAGAAATCCACAAGGGAAGTAATGACCATTTGATTAATAAGGGTTTGGACTAATTAATAAACACATTAAAAACCTTTTATTTAAACTACATCCATTTCCCTCTTAATTTAGTTAAGATCTGAGAAGAATGGGGAATATTTTGGTCTTCAAAAAAAACCTTCTTGGCCTTCCCCATGCTCACCACCATGGCCAGATCACGATCATGGTGTTATTGATACATTATCTACCTTGGACATACCTACTGTGTGGCCCTAATTATTTCTCAATTTTCTCCCACCATGATCTCCAAAAAATCCATCATGGGGTTTGCCCCGGGTTTTCATGATAGGATCCATGTCTAATAACCACAGTTTTCCTAATCCATTTCCCTCCCTTCCTATTTTACACTAAGGTGAATCAGATACACAATAGCTAGGACAGGGGTGTGGTGTTGGAATTTTTGAATTAAAACCCTTCAAACCCCACTTAAGCATTCAACCACTCCCAACTCAAACCAAACCCATGTTCAACTATTGAAGTCTTTAAAACGTTTCATATGAAATTTCATAACTTTCATTCACATAATCATAGAATATTAGGGTGTTATAATTCTACACTTCTAATAACTTATAATCTCCAAGAAGTATCCCTAAACTCAACCATGAACAACTCGGTCCATTATGCCCAAACATCCGAATGATACTCCCAAGTCACTTCTAAGATATGTCCATGATTCCATAGAATTTGGATAAGGGGTAATATCTTCCCTATAAGAATCTCTCCCTCTATTCTAAAACCCATACCAGGAATTCCTCATCTAATGCATTAGCCTCCAGTTCTACGTTTTCACCGTCAATGACATTCATGGAATTGGAAAAGTACCTCTAGACTTGAGACGCATGAAACACATCGTGCATACCTCAGTAGTGAGAAGTAACATCTAAATAGTACTCCATTGTAACAATTAGTTAGGTGATCTTGAAGGGTCTAACATAAATTGGTATTAACTTCCCTATCTTTCTCAATCATTGTTGACCTAACCAAGGAGTAACTATAAAAAAACCTTAGTCACCAATAGTAAAACTCAACGATCTTCTCCTATAGTTGGCATAATATTTGTTCCTACTCTAAGTTGGGATCAAACAATTTTGAATTGGTTACACTCACTAAATGATCTCATGTACTATATTATGACCCATAACTACTACCACACCAAGATTATGACATTAAAATAGAAAAAACATGGTCTATGATAAAGAAACTCTTAAGGTGTTATATTAATTGAATCTGGGTAACTATTAGTGTAAGAAAACTCATCCAGGGCTAGGTATCATCCCAATCTCCACTTAGGTCTAGGAAAAAAACCACATGCCTATCCTCAGGGATCTATATCATACACTCTGATTTTCTATCTATTCAAGGATGGTGCATTTTTTTTATTCTCTGTTGGGTCCCTAAGGCCATCTATAAGTGCTTCCAAAATTGTGAGGTAAAACTTGTCTCTCTATGAGATACAATTCTAAAATAAACTATATTTAGGCATGTGATCATTACGACATAATATGTTCATTTTTAATTTATAAATTGAGTCTCATGGATTAGTAAGAAATGCGAAACATTCATTAGCGGATAAAAAATCACCCAAATTGAATGACAGACCTTCAAGGTCCTGTGTAACTTCATAATAAATTCTATCATGATTTTCATCTATATCCACATTGGAATAAGATGTGGATAGATAAAACCACTAGGAAACTAGTTCTCATCCTTTATCCTATTGTAGGTAAGGTATCAATAAATTAATCTAGTTGTCATGACCCCATACCTCTAAAGATGTCCCTTATTTTCTAGTAATAGAGAAAGATAGATAATTCCCCTCAATTCCCGCCTCCAATAGGCATCGTTGTGGCGACCAGCACCAAGAGTATAGAATCTCATAAAAGGGATGGAATTACCCTTTTATAGGAAATAAGATCGAGTAATAAGATAGTCCATCCCAAAAAAATACAAGAACTATATATAAATATATATCAAAGGAATCATATACCATCCCACATGCATGTTTAAAATATAACTGCTAAAAATAAGAGTCTCTGAAGTAAATACCAAAAGAAAAAGCTAACCAGCAACACAAAACCTATCCCCAATGTCTGAGATATTAATGGCCATCACAGCCCACACAGTCCTCCAGGAAACTTGAAATTAGTTTTTTATACATTGGTTGAGCATATAAGTATAATGAGTATGGAAAACCCAAATTATATCTTGCACAAGTGTGAGAACCATACTAATTCCCCCGTGATAAAACAAAAGAACCAACATCCCCTAAGAGGTTATCCTAGTCATCCCCACCCCGCAAAGGCATTCTCACCAAGTAAATCATGTTATGTAAAGTAATATAGTAATCATAATGATGATAGGGTACCCTGCACCACAATCCCAATTATTATCCACTCTCACACCCTAATGGAAAATATCCTGGCACACCCACCTCTTCTAGAATTACCCCATAACAACCCACCCACACACACTTAGGCCTCACAGTTAGTCCCGCAACATCAAAAAAATAAGCTCATCAAATCTCTCCTACACTCACCTGGGACTCGCAACCATTTCCCTCCCATAGACACATGGGAAACATACCACATCACATCCTAAAAACACCTAGGAAAGAACAATACAAATTATCCCGAAGACACCTTGGAAACCATAACACATCCCCTCCGGAAGACACAGGGGATAACACAATTCACCTACACACACCAGGGCCTCACAAAACACTACCTGCCCAAACAATATTGGTCTATCACTTCCTTGAAGATGGATCAAGGAAGATAGGGTTTCATTCCATCCATCCTTCCACCGAGATGTTTCGGAAATACACCCTCCCCCCTGACAATGGGTGTATTCAAGAAAAGTGCTCAAATAAGGTGGGTGCCTATAAAATCCCTAGAAAAATACAGGTAAGTATATAAAGTATCAACCACTCAAGCCCAACCTAGAGGTTTTCAATCAAACAATCAACTACCCTATGATACTTAAAATTATACTGCTACCTATAAATGCATTTATTAACACCAACAACAGTCACTTTCAATGTTAATAAATGAAATCCATCCACAAAAAGACACAACTCAAATATACCCCCATCCAACTCATTTAACCAATTATCATTATTTATTAAGGAAATAATTTATTTATTCCATCCCTACCAGGTAAACTACCAACCATAGCACGCAACAAGCCACAAATCATAAACCATGGTGAGGAGAAATAATCAAAATAAAGCAACTCACATCGTATTTCCACTCTGTTTAACACCCATACCAACCACTGTTATTGTCATTCTTGTTTGGTCCACTAGGTCAAATACCCTGAAAGGGGGATGAATCAAGGTATGACAGGTTAAAACTACTACCCATTCATATCTTGTTTCATCATTAAACAAAACACACTTCTCACTTTCTACCAAAGAAATATATGAAAAAAATGAAATTATTCACAAGACACGATGATTTTACTTGGTTCACACTCACTAAGATACATTCCAGGAGCATAAAATGGCAATGTGATGATGTACCAAATCCACTAAATATAAATTCAAATTACAAGGTTGATGATAGATAACTTCTATTCCCAGACTCACTAACTTTATAAGATTTAGGGTCTGCTCATTACATTATGAAGGGTCACTCCCTATTTCTCTTTATCTAGATCACTACCGATGGAAATGATCACTGTTTTCCTATTCCTTTACTCACTACTCTTAGAAGGGGTCCAATCATAGTTTATGGACTACTAGGTCCCATCATTTTTATGAAATCATATATCCTCAACTATAGATGGATGCTCTATCTAAGACCCATTTTTCATCCGTATATGAAATCCTCATTTCCATGAACTGTTAGTTCACAGAAATTAATTTCCTAGACCTTTTTAATTCTCTTTATGAACCACCTACTTCTTCCACCAACTGTGTATCACATATTCTTCATGGACAACCTAATCCATGAACGGCCTTTGCATCTACCTCTATATACCACCTCTGCATACCAAATTTATGAACTGCTCCCATGTACTGCTTCCGTGTACCACTTCCACTTCTGTGGAATTCCATCTTCTGCTAACTACACCTTATGTAGACAACTTCCCATTTCTCGTAATCCTCTTCACAAACAACTTCAACCTTCACAAAATTCTCCCTCGCAAACCACTTTCAAATTATACCAAATTCCTAAAACAAAGATGTTTTGTTATAAAAAATTCTCTCAGTAATGTTAGGATTAGCTCTCATTATATAAGAAAATAGATCTAAAAATCTGTTAATCCAAGATTTCCCAAATCTTCAATGTTGTACATCCTTCACCACGTACTGATTCTCTCATGAACTATTCTTCCCTATGTGGTCCGCTTTCTGCCACTCTTCCTATGTAGTGGCTAAAATAACCATCTCGTTTTCGCCAACAACGCCCTTCATGACTTTTAAAATCACCACCTCATTTCTTACAATGATAGGTCATCCCATATACCACAAATTTCCCATGAACTCTATGCCATCCTATGAACCATTTCTATGAACTATTTTCCTTTTACAAATTGTTTGCCTTCCACATACTGTTCTTCCTCTCGTGAACCATTCTGCAGACCTCCTTTGCAATCCATGAACTATACTTCGAGCTCCAAGTAATGCCCACTCCTATGTGGAAATATTCCTTTTCCAAAAACCAAATCTTAATTTTGAGGCCAAAAAAATTAGAAAACAATGGAAAACTGCAATGCCTTAAACACCTACATTGGAAAATACCAATCATACTCATTCACAGTCATCTAACTTAATCAATAAACACAATCACACCCAAAACATACTAAGAGGACACCTTGAGGGATTTTTTCCCAACAATCTACCACTTTGGGTTTGTTGGAAACACTTTCATAATTTGATATCTAATTAAATCTTCTTCAAACTTTTTCTAGCATTTATTCTTGCGATTAAGATAGCAATCAATATTTATTCAACACATACTCTAATCCCACTTGATCCATAATCAGCATGGGAAACAAGATTATTATGAAAATTTCATAAATAAATCACTTCATTCCATTCGAACACCACTCTTCTACTTTCATACTGAACCTAAGTTGTCGTGATATGTATCATTTGATCAATAACATCTAGAATCATCATATTTAATTCTTCCCCTACATCATTTATCCCCATAAGATCTTAAACTCCCCCTATATCGTTGCTCTACCTATCAACTTCTCCCTATTCCATGACTAAGACATTTTCTCTCTTTTAATAGCACAATTTATCTCCCTTTTTAAATGAACCTAAAGGTAATTCCTTGGAGTTCTTCAATAGGGTAAAGAACACATATTAGCACATTACTGAAAAACACACCATATCTTGGGGAAAGCAGGGTTCCACATCCATACTTTTTCAAGTGCAAGGAGTCGGATAGACTCTCAGAGCTAGTTGATTCCTTTCAAATGCTTCCTTAGGTAAGGCCTTTTATAGAATATTTCAACTTGTTGTTTTGTAGGCACCTACTGTAAATTCACAAGCCCTTGCTCCACCATATCCTTGATAAAATTATATTTGATTTCAATGTGATTTTTCTTTGAGCGATGGACTGGATTTTTTTGTAAGATTTATAGAACATGAATTGTCATAATAGATTCTGTTCAAAGAATTCACTTCAACTCCCACATCATTAAGATTCTACTTTATCCACAATAATTGTGTGCATTCTGGAGTAGTCGTAATATATTTAGATTTTGTGGTGCTCAATGAAATATAATTTTGTTTCTTAATTAGCCAAGAAATACACAATACACCGAGATAGAAGGAACCTTCTAATGTTGATTTTCTATCTTATACGGATCCTACCCAATTTGTATCTGTATATCCCAACATCTTAGGCTATGATTTATGATTATAAATCAAACTGAAATCCAATATGCCCTTGATATACCAAAGTAATATTTTTATTGCAATCATGTGACTTTATTTGGTATTACTTTGATATTTTGCTGCTTGAAACATCGCAAAATTAATATTTGGTCATGTCTCTATTAAGTACAATAGACTTCCAATGATATGCCTATATTTTGTGGCATTGACCACTTTGCCTTCATCCTGAGGAAATTTATTCTAGGTATCCATCAAAGTATTCTTATTTTTGGAATTTTCCATTCCAAAACTTCTCAAAACTTCTGGGAATAATTTTATTAATAAAAGAAAGTTCCATTCTTTCCTTGTGTCACGTGTAGACCAAGGAAAATTTTCAGTTCACCAATCATTCACATTTCAAAATCACTTTATATGAATTCAAAAAACTTTATACATTGCTATTAATCTAATCCTCCAAAGATTATGTCATTGACATATACCAGCACTATCATTAATTTATTACTATCATGGTTGGCATATTAATTGTAATCAACTCCACCATGATAAAAAACAAAACTTTTTCAGAAACTGGTCTAGCCTTGAATACCATTCTCTTGGTGCTTTCTTCAAACCATATAAATCCTTCTTCAGTCGATAAACTCTGTTCTCATCTTCATGAATGAGAAAACCATCTGGTTTCTCAATATAATCTTCTTCTTCTAGAACCCAATTCAGAAATGTTGACTTGACATCCATATGGAAAATTTTGAACTTCTTTTACACAGTTATGGAAAAAAATAGTATGATTATCTCCAGCCTTTAAATAGGTGAAAATGTCTCATCACCATCGATACCCTCTATCTGGGAGTACCCTTTTCACATTAGTCATTCTTTTTTTTAATTCACAAAACCATATTCATTAATTTTATTGCAAGAGACCCATTTTTCCAATGACATTCTTATGTGTTTTCCTTGAAACAATCACTCATGTTCGATTCTTCTCAATTTCATCAAGCTCTTCATTCAAAGCTTGAACTCAATTCTCAACTCCATCTACATCACTAATACATTTAGTCTCAACCTATAATGAGTATGATTATTATTGTAGAGTTTTCATCCTCTTTGTCTGCACTGGTGTTTTCTGATCACCAATGTTGTTTTGTCTATCAATTTCATCTATTCTCACTAGTATTTGTGCAGATAACTGTTTATCCTCATCCTTCTCATCATTTGAGTCTTATTATGAATCATCCTCTAGAACCAGACTGTCCCTAGATCGGATTATTATTTCATTATTATCCTCCTGAGACAAATCATGTAATTGTTGAAGATTGTACTCATTCTCCACTATGGTTACATCATGGATTTCTAAAATCTTTCCCAACCTCTTGTTGAAGTATTCAAATAGTTTATTTTATTTTATTAGCTAAGAAATATCCCTTCATATCCACAGGATTCAAACTTCTTGTGCTTCTCCTTTTTGAGAATGAAATTATTTCTTTTAATGATTCGAAAGTACTTCAATGATAGATTATTTACATACCATAACTCATATGGTGTCTTTTCTTCTTTCATACATAGTAGCACTTTATTGGATGTATAGACTTTCTTCATCACTACTTATTTCCAAAATTTCTCTATAAGGTCTTTCTCAATGAGAATTTTTATATCTATCTTGTTGACAATATAATTTCTTCTCTCAACTACTCTATTATATTATGGAGTTCTTACTGCTGAAACTTGATTTATTATCCTATATTTAGAGATATAATACTCTACTTGGAAATTTGTGATCTACGTTTCATTATATTTTCAGATATTCCAGCTTTTTCAACCCTATATCTTCTTAACTTCCTTCAGATATGTTTTTATGCAACTAAATACCTCATATTTGTGGGTAATTATTGAAAACCATTCCATTCTTCATTAATCATCAATTAGGAGAACATAATATCTCCTTCCATCAATGGCTCTTGGTGAAATTGGTCCACACACATCAATATGAACCAACTCAAATTGTCTTATTGATCTTTCCTTGTTTTAGTTATATTTCTTCCAAATTATCTTACCATATTGATAGGCATCACATGTATGTGTACGATCACATGATAATATAGGGAGGTCTCAATCAGTATCATATTTCACCAGATCTTCTGAGGGCATTTGGCTCACATGGCTAAGAAGTTTATCCCACAACTTATTTTCTTCTTCCTTGGATAGAAAGCACATATCTCTTTCTTCACTCATGAGGTAGAGATTACCTTTTGTATTATTTACCAAAAATATTATAACACCATATTTTTCCTTGACGAAACATAATTTAATGGAAAATTTTATGGCATGTACCAGGTCACACAATGGGCTTACACTTAATAAGTTGGGACTAAGACATTAAACCACCAAGACATATACACATCTCTAGTATTTTCCCCCCAAAAATTTCTTTCCCATAGCCAATAATTTTCAACCCTTCATCATCACAAAATATTATGACACCTTCTTTAACGTATCAAATTCCTATCACCAGATATTTATTTCCTATCATATGGGAGGTACATCCAAAATCAATGATCTGTATCCTTGTGCGATCTGAAGCCTTGGACTCAATTTTCTATAACCATTGACTTCCCAGATCTTTTCTTTTTAATCTATGTTTTGGATTTCATACCCTTTATGTATTGATACTAAAGAAATTCCTTAGAATATATTGGTTTGGCATCATCTTTTAGATTTGCAAACTGGTTTTTCATTTTCAACTAATTTGATGATACATTTTTCTGCTTCTTATAATCAACCTCATTTTTCTTTAGCACATTCCTCTATATTGTTGATGATAAATATATTGTCATGTGTCTTAATCCTCCACACCTAAAATAGTTACCATCAAATGATTACTTGTAAAATTAAGCTCAGTATGATATCCTTTATTGGTCATATTCCCTTTTGTACCTCTTAGCTATTGAAAAAACATTTTGTGAGTATCCCATCTTTCCACGGCAATAGTATCTTGTGCAAGATACATTCATGTGTGGAAATACTACACCACTGATTATCCCTTGTGTTCTCTGAATCAACTTATTCTACTTTGTACCCAAATAAATCTTCAATCTTGTAGTGGGTACTTGTTGTCTGACTTCAACCATTAGTGCTTTCTATTTTTAATCAAGCCCCATACTATCCCTATCATTTGTATTTGATTATTTCTTGTTTTCTTCTAGACATCTATACTACACATTCATATTTACTATTTACTATGTTATCTGTTTTCCATATTTAGTTCTGTGAGTCAACATTTTTTATTTATTCTTAACACTTCTTCCTAGACCAAAGACTTCTTCTTCAAGTTATTGAATACTTTTAATTTGATCTTTTCCATATTCAGTCAAACTATTGATCTTTCTTTTCTGTTCTTCAATTTTTATTTTTTACTCAACCACGTTTTCTGATACTTTCGGTGTTGAAGACTTCAGTTTTTCAATTTCATCATGCATCTTAGACTTCCCTTCTTCCTCCTGCTACATATATAGTTAGGCATCATATTCTACTTTGTTAGCTTTCTTTGTTTTGGATCTCCAAACAGGTATCTCTTCAAGAGCAGCTTCTAATTCGCCTTAAATTTCATCTCTTCCTTCAACTTATCTGTCTTCATTATCACTTTATTCTTTTGATAAGGATTTTCCGACCACCTCCACAAAAGAATCTACCTCGGGATCTATGTATCCCTCCAACTCATCTTCCTTAGATTCTTATGAACATTCATCTTATTTTGAAAGTAGATTCTTCTTATGAAAGAACTCTCTATTATCACATCTCCTACCCTTCACATTGGTTGAAAACTGCTTTGGTGGAATTTAATCATTGTATTCATCATCATCTTCAAAAATATTAAGACACTTTACCATAAAATGTCCAATGTTTCCACATCAGAAGCATATAAGTGGAAGTTTACCATTGAAATTTCCTCTTCCTCTGTGTAAATTTGAAGAGACAAATGACATGACATCATCGAAATTATCTTCCTTTGGGAAATATTCAATAGAGAGCTTATTTATGGCCTTGAATACCACTTCTTTGGACTTCCCCTTTTCCCTAGCATCGTTATCCTCATTTCTCATTTCATATGCAACATGGGTACTATGAAAGTTTTCCAATGTCAGCTCCTTTGGATATTCATCTTCCAAATCTGAAACATTTAGATTAATCTAAATTGATGGTTTCCTCATGATATGTTTCATAATATTTATATCTTCAATGAATTTTCCAAGACCACACATATCTTCCACTACAACATTAACCCTATAAAATACTGCATCAAAAGATTCATTTGGGTTCATTATTATATCTTTATACCTATTCCACAAATCCTGAATCTTTGCCTCTCTGACCTTTGAATCTCCCTCATAGATATTCAACAGATTTTCCCACATAGAATGTGATGTTTTACATGACATCACATTTATATAAATTTCATTTGATATGTATCCCCTTAAGGCATCGATCCCTTTAGCATTTGCATCCAATTATTTTATTTCAGCTTCTGATAAAGCACCAATATTGATATCGGCTAATATTCCATACATAGGTACTATGAAGACATCCATTCCTAATGATAGGAAGTAGTGTTGCATCTGATTCTTCTATTGTTTAAATTTTTTCCATCGAAGATCAGAATTCCATTATAATTGACCACCTCCATTTCTTCTACTAAGAGTGAACAACTAACTTTTAACCTTTCCCAATGATACCAATTATTAGGTCCAATATGTCAACCACCATGAGATGGAGGTTGAATAAGGTTATGACATATTAAAACTAATACCCCTTTGGATCTTGCTTCGTTGTTAAACAAAATACACTTCTCTCTTTCCCCCATAACAATATATGAATAGAAATGGAATCATGCACCGGACAAAGAAATTTTACTTGTTTCATCCTCACCTGACTACATACAAGGAGAATATAATGATGATGTTCCTATGTACCAAATCCAATAAAGATCACTCCCAATTAATAGGATCAGGCTAGATCACTTTTATGCCCAGGCTCACTAACTTTACAAGATTTGGGGTCTTCTCAATAAATTACCAAGGGTCACTCCCTATGTCTCTTTCTCTAGCTCACTACTAGTGTAAAGGATCATTGTCTTCCTCTTACTTTTCTCACTAGTTTTGGAAGGTTTCCACTCGTAGTTTATAGACTTATAAATACCTTCAGTTTTAGGAAAGCATGCATACTCAACTGTATATGGATGCTCTATTGAAGTTCATTTTTTCACCCATAGATGAAATTCTCCTTTTTGTGTGTTGTTAGTTAGAAAAAATTACTTTCACCAACTATTTTAAGTCCCTTCATGAACCAAAAACTTCTTCCGCGAACCGTGTAACACATATTCTTTGTGGAAAACCAATTATGAAAACCTCCTCTACTTTTTTCTCCATGTACCACCTCTACGTACCACCTTTGAGAACCGCTCTCGTGTACTTCTTATGCATACCGCTTCCACATACAGCTTCTACATACCACTTCTGCTTCTTTGGAATTCTTTCTTCTGATGACTACTCCTTCCATGGAACACCTCTCCTTTTGCAAAATCCTCTTAGTGAAATACTTCACCCTTTTTAGAAATCTCCTTTGTGAACCACTTTCATACTTTACCGAATTCCAGGAGCAAATATGTTTTCTTATGAATAATGATCTCTGTAATGATGGGATTAGAGCTCCTAATATATGAAAATAGATATTAAAAATATGCTAATAGAGGATTACAAAATCTTCAATTTGGTACAGCCTTCACCACATACCGCTTCTCCCATGAACCATTCTTACCTACGTGGTCCATGTACTGCCACTCTTCCTATGTAGCAGCTAAAATCATCATCTCATTCTTTTCAAAAATTCTCTTTAATGGATTCTCATATCACTTTCTTATTTCACCCACATTATTCTATCCTGTGTACCACAAGCCTCCCAAGAACTGAATTTCATCCTGAAAAACATTTTCGTGAACAATCTGCCTTCCGTGAACCATTTTCCTTCCACATACTATTCCACCTCATGTAAATCGTTCTGTATACCTCCTTTTAAATCCACAAACTTTACTTCGTAGTCCACTTACTATTCACTCCTATATGGAAATATTCATTTTCCAAAAACCAAACTCTCGATTTTGAGGCCCCAAAATTTGGAAAACACTAGTAAAATTTTCCACCTTAAACACCTTCTTCGAAAAACACTAACCAAACTCATTTTCCATCATCTGTCTTTTTTAACAAACACATTCACACCTAAAAAAATCGAGAGGACACCTTGAGATATTTTCCTCGATATTCTACCCCTTTTATTTTTTTAATAAAATATTCATAATTTGATATCTAATTAAACTTATTCCAAATTTTTCCATTATTCTCTTCTTGCAATTAAGATATATAACAAGAATTTACTCAACACAAACTCTAACACCACATGATGTATGCTCAGTGTGAGAAGCAATAGTATAATGAAAATTTCATCAATGAATCACTTCATTCCATTCCAAAACCACTCTTCTACTTTCATCATGAACCTCAGCTGTCGTGATATGTATCCTTTGATCGATCTTGTATATCATTGTAAGATTTAATACTCCCCCTACGTCACTGCTCCCCCTAATATCTTAAACTCCCTTATCTCACTACTCCACCTAGAAAATTCCCCCGTGTCATGAATGAGAAATTTTCTCCCTTTTAATAGAACATTTTCTCCCCCTTTTCCACTAAACCCGAAGGCAATTCCTTTGAGGTATGCAATAGGGTAAAGCACAAAAATTATCACATTATGTAAAAAAACAACATACCTATAAGAGAAGGGGGTTCCACATCCACATTTTTTCAATTTCATGGAGTTTACTAGACTCTAAGATCCAATCGATTCCCTTCAAATGCTTATTTGGGTAAGGCCTTTGTTAGAATATCTGAAACTTGTTGTTCTATAGGCACTTACTCCAACTTCACAGGCCCTTGATCCACCTTCTCCTTGATAAAATTATATTTTATTACAATTTTATTTGTAATTGAGTTATGGAGTCTATTTTCGATAAGATTTATAGCACATGAATTATCTCAATGGATTCCGATCAGAGACTTCACTTTAACTCCCATATCATCAAGCTACTTCTTCATCCACAATAAATGTGTGCATGCTTGATTAGTTTCAATATTTTCATCTTCTGTGGTGCTCAATAAAATACAATCTTATGTCATACTTATCTAAGAAATACACAATCCACCAAGATAGAAGGAACCTTCTAACATTGAATTTTTGTAGTATACTAATCCAGCCCAATCTACATTTGAATATCCCAATAGCTCTAGCTAATATTTGTCATTATACATCAAACTGAAATCCATTGTGCATTTAATATACCAAAGTATTATTTTGACTACAAGAATGTGACTTTATTTTGAATTAAATTGATATCGTGCTACTTGACATGTGGAAAAACCAATATCTAGTCATGTCGATATTAAGTACAACAGACATCCAATGATCTACGTGTATTCTATGACATTGATCACTTTTCCTTCTTCACCCCAAGACAGTTTCATCTAGGTAGCCTCTAAAGTATTTACACTACTATATATAAGGCCATTAGCGACCGCCATTGGCGGTCGCTAAAGGGCTTTAGCGGCCGCGCAGCGACCGCCAATGGCGGTCGCTGTTGCCTCGTCGCTAGAGGGCTTTAGCGACCGCCAATGGCGGTCGCTATAGGTGCCCGGCAGGTCGGCCTTCAGTGACCGCTTGGCGGTCGCTGAAGGCCCTCTGCCCGGTACCCTATAGCGACCGCCATTGGCGGTCGCTATTCTAAAAAAAAAAATTTAAAATTTTTTTTTGAATTGAATATAAATATATATATATATATATATATATAATATATTTTAAATGTTTTAATATATATTTAATATATATATAATATCAAATCATTGTGCTATAATATATATATACTATTAAATACAATATTTTAAATATATATATATATACTATTAAATACAATATTTTAAATATATATATATATATATAATATATTTTAAATGTTTGAATATATATTTAATATATATTTAATATATATATAATATCAAATCATTGTGCTATAATAATTTAAAAACTTCGATTCAAGAAATAATCTCATTTCAGGTCGTTCGGAGCACGTTTGCTCCGAATCGGACCGCCGCATGCCGTTTTGGTGTTTAACGGCGCCGGAAACGCGTTTCCGGCCGCCGCGGTCACACGGCACCTCCGAATGAGGTGCCGTCTGGCCGACCATTTCACAATTGACGCCCCGGATGTTTTCGTACGGTTTCGTGGCATTCGGAGGTCATTCGGGTGGTTTTGACCCCCCCAACGCGCCATTTCAGCGCGCGCCGCGCTGCTGAAAACGACACAATCGGGCGTGCCGCGCGCACCGCACGTCCGATGGTCGTGCGGCCTCATCCTACATCTCAGTAATAATATTCCTATCGTTCCCGTGCGGTTTCAGGTCGTTCGGAGCACGTTTGCTCCGAATCGGACCGTCGCACGCCGTTTTGGTGTTTAACGGCGCCGGAAACGTGTTTCCAGCCACCGCGGTCACACGGCACCTCCGAATGAGGTGCCGTCTGGCCGACCATTTCACAATTGACGCCCCGGATGTTGTCGTACGGTTTCGTGGCATTCGGAGGTCGTTCGGGTGGTTTTGACCCCCCAACGCGCCATTTCAGCGCGCGTCGCGCTGCTGAAAACGACACAATCGGACGTGCCGCGCGCACCGCACGTCCGATGGTCGTGCGGCCTCCTCCTGCATCTCAGGAATAATATTCCTATCGTTCCCGTGCGGTTTCAGGTCGTTCGGAGCACGTTTGCTCCGAATCGGACCGCCGCACGACGTTTTGGTGTTTAACGGCGCCGGAAACTCGTTTCCGGCCACCGCGGTCACACGGCACCTCCGAATGAGGTGCCGTCTGGCCGAGCATTTCACAATTGACACCCCAGATGTTTTTGTACGGTTTCGTGGCATTCGGAGGTCGTTCGGGTGGTTTTGACCCCCCAACGCGCCATTTCAGCGCGCGCCGCGCTGCTGAAAACGACACAATTGGGCGTGCCACGCGCACCGCACGTCCGATGGTCGTGCGGCCTCCTCCTGCATCTCAGGAATAATATTCCTATCGTTCCCGTGCGGTTTCAGGTCGTTCGGAGCACGTTTGCTCCGAATCGGACCGCCGCATGCCGTTTTGGTGTTTAACGGCGCCGGAAACGCGTTTCCGGCCGCCGCGGTCACACGGAACCTCCGAATGAGGTGCCGTCTGGCCGACCATTTCACAATTGACTCCCCGGATGTTGTCGTACGGTTTCGTGGCATTCGGAGGTCGTTCGGGTGGTTTTGACCCCCCAACGCGCCATTTCAGCGCGCGCCGCGCTGCTGAAAACGACACAATCGAGCGTGCCGCGCGCACCGCACGTCCGATGGACGTGCGGCCTCCTCCTGCATCTCAGGAATAATATTCATATCGTTCCCGTGCGGTTTCAGGTCGTTCGGAGCACGTTTGCTCCGAATCGGACCGCCGCACGCCGTTTTGGTGTTTAACGGCGCCGGAAACGCGTTTCCGGCCGCCGCGGTCACACGGAACCTCCGAATGAGGTGCCGTCTGGCCGACCATTTCACAATTGACGCCCCGGATGTTGTCGTACGGTTTCGTGGCATTCAGAGGTCGTTCGGGTGGTTTTGACCCCCCAACGCGCCATTTCAGCGCGCGCCGCGCTGCTGAAAACAACACAATCGGACGTGCCGCGCGCACCGCACGTCCGATGGACGTGCGGCCTCCTCCTGCATCTCAGGAATAATATTCCTATCGTTCCCGTGCGGTTTCAGGTCGTTCGGAGCACGTTTGCTCCGAATCGGACCGCCGCACGCCGTTTTGGTGTTTAACGGCGCCAGAAACGCGTTTCCGGCCGCCGCGGTCACACGGAACCTCCGAATGAGGTGCCGTCTGGCCGACCATTTCACAATTGACGCCCCGGATGTTGTCGTACGGTTTCGTGGCATTCGGAGGTCGTTCGGGTGGTTTTGACCCCCCAACGCGCCATTTCAGCGCGCGCCGCGCTGCTGAAAACGACACAATCGGGCGTGGCGCGCGCACCGCACGTCCGATGGACATGCGGCCTCCTCCTGCATCTCAGGAATAATATTCCTATCGTTCCCGTACGGTTTCAGGTCGTTCGGAGCACGTTTTCTCCGAATCGGACCGCCGCACGCCGTTTTGGTGTTTAACGGCGCCGGAAACGCGTTTCCGGCCGCCGCGGTCACACGGCACCTCCGAATGAGGTGCCGTCTGGCCGACCATTTCACAATTGACGCCCCGGATGTTGTCGTACGGTTTCGTGGCATTCGGAGGTCGTTCGGGTGGTTTTGACCCCCCAACGCGCCATTTCAGCGCGCGCCGCGCTGCTGAAAACGACACAATCGGGCGTGCCGCGCGCACCGCACGTCTGATGGTCATGCGGCCTCCTCCTGCATCTCAGGAATAATATTCCTATCGTTCCCGTGCGGTTTCAGGTCGTTCGGAGCACGTTTGCTCCGAATCGGACCGCCGCACGCCGTTTTGGTGTTTAACGGCGCCGGAAACGCGTTTCCGGCCGCCGCGGTCACACGGCACCTTCGAATGAGGTGCCGTCTGGCCGAACATTTCACAATTGACACCCCGGATGTTGTCGTACGGTTTCGTGGCATTCGGAGGTCGTTCGGGTGGTTTTGACCCCCCAACGCGCCATTTCAGCGAGCGCCGTGCTGCTGAAAACGACACAATCGGGCGTGCCGCGCGCACCGCACGTCCGATGAACGTGCGGCCTCCTCCTGCATCTCAGGAATAATATTCCTATCGTTCCCGTGCGGTTTCAGGTCGTTCGGAGCACGTTTGCTCCGAATCGGACCGCCGCACGCCGTTTTGGTGTTTAACGGCGCCGGAAACGCGTTTCCGGCCGCCGCGGTCACACGGCACCTCCGAATGAGGTTCCGTCTGGCTGACCATTTCACAATTGACGCCCCGGATGTTGTCGTACGGTTTCGTGGCATTCGGAGGTCGTTCGGGTGGTTTTGACCCCCCAACGCGCCATTTCAGCGCGCGCCGCGCTGCTGAAAACGACACAATCGGGCGTGCCGCGCGCACCGCACGTCCGATGGTCGTGCGGCCTCCTCCTGCATCTCAGGAATAATATTCCTATCGTTCCCGTGCAGTTTCAGGTCGTTCGGAGCACGTTTGCTCCGAATCGGACCGCCGCACGCCGTTTTGGTGTTTAACGGCGCCGGAAACTCGTTTCCGGCCGCCGCGGTCACACGGCACCTCCGAATGAGGTGCCGTCTGGCCGAGAATTTCACAATTGATGCACAGGATGTTGTCGTACGGTTTCGTGGCATTCGGAGGTCGTTCGGGTGGTTTTGACCCCCCAACGCGCCATTTCAGCGCGCGCCGCGCTGCTGAAAACGACACAATCTGGCGTGCCGCGCGCACCGCACGTCCGATGGTCGTGCGGCCTCCTCCTGCATCTCAGGAATAATATTCCTATCGTTCCCGTGCGGTTTCAGGTCGTTCGGAGCACGTTTGCTCCGAATCGGACCGCCGCACGCCGTTTTGGTGTTTAACGGCGCCGGAAACGCGTTTCCGGCCGCCGCGGTCACACGGCACCTCCGAATGAGGTGCCGTCTGGCCGACCATTTCACAATTGACGCCCCGGATGTTTTCGTACGGTTTCGTGGCATTCGGAGGTCGTTCGGGTGGTTTTGACCCCCCAACGCGCCATTTCAGCGCGCGCCGCGCTGCTGAAAACGACACAACCGGGCGTGCCGCGCGCACCGCACGTCCGATGGTCGTGCGGCCTCCTCCTGCATCTCAGGAATAATATTCCTATCGTTCCTGTGCGGTTTCAGGTCATTCGGAGCACGTTTTCTCCGAATCGGACCGCCGCACGCCGTTTTGGTGTTTAACGGCGCCGGAAACGCGTTTCCGGCCGCCGCGGTCACACGGAACCTCCGAATGAGGTGCCGTCTGGCCGACCATTTCACAATTGACGCCCCGGATGTTGTCGTACGGTTTCGTGGCATTTGGAGGTCGTTCGGGTGGTTTTGACCCCCCAACGCGCCATTTCAGCGCGCGCCGCGCTGCTGAAAACGACACAATCGGGCGTGCCGCGCGCACCGCACGTCCGATGGACGTGCGTCCTCCTCCTGCATCTCAGGAATAATATTCCTATCGTTCCCGTGCGATTTCAGGTCGTTCGGAGCACGTTTGCTCCGAATCGGACCGCCGCACGCCGTTTTGGTGTTTAACGGCGCCGGAAACGCGTTTCCGGCCGCCGCAGTCACACGGCACCTCCGAATGAGGTGCCTTCTGGCCGACCATTTCACAATTGACGCCCCGGATGTTGTCGTACGGTTTCGTGGCATTCAGAGGTTGTTCGGGTGGTTTTGACCCCCCAACGCGCCATTTCAGCGCGCGCCGCGCTGCTGAAAACGACACAATCGGGCATGCCGCGCGCACCGCACGTCCGATGGTCGTACGGCCTCCTCCTGCATCTCTGGAATAAAATTCATATCGTTCCCGTGCGGTTTCAGGTCGTTCGGAGCACGTTTGCTCTGAATCGGACCGCCGCACGCCGTTTTGGTGTTTAACGGCGCCGGAAAGTCGTTTCCGGCCGCCGCGGTCACACGGCACCTCCGAATGAGGTGCCGTCTGGCCGAGCATTTCACAATTGACGCCCCGGATGTTGTCGTACGGTTTCGTGGCATTCGGAGGTCGTTCGGGTGGTTTTGACCCCCCAACGCGCCATTTCAGCGCGCGCCGCACTGCTGAAAACGACACAATCGGACGTGCCGCGCGCACCGCACGTCCGATGGACGTGCGGCCTCCTCCTGCATCTCAGGAATAATATTCCTATCGTTCCCGTGCGGTTTCAGGTCGTTCGGAGCACGTTTGCTCCGAATCGGACCGCCGCACGCTGTTTTGGTGTTTAACGGCGCCGGAAACGCGTTTCCGGCCGCCGCGGTCACACGGCACCTCCGAATGAGGTGCCGTCTGGCCGACCATTTCACAATTGACGCCCCGGATGTTTTCGTACGGTTTCGTGGCATTCGGAGGTCGTTTGGGTGGTTTTGACCCCCCAACGCGCCATTTCAGCGCGCGCCACGCTGCTGAAAACGACACAATCGGACGTGCCGCGCGCACCGTACGTCCGATGGACGTGCGGCCTCCTCCTGCATCTCAGGAATAATATTCCTATCGTTCCCGTGCGGTTTCAGGTCGTTCGGAGCACGTTTGCTCCGAATCGGACCGCCGCACGCCGTTTTGGTGTTTAACGGCGCCGGAAACGCGTTTCCGGCCGCCGCGGTCACACGGCACCTCCGAATGAGGTGCCGTCTGGCCGACCATTTCACAATTGACGCCCCGGATGTTGTCGTACGGTTTCGTGGCATTCGGAGGTCTTTCGGGTGGTTTTGACCCCCCAACGCGCCATTTCAGCGCGCGCCGCGCTGCTGAAAACGACACAATCGTGGGTGCGGGGGGTGCGGGGGGCTGAACGGGGGTGCGGGGGGGGGGGGGGGGGGTGCGGGGGGCTGTACGGGGTGGCGGGGGGATGTACGGGGGTGGCGGGGGGCTGTACGGGGGTTCGGGGGGCTGTACGGGGGTGCGGGGGGGGGGGGGGGGGGGGGGGCTGTACAGGGGTGCGGGGGGCTGTACGGGGGTGGCGGGGGGCTGTACGGGGGTTCGGGGGGCTGTACGGGGGTGCGGGGGGCTGTACGGGGGGTGCGGGGGGGTTGTACGAGGGTGTGGGGGGTTGTACGGGGGTGCGGGGGGGTGTACGGGGGTGCGGGGGGCTCTCCGTGGGTGCGGGGGGCTGTACGGGGGTGCGGGGGGGGGGGGGCTGTACGGGGGTTCGGGGGGCTGTACGGGGGTGCGGGGGGGGGGGGGGGGGGGGCTGTACGGGGGGTGGCGGGGGGCTGTACGGGGGTGCGGGGGGCTGTACGGGGGTGGCGGGGGGCTGTACAGGGGTGCGGGGGGGGGGGGGGGGGGGGGGCTGTACGGGGGTGCGGGGGGGCTGTACGGGGGTGGCGGGGGGCTGTACGGGGGTTCGGGGGGCTGTACAGGGGTGCGGGGGGGGGGGGGGCTGTACGGGGGTGCGGGGGGCTGTATGGGGGTGGTGGGGGCCTGTACGGGGGTGGGGGGGCAGTACGGGGGTGCGGGGGGTTGTACGGGGGTGTGGGGGGGCTGTACGGGGGTGCGGGGGGCTGTACGGGGGTGCGGGGGGGGGGGGGGGGGCTGTACGGGGGTGGCGAGGGGCAGTACGGGGGTTCGGGGCGTTGTACGGGGGTGCGGGGGGCTGTACGGGGGTGCGGGGGGGCTGTACGGGGGTGCGGGGGGGCTGTATGGGGGTGCGGGGGGCTGTACGGGGGTGCAGGGGTGGCTGTACGGGGGTGTGGGGGGCTGTACGGCGGTGCGGGGGGCTCTCCGGGGGTGCAAAGGTCATCCCATTGATTACAAAAGTGAAAAATAAAAGTGATAACATCTAATTAATACATATTTCTTTTATCGATACCATTCAAAAATTTATAAAAAATATATTGGATAATACATAATCTATAATATCAGATTTATTGATCTTTTGGAATTAGTTCGACTTTTTCAAATGTAGAATCATTCAAGATTATCTGATCAAAAACTCAATATGTGTATAAAATATTTAAAAGACCACCATGGATGGTAATAATGCATTACTTAAATGAATAAATACAGTACATCAATGTCAACCCTACCATTAAAAACAAAAAACATATCTCGTGAATATATGGTGCGTCACGCGTTGCCATCACTGTTACCTCCTTCTGGTGGGCCAGGTGCCTACAACAAATAAACATTATAAATATTTTAATAACAAAAATAATTTAATTTAAATAAATAAATACAGTATATACCTGCGTCGTATGATCCCCTGTACCATCAGCTCGACGCACATATTCCCGTAGTGCTCTAACCTCAGCTGTCAATTGCGCATTTGTCTCCTCGGAAGCGCGCAGCCGTGCCTCAAAATCTGACATCTGCTGTGTCATATGAGCAACAGTAGGACCGACAACCGCAGCGCGTGACACTACAGAATGAGGAATCCCTGCTCCATAGGTCAAACTATAGCCATGCCCGTCCCGACCAATAATGCGATGAAAGATCTCATCCCGTCGCATGGGAAGCTGTCGCTGGTCCTCTGGCAGATGTTCTAACTCAGCTTCAAATTGATCCTGTGAAATATTTAAATATATATAAATATATATATGTTAATATAAAGATTTATGTAATTATTGGTAAGTACAGACACTTACTATCAATGCTGCAGCCTCTGGATCATTGCGATCACGAGTCCTTATCCACACCGACATTTTATCAGTTGCTGCACCTTGCCCTCGCAACTGTATATTAAAAGAATATAAACACAAAACCATATTAATTAATAAATTAAAAAGTGAATAATATATACCTCATGTCGGATCTGAGACACGTGACGAGTCCCGAGCCTGTGAGCTGGTCCCTGCAACGCTCGATTCTCCGAATGGCGTGTTGACACCTCCTACATTCAATTCATTCAAATTTCAAACAAATCACATATTCTTGAAAATATATATACAGCAAAATAATTAATATACAAACCGCAACACCCTCAGTAGACCAATATGCAACCAAGTCACGCCACTGAGCCGGGAGGACACCTCTCGGGACTTTTTCCAAAATGTCAGGGGCACCCACATTTGGTACCCAGTGGTCCCTCTTCACTTTGCCTTTATAATCTTTCCACAGCTTACGGCATTTGCTCATACACATGGGCCGAAACTCTTCAGGGCATACTTTCAAATTTTGCTATAATGAAAATAATCAAACATATTAGTATTATTTATAAATAGAAAATAAAGTAAAATTATTTTCTTACCTGAACCTCCCTCCATAGACGATCTAATGTGTCCTGAGGGATAGAAGCCCAATCACGCGTGGTCAATGGAAATCGATGTGGGTCACGTATGATATGACCCAGCTGACGAATAAATGCCGGGGCATTCGGTCCCACGGGATGAAATACCCCATCAAATGAAACATCTATCGTCGTGTCGGAATTCCATGCTAATATGCCACGACCAGGGCCTCTCCTGCGAGAGGAAGAAGCAGCCGAGTCTGATCCTGTTGAAAACAATTTTATATATAAATTGACAAATGTTATATATATATATATATATATATGTTAATTACATAAATAATATAGATAATGACTGTCAAACATACCTCGACCCTGAGACGTAGATGCCTCAGATGGATGATGTGGATTTTCTGCCTCTTCCCCTGACATGTCTGCAATCATACAAAATATCAGTAATGAGTCCAAAGTGTTTAAAAGATAAATTGGATTGTTCTTAATAAATCAAACTTGTACAACTGTTAATCAAACAAAAAATGGATTGAATAATTAGTTGTGAATGAATTTTAAAAAATCAGAAAGTTAATCAACCTAAATATTTATGACTGAATTAACTTAAAAAAGTGAGGATTAAAACTTATAAGGATTTATAAAATGATTAGATAATTTATGATATCCTAGGACATTCTACTGAATAGCGGGAAAACAATTATACCTTTCATTAAGCATGCAAATCGACCGTTTCTCCTTCAACAGCCGCTCTGACCCAATATATATCTTCTTCACGTTGAACTACAGTATGTTGATCAAGTTGTTGGTAAACAAACGGAACAGTCTCGGGTTCATCTTCTTCAAATAAAAACACTCCTCGCCGAGACATTTTGACAACAACTTGCCAACTTGGATCCGAAGGCAAAGTAACGAAGAATACTTGTTCCGCTTGTGATGTCAAGATGAAAGGTTCATTCTCAACTCGTTCATTATTTCTGTATAACATGTAGTTAAAATTCACCAATGAAAACTGATATTGATCGACTTTACATCCACGCACTGGATCAACCCAATTACACTTTAACAATATGTACTTCAAACTGTGTGTGTATACAACTTCAATGATGTCTATCAATTGACCATAGTAATAACCAGAATCGAAAAAGGGACAACCGATTCCACTGTTTTGTGTTGCTCGTTTGTCGTCAACATCTTTAATGCGAAATCGAAAACCATTAGCATCAATAGCTTTATAACGACGAGCGGTTATAGATGGACCCTCAGCCAGTTGGATAAATACTTCAGGTAACGTGGGGTCCCCTAACTCCCTCAACTTACGAACCTACATAATTTATAAAAATCAATACTGATATATGCAGAAAGAATTAGTTTAATACTTCACTCATAATGAAAATCAATTTATACATACATAATCCTTGAACCAATCATGAAATGCCGCATAATGAGATTGTTGAATTTGCAACTCAGTCGCACGATGCATCTCTTCTTTTATCTCATTAATGTGTTTCCTGCAAATGATTACGCGATGTTTAAAAGATCAACTTATGCAAAGAAAACATGTAAAAGTTATACAAGCACATTGATAAGATACTTACTGCATTAATGGTGCAACTGATGGAGTATTGAACAAGATATATCGATGTGCTTGTATCCACTCGATGTTGTCCATATCAAATGTGGTTCCTTCTCCAACTGGACCATCATGAATCCGAGAGGGCTTATCTAATTTTGTTTCAACATCCGTAAGATATTCTGCACAAAAGGTAGTACACTCGTCCATCAAATAACCATTGGCTATTGATGCCTCTGGACGATCTCTGTTGCGTACAAATCTTTTCAATGTACTCAAATACCGTTCAATAGGATACATCCACCTGAATTGCACTGGACCAGCAGCCATTACTTCATCAGTTAGGTGCACTGTTAAGTGGACCATAACATCGAAAAATGAGGGGGGGGGGGGAAAGTTTCTCAAAGTGACAAAGCGTAAGTACAATTCGGTCCTGCAAACTTTTTAAATCACTCATTCGTTGATTTCTTAAACAAAGCTGTATAAAAAAATTACTCATCTCAATCAAGGGCTGAACAACATTGGGGGATAAACAATCACAAATTGCGATTGGAATCAACTGCTGAAGTAATATGTGATTGTCATGACTTTTCAACCCTTGCAATGTCTTGCTCGTCAGATTCACACACTTTGAAATATTAGAAGAGTAACCATCAGGCACCTTGACCATCTTCAAAATGGAAAGAAATGTCTCTTTCTCCTCTGTAGTCATCGAATACTGTGCAGCAGGCATATATGCCTTGTTTCCCTCAGCTAACTGTAAATGCAACTGTTTCCTTAAACCCATTTCTTCCAAATCACGGCGTGCATTAACATGGTCCTTTGACTTTCCACTGACACCTAAAATGGTCCACAATATGTTATCACAAACATTTTTTTCAATGTGCAAGACATCCAAATTATGCCTCAACATGTTAGTTTTCCAATACGGAAGACTATAAAAAATACTTTTCTTTTTCCAATTGTGACTGCGCTGCCTACCCGCAGCACGAATATTACGTACTGGAGGAGCCACCAAATCCTGAATTTCATATACCGTGCGGATGTTTTCTTCCTCAATCTGCGATAACATTTCGACTCCTGTCATGATCTTTGGTGCTGGGCTGAACTCTCTAGAACCATCAAATGCCACTCTGTCCTTTCTGAACCTGTGCTGGGGAGGGAGAAAACGCCTGTGACCCATGTATGCCCATTTTTTGGAATGTTTAAGCCATACAGATTTTTTACTTTTATTGCAACAAGGGCAAGCAAATTCCCCTTTCGTACTCCAGCCTGATAAATTTGCATAAGCTGGGAAGTCATTGATTGTCCACAATAAAGCTGCATGCAGTTTGAACATTTCATTCGTTTCGCAGTCATAAGTCATCACACCATCGCCCCAAAATTCATTCAACCTCATCAATCAATGGCTGAAGGTAAATCATCAATCTTATCCCCCGGACTTTTAGGTCCATCAATAAGAGTGGAAAGTAATATAAATTGTTGCTTCATACAAAGCCACGGAGGAAGATTATATGGAACCAACACCACGGGCCATGTGCTATGAGTTGCACCAACCATAGACTTGAATGGATTGAAACCATCTGCTGCCAATCCCAATCGGACATTACGAAACATCTTTAGCAAAGTCGGGATGTCTCTTATCAAAATCCTTCCATGCATGAGAGTCTGACGGGTGGGTTAACATGTCACTTTCATGAACTCTTTCTGCATGCCATCTCATTAAATTAGAAACTTTAGATGACATAAAAAATCTTTTCAACCTCGGTTTAAGGGGAAAGTAACGCATTTGCTTTACGGCAATCGGTTTCCCCCGTGTATCGCAATCTGACTTTGATGAGTCTTATTTCCCCTGTTCTCTTTCCACCTGGAAGCGCCACAAACCGTACAGATATCCAAATGAGCAGTTTCATTTCTAAAACAACATACAGTTGTTTTGCACATGCATCTATAGTCTCATATGTAAAACCTAAGTTCTCTGTCAACTTACGAGCATAGTAATACGACTCGGGAATCTTAGCGTCGACAGGAAGAACTTTTTTCAATAAAACCAAAAGCATGTCGAATGATGTGTCTGACCAATTGTTCAAAGTCTTCAAATGCAACAACTCCACGATGAACGACAGTTTATTGTAAGAAGTACATCCAGGATATAATTCTGTTTTCGCATCATCAAGTACTTCATAAAACCTCTTCGAATCACGATCTGCACCAGAGCGAAGATTTATCTCACGGGTCTCAAGATTCTGGATGTCAATGCCTTCAGGATCAAACCCACGTACCATTTCAGTAAGCATTTCATGCATTGGATCAGTCATCCTTGCATCAACATCCATCTGAGCTGCATCTGTATTTTGACAACGAACATATTCTTCTCCATGACGAGTCCAACTCTTATAATTTTTCAGAAATCCATTAAAGAAAAGGTGCTCCCCTCACAGTATCTCGTGTGAATTGATATCTGTTAGCACATTTTCTACATGGACAACTAATATAGTCACTTTCAAATCCTCTCGTGAAGTTAATAAACTGCATAATGCCATTGAAATATTCTCTAGACGTTCGATTTGGAAGATCAATCCAACTCTTATCCATAATAATATATGTATAACAAACATTTACACAATACTTATTACATTTACATTTTTCAAATCAACTATATTCAAAATAAATATTAACCATTTGTTTATGAACCATTGATAAAATAATAATGTAACTGAAAGCTCATGTTACCTGATTGAGCTACAAACCTGAAAGGGAGGGGAGCCGAAGGCGGGTGCTGCGAGGGAGAGGAGGCAGCGAAAGGGGAGCCGGAGCCAAAGGCGGTGCGGCAAGGGAGGGGACAGGCGGACCGGCGGCGGGGAGCTGGAGGAGAGGAGGCGGTGAGGGGACGGGGGACGGGCAGCAAGGGGGGGTGTCCGGGGTCGGGGGGGTTGTCCGAGGTGCGGGGAGGGGTGTCCGGGGTGTCGGGGGCCTGTCAGGGGTGCGGGCAGGGGTGTTCGGGGTGCGGGGGTGTCCGGGGTGCGGGGGAGGGGGGGCTGGTCTGGGGTGCAGGGGGGCTGTCGGGGGTGTGGGGGTGGGGTGTCCGGGGTGTAGGGGGCCTGTCCGGGGTGCGGGGGGGGCTGTCCGGGTTCGGAGGGGGGGTGTCAGAGTGCGGGGGGGGGGGGGGGGGGGGGTTGTCCGGGGTGCGGGGGGGGGGGGGGGGGGGGCTTTCCGGGTTCAGAGGGGGGTGTCCGAGGTGCAGGGGGGGCTGTCCGGGGGGCGGGGGGCGGTCCGGAGTGGCGCGGGGGGGGGGGGGGGCTGTCCGGGGTGCGGGGAGGCGTCCGGGGGTGCGGGGGGCGGGTCCGGAAGTGCGCGAGGGGGTGTTGTCCGAGGTGCGGAGTGGCGTCCGGGGTGTGGGGGGCGGTCCGGAAGTGCGCGCCGGGGGCTGTCCGGAGGTGCGGGTGCACGGTCCGAGGTGGGGGGGGGGGAGGGCCGAGAGGCCGGAGGGCGGCGGCCGGAGGCCCGAGGGCGGAGGGCGGCGGCGGCCGGAGGGCGGATGGCAGGCGGCGGGGGGAGGCCGGGCGGGCAGGGGGAGGGCGGGGCGGGCGGGGGACGCCGGGCGGCGGGGAGAGGGCGGGCGGGCGGGGGAGGGCCGGGCGGCGGGGGAGGCCGGGCGGCGGGGGAGGCCGGGCGGCGGGGGGAGGGTGAGGGCGGCGCGAGGGAGGGCGGCGAGGGAGGGGTTAGGGCGAGGGAGATCGAGGGAGAGGGCGCGGGGGGGGGGGGGGGGGGGCGCAGAAACCCCCCGAAATTTTTTAGGCAGCTTAGCGACTGCCATTGGCGGTCGCTAATGGTGAGCAATAGCGACCGCCAATGGCGAGTCGCCCGAGTCTGGGGGGCTCCAATGCCCCCTTTTCTAGTAGTGTTATATCCTTGTAATTATCCATTCCAAACATTCACAAGACTTCCTCGGTATATTTGGATGGAAAAATGAATGTTCCATTCTTTCTATGTGTCACCTATAGACCAAGGAAAAATTTTAGTTCATAGATCATTGAAATTTTGAACTCACTTTTCATGAATTTGAAAAACAGTATACATTTTACTTCATCTAATCCTCCAAATATTATGTCATAGAAATACACCGGCACCATCATTCTTTGATTACTGTCATGGTTGACATATATATTGTAATCAACTCCACCGCACAGAAAACCAAGATTTTTTAAAAACTGGTCTTTCCTTGAATACCATGATCTTGGTGCTTGCTTCAAACCATATAAATCCTTTTTCTGTCAATAAACTCTCTTCTCATCTTCATGAATTAGAAAACCAGCTAGATACTCAATATAAACTCCTTATTCCAGAACCCCATTCAGTAATTCTAACTTGACATCCATCTTGAAAATTTTGAACTTCATTTGCACTACTATGTCCAAAAATAGTCTGATTATATCTAGCCTTGAAATAGTTGAAAATTTCTCATCAACATTGATACCCTCTATCTAGGAGTACCCTTTGAACACTAGTACTGTGTTATTTTGAATTAAAACACCATATTCATTCATTTTCTTGTGAAAGACTCATTTTTTCTTGATGACATTCTTATCTTTTGGCCATCAAACAATCTCCCATGTTAGATTCTTCTCATTTTGTTCATGCTCTTAATTCATATCTTGAACCCAATTTTCACTCCATATGATTCACTCAAATATTTAGGCTCAACCTATAATGAGTATGATGCTTGTTGCAGAGTCTTTATCTTCCATGTTGGCACTAGTGTTGTCTGATCACCAATTCTGTTTTTTCTATCAATTTAAACTCTTCTGACTAGTATCTATATATGTATTGATTTACCCTCATCCTTCCCATTATTTGAGTCTTCTTCTAAATCAACCTCTAGAACTAGAGAGTCCCCTAATTTGATTATTTCTTCATTGTTATCCTCTTAATACTGATCATGTATTTTCTGAAGATTTTGCTCACTATACATTGTGCTTACATCATGTATTTCAAAAATCATTCCCAGCCTCTTGTCGAATCATTTATAATCTTTTCATTTCTTTGAGTAGCCATGAAATATCCCTTCATCTCCATGGGATTCAAAATTCATGTGGTTCTCCTTATTAAGAATGAAACACTAACTTCTGATGATTTTAAAGTACTTCAATGATGTATTATTTCCATACCATAGATCATATGAAGTCTTTTATTCTTTCAGACATAGTAATGCTCAATTTGATGTGCAGACTTCTATCATCACTAATTATTTCCCAAATTTATCTATAAGGTCTTTATCAATGATCATTGTGCTATCCATATTGTTTACAATCAGATTTATTCACTCAACTAATCCATTCTATTATGGAGTTATTTCTATTGAAACATGATTCTTTATCCCATGTTTCTAATGATAATACTTTACTTGGAAATTTATTAAATTTGTTCCATTATCTGTTCAGATCTTCTAGATTATTTGACCCAACATCTTCTCAACTTCACATTGATGTGTTTTAATGAAACTAATTAACTCATATTTGTGGTTGATGACTAAAATCCATGAAATTATTCTATAATTATCAATGAAGAGAACATAATATCTCCTTCCCTTAGTAGATCTTAGTGAAATTGGTGCACACATATCAATATGAACCAACTCAATCAATCTTGTTGACCTTTTCTATTTTTTCTTATATGCCTTCTGAATTATATTCCCCTATTGGAAGGCATCATTTGTATGTGTACGATCACGTGAAAATCCTGGGAGGTCTCGATCAGTGTCATACTTCACCAGATCATCCATAAACATTTGGATCACATGGCCAAGATGTTTATGTGGCAAATTTTTTTTTGTCTTCCTTGGAAATAATGAACATATATCCTTCTCCACTAATGAGGTAGAGATTCAAATTTTTATGATTTCCCTACAATAAAATTGAACAATATTTTTTTACTGAAAAATAATATCTCAGAAAAACTTATGGCATATCTTTAGTCACATAATTTACTTATAGTTAATAAGTTGTGACTAAGACCTTCAAAAACCCAGACATTTGAATGTATAATTTCGTTTCCCCGAAAAAAAATTTTCTCAGAGCCAATAATAGTTATCCCTTTATCATTAAGAAATATTTTGATAACTCCTTTATTTTAACTGATTCCCATCACTATATCTATGTTTCCTTTCATATGTGAGGTGCATCCACTATCAATTATCTGTATCCTTATGCGATCTGATGTCTTGAACACAATTTATGCAAACACTTCATACAAGGATAGTTTCTTTTTTATCCTTTTTTATATTTCATACACTGTATGGATTGATACTGTTGACATTCCTCAAAATAATATGGATCCACTTCATCTTCTAGAGCTGAAAATTGATTTTACATTTTTAGTGAATTTGATGATGCATTTTCCTGCTAATTATATCCAACCTCAGTTTTCTTATACACATTCCTATGTATTGTTGATGAGCAATATATTTTCATGTTTCTGAATCCTCCACACCTGAAACAATGACCATTAAATGATGACCTAGAAAATTGAGTTATGTATGACTACCTATATTGGTCTTTTTTCCTTCAGTACCTCTTTTATATGGAGAAAACATTTTTTGAGTGTCCTGTCTTTCTACGATAATAGAATATTAGGTGATGTAAAATTTTGTGTGTAAATATTGCACCACTGATTATGGATTGGGTTCTCTAAATCATATTATTCTTCTTTTTACCCAAATCAATATTTAATCTCAGAGTGGGTGCATGTGGTCGGACTTCGACCATTACTGCTTTCTATTTTTGATCAAGCCTCATGCCAACCTTATGATTTGGATTTCATTATTGATTCTTTTTTTTGGAAAACTATAATCCACATTCTTATTTTCTATTTCCAATTTTATCTATTTTCTTAATGTTGTTCTGTGATTCAACAATTTTTCTTTATTATTAATACTTTATCACAAACCAACGACTTCCTATTTAAGTTCTTCGATATGTTTGATTTAATATTTTATAGTTTCATTAAAACTATCAATCTCTATTTTCTATTATTAAATTTTATTTTTGTAATCAACCACCTTTTCTAAGATTTTGAGTGTTGAAGACTTCAGATTTCAATTTATTCATTCAGACCAGACTTATATTCTTCCTTTTGTTGCATATAGAGTTGGGCATCACGAACCACATTGTTAGCTTTCTTTGTTTTGGATCTCAAAACATCTATCTCTTGAAGGGAAGATTCTAATACAAACTTTAGGTTAAATCTTCCTTCAAATTATCCTTCTTCTTTGTCACTTTCTTTTTTTGTTAAGGAATTTACGACAACTGCCACAAAAGCATCTAACTCATTATCTTTGTTGTCCTCCATCTGATGTACCTCAAACTCTTCTAAAATTTCATCTTCTTTTGAAATAATATTATTCTTTTTGAATAAATTTATTATAGAACTTCTCATACCCTTCACATTGTATGAATACTTATTTTGGGGAATTTCATCATTGTATTCATCATCATCTTCAAACTTCTTAGGAAATTTTACTACAAAATATTCAATCTATCCACATTGGAAGCATACAAGTGGAAGTTTCTCTTTAAACATTCCTCTTCCTCTATGCATATTTGAAGAGAGAAATGACATAACAGCATAAAAATTATATTCCTCCTAACCATATTCAATATAGAGATTCTTCATGGCCTTGAATGCCACTTCTCCGGACTTTCCCTTTACCACAACATCAATATCATCATTTCTCATTTCCTATGAAACAATATTAATATAAAACTAATCCAATGCCAACTCCTTTGGACCTTTATCTTCCAATACAAAAAATTTCAGAATAAACCAAGGTGGAATTATCCTCAAGATATGCTTCACAATACTTATATCTTCAATGAATTCTCTAATACCACACATGTATTCCACTACAACATTCACCCTATCAAAGAATTCATTAACAAATTCAATTGGTTTCATTCTCAAGTCTTCATACTTTTTCCAAAAAACATTTAGATTTTCCTATATGACCTTTTAATCTCATTCATAGATATTCAATAGATTTTACCACATAGAATGTGATGTTTTACATGAATTCACATTCATATAAATTGTATTCGGTAGGGCTCCCCCTAAAGCATTAGTCCCTTTAAAATTGGTATCCAATTCCCTTCTTTCATCTTCTGATAAAGCACCACTATTGATATTGGTTGATATTATATGCATAGATATTGTGAAGACATCCATTACTAATGATTCAAAGTATTATTTCATCTAATTCTTCCATGGTTAAAAATTGTTTCCATCGAAGATCAGAATTCCATGGGGATTAACCACCTCTATTTCTTCTACTGAGAGAGAACCACTGGCTTTTAACCTTTCCCTCTGATACTAATTGTTAGGTCCACTAGATCAAATACCTTGAGAGGGGGATAAATATGGGTATGATAGATTAAAACTACATCCCCTTTGGATATTGTTTCATCATTAAACAAAATACACTTATTTCTTTCTCCTGTAGAAATATATGAACAAAAATTAAATATGCACAGGACCCAGTGATTTTGCTTGGTTCACCCTCACCGATCAACGTCCAAGGATCATACAATGGCGATGTGATGATATACTAAATTCACTAAATCTCACTACCAATTACAAGGTTTGGGCTAGATCACTTCAATTCCCTAGCTCGCTACCTTTACAAGATTTATGGTCTGCTCACTGCATTCCCAAAGGTCACCACCTATGTCTCTTTCTCTGGATCATTGTCGGTGTAAAGGATCAATTTCTTCCTCTTCATTTTATCACAACTCTTGAAAGGTATCAACTCATAGTTTATGGACTTCTAGGTCCCTTAATTTTCATGAAATCATGTATCGTCAATTGTAGATGGATGCACTATTGAAGTCCCTTTTTCACCCATAGATGAATTCCACTTTTCTGTGTAATGTTAGTCAGCAGAAATTACTTTCCCGAACTATTTTAAGTCTATTAGAAAACCACATAATTCATCTCTGAACTATATAGCACAAATTCTTTTCAGACCATCTATTCCAAGAATGGCCTCTGCTTCTTCAACTGTGTACCACCTCTGCGTACCGCCTTTGTGAACCGCTCCTATATAATGCTTCTGTGTACTGTTTCCACGTAACCTTTGTACATAGTAATTCTTCGTACAGCTTCTCCATAACCCTTCCTATTTTGTGGAATTCCTTATTCCACTAAATAATCCTTCTAAGGACCACTTATCCTATCACAGAATCTTCCTCGCAAACTAATTTACCCATTACAGAATTCCCCCTCAAGAACCACTTTTGGACATTACTGAATTCTAGGAGAAAAGATGTTTTCTTATGAAAAAATCTCTTAGTAATGATGGGATTAGTTATCCTTATATAGGAAAATAGATCTAAAAAATCCACTAATTGAGGATTACCCAAATATTTAATGTGGTATAGGATTCACCGCAAACCGCTTCTACCTCGAACCATTCTCCCCTACACAGTCCACGTACCGCCACTTTTCCTACATGGTGGCTAAAATCACAGTATCATTTTCTACAAAGATTAACTTCATGGATTATCAAATCACCACCTCATATTCACCAAAAAAATATCCATCCCGTGAACCACATCCCTCCCATGAATCACATGCCATCCTAGGAACTATTTTTGTGAACTGTTTTCCTTCCGCAAACCGTTTTCCTTTCATATATCGTTTTTCCTCCCATGAACCATTCCAGGCACCTCCTTTGCAATACATGAGCTATAATTGGTGGTCTATTTAATGTTCAATCCTATGCATAAATATTCCTTTTCCAAAAACCAAAATCGCTATTTTGAGGCACAAAAATTTAGAAAACACTAGAAAATTGCACCATGTTGAACACCTGCTTCGGAAAACACCAACCATACTCATTCACAGTCATCTGACATGGTCAAAAAAACAATCACCCCCAAAACAAACCAAGAGGACACCTTGAGGGGTTTCCCCCCAAAATTTATTCAGTTTCATTCTTCCCAATCCATCCTATCAATAAAAAAACTCCCAACACTCGGCCAAACCTGGAAACACATTGCATTGCAACCAAACCCGATAGCCCCGCTACATAACAACACCACACCCACCACACCCAATAACATAAACATAGAACAACCCAAACAAAAAACCTCGTTTCTCAAACACTGGCCATCTATTCTATAATCAGTTAATCTCTCAACCTGAGTTTCCATTACACCACTTGTACCATCCTACCTTGTAGTTGTGCTCTCAACCATAGCACCACACAACCACACAAGACACAAGCCCGAGAAAAGCCACACACAACACATAGAAACACCAAACAAGGTAGGGTGTACTCAGATTTAGCAAATACTCATTCTTTAATTCCAATTTTATTATTCATGGGTTATCAAAGAACAAGTTTGATCTAGGGGAATCCATTTATTTAAATTAATATAAATAATTAATCAATTCCATATATATAGTAGTTCAAAACATGATAAAAAACAATCCATCACAATACATCTTTAGTGCACATAAAAAGTCCACCAATGGCCATGATTTCAAGTTGGAATATAGCCTATATATATCACAATATCAGTAAACAAAGAAACATAAGAATGTGTAACTTTCCCACATCCCCCATATATTGGTTTAAAGATGATTCAATTATATTTATTAAATATTTATTCAACTTCCTTCCCATGGGAAACATTCGTATATCCACCCTGCATGATACAAAAATAAGAGGGATAAAGGGATCCCTACCTCAAGAAACAGACGATCAGCACCTCCTCCTTGTGCCAAATAGGGGGTGTGAAAATCTCTAGGGAAACATGATCCAACAGTATAACCGAAATGTATGGATCCTTAGGGAAGAAAAGTTATTGTATTCTCAGGTATTAAGGGTAAAGATAAAAAAATAATGAAGGAAAGGTGTTTGTATTTGAAGGACTAGATATGAGACTCAAGGGATATGAAATCATTTTGATCTCCACATAAAAATTAGATATTGACCATGAATTTTGAATAACTTAAATCCTCCAGAGTGTTAATAAATTAAATATATAATTTAAATCCTTTGAAACAAATAAAAAATTCTTAAATATGGTTTTAAACCCAATTTACATCAACTAAAACATTAAAGGGGTGAATCTGGAAAAACTAGAAGAACTTCCAAATTTTAACGAACTGTTGGAAGTGACCCACCATTGCATGATTCACCGTCACGAGTCACCAATGAGTGAGTTCTGGTGGATTACTCATCACTGGACGAGTCATCAGTGAAAGATACCAATGATGAGATGTCGATGGCGAGTAACCATTTGATGAGTCACCATTTGCCGAGTCACCATTCGTTGAGTTACCATTTGTTGAGTCACTATTTGGTGAGTCACTTTTTGGTGAGTCAGCAGACAGTAAGTCACCATTCGGTGAGTCAACATTTGGTGATCTATCGTTTCAACTCACCATCACAACCCACGTTCAGCAACTTGCCTTTTCAAGTTACTAGTTCGATTCATCATTCTGACTCACTGGTCCTGGTTCACCATTGCAACCTATCGTTGGATGACCCACCATCAGAAAAGATACCATTAGCAAATCACTATTGCGAATCAATGTTGGAAATGTAGGATTTTTGAAAAAATCTTGAAATGAGTTACCGTTGCCTCCTAAAACACCTCAAACACTATATTTTCACAACGTAATAGATCGAGGAGGTCTAGTCCATTACATTAGATACGTCTAAAACTATTCTTGTTCTCAATAATTCAACACCAACCTAAAAGGAAAATAGGGTGCCGAACAACCACCCCATAATATATATCTCAAGATCTTTCTATACGTGAAACACCTCTAAGATTTGGACATCCAAAGTCCCGGTGATAAACCAACCTGTGATGTTTGAAATCTGGAGTGAAACCTTAAAATATAAGAACACCTACTCCAACAACTACTACCCCAACTGACCATAATAAAAACCACACAATCACTAAAAGTCACATCATTTGGACATATGAATCTGAGAATTCCTTCCTCCATGTCAAGATACTATTCGCTCTGGGTGGAACTACCTTTCCCGCTTAGGTTTAACCGCATATCAATTAATGTGTCTCAGTTAGGAATCTAGTCTTTCCCTTTCCAATGTTAGGGATTTATCACACAGCATGAAACAAGGGAATGACTCATCTCATAACAAACAAGGTTCAAGCAATACATTACAATGGGAAACACCACATGGAAAAAATCAAAAAAAACTCTATGTACTGGTCTCACATATGTGCCCATCACTCCCAAGTACTCTCCTATAGGCCACCAAGCCTCCACAACACACAAACCAAGGGAATAGTTCATCCACACAACACCTTCTCCCGATGATCCTGGAACTCTACTAGCCACACCATGAACATCATGTCAACTTTAACATCCAACTCTTCCCAGCCAATGACATGGGAGTCATCATGGATATAAAAATGAATCTAAGAGATGTGAAATACATTGAGGACCCTCTCTAACTACCATGGCAATTCCAACCGGTACCACACCTCGCCAAATTGCCCCAACACCTCAAAGGGTCCGATGAACCTGAGAGAAAGCTTTCTCCATCTACCAAACCTCTGCTTCCCACATCTAAGGGAAACCTTTAAGAACACATGGTCCCCAACCTCAAACTCCAAGGGCCACCTCCTACGATTGGAATATGACTTCTTTAGGTCCTGTTATGCTATCATCCTCTCATAAACTAGTGGAACCATATTTGTCTTTCTCTGCACTACATTGGGAGTAAGAACAACTATCTCCCCAACCACTATCCAACACAAAGGAAAATGACACAGTATTCAATATAGAGCTTCAAATGGGGCCATGTCAATGGAATAGTGAAAACTATTATTGAAATAAAACTCTACCAAGGGAAGATGTTGTACCCAAGATCCACTAAAATCTAAGATGCATGCTTCCAACATGTCCTCCAATGTTTGGATTTTCCGTTCTATTTTCCCATATGCCTGAGGGTGGATGGTAGTTCTAAGGAATAATTAAGTTCCAAAAGCATACTAAAATCCCCTCTAGACTCGTGAGATAAAATGTGTATCCATATATGATACAATGGATCTCAGGACACCATGCATCTAGACCATCTCATCAACATACCTCTTGGACAAGGCATCCACTACGCCTAAATCCTTGATTGCTTAGAAGTGATAAGATTTCATCAGCTGGTCCACCACTACCCAGATTGCATCTCAACCACCCTGATCCATGGTTAATCCTGTGACTAAATACATTGAGATTTCATCCCACTTCAACTCTGAGAAATCAAAGGGCTTTAGAAAACAACTAGTAACATGGTGCTCAGCCTTCACCTACTAGAACACTAGGTGCCTTTCCTCAAACTCCGCCACTTCCCATTTCAAACCAGGCCACCAGAAACTACTCTCTCAATCCATGGTACATCTTGGAAACTCTTGTGTGTACTACTAAGGGTGATTTATGGAACTCATAGTGGACTTCCTCACACATCACCATTGCAAAAAACAGCTTTCCATAGAACAACATCTGATTCTAACCATCCTCTGACCATCCCTATGGAGTATCACAATGTTCAACACAATCATGCATCACTTCTACATCTGATTTCCCCCACAGAGACTCCTCCACCTACTACATCTGAGAAGACTTCATTTTCATCTGAAATAAGAAGCCTCTACTGACATCCTCTCTTGCATCTAAATGTGAGGATTCCAACTCCACCATCACCCTCCAAGTGTCTGAAGATTCCTAAACTACCTCCTTTTGTGACTTCCTAGTCGAGGAATCATCCATGAAATTTCCCTTTCCTGAGTTGTAAGAAATTTTAAAGTCATATTCCTAGATAAACATCATCCACATATTATTTCATAAGTTAAGATATCATTGGGAAAAGAGATACCTCAAAATCTTGTGATCTTTTAAGAGAACAAGGTGATACCTAATGGGGAAAATTCACCACAACTTCAGCGTGAACACAACCGCTGGTTGCTTTATATGATGCGTTATATAGTTACAATAATAGAGACATGACTACCTATACCCATAGGAGATTACTCCACACTGTTTCATTAGAATGCATCCTAAACCCAGATGGGAAGCATCACAAAACACCTTAAACAACACCCCTTACTCTGGAAACTGGATCACTGGGGCACTGAACAACATCCCCTTCGATAATCAAACAATTCCTGGCACTTCTCACTCCACACAAAATCCCAGTCTTTTCTGGTAAATTCCATCAACAGAGCTGATAATCAAGAGAAATTAGGTATGAATATTTTGTAATAGCCTTCTAGACTGAGAAAACTATGAACCTCTATAGCATTCTTGGGTGCTTCCCAAGAAGGAATTGTCTCAACCTTCAACGGTTCCACTTCTATACCCTGATGAGACACCTCATGTTAAAGGAAGCTTACCTCTCTTATAGAAAATGTACACTTGTAAAACTTCCCATAGAGCTAGTAGCCTCAAAGAACCTCTAAACAGAATAACCATAAACTCGAAGTGTCCATACATTCACCTAAAATCAGTATTCCAGGTATCAACTTCCTTCACCCTCAACTGGTGATACCCAGACCATAGTCCAATTTTAGTGAACCAACTTGTTCCCCTCAGCTGGTGGAAAAGATAATATATCCTTGGGAGAGGGTAATGGTTCTTGATCATTACCTTATTCAACCTCCTGTAGTATATTAACAACATCATACCCCCATCCTCCTTTTTCTCTAACAAGACTAGAGCACCTCCTAGCAACACACTACTCCAGATAAGGCCCTTTTGTATCAGGTCATCTATCTGAATCCTCAACTCCCACATCTTTGATGGTGCCATTTGATGGGGATCCATCGAGATCAGAGAATTACCAGGTTGTAAGTCTACCCTAGAATCAACATCATTTCGAGTGGATAGAGTCACACCTTCTCAAAAAATATCAAGTACCCCTCCCCCCCCCCAACACACACAATAACTCTAGGAACTTTACCATCCACTACTTCCACAAACAGATCAGCCACAAAGAAAAGAATAGGCTCAACACACAGAATACCCACATGAGAGCTCCGCTCACTGAAGAAGGAACATGTTGACCATCTACATTGGAAAAAAAGACTCTAATCAAGAAATATATGATAATAGAATGCATAGAGTACATACTGTAAATTACAAGGATCAAATCATACTGTTACATTTGAAAAAGGAAAAGATCCCCATGGGACTGATGTGGTCTCATCATCAGCATATATCCCCGGCACACATCAAACAGGCTGGTCTGACCTCTGATTAGCATACTCAACAACAGGGGCATGGGAGGCTCTCTACGTCTAGTCCCAAAGCATGGGATAGACTAGGTGTAACAAAAGATTGTGAAGCTCCTGAATCAAACAAATTTCAAGAAAGAGTACTAAAAAAACTGATTGTACCTCAAATGAACTCTGAACCTACTGGAACTATTGCCTTTTAGTGTGAAACTGACCACAACCAGCTCCTCTTCCCCTTCTTTGACGACCGCCTCTTTGCTGTTCATAACCTTGAAGGCCCTGGAGCCTAAGACCTACTACTGATAACCTTGCTCTTCTAAGAACTAGGATGTCTCCCCTCTCATAGTAGACCTCCTCGTGAGTGCATCCTCTCAACTACCTTTGCCTTCTTCTGGACCTCCAAGTATTTCGGAAGGGTAAAGAGAGTAACTGTGTACTAGAGAGAAGGAATAAGTACATCCTCTAGGGGTCTCTCATGAGAATCCTCATCCATAAAGATATTAGGAGAAAAAAATGATATCCTTGAATTTTATCACAATCTCCTATACTAACATACTCCCCTACTAGAGGGAGAGTAACTCCTACCTTTTCTCATCCCTCAGGGTTGAATAAAGGAAATCTTCTTGGAACTACTTCTCAAAATTTAACCATAAAATGTCAACCTCATTCCTTTCCCCTAGGTAAATCATCCGCCACTGACGCATAGCTCCTCGCATCTGGCTCACAACCAAGGAAACCCAATACTCTATTGGAGCCTGTACCAAGCTGAAGCTGATCACAAGATCCTCGAACAAACTCTATGTATCCATGTCTAAAATTATACCCTCATTCTTCCCCATAGTCTAACACCAGAAATCACATAATTTTTTCTTCCACTGGTTGTTCTCCTCCACTAGATCAAACCTTCATCGATCAACCAGGTTAGCCTTCTGAGTGTCCACTACTTGTAATACATGTAAATAAAGACCATGTTCCATGGATGAAAGGTAAACAATGAATTCATATGCCCGATTAGTATGGAATTTTATATAAGATTCATTTTAAATAATTATTTATTTAAATTCCCTGAAATTCCCAATTCAAACAAGAACACGCGTCATTATGATGCATGTACCTCTCCTAGGATCTCTACCATGCAAATGGTGTAGCCTCACATGGCTGTTTGGTAAACTCAAATTCCTTTCATCAAATCACAAGGGGATCTAAAATCACTTGTTCTAGCTAGTCATCCCTGGCTTATGTCACACACCAAGATCACCTGACACTATTTCCTTACCAACTCATGCAATCCTCATTGTGCCTAACTCTAAACTTCATCATGTCTCTTGACCATCACCCTCTTATACAGTTATGTCATGACCCCCTCCCTCCAGATAGGCCCCTTATGAGCTATCAATTGAAAAAGAGAGATAATGACCCCTGAGTCCCACCTTCAATAGGCCCTTGGGTGGCAACCAGCACCAAGGGTATAGAATCTCAAAAAATGGAAGGCATTACGCTTTTATAGGAAACAATATTGGAAGATGAGATGGTCAATCCCAAAACAAATCCAAGAACTATATATAAATGTATATCAAAGGAATCCAAAACAATACCAAATGAATGTTTGAAATATAAATTCTAAAAAAAGAGTCTCTAAAGTAAATACCAAAAGAATAGGATATGTAGTGACAAAACAACATTCCCCAAAGTCCGAGCTATTAATGCCCAGCACAGTCCACATAGTATTTCTAGAAACTTGAAATAAGTTTTATATATGTTGGGTGAGAATACAAGTATACTTATTATGGAAAAATCAAAGTCTCTCGTGAACAAGTGGAATAATCATATTAATTATCCCCTAAGAAAACAGCCTGAAGAATCATGGGCTATCACTACCTAGAAGAGGGAGGATGGAAGAGAATATGGCCAACCATCCACCCTCCCACTGGGATGTTTGGGAAAGACACCCTCCCCTATGAAAATGGGGTTTTTATGATGAGTCAATAAGGTTTCCTTATGAATTTTCCATTCCTTTATGTTTTTAAAATCACAAACACTCTATCTCAAGGTAAATTTTCTTTTCCCCAAAAAATATCTTAATAAGGAAAATTTTCCTTCCCCAGGGAAATTTTCTCCCTACCTATGTTTTCATTATTCTTTCTATAGTTTCTCTATTTCAAACTCATTTTATTTATAAAGTCTAAAAATCAGTATCACATCTAAAGCCTTGGAATCCTATAAATCATTAGATATAGAGTATTCTGTTTTCATATTCTGAATTCTATGAAAATCATATTCAAAATACTATGAAATTTATATTCTGAATTCTATGAAATTCATATTCCGAATTCTCTGTAAATCCGATTCTGAATTCTCTAAAATTTAGATTCTGAATTATAAGAAATTCATATTCCGGATTCTCTGAAAATCAGATTTTGAATTCTTTGAAATTTAGATTCTGAATTCTATGAAATTAAGATTCTCAATTCTCTAAAAATCATATCTGAATTCTCTAAAATTCAGATTCTGAATTCTCTAAAATTTAGACTATTAATTATCTGAAATTTAGACTCTGAATTCCTTAGAATTCAGACCGCAAATTCAACAGAATTATGACTCCAAATTCCTTAGAATTTTGACTCTGAATTCCTCAGAATTTCGACTCTAAATTCCTCATAATTCAGAATCTGAATTCCTAAAAATTCAGACTCTGGATTCATTGGAATTCAGACTCCAAAATTTATAGAATTCAGGTTGTGAATTCATTGGAAAACAGAATCTGAACATCCATGATTTATAGTCTCCAAGTACTTATTTCCTTAGACTGTGAACTTTATTTTTCCTTAGAATCCGAAAATTGGATTTGGTTAAGCAACCATATTTTTATTACTCTTGTTTTATTTATGTTATGATGCCATACAATCTTTTTCTAATTAACCATTGTTTGAGTGACACGTGTACAGGTCCTCCAAAATCAAGGAAACATATGACTGTTGGAGGAGGGAGTGGACCATTGGAGAAATGCATATAAATAAGAGCTCATTTGAACAAGCTCATAATAACTAAAAAATGTTGATCACTCTAGATATTTCATGCTGCTGAAGTAATTCATAGAGAGAGAGACTCTCATTCCTTGTGTGTACTGAACATCTTGTTCATCTTGCTTCATACGACTCTGATTATTGCTGTGTACAATCGAGGACTTATGGAGATAGGAGGATAGAGGTTCCAACAACCTTAAAGTTCAAGGACTTCCTTGATAACGAAGACAGAGGTGTCCACTACCTTGAATTTCGAGGGCTTTCAAGGATAGAAAGATAGATTTTGATATTCCTATTGAGGGCTTACCCTAGTATGGGTAAGACATACTTTCTTGAAAGTATAAATCAAGGGAAATTTATCCATGGTTGTTGGATACCCTTCACATTGGGTTAAAAGATTTCGTACTTGTTACATGTTTTTTTAAGTTTATTTTCTACTGGATTTTGATAAAGGAAGAAAGTATAACCTTATTATACTTCCTTTTTCTTTTATATACTCTGATCAGTAATATTCTATACACTTTTCGGTACAACATTTTCCTTGTAAACTTTTATTAAGTTTCATTTCCAGAGCCATATTTCTAGAACCTAGAAAACATGTAGATTTAAGAGGTCTTGTGAATTTACATTATTTAACTTTGTTAAAAATGGTTTTCCTTAATGTTAAAAATGAATGTTTTTAGACATACAATTCACCCCCCCCCCCTCCCTCTTGTAATTGAGCATCTACATTCATATTTTGATCCAACAATTGGTATCAGAGCAAGTCTCTGAAATACTTATATTCACATGTAAGTTTTCTTGCTCAAGTTTTCATTGTTCTAATTTTTTCTTGCTTAGAATTTTTATCCTTTTTTACAAACATTTACTATTAACAAGTTAGGTGGAAAGATATTTTCTTTTAGATGGAAGGAATGAATGTTGGTTAAATTGACAATCTAAATACTACTAGACCACCTATATTTGATGGGAATGATTATGAATATTGTAGATATCTTATAAAGACTTTTGTTATTAATACAAGAGTGGAAAATTTCAATATACTTACTTTAGATTAAAATATTCTTGATAAGGAAGTCAGAACTTTTACTAATCAAGAATAGTCAGAATATCTACTAAACTACAATGTACGCAATACTTTGTTGTGTTCCATGACAAGGAATATATATAGTCATATTTCTTCTTGTGAAGTTATAAATTATATTTGCCATAAATTGAATGTTACTCATTTTGGTAAATCCAAAGTTATAGAAACTATAAGAGCTATGCTTTGTGCAGAATATCATGGATTTATATTTCCTTATAGAGAACCAGTGTTGTAAAGACCCGGAAATTTAATGGAAATTATTTTCTTAATTTTATTTGGAATTTTAAAAGAACTCAGTTTCTGACGGTGCCTGATTCCGAGGCCCGGTGTGCCCGAAATCATTTTCCGAAGTTTAGATCGGGTACGTTCAGTGAACGGACAAGCGAGTTTTTCTATCTTTTGAACCGGTGCTTGGAATTGATATCTGAGGGCACTGATGAACTCGCAATGCCGATAATTGCTTAAGGGGACCTTAAGTGCAGTTGCGTTTTGTTGCATGAGGTGGTTAATTTTTGGGGATTAGATAATTCTTAAATAAATTGTTGTGTTACAATTTATTTTATGTGGAAGTTAATTTCTTCATAGAGAAGTTGGATGTGGGGCCACACCCCACCTAACTTCCCATGAGAGGGTATGACTAAGGGTGGTGGGGTCCACACGAAACCCCAACCCTTCACCTTCCCTTTAACCCCCATGAACTTCCCCCCATTTAACACCCCTTGTGTTTAAATGTATAACTTTACAACCCCCTTAAACTCCCTTGCTTTTAATGTGTCAACTCCCCATTAATCTCCTCTTCCATTAAGTTTGTTAGCTCCTCTTATATTTTGTAACTCTTCACCTTTTCCTTCCACCATTAATTCATGCCAACATTCCTTAATTAATGATATGAGTCTCTTCATTTGTTTAATTAAGTGGTTTGGTTTGAATTTTAAATTTTTGTGGTGTGAATAAAAATAATATCATGGGATATTATTTTGAGTTAGAGTTTTTTGTGTGTGGGAAAACGTTAGCAAAGTCCGAGAGTTTTTGGGAGAGCTTTGGTGTGAAGAAGAAGAGAACTTTCCTTCGATGAATAATGATGCATCTTCAACGAAGAACGGTTATTCTTCGATGAATAACACCTTCCCTTCAACGTAGAACGACTCGACGTCCACGGTTATCCATCCTCTTCTTCCATAGTAACAAGTGAGGAGATGTCATTTCCTCCTCGGACGCACCCCGACATCCACAGATTCTACGTCTGACCCCGCGACACCGTTCTCTGCGACACCCGACGTGCGACGTCAAATATCCAAGTAGGGGAATTTATTTGGTGTTCTCTTATCTTTTGATAAAAGAACGACGAGCGCGGACCAACCAATTCCAGGTTGATCTGCGGATCGTTCGTTCATGCGGATTGATGTTTAGGATTTTTGTTTTTTTCCGTGAATTATTTCTTGTCGTACATAGACTTCTAATAGATGGCCACTTGCTATCATTATAACGGGAGGTGGTCGGATTGCACGAACATGGCCGACCCTCCTCCCCCCCTTGTTATTGAATTTTTTGCGGCATGGGAAAGGCGGCGCGGTGCTGTTACACCGTGCGGAAAATTATGAGGAAGGGCTAAGAAGCGCGTCGTCGTCACGCCGCGCCAATTAAGTTGAACAAGCCACGGTGTCGTCGTACCATGTCGGAAAATGACAAAAGAAGCAGCACGGGTATTGTGGGATCTTTGCAGCGAAGGTCGGGTCTCGGGATGATCACTGGTGAAGACCGCAGGCGAATCGGACCACCGGAGCATGTCCGGTGGTCCGCGGAAGCCTCCGCCGGCACGCCATGCCGACGCAGCGGCGCCGGCGGTCGGGGGTGGCGGCGCCCGGAGCGCCGCCGGAAGAATCCTCCGCGGCTGAAGCCGCGGTGGCGGAGCACGGTCCCGCGACCACGCGGGACCGGAGGGGGCGGTGGGAAGCGGCCGGCTGCCGCGTCCGCTGGCACGGGCGGCCCCACGCGGGGCCGCGGTTCTTCACGCGGGGGCAGCGCCCCGCTCTGCTCCGCTCCGCCGTAACCGGCCGAGCCGACCCACCGGCGGGGCCGGGTCGCGCCCAGGTCAGGCCGGGCCACCCCGGCCGGGCCGGGTCGCGCCAACCTGGTCGGTTCGGGCCCAGACCCCCCGTTTTTGGATCACTTTCGGTCAAATGCCCATATCTTGGGATACGGACCTCTGATCGAGGCACCGTCAGCGCAGATGCGATCCTTGGACCGAGACGGTCGTTTTGACATATTACACTCAAGGTTTAGGAATACTTTGGGTTCAGCTGGGTTGGTTCGTGCACGGAACCAACCGGGCCCTCGGAGCGGAAACGTTCATAACTTGAACTCCGGACTTCCGATTGACGTGCCGTCAACTTTGATGGATTCCTCTAGGTGAGACGGATCTTATGGCTTACTCCACTCAAGGATTGGATGTCGTTGGAGTGCGGTCGGGTTGGTTCGCTAACGAAACCAACCGGGCCCTTGGAAAGAAAAAGCCAATAACTCACAGACCGGGCGTCTGATAGACATGTCGTCTATCTCGTTGAATTCCTCTTGATGAGACGGAACTTTTGGCATACTTTGCCCGAGTTTTGGTTGCTGTTGGATAGTGGCCGGGTTGGATTGTACCCGAAATCCAACCGGGCCACTGGAACGGAAAAGCTGATATCTTTCAGACCAGACGTCCGTTTGACGAACCATCAGCGGCATTGGTGATCACATTGAGAAACGGTCCATATGAGTATACCCTATGAGAGTTCGGGGTACAGTTGAGATACGGTCGGGTTGGTTCGCACACGAAACCCACCGGGCCCTGGGGACGAAAATTCTAGTAACTCACAGACCGGGCGTTCGATTGACGCGTCGTCTGTTGCATTGAGATCCCTATGACAAGGCGGTCCTTTGAGATACTTCTTTCTGGGACTTTGAGATACATGGAGTGTTGAAATATAGCTTGAGGAGAGGACCCTCCCAAAGATGAGAGTGCGGAGTACGGAGACCGTGTAGCTGGCTGAGACCTGACGACTGCTTGACTGACTCGACTTGGAGTGAGTCGACTAGCCCAGTGGAAGAAGCACTACTTTTTGAGGTGCAGACCCATGGCGGACGGAGCACTACCTGTCTGATAGTGCAGACTCGCAGTACTCATCTGGAGAGTACCTCTGCAGGCTACTAGGGGGTGTGCACTACTGTGTTTGGGGGGCATACCCCGACGGGAATCACTACTGTGTTTGGGTGGTTGACCCGCGGTACTCGACAGGAGGAGTACCTCAGCAGTCTTAGGTTAGTGAGCAGTACCTCGGAGTCGGGACAGGACCACTGTACACTCTAGAGATGGGGCTCTTCAGCAGTTACGGTTTCGATACTGAAAATCCTAGTTTGAGCTGAGACTTTTGACCTTTTTGTTTACCTCATGATTGAGATGGGTCACTTGATAACTTAGGTATATGTATGGGTATATACCTGGGTAGTGGTTATCCGTTGATTTCATGATCTTGGTGTTTTCCTCATAATTGAGATGGGTTACTTGATAAATTAGGTATATGAATGGGCATATACCTAAGTAGATGATATCTGTTGAGATCTTATTTTTGGTTATCCATGTAGGTTTTAGTGAGACCTTGAGAGTCTCAGGGTCCCTACTGAGTATCGTTATACTCACCCCTGCACGGGCTATGCCCGCACCTCGTTGTGTTGGTTGCAGACGACGGGCAGTGCGGACGGAGGCTGAGTGTTCCAGGACTGGACGGTACCCGGAGGTGGACTACATGACGAGTCAGTACCCAGAGGTGGAGTACACGACGAGTCAATATCTGGAGGTGGACTTCACGGCGAGACGACACTCGGAGGAGGTTGAAGGCAGAGAGCGTTGTGGAGGCTATCTCTACCTACCCTTCAGGTAGGATCTGTGGTGGATGATCCAGGAGCTGCGCCATCGATACCTACCCTTCAGGTAGGATCCTAGGAGGAAGACCCAGGAGCCACTTCCGTTCATCCAGCTATTGTCTTTTTCTGTTGTACTTTGTTCAGTTGTAGTTGTACATTCATTTGGGTGTGTATTCCGGCCCATTTACCTTTCAGCACTTCTCTTTGTACTTAGTGTTTTACTTCCTCTTATACTCTGTGGTGTTTTGTTTACTTTTATAATGCAATTCCTTCCCAGTTATCAAGATTTACGGCTTTGTAGCTAGTCGCCAGCCCCTGGCCTATGGAAGGATGGCTTGGGGTAGTCACGACACGGGCCCTGAGGACGGGTCGTGACAAATTGGTATCAGAGGAGTCGATTCTACTACAGAACTTATAAATCTGATATTTTCTTTCTGTGAAGCAATAGTGTTAAGAGTACCGAGTGTGGTTTTCAGTTCAGGGAGTCCAGTGTTGGTGCGGGCGGCCGACGTATCCATACACCAGGAACCTGATAACTGATTTTGGACTTTGTGCACGAAAACACTGATTGCGTGTGTGTTTCCAGAAGTTTTTAAATGTCAGCTCAAACCAGGTCATCTCACCAGGTATAATCGTTTGACCGTGTCACGTTGTTTCTTTCAGGATGCCTTTTCACGGACGACCAGCTAGATCCCAGAGGGATGTGCATACTGACAGCCTGCCGAGCGATGAGGCTTCGGTCCAGGGCCCTCTTGCAGTTGAGGCACCAGCGGAGGCACCAGCGGTACTACCATACGTTGGGCCAGCGATGCCACTAGCCCCAGAAGTAGGTGATGCACGCCACTTGAGTGCGCTGCACGAGTTCTAGCACCAGAGGCCACCCAGGTTCCGAGGAGAGACGGACCCGCAGGCGGCTGAGGATTGGCTGGAGGCTGTGGTGAGAGTCTTCAGGCTAGTGGGGACGCCAGCAAACTTCATGGTGATCTTTGCTGCCAGCCTTCTTTAGGAAGTAGCAGGCAGGTGGTGGAGCCACTTTTTCCAGTTTTGGGATGAGATTACCTTCACATGGGAAGACTTCGAGACCTTATTCAGGGTGGAGTTTGTGCCAGTAGTCTGCACCCCTAGCGTGTTCAGGAGCTGCTGCCTTTGCCACATGATTTTCGTTTTGTATCTGATTCATCTGTGGGCAGAATACAAATGATGCAGAGGTCCAAGAGGACCAGATCCATCCGTACAAGAAGCAGGAAGTGTTATGAATTTGGCAGGAAGGGTCACCTGGCATGTGACTGTCCAACCCTCCGTACTGTCGATCCGCAGGCGTTAGAGGAGCCACCGAGGAAGAAGCAGCGACGAGTGCTTGAGCAACAACCGAGTAGTGGACAAGGCATTAGAGCTCCGGGAGCAGGTGTACAGGAGCGGAACTAGTGGATACCTCCCTTGTACTTCTAGTTCCATGTTGTTGTTGTATTCGTGTCTTTGTACTATGAGCTGCAATAATAAAAAGACACTTATCTTTGTGATGTTTTCTCTCCTGATCTTTTGTTTGGTTGATACTAAGAGGTCCCGATTAAAACGGTTGACTTGACCCTCACTTTCGATATTTCTACTGGAGGAGACCCAGTGACCTCACACTAATGCCGACAGCGTGACTCGACCCTTGGTGGCGAGAGTGACGGTTGGATCTCTTGGTAGTTACGTCGAGGCCTTACGACGTCATCCATGGCATGAATACATCATTCATGTCAGGATTGATTGTATTAGGCAATGGGCGTGGTTCATCCAGGGGATGAGATCGAGTTTCTCCTTTCGGTAAAGGAGAAATTTTAGCAGCTCTTTCAGATCACATGCAAAGAAGGTGCAGATCATCTAGGAGCGGATGAAGACTGCATAGAGCAGTAAGAAATAGGAAACCGGCTCCAGTCTTAGAAAATCGAGCGTGTTAAATGTTTCAAGAAGAGGAAGCTTTAAGGAGAGATGAGTCTACGGAGCAGCAGACGTTGAGGCAGAGCTAGGAGAGCAGCATGAGGTGGTGTAAATCTTAACATGCAACAACCACCCACCTTAGTTATCCCCTCCAGGCTCAGGGAGATAGAGGGCGGAGGAAGAGTGCAGCTGCATGCGGTCAAGGAGTGTGACCCAATGGCTCTAAAAATGATTCAAGGGACAGTATGTATCTACAACTAGCTGCTTTAGTAATGGACGTCGATATGAATCATTCCTTGCTTTCACAAATCTTGTTCTAGACCTAGAGTTTCCGGTAATCCGTGGACATGACCCTCACGTCTGGAGATACCTTGGGAGGAGACTCAATAATCACACTTATGCCGACGGTGTGGTCAGACCCTCGAGGTGAGAGTTTCGGTTGGAATATCTTGGTGGCAGTGTCGAGGCCTTATGACGTTATTTTGAGTATGGAATGGGCAATAACTGTTCATACTCAAATTGACAGTTTTAGAAAAACGTCGGGATGGGTTTTCCTTGGTCAGTGAAAAGGAAACCCCAGGCAGCACAGGATAAACTCTTGCACAGGAGGGTGTGACCGATCACTCTTGAGTCAGTCAACCTTACCCTCATGGCAGCAGTCGTTTGAGTTTCAGTTCTAACAGGAATTGGAGACCTCTAGAGTTCGAGGATGACGATCACGTCCTTATACGGGTCTCACCTCGATGAGGTTTACGGAGATGTGGCCAAGGCGGCAAGTTATCTCTAAGGTTCAATGGACCTTTCTAGGTCCTCAGCTGGGTAGGCGAGGTGGTTTACCACTTGAACCATCCACCTCAGTTGCACCAGGTGCACGACATTTTCCTAGTATCTCAACTGAGGAGATATGTGCTCGACCCTTCGCATATCATCGACAATGAGGAGCAGGACGATGGCGATGGGGTTACTTCCACGGAGGTTCCAGTGGGGATCGAGGATCGACAGGAGTGGATCCTATGAGGATAGTCGATTCCTCGGGTGCGCTTTCTTTGGAAGTACGGGAATTTCTAGGTAAGCACATGGGAGTGGAAGGCTCAGGTGCGTGCTGAGTACCGCTTTTGTATCCCTAGTTAGTGTTAAAGATTTACGGGGATGTAAAGCCCCGAGGTGGGAGTAATGTAAAGACCCGTAAATTTCAAGGAAATTTTTTTCTTAATTTTCTTTGGAATTTTACAAGAACTCAGTTTCTGACGGCGCCTGATTCTGAGGCCCGGTGTGCCCGGAATCATTTTCCGAAGTTTGGCTCAGGTACGTTCAGTGAACGGACGAGCGAGTTTTTCTATCTTTTGAACTGGTGCTTGGAATTGAAATCTTAGGGTACCGATGAACTCACAACGCCAATAATTTCTTAAGGGGACATTAAGCGCAGTTGTGTTTTGTCGCATAAGGTGGTTAATTTTTGGGGATTTGATAAGTCTTAAATAAATTGTAGTGTTACAATTTATTTTATGTGGAAGTTAATTTCTTCATAGAGAAGTTGGAGGTGGGGCCACACCCTACCTAACTTCCCATGAGAGGGTATGACCAAGGGTGGTGGGGTCCGTACGACACCCCAACCCTTCATCTTCCCTTTAACCCCCACTAACTTCCCCCCATTTAACACCCCTTGTGTTTAAATGTATAAATTTACAACCCCCTTAAACTCCCTTGCTTTTAATGTGTCAACTCCCCATTAATCTCCTCTTCCATTATGTTTGTTATCTACTCTTATTTTTTGTAACTCTTCACCTTTTCCTTCCACCATTAATTAATTCCAACATGCCTTAATTAATGAGATGAGTCTCTTCATTTGTTTAATTAAGTGGTTTGGTTTGAATTTTATATTTTTGTGGTGTGAATAAAAATAATATCATGGGATATTATTTTGAGTTAGATTTTTTGGTGTGTGAGAAAACTTTAGCAAAGTCCTAGAGTTTTTGGGAGATCTTTGGTGTGAATAAGAAGAGAACTTTCCTTCGACGAAGAACGACGCATCTTCAACGAAGAATAGTTCTTCTTCGATGAATAGCAACTTCCCTTCAACGTAGAATGACTCGGCGTCCACGGTTCTCCATCCTCTTCTTCCATAGCAACATGTGAGGAGACGTCGTTTCCTCCTCAGACGCACCCCGACGTTCACGGAATCTATGTCTAACCCCGCGATGCCGTTCTCCGCGACACCCGACGTGCGACATCAAATATCCAAGTAGGGGAATTTATTTGGTGTTTTCTTATCTTTTGAGAAAATAACGACGAGCGCGGACCAACCAATTCCAGGTTGATCCGCCGATCGTTCGTTCATGCAGATTGATGTTAAGGATTTTTGTTTTTGTCTATGAATTATTTCTTGCCGTACATCGACTTATAATAGATGGCCGCTTTCTATCATTATAACGAGAGGTGGTCGGACCACACGAACATGGCCGACCCTCCTCCCCCCCTTGTTGTTGAATTTGTTGCGGCACGTGAAAGGTGGCGTGGTGCCGTTACACCGCGCGGAAAATTATGAGAAAGGGCTAAGAAGCACGGCACAGTTGCGCCGCACCGGAAAATTAAAAACGAAGTCGCACGGGCGTTGTGGGATCTTTGCAGAGAAGGTCGGGTCCTGGGATGATCACTGGCGAAGACCGCAGGCGAATCGGACCACCAGAGCATGTTCGATGGTCCGCGGAAGCCCCCGCCGGCGCCGCGGCGCCGGCGGTCGGGGGCGGCCGAGCCTGGAGCACCACCGGAAGAATCCGCCGCGGCTGAATCCGTGGCCGCGGAGCGCGGTCCCTTAGCCATGTAGCGCGGTCCCTCAACCGCGCGGGACCGGAGGGGGGCGGCGGAACGGGGCCGGCTGCCGCGTCCGCTGGCACGGGCGGCCCCACATGGGGCTGCGGTTCTTCACGTGGGGGCAGCGCCCCGCTCCTCTCCGCTCCGCCGTAACCGGCTAAGCCAACCCACCGGCGGGGCCGGGTCGCACCCAAGCTGGGCCGGGTCGCGCCAACCGGGTCGGTCCAAGCCCAGACCCCCCGTTTTTTGATCACTTTCGGTCAAATGCACATATCTTGTTCTACGGACCTCTAATCGACGCACCGTCAGCGGCGATGCAATCCTTGGACCGAGACGGTCGTTTTGACATATTACACTCATGGTTTCTGAATACTTTGGGTTCGTCCAGGTTGGTTCGTGCACGGAACCAACCGGGCCCTCGGAGCGGAAACGCTCATACCTTGAACTCCGGACGTCCGATTGACGTGTCGTAGACTTTGATGGATTCCTCTAAGTGAGAAGGATCTTCTGGCTTACTCCACTCAAGGTTTGGATGTTGTCGGAGTTCGGTCGGGTTGGTTCTCTCACGAAACCAACCGGGCCCCTGGAAAGAAAAAGCCAATAACTCACAGATCGGGCGTCCGATAGACATGTCGTATGTCTCGTTGAATTACTCTTGATGAGACGGAACTTTTGGCATATTTCGCCCGAGTTTTGGTTGTTGTTGGATAGTGGCTGGGTTGGATTGTACCCGAAATCCATCCGGGCCCCTGGAACGGAAAAGCCGATATCTTTCAGACCAGACTTCCATTTAACGAACCGTCAGCGGTATTGGTGATCACATTGAGAAACGGTCCATATGAGTATACCCTATGAGAGTTCGGGGTATAGTTGATATATGGCCGGGATGGTTCGCACACGAAACCAACCTGGCCCCGGGGATGAAGAGGCTAGTAACTCATAGACCGGGTGTCCGATTGATGCGCCGTCTGTTGCGTTGAGACCCCTATTATGAGGCGGTCCTTTGAGATACTTCTTCGTGGGACATTGAGATACTTGGATTATCGACCTGTAGCTCATGGAGTGGACCCTCCCAGAGACGAGCGTGCGGAGTACGGAGACCGTGTAGCCGGCTGAGACCTGACAACTGCTTGACCGACTCGACTTGGAGTGAGTCGACTAGCCTGGTGGACGGATCACTACTTTGTGAGGTGCAGACCAATGGCGGATGGAGCACTACCTGTGTGACAGTGCAGACCCACGGTGCTCATCCGGAGAGTACCTATGCAGGCTACTAGGGGTGTGCACTACTGTGTTTGGGTGGCATACCCCGGTGGGAAGCACTACTGTGTTTGGGTGGCCAACCCGCGGTACTCGATAGGAGGAGTACCTCAGCAGTCTTAGGTTAGTGAGCAGTACCTCGGAGTCGTGACAAGACCATTGTACACTCCAGAGACGGGGATCTTCAGTAGTTACAGTTTCGATAATGAAAATCCTAGTTTGAGCTGAGACTTTTGACCTTTGTGTTTACCTCATGATTGAGATGGGTCACTTGATAACTTAGGTATATGTATGGGCATATACCTGGGTAGTGGTCATCCGTTGATTTCATGATCTTGGTGTTTTCCTCATGATTGAGATGGGTTACTTGATAACTTAGGTATATGCATGGGCATATACCTAAGTAGAGGATATCTGTTGAGATCATCTTTGTGGTTATCCATGTTGGTTTTATTGAGACCTTGAGGGTCTCGGGGTCCCTACTGAGTATCGTTATACTCAACCCTGCACGGGCTATGCCCGCACCTCGCTGTGTTGGTTGCAGACGACGGGCAGTGCTGACGGGGGCTGAGTGTTTGAGGACTGTATGGTACCCAGAGGGGGACTACACGACGAGTCAGTACCCGGAGGTGGACTACACGACGAGTCAGTATCTGGAGGTGGACTTCACGGCGAGATGACACTCAGAGGAGGTTAACGGGCGAGAGCGTTGTGGAGGCTATCTGTACCTACCCTTCTGGTAGGATCCGTGGTGGACGATCCAGGAGTTGCGCCATCTGTACCTACCCTTCAGGTAGGATCCGAGGAGGACGACCCAGGAGCCACTTCCGTTCTTCCAGCTGTTGTCTTTTTCTGTTGTACTTTGTTCAGTTGTAGTTGTACTTTCATTTGGGTTTGTATTCTAGCCCATTTACCTTTCAGCACTTCTCTTTGTACTTAGTGTTTTACTTCGGCTTGTACTCTGTGGTGTTTTGTTTACTTTTATAAGGAAATGCCTTCCTAGTTATCGGGATTTACGCCTTTGGTGCTAGTCGCCAGCCCCTGGCCTATGGAAGGCAGGCTTGGGGTAGTCACGTCACGGGCCCCGAGGATAGGTCGTGACAAGTGTGTAAGGTAAAACAAAGGTTTATAACTATTGTAAACAGTTTACAATCAATTGGTGAGAAAGGTTAAGATGATAAGGCACCTGTGAAATAGATTATATATATCATTCCTAATGAGTGGGAATATAAAAGAATGGATATTGGTGAGAATTGGAAAGTATCTCAAATTACTCTTGATGAGCTTTTTGGAACTCTTCTTCAACAAGAGACAATAATGAAAATATATGTTTATATTAATAAGAATAAAAATCGTAATAGAAGTTTAGCCTTTACTACTACGAAATCCAAGACTCCTGAAAGGGTTACAAGATCCAATTCAAAGAAAATAATTGTTTTATCTAAATCTAGAGAAATTTAACATTATAAGAATGATTTAGCTAATCTTTCTCAAAGGATGAACAAGATAGTTGGAAAGAAATACTTTCACTATATATTTAAGAAGAAAGAAATAAAGTATAAGAAAGTCTTTGAAGTCACTTGATATGAATGCAAAAGAGCAGGGCATATAAGGCCAGATTATTCTATGCATAATAAATAGTATAGAAAGGAAAAAAATCTACGAGGAATAGAAAGAAGTACTAAAAAACTAAATATAATAAAGTTTTAAAAATTAATGACATCTAGAGTGCTAGTGGTGGAGACTCTTCTGATGAAACCTTAGAGTATGAATCTTTTGGTCAGAAGAATCTTTGTTTACTAGCCAGATTACCTATTGAAAATTATTGTCTAATGGCCAAGGTACTCAATACTGAATCTATAACAAATGTATCCCTGAATTAAAATTATAGTGATAATGAATATTATGAATCTTCGGATGAAGAATCTCATTTTGATGAAGATAATATTTTACTTACGAATGAAGAAGTATCTAGGTTTTCTAAACTCCTTGAGAATGAAAATTCTAAACTCAAGAAAAAGCTTAATAAGGAAAATTCTAGAATTTCTATTCTTATTAATGAAGTATCAGATCTTTCTAAAGATCTTGATAAAAAAATATTATTTTAAAAGTATTTCAAAAAACCTTGAGGAAGTTAATTCTGATAAGGATAAACTTTCTAAGGATGTTGAAAAAGTAATTCATTGGAAAAATATTTTAGAGACTAACTCTAGTGCTAAAACCAATGTTTTTTAGGATAAAAACACAATTATTAGACTAAATTCAGAAATATTATCCTTGAGGAAGTGTTTTTCAAACTTTAACTTAGGTAAGGAAAACTTTGATAAGATGTATTCCCAAATTCATCCTCTAAGGAATAATTTTAGATTTGGTTATACTCATTCTAAACTATTTTTTAGTAACAATTATTTTGTTCCTCAAAGTGCCCCATTCTGCACTAAATGTCAGTGTGCTGGACATTGGGAAAAAAATTGTTCCTTAAACAAAACATAGTCTTTAGGTTTTCCTAAGGCTTATTTTTCTAAGAAACTATAGATTTCTAAAATATTTCTTTTTGAAGTTTCTGGATCCAATAAATTTTAGGTTTCAAAAGTATAACACTCATATTTTCAAGAAAATAAATAAAGTACAAACATGAATACATGGTACATGGATAGTGTATGTTCTCAACATATGACTGGTAACAAAAACATCTTTGAAAAGATTATCAAGACGAAAGGAGGAAAAGTAACTTTCGAAAATATGATAAGGGAAAAATTATTTGTATAGGTAACATTGTTCTTCTTGGAAAAACTTTGATTTCAAATGTTTTATTTGTTAATGATATTAAGCACAACCTCATTTGCATAAGTTAGTTATGTGATGAAGGTTACCTTGTGAGTTTTAGGAATGATAAATGTTTAGTACAAAATTACAAGGAAGATTTTATTCTTTCTACAAATAGGAAAGAGAATGTATACACACTAAACATAGAAGACCATAGGATCCAAGACCTACCTTTCCTTAGTGCAATGGAAGATCATTCTTGGTTATGGAATAGAATATTAGCACACTGTAACCATAGAAACATATGAAAAATCTCTATGAAAAGACTAGTTAAGGATGTACTGGAGCATAGATTTGATTCTTCAAAAATGTGTGATCCTTGTCAATTTCTCTAGAAAAATAAATCAAGCATTAAATCAGACGATGAAGCCTCAACTAATGATGCATTACAGTTGGTGTATATAGATCTTTTCATTACAACACAAACTAGAAGCATTGGAGGCAAATATTTTGTATTTATCTTAGTTGATGATTATACTAGATTTATGTGGGTCTATTTTCTAGCAAAAAAATGTGAAGCTTTTTCTTATTTTAAAATTTTTAGAGCCCAAGTTAAAAATGAGAAAAATCAGCGATTAATAACTATTCATAGTGATCATGGAGGAGATTTTCAAAATTTTGTTTTTGAATATTTTTGCAGTAAAAAAAGGCATTACTCATAAATTCCCATCACCAAGAACCCCTCAACAAAATAGTGTTGTTAAAAGAAGAAATCAAATTCTTTAAGAGATAACTAGAACCATGTTGACTTAATATTCAGTAGCCAAACATTTTTGGGCTAAAGTTGTAAGTACTACTTGTTATATTATAAATCGAGTTTCGATTAGACATGTTCTTAACAAAACCCCTTATGAGTTATAGAATGGTAGAAAACCTAGAATTTCCTACTTCAAGGTATTTTGTTGCAATGTATTCATTTTGAATACTAAATATAATCTATATAAATTCAAACCCAAATATGATGAAGGAATTTTCCTAGGCTACTCCAGAATTTCTAAGGATTATAGATTTTTCAATAGAAACACTTGTATTGTTTAAGAAATAGTACATGTAAAATTTGATGAAACTGATCCCTTTGTTTTTAACCAACCTCAACCAATATCTTGTTGTGTGTTTTCAAAAATTTATTATCAACCCTTGATAGAAGATCCTTCTGGTAAGGAAAATGTTCAAGAAAATGTCTCTGAATCATTTACCCCAGAAGATTTCTTACCATATGTTGATGAATAGGTTTTAAAAACTCAAACCATGCGTTTCTTAAGAATCATCCCAGTGATAGTATCATTGGTGATGTAAATCAACCTGTAAGGACTAGAAGTTCCTTAAGAAATGAATTAGAACATCTATCCTTTCTAAATTTGAACCAGAAAGCACTGATGAAGCTTTAGGTGATGATGATTGGATAAAATCTATGCAAGATGTTCTAAATGGATTCAAAAGGACTAAATCTGGATCATAGTTAAAAGACCTAATAAAACATCTATAATTGGAGTAAAGTAGGTCTTCAAAAATAAGTTTGATGAAAATGGAATCATAATAAGAAATAAATATAGATTAGTTGCTAAAGGCTATAATTAATAAGAAGTAATAGACTATGAAGAAACATATGCTTCAGTAGCTAGACTTGAGTCTATTCATATTTTACTTGTCTTTGCAGCATTCTTTAATTTCAAACTTTTTCAAATTTATGTTAAATGTGGTTTCTTTAATGGTTATGTTCAGGAGGAAGTTTTTGTTGAACAACCTCCTAGTTTTGAAGATACAAAACATCCTAAACATGTTTTCAAACTTACCAAATCTCTACATGGAATTAAATAAGCCCCTAAGGCCTGGTATGATAGACTTATAGGATTTTTGTTACAAAACAATTAAACTAAGGTAAATTTTGATCCAACCCTTTTTAAAATAAAGATAAGAAAAATGTTTTGATTTTTCAAATTTATGTTGATGACATTATATTTGGCTTAACTCTGCAATCTTTAACTGATTCGTTTTCTAATCTAATGAAATCTGATTTTAAAATGAGTATGATGGGTGAGTTGATATTTTCCTTGGATTTCGATTTTCTAAAAAACCAGAAGGAATTTATATATCTCAATATAAGTATATTAAATTTCTTATTAAAAATTATGGATATGAAAACAGTAAGAGCATAAGTACTCCCATTAGTACCTCAAATTCCCTTGATCTTGATGAAGCTGGGAAACCAGTGAATCAAACATCATTTAGAGGTATGATAGGAAGTCTAATATACTTGACAGCTAGTCATCCAGAGATAATGTTTTTTGTGTTCTTATGTTTCAAATATCAATCCAATCCTAAGGAATCTCATTTAAATGTTATGAAAGGATTTTTTTTCTACTTGAAGGGAACCATGGATTTAGGACTTTTTTATACTTCTGGAAATGATTTTGTTTTAAAAAAAATTAGATGCTGACTTTAGTTGATGTATAATGGATAGAAAAAGTACACCCATAACTTTTCATTTATTAGAAAATTCATTAGTTTCTTGGTCATGAAAAAAGCAACACTGAGTAGCACTTTCCACTGCTAAAGCTGAATATGTAGCACCTGGAAGTTTTTGTGCTCAAGTGTTGTGGATGCAACACACACTCATAGAATATGGTATTAGTTTTACCAAAGAAAAAATATTGTGTGATAATACTAGTTCCATTTACTTAAGTAATAACCTGTCACATCACTCTCATAAAAAACATATAGATATTAGGCATCACTTTCTTAGGCATAACACACAAAAAGGAGATAACATTCTTCAATTTATCTGAACGCAAGATAAAATTGCAAATATTTTCACAAAATATTTACCCAGTGATAGATTTGAATTCATTAAAAGGAATTTTTGAATGATAACCAGAAGTTAATCTTCTATGTTAACTTATTTTTGAAACCAATCTTCTAATAGTAACAAGCTCCTTTTCATAGGGTGAGTACATTTGATTATTAATATATTTTTCATATTCAAAATTTTTCCTTAGATAAAATTTTTTTGTAGTCAAATTTTTTCGTAGTTAAAATTATCCATAGTCAAAATTCTCGTAATCAATTTTTTTCATTAAATTTTTTTAAATTTTTCCAGAATCTAAAGTTCTTCAAGAATAATTTTCCTAATTACTTATAATTTCCATAAGCAAACCAAAAGGTTTGTTTCCTTTCCTAAATTTTTCATAATCATTTTTTTTATGTCACTATTTTAATTTTGATTTAAACTTTTCAGATTCACTTTTCCAAAAATCCAAATGTTTATCTTAAAAACCTCAAACGATCAAAACCTATCAAAATTCTTATTCGGTTATCATCCCAACTGTCAGATTTGATCAGAAGTATTTCAACTAATGGATTAACCGTGGAAGTTGAACCATCACCCCAAACACCTATATAGGGACCCCCTAATGGTTGTCCTGCATCAATATTCAAGCTTTGGTGTGATGAATCCCTGTTGATCTACTTAATGATGTTCTGAATATTCAAAGTTTTCTTAATTATGAATTTCTATACAAGCGTATCCTCAAAAAGAAATGGCTTCTATAAAAGAAATCTCTAAGTGGAAAATATACAGAGAGAGTTTAGTTGATCCCAAATTATTTTCTAAGTATGATTCCATCATTTAAATGAATATCAAGTTAAATAGCTGGGAGAGCCTATGTATATCCAACCTGAGGGCATAGGATCTGCTATATCTGGAGTTGTTAGTCGAGTTCTATGAATCAATAAGTTTTTTCAAAGAAGGAGGGAGAGATATGTTCTCTTTTAATATATATGGGAAAACCTACTCCCTTTCTTATAATATAGTTTCCAAACTGATTGGAATTCATTATGTGGGAGAAGAAGAATTTTTCTCTCTCAAGTTACCTGATGTAGCAGGATCTTTTGACAAGGAGAAAGCTATAGAGTACCTTGGCTTGAAGGAAGTGAGGACTCTAAAAATTATTCATCTCTCTACAAATATTTGGATTCATCAGCTATGGGTTCAAGGATTTCTTATTCCAAGAAAATTTTACAAGGATACGCTGAAGAAAAGTTATATCTATGCATTATCTTTTTTGGTGAATCTCAGGAAAATCGATTTAGTAAAGTATATTTTTCTGAAAATCAAGAATATCAAGAATAGAACACTAAAATATCATATTATCATGTATCCACATAGTCTTTCAAAGATTATAGTTATTTTTCTTCATTCTTTCAAAATTAATTGTAGATAAAAGACATGGAATTTCAACGTAATGTTATTGAGTGATGATACTCTAAAGAGAATGAGTGTTGGGTTTTCTAGTGATTCGGGAGAATTTTAAGATTTTTTGGAAGATGAAGTCCAAACCCTAGAAAAGAAACTGGAGTTGGTTGAATCCTCCAAGAAGGGTGGAAAGAAGACGATGGCCAAGGAACCAGAAGGGAAAAGAAAATCCCATCTGGCTAAGGAAACTCAGTCAGCACCAATGAAGCCAAGGAAGCAAAAGGCTTATCCTGATTAAGTAGTGGATAAGTGGAGAGAAGATAAGAAAAACCAGAAGGAAGGGGAGCCTAAGTTTTTCTTATACCCTACTGAGGAAAAAGCGATAAAGATAAAGGTTGATGAAAATATTGATAAGCAAGAGAAAGAGAAGAAGAAAAGGAAGAAGTTTTCTGAAGCTGAGATAGTATAATCTCTTCTCAAGGATGCGGTGGAAGAATCTGGACAAATCCTAGTGCCAGAATCTTTTTTTCTTGAATCACTTCCTAAGACTCCGGGAAAGAAGGTGGTGATTCCGGATCTAGAACAAGAAGAACAAATTGTTCAGGATGAGGAAGAGGAAATAGAGGAAGAAGAAGAAGAATATTAATGGGAAGACACTGATGGTGTCATAAAACAAGTCAAAAATTGCCATGAGAAGGAAAGTCCCTTTGTAAAATTATCAATCTGGACTTCTCAAGCTGAATCCACAAAACTTGATACTCCAAGGAATAAAGAGAAGGGTCAGGAAGAAGTAAACAAACATTCTCAAGAAGAATGTAGTAATCATTATTTTGTTCATCCGGAAGATCAAGTGGTTGATGTTGAGAAAGAGAAAGTTGAGGAAGATAAAATTTCCTAGTTATCTAATAGGGAGCATGAATCACCCAAAACAGAAGAGTTTATTCAGGGTGTTGATAAGGGAACCATGTGTTGGTCTATACACCTAGAAAATAAATAGTGAGAAAGAAATTTGTTGGAAGTTCGTCGAAGAGGAAAGCTAAAGAGTTAGAAAAGGATCCCTCACCAACCAAAATTTCTAATTCAGAATCATCCTATCTTGGACATGACTTTATGGTACAATCTTTGAAAAATTTGGTTGGTACTATTCCTTTATTCCCAAGTATATATTCTAGGTCTCAGTTACTTGAACATTAGTTCAATCATAATTGAGATTCATCCTCAATGCTTATAGATAAATATTTCAGACTTGAGGTAGATTAAAAATCCTTTCTCATTGGTTATGAGGCTCATAAAAGGTCATGCAAGAAGATAAAAAGCTAGTCAAAGAAGACAGTCAAAGACCTGAGAGATCTTGATGAATTTCAAGATAATTTGAAAGATTCATTTGATAACAAAGATGGAAAGATTAATGATCTTACTAAGAGCTTTGAATAAAAGCTAATTCTTGAACAAACTACTCGGAAGCAGGAAGATCAGGATATGAAAGGGAAAATTAATTTTGTGGCCATGAATTTGAAGAGGGAAAGGGATATCAAAATCAAATTTTAAGAGAAGCTCTATAAGCAAGAAGAAGTGTTGAAAGCTCAAGAAAAATTTCTTAAGGCTCAGAAAGAAGATATTAGAGCCTTGGAGAAGAAAATCGAAGATCAGGATCAGCTACTTAAGTGTATGGAAGAATACCATAAGGAGATCAAGAAGTTGAAAACCATTATAATGAAGCTGATTTCGAAGGAGAAAGAAGGATAATTTTTCCAATTTCAATCTTGTTTTGAATTTATTCTTCATACAAATTCTTTCAATCTTAATGAAATTTTTCTTGTTCTACATATATTTGGTTGTTTAGTACTAATATTTTAGGTACCATTTTTTTCCATTCCCTCTAATTCTTTTTGAAAATCAAAAAGGGGGGTAAGGAATGATAAAAATAATACTAAGTAAGAAGATATTTTCCTAGGTAATGGGGAGTTCATCTAAGGAGAAGTTCTTATCAAAGAAGATTTTCATATGCAAGAAAATTTTTTCTCATTCATGAAATCAAGAATATGATCCTTAGGGATTATAAAACCTAAGGGGGAGTTAGTCATATTCACTTTGATCCATAAGTAAAAGTAAAATAAGTATTCTTTTGTGTTCATAAAGATATTTTTCTAACTCTTTATATTATTTTTAGTAAGGATGTTTGTGCTATCCAAAAAGGGGAGATTGTTGAGTCAATAAGGCTTCCTTCTGAAATTACTATTCCTTTATTTTTTGAAAATCTCAAACACTCTATCTCAAGTAAAATTTTCTTTTCCCCAAAAAATTATCTTAATAAAGAAAATTTTCCTTCCCCAATGAAATTTTCTCCTTACCTATGTTTTCATTATTCTTCCTATAGTTTCTCTATTTCTAACTCATTTTATTTCTAAAGTATAAAAACATTTTCACATATAAAACCTTGGAATCCTATAAATTCTTAGATATAGCATATTATGTTTTCAGATTCCTCATTCTCTGAAAATCAGATTTCGAATTCTATTAAATTCGGATTCTGAATTCTCTAAAATTCAGATTCAAAATTCTCTGTAAATCAGATTATGAACTCTCTAAAATTCAGATCTTGAATTATCTAAAATTCAGATTCCAAATTCTCTAAAAATCCGATTCTAAATTCTTTGAAATTCAAATTCCGAATTCTCTGAAATTTAGATTCTGAATTCTCTGAAAATCAGATTCCGAATTCTCTGAAATTCAAATTCCAAATTCTATGAAATTTGGACTCTAAATTCTCTAAAATTAAGACTTCGAATTCCTTAGATTTTAGACTCTGAATTGCTTAGAATTTCGAATCTTAATTAATCATAATTCAAACTCTAAATTCCAAAGAATTTGAGCTCTAAATTCCTCTGAATTCAGACTCTGAATTCCTCAGAATTCAGAATCCCAATTTATCAGAATTCAGACTCTGAATTCCTTAAAATTAAGACTCCAAATTCATTGGAATTCAGACTTCTAAATCTATATAATTTAAGTTCCAAATTCCTTGGAAAACATAATACAAATATCCATGATTTATATTCTCTAATTGTTTATTTTCATAGACTCCAAAATTTATTTTTCCTCAGACTCCAAAAATTGGATTTGGTTAAGAAACCATATTTTTCTTGCTCTTTTTTTAGTTATAAAACAATTTCATACATTCTATTTCTCATTAACCATTGTTTGATTGAAACCTGTATAGGTCCCTTCAAAATTCTTAGAAAAATATGACTGTTGGATGAGGGAGCCAACCATTGGAGAAATTCCTATAAAAAGGAGCTCATTTGAATGAGCTCAAAATAACTAACCACTATTGATTACTTTAGAGATTTCATGTTGCTAAAGTAATTTATAGAGAGAGAGAGAGAGACTCTCATGCCTTGTGCGTACTGAACATCTTATTCATCTTGCTTCATGTGACTCTGATTGTTGTTGTGTACAATCGAGGACTTCTGGAGATAGGAAGATAAAGTTGTTGACTACCATAAAGATTAAGGAATTCTTTGATAAGAAAGACAGAGGTGCCGACTACCTTGAAGTTCGAAGTATTGCAGGGATATCAAGTCATATTCCAATATTCTTATCGAGGGCTTACCCTGGTGTGGGTAATATATACTTTCTTCAAAATATAAATCAAGGGACCTTTATCCAACGTTGTTGGATCCCCTTCACTTTGGGTTAAAAGATTTCATACTTGTTACATATTTTGTTTCAAGTTTATTTTATACTGTATTTTAAAAAAGGAAGAAAGTATATCCTTCTTATACTTTCTTGTTCTTTTATGTTCTCTGATAAGTAATATTATATATGCTTTAAGGTAGAATCTTTTCCATGTAAACTTTTATTAAGTTTCATTTTTGGAACCATATTTCCAGAACCTAGCAAGATTGTAGAACCAAGAGGACTTGTGAATTTACATTGTTTAAATTTGTTAAATATAGTTTCCCTTATGGTTAAAAATACAAGTTATTAAACTTAAAATTCACCCCCCACCCCCCTCTTGTAATTGAGAATCGACATTCACATTTCGATCATACATGTTTGGCACATAGTTCTCAACTAGGGTGGGTGCGTATAGAAAACAAAAGAAAAATACAGGTATGTATATATATTATCAAACACTCAAGACCAACATATGGGTTCTCAATCAAATAATCAACCACCCTATGATAATTCAAACTCTATTTATATCTATAAATGCATTTATAAACACTAGGAAAGGTCACTTTAGGTGTTGATAAATGAAATCCATCCACAACAATCCACAACAAAAACATACCCCCAACCAACTCATTTAACCAATTTTCATTATTTAATAAGGAAAACATTTATTAAATTCTTTACCTACCTGGGAAACTACCAAACACAGCACACAAAAAGACACATAGCATAAACCATGTAGAGGAGAAATAACCATAGTTAAGTAACTCACTTCATATTTCCACTCTGTTTAACACCCATACTAACCATTGCCATTATCATTCTTCAAAGTCATTCCACCCAATACATCCTATCAACATGAAAACTCCCAAAACAGAGCCAAACATAGAAACACATCTCATCACAACAAAACCTAACAGCCCCGATGTATAACAACACCACACCCATCACACCCAGTAGAATAAACATAGAAAAAATATGATCCTGTATCGCCACTTCTCAAACACTACCCATCCATTCTACGATTAGGCAATATCTCAACCTGATATTCCATTACACCACCCATACCAACCCACCTTGTAGTCGTGCTCTCAACCCGAACACCACACAACCACACAAGTTACAAGACCAAATAAAACCACACACATCCACACAAAACAAGGCAGTGTGTATTCAGATTTAGAAAACACTCATTATTTAATTCCTCTTTGATAATTTAGGGGTAATCATAGAACAAATTCGATCATGGGGAATCCACTTATTTAATCGAAAATATGCAGATAATCAATTTCATATATACATTTTTTCAACACATGATCAAAAAAAAGCCATCACAAGTCATCTGTTGTTCATATAAAGATACCACCAATGGACATGATTTTTAGTAGGCATATAGCCCATATAGAACACAATATCAACAAACAAAGAAACAGAGTCATGTGTCACTTTCCCCAACACATATTTATTAAATTCAATTCAATTCAATTATCTTTGTTAAATTTGGATTCAACTACCTTCACATGGTAAACATCTGTACACCCACCCACATGATGCAAAAATAAGAGGGACAAAGGGATCCCTACCTTGAGAAACATATAATTAGCGCCTCCTCCTTACATGAAACAGGGGGTGCAATAGGCTCTAGGTAAATTTGATCCAAGGGAGAAACACATATGAACATCTCCTTAGGTAATAAAGGTTATGGTATTCCTAGGTATCAAGAGAAGAGATAAATAAATAACAAAGGAAAGGTGTCCCACATTAAAGGACTAGATCCAAGACACAAAGTATATGAAACCATTTTAAACTCCCCATTAAAAGTGGATAATGACCTTTCATTTTGAATAAATTAAAGCCTCCTGAGCATTAAGAAATTAAATATATTATTTATATCCTTTGAAATGGCTTCAAAAACACATAAACATGGTTTTAAACCTAATTTACATCAAATAAAACGTTAAAGGGATGAATCTAGAAAAACTAGAAAAACCCAAAATTTTTGAAAAACTATTGGATGTGACTCACTGTTGGGTGATTCGCCGTTGTGAGTCACTAGTGGGTGATTCCCCAGTAGATCACTCATGGTTGGACGAGTCACCGGTGAAAGATGTCAGTGATGAGCTAACTATGGAGAGTCACCATTAGGTGAGTCACTATTTGGCGAGTCATTATTCGGCTAGGCACCATTCGGTGAGTTACCATTCGGCGAGTCACCATTCGGTGACTCACTATTTGATGAGTCATGGTTTGGAGAGTCACCATTCGATGATCCATCGTCACAACTCACAATCGTGATCCATCATTAGCAACTCACTATTGTGAGTCATCGGTGCGAGTCACCATTCTGAGTTACTGGTCCTAACTCACCATTGTGACCTACTAATGGATGACCCACCATTAGGCGAGCTGTTGTTAGTGACTCACTGTCACAACACACCATTGGAAAAACTGGATTTTTGGAAAAACACATGAAATAAGTTACCATTGCCTCCCAAAACACCTCAAACACCGGATATTCACAATTTAATGGATTGGGAGGTCTATGCCATTAAACTAGAAATATCCTTATTCATCCCTATCCACCAAAACCTCTGCCTAAGGTCATAGTTGATCATCTTCACTCAATGATACACCACCCACTTAAAGGAATGGAAGTATCTCATAATATCTTCAATAATGGAATTAGGGACTAAAACATTCTCATTAACAAGGATCATATCATCATCATACAATGACCACCCAAGTATCGAGTTACATCCAGATAGTTATTCTCACATGACATCACAATCTAATTTATTTTCCTCACCATCCTTCATCCAGCCTACCAAAAAAGGTGTGATCACTAATGGAGTTATTTTCACTAATCCATGGTCCTCAAAATAATCCATCCTACAATTAGAAAACAATATCATCAGGTGGTACAATTCCTCTGATGTCTATTCATGAAGTGACTACTCTACCTACAACTTATAGCTGATAGCATCTACGGTGACCGTGCCTTTTCCTGGTGTATATTTCATCTCAAAGTATAAACATTTTTTAGAAATATAACCAGTTCATTTACCTTAAATTAAGATCATTATATGTAAAGATATAGTAGAGTATCTAATGGTCCATGTAGAAAATAAACGTCTCTCCAAATAGATACTGTCTCCAATACTTAAAAGTGTGTACCATGGCTTCTAGATCCATGTCATGAATAAAAAATTTCCTTTCATGAGGTCATAGCTGACATTACCCATAAGCTACCACCCACACCCTTGGTATCATTACTACCCACAAAAAACCTAATGCATTATATTAAATGGTCTAATCAATCTATAGATTAGGAAGTATCAACACTTGATTTAAATTCAACCTCTTTTTCATCTTAAGAAAAGCTTCATCACAATGGTCTGGACACTATAACATCACTCTTTTCTCCATCATTATAGTGATGGGTGCTAATAAACAAGATAATTATTGGATAAAACACCAATAGTATCTCACTAAACCTAGAATTATATTAATCGTGAATATGTTTTGAGGATGATTCAAGGACATCACTACCCCTACTTTCTTTAAGTCCCCCGGTATACCTATATCATAAACCACATGCCCCAACTATTTCACATTATAAATACAAAGAATGAACTTCAATGTCTTGAAATAAATTTTATGTGCTTGAATTGTACTAAAAACTATCTCAAGATGTCTAGAATGTTTCTTCGGGTCCGATGAGTAAATAAGGATATCGTCGGTGAACGTCTAAATGAAAGATCCAAGATATGGGTAGAAGACCATTTTCATGATATCCATAAACACTATCATCACATTCTTCAATCCAAATGGAATAAAGAAATAATCATATATACTATACCTACCCATAAATTCCCTCTTAAAGATATCCTCATCTCTAACCTATAGCTAGTGAGAGCATTATCAGAGATCAATCTTGGAGAACCACTGGGCTCCCAGCACCTGGTCAATGATATCTTCAATACTAGGAAAAGGGAAACCATTATTCACTCCCATATAATTCATCTTTTGGTAATATATATATAGTCTATGACTATCATTTTCTTTCTTAGATAATATAATAGTTGTTCCCCATGCTAATGTACTCAACCAGATAAGTCATTCTATTTCTAATTCCTCAAGCTGTAATTTTATATCCTTCGACACCATTAGAACCATATGAGAAGGGGTGTCAAAATTGGATGCGAACCTTGAATGAGTACTATATTGAACTCAAATCCTCTATCAAGGGTAATTCTTGTGATGTAGAACTGGAAGACATCATAATAGATATCCACAACTGGTGGAAAAAATGGCTCCACCACTGATCCTACTAAAAGAGACAATCCCTCAATCTTCCCCATGATTATTTCAATCTTGCACAAATATGATTCCACTCTACCTACTATCAACTCCCACTCAAAATTCATGACAAATATCTCTCCCTTGGAATATGTTAATGATTCCTAACACTAATAGTAATAAATGTGATCTCAAAAATTGGTAATCCAGTACTTGCCAAGAATTGCATCAAATCTCATCATCCCTAGAATGATGAAGTCCCAACAATGTCTATAACCAACAATGACTATAGAAAGATCTATGAATCACTAAATATGGTTTACATTCATACCCAATAGTGTATTAAGGGAAATAAAGTTCTAAGATAACTTTACTGGTAAGTCTAGAAATAACTTGTGTATATATAAAGTAATAGGAAGAATTGAAGAAGTAGACAATGTATAAGTGATTAAGAAAATACCATAAATAGTAGATAGTCCTCACCACCATCAGCTGGAGTCTAATCTATTATAATTACTTGTATTTCCTTCATGTCATGACACTATCTTTGAGGTACTTTCTGCATTAGAGTCATCATCGTGTAATCCTACTTTTAAAGACCTCGGCCAGATCCCTGGTTCCCTAATGACATGTACCTCGATACTTTATAGAATCTTACCCTAAAATCCCCATGTAATAATAACTAAAGATTCCATAACTTTCGATATTCCTGCCACTTTTTCTAACACCATTTTTTTAAATCTATAAAGACCCAGAAATTTCCAAGAATATTTTTTTCTTAAATACTTTGGAATTTTACTAGTCTGTGGCTTTTGACGGCACTTGATTCCGAGGCCCGGTGTGCCCAGAATCAATTTCCGAAGTTTAGCCTGGGTACGTCCAGTAAACAAACGAGAGGGTTTTTATATCTTTTGAACTGATGCTTGGAATTGAAATCTGAGGGCACCAATGAATTCTCAACGCAGGTAATTGCTTAAGGGTACCTTTACCGTAGTTGCATTTGTGCGGGAGGAGAAGTTAAAAATTGTGGATTAAATAAGAAGTGAATAAAAATGTGGAAATTTTTTTATTCTATATCTAAGTGGTTATATCCTACATGGGGGAGTTGGAGTGGGAACCTAACTACCCATGTGAGGATATTTATGAGGTGGGTCCCACATGAGCCCCAACCCTTCACATTCCCTAAAACCCCTTAAGCCTCCCATTAAACTCCTTTGTTTAATGTTGGCACCTCCCTTGAATTTATTTGATTAACTCTTCCTCTCCCCTCTCTCCCTCATTAAATCTTGCCAACCTTTCACTAAATTAATTAGAAAACTCATGGTTTAATTAATTAAGTGTATTGGAATTTGAATTTTGTAAATTTAAATGCATGGCATAATTTAATAAAATAAGGAGAGGGCTTATTTTATTTTGGGTTGGCTTGTTGTGTTGAGATTTTGGGAGAGCTCTAGAGTTTTGAATAAGTCTTCATCTCCTTTGTTGAAGAACGCCAACTCTTCGATGAAGAACCTCGACTCGACGACCCCAGATTCTCCATTCCCTTCTTCCACCGTGACAAGGGAGAAGACACCGATGTGGGATCTCGCCAACGACGTCTTGCCTTATAATATTTCTCTGTGACAAAAGAGGAGACACCGCTTCCTCCTCAGGCACTCTCCATCGTCGCTTACGGAACCTCATCTCGTGATTCCGTCAACTGCAATGCTGACGTTCGACATCAATTATCAAGGTAGGGGTTTATTCTTGAAATTGGATGTTTACGTACCCCGTACTCGTTGGAATTCATTGTTAAATATGTCCAATTTCAATTGTTTTACGCAGAGGGTGCGGACCGAACGAACACGGACCGACAACCCTCTGTTGTTCTCGTTTATTATTTTAGAATTGGAAATTGGCGGTGAAGGAAGCATGGCGTCATTGAATCGTGTCAGGAATGTGGTGAAGGGAACCGACACCGTCATGCCATTTGTTCGGGAAGAACTGCGGCCCGCTACACGGGCCACTTCGGCAGAAGAACCGGCCGGCCCGTCGGCCGGCCGGGCGAAGCTGGACTGCGGCGCCATGAGGGCGCTGTGATGGAGTATGGGTGGCCCACCCATACGGTCTGCGTGTGTAGAAGACCGGCCGGTTTGGGGAAGGGCGGCGACGCCTAGTGTCGCTGATGCGGAAAACCGGCCCCCGCCCCTTGGAACCTCTTGGCTTCGGCCAAGCCAGTCGGGTTGTGCCAGGTCGGGTCGGTCCATGCCCCCTTTGGTCCAAGTTATGTATATATTTGGACTGGTCTGACACCCCTGCTGGGTCGGACCCATCAAACTAGGTCAACTCGAACCATCGGCCCACTAGGCTAAATGGGCTGGGCCCGATATTCACTTAAATGTGAATAACTTAACAACTGTGCGTCCGATCGACCAGTCGTCTACGGCACTAGGACTCTTTCGAAGAGACGGCCCTTTTTCGATACTCTGAGTGAGTTTTAGGAATATTTGGATATCGGTCAGGTTAGAAATGAGCGTATTTGTAACCGTGCCCCTGGGACAGAAAAACAAATATCTCTCAGACTGGGCATTCAATTGACGTGTCGTCTGTCGCGTTGAGTTCCTATTGTTGAGATAGAACATTGGGAGACATCAACTATAGACATCATGATAGTTGATGTATTGACCCCCTTGGCTCGTGGAGCGGACCCTCCCGGAATCGAGCGTGCTTTGTGTAGGAACCCTAGAGTTGGCTGCGACTGCGACGACGATGACCACTGTACTTGGATCCTACGTGGGTGCGGTAGCGAGGATGACTGTACTTGGATCCTCTATGGTTTCGGCAGTGATGACGATTGTACTTGGATCCAAAGTGGGTTCAGCTACGATGGTTACTGTACCTGGATCCTACGTGGGTTCGGCAACGATGACTTCTGTACTTGGATCCTATGTGGGTTCGGCAGGGGAGATGATTTAGAGGCTGTATATATCATCTCCACCCCTCTTTGTGAGTAGTATACCTTTGTGAGATGAGTCTTGACTTTCAATAATTATCATCAATGTGATTGACTTGCTTTCTCGTGTGGACTGGGTTGTGCTTTCCTGTGTGGACAGGGTTATACTTGGGCTCGTGAGTTGGAGCCAAACTGGAATTGAGGACTTAGGTATATGTATGGGAATATACCTAAGTAGAGTTGGTTGTTACCTTGTGTTTGTATCTTTCCTTTTTGGTTTATCCTTTCTGGATTCTATAAAACCTTTGGGGGTCTCGAGGTCCCTACTGAGTATCGTATACTCACCCTTATATAGGTTATGCCTGCACTACATTGTGTTGGATGCAAACAACAGACATCACTGATCGAGGTGGAGTCTTGTGGATCGGGATAGTGCCTGGAGGTGGACCACTTGGTGGGATGTACATGGAGCGAATGAACGGATCCGAGGAGCTGAGGAGGCTATCTGTACCCACCCTTCAGGTGGGATAGCAGGAGGATGACTCAGTGGATTGCTAATTTACTTTACTACTGTTATACTTTCTTTTCAGTTGTATTGTACTTTCAGTTGGGTTTGTGTTCTGGCCCATTTACTTTTCAGCACTTACTTTTGTACTTATCTTACTTACTGTTTACTTCTTCTTTTGTTCTCTAATGTGTTTGTTTAATTATATAAAGGCAATGACTTCCCTTTTATCGGGATTTATGCCTTTGGTTCTAGTCTCAAGCCCCTGGCCTATGGAAGGCGGGCTTGGGGTAGTCACGTCACGGGCCCCGAGGATGGGTCGTGACAAATTGGTATCAGATAAGTCAGTTCTACCGCAGAACTTAGGACTCTGATAATTTCTTCCTGTGAAGCAATAATGTTAAGGGTATTGAGTGTTGTTATCAGTCCAGGGAGTCCAGTGTTGGTACGGTGGTTGACGTATCCATACACCAGGACCCTGACTTCTGATTTCTGACTCAATGCATGAAAACATTGATTACGTGTGTGTTTCAAAAGGTTTCTTAGTGATTACTTTGTGTCAACTCACCTGGTATACTGTATTAACTGCGGTTCACCTGTATCTTTTCAGGATGGCCCCATGATGACAACCAGCTAGGGTTCCCAGTTATGTGTGATATGGAAGCCCACCGAGCGACGAAGCCTCAGTGCAGGGCCCCATTACAGTGGAGGCACCAACAGTACCTCTACCCGCTGGGCCACTGATACCATAGCCCCAGCAGCGGAGAGTGCACGCCACCTGAGTGCACTGCATGAGTTTCAGTGACAGAGGCCACCCAGGTTCCGCAGAGAGACGGACCCTAAAGAAGCTGAGGATTGGCTAGAGGCTGTTGTATGAGTTTTCAGATTGCTAGGGACACCAACAGATCTTATGGTGATCCTTCTCGCGAGTCTCCTACACGCGGCAACAGCTAGATGGTGGAGCCTAATGCTCAAGGTGCACGATGAGGAATCTCTAATTTGGATGGACTTCTAGAGCCTCTTCCACTCGGAGTTCGTTCCAGCCACCCTTCGTGCTGTGCGAATCCAAGAGTTACTACAGCTGCGGCAGGGCAGCATGAAAGTAGCCCAGTACTCGGTGAGATTTACCAACCTCTTGCGCTACTCCACGGACATGGTACGGGACCCGTTCTTCCGGTCCCGGTCCTTCGAGCAGGGAATGAGGCATGAGATCATGGATTCGATGATCTCCCTTGGCATTCTGATGCAGGCAGGAGTACATGAGTGATCCCTTTTGTGGAGAGCTTCCTTGCTGAGACTACGCCAATAGCGAGGCCTACCGCAGGGCGACACGTAGTGGAGTCTTCTATAGCCGGCAGTAGATAGATATCACAGAGGTCCAAGCAGACCAGGTCATCAGGTGGGTGACCTCAGGATACTGGTTCGAAGGTGTGGGGCACACACAGTAGAGCCAGTCATATGAGAGGTAGGCAGTGCTATGCATGCGGCGGGTAGGGCCACATGGCTCATGACTGCCTGACCCGCCATGCAAAGAAGCAGCAGATGGTTGAGGGACCACCCAGGAAAAGGGAGATATTCGACCGTGGCGGTCCTCAGGGAGAAGGAAGAAGAGGCAGAGGAGCTGGCCGAGCAGCGAGTGGTGGGAGATGCTTTGAGGCTCTACCACCACCACCACCAGAAGGTCCACCCCAACCACAGGGAGCTGGCGGACAGCGGCAGGCTCACCTTCAGGCAGCGGAGGCTTACGACCACAGCGCACCTAAGATTATTCGAGGTACTATCTATGTCTACTCCACCCTTACTGCAGTTCTTATAGACATAGGAGCGAGCCATTATTTTATTTTTGCTGCCTTTTTTCGGAGGTCGGAGATTTTGACAGAATCGTTGGCTCGATCCTTACGGCTAGAGACTCCTACGAGAGCAGACTCGATGATTACACACTGGTTCCAGTAGTGTAAGCTTACTCTAGGAGGCAATAGCTTCGGCTGGGATCTTCTTGTAGCGGTGTCGAGGCCTTATGAAGTCATCTTGGGTATGGATTGATTATCTATAGTCCATGCCCAGATCGACTATATTAGTCACAAAGTGCAGTGTGTCCACACATATGGGACCAGTTTCACATTCACCAGCGAGAAGGGAGCCTTTGCAGTGTAGGACGGACTTATGCATAGGAGAGGGAAGTCGATCACTCATCAGTTTTCTTGTCTCATCCTAGGAGTGGTTGATGTGTGGAGTCTGAGTTTTCCTATTGTGGTGGATCAGTATGCGGATGAGGACTACACAGAGCAGACAAAAGTCCCCTGCTGATAGGAGGCAGAGACCGCTGGAGTTCGAGGATGGCGATCACGATTTCTTACGGGTCTCACCTCGAAGTGGATTACCGAGATTTGGCCGGGGCGGCAATTTTTCTCTGCGCTTTATCAGACCATTCCAGGTTCTCAGCAGGATAGGTGAGGTGGCTTATCGCTTGGCCCTTCCACCTCAGTTGCACTGGGTGCACGACGTCTTCCACATATCACAGTTGAGTAGATACGTGCACGACCTGACGCATATCATTGATCACGGGGATCTAGAAATCGATGACGGGGTGACTTTTGTGGATGTCCCTATGGAGATCGAGGATCGACAGGATTAGGTCCTACGTGGACGGTCGATTCCTCTAGTGCGCATTCGTTGGCAGCACGGGAACCTCCTCGAGAGCACATGGGAGCAGGAGGCTCAAATGTGTGCATAGTACTCTCATTTGTTTCCCTAGTTTATGATGTAGCTTTACAGGGATGTAAATCCCTGAGGTGGGATTAATATAAAGTCCCAGAAATTTCATTGAAATTTCCTTTTTTCTTAAATACTTTGGAATTTTTTCGAGTCTGTGGCTTTTGATGGCACTTGATTCTGAGGCCTGGTGTGCCTGAAATCAATTTCCAAAGTTTAGCTCGGGTACGTTTAGTAAACGAATGAGAGGGTTTTTCTATCCATTGAATCGGTACTTGGAATTGAAATCTGAGGGCACTGATAAATTCACAAATCCGATAATTACTTAAGAGGACATTTACCGTAGTTGTGTTTGGGTGGGAGGAGAAGTTAAAAATTGTGGATTAAATAAGAAGTGAATAAAAATGTGAAACGATTTTTATTCTATATCTAAGTGGTTATATACTACATGGGGGAGTTGGGGTGGGCCCCTAACTACCCATTTGAGGATATTTGTGAGGTGGGGCCCACACAATCCCCAACCCTTCACATTCTATAAAACCCCTTAAACCTCCCATTAAACTTCTTTGTTTAATGTTGGCACCTCCCTTGAATTTATTTGAGTAACTCTTCCTCTCCCCTCTCTCCCTCATTAAACATTGCCAACCTTTCAATTAATTAATTAGACAACTCGTGGTTTAATTAATTAAGTGAATTGGAATTTTAATTTTTTAAATTTGAATGCATGGAATGATTTAATAAAATTAGGAGAATCCTGATTTTATTTTTGGTTGGCTTGTTTTGTTGAGATTTTGGGAGAGCTCTAGAGTTTTGAAGAACGCTTAATCTCCTTTATTAAAGAACACCAACTCTCCGATGAAGAACTTCGACTCGGTGACCCCGGATTCTCCAATCCCTTATTCCTCCATGACAAGGGAGGAGACACCGATGAGGGATCTTACCAATGATGTATTTCCTTATAATCTTCTCTCCGTGACAAAAGAGGAGACGTCGCTTCCTCCTCAGGCGCTCTCTGTTGTCACTTACGGAACCTCATCTCACGACGCCATCAACCGCAACGCCGACGTTCGACATTGATTATCGAGGTAGGGGTTTATTCTTTAAAGTTTATGTTTACGTACACTGTACTCGTTGGAATTTGTTGTTAAATATGGCCAATTGCTATCATTTTACGCGGAGGGTGTGGGACGAATGAACACGGCCCGACAACCCTATGTTGTTCTCGTTTATTATTTTAGAATTGGAAATAGGCGGCGAAGGAATCAGGGTGCCGTTGCGCCATGCCAGAAATGTGGTGAAGGGAACCGGTGTCGTCTCGTCGTTTGTGCGGGAAGAACCGTGGCCCGCAACATGGGCCGCTTCGGGGGGAAGAACCGGCCAGCCCGTCGGCCGGCCAGGTGAATTTGTACCGCGGCGCCAGGAGGGCGCCACACTGGAGGACCCCCCCCCCCCACCCCACCATGCGGGCCACGTGCGCAAAATACCGGCTGGTCTATCCGGCCGGTTTGTGGAACGGTGTCGCCGCCTGGCGCCACCGGTGCGGAAAATCGGGCCACCCCCTGGAACCGCTCGGCTTCGGCCGAGTTGCTCGGCCAGCCCACCGAGCCAGCCAGGCCACGCGCCTAGCCAAGCTACCCCAGGTCAGGCTGGGCCACATCCCCTTCGGTCCGAGTTATGTATAGCTTCAGACCGGTCTGACACCCCTGCTGAGTCGAACCCGTCAAACTGGGTCAACCCGACCCGTCGGCCCATTGGGCTAAACGGGTCGGGCATGATATTAACTTAAATGTGAATAACATAAGGACTGTGCGTCCGATCGATGCGCCGTCTACGGCACTGGGACTCTTTCGATGAGACAGACCTTTTTCAATACTTTGAGTGAGTTTTTTATAGCTTTAGATATCAGATAGGTTAGACACAAGCGTATTTCTAACCAGGCCCCTGGGACGGAAAATCCAATATCTCTCATACCGCGCGTCTGATTGACGCACCATCTATCACATTTAGTTCCTATTGATGAGATGGAACTTTGGGATACATAAAAGCTAGACTTCGTGACAGTTTATGTATTGACCCCCTTGTTTCGTGGAGGGGAACCTCCCAGAATCGAGCGTGCTGTGTGCGGGAACCCTAGAGATGGCTGCGACTGCGAGGACGATGACGACTGTACTTGGATCCTACGTGGGTTCGACAGCGAGGACGACTGTACTTGGATCCTCCGTGGGTTCGGCAGTGATAACGACTGTACTTGGATCCTACGTGGGTTCAGCAGCGATGGTTACTGTACCTGGATCTAACGTGGGTTCGGCAGCGACGACTTCTGTACTTGGATCCTCCATGGGTTCGGCAGGGGAGATGATTCATAGGCTACATCTATCATCTCCACCCCTCTTCGTGAGTAGTATACCTGTGTGAGATGAGTCTTGACATTCAATCATTATCATCGATGTGATTGACTTGCTTTCCTGTGTGGACTGGGTTATTCTTTCTTGTGTAGATTGGGTTATAATTGGGCTCGTGAGTTGGAGCCGAACTTGAATTGATGACTTAGGTATATATATGGGAATATACCTAAGTAGAGTTGGTTGTTACCTTGTGTTTGTATCTTTCCTTTGTGGTTTATCCTTTGTGGATTCTGGGAGACCTTCGGGGGTCTCGGGGTCCCTACTGAGTATTGTATACTCACCCCTGCACGGGTCATGCCCGCACTACGTTGTGTTGGATGAAGACGACAGACATCACTGATCGAGGTGGAGTCTTGTGGATCTGGACGGTGTCTAGAGGTGGACCACTTGGCGGGACGTACACGGAGTGGACGGCCAGACCCAAGGAGATGAGGAGACCATCTGTACACACCCTTCAGGTGGGATAGCCAGAGGACGACTCGGTGGATTGCTGATTTACTTTACTGCTGCTTTACTTTCTTTTCAATTGTACTGTACTTTCATTTGGGTTTGTATTCTGGCCCATTTACTTTTCATCACTTACATTTTTACTCATCTTACTTAGTGTTCACTTCAGTTTGTATTCTCTGTTGTGTTTTTTTACTTATATAAAGGCAATGCCTTCCCTTTTATTGGAATTTACGTCTTTGGTGCTAGTCGCCAGCCCCTGGCTTATGGAAGGCGGGCTTGGGGTAGTCACGGCATGGGCCCCGAGGACTGGTCGGGACAAAATCCCATACCCAGACCATGAAGTCGAAGTTGGAGAGCCACAATACCTCATGTGTACCTCCATGTATGAAAGAGGATTCTGACTCACAGAAATATTCCAAATTCCATCGGTGGTGTGACTATACCATTGGTTACATACACATACACTAAATATATAAATAAATATAATCAAAACTGGGTATTCAAGGTGACAAATTAATTATCTTAATGTAATTTCATAAGGCATGAATTTCATATACATAAATAATTGTGATCCTAGTGTGTAAAATAAAAACTAGATTATAAAGTGAAAGAAAATATATAAATATAGTAACACTTCAAAAATCCTTCAGACTCAATCTTGGTTTCGATACTAACTCCATACTCCCCAACTCAACTATCTACCAATGGACCCTTTCACTTTCTTAGTTCATTATACATGAAATCAATACATTCATAAATATCCCTATGTAGGTTTTGATTAATAAAACCTTGTAATACACCACAGATGTATCGAGTTAGATAAATCGTGATGGTCCCAATTCATCGAGTTAGATCAATCACCTAGGCCATCATATTGTGGCTCCATCATGTGTTAGGCCTCTAGGATGTCATACCCCATCTATGTCATGGGTCAAGCCTCCCGACCATCATGACCCTAATGTTGTAACCTCTAGTTAAGCCTCCATTCCCTAATGAATGTACCCTATAATGGGGCCCATCAAAACAATTTCCACATTTCATGCACAATTCCCCTCTAAGGGGTAATCAAAAACTTTGTTCAATTTTTTTTAAGTACCAAGAACAATCCTCCAAGGGCATGATAACATATATAAAGGTGTATATAAAAAAAGAAAAACATAGTATTTCATCATGAGAATATAGTAGAAACATACAACACATGTGATCAATATAAAAAATGGTCAAACAAATTATAAGCATACTCATTGAATAAAGTTTCAAAAATGAGTATTTTGGGCTACCCAAAAACACACAAGTGATCTCTAAAAATAATAGTTAGATAATCTATGTCTCCATAATAATTTTAGTAAGTAAATAAGTGTTTACAAGAGCCCCACAAGGTGTGGAACTTCCAACCTTAAGGTTTTCAACATCAAAATCAAGTTTCATCAAGGGTTTAGTCCCTCAAACCATGTTCACACAACAAATAGAAAAAGATTTTATACCAAGTACTCTCAATATTTAATTAACATCAATGGTAATATTTTAGTCTAGTTGAAGGAATAATAAATTTTCCACTCATGGATAGTAAAAAGAGAAGAGATTATAGGTTTCAATAAGTTTAAGTTCTTTATTGAATCACCCCAAACCAGTTTCACCAACAATTGTATATGGAAGGATGATTTAGATCAAAAAAATAAATTAATATTAAATGGATTTTATAGTGGGAAAAATCATCAATGGAAGAAGGCTCAACCTCACCCCATATGTTCATATAGAAATTATTAGGAATTCTCCGGATTAAAGGAATCCACAGAGAAGTGTGCCCAATTTTAATAATAGAGGTAGGATTCAACAAATGAACTAATTAAAACTTCCATATATAAACCATGTTCATTTCCCATTTAAATTTTTCAGGATCTGAGAAGAATCGTTAATATTTTTTGTGATTAAAAAAATAGATCGATTGTTTCCATTGCCACCACCACAGACTTGTCATGGTCATGGTGTTCTTGAGACAACAACCAACATGAAAATCCATATAAAATGTACCCAAGTATTTTCCCATTTTTCCCCACCATGAACTCTAAAATGTTCATGGTTGGGTTACTAAAGGAATGCTTGACAGGATCCATGCTTGGTCACCATGGTTCAGCCATGACTTGGATTGGCTATTTCCCTACTTTCCCATTTTACACTGAGAAACACCAGGGACAAAACGGCTTTCACAAAGGCATGGTTTTAGTCATTTTGAAACAAAAAAACATTAAAACACACTCCTAAACTTTCAAACACATCCAACTCAAACCATACCCAAGTTCAATCATTTTAAGGTTTCAAGAACATTTCTTAAGATAATCAAAAACTTACAATAATATAATCATATAAAATTATGGTTTTATACTTGGTTGAAGTTTGGAGAAAACTAAGTGGGTTGTGGTATGCATGGAAGTGAGGAGAAAATTATCCCTTTTATAAGTGAAAAGGGATTTTGTTCTTTGTAAATACCCAAAACTTTTCAATAATTGGATGTGGCTATCATGGAATGTAGCTCCAAATTAAAAAATAATGGAGAGGGAAGTAATAAGGTTTATAAATCCCTCAACTACACATTACATCACATTTTTTAAACATGTTTGAGGTATTTCCCTCTTAGCTAAACCTTTTTTAACCCTTTTATTTTTACGAAGGTAAATAGTTTTTTCCAACATAATTTATCATTTATTATGGGAAAAAAATTTATATTTATAATAAAATTTGGGATTAAAAAAATTAAAAATATATTTAATTATATTAATTTTTCTAATTTTGATAAAAATAGATTTTAAAATACTAAATATATAATTTATTAAATACAATTTTTTGAAAAATATAACTTATGTAAAAACAATTCAAATATGGGTTAGTAAATTAAAACAAACATTTTTTAAATTAAAAAGTCACTTATAAAATATATATTTATTTTATAAAATGATTCATGAATTTATAATTCATAATTATATTTTAATAATTTCACATACTTCATGTTGATTGTAAAAAAATATTTTTATCTATTGAGTTAAAAATTATTCTTTTTAGAAAAATCTAAAAAACTCATCTTATGATAATAAAACTATGATGAATCCAAAAAAATAATTTTTTTTCAAATTAAAATTAAAAAATTTACAAATTTAGCTATTAAATTAGTAGACAAGATATAATGAAAAACCAATTTTATATGTAAATAACTTTTTCATAATATTAATCTTTCCCATTAATATTTCCATTCATTTATTAATTGAATTAATGTTAACAAATTTTTCATATCAAATATATTTTATCATCATTAATCCCATGTTTCATGAAATAGAAATGTATATCACATAAAAGGAAAATATTTAAAAAAATACATTTATAATCATCAAATGGTTGTATTAGACATTTTTGATATGCCAACTGAATTTCATTCATATTAAAATTATCCATGATTTTATTTCAATAAATATTTCAAAAATATGTTACTCTTATTCATTATTTTTAATTTAATAGATAGGTTTTAACTATCTAAACATATTTTGGTTACGTTATTGTCCAGTGTTTTGTGTGGGGAATGTTATTGAATAAATTTTTTATTTAAGAAAAATATATAGTGAAATATCTTGTATTTACATTCTCTCCCCCCATAAATATATTATAGCCTCATAATTGTAATTATAACTCATTTAGTAATGTTTTTGAGGGTATTAATAACATAACCATTATTAGGGTTATAACATATAACGTGTCATCTACCTTAATATCTTAGGCTTAATCAAGTTACTTATCTTTATTCAAGAAAAATTATCCATTCATAAAATATTATATTCATGTATGTATATACCCTAGTCGTATATTCTCCATAAAATATTTTTCAAAAAAAAAATTTCAATCTCCAAGCATTAAAACATAGTGAAATAATATATTCTTCTAGGAATTAGCATTATATTTAATCCTAAAATTATTTTATATACTAAGTAATAAGGTTTCATAGTAGTTAATAAATTCCATAATCCCAAAAAAGAGATAAAATTAATTAAAAATATCATGGATCACTTTTTCAATAATTAAATTTTTAATTGCAAGTCTATCAATACTATCCAACACAATTTTCTCAAAATAAATCAACCCTTTGTTACCTCAATGTCAAGAATATTTTAAACCAAAGGTTTTTCCATACCGTAATCATATTTCCTCTGATAGTAATCCCCAAAAGCACAACATTTTTATAAAATCTCATTTCAAGGTAATTGACACCATTAAATATATGTTTCAAAACCTTTAAAGTAGAACTATTGAAGAAAAATCCGTATATGTATCACATAATCCTTATAAATTTTAGAATATACCAAAATATTGTAGATAAATATCACTCAATTATGAGAATATATAAGAGTTTCAAGATTAAATTTATATTAAAATTTAAATATCAGTACCTTAGGTAAGACAAGGAAACTCACTTTTTAAATCATATTTGGAAAATATAAAAATTATTAACCATTTATGTATTCTCCCTTATTTTATTATAATACACAGTGGTTTCTAGATACATACATTACTCAACTTCATCATCGTGATCATATTTCCCCAAAATATTAAAACCAAAATGGTTATGATAAAATCAAAAATATCAATATGGAAACATAAATCTGTATATTTCTTCATCTGTAACACAGTATTTTCTAACATATGGTACTTTCAGTTTAACTGATGACTCTTTTTGTTCATTCCATGGTAGTATATGGTCATTTTTTTTTATTAACTTCTTTATCCTAATTATTTAATATCGTACTTAAATCTTTAATTATGGTTTTTAAATAGTATGTGATTTACCAAATCGAATCCCCTGAGAGTGGAAAAGAATGTTCATTGTTAGGCCTCTTTGTCTTCCACCAGGGGATGATTGAGATAATATAAAATCCTCCCCTTTAGGGTTATTGTCCCTATGTACATCTATTCCAATTTAGTATCTACATGAAATATCTATATTGGTACATAATTTCAATAATAACCACACAATCTATAGTTTACCAAAACTTGATGATATCATGTTATACATAGAATTTTCACATAGACTTGTCGCTTAGGTTTTCTCTAAAGTTTCCTTATCTTAATCCTTAAAATAATCAATATTAGAACAACTCATCAAAAGGGTTATCTGTACCTTTGAAATTGTGATGAACCTTAACTTATCACTACTTAATTAAATGTAAATACTTAACTAATAACATCATAATATCTAATGTTGTCTAAACACCTCTCTAATATCAACTATAGAACCTCAGACCTGTACTCTTGAATTTAGTTCCTAAAACACATAATTTACATACTGGCTTCAATCCCAACTATATATTCTTGGAAATAGATGTCCAAAAAAACATGAATTAAAAAAATTCTTATAATAAATTCCAAAGACCTTTTATGTTTAGATATTTTGTCTATTATGAAAAATAATAAACTAATAAAGCTCATATCATCCTCAACTATAGGAATTTGATTTATTTCCACTAAATAAAAAATTACTTATCCCAAATAATTCTTCATCAACTCCCACAATTCCCCCATACATTCTATTTTTATAGTCATATCTTGTGTAATAAATTAAATTTAAATTATTGTAAATAGAAACATAAGAATGGGTGAGCTCAGACACTGAGTAAGGTAAAACATAAAGCTGGGGTAATCAAGGCATAAAAATGGAAAAAAATTGTAAGGAATAATTCATCATCATAATTCCAAAATCAACTAAAACCGAGAGTATAATATATCCATTGATATAATTCAAAATAAATTGATCAAATCAATAATAATAATAGAATTCATGGGGATGAAATACATATTTTTAGACATCTTTATATTCCTATTAAGGCCTTAACCACGACATCATTCTTACTATCAAAGCCATATCCAAGATATTGTTTTTATTATGAAGAAAATAATCAATACATATAACATAATTGGGTATGCATACAACTAATTCCAAAAAAAAATCCTAATGATACCTACTAATTCATAGAGGGTATATATAATGGTGGGCCCACCCATTACTCATTTATTTCCAATTCATTCATCAAGTTAGTAATGAGTAAATAATACATAATCAAATTTCCCAAAAATCATTCATATTTGGAACACCAATACTTTTACCTATATTGATAAAAGGTATAACATGGTCATAATCTATAAAAATAAATAAGGTGTATGGTTAAACTATAAATATTTAACTTTCATGAGTAATAAATAAACATCCATATCAAAATATCATATATACAGATTTTCAACAGTTCCCCAATAACTGAAAGGAAAATAATTCTATATAAGAATATCCCAATATAAAACCATATGGTGTAATAGTGTAAAGTTATGTCAATAATTTTTCCAATCTATAGAAGTATAAAATTGAGGAGAACACCCTTTAATTAAATGAATGAATACACGGTATTCATAAAGCATAGGAAATGGAAGAAAAGTTATATCTATTCACAGTGTATCATTAGGAAAGACAATGGAAGTACAATCATATTTATTATAAAAAAAATAACAATAAATAATACATCTTGAGAAATAATATTGATGGTTTCAAATAAACATATAACTAGTGTATCAAGGAGAACTCATAAGGATATTGACCTAGATGAAAAATATCATTTTAAATGAATTCTTCAAACGGGATCACACAAGAAGAGACCAAGGATCCAATTATTAGATACCAAAAGTCCAATGCCCCAAATTATAAATTTATTTTTTTACTATATAATAAATCGTGTAATATAAATCACATGATTTTTAAAAAAATTGTTAAAATGAAAATAGAGATGAAAACCTAAAATAGCTTTTAGATTACATTACTAAGATTGACATAAAATTAAAACTTATATGTATCTTTCAAAAGTAACTTTTAAAAAGGTGAAATGAAATATTTTGAAAACATTTACTTTTAAAAGTAATCTCCAATAATGGATCCATGAAAATGACATAATTTTTTCTATAGGAAGTGTATAGCTAAAGCTAAAACATTTTATTATGATATATTCGTTTTTAGTAATTTTAAATTACATATATTGAAAACCCACATTATAAAAAGAATAATAAATCCATATTTTTATTAAAAAATAATTTTACCATAGAGTATAATAAAATAAAATATAGTAAAATATTATGGTTGTATAACCCAATCATGTAAGGTTAGAGTTCAAGATAAAATATTATAACTCAAATTTAGGATATTTGATCTATCGATATCTCTTATAGGCATTATAATCTATTGGGTAATAATTATTGAAAGATTATTTTGGTGTTAAGAATGTAAATCCATAAAAAATAATTAAATAATACCACTCAATACCATCAAGGGTATAATATACCCAAATTATATGAAATAATTTCAATATAATGATCAAAACTCAATGAACAAAAGATGTATTTATAGAAATACATCTTACTAGGTTAATAATTGAAAAAATAGAAATTTAAATAAGGAAATATGATTTGGATTATTATATACCAATAAATATTAAATATTATGATACATGTAGAGTAAACACTCTATATAATCAGAATATGGAACACAAACTGTATTATGTCTTTAAAATTAATAATTGATACCAATAAAAGCCTTAAAACCATAAAAACGTTCAATTCCAAACCCCTTGTAGGATATTATTTAAAATAAAACATTAAATACCATGAATAATTAGGGGATAATTATATAAAATATTAGAGAGTAATTTTATACACCATTACAAATGAAATATTATGTATAATAAGAAGTGTGTCGCAAGGACCTGAAAATTGAGATATGAAGCACTTACCTTTAATCCAAGATACTAAGAACACACTATAACCTCTAAAATAAAAATCATGTATATTTTAATAGATTATTTCATAACCTTACACATATATGTTTTCATTTATATTCATCATTTATACTCATTCTCTATATTAATTCTTATTAGTTTTTACTTATTTTCAAAGTCATGTGTAAGTAATCTTGATTGTTTAGAACTGGTTTCATAAAAACTATGCTGGAATTCATTAATATTATTAATTTTATCATTATTAGATCATTAATGGTAATATAATAGATGTTCCATGATATTTATTAAGTTATAATTTCATTCCATGTCTATTTTTGTTATAAACCATGAAGATGAAATCAGTGGTGATAATGTTTCAGTAATCCTTAACAAACAAAAACTATTTTCTATGTTAATAAGTTTAATAATAATTTTTGAAACACCATAAAATTTTATGATATATTTCTCATTAAATAAATTTAATTTAATTGATATCTTTATTTACACATAGCCTAGAGTCGAGATGAATTGTGATATAGTATATCGTTATAACCTAACTATTATATTTGATGTATGAATATCAATAACCAAATTATGAAAATTATGTATAAAGTTTTTATATAGTTTATTGAATAATTCCTAATAAATAAGTACTCGATTTTCACTAAAGTTGTTTTATGATTATAAATATGTTTCCTTTAAAAATGTGTTTCATTGCATGTTGTGCACAAGAATTATTATTAATTTATACCCGTTATATAAATTTTATTTTATATGAAGGTTACCATTTTTTAAATCATCATATCATAATTTGAAAAGGGTTAAAGTTTAGTGTTTTTATGAAAATAATAATTTTTCAGTGAATAATAAAAATATACCATTAATATTAAAAATTTTCTTTTCCTTTAAATTATTTACAAAGTTATACTTTGTTTTTATATGATTTTTAAATTTAATTAGTTCCATTTAAATAATCACAATCCAATGAATTTCATTGGAATTTAAAGTATGCTTAATTTTCTTATAGAGACATTTTTATACTTTCATTTTTTTGGAAAACTATTTTCACCTTGTTTTATGGGTTTTTTTAAATTAATATATTAAAATTATAGATATTTAATTTGATAAAATGGAATTGACATTTAAAACCATCATTTCCAAAAAAAATTAATGATCTCACTTCATTTTTTGTCATTATGAATAGTAATTTTAGTAACAAGTCAGTTTCCATGATAAGAGTTAATCACGGTTAAAAGGGTTAAATCTAAAATGATTTGTATTAAAATGGCCAAAAAAATTATAAAACCTATTTTATGGTAATATTTTAAACTTATTTGATCTCCTCTTATAATATAATTTATTTTTAATAATTATTATTGAATAATACATTAATATATTTTAATTTTTTTGAAACATTCCATGTGTGTCCTTGAACTCACACTACTGGAAATTGGACCTTTCCCAACACTTCAATACCAATGGTTTGTAAAAACCGTTGGTATAGGTCCCCTTTCCCAACGGTTTGGACAAACTATTGGGAAAGCCCACTTTGAGGCCACCTTTCCCAACGTTTTTGGCAAACCTTTGGGAAAGGGTATGGCTTTTCCAACGGTTTTGCCAAACCTTTGAGAAAAGTCCACTTTGTGGCCACCTTTCCCAATGGTTTTGGCAAACCGTTGGGAAACCAATGGTCCACTTTGTGGACACCTTTCCCAACGGTTTGGCCAAACCTTTGGGAAAGGGTATACCTATCCCAACGGTTTTCTAAAACCGTTGGGAATGGTCCCCCAGAAATCAACCTTCCACCCAAATTCACTTTAGAATTAAGGATCTATACCAACGGCTGTCAAAACCATTGGTATTGGTCTATACCAACGGTTTTGACAACCGTTGGTATAGACCCTTAGATTTTCTATTAGATATTCTTACCAAGAACATTATATAAATCAAAATTTAAAATAATAATCAGAATACATATATATATATATATATTTATGTAATTATGTTCACAAAAGTCATGTTAGGTTAGTGGTTAAGTCGTTCAATGATAAACTAGGGGTCCTGGGATCAAATCCCACTGAATGTTGTTTTTTGAAATACATATACCAATGGTTCCATAACCGTTGCTATAGATTTTCATATTACTTATACCGACGATTTTCCCAAAACCGTTGTTATAGACCAATCCCAAAGGCTTACTTGGCCACGGTTCTCCAAACCATTGGTATAGGATATACCAATGGTTTGGAGGCCTATACCAATGGTTCCAAACCATTGGTATAGGTTAGTTTTCTTGTAGTGTCACTTATAAAAGGACATTTTTTATCCTCTCTTATCCACAAATCAAGATCATCTTATCTAGGAAAATAACTTCCATAATCCTTTCATAACATCCCTCAAAATTTTCTAGAGTAATTTTTTTTATCATAATACCATCCTTTCAAGGATTAAGTTGTAAACCAAAGGAGAGTTCTAAATAAAGAGGTATGACTCTTAAAAATGTACTCGAAATTTTATATCCTATTAAAACTTATCTAAAACTATTATACCGATAAAAAATATGTATTTATTATTATAAATATATTTATATTATATTATGTCAATGGTGAATCGGTTATTCATCTCCTTCTCCATCAAATGGGAAATGTAAGCATTGTTCATGTTTATGTGTGGACTACTACTTCACGAAGTGATGTATTCTTACTTTCATTGCCACCTTTGGTAGGATGTTATTATGATGGATAAAAAAATTTAAATGATATTTATTTAATAATTATCCTTATGAATTTATAATATCTTGTCTACATTTTTATCTTTCCATCTATTATAAAATAATAATGTCGTTCATGTGTACTTGTGCACTACCTCCTCCATGAAGCAATATGATTTGTATTTCGTCATTTATGTATTTGAATAATTAGATAATTTTATATGATAAATAAATATTATACTTATGTAATTATTAATATTCTGTAGTTGATGAAATCATAACCAAGGTGAAAGTACGAGAATAATCGAACTGAAACTACAATGGAAAACAAATCAATTTTCATACGAATGTTCATTTTTAATGAACAAATATTTAATAAAAGGATAATTAGAAATTACAACTGAATGAAACATATTAATTTATATATGAATATGGTTTTTAAAATATTTATAATAAATATATATTTATTATACATTATATTTAAATTCATATGAAGCACGATGGGGAAAATGTAAGAGATTTTTCTTACAATGTCATTTCCTTTTGGGATTGTTTGATTTTAATTTTCATTGAAGGAAATATATGGATCTGAAATATTCATTTTTAGTGAATATTTTTTATCAACATTAAATCATTTTTTAAAGAGTTATAATGAATAAAATCCATAAAATTGAAGTTTTGGTAATTTGAGGGAAGTTATGAAAGTGGAATGAAAATGGGTTTATTTGAACAAAAGATTGAAGAATTTCAAATTTGGACTTATATTTATGAATATTTATTGATTTGATGAATTTTTTGTTAATATTTAATAACATTTTTCATGGATTTTTATCTAAAAAATATGTTGAGCTTCATCTATCCCATAAACCAGGCCTTAACTCCATTTAGCCAACACACAAGGGGCAATCAGCCAGCCCAGCCCCAGAGGATCCATTCAAGTTAAGATTACGCTGGTGATCAATCCACGCCCATAGTGGCCCACAGGTGGTGAACCCCATGGGTAGCATAGTGAGTCCAGGGGTTTATGCGGGAAGCATATATGTATGGATTGTATGTTTTTGTGTGGAGGTCTAAACTGAAATCATATCCATGGTGCGGGCTTCTGATTAATGGTACCCATGCTAGACCTTATAAAGGCTCTCTCAAACATCATTCATTTCTATGTGGGATTGAGGCTCCACCATTCTTCACTGCCCCACCTCTGTTAGTCACCTCGCATCATCTTTGCTCCACCACATGACTTCACCCAACCACCTCTACATTCACCAAAAACCACCATGTTAGATTCACCAGGGAGCTCATCCCATCCTCATCCTTCACCCCCACCACCACTGATCACCATGGATGACCACCCACCACCACTACAAATCACCAGACGCCCATGCTATCACATGAAAAATCCATTGCAGCCACCACTTGAGCTTGACCTTGAGCCATTCCCTATTGTTGAAGGTTAGGCCCTTCATTGATCATCTCAGATGTCCCAGATGACTAACATGATACCATTTTGATGCTCCATCTATCCAATATGACGGTTGAATGGAGGAGGAGCTCAAAGTACCCTAGCTACCACCACTCACTATCGATGCCTGCCACTGAGCCACTATCACTACACCACCAACCACACATAAATCCCTCATTGGGGCCATGCACTATTTGTAGAAAGATTTATCCCATGTATATTTAATCCACATGGAATCATAAATCGCATGATATCCTTAGTTATGTCTTTTAATATATCCTATGACTCAGGGGATCCTTGAAGGCCAAAGAGGTCGATGGCTCATTATCACTGCCTGTAAAAGGAGGTCGCACCCCACTGAGATCTAGACCACAAAGGAGGATCCCCTTCCAGCATCCATGTTTCTTATGGTTTTTCCTTTTCATTTTTATTTTTATATTATTTTATTTTTTAGTTTTTTAATTTTATTTTTAAATGTAATTTTCGTTTTTTTTTCTCTTAGAAAAAATTAATTCATTCATGTATAAGTGTTCCACCCAACCTTCTTCAAACTTATTCTTTTTTCCTTCTTTATTATTTTTATTTCATATTCTATTCTTATTTTTACTTTATTTATAGATATATATATATTGATTTATTTTTATTTTTATTTATTTTCTTATTTTATTTTCTTATTTTAATATTATTTTCCAACTCTCACTCTCTCTTCTTTCTCTCATCCACCATTATCAATTTTTATTTTATTCTTATTTTGTTTTATTTTATTTTTTTCTTATATTATCCTCCCTATTTCCACCAAGGTGATATCTTACTACTAAAAATAGGATGTTGATCTATGTATTGTCATGGGGGTGGTCAAGGTGTTCTTGATTTTTCCTAAAGTTTATTTTATGTGTGTGGTAGATTTGTATAGAATGTGTGGTTATGGTGAATTTTCCTGGTGTGTTGATTGTCCCCCATGACATGTATCTCGATCTATAAATATTCTTTTGTTTAATCTCTTTTCACTCTACCCATTGGTTATCTATTCACTAAATAGATTAGAGTGAATAAATAGATGAAACAATAATGATAGAGCAAGGTCCTAGAAGATGAAACACTCTCATCAAACATGATTACTATAAGAGGTGGAATTGATATTGTTGAGGAATTCAAAGATTCAAAAATTTCTAAATAAAAATAATAGTAATTCATCAGGATATCTCATGTTTGGATTATCAAACAAAAATCAAAAAAAATATAGAATAATATTGATTGAACCCAAAACAGATCCCAAAACCATGTTCTTTCTTCTGTAAATCAATCTATTTAGAATTTCATATTAGTTTTAGTTGGAATTTCCTTTATACATGTCATTTAAATATTCTAGAAAGCAATCAAAAACCAAAAAATTTATCATTATTTTAATTAAAAAAAACAAAATGAAATATTTTAGATGATTTAGATAAATCTGTTGAACACACTAAGAATACCCTCAAGTCAGACAACCCTGGTCAGCCACTGTGATGCACTAGGAAAATAATTTTCTTTTTCCACACCCTACGATAGGCATGTGTATCAAAATTGGAGATTCTTTTAGATATTCAGTTATTTATTTTATTACTATTTATATTTTGACATTTTAGATATATTTTATTACTTTTATAAAAATAAAAACTAAAAAAATACATGATATTTTCAATTGAAATTTTTTTCAATTCATGGAATAAGTAATCTAAGGAGAGAGAACCAGTATTTTAAAATTCTAAATATATGGCTCTTCTATTAAAGTTTGATGAACTCACTGACCTGGAAAAGAATATTATGAATAATAATAACACTATAATTTAATTTAATAAATGAAAGATATGGTTGATAAATTCGAAATTTATTATCAAAGACTGAAAACCAAGAAATAATTACCACTAGAATAGCCCAATTTTACTGAAGAAATCATAGATTTTTAGGCCTAGATTAAGGATTATAAACAACCCAATCATTTAAAGATCCAAATCCCAAAAGACCATGATTATCTAGATTAGATTCATAATGGGGAAAACTTACCTATTGACCTAACTATGGGATATTAGTTGGATATGGATGAATTTTGGAATGAATATGAGGTACAACTTGATATCTCCGGTCCCTAAAAAGTAAAAGATCCAGTACCACTTCATTTAACTCTAGCCATGGAAAAGGGGGAATCCATAACAATGATGGAATTTTAAGAAAATATGGAGGATCCCAACTACCTACCTCAATCCATTGAGATCCAACTTTAACTGGGACTTTCCATTAAGGTAATGATTGAATAAAAAACTCGGGGAGATGATCTTTCTTTGCACTCTTTATTTTCTAATTTTATTCAAGATCATTTGACTATCAATCCTAAATATTTTTTAAATTTTAGATGTGTTCAACACTTTCCATGCCTTAGAGGAAGATAAATAAATTGGACATGAACTAGTTTATTAACACATTGAGCACAAAACGTTTAATGAACATATATTTGAGGATCCCCATTAGTTGATCCAAGTAGCTGAGACTAAGGAAATCAAGATATGGGTTTTTCACATTGAAAGTAAAAATTACATAATAAAAATTAAAATTCAATTTTTCATCAAATAAAAATAAAATTTTTCTCTCCCTTTGATCATTCAGTTAATTCATCCCATGTTTAGTCAACACTAGAATAGAAAGAGAAGGTTACAAAATTATAAATTAAGAAGGAGGATGATCCATACTTCATCCTACACCCACCATGAAATGTATACTTAATTTTGAATGGGGGGATCTGGTATAATCTATCCTTATATCATTATTCACTAACAAAGAAGATGTGGAAGCTGGGAAAACCCAAATATGTTAGTTCAAGTAAAACAATATTCATATACCATCATACATTGGATAATATATGGTACTACCCTCTAGAGGCAGTAAATATTTATGGGCCACTTGGGGGATCATTCCAAGATTTTTCATTAATTACATTCTATGATTTCAATATTAATATTACAAAATGTATCATACTCCCTCTATTATTTTTCTTCTTAAATTCCATGATCCTTGTACTTATATGATTAATTTAATTTTTTAGGACCACGATGGTAGAATTCATCCCCAGTAGTGATAGAGGAAATAGGACTAAGCTTTATGGGAAAGGAAGTTTACTTTTCATGTTTATCTTTTAAACTCCCTACATTTTTGTCCAACAACATTTTTTAGATTTAAACTAGAAAATTGAATTCCCACACTTGAATTAGGTATTTCATTTACTAATCTAGGATACATAAGTTTATTAAGAATCATGTGATTCCATATTTCATATTTTAGTAATAATGATATTGAATTAGTAAAATGATGAATTTGATGATTAAAGTGAAGCATGGATATTAAAATAGTTACTCATGAATTGAGGGAATTAATTGATTCATGTAAGTGAAATTTCCTAATAATTTTTCATGCTTTGAATTTATGAAATTTATATGAATTGACTTTTTTAATCATGCCTTAGGTGATTTTACAATATCATATTTCCATTCTTGGGAGTATTTCTAGAACAATAACTTCTTATTTTATATTGAACAAATCTCTTGAGTGATCTTAGGACATGTCACTCACCGGAACTTTTATTTGAACTTTTCAAAGCTATGACAATGAAAATAAATTTTAAATTATTGATACATATTTTTAAAAGACCTTATCCTTAAAATACCACCTTCACATCAATCCTTATTTTTCCCATAGAAACCATGAGTGACCTTATTAGGAATTATATATATTTCAAGACATTTTTTATTCATTTCTACCACCCTCTTAGTATTTTCATGACATATTTAACTTGAAGTGTGAGGGTGAAGAGATTAATGAATAATGGAATGAAATAAATTATAAAAAATTGTGGGGGTTCTTATTGTGGGAATAAATTAAGTATGTTGATTCATTCATGATATATCATTTTTTTACCTTTTTTGGAAAAAATAGTATAAAAGTAGAGAAATTTTCTAGAGGCTACAAAAATAATTTATTATGCTTAATTGGACCATGATCTTTACTTCTACTTTTTGGGAACCTTGGAGTTGTTACAATATGAAGGGGGGATTTTATGGATCTTTACTTTTGATATCATGAACTTTACATTAGATATTATCCTCCTCCTTGAGCTTTAATTTTTAATTCCTACAAACCATATAATTTATAGTCATTTTAACCAGTAATGAAATGCCTCATTATTTAATGTAAATTTTTTCTTTAAAAAGGGGATAAAGAAGTTCCTTTATAGTACTATGGATAAGGATCATGTATTCCTGACGTGAGCATAAATCAACTTGAATTTAATCATGAGTGATGAGAGAAAAGTTCCAAAAGTGTGGTAAATCATGATTTGGAATGTTCAATAATAATAAATTAAGGAACCTAAATGAATTAGATGATAATTTCCCATTAATTTCAATAGGGAAAAAGTAAAATTCATGATTTTACTATTTCTTTGAAAATTGAGAAGTTAAATTTATATTTTATGTGGAATTTTTGAAAATTTTATTTAACATTGAAAATTTCTTGATTTTGTTACCTTGGAATTTAAATACTGGTACCATTGGTGCCCTATATATTATTTTTTGAGATTTTATACTTGATTAAAGGATTGTTAAAGTGTGGGGGTGTTTGACAGTAATTTTTTAGTGCATATCTTTAATCAATTTTCAATGATTTTTAAAGGATTATCAATGAGTAAAACCCATAAAATTAATATTTTAGTAATTTGAGGGAAATTGTTAATGTGAAATAAAAATGGATTTATTTGAACTAAATATTGATTAATTTTAAATTTTAAATTTTAAATTCTATTTATGGATCACTATTGATTTTTTTATTTTTTCTTGAAATTTTATTACTTATTTCAGGAGTTCGATATAAAAAATATGCTAAGATTGGTCTATCCCATCAACCAGGTCAATCTGCCATTTAGCTAGCCCATAAGGGGTAGTCGGCCAAGATAGCCAAGGTGGGCCCACTTTATTTAGGAGTGAAAATGTGATCAACCCTCGTACATAGTGGCGAACGGGTGGTATACATGCGGGTAGCATAGTGAGCCCAGGGGATCACGCTGGCAACATGTATGTGTTGCCCTCATTTCCATGTGTGAAAGTGTAAACCAGAATCATATCTTCATTATGAGCTTCTAACTAATGTAACCCTCACTCAGATTTATAAAGACTCTCTCGAACACCATGATTTTTTATTTGGTATCGAGGATTTTTCATGTTCTGCCACTATGCCTCTTTTCTCCACCTTGTGTCGCCGTGGATCTGACACCTGACATCACCTAGTCACCTCTGCATTTACCAAAAACCACCCTAGAAAATCCACCAAGGATCTCATCCCTTCCTCATCCTTCACTTACACCACCTCTCATCACTTAGGATGACCACCCTCCGCCACTTCAAATTGCCAGATGATCATGTTATCGCCAAAAAAACCATTACATCCACTGCTTGAGCTAAAGCTTGAGCCCTTCTCCATTTCTAAAGGTTGGGACCTTAATTGGTCATCTCAAAAGTCCCATAATACCACCATGATTTCATTTTTAAGCTTTATCTATCCACTGTTATTGTTGGATAAAATAGGGGCTTGGAGGAGCTTCGCCTCCACCGCTCCCCACTACTTCAGGCCACCTAGCCAAAGCCATGTCGCCACCAAACCCATGAAAATACCTCACTAAGGCCATATACTTCCTACAGAAAGAGTTTTCCCATGTCAATTTATTCCACATGTATTATTAAATCCTGTGATATCCTCTAGTATATCTTTGAATATATTAGAGGTTTTGGGGGATACTTGAATGTCTTGGTGGTTGAGGGATCCTTACCACTACCAATAAAAGGAGGTCACACCCCACTACCAAAGGGAGATCTAGACCGTGAAGGGGGGGGGGGGCTTTTCAGCCACCATATGGGTTCTAATTTTTCCTATTAATTTTTATTTTTCGTTTTTTTATTGAAATATTTTTTTTATTTTCAAAAGAAATTTTTATTTTATTTATATTTTATAAACAATTAATTCATGATTATTTAATTGTTTCACCCAACCATCATCAATCTGCTTCTTCTTTTCTTATTATTAATTTTTAATTAATATTCTCTTATTATTTTTACATTATTTGTATATTATATTTTTTTTCTATTTAATTTATTTTCATTATTTATTTTATTATTTTATTAGTATTCTCCATATATCTATCTATCTCCCTTCTTTTTATCATCCACCATTCTCTTTTTTTTATTTTTTTATTTTTTTATTTTAGTATTCTTTTATTTTATTTTATTTTACTTATATTCTCTTCCCTCATTCAACTAAAGTGGTCTCTTACTCCCTATAATGGTAGGTTAACCCAAGGCTTGGCCAAGGGGAGGTCAAGGTGTTCTTAAATTTTTCATAAAGTTTATTTTACATTTGTGGTAGATATTAATAGCATGCATGGGTGTGATGAATGTCACTAGTGTGGTGTGTGACCTCCATTAAAAACATATCAATATATTTATATTTCTGTTTTAACCTATTTTACTTCTCTCCATTGGTTAGTTAATCACATGATATAGTTGAGAAAATTAATAGAGGAAATGGCATCAATTGAGCTGGGTACTAGAATATGGAACACTCTCAACCAAGGTATGTCATCAACCCTGATTATAAGAGGATGTGGAATTAAGATTACTGAGGAATTCAACGATTCAAAAATTTCTAAATAAAAAAGAATAAAAATTAATCATGAGATTTCATTTCTAGATTATCAAACTAAAATCAAACAAATAAAGTAGAATAACAATTGAACCCAAAACAAAACCCAAACCCATGATCTTTCTTTCTTAACTCATTCTTTTTAGAATTTCATGTTATTTTAAGTTAGAATTTATGATCTAAATTTCATTTAAATATTCTAGAAATTAATCAAAAAACAAAAACTATTTATCGTTATTTTCATAAAATAAGAAAAAAAACAAAAATAAAATAATTTAGGGGATTTAGATAAAGTAGTTAAACAAATTGAGAATATCCTCATGTGAGACAACCCTAGTTGACCATTATACTGCATTGGGAAAATAATTTCATTTCCTCACACCCTACGAAAGGCATGTGTATCAACATCAAATCCTTTAAAAAAATATTTTCATCTTCTGTGTTTATTAATATAATTTTCACATAATTTTACCATTTTTATATTTTGGGTACTTACAATTTTTTATAAAATGATTTTATTAAAAACAAAATTTATTTCCTCTTTGTTTGGGAATATTTTTCTTCCATGAACATATTTTTTAAAAATATATTCACTAATATTTTTAATATTATAAAAATAATTTATTAAAATAATATTTACTCATATTTTACTTCCTATAAAAAAAATTTAAAATAATCTTGTTATCGTTTTACAAATCTGGTTATTTTTACCAAAGGTGTGAATGGAATATTTGTTTTATCATATACCACATGATGGTATTTATCTGTATTATGGATACTATTTTATTTGAATCTTCCTTTAAAATATTTCATGGTTATTTTTAGTGAAAATTTTTTCCCGTATATTATAGATATTTATTTAAAATAACTAATTTCAAAATGAAATGAGTATGTTCTTTAAGAAATGGTATAGTGGTATTCTAAATTTATTTTCAAATATGAAAAAATTATTTTATATTAATTATCCATCATTAGGGATATGATCTAATAATATCATAATTTCCCTTCCTCTATATGTTTACTGATTATTATGATTAAATATTGATGAAACTAGTTTTATTTATCATGGATTAAGCTCTAACAAAATAATAAATGTTTTTATGACAATGTGGCATACATATGAATAGATTATTATTATGTTATGGGTGGGTATGTTAAATCCATTAAATGTGTAGTGTGATGTTATATTGATATCTTATGAGTTGATAATGATATGATTGGACATGATTGTGAATATATTTTTTTCATTTTGATGTGTGGTTATAGTTTCTTCTAACTATTTTCAAAAGATTATGTATGAAAATGATTATGAATAGTTATGTTCACATTTTGATGTGTGAGAATGATTACTTATCAATATTCTCACAAGAGTACTTTTTGTTAGGATTACCAGTAGATATGTCCACAAGATTATGATTTCTTGTGCTTATGATTCCACATGCATATGTTGTGACTCTTTAATGGTGATAACTTCATTGAAACCTTTATTAATCATGCTTATAGATATGAATTAATTTTGGATTTTATTATATATCATTTTCTGGGTATGAATATTTTATATTTATAACATTCAATTGTTTGTTTTATCATACCCTTATGATCATCATATGCTCTTATAATTGATAACTCAAATTTTTACCCTTACTTTGTTGAGTCAATAAGGTTTTCCTTATGACTTTTCCATTATTTCATGTAAGGGGGAGATTGTTGAGTCATTAAGGATTCCTTATGACTTTACTATTCCTATTATTTTGAAAATCACAAACACCTTATCTTAAGGCAAATTTCATTTTACCCTATATTTTACCCCTATGAGGAAAAATTTCCTTCCGCAAGGAAATTTATCCTTACCATGTTTTCATTGCTCAAATCATAATTTTTCTAAGTGTAAAAATTGGATTGAAGCCAAAAATATCGGAATCAAACAATACTTAGATATTAGGCATTCTGTTTAAGACTCTGATTTCTGGTTACAAACTCTCATGAAGATCAACTCCAAATTCTGATTATGAACTCTCATGAAGTTCAACTCCGAATTATGGTTATGAACTCTTATGAAGTTCAACTTCGAATTCTGGATACGAACGTTATGAAGCTCAAATCCGAATTATGGATACAAACATTCACTAAGTTCGACTACGAATTCTGATTACAAACTTATGTAATGTTCGACCACGAATTCAGATTAAGAATTTTGGTTATAAACTTTTCTAAGTTCTGACTCGGAGTTCTCTGAATACAGATTCTAAACTCCTATGAGTTCTAACTCCGAATTCTAATGATCTCCGACTCTGAACTTCGTAAGTTCAGGTTCTGAATTCTTATTGAATCCAGACTCTGTATTTCCTTGAAATTCAGACTCTGGAATTCTATAGAATTCAGGTTCCAAATTCCTAAAAAACAGAATCTGAATATCCTTGTGTTGAAGACTCCATATTCAGTTTTTACTTAGACTCTGAACCTTTATTTTACTTACATTCTGAATATCAGTTTTTGGTTATACTTACACATTTTTAGTCATAAAATGATGTCGCGCTTTCAGTTATCAACTAACCATTGTTTGAGTGACACAGGTACGGGTCCCTCTAAAATTCAAGGAAGAATATGACCATTGGAGGAGGGATCTGATCGTTAGAACCATGCCTATAAATAGGAGCTCATTTGAAAGATCTCAGGACATTTCGAGACTTTTAACAAAGTGCTGGTGAATTGATTTCTAGAGAGAGAGGCTCTTATAAACTCTCAGGCTTTGTGCAGAAATTTTTGAACTACTTGTTCAATATTTGCTTTGTGCAGATTTTCTTAGTGCAGAGGTTTGATTTCCATGAAATTAGAGACATCGGGTTGTGAAGTCAGAGGTGCCTATTTCCTTACAAATCGAGGGCGCGCAGGGATATCAAGACAGATACTGATCTTTGGATTGAGGTATTTCTTGGGTTTGGGTAAGATATACTTTATTGAAATTATAAATCAAGGGACCTCTTATCCAGGGTTGTGGGATACCCTCTTCTTTGGGTTAAAAGAGTCATTACTTGTTACTTGTAATATTTTTTCCGTTGTTTATTTTAGATGTTGAGGAAAGTATAACTTTCTTATACTTCCTTAAATGTGTACTCTGATTTCAATTAGATTCTATACGCTTTAAAGAAGAATATTAGTTGGTGTAAACTTTTTTTAAGTTTTATTTCCAGAATCACTTTTCCGGAAGCATGCAAGTTATTAGAACTTAGATGGTTTGTGAATTTTGGTTACGCAAAATTTCCTTAAGGATTTTTTAAAGTATACAATTCACCCCCCCCCCTCTTGTATTTGTATCTCATTTTACATATTCAATCCTACATTTGGTATTATAGAGTATATCATACTCAGAAATACCATTCAAAAAATAGGTATTAGAGGATTGGTTCAATCTGAATTAATCTCACGATTTGATTCAGAAAAGAATTCTCATAATTACATTTTCTGGATTCATATTTTTCGGAATCTGTTTCTCAGAATCATATTTTTTGGATTCATATATTCATACTCATAAATTTAGGATTAATTCCTGCATAGAAGATCCAATATCTAGTTCCTTGCATAGGATATTTTATCTTGTTTACAAACTCTTAATACTAACAAGTTTGTGTGCCAATGTTTTTCTTAAGGATAGCAGCTTAAATGTTGGTTCTATTGATAATCTAAATCTTACCAGACCTCCTATTTTTTATGGAGATGATTATGATTAATGGAGAGATAGGATGAAGACATTCATTATCAATACTGGAGTTGATAACTATCTAATGCTGGCTGGAGATTATAAGATTCTGGATAAGGAATTGAGAACCTTTACGAACCAGGAGAAATCAGAATAACAAGAAAACTTCAGAGTCAGAAATACTTTGTTATGTTCCATGACTAGGAACATCTATAGTCAAATATCCTCGTGTGAAGCTACAAAAAGTATCTATAAGAAACTTGAAGTTACATATTTTGGTACATCTAAAGTCATAGAGAAAATAAGAGCTACGTTGAGAGCTGAATACCATAGCTTTAACATTCCTTACAGAGAACCTATAAGCAAAGTACAACAAAGGATTATGACTATCGTGAATAGCTTACAATCTATGGGATAAAAAGGTTTGGATTATGTGTATCTTATTGATAAGATCATAGATATCATACCAAATGAATGGGAGTCCAAGGGGATAGCTATTGATGAGAACAAGAAAGTCAATCAAATTTCCTAAGATGAGTTGTTTGGAACTCTTCTTCAGCATGAAATGAGAATGAAGAGAGATACTGAAAATGTTAAGAAGAATAATGAGAATGGAGGAGTTGATTTTAAAACCACTTCCAAACATATGAAAGCAAAGACCCCAGAAAGGATGACTATATCAAAGACAAAGAAAGTCATTATTCAGTCAGAATCCAGTTATACAGAAAAGTCTGAGAATGAATTAGCTAATCTTTCTTAGAGAATGAACAAGATTTTAGCTTAGAATAATCATCAGAATAAGTACAAGAAGAAATACTATAGAGACAAGAAAGTTGGAGAAGTTAAGTGTTATGAATTTAGAAGAACAGGACATATCAGACCTGATTGTCCTTTTTAAAAAAAATAAGGAAAAGAAGGAAAGGAATTCCGAAAGGAACGAGAAGAAATTCTATAGATCAAAGAACAAGAAAAGTCTTAAAGCTAATGATACTTGGAGTGCTAGCTGTAAAGACTCTTCAGAAAGTGAATCTTCTGAATATGATTCATCAGCACAGAAGAATATGGGATTCATTTATACTACTTCTTTTCCTAATACATGTCTTATGGACAAGGTATGCTCTGGTGAGGCTTTAACAAATTTATCTCTTGATAAGAATTAATATTCTGAAAATAGTACTTCTAATGAAGATACTTCTTCCTCATAAAATGAATAAATACCTTCATATGAAGAAGTATCTATATTTTCCAAGTTACTAGAAGAAAAAAATTATAAAATTTCTAAGAAATTAGACAAGGAAAATACTAGGGAAGAAATTCTTACAAAAGAGATTTTAGATATTTTTAGAGATCTTGGAGATAAAGATGAGCTTTTAGAAAAACTTTCTAAAGACCTTGAGAAATCAAATTCTGTTAAGTAAGAACTGTATAAAGAACTTAAGAATTCTATTTTAAAGATAAAAGTTTTTGAGGAAAAATATAACTCTAAGGAAATGATTCCTGAGGATAGATATTTAGTCACCAGACTGAAATCTGAAATATTTTTTCTTAAGAAGTTTCTTGAAAACATTACCTCTGGGAAGGAAAATTTTGACAAGATGTATTCTCAAATTAGACCTCAAAGAAACACTACTGGAGTAGGTTATACTCACTAAAAACCAGTTTTCAAAAATAATTATTTTGTTCCTTCTAGAGCCCCTTTTTCCACGTAATGTCAAAGTGGTGAGCATTGGAAAAAAATTGCTCCTTGAATAAAGTTCAATCTCTTGGGTTTTATACAGCTTATTTTTCTAAAAAAACGTGGATACCCAAAATTTTGTTGTCTAACACTTCCGGATCCAAGAAATTTTGGATTCCTAAAGTCTAAATCATTTCTTTTCAGGAAAATAGAGAAGGTACCAACAACAATACGTGGTACATGGATAGTGTATGTTCCCGGCATATGTCTGGTAACAAATACTATTTTGAAAAGATTATCAAGATAAAAGGAGGAAAAGTAACTTTTAGAGATAATGCTTAGGGAGAAATTATTGGTATAGGTAACATCATTCTTCTTGAAAAAACATTGATTTCAAATGTTTTATTTGTTAAGGGTCTTAAGCACAACCTCATTAGCATAAGTTAGTTATGTGATGAATGATACTTTGTGAATATTAGGAATGATAAGTGTTTAGTACACAATTCCAAGGAAGAGTTTATTCTTTCTGTCCATAGGCAAGAAAATGTTTACACACTAAAATTAGAAGACCTTAGGATCTAAGACTTACCCTGACTTAGGGAAATGGAAGATCATTCTTTGTTATGAAATTGTAGATTAGGACACTATAACTATAGGAACATATGCAAACTTTCTAAGAAAGGACTAGTTAAGGATCTACCAGAGCTTAGATTTGATTCTTCAGAAGTCTGTGATCTTTGTCAATATGGCAAGCAACATAAATCTTGTTTTAAATCTGTTGGTGAAGTCTCAACTACTAATGCATTACAGCAAGTGCATATGGATCTTTTTGGTCCTCCGCAAACTGGAAGCATTGGCGGAAAGTATTACGTATTTGTCTTAGTTGATGATTACACTAGATTTATGTGGGTCTATTTTCTGGCAAAGAAGTCTGAAGATTTTTCTTATTTCAAAAGTTTTAGAGACCAAGTTAAAAATGAGAAAAATATTCCATTGAAAATTATTCACAGTGATCATGGTGGAGAATTTCATAATTATGATTTTGAAACTTTTTGTAGTAGAAAAGGTATTACTCAAAACTTCTCATCACTCAGAACACCTCAAGAAAATGGTGTTTTTGAAAGAAGAAATAGAATTCTTAAAGAGATAACTATAACCATGTTGAGTGAGTATTCTATAGCCATTTTTTTTGGCTGAAGCTGTAAGTACTTCTTGTTATACTATAAATTGAGTTTTGATTAGAACATTTCTTAATAATAATCCTTATGAGTTATAGAATGGTAGAAAACCTATACTTTCCTACTTTAAGGTTTTTGGTTGCAAGGTATTCATTCTGAATACTAAAGATAATCTTTATAAATTCGCACCAAAATTTGATGAAGGAATTTTCCTAGGATACTCTAGAACTTCTAAGGCATATAGAGTTTTCAACAAAAACACTTGTACTATTGAAGAGACAGTACTTGATAAATTTGATGAAACTGATCCATTTGTTTTTAAAAAATCCCAACCTACATCCTTGGATGTGTTTTCAAAAACTGATTATCAACCTATGATAGAAGATCCTTCTGATAAGGAAAATGTCCAAGAAGATACATCTGAAACATTTACCCCAGAAGATTTCCTATCCTATGTTGATGAATAGGTTTTACAAAACACAAATCAGTCATTTCTAAAGAATCATCCCAATGATAGCATCATTGGTGATGTGAATCAACCTGTAAGGACTAGAAGTTCCTTAAGAAACGAAGTATAACATCTAGCATTCCTTTCCTAATTAGAACCAAAAATCACGGATGAATCTTTAGTTGATGATGATTGGATAAAATCCATGCAAGATAGACTAAATAAATTCAAAAGGAATAATGTCTGGACCTTGGTTGAAAGACCTAAGGAAACTTCTATTATTGGAGTAAAATGGGTCTTCAGAAATAAGTGTGATGAAAATGGAATCATTGTAATAAATAAATCTAGATTAGTTGTTAAAGTCTATAATCATTAAGAAGGAATAGACTATGAATAAACCTATGATCCAGTAGCTAGACTTGAATCTATTCATATTTTACTTTCCTTTGCAGCATTCTTCAATTTCAAACTTTTTCAAATTGATGTGAAATGTCCTTTCCTTAATGGTTATGTTCATGAGGCTGTTTTTGTTGAAAAACCTCCTAGATTTGAATATACAAAACATCCTAATCATTTATTTAGACTTACCAAAGCTTTGTATGGACTTAAACAAGCCCCTTGAGCCTGGTATGATAGAATTACAGTATTTTTACATCAAAATAACTATGTTAAGGGAAATACAGATCCAACCCTTTTATGAATAAAGACAAGAAAAATGTTTTCATTATTCAAATTTCTGTTTATGACATTATATTTGGTTCAACTCAACAATATTTAACTGATTCCTTTGTGGATCTAATGAAATCTTAGTTTGAAATGAGTATGATGGGTGAGTTAACATTTTTCCTTGGTTTTCAAATCTCTCAAAAATTAGAAGGAATCTATATATCCCAACATAAGTATATTAAATATCTTCGTAAAAAGTATGGATATGACAACACTAAATGTATAATTACTCCCATTGGTACCTCAAACACACTTGATCTTGATGAAGTTGGGAAACCATTGGATCAAACAACTTTTAGAGGTATGATAGGAAGTCTACATTACTTGATATCTAATCATCCAGACTTAATGTTTTCAATATGCTTATGTGCAAGATATCAATCCAATCCCAAGGAATCTCACTAAAAGTCAGTGAAGAGAATTTTTCGCTACTTAAAGGGAACCATGGATTTTTGACTATTTTATACTTTTGGAAATGATTTTTTTTAAAACATTTCAGATGCTGACTTTAGTGGACGTATAATGGATAGAAAGAGTACATTTAGAACCTGTCATTTCTTAGGAGATTCATTAGTTTCTTGGTCATGAAAAAAGAAACACTCAGTAGCACTTTCCACTGCTGAAGCTAAATATGTAGTAGCTATAAGTTGTTGTGCTCAAGTTTTGTGGATGCAACACACACTCATAGACTCTGGTATGAGTTTTACCAAAACACAAATTTTGTGTGATAATACAAGCGCAATTTCCCTTAGTAAAAACTCTGCACATCACTCTCATGCAAATCAAAAAGATATTAGGCATCACGTTCTTATGGATCACACACTTAAATGAGATATAATTCTTCAATTTATCGGAATGCAAGATCAACTTGTGGATATTTTCACAAAATCTTTACCTTCCAATAGATTTGAATACATTAAACAGAAGTTAGGAATGATAACCATAAGGTAATCCTCCTCATTAAATTTCCGTTAAATCAATCTATTTATAGTAATAAACTCCTTTTCATAGGGGGGAGTACATTTGTTTTTGAAGGTTTTTTTAAAAAAATCATAATGAAGTTTTCAAAAAAAAATTAATGAAGTTTTCAAAAAAAATTCGTAATGATGTTTTAAAAAAAACGTAATAAAGTTTTCAAAATTTTCATAGTTTTTGGTTTTTCAAAAAATTTCGTAATGAAAATTTTCGTAGTCGGTTTTTCAAAAAAAATTCGTAATGAAGGTTTCAAAATTTTCGTAACATAAATCTTTGGACCTAATGTTTTTGTAATGAAAATCTTCAGACCTGAAATTTTTGTAATGAAAATATTTGGACCTGAAGTTTTTGTAATAGAAACTCTTGGATTTAAAATTTTCATAGTAATATTCCAAGCAATCTTAAAGGAATGATTCTTTCTTGAGTTTTTCATAATTAACTTCTACTTTCTATTTTTTATTGTTTTTAAAATTTCTTGGATTCTACTTTCCTTAAATCCGAATGTTTTCTTTTAAAAGCCTCAAAAGATTGGATTCAACCAAATTTTTTCTTTTGGATATCATATCAACGGTTAGATCAGATCAGAAGGTTTCCCAACCGTTAGGTTGGATTTAGAAGTTGAAAGGTCACTTCATCACCTATATAAAGGGGACCCCCGATGGTTGTCCCACATCGGTTCTCAAGCTTAAGCGCACTGAAGCTATACCCCTCTACAAAAGCCCATTCCAAACTATTCTAAAGTGCTCAATTCTGAATGTCTGAGGAAGTCCCATCTCAATATACGTCTACTATCAAGCCGATTGTAGAATGGAAAATTTATAGGGAGAGTTTATTTCATCTGAAATTCTTTAATAAGTATGACTCTATAATTTCCAAGAACATCAACCTCAATAGATGGGAAAGTATAGCTATTTCAAAGACAAGAGCTCAGGATTTGGTCTATCGAGATTTGCTGATAGAGTTATATGAATCTGTTTTCTTCTTTAAGGAAGATTGTAGGGAAAAATTCTTCTTCAAGAGTTATGGTAAGACTTATAAAATCTCTTACACCAAGGTTGCGTGCTTGGTGGTGCTATCATATGAAGGAGAATACAAATTTTTCTCCCAAAAACTGCCAGAGGTTCAAGGTAGTTTCGTTAAGGCAAAGGCTAGGTAATTCATTGGGCTCACAGATGTAAAGACAACAATGATTTCCCATCTATCTACCAACAATCAGATTCAACAGTTATGGATTAAAGGTCTCATCGTACCAAGAAAGGGTGACAATGACACCCTTAAGAAAAGTTACATGTATATGCTAGACTTTTTAGTAAACCTAGGAAGTTCAATCTCATGAGACATGTTCTCATTGTGTTTGAGAATATCAAGAATGGCAATATAAGAGCTCAAATTATCATGTATCCGGCCTTACTTTCCAAGATGATAGTTTGGTGTCTCGAATCCTTCAAGATTCCCTGTAGTTCCAAGGCAAGGAATTGAAAAGTTATACTGATCAGTGACGACACACTTAAGAGGATGAAGGTTGGTTTCTCAAAGGAGTCAGGTGAGTTCTATGATCTACCTAAGGATGAGGCAGAAGCCAATCCAGAAAATGTTGAAAAAGATGAACCATCAAAGAAAGCTGGAAAGAAGATGAAATTGAACGAAGCGGAAGTAGAATACAAAACCCCTAAGTCTAAGGAAGTCCAATATACACCTCCTAAACCAAATAAGCAGAAAGCCTACCCAGATGAGGTGGTAGAAAAATGGAGGGAGGATAAGAAGAATATAAAATCATGGGGGCCACAGTTCGGTTTGGATCCTGCTGAGGCTAAGGCCTTGAAATAATCAACTACAAGGAGATAGAAAAGAAAGCCAAGGAAAAGAATATGAATAAGAAGATGTCTGAGGCAGAGATTGTCCAATCTCTTTTAAATGCCACTGAAGTTGCATCTGAACAAATCCTCGTACTGAAAACATTCCTAGTAGAACAATTTCCTGAGACTCCAGGTAAGAGGCTCATGTCTCCCAAAAAAAAATCAAAGACAAGGAAGTTAAGAAGAAAGTTGTAGAAGAAGTACAAGAAGCAGAGAATAGTGGTGGATCTGATGATGTGATTAAGAAAGTTGAAGAATATCATGAAAAGGAAAGTGCTTCCAAAAAGTTTTCAACCCAGACTTCTCAAGCTGGATCCTCAAATATTGCTACTCCTAGAGCTGATGAGAAGGGTGAAGAAGAGGAAGTGAATAAGATTTCAAAATAATATAGTCATTATAATGACTTTATTTTTCCTAAGGATATTGAAGCTAGAGATGAGAGGGAAAAGGTTGATGAAGATAAAATTGTACAGTTATCCAGAAGTGAGAAGGAATCTCCTGATAAGGAAGTAGTTCTGAAAATCAGTAAGGGTAAAAAACTAGTTGTTGATACCCCAACCAAAGATATTTTGAGAAATAAAGAAGCTCGAGGAACCTCTGAGAGGAATCTAGTATAGTTAGAGGAAAAACCATCTCCTAGAAAATTGTCTTATTTGGAATCATCTACCTTGGGACATGATTTTGTTTTTCAGTCTCGGAAGAAGCCAGTGGACACCATTCCGATTTGTCTAGAAATTGAATTCAAATGTCAGATGCTTCAGCACAGCATCAATCAAAAAACAGACTCTGTATCCATGGGGATGGATAGATGTGTTAAGATTGAGGCTGATCACAAAAAATTCCTGATCAACTATGAAGCCCATATAAAATCCAGCAATAATATGACTAGATAATTTAAGAAAATAGTTGAAGATATGGAAGAGCTTGATCAGTTTCAAGAAGATGTCAAGGAAGCCTTTTTTGATGAAGATTCAAAAATTAAAAATCTTTCAGACAGCTTTCAGAAAAAGCTGAATCTTGAACAAAACACTCAGATCTAAGAGGTGAAAGATATGAATGGGAAGCTGGGTTATATTGTTCAAATCTTGAATATAGAAAAGGATCTTCAAATTGAGATCCAAGAAAAGTTAGTGAAGTAAGAGGAATTGCTGAAGACTCAGGAAGAGGCCATGAAGGCTCAAGAAGACATGATCAAGGCATTAGAAAAGCAAGCTGAGGAGGATCACAAAGAGCTGAAAAATATGAAGACCATTGTGAAGATGCTAATACCCAAGGAAAAAGAAACAAAATAAATCCCACTCTGATCTTTTGTTGTATTTTTTTCCTTGTACAAATTCTTTCAATCGTAATGAAATTATGGTTGCTTGTTTTTGTTTCCATGTCTATACTAATATTTCAGGTACATTATTATTTTTCCATTCCCTCAAACTCTTTTTGAAAATCACATAGGGGGAGAAGGAAAAATAATTCTAAAGAGGAGAAGTAAAAAGATATCTAAGTAAAGAATAAATATCCCAAAGTAAGGGGTAGTTTATTTAAGGGGTAATTCTCATTACGAATATTTCCACATTCAAATGAAAATTCTCATTCTGGTAATCTAGAATACAATCCTTAGAGTTCTAAAGCCTAAGGAGGAGTTAGTCGTATTCACCATTTTCCATGAACAAAGGGAGATAAGATTTAATTTCAAAGTCTCAAAATTTATTCTATGTTCTTATATTATTTTTCGTAAAGATATTTTTGCTTTCCAAAAAGGGGGATATTGTTGAGTCAATAAGGTTTTCCTTATGAATTTTCCATTCCTTCATGTAAGGGGGAGATTGTTGAGTCATTAAGGTTTCCTTATGAATTTACCATTCCTCTTGTTTTGAAAATCACAAACACCTTATCTTAAGGAAAATTTCATTTTACCCTATATTTTACCCCTATAAGGAAAATTTTCCTTCCCCAAGGAAATTTATCCTTACCAAGTTTTCATTGCTTAAATCATAATTTTTCTAAGTGTAAAAATTAGATTGAAGCAAAAAACCTTAAAAACATATAATACCTAGATATGAGGCATTATGATTAAGAATCCAATTTATGGATACGAACTATCATGAAGTTTAACTCCGAATTCTAGATACGAACGTCATGAAGTTCAACTCTGAATTATGGATACGAACATTCATGAAGTTCGACTCCGAATTCTGATTACGAACTAATGCAGAGTTTGACCATGAATTTAGATTAAGAATTTTGGTCATGAACTTGTCTAAGTTCTGAATCTGAGTTCTCTGAATACAGACTCTGAAATCCTATGAGTTCTGACTCTGAATTCCCATGAACTCTGACTCCGAACTTTGTAAGTTTAGGTTCCGAATTCGTATTGAATAAAGACTCCGAATTTACTTGAAATTAAGAGTCTGGAATTCTATAGAATTCAGGTTCGAAATTTTTACAAAATAGAATCTAAATTTCCTTGTGTTGAAGACTCTATATTCAGTTTTTACTTAGGCTCCAAACCTTTATTTTACTTATATTTCGAATATCAGTTTTTTTTATACTTACACCTGTTTAGTCATAAAATGATGTCCCACTTTCAGTTATCAACTAACTGTTGTTTGAGTGACACGTGTACAGGTCCCACCAAAATTCAAGGATGAATATGACCATTGGAGGAGGGAGCTGACCATTGGAACCGTGCCTATAAATAGGAGCTCATTTGAAAGAGCTCCAGACTTTTTGAGACTTTTGACAAAGTGCTTATGAAGTGATTTCTAGAGAGAGAGGCTCTTATAAACTCTCAGGCTTTGTACAGAAAGTTTTGAACTACTTGTTCAAACATTGCTTCATGCAGATTTGCTTAGCACAGAGGTTTAATTTCCTTGAAATCAGAGACTTCGGGTTGTGAAGTCAAAGGTTCCAATTTCCTTACAAATCAAGTGCTTGTAGGGATAGCAAGACAGATACCGATCTTCGGATTGAGGTCTTACCTGGGTTTGGGTAGGACAGACTTTTTTGAAAGTATAAATCAAGGGACCTCTTATCCAGGGTTGTTGGATACCCTCCTATATAGGTTAAAAGAGTTATTACTTGTTACTTGTAATATTTTGTTTTCTGCTGTGTATTTTATTTATTGAGGAAAGTATAAATTTCTTAAACTTCCTTAAATTTTTACTCAGATTTTAGTTAGATTCTATACGATTTAAGGTAGAATCTTAGTTGGTGTAAACTTTTGTTAAGTTTCATTTCTTGAATCGCTTTTTTGGAATCAAGAAAGTAATTAGAACTTACAGGTGTTGTGAATTTTGGTTACGCAAAATTTCTTGAAGGATTTTTTAAAGTATACAATTCACCCCCTGATCGCGTTGTCGAGCACGTCAAATTAGTTCTTTAATTTTGATTAGAATTTCTACAGTATAGCAGCAACCCTAGGTCATCTCTCGACAGAGCCTTAGACCATTAATTTGAAAATAGGGTTTTGATTATGGAAGTATAAGGTGAATTAGATTTTGTAAAACTTGGGGGTTTTATGATTAATGAGGAAAATAGGAAATGAAAGCGATAAAACAAAGTAGAAATGAATAAGATTGATTGAACATGATCAACCTGGGGAAGTCTCATGATGCTCATCCTTCATCGCTTCAAGGGATGGGGTTATGATCTTTTAATCCCTAGTTTGTAACACCTAGAACCAGAATTTTACAGAGTTTATACTAGGATACCTCCTAGGGTTCAGTCGACAAAACATAACAATTCACCATACACCGCCGATGATTGGGTGATTTGTGTTCGACATCATAACCGAAACTCACCAAGGCAACACATGAAGAATTCGATGTGCTATCCAGGATTGTATGTTATAACATTGTGATACCATGACATAAATTTGCATGACCTTGATAGTGATTATGTGAGTTCAATTTACCAATATGAACCACACAAACACCGCAATTGGAAGGGGGGAAAGAAAGTGGTGAACAGTGTGTGAAACATCACATGAATGGGTACCCCCAAACATGATCATATGAGTTGAGCATGACATACCAGTACATAACTCAATAAAATAAGAATAGAGGATGATTAAAAACAACACAACAACCTGGAATTCAAAAGATCATTCAAATATTACAACATGAAGCTTGGGATTTACATCACATTCCTCCCTGGGTGATCATAAAGGGTTTAGAAACCCATGGAAGAGGAAGAAGAAGAAGATGTTGAAGTAGCACTTCCCATAGCCTCCAGAACTTCTAGGGATGTTGAGAAGACTCCTTGGGGACTCCAAAATGGTCGCACCTTTCATCTTGGCCGAACTTAGAAATGGGGAGCCCAAGGAGTCATTTTATAGGAAAATTGGAAGGTGGTTTTAGGCACACAGATTTCATCAATCCACTTGTACCACATGTTTTGGCCTTCAGAAATTCTTATCTCACTTTGGAGAAAATAGAAAAGTTGTATCCCTACCTCTTTACTATCTCCACCGAATGTTAGACACCCTTTGGACAACTACATCTCAAGATATTGATAAAATAAAGAACACCGCATTTGGCTTGGTCCATATTCGGTGGCTTGGACTGATCAGTTTGGATGGGCCCTATAAAAGCCGAATTAGGATTGGGTTCCTTAATATGAAATGTATCCTATTAATGTTTGGATAGACCCACAAAATTTCATCCCATTTGGATGCACGGATTTCGTGTACTATGCAAAACAGTGGACAGATGTCCATGGATCCATGCAATTTTGGCCTATTTTTCTTCCACTTCATCAAAGGACCTCCAAATCACCTCCACCTACATTGAAATAATAAAAAAAGTAACATTTCCCATTATAATCTTGATTAAAATTAACTGATTGATTCAAACATAAAGTGAAATTTATTATTATATTTGGAATATTCATTACAAAACTAGTTTAAAACTGCGGTGTAAGGGTGGAATATAATAGTGAATCGTGGTACGATCACACCCGCACACCTAAATATTTTCACTCCTGGGAAAAGTCACATATCCAAATACAATGATGCATATATATATATATATTTCCAACATCTTGAAGATTTATCATTTGAGAAAATTTTACTTAAAGTAAAGTGATCAATTCACGAACCACACCAAGGAGTTCTTCCTAGTGAAAAATAGAAAAAGATGTCTCATAAATCATATCATAGTGAAATTAAAAAGATTCATGATACCCAATTGATAAAGGAATTCAGAAGTAAACCATGACACTAAGTCTCCATGTGTGTGTGTGAAAACAATTCCATGCTATTCTTTCCACTTGATATCCAATAAATATATGTTATTTTAACATTTTTCAGCTTAAATGATTTTTTCACCGAACCTGTCCTACATCCTTTGCAATCATATTTCAAGACCCACTCATTTAAGCATTCCCAAAAGTCAAACCATAAGCTCCCGACCTATATATCCCCATATGTTGCACATTTCATCACTCCCCTCATTTATTATATTTTTTTTGAAGTTGCAATTGGAACAAATCTCACACTCATCTCTCAACCCTTGCTTGATCTCCTCACGACACTAATTGAAATAGTTATAACAAGATTAAAGATTGAGGAGGAGTGGTTTTTGACCTGCCCAAGACACAACAATATTTTTTGAGGGCGTACAATAGTCAGACATTAGGTACACACATATAGGTCAATCTGGTACAGTAATGAAACAGATCAGATAAGGAACAAACGTATGGAAATATCATTTAAAGCTGAAAAATATTAACCCAACATATATTTACCTTATATTAAGTAAGAAATAATCACACTTTTTGGTTTGGTGCAAAAATTTGTGGAGATATTAGTGACACAGTTTTCCAAGAAACTACTCACACAAACAGCATCAATCATCTCAAAGGTTTCACATAGATATGACCATTTATATCATTGACATAAAACCAATTCACTAAAATAAAATCACTCCTTGATGGTAAATTCATACACAAATTCTTTTTAGCCTTTGTTATGGTATTTTTACTTTCCCCCCTTTATGGTCACCAAATCATGGAACTTCGAAATTGTTGATGGGGAAAAATTGAAAATACCATAAAGAAGGAAAAAAAGAGAAAACAAAAGGAGAAAACGATGAAAATTCCTAGCTAACCTAGGAATGTATCCCCCCCCACACACACACCTAGAATGTGCCATTTCCTCACTGAAATAATTGAGAATGTGAGAAGGAAGGATAAAACCTGATGTGTTTTATTGGTATGATGCATCGAGAAGGTGGATTACCTCCACCAGATTCTTCGAAAATTCTCATAGAAGTGTTTAAGTTGCTACCCATTGACTGTAAGACTTTTTTCACTCTGCTCATGAAAAACCTGTATTGCACAAAAAGGGTAAACATTAGTAACAGTATAAGGACCGAGCCATCAGGAACGAAGCTTACCTGGGTGAACCTTAAGCCAGGAATTTTACATGAGGACCTTCTCACCAATATGGAACTTCAATTGGTGAATCATGCTATCATAAATATCCTTTTTCTTCTCTTTATAGATCCGGGAGTTCTCATATGCATCACGTCGAATTTCTTCGAACTCTTGAATCTACAGCTTTCTTTGCTCACCTGCATCTGAAAGGTTCATATTACATTGTTTAACAGCCCAATATGCACGGTGTTCTACCTCCACTAGGAGGTTACAAGCCTTTCCAAACACAATTCTGTATGGTGACATTCCGATTGGGGTTTTAAAAGATATACGGTATGCCCAAAGTGCATCATCCAAGCGCAAACTCCAATCTTTCCTATTGGGTTGTACCATTTTTTCCAAGATTCGTTTAACTTCCCGATTTGATATTTTTGCTTGTCCATTAGTTTTGGGGTGATATGCAATGGAGACTTTATGATCAACCCCATACTTACGAAGAAAATTTTTCATGTTGCAATTGCAAAAATGTGAACCCTGATCACTAATGATGAATCTTGGTAAACCAAACCTACTAAAAATTTGGGACCTCACAAAATCAACAACCACTTGAGAGTCATCAGTCCTGGTGGCCTTTACTTCCACCCATTTAGATACATAGTCAACAACCAATAAGATGTACACAAAGCCAAATGAATTTGGAAAAGGCCCCATGAAGTCAATGCCCCATGCATCGAAGATCTCACAAAATAACATGGGTTGTTGGGGCATTTCATTCCTCTTGGAGATATTCCCTATGAATTAACAACGACTACATGACTTGAAAAATATATGGGCATCCCTATACAATGTTGGCCAATAATGTCCTAAGTCAAGGATCTTTTGAGATATATGTTGAGAGCCAAAGTGGCCCCCACAGGCCAAAGTGTGGCAGAAGGTCAAAACAGAGGTGAACTCATGGTCAGGGACACACCGACGAACTACTTGGTCACTACAAATTCACCACAAGTATGGGTCATCCCAAATGTACCTATGAGAATAATTCTTAAGACTCTGGGATTGTGCAATGATGAAATCTATGGGGACCCTAGATGTAGCTAGAAAATTCACAATGTCTGCATACCAGGGGGTGAGGTCCACATCATCACAAAGATTTTCATGAGGTAAGAATTCTCCAATGGGTAGGGGTGAGTCAACATGATGGTCCAATGGTGGGGAAATACTAATAATGTGGTCAGCTTCCACATTCTCCACCCCCCTCTTATATCTAATCTCAATGTCAAACTCTTTGAGGAGGAGCATCCACCATATGAGATGGGGTTTGGCTTCAAGTTTCTTTAGGAGGAAACAAAGGGCAACATGATCAGAGAAGACGATGATTTTTGACCCGAGAAGATATGAACAAAATTTTTACAAGGAAAACATAATATAAATGAGTTCTTTTTCAATGGTTTTGTAGTTTACCTGGTCAGGGTCAAGGGTACGTGAGGTATACGCAATGACATGAGGGGACTTCTCAACCCTTTGTGATAAAACTGCCCCAACTGAAAAGTTAGAGGCATCACAGATAAGCTCGAAGGGGAGATCCCACCTTGGTGGTTGGATTATGGGAGGTGATGTGAGACTCGTTTTTAGTGAATTTAAATCATCCTCACAATTTTTATCAAAAACAAATTCAGAATCCTTTTTCAATAACCGAGATAAGGGATGTGCGATATTACTAATGTCTTTAATAAATCAGTGGTAAAAACCAGCATGACCCAAGAAATACCGCACCTCACGAACACATTTTGGATATGGAAGGGATGAAATTAATTCAATTTTATATTTATCAACTTGAATTCTCTTATTTTAAATGATATCCCGATGAACTATCCCCCGCTCAACCATGAAATGACATTTTTCATAATTTAAAACAAGATTTTTTTAATGCAGCGGTGGAGGATAGAACCTAGGTTTTCCAAAAAAATAATCAAAAGAAGAACCATAGACCAAAAAATCATCCATAAATACTTCCATACAACTCTCAAGGTACTCAAAAAAAATACTCAACATACATCGCTGAAAAGTACCAGGAGCATTACATAGACCGAATGGCATCCTCCTGTATGCAAATGTGCCGAATGGATAGGTAAATGTTGTCTTTTCTTGGTCCTCATAGGAAATATGGATTTGGAAATAACCCGAATATCCATCAAGGAAACAATAATGGGACTTACCAGCCAATCATTCTAACATTTGGTCAATGAAAGGTAAAGGAAAGTGGTCCTTCCGTGTGGCTTGATTCAGTCGACGTTAGTCAATACAGACTCGCCAACTGTTTTGCACACGTGTTGGAACCAATTAATTCCTTTCATTTGAGACAACTGTTATTCCTGTTTTTTAGGCACAATTTTCACTGGGCTAACCCATTTACTATCAGATATAGGATAAATGATCCCTACAGCAAGTAATTTACTGACTTCCAGTTTTACCACTTCAAGGAGAGTGGGATTCAACTGGCATTGAGATTGTCTTATGGGTTTAGACTCATCATCAAAAAGTATATGGTGCATAAAAATAGATGGGATAATCCCAAGAATATCATCCAATGTCCATCCTATTGCCTTTTTACAATCTCTCAAAATTTCGAGCAGTTTTGATTCCTGTTGTGGAGAGAGGTTACTAGAAATAATGATGGGCAATTGGTCAATACCCTCAAGATATGCATATTTTAAATTAGAAGGAAGTTGTTTAACTTCCAACACCAGTTGTTTTTGGATTGAGGGAGTGGATTTAGGGGGAGTGAGGTCCATGAAACTATATATCTACGCATGTTTATTCTCAAAGGAAAGAGAATCTATTGAAATTAGATTTTCAGAATCATCGATAGTCATGGGTACCTCAGAATAAACACACTCATCAATTAAAGCACAAAATTTACATTTTTCTGAACCCACACAACACTCAAAACATGAATCAAAACTCAAATCATCCAAGGGTGAAGAAAAAAAAGAATCATAGTTTGGGTTGAGGAGAGAATTGTGTGTGTGTGTATCATTTGAGAGCAATTCCATCGAATAGATAGGAAGAGTGGAGTGCTCTTCAATAGGGTGTTTTATAGCCTCAATGATGTTAAAACTTACCTTCTCTCCAACAAACTCCATGGACAACATACCATTGTGAACGTTGATGATCATATTTGCTTTTTTGAGGAATGGCCTCCCAAGTATGAGAGGAGTGTGTCCTTGGGTTTGGGTATCTTCCATCTCAAGAATGTAGAAATCAATGGGGAAGATGAGATTCTTCACTCTAATAAGTACATCCTCAATCACTCCTTTTGGATGCGTTGTACTCTGGTTGGCAAGTTGCACGACAATGCCTGTTAGTTGAAGATCTCCAACCTATAGAGAAGTATACATAGAGTGAGGCATCAAATTAATAGAAGCACCTAAATCTAGCATAGCATCAGAAAAGAAGGTCTCCCCTATGGTACAAGGTATCGTGAAGGTTCCTGGATCCTTGCATGTGGTTGGCATTACTGGTTGAATCAAGGCCGAGACATTCCTTCCCAGGTTGACTCCCTCATTCCCCTTCAACCTCCTTCTATGGGTGCAAATCTCTTTAAGAAGTTTGGCATAACAGGGAATTTTCTTGACTGCATCCAACAATGGAATATTAACTTGAACTTTTTTAAATGTATCCATTATTTCATTATCAATATCATTATCAATGTTTTTCTTAGATTTAGAGAGTCTTTGAGGGAAAGGAAGAGCAATTGATTGTTCATTTTCATCATCAATGATAATTTTATTGCCCTTTTTATTTTTTTTCATTACATGAAATTTTTGAGGGTTGGGAAGGAGTGTTTTCAAGAGGGGACATACCTATTTCATAGAATCAATAGAAGGAGAAGCATCTTTACCACTAAGAAGTTTAATTTCACATATGTTACCTTTGTCCTTCGGATTAGAAATAGGTTGGGATGGTAGTTGTCCAGACCCTTGCATCTTTAGCTCACTGATGGTGTTCGCCAATTGTCCTACTTGAGTTTGTAGGTCTTGAATTGCTGATTGTGTGGTCTTTTGGAACTGAAGGTTCTGGGTTTCCATTTGCTTTACCATATCTTTGAGGCTTGGTTCATATTTGGGAGGAGGAGTATGATTTTTTTGATAAGTTGAAGGATAAGAATTTTGCATACCTTGGCCTTTTTGATACCAATTCTGCTATGGGTATCTTGAGTTTCCTCCTTGTCGGTACTGGGGTTGTGCATGCCACCCTGGATTTGGATTTGGCCTGAATTTTTCTTGCTTGAAGGGAGGTGCTTGTTGGAATGTATGCCCTGGGAACACAGCTGCACAAGACTCAGATGAATCTTGACGTTTTGGGAACTGGTCAGAAAAATGAGTGTTATCAGAACAAATACTACAATGCAATGGATTAGAAGTAGATTGTGAGTTTCCTTGTGATTGAGCTAATTGCCTTAGAAGGGTATGCATCTCATCAAGTTTAGTATCTACCTTTTGTTCTAGGGATTAATGACTTACCTCATGAACTCCTCGAGTTGGTACAATTTCTCGTGTACTAAATTGTTGTGCGCTTTGAGCCATGTTGTCTATTAAGTCACGAGCGGCAGAAGGAGTTTTATCAACTAGGGCACCACCAGCTGCAGCATCAATCATTCCATGATCCATGGGAATAAGTCCCTCATAGAAGTATTGGATTAGTATTTGTTCACTAATCTGGTGGTGGGGGCATCTAGAACAAAGTCTTTTGAATCTCTCCCAGTATTCATGAAGGGTCTCTCCATGTAACTGCCTAATGCCACAAATTTCTTTCCTAATTGATGCAGTTCAGGAGGCATGGAAAAACTTCTCTAGAAAGAGTTGTTTAAGGTCATTCCAGCCCCTAATTGTGGTAGGGAGATAGTATATCCAATCTTTTGCTACACCATCAAGGGGGAAAGGGAAGGCCCTAAACTTAATGAGGTCCTTAGACACATTTTGGGGTTTCATGGTGGAGCACACTATGTGAAACTCCTTTAGATGTTTTTGATGGTCCTCACTAGGAAGACCATGAAATTTTGGAAGGAGGTGGATGATGTTTGATCTTAGCTCAAAATTGGCCGCTTCCCCAGGATATTGGATGTACACAGGTTGGTACTCCACATCTGGGGTAGTCAGTTCTTTTAATGTTCTGTTATTTGCATCCATGATCTCTGGGGTTTGATTTGGTTCAATTTTTGATTGGTTTTGGAACACTTGAGGTTTCACAAGGTGTTCCTCAATGTTAATTGATTTACCTTCTCTAAATTTCTTGATTTGTGTGTGAATTTACTTTTCAATTTCAGGATCAAATTCAAGTATTGTTTCTTTACCAGATCTTGTCATGCAACAATGATGTCCAGTTTGATTGATTGATTTTTTTGTTGTGTTTTTTTATTTGATATGGATAAAAAACTTAATAAGGGTGAAATAAGAATAGAATGTCATACTATATAATTATATAGGGAGATAGATAAGAAGATAGAGAGATAGAGAGAGAGAAAGAACACACCAAAAACAACAAAAAATAAAGACAAAACCCAAAACAAAAACAATCAAATGGGGGTGGGGTATTTAAAGGAGTACTAATTAAGAAGTAAAATAACTAAATAAAAGTAAATAAAGAAAAAAAATGATCTTGGCTCCACAGAAATGGCGCCAAAATTTGATCGCATTGTCGAGCGCGTCAAATTAGTTGTTTAATTTTGACTAGAATTTCTGCAGTATAGCAGCAACCCTAGGTCGTCTCTCGACGGAGCCTTAGACCATTAATTTAAAAATAGGGTTTTTATTATGGAATTAGGAGGTGAATTAGGTTTTTTAAAACTTTGGGGTTTTATGATTAATGATGAAAATCATAAATGAAAGTGATAAAATATAGTAGAAATGAACAAGATTGATTAAACGTGATCAACCCGGGGAAGTCTCGTGATGCTCATCCTTCATCACTCCAAGGGATGGGGTTATGATCTTTTAATACCTATTTTGTAAAACCTAGAACCAGAATGTTACTGAGTTTATACTAGGATACCTCCTAGGGTTCAGTCGACAACACATAATGATTCACTGGACACCGCTGATGATTGGATGATTTGTGTTCGACATCATAACTGAAACTCACCAAGGCAACACATGAATAATTCGATGTGCTCTACAGGTTTTTATGTTATTTCATTGTGATACCATGAAATATATGTTCATGACCTTTATAGTGATTATGTGAGTTCAATTGACCAATATGAACCATAGAAACACAGCAATTGGAAGGGGGAAAAGAAAGTGGTGAACGGTGTGTGAAACATCACATGAATGGGTACCCCCAAACATGATCATATGAGTTGAGCATGACAAACCAGTACATAATTCAATAAAATAGGAATAGAGGATGATGAAAAACAACACAACAACCTGTAATTCAAAATATCATTCAAATATTACAACATGAAGCTTGGGATTTACATCACGTTCCTCCCGGGGTGATCACAAGGGGTTTAGAAACCCATGGAAGAGGAAGAAGAAAAAGATGTTGAAGTAACACCTCGCATAGCCTCCAGAACTTATAGTTACGTTGATAAGAATCCTTGGGGAATCCAAAATGGGAGAACCTTGCCTCCTGGCCGAACTTACATATGGGGAGCCCAATGTGTCATTTTATAGGAAAATTGGAAGGTGGTTTTAGGCACACAGATTTCGTCAATCCACTTGTACCACGCGTTTCAGCCTTCATAAAGTCTTATCTCACTTTTTAGAAAATAGAAAAGTTGTATCCCTACCTGTAGAATGTCCCCATAGAAAGTTTGGAACCCTTTGGTCAACTACAGCTCAAGCTATTTTAAAATACAGAACACCGCATTTGACTTGGTCCATATCTGGTGGCTTGTACATATCAGTTCCGATGGTCCCTATAGAAGCTGAATCAGGATTGGGTTAATTAATTTGAAATGTATCCTATTAAATTTTGGGCAGGACCACAAAATTTCAACCCATTTGGATGCACATATTCCGTGGGATATTCAAAACAGTGGACAGATTTCCATGGATCCATGCAATTTTGGACCATTTTTCTTCCACTTCATCAAAGGCCCTCCAAATCACCTCCACCTACATTGAAATAATAAAAAAAAAGTAACATTTCCCATTCTAATATTGATTAACATTAACTTATTTATTCAAACATAAAGTTAAATTTAATATTATATTTGGAATATTCATTACAAAACTAGTTTAAAACTGCGGTGTAAGGGTGGAATAAAATAGTGAATCGTGGAATGATCACCCCCCCTGTATTTGTATCCAATTTTACATATTCAATCCTACATTTAGTATTATAGAGTATATCATACTCAGACATACAATTATAACATAATTAGTATCATAGATCACCCTTTATTATGATTTCCTTCCCCAGGTTTTTATAGATGGTTCTAAGTATGATTTGTCAATAATTATACTAATATGAATATATTTATGGTATGTGTTGAAGATATTTTAATAAATATATTTATTATGTATATAGTATTTAAAGACACTAAACTTTTATGGTCCTACAGCATGAATAAGTGTGGCAAGTATTAAATATTCATCCTGAATGATGAATATTTATGAAATTTATGATTGGGATACCACAATTTTACCAAAACATAACCAAAAAACAAAAAATTATAAAACTTTTAAAATCATATAATATTAGAAATTAAATTCTCATAGTCATCCCTAATATATATTTTTATCATTTTTCAATTTGGTGGTTAAACCAACCCAAACACGAACATACCATAATTAATGGATGATTATAAGGTGATTCATTTGTAATATATTTATAATAAAATCATATTGGTATTATTTAGTGTTTTTATTGTGATATATCATAATTGGAAATATGTATAAGAAGAATATAACCAATATGATTTTATTTAACAATATGAATAAATTAGTTTTTTCTCTTAATTGGAATACTCTTTTGGATAGTTGATTTACCGTAGTTTTTTATTGCCAATATTGCTAAGTTGTCAGTTTTTCTTTACAAAACCTTAATAATTTAATTATACTCATATATATATATATATATTAAACTCATTCTCATTACCATACATGTGATTTGGTGATGAAATTTAAAATGGAAATAAATCGTTCCATGGTGGTGGTAGTCCACACACATGCATGGATGATGATTTCATTTCAATAAAATAAGGAAAAGAAGTAATATGGTTTATTATTTAAGAATGTAATATATTTCTTAAATATAATAATTATATAATAAATTGTGAATTATGACCAACATTATATGCTGATAAAGGAAAAAACACATTTCATCATGGTGGGAGTTGTTTCCACACCGCATGGATGATGGTTTAATTTTTCTTCATAGAAAATGAAAAGTGTGTTAAGGATTGTAAAATATTTATAATAATGTATCCATATAATAATGATAATTATGATATCATTTTAATATTTTTTTAATGGTATTTTTAGAATAATAAGTGCATATAAATAAATAGAAGTGATAAAGGAGCTGTTACATATTTATACATCAATTATTGGATTATCCCATCTGTAAAGGGGGGTAGGGATTTTATGGATGTTGTTTTGAAAAGAAGAAAACCTATTAAATATGTATAGAAATTTTTAGGAGTTTTTTGGGTAGATTTTTATCTTAACAAAGTGGATTGTGGTGTGAGGGTAATTGAAGAGAGGAGTTCTCATTTTATAAGTGAATAGGGGATGTATTTTTGTAAATACACAAAAAATTTCATAAATGGGAAGTAAATCATAAGTATTGTTTATCCAAAATTGTTAAATTATAGAGAGTGTAATGTATAGGGTTTATAAAGTTATAAAACACCTATTACCACACATGTCCAAAAATGTTTTTGGTCATTCCCTCTTGGTTAAACCCTTTTTACCCCTTTTGATTTTTACTAAGGTAACAAATTTTTACCAAAATAATATATCATTTATGATTGAAAATAATATGGAACCTATTACATAATTTGTCCATAATGATTAAAAATTTAAAATCCATTTTATTATATTCATTTTTTAAAATTTAAAAAAATTATTTTTGAGTTAAAAAATATTTAATGTATTAAAACAATATTTTGAAAGATATAACTTATGTTCTAAAATTCCAAATATGGTATTATAAACTAAAACCAACATTTTTAAAATTATAAATTCACTTATGAAATACATAATTAATTTTATAAAAAGTGTCCATGAATTTATAAATCATAATTATACTAAAAATTTCATAAAATACATATAAGTTGTAAAAATTTCATATTTCACTATTCGCCTAAAAATAAATCATTTTAGAAAAATCCCAAAAAATAATCATATGAAAATATTACAATGATGAATAAAAAAAATTATTTTATCCAATTCAAATTATAAATTTCTAAATATTAAATTTTATATAAAAAGATGAGATATAATGATAAAAAATTGGGAAAATATCTTTTTTAGAATATTAACTATCATCATTCATATTTCCTATAATTTACTAATTAAATTTTTATTCAGAAATTATTCATATCAAATCCATTTTAAAAATATTAATTCCATGTTTCTTGAAATATAAATTCATATCACATAAAATTTTAATATTTATGAAATAAATTTCTAAGCATAAAATTTTCATATTAGTCATTTTAGTTGTACCAAATGAACTTCATTTGTATTAAAATTATACAATATCTTATTTATATAAATTTTTCATAAATTATTTACTCATATCCATTTCATCTATTTCAAAGGTTATGTTTTAAAATTCTAAATATATCAAAGTTTCGTTTAATTTTTTATTGTATGTGGTGAAGGATATTGAACACATTGTTTATTTAAGGAAAATTTATATCTAAATCTAATTACATAATAATGGAATCCATATATTTATTTTCAAAAGATAATTCTTGACCTAGATCACCTATGAAATGGATAAAAATCCTCCTACATTTGATAGATTACAACAGTTATTGAATCCATGAACGTATCACGAGGATTCTTATTGGTCTATAGTTGAGACAATGTATCCTTGAGTAATATATATCTTATACATATTAATTTATTTCTCATCCTACATTAATTTCTCACAAGTGATAAAAATTAGAAAAAATTAATTTATTATTATGTTTAAAATTATCTCAGAATTAATTAATTTAAAAAAAACATCAAGGTTAATCCTTTTTTCAATCATTGTTAAAATAAAATTACATCAAAAAATTATTTCATTTATTTGGAATTAAGAGAAAAATCAAAGGAAATATATATTATTAAATCCTAATAAAAAATGATCAAAACATTTGCACAAGTTCACCAATGTCTTATTTTATCTCAAATTTAATCCATAGTTATATAACTATTAAATGAATAAAATTTGGTGTAATTAAAACCCTAAATAGTGGAAATTTCATTAATATCTTTCTCACAAGATCCTTATTCTACTAATCCATTTCATTGATCCATCATACTTACTATGTCACAAACTAGATCAGGTCGCCTTCAAAATCGGCACCCAACCCGGTCTGTGGAAATACTTGAAGTGCGTTCTTGATCCCCACAGGTTGCCAGAAGTGCCTAGATATCATGTATGAGTGTGTGGGAATGATTTACCTGAGTTCAGAAACATAAGACAACCAAATTCAATAAACAAACTGAATATGAAATTTTACCCAAAACAAGTCTTTAATAAAATTCATAATTGGGAAACAATGTTTATACAAGCCCCAAAGATAACAAAAAAATAATAATTCCAAAATGGACAGCCTAAAAACCACCTCAAGGCAAGGGGGAATCACCCTCAATCCATCTCTACAATACCACACCATGAAGGATAGCTAAAAACCTAGATCCCCAGTTTTAAGAGCTATACCAAAACCTACAACAAACATTACCAAGTCTACTTACACCCAAATGTGTATGTAGGGTGTGATCCAAATCCTAGTAGGATACCACCAAAAAAATATACCATGTGATAATATTTATAAGATAAAAATCTTTAAATTATTTAAAACAAGAAATGCTAATAAAAATCTTTAGGAAATGAAACATTAAATAAAATTATTTTTCAAGTGGGATATTTTAAAGAATCAAGACTTTTAAATAAAATGAACAATATACTAAATTTTTTCAGCCAAACACACTGTATGTCGATGGTGAGTGTAAAATTTCCAATGAGCACTAGCAACGGGAACACCCCTAGGCACTAGCTCGTTGTGGGTCTCAAGTACCTCATATCTCGGTGAATGTAACCTTACAAATATATGTTCTCGTGCACATGAGCCACTAGTAGGGATCATACCAATAACCTAGTGGTCCAACAACATCATCATCATAATATTTTAGTTATTGTTGTCATCGTCAAACATGCAATGTGAAGCAGGGGCCAAACCCCATAGGATCACTAGCATACTAGTACACATCCACCCACGTAGATACACGGGTTTTCCCTCTTATTCTCAAAAAAGTTCCAAAAGCCATGAAATACCATTTCCAAATCACATACACACCAAACAAACCACACACATGTCGCATAATTTCCTTTTTTATTCAAATTCATTTTGAAACCATACTCACACCAAAATAGCCCACAATGCATTTCACATCTCTTTCACAACTCAATAAATACTGCAAACAATTTTATAAAACACTTCAAAGATATTAATAATCACACAGCATACCTTTCATATTAAAATGGACCATTTCAAAATTACACTCCAACCAAAATAGTTTTCTAACATAGTTTCACCTCTTAAATAAATCTAGAAACCATTTAAAACCTTTATAAAACAATTCCAATGAGGGTAACCAAGATTTACACATAAAATCCTTCTAAAAACCCTATTTAGAAACCAAATACATTCCAATATAACATAAAACCATAATTTTAAGCCATATAATCATTTAATAAAACCATTTAATGAACCATGAAATAGTCCCAAGTGGTACAATATGGAATACACAACACAAACACACATTTTTACAAAAATATGCTACTTTAAAATTAAATGCTCAACCAAAGCTACCAAAAATAGATTTCTCACCAAATAAAACATATTAGGAACATTATAAATAAATAAATCAAGAAATATAACTCATTAAGAAATTATTACACATGGAATCACCTACCCGAAATGTCAAAACACCAAATCCTTGTGCGAAAGTTCACCCTCGCCATCGCTACACCAAAAGTGGTGTAAATAAAACCTAAAACCACAAGATTAGACTAATAAACCCAAGATAAAACCTTTGGTTTTAATCCATACTTTATGGAAATTAGGAAATTCAAGAAAATATGGATGAAACCCTAAGAGAAAGGAATAAACCCTAAGAAAATGGGAGAAGGAAGGAAGGAAACCCACTTACCTGAGATATCTTGAATAAAACGCCCCAAATACACCTATAGATGAATTTACAAACAGCCAAAAATGAAAGTGAGGTTATAATAAGGATAATTAGGTCAAGTGAGAATATAAATAGAGTTAAAAGAGTAAAAATTTAAGGATTTATGAAAGAAACAAGTTACCTCTTCAAATCTGGACATTTTTTAGAAATCCAAATATGTTTTTCCCTAATTAGTGATGAATATGAGCTCCAAAGAGGGGTAAACGAGCATGGGGTCCCTCCTTGTGTAAGTGGACTTCGGTGAGATTTTTAATCATTGAAAAACATTAAAAATTGAATGTGATATTAAAGAATTAAATTTTTTTAAGCGGGAAATGGGCTTAGGGGCTGGCCCAATAACTTATTAAAAAGCCCAAATCCCCTATGATTATAGATTCCATTGAGGTCTAAAAGGATATGGTGGTTTTAATATACCCGAGGATGCTAATTTTATAGTTTAATGGGTGTAAAATGTTGAAAATGAAGGAGTTGTAATTTTTTTTAAACATGAAATGGGATCACAGTTTGGCCCCAATCAGAAAAACACACCCTTTCCTCCAAAACTACGTGGGAAACCACCACAAAAAAATCAAGAATAGTAATTATATGAAAAATACCTTTAAAAGAATTTATGGATGTTATAATTCTACCCACAATAAAACTTTACACCCTCGGAAAGCCACAGCAAGGAAAAAAGTAAAAAACCAAACCCAATCGAAAGGCCAAAATGGACTCTTTTGCCATGTTTTTCTTGCCCCAAAAGGCTAAAACACCACAAATTGATAAAGAAATGAAGGAATACTGTCGCCAACCAAAACATACATGACTTCCTGAAATTATCAAGAACATTCAAACTACATCCCAAAACAAAATACTTCAAACACTATCTGAACAAGACTCAAGAAACTTACCTAGAATGAACAGAAATACGAATGAGATCACCATAGCCTTACTTCAACCAAACTGTTGGGAACACTCCAATCCCAACATTTACTTAAAAATGAATATGGCGGTTAAATAACTCTGAACGAGACTACCTATTATCAGACCAAAACTAGGGACAAAACCAATTTATTAATATGGGGAGACACAAACAGACTCCCTACCATAAGAACCAACCATCATAACTGACCAGCACAGGCTGGAATGAAAAGACCCCAAAATATAAAGAGTTTACACAACTGCATGGTTAGTCCACATGGTTTGGGAAACTGTGGGATAATCTTGTGGAGCATTCTTTCCAAAGGGTAATCTTCACACAGTTACATGGGTCGAGGCACACGACCATGTGGAGACTATGTAGTAGCTACTGTCTCTTATCGCACAGTTTCCTAGGTTGGAGTACAGTTACTACTAACTATTCAAAAACTGTGTTCTTCAATCTTCCTAGCCCAAATTTCATCATTTTATCCAAAATATCAAAGGAAACCCAATGGAATAACATGAAATCATTCTATAACATGGAAACGAGGTGCCCTCACATCTAACACCGAATGATAACAACTATAACAAGATGAAAACACCAGAGGTTTAAACTATTCAAATATTTCAAACTGTGAATAGGAATTTGACCAAAGTTTTGAACGACCCCAGAATTTTACTTGACTACGTTCCAGCTTCACTTCGGGACTTATGGAAGGAGCTCAGATGATTGAAGCATCTCCTGCCTCACAGTCAAGCTTTATAAACCTCCGAATGAAACTTCTTCTTCTAGTGCTACAAACAACTACAACATGATCTCAGAAGGTCTCAATGAGACATGACACATTTCAAAATCACTTTACATTAACCCTTTATTTTACCAAAACAATTTCTTAGAGGATGTACACATGGAACCCCTTGTTTCTTTGGATGGGAAACAAACTAATGGAAGGAAACATAGAAATACCTTCCTCTAGAAGAAAAGATTTCATAATTCTATGAAGGTAGAGACACATTCGACAAAACAGATACTCCCATAATATTGAAAAACCTTCACACTTAATTTCAATCGAACACACAACATCACAAGGTGTCACCGAACATGACAACACAATGAGAGGGGCCTTGTGTTGAGTCCCAAACAGCACATGATTCTAGCAAGTAGCCATAACAACCACTCTTGGATAGAGTTTCCACACTGGTGGCCTAACATAAACTCTTGCTTTAATGAGACTAATGAAAGTCCCAAAGTCCCTTTAAGACATCATTCTATACTGACAACCATGAACTACATTAACCTTCGACGACTCATAAAACTTAAGAAACTAAGGTATATTTCAACCTCCCATAGCCACTCTCCCTCTATAATGGGATCCACATAACAAAAAAATAATAAGGTTAAACTCAGTCTCTAAAGCTCAAGAATAAAGTCCTTATGTTGATCAACCGGAGGATAATCCAACAGTGAATCACCGAGGGCCACACATCAGTCATGCATTGACTCTTTATAGGGGTGTACCCTAGCCAACAAGAAAACCCATGGACCCAACAAATCTGGTCATTTTGTCACAACATACCACAAACCAGAACTGAACACATGAGGGGAGCCACCACATTGGCCTCCCAAACATTTTCTCAAAATATACCACAGACCAATTTTTCATTACAACTTATCGACGGAGCACAAATCCAAGACATCATTTAGACAAGAGGAATCCTTAAACTCAATACATCCTACAATAAAAGTCTCAAAAACACATATTCCACACCTCCCAACTACACATTATTAAAACAAAAAACTTTCCTTCAAAATAATTCTTAAAAAAATAGTGTTGGTGGGTTGCACATTAACCAATGGTATCTCATGAGCCGCACACATGTGTGTTTACATGGCACACCGGGAACCCACCTCACATTCATCCTGAAACTCATCCATTAATGCCATTAACAATCCATATTACCATATAAACACATGCATGTGGTCACCCTTAAGAACACCAATGACCAAAACTAAACCTTTCCTCTTTTCAAAATCAAAATATTTTTACCAAACTTTTCAATTCTCAAAACTACTAACCATAAAATCAAAACCCAATTTACATCTTACAAACCAATTTAGAAAATCCCCCATAATTTAATAAAAAATCACTTTGATGCCTTTCACTACCATTTAAAAACATTTCAACCCATTTCAAAAACACTTATAATTTCATGAAAAACACCATTTTATAAATCTCCATTTAATTAAGAACTCAACTCTTCTCATTTAAAAACTAGGTTCTAAAATTTCACAAAACTTTTCAAATTCTCAGTAGTTACCAAATCAAAATGCATCTTTAACCGCCACACATAAATTATAAAACACTTTTGTTCATTCAAAAAAAAATTTAATAGTTCAGAAAATTTTATTTGAAACAGATTTTCAAAACCCACTTTACCATAATTTATGTTTTAAAAGGTGGTGTAAACACTCCATTTACCATTTCAAAACAATTCTGAAAATTAATTTCTACCCTTTATGAAATTAAACAACTTCCACTTTATTAGAAAATCATTTCACAAAAAAAAATTACTTTTCTTAGAACAAAGTCATTTTTTTAACCAAACTTCCAAGATTCCAAAACAATAAGACACAACACAATACGAGAGGACACTAGTGTCGGTGGGTGACTTAGAAATATGGTTGGAAGCCATACACCAATAACTTCACCATCATGGAGAGCGTTCTAGGGAAATATCCCTGACTCCACAAGGCTTTCTAGGCTATGCTATCTTATTGGGACCATCAACCCAACTCTCTTTTCATTTCTCCCAATCATCAACGAACCATGAGAAACAAAGAACTGAGATAAAACCAAAATTCAAATGGAGACTTGAATCTCATCATGAGGTGTGCTATCCAAGCACCATTCTTATAATCAGAATTTCAAGTCCCAAAAATCATATCCCCAAACAATGATGACTCTTTCCCAAATAGCAAGACCTAATAGAGCAAACCTCCTTTGATACCATTTTGTCACGAACCAGATCTCGTTGCCTGTAAAACTGGAACCCAACCCAGTCTATGGAAATACCCAAAGGGAGTTAAATATCCCTATATGTTTTTACAACTTCATAGGTATCATATATGGGTTTTTGGGAATGATTTCCCAGAGTTTAGAAACACAAGATAGCCAAATACTATAAATAAACAGAATCTGAAATTTTACCCCCAAACAAGCCTTTAATAAAATTCTGAATTGGTAAACAATGTCTATACAATGCCCAAAGACTAAAACAAAAGAATAAAGCCAAAATGGACTGCCCAAGAACCACCTCAAGGAAAGGTGGGATCACCCTCAATCCATCTCCACAATACCACATCATGAAGGACTACTTGAATCCCAGAACACTAGTTCTTAGAGCTTTACCCAAACCTGCAACAAACATTACCAAGTATACTTACACCCAAAGGTGTAAGTAGGGTTTGATCCAAAGCCTAGTAGGATTCCACCACCAGAAGATTCTATGTGATAATAATTATAAGACAAAAATCTGGCATGTTTTGTAAATAAGAAATGTTAATATACATATTTAGGAAATGAAACATCAAATAAAATCAGTTTTCAAGTGGGATATTTTAAAGAATCACCACTTTTAAATAAAATGAAAAAGATACTGAATTTTTTCATCCAAACACACTGTATGCCGACGATGAGTGTAAAATGTCAAATGATCACTAGTAACGGGAACACCCCTAGGCACTAGCTCATTGTGGGTCCCACGTACCACGTATCTCTGTGAAATTAACCATACAAATATTTGTTCTCGTGCACATGATCCACTAGTAGGGATCATACCCATAACTTGGTGGTCCCCCAAAATCATCATCATCATAGTTTAGTTATTGTTGTCATCATCAAACTTGCTACATGAAATAGGGGACAAACCCCACGAGATCACTAGCATACTAGTATACATCCACCCACCTAGATACCAGGGTTTCCCCTCTTGTGTTCAAACAAGTTCCAAAGCCATGAAATATTATTTTCACATTCAAATACCATTTAAAATCACACACACATCAAATAAACTACACACATGTCACATAATTTCCTTTTTCATTCAAATTAATTTTGAAACCATACTCACACAAAAACAGCCCAAAACATGTTTCACATCTCTTTCACACTTCAATAAATACTATAAACAATTTTATAAAACATTTCCAAGATGTTACACATCACATAACATCCCTTTAATATTAAAATAGTCCATTTCAAAAGTACACTCCTACCAAAATAGTTTTCCAACATAGTTTCACCTCTTACATAAATCAAGAAACCATTTAAACCTTCATAAAACAATTCCAAGGAGTGTAACCAATATTTTCAATTAAAATCCTTTTAAAACACTATTTTGAAACCAAATACATTCCAATATAACATAAAAATAGAATTTTGAGCCGTATAAAAATTTTATAAAACCATTTCATGAACTATAAAATAGCCCCAAGTGGTACAACATGGAACACACAAGACAAACACTCATTTTTACACAAAAAAGATACTTTAAAATTAAATACTCTACCAAATCTACCAAAAAAGTTTTGGAACCACAAAAAAAATATTATAAACGTTATAAATAAACAAATAAAGTAATATAACTCATCAAAAAATTCTTACACATGGAATCATCTTCCACAAATGTCAAAACACCAAATCCTTGTGTGAAATTTCACCCGCAGCACCACCGCACCACAAAAGAGTTAAATAAAACCTAAAACCACAATATTAGCCAAATAAACCCAAGATAACACCCTAGATTAAAATCCCTAATTTACGTAAATTAGTAATTTCAATAAAATATGGATGATACCCTAATTAAAAGGAAGAAACCCTAATCAAATGGGAGAAGGAGGTAAGGAAACCCACTTACTTGAGATATCTTGAATAAAATGCTCCAAATACACTAGTAGATGAATTTAAAAATAGTACAGAATTAATGTGAGGTTCTAATAAGGATTTTTAGGTCAAGTGTAAACTAAAATGGAACAAAAATAGTAAAAATTAAAGGAGTTATGAAATAAATAAGTTACCTCTTCAAATCTGGATGATTTGAGAAATCTAGAGAATTTTTTCCCTAATTCGCGATGAATATGATCATCAAAGAGGGGGGGGAATCATGGGTGCATGGATTGGGTAAGTGGCCTCAGGTGAGATTTTGAATCACCAAAAAACTTTAAAACATGAATGGGATATTAACGAATTATTCGTTTTTAAAGTAGGAAATGGGCTTACGGGCTGGCCCAATACCTTAAAAAAACCCAAATCTATCTTGATCAAGGGTTCCTATGAGGTCCAAAAGGATATGGTGGTTTTAATATACCAGGTTATTCCAATTGGAAAATCTAATGTGTGTAAAATGTTTAAAAAATTAGGAGTTATAAAAAAACAAAAACAAAACATGAAATATGCTCATGGTTTGGCCCAAATCCTGAAAACACACCCTTTCCTCCAAAAATACATGGGAAACCCCGACAAACAAATAAATAATATTAATTAAATGAAAAATACCTTTAAAAGAAGTCATGTATGTGACATACTATATGAAATTAAGATGTACCATTTGTCCCTTATTCGTCTAATTTCATAATTCCTGAAATCATTTAATCCCCTTTCATCAACATGGCACTTAATGAATTTTTTCCAACCATGTTTTCTACATAGAACCTACTAAGTCAATTTATGTAAACCAAAACTAAACCATTAAAAACTAAAATCACACCTCAATGATATATTTTTTATTTTATGCATTGAATAAATGTTTGGGTAGATGTATCTTAAGTTTTTTAACCCTTATTCATGGACTTACACACACACACTATGCCTTGTTGACTTTGAAATATTTCTATATCAGTTCTAATCTGGTTTTTTCTTCCATTTCAAGTATGTTACCAAAAATTCATTTATTGAGGATTTATAGCCTATTAATTATTCATACTAGAAAATCCACCCAAGATCCATATAAAAAATCCAATTTTATCATGTTAAAATTTCTAATCTACTAAAATCATTTTCAATAACCCTTTTATTCTAAGTTTTAAAAAAAATACTCTTCATGGTTATAATGTGATTTTTTATTCAGTTAGAAGAGTGAAATGTTTATTAATAATTTAAATTTTCATTTAAAGAACAAAATAATATAAATAATAATAATAATAATAAAATTATTTAAAACTTAGGATATCCCTTCCCTAGCACATATCCATGGAACTAATCCTAGTGAACTCAATGAAGTCAATATGAATAAAAGAAAAAAATAGATATTTTAAAAACAATTGAAAATTAAGGAGATAAACTAGTAGAATTATTAATATTTGTTGAAGAGGAGAGTGGGATTATCTACATGTGAATTTGAAAAGTTATCATGAAAAATCAACAATCTATGGCCATTCACTCTGAAGACTTTGTGAATATTTCCTCATTGTACCTATTGTAACATAAGGGAGTGTATCAGTTACAATATAAGGGGTAGTAAATTTGTAACCAAGCTTAACATTCATGAGAATCATCCTTCAGGTGGATAGTATCACTCAAACACTAAAACTGAAATTATTTTTGATGGTGATATTATCTTCTACTTAATTATACCTTTCCATGTAAATATTGAATTATAAAAATATTCTTTCCTCAACTAATCCATATCTTTCATTTGGAATTTTATTTGTTCCCCTGCCTTTTTCATATTCATGATTTATTTTATGGCCTATGAAGATTTATAACTAAGCCTAAAATGAAGATAGAACCTTTAACCAAAAATAATCATTTATAGTGACATACATAAAGGTGTTAGACTCTTATGCTTTCCTAATTTCTTGTGGATGATATGGTGTCATTTTTCAGTGATTTAATCAGTATTCCTTATTCAAGGAATCCATACTCTATTTAAGAAAATGTTTTCTCACATCGCTTATGGTGTCCTTTGGAAAACTGATCCTTCAAGAAATCATTATCTTTATAAATTATACAAAAAATAGAAAATCATCTGTTCTAGTAGCCTTTTTTGACAAACATATAAACTAAAAAAACCACTAATAATATAAACAAATCAATAATACATTTAAATTAAACCATAAAATTTACTCCCCAAATAGGAAAATTTCAGGAAAGACCATTATTTTTTAGGAATTTCAACACTTTTAGAAAGATAATAGAAATATTTTGTTTTATATTTTTTGAAAAATCATGTAAATCGTTAAAAATTTATCCAGAAAAATATAGAATAAAGTATTTTTCAGCTATTATTTCTTAAAAAATATTCAACTAACAAGTGAGTGTGTGATATTAGGAATGGAAAAAATAATGGTCCCTTTTAGGAATACTCCTCCAAAAAACTCGGTAACTACAAAATCATCCATAGGTAAGGATCCTCCCAAAAAAATATTTTGAGTTAAATTTATGTTTTGAAATATAATGTTTATTTTTTTGGTTAGTAACCTTTAATGTAACCAATAAATTGATCATGCTAATGTACAAATGTGTCTTCCCAAAGATTAAATAGATTTTATCACCATGAGGGAAATAATTCAATGGCACCTCATCTAGCATGTCTACTTTTGATGTGTGTTTAAGTGGACACAAGTAGTTTGGTATAAGGTTCTCAAAAACCTTTTTATATATTATTTATATATTTAAATCAAGGATCCTATGTATCCATCCCAATAACATTGATTTTACATCCAATTTCTTTAGCAGATCTAACATTTCTATTTGCAAAAAACAAATAGTTAATTTAGTATCAAATTGATATTAAAGAAATATACAAAGGATGAAAATAATGGAATAAAACAATTTATTTTTTGTTTTATATTTTTTATTAGTTGAATACAATGTAAACAATTTATAATAAATAACATGTGATTTCCCCTTTACATTTTATGATAAAAAAATGAAAACGATATGATATAAAGCATTACATAAAAGTTCAAATGGAAACTCCTAGAATGGTAGATGAATAATAAGTGATGTGGTGAGTATACACTTTATATCATCAAATTCCAACCTAAAAGAATCATCAAAAACAAATTCAATTAATTTTTAAAGAAGTATAGAAATAGGAAAAGTGATCTTACTAAAATCTTGAATGAGCAGCCTGTAAAACCCTATATGACCCAAAAATGATCACACTTAACTTAAAGAAATATGGTATTATAAAGAAATGATTATGTTGATTTAATATGTATCCACTATAATCCCTTTATTCGATATCACATGGCCCAAAAATCCGTTTCTCAACCATGAAGTGTTTTTTCTTAAAATTCAAGACTAGAATATTATCAATTCATGTTTTGAAAACATTTTTAATAAGACTAGAAAAAGATTCAATGAGGTACCTCGAATAGTTAATTAATCCAAAATATCCTCATATAATTACTCATTCAAGTTGTAGAGTACACTAGCAATTAACCATTTTTATTTACTTAATACATTTCATAATCCAAATGGAAACCTCTAATATTAGAACATGTCATATGGACATATAAATATCTTTTTATCTTGAACTTTCAGTGCAATAGGAACCTTTAGGTAATAAGAAAACCCATATAAGAAATAATAATTTGTTTTCCTTACTAGATTTTCAAACATTTATCCAATAAAAATCATTGGTAAAATAGTATTTCCTATTTACATGGTTTGATATTTTTAAATATATACACATCATCTAACTATTTTTAATTCTCACTTTAACAAATTAGTTTTTATCATTTTCATTGAGTGAGGGTATTAAATTCTAGGGAAAATTTTGGATGGTACAAACCCATTATGATTCAAATATTTGATATATTGTTCCATATTATAATAGTTTGTTTACTTCTTTGATTAGAATAGTTAGAAGTATATGTTTACCTATCATTTATGTTCTTTTATAAGTTTAAATTTATTTTAATTGATAATTTGGTGAATGAAATTTATAGGACATATTCTAGGTATATCTATAAGGGTCCATCAAATTCCTTTTATATTTTTTTCAAGGTGATTGTAAGTTACAATTCCTATATATGCATCATACTATTTTCAATGATCATGGTTAACTGATTACCATTTATTAAGTAGACATATTTTATATTTTATAGTGGTAGTTTTAATTATAATTATAGTGGTTTTAATAATGAGGGTTTTAGCTTGGGTTCACCTATGTATTCCACTTTCATGTCAGAAAAATAATAATAAATTTAATCAGTGACTCTAAATATTAAATAAAAATAATCCCTAATATATTCAACAAATTCATTATGTCTTTCACCAAGTTTTTTCTATTGAAAAACAATCTCATTTTCTTATAATCATCTTAATGATATGATTTTAGTTCCATTTTTTAAATATCATTCATAAACTCAATTTTCTTACATGAAATAGATTGAATTCAATTTTTAATTAATGTATTAGAGTGTTCCTATGGGGAAATTTCATTGAATTAAAAATATTTAAGTGAACAACTTCCTCACTAACATCCAATGAAACCATTCCTTTATACACATTTATTATAATATTTTTAGTTTTGAAAAACGTTCTACCAAAAATTATATGTACATGATAATTATATCATTCTTCTTTCATGCTTAGTATATAAAATTAAATTAGAAAAATAATTCTTTCCTTGTAATTAAGACTTTATTCAAAAATCTAAATGTGAATGTTTTTTCTTGGTTATCCAATTGAACAGCCACTCTTCTAAGTATGAGATCTAAAATATATACAGGAGACTAGATATAGTGAGATATGAAATTTATAAAATCCCTAATATAACACTAGGAATCAATGAAATTTTACTTCCCTATATTTTATGTTATGTATAACGTATCAGGTTCTTGTAATTTTCTAGGAAGATGTGTGGATATTGAGGTAGAAGAATCCCTTTATAAAAATACTCTATAATTATCATCTAACATACTTATTTTGATACAATTTTCCTTTAGAATTTTTTTCATGAGTTCTTAGATAATGGATTCTAATAGAATAATGTTTATTTCAACATTCATGAATATCTCATGCATGTCTTTGTATAGTGACTCTGGTACTTTATTAATGGGTTTGATCATCCATGATATAAATAGTAGTGATGCATTATGTAGTTGTTACATATTTTTATTTACCTTATACTCAATTGATAGATTCTTCATTTAAGTTCTCAAACCTCAATATGTGTAATCGGCTACAAAATCTATTTTTTATTTGAATTTTTAGTTTTGGAATATTTATAGGTGCATGGTGGCTTAAAAAGAATTTTTTTGGCATTTTGGGAGAGAATCGTGTAGGACCATGTCCATGGTGGAACATATGGTGTCCCATTTTTCCTCTTGTGTGAGAATTCCAAACCCATGATTCCTAGTGTTGGTCATGGTTGGGGGGAATTTCTTATTAGGGGTCACCTTATGTGCCCTGGCCAATAAGCCTCATGATGGGAGTGGTGGAGGGCATGTCTAGACCAAAAAATATTTTGTTGTAAGGATATTGTGTGGTTGGTCTCTATAGTTAGTATCTTGGGTGTTGACACCATGTTGTGGTTGGTAGAACCGGGGTGTGGTGGTAGTGGTTTCAATTTTTTATAATTCTCAAATCGTGAAAGATCTTCCGAGAGTGGTTACTCCATCCTAATATAACCCTAATGGGATGTTATATTGCATCATTTGACTTAGTTTCCCTCTAATAAACTTACTTTTCTCTCCCCCTTTAGCACATATTTTGGAACTAGTGTGCTCCAGGGAGGGGTTTTATGGATGAATCTCTCATCTTGCGGTGGCTTTGGGAGTTTCCCTTGTTATTTATCATGATAATTGTATATATAGTCCTGTGACGATCAAATATCTTCATTTAAAAACTTCAATTTCAAATGAAACAAGGTTTTCTTTATTCATGAGGTATTTTTATCTATTATATTATCTATCCCTTGAAGTTCTTTGGGTTTTTATAATTCATTCTTTTAGTTGGGGTTATAAAATTGGACATGATCTTTTATGGTAATGGAAATGGTTTTTAAAATGGTATTTCAATGGAAACTAGATTTTATACATAGGATGTGTTTGATAAGTGTCTCAAAGATGGTTTTTCATTGTAAATGGTTTCTCAAACATGGAAGTGGTGTTTTCATTCTATAGAAAATGTTTTATAAAATATGGGCATAGTTTTCTTGAAATATAATAATGATATATAGTATATTGGGAGACCTTTTGGTGTGGGGGAAACCAAATATAGACGATCCCTAGTGGAGTAACATATCACTATGGGTGATGCTAATGTTTTCATGGTTTCTAGTGGGTATCCATCACCAACATTATGATTCACATATATCAACTAGTTTTCCTTTAAGTTGTCTTATTTATGTACACCCTTGTTTATAGATTGTGTTTTCTTGTGATTTAAGGATACATTATGTGTATGTTTATTTCATATGATTACCTTCCCACTTGATATAGATATTTATGGTTGAGACTAATTTTATTCATCTTATTATACCTCATTGATTTGTTTTAGATCATATTTATTTGTTTATTTGAATATGACAGGTTTGTTAAAAAAAATTCAGAGGAACGATTTTATAAGAAAAATGATTTCTTTTAAAGTGTTTTAGAAATATGTTTTATAAAATAACTAAAGGATACATTTTGATAGATATTGTATATATTATTTGTGGAATCCTACTGATCTTTTGTGCTCAGACCCTACTTTTTACTCTCAGTGTTTTTAGCCTTGGTTTTACAGGATACAAGTAAAAGGAAGAGCATCATGTAGTAGAGGGATATCCTTGATCATGTTGTATTCAAATGTGTTGGGATGGTGGTGACATATGGCCATGAGCAGATAGACCCATGGTTTTTATTGGGTTCTATATTTGTTTCCGTTAATTCTTTTTATCTAGACATTGTTATATAGTATTTGGATGTCGCCTGTATGGTTTTGTGGTTTTGAAATATGATGTTTTTTATATCTACCATGTTACTAGTTTTATTTATACAATATCATATGTTGGTTAAGGGTGAAATCATTACCATGTTTCTTTTTATGATACGCTTGTGCTTGTTTTCAAACCGTTGTGATCGAGAAAGCGCTTCAAGCCATTTGGTGAGCTAATTCGGGTGACATTATGAGTTGACCCAGGTTGGTCTATTACAAATTGGTATCAAAGTGTTAGGTTATATTGAAAACCTATGCTCATTATTGTGTATGAACTACCTATTTCTGGGGGTTATTGATATAATGGATATAGGACTTTAGGAACTTGAGCGTTAGTGTGGTTCTATTCTTTTCCAGCTCACTTTTATGAAAACCCTCGATTGACCATGGTAATTTTGGGGTTGTCTAGAATCCTTGTTTGTATTTTTAGCCTATTTGGCTATATTATTCTAAATTTTATTTATGATAAATAAATAAAATAAATAAATTTTATTTATCCTCCTTTTTATATATTATGGATCCTAGAAAAATAACATCTCAGAATACAATAGAAAATTATATATATAAATCCATATGGACTAATCTTTTTACTCAATCGAGGTTAGTGGAAAAATTATTTTTAAATATCTATTCCTTGGGAAATGTATCCAATTTTTAATGATTAAGGGGACCGTACAATGAATTTTAATTCACTAATATGTATACACTAATATTTCATGGTGAAAAGGTACTATAAGAATTAGAAGTAGGGATCGAGAGGATTGAGAGGATTTTCTGCTTCCAAAAGAACTCTAGAGGACTCTAAGGTAAATTTTTCCACATATAAACTTTAAGGGTCTGAAAGGAAGTGGTGGGAATTTATTATGTAATCAAATTTTCATGTAGATCTGACATAAAATTGTTTCAATAAATCATTCAATCAAAAATTGTATCCTAATACACTGAGATTGATGAAGTATTGAGATTTTTCTACTTTGTGTCATTTAGATCATTCTTCTATGGAGTATGCTACTCAATTTGATGAGTTGTTACACCTATCTCCAAAGCATGTTTTTAATGACTATCTCAACGTGTGATGGTTCAAACTATTTTCGAGGTCAAAAATTTTGTATATGTTGATTCTTACATTCCTACCCACTAATTCAGATGTTCTAGAAAAAAAAAATTATGGCTAAGGTGGAAATAGTTTGGAAGATAGTACTCTTCATAGAATCAGGGATAGCAAGGGGAGTTCAGAGTTCATTTTCTAGCCAAAAATAGATGCAAGTTGACCAGCGCTAATTTGGTGGTAGGAGTTATTAATAGATTTCATAGATAGGACAAGTTTTCTTTTACCTTTTTGGTAAAGAGGGATACCTCAGACCTGATTATAAGGTATCACCATAGGTGTGTCACATGTGTAGGAAATCTAGTCATCTTCATTGTTCCTATAAAAGATCTTCCAAAGGTAGAATATATGGATTTACATTCCCCAAGGGCTCTTAGTTAATATTTGACACCGAAAAAGGGGTTGGACATCAACCTCATTCCATGGGTGATGTTCAAACAATGAATAAAGGGAATGATCATACTAGATGTATCAATGTAGTAGATTATTCACTACCTGATTTAATGGTAGGACTGACTACCATTAGTGGTATAATTTTTATTCAATATTCTACGGTTATGTATTTTTTTTATACTAGTTAAACTCATTCCTTTATATCTTCCAACATTACTGATTCAATAGGATTAGGCTCAAATATTATTCCTTTTATAATGACTCTTTCTCCTCCTTTGGGAAAGAAGTACTTGTAGGGTTTTCAATGTCCTATGTGTCAGGTGGTGATGGTTAACCACAAATCCATATGATACTTTTTAGTTCCTAATCCTAAAATATTTTATCACATCATTGGAATGGATTTCATGATTAGCTATAAAGCAAAAAACTTTTTATATCATCATTATGTAGTGTTACTTTGTTCTGATGGAGTCACTCATGTTTTTTAGGGTGAGTGGGATCCTATACCTATTAGATAAGATCTTAATTCCCCTAGTACTGAGAAAATATCATGATAGTAATTGGAGATATTTCTCAATTTTTCTGATCCATATCTTAGTGACTATATTCTTATAGTGGTGAGTGAGTATCATGGAATTTTTTAGTTGTTTTTCTAAGGTTTCCACCTCATAGGAAATTATATTTTTTTATATACTTTCCCTTGGGGATGATTCCCATTTTCTTACCTTCATACCATATGGAACCTATTGAATATAAATATTTAAAGGTTTGGTTTGAGTATTATCAGGATAATGGATTTATTCATTCTTTCATTTCATCTTATACATCACTGGTTCCATTTGAAAAAAATCTAGACATGATTTTATAGCTTTGTGTTGATTATTAGAAACTTAACTAGATGATGGCTTAGATAAAATATTGCATGCCAAGGATTGATTATATTTTTTATAAGATCGAGTAAGGCTGGTGTTATTTAAAGTTTGAAATGAGATCAAGGTTCCATTGGATAAGATGTTTAGAGGAACATATTCCTAAGATTGTCTTTTTAAGAATATATAAGTATTATTAGTATCTAGTTATACTATTTGGCCTTACTAATGATCCTATAGTGTTTATGTATTTATTTAATTGAATCTTCCAACAGTTCTTGGATTAAATCATGGTTATTTTTATGAATGATATACTTGTTTATTCCCGATCATAAAAATTTTATGTGGAAAATTTAGATATCATCCTTGGAATCTTGAAAGAACATTTTCTATATGGAAAACTATACAAATTTATATTATGGATTCAAGAGATGAAATTTCTTGGTCAAGTGATTTTTGGGAAGGGTGTCTTAGTGGATCTTGAAAATATTCATATGGTGAGGTATTAGTTTTTTTAAAACATACTATTTTTTTAGTATGTCTCTTTTTAAATAAATTTAATCTCTTAAATAGCTTATTTTCACAAAACACTGAGCTTAAACAAACACTAAAATATTATTATTTTTAACATGATTGTTGAAAACTAGCCATTGAATTGGCAAGAATGAATAGAATTAGACACATTATGACAAATATAATTTTTTAAATCATTTTTAATGTATTAATTAATTATTTTTGAATATGGACATAATTTTTATTAATGTCATTTTATTCTTCAAATATATGTTTTCTTTAAAAAAATAAATTTTGATTACTTTCTATGAGAAAATAAATATTATTAATTATGAAACTTATATAAAATTTATATGATAAAATTAACATAATTTTTGGATTATACATGTCATAATTATCTTAGGATAAATTTTTTACAATTTTTTTAAAAGTATAATTCTTCAATGAATAGTAAAAAATACTAATTTTTATAAAACCCTCAATTTCTTTATATTTTCAATTAATTTTATGATTTTCAATTGATCTAAAAATAACATAATTAATATTATTTAAATATAATCTAATTAATTACATTTAAATAATCTTTATACCTTATTTTTTTTATAAGTATATTTTTTGGGAATAAAACCACATTTTTCCATACAAAAAATTTGTTGCATTTTGACGGTTTAATTTTATATGTAATTTTGAAACTTATGTTTTTTAAAAAAAATTAAATGGATTGAATATTTAGAATCAAGAGTTACAAATTAGGTAATAAGGTTGTTTTTATTTTTGGTATAAAAAATTAACCCTGATAAAAAAAATTCCCTCAATATAGGTTAAATAATATAGCGGGTTAAATATGAAAGGTGAAAGCTTAAATTAAATAAATAAAAATACAAAATTAAATGGGTTTTTGATGTGTTTCTAGACCTTAACCAGCCTTTCAAACATTAATTATCATAAAAAAATTTGGAATTAATTCCACCCAAATGTGGTTGGATTTGAATATAAAATAATTATTATTTAATCAGTTAAAACCATCACTCCTCAAGTATAAATAACTCCTCACCACCCATTTTCTCCTCACAATAAATAAATCTATTAAAGTTTCTAAAAAACCCACTCTTCCCCACCCTCCCCAAGTACAAGTGATGTTGGTCTCTCCCAAAGACCAATTCCAATTTCCTTAAGGGGTCCTTCAAATATGATATTCAAGAGGAGGTTGAAATATGAAAAACTAAAGGGAATAATGAGGTAAGGGTTTCTCATATCACTTTTACTTCTATAAGATATACTCCTTATTCATCACTTATTTGTTTATTTTTTTATATAATTCCCTTTGATATATCCTATAAATAATTGTTATCTTTATGGAATTCAATATTTCATTTGGAAATTATTACATTTATGGGGAATACGATTTGACTGATTACAAAGTGGTAAGGTATTTCTTAACTCAATTCCCATTCATTGGTTAAAATTATACTTCATTTATATTGAAATATTAATATTATTTCTGATATAAATTTTTATTTTCATATATTGTATTTCCATGTTTTTATGTGAATTAACCTATCATATACATAATCGATTCATTTGATGAATGTTCACTTCAATAATATGATATTTATAAAGGACTTTATTTTAAAAATACTATTTTTAAAGTTTCCCTTAAAATATCATTTTCCTTCATGTACTTGATTTTAAAAATTGTTTCCAAAAATGATTTTTACTATTATATTATGACTTTTTAAATTTATTTTTACTCTTGTTTGACTTCTTTTAAAAATGGTTTGAAAGGATTCTTTTTTCATTTTCTAAAAAAGTTTCTTTTGGACTTTTCTAGAAAAAAAATACAGAACAAATGTTTTTCTAACTTATATAGCATGTGAATATTTCCCCTTAATCATGATTCATTGATTATTTTATGTTTTCTTTACATTTTTACAAGGTCATTTTCAAATATAGTGTTTTATTTTATAATTGCACAACTCTTTAGAAAAAAATGTTTCAAAATTGAAAAGTTTTTTTTTCAAGAATTATATCAAGTGATCTTTAAAAATTATTTTTCATCTAAGAAAACATTATTTAATGTTACTTATCCTTTATTAGGGATACTATTCAAGGAAACTATATGTATTATCTTTATGGTTGGTTTATGTTTATTATGTCATGAAATTTATGAAACCCCTTTCTTTTCCATAGGTTGTTCTAAAATGAAATGTTTATAAAACCCATTTTTTCATGGGTTTTGATATGATGAATTATTTATGCTCTTATGGAATGCATTTTTATTTTTTTCATTATATAACGGGTGGGACCTATATCTCCATCCAATTAATTATGTGAAGCTTTATATCTTATGAGATAATAATGGGAAAAAGGTCGATCATCCTGATCCACTATGAGAAATAGGTGCATCCTAATTCTCAATGGGAAACAAGTGCATCCAGATCCAATATGGGAAACAGGTGTGTTATAATTCACTATGTTCATGATATTTCTATTTAACCCTAACATATGACATGGTTTTCTATATTCATGATGGTTCCACAATTTTATGACATGATATTTTCGATTATGATTGATTTATATTGATTTATCCCTATTATAGACCATGTTTTCTGAAATGATAATTTTTATTCAATGAATCATGTTTATTATCTATGTGAAGTTGGGTATGAACTTTGTATGTTATGATCTTGATCACAAAACCTTATTCTTATCTCATTCTTTCATGTGATAATGGATTGATATATCCTATATGTTTCTTTAATAAGAATCTGATCTCATACTTTTCTTATGTTTCTTTTCCTAGGATATAAAGATAGGTTTTAAGAATGATATTTCAAAAATAGTTATAGTTATGAAAGAATAAGCGGGAGATGTTGTAGATGTCTTATAAACAATTTTATTTTAATTCCATATTTGAAAAAAAAACCCATAAAGTTATGGTGTGGTTCTTTATGTTATGTAATGAATATTCATCTATTTATATATAATATCTATGTATAAAATATATGGGTTATTATAGTTGGTATCAGATTAAGGTTTATAAAAACTTTGGAAACTAGGATGATCAAATATTAGTGATAACCATAACGGTATATCTAGGTTACAATCCAAGAGTATTGGTAATGGTCAGGAATAACCTCGGATTAAGAATAAAGTTTAATATATTTTAATTTTATAAGTAATTTCTATTTATTATGTGCTTTCCCACTATGATTATTATTGATCATACTATGATTTTTAGGTTTCAAACAATGGATGGAAGAAGGATGATTTTATTTAATGGTGAATGTGATGGACAATGTAATGATCTTACTCAAGATAAAAAAAATTAATGCAAGTCATAAGTGAAACCTTGTTATTATTTCTAATCAAAAATCACATAATATGATCAATAATCTAAACTTTGGTGGTTCTACTAACTTATCTAATAAGACAAATATTGATTTTCATGGTGAACACATAGGAAAGAAATTTTAATTTTCCTCATGTAAATCATGTGGGAAGAGGTATCAAGGAGAGTGTTTCAAAGGAATTGGAAGACGCTTTGGGTTTCAAAAAGAAGAACACAAAAAAATTAATTTATAGGAAATTGAAAGGTTCATTTAATGTAATAGACATGAATAATGGTATTCTTATAGAATCATTGAAAATTAAATGTTTTAAATTTGGTGTGTATTGGCATTATGAAAATCTATGTCCAAGGGGGAATGCTTTTGAAGAGAATAAGAAATTTTGTATGAATAATGATTATTTTTTTATCATGAAGAGAGTATGAATGACATATGAGATGGAAGAAGCATTTAGGAATAAAACAATGAACCCCAGTTAATTGTTTAATAAGGAAGTGGAATAATTGAGTGGTTATGTATTATTATTCAATAATAATGTTCTAGAAGAAATTTTATGGTATTATGGAATAATGAAACCTATAAGGATTGTTCCAATGTAGTTTTTTCATAATTATTTGAAAGTATATGTTGAATGGAACCTATAACCATGAAAAGTGATTGAGGTGGAAAGTTTATATTTTTGGAGAACACGTGATGAAGGGAAAGATAAACCTTAATATGTACATGATGATGGGATAATAATAAGATACAGAGATGTTTGATTATGATAAAATAAATGTAATTGTATTGATAATTTTTGAACTGATTAGTGATATGATAAAAAAGTTGTTTATGGATTGAGTTTATAGAATTGTTTTATTTATGGTATGAGTAAAGAGTTGTTTTTTGAAACCACGCATGTATTCGGTAATGTTTTATGGTAATTTAGGTTTTTACCATGTTTTAAAGGAATACAAAATAATGATACTCACATGTTTGGTGTGTGAAAATTAAGAGATTCGTCATGTTTTTGGGGGGATTAATAATAATTTTATTTTTTAAATTTAGTGACCTTCACTCAAAAGTTTCAGATTTTAAAAATTTTTTTGAAGGTTAACAAGATTAACCATTTATGAAATTGTCCATTGAACTTTTGATGAGTTTGAAGGTATTAATGTATTGCCTAACTGTAGAAATATTTATATTTATTAGATAACTTGTGACAACTATTATTTTTTGATAACTAGATATATAATGAATGACTTTTTATCCCATTATAGATCTTATGATCCACTAATTCTTCAGGAAATACAATTTCAACTTCATTTCTATGAGAAAGAAATGAAGCAGAAATCGATTAAGGAATAACCAAAGAGTAATGTTATACTTATGAGATTAAATCAAGTAATTATATCTTCTTAAATGATTTTGATATAAAATGTTCTCTTGTTATCATCATTTATGATGATATCAATAACATTTTTCAAATTTATTTGGTCTATCAATTTGTGTTAATTAATATTATAATGACCATGTTCTTTATCATTATCCATTATAACATTATAGTTACAGTTCTCTTCCATGTCAATATTTTTACTTTCCAATAATATTCTCCTAATAGGAATCATACTTTTGTGGTGATCTTATCCTTTTACTTTCCCTTTTTAAGAGTAATTTTTATTAACCCTTTTTACTATTTGGGTTTCCCATAATGAATTTTTAAACATCCAAATTTGATTTTTGAAGTGAATTTTAAAATTTCAAGGATGATGTTTTTTTATTTTTTAAAACTCTTGATTTTATAAGGATGGTATATTATTGATTGAGCTTCCGTAGAATCTTTATCAAGTTCATTACATGTTCCATTTATCTCTCATGAGGAATTAAATACCTGATCCTTGACCTGTACTAAAATAAGTGGTCATAACATTAGAGAAATATATTTCTTATGAAGTAAAAATAGCATATATTATTTATCATAGAGGTAAATTTCTACTAAACAAGACCACTCACCTAGTGAAAGTTCTGTGGTGAAACCACCAATTTGAGGAAGCTATGTGGGAACCCGATAATGTGACAAAGAAAATGTATCCCTATCTATTTATATCCAAGTAATGAATATCAAGGCGGTATAATTTAAAGGGGTAGAATTTAACACCCTAATATTTTATGGTATGTCTCTTTTTAAATAAAATTAATCTCTTCTATACCTTACATTGCGCAGAACACCAACCTTAAACCAACTCCAAAATATTATTATTTTAACACGACCATTATAACCTCATCATTAAATTAGTTTTAATGGATACTATTAAACATATTATAAAATATATAAATTTATAACTCATTTTAATTTATTAATTAATTCTTTTTGAATATGTATATAACTTTCCATAGTCATTTTATTCATCAAATATATGTTTTCTTTAAAAAAATGTATTTCTTTCTATGAAAAATAATTATAATTAATTTTTGACACCTTCAAAAAAATTATTTGACCTAATTAACATAATTTTTTGACTCTAAATGTCAAAATTATCTTAGGATTAATTTTTGAGAATTTTGTAAACAAATTAATTTTTTAATGAATAATAAAAAATACCAATTTTGATAAAACCCTCATTTTCTTAATATTTAAAGGCCATTTATGATTTTAAATTGATCTTAAAGTTAAATAATTAATTTTATATTTAGATATAAACTAATTATTTAAATTTAAACAATCTTTACACATAATTTTTTTTATAGTGAATTTTTTGGGCTCCAAAACACATTTTTCTAAAAACAACCATTTTTTGTTGCGTTTCGATGGTTTAATATTAAATGTAATTTTTTAACTTATTTTTTTTCAATTTTTGAAAATGGATTAAATATTTTTAATTACGTGGTCCATAATATCTTATAAAGTAATTTTCATTTTAGGTATAAAAAATTTATAATGGTAAAAAAAGAATTACTGAATCATAGGTAAAATTATGTAACAGGTTAAAGTTAAAAGGTAAAAGAATAAAATAACTAAAAAATACAAAATTAATTGTTTTTTGATGTGTTTCATAACCTTAAAAATAAATTAAAATATTAATTATCATCCTAATTCTTTGGAATTAATTCCAATCAAATGTGATTGAATTTAAATCTAATATAATAATTATTTAACCACTTAAAACCACCCCTCCTCAAGTATATATACCAGTCCTCACCACCCCCTTTCTCCTTACAAGCCTTAAAACTGTTCAAATATCTATCAAAAACTTTTTTCCTCACCCTCCCCATGTCCAAGTGCTACTGTTATCACCCAAATACTATTTCCAAGTTCCTTAAGTTTTCCTTTAAGGAGGTGATATTCAAGAAGAGGTTAAAGTATGCAAAACTGAAGGAAATCATGAGATAAGGGTTTCTCCTCACACTTTTAATTTGGTTAGATATATTATTTATTCACCAAATATTTATTTTTTGTGTGTGTATACTAACCATTGATATATAATATCATTAATCTCATTATCTTCATGGTTTTCAATGTTTAATTTGATAAGTATTACCTTTATGGGGCTTACAATTTGATTGATTATAAAGTGGTATGAGATTTTATAACCAATTTCCATTCATTAGGTTAAACTTATGTGTTATTGATTATTCCATGTTAAGATTATTTGTGATTTGAATTTTTATTATATTTTATTTTATTTCTACTTATTTTATGTGGATTTATAGCTGATACACTTAATCAATTCATTTGATTAATTCTCACTTCAATGATATGATATTTATAAAGGACTTTATATTAAAAATTATCTTTTAAAAGTTTCTATTAAAACTATATTTTCTTCATTATACATGTTTTCTAAAAAAAACTATTTTTTCTATTATGTTATAATTGTTTAATTTCATTTTTAATCATGTTTGAATTTTATAAAAATGATTTAAAGGATTCTATTTTTTGTTTTATAAACAATGTTCTTTGTTACATTTCTGATAAAAATATGGAAGGAATGTTTTTTTACTTATAAATCATGAGCTAATTTTCTCATAGCCATAGCACCTTAATGATTTGAAGATTCATTTACAAGATTACAAGGTTCTTTTAAAATAAAATTTTTTCCTTTATAATTATGTTTCTCTTTAAAGAGAAATGATTTAAAAATGGAAATTTTATTTGTTTGAGAATTATTTTAAGTAAAATTTTAAAATTGTTTTCCATCTAAGTTAAAAAAATATGTTACTTGTTCTTTATTGGGGATACTATTAAAGGATATTATACTTATTCTCTTTATGGTTGTTTTATTTTTACGATGATAAGATATTTATGAAACCCATTTCTTTTCCACAGATTGTTCTACAATGAAATTTTAATGAAACCCAATTCTTTTCATGGGTTATAATATGATGAATGATTTATCTTATTGTGGTACACATATGTATGGTGTTCATTATGTGATGGGTGGGACCTATATATCCCTCCAATGCATTGGATAAATCATTATATATCATGAGATAAAAATAGAAAAAAAGTCAATGGCATTTATCCACTATGTAAAATTGGTACATATTGATCCATAATGGGAAATAGGTGTGTCTTAGTCCACTACGGGAAACATGTTTGTCCTGATACACTATATTGATGGTCTTGGTAGTTAACCTTGACATATGATATGGTTTTCTATATTTATTATGGTTTTGAACATTTATGAAATTATCTTATGAATCATGATTTATTTATGATGATTTATCACTCTTATGGTCTATGCTTTTTCAAATGATAATTCTTATTCTATGAATCATGTTTATGATCTACGATAGGTTGAGTATGAACATCGTAAGTTTTGATCATGATCACATCACCATATTCTTATCATATGATTTCATATTATCATGGATTGATATCTCATATATTTATCTTTACAAAACATTTGATATCAGCCTTTTCTTATTTTTCTTTTCTCGGGATATGAAGAACATTTTTATATGTATTATATGCCAAACACAGTTCTAGTTATGAAGGAATAAGTGGGATGCGATGTATATGTTTTTTGAACCAATTTTTTATATTTAAAAGTTTATAAATAAATTAAACCCATACGGTTTGGTAATGTTTTTTTATGTGATGTAATGAATATTCATTTGTTTAGATATAATATCTATGTATGAAAAATATGTTTCATTAAAGGAGTAGCCTAGAAATTTGTTTTGAATCCAGATTTTTTTGGGATTAGTTGGTTATTAAAGGTTTTTTGTTCAATATTAATCCATGATTACATCTCCTATAACAGATTTAATCCATTAGGGTGTGAATTTTGTTTAAAGAGATCAGTGATGGAGATATTTTGAGTAGTTGAAGGTGATATTGACTTTAGATTCTCTCTTTATTTTTTCTAAGTTGACTTTGGGTTATAATGTCAATTGTGATGACTCATGTTTGGTTTTGGGTTTTGTTCCAATTTAGGGAAGATATGTGGTAGCATATGGATATTTTAAATTACTCCCTTATTAAAATAAATATCCCACTCGAGATCCTGAGTTGGCGGTAGTGATTAATGCTCTTAAGACTTAATGCAACTACCAATTCAGGGATCAGTTTATAGTGTATTCATACCATAATAATCAAAATTATTTCTTCAATCAGATAGATCTAAACATTATGAAAATATGTTGGGTGGAGTACCTTTAGACCTTTTATTTTGATATTTCATACATCCCTAAAAAAGGAAACATGGTTCCAAATTCTTTGAGTATAAAATTTTTGACTTAGGAGGAGAAGGAATCAGTGCAATAATGGATCTTGATAAGGTTGTTTATTGAGATTTTATTGGTTGAAGGGATAAATTAAAGAAATGTATTCCAAGGTTTTATTCTTGATGTATCCTCTATAGATGATCATATTCGACTTATACATGTTGAGTATGAAGAGTGTTATAACATTAGCATGAATCTTTATAGTGGGGAGATCTTGGGTGAGTGGTCTTGGTATCCTGATGGGGTTTTTAAATTTGGAGGTGGGATGGTTGTTCTAATATACTTGGGAAAGGAATTTATAGATAATATACACTAGTGTAATTGGTTTATACACCCAAGATATACCAAGATGTATCACGACATTATATTCCATTATTCGTGGTCAGGAATGAGACAATCGATTATCAATTTAACATATCATTTCTTACTTACAAGTTTTCTCCTAACTATTAAAGAGTCAGTGAAGGTAAAGGGCCTTGTTCATATGTATGTGTGAGAGAAATTTAGACTTTATTTTGTACTATCAGCTATTATCTTGGGTAGAAAACCTCTATTTTAATTCTAATTTTGAATGGATTGCAGCAAGAAACGGTTTCCTATTTAAATTTGAGAATATATTATCATCCCAATATTGGATTCCAGACTAAGTGATCCATCTATATTCTTTAATAAATTTTTCAAGAATTTGTTCTTGACTTCATTGGATCTAAGTAGAATCATTTTTCTTTTGTGGATTTTTTATATAAAAGTAGTTACCCATATTATATCATGATAGATCTATTTGATTCATTTTACAAGAGGCCATGAATATCACATTTTTATTGGGAGGAGATTCGAGAATGATCCTTGGTTGTATTGAGTATCATTCATGAGTTGAATGATATCATGTGATTGATAGAGAGAAGGTTTGCCATAACTCATAGTCGCTAGAAATCATATGTTGATTTCATCATTTTTTGACATTGAGGTAGGTGGTAGGTTTTTCCATAGAGTCTAACCTTGGTTAGGACATAGAATATTGGGGATGTAGGGTTTTTAGAACCTCATTATGTCATCCCATTTAAGATTGTGGAGTGACTGGAGAAGGTGGATTATTGATTAGACTTGCCTTCTTATTCAACTTGTATCCAGGATGTGTTATAACTTTCCCAACTGAATAAGTATCATCCTAATATGTCCCACATGATTGAGTAGGAGGATATTGAAATTGAACCTAACAACTCTATGATTTAAAGTCCTATATGGATAGTGTAATAACATGATAAGGTGATGTGTGGAAAGATGGTCTAATTATTGCAACTGAGATGGTGGTGTGGTACAGATAGTCATGAATCATGGGAGAATGAGGCCTTGATATTGAAGAAATTAACATAACTCTTTTGGGGTTCAGGATATTGATCCTTTCTAGGGATATAAATCCTTATTTATTGGGAGAATTGTCAAAACCTTATATGTGGAATCATATACAGAGCCTCTTTATTCTTTAAATTTATGATTTTGGAAGAGTTTGAGGTGCACAGTATATTAAAAGGTGGTTTAGGTGTTTCTAGAGAAAAAAGAGAGGAATTATATCCCTGGTGAAGGTTATGTTGTGACTTTTGGAATCCTATGTGAAACAAACTAAGACATCATTCCTAGTGAAAGGAATGGTGGGGGTATGACCTGTTGGTGGTTTCCATGTGCACCATGGCCAACAAGCCTCACCACGGGCATGGTGGATGTCATGGCTAGACCAAAACAGAAAGAGTTTCAGGCCCAGTATATGGTTAACACTCATGGCTGATATTTAGGTAGATTCCACCACATCGTGATGGCCAGAACCAAGGCATGGTGGTGGTGGTTTCAAATTTTTAAAATGCCTAAATGGTACCTGATCTTTTAGGGAGGTTAGTTCATCCTTGTAAAACCTTAATAGGAAGTATTATTAGATTATTTTTCTCAATTTACCTATATAAAAATAATTATTCTTTCCCCTTTGGCTTGTATTCTATATATGTCATGTTCTAGGAAGGGTTTTTCATCATTTATTTCTCATACAGAAGTAGTTTAGGTTTTTTCCCTTCTTCTTCGGATTGCTCATTATAGATCTGGATCATAAGGATCATATATCCATATTTCCCATTATCGGTTTCCAAGAAAATATTTTTTTTGTTCTTTAGAAAGGTGTATCTATCATATGGTCTACCCATTTGTGATCGTAATTTTATTATGATTCTTTTATTTGGTTGTGATTATAAAATTAAATATTGAAATTGGACTTGATCTTCAGTGGAAATGAAATGGGTTTTCCAAAAGGGTTTTCTTTGGAAAGGAGATTTAATGAACATGATGTGTTTGACCAAATTCCTCAAAGTTAGTTTTTAAATAGAAAGTTTTTTCAAGCATTTAATTAGTGAAGAATTTCTATATAAAAATTTTAATGAAATATAGTCATTGTTTTACTAAGATTTAATGATCATATATAGAACATTGTATTACCATGGTGTAAAGTAGTAAACTAGACATTAACTATCCCTAGTAGAGTAGGCTATCACTAAGGGAGGTTTTATGGATACCATGGTTTCTAGTGAGTAGCCTTTACAAGGTATTATGGTTCCCATACTTTAGGATTCACTTATTTCGACTAGTGTTCCTTTGATTTGTCTTAGTTTTTTACACCTTTATTTATTGGATTTCCATTTTTAGTGATTTAAGGATACATTACCTATATGTTTATTTGACCACTCCATATGGATATTGATTATTGAGACCTACTTTCTTCATCTTATTATTCCCCATGGATATGTGTTACGTCATATTTCTTTGTTTATGTGGATTTGATGTGTTTTTAAAAAGAAATACAAAGGATGGTTTTATATGGAAAATGATTTCTTTTAAAGTGTTTTAAAAATCCATTTTATGCAAAAACTAATGGATTCATGTGGATAGAAACAGTATAGATTTTTGGTCGTATCCTATTGATATTTAGTTCTCACACCATACACTTTCTATTTCCCTTTATATCCTTGGTTTTACAAGATACATGTAAATTGAATAGCATCAAGTAATGGGTGGCTCTCCTAGATCATGTTGCCTTCCTGTGGGCAATAATGGTGGTGACATATAGCCATGAGGGGATGGTCTCATCCGTTTCTTTACGTTCCATGTTTATAGTATTAAATTTGTTTCATCTAGAACACATTATATATATATTATATATTACCTTCATGGTTTTGTGTTTTGACATATGATGTATTCTAAATAGATATGGTATAACTAAGTTTGTTTAATTAATATCAAATTTTTATTGAGGGTAAAATAATTTATGTGTTTCTTTATAGGTTACGCTTGTGATTTTCTACACCTCATGGAGAATGGTAATGAACTAAAGGCCTTGTGGTGGGCCAATTGGGGTGACAATATGGGTTAAATCAGGTTGGTCTTATGTAGAAGTATTTCGTTTCTCCTCATAATTTGATTTGGTTGTGTTTTTATCATTCATTTACCAATATACTTACATAATACTCTACAACAAAATGGAACATAAATTTTTGTTAGGGTTGGGTGTAGATTAGGTAGGAACCTTCTCTAATCCTTGATTCAAAATAGTGTTGAAAGTGGAAACCATATACCTAAACTAGTTCTGAAACTCAGTAACCAAGGTACCATTAAAATATATTGTAGTTTATTGGGTTCCTTGATTTTCCATTAGTTATCTTAGAAATTACTTCATGTATGTATATTGATTCTCCCCATGAGGTTGATAAGTTGATAATGTTTAGTCTTAGATTCTCATTTATTTGAAATTTAGTCACTAGAAATTTATTTGGAATGGTTGTGTTGGTATAATAACTCCATGTTATAAGGTAAAATATTTATATAAACCTTTATTTTTCACTAGTTATTTTAAATATATTTGGTACAAGGAGTAATAGATATAGAGTCTTACACTTGAGGGTCAAAATATGTGTAGTTATCTAGAGAGATACAAATTGTGTAGGGATGAGTTGGTGTGGTTGGTGATTCAACTATTCGATTCAAAACTATTTGTCTCACTATATAAGTATGTTCCTCACTTCAAATTTCATTTAAAATAGAGTTACATATTTATACCCAATAAACACCTCTTTGGGTGGCTTTAATCGTACCAAATTATTATGAGTTTGGATAGATCTTTATAGTCAATCTGTTGGCCGAAATTAGATAATATTAAATGATATATTCACATAAATAAGCAACCAATAAGATTTTCCATTTTCCATTTTACCTTGATAGAAGAAAACCAATAAACAGTGCTCCTTAATGTGTTTATATGTGAAACTTTCACATTTTTTTAAACCAATTATAGTATTTTTATAGAGTTTCTCTATTGTAATAGTTTATTCCTACCAATGTATTATACTCCTAGATATAGAGAATAAATTTTTAAGGAACATTCATTAAATCTCATCACACATTTCCAATTTTCCCAATTTTAAGTTATATAATAATTCAGTGGATTCACCTACAAGAGAGAATGTAAATTCTATACAATTTATTTGAGCCTCAAGCACTACTCTAAGTTTGATATTAATGCACACATTTCTAAATTAATTCATGTTTTGGTTTTTATATTAACATGATAAACCATTTAACATTTTAAAAAGTTATATTAGACCATATTTAATCTCAAAATATACCTGATTTTTTTGGAATTCCATTTCACTACTTGATAATTTAACATTGGTTCACTCAATTCCTTAAGTTTTCTATTTAATTGAGTAAGGTTTTCTTCAAATTAATCATAGTTTAGTGAAATTTTAGATGAAGTAAAAGGTAATGATGTAGAATTATTTAATGATATAATCTCAAACTTCTATTTCATCTTCTCATTAATTCTATGATTTCTTTCGCTTACCAAAAAAGTTATCTCCAATTATGGATAAAAACCAAAGAGGGAGTCAGTTATTGTTCTTTTAATTCAATTAAAACATCACCAACATGTAAAATAAAAAATAATTAATATTGACTTCAATACCTAGAAACTATACCAATTTGATAATTCAACATTCATTGGATATCCAGGAATAAAATTTTAATCTAGAAAAAAAATATAATGAAGTGTTTTATATCAGGTTATCCCAAGATGAGGTAATCATTTCCAATTTTTAGTTTATATGTGTGAGTCTATTTATTGGTGGATTGTGTTTTAATACCGAAAACCAATGGTACCTATGTTGGATTGGGTTATACTAGATACACACAAGAGGGGGGTGAATTATTCTTTTTCAATTTCTTCAAATGATCGTGATTTTTCCTTTTATCTTTATATCAAAGTTTCAGTAGCGGAAATATAAATAGGATAGCATGCACGATGTATATTGGTTAGGGAAACAGTAGGCCCCTAGTCCACTCCACTAACACTCTACTACACGATCTTGGTGATTTTCACTATCTCATCCACTTATCAACAGACCACACCACAACTGAGTACAAGCAGTTGACACCTTTACAAACTTAAGGATAAACAGAGCCTTTTGGTTCATACACAGAACCGAATACACATATTTGTATGAGAATCTGGTCACTCAATATTAAAGATTATTTTTTTAGAGAAAATAATTTCCTAGTTATTCTTCACAATTGGAACAGCATGCAATTGACAATATATGGATCTTCGTCTTCAGAAATAATGATCTTTGGGTAAAAATAGTTCTGAGCCGATCTAGTTACAGTAGATCTTGAAATTTCATTCGAAAATTTAATAATAGTTTATTCAAAAAAGGATATTCTATGTAGACCAATGAATCTTCATTCAAGTTTATTTTTCTTCAGAAAAAAACATTGTCACTCTTCGTAACAGCAGATCTGTAGATCTTGATTAACTCTATTTTTCTCTTCTGTATATTCATTATCAATTATAAGTTCTTGTATATTTTTATATCTGTATATCACAAATATATTTATAAAATATATATAATAACAATGACCACTCCTTTTGAAAATTTAGATCCATAAAAGTCTCCTTTAGAATTGCGATATTCAAAAGTTTGAATAGAAAAGAAGTCGTTACTCCCCTGAAAATTTGGCATGAAAATCTCCACTTAAATTGACCCTTGTAATCATAGATAAATGGCTTTGAATAAGTAAAAGAATCTTTTTAAATTCAGGCTTTTAATCTAGCTTGAAATCAGCCTAATAATCTGCATAAATACCGCTGCTTTAATAACGTCGAAATTTAAACATCTGATGTCAAACGTGGGGTTGAACTACATAGCACACATTCTCTTAAGATAAGGTTCACAACGTAAGGTTAATCTCAAACATTATTCTTCAACTCTCAAATGAATGGTATATAATCCATACTTTTCAATTAAACAAACAGTTGTTCATAAAAGTAAGGTTGATGAACCATACTGTAATATTTAGCTTTCAAACGTATGGTTGTTCACAAAAGTAAGGTTGATGAACCATACTTTTAAGAAACAAGCTTATCATTCCATACTTTCATAAATGATCTTTTTTCATACTTTTATGATTTCCAAAATTTAAGGTTCCCTCCAAATGTAAGGTTCCTTCCAAACATAAGGTTCCTTCCAAATGTAAGGTTCCTTCTGAATGTAAGGTTCCTTCCAAACGTAAGGTTCCTTCCAAACGTAAGGTTCCATCCAAATGTAAGGTTCCTTCCTTCATACTTTTCCGATAATGTATGATTGTTTAACCATACTTTTCTGATATCTCATTGATTAAACACCACATTCCATCCTTATGTTATTCTTTTCAACATATGGTATGAACAGTGTTTCCAGAACATGCAAAAAATGATTTCCAAATACTTTAGAAATTAATTCTCACTGTTTAAATACTTAAAATTTTCTTCCAAAAATAATAGTAGAATGAATATTAAATTCTAGAAATAAACTTAAAGTAAAATCATTAGAATAAAAAATAAGGGTATTTGTGAGCATCAAAATCATGACAAAGAGATAGAGTTTTGTTCTCAACGATCTCCCCCTTATTAATAATAAAATTATGTATTGTGGAAAACAACACGTGCTCAAAAATATCCCCATTTTTTATGACCACAAAACCCATAAAATAACCATTGAAATAAACTTACAAAATTAATTACATATAGTTTTTAATTTTTTCAAAGATAAATACAATATTAAGTTTAACATAATTTCTCCCCCTGAAAGGATTAAGATCATGCTTAACATTTCTAACCCTATTTTAATAAAAAAAATTAAAATAAAATTTTAAATACAAAATGTTGTGTTTATCCTAATTTATATCCCTTTTTTGATATAAAAAAGAATGATAGAATATGGAATGTAACACATTTTAATGTAGCACTGAACTTAAGTAAATGCTATTATAAACTATTTATCAATATGTGAATCTAGATTACTGGAATTTTTATCATAGATAGTATTGTGAAACAAACTAAAACACATGAAAAACTTATGTATATATATTTTATTGCAAATATAATTAGAATTATAGTAATGGAAAACAATAGGAATCGTGATTGGGTAATGGTGTGAGGTAGGGTTCATCTCCTCTGAAATATTGGCAGGATCTCTACGAATTATTCCCTCAAATGTCTCATCAATCCATCTCCCAACAAGATAATTTGATCTCTACTTTCCTGAGTCAAATGAATATATTCAAGAAGATTCACTCTAAAAAACTCATGAAACCTTTGTTCCTTCTCCATAAAAAGAGTCAACTTTTCTGTGAACTGATTTAGTATAGTTCTAATTCCTGGTTCACTGGAAGTCAATTGGGCAACTAGAATATTATGATTATCTAACAGTACTAACTAAGGATCATTGTTGCATTGTAATTCTTGCAGTTTGGCATTCATATTCTCCATGATCACTGTAATATCCTGAAATATTTTTATTAAATTAGGTGAAGTACCTGATGTACTGGCCTCACTGGTTCTGACAGATGCAAATTTTTTCTCCATGAAAGATCTAAATTCCATTAAATATATCTCCACAACTATATTTGATTTCAACATTGAAACTTCATTTAACATGTACTTCTTAAAACATTCAACTTCTTGTTTATAAATAGTACTTGATTTCAGCCTTTGAAAATTTAAAAGTTCCTTTTCTAATGCTCTCCGTAGAGCTACATTTTCCTTTTCAGCTTCAGTCAATTTTCTATTTAGTTCCTTCATATCTGTATTTAATGAATCAGAGGCCCTCTGTTCTTGATTCTCATTTTCAGCTTCAACTTTATGCAAAAACACTAATGGAAAGGATTCAGCATCATATTTCTCATCATTTACTCCCTGTACTAGTTTTTCAATAGTTTTTTCCTTCGATCCTTTCCCAGACTCATCCACAGAAAAATTCTCATCCAATACTTCAGTATGAATCTCAGAATAATTATCTTCCTAGTTTTCAAGTGTTGGAGGTTGCTTCTCATGATCATCATCTGCATGGTCTTCCTCTATCACAATATTTTCCAAAACAACAATTTATTGATCAATTTCAACTTGATCAATATGAGTTTGGGCCACTACTTCTCCTTCACCAGGCACTGTCTCAGTTATATTTTCTGTTTGAGCCTATGTTTCTGTCACTTCCTTATCCAAACATTATTTCTCTACTGGTGGAGTCACCTTATCCTAAGAAACTACTCCCTCTAGCATCTCTTCAAATGTAGCTTTTCTCACAAACTTATAGCTTAATAGATCACCAGATGTTAAAATATTTGAAGTTACAATAGGCTCTTCAACAAGACCATGACCTCTGGTCCTTTTGAACTGAATTCCTTCTTGACTTCTTTATTCAGATACTTCCATTTCCTAAAACTTGAGTCTTCTTGATACAACATAGACTCTTGATTCAGTTTTCCCTTCCTTTTATGTCGTTGGTTGGGCCTGAGAAATTTCTTCATCCTCTTCAGCTCCAACAGGCAGTAGCTTGCCTTTGATAGTGCTCCAGAAAAATCCAATTCTTCCCAATATACCAGTATTGAAGATGTTACAATGGTGGCATCTCACCCAAGCATCCACCAATCTTACCATATCTGTCTGAAAAAGAATTTTTGAGATGAACCTTCCAAAAGGAAAAAAATTCATTCTTGCCTCTGGTTGGAAAAATTAACTGAGATACCTCACCATGTATCTCAAAAAGTTCAATTTGATATCACTCATCATCAAAAACATTATATACATACCTAGATAAAGAATCTTTTCCATCTCAGACATTCTAGGTGCAATACCAGTTTGCACAAACATAACCAGTATCTTTTGATCCAGTTCCAAATCCTTCACAAAAATCTTCTTTATAGATGTAGTTCCAAAAAAAAGGACATAATATCTTCTGGCTTATGCATAGAATCACCAATATTCTTTAAATCAAAATAAAAAACTCCTGCATGAGGGTAGTTAATAATTCGAGAAATTTCTATAGATGAGATTGAAAAAATATCAATCCTCAATCTTAGAAACAATGTAATCTTCATCAGTTCCAAGAATAAACTGTACCGACTTAAAGAAATGACAAAGTTCTACCTCATATAAAAATTCTGTATCACCTCCTTTAAACTTATGTTCAAAGTTTTGAAAAGCTAGGGCTTTCTTTAACATAAGGTTCGTCTGATAGCACCATTCCAGATCTATAAATTATCCTTGCACAATCTTTCTCCCTGCCGAGCACTACCTCTTCGCAGTGTTGGTCTCTGGCTCATCATTCCTTTTGGTCTTGACCATTTCGGTTGTAAATCGCTAAAGGTTCAAAAAGGACTAGGGTTTCAAAGGATCGGGTTCCGGAGAGAAGAGACGTAAAAGTTTTCAAGTTTTCAAAAGGATTTGAATGTGTTTGGAATTCAAAGCAGTTTATGACATCCTTGATTCTCATGTCATTACGTACATACTAATTATTGCATTAATTTTAAAATGAATTAAAATCATACATGGAAAAAAAATATAAAAACATAAATAAACAAAAAATTTCATTTTGAAAAACAAGTAACTAAACTATTTTTTTTATAAAAATAACTTACTTAATATTAAATAAACCTAACTCCCCCTTAATAAAATCAAACCTAGTAGTGGGAAGTAGTTTAGTAAAAATATTAGCTAATTGAATTTCAGTAATTAAATTTTCTAAGAATATATCCTTTTTAAGAAAATGGAATGTTAGAAAATGATGTCTAATATCAATATGCCTAGTCCTAGAATGTTTAATAGTATTTTTTGAAATATTTATAGCACTTGTATTATCACATAAAATAGGGGTACTATTAAAACATAGTCCAAAATCCATAATAGTGTTTTTCATACACAAAACTCTTACACATCAACTTTTAGCAGATACATATTCTGCCTCGGCTGTTGATAGGGAAACTAAGTGTTGTGTCTTACTATACCATGATACTAAGGATTTTCCTAAATAGTGACAAGTTCTTGAGGATCTATTTTTATCTAATCTACAACTTCTAAAGTCTACATATGAATATGAAATTAAATTAAAATCATATGTTTTGAAATAAATAAGAGATTGAAAAAAATTTCCTTTTAAATATCTAAAAATTCTTAGTGAAATGGGATTCTTTAGGATTTCATTGAAATCTTGAACAAAGACATACTGAATAAATTATATCTGGCCTGCTAGTGGTAAGATATAATAAACTACCAATCATACCTCTATATAACTTTTTGTCAAATAATTTTCTTATTTCATTCAAATCAAGTTTTATAATAGTACACATAGGTGTTGTATATGTCTTACTGTTTTCAAGTCCAAATTTCTGTAGTAAATCAGTAATGTATTTTCTTTGAATAAAAACATTTCCAAAATATTTTTGAAAAATTTTATATCCTAAAAAGAAATTTAGTTCTCTCATCATACTCATTTAAAATTATTTTTGCATTAAATTTGAAAAATCATGGCAAAGAGTTTTATTTGTTGAACCAAAAATCACATCATCAACATAAATTTGAACTAATAAAATATTATAATTGATAGTTTTCTTAAATAGTTTTGGATCTTCCATTCCAACAATAAAATCATTTTTTAAAAGAAAATAACTTAATCTTTCATACCAAGATCTAGGTGCTTGATTAAGACCATCAAGATATTTATTAAGTTTAAAAATAAAATCTAGTTTTTGTAAATTTTCAAAATCAGGAGGTTTCTCAACATAGACTTCCCCCAATAAATAACCATTTAAAAAGGAAGACTTAACATCCATCTAAAATAATTTAAATTTCATATGTGATGCATAGGCTAAAAGGATTCTAATGGATTCTAATCTAGCTACAGCTGCAAAGGTCTCATCATAATCAACACCTTATTCCTAATAATATCCTTTATCTACTATTCTTGTTTTATTTCAAGTTATTATTCCATGAACATATTGTTTATTTCTAAAGACCCATTTCATTCCTATAACTAGATAATTTTGTGGTCTTTCAACTAATTTCCAAACTTCATTTATTTTGAACTGGTTTAGTTCTTCTTGCATTGTTATCATCCAACTTACATCAACTAAGTCTTATTCTATTGTTTTGGGATCTGATTGGGATAGAAAAGTAGAAAAATCAACAAGATTTCCCATGTTTCTTCTAGTTTTTATTCATGTGTCTAAGTCTCTTATTACAGTTTCTAAATGGTGATTCTTTAGGGTTCTTGACTCTCTAGGTAGTACCCTTATAGGTTCTTTAGTATCATGTTCTTATGGACTGGACTGAATTTCATTTATATCTTTTTCAAAATCATTTTTCAAGTTCTCAAGTCTCATGTTATCATTAGAGTCAAATTCATTAATTTGGTCTTTCCTTTTCTCAAAGGGATTAGATTCATCAAATTTCATATGAACTGATTCTTCAACAATCCTTGACATTTTATTAAAAACTCTATAAGCCTTGAAAGTAGCATAATATCCTAAGAAAATGCCTTCATCATATTTTGGATCAAACTTACCAAGATTTTCCTTGGTGTTTAAGGTATAAACATTGCATCCAAAAACTTTAAAGTAATTTACTTTAGGTTTTCTGTTATTCTAGAGTTCAAAGGGTGTCTTTTTAAAAATTGGTCTAATTAAAAATCTATTCATTATATAGAAGGTTGTACTTACAGCTCTAGCCCATAAATAGATTAGAAGACTATATTTATTTAGCATAGTCCTAGCCATTTCTTGAATAGTTCTATTTCTCCTTTCAACAATTCCATTTTGTTGAGGTGTTCTTTGTGCAGAGAAGGTGTGTTTAATACCCATTTTTGAGCAAATGGAATTAAATTCCAGATTCTCAAATTCTCCACCATGGTCACTTCTTAATGAAATTATTTTAAAACCTTTTTCATTTTGAACAGCATTGCAAAAACCTTCAAATACTATAAAGGCTTCATTTTTATATTTTAGAAAGAAAATCTAAGTAAATATAGAATAGTCATCAACTAAAACATATACATATAATTTTCCAGCTAAGCTTGATACCCTTGAAGGTCCAAAAAAATCCATATGGTTGAGTTCCAGAGGTTTAGTTATAGCAATTTTTTTAACTGATTTGAAGTATGCTTTGTGCTCCTTGCCAAGTTGACATGAATCACAAAATCTATCACTTTAAAACTTGAGACTAGGAAAATCAGAAACTATTTGTTTCTTAGATAACTTATGTAAATCATATATATTGCAATGTCCAAGTCTTCTCTGCCATATCCAAGATTCATTTATCTTAGCAGTTAAGTAGTTTTCTTATTGTTTACATAGAGAATTTAAATCCAGGGTATACACAATATCAGTTCTGGGTGTTCTAAATTTAAGCAATTTATCTTTGAAAACAGAACAACAGTTGTTTAAAAAATCAACACTATAGCCATCATCACATAGTTGAGAGATACTTATCATATTTTTTTCAATCCTTGTACATTAAGTACTTTCTTGATTGAGACAGTTTCTAGATCTCCAACTGTCCCAATGCCTATAATCATGTCTTTGGTATTGTCACCAAATGGGACTAGTCCTCCATCTTTTTGTGTTAAATATCTAAAGTTTGATGGGTTTTCACTCATATTCCTAGAGAATCCATAGTCCATATACTATATGGCAGTTCAGATTCTAACATCTGCTTCCTACAAAGGCATTTAAACTGATTGTTTTGGTACCCATATTTTGTTCGGTCCAGATGTGTTATCTAGCAAAGATCTGGAAATCTATAATTGCTTTGTTTTTCTAAAATTAACAGAATCATATAAATTGTTTGAGACAAAGACTTTATTTATTACACTTATTGGGGGTTTCCTTAAGTAAAAATTCTTAGATATATGACCTTTTATTCCACAGCAGTTATAGATTAATCTTTTAGTACTAGGCACAAAGTAATTCTTGTAAAGTTTATGTTTTTCACCTTTACTACCAATTCCATATCTTTCATTTTTAATTACATTCTTTCCAAGAATTTTATTTTGTGTATGTTATCCTTTTGTAAAAATAAGATCTTCACTTTTATATGTTTCTACTTCAGTTTGTGGTGTTTTTATTTTAACTTCAAGATTTGTATTGTTTGTTTTTATTGAGTTATATTTTTTTAGTAATACTCGATTTTTTTAGTATTGTTTCTCTTTAATTTAAAACAACATTGTGAATATTTTTTAAATACTTTTGTTTTTTAAATAAAGAATTATATTTTTTATTCAATCATGTTTCCGTAGGCTGCAAGTTTTTTATTTGAACATCTTGATTCAAAATTAGAGTTAGAAGAATAATAGGATTGTACCTCATCAGTTTCTGCCATAATGTATATATTGGCTTTCAGATTTGATTCCTCATTTTCTGAATCATACTTTTATGAGCTTCTATAGTCTTCAAATAAACTCCATGTAGCTTTCATTTCCTTCTTCCCTTTCTGCTCATAGTCATTTCTCTTAAATAATTTCTTTTTCTTGTCTTCTATTAGTTGTGGATAGTCAGGTCTGATATGACTCATCTTCTTTCACTCATAGCATCTGACTTCATTTTCATCGATTTTGAAAGACTTTTTAAAACCATTCTTCCTTCTATAAAACTTACTATATTTTATAGACAGCTGAGCCAGTTCCACATCTAAATTGGATGAATCGGAACTTTCAGATATCACCTTTATTTCTTTTTTCTTCATCTTTCTTCTTTTTTCATTAAGATGACACATTTAAGGCAGTGTCTTCTCTCTTGATCAGAACTTTATACTCATTTACTTTATCTCACATCTCAGCTTCATACATCATCAGAGTTCCAATTAACTCTCTCATGGTTAAATCTTTTACAGGAGATGATTTTCTGATAGCAGCAAAAATTAAATTCAATCGAGTTGGCAGTACTCTCAGTACTTTCAAAGATTGATCATCATTTTGATTGGGTCTACCAAAGTAGTTATATTGTTGATAATATCTGTCAATCTTCCATTCAATAGGGTGAAGCTTCCTCCATCAAACATCTTGAATGTATCGAATTTCAGTTTGGCGGTAACATCACTCATCTGTCTGACATTGTCAGTTCCTTCATAAGCAACTAAAACTATCTGCCACATTTCATTTGATGTTGGGCACTGAGATACACTATTAAACTCGTCTGGTTCTAGACCACATATTATTGTATTCATAGCCTTTGAATTCATGTCATACTCATCTTCTACAACTACACTTCATGTATCAGGTTTCTCTATTATTTCATAAGGAGTCAATATTTTTTAGTAGACTCTGTATTCGATGTTTTTCAAATAGATTATAATTCTTGATTTCCAACATCACTAATTCTCACAATTTAAGTATGGAGCTCTGACCATATACATTCTTTCTCTTGTATAAACAATCTTGATCTGAGTATAATCCTATAAAACTTTTAGCTTGTTATAGCTTTAACAAAATCTCCTCCTCTGATACCAATTATTGGATCGGGTTATACTAGATACGCACAAGAGGGGTGAACTATGCTTTTTCAATTTCTTAGAATGATTTTGATTTGTACTTTTATCTTTATATAAATGATTCAACACTGAAAATATAAATAGCATAGGATGCACGATGTATAGTGGTTCCAGGATTAGAAGTCCCCTAGTCCACTCCACAAACGCTCTACTCCCCGGGCTTGGTGATTTTCACTATCTGGTCCTCTTATCAATAGACCACTCCACAAAAGAGTACAGGAAGTTGTCACCTTTACAAACATAAGGCTAAACAGATCCTTCTAGTTCATACACAGAACCAAATACAAAGCTTAGTACGAGAATTCGGTCACTCAATACAAAAGAGTATTTTGTTCAGTGAAAATACTTTCCCAGTTGTTCTTCACAATTTCAACAGCATGCAATTGATATTAGATGGATCTTCCTCTTTAGAAATAATGATCTTCAGGTAAAAATAGTTCTGAGTCGATCTAGTTGCAGTATATATTGAAATGTCATTCGCAACTTTAACAGTAGTTGATTCACAAAAGGATATTTGAAGTAGATCAATAAATTTTCATTATAGTTTCTTTTTCTTCAGAAAAGAACTTTGTCACTCTTCGTAATAGTAGATCGTTAGATCTTGATTAACTCTCTTTTTCTCTTCTGTATATTCTTTATCGATCAGCAGTTCTGGTATATTTTATATCTGTATATCGCATCTATATTTTAAAAATATATATAATAATAACAAGCACTTCTTCTGAAAATTTAGATCCATAAAAGTTGCCTTTAGAATCGTGATATTCAAAATTTTGAATAGCATAGAAGTCGTAACTCCTCTGAAAATTAGCCATGAATAGCTCCTCTTAAATTTATCCTTTTAATCACAGATAACCTTCTTTGAATCAGTCAAAGACTTGCTTTAAATTCGGGCTTGTAATCTTCCTTGAAATCTACCTGATAATCCGTATAAATATTGTTTCTTTAATAAATTCGTAATTTAAACATCTGACGTCAAATGTAGGGTTGGACTACATAGCACACATTCTCTGAACTTAAGGTTTACAACATAAGGTTGATCTCAAACGTTTTTCTTCAACTCTCAAATGTATGGTATATAATCAATACTTTTCAATCAAACGAACATTTGTTCCTAAAAGTAAGGTCGATGAACCATAATTTAATCTTTAGCTTTCAAATGTATAATTGTTAACAAAAGTAATATTGATGAATCATACTTTTAAGAAACAAACATATCATTCCATACTTACAAAAATTATCTTCTTCCATACTTTGATGATTTCCCAAATGTAAGGTTCCTTCCAAACGTAAGGTTCCTTCCAAACATAAGGTTCCTTCCAAACATAAGGTTCCTTCCAAACAAAAGGTTCCTTCATACTTTGCTGATAACATATTATTTTTTAACCATAATTTTCTAATATCTCATAGAGTAAACACCACATTACATCCTTACGCTGCGCTTCTCAACATTGGGTATGAACAGTGTTTCCAGAACATGCTAAAAACAATTTCTGAATAGTTTAGAAATTAATTCTCGTTGTTCAAATACTTGAAAATTTCTCCCAGAAATAAGAATACAACGAATATTAAATTCTAAAAAATACACTTAAATTAAATTTATTATAATAACAAATAAGGGTATTTGTGAGCATCAAAATCATCATAAAGAGATAGAGTATTGTTCTAAACAATCTCCGCCTTATTAATAATAAAATTATGTATTGTTGAAAACAAAACTGGCTTAACAATCTCCCCCTTTTTGATGATAACAAAACCCATAAAATAACCAATGAAATGAACTTACAAAATTAATTACATATAGTTTTGAATTTTTGCGAAGATAAATAAAATATTAGGTTTAACTTTATTTCTCCCCTTAAAAGATTAAGATAATTCTTAAAATTTCTCCACCTTTTTTAATAAAGAATATTAAAATAAAATTTTAAATACAAAATTTTGTGTTTATAATAATTTCTCCCCCTTTTGTGATATCAAAAAGAATGGTAGAATAAGGAATATAACACATTTTAATATAGCACTGAACTTAAGTAAATGCTATTATAAACTATTTATCAATATGTAAATCTGGATTATTGGAATTTCTATCATAGATAGTACTGTAAAAAAATTAAAACACATGAAAGAGATATGTAAATATATTTTATTATAAATAGAATTATAAGTATAGTAATGAAAAAACAGGAATCAGGATTTGGTAAAGGTGTGAGGTAGGGTTCATCTCCTCTGAACTATTGGATTGATCTCTCCTAATTTGTTCCCTCAAACCTCTTATCAATCCATTTCCCAATAGGATAATTAGATCTATACTTTCATGAGTCAAACGAATATCTTCAATCAGATTCACTTTGAAAAACTCCTGAATCCTTTGTTCCTTCTCCATAAAAAGAGTCAACTTTTCTGTGAACTGATTCAATACAGTTCTAATTCCTGGTTCAATGGAAGTCAATTGGGAAACTTAAAACTTCTGATTATCTAACATTATTGCCAAAGGAGCACTGTTTCATTGTAAGTCCTGTAGTCTAGCATTCATATTCTCTATGACCACTGTAATAGCCTAAAATATTTTGATTAAATCAGGTGAAGTACCTGATGTAATGGCCTCACTGGTTCTGACATATCCAAATTGTTGCTCCATGAAGGATCTAAATTCCATTAAATTTGTCTTCACAACCATCTCTGATTTAAACATTTCAACTTCTTTGAACATGTCCTTCTTAAAACATTCAACTTCTTGTTTCGAAACTGTACTTTCTTTTAGCCTTTCAAAATTTAAAAGTTTCTTTTCTAATGCTCTTTGTAGAGCAGCATTCTCCTTTTTAGCTTTAGTCAATTTTTTGTTCGGTTCCTCCATATCTGAATTTACTGAATTAGAGGCACCATGTGCTTGATTCTCATTTTCAGCTTCAACTTGATTCAAAAACACTAGTTGCAAGGATTAAGCATCTAATTTCTCATCATTTCCTCCCGATAATAGTTTCTCAATAGATTTTTCCTCTGAGCCTTTCCTAGACTCATCCACAGAAAAATTCTCATTCAATACTTTAGTATGAATATCATAAGCATTCTCTTACTGTCTATCAAGTGTTGGAGGTTTCTTCTCATGAGAATCATCTGCATGGTCTTCCTTTATCAATGGATTTTCCAAAACAATGTTTTCTTGATAAACTTTTACTTGATCAATTTGAGTTCGGTCCACGGCTTCTCCTTAACTAGGCACTGTCTCAGTGATATTTTCTATTTGAGCCTCTGTTTCTATCACTTCCTAAGACAAACTTTCTTGCTCTACTGGAAGAGTCACCTTATCCTAAGAAACTACTCCCTATATAATCTCTTCAACTACAGCTTCGATCACAAACTTATAGCTTAAGAGATCACTATATGTTAAAACATTTGAAGTTATAGCAGGCTCTTCAACAGGATCAGGACCCATGGTCCTTTTAAACTAAAGTCCTTTTTGACTTCTTTATTCAGATACTTCCATATCCTCAAACTTGAGTCTTCTTTATACAGCACTAACTCTTGATTCATCTTTTCCTTTCATTGACGTTGCTGGTTGGGCCTGAGCACTTTCTTCATCCTCTTCAGCTCCACCAGCCAGTAGCTTGCCTTTGATAGTGCTCTAAAAAATCAAATTTTTCTCAATGTACCAGCATTGAATATGTTACTATGGTGGCATCTCACTCGAGCATCCACCAATCTTACCATATCTGTCTGAAATAGAATTTTCGAGATGAACCTTCCAGAAGGATACAAATTCATTCTTTCCTCAGGTTGGAAACAGTAACTAAGATACCTCACCATGTATCTTAGAAAGTTCAATTTGATATCACTCATCATCAAAAACATTATATACATATTTGTTTAAATAATCTTTTCCATCTCAGACATTCTAGGTGCAATACTATTTTTCACAAACATAACCAATATCTTTTGATCCGGTTCCAAATACATCACAAACATCTTTTTTATAGATGTAGTTCCAAACAAAAAAAAATAATATCATCTGACTTATGGATAGAATCATCAATATTCTTTAAATCAAAATAAAAAACTCCCTCATGATGGCAGTTAAGAATTAGAGCAATTTTTATAGATGAGATTGAAAAATCTAAATCCTCAATCTTAGCAACAATTGAATCTTCATCAGTTCCTAGACTAAACTGTACTGACTTAAAGAAATGATGAAGTTCTAACTCATATATAAACTCCTTATAATCTCCATTAAATTTCTATTCTATGTTTTGAAAATCTAGGTCTTGCTTTAGCATCAAGTTCTTCTGATAGAGGTATTCCAGATCTATGACTTTTCCTTCCAAAATCTTTCTCCTTGTCGAGTGCTGCCTCTTCGCATTAATGGTCTCTGGATCATCGGTTCTTTTGGCCTTGGACATTTCTTTTTTAAATCGCTCAAGGCTTGAAAAGTTCTAGGGTTTTGAAGGTATAGGTTTATGAGAGAATAGAGGTAAAAGTTTTTGAGGTTTCAAATCGTTTTGAATGGGTTTGGAATTAAAAGTAGTTTCTGACATCCTTGATTCTCGTGTCATTACGTACATACTAGTTATTGCATAGATTTTAAAACGAATTAAAATTTCAATTCGAAAAAAATGTAAAAACATAAATAAACAATATTGTACAATTTTAAAAACAAGTAACTAAAATATTTTTTTTAAACTACTTAAAATTAAATAAACCTAACTCCCCCTTAATAAAATCAAACCTTGTAGTGGGAAGTGGTTTAGTAAAAATATCACCTAATTGAATTTCTGTAATTAAAAATTCTAAGAATATTTCCTTTTTAAGAACATGAACTCTTAGAAAATGATGTCTGATATCAATATTCTTAGTCCTAGAATGATTAATAGGATTTTTTGAAATATTTATAGCACTTGTATTATCACATAAAATAGTTTTACTATTAAAACTTTGTCCAAAATCCATAAGAGTGTTTTTCATCCACAAAACTTGTGCACAGCAAATGTCAGCAGATACATATTCTGCCTAGGCTGTTGACAGGGCAACTGAGTGTTGTGTCTTACTATACCATGATAATAATGATTTTTCTAAAAAGTGAAAATTTCCTTAGGTGATTTTTCTATCTAATCTAAAACTTCCAAAGTCTATATCTGAATATGAAATTAAATTAAAATCAGACGTTTTGGGATAAAGAAGGGATTGAGAAAAAGTTCCTTTTAAATATCTAAAAATTCTTGTAACACCAGTTAAATGGGATTCTTTAGTATTTGATTGAAATCTAGAATAAAGACATACTAAATACATTATATCTAGCCTGCTAGAAGTAAGATATAATAAAATACCAATCATACCTCTATATAACCTGTTGTCAATTGATTTTTCAGTTTCATCCAAATCAAGTTTTATATTAGTACACAAAGGAGTTGTATATGTCTTGTTGTTTTCAAGTCCAAATTTCTTTAGTAAATCAGTAATGTATTTACTTTTATTAAAAACATTTCCAAAATCTTTTTGAAAAATTAGATGTCCTAAAAAGAAATTTAATTCTCTCATCATACTCATTTAAAATTGTTTTTGAATTAAATTTGAAAACTCATGACAAAGAGTTTTTTTTTGAACCACAAATTACATCATCAACATAAATTTGAACTAATAAAATATTATAATTAACAGTTTTCTTAAATAGTGTTGGATCTTCCATTCCAATAGAAAAATCATTTCTCAAAACAAAAGAACTTAATCTTCCATACCAAGCTCTAGGTGCTTTTTTAAGACCATAAAGAGCTTTAGAAGTTTTAAAAACAAAATATGGTTTTTGTGAATTTTCAAAACCATGAGGTTGCTCAATATAGACTTCCCCCAATAAATAACCATTTAAAAAGGAAGACTTAACATCCATCTGAAATAATTTATAGTTCATATGAGATGCATAGGCTAAAAGGGTTCTAATGGATTCTAATCTAGCTACAGGTGAAAAGGTCTCATCATAATCTATATCTTATTCCTAATTATATCCTTTAGATAGTAGTCTTACATTATTTCTAGTTATTATTACTTGATCATATTGTTTATTTCTAAAGACACATTTCATTCCTATAACTAGATAATTATGTGGTCTTTCAACTAATTTCCAAACTTCATTTCTTTTGAACTGGTTTAGTTCTTCTTGCATTGTTATCATCCAACTTTCATCAACTAAGGATTATTTCATAGTTTTGGGTTATGATTGGTACAGAAAGGTAGATAACTCAAAAATATTTCCTATATTCCTTCTAGTTTATATTCCTATGTCTAAGTCTCCTATTACAGTTTCTAAAGGGTGATTCCTTAGGGTTCTTGGTTGTCTAGATAGTACACTTATATGTTCTTCAGTGTCATGTTATTCTGGACTGGACTGAATTTCATTTATATCTTTTTCAAAATCATTTTTCATGTTCTCAAGTCTCATGTTATCATTAGATTCAGATTTATCAATTTGGTCTTTCCTTTTCTCAAAGGGATCAGATTAATCAAATTTAACATCAACTGATTCTTCAACAATCCTTGACTTTTTATTAAAAACCCTATAAGCCTTTTAAGTACCTGAATATCCTAGGAAAATGCCTTCATCAGATTTTGGATCAAACTTACCAAGATTATCCTTAGTGTTTAAGGTGCAAACCTTGCATTCAAAAATTTTAAAGTAATTTACTTTAGGTTTCCTGTTATTCTAGAGTTCATAGGGTGTCTTTTTGAAAATTGGTTTAATTAAAACTCTATTCATTATATAGTAGGTTGTACTTATAGCTTTAGTCCATAAATAGGTTGGAAGACTGTATTCATTTAGCAGAGTCCTAGCCATATCTTGAATAGTACTATTTCTCCTTTCAATAGTTCCATTTTGTTGAGGTGTTCTTTGTGGAGAGAAGTTGTGTTTAATACCCATTTTTGAGCAAAAGGAATTGAATTATAGATTCTCAGATTCTCTACCATGATCATTTTTTAAGGAAATTATTTTAAAACCTTTTTCATATTTAATAGCTTTGAAAAAACTTTCAAATATTTTAAAAGCTTCATTTTTATATTTTAGAAAAAAAAATCCATGTAAATCTAGAATATTCATCAAAAAAAACACATACATATAATTTTCCAGTCAAGCTTACTACCCTTGAAGATCCAAAAAAATCCATATAGATGAGTTCTATTGGTTTAGTTGTAGCAATTTTGTTAACTGATCTGAATGATGATTTGTGTTGCATGCCAAGTTGACATGCATCACAAAATCTATCACTTTCAAACTTGAGACTGGGAAAATCATAAACTAATTGTTTCTTAGATAAATTAAGTAAAGCATATATATTGAAATGTCCAAGTCTTCTATGCCAGATCTAAGATTCATTTATCTTATCAGTTAATCAGTTTCTTTTTTGTTTACATAAGAAATTTAAATCCATGGTATACAAATTATTAGTTATGGGTGCTCTAAATTTAAGAAATTTATCTTTGAAAATAGAACAGTAGTTGTTAGAAAAATCAACACTATAGATATCATCATATAGTTGAGAGATATTTATCAGATTGTGTTTCAATCTTTATACATGAAGTAATTTGTTGATTAAGACAGTTTCTGGATCTCCAACTGTTCTAATGCCAATAATCTTTTCTATGGAATTGTCACCAAATGTGACTATTGCTCCATCTTTTTTTGTTAAAGATATGAAGTTCGATGAGTTTCCTCTCACATGCCTGGAGAAGCCAATTTCTATATACCATATGGCAGTTCGGATTCTGTTAGTTGCTTCCTACAAAGGAATTTAAATAGATTGTTTTGCTACCCATATTCTGTTGGGTCCAAATGTGTTATCCTGCAAAGATATGGGAATCCAGACTTACGTTGTTTTTCTAAAATCAACAGAATCATATAAATTTTTTGATATAAAGGCTTTCTTTATTCCACTTATCTGGGGTTGCCTTAAGTAACAATTCTTAGATATATGACATTTTGTTCCACAGTAGTTACAGATTAATCTTTTTGTACTAGGAACTAAGTAATTCTTGTACAGTTTAGGTTTCTCACCTTTACTACCAATTCCATATCTTCCCTTTTTAATTACATTCTTTCCAAGAATTTCATTTAGTGTATTTTATCCTTTTGTAAAAATAATAGTTGCAATTTTATATGTTTCTACTTCAGTTTGCAATGTTTTTATTTTAGCTTCAAGATCTGTATTGTTCGTTTTTATTGAGTTATATTTTTTCAGTAATTCCTGATGTTGTTTTAGTATTGTTTCTATTTTATTTAAAATAGCATTGTGATATTTTTTAAATACTTGTCTTTTTAAAATAAAGAATCATATTTTTCTTCAAGAATGTTGCAGTAGCCTACAAGTTTTTCATTTGAATATCTTGATTCTGAATTAGATTCAGAAGAATAATAAGATTTTACATCATCTGTTTCTACCATAAAGCACATATTGGATTTCAGATTTGATTCCTTCGTTTCTTAATAAGACTTTGGTGAGATTCTAGAATCTTCAGATACACTTCATGTAGATTTCATTACCTTCTTCTCTTTCTACCCATAATCATTTATCTTAAAGAGTTTCTTTTTCTAGTCTTCTTTTAGTTGTGGATAGTCAGGCCTGGTATGACACATCTTCTTGCACTCATAGCATCTGACTTCTTTTTAATCCTTCTTGAAAGACTTTTTAAAACCTCTCTTCTTTCTATAAAACTTACTAAATTTTCTGGCCAGCTGAGCTAGTTCCACATCTGAATTGGATGAATCGGAACTTTTTTATTTCACCTTTATTTCATTTTTCTTCAGCTTTTACCTTTTTCTTTGAGATGAAACCTTTAAGGCAGTGTCTTCTCTCTTAATCAGAAGTTTATGCTCATTTACATCATTCTGTATATCAGCTTCATACATCATGATAGTTTCAATTAACTCTCTCATTGTTAAATATTTTATAGGAGATGATTTCTTGATAGTAGCAGAAATTCCATTCCCTCGAGTTAGTAGTACTCTCAGTACTTTCAAATCATGATCAGCTTGTTTGATTGGGTATCCCAAAATAGTTATATTGTTGACAATATCTTTCAATATTCCATTCATTTGGGTGACTCTTTCTCCTTCAAACAACCTGAATGTATCAAATTTTAGTTTGGTAGTAGCATACCTCTTCTGTCTGACATTGTCATTTCCTTCATAAGCAACCGCAATTGTCTGCCACATTTCATACACTATTGGGCACTGAGATACTCTATTAAACTTGTCTGGTCCTAGACCACATATGATTGCATTCATAGCCTTTGAATTCATTTCATACTCAGCTTCTACAGCTGCACTCCATGTTTCAGGTTTCTCTGTTATTTCATAAGGAGTCAATATTTTTTGGTAGACTCTATATCCAAGTTTTTTCAAATAGATTATCATTATTTATTTCCAGCATCCATAATTATCACCATTGAAGTATGGAGCTCTGACCATAGACATTCCTTCTCTTGTATCATCCATCTTGATCTGAGTATAATCCTTTAAAACTTTTATCTTGTTAGATCTTTAAAAAAATCTCCATGTCTAATACCAATTATTCAATCAGGATATACTACATACGCACAAGAGGGGGGTGAATTGTTCTTTTTCAATCTCTTCAAATGATCGTGATTTGTCCTTTTATGTTTATATCAATGATTCATCAATAGAAATATAAATAGCACAGGATGCAAGATGTATAGTGGTTCGGGTAATAGAAGGCCCCTATTCCACCCCACCAATGCTCTTCTCCATCAGCTTGGTGATTTTCACTATCTAGTCCTCTTATCAATAGACCACTCCACAACTGAGTACAGGTAGTAGACACCTTTAAAAACTGAAGGCTAAACAGAGCCTTATGGTTCATACACAAAACTGAATACATAGATTAGTATGAGAAGTCAGTCACTCAATATAAAAGAGTATTTTGTTTAGTGAAAATACTTTACCAGCTGTTCTTCACAATTTCAAAAGCATGAAATTGATAGTAGATGGATCTTTGTCTTCAGAAATAATGATCTTCGGGTAAAAATAGTTCTGAGCCGATTCAGTTGCAGTAGATCTTGAAATTTCATTCGCTACTTTAATAGTAGTTTATTCACAAAATGATATTTGATGTAGATAAATAAATCTTCAGTCGAGTTTCTTTTTCTTCAGAAAAGAACTTTGTCACTCTACGTAACAGCAGATCTGTAGATCTTGATTGACTCTATTTTTATCTTCTATATATTGTTCATCTATTAGTAGTTCTTGTATATTGCATATCTATATATCACATCTATATTTTTAATATATATATATATATACTAACAACAAGCACTTATTCTGGAAATTTAGATCCATAAAAGTCGCCTTTAGAATCACGATATTCAAAAGTTTGAATAGTATAGAAGTCATAACTCCCCTGAAAATTCGGCATTAAATTCTCCTCTTAAATTGATCCTTTGAATCAAAGATAAACGGATTTGAATCAATCAAATACTTGCTTTAAATTTGGGCTTTTAATCTAGCTTGAAATCAGCGAGATAATCTGCATAAATACTGTTGCTTTAATAAAGTAGTGATTTAAACATCTGACGTCAAACGAAGGGTTGATCTTCATATCACGAATTCTCTAAACGTATGGTTCAAAATGTAAGGTTGGTCTCAAACTTTTTTCTACAACTCTCCAACGTACTATATATGATACATACTTTTTAATCAAACAAACGGTTGTTCATAAAAGTAAGGTTGATGAACCATACTTTAATTTGTAGCTTTTAAACGTATGGTAGTTCACAAAAGTAAGGTTGATGAACCATACTTTTAAGAAACAAACTTATCATTATATACTTACGTAAATGATCTTCTTCCATACTTTGACGATTTCCCAAATGTAAGGTTCCTTCTAAATGTAAGGTTCCTTCCAAACGTAAGGTTCCTTCCAAACGTAAGGTTCCTTCCAAACGTAAGGTTCCTTCCAAATGTAAGGTTCCTTTCAAACATAAGGTTAATTCCTTCATACTTTGCAGATAACTTATTATTGTTTAACCATACTTTTCTGATATATCATAGAGTAAACACCTCATTCCATCCTTACGCTATGATTTTCAATATAGGGTATGAACAATGTTTCCAGAACACCCTAAAAACGATTTCTGAATACATTATCAGTTAATTCTCGTTGTTCAAATACTTGAAAATTTCTTCCAAAAATAAGAATACATTGAATATTAAATTTTTGAAATACAATTAAAGTAAAATCCTTATAATAACAAATAAGGGTATTTTTTAGCATCATAATCATCACAAAGAGATAGGGTATTGTACTCAACAATCTCCCCATTATTAATAATAAAATTATGTATTGTTGAAAATAGCACTTTCTCAACAATACCCCCCTTTTTGATGATCACAAAACCCATAAAATAACCAATGAAATCAACTTACAAAATTAATTACATATAGTTTGAATTTTTGAAAAGATAAATACAATATTAGGTTTAACTTAATTTCTTCCCCTTAAAGGTTTAAGATAATGATTAACATTTATCCCCCTTTTTTAATAAAAAGTATTAAAATAAAATTGTAAATACAAAATGTGGTGTTTATCCTAATTTCTATTCCTTTTTGTGATATTAAAAATAAAGATAGAATAAGGAATATAACACATTTTAATGTAGCACTAAACTTAAGTAAATTCTATTATAAATTGTTTATCAACATGTGAATCTAGATTAATAGAATTTCTATCATATATAGTACTATAAAAAAAATTAAAACACATGAAAAAGAGATGTAAATATATTTTATTTCAAATATAATTAGAAGTAAAATAATGAAAAACAACAGGAATTGGGATTGGGTAAGGGTGTGAGGTAGGGTTCATCTCTTCTGAACTATTACTTTGATCTCTACTAATTGTTTCCTCAAATGTCTCATCAATCCATCTTCCAACTGGATAATTAGATCTCTAATTTCTTGAGTCAAATGAATATCTTCAAGAAGATTCACTCTGAAAAGCTCATGAAGCTTTTTTTCCTCCTCCATAAAAAGAGTCAACTTTTCCGTGAACTAATTCCGCACAATTCTAATTCCTGGTTCACTGGAATTCAACTTGGAAACTGGAAACATTTGATTATTTAACAGTACTGGCAAAGTATAATTGTTTCATTGTAAGTCCTGGAGTCTAGCATTAATATTCTCCATGACCACTATAATATCCTAAAATATTTTGATTAAATCAGGTTAAGTACCTGATGTATTGGCCTCACTGGTTCTAACAGATGCAAATTGTTACTCTTTGAAAGATCTAAATTCCATTAAATATGTCTTCATAACCATCTCTGATTTCAACTTTACAACTTCATTTAACATGTCCTTAAAACTTTCAACTTCTTCTTTAGAAATAGTACATTCTTTTAGCCTTTGAAAATTTAAAAGTTACTTTTCTAATGCTCTCTGTAGAGCATCATTATCCTTTTCAGCTTCAGTCAATTTTCTGTTCAGTTCCTCCATATCTGTATTTACTGAATCAAAGGCAACCTCTGCTTTATTCTCATTTTCAGCTTCAAGACAATGCAACAACACTAGTGGAAATGATTCAGCATCTAATTTCTCATCATTTCCTACCTATACTGATTTCTCAACAGATTTTTCCTCTGAGCCTCTCCTAGACTCATCCATAGAAAAATTCTCATTCAATACTTCATTATGAATCTTATAAGTATTCTCTTCTTGGTTGTCAAGTGTTGGAGGTTGATTATCATGATCATCATCTTCATGGTCTTCCTATATCACTATATTTTTCAAAACAATATTTTCTTGATCAACTTCTACTTGATCAATTTGAGTTCGGGCGATTTCTTCTCCTTCACCAGGCACTGTCTCAATTATATTTTTTGTTTGAGCCTCTATTTCTGTCACTTCTTGAACCAAACTTACTCACTCTACTAGAGGAGTCACCTTATCCTGAGAAACTACTCCTTGTAGCATCTCTTCAACTACAGTTTCTCTCAAAAACTTGTAGGTTAAGAGATCACCATATGTTAAAACATTTGAAGTTACAGCAGAATCTTTAATAGGATCAGGACCCCTGGTCCTTTTGAACTGAAGTTCTTCTTGGTTTCTTTCTTCAGATACTTCCATATCCTCAAGCCTGAGTCTTCTTGATACAACACTGACTCTTGATTCAGCTTGTCATTCCTTTGATGTTGCTGGTTAGGCTTGAGCACTTTCTTAATCATCTTCAACTCTAACAGGTAGTAGCTTTACTTTGATAGTGCTCCAGAAAAATCCAATATTTTTCAATGTACCAGCATTGCAGATGTTACTATGGTGGCATCTCACCCGAGCATCCACCAATCTTACCATATCTGTCTGAAACAGAATTTTTGAGATGAACCTTACAAAAGGATAAAAATTCATTCTTTCCTCTCGTTGGAAACAATAACTGAGATTCCTTACCATGTATCTCGGAAAGTTCAATTTGATATCATTCATCACCAAAAAAATTATATATATATATCTTGGTAAAGAATCTTTTCCATCTCTGACATTCTAGGTGCAATACCAGTTTTCACAAACATAACCAATATCTTTTAATCTGATTCCAAATCCATCACAAGAATCTTTTTATAGATATAGTTCCAAACAAAAAGGACATAATATCTTCTAACTTATTCACAGAATCACCAATATTAATTAAATCAAAATTAAAAACTCCCTCATGAGGTAAATTATGAATTCGAGCAATTTCTATATATGAGATTGAAACATCTCGATCATCAATCTTAGAAACAGTCAAATCTTTATCAGTTCCCAAACTAAACTGTACTGACTTAACGAAATGACGAAGTTCTACTTCATATAGAAACTCTGTGTAATCTTCATTAAACGTCTGTTCTAAGTTCTAAAAATCTAGGGCTTACTTTAGCATTAGGTTCGTCTGATAGAGTCATTCCAGATCTATGACTTTTCCTTGAAAAATATTTCTCCCTGACGAGCATTGCCTCTTCATAGTGTTGGTCTCTAGCCCATCAGTTCTTTTGGTCTTGGCCATTTCGGTCGTAAATCGCTAAAGGTTCTCAAAAGACTAGGGTTTCGAAGGTTCGGGTTCAGGAGAGAAGAGCGGTAAAAGTTTTTGAGGTTTCAAAAGGTTTTGAAGGGGTTCGGAATTCAAATTGGTTTCTGACATCCTTTATTCTCGTGTCATTACATACATACTAATTACTGCATAAATTTTAAAACGAATTAAAATTTCATACGAAAAAAAATATAAAAACATAAATAAAAAACTATACAATTTGAAAAACAAGTAACTGAAATATTTTTTTATAAAAAAATATACTTAAAATTAAATAAACCTAACTTCCCCTTAATAAAATCCAACCTTTCATTGGGAAGTGGTTTAGTAAAAATATCAGCTAATTGAATTTCAATACTTTCAAATTCTAAGAATATATCCTTTTTAAGAACATGGTCTCTTAGAAAATAATTTCAGATATCATTATACTTAGTCCTAGAATGATTAATAGGATTTTTTGAAATATTTATAGAAATTTTATTATCACAAAAAATAGGTGTACTATTAAAACTTATTCCAAAATCTATAAGAGTGTTTTTCATCCACAAAACTTGTGCACAGAAACTTCCTGCATATACATATTCTACCTCGGCTATTGACAGGGAAACTGAGTGTTGTGTCTTACTAGACCATGATACTGAGGATTTTCCTAAAAAGTGACAAGTTCCTGAGGTGCTTTTTCTATCTAATCTAAAACTTCCAAAGTCTGCATCTGAATATGAAATTAAATTAAAATCAGACATTTTGGGATAAATAAGATATTAAAAATAGTTCCTTTTAAATATTTAAAAATTATTTTAACATGATTTAAATGAGATTCATTAGAATTTGATTGAAATATTGCACAAAGACATACTAAATACATTATATCAGGCTTGATAGCAGTAAGATTTAATAAACTACCAATCATACCTCTTTATAACTTATTGTCAACTGATTTTCTAGTTTCATCCAAATCATGTTTTATATTAGTACACATAGGAGTTGTATATGTCTTGTTGTTGTAAAGTCCAATTTTTTTAGTAAATCAGTAACGTATTTTCTTTGATTCAAAACATTTCCAAAATATTTTAAAAAAATTTGAAGTCCTAAAAAGAAATTTAATTATCTCATCATACTCATTTCAAATTCTTTTTTCATTAAATTTGAAAACTCATGACAAAGAGTTTTATTTTTTGAACCAAAAATTACATCATCAACATAAATTTGAACTAATAAAATATTAGAATTGACAGTTTTCTTAAATAGTGTTGGATCTTCCATTCCAACTGTAAAAACATTTTTCAAAATAAAAGAACTTAATCTTTAATACCAAGCTATATGTGCTTGTTTAAGACCATAAATTGCTTTAGTAAGTTTAAAAACAAAATCCGGTTTTTGTGAATTTTCAAAACTAGGAGGTTACTCAACATAGACTTCCTCCAATAAATAACCATTTAAAAAGGAAAACTTAACGTCCATCTGAAATAATTCAAATTTCATATGGGATGAATAGGCTAAAAGGATTATAATGGCTTCTAATCTAGGTATAGGTGCAATGATCTCCTCATAATCTATACCTTCTTCCTCATTATATCCTCTGGCTACTAGTCTTGATTTATTTCTAGTTATTATTCATTGATCATCTTGTTTATTTCTAAAGACCCATTTCGTTCCTATAACTTGATAATTCTATGGTCTTTTAACTATTTTCCAAACTTTATTTATTTTTTAACTGGTTTATTTCTTCTTGCATTGCTATCATCCAAATTTTATCAACAAAGTATTCTTCTATAGTTTTTGGTTTTGATTTGTATAGAAAGGCATAAAACTCAACAAGATTTCCTATGTTCCTTCTAGTTTTTATTCATGTGTCTAAGTCTCCTGTTACTGTTTCTAAAGGGTGATTATTTAGGGTTCTTGACTTTTTAGCAAGTATACTTATAGGTTCTTCAGTGTCATGTTCTTCTGAACTGGATTGAATTTTATTTATATCTTTTTCAAAATCATTTTTCAAGTTCTCAAGTATCATCTCATCATTAGAGTAATATTCATCAATTTGGTCTTTCCTTTTCTCAAAAGGGATCAGATTCATCCAATTTCACATGAACTGATTCTTCAAAAATCCTTTACTTTTTATTAAAAACTCTATAATCCTTTGATGTTGCAGAATATTCTAAGAAAATGCCTTCATCATATTTTGGATCAAACATACCAAGATTTCCCTTAGTGTTTCAGGTGTAAACATTTCTTCCAAAAACATTTAAGTAATTTACTTTAGGTTTTTTGTTATTCCAAATTTCATAGGGGGTATTTCTGAAAATTGGCCTAATTAAAACACTATGTATTATATAGTTGGTTGTACTTATAGATTCATCCCATAAATAGGTTGGAAGACATTATTTATTTAGAATAGTCATTGCCATTTCTTGAATAGTCATATTTCTCCTTTCAACAATTCCATATTGTTGAGGTGTTCTTTGTTCATAGAAGGTGTGTTTAATACTCATTTTTGAGAAAAAGGAATTAAATTCCAGATTCTCAAATTCTCCACTATGATCACTTCTTAATGAAATTATTTTAAAACCTTTTTCATTTTGAACAGCTTTGCAAAAACATTCAAATATTTTAAAAGCTTCATTTTTATATTTTAGAAAGAAAATCCAATTAAATATAGAATAATTAAAACATATACATATAATTTTCCAGCCAAGCATTCTACCCTTGAAGGTCCAAAAAAATACATATGAATGAGTTCTAGAGGTTTTGTTGTAGCAATTTTGTTAACTAATTTGAAGGATTATTTTACTGCTTTCCAAGTTGACATGCATCACAAAATCTATCACCTTCGAACTTAAGACTAGGCAAATCAGAAACTAATTGTTTCTTAGATAACTTATGTAAATCATATATATTGTAATTTACAAGTCTTCTATACCAGATCCATGATTCATTTATCTTATATGTTAATCAGTTTACTTGTTGTTTATACAAGGAATTTAATTCCAGGCTATACACATTATCAGTTTTGGGTGATCTAAATTTAAGAAATTTATCTTTGAAAACAGAACAACAGTTGTTAGAAAAAGTAACACTATAGTCATCATCATAGAGTTGAGAGATACTTATCAGATTTTGTTTCAATCCATGTATATAAAGTACTTCGTTGATTGAGATAGTTTCTGGATATCGAACTATTCAAATGCAAATAATCTTGTCTTGGGAATTGTCCCAAAATGTGACTAGTCCTCCATCTTTTTGTGTTAAAGATCTAAAGTTCGATGAGTTTCCACTCATATGCCTAGAGAAGACACTGTCTATATACCATATGGTAGTTCAGATTTTGTCACGTACTTCCTACAAATTCATTTAAACAGATTGTTTTGGTTCCCATATTTTTTTGGGTCAAGATGTGGTAGTCAGCAATGATCTAGGAATTCAGACTTGCTTTGTTTTTCTAAAATCAAGAGAATCATATAAATTGTTTGAGACAAAGTCTTTCTTTATTACACTTATCTAGTGTATCCTTAAGTAATAATTCTTAGATATATGACCTTTTGTTTCATAGTAGTTACATATTAATCTTTCTGTACTAGGAACAAAGTAATTCTTGTAACGTTAAGGTTTTTCACATTTACTACCAATTCCATATCTTCCCTTTTTAATTATATTCTTTCAAAGAATTTCATTTAGTGTATTTTCTCTTTTTGTAAAAATAAGAGCTACAATTATATATGTTTCTACTTCAATTTTTAGTGTTTTTAATTTAGCTTCAAGATCTATATTGTTTATTTTTATTGAGTTATATATTTCTTGTAATTTCTGATGTTGTTATAGTATTGTTTCTATTTCATTTAAAATAGCATTGTGAATATTTTTTAAATACTTGTGTTTTTTAAATAGAGAATCATATTTTTCTTCAATCATGTTGCAGTAGGCTACAAGTTTTTCATTTGAACATCTTGTTTCAAAATTAGATCCAGAATAATAATAGGATTGTACCTCATAAGTTTCTACCATAAAGCACATATTGGCTTTCATATTTGATTCCTCCTTTTTTGAATCAGACTTTGATGAGATACTGAAGTCTTCAGATACACTCAATGTATCTTTCATTATCTTCTTCTATTTTTTCTCATAATCATTTCTCTTAAATAATTTCTTTTTCTTGTCTTCATTTAGTTGTAGAAAGTCAGGTCTGATATGACTCATCTTCTTGCACTCATAGCATCTGAATTCCTTTTCATCCTTTTTGAAAGACTTTTTAAAGCCATTCTTCTTTCTATAAAATTTACTAAATTTTCTGGCCAGCAGAGCATGTTCTACATCTGAATTGGATGAGTTGAAACATTCTGATTTCACCTTTATTTCTTTTTACTTAAACTTTCTTCTTTTGCTTTGAGATGACACCTTTAAGGCAGTGTCTTCTCTCTTGATCAGAACTTTAAGCTCATTTGCTTCATCCTGCACCTCAGCTTCACACATCATGAGAGTTCCAATTAACTCTCCCATTGTTAAATCTTTTATAGGAGATGATTGTCTGATAGCAGCAAAAATTCCATTCCATCGAGTTTGCAGTACTCTCAGTAATTTCAAAGCTTGATCAGATAGTTTGATTGTGTCTCCCAAAGCAGTTATATTGTTGACAATCTCTATCAATATTCAATTAATTTGGTTGATGCCTTCTCTTTCAAACATCCTTAATGTATCAAATTTCAGTTTGGTAGTAGCATACCTCATCTGTCTGACATTTTCAGTTCCTTCATAAGCAACCGCAATTGTCTACCACATTTATTACATTGTTGGGCACTGAGATGCTCTGTTAAACTCGTCTAGTCCTATACCACATATGATTGCATTCATAGGCTTCAAATTCATGTCATACTCAGCTTCTAAAGATTCACTTTATGATTCATGTTTCTGTGTTATTTCATAAGGAGTCTATATTTTTTAGTAGACTTTGTATTCAAAGTTTTTCAAATAGACTATCATTCCTGATTTCTAGCATCCATAATTCTCACCATTGAAGTATGGAGCTCTAACCATAGAAATTCCTTCTCTTTCATCAACCATCTTGATCTAAGTATAATCCTTTAAAACATTTATCTTGTTATAGCTTTAAAAAAATCTCCACCTCTGATACAAATTATTGGATTGGGTTATACTATATAGGCACAAGAGGGGGGTGAGTTGTGATTTTTCAATTTCTTCGAATGATCGTGATTTTTTTTATCATTATATCAAATATTCAGCAGCAGAAATATAAATGGCACAGGATGCACAATGTATAGTGGTTTGGGGAATAGAAGGCCCCTAGTCCGCTCCACCAACACCCTACTCCATGAGCTTGGTGATTTTCACTATCTGGTCCTCTTATCAACAGAACACTCCACAACTGAGTATAGGTAGTTGACACCTTTACAAACTTAGCTCTAAACAGAGCCTTCTGGTTTATAAATAAAATCGAATATAGAGCTTAGTATGAGAAGTTGATCACACAATATAAAAGAGTATTTTGTTTGGGGAAAATACTTTCCCAGTTGTTCTTCACAATTGCAACGGCATGCAATTGACAGTATATGGATCTTCATCTTCAGAAATAATGATCTTAGGGTAAAAATAGTTCTAAGTTGATCCAGTTGTAGTAGATGTTGAAATTTCATTCGCAACTTTAATAGTAGTTTATTCACAAAAGGATATTCAATGTAGATCAAAAAATCTTCAGTCAAGTTTCTTTTTCTTCAGAAAAGAACTTTGTCACTCTCCATAACAGTAGATCTGTCAATCTTGATTGACTCTATTTTTCTCTTCTGTGTATTCTTCATCGATCAGAAGTTCTTGTATATTTTATCTGTATATCACATATATATTTTTATAATATATATAATAACAATGGTAACTTCTTCTGAAAATTCAGATCCATAAAATTTTCCTTTAGAATCGCGATATTTAAAAGTTTGAATAGCAGAACAGTCGTAACACCCCTGAAAATTCGCCATGAAGAAATCCTATTAAATTGATCCTTTGAATCATAGATAAAAAGCTTTGAATTAGTCAAAGACTCACTTTAAATTTGCGCTTTTAATATGTCTTAAAATCAACCTGATAATCCGCATAAATACCGTTGCTTTAATAAAGTCGTAATTTAAACATGTGACGTCAAACGTAGGGTTGAACTGTAGAGCACACATTCTCTGAATGTACGGTTCACAACGTAAGGTTGATCTCAAAAAAAATTCTTCAACTCTCAAAAATACGGTATATAATCCATACTTTTCAATCAAATGAACAGTTGTTTGTAAAAGTAAGGTTGATGAACCATACTTTAATCTTTATCTTTCAAACGTATGGTTGTTCAAAAAAGTAAGGTTGATGAACCATACTTTTAAGAAACAAACTTATCATTCCATACTTATGTAAATTATCTTCTTCCATACTTTGATGATTTCCTAAACCCAATATTCCTTCCAAATGTAAGGTTCCTTCCAAATGTAAGGTTCCTCCCTAACGTAAGGTTCCTTCCAAATGTAAGGTTCCTTCTTTCTTAATTTTCTGATAATGTATGATTTTTTTAACCATAATTTTCTGATATCTCATAGAGTAAACACCAAATTCCATCCTTACTTTACGCTTCTCAATGTAGGGTATAAACAGTGTTTCCCGAACATACTAAAAATTATTTCTGAATACTTTAGCAATTAATTCTCGTTGTTCAAATACTTAAAAATTTCTTCCAGAAATAAGAATACAACGAATATTAAATTCTTAAAATACACTTAAAGTAAAATCATTATAATAAAAAATAAGGGTATTTGTGAGCATCAAAATCATCACAAAGAGATAGAGTATTTTTCTCCACAATCTCCCCTTATTAATAATGAAATTAACTATTATTGAAAACAAAACTTTCTCAACAACCTAGACTATGAATGATTTTGAAAAAATATAAAAATATCACTAAAATATATATAGAAATAGTAGTCTTTTCTCAGTTACTCCCCCAACCTATCACTCTCTCAAAAAACCTCCTTGTAAAATCTCCCTTGTTTTCTCACTAAATTTATAAGATATTAGCCACTTATTTTTTTCTCGGTGTTCTATTATAAGAATTTAGTGACCAGAATATACATATCCTTTACATAACTAAGTGATCAAAAACCCTTCATCACTCATTAGAAAGTCTCTAAACTCTTCACCAATGGTGATGTAATGAAGATCATGAGGATTTGAACAACCCCAAAAAAGGAAATAAATGATAAAAAACATGAAAAAAAATGAAAACCATTATCTACTTCAGAAATTCAAAAGGTTACTAAAGAGATTAAACAAGAATGAAATTAGAATAGAATTTCATTAGAATTCAAGAGTAAGTATTGGAGGAAGTATCCTTATCTAATCAACATGGTATTAAAATTCCATCAGTGAAGATGCACTGATCGATTAAAAAATAGTGCAAATAGCCAACCCCTAACATAATAGCTTCCTCCTCCTTTTATATGCATAGAACAACTATTCTAGAATTATTGATGATGCTTCAATAATGTTCACATATAAGTGAAAGCATGGGATCATAACTCATGAAACCTTTTAAGAATAACTTCTCCCACTTTCTTTGTGATATAGAAAACTTGAAGCAACACATATTACTTAGAAAAATATGATGATTTCCACATGGGAATATCACTACCAATTTAACTAGTTTTCTAAAACCCTGAAATGGTGATGTTATTATATTATATTATCACATAAATGGAAAAAAAGTTTGACTGGGTTATAGTTATGGCCTCAAATGAGTGTATTGACTCTTCATTGGTGTTTCCAAAATGATCTTAAGGTCTAATGTACACTGATTCACAAGCTATAGTGATTTGATCCTTATAAATTTAAAATAAAGTATCATAGACACCAAAAAATTTCCATAGTTAACTCACAGTAGATTATTCTGACTATGGTTCCCTATTAATCTTCTAAATTTCTTGGTGTTTTCATTTTAATATAATGCATCTCGAAACCCATCATATGATTATGAATTAGTGACTAATTTAATGCTACATAGCAGTTTTATTTAGGGTTATTTATAGCTTTTATTTGAGGACTTGATCTATTCTTTCACACTTACATGTCCCAATAATTTATTCCAAAGTAGAGTCTTGAATAGTAGTTGGAAAAAAAGGAACCATTCAACTAATTTTGACATAGACAGTTTTAAAAATGACTTAATATTAGAAAGTGATGTACTCATGGATTTAATCACACGTAGTGATATTCCCACATCTTAGGTGTTTATTATTTCATAACCCCTTTCCCTAAGTTTTAATCTAAACCAATAATTCACATGAAAATTTTTTATCTGAAGTGATACAGTTGGAAGTTGGAGTTATTATAACATAGTTAATTATCCTTATAAATGATTCTGATACGGTACCCTTCCCCATTGTTTAGCCACATGGATATCATCTGTAACCTAGATTAATATCACATTATTTCTCAAAAATCCATTTAATCGTCTCTAACTCACATAGCTAATTAATCTCACCTAAAAACATCAAAATTCCTCTAAATTAATATTTGTATGTTTCTAATGATCTAATAATGAATTAATTGTAATAAAAATCAAGGGTTAATCACTTTACAATTATTTATAATATAAATGAAAATCCATAAATTATTCCATTAGTTTTCAATTAATAAAAAAATAAAAGTAAAAAATAATACAAAATTATAATAAAAAATATGAAAAATGTTACAAAAATCACTCTTTAATTAGATATAACAGTTTTCATTCTCCATATTATATATCAAAAAAATGGCTTTAATTATTCTATAAATCTACCATAAAAATAATTTTCTGAATATTTTTCCTTAAAAATAAATTTGAATTTACAATATTTTAATTACACCTACAAAACTCATTTATTTTGATCTTTGAATGATAAATATGACCTTATCAATAAATATTATACAATTCCATCACTTTTAATCATCAAAAATATGGAAACAAATCAATTCATTCCTTACTATTGATAACAAAAGACCAGATAATTTGAAAATTTCCATGATTGACTCTATATAATTATCTATATATAATGGTCTATAATAATTTAATAAATTCTGATGATATTTCCTAGATGTTAGACAAAACCTCTAAATCTTACCTTCGAGGTTTATGAAATAAAAAATTTATTCTTATATGATCCTAATTTTACCCATTTTTTGTTTTTTATTCTCAAGGTCATTCTTACAGAGCCTTTAGACATCCCAGTTAAATGTTCCATGTTCTTCTATTCAATCTTACAAAGCCTTCAAAAATTATAGATTAATTTTATATATGTTTTTTTAATCTTTGATTGAATTCATGCTTCCCAAATTAATCTTATACAAACTTATATTTAATCTTACATAGAATTCATGAATTTATAAATTTATCTCCAACATTCTAAAAATTTCTTCAAGCACACTAACACCACTTACACTACTATAATATGTCATAATATACATAGATTTCATCATCAGGAGTATCTATATCTTCTCTAGTATCCTTTAAACAAACTAAAAACATATCATTGATTGTTAATAAACATAATAACAACACTTTAGGAACTCCTCCATAAATATAACACCACTAAGACAAATTTCATTTCTTTTGAAATTATCCCCCTTTGGGTTTGTTGTCAATCCAGGGTATCTTAAATAAAATTAAAGCACTAATTACTGAATTATTTCTAAATATAAGTTTAATTTCTATTTTTTCACTATAATTCTAACTAAGAAATTCTAAAATAATACTAGAGGATGGGAGAGGAAAAATTTCCAACCATGTATATTTTGAGACATCATCTCATAACATATATTGATAAAAAAAAGATATATCTAACAGACTCTAGGGTTATCAACCCATATATAACTCCTCAATCTATCATCCTAATGAAATTTATCTCCCCCAAACTTAAAACAAAAAAACACCCCCTCAAATGTATACTCCCCCTTGAGAATAAAACTCCACTTTTTGATTGAAATTTAATTTTATTGAAAACCATTTATCCCACCTTTATAATAAAAACAATGGATAGTGTCCAATAAAAAATAATCTATTTTTGACCTTTATATGCTTAGGGGGGAAGGGTTTTTCCAAACCTCTATATGTTGAGGTAAGTGGTTGAACACTAAGGTTCAATTGATGCTTCTCAAATACCATTGTGGTCAATGGTTTTGAGATTACATATTCCTCTTTTTAATTTATAACCAGAAGCTCAAACTTGATTATTATTGGATTCAAATAATCTACAACAAATGATATTATACCTCGATATTATTTATATTTTACTGTTATACAATATTTTCCATTATCTTAATTTCCCGCTTATTATCACAATGAACTACTACGGCCATCATCACTTCTTTTTTTTATCCTACAATTCTTATTTCATACACAATAGTTCATTACATTACTTAAAATCTAAAATTTATGTTTCCTCATATATTATCAATGAACTAATTTAAGGCTTCTTACAATCCAATTAATTCATTTTCATCTAATAAAGAACATTCCCATTCATTTTAATTTTAAATCAACTACATGTCCATCCCAATCCATATCTTAATATTCATAAAACCTTGTATCATTTCATATACAACTAAAAAATTGCAATTAAGTGTAACTTTAATATACCTTATGACTCTTTTCTCTACTATGATATTTTTATCCTTAGGGAAACATATAAAAATAATCTAATCAATATTCATAAACTATATATGGCCTTAACTCTATGAGATGAAAAAAATACAATAATATTTTGGTATAAAGTGGGTTGAATTAATTTTCCAAATTTCTACTTCTAAATATTGGTTTTAACTACAGTTTATGTGGTAACTGGTGTGCTATTATGAATTTGAAACTTCATCAATAGTTTCCTTTCATATTTAGTTTGGAAAAAAATTGAGTCCCTTCTCTTGATTTAGTTACAACCCAAGGAAATATATAGGCTCACTGATCATTGACATTTCAAACACCAAGATCATTAACTATCTAAAAACATCCCCTAATTTTAATTTCCTGCCACAAAATATGATATCTCTAATATTAAAAATTACCCTTAAGTACTTTCATGGTTAATTTTACATAATGATTATGATATAAACCACATCTTATAGATTATAACATCTTCAAAAAGGAATCCAATCAGGTATACCAAGATCTAAGAACATATATCAAGATCTAAAAAGACTTTATTGACCTATAAACATTTTATTCATTGTTGATATTCAATAAACACACCTATTATTACATATAAACCTCCTTTACGAGCACTCGATTCATAAATACCATGTTGACATCAATTTAATAAATTTTGAAATTTTTTTAAACAACTAGAGCTCAGAAGTGTCTTATAAATTCAATTCTTCCCCCCAGTTTGAAATTTTCTTATAAATCAATACCTTTGACTTGTGAATTACCTTTTTATTTCATCCTTTATTTTTTTAATATTCTTTCCATACTCATCATATTTATTTTTGAAACCACACTTTATTCCGATGATGTTGTTTTCCATTGGTCTCTTCATGAGATCTAGTGTTTTATTATTCCCTATTTTATCCAACACTATATTCATAATAATGACCCATGACTCATATTTTTTCACTTCCCCAAATGGTGATGGAACCATCTAAGGTACTATTTCTACATTCTCTACATTCTTAATCATCTCAGTTTTTATAGGAGTATTTTTACCACTAAAAACATTTTTTATCAACAAAGTCTCATATATTCCTCTTGTGTTTTTTAGTCAATTCCCTTTATAATCCTTCACATACATTGATTCAGTATTGGAATCCATTTCACACAATTAATTGTGGGAGCCTCTAGAATTTATATTAATATTGTCCTCTTCTTCATAGGAATCACTCAAATATAGAATTATAGATTTAATTTAATATTTTTATTTAGAAACTTTGGGATAATTTCTTTCCATGATCCTGTTTTTCCTCTAGTTAATAGACTTGTAGGAATTTTAATTGAATGTGTAACCCAATTTTATCCCTACATCCACTGCATCTTCATATTTTCCTTGATTTACTTCTTTATCACAGATGTATCACTTGTTATCAAACACATTAAGGAATTTTTATATTTACTTCCACCCATGGTACATTTTTTAGAGTCTCCTTATCTTTGGGTATTTTTAAAGACTAATTTTTTTTATACACCACCATGATATTCCATTCTATAATGTTGATATATTCCACTCTCGATGAGAATGGTTTTTTTCATGTTGTTAACAATCAACGTTTTTATTCAATGATATGATTTTTTGTGGTGTGATCAATTTAGAGACTATTTGTTTGATATTATGATTTTCTAGATAAAATTCCACCACATTTGAAGTATATGTTTTACCATTTTATAACCACAAAACTTTGATCATTATTACTTTTTCATTTTAATTTTTCATTCAAAACCACCTAATAAAATCAATTACCATTATTGTTTCCTATGATAACATGTTAAAAATCATTCAACTATAATCATGAACATGTTCTAAGAACCATCATGGTCCCACAAGAAATGGTTTGAATTGGGTACAATTAATCTGTAGATATTTTCTTCTTAAACTTGTAGCAACTTCTCTCCATTTCCTTCTATAAAATTGTATCACAATTCTTCTATAAATCAGATCTCAATTTATAATGTCAACCTAAAACTTCAGCTATAAGTGGTTTTGCAAGATTTTTTAATTAATATGGATATTCCTTCTATGTTCATAATTATTTTTTTCTTCCACCATAAGAAAACAAGTGTTCTTCTTACTATATGATTGATATAAGTTTTTGTTTGTTCAAACCCATTTCATTAATCACTAGTGATGAAAAGGGTTTTCTATATCTATTATTTGAAATTGGATAATTTACATAGACATTGAAATAAATATTATAAATGAGTTTTTTTGTATTAGTTATTTTAACAGACTTAAAAAATAATTTTTCACAATAGTTATTACATAAAACAAATGTTGAAAAACATAAAAATGTAAAACGGATGGATTTCGTAAATCTGTTATTAAATAAACCATGTAAAAATTTTAAATTAATTTTGAAATACAATATACCCAAACCTATTAATAATAGAAAAATAGTATCAGAAAAGGGTAAAAACCTAGTAGAAACACCAACACCAATATAATTTCTAAAAAATATTTACATCCTAACTTTTCTCAAATTACAATAGGTTTAAAATCTGAAATTTAAAACTTTATAATCTATATTATAAAAATATATAAACTAAAATTGAATTAAACTTGTAAAAAATATGAACTTGATCCTTGTAAATTATTTTTCTCTTTTCTACTCTAAGTGATAGGGAAATCAAAAAGATACAAATTAAAATAAAATTATCTAACATTTATTCTCAATATAAATATAAGATAAATAAATTAAAAGATTAGTATAGAATCTAACATAGATGAATTTTTAAAACATCCCAGTTACAATTACTTTATACATAAATATTAGAATATAATATCCACATTAAATTATTCATTCATGATTATTACAATTTTTATTTAAAATAAGTTTTCAATTGAAAATAGAATTTTAGATATATTATAAACAGTACTAATTATAAATGAAACCTCATTTCTACACAAATTTTGGATCATTTATTTATTATTTCATCCTTAATACTTATAATAATCTCGTTTCATGTCTAAAAATGATACATATGAATTGAAATAAAAAGATATTATAATATATAATTATTCAAATAATCAAACTTACATCTCTAATACTTCCTTAAAATTATCTCACACATCACTGTGTATGAAGAATAACTAGTAAGTTGTCATTTAATTTTGGATAAAAAACACACAAAACTTAATTTACATTAATATAAAAAGTATAATGTCAACCATTATTTAATTAATAGAAATTATAATTTATGTATTTTATGTTTCATACCCATCAAGATAAGTAAGAATCCAATTCTGAATTTCATTATTTTTGTAATTTTTTAGGAATATATACTATTATCTATACATGATTCATTGTCTTCATTATTGCAGAAAACAATTGGTGGGTCTAAGAATATTTACACTAATGTGTTATTATATTTAATATATACTGTATAAACATACCAAATAAAAAACAAGAAAGAGTATTAAGTTAGACCAATCAAATTAATATAATTATAAAAAATGGGGTAATCAACTTACATGGAAAATACACACATCATTGTGATGCCCAACATATCTACATCTGCAATTTTTATGATATTATTCTTAAAAATCATAAAAATCATATCACATCCACAAATTTAGTAGCCATTTGAATCTCATAAACATCAAATAACAAAGATTAATGTGTTGATAATTTAAAAATCCCTTTGGAAAAAGTATAATCTGATGTCAATGGGGCCTCAACATGTTCTTTCATTCTATAGAGAATTTTTTTACCTTTAATGTATTCTTAATATATATATATATATATATATTTATTTAAATTTTAATGAAACTTTAACACCAATATGAAATAAGGATATAATATAAGAATTCAATTTTGGTAAGTATTCGGAAAATTATAGATGGACGAAGTAAAAAATATATGAAACATTTTCCAACATTACAAAGTTTATTTTAATGGAATTGTACTATAGTCGATGCATCTATGATCTCTTATACTGATACCATAAACTGATCCCCCTCCATCTATCGATGGAGTAGGGTATCACCAATATAATATATAATCCCATATGATATAATATGATACTGTGGACCCTAAACATATAACTCATAGTGTATGGAAATATTTGTAGGAATCGGTGTAGGAGTGAGATATGGAGATAGAGATAGGGGTGGAGGAGTGGGATAGGAAGCTAGAGGGGGAGGAGTGTGGTATGTAGTATAAAAGTGACTTTATAAGTCTGAAAACATTATCTTTATTGTAGCTTTAATCATCTCATCCATCTCTCACCCATCTCTTAAACACTATATTCTATGGAATATAATTTTCTTTTATTTACATCCTTCATTAAGGAAATTCCAAAAATGACCAAAAAAACTTAATTGATAATCCATATTTATATCCTTGTATATGACTGGGATGTTTTATAAATCCTAATGAAATAGTTAAAAAAATACTTCCAACCCTTGGGTATGAACACCCCATGTGTTCTCTGCTCTTAAAGGGATTCTTGTATATAATATTCGAAAAATGTATTAGTGATTTATAAAATATATAGTTTATAAGAAATTTAAATAATTATATAAATCCTTACAATATTCTCAGTTACAAAATCCTAACTCATATGTAAGATATGTTCCCTTATTGATCATATAGGTCGTTTCTGTTTCTCGTGGCTATATAGGGAAGGGTGAATCTATGTTGATCCTTAAGACTTGGATTTGAAATATTTCAAATTTTTCAGCCATCATTTTTTCTTCCAATAATTGATACCCTCCATGAGATAAGGTATGAGGGTATATGTTTTTTTATTAGATCTCCTAATGAGATATCCTCATACCATATTTATTAGAGAAAAATAAATAATTAATATGAAATTTTTTAATGATTATATAAAAAACATCAACAATATTACCCAAAAACATTCTTTTCACCTCATTTATATAATATTATTCTATGTATCTTCATCTATAAAATAATATATATCACATGGAATAACACTTTAGTTTACACAAAAAATAAAATCTGAAGTGACGATTGATTTAAAATCATCCAATATCCTACAAGAAAAAGGTAAAGATTTATTACAAACATACTTATTTCTAGGTATATCATATTTCATCTGATTATAAGAAATGAATAATTGATATTAAAAAAATTTCATGATAAGTAAAATAATCATAAACGTGTTTACCAAATTATCTCTTATAGCTGAACTAATATTTCCATGTCAAAACATCCCCAATTAGAAATAAAAATTATTAATTTATCTTGATATTTCATAGCCAAATAAGTCATATTATTTTGAATTTGAACCCCTGGGATTTCCATTGATATCAAAATCAATATGCATCATATGTTCAGGGATACAAACAAGTGATAATATTGGTAAATAAGTACTAAAACATTTACCAACAGAGGAATCCATCTCTATACCAGTGAAAAAAGTAGGCTCTTATGTATAAGGATGAGGTGGATCCTCACCATAAGTATGTGCAGGTTCCTCCAAGGAAGATCGATCTGAATCTACTGTTTGATCTGACATTATTCTATAAATCAAATTAACTAAAAATTATCATAAGAATATAAAAAACAAACTATTACATATAAAATTATATAAAAATTGAAAAATGATCTTATAAAAACTAAAATAAAATAAACATATTTTTATTCATATTCATTAAAATGGTTATCTAAAATACTAAAAAATTCCACATACTTTTATGGAATTTGAAATGATATTGAAAGAAGAAAACAAAAAATAAGTACAAAATTATTCGAATCTAACTGTTATGCTAAAATTTAAAAAACACGTTTCAAATGTTGCAAAAAAACTAAACTACACTAAACTAACTATTAATAATATTTGTTAGAGTAGTTAACAATAATTCCAAAAAAATACTGACAACATTTATAAGACAAGAAATGATATAGATAGAATAAAAAACTGAAAAAATATTATACAAATCAAATGGTTACAAAGTTATTTGAATGAAAATTTAAAAATTATACAAATAAAACAAAACTAAACTTGAAAAACACTTTATCATATCCATTAGAGTAGTTAGAAATAGTTCTAAAAATTTACTTATATGATTTATGAATCATAAAATGATATAGATAGAATAAAACAATTCTTCAGAAAAAAATCATACAAATCCTATATTAACATAAAAAATTGAATATTTTTAACATGATACAAATTAAAATTAACAAAAATAAAAATATATATTTATAATATTTGTTTAAAAATGTGGATTAATTAATAAAATATAATTAGAAATAGTATATCTGTCATTATATAAATTTGAAAAGTTAAAATATATATATATGATACATGAAATGAAATATTTTTAAAACCAAATTTTTTTTATTAAGGAAAGAAAAGTGAAAAAAAATATTTTATTTATATAAAGGTTTTATTGAAAATGTTTTAAATTTTTTTCATATAGAATATAAAAATCCAATTAAATATTTAGAGATAAAAAAAGATCAATATTATATAAGTTAATGAATAAAAAATAATGATATTTAGAACATATAAAATAAACAACCAAAAATGGTTTTTTAAAATTAACTAAAATTATACACATTTATAAAAATTATAAATTAATTTATTAATTATTTATTAATTTATTAATTTTGAAATTAAATATTAAAGAAAATTATATAATTAAATAAAAATAATAAGTTTTGATTAATTAACAATGAATGATATAATTAATCAACACGGGCTTCCACCTGAACCTGCACTCGACCCAACCATCCATTGGCCTAGGCCGCATTCCTAATCCCCACTGATTGGTTAAAAGAGCCATAGAATCTGAAACAAAAAAATGGGAATGATTTTTTCACTTAAATCAGAGTTTAAACACAAATAAATTCTATCATATCACCTCTAACTCCAACCATAGACATATCACCATTCCAATCCTCCATAACTCTCCATGTATAGTGCACAACTAATTAAAAACAAATATAACATAGGGTGGATAATTTTGATGAAAATACTACGGGAAAAAATAAATAAACACTTACATAACTGATCAAACTATAACATGTGACCCTAGTCACAATCCATTTAAAAATTGAATCCCATTTCAAAGGTAAAATACAAAACCTACAAAACACCACCCAGTCTATAAACACTAATTCATATAAGTAGGGCGTGAGAATAACATCCCTATAGAAAATAATTATAGATTCCATGCATTTATTTTACACATCAAAACAAAATTACTAGTTTTAAATACATATAGAAAATATATTTTAGGATTGAGAACATGAAAACCCAATATCACAACCAACAATTTTATAAAACCTCGAATAATTTTCTCTAAAATAAAACTATCATTTGAAAATACTTTCCTTGTACAAAGCCTCATTTATTAAAAATAAACATTTAGAAACCCTTTTATAATAATCCAACCCATTTGAAACATGTTTTTGATATTCCCTTTTTAAATTTCTAAAAAAAGGTACAACGAAGTAAAACTCGGTATAATTAAATGAATTGAAAATGTAAATAATAAATGAAACAACAATGCAAAAACACCATTATGAAATAGAAATAAATAATAAATATGAATAAGTTAAATAAAAAAATAATTTCAAAATCATTCATAAAAGTGAATTTGGGCACCATGTATCATCTAACACCACAAGAATAATCCAGGACACTTGGGGAGACCTCACATATAGGTTCCAAAGGTAACTAGGAATCGCACACACAAAAAATGTTGACTATCTAGACCATAACAAGTAACAAAACTCAGGTCTCTCAAGGACACCAGAAATGACCCCTAGATAGAATCATGAATGAATCTTGGTAATCACCCATTCAGTTACCCCTTTAATTATAGGCTTCCAAATGTTGACCAAAAAACATTTCAAATAGTAATCATTTTTTCTGTTAACAAAAACATCCCACATTCATAAAAAAATCAGAAACCATCCCATATTTCTAAATCCCTTTATAAAACTCAAATAAAAGTTAAATGTTCACTTTGAGTTAATTCCCTAAATTCCTAATAAGTTAAAAAAAGTTTTTTATGAAATATAACTATTTTAAAAAACTCATGGAAAATAAATTTAAAATATAAAATTCAAACACCAGTTTCAATTTCAAAACTACAATTTTTAAACATTATAAACATATACAATTACACGTGTATTTATAAACATCTATCATTGAACACGTTCAAATGTCCATAAGTGAATATGAAAAAAAAATCAATATATATCTATATATATAATCATACATATGTGTATATGTACCAAGCACAACCGGAATCATCCATGACATCAGAAAAAATTAAATAACACAAGTAAAAATAAAATAAACTTAGAAAATCACAAAAATAAGGAAACCCCAATTAATTAATCCCTTAAACTCATGTGTGTCCTAATATAATTTCATAAACAACCTAAAATAATTTTAAAATACCCAATTACTTGTTGAAAATCACCATAAGTATTTTATCAATAAAAAGAATAATTTATTCTATTAGTGAAAATAGACTATAGGGAAAATTCCATAAAGATCAATTTGTAAATAAATTAAAATATCATAAAAACATGAGTAACATTCTTCTCTAAATCCAATTGAACCTAGTAGAATATATAATTTTAATGGAAAAAATTTTGAAACCCCGAATCATGTGCAGCATATTAGGGAAAAGTGGAAGCATGATAACACCTACTTAGGTCCAACACATATTGTGTGAATCCTTTATAATAGTGAGAGAAAGGATAAAAGGACCCATTGAATTCCCTATAATTTCAATGAAAAAATATTTAGAAAATGAAACCATGCCTAGGGTTCATCTAGAGAGTGTGATATAAATGTGGAGAAGAAAAATCATGGAGAAATAAGAGGAAGGAGGAGAGGAAAAACTTTACCTAGAATGGTTTCCATCTAAAATCAAAAATAGATTCCATAAATAATCAGGGATAAAAAAATGGGTAGGTTCCTAGGTTGGTTGTCTCAGTCATGCATCATGAGTGAGGGATATTGGGAGGGACAATATTGATTTAGGTGAACAATAGAAGAGTTGTTTTTTATATTTTCCCATTTTTCGGTATAGGAAAAATGGAATAACCTTAGGATTCAAGTGTGGGGATACCTCAATGGAATTGTCAATGGAATAGCGTAAGATCTACATAATCAAGTGCCTCCACGGGGATCATTCATTTTCATAATCCTAACACGCACCCTTATAGAACATCCTTTTTCATTGTATCATGGGGGTTCTAGATATAGAAGTGACATGGGGTTTTAGACCCAAGGTATTCATGGTGTCGTTCCCCTAACAACGGCATAGCACCTCCCCCAATAGTCTCATCATGGAATAGACTAGAGGTTTACAAGATTCTGACCAATAATTATCCCCTAAAACTGCTTCAACACTTCTAAAGGATATGAAACAAAGTTACTAAAATATTCAACTAAAATTTAAAATTTAAAAATAAATCATTGACCCGATGAGGGTAATAATCCCCCCCCAATAATGTTTTATTCCCCCAGAAATCCTCTAAAATCAAGTAGGGGACTAAAGATATAATTTCAATCAAAATGGAAGGTTAATCTATGACATAATTTTTGAGATTTTAAAAACCAATCTCTTATTGAATACACTAGAATTTTCCCCAAAAGATCTAATAATCTCTAAATCCTCGAGAAAAAACTCACCTCTAACCACTAATAGGGAAATAATGAAATGGAGATCAATAATGGGCCTCCCTTACATCAAAAAATTTCCCATGAAATGTGATTCAAAAGAAATTAAATCATATTTAAAATACTTCTATAATACAAAACCCAACTCCTTAGCTGAATAGCTCAATCCAAACATTCCCTTAAATACATTCCCAAATTTCATAGGATTAACTATTTACTCTCCCATAGAAACAACATAGAATACCCCAAATATAAATAACTTATCATAAATGGGAAAATGAAAGGAATAAGAGATACTAAAACATTTCTACTGAACCACTCTTAAATAATATCAAACACTTAAGAACACTCTATAAATCCTAATGCAAGTATAGTCTCATGAACCACCGACTAGGAAAAAAAGGAAAATGGAATAAACCAAAAATATAACTCTTCAAAAACCTACTTTAAAACCTCAGTTCAAGGAATAAGTAAGTAATAACCTCATTACTCATGTCTAGGACACCCCTTATCATAGTCCAACTAGGTTAAACCAACACCAATCAGCGTATAACCTCAACTAGTTTAGTGTCCATCATTGGAACTCGGAGCAAACCAAAGGTGCAATGACCTAATGTTTTATCAATGGAAACTCCCTTATTATAATTATTTCATTACATGAAATTAAAAAACAATGAACTAATAAATACTATGTGACCTTTAAACATAATATCATCACTTCTGTGATTTGAATTTTGAAAATCTGATATACATAGTTGTGATCAGTAGATGTTTGGAGTCCGATAAGACAAACATAATTTTTTGGTGAATCGTAAACTACCATTATGAATATTAACCTACCTTTATGAATTGTAATATTACTCTTATGAATATTAAGTCATCAAAAATAATAGTAACCTCAACCTTGAATGTATAAATAATATTTATGCATTTTATAAGTGATAATATGACCATAGTAAAAGTATTGGTATTTTTTTATGTCATGAATAATTACTTATAATTAATTATTTATTTAAAAAAAATATTTTCCTAAAATGTGTTCATAAATTAAAAAATTTGTGTCTTCTAGTTTTAATATAATATTATAAGACCTTATGTAATATTTGAAACCATTATAAAATCGGTTATATTTTTAAAATCTGTATTTTTCAAGTAAATTATGATTTTAATTAAAAATTAAATTAATAATATTTAAAAAACCTATTTTTAGAAAAATGGATTTCATTTTTTTATCCTACACTTCAAAAAATGGTTAGGGTAAATATTTTGGATTTTTCTGAAATACATGATTTTTTTAAAAATAGTGAAATACAATAATTTACAAAATAAGATAAATACATTCATTACTGAGTCATGGGTGATGTTTTTCTTATGTAATCACCTTTGTTTCTGAATCACAATAAAATATTACTATTTTAGGTCATGGAATCAGTACTATTTCTTGTCTTGTGGGAAAATAATAAACTAATGATTAAAATATTAAGAAAACTCTCCTCCCCTCTATTATAAAAAACCACCCACACTCCCCTCTTTTCTTCAGTCCTCTAAAGCCTTGTGACTTCCCTAAATTATAACCAAGTCACTCCCCAATATCCTACCCCATGTCCATAATCTCTTGGTCTCCTCAAAACACCAAATTTTCTCTCTTTAAGAGACTCTCAATGAATATTAAATCAAGAGGTAAATTCCTCTTTTCTTTTCCTTCATTTTATTTTCATGTTCCTTTGTTCTCTTTTCTTTCCTAACCTCTCCTAATCCAAATGTTATGAAAAAACCAGTACCATAAATGTAATATAATTTTTTTATGCTAATGGGATAATTCATTTTCATCTCTCCTTTCTCCTTATTTTATATGAAAGAAATGAAAACACTGTCCGAAATGTGTCAATTTGTCACATTTAAGAACGACAGGTTTTCAATTTCTATTACAATATTCAAATTTGGTAATGAAACAATTTTTATGGTTGAACCAAACTAATAAATATTTATTTTATCTTTTGTGATGTTTTGGAATCCTTTTTCCCACATGATGTAAAATAATAATACAAAACAAGTTAATTATGAGAAAAATCGACAAATTAATCCAAGCATTTGTCATTAATGTTTTATATAATTATTCGCATTCACTCAAAATAACCCAATGAAGTTTATAACCATGTAATATTATGTATGTTCACTAATTTCATATAACTTCAATTTTTTACAACCAATCTCTTCATACATGTTTATCCTAACATGGATATAAGTGAACCGATCATTAAAACCAAGAAAGAAAACAATCCTGAACAATAAAATTAAACCTATTAACTCATCAAAAAGGACATTAATGAACTTAATAAGGTTATGATAAAACAATAACATGTATTGGAGGTTCTGTAATTATTAATTAATGAACCTAATTTGGTTATTCAGTTCATTAAGATCAAGAGAATAACCCCACTGGACTTAATATAAGGGATCCTCTCTTTCTCACATTTATTCAATAATCTCTTCTATGTTATGTCCTTTTATGTGTAGTTACTAATGATGGGGTATGATTTATAACCTCCTCCATACTTCCCTCATGATTTATAAAACAAGATAAACCCCTTTCTCTATCATTATTCACACCTAATTACACCTGATACCATGTCGGTATTCTATAAGGGATTCTACCTGAACCTCCATTATTACTTTGGGTTATTCTTACTATCTTTTTACCCAAATGAAATCATATATTATATTTATTTACATATTATAATTTATATTTATATGTCCAAAATATTTTATCAATATCCATTATCCATTATCTTTCAGGGATATACATTCTTTTAAGAAATTCCCTCCTCAATACTTCCTGATAAGCAAACCCATTTTAAGGGAACATCCCAAATTTGTACCCAATTTAAAGTACACTCTACCATATTTTTTAAGCCACCTTTTTTTAAAGAACCAAAAAAAATATTATGAAAGCCTTCTGGTATCACTTCTAGTTTTATATAAAATATTATTTCCTATTCTATTTTAAATTCTCGTTAGTATTTTCCTTAAAACCTCACTAACATGTTTTAATGATAAATTTTTTTAAATACTCTTATTTCATGTTGTAAATTCTATTTGAAATCACTTACCATGATATATGATAATTTTATCTTATGAATGTCCATGTATTTTTTAACTCTTTTCTTTCATGGACACTTGTATGACACTCCCATTCATTATGATTTATGACGTGATTTTGATACACATTTCATTCCATGGGTACCCTTATGTTTATGTATGATTGATTATGTATGATTATTAATGTGTAAAACATATTCATGAACATGTTTAGATGGGTGCACCCATATAACAACACTGATTTTTATTACAAACTTAAACACGGTTTATTACATAAAACCTTCACTTGATACAACATAGAAGATCAAGGGTTCTAGTTTCTTTGGGGATTAGGAACATTACATAATGACTTAAAACATTAAACACTGCATCTTTATTGAAAACTTCCTTTACATGACTACTATATTCCCTCGTACTTATCATTGCATGGAATAACCTGAGGAAATTCATAAGAAAAGGGTGAGCTATAAATCCTGGTAAGGGTGTAAACCAGGCATAACATGAAGGATGCAATACATGTTAGGAAATAGGTATATCAATGGAGCATAATATAAATATGAACATAATGTCATGATATATCATGATTATCATAACATGGAAATGTGGAAACAACACTTAACATGGTATTAACATGAGCCAAGGATCATTGCACATGGAGCATGATTAAACCCTCATTGCACTTGAATTATCATGATTAAACCCTAATTTCACTTAACATATCATGATACTAATCTTTACCGAAGGAATTGGTGTGCTATCAGGGATCACCCTTCTTAAACATTTCATTCCATGCATAGGTGTACCCCATGGATCATAAAACATGGAATCATTAAAGATCATAATTTATTACATGATAATGGAATGTGGAATTTATACATGAAACTCTATAATCAAAAAAGTAAACTTTCACATAGTTGAATAACCGTGATAGAGAAATGGTCATGGTATTCACGACACAATGACTTTGGCTTGGAAAATCATGGTTCAATTTCAGCAGCAAAAAGGCATAACATAACAATTCATAAAAATGGTTTATGAGATATAAAGGGTTTTCTCATAATATATACATGAAATGTAAATTTATTGGGTCATATAGACACATTTCCCACTATAAGTAATGGAATTTTAGATTCATAATACAAAAGAATTTCTTGAATGTAACTGAGGGGAGAGAAATTCTTTACTAAATTTCAGCATGGTAATGGGTGTACATGGGAGGAATTAATGAGAGATAAATGGATCTATCATTATTAAAACATAAATATGTAAGTACGGGGTAAGTTTTAAATCATAACCCAACCTTTTTAATTGAAAATAAAAGGTCATAACAACATAATGAAATTTACACAAAAATGAGAAAGGAAGAAATCCCTTATTTGGAAGTGTGATCCCAAAGGCTTCGGAGAGACTTTAGAGATGATTATTGGGAGCTTGGGAAACCTTGGGAGTATTATAGAGATAAGGGGGAAGATTTTGGTCAAGCTCCAAAGGTTTTGAGTGAATAGGAAGTGGGAGGTTGGGTGGGTTTATATAGGAAAAGAGAGGAAATTGTTTATTATTTAGGTTTGGGACACCACACATTAAACTAATCAAAACCACAAACCAACCCATGTGTTTTTCCCATGGTTTCTGCAAAAAGGGAGTGTAAAACATTATTTTATGAGCCCAATGTCTGAACTTATTAAAATAATAGGGTTTCTTATGTGGAGGTGAGTCACACTCTCAATGAAATCAATTTAAAAAGCTAAAATGTTTTATAAGTCTTGGAGGGTCCACTAAAGCTTTGTAAAATAAATAAAACAAACCTAAAATAACATTATTTTAATGGTAAAACAAATATTTGCCTAAAATAATTTTTATAGTATTTTATTACATCACTATTGGGTCATTATGATTTCATAGAACACATTATATATTTAAAAGGTATTTAATTTTTACCCAAAAATTTGATTGTCTCAAAAAATTATGAAAAATTCACTGTTGGATAATTTTAGAATCTTGATTCCAAAAATAATATTCATTTTATCTAAATAATTTTCTAAATATGTGAATTTTTTCTTTCAAAATAAAAACTAACATTTATTGAAAATTCATGGGTTTTGATAAAAATTGCTTTCAATCCTTAATAAAAATTACAATTGTATTCAAAAAAAATTATATGATTATTTATATTTAATAAAATGTAATTTATTAATAATAATTTATTAAAATATTATATAAATAAAAAATCCATTAATTCATCAACATCGATTTCTTAATTGAATATTAACTAAAAATACTATTTATGCTTTAAAAACTATTTACAAAGTAACAATAATAAAATGAATGTATATTTTATTATATACAAAAATAATGCACAGAATCATAGTGCTAAGTTCTTGTTACATAACCCCTTATAACACCCGCATATGACCTAAGGGTAAGATGTATGATGGTGACAAACTCTTGGGGTGGCTTGGATAACATCGCTTGGGTAGTAATCTCTATCAACTTCCATTTCTCCTGTAATCAGTTTCGTTCGAGCTTAATAGTTGAATATCATCTTGGGCTTGGTCAAGATTGAAACCTAATGACATCACATCCTTTCTGAGCTCTAAAAAATGGGCTTCTTATGGAGAAATTCTACTGGATGATTCCATCTCTTCCTCTGTCTAGGTAAATTGGATTTGTTAAAGTTTTATATTTATACTAATCGTGTGATCACTATTCAATGGCTATATTGGCAACAGTAACAATTCTTGATGATATTTTAAAATCCAAAATCATAAAACCAAATAACTTTTTATGTTGTATAACCATTTTACATAACATGAAATTAGATCAAGAGTAATTTTTATTGAGAAACATTTGGGTTGTTAAGATCTTCCCCCCTTAAGAAATTTCACCCTCAAATTTTATTTTTCCAAAACTAAAACAAATGAGGGTAACTTTTCTTCATTACTTTCTCAAATTCCCATATTTCTTCTTTAAACTTGTGGTTTCACCACAACACCTTGAAGAGAGGCATTGAATTATTTCATAGAACTTTTTCTCTACGATTTGAGATCTTTATCATCTTCTCTTCATAGGAGAGGTCATTCTCCAATGGTACCACATATGGATTGAATAAATGTGATGGGTCAAGTATGTTCTTCCTCGAGAGTGATACATAGAATACATCTTGTACTAGAGATAGGATTAGTGGGAGTGTTAGTTGATAGGCCACTACTCCAATGCATTCAAAGATCTCAAAAGTGCCAATGTACCTTGGACTAAGCTTTCCCTTATTCCCAAATCTCACAACTCTCTTCCACGGTGATATGTAGTGGAATACCTTGTCTCTGAAATCAAACTCTAGGTCTTGTAGATGATTATTAGCATAGAGATTTTGTCGACTCTGAGTAGCTTTAATGTGTTACTGGATGGTCTTAACCTTCTCCACCATTTCTTCAACCATATCTAGACCTATAAGTTTTCTCTCCCCAACTTCATCCCAATATGTCAGTGTTCTGTACCTCTTCCCATATAGGGATTCATGAGGATCCATTTATATGATTGAGTGGAAACTATTTTTATAAGAGAACTCAACCAAAGGAAGATGCTGATCCCATTCTCCTTTGAATTCCATTGAGCATGCTCTCAATATGTCCTCAAGTATTTGGATAGTCTGCTTAAATCAGACATTAGTTTGAGGATGATAATCCGTACTGAAGTTCAGTTCAGTATCCATAGAATGTTGAAGACTCTTCCAAAACTTAGAGGTGAATCTTGGATCTCAATCGGATATAATAGAGAGTGGTACTCCATGCAGCCTTACTAGTTCTCTAATATATATCCATGCTAGTTGATCCAATGTTAAATCCTCTCAAATTTCAATGAAGTGTGCGGTCTTTATAAGACGATCCACAAAAACCCAGATAGAATTGTTTCCTTTGGATGTCTTCAAACGTCAGGTGACAAATTATATGGTGATTTTCTCACATTTCCATTCTAGTATAGGTAATGGTTGCATCATCCCCTTAGACTTCTTCCTCTCAGCCCTCACTTGCTGACATACTAGGCACTTTGATGTATACTCAGCAATATCCTTCTTCATGTTATCCAACCAATAATGCTCTCAAAGATCTTGATACATCTTTGTGCTTCTTGGGTGAATGGAGATATTATAACTATGTGCATCATCCAAAAGTTCCTTCTTTAGCTCCAAACTGGATGGAACACATAGTGTTTTCCAAAATCTCACAATTCCTTCTTCATTAACATTTAAATCTGAGGATTTCCCTTTTCTGATAGTTTCCACTTTCTTCTAAATTCTCACATCATCCTTTTGAGCGTCCTTTAACCTTTCCAAAAGAGATGGTTGAGAAATCATTTGTGATAGGATTTATGTTGTTCCATTCTTTATGATTACCATGTTCATATTCATCAAATCTAAGAATATTGTGTCCTTTTAAATTCTCATCAATGATATAATTGTTGGTTCTTTTCAACTTAGAGAATCTGCCACATTGTTCGCTTTCCCATGTTGGTAATGGATTGAGAAGTCATAGTCTTTGATCATCTCTAAGCATCTTTGTTGGTACATATTTAAATATTTCTGTGTTAATATATACTTGAGGCTTTTGTGGTCTGTATATATTTCACACTTCTCACCAAAGAGGTAATGTCACCAAAATTATCAAAGCGAAGATCACTACAGCAAACTCTAGATTAAGTGTTGGATAGTTTTTCTCATGAACTTTCAATTTCCTTGAAGCATAGGCAATGAATTTGTCATTTTGCATCAACACACAACTTAGGAACTTCTTCAAAGAATCACTAAATACCACAAAATTTTCTCCACATGAGGGTAATGTGAGCATGGGTGCAATGATAAGCCTCCTTTTTAACTCCTTGAAGCTTTCTTCTCATTCATCACTCCAAGAAAACTTGACTCCCTTCTGAGTTAGATTGGTAAGAGGGTTCGAAAATTGTGAGAAATTTCTCACAAATCATGGATAATATCCAGTTAACCCCAAGAATATATGGATATCAGTTACCGATGTTGGCCTCGGCCATCCCTCAATTGCAGCTTTCTTAGAGGGATCCAGAAATATCTCATTCCTTGTGATGATATGACCCAAGAATGAGACCTCATTCGACTAAAACTCACACTTTCTGTACTTTTCAAAGATCTCCTGCTTTCGCAATGTCTCCAGTATAGTTCTTAGATTCTCCTCATGCTCCTCCTTGGTTTTAGAGTATATTAGAATATCATCTATAAAGACTACCACAATTTTATCAAGGTAATATCTTAAGACTCTATTCATCAAGTCTATGAATATTTCTAGAGTATTGGTGAGTCCGAAAGGAATTACTATCAATTCATAGTTCTAATACCATGTACTAAAAGTATCCTTGGGGATATCCTTCTTCTTAACCCTTATTTGGTAATATCCTGACTGAAAATCCACTTTAGAGAAGTATTGTCCTCCACGTAGCTGATCAAACAAGTCATCAATTCGTGGAAGCGGATACTTGTTCTTTGTCATGATTTTTTTGAGCTCATGATAATCAATGAAAAGTTTCATTGACCCATCCTTCTTCTTGACGAAGAGGACTGGTGCACCCCATGGTGAAGCACTTAATCATATAAACTTTTTATCCAGATTCTTCTATAGTTGTTCCTTTAGCTCCTCAAGCTCCAAAATAGCCATTCTATATGGAGTCTTGGATATTGGCAATGCCCCAGGTATAATGTCAATTGAGAATTCAACATCTCTTCTAGGAGGAAGACCAGGAAATTCCATGGGAAACACTTCAGCAAATTCCCTCACAATAAGAATATCTTCAAGGATGGTTTCTTCCTTAGAATCAATCATCTGATCCAGATATGTGTATACAGAGGGAAATAATATCCATGCTTGATATGATGGTGCTAAAGAATATTAATCTTCATCCATGCACTTGTATATAATCAGGGGTTGATTCTCCATATGGAGATTTATTTTCCTCTCACGGAAATTTATGTTGGCTATATATAAGGAAGGAAAATTCATGCCGAGAATTGCATAAAATTCCCCCATAGGGAGTATGATGAGGTTTTCTAGAAGTTAAATCTAAAAATTATGATAGGGGAGGAGTTATATTCATGGGATTAAATGATTTCCCCATTTTCTATACTCACTTACATCTTTACTTCCATGATTTTTGGTGGTGTTGGGATTGTTCTATTTATATTTTAGGATACAAAACAATTCACAGAACCAGAATCAAAAAGTACGTTTGCTATTATTTAATGAATAACTAGTGTACCTTTCACCACTTTTTTGGGGGGTTCACTTTGGTAGTAGTGATGGTAAAATCTCAAACTTTTTTCCTTGGAGGTTGTTCTTTTTCTCTGAAAACAATTGTCCAAAGGCACTGATTTGGAAGGTTCCCTAGTTCTTTGAAGTTGAAACAATAAACAACATGTTGAGTTTTGAACGTAGTGTTCCTCTCCTCCGTCATAGCCATGGGTTTTTCTTGTCGGCAGTTAGTGGATAGGTTCCCTTCTCTTCCACACCTACTGCATTTCCTCGTCTCATTCAAGAAATTTTTGGGGTGCTTATTTCCACACCTTTGGCAAGTGGGGTGCTAGATTTTATTAGCATAATTGGATTTATCCATCGGACCTCCAGAATTGAAGTCCACCTTAAGCTTCTTATACCCATGATACCCCTGAGATTCTCTGATCTCCATTTTACCCTTGAGGGCACATCATACAATTTCCTCATAGCTATTGAAGTCATGGATTGACAAGGCTTTCCGTAGGCCTGGTTTCATCCCACAAAAGAAATGTTCAACCTTACATTCAGGGGTAACGACAAAGTCGGAGGCCTATCGTGCAAGCCTTGTGAAGTTTGCAACGTATGATCAGATGTATTCTTTGTCTTCTGGCTTGTGGGAAAGGAAGTCCTTTTCCATCTTAAGTCAGACGGTGCATAGATAAATTTTATCAAAAAAAATTATGAAATCCTTCCACTTCAACGCCTTGATCTCCTCCTCAAGCTTAGTATTTTTTATCAACGTCCACCATTGATCGGCTTCACCCTCCATATGATAAAAAAACATAAGAACCTTTTCTTGTTTAGAACATTGAATGATAAAGAATATCTTTTCAATGGAGTTGATCCATTTTTCAGTAATTGATGGATCGAATGATCCATTAAAAGTATGAGGCCTTTGTCTCATGAAGCTCTTGATTGTGACTTGTTATTTCTTGGGGGGGTTGAACGTTCTTATTGACCCATGTTTTTATTCAAATATTGAGTTAACTGAGAGAGTATCATGACAATGTTCATGATTCTATCTCCCATTATATTGGGCATCTCATTAGAACAGTCTTCACATTGATATTCACGTCATTTGTTTGCTCGATTCCTCCTATTACTATTCATTGGCTGGAATAAAGGGAAATTTAGGGGTAACACATAAAGGTTAATCCAATTAAAAAATGGATGACTTATAAAAAACTTTTATTTCCTTAACTTATGAATCTATAGGCTTCAATTTATGTTATACATGATCTACTTCCCAACATATATTCTTAGGGGAATTTTTTTTATTCCCTTAACAATGGTTCCTTATAATCTTATTAAATTAACAAATCATATCCAATAGGAGGGTCATAACCAAGAGTGCATAAATTCCCATTGTCATGTACCAAGATACCCCGGGACAAGCCCAAAACTCCTTTTTGGAGTTTTCACTCCTAGGTACATCTATTCTGGAGCCACATCTACCTGTTCATAACCATAAATGGATGTATTTTCTTGATAAACCACTTAATTAATACTCAAAAAAACTTTGGGATGTTTTTATTATACTTAGTCTTATCCCTAATTCTTTCACTAGGCTTTTCTAATCCTAATCCCAAAAATAACTAAACCTATCCTCTCATACTAACTATAACAACCCTGCTTTTTATAACACATTTAAACATGGTTTATTACATAAAACCTTTACCTGATACAACATAGAAGATCGAGCAGTCTAGTGTATTTGGGGATTAGGAACATTATATAAGGACTTAAAACATGAAACAAAACATCTTTATTGAAAACTTGCTTTACATGACCACTACATTCCCTCATACTTAGAATTGCACGGGATAACCTGAGGACATGCATAATAAAAGGGTGGTCTATAAATCCAAGAAAGGGAGTAAACAAGGCATAACATGAAGTATACAATACATGTTTGGAAATAGTCATATCAATGGAGCATAATAGAAACATGAACATAAAGGCATGATATAGCATGATTATCATAACATGGAAATGTGGCAACAACACTTAACAAGGTATTAGAATGAGCCAAGGATCATTGCACATAAAGCATGAGTAAACCATCATTGCACTTTAATTAGAATTATTAGACCCTCATTTCACTTGACATATCATGATACTAATATTTACCCAATGAATTGAAGTGCTATTAGGGAACACCCTTCTTAAACATTTCATTTCATGCATAAGTGTGCCACATGGATCCTACAACATGGAATCATTAAAGATCATAACTTATTCAATGATAAGGAATGTGGAATTAATACATGAAACTCTATAATCAATAATTAAATGTGCATAAAATTGAATACCCTTTATAAATAAATGGGCATGGTATTCACGACACAATGACTTTGGCTTGGAAAATCATGGTGCAATTTCGGCAACATAACGGCGTGAAATAAAAATTCATAAAAATGGTTGATGAGAGAGAAATTGGTGTCTCATAATATTTAAATGAAATGGACAATAAGGGGTTATATATATACAAGTCTGAACATAAGTAATGGAACTTTAGATTCATAATTCAAAAGAATTTCTTGAATGTAAATGAGGAGAGAGAAATTCCTTACGGAATTTTGGCATGGTAATGGGTGTACATGATAGGAATTAATGAGAGATAAAGGGTTATCTAATCATTAAAACATAAATAGTAAAGTATGGGTGAGGTTAGAAATCATACCCCACCATTTTTAATTAAAACTAAAAGGTAATAACAACATAATGAAACTTGGACAAAAATGAGAAAGGAAGAAATCCCTTACTTGGAAGTGTGATCCCAAAGTCTTGGGAGAGGATTGAGAGAGGATTATTGGGATATTGGGGAACCTTTGGAGGATTATAGATAGAGTAGGGTATAGTTTGGTCGAGCTCCAAAGTTTTTTAGTGAAGATGAAGTGGGATCTTGGGTGGGTTTATATAGGAAAAGAGAGGGAATTCTTTATTATTTAGATTTGGGAAACCACACATTAAACTAATCAAAACCACAAACCAACACATGGTTTTTTCCCATGGTTTTTTCCAAAGGGAAGTATAAAAATTTATTTTAAAAGAACAATGGAATAACTTCTTAAAATAGTAGTTTTTCTGATGTGGAGGTTAGTCACACTCTCAAAGAAATCAATTTAAAAAACTAAAATGTTTTATAAGTCATGGAGGGCCCACTAAATCTTTTTAAAATAAATAACACAAACCTAAAATCACATTATTTTAATGGTAAAACATATATTTTCTGAAAATAATGTTTATATTATTTTATGACATCACTGTTGGGTCATTATCATGTCATAAAACACATTATATATTTAAATGATACATAATTTTTACCAAAACATTTGACTGTCTCAGATTATTATGAAAACTTCACCATTGGATAATTTTGATATCCTGATTCCAAAAATAATATTAATTTTATCTAAATAATTTTCTAAATATGTGAATTTTTACTTTTAAAATAAAAACTGACATTTATCAAAAATTCATGGGTTTTAACAAAAATGGCTTTCAATCCATAATAAAAATTAAAATTGTATTCCTAAAAATTATATGATAATTTATATTTAATAAAAATTAATTTTTTAATAATATTTTATTAAAATATTATTTAATTCAAAAATACATTAATTGAACAAAATATATTTCTTTATTGAATATTAAATAAAAATATTATTTGTGATTTAAAAACTATTTACAAAGTAAAAAAAATAAAATGAATGTGTATTCTTTATTATATAAAAATAATGCACATAATCATAGTTCAAAGGTCTTGTTATATTACCCCTTATAACACCCACATATGACCTAAGGGTAAGATGTGTGATGGTGGCAGATTTTGGGGTGTCTCGGATAACATCGCTTAGGTTGTAATCTCTATCAACTTCACTTGTCCTATAAGCAGTTCCATTCAAACTTAACATGTTGAAACTCAGCATGGGCTTGTTCAAGAGCAAAGCCCAGTGATGCCACCTCCTTTCCAAGCTCTAACAAATGGGCTTTGTATGGATCAATTCTACTCGATGAAATCATTACTTCCTTTGTCTAAGTAAATTGGATTTGTTAAATCCCATGATATACACTAATCAGGTGATCACTATTCAACGACAATATTAGCAATGGTAGAAATTCTTAACGGTATTTTAAAATCAAAAATCATTAAACCAAAGAAGTGTGTATGTTATATAACCATTTTATGTAATAAAACATTCTATCAAGAGGAATTTTCATTGATATAATATTGGGTCGTTACAGCCCAGATAGAGCTTCAATGCCTTGGGTAAAGTTGAGTCTCATGAGACGTTATGTGTAACAGTCCTGGCGGTTATCCTTAACTCATGCTACCATGTGAAATAGTCTTGGTTGTTAACATTGAATTATTCTCCTCTATGTGAAATGAGTCTTGAATTGTGCTAAAGTAATATTTTATGTCACTACCACATTATTATGACTCCATGTTTATACGACCCCATGTTTATATGTTATTATTTCACATGATCCATTCATTTCTATATCATTATTCCATGTCATCTAACCCATGTTCTAAAGCTTCATTGCTATGATTTTTCCCTTATTGGGCTTCTAGATAATCACTTTGTTCATGATAACCCCTGGTTATCCTATACATATGTATGATCACAATGGAATATAGAAGCATATTATGGAGATTAAATAAAAAAAAATTTATAATGTTTGATTATGTACCTAGTCTTCCAAGAAACTAGACTTCATGATCCTTGGAAAGTAATATGTTGTTTTATTATTCTTAAAATCATGTAATGATATGTGTAAAACCTAGGGTCATTATAGATTGTACTTCCCATGCTCAAGGAACTTAGATAAATCCAAAACAACCATAACTAGACTCAAAACAATAAAAAGACAAGATAAACCCCAAAATAACCAAAATAAACAAGAAACTACAAGGAAAATACTCACATAAATACTCCTAAAAAATAATTCTCTCAGAAACTTGATTGATTATACCCTCAAAATAAAAAATCACCCAAACTTAATAACACTTGTGACCTTTCTAGGAGGCATACCGTTAATAACATGGACAACAAAAATACCCAATCAAATCATATACAAAAAAAAATCACCCCCATTAAAAATATTATCTCAATTAAAAATAAAAACATTAAAAAAACAACCAATGCCACTAAAGAATATAATCACTATATAAATTAAATCAAAATTATTATTTTGTTCCATTTCAGAATGACAAATTTAAATCTTTAAATATTATATCCTTTTTTGAAAAACCAGTTTTAAACCCTATATTATCATCTTTAAAAAAATTATAAATTCTCTAAACGCTAAATTAATTTTAAATCATTTTTAAAAACTCCTTAAGAATTTTCAAAACGAACTTACTTATTCAAAACTACGTATTATAGTATAAAATAAAATAAAAACCCATCCATAAAATAATTTTCAATTCAAAACCCCCTTTTTAAATTCATAACTAACTTCCACCATTTTAAATCAAACTTTATTTTAAATTAACCTTTCAAAATCATTTCAGAACAAAAAACTCCATTTTAAAATCATTAAACTTCACTCAAAAATGGTTTTAAACATCCAAAAATATTTTTATCAAGAATTAAAAATACCAATTATTCAAAATCACACAAAATAATTTAAATCCAAATGGTACTAGTGACCATGCATGATTTGGCTGCATGTCTTGACAGACTATGTTCCAATCATGCAACCATCATTAAGAGTAATATAGAACCTTGTACGTCGGCTCTGTAAAGGTTACTAGGCCATTTGAGATCACTGTATACCACATATCAACTCTCTTCTCATCTCAAAATATATTAAATCCATTAAAAATCTCATTAAATATCAATAAAATTACAAATACCATCAACATAAATCAAAAAATATCAAAAACCCAAAAACAATAATTGAAACACAAATTCCCATGAAAAATTGAGGAACAAAATGAGTAAGAGCTCTAGACACTCTTCCTTATCCTAACACTAAAATTATGAAAATAATATATTAATTTACCAAACATTCCAATTAACAAGGGTTATTTAAGAACCAATCCCTATATTAAGAACCTTGGATCTGATACAATTTTTATAGAACTGGCCCAAGCGTCCACCAAAACCAACACATGAATCAGCCTACTACTAGCTAGATTTACATTCCTGATCCCCACATATTGTTTAAAAGTTCCATGGAATCAAAAAAAGTAATAGTGGGAATGATTTATCCCATAAATATGATTTAATAAAAAATAGATTTCTCACTAGAAAATATAGCATGACTCATCCATAAGTCAGACATCCATGCCAAAAAAATAAATGAAAAATAATAAAGATAAAAAAATTAAATAAAATCAATTCCCTTAGCTCACCTCCCACTCCTTACAAGAAACAACCCATTTCCAGTCCTCCATAACTTCACGTATATATTTAATAATTAATTAAATAAATAAATAAAACATAGGGGTGGCTAATTTGGAAAAACCTAGTGAGGCACTGTAAATAAATAAAAACTAACATACCTAATCACACTATTACATGTGACCCAAATTCATCATACATTAAAAAATTACATCTCATTATATGTGTCAAATAATGAACCTAGAAAATTTCACTTGGTCTATAAACACTGAGTGGGGTATTTAGGGTTTGAGTATAACCGCTCAGTAGGTAATCACTATGGAGTCTATAAGTTTCTTTTATAGAAAAAACCAAAAAATGTGAGTTTTAAATACATTTAGAAAATATATTTTATGTTTGAGAATATCAAAAATAAAATTCACAACCAACCATTTAATAAAACCTCTATCTCTTTTCGTTAAATGGAAATAATCACCTGAAAATAATTTCCTCTACCTAGGCCTCATTTATAAAATACACACATTTAAAAAACATTTTTCAATAAACTAACCCATGTAAAACATTCCATTGAAATTAAAAGTGTATATTACTTTAAAAATATAACTATAAAGGAAAACTCGTGAAAATTAAATTAATCAATAACAGAAAAAAATGAAATGATGCCAAATAAAAGCCTAGAGTGAATAAGACATAAAAAATAAATATGAATAAGGAAAATAAATAATATTCACTACATAATACATAAAAATGGGAGTGGGAAAAAATAATGTTTAAAATCCCAATAATAATCATAGTACATGGTCAAATATGACTTATATATTCCAAAGGTTACTAGGAATTTCTCATAGAACACTAGTTTTTTAAGTGAACCTAAAGAAGTAATACAAATTGGGTCTCTCAAGGATGCTAAAAATAACCCCTAGCAAACATTAGGCCTGAGTCTATAGAAGAAACCATATGTTTACCCACTTATATATGGTCTCACATGTTCAAACCACAAAACATTCCTTATAGAATTAATGTTTTCCATTATAAATAATATCTCACAATTAAGAAAAAAAATTAATCATGCCATATTTCCAAAACCTCTTTCTAAAACATAAATAATAGTCAAATGTTCTATTTGAAATAATTCCCCAAATACTTGATCAGATGAAATTTGTATTTAAATGAAGAAAAAATATTTAGAAATATCTATTTGAAAAAACATTTAAAAACCAAATTCAAACATCTGTTTAAATTTAAAAACTCTTCTTTTTAAACATTATACACATATAAAATTATATTTATATTTATAAAAATATCTCAATGTAAATATTAACATATGCTTATGTGAATATTTAAACATGTCTATACATATACTCATATATATATCTATAAGAACAAAACATGAAAATATACATCAGTAACGTCAAATATAATAAATAATAGAATGAAGAAACAAATAAACCTAATAAAACTTCTCCAATAAGGAAAAAATAATAAATTAATCCCTAGAACTCATGTGTTACCCAATAAAATTTCATAAATGGCCTAAAATTATTTTAAATCAACCAATTACTCTTTGAAAACCACCATAGTTAATTATACATTAAAATCATAATTTATTCTCTGAGTGATGATAGAAAATAGGAACAAGTCCCTAAGGGCCCAACTAAAAATAAATTTTAATATCTTAAAAATATTAATCTATATTCTTCTCTAAATCCAATTGAACCTAATAGCATATATAATTTTAACAAAACCCAATTTGGAACCCCCAAATATATACAGAATATTAGGGAAAACTAAAATAATGGAAACACCTACTTAGGGAAAACGTATAACATGTAATTCCTTCAACAATAGAAAGAGAAAGGCATAAAGGACCCATACAACACCTTATCATCACAAGGAATAATTATTTATAACATTAAAACCCATATATGGTTTGTTCACCATGTACATAGAAAAGGGAGAGATGAAAATCTAATGTGAAAGAAGAGAAAGAAGAAGAATGAGATGAATGAACTTTACCCAGATTGATTTCCATTAGAAAATTCAATAGGAAACAACCAAGAGTTAGGTGGGAATTAAGGGGGATATACATCGAGGGTGAATCAATTATGCATCATGATTTAGGTAGAGGAGGAGTTATGTTCTCTATTTAAAGGTAAAATAGAAGGATGGGAAATTTTTAAATTTTACATTTTTTTTAAACTAGTTCAAACCATATAGTGTAGCCTTATAGTTCCTACATGGTGATTCCTTAAAAGGATCCTATACTGCATATATTAGTCTCTACATCATGGAACACCTCCATGGGATAGATCCATGTGATTGATCTAAACACACCCCATTACATCTCAACCTTTTAGGATATAGTGTAGAGGGTCTGAATATGGTAGAGCCATGGTTTTTTGACCCTAATCATCCATAGAGAAGTACCCCTGACCACGGTGTAGTGCCTCACCTAATAACCACACCACAACATACCGTAGAGAGATGCAGCATGGTGACCTCTCATTTTTCGTAAAAATATACCAAACACTTCCAAATTCTCTAAAACTAAAAAATTAAAAGACTTAACTAAAATAAAAAATTTAAAAACACGCTACTGAACCCATGGGTGTCACAAATACACATGAATCTATTTTTTATAAGAACCATCATTTTTATTTAATAAAGAATGATTAAAAATGGAAAATAGTATATCTAAATTTAAAATATATTAATATAGATTTTAAATTTAAAAAACCATTATAATAAGTTAAATAATTTTTAATAATTGTTAAATGCGTCAATTAAGGGAAAATTAGGATTAACCATCAACTATGTAATGTTCAAGATTAAAATGAAAATAACACAATGTTTAATAATAATAATGGTAAATATCATAATAGAAAATAATTAAAATTTATAATTATTCATAATGAAATTATGTTCATGAGAATGAAAAATATTTTAGTTATTTATAATTAATTATAATGATTTTTAAATAAAAAAATTAAAAATATTCATCATTAAAAAATAATCCATGATTAAAAATCCAAAATTTAATATGAATTGTTAAATTATATCTTTTGTTATGATTATATTAAATCCCCCAATGATATTTTCATAAATTAATATTAATAGTTAATGTATAATTCTTTTAGAGTAAAAATTGAATTTTCCAGTGATATTTTCACACAATCTATTCAAATAGTTTAAATTTTAAATAAATTTAATGAAATAAATAAAAGCTTAGACACTTTTAAATAATTAAGCTATTCATAATGAGTAACTGACATTTATTATTAAATTTATATGATGTATCATTTTTTAATTGAATATATTTTCAAGTAAAAATATATATATTAAAAATTAATATTGTTAAAGGAAAGTAAAATAAATATAAATTCAAAAATGTATAATATCATAAGATATATTAATATATTCATTATTAACATAGATTAAAATAACTTTTTAAACTTTTAGAATAAATTTAAACAGTTTTTTAATGTGTCAATTTAATTAAAAATATAATTAACAAAAAAATATAACAATGAATAAAAATAAAAATACTGAAGAGGTGGAGAACAACTAAAATGAGAATCAGAAGAAGACTCAGAGAGAAAAAATATGGCTGTCGATGGCGATTTAGGGTGAATGATAAGGTTTAAGATTGGTTGAGGGTGGATAAAAGAGATGTGATGCTGATGAATGGAAGAAAAATAGCTTAGTGCTCACTTCAGGGGAGAAAATATAAATATTTCATGCTACTAAAAGAAAAAAAAAATGTTTGGTCATGACATTTCGAAAAAATTGAATGTTTTTCACATTATTCATTTTAATGAAAAATATAAAAAAAATTGAGATCAGTTATAAAGTTATTAATATCGAAAAAATAATTTATAATTAATAAAAATTATAAATACATTATTTTAAATGGTCTTTATACTAATGAATGAGTTTTCATCTTATCCTCTGATAAAAATTTCATTTCAATTGATCATTTATTTAAGACATTAGTCAGATAGTTATTTAAATCTCAATAGGTTTTATCAAAGACCATTCACATATAGTACTTATATATTTTTCAATTCATATCTTTGTATCATTATTTTAACACTTCAATTAATCTTTAATGACTCATTATAGCCAAACTAAAACATTCCATCAGTACAACCTTACACATTTTTCAAGATTTTAATGTGTCTAGTCAAGTGTAATGAACATCCACTATCAAGGATACATGTGTTGGTTTTATTCATGGGATTTAGTACATTTACACTAAGTTTTCCTTCTCCTTATTTTTCTTTTCCTTCCATGAGATATTGAGTTAGGATTATATGTATTCTATTATCTCTACGTTATCATCAGTATATATAGTGAGTTCAAAATTTTCTACCTCCAATAGGTAAAATCTATTCTCTAAAGTAATTAGGTTTGGTTACATTATATATATTCACCTTTTATTTACATGGGTTTATTTTTAACTCCTTCATTTCCTAAACTCTACATCCTTATATTAAAAATTAGAACAATGATAGTAATGTCCATAAATTTTATTCTTTTGATTGATATATGATATGGTGTTATCCTCTCTTTTGACTTCAAGGAGATTATCCTTTCCAATATTCATATTATTCCTTGAAATAATTCCTTATGTGTCCAATATATCAAAAAAAGTTTCTTAAAGGTAATAATCTTCTCCCTTTCTCTCCAAGAAATTTACAACCTCCTAATTTCTTATTGGTTTCTATATGTTTTGGATGTTCGATACTTATCACTATGATTTGGTTTTCCTTTTTCCTTCACAACAACTCCTCAAGTTTTAGATGTCTTACCTGTAGAGACCCAAGGCTTGACGTACATATACATTACATTAATTTTTCTGAATACTTAATACATAACAAAAACAAACACTAAATGACAGTAATATTTTAGTGTCTTTGGAAACTCGGGATATAATCTTCTAATCATGGTGAAAGATCTTCAACATCTCCCATAAAGATATTCCATTTTTTTTCTCTTACCTAAAACCTTTCTTTAAATCCTAGAGAAAAGAAAACATATAAAGGGTGATCTCAAATGCTCAGTAAGGGTAAGCATGGAGAAAATAAAACAAATCATATACATTAGAACAAAAAACATGAACATAATGTTTAAACATCAAAATATTGATCAATGACATAAAACATGGTAGTACGTAAGGCATAGATCATAAAGAAACATTAATAATGATAAAATAGAATGGGAATAAAACATGTAATTTTGGAAACCATTAAGCATATGTTATGATTTCCATAGTAGCCAAGGTATTGCTGCCAAGACCATCTTAGTGGACAAAGTCCCTTTATGAATCGAGTTCACTCCTCGTTCCAGTACTGTATCACTGAACCGGATTAACTTGCCATTTCATCCATGTATATCTCATGAGATATAAATCTTTACCCAATCCATTGGAGTGATATATAGGTCCCACCCATCTCATAATGAAATCATTATTACTTGTGCCACAAAATAAACTTAAAACATTCATCATAACCTAAAGAATAAAATGGGTTTCATGAACATCATCCCATCATCACATAATCCATATAAAACAGATGGATGTCATTTATTCATAAGAAAAATAAGACCATGTAAATAATAGAGACATTATACTTGAAACATAAACATACTAAATAACGTCATCTTATATGGAAAATAGTTTTGATAAAACACTTGAAACGAATTCTTGAGTGAAATATCATTTCTTCTTCAAAATAATTTTCTTTTCTCAAAATGCCATGAAATTTTAAGAGAAAAGTATTTTGATGAAAATAATAATGAAATATTATAGATGAAGCTTTATTTAAATAAGTTGTTATGAATCAGTAAAAATTCATTCACGCCGTATAAGTTAAAAATAAATTCTTCTCGTACTTTTGTCGAAAAAGTCAAAAAGTACCTCGTATGGTAATCAAAAGAAAGATTCCTTCCAAACCTTGTGGTAAAAGTCATAAAAGGGTAAAAATGACTTTAAACATACATGTAATAATACTAAACATTTTATGAAAACATTTTTAGAAAACATGGACATGGATGATAAACATAACCCCAGTAAATACTTACGAATAAACAATCTCGGATAAGAATGAGATTAGAATAATTATCCCTTAAAAAGATATTGTTGTAAAAAAATAGATCACTTATGTGTATTCAATATAAGGTCACATAAAGAAATTATAAATACATGATAAGATATAAAAATTCATTTCTCACATAATCAAAGAACGACATAAACAAGAAAGAGAAGATCAACCGAAAGAACGGAAATTGGGTTAAGAAGTTCCCTTACCTCATGTCTGACTTGACTCGATCATTCTTTAATCTCTTGAATAATAAACCAAAGTTAATTTATAATTTCTTAGAAACCTTTTTAAAGTTTATTATTCCTTTTATATCACTTATTACTATGTTATAAGCATTATGTAACCATTTAAGTTAATAACGTTCATTTTGTCGATATTTGGTACTTTAGTCAAAAATGGACTTCTTATAATTACAAGTTGTTCATGTGGTCAAAGGTTCATTATATACAGAATTATATTCATGATTTACATGTCATATATATAATATATATCCATCATATACATGTATTTATAATAGTACATAACATATGGAGGTAAGAAATGAAATGCACCGTTCATGGAGACGGTAAGTCGTACGTACGCATGAACGCTACTTTCATTTCTATTTATTATTTTAATGGAATTAAAATAATAATGATACATAGGTATATTATAATTACAGTATAATATCATATATAATATCATTAACTCTATCCTTTATATATCCCACATAAGTCATTAACGAATCACATCACTTTGAGGGGCGGTAGTCCGTACTTCCTCAGATGAGATTATCGTATTTACCCACTATGGAAACCATAAAGGCTTGATATAATTGGGAAGTAAAGAAGTATAAGGAAATCATAAACATAATATATATCATATATAAATACAGTTACATCATAATGGCCACCATGAGATGCGGTAGGAGAAAATCGAACAATCATCGTTTCGTGAGGTGTTAATTTTCCATCCACAGAAACATTATGTTCTTCATCCATTAGATGGAGGTGTGTGTAAGTGTAGTTATAATACTTCTCATAAAAAAATCCTAGTATATTGAGGATACTTTTTTTGTTACAAAAGAAAGGATTAAAAAGATTTTAGGGGTTGGAGAAGTAGAATAAAAGAAAACAATTTAAGATAAATCGTTACCTTTATTTTGGGTAACTTCCTTTGGTTTGAACCAAAAGGACTTCTTGAAGTGCCTTCTTCCTAAGTTAAGGCTTCTAGGGGTAGGATAGGGATGTAGGGAGATTAATTGGGCATAAGTTGGAGGAGCCAAAGGTATTTATTGGTGTGAGTAATTGGATAGAAATGGTCTCCCTTTAGGGGGGAGGAGGGGCTCTTTTGGAAAGTGTAAAAATATTATTTTATTATAAACTTATCCTCAATTTCAAAAGGTCCACAAACAATTAAAGATGAACATAAGATGACTAATGGTATAAATAACATAATCAAATCATAATTGGACATGTTTTGGATAATATTTTAATCATTATAATCTTATTTATTTAAATCATATATTAATGAGGTAAATACTGCATCATTATTGTGTCATGAATAATTTAATTTATTTCATGTATAAAAATTATAAAAAAAACACCACCATGTAGGAAATATTTTTATCTTTCCAATTAATATTTATAGTCGAAAAGATATTTTATATAACCCCTTTTAAAAATTAATTACTAATTTTTTTGTTAATGTCAATTTTGTCTTTACATTAAATTAATTAATCCAAATTGTCATTTTCCATACCAAGTGGCTCAATGGGGTCCCAAAATCAACCCAAGGATTCCCATAGTCGAACACTACTCATCCAATAAGGTTAGGACAAGTTTTAAAGTAATTTTGAAATATTATAATATTCTTTTAACCTTGAATTGCCCTATTTACCTTTAACCACAGTAAATAAAAGTCAAAAGTTAATATTCACCAAAAATTATTTTTATCTTATTGAACCGCATTTTACTTTGTGATAACAACCATGTATATCAGATTTTTGAAATTCAATTCACATAAGAGGTAAAATTTCATTTAAATGAAAGAGTCAGTTTTTTAACTACCACTAAGTGGTTTCACTATTCATCAAAATTGAAGTTTTTCAGAAAAATACAAAAGATTCAGCCTAAGCTATATTTGATATTCCAAATTCCGAAATGATTTCTATTTTTCCAAATTCAAAACATAGAAATGGCATTAATTAATTTTAAAATTAATTCTCGTTATCAAAACAAATAGCGTGTTTTTAAGAAACAATAACTATCAAAAGATCAACACTTGTTTATGTCCAAATTCAAAGTGAAATTATTTCCAATGACCAAAATTGGATTAAATGGTAAAAATATCTTATAATTACACTTTAAAACCAATTAAAAAGATAATCTATCCATATAAATTATTTCAATGAAAAAAATTGTTTTTAATTAAAATAGTGTGTTTTTACTATTCATTAAAATATGAAAGTTATCAGAATAATATGAAAATTTTATCCAAAGTAAATTTTTTGTATCCTGTTTCAAAAGAATAATTTTATTTTATTTTAATTTAACTTATAAACATGTCAAAACTATATTTAAAGTGGGTGCGCCATCAAAAGGCGGCAAAACTACATTTTTTGAAAAATACTTATTTAACTCGAAAATTTTATTTTGTTCTCATACCATGTTCTAGAAAATGTGTAAGATGAATAATAATGTTATAAAATTCAGAATTTAGTTAATACTATTCATAACGGTTAGTCCATAATAATATTTTAACAATATATCATTGTTTAGTGAAACCCGGTATTGCTACTACACACACTATCGAGGAAGGTCACGATTGCATGTAATGCAAGCCAAGTCATGGTTGCGTGTAGTGAAAGACTCCTTTGTCGTTTTGTATAACAGAATCCAACCATATTTCATTTATACATTGAATATATATATATATATACACTCAATGTTGCGTAGAATAACTACTATCAAACGAACTTGAAATTGTGTGTAACACGATCCAAGAATAGTGTTGTGTATACTGCAAGCTAATACAGTGTTGCTTATAGCGCAAGGTAATCGTGGTGTAGCGTACAATAGAAGATATGAAAAAAATAATATATCTCATAAAATCTCAGGGTGTTACATTACCTTAAAATCTAAGTTCACCTTTTCTCATATTCATGGACCTTTATGCATATATAATTTTCTTAACAGTCGTCATACATAATCCTCCTATTCCTATCAATTTTTTATCATGGAAAATTCTAAATTGAAACTTATTTTTGTTACCACCTACAATTGGTTCAACGTAAACATTATTTCAAAAACATAGAACTTTTTCTTCAATGTATTCGACCCTTATAATTATCTCTTAGATGTAATAATTAAGGTCACAAATCAACTTTTATAGTTCTTTGATCTTTACCATGAAATCCACTGCTTATCAAGATGTATTTTGAGATGACCCATGTTCTTCTACTATTTTGCTCCTATTGGGTAATTTCATCATCAATTTGGTTGACGTATTTAGATTATTCCTTCAATATCCCATCAAATTTTCTATTTTTCTTTCAATATTGATCAAAATCCTAAAGTTTGCCTTCAATTTATATATTTAAATTGATAATGCCTTTAGTTTTTTTCTTCCTTAGTTTTATGTTTTTTCCTCTCAAACATTTCCATCTTTTTCATATTCATTATCTAATATAAATTCAGATTCATCGTATTCAAAACATAAATCGTCATTATCTTCCTCTTTACCCATAAATCATTTCTAACAAATCCTTTTCCAAAATATCTATCTATATTTTATGTTTAATTTCAAGTTTATTTCTCCCCAATGTTTTGATGAAACATTATCTTCATATTTCTCTTCATTATACCTTAGGCATATCACTACTATATTCCCTATATTTTCATAGCTAAAGGAATTAAATTATGTCTTACCATCATACCTCGCATTACCTAAAATGATTTTTCTTGCAACAAGTGATAAAATTTATCACTAAATATTATTATTTATTTATAGATTCATGTATATCAAATCAGTACATGTATTTAAATGTATTATCCTTTGATGATTGAATTAAAGTTCTCTCTATATTTACATGAATTTCATGTGCACAAACTTTTTATATAAATAATTATGTGATAACTCTAAATAGCTTCCATAATAAACAATTAACACCATTGGACTGTATAATGATAAATATTTTCTATTATTTTTATTATAAATTACGATATAATTCATATTTTCACCAAGTCTGTGATTATCTCACAAAAGTTCAATAATACTGTTAAAGAAATTATTTGTGGCCTCATATGGTCACATTTTCAAATAATGAAACATTTTAAGAATCACTTGTAATTTTTATCTATTATAATTGGTGTATCCATAATATATATTAACCAATATATCCCAATTTTATTTCTCTAATGTACAATACATCACCTTTATATGTATTTCATTTTTAAAATCTTGGAAACAATTAGTTTAAGCCTTTGTGTTGGCACTGGGAATCTTTCCATATAACTCTTCATAACTTAGTAAACCTATAATTACATAATTTATAACAAGGGTTTCACTTTAATATATTTATAATATCTTTCTAGATTTTATTTTTAGAGAATTAGGAAATCCATTGCATAATAAAATGTAAATTTCCACATAGTTAATAGTTTTTCCACAAAAACAACTTCTTATGTTTAAACTTTTGTTTCATTCATGAAAATTTTTCTTCGTTCAAGAAATGTTAACATTTACATTAATATAATACCTAAAGATCCTTAATCCCTATGAATTTGTTTCTAAAACATGGGATGATAAAAACAAAGTTTAGTACATGATAAAATGAAAGGAACCTTATTAGAAGTTTTCAAACATTCATGAAAACCTATAAAAAATTACTTTTTATATAATAAACATTGAACTCAAAATATTCATAACATAGTCATGAAATTAAATTTTAATCCCTATTTTTTCATTAAAAAAATATAAAGAGTATAGGAAAATAATAAAAAATAATACTACTTCGAAAAACGGGACAACTCATGAAAACATTTCATTGAAAAAAATGTTTTTACCGTTAGAATATCATAAAATTTCCTTAACCTATAAAATAAAATGGTTTAATTAAAAACTGATATTAATCATTAAAAACACATAATTTTATCTTTAGGCGTTATCCTTACATTCATTCTTATAAGAACTTTTAAAAATAAATATCCATTATTGTTATTTCTAATATATCCCTTAGGGGTAACTTAATTCTCTTTAACTCTACCACTTTACCCATTGCATTGAGAGCTATATTGGGTTCACCCATTATCATATAAAGTTAATAAGAACCATATCATGATAAAAACACATAAAATATTTTATTTCCATCATAATATCCATAAAATTTGTCATGACATCCTATAAAAAGAACAACTTTTATTTATCTCATAAAAATTAGAAGAAATGTCCTCTTCTTTTGAAAACATTAAAAAGAAAAAAATAATATAACAAAGATTAGAGGATATTATTTTAAAATCAAATTTACTTATATAGGGAATGTAATAATGAATAATGGCTTTGATGGTATGAAAAAATTTACTAGCGGTAAATGTTAAAAAAATCATTTTCTTCACATTATAATAAAAGTCAAAAGTGTGTCATATGGAAAACCTTTGAAAATATTTCATTTAATAAATTGTAATAAAAATAAATGGTTTCAAAAAACATCTATAAATAATTGAAAATTTTATAATAAATTACATAAAACAATTTTAAAAACATGGACTAGTAAATTAAGTAATTTAAAACATTTTAAACAATGTTTTAAATAAAAAACACTTACTATTTGGTTACTTTTAAATAAAAAGGAAATTCAAAGAGAGAACATGAAAAGGATTTGTAAAACACTTTAATTTTAGTAAATTTTTGATAAAATACACTCTTATGTAATTTTATACTCCATATAAAGTTAAACTTGTTTTGAATATGTAATAAGTCTCAATGAAAAGAAATTGTGATGAGAAATCTCTTATAAATTAAGTTTCATTTGAATAAAAATAAAATTGAAGGATATAAGTTGAAAATAATTTTTAAAATGATTTAATTTTAGAAAATTAATTATTAAAGAAATTAAAATTTCATTTTATACACCACATAAAGTAAAACATGTTTTGAAAATGGCATAAGTCTCAAAGAAATTAAATTTAAGGGAGAAATCCCTTACCTCAAGTCTGACTTACCATATACGCTTGTTAACTCCTACATAATAAACTTATATAAATTATTTACTTATTTAAGATATTTTTTAAAGTTTATTTTCTTATAATAATACCTTTTATTTCATTTATTACCATGTCTTATATGTTTACTAAATCAGTTAAGTTCATGAGAGACGGTTTAAGGACGTTTGGTTCATAATACCAAAAAAAATTTGGTTAGTTGAAAATTTTTAAAGGATTCATTATTATATAATATATATAATAATATTCATGACATAATTATTATTTTTAAACTATAGATATAATTTTCTATCCATTAATTTAAAATACACATGAAAAATAAATCACATCATTTCAAGGAGACGGTAGTTTATACGTATACATGAATGGATTTTTCTTTTCTATACTCTATAGAAAAGAAAAAATATATAAATTATTTTAAATTTAAAAAAAACATAACTATATTATATATATCATATTTATTCATCAGTTTTATCCTTTTGACCTACCATGTGAGGCAGTAGTGAAAAATGAATCACATCACTTTTTGGAGGTGGTATTCCACAAGTATGCATGATTTATGTTATCATTTTCCAATGAATGATAGGGTAATAATTTAGATAATATATTATATTTAAGGTAACATAATTATTTCATAAATATTTTATATATAACTTAAATTTGTCGTAATAATTTTCCATGAAGGTGATGATTGAAAATGAAATTCATCACTTCATGGAGATGGTAGTCTGAATATATGCCCGAGTGATGCTTTAAATTCCCATTGGATGAAAACGGTGATGAAAAATGATAGTAAAATCAACATAATAAAATTTTAGTATAGTTTTTATTCTTAATTTATTATATAATCATGTTTAGGATAGATTTTAAGGAGGATTAAGAAGAAATAAACTTAAAATAAATTATTCAAGACTTAAACCTCCTCTTTTGATATCCTCCTTTCGATTGTGCTTAAGGATTTTTTAGGAGAGGTTTATGGTCACACTAGGGGATTGGGGATATGGTATTGATTTTTTTAGATGTATTTGGGTATATTATTTAGTAAAATATAAACTCATATGTGTATTTTTAAATCATGGATTCAATTCCTTTTATAGGTAAAAATCATGAGAAGTTTTTCAATGTTTCAATATGTAAGGGTCATGAACTTAATTTCAAAATTTTCAAGTGGCCCATACACAAACCGTGTGCCATAAGATTGATTTTATATTTTATTTTTATGATTTTTTAATGATTTATAAATAATTTTTTAGCATTAAATTATTTTATTAAATATGTTATCTATAAATTTTATAAAAATCGTTCATATATAGTGATTAACTTAATTTACTTTGATAAAAATTAATTGTGCCTATAAATCAGTTTTTTGAAAAATATCTCCTTTAATCTTATATGATTTTATTTACAATTGAGTTTATATTTTCTATATAGTAATATTTAAATTTTCATTAAGTTAAAAATTTCTATATATATTTCATAATATGGTTACTTTTATTCATACCCTACAATCCAATAGTTAAGTTATAAGGGTCATATTTAAATTATAATATTTTAATATTATAACAAAGTTCTTTTTAAGCTATTTATTTCATGTGGTACATAAAATCAATCATATTATTATTCTCAAACTAAAATCCTAGGTTGTTACATTCTCCACCATTAAAGAAATTTCCTTTGAAATTTTATCTTGTGTCCAATGAAAAATCATTTAAAATAATTTTCAAAATCAATTACAAGAAGTGGTAGATAAAAAAATTAGTGGAATGAAATATCTATAATATTTCATTTTGATAAGAACTCTAATATTTGGGTTTAGGATAGCAAATTTATCATTTCCAAAATATTTATTAAACTACACATTTACCATAATGATACATATATTAGGGAAATAATTTCACAAGGCGTACAATGATAGATAAGAAAAAAAATTATAACACTCAATAGATTTATCTTCATTTTTTCCTCTGGAATTCATCACCAATAAGATAGATAATTATAGAGAATATGCTTACTGAATTTATTTCCACAATTTCTTCCTTTTGTTATGTTTTCATAAGTTTTACACCTCTACTTTATTTAATATTCTAAATAATAAGTGAAATATTTTTTATCCATGAAGTACTAAATTTTAATTTTCACATATCATAAGATCCATTAAAGGATAAAAAGTTGTTCCTCATATCTCTATACATTTACCAAAACCAAAAATCATTACCAATGTTTTGATAATATCCAATATGAATAAAACTTCCTATGAACAAATACTATATTAATCTATAAATCCTCAACAATAACACCCAAAGTTTTATTTAAATCACTCAATAAATAAGTAACCACAAATATCTTCAAAATATTCCAGACCAAATTTTAAACCCAAATATCCAAAATATTTAATCACATATTCTTTCAATATTTACATTAAATTTATCTCCATATAAAATTAATATCTCAAAAATCCAAATAAAAAATATTCAATAATCATATAATCTAAAAAATATGTTAATCTTATCCATAAATAAACTAAATCACCATAAATTAATAGTAAAATCATATATTATTCCAAAAATTAACTTAACATTTATTACTCAATTTTAAATATCATCTTACACAATAATATTTAGGTTTCAATAATTAGATAATTTTCTTAAAAATATAGTGAACTCATTTCAAATTATCTTCATCCATATAATCACCAAATTACTTTTTTAATCCATTTTTATCTATATGATAAAAAATATGTTACCAGAATGTAGTAACTGTTTATCCCAATTAACGATAATTAACTCAATAAAAAATATCATATTAATACTAAGGATATGAAAACCTTTCAACTTGTATCCACAAAATATAAAATTTGTCTTTATCAAATAATATTTTCAGTAAAACATATGTTAAACTTAAGGGGTTTTGATACATAAAAAAAATCTATTAAAGATAAATAAATTCTTCCCATAGTACTCTCCTCACAAAAACATCAAAAGTTAATAAATTTATTTAGACTTATGATCATATTTAAATTTATTAACCCTTAAATAAAAAATTATTTATTATCTTTGTCCTCAATACTTCTTTCTTATATTCAAACATATGAATCATGTCCTAAGTTTCATAGATATAAATCTAATCACGTTTCTTATATTAAAAATAAGAAAATAATTCATACATTTTATATTTTATTCAAATTTTCTTCATCTTTGACATATAACCTTGATAAACCATTATCTGTGTGATCTTGAATATTCCCTTCATGATTTTTCCACCTTGTGCATTGATTTGAATAATTCTCATACTCCCTATATTTAAAAAATTAAATTTATACCTTAGGAAGAATGATGTTGTCATCTATTGAGTTTACATGTAATGGTTGGGATCCTATGACCCAATAATATGTGATATTTCTAGTGACAGATGTGTCCAAGGAGATCCCAAGGTGTTTTGAGGTGTTCTAGAGGAGAAGGGGGGAACCACTTCTTATTTAGGAAGGGATACGGTGTAGATCTAGGAATATTATTTATAAGAAAGATTTATCTATAGTGTGAAGGAGTAGGATGTGGCGTAGGGAACCCGGAGGAGGCTCTCGTTGCTGCTACCAATTTGATGGTAGCTATGTTGTGGAGCTTTGGATTTGGCGTAGTCACTCTTTACTAATGGTGGATTTAATGTGGAGACCCCAGCTATGACATAGTGTCTTGAGGTAAACTTTCAACAGATCTTCCAATATTAGAACCACTATTCCATGGATAAGGGGCTACTACATAGTTCTTTCTATTGGTTTGGGTATTCAGTAGAGTTCCCTTGGTTGTGATGTGGTCTCTCTCCCCCTTTTATGGTATTTTTGGTGTAGATATATCTTCATATCTTAAAGTTTCTTTGTCTATCAATACTACGACATTGTGTGGGTGGTTTTTTAATGGTTTCCCCTATTTTTAAGAGGGTTGTGGTGTGGTAAGGGTGGTTTGTTCGATAGTATTTTGTTTTTTGGGAAATTTATACATTCCAAGAACCCCTCAGAACTGATCAATTTTCCAATATTTCTCTCATTTATTAGGTAACACAAGTGAATACCAAGCTTAACTTTCATTCCTCTTTCAGTTTTTTTTACTCTGGCCTAGGTGGATTGATCATTGGGGGTTCCCATGAGTTCCCCTCTTATATTTTCCCCTATTCTCTTCAATTTTTTCTATATTGAATCAGTTTGGAGGGGTTTATATCTAGGAAACCATTATATTTCATATTATTTGGGTAAGATAATGATGGGAAATGCATTCTATTCAAGTAGAGATTCTCTTCATTATTGTGGTGTTTGGTGGTGTCATTCCTCTTGTTTCAACTTTGTACAAAAAATTGTAAACCTCTGTATGAGGTTGGGGATCCCTTATTTCTCATCATATGTATCATGCAGGTTGGGTTTTACTCTTATTTATCTATGGGAAGATGGTTTGTACAAGCCTATTAAAAATAAATAAATGTTTAATTGAAATTTATGGGAGAGGAGAATGAATCACATGCTTTTACATCTTTTATATTATTTTTTTATGTTGAATTATACGGGACAAATTCTCCACTGAAAAACATGGTTGTTGGGAGCCTTTTGTGAAAAAAAATTACAAGTGTTGTGAATCCCTTGATGTGTGATGTTTATTAAATCCCCTTCAATAAATAGTTAACCTCTTATAATCAGATAATTAATTGGACACACATGGATATATGTATTTTTTTATAATTCCCATAAAATAAATAAGTGTACATAATGAACAACCCCTTGATAAATATAGAAAATTGTGTGTGGTGATTTGAAAATTGTTGTGACATGTGAATGTTCTGATTTATGGTTATATTGGGTGGGGCTAGTGTGTTATGGTGTGGTCGTACTATGGGGTAGTAATGTGCATCTGTGATGTGGGTGGTTATGTTGGGAATGCAAATAGAAGTTGATGAGGTATATAAATAATGGCAGTGATGTGTAAAGTGGTTATCAATGTAAAATTGTTGTGATGTTTGTTAATATTAGTATGGGGAGTTGGGTATATTGTTTTTATGGTATTTTTCTTTGATATTTTCCATACTAGTATTGGAAATTAAATGGTAATGTTGAAATGGAAAAGGCTGGTTTAGTTAATGGGATTGAATTTTATAAAGAGATAATTCGATGGAATAAGAGTTTTAAATGGATAATATTAAAAGTGAAGTAATGAGATGATTCAATGAATTGAATGTGATAGAAATAGAGGATTAGATTGTTTGTTTTAATTTAATTGGTTGGTAATGTGAAATCTATAAATTGTATAAAATTTAGAAAGAATTTGAAAAGTGGATTGTAGTTTATTCTTTGTTGTGTGGTATTGTGCATGTAGTGGTCATAGTGAAAGTAGAGGTGTGGTGGGGATTTGTTGTAATTTTGTGAGTTGGTTATTTTCTTATTGTGAACACATAGGTTTGGATTGTATGCTTTGATATTATAAAATTGTAGTTATTTGTGATTTCCTATATGGACCCTTCTAATGATGATCTCCATATACTGACAATAAAATGGTTTGGGAGTTTTTTTCTAACATCCTAGTGGTGAGGATGACTTGATGGCTACCTAATCTTCCCCACTCTCTCTTCTAGGAGACATTGACTTGCACGTACTATGATGGATAGAATTTAAAATTACACTATCCAGATTTGATGTGGTGTGGTTTGATGGACATGGTGTCTTTGGGTGAGATGTTTTGAGATGATATGGCTTATAGTGGGGGTCATTCATGGTAGGATGAGGGCATGAAATCGATTTCCTTCATGTTCATGATACTGTTATTACCTATTTATGATTTGATATATAATGTGACTTTGTAGCCCAAATATATTTGGGTGATATGTGATGTGATGTGATGTCTTAGGTGTCTTCAGGTGAGATTTAATTTGATGTAATGGATCATGTGTCTGCAGATGGGATGTGATGTGATATGATGCTATATAGAAGATGTGGGAGCACCAGGAAATATGAATTTGGGGTGTGAGAGTGTAAAATTATTGGGAAAGTGGTGTGGGGTACCCTATCATCAATATTTTTCATATTATGTTATTATACATGGATGATTCATTTGGTGAGTGATCCCAAGTGAGGTTGTTATTGTATAGTTAAACTGTCTTGGTGTTGTCAGTATTGCCATTTTCTCACTGGTGCATTAGAATTCTCTTTTCATAGGTTCATGATAGACTTTGGTTTTCATTCTGATTAAACTTGTGTGCTCACCCTACATATATACAAACTACTTTCAAGTTTCTCGGATGACTTCACATACCATGTTGGACACAATTAGCTCAGGCATTTTAATTACTTCCATGTCATTGCCTTAGATTTTCTTTTGGATGTTTTTTAGATACTTTTATCTATATTATTTTACATTATATATTTGAATTTTTAAATGGTTTTTTACCTTTTTATACTCTCTCTTGGATTTTATTGATCACTGATATATAATCTTCTGATCCTACATATATTATTGAGGGAAATGCCACCCATGTTTACATTTTCATACCCTTGGTTCTAGTCGCAAAACGGAGGCCTAATAAAGGTAGTACTCAAGGGTCACCATAACAATTTCTTTATTTTTATCTCAAGAGGGGAAACTTTGGAAGGAGGGGTGTGATATAGTGGTATCATAGGTTTATTGTTTGAGGGATATTGTGGATCTTGGAGATATAAATAGTGATGATTTAATTATATGGAAGGGTGGTGGTGTTAGTTGATCTTAGTGCACGACATAGGTTAGGGAAGACCAAATGATACATGGGATTTTAGGTCCCCTCATGATCTAACACAAGGACTATAATCCTACTAAACTACCAAGAAAGATGATTTCACATTCAAGGTAGAGACCCAGGGGACGTGCATGCATAATTATTGACTTCTGTTCTTGATTGAATTATGTTGTTCTAGAAAAGTGGAAATAAGTTAAAATGAATTAAATAAAACTTAATAAAATTCCATACTACCTGGATAAAAAATATTGGTTCTATTTTTAGTGATTCCTCTTGGTTGTCATTTTCATGTGGCTCAGGTAGTTTAGGTTCTGTGATCTAGTCTAGGGGATCTCCAGAGTGTTGGTCTAATTGAGGAGGATGATCAATGGAATAAAATATTGCACACTTTTTAGTTGAAAGATTTCAAGAAGTATGAGTATAGAATTTTAAGTCTAGATACATAAATCTGGTTGGAGGAGATCAATATCTCATTCTGTATAATTTGTTCTATGGTGGGGTACTAGGTCCATTTGGCAGGTAGTCAGATGTGCGAAGATTTATGTCAGTGGTGTACGATGTATCTTGGTGAGAGAAAAATTCCATATGCTTTGTTGGTTGACTTTAAAAAGGTGTTATGGGTAGATTTTCTTTCATTAACCATGAAGGTAGTGAATAGGAAATAACTACTCTCTATTTGGTAGTGGAGTAAGTTTGTTTGGGATATGGTAATCATGTTCTAGGAACATCTATGTTTTGACCTTGATATTTTTCTTGATGAGCAGTACCATGCGATACATCTCTAGGAGTCATCCACTCTTTGAAATAGTATACAGTTACTCTTTTTAGGTTTCCAAAATATTTGGTGATTTATAAAAAGTTTTATTTGATTGAGTGGATTCACTTATAAGGATGGAAACCACAAGAGGGAACTCGAAAGGTTCCTTGAGGAGACAAGTCCTTATTGGCTAGTCTCAGGCTCCAGGGCCGTTGAGGTTTTGACTAGTGGGGATTCAACCTTAGCAACATCATTTTTGACCTTTTTGGGTTAGTTATTTTTCTTTTCATAAGAGATTGGGGCTAGTGTTTTTTATATATTGGGTTTGTGTCCATCATCTGAGCCAGTTATATATGGTCCCCCAAGCTCAATTTGGTAGAGATGCTTAGGATTAACACTCTTTTTTCTGCAATTTCTAATGATGCCATTACATTCAAAGGGGAATTAAGCCAATGCTCCTCTAATAGAATATGGAAAGGTAGGTCCTGGAAAAATGATATTCCTAATTCTAAGGGACCTTGACCTAATCATGTTCATGTAGGTTTCCATCCGCAAAGAGGTGAATGATATGGGTGTGTTTATTTTCACACAGTAGTGGTAGAAGTGCTAGAGGGGCTAGAGATCATTCAAGGTATGATTATTTTATTATTTTCCCTATTTTGTGTCTTGTTTGATATAGGAGATTCACACTCCTTTATTTCACTCTCTCTATTCTATTCTATGGTAATTGATATAGAAAGGCTTATCATGCCCCGGGTATTAACTATCCCAGTCAGTGGTCATACCAACTTGTTTGATGTGTTTTGAGGGTGTAGATTGATGATGGGGCCACATCAGTACCATTTGGATCTTTTATTTCTGTACATGTAGTCATACAATCATGTTCTATAAATTGAATTGTTGTATTCTATGTGTTCTGTTATCAAATTATTTTAGATGATAGTTTTTTTTGGATGTGGATAACCATCAATTGGTTTTCATTAGTTAGAGGATTTATCAATTGGGTAGTAGACATGTGGAGCCCATTATTTTCATGGTGTTTAGTTGTATATGAAATTAGTAGGCATAGGTATAGAGGATGTTCTTAGGTTTTTCAAGGAGTTTTTATATATTTACCCCCAAGGAGGATGTGATACTACCCCTTCGATATGATGTTGAGTTTAGGATAGACCTACAACCCAGTTCTTCTCTGATTTCAATGTGTACTTATCTAATAGAACCTTTCGATTTATGGTAGATGAGGGTATAGATAGATGATTTGATTCATAATAGTTTTATTTGGGCAGGTGTTTCATCGAGGGTTCTTTGGTTTTATTTTCCAAGAAAGAAGATTGTATTCTGATGTTTTTTATAGATTATTGGTGGTTATATCATGAAACAATCAAGTTTTTCTACCCTATTATGAGGATAGGATATTTTTTCAAGTTTATGGGAGATAATTGGATTTATATGATTGATCTGCTATTTGGATGTCACCAATTGGGGGTAAAGGAGGGCGATATCCTGAAAACTACCATCAGATGCAGGTATAGGCACTTCGAGTTCTTGGTCATGTCATTTGGTGTCACGAACAAGCAAGATATGTTTATGGGACTCATGAACTTTATGTTTCATGAATTTTTGCACCTATTTTTAGTCATGTTCATTGATGGCATGTTAATCTACTCAAATTCAAAAGAGAATCATGTCGATCATCTTATAGATATCATTTAGGTTCTTCGACACCGCCACCATTGTGTAAAGTTTTCCAAGTGTGTGTTGTGGACGCAGTAGGTTCATTTCCATGAGCATGTATTGTCCCAATAGGGTGTTTCCATAGACCTTTTGAAGGATTAGGTAGTTATTTATTGGGAATCACCCAAGAATATTGCAATAGTTCATATTTTCTTTGGTTTTACAGGATATTATTGAAGGTTCGAGATTGATTACTCATGGATTCCATCCTTATTGATAGCTTTGAAGATGAAGGTAAGTATTTTAATCTTAAAAATTTATTATTATGAAGAATTTGATTATATGAAGGGTAAGTTGGCCAATGATTTGGTGCTTTAGTTATTAGAAAAGGGGGAGATGTTTGAGGGGTTCTACAATGCTTACTATAAAGTATTGGGATGTGTCTTGATGCAGTAAAAAGTTGTGATCTCTTATGGGTATGGGTAGTTACATCCCCACAAGCATAATTATTCCACCCATGATCTAGAGTAAGAAGCAGTTGTGTATGTGCTAAATCTATGGAAACATTACCTCATTTGGGAGTGCTTTGTGGTCTTCACTGATCACTAGAGCTTGAGGTATATCATTTCTTAGTATAATTTAATTCTTTAATAGTAGATATGGATGGAGTTTTTTTAATATTATTACTTCAATATCTCCTAAAAATTTGGAAAATGAAATATTATAAATGATGCATTTGGAAAGAAGTTACAGAAAGATATTGTTTAGAATTATGGAGATGCTTGGAGGTTGATTGAGGAGTTTTCAGTCCTACACATAGACACAAGGGTGGGTGATGGTGCATTTTTAATATTTCAGATGATGGTGTAGTCTTATCTAATATAGCTAGTAGAGGAGTATCAGGGGGACTCAAATGTATAGGTGATTCATTATCATGTTGTCCCAGGTGATTCTCCAAAGTAATGGTTTTAGGATGGTCAAAACCAGATGTTGTCTCTTGTGAGGTTGTTTATTCCAATAGCGATGCATGAGGGATTCAATCATGAGTTGTATAGGTCACCTTTGGTGGTACACTCAAGAGTGTCCAAGATGTACCATGGCTTGAGGATGTAGTTTTTGTAGCCCTAGATGAAATAGGTGGTGGATTATTTTAGGTTTCGATGATTGGTTTACCAACAATAAAAGGTTGACCATAATTTTCCTGGAGGTTTGTGTAACCCTTGGATGTTCTAGAGTGGAAATTTGATGACATCTTGATATATTTTTCCATAGGATTACCCAAATCTCAAGGAGTTTTTCATTATATTTGGGTAATGATATATTGGTTAAAAAAATATGAAAACTTATTAGTGATCAAGGAGTAAGGTACCGTGGATATTTTCGTGAATAGGTATATGGATAAGGTGGTTCTGTTGCATATGGTTTCAAGGTCCATTGTCTTAGATAGGAATTCATGATTTACTTCATGCATATATAGGGTATTTAAAGAATATTTTTGAACTTAGTTACTCCTCATCACTATCTTCCACCTTTATATGGACAAATATATGAATTGGAAAATTCATACACTAAATGATATGTCATGGGAATGCATCTTATACTTTGGAGGATCTTGGAAAAAATGATTTCTTTTGGTTGAGTTTCCTTATAAAAACAGTTATCACTCATCCATTGGCATGGTCCCATTTTATGCTTTATATGGTAGTCCCATTAGTTCTCCATTGTAATGGACCGAGGTTAGAGAGTCATTGTTTTTTTGTCAAGATATTGTGCAGAGAATGAAATAAAATATTTAAATTTTTCATGATAGGATGAAAGCAGTGCAGGACTGGTAAAGGTCTTGTGTTAATCACTGGAGGAGGCCCTTTGAGTTTTATGTTAGAGACCATGTTTTCTTGAGGGTCTACCCTCGACATGGGTGGTAGAGGTTTGGTAGGGGAGTAAGCTATTGTCCTAGTTTGTTAGACATTTAAAGGTGTTGGGGAATATTGGTGAAGTGGATTATCAATTTTTACTTCCATCGTGACTGGATCGGATTCACAATATCTTATAAGTATCTCAATTTTTTTAGTATCTCCATGATTACTCACATGTCATTAATTATGTAGATTTGGATATATAAAATGATTTGATATTCATATAAAAGTAATTTGAGATCTATGATCATCAATAGAATGTGTTCCATGTATAAATATTTATTTTATTTTATGTATTGTGGAGACATAATGTCCTAGAGGAGAGTACTTGGGAGCATGAGACATATATGTGTGCCCAGTTCTTAGAGTTTTCCTGAGATTTTATTATTTTTATTTCTCTATTTTCCCTTTCTAATGTGGTGTTTGGAACTTGATGTCTTATGAGATGTATTTTCCTTGATGATGTTATGTGTTATTAAAGTTTCAATAATATGAAGAATGGAAACCAAATTTATAATCGGGAAATGTTATGCAGTGACATGATTAAAATTTTTTGGGTGAGTTAGTGTTTCCTAAAGCAAATAATGTCTTGACATGTGAGATGGAATTCCTCAATTATGTTCTTGGGGCCTTTTTTGTTTGATGGTAGTGGTGATAATTGGCTTAGGTCTTATAGGTTAGGAGATGGTGGTGTGGTTAGATGTGTAAAAAAGTGTGGTTTCCTACAAATGGTAAGGTGGTGTGGAAGTGTGGTTGTATAGGATATCTAGAGGAGTTTTTCATTTCGTTTGTGGTTGTAATGAGATCTTTGAGAGGTATCTCATGGGATGGTAATGCATACCTCATTTTCCTTTCCTTTTTAGGATATCATTGATTTTCAAGGGAAATAATAGTTTGAGAGGTATTTGAGGTAACATCTTAGACATTCTATCTCGTTACTTTGTGGGATTTATAGTGATATAGGTGTCGGGGTAGGTTTTGAGGTTTTTTGATGTATTAAAATGAGAAGGTAATTCCACTTCTTATTTTGGAATGTTTATAACTTGGATCATAGGGCTTGCGCCATAAGTAAGGTTCTATAGTGTCATGAAGGATCAGGTTAAGGCATAAGGACCTTGAAAGAGGTTTTTGGTGCTACTACCAATTTGGAGGGAGCTACGTTGTGGTCCCTTAGTTACATCATAGTCTCTCTCAATGTATGTAGGATTTTTTTGTAGAGACTATGGTTATATTTTAGTGGGTTGTAGGTCAGTTTTCATCTATTCTCCCCATTTTGGAATACTTGTGTCATGCATTAGGGGATGCAGTGTAACCCTATCTGGTGGTTGGGGGTATACAGAGTAGTTCCCTTGGTTACAACATGGTCTTTCTCCCCATTTTAAAGGAAATATGGTATGGATATATCCATGGATCTAATAGGGTATTTTAATATCATGGTTATGATGTGTTCTATGTGGTTACACCATGGTTTTTCCAATTTTTAATGGGGATGCAATGTGGTTTGGGTGGTTGAGACATGGTCTTTTGTTTTTCTGGATATATAAAATTCCTCAAGACCCTCTATCCCAATCACTTTTCTAGTGTTTCTATAATTTATTGGGTGACTTAAGTGCATCCCAAGAGTCTATTACCACACTCTTTCTATGGCTTTTTGAACCCGATATTAGAGGATTGATCCTTAGTGGTTTTTGGTGTGTCTTCCACTTGTCTTTGCCTCTATTTCTCCATGATTCTTCCTTTAGGATGGGATTCTATCTAAGAAACCATTTTTTATGGTTTTGTGGTAAAATAATGATGGGTGATATGTTCTCGATTTTTATTGTTTATCTTCCTCATTGTGGTGTTTGGTGATGGACTTCCTCTTACTTTAACTTTTCACAACAAATCAAAAACCTCTGTTTGAGGTATAAAATCCATCATTTCTCACCTTTTCTATCATGTGGGGGTGTTTTACTCTTTTTTATCAATGGCAATATGGTTTTCACCATCCTATTAAAGTTGATGAAATTATTTATTTAAATTAAAGTTGGGTGATGAATCATATTCTTTTACATCTTTGATATTATTATTTGACATTGAATTGTACTGGATAAATTCCATAATGAAAAAAATTGTTTTTGGAAGCCTTTATTTATGATCAATTGAAATTTAGTTTGAAAACCTTGATGTGTGATTTTTATGAAACACCGTTTAATAAATGGTTAATAACTTATATTCATCTAATTATTTGGCTGCACTGGGATATATGGCTTTTGTGTCAATGCCCCTAAAATAAAGAAGTGGAAGTAATTAAATGCCCCTAGATAAATCTAGAAAATGTAACATGATGGTGTGAAAAGTGTTATGTCTTGTGAATGTTGTGATGTGTGGTTGTTTTAGGTGTGGTTGATGTGGTGTGGTGTGGTTTTTTTTTTGTAGAAGTAATGTGTAGTTGTGATATGGTGTGGTAGTGATGGTAATGTGATGAGAAGTGGGTGTGGCATATGGATAGCGGTTATGATATGCAAAGTGGTTGTGGGTATCATAGAGTGGTGATGTGTGGTCTGGTTAGCATGGGGAGATAGTTTGTTTGTCTTTTTGGTGTTTTTCCATGATATTTTCTTAGGTAATATAGGAAATTAGATGATAATGTTTAAATTTAGATGTAATTGTATGGTTTGGTTAATGGGATGGAATTGGATGATGAATGGATTAACTGATATGTGTGGTTTAAATGGATAATGTTAAAAGTTAAGTAACATGATGATTTAATGAAATTAATGGGATGGGAATAATGTATTTAATTGGATATTTTAGTAGAATTGGTTGGTAATTTGAAATTTATAAATTGGTTAAAATTTAAAAAGAATGTGAAAATTGGTTTTTGGAATATGATTTCTTGTGTGGAATTGTTCATTTAGTGGTGGTAGAAAATGTGGTGGTGTGATGATGATGGGGGGAAATGTTATAAGTTTATTAATTCCTTTTTTTGAACCCAGAGGTTGATATTGTGTGCTATAATATTATATATAATTTCATTTCCTTGTGATTTTCTATATGCAACCCACCCATATAGAGATCCTTATGTCAATAACCAAATGATTTGAGGGTGTTTTCCTATATCTAGGTAGTGAGGATGGATGTATTTCTATCCATTCTTCCCCACTCCCTTTTCCATGATATGTTGACATGAATGGTATATGATGGAAATAAGTCAAAAGGGAACTATATATATGTTATATGGTGTGTTGTAATGGACCAGGTTTCTTTAGGCAAGATGTGTTGATATGATATAGAATATGGTGGGGATCGTGGATGGTAGGAGGGTGTAACGAGGTTGTTCTCCTTTATGTTCATGATACCTAACTGCCTGGGTTATGAGATAATATGTGATGTTATGTGATGGACCAAGTTTCTTTAGAAGATATATAATGTTTTTTGATGGCCTATGTTTCTTCGTGAGAGATGTTATGTGATGTGATGTCTCTGGTGTCAACAGGCGAGATATGATGTGATGTGATGTTATAAAGAAGAGGTGAGAGAAACATGATGTATAGTGTTGGGGTGTGAGAGTATTAAATCTATGGGAAACATGTTTGGATTATCCTATCACAAATTTGATTTATATTATTTTATTATACTTTGATGTGTTATTTGGTGAGTGATCCCTGGTGATGTTGGGATTTTCTAGTTAACCTATTTTGGTGTTTTTGGCTGTGATATTTTCTCAATTGTGCGTTAGTATTCCCTTTTCACACGTGCATGAGAGAATTTGGTTTTCCTAATAATTATACCTATATTCTCACCCTACATATATAAAAACTTCTTTCAGGTTTCTTATAGGACTTAGCATACCATTCTTTACACTAATTTCTTAGGCCTTTATATTGTTGACATGTCACTACCTTATCTTTTTTTTTGTATTTATTTGGATAATTTTATTTTTGTAATTTTACATTATATACATTCATTGTGGGATGGTTTTAGTTTTATTTTTATACTATTTCATGGAGTTTATTGATCATTAATATATTATCTCTTGATACTATATATATTATAGAGGGAAATGCCTCCCATGTTGTGATTTTTATACTCACAATGTTGGTCACAAACCTGAGGCCTGCTGAAGGTGGTACTTGGGGTTCATTATCTACCTTTCTTTATTTTAGATCTATGTGGGGTAACTTTGAAGGTAGGGGGTTTTGACATAACTTAAATCTTCTTTTCTTCCTTGTGAGTTTATTTCTATATGACCTCTTTTACCATATATGAAACATCTTCTCATTCCATTGAGACATTTATATGCGTGGTTCTTCCCATATTTTTTGAAACATAGGATGTTGAATGGCCCTTTTCACCTAAAAATCCACAAAAAAACATTTTTATATTATTTTACACATTAATAATCTCACCTACATCCAAGTAATTAATCATAACTAAAAATATCTAATTATACATAACCATAATATATTTAACTTTGGATCTTATCCCATTTAGTTTCTCATTCATACAACCACTATATTATCCTAACACCCATTGTAAACTTGGTTCCTATCGGTTCCATCCATTTACTAAATCCAAAATGGTTAGTTTGATTATATCAAATGAAATCATGAAAAAAAATATATGAGGAGGATAAATACTAATATATCCTAAACCATGTCATATTTTATTCAACTATTTAGTTTAATCCAAAAATAATGATAATTATCCTTAACATAATAATATTTGAGGTTATATAAGAGTTTTAACTTGTGATTCTAAATCGTAGACTTGTTAACCCATGAAAGTATCTTAAACTCTTAAATTTTACTCATATGATCACTTCATAACCTCTAATGTTATCTAAAATTGTTCTTTTATAACAACTATATTGCCCCATAACTTAATCAAACCATAATTAAATGATTTATAACAAGGATTTAACTTTTTTATATTTAGTGGATCTTTTCATTTTAGAGTTTATATAATTAGGAAAACCACTATAATACAACATGGACATTTCTATATATTGATCATTTTTTCCAAAAAATAGGATATTATGTTTACACTCATGTTTCATTCATGACACGTTTACTTAGTTCAAGACATGTCGCCATTAACCTTGACATAATCCATACAGATCTTTGATCCTTAGGAAAAACATTGGAAAACACTTGATGATAAAAATAAATCTAAGTAAGGGATAAAAATAAAGGAATATTGTCAATTCTTTTTGAACATTCAACAAAACCCATAAGAAATTTTTTATTTTTTACATAATAAACATTGAGATCCAAATAATAATTACATATTCATGAAATAAAAATAAAATCCCAAAGTTTTCATAAAACATTTTATAATAAATAATAATAATAAAATAATAATAAAATTACTTGGTAAAACATGAGAACTCATGAAAATGTTTCCTTGAAAAAAAACATTTCACCATTATAATATCATAAAAATTAATTACCTTAGGAAATAAAAGTATTTATTTTAAAATAGATAAAAAATTGAAAATTCATATAGGAATCTTGGATCATTGTAATTAAATTCACCCTTACACAAACCATTATAAATTAATTCCCATTCTGGTTAATTCAGACATATACTTTAGGAGCAACTTAATTATTGTTAGCTTCATCACTTGACCTGATCTATTGGAGAGATATATCATGGTCACCCGTTATTATATTTATATTTATATCACATGTTATCATATAAAATGTAACTTTATCATGATAAAAACAAATAAAATATTTTATTTCCATCATAAAACCCATAAAATTAGACATTATAGGAAAAAATAAAAACCACTTTCTAAAAATGAGAATAAATATGCTTTTCTTTTGAAGATTTTGAAAAATTAAAAAATACCAGAACAATAGGAAGATGATATATTTTGAAAAAATATATATTCTTGTAGATATATATTGATAACAAATAATTACTATTATTTCAAGAGAATGTGTTCATGCGATAAACATCAAAAACATTCTTTTTTAACATTTTTAATGAAAGTTAAAAGTGTGTCATTTAGAAACATTTTGACAAGATTACTTTTAATATTTTTTAAATAAGGTTCAAGATAGTAAAAAAATATTTTTATAAATCCTTTAAAATTATATCTAAACTTCTTTTAAATAATTTAAATATCATTTACATGGAATATAAATAGTTCAGAATATTTTTAACAATATTTCAAGGAAAAATCCCTTATGGCTTTGGTAAATTTTAATAAAAAGAACTTTGAAGTGTAGAACATGAAATGGATATGTAAAACAATTTAATTTCATTAAATTATTTATATATACATTCATATAGTATATTATACATCACATAAAATAAAACATGTACTGAATATATAATAAGTCTCAAATAAAGAAAATTGCTATAAGAAATCCCTTATGAATTTAGTAACTTTTGAATCAAAATTGCATTAAAGGATAGAACATAAAAATAATTGTAAGGACAGTTGGATTTTATTAAATTAATAATAAATGATATTAATATGTAATTTTATACACCAAAAAAAGTAAAAAATGTATTGAAAATGGCATATGTCTCAAAGAAAGGAAATTGAGATGAGAAATCCCATACCTCAAGTCTGACTCACCACGTACGTTCTTTAACTCATGTATAATGAACATATATTAATTATTTACGTGTTTAAGAAAATTTTAAAGATTTATTACCTTATAATAATATCTTTTATGTTATTGATTACCATTCCTTATATTGTCACTAATTCTATTAAGTTCATGACAGGCATTTTGAGGACATTCGGTTCATAATCCCAAAACAACATTGATAGGTTGACAATGGTAAAAGGGTTAATTTTTAAATAATATATAGAATATCATTCATTAAATAATTATCTTTTTAATACATTAAAAATAATTTTTGAAGCATTAATGTAAGTATTTCATGAAAAATGAAGCACAACATTTCATGGAGATGGTAGTTCATACGTACACATGAATGAAGTTTTCATTTTTATTATGGGTGGAAAAAAAAGTAAATTAGATAGTGTTGTAATTTTTTAGAATCATAAATATTTGATAAATTTCACATTTATTCATTAGTTCCATACTATTTACTATCTATTTGAGAAACTAATGAAAATTTAATCACATTGTTTCATAGAGGTAGTAGTCCACATGTACACACGAGCGATGTTTTCATTTCTAATGAGAGAACAAATAAAAAGCTAGATAATATATTATCTTTAGAGAAACATAATTATTTTTAAAATATCATATGTACATACCTTAAATAAATCACAATAACCATCCATGGAGGTGGTGATATAAAATTAAATTAATCTGTTGTACAGACAGTAGTCCATGCGTACGTATGCTCGATGTTTTCCTTTCCCATTAGATGGGAAAGGTGATGGAAAAAGGTTATACCATAAGCATAATGATATATCAGTATATTATATATACTTATTTTATTATATCATTAGTTTTATGATATATTTGATGGAGGTAGAATAATAAATAAACTTAAAATAAATTGGTTAATACATATACCTTCTCTTTTGATGTCCTCCTTTAGATTGGGCTTAAGGAATTTGAAGGAGAGGTTTATGGTCATACGAGGGGATTAGGGACATGGTATAGAAATTTTTTCAAGGAATTTGGGAATATTTTTTAGACAAAACTAAAAACATATGTTCCTTTGGATAGCATGGACTGGTCCCCTTGTATAAGAAAATAATCTATGGCATTTTTAAAATGTTTCAATTTTTAGGGTTCTTGGAAGTAATTTTAAAAATTACAAGTGGAAAATACAGAAATCATGCATGAAAAGATCAAAAATTTACCATCCAGTTGATTTAAGATAGTATTATTCATATTTTTGAATGATTTAAAAATATTTTTTGAATATTAAATACCATTTAGAGTCATTTTAAAAAACTATTCAAGTAATTTGAATTTAAACATAACAAGAAAACAATGGAATTCAAATTAAAACACATAAATCATCATTTATCCTTCAAAATTTTCTATAATATACATGTAATACAAAAATATAATAATTTTTAGCATTTTTAAAATCATTGATGTGATTTTTCTCTTGTTATTATAAACATTATGTTAATGTGATGTAAGAATTTTCAATAATTATTATATTTTAAAAATTAAAAATAAATTATAAACAATAATATAATTTATTTACCATCATTATAGTCATATTTTTTTATTCATAATCTATATTTACTCTTATCATTACCATGAAAATACATTAAAGATATTAAATGAGAGAAAGTGATATTTTTGTAAATATATTATTATTAATATAAAAGGGTAGTCATAATCATGTAAAGTGGATCCAAAATTAACTAGGTATGAGGGAGTGGTCAATAAATACTCATTAAACCATTTTGAGATAATATTTTTTGATTCTATCACATAATTATATCCTTAATTAACCCGTTTTACCCATTACTATAGTGATAAACATTTATCACAGTTACTATTCATTATGGTTGAAAATGAAATGGATCGTATTAAATAATTAAAACATCATAGTTCAAAATATTGAATAAATTTTATATGATTCAATTTTCTGAAGAGGTAAAAAATACCCTAAATAGATGTATTCAAAATGAAACAAAACCTTGTTTTTATAATAAAAAATTATTTTAAGCATGAAAATGATTTTACAAAAAAATCAGGTATAATATTTATTATCATATAAATAGTTAAATTATGTTCAATAAAATGATAATTTTTTACTTTTAAACCAAATCCTAAATACAATGGGACTTTTTAATTACTTAATTTAAATAAAAGAAATGATAGTTTTGGGAAAATTGGTATTATTCACTACTAACACAAAAATCAATTTTTCAGAAAAATACCAAAAATATGTCCTAATAATCTTATAAAATAATGATTAAAAATAATAATTTTATTAAATAAAATATATAAAAGTGTCATATAATAATTATAATAACCACACACAAATAGTATTGAAATCTGATTTTTAAAGAAGATGTATATTTGAAGTATTAAATTAATTTAAACTCATTCATTATCTTGTAATCGTCTTTATATGAATGTTATTTTATTTTATAAATATATGATCTATAAATTTTCATAAAATCATTCATCTATAGTGATTTACTTAATTATCTTTGATAAAAATATGTTTCACAGATAAATTAATTTTCTGGGCAGACACGTGAGATGTTGGGCATCATTAATGGACTTTGGAACTGTTGGATACTCTTCTTCTAGGGTTGAGCTATGAGATGGATATACCCTTAATCTCTTGGTTTGGTATTATTTTACTGAGCATATATATATTCATCTACCTTATCCACACCTTGATTTTGGTTACTCTCCTTCCAGGGGAGGTGGAGACGTGCGGGGTATGACATGTGCTTTCCATGTTTAGCTTCTCATGGTTAGATGATTCTACTCTCCTGTTATAGGTGTTTAAGACTCAATGGGTAGTTTATATACTCACCATTTTTATCCCCTTGTGTTTTCATGATCATACTTTCACTCTTTGTTGGGTAGTGTTGTACTCTTCCACTATAACTTGCATTTGTTATCGTTATCTTCTTATTGCATCTCTTACTTCTCCCCCCCACCCTAGATTTTGAGGTGTCCTACTAGGTATTTATATACTCACCCCTACATGGGATTTTCCCACACATGTTGTGTCTTATGAAGATGATAGATAGGTTTACTTTTGACTACAAAGGAGCTTAGGGGTGTTGGGAGTTTGGACTGTGTATGGTGGTTGTAGCTCCAAATTTAGGAGTCGATCTCTCTAAGTTGTTTATTTTTTCTAGTTCTATTAGGTTTGGGGATATTTTTGGATGCACGTGTGTTTTCCACCTTTTAATTTTCCTCTTACACTACCATACTCTTGTATTGTCTAAAGGTTAATTCATTCTTTGTTTTTAAGGTTGGGACCGAAGCCTCAATTTATTATTTAATGCATTATTGGTTTAATTTATAGCAGTGTTGCATCTTTTATTCTTTCCCAATACACTTTTTCATAGATATGGATATGTGTGTGCATACAAGTACATAGGAAAATTCCTCCCTTAGTTAGTTATGCCTTCGATGCTTGTCACCACCCCCTGATCAATGGAGGGAGGCTTGGGGTAGTTGCATCTTGAGCCCTGAATTGGGTCGGGTTGTGACATATTTGTAACATAGAAAATTCATTCCTTAGAATTTTGTTTGGAACTATCACTTTAAGAGGATTGGTTGGGTTTAGGGAAATAGTATCAAAATGTCCCGAGTATGGATCTCAAGCTAGGGAATCCCATGATGTTGTGGTGTCTAACATATCCATTCACCAGGACCCTGACTACCTGCTAGTCGAGTAGGAATTCCCAAACCTTTATTACTGGGATCAGTGGTACATGCACCATATATGATTGATTCTTTAACTACCCTTCTTGAGTCAACTCTCTATTTTTTATGATATATATATATTCTCATCTGATCATGGTACACCTTGAAAACTTTTAGGATTCCTTCATGATGATAGTCATCTAGGATACCAGCTATAGTTCATGACAATCATTCAATGAGTAATGATGCCCCAGTTCAAGGTCTATCCCACAACCCCCTTACTCATGGTGGGCAGGTAGTAGCACCTCCACCTATCGAGTAGTATATCATTCTAGAACAATAGTCTTAGGATGTTCATAGTCTTAGTGTGTTCATTGAGTTCTAGCATCAGAGACCATTGAGGTTCCATGTAAAGCTAGATCCTCAAGTAGTAGAGGATTTGATAGAGTCAGTGGTCCATATATTCAGACTTTTTTAGACCCTGATGGATAATGTGGTGGAACTAGTAGCAAAACTTTTCCACAGAGAAGTTGGTAATTGGTGGAGCCTTATTACATATATTCATGATGATTTGACACTCTCATGGACTGACTTCCAGCAGCTATTTCATGAGTAATACCCCTCATTCTTGCACTTAGTTTGGATTCAGGAGTTATTGGAGCTATAGCAGAAAGGGATGATGGTGGATGAGTACGTAGAGAGGTTTACAAACCTTATACATTACTCCCTTGACATGATCTGGGATGGCTACTTCTGAGCATGAAATTTTGAGAAGGTACTTTTTAGAGATATCTGCGCAAGTGTGGTACTCTTGTGCATCCCCACCTATGATGAGGTGTTGGATTGAGCACTAGTGATAGTGAGATTTCTGCCATAGGGATTTTAGATAGATGGATATGGAAGTGGGTTCCACATAGCTAAGTCATCTGTAGAAGATAGAATATGTCTTGTGCTAGGATCTAAACATAGGAAATCCTCCCATGATTTGGTTTAGGTATGTAGTCAGAGGCAGCACAGATGACCAAGGCATCATAGAGAGGGGTAGTGACTCAATTAAAATGGGGGAGGTCACATGGCATGATACGACATGAACAGATATGGAGAGAAGCCCAGGAAGATAGCTAATGGACCTCCACGGCATAGGTTGCACCATGACCAAGGATCTCCTAGTAGTGGACAAGGTGGTCCCTAGGGATTCAAATATGGAAGATGAGAAGTAGGAGATATATGTGGTGGAGGACGTTCTGAGATCCTTCCACCACCCCCACTAGGCATCCCCCTTAAGGCTTAGGGAGCCTGATGTTAGGTTTGTGGATAGCTACAGGATTTGGATGTATATGATCCCATTCAGCATGAAATGATTAGAGATATGATCTTTTTTTATTATACCATTTATTCAGTATTAGTGGCCATAGGTGGCAGTAATTCCTTTATCTCTATAATCTTGTTGTGACAGATGGATCTCCCAATTGAGGTTCTAGCCCAAAAGTTTCATCTTGAAGTTCATATAGGGAACGCTTCTTCTATATCTTTTATCAATCTGAAGTATGAGTTATCTCTTGTTGGAGAGAGGTTCATATGGGACCTTTTGGTTATCACAATGGAACCATATGGCTTCATATTGGGTATGGATTGTCTATCCATAGTCTGATCCCAGATGACTATCAGTGTAGACAAGTCAAATGCCTCTGCACTGATGGGATGAGGTTCTCCTTTTCTAGAAAGAGAGATCACATGGTAGGGCAATTGGGTTCTATGAACCAAAGGATACAACCCATCACATATCAATTTAAAAGTATAGAACTGAGTAAAGCAGGATCTCCATGCATCTTGGTTCTTTCAATTTTAAAGGATTATATGGACATCTTCCCTGAGGACGTTTTTGAACTACCTCTAAGGCGGGAGATGGAGTTTTGCATTGAGATACATCCTGACACCACTCTTATATCTTCTATATCATATTAGATGACCCCTATTTATTTCTAGAAGATACTTTTTCTATTGGAATACCTTCAATAGAAAGGTTTCATCAGAACCTGTGTATCCCCTTAGGTGTCTCTAGTGTTTTTTGTGAAAAAGGAATAAGGGAGTTTGTGTTATTTCATGGATTATGATCACTTAAACCAAGCCATGATAAAAAAAGATCCCCTTATAAAAAATTTATGACCACTTTTACCAGGTTTGAGGTGTGATATGGTTCTCAAATATCCATCTCTAGTCTGGATACCATAAGTTGAGGGTTCATGAGGCTAATATTCCAAATTTTTCATTCTAATGTCTCTATGGACACTATCAGTTCATAGTAATTCCCTTTGGTTTGATAAATTACCCCACTCTATTTATCGCTTTGATAAACTAGGTATTCTAGATGTACTTGAACTATTTTTTTGTTAGCTTCATCGATGACATACTCTTATACTCTGCAATAGAGGAGCATGCGGAGCACTTGAGGATGGTCCTAGACTTTCTTTGAGAGCTCCATCTTTACAGAAATATCTCTATGTTCTAGTTCTTTATTCATGAGGTTCACTTTATAAGGCATGCCATTTATGATCATGGTTTAGTCGTAGACCCAAAAATAATTGACTTAGTGCTTTCTTGGGATACACCTAATAACATGTCATAGGTGCGGAGACTTAATGGCTTGGTGGGGTAATACAAGAGTTTTTTGGCAGACTTATCCAGAATCGTGGCCCCTTTGAATACCCTAATATGGAAAGGGAATTCATTTTCCTAGTATTATTAGTGCCAAAGGGACTTTGAGGAGTTGATGATAAGGCTGAAAAGTGATCATTTGTTGATACTACCAGGGGAGGGCATGGATTTCATAGTGTAATTATGATGCCTTGGGAGCTGGTCTTGGCTGCATATTGATGTAGTGGTAGGAAGTTATCACCTACGAGTCAAGGAAATTGATACCCCACAAGAAAAACTATGCAAATCATGACCTAGAGTTGGTATTGGTAGTTTTAAACCTGAGGATGTGGAGACACTACCTTCTAGGGTAGTTCTTTTTTGGTTTACTCAAACCATTAGAGTCTCAAGTATGTCTTTACATAGAAGAACTAAACCTGAGATAGTTCTTCTAGTTTGAGTTATTGTAGGAATATGACTTCAAGGTAGTCTATACTCTAGGGGAGGGAAATGTTATAGAATATTTCCTTAGTAGGAAGTCTCAGGATCACATAATGTGGGATTTTTTGGAGTATATATCCTCCTTGCAACTGACCCTAGTGGAGTAGGAGGGTAAAGATTTTATTCAGTCAATGGTGTTGAATCCATTGAATTTTGAGTGTGTGAGAGAGTCCTAGCTGGGATACATCGACTGTGAGGTATTACGTAAGGAATATAACCATATGGATATTATGAAGGAGGTAATCATGTCATCTTATTGTAGGGTTGGACAGTGGTTACAGTCATGTTGCGGGAGGAGGTGATGTGAGAGTTCCACTCTTCTCTTGTAGTTGTACATCCCAATGTGGGGAAGATGTACAGAGACCTTTAGTGTCATTTTTTGTGGTCCGGAATGAGATGAAGGATATCTGAGTTCATATCTTGTTTCCTCACTTGTTAGCAGTTGAAGGCTAAGCACCTAGTTCTAGTAGGTTTGTTACATCCCCTTGAGATCCCAAAGTTGAGATGGGATTCCATATCCATGGACATTGACATAGGTATTTTGAGCATAGATAAGATCCATGAAACCATCTAGGAGATAGTTGATTGACTCATAACACACTTCCTTTCTATCATGGAGAAGAGTTTTGTAGAGAGTTTGGGGCAGTTTTATGCATGGGGGTCATCCTCCTTCATAGAGTTCCCCTGAGGATTGTCTATAATTGTGACACATGGTTTATGGTACACTTATAGAGAATCCTGCAGGAGGAATTTGGAACCCACATGAGGATATGTATATCCTTTCACCCCCAGATCGATGTCCATACCAACCACACTATTTAGGTTTTTGAAGATATGTTGAGGGATTGTGTGTTGGACTTTGACCAGAGCTGGGAGGATCACCCACCCTTCATAGAGTTTTCCTACGACAACAGATACCACTCTACCATCAGCATGGTACCTTTTGAGGACCTATACAAGAGACCCAACAGGTCAACTTTGTGCTGGATATAAATTGGTGAGTCACCTATTATGGGCCCAGAGATAGCGCATGTGAAAACAGAGAAATTCCAGGTCATTCGTGAGTGGATGAGGATGGCCCAGAGCATACAAAATTCTTATACAAATCACCATTGTAAACACTTAGAGTTTGATCAAGGAGGCCATGTTTTTCTGAGAGTCTCCCCATGAATATTATTGAGGAGTTTTGGATGGGGAGGCAAGCTATCCATGAGGTTCATCGCACTGTTCGAGATTATGCAGAGGGTTGTGAGTTTCTTACCACCTTTCCCTACCCACATAGTTGGAGTGGGTGCATGAAATCTTCCACATGTCACAAATGAGGTGATATGTTCATGAACTCATGTATGTCATCGACTGAGGAAAGGTGGACATTGAGGATGGACCCACTTTTTAGTATCACCCAGTGGTGATGAAGTATTGGAAAGAGTATACTTTTCATGGAAAAACCACCCCCTTGGTCTATATGTTGTGGAAGCATGAGAATGTGCAGGACAGTTCCAAGGAGTGGGAGATCCATGTGTAGGCTCAGTATCTTGAGTTGTTTATTTAGTTATTTCTTTTTGATGATGAAACTATTGAAGGATGGAATTATTTAGAGACATTTTTCCCTTTTAAGACTTTGAAATTTTTCTATATATACTTCCAGAGCTAGGAACTGAGATGGTGTGTGATTCTGAGGCCCGGTGTGCCTGGAATTAATTTTATAAAAATTAATAAAATATTTTTTATATTCCACATGTAAATATTCTTAAAGAAAATGGAATAACACTTAATAAATAACTCATATAATAAATTTGATACTAGGTTTGAGTTTGGAATGTGGTGTTTACCCTAGGTGCAACATAAAATTAGTCGGTGCAAGGTGTTCAGAATCCCCAATCATTGGTGCTTCGTTAAGTGAATTAAATAATTATTAAATTAGTTAATTAATTAATTTCAACGCAATAGATAAATCTATAACTGTATCTCCATGATGATTTATCTAGGGTTATATTCATAAACCCCATTATAAAATCATGAGCTCTATATTCCTCTTCCATTGTAGAATAACGTTGGATGATGAAGAAACACAAGATCATAGAATATCAGGACGAAGAAAATGTAGTGACATCTCTTGATCATTGGTATGCATGTTCTTCATCATCAAATGATCCATAATCGAGGTAGAACTCATCATTTTGTTTTCTACACCCCTTGAATAAATATTTGAGTGGATCGATTGTTTTTCTTCAAACTTCACCCTTGTTTGTAGCATTTTCATGTGCCTGAGTACTAGAATTCAATTAATTTCAATTATTATATAAACCTAAAATCTAAATTATTGATCATTGGGAATGAAATCTTGGACAATGATCATTTATACCTTTGTTATTGTGATTTTACCCCTTTTTTCTTTATGATCATCATTAATTGGACCCCAATGTCCTAGGTCAACAATTGTCGGGTGGTACCGAGCCTAATCAGACCACCAGATTCATAGCAGTTTCCCAAAAAAAGATCTTATTAATGAACTAAGCATAGATCTGGGAACATTGTGAGGCATGGATGAATTTTTTGGTGATTTGAGATTAAGTAATTTAATATATCACCATTATCATCATGAAAAATTAATGATGGAACCCCCAACAATTAACGGAGTCAATTTCTAATGAACAGCAGCCAGATCCATGATTTTTATCGAAATACTTCAATTTTGGATAAAGATAGGGATGAAATCAAAGTAATATCAAGAATATTTTAACATGGGAATTGGATCTAGAAAACTGGTAAAAACCCAACTACACACCGTGTGTAATGATAATCACATTGTGTGTATCCCCCTCAGTAGTGAAGGTTAGAGTTTCCGGAAAGTTAAAGATGACATGGTGTGTATCCATCCTACACATCGTGTAACCACTTCCTAGATAGAAACCCTATTTGATGGATCACATAGGTGGGAAATGTGTTGATGTACATGTCCAGGTACACGGCTATGTACTTAGGTATATGGACATGGGTTTTGGTACATGAACACGGCCAGTAGCACATGACCCAGTCCTCAGGTATCTTGGACACAACATTTAGTCCACCAACATAGTGTGTACTCCAACACAGTCATGATCCTTGTGTCAGTTTGATACCTAACTAGGAGATGAAGCAGGACCACACGCCATGTGGGTCCCCTCACACATTGTGTGTCCCTAGTTACTTTTTTAAGAAACATCAATCATCCATATCTCCTTCGTTTGAACTTGGATTTTGGACCACGAGCAGCCTATCCTAATTTTTTTCATGTAGAATGTGATGGTGAACTCTTTTTCTGCAATGGAGATACAATTTAAAATGTTCTGAACATGGATATTACTTATGAAATGCTCGATGATGGTAGTGATCATTCAGGATCACCAGAGACCTTCCGAGTGACACCCTCCTACGAGGCAAGGAATGGGTCCTCGATGACTTAGAGTGGAACCCTATATAAAATCTAGGTATGGTTCCTCAATCTTCAAAATGGAACCCTTCTAAAGGGTAGGGCATGGGTCCTTAATGACTTAGAGTGGAACCCTCCATCCTTGCTAGGTATGGGTCCATGACCTTCTGAGTGGCACCCACCTGAGGTGTCAGGGAATGGGTCCTCGATGACATAGAGTGTCACCAACTAGTTAGGTTGGTCATGATCCCTCTACCATCATAGTGGAACCCCTTTATTATACTAGGGCATGGGTCCACTACTTAAATATTGTGCCCATCTCTTGTGTGTCATAATCTGAGGCATGGTTTGACTTAGACGATTACCTTCTGGGAAGATGAGTGAGATGTTGGGAATAATTGATGGACTTTTGGAACTGTTGGCTACTATTCTTCTAGGGATGAGCTATGAGATGGAGATCCCCTTAATCTCTCATTTTGGTCTTCTTTGACTGAGAATATATATATTATTCTTCTGTATCTACACCTTGGTTTTGGTTAATCTCCTTCCAGTAGAGGTGAAGATGTGCGTGGTATAGCATGTGATTTCTTTATTTAGATTCTTGTAATTAAATGAGTCTACTCTTATTCTATCGGTGGATAATACTTTACGAGTAGTTCATCTACTCATCATGTTTATCCCCTTGTGTTTAGATGAGTTAATTTCACTCTTAATTGGGTTGAGTTATACTATTTCATTGTATCTTGCATCTACTTTCTTTCTCTTCCTAATGTATCCCTTACTGCTCCCTCATTCAGCTTTTGGGGCATCCTATTGGGTATATATATACTCACCCTTGCATGGGATTTTCCCATACATGTTTTTTCTTATACAGATGATGGGCAGGTTAACTGTGACTATAGAGGATCTTAGGGATACTAGGTTCTTGGACCAAAAATGGTGGTCATAGCTTCAGATTCAGGGGTCGGGCTCTCTTAGCTATTTACTTTTTCCAGTTCCGTCAAGTCAGGACATATTTCCATTCAGGTATGTATTTTCCGCATTTATTTTTTGTCTTACACTACCATAATCTTATACTATCTAGAGGTTCATGCATGCTTGGTTTACTTTGTAATGGTGTTGAATATTTTTTTCTTTCTAACTACACTTTTTCATCAAGACGGTTGTGTGTGTGTGGGTATAGGTACTTAGGAAAATGCCTCCCAAATTATTTATGCCTTTGGTTCTTGTCACCACCCCCGGGCCTATAGAGGTGAGCTTGGGGTAGTTTCATCTTGAGCGCCACCTTGGTTCATTTCGTGACAATTTATCTCATTTTTTGGTTACTCGTGTTCATACCCGTCAATCCAATATCTAAGTTATAAATGAAATATTTAAATAATCATATTTTAATAGAATATTACTATTCATTTTAAGCTCATTATTTTATGTGGTTCAAATAATCAAACATAATATTCTATTTAAACTAGAAATTAGGGGTGTTTTATCACATATTCTTTGATAAATATCATCTATATAACATCACTTATGTTAGTTCTATGTATTACTATTGAATAAACATCTAGTCCAATAGATCATTGATGATATCCCATTCAGTTCTTTCATATTTGGAAATTTCATCTATCAAATAAAGGAACTCCTCTTATGTTGATGTAATTATCCATGTTTAAAATTATAAATTTACATATTCATATATATTGACATTTTTAGCTATGATACCACTTGTTACAACCATAGTCTTGATCACACCCTATGATCGGGTGAATTGAGGTTTGTAGTTTTTCTTTTTCTTTAACTAGATATTGTTCATGTGTTTTCAAGAACTCTAGGAACCAATCAATATTAAAAAAATACAAAATCTAAGTTTTAAAAATAAATATACTCATACATATATTTTACTTGTTTCTCCACTAAGGGATACTCAAATAAGCATATGTCAATGATATTTCATCTTACCAGAGAATATAACTACTAACTAAATAATATTAAAAAGTTTTAGAACTTGAAATGTCTATCCAAGGTGCACTCCCTTGGATTATCTCTCTACGTCTTGACCCCAAGGTTCCAGGTTTGATTCCTCATAAGGAAACATGCACTCTATGCTAACAAACCTTTCATGGGCCCCTCTACCCCGTTGGGAACTGGCCTAAGCCCAAGGGTTGGCTACCTTTGGCCTCGCTGGGGACATACAGCACGCAGGTTGGTAGGCACCCCAATACCTCGTTACCCAACAACACATTTGTAGTTGGGGTTTGTCTTAGTGGTAAGCACCCCTTAATTATATATGAAAAATGGGGGTTCAAAACCCATTTGTGGCATGACTGTAGCAGTAATGTAGAGACTATTGCAGCAGCGGCTTGTAGCAACGATGGGCACTGTAGCGGCTGTAGGGTACTGTAGTGGCAGTAGGGGGTACTTTAGCAGTGGCGGGTACTGTGCGACACTATAACAGTGTGGGTAGTGTAGCAGTACTATTCACAGAATGGGCCTTAGGCCAAAAAAATGGGCCAACATGCCATGTAATGGGCTAAATGTCCACTGGGCCTTCGGGATATGTAATAGGTCTCCCTATACCCAGTTAAAGAGGTCTTTTCTTTACTTTAATAATTAATGAGGCTTTGGCCCCAACCTTTAAAATATGAATATATATATATATATTAACTTCCATTGACAAGAATAGAACTTCAACAAACTTCTCATTACCATAACTCCTATATTTGATGTAGCAATTTTACTTCCCTATAAAATATTTAAAAAATCATTCTTTATTCTATAAATATTCCATAAAAATAAGTTGTTAAATTTTTTCCATCATAAATAGTAATAATTTCATGGGATTTTAATTTATTCTACAAAACTTGCATATTCAAGTCTTTGAGAAAATAAGACTATATTTTCATTCAATATTATATTATACCTACACTTCTAATCATTCAAAAAATAAAATGAAATTTATGCATTCATTCCTCTTGATAACACAAGTCTAGATCCTTTAACAACTTCCATGATTTCCTCCAATTGATTCTTTACATATATCGACCTGGAATAATTAAATTATTTCCCATTGTATTTCCTTCACATGATACGACAGATATAAATCTCATAATAAAGTTTTTAGAATAACCATTTTAATCTTATTATATCCACATATTACTCCTATAAATAAAGTTAATTTTCCAAGTTATACTTATATAACCTTTATACCTCCTAGTTTAATATTATATAGAGTTTTTTTAATCATACACAACCCTCAAATATCACATATTAATCTTACATAGAATTTTTTAATCTTATGCATTATTTAAGCTTACCATACTATTAAAAAATAGACTTCTCTTTAATTTTACATAGATTTTAAACTTTGAAAATTTTCTCTCCATCCTTCTTCAAATTTATTTATGCATACTCACATATCTTCTACTAACATAATATATCATAATATACCTATTTTTTCCTTTCAAATATCTCTATATCCTCTTTGGTAAGATTAAACCCCCAAAAAAACATTTTTTATTATTAATAAACACAATCACAGCACTTCAATCACTCCTCTATAGATCTAAAATCTCTAAGTCCCACAATAATTGTTCCAAAAATCCTTAATTCAAACATAGTATCAATCATGTATAATACATATAAAAAAACCTAGTTCATTGGAGTAAAATTAATATAATTTTATTTTTTATGTTCAAAGGGATTATGTTCCTTATATTTTATCATAAATTCCTTATCATTATCTTATCCTTTCCCTTGACTACATCACATCCTAAGCATGACTAATATTTTTTCCCCAACAAATAATGAAATACTCACAAGTTCCAAACTACAAACCCTAGAATAAATCTAAACCAAATATTTAATATAACTTTTTCATGACCTATCTACACTAGACCCCCCCCCTCCCCATGGATACTAGAAAAGATTGGAGGGACCCATAAAGCTCTATTTTAATTAAAAATAAGTTTTAAATAAGAACTGTGGGGATAAAATAAACAACATTGGAAAAAATTCTATATAATCCCAAGAAATCAAAACAAACAACCAATCAACACTAGTTAAAATTGATAAAATGACCCAAAATCACAACATAATTCATGTATTGTCCAAAAAAATAAAAGAAAATTTCTAAATGATAAATAAAAAATGAAATGGCTCATAAGGAAGTAACTCAAACACTAAATGAACATTGTATAATGAGATAATAATATCTATCCTAGTCACTAACTATGTCTTAACAATATTTAAAAATTAATTATAGATGTAATAATGAGTATACAAGTATAATCAATAGGTTCCTCCCCAAAAACTCTCCTACCAATGTGGAATAATCATCCTAAAACCTCATTGAATAAATAGAAAAATTGAATCGTTACCTATATGAAGACAACTAAAATGATCTCACCAAGTATCATGAAAAAAATACATGTTAAAATTGAATAATATATTTATCATGAAAATATATTGTGAAGGTATCCCATAATCGCTTCCTCATTGATCTGGTCACCATAACATCCCAATGACTAATGTCATGTAACTCCCATCACATCCATATCTATATCTCATAACCAAATATTTTTTTTGCATACCACATCAACATTACAAATCCATAAACCACATAACCACATACCATATAACCACATCACCACTATATACCATAACAACATACCACATCTACATGAAATTACTTCAAACCACATCACAACCATAACATCATAACCACAAAACATCCACATCCATATAAACACATTATATCTAGTAGGGAGTGTGGGATACAAGGGTTATTTATCCATATATATCACTCACATCATGGATGATAGGGGTACACCCATAACTTAAAACCTTATATGGGAATTGTTAAGGTTTTTAGACTTCAGTGGTGGTGTATAAGAAATAATAGAATATAAAAAAAATATAGTAGGCATAGAAAACTAACCTAGGGTTAAATTCATATTAAGTCACCACTACGGTCACACCAAATATCAAAATCATCAATTCTATACAATAAAAAACTATAATCAATACAATATATTGTTTCACAACATGCCAAGACTATAATTACACAAAGACCATATAATAAAAAAACTTCTTCCCATTCATATTCCACTACCAATCCTTCATTAATCATTGAAAATTTATAAACCATATTAATTTTAGTATCTAACCACTTTATAAAAACCTCTACTCACTTTTAACTTAATTTATTATTTATTTCCATTTACCAAAAAATTAATCCCCCAAATTATTTCACAAAATTTACAATGCATTAATTAAAAATTTGATTACACAATTAATTTCACCATGATTCCATGTACCTAAGAAAATATGACACACTAGCCATATCAACCATAAAATATCACCATAACAATAAACTAGGAAGATCTCACATCATCATATTTATCACTTCCATGGTAATAAAAAAAATAAACATTAATCACAACTATTTACAATAACAAAAAACTACATCACCATCTATTGTTTTACACATCAATAGTCAACAACCAACCTCTTACTTTACCATAAAAAATCAACAAACATGTTTATACATTAGGAATAATAAAGTACTTAAAACAAAAAAAAGGATTATCTTTTAATTACATACTCGTTTTTAATTTATAATTTTATTCTCAAAATAATAAAAATAATAATAAATATTTTTATTTTTAACTTTCATCCTACCATTACCATATTTAAATTATTCAACTTATTTTAAACATTAATTCACATAGAAATAACAAAAATTTAATTCATCGTTATATTATTAGTATAATAATGATTCAGTAACATAAAAATTTACAACAAAAGAATAGAAATATTATACGGACCACACCACTTTGTATTTAGTCAAATTAATTATTTTTAATAGGATATATTTAACTCCTTACTTAAACAATGTTAAATCATGATTACTATGCATAAACATAGTAAATAAATAAGACATAATTTAAATCGTCTACTTTTATTTAAGCTCAAACAACACAATGCCAAGAACACTAAGAAATAGATAATTAAATAAATTAAAATTCACTTAAAAAACCAAAACTCATCTCTTCGCTTCCAAAAGAAATCCAAAACCTTTTATATTACCTACAACACCACAAAAAAAAAGTATAATACTATAAAAATACGTTCCTCTACACACACATACACATATATATATATAAACTAATAAAATAAACACATATTATAAACATAAAGATAAATAAAAACCAATAAAACTAAAAACTATAAACATAACTAAATGTATAACATAAAAATTTATATCTTTTTAGTAGTAGTATAACATTGAACACACTAATGAATTTAAACAATTATATATTGAATAAATTGAAATAAATAAAGTCATACCAAGATGGGGTTGATCAAAAGAGAATAGGGAAGAGGTCACTATAGAAGGATGAGGTCATCAATAGGTTATGTTGTGGGGGATTATACAGTGATGAAGTTTTGTATTGGTGTTAGAAAGATGGTGAAAAAGTCCTTGGAGATATTTATAGAGGTGGGAAAAGGATTGTGTAGTGGAATTATTGACTAACATCATCATAAGGGGATTATAAAATTCTGGATATTAGATGGAATAATGTCGGGGATGGTAAAAATCATATGGTTGTATGAAACCATCATGAGAGACTAAAATTGGATCGAGTGACATGATGAAAAAAATAATTGACTCTATGTGTGGTCTTTTTAATATTCATTGTTTGTTGTTTAATTAATCGATATTGAATATTAAGTTTCAATGTTGGTAATTATAATTATCAACTTTTAAAATCATTTGGTGATGTTTTTTATGTTATTTATAGTATAACCAACATAGAAAATATAAATGTTATAAATACCATTTTTTCTAGTTTTTTTAACTTGGATAGTTTCTGTGTTTCAATTCTATGTTATTGTTTTTATTTTTGTATTAAATTATTTTTAATATACTATAATTTTAATACATGTATTTATAAATGGTATAAAAATAAATAAATAGTAGGTTACATTTTTTTTCTAGTTTTCTTTGAGTTTCCAATTTAAATTCAAATTATGTTAATTTAATATTTTTTTTAATTAATAAATCAAGCATTTACATAATAATTTAATAGTAATTAAAATGATCAATTAAATAATTTTTGTTTTATGGATGATTATTCATCATAAAGACTAAATAATTTGTAATAAAAATTGTAGGATTATATACCTTGTCTATGTTGAGTATATAACTACATAATTGAAAAAATAACTAATGTTGATCTTTACTAGTTCTAAACAAAAGTGATAGTGAAGGGAGGCCTATATCAGTTCTAAAGGGAGGCCTTTTAGCAGTAAAAAAGTGCTGATAAATGGAGACATTTGTTAATGCTCAAAAAAAACACTAATAAAGAAAAAAATTTATAGTGCAATTTTTCACTGATAAGGGTACCCTTTATCAGTGTATTTTTAGTATGGATAATGGTTACCATGTATAATATAGTTTATATATACATATTTATATATTCTTAAATGTGATTTATATAATCAAAAAAATATATTAATAAAAATATTATTTATATATATATATATTTAATTACACATATTTATAATTATATACATAATTATTTCAGCATATATATATTATAAAATATAGGAATATGCACTATATATGAATGGATGGAATCTTGGGATATTTTCAATGGAAGTCTACAAGGTTCCTAGGTTTTCTCTTTGGTCATGTTTGTTCACCATTACTTAGGTTTTAATCTCCAAAAACGGGGTGGATATTCATCTATGACTCCACTTAATAAAGCTTTGGTAGGAATTTTGGACACATTTGTGGTATCTCAGTATATATTTTGTACAACTAAATATTCAAATTGAAATTTATCCCCAAAATAAAAGGGCATCGTTTCGAAGGATGATGGAAAACATTTGAATGAGGTTTCCAAGAAGCTGATTCTATATAATCATAATAAAATGGTGAATATCAACCTTATATCTCCTTTAGGGATTCAATTTTGGGTAGAAATGTCAATAAGTGATCAACATATCATGTCCTGGTGAACGTGGATGTGATTTCTAAAATATTGTGGGTGTATAAGAAATAACTTGTTGAAAGAATTTTACTTCCAAGGGTAAAGAAGTTGTGGTTTTTGGAAACCCTGGTAAGTCATGTTTCTCTTTTTTATGGTTTTTTCTATTGGTATTTTATATCAATTGGTAGAGGGTTTTATCATTATTTATTTTTATAAAAGGAATTAAAATAGTGTTCCTGGATTTTTGGAGATCATTTTCAAAAACCTTGTATTTTTCGATTCCATGAATGGTAAAATAATTTTGATCCATCAAATATGAAGAATTATTTTTCTCATGTCTAGATTCAGTTTTATGGTCTCAATTGTTTTTTATGAAACCTAAAAATCCTATATAACATTTTTTTTCTAAGTTGGAGTTCTTGTTTTTATAGACAAGGAGACTGAAAATGTGAGTTTTGGGCACTTTGGATTAATTCAAGTGGATATTTACCTTATTGTGGGTCTAGTTAACAAGGTCATTCTTTCCACTCCTGATGATGAGATTAATTTTCATTTTGTTTATGAAAATATCCCTAAATACTATGAGGGTTTAAAATTAGTTGGACATTAAAAGGGGAAATTTCATGGGCTAATTATTTTGGGGAATTATGGTTAGAATTGGCCCTTGGATTCTTATTTTAAAGGACCTTTTAAGGAGTGATGTTCTAGGACTCTAGATACTCATCCAGTTCAACCTAGTCAAATATAGGAGTTCAAGGATTCTAATGGATTTTGAGGTATCATGGCCTCCCTTTTGATGTTCCTAGACATTCAAAGCTTGGTTCTATCCAAATTACTAACTTGTTACCTCATCCTCAACCAAATATTTCATGGGATGACATTGTTGATTCTAAGTAGGTTGAGGATAGGTTGATCCATGATGGAATATCTTTTTGGGATGTTCTCTTTAAGGGTTTATAGGATGATAAGGAACTCTAATGATCAATCAGAATATGATCCTGATGCATAGGTTATAGTGGACATATGGTATTGGCAAGAACCTATTTTGGACACTACCAGAGCTAAATAAAAAATGGTGGCTTCATCTTCAAGGAAACTCAAGAAATCCCCTATCTCTTAATCGGATTCGTCTTCATTAAATACTATAAAGATACATAAGGATATGGTGGTGGATCATTCTATCTCTAAAGCAAAGGTTTTAGAGACCCTGGAAAGGGATCATGTTGGTGCTTCGGTGGAGTGTAGAAGTATCTTCCCCATTAAATAAGGTGTTATGGAATATGTAGTATTGGAGATAAAGGATGTTGTGGCTGCTAACATGGATGGAACTGTAGAGGAAACCAAGGCCACTATCAAATCTATTGGTAAAGTGTGTAATCATGTTATCATTGACATACATGGAAGAGTATAAAATATATCTTACCCAATGTGTAGGAGGTTGCATAACTATTTTGAGATTCTTATATTCAAGAGTAAAGAAGAGGATGGATAGATGGGTACTGATGATGCTAAAACAGTTGTGCCTGATATGGAAGATGATGAACCTATGGATGATGAAGGTGGGTTTTGTAGAGGACTAACACATATAGAAGGTTAAGAAACCCTCATTATTGAGGTGGGATATCCCCTCATCATATCAAGAGCATACGGTTTTTATTTGCCTCACTTTTTTGTCATTGTATGATTGTTTTGTTTGTAACCAGCTTATGTCATATTGTCACTCCTCTTGTTCCCCCTTTCTTCATTATTTTAATAGAGGGGAATTTTCAAATCATCTCTTATTGATATGAATTATATAAATAAATATATAAATACATTAAATATAGTTCATATTTGAAGTTATATATTTATTTTCATATTATATAATTTATAATATATATAATTACATTTGCATGTGTGATTATATATATTTATATATATATAATTATAATAATATATATTATAAAATATATAAATAGGTTATTTCTATAGATAAAAATATAAATGTATTAAAATATTTTGACATATGAAATTTATATTTAAAAATATAAATCATAATTGAATACATAATTATTACTAATGTCACAACCCGTACCAATGGGGCCCATGTCACAACTACCCCAAGATCGCCTCCCAAAGGTCAGGGGTTGGAGAATAGCATTGAGTAGGCATATCACACACATAGGAGGCCTTATCATAATGTACCAATACACACACACATATTCAATCCCATTAAATTCTAAAATGTAAACAAATAGATAATCATGAATGCATACATCTAAAATCCAACCATCAGAGTATGACAACAATTATTGTAAACAAAAACTTCAAAATACTAGCCCACCAAAAGAAACTAAAAACAAGTCCAAGATATGAAGTTGGTGAGGACTTATATTAATGAAACTATGGGAAAACACCTTTATCTATCCAGTTCACTAAGCTTCACCTGGTCCGAGTCCCTCTAGGAATTCATTAAAATGTTGGTTGACTACATAATAAATGACACATGTTGGAAAATACCATACAGGGTTGAGTATAAGAAAACCAACAATACATCCTAAAATCAGTAAGCATGTAGTATCAATAATAATAGTTAGCTCATCACAGGTATATATCAGTGAAATATAAACAAAAACATACAAATATAATCATAAAATCCACACTGTCTCAAAGTAAGGTCCCAAACATAAATACATCCTAGGATTCTTAATCCAATGTTCTGTATAACACTTTTCTAGGAGAACACACTCCACGAGTCATATAGAACTGACAGCATCTATATGATATTTCATGCTCATTGGGTCTCTCCATAATAAGTACATGCTGGAAGTGTGATATGATAAATACATAGAATGGGGATCACACACAAGTCTAAGGGTTATACCAACAACCCAATCTGAATTTACCCACTTATTAGGGAATTGATGCCCACGTAATGTTGGTCATAATGATACCAAGGACTACACCTAGGGAAAATTATGATGATAGAGGATCTCACTCTGGGCCTCATGACTGGATTTAAAAAACTCAATTCAAGAAAAAAGTTCCTCAAAAGGGATCACTATCCTATGCATAATATGTGAATCCATAATAAACCCCTAGGAAGTGGAATATGGGATTGTACCCTAAAGAAATTTTTCCAAGTTGAAGATGAAAATGGCTCCAATCCTTCTTTAGATACATACATGGCTTGTAAAATTTTATAATTCAAAATATATTATGAGAAATATAAAGAAACCTCTGGCGGTCCCTGACTTCAGACCTATCAGCCTGTGTAATGTCTCTTACAAAATTTTCTCAAAGATCCTAGTTAATCGGTTGCGTCCTTGGTTACCTGACATCATCTTGGAAAAGTAGAGTGCTTTCTTGGCCAAGAGACTAATCATTGATAATGCAATTGTGGCCCATGAAGTGTTCCACTCTATGAAAACACCCTCCACTATGAAAAGAGGAACCATGTCCTGGAAACTGGATGTGACAAAGGTCTATGATCAATTGGAATGGCACTTCCTTAGAGATGTAATGCTGAAAATGGTATTCTACTCTAAATGGATAGATATTCTCATGCACTGTATCTCGACTATCCCCTTCCGAATTAAGGTCAATGGGGAGCTCACCCAAGGATTCACCCCATCCCGGGGACTTCGCCAGGGAGATCCTCTCTCCCCCTTTCTCTTTATCTTGGTGGTTGATGTTTTTTCTAACCTTATTTACATGTTTTCATCCTATAACTCTATACATGGGGAAAAAATTTATTGTGTAATCCCACCAGTTTTGCATCTCTTCTTCACCGATGACTGCCTCCTTTTCTCCAGAGCAACCACTAATGAATGTCGAGTAATCATCCATGCGATCCAATAGTACGAGAGGGCGTCCGGACAATCTATCAATTATGGAAAGTCAGAAATCTCCTTCAGTGCAGGAGTACCTCATTCCAAGAAAGAATAACTCTATGAATATTTAGGAAACCATTTGGTCGAGAAACACCAGAAGTATCTCAGGATACCCATGGTTTTTGGCCGCTCTAAAAAAGATATCTTTGCTTCCTTGATGGACAGGATTAAGAAGAAAATTCAAGGCTGGACCCCAAAGAAAATTTCCAAATCCGGTAAGGAGATCCTCATTAAAGCCATCATCCAGTCTATCCCCAGCTATTTTACATCCCTGTTTAAGCTTCGGGTGGCCGTTTCCAATCAGATCCACACACGCACAGCCAACTTCTGGTGGGGGAAGAATGATCGAAGTAATAGAACCCACTGGATTTCCTGGGAGAAACTATGAAAACCCAAGGCTGAGAGAGGTATGGGATTCTAGAATCTCTTTAATTTCAATGAAGCACTACTGGCTAAGCAAGGTTGGTACCTAATTAACCGTTCATCATCTCTTTATGTGCGCGTTCTCTAAGCCAAATACTTTCCCCACAAGGACTTCCTCATCTCCTCTCTTGGCCCCCATCCAAGCATCCTATGGAGAAGCATTTGGGGGGGCCGAAGTCTCCTGGAAAAAGGGTTAGGCTGGAGTATTGGGAATTTCCAAACTATTAAAATTTGAACTGATCCCTGAATGATTGATGAAGAAGGTGTGCGAGCCTCATCCCCTACTTGACTAGGTTTTGAATATGCAACTGTCAGGTGCCTCTTTTCCAACCAGGGTCCAGGATGGTGTTTAGAGAAGATTCGTGCATGGTTCAATGAAGGAGACAAAATAATTATCCTAAGTACCCCCTAGGTCCTAGATGCAGGCCCCAATCATCTCTTCTGGATCAAAGACCTTTCGGGAGCCTACACTGTGAAATCTGGATACCATCTCTCCATTGGTAATCAATCAGTTGATTGGGATGGAGGACCCTGGAATTCAATTTGGAAACTCAACGTCCCCCCAAAAATCCACCTCTTTTGGTGGCAGGAGTGCATGGGCACCCTTCCAACCATGATCCTTCTCATCTTCTGACATATTTCCAGTGACGATTCTTACCTTTTCTACCTAAACGTCCCAGAATCTCCCTTGAATGCCATCATCTAGTTCCTAGGGGCTAAAGAAATTTGGAAAAATGGGGATCTTCTTTAGACGCTTCACTGTCCATGGCCTATGACCTCTCATATTTTATGATTCATTGGTGCTCCTCATTCTCATCAGCTAGAGCGGGTTCACTTTGCACCCTGGCCTAGATCATTTGGTTCTGTCACAATGAGGTAGTTTTTAACCACATTCACAGACCCCCCGAATTCTGGATTGAACATAACATTTCATGGATTGAGTTCTGGAAGCACCACAATGGACAAAATAAGCCCTTTGGAACCCCCTCCTTTCCCTCCCACTGGTGTCCGCCATGAGAAGGGATTCTTAAGATTAATGTGGATGTGTCTCTCCCCAAGGATGGGCATATTTCCCTCAGCATCCTGGCCTAGAACCATCAGGGGAAAGTCATTGCAACAAAACATAAATCTCACCATGCCTTTTGAGAACCTGTGGTGGCCAAGGCTACTGCCATACTTGCAGGTTTGATGCTCGCTAAGGATCGCGGATGGGATAAAATCAACCTCGAATCAGACTGTCTCACCATTATCAATTCTATCAATTTCAATGACGGTGGCCTCCAGTTATTTGGATCCCTCATCAGGTGAATCCTTTCTCTCTATCAAGGCTTCTCATTCTGCACATTCTCCTTTACTAAAAGGGAGGGAAACAATGCTTCCCATCAGCTGGTAGCCTCAGGCCCCTATGATGTTAACTAGCTCTGGTTGGATCATTTCCCTTCATGGCTTGGCGTTTGTACGTCCGCTAATCTTTGACATTAATGATTCTCTCTTTTGAAATATATATATATATATAATTAATAATTAATTATATTTTAATAATAACCATTATACATTTATAATTAATTAATTAATTAAGAAAATATTTCTCTAAAGGAATAAATATTTTTAAAATATAAAGATTATTTTTCTATTATCTATTTAAATATTATTCTTATTATTATTTATAGTAAATTAATTAAATAATTCTTTATAAAAAAAATATTATTACTATTTTTTTGGAAAAAATAGAAGATGGAAGAATTAAAAACGAGAAGGGTTTCTTTTCAATTTGATGATGATGAAGTTTCAAATCTCTATACCTATAATTAATTAATGGATGTGTTTGATCTAGAGTGGGAAATATTCTTCAAGTTGGACATCCGGAAAGTAGATGAGAATGAAATTCTGGTAAAGAAACCTTCACACCAAAAGCATGTGGAACCAGAGATGGAAAATTATCTTTCAAATGGAAAAGAAATTTTGTTTGTGGAAGCTCTTTTGCATTCTAACATTTAACAAGATGGCTCACAAAAATCTATGAATATTATGAAAACAGAAGATTTTGGTTTCTCAGGGGAATATGATCCAGAGGCCTTAAAATAAATGTCAGATATTTGAAAATTTTCTATTTTGGGGAGAATTTTTTTATATTAAAATTGATAAACCTTGGTCTAATGTGGATTTCAAGTCCTGAATTTCACGTTTCTAGAATGTTAAAAATTGAAGATTGATACCATTCAGAAAAGTTATTTTCATATAATTTTTTAGAAAGGGAGGATTTTCACTCTACCTAGAATATGGGAAATCTCAATATAAATCCAGAGTTACTCCAACCCTCTGAATGGGATTTGAAATTCAATCCTTTTAAAAAAATAACTCCACTGGTCAAATTTGGTTCATATTTCATGGCATACATTGGATATTTTTTAATCTAAATATTCTTAGTAATTTATCTTAATGCATTAGAAATCTATTAAAGTTTGATCAGTTAACTCTTATGGGATACATTGGTATATATTCTTGAATCCTTTAGAATTAAATTTGGAATAAAAAACTCTAAATTTTATTACTATAGTTTTTAAAGATCATAAAATTGAGGTGCATGTTGAAAGTAAATTTATAACACCTTACTGTGAGGTATGAAAAATGTTTGGACATGTTAATTCTAATTTCATGGTGATAAAAAAAAATTAGGCCCACAAATGAAGATAAATAATGGGTTTATGTTAACAAAAATACAATAAACAAAGCCCCATTATATCATAAGGATGAACCTATGAAGAAAAATGACTCTAAGAAATGGTTCAATGTTCAATCCAAAGAAAAGAATTCTGGAAACTCCTAGGATTATCTTAATGAAGTGGAAGAAAATATAAATGATCCTTATAAGAGCTCAGTGAAATTTTATGATTCTGATATGTTCAATAAAAAATAAAAAACATCATGATCTATCTCAGATGATTTTGACATGAGCCTGGCTGGGGAACTTGATAAAGCTATTAAAGACATGGTGGTTTCTTTACATTCTGATGAAAGGAAAAAACCACTCAACTCATTTTGAGGAAAGAAGGATATATGGAAGTTTAATAGAAGATAGGGATATTGATTTAGTGGATTATCTTACCAATTATGTTAATAATATGTTTGTCTCAATGCATGTAGAAGAAATAAAGAATATGTCATCTATAGTTTTTTCTAAGACCATATTGCATGTTGTTGCCCCGGAATGGATCATGAATGTCACTAATGATCTCATTGGTAAGAAGGTGGGTCACTTACCAAGTAAGGAGAATACTACATATTTATAAACTAGATTCTTTGTATTAAATATGAGTGGATAATTTGTTATAGAGGATATACTAGTGACAATTTCAAATTTCAAAGGTACATCTGAAATTACAGAGGATAACTCTAATATTAAGGGACTCAATAGTACTTTCACTGATTCTAAAACTAGGTATGGGATTATAAGGTTAGGTATATAATGAAATTGAGTGATAAAAATAAACGGGGATTTATCCCTCTGTCCAAATTAAAATGAAAGTCTTTTTTTAGAATTACCAGGACCTAGCCAATCCTGACATTATTTCCTCTATAAGGATCTTCATACAAACCCAAAAACCTTTCCTAATCAGATTAGAATAACCAAAATTTTATTTCTATAATAGATTTTTTATTTTGTAAAAATGTGGATTTCTTTTGGTTGGAATAATTCATTTAGATTTGGAATTCATGAGACTCTTGATTTTTTCTCACTCTAATATTGAAAATCTAGTTATTTATTTAATTAGTGAATAATTGGTCACATTCAACTTTAAATGAGAATGTAAAATGTATTTCTATTCTTTTATCAAGTTTTTAATATGTATTAAGATAGAATACCTCTATATATGGTTACTATATCACTCTCTGAATCTATCGAATATGCATGGTTTTTGATTGATGATTTTAACTCCATTGTGAATCTAGATGAGTGTTTAGGATCTATGAACAATACGACTCCCTCTAATAAATTCAAAATTTGTATAGATTGTAGTAACCTCTTTGAAATTAACTATGTGAGAGTTAAATTCATTTGGTATAGAAAATTCCACCACAAAATAGTGGCTTCTAAAATAGATATAGCTTTCTCTAATAAAGCTACTTTCAATGTCTAAAATTCTATCTCTGGTGCGACATTGGCAAGACTGAATTATAATCACTATATGATCATCATGTATTTAAAGTGTATAGAATTTAATATACTTTTTATTTTCATATTTAACAATTTTTGGGAATTAAATATAGATTGTATTAAAATTTTCAAGGAAACGTGGAACTCAATTGACTATCGGAGTAATGTGATAAAATGCATTTACAAGTTGGAAATAATAAAGAGGAGGATCAAAGAGTGTATTAGGTCTACTCTACTAGATCTGGACATGTAGATTTCTTTTTTGGATACTAGATTACAGTTTATACAAGAGAAGAGAACTTTTTAGGGATTTCCAAAAAATTTGTAAAATGATATTGATGTGTCTACAAAGCTGAATAATCTCCTAAATATCAAGGAAAGGGTTTAAAAGGAGTCCTTCAAAATCAGGTGGTTAAATAATGGTGATATAAACACTAAATTTTTTTAACTCTCTTCAAAGGTTAAGGGGGGTTAATCGACCTCTTTCATGTTACAAAGATGGAGATCAAGTGTTAGATCACATGAAAGATGTTTCTGATCATGTAAATTCTTTTTCTATGTATCTTTTCAATGGGACCACATGGAATTATAAATTATTAGAGGTAGTTATTCCCAAAATGGTGAGTGTTGAGGATAATTCAATTTTTAACTGAACACCATTAGATTTTAAATTAAATATACAGTATTTGGACTAAATACTGGAAGTGCTCATGGCCTGGATGGTTTCAAAAACTTTTTCTTTCAATGTTTTCGGGACATTATCCAACACGATGTTGGAAATATATTCAATCCTTTTTTCATGGGTGTATCTCTTTAAAGTTGATTAAATACCCAATTTTTAGTTCTTATTCCCATGATTGATAATTCAAGTGATATAGGACCCTTCAGGCCTGTGGCTCTAGTGAACACAATTTATAAAATTATTGGAAAAATTATAGATATTAGGTTGGCTAGAATTGTAAATAAAATTGTCACTTAGGATAAATTTAGTTTTATTAAGGGGTGAAGAATAAAATATTTAATTATTAGAAACTAATAAATTGTGAATTTATTAAGAATAACTTATAGGGAGAAACATTGCATTAAAATTTTATATCAAAAATTCCTTCGCACAATAGACTGGGTATTCATCTGCAAAGTTCTCATCTGTTTTGGTTTTGATAATAAATTAATTCAATGGATCTATTATATTCTCTCCTAATCCCACATATACATCCTCATAAATGGATATCATTAAGGATATTTTAAATGATCAATAAGATTTAGAACAAGTGACCCACTTTCATCCATCGTTTTCTCTATTGTGGAGGACTATCTCAGAAGGATTTTTTCTCAATTTGGTGGAGAATGGGAATTTGAAGGCTATCAAGGCTGATAGATATTTAATTTCTCCTCCTCATTTTTCATTGTTTATGATGTTATTTTTCTCAAAAATGGGGATATAAAAACATTAGAAACATTAAAAATGTTCTCCTGTATAATAAGATAGTTTCAAGGTAGGTTATCAATAGGAGTAACTCTTTTATTTTATTTAGGAAAAATATCTATATAGGTAGAAAATTGGATATAACTGACCATACATGAATCAAATAATGAGAATTTATATTCACTTATCTTAGTGTGCCCCTATTTTGGGTAACACCAAGAATCTATTATTTTAACAACATTTTTTTATAGGTTATAAGGATCTTGACTTCCTAGAAAGTTAAATCTTTCTCAATGGTAGGAATATTTTTCCTTAAGAAGCATACTATTGTTTCCAAGTTTTTTTATTCTTTCTTGGTTCATAAATATCACATAACCTTACTTAAGAGCATCAAAACTAGCATAAAATGTTTTGGATACGCTCTATTATTGAAAGGAAAATTATTACTGTTACTTGGAAGCAATGTTGAAAACCATATTCACTTGGAGGACATGGAATCAAAAACCTTAGAATATTTAATCACTCCCTACAAGTTCTGTTTATATAGTGATTGACCAGTGAAAAATATGATTCACTTGTATTTCTTAGAGTGATAGTCTTAAGAAAGTTAAAATTGAGAAGCATTAATTATCTTAAATCTTTATTTTGTCCGAAATTTAAAAATATTTTTTCCAATGTTTTCATTAACTCTGACTTGCTTGTCAATGAAAACTCCTGTATGAATTTATGGTTTGAGAATTGGGTAGGGATTCCACTGGTGGATCTTCTTTGTCATGTTGAGCATAATTGTAAACTCAACATCTCAATTAATGACCAAATTAATAATCGGGATAATCTTCCACATGATATCAAGCTGGTTGTGACCAATTACAACTTTATCAACTATAAGGAAATTATGATCTAGGAACTTTCATTAAATAGTATACTCACTTAAAAACTTTTTATAAAATCCTAAACATAAGACAATTTTACAATTGGATCAATATATTTAACAACAATTGGGTGAGACCCTCTAGATTCACACTAATCTAGTGTATTTTTTTAACAATCTATTAGTGGATGATCGCCTATAATATGTTGGTGTCTCTTTATGTTTGAGATTTAGCCTCTGCCATCAACACAATATGGATTTTAATCACCTCTTTTTAATCTACAATACAACCATCACTCTTTGGAAGGGTGTCCCAAGATCTATTTGTGGTTGGTCTTCTATAGAATGACTCTATAAAGATTCAGATTAATACCTCCTACAAAACTCAACTTTCTTCACAAATTAAAAAACTGTTGATGGTGTCCATTGCTGAACTTATGCATGTCATCTGTTCTAATAGTAACAAATATAAACACATATAAATTTGAAAAAATTCATTCTACCTTATCTCAAATTATAGAGGCTTTATGTGATGACAATTACATTTTAAATGGTCACTAGGACAGTTCTATTCTTGATCTTACTATTTTAAAAATTTTCAACATTACTGTTAATTATTGTGCTATCAAAGGAAAATTTGATATTTTTTGAAATTCTTCTTTCATGGTATGGATCAAATGAAACACTTATGGATCCTCAAGAGGTAAACCTGGTTCTGCAGGCTATAGTGAAGTATTCATATATCATAGTGGGATGATTATGGGTTTCCTTTTTAGTCCATGTGGAATAGAATAATCTCTCGAAGTGGAGATGACTGGGTTGATCAAATCAGTTGAGATAGAAATACAAATAGGGTTGAATAATCTATGGTTTGAGTGTGACTCTTCAATTATTTTTCAAGTAGTTAGAAATAGTAATATTCATTTATCTTGTAAGATGACAACCCAATGGATTAAATTCTTGGATGCTCTCTCAAGTATGAATTATATCATTACTTATGTTTTTTGGGTGAAAAAATATCTAGAAAATGGACTTAGAGACAAAGGGGTGAACTGTGAGAATCTCATCTATTCTTTGAAACTACCTAAAGATATGACACCTCTCTTTCAATGATATTTTTGTAAAATTTCATCTTTCATACTGTTGTAAACTTTTTTATGATTTAATTAAAGTATTTTTATAGTAATAAATATTATTATTATTTATTCATCAATATATAAGGGAAAATACCAAGATAAATGACATACATAAGAGTTAACTTTATTTCTTAGTACATACATAATATATAATATAACTTTGCAAAGGGATATATTTTAGGAAACCTTTATCTATAATAATTTTATCATAGATAAATCTATCAATATTTTCACTATAGTTAAGGATGATACAGTTATCAGGAATTACCAATAATAAATTTAGCAAAAATAAAGATCCATATTTATTCACGCTAAATGTATTGAGGATAAAATAGTAAATTATCATTGATTATGATTTTAGCAATAATAAAATCCTCTTTTATCCAAGAATTTTCATATGAAATGATAAAATCCTTACCGTATTTATAAAATAAACCTATATTTTTTATTGGTTAGAACTATCATTCAAGCTAATACAGAAATTATACACTGCCAACCCCCCCCCCCCCACCCTATAAAATTTCATGAGTGATTCCACTTAAAAAATCAATGGTATGAAATATCCTCTAATTGTGATGTTTTTTATATATTTTTTAACTTTTATTCATGTAAAATGATTCCACACTACCAAACCCCCATGAATTTTTTTATTATTTAATTAATGAGATAATAATTTATACATTTTAAAAACATATTATAATTGAAATGTTTATGAAAATTTATATTTTTTGATCTCTCGTTAAAATTATTTTAGGTTGTTAAATTAATTTTTTATGGTTTAATTTGTATTCGTGTGTATTCATGTATTTTCCCAAGTAATTCCATTTTGGATGGTGTTTGGGTAGATTTTTTTCAAATGAAAATGTTTAAAATTGTTTTATTAAAGAAAAACTCAGTGTTTATTTAGGAAGGTTTGAAAATGGAATTTGGTTTTGAGTTTTATGTATTTAAGTATTTAAATGGAAATGGTTTATAAATAATAATTTCATATTTGGTTGTAGTGTATTTCCAAAAATGAATATTTTTTTAGAATTCAGGGTTTTCTAATAGAACTTTTATTGATTTTTTATTATTTTTTTTATGGGAGGAAGTTTATTTTGGGTATTTAAGGCTTCATTTTTCTTTCATTTTAATTCAAAATTTAGTTAGTTTCACAATGAATTCGTTGGGTTGTTTAATAATATATTTGGGATTAATTTTGTTTAGAACTCTATTAGTTATTAAATATGTGTTTTCTTGGTATATTTTCCATATAAGTGTTTATTTTAAACTAATTTCATAATGTTTTATGTTTATATATTGATTTCAGTTTCACATGGACTCAAAAATTAGAATTTAGGTTTGAATAATGTATAATATGACCAAATAGGTATATTGGTGTTTGGTTTAAATAGGTTTTCATACTAATAGTGATCCAAGTAAATTATTTAGTATGGAAATGATCATTACCAATCCATACACTTAAAAATCTAAATAAATTATAAGATATGTCATAAACATAATTTGGGACATATAAGTTTTAATTTGAAAGATCCTAATCTAAAAATGTTTTCTATATTTGAAACATATTTTAAAATAGAAAACAATTACTAATGAAAATTTTCTTTATCAAGTAATGGTCTACCCATATTTTTCATATTTAAAGATAGAATTAACACTTTAGATATTTACTATATAAATTAAACACATTTATTTCAAGGTTTAAAATGATTTTTAAATAAAATATTTTATATAAATAAATTACATAAAGTTATGGTTTCACTAATATCAATAATAATTTTTAAGTTGTTACTTTAAAAAAAATCTATACTCAACTCTCTAATAAATTATCACCATCAGTATTTACAATGTTTTAAGTTAATATTTTTAAAATGAACAAGTTTATGCCACTCAATAGATTTAAGAAACAAAACATTCTATTTCACTTGGTCTAACCCAACCATTATCCCATCACTGATGCAATTTTTAACCAAGGATAAGTATTATTAAATAACTTATAATTAAATTAAGATTTATTAAAAATAAATTAATAACATTATAATACATAAAAATGTTCAAAGAGGCTTTCTTTACTAAGGTATATTCAAACCAAAAAATTTATTTTTTAAAAACTAAATTCAAGTTTTATAAATGAACTCAAGATAAACCAAAATAAATATTAATCAAATATTAATTTCCTTTTATGAAATGTTGCCTAAGATAAGTAAAAAATATGTTTACTCAACAAAAATAAAATCAAGGGACATAATTCAAACTTATTAAAAAACATTCATTTATGAATCTTAAACCATTTGAAGATTTATTAGGATTCTAAGCATGAATATATACAAATTTATATATATATATATAAGCATGTAATAAATTTTATAACACCAATCCACGATATTATTTCATGGAACATCGAATTGTAAAACAATAAAATATGATTTATGGACATTATATTAGAAATAAATAATAAATACAAAATGTATGCAAATTATTAATGGATAAAAGTACTTTAACAACTGCTAAAATCCATATAATAACATGTAGATATATAACAACTATATATTATAAAACCCCCATTATAACTTAGTAGAATTTACTTATTCAAATTAGATATTAATACGATCTAAAAAAACTTTACCAAAAAAATATTTTTAAAAGGTGATATATCTTGGTTTTAAAGAAAGAAAGTATAAATCAAAAGCCATCACATGGGTTCATGTAAAATTCCTTCTAAACACATTAAAATGAACTATCAAAAATATTTGAAAATAAACCCATTCAAAGAAAATTATTTTTTTAAAATCAAGTGGGATATAATTAATATCTCCCATATGTATACATTATAATTTATAATTATATTTTTTTAAGTTATATATCATATAATTTATACATGTAAAAATGATTCATTATATTTATTCCATCTTTGTATTTATTTAGTTATTGGTAAATATAAATATTTTTAAACCAAATAGGACTAATATGAATTAAAAATTTATTGATGAAAATCATATGAAAAAATATTTTGAGGATAGTGTAAAAGATGTCATCATGTTTACAATAGAGCATATAAATGAACCTTATCAAATAAATATTATAAATTTAAAATGTTTTTATTCAATACATGTTTTTATAGAAGTGAAAGAATGAAACATGATTTATCATGTAATATATTTAATCTATAAACTTTGTACTAAATATGAGGATGAACTTAATATAGATAGTGAATGGAATAAAACTAGGGTTTATAGATCATCTGATATGAGTATAGCTATAAAACATGATAGAAATTATATTGATAAAATGAAAAAGGTAGTTGAATTTAACCTTCACTATTGTCCAGATATATTTGAAAATTTAAATAGCTATGAAACAAATCCACTATATTCTTATTATACTAAATATACAACATTTTCTTATGTATTGTAGCTATAAAATTTGAAAGTTGAAAATTAATGGAGTGACACTGGATTTATAGAACTATTATATCCCTTAAATGATATTTTACTCAAAGATAATGGGATTTATTATTTAACATATAATTTCAAAACAGTGTTATGCTTAATGGGTATAATCTATGAAATAATACATACATATCCAAATAATTTAATGGTGTATCGTAAGGACCATGAATCATATAAGAAATTCCCCAAGTGTGGTGAGGCTCGATACAATAAAGATAAATAAATTACTTAAATATTTGTATGGTACCTTCCAATAATTCCAAGGAATTTATAGCTATATTAAATTGAGGATAATTCATGGAAATTGATGTGGCACACACACATAAAAAATCAATATAGGAAAATTCTCACCCATCAGACTATCCACAGTGGAGGAAAATTGATTGTGAGAATCCTAAATTTGTAAATAATAAAAGAGTCTTCCTTTTTTTACACTCTACAAAAAGAATGAATCATTTTAGTGTATAAATTAATAATCATAATATATAGATTTTTATGTTAGTAAATTATAACATCTTCCATAGTTATGCATGAATTAGAAGTGTATTTTTTTATCTCTATTTATATCACGACCAAAGAAATAGTTAATGATATTAATGTTTATTTAGATCCATTGATCGATGATCTGAAATTAATTTTGGATTATGGTGTTATTTTTTATAATTATCATAAAAATACTTAATTCACATTGGGAGCCTTGTTGTTCAGGATGATTAATGATATTACTGTTTATAGAATTTTTTTATGATATGGAATTAAAGGATAGTTAGGGTGACTCATTTATAAAGAAGAATCACACTTAGTTAGATAGAAACATTATATTAAGATTTTTTTCTAAGAAATATTTATTTTTACCCCAATGAAACAAATATTTACCTTGGAATACATCATTCAATGGGAAATAATAAGAAGTTACCACACCTTGTCCAATAAAAAGAGATGAACAGATTAAAAATGTAACACCTTAAGGTTTTAGTATATTTTTTCCTTTAAAGAAATAATATATTGAATATCATCTATCACACTCAAAACCAAACTAAAACAAATCATGATAAACCTTATAAAAATAATTCAATATGATGTGAAAGATCAATAAAAATGGTAAAATAAAAATAATTCCTTAAGTAAAAATAAAGATGACAAAATGATTCATTATAAAAAATACATATTTAAATTCCTAAAAATTAGTTATTATTTTAAAAAATGATTTAAATATAAATAAAAAATATGGTTTATATGATAAATAATCAATTAAATGTGATTAAAACTATTAAATGTTAAAATTAGATATTTTTTAAAGAGTTTTTCTTTTTAAAGAAGTGTGCATTTTATCTAATAAATTAAATTTATCTATTTTGAAATATTATTATGATAATAATTAATATATCAAAATAATATATTAACACACATTTAATTAAAAATTTATATGAACTAAGATTAATAATATTTAAAGTTTAAAATTTTATTTTTCTATAAAAACAATTTTTCTATACATTATGTATATTCATTTATAAGATAAATTTATAAATTTATAATTTTAATTTTATTTAATTAACTTTATTTTTTGGTTCACAATGTCAAAATTATCCTAAGATGATTTTTAGATATTTTTCTGAAATAATTGATCTTTTGATGAATTGTGAAAAATACAATTTTAACTAAAATAGTAGCATTTAAGATTATATCAAAAAGTAATAATAACTTGAGGACATATTAAATATTTTTCATGGTCATAAATTTATTTATGAAGTAAAATTATTCATTTAAAAATACTATGTAAAATTTAGAAAATCCATGTTTAATACCTTGTAGCTTAGGTAATCTTTTATTCTAATAAAAAATATTTTTTATCTTTTTCCTTAATTATGATATCATAAGGAAAAATTATATTTTTCATGATTTTTAGTGCATATAATTATTTTTTGTTAATAATAAAATTATTAATTTCTTTTAAATTGACAACATTAAAAAATTATCCTCAACATTATTTTTAAATTTACAAATACGCTTTTAAAAAATGAATTTCTACACATTACATGCTCTAATGTTAAAATTATTTTTTCTTAAATGTTAATTTTATATAAAAAAATTATTTAATATTTAGAATAATTATGTCCATATTATTTAAAAGTCCCATTTTATTTTTAGGAATTAAAATTAAATAACTGTGGTAAAAATTTATTACCACGATAAAAACCAAAAATGGTAATATTAAAAAACCTAAGATTAACAAACATAAAAACACATAAAAAAATATGTGTTAAAATGTTTGGTTTAGGATTAATTGACCGTAAACATCCCAAAATACATAATTATCCATTATTTTATCCATTAGACCTTTGAATGGAGACTTTAATATTTATATATTATAAAAATGCCACCCATCTCCCTTATAAAAAGAGAAATCACCACCAAACTACTCTTCAAACCGCAAGACTCTTTTATTTGACCAAAAACAACACAAATAACTACCCAAAACTCTTAGACAGTTTTTATAGGTTCTAGAATTCTCAAAAGGATACCTGTCAAAGTCGTATTCCATTTTTCAAAGCAACTCTTCCAAAGAGTAAGGTAAAATTCTCAATTACTCCTTTTTATTTTCTTTTACTTTATTTTATTTTACTACCCTCTCAAAAATATTCTATCCATGAATTCATGATAACATTAGTATTAATAATATTCTTAAATTTTATTATAATAATGGAATATCACTTTTCTTTTATCCACCAAAACCATTTGAAAAATGAAGACATCGTCATGTGTATGTGTGGACTACCACCTCTAGGAATGACATGATTAATGATTTAATCACTACCTTACAAATATGGTTCTAATATTATATTTAGATAAATAATATGATATTTATAAAATTAGGAATATTATAAAATTATAAATCATTCCCTATCTTCTTCTTGGTCTATGGAAAATGATTATGTCTCTTGTGCATCCATGTGGACTACAGCCTCCAAGAAAGTGGTGTATTTTATGTTTCACTCTAGTTTGTTTTATTTATAAAAATCTCTTCTAACCTATTCACCACCATAAAACTTCTAAATAATACCATTATTAATTTTTAATGATGATATTATGCCAAATTAATCACTTTCTTAACCATAGTCACCCATAGATTATAGCTTGTTCTTATTTGGGTTGGTTTGACCACCTACTAAAACAATGAAATAAATTTATATCCTGGAGAAATATGAAAACAAAAATTCTATTGTTATTATACATTAATGATAAATAATTTTTGTAAGAACCCGGATCTTCGTTTAGGTATGTTTTCCTTTTTTTCTTGAGTTTTTAAGGAAAATAAATTTTCTGGAAATATTAGAAGTACATGCCATGTACTTTCGGAGTACACGCCGTGTACTCCTCCCCGGCTCGAATTCATGTGCTGGTCATGTCTGGGCCACACACACGGTGTGTAAGGCTGAGGTGAAGGCCGGTTAATTCGGAGTACGGAAAAATTTAAGTACACGCCGTGTACTCAAGAAGTACACGCCGTGTACTTTCTTTTTTATCATTAAATGGACTGTGGTTGCGCCTAACCCCTATTTTCATCTTCTTCTCTAGTTTTTGTCCGTCCGAGAGGGACCCTACGGTCAGATCTTTGACGAAATCCCGCCTCACCGTCCGTTCTCTGATTCGAGCACGGTTAGTTTCATTGGAATCGCAGCGATCTTCATCGTTCTAAGGGGAATCTGTCGTCATTATTCACGTATATCGATCTCCTAGAATCGAGGTAGGTGGTTTGTGCCTTTTCGTAGAAAGTCGATGAATATTATGTGCAAATTCCACCAATACCCTTGAACGGGGTATTGCGTGTTTCTTGTTTTTCCCTTGTTGTTTGCCCGCTTTGCTTGATTTCTTTAGTTGAGGTTATTTCTTATGAGTAGTGTAATTTATTTTGTGCTCAGGTTGCTTTTCCATGCTTGTTTTGCCTGTTGGGCATTTTTTCAGTTTCCATACATTGTTGTAGGATAGTGGAACTGTCTCTTTTGATATGTTGTTGAGCCTTAGTTGATAGCCAGGTAGTTCTTGAGGTTTACTTGGACGATACACACGCGCTGAGCATGTTTAGTTATACTCAGGACTATGAGAACCTAGAGTAGTAGACCAAAGGGATAATTTATGGAAGGGCTTCTCTAGAGTGTCTTTTAATTACAATGCGAGACTATAGGGGGAATTGACGTTGAGTGCTTCCCCAGAGAATCTGTAGATCCACGACGCAAGCCACAGGGGGAATTGACATTGAGTGCTTCCCCAGAGAGCCTTTAGCACGATATGAGACTATAGGGGGAATTGACAGTGAGTGCTTCCCCAGAGATTCTGTATAATTATGTAGCTGAACCAGAGGGGTGAGACTGTGTGTTCCTTCTATAGGGTTTCTAGTATTATAGGTTGAACCATAGGGGTTAGGCTGTGAGAGCTACCCAGAGGGTTACCTGTTTCTTCTTTTGTTGTTGGTTGTTACTTGTGTACTTTGTTGCTAGAACTGTGGATTGTAGCTGCTTGTGCTTTTCTGTTTACTACTTCACATTTTATCACTTCCATGTATTCATTGACTACTAGGCACAAATCTTTGGGTGATTGTCTACTGGGATTGTATCTCACACCCTATTTGGGCCATGCTTTTGGGCCCAGGTAGACTATGTTGCTACAGGTGTAGATAAGGGCAAGCGCCCTTCTACTTCAGGATCTTGACTACATCAGGAGATGGGGAGCATGGGACCGAGCCATGGCTCACGATGCTGAGGAGATTACTTTGTTTTTCTTTTTCACTTGGTTTTAGTTGTATTTCAGCACGTTGTTGTGTTGTTGTTTTCCTTAGATACTTGTTCCTGCTACATCATTGTCATCATAGTTATATATCTACATTGCTTCCGCTGTTTGGTTTCTATTGTTATGCATGTTTTTTACTGCTTCCACTGTTTATTGTTGTTTTCTTACCTTGTATACCTTACCTAATGAGGGCATAGTTTCCCCACAGACTCACCAAGGCCCTCACTGCTAGTCGGCAGCCTCTGGCATTCGGGGAAACGCGCTTGAGGTCATGTGGCGAACCGGGTATGGGGGACCAGTGGAGGGGCTCCGGACTCTGGATGTTATAAAGTGGTATCAGAGGAGTTATTTTCTCTTGTATTACTGTTTGGAGACTTTACCCAAGGATAGGAAGGATTCGGTACTTGGTATTAAGCTATGCCCGGGAGTAGCTAACCCGTGTACAAGGAAAAGCCATACTACCTCGTTAATTACAGTTTTCTGTTTTTGAGATATTATGGTTGGTATGTTTTCACCTAGAGTGATTCGTATGACCTGTGCGGTTATTGTTTTGATATTTCGGTTCTATTTCTTTCGCAACCCGATGAGATGAGGGTATGTCATCTCATGCATCATATAGGCACTTGTAGAAATCACATATCATGCATTCTTGCCATGTCATCTAGGGTGCATTAGCGATTGCATGCTGTTGTGATAGGCTCTGTGTAGATCATGCATGCTGTTGTGATAGATGCTTGATAGATTCTCTACTGTTGTGTTAGAAAACTGTTGTTTTGTTCCTTGCTTAAAATGAACGCCAAATTTTGGTTCTTGAGGTGTTACGGGCCCTCACGGATCGGGATTTGGCATCTTTTCCCTTGTTTTTAGTGTTTCTGGAATTCTGCACATTTTCTGAGATACTGCCTAGAAAAACCCAGAATACATGGCGTGTACTTTTTAGATACACGCCGTGTAGTTTTCTGGTCGTGTCACTGACCGTGTGAACAGAACATGGTGTCGCGGGAATAACTTTGGGAACACGCCGTGTACCATTGGTACACGCCGTGTGAGTTCGGAGCCGTGTACCCGGTCTTGTCACTAACAACACGGGCCGGGGAAGCTCGGGTAGAACACGCCGTGTCCATAGGGAACACGTCGTGTAGTCCTGTCCAGGTACCCGGCCGTGTCACGAACAACACGGGCCAACTTGACCTTCTTTTCTTCACGCCGTGTTTGTTCGAAACACGCCGTGTAGTCTTTCCAGGTACCCGACCATGTCACGAACAACACGGGACAATGTCGCCTTTGCCTATACATGTCGTGCTTGTTCGTAGCACGCCATGTAAGGTCTAGCCGTGTAGGCGGCCATGTACTCAGCAACACGGACCGCCGAAGCCTTGTCTAGTGCACGCTGTGTTTGTTTCGAACACGCCGTGTAGTCTCGGGTTAGGTCAAACCGTGTGGGTTAGCCATGTAAGGATACTCGGGTAGGGGAATAGTTTTCAAGTACACGCTATGTGTTGGGGTCAACACGCCATGTAGTTTGAAGTGTACACGACTTGTAGGGCAGGAGTTCACGACCATGTCGATGGTTTAAGAAGACATGCTGTGTAGTTTTATACACGCCGTGTAGTCGTGTTTTGAAATCTTGTGTGTTTTTCTTCCCTTGTTCTCGTTTTGTACTCTTGTGTTCTCTGTCCTTGTTTTCCTGATCTAAGGTGTGCTTTTGATCTTTTAGAGCTATGCCTCTGAGACGTCCTCCAGTTGTACGTCTGTCGTCAGGCAGTGATCATATGCCAGATATGGCTGATCAGGTACTTCCTGTCGATCCCCCAGCTGAGCGAACCTTGGCACCGGTTGTTGTACCAGTTGCGGGTGTTGATTCGCAGTTCAGGGAAGGTTTCATGAGGTTGATTCAGGCCTTCCAGGGAGCACCGCCTCCTGCCTCATCTATGGAAGACTTGACACGGGTCTTTCAGTAGCAGCATCCTCCCACGTTCTTGGGGGAGGGAGGACCTCAGGCTGCATAGTCATGGCTGGAAGTCGTGCTGAATATATTCAAGAATCTGGAGATTCCTCCAGAAGGGTGGGTCAATCTCGCCACCTACATGCTCCGAGACTCCGCCAAGAGGTGGTGGGACATGGTCTCACAAATGGGTCAACAGCAGGCTATGACTTGGGAGGAGTTCCAGTGCGTGTTCTACGACTACTTCTACCTAGAGACCCTGAGGGATGATCGAGCCTGGGATTTCATGAGCTTAGAGCAGGGTACTCTATCTATCATGGAGTATTCCTCTCGTTTCACTGAGCTGCAGCGTTTTACACCCCTTCGGGATGGGAGTGGGGTGTTCTTGGTGAGAAAGTTTGAGGATGGACTCAGGCGGGAGATCTGATCACAGGTTAACATCTTCCAGCTGACTTCAATTACTTCCATCGTCAACCAAGCACTGATTGCGGAGCGCAATCTGAGAGACTCTGGAGCTGCGAGCCTGGGTGGTTCTGCTTCCAGAGTTATCCTTCCTCCAGATGACAGCAAGAAGCGTCGTAGGGAGCCTACACCTGGTGATTCAAGGAAGCGAGACGCATCATCAGGCAGCCAGGTGACGTGCTACCAGTGTGGCCAGATGGGGCACATGAGGCCACAGTGCCAGAGAGACCCCATGGAGTGCCAATCTTGCGGCAAGATGGGTCACCTTCAGCGTTTCTGCCTGGTTTTCTCACCAGCAGTAGTTGACCGGGGTTCTTCCATGACTCCTCGTTCAGGAGCAGCCCCACCAGTCTCTCACCAGTTAGGTAACTAGAGTTCTTCCAGTCGTTCAGGCCGAGGTGGAGGTTGAGGTCGTGGCGGTCAGCCACCAGTCCCTCAGCACCAGTAGGGAGGTTCAGCTCAGAGTGGTTAGTCAGGGGCGCAGGGCCACAGTGCAGGCCAGCCTTTCGCCATGGAGTAGACTTATCATGAGCAGGATCCCGACCCTTCTACTGTTCGAGGTATGATTTTAGTAGCCTCAGTTTTATCTTCAACCCTTTTCGATACTCGTGCTACGATTAGTTTTATCTCTGTTTCCGTTTTGGAGGGCCTTTGACTCTGCATCTTTTCTTCTGCTGACTCATTGACACTAGACACACCTTTGGGAACGAGGACATCTAGTGTACGTCGGAGTAGAGAGTGCCCTCTCGATATTGCAGGGTATCGCTTCTTATGGGATCTCTATGTCCTAGAGATGATAGGATATGATGTCATCCTTGGCATGGACTGGTTGATTCCCTTCCGGGCAGTCATCGATTGATATCGTCGCAGAGTGAGTTTCGTCTCACCAGAGGGTGGATCTTTTCTTCATAGAGGTGAATGGGACATTCAGGCGAGTCGGGCGGGACTCAAGCATCTTGGGTTAGGAGGAGTGACGGCCCAGATTTCTAGTGTTTATCTGGATGATTAGGGGACTCCACAGTTGGACTTTCCTCTAGTGGTAGATTTCTTCAGTGATGTCTTTCCAGAGGACTTTTCAGGTTTACCTCCAGAGCATGAGGTAGACTTCTCTATTGAGCTCGTGCCAGGAGAAGCACTGGTGTCCATTCCTCCATATAGGATAGCCACACCTGAGTTGTAGGAGCTCAAGAAGTAGTTGGAGGATCTACAGGCTAAGGGTTTCATCCGACCCAATACTTCTCCTTGGGGTTCACCTATTCTGTTTGTGAAGAAGGCAGATGGTACCCTTCGGCTTTGTGTGGATTATCGGAAGCTGAACCAGTTGACGGTCAAGAACCAATATCCCTTGCAACGGATTGATGACCTCTTTGATCAGCTTCAAGGAGCCTGGGTGTTCTCAAAGATTGACTTGAGGTCCGTTTATCATCAGGTTTGCGTTAGACCATCAGATATACCTCTGACAGCCTTCAAGAGCAGGTATGGTCTATACGAGTATACAGTCATGCCATTCGGACTCACGAACGCACCTGCAGTTTTCATGGCACTGATGAACCGAGTGTTCCATCCTTACTTGTATTCCTTCATTGTGGTCTTCATGGATGATATCTTGGTGTACTCTCACACTCAACATGACCATGCCACACATCTTGAGATCGTTCTGATTACACTGAGAGATCATCGAATTTATGCTAAACTCTCGAAGTGCCACTTCTGGATGGATCAGATTCACTTCTTGGGTCATGTCATCTCAGAGGCAGGAGTATCTGTGGACCCAGAGAAAGTGAGAGCTGTAGTTTCCTGGGAGCATCCGAAGAACGTCTTTGAGGTATGGAGTTTCCTAGGGATGGCTGGATACTACAGACGCTTCATTTAGGACTTTTATCATCTAGCAGCACCTTTGAAATTTTGACCAAGAAGGGGGCTAACTTCATATGGTCAGATTCTTGTGAGTCATCCTTTCAGGATCTGAAAGGGAGGTTGACGTCAGCACCGATACTAGTCTTGCCAGAGCCAGGGAAGAGCTACACTGTTTACTGTGATTCTTCAGGTATCGGGCTGGGAGATGTGCTTATTCAGGGAGATGGAGTCGTTACATACGGGTCTCAGCAGTTGAGGCCACATGAGAGGAACTACCCTACGCACAATCTGAAGTTGGCAGCTGTTGTTCATGCCTTGCACTGTTGAAGACACTATCTTCTGGGAGAGCACATTGTGGTCTTCACTGACCACAAGAGTCTCAAGTATATATTCACTCAGCATGATTTGAATATGAGGCAACGCAGGTGGGTCGAGTACCTACAGTATTTTGATTTCGAGCTTGCCTATATGCCGGGAAAGGGCAACTCTGTGGCAGATTCATTGAGCACGAGAACTCAGATTCAGGCAGTTCTGGAGGCTAGTAGTGAGTGGAAGCAGATGACTCTGTTCTCTGATATGCATCTGGAGGTGCACGATAGACAGGGATAGGCATTCCTATCTTCTGTAGCTGTTACCTCCATGCTACATGATCGGGTATAGATGAGGCAGATATCAGACTCAGAAGGTTTAGTCCTGTGGGAGAGTGTGTTAGGAGAGGACCCTTTTTCTGGATGGATAGTGGGCGAGGATGAGAGCTTGCATTTCCAGGGATGCGTATTGGTGCTAGAAGATATACGCGAGAAGATGATGTGGGATTTCCATTCCTCTGTTTGGGTAGTTCATCCTGGCGTCACCAAGATGTATCGGGACCTTCATAGCCAATACTGGTGGACAGGTATGAAGAAGGATGTTGCTGGTTTCGTCATGAGAAGTTCTACTTGTCAGCAGGTGAAAGTAGAGCATCAGTAACCGGCGGGGCTTTTACAGCAGTTACCCATTCCGGAGCGGAAGTGGAATGATGTGGTGATGGACTTCTTAATCGGGTTGCCAAGATCGTCTCGGGGAAAATATGATGTTTGGGTCATCTTCGGCAGGCTTACGATGGTTTCTCACTTCTTTTCGGTCAAGGAGACCTTCAGTGTCGATGATCTGGGACAACTTTACATCAGAGAGATCATTCTTCTGCATGGAGTTCCGTGCTCTATTGTTTCAGACAGAGATGTACGCTTTACCTCTCAGTTCGGGCAGGGACTTCAGAAGGCCTTGGGTACACAGGTACTTTTGAGTACAGCTTAACATCCCCAGACTGATGGCCAGTCCGAGCGCACGATCCAGGTTCTTGAGGATATGCTCTGAGCTTGCATCCTTGACTTTGTAGGTTCTTGGGGGAAATATATCCCTCTGGTGGTGTTCGCCTACAACAACAGTTTTTAGGCGACCATTCAGATGGAACCATATAAGGCTTTGTACGGTATGCCATATCAATCACCCTTATGCAGGCTGGAGGAAGGAGAGGCAGCTTTGCTGGGACCTCGTCTTGTACAGGAGACTTCAGAGTAGATAGAGCTGATTCGAAAGAGGATGTCTACAGCACAGTCTTGGCAGAAGTCTTATGCTGATCAGCAAAGATGACCACTAGAGTTCGAGGTCGGTGATCAGGTTTTCCTACGTGTCTCACCGAGTTTGGAAGACAAAAGGATTCAGAGACAGGGAAAGTTTTCACCGCGGTACGTCGGGCTGTTTGAGGTCTTGGAGAGAGTGGGTCTGGTCGCCTATCAGTTGCAGCTACCTCAGAGGTATCGGGCCATGCACGATGTCTTCCACGTCTCTCAGATCTGACGTTACTTTTCAGACCCGTCTCATGTATTTCAGCCTGAGGAAGTTGAGCTTGAAGCAGATGCATCATTCGAGGAGCATCCTATTTGAATTGTCGATCGTAATACAAAGGTTCTTTGTGGGTGGTCTGTTCCTCTGGTACGAGTGCTATGGCAGCAAGGGCGAGTACAGGACGAGACCTGGGAGAGGGAGGCCAATGTACGATTGTAGTGGTCGGATCTATTCGGGGTTTCTTCTTCTCCACCTCGTTAGGAAAATTTGGGGATGAATTTCTTTAAGGGGGGTAAGTTTGTTAGAACCCGGATCTTCATTCAGGTATGTTTTCCTTTTTTCTGAAGTTTTTAGGGAAAATAAATTTTTTGGAAATTTCAGAAGTACACGCTGTTTACTTTATGAGTACACGCCGTGTACTCCTCCCCAGCTCAAAGCTGTGTGCTGGCCGTGTCTGGGCCACACACACGGTGTGTAAGGCTGAGGTGGAGGCCGGTTAATTCGGAGTACGGAAAAATTAAAGTACATGCCGTCTACTCAAGAAGTACACGCCGTGTAATTTCTTTTTTTCATTAAACGGACTGGGGTCGCGCCTAACCCCTATTTTCATCTTCTTCTCCAGTTTTTGTCCGTCTGAGAGCGATCATACGGCTGGATCTTTGATGAACTCCTGCCTTGTCGTCCGTTATCCGATTCGAGCACGGTCAGTTGCATTGGAATCGCAGCAATCTTCATCGTTCTAAGGGGAATCTGTCGTCGTTGTTCACATATTTCGATCACCTAGGATCGAGGTAGGTGGTTTGTGCCTTTCCGTAGAAAGTTGATTAATATTATGTGCAAATTCCACCAATACCCTTGAACGGGGTATTGCGTGTTTCCTGTTTTTTCCTTGTTCTTTACCTGCTTTTCTTGATTGCTTTAGTAGAGGTTATTGCTTGTGAGTAGTGTAATTTATTTTGTGCTCAGGTTGCTTTGTCATACTTTTTTTTCCTGTTGGGTGTTTTTCCAGTTGCCATACCTTGTTGTAGGAGAGTGGAACTGTCTCTTTTGATATGCTGTTGAGCCTTAGTTGATAGCCAGGTAGTTCTTGAGGTTTACTTGGACGATGCACACACGCTGAGCATGTTTGGTTATACTCAGGACTGTGAGAACCTAGAGTAGTAGACCAAAGGGATAATTGATGGAAGGGCTTCTCCAGAGTGTCTTTTAATTACAATGCGAGACTATAGGGGGAATTGACGTTGAGTGCTTCCCCAAAGAGCCTTTAGCACGATACGAGACTATAGGGGGAATTGATGGTGGGTGCTTCCCCAGAGAGTATGCTTAATTACGTAGCTAAACCAGAGGGGTGAGACTGTGTGTGCCTCCCAGAGGGTTGCTAGTACTATAGGTTGAACCATAGGGATTAGGCTTTGAGAGCTACCCAGAGGGTTACCTGTTTCTTCTTTTGTTGTTGGTTGTTACTTGTGTACTTTGTTTCCAGAACTGTGGATTGTAGTTGCTTGTGCTTTTCTATTTACTGGTTCTCATTTTATCACTTCCATGTATTCATTGACTACTAGCCACAAATCTTTGGGTGATTGTCTACTGGGATTGTATCTCACACCCTGTTTGGGCCATGCTTTTGGGCCCAAGAAGACTATGTTGTTGTAGGTGTAGATAAGGGCAAGCGCCCATCTACTTCAGGATCTTGACTGCATCAGGATCTGGGGAGCATGGGACCGAAGCGTAGCTCGCGATGCTGAGGAGATTACTTTCTTTTTATTTTGCACTTGGTTTCAGTTGTATTTAAAAACGTTGTTGTGTTGTTGTTTTCTTTAGATACGTGTACCTGCTGCATCATTTTCATCATAGTTGTATATCTACATTGCTTCCGCTGTTTGGTTTCTGTTGTTATGCATGTTGTTTACTGCTTTCGTTGTTTATTGTTGTTTTCTTACCTCGTATACCTTACCGAATGAGGTCATAGTTTCCCCACCAACTCACCAATGCCCTCACTGCTAGTCGGTAGCCTCTAGCATTCGGGGAAACATGCTTGAGGTCATGTGGCAAACCAGGTATGGGGCACCAGTGGAGGGGCTCCGGACTTGGGACGTTACAATTTTGTTTCAAGGTTTTTAAATTTTTATGCTACTATTAAAATTATTATTATTATACCACCTTTTTCGATATAAATTACTGAAATATGCTTTTCAACAACTTTGAAATCACAAATCATAACTAAAATACGTATAAAATGATAATAAAACATTATAAATCATTATAAGACATATTTTATAGAACCTATAATGATATCATAATTATTAACATTGAATATATAAATAAGAATCAAAACCACCATTATAAAACTAGTACAAAACAACACAATCGAAACTAATAAACATTTGATGATGAAAATATATTATAACCAACTAATATATTTGTAATAAATAAATATCAATTAAGTTTATAAATTTTTTAGGTATTAATAAGGTTTTTAACTAGTTTATTAAGATAGTTATTTTTTTTATAAATTAGGTTATAGAATGTTCAGTAAAATAATATTTAAGGTAAGGGTTTTTCATAACTCAATTTCCTTTTTCTTTGAGTTATAATGATTATTATTGATACCCATTTTTCTATGTGAATTTATTTTACCCTATAATTTTATAAAAAAATTATTCCACATTTTTTTTTATTTTTTTATTTTTTTATTTATAATTATTTCTCATGAACTCCTTTTCAAATGATTATTACTTAAATTATTATTTTATTTGTAAGGAAATTTTCTTCTTAATTTTGCTTCATTGAGATATGATGTGTATTCACCACTTTTTTCATTTTTTTAATTTATATATCTTACATGGTTTTATTTTAACAAAAAAATTCATAAAATATAAGTAATTTAAAAATCCATCTCATCTTCTAACATTCATGTGTTTTCAGTTTGAAATATAATGATGGTGTGATGGTTTCTTTGTCTCGATTTTCAAATCTATGAGACATGTTTAATCTTGAGCACCATTTTTTCTTTTATATGGTGTATTCAAAATCCTATTGATTTCATACAAGATAAATATATTCCATTTCATGATATGTTAATATATATTTTATGATATTCTTATCATTTTCTTTTTATTATTTTGTTACTAAATTCATAAGGGATTTTTGATAACTTAAATATCATTTATTGATCTATAATGCCTCTTAATGACCTTATTTATTCTATGTTTGGATTCTTCTATAATAATATTTTATTTCATGTTACTTTATCTTACTTCATGGGGGGAAATGGATTGTAAATTCAATTTTTTACTATGACTAATTTCTTTCTCAAAAATTATATAATTGTTAAGAATAATTCATATTCTATTTCATAATGGTTTTGTCTCCATGTACATATTTTAAACTTCCCACCAATGTTCTCATTTATATTTTTAAACCCAATTATGTTTTTTCTCATGTGACCTACACATTCCTATTTTCCTCTTTTCAAAAGGAATCTTTTTTATACCTTTTTACTATGTGTCTTTCAACAAAAATATTTTAAATTATTTAAATTATTTTACTTCCATGATCATTTCTTTTCCCTTCCACTCTAAATCTCCTTGAAATAACCTTTATGAATTTTCAATGATCCATTATTGAGGGTTATTTATAAAATTAAAAAATTTGAAAATTTTTCACTTCACCATTTTTAAAGTGACCTATAACTTCTTCTACCACAATATTAAAAAAATCTAAAAAAATTACAATATCAATTAAAATTTATTATTTACCTCAAAATGATTTATTTACTTGAAAATTAAAAGTTAGGGGTAAATATACCTTTCTATTATGGAAATAAATCCTTATTTTCAATTCGGTTGAGAGGTAAACCTTACATATCCTGAAGGCCCAGTGACTTGAAATCCCATTACAATTTATTAGCCTGAAGGCCCTATTGATTTAATGCCAAAGGAGTTGACCTAAAGGCCCAAGCTGAGCATCCAAAATTCATATTATGATCCTAGACTTCTTATTGTGATTCCCCCTCCCTAACGGTAATTTTTTCATTCCATTTCCCCACCATAAAGTCATGGCAGAGCATACCTCTTTAACCAACATTTTGTTAGAGTTCTAGATGATAGGTTATAGAATAGCTAGTTCTCTTTCAAGCTAGCCACCCAGTAAGGCCTATATGTTTACATGACACATTTCCTACCAAGATTCATCACTTTTCCTATTTATTAATCACTATTCAAATGATGTTTCTCCCCCTCTTCCATGAACCATTATGATATGCTTCCCTTTATTACTCTATTTAAATAACCCCTCTGTCCCAAGTAGTTAAAGGGCTGGTTGATTTTTTCCAATGCATATATCACACTTTAAATCTACCCACTAATAAATGATATGTGGAGCCAAGATTAACTTCTTGCCTGATGTGTTTCACCTATTGTTCAGTCACTATGTGTCACATTCTGCTCTATTTTGACCCAGAGGTCCTAGGGCCTAACGGACTATAGTGGCTCTAAGGCCCTATGTATCGAAGGCCCAAATCTATGGACTATAGGCCCAATTCATGTTAATAGTTATAGTATTATAGTAACTACTATAGTAACTTGGAAATCCACCCTTACCTAGTTTTGAACCTGGGTATTTTTACTTCTTTTATATTGATTAATCATCCACACTTTATAAATATGATTTTATTTACAATTCATTTCCTCTATGAACATTCTATATTTACTTCATTTAATTAAAGGGTGTTCACCTAGATTTCATGATTCAATTGATTGATGAAATTATTTACTAAACTAAAAAAAATTAACTATACAATCTCAATACCATATACCTCATCATCCTAATTGAAGGGTATTTACTTAGGATGTTACTGGATATTTTTGGATACTCATTTATTTTCCATGGGTTTATCATGTTATGATTACTGATGGAATTTTGAATAATTTATTTACATGATTTTATTTGAAAATGACATGAATCCCATTTTATTTTCATGATTTCTTAATGATATTATGAATATTTGATTTTAAGTGGCACACTTATGTATGGCTGATTGATGGGTGGAGTACTATATTGCCTCCAATGCATTGGTTATAAGTTTATATCTCATGATACATCTATATATGAGTGAAATTAAGTTTCTCAACAAATAATTAGTGTTATTAGGGACTCATGAAGGCATGGGTGTGATTAGTGACTTAAAAAGGTGATAATTCCATGTTATTTTGTTTGTGACAAAGTTCATTTTTATTATATTGTAAAATTAAATGTTATATTTCCATGCCATATGCCTATGATTATGCTCCATGAAACATTTTTATTATCTCGTGATTCCATACGCTTATATCATGTTATATTCTTGTTCATTTGAGATTACATGTCCTTATATCATAACTTATGAAAATTATTATTATTCTATCTTTTTTAATAAGATATTTCTCCCCTTATCAGGTTTTCTTATATGTTTGTGATTTAACCCTTGATATAATGTTGACATGTTTCTCTTACTGGGTGTTTGAGCTCACTTTGTTCTTTTTTTTTCCTTTTCCCCAATAAATTCCATGTGGGAATATATTTATAAGGATACTATATATAGATATACTTTGTGGTAGATGTTAAATAAATAAAAAGGGAAATGTTAGTATAGTAGAAAAATATCATTTTTAGATGAGAAAGACATGGGAGATAATCTTCAAAGACAATAAACCTTCTATTATTGGTATTTTATGTTTATTATGAGATGTAATTTTTAACTTATGGAAATGATGTAAAACAAATATATGTTTAGCTTATATCATCTCACTAGGTGTTAAAGATAGTACTTAAAGAAAGTTTTTTATCACCTGATCCTAGAGTGATGGTCTAGGGAACCTTAGTTGGAATTTGAGTCGAGTTTAATTGTATTTGGGGATTATTTTGTTTATTTTTGGGATTTGTTTCATTATTTTTAGTTATTATGATGAGATAACTTTAGTGAAACCCATAGGGATAAGTCTAAGTGCAGGATAACTTCCTTAAATTTTGGTGAATTTTTTAGTATGTGTTTTTCCTAGAAATTACATCTCCGTATGAATATTTGAAAGTGGATGTGGTTGTGGAATAGGTCAACCTAGGGTTAATCACCCCAAAAAGGTCCAGTTTAGTAACAACTCATTCTTCACTCAGTGCATGATGACTGGGAATAAGACCACATACCTAGATAGACACTCCCTTGTGATATGATTTGGTTGATCATATTCACATTATGAACCATTATGAATGATTTAAATGGAAGATGTTGATGTAATATATAACTATTTTTTTAGAAGACCTAATTAGAAAATCACTATGGAAACCTTAGGATAATCTAAAGGAGTGATAGCTTGATCCAATTATTTCATAGTTGAAATGAATGTATCATAGGTTGAAATGAAGGTTTCATTAGAGAAGAAATCATAGGATTGATTTTATATAAGATTATTTATTATGATTTTATTGGATAGTATCATAACCATTTTGGATTTATTGTTTGGTTGGTACATAATAGGATCATGAAAATAAATCTGTAAAATATATGTCTCTAAAAACTCCAAAAGAAATATATTTTGGGGAAAAACGTTTCCTAGTATTACATAATATTTTAAGGAATATATCTCATTAGAAATCCAATCCTGAGTCATGTATATCTTATAGACACCCTTTACTATTTCATTAGTGAGTATGAAATTAAAATTGTGAGGACATGGTATATTTAAGGGGTGAAATGTAAGGACCTAAGATTTGAGTACATATTTTGATTTAAATAAATACAGTATTGAATAAATTCCTTCACATGAAACACCAAACTAAAATTAATCACTCCAAACCTTATTAAAATAATTCAATATGATGTGAGACATTAATAAAACAAAATTTATAGAAACAATAAAGCTTCAAGTAAATAAAAAAGATAATAAAATGATTTATTATAAAAATATATGATTAAAATTATTACATTTATTCATTATTTTTATATAATTATTTATTTATTGATTAAATTTAAGGTTTATATGATAAATAATTAATGAAATGTTATTAAAACTTTTAAACATTAAAAATGAATATTTTTCAAAAAAAAATATTTTTAAATAACTAAAGTGTGTTTTACATAATAAATTAAATCGATATATTTTAAAAGTTTATTAGGATAATAATTAATATTTTAAACTAATATATTATCAATAATTAAATTAAATATTTATATGAAGTAATATTTTGATTATTTAATATTTAAATTTTTATTTTTATATAGAAACATTTTTTCTTTATATTTTGTATTTTAATATAAAATATAAATTTATCATTTTTACAATTTGAATTTTATGAAATGAAAATAATTTTTGGATTCATAATTTAAAATTTATCCTAATATAAATTTTGGTTATTTCTATGAAATAATTGATTTTTAGGTGAGTAGTGAAAAATACAGCTTTTTTTAAAACTAATTGCATTTAAGACTGTGTCAAAAAATTAAATAAAATTTAAAAACATATAAAACATTTTTCAAGATAAAAAAAATTATTTATGGAATAAAATTATTCATTTAAAATACAATTTTTAATTTATAAAATTCATGCTTAACATCTTTAAACGTATATATCTTTTATTATAATAAAAAATATTTTTTTCATTTACTTTAATAATGATACCATAAGGTAAAATTATGATTTCAATTAATTTTTAAGAAATATAAATCTCTTTATATTAAAAATAGAATTATTAATTTCATTTAAATCAAAAAAATGATTATTTTATCCTAAACATTATTTTTACACTTAAAAATACACTTTTTCTAAAAAATGGTTTTTACGCATTACATACGCTAATGTTAAAATTAATTGTTAATAAAAAAATTATTTTAAAAAATGGATTTTATATTTATAAAAATTGGATACAAATTATTTAATGAGGTCCTTTTTTTATTAATTCAAATTAAATTACATAGGTAAAAATTAATTACCACGGTAAAAACCAACAATGGTAAAATTGAAAAACCAAAGAGAAAAATAATTAAAAATATGTTAAAAAAATGTGTGAAAATGTGTGGTTGAGTCTTGATCTATCTCATACTCTCTCAGGTCTATTATTTTCCATTATTGGATCTATTTTACCTCTTACTAGTGATATTTCATTTAATATATTATAAAAATGTCACTCTTCTCTCTTATAAAAGGAGTCATCACCAACTCACTACTCTTAACACCCCAAGACTCTTTGATTCAATAAATTTCTACCCAAATAACTTCTAAAAACTAATATATTATTCAAATAGGTTCTTATATTCAAAAAATACCATATCTAAAAGTCTTAATCCATTTTTTAAAGGAGCTCTTCCAAGGAGTAAGGTAACATTCTCAATTACTCTATTTTATCTACTTTTCCATTATTTTCTTATAATATCACATATAAATTATTCTATCAATTAAATTATTATAACATAATAATTAATAATATTCTTAATTTTTACTATACTAATGTAATATCACTTTTCTACCTTCCTCCAAAACCATTCAAAAAATCAAGACGTCGTCATGCGTGCGTGCGAACTACCACCTCCAAGAACGATGTGCTGGATTTTTCCGTTACCCCTATAAACAGATGGTCCTAAAAGTATATTTAAATGATTAATATTATATTTCTAAAATCATTAATATTATTAAATTATAAACCATTTCCTATATTCCTACAGATATATGGAAAAAAATGTGTCGCTCATGCATATATGTGTATTATCACCTCCACAAAAGTGACGTATTTAATTTTTCACTATAGTATTTTCCTACTTATTAAAATATATCATAACCTAATTAAAAACCTTAAAAACATAAAAATATTATCATTAATAATATTTAATAATGATATTATGGAAAAGGAATTGTTTTCTTAATCATAATCACTCATAGATTATATCTTATTCTTGTTTGGGTCGGTTTAACCACCTACTTAAATAATACTATAAATTTATATCATGGATGAAAATGGAAACTTAAATATTGGTGTTATTATAAATTACCTATAAAATAATTTTTTTTTATAGTTCTATAAATTTTATAAAAATATTAAACTTATTATTGTGGTACTTCCTTTTTTTTTATTATAAATTACTGAATCAAGCTCGTCGCCAAATTTTCCATCATCAATCATAGAAAAATATTATTTAAATGAAATTAAAACATTATAATAATTATTATAAATATTTTTAAGTGCCTATAATTATCTTATAATAATGAAATTTTAATCTATAAACAAGAATCGACATCGCCCTTATGAAACTAGTGTTAAAAAAACAATCGAAGCAATTAAACATCTAATGATAAAAATAAAATATAAATAACTAATATATTTATAATAAATGATTTTAAATGGGTTTTATAAAAGTATATATTTATGAATAAGGTTCTAAAATATATTATTAAATATCTATTTTTTATATATAATTTTGTAGAATGTTTTTCTAAGCACGATTTAAGGTAAGGGTTTTCATAACTCTATTTTCATTCTTTTAGTTAGAATGATTATTCTTGAAACCCATTATTGTAATTTGATTTATTTTACCATATTATTATGTAATATTTTAATTCCAATTTATTTTATATGTATTTATAATACTTTCTCATGATCTCCTTCATGAAGTATTATTACTTCAATGATTATGATATTTGTAAGGGTTTTTGTATCTCAATTTTACTTCATTGAAATATGATGTGTACTCACTATCTGTTTCCATTTTGTGGTGTATATATTTTCCATAGATTTATTTTACTATAAATTTTCAAGTATCCTGAGTAATTTAAAATACATCTAATTTTCTAACTTTTAGGTATTTTCAATTTCGATGATAATGATGATGTAAGGGTTTCTTTGTCTCAATTTTCAAATCCATGAGACATGTCTGATACTGTGTAACTTGTTTTCTTTTATATAGTTTATTTTTTACTCTTTTTTTCATGTATGATAAATATATAACATTTAATGATATTTTAATGCTCATTTCATGATCTCTCTATCATGTTCTTTTGATTCTTAGGTTATTAAATTTGTAATATATTTTCTTAAGTTATAATAAATCTTCATAAACTTTTTTGTTCTATGATTGGTATATTCCACCCTAAGATTTTATTTCATGGTACATTATCTTTCTATATAGGGGAAATTTTTATTTAAATTCCATTCTTTAACCTTTATGAATTTCATTCCCAAATATTATATCATTTTTAATAATAATATTCATCTCTTTTAATGATGGTTTCTCCTCCATGACCATATTTTCCCCTTCCCACCAATGTTCTCTTTTATATTTGGAAACCCAGTTATGTTTTATATCATGTAACATTCACATTAATCTTTTATTATTTTTAAAATTAATTTTTATCATCCCTTTTTAAGATGTGGGTTTAAATAAATATATTTTTAATTATTTAAATTTTTTTCTTCCATGATCATCTATTTTATCTTATAATCCACGTTTCCATGAATTGAGAATTATGTATTTTCAATGATAAATTATTGATGATTCTTTTTTAAAGTAAATTTCATCAAAAAAAATCACTTTTCCATTTTTAAAATTACCCATAAATTCTTCTATGACAATGTTAACAATAGTTTTCCTAAAATAACTTATATGACATCGCTTCCATTTTCCTATCTATCTCAAAAGGATTTATTTCCTTGGAAATTACTTTTCATATATTACCCTATAAATTATCTTATAATGTTTTTGCGCATTGAATATATGGAAATCTATTATTTCTTTTTTCTTTCCTAATAATCCACTATTTATAAATATGATTTTTCTTCCAATGAATTTCCTATATGAACACTCTATGTTTTCAACCCTTGATTTAAGGTTGTTAACCTAGATATCATAAGTAAATTGATTAGGGAATTTATTTACTAAACCATGTATATTATCAAAATATTATAAATACCATATACCTCATATAAATTAAAGTGTATTTACCTAGTAAGATACTGAATATCTTTTGATACCCATTTATTTTCCATGGTTTTATCAAGTTATGATTATTGACAGATTTATGAAATATTTATTTATGTTATTACATTTGAAAATGATTTGAAACCCATTTTATTTTCATGGGTTCTTCATCATATGATGAATTATTTATTTCAAGTGGTGATCATATTTAGGGATGATTGATGGGTGGGGTATTATATTTCTCTCCAATGAATTGGTTAAAAGTTTATATCTCATGAAGACAAGTATATGTGGGTGAAATTAAATTTTACCACCAAGGATGAGTGTTATTAGTGACACACAAAGGTATGGGTGTGATTAGTGACTCATGAATGTGATAATACCATGTCTTTATGTTTTTTCCAAAGTTATTTGTTATGTTATTTTACAACTACAGGTTACATTTCCATCTTATATGCCTATGATTATGCTCCATGGATCTTTTTTATTTTCTCTTGAATATATACTCTTTTCCCATGATATATGTTTGTTTATTTGAGTTTTAATGTTATTATATCATTATATATGGATAAATCTTGTAGTTATATGTTCTTTTTTGATAATATATTTATCCACTTCTCATGTTTTATTATATGATTATTATTTAACCATTGATGACATGTTGATAAGTTTTACCTTAATAGGGTTTGATCCCACCACTTTATTTTCTTTCATTTTACCTAGGAAATTGTATATAGAAATATATTTATAAGGAATCTTTATATATAAATACTTTGTGTGAGATATTGCAGACATAAAAATGAAATATTATTATAGTGTAAAAAATGACATTTTTGATGGAAAATACATGGGATCTAATATTCAAATACATTAAACCTTATGTTATTTGGATTGTGTGTTTATTATGAGATGTAATGTTTAATTTATGGAAATGACATAAAATAAAGATATGTTTAGCATGGATCATCTCACATGGTATCAAATATAGTATTTAAAGAAAGTTTTTTTAGAACTATATCCAGGAGTGTGGGTCTAGGGAACCTAAGATAATGAGAATGGAAATGCCACTATTTTTTTAACTTTTTCAAAATAACCTTAGGAAAATGGGTTTGAAAAAGGTAATTTTTTGGGGGAATTTTTTGTGAATAATACATTTTATTGATATCGTGAGCCTAAAAATGAATGTGATGGTGACATTATCATGTTACTATACATACTCAAGAAAAAAATGTCATTAAGGATAGGTTGGACCTGATTAATATGGGAATAAGGGGAGATTTGGTTCCTGTGAAGGGTTAAAGATATAATTCCCTTCCTCCAATAGCTTATACTCTTTACAAGAAATGTATATTTTATTTTTACAACTTCATTAATGGTGTAAAGGTTATATAGGGGTATTCATCAAATATCAAGAATATCATGTTTTTGATTAATTTAAAGAATTATTAAAATAAAATGATAGTTGGGTTTTCATAAAATACTTAATGTTGTGGATTTACATTTCATTCCACCAAAAAATGTTTGACACACATTAAACATGATTTTATTCTTCTTCAAACCTCTATGCAAAAAATTTATAGACCTAGTGAAGTAGTAAAATATGGAAGAGGAAATTATTTTCATATTATGTGAATTGAATATTTTATTCCCACTTTCATTATTTAATATAATAGTTCACCTAATGGTTCACTTGGTGAGAGATATTTGATATTGAATGGTATATGAAAATTTTGAAAGGTTACATCAAAAAAGGGCACCTAAAACACATTCTTAATGGTTATATTAAATAGTGATATATTATTTAGGATTCCATTGATACATGTACTAGATACTTATCTTATGTGGATAGAATTGGTATCCCAAAATCTTATCACAATAGTATCCTTGTCATTAGAGGCTTTGATAGAACATATGTTGTCATAATTACCATTACATAGTGGGATCAAGTGTACCTTTCTATTTTATATAAAATTATAGATGTTGCACGATATTTTAAAACTCGTAGAGTAATTCTTAGGTAATTGAATCTATTGTGGGATGAAATATGGATATCAAATACACACAATCAAAATATTATAGGATTGTTTTGAGACAAATTTTTTTAAGAGTTATTTTCAAATTCAAATCTAATTTTTGAATGACATTTATAGCTATCCATAAGACCATGTGTACATGTATTATCCAATAAATTTTATATTATAAATTGCTATATTATTTATATAAATAATAGGATAAATGCATAACAGTGCAAGCTAGTATAGTTACTCTTATTGTGTAAGCAATGCATTTATCTGGTACCATAGGTAGAAATCCAATTTATTTAAATATGTATCATGTTGGTGTTATCGAAAAAATATGGGATTCGGATTATAAAATTTTTTGGGTGGTGATTTTTCATTGAAAATTCATTAATAATAGGATTGTGGTTAAACTTAATGAATTGAGATTCATGAATGTGAATTTTTTAAAGGAAGGGTATAAGGATGAACCATTCATAATGGAATCATAGGCAATACATGTATTTTATTCCATAGATACTACAAATAAAAAATAGTCAAATTTTCTATTTTCAGCTAAAATAACTATTGGGTCAAATGAAAATTCAATTTAGGATAAACCTTTAATTGGAAAGTTGCAATCATTTTTCATTAGTCTCAATGTCAATGATGGATTATATATCATAGGGATATATGAGGAGGGGATTTGGATACTTTATAGAGGGTCCACATCCCTTCAAACTTTAAATAAAAAAAATATTTCAATAAACTGGTCTAATGTATTGGATTATTTTTGTTATATATAATATTTTTCACTATAATATTATATGTTCACTATAGTATTTATGTAATCAAAATTAAATGTTTAAATACTTGTGTAGATAATTTACTTTTTTCCTACTGATATTAGGGAACAAAAAATTATTGATGTTGAAATTTATCCAATTATATAAGGTGAACAATATTTTGTAGGTGTGAAACAACCTAAAGATGGTAAAGTAATAAAAAACAATATGGTTGGAAAAATATAATAATAATATAGTGCAAAAATATTAGTAAAAATTATTAAGGTAATATGTAGATTTTGGATGGAATGAACATGGTCAACTGATTGACCAAAAATAAGACCATTTTCATTAGTTACATTGGTTTTAGTACTTAAATGCATGTGTCAAATGATATAGATATGTTGAATAATGTTGTGATTTTATTGAAGGAAACAATTTTAGAAGACATTATGGTAACAATATGATATAATTTTCTTTATTTTATTAAAATTTTAAATAATTAAACACATATTTACTCTTCAATATCTCTTGTTGAGTAAATTTATATTAGAAAATGTTTTGGATTAAATTTTTATTAATGTCCACTAGAAAGGTACATAGATCATTTTTGACACTTATTATAAAACATCATCTTAGGGATGATGAGGGGAATGTAAAATCACACCCTCCATCAATATAGATACAAATCATAAACCAAGTAACCTTAAATGCTTTCATTATTCATTAATAAGAGGAATCATTTAAGGTATATTGTGGTTGGTATTATTTAATTTGACATTATGTGTATTAATCACTATTTCTGTCTGATTTTTTTGGATATCTAGGATTGGGATACAAGATACCTAACACCTATGGTGAATTAGTTATTCTATAATCACATGATTTCACATCGGGTTTAACATTTTTTTGTTAGATTCATGTTGGATTTCCGACTTTGGAAAACAAGATGCATGATTCCTAGGATGACTCAGTCATTATGTTATCACATTCTTTAACCTTGGGTTAACCATTTTTGTTTCTGAAAAAAAAAACTCCTAATGACTCACATATCTGTAATGAGTTGTTGGCCTACTTTACAAAGGTATATGTCCATTACAGTTTCAAGAAAAGTGACACTTGGGAACTTACATTGGTTGAGAGGATGGGAGATCGAGCTCATCACACCCTTTTGAAATAATTATTTCCTACTAAGGGTCTCTATTATAGATTTAATATTTTTCATGAATATTTCCAAAATCTCAGTATGGGACTGGTTACCCTAATAAAATGATCGGATGTTGAATACATGTATATGAAAGAGGGAGTTATATTAATAAAACCTTTTGTATAAATTATAGGTTCTATATATGTTTCCCATTTTTGATTAACAATGAGGGATTTCATGTCCTTTGAAGCCATATGACTAGGAACTCTAGAGGTTACTACCATCCAAGAAAGGGATTGGTGTTTTGGGATTTGGATTGAACTTTCAAGAGGTTTCCCATGTATCAAGTTAGAACAATAATAAAAAACCCCATGTATTTCATGTAGATTCATTCCATACTGTTTAATTTCATATAAAATGGGCATATATGAGGGAATTTAATCATTGGGTATGGAGTTCAGACCTTAGGAAGATTCCCTATGTATCTTTCTTATAACAAGAATAAGTCCTAAAAGTTTAGAAGGACCATTCCATGAAGTTTAAATTCATTCATAAATGATGTATATGAGGGTATTTAATCATTGGTTATGGAGGTCATGACTTATTAAGGAGTCATGCATATCCTTATTACAAATGGAGTCAAATTCCTCATAGTTCAGTAGGTCCCCAACCCGTTGATGGGTGAGTAAGTGTAATTAACACTTGTGAGGATTATTTACCTATATTTTAAGAAAGATAGGGACTTATACCAAGATATATGCACATGTTTATTTGAATTTATATCATCTTGTTAACATGATCAAAAAAAATCTCTAAGCCCACATGAGTCATGGTCAATGTGAGAAACAAAAAATGGCATAAGATCAAACATATTTCATGGGATAAAATATTATATTTTTATAGGGCTTACACATTGAGGCTTCCATGATATTTTATTAGGGAAAAAACACTGAAGTTTCTCTTAAATTTGAGAAAGGATTATACATTGAGGTTTTCCTTATATTTATGTGGGGCTTACACACTAAGGATGACCTTAAATTTGAGTGGGGCTTATATGTTGAGGTTTGAATTATATTTTAGTGGAGATCACACATTGATGTTCCCCTCATTAGGGGATTTTTATTATGCTAGTGGAATGATCATTTTAAGTCCATAAGCTCACGTGAGTCATGTTTGGTGTAGGAAATAAGATATATCAAGGGATAAGGCACACTACCTATATGTGTGGGACTTATTCATTGAAATGGCCTTGATAGGATTTTTGATATGGAGACTGGGTCTTAGGAATACATCCTATGTATACTTCTTACAAAAGGAATCTGAGCTCTCATAGTTATATTTGGTTCCTAATCTGCTAATAAATGAAAAAAATAGTAGACCCACAAGAAGTGGGTCCTATGTGATTGAGTAAATGAAATATCGAGGGAAATACTCCATGGTTTCTTTCCATGTCACACATTAGGATTTATCCTTTGATGGACTAAGAGAGTGACCATAAGATGTATATTGAATATTCTTTGATTAAATGAGGGTCCCATGGCATGAATAAGGTTACATGAGTGCATAGCCCTTATCCCATTATCGAAACCCACACATAAATGGGGTTCTTGACCAAAGGATCATGGACGATGGTTCACAAGAATGCCTACCAGACAAGGGTGAAATGTCTAAGGGTTCCTTTCTCACAAGGCTAACATGTCTAATGATTTCTTCCTGACATGTCTGAGGATGTCTTCCTAACGTGTTAGAGAATTTCTATGGATGTATTCCAAAAATTTCTAAGGATATATGTCTTAAAAAGATACCATTTATAAGGGTGTATGCCTGAAATTTCAAAGGATCTTCACATGATTAAAATGACATGTATGAGGTTTTTCGGGTTAAACTGACAAACATGTATAGGTGTCTTCACATAACCAAATGGATATGTTCGGGTATCTTCACATTATTTGAATGACATGTCTAGTTTCCTTCTCATGATCTAACCGACATGTTTGGGTTTCTTTATGTGAACAATGATATAATCATGAAAACCAAGTAATCCATTAACATGAAAAATATCATATCTTCTCTCACATGAATCTTTATTAATTTTCATCCTTTTTCATATAAACTCCTTAAAAAATTTCAAGTGTTTTACTATAGAGGCATTGTGTTATAAGGATGACACATCTAAGGTCATTCCCATGATCTGGATGAAATCATGGAGATCATTTGTGTGATCAATGAGTTGATCATAAAAATCCTATGAACCTACTGCTTAATCCTTAAGTCACTCATTATGATTATCATGTGGAAGACTCTTCCGATTGTGTGGTCCTAAATTATGGAAATTTCACTCTTGCCTTTGTGTGTTGTATTTTTGTATCAAGAGGTAATTTTATAGGTATTGTATCCCTGTATCTATGCCACTTTTCATTGATATTAAGTCTCATATATTTTCGTGAGTTGGTAGAGGAAATGTTCACTAAAGTTGATAATATATCACGCACTTTTCAAGAAAAATTTTAATGTCATCAATGATATCATCCATTTTTTGTATGATAAAGAGAAACTACATGATCAGTATTTCATTACCATCTTTCTTAAACCCATGTCTTATCAAAGGGATTTTTTTGTGATAAAACCCACAAGTTCAAGAGCCTCGTGAGATAAAGTTTACATATCTGAGGGAATTTTCAAGATTAGTTCAACATGTCTAGAGAAATCCACATGATTAAGTCACTTTTAAGGGGGTCTTTGAAACATCAGGAGGTATTTTTTGATTGGCCTTCATTTGATCAGTGAATAGATCATGAAAATCACATAACCCCTTCCCATGAAGATTAATGTAACTCACTTTCTATATGGATCCCATAATTTCCATATTATATCATATGAATTACTATATAGTAGTTAATATTTTTTTATAGACATTTTTCATGATCAGAAATAATTGACTGAGGAATTTTTGTGATCAAGAAATACTTATATAATGGGATTTGTGTGATCAATGGAAAGATCATGTGAATCCATATTCCCTCTGTGTGATGTTTCAAGGGTTATGAGACCACAATTCTTACTAAAGGATATGTGATTCATGTGAACCATGGGCTTGATATATATGTATTCATGCTTATTCCTTATTCACCTTTATAGTAAAATAATAATCATGATTTGGCTGTTTCTTTAACCATAAATTTTTTGATTCTCATTTCATAGGCTTCAACAATCACTTTTATTAAATAAATTAATAAATGGTAAAGGAGTGAAGAAAATAATTAATGTACATCAAAACAACCATACCCATATTATAAACAAAAGGATGTGGTATGTTTCACATGGAAAAAATGGTACATATTTTAAATCTATAATAAAATATTTATGTGACATGAAAAAAAAACATAATCATATTTCTTTTTTGTATGTAAATTGATGGATCAGAATCTCAACACACTTTCATCCCAGGTCATGTGTTATAGAAGGTGGATCATGTAAATTAAAAGGGGAAAATAAATGATGAAAATGTATAGAAAGGTTTTGAATCATGTGTAAGTATGGAATAATATAAATTTTTTCTACTTTAGTATATTTTCAATAAATAATGAATACTTATTTTCCTTTAATTTATATCTAGTTTAGACATAAGAATCATCGTATACTATAACATATGTATGACTAAATTTAGTGTTTTTTAATCATCCATAACAATATCATCATGTTAGAGGTGTATGTTTTTTATTTTCACCCCAATAATACTTTGAGAAAGAAAATACATATGAAGATATATATGATAAAATGAAAAAGATATTGAAGTGGATATATTACCTAATAAAAAATGTTAGTTTGTATGATTATGTGATAAACTAGTTTTTTTTATGGATAAATAAGAAGAATCAACATAACACCAACCACAATATAAAGATCTCACACACACACACACATAGTTATGAGGAAATCCATTCCCCTAAGAGTCCACTATTGCCTATGGTAATTTATTTTCTCATAATAGTTTCTAGTAAATTTGAATAAAATAACTACTGATGCTTTTATTTTTCTAAAATTATATAAGAATAAATTTATTGTGATTTATATCTATCATCACTTATTCATCACCTTTTTTTGGGAGTTACAGTGTACAATATCCAAGGTGATATTTAATATAATAAATAACATCCAAAAGATCATGTGATGGTAGGGATTAACATAACTTGGGATCAGATCACTGATCTGTCTGTTCCATTTGATGATGTTTATATCCACACCATTAAACTTACTATAGAAACTTTAATATGGTGGATTATTAACATAATAAAGATACATAATGATAATGAGGTACATTATTTACAATCTATTTTATATAAAAAACATTTTTAGTTATTTAAAACATTTCTAAACTAATGTATATTATTACATGAGGATAAACTAAAGGAAAAAATGGAATGCTGAGTCAAGACAATAAAAAGTATTAACTAATATATCGAAATGAACATACAAGTTTACATTTACTCCACCAACTTAACTTCCACATTTATTAAAATTAAAAGTTCATGTAAAAATATATAAATATGAAAATAATTGAATATGAATAATAAATTCATAGAGAGAGCATTACTAACATGATTAGTCTTGATAATTTAAGTGAAATTCTCTATAATGAATGGTTTAGATCCTCAGTTGTGAATGCTTACATGAGTTACATTTTCATAATTTCTCTATCCAATAATTGATATACTATGTGTTTTACATTTTAATAGTTTTCATATTTTCTATAGGTGTATATATCACACCAATATAAAGGAAATACCTTGAGAATAAAATTTTGGATTCATTATTCTCTATTTAATTGTATAAAAAATCAATAAATGTGAAATAAATTTTATTATGAGAATACCAAGTAGCTAAAAAATATTAAAAATAATAATATATGATATGATATTATTAATAACTATAATATTGGGTTAAAACTCTATTATATCATGACATTTTTTTGGAGGTATGTCTTTGTATAAATTTTGGATTAACTCTATTAAAATGGTTAAATAAATGTTTCCTGAGATTATGGGGATCCTTGAGGGTGCCCTTTGTTTTGGGGATATGAAAGAGGAGGAAAAGAGGCCATCCAGTGCAGGTTGCACGGTTGGTGAACGGTAAATTCTAACTGTGTTCCAGAACCATGAAAACTATAGAGGGGTGCTACATAGTTGGTAAAACCATGCAAGTAGGGGGACCAAACCACGAGGTATTTTACAGAGACATCATGCACAACCTTCACATGGTATGTCAAACCGTGTGGGCTCCCCTAAAGACCATGTGACCCATACTCCTTCTAGACAGATGGATTCACATGGTTAGCACATGGTTTGGGAAACCATGCAGACAAACCATGTAGGCCACTAATAAGGTGGGTTTTAACATTTTCCCCCACTGTAATTATGAAACCTCACCTTAATTTCTCCCCAATTCTTTCAATAGTAGCCTTTGTGATGAACCAAAGCCTCCCAAGCTTCCAAGGTATGATTCTCCCTCGATTCTTGAACTTTTGGTGTGTAACACCCCGACCCCTCTAGGCTGGAGCTGGTGCATTACTTGTGATATTGGAATGGTTAGAAGGAATGAAAACCATGAAGGAACGATTAGTTTAGTAGTCTTGAAGAAACTAGATACATAGATGTTACTCAAATTACTTTGGAAAAGTTTACAAAATACAATACATTACAAAAACTAAAAACGAAATCCCTAGGAACTCAATAAAAGATCTTCTCTTCATCACCTGTTGAAGGTAGAAAATGAAAGGGGTGATCTCAAATGCTCAATAAGGGTTAAAAATAGCTGAATCATGAGTACAATAATAATTTAATCACAATAAATCTGACATAATAAATATGGCATAGTGAATAAATGAATAACTAATGCCATTAATAAACTAAGAATGAATCTACATCCATAAATTTTGTCATCGTGAAAACCTCATGGATAATAATAATAACTGATAATGAATAAAGAGAATGATTATTAATTGGACATCATGTATCTGGAACATGAAACCATAATACCATAAAAACGGTTTAGTTATATGGGAAGAAACCATTCTATTTTTTGGAAACAAACTCGAAGGGTTTGTCGCCAAAATGTTTTGTCTCATGAGACCTACCGAAGCATCGAGGGGATACAGCGGGCCCCACCCACCACTGAATTTCCAAATCATTATTTATAAATTTATTAAATACAAGATAAATATTCCTTTTCAGTATCCGTATAGAGTAGAGTACACGGATTCATCAATATTTCCATAATTAAAATAACTTTCCAAGTATACACCGTATGTAAGATGGTATACGGTTTAGAAAACAAACATATCCATGACATGAAATTATGGATATTTAATATAAATAACATTACAAATGAAAAGTGATCTCAAATGTGCAGTAGGTACACCACATAAGGATTATTAGGTGCACAATAAAAAATTAGTCGCAACGAAAAGGTAGTTGAGACAAAGTCCCTTACAACAATGTTATTGGTTGAATCATATGACCAGAACTTAATAAATATCAATTGAATCATTGAATAACATTAATATAAATGGAATCATGTTATTATATATCATATTTCAGTACAAATATACCACATACAAGAAATAAGTGGTGAACAATGAAAATCTCATAGAAATGAAAGTGAGATGAGAAACCCCTTACCTTAACTCTGAACGTGTTCCTCTCTTGAACATAAGCTCCTAGAATATGAAATTATAATTATTAATAAATTATATAATAATCCATTAGACATGTATTTTGTTTATCATGAATCTTTTTATTTCATTTATACCCTTATTTCTAAGTTATTATATTGAATTTCATTGTTTCGGGTTGTTCGTTTTCATTATTTTTATAATCGGTTCACTTGTTTTTAAGTAATAGAGTTCATCTGGAAAGGTTATAAATCTATAGGATTAGAATTATATATTATTTATGAACATAAATAATTGTTAATGGTCATTTCTATCATTTGGTTACATGTAATGAGGAAGAATCATTAGATGACAAGTACTTCGATTATTTGCCGGTATTTGGATTATTATGAAATATTTTTGTCATATAACTTAATTATATGTACAAATTCTGGTTCCTGAATATTAATTATGTTATAATACATATGTTATAGTCTGTTTCATCTATAAATATGCTTTCATGACCTGTAATGAAGAAGAAATTGAAGAATGAAATTTCGTCGTCCACGAAGGCTATAAATTGGTACCTCATGGACGTTAATTTCGTTTATAAAAAATAAAAGGGAAGGAGTAAGAATATTTATGATGGTTATTACATTAATATGATATAATTCCAGTATATAGATGATACTGGAGTCATCATGATCATTTGGAAATATGATGTGAGGAGAGAAAAATAAAAGAGATGAACTTGAAAATAAAAGAAAATTTAAGAGATCCCTTATGAAAATTCGGCAGCCTAACGGCGTCACTTAAAATTTCATAAAATCAAATGAGGATAACAAAAGGGTATCTCAACATATTGAAATCAAAAAGAAAGTAATAATAATAAATAAAATCAAACCCCAACATATGATAAAGGAATTTCAAATAGCTAACATAAAAGAAGTGTTGACTTAAAGAAGAGAATGAAGGATTCCCTAACCATATAGAATAACTCCTAGATCTTTAAGGATGGTACCTTGGGGGATTAGGGAAACCTTGTGAGGACTCATAGAGAGGTAAAACCACCAAAGATTCTAGGATTAGGGATTTGGAATGAAATAAAATTAATGGATGAGTGGGTATTTATAGAAAAAGAGAGGTAATTTTTTAATAATTTCTAAGGGACACCTCATTAGTGGTTTTTTCCAAACCATGGGCTTTCCCATGGTATTTTCCCATGGTTTTAGCCACTTGGGACACCTCATGTCATAAGTTACTATAAATAAGTCAACCATGCTTTTATATTTAATTATTACATCATTATGATTTCATTAAACTACCGAAAACTCAAAACTGTATTTTTTCTGTTCATGAAAAAATCATGTATTTTAGAAAAATCTCAAAAATTCACCCCTACCATTTTTTGACGTGTAGAATTAAAAAGTGATATACATTTTTCAAAAATAATTTTCTAAATATTATTAATTTAATTTTTAAATAAGGTCATAGTTAATTTGAAAAATAACAATCTTAAAGTGTAATTAGTTTTATTTCTCATTGAAAAACTAATTAAGATCTCATTATCTTATTGCCTTATAAAAATAAAGTAATATTATTATTTACTATTCATAAGGGTCATATTACAATTCATATTACTATTCATAAAGGTATGTTACTATTCACCAAAAATCAAGTTTTTTCTATCAACCTCCAAATGACTTACTGAACACAACTCTAGATGACCATTTTTCGAAATTCAAAACATAGAAGAGGCAGAGTTGTGTTTAATGGCTAGATTATAAAATTACATTCTATATTTATTTTCAAAACCATGGGGTGTTACATTCTCCCCTCCTTAAAAAATTCATCCTTGAAATTCACCAAATATTACCTAAAAAGATTCGGGTATGTCTTTAACAAAATCTCCTCAGGCTCCCATGTTGCTTCCTCCATCTTATGGTTCCTCCATAGAACCTTTACCAGAAGCGTCCGATTTCTCAATACTTGTTCTCTAGTATCAGGAATCTTGATAGGCTCTTCACAATAAGATAGATCTAGCTCAAGTTCTACTTCTTCATAAATGAGTAGATGTGTTGGTTCTGGCATGTACTTTCTTAACATTGACACGTGGAACACATTGTGAACCTTGGAGAGACTTGGCGGCATTGCCAAACAGTAAGCTACGGCTCCAATTCGGTCCAAAATTTCAAAAGTTCCGATGTACCTGAGACTTAATTTTCCATTCTTACTGAATCGTATAATACCCTTCCATAGAGATACCTTTAAGAAAACATGATCACCTTCTTGAAACTCCAAATCCTTCCTTCAGTTATCTGCATATCTCTTTTGCATACTTTGAGCTATTTTGATATGGTTCTGGATAATCTTCACCTTCTCCATTGTTTCTTCAATAAGTTCTGGGCCCAAGAGCTTTCTTTCACCAACATAATCCCAGCAAGTTGGTGTACGATATCTCCTCCCATACAATACTTCATAGGGTGTCATCTGAATACTTTAATGGAAGCTATTGTTGTATGAAAATTCTATGAGAGGTAAATATTGATCGTGCATGCCTTGAAAATCAAGTGAACAAGACATCAACATGTCTTCCAATGTTTGAATATTTCATTCTGATTGTCCATAAGTTTGTGGGTGGTAGGTTGTGCTCAAATGAAGATTAGTATCTACGGCCTTTTGAAGACTTTTCCAGAATCTTGATGTAAAACATGGATCACGATCAAAAACAATCGATAGGGGTACTCCATGAAGCGTCACAACTTTATTAATATATAGTCTTACTAGACGTTCAAGTGGTAGATCTTCTCTTATAGCAAGAAAATGTGCTGACTTGGTAAGACGATCAACAATGACCCATATTGCATCGTTCCTTCTAGGAGTCTTTGGTAGTATCATGACAAATTCCATCATGATATTATCCCATTTCCACTCAGGTATGAGAAGAGGTTGCAATACTCCTCCAGGCTGTGGCCTTCTAGCTTTCACTTGTTGACAAACCATACATCTTGACACAAAATCAGCAATCTCCCTCTTCATGTTGTCCCACCAAAAATGTTCCTTCAAATCTATATACATCTTAGTGCTACCAGGGTGTATGTAACACCCTGAGATTTTATGAGATATATTATTTTCTTTGATGTCGTCTATTATACACTACACCAAGATTAGCTTGTACTATACGCAACACCGTATTAGCTTGAAGTATATGCAACACTATTCTTGGCTCATGTTACACACAATTTCAAGTTCGTTTTGTGGAAATTATTATACGCAACATTAAGTATAGATTTAGTTTAATGTATAAATGAAGTAAGTTTTGATTATGTTATACGCAACACCAAATAGAGATTTCACTACACGCAGCCCTGACTTGGCTTTCATTACACACAATCAAGACTTTCTTCAATAGTGTGTGTAGTACACAATACCGAGTTTCACTAAACGAGATATTATTATTATGAACTAGCCGTTATGAATAGTAATACCCACTTTTTGAAATTTTATAAATTTTATCTTTCAAAATGAACTTCATTTTTGGATTCGGAATATCGAAATTAGCCTAAGGTGAATTTTTGGTTTTTTCTGAAAACTTTCAATTTTTGATGAATAGTGAAAACATTGGGTTACTATTTAAAAACTGAATTTTTATTTAAATTATTATTTATTTTATTTATTTTAGGTAAAAATTGATACATAATACATATATAATTTCAATTTAATTCATTGGAGTCATTTTATAATAATTTTGGATATAAAAAATTTTATTGAACTTTTCACCATCTTTTACCCATCTCCGAGGAGAATTTAAAAATTTACATAAAAATTAATTTTACCACTTCTGTGAGTGGAATTTTGAAAATCTGAGAGACACAGTTAATATCAAGGAGTAAAATTTGGTTCAATAAGATAAAAATAATTTTTGGTGAATAGTAACTTTTTACTTTTATTTACCACGGTTAAAAGTAAATAGGGTAATTAAGGGTAAAAATGATATTATCATTACCCTAACACATGTCCTAATTTTATTGGATAAATGTAATTCAACCAAAAACAACCTGAGGAATAAAATATTACTCTTTAAGTCCACTTGGATTAGATTAGGATATTTATTATTATTTTATTTAAAGAAGAGTTAAAATAGTTAAAATAAAAGTTTAAGAACTAAAACATTTTTAATATAGGGTTATAAATAAGATAAATTCGAGTATAAATATTCATTAGAAATATAAAACAATTTCCTACATAATTGTATTTTATTTATAATTTTTAGACATTAAATAATTTAATTTATTTATGACACAATGATGATGCAGTAATTACCTTATTAATGAAATATTTACATAATTGATGTTATAAATACACAAATAAATGTAATTTCAGACTTTTTATAAATTACACTAATTTTTTAGGTTAATATTACATTTTATTATTGATTAAATTAACATTTTTCGAACTAATCATGCTGTTATGATTTTCACAAAAATCTATTTCCAAATAGTGTCAAAATTGACATAAAATAGTTTTTAAAATAAATATTATATTATTAATTGTTATTATATTTATAAAAATCTATGGTTTGGAAAAATGACTTAGATAAGGTTATATATATTAATAATGAACCACTTTCGGTTCGTTTGGCTTGTTATAGTATGTTTATTAACCATATAGTGTAAGAAAACAAGAAGACACGGTAAAAGTTAAATTATTTAACATAGAGTTAAATCTAAATGATAAGGTTAAAATAGTAACCTAAACTGGTATAAAACCTGTTTTTTGAGAGTATTTCGACCCATCCCCACTTTATCTTCTAAATAAATCAATTTGGAGCTATTATAAACCAAATATGACTTTATTATAAAATAATATTTTAAGTTTTTTCAAAGGTGCCCCTCTCCTCTCTTATAAAAAGGGCACCCCTTCCCTCTTCTCTTCACACCCTTTTGAGCATTGAAGTTCGGAAAACCCCTGACAATTCCTCTTCTCAACATCTCTAGTTATATCATAGAGGTTCTTTTCTTCTCAAAAGACCAACTCTAGTGCCCTAGGAAGAAGTTTAAATGAGGTGTGTTGAGGAAGAGGAAATCTCTTCTAACCACTCTTTCAAGTTTCTTTCTTCTTCTAATTCCTCTTCTTTAGTTGTTTCATTATAAAGTAATAACATCAGTATTAATTATATACTGATATGTTATTATAAATATTAAACAACCCCATTTCACCTTCTATCCATCCTATGGAAAATGAAATCACCGCGCGTGCGTACGTACGGAATACCGTCTCCACGTCGTGGTGTAATTAGTTTTTCCACCACCACCTTACTTGGATGGGTATAATGGTGTAAATAATTACTATATATGATTATTATAACATCATACTAATTATAAGATATTATATCATCCACTCCAATTCCATTCAATAAATATGGGAACGATATCATCGCTCATGCGTACGTACGGATTACCATCTCCACGACACGATGAGATTCATTTTCCATGTTAACAATTCCAGAATGATTATAAAGTATATATAATAAGTAATAATGAAATATATGACATAATAATTCTACTTGATTTATGTATATATATTTATGTCATCCACTTAATTCCATTCAATTCAATAAGGAAACGAAAAACAGTGTTCATGCGTACGTACGGCCTACCGTCTCCATGTACGGTGTATTTCTTTCCATTTATCGATCTATTATATATATGTATATTCTGAATATATATTATATATAAATCATGTTTTATATTTTTGAATTAAGTAACCATGATCTAATTAATCATATTAATAATTACAATTCAAAACACGGACGACAAATGAAACGATTTTATGAAAACGTTGCTTTAACATGGAATTGACAAATGAACGGATAATATAACATCGTAAGTGAATCATATATGATATCATAAATATTATTATGGTTCTGTTACAAGTTAATTATATTTCTAAACCCACTATACAGGATTCTTGGACACATATTGAAGAAATTTGACATAAGGTAAGGGATAATTTTTCAAATCTCATTTTTATCTGAGATTGCTTATATATAAGTATTTTCTGGGGTTATATTTTTCATCCATGTCCATAAAAATGTTTTTCATAAAGTTTTTAATATTATTCCATGTATTTTTAAAGTCATTTTTACCCCTCTTTGACTTTTACTTTGTGTTATGGGAGGAATCTTTCTTTTGTTTACCATATATGGAACTTTTTTACTTTTCCAACAAAAGTATGAGGAGAATGTTTTTTTAACTTATACGGCATGAACAGATTTTTACGGTTTCATAACACCTAATTTTCATGAATCTTATTCTACAATTTTTCATGATTATTTTCAAAAAAAATCCTTTTCTTTTAAAATTTCATGGCATTTTGAGAAAAGAAAATGATTTTGAAGAAGAAAGGATATTTTCCTCAAGAATTTATTTCGAGTGTTTTATCAAAACAATTTTCCATTTAAGATGACATTATTTAGAATGTTTATGTTTCAAGTATAACGTCTCTATTATTTACATGGTATGATTTTTCTTATGATGAAATGATATCCATTTGTTTTATATGGATTATGTGATGATGGTATGATGTTTATGAAACCCATTTTATTCTTTGGGTTATGATGAATGTTTTATGTTTATTTTGTGGCACAAGTAAGAATGATTTAATTATGAGATTGGTGTGACCTATATCTCCCTACAATGCATTGGTTAAAGATTTATATCTCATTTTATAGACATGGATGGAATGGAAAGTTAATCTGGTTAAGTGATATAGGACTGGAACGAGGAGTGAACTCGATTCAGAAAGGGACTTTGTCCACTAAGATGGTCTTGGCAGCAATGTCTTTGCTACTATGGAAATCATAACATGTGCTTAATGATTTCCACAATTACATGTTTTATTCCCATGCTAGATTGTCATGATTATTGTTCCTTTATGATCTATGCCTTACGTACTGCCATGTTTTATGTCATTGCTCAATATTTTTATGCTTAAACATTAATTTCATGTTTTTTTAAGTTCAAATGTATATGATTTGTTTTATTTTCTCCATGCTTACCCTTTCTGAGAATTTGATCTCACCCTTTATATGTTTTCTTTTCCCCATGTCAGGAAGAAGGGTATTAAGTAGGATATTCCAAAAAGGGATTCTAAATATGATGAAATAAATGGGAGACAATGTAGATGCTTTATGAACCAATTGTTTATGTTTCCATGTTTCTAAAGACACTATAATTATACGGTCCTTTCATGGCTATGTTATATGTTGTAATAAATGTACTTCAATTTTGAAGTAATAACAATGTATGTAAAGTATGGGTTGTTATAGTTGGTATCAGAGGAAAGGTTTAGTTAACCTTTGGAAACTAGGATGCAAAAACTTTAGTGAAATCCCTAGAGATATTTCTAAGGTATGTCTAGGGATGTCCCTAAGGATAAGTATATGTATAGGTTATAGTCCTAGAATTATGATAATGATCTTAGAATTTAACCTAATATGTTAGATATTGATGGTATTCCCCCTTGATTATGATTTTTGCCTCTCACACTATTATTTTTGAGTTTTAGAAAATGGCTGAAACTGGAAGATGCACAATAATGGAGGATATGATGGACAATGGAATGATATTCTTCATGAGCAACCAAATGAAATTGGATCTGGAATTCTACATATCGTTATTATGCCTAATCAGGAATCTCATAATATGATCAATAATCTCAACTTTGGTAAGTTTCCCGACTCAGCTAATAAGGGAAATATGGAGTTTCATGATGATCATAGAGGAAAGAAAGTTCAATTTCTCTCATGTAAATCGTGTGGGAAGAGGGATCAAGGAGATTGTTTCAAAGGAACTGGAAGATGCTTTGGGTGTGGAAAATAATGACACAAATCATGTAAGTGCAAAGGAAAAGGTTCAGTTAACACCATGGAGAAGGATAATGGTATTGCTACGACATCAACAGTGATTAAATGTTTTAAATGTGGAATGTATGGGAATTGTGAAAACCAATGCCCTCAGGGTAAATCTCATGAAGAGAATAAACATGGTCATTTGGTTAGTATTTATGTGGATGATGATTAAGATACTACAAATGATATATGAGATGAAAGAAATGATGAAGCTCGGTCAGTGGTTTAAGAATGTAGTGGAATGATTGTATGTTTATTAAGAGTTATGTTGTATAGGTAATTTAATGGTACTATGGAATAAAGAATCATCTAAGTAGTATTTCATTGTTGTATTTCCTTGATTTTTTGAAAGTATATGATGAATGGTACCAGTAACCATGAAAGGTTATTCAAATATTTTTGGAAGGTATATGATATGTTTATAATGAAAGGATAAGGAGATAATGATATGTTTGATAGTATTAATGAGCTCATGACTGGTATAAGGACAAAGTGATATCATGGATTGAGTATACCAAATTTTGGGATTTTGGTATGTGGAAAGAGTTAACTTTTTACAACATTCATGTTTTCACTAAGGTTTAATGGTTCTTCATTTTTAAAAAGAATACATGATTAAGGAATTCACATGTTTGGAGTGTGACCAACAAGATATATATCTTATGATATACGGGTGATAAATGATTGTATTCAATGCTTGGTATATGACCTTTCTAGTAATAGTTTTATTTATACTATGAGATTGGACAGAAGTATTTTGGATATGCCTAAATATTGGAATAGATTAAGTTAGACATTATATATTATTGTTTAAGGCTAGAAATTTTTGTTATGGTTTTAGAAAAAGGAAAACCCATAGGACGGGCGACAACCCATCACGTCAGACAAGGATGCAGGAATGGAACCCACAACCAAAGTGCGACAGGCCTTTATCACCTACCAATGGCCTAGAGGAAGTCCCTGGTTAGTAGAAACTAGTTGTATTTTAAGCGGTATGATAGATGAAGTATAAGTCCATTTTTGGAACCATATACGATTAATCTCACCATTGAGGGACTTATGTATATAACTTTTTCTAACCATATGTTTAAGACAGATGGAATGACCTATCATTCTATCACATGATCTATTAACACTTTACAGAAGACAAATTCAACTTTATTTCTTTAAGAGATGAAGTGGAAATTGTTCAAGGCACAAACAACAGTGAGATTGTACCAAAATCAAGTAAGTATTTCTTTTAATTCTTCAACATTATGGAAATGATCTTGAAAACCAAAAATGTTGTCCTAGTGTCCTTATATCCGATGAATCATATGGTACCTTAAATCATCACAAATTTCTGGCTTTGGTATTGTTGGCTTTTTCATAGCCATGTTCTCTACCACTCTCCATCAGAACTTGATGGTTAGGTTTCTCTTCCATATCTATAATTTCACCTATGTTCTCCTATGTGGAAACCCAGTGATGAGTTAATTTGGGTAACCGATATGTTTCATACTTCACTTTTTAAAATTATGTTTTAGTATTCCTTTTTACGATGTGGGTTTCTATGAAAGAAACTTTCATGTAGAAAACCATTTATAACCCTGACGAATTTCGAGGGTGAAATTCATTTTAAGGGGGGTAGAATGTAACACCCTGAGATTTTATGAGATATATTATTTTCTTTGATGTCTTCTATTATACATCACACCAAGATTAGCTTGTACTATACGCAACACTGTATTAGCTTGCAGTATACGCAACACTATTCTTGGCTCGTGTTACACACAATTTCAAGTTTGTTTTGTGGAAATTATTCTATGTAACATTAAGTAGAGATTTCATTTAATGTATAAATGAAGTAAGTTTTGATTATTTTATACGCGACACCAAATGGAGCTTTCACTACACACATCCTTGACTTGGCTTGCATTACACGCAATCAAGACTTTCTTCGATAGTGTGTGTAGTACGCAATACCGAGTTTCACTAAACGAGATATTATTATTATGAACTAGCCGCTATGAATAGTAATACCCACTTTTTAAAATTTTATAAATTTTATCTTTAAAAATGGACTTCATTTTTGGATTCAGAATATAGAAATTAGCTTAGGGTGAATTTTTTGTTTTTTTGAAAAATTTCAATTTTTGATGAATATTGAAAACACTGGGTTACTATTTAAAAACTGAATTTTTATTTAAATAATAATTTATTTTATTTATTTTAGGTAAAAATTGATACATAATACCTATATAATTTCAATTTAATTCATTGGAGTCATTTTATAATAATTTTGGATATAAAAAATTTTATTGAACTTTTCACCATCTTTTACCCACCTCCTAAGAGAATTTGAAAATTTACAAGAAACTTAAATTTACCACTTATGTGAGTGGAATTTAGAAAATAAGAGAGACACGGTTAATATCAAGGAGTAAAATGTGGTTCAATAAGATAAAAATAATTTTCGGTGAATAGTAACTTTTTACTTTTATTTACCACGGTTAAAAGTAAATAGGGTAAAAATGATATTATTATTACCCTAAAACATGTCCTAATTTTATTGGATAAATTTAATTCGACCAAAAACAACCTGAGGAATAAAATATTACTCTTTAGGTCCAGTTGGATTAGATTAGTACATTTATTATTATTTTATTTAAAGAAGAGTTAAAATAGTTAAAATCAAAGTTTAATAACTAAAACATTTTTAATATAGGGATATAAATAAGATAAATTCGACTATAAATATTCATTAGAAATATAAAAATATTTTATACATAATGGTATTTTATTTATAATTTTTAGACATTAAATAATTTAATTTATTTATGACACAATGATGATGCAGTAATTACCTTATTAATGAAATATTAACATAATTGATGTTATAAATACACAAATAAATGTAATTTGAGACTTTTTATAAATTAAACTAATTTTTTAGGTTAATATGACATGTTAGTATTGATTCAATTAAATTTGTTCTAACTAATCATGCTGTTAAGATTTTCACAAAAATGAATTACCAAATAGTGTCAAAATTGACATAAAATAGTTTTTAAAACAAAGATTATCTAATTAATTTTTATTCTATTCCTAAAAATCTAAGGTTGGTAAAAATGACTTAGATAAGGCTATATATATTAATAATGAACCACTTGGGGTTCATTTGTCTTGTTATAGTATTTTTATTAACCATATAGTGTAAGAAAACAAGAAGACACGGTAAAAGTTAAATTATTTAACTTAGAGTTAAATCTAAATGATAAGGTTAAAATAGTAACCTAAACTTGTCTAAAACATATTGGTTGAGAGTATTTAGACCCATAACCACTTTATCTTAGAAATAAATCAATTTTGAGCTATTATAAACCGAATATGACTTTATTATAAAATAATATTTTAAGTTTTTTCAAAGGTGCCCCTCTCCTCCCTTATAAAAAGGGCACCCCTTCCCTCTTCTCTTAACACCCTTTTGAGCCTTGAAGCTCGGACAACCCCTGAAAATTATGCCTATAAACCTCTCTAGTTATATCATATATGTTCTATTAATCTCAAACTACCAAATCTAGTGCCCTAAGAAGAATTTTAAAGGAGGTGCGTCGAAGAAGAGGTAATCTCTTCTACCGACTCTTTCAAGTTTCTTTCTTCTTCTACTTCCTCTTCTTTAGTTGTTTAATTATAAAGTAATAACATTAGTATTACTTATATACTTATATGTTATTATAAATATGAAACAACCCCATTTCACCTTCTATCCATCCTACGGAAAATGAAATCACCGCGTGTGCGTATGTACGGAATACCGTCTCCATGTCGTGGTGTAATTAGTTTTTCCACCACCACCTTACTTGGATGGGTATAATGCTGTAAAGAATAACTATATATGATTATTATAAAGTCATAATGATTCTAAGATATTATATTCACCACTCCAACTCCATTCAATAAATATGGGAACAATATCATCGCCCGTGCGTACGTACGGATTACTGTCTCCACGACGCGATGAGATTCATTTTCCATGTTAACAATTCAAGAATGATTATAAAGTATATATAATAAGTAATCATGAAATATATGACATAATAATTCTATTGGATTTATGTATATATATTTATTTATTTATTTATTTCATCTACTTAATTCCATTCAATTCAATAAGGAAACGAAAAATAGTGTTCATGCGTACATACAGCCTACCGTCTCCATGAACGATGTATTTCTTTCCATTTATAGATATATTATATATATGTATATTATGAATATATATTATATATAAATCATGTTTTATATTTTGGAATTAAGTTACCATGATCTAAGTAATCATATTAATAATTACAAGTCAAAACACGGACGATAAATGAAATGATTTTACCAAAACGCTGCTTTAACATGGAATTGACAAATAAACGGATAATATAAATTCGTAAGTGAATCATATATGATATCATAAATATTATTATGGTTCTATTACAAGTTAATTATATGATTAAACCCACTATACAGGAGTCTCGGACACATACGGAAGAAATTGTACATAAGGTAAGGGATAATTTTGCAAATCTCATTTTTATCCGAGATTGCTTATACGTAAGTATTTACTAGGGTTATATTTTTCATCCATGTCCATAAAAATGTTTTTCATAAAGTGTTTAATATTCTTCCATGTATTTTTAAAGTCATTTTTACCCCTCTTTTACTTTTACTTTGTGTTATGGAAGGAATCTTTCTTTTGTTTACCATACGTGGTACTTTTTGACTTTTTGGACAAAAGTACGAGGAGAATGTTTTTTTTAACTTATACGGCATGAATGGATTTTTATGGTTTCATAATGCCTAATTTTCATAAAGCTTATTCTACAATTTTTCATGATTATTTTCAACAAAATGATTTTCTTTTAAAATTTCATGGCATTTTGAGAAAAGAAAATGATTTTGAAGAAGAAAGGATATTTTCTTCAAGAATTCATTTCAAGTGTTTTATCAAAACTATTTTCCATTTAAGATGAAATTATTTAGAATGTTTATGTTTCAAGTATAATGTCTCTATTATTTACATGGTGTGATTTTTCTTATGATGAAATGATATCCATTTGTTTTATATGGATTATGTGATGATGGTATGATGTTTATGAAACCCATTTTTTTCTTTGGGTTATGATGAATGTTTTATGTTTATTTTGTGGCACAAGTAAGAATGATTTAATTATGAGATGTGTGGGACCTATATCTCTATCCAATACATTGGGTAAAGATTTATATCTCATGATATAGACATGGTTGGAACGGAAAGTTAATCTGGTTCAGTGATACAGGATCGGAATGAGGAGTGAACTCGATTCAGAAAGGGACTTTGTCCACTAAGATGGTCTTGGCAAAAATGTCTTGGCTACTATGGAAATCATAACATGTGCTTAATGGTTTCCACAATTACATGTTTTATTCTCATGCTATTTTATCATGATTATTGTTCCTTTGTGATCTATGCCTTATGTACTGCCATGTTTTATGTCATTGCTCAAGATTTTTAGGTTTAAACATTATGTTCATGTTTTTTTTAAGTTCAAATGTATATGATTTGTTTTATTTTCTCCATGCTTACCCTTACTGAGAATTTGAGCTCACCCTTTATATGTTTTATTTTCCCCATGATTTAAGGAAAGTTTTTAGGTAAGAAAACAAAAGGGGAAGATCTTTATGGGAGATGTTGAAGATCTTTCACCACGATTAGAAGATTATATTCCCAGTTTCCAAAGACACTAAACTATTACGGTCCTTCTATGTCTGTTTTTGTTATGTATTAATTATTCTGCAAAAATTAATGTAATTTCTATGTACGTCAAGCTTGGGTCGTTATAGTGTATAGATAAATTGGAACTATAAGCATCATCCAACAATTCCCTTTTTAGATCAAGTATATTAGGAACACAAAGTCTCTTCCCAAATTTCAAAATTCCATATTCATATATGAAGTCACTCAATCTCCCATCATTCACAGCTTTAATCTTATTTTGAAACTCCTCATAATCAGCCTGAGAACTTTTTATCCTTTCTAGTAAAGATGGTTTGGCAACCATTTGAAAAAGAATTGATCTTTCACCTTCACTACCACAAAACTGGGCATTCCCGGCGCCACCCATTATCAGCGCTAACGAAAAAGCGCTGATAAATGGGGGTACCTTTATCAGTGATAAAAAAAGTGCTGATAAAGGTACCCCCTTTAGTAGCACTTTTTTTTATCACTAGTAAAGGATACCCCTTTATCAGCGCTTTTTTTAGTAGCACTGATAAAGGGGGGTCTTTATCAGTGATTTTAAAAAAAGCGCTGATAAAGTGTCTACTTCCAAAAAAAATTCATTAAAAATATATATTAATATTTAAATATATAGATATAGTTATATTGATATAAATATAAATTATATTTTTAAAATATATTTTAGATTCGTATAAATATACAGTTACACTTAATATATAAGATATTTAGTGAAAATGGCTTATAAAAAAATTTAGAAAATATTTTTAATTAATAATTTGCTAATTATTATGGAGTAATAGTCATATAATAACAATTTGAAGACTAAAAAAATTAAAAAAAGATCCAAAATATGTTGAAAATGCAACTCGAACTTCAAACGACCATAACTTTTGATCTGGGTGTCCATTTGATCTCTACCACATATCAAATCGAACCCTGCAATGATATCTACATCGTTATGACCAAGGGGGCCTCGGTCAAGGTTTTGTTTAGGCCAAAAAAGGCTCATAATGCCTCCAAAATTGAGTTTTTAGTCAGGGTACCCCAATTTTTTAACATTTTGTGGGTTTTCAACCTCATTTAAGAGGGTATTATTGGCTTTTTTTTTATGGGGTCTAAATTTATTCCAAGGTATTACATTCATATTGATATTATTTATTTGAAATTATATCGTTTTTTATATTTCATTGCTATTTATAATCAAATATATAACTATATGTACATATTTTTTTTATATTCACACCTAAAAGTGTAATTATAAATATAAATAATAAAATATATTAACTTTATCTAAATAATAACTAATATCCATTTTATTTAAAATAAAAATATATGAATATTTATATACCTATATATTAATCTAACAATATATATATATATATATATTAATATAACTACATATATATATTGATATAACTATAAATATATATATTAATATCATTATAAATATATATATATTAATATAACTATATATTTATATTAATATAACTATATATTTATATTCATATAACTATATATATTAATATAAATATATATTACTATACGAATAAATATAACTAAATATATATATAAATAAATAGATATATCACTGATAGGAGAACAAATCAATATAGGGGAGTGGCAAAGGCTTCAGGCGCGCAGGGGGGAGGTCTCGAGATCAAATCTGGGTGGAGGAAGGGACGCACGTGCATGGGTGAATCTGGGGCTAGCGCTGATAAAGGGTGGAGGGGTGCGTGCGGGGCACTGGAGGGGGCAGAAAAGCGCTGTAAAAGGGGGGCTCAAGTGCTATAAAATCCCCCCCCCCCCCGATTGGCAGGATTTTTTTATTTTTTTTATTTTTTATTTTTTTAACTTTTATCAGTGTAAAAAGAATGTGCTGATAAAAGACCCTTTTATCGGTGCTTTGTTTTAGTACTGATAAAAGACCCCTTTTATCAGTGCTTTTTTTGAGCGCTGATAAAAGGGGTCTTTATCAGCGCTTTTTGGAGCGCTGATAAAGGGGACCCCCCGCCCTATCTTCGTCGGCATTTATAGCACTTTTCTAGTTCTATTAAAGGCCATTTTTAGTGCTGATAAAAGCCGTATTTGTAGTAGTGCTTCCAGGGTTATTCCCATATCCATCTTTACTAGATCCATGAAAATAGGATCCCTTTCAACTCTCATCTTGTTCAAAACTCCATGATCCTTTCTTCTCAAATAATCTTCCACCTTATTTGCCATCCTCGGGTGGTAGTTTATCATGCAATCATAATCCTTGAGTAGTTCAAGCCATCTCCTTTACCACATGTTGAGTTTTTTCTGTGAGAAAATATACTTCAAACTCTTGTGATCAGTATAAATCTCACATTTTTCACCATAGAGATAATGTCTCCATATCTTCAAAGCAAATATTACAGCAGCTAACTCAAGATCATGAGTAGGATAGTTTTTCTCAAGAATTTTTAGCTGGTGTGATGCATAAGCAATAACCCTATCAGTTTGCAGAAGTACACAACCAATTCCTTTCCTTGAAGCATCACTATAAATAACAAACCTGTCATTCCCCGATGGTAGAGTCAATATAGGAGCATTGACTAATATTTTCTTCAGTTCTTCAAAACATTCTTCACAATCTTTTTTCCAAACAAATTTAACCCCTTTATGTGTGAGTGTCGTTAGAGGGTTAACCAGTCGGGAAAAATTCTGCACGAAACCCCGATAATAACCTGCTAAGCCTATAAAACTGCATACCTTAGTTATGTTTGTTGGCGTGGTCCAATCTTGGATTGCCTTTTTCTTCACAGGATCAACTAGGATTCCATCCTTAGAGATAATATGGCTAAGAAAAGAAATCTCCTGAAGCCAGAATTCAGACTTGCTAAACTTCTTATATAATTCATGTCTTCTAGGAGTCTTCAGGATAATGCGCAAGTGATTTTCACGATCTTCATAACTTTTGGAGTATACCAAGATATCATCAATAAATACCACTAATAAATCATTGAGATATTCCTTGAAAACTCTATTCATTAGATCCATGAAGAGAGAGGGTGTATTAGTCAATCCAAAAGGCATTACTGTAAACTCGTAATGCATGTACCTAGTTCAAAACGCTGTTTTCGGAATGTCTTCCTTCTTCACACTCAACTGATGATATCCAGATCAAAGGTCAATCTTTGAAAAGTATTGAGCTCCATGAATTTGGTCAAATAAATCATCAATCCGGGGTAGATGATACTTATTCTTTATTGTAATATCATTTATTTCTCTGTAATCAATGCATAGCCTCATGGATCCATCTTTCTTCTTTACAAACAAGACCGAGGCTCCCCATGGAGAAACACTAGGACAAATAAATCCTTTTTCACTCAACTATTTTAGTTGTTTCTTCAACTCTACTAACTCCATAGTGTCCATTCTATATGGGTTCTTTGATATAGGTCTTGCACTAGGAATTAAGTCAATGGAAAACTCAATTTCCCGCTTAGGAGGATGTCCAGGTAAAACCTCTGGAAACACATCATTGTATTCTTTCACTATATGTACATCTTCAATTTGAATATTTCTTTCCTCACCCATAGATATTGGGTTCTCTTCCTCTCCAAGAATTGAATTCAATAGAGCTACTGGGGGGTGGGTCTAGATAAGAATTAGACGGCGAAGTCTCCGCTTTAAAGATAAGAGATTCTGCACCATTTTTAAAAATTGTAACTTCCTTTTTCTTGTAATAAATCCTCGCATCATAATTTGACATCCAATCCATATAGAGAATTATACCAAATTCAGTCATGGGTATGATGATAATTTTATCAACTAAAGTACTTTTTGGTGTTTGGATGGGGACTAGTCGACGTCCCTTTGTTGCAATGATACCTCCCATGGGAGTTTTGACTGACAACTCCTTTCTTAAATCAAATTGGACATATCTAATTTTCTTGGAAAACTAAGAGGATATAAATGAATGCGATGATACAAAATCAAATAAAGTGTTGGATAAGTTTGAGAAAACAATTAAAGTACCTTCCACCACGTCTTTGGGAACTTCAACCTTCGTGGTTGTAATCACATAGGCTCTCCCTTGCTCTCTTGGATTTTTCCGAGGCATGTTTCCTTGGAGCATAGGACACTCATTTCCATAGTGTCCCATCTCTCTGCAATTGTAGCATTGAATATCATTTAATTGTTTCTTCCCCTTGCATTCATCAGAACGATGACCCTTTTCTCCACAGTTATAGAAGACTCTCATGCCTTTCAAGAATTTCCCAAGATGATTCTTTCCACAGTTCTCGCATAATGGTAAACTATTTGTTCCCTTGCTCTTCTTTGGTGCTTCTCCTTTTCCTTTGTTATCATAATATCACTTCTTATCTTGGTTTCCTTTGAAAAATTTTGATCTAGCAAATTACTTCTCTATTTTTATGGAACTTGATACAATTTCATCATATGATGAAAATGATTGAGAATTTAGTTCCCTTCAAAGACTTGGCTTAAGACCTTCAAATAAATGATCAATCTTGTCTGCCGAGTCATGTACGTAATCCACGGCATACCTGGCTATCCTTGTGAAGGTAGCCTCAAACTCTGCAACATTGTATTCTTCCCTTTGTTTCAAGATAAGGAATTTCCACTTCATTTCAGTTCATTGCTCACGAGGGAAATATTTTTCAAAGAATATTTCCTTAAAAGTCCTCCATTCCATATCCTCTATCTCTTCTTCCTCCATGGTATTTTGATTCAAGGACCACCATTGATCAGTGTCACCCTTGAGACAATATACTTCCAGTACTACCTTTTCATTTTCATTGCATCTTAATGCCATGAATATATTTTCAAGGGACTTGATCCATTTCTCAGCAACCACTGGATTAGTACTCCCACTGAAAGATGGGGGCTTCTGTCGCATGAAACGATCCAACACAGTTGTTGAATGGTTATTCATTACAACTTGAGTAAGTTTTCCCAATATAGTCATGATCTGATCTACTCCAACATTGACTGTGTTGACTTTCTCAGTAGGGAGATCCTTACATTGCCCATGAGTATTGATTCCCCTTCTTCCATTAGACACCATTTCTAAATAATGGAATACACTAGATTAGTTTATGAACCTCAAATAGAAAATCACTCAACATAAATTTAAATTATATGCATATCTAATCTTATAAATATGGTTCCTCTGAAGAAAAATTTTCATTAACTCTTTCATAATTTCTTGTAAAGAAAATATGAATTTTCCAAAGAATATCCCATGGGAGTGTCATAACCAAGAGTGCAGCAAGGCCTATTTTCGTGCACTAGTTCTCGTTCGAGTCTAGCTCAAAGGGGTGTTTTCGGGTTTTACCCCTAGATACATTTGTGTCAGAGGCACCTCTACCTGCTCGTATCCAGATAGGGACGTATTGCTTAAAATATCCACATAATCTATTCCTTAAAAAAATACCATGAAGTTCGTGTATGTTAATCCTAAGATACTACCTTAGCACTTTGTTCCCTACTATACATTTCCTACTATAGTTTCCAAGTTTTCTACTAAACTTCCTTTGATACCAACTGTAACACCCCGAACCTTCTAGGAAGGAGCCGGGGCATTACTTGTGATATTGGCATGGTTAGAAGGAATTAAAATCCTGAAGGAACAATCAGTTTAGTATTAATGAACAGACTATATATATAGATGTTACTCAAATTACATTGGAAAAGTTTACAAAATACAATACATAACAAAAACTAAAAATGGAATCCCCAGGAACTAAATAAAAGATCTTATCTTCATCACTTATTGAAGGTAGAAAATGAAAGGGGTGAGCTCAAACGCTCAATAAGGGTTAAAAATAGTGTAAGCATGAGTACAATAATAAGTGAATCACAATCAATCTGACATAATCAATATGTCATTGTGAATAAATGAATAACTAATGCCATAAATAAACTAAGATTGAAACTGCATCCATAGTTTTTGTTATGGTGAAAGCCTAATGGATAATAATAATAACTGATAATGAATAAAGATAATGCCTATTAATTGGATGTCATGTATCTGGCACATGAAACCATAAAACCGTAAAACGCTTTAGTTCTATGGGTAGAAACCCTTCTGATTTTTTGAAACAAACTCGAAGGTTTTGTCACCAAACTATTTTGTCTCATGAGACCTGCCAATGCATCGAGGGGATATAGCGGGCCCCACCCACCACTAAATGTCCAAATAATTCTTTATACATTGATTCAATACAATATAAATATGCCTTTTTAGTGTCCGTATAGAGTAGAGTATATGGATTCATCAATATTTCCATAATTAAAATAACTTTCCAAGTATACACTGTATGTAAGATAGTATACGGTTTAGACAACAAACATATCCATGACATGAGATTATGGATATTTAATATAAATATAATTTCAAATGAAAGGTGATTTCAAATGGGCAGTGCGTACACCACATAAGGATTATTAGGTGCACAATACAAAGTTAGTCACAACGAAAAGTTAGTTGAGACAAAATCCCTTACAACAATGTGACTAGTCGAATAATATGACCAGAACTTAATAAATATCAAGTGAATAATTTAATAACATTAATATAAAGAGAATCATGTTATTATATATCAAATAGTAGTACACATATACCACATACAAGAAATAAGTGGCGAATAATGAAAATCTCACAGAAATGAAAGTGAGATGAGAAACCCCTTACCTTAACTCCGAACGTGTTCCTCTCTTGAACTTAAGATCACAGAATATGAAATTATACTTATTAATAAATTATTTAAGAACCTATTATACATGTATTTGGTTTATCATAATTCTGTTTAGTTCATTTTTACCCTTATTTCTAAGTTATTATATTGAATTTCATTGTTCTGAGGTGTTCGTTTTCATTATTTTTATAATCGGTTCACTTTTTTTAAGTAATGGAGTTCATGTGGAAAGGTTATAAATCTCCAGATTTGGAATTATATATTATTTATGAACATAAATAATTTTTAATGGTCATTTCTATAATTTGGTTACATGAAATTAGGAAGAATCATTAGATGGAAACCACTTCGATTATTCCGCGGTATTTGAATTATTATGAACTAGTTTTGTCATATAACTTAATTATATGTACATACTCTGGTTCATGAATATTAATTATGTTATAATACATATTTTATAGTCTGGTTCAACCATAAATGTGGTTTCATGACCAGTAATGAAGAAGAAATTGAAGAACGAAATTTCGTCGCCCACGAAGGCTATAAATTGGAACCTCTTGGACGTTGATTTCGTTTATAAAAAATAAAAGGGAGGGAGTAAGAGTATTTATGATGGTTATTCCATTCACATGATATAATTCCATTATATAGATGATACTGGAGTTATAATGATCATTTGGATAGAGGATGTGATGAGATAAAAATAAAGAGATGAACTTGAAAATAAAAGAAAAGTTAAGAGATACCTTATGAAAATTCGGCAGTCTAACGGCGTCACTTAAAATTTCATAAAATAAAATGATGAGAACAAAATGGTATCTCATCATATTTAAATAAAAAGGATAGTAATAAGAATAAATAAAATCAAACCTCAACATATGAGAAAGTAATTTCAAATATCTAAAATAAAAGAAGTGTCGACTTAAAGAAGAGAATGAAGGATTCCCTTACCTTGTAGAATAACTCCTAGATCTTGAAGGATGGGACCTTGGGGGATTATGAACACCTTGGGAGGACTCCTAGAGAGGTAAAACCACCAGATCTTCGAGGATGAAGGATTTTTAATGAAATAAAACGAATGGATGAGTGGGTATTTATAGAAAAAGAGAGGTAATTTTTTAATAATTTCTTAGGGACACCTCAGTAGTGGTTTTTGCCAAACCATGGGCTTCCCATGGTTTTAGACACTTGGGAAACCTCATATAATAAGTTACTATAAAAAAGTAGACCATGCTTTTATATTTAATTATTACATCATTATGATGTCTTTAAACTACCGAAAACTCAAAACTGTATTTTTACTATTCATGAAAAATTCATGTATTTTATAAAAATCCCAAATATTCACCCCTAACATTTTTCGACGTGTAGAATTCAAAAGTGAAATCCATTTTTCATAAATAATTTTCTAAATATTATTAATTTAATTTTTAAATAAGGTCATAGTTAATTCAAAAAATAACAATCTTAAAGTGCAATTAGTTTTATTTCTCATTGAAAAACTAATTAAGATATCATTATCTTATTTCCTTAAGAAAATAAAATAACATTATTATTTACTATTAATAAGGATCATATTAATATTCATATTACTATTCATAAGGGTATGTTACGATTCACCAAAAATCAAGTTTGTTCTATCAGACTCCAAATGACTTACTGAACACAACTCTAGATGACCATTTTTTGAAATTCAAAACATAGAAGAGGTAGAGTTGTGTTTAATGGATAGATTATAAAATTGCATTCTATATTTATTTTCAAAACCATGGGGTGTTACATGGAGTGTGTTTGGGTGTTAATATAAGATCTGTTTGATTCTAACACTCATCTTTATTCTATTCTCTTATTTTGGGATCAAGGAGTTATTCTTATCCTTCTGAAGCCCCAAATATATACTTTTTAGTAGATTTATAAGTTGGGTCTTTGAAAGTTGTTTGAGTTTGAATAAAAAGACAAGGTGAAGTGAGAGTTTTTTAACTAACTTTTGGTAGGTGGTCTAAAAGTTATATACCATAGTATTAATTCCCTATTGATTTTTTGTGTGGTTGTGTTGTGGTAAATTCTTGTTGTACGTTTGGTTTTTTGGTAAGAAATGGTAAATGGCTTAATTTATTGAGAAATTGGACCCCTTACGATTCCTATGGGATCCGATGAGAATGATTATAAAGGGCCTATGGGCATCTAGGGGGTGGACCATTCCCTTGAATATAGAATATTGGGATGTTAAATGATAAATTTTTTACTGTATGATAGTTAACTATTGGTAAATGTGATCAAACCAGTAACACGGTATGATGGGATGTTTGGATTAACTGGAAGAGTTAAGTAATTGATGATGGGTGAATGAATGACTATGATAATTGGTTAATGGGGCTTGGAATCAATGTTAAATGGCTTAGAAATGGTAATAAATTGTTGAAATGTGTTAAATGGTAAAGTGGACTTGTGTTGAGAATTGAGAATGTGATGATGGTAAAGAACCATGGAAATGTAATTAAATGGAAATGGTGCACACTAGTTATTTTCTGTAATGAAATGTTTAATAATTATGATCCTATATGATTTTGATATATGGTAGTGGGATGTTGGACTAATACTCCACTCCTATGGGTGGGCCAGAAATGATTCTCCAGGTTCCCTTATGCACAGTAGTTATTTAGGGAATGCATCAATGCTCCTATACCAATAGGTATGGACATGGCATTTCATATCGTGGATGGGATGTTTAGACATGGAATTCTAAATCCATATCGTATTCATGGATTAAGGATCCATTTTTTTTTAAATTATGACCCTTTTGACACATGGCTTAGACAACTGGCACGGGCTAAAGCAAGTTTGATAAAAATGGATAAAACATAGAACAAGGAAATAAAAGTAATCAATCTAATAAATAATAAATATTGTAACCTATTTTATTTTTCTATTTTATTATTACTTGTAATTATTTATACATTGTATTAGATTAGATATTTTATAGACACCATTATTGTTGTTTTACTAAGTTTTCCTCACACCCTGCTTAAGTATCCATTAGGTACCTGAGAAGACTTCATGGTTGCAAGTCAGGATGAGGGAAAAGGCCTTATTCTAGAGGGTTGATTTGGGGATCAGGGATGTGTATGGATGAGGGAACCAAACATGGTGTTAGGATTCATTTTTGGGATTCTTTATCTTGTCTTTATTTTGGGTTTTCCATTTAACTTGGAACTGTATGACATGGCATGGCATATTTACTATTTGGTTATGTTGATGTACCTAGTTTTTGGTATTTTTTGTGGGAATGCATTATTATATATTTTTATTCATTATTTCTTATTTTATCCACTATTTCATAATCTAATAAAGAGGGCATTGTCTCCCCATGTGTTATCACATGTCTTTTCTGCTAGTCGGTAGCCTCTGGCATATGGGGAGTCATACCTGAGGTCACATGATGAACCGGATTGGGGAACCAGTTAGTGTCATCGGGGTCGGGATGTTACAAACTCTATAATCGGATCATATAGAATATATTTTTATTTTCTTCTATTACTTATTACTTTTTATTTTTTAGGAATCCCTAGATTCCTGTTATGATCAATTTATTACTCAAAAGATAAATTTGTTTGATTAAATGAATGGATATCCAAAAAATTTATAATACATGTTTTCCATTATGAATTTGTAATACACTACATTCAAAATTTTATAAATTATCATCAAATTATATATTTTATATTATGTTTTAACAAGAACTTTGTTATGATTAAGAAATGTTTATTTATCATCAAAAACATGGTATTAAGATAGAATATTAAAACATAAAACCTACATATTTATAAAACTAGATAATTATTAAGGAATATATAATAAAATTTCACTATCAAAACATATATAAAAAATTCTTTTTTCTCAAAAAATTTATAGTGTCTGAAACAAGGTAATAGCATCGATTATAGTTATTGAATTTATAAATTTATGAAAGATGTAATATTCCATCTATAGATTATTTTCCTTAAGAGGAGTTTATAAATATAATTAAAATTTAATTTAAAATATTAATTAATTTTATGTTTGTATATATTATTCCAATACTACCAGGACTATCAGAAATCAAAATATTCAAAATAGGAAATTAATTTGTTTGAGATTAAGTGGGTAGATTACATGGTTTTAAAAAAATTACAGGAATTATGAAGAGGTTATTTCCTATAACATTTATAATTTATTTTATTTAGGAATGATCATGGTGATGTGTTTTATCAAACACTTATATAGTTAATTTTCTTATTCTATTAAGACAGAGTTATGAAGAAAGATAATTTGGAATCAAAAGGTTTTCATCTTTCTATGGATAAAATAGAATATATAGTGTTGTTTTAGTAAAGGATTTTATAGTAATTTTATGGATTTGAGAGTGGGGGCCCATATTATTTCAAAATTTAATATTTTTTTATATTTATGATAATTTGTAAAATGTGATGGAGATATTAATGGAAATTTATCTCATAGGATTAAAATTGGATATATAAAATAAAGAAAGAAATTTATATTTATTTGTAATCGTAAAATTCCTTTGAAATTGAAGGGTAAATTTTTTGGCGGTGTTATTAAACTGTTTATTCTATATATTACTTAGTATTGGCCTTTAATATCACACCTTGAACAATATATATGGTTGGTAGAATTGAAAATGTTGAGATGGACTTGTGGCTATACTAATATATATAATATTAGAAATGAATGTGTTTGAGTGAAAATTAAAGTGGCTCTGATTGACAAAAAGATGATTGAGACTAGATTACGATGGTTTGGACACATTAAAAGAATATATAGGGATGAAATTATTTATAGGGTAATCTTAATGAAAAATTAACTCATTAAAAGTAGTATAGGTAGGTCTAAAAGGAAATTTTAGTTTAAAATGCACATCACATACTAAAAATAGAGAAAACAGACTTACATTATCTTAATTCTTTAGGATATTAAAACATGATTCATTTGTGACATGTAGAAATCAACCACATATAAATATGATATAGTATAAAGATCCATAATATTATTAAGCCTTCATTTTTCCTTCTCGGGTGTCTTGTATCTCCAAAGTTTTTTTCATATTTCAATAAGTAGTTTTAAAATATCTTTATGAATTATTAATGTAATTTCATGGTTTTAAAATCTTATAGGGAAAATTAATTTGGGGGTTTTAAAAGGTATTTCAATAATTCTAGAGGTGTTTTAGAATTTTTTGAATTTATAATAAATCCTTTAATTTCTATTTAATATTTTTTTAGTTAATAATATAATATTTTTAAAATATTTCTTTCACTTATGCAAGAAACCCTTCTTACATAAATATAAATACACTTACCTTTATGCAAGGGATACGTTTTGAAGTTTCATAAAGGTAAAGAGATTTATATAAAGGTTATGTAAGGGTAATACTTGTTTTTAATATATTTTGTAAAGGTGTATCTCATTTATATGATTTTTATAATGTTAGTTTCAGTTTTCTTAATCTTGGGTAAAGGTAAATTCTTCTCCACATAAAGGTAATAACTTATTTCTAAAGGCTACGTAAGGGTAGCTTTACTATTGTGTAAAGGTCCTTAAGAATTTATGTGTAGTACCCTCGGTTTATGGTATGTAACCCTTACTTGATGTTTTTCTTGGTTTTAAAAGTTATGGGTGACGTATGAGAGAATCAGGAGACCCTGAGGTGAAGTTTGAAGTAAAGGGGGAGGCGCACGGGAGGCGCACGGTTTTTCAAACCGTGCGGCCATACCGTGCGTGTCTGACTGAGGAGGAAGTGGCTTCCGCATGGTCGGTGCATGGTTAAGGGAAACCGTGTGATGAGGCCATGCGTGAAGGATGGCTGAGGCAGAAGCTAACGTATGGTTAGCGCACGGTTTATCAAACCGTTCTGACTAACCGTGTGGTCACTTAAAGTTAGATCCTAAAATTGTGGATCTAACTCGTTTTTCCTTTACTTGCCTTGTTTAAACCTCCTAAGTGGCCCTAACTCGGGATTACTCTCCCTTGAATGTTGGAAGACTTCTCCCAAGCATTTAGGAGGTGATCTGAAGGCTTTTCTTGGCGAATAGAAGATGGATTCTTAAGGTATGTGATCGTTCTTGATTGTTTTCTTAGATCTACTTAGATATACTTCTCCTATTCTCTCATTTTCTTAGATCTAAACCAGTTATGGGTAGATCTAAGGGTGTGGATGCCAAATATGACAATATTTGGTCTTGGTTGTGTTAGGATAAGAGATCTAAGGAGGATTTTTGGAGATTTGACCGGGTGTTCGTTCTTCGTCTGTGGCTTGATTTCACCCAATTTGTTGAGGTAGGTGGCTTCACTCTCTATTCCTCTTTCCTAGAACTTGAAGGTTTAGTTCAAATTGATTTAATCACTTGGTTTTGATTGTGAAATTGTGGTGCAAAGCATGTTATAAATTTTCTTTAGTGGTGATTTATGGGTTTTGATGAAATTGTGGAAATTAAAAGAATGGTTTGTGAAAAATGTTTTGGTTTCTTGATTTTAAAATAGTAATTTTAAAATATGGATTTTCGGGATTTGGAAAATGGTTTGTGGTGAAAAGGTTTTCAATAAAAGGGTGTTTTATTGAAATGGTTTTGGCATGGTTGAAATGGTGTGGTTTTTGGTCATACTTGGTGTGTGTGTTCATATTGCATTTATGAGGCTTGGTTGAAATATGACCTTGTGCTCGGTGCCAAAAGTATAATGGAACATGGGGAATAATTACCTTGTGACGACTTGGTAGATTGACGAGAGATCTCTCATGAGTATGGAATTGTCATAACGATGCATGCATAGTGGATTTCACGGGTTGTGAAATTGTTGGTTGCGTGGATTTGTGAAATGGAATGAAAGTGCCAAAATGGAAATGTGAATTTGATTGGGAAACTTTTCTTGGTTGCTTTTTTGGAAAATGGTTTTTTTTTGGAAAAATGGCTTTGACGTGGAATTTTCTATATTGTGAACTATTTTGGAATTGTTTTATATCAATTGTTTTATATAAATGTGCTAACATGTTTTATCCTAGAGGCATGGGTTGGGATGTCATCAGGGAAAACCTACTGAGTTTCATTACTCACCCCCTGCTTTACCATGTTGGTGCTTTTGCAGATGTCATATACCGGGATGTTGGTAAAGGTAAAGTGTCACACGTTTATAGCACTACTTCGTGACTCTTGGGCTGGTTCGTGATGTTGGAGCTTAGAACTTGTGGAGCATGGAGTTGGGTTGTTGTCTTGAAGTCTTGTAATTGTATTTTCATTGCTTACTCTGTTTTGGTTTTGTACTCTGTTGTTGTACTTAGTTGAGTTTTTATGAAAGTTTTGGTTGAGTTGTTTTGGTTTTAAATCATGCATCATATAGTGGTTTCTTGGAGATGTTTATCTAGTTTTCTCTATTTTTTATTGGTTTCAGTTAAATGGTAAATCTTCCCCCATGTATTTTGAGACCCTTAGGCATTTATTTCCAGCCTTTGGCACCTTGGGGATGTCGCTTAAGGCCTAGTAATGACTCATTGAGCTCTCAACCCAATGAGGATTGGCGGCTCATTACAAATGGTATCAGCTTGTTAAGTCCTTTCCTAACAAGTAGCCATCGATATTCTTGGTCTTGGAGTTGAAATTCCTTCTTGTCTATTCCTTGGGTTCTCATCTTAGAAAGGATTAGGATTGTCAGAACTTAAAATGTATAGCATAAAAGGACGTAGCTAACCCGTTTATGTTGAACTTCAAGTTACCAGGGTGTTGGGTACAAAAGTGTTTTGGATATACTTCGAGAATGTTGGAAATCTCATTGTCGTGGGTTTAGCCAATGATATGAGCATGACATCCATTATAGAGGAATGACTTCCTATTAGGATTGCATAAACCATTTTGAGAAATGGATTATGGTTTGATGCAAAACCGTGATTTCTGAAAATTTTAAGCACATTTTCAAATGAAAGATTTTGAAAGATAATGGTTGATGTATTTTGAAAATAGATTGATTTTCAAAAGAAAGAAAATATCTGTTTTAGAAAATATTGGAAATCAATGATGTGATAGTGGTGTAATAGGGATTTAAATGCTAAGCCTTCAGTTGCTAGGAAGTGAGACTAACGGCTTGCGTTCTTTGTATAAAAAATGGTACATGTTAGACGTCGTATAAACCAAACGGAAGAAGCTATGGAGAATATGGTCGCACCTAAACCACGTGTGAACCAAGAGATGGTTCAGAGTATCGTTCAAGCATTTCAAGTGGTGGACACGGGGAATCGGAGGGATGATTCAAGGCATGTAGACCATTCCGACCAGTTCCAGAAGTAGAATCCACCCATCTTTCGGGGTGATTCTGAACCAGAAAGGGTGGAGGTGTGGCTCAGTAGGATGAATCGTATCCTCTATTTCATCATCACACCAGTAGAACTAAAAGTGAAGTTGGCAACATATATGTTGGAGGATCTTTCACGACAGTGGTGGGAGATACTGGTGCCGGATAAAGTGGATCAAGGCCTGGGATGGGAGGAATTTTAGGAATTATTTAATAAACAATTCTATCCTCACACATTCAAGATCTAGAGGAAGATGAACTTTTTCAGCCTAAAGCAGGATAATCTCTCTGTCAAAGAATATGCGACTAAATTCATGAATTTAGTGCTCTTTTCACCGTAAGTTACTGCAAGTGCGTCGCTAAAGGCACGCATCTTTGAATCAGGGTTGCGACAAGAGATTTGTTCGAAGATAGATGTTCTCTCTATTACGGATTATACGGAGATGGTAAATAGAGAAATAGTAGAATAAAGAGACATATCAGGAGTTATGGGAGGAAGAAGTATGATGATACCCATGGGAATGGGTGGGAACTCTAATGTTGGGAACAAGCGGAAGAGGGACACCTACTTCCAAGGTGGGAGTGAAAATTAGAATTAGACGGCTGTATCGGTGAATCTTCCTCCATGAACCATAATGAAAGCTGGGTGTTTTCAATGAGGCGTGATTGACCACATGAAATGAGAATGTACAGCAACACCAAAATCATGTCACAATTGCAACAAGATGGGGAATCTTCAGCGATATTGTCACAGTGCTCTGAGGTCGGGTGCGTGTGACACCTCCCAAGCATCACAAGCATCTTATGCTTCGACAGGGCGAGGACAGCAAAATCAGCCTCGCCAGAAGAACAAATCCAGTTATGGTGATTATAGGAATACCATGACCTCTAAACCAGGGCAATCTTAACAAGTCAATAAGGAGAAAAGTGCAGCAACAAAGCAATTGTATGGAGCGGAACAGGTGATTGTGGATGACCAGTCTGGACCATCTACGGTGAGAGGTACGATTCTTTTGAATTCTACCATCATGAAAGTGTTGTTTGATACTGGCGCATCCCATTCTTTTCTTTCTTCTTGGATTGCTGATTTTCTAAACTTAAAACTTGAAATGATGCCTTCTATGTTAAAACTGCAAACTCTTCTTGGTGAAATAGAATTTCAAGCCTTCGTGTGTAGAGCATGTTATATAATGGTTGATGGAGCTGAGATGAAATGGGACTTCTCCATGTTGGAGATGGATGTCTATGATATAATCCTAGGTTTGGATTGGTTGGAAACGTTTTAGGCTCACATCGTCTGTTATGGGAGAACGGTTAGTTTCACGATGGACGACGGAATCGACCATCTCTTCAGAGGAGAGAGGATGGTAAAGAAAGGTGTAAAGAGCTTGTTGGAAACAATGGTGGGAATGATCTCTTACCAATTGGTAGTGTTGACTTTGGAATCATTGGAAGAGATCATGGAAAATATTTTTCCAGCTGTGGTGGATCAATTTCCTGATGTTTTTCCTGAAAAATTCTCAGGGTTACCATTTGTAAGAGAAGTGGAGTTTACAGTTGATCTCCTTTTGGGGAACAATACTATCTCACTTCCATATTATAGGATGGCACCAATGGAATTAAAGGAGTTGAAGGTTCAGTTAGAGGAGCTAGAAAGAAAAGGTTTTATTTGGCCAAGCGTGTCTCCATGGGCAGCACCAGTTTTGTTTGTAAAGAAAGCAGATGGAACTTTGAGACTATGTGTGGATTATCGTAAACTTAAACAAGTTACGATAAAGAATAAATATCCACTTCTAAGCATTGATGACCTATTTGATCAATTTATGGGAGCTCGGTGGTTCTCCAAAATCAACTTACGGTCAGGATATCACCAGTTGCGAGTTCAGAAGGAGGATATTCTGAAGACAACCTTCAGAAGTAGATATGGCCACTACGAATATATAGTCATGCCTTTTGCTCTTACGAATGCACCAGCGGTCTTCATGGATTTGATGAATCAGATATTTCAACCATATCTGGATTCTTTTGTTGTGGTGTTTGTGGATGATACATTGGTGTATTCAAGAACAAGGGCTGAGCATGAGAAACACTTGGCAATAGTATTGGAAATATTGAGGGACCATCAGTTGTATGAAAAATTTTCAAAGTGCAATTTCTGGATACAATAAGTATGTTTTCTGGGCCATGTCATTTCTGAGAAAGGTGTTTCAGTGGATCAAGAAAAGATAGAAATTGTTCTTTCTTGGAAACCGCTGAAGAATGTCTTTGAAATACGAAATTTTCTTGGTCTATCTGGTTATTACTGACGCTTTTTGTGTGACTTCTCATGACTATATTTTCCTATGACAGCATTGACAATGAAAAATAGCACGTTTCAATGGACTGAGGAATTTCAGAGATCTTTTCAAGAGTTGAAAGTTTTCCTTACATCAGCACCCATCCTAATTTTGCCGGAATCAGGACAGGGGTATGTGGTGTATTGTGATGCTTTGGGAACAGGGTTGGGTTGTGTTCTCATGCAAGGAGACAATGTTTTTTCTTATGGTTCAAGGTAGTTGAGGGTGCATGAGAAGAATTACCCAACACACGATTTGGAGTTAGCTGTAATTGTACATGCCTTGAAGACTTGGCGTCATTATCTCTTTGGTGAGAAGTTCACTATGTTTACAGATCACAAAAGCCTGAAACACATTTTCTCACAATGATATTTGAATTTGAGTCAGAGGAGATGGATGGAATACCTTCAAATGTTCGACTTTGACTTGATGTATACACCGGGTAAGGGAAATTCGGTGGCTGATGCATTAAGCAGAAAGTCGTATGCTCAGTTGGTGAAAGAACCTTTAGATGAATGGCAGTTGATGTCGGTCTTAGCCGACATGCATGTGGAAATTGAAAACCAAGGTAATGTTGCGGTTTTCTTTTCAGCTATGCTTGTTCCTAAACTGGTAAAAGTGGTCAAAGAGGCACAAACATCTGATACGGAATGTTTGATAACGAGTTCAAAACTCAATGGTGGGGAGACCATTGATTTCTAGAAACTAGAAACGGGTTCAGTTTTGTGTTTCAGAGATCTTATGGTTGTACCTATAGTTTTTCAGGAACAACTCCTTAATTATTACCACCATTCAAGATGGGTTGTACATCCAGGAACATAGAATATGTATAAGGCACTAAAGGTGTAGTTTTGGTGGAGCGGCATGAAAAGGAAGGTGGCTGAATCCGTCTCGTTATGCTTAACTTGTCAGCAGGTTAAAGCAGAGCATCAGAGACCAGCTTATATGTTACAGTCTTTACCTATCCCAGTGTGGAAATGGGAGCATATAGCAATGGATTTTCTTATAGTTCTTCCAATAATGGTCTGAAAACACAATTCCATTTGGGTGATAGTGGATCGTCTAACCAAGTCGGCCCATTTCATCCCAATTCGTGAAACCCATACGGTGGAATATCTTTCAAAAATCTATATCCAGGAAGTGGTAAAGAGACATGGTGTACCAGTGTCTATCATCTCAGATAGATATATGAGGTTCACAACTCGTTTCTGAAAATCTTTACAACAATCCCTTGGGACTCAGTTGACTATGAGTACGGAGTATCATCCTCAGACAGATGGGAAATCCGAGCGGATGATGAAAACATTGGAAGACATGTTGCGGGATTGTGTAATGGATTTTGGTGGCTCATGGGAGGATCATATACCCTTAGTGGAGTTCTCATATAGTAACAGCTATCAAGATTCGATACGCATGTCCTGTTTGAAGCATTGTATGGCGTCCTTGTCGTTCTCCACTATGCTGGGTGGAAACTGGTGAAACTTTACTGGTCAGGCCGAGCCTTGTCCAAGAAACAACGGAGAAGATTTAGTTGATTAGGAAGAGGATGAAGATGGCTCAGAGTCGCCAAAAATCTTATGCAGATCATCGCCGAAAACCATTTTCGTTTGAAGTGAGTGATCACGTCTTTTTGAGAATCTCTCCAAGGCTTGGAAAACGTCGTTTTGAGAAGCAGGGCAATTTATCTCCTCGATATATAGGCCCTTTTGAGATACTGGAATGGGTTGGTGAGGTGGCGTATCAGTTGGCATTACCACATTGGTTCAGTGCAGTGCATAATGTGTTCTATGTATCTCAGTTGAAGAAGTATCAGCCTGATCCTAACCATGTGATCAGATGGGATCACATTGACCTAGAGTCGGATGCTTATTTGTTACATATCCCGGTGGGGATTTTGGATAGGCAGGATAAAGTCTTGCATGGAAAAAGCATCATCCTAGTGCGGGGTTTTTGGAAAAATGGTCAGATTTAGGAAGGGACTTGGGAACGCGAGAAAGAAATGAAGGAGCAGTGTCCAGAACTCTTTCAGTCAAGCAATGGTTTTCTAATTTCTGGGGATAGAAAGGACAATGGTGGGGAGAATATAGTACCCCCGGTTTCTGGTATGTAACCCTTACTTGATGTTTTTATTGGTTTTAAAAGTTATGGGTGACGTATGAGAGAATCGGGAGACCCTGAGGTGAAGTTTGAAGCAAAGGGGAAGGCGCACGGGAGGCACACGGTTTGTCAAACCGTGCGGCCAAACCGTGCATGTCTGACTGAGGAGCCAGTGGCTTCTGCACGGTCGGCGCACGATTAAGGGAAACCGTGTAATGAGGCAGTGCGTGAAGGATGGTCGAGGCAGAAGCTAATGCACGGTTAGCGCACAGTTTATCAAACTGTGCAGACTAACCATGCGGTCACTTAAAGTTAGATCCTAAAATTGTGGATCTAACTCGTTTTACCTTTAATTGCCTTGTTTAAACCTCCTAAGTGGCCCTAACTCTATATTACACTCCCTTGAAGGTTTGAAGACTTCTCCCAAGTGTTCCGGAGGCGATCCAAAGGCTTCTCTTGGCGAATTGAAGCTGGATTCTTAAGGTATGTGATCATTCTTGATAGTTTTCTTAGATCTAATTTTATCTACTTATCCTCTTCTTTTGTTTTCTTATATATACACCCGTTATGGGTATATCTAAGGGTTTGGATGCCAAATATGACAAGATTTGGTTTTTTTTTTGTTAGTATAAGAGATCTAAGGATGATTTTTGGAGATTTGACTGGGTGTTCTTGAGCGTTCTTCGTCCGTGGTTTGGTTTCGCCCAATTTGTTGAGTTAGGTGGCTTCACTTTCGATTCCTCTTTCATAGAACTTGAAGGCTTAGTTCAAATTGATTTAATCACTTGGTTTTGATTGTGAAATTGTGGTGAAAATCATGTTATGAATTTTCTTTAGTGATGATTTATGGGTTTTGATTAAATTGTGGAAATTGAAATAATGGTTTGTGAAAAATGTTTTGGTTTCTTGATTTTAAAATAGTGATTTTAAAATATGGATTTGCGTGATTTGGAAAATGGTTTTTGGGAAAAAGTTTTTCAATAAAAGGGTTTTTTATTGAAATGGTTTTGGCATGGTTGAAATGGTGTGGTTTCTGGGCATACTTGGTGTGTGTGTTCATATTGCATTTATGAGGCTTGGTTGAAATATGACCTTGTGCTCGGTACCAAAAGTGTAATGGCACATGGGGAATAATTACCTTGTGATGACTTGGTAGATCGATGAGAGACTGCTCATGAGTATGGAACTATCATAACGATGCATGCATAGTGGATTTCACAGGTTGTGAAACGGTTGGTTGTGTGGATTTGTGAAATGGAATGAAAGTGCCAAAATGGAAATGTGAATTTGATTGGGAAACTTTGCTTGGTTGCTTTGTTGGAAAATGTTTTTTGCTGGGAAATGGATTTGACGTGGAATTTTCTATATTATGAACTATTTTGGAATTGTTTTATATAAATTGTTTTATATAAATGTGCTAACATGTTTTATCCTATAGGCATGGGTTGGGAAGTCATCGGGGAAAACCTACTGAGTTTCATTACTCACCCCCTGCTTTGGCACGTTGGTGCTTTTGCAGATGTCATATACCGGGATGTTGGAAAAGGTAAAGTGTCACACGTTTATAGCACTACTTCATGACTCTTGTGCTGGTTCCTGATGTTGGATCTTGGAACTTGTGAAGCATGGAGTTGGGTTGTCATATTGAAGTCTTGTAATTTTCTTTCCGCTGCTTACTCTGTTTTGGTTTTGTACTCCGTTGTTGTACTTAGTTGAGTTTTTATGAAAATTTTGGTTGAGTTGTTTTGGTTTTAAATCATGCATCATATAGTGGTTTCTTGGAGATGTTTATCTAGTTTGCTCTGTTTTTTGTTTGGTTTCAGTTAAAGGGTAAATCTTCCCCCATGTATTTTGAAACCCTTTGGCATTTATTGCCAGCCTTTAGCGCCTTGGGGATGTCACTTAAAGACTAGTAATGACTCGTTGAGCTTTCAAGCCAATGAGGATTGGCGGGTCATTACATTATGAATCTCATATAAAGGTATTTATTAATGGATTAAGGGTATAGGATATTTTTCTAATGATACATAAAGTTGTTCACATGAGGTTAGCTAGCTGTATAAGGGTAAAACCCAATTACCCTTACGTGACATTTATATGTTGTCTATGGGTATTAGTTTTACCCAAATTTCATGTTTCTTCATACCAGAACCTTCTATAGCATAATTGTTTATGTAATTAAGGTATTAAATATATAAATTATGGGTTCATAAATTTATTATTCAGAAGATTAAATTATATATCTAAATCTCATGATTTTACAAGTTTTAAAATGATTCATGTGAAAAGTAAAAAAAATGATTTTAAAGTATTTTTAATGAGAATTAAATATCCATATGGGAATTTATTTATTGAATATGTAGAGGAATATTAGTGAATCTTAAAAATGAATTTACTTACCTCGTTTATTTCTCTCTTTATTTCCCTCAAGTTTGGGTGATCTTAACCTCACATTCTAAAATCTATAATCCTTCTGCGAAATCATCTAACGGTTCTCCCATGATTCTTGACTAAAGAAATATCTTCATCTCTCCTATATTTTTAGTGTAGCATGAAAAATTCTTATTTTCTACATAGGGGTCTGTTACTAGTCCTTATTTATGTGAAAGTGTGAATTTAACATTCTTTAGACTTCTCTATTTAGATATATGTGATTAACCATATCAGATAATAATTTTTAATAATCACATTAATGGTTTTTTGATATCAATGAAATCTATTTGGGGGAAAAGATAATAATTAGATAAAATTCATGTGGTATAATATAGGATATGAAATATTATTATTTCAATATTTTTAATAGGTATATCACATGTTTTATAAATCTTCCCTCCTTCTATAAAATTATTGTAGTGATTGAATTCTATTATTTTAATTACTTGGAATTGACATGCTATAGATAAATGTGTTTATCTTAAGAATCTATAAGGTCACATGTTGAGATGTCATTAATAATATAGTTGATGATAATTTCAATGGAATTTAAATATTTATCATACTGAAGTTTAAGATGCAAAAGAATTATCATTATGGGAATTATCTTGGAGAGATAAATTATCATCCTATACAATATTATTATTTTCCTATTTAGTGAATTTAAATGTAATTTTACATGAAATTTATTGAGTATTATTTCATATATGGTAATTAAAGTATTTAAGTAGATGTGTTACTGCCTTATTTAGTATTCAACAATAGAATTAAATATTTGAGAGAGTGAAATTGGATAATCACATTATTTGTGACAATATTATGTAATAATATGTAAATGACATGTTATAATAATTTGAGGAATTATTTTGTAACTCTGGGAATTATAGAATTACACTAGGAAAATTATTAAATGTTTTAGAATGAATATTTTCATTAAATAAACAGAATATTTTTTATATTTAGTTTATTTAATATGTGATGATATGGAAGTTATGTACTGATAGTTTTTATTTTTTTGAGATTATTACATGCTGTAAAAAATGATAAATATTATAAAAATTATTCATGAGTGATAAAATAACAATTTCATGTTGTAATGATAAAATGATTAATATTTATTACTATAATTATTTTTATAATTTTTTAAATATTATAAATGAAATGGGGATTAAATCATGATAAGGATAATTGATGTTTTATGTTGCAAGAATTAAATAAAAATTCAGGTTTGTGATCGATTGTGTTTTATCCTCACACTAGATATTTACTAAATATTGTTCTATCTACTTATATGTAATTTTTATTGTTTTTTTATCCTGTTTGAATGCTTGAAATAGATAAACCACATAAATCTGAATGTTATTATTTAATTAAAGTTGCATGGGAAGGATAATTAATAGTTATCTTGGAATTGTTCAACCATGGAAATAATCATTGAATAATGATATATTGAATTTATCTTGTCAAAAAATGATATGATAAGTCTTTCATGGCTGGTGTTAATCTATGTGTGTCACCCCAAGTCTGTATCCAAAAGGTCATGGGCCGATGACCAGCACCGACTAGTCATATCACACACATGGGCGGCATTAGCCAAATATACCTGTACATACATATTCATATCAAAACCAAAAAATATTGAAAGTTAAATAAAACTAATACCATAATGAATGCATAATATCTACCTTGTATCAAAGTACTAAAAAGTATTTGAATGAAATAAATGGAAAACATAATCCCATCTAAAAGTGGAAAAGTGTCTAACCTGCTTAGAAGGAGGGGACTGCTGTCAAATGAAACACCTTGTACAACCATGGTCTATCTATCACACTATGATTCACCTTCTCATGGTTCTCTTAGTACACCATTAAAAGGCCTCCCATATGCATAAAATAATACATGTGTGGGAAAAGCCTGTGTAGGGGTGAGTATAACAATACCTATTAGGACACCCTGAAATCACCAAGCATAAGGCATCAAATGAGTAGTCAGCTCATCATCATGAAGGTGTGTCAAAAAATATATGAAAAATAAAATAAAGAAAACCCAGAAATACTCCTAAAAACCTATAAGTCTTAGAGATATCACAACCATAATTTCATCCATAGGATTCTACTTGAGGCTTCATGGAAAAGATATTTTGGGGGAACTCACACCCTGAGTCATGATGTCGTGATGGTGCCCATCTTAGAAGTTGTTTCCATCAGGTATATCTAAAGAAGTACTCACTAGAACAAAGAAGTTATTATCTCCTAGATAGGGTATCACATCCAAGGCCACTAGGGGACACCACAAACCCTACCATATCAGCCTACTATATAGGGGATCAACACCCTTTGCATGGTGGTTACACTAATACCAAAAACCCTACCTAGGATGAACAAGAAAAGATAAAGTATCCCACCCAGGTCACGCGGAGGGATACACAAAACTCGATCTGATACAAAACCCATAGAGGGGATTATAATACTGTACTTAGTACATAATTCTGCTATGTACCATCATATGGATAGACCATGAAAACTCACCCAACCATACTTGATCTATTCTAAAGAGACGAAGGGCTCCAACTACCTCAAAGGAATCCCACACCATATATAAAGAGTACACGATGTATAAATATAAACCCAAACCTATGCATGTTCATGACCATCTTCCTTTACCCATTCTAATGTATACAGGTCATGCCCATATAACTGACCATGTTTGAGTACCCTATTCGTGTTCAAGTACATGGTTGTGCCTATGTACTATGGTTGTGCCCATATACATGGATGTGCCCATGCCTGTGTACCCCCAGGGTACATGATGAACTGCTAGAATTGGTTCACACAGTGTGTGACACAGGTCACATGAAATGTGATATTTGTCTCTACATGTAAATCCTAGTTCCATATGAGGGTACCACATGGTGTGTGTTATTCATACTACACACCATGTAGTTAGGATTTTTACATAAATCCTAGAAATCTTCACATGTATGTCAACACCACTACCATCTTGGATTTTTTCATATAATCTTCCAAAAATCCCAGATCTAACATTGACCAAGCCTCTCTATCACCGTTGGACAAATTCCAACCACATCCACCACTCAAGAATCACCTTCCATCAAATCACATCGTCAATGCATGCCAAACCGAAAAATAATAATCACAGGTCCAATACTGCTCCACCTCTAATCACTTGAAATTATTATAAAACCAATATCATTCCCTAAATAATGAACCTGAACCTTTAGTTATGATCTTTTTCACACAAGATCAAACACGCAACATTCATCCACTAGGTATTATTCGAATCATCATCCAAAGAAATACCAATGATGAATGTGCATAGAACAGGGGGATGAAGCTAGGAAACAAAAAAGAGAAACCAACATCAGCCATTTTTTAAGAAGTAATTATTTTTTTACCATTATAATGATGAATAAAGAACAAAAAATAATCAAATAAATAAATTCATAAATAATAGGAAGATAAATAATCAATTGAAAATAATCATCGATTCATGAAACATTTTATGTTAGGTAAATTGGTTTTTATTAGACATGGGATACAAAATAGGATGAATCCAAATAAATAAAATTCCCTACTTTTTGGTTGGATCAATAATTGGTGAAGAATGTTTATATTCCATCATCTTTGGTGAGATCCACCAACTCTGTTGGTGAAACGGATCCTTAGGTGATCATGATCCTTGATCCATTCTCATTCTTTAAGATCTCCTCAAATGGTTCCTCTCTAGATCCCAGTGTTATGTGGATAACCCTAGGGATTTATTATAACTTTTTTTATATATAGGTTACCATGTTTAGGGGAATTAATAAAAAATATATTTATTTATTTATTTATTTATTTATTTATTTATTTATTTATTTTTATTTCGCCCACAATCTCACTCAACCCGAAAATCTGACATGATCCATAGTTAAGTTACGCCTAGGGTAAAACCTACATTATGGATTTAATGGAAGTTTCATATTTCTAATTTGAGACTCCATTTATGAGTTATTCCATTATTTCATGAAAACTACATGTGTGTGATATAATATGTTTAATATTTATATTATATCAAAACTGAGGCTTGTTAGGCTTTAGAATCTCACATCACCTTAGGGAATTACTCTAAAAATATTACTTAATATTTTTCAATGTATTACAATGTAAAAATAGGGATGTTTTATTCTTTCCACCTTATGGTTTTTCATCCCAAAAAGTGAAAACCCAATTCAAAAAGATGAGGGTATTGGGCTCACATCTGGGTATCCCTCTCCCATGTTCTCTCCTGAAGATTCTCATGTGGCCATCAAACACATGTCAAGGAAATCTCTTGCCCATAGAGGATCTTCTTATGACATTTATCGATCTCAACTAGGTAATCTAAAAAGGTAACTCCATCCTTAATGTCCATTTTTCCTGAGTTGATAACTTACTACTGGTCGTGCACATACCTCCTCAACTATGATAGGTGGAAGATGTTGTGTACCCGATCTAACTAAGGTGGTTGAGATAATAGTTACACCACCTAGTCGACTCTATACATTATCTAGAAAGGTATAATGAATATTAGTGATAAATTGATGCACCTTCCAAATATTCACAATTTATGTCTATGTGATACCTTCATGAACGCATAGTCTCTCTTATAAACTCTAAAGGCCTCTGTTTTCAATCCTCATAAAACTTATGAAATCTATGTACAGTCTTTATCCACTCCTCACTACTAGAAATTATAGTTATACCCACATATATATACCAATGGTTTTCCAAAATGTCAGTATAGGTGTCATATGGACACCCTATACTAACAGTTTTGGAAAAACCATTGGTATAGGTACCATATAGATACCTTATATGAACGTTTTTGGAAAAAACATTGGTATTGTCATCACATATACCAATGGTTATAGAAAAACTATTGGTATAGGTACCATATACATACCCTATAAAAATGGTTCTAGTAAACCATTGTTATAGGTACCAAAAATTGAGGCACATATACCAACGGTTCTCCAAAACCGTTTGTTTAGGTACCTAAATTTTTTATGAGTTATTTTGTTAAATAAAATTAAATAAATCAAAACTAAATTACATTAAAATATATATATACATATTTATCAAATTATTTTCACAAAATTCATTTTAGCTTAGTTGTTATATCATTTAAATTTAATTGGGTGGTGTTTGGATCAAACCCTAGATAGCCTTTTTTTCATGATGGATACCAATAATTTTCAAAACCATTGGTATAGGTATTTAATATTACCTATACAAATGGTTTGGGAACTTTTGGTAAAGACCACCTATACCAAAGTTTTTCCCAAAACATTTTATATAAGTCTACACCAACAGATAAAGATCCAATGGCCATCTAAACAGTTGGTATTGGTTATACCAACAGTTTAGAGACATGTACCAATAGTTACAAACCTTTGGTATTGAATTTTTTTCTAGTAGTTCCTAGATGATCAAAACAATCTCAATAATCGCTTATACCAACTCTTATCCCATGAGTTCTAACTCACTTGGATCGGTCCAACATAGTGGTGACCTATAAGGTCTCCCATATAATGCCTCAAATGGTGACATACTGATTGTGGAATGATATGTTTTGTTATATTAAAACTCTACCATGGTTTGGTGATCACCCAACTATGGTCAAATTAAAACATAAAATCCCTTAGCATTTCCTCAAGAACCTGAATGGTTCACTTAGTCCATTCATCATTCTGGTTGTGAAACACTGTGCAAAAAAATTATGTAAGTCTTAAAGTCCCTTTGTAGTATTTTCCATAATTGTGAAATAAAGTGACAATCATAGTCTAAAATAGTAATATAGGGAAATATTTAAAGCTATATTATCTCCTACATGTAAAGTAATCACAAACTCTCTACTAAACTCAACTCTCGAATAGCTCAGAAGTGAACTGACTTGGTGAGTTTGTGTATAATCACCTATATGTCATCATGTCCTCTATATGATTGTGGTAATCCTATCATTAATTGTATATATATATATTGTCCCCCTTACACTTTGGAACCTCAAGGGGTTGGGAAAAACCATTTGGAACCTAGTACTTATCTTTCACCTGCTAACAAGTGAGACATCAAGAGACAAACTCTACTACACACTTCTTCATACCCATCCACCAAAATTGATGTTAAAGGTCTTGGTACATCTTTTCCATACATGGATGTACCTCTAAGTGGGATGTATAAAGCTCTCTAAAAACATCCTCACACAGCATCATTGGTACCATCATACACCCTCTGAAAAGGATGACATGCTCCCCTGCCTTCAGAAAACCTATCAGAAGCATGTCAATTGGATATCTAAATACACAAGGTCTCATAGTGGGTATCTCTATGTTGAACCTCCCTAACACATTATAGAATTAGTGGGGTAACAACCATCAACTGCAGGTATAATTTATCATTCTTATCCACTATGGACAATTGAAATGAGGATACCTGCTCTGATATCTTGCTCAACAACTACAAACAGGATCTCATGCTGAGAGTGTCTTCCACTGCATTCCCCTTTACAAGAGTATAGACTATCTCAAATTCATAATCCTATAGAAACTATGACCATCATATCTACCTAAATTTAAGAACCTTTTGTGATAATATATAATTTACACTCTTGTGGTCAGAATATATGATGAATCATTAGTGTCACCACATATTTAGGGTGAATATTACCTCTTATGACTCTAGATCATAGGTCATGTAGTTATAGTCATGTGGTATCAACTATTAGGACTCATAGGTTATCACCATATAACTATTAATCAAGACACAACCAAGCCCGATCCTTGAGGCATTACATAACATTATGTACTCAATGCCCTCCTCTTGCAGTCTCAATATGGGGGCTCTCATCAAACTCTACCATAAATTCTAAAAAACCTTATGGAACATATTTATCTACATGAAAGGCTTCTCCTTATAGGTTAAATAAGTCAATGGTTCTATTATCCTAGAGAAATCGGGAGTAATAGCCTTCCAAACCAAAGAATATTTTCACCTCCATCATCCTCTTGGGTGGCTACCAAACTAACACTGCCTCTACTTTCACTGGTTCCAAAACTACACCCTTTACTAAGATGACATATCCTATAAAGTGGACCTCCTGAATTCAGAAATAAAAATTTGAGAGCTTCCAATAAAGTTAGTGCTCTTGGAGTATGTTCAGGACCATCCTCAAGCGTCTCACGTAGTCCTCATAGAACACCAAGTACACTAGTATATCGTTGATGAAGATCACCAAAATCCAAAATAAAAATGTATGAAATATTCAGTTCATGTGTCCCATAAACCCTGTGGGAGAATTTATCATGTTGAAAAGCATCACCAAGTAGTCATAATGAATGTAGCGACATTGGAATGTCATTTATATTATATCCTCATCTCATACTTGGAGTTTCTGATAACCCAATCTGGGGTCAATATTTGATAACCATATCGCCCCTCTCAACTAGTCGATGAGGTAATCGATCCTTGGTAGTGGATACATATTCTTTATGGTCACCCGGTTTAGGTGAATATAATCTACAAAAAAACCTCAAACTCTTTCCCACCTTCTTGTTGAAAAAAACCAGAGCTGCCCAGGGGGAAACACTGTGTCTGACAAATCCCTTTCTCTGCAAGTCTTCCAACTACACTTTTATCTCATAAAGCTCTATGGGGGCCATCTGATATGCTAGTGTAGATATTAGGGCTATCCTTGGGTGATAACCTATACAAAATTATATCTCTCGGTGGGGAGGTAAGTCCAGCACATCCTTATAGAAGATATTCTCATACTCCACTACCACTGTAATAAGTTGAAATCCCATAGCATCCACTAATCCAATGTAAATACTATCCAACTCATGAGTAATAAGCTATATCCTTCAATATATAAGTTCATCCTACTCTACCTAGTTTTTATTCTTTACCAAAAAGTAAAACCTTATCCCATTACCATGGAAACTATGTATCCTCCACCTAAGATAGTTAATCTAGGCATGAACTCTAGTATTCCATACCTAAGATGACATCATAAGGCCTAATCATTGTTACAAAGAGATCCCAAAGGAATATCTCTCTTATAAGGTTCATGTCACACTTCTAAAAGATGTGTGTGATTGATAAATCCTCTCAAGTAGGAGTCTCCAAACTCAAGGGTTGAGCCAAAGGCTCTACTCGAATTTCTATGTCTTGAACTATTTATGTAGAAAGAAAAGTTTTTATTGTTCCTATGACTATCAATACTATAGATGAGGTTGAAAAGACATAGATCATACCTCTAATAATCCCAGAAGCCTATGGGTCATAGGTATCCATGGCCTACAACTATCATAATCCTTGACCATCATCTCCCTGACTATGGTGCAGACCACCTAGAGGTGGTGGTGGCAATGGGTCAAACCATTTTCCACCTCCTACTTCTCTCCCAACTCTTATTCCACATATTTCACCCTATGGACCTCTCTAATATTTTCACTGGCTATGCCTGGGTGTTTCATCGACCATATTTCTATTAGTTGTACAGTGGGTCATACAATCCCACATGAGATGTTCCCAACCATCACAATAGAAGTATTTCCTCTCTCTTGGATTAATACAACCATATTGAGAGCCTAGAACTACAGACCCTCTATCCTAGGATCATCTCCTGAAGTTCCTTACATACCCAAATCTTTGTGTCTACTATTATCTAATAGCTACTGAGGTTTTATCTAATGTGTTCCCACCACTGGCACCAATTATCAGTGTATGCTATGTCAAAAAGCTCCCTACTACTAGGGTTCTCTCAATAACTCCATCATAGGTAGAGATGTGAAGAGATACAACTCTAGCCATAATATATTGGTATAATCCACACTTAAAAGTGTATTCTGGTAATAAAGTGTCTTGAACCATATCTAGAGAGTAACATGATAGGTCGGTAAACCTTGAAAAATACTCTACCATAGTCATGATATACTTATGTAACTACAGAAGCTCCTGGATACACACCAATTACAACATGGATGGATAGAACTCCTCCATAATGAGATTCTTGATCATATTTCAAGAGAGATTTGTATCATCATTCATATTATTCATCAAACCCTACCATCTCCCAGTGGATCCCAAAATAATAATCACTGTTAGGACCTCTATCTAATCTCTAGGTGTCTTCACAAGGTGGAAAACTTAGGTAAATATCTATAGTTAGTCCTTAGTTTTCTAAGGGTTTATTTTTTCCTAAAAACTAGAAGGTCACTGCCTATGAAACTCATAGAGTGTTATCAGATTATGAACATCCTTAGCCAATAATTCTAACTCAACCTTCTACTCAATGGGTAGTTGAAAAACTAGAAAACAACTCAGTGGTACCATCTCTTATTCAAGACCCTGTACTGAATCCTCATCACTCAACGGATCATCCTTAAACTATCGCTATAGAAATCTATCTAACTTTCATCACAAATTCATATTGAAATAAATAAGATGAGCCACATTCAATGAGTATATCTGGAGAGATGACTCAAGAATGACATGGAAACCACCAACCATTTCTATATGATTCATGTACTAATGTTTTTTCTAAAAACCAGTGCTTAAATGTACTGAGTGAACAAGAAGTTTACCAGAGTCCTCTTGAATGGATACATCGGCCACCACAACAAAAATGGAGTCCCTAGAATGAAATCCAAACTCAATACACTTTAACACTATTTCCATAAATCACAAACTAATCTCACGGATAAAAAATACCTAAGCTTATTTCTTAAGATATAATAGACTCCTATGATACCACTCTATCATGACCCAACTCATCGAGGCCCACCTATTAGTAGTAAGATGAGTGTAACACCCCAATTTCAACTCCAATAGGCCAGGGGTTTGTGACCAGTGCTAAGTAATCATATCACAGACATGGAAGGCATTAGCTTAATGTACCTATACACATGAACACATATCCATACTATAAAATGCTAAAATTTAAATACAACTAATATCATAATGGATTCACAAAATCTACCCCACATCAAAGTACTAAATAGTGGTGGAAATCAATGAAGGGAAAAATATAATCTGACCCAATATGAAAGATTCCAACCTTCTCAGAAGGAGTGGACTGCTATTAAATACATCACCTGGTACAACCACGATCTATCTAGATCACTATGCTCCACCTACTCTTGGTCCTCCTATGAAACTGTCAAAAGGAATGTCATCTGTATAATACACGACGTGTGTGGTAAGAGACCATATAGGGGTAATTATAATATTACCCAGTAGGATACCTTAAAATCACCAAACCTAAGGCATCAAGAGAGTAGTCAACTCATCATTATGATGGTATATCAAATAGTATATGTGACATAACAAAAATAACACCCAGATATACTCATAACAAACTCCAAGTCTCATAGAGGTCTCAACCATACTACCATCTATAGAATTATTCTTGAGGCTTCAACATAACAATCGTCTAGGAGAACTCACTCTACAAGCCATGCAGTCACTAATAGTGCTCATCTGATAAGTTGTGCTCATCGAGTTTTTCCAAAGAATTAATCACTATAACTCCTAATATCTCGACAACTAGATATAATATTACACCTAGGGCCACTTTAGGACACCAAAAACACTACCATATCATCCTTATTGATTGGGGATCAACACCATGTGCATGGTGGTCACACAGATACCACAAACCCTACATATGTTGAACAAGGGATGATAGAAGATCCCACCCTAGTCACAAGGAATACTCTAAAATATATACAAGAAAAAAACAATAGATGTAACCAAAAACTTATACTCAAGATGTAATTCCACATTGTACCCTCATAGGGATAAACTAAGAAAATACACCCAATACGACATGGTTTATATTGAATAGGTGAAGAGATTTATCCTCTATAGAGGAAGTACATGACATATATAGATAGTAAACAATGTGTACCTCTAAACCCAAACATGATGGTTTTTGTGTTCGTGTTCCTCTACATGTACCTATTTACTTGGCCATTCTCATTTACCCAGTTTTGTCCAAGTACCATGGTCGTGTATGATTACATGGTCGTTATTGTGTACTATAGTCGTACATGTGTGCCCAACCATGTCTATGACCATTTACCCCTAAGGTACACAACGAGACTTCATCACTAGTTCACATAGTGTGTGACATGTGTCACATAACATGTGATATTTTTCTCTCTACATAAACCCTAGCACTGTAGGATGGTACCACATTATGTGTGTTCTTTAGACTATATGCCATGTAGTTGGTGTTTTCATAGAAATCCCAAAATTCTTCACGCATCATCATAAACTAATTACACCTTGTATTTCACCATGGAATACAATAGAAATCCCAGTCCTGATGTTGATCAAGACTCTTCTTCATCAATGGATAAATTATGGCCACATCCACCACTCAGGAATTGCATCCTATCGAATTGTGTCATCGTTTCATGCTAAATTGGGAAATGGGAGTCAACAGTCCAATCCTGATCCACCTCCAATTATCTTCCATCATCATCACGCCTCAATATATCCCTTGATCATAGACCCAAACCCATGGTGATGATCTGTTTCACTAAATATCATGCATGCAATGATTTTCCATTAGGTATTGGTTAAATTTTTGGCCAAATAAATAACAGCTATGAACATGCATAGAACGGGGGATGGAATCCAGGAAACACAAAAGTCGAAAAAAACTTGTTAATTTTTCAATTTATCCTCTATTAATTATTGATATAAAAAATAATTAAGAACCAAATATAATCAAATAAATCAATTCCAAAAAAATAGGAAGATAAATCATCAATTGAAGTCAACTGTTGATCCATGAAAAAAAATTGCTATGTAAATTGGTTTGTGTTCAACATGGGATAAAAAAAAGGATGAATAAAAATAAATAAAATGACTTACCACAACTTTGGGTCAATAAATGGTGAATAATGGTTTCATTCCATCATTTTTGGTGAGATCCAAAATCTTTTCTGGAAAAAATGATTGTTAATCAATCGATAGCAATTGTCAATTCATTGTTATTCGCTAAGCTCTCCTCCAACAGTTCCTCTCCCAATCCCAGTGTTATGTAAATAACCCTTGGGATAAATAATAAATATGTTTATATAGTGGTTATTATTTTTAGGGGAATTAATAAATATTATTTATTTATTTATTTATTTATTTATTATTCCACCTACGATCATGCTCAACCCAAGCGTCTAACACACTTCATGGTTAAGTCACACCTAGGGTAAAACCCACATTCTAGATTCAAAGTAGGTTTCATATTTCTAATCTAACAATATATTCAAGAGTTATTCCATTATTTTAGGAAAATTTCATGTGTGTGGTAAAATATATTTAATATTTTTATTATATCAACACCGAGGCTCACCAGGCCTTAGAATATCGTGTTGTCTCAATGCCTGGCTCTAAATATATTCCTTATCATATTCCAAAGTCTTATGAGGAAAAAATAGGGATGTTACAAAAAAACTCTTTGTTATTGATATAGTTTTATTAAAATTGAAAACTTGTGCATAATTAATAGGTTAATTCAAGATGGAATTAAAAATATTTTTTGTTAAAGATAAATTGATTGGGGATGAGTGAGGCCATTCTTGAGTGTGGAGGTCTTGGGTTCCTTGATTCTATAGACATGGTTTCCTTTAATATTTTTTGTGTTATAATACATTTATTGTTTTTTTTATGATCTATGGATATAGATGCTTTATTTGATTTATTGATAACCTTTTTTGGTTGGAAAACATGATGAGAAATGGGCTAGAGGTTTGGGGATATACTAATGGAATAGGGTGCAGGTTATGATGATGTTGGTGGAATGGGGTGTTGTTTATAATGACAATTTTAGTGGCACATATTGATAGTTATGCTGATTATGTTGGTATGAGATGTTGGATATGATATTATATGTAATGATATGGGGCACTAGGGTTATCAGGATGAGTTATAGTGGATCTTTCTCATCAAAGATTATTTCTAGATTGATGCTTACATGATCTTCAATGGTCGAATATCATTTATATGACCTATTTAAGACTATAGAACATAGTTTTAGGTATGCACTATTCATTTATATTTTACATGGTGGCTTATTCTAAGTCCTAGATTACCTATATATTTATGAAATGATAGTGAATTAATGAAAGAATGGGGTTGGTTCTTGATTACCACTCATAAGTATGACATACTTGAGAATACAATCAAAGAATAAATATTTTCATCAACACTTGGATTTGAAGATTAAAATAATAATCATGGAATTAAAATGGAGTAATATTAATTAATGGGTAATGAATTAATTAATATTAAACTTGATGTTTATATGCTTTTTTGATATCTAAACCTTAACGATGGAAACTGGGTGTCTTGGGTGGAAATTATAGTAGATGATTCTAAGGATATGTAGTTCCAATTAGTGTAGTTGTGAGATATATATTTTTTATATGTTTTTTATTTCATATGAACCCCACCCATGTTTTAAGGTAAACCAAAAACCATAGGTTCTTGGGGTGTTTTTCCTAACATCCATGTTGGTGATGATACGGATGGTTGTCTACCCCCTCTCCCCTACTCTCTATTTTGATTTAGTATTACATGTGGGTATAAATGATTGCGATTTTACACAAATTTTTATTATGGGATGTGATGTCTTGAGGTTATTTTCCATGCATGTATTCTGGATGTAATATCCAAAGGATTATTATAGGTGCGTTATCCATAGGCTATGATGGCTTGAGGTATAGTACATAATATATAGGTTGTGGTAGATTCTATAAATAAAACTATTTACTATATGGAGTATGTGTATGTAATGATATGTTTCATGGGGTGCATGATATGTTATAGTTTCCCATGTATTTCCAAGCATGATTATTATAGAAGGGATGTGATCTCATGATGTGTGACGTTGGGGCGTGAGAATAGTAAACCAATGGGGAAGTGGTTGTGGGGTACCCATTTCTATATATATATATATATTCGCAATATTTTTTTTATGATTCTGTGTGTTATTTGGAAAAAGATACATGGTGAGAATGGGAAATGAAAAGTATATCTATTTAGGTGATAAGTTAATTTCATTTGTTTACTCATTGGGCTTTAGTATGCTTCTTTCATATTATTCATAAGAGATTTCATGGAGGATAATATTAAGTATACATGTTATGCTCAATATACATATATATAAACTATTTTTCAGTTTTATAGGATATGTTAGGTGATCAATATGGACATTACTAGTTCAAGGAGTTGTTCAGGATCTATTGGAGCATAATAGTCTCTACTGAGTATTATATCGTTAGTATTTTTATTTCAGTTGTATCCAATTGTGTATGTAATCACTTCATATATTGGGATTTCTTATTTATTTTTTATGAGTAAGAGTTGTTTCGTGTTTGTTCTCATCTTATCACTTAGTTCTCAAATCTTTATTAGGTCAATTCCTCTCATGTGTGTGATTATATACCCTTGGTGTTTGTTTCCAACCCATTGACTATTAGAAGAATAATTCGTTCATCATTATCTCTCTTTCTCCACTACTATCCTATAAGGAGTACCTTTATAGGGAGGGGGTCATGATAGAGTGGTATCAAAGGTTATGGTTGAGATATGTGATATAGTTTGGAGTTATCCACTAGTGAGGATGCATGGGTAGATAGGGAAACAATATCAGTTGGGATTATTATGTGCTATAGACAAGGGACACTAGTTGGGGTATGGGATTTTAGGTTCCTTGTGATCAGATGAAAGGATATTTAAATTTTCCAGATGTGATAAGAAAATTGATGTTACTTTTACGGTGGAGACCTAGGGAAGGATCATGTATCATACTTGTTTGCTCTTATATTTGAACAATGAAGACAATTTAAAATAGGTTAAAAATGAATTAACTCATTAAAATTTAAAAAAAAATGTTTCTTGGGTCAAAATTCCCTAACATTTTTTATTTTTTATAAATTGGTCTAGGTCAACATCTCCATCAGGTTCATGCCAAATATGTTCATCAATATGTTTTATAAAATCACCATAGAGTATAGAATGATAATAACAATAATACTCGGAGTAGTAAACTCTGAGAGTTCTAGTTCCAATGTCTACAAAAGTCTGTGGGAATTGTTTCAACTCATGGGATTGAGGTTTGGTTGCAGAAGGTAGTAATAGCCTTCAGTTTAAATCATACTTTTAGTACCCACTAAGTTTCATTTACTATGAGGATGTGGAATAGGATAACTTGACGGTGGTAGTTCTTAGTCCTTGTGGTTTTTTAGGAGTTGGCTTCTTTGTGTGTGAGGTTATGAGATCTTTTTTTTTTCATGTTTCATTCTTTGACTTCAAGGGTGTCTTTTCATCAAATTATGTTTTCCCTTTATTATAAAACTTTTGAGGTATTCTCTTAATGTGTGGTGAGACCTTTGAATTTCTTTTTTGAGCTTGAAAGCCTTAAATTTTTATAACATTGAAGTGAATGACTAGTATTATCACCATTCATTGATTATTATCCCTTCGAAATGAGTATTGGGAAACCTCCTCCTTCACTTGATTAGAACCCACCTATTAAATCCTTGAGCCATGATTTTGAGTACCACTTCAACCTTTAGTCTCAAACCCACACCTTTTGGCCTATATATATAGTAAGTGTAACTCATTCCTCAGGCCTCGTGTAAATATAGAGATAGTGTAAGGACCCGACACCAGTTTCCCAGAGTCGGTGCCTTATTGGATTACATTGGAATACATACAAGGAATACGAATCCCGAAGGACCGAGTAGTTTAGTATTATTGGAAACAAGATACATACAAGTTGATCATTAAAAACATGAAGGGAAAAACACTAAAATATTCCACTAGCAACATCATGTCTCCTAGATTATTCTCGCATGACATTCATAATTTACTTCTTCATATCCTGAGAAAAATGAAACATAATAAAGGGTGAGCTCAAATGCTCAGTAAGAGTAAACAATACAGTGGAAGATAATATAAACATTAGACATGGTGAATTATTGAAAACACATGTCTTTAATAATAAATATGAACACATTATGGCAGGAAAATGAACTGAGTAAATAATTCCATAATAAAACATCATCATGGGTATTCTACTAGTCGAATAACCACATGAACTTTCAATTACTAGCTTCATAATGAGGAAAGTGCATATTCCAGACATCATAACCATACCGTCCAAGCCTCATGCTAGGACCATAAAATAATCATTTTGTCAAGGCCTCGTTCCAACACCATAGTTTGTCTCATGAGACCTACCGATGCATCGCGAGGCTATAACGGGACCCACCCATCACATAATAATTCCAATGCATTCCTCATATGAGCGGGGATCAACATAAAAAACAAATACATTCATATTTAAACTATCATATGAAATGTAACTATCTTTCACCAATTATTGAACATAAACACTAACCATTCGAAATTATATGATGAATGGTTTTCGGATAGATCATCCAAAATAAAGTTAGCCATAAACCATTAAATAAAACATGGTATATGACATCATAAATTATTAACCCCAACAATACATAAGAATCAACAAGAGTGTTGAATAAAACAAGAATAATCTTTTAAAATCATTAAGCAATTCTTGTGATAAATACTCTTTTATTTTAAAAAGAATAGTTATTTTGGAAAAATATTAGTATAAAACCAGAATTAAAGTAAGATATTATTTCATGATATAATTATTGTTTTTATAAGGATAATGTTTTCCAAAAATATATTATAGCTTTCCCTTGAAAATAGATATGAATTTGAGAAATTCTCTTGTATCGGGCTCGTATTTTTGGAAATAGTTTTGAGAGCTTCTTTTAAGACATGTAACTATCCAGAAAATAGGGAAGGATTCTGGTTGGTTTACATATATATAATACTCACACTGAATTTATGAGGAGTACATAACAATACATAATAATTTCATCAAGGAAATTAGACAATAAAAGTAACCCAAATGAAAATGGAAGTTCGGGTGAAAACCCCTTACCTTAACTCCAAACGTGTTCTTCTCTCGAACATAAGCTCCTGGAATATGAAATTATACTTATTAATAACTTATTTTATAACCTATTAGAAATTTATTTATTTTACTATAATTCTGTTTAGTTCATTTATGTCTTTATTGATAAGTTATTGTATTGAATTTCATCGTTCTTGTGTGCTCATTTCCTTTATTTTCATATTCTGTTCACCTGTTTTTAAGTAATGAAGTTGATGTGGAATGGTTATAAATCTCCAGTATTGTAGTTATATATTATTTATGAACATAAATAATTGTTAATGGTAATTTCTATCATTTGGTTATATGGAAAAAGGATGAATCATTAGATGAGAACCACTTCGATTATTTAGCGGTATATGGATTATTATGAACTAGTTTTATCATATAACTTAATTATATGTACATATTCTGGTTATTGAATATTAATTATGTTATAATACATATATTATAGTCTAGATCAACCATAAATATTGTTTCATGACCAGTAATGAAGAATAAATTGAAGAACGAAACTTCGTCGTCCACGAAGGCTATAAATTGAAACCTCATGGACGTTGATTTCGTTTATAAAAATAAAAGGGAGGGAGTAAGAATATTTATGATGGGTATTCTATTAACATGACATAAATCCAGTATATATATGTTACAGTAGTTATCATGATCATTTGGATCGAGTATGTGAGGAAATATAATTAAAATAAAAGAGATGAACTTGAAAATAAAAGAAAAGTTTAAGAGATCCCTTATGAAAAAATCGGCAGCTAACGGCATCACTTAAAATTTCATAAAATCAAATGATGAGAAAAAAAAGGTAATCTCATAATATTGAAATCAAAAGGACAGTAGGAAGAATAAATAAAAATCAAACCCCAACATATGAGAAAGTAATTTCAAATAGCTAACATAAAAGAAGTGTTAACTTAAAGAAGAGAATGAAGGATTCTCTTACCTTGTAGAATAACTCCTAGATCATAAAGGATGGGACCTTGGGGGATTAGGTACACCTTGGGAGGACTCCTAGAGAGGTAAAACCACCAAAGCTTCTAGGATTAGGGATTTTTAATGAAAGAAAACGAATGGATGAGTGGGTATTTATAGAAAAAGAGAGGTAGTTTTTTAATAATTTCAAAGGGACGCCTCATTAGTGGTTTTTGCCAAACCATAGGCTTTCCCATGGTATTTGCCCATGGTTTTATCCACTTTGGACACCAAATTACATATTTTACTCTACACAAGTCGACCAGCCTTTTATTTTAATTATTATGTCATTATGATTTCATTAAACTATGGAATACGCAAAACTGTATTTTTCACTATTCACGAAAAATTCAATTTTTTTAGAAAAATCCCAAAAATTCACCCCTACCATTTTTCAACGTGTATAATTCAAATGTGAAATCCATTTTTCAAAAATAATTTTCTAAATATTATTAATTTAATTTTTAAATAAGGTCATAGTTAATTTGAAAAATAACAATCTTGAAGTGTAGTTAGTTTTCTGTGACATTGGAAAATTAATTAAGATCCCATTATCCTATTTCCTTAAGAAAATAAAATAATATTATTATTTACTATTAATGAGGTCATATTACTATTCATATTACTATTCATAAGGGTATGTTACTGTTCACCAAAAATCAAATTTGTTCTATCAGACTCCAAGTGACTTACTGAACACAACTGTAGATAACCATTTCTTGAAATTAAAAACATAGAAGAGGATAGATTATAAAATTGCATTCTATATTTATTTTCAAAACATTAGGGTGTTACATTATCCCCTCCTTACAAAAATTTCATCCTCTAAATTCACAGAATATTACCTAAAAATATTCGGGTATGTCTTTAACATAAGCTCCTCAGGCTCCCATGTTGCTTCCTCCATCTTATGGTTCCTCCATAGAACCTTTACCAGCCGAGTCATCCGATTTCTCAATACTTGTTCTCTAGTTTCAAGAATCTTGATAGGATCTTCACAATAAGATAGATCGGGCTCAAGTTCCACTTCTTCATAAGTGAGTACATGTGTTGGGTCTGGCATGTATTTTCTTAACATTGACACGTGGAACACATTGTGAACCTTGGAGAGACTTGGCGGCATTGCCAAACGGTAATCTACGACTCCAATTCGGTCCAGAATTTCAAAAGGTCCTATGTACCTGGGACTCAATTTACCTTTCTTACTAAAATGTATAACTCCCTTCCATGGGGATACCTTCAAGAAAACATGATCTCCAACCCAAAATTCCAAATCCTTCCTTCAGTTGTCAGCATAGCTCTTCCGCCTACTTTGAGCTATTTTGATATGGTTATGGATAATCTTCACCTTCTCCATTGTTTCTTCAACAAGTTCTGGGGACACAAGCTTTCTTTCACCAACACCATCCCAACAAGTTGGTGTACGAAATCACCTCCCATATAATGCTTCATAGGGTTCTATTTGTATACTTGAATGGAATATATTATTGTAGGAAAATTATACGTGAGGTAAATACTGGTCCCACATGCCTGGAAAATCAAGTGAACAAGACCTCAACATGTCTTCCAATGTTTGAATAGTCTGTTCTGATTGTCCATCAGTTTGTGGGTGGTAGGCAGTGCTCAAACAAAGATCAGTATCTAGGGCCTTCTGAAGACTTTTCCAGAATCTTGATGTAAAACATGGATCACGATCAGAAACAATCGATAGGGGTACTCCATGAAGTCTCCCAAATTTATTAATATATAGTCTTTCTAGACGTTCAAGTGGTAGATCTTCTCTTATAGCAAGAAAGTGTGCTGACTTGGTAAAATGATCAACAATGACCCATATTTCATCGTTCCTTCTAAGAGTCTTTGGCAGTCCCATGAAAAAGTCCATCGTGATATTATCCCATTTACACTGAGGCATGGGAAGAGGTTGCAATACTCCTCCAGGCTATTTCCTTTCAGCTTTCACTTGTTTAAAAACCATTCATCTTGACACAAAATCAGCAATCTCCCTCTTCATGTTATCCCACTAAAAATATTCCTTCAAATCTATATACATCTTAGTGCAACCAAGGTGTATAGAGAAATTGGAACTATGAGCATAATCCAACAATTCCCTCCTTAGAATAGGTATATCAAGAACACAAATTTTCTTCCCAAATTTCAAAATTCCATCTTCATATACAAAGTCACTCAATCTCCCATCATTCACATCTTTAATCTTCTTTTGAAAATCCTCATCGTCAGACTGGGAACTTTTTATCCTTTCTAGTAAAGATGGTTTGGAAACCATTTGAAAAATCATTGATGTTTCACCTTCCATGGTTATTCCCATATCCATCATTACTAGATCAATGAAAATAGGATCCCTTTCAATTCTCATCTTGTTCAAAACTCCATGACCCTTTCTACTCAACACATCTGCCACCTTATTTTCCTTCCTTGGGTGGTAGTGTATTGTGAAATCATAATCCTTGAGTAGTTAAAGCCATATTATTTGCCTCGTGTTGAGTTCTTTCTATGAGAAAATATACTTCAAACTCTTGTGATCAGTATAAATCTCACATTTTTCACCATAGAGATAATTTCTCCATATATTCAAAGCAAAGATTATAGCAGCTAACTCAAGATCATGAGTAGGATAGTTTTTCTCATGAATTTTTAGCTGTCATGATGCATTATCAATAACCCTATCGTTTTTCATAAGGATACAACCAAGTCCTTTCTTTGAATCATCACTATAAATAACAAACTCGTCATTCCCCGGTGGTAGAGTTAATATAGGAGCATTGACTAATATTCTCTTTAGTTCTTCGAAACATTCTTCACAATCTTTTGTCCAAACAAATTTAATCCCTTTATGTGTGAGTTTCATTAGCGGGTTAGCCAGTTAGGCAAAATTATGAACGAAACGCCGATAATAACCTACTAAGCCAATAAAACTGCATACTTCAGTTATGTTTGTTGGCATGGGCCAATCATGGATTGCCTTTGTCTTTGCAGGATCAACTAGGATTCTATCCTTAGAGACAATATTGCCAAGAAAAGAAATCTATTGAATCCAGAATTCACACTTGCTAAACTTCTCATATAATTCATGTCTTCTAAGATTCTTTAGGATAATGCGCAAGTGATTTTCATGATCTTAGTAGATTTTGGAGTATACCAAGATATCACCAATAAATAACACTACAAAATTATCAAGATATTCCTTGAAAACTCTGTTCATTAGATCCATGAAGACAGATGGTGCATTAGTCAATCCAAAAGGCATCACTGTAAACTCGTAATGCCCGTACCTGGTTCGAAATGTTGTTTTCAGAATGTATTCCTTCTTTACACTCAACTGATGATATCCAGATCGAAGTTCAATATTTGAAAAGTATTGAGCTCCATGTAGTTGGTCAAATAAATCATCAATGTGAGGTAGGGGATACTTGTTATTTATTTTTATAGCATTGATCTCCCTATAGTCAATACATAACCTCATAGATCCATCTTTCATCTTAATAAAAAGGACAGGGGCTCCCCATGGAGAAACACTAGGTCGAATAAATCCCTTATTACTCAATTCCTCTAGTTGTTTCTTTAGTTACACTAATTCCACAGTGGACATTCTATAAGGGGTCTTCAATATGGGCTTTGAACCATGAATTAAATCAATGGAAAACTCAATTTCTCATTCAGGAGGATGTCCAGGTAAATCTTATGGAAACACATCAACATATTCTCTCACAATAGGTACATCCTATATTTTAACATTCATTTCCTCACCCACGGTTATTTCATTCTCTTCCTCCCCAATAATTAAATTTAGTTGAGCTACTAGGGGTGGATCTTGATAAGAATCAGGTGGTGATGATTCTTCTCTAAATATAAGGTGTTCTTTATCATCGTCATCAAAAATATTAACCTATTTCTTCTTATAATAAATGTTTGCATCATGTTCCAAAATCCAATCCATACTGAGGATTATATCAAATTCAATTATCGTAATGACAATGAGATCAGCAGATAAAGAACATTTATATTCCCTAATTGGAACTGATTCATAGAACTTTGTAGCAATGATACTTCCCTTAGGAGTTTTGACTGACAACTACCTTGTTAAATCAAATTGGAAATATCTAATTTTCCTAGAAAATTGGGAAGATATGAAACAATGTGATGATCCAGAATCAAATAAAGCATGGTCTAAACTTGTGGAAACAATTAAATTACCTGCCACCACGTCATTAGGAACTTCAACCTATACAGTTGTGATTGCATAAGCCTGTCCCTGATCCCTTGGCCTTCTCTATTTCATATTTCCTTGACATTTTGGACAATCATTAGCATATTGTCCCATATCCCGACAACTATAGCATTGAACATCATTGGCTTCCTTCTTTCCTTTGTAGTCACCAGCAAAATGGAATTTCTGACCACATTTCTAGCATACACCTTTTCCTTTTACGCATGCATCGGGGTGTTTCTTTCCACAATTATCACATGGTGGAAACTCAACTCTTCCCTTCTTCCTCGTTTCCTTATTTCCTTTCACAGGGTTTTTATCATCCCTCTTCTTTTATTGATTTCCCTTGAAGTCATAAGATTTAGAGAATTATTTTTCTGTCTTGATGGCACATGAAACTATATCCTCATATTATGAAAAACTTTGGGAGACCAGTGCCCACCGGAGGAATGGCTTTAGGCCATCAAAGAATCGATAAATTTTGCTCCTTGGATTTTGTATGTAGTCTACAGCATGTCTTACTAATCTTGTGAAGTTAGCTTTGTACCTTGCAACATTATCATATTCCTTCTTCCTCATATTCAAGAATTGTCTCTCCATATCTTCTCGATTCTCACGAGGGAAATGTTTTTCTAAGAAGATTTCTTTAAAATCCCTCCATTCCATATCTTTTATCTCTTCCTCCTCTTTTGTGTTTTGGATTAAGGACCACCACTGATCTGCATCTCCTGATAGACAATAGACTGCCATGACAACCTTCTCTCTATCATTACATCCCAAAGCGAGGAATATCTTCTCAAGGGAATATATCCACTACTCTGCTACAAATGGGTTTGTAGTCCTGTTGAATGATGGATGTTGTTGTCGCATAAAGCGATCTAGCATGGCTCCTCCATGTGGTGGATCCGGATGCTCCATACGGGTGAGGTTATTATTCATAACCTAAGTAAGTTGTCCCAGTATAGTTATAAGTTTCTCAGCACCAGTCACAGCACCAGATCCAACATCATTATCTTATGTCGGAGGAAAATCCCTACAGGGGACACGTGCATTCGTGCGATTTCCATTCCATCCACTAGGCACCATATCTAGATAATGGAATACACTATGTTAGGTTATGAATCATAATGTATAATCTTAACAAAAATACTCAGAAAAATTGAGATCCTATGCATGGCTAATCCCATAATTACAAAAATGGTTTCTTTGAGGAATATTTACAATAAACTCCTTCATAATGGCTTGTAAAGAAAATGTGAATTATTCTAAGCTTATCCCCTGGGAGTGTCGTAACCAAGAGTGCATCAAGGCCCATTGTTGTGCACCAGTTCCCGTTCGAGTCTAGCTCAAAGTAGTGTTTTCGGGTTTTATCCCTAGATACATATATTCCAGATCCGCCTCTACCTACTCGTATCTAGATAGGGATGTATTGCTTGAATAATACACATAATCTATTCCTTACCAAAATACCAAGATGTTCTTGTATTTTTATCCTCAAAGACTAACTTAGGGACTCTTCCCTAATTCTACGTTTTCTAAATCTAGTTTCCAGGTATTCTACTAAACTTCCTCTGATACCAACTGTAAGGACCCGACCCCAGTTTCCCAGAGTCAGTGCCTTATTGGATTACGTTGGAATACATACAAGGAATATGAATCCCGAAGGACCGAGTAGTTTAGTATTATTGGAAACAATATACATACAAGTTGATCATTACAACATGAAAGGAAAAAACACTAAATTATTCCACTAGCAACATCATGTCTCCTAGATTATTCTTGAATTTCATTCATAATTGACTTCTTCATATCCTGAGAAAAATGAAACATAAGAAAGGGTGAGATCAAATGCTCAGTAAGAGTAAGAAATATAGAGTAATATAATATAAACATTATACATGGTGAATTATTGAAAACACATGTCTTTAATAATAAATATGAACACATTATGGCAGGAAAATATAATGCCATAATAAAACATCATCATGGGTATTCTAATAGTCAAATAACCACATGAACTTTCAATTACTAGCTTCATAATGATAGAAGTACATATGTAGGACATCATAACCATACCGTCCAAGCCTCGTGCTAGGACCATAAAATAATCATTTTGTCAAGGCCTCGTATCAAGACCATAGTTTGTCTCATGAGACCTACTGATGCATCGAGGGGCTATATCGGGCCCCACCCATCACATAATATGTCCAATGAATTATTCATATGAGTGAGGATCAACATAAACAACATATACATTCATATTGAAACTATCATATGAAATGTAACTATCTTTCACAAATTATTGAACATAAACACTAACCATTCAGAATAATATGATGAATGGTTTTAGGATAGATTATCCACAATAAATTTAGTCATAAAACATTAAATAAAACATGGTATATGACATCATAAATTATTAACCCCAAAAATACATAATAATCAACAAGAGTGTTGAATCAAACGAGAATAATCTTTTAAAATCATTAACCAATTCTTGTGATAAATGCTCTTTTATTTTGAAAAGAATAGTTATTTTAGAATAATCTTTGTATAAAACTAGAAGTAAAGTAAGATAGTATTTCATGATAGAATTAGTGTTTTTATAAGGATAATGTTTTCCAAAAATATATTATATCTTTCCCTTGAAAATAGATATGAATTTGAGAAATTCCCTTGTATCGGGCTCGTATTTTTGGAAACAGTTTTGAGAGCTTCTTTTAAAACATGAAACTATCCAGAAAATAGGGAATTATTATGGGTGCTTTACATATATAGAATACTCACACAGAATTTATGAAGATTACATAACAATAAATAATAATTTCATCGAGGAAATTAGACAATAAAAGTAACCCGAATGAAAATGGAAGTTTGGGTGAAAAACCCTTACCTTAACTCCAGACGTGTTCTTCTCTCGAACTTAAGCTCCTAGAATATGAAATTATACTTATTAATAACTTATTTTAGAACCTATTAGACATGTATTTAGTTTACCATAATTCTGTTTAGTTCATTTATGTCTTTATTTATAATTTATTGTATTGAATTTCATCGTTCTGGTGTGTTCATTTCCTTTATTTTCATATTCGGTTCACTTGTTTTTAAGTAATTAAGTTCATGTGGAATGGATATAAATATCCAGATTTGGAATTATATATTATTTATGAACATAAATAATTGGTAATATTCATTTTTATCATTTTTTTATATGGAATTAGGATGAATCGTTAGATGAGAACCACTTCGTTTATTTGGCGGTATATGGATTATTATGAACTAGTTTTGTCATATAACTTAATTATATGTACATATTCTGGTTATTGAATATTAATTATGTTATAATACATATATTATAGTCTTCTTCAACCATAAATATGGTTTCATGACCAGTAATGAATAAGAAATTGAAGAACGAAACTTCGTCGTCCACGAAGGCTATAAATTGGAACCTCATGGACGTTGATTTCGTTTATAAAAATAAAAGGGAGTAAGAATATTTATAATGGGTATTCCATTCACATGAAATAAATACAGTATATATATGTTACTGGAGTTATCATGATCATTTTGACAGAGGAGGTGAGGAAATATAAATAAAATAAAAGAGATGAACTTGAAAATAAAAGAAAAGTTTAAGAGATCCCTTATGAAAAAATCGGCAGCCTAACGACGTCACTTAAAATTTCATAAAATAAAATGATGAGAACAAAAATGGAATATCACCATATTTAAATCAAAATTAAATTAGTAAGAATGACTAAAAATCAAACCCCTGTAGATGAGAAATGAATTTCAAATAGCTAACATAAAAGAAGTGTTGACTTAAAGAAGAGAATGAAGGATTCTCTTACCATGTAAAATAACTCATAGATCTTGAAGGATGGGACCTTGGGGGATTAGGGAAACCTTTTGAAGACTCCTAGAGAGGTAAAAACACCAGATCTTTGAGGATGAGGGATTTTTAATGAATGAAAATGAATGGATGAGTGGGCATTTATAGAAAAAGAGAGGTAATTTTTTAATAATTTCAAAGGGACGCCTCATTAGTGGTTTTTGCCAAACCATGGTCTTTCCCATGGTATTTTCCCATGGTTTTATCCAATTGGGATGCCTAATTACATATGTTACTGTAAAAAATTCGACCAGCCTTTTATTTTAATTATTATGTCATTATGATGTCATTAAACTACTGAATATGCAAAACTGTATTTTTCACTGTTTACGAAAAATTCAAGTTTTTTAGAAAAATCCCAAAAATTCACCCTTGCCATTTTTCAATGTGTATAATTCAAAAGTGAAATCCATATTTCAAAAATAATTTTCTAAATATTATTAATTTAATTTTTAAATAAGGTCATAGTTAATTCAAAAAATAACAATCTTGAAGTGCAATTAGTTTTATGTGACATTGGAAAATTAATTAAGATCCCATTATCCTATTGCCTTAGAAAATAAAATAATAATATTATTTACTAGTCATGATGTCTTATTACTATTCATATTACTATTAATATTACTATTCATAAGGGTATGTTACTATTCACTAAAAATCAAGTTTGTTCTATCAGACTCCAAATGACTTACTGAACACAACTGTAGATTACCATTCCTTGAAATTCAAAACATAAAAGATGATATATTATAAAATTTCATTCTATATTTATTTTCAAAACCTTGGGGTGTTATAGATAGGGTCTAGGAAAGGGTTTCTCTGAACTTGTTCATATCATTATATAACTCTCTCCTCGAGCTTGTTAATGTGAAGATATGGTCTAAGAAGAGGGGTTTCTATCATTATATGCATCTTATACTCTTCTATCGGGCCCGGATGAATATTTGGTCTGGGGAAGGGTTTATTTAATGCCTTCCTCTATTTAAATCAATATACTCTTCACTCGGTCCATGTGATATGGAACCTAGGTTGGGGAAAGATAATATTTTATTTTTTTCATTAACTTAATTTCTCCCTAGTATCGGATTAATTTCTCTTTATGTTAGGAATAAAATTATTGTATATTGTGGGTTATGCTTTTGACTTTTTTATGATGGAGAAGTGGCCTTGTGTTCCTACATCCCTATAAGGGATTTATCTCACACTCGTAATGTATGATATGTACTCAGTCATATGAATATAGGGGATACTTAATCCTTCATGAGAAGTTATTTTTTTTCATGATGTGTTTTAAAACCATGAGGGTGATTCAGTGCTACCCAAATCAGAAAATATCATGGTGTAGTATATGGGTTCAATTGATTTTTATATTTGAGAAAACTCTATTTATGTTGATCCAAGTGTTTATATTGGTTGAGGAATGTTATGTGGTGTTAATTTAAACCCATTCAATGTAATGAAATGCACCTTTAGTAAATTTTAAATGGGGAATTAAATCCATTTTAGTTTTTTCATGAGTTTCATCATGGTAAATAATGTTTTGTTAACAAACATGGAAAAAATTTCAAGTAAAGTAAATTGGATTGTTTCCGCCACATGTTTTATTTTTTATGATTCATGTCATATGTTAAGTGGGTTATCTAATTTTGAAGTTGTGCACTAATATTTACTTGGTAAAGAGCACGGTAGAGCTATTTTAGTTGAATAAATAGAATTTGATGAATGTGTATAACTTTTATATATATATGTAAGTTAGCATTAAAATCATATTGAATATGGTAGGATATACATCATTCTTGAAATGTTGAAAATTTATTTTAACTGTCAAAATGGTTTTATATAAAATATTTTTGAGTTTTAAATTATAATAGTGGGTGGATAAATTTAATCATGTGATACATGATGAATTAAACTTTTTAATATATTGGTCAGTTTATTTGTTTGATTAGTAATAAAATTATTTTGGGAAAATTTATTTTTTTAGTAACATGTTTTCTTAAATAGGCACATGAATTTCTTCCATAAAACATTCAATTATTTTTATAAGAATATTTTCAAAATGTATTGGAATTGTTTTCATAGAATATTTTGATGAACACCTTGTTGTGAAGAAGTATTTAAGAAAAAAAAATTAAAAGGTTTTCTAACTTTCCAAATTTTTAATTCAAGAGGATTATTGAAAGTTTTTATCACCATGATTTTTAAATTTGATAAGTTTTAATATTAAATGTTATGATGTGTGTCTATAAAGTAAATAATCATTTGAAAATCATGTTTAAGTTTTTAACTCCTTGATAAGCATGACCTAATAAATTGTTGTAAGTAGCATATCTAAAATTTGTAATAAATTAATATTCATGCAAGATAATATAATTTTTCATTACTTGATAATAATGATAATTTTTTAATGTTATAAATTTAAATTTTCTACCATGATAAATGAGGATGAATAATGTATATATTTTCATTTAATATAATAACTAGGTGAAATTATTGAAATTTTGGATGTAATAATGTTTTCAACTACATGAAATTTTATGATTTCTATTTAAATCAATGTGAAGTTATTATTTATAAAGGTTGTTCATTCAATTGTGTTGTTTGTAGTAATGATTGTTTGGCTGATATGCATTACTCAATAGTCTTGTTATGGCTATCTATGTGGCCCTTGTTTTGATTATGTGACCTTAATTGGGAATGATAGTTATGGATGTGTACTCAATATCCCAAGTTGTTTAATGCTTTATTTTTTTGGGATGAAGTATCTTATCTCATGTTGATATATGAGATTGGTTCACTTCCTTGATGTATTTTTTTATTAATGGCCTTGTTTTTGTTTTGAGAGGTATCTCCCCTAGAGATTATTTTTAAAATGTTTTAAATTATTCTATAACTTTATGATTTGTTCCTCTAGAGTGGTTTCTATGTTACCAATATAGAAATTTCTTTAATAAGTATCTCTTAGGATGGTTAAATTATCTCCCTTCCCTTCTCTCTCCTTCTTATTTTTGATTTAATTCTTGAGGATGATATTTGTTTGTGGGACGTCTAATGTAAAGGTATGGAATATTCAGGAGCCTTACTTTGTCATTATGGGGTGTATCATATCTCAAAAGAGTTTTAATATTTTAAGAAGTGTTTTTAAAATGGTTTTACAAATTATTAATGAATTTCAAGGTTTTGAAAGCTTATCGGGAAAATTAATTCAAGAGTTTTAAAAGTGATTTAATTACTTTTGGAGGTGTTTTGGATTTTTTGGAATATATAATAAATCATTTACTTTATATTTATTAGTAAATTTATTTAAAAATATAATATTTTCAAAATATTACTTACCCTTACACATGAAATTCTCCTTGCATAAAGGTAAATCTACTTAACTTTATGCATGAACTAAATTTTGAAGTTTTTTAAAGGAAAAGATGTTTTTATAAAGGTCGTGTAAGGGTAATTCTTGTTTCTAATTGCTTGTGTAAAGGTATATATAATTTTTATGAGATTCATTAAGGTATTTCGGGTTTTATTAATATTTTATAAAGGTAAATCATTCTCCATGTAAAGGCAATACTAAATCTATAAAGGCTATGTAAGGGTAGCTTCATCATTGCATAAAGGTCCTTGAGAGTTTCTAAATCTTCTATAAAGGTATTTCCCAATGGAGAAAGGGTAAAAGATATTTTTTTAAGGATGTGTAAATGTATCCATGTGAGGGTGTCCAAACTCATAAGGGTAAAACCCATTTACCCTTAAAAACATTTATAAGTTGTGTATAAGTATCATTTTTTCCCAAATCTCTAGTTTTCGCATCCTAGAACCTTCTGTAGCACAATTTTCAATTTAATTAAGGAATTAAATATATAAATCATCAGTTTTAAAATATTTTATAAATAATATTAAATTAAATTTTTGAATTCCTTGATTTTAGGAGTTTTAAAATGAGTCATTGGAAGATTTAAAATTGAAATGTTTTTAATATGGATTTAATGAAAATTAAATATATGCGTGGGAATGTATCTACAATATCTAAAAAGGGATATTTTTTAATCTTTAAAATGAGTTTACTTACCTCATTTGAGTGTCTCTTTGTTTCCCTCATTTTTGGGTGACCCATACCTCTCCTTTCAATATATGTAATCCTTCTTCAAAATTATATAATGCTTCTCCCATGTTTCCTAACTGAAGAAATATCTTCCTCTATCATATGTTTTTTATGAAATGTGAAAGCTTATTCTTCTCCAGGTAGAGGATCTATTACTTCTCTTTAATTTATGTGCAAGTTTTAATTTAATATGTTTTATCCTCCTCTATTTAGATATATGTGATTATCCATAATCAGATAATATTAAATAAAAATCACATAGATGATTATTTAATAACATGGAAATCTATACAGGTAGAAAAGAGAAGATGGTGATGAAAAAATTGCAGTGTAATATTGATAATGAAATATTATCATTTCTATAATTTAAATAGTTATATATCATGACGTAGACATAATCCTTCCTTCTAGAAAATGATTTCAGTATGAATTTCATTCTTTTAATTACTTGGAATTGGGATGCTATGGATAAGCATGTTTATCTTAAGAATCTAGAAGTTCACTTATTGAGGAGTCATTAATAATATATTTGATGATAATTTCAACATGGAGATTAAATATTTCTCATATTGAAGTTTAATATTATAAACACTTATAATTATGGGAATTATCATGTAGAGATAAATTATTATCCTTTACAATATAATTATTTTCCCAATTAGTGAATTTAAATAGAATTGTTAATCCAAGTTGTTGATCATTATTTTTTATATGGTAATTAAATTATTTTAATATATTTGTTAGTGTATGATACAGTATTTAAGTAAAAAATAAAATATTGGAGAGAATGAAATTGGATGATTGCATGTTTAGTGAAAATATTATGTAATAATATGAAAATGACATGTTATTGAAATTTCAGGAATTATTGTATAACTCTGGGAATTGTAGAATTGCAATAGGAAAATTATTGCATGTTTTAGAATGAATATTTTCATTAAAGAGATAAAATAATTATCTTATGAAGTTTAAGTAATATTTGATGATATGGAAGTTTTGTGATGATAGTTTTTATTTTTTGTGATTATCACATATTATAGAAAAATAAAAATTATTCTGGAAATTATTCATGAGATAGAAACGAATAATTTCATGAAATGATGATAAAATTCTTAATATTTTCGATGATAATTCTTTATATAATTTTGAAAATATTATAATTGAAATGGAGACTAATGTATTATAAGGATAATTGATATTTTATATCATCAGAATTAAATTAAATCTTGAGATTATGATCAAATGTGTTTTATGAACTCTTTTGATATTTTCTAGATAGTGTATTGTCTACTTGGATTTAATTTTTTTTTGTTTGTTATCATGGTTTAATGATTGAAAAATATAAAAAATGTAAAGCCAAATGTTATTATCAAATTAAAGATACATGAGAAGAAAAATTATTATTCATATTTTAATTATATAAACATTAAAATAATGGTTGAAGAATGTTATATTGATTGTCGCTACTCCTAGATACTGATATAGGTTTCTTAACAAAGGAAACCTATTCATAATAAACTGAGTAATTCAATATGGAATTAAAATTTTTGTTTGTTAAAGATAAATTGATTGGGGTTTAGTGATCCCAATATTAAATGTGGAGGGATTGAATTCCATGATGTTATGGCCGTAGTTTCCTTTAAATTTATGTGTGTGATAATACATTTAATATGTATTTATTCTTTATATATTTAGAGCCTTGATGTGATTTATTGATAACCTTGTGTGGTTGGAAAACATGATGATCAATGGGTTGGAGGCCTGGGGTTGTACTGATGGAACAGGGTGTCAGTTATGATGATGTTAGGGGAATGGGGTGCTTGTTACGATGACGATGTCGGTGGCAGTGGGTTATTGTTATATTGATGATGTTGGCATGAGATACTAGATTTTATATTATATGTAATGGTTTGGTACACTGAGGAGGTTGGGATGAGCCTAGAGCGGGGCTTGCTCATCAATGCTTATTTATATCATGATAATTAGATGATGGTTGGTGGCCGGATGTTATTTATATGGCCAGTTTACAACTATGTAACACATTTTGTTGGTATGCACTACGAGTTAATTTTTTAAGTGATAACTTGATCTGAGTCCTAGAGTACACAAATTTTTATGAAGTGATAATTAATTTTTAAAAGAATAGAGTTGGTGTTTGATACTCACTCATGATGTTGACATAATTAAGAATATGAGAAAAGAATAAATAGTTCCATCAACACTTGGTTTAGAATATTAAAATGGTAATATTGGAATGAAAATAGAGTAATATTAGTTATTGGATAATTAATTGTGCTTGTTTGATAACTATACATAAGGAGTGGCATCCGGGTGTCTTGTGTGATGACAGTGGCAGATGATTCTATGGCTAGGTAGTTTCGCTTAGTGTGGTTTTGAGATATATACTTTCTGTATGTTTTTTTATTTCATACACACCCCACCCATGTGAGAAGTGAAATCAATAACCAGAGGTTCTAATAGTGTTTTCCCCAACATCCAAGTTGGTGAGGATACAGATAACCAACTACCCCATCTCCCTCGCTTTCTCTTCGGTTGAAGTATTACATGTAGGTATGCATGAGGGTGATTTCCCATACATATGTGATGCGGGGCAATGATGGCTTGAGGTAATTTTGCATGCATGTATACTGGATGTAGTATCCAAAGGATTATTACATGTGTGTCGCGTATGGTTTGTGATGGCTTGAGGTATAGTACATAATTCACAGGTTATGGTATCTTCCATAAATAAACCTGGTTACTATATGGAGGATGTGGATATGATGATATGTTGCATGGGGTGCATGATATGTCAAAGTTTCTTAGGTGTTTTGGGCATGATTATTATGGAAGAGATGGGAGTTCATGACTTGTGATGTTGGGGAATTAGAGTTGAAAAACAGTGGGGAAGTGTTTGTGGGGTACCCATATATATTTTTATGTGTGCATGTGTGCATGTGCGCATGTGCGCGTGCATGTGCATGCGTGTTTTCTCAATATTATGGTTATGCTTCTATGCATTATTTAGCAAGAGGGTCGTGGTGAGGATGAGAAAAGAATAGTTTAACTGTTTAGGTGACAAGTTAGTTTTATTTGTTTAGTCACTTGGTTTTATTATGCTTCTTTCACATTTTGCGTGAGAAGTTTCAGGTAGGATCATACTGAGTATACATGTTGTACTCACCCTAAGTATATGTAAACTATTTTTTCAATCAGCAGGAGTTGTTTAGTGATTGAGCTAGGCATTACTAGTTTGAGGGGTTATTTAGGAGCTGTCTGGGCTTCATGGCCGCTGCCGAGGAATATATCTTTAATATTTTCATTTCAGTTGTATCAAGTTATGAATGGAATAACATCTTGTATTTGGATTTCTTCTTTATTTATTATTAACAAGATTTGATTGGTGGTTACTCTAAACTTATCTCTTACTTCTCAAATATTTATGAGGGTAATTCCATCCAAGTGTGTGATTATATACCCTATGTGCTTGTCTCCAACTTGTGGCCCATTGGAGGTGGGCTTCAGGCATCATTACATCACTTTCTCCAATTTCGTCTCAGCCTTGGGGGGGGGGTCGTGACATATACGGTGTTGCTGGTATGATTCAAAGTGTTTGTCTTTTAGTTTAAAAGAATCATTTTAGTTCAAAACTCATGTCACATACTTAAAACTGAGAAAATGTGCTTGAATTTTCTTGATACATTAAGATAAAGATCGATAATTCATTTGTGATGTGTAAGAATTAATCTCGCATCAATCCAACAAACGGTATGACTTGTATAACTAAAAGTGCTTGTTTTTTGTTTTAAAATGACAATTTAATTCAAAATGCACATCACATTCTCAAAACTAAGAAAAACACTCAGATTGTCTTGATACATTAGGAAAAAGATTGACAATTCATTTTTGACTTGTAGGAATTAATCACATGTCAATATGACACACAGTGTGGATGGTATGATTAAAAGTGCATTTTTTCATTTAAAAGTGACATTTTTAATTCAAAACATGCATCATATACTCAAAATCATGCAAACACGCTTGGATTGTATTAATAAATTAAGAAAAAGGTCTATGATTCACTACAAAAAACAGTCATTAGATGGAGTTATTTTTTCTAGTAACGACGATTGTAACCCCTATTAAATTAATTAGCAATGGTTATGAGAAATAGTTGGTAAAGAGACTAATGACTTCTGTTAGCAACTGTTTTTGGGTAATCGTCAGAAAAGTAAAAAAAAAATAGATAGTTGTTTTAGCAAAGATTTTAACCCCATATAAATATTTTCTTCAAAAAATAATAATAAGTTTAACCGCCCCTGATATTTAAAAAAATAGAAGTGGTTTACAACCACTTATAATTTTTTTATAATAAAAAGCTAGGGCAGTTTAAAGTATTCCTTTACACACACACACACATATTTATACATACATTTATATTTATATATAAATATATATTTGTGGGTATATATATAATATAATATAGGAAATATATAATTTATATGATATTTTTAATAGGAAATATATAATATAATAAGAAATATAATAGAATAATTAATATATAATTTATTTTAAATATATTATAAAATATATTTACTTATATTATGAAATATATAATATAATATATATATATAATATAATTATTTAGTAGGAAATATAATATATAATGTAATATATATATATATATAATTGTATAATATATATATATACATATATATAGATTTGTAATAAAATAAAATATATAATTTTACATAATTATTTTTATATACTTATATATATAATCTATTTAAATAATATAATATATATACACACATTTATTTATAAATAGATTTATATATGTATATAAATATATATATTTGTGTTTGTATATATATATATATACCAATGTTTGTATAAATGCATCTATACATGTATTTATAAACACATTTATGTTAAACAAACGCACGGATAATGTAATAAGGAATAATGTATATATATTTACATCGATGTGGGGGGGTATATTATAAAGAAAATCATATAACACATAGACAATAATGTACTCGGTGAGCTTCGAACTCAAATATATATAAATATACTTAAACACACGCATATGTTTATATACTTCAAAATACACACATATATTTATATAAATATATTTATAAATACATTTATATTAAATACACACACAAATGTATATTTATATATGTATTTCCAAATATTTGTATAATGTAATTAAATACATTCATATAATGTGTCTATATAATATATATATATGTGAAAAAATACTTTTTAAAAAAATATATATTTTTTTTAACCTAATCTAATTGTTTTTAAAAAAAATTAACTAAATCGACAATATTTTAGCGTCGTTCATCCCAAAACTGCCACTAAATATAAATTTAGCACCAGTTTTGGGATACCATTGTAAATTTATAAGAAAAATTAATTTATAGGGGGTTGTGCAGAACCCCCTCTAAATAACTACCACTATTTTGATGTTTTTTTATTGATTCATTTGTGATGTTTAAGAACTAACCTCATGTCAATCTGCGACAGGATGTGACTGATATGATTGAAAATTCATGTTGACAATTTAATTCAAAACAAATATCACATTATCAAAACTGAATAAATACACGCGAATTGTCTTGATATTTTAATGCAATAATCAGTTTTCCATTTTTAATACATAGGAATTAACCACAAGTCAATTTGTCGTGTGGTGTGGCCGATATAACTTAAAGTGCATGTTTTTAATTTAAATTTAACATTTTTTTTCAAAATGCGCTACACATAGTTCAAATAGTGTAAATGTGTTTATATTGTCATAAAACAAACAACCATTGATTATCCATTGATAATGTGTAATAATAAACCACACGTCAATGTGATTATCTTATCCAAAACATATACAAAACATGAAAAACATACTGTGAGTGTCCTATTTCTTTGTAATATGTTTTACTTATCTTATCCTATTTATTTATTGACTAAGTTTTATCATTAATGTTGAACTTTTTATTTATTTTTTACTTGTGTGTTATTGTATCATATTTATGTTTTATTTTATGAATTATTGGAAATTTTAAATATCTATTTTCTATACTAAACTAGGATTCTTCCTACCCTATGTGTCACACTCTCCTTCTTCCACATACCCCTCCATTTTCTTTCCCCACAACTATTCCTTCTTCCCTCGCGCGACCCCACCGGCTACCTCCCCGCGTGCTCTCCCCCACTCCCTCTAAAATAGGGTTTCGCAACTACCGGCGTTCTTCGACATTCCTTCTACCTTCCACATTTTTTCACTCTTCGTTCACACCTCCATCGATGGAATCTCATATTTCCAGTCGCACGCTCTGCCCTCTTGCAAATCGATTTAGGGTTTTGAGCTATCGGGATGCTTCGTCAAATACATACGACAGTCTTCCATTTTCAGTTGCAACTCCCGCGACAGCATTCAGTGTTCGGCGACCTGTCTACTGTTACCTCCATATTAGGGTTTCTTCCTACCGGGTGGCTTCGATGAAGTTCTACCTAACATTACTCATCCTCTTCCCTTGGTAATCTGTATTGCACTGTCTAGGTTTGGATTCTCTCGACGTGAGCTCTCATCGATGAATATATGCACATATTCCTCCATTCTAACATATTATGTTTGAATGAATTATTCCAGTAATTTATTTCGCCTCTATTCTGTCTAATTTCACACATTAGTATGCAACTTTAATCCATGTATGCGTACAATAACTATACACTGCTTATCTATGGGTACCTTTTACTGCTTAACTATATAGATTCCTCCATTGTACCATATTTCAGTCCTGCTCTTGCATCTGTCTAATTTATATATGTTACTTTGATGATGTTGCTATAACATTGGTATAAGAGTCGATCAGTGAAATAACTATGCACTGCTTATCTATGGGTACCTTTTCTTTCATTTTGTGACATTCAAATTGAATATTTGAATTTATATTTTCTCTGTAATCTTTATATGTTTCTTTGATGTTGGTATAAGTGTGGTTCAATGCAATAACAGTATAAGTGTCAATCACTGTAATTCAAACATTCATTCTCCATCAATTGTCTTATCAGTATATTATAAATTGAATCTACGTACCCATAAATATTTTTTGGTTGTATTCTAAAACTTGACAATTCAACATAAAGACAAAAAAACAAAGATTCAGACACCATCAGCATCGAGAGATGCAAGGTTGCAAAGGAGACTTCGTATGAGAGAACGACAAATTGGTACAACAGTATTGTATTTCCTTGAAAACATTCCATAAACTTACTTACTGAATTAGAATTTCCCAATTTCATAGGAAAATCACCCATGGAGTACCATAAATTATGTTCTACTGCAACATTTGATTCATTGCAACTGAATTCCGACTTGATCAGAGGAGCACGCATACCACTTTCACCTATACCTACCAATGGTAAGTATATTTTCATTTTACCAACATTTTCTGATACAGTCAATATATTTATTGTAAATAATGTAATCTACTTTACTCATGCAGCATTTCAATTGACAGTGGATCTAGATTTAGGATCCTCTACACCAATTATTGTTAGAACAAGCATTAAAAAAGGTTGTAGTAATAGTATTAATTTTAAGTATCTGATCGTTTCAATCTTAAATTAGATCTAATCATTACAACTGTGTTCATGTACTGTCTACTCACCAATGGAGGATCATGCATATCATTTTCACCTTTATCTTCAAATGGTGAGTTATATTACACAGTCAAAGAATAGTTATTATATATATTTATTTTACTATGTCATAACATTATATAGTTTGTCAACTATTAAATTTCATTGACAGCTCATCATGGTTGTGGATCTTCATCAACAAGATATGTGCCTGGTAGCAAGCGAAAAACGTATATTAGCAACTAATCAATAAAATTATGACCCCTCTGGTAAGTACTCCGTCATTGTATAGTTCTGAAAAAAACACACATTTTCTCTCATATGTATTTAAAATTTAAACTAAATTTTCATTACTTTTTCTAGGTGTAACGACTAAGGTAAATATTCCCACTTACCCTTCATGTGACTCATTATCAGAGTAAGCACAGATAATGCCTTCAAATGATTTTGAATTATCACATAGTGTAATTTTTTGAATACTTTGTTTAAAACAGATATTGTTTTACTTCTTCAACTACTGGTAATGAAGCTTATTTTCCCGGCACAGGTGTGATGTATATTCTAATCATGTTGTATTCTTCTTTTGTATCCATAGATATATATCTCCATTATTTTGGTATTTCAAAGTAATTCGAATGCATAATTTACACTAAAAAATATGTGTCATCTACATTGAGTCATGTCATATCAGAAAGAGATGTAACAACTGGTGAAATCAACGCTGGAATTACTCATCGAAGAGACTATTCAGGTTTGACCTACTACATAATCATTTGTTACTTTACAGGTATTTCGTATGCAATTCCTTACAAACTAAATGAAAATACTGCTGCAGAAATAATGCAACTACTTCACCTTGCGGAAAATGCGGGTCAATGTATTCTTTTTACCTTTTGCTAGAATATTGTTAAAGTCATCACAGTTTTATGTAATTTATAATGCCAATTTTATTAACACCATCCATTTAACCATTACTCACCTGTGGAATATTTTAATAGTGGATATCCCTCTAATGTTTGCCAATACTGTGGTTCTATCTTTTGGTTTGATGAGAGAAATATAAAATGCAGCACCAAAGAAAACCCATGATTTGGTATATGTTGCGCGCTTGGTAAATTCTCTTTGAAATTACTACTTTCCTATCCTCCATACCTTCAAACATTAGTCTTCAATCAAAACTCTGTGGAGGCAAGAGAATTCCAGGAATATATGCATATTTACAATTATATGTTTGCATTCACGTCAATGGGTGGTAAGGTTGACAGATCATTCAATAATGGAAGAGATCCAATTATATTCAGATTGAATGGACAAAACTACCATCGCATAGGTAGTTTGTGTCCTCCTGAGGGATAACCACCTAGGTTTTCCCAGCTATATATTTATGATACTGCGAACGAGTCTCAAAACCGGATTCTTAACGTCAGGTAATATTTAAGATGTAGGTTTACACATTTACAGGACAGTCATATTTTCACTTCATTCTTAATTTAATTCGCTTTGCAGTTATGATGGAGAAAATTCAAACACGGTGGTCGATTATAATATAATTGTCAAAATACAAAATATGCTTCATGAAACAAATGTTTTAGCTTTTCATTTCAAAAGTGTAAAGTATTTTCTTGATCGTTAAGAACATGCAAACTTAAATTTGCGCCTTCTTAAGAGAAGACAAACAAATTCAATGACATACAACTTGCCTACTACTTATGAGATTGCAATGCTTATTGTCGGTGACATTGAAGATCTCAATTGTGAAAGAGATATAATCATTCAAATTAGAAGTGGTGATTTGCAGTGGATTAATGAGCATAATCCCTTGTACCTTCCATTGAAATATCCAATTATTTTCACAAATGGTCAAGATGGATATGTTGACCACAATTTGCAACGATCTACATCTATGAGTATTTGTAGAAAGGTTCGGAAAGTAACAATGCGTGAATACTTCTCCTATCACTTGTAGTGTTGTTCGAGTGATATGTCAATATTACAACATTCAAGAAGACTGTTGAAATAATTTATTGGTGAATCTTATTCAATGATAGAGTCTCGGAGACTATCCTTCATTCTCTTCAATCAAAAACGCTTGAGGGTTGAGTTGTACAATGGGTTGCAAGATGCTTTTCTTCAAGGTGACCGTGATGGGTATGCATGCGGGAAGCGAATCATTTTACCATCTACATTTACTGGGGGTCCCAGGTATATGATTCAAAATTACCAAGATGCAATGTCAATCTACAATTGGGCAGGATATTCTGATTTGTTTTTAATGTTTACATGCAATCCCCTTTGGCCTGAAATCACTAGATTTGTATCACGTAACAATCTTCTCCCTTCAGACTGTCTGCACATTGTATCCAGAATTTGCAATATTAAGGTTTAACAGTTAATGAAAGATTTACGAGACAGGTGTTTCTTTGGAAATTCACGTGCAGGTACCTACTGTAATACAAATTATTTTATGAGACATACTTTATCTTATTTAATGAATCTGTTATTAAACTGTGTCATTTATATCATTAATTTCTGTGCAGTTGTTCCTATAGCGGAATTTCAGAAATGTGGACTGCCTCATATACACATTTTACTATTTTTATGTAGAGAGAGCAAAACAGGTAATCCTTCCTGCATTGACAAATGTGTTTCTACTGAAGTTCCAAATAAAGGTGATTTTCCAAAACTTCATGAGGTTGTTAAGAAGTTTATGATGCATGAACCTTGTGGTTATGCAAATCGTAGAACACCTTGTATGAAAAATGGAAAATGTACTAAATTTTTCCCAAAAAAAATTGTTGAAAGTAAAATAGTTGATGATGATGGGTATGTTCTATACCGACGAAGAAATGATGGAAACACGATCGTGAAAAATGGTGTCCCATTGGATAATCGGTTTGTTGTACCATATAATCCTTTCATGCTAATTAAGTATCAAGATCATCTGAATATTGAAGTCCTCAATCAATCTACTTCCATCAAATATCTGTTCAAGTATATTAGAAAAGGTAATGATCGTGTAACAACAGATTTGTATGAAACCAACACTACAGCACTGTCAGGCAATAATGTCGATGAGATTAAGATGTATTATGATTGCCAATACATTTCTCCTTGTGAGGCCTCTTGGAGGATATTTTTCTATGATATCCACTATAGATATCCTCCGGTTGAAAGATTGCATTTTCATTTACCAGGCCAAAATAGTGTTATGTACACCGACACTGATCATATCGAGGATGTGTTGCATAAGGGTAACATTTTTCAATCAATGCTTATGGCATGGTTTGAGGATAATGTTTCTTACCAGGAAGGAAGATGTCTCACATTTGCAGAATTTGAAACTAGATTTTTATTCCACCAACATGAAAAAATATGGTGTCCAAGAAAGCAGGGGTTCAGTATTGGTAGACTTTATTATGTGTCACCGACAACTGGAGAGCTACATTACCTGTGATTAATGATCACAAAGATCAGAGGTGCAACTTCTTTTGACAGTATTAAATCTGTGAACAATATTATTCATGGTACTTTTCGTGAAGCATGTTCTACATTGGGACTTCTTGCTGACGATAGATAATTTATTGAAGCAATCAAGGAGGTGTCAACTTGGGCTACGGGACGGTCTATGCACAGACTTTTTTCCAGCATTTTGTTCTCAAACAATATGTCTTTCCCAGACATTGTGTGGCATGAAACATGGGAGCTCCTCAGCGAAGACATTCTCTATGCGCAAAAAAATAGGCTACAAATTCCAGGTATATGTTTTCAAATTGTTCAATATATATAATGTGAACTATGTAGTTTCTAATTCAGTTAGTTTTTCTTATTCATTAAGACATTGTACTAATTAAATAACAATATTTCATGATTCCATTTATATTTTTCACTCATAAATCATCAAAAATAGATGTATTCTTTTCTTGAAATAGAGAACCTACTATAGAGGAATGGTATATCTCTTCATTCTTTTCCACCAATACCGGTTCCAGATTCTGAAATTGTCTCTCAATGAAATCAATTGGTAGCTGATTAACTTAATCATGACATAGAGACTCTTCGGAATGAGTATCTGACTTTGCAAAGTAAGCTTACTTATGAACAGAATGAGGTGATAACTACCATTATGTCTTTGTTAACTGCATCCGCTGGAGGTTTCTTTTTCTTGCATGGTCATGGAGGCATAAGTAAAACTTATATTTGGAAAGTATTGAAATCTTCACTACGGTTAGAAGGTAATATTGTTTTGGCAGTTTTATTCAGTGGAATTTCTTCATTACTGCTACCTGGTGGGAGGAAAACACATTCCAAATTTCGAATCCCAATATCTATTTCTGAAAACTCTGTTTGCAATATTCAACAAGGCAGTGATGTCGCAAATCTTCTATAGTTAACAAATCTTATTATTTGGGATGAGGAACCAATGATTCATAAGCATTTTTTTGAAGCTCTTTATCGTACTTTAAAAGATATCATGTCGGTAAAAAATGATAATGCTTCAAACTTTCCATTCAGTGGAATAACTGTTGTGTTGGGTGGTGATTTCAGGAAAATACTACATGTCGTACTAGGTGGTAACAGAACTGAAATAGTTTATTCAAGTATAGCTTCTTCATACTTGTGGAAATATTGTCATGTTCTAACACTGACAAGGAACATGAGATTGCTTTCCAATTCTTCTACAATTTCAGATGAGGTTCTTGAATTTTCCAAATGGACTTTAGATATTGGTGAAGGTCGCATTGCAGAACAAAATAATGGTGAAACCACAATTCCAATTCCAGGTGAATATCTTCTTGCTTGGACTAAAGATCATATTTCTGAAGTTGTTGAACATATTTATCCCAACTTCATTAGTAACCATGATGATGTTAATTATCTTAAAGACAGTGCCATATTAGCTCCAACTCGGGATATTGTTGAAGAAGTAAATGCGTACATGATGTCCCTCACGTGTTCTGAATGCAAAGATTATTTCAGCTCAGATTCAGTTTGTGATGCAAGTTTTGATACAGATAGGCCGGAAAACATTTACACATCTGAAATGTTAAATGGGATTAATGTATCAAGGATGGTTGCCCATAAAATTACACTCAAAATTGGGGTTCCTATCATGTTTCTTCGAAATTTAGATCAGTCTGTGGGATTATGTAATGGGACTCGATTGATTGTTACCCACTTGGGTGATCATTTCATCGGAGTAAGAATTCTATGTGGTTGTAATTCAGGATATCCTGCTTTCATTACAAGATTAAATATGACACACTCTGACTTTCGATGGCCTTTCAAACTATAAAGAATACAATATCCTTTGACTATTTCTTATGCTATGACTATTAACAAAAGTCAAGGACAATCACTGTCTTCTGTTGGGTTGTATCTTTCAAAACCTGTGTTTTGTCATGGTCAATTATATGTTGCTCTATCTAGAGTCACATCACCATTAGGTTTGAAAATAGTAGTTGGTGATAATAATCCCACAACTTGTGAATCAACACAAAATATTGTATACAAAGAAATATTTCATAGATTTTGATAGGTATATGTCAAATTATATGTTAAATTGTGAATGTTTGGTTCTGCTCAGCTTATTTATGTCTGATTTTATGAAACTCAATGTTTCTGATTATGATCTCTTTGTACAGAAATTAAAATAGCACACTTTTACGAATATGTCACAATAAATTTCCACTTTGAATGATATCACACCTGATACCGATGAGACATTGAAGATACAAGTGCATATTTTGAATTTGTGGTGCAACACATCATCTAGGTACTCCAATGATGTTGTCACGATTGATATGATTCTTGAAGATTTACAGGTGAATTCAGAATAAAATTATACTGCATATTATCTTTATTATATTTTATTTATCTTTTCATTTCAATTATACCACATATTTTTCAACTTCAATATAATGTGTTTCAAATTTTGACATTCTTAGATATTTATTTCTACAGAAAGCAAAGATACATTGTACTGTTACAGGGTGTCAAATTCTATCTAAGTTCAAAAATATATTACGTGAAGGGATGTGCTATTTCATACAGAACTTGCAGATAGCTTATAATCAAGGTACCTGCTTAGGAACTAGACATGCATGTCGATTACTTTTCACATAAACAATGCATGTTCGGCCATGTGATGCACCGCTACCACATTTCTATTTCGATTTTACTTCCTTTTAAGACATAATTCAGAGAAGAGTTCTAGAGCAACATTTAATAGGTAAACGTTTATTGAAATTTATTTAACAGTTTATGAATGTTTTTAAAGTATCTCTGTTGTTCAATATATAATTTTATGGATTACTTTAAACTTTTTTTACCTTACAGTACACAACCATTTCTTCTTTTTGATCTGTTTTAGAAATTATTAGATATTTACATTGCTCAAATCCTCTTGAAGCATTGGGTAATTCCAATTTCAAGATAAAAATTATCTTACAGGATGAAAGGTTAGTCATTACGGACTTTTAGTATCTTTGAGCCGCTTTTTATATTTAACATTATGTGGTACATATTTTTCTACAGAGGGTTACAACTTAAATTCAGTTTATGGGGTGACAATGCTAATCGGATGTCATCTTACTTGGAAGAAAATATTGGTTCTTAAACTGTTTTAATATTGAAACTTGTCAGAGTTAATAAATTGAATATTACTCTCTCTAATAACCCAATGCCTTATTTCCCTTTCATTTATTCAATGCTTTAAAAAGTTTTAAACCACTACTCCAACTGAATTCGTTTTAAAATTACTTTCAGACTCTCTTATACTTACAACTGCCATTAATGTGACAAAAATCTATTTCAATCCTGATATTGAAGATGTTGAATCATTCTTAAAAAGGTGCTCTGGATACTTGATTTAATTGTGATTTTTGTATATGTTGTACAATGTTTACTATATGATAGATGTACATATTATGTTTGACATTTGACTTGCATTTTTCAATATTCAGATATACATTTATAATTTCATCGGAGTATCGAAGTCCAGCACCAACAAACCCATCTTCTTCCTCTACACCATTGTTATATTGGGAAAATAAAAAAACCATTTCTTAAGTCAATAATTTTGATCAGGTATGTAGTATACTACAAATTTACAATTTAATTTATGCACTTTAAAAATCTGGTTGTACCAGTATAGTACTTTACTATGTCATTATCTACATTAATCTCAATATTGGACAACCTACAAAGTGCTTGATTTCCTTCACCATAAAAAAATTCAAACAACTCACAATTGGTTCTATGATTCATGCAATTCTTTCATGAAAAAAGTGCATAATGTTGATGGAAAAATTTGGTGCAATAACTGCAAGATATCTGTAACTTGCCCCATTCCTAGGTTCTTATTTTTTCTTCTGCTTAATATTTTATTAGTTATTTTATATATCAATTGTAATTAATTTTACTTATCCTAAATCCCTTTGTAGTCATTTTTATAAATCAACAGATTTAGAGTGCAGCTGCTTGTGAGTGATTCCACGGACTCCTTATCAGTTGTCCTATTTGATAAACAAGTAATGAAATTTGTGAGCAAAACTGCTTCAGATCTGTGGGATTATTTGATTCAGGTACTACTAGATAATAAACTATCATGATGAAAAAATATGTTCGCTTCAATTAAACTAACATTTACTATTTCTTCTTAAATAAGGCTGATGATGAGTATGGGTTTCCTACTGAATTGACTATTTTCAAATCATAATAGGTTCTCCTCTCAGTTGAAGTGTCAAATTATAATATTCAAAATCATCACTGTTCAGCAGAACAAAACTCATACAAGGTAATATTCATTACCGAAAACGAAAACTACATCACCAAGTTCAATGATAGCTTCATAGAATTTCAGGTAGATTATACTACATATTCCTATTTTCATTAATATGGATAGATTGAAAATAGTTATTTGTGTTATTGATTATATACAGCATCGTCAAATCAGTGGTTGTACAAATGTAAGTAGTGTGAATGAACACAGTCAGGTACAATATAATCCATTATCATCATTTTTACTTCCACGCATGTAAATAACATGCAACTGGATTAATGATTTATTGTTCTATCATAGGATCATCAAAATGTTAAATCATTTCGACTCAGTGAAAATGTTGACTCTATATTTGAAACTTCATCTGCAATATCATCCTCTATTCAGGTATATATATATTTTTTCCCTTATAATCTCCTTTACAAGCCTTTATTTTATTCCTATATTTTAATTACTCCTACATCTGATGCTACTTTTAACTATGTTCTATATGCATAAAAACCTACTGACTGAATTTCATAATGAAGATGTTATTGAGAAATCTCAAAATATCCCACCTGTAAGTGTCAGTGGTCAAAGTTAGGAAAAAAATATGGCAATCCGAATGAAGGATAAATTAAAATACAAGTAAGAAAATAATGATTGATATGTTCTTCAGATATGAAAGGTAATATGATATCAGGTGATTGTATCTTCTAATTTATTTTTCGTCATGTGAGTTAGTTTATTCTTCCTTTATTAAAAATCAACTGTCACTTGATGTATTTCAGTTCTGGTGGGAGAAGGGGCAGGGCAGGAAGGGGGGGCCTGGTGGGGGCTGGTGGGAAGGGGATGGGCAGGGAGGAGGGGCCTGGTTGGGTTGGTGCTGTGCAGGAGGGGGAATGAGTTGGAAGGGGGAGGTGCTGGGATGCGGTGGTAGCAGAGGATAATAAGGAGGGAGGGGAGGCGAGGGTTTGGGTAGGGGTGGAGGGGAGGGGTTGGGCATGGGTGGGGTGGTGATGGGCAGGAGGGAGGAGGATTTGGAGGGGGGGATGGTCCTGGTGGGGGGTGGAGCTGGGCAGGGGGACAGGCCTGTGTAATGTTTTTTAATTAAGTTTCTGCTTATTACCTTGCTAACTTAAATATATGGATGGTAAACATGCATATGCATGTGGTGTTTGTTATATACAGGTTTTTTGATCATTGATAGTGAAATATGTTCACTTATCCATTCATTTTAGGATTCTCTAATTTTAACTTTTGTGTGCAGGTTCGATAGCAACTTGGGGTGGGGTGTTATTCAAGGAACTCCATACAGATATTCAAGGTGCGTTCTTATTTAATGTTATGCATTATGTTTTTATTGGCTCATTGGATGGTCTATATGAATTACATTACAAACCACATGAATATTGGCTATCTTAGACTTGATTTTTTTACTACAAAAACCAATCCTGTGAGGTTATTGCTGATATTATCTTATACATATTTCATATTTGAAAGAAGGTATTGTAGTGTGTTATTGTTATTAAAAGGTAACAACTTATAAACAATTCAGTACTTTGTGCTACAATACTTACTTATATAGTTGTTTTAATTTAGTCTATAGATTTATGATTCCTAATAAATGGATTCCATTTTGTTTTACATATAAATATAAATGGTTTGGGCAGGTTGGAGGGAAGGGGAGGGGAGGGGAGGGGAGGGGAACATGAGGGCAGGGGGGAGGGGCTTGGTGGGGGAATAGGTTGGGCAGGGGGGAGTGGTGGGGGAAGGGGCTGGGCAGGGGGGAGGCGTACGTAGGTGGTGGAGGTGCTGGGATTGGGTGGGAGACAACCAGAGGAGGGGAGGGGAGGGGTAGAGATGGGTAGGGGGTAGGAGGAGGTGCTGGAAATTTGGGGGGGTGACAAGCTGGGCAGGGTGGAGGGGGGAGGAGGGGCTGGGAAGGGGAGGGATGAGGAGGGGGGAGGAGGTGGGAGGAATGGCTCGGGGGAGATTCTGCTTAGTGGGAAGCGGAATGGAGGGGAGGGGCTGGGCAGGTTAGATGGGAGGGGAGGGGAGGATGAGGGCAGGGGGGAGGGGCCTAGTGGGTGAAGAGGTTGGGCAGTGGGGGGTGGTGGGGGAAGGGGTTGGGCAGGGGGGATGTGTACGTAGGAGGGGGAGGTGCTAGGATTGGGTGGGAGACAACCATAGGAGGGGGAGAGGAGGGGTGGAGCTAGGTAGGGGGTAGGAGGAGGTTCTGTGAATTTGGGGGGGTGACAAGCTTGGCAGGGTGGCGGGGGGGAGAGGAGGGGCTGGGCAGGGGGAGGAGGAGGGGGAGGAGGAGGGAGGAATGGCTCGGAGGAGATTCTGCTTAGTGGGAAGGGGAATGGAGGGGAGGGGCTGGGCAGGTTGGAGGGGAGGGGAGGATGAGGGAAAGGGGGAGGGGGCTGCTGGGGTAAGACTTTGGGCAGGGGGTGGTGGGGGAAGCGGTTGGGCAAGGGGGAGGCAGAGGTGGGAGGGGGAGCTGCTGGGATTGGGTGGGAGACAAGTAGAGGAGGGGGAGGGGAGGGGGAGAGCTAGGTAGGGGGTTGGAGGAGCTGCTGAAAAATTGGGGGGGGGGCCAAGCTGTCCAGACTAACCACTGTTTCTCATCATGTGGGACTGGGTAATTGGATGTGATAACATAGATTTATCATTTACTTGCTGAATCGAATCATATATAGGATATCTATAGAGAACATTATTGGTCTAATAAATAGACATGTAACAAGGAAAGAAGTTTTCATTGGACCTGATTTTCTTGTAACCCATTTTGACTTAATGTTACTCTGATTGACATTAATGATTTATTTTTATATATTGATTATGGTGAAATCACTATTCTATCAAGCTCTTCCATATGAAATAGGTAGGAGAATGGAGGGGAGGGGCTGGGTAGGTTGGAGGGGAGGAGGATGAGGGCAGGGGGGGTCTGCTGGGGAAGAGTTTGGGTAGGGGGAGCGGTTGGGCAGGGGGGAGGCAGAGGTGGGAGGGGGAGCTGCTGGGATTGGGTGGGAGACAAGCTGAGATGGGGGGAGGGGAGGGGTAGAGCTGGGTAGGGGGTTGGAGGAGCTGCTAAAAAATTGGGGGGGGGGATGACAGGTGTTGGTCGGAGTGGATACTCAAGAGGGGGGTGAATTGAGTTCCAATTTAAAATTTCTGTTAAAAACTTTTAGGCTTAAAGATCCCCAAATTAAAACGGCCCAGTTAATTAAGGCAGTAGAGATATAAGTGACCTATTGTTCAACAGGTTTCTCAAAGGTTGATTACTCCTCAGTAGAGTCAGTATGAGAACTAATTACACTTTTGAAATAAGTTTACTAAACAACTCAGATATACACACTAACCAGAGCAAACTATCATAGTGAATGTAAAAACAAATTTATGTTTTTGCTAATATAAGAATAATGGATAAATGTAAAATAGAGTAATTAAAGAGGAACACAAAAATTTAAACAAGAGGTTCAGTCTTAAGACAAGCCCTAGTCCTCTCCATTTGGTGATCACCTGCCACCAAGCAATTATATTAAAAGTCATACACAGCCTGTATCGGGCTTTACAACAGTTTTCACAAACTTTTCAGGTTTTGCAACCTCTACCATAGTTCTACATGGGAAAATAAACTTCCAAGATGCACAAGGCTTCTTCCATAGTTATATGTGGGAAACAAATGTAAAGAGAGTTTAGAATGGGGATTTTCAGTATCCCTCAGTTCAATTACAAGAGTTAGTGTGTGTAACACATACACACTGCTCACAAATGTAAGGTATTTAAACACAGTAGAGCTATAGATAGTAGGGATGAGTTTAGAATTCTCTATTGTGTTGGAAGATCAGCTCTGGACTCGTTGGAATGAACGAGATGAAGTTTTGGTCCTTCTCTGCAAGTTGACTCCAAAACAGAGTGTCACAACTTCCAGGTTGTGACTTCCCAAATATAGAGATGATCAGCTTTTTGGATGTCAATCTCTTTGTAGCACACCACTACAGATTGTAGAAGGTTCTTTCAATAGATCTTCATGAGGCTCTATGTTCTTCTGAATGAGTGCCTAAGTGTTCTCTATTTCTTTCTAGTATATTTGGGTGCTCATTTTGTGTCTCTCCTGTATCTTTAATATAGTCTCTTGTTTTTCGTGTTTTTTTGTTCAGTAGAGGCTGACAAGAGAAATGTTTCAACCACGTGTGGTCTTTCTCGTACAACGTACTGTCTCCTAATATCCCTGCAAATAACATTAAATAATTTCAGGTGCATTAATTTGTCCAGACATGACTGTTATAGTAGTATTAATAAAATTGGTAAAGGAAAGAATAGAATATCATTATACTGTTAGCAGATGCATGTCACACGGTAGACTTCAACTGTGGTCTTTCCAACTGTGGACTTCATCGGTGGACTATTCAACTGTGAACATCATCGGTAGACTCTTTGACTGTAGGCTTGTAACGGTGGACTCTGTGCTTAGTGGATGTCTGGTAACAGTAGATATTTACTCTATGTAACAGTAGCTTCTTATCAGTGAACTCCTTCGGTAGGCTCAACAGTAGACCTTTAATAGTAAGCTTCTAATCGGTAGTTACAACAGACTACTTCAATAGTAACCTTTCCAAATACAGACTTGAACAGTGAGGTTCTCAACAGAAGACTGGAGAAAGAGTCTGATAGTGAACTTCTAACAGAAGTCTGGTCATAGCAATGACCTTGTGACAGTAACTCTTTGTCTGTGAGCTCTGATAAGTAGATCATCGGTAGACTTGTGACAGTAACCTTGTATCGGTATCTTCCAACAGTGACTATAAAACTTCAACGGTGATCTTCTAGCATCAGTGACTTAGAGTGATAGTGAGCTATAACAGTGTCTATAAACAGAAAGCTCTTACCAGTAGCCTTCAACAGTGAACTTATATTTAGATAAGTATAAACTATAAGATGATGCAGGAAAGTCATGAGACTTAAGAGTATACATTGATCAGAATAATATAATTATAAATGTAGATTACAAATATTAGTAACTAACTTAAGGTATCATGATCAATATTTAAACATGATTTGGGATTATCAAAACAGGTGAGTCCAACAATCTCCCCCTTTTTGATAATCACAAATTATGTCAGTTTGTATTAAAGATAAGAATCAGAGATTAATAAGAGTGTAAAACCAGAAAATATTAGTACATGGTATCAGAGAGAAAGGAATATAAGATTAAACATAGTATCATAGTATCATAGTAGCATATTTCTCCTATTAGCACAGTATTTCTCAAATTAGCACAATATTTCTCATATTAGCACAATATTTCTCCCCCTTTGTGATTAGCAAAAAGAAAGACAAATGAGAGAACATAGAAAGCTTGTATTAATAAACAATTCAGTACATGACCAAAAAGAATAAATAGTCCCTATCAAAAGACAGAAACAGAATCAATCCACATCAGCCTCAGGCAAGGGATCTTTCTCTTTGGAGGAAGAAGAGGAAGGATGAGCTGGTGGATCAGCAGGTTTAGGAATGGCTGCAGGAATAACCGGAGGGGCAGCAACAGAAGCTCCTGTGGGTCTGTAATGGGTAGCTCGTGAAGGTATCAGTGGAGTAAGGCTCATGATAGCTTCAGCCGGAGACATCGTAGAAGAACCACTGGGTTGAGATGCAAGTAAGGTAGGAGGGATGATGACAGGGGTGCAGTCCACATGGAGAAAGGGTAGAAGAAGGTTTCTGAAATCCATAATAATGTTTCCTCCTCTTTCCATAGCAGATAACAAATCATCAACTATTCTCCAAAAACTTATCCAAAGATGGGGTCAATTCTCAGCTTGTTGACCTGCTCCTTGAATTCCTGAGTCACTAGAGGCAACTTCATATTATCAATCAAGAGCTTGAAGTGGTTGGTCATTTGATGCTTGGTATAGACCTTCTCAAAGTAAGAATATACCTTATTCTTAATGGCCTCTTGAGAAGCAGTAGTAGCCCGTAGGTGGTCATGAACAAAACTACTGACTTCCCTAGTGGTAGTAAGGACTTGAGAGTCAGAGGTTCCACTGGTACTGGTCTGAGCAATTTCTTCCTGGATCACAGTTATGATTTGGTCAATGGTCACAGAGGAGCTAGATGAGGGAAGGGGTTTGACCGAAAAAGCCACTTTCTCTTTGAAAAATTGAGTCAAGTTACCAATCACCTTATGAACAAGTGCATATTTACTGTTCATATGTTCTTTGACTGATTTATTAAAAGCCTCAAAAACTTCCACAAACTACTTAACTACTTCTTTGATATAACGAATCTCAAAATTCACTTGGTTTTGAGAACCGCTCATGGCTGTCAATGAAGCAACTGATTGTCTCAGAGCAACCACAGCTCCTGTCCAGCTCTCAATTTGAGTATGGAATACTTTAACTTCATCCATCATTTATTTCACTGGACTAGACACAACACATCCCAGAGACAGATCCAGGTATTGCTTCACACTCCTCATCTCTTCAACCAGTCTTTGCTTCAAATATGCCACTGATTCTCTCAGGGCCTCTTTTATTTCAACCTTTAAGGACTCAAGGTCCTCCTTGGTTTCCAAATTGTCAGCCACAACAGGTAGGATAATAAAGTCCCTTTGGGGATGGTCTTCCTCATCAGAATCTCCATAATTGAGTCCAAGTACCATGTATCCTGGATCTGATGACCAACCTTCGATGTCATACAGCACAGAAACTGAACCAAGATGCTCCCCCTCACTTAGAGCTCTCTCCTGAGGAAGCTCTTCTATCTATTCTGCTCTAGGTAACTCTACAAACTTCTCTGCAATTCTAGCAGATTCAACAGCCACTTGCTCTGTAGGGTGAGTCTTATCCATCTCTAATTCATTAATGACTCCCATATCAATGGCAGTAGATTCCACTCCTACTTCCTGATCAGACACTATATTGTCTGTATTATCTATCAGAGGGCTCAAATTGAGCTCTTCTTCTTCATTGTTCTCATCATCAGCTTCAACAACAGCTTCTTTTCCTTCATCCCTATCACAAGATTCCTCTACCTCATCCTCTTCAGAGGTTTCCTTTATAATATTCCGATATGCTTCTTCTTCTTCCTCAGTGGTCTCAGTGTCACTATCCTTTAGTACAATCTCTCTTCTTGGCAGTTCTTTTGGAGGGCTAGCTGCTCCGAACACTACTGTCCTTACAGGACTGTGAGAAAAATTAGGATCACTCCCATCATCAATGGGGGTGTTCTCTCTTTCAGGGTCCACAGCTCCTTCAGCCTCCTCCTCATCTGAATAAACCGGTTCTGGCTCATCAAGCTTCAGGCCTGGATCTCTCTTGTATTTTGGCCTAGATGGGTGAGTAGTAGGGTCAAACTTTTCATATATCTTTCCTTCATCATTCACCCATGCCTTCTTCCAGGGATTCCAGCTAATTTTCATGAACTTATAAATCACCTTGGAGATACAGACACTGTTCTTGGCCACTATCATTTCTTCTTGATTTCCAGCCGCACCCTTTACCTTTAGCATAACTTAAATAAGCTTCGCATGGAATAAGGCATTGGACTTTGAACTTTCCTTAGTCATATCCTTCAATTGTGCCATCAGTAACCTACATAGGTTAATCTTCTTTCCATGCTTTAGTGAGTACATCAGGAATATGTCCTGGTACTTCAGTACTGCGAAATCTCCTCTCCTTGGACTAATTACATGCTGAATTAACTTGAATAAAAGCATGTCTTCTCCATCCATCTCATCTGCAATGATCCTCCTTGATTTTCCATCTCCTGTCAGTTCTTCCAGATATTTTTTATATTCAAAAATAGCACTGTACGGAGGATCCACTCCAGAGTAGTAAGCATACACTCCTTCATGAGGTACTCTCAAATAGGCAGCCCACTCAGAAGACGTGAAACCGACTTCATTTCTGTTGACTTTGGATATTAACTTATGCATATAATCTTCCTCTTCAAACTTCATATATTCATATAAATTTTTCACAAGATTCGGGTAGTATGGTCCATTGTTGTTGGAAAAACATTCAGTCTATCCTTGGGCATCTAGTGCTTTCAGCACTAATGAATTTCTCGACAGCAGCCATTCTTCACTTAACTCCTTCTTAGCAAAGATTTGTCTCTTGGTCAGATGTGGGTTGACAGGTCCCGTCGGAGTATTACTGGTGCCACTGGATTCTGCTTGAGTCCTCTTTGGTCTTGGCGCATCCTCATTAACAGCCGGGGGTCACTTTGTTTTGGCCATAGAGATTCAGAATGGTTCGAGAGATCCAGTGAAGGGTTAGGGTTTAGGAATCCCGATAGCAAGGTTCGAGATTGAGAGAGGAAGGTGGATTGATATATGTTTTTTGCCTTTGGTTTTATCATTTAGGGATAAAAACAAAATAAAATAAAAATAATAAATAGGAATTAAAATGGTTCGAATTCCTGCAAAGTAAAGACAAACAGTGAAGTATCCAACAGTGAGATGTACCAGTGAGGTACACCGGTGAGGTATAACAGTGAGGTCCAACTGTGAGGTCTAACTGTGAGGTCTAACAGTGAGGTCCAACTGTGAGGTCTAACTGTGAGGTTCGACTGTGAAGTCTAACTGTGAGGTTTGACTGTGAAGTCTAACTGTGAGGTTCGACTATGAAGTCTAACTGTGAGGTTTGACTGTGAAGAGATTAATCATACCTAACTCATGTTTGATGTAATTTAACCTCTCAGAATTCAAAGGCTTTGTGAATATATCAGCCAGTTGATGTTCAGTGCTAATGAATTCAAGAGTGATATCACCCTTTTGATAATGATCCCTCAAAAAGTGATGTCTCACATCAATATGCTTTGTCCTAGCATGAGATACCAAATTTTTGGAAATGTTAATAGCACTTGTATTGTCACACTTTATAGAGACATGTTTGAACTGATATCCATAGTCCAGTAAAGTGTGTTTTATCCACATAATTTGAGCACAACAACTACCAGTAGTTATGTACTCAGCTTCGGCAGTAGACAATACAACAGAATTCTGCTTCTTACTACATCAATATACTAGTGACTTTCCTAAAATGTGACATGTCCCAGAGGTGCTTTTTCTATCTAACTTACAACCAGAAAAATCAGCATCAGAATAACTCAACAAATCAAACGATTGTCCTTTTGGATAAAATAATCCTAAGTTAGGAGTATGTTTGAGAAATTTAAAAATTCTTTTTACAGCAGTTAAATGATATTCTTTTGGATTGGATTGAAAGCGAGAACACATGCATACACTAAACATGATGTCAGGTCTACTAGCTATAAGATAGAGTAGACTTCCTATCATACCTCTATAGTTGGTTTGATCCACTGGTTCTCCAATTTCATCAGCATCCAGCTTACAAGTGGTACTCATAGGAGTGTCACTACCTTTACTACCATCCAAAGAAAAACGTCTTAAAATATCCTTAATATATTTACTTTGATTTAAAACAATGCCATTTTTATTTTGAAAGATCTGAAATCCAAGGAAAAATTGAGTTCTCCCATTAAACTCATTTCAAACTCATTTTGCATCATTTTTGAAAAATCAACACATAATGAATTTTTAAAAGATCCAAAAATAATATCATCCACATAAATTTGTACTATCAAAACATCTTTAGAAATCCATTTAATAAAAAGAGTAGGATCAGCTATCCCTTTGGTAAAACCTTTTGAAATAAGAAAAGAGTTGAGCCTATCATACCATGCTCTTGGAGCTTGTTTTAAGCCATATAAAGCTTTATATAGTTTAAAAACATGATTGGAAAAATGGGAATTTGTAAAACCAGGAGGTTGTTCAACAAATACATCCTCAACTATATACCCATTTAGAAAATCACTTTTGACATCCATTTGATAAAGTTTGAAATTCAGATGAGCTGCATAGGCAAGTAGTATCCTAATAGCTTCTAATCTAGCTACAGGTGCAAAGGTCTCCTCATAGTCTATTCCTTCCTCTTTACTATATCCTTGTGCAACTAACCTGGCCTTATTTCTAACTATATTCCCAGACTCATCTACTTTGTTCCTAAACACCCATTTATTTCCTATGGTCAAGGTGTCCTTGGGTCTTTCCACTAATTCCAAAACTTTGTTCCTTTCGAACTGATTTAGTTCTTCTTGCATAGCCATTACCCAAAATTCATCATTGATAGCACCATTAATATTTTTGGGTTCAAGATGTGAAAGAAAAGCTTGATGTTCGACCTATTTTCTTAGAGAATCTCTAGTTTGTGTTCCTCTATTCAAATCGCCTACAACAGCATCTAGAGGATGATTCTTAAGAGTCCTAATATCTCTAGGAAAGGTTGAACTAGATTCTTCATAGTTGTCTTTTGGTTCAGAATTGGTAGGATCCGATTCTGGAAAATTTCCAGAACTAGATACTTTTACAGGGGATTCACTATTTTTATCATTAAAGTTCAAATTTGAGAAATCTTCCTCAAGATTTTCAAGAGAGGTTTTAGGCTCATGTGGCTCAGTCTCATCGAATTTGATATGAACTGATTCTTCCACACATTTGGTTTTCTTATTGAACACTCTATAGGATTTACTTGAAATAGAATAACCAAGAAAAATTCCTTTATCACTTTTGGGAGCAAATTTGTCAATATTATCTTTAGTATTAAGAATAAAGACTTTGCAACCAAAGACTCTAAAATAATTAACCTTAGGCTTCCTATTATTCCAGAGTTCATAAGGGGTCCTTTTTAGAATAGGACTAATTAAAACTCTATTGATAACATAACAATTTGTATTTACAGCTTCAGCCCAAAAATAAATAGGTAAGTCATACTCATTAAGCATAGTCCTTGCAATTTCTTGAAGGGTCCTATTTCTTCTTTCTACAACTCCATTTTGTTGAGGTGTCCTAGGGGCAGAAAAGTTGTGACTATAGCCATTGTGTGAGCAGTAAGATTCAAAATCATGATTCTCAAACTCACGGACATGATCACTTCTCAGGGTCTTAATTTTAAGTCCACTAAGGTTTTCTACAGACTTGGAATATTTGACAAAATAGGAACAAGCTTCACTTTTGTGAGCTAGAAAGTATACCCAAGTATACCAAGAAAAGTCATCTAAAAGAACATAAATATAGTGATTCCCATTTAGACATGAAACTCTTGATGGTCCAAACAAATCCATGTGAACCAACTCAAGTGGTTGAGAAGTTGAAACTTCTTTCTTTGGTTTGAAAGAAACTTTGTGTTGTTTTCCTCTTTTGATAGGGATTGCACACTTTATCATTTGGGAATTCCAATTTAGGTAGGTCTCTAACTATGAATTTTTTAGATAGCTTCCTAAGTGATTGCACATTACAGTGTCCTAATCTTCTATGCCACAACCAAGACTCTTTATGAAAAGCATTTAAGCAGGAAACATTTTGTTTGGCTAAGGAGTTTAAATCAACAACATATACATTCTCATTTCTATATGCAGTGAAAACTAAATCATTTTTTGAATTAAAAACATTGCATGAATCATTCTAAGATTTAACATTAAGGACATCATCACATAACTGAGATATGCTAAGTAAATTATATTTTAAACCATCGACAAAAAGTACTTTAGAAATTAATATTGTATTAGGGTTACCAATCTGGCCTAAGTCGATGATTTTTCCTTTTGCATTGTCACCAAAGGTGACATGCCCACCATAAACTTTAATTAGACTCTTAAAGTAGGAATAGTCTCCTGTCATATGTCTTGAACATCCAATGTCCATGTACCATAGGGTCTTACAGGAACTCTTTAAGAAACTTCCCAGCAAAACAGATTAAACATGGGATAATTTTGGTACCCAGATCTTCTTGGGTCTAGAAATTTTAGCCAATAAAACTTTGGGAACCCAAATTTGCTTTATAGGTTTTCTAAAATCAATAAACATATTTTGGGACATAAATACTTTGTTCGGTCCTTTAGAAAATTGTTTCTCAAAAGATTATCCAGAATTAGCAGTGAACTGTCCATATTTTGGAACAAATTTGGTTTTGCTAATTTGCCTCTGTCTGGGCTGATATCCTAGACCAGTTGTATATTTTGGAGCAATATATTTTCCTAGAAACTGTGTCAAGGTATCCCTACCAGCAGTGAACTTCTCAATATCCTTTCTTAATTGTTCATTAGATAATTTGAGTTGAGTGTTCTCTTTCAACAATTGAGCATTATTTTCTTTTTCTACACTTAGATCTGTTTTAATATTACTAGTCAAGGCATGTTGTTTCTTTACAGATTTATATTTATCTTTCAGTTCATTGCAGGTATCATCCAGTATATTGCAATATTCAAACAGTTCATCCTTAGACATATTTTCATCATTATCTGAATCACTGTTATTTCCAGAATAATAATCATTTAGAATAGGGGAAAAAGGTACCTCGGATATGTTAGTCATGAAGCACATGTTGGCATGATTCTTTTCAGAATCAGTGGCTTCTGATTCACTTGTGATATCTTCTGAAGCACTCCAGGTTGCTTTCATGGATTTCTTATACTTCTTGTCCTTATAATCATATTTCTTGTTGAATTTTAACTTCGGACAGTCAGCCTTGATGTGTCCTTTCCTCTTGCATTCATAGAAGACTATATCATCTTCCTTGTCAGATTTCTTCCAATCCTTCTTCCAATTACCTTGTTGTTCATACTTACCCTTGTAGTTTGGTTTTCTGAAAAAACTTCTTCTTCCAATAGAACTTCTTAAATCTCCTGGCTATTTGAGCCATTTCTTCATCACTGTCTGAATCTGAATTTTCACTAGCTGAACTTTCAATAGGTACATGTATTTTTTCCTTGTCTTTTCTCTTTGAAGTAATAGACTAGAATGCCACGGATTTTCTCTTGGGTTCATCATCTTCTTCTTTGTTCACCTTCAATTCATCTTCATACATCATTAGTTTGCCAATCAACTCCTTAACAGGTAGCTTGCCGATGTCACATGACTCTCGGATAGACACAGAAGTGACTCTCCATCTGTCAGGGAAACTTCTCAATATTCTCATGATCTGCTCCTTTTCTGGAACAGCTTTTCCCAGTGAACTCATGGTGTTGACAATCTCATTAAACCTAAGATACATATCAGAAATAGGTTCATCAGGTCTCATCTTAAAATTATCATATTTAATAGTATAAGTATTTAATCTCATTTCCTTGACATTGGTTGTTCCTTCATGAGAAACAGCCAAGGTGTCCCAGATTTCATGAGCTGTTTTACATGCAGAAATTCGGTTAAATTCCTCATCTCCTAAAGAGCAGTAAAGTGCATTCATAGCTTTACAGTTATTGTTGTAGTCAGATTTTGTAGCATCATCCCAGGTAGATCTAGCAGTTTTGGGGATCTCATATTCTGATTCTATAGCAGACCAAATATCAAAACCAATACTTTCCAAATGAATTTTCATTTTGATTTTCCATTGAGCATAGTTCACACCATTAAAGAAATGTGGCTTGTTAGTAGCAGCTCCTTCTAGTCTATTGTCCATAACTAGATTTTAGAAAATATATTAAAGAGAGAAAATTTATAACTAACAGAAATTTAAGATCTTTAAGATAAAACTAAAATCATAGTTTGAAAAACAGAGGGTTTGAAAACCTTTTTATAAATAACAATGAAACCCTTTGATACCAAATGTTGGTCGGAGTGGATACTCAAGAGGGGGTGAATTGAGTTCCAATTTAAAATTTCTATTAAAAACTTTTAGGCTTAAAGACCCCCAAATTAAAACGGCCCAGTTAATTAAGGCAGTAGAGATATAAGTGACCTATTGTTCAACAGGTTTCTCAAAGGTTGATTACTCCTCAGTAGAGTCAGTATGAGAACTAATTCCAATTTTGAAACAAGTTTACTAAACAACTCAGATATACACACTAACCAGAACTAACTATCAGAGTGAATGTAAAAATAGATTTATGTTTTTGCTAATATAAGCACAACGGATAAATGTAAAACAGAGTAATGAAAGAGGAACACAACAATTTAAACAAGAGGTTCAGTCTTAAGACAAGACCTAGTCCTCTCCACTTGGTGATCACCTGCCACCAAGCAATTATATTAAAAGTGATACACAACCTGTATCGGGCTTTACAACAGTTTTCACAAACTGTCCAGGTTTTCCAACCTCTACCACAGTTCTACGTGGGCAAATAAACTTCCAAGCCACACAAGGCTTCTTCCACAGTTATACGTGGGAAACAAATGTAAAGAGAGTTTAGAATAGGGATTTTCAGTATCCCTCAGTTCAAGTACAAGAGTCAGTGTGTGTAAAACATACACACTGCTCACAAATGTAAAGTATTTAAACAAAGTAGAGCTATAGATAGTAGGGATGAGTTTAGAATGCTCTGTTGTGTTGGAAGATTAGCTCTGCACTCATTGGAATGAATGAGATGAAGTTTTGGTCCTTCTCTGCAAGTTGACTCCAAAACAGAGTGTCGCAACTTCCAGGTTGTGACTTCCCAAATGTAGAGATGATCAGCTTTTTGGATGTCAAGCTCTTTGCAGCACACCACTACAGATTGTAGAAGGTTCTTTCAATAGATCTTCATGAGGCTCTATGTTCTTCTGAATGAGTGCCTGAGTGTTCTCTGCTTCTTTCTAGTATATTCGGGTGCTCATTTTGTGTCTCTCCTGTATCTTTAATATAGTCTCTTATTTTTCATGTTTTGTTGTTCAGTAGAGGCCGACAAGAGAAATGTTTCAACCACGCGTGGTCTTCCTCGTACATCGTACTGTCTCCTGATATCCCTGCAAATAACATTAAATAATGTCAGGTGCATTAATTTGTCCAGACATGACCGTTATAGTAGTATTAATAAAATTGGTAAATGAAAGAATAGAATATCATTAGACTGGTAGCAGATGCATGTCACACGGTAGACTTCAACTGTGGTCTTTCCAACTGTGGACTTCATCGGTGGACTATTCAACTGTGAACTTCATTCGTAGACTCTTTGATTGTAGGCTTGTAACGGTGGACTTTGTGCTTAGTGGATGTCTAGTAACAGTAGCTGTTTACTCTATGTAACAATAGCTTCTTATTAGTGAACTCCTTCGGTAGGCTCAACAGTAGACCTTTAACAGTAAGCTTCTAATCGGTAGTTACAACAGACTACTTCAACAGTAACCTTTCCAACTGCAGACTTGAACAGTGAGGTTCTCAACAGAAGATTGGAGAAAGAGTCTGACAATGAACTTCTAATAGAAGCTTTGTCACAGCAATGACCTTGTGACAGTAACTCTTTGTCAGTGAGCTTTGATAAGCAGATAATCGGTAGAATTGTGACAGTAACCTTGTATCGGTATCTTCCAACAGTGACTATAAATCTTCAACGGTGATCTTCTAGCATTCGTGACTTAGAGTGACAGTGAGCTATAACGGTGACTATGAACAGAAAACTCTTACCAGTAGCCTTCAACAGTGAACTTATATTTAGATAAATATAAACTGTAAGCTGATGCAGCAAAGTCATGAGACTTAAGAGTATGCATTGATCAGAATAATATAATTATAAATGTAGATTACAAAGATTAGTAACTGACTTAATGTATCATGATCAATATTTAAACATGATTTGGGATTATCAAAACAGGTGAGTCCAACAATAGGCTTTCCAGATTAACCACTCTTCTTTTTCAATTAGTACTGATTTTTCTATTATTTCAATTAGTAGTGATTTTTCCTTTTCATATTAATAATTGTTTGGTTTCACTTCACTACATTACCCAGTTTTTTTTCATAGTAATATGTCTCATTTACTCACATTAATGTCTAATTATGTATTGCAGGGATCAATATAACTATCAACAAACATGACAAACTGCTACTCTACATCAATGATACATGGTAGTACTGGGAGGCTGTTGACTGCACATTCTGATGACATGAATTGTAATCTGATCTGCACACTCGCTATTGTTGAAAATCATGGTTCCTGTAATTGTTGTCAAACATGTATTTGCTACTTAAAGTGTATTTATGTTCTCTTATCATGGTTAAATAACATTCCATAGTTCTTTTTTAAAGGTGACATGAAAATGACAACTAATGTCTGTTTCCAATATAATGTTCTCTTACCATGCTTATGTTTCAATGTTTTCCTATTTCAAGTATCTAGATATTAGATTTTCATACATCGTTTCTATGAATAGATTTATAATTTCCATACAATATTTATTAATCTCCATTGATCACTTCTCATATTTATAATGCATTTTGTAGTTCAGATTTCATTTATGACGCCGTGTGTATGTAAATGTTTTTGTAATTATAATTAAATGTATTGTAATTTTTTTTTGCAATTCATTTATATTTTATTTATTTGGTCACTGCAGTGTGGTGTTCATGTAGCATCACACCGGTGCAACATGACTTTTATTAGCTCTAGAAATAGGGATGATAAGAGTTCCAACTATCGACGCTAAAACTATCGATGATAAAATATATCATTTAACACTGCTAACTCAACATAGATAAAACTCGTTTTTATCAACATTTTTTTAGCGTTGATAAAAACTTGTGTCTTTTATCAACATCAACAATACCAGTGTTTTTTTAGCACCGGTAAAACCAATATCATGCGCTGATAAAAGTCAAATTAGTATAGTATATATTTTAGAGGAATGATTATATTGAGTCAATCCTAATTAATTGAATGAAGGTTTAGGGTTCCTTGATTGCTTGGTATATGTGCGTGTTGGGAAGAGATGCTTTATTTAACAAACAAAAAAAGTGTACCATCATGACTACCATTCAAAGCAATCATTGGATACCATACAATCCCCCGAACAAAAAGGCAGTATCCTGCATTTGTGGTCATTTCTTGCTTTTCTATATTATTTTTTATGTCATTAAATTTAATAATAATAATATTATTACTATAATTATTACTAATGAGTCTACCCATAATGAATTAAAAACAATATAATGTTAAAATCATAAAATCTTTAAGCAATTCAAAGAGAACAAATTCAACCAAAGACTCTTGAAGTTTGAGATTTTGAAAATGTAGTTTGCTTAAAATATTTGGTGATAGGGTTACTTAACTCGCCCAAAATTATAATGCATTCAAACAAGTTCCTCCTTAAAAAAAACAAATTAAAATTAAAATGCAGGGTATATATATATATATATAAGAATTTTTTTAAGACAAAAGATTATGGAATTAAAAAATAAATTAAATGAAGAACCAGCTTGAGGTTATGGGGTGAGTATAACGCAGGGCATATCATTGCATAAAGGGTTTCAGTTGGAGGGGAGCTTTTAACAGTAGAGATAAGTGGGGACCCTCTCGGTATCCCCTTCTTGAATAAACCTACGCTTTTGTGGTTATGAAGACTGTCTTCACCGATTTTATAATTATTATAATAATAGTATAGAACTATATATATTTCCAATTAAATATATTTACTCTTTTTTTTTAGAAAATAAGACGAAGAAGGGGCCTTGAACAATACCTTAATTATAAATATGACCCTTCACAGGGTTCGTTTATTTTTTGTTTTTTAAAGGTAATATGGATGAGTAAGAACATTATAAAGCTACCTGCCGCTGCATCACCCCCTCAAATTTGCGGGACAACAAAAAATAAATTCTAATGAACAAAATTGAGAAGAATAAATGCTTTCTTCTTTGAGAATTAAAGATAAATTCTCCTGTCTAAGCCAAACACTTGAAACATCATTTTCTCACACCATACCTAATTTGAGTATTTTCATTGAATATATGATCACCAATTAAATTTTTTATTCTGATTCTAAATATGCACTTGAGAGATTAAGTAATGGGATTTAAGTGTGGTCTTAATTAGTTATATTTTTTCTATTTCACTTTTTTTTTTGGTATACACACCCCGCCCTCATATAATTTATTACAAGAGGGTCAATGAATGGGTTCAAAAATAAATTGTAGATAAAATCATATTAAAAAAATAAAAAGTTTGAAGATGAATAAACATAAGGCTGAAAATATTTTAAAGCCATTTAATTAATTTGAAAATAGACTTCAAATAACGATCATGTAATGTTACATTGTTAAGATGAACATGTAGACATACATAAATAGATAATTTATGAAATGAATATAGATCAAAGAAAATTGGAATGACTTGACCAAGATAGGAATGTGAAGAAAAAAACACACATCAATGTATTTATGAATAGGATTGGATGAGAAAATACACAAATTTGATGAAATAGAGGATGAATAAAAATGATACTAAATCAAGTCAGCGCAAATTGTCTTAGCATGTTATGGTTCTCCATGAAATTATGGTATTTGATAGACGTCGTTTGATCCATATAGTTGATCCTATTTAAATATGTTTAGGATTTGTTAGTTTTTTCTTTTAATAAAACATTTCATTAATGATAATTTCATTTGGTCCCTCCAAAATCTTCCAATTGACGTTGTTAATTAACTCAATCAGTATCAAAGCTACTGTTTTAAACCTAACACTATATATATATATATATGAAGATAATATATATATATATATATAAAGGTAACTTGAAATAAAAGCAAAGCAGGTAGATTTGGAGATTCCTCTTTAGACCAATTGCATGCAGCAGCGCCACGATACTACCCTCCAAACATAAACGCGGGGGGAAGCAAAGGCGTGTATTTTAGAGAAACAGTGGGGGCGGGTTAGGGTAAGAGTGAAGGGCGGGGGGAATGGCTTGTATTTCAAGCATCCCTCTATTGTTATCTACTCCGAATTTATTCCCTCATCACCAAAACACACTCACAATTTATTCCCTCATCACCAACACAAACACACTCACAAAATGCATATATTCCATTATCCTCTCATCACCCTCTCCACCATTGAAGGTGAATTTGTGGGCCCTATATTTTGTCACATACCCAAATGATATAAATAGTCAAATAACATGTCATTGTTTGTAGGTTTACATCCAATCATAATAACTTTGCTAATCTCCACCATTGATCAAAATCAATACAAGTTCTAATTTTAACATTCATAGGCTTATTCTTTCATGAAAATTTTGCACTGTGGACAACATTAATTGGTCAAAATAACTTAATACCATGAATATACTCTAAATCACATGATGTTTTTCCATGTGGTCCAACAAGATGGTTGTTCCATAAATTTTAAATATAGAATGAAAATTAAATATAAGCAACAAACCCTAAGTTGTTATGAATCTATGATGCCAATAAATAGGTGATCACAATATAATGATTCAATATAAACTTCAATTTGTCTACAAATTAAATTTTTCATATAATCTATAGTAATGCACACGATGATGAAAAATAGTTATTAGTAGGCCAACAAACATAACAGTAGTTCTAATGTGATTTGTTGCCGCTAAATTATTCTTAATCCATCCATTCCTAACAACCTGTTTTGTGTGACCAAAAAGATGTTTGAGAGTGAAGATGCCCCATGTGATATTTTTTTTATAAAAGGGGAGATTGTTAGGAGGTGAAGATGAAGTATATGTGATTTGTGTCATTGATGTTGTCTTTTGTTGTCAACAAATGAATTATATACAAACATATATGAATTCACACATTTCAGATGTGGTTGAGGTAATTTTGAAGTCTGGAACAATTTGGAGGAAGCTTGAAGGTGAAGTGTGGTATATAGAGTTGTTTGAGAGAAGGCATACACAATTACACCGAGATGTTGTGAAAAACACTCCTTGGTTTCATGCCCTATGGAAAACAACAAGTGTTGATTTGAAAACGAGCGTGTTGCTGGTATAAGGCCCCGGCCTTAAACCTTACTTAATCTTGAGTTAATACAAGATTACACATTGAGGATCTTTTCAGGTTTAGAGTTTTAGAGAATTAGATCATAAAACCTGCATTACATTCCACATTTAAACAAAGTGGTTACATAAAAGACAGGATTCATTCTTCCCATCAACGGAAACATATTTAAAATAAAACTTGGATTCTTTCTTGACACATCCTTGACACTATCATCACATCACGTACCTTTCCCTTGACCTGTGAAAAACATTTTAAAAACTTGGGATGAGCATAAAAAAGCTCAGTAAGGGATATAAAAATATGGAAAAGAAACATGAGTTCATATATACATAAGAATGAAATCATACTTTACTCATAAAACTTAGGCACTTTAACATACCTCATCAAACCATGAATAAATCATAGAAATCATAAGACATAAAGGTAACTTGAGGCATTCATAACATTCTTATGTAGGGAGTAACCCTCTTGATTACGTTTGGAATACCCATCACAGTATATTCCCTAAATCTCTTCGGAGAAACCTTAACGTTTCACTCCTTCGCGTTACCCAATGCATTGGAAAGCTATATCGGGCTCACCCGCCCTTAGTTTATCACGGAACCACCCGTATTCATAATAATGCCCAAGAACCATAACATAATCGTATCACATAAAACATGCATAAAGGAAACATAACATTTCCACATTTTAATCACAAGATATCAATACAACACATTGATATAATAAAAACATTATGAAAACCATTTTCAATACCAAAATAAAAGAAAAGTAAAACATGGTAGTTATTTTTCTTTTAAAAAGAAGGTATGGCTTATAGAGGAAGCCGAAACTCAAATAATAGTCACGGCGGCAGAGAAGTTGTTGTCGCTGCATACGTACGACAAAAACATTCCCTTTTGTCGTTTAGCAAATGCTTCATATAAAAAAGATTCCTTAAAAGTCAAAGGGGTTTATACACCGTATAAAAGAAGGTTGTGTATAAAACAAAATATGCCTCAATGAAAGGAGATTGAGACGAAGTCCCATACAAAGACGGTATCCTTGGATTAAGGATAAATCAGTTACATAAATATGTGTGACAAACGAATACACGAAATATAAGTGGGTATTAAGTGTAAAACAATCAGAGGACATTCACACATAATCATAGAACGACATATTCAAGGTATACAAGTTTATCCCAAAGAATCAAAATTGGGTTAAGAAGTTTCCTTCCAATAATTAGACAGCCTAACAGCGTCACTTCAAAATTCAGAAAAAGAGTTGATGAGAGATAAAAAGGGTATCTCATCACTTGGACATAAAATTCACATAAATAAGGATATATAAGAACATATCCCAAAATAATATTATGTGAATTAAAAGACATAACAAAATAAGTCTTTTAAAAAGAGGAGGGTGAAAGGTCCCCTTACCGAGTTGGGTAACTTTCGAAACGTACACCCCATGGAAGAAGGGTCATACAATGAAGATGCAAATACCCATAAATGAAATTATACTACACAAGGTGTATAATAGTGGGCAGTACATACACCAATCAAATGAAATTGTGGAAAATGTAGCATAAATCTCACGGGAATAAAAGTGAGATGGAAAACCCCTTACGAAATCTCGACAGCCTAACAGCGCCACTTAAAACTTCCAAAATGGATTGATGAGAGGAAATAGGGTCTCTCATCATATGAACATAAAAATTACAGTAAGAGTAATATAAAAGAACATCCCAATCACAAGAAATATGAGCTTAAAAGGAATGACATAAAAGGGTGCACTTAAAAAGAAAGAGAGGACTAGGATCCCTTACCTCGGGTCCGACTTGACTCGATCGTTCTTTAACGTCCTTAAAATCGGGTAACTCCCTTTGGTTTGAGCTAAAAGGATTCCTTGGGAAGACTTATGCCCAAAGTGAGGCCTCAAGGAGTTATAGAGGGAAGTGGAGAGACAAAATGGGCAGGGGTTGGCTGAGCCAAAGGCTTTGGGAGTGTGGGTAAGGAGGTAGAGGTGGGGGCCTTTTATAAGAGGAGAGGAGGGGCACTCTTGGAAAGTAAGCAAATGTTACTTTATTTGAAAATGGTATTCGGATTTAAGAGGTCCCACACTGATGTTTTTCGAGGATAAGGTGATAAGGGTTCGAAATCCACTCATCCAATAGGTTTTGGACATGTGTAGGTCTTAGATATTACATTATCTTTCCATTTTATTTAAATCGTTAAATAATGAGGTCATCACTGCATCATCAGGATGTCATAAATAATTTAATTTATTTAATGTCTAAAAATTATAAAAAAAATACTATGATGTAGGAAATATTTTTAGCTTTCCAATGAATATTTATAGTCAAAAATTTGATTTGTATAACCCCATATAAAAATTGTTTTAGTAAAACATTTCATGTTTGTCTCATTTTTACTTTAACTTTAAATAAAAAGATATTAATGTCATTTTCCAACCAAAGTGGCTTCATGGGGTCCCCAAGTTGACCCATGGGTTGTCTTGGTCGGCCATGACACATCCAATAAGGTTAGGACATGTGTCAAGTTCATTTCATATTATTAAAACATTATTTTTACCTTAAACTACACTAATTACCTCTAATCGCGATTAAAAACTTAATAAGTTACTATTCACCAAAAAATTATTTTTATCCCATTGAACCACATTTTACTTCTTAATGACAACCATGTATGTCGGATTTTTGAAATTCAAAACACAAAGATGACAAAATTACATTTAAACGGAAAAATCCGTTTTTATAAGTACCACTTAGTGGTTTCACTATTCATCAAAAATTGAAGTTTTTCAGAAAAATCCCAAAAATTCACCCTAAGCTATATTTGATATTCCGAAATCAAAAATGAAGTCTATTTTACAAAATTCAAATCATATAAGTCACATTAATTTATTTAATAATTAATTCCCGCTGTCATAGAAAATAGCGTGTTTTTATGAAACAATAAGTAACAAAAGATCGACACTAGTTTAAGTCTGATTTCAAAGTGAAATTAATTCCAACGACCACTATTGGATTTCATGGTAAAAATATATTCTATTTTAACTTTAAAACCAATTCAAAATATAATCTAATCATATAAATAAATTAGATTAAAAAGAGGTTTCGAATTAAAATACAACATTTTACACTATTCATTTTAAAAAAATGAACTTTATCAGAAAGATACCAAAAATTTACACAAAGTAATTTTTGATATCCCAATTCTTAAGAAGAGTTTTATTTGGTCCATAAGGATGTATAAGAGTGAACAAAACTATATTTAATGACGGTTCTCCATCAAAAAGCGATAAGTGAACCTTTAGTGAAAACTAGGGCATATAGGCCTAAAATTGAATTATTTCCGTATTTTATTCCTTTATCCTTTATTGGATAAATGTAAAAACATTTAAAAACATATATAATCATATTTTAGTTATTTCTATCCATTCCCGCCAATACAACGACTACATGTTAACTACGATTTAAAATAATATTATTTTATTATTAGAGTGCAACGTTAGATTCCCAAGAAACTCGTTGTTGCGTGTTGGGTACACCATCAAGCATAGCATCCCCTTTAAAGTCATATTAATATTTTATTCACAAATATGGATAAATATGAAAATGTCATATTCTTTATTTACCTGGGGTGTTACATCCTTCCCCCCTTTTGGGAATTGCGACCTCGCAATTTTTAAAATTGAGCTTGGAAACATCCTTGAAAGTCCCACATCGGAACAAGAGTCGGTAAAACAATCACTTTAAAAGAACGAGAGAGAAGTACATATGTCACCCGAGTTTACCCATACTAGGATTCCAAGTATGAAAATATGGATATGGAGGAGAAAACAAAGGGTCATGTTCTGATGGAGAGTGATAGTAAACATGTCTAGGAGAAAGTTAACCATAAGAAAATCACAAACTTGTGATGGGTTAAACGGTATTCGATTCCCCAATAGGAAAAGTTAATAGACAACATTTTTGTTTTAAGTTACTTTTTATTGAGGAATTTATTCATAAGGAAACATAATCACTTATCATGTTGACTTTCAACTTTTACTAGATTCCTTAATCAAACTCATATTTTTTTTCCAAAAGACGAGTGTTTAGGGAGACTAGTTCGCATTAAGAGTACTATAATAAACTTCTAGAGAATCACCTAATCCACAATAGAGAACTATATACTTCCCATGTCTTTAGACTCTAACCAAAACCAAAACCAAAAAGGTTAGTACATGATCAGATAATCCAGAAAAGGATAACCCTTTATAAAAAGAAAATCTATTCTTAATCTCCAAAATTTTTCCAACAAAACCCAAAGTTCAACGAAGAACATTTGATAAACAATTTGTCCATAACATTCTTCAAAGTAAACCAAACTAATATTGAAACCCAAATATTTTGAAGGATTTAGTCACATACTCTACCAAGTTAAATCATATCATTTATCTCCAAACCACATCAGTTTCTCTTAATGTCTCGTATTGAAAAGTAATTAATCCTAATCACTTATCCTCCATGATAGGTTAATAAATTTCAATAGATAACCCAAAATCAACTTACTCTTAATTAATAAAATCATCTAACTAAAAAAATAGTCAAACTAACCAGGGACTTCACGTAGTCCAGTGGTAGGCGATAAATACCAGTCGCACTTTGGTTGTGGGTTCGATTCCCGCAGCTTTGTCCGACGCGACGGGTTGTCACACGGTCTGCGTGTTGTCCTTTTTCCAAAACTATATAATTCTCTAATCATTCCCCAAAAAGGGATAAAATCATCAAAAATAACCATAACATAATTTAACCTCAATTTTATCTCATGCCTTTCACTTCAATCATAACATATAGTAACCCATAATTACCTCAAAAGTAAGGATAATATAAACCCAAATGGTTCTTTATAACTATGTCCACAAAAGAAAAGATAACTATTCCTTGAATAAAATTTGCCTATATTAAACATCAGGGTTACACATAATATAAAAATTCTTCTAATGTAACCCCATCATCAAAAGAGACTTAATACTCTTAAGAATTTCACCATAACTCTTGAAGCCCTTATATGTTGACATCTTACTCATTCAACATTCTTCATGATCCATTAACCATTCCTTTCCAACTTATTCTGAAATACCTCTTTCCTACAAACAAAATCATGAATCATATCCTAAGATTCCAAAATAGGAAAACAATAGTCATGAAATAATACATACCTTTGATTGGTCATTGTCAGTTTCTTCATCCTCAATCGGAATGGCATTAGGTATTGGTAAACAAACATTTGTATGCTCTTGGTGACCCCATTCACGAAACTTCTTCATAGGACATGTGTTTGCATAATGACCATGCACACCACATTGAAAACATTCAATTGATCCCTCAGAAAGAACTTCTTTCCCTTTCCTCGAGTCAACTGGATTCTTCCTTTTTCCATGGCAGGTTCTTGCTTTATGACCTTCATTTCCACATCTATAGCATATTTCTGTCCCTTTGAAACATTTTCCTAGGTGTTTCTTTCCACATCTTTGACACATAGGTTTTTGAACACACTTACCTTTATGATTATTACCTGTACTTCCGTAGGGATTTGTTTCTCACATATATGATGCCTTAGAGAAATCACCAAGGTTTAGGTGGTCAATCATGACTCTAGATAGTTGGTTGAGGATAATCACAATATTTCTCATTGCAGCTCCCATATCATTCAGTTTCTTGCTCAAAAAACTATCACAGTTTCCTTCACATCCACCGTTACTTTGGTGCCTGCTAGATCCAGCCATTTACTAAAACCAAAAAGGTCAGTGTGAGTATATAAAAAAAAACATCATGTACTAATGAGGAAGATAAACACTAAGATATACTTACTCATTCAATTTATCTAAAACTAGGACTCTTTCTGAAATCCTAACCATTATGGTAATGCCACTTATGCTTAAAGAATAAACTAACCTCTAAAGTTATCTAAACCGACCTCTGATACCAAATATAAGGCCCCAGCCTTAAACCTTACTTAATCTTGAGTTAATACAAGATTACACATTGAGGATCTTTTTAGGTTTAGAGTTTTAGAGAATTAGATCATAAAACCTGCATTACATTCCACATTTAAACAAAGTGGTTACATAAAAGATAGGATTCATTCTTCCCATCAACAGAAACATATTTAAAATAAAACTTGGATTATTTCTTGACACATCCTTGACACTATCATCACATCACGTAACTTTCCCTTGACCTGTGAAAAAGATTTTAAAAACTTGGGATGTGTATAAAAAAGCTCAGTAAGGGATATAAAAATGTAGAAAGGAAACATGAGTTCATATATACATAAGAAAGAAATAATACGTTACCCATAAAACTTAGGCACTTTAACATACCTCATCAAACCATGAATAAATCATAGAAATAATAAGACATAAAGGTAACTTGAGGCATTCATAACATTCTTACGTAGGGAGTAACCCTCTTGGTTAGGTTTGAAATACCCATCACAGTATATTCCCTAAATCTCTTCAGAGAAACCTTAACGTTTCACTCCTTCGCGTTACCTAATGCATTGGAGAGCTATATCGGGCTCACCCGCCCTTAGTTTATCACGGAACCACCCGTATTCATAATAATTCCCAAGAACCATAACATAATCGTATCACATAAAACATGCATAAAGGAAACATAACATTTCCACATTTCAATCACAAGATATCAATACAACACATTGATATAATAAAAACATTATGAAAACCATTTTCAATACCAAAATAAAAGAAAAGTAAAACATGGTATTTATTTTTCTTTTAAAAATAAGGTATGGCTTGTAGAGGAAGCCGAAACTCAAATAATAGTCACGGCGGCATAGAAGTGGTTGTCGCTGCATACGTACGACAAAAACATTCCCTTTTGTCGTTTAGTAAATGCTTCATATAAAAAAGATTCCTTAAAAGTCAAAGGGGTTTATACACCGTATAAAAGAAGGTTGTGTATAAAACTAAATATGCCTCAATGAAAGGAGATTTAGACGAAGTCCCATACAAAGATGATATCCTTGGATTAAGGATAAATCAGTTACATAACTATGTGTGACAAACGAATACACGAAATATAAGTGGGTATTAAGTGTAAAACAATCAGAGGAAATTCAAACATAATCATAGAACGACATATTCAAGGTGTACAAGTTTATCCCAAAGAATCGAAATTGGGTTAAGAAGTTCCCTTGCAATAATTAGACAGCCTAACGGTGTCACTTCAAAATTCAGAAAAAGAGTTGATGAGAGATAAAAATGGTATCTCATCACTTGGACATAAAATTCACATCAATAAGGATATAGAAGAACATATCCCAAAATAATATTATGTGAATTAAAAGACATAACAAAATAAGTCTTTTAAAAAGAGGAGGGTGAAAGGTCCCCTTACCGAGTTGGGTAACTTTCGAAACGTACACCCCATGGAAGAAGGGTCATACAATGAAGATGCAAATACCCATAAATGAAATTATACTACACAAGGTGTATAATAGTGGGAAGTACATACACCACTCAAATGAAATTGTGGAAAATTTAGCATAAATCTCACGGGAATAAAAGTGAGATGAAAAACCCCTTACGAAAACTCGGTAGCCTAACGACGCCACTTAAAACTTCCAAAATGGATTGATGAGAGGAAATAGGGTATCTCATCATATGAACATAAAAATTACAGTAAGAGTAATATAAAAGAACATCTCAATCACAATAAATATGAGCTTAAAAGGAATGAAATAAAAGGGTGTACTTAAAAAGAAAGAGAGGAGTAGGATGCCTTACCTCGGGTCCGGCTTGACTCGATCGTTCTTTAACGTCCTTAAAATCGGGTAACTCCCTTTGATTTGAGCTAAAAGGCTTCCTTGGGAAGACTTATGCCCAAAGTGAGGCCCCAAGGAGTTATAGAGGGAAGTGGAGAGACAAAATGGGTAGGGGTTGGCCGAGCCAAAGGCTTTGGGAGTGTGGGTAAGGAGGTAGAGGTGGGGGCCTTTTATAAGAGGAGAGGAGGGACACTCTTGGAAAGTAAGCAAATGTTACTTTATTTGAAAATAGTATTCGGATTTAAGAGGTCCCACATTGATGTGTTTCGAGGATAAGGTGATAAGGGTTCGAAATCCACTCATCCAATAGGTTTTGGACATGTGTAGGTCTTAGATATTACATTATCTTTCCATTTTATTTAAATCGTTAAATAATGAGGTCATCGCTGCATCATCATGATGTCATAAATAATTTAATTTATTTAATGTCTAAAAATTATAAAAAAATACTATGATGTAGGAAATTCTTTTAGATTTCCAATGAATATTTATAGTCCAAAATCTGATTTGTATAACCCCATGTAAAAATTGTTTTAGTAAAACATTTCATGTTTGTCTCATTTTTACTTTAACTTTAAATAAAAAGATATTAATGTCATTTTCCAACCAAAGTGGCTTCATGGGATCCCCAAGTTGACCCATGGGTTGTCTTGGTCTTCCATGACACATCCAATGAGGTTAGGACATGTGTCAAGCTCATTTCATATTATTAAAACATTATTTTTACCTTAAACTATACTAATTACCTCTAATCGCGATTAAAAACTTAATAAGTTACTATTCACAAAAAAATTATTTTTATCCCATTGAACCACATTTTACTTCTTAATGACAACCATGTATATCGGATTTTTGAAATTAAAAACACAAAGATGGAAAAATTTCATTTAAACGGAAAAATCAGTTTTTATAAGTACCACTTAGTGGTTTCACTATTCATCAAAAATTGATGTTTTTCAGAAAAATCCCAAACATTCACCCTAAGATATATTTGATATTCATAAATCAAAAATGAAGTCTATTTTACAAAATTCAAATCATATAAGTCACATTAATTTATTTAATAATTAATTCCCGCTGTCATAGCAAATGACGAGTTTTTATGAAACAATAAGTATCAAAAGATTGACACTAGTTTAAGTCTGATTTCAAAGTGAAATTAATTCCAACGACCACTATTGGATTTCATGGTAAAAATATATTCTAATTTCACTTTAAAACAAATTAAAAAGATAATCTAATCATATAAATAAATTAGATTAAAAAGAGGTTTCGAATTAAAATACAACATTTTATACTATTCATTTAAAAAAAATGAACTTTATCAGAAAGATACTAAAAATTTACACAAAGTAATTTTTGATGTCCCAATTCTTAAGAAGAGTTTTATTTGGTCCATAAGGATGTATAAGAGTGAACAAAACTATATTTAATGATGGTTCTCCATCAAAAGGCGATAAGTGAACCTTTAGTGAAAACTAGGGCATATACGCCTAAAATTGAATTATTTCCGTATTTTATTCCTTTATCCTTTATTGGATAAATGTAAAAACATTTAAAAACATATATAATCATATTTTAGTTATTTATATCCATTCCCGCCAATACAACGACTACATGTTAACTACGATTTAAAATAATATTATTTTATTATTAGAGTGCAACGTAAGATTCCCAAGAAACTCGTTGTTGCGTGTTGTGTACGCCATCGAGCATAGCGTCCCCTTTAAAGTAATATTAATATTTTATTCACAAATATGGATAAATATGAAAATTTCATATTCTTTATTTACCTGGGGAGTTACATCCTTCCCCCCTTTTGGGAATTGCATCCTCGCAATTTTTAAAATTGAGCTTGGAAACATCCTTGAAAGTCCCACATCGGAACAAGAGTCGGTAAAACAATCACTTTAAAAGAATGGGAGAGAAGTACAAATGTCACCCGAGTTAACCCATACTAGGATTCAAAGTATGAAAATATGGATATGGAGGAGAAAACAAAGGGTCATGTTCTGATGGAGAGTGATAGTAAACATGTCTAGGAGAAAGTTAACCATACGAAAATCACAAACTTGTGATGGGTTAAATGGTATTCGATTCCCCAGTAGGAAAAGTTAATAGACAACATTTTTGTTTTAAGTTACTTTTTATTGAGGAATTTATTCATAAGGAAACATAATCACTTATCATGTTGACTTTCAACTTTTACTAGATTCCTTAATCAAACTCATATTTTTTTCCAAAAGACGAGTGTTTAGGGAGACTAGTTCGCATTAAGAGTACTATAATCAACTTCTAGAGAATCACCTAATCCACAATAGAGAACTATATACTTCCCATGTATTTAGACTCTAACCAAAACCAAAACCAAAAAGGTTAGTAAATGATCAGATAATCCAAAAAAGGATAACCCTTTATAAAAAGAAAATCTATTCTTAATCTCCAAAATTTGTCCAACAAAACCCAAAGTTCAACGAAGACCATTCGATAAACTATTTTTCCATAAAATTCTTCAAAGTAAACCAAACTAATATTAAAACCCAAATATTTTGAATGATTTAGTCACATAGTCTACCAAGTTAAATCATATCATTTATCTCCAAACCACATCAGTTGCTCTTAATGTCTCGTATTGAAAAGTAATTAATCCTAATCACTTATCCTCCATGATAGGTTAATAAATTTCCATAGATAACCCAAAATAAACTTACTCTTAATTAATAAAATCATCTAACTAAAAAAAAATAGTCAAACTAACCAGGGACTTCACGTAGTCTAGTGGTAGGCGATAAATACCAGTCGCACTTTGGTTGTGGGTTCGATTCCCGCAGCTTTGTCCGACGCGACGGGTTGTCACACGGTCTGCGTGTTGTCCTTTTTCCAAAACTATATAATTCTCTAATCATTCCCCAAAAAGGGATAAAATCATAAAAAATGACCATAACATAATTTAACCTCAATTTTATCTCATGCCTTTCACTTCAATCATAACATATAGTAACCCATAATTAACTCAAAAGTAAGGATAATATAAACCCAAATGGTTCTTTATAACTATGTCCACAAAATAAAATATAACTATTCCTTGAATAAAATTTTCCTATATTAAACATCAGGGTTACACATAATATAAAAAGTCTTCTAATGTAACCCCATCATCAAAAGAGACTTAATACTCTTAAGAATTTCACCATAACTCTTGAAGCCCTTATATGTTGACATCTTAATCATTCAACATTCTTCATGATCCATTAACCTTTCCTTTCCAACTTATTCCGAAATACCTCTTTCCTACAAACAAAATCATGAATCATATCCTAAGATTCCAAAATAGGAAAACAATAGTCATGAAATAATACATACCTTTGATTGGTCATTGTCAGTTTCTTCATCCTCAATCGGAATGGAATTAGGTATTGGTAAAAAAACATTTGTATGCTCTTGGTTACCCCATTCATGAAACTTCTTCATAGGAAATGTGTTTGCATAATGACCATGCACACCACATTTAAAACATTCAATTGATCCCTCAAAAATAACTTCTTTCCCTTTCCTCGAGTCAACTGGATGCTTCCTTTTTCCATGGAAGGTTCTTGATTTATGACCTTCATTTCCACATCTATAGCATATTTCTGTCCCTTTGAAACATTTTCCTAGGTGTTTCTTTCCACATCTTTAACACATAGGTTTTTGAACACACTTACCTTTATGATTATTACCTGTACTTCCATAGGGATTTGTTTCTCGCATATATGATGCCTTAGAGAAATCAACAAGGTTTAGGTGGTCAATCATGACTCTAGATAGTTGGTTGAGGATAATCACAAGAGTTCTCATTGCAGCTCCCATATCATTCAGTTTCTTGCTCAAAAAACTGTCACAGTTTCCTTCACATCCACTGTTACTTTGGTTCCTGCTAGATCCAACCATTTACTAAAACCAAAAAGGTCAGTGTGAGTATATCAAAAAAAAACATCATGTACTAATGAGGAAGATAAACACTAAGATATACTTACTCATTCACTTTATCTAAAACTAGGACTCTTTCTGAAATCCTAACCATTATGGTAATGCCACTTATGCTTAAAGAATAACCTAACCTCTAAAGTTATCTAAACCGACCTCTGATACTAACTATAAGGCCCCAGCCTTAAACCTTACTTAATCTTGAGTTAATACAAGATTACACATTGAGGATCTTTTAGGTTTAGAGTTTTAGAGAATTAGATCATAAAACCTGCATTACATTCCACATTTAAACAAAGTGGTTACATAAAAGACATGATTCATTTTTCCCATCAACGGAAACATATTTAAAATAAAACTTGGATTCTTTCTTGACACATCCTTGACACTATCATCACATCACGTACCTTTCCCTCGACCTGTGAAAAACATTTTAAAAACTTGGGATGAGCATAAAAAAGCTCAGTAAGGGATATAAAAAAATGGAAAGGAAACATGAGTTCATATATACATAAGAATGAAATCATACTTTACCCATAAAACATAGGCACTTTAACATAACTCATCAAACCATGAATAAATCATATAAATCATAAGACATAAAGGTAACTTGAGGCATTCATAACATTCTTACGTAGGGAGTAACCCTCTTGGTTACGTTTGGAATACCCATCACAGTATATTCCCTAAATCTCTTCGGAGAAACCTTAACGTTTCACTCCTTCACGTTACCCAATGCATTGGAGAGCTATATCGGGCTCACCCGCCCTTAGTTTATCACAGAACCACCCATATTCATAATAATTCCCAAGAACCATAACATAATCGTATCACATAAAACATGCATAAAGGAAACATAACATTTCCACATTTCAATCACAAGATATCAATACAACACATTGATATAATAAAAACATTATGAAAACCATTTTCAATACCAAAATAAAAGAAAAGCAAAACATGGTATTTATTTTTCTTTTAAAAAGAAGGTATGGCTTGTAGAGGAAGCTGAAACTCAAATAATAGTCATGGCGGTAGAGAAGTCGTTGTCGCTGCATACGTACGACAAAAACATTCCCTTTTGTCGTTTAGTAAATGCTTCATATAAAAAGGATTCCTTAAAAGTCAAAGGGGTTTATACACCGAATAAAATAAGGTTATGTATAAAAAAAATATGCCTCAATGAAAGGAGATTGAGACGTAGTCCCATACAAAGATGGTATCCTTGGATTAAGGATAAATCAGTTACATAACTATGTGTGACAAACGAATACAAGAAATATAATTGGGTATTAAGTGTAAAACAATCAGAGGACATTCACACATAATCATAGAACGACATATTCAAGGTGTACAAGTTTATCCCAAAGAATCGAAATTGGGTTAAGAAGTTCCCTTGCAATAATTAGACAGCCTAACGGTGTCACTTCAAAATTCAGAAAAAGAGTTGATGAGAGATAAAAAGGGTATCTCATCACTTGGACATAAAATTCACATCAATAAGGATATATAAGAACATATCCTAAAATAATATTATGTGAATTAAAAGACATAACAAAATAAGTCTTTTAAAAAGAGGAGGGTGAAAGGTCCCCTTACCGAGTTGGGTAACTTTCGAAACGTACACCCCATGGAAGAAGGGTCATACAATGAAGATGCAAATACCCATAAATGAAATTATACTACACAAGGTGTATAATAGTGGGAAGTACATACACCACTCAAAGGAAATTGTGGAAAATGTAGCATAAATCTCACGGGAATAAAAGTGAGATGAAAAACCCCTTACGAAAACTCGGCAGCCTAACGGCGCCACTTAAAACTTCCAAAATGGATTGATGAGAGGAAATAAGGTCTCTCATCATATGAACATAAAAATTACAGTAAGAGTAATATAAAAGAACATCCCAATCACAATAAATATGATCTTAAAAGGAATGAAATAAAAGGGTGTACTTAAAAATAAAGAGAGGAGTAGGATCCCTTACCTCAGGTCCGACTTGACTCTATCGTTCTTTAACGTCCTTAAAATCGGGTAACTCCCTTTGATTTGAGCTAAAAGGATTCCTTGGGAAGACTTATGCCCAAAGTGAGGCCTCAAGGAGTTATAGAGGGAAGTGGAGAGACAAAATGGGCAGGGGTTGGCTGAGCCAAAGGCATTGGGAGTGTGGGTAAGGAGGTAGAGGTGGGGGCCTTTTATAAGAGGAGAGGAGGGGCACTCTTGGAAAGTAAGAAAATGTTCTTTTATTTAAAAATGGTATTCGGATTTAAGAGGTCCCACATTGATGTGTTTCTAGGATAAGGTGATAAGGGTTCGAAATCCACTCATCCAATAGGTTTTGGACATGTGTAGGTCTTAGATATTACATTATCTTTCCATTTTATTTAAATTGTTAAATAATGAGTTCATCGCTGCATCATCATGATGTCATAAATAATTTAATTTATTTAATGTCTAAAAATTATAAAAAAATACTATGATGTAGGAAATCGTTTTATATTTCCAATTAATATTTATAGTCAAAAATCTGATTTGTATAACCCCATGTAAAAATTGTTTTAGTAAAACATTTCATGTTTGTCTCATTTTTACTTTAACTTTAAATAAAAAGATATTAATGTCATTTTCCAACCAAAGTGGCTTCATGGGGTCCCCAATTTGACCCATGGGTTGTCTTGGTCGGCCATGACACATCCAATGAGGTTAGGACATGTGTCAAGTTCATTTCATATTATTAAAACATTATTTTTACCTTAAACTACACTAATTACCTCTAATCGCGATTAAAAACTTAATAAGTTAATATTCACCAAAAAATTATTTTTATCCCATTGAACCACATTTTACTTCTTAATGACAACCATGTATGTCGGATTTTTGAAATTCAAAACACAAAGATGGCAAAATTTCATTTAAACGGAAAAATCAGTTTTTATAAGTACCACTTAGTGGTTTCACTATTCATCAAAAATTGAAGTTTTTCAGAAAAATCCCAAAAATTCACCCTAAGCTATATTTGATATTCCAAAATCAAAAATGAAGTCTATTTTACAAAATTAAAATCATATAAGTCATATTAATTTATTTAATAATTAATTCCCACTGTCATAGCAAATAGCGTGTTCTTATGAAACAATAAGTATCAAAAGATCGACACTAGTTTTAGTCTGATTTCAAAGTGAAATTAATTCCAACGACCACTATTGGATTTAATGGTAAAAATATATTCTATTTTCACTTTAAAACCAATTAAAAATATAATCTAATCATATAAATAAATTATATTAAAAAGAGGTTTCGAATTAAAATACAACATTTTACACTATTCATTTAAAAAAAATGAACTTTATCAGAAAGATACCAAAAATTTACACAAAGTAATTTTTGATGACCCAATTATTAAGAAGAGTTTTATTTGGTCCATAAGGATGTATAAGAGTGAACAAAACTATATTTAACGACAGTTCTCCATCAAAAGGCGATAATTGAACCTTTAGTGAAAACTAGGGCATATACGCTTAAAATTGAATTATTTCCGTATTTTATTCCTTTATCCTTTATTGGATAAATGTAAAAACATTTAAAAACATATATAATCATATTTTAGTTATTTATATCCATTCCATCCAATACAACGACTACATGTTAACTACGATTTAAAATAATATTATTTTATTATTAGAGTGCAACGTAAGATTCCCAAGAAACTCGTTGTTGCGTGTTGGGTACGCCATCGAGCATAGCGTCCCCTTTAAAGTCATATTAACATTTTATTCAAAAATATGGATAAATATGAAAATGTTATATTCTTTATTTACCTGGGTTGTTACATCCTTCCCCCCTTTTGGGAATTGCGTCCTCGCAATTTTTAAAATTGATCTTGGAAACATCCTTGAAAGTCCCACATCGGAACACGAGTCGGTAAAACAATCACATTAAAAGAATGGGAGAGAAGTACAAATGTCACCCGAGTTAACCCATAATAGGATTCCAAGTATGAAAATATGGATATGGAGGAGAAAACAAAGGGTCATGTTCTGATGGAGAGTGATAGTAAACATGTCTAGGAGAAAGTTAACCATAAGAAAATCACAAACTTGTGATGGGTTAAACGGTATTCGATTCCCCAGTAGGAAAAGTTAATAGACAAAATTTTTGTTTTAAGTTACTTTTTATTGAGGAATTTATTCATAAGGAAACATAATCACTTATCATGTTGACTTTCAACTTTTACTAGATTCCTTAATCAAACTCATATTTTTTTTCCAAAAGACGAGTGTTTAGGGAGACTAGTTCGCATTAAGAGTACTATAATAAACTTCTAGAGAATCACCTAATCCACAATAGAGAACTATATACTTCCCATGTCTTTAGACTCTAACCAAAACCAAAACCAAAAAGGTTAGTACATGATCAGATAATCCAGAAAAGGATAACCCTTTATAAAAAGAAAATCTATTCTTAATATCCAAAATTTGTCCAACAAAACCCAAAGTTCAACAAAGACCATTTGATAAACAATTTGTCCATAACATTCTTCAAAGTAAACCAAAATAATATTTAAACCCAAATATTTTGAAGGATTTAGTCACATAGTCTACCAAGTTGAATCGTATCATTTATCTCCAAACCACATCAGTTGCTCTTAATGTCTCGTATTGAAAAGTAATTAATCCTAATCACTTATCCTCCATGATAGGTTAATAAATTTCCATAGGTAACCCAAAATCAACTTACTCTTAATTAATAAAATCATCTAACTAAAAAAAATAGTCAAACTAACCAGGGACTTCACGTAGTCCAGTGGTAGGCGATAAATACCAGTCACACTTTGGTTGTGGGTTCGATTCCCGCAGCTTTGTCCGACGCGACGGGTTGTCACACGGTCTGCGTGTTGTCCTTTTTCCAAAACTATATAATTCTCTAATCATTCCCCAAAAAGGGATAAAATCATCAAAAATAACCATAACATAATTTAACCTCAATTTTATCTCATTCCTTTCACTTCAATCATAACATATAGTAACCCATAATTACCTCAAAAGTAAGGATAATATAAACCCAAATGGTTCTTTATAACTATGTCCACAAAAGAAAAGATAACTATTCCTTGAATAAAATTTGCCTATATTAAACATCAGGGTTACACATAATATAAAAAGTCTTCTATTGTAACCTTATCATCAAAAGAGACTTAATACTCTTAAGAATTTCACCATAACTCTTGAAGCCCTTATATGTTGACATCTTACTCATTCAACATTCTTCATGATCCATTAACCATTCCTTTCCAACTTATTCCGAAATACCTCTTTCCTACAAACAAAATCGTGAATCATATCCTAAGATTCCAAAACAGGAAAACAATAGTCATGAAATAATACATACCTTTGATTGGTCATTGTCAGTTTCTTCATCCGCAATCAGAATGGAATTAGGTATTGGTAAACAAACATTTGTATGCTCTTGGTGACCCCATTCACGAAACTTCTTCATAGGACATGTGTTTGCATAATGACCATGCACACCACATTTAAAACATTCAATTGATCCCTCAGAAAGAACTTCTTTCCCTTTCCTCGAGTCAACTGGATGCTTCCTTTTTCCATGGTAGGTTCTTGCTTTATGACCTTCATTTCCACATCTATAGCATATTTCTGTCCCTTTGAAACATTTTCCTAGGTGTTTCTTTCCACATATTTGACACATAGGTTTTTGAACACACTTACCTTTATGATTATTACCTGTACTTCCGTAGGGATTTGTTTCTCGCATATATGATGCCTTAGAGAAATCACCAAGGTTTAGGTGGTCAATCATGACTCTAGATAGTTGGTTGAGGATAATCACAAGAGTTCTCATTGCAGCTCCCATATCATTCAGTTTCTTGCTTAAAAAACTGTCACAGTTTCCTTCACATCCACTGTTACTTTGGTGCCTGCTAGATCCAGCCATTTACTAAAACCAAAAAGGTCAGTGTGAGTATATCAAAAAAAAAAACATCATGTACTAATGAGGAAGATAAACACTAAGATATACTTACTCATTCACTTTATCTAAAACTAGGACTCTTTCTGAAATCCTAACCATTATGGTAATGCCACTTATGCTTAAAGAATAACCTAACCTCTAAATTTATCTAAACCGACCTCTGATACCAACTATAAGGACCCAGCCTTAAACCTTACTTAATCTTGAGTTAATACAAGATTACACATTGAGGATATTTTCAGGTTTAGAGTTTTAGAGAATTAGATCATAAAACCTGTATTACATTCCACATTTAAACAAAGTGGTTACATAAAAGACAAGATTCATTCTTCCCATCAACGGAAACATATTTAAAATAAAACTTGGATTCTTTCTTAACACATCCTTGACACTATCATCACATCACGTACCTTTCCCTTGACCTGTTAAAAACATTTTAAAAAATTGGGATGAGCATAAAAAAGCTCAGTAAGGGATATAAAAATATGGAAAGGAAACATGAGTTTATATATACATAAGAATGAAATCATACTTTACCCATAAAAATTAGGCACTTTAACATACCTCATCAAACCATGAATAAATCATAGAAATCATAAGGCATAAAGGTAACTTGAGGCATTCATAACATTCTTCGTAGGGAGTAACCCTCTTGGTTAAGTTTGGAATACCCATCACAGTATATTCCCTAAATCTCTTCGGAGAAACCTTAACGTTTCACTCCTTCGCGTTACCCAATGCATTGGAGAGCTATATCGGGCTCACCCGCCCTTAGTTTATCACGGAACCACCCGTATTCATAATAATGCCCAAGAACCATAACATAATCGTATCACATAAAACATGCATAAAGGAAACATAACATTTCCACATTTCAATCACAAGATATCAATACAACACATTGATATAATAAAAACATTATGAAAACCATTTTCAATACCAAAATAAAAGAAAAGTAAAACATGGTATTTATTTTTCTTTTAAAAAGAAGGTATGGCTTGTAGAGGAATCCAAAACTCAAATAATAGTCACGGCGGCAGAGAAGTCGTTGTCGCTGCATACGTACGACAAAAACATTCCCTTTTGTCGTTTAGTAAATGCTTCATATAAAAAAGATTCCTTAAAAGTAAAAGGGTTTTATACACCGTATAAAAGAAGGTTGTGTATAAAACAAAATATGCATCAATGAAAGGAGATTGAGACGAAGTCCCATACAAAGATGGTATCCTTGGATTAAGGATAAATCAGTTACATAACTATGTGTGACAAACGAATACACGAAATATAAGTGGGTTTTAAGTGTAAAACAATCATAGGACATTCACACATAATCATAGAACGACATATTCAAGGTGTACAAGTTTATCCCAAAGAATCGAAATTGGGTTAAGAAGTTCCCTTGCAATAATTAGACAGCCTAACGGTGTCACTTCAAAATTCAGAAAAAGAGTTGATGAGAGATAAAAATGGTATCTCATCACTTGGACATAAAATTCACATCAATAAGGATATAGAAGAACATATCCCAAAATAATATTATGTGAATTAAAAGTCATAACAAAATAAGTCCTTTAAAAAGAGGAGGGTGAAAGGTCCCCTTACCGAGTTGGTTAACTTTCGAAACGTACACCCCATGGAAGAAGGGTCATACAATGAAGATGCAAATACCCATAAATGAAATTATACTACACAAGGTGTATAATAGTGGGAAGTACATACACCACTCAAAGGAAATTGTGGAAAATGTAGCATAAATCTCACGGGAATAAAAGTGAGATGAAAAACCCCTTACGAAAACTCAGCAGCCTAACGACGCCACTTAAAACTTCCAAAATGGATTGATGAGAGGAAATAGGGTCTCTCATCATATGAACATAAAAATTACAGTAAGAGTAATATAAAAGAACATCCCAATCACAATAAATATGAGCTTAAAAGGAATGAAATAAAAGGGTGTACTTAAAAAGAAAGAGAGGAGTAGGATCCCTTACCTCGGGTCCGACTTGACTCGATCGTTCTTTAAGGTCCTTAAAATCGGGTAACTCCCTTTGATTTGAGCTAAAAGGCTTCCTTGGGAAGACTTCTGCCCAAAGTGAGGCCCCAAGGAGTTATAGAGGGAAGTGGAGAGACAAAATGGGTAGGGGTTGGCCGAGCCAAAGGCTTTGGGAGTGTGGGTAAGGAGGTAGAGGTGGGGGCCTTTTATAAGAGGAGAGGAGGGGCACTCTTGGAAAGTAAGCAAATGTTACATTATTTGAAAATGGTATTCGGATTTAAGAGGTCCCACATTGATGTGTTTCGAGGATAAGGTGATAAGGGTTCGAAATCCACTCATCCAATAGGTTTTGGACATGTGTAGGTCTTAGATATTACATTATCTTTCCATTTTATTTAAATCGTTAAATAATGAGGTCATCGCTGCATCATCATGATGTCATAAATAATTTAATTTATTTAATGTCTAAAAATTATAAAAAAAATACTATGATGTAGGAAATCGTTTTAGTTTTCCAATGAATATTTATAGTCAAAAATATTATTTGTATAACCCCATGTAAAAATTGTTTTAGTAAAACATTTCATGTTTGTCTCATTTTTACTTTAACTTTAAATAAAAAGATACTAATGTCATTTTCCAACCAAAGTGGCTTCATGGGGTCCCCAAGTTGACCCATGGGTTGTCTTGGTCGGCCATGAAACATCCAATGAGGTTAGGACATGTTTCAAGTTCATTTCATATTATTAAAACATTATTTTTACCTTAAACTACACTAATTACCTCTAATCGCGATTAAAAACTTAATAAGTTACTATTCACCAAAAAATTATTTTTATCCCATTGAACCACATTTTACTTCTTAATGAAAACCATGTATGTCGGATTTTTGAAATTCAAAACACAAAGATGACAAAATTTCATTTAAACGGAAAAATCAGTTTTTATAAGTACCACTTAGTGGTTTCACTATTCATCAAAAATTGAAGTTTTTCAGAAAAATCCCAAAAATTTACCCTAAGATATATTTGATATTCAGAAATCAAAAATGAAGTCTATTTTACAAAATTAAAATCATATAAGTCAGATTAATTTATTTAATAATTAATTCCCGCTGTCCTAGCAAATAGCGAGTTTTTATGAAACAATAAGTATCAAAAGATTGACACTAGTTTAAGTCTGATTTCAAAGTGAAATTAATTCCAACGACCACTATTGGATTTCATGGTAAAAATATATTCTAATTTCACTTTAAAACCAATTCAAAAGATAATCTAATCATATAAATAAATTAGATTAAAAAGAGGTTTCGAATTAAAATACAACATTTTACACTATTCATTAAAAAAATGAACTTTATCAGAAAGATACCAAAAATTTACACAAAGTAAATTTTGATGTCCCAATTCTTAAGAAGAGTTTTATTTGGTCCATAAGGATGTATAAGAGTGAACAAAACTATATTTAATGAAGGTTCTCCATCAAAAGGTGATAAGTGAACCTTTAGTGAAAACTAGGGCATATACGCCTAAAATTGAATTATTTCCGTATTTTATGCCTTTATACTTTATTGGATAAATGTAAAAACATTTAAAAACATATATAATCATATTTTAGTTATTTCTATCCATTCCCGCCAATACAACAGCTACATGTTAACTACGATTTAAAATAATATTATTTTATTATTAGAGTGCAACGTAAGATTCCCAAGAAACTCATTTTTGCGTGTTGGGTACGCCATCGAGCATAGCGTCCCCTTTAAAGTCATATTAATATTTTATTCACAAATATGGATAAATATTAAAATTTCATATTCTTTATTTACCTAGGGTGTTACAGCTGGTCAAGGTTTCTAGAGGATTTCTCTAGAATCAATGTTCGTCATGAGGAGACCTCATTATGTCATGGTCATGAGTGGTCTAGTCATGGATTTTGGTAGTTGATGGGAAATGGAGAATCATTATGTAACGACTCCAGTTTTGTAATTTGATATTTTGAATATATATATACATATATCTGGATTTTTCATTGGAGTCAACACTATTTATTGAATGTCGCTGGACTCCAGAATTAATATATTAAAAATATTAATATATATTAAAGAACACACATGCATCTCTCCAGAATAAATGGTTTTCTCTGTTGATCTAGACCTCAGATGAGAAATCCGAGACTGCACTTGTTTCCAAAATACAGAGTTTATCATAGACACAAGATAAAGTTGGTCGGTATCGGGCATTCAGTTAAGGGTGAGCGTCGACGGGTGTCTTAAGTAAATTAATTAATTTAATTAATTGCGCAAACCCTAACCATCATCTATAAATACATCGTTATGAAGAATTCACAGGGTTAGCCGCATAAACCTAGGAGATTAGAGGAGAGGAGGATAAATTTGTTGGTGTTGGCGAATTGGGAACAAGGATCGACAAAAAATGATCGAGTAGAATCGTTAGACAGATGACGAATACAGTGATGTCATCACCTTCATCGCCAACGGATGCGTTCTTCACGAATGATTGATCAATCCTTGAGGTTGGACATGTTATTTCATGGATTTCTTCCCTTGTTTTATTTGTTAATCATGGATTTTATAATCTGCTTACTTTCCAGCATTGGTCATTCATCGCATGAGCCCTAAATTGTAATTGGTGTTCTTGAACATGTTTATTCAGGTTTATCGTGCATGTTATTTACCTTCACTCCACTTCATATAATCGTTGGTTGAGATTGCATCGACCAAAGATGGTTCCTCCTTTTCCATGTCCCCCACTGTTTTTCGCGTTCTTCATCGTTGGCCCATGAGGTCAGTGATTTGACATTTTCGGGTCAGATTCAAGTGTGATCGAACCCCCAGATTCATGATAGATACATGAATGACATGGGATCAATGTATTGTAGACATATCGAGGCATGTTTTGGGATTCAAGTGATGGATTTGAGGTTCAGAAAACCCCGAAAAATGATGGGAGAAGTGCTGGCTATATTTATGGGTGAACATAGTTAGATTGTCAACCAACGGGTTGCCAAGAATCCATGATTGAAGACCCCCATTCAATTTCGTTGGTCAAATGGGAGTGTAAGTGGTGTATATGGTAGATTTTATCACCCGTGTGAAGACCGAAAGATTATAAATTCTCAACATACATGAAATGTACTTCAAAAGAACACACACCATGAAGTCACCTCCAACAATGACTAGGGTTCCTCAAAGAGATAAATATCACAATCCATATATAACCCAAAAATGTCGTGTCATTCATTGTTGGTGGCTCGGTGTGTATCCTAGAGGAACATGGGAATGAGCACAACTAGGTACACAAGCAAGACCAAAGCACACAGGCATGAGTAAAACTACATGGGTATAGGCCAAAGTACATGGGACCTGGTCAAGGTGGGCACATGCATACCCCAACATGCTAAGAGAATATGTGTACTATATGTACATGTCAGGTAGTTCTATATGGACATCCAATCCTTTTATAGGCAAGGACACACCCAAGTATCCTGGAGAGGTCACACTTCGTGTCACCTTATGTACACACCATGCACTTTTCTCAGGGACTTCTACCTTGCATATCTCCTTCTTCAGGACTCAGATTTGGGACCACGAGTAGCCTATCCTAAGTAGTTTTCCACATGATATGCGATGGTGACCATTATTATGACATCAGAGGTATGATACAAGGTGTTATGATCACGACGCTTCCTTTAATGATGCTTGGCCAATGGAAGTGATTGAGTTTGATCATTAGAGATATGTCGAGGTCAGTACTCCCTTGTCACACCAACATATGGGTCTCATATACTCTTTAAATAGGTAGAGTTGGTATTACACCATACAAAATAGGGTGCGGGTCCTCTATCTATGGAGTGGTACTCCCTCATCTTCGAGCTCCAGCTGTGAGTGGGTCCTCTATTGGAGTTAGTTTCTCCCTTTATTATGTAGCATAGTGGTGAGGTGTGGATCTCCACACCAATTCCTGTGAGGTTGTTCATGAAAATGAACATTAGAGATAGACCTTTGGGATATACAAGTTGAATCATCGTTCTTAGCTGGGCTGTGGAGATAGAGATCCCATTTCTCTCTTCGCTTGGGTTTCTTTTGAGAAAATTTGATGTTTGGTTTCTTCACCCTCTTTTCTTTACATGTTGAGCTGACTATTGTTTATTCCTATTTCTTCCACTTCTTGATTTCCGGTACATCCTTCTAAGTATATATATATATACTCACCACTGTATGGGAATTGTCCACACATGTTTTATCATATGTAGTCAAAAGATAGATTATTAGTGACCATGGTAGACCTAGTATTAGTGAAGATTAATAGTACATGGTGGCTCTGAACAAGTTTGGTGGTCAGACTCTAGTATCTTAAGTTGGTCTCTCCCCCATTATACTCTTAATAGTTGTTGTCTATTTGGATTCCTCCATATATTTTTGGTTGGTCATGTATTTTGATCCTTTATATCATTTGAAATATATATTTATACTTTGATGTATTTACTATAGGTTGTTTCATACATGGTTTACACTCTAGATGATTTGTTATCTTACTATATATCTTCACTGTTGTATGAAGCTATAGTTGTGTGAGTGCATACAGGTACTTAGGTTAAGGTATCCCATTTCAGTGTTATGCCTACTTGATGATTGTCTCTATCCCATGGTATATTGGAGGTCAACTTGGGATGTCACACTCATCTTATCTTGGCCTTGAGGATAGGGTTGTGATAGAGTGGTATCAAAAGTGGTCTTTCCACCAGGTTGGTGTTTGGAGTTGTACTTGTTGCGAGGTTTTGTTTGAGAACTTAGTGAAATGATGTTAGACCGTCTCAAATTTGACTCTTAGGCCAGGGAACTCAGTGTTTGTGCGGTGACCAATGTATCCATACACGAGACTCCGACTACCTTCTTGTTGACTCAATATACCAAGGAATCAAATGTAGGGAACCAATGGTATATGTATCATATATGATTGAGTATTTTGAGTTTCATGTCCTTTTTCATTAATCTCCCTAGATATGTTATTTTTATCGTGGTGTATTTATATAACTTTCAAGTTTCATTAGCAATTATTATCAGTTAGGATTTTGGGATACTGTTGCGATGATGACCAGTTGAGTAATGATGCCTTAGTTTAGGGTCCCACTCATGAGGTGTTTCCTTTAGGCAGACAAAGAGCAGTACTACCACCCATTTAGAAATGGATGGAACCACTTACTGTGGTCTAGGGGGATGACTGTCTGCATGTAGATAAATCAATGTCTCTAGTAGGATATGATGACTATGCACAAATACTTAGCATGTTATGTGATTTATAGTGATAGAGACTGATCATGTTTCACAGTGATCCAAAACCTTATGTAGTGGATGATTGGCTGAAGGTAGTGGCCTAAGTTTTTTGACCTCTATGGACCCCTGATCGATCATATGGTTGCCCTCACAACTAAATTTCTCATAGAGTAGATCGGTGCTGGTAGGGTCTGGTCATCTAGATCTATGTTGAGGCAGCCCTATCTTGGGATAAATATGAGAATCTATTTAGAGTGGAGTACTTTCTAGTGACTCTGTGGGTAACTAAGGTTTAGACATGGGTGATTTCTTGGGATTTCCTCCTTGTGTGGGATCCTTCCTAGATAGATGGTTGTACTGATAGATATACTTATTTAGGGAAATGCAAAGTGTTAATGGATCCATGTGTGAGTGTTGTGGCTTCAAGCATGCAAAATGAGGGATGTTTCCCCCACAAAGTCACATTCTATTATGATGTGATTTAAAGTCGTAAAGGAAATTAAACTTCCCCAAAAGAGGATAGTGTTGAGGTGTGGTGGATGAGTTTCTTTTAATTATAAGTTAGAGGTAATTTTGGTGGGGAGAGGTTCTTATGTAACCTATTGGTCAGGGCGATTAAACTATATGATTTCATTCTAGGTATGAAATTGTTTTCTGTGGTGTGTGATTGGATTAAATGTCACTATAGGAGATTTAGATGCATATATACTTATGAGACAATATTATCCTTTGTGGGTGGGAGATATATTATGGCCAAGTGAGTGGGGCTCATGAGTAGGAAGCAACTAAACATCACTTATCAGTTTGTGAGTTTATTCCATGGTGTAGTGGGATCTTCAAGAATCTAGCTTCCCTAGGCAGTGGATGATTATATATATGTCTTTCCCAAATATGTATTGGGCTTACTTATGATGTGGGAGATTAAATTATGCATTGAATGCCACCCCAGTATCGCACTTATATCTTTTGTGGTATTTCTGATAACCCCCACCGAGATTAGGGAGCGGTGGGTGAAGTTTGAAAACCTTTAAGAGAAATGTTTTATCATACCCAGTGTGTCCCCTTGGACATCTCCTGTTTTGTTCATGAAAAAGGCAGATGATAGTTTGAGGCTTTGTGTTGATTATCACTGTATGAACTAGGTGATGATAATTAAAAAGTACCCATTACCGATGATTAATGAAGTTTTCAACCAGTTAAAAGGTGTGAGTTGGTTCTAAAAGATTGATCTTAGGCATGAATACCATTAGTTGAGGTTTCGTGAGGATGATATTTTGAATATGACATTCTGATATTTCTATAGACACTATGAGTTCCTTGTGATGTATTTTAGTGTGACCAATACCCCAGATATGTTCATGGATCTTATGAACTATATCTTCCATTCTTACATTGACTGATTCATAGTTTTCTGTATTAATGACATTCTCATATACTCTACGTCAGAGGAGAAGTATTCCGAGTATTTGAGGATGGTCCAATATTTAATCTGGGAGTACCAGATTTATGGTATTCTCTCAAAGTTTCTATTTTGGATCAGAGAGGTTCACTTTTAGGGGAATCTCATCTCTGAGCATGGTTCAGTTGTGGATCTAGTGATGACTGATGTAGTGATTTCTTGGTAACCACCCAAGAGCGTGTCATATGTGCGAAGTTTTCTAGGTTTTATGGGGTACTACAATAGGTTTTTGATATAATTTCCTATGATGTCATCCTCTTTGAATGAATTAACATAGAAAGGGAAACCATTTAACTAGACTGAGTAGTGTTATGGAGCCTTTGAGAAGTTGAGGCAGAGGTTGACTAGTTCTCCTATTTTTGAGACAAACATAGGAGGGAGTTGAGTAAGTTATGTTTTGTGATGCTTCTATAATTGGTTTCGATTACATGCTGATGTGGATAAGGAAGTGATCACTTATGGGTCGAGGTAGTTGAGACCCCATGAGTAGAATTATGCGACCCATGACATAGAATTTGAAATAGTAGCATTTCCTTGAAAATGCAAAGGCACTATCTTCTCGATGAGCATTTTTTTGTTTACTCAGACCATCATAGTATTATACATATCTTCACTTAGAGAGATATTAACCTAATATAGATATGTTGGTTATAGTTCCTGCAAGTTTATTAATTTGAGATAATTTATACTCTAAGGAAGGGCTATGTAGTATTAGAGGCCCTTAGCAGGAAATCCAATTCTTGCTTTGTGGAGGAGGTGTCTAAGCAGTCAACCTTGTTGTAGCTAACCCTGGGGGTGGAGAGGGGTGAAATTTATCTCCATTAAATGGTAGTGATTCCAATGATTCTTCAGTGTGTGAGATATTCTTAGTTGGGAGATGTACACTATATGATTTTTAATGATAAGATATCCTTAGGAGATGCACTAGATAAATTTTTATGAAGGATGGAAGAATATCATACTTTTATAGGGATGGATGGTGGTTCAGGTCATGTGGTATGAGGAGGTGTTGAGGGAGTTTCATACCTCTACCTTGGTTGTATATCTGAGTGTGGAAAATATGTACAAAGAAATTTAGTGGTAGTTTTGATGTAACGGAATGTGGTGGAGTATTGTCAGGTTTGTTTTTTAATGTCTTAATTGTTAGTAGGTAAAGGCTAAACATTAGGTTATAGTAGGTTTTAATCAAAATATTGAGATACTAAAATATAAGTGGGATAACATATCAATAGATTTTGTAATAGGTATTCCATAGAAAACCAGAGGCCACACCGCTATCTGAGTATTATTGACCAACACACCAAGTCAGAATCCTTTCTTTCCATCTGGGTGTAGATTTTGTTTGAGAGTTTAAGGTAGTTTTAAGTGCGATAGATCATTCAGCTTCATGGGGTACCCAAGATGATCATCTCTTACTATGATTCTCAGTCCACATCATAGTTTTGGATGGGTTTATAAAAGGATTTCAAGACCCAGTTACAGATGACCACATCATTTCACCCCCATAAATATGGAAAGATTGATCGGGCTATCCATGTTTCATAGGATATACTAAGAGAATGTGTATTATACATTGAAAAAATATGGGAGGATCACTTTCTATTGGTATAGTTTTCTTATAATAAAAACTATCACTCCATTATAGTCCTAACACCTTTCAAGGCCCTATACGGGAGACCCTATAGGTCACCCTTGTGTTAGATTGAGATTAGAGAGACATCCATTTTTGGGATAGAGTTGGTGATGAAAATTATAGAGAAGTTTTATATAATCCACGAGTGTATGAGGACATCCAAATACTGACATAAATCTCAAGAGGATCAATATTGTAGGACTTTGTAGTTCAAGCAGGGAGACCATGTTTTCCTAAGAGTCTCCCCATGATGACGATTGTAGAGGTTTTTCCAGGGAAGAAATCTATCCCCAAGGTTCATTGGGATATTATAGATCCATTTGAGGGTTGGAGAGGTTTCTTAACATAATGACTTACCCCTTATCTGTATTGAGTGCATGACGTATTCCATGTGTCACAACCAAGAATATACATGCATGACCCGACACACATCACTTACTGGGAAGAGCGGGATGTCAAGGAAAAAGACATCTTCTCAGAGTACCTAGTGAATATTGAGGATCAATAGGAGATGATCTTGAGTGGATGGTCCATTCCTATGGTTCGAGTTCTATTACAGAATGAGAGAACGCAGGAGAGTTCCTCAGAACATGAGAGTAAGATACAGAATCAATACCACCATCTTTTTGTATAGCTTATTATTTTTAGGGTGAAAAGCCTCGAAGGAGGGGAGAATGTAACGAATTCAATTTTTTTAGTTTGATCCATTATATATATATATATATAGTTTTCCTCAGAGTTGACACTATGTATTAGGTGTCACAGTACCTCAGAATTAATAAACTAAAAATATTAATATACATTAATGCACCTGCGTGCATCCTTTTAAAATAAATGGTTTTCCCCATTAATCAGGATATCATATGGTAAATATAAGATCATAGTTGTTTTTAGAATTAATGGTTTACCCTAGGCATAAAATAAAGGTAGTCAACATCGGGAATTCAGTTAAGGGTGATTGCTGGCGGGCATGTTAAGTGAAATAATTAATTAATTTAATAAATTTATTTAATTTACAAAACCCTACCCCTCATCTATAAATATTTAATTATGAATAATTCCTAGGGTTAGACACATAATCTTGGGAGATTAGAGAGGTGGAGTATAGATTCATTTGCATTGGCATATTAGGAATGAGGATCAACAATGAACGTCAAGGAGAATTGTGATATGAATGATGAATGTAACGAGATCATAACCTTCATCAATAGAAGACACATTAATCACCAAAAATTGATCCATACTCAAGGAAGGTTATGTTATTTCATGGATTTAATCCCTTTTTTTAATCATGGATTTTATAATCTACTTATTTTCCAATGTTTTTTATTCCTCACATGTGCCATGAATTGTAACTAGTGTTCATGAACCTGTTTATTCATGTTTGTTGCACTTGTTATTCACTCTTTCTCCACTTTATGTAATTTTTGGTTGATATATAATAGAAAAAGAATGGTTTTAACTTGTTTAAGTTATTTTCCCCACTGTTCTTCATGTTCTTTATGATTTTCCTATAGGGTCTGCAATTCGACATTCCCAAGTCAGATTTGAGTGCGATTGAACCCCCAGGTTCGTGATAACTTTGAGAATGAGTTGGGATTGGAATATTGTGGATGAATAAAGGTGTTTTTTGGTATAAAGGTGATAAATTTGAGGTTTGAAACCCCAAATGGTGATGGGTGGTGCATTGATACACTTAAGGGAGAATGAAGTTCAATTTCCAACCAACAGGAGGTTGGGAATTGACAATTGGAGACCCCGCTTCCATTTTGGTAAATTTAAGGTGGTAAAATGGTGATTAAAGTGGAATATATGGATAATATGATCTCTTGTGTGAATACTATAGGATTATCAAAATTACTGACATACAAGACACGTGCTTTAGAAGAAAACATGTCATGTAGTCCCCTCCAACGGGGGCTAGGGTTCCACACAGAGATAAATATCACATGTTGTGTATAACCCATAAATTTTGTGTGATTAATTACTGGCGTCTTGGCATGTTCCCTAGAGTTAAAAAGGTATGATCACAACTAGGTACACAGGCATGACCAAAGTAAATGGTTATGGGATAAAATACACGGGCACATACCAGAGTACACTAGAACTGGCTGAGATGACACATGCATACCCAGGATACCAAGACATTCCACATACTCTAAATGGTTTGTAAATCTACATGGATATAAAATATATTTATAGGAGAAAACACATGTTATGTGACATTATGTACACACCATGTAATTTTCTTAGGGACTTCTACCTTTCATATCTCCTTCTTCATGACTTGGATTTGTGCTCATGAGTAGCCTATCCTGAGAAGTTTTCTATATGGAATATGATGATGTCCTTTGTTATGAAAGAAAAGGTATTATAAAAGGTTTTACAAGAATGATTATTCCTTCAATGATGCTTTTCTGATGGAATTGATTGGGTTTGATCATCAAATAGATGTCAGGGTTGATACTCCCCTGTCGCACCAAGGAGAAGCCCCCCATAATCTTTACAAAGGTTGAGTCATTAACACATACTATATATGGGGATATTACTCTATCTATGGAGTGGTACTCCCCCATCTTTGAGCTCTGATGATGAGTAGGTCCTCTACTGGAGTTAGTTTCTTCCTCATATATGGAGTGAAATGGTGAGATGTGGTCCCTCCAAATTGATTCTTATGAGGTTACACATATTATTGGGAATTAGATATATAACTTTGGGAGATTTATGATGACTAATAATTATTTTCTAGGCCATTGAGATGGATATACCCTTTCTCTCTTTACTTGTGTTTCTTTTGATCATAGCTGATATTGGGTTTCTTCACCCCCTTACTTTATGGAATGATATGTTTTTTTATTCTTATTACTTAAACTTCTTGTTTTTTGGGGTTTCATACATGGTATGTATATAATCAAAATTGTATGATATTTTCCCACACATGTTGTGTCTTATGAAGTTGACAGAAAGATTAATAACGACTATGGTTTACCTAGTATCAGTGGAGCCTAGAAATATGTGATGTCCTTGATTGTTTTTGGTTGTCAAACTTTGGGATCTTAAGTCTGGCTCTCCCTTATGTCACTCTATACATTTGCTATAAGTTCCCCCCCTGTATTTTTGGTTGGGAAATTATTTTTTCCATTTATATCATTTGTATTATACTTTTGTATTCTGATGTATTTCCTAGAGGTTTTTTCATACATGGTTTACTCTCTAGATTTTTGTTATCTTATTACATATCTATATTATTTCATGGATCTGGTTGTGTTCATGAATAATGGTACTTAAGATAATTCCTCCCATTTAGTGTTATGCCTACTCCACACTTGTTACTAACCCTTGAACTATAGGAGGTAGGCTTGGGGTGTCACACTCATCTTACCACTAGTTAGGAAGGCTCCAATGGATTGATTCATGACCCATTAAACCATGGTTATGTGAAGTTGGCCATATTAAGAAGGTTTGAATGATTGTGGTATTGTCTCTCGGGTGATGAAAATGGGGAGATAATCATGGTCTTTGGCTGGGAATAAAAACATGCAAGTTGACACATCATGGTTTATCCATCATGTTCATGATTTGAAAATGGTTTTATTGTGGCTACTTATACCATGTGATAATAGTCATCATGTTTCTTCCTAAAAAAATAAGGAGGATTATATTATGGATTTTCTTAACAATCCATGGTTCTAAAAGAAGTGAAAAATGGTTCCAAGCAGTTGAAGAAAATTATATCATGTTTACACACTATGATGTCGTAGTGTGTTAAAAATATATATTTGACTGATTTTAATGATGTTTCCTTATTTTTGATTCATGGGATACTTCATCTTTATTCCTTATGTTCCTAAATCATATCATGGGTGACTAAGAATATCAGATTGATCCAATGGATCTGATTGTAGTGGGAGATGATAGATACTGATGTTAGTTGTTGAATTTGAATTCTAAATTAAAAATTTAATCAAATAGGAAAAATATGTTGATTTTATGTAATTATAGAAGAGTAACACAACTGATAGAGACAAAATAAAGGGTAAAATATGTATAAACTAGATAATTCTTAATTTTTTATTATAAAGATACAAAAAGTGGAGAGTTATAGGGATATGAAGTAATGGAGAATAAGGGAATCCACAATAACAATGTCCATACAATCACGAGGTAAGGAACCTATATAGGAATAAACTATTTAAGGAGAATATTCCACTCATTTTGAGGCCAATATTTCTACTAAATTATTCCCATCATTTCAAGTATAAAGGATCATTTTTTCCTTGATCACCAATCTCTTGAATTAACTGATGTGATAAAAAATATACCAACAGGTATGAGATATGCCTATTCTGAAATTGAAAATAATAGATATATTTTATTTAACCACTAATAATTGGATGTCTATATCCTTAAAAATGGAGAGTCCACTGAGTAGGGCCCATGCTTCCACTTTCTACGGACTCCCTTCATTATTGAAGACACTAAATCCCAAAATTACCGACCCACGTCCATCCCTAATGATACCTACACTTATCATTATACCATTATAATAAGCACCATATGTATTGGGTTTGAGACAAAAATATGGAGGAATCCACTTCAACATGTTCCCTTTACCTCCACTTTCAATATAGAAATCATAAAAATGGATTTTTATATGTATATCCCACCAAGATGAATCACTAGTGAGATGCTCTATAACATGAATAAAGGAGAGAATCCAAATATTCATGTTCTAGAAGATGGTATTAGAAACATGGTGTCCCATGTTGTTACATCTATACCAAATAGAACAAAATATTTTATCCAAATACAAATTGTAGTCCCTACTATTTTTAGAGATCAAATACGCAACTTGGATCCATGTAGCGATGAAATGGTCGCAGGTACCCTAGTTGAGGTTGATGCTAGGATTATCCACAAGGTGGTTCCAAATGAAGAAATCCATATACACTCTCAAAAATAGGTTCTCCAATGACTCCACGTGTGTATGAGATCAAAATAATAATTTAGATACTAGTTAGAGGGCCCTACCTTAAATAACAATGTATGTGGGAAGGGCTTGGTTACGAAACCTCCATAGTAATAGGCTATATTTGGATAAAATGGAATAATCTCATCAATACTTACCACAATAATCAAGAATGAGTTGGATGTTTCTATATTTTTGATGACCATTCAGGTTTAAAGGACTAAAACTCACCTGGGTTAAGAAATAGTGGTCCGGTTATTCAAACATTTGTATGTTATTGAAAATAATATTCTAGTCAACAATGATAATGGTGTCAGTGATAATGTGGAAATCATTTGAATCTTTGAACATCGAGTTTGGGGTGAGGAAGGAGGGAAATAAAATTGGAATTATTAGTTAATTTTCATACCAAATAGAGACTTTACCTCTTTTTATAATCTATAGAGAATGATATAGCAGATAACATAGGGTCTTTTAGAGGCACCACCATAATAAAAAAGTAGTACAAGAATGTATAGGCTTGAATCAGTGGATTTTACATATATATACTAGGTATACATATCCCATAGAGTGAAACCTATGATAAAATACCAAGATACATTTTCTTGCATGGATTTCAGGGATTCATATGAATTTTTTAGACTGATCCCACCTTCTTCAATGAGCTTCACCATGTGGCCATAACTGGAATAATGACATTTTCCCTCTTTCTTGTTGTCCCATATGAGAGTATTGGGTATGATTTAAATATTATAGATAACACCTTTGGGGGCTTTGATCACTGAGGTAAAATTCATGGGGATCAAATAGAGAATGCAATTAATGAGGTTCATCCTACAACCAAAAAAAGAAAGATGGATTTTCTAGTTGGTGATAAACCCTATAAATTTATTAAAAAATTATTAAAAATATCAAATATGAATCCCCTATATATTCAAAATACATCCATGTTATTCCATGGGTTACCTTTCTATAGGGATGTTAAACCACCTCTAGATATGAGAATCCATCCTATTCGAGAAACTATTAGATATAAAAACATAGCTTTGTTTATACTCACCCATTGAACACTCCATTTTCCATAATGATAGAGTAAATATTTTAAACCTTGGATTAAATTATGATTGAAATTCAATAATAAAATATTTTTTTTCAAAAACTATTAAATGAGATATACCTGAATAAACATACCTTCCTTTAACATGGATTACCTTGACATAAGAAATAGCTTTATGAAGGATCCTTTTAAGCACATTTTAAGCGAGAAAAAATAAAGTAGGAGAAATATGATCTCCTTAACAAAGGTAAAGAATATGTATAGATATTGATTATAATTTCTTAATTTAGAGTATTACCTGATTGGTAAAGTCACATTATCATCCTTCATGAACTTCTAGTTCAAAACTGGGTGGAATCGAATTTCCATAGGTAATGTAGCAGTACTGTTGTACTATATTAGTATAGGTACTATAACATGTACTATAGTAGGGTGTCATAGTAGAAAAAAATTAAGACCTAATGGGATTTCGATCCACAAAATTAGGACTTTAGGCCATAGGGTTTTAGGGCCATCATGGGATTTTAAGATGTAGGGACTCTAAGCCATACAATATATCATGGTTTAACTATACTAGAGAAGACATAAGATAATGGATCAGAGTAGTAAAAATCACCATATAGAGCTAAATAGGCTAAGGATTGAAGGAGGGATGTGGTAGACACTACATCAGCCCATGTAGGTCTACACAGATCACTACATATTGATAACAACATCATTCATAGAGCTTGATGAAAACTTGTAGAGGTTATAAGGATGGGTTGTTTCAGTGAATATGGGTCTAATAAAGTTATAAATGATTATTCTTTGGGACTATGGTCCATGTAATTATAATTCCACAGAATATTTGGGTCTATAAACTACATAAGACAAAACACATGTGGGAAAAACCAATGCATAGATGAGTATATAAATACCCAATATGACACCCCAAAATCTCCAAAAAACAAATAATCAAGAGAGAGTAGTCATCTCATCATAATAAAGGAGCATCAATAAGAATATGAGACAATAATCATAACAATAACCTATATATGATCAATAAGAATCCCAAATGAATATATAAAGGTGATATCCATCTTCCTAGCCTAGCTAAGAATGATGAGTCAACCTGTAGCTCCAAAGGACTATCTCTAATACCCAACACCAAACGTAACCACTCAAGAAAACTGTGTAGAAGACCCACACCTAGCCACATCACTCCATATAAAAGGGGGGGGGGGGACTATATCCATTAGAGGGACCACACCCTAGTTTGTCAGGGGGTACTACTGGGTATATAGATGTACTATTACCTGGTGTGTCAAGGGGGTACCGCTCAATGGATAGAGGAATTGTGCCTTGGTGCATTGAGGGGGGGGGGGTGCCCCTTAGTAGATGGAGTAATCACACCATAGTTAATCAAGGGGTGATACTAAGTAGGCATAGAACCCACACCATGGCATGTTGGTGGGGGGGGGGGGTCTAATTGGTAGGTAGAGGACGCACACCCTGGTGCATCAGTGTGTTTTCACTCGATAGGTAAATAAACCATACCCTAGTACATTAGGGGGTGTTGGTAGACTTATGTAAAGAGTATAGGGGTGTAATGGCCCAACCTTTTATAAATAAAATTTCCTTTGTGATTGAATTAAATTCTATATTATGGTTTTAGAAAATACATGAACTTATTTCGTTTTATTATATTATATCATATTTAAAACATTATTAAGCATCATAAACATTGATAATATATATGTTCAATAGTGATCATATGACTAGTATAAATACAGGGTTTTGATAAATCCAATTAATACAGATAAAGGAAGTGATGACCTCGACCAATAAGATCATAGCTTATGAAGCCCATTTATTAGATCTTCTGAGGATAAAAAATCACTGGGATTTTCCCTTAACCAAGACCAATCTAAGATCCAACAACTAAATCATGGACAATACCATTTACGATAGAAGTTCAAACTCATCAATATCATGCCACAAACCATGTATCACGAACCACCCCATAAAAATCTCACTATCATTCAACTTACCCCCAAGGAATTTACTTGTGAAATAAAGGGCTATGTATCAAGACCCTAATAATATAAATATGTATATTGTATTTTCAATAGAATAATGATAATATTTACTTCTTATTGTTGTTATTTTATAAATAATTTTTATTTTGAAATGAGAAAACACAAATTGTATATTTATGTAATATAAGATTTCAATTAAGACATTTCTTTTTGATGAATTCATGAATTTTAAAAATATATTATAATTTAATAAAATAAAAAAATTAAATAATTTTTATTAAATATAAATGATAATGTAATTTTTATAAAGTCAAATGTAATTTTTATAAAGGTTTGAAAACTATTATTGTCATAAAAAAACCCATCATTTCCCAATAAATATTGATTCTTGTCTTAAAAGTAAAAGATAAAGTATTTAGAAAATTATTTTGATAAAATAAATATATTTTTTGAATCATCATTTTGGTGTTATCCAGTAGTGGATTTTTCATAATTTTATCGGACAAATGAATTATCGGGTAAAAATTAAATACGATATAAATATACAATGTTTATTATTACATAATAATGACCCAAAAACTACGTAATAAATTATATAAAAGGCATACAAGACCAAATATATGTTTAACCTTTAAAATAATTATTTTTAGGTTTTTTATGTAATTTTATAAATCCTCTAAAACCTATATTATATTTTAAGGTTTTAAAATAAATTATTTATAAACATGAATCACTTTCATATCACCAAGGGAAATTTTTTATTAAGTTAGGACCCTGTATTTATAAAATAATTAAAAACAATCATATTTGGTAGAAACCATGGGAAAAATCATGGAATGGTTTTTGGTTTTTGTTTCTTTATTATATAGATTCCAAAACCTATGTCTGGGAAATAATAAATAACTCCTCTCTATTTTAAAATATAAACCCACCCAATATACCCTTACTATTCAATAAAAAACCTTGGATCACATCCTCAATCTACCATACCCTCTATATTTTCCTTATAAGGTTCCTTTAATCTCTCAAGAAGCTCCTACTAAGCTTTTGGAATAACCTTCTCAAGGTAAGAGACCTCTCTTTCTTCTTTTCAATTCAAGAACATTATTTGTAATTTCCCTTTTGAATCTTGATTGGTTATGGTTTCATGAGTATATAAATATCCCTATAATATTTAATCGATATCTGAATAATGAGATATTATTTATCCCTCTCATTATACTATTCACCTAACCTATTACTATGTTGAAATTTAATAAGGGATCCTCTCTTTCTCCTCTTTATTCAAGAACCATATTTATGTAATAAAATTTGTATTAAAATTCCTATTGATGGGATATTATTTTCCACATATCACTTACTAAAATTATTATTTAAAAGTGATGGGTAAAACCTTTCACTCTCATTAATTTCTTCCATGAATCATAATTCACCCCCGTTATGCTGTAAAAATTATCTTGTGATTTTTCCAAGACAAGTTTTTATTCGAGCACACTCATTGTATTGTACCTATTAATTGTCAATTTTTCATGTTGGATTATGTAATTACATATCCCTTATACTATAATTTTGACTTAAAAGAGATTAGAGACACCTTTATTTCTCATTTAAACATTTTATGAATCTTTAAATAGTACCATTATGTTTCCGAAATGTCATTGCAATTTTCCATACTGAACATTTGTGTGGTGTATACCCATACACATTTCCACTAAAGGGTTTTCACCTATTTTTACCTATAATTAATTTATTTGGGACTCCCATTTAAGAAAACCAAAATCCTTAATCATGATATTAAATGTGATGAAATATGTTCTTATGTTATATGATATACATGGCACATTTATGCATGTACATGATATGATTATGATGGGTGCCTCCAGATAGCACTCCAATGCATTGAGTAATATTTTAGTCTCATGATATGACTTTTAAGGTGCACAATAGGTTATCCTAAGCACATTATGTTATAATGTCTTGGTGGTTAACCTTGAATTATGATTATGATGTCATGTTTAATGTTGTTTCCACATTCCCATGATGCCTTTATCTTATCTTTCTATATCACGCCTCATTTTCATATTTATGATTATCACTCCTTTTATTTCCCATTGAAATACCTACTATATAACATATAATACTTTCTTCATGTTATTATTTGTTTATTCCCTTATTATTCTTTATATATCACCCATTTCTTATGTATATCCCCAAGTTATCTCATGCAGTTTTAAGAATGATGGAATATTATGAGAATGTTAAGGAAGTTTTCGATAATGATAATGTACCCCCTATTTAAGTTGTTATTAAGTTCACCTAATTATCAAAATACACTATAATTTTCGATCTTCTGGGTTGTATTATGTGTAATAAATAATGAATTAATGTGTAATAAATTCAAGGGTTGTCCTAATTAGTATCAGATAAAAGTTTATTTATTATTGGGATTAGGATAACGAAAATATAGAAAAATATTTAGGGATAATACTGAAAATAATAATACATACCTATATTTTTATAAAGTATTGAGTATGTTATTTCCAATAAAATACATATCTATCTAGATACTATAATTGAATGTGGATCTATCACTGATATACCAAAGGGTAATACCCAAAAACACTATATTGAGATTGAATCAATCGGGAACAGGTGAATGAAAATGGGCCTTTATAAACACATAGTTTGAAACTATTGGGGGATATGATTTAGTATAATTTCAGGATAATTACAAACAATTATTAAGGAAAAAAACAACCCATAAGAGTCTATTTTAGGAAATAGATCATGGATAACTTATATTGAATCCTAGAAATTCATAAGTTAAGGAATAAATGTCATTTATAAGTTACCCCTTCAATGCTATTGGATTCTTGTTTATGTGTTTAACTGTTTAAAAATAATCACCCCTAATTTTACCTTTATTCTATCCTATGTCTAAAAATTGGAGGAACCAAGTAAATAACCAATGTGAAGGGAAATTTGATGACTTCCCAAACCGATTGGAGCATGAATTGAGAACTTTGTGATGAAACTCTATTAATTGACCTGGGTTCTGAATAGAAACCTAAATATAGAGGAACACCCAAAACCCCCTAAGAAATAAAAAGATTCAATTGAGAACTTTATGCATCAAAGTAAACTAACTATAAATGGATCATATGATCCTATAATTTTAGACTAATGTATCAACTCCATTGAGAATATATTCTCCATCCTTCAATGTTCAATTCCAGAGAAGGTTACACTAGATTTTTATCGTATGGAGGTAGAAGATAATAAGTTGTGGATATTGATCAAGAATATAAATCTAGAGGAAGAGATTCAAGTGATGGGGTGGAAGTAATTCTAGAATTTTTTTTTCAAAAAAATACATTCCTCGCACTCTCTGACTTAAAATAGAAATATATTTTCCTTCCCCTCGAACAAAAATATTTTGAATCCATCGGGGCATACAAGAAAAAATTCATAAGACTTACATGATATGCCTCTATCTTTTTCATCACTCCCAAATTCAAATTTGACTACTTATTTGGTGCGATAAAACTAAGTCTAAAAAAATCCATAGCAATCTAGGACTTTTATAGCTATGAGGGAATAGTCTTATGTGCCCTAAAAGTGGAAATGAAGATAAGTGAATCTCAAGGATTTCCCAGGGATAAGAAGTGGAAAGTAGAGTTTAATTCTAGTGGTAAAATGGAGAAATATAATGGTGGTAATAAATTTCAACATAATACTTATTAATACTATGGGAATAAGTAATTATAAAATTACCTGAAGGGGACATGAAAACAGTTTAGGTGTGGAAAAAAGGGCACCTAGCATGCGATTGCTGATGGGAGAAACCTAAAATTATAATGGAAGAGTGGAATGATCAAGTCAAACCTTAACCTATTTTTCAATGTTTCAACTGCAAGGAAACCATAAAAACCACTTACATAATCCAAGTATTGTTGGATCCAATCAATTCCAACAACCTCCAAGGTAGAAAGGATGAGCATATACCCTCACAATTGCTAATGGGGATCCCAATAATGAAGTGGTAAAAAATAACATAGTTATTCATTAAAGAATAGAAAATTTGTTTTTTGATTCTAATTCTACTCATTATTTCATATCACACAAGTTTATTCAAACAAAATCACAAAGCATGTAAATAGATCTATTAGTGATAACGAAAAATGTGGAAATTATTGTTTCCCAAGTATATAACTCACCACCTATCAAAATTTTGGGGATTAACTTCCTAGAAAACCTTATGAAACCCCTTTAGTGTAATTTTATTCAATTATTAGTATGGAATGACTTTACTTATATAGAACCAACATAAATTTCCATTAGAAGGAAATCACTCTCCATATCACGAATCATCCTATGATTCTATACAAGTGTAAGGAGGATGATTAATATTCTTTAACACCAACATGTCAAGCATGTATATTATTTCCCCATGATCAAGTATATCCAGATCAAATGATTGAGTCTAAAGAAAATATCATCCTTTAAGACATTCTAATTGTGAGGGAATACACTAATGTGCTTCTTGAAGAAATTCCTAGTCTTACTCCTAGACAAGAGGTTGAATTTTCAATTGATCTTATTCATGGGGATTTTCCAATATCCAAGACTCCATACAGAATGGATATTGTGGAAATTAAGGAGGTAAATAAGCGACTACATGATAATCTAGATAAAGGGTTTATATGCCCAAGTGATTCAACTTGGGGTGCACCAGTCCTCTTAATGAAGAAGAATAATGGGTCAAAGTGCCTTTTCATTGATTATCGTGAGCTCAAAAATATCATTATAAAGAAACAATATCCTCTACCATAGATTGATGGCTTGTTCGATTAGATATGTGGAGACTAATACATCTCCACGGTGGATCTTTGGTCACAATATTATCAAGTAAGGGTGAAAAAGGTGGATATCTTAAATACTTCATTCCATACAAGGTATGGAGACTGTGAGTTCATAGTAATGCCATTAAAACTCACTAATGCTCAATAAATCTTTATGGACTAGATGAATATAGTCTTTATAGATTACCTCAAAAAATTATTGGTAGTATTTATAGATTATATTATAATATAATCCAAAATAAAGGAGGAACATGAGGAGTATCTGAGCACTGTGCTAAAGACCTTATAAAAGGAGAATCTTTATGAAAATTTTAGAAAATGTGAGTACTAGTTGAAGGAAGTATCATCCTTGTGGAATTTTATCACTAAAAAATGGATATCTATGGTCCCTTAAAAAATAGAGGTAATCAAATGATTTCTAAGACAAACCACTATGATGAAAATCCATATTTTCCTTGGATTAGCTTGGTACTATCATTGATTTGTGAGAAAGTTATCATGATTTTAAAGCCAACTAACTAAGATAACTCAAAAGAGAGTCTGACTTTTTTGAAAAAATTAATGTGAATATATATTCAAGGAGTTGAATAATAGGCCTATCACTAAACATATACTTATAGTACCCAAAAGTGGGAAACTTTTCACGGTATACCACGATGCTTCGAATAAGGGATTAGGCTATGTACTAATGCAGAATGAAAAAGTGATAGTCTATGCCTCAAGGAAATTGAAAGGTCATGAATATAACTACCCAAAACATGATTTAGAGTTTGTGATAGTAGTCCTCACATTGAAAATATGGATTCAATATCTTTTTTAGGAGAAGTGTGAAATATATATGGATGATAAGAGACTCAAGTATATATTCACATAGAAATATCTAAATATGTACCAAAGAAGATGGTTAGATCTAATTAAGGACTATGACTACTAAATCCACTACCATCCCAAAAAATAAAATAAAGTTGAAGATTCTCTAAGTATAAAGGATCCAAATTTTTTATCATTTATGGATATTGAGAAGGATCCAATCTTATTATACTTGAAAAGGATAAAAATGAGAATAAAAAAGGAAGGAATATCATCCCTACTTTCACAAATGATTGTTGAACCATCCATTGTGGAGAAGATAAAGGATGATTAAAGAGATAATTTGGAAATTCAAAAGAATGTGGAAGATATAAGAAAAGGTAAATCCTTAGAGTCCAAAATTAATGAATAAGAAGTTGAAATATTCGTGTCAAAAATATTTATACCATCAAATTCCAAGTTAAAGAAGGATATTTTGGATGATACACATAGATCAACCTTCTCCATCCATCAAGGGAGAACAAAGATATATAGAGATCCCTGAGAGCACTATTGGTGGTATAATATGAAGAAGTATATCATAGAATATACATCATGGTGTCTTTTATGTTATAAATTGAAGGTTGAAAGGAAAAAATTCAAGGGGATGATGCAACCAATACCCATACCAATGTGGAAATGGGAAAAAAATAAACATGGTTAATGTCATTGGTCTCATGAACATATCAAGAGGAAATAATTATAGAAGGGTTATGTTGGATTGTCTTTTAAATATTTCTCACTTAATTACATTCTAATAGGAATTATTACTTGATAAACTATCAAGGATATACATTATAGAAGTAGTGAGGTTTCATGAAACACCACTATCGATTTTATCTGAATGAGATTAAAGATTTAACTCCATGTTCTAGAAGAATATCCAACATGATTTAAATACAAATTTGAACTTCATCATATCTTATCACACTCAAAACAATGACCAATATAAGCAGACTATCCAGACAATCAAGGACATATTAAGAGCATGCTCAATTGACTTCAAAGGAGGACAAAATCAACATCTTCCTCTGGTTGAGTTCTCATAATATAATAGTTTCCACTCAAGAATCCAAATGGATCCCTATAAAGCCTTTTATGGTATGATATGAAGAAAAATTGTATGTTAGGATGAATTTGGTTAATGTAAATGAATGGTTCCTAAAATGGTCAAGGAAATGGTGGAAAAGGTCAAGACCATTCAGTAGCACATTAGGGATACTCAGAGTAAACAAAAGTGCTATGTTGATAATCATTAATGAGACCTAGAGTTTTAGGTTGTAGATAAGGTATTCCTATGAAAATATCCATGTAATAAATTCATGAGATTTTGGAATAAGGGAAATATTATTCCAAGACACATCACTCCCTTTGAGACCCTTTCTTGTATCTGCTTGGTAAAATAACAAATATAACTCCCACCTATCCTATCTCAAGTGCATGATATATTCCATGTATCACTCTTGATGAAGTACATACCATACCCCTAACATTTAATTAATCTAGTGGTGATACCGTTATAAAATGATTTGTCATATGAGGAGTATCTGGTGAAGATATTAGATCGTAGATACAAAGTTATATGAAATAAAGAAATGCACCTGGTCAATGTGATATGGAGAAACCAAAATTTTGAAGTATAAACATGGGAAACAGAGGAGGGGATGAAACAAAATTACCTTCATCTATTTTAATGTGTGAAATGAAACTTCCAAGGGTGAAATTTCTGAAAGGGGGAAGATTGTGATGACCTGAACTTTTATAAATAAAATCCCCTTTGTGATTGAATTAAATTCCTTACTATGGTTATATAAATCACATGAAATTATTTGGTTTTATTATATTATATCATATTTAAATGATTTTTAAGCATCATAACCGTTGGTAATATATCTATAGAATAATGATCATATGATTATCATAAATATAGGGTTTTCATAAATCCAATTGACACAAAAAAATAAGTGATGGCCTCAAAAAGTAGGATCATACCCTCTGAATCCCATTTATTAGGGAATATTATAGAGATAGAATCAATAGTATTTTCCCTTGACTAAACACAAGATGAGATCCAATAACTAAAGAATGAGTGAAACAGTTTATGGGATAAGTTCAAGCTCATCGAGATCACAATCCAAACTATGTACGCCAAACAACCCCATAAAAATCTCACCATCACGCACCATACCCTCAGGGTGTTTTCTGGTTTAATAAAGGGATATGTATCAAGACCCTAATAATATAAATATTTATATTTTATTTTCAATATAATAATTATTATATTTACTTCTTATTGATTTACTTTATAAATGATTTTTATTTTAATATAATAAAACACAAATTGTATTTTTGTGTAATGTGAGATTTCAATTAAGAAATTCTTTTTTATGAATTAATGTATTTTAAAAATAAATAATAACTTTATAAAATAATAAAATTAAATAATTTTTATTAAATTTAAATGATATTATAATTTTTATGATGTCGTGTGTAAATTTTATAGGGGTTTGAAAACAATTATTATCAAAAAAAATCTAGCATTTCTCAATAAATGTCAATTATTGTTTTAAAATTAAAAATTCACATACTTAGAAAATTATTTTGATTAAATAAATTTTATTTTTTGAATCATCACATTGAAGTTATCCAATAGTGAATTTTTCATAATTTTCAGAGTGTCTAATTTTCAAGTGAAAATAAAAAATAATATAAATATGTTGTATGTATTATGACATCATAATACCCAAAAAGTGATGTACTAAATTTTATAAAAGGTATACACAACCAAATATATGTTTCCAATTTAAAATAATTTGTTTTTTAGGTTATTTGAGTAATTATATAAAGCCTTTATGAATCCTCCAAAACATATATTATATTTTAATGTTTTAAAATCAATTCGTTATAAACATGACTCACTTCCACATCACCAAGAGTAATATTATATTAAGTTTGGTTATTAGAAAGATATCATAGTCTATACTCCCCTATCACACCAGGGTGTGAGTCCCCCATACTATTTAGAGAGGTAGATTTGGTACTACCCCATAGAAAAAAGGACACAAGTCCTCTATCTATGGAGTAGTACTCCCCCATATTTAGGATCCAGTGTCGAGTGGGTCCTCCATTGGATTTAGTTTTACTATTGATTGTGTTGCGCAATGGTGAGGTGAGGGACCTCTATAATGGTTTTTTGAGGTTCTGCATGGTGTTGAGTATCAGAGATAGAACTTTGGGAGCTGCAAGCTGACTCATCAATCTTAGATGAGATGTGGATATAGAGATCCCATTTTTCTCTTAAATTGGGTTTCTTTTAATCATATTTGATGTTAGGTTTCTTCACCCTCTTTCATTATGGGTTGAGATGACTATTGTTTATTCCAATTTCTTCCCCTTATTATTTTTTGGGGAATCCTACTAGTTTTTTATATACTACTCCTTGCATGGGATTTTTCTACACTTATTTTTTCTATGTAATTTAAATATAGACTAGTAGTGGCTATGGTGGACCTGCTATCATTGGATATTAGTAGTATCTAGTGGAATTGTTAGTGCCGAAATATGTACCATGAGAATAGTCAATGAAGTCAAAACCAGTTTGGAGAAAATATAAGCCAAAACAGCCCAAAAACCGTCTAATGGATTCTAATTCATGAATCCATACCTCTTCATGAACCGATCGGAGCTTGTGGAGCTCCCTCGCCCAGAGATCCCCATAGTGAATTCTCAAGGAGTTGATGGTGGCATCCATGAGTATGGCAATGCTCCGTGACTGCACGTAGGACCAACACTGTGATTTTAGAGTCTAATAGATCCACACCCATTATTGAAGACCACATTTCATTTGGGAACTACATCCGAGCTTCACGAAACCCCTTTCCTATAAATACCCCATCATTCCATCCTTTGGGGGAAAATTACCTAACCTTTCGACTTCCAAATTTCTCCCAATTCATGAAGTATATGAGCATCACAAACCTGACCTAAAATAGATCATCCTAGGTATTTGAGCTTCAAAAAACCCCCTTTCATATGTTCTTGAATACCTCCACTTAAGGTGGGTATGTATTTCATGAAGGATTACATCCTTCACATAGGAATATTTCCCTATGGGGAACCAGAGGCTTGATGGATTATAAAGCCTTTAGAAAGAACTCATTTCCTGATTCATAACTTCATCCCGAGGTAGGGTCACCATGTTTCATGAAACCTACTCCTCTGCAAAGCACCTGAGCTTCATGAAACACCTATCTATGAAGCCCTAATATTTGAGAAACCCTTATCTTGGGCCTCCCAGTGCTTTATCCCTTCCGTTTACAACTCTTCACAAAGGTTGAGTGCCTAGAGTTCCCACATCCATCCAGGATTAGTCCAGTTTCACCTCAAGTCCCTATATAACACGTGCCACCTATTTCTATGGCCCAATCCACCTCAATTGTGGCCTGATATTCCCACATACCTTTTACTTCTCAGTATAGGTACGCTAATGCCTTTTGATTCTTAGCATAGACATGATAACATGGAACTTGTGATTGGACACTCTCCCCATCATTACACACTAGATTATTTAAATCCATGCCCCTCCCAAAGGTGCACAAGCGGTGGTTATGTAATCCCAAGGGGTAGGGAGTGAGCCCCCTATATCTGAGTTGCATGATGTAAAACTAACGTGTACCAATGTACTCATTACATGATGTAAAACTATAGCCTTACCCTATGTGATAAACATAGGATTCCCCATGTATGTTTATCATGGGATTCCACCTTCCCCACTCCATGGGACGAAACTCCAACACCATGGCAGCCTCAATATAAGACCCACTAACCCTATACCATAATAACAGTATGATTCATATATGAATCATAGGGAATGAGATCCTCCTCACATGGAATGAGGTACTCCTCACATAGAATGACATCTTCTATGGATGCTTCCATGTGTAAGCCCCACACCATCTCTCATTAGTGATTTTTTTTTCACAACATGAGCATCAAGTCTACTGATTCCTCTTGTTTCTCACATCAATAATGACTCATATGGGATTTTAGGTTAGTGGGGACTATGAAATACACTCAACCTCATCCTAATGAGAATCTTTATGATTGTAATCTCCAACAACCATACTAATCCTATGGGTTGCTCCTACACGTAAGACCAAACCAACCACATGATCCATGAGCATCCTCATAGATGTAAGCCCTATCATGTACCCTCAAATGGACCTTATCCTTAGGTGTAAGCCCCATCTATTCGAAAGTACATGGCATTTTATTCCCAATTAACTGGGATACATAGGAAGACTTCCCGAGGTCCAAACCTAACTCCCACATTCATCCTGATCTTCTTCTAGTCATATCCCTGATAAGATCATGCCCCTAACATGAGATACCACATCTCCTTTGGGTCTATAAATAAGATTACATGCATAAGACCCACACCATCCAACCAATAACAATCCTCTTGTGAAGGGAAACTTACATGTATAATCCCTAGTCAACCCCCCATCAATGCTACTTTCATTATGCGAGCATCCTTATGACATATTGTTAAACTACATAGAATGGTCATGTCACATGAAATTAAACTATGGCATCAAACCATGTGGGTTTTTATCCCTATCTTCTAGACATGGTACATAAAACACCTCTCTGAGGATCAATCCTGACCAATGGTAAACCTAGGTGCCCCCCCTCCAAGGGGTGCACCTTCCTGATCCACCTCTAGAGGTGTACTGATCAACCTTAAGGGTGTGACATATCAACTTTATGGGAAACACCTCCTGGATATGCCTCCAATAGTGTTTTGATCCTACCATCTAGTATACCTTTACAATGATCCCTCTTAGGGATGCACCTTTGAGGTGTGACATCTTCCCTTTATGAGACACACCTCTTGGATCTACCTCCACCAACATTTTGATCCATCCATCGATAAATCTTCTATGTGGTCCCACCACAGATGCACCTTTACGGTGGGACATATTCCCTTTATGGGACACACCTCTTGGATCCGTGTCCACTGAAAATCTAATCCATCCATCGATAAACCTTTCAAGTGCTCCCTCCTAGGGATGCACCTCCTTGATCTGCCTATATGGGATGTTATAATCAATTAACTCCATCTTAAAAATAAATTATTCTTGTGATCCAAAATATATAACTCATGATAAACATGGGATGCCTGAGGTGAAAGACATGGATGATATGTACCTATGGCGTCAGCTACCTCATGATAAACATGGGATGCCTGAGGTGAAATCCTTGGATGATACACACCCTCATCATTAGATACCTCATGTCCAACATGATGTGCCTTGGTTTCCACACCCAAGATGCCTCCATGATATTCCCTCTTATGAAGAAGAATACATGTGACCAATGTTCATATCATCAAGACATGACAACGATTCCCAATGTGACTACTCTTTTAAACTAAGGTTGATACCCTATCAAGAACCATTGGAATGTATAGATAGAATCATAGTAATAAACCAGTGTCCATAAAGAGATGGCACCAAGAATGAGTCCCAATAACATGACTTAACTCTATGAAGAAGACCTGGACTAGGAGAAAAGTTCCAAGAAGGAATACATGGAAGGAGGAACTAACATCTCATCATACCATTTTGATAAGGGAGTATATATTTCCATTTAAAGCGATGATATACACCCACCTTTTGAAATAGGGAATGTAGGGAAAAAATTATGATTCCAATGTGCATTCGACACATGTGGTGATAAACCCTAGTGAAAGTTTTGAAAAAAGAAATAGTGAACCCGACATGAAACTCTTTTCATCAACAGGGGGACTAGTATCATTTTAAAAGTAAACATATTAGCATGTCACTGGATCCAAATAGCTTGCACTAGGATCCACCAATAAAATATTGGCCCCAACATGGAACACAACAAAAATTGGGGAAGTTAATCATTGGACATTCCAGTCTATGACATCATCAGTTTATCTCTCTCTCTCCGAACATGGAATATTGGAAGACATGAAGGAATTGGGAATTGATTTCTTATATCCATAATGATAGTTGAATCATATTAATTTTTAAGACCCAAGATTTAGTAAACCAACCAACCAACATTTGCAGATACATGGGTAGAAGAAATGTTAATATGGAAATCCCACACGACTACACCTCTACCAAAACCTTAGTCTCACCTACAGTTACTGGGCTCTCACACCCTGTATCACCCTCTTAAATCATCCAGAGGAGGGTGATGGACACCCTTGTACATTGGTATGAGTAGGATGGGAACATTCCTAAAAGGTATATGGAATTCTAGGACATGGAGGATTTAGTGCATCCCCGACACCACCACCCACAAGGCCCGCGTAGGGATCCATTGCTCCCCACTATAATAGAGAACCACTTTAGGATCCTCTCCCCAGAGTGATCCTATGGCTCACTAAACTACATCAAGGAGATGGGGGATGCCCAAGTAACCATTTCTATAAGTACTTCCTAAGAGTGTCCAAGAAGGTATCCCACTAGGCCCCATCAACACCAACAATGACCATCCTTTTTGGCTAGAGAATAGGTGGACTATACACATGCTCCACCAGCCCTGGTTCAGACCAATTGACATCAATGTCAGACACAAGCCCAGAATAGTGACCTAAAAGGGAACTCATATTCCATGTATCCATTGAAACCTTCCACCATTAGCGCATTATGCTAGATCCTTGCCACTACTAAGTAGGTACCCATCTTCACTTGGTTAGGATCAAGATCTCAACCACCCTACAAGTAGGTTGGTTTGATTCTATCAATCGCTGGTGTTTTTAGTAACTATTATGAGACAGATTGTAACGATGAGATTCAATATGGAGGTCCTCCATATATAGTCTCCAACCAAATTGGGGGTCCTCCCCACTCTCACAATCAACATGGAGTCACTCCTCATGTCGCAACCGATCAATAATAAGGTCCTCCTTATGAATTTCCCCAATCAGGTGGAGGCACTCCCTGCTCTAACATTAGTCAAAGTGGAGATCCTCCCTACTTCACCAAAGATCATTATGATGGTCCTCCCCATTCTATCACCATTGACCAATATAGAGGTCCTACTCATGACACAACCCACCAGAGTGGAGGTCCTCCCCAGTCATTCAATTGTCAACATGGTGGCCCTCCCCATGCGTCCACCAACGAAAATGAAGGTCCTCCCCATGCCAGATAATATGGAGGACCTCCCAGTATTCCCGATCCTTAATAGAGAGGTCCTAACCATTTTCATTTCAATTAGTGAAAATTCCCTCCTTTCACTTTATCCCATCAAATAGGAGTTCCTACCCACTCTCATAGATGGCTTGGAGGTCATCTCCATGCTCCCACCAACCAAAATAGTACTCCCTTCTTCTTTATCAACCAGAGCGGAGGTCATACCCACTCATATATCAGTCAGCATGGAGGTTCTCCCCATATTCTCACTGACCAAATAAGAGGTCTTCCCTACTTCATCAACAACCAGAGTAGAGGCTTTCCCCGCTTTGACAACAATCTATATGGAGGTCCTCCCCATATCTCATCTAATCAAAGTGGAGGTCCTCCCTTCACTATCATCCCATAGCACAAAGGTCCTCCTCATTATCAAGAACTTACCTACCCTAAATAAACATTCCAAGGTTGAAGGGAAAACCAAATCCACAGAAGGAAAAATTCTAGGAAGTTTCATGTCATTGTAAATCCCATTTTATTCTCAGATTATAAGGTAGAATGTGATTCAATTAAAGAACCTTCACCATAGTCATCATCATCAGAGTCTGCAGTAGGATCTATATAGGTAAATTTCATGATACCAATAGGTGATATTCACAAAATCCCTAAATTTATCTTCATGTACATGTAGGTGGTGGAATATATGGCCCCTTTTTGGGGGAAGATGGTGCAGTCATCTCTATCATCTCCATTTTCCATCTCTACATCTACCCAATACCATGGAGAGCTGTTCTAAGATGGGATAGATGACGAGTATTCAGTACACACACTAATGAGTGTCATTACCCTCCTACATGAGGTAGTTTTTAGCACCTATTCCTATAAGGACGTAATGATTTAGCTAACAATACCCCCAAGAAACACTTCAACATACAGTGAACAGTCAACTCACGCAACGACTCCTCCACTGGTTATCCAAACACCGCACTGATCCACATTAGTGTTACCACCAATATATCATCCAACACCAATCATAGTGTAGGCCAACCAAGATCAGAGCCCCTCTTCTGATCAAGAAAACCTATGGGAGTGGCTCGGAGGGGGGGAGGTCCTGTGCTTCGACGTTTATGTGTGTTTTTTGCAGGCTTTATGATTTGGTTATGTTCGTGCATGATGGTTTGGCTGTGAAAATGGTGATCCGTGGGTTGATCTGATTTGATCGTTGTTGGATTCTGCCATTCAAGGGTTCATATTTCTAGATTATCTTCAAAGACTACTCTAGAATAGGTTTAGAGCTGCAGTTTTTTCACCGGACTTATGAAATTCAGATTTGGATGTTTGAGAGGGTATGGCCTTAGCCATCGGTACCGGCCCGTCTTTGTATGAGACAGCTTGTCGTGCAGCATTGGAATGGTGGAAACTGGACTTAATGTTGTTTATGCTGGGATTGGGCTTTCCTTTGTGGTTTGATTTGGTTTTTTGGCTTTTGGATGGGTATGGTTTGATGTCTTAAGTTAGTGAAGTCCTTCGACCTTTGGGTCATGTAATGTCCTATTTCCATGAAGTCTGGGTTCCCCCTTATTCCCTTAAAAGGGGGTTTATTATTATTATAATAAAAAAATTGAAGGTCTTCGGGCCGTTGGATGGATCATGTTCTGGCCAAATGCAACCTCAAACTTCAATATCCCAGAGTCCCTCAATGAGGTCCAGGTTTCATGTTTCCTCTAGAATATCTAGACAATAATATTTTACCTATGTGAACATTAGTTGGTCTACCCAAGAATCCAAGAACACTTCGACGAAATTGATCAATAGTGCACATGGTTGTGTTGGTATCACTCTAGTGGCTCAACACCTTGCATCACCCAACTACCATCAGAACCTCCAATAGATATGATTCTAGAGCCTCATAGTTCTCTATAGAATCATGTAATAAGTGTCCCCAAAAGTTCATATATGAGGCTAGGGATAGTATGCTACTCTTCATTTCAGCCCAATCCCATGATAACCTGACCTATCCAGTGATATTAAGGATTTACCTCTAGGTATCTCTATGGTAAAAATGGGTTTCCTCGAGTTTTCCAAGGAAGGGGGCACTGATGTAGAGTATGGAGGATAAAACCCACCCCCTGGTGTAGCTTAGTATCAGGTAGAACCTCATACAAGTGTCCATACCCACCATAAAAGGTAGGATCTCAGCCTTGAAGATCCCTCCACATCATTACCCATTGGTCAAAATACCATCAAGGGAAAGGGACAGATCGATCCATCCAATCCATCTAACATTTCATAAAATATATAGAACAATACCACTATCACCTCTTTTCTCTAGTGTACTATGGATCATAAGAGGATCATCGATGAATTCCTTGCCAAGAGATGCCCAGATTATGGTCCTCCTTGATAGGATCTTCCTCCTCCTCCATTGGGGTAAAATGGGTATCCATAAGTCCTCCTTGGTTAGTTTCTCCTAGTTAACCCTATGGATATCGCACTTCCTAATAGAGGATTGGTGGGAGTGTAGAACATGTGACCATGATATGAGTCATTGAATCCACCAAAGCAGCATGATAATCTCCCTTGGGACGCAGATCAATCCACTCTACCAACCGTTTAGCATGCCTAACATGTTGATGACCCTATCAACACACTGGTGGTTAGGTATTCTCATAAAGATAGAAACCCCTACCAGGATGATTTGATATCCTCTCTTACTACTCGCATTAAATCCCTAGAGATGAAATAGGTGGTGATCCCACCTGATGAAAAGATGTACCTGGAATGGGTGGAAGATACTCAAGCACCCCCCAATTTTGGGAATCCAAAATCTTCCCATTTTAATGGGATGGGTGACCCACTATATCATTTTCCTCACTTTATCTCAATGTTTAGGCCTATGTTGGGAACTATAGAGTAGTATGAGGCTGCCAAGATTTGACGTTTTTTTGCAGAAATTGGAAGGGAATGCATTCATCTGGTAAAACCAAATACCCATTAGGTATATCACTGGTTGGGAAGACCTTCAAATGTATATTCTCTACTGGTTTAGATCAACCATACATAAGACAATCAATAATGACTTTTTCAAGTGAAAGAAACAACCTGATGAGCACATTATAGACTTTTTATCCCTTTGTAAGGGCCTTACGTACTCACTCAATATGTTGGTGACTTAAGAGAATATACTGAAAATATGTGTGGGGAATGTAAAGTATGAGATGGTCCATATCCTCATCACTTAGAATTTACTAGGTGGGTTATAATATTTTTTTGACAAGCCCCAACACTTGGTGGAAGGCTTGTAGCAAGATAAGAAAGCAATTCCACTACCTATCTTGGATGTTTAAAAAATAATTTCTAAGGAATAGAATACCACCACAATATAGGTGGAGTCCCCTAAGAAGCTAGAGTAGTTGGCCCCTCCACTAGAAGAGCCTCAATGGGTGTAGTATCCTCATCAAGATCAGCCTCACCTAGTGTAGAATCGACAAGCATATCCCTGCAAAGCGTAGACACCTAAATGAGACAATGTAGCTCCATTCACTCATTAGGGACAATCTACTATAGTTCCCTTCCTAGATAGTAGAAACTAGATCTACACCTTCAAGGATTCATAGGTTCTTGAATATTTTCTTAGTTCACTATAATAAGGGATCCTGAAGCTGAAAAAGTGAAAGAAGCCCCATGAATCTGGGTGCACTGATTTTCCTGACCATTGACCATACCACAATATAATTGTAAATACCTTTTAACATTTCTATATATTTACATATTGGCTTTAAGACCAAGTGGACAAAGGTATATTCAATTTTGGAAATATCTCGGAATAGGTATCATACATCTCTGTCAAGCCTGAAAACGACAGTGAAGGTGAATGACAGCAGGTTTCCAACCATGAATATTAGAAGTATGATAACTGGTTGGATTTAAAAGTAGTCACTTTCTCCTAGGGAGTCATATGTGCCTACTTAGGCTAACCTAAACCTCTTGAAGTCACTGCGCCTCTTTCGGTTGATGCTTCTATATCCTTATTGCGACCTTCTATGTCTTAGAAGAGTAGGCGCTAACAATGAAAGGTAATGAAAGACCCCTATCAGTGCTGAAGAAATCTTATAATATTAGTGATTTCATGAATCCAGTGTTGGTAATCACCCATAGGGTCTGCCTATCATTGGTATATTCCTCTGATGGTGAGAAAGAATATGACTTTGTGAACACTGTAGAGTTAGTGGATCCCTTCATGGTCCTTGATGACATGGAGTATCAGGAAATCCCTAAAAGTACATATATCATATTCCATAAAAGGAATTATTGAGGACATTAAAACTACTATAATTATTAGGCTAACACTATGAGAAAGGTCGTTCATGTTATAGAGACCAGGAATCAACTATTGCATAGAGATCAGTAGGCACAGTCCTCCCAGCCTGCTCTGTCAGACACACAACCATAGCTGACCGTGATAATTGACCAGGAATAATAGCCACAGTCACATTGTGATCAAATATTTATAGCTAAATCCAGGACTTATCCAACACATAGTTATCCAGTAGTGGTTTTGGGTGAGTTAGCTGATGAGCAGTCAGATTTTTCCAGTACTATCTTGAATCCAGTGGTTCAACAAATAGTACCCATAGTGCCTCCTGGAAAAGATCAACCCCATGTGGGTAGAAACGAGAATTTGGTATGAAATTATGATATTCTAATTCACATATCTATCATATATTCAAGGCTCTTGATCCTTGATACCCTCCATATGTCATAAGAGATGTGTGAGTCCCTTGTTGAATCCTTGGAAATACCCCTCTAGTTTGAAGAAGAGTTAGCAACCATAGATGTATTCTATGATGAGGAGACATAGAAATCATAATTACAATATGTCATCTCATTATATAGAGAATATTAGGGCTCCCTCATGTAGGGGAACATCCTTCCACTGTATATCATCAAATAGTTCAATGGAGTGGAGATTTTCCACTATCTAGTTGACATAGGTACCTTGATCAATCTCATCCCGACCCAAACACTCTACAAGTTGGGACTAGTTGAAGGAAATTTTATTCCCTCTAATATGAAGATTTAGGGTAATTATAGGACTGATTAGAGACTATGTGGTAGAATCTGGTTGAATATTGAGTTTAGAGGCTTGGTATAAAGTACTGAATTCATTCTTTTCTCACAAGATACCACCTAAAACACGATGATGGGATGGTCTTGGATTCATATGTATAAAACATTCCCCTCCTCATGTCACCAAATATTTCAAGTACTCCCTCAATGGTTGGGTTTTCATGCTTCAAGGAGATGCATCCCCCTTTGACTCTTATGAATCCCACTATCTATATGACAACTATTACAAGAGTAAGAATAATTAGGTTTAGAAAAATGAGGTTGAGAACACCACTGTTGGAGTAATCCCATGGATAGACTTGGAAGATGCTTTCATCATATCGATTCATCGATTAGAATCTATGATTCCATACTTGGGAAGTTTCTTTGTAGTTTTTGAGATGGAAGGTTTCCTTGTTCATATGTACAAGGAACATTGGAAGATTACCTCATACTCCTACACAGGGTAAGATTGAGTAATACTAGAAGCCCCTACCACAGTGAGGTACTGAGATATTCACCCCATTCCTACCATTATGTGTCATACCCACATATTTCTCTAGGATGGGTTGAAGAGATATAATTTTACCCTCAACCATTACTTTGACATTAGGCATGGGTCCCATTGTTGAAGGCCTAATGAAATTGGCTCATAAACTACCATCTCCATGGTTTCAACATAGTAGGAGTCCCCTAGTGAGGATTATACATCCACCCATACATGCACTATCATTCCCCCATAATCAGTTATCCCATATGAACCACATCCTCCCACTAATTCCCCAATCTCATATGATGAAGAGGATTTGGAATACAATCGTCCAACATTTGAAGAAGGTGTCTCCACCACTGTCGATGAGCTAGCCTAGGTGAACCTTAGTAAAGAGGAAAATCCAATACCAACGCTAACCAGTTTAGATATTCCTCTAGAGAAATAGTAGTAGAACTTGGACTTCCTAAAGCAACATCATGATGTTTTTACTTAGTGTTATGAAAAGATGATAGAACTAGACCCTCAGGTCTCCGTCCACTGTTATGGTCTCTTGGTGAGTCATTGTGGGCTCAAAAAAGCCTCACAGGAAAAATTCACCCTTCTCATAGTGCTATTATCATGCCTAAAGTTGATAATCTTATCACATAAAACTTCAACAAGGAAGTTAAGTACCCTAAATGGGTATCCAATATAATTCTAATTAGGATGAAGAACAGGAAGATCATAGTTTTTATCGACTTTTGGGACCTCAATAACCATTTTCCAAATGATAATTTTCCCCTTACAGTGATGAAGCTATTTTTTGATGCCACATATGGGTTGTAGTATCTCTTATTAATGGATGTTAACTCTAGACACAATCAGATTTGGATGGACCTTGATGATGAGGAATCTACAGCCTTTAGAGCACCATAAGGAACCTTCTACTATCTGGTGATGCCTTTTGGTATGAAGAATGTAGGATCCACTTATCAGTGAGACATGCACCATATCTTTAAAATTATTCTTAGGATGCTAGTAGAGTTATAAATGGATGATTTGGTGGTAAAATACCACTAGAATCAGGACCATCATAGAGATCTTGAGAAAGTGTTTAGCTTCCTCCTCTCTTGAAATTTGAAGACAAACCCCTTGAAGTGTTCATTCAGGGTTACCATTGGGAAGTTTTTTAGATTGTTCATCAGATAAAGATCCATCAAAATTGACCCAGAGAAGATCAAATCCATCATCCAGATGCCTCCTTCAATAAAACGTCGAGATCTTCAAGTCCTTCAAATATACATACTGTACATATGTCGATTCATCATAAATTTTTATAGAAAGTGTAATACCTTTTACAGGATCATGAAGAAAGGTAACATCTACCATTGGGATTAAGAGTTCCAGGATTCCTTCAAGTAAATCAAGAATTATTTGGTATAACCTCTAGTTCTGATGCTACTGGTCTTAAAGAAGGCTCTGGTTCTTTATGTGATCACCTTGGAATGATCCCTTAGTGTCCTTATCACCCAAAAGAACAATGAAGGAAAAGATAATAGTTTATACCATCTCAGTCATATTCTCCTCAACAGAGAGGCTAGATACTCTCTTATTGAGAATAGATAACTCATACTGGTTTTCAAAGTTCAGAAGTTGAGGCATTATTTTCAGCAACATGAGATACAACTGGTGTACCGAGTATAACCATTTAAGTATATCTCGATTCACCTAATTTTGATAGGACGTCTGACACATTGGGAAGTGATACTTTAGCAGTTCAACATCAAATTCATTTTTCATAAACCCATTAAGGGTAAAGCACTACCATAATTCCTAGTTTCCCATCCAGCTTCTGAAGAAGTGCCTATGGACGTTGATTTCCTAGATGAGTCTATCCTTTTAGTGGATCAGGTGGTGCCTTGTTGGAAAATGAATTTTGATGGTACATCCTGGAGTCCGATGGGTATAAGTCTCAATGATCGTAGGCTCAATGAAGTAAGATATTGGATCATCTTCATCACTCTTGAACAAGATATTATGACCTACTCATTCCTATTATTTGAAGGATTCACAAACAACAAATAAAAGTATATGTCTCTCATCACTGGTCTTGAGCTGGACCTTGATATTGATGTCCCCCGCTTGCATGTTAAGAGAGATACCAAGTTAGTCATCAAATAGATCAATAGTGACAATATCTTTAGGAATCCATAGATTGTTCCCTTACTCAAGTTCACTCACCAACTAATAGCCCATTCTCATTCTCAACTAGGGGTGAATCTTGTTCCCCAATCATGGAATGATCGAGCCGATGCCTCTCCAACCTAGCCTCATCTCTTACATAGCCTGACTAAGATGATATATTCATTCATTTGGAATATCAGAGGATTATTTCTCCCCTAATTTCAAATAATGATAATAAACAACAAGTAAACTAGCTGACTACTGGTGCTTCTACATCAAGACCACCAAATCCCACCACTATAGAAGAAATCTCTGATTGGATAACCCCTTTCATTGAGTATCTCTAGCGTGGTGCTTTACCATTATATCAAGATGAGTGAAAATGAATCTGTTAGTGTGTAGTAAATTTCACCCTCCAGAGTGGGCCTAACCTTGAGAATAATCTCTTAAGACATTAGTTTTAAAGAATTATCTTCATTTTCATAAAATGAGAATAGATTCTCTAGGTTATGTATAAATTTCATTATAATAACCATGCTATGTATTTCATATTTAAAAAATATTTATTACATAAACTTGCACTTAATAAAACTCATAAGATCAAGATTTATAGTGTCTTTGGGGCTTAGGAACATTATATAAAAAATTAAAACATGAAATACCCATCTTTATTGAAAACTTCTTTTACATGACCACAACATTCCTTCGTACTTATCATTTTATGGGATAACCTAAGGACATACACAAGAAAAGGGGTGAGATATAAAGACCAGTAAGGGAATAAACATGAAATAACATAACGAAGACAATATATTTTAGACAATAGACATATAAATGGAGCATAAAAGAAACATGAACATAAAGGCATGATATATCATGATAATCATAACATGGAAATGTGACAACAACATACAACATGATATTAACATGATCCAAGGAACATTGCACATGAATTAACATGAGTAAACCCTCATTGAACATGAATTAGAATGATTAAAACCCCATTGAACATGAATTATCATGAGTAAAACCTAATTTAACATGTCATATCATGATACTAAACATTACCCAATGCATTGAAGTGTTATCAAGGTACACCATTAATAAAAATTTCATTTCATGCATAAGCATGCCGCATAGATCATATAACATGGAATCATTCAAAAAAATAAGTTATTAAAAAATAAAATAATGTGGAATAAATAAATTTATGTCCCTAATCAATAATTATATGAGCATAAAGGTGAATACCCTTGGTAGAGAAATGAGTTTGATATTCCCTACACGATGGAAAATCGTAGTGCAATTTTGGCAGCATAGCGGCAGCAAATAGAAATTCATAAAATAGGTTGATGAGACAGAAAGGGGTATATAATAATTTATACATGAAATTAACAATAAGGGTATCGGGTAAAATTATACCCCAACACATTAAATATAATTTAAGATTCATAATATAAAAGAAGTTCTTGAATGAGACTGAGGAGAGAGAAAATCCTTACGAAATTTCAGCCTGGTAATAGGTGTATAAGGGAGGGATTAATGAGAAAGGGGTATCTCAACATTAAAATATAATAAGGGTAGTATGTGTGAGAAAATAAAACATACCACATCATTTTTAATTGAAAATAAAAGGGTTAACAATATAAGGACAATTGGTTAAAAATGAGAAAGGAAAGAACCCTTATGGAATTTTTGCATAGTAATGAGTGCGCTTAAAGGATCATAGGGGAGAATAATGGGAGTGAAAGGAAGATGAATTAATTTATACATAAAATTTAAAGAAATTTATCATGGAACATAATATCCTAACATATTAAAATTTAATTTAAGAAGCATAATATAAATTATGTTCTTGAATGGAAATGTGAAGAGAGAAATTCATTATAGAATTTCAGCATAGTAAAAGCTTAGGTAAAGGCCCAAATGAGGAGGAATAAACAATCCCTAATTCACATAACATAAAATGGAAAGTAGTTAATTTATTATAAAAGGATGAAAATATAACAAATTGAAATTAAAAAGACCAATTTTAAATAAGGTTATTGAATTAAAAGGAAGATAGGAAGGTGAGGATCCCTTACTTGGATGTGTGACCCCAAAGGCTTGGGAGAGACTTGTTGGGGGATTAGGGACCCTTGGGAGGACTATAGGGAGTATATAGAAGAGTGTTTATGTTATTAAAGAAGTTTTAGTGAATATTAATGGGTGATTGTGTGGGTTTATATAGGAAAGGTGGGGGAATTATTTATTATTTTGGTTTTGGACACTACACACTAAAATATTCAAAACCACAAACCATACCATGGTTTTTGCCCATGGTTTACGGAAAAGGGGAATGGTATACATTATTTTATAATTATAAGGTCTAAATATATTAAAATATTTCCCTTACTTATGTGGAGGTGAGTCATACTTTCAAGGAAATGATTTTAAAATCTTAAAATATATTATATGTTTTGGGTGATTCACTAAGGATTTATAAAATAAATAAAATAAATAAAATAAACTTAAAATTACATAATTTTAAAGTAAAAAAATATATTTGTCCTAATTCCCCTTTTATATTATTTATTACATCGTTATTGGGCCATTATGATGTCATAAAACACATTATAGATTTATACAGTATTTAATTTTTTCCAAAAAATTCGACTGTGTCAGAAAATTATGAAAAAAATCACCATTGGATATTTTAGACATCATAATTCCAAAAATAATATTAATTGTATCTAAATAATTTTCTAAATATGTTATTTTTCTACTTTTAAAATAAAAACCAACATTTATTGAAAATTGATGGGTTTTGACAAAAACAATTTTCAATCCTTAATAAAAACTACACATGACTTCATAAAAATTATATGATATTTTATATTTAATAGATATTATTTGATAATAATATTTTATTAAAATATAATTCATTCCAAAAATTAATTAATTCATCAAACTAAATTATTTAATTGAATTTAGAAATACAATTTCTGTTTTATTGTATAAAAATATAATTCTTATCTAACTGATTACTTAATCATTTATAGAGTAAAATAAATAAATAATAGATATAATAATAATTTATAATTAAAAGGAGTTTCTTTATAAAAATATTTAACTATAATAACATTATTAATAAAACCTTAGTTTAATATAATAATTTATATTTTTTTTAAAAGTACCATTTTACCCGTAAAATCAAATTTTCAAATTCATCATATTTTTAAGAAAGACTGTTCTTAGAATGGAATTAATGGAATATGAATTTTATTTATAAAAAGGTATTACATAGTAACTAATACCTTGTTACATAACCCTTTATAACACTCATATATAACCAAAGGGTAAGGTTTGCGATGGTGATAGACTCTTGGGGTGGCTTTAATAAAATCTCCCAAGTGGTGATTTCCTCCAATTTGAACTTCTCTTGTAGGAAATTTCATTCAAGCTTAAGATATTGAATATCGGCTTGGGCTTGGTCTAGAGCGAAACCCAATTACACTACCTCTTTCTCATGCTCTAAAAAATGGGCTTCATATGGCATAATTTTAATTGTAGAGGCCGTCAACTATTCTTTCTAAATTAATTTTCCATTGTCATCTATATTTATAAACAATAATTATAAAATTAAATTTATTATTGATTCCAAAGGTCATATTGATCAATGGTCCAGTGGTCACATAATGGTCGAAAAATAATAGTTACATTTCAATTTATAATTATATAGTTTTAATTAATGTGGTAGATTAAAACATACATTTCCAAAAACAAAATATTATTCAAAAGTTCAGGTCGTTACATTCAAGGTAAGTCTTGTATTGCTCATCATCTAGGGTTGAATATCTCCCACTAGATTTAGAGGGTGGGCCATTTTTGTCCCACCATGGTTCACGACTGCATCAAGTTTTCCAAGAGGTTCTATTCATTTCAAATCCATCACAACTATTTTGCACCGACTATAAGATCCCCTTTATACTACCATGTATTCTTATCCCTTTTCAGTATGGGGAATCAATGTCATGGAACCATATCCATCAGAAATAGCTCACCAGTGTAGGTTCATTATGACCACAATTGATTTATTCTAAAAGTTGGAATAAGTGATTCATTTTAAGGATTTGAAGGCCCAATATATGATTTAATTCATGAGATCCCACATCAGCTACCGATTTGGAGTCCCTCATTCCATTCTCACTAACAATGAAACCAACTTCTGAGCTTTTTAGCTAAATAAGTTGTACGCCATGTACAACATTCGTTCTGACCATACTTCCCTCTATTATGATTAGTAAAATGAATAGATCAAGATATTCAATAAAAACTTCTCCAAAATTTTGCAGAATATGGTGGGCCAGAACAAAAATAGTTGGCTAGACAAGCTCCCAAACACTCTCTGTGCCTATTGGACGATGAATTAGAATTCCACCCAAGTGACTCTATATTCATTTGTGTACAGAACAGAGCCAGTAATTCCTATAGAGATTCATTTTACATTAATCTAAATAGATTTCTATGTCCAAAAGACACTAGAAAGAATGGAAGAAGTTCATTTAGCTGAGTTGGAATCCCTCAAAGAGATCGGGATTTAGGCCTTAAACAATCTAGAGAGGCACCAAAATAATATATCCAGAGAATTCAACAATAAGGTTCATCTCCACTCTTTTCTCCAGTGTTACATAGTACTGGCTCTCAAAAATCAAATGATACCCAGAATTAAGCCACCAAAGTTAGAGCCCAAGTGGGAAGAAACTTATATCATTCAACAGGTATATTCCAATGGTGCATACTATTTAATCACCATAGATAGAGATAAAATTACTCCTCCTGCAAATGATAAGTTTATCAATAATTACTTCACATAAAGGGGAGACAAAGGTTCAAGCTTCATGACCTTAAATTGATATTCCATGTTCTGGAATCATGACATTAAATTGTGTGTGAGACTCCCAAGTAATGTGTTGTTCGTTATGGGCCTCTCAGGCTCTCATTCACATCAGGTTACTCATTTTCTTCCCCACTTACCCCTTTTGGTTGAGATTATTCTCTCTTTGGTCTAAACTTTATGACCTTAAACTAAAAGTTTACATCCTTACCACATGATATTAAACTACATGGACCAGTCCTGTCACACAACTTTAAACTACATCGCTATCATCCTAGCCACATGATGATGAAATACACAACACCAACATCCTAATTGAATGAAATTAAAATACATAATAAGTATCATCATAGATGCATGACAAGAAACTAAACAGAACCATAATGTTCTTTCCTGATAGGAAATCACCCACGACATCAATCATCTACCATGCCATATCCAAGAACTATGTGCACCTTGATTGCTATCCACATAGGATATGTAGTGATGCCTGGATTTTACATCCTGGTAAAGCCACCCCAAAATAAAAAAATTCCCCCTCTCTATGTATTTTTCAGACCTACACATGGATATTTTCTTCAAGAACTATGCATGTCTTGATTCTTTCCCTCACATGATACATAGTGACACCCAAACTTCTCATCTATGGGACTAGTCATTAATTTTTTAATCCACCTCCACTCTTAGGCCCTTTTTATGGAACATTGTGTCTATTTGAACCATGTTAACATCCGTTTTCTTAATCCTACATGATATATATATTCATTAAAGAAATATACTATCCAAATTTTATGGCCTAAAACTAAGAACCATATGGTAGGAACTCTATGACCTTAAATTGGGAACCCAAGTCTAAGCATCATGACATAAAACTTTATGCAAGCCTCCATATGAATTCATATGTGGTGTGTGGGCCTCCTTGGTCCTCATTCATATCGTGTTTTTTATTCCACCACATTACATATATCCCTTTTGGAATACTTACCCCATGGTCCATAATTTATGACCTTAAACTAGGAGTTAATTTCCTTAATTCCTAATATTAAACTGAGATTTTACCCTGAACAAGTTCTGGATGCCTCACAATAATTGTGGGATTCTTTAGTTCCTTTTCTAGAGAGGATTCCCCCACCAATGTTGGTCTCTAACCACATTTTGTTTTTAGAACTATGTGCGTCTTGATTCCCATACACACGAGATATGTAGTGATGTATAATAATTTTTCCTTTCAGACGAGCTATGAATTCATCAACCCTTCGAATCCTTGGCCCCCATCATGGTCTAGGAAACATGACCTAAAAATATTCATAACAAGTCCTAGCATCATTAATCTAAACTGTATGCAAATATCCTAAGGAATGTGTTGTGTGGTGTTGGATGCCCCTGGTCCCCCATTCATGTGGGGATTATCATGACACTGCCCTACACATATCATCTACAGATTCCCCTCTTTGGTCCAAACTTTATAACCTTAAATTGATATCCTATACTCTAATAATGACAAATTTATACTATGTGTGAGACATCTTTTAAATGTTTTGTGTGGTGTTGGGTACCCCTAGGACCCCATTCATGTTGGTTTTATCATGAAACCTCCCTAAACATACCTATTTCAAAAGATCCCTCTCTTAGTTCCAAACTCCATGACCATAAATTGAGAGTACAAGTTCTGACATCATGACTTTAAACTATGTGAATGCCTCCTTGGAAAAGTGTGATGTGGCATTAGGATCCCCCTGGTACCTCATTCAAATCAGGTTTGTCACTCTGCCGCATCACATGTTCCCATTCTGGGTAGCCTCCTTCCCTAGTTATGAACTCTATAACCTTAAACTAAAAGCCTATGGTCCATGAAACATGATCTAAAAATGTTTTCAGTGGGTATGCACTATATAAACTTAAACTAAGAGCCTATGGTCTTGAAAAAATGACCTAAAACTGTTTACAATAGGTTTGAGCATTATAAACTAAAACTATTTGCATCCCCTATATTCTGAGTTGCATTAATTTAAACATCATAGCCTAACGTCATGAAATCATGATGTTAAACTATGATTCCACCCTATTTCAAGCCATAATTCTTTCGGTTCCCTCTTTATAGAGGATCATCATCACTGGAATTGGTCTATTATCATGCCATGTTCCAGAGCTATGTGTGGCTTGATTACTATCTTTATGGGATATGTAGTAATGCCCAAATTACTTTTCTTTTGGCATAGCCACAAATATATCAAATAATCTGGCCCTCTGGCCCCATTCGGATTTGATATTTATGAACTTAAATTAAGAGTCAAAGTTCCGACATCATGACTTTAAACTTTGCACAGGTCTTCCTTAGGAGTGTGTTATGTGACATGGGTAACATTGGGCCTCATTCATACCAGGTTATAATTGTCACACTATGTAAATCCCTTTCATAATAATTTCCATCATGGTCCTCAACACATGAAATTAAACTATATTCTTAATTTGGAAAATTTTAGGATGCCTCTTGAAGAAGAGATGATGTTTACCCTGTTTTAAATTAGGATTACACATATGAGAAGTATTGGATTCTCAACAAATGTTACACCATGATCTTAACATTTGATTCCTCACAATAACCTTAGGATTATTTAATTTCCTCATTAGATAGAAATCAACCCCACCATTTTTGGTCCCTTATCACATCATGTCCTAGAATTATGTGTGGATTGACTCCCATCCTTATAGGATATGTAGTGATGCTTAGACTTATCATCTCCGGGCCTAACTTAAAATTAAGTACCCTTTTCCACCTTAGCCTCATTTATGATCCATGTATTATGACCTTAATCTATATGCAGGTTTCTATGTGGTACATGATACTCTTTTTCCTCCTTAACAACATGTTTTATCCCTTTAATTCCATATATATATACCCTTGGGGTGAACATTTTCCCTATAGTCCAAATGACATGACTCTAAATTATCCAACACGGTCTAGACCGTAAAACCTTAAACTATGTGTGTCACCTTCCATGAATATGTGTGGCTTGATTCCCATCTTTATGGGATACATAGAGATTCCTAGAAATTTTTATTCAAGACCAGATGTAAATCCTTCTGGCCCCTTGGACCTAGTTATACTCCTCGTTATATGACCTTAAACTATTCATAAAACCTGAGTTTGAATCCCACTTTCCAATACACCACATTTCACACATCGAGTCTTCCTCAGTTTGAATTTAAATCACCCTTAAAATCTATATGAACCCTATAATGATGATGGTATCATGTCATTTTTATCTCACCACCCATCCTGGGACATTTCCCTAATGGATCTCTAGAAGAAAACAATAGACCTTGTGTTTTGAACATGGTCAATAGTCGATCTTACATTTTCTCGTATCATTCTTGATTGGTGTAGTTGATATTCATTTATTTCAAATATGTTCAATAGTCTATACCTACCCACCAGTCACCACTAATTTAGACCTCAAAAGTCTCAGCTTACCTCCATTATAGTTCCTTGTATCTTAGTGGAATTACAATACCCCTGGTGTCACCCCTAATACACACTTCCACATGTTAGAAAAACCCTCTTACCATTCCTTGTTTTCTAAACTGATCATGATTTGTGTGGGCATAGGATCCCTGGTAGGGTGTGTAATGATGTTCTTGAGCTACAAAAAGGATCCCTTAGCCCAAACTCCATGAACTTAAACTGGGGGTTCAAGTATAATCATTATGACTTCAAACTATATACAGGACTTCATCCTTGGGATATATTGTGTGGTGTTTGTGTCTACTCATCCCTCATTCACATTGTATTTTTTAATTTGTCACACTAAACTTGTCTATCTGGGATATTAATCCCATGGGATAGCCAGTACGACCTTAAAACTATGTGCAGTTTCTTAGTTATATGACGTTAAAACTATGAGATGCATCCTGATCACATGATGTTAAACTATAAAATGATACTTCCTCACCATATGACGTCAAAATACACATATGATGTCCTAACCATATGATGTTAAACTGCATATCAATCACCATTTTTTCCTGATGTAAAATTGCAGGGTATCTTAGGCCCTTGCCTAAGACCCCTTTCTTCAGTTTCGGTCATCTAATTCATTGATCACATTCCTTCAGCCCTCACTCAATATCTAAGATGATAATACCCTATAATATGGGTCTAATATCTTCTTAAAAAAATACGCCTAAACTAATGTTCTCTAATCCATGGTGGCATAATTTCAAGAGTGTTGGAGTCTATTATAACATTCCATCACTCCATTCCCATGATTCAAATACCCCTTAATTCTATCCTCATCCTCTTCCAAATTTTAATGGACACCCTAATGGATTGGTCTCTTGTCATTTTTTTGGCTCACCTACTATCATGGGCCAACATCCCAGAAGTCTTTGGATGACATTCCAAGACAAGTTCTGTGTTTCGAACATGGTCATCAGTTGACCCTCGTTTGTTTGTCCTCATTACAGGATAACAATACAGATGTTGTGTTTCAAACATAGTCACCAGTTATCCAATATTTCCATGAAACTCTCCTTGTGTTCTAAATTTTGGGAATTTTGATTCACAATTTTCATTATCCTTTGTTCGGATTCAATTCAATGCCCTTGGAATTATCTCATTCATGCACTAGAGTATGTTGGAAAAGAAAGTTAGCTGTTATGAGATTCATGTTCTCTAACCAAAACTTCACTCATCATGAACACTCCTAAATTTAATTAAAAAATAGCAGGCCGTGATTGTTTGATGGATATTTTTTTATTCTCATATGAAAATCAATCACATGGGCATCCATTATTTCTCACACCAATAATGACTCATGTGAGCTTAGGGGTTGATCATTGGTTACCTCACAAATATAATCAAAGTTTGATAATTAAAATAATTAAAAGAAATATTTACATAGACATAGAAAATTTACATAAGAAAATTAGAAAACTATGGAGTTGGTGAGGGTCATCCACATGTTGGATCCTCTACTGAGTACAAAAAATTACCGTTATGGCTCTACTCTAGCAATCAAGTGATGAAAATCCGCCAGTCTCTGTCAGGTGGCATCCAAGGCCTACTATATCCTCCTAATCTCTACATCCTCCTCACTAGAAAAAGTACAAATCTAGTCAAACCTGATCTATGCACTATCCTGTTCATCCCAGAGATCGGGTACATGAAGTGCTACTTGCCTCATCCGCCTCTCGACCTCATCCAGTTGAGCCCTTAGTCGGATGATGAATTTAGATTGATTTTTGATGAAAGCACCACACTCTTTCATTTTTTCTTCTAAATAAAGGATTTCTTGGTTAACTTCCTCAATCTTCCTCATATTGTCAGGGCCCTGCTGGTGCCAAGAAACCACCAAATGATGGCTTCCCTCACATACCCGCTTAACAAGGAAGTCACAGACTAGAGTGTAGAGACTATGGGAATCTACCCCTACAGTTATTAGGTTATGTAACTAGTGGTGGAGGGACCCCATATAGATAGATATGTGAAATGAAGCACTATATATGACCCACTCTCCATGTCAGACTATGCAATTTTCTTCCACAGCCTCAAACTCATAATCCTCTTGTTCTTCAAGAGGTCCAGGCTCATATTCAGGGAAATCTTTGAGAATGGTGGAAGATGGATCCTCTTCTAAAATACTCTCAGATCGTCTAAACTCTATATCATGAGGTCAGTCATCCTCACATAACCCTTCCTCTGTAGCTAGCCCGACCGCCACAACCTATTTGACCCTTTCTGGTGGGAGAGCGGCATCTACTATCACCACATCATCCCTAGGTGAAACTAATGTGAGTTTTGGCACTGAGGGTTGGGTTTCAAGAGACAATCAAAATTCCATTCTAAAATATGTTATCAAAGCATAAGAAGGAAATAATGGAGTCAAATAAATATAGGGTAAGATAACTTATATGAATTGTGTACTCCAATGAGAAGATCATGAAGATTCATGAGTAGTTCCCGAGGAAAAATATCCTCCGTGACCACTGCCTCAGCTTCAGGCACCAATGTTTTTCTTCTTTTAACTAAAATGTTAGGATGGGACCCCACACTTTCCCCTTCATGGGATGAGTTCTAGAAGACCTCATTTTTAGGTCCCTCTTGGACCTCCCCCCTCCTCCACAATTTATTCCTATGTGAGTGAAAAAGAGTCAGACAATAGTTTTATAGAGTACAAAAAGAAGGTTATATCATAGGCACATAATATCTAAAAATTTACCCGATCAGTAGTGACACTTCCTCTGAAAAGGGAGCCTCAATGTGAATTACTTCTCCCAGACTCATCTGACTCCTCAAACAAAAGAGTGCACACAACCAGTTCAATTGTTGACAATTATGGGGGAGAGGTCATGTTTAGCAACACCTTCACCTAGTCAATCAGTGGGTGAATAGTGAAATAGTAATTCACTATTTCCTCCCACTCTATCACTTACCGCTCCCCTTTATCCCATGACAAATGGAAACCGGACTTGGAATGACTAATCCCAGTGAGACGTATCCTGTATTTATTGAGATTTTTCCACATCTCGTGAACACTGGACAATGGCATGAAGACATACATATTTTCCCATAAATTAGGAGAAAAGAAATCACTATGAATGTCCATTCAATGTAACTGATTCTTTTGATCTTGGAGGAATTTCATAGGGACTACCCCAGATGGATCCCCTTCCTCCCAAGTCCACCTACACAAGAGCATTGGACCTGATGTTGCTACTCCTCTCCCATCACCTCGTTCCTTTTCAGGGCCATGAACTACGAGACCCACTACTAATGTTCTTCTCATTAGACCAGATCTTCCACCATGATGCCCTACAACCGCTGTTCGGCCCTAGCCCCATGGTGGAGGGATCACCCCTTCATGGCTCAAATATCCTGCAGTATCAATGTGACTCTAGGATATGATATCTCTCGAATATTTGTGTAGTCATGAGAAATCCCATATGTATAAGTGGGTAGAGGCATCTCATTCCACATATTTTCATATTCCCACACAAAAATGTTCTATAGTTGCCTCATCACTAAAGGGTGTCACTCATAACGCACATATGAGTACACCATCAGGGTCAACCTTTGTAGACACCTGAATTTTCTTAAAAAACAATATGGATTGTATGGTTCACACACCAGCTCATAGTTGACCCTTTATACCAGTACCCCACCTCAAAAAGCCAAAAGGTACAATATTTACTCCCTAGTCCCTGCACCATTATCAATTACCACCCCGATCGATAAGGGGAACGGGTGAAAGATGAAATAATCCACCAACCCAACCTTATCCAGCATGTGTGCTAGGCCCAAATAGAATGGGTAACTCCCAACGATGTTCCAGATTTCCTTTTGGAAAATTTTTAGGGGAGGGTAAATAGAGTTTGGGTACTTATAACCCTAACATGTGTGCAGCCACCTAGCTATACAGAGAGTGAAAAGGCCTAAAAACATGTAGTAGTGTCTTCCCTTCAATGATGTGCTAACGTACTTTGTATAACATCATCAGCATAGGGAAAATGAGGTTGACATGCTACCCCATATGTAGCATCACCCTAATTATGAAGGTGTTGATCTAAACCCCCATGTGTGCATCCCTCATTGGGATAAACCACCCATAAATGAGAACCACAATGAACCCTTCCATCCTGAATATGGGTTGATCTTCAGTCTTGAAACTATATCCCCACATATGCCACTGGATTACTTCCAGAATATACTAGTAACGCCCTCCTTTCCCCATGGATATCCCCAGGGACATGTGCGTGGCCTTTTTGGATACATCATTATTGTATACTTCTCCTTAAATTAATTATCTATTGGTTCGTTCAAGAATTATTTGAACCATTGCTTGAAAGGAATGTCCCTCATCCTTGACTTCTCCTTACTGTTTCCCTACACCAGATCGAGTAGTGCCTTCACCAATGAAAAAAACTGCTCCTTATCTTCCCATAGATTCTATGTGGAGAGAAATTCATCATACATCATCCATATAATTAGGATATCGATGATTTTTTGAAGTTCCCAGTGGCTGACACCAACCTCCCCATGATGAAAATGAAATGTATTGGTCCTCAGTGACCATTTACTCAGCATCTCAGGCATGATATCCTATGACAAGTATACATGGAACTGAGAACCCCATGCTTCCTCATAGATTCCTACCCACTTCATCTCTGCTTCAAATTATCGACATGATGCACATTCCCAGTAGGCCTAGGCCCACTCATGTGTGAATGCACACCCTGGTGAAAGTTCTATCCATTGTTTGGTCCATTATGCGGGTTCCTCCAAGCCCGTTTTGATCATCATAAAATACTATGATATAAATTCCTCATCCTCCAACATATCCCCTTCAACATTTTTGATATGGTTATGGAGACAATCCATTTTGATGGGGAATAATTCTTCCAGATATGACCTGAAGCAACCCAGTGCCACTAGTACCACCCTGATATTCCCCTAAAATAGTAGGATAGATCATCCTTACTCACCTATAGTATAAATAAATATTCCATCAAGATGAATCCATAAATTGGAAGCCTCATTCAAAAATGATACTCCCATTGAGCCTCTGACATCATTCTAAGTAATGATTCATGGTCTGACGCGCTTCAGATGCACTTCCTGATCATGATGTTGTTCGCAATTTATTCCCTCTAAGAAGCATCTAGAATGAAACCCTTATAAACTCTTTTAGAATCCATTAGATTAGAGACTTAAGTGTTTTATGAGTCTAGTTCATGAAGGTATTTTTTAGATCTTGTTATTAGAGCATGTTTCATGGAGATATGGGGTGAAGTTCTACCTTCACGAATATGTGGTTCATGGTGTCCATTTCACTAAGAATCATTCATGAAGAAAATGTCATGAAGTCCAATACGCTAAGGAATATTTCACAGAGTGAGAACACTAGCTTCATGAAAAGAGAAAAAATGATCTTTTCTTCACAAGAAGTCAAGTGCCTTTGAGGGACCCCACCATGCTATTTATAGGTGTATGGTTGGGCCACACTTCATGAGGGCATTCATACCAGTGACCATCATGAAATAACATCATGCATAATAATTGTGAATGATAACCACAAAAGGGAGTACATTTTCAACTTTTAGTGACTCTTTCTTAGAATATAACCCTCATTTTCTCATTAGCTCCCATTTAGAGGGGGGACAGTTTTTGTCACCAAAATATGTTCTACAAGAATATTCAAGGAATTCCTAGCTATTTTGGAGAAAATCCAAGCCAAAATGGAACAAAAAACCTCCAATGGAGTCTTCTTCATGAAGCCCAACCTCTTTTCAAATTGTCCAAATCTCGTAGAGCTCCCTGTATGAGGGATCCCCTTCACGAATGTGTGAGGAGTTAACGGTGGGCTCCATGAGTCTGAAGACACTACGCGGCCATGAAAATGATTAACAATGTGCTTCATGAGTCTGAAAGATCCATAACCATTCACGAATCCTATGTTTTATTACCAAACCATATTCCAATTTTTTTAAAAACCTTTCCTATAAATACCCCCTTATTACAACCTTTGGGGGATGATTACCCAAACTTTCAATTTCTAAATTTTTCTTAATTCACAAATCATTAGAGCACTGCAAATCCAACTAATAATGGATCATCCAAGGTACTTGATCTTCATGAAACCCACTTTCATATCTTGTTGAATACCTCCACCTAAGGTGGGTATGCATTTTGTGAAGTCCTACATCCTTTTCGGTGGAAGAAGTCCCTATGGGGAACATGAGGATTTTGGAGCATTAATCCTGAATAAATCACTCCTTTAATGAGACAGAACATCATCCTGAGGCAGGGTTACTATCTTTTGTGAAGCCTAATCCTCCAAAAAACCCTATAACACCAAGAAGAACCTCTATATGAGGCCCTAAGCTTCATAAAACCCCTATTATGGGACTCCCCGTGTTATCTACCTTTTGCTGACACCTCTTCATGTAGGATACGTGACTAGAGCCCCCACATCCATCCATGATCAGTCCAATTCTACCTCAAGTCCCAATGTGACATGTACCACATATTCCTATGGCCCAATTAACTTCAAGTGTGGTCCAAGATTCCCACCAACATTTTTATTCTCTGCATATGCACACTAATTCCCTTTTCTATAAATATAGACACACTAATGTGGACCTCATGATTGAATAATCCTCCCCATCATTACCCCTAGAATTTCTAAATCCATTCCCCTCCCAAAGGTGCATGAGTAGTAGTTATGTAAACCCAAGGGTTAGAGTGTGAGTCCCCCATGTTTGAGCTACATGATGTAAAACTGCCTTGTACCAACATCCTCAAAACATGACCTAAAAATATAGTCTTACCCTATGTGATAAGCACAAGATGACCCATGTATGGTTATCATGTGATTCCACCTTCCCCATTACCTAGGATGAAACTTCAACACCAGGGAAGCCTCGGTGTAATCCCCACTCACCCTATTCAAAAATAATAATATGATCCATGTATAAATCATAGGGTATGGAATCCTCCACACATGGCATGAGATCCTCATCACATGGAATTACATCCTCTATGGGAAGCTTCCATGCGTAAGAACCACACCATCTCTTGTTGGTGCTTCTTTTGTGGAATGAGCATCAGGTCTACTACTTTTTCTTGTTTCTCAAACCGAGTATGACTCATGTGATCTTAGAGGTAAGTGTGGACAATGAAATCCACTAAAACTTATACTAATTTGAATCCTCCTATGTTTAAGACCAAATAACCATACTCATCCTATGGGATTCTCCTACATGTAATCCCCAACAAACCATATGCTTTATAGGCATCCTCACAGGTGTAAGCCCCATAATGTCCCCTCAAATGGGACTCCTCCTTAGGTGTAATCCCCAAACATTTTGAACTATGTGGGATTTGATTCAAAATTAAATGGGATATTTAGGAAGCCACCCTGAGGTAAAAATCCAACATCCACATCCATCCAAATCTTCTTCGGTTCACGTATCATATAGGATCATGCCCCTCACCAGGGAGACCACACCTCCTCTAGGTCCATTGGAAATCTTACACGCATAATAACCACACCATACAGCCAAGATCAATCCTTTTATTAAGTTAATATTACATGTATAATCCCCAAATAATCCCTCACTAATGCTCATTTCATGGAACAATCATCCTTACCACATGATGTTAAACTGCATGGATTGGTCCTATCACATGGCTTTAAACTATAGAATCAAACTACATGAGTTTTGATCCTTGTCTTCTAGACAGGGTATGTAGGATTCCTCTATGCAGTTAAATCCTAACCAATGGTAAACCTAGGTGCCCCCTCCTAGGGGTGAACCTTTCTGATCCACCTCTAGATGTGATCTAATCAACCTTCATGGTGTGCCATCATCCCTTTATAGGATACACATCCCAGATCCTCCTCCACTAGCGTTATGATCCACCCATCTGGTAAAACTTTATGGTGCTCCCTCCTAGGGATATACCTTAATGGTGTGACATTTTAACTTTATAGGAAACACCTCTTAGATCCACCTACACTGGCATTTTTATCCATCCATCAGTAAACCTTCTAGGTGCTCCCTCCTGGGATGCACCTTAATGGCGTGACATCTTCCCTTAATGGGACACACCTCCTTGATTTTCCTCTACCAGAATTCTGACACATATATTGATAAAACTTCTAGGTTCTCCCTACCAAATGACTCACCTTTTTGATTCACCTCCCTGGGATGTTATGATCAATTAAATTAATCTCCAAAAGTTGTTACACTTTTGATCCCAAATACATACCTCATGATAAACATGGGATGACTGAGGTGAAATACTTAGAAGACATGCACCTATAGAATCAAATACCTTATGATAAACATGGAATGATTGAGGTGAAATACTTGGATGATACATTCCCTATGTATTAGAAGTATTAGATACCTCTTGATTGAAATGATATGCCTTGGGTTCCATGCCTAAGATGCCTCTATGAGATTACCTCTAATGAGGAAGAATACATGTGAAAAATGTTCATAGTGTCTAGATATACTAGTGATACCCAATGTGACAACTCTCATAACTGAAATATACTACCCTATCAATACCCATAGTAATTTCTAGACAAAAGTAGCATAATTAACCAGTGTATACAAAGATATGACACTAGGAATGAGTTCCATAAAAACGACTTAACTATATGAGGGAGACCTAGACTAAGTGAAAAGTTCCAAGGAGTAATACATGGAAGAAGGAACCAAAAAACCATCATAATTTTTTGATCAATCTGTAGACATAACTATTGAAAGTGATGAAATCCACCCCCCTTTCAAAAGCATGATTGCGGGGAAACAATTATGATGCCAGCATGCATTTGACATGCGAGGTGACACACCCTGAAAAAGGCATCGGAAAAAAGCACCGAAAATGTTTGTAACAACCCAAAATTCTGAAAGAATAACATTTTATTTGATAGAATATGTGACAAGAAACACCAATATTAAACAACCCACAAAATACATTTCTTTATTTTCAATCTTTTCAATTGATTAAGAAACATTAAACCCCTAGTCTAAATGAATCGTAATATAGTATACCATTATAAACTATCCATTAAATTGGTGGGTATTAATAATACAAATTAAATTATAAAAATTATGGTAATATATTTATTATAAATAAAATAAGATTCATTTAAATGAAAAAGAATGTAATCTGAAAAACTATTTTTTTCTAAAAGACAGTTTAGTTGTGATTTTCGAACATGATTTAAAATTAATTTTTATGTGTTTTATAATTTTTTTGATAAAATAAACTTAATTTTTGAAAAAATAATATCAAAATTATCTTTTAGAGAATTTTTGGTATTTTTTTTGAAAATTTTAATTTTTTGGATAAATAGTTAAAAATACTAAATTTTAATTGAATATTATCTTTTTATTTAAATAATTTATAATGTTAAATTATATTTTTAATTTGTTTTAAATTAAAATTAGTTAAATTATATTTTTATTAATCCAATTTAGTTCATTGGAATCATTTCCATATTGAATTTCTATATAAACACCTTTTAAACTTTTTAATATTTTCTTTTTAAAAACCCAATATCTCGTCACATATACAGGATTAATATTAATTTTTTTTTGACTTTTGTAAATTAAAATTTTCAAAATATATTATATATATTTAATCATCATAATTTAAATTATCTAGTAAGTTCAACTTAATTTTTTAACAAAATGCACAGTGAAACCAGTAAAAATCATTTACCTTGGTTAAGGAAAAATGGATTTACAAGGGAAGTAAACTAAATATATAAGGGTTAAAATGACCTAATTTTTTTTAAACATCTATTTTATGGAAATATTTATTCTTTATAATGTATAATATAATAATACATTTTGAACCATTGTGATTTTTTAAAAACTTGGGTACACATTTTTCTTTTCAAAAATTAAAAGTGTACCACTTGCCTAAAATATAAAAGGCCACCCCCTATCCACTCTTCTTCACACCTTAACTTTTTGGTTTGGACAATATCTACCCAAATAAATTCCCAAATTCTATCCCATAATAATAAAATCATTATTTTATATATAAATTCAACCTTGGAAGTAAAATATAAGGAGGTTATTCGAAGAACATGCAATGTTCTTCAACAAACGTCTTTATTTTTTTCTTTCTCCACCTCATTTAATTATTATTAAACCAATATGATATGATAACATAAGTATATTACATATACTGAGGATTTTTATGTTATTTTAATTATCTACAACTATATCCACCTCCATCATATGGGTTACCAAATCATCATTCATGTGTATGGAGGACTACCTACTCACGAATCGATGTCATTCCTTTTTTCATTACCACCACTCACGGTAGGGTATGATGATAGATCTAAAGTATATATATGATATTTATAAAAAAAATAATTCCTATAGATTAATTATATAATATATAATTTTTTTACTTTCCATTCCTTAGGGGATACAATAACATTGTTTTTGTGTATGCCGGACTACAGGCTTGCGATGTGATGTGATTCGTCTTTCACTAAAGGATAACATGGAATGTGATAAGGATAAATTTAAAAAATATATGTAATATAAATTATATAATTATGATATTAATGACATATTTATAATTATTAAATGATAATATATCATTTTATTTCTTACTTTTTTACTCACTTAAAGATGATAACATCGTTCTTGTACGTGTGGACTACCACCTTCACGAAGTGATATGACTCTCTTTTCATCACCAAACCACATGGATGATATGTATAATTATATTTAAAGAAGTAATAAGACATTATTATAATTATATACAAGTAAAATATTACTTAACTCATTTCCATAATGATCTTTGAAAATGGAAACGTTACTCATGCGTACGTTCGACTGACCATTTCTATGATCGTAACATAATTCATTTCTCAAAACCATATTTCATGATTGGTTTTAAAAGTATAATTAAAATATAAATATTATAATTATTTAATGATTATTATTTTGGATATTATGAAACTATATAAAATTCATAAGAACTATAACATTCATTATAAATCTTGAATGAGAAAACAAGGCAATTAACACCTAAAACAATGAAAATATTGAAATATTGTTAACAAACAGGTGGTAAAATTCTATAATAGGATCATATATGATATTATAAATATGAGAATTATTATGGTATAAATTAATAACATGATTTAAACCATTATACATGAGGTTAAATGATGTTCAACTGAAGGAAATCATGGGGTAAGGGGCTTCAACTCAATTTCCCTTCATTGAGGCATATTGTAATGTTATGAAACTAATTACTTTTATATAGTATACATATTGACCCTTTGACATTTAATATCATTATTAATTCATTATTCATGTTATTTTAAGGTTTATATTTTAATTATTTAATCCATGGGTATTTGAATTGAAAATTAACATGTGGTAAAAGTTATTGACAATATCACTTTCTTTTGTGATTGTTAAACTTCTATTTAAACAATCACTCTATTGTGATTATATTTCCTTAGAAATTAAATTTATATTAAATATAAATATTCTTGTTTTATGGATATGATTATTTATTAAATTTTTTTTCTATTTTCACATATGGTGTTTACATTGAAAGTTATTGGATTAACTAGGTAAATATAGATAAATCCGATCCTTTAATCAATATAAATATTTAACAATAAGGATTACCGATTCATGAATTAAATAAGCTATTTGATACATAAGGAATGATTTATACTTGAATTGATGGGTGGTTTCTGGTATTATATAGCCACTCGATGCATCAATAAGTCTCACGAGACAAATCAATTGGCCAAATTAAATGGTTTCCACCAGTAGTATTTAAATTGTCCTGTGAATGGTCTTGGCAGTAGAGGTAACATGATGTCTGAAATCATGGAATCTAATAAATAAGAATTTACTTCATTAATAATTTAGTTAATATTATCCATGATATTTTCACTGTGATATTATGTCTATATGCATTTCATTCTCATTTTATTGATTAAATGGAATGTGTTTTTAGTTAGTTATATTTCCATATTTACTATCCCTTATCAATTTATACAGTCAAGTTATTTAATTAGAATAATTATTCAGTTATTTAGCATGAAATATTGATTATTATTTATTGATTTATGATATATTATGCTGTATGTAACCCTTACTGAGCATTTGAGCTCACCCTTATTTTGTTTCGTTTCCACAGGATATGAAGAAGATATCCTTAAATGATATTTCAATGATGTAGTTTATTTTCTTTTGTTATGTATTATGTTTTATAGTATATTCCCAATGTAAAATGGGAATCCTGTATATATTTGGTTTTCCAAAACACTTAAACTGACCAGTCCTTTAATAATTTATTCTTTGTATCTATTCCAATGTAATAAAATAAACACTAGATACAAGATACTGGTGTTGGGGTCATTACAGTTGGTATCAAAGGAAGTGTAGTAGAAAAATTTTGAACTATATTTAGGAAAATATAGATTAGGTAACATAAACCTTTGATAGAATTTGCGGATAAGTATAGAAGAAAATCCTAAAGTTTTGTTAAGGAATAGATTATATGGGTTTTCCTAGAAGAAAATCCTAAAGTTTTGTTACTATTAGAATGAATGAGAACCACATAAATTCACACAATTCAAAAAGTAATAATGATAATTTATTTGATGGGGTTGATTCAATATTTTGACAGGAACTGGTATCCTAGGCATTATCATCTTATGAGGACATATTATAATGTACTAATAAGATATAGAAATAATTATCTAAGTATTATGGATTCAGAGGGAAGAATGATAAAAATAGGATGACATGTAAGAAGTTGGATAAAGGGAAAAAGGGAAAAAAAGGATTTTCCCACACATGATAACTGTTTAAAGAAACACCCTAGTACTTGCCTAAAAGGAATGAGAGTTTTATAAAAGTGTGAAGAGAAAGACCACCATTATTGAGAATTAAAGGTTAAGTAAAAATTTTCTAATGTAAAATGATTTAAATATAAGGATATGGGGTATTACAAAAAAATGAATGCCCCAAACGTTAAGGGAATATACCTAAAAATAATCTAAAGGATCAAGGTCATGCTTATACTATTGATACAATTGAAGTGGAATAATTATTGTGATAGTTTTTTGGATCAATAAAAAATGTTGAAAAAGTAATTTTTTGATGATATTATCATTATAAGAATCATGAAACATACAAGGGATGTACTGTTGTATGATTTGTTAAAGAATTTGAAAGCATGTGTTTAATGGTACCAAGAAACGTGTTTCAGTGGAAAGTTGATATTTTTAAAAAACAAATGATATGGTAAGATGAACCTTAATATGTGTTCTCTGATGAGATAATAATGAAGATGATATGTTTAATGGACAATATTGGTGACTATAAAATTTTTCAGTGATTTAATGGTTTATGTTATATTTTCTGAATTTCACTACATTTTTGGATATATAGAATATATTCTACAACCAAATATATTATTTTTGGAAGCATTCACATTTTCATTAAGGTTTTATGGTGATAGAGGTATTCACATATTTGGAATGTGATATTATTAACGACTTTATATTTTATTGGGAATATATTTTTGATTTAGAAACCACCCTTATTAATTTGGTTAGACATATTTTGGACATGACTTAAGGTAAAATATTTATGGAAGGGATTAAGTTGAAATTTTGATGTTATTGGATAAAAGTTTCTAACCATTTTGGTTTAATTAAAGATATAATGAATATCTTGTTGTTATTTTATGGATATTAATATCTTCTAAAAGTTAGTATTAGTGATTTAGGCATAAAAAATTCAATTTTTTATATTCATTTCTTGGAGTAAGAGATGAAGTGGAAATATATCGAATCATAATAAAAGCATGGAATTTTTCTTATAAAATAAAAATATATCAAGTAAGTATATTTAATTATTTTCTTAGAGATTGAAATAATTATTCAACTCTAGTAAACGGATCATGGAACAATTTTTTTTTCATATTTTCATAATTTTTATTGATTACAATGACCATTTTCACACTTCTGGTTTATGGATTTATGTTTATTAACTTCATATTGACCACATTCTATATCACTCTCAATCAGTATTTTCTTGTCAATTTTCTCTTCTATGTTCATGTTTTCACTTCCAAACAATGTTATACTATTGTAAAACCTATGTGTTATTCCATATTACCTTTGTACTTTCCGTTCTCTCTTATTAAGAGTATATTTTATTAACCCTTTATCAATGTGGGTTTTTTAACAATGGCCTTTCCAAATGAAAAACCCATGATTACCGAGATCAAGTTTAAACTTAGAAAATGAAAGTTATTTAAGGTGGGGAGAATGTTACCCCCTGAAATTTTAAAATAATAACATTTTATTTTATAGTATATGTGACACGCAACACTAAGCTTAAACAATCCAAAAAATATATTTCTTTATATTTATTATCATTGGTAGCTTGCAGAACACAAAACCTTAAGTCTAAATGAACTATAATATAGTATACCTTTATAACCTAGCTATTAAATTAAAAGGTATGAATATAACTAAAAAAATTATTAAAATTATGGTCATATATTTATTTTAAATAAAATAATAATCATTTAAAACAAAAATAAATGTTTTCAAAAAAATGTATTTTTTTCTAAAAGATGGTTTAGTCACACTTTGCACACATAATTTAAAATTAATTTTTAACAATTTCAGAAAATTATTTTACAAAATGAAAAATGATTTTCTAAATCAAAATATCAAAATTATCTTAGGGTGAATTTTTAGGATTTTTTTGAAAAGTTTCATTTTTTTGATAAATAGTGAAAAATACTAAATTTTAATTGAAAACTGCCTTTTTGATTCAATAATTTATTATTTTAAATTATATTTTAAATTTATTTTAAATTAAGATTAGTTCAATTATATATCTATTAATCCAATTTAGGCCATTTTAATCATTTTCATAATGATTTTTTATATAAAATATTTGTAAACGTTTTTTACATTTTCTCTTTAAAATCTCTCTTTCTCATCACGTTTCTAGGATTAATTTAAAATTAGAATTTTTGACTTTTGAGAATGGATATTTTAATAATAGATTTAATTTTTATAATTATTATAATTTATATTATCTAATGAAGTCAACTTAATTTTTTTTACCAAAAATGCATAGTGAAGAAAGAAAAAAATATTTACTAGGGTTCAGGTAAAAATGGATTTATCGTGGGTTAAATTAACAATATAAGTATTAAAATGACCTAAAAACATGTATAAAATATATTTTTGGAAATATTTAGACCTTATAATACTTAATTCTAAATAATAATATATTTTATCCTTTTTTCATGTCAAAAATGTGGGTACACATTTTTCTTTTCAAAACTACAAGTGTTCCAATCACCTTACTTATTAAAAGCCACCCCCTCTCCACTCTTCTTCACACATTAAAACCATTTGGTATTGGAAAATTACTAACCCAATAAATTAAAAAATTCTATTCCTTAATCTTATAATCCTTATTTGTTTTCAGAAATCCAACCAAGAAAGTATTTTGGTGCAAACTTAAAGAGGTTGTTCGAAGGAGAGGTAATGTTCTTCAATGAATATATTTATTTTATTTATTTCTCCACATCATTAAATTATTATTAAACCATGATGATATAATAAAATAAATATATTACATATAATTAGTTAATTTTCATGTTATGTGAATGATCTAAAACCACATCCACTTTTATCAAATGGGTTAAAAATTAATCATTCATGTGCACAACAAAATACTACCTTGTGAACTGATGTCATTCGTTTTCCCATGAGAACCTATCAAGGTTGGGTATAGTGATGAATATAAAGTATATATGTGACATTTATAAAATAATTATACATTTTGTCTCATTATATAATAAATACATTTTTTTAATTTCCATTCCTTAGGGGATATGATAACGTAGCTCGTGTGTATGGTGGATTACCGCTATGTGAAGTAATGTGATTTGTATTTCACTAACGCGTAACATAGAAGGAGACACGGAAAAATTAAATAAATATATGTGATATAAATTAAATAATTATGACATAAATTTAATATTTATCTTTATAAAAAGATTATATATCATTTTATTTCTTACCTTTTCACCCACTTAAAGATAATAACATCATTCGTGTACGTGTACCACCTTCATCAAGTGATGTCACTGTATTTTCATCACCACACCACTTGGTTGGCATGTATAAGTATATTTAAATAAATAACATTATAATATGATCATTTTGGAAAGGTAAAATATTACTTACATCATTTCTATAATTATTTTTGAAAAATGGAAATGTTACTCATGCGTATGTATGGCCTACTGTCTTTATGATCATAACGTCTTTCATTTATCAAAACCATTTTTAATGATTGGTTTTAAAAGTATAATTGATGTATAAATATGAAAATTATGTCATGATTATGATTATTATTATTATTATTATGAAACTATATAATATGAACAAGAACTAGAACATTCATGACAAATCATGAATGGGAAAACAAGGTAATTAACACCGAAAACAATGAAAATAATGAAATATTATTAAAAAATAGGGGGTGGAATGTTATAATAGGATCATATATGATATTATAAATATTATTATGGTTTTTTATAAATTAATTACATTCTTAAAACTGTTATACATGAGGTTACATCATGTTCAACTAAAGAAAAGGATGAGCTAAGGGACTTCATCTCAATTTAACTCCATTAAGTCATATTGTAATGTTAAGAACCTAATTCCTTTTATATGGTGTATATACTTTCCCTTTGACATGTAATATCCTTATTAATTAAAAAATAATGGTATTTTAAGTTTAAATTTGAATTGTTTCATCCAAGGGTCTTTGAATTTAAATTTACCAAGTGGTAAAAGTTATTGAACAATCTCACTTTATTTTGTGATTGTTAAACTTATCTTGAAACAATAAATTTATTGTGATTTTTTTAATTATAAATTAAATTTATCTTAAATATATATATTATTTTATTATGTATATGATTATTTGATATACCATATTACATTTTTATATATGGTGTTTACTTTGAAAGTTATTTGATTGACTAGGGAAATATTGATAAATCTGTACCTTTTACTGAATATAGATATTTTATGATAAGTAATATTTATAGAGATAATATTTTCATTATTTTTGGTATGTGTTTCAATGATTTAATCCCTAAAAATTAATCAATTTGAGCTGATTTGTATCATTTTAGTGTTTTGGTGAATTATGGGCTTAATTGTGAATATTGGTTAATTCTAGATATTTATCAATTTTATGGAGATTATTTTTTTCAGGAAAAATTATTACAATTTTGATCCAAATTTAGTGATTCATTTTTTTAGGATATCCTTTCTCATGGTCTTCAATGTTTTTTATGGAACAAGGTCCAATTCGACACAAAATGGCCCAGAAAAATTAATAAAGTGGAAAAAGTTTGCCAGCTAATAGAATGAACCCCACCTTAATTATTGAGGCATATCTCGGCATACATATGTACAAATGAAGTGATTCTAGTTGGAGGAGAAATAATACTCCAAGATTCATTCTTCAATTAAATTTCATAAAGAAATTACATCATTAAGAATTCCTTTCAATGTGGCCAAAAAGTGGAAGTTGAAGAGTCACCTCGGGCAGAAAATGTTGTCATTAGTAATTCGAGTATAAATTTTGGTACACTTTTCCAAATTCTATGATATTTTCAAGAAGCATGAAAATAGAGAGGAAAAAATTTAGGAAGAAAAATTCCCAAGATTAAACCATTTAAATTGTGAACCAGACTCAAACTTTTGGTTGATTAATTTTGGAGGGAAATTTTCTACTCCATAAGCCTATAAATAAGAGTGTTCACTTTCATTCAAAGGTGTTGAAAGAAGGTGAAAGAGGAGCTGTGCTGAAGGATTTGAATCTTGATGTAATTTTTATTTTCTCTTTTATTTTTTATTAGTTTCATCATGCTCTATTCTTCCCCTTTCAACTCTATTACCCTTCACATGGAGGGGTAAAACCTTTGAGTGATCGGGGAAGGGGGAGTTTCAATTTTGTAATGTCAGAGTTTTGTGTTAAAGGTAAAACCCTATTTTTATTTTTAATTATTTCTATTATTAGTGTTTCCCAATTCCCTTAATGCAATTATGTTTTGTGTTTTTTGTATTCATCATTAATAACATTTGTTGAAGAATTTTAATCTCCCTCCGCTTAGTGAAATTTTTCTCGATCGAGCTGATTATGTTAGGTGGTGAGTGTCCAGAAATCATTGGAATGTGTGTGGAACTAGTGAAATTTTATATAGTTCAAATGAGCAACAATTCCTGATTGTGACTTTCCTTATTTTTTAGGATTTTTTATGAACTTCCATGCACCTAGGAGTGAGTTTTATTTCTTTCTTCAACCAAGGGTGATTGATAACTGGATTAAGGAGTCTTTAATTTATCATTAAATAGGAAGAGTGGGGGAATAATCTTTATTACTATGATGACATTGAAAAAGGTGATCCTACCCTGACCCCATTAATCTCTTCATCTATTAGTGTTCAATATTTATTTTTAATTGCTTTCTTTATTTTTAAACTCAAACAATTTCAAAAACAACATCTTCTTCTTTATTTAATTTAAGTGACACAATTAATTATTGTGCACTCTTATTGGGAGAAAACCTAGGTTACCCACTATAATATATTTAAACTTAGGTAATATTTTTTTGTCACACCCCATGAAAGGAACATGTCAAAACTTGGCACCGTTTCTAGGGAGGTAGTGCCAACAATTTTTGTTCTTTTTTCTTTTTTTTCTATTTCTTTTATATTTTCTTATTTTATTTTAAAATTTTAATTACTAGAACCTAAAACACTGAAAATTTACCCATTGATCTTGAAATTAAAATAATCTTGTTGAATAGGCTAAGAAACCTCAATCTACAATCTTAATTTGACGATATTTCTCTTACAGACTCGAGTTAAACATTAAGTGTTCACTCTGAGCCTGTCTTCATGGCTAGAAATCAAAACCCAACCCTTAGAGACCTTTGTGCCCACAATTAATTAATTATAATAATCAAATTTTCATGCTAATATTACAAAATTATTTTTAGATGAAGCCTAATATGATTCCATTTCTCCCAAAATTTCATGGCTTGGCAGGTGAAGATCCCAAAAAACATATTAAAGAGTTCACACATGCGTGCTCAACATTCAGACCACTTAGAGTGTCTAAGGAACAAGTAATGTTGAAGGAGTTCCCATTTTTATTGGAAGGATCTTCCAAATAATGGTTTCATGGTCTAGAACTTGGATATTTGGATGATTGGAATGACTTGGTGAGATGCTTTATGCAAAGATTCTTCCCTGCCTCAAGAAGCACAGTCATCAGAAATGAGATCTATGCCATCGGAAAATCATCTAGAGAAACCCTTTACAAGTACTAGGAAAGATTTAAAAATATATGTGCCATCTAACCACATCAATCCATTGAGGAGCATCAATTTCTTGTCTTCTTATATCAAGGATTAATGAACAATTACATAAATCTTCTCAATGCATCATCTTAAGGTGCATTGATTGACAAGTCACCGGATGAATCCAAGGGTTTGATTGAGAATATTTCTCATAACTCGCAATAGTTTGGTACAAGAGGTACCGACACAAGAGTTATTCATGAGGTAAAAACTTCTCATCCATCAATCTTACTAGAAACTAATATTTAAGAGATAACCAGTTTGGTGATGCATATAGCCTTGAAACAAGTGGGTGGACAACAAGATCCAGCTAAGGTATGTGGTTTATGCTCATCAAGTGATCATTTCACTGACCAATGTGCTAAAATACAGGGAATGAAAAATTGTGAGGAAACCTTTCAACCAAGGTAGTACCAAAATAATCAAGGATGGATAGAGCGTAACTATGTTCAGTATGGGTTTGGAAATAATCAAAATCAATCTAGACCCCCAAACCAAAACCAATTCCAAAACCCACCACCATTTCAACAAAATCATTCTTATAAATAGCCTCCACACCACCAACCACCCACTTTCACAAGACTCTATGATCAACCATCCACCCAAAAAAACCTTATGTGGAATAACTAAAATCTAAATTTTATGATCTAGCAGATAAGGTTGAAAAGTTGGCATACACGGTGGGAAGTTTTTTTTGAAATCATGACAAAAAATTCTGGGAAACTTCCTTCCCAAACAATCCCAAACCCAAAGGATAATGATAGCATGATAACAATAAGAAGTGGAAATGAGATCTCACCACCAGCATCTCATCAACCTGAAACAAGACTGCCTCAGTTGAGGGATAATGAAGTTGTAAACCTTGAAAATTATGTGAACATACATTGTGAAGAAGAGAAGAAAGAGGAGGAAGAGAAGGATAGGCTAAGGAAGAAGAGACAAGAAACACCATTGAAAAGGAAACAATGTGAGAAGAAAGAATTACCCCCAATATTTCCATCAAGGATGATTGAATCATATAAATTATAGGAGTAAGCACTTCAAAAATAAATTCTAGAAACCTTCTAGAAAGTGGAAATCGATATTCCCATACTTGAAGCAATATAAAAAATTCCAAAGTATGCTACAATTTTGAAGGATCTTTGCACCAAGAAGAAGAAACTTCAAGGGAATGAAAGGATCAACTTGGGAAGAAGTGTATCAGCCCTTATAACACCACAATTTCCAACCAAATTTCAAGATCCATGGACATTTTCCATTCCATGAACAATTAGTTATTTAAATTTATTTAATTATTTGTGTGATATAGGTGCTTGAATTAATGTATTTCCTCACTCAATATACACTTATTCACAAATGGTAGACTTGAAGCCCACCAGAGTGGTGGTACAACTTTCAAATAGATCCATAGTTTTTCTTATAAGAGTTTTGGATGTTGTCCATGTGAAATTCAAATATCTCTTATTCCCAGCTGACTTCTACGTGCTATATATGGAAGAAGATAAGATCCATTCACACTCACCCATAATTTTGGGGATACCTTTTTTAAAGACAACCAAAACCATCATAAATGTCTATGAGGGGACACTCACCATGGATTTTGGAGAGATCACTCTACACTTCAATATTTTTTAATCCATGAGGCACCCATCAGATGATCACTCCCTCTTTAATTTCCCATGAAGTTGGTGCAGAACCCATTTAAGAATCAGGTATGTTCACTAAATTCTTAGACTTAGGAGAGACTTCTTCCGTTGACTATATCATTGAACATGTGGATTCCCAACATGCTGGAGATTATGATTTCATCTGGAAGGAAGAGGTAAAATTTATTTTATTTGATTATTTTTTAAATGATAAGGAAGATGATATGGTTTCTTGTGTGTAGGAGGTCCAAAATTTGGAAGTGAGAAACGTCAATTTAGTTTCATTACTTGAGCATCCCCCTGATCTAGAACTAAAACTACTCCCCACTGATTTGAAATATGTGTACCTTAGGGAGGGAGAAAAAATACCTGTAATAATTGTTAATAATCTCTCTGAAACCCAATATTAATCATTGAATGATATTTTGAGAGATAATTTCAAAGAGATAGGGTGGAGATTAGGTGATATTCTAAGAATCAACCCAAAAATATTCTCACATATAATGTTTGTTGATGGAGATTCCAAACCTATCAGAAAATCCCAAAGGAGGTTGAATCCCACTTTAATGGAGGTTGTAAAGAAGTATATTGAGAATATATTGGAATATGGGATCATATATCCCATCTCATATTCATAGTGTGTTAGCCCAAATCATGTAGTTCTATAAAAAAATGGCCTAACCACTGTGAAAAATGAAAAGAATAAATTAATCCCTGTGAGAATTCAAAATAGTTGGAGAGTGTGCATTGATTCTAGGAAGCTGAATTAGATCACTCAGAAAGATCATTTCCCCATTCCCTTAATTGATTATATGTTATATAGATTGGTAGGGAGAAATAATTATTGCTTTTTGGATTGATTTTCAGGTTATTTCTAGGTACCCATTGCTCCTGAGGATCAAGAGAAGACAACCTTTACATGCCCCTTTGGCACTTTTTTATATAAAAGGATTCCATTTGGATTATGTAATTCTCTAATTATATTTCAGTGGTGCATGGTAAGTATATTTTCTAACCACATTGAATATTTCTTGAGGTTTTCCTGGACGATTTCATGGTTTTTGGAAACTCTTTTGACCATTGTTTGAAAAATCTTAAAAAAGTTTTGAAAACCTACATTGAAAATAATATTGTTTTAAATTTTGAAAAGTGTCATTTCATGTTTGAGAGAGGGAGTGTTATTGGGAATTTCATTTCCAAAAAGGGAATTGAAGTTGATAAATAAAAAATTTAAGTGACATATTCTTTTCCTTAACCAACTTGTGTGAAGCATGTCAAATCTTTTTTAGGACATGCAGGATTCTGTAGGAAGTTTATCAAGGATTTTAGTAAGATTTCTCTCCCTCTCTCTATATTTCTTTTGAAATATGATGATTTTGATTTCAATAGTGAATGTAGGGAATCCTTTTATGAGGTGAATATAAGATTTATTGACCCACCCGTGATGCATCCACCAAATTGGGAAGAACTATTTGAGCTAATTTGTGATGCTTCCAACCAAGTAGTTAGAGCATCCCTTTCTCAGCGAATTGAGGGCAGACCACAAATCATTGCATATGATTCAAGAAACTTGGATGCAGATCAATTAAATTACAAAACCACATAAAAATAGTTTTTAATTGTTGTTTTTTATTTATAAATATTTAGATCATATCTTCTTGGAACTAAAGTCAATGTGTTTTCTGATCATGATGCTCTTACGTACTTGATTAAGAAGGCTGAAGATAAACTAAGACTAGTGAGATGGATGTTACTACTATGGGAGTTCAACATAGAAATCAAGTACAATAAGGGATCTAAGAACCAAGTGGCTGATCATTTAAGAAAACTTCCCAACACTACTGAAGCTGAAATTGTTGAAAAAGAACCATTGAATGATCACCTTCCAAGAGAGCAACTATACTTGGTTAAAGAAGAAGTTCCTTGGTATGATAACCTGGTAAATTATCTGGTAACATCTTAGGTCCCATCTTAGGTCCCATCTTGTAGGACCGAAATATGAATGTAGATGCTCAATTACAAGAGGGGGGGGGGGGGGGTGAATTGTAAGTTTAAAAACTTTTGTTTTTAACCTTAAGGAAAACTATGTTTAACAAAGTTAAACAATGTAAATTAACAAGACCTATTAGTTCTACAAACTTGCAAGGTTCCGGAAAAATGGTTCCAGAAATGAAACTTAATAAAAGTTTACAAGGAAAAGATTCTACCTTAACACATATAGAATCTTATTAATCAGAGTATATAAAAGAACAAGAAAGTATAAGAAGGTTATACTTTCTTCCTTTATCAAAATACAACAGAATATAAACTTGAAACAAGACAAGTAACAAGTATAAAATATTTTAACCCAAAGAGTAGGGTATCCGACAACCTTGGATAAAGGTCCCTTGATTTAAACATTCAAAAAAGTCTATCCTACCCACACCAAGGTAATCCCTTGATAGAAATATCAGAATATGTATTGTTATCCTCGCAAGCCCTCAAACTTTAAGGTAGTCAGCACCTCTATCTTCCTATCCCCAAAAGTCCTCGACTGTACACAACAACAATCAGAGTCGCATGAAGCAAGATGTACAATATGTTCAGTACACACAAGGCATGAGAGTCTCTCTCTCTTGAAATTACTTCAGTAGTATGTAATCTCTAGATTGATGGATCAGTTCTCAGTTGTGATTAGTTCATTCAAATTAGATCCTATTTATAGGCATTTCTCCAACAGTAGGCTCCCTCCTCAAATGGTCATATTTTTCCTTGAATCTCAGAGGGACATGTACACGTGTCAATCAAACAATGGTTAGTTATAAACAGATTATATGAAATCATTTCATAACTATAACAGGGGTAAGAAAAATATGGTTGCTTAACCAAATTCAATTTTCTGGAGTCTAAGGAAAAATAAAGTTTGGAGTCTAAGTAAATAAAAACTTGGAGACTATAAATCATAAATATTTGGATTCTATTTTTCAAGGAATTCGAAATCTGAATTCTATAGATTTTAGAGTCTAAATTAAAATTAATTCAGAGTCTAAATTCTAATGAATTAGGACCCATAACTCTAAGGAATTAAGAATCTGAATTCTAAGGAATTCGGAGTCTAAATTCTGAGGAATTCGGAGTCTGAATTTTGAGGAATTCTAAGTCTGAATTCTAGGGAATTTTGAGTGTGAATTCTGAGGAATTAGGAATATGAATTCTTAGGAATTCGGAGTCCGAATTATAAGGAATTCAGAGTCTGAATTATAAGGAATTCGAATTCTGAATTATAAGGAATTAGGAGTCTAAATTCTGATGAATTCAGAGTCTGAATTCGAATTAATTCAGAGACTGAATTATGAAAAATTCGAAGTCTGAATTATAAGGAATTCAGAGTGTGAATTCTAAGGAATTCAGAGTTTAAATTTTAAGGAATTTGGAGTCTGAATTTCAGAGAATTTGGAGTCTGAATTATAGAGAATTTGGAATCTGAATTTTAGATAATTTGGAATCTGGATTTTAGAGAATTCAGAATCTGAATTTCAGAGAATTTGGAATCTGAATTTCAGAGAATTAAGAATCTAAATTTCAAATAATTTAGAATCTGAATTTCAGAGAATTTGGAATCTAAATTTCAGAGAATTCAAAATCTAAATTTCATAGAATTTGAAATATGAATTTCATAGAATTTGGAATATGAAAACAGAATACTCTATATCTATGGATTTATAGGATTCTAAGGTTTTAGATGTGAAATTGATTTTTGGAATTTATAAAAAAATTAGTTAAAAATATAGAAACTATAAAATGAACAATGAAAACATAGGTATGGATAAAATTTCCTTAGGGAAGGAAAATTTTCTATATTGAGACAATTTTTAGGGAAAATAAAATTTTCCTTAAGATAGGGTGTTTGTGATTTTCAAAACATGGAGGAATAAAAAATTCATAATTAAATATTATTGACTGAACAATCTCCCCCTTTTTGGAAAGAAAAAACATCCTTATGAAAAAGAATATAAGGACATAGAATTTTTATTGACCTGAAAATAAAAACTTATCTCCCTTTTACTTATGGATCAAAGTGAATATGACTAACTCCCCCTTAAGTTTTGAAATCCCTAAGGATCATATTCTTGATTTCCTAAATGAGATTTTACATTTTCTTTGCATACTAAAACCTTCTTTGATAATAACTTCCCATTAGATGAACCCCCCTTAGATAAATCTCTTCTTTCTTAGTATTATTTTATCATTCCTTTCTCCCCCTTTGTGATTTTCAAAAAGGAATAGAGGGAATGGAAAAAATGGTACCTAAAAAATTAGTACTAAACAAGAAAATATATGGAGAACAACCAAAATTTCATTAGGATTGAAAGAATTTGTACAAGGAAGAAATTCAAAAAAATATCAGAATTCAAAAAATTATCATTTTTTCTCCTTCGGCACTAACTTCTTTACAATAGTTTTCAGCTTCTTGAGCTCCTTGTGAGCTTCTTCCATGCATTTGAGCAACTGATTCTGATCTTCACTTTTCTTCTCTAGGTCTTTTATCTTTTCTTCCTAAGCCTTAATAATGTTTTCCTAAACCTTCAAGAGTTCTTATTTCTTAACAAGCTTCTCTTCAAATTTGGTTCTGAGATCCATTTCCCTCTTCCAATTCATGGCCATATAATTAAGCTTTCCATTTAAGTCTTTTACTTCTTACATACAATTTATCTGTTCGAGAGTCAAATTTTCCTTAAAGATCTTAGTAAGATCATTAATCTTGCAATATTTAGTTTCAAAGGCGTCTTTGAAATTATCTTGAAATTCATCAAAAACTCTCTGGTCTTCGACTGTCTTCCTTGACCATCCTGTAATATTCAAGCACAACCTTTTATAAGCCTCATAAAAAATTAGAAAAGATTTGAAATCTACCTCACGACCAACAAATTTATCCATAAGCATTGAAAATGAATCTAATTTCTTATTGAAGGAATTCTGAAGCAACTGACACCTCAAATCTATACATGAAAATAAAAGAATAGTACCAACCAACCTTTTCAAGGATTGTACCACAAAATCATGTCCAAGAGAGGACTATTCTGAATCAGAATGTTTGGTTGGTGATGATTATTTTTCTAATTCTTCATCTTTCCTCTTTGATGAACTTCCAACAAATTTCTTTTTCTCTACATATTTTCTAGGTGTATGGACCACCAACTACTTTCCCTTATCAACACTCATAATTATTTCTTCTACTTTAGGTGATTCATGCTCAATATCTAATAACTAAACGACTTTATCTTCCTCAACAATTTCATTCTCAATATCTACCCCAAGATCTCTTGGATGAATAAAATAATGATTTCTATTTTTATCATCTGTTGTCTTATTAACTTCTTCCTAACCCTTCTCTTCATTCCCTAGAGTAACAAGTTTTGAGGATTCAGCTTGAGAAGTCCAGATCAATAATTTTACAGAGGTAATTTCCTTCTCATGGTACTCATCAACTTGCTTTATGAAATCATCAATGTCATCTCCTTCTTCTTCTTCTTATTCTTCTTCTATTTCCTCTTCCTGAACAATTTCTTCTTCTTGTTCAAGATCTGAAATCACAAACTTCTTTTTCAGAGTCTTAGGAAGTGATTTTGGAAAAAAATGATTCTAGAAGTGGGATTTTTTCAGATGCTTGATCAGTATCCTTGAGAAGGTATTGAACAATTTCAACCTCCGAGAACTTCTTCCTCTACTTCTTTTCTTTCTTTTTTATTCTCAAGATCTTCAACAGCCTTTATCTTTAATGCTTTTTCCTCAGCAGGGTCCAAGACAAAAGTAGGCTCGCCTTCCTTCTTATTTTTCTTATCTTCTCTCCACTTGGAAACCACTTCATCAGGATAAGACTTTTGATTCTTTGGATTCAATGGAGCTAACTGAGTTTCCTTAGGCATAGTGATTTTTCCTTTCTCTTCCAGTTACTTGGCCTTTCTCTTTCTTCCACGCTTCTTAAAAGTTTAATCCACTTCCAGTTTCTTTAACAAAGCCTCTAAATCTTCTTCAGACAAATCATAGAATTCTTCTAATTCACTATAAAAACCAATTTTCATTCTTCTTAGAGTGTCATCACTCAACAACATCACCTTGTAATTTCCTGGCTTAGAACTGCAAGAAATTTTAAAACACTCAAGAAAAAGGACAATAATATTTGAGAGAATAGGAAGATACATGATAATTTGGGATTTTAAATTTTCATTCTTGATATTCTCAATCGTAACCAAGATATACTTAACCAAGTTTAACTTCCTGAGGTTCACCAAGAAATCCAAAATGTAGATATCACCCTTTTTCAGAGTATCCTTTTCTCCATTCCTTGTAATAACAAAACCTTGAACCCACAATTCAAGAGTCCAGAGATTCGTAGACAGCTGAACAATATTTAGAGTCTTTACCTATGAAATAACAAGACATACTAGAGATTTGTCTTTATCAAAAGATCCTACTACATCTAGTAGCTTGTGAGTATAGAACTCTGCTTCTCCTTCATAAGAAATTCTAATCAAACTTTCTACCTTACTATAGGAAAGAAAACAAGTCTTCCCATAAATATTGAAAGAAGACCTGTCTATCTCTCCTTTGTTGAAGAAATTTACCGATTCATAGAACTCGACTAACAACTATAGATAAACCGGATCCTGTGCCCTTGATTTTGATATAAATAGGCTCTCCCAGCCATTCAACTTAATATTCTTTGAAATTATAGAGTCATACTTATCATAGAATTTTGGATCGACCAACCTTTCTCGGTATATCTGCTACTTGAATATTTCCTTTACATAAGACATTTCTTTCGGAGGAGAGGCTTCTATAGACATTTGGAATTAATAAAACCTTGAATATTTGGAACATCCTTAAGTAGAGAAGCATGGATTCAACACACCAGAGCTTGAAGATCGTTTTGGGAAAAAAATCAAGGGGTCCTTATATAGGCAATTGAAGTGATGGTTCAACTTCCTCACTTAATCCAACAGTTGAAATACTCTTGATCAGATCTGATGGTTGGGATGATAATTGAAGAAGGATTTTTGTAGGTTCCGATCTTTTGAGATTTTTAAGATAAATATTGAGATTTAAGAAAAAGTGAATCCTGAAAATTTAAAACAAAATGAAAATAATAACATGTAAAAGATGATTATGAAAATTAGAAAAGGAAACATTCCTTTCAGATTACATAGGGAAATTATCCGTAATGAGAAAAATTCTTATTTAAGAACTTTAGATTTTGGAAAAAATTTAAAAAGAAATTTAAAGAAAAAAATTGATTACGAAAATTTTGATTACAAATTTTTTTGACTAACATGAAAATGTAATAACCCTATGAAAAAGAGATTCTTACAGTAAGGAGATAGGTTTTAATAAGGAGTTAATATGGAATATTAACTCACGGTTATCATTCCTAACTTCTGTATAAAGTATTCAAATATACCAGAGGGTAAATATTTTGTGAAAATATTAGCAAGTTGATATTACATTCTGATAAATTAATGAATGATATCTCTTTTTTGTGTGTGATTCCTAAGAAAGTGATGCCTAATATCTATGTGTTTTTCAAGAGAGTGATATTAATGGTTTTTACTTAAGGCAATGGAACTAGTATTATCACACAATATTTTTTTTTTGTTAAAACTCATACCATAGTCTGTGAGTTTTTGTTGCATCGAAAACACTTGAGCACAACAACTTCCAGCTGCTATAAATTCATATTCAGTAGTGGAAAATGCTACTAATTGTTGCTTTTTTCATTACCAAGAATATAATCAATCTCCTAAGAAATTACATGTTCTGGATGTAATTTTCCTATCGATTCTACATTCACTAAATTCAGCATCCAAAAAAGTTTTTTAGAACAAAATAATTTCAGAAGTATAAAAGAGTCCTAAATCCATGGTTCCATTTAAGTAGCGGAAAATTATTTTCACTACCATTAAATGAGATTCATTAGGATTGGATTAATATCTGGAACATAATCATACTGAAAACATTAAGTCTGGATGACTAGATGTCAAGTATTGTATAGTTCTTATCATACATCTAAATGATGTTTGATCCACTGGTTTCCCAAATTCATCAAGATCAAGTGAATTTGAGTACCAATGGGAGTACTTGTACTCTTAGTGTTGTCATATCCATAATTTTTAAGAATATATTTAATATACTTATGTTGGGATATATAAATCCCTTCTATTTTTTGAGAGATTTGAAAACCAAGGAAAAATGTTAACTCACCCATCATACTCATTTTGAACTCAGATTTCATTAGATTCACAAAAAAATCAATTAAAGATTGTTGAGTTGAACCAAATAAAATTTCATCAACATAAATTTGAACAATCAAAACATTTCTCTTATATTTTTTAATGAAGAGGGTTGGATCAGGATTTCCCTTAATGTAATTGTTTTGTAACAAAAATCCTATAACTCTATCATACAAGGCTGTAGGGGCTTGTTTAATTCCATATAAAGCTTTGGTAAGTTTGAAAACATGCTCAGGATGTTTTTTATATTCAAAACTAGGAGGTTATTCAATAAAAACTTCCTCTTTAACATAACCATTAAGGAAATCACATTTAACATCCATTTGAAAAAGTTTGAAATTAAAGAATACTATAAAGGAAAGTAGAATACGGATAGATTCAAGTCTAGATACTAGAGCATAGGTTTCTTCATAGTCTATTCCTTCTTGATGATTATAGCCGTTAGCAACTAATATAGCTTTATTTCTTACTATGATTCCATTTTCATCACACATATTTTTGAAGACCCATTTTACTCCAATAATAGAAGTTTCCTTAGGTCTTTCAACCAAGGTCCATACTTTATTCCTTTCGAATTAATTTTGATCATATTGCATGTCTTTTATCTAATCATCATAACCTAAAGCGTCATCAGTGCTTTTAGGTTCTAATTGAGAAAGGAATGCTAGATTTTCTACTTCGTTTCTTAAGGAAATTATAGTCCTTACTAGTTTATTTAAATCACCAATGATACTATCATTGGGATGATTCTTAAGAAACAATTGATTTGGGTTTTGTAAAACCTGTTCATCAATATATGGTGGGAAATATTTTGGGGTAAATACTTCAAAAACATTTTCTTGAATATTTTCCTTATCAGAATGATCTTTTATAAAGGGTTGATAATCGGTTTTTTTAAAACAAATCAGAAGATGTAGGTTGAGGTTGTTTAAAAACAAACGGATTGGTTTCATAAAAATTTACATGTAATGTTTCTTCAATAATACAAGTATTTTTATTGAAAACTATATAATCCTTAGAAGTTGTGGAGTAGCTTAAGAAAATTCCTTCACCAGATTTGCGTGCGAATTTATGTAAATTATCTTTAGTATTTAGAATGAATACTTTTCATCGAAATACCTTGAAGTAGGAAAGTATAGGTTTTCTACCATTCCATAACTCATAAGGGGTTTTATTAAGAAAAGGTCTAATTAAAACCCGATTTATAGTATAGAAAGCAGTACTTAAAGCTTCAACCCAAAAATGTTTGTCTACCGAATATTCACTCAACATGGTTCTTGTTATCTCTTGAAGAATTTGGTTTCTTTTTTCAACAACACCATTTTTTGAGGGTTTCTTAGTACTGAGAAGTTACGAGTAATTCCTTTTCTAATACAAAAAGCTTCAAAATCAGAATTTTGAAATTCTCCTCCATGATCACTAGGAATAATTATCAATGGAAGGCTTGTCTCATTTTAAACTTGGGCTCTAACGATTTTGAAATAAGAAAAAGATTTATATTTCATTGCTAGAAAATAGACCCACAAAAATCTAGTGTAATCATCAACTAATACAAATACATAATATTTGGCTCTAATGCTTCTAGTTTTTGTTGGACCAAAAAGATCCATATGAACCAACTATAATGAATCAGTAGTTGATACTTCACCGACTGATTTAAAACTTGATTTATGTTGCTTCTCAAATTGACAAGGATCAAAAACTTTTGAAGAATCAAATCTAAGCTCTGGTAGATCCTTAAATAGTCTTTTAATAGAGAGTTTTCATAAGTTCCTAAGGTTACAATGTCTTAATCTTATATACCACAACCAAGAATGATCTTCCATTTCACTAAGACAAGGTAGGTCTTAGCTCCTAAGGTCTTATATGTTTAGTGTGTATACATTCTCTTTCCTATGGGAAGAAATAATGAACTCTTACTTGGAATTGTGTACTAAATATTTATCATTCCTAAAATTCACAATGTAACCTTCATCACATAACTAACTTATGATTATAAGGTTGTTCTTAAGACCCTTAACAAATAAAACATTTGAAATCAATGTTTTTCAAAGAAGAACAATGTTACCTATACCAATAATTTTTCCCTTAGCATTATCACTGAAAGTTACTTATCCTCCTTTAATTTTGATAATCTTTTCAAAGAAGTTTTTGTTACCAGTAATATGCTGAGAACATCCACTATCCATGAACCATGTATTGCTATTGGTACTTTATTTTCCAAAAAATAAGTTTGTTATACTTTCAGAACCCAAACATTCTTGGATCTGAAATATTCAGAAAGAAAAAGTTTAGGTATCTATAATTTCTTAGAAAAATAGGATTTATAAAAACCTAAAGATAGAGTTTTGTTTAAAGAATAATTTTTTCCCAATGTCCACCACACTGACATTTAGTGTAGAATGGATCACTTTGAGGAATAAAATAGTTATTACTGAAAATTGGTTTTGAATGAGTATAACCAAATACAGAATTATTCTTTAGAGGTCGAATTTGGGATTACATCTTATCAAAGTTTTCCTTTATTAAGGTAAAGTTTGAAAAACACTTTCTTAAGGAAAATGTTTCGTACTTTTGTTTAATAACTATGTTTTTATCCTCAAAAAATTAGTTTTATCACTAGAGTTAGTCTCTAAAATATTTTTTAGAAAATACTTTTTCAATATCCTTAAAAGTTTATCCTTCTTGGAATTAACTTCCCCAAGGTTTTTTGAAATACTTTCAAAGTCATAAATTTTCTTATCGATATCTTTAGAAATATTTGATACTTATTTAGTAAGAATAGAAATTCTAGAATTTTTCTTGTCATGTTTTTTCTTGAGTTTAGAATTTTCATTCTCAAGAATCTTAGCAAACATAGAAACTTCTTCATAAGTAGGTAATGTATTATTTTCATAAAAAGAAGATTCTTCATCCAAAGATTCATAATATTTATTATTAACATAATTATAATTCAAGGATACATTAGTTATAGATTAAACATTGTGTACCTTATTCATTAGAAAATAATTTTCAATGGGTAATCTGGCTAGTAAACCAAGATTATTCTGACCAAAAGATTCGTACTCTGAGGTTTCATCATAAGAGTCTCCACCACTGAAACTCCATGTGTCATTAGATTTTAAAACATTCTTAGCTTTTTCATTTTGATACTTCTTTATATTTATCTCAGAATTATTTTCCTTTCTAACCTTTTTCTTAAGCATAGAACAATATGGACTTGTATGCCCTACTCTTTTTCATTCATAACATGTGACTTCAGAGTGTTTCTTATCTTTTATTTCTTTCCTCTTGAATATATACCAAAAGTATTTCTTTCCAACTATCTTTTTCATCCTTTGAGAAATATTATCTAGATCATTCTCAGAATGTTCAGTTTTGCTAGATTCAGATAAAACAATGACTTTCTTTGACTTGGATCTTGTAACCTTTTCAGGAGTCTTGAATTTACTAGTAGTAAAGGCTACACTTCTATTTACATTATTCTTCTTATTAAAATCAGTATCTATTTTCATTCTTGTCTCATGTTGAAGAAGAGTTCCAAAAATCCCATCAAGAGTAATTTGAGATACTTTTCTATTCACATCAATAGTTGTTCTCTTAGATTCCCACTCATTAGGAATGATATCTATAATCTTTTACACAAGTGCCTCATCACCTAAACCTTTCTCACCCATGGATTTTAAACTATTAACAATAGTCATAAACCTTTTTTGTACCTTGAACATTGGTTCTCCATTAGGTAATAGAAATCCATGATATTCTGCTCTAAGAATAGATCTTCTAGTTTCTATAACCTTGGATGTACCAAGATGAGTAACCTCTAATTTCTTCCAAATATAATTTGTAGCCTCACAAGAAGAAATATGAATTTATATATTATTGGTCATGAAACACAATAAACTATTACTTAACTTGTAGTTTAGTTAATATTCTGACTTTTCTTGATTAGTAAAAGTTCTGAATTTCTTATCAGGAATCTTGTAATCTCCAGTAATCATAACGAAGTTGTCCAATCCAGTATTAATAAAAAATGTCTTCATACGGTCTCTCCAATATTCATAATCTTTCCCATAAAATATAGGTGGTCTAGTAGGATTTAGATTGTCAATCGAACCAACATCCATTCCTGCCATCTAAAAGAAAATATCATTCCATAGAAACTTGTTAATAGTAAAAGTTTGTAAATAAGGATAAAAATTCCTAAGAAAGGAAAATATTTATAATAATGAAAAATTGAGAAAGAAAAATTATATGTGAATATAAGTATTTTATATACCTCCTCCGATACCAATTGTAGGATCGAAATATGAACGCAGATGCTCAATTACAAGAGGGGGGGGGGTAATTGTAAGTATAAAAACTTTAGTTTTTAACCTTAAGGAAAACTATGTTTAACAAAGTTTAACATTGTAAATTCACAAGACCTCTTAGTTCTAAAAACTTGTTAGGTTCTGGAAATATGGTTTTGGAAATGAAACTTAATAAAACTTTACAAGGAAAAGATTCTACCTTAAAGTGTATAGAATATTATTATCAGAGTACATAAAAGGACAAGAAATTATAATAAGGATATAATTTCTTCCTTTATCAAAATACAGTGGAATATAAACTTGAAACGAAACAAGTAACAAGTATGAAATATTTTAACCCAAATAGTAGGGTATCCAACAAACTTGGATAAAGTTAACTTGATTTATACTTTCATGAAATTCTGTCTTACCCACACAAGGGTATGCCCTTAATAGGAATATTGGAATCTTTCTTCCAATCCCCACAATCCCTCGAACTTCAAGATAGTCGGCACCTCTGTCTTCCTATCTCCGAAAGTCCTCGATTGTACATAACAACAATCAAAGTCGCATGAAGCAAGCTGAAGAAGATGTTCAATACACACAAGGAATGCGATCTCTCTCTAGAAATTACTTCAACAACATGTAATATATAGATTGATGGATCAGTTCTCAGTTGTGATTATCTCATTCAAATGAGCTCCATTTTATAGTCATTTCTCCAATGGTCGGCTCCCTCCTCCAATGGCCATATTTTTCCTTGAATCTAGGAGGGACCTATACACGGGTCACTCAAACAATGGTTAGTTAGAAATAGATTATAAGAAATCATTTTATAACTATAACAGGGGTAAGAAAAATATGGTTGCTTAACCAAATCCATTTTTTCATATTCTAAGGAAAAATAAAGTTCAGAGTATATGTAAATAAACACTTGAAGACTATAAATAATAAATATCTAGATTCTATTTTTCAAGGAATTATGAACCTAAATTATATAGATTTCAGTGTCTGAATTCCAATGAATTGAGAGTATGAATTATAAGGAATTCGGAGTCTGAATTCTAAGGAATTCAGAGTCTGAATTCTAAGGAATTTGGAGTCTGAATTATAAGGAATTCAGAGTCTGAATTATAAGGAATTCAGAGTCTGGATTTGGAAGAATTCAGAGTCTTAATTCTAAGGAATTAGGAGCATAAATTCTAAGGAATTCAGAGCATAAATTCTGAGGAATTCGGAGTCTGATTTATAAGGAATTGAGATTCTGAATTATAAGGAATTCAGAGTCTGAATTATAAGGAATTCGGAGTCTGAATTCTAAGGAATTCAGAGTCTGAATTCTAAGGAATTCAGAGTCTGAATTCTAAGGAACTCAGAGTCTAAATTATAAGGAATTCATAGTCTGAATTATAAGGAATTTGGAGTCTAAATTATATGAAATTAGGAGTATGAATTTTAGAGAATTAGGAGTCTAAATTACAAAGAATTTGGAATCTAAATTTTAGAGAATTTGGAATCTGAATTTCAGAGAATTTCGAACCTGAATTTCAGAGAATTTGGAATCTGAATTTCAGAGAATTTTGAATCTAAAAATAGAATACTCTATATCTAAGGATTTAAATAATTCTAAGGTTTTATATCTGAAACCGATTTTTAGACTTTATAAAAAAAATGAGTTAGAAAGAGAGAAACTATAAAATGAACAATGAAAACATAGGTAAGAATATAATTTCCTTGGGGAAGGAAAATTTTCCTTATTAAGATAATTTTTAGGGAAAATAAAATTTGCATTAATATAGGGTGTTTGTGATTTTCAAAAACATGAAGGAATGAAAAATTCATAAGTAAATCTTATTGACTCTACACATCACATTTCAATTCTCATCAAATTAAAAAATTTAAAGCTGAATCTAGATATTACATTTGGGGTGATCCATTTCTTTAGAAGATTTTCAATGGTCAAGTGATAAGAAGTTGTTTTCCTGAAAGTGAAATTGGTTCTATCTTTGAGTTTTGTAACACATTAGCTTATGAGGGCCAATTTGATCCTAAAAATATTGCAAGGAAGGTTTTAGAATCTAGACTTTATTGGCCCACCATTTTTAAAGATTCTCATGAATTTTTCAAAAGGTGTAAAAAATGTCAGTTTTCTGGAAACATTTCCAAGAGACAAGAAATGCCCCAAAAACCACTTAATTTTTGTGAGATTTTTGAAGTTTGGGGGATATATTTTATGAGAGCTTTACCAATGCCGTTTGGAAATTCTTATATCTTGCTTGTGGTTGATTATGTTTCTAAATGGGTGGAAGAAAAAGCCACCAGGACTGATGATGCTAATGTTATTTGTGATTTTGTTAGGGCTAACATATTTTGTAGGTTTAGAGTGCTTAGAGCCATCATTAGTGATTAGGGGACTGAAATTTTCCATAGGATAATGGTGGCTATACTAAAGATGTATGGGGTGAATCATAAAACATCAACTCCCTATCACCCAAAAAAAAAAAGTCAATATGAAGTGTCAAATAGGGAAATCAATAGAATTTTGGAAAAGATTATTAAAAAATTCAATAAGGATTACATCCAGAGGTTAGAAGACACATTATGGGCTTATATGACAGCCTAAAAGACCCCGATTGGAATGAGTCCATATAGGCTGGTTTATGGGAAAAGTTGTCACCTACATGTGGAATTGGATCATAAGGCATATTGGGCTGTTAGGAAGATAAATTTGGATCTTGAATGTGTTGGGAAAGAGATAAGGTTGTAGTTATAGGAGTTGGAGGAAATTATAAGAGAAGCGTTTGAAAATTCTAGGATTTAAAAAGAGATAACAAGATTGGATTTTGACAAGATGATCCAACCGAAATACTTCCATCCTAAAGATAAAGTGTTTCTATTCAACTCAAGACTCAAGTTGATGCTAGGTAAACTTTATTACAGATGGGAGGGTATATTTATAGTTACTCATGTATATCCTTTTGGTTCTGTGCAGATTGTGAGGGATGGAGGGAAGGATCCATTCACTATTAATGGACACAGGATAAAGAAATTCCATGGGACCATTTCATCAGATCCAGTGGAGGAGATCCAGCTCCTCTAACCTATCTATCAATAAGAACCATCAGGTCGTACTTATCCTTTACACTTTCTTGTTGTTTTGATTCATTTTTTTGGGAAAAATCCACCAAAGCATCCTCTCAGTATGTTTTGGTTGTGGTTGTATTTGTTGACAAAGCTAGATGACTGTAAATGATTATAGTTGGTGTTTTATGAAGACAAGTTTTTAAGGTGGCACAATTTCCTAGTGTTTTCCCAAATTTTGGGCCTCAAAATCTGGAATTCGTGTGAAGAATGGTGAATAAAGTTGGAAAAGGAAGAGAAATGAGGAGCCTGAGAAATGGATTGTGCACCATGTCTGGGAAGAGTACACAACTGTGTACTAGGAAATGGGAATGGTATGTGGGTGCGGTTTGCGAAACCGAAAATGGCTCATGGAGGAAGGTGGTGTAGTATGCGGATAGGTTTTCATCGGTAGAGGAGATCAAATGTGTAGGATAAAAGGTGGTATGTGGACTGCCTATGAAAAACGGTTCATGGATGGCTTATAGTTTGCGACGATAGATGGATTAGTATGCGGTGGAAGATGAATTGAAGATTTGGTAAATCTTACATTAGAGAATTTTGTAGGTATCATTGTCTATATAAGAATCGCTAATCCCACCAATTACTATAGAGACTGAATATCATTAGAGAACATATTTTTGATTCAGGATTTCAGAAAAGACTTAAGGAAGTTCGCCAAGGGAGATTCACGAAGGCAGAAGTTGTTCATGTGGAAGAGATTCCATCAAAAGTTTTTTCTTAGAACTGTATCCCTCAAAGGATGCAGTACGTAGAAGAAGAAGGTGAAGTACACAATATCAGTTTTCAATGGTATTCTACAAAAAAATAATGGTTTATGGAAAGAGGGTGATTCACAGTGAAGGTTCGCAGAATTGGTACATAGTAGGGGAACACGATAGTGAAGGAAGAGGCAGTTCATAGATGAAGGGTAGTTTTCAGTAGTGGAAGAAGTATGTGGAGGAGGTGATCCACGTACTAAACTCGGTACTCAGTATACAAGAGAGGAAGGTGGTTCATGATTTGCACCAAGAAGCTTGCAAAAGCTTCAAATCAGTTTGTGAGAAGTTTTTTTTGGTACCTAGAATTATCTGAGAAGGTGGACTTCATCCATGGGTGAAAAAGGAACTTCAACAGAGCATCTACCTACGGTAGAGGATGCATGAATTCATGCCAATGAAGGGACCTACATGTCCATAAACTGTTTTTGACCTATAATTCTATAAACTTTTTGTGGATTCCTTTCCAGAGTAGTGAGCATAGGAAGAGGAAGATGGTGACCCTTTCCACCGACATTGACCCAGAGAAAGAGGCATAGGGAGTGACCCCTGGGAATGTAGTGAGAAGACGCTAAACCTTGTAAAGGAAGTGATCCAAGGTATAAAAAATCTATCCTGAACATTGTACTCATTATTGGTAGTGAGCCTTAGTGAATTTGGTACATCAAAACATTGTCGTTGTATGATCCTTGGACATAGCTCAGTGAAGATGAACCAAGTAAAAATCATTGTGTCATGTGCATGATTTCATATCTGTTCGTATATTTCCACAAGTGTAAGAGAGAATTGAGTTTTTTCTGACAAAAAAACAAGTTCCAAACAGGAGAATGTTTTAATCTGTCATACCCTGATTCACCCCCTCTCTTAGGGTATTTAACCCAGTGGACCTAATAATTGGTATCATAGTGAAAGTTTGAAAGTTAGTGGTTCTCTCTCAAGAATAATAAATGGAGGTGGTCAATTATAAAGGAATTGTGATCTTTGATGGAAACAATTTTCAACTATGGAAGAATCAGATGCAGCACAACTTCCGATCAGTAAAAATGGATGTCTTCACAATAGCTATGCATGGAATATCAACTGAAATTAATAGTGGAACTTTATCAGAAGATGAAAGAAGATAATTGGATGATAATTATAAAGGGATCAATGCTTTAGGGGGATCCCTATCAAATTCAATTTATACGAAGCTGATGTACTGTAAAACATCACATGCAATGTTGGAAATATTATTGAATGTTTATGAGGGTGACTCAAAAGTCTCATAAGTAAAGCTGAAGGTTCCATGGAACAAGTATGAGGATCTCAAAATGAATCCCAATGATACTGTTGACGCATTCTTTGATAGGATAAATATTATTACGGAAGACATGCAGGGTCTTGGATAAGTCATTGAAGATTTAAATATTGTGAAGTGTTTCTTGAGGAAACTTCCACCGCGATTCAATCTGAAAGTTTTAGTATTGTAAGAAAAATATTCTAAAGAGATGAAACTAGATAACCTACACATTACCCTTGTATCATATGAAATGATAAACTATGATAACTATGAAGTGGAAAAGGGGAAGTCTAAGTAAGTTTCATTCAATGCCATGAATAATCTCTCTGTTAAAAATATTCATGAGGAGGAAAATATGGATGATGTCCTATCATTTCTCTACTCTAATATTCAAAGAGGAAAAGGGAAGTTCAAAGGTAAACTTTCATTTTCATGATTTATATGTGGAAAGATTGGGAATTTTGTAGCAAAGTGTCCTAAGAAGTTTGATGATGAAAATGAATAAAATGATGAAATTCTCCAAAAGAAGTATTCATCAAATGAGAAAGGGAGGAGAAGTACTAGGGAAAGATCTTGAAAAAGAAGAATCCTATTTCAAAATAGGATGAACGTTCAGAAGAATATATGGTAGAAGATTTGTAGGACTGTAAGGATCATAAAATATATGCTTTGGTGGTAGTTGTTAGCAACTCATTAATAAGAGAAGAAAGTGACAATGAATAATGAGAAATTTAAGGAAGAGTTGATCCTCAGGTTGAATTAGAAGATTTCCTTAAAGTGGTAGATATTTTGAGAGCTAAAATGAAGAAAGATAAAAAAGTTGTTCGTGATTCCAAACTATTTATGCAATAGTAGGAAGAAGAGAATTCTATGTTAACTATAGAAATTGAAAACATGAGGTATTCAATGCCAGAAAGCTCTGAAAATGTGGTTGAGTACAAACATAAAATTGAAGAACAAAAAATTGAAATTGATAGTTTGACTAAAATAGGAAAAGATCAAATCAAACATATCAAACAAATAGAAGAGGAAATCATCAGTCTGCGGCGAAAAATTGAATATCAAGAGAAACTTCTTGGAAAGAAGATCATACAGGAAAAAAAAAGATGATATTTGAGGAGAGTGGTCCATCAGAATAGAAGCAAAAATCCACTTTGAATGATAAGGCTAATATGGGGCTTGATCTAAAATAGAAAGTAGTTATGGTTCTAGTCAGACCATAAGAACCCACTCTAAGATTGAAGATTGGTTTGGGTACGAAGCAGAATTAGAAGATTCAGAGAACCCAATGCACAACTAGTGGTGCATCATTGCCTCATAGGAATGTACCTCACATAAGATGATATTTTTGTGGTAATATGAGACACTCTCAAAATGTATGTTCCATAGAAAAGTGGTACCAAAGGGAACAAGAGAAACATAGGTGGTCATACAAAGCTCAAAATTACAAGTCATCATTTGATGGTCATTGTTTCAGGGGTAAAGGACTCGGACATATAGAAAGATATTGCACATCAACAATGAAGAGGAATGTGCTGAGGTGGACTGAATTTGTTCCTAATAAGCATTAAAATGTTTCTTCAAGAGAGATGAAATTTCAAAATTGATTTTCAGCTCTGTAGGTTGAAGCTGGTACGTCATATACAAAGGAAGATCAGAATTATAATTCCATGTCAGGTATGAATTCAAAGACTGGGGTCAAAAATAAAAGGTCCAAGTAGGCCATTGTTCCAAAAATTGTGTTCAAGGAATTAGATCACATGAGGATATGGATAATTGAAAGTGGGTACACTTACCATATGATAGGAAATAAGAATCTAGTAATCGGAATCAGGTATGATAAAGAAGGTATTGTAAGATTCAGTAATGATGGGGGCCTGGAAATTATTGGTTTAGAAAAAGCCAAGTTTGGAGGAAAATACATGAGACGAGAAGATGTCTTGGTTATTAAGGGGCTTAGTCATAACTTTCTTAGTGTTATTCAATTGTGTAACTTAGGGAATTCCGAAGGTTTTTCCTAGAAATTATGTATCATCAAGGAAAAGGATGGTTCTGTTGTGTTGCAAGGAAAGCGTATGAAAGGGAATCTCTACCTCGTGAGTGGAGAAGAAGATATGTGATTTCTGTACAAGGATGAAGAAAACAAGTTATGGAATAAGTGTCTTGGACACATAATCCAATGCTCCTTGTAAGATATTATCAAACATGATATAGCTCGAAATATCCCAAGATTATCATGTGATCGTACTCATATGTGCAATGCATGCCAACAGGAGAAGATCATTTGAAAGACATATAAGTAGAAGGGGAAAAAATCAATGAGACTACTTGAGTTGGTGCATATTGAAGTGTGTGGACCAATTTCACTGAGGGATATTTATCGGATGAGATATTATGTCCTCTTCATTAATGATTATAGAATAATGATATGGGTTTCAATAATCACCCACAAATCTGAAGTATTCAGTTACATTGAAAGATATCGATGAGAATGTGAAAAGATGATTGGTCAAAAAATCTAGACGATTCGAACAGATAATTGAATAGAGTTTAAAAATACCCTAGTGGAGGATTATCTCAAGAAACATGGGATAAAGCATCAATTTCTATTAGTAAGAACTCCATAGTAGAATGGAGCAGTTGAGAGAAGAAATCAGATTGTCAACAACATGGCTAGAATAATGCTCATTGATAAAGAACTTCTAGAGAAATTTTATAAAGAAGCAGTAATGATATCGGTATACACTTCAAATAGAGATTTAATTTTTCCAAAAGAGGAGAAGACTCCATACGAGTTTTGGTATGGAAAGAATCCACCATTGAAGTACATTCAAATATTTGAAAGTAAATATTTTAATCTCAATAAGGAGAAACATAGGAAATTTGAATATCGTGGGGATGAAGGGATATTTCTTGGCTACTCAAAGAAGATATAAGCATATAAATGCTTCAATAATCAGCTGTGAAAGATAGTTGAAAGTCATGATGTGACTATAGTAGAAAATGAACTGAATATTCCGCAAATACTTGATTAGACTCAGAAGAATAGTGATGAAGAGATGAGAAGATTGTGAGACGCTCCAACTCCAGATGATGATTCGGAAGAAGATTCAGATGATGAGAATAAGTCAGTGTCTATCCAGAGACCAACAAGAAGAGCTGAAATTGACAGGGAAAACATAATTGGTGATCAAACAACCCCAGTACAGACAACGAGGATGAATACTTTACACCACAAATCATACTTATCATTGGTAGAACCTAAATGTTTTGATGAAGCTACTGGATATGAGAACTGGGTTCAAGTCATGAATGAAGAGCTTGACCAAATTGAAAAGAATCAAACATGGGAGATTGTTTCAAGATCGGAAGACATGAATGTCATTGGGAAAAAATGGGGGTTTTTTGCAACAAAATGAATGAATATGGTGTTGTGATTCAAAAAAAATCATGACTTGTGTACAAAGGGTACTACTAGATAGAGGGTATAGATGTCGATGAAACATTCACACCTATTTTAAGGCTGGAGACAATCAGATTATTCTTGGAAATATTAGTGCAAAGAAAGTTTAAGGTTTTTCAGATGGATGTCAAGTCAACATTTCTAAATGGGGTTCTAGAAGAAGAAGTTTACATTGAGAAACCAGATGATTTTCTCATCCATGAAGATGAGAATAGGGTTTGTTAGCTGATGAAGGTGTTATATGGTTTGAAGAAAGCACCAATATCATGGTATTCAAGGCTTGATCAGTTCCTAAAGAAGCTCGGTTTTCAGCATGGTGGAGTTTATTACAATTTTTATTTCAACAATTGAAATAGTCAAAGGATGATGGTGATGGTTTATGTCGATGAAATAATATTTGGTGGATCAGATAAAGCAAAATGCAGACAGTTTTCAAAATTCATGAAAAGAGAGTTTGAAATGTCGATGATTGGTGAGATGAAAATTTTCCTTAGCTTACAAGTGACCCAAGGAAGGAATAAAACTTTTATTTCTCAATATAAATATGCCAAATAGGTTTTGAAAAGTTTTGGAATGGATAATTTAAAATATATTAATACTCCAATTGCTACCCAGCTGAAATTGTCATGGGATGATGAATGAAAGGCTGTTAATATCACGAAATATAGGAAAATCATTGGATGTATGTTGTACCTGATAGTGACAAGGCCTGATATTGTATTTTCCACATTACAAGAAATGAGGCATCAAAGAAATATCAAGGAGATACACATGATTGTAGTAAAAATAATTATTTAATATATCAAGGGATCTATGAATTTTGGCCTAATTTATAATGACAAATCTCATCTAGAGTTTTTGGTGTATACAGATATGGATTGGGATGGTTCAACAGATTATAGTAAATCATAATTAAAAGGTGACTTTTATCTTGTATGGTTGTGTATTTCTTGGTTAAGAAAGAAACAAGATTGTATTTCATTGAGTACCACAGAAGCTGAATATATTTCGGCTACTCAAGCTTGCACACAACTATTGTGGATGAAGTAACAACTTGAAGATATGGGAATTGAAGTGAAATATCTGATTAGAATTTATTTTGATAGTTCAAGTGATATAAATCTGAGAAAAAAATCCAGTCCATCACTCAAGGACAAAGCACAATAAAATAAAATATCATTTTATCAAGGAGAAAGTGGAGCAAGGGCTTGTGAAGTTGGAGTATGTGCCTACAAAATAGTAAATTGTGGACATTATGACAAAGGCCTTACCCAAAGAAGCATTTTAAAGGAATAAACTAGTTCTTGGAGTCCAGTCCAATCCCCACACTTGAAAAAGTGTGGATGTGGGCCCCCCTCTCCCTAAGGTAAGGTGTGATTTTCTAAAATATTCTGATATATTTTCTTTACCCTGTTGCAGACATCCTTAAAGTGCTCTTCGGGTTTATTGACAAATGGGGAAAAAGTGAGACTATTCAGGGGGAGAAAAAGACATGAGGAGAAGCTGTTAAGTGGTGAAGAAAGATAGGGGGAGTTGAAGCTGAGATAAAGCTGGTTAGAGGTGCTATAACATAGGGGGATCATTAAATCTGACAATGCTAGAAGTGATCGATCAAAGATTAGATATCATGACAGCTGAGGTTCGAGATGAAAGTAGTTCACTGGTATTAGTGTATCATTATGGTATCATCAATTGGTGATTAGAAATGAAGTGATTCATTGACGAACTTTTCATTATACTATTGTTTCTCACACCGAGCATGGATGATGTGGGCTTAGAGTATGTGTTGAGTAAATCCTTGATCACTATCTTTATCACATGAAGTGAATGGTGGTTGAAATTGGAAGGAGTATTAATGAGGTATCAAAATGTATAGTGTTGTTATGAGAAGTATTGTCAACAAACCCAAAGGGAGATTGTTGAGACAAAATCCCATAAAGTATCCTCTCGATATGTTTTGGGTGTGGTTGTGTTTGTTGAGAAAGACAGATGACTAAAAATGAGTATGGTTGGTGTTTACCGAAAACATGTTTTTAAGGTTGTGCAATTTCATAGTGTTTGCCAAATTTTTGGGCGTCAAAATCTGAAATTTGTGTCAAGAATGAAAAAAAAAGTTGGAAAGGGAAGAGAAATAAGGATCCCGAGATATGGATTACATACCATGTTTGAGAAGAGTACGTGGCCGCATACTAGGAAACGAGAATGATACATGGGTGCGGTTCAGAAAACCAAAAACAGTTCATGGTGGAAGGCAGTTCGGTACGCAGATGGATTGTCATTGGTGGAGGAGATCGACCATGTAGGAGAAAAGGTGGTACACAAACTGCATATAAAAAATGGTTCATGGGTGGCTTGTGGTTCACAGCGGTAGAGGGATCAGTATGCGATGGAGGAAGAGTTGAAGATATTTGGTAAATCTCGCATTAGAGTATTTTGTAGGTATCTTTGTCTATATAAGAATTTCTAATACCATCGATTACTGTAGAGACTGAATATCATTATAGAAAATTTTTTTGGTCTGGGATTTTAGAAAAGACTGAACAAAGTTTGCGAAGGGAGATTCATGAAGGCTGAAGTGGTTCATGAAGAATAGATTCTGTCCAAAGATTTTGTGGAAAACTGTTGCCCATAAAGGATGTGGTATGTAGAAGAAGAATGCGTGGTATGTAATAGCGGTTAGTTTAGGCAGTCTGTTAATAGAGAATAGTTTGCAGATAGAGGGTAATTCATAGTGGAGGTTTGTAGAATCTGTACACGATAGAGGTACACGATAATGAAGGAAGAGGCACTCTTCGGATGAAGGGCAGTTCGCAGTAGCGACAACAGTATATAGAGGAGGTGATCCATGTACCAAACCCAGTACTTAGTATGTAGGAGAGGAATGTGGTTCACTGTTTTCACTAGGAAGCTTGCAAAAGATTCACATCCATTTTCGAAAGTTTTTTTTGGTACCTAGTAGTATCCGAGAAGGTGGACTTTATCTATGGGTGAAAAATGAACTTCAACAAAGCATCTACCTATATTTGAGGATGCAGGAATTAATGCAAATGAAGAGACTAGCATGTCCAGAAACTATGTTTGACCTAAAATTCTATAAACTGTGTGTGGATTTATTTTCAGAGCAGTGAGCATAGGAAGGGGAAGATGGTGACCTTCTCCACCAGCAGTGAGCTAGAGAAAGAGGCATAAGGAGCGACCCTTGTAAATGCAGTGTGCGAACCCTAAACCTTGTAAATGAAATGATATTGGGTATAGAAGATCTATTTCAAACATTATACTCATTATTTGCAGTGAGCCTTAGTGAATTTGGTGCATCGGCACGTTGCCATTGTATGCTTCTTAGACATAGACTAGTGAGGGTGAACCAAGTAAAAATTGTTGCGTCCTATGCATGATTTCATATCTATTCGTATATTTCCATGGGTGGAAGAGAGAATTGAGTTTTTTCTAACAACAAAACAAGGTCCAAATAGAAGAATGTTTTAATCTGTCTTACCCTTATTCACCCCCCTCTCAGGGTATTCGACCTAGTGAACCTAACAATTTTAAATTATATATACTTGTTACATCCATTTTAATTCATTGAGAACACTACATCATTTAAGTTTGGGGGAGGGAAGATTTTCAGTTTAGGATTTTCATTTGTTTTTTGTTTTTTTAAAAAAAAGTGTGTTTTTCAAAATTTCATGTGTTTCTTTTTAAATTTTTTTGGTGTGTTTTTGAAACTTTTGATCCTAAATGATTATCATATCCATTTTTGAAACCCATTTCATCGAGTGAACCAATTTATTCTATGAAATTGAGCTTAAATGAATGCTAAAAATGAATTTGTTTCAAGTTCAATTATTTGTGAATTCAATGAAAAGTACTCTGATTTTTGAATCTCATGCCACATTTCATTGTATTTATCTTTGAAATCACTTTCCTATGAGGATTATGAACCCTTTTTTCTTTTCATTCTCCTCACTTTTTGAGATAACCAGACCATGATTGTTTTAACTATAATTTTATTTATTCATTTCAAAACTTGAGGGTTTTTGGTACTTGTGTTTTAAATGATTGAGGCATTTATTTGGTTTTTAAAGCCACCTTTTGAAGATGATCCCTTTCATTCTGGACCATGTTGTACATTTAATCCTTTTATCCCTTAGAAGCCATGAACAACCTATTATGTTAGCCACATTATAAGACAATTTTCTCTATCCAACCTATTCTTGAAGTGAAATTACATGATCTAGTTGAACTTAAGTGTGGGGGAACGTGTATTGTGTTGTGCTACCTCATTTAGTGCAAATTTGGGTAGAAAATAAAATTTTAAAGAGATGTGTGTGCTTCTAAAAAAACATTCTATTGAAAGCTGTACCTTTTCTGGAGCTTTCATGATAAGAGAAGTTGTGCCTTTTCTGGAGCTTCTAATGAAGGAAGAAAACATTGTACTTTCTGGAGCTTTCAAGAAAAATCATTCTTGAGAAGATTCAAATTTTTGATACTGAAATTATGAGCTATTTGAACAATCCTAGAGTTTTCATGATGATGGAGATGAATTTCTACCAAGGGGAGTTAGGAGAATACCGTACTTGAGTGAAAATTATAATTGTGTAATTTTTCTTCAAAAAGAGCCAAACCCTCCTTATTCAACCTCATAATTTTTCACATAAAATCCTACCAACCAAAAGCCACAGAAAAACCCTACAAAGTCCTCATGATAAACATTTGTCCTTGAATCACATCGAGTGGATAAGTAGGTGTTTTTCAAACCTATGGTGACCCTTGCATTGGTTTGGATGAGAAAAACTATGTTGAAAATTGGTATTTTCTGAAATGAGAGAAAATTCATGCGAGGTAGGTGTCTTATGTGCATGGTAGGAAAACTGAAGAGGAAAAATATTAAATGATTTTATTTTTTAACTTATAATAATGTTTATTGATTAGGCGTGGTATCTTTTATTTCTTTGTATGGAATTGGTGGATCTCATTGGCATGCGTTTTGAATTTTCTTTGATTTGATTTTGATTTTGACTTGTCTGGGAGTCCAAGTGCTAAGTGTGTGTTAATTGTTAGAGATAATATTTTCATTATTTTTCATATGTGTTTCAATGATTTAACCGCTTTAAATTAATCAATTTGATCTGATTTGTATCATTTTAGTGTTTTGGTGAATTATGGGTTTAATTGTGAAAAATGGTTAATTTTGGATATTTATCAGTTTTATGAAGCTTTTGTTTTTTAGGAATAAATATTACATTTGTGATCCAAATTGAGTGATTCATTTTTTTAGGATTTCCTTACTTTTGGGATTAAACTTTTTTTATGGACCATGGTCCAATTCGACACAAAATAGCCCATAAAAATTAATCAAGTGGAAAAATATTGCTGGCCAACAGAATGGAAACCATCTTAATTAATGAAGAATATCTCATCCTAAATATTTCCAAATTATGTGATTCTAGTTGGAGGAGAAATAAGAGTCCATGAATAATTCTTCAAGTAAATTTCATGAATAAATTAATTCATTAAGGTTTCCTTTGAATGCGTCTAAAAAGGGGAAGTTAAAGAGTCACCTCGGGCAGAAAATGTTGTCATTAGAAATTCGAGTATAAATTTTGGTACAATTGTCAACATTCTCTGAGATTTTTAGGAAGAATGAATAAGATATAGAGAAAGAAAATTTATGAATACAACTTCCCGAGATTCATCTAGTTATTATGTGTACCAAACTTAATATTTAGGTGGAGTAATTTTGGAGGGAAATTTTCTACTCCACTAGACTATAATTAAAAGTGTTCATATCCATTCAAAGGAGTTGAAAGAAGGTGAAAGAGGGGATGTGATGGAGTATTGGAATCTTGATGTTTTTTTATTTTCTCTTTTCTTATTTTTAGTTTCATCATGCTGTCTTCTTCCCCTTTTAACTCTATTACTCTTCACATGGAGGGGTTAAAATTTTGAGTGATCGGGGAAGGGGGAGTTTCAATTTTTAAGGCTAGAGTTTTGTTCTTAAATGTAAAAAACTCTTTTTAGTTTGAATTATTTCTATTCTTAGTGTTTCCCAATTCTCTTAATGGGATCGTGTTTTGGATTTGGTGTATTCTCCGTTAATAGATTTGGTTGAAGAATTTTAATCTCCCTCTGCCTAGTGCAACTTGTCTCGATCGAGTAGATTGTGTAAGGCGGTGAGTATCCAGCGATCGTTGGCACGTGTGCAGAACTAGTGAAATTTTCTAGAGTTCTAAGGAGAAAAAATTCCCGATCAGGACTTTCCTTAGTTGTTTATGATTTGTTTATGAACTTTCATGCACATAGAAGTGAGTTCCATTTCTTTCTTCAACCAAGGGTGATTGATAACTCGATCGAGGAGCCTTTCATTTATCATTCAATAAGAAGATATGGGGGAATAATCTTTATGAATATGGTGACATTGAAAAATTTGATCCTACCCTAACCCATCACTCTCTTCATCTATTAGTGTTCAATATTTATTTTTAAATTCATGCTTTATTTTTAAACTCAAACAATTTCAAAAGAAACCTCTTCTTCTTTCTTTAATTTAAGTGAAAAATATAATTGTTGGGAACTCCTCTCTGGATACAACTTAGTTTAGCCACTCTACTACATTTTAACTTAGGTAGTATTTTTTTTGTTATACCCCATGACAGGCACATGTAAAATATCAATTCATGAATTAAACCGGTTATTTAAGATATGGGAAATTATTTAGACCTATAGTGATGGGTAGGGACTAGTATTATATATCCCCTCTATGCATTGATAGGTCTCATGAGACAAATAAATTGGGAAAATTAAATGGGTTTCTACCATTAGTATTCAAATTGTATTGTGAAAGGTTTTGAAAATAGATGTATTGTGATTACTGAGATCATGGAATCTAATAATCAAGGATTTCATTCATGAATCATTCAGTTATTATTAACTATGAAATTTTCACAATCATATTATCTCTTGCTGCATTTTATTCTTAGTTTATTGATTAAATGACATCTGTTTTTTATTTACCTTTCCACATTGATTATGAAATATCTATTCATAATATTTAGTTATTTAAATAGAATTTGTGTTCAATTATTTACCATTCCATATTGATTATGCTTTATTGATTCATGATAGCTTCCACTGTACTTAACCCTTACTAAGAATTTTATCTCACCCTTATTTTTTTCCTTTCTTGAAGATACTAATAAGATATATTTGAATTATTTTTTATGGATTTAGTTCGTTTTATTTTGTTATGTACTATGTTTTATATTCTATTCCCAATGTAAAATGGGAATCATGTATGTATCTAGATCTCCAAAACTGATAAACTAACTGGTGTTTTAGGATTTTATTCTTTTAATCTATGAAAATGTAATAAAATTGAAAATGAATCCAGGATACTGGGGTCAGGGTCATTAAAGTGTTTGGTGTTCAAACTCTAGAATCTTGAGTTGGGCTGACTATGCCCTAATATTTACAATTGTTATTAGTTTGGGTTCCTCTTTGTATTTTTGGTTGGGCATGTATTTTTACCCTTTATATAATTTTTATTATGTTACTGTACTTTGATGTATTTCTTAGAGGTTGTTTAATACATGGTTTTCACACTAGATGTTTCTTTCTCTTATTATATCTATATACTATTACATGAAGCTAGTTGTGCATTTGTGGATAGGTACTTACTCTAAGTCCTCCCATTTTAGTGTTATTACTACTCGGTTCTTATCGACAACCCTTTCCTCATTGGTAGTGGGATTGGGATGTCACAATTAGCTTATCGCTGACCTGCTAGGCCCCAATGGATTAGGTTGTGATATAGTGGTATCAAAGGTGGTCTTTCCCTTGGGCTGGTGTTTGTAGTTGGTCTTGTTGTGAGGTTTGGTTTTAAAACTTATGGAAATATTTTTAGAGTGTATCAAGTTCTAATATCAGGATAAGGAACCCAATGTTGGTGTAGTGGACAATGTATCCATACACCAAGATTATAACTACTTTCTTATTGACTCTGAATACCATGGAATCTGATGTAGGGAAACAATCTTAACTATATCATATAGGATTTGGTACTTTAACTTTCATGTAATTCTGGAGTTAGCTTTGAAGATATATTCTTTGATCATGACGTGTCTCAATAAATTTTAATTTTCCTCTATGATGACTTTCACCAAGGATTTTGAGTGAGTTTTGTGATGATGACTATTTGAGAAATGAGGCCTAAGTTCAGGGTCCCCTAATGAGGTGTTTCCTCAAGAAAATCATAAGGAATTTCTACCACCTATTGAGTAGTGCATGGACCCACTTCCAGTGGTATAGGCGGAAAATATTCCACATATAGAGTAGTCAATGGCTCTAAAATGATAGAAAGACTATGCACACATTCTTAACATGTTTCATGAGTTATAAAAACAAATACCACTCATGTTTCATTATGATACAAAACCTTCAGTAGTAGATAATTGGCTCGATCAAGTGGTTCGGGTTTTTTGAATTATGTGGACCCATGAATGATTAGATGGTTGCAATCACAACCAGTTTTCTCATGGAGAAGCTGGGCATTGGTAGGGTCTGGTTATATAGATTTTTGATGAGGTGACCCTCTTATGGGATAAATATGAGCATCTATTTAGATAAGAGTACTTTCTAGTGTCCCTGTGGGTTACTGAGGTTCAGCTAGAGGAAACGACTTAGGTTTTCTACCTTGTGTTGGATCCCCCTGGTTATATGGCGGTCTTGACAATTAGACCTTTTCATGGAAACATAACATGTTAATTGATCCAAGTGTGGGTGTTTTGGATTCAAGCATTCAAGGATGAGGTATACTTTCCCCTCTAAGACACATTCCCTTATGATGTGATTTAATGATGTGTGGGAAATTTAGTTCCACCTAAAGTATACAGTGTTGTGGTGTGGTGTATTAGTTCCTTTTAATTGCATGTTTGAGGTCGTTTTGGTGGAGAGAATTTCTCATGGGACCTCTTGGTCATCATGATGAAACCTTATGACATCATTATAGGTATGGAATAGTTTTCTATAGTGCATTCCCATATTGACTTTCAGTACAGAAGAGTTAGATGCCTATGTACTTATGAGACAATATTATCCTTTGTGGGAGAGAGAGGTCTTATGGATGAGAAAGTGGGGATCATGTGTAGGAAATTTCTACCCATCACTTATCAGATAGAAAGTTTATCCCTTGGTGTAGTGGTATCTCTAGGAATCTCGATTTGAATGGTAGTCAAGGATTATATGGATTTATTTTCCAAATATGATCCATAAATACCTTTAAGGTGGGAGATTTAATTCTGCATCAAATTTCACCCAACTACTGCATCAATATCTTATGTGGCATTTCAGATGCCCCCATCGAGCTTCGAGAGCTAAGGGTGTAGTTGGAAAACCTTCAAGAGAATTGTTTTATTGTACCCAATATTCCCATCTAGGTGGATCTTGTTTTTTTTGAAAAAGGTAGATGAGATTTTGAGACTTTGTTTTGATTATCACCACCTGAACTAGGTACTAATAAAGAAAAAGTACCACTTTATAAGTATTTATGACCTTTTAGACAAGTTAAAAGGTGTGAGTTTTTTCTAAAAGATTTATCTTTGGTCTGACTATCGTCAGTTGAGGGTTTCTGTGGATGGTATTCCAAATAAAAAATTATGATGTTTATATAGACATTATGAGTTCATGGTGATGTATTTTTGTGTGAATAATACCCATGATATGTTCATGGATCTTATGAACCAAATCTTCCTAGCTTACTTTGAACAATTATTAGTTTTATTTATAGATGAAAATATAATATACTCTACATCAAATGGGAAGCATGCCCAAAGATTGAGGATGGTCCAATATTTACTCAGGTTGTACAAAATTTATGGTATTCTCTTGAAGAGTCTATTATGGATCTGTGAGGTTAAATTTTTGGGGAATCTCATTATGACCATGGTTCAGTAGTGAATCTTGTAATGATTAACGCAGTTCTTTCTTGGGAACCACCCAAGAACGTGTTTGAGGTGAAATGTTTTATTGGTTTTCTGGGGTACTACAGGAGGATCATTATAGACTTATCCACAAAAGTATCCCCTTGTACTACATTAACATGGAAAGGGAAACCATTTAACTATAATGAGTAGTGTTAGGGAGCCTTGTAGGAGATGAGGAAGATGCTGACTAGTGCTCATATTTTGAGCATACCATATAAGGGAGTCGAGTACATAGTGTTTTGTGATGATTCTAGATATGGGATCGATTATATTTTGATGAAAATAAGTAATTGATCAATAATGGGTCAAGGAATTTGAGACACCATGGGTATAACTCTGTGACCCATGACTTATAATTGGAACTGGTGGTCTTCACCTTGAAATTGTGGAGGCACTATCTTCTGTATGAACATTTTTTGTTTGCCCATACCATCAAAGTCTTAGGTATATATTAAATTAGGTAGATATTAACCAAAGATATAGTCATTGTTTGAAGTTCCTATATGATTATGACTTTGATATAATTTATACTCCATGGAAGGGAAACATGGTAGCATATTCTCTTAGCAGGAAATATCATTCTTTCTTGGTGGAGGAGGGGTCAGAGTAGTTAGAATTATTATAGCTTACCCTAGGAGAGGAGAGGGGAGAAAATTCTATGATGTCAATGGTAGTTACTCCAATACCTCTTCAGTGTGGGAGAGATTATTACTTGTTATATGTTGACTATGAGGTTTTTCATGACCATTTATCCCTAGGAGAAACACCATATGAATTTTTAAAGGAGGGGACCACATCATCATTTTATAGGGAAGGATGATAGTTTTGGATACATTTCATTAGGATATGTTGATGGAGTTTCATATCTCTCCCTTGGCGGTACAACAAAGTGTGAAAAATATGTACAATGACCTTTATTGAAAATTTTGATGTACTAGAATGATGTAGAGTATTATCAAGTTTTTATTTTGTGGTTTCACTTATTAGAATGTAAAGGCTAAACATCAGGTTCTAGTAGGTTTGGATCAAACTCTTGGTATACCATAATGAAATTCAGATGACATAAATTTATTTTTTGATAGGTATTCTATAGAAAATGAGAGTCTACAATGATATATGGGTTATTTTTGACTGACAGACCAAGTCGGCATGCTTTTTTTCCATATGAGAGAAGAGTTTGGTTGAGATTTTGGGGTAGTTATAAGTGTGAGAGATCATATGACTTCATGGAGGACCTAATATGAACATCACTGACTATGATTCTTTGTTCACATAATAGTTGTGGAGGAATCTATAGAAGGATATTAGGACCCAGTTATGAATGATCATAACATTTCACACCTAGATGGATGGGAAGATTGAGTGATCTATCCACGCTGTAGAGGTTATAATAAGATACTATGTGTTAAAATTTGGAAGGACCTGTAAGGATTAGTTTCCATTTGTGTATTTTTCTTAGAATAATATCTATCACTCCACTATTGATATGACACCTTTTGAGGCCTTGTATGGGAGAACCTGAAGGTTGCCATTGTGTTTGAATGAGATTGGAGAGACATCTCTTTTTGGGCCAGCATTGGTGCAGAAATTGATAGTGAAGGTTTAGGTGATTCATGAGCATATAAGGACTGGCCAATGATGAAAACAAATCTTACATGGATCTACATCATAGACCTTTGTACATTGAGTAGGTAGAAAATGTTTTCCTGAGAGTCTCCCCATGATGAGGATTTTAGATAATTTTTCTGGGAATAAATCTATCCTCGAGGTTCATTGGGCCATTCTGTATCCTTTATATGGTTTGATTGGATACATACCACATGAACATTCCCCCTCAATTGTACTGAGTGCATTATATATTCCATTTTCACAACTGAGGAGATATGTTCATGACCTGACACATGCCACTGAATGAGGAGAGTTATACATCATGGATAAATCCAAATTCTTAGAGTAGTCAGTAGTGATCGGGGATAGACAAGAGAGGATTCTATAGGGATGTAAAATTAATTTGGTTCATGTTATTTATTAGTATGGGATCATGAAGGATAGATCATTATAACATGAGAGTCAGATGCAGACTCAATACCCTCACCTTTTTAGGCACTTTGTGTTTTTGAGGTTTAAAATCCTTGAAGGAGGGGGGAATGTAATGAATCCAATTTTTTTAGTTTGATCCTTTGAATATATATTTTTATATATATATTCCTTAGAGTCAAAACTATGTATTGGGTATCACAAGACCTCAGAATTAATATATTAAAAATATTTATATATATTTAAGCACATGCATTCATCTTTTCAGAATAAATGGATTTTACCATTGATCAGGATATTGGATGTGTAATCTGAGACTATGATTGTTTTTGGAATGTGAGGTTTACCCTAGGCATGGCATACAATTTGTCGACATTGTGAATTTAGTTAAGGGTGACCATTTGCAGGTGTGTTAAGTGGATTAATTAATTTATTTCATAAATTTATTTAATATACAAAACCCTAACCCTCCTCTATAAATATGTTGTGATGAAGAAATCATAGGGTTAACTGCATAACCATGGGTGATTATATAGGAAGAGTATGAAATCTTCATTAGCATTGGAAGATCATGAATGAGGATCGATGATGAATGATCGAGGTGAATCGTGAGATAAATGATGAATGTATCAGGATCATAACCATCATCACTAGAGGAAATATTCATCCCCAATAATCAATCCATACTTAAGGTAGGGAATGTTATTTCTTGTATTTACATGATTGTTTTATTTTTTGATCATGGATTTTCTATTTTTTTATTTTACAACATTTATAGTTCCTCACATTATCCATGAATTGTACTAGTGTTCAGGAAACTATTTATTCAAGTTTGTTACACCTATTATTTGACCCTTCTTCAATTTGGGAAATATTTGGTTGATATCTCATAGAAAAATTAAGGTTTCATCTTGTTCATGTGCTTTTCCCCAAATGTTTCTCATGTTCTTCTTGGTTGGCCCATGGGGTCAGCGATTCGACATTGAATGATCAGGTTTGAGTGCGATAAAACCCCCAGATTCATGGAAGATATGTGAATGACTTGATATTGGTGTATTATGGATGGATTGAGGTGTTTTGGGGTATGTGGGTTACCAATTTAAGGTTTAGAACCCCAAATGGTTATAGGAGGCCCGTTGGTTACACCTATGAGTGAACAAAGTTCAATTTCTAGCTAATGGGAGGTCGAGAATCAACGATCGAAGACCCTCTTATATTTTAGTGGAATTTATCTAGTAAAATGGAAGTTAGAGTGGAATATATGATGGATCTAAGATCCTATGTGAAGATTTATGGATTCTATAAATTCTTGACTTACATAGAATTTACTTTGGAGGAACACATGCCAGGTAGCCCCCTCCAGGTGGGGATAGGGTTCCATGTAGAGATAAATATCACACATTGTGTATAACCCATACATACATAATGATTCATTTATAGGGGATTGAAATGTACCATAATGGTAAAAGGGTATGTGAATATCTAGGTTCATTGGCATGACCAAAGTACATGGGCATGAGCCAAAGTACATGGGCACAAGCTATAATACATGGGCATGGGCCAAATTACATGGGCAAGATCTAGAGTACATGGGAACAGAACAAGATGACACATACATACTCATGATACCAAGATATTTTATGAACTCTATATACACATGTTTAAGATCTACATAGAAAACCAACATGTGTGCACGAGAGGACACACCCATGTGTCCATGAGTGGTCACATTCCATATGAACCTATGCACAAATTATATACTTTCCTCAGGGGATTCAAACGTTTATGTCACCTTCTTTAAGAATTAAATTTTTTCTTATGAGTACCCTATCTTGATAAGTTTTCTACATGGAATGATATGATGGAATTTATTACAAAATATGAGGTATGATAAATAGCTTTATGTGTATGATTATTCTTTCAGCAATGCTTGGCTAATGACAGTGAATGGGTTTGATCATTAAAGAGATACCAGGGTTAGAACTCCCCTGTCACACAAGGAATAAGGTCCCTCATAATCTTTACATAGATAGATTATATACTCCCCCATTATATAGAGGCTGAGATTACTTTATCTAAGGAATGGTACTCCCTTGACTTTGAGCGTTGATGGCAAGTAGGTCCTCCACTATATTTAGTTTCTCCCATAACATTAGAGAGTAATGGAGAGTTGAAACCCATCTACACCAATTCTTGTAAGTTTGAAAATGTCACTGGGAATTAGATATAGGTATTTGGGAGCTTTATGATAACTCATTGTTCTTAGCTAGGTTGTGGATATGAATATCCCATTTCTCTCTTCACATGGATTTCTTTTGAGCATATCTGATGTTGGGTTTCTTCACCCACTTACTTTATGGGTTGGGATAATATTTTTTATTATTATTACTTCATCTTCTTGGTTTTCATGTATTTATACTATGTATGTATATACTCACCCATATAGGGGATTTTACCACATTTGTTGTGTTTTATACAGTCGATGTAAAGATTTGTAGTAACTATGGTAGACCTGGAATCAGTAGAGTTTGACAATACATGTTGGTGTTGACTGTGTTCGGTGGTTTGAATCTAGGATCTTTAGCTGGAATCTATCCGTCTCTACTATTTATAGTTTATGTAATTTCTACCCATATATTTCTAGTTGGGTGTTTATTTTTTTCCCTTCATATCATTTTTATTACACTGATGTACTTTGATGTATTTCCTAGAGGTTATTATATGCATGGTTTAGTATATAAATGTTTTGTTCTCTTATTATATCTCTTCATTGTTGAATGGAGTTAGTTGTGTTCATGAATATGGATACTTAGGATAAGGACTCACATTTTAGTGTTATTCTTACTTGATGCTTTTTTCCAACCCCTAACCTATTGTAGGTGGTCTTGGGGTGTCACACTTAATATAACAATGGACATGAAGGCCCTAGTGGATTGATTCAGGACACATTATTCCATGGTTATGTGAATTTGGTCAAGGTATAAGGGTGTGAATGATTGTATTATTGTATCCCATGTGAAGAAAATTGGGATATAATTATGGTCATTAGTTGGGAAGAAATACATGCAAGTTGACACATAATGTTATCAACATCATGGTCAGGATTTAAAAATGGTGTGTTTATAGTTCATTATACCGTGTGATAATGGTCATCATGTTTATTCGTAAAAATAAAATAATGATGATTACATTGTGGCTTGTTATAATAATCCATGGTTCTATAAGTGGTGCAAAATTATTTTAAGAAGTTGAAGAAAATAACATCATGTTTACACCTCATGACATTGTGGTGTGTGGAAGAATATAAATTCAACCTATTTAATGATGTTACCTCATGGTTGATTCATGGGATACTCCATCTCGATTCCTTATGTCCCTAAATCATATCATGGGTGACTAATAATACAGAACCAAACCTATGGATCTGATTGAAGTTAAATATGATGGATACTAATGTCAATTGTTGAATTTGAATTTAAAATTCCCAATTTAATGTAATAGGTAATATATTTTGATTTTGTGTAATTATAGAAGAGTTGAAAAGTAGAGAGATACACACTAGAGGATAAAAGACGTGTTAACTAACGAGATATTAATTTTTTATTATAAGGATACAGAAAAGTGGAGAGTTACATAGGTCTAAAGTAATAAAGATAAAATAAACCCCCCTTAAAAAATTCATTATAAACATGAGGTAAGGAATATATATATGAATAAAATATTCTAGGAGAATATTCCACCCATTTTGAAGCTAATATTTCTAATTCCTTATTCACATCATTCCAATTATGGAGGATAATTGTTTCCTTGATCACCAGTCTCTTGCATTCTATAATGTGATAAAAAACATACTATCATGTATGAGAGGTCTATTGTGAAATTGATAATAATATCTATGTTTACTTAAACTATTAATAAGTGTATTTTTATATCCTTGGAAATAAAGATACCATAGAGTAGGTCCCATGCTTCCAATATCTATGGACTCCCTTCATTATAAAAGTTAATATAACCCAAAATTATCGAGCCCCATCCATCCCTAATGATTCTTACACTTTTCAAGATTCCATTATAAAAATTACCATATGTATTGGGTTTGAGACCAAAATATGGAGGAAGACACTATATCATGTTCTATTTACCTCCACCACCCATATATAGATTGGAAATGTGTAATTTTAGATGTAGATCCCACTAAGAGGAGTCACTAGTGAGATTCTCCATTACATGAATGAAGGGGAGAATCTAGATATTTATGTTCTTAAAGATGATATGAGAAATGTGGTGTACAAAGTGGTTAAATCTCTCCCAACTAGACCAAAATGTTTTTTTTCCAATGATGGATTGTAGTACCTTTATCTATTATAGACAAAATATGCAACATGAAACCATGTAGTTATGAACTGGTCTAAGGAACCCAGGTTGAGGCTGATGCCTAGATAATCCCCAAAGTAGTTCCAAATGAATAAATCCCTAACCCCTCCTAGAAAGTTGTACTCTAATGAATTCACTTGATTATGGGAGAAGTAGAAGAATTTAGAGGCTATCTGGAGAGCCCTTCCTTAAATAATAATGTATGTGGGAGTGGATTAGTAGCAAGAATTCCATAGTAAGAAGAGAAATTTGGATAAAATGGAAGAATATTAGAAAGTACTACCCCAAAATCAAGAATGAGTTGTATGTTTCAAGATTTATTATGACAATTCACATTAAAAAGATAAAAACTCTTATGAGAAAAGAAATAGTGGCATAGTTCTTATACCATTTGGATGTTATTCTAAAGAAACTTTTAGTCCAAATTGATAATGGTGTTAGTGATAATTTTGAAATCATTTGAATATTTGAACCTCAGGTTAGAGGTGAGGAAAGAGGAAAATAACATTGGATACATTAGTTAATTTTATTTCCAAAAGATACTTTACCTATTCTGATAATCCATATAGAATGATCTAGTATATAACATAGGGTCTTTTGGAGGCTACACCATAATGAAAAAGTTTTATTATAATGTACAGATTGGAATTAGTGATTTTTTCATATATTTACTGGTTATACATATCCCAAAAGGCCCAACTATGATATCATCCCAAGATACCTTTTCTTGCATGGATTTCATGGATTCATATGAATTTATTAGATCTATCCCACCTTGTGGACATAACTTTCATAATGATATTTTACCTATTTCCCGTTTCCCCATATGAGAGTATTAAGTATGATTTCAATATTCTAGATAACATCTTTGAGGAATTTGATCACTAAGGGAACAAAAATGAGGATAAAATAGGGAATACAATTAATGAGGGTAATCCTTCCACCAAAATAGAGAATATTACGTTTCTAGTTGGTAATAAACCCTATGAATTTATTAAAATGGTATTAAAAGTGTTGAATCCGAATCCCCCCTCAAGTCAAGGGAGATCCGTGTTATTCCATTGGGAACCTTCATATAAGGAAGGAAAACCTCCTATCAATATGATAATCCCTCATGTTTGAGAAACTATTAGACATAAAAATATAGCTTTGTTGACACTCACCTTTTGATCACTCCATTTTACATAATGATAGAGTAAATATTCAAATTCTTAGATTATCTTATTATTGATATTAAATAATAAAATAAATTTTTCAAAATATATTAAATGAGATATACCAGAAGAACCATACATTCATTTAATGTGGATTACTAAACTAGAAGAAATAGATTTATGAAGGATCCTTCTAAGCATGTTTTAACCAAAGAAAAATAAATTAGGAGAAATATGTTCTCTTTATTAAGGTAAATAATATTCCTAGTTATTTATTATCATTAGTGAATCTAGAGGTTTACCTAAGTGGTAAAGTCACATTTTCATCATGCATAAAATCCAAGATCAAAATAACATGGAAGATAATTTCATCAAGTAATGTATAAGTACTATTGTGCTGTAGAAGTATAGGTACTAAAACAGGTACTATAACAGGGTTTCATATCAACAATAAAATTCACCCCAAATGGGATTTAGATCCACAAAATTAGACCTTTAATACAAATTGTTTTTGGTCCATCATGGGACTTCAAGACACAGGGCCTTTGAGCCATAGAATAGATCATGGATCACCTCTAATAGATTTGTCCTAAGATAATTGATTGGGGTATTAAAAATCACTATATATATCTAACTAGACTGTAGATTTAGGGATATATGTGTTAGACACTGCATAAACCCATGTATCTCTAAACAGAGCACTATATGCCGATAACAATTTTAGGTGGAGAGATTGGTGAAAACATGCATCAGATATAGGGAGGTGTTGTTTTAGTTAAGATGGGTCTAATAAAGTTATAAAGTATTAAACCTTGGGCCTATGGTCCATATAATTCTAAGGCTATATCACCAACATGCCTTTAGGTAATTTAAGTGTTCCCTCTAAACCTAGTTTTGAAAAATGAGTATTGTCAAAAAATAAAAAATATCGACTAGATATTGAGTTACACAACCATTTTCTCTTCTCTTTTCTAAAGGACTCTTCAAAAAGTTAATATCAAATTCTTACTTAGATGAAGAATTCATAAAATGGTTGTGTAATGAGTTATTGATTTTATAATTTTTGTTTGATGATATTGGATTCATTTATACTTTTAGATAACTTAATGGAAGAAAATGTAGGAATCTAGTTAGTTTAGAGGAAGTATGTGGTTAAATTTTAGAAGCTCAGTGATTAAGAGACGAGGATAAGGTGATACTCATTTGATAGTGTATTTAAAAATTCATATTGGTGATAGAATATCCATTTTTCTATTTCATTTAATATCTATATTGTAGTTTGATAAAGCATATTATACGTTTATGGAGATAATTTTACACACACATGTTCCACATACAAGCAATGCTCATTGTAATCTATTTGGATATTCTTGTGGATCATGTAGTAATGAATTATACCAGACCATTTTAGTGATATAGTTATTCATCATGGATGGTTATCCATGTACATTTTTTTATATATTTTAAAATTAAATAATTAAACAAAATATATTAACATCAAAAATATTGGGGGTTGAAAAGGAATATTTTGGAAGTTATTGATGGTTATCATATTAACTGGTGACAAATATTGATTATTGAAAAATCATAAATGATTTTTATTCACTAATTTACCTCCCCTATAAGTGACTACTAATTTTTGAACTCACTAATATTAGTGGTAGTGTCTTCTATAATTGTTATTAGAGCCTCATGTTTCCATTAAAGATGTCAATGTTGTTTAAAGTTGAAGGTATGAAGTTTTTTTATTTTAATTTGTTGATTGTTTTGAATATTATATTCCATCATCATTTATACTAACTTACCAAAGAGAAAATGACTTCAAATATTTGAAGGTAATAATTATTATGTTTTAATAGAATGAATACTATCTTAATTTCTCTCATTAGGAATATAATTAATTGATATTGTAATTCATGGTTTTAATCCAACCATGGAAGGTATATTGATAACTCGAGTTGATAAGAATAATATATAGATTGATGTATAAGAAAATAATTCTATCATAGACTCACTTTTATAGAATATAGTCATAATAATCATGGGAATGTACTTATGATTATTTTAATCTAGGCTTCTTTGATTTGTCCATGTCATGGATGGTTGTGATCTTTGTCCTACAATTACACTTTATAAATGTGGGAGGCCTATCAACACAAGGGTGATAGTGTCATCACCTTGACTAGAAAAAGAATATGGGATGCTAGATTCTCATTGGGAGAGTCATTTCCTATTCTGGTTCTCACATATCGAATTAATATGTTCCCATGGTTCTCATTAATAACACCATCTTCATGTGTAAATTGGTTAATTACATTCTTGGAGTACTTAGTAGGGTGAACATCTTTTGTCGGAGAGGATGATCCCTTCAAGAATAGTTAGAAATATTGAGAATCTATTTTATTTTCTTTGGTATGGACCGTGAGGGAATATTAGATTTATCACATAAGGTGTCCTATGATCATCACACAAGGAATCCTATGAATATCACATGAGGAAACTGGTGCTTTTGACATGAGTAATCTAATTATCAAAACACCATGCATATGATACTCTTACAATAAAGAAAACATATTATCATAAAATAGTGTATTCTATTCTCATAACACATGTCATATTATGATTTTCATGTAAGAAAAGGTATATAAATATAGATTTTTAGACTCATCACCTATGGGAAGGGTGGAGATATCCTATACTCACCCAATAAGATTCTTATGATCATCACATAATTATTACCTAACTCATCACTAGAGGTATCCCATGATGGTTATATGAGGAAAATAATGTTTTTTAGCTAAAATTGGGTTTATGATGAAATAAGAAATGGTTTTCTTATGCTTGTCACATAAGGGAAAGACATAAATTAGAATTGCAACCTAAGGATGACCCTATAACCATCACACATTCTATCTCATGATCATAACATGAGGATGGAACATAATGACTCTCATAACATAAGGGTGGGTATATGTTAATGTCTAGTAGGGATATATCCACTCAGGATCATAACATAAGTATGGACACATTGGGGGACAATCATGGTTTATGGTCTAGTGGGGATGAACCCACTTTTTCTTGTCACTTAATTGGGTAACATTTTAAAATTCTATTGGAAAAAATCATAGTTAAAGTTAAATGGGGATACTATAGGAGGCTTGGAGTTCTATAGGAAAGTTGTTTTATCATCCCTTGAATATTTGACAAGATAATATGATCATTGGGTGTTTTGGATTGGACCTTGTGGTAATTATCCTATATATCCTATTCGAACAAGAATCAAAACCCACATATCTTGATTCACACAATTTTACATTGTGTTAGAATACTGGTTCATAATTTTTAAGGTAATGTAGTAAGGATTATTATGCCATTAAATAGATTATATCAATGTAAGGAGTGGGTATTAAGTGTTATGAATCATGATTTCCTTTTTCATGAAAGGTGGATATATAGTTGAGATTACACACACGTTGTACTACCCAAAACATACTTGGGAGAAATGAGTATAGATTCTTCCCAACCCATTATTAGTGTAAATTGTCTTGGGATGAGTGAGCCTATGCTTAATAGAAAAATACATGGATACCACCTAGCCTATGCATGGTTTATAGAGTCTGGTGATAGGATTCCATGATACTAGTCATGAATAAGGAATTTGAAGGAAGAAAACTAGATATAATAGGCGTGTTACCCATAAGGACTTAAAATTCATGAAAGTAATTTTGTAAAATGGAGGAATTAAATTGGATCACCATTGTATGGGTTTCAAATAAGTTGGTTGTTGCATGAAAATAAGACAATCACATAAATATTTCCCTTTTCATGTTGTATATTCTTTATGAAAGGGAGTTTAGTGAGGATATCTCTAGAATACAAAAATACATTGAAGGAATTATTTGATGAAATTCACATAAGTTTCTCAAATAAATGATTCCATGGATGTGTTTGGGTTTTTTTGAATCATTGAAGTCAATGTTACATGAGCAAAGAGTTCTAAATTCTAAAATCATAATCAAGGATCATTAAAATGGTGAGATTATACGTATTTATAGGTGTCAAGATCACAAAAAATAATTAATCATAAAATTCTTGCACATAAAAAACTCTATACTTATTGGAATCCTTAATTTATACACTCACACAACTCTATGTTGTATGAACATCTATCCTTGTCTCTATAACTAATAATGTCAGCCGTTTCTATCCCATAATGCTTCTCAAATATTTTTTTGAGTTCCACCCCCCAAATGTGACTTGACAATAAAGAGGATGATGAAATTATGTGTAAAACATTATATTTTTTGTTAATTTTTTCCATAGTTTCATACAACTTAGGTTGAACATTTATATATAAATAGAGATTGGGGTTAATAGGGGATCACAAGCTCATTTTGAAAAACATTTTTATTCCATATTTTTATGGAAATTAGACATATGTAAAAGTTTTGTGAGATAAATCCTTAGCTTTCACACCACTCAATTTATATAAATTAGCTTCCATGAAGTAGATTTCCATGATTCATACATTTTCAAACTATACAACTAAAGTGTTTTAAAGGAATTTTTGAGAACTATACATGCATAAACCATACTTGGGGAATTTATAAATAACTAACCAAATGGATAATAATGGTTCTCAATCTACCACATCTCAGATTAATGAGATTTCTAAAAATCTAAAGATAACATTTAGGAATAACATAAAAACCCCACACTGGATGCTGGTGGATTTTCAAACAGATGAATAGAGGTAATATATTATAATTAAAAACTTTATACCTTATGGATTTGATATGAATGATGATTATATTATCCTAGATGTAAATCTTGACACTCTAAGGCATTGATTTGGAAACTAAAATAAACTTCATCGATGGATCACTACTACTACCATCCATGTCATGAAGTATCATAGCCTGATAGATGTTTTCAGGTATAAGAATTAGACCAAAACAATCAATGACATGTTTCCTACAATATAGGAGTTTCTCGAACACTAGTCCAGAATTTTTGAGGTAGGTATTGTAGATAACCAAAAAATATGGTCAGATGAATGGGACCTATAGCCAGGTGTAACTTTCACTGGTGAATTTTATTATTCCTATTAGGTATTACAAGCCTCTGAAGATATTTGGGGAGAGCTTCAAATATTTAGGTTTTATGAAGTTGTGTGAATTTTTTTGTTCTACATGTACCACTTGATAAACTTGATTCGAGATTCATGGATCTAGTTGACTCTTAATATAAAAACCTCTATGCTTCATAATGGGGAGGTTAAAATCAACTCATGGGACCTTTAAAAAAACATAGGGGTGCCCATCATCATAGATATATATGATGACATCCTATTTGATATGAGAACATTATATGGCATCGAGTATATACCTATTTTGGCCCAGGAGTTACTATGGGTGCTGTGTGATTCCCAATAATGGGATCCCCACCTTCACGTAGATGTTGTATACATGAAATGGTTATAGATGTTGTTGAAAACATCACATGGATAGATGTTGATGATGCCAAAATAATGACCATTTTTACAACAAAATGGAAGTCTTAGGTTATATTGTCTCATCTTTGAGGTGGGAAAATATAATCAATGGAGGTTTAAATAAAATAATTGGGCCTTAGAAATAATATGGGTAGAATTATTGGTAGAATTCCTCAGTATATGGGTACTTCTAGTCTGATATGTGCATATGTGAGTGTGGCTAGGGATGTTCATCATGGTGGAAACACTCTCAGATGGGAACTAAATCTACTTGGTTGTACTAATGATGGCATAACTATATGACCATCCAGGATATGTTAGTTGAAAAGACATTTTGATTCATCTTTTCATTCCATTCCAATTACCTCGTGGATGATTTTATATGCATTTTGGTGGTAATGATTATAAAAACAAGATTTATTCTCTAGATATGGTCTTTGAGCCTTCCCAGCTCAATATCACTCGGATATATCATTTTCCAATTGATGAAGTAGGACTAGTATAAAAAATTAGATATCTTTATCATTATATATTCCAACCCTTCACAACTTTGGTTATAGTGATCATCAATGATGACTAATGGATCATCATCTTGGGATTTTACTTGATGGAATTTAGGGGTGGGGTGTTGGATGCAACCATTTAAAGAAACATAATATACGAGCCATATTCCCCATAACAACTAATTTTATTTCCTTCAATGGATTAAGAAAAAAATTTCACATTGAGGTTTGTAGTGATATATACTCCTTGATTATGTGAATAATCAAGTTTATACTATGCTATGAAGGATTTGGTTATTATATAATACTTTCTAAGGTTGATTCACTAATCGATCTTATTTAGTATTATGTGAAAATATGAATGGTGGCATATCCTAGAGCATTATTGAAGGAATTCATGATCCAGGTGGATCCACTTTAGTAGGCTCAAGGGAGGAAAGGAAAAAAGAATAGTATAGATGGGGGAGTATTCCAACCAATAAGGGAATTCCCACATAGGCAGTTGTGGTTATTAATAGTGCTCTAAAATGTCATTTTCATTTTCAGTGTAGAGATCTTAGAGCAGGTGGATCTAGAAATCGAGGGTACTTCGAAAATGTGTTCATGAGAATGTAAAAGATTCCAAAATATATGTATCTAGATATGAAATGAATCCCTGAATATTATTGTATAATATCAACATATTTCAAGTAGATTTAATTTTTCTAAAGGTCTTGTATAATTAGGGAAGGCCAAAGTGGCTCTTCATGTGAAGGTATTTGGGGATAAAGCTCAAATCAACTAGAATACACCTATAAGTGTTTATGATTACCAATAATTAACCTATTAATTCTCAATTATAAATTATATTACATCATTATGAAACGGAGGAATTTGTATTCTAACAAGTAAATAGAGACCTATTCACCACTAGAGTATACAGATTATTAAATGAACAAACTAAATGATCTTTAGAAGGTACAATGTTGACTAGGTCAATATTGGAGCAAGATTCAAAGTCCATTGAGTTTGGTGATCAAGAGTATTGGGTAAGTGTTTTAGGTATTCCTTATTCTTTATCTCAAGTAAGGGTAAGTTTTCTATAGGAAGAATCAGAGGAACTCATGCTGAGTAAGGTCATCTTTCAAGCCCTAGATATTTATGTTCACGAACAGGCCTTATAAAATAGTAACTTGCTTTATTTTATTTGTGTAGGAATCAAAAAATGAGGAGCCCCAAGAGGTACCTCTATATAATTTCCTAAGTAAATACATTGGAAATTATTGAGGAATTCATTTATGGAAGTGAAATCTCCACATAGAGAAATGAGGGTTTATTCATTCACTGATAAATGGAAGTATCCAAAAAACATGATGAACAAACTATCATGGTTATTAGGTTGTAAATAAAAAATCCCTTATATATTATCCTTAATAATTTTTATAATTTTTACTAACCATATAAATTTCTTTTATAGGTCCAGCGCTATCAACTGAGTAGGGTCCCACAGTAGTTGTTGGGGGGGGGGGGGTTACTGGGTTAGAGGAATAAATAATGGGGGATATTTCTTCGATCCTTATAGATCCCAACTTACGAAAAGGTTTGGTGACTGGGAATATGATTCTGGGACTCTCCACTAAAAATTTAAAACCCAAATTACTAATAGGTGTGGCAACCTATCATGGAAAAACACCTAATAATCCTATCACTATGACAAAGAGTGATATTGTAGATCTCTTTAAAACATTTATTTTTTTGTCCTTTTGATAAAACCTCATACTATTATAGTCCAAAATAATAGTTTAATTTCTTATAAAAATTTATCCTATAGATTTATATCCCCAAGAAGATTATGTGCTTATTGTGCTGACAAAATAGGTAGAATACATCAGTCCTCGCTTGATCGAATGTCTAGAGAAGAAACCATAATCATAAAACACTGGTGAAAGTTATCCTACTAGATCATCAGTGATATAACATGACCAAGAGGTCCCAATCACCTAGGAATCAACTCTCATCAAATGGGATATTATGAATAGTCATAGGGATCAGTCTACTATGGAATGAGAAACTGGGGGGGTAACTGCAGATGATGGAATCAGTGAGTCAAGTCTTCATATCAACATGGTTTCCAACCCTTATAAGGTGATTCATATGGTTGTGTACCCTTATGAACTTCTCTAATACTTCCTTTAAAATAATCTCTCTCCTAAAGATATGGATGAATTGGGGTTAGATGTGGCTAATGATTACCGGTTTATCTAAGGAAAAGAATATAGTAATGGATGTAATATTATAACCCACATAACATTAGGCTAGATGATAAACTAGATGATATCATTTTTTTCATTAGATGGTTTCCTTGGAGACCAACATAGTTGAATATCACACAATCCATTCAATGGATCATGATCACCTAACCGATTCTGAGTGACATGAGTGGAAATTAGACTCTTATATGTATGATTAAATTATTGATGGCCCACTATATATTTGGGTATATGAATAGAATATATCTCTATTGAATTAATAAATGTCATAGTATTAATCCATCATATGTGAAAGTGAATAGACTATCAACCATATGAAGGAAAAACTAGTGATGGATGAATATGAGTCTTTCCATGTGTCATCCCATGCAGTGGAGTGCACAAATGAATATGGAAGACTTTAGGTGTGGGTGGATAAAGTGCACCAATAAGTTGAGGAATAGATGATAGAGTTGGATAGTTTGTGGGTAGACATCAAATCACATCAATATAGGTTGGATGAGATTGAGTAATCTATGGAAAAAACACAACCATATGTTCAATTTTGTATTTAAGGAGAGGTTTCGATCTATGGATAAACCTACTAATTTACATAAAGAAATAAATTTATCACATACATGAACTCTCAATATCATATTTTATTGCATCATAGTCATGTGAATAAAAGGATAAACTAAAACCTATAATCCCACAAGAGTAATGCTAGGTATAAGAAATGAGATGATAATAATCCATTAATATTATATTAGAGAGAATGATAGGAGTGAAGTAGATAAGTTTAAAATGTCACTTTGACCATTATTAGGTAACATATGAGGCTGGAGGAATTAAGTTAGTGAGATTCCATGAGTTTGATTCCCTATCACCACACAAGATGAAAATGGGAATGAATCCAAGGGAGTTAGAATTCAACTTTAGAAAAGGAAATGTGGGGAACAGAAAGAAGTGACTCCAGTGTGTGAATCAACAACTGATAAAATGTTAGATAGGCTGAGGATGACAATTGTACAAATTCAAAACATGGGTCCCACAACCAAAGAATTTGGAATAATTCCCACAAGATGTGTACCGACAATGGTATGTGGGATATATGAGTCTTTGTAACGACCCAAAGTTTTTCAATGGAAAATTCCCTTCTTATATTTATGTCATAAAAACACTAAATAATGAACTACTAAGTGATAAGTGACCTTTAAACATAATTTTGACACTCCTATGTTTGTAATTTTAAAAATCCAACATACATGGTTGTGTTCAAGATAGTTTTTGGAGTCTAATGAAACAAAAATAATTTTTGGTGAATAATAACCTACCCTTATGAATAGTAACCTACCCTTATGAATAGTAATATTACCCTTATAGTAAATAATAGTAATTTTACCTATGAATAATAAAATAATATTTAGACATCATAGAAAGTTATAATTTGACCTTAGTAAACGTTTTTGGTATTTTTATAAAGTCAGAATAATTAATTATAATTAATTAATTAATTTAAAAGAATATTTATTTCCCTAAAATGTATTAATAAAGTACTGAATCAATGTCTAATAGTTTTTAGATAATTTTATAAGACCCTACGTAATTTATGAAAGAACTACAAAATCAGTTTTAATCTTAAAAACTGTTTTTTAAGTAAATTATGATTTTAGTTAAACATTAAATTAATAATATTTAGAAAATTATTTTTGAAAAATGGACATCATTTTTGGATTCTACACATCAAAAAATGGTAGGGGTAAATTTTTGGGTTTATTCTGAAATACTTCAATTTTCGGGTGAATAGAAAAAAATACAGTTTTTCACATAATCGGTGTACACTAAATTGCATCATTAATGATGTAATGATGACATAAACATTCTAGAGAATTAGTTTCGGCCAAATTATTTTAAATTTCATAAATTTTTCCTTGAAATACAATAAATCCAATTCTCAAACCTAAAAAGAACTTTCCAAAGCCTAAAGTCAAAAGGTGATTTCTTAAAGTGTCTTTTTCTCTTTCTTTCACTTTCCTTTTAATAAATTAATGAATTAGAATTATAAAGAAGATTTAAAGCCTAAAACGAATTATATTATATTAATATATGATTTAGGATGTCAAAAAACTACTATTACAAGTATAACTCTTGATATATTATTTTATTTAATATTTTATGCCAAAAACACCTCCCTCCTCATGTATAAATAAGCCCCTCCACTTCTCTTGCCAAACCACACCTCTCAAGCTTCAATAATTGTCTATTCTCTTCCAAATAATCTCCCCTATCCCCTTACCCACGTCCAAAATCTCCTGGTCTCATCAAAAGACCAAGCTTAGTCCCTTAAAAAGGTTCTCAAGTGAAGGATTCAAGAGGTAATTTTCCTCCCTCTTCTCCTTTAATTTCCTTTCAAGTTCAAGTTCCTTTCTTGATCTCTCCCAACCTATATTCATAAAAATTGTTATATAAATCTAGTAATATATATATACTGTAATATTATGATTCTAATGTTATATTATATCACCCCACACCCTTTCCCTCTTCCATTTATTTTATTAAAGAGAACGTTGTTCATGAGGTGTTAAATTTATCACCTTCAAAAACGACATGTTCTCTTCTTCCATTTCTACCTTCAATCTGGTCATAAAACCATTTTATGGTTGAACCAGAATATTTTATATGTATTATGTTCTATTTTAAGTTCTGTAAATAACCTATGGCCTTATTACTAAGTTAAATGTTAAAACAAGATCGCTGTGATCCAAAAACCGCCCAAATTAACCCAAATAACCATCATTAAATTTTTATCTAATGATTCGTCCACTTGGATCTAATATAATTCACTATAAAATTATTAAAGCTACTTTAATATCATTAATATCATTTAGTATCAGTTCTGGAAGTTTACCCATGATCTACCCAAACATCAATTTAAGAACACAAGTGGACCGCTCAAGAAAACCATAAAAACGAACATCCCCAAACAATGTTTTTAAACTCTATAAGTCATCCAAAGGAACATAATATGAAATAATGAAACCATAATGAACCCTATTAATGTATAAAAGGTTCTGAAATTTCTAATTAATGAATATAATGTCATTATACAGGACATTAAAGAGAAGGAGGCATTCGAGTACAAGGTAAGGGGAAATCTCGAACCCAATTTTCTTCCTTCAGGTTCTCCCTCTTTCACTCCATTTTTGATATGGTTACTCCTCAAAGATCATTTGTTCCTCATTTACTTTACTTTTATGGGATATAAATGTTTTTCATTGGTTTTTATGTCCATCAAAATGTTTTCCAAAAGAACTCTTCTTTCAAGATCTCACATTTTACCTCTCATTCAAGGTTGATGGTTCTTGTATCAAGTATGTTGTTCCCTCTTTCTTTTGGGAACCCAAAGCTTATGAATGTGTTGTTATGAGATGAAACCCATTACTTTACATGGGTTATTTATGTACATGTTTTATATGTGTTCTATGTTTCAATCATGATAATGATAATGTTATGATGTGACGGGTGTGCCCGGAATTATATAGCGCAATATGAATGTTTAAATGTGACGGGTGCGCCCGGAATTATACAGCGCCCCAATGCATTGGGTAAAGTGATGAATCTCATGAGTAAATGTGAAATGATGCGTGAACATGATGCTATATTTGTTCACAGGTATGCGTGGTAGTTAACCACTAAGACATGATGTTTCATTTTTATGCATTGCCACATTTCAAGTCTATTATTTATGCTCCTCTCATGTTCATGATTCTTTGCCTATGTCATAATTATGCTCACCCCTTGATATATTGTTCTTATCTATCCTCTTACTGGGATTCTAGCTCACCCCTTTTGATGTATATCCTCATGTGGCTACATGTACTAAGGAGAGTACAAGTGCCACTAAGAATCTATTGAAGAAGAAGTTAAATAAATGTTTATGGTTGATGTTGTATTTGTCATGCATGGTCCTAGTTTGCCCAAGACACTAAACCTATAGATCCTCTATGTGTAATACTATTAAGTTGTTTATATTTGAAATGATTTAATAGTAATTTAAGAAGAAGGCCGGTTCGTTATAGTTGGTATCAGAGGAATGGTTTAGTTAATTTGGGAATTAGGATTAGTAAACCCTAGAGAAAACCACTAGCATAAGAATAAGTACAAATATGTACATAAGAATATTTACCTAGGGATCCCATATGTTATATTTTTGGTATAATTTTTTAAATGAATATGTTATTCAGGACTTGTTTACTTATGTTTTTTTCTATCCTTTTCTATTTTAGAAAATGGTGGGAACCAGGAGAGGTAATGAAGGAGAAGTACCCTCACCTGTTTGTGTAAAGTGAAATTTCGGGGGCGAAATTTCTTAAGGGCGGAAGAATGTAATGACCCAAAGTTTTTCAATGGAAAATTCCCTTCTTATATTTATGTCATAAAAACACTAAATAATGAACTACTAAGTGATACGTGACCTTTAACCATAATTTTGACACCCCTATGTTTGGAATTTTAAAAATCCAACATACACGGTTGTGTTCAAGATAGTTTTTGGAGTCTAATGAAACAAAAATAATTTTTGGTGAATAGTAACCTACCATTATGAATAGTAACCTACCCTTATGAATAGTAATATTACCCTTATAGTAAATAAGAGTAACTTTACCTATGAATAATAAAATAATATTTAGACATCATAGAATGTGATAATTTGACCTTAGTAAACGTTTTTTGTATTTTTATAAAGTCAGAATAATTAATTATAATTAATTAATTAATTTAAAAGAATATTTATTTCCCTAAAATGTATTCATAAAGTACTGAATCAATGTCTAATAGTTTTTAGATAATTTTATAAGACACTACGTAATTTTTGAAAGAACTACAAAATCAGTTTTAATCTTAAAAACTGTTTTTTTAAGTAAATTATGATTTTAGTTAAACATTAAATTAATAATATTTAGAAAATTATTTTTTAGAAATGAACATAATTTTTGTATTCTACACGTCGAAAAATGGTAGGGGTAAAGTTTTGGGTTTATTCTTAAATACTTCAATTTTCGGGTGAATAGTAAAAAAATACAGTTTTTCGCATAATCGGTGTACACTAAATTGAATCATTAATGATGTAATGATGACATAAACATTCTAGAGCATTAGTTTCGGCCAAATTATTTTAAATTTAATAAATATTTCCTTTAAATACAATAAATCCAATTCTCAAACCTAAAAAGAACTTTCCAAAGCCTAATGTCAAAAGGTGATTTCTTAAAGTGTCATTTTCTCTTTCTTTCACTTTCCTTTTAATAAATTAATGAATTCGAATTATAAAGATAATTTAAAGCCTAAAAAGAATTATATTATGTTTATATATGATTTAGGATGTCAAAAACTACTATTACAAGTCTAACTCTTGATATATTATTTTATTTAATATTTTATGCCAAAAACACCTCCCTCCTCATGTATAAATAAGCCCTCCCACTTCTCTTGCCAAACCACACCTCTCAAGCTTCAATAATTGTCTATGCTCTGCCCAATAATCTCCCATAGCCCCTTCCCCACGTCCAAAAGCTCCTGGTCTCATCAAAAGACCAAGATTAGGCCCTTAAGAAGGTTCTCAAGTGAAGGATTCAAGAGGTAATTTTCCTCCCTCTTCTCCTTTAATTTCCTTTCAAGTTCAAGTTCCTTTCCTGATCTCTCCCTACCTATATTCATCCAAATTGTTCTATAAATCTAGTATTATATATATAATGTAATATTATGATTCTAATGTTATATTATATCACCCCACACCCTTTCCCTCTTCCATTTATTTTATTAAAGAGAACGTTGTTCATGAGGTGTTAAATTTATCACCTTCAAAAACGACATGTTCTCTTCTTCCATTTCTACCTTCAATATGGTCATGAAACCATTTTATGTTTGAACCAGAATATTTTATATGTATTATTTTCCATTTCAAGTTCTGTAAATAACCTATGGCCTTATTACTAAGTTAAATGTTAAAACAAGATCGTTGTGATCCAAAAACCGCCCAAATTAACCCAAATAACCATCATTAAATTTTTATCTAATGATTCATCCACTTGAATATAATATAATTCACTATAAAATTATTAAAGCTACTGTAATATCATTAATAACATTTAGTATCAGTTCTGGATGTTTACCCATGATCTACCCAAACATCAATTTAAGAATACAAGTGGACCGCTCAAGAAAACCATAAAAACGAACATCCCCAAACAATGTTTTTAAACTCTATAAGTCATCCAAAGGAACATAATATGAAATAATGAAACCAGAATGAACCCTATTAATGTATAAAAGGTTCTGGAATTTCTAATTAATGAATATAATGTCATTATACATGACATTAAAGAGAAGGAGGCATTCAAGTACAAGGTAAGGGGAAATCTCGAACCAAATTTTCTTCCTTTGGGTTCTCCCTCTTTCACTCCATTTTTGATATGGTTACTCCTCAAAGATAATTTTTTCCTCATTTCATTTACTTTTCTGGGATATAAATGTTTTTCACTGGTTTTTATGTCCATAAAAATGTTTTCCAAAAGAACTCTTCTTTCAAGATCTCACATTTTACCTCTCATTCAAGGTTGATGGTTCTTGTATCAAGTATGTTGTTCCCTCTTTCTTTTGGGAACCCAAAGCTTATGAATGTGTTGTTATGAGATGAAACCCATTCCTTTCCATGGTTTATTTATGTACATGTTTTATATGTGTTCTATGTGGCAATCATGATAATGATAATGTTATGATGTGACGGGTTCGCCCGGAATTATATAGCGCAATATGAATGTTTAAATGTGACGGGTGCGCCCAGAATTATACAGCGCCCAATGCATTGGGTAAAGTGATGAATCTCATGTGTAAATGTGAAATGATGTGTGAACATGATGCTAGATTTGTTCACAGGTATGTGTGGTAGTTAACCACTAAGACATGATGTTTCATTTTTATGCATTGCCACATTTCAAGTCTATTATTTATGATCCTCTCATGTTCACGATTCTTTGCCTATGGCATGATTATGATCACCCCATGATATACTGTTCTTCTCTATCCTCTTACTGGGCTTCTTTCTCACCCCTTTTGATGTATATCCTCAGGTGGCTACATGTACTAATGAGAGGACAAGTGCCACTAAGAAGCTAGTGAAGAAGAAGTTAAATAAATGTTTATGGTTGATGTTGTATTTGTCATGCATGGTCCTAGTTTTCCCAAGACACTAAACCTATGGATCCTCTATGTGTAATACTATTATGTTGTTTATATTTGAAATGATGTAATAGTAATGTAAGAAGAAGGCCGGTTTTTATAGTCTTTTCCATCAATATAAGAGAGTGTGTCCAGAATTGATGAAAGTGGTTCCACTAAAATGTTTACGTTGGATAAGAGACCATATTTTAGAGCATTGTTCCATCACCATAGGGGTGTTTATTTGGAAATTAAGAGGGTGTATCAATCTGAATTTGGGGACATAAAGTATTTCATATGAATAGAGGTTTTCTTAGGAAGAGTTTGAACACTGTTAGGGTTACACCAACATGTATTTATAATATCTACGGGGAATGTCATGACCCAAAACATCAAGGCCCTCTTGGTCACCGGTAAGTTGAGTGTGACATCCCCAGGATCAACTATAATAAGATAGGTGATGATGATAAGTACCGAGTACACAAAATTCTAAAATAAAATGTCTTAGCCTAAAGTAACTATATGCACACACACAACCAACTCCAGGTAATGATACAAAGGTATAATAAAATAAAAAAAATCTAGAGTTTTAAAAAAATGCTTTTAATAACCTCTAGGAAATATATATTAGACCATAATAGTGAAATAAAAATGATATACAGGGGAAAAATACATGCTTAACTAGAAATAGAATGGGGAAACCCAAAATGACATCAAATGTAAAGACTAGAGAGGGAGAGTGCCTGACTCTAGATCCTAGATTATAAACACTGAACACATTTAGCAGTACCTCATATTGATAATCTCTACTGAAATAGGTCTAATATAGCCTATTCTAACCCATATAATGACTGCATATGACAAAACATGTGTTAAAAAATCCCATGCAGGGGTGAGTATATATATACTTGGTAGGACACCCTGAAATCACAAAAGAAAAATCATCAAGAGAGAGTAGTCAGCTCATCAAAATAATAAAATTTCAATCCTAATATGATAAAACAACCATAACAATAACCTAGATATTCTCAATAAGAATCCCAAATAAAGAGAGAAAGGACATATAGCTCTCCAAAACCCAGCTAAGAATGATGAGTCAGCCTGTAGCTCCAAAGGTCCATCTCTGATACCCAACACCAAACATAACCACTCAAGAAAACTACAAAGAGTACCCCACCTAGCCACTGCACTCCATAGCTTGATGGAAAATTATATCTATTAGAGTACCCACACCCTAGTGGATCTGGGGGTACTACCTGGTATATAGAGAACTCATGCCCAGGTGTAAGTGGGGACCACTTGGTGTATAGAGGACCCATGCCATGGTGCGTCTGGGGGTACCACTAAGTAGATACATGACTCACATACTAGTGCATCAAGGGGGTGCCACTCAGTAGGTAGAGGACCTACAACCTGGTACATTATGGGGGTTCCACTTGGTAGGTATAGGACCCATGCCCTGGTGCATCGGAGTGGTTCCACTTGATAGGTAGATGAACCACACCCTAGTGAATCAAGGGGTGTCACTTGGCCTATGTAAAGTGTATGGGGGACCCACACCCTGGTGCAATAGGGGGTTTCCAAAACTGGCATCTCTTTGATGATCCTATCCAATCACTACCACCGACTAAGCATCATTGAAAGAATAATCCCACTCATATCACCTAAATTCATACATTTTATGTCAAAAGGAAGGCTACCATCACATTCTATGGGGAAACCTTCTCATGACAAGCTACACATGGCCCCAAATACGAGTCTAGAAAAATTATGATGAATGAATGAGACTCATCATCGATTCAACATGGTAAAACATAAATCTGCTGATATATCACCACAAACTAACATGAATAGACAAATAAAACATGTGATTATGATACTCACAAGAAAAAAATTGGGATAAGATATCTACCTTCACAAAAAAGACACTCGGTGAAAAAAATCATTTCACCATATCACACACAAATGGTGCTTCATGGGATTGATCCACGAGCCAGAATAAAATATATAACATTGGTCTTAAAACATATTCCTTAATATGAAGGTCATAATTCCATAGATGGATCATCAATTCAACCCCACATGTAGAAGCTATGACTGAAACATGATTTTGATAATAATAATAATAACATTATTATTATTATTATTATCATTATTACAATATATAATAATGGAATAAGGGTATAAATCCATTACCATCTTCGATGCTCACACATGAGGTCTTCCTACACCTCTTGTATCCAAGTTCCTTAACTCCATCTCTCTTCATCAATAAAAGTAATTTAAATAATCATAATAATAATTAATATCATGACTGTTAGGTCCTAAAAACTTTTCAAAATGGAATTGAAATAATACAATTGATTTAGAAAATGAATAAAAACAATTGATGGAATATTTGTAGGAAAGTTTTTTAAAGGAGCGTAAATAGAACATGATGTAAGGATGCCACAAAGTTTATATCCTTTGTAGACCACCACTCCGCATAGAGATCCAATTTGCGAGGTGACTGAAAAATAGATAGTTCATGGGATGGATATGGAAGTGTGAGTTCTCGCAAACAAAACTAAATTATTTTTTGGGAAGGAGGCGGAGAAGTACACCTCACAAACAATGCTCACCCATGAACTAAAATAGTTCACGAGCAAGGCAGTACTGTTGGATCCTTGTAAACGAAACAATGTCATACATGGGACTGAGGTTGTGATCTTCAACCTTTAAATTACAATCCTATTCCTATACTGACTAAGTTTTATGAGGGCTAGGTATCTCCCATGGGATTCTACAAAAGAATGATCATGACCCCATCAGAGATGATTGGCTAAGCTGGTTTCTAGTTCCTCTATATCTCTATATATAGAAACCGAGTGTAACCAAAAAAGGGATTGATATATCGATAAATTGACCAATAGATTAATAGTTCCACAAAATATAGACTCCTTTTATGATTCCCCATAGTTAAAACCTAATTTATAACATTAATAAGGATAACATTAATTAATTTCCAATCCGAGAGATCAATATCCTTTGCGAGTATACTCCCCAAGAGGCATAAAACCAATTCCCAGTTTACAACCAGGTATCCCACATAGCCAAACTCTATTCAGGAAGAACCCTAACCCATGTAGAAAATCACTACATAGGAGGAACTCGACCCCACGTAGAAATGTGCTACGTGGATGGATGCTAGGCCTGCATAGCAAAACGCTATGCAGACTGAATGAAATTCTGTGTACCATAGTGGTACATAGATGGCCCTTTTTCTCACATTGAAACATGATACATGGAGGTAACCTTATCCCATACAAGAACATTCTAAGAAAAGTGGGATATCTTATGGCATTCCATTCTCCGTATTTGATCACTCCCTTCCATTGTATCATCATCCTCTATTCTGGCCTCTTTGTGAACCAATACAATGGAATCTGACCAATGTCTCTTCCAAATCCACTAGAGATTTATGATAAGATTATTGAGTTCACCAACTTGCCCCTTTGAGTTTACATACCCATGGTAATTAGAGTCATGTGGGTCATCCCATCAATAAGGAAGACCCTCAGAATGACCTTGAGTTTACATTCACATGGTAACGATGGTTCCAACCTCTAGATACTCACATGTACCTCCCCGTTATAGGTATTAAGAGTAACCACTTTCCTTTCCCTTTAGCGAGGGATAGTATTGAACATACCTAACTTTTCCCTGATACCAAATTAATGGAACTCTCACTGAGTTAATCCCCTATCATTTCATTTGGGTGGTAGTTCTCTTGATTCTCTTTTCCTTGGACCTAGATGTTTTAGGATAGAGAAAAAAATATGACTTATCCTGGATATCAAAATAAGAGAGGAAATGAGAACACTCAATGCCCCCTCCTCTTTTTTCTCACACTGAGTATGACTCACATGGGCTTAGAGGTTGGTGGTGATCATGACATCCACATGATCCTAAATAAACTCAAACAATCATTTTACTTAGATGTAATCCCCAGATTCAATCCAAATGGTCCTCCTAGAAGGTATAATCCTTAATGAAATCCCTTTAAATGGGAATATCCCATGTGTAAACCCCGACCGTACTCCATTAATGGGCCTATTATAAGGTGTATGTCCTAGCGAAACTAAACTATGAGGGATTTGATTCCTAAATAACTAGTATACATAGGAATCCTCCTTGAGGTCCCAAACCAATACCCAAATCAACATAATGTTCTCTAGGCTATATCCTTGGTAGGTTCACATTCACCCAGGAGACCACATCTCTTCAGGGTATCTCAGTCCGCTTCAACATAAGTCCCACACTATCCTTGACTAGGAAACCTTTCTTCTAGAAACCCTTACCACATGATGTTAAAATGAATGGTTAGGTCATCATCACATAACTTTAAAAGGTGATATGTCTAGTTAGGCGACACTGAACTATGTGGATTTTGATTCCACTCACGAGGATACATAGGAATACCATCTTATGGGTTTGATCGTAACATCAAAATAAATCCTGTCCTCTTGGATGATGATAAACCCAGAGTACCATCCCATTTGGCTTAAAACTAGTGTTGTATTAGTGAACAACCATATGATACTTGATCTATCCATAAAATGGTAACCTTGATGGAGAACGTTGAATACATGAAAATATTTCCATCGATGGAGAACTTTAGATACATACAGATGATTCTAACCCCTTTCTTAGTCATGATTAATTGCTGAGTTAGGGGATATCCATAGACATATAAATGGTAATGAACCAAGGATTTGTGAACATTACTTAAATCTATAAGAGAGTACCATAATATGAAATAGTTACCCCCAAAATGGTATGACGAGCCCGAGTTCCCATCCTCTCAACCAATGAGAGTTATTAAGTGTAGTTTTCCAAATCATCCAATGAACACTTTACTTTGGAATGTTGGTCTATGAATCATGGATGTGAGAGCCATTGGGTGTTTCTAGATTTGTGAAAAAACCTATTGGAGACCATTCAAAGATATTATATTTGACAGTAGGGATTGCACATCATTCAACCCCCTAAAATCAACCCAACCGAGCATAACCCCATGCTCATTAGAAAGAAAAATGGTAAACCTGACGTAGTTAAATTAACTGAAAAACCTCCTTTTCATGATAAAAGGATACACTACCCATTCCCCATCAGACCATTTTGCTTAGGATATGATAAAATATTTGGGTGAAAAAAATGGTGAACCAAATATGAATCCTTAAGCAAGGTGGTAGTGTTACCCCACTATAGGCCCCTTTCACATAAAAAGGTGAGGGATAATAGAGATCATAAATTATGAATGTGGTCATGAGATGATACTTTGAAGGGGTTTTGTTGTATGTAATTATCACATACAATTCATGTATTCTTCAGAGCTTCCTTCAATACAATGGTATCCTAAAAGTTCTCGTAGACACTCATGTCTACCAACACACTGGATGAGTCCTTCACAAAGTAGAGGACTCTATCGCCAACACAACTCCTCTAATTTTGGATCTCAAATGTAATAATATGAAGATAAAATCAAAACAGTACTCTCCAAACCATGGAGGGGGAACGACAAGACCTCTAGTCGATGAAATCATACTAGATTCCCAACCAAAAGAAGTGGGAAGTCCAGCACTAGGAGGCTCCACAAATCTTCTCCAATCATTTTGGGAGGCTGTCCCTGAAACTCGATAATGAGTACCTACCTTATCTTAGGGTTTCATATAAATTCATCACCAATTACTTTTTCCCTACTGAACAAGGGTCCCGCTCAATGAACCCTACCAGAAGACATCATCGTCAATTCCATGAAACACCCTATCCTCACTATGAGGATGATATCATTCCAAGGGTTCGCGTTGAAGTTAAATGGACATAGGTCCCTCAGGATGCTCTCTAAGGGTGAAAAATATATAATAAAAAACATGTCATCACCTGTTTTCTAAGGAAGATATCCTCCATGAGATTACGGAAGTGCACTAAGGGAAGACATATATTCCTTCTCCCTCTTTTGAAGCCCTACATGTAAATACGGTGTAAAGTTATGATGAATTAAAAATCCCCACTAATGATCTCCAAAACCACTAAAAAAATAGGGCAATGAATTATAGGAAAATGAAAATCCCAACTGATTCACATGAAGCCCGTTATCCATATAGGACAATAACAAGCTATGAGAAGATAAAAAGTCCTACTGATACATTCCAATACCTTAATCCAAATAGGATGAAAAACTATAGGCAGGTACATATCCCTAACAAAACATAAGAAAAATACCATTCAAATAAAATGGAGATCAATGAGATACACAAATACCTACTTTCCAATATGAATCCCACCAGTAAAATATAGTGGAAATAAAATATAAGTAGAGTTAAATTCATACAAATGCATATCAAGACCGACATCCAAATAGGGGGGAAATTAGAATATAAAAATTCCCTCTTGTAAATATAAATCTAATCATCTAAATATGAGGTAACTGGAGAAAACAACTAGCATATACCAACCATACATCAGGGGTAGACTCATCCCTCTACCCCGATGTAGGAGAACTGCTAGTACCCACTGGTATAACATTGAGAACTGAAGTAGGAACATCTTCCTGACCCAAAATCAGAATGGGAATATATTCCTATTATATCCAAAGATGTATCTTAACACATCCTAAAAATGATGGAGGACCAGACATAAATTCCTGATCATATCCTTCAAACTTATCAAGATATAATCATGTCATCTGTAATAGTATGGAGTCAGGCCTACATCCCATTCTCCCCAAGTTGGGAGAATCACCCATTAAATAATGTGGTCACTCTAGAACAGTCCTATATACCTACTCTAGTACAAGAGGGTCGTTATCCATATTCTGTAACAATTAGAAAACTAGATCGAGAATAAATACTTGTTCCAACTAAGGGACACTGGTCTACCCCAGTGGCTACTTCAGGGTTGGCATATCTCCCTTCTAGAACTCAAGATGCTCGACAACATATCCCGACAGCATCACAAGAACCAATATAATATTAACCCATATATGAAAGTAATTACCAATATTAGGTGGCCATGATCTCTTATAATAGAGTTCCAAAAAATAAAACCCCCAAAAGGAAACTGAAAAATGAAGAGCTCATTAATGGCCCTTCTCTACTGAAAGATGATGTGCTTAATGCCATAAAAAAATTATCAATGGAGGCTTAGGATCCTGTTAATCCATTACCAAATTATGGAAGTGGAATTAATATTTATGAATTTCCTCTCTAAAACATTATTACCATCATCTATTAAGGTTATACCTAGAGAATGTAAAATAAAGTCTTACTTCATGGGAATGAAATGATTGATCATGAGAGCCTATATCCTAATGAGCGTCATGATATCCCTACTCATGGATAAAATATTGAATAAAAAGATGGTCCTACCTTTTTTATCATTTTCCTTGATGGTCCTCTCTAGGGAATATACTGCAGAAATTCTCCTAGTATTCAGACATCAATCTATGATGGTAGTCCCCTCCATGACGACAGTCACTATGAAGTTCCTTCCTGCAATGAAATCAAGCTGTAAGAATGTTCTACCCTCACTGCAGTCCACCGTGAAGTTCCTCCCCATGGTATATTCTATAGATATTCCCCCTTAAAATTTGATATTAAGAAATGATGGTAGCCCTCACAATAACATCACCAGCTGTGAAGGTCCTCCCCAAAACCAAATTTTACTTTGGCAAGAAGGTACTCTCCTCACTGAATCAAGTACAAGGAAGCCCTCATATTTTTAGGTTCTTGGAAAGATGGGGTTAGACATGTTAGATACCCTTTAAATAAAAAGTGACATCCTTTATAACCCATAAGATGGCATGGGGCCACAGTCATCCTCTGAGCCACCACTATACTGTTAAAATTTCAATGATATATTTACTATCCCCATTACTTGTGATGAAATCATCAAGAGGATTCCAAATTAGGAATATCATGTAGAGGAATCTATGACAGAAGAACAAAAAAATATGCTGATTAGGATAAGAAAATTATCCAAGGATGACATACCAGTTATGTTTTGGCCCATAACTATTTCCCAGTTTGGTATATCAAGAGAGTTTTCAGAGGAATGCATACATCACATTCATCTCAATCTCAAGAAAAATCTCCCCCAAATGAAAACCAAATTATTTTTCAATAAAAGGTATTCAAACCATGATAAAATATTGGAAGATATTCACCATAAAATCCACTTAAAATCCCTTCCGTCTACATGACAACAACAATTAGAGAGGTGGAATAATTTTTTTGAATTGACCTGTTCAATGCACTACATAAGTTTCATTTACTTATTGGAAATTCCCCATATGGTGTTCATATCTGGGAATGGGGAGAGCATGGAGATTTACACTCGACCCCACATCCAATATTCTAGAAACCATTGGAAATTTAATTCTTTAATGTCATTATCCGAAGATGGTGATAAAATGAAATACATATTTTGGAAAGGCGACATGCTCGATAAGAACCAGCCTAGAGTAAGTCTCAAAAGGGTCAAGAATGATGAGAAAGATAAATTGAAAAAAACCCTTAAACCAGGAAACTGAGAACATTCAGTAGGCTTCTCACCTAAGGGAATCAAATAATCAAGCACTAATAAGGTCCCCAGAAGAAAATAATTCACATTCAGACTAACACCATATCTGGATCAAACTTGAGTGAGAATGGGTGAGATAAAGAAAGAGGCAATAATAGTAGGAACTATTGCAATATGGGATGATCCCTAGGATATAGGGATTGGGGAATATTTAACAAAAAATTCCCCCATAAGACCAAAAAATATGTGTCGAGGCACAATAACAAGGGAATGAGAGAAACCACATCCCACATGGCTGGGGGAATTTTTACCTAAACTAAAAATCTAGTGGGCATAAGTCTTTTTCTTCTTGGGAAGGATGAAAAGTAGAGAGGTTACCCATTCTATCCCATCTTGTGATTCATTTCCCCAATAAGTGAGGCATACAGAATGGTCATATAAAGGTCCCATTCGAATTACTCTTCACCAAGAAACTCAAAAATCCTGGAATAGAAGGAGAAGATCCAATAAAGGATTCAAAAGGATATCCTACCATTCAACAGATGGTATGCCACCCACAATAAGTGATGTATTAGTTAACTTCATGGATTTAAATTAATCAAACCACATCAATAATGATGAAAATTTAGAAGAGTGGGGAGATTATGGTTCATCCCATAATCCCATCCATACTGAAAATGATTGTGTGGTCACCTAAAACCAGAGGGTTTTCAAGAATTTGGTTATTCCCCCAATAAATCCCCCACCATATCCTCTTCATGACCCTCATAATGAGAAGAACAAAATTAAGGTCACATAAGACCCACCTCATTATCCCAATGAGAATGATACCCTTATGATCACAGAGAGATTCACTAGGAAGGATGAATAAATGAAATAATTTAGGCGATGCAATACTGAACTAGTTCGAGGAAAATGTAATATTGAATATAATACTCAAGAAGAACCTTAATGTACACTTCCATTGAGTGCCCCAAAAACACAAGGGTTTATCCTGAAAAAAGAAGTAAGGACATGATTTTCATCCAACACAGTGTGAGGACCACCAGTCTACCTAAATGTGATCCCATATGGGTATCAATATTTCCCTCCATCAAGAAAACAATTGGAAAAGGTTCATAAAAATTCCCAAAGGATGCTCCCAGCCAGGTATCTTCCTCAAGTACCTATAGAGCCAACAAATCCAATATTTCCCACTGCTATGGCCGTCCATGCTCAAGTTCAACTAGAAAAACATCAAGGGATAATTAATACTATAGAGTCATTGGTAGCTCTTTTGGAGGTAATGTAAGGATAACAAATTCTAGTACAGAAAAAAAATAAAACTTACCCTGACTCGGTGAGTAACACTCCACCACCACCAAATTTTGGGAACCCCATGTTCCCAATATTCAAGGGATCAAGAGACTTGGAAAAACATATGATGCATTATGAATCTTATTATGATCCTATTATGGGAACTACAGAGCAACAAAAAGTAGTGAAAATCTAGTTCTTCATGTAAAATATGCAAGTTTCAACCTTTGTATGGTACACCAATTTTTCAACTCAGTCGATAATAAGTTTGGAGGATCTCTGGAGGTAGTTCCTTTTCTTGTTTAGATAAAAAATTTCAAATAAAAAAGTCAAAGACCTCATGAACTGAAAATAGTGGGATAATGATAGAGTCTCACACTTCATTGCCATATGGAAAGGGACGACCTACTCTTTGAAACAACTCCTCCCTCTAGATGACATTCTTGAAATGTGCATCGATAAACTCCATGATGAGCTGGAAACACCACTTATACCTGTGAAATATACAAGTGAGTTTCATTATTTCCCTACCATTTCCCAAAGAATATAGGACTCCTTACAACAGACTAAGATCAAGTCCTAGGTATCCCCATAGGCCCTAAAAAAGAGTGTGAAGTGATGATGTAATTTCTATTATTCTTAAGACACCCCCTACACCTCTTCCAACTCTAAGGCCTACACTGAATCATGCCAGGACACCTTATAATCAACAATATCCCTCACCTCAACAAGGTGAGTGGAGGGAACTGTCACGACCCGACCTCGGGGCCCGTGCCGTGACTACCCCAAACCCGCCTTCCATAGGCCAGGGGCTGGCGACTAGCACCAAGGCGTAAAATCCCGGTAAACAGGGAAGGCATTGCCTTTAAAAGTAACAACCACCACAGAGTCAGCAAGCGGAAAGTAACTACAAAGTGCAGAAAAGTAAGGGGGGCCGGAAATACAAGCCCAACTGTAAAGTACAACTGAAAAAGTAAAGAACATCAACTGAAGAAAAGACGGCGGCCTCGTGTCGTCCACTGGCAATCCCACCTGAAGGGTGGGTACAGATAGCCTCCAGGCTCCTCGGGTCCCACGTCCGCTCCGAGCACGTCCCGTCCAGTGGTCCACCTCCAGGTACTGTCCTGCTCCACGCCCCAACCGTGATCAGCGCTGTCCGTCGTCTGCATCCAACACAACAAGGTGCGGGCATAGCCCGTGCAGGGGTGAGTATAAGCTACTCAGTAAGGACCCCGAGACCCCCGAAGGTCTCCCGAAATCCACAAAGGATATAGCACAAAAGAAAGATGCAATCACGAAGTAACATCTAACTCGACTTAGGTATATGCCCATACATATACCTAAGTCCCCAATTCTAGCTCTACTCACGAGCCCAAGAACAACTCAATCCACGCAGGAAAGCAAGACTCAAATCCACAAGGAGAGTAAATAGTAAATCCACAAAGGATAGTTCAACACAATCCACAAAGGAGAGTAACATAAGATTCAGCTCAACGAGGTATACTTTTTCAGATGACGTCAAAGATGATCACTGATCCATCTAAGTCGTCGGACCCACGAAGGATCGATAGGTACTAACCCCCGCAAAAGACCCACATAGGATCGGGCTCACACAGAACCTGTAGGCAGTGGCTCACACAGAACCGGTAGTAAGGACCCACATAGGATCGGGCTCACACAGAACCTGTAGCACTGATCCACGTAGGATCGCTGAGTGCAGTAGTCGACGCAGTCCACTGAGGATCTCTGCACAGTCGTCGCCGCAGTCCACGAAGGATCTCTGCTCTGCCGTCGTCGCAGTCCACGGAGGATCTCTGCTCTGCCGTCGTCGCAGTCCACGGAGGATCTCTGTTCTGCCGTCGTCGCAGTCCACGGAGGATCTCTGCTCTGTCGTCGAAGTCACAGCCAGCGCTAGGGTTCCCGCACATAGCGAGCTCGTTTAGGAGGGTCCGCTCCACGAGCCGAGAGGCTGATACATCAACTGACACGTAGTCCGAAGTTGATGTATCCAAAAGTTCCGTATCGACAACAGGATCTCAACGCAACAGACGGCGCGTCAATCGGACGCCCGGTCTGAGAGTTATTGGCATTTTCGTCCCAGGGGCCCGGTTGGTTTTTAGGGCAAAACCAACCCGACCGTACTCCGACTGTGTCCGATCCTCGGGCGGAGTATGCCAAAAGTTCCGTCTCACTTAGAGGAAACTACCACAGCTGACGGTACGTCGATCGGACGTCCGTAGCTCAAGTTATGAGCGTTTCCGCTCCGAGGGCCCGATTGGTTTCGTGTACGAACCAACCCGGCCGAACCCAAAGTCTTCCGAAACCTTGAGTGTAATATACCGAAACGACCGTATCGATCCAAGGATCGCGTAGCCGCTGACGGTTCGTCAATCGGAGGTCTCAGGCCCAAGATATGGGCAAAAGACCGAAGAGGGCCCGAAAACGGGGGTTCTGGGCCCGGGGCGACCCGGCCCGAACCCCCCTGGGATGGCCGAACCGGGTCGACCCGACCCGGCCCAACCCGGCTAGGCCGGGTCCGGTCCGGCCTGGGCGCGGCCCGACCGACCGGACCGGCCGGCTCGGCTTCGGCCGAGCGGCCGAAGGAGAAACCGCCGCGGGTTTGACCCGCGGCTTGGAGGAACGCGGCCCGCGCGGGCCGCGTGCTGGGTGGCCGGACCGCGGACGCGGTCCGGCGGTTCGCCGCCGCCGCGGCGGACTCCTCCGGTGGCGCGCCGGGCGCCGCCCCCTCCGGTCGCCGGCGCCGCCGCGCCGGCGACCCGCGCCGCTGCCACTTTCCGCGGGCCGCCGGAGTTGCTCCGGTGGCCCGTTTTGCCTCCCGCCTGCGCCGTTGCTCCTCCCGGGGGCCGATCTTCACTGCGGAATCAACGGATCGCCCTTGCCGCACGGTTCGTCGTCGTCCGCCAAATCCGCACAACAAAAAGATCGGCGGAGGGTTGCCGGGTCTTGTTCGTTAGACCCGCACCCTCCGCGTTAGTCATAAACAACGGGAGGAAAAGAAAAATAATCAACAACAATTTTAATTAAATTAAAATTGTTCGGAGATCAGGTTCTTTATTTTAAAAAGAATAAACACGGGAAAGACAAAATTCCAACAACCCCTACCTTGTCGTCGTCGTCGGACGAGAGGTCGTCGCGGAATTGCTCGTCGCGGAAGAAGGGGGATCGTCGCGTCGTCGCGGTATCCGGCGTCGCGTCGCCAATCTCCGGATCAAGATCAAACGGATTTAATTAATTAAATCCGTTGTCATTGAAATTAAAAAAAAAGGGAGAAATAAACGATTCGTTTCTCACCTTAATTGCCGAACGAGGATCGGCCGCGAAAGAAGAGGCGTCGCCGAAGAACGTCGCGGGTAGAGCTCATCGACGTCGCAGATCACGGTGTGCGTCGTCGAATTCCGGTCGCCGGCGTTCTTCGCGTTCTTCGCGTTCTTCGCGTTCTTCGCGAGGAGGGGAGATGAAGAAACAAAGATCCTCTCAAATCCTTTCAAAGGATTTTTAGGTTGGTCTTATTTTATAAACATGCCAACAAACGCAAAAGCGTAAGTAACGACCCATCAGTTCGTTGAATTAATTCAACGAGCGAAACAACCCATTTAATTCACGAAATAAACCGCTCAATTAAATGGTCTGTTAAGAATTTAAGAAAACGCGTCGGTTGACTTTTCAGTTACTTTGACGGGTTTTCGCGGGTGCGTTACTTAGCGAAAGAAACGGCGGGGCTCGTGCGGGCCCCACCTCACAAATATCCTACCAAGGGGGTAGGATATTTCTGGATAGCACCCTATCCGCTTTAACTCAGTTCAAGTGGCTTCCAAGCAGCTTAAGTGAAATAAAATAAAGTTGTCGCACAAATTTTATTTTATTTCTGACTTAAAGCCCCAAAATTTAAAAACCACGTCTGAGCAAACGCAACTCCGGAAGAGGCGTTTCTAAGCAAATACCGGCGCTGCGATTTCATCGGTGCCCTCAGAATTCGATTCCGGGCACCGGTTCAAAAGATAGAAAAACCCGCTCGTCCGTTCACTGAACGTACCCGAGCCAAACTTCGGAAATTGATTCCGGGCACACCGGGCCTCGGAATCAGGTGCCGTCTGAAGCTGCGCTCTTGTAAAATTCCAAAGAAAATTAAGAAAAAAAAATTCCTTGAAATTTGCGTGTCTTTACATTACTCCCACCTCAGGGCTTTACGTCCCCGTAAAGATACATCAAAAACTAGGGGAACAAATGGGGGTACTGAGCACGCATCTGAGCCTCCCGCTCCCAAGTGCTCTCTTGGAGGTTCCCGTGCTGCCATCTGACGCACACAAGAGGAATCGACCGCCCACGTAGGACCCGCTCCTGTCGATCCTCGATCTCCACTGGGACCTCCGCAAAAGTCGCCCCATCATCCACGTCCAGCTCCCCAAAGTCGATGATGTGCGTCGGGTCGTGCACGTATCTCCTCAGCTGAGACACGTGGAAGACGTCGTGCACCCGGTGCAGCTGAGGTGGTAGAGCCAGGCGATAAGCCACCTCTCCTATCCTGCTGAGGACCTGGAAAGGCCCGATGAAGCGTGGAGACAACTTGACGCCTCGGCCAAATCTCCGTAAACCACGTCGAGGTGAGACATGCAAAAAGACGTGGTCGCCATCCTCGAACTCCAGTGGCCTCCGCCTCCTGTCAGCATATGACTTCTGCCGGCTCTGAGCTGTCCTCATCCTCTCCTGGATGATCTGGACCTTCTCTGTCGTGGCTCGGACCATCTCTGGTCCCACGAGTGCTGACTCCCCAGGGTCTGTCCAGCACAACAGTGATCTGCAGGGTCTGTCGTACAACGCCTCGTATGGTGCCATCCCGATGGTGGAGTGGTAGCTGTTGTTGTACGCGAACTCCACCAAGGGTAGGTGGTCCTCCCAGCTGCGACCAAAGTCGAGAACACATGCATGGAGCATGTACTCGAGTGTCTGTATGGTCCTCTCAGTCTGACCATCCGTCTGAGGGTGGAAGGCTGTGCTCAGATGGAGCCGTGTCCCGAACGCCTCCTACAACCCCTTCCAAAGCCGGGAAGTGAAACGAGCATCTCGATCGGAGACGATAGACGATGGCACACCGTGAAGCCGTACGATCTCCTGGACGTAAAGACGTCCCAAGCTCTCCACTGAGCCCTGCTCTCTGATGGGTAAGAAGTGTGCCGACTTGGTGAGTCGGTCGACAATCACCCAAATGGAGTCGTGACCTCTGGAAGTGCGTGGAAGTCCAGTCACGAAGTCCATAGATATGCCGTCCCACTTCCACTCCGGGACCTCTAAGGGCTGTACCAAGCCTGCTGGTACCTGATGCTCTGCCTTCACCTGCTGGCAGGTGAGGCATCGTGAAACGAACTCTGCCACAGCTTTCTTCATGCCCGGCCACCAGTGCTGTCGCCTGAGATCCTGGTACATCTTCGCCACTCCGGGATGCACCGCCAAGGGAGAAGTGTGAAACTCTCTCAGCACCTCCTCTCGTAAAGCGACTGGTACGAAGTTACGTCCTCTGAAAAGGATGTCGTGCTCTGCTCCAAGGGAGAAACCATCAGGCGCCTGACCTGAGGATATCAGTGCACGCCGGGTCTCACAGTAAGCATCCCCACGCTGAGCCTCTCTGACCCGCTGTAGAAGTGGAGGAGAGACTGTGAGAGACTGAAGAAAGGCTGCTCTGTCTCTATCCACGAAGGATATCCGTAAGGAGGCTAGCTGCTCCGTCGCCTCCTCAAGTAGCTGAATGCCCGTCCTCCTGCTGAGGGCATCGGCTACCACGTTCCCCTTCCCAGGAGTATAGACTATCTCAAAGTCATAGTCCTGGAGGAACTCAAGCCATCTCTGCTGTCTCAGGTTCAGGTCCTTCTGAGAGAAGATATACCTGAGACTCTGGTGGTCAGAAAAGACTGTGAAGCGCTCGCCCATCAGATAGTGCCGCCAAGTCTTCAGAGCGAAGACCACTTCTGCTAACTCCAGGTCATGAGTGGCGTAGTTCTGCTCATGCGGCCTCAACTGACGTGATCCGTAGGCGATCACGGCCCGCTCCTGCATCAGGACGCAACCGAGTCCAGTCCCTGACGCATCGCAGTAAACTACGTATCCAACTCCCTCCTCAGGCAACCTCAAGATAGGTGCGCTGGTCAATCTATGTCTCATCTCCTGGAAGCTCTGCTGACATCTGTCTGACCACACGAAGGGTTTCCCCTTCTTTGTCAAAGCTGAGAGTGGTTCCGCAACTCTGGAGAAGTCTGGCATGAATCTCCGATAGTATCCGGCTAGGCCCAAGAAGCTCCGCACCTACGTCACGCTCTTGGGTGGCTCCCAAGCTAGCACTGCCTCGATCTTCGCGGGATCCACTGCAACTCCCGCCTCAGAGATGACGTGCCCCAAGAAATGGACCTCACGTAACCAGAACTGGCATTTTGAGAGATTTCCATAAAGCTGGTGCTCTCGGAGTGTGTCTAGCACAACTCGCAGGTGGTAGGCATGCTCCTCCTCAGTCGTCGAGTATACCAAAATGTCGTCAATGAAGACCACGACAAATCGGTCAAGGTATGGCTGGAAGATCCTGTTCATGAGGCTCATGAACACTGCTGGAGCATTGGTTACGCCGAACGGCATAACCAAGAACTCATAATGGCCATACCGACACCTGAAGGCCGTATTCTGCACGTCCTCGTCTCGAACTCTGAGCTGATGATAGCCTGACCGGAGGTCTATTTTCGAGAACCACCGCGCTCCCTTGAGCTGATCGAAGAGGTCATCAATCCGTGGCAGCGGATACTTGTTTCTCACTGTCACCTGGTTCAGGCGACGATAGTCGACACATAGTCGCAAGCTCCCGTCCGCCTTCTTGGCGAACAAAATCGGGGAAGCCCAGGGTGAAACACTGGGTCAGATAAACCCCTTGCTCTGCAAGTCCTCCAACTGTACCCGCAGCTCTCGAAGCTCGGCGGGGGCCATCCGATATGCTGGAGTAGATATCGGGGCTGTCCCGGGGTACAAGTCGATGTAAAAGTCTACCTCTCTACGAGGAGGTAGCCCTGGAACGTCGTCGGGAAAGACGTCCACGTACTGGTCCACCACTGCAGGAAAAGCTGGACTCTGCACGTCCACTGCTCCTAGGATGAGGCTAGCCAACTGATGAGAGATGGGCTGCACTCTCCTCCGCGGAAGTCCATCCTGTGCTGCAAAGGTTCCCTTCTCGCCGGTGAAGGTATACCTGCTCCCGTCGGTGCGAACACATCGCACCTTGTGCCTAAAACAGTCGATCTGGGCATGAACCGTGGATAGCCAATCCATGCCCAAGATGACGTCGTAAGGCCTCGACGCCGCTACAAGGAGATCCCAGCCGAAGCTCTCGCCTCCTAGAGTAAGCTCACACTGCCGGCACCAGTGCGTAATCGTCGAGTCTGCTCCCGTAGGAGTCTCTAGCCGTAAGGATCGAGCCAACGGCTCAGTCGGAATCTCCGAGCTCCGAACAAGGGCAGAGGCTATGAAAGAGTGACTCGCTCCTGTGTCTATAAGTACTGCAGCAAGGGTGGAATAGACACAGATCGTACCTCGAATCATCTCTGGCATGTCGGGGTCGTAGGCCTCCGCTGCCTGGAGCTGGGCCTGTCCCTGCCCGCCAGCTCCCTGTGGTCGAGGTGGCCCTCCTGGTGGTGGTGGGGGTAGAGCCTGGAAGCGTCGCCCACCACCCGCTGCTCGGCCAGCTCCTCTGCCTCGTCCGCCTCCTCCCTGCGGACCGCCACGGTCGACCCTCTGCCTCTGCCTGGGTGGCCCCTCCACCGTCTGCTGCTCCTCTGGTCGGCGAGTCGGGCAGTCACGAGCCATGTGACCCTGCCCGCCGCAGGAGTAGCACAGCCTGCCTCTCGGAAGGCTGGCACTCCGCTGTGTGCCTCGCACTGCTGAGCCGGTGTCCTGAGGCCGTCTGCGTGGGGGTCTGGTCTGCCTGGACCCGAGAGTCATCCGTCGGCTACCTGCTGCCGAAGACTCAGCTACCTGCCGCCCTGCGCTAGGTCTCTCCGCTGAAGAAGGCTCTGCCAGGAAGCTCTCGATCAGGAGGGCTCGCTCCAGCACTCCCGCCTGGGTCGGAATGCTGAGGGAGATCAGCGACGCCCGAATCTCCTACCGCAAGCCCTGCTCGAAGGTCCGGGCCCGGAAGAAGGGGTCCCGTACCATGTCGGTCGATTAGCGAGATAGTTCAGTGAACCTCGCCGCGTACTGAGCGACCGTCATGCTGCCCTGGCGCAGCTGGAGAAGCTCCTGGATGCGCACCGCTCGGAGGGTGGCCGGGACGAACTCAGAGCGGAAGAGGCTCTCGAAGTCCGCCCAGAGCAAGGATGCCTCATCGTGAACCTGGAGCATCAAGCTCCACCATCGTCCTGCCGCCGCCTGCAGGAGGCTCACCGCGAGAATCACCATGAGATCCGCTGGTGTCCTCACTAGCCTAAAGATCCGTACCACCGCCTCTAGCCAGTCCTCGGCGGCCTGGGGGTCCGCCTCACCGCGAAACCTGGGCGGTCGCTGGCTCTGAAACTCATGCAGTGCCCTGAGGCGACGTGCATCGTCAGCGTCTGGTACTGGTAGCATCGGTGGCTCGGCGGGTAAAGCTACCGCCGGTGCCACTGCTGGCAAAGGGCCCTGCACCGAGGCCTCGTCGCTCGGTGGGATGCCATCACGCCCTACGCTCGGAACCCTAGCTGGCTGTCGTCGCGGGGCCATCCTGAAAAGGAGAACAAGAGCACCACAGTCAGAACAGTATACCTGGTGAGCTGACACAAGTAATCACAAGGAAAACTTGAGACTTTCATGAAGCAGATCAGTATACCCGGTGAGCTGACACAAGTAATCACAAGAAAACTTGAAACACACACGCAATCAATGTTTCCATGCATTAAGTCGGAAATCAGGAGTCAGGGTCCTGGTGTACGGATACGTCGGCCGCCGCACCAACACTGGGCTCCCTGAACAGATAACCACACTCAATACACTAAACACTATTGCTTCATATAGAAAGAAAAGACGATCAGAGTCTGCGGTAGAACCGACCCCTCTAATACCAATTTGTCACGACCCGACCTCGGGGCCCGTGCCGTGACTACCCCAAGCCCGCCTTCCATAGGCCAGGGGATGGCGACTAGCACCAAGGCATAAAATCCCGGTAAACAGGGAAGGCATTGCCTTTAAAAGTAACAACCACCACAGAGTCAGCAAGCGGAAAGTAACTACAAAGTGCAGAAAAGTAAGGGGGGGCGGAAATACAAGCCCAACTGTAAAGTACAACTGAAAAAGTAAAGAACAGCAACTGAAGAAAAGACGGCGGCCTCGTGTCGTCCACTGGAAATCCCACCTGAAGGGTGGGTACAGATAGCCTCCAGGCTCCTCGGGTCCCACGTCCGCTCCGAGCACGTCCCGTCTAGTGGTCCACCTCCAGGTACTGTCCTGCTCCACGCCCCAACCGTGATCAGCGCTGTCCGTCGTCTGCATCCAACACAACAAGGTGCGGGCATAGCCCGTGCAGGGGTGAGTATAAGCTACTCAGTAAGGACCCCGAGACCCCCGAAGGTCTCCCGAAATCCACAAAGGATATAGCACAAAAGAAAGATGCAATCACGAAGTAACATCTGACTCGACTTAGGTATATGCCCATACATATACCTAAGTCCCCAATTCTAGCTCTACTCACGAGCCCAAGAACAACTCAATCCACGCAGGAAAGCAAGACTCAAATCCACAAGGAGAGTAAACAGTAAATCCACAAAGGATAGTTCAACACAATCCACAAAGGAGAGTAACATAAGATTCAGCTCAACCAGGTATACTTTTTTCAGATGACGTCAAAGATGATCACTGATCCATCTAAGTCGTCGAACCCATGAAGGATCGATAGGTACTAACCCCCGCAAAAGACCCACATAGGATCGGGCTCACACAGAACCTGTAGGCAGTGGCTCACACAGAACCGGTAGTAAGGACCCACATAGGATCGGGCTCACACAGAACCTGTAGCACTGATCCACGTAGGATCGCTGAGTGCAGTAGTCGACGCAGTCCACTAAGGATCTCTGCACAGTCGTCGCCGCAGTCCACGAAGGATCTCTGCTCTGCCGTCGTCGCAGTCCACGGAGGATCTCTGCTCTGCCGTTGTCGCAGTCCACAGAGGATCTCTGTTCTGCCGTCGTCGCAGTCCACGGAGGATCTCTGCTCTGTCGTCGAAGTCACAGCCAGCGCTAGGGTTCCCGCACATAGCGAGCTCGTTTAGGAGGGTCCGCTCCACGAGCCGAGAGGCTGATACATCAACTGACACGTAGTCCGAAGTTGATGTATCCAAAAGTTCCGTATCGACAACAGGATCTCAACGCAACAGACGGCGCGTCAATCGGACGCCCGGTCTGAGAGTTATTGGCATTTTCGTCCCAGGGGCCCGGTTGGTTTTTAGGGCAAAACCAACCCGACCGTACTCCGCCTGTGTCCGATCCTCGGGCGGAGTATGCCAAAAGTTCCGTCTCACTTAGAGGAAACTACCACAGCTGACGGTACGTCGATCGGACGTCCGTAGCTCAAGTTATGAGCGTTTCCGCTCCGAGGGCCCGGTTGGTTTCGTGTACGAACCAACCCGGACGAACCCAAAGTCTTCCGAAACCTTGAGTGTAATATACCGAAACGACCGTATCGATCCAAGGATCGCGTAGCCGCTGACGGTTAGTCAATCGGAGGTCTCAGGCCCAAGATATGGGCAAAAGACCGAAGAGGGCCCGAAAACGGGGGTTCTGGGCCCGGGGCGACCCGGCCCGAACCCCCCCTGGGCTGGCCGAACCGGGTCGACCCGAACCGGGTCGACCCGACCCGGCCCAACCCGGCTAGGCCAGGTCCGGTCCGGCCTGGGCGCGGCCCGGCCGACCGGACCGGCCGGCTCGGCTTCGGCCGAGCGGCCGAAGGAGAAACCGCCGCGGGTTTGACCCGCGGCTTGGAGGAACGCGGCCCGCGCGGGCCGCGTGCTGGGCGGCCGGACCGCGGACGCGGTCCGGCGGTTCGCTGCCGCCGCGGCGGACTCCTCCGGCGGCGCGCCGGGCGCCGCCGCCTCCGGTCGCCGGCGCCGCCGCGCCGCTGCCACTTTCCGCGGGCCGCCGGAGTTGCTCCGGTGGCCCGTTTTGCCTCCCGCCTGCGCCGTTGCTCCTCCCGGGGGCCGATCTTCACTGCGGAATCAACGGATCGCCCTTGCCGCACGGTTCGTCGTCGTCCGCCAAATCCGCACAACAAAAAGATCGGCGGAGGGTTGCCGGGTCTTGTTTGTTAGACCCGCACCCTCCGCGTTAGTCATAAACAACGGGAGGAAAAGAAAAATAATCAACAACAATTTTAATTAAATTAAAATTGTTCGGAGATCAGGTTCTTTATTTTAAAAAGAATAAACACGGGAAAGACAAAATTCCAACAACCCCTACCTTGTCGTCGTCGTCGGACGAGAGGTCGTCGCGGAATTGCTCGTCGCGGAAGAAGGGGGATCGTCGCGTCGTCGCGGTATCCGGCGTCGCGTCGCCAATCTCCGGATCAAGATCAAACGGATTTAATTAATTAAATCCGTTGTCATTGAAATTAAAAAAAAAGGGAGAAATAAACGATTCGTTTCTCACCTTAATTGTCGAACGAGGATCGGCCGCGAAAGAAGAGGCGTCGCCGAAGAACGTCGCGGGTAGAGCTCGTCGACGTCGCAGATCACGGTGTGCGTCGTCGAATTCCGGTCACCGACGTTCTTCGCGTTCTTCGCGTTCTTCGCGTTCTTCGCGAGGAGGGGAGATGAAGAAACAAAGATCCTCTCAAATCATTTCAAAGGATTTTTAGGTTGGTCTTATTTTATAAACATGCCAACAAACGCAAAAGCGTAAGTAACGACCCATCAGTTCGTTGAATTAATTCAACGAGCGAAACAACCCATTTAATTCACGAAATAAACCGCTCAATTAAATGGTCTGTTAAGAATTTAAGAAAACGCGTCGGTTGACTTTTCAGTTACTTTGACGGGTTTTCGCGGGTGCGTTACTTAGCGAAAGAAACGGCGGGGCTCGTGCGGGCCCCACCTCACAAATATCCTACCAAGGGGGTAGGATATTTCTGGATAGCACCCTATCCGCTTTAACTCAGTTCAAGTGGCTTCCAAGCGGCTTCCAAGCAGCTTAAGTGAAATAAAATAAAGTTGTCGCACAAATTTTATTTTATTTATGACTTAAAGCCCCAAAATTTAAAAACCACGTCTGAGCAAACGCAACTCCGGAAGAGGCGTTTCTAAGCAAATATCGGCGCTGCGATTTCATCGGTGCCCTCAGAATTCGATTCCGGGCACCGGTTCAAAAGATAGAAAAACCCGCTCGTCCGTTCACTGAACGTACCCGAGCCAAACTTCGGAAATTGATTCCGGGCACACCGGGCCTCGGAATCAGGTGCCGTCTGAAGCTGCGCTCTTGTAAAATTTCAAAGAAAATTAAGAAAAAAAAATTCCTTGAAATTTGCGGGTCTTTACAGGAACCCATGAGAAATCAATTATAGAAATGAAGAAATAAAGTTTACCCATTTCCAGATGATCAAGTCCATGGATATTTTATAGCCTCCATTAACTGTAGCTTCATCCATCTACCAAAACTAAAAAGGGATTATGAAGTAGGTATCGATGACGAACTATATTATTATCCCTTCCATTGGATATCAGGAAAACCATCCATGAGTATTTCTTCTTCAAAGAACTCCTGCAAGAAATGATAGATTTTGGGAAAATAAAATTCGGACCACCACCAGTACAAGTGGAATATGTGTCCACTAATGCCCCTAATGAAGGATATGAGTGGAAAGAAGTTTTCAGCAAGAGAGAAAAAAGTTCAATAGTTAATTGATTTGAAATACAATCAACTGAACTCATGGTATTCTCTAAGAATAGTTGAAACAACCAACTGTACCCCCAGCTACTCCGGCTGCAACATAATTGACATCCTTGGCTTCACACTCTTCTAGAATCAGAATTCCTAGAAAAAAATATAAAAAGGGAGGAAAAGTGAAAGTGTATGAAGATGAACCTATTTGGAGTACAAATTTATCCTTAACCCTCTTAGATTTTAATCCATTTTATCTGAAAGAATGAGCACCGCCCCTCCAAACAGCACCATAAAATTAGTCAGTCAGGAAGAGTCATTGTCTGAAGAAGAGTTTATTTTTGGATCCATTAATGTCATTCACTTAGTGGATTCATTCTCTGATGATGAGTATGGATATGAAATTGATTACCCCACACCCGATTTAGGAATTAGAGGTAGAGGTTGTAGATTCTAGAGATACCAAGGAAGATGTAGCCATGGTAGAAATAAAATTGATTGTCGCTCCCCTACCCAAACCATCAATGTGTTGGAAACTCATGAAAGAGACCTTAAACAGACCCAACATGAATAGGAAAACCCCCCATAACCTACCAGAATCCACTCCATCCTGATCATTTTGCAATATCCCTTAGAATAATAATAGGTGTCTAATTAATCTCAGCATACAGGCAGACATTCCAGACCCAACACACAAATAAAGAAAGCTCCTATATCTCCTACCAAAGGGCTTATCCATCTTCATATAATGTTCAAGTCCCTAAAGTTCCTATGAAATCGAATCCTTATGATATAAAGTGATGGATTTTAGATAGAAGTATGAAATTATGATGAAATTGGCCTTGATACCATCAAAGATATCAATCCTAGATGCCTCAAGTTTGGTAAATGACCTCAAGGAAGAACTCATAGAGTCTCTTCTAATACACTAGGAGTTTGAAGCCAAAGTGGCCACCACCAAAGTCTATTAGACAGAGAAGGATCTCACATAATGTCATAAAATTATCTCCTTCTCAAATCAATATAAAGAAACTATTATCTAGGGACACGTAAGACCTTTGTATGTGTCTAGAAAGATGAATGGTGTAGGTTTTTGAAAAGTTTTCGATGGCAATAGATCTAGAGTTAATCTCATTATAGTGTGAATACTCTTCTATTTGGTCTGAAAAGAGGATAATCTTGAACTTTACTCCATAAATTTTCAATGTTATTCACAAATAGAACAGAAGACATTGTTCCAAATGAAGATCAATACTTAGTTTAAAGACCTTTTGGTTGACTTAGATATTTCTGGCCATATGAAAAAACATGGCCTTCAATATCTTACTAGGTAGGACCTAGTTTCACCAACCTGTTTTGGTTCCCTCATAATACCATCAGTTCATCAAATATTATGTTAATGGAAAAAATTGGTATGTTAAGAACTGATTAGGCCCCACTTGAATCCTATGAGTCACATTATATAGATGCATGATTCTATTAGGGTAAAGGGAAGCAACCCCCAATCGATGGTTTTGATTGGGTCACTGCCCCGAATGGTTTGGAAATGATCCCAACACATCCCTCAAAATAGATAAGTGAAGAATATGTATTTCCCATCATTCAGGTTGGGTATATGAATCCCTGATTAGATGAATGTTCAATAGTCCACATAGTTTCATTCATGGCCACTGAGTTTAGTAGCATTGCAGAATATTCCAAATCCCAAGATGATGGTGACTTCTTGAATAGAAATTCTCTCAATCCATTCCCAAATATCCATAAAAACCTACATCACCCACTGAGGTAGGATAGGAAGAATATAACCTTACTCCCCTCACTCCATCATCTCCATAAAATTTTCCACTATCATTCAAGTTAAGAGAAGTCATTTCAGATCCTCAATTTCAAGATCTCAACTATTTTCCCAACTCTGGAGAGATCATCTCAAGAATTATTTCCCCATTAGAACAAGAAAAAGAAGAATATGAGGAAGAGGAAGAATAACTTAGGGATTCCCATCCATCATTTGAGGAAGGCATCTTTACCACCATTGATAATCTCAAAGAGGTAAATTTGGATACCAAAGAAGATCCATGACCCACCCGGATTAGTGAAAACATGTCTTAGAAATTGAAAGAGATATACAACTCCTTCCTTAGGTAGAATAGATTTTTTTATCCTGAAACTATATAGAAATTCTAGGTCTCAATCTCAAGGTGTCCACTAACCACCTAGTCCTGCTAGAGGATCATCGAGGCTATAAACAATCAGCCAGAAGGATGAACCTGACACATAATGACAAAACAGAGGTAGAAGTTCATAAGATCATCAGAGCCAAAATCATTCCAGAGGCCCAATATCCTAAATGGATAGACAATATAGTCCCCTTAAAAAAGAAGAATAGAAAAATCAGAGTCTGCATTGATTTCAGAGATCTCAAACAACACTGTCTGACAGATGATTTCCCAGTCCCAATCATAGAATTGTTGATCAATGAAATTGCTGGATATTAGGTTGTCTATTTAATGGAAATATATTCAGGATTAAACCAAATCTAAATTTATTGAGAAGATAAATAATCCACCACCTAATATTCTCCTTAGGGAGTATTTTTCTATAGGGTGATTCCCTTTGTTTTGAAGAATGCTGGTGCCACATATCAACGTTCCATGTATTTCATCTTCAAGATATTCATGGAAAATTTTGTCGAAAGATATGTTGATGACTAGGTGGTTAAATAGTGACAATTATTAGACCACTTTTTAGATGTTGAAATCGTGTTCAATAAATTGCGATAACACAGTCTGAAAATGAAATGAACTTTCGGCGTTACCTTAGGAAAATTTATCATCTTCATCGTACTCCACTGTGGTATCATAGTTGACCCTGAGACGACAAAGGTTATCCTTTAAATGTCACATCCTCAAAACATCACCATGTTAAGAAGAATTTAGGTACACTTGAACTGCAATTTGTGATTCATAGACATCCCCAAAGGCAAATGTTTTCCTTTGAATATTTTGATGAAAAAGGGGTTTGATATCAATGGATAAATGATTATCAGGTGGCAGTTGAAAATCTCAAGAAATATCTCTTAAGTATGCTAGTGATAATGTATCCCGTCAAAGGAAGACACTCATTTTTTATATGAATTCCTTGGAGAGATCCCAAGATGCCTTCCTCACATAAAAGAACAACTTTGAAAGGGAATACAACCTTTAATATCTCAGTAAAAGATTGATTGATTTTGAGACTCATTACTCAAATATTGAGAAACACTATTAGGTGATTATCTTTACTATAAAAAAAATGATGCACTACCTGTAGCATCACGAGGTCCACTTGGTCTATCGTAGTAACCCACTTAAGTACATTCTTAGCCATCCAATATTGACTGGATGTTTTTCACGATGGGTAGTCATCCTAAAAAATTTGATATATAGTTCTTGACTTATAAATCCTTCAAAAGACAGGAATTAGTAGATTTATTAGAAGATCTACCCTTGGTAGAAATGAATTTGTTATATGGAAAACTTCTGGATAAAGAGGGTTTCTATGTAAAGAAATATCAAAAAATATTGGAGATGCTCTTAAATGGTGCATATAGAAGCCCGACAATAAAAATGATGGAAGACCCAAAGCTTAACAAAGTGGGGTTAGGAGTCATACTCATATATCCTACAAAGAAGGTCCTACCTTACTCCTTTTTGCTGTCAAAGGGATGAACAAACAATGAAGTAGAATATCTGGATCTTATTATTGGGATAGATCTATCACTTTTAGTAAAAGTAAAACACTTGATGATAAAAGGTGATTTATAATTTTTCATCAAGCAAGTTAACAAAGATTATGCCATAAAAAAAGAAGAGATGATTCCTTTATTTGATCATGTCTGAGGACTAATGGTGTAATTTTTTTCAGAGCTGATATTAACTCTTGTCCCCTGGTCACAAAACTCACATTCCAATGCATTGGAAAATACATCCAAAAATCTGGATGATTCATAATGGGATGGAATAGTCATTAGCATGGTGCATTGACAGATGGTCTTGCCATTCATTTAGGCCAATGCAGACAAAATAAACAAGATCATCCCCATTCCTAAACCATATGGTCCAACCACCAGATGGATGACTCCCATTGTAGAATACCTCCAAAAGGGAGAGATCCCACCAGATAGGGCCCAAAGGAAATAGATCTGGAGATGAGAAAATAATTTTGTTCTGTATGAAAACACTAATCAATAATAGGTCCTCTATAAGAGGGCCCTTGATGGGGTCCTTATCAGGTGCATTTATAGATAAGAGACCACAACTTTAATGAAATAGGAACATACTAGGGCCTGTGGTTCACATCAATCAGGATCTAATATTTCCCATCAAATTCAGATGCTTGGATATTACTGGCCCACTATGACACATGATTACACTAATTTCACTAAGAAGTGCAATTATTTCCAAGTTTATTCCAATTTCATCCACCATCCCCCATAGTTACTTTACACATCCAAGTAATCATATACATTTTCTATATAGGGAATGGATGTCATGGGACCATATCCTCCCTCTACGGATAATCAATTGAAGTATATACTCACAACAACTAACTTATTTTACAAATGGGAAGAATATGTACCCCTAAAAGAAGTTGGGGAAGAAACATTTTTATATTTGTGAAAGAAAACATAATTACCAGATTTTGTGCACCTCATAAAATACTGATAAAAAATGGCACCAATTTCTATTCTACTAAGGAGAAATTATATCATGAGTGTGGTATCATGGACAACCGTTCATCCTTCTATAATACAACGACTAACACAAAGATATATTCCTTTAAAAATACCCTATCTAATATAATATAAAAGATGGTAGATAAGGATAAGATGTCATGGTAAAACAAGCTCCTCCATGCTCTCTGGGCCTATCGGACCATGACCCACACCTCTACCCAAGAAACTCTATATTCATTGGTATACGAGACATAGGTGGTCCTTCCCATAAAAGTTCAATTTCCCTTGATCCACATTTCGATTTGTGATCAATTATACACAGATGAGTAGTCCAAGAAGTGACTGGATGAATTGGATCAACTCGATGAAAATAGATTGCATACCATGCACCATTTGTAGATTTAATAGAATTGGATTGAACGACCCATAAAGAAAAAGGTTCACCTTCTGTCTTTCCTTAAGGGAAATATAGTTTTGGTCCTCAGAAATCAAATGATACTAAGAAATAAACCTTAAAAAATGGAACCAAAGTTGAAGGGATAGTATGTAATACACAAGGTCTACTCCATTGGATCTTATTACTTGATTTCAATGGATGTATATCTCATTACAACTCCTACCAATGTAAGGTTCATGAAGAAATATTTTATGTAGGAAAAGGGACCAATGTCTTGATCGAATAATGTTAAACTATAGGATGAAACATCCTTGATATAAAATGTTAATATACATTGTGTATTTCATCCTCAACAAATGATGATAAACTGTATGGAGTTCATCCCAGTAACATGATGTTAAACTATGTTGCTATCATCCGAATCATAAGGCATTAAACTATTGGATATAATATTCCCTTTTCCATCACATTGAGTGATCAATTTCATCACCATAATATTTTAAACTGCATGGTATCTATCACTCTAACCACATGATTTCAAAATATATAGAGATCATTGTTCTAATCAATGATTCATTGCACATGTGCTAGATCTATGTGAGAGAAAGATGAAATATCCCTATTTCTACATGAGAATCAGATCCACATAGGAACTATGTTTCTATATAATTATGTATGTATTGATTCTCATTCAAATAGGATATGTAGTGACACCTAGACCCTATGTCCTGGGCCCAACCACAAATGATGGTAAAAATTCCCTCCTCTACATATGGGTGAGACCTATGTGGAGAATTCTCAATGAAGAACTACATATGGCTTGATTTCTTCCCTCACAGAATACATAGCGATGCTCAGATGCCATATCTAAAGTCCATAAGCCATCATAAAAGAATAAAAATTCCCCCTTCTTGCGTATGGGTCAAACCGATGAAGAGAGTTTTCTTTCAAGAACTTCAGGTGGCTTGATTCCAATCTACATGGGATTCATAGTGACACCTGAATGTCATATCTTGGGACAATCCATAAATCCATTCAATTATGGCCCCTTTTCAAGATTTTCTTTTATAGTGTGTGGTGTGTAATAGGTTATATTAGGTCCTCATATATGTTAGTTTATATCAGCTGCACTATGCACCACCTATTGGAACATCTCTTCTCCATCCATCCTCACAGAATGGTGTTAAACATGGCCAATAACATTCTAGACACATGATTATAAACTTAAAAACACCACTATGATTCCCTCACCTAAATGGAAATCAACCTTGGCATTGTTCATCCACCATGACGTTTTCAAAAATTACATCCTCCCTATGTATGATCTAGATCAGCATAGGGAATCCCCTTCCATCAAGAATTATGTGTGGATTGATTCTTTCTTAAGTGGGATACATAGTGATGGCCAAATTTCCAATCTTGGGTCCAGATGTAGTAAAAAAAATCCCCCATTCTCATTGTATAGATTATACCTATAGAATGATCCTTTTCAAGAACCGTGTGGCTCGATTCTTTCCTTGACAGGACACCTGGAAACACTCAAAAAAACCATTTACCCTCATTCACGTCAGTTCAACTTCATCCTTACTGCATGATGTTAATATTAATGGGATCTCAAGAACTATTTTTTGATTTTTTATCATTCTAACAAGATACATAGTGATTTTTAGAACCTTTTTCCAAGTCTCAGACACAAAACAAAGAAAGGAAAATTTTCCTTGCCCCTTAATTCAATTTTATGTAGGAGATCACAATTTTTGGTCCCCTATTTAGGGATCTATCAGAGAAATAGAAATATCCCTACATATGAGCTAGATATATGTAAGGAATCTCACATTACATGTCCAATCATGGTATTTATATTTATTTCATAACCATACATCCCATTTCCATGCATCTAACTTTGTTCCCAGAGAAATTTTCAATCTTTATAAACCTCCACGACCATCAGAAATAGACAGAAAGTGTCTAGAGGACACCTATATTTAAATGAAAACAATATTACCTAGTTAGATCTACATATGTTACCCACAAAAAAGGGTTTGTCAACTAGAGACAAATTCTTCCTCAGGAGACACTTTTTCTATCTCTGTACGCCCTAATGGCTTCCATGCCCCATGCCATTTTTCCAGATTTGATAATTCATGGAATCATTGTTTATAATTTACTTCCCCCTTACATTCGAGGCATGTAAGAATATATCATCCTTATTAGACCATACTTTCCCATGTTTTATATGAAAACTCATCCCTACAACATGACACTAAACTGTGCTTACATGGTCCTCACTGCATGACATTAAACTACATGAACAAAGTCCTAATCACAAGACTCTAAAATTTCATGATATAAAGAACTACATATAGCTTGATTACTTCCCTCATGGGAAATGTAGTGACACCTTATGTTCAAAATTGGTCCCATCCATGGGAAACAATTCCCCTTTCCTTGTGCATGGGTATGACCGACACATGAAATCTTCTCATACCTAAACAAGAGAAACACCTATAACTATTCCTAGGAAATCCCATCTTGAAATTCTCCATTCTATGCTGAGGAACCCTCCTTTTACAAACCAAAATCTATGTCTAGAAAGGTATGAATCCCCATAATATTCCCCATCGATTAGAGATGAAAGGATAATATCCTGAGAACACCTCTATTTGAATATGCACAAAATTCCCCAATTGGATTTTCATAATTTTTCCACAAAAAAGGCTTATCAACCAAAGGAAAATTTGTACTCAGGAGAGGATTTTTTTCCTATTTACAACCTATGAAGTTTACACAACACACCAGTACTTGGATTCAAAACCCCCCCAGATTATAATTTACATCCTTTTCACCTTCATTCTTGAAGATGGTTGAACATTATCAGTCATACTACCATGAAAATAGTGAATTGTTTCCCATTTTTCGGAGCAGATTGATGCACCTTGAACGTACTGAAAGTAAGACATTAAATTACACCACCAATGTCCTGGTTGTGTGATGTTAAATTGAACCATTCTTTATACCCTCATTTATAGAAGAAAAATCTATGTAGGTGTGATCTCTAATTAATAATTAAAGTTGACATGGATTCCCTCATAATTTTCAGATACCACTCCTTTTACAAGACACCCCTCATGGTCTTGAGAAATATGGATTCCCAAAAAGTTTCCTGGCCATCAGATATGGAAGGTTAGTGTCTTGGGAAAACCTTTGTTTGAATATGAAAAATATTCTCTAGTAGGCTCTGCATAAGTTTCCCACAAAAAGGGACTGTCAACTAGAAAAAAAATTCAACATAAGGAGAGCCTTTTCCAATCCCCGTACGCCCCTTAGTGACATCGCTTCCGAAACTATTATTATGGTAACTCCCTATTTACTTGTCCTATATCATGTTTCAGATTCAAAAATCATATAACCAGGGTTAAGAAAAATCCCTAACTAATTTCTGAAAACTATTAGGGAATTTTATGTCAATACACTCCATTGGGGCCCTTTCCATATAATTCATGGTCAAATTTGTTCAACCTAAAACATTAGTAATGTTACTCAAATTTGAAAGACTTTAAACTTACTAAGAAAAGAGTCATGAAACTTTCCAGGTTGAAAACATGGAAAGGGAACCATGGGTAAAATTTGATTACTATATTTCCAGACCTACACTTTGTATGGTTTAGGCAACATCATGAGCAATCAATAATTGAAATACACAAAGATTTATAGGTCGAAAGCGCACAAAGGTAGGCCTATGAAATATTCAAATTAGACCCATTATACCTGCATCATAATGGAATTAGGAAATAATTAGGGTTATAAAAATAAAATACATAAAGTTTTTAGGATTTATCATATAACCCTAGAAATAGTTATAAATATGCTTTCTAAGTCCCTCAGATCAGGGAAAAAATAGATCACTATCTGATTAGTCATTCAAATCAGGACTGATTCAACATTAGAATCACCTCCTCTCCATCTTGATTGGAACCCATTCTAATGGGGGTATTTTTTTGGTCCTGAAAACTTTAAAAAATATAATTGAAATAATCCCATTGATTTGTAAAAGGAAGGAAAAACAAATATATGGAAGATTTTAAGGAAAAATGTTTAAAGGAGTGTAAATGGAAAATTAAGTAAGGATGATGCGAAGTGTAAATCCTTCACAGACTACCACTCAACATATAGGTCTACTTCATGAGGCACCTACAAACTAAATAGTTTATGGGATGAAGATGATGGCTCGGTTCTTGAAAATTGAACTATTTTTTTATGATAAGGAAAATGATATGTTCACCTAGTAAATTATTCTCCCCTACAACCAAAAATGGTTCACGAGCAGGGTTGTACCATCGACTCCTCATGAACAAAATGAAGTCGTTTGTAGGACTGAGGTGGTTATCTTCACCCCGCAAAATGAAGAACCCATGAACATGACAAAAAATTCATCCGTAGGGCAGTTATCTCCCATGAGATTCCATAAAAAAAAGGCTTGTGTACCCATCACAGATGACTAGCTATGCCGATTTCCAGTTCCTCTACTTATATATAAACAGATCCTGAGGGGAACTGAAAAAGGGATCGATACATCAACAGATCAACTGAGAAATCCAAATCTCCATAAAATAAGGACTCATTTAACAATTACCCACAAGTAAAACCTGACACATATCATTAAAGATGATAAAATAAATTAATCAGCAGTCTGTGAGCTCAACATAATTTTCAAGAATACTCCCTATGAGGTGAAAAACCATTGCACCATTTGAAACCAGTCATATCACATCGGGAAATTCTATATGGGTGGAACCCTACCCCATGTATCAAATCACAATGTGGGATGAACTCAGCCTTTCATAGTAATGTGATATGCATATGAAACCCATCCCTATGTATAAAAATGCTACGTGGACTGAATCCAGGTCCACATACTACAATGGTACACGAACAACCCCCTTTACCACATAGAAACACACTACATGAAGGGTACCCTGTCCCATGAAAGAACATGCTACACGTAGTGGGATATCCTATGGAGTTCCATTCTCTGGATCTGATCACTCCCTTCAATTGCATCATCATCCTCTATGCTGGTCCCTCTACAAACCCGTCCAATGGAATGATACTCAAGCCTCTTACAAAGACACCAAAAATTTATGATAAGATCATCAGACGCACTGGAATGACATTTTGAGTTTACATACCCACTGTAAGTGGAGTCATGTGAGTCATCCCAGTAATAAGTCGGACCCTCAAAATGTATTTGAGTTTACATTCCCATGGTAATGAGGGTTCCGACCTCTGAATTATCACTTGTACATCCTTGTTATAGGGATTAAGAGGAACCACTGGCCTTTCCCTTTGATGAGGGCCTATGTTGAATATACTTCCCTTTTCCATAGAAAAAAATTAAGGGTGCTCCCACTAAGGTAATCCCATAGTCTTTCTTGTGGGAGGTGGCATTGTTTCTTTTATTTACCTTGGCCCATGTCATATTTGGATAGAGTAACAAATATGACTATCCTGGATATCAAATTAAGAGAGTAAATGGGTGCACCCAAATCCATCTGTCTATATCTCTCCTATTGGGATCCAGAATCATCCATCAGTGGATGGCTTGAGATGTATGATATCCAAATCCACTACCTCATCCTATTTCTCACACTAAGCATGAATCACATGGGCTTAGATGTTAGCAGTGATGCTGACATCCACATGATCCCAAAGCATCTCAAATGGGCCAAATCCTTTGATGTAATCCCAAGCTTCAATCCAAATGGGCCTCCTAGAAGGTATAATCTCTGATCAAATCCCTTTAAATGGGTAGCTCCCATGAAATCATGCCCCCTTAATGGGCATCTTATAAGGTGTAAGTCCTAGTGAAACCGAACTATAAGGGATTTGACTCCTAACTAAATGATATATGTAGGAATAATTATTGAGGTCTAAGACCGATACCCAAATCACCCTAATGTTCTTTGGGAAACATCCCTAGTGAGGTCAAATTAACCTAGGAGACCATATATCTTTTGAGTATCTTAGGCTACTTCAGCATAAGTACCACACTATCCTTGACCAGGAAACATTTTGTTTGGAAATCCTTACCACATGACATTAAACTACATGGTTGGTTCCTCATCACACAACCTTAAAAGGAAATGTGTCTACTTAATAGACACCAAAATACATGGGTTCTGATTCCTCTCATGAGGATATGTAATAATCCCATATTATGGGTTTGATCCCCACATCGAAATAGCTCTCATCCCCCATGGATGATGATAAACCCCAAATATCCATCCCATGTGTCTTAAAACTATAAATGCCTTAGTGAACAACCATATGATCCATGATCTATCCAAAAATGGTAACATTGACGGAGAACCTCAAGTTCATACAAATATTTCCATTGATTGAGAGCCTCATATACATACAAATGATTCCAAACCCTATGTAGTCCTGATTAATTGATACTTTAGGGGTAATTGATGGACACATACTTGGGAATGAACCAATGATTCATGAACATGAATTAAATCTATAATAGAGATCCATAATAGGAAATAGGTCCCCCAAAAGTGTATCACGAGTTTGAGTTACCATCATCTCGACCAATGTGAGTTCTTAAGTGTCATTGGAAAAATAATCCAAAAAATTCCAACCTTTGGAATGAAGGCCCATGAATCATGGATGTGAGAGTCATTTGGTGTTTATAGCTCCATGAAATAACCCATTGGATACCATTCTAAGATGTTATCCTTGGAATCAATTATTGAACACAAGTCAACCCCCTGCAATCAACCCAATCGGGCATAACCCTGCGTTTGTCGAAAAAAATGGTAAACCTTCCATAAGTAACTTAAATGAGACACCTCCTTCAAAAGATAAAAAGGATATGATACCCAATCCCCATCTGATCATTTTCTCTGGGTATATTAACATCTTTTAGAAAAAATGATAATGGAGAAGGTAAATCCTCCAATTCTCATGACCAGAGGTCCTCTTGAAGTCTCTAATTCCTCTATCTTATTTAATAATAATAATTCAATTTTTCTTATTATAATATATATATATATATATATATTATAATCCATATACATTAAATTTGGAATGGGTATGGGAATTTCCCCCATTCCCACACCCATGTTATGCTGCATATAAGAGTCGGTTCCTCACCTTCTCTCTTCAAAATTATTACTAATAATAATAAATATCACATGTTATTATTATTAAAAATAATACCAACTATCACATGTTATTATTATTATTATAATTAATAATAACAAACACCACCCTCCATGATAGGATGGAAATCAGATTCCATCCATTCTTCATTGGGAAACTATCCATCACATCCATTCGTAGAAACTGCACATCCTGGGTCATGAGAATACTACCATTCTAACCCACACTGAATGCCATTGTTATCAATGGATATATTCTTGACACCTATTTCTTGAAAACATAAATCTTTTCTCCTCTAGATATATATAATAAATCCATATCACAAACCACCAAAACCTGATCCAATGTTGAGTTCCAATCACCGCCGCCACACCTTCATCATTAGAGAACATGATCTTCACCAATGATCAATATTTAATTAATTCACTTAACAAACCTACAAATATCCACCCTCAATTGAACAACTGATGTCAACCAACTTTATATCATAGATAAGGTAAGCCTCACATTATGAAAACGATAGTAGTCTTATATTTTTTGTATGATACTCTATTTGGGAGTGATTCTATTATTTTAGAAAATATAAATGCACATGATATACTATATTTAATATTTTTATTATATCAACATCGGGGCTCATCATGCCTCAAAATCTCACACTGTGTTTGTGTCTAGTTACAAAACTATGCCTCAGAATATTCAAAAGGATTACATATAAATAATAATGTTTTTATAGGGAACAAAAAAGAAAATATAATTCATGAGGGACAAAAAATTATTCTCATATTAAAAAACATGAGATACATGATAAAGAGGTTTGATCATGCTTGAAGGAGGGTACCAATATGGTTCCTGAAGCTTCTTATTTTAACATCACATATATTTGACCAAATGAGGGATAGTTATTTAATGATATATAGATTAAATTGGGGGGGGGGGGTTCCAAGTTTATTTTCATATTACTCATACTATGGGGTTCTATTGATTTAGGTTCATGTATCTCTAACTATATGGGGGATGTATATATAGAAATAATGGAAATAAAGATCAATGTGAATTGGAACCCCAAAAAATACATAGAAAACGAAAAAATGAATGTAATTAGTTTAAGTCTATGAGACACAGACTAGATCCTTGGATAATCATAATGTCTCTGGGGAAAGAAGGTGAAAGGGAATTAATAAAGGGGAAGTGAATATTAATAAGAGGTGAAAATGAAAGGATATTTTGTGACTGGCCCCTTGATAAGGTTTCTGGACATCACTACATATCCCATGAGTTGGGAATAAATCCATAAGTAGTTCTTATAAAATGGTGTGGTAGAGAATCAATACTAATCATGGGTATTTGTAGTATACTAATTACAATTTAAATGAGATATCCTATTTATTTAGGAAAAATAAAACACATAGTTTAAAGTCATGTGATAAGGAAAGTTCCATGTAGTTAAACATCATATGATAATGTTTTCAATCAAACAGTTTAATGTCATATAGTGAGAATAATAGGGGTATGTTTAGTTTAATATCATGTAGCTAGGACTAAAGGAATATCATGCATTCTTTTGAGGATACCATCCAAAAATCCTACACTCATTTGTGTCATTATGAGTGTGGTAAAAATGAGGCAATGAAGAATTACTCATGTGAGATGATAGTGTCGAACATGAACCCAAAATTTGGGATTGAGGTTTCGTATAGATCAATAAGGAAACCCCTGAAAGTGGGGGAAACCAGCTGGGCTTGACATAATGAGACTAATTTTCTTCACAAACATATAGGTATGAATAAGGGGGTACACCAAGGGTTTTAGAACTATTCATGAACAAAGGAGTTGAAAACAAGGTAAATTTAAACTTTTAGGGTTTGAATCATGAGTGGATATGTAGATAGGTTATGGATGATTGTAGAATATGACTTTAAAATATAGGTTCCCCTACTATACTACTAATAATAGTGGGAAACAAGTTGATGATGAATACTGCACACATTCAAAACATGGGTTTTGTGATGCGTTGTTGCTGAGAATACTTTGAGACATGTACCCCAGATAAGAGGATATCCTTTAGGGAATTATGTCGTTACTTTATGGGAGTCGATTAAAACAATAATGGTTGGTGGGGATTCAAACTCTGAGATCCAAAAGTGGGATGGCTAAAGGAAGGGGGATGATTTTGCAGAGTTTAGGCACTTTGGTGGATACACTATTCCGTGTAGTGTATATTGACAGAGTGTAGTGATGTAGGTGATTTATAATGAATGTTAGTATGGTATTTAGCCAAATTATAGTGTCAAACATTAAAAAGTATTGTGAATGAAATTAAATAATAACTTGGGGTGACTAGTGTGATTTTTAGAGATATATTGTTTATGATCATATAGCTCATACCATGTGGGTGTGCTAGAGATTATGATTTTACATCTTTAAGAAAATAGGAATAAAGTCTATCTATCATGGGAGAAAAAAACCCAACATGATTTTAAAATACAAATACCATCATAGACAATATCCAAGGAGGTTCATATAGATTAAGTTCATAGTGAATAGATTATAGGCATGTTCCTTTTAAGGTTTTGCAACTTGGACCAGGAACATAGATTTTTAGGTTATGCAACTACTACCAAGGGGATTTTCTTTTTATTTAATGTAAATAGGACCATGGATTTTTTCCTCTTTAAGGTCATGAAACCAAAACCAGGGGTGACCCTTTTATGTTCATTTAAATAGGTTCAGTGGTATTCATTTTTAATATCATAAAGTAAGGAGTATGGCTATATAGTTTTACATTATATAACTAGGAATAAAGGGGGATTGAGGCAGTGTATATGGAGAGAGTTTACATGAAAAAAACACAATGTGAACTAGAGTATCAGTGCCATATATAAAAACTAAAAATGGTGTTCATATAGTTTATGATTATAATGATTAATATTGGGAGTGTATTTTTAGGCCACACATCGGAGACCAATACTATGCAGTTTAACATCATGTGGTGAGGATAAGAAGATATGTATTTAAATTAATACAACTTGGATAGATATGGGATAAGGGAAAATGATTTTTTATTACTTTTTCATGGACCAGTGGGTCTAATAAGTATAACCAGAATTTTTATGGATCCTTATGTTTGGACCCACAAGATTTGTTCCTTTTTATTTTTTGCTGTAAATTTTTCCCATGTCATGAAATGGGATGAATTCAAAAATAGTTGTTTAACCTTTTTACTATGTATTCCTTGCATAAGTTTTCATCTTTTCAAGACCTTTTTCTTCTTACTTTGGCTAGTTTTGGGTCATTTTAGGTAGATAACTGAGGGATAAAGTTTTAGGTCATACTTAATTAACTTGAGGGTTGTTGAGGTTTAAGGTTGTACATATTGGACCCAAGGGTTACTATGGTTTAAGGTCACAAAACTTCAAAAAGGGTGAGATAAATCATATAGAATGATAGAGGAAAAAATATATATGAATGAGAGATCAATTATATGATAGATCATGAAAAAATGGGTATAATCTGTTGAAGGTTCTTATGCTTTGACCATCCCTTTGGGGGAGTAGTGAAATCTTAGTTCTAGGAGGGTGAAGGTAACCCAATGGGGAACTGAACACCAATATTATATGGAGGCTATATGGTATTTTCTTCTAGTTGTATGATAGGAGATCCCAAATTTTTTTACATATATTATGAGACTAGAATCAATCCACAAATAGTTTTGAGGGTTGGATTCCCTTTGTATGGATTTGGCTTATGAACAAAAGAAAAGGGGTGAGATCTATGGATAGTCTAGTGGGGAAGTGATAAGTTGACCTAACATGAATTAGAGATGATCTCAATAGTAAAAAATCATTAAAAAATATCATATTACATTGATCTATTTTATTCATATTAAATTAATGAACATGGGAATTATCCTAAAGTTGGGAAAGGAATGGAATTGATTTATATTGAAGGAGTAGCCTAAGGTCCTAGAAAAAATGTTAATGGTGTCCATGGATGAATCTAAAATAAGGTATTTTCATGTAACTATGTATTTTTTTGGGTGGAAATCAGTTAATATATAGTTTTTAGAGTGGTGTGGTAGGTGAGAAACACTAAAGGAAGAATCCTCTCAGTTAAGAACCAAATAATAAATCAGTTATAAATCAAGTGATAGGGATAGTACCATGTAGTTTGAAATAATATGGAAAGGATGTTGAGAAAATAGTTTAAAGTCATAAAGTGAGGATAAAAGGGACTGTACAGTTTTAAAGTCATATTTTTGGGACTACCAAGGGAACCTAATCATTCTAATGAGGAAAATGACCAAAACTCCAAATATCACATGATTCAAGACCAATGTATGAAAAAAGGTGCAATGAAAGGATACTCATATCATATAAGATATCTATAATGGGTTTGATGTGTCTTGTTAGAGATACTAGATCAACCAATAAAGAGACACATGAATGTGTAGAACCCATTGAATGATTCTATAGAACAATTTCAACCTTCCAACATACTAAATTTTTTGAGAGGATAATATAAAGGGTATTAAATCTTAACTTTGAGTAAGGTGGAGTGGAAGAATATGAAGTCAAGGAATCAGGTATTTGAACTATAAAGGAGGTGAAAAATAGGTTGTATATGGTTTCTAAACAAATTCAAAAACACTGGTTTTTCTACCATACTATCGGGATTGGTTGAAATAAAATTAGGGTCAATCAATAGACACATTAAAATCATGTGATCTTCCAAATTTCTAACAAGAATCCTATTAGATTCAAATCCTAGATGGGAGGTATAATTTAGAGAACTATTACATTACCCTTGGGGTTTACATTAAGAAATGAAATGTTTTAAGGAAATCCAAATTACGGAGACATGAAATGTTGAGGTGGAAGAAGAAAAATATTGATTGGGGGGGGGGGGGTGAGAACCATAAGGCTACACTATTGTGCATTGAGCACATCGATTGGGTGAACCAAGTCTAATAGGGTTCTGAACCTATGATAGACACAGGAAAATAATCACTTTACATTGAAGGAAACAAAGTTTTTCATTGAATCTACATAGTTTAAGCTCATATAGCATGATCCATGAGGTAGGGTTGTCTTACATGTTAGAGGAATAAATTATATTTGACATGAATTTGAAACCCAATTCCATTGCATATAAACCTTGAAAATCATGTACATAGTTTAATATAACAATTATTAGACTATAGGGGAATCTTGAGGTAGTCTATATAGCACCATGTAAACTAAACACAATGTAAATGGTGGGTGGGTGGGGGTTGGTGGTAATAAAGATGACCTCCACAACACATGTAAACAGTTTAATATTATAATTATAGACGTATAAGAGCTATAATTTAATGTCATATAGACTTTGAACATGGGGATAAGGTTTCCCATATAGTAATAATAGTGAGGAAAACTCAACATGAATTGGGGATCCAATATGCTAACATAAAATGACTTTTGGGAAAATTGAACAAAGTTTAAGGACATAATGAATGGAACAAGGTCTTTAGTTTGGGGTCATGGTTCATGGATCACAGATAATTCATGTTAAGGGTCTGATACTAGGAAAAAATTGGGTGAGATTAAATACATTGAAATGGGGGCCTTCTACCTAGTCAGAGCACATAGTTTAAAGTCCAAATAATTAGACCAAAGGGTGAGGTATCCTATGCAACATCGGGCAAGGTAAAAGCATAAAATGTATTATAGATCCCATTAAAAATATATATAACCTATGAAACATGTGTACCCATTTTTAGGTATGATACTCTAGCCATCAACTTTATAATGTTGGAATGCTATGATGCATAGGGGGAATAAAGGGTCATTGAGTAAAAAGAAGAGGTGGAGACAAGGAAGATTTGTGGGTAGAATTAGTAAATGAGATCCAAGAATCAATACATATCCCATAAAATGGGAATCAATTCACACATATTTATGAAGGATTTGAGAATTTTTCATAGATTAGACTCTTGTTAGACTAGGGGAATGAAGGGGAATGATTCTCTGTTTGGAAAAAGAGGACTAAAACCTGATATAGATCAGTAGAAGTATCATCACTAGAAGAAATAATGTGAAAGGAAAAAAGTCCTTGTATGGGTCCATAATAGAGGATCTAGGCATCACATTGTATCCCTTAAGGTGAGAATAAATCCATAAATAGTTCTAATAAAGTGGTGTGGTAGGTGGCCAATATCATAATATGGATGAAATCCTCTTTGTAAATGAATCTAATATAGTTTTACAGTTTAAGAATCATACAAAAATAAAATAACTGTGATGTTTATGGTCATACAGCTAAGACTAAAAACAATTCAGTTTAACATTATGTATAAAGGATGTTGGTAACATAGTTTAACATCACTCGGTGAGGGAAAACAACTGCACTATTTAAGGTCATGAGTCTAGGAACAATGTTCCATGTAGTTTAAGTTCATGAAACATGGACATGTTCATGAATTTTAAAGTATTATGGAATATAACAGTAATTATATGTAGTTTATCATCATTATCTAAGGATAAGAGGTTATATAATTTAATGTCATGCATCCAAGACTTATGATATTAAATTTTCGGTCATGTGATAAGAACCAATGTGATACACTATTTAATGTCTTACAACTAGGACCATTAATTAAAAAAAATGGAATTATATGAAATAGATATCAAGAGACCTCATATTGTTTGAAGTTTTGATGTTTTTATTATCTATGGTGATACATTAATGCATACCATTGGAGTAAACTTTGTGAATGGAAAAGATTCCTTCTTGCTTTAGCTCTATATTTTTTTGGTTTCCTTTTAGGTATCATTACTGGTCCATATGACAAAACCAAATCATATTGATGGAATGTGAATAGGTTAAACTTATTGATGAATTCTCAAGTCACTTTAATTTAATAAAGCTTTTGGTTGTGTAGTTATTAGGCCTATTTTCATTAATGGAATTCAATTCATCTATACAAACTTGGGTTTTTTTATCTATTTTTAACCTACTTTAGATGGAAATCCAATTTTATGTTTCCATATCATTAACATGTATCATTAACTCCATTCCACACACCATAATATAAGTTTTTTCTAGGGTGGATTTCTAATCATCCTCTAATATGACCATAGGGAATTGGAGACAATTTTAAGAAATATCTTCTTATTTTGATCCACCATCCTCTACAAAATGTTAGTAAAGACTATATTAAAAATCTTGATTGATCCATTTTCTGATGTTTGATAGTGGAATGTATGGTTAGAATAGATGTTGTGCTAGGTATATAAATTTTTTAGCTTTACATATCAGAAGTTAAAACTGTTATATGGGATAATAGTGTGGGGAATCTTAAGATGATAGATAATGAGGGATTTCAAAAACTTGATCACATAAATGTTCTTTAAATCATTAAGGGGAACATATTTAGATTCCTCAATAAGAAATCATTGGTAGTGTGAATGAATATGAATTGTTGTAAAGTTGTTGGCAAATAGGGACCCATGACATCAATTCTGCACATGAAAAAAAATGAAAAGATCACATAGTGGTGTGGAGAAGCCCTTGGGGATAATCCAAATTGTTGGTGTGATACTTGAATTCATGACAATTCTTGGTGAATTACATACAATAACAAACCATGAAGGGACAAAAGTAACCCATCCTTCATATTTTGTGATATAGCTTCAATCCCGTCTAATGATATTCACATGTTCAAGTGTAAAATTATTACAATATTTGTGGAATTTATTTTACTTGAATACATCAAAGAAGGGTTCTATCAATGTTATGATTATATAAGACTCCCTATAATTTAGGTCTATAATGGAGGATATAATTCCCTTAACAATAATATATTTTTCCCTGATTTACCCAAATTACTTGTAGAGTATTATATTGGAGATAAAAAAAATATTTATCAGTAAGATTATTATTATATTATGGATATAATTTTGGGCATTTCATTGGAGGAGTTAATTGCGAGTAAATTTAATCCACATCCCACCTAATTTCTATTAATGTGGGTAATTACATTCCAATGTTCCACATGGATCACTAGAGATCATGGTTTGGATTCATAATGTATGTAACCAAATTTTCTAGAGTGAATTCATGATCATTCATAAATTGAAGGACATGATACACCTTTGTTTTAGATGGAAATATGTCCATGAGATTAGGTGAGTTCTCAACAAAGTGAATGATATCCTATTTTCTTATAGTATAGTATCTATTAATATTATTAATGATGAGATCAGAGTTTCTATTAATGTGAAATAATGGGATATCGATCTTAAGGGATCGATCCGGGATGATGATGAGGGCTTGGTACTCATCTTCTTTATGGGTGAATCCATCAAACATGTGGAATGAGTATGACATGAGGCAACTTTATGGGGTGATGAAGAAAACTACAGGGAAAACCCTATTGATCGTTGGGTTGTTCATTCTCTTACCTATTAGACTTTAGGAGGAACCATCAAATTTAATTTTCTAGGATAAAACTAATTTATCAATATAGAGAGAAGGTTCATTGGGAAACCCTTTATCTATGAGAAAATCCCATATGGTTGGGTTCATGGAAAAGAAATAAACTAGTTCTTATCCATTGATTTTTGAGGGATAAAACTGATGCAAAATTATTGGTTAATAAATTTCCACCATGACAACTATTAATAGTCAATCTATTATTCTTTGTCCAGAATATGCATATATTATTATTTATCACATCATAAGGGACATAAAAGACTTATAGGTCCTTTCATTATCACTAATAAAATATGTATCCTTAACTATTAAAATATGCTCTATTGATGTCCCACTTTCACCCACAGATGAATCTCACTTTGCACCGGGTGTACCAAAAAAACCCAATTTTTACGCACAACCTTCACTAGGCCGTGTACGTAATTTCCGGCTTTTGTGTGAAATGCAATTTTTTCACAATACCTCTTTTACATGCAACCAATTCTTTTACGTGCAATAACCTACTTTTACGCGCAACCTTTTCTTTAGACACAAACACTTATTTTACATGAAACCAATTATTTTACATGCAACCACCTTCTTTTACGCACAACCTTTTCTTTACATGCAAACACTTATTTTACATGCACCTTTTTCTTTGTGCGCAAACAATTATTTTACGCGCAAACTTATCATTTTCGTACAACTCCCTTGTACACTCCAATTTCGCATGCCAGAGATCAAATAATCTCTAAGTCTTGAGCTGATTCGAATAAGGGGGGTCACTTCATATTTATAAGAAAAATCAACCCCTATGTGAAAATCCCTCCTTGAGCACGGAATTCACTTCGAGTGCGAAAAAATATATTTTGTGCAACATCATTTTTTGTGCACTACTCCAATATTTCGTGCACCTCATGTCTTTTCCAATTTCGAGCTTCTGATCTTGAAGCATCTCTTGCATGAAAAACTCCAGCCCTTTATTTCACACACCATGCTAATATTTCACACACAACTTTCCTTTTTCACGCACCATGAATATATTTCACGCACCAATTTCCTTTCTTTTCACGCACATCCCTTTTCCAAAAACACATCTCTCTATTTTCCGGTTTTCAGGCCCAAAATTTTGGCAAACACTGGAAAACAGTGCCACCTTGTATCTGCTTTTTTTGTACCACCTCCAAATCATCCATTTCTTTGTCAAGGTTCTTCAATCAAACATAGATATCCAACAACATCTCTTGAACTCAACATATCACCATATAAACCCCCTTTGTCAACAAATTATACATCGTGGACTGCTTTGTGAACAAACACAACACGGAGGCCCACTTTATCAACAAACACAATCACCTAAAAAATTCATCAATGATACCTTGAGGTATTGCTTCCCAACACATAGAGGACCAAAGGTTTTTCGTAGACAGGTGGTCTCACAACTCGAGGATGTAGTATATATTGATTAATTTAATCAGATGCACTATGAAATTTTTCATTCCACTGATAGGTGGAAACTTTTATCATTATCTTGTAAAAGTATTACATTTTCATTCCAGGTTGGTGATAAAAAGTCGGGTGTAAACCAAGTATACTTAAAAGCCTTAAAAATGGCCTAGATTACATAGAGGGATAATTTTAGTGATGTCGTTGATATTTTTTGGAAATTATCAATGCCTATGTATTGAAAATTGTGGTCTAGAATCTTCTCAAAGGTAACCACAAACACAAAATTCAAGCAGAGCATCTTCAGGATGTGAGAAAAAAGAAGACATAACACTTTATCATGATTTTCCTGATGATATGTTAATTAGCAGTATATGACAACCAAATTATATATCTAACACACAATAATTGTATTGAGTATGGGATTTAAGATGTGATGTATGGATCATTGGATGGTTTCTCAAGAATTATTTAAGATTAAGGTAATCATTTGGTATTAAAAGGTTTCCATGGTTTAATGCAAAGACCTATTTATCCATAGAGGGATTCCAAATTTGAATATAACTAGAGTAACCATTTATATAAGAGATGGATTGGAAGAAATTAGTCAAATTTATCTGCAACAATATACCAAAGAATGTAAATTCATCTTTTTTAAGTAATAATTTATGTTATGGAAGTAAATACAAACTCTAATTTTTTTGTTCATTTTCCGGAATGGGATATTTTTTCCATCCACTTGGTGTACTGACATTCTATAAAGAAGATTAATTTAATAATATTTTTAACTTTATCCCCAACCATGGATCCATGGTAGTGAATAATCCTCTTAGGTTCTTTTTTAATCCATATTTTCCAATGGTAAGGCAAAGACTGTGGAAAAAACCTAGGTGTTAAGTCCTAAAATATATATGTATTTATTTTGAAATACAAAATGGTATTTCTTAGAGAATAAATTATATTATACCTGTTCATAATTATTCATGGAAACACTATTAAATATCTTCCCATTATCCTATTAAGATATGAGGTTCACATGTATGAGATCAAAAATGGTGGTAGAAACTCCTTCTTAAAAGTTAGGAGGGGATTTTTCCAAGTCCTCTTCATCAGAAGTGTGAGGAATATATGGCTGATAATGATCCTTAGTAACAAGTGGTTATGAGATGGAGTCATATTATTGTGTGTATTTGGATTCCATTTAGTTATATTCCTATACTTATAGTTCCAAGGATACCAATTTGAATGTGGCTATGGATTCTATCCCATGCAGTTTTCATCAGCACAATCCAACAACCCTGTCAATGCACCATGATTCAGTCAACAGCTAGTGAGTAAATCCTTCTCTTTGGTATAAATAATGGAACTGATAATTGATTTAAATAGGATAAATCTTCATTTATACATTGATATAAGGTCTCTTGAATTTTATATTCACTAGTATTTAATAGAAATAATAGGTGACCTGAGTGTGAAAATATCTCTTAGGCATGATGAAACAGTGTCTGAGTTCTAGAGTTCTCACTTCTATAGGGTGGATAAGTAGCAAAAAGTTTATATTTAATTCACCATAGAGATCTTATAAGGTGGAATTCAAGATATTAATAGTATTTAAATACTTGAATCCTTCAAATTGGGGTTTCATTCCATCTTAGATTTAATACTCATCATCAAGATAGAGGGTCTCATATGAATCAAAGGGGAAAAAATTACTAGAGAGCTTTATTACATGACCGATGAGGGTGTAATTAAGTTATATATGATATGATTATGGGGATAATACATGTAGGTGTCTCTATAGCCTACCTAGAAATACTTTGAATGTTGTGACCTAAGATATGACCATGAATTTTTTATTATAAAACATGTCACCAAACCTGGACTTCAGTTTGATCTTTATAAGAATATTTTGTTTTTTCTTATAACACCAATGAATTTTTAGGTTGGATAGGTATAAATTAGTTTTTTTAAACCATAGATTATAGAGAATTTGAGTTGGGATGTAATAGATCCTAGATTTAGTATCTAGTAAACACTGGTACATTTTTATTCTATTTATATTTATATAAACATATAGAGGTATTATGTGTCTTTGTATGAAAACGCATTCATCCTACCTAGAGAAAGTGATTATAAATCAGTAGTCCTTACACTAAACTTCCTATATATGGTATAATTTATTGGTATCCACTTTGATCTCAAACTCTAGAGGGATATTCATGGCCTCAATGAGGGCCACATGAAGCACCCTAATGAAAAAGTGTGTCAATGATTAAGAGGCGAGCTTGGATACTAGTGAAGTCATCAAGAATGTTGTAATTCCAAGATTGGAGCATATTACTAGTCCCTATGGGTCTCTCCTTAATAGAGATAATAGAGGTAAAAACTAGATGGGGGGATGGTTCCTGTTTGGAATCTCTAAAAACATAATGGCAACTAGTAAGATGTGGCTAAACATTGGAAGGTTGTGGCTAATCAAAATTTTTAACTAAGAGAATGGACCACATAACTACACTAGAGGAAACAACTATAGATATTATATCTAGATTAGCTTATAAAAATGATTATCTTCAATTTTTGAAAGAATAGTGATCAAATTCACAGATATTTTCTGAGGTGTAATGATTATCAGAGGGGTTGTTCTATTTCCTTGAGATAGTCAACATGATGCGCCAAGAGTATTCATATGGAATACTTCATCCCTAATATATACATAGTGGTCCACCAACTTTATGGCATTGATATTACTAAAATATTATTCTTTACTATAGGATTAATTTAAATTTTTATGGGTCACAAAACTACCACCAAATATAAGGGGCATGAATTATATGAGAGTGGAAAATGGATTTAATACCAATAAAGGATATAGATTCACCTTATGATGTTTGTGTTAGATCCGTTGAGATTTAAAATTCCATGGAAACAATGATGATTTCAGAGAATATGAGCTAATTAGGGTGGGCTCTAGCTGATTCAACTAGGAAAAAATGATCATATGAGATTGAGTGATTGAATTTCATGTTATCTAGTCTTAAATATTTTATTTTCCATGATTTTTGGATTTTATCAATTCATAGTATCCACATTAGATTAGAGGTGGAATAGATTCATATTAAATGAACATGAGGATCACAAAATTTTACTATTACTCTCATTGGAATGTCTTGGAGCTAGTCATTAAAGATAAAAAACTCTTAAATGGTGCGTATAAGGAACCTATCGTAATAGAATATTTTTTATGGATCTTGAACTCATCCTATTGAGATATAAGATATATAAGAGATTGAGAAAGTTCTTCTTCATATCACAGATAAATAATCTATGATCCTTCTTATCCTTAAAGGAGTGAACCCTATTGTTTTGTTTTGTTAAGGGTATAGACACTTTCCCCTGATTGGGGCCTAAGGCTATATTATTAGTGTGAGTTTGTGTATGTTGGGGCATATTCTATGGTGCCTCTTTAAGCCAGACTAACTGATGCGATAAGGTACATGTTATTGTATCCATTTATGTTATCTCAGTCTTCCACACAAGATAAGGAAGTAATGTTTAAGGAATTTTCTTAGTCTTCTGTATGGATATATGATACATTGAACTATTTTGATGAATTCCCCAAAACCACCTAGATACACCATGTAGATGAGGGTCAAAACTAGCTCATCCATGATATTTTCCACACACATTTCCAAAAAATGTTCATAGGTATGTTTTATATTGATGGATTATTTAAATAATTTGTACCACATGATGAGGTTTTCAGTAAATTCATTCTCCCACTGCTTACATTAGGAGTGGTCTGTTAAACTCTTCTTGTATAGGGTAGAGTTGAACTGGTAGAGGAATTATTTTTAGAGATCCTATCAATTGGTGATTTACCTTGACATTATATGGATATACTAGATAAAATGTGATATTTATATAGTTTATATTAAGTTATTACGTTTTCCTTTCTTCTAATACTTATGGTTTCCTAGAGTTGGGACACATAGAGTGGAAAAGTGGAAAAAGTACTACTCTTTTCCACTTATATCATTGAAGGTGGAAAATATTGGGTTGTTGAAATCATTTTGTAGAGGGGAATTTTCTACCCATTCCAAATACAAATCCCTTTTATTCAAAAACAAATCTTTCTATATTTAAATGAATTTTAGATAGGCTATGAGATTGTTGATCAAGTAATTATAGTGTCATTCAACATGTGTCTGCCCCTTGGTTGATTGACTATCTCATGAATTTGGGCATACGTGGTGCATAGTTGGAAGTCACATAGATAATTTTTTTTGAATTATAAGTAATTACAAAATATGTCTCAAGTGAAAAAATCCATCATCTTTGGTTTTATTTGATAGACCAATGAAAATTGATTATTGGTGTTGCATAAGTGGTATGGCTAAGTCATATTGAATATTCTACCTACATAGATGGTATCCTTAGAAGAGCTCAACCATGAGTTATCAGGTAACTTAGGGCTGTTAAAACAAATAAAAAATTTATTAGTTTTCCTTAGTTTCCTTAGTATCATGTGGACTACTATAGGTATTGACCACACTTTTAACCTTGTCAAGATTATTCCAGTTTCTCGAGAGTGGTATCTGAGTAGGAATTTTGAGGCCCATATATGGTCTTTGCTGATGGGTGTAAAAATATATAGTAGGGCTCACATATCACTATTATTCTTCTTTATTCACATCCTCTTCACATGCCTCATTACCAATGTCATGACAATGATTGTCTTATGGATTGTACATGATGAAATTTACTCTAATGGTGGATAAATGTAAAGAAAAGTTGACATAATCTGGATAAAAGTCATGATGGGACTTCTATTGTTATAAGAGGGGACTAAAATATAAAGTGGAATGATACCCTGACCTCTAATTTTAAATGTGGAGACATATCTTAAATAATATATATCCACAATGTAAGACATTTAGTATACACTAGAATATATGGTGATATCCACTATAAGTAGGATTCTAATCAACTTGATGTGTGATAAGATTGACCTTTAAATACTACTGCTCATGGAACTAAAGGTTCTTAAAGATTTTTGGTATGGTCAACTAACTTCCCTAATGGAGGTTTAAAATTTTCCATTGGTTATTCTAGAGATATATTTCCTAATTTTACAAAAAAACATCAGTATAGATAATTACAATGTCACATGTAGTCATAACTTGACTAGAATATGGTTAGTGGATCAGGATTTAAATAAGATTTCATTATCCTATTAACCTTATGAAGAGATTAAATCCTACTTTGATGTAGTGAATTTTGAGTAATCCATATAAGGAATCATAGACGAGATCATCTATTGTCACTTTCTATATGGTAGTTCCATCATCCAAGATGATCTTATCTTGGTTAATGATGTGTCCTATTGAGCCGATGCATGATTCATAAGAATCCCCATGTTGGAGGTAGAGTATATTTATAAGGACCCAGCCTTAAACATTACATAATATTTAATTAAATGAATAATTCAAATTGAGGATCTTTTCAGGTCTAGAGTTTTAGATAATTAGGCATAACAATTACATTACATCTCAAAAATTACAAATTAGACACTTCTACTCAGTTTCCATTTTTTTTCATGAAATAAAAACTCTTGAATAAATGATACATGTATAGTTAAATGTTTTAGATAGCATGAATTTTACTTGATCCCATCCTTGACCCTACTCCACTTTATGTCCTATGAAAAACATTTCAAAAACTTGGGATGAGCATAAAAATATCACTAAGGGATACACAAAGAAGGAAAACTGTTAGATTTTCAAAACAACAAGTAATCCATGAATACTTTATCATAAGTAATATTTTCCCCCATTATGGAGTATTAAATACTCTTAACTGAATAAAAGATCATTTCTTACCCTTTTGTAACTAAAATATTTCCATAAAACCCATATAAAGAACACATAACATATAATGGTATCTTGGTACATAAACATTCTTAAGTGGAATAACCATACGGTCGACTTCTACAAATATCACTAAATGGTATATCCATATGGGCGACTTCCATACCGAATGCATTGGAGGTTATAATGTAACCACCTGTCCTAGTTTATCACGACACCACCTGTCATGTGGTTTATCACATAACCACCCATAAAATGTCCAAGTACCATCATAACACATAAAATATTGTAAATATAAACATTTCACTAATAAAATTTCATTTGAAATCACAAGAAGTAATTTCAAGATATTGAAATAATCATTCCATTTTCATAAACCATTTAAAAATAAATTTTTGAATCAAAGTTCCCCATACCACATTGAAGCTTTTAATGAAATTATAATTTTAAAACATTAATGTCCATATAAATAAATACTCAAAACCATTTTTAAAACATATACATTAAAGATAACGATTTAGAATAATAAATCTTTAAAACATTTAAAACAATATTTTAGTTAAAGAGTTTTTAACAAAATGAGAGACTCTTGAATACAAATAATTGAGGAATAACATTTAATATTAACTTTATAATATCATGAAAATAAAGGAATTGATGATATAATATGACAAAGGATAGTATATAAACCATATAAGAGTGAATTGGTGCATAACAACAATGAAGTCTCAATGGAAATGTAAATTGAGAAAAATACCTTATAAAGATGATATCCTTAAATTAAGGATAAATCAATCACATAATTATGTGTGACAAATATAAATACACCCAATATAAGTGGATATTAAGTATAAAAAAATTAGAGGTCATTCACACATATTCAAAGTATAGTGACCCTGCCTTTTATTACATTAATATTAAATCATTTTAAATATAAACAAAATAATAGTATTAGACATAGAGGATCAAAAGGTTTACTGTCTTGGGCAAACTAGGACCATACATAACAATTACAACATCAAGCATAAACATTTATTTAATTTCTTCTTCTCTAGCTTCTTATTGGAACTTGTACTCTCCTTAATTCATGTAGCCACCTAAGGATATAAAACAAAAGGGGTGAGATAGAAGCCCAAAAAGAGGATAGATAAGAACAATATAGCATGGTGTGAGAATAATCATAACATGGGAAAAAGATCATGAACTTGATAGGAATCATAAATATAAGACTTGAAATGTGGCAACACATAAAAATGAAACATCATGTCTTAGTGGTTAACTATCACACATACTTGTGAACCAATATTGCATCTTGTTCAAAAATCATTTCACATTTACTCATGATATTCATCACTTTACCAAATGCATTGGAGCGCTGTATAATTCTGGGCGCACCCATCACATTCAAACATTCATATTGCACTATATAATTCAGGGCACACCTGTCACATCATAATATTATCATTATCATGCATGAAACATAGAACATAAATCAATGATGAACATAAATATCCCATGTAAAGGAATAGGTTTAATCTCATAGGAACACATTCATAATCTTTGGGTCCCTAAAATAAAGAGGGAATAACATACATGCTACAAGAACTGTCCACTTTGAGTGAGAAGTAAAAGGCATGTTCTTAAAAGAAGAGTTCTTTTGGAAAACATTTTGTTTGACATAAAAACTATTGAAAAACATGTATATCCCATAAATGGAAAGAAAATTTTGAAAAACTGATCTTTAAGGAGTACCCATATAAAAAATGGAGTGAAAGAGGGAGAACCAGAAGGATGAAAGTTGGGTTCGAGAATTTCCCATTACCTTGTACCCGAATGCTTACTTCTCTTTAATGTACTGTATAATGACATTATATTCATTTATTAGAAATCCAGAACCTTGTGTGCATTAATATAGTTCATTATGGTTTCATTAAGTGATTTTATGAGCCTTTGGATGGGTTATCGAGTTTAAAAACATTATTTGGGAATGTTTGTTTTTATGGTTTTCTTGAGTGGTCACTTGTATTCTTAAATTGAAGTTTGGGTAGAACATGAGTAAACATACAGAACTGATATTACATGTTATTAATGATATTACATGAGTTTTTAGGATCTTGTAATGAATTATATTATATCCATGTGGATGAATCATTAGATAAGAATTAAATGATTATTGTTTGGGTTAATTAGAGCGGTTTTTTGATCATAATGAACTTGTTTTATTTTATCACCAGCACTATGGTCATAAGTTAGTTCTAGAAATTTAAATAGGAAATAATACATATAACATGTTTTGGTTCATCCATAAAAATGGTTTCATGACCAGATATGAAGGTATAAATGGAAAAAGAAAGCATGTCGTTCTTGAAGGTGAAAAATTAACACCTCAAGAACAACATTCTCTTTAATAAAATAAAAGGAAGAGGAAAAGGGGGTTGGATGATATAATATCCCATTATCATCATAAAATTTCAGTAGATGTATAATACTATAGTTACAATAAATTTTAGATGAATATAGGTGGGTATAGATCAATAAATGAACTTGAACTTGAATGGAAATTAAAGGAGAAGAGGGAGAGAAATTACCTCTTAAATCTTCCTCTTGAGATCCTCATTAAGGAAGCTAGGCTTGGTATTTTGATGAGAACAGAAGCTCTTGAACGTGGGAGAGGGTCTATATAAGAGGTTTGGATAGTGTTTAGAGAAGTCTTGGAGCTTGAGAGGTGTGGGGAAATGAGGGTGTGAAGGGTGGTTTTTATAGTGGAGGGGAGAGGGGTTTCCTTAATATAAAATTCATTAGTTTATTAATTTCCCCTAAGACAAGGAATAGTGAGTCTTTAATGACAAAGAATAATATTTTTTTCATGTGATCCCGAACCAAGTGGGCTTACATCAGTAGAACATCATACATGACTCTATAATTAGCTTATTTAGCTTATTTTTTTAAATTACAACATTTCACTATTCATAAAAAATTCAAGTATTTTAGAAAAATACCAAAAAATTACCCCTACCATTTTTCAACGTGTAGAATCCAAAAATAAAGTCCATTTTTTAAAAATAAATTTCTAAATATTATTAATTTAATATTTAATGAAAATCACAATTTACTTAAAAAAACAGTTTTTAAAATTAAAACCGATTTTATAGTGATTTCAAAAATTGCGTAGGGTCTTATAAAATTATCTAAAAACTATATGAAATTGATTTGATAATTAATGAACAAATTTTATGAATTTTTTTTTTCTTTTAAATTAATTAGTTAATTATAATTAATTATTTATGACTTACAAAATACCAAAACATTTACTAAGGTCAAATTGTCACTTTCTAAGATGTTTAAATTTTATTTAATTATTAATGGGTAAGGTTACTCTTATGTTGGATGATTTACTATTCATAAGGGTCATATTACTATTCATAAGGGTATGTTACTATTCATAAGGGTAGGTTACTATTCACCAAAAATTATTTTTGTTTTATTAGACTCTAAAAATCATCTTGAGCACAACCATGTGTGTCAGATTTTGAAAAATTCCCAATACAGAAGTGACCAAATTATGTTTAAAGGTCACTTAGCACTTAGTAGTTCATTATGTTGTGCTTCCATGTTATTTGATGACATAATTTTAAGAATGGAATTTTCATTGAAAAACTTTGGGTCGTTATATTCTTCCCCCCTTAAGAAATTTCGCCCCTGAAATTTCACTTTACACAAACAGGTGGGGGTGTTTCTCCTTCTTTGGCTCTTCTGGTTCCCACATTGCTTCCTCAAACTTATGGTTCCTCCACAACACTTTCACAAGATGAGTTGTCTTGTTGCGTATAACCTTACTTCTCTGATCCAGAATCTTTACTAGCTGCTCTTTATAGGAGAGATCATCTTCCAGCTTCACCACCTTTGAGTTTAGTACATGTGAGGGGCCTGGTATGTACTTCCTTAGTAACGATACATGAACCCCATCATGAACTTGATCCATATTTTGTGGAAGTGAAATACCTTAGGCCACGACTCCTATGCGGTAAAGTATCTCGAAGGGGCCAATATACCTTGGGCTTAGCTTCCCTTTCTTCCCGAATCGCATGACTCTCTTACATGGAGATATTCGAATGAAAACTTTATCTCCAAAGTCAAACTCCAAGTCCCTTCGACGGTTTCCAGCATAGCTCTTTTTCCGACTTTGAGCAGCTATGATGTGTTTCTGGATGACTTGAACCTTCTCTGTCATCTCTTGAACAAGATCGGGTCCAAGTAGCTTTCTTTCTCCAACTTCATCCCAACAGGTTGGAGTTCTACATCACTTTCCATACAGATCTTCATATAGAGCCATCTGAATACTCGAGTGGAAGCTATTTTTGTATGAGAACTGAACCAATGGGAGATTATGATCCCATCCACCTTTGAATTCTAGAGAGAAGGCTCTTAGCATATATTCAATCATCTGAATAGTTCTTTCAGACTGGCCATCAGTTTGGGGGTGATAGGCCGTGATAAAATTTAATTCAGTACTCAAAGCATGTTGAAGGATCCTCCAGAATTTAGATGTGAACCTTGGGTCACGGTCAGAGACAATTGAGAGTGGAACACCGTGCAGTCTCAACACTTCCTTCACATATATCTTTTCAAGTTGTTCAAGCAAGAGGTATTCCTAAATAGCAATAAAATGGGCAGTCTGGGTGAGTCAGTCAACCACAAAACATATCGCATTATTTCCCTTTGATGTCTTTGGGAGACCCGTGACAAAGTCCATAGTAACATTTTCCCATTTCCACATGTTTATAGGCAATGGATGCATCATATCTTTGGACTTTTGTCACTCAAATTTAACTTGCTGACATACCAAGCACCATGATATATATTCCAAAATCTCCCTCTTCATGTTATCCCACCAGAAGTGTTCTCAGAGATCACGGTACATCTTGGTACTCCCAGGATGGATAGATAATGATGAGCTATGTGCATTGTCCAATAGCCCCTTCTTTATCCCGGGTGATGAAGGCACACAAAGCCGCATTCCAAACCGAATCACACCTTCATTGTCGATATGGAACTCTTGTAGCTTCCATTCCTTTACTACATTCACTATCTTTTGTGTCTCCACATCATCCCTTTGTGCTTACTTAATATTCTCTTGGATGGATAGTTGCATAATCATTTGGGAAAGGTAGGATGTATCCCCCACCCTTATTATTTCCAAATCCATTCTTTGAATATCCAAGAAGATAAGTTCTTTCTCAATCTACAACATGTATAGAGTAGTAGGTTCTTTTTTGCTTAGTGCATCAGCTACCTTGTTCGCCTTTCCAGGATGACAGTGAATAGAGGAATCATAGTCCTTGATTAGCTCTAACCATCTCCTTTGATGCATGTAGAGATCCTTTTGTGTGAATATATACTTTAGGATCTTGTGGTCGGTGTATATGTCACACTTCTCACCATAAAGGTAGTGTCGCCATATTTTCAAGGAAAAAATCACAACTGCCAGCTCTAGATCATGCGTCAGTTTGTTCTGCTCATGGATCTTCAACTACTGTGAGGCGTAGGCTATCACATTACCATTTTTCATTAGTACACAACCCAAGACTTTATTTGAAGCATCACTGTATATCACAAAACTTTCTGCACTTTTTGGTAGTGTGAGTACAGGTGCAGTGATCATCCTTATTATTAGCTCCTTGAAGCTTCCCTCACATTATTCCATCCAGAAATACATTACCCCTTTCCTTGTTAACTTAGTTAGCTGTATTGACAATCATGAGGAGTTTCTCACAAAATGTCAGTAGTACCCAGCTAATCCAAGAAAACTACGGATTTCTATGACACTAGAGAGACTGGGACATTCCTCAATCTCCTTTGTTTTTGAAGGATCCATATAAATTCCCTCACTTGTGATCACATGTCCTAAGAACGTGACTTGCTTCATCTAAAAGTCACACTTGCTGAAATTGGCGTACAACTTCTCCTTTCTTAATGTCGCCAACACAAGTCTTATATGTTCTTTATGTTCCTCCTTGATCTTAGAGTAGATAAGAATATCATCAATAAACACTACCACAAATTTGTCGAGTTAATGTCTAAAGACTTTATTCATCAAATCCATGAATATTGCAGGGGAATTAGTAAGTCCGAAGGGCATCACCAAAAACTCATAGTTCCCATACCTTGTTCGGAAGGCAACCTTTTGAATATCTTCCTTCTTCACCTTTACCTGATGATATCTAGAATGAAGATCCAACTTTGAGAATTATTGAGATCCTCTTAACTGGTCGAACAAGTCATCAATCCTTGGAACATGATACTTATTCTTTATGGTGATCTTGTTGAGTTCCCGATAATCGATACATAACCGCATTTTTACATCCTTCTTCTTCACAAAGAGCACTGGCGCACCCCAAGGTGATGCACTAGGGCGTTTGAACCCTTTGTCCAGATTCCATTGCAACTTCTTCTTTAACTCCTCTGGTTAGATAGGATCTATCCTATATGGACACTTCAAGATAGGAGTAGCTCCGGGTATGAGTTCAATTGAGAACTCAACCTCATAATCCGGGGGAATTCCGGGTAACTCTTCGGGAAATACATCACCGTATTCCCTTACGATGGGTATTTCCTCAAGGTTGGAACTTTCCTTCGACTCAACCATTTGGGTGAGGTATGCTTCTTCATAGAGAATCAACACCCACACCATTGAAGGATTTTTCAAAGGAGATTCACGATCTTCCTTTCATTTGTAGAGGAGCATGGTTGGGTTTGAAATATGAAAAGATATTTCCTTTTCCTGATAGTTGATATGTGATCTATATAACAAGAGCCAATCCATTCCCATTATAGCGTCAAATTACACCAAGGGAAGTATTACGAGATTTTATGGAAGAATCTTCCCACATACGCCAACAGGAGAAGAGTCAAATGCTTGGGTTACAATGATTGCACCACTTGGTGTTTTAACAGATATCTATACTTCAAGGTTTCAGGGAATCAATTATATAGTTCTAGAAAACTTTCAAGATATAAAGGAATGCTTAGAACCAGAATCAAATAAGAATTTTTCCATTCTTGAGTGAATAGGAAGTGTACCTTGTACGAATTCATTATCTTGCTCCGCTTCCTTAGTAGTGATGGAATAAGCCTTCCCTTGTTCCTTTGGCTTCAATGGTTGCTAATTCTAATTACCCTCGAGAGCTCAAGGTTTAGTACACTGGTTTTCATAGTGCCCTAGCTCCCTAAAATTGTAGCATTGAACCATGAGTGGTTCTCTCCTTTCATCGGCCACATTATCCTTTCTTTTAGTGTCTTTTAGATACTCTTGATCATGGTGTCCTTCTTTCCCACACTTGAAGCATTTCCTTGTCCCTTTGAGGTAGTTCCCATGGTGCAACTTCCCACATTTTTGTCATGTGGGTCGTTGAGTTTTCTTCCCACTTTTTTCATTAGATCCTCCATCTTGAAACTCCATATTTCATTTCTTGCCATTCCATCTCTTCAATTTCATCCCTTGGCTTGGAGTTCTTAATCAAAGCCCACCATTGATCGACTTATCCATATAGACGATAAATGGCTAGGGTCACCTTCTCTATCTTGGAATAGTGATGAACAGAAAAGATCATCTCCATGGAGTTGACCCACTGTTCCCTAACTAGTGGATCGTAAGATCCACAAAACATTGGTGGACGTTGCTACATAAAACATTCGGTAGCCAGTTTCTCCCTCTTGGGTGAAGGAGGACATTCCCCATTATTATGGTTATTGTTCATTACCTGAGATAATTGGGTAATAATCACCATGAAGTTCTGAACTCGAAGTCCCAAATCATTGGGGATGTCGTTCGGGCAATCATTACATTGGCCCTCACACGAGTTGTTGTCCCGATTTCTCCTGGTTCCCACCATTTTCTAAAATAGAAAATGTTAGAACAGAACATAAGTATACAATTTATGAATAACTTATTCATTTAAAAAATTTATACCAAAAACATAACATATGGAATCCCTATTTAAATATTCTTGTGTGCATTTTTGTACTTAGTCTCATGCTAGAGGTTTTCTCTAGGGTTCACTAATCCTAATTCCCAAATTAACTAAACCTTGCCTCTGATACCAACTATAGAGACCCTGCCTTTTCTTACATTACTGTTACATCATTTTAAAGTTAAAAAACATAATAGTATTACACATAGATGATCCAAAGGTTTAGTGTCTTGGGAAAACTAGGACCATACATAACAATTACAACATCAATCATAAACATTTATTTAATTTCTTTTTCTCTAGATTCTTATTGGCACTTGTCCTCTACTTAATAAATGTAGCCACCTGAGGATATACACCAAAATGGGTGAGCTATAAGACCAATAAGAGGACAGATAAGAACAATATAGCATGGGGTGAGCATAATCATAACATGAGAAAAAGATCATGAACATGAGAGGAATCATAAATATGACTTGAAATGTGGCAATGCATAAAAATGAAACATCATGTGATAGTGGTTAACTACCACACATACTTTTGAACCAAGAGAGAATCTTTTTCACACATCATTTCACATTTATTCATGAGATTCATCACTTTACCCAATGCATTGGAGCGCTGTATAATTCCGAGCGCACCCATCACATTCAAACATTCGTATTGCACTATATAATTCTGGACGCACCCATCACATCATAATATTACAATTATCATGCATGCCACATAGAACATAAATCAATGATGAAAATAACCATCACATGTAAAGTAATGGGCTTCATCTCATAAGAACACATTCATAAACTTTGGGTTCCCAAAATAAAGAGGGAATAACATACATGCTATAAGAACCGTCCACTTTGAGTGAGAAGTAAAAGGCTTGTTCTTAAAAGAAGAGTTCTTTTGGAAATTTTTTTTGACATAAAAACCAGTGAAAAAAATGTATATCCCATAAATTGAAAGAAAATGATGAACAAATGATCTTTAAGGAGTACCCATATAAAAAATGGAGTGAAAGAGGGAGAACCCGAAGGATGAAAGTTGGGTTCGAGAATTTCCCCTTACCTTGTACCCGAATGCTTCCTTCTCTTTAATGTATCGTATAATGACATTATATTCATTAATTAGAAATCCAGAAACTTGAGTACATTAAAATGGTTCATTATGTTTTCATTAAGTTATTTCATGTTCCTTTGGATGGGTTATAGAATTTAAAAACATTACTTGGGAATGTTTGTTTTTATGGTTTTCTTGAGTGGTTCACTTGTATTCTTAAATTGAAGTTTGGGTAGAACATGGGTAAACATCCATAAATAATATTACATGTTATTAATTATATTACTGGGGTTTATATTATCTTTTAATGAATTATATTAGAACCATGTGGATGAATCATTAGATAATAATTAAATGATGATTGTTTGGGTTAATTAGAGTGATTTTTCGATCATAGTGAACTTGTTTTATTTTATCACTAGAACTATGGTCATAAGTTAGTTACAGAACTTTAAATTGGAGATAATAAATATAAAATGTTCTTTTTTATCCATAAAAATGGTTTCATGACCAGATCTGAAGGTTTAAATGGAAAAAGAAAGCATGTCGTTCTTGAAGGTGAAAAATTAACACCTCACGAACAATGTTCTCTTTAATAAAATAAAAGGAAGAGGGAAAGGCAGTTGGATGAAATAATATTCCATTAGCATCATAAAATTAAATTATATGTATAATACTGGAGTTAAAATACAATTTAGATGAAGATAGGTGGGTAGAGATCAAGAAATGAACTTGAACTTGAAAGGAAATTAAAGGAGAAGAGGGAGAGAAATTACCTCTTAAATCTTCCTCTTGAGATCCTTATTAAGGAAGCTAGGCTTCGTATTTTGATGAGACCAGAAGCTCTTGAACATGGGATATGGGATAGAGAAGAGGTTTGGAAAGAGTTTAGAGAAGTCTTGGAGCTTGATAGGTGTGAGGAAATGAGGGTGTGAAGGGTGGTTTTTATAGTGGAGGGGAGAGGGGTTTCCTTAATATAAAATTTATTAGTTTATTAATTTCCCCTAAGACAAGGAATAGTGAGTATTTAATGACCAAGAATAGTAATTTTATCATGTTATCCCGAACCAAGTGGGATTATATCAGCATAACATCACACATGACTCTACAATTAGCTTATTTAGCTTATTTTTGTAAATTACGACATTTCACTATTCATAAAAAATTCAAGTATTTTAGAAAAATACCAAAAATTTACCCCTACCATTTTTCAATGTGTATAATCCAAAAATGAATTCCATTTTTTAAAAATATTCTTCTAAATATTATAAATTTAATATTTAATTAAAATCACAATTTACTTAAAAAAATAGTTTTTAAAATTAAAACTGATTTTATAGTGCTTTCAAAAATTGCATAGGGTATTATAAAATTATCTAAAAACTATAAGACATTGATTTGATAATTAATTAACAAATTTTAAGAAAAAAAATTTCTTTTAAATTAATTAATTAATTAAAATTAATTATTTATGACTTACAAAATACCAAAACGTTTACTAAGGTCAAATTGTCACTTTCTAAGATGTCTAAATTTTATTTAATTATTCACAGGTAAGGTTACTCTTATGTTGGATGATTTAATATTTATAAGGGTCATATTTCTATTAATAAGTGTATGTTACTATTCATAAGGGCAGGTTACTATTCACGAAAAATTATTTTTGTTTTATTAGACTCAAAAAATAATCTTGAGCACAACCATGTATGTCAGATTTTCAAAATTCCCAATACAAAGGTGACAAAATTATGTTTAAAGGTAAATTAGAAATTATTAGTTCATTATGTTGTGATTTAATGTGATTTTATGACATAATTTTAAGAAGGGAATTTTCATTGAAAAACTTTGGGTCGTTACGCAAAGGATGAAAAATTTAAGAAGTACAAGTTTAAACCAAAGAATTGAAATTGGGTTAAGAAGTTCCCTTGCAAAAAATTCGAAAGCCTAACGACGTCACTTTAAAATCCAGAAAATGTATTGATGAGATAAAAAGGGTATCTAATCACTTGGACATAAAATTTACATCAATAAGGATATAGAAGAACATATCCCAACATAATAAGATGTAAATTAAAATACATAACAAAAAGAAGTCTTTTAAAAAGAGGAGGGTGAAAGGTTCCCTTACCGATTTGGTAACTTACAAAACATACGCCACATGAAATAAGGACCATAAAATGTATATTTAAATACCCATAAATTAAATTATATTACACAAAGAGTAGAATCATGGGAATTACATACACCACTCAAAGGAAATAGTGACAAATATAGCATGAATCTCACGGGAATAAAAAGTGAGATAAAAACCCCTTACGTCGTTGTAATCAATCGAGTCGTATGACCAAAAGATAATAACCACCAATGAATCACAAAATATCATGAATATAAATATAATCATGATAATATATATCAATGGAAGTATACATTACCCCACATGAAATAAATAAGTGGTGAACAATTGAAATATCCCAGAATTAAAATTGAGATAAGAAATCCCCTTACCATGTGTCCTACTTGACTCGTTTGTTCCTTGTTCTTCCTGAATAATAAACTAATGTTAATTTATACTTGATTAATTTTTTTTTCAAGTTTATTATCCTTTTTATATCACTTATTACCATGTTATAAACATTATGCAATCATTTAAGTTAATAATGATCGTTTGGTCGATATTTGGCACTAGAGTCAAAAATGAACACCTTATAATTACAAGTTTTCCATGTGGTCAATAGTACATTATCTACAGAATGATATTCATGATTTAGATATCATAAAAATCATAAAAATCAAGTACATATATGTATTTATTACAGTACATAACATTTTTGAGATAAAAAATGAAATGTACCATTCATGGAGACGGTAAGCCGTACGTACACATGAATGCTACTTTCATTTCTATTTCATATTTTAATGGAATTAAAACATAATTATACATATGTATATTATAATTCCAGTAGAATATCATATATAATATCATTAAATCTATCCTTTATACATCCCACATATGGCACTAACGAGTCATATCACTTTGAGGGGGCGGTAGTCCGCACTTCCTCAAATGAAATTATCACGTTTACCCAATATAGAAACCATAAAGGTATGATATAAATGTAAAATACAGAAGCATAAAGAAAATATAAACATAATATATATCATATACAAATACAGTTCCATCTTAATGGCCACCATGAGAGGTGGTAGGAGATAATCGAACAATCAACATTTCGTGAGGCGTTAGTTTGCTATCCACAGAAACAATATGTTCTTTACAAATTAGATGGAGGTGTGTGTAAGTGTAGTTAAAATACTTCTCATAAAAACATCCTAGTATATTTATGATACTTTTTTTGTTATAAATTAATGGAATAAAAAGAGTTTAGGGGTTTGAGATGTAAAATAAAAGAAAAGAAGTTAAGAGAACTGTTACCTTTAATTTGGGTAGCTTCCTTTGTTTTGAACCAAAAGGACTTATTGAAGTGTCTTATGCATAATGTTAGGCTTATAGGAGGAGGAGAGGGATGTAGGGAGATTAATTGGGAAGATTTTGGATGAGTCAAAAGGCTTGAGAGGTGTGGAGAATTTGTTAGAAGTGGTGTCCTTTTATAAGGGGGAGGAGGGACTCTTTAGGAAAGTGTGAAAATATTATTTTATTATAGAATGATATTCGGTTTCTAAAGGTCCAAAACTAATTAAAGTCAAATATAAGATGACTCATGGTCGAAATAAAATCAACCAATAATAATTGGACAGGTTTTGGATGTTATTTTAATATTTATAATCTTATTTATTTAAATCATTTATTAATGAGGTATATAATACATCATTATTGTGTCAAAAATAAATAAATTAATTTGTTGTCTAAAAATTATAAAAAAATAATATGATGTAGGAAATGTTTTTATATATCCAATTAATATTTATAGTAGAAAAGATAACTTTAATAACCCCAAGTAAAAATTAATTTACTAAAAGATATTTATTTGTGTCATTTTTGCCTTTACATTAAATTAATTAATCTATAGTGTCATTATCACTCTTAAGTGGCTCCATGTGGTCCCAAAATCAACCCAAAGATGACCATGGTTGGCCATGACTCATATAATAAAGTTAGGACAAGTTTTAAGGTAATTTGGTATTATTATCATATTCTTTTTACCTTGAATTACCCTATTTACCTTTAACCGCAGTAAATAAAAGTCAAAACTTACTATTCACCAAAAATTATTTTCATCTTATTGAACCACATTTTAATTACTAATAATAACCATGTATATCGGATTTTCGAAATTCAATTCAAATAAGTGGTAAAATTTCATTTAAATGAAAAAGTCAGTTTTTTTTAACCACTACTAAGTGGTTTCACTATTCATCAAAAATTGAAGCTTTTCAAAAAAAAAAAAAAATTTCAGACTAAATTATATTTGATATTCCAAATTCAAAAATGATATCTATTTACCGAATTCAAAAATGATATCTATTTTACCAAATTCAAAAGATAGAAGTTGCATTAATTAATTTAAAATTAATTCCCGTTGTCAAAACAAATAGCGTGTTTTTAAGAAACAATAACTATCGAAAGATTGGCACTTGTTTATGTCCAATTTCAAAGTGAAATTAATTACAATGACCACCATTGGATTATATGGTAAAAATATAATCTAATTAAACTTTAAAACCAATTAAAAATATAATCTAACAATATAAATAAATTAGATTAAAAGGCCGTTTTGAATTAAAATACCGCATTTTCACTATTCATCAAAAAACTGAATTTTATCAGAAAAATACCAAAATTTTACCCAAAGTGAATTTTGATGTCCCTGTTAAAAAAAGAATTTTATTTTATAAAAAATAACATATAAAAGTTACCAAAACTAGATTTAAAGAGGGTTCTCCATCAAAAGGCAGTAAATCGACCTTTTATTGAATACCAGAGTATTCATGCTTAAAATTAGATTCATTCATATTTTAAGCCCCTAACATTTATTGAATAAATGTAAAAACATTTAACAAACATGTATAATCATTCTGTAGTTAGTTCTGTTCATTCCCGTCATTACAACGGCTTGGTGTTAACTACCATTAAAAATAATAATATTATATTATTATTTTTCAGTAAGACTCAACATTGTGTGCAACGTAAGATTTCAAAGAATCCCATTTTGTGTATCGGGTATTCCATTGAATCATATCGTCTCCTTTAAAGTAAAATTAATATTTAATTCACAAATATTAATAAATATGAAAATTTCGTACTCATTATTTACTTGGGATGTTACATCTTTCCCCCCCTTTTGGAAATTGCATCCTCACAATTTTAAAACTGGACGTGGAAACTTAATTGAAAGTCCCACATCAGAAAAAGAGTCAATAAATATATCACTTTAAAAGAAATAAAGAGAAGTACAAAGGTCACCCGAGATAATCCCATACGTGGATTCCATGTAGGAAAACACGGATATGGAAGAGAAAACAAACCATCAAGTTCTGATAGAGTGTGATAGAAAACATGGTTAGGAGAAAGTTAACCACCATATAATCACAAACTTGTGATGGGTTAAATAGTATTTGATTCCTCAGTAGGAAAAGTTAACGGTTAATTATTTTGTTTTAAATTAATTTTCATAAATTTGAGGAAATTATTTATGAGCTTAACTAAAAACATAAGGAAACATACATACTTGTCATATACACTTTCATCCTTTACTATATTTCTAACAAAAACTCATATTTTCTCCAAACAATGAGTATTCAGGATGACTTTTTTCACATTAAAAGAGCTATTATAAACTTTTATATAATCACATAATATACAAAATATGAACTATATATTTCCCATGTATTTAGACCTTAACCAAAACCAAAAAGGTTAGTATAAGATCAGATAATTCCCAAAAGGATAATTCTTTATAAAAATAAATACTATTCCTAATCTCCAAAATTCAACAAACAGTACCCTAAGTTCAACAAATACCATTCAATAAACAACATTCCTTAAAATTCTTCAATATAATACAAACTAACATTGAAAACCCAAACTCAGAAGAATTTAATCCCATAGTCTTGCACAGTAAATCTTAACATTTATCTCCAAATATCATCGACTAATTTTAAAGTCTCATACTGATGTGTAATTAACCTAATCACATATTCTCTATGATAGGTTAATAATTTCCATAAATAACCCATAATAAATTTATTCATAATACCATCTGACTAAAAATAATTACTCATACTAACCAGGGACTTCATGTAGTCCAGTGGTAGGCGATAAATCCTAGTCGCACTATGGTTGTGGGTTTGATTCCCACAGCTTTTTCCGACACGACGGGTTGTCACACGGTCTGTGTGTGGTCCTTTTTCAAAAACTATAAAATTTTATAACATTCCAAAAAAGAGATAAATTAACAAAAAATAACAATAACATATTTTAACCACAAAGGTTATCTAATAACTTTCATTTTTTCATCCCAAAATGAATTAACCTGCAATTGCCTCAAATTCAAGGATCATATAAACCCAAATGGTTCTTTATAAATATATCCACAAAAGAAAAGATAATTATTCCTTGAATAAAATTTTCATATATCAAACTCCAGAGTTACACATACTATAAAAAGTCTTCTAATGTAATCCCATCATCAAAAGATCCTTAATACCTTTAAGCATTTCACCATCCTAAAATCTACCATAACTCTTGAATCCCTTATATGTTGACTTCTTACTCATTAATCATTCTTCATGATCCATTAACCATTTTTTACCAACTAAATCTGAAATAAATCTTTCCTATAAATGAAATCATGAATCATATCCTAAGATTCAACAATGTCAAAACATATGTTAAGAAATAATCCATACCTTTCATTGGTCATTGTCAGTTTCTTCATCCTAAATTGGAATGGATTTAGGTATTAGTAAAAATATATTTGTATAATGACCATGCACACAAAGAGTAGAATCATGGGCATTAAATACACCACTCAAATGAAATAGTGACAAATACAACATGAATCTCACTGGAATAAAAAGTGAGATAAAAACCCCTTACCTCGTTGTAATCAATTGAGTAGTATGACCAAAAGATAATAACCACCAAATGAATCACACAATACCATGAATATAAAGAGAATAATGATAATATATATCAATGGTAGTATACATTACACCACATTCAATAAATAAGTGGCGAACAATGGAAATATCACAAAATTAAAAGTGAGATAAGAAATCCCCTTACCTCGTGTCCTACTTGACTTGTTTGTTCCTTGATCTTCATGAATAATAAAATAAAGTTAATTTATACTTGATTAAGAATTTTTTTCAAGTTTATTATCCTTTTTATATCACTTATTACCATGTTATAAACATTATGCAATCATTTAAGTTAATAATGATCGTTTGGTCGATATTTGGTACTTGAGTCAAAAAAGGAACACCTTATAATTACAAGTTGTCCATGTGGTCAATTTTCCATTATCTACAGAATGATATTAATGATTTATATATCATATAAATAATATATATCAAGTAAAAATATGTATTTATAATATTACATAACATTTTGGAGATAAGAAATGAAATGTACCGTTCATGGAGACGGTAAGCCGTGCGTACGTATGAACGCTACTTTCATTGCTATTTCATATTTTAATGGAATTAAAACATAATGATACATAGGTATATTGTAATTCTAGTATAATATCATATATAATGTCATTAACTCTATCCTTTATACATCCCACATATGGCATTAACGAGTCATATCACTTTGAGGGGGCGGTTGTCCGCACTTCTTAAGATGAAATTATTGCGTTTACCCAATATGGAAACCATAAAGGTAGGATATAAATGTAAAATACAGAAGCATAAAGAAAATATAAACATAATATATATCATATAAAAATACAGTTCCATCTTAATGGCCACCATTAGAGGCAGTAGGAGATAAATAAAACAATCATCATTTCGTGAGACGTTAGTTTTCCATCCACATAAACAATATGTTCTTCACCCATTAGATGGAGGTGTGTGTAAGTGTAGTTAAAATAATTCTAATAACAACATACTAGTATATTGATTATACTTTTTTTGTTATAAATGAAAGGAATAAAAAGAGTTTAAGGGTTGGAGAAGTAAAATAAAAGAAAATAAATTAAGAGGAATCATTACCTTTAATTTGGGTAACTTTCTTTGGTTTGAACCAAAAGGAATTCTTGAAGCGTCTTCTACATAAGGTAAGGATTCTACGAGGAGGAGATAGATTTTGGCAGCTTAAGTGGGTAGAGGTTGGATGAGACAAAAGGCTTTAGAGGTGTGAGAAATTTTTTAGAAGTGGTGTCATTTTATAAGGGGGAAGAGGGGTTCTTTAGGAAAGTGTGAAAATATTATTTTATTATATAATGATATTCGGTTTTTAAAGGTCCAAATATAATTAAAGTTGGATATAAGATGACTCATGGTAGAAATAAAATCATCCAATAATAATTTGATAGGTTTTGGATGTTATTTTAATATTTATAATCTTATTTATTTAAATCATTTATTAATGAGGTATATACTACATCATTATTGTGTCATTAATAATTTAATTTTTTTGTTGTCTAAAAATTATAAAAAAATACAATCATGTAGGAAATATTTTTATATTTTTAATTAATATTTATATTTTAAAAGATAACTTATATAACCCCATGTAAAAATAAATTTACTAAAAGATATTTGTTTGTGTCATTTTTTCCTTTACATTAAATTAATTAATCTAAAGTGTCATTATCACTCTTAAGTGAATCCATTGGGTCCCAAAAGCAACCCCAAGATGCCCATGGTCGACCATGACTCATAAAATAAGGTTAGGACAAGTGTTAAGGTAATTTGGTATTATTATCATATTATTTTTACCTTAAATTACCCTATTTACCATTAACCACAGTAAATAAAAGTCAAAAGTTACTATTTACCAAAAATTATTTTCATCTTATTTAACCAAATTTTACTTACTAATAACAACCATGTATGTCAGATTTTCAAAATTCAATTCACAGAAGTGGTAAAATTTCATTTAAATGAAAAAGTCAGTTTTTTTAACCACTACTAAGTGGTTTCACTGTTCATAAAAAATTGAAGCTTTTTAGAAAAAATACCAAAAATTAAGCCTAAGATATATTTGATATTCCAAATTAAAAAATAATGTCTATTTTACCAAATTCAAAACATATAAGTATAATTAATTAATTTCAAATTAATTCCCGTTGTCAAAACAAATAACGTGTTTTTAAGAAACAATAACTATCAAAAGATTGACTCTTGTTTATGTCCAATTTCAAAGTAAAATTAATTTAAATGACCACCATTGGATTAAATGGTAAAAATATAATATAATTTCACTTTAAAACCAATTAAAAAGATAATCTAACCATATAAATAAATTATATTAAAAGGCTGTTTTGAATTAAAATACAATATTTTCACTATTCATCAAAAAACTGAATTTTATCAGAAAAATACCAAAATTTTACCCAAAGTGAATTTTTATGTCCCAGTTCTAAATAAAAATTGTATTTTATTGAAAATAACAATTAAAAGTGACAAAAACTAGATTTAGAGAGTGTTCTCCATCAAAAGGCAGTAAATCGCCTTTTACTGAATATTAGAGTATTCATACATAAAATTAGATTCATTCATATTTTAAGACCCTAAAATTTATTGGATAAATGTAAAAACATTTAACAAACATGTATAATCATTCTGTAGTAAGTTCTGTTCATTCCCGTCATTACAACGACTAGGCGTTAACTACCATTTAAAATAATAATATTATATAATTATTTTTCAGTATGACTCAGCATTGTGTGCAACGTATGATTTCAAAGAAACTAATTGTTGCGTATCAGGTATTCCATCGAATCATAGAATCCCCTTTAAAGTAAATTTAATATTTAATTCACAAATATTAATAAATATGAACATGTCTTACTCATTATTTATCTGGGATGTTACAATATTTACTATTGCTAAGGGATCTTATTGAGAGAATGAAGCTCAAATAGATGTTTCTCCCCATCCAAGAGTGCTGTAGTAGATCTTAAAATATATCTTTTGTTTTTTTTTATAATTTAAGAGAATGGATATTGATAGTGGTGGGGATTTTTCCTTAAAAATACCCTAAAAGGAATCCAAGAGAGACTTCACACACATATATTTTCATATGGTCTTTGGGACCTCATTTAATTCAGTATCAGGAATTTAAATAATCATATAATGGAAGACTAGTCCCATTTATAGTGGAGGAGGTAGATATATCTCCCATGAACCCTTGATTACACTTGATTCTAAAATATATAGGGTGACCTAACATTGGTGTTACCTGTTCTTTATTCAGTTCTAGAATATAATTTCACTGAGAATATACTTTTCTGAGTCATGGGGAGCCCTTACACAAGGATTTTTATTAGTATTTTAGGTAGGACCATTATGGTGGTAGGATGCTTTTTCTTATGCAGGGCCTCCATGATGATTGTTATTGTCACTAGTGTAAAGGTGAGTTGACATGGTATACCTGATGGTTTTATGTGTTAATAATATTAGTCATTTATTAGTATTACCTTATGTATTACTTAAGAGAATAATGGAATATTCAACATTGTAAGGGCCTCATGAGTTAATGAAGTGGTGCCTCATGGTGTTGGATTGGTGGTTTCTTCCCAGTGTGGGCTCCACATAGTTTGGACTGGGGAAATATGAATACATGTGATCTTGATCGATTCATTTATTGGTTGAGAATCCATATATTGTAAAAAATGTTGTGTGTAAGAGGGATCCCTCCTTAGAAACTCCTAGGTGGAAACTAGAGATGAAATTTCTTGTATTTCCCTTATGTCCACAACATAGGATAAGAATTTATCACTTTGATTTAGGGGAAAGGCTCCTATAATGGTTGATATTAGTAATCTGGGTGGGGGGGGGGATTTCTCCAATGATACCTTCAATACTGAGGGCTTTGTCATGATCTCATAGTGTCAAGGTTATCCTAAGCTATCTTTTGGTTATATATGATTACCTATCATTCATAATGATAAAAGTAGGAGTTGATATATTTCCTTTGGATGATCTATATTAGAGAGATGGTGTGAGAGAACCTATATATCTATTGGGGAAGTTGATATCACCTCCTAGAAATAAGTATGTGGGATTTCTAGGTGTGGACACCCATGAGTTACAATAGTATCTTGGGTACCTCTCTTTCTCCCACATCTATTGGAAGTGGTGGGAGAACCACACCTAGAATATTCAATAGTTAGAATTCTGTAGGTGTATTTAAATCCAAAAATAAACACATGTCTAATAATAGTAATGCCCAATATTCCCAACTTCAGTGATATATGATGGTGGTAAATTCTAACATCACTCAACCTTTCACTATTAAAGGAGTAATGAATATTGTTGGTTTCACAATTATATATATATAACATATTTCATTGGGATAAGTGTGGTTCATCCATGTTGTTGATAGCCACGATGTGGGTTTAAAATTCTTAATTTCCAAAGAAAGGTGTCCTATCACCACTGTGGTGATGGTGTAAACTCCAAGATTGAAACTGGATGATGGGATAACAATGTCTTTTTAGAAATATATTTTCATAGTCTAGGTCTTACTCATAGTTTTTATCCGTTACCATGAATCCTCTTTATGATTTTATATTCTTTTGGACATCAATTAATTAAAACATATGGTACCATACTAGGGGAACACCATTAGTTATATTTGATTCTATCATACATTTTTTTGAGATTTTGGGAATATGTTTTGTCTTCCTCAATAATGACCATGATGTAATATTACATTTATTATATAATGTGTCTGGGGATCGTCACATAAAGAATACCATGATCATCACATGTGGAAAATAATTCTTGTCACATGAGGCATACGATTCTCATCACACTAGGAAACTTATGTTCATATATAGAATCCTAGAATCATCACCAGAGGCATCATGTGTTCATCAAATAGATCATCATATTCTTGTCACATAAGGAAAGTTATAAAAGTTATAATCATTGGATCATCACCTAAGGTCAGGGTGGAGATACCATATTCTCATCAAATAGGATTCTTATACTCATAATATAGAAAATATTTGGCTCATCCCTAGAGGAATTACCTGATTTTCAAATAAGGATTCTAATGAATATAACCTGCGATTGAGTTTCTAATTAATAAAAAAATGGTTTCTATATTCTCAACACATAAAGGAAATATTTCACATAGGATCATAACCTAATGATGTCTCTATTCACATCACATGATCTATATCATACTCATCACATAAGTAAGGAATCCATTTATGCCTATCAAATAAGGGAATACATAGGTTAATGTATGGTGGGGATAGATCTGTTTAAGATCATAATCTCATGGAGGTAAAATTTTTAATTCCATATGAAGACACTATTGGTTTATGGTCCAATGGGGATGAATACACATTGTCTTGTCACATGAAGGTGATAAAATTTTAAAAGTATAGTAGGGGCACTGATGGTTTAATGTCTCATGGGGACACTTTGTAAAACTTTGTGTTTGTAAGAAGGTATGAGTTTTATCATATCTTGATGATGATATGGGATGATAATGTTATTTTGTGTTTAGGATTGAACCTATGGGGTGTAATCCCACATATATATTTATAAAATGAAAAAAAACTAAAATTATTCATGTCACAAAAATTATAGTAATGTAACAATACTGGTCCATGTAGTTTAAAATCATATGATAAGGATTCTTGTGTTTTGAAATGGATTATATCAAGGGAGTGAGTGGGTATCACATGTTAAGCTACTTCATTGAAACTTGGGAGTGGCAAGGATAATGTTTTTGGATTATTTGAATGTTGTGCAACCTAACCTGTTCTTGGGAGTAACATGAAATGATTCTACCCAACCCATTCTCAGTGTAAAAGGTCTGGTGATGAGGGATCCTATGATTATGAGAAAAAGAAAAGAATATTTACCAATCCATTCTTGATGTGAAGGGTATGATGGTTTGAGTTGATGATATGAGTTGTTATTATAGAATTTATAGAAATAAATTTTGATCAAATATTTGTAGGACCCATGATACCACCACTTTCATGAAATTTTTTTTTATTAAATTATGAATTAAAGTGGATCACTATGGTATGGTTTTCATGTATGTTAATGATGGTGTGAAAATATTAATTTCATGATAATTTTTCCTTTGCATAAAGTATTTAAATCATGGAAGGTTATTATGTGAGGACATCTTATATACATTCCAATAATTTCATAGACTTGTGAGATGTAATTTTCACCATTTTCTCACATATACGAATCCAAGGATGTTTTAGGGGTTTCAAGAACATGAAAGTTTATGTTATAAAATTTAAGAGCTTAAAATTCCAAAATACCAGGTGAGGATCCTTTAAATTGAACGTTTAGGGTTATTTATAGACCTCAAGATTGTATAAGTATTACATGATTAAATAACTATGGGTTTGTGTGATTATAAATTTTTAGACTAATTAAACATAGAGTTGTGTGAATATATATCATTTTCTAAAGAATTTATTATGTCAACAATTTTTATTCTCAAATACTTTTTGGATATGTTTTTCACTACCAAGATGATAAATAAAGAAATAAGAATATAGTATGGTTTATAAAATATCCATGAATAGAGTATGAGAGTGAAGGAATAAAAACATGAAATCTAACATACCTAATTAGAATACATTTGTATTCCTGAATTAGAATCCATGAATGATTCATTCAAAAGAATAAACGTAATTTGATCTATATCAATGGTTTTAGATAAATTTTATACGATTCAATGAATGTTAAGAAGTTTCATCATACTATTTTAGATATCCTTGATTCCAAATATTCATCTATTTAAGACCATTATATGAATAAATTTATATTGGTTGACTTAGAAAATGTGTAAGTGGTGTATAAAATGAATAAAGGTGCTTATTTTAATATGAAAATTAAATTAATGAAGGAGATATATTTTAAATCCATTAAGAATGAAAATACGTCTATAGAGGTTAAAGAATAAGATGGAGATTCACATTTGGATGGATATATTGATATGAAATTTTACAATATCATGTATCTCAAGGAGTGTCTAAAAGGTTGATGGTAGATTTAATAGTAAAATAATTTTGAACTATTGAATCTATACATAGATTGGAAAGTTTTCTAAAAATTATCCAATGTTGAAGGAAGATGAGAGTGAAGGTGAATATGTCTCGTCAATGAATGTCTTTATATATAAGACCTCTAAATTTATCAAGAAGAATTTTATTTTTAAAAATAAAATAAATGATCATCTATGTATTAAAAAAGATTTATTTTTCAATGATGGATTATAAATAATTTGATGATTTATGAATATTAATTAAGTATTAATCATTGTGAAAAATTATTAATTACCAAGTTAAATAAAGAAGAACTAATTATTGTAGAAGATGAAGACGAAATAGACATGGAATTTACTAAAACTCATTTATATAAGGAGTTTATCATAAAAATATCTATACCAGAGGATGTGATCAAAACTTGGACAACAAGCATCATGTTTAAAATGAGGTTGAGAAAGCATATATAGAATGATATTTATAGCTAGTTAAAGAATTTATAAATCTAAATATATAACTTACTAAAGGGAAGATGTTGAATGATGTATTGAAGTAGAATGTTGAAGAAAAATAAGAATAACATGTTGATTAAAAGTAAAATGTACTGGATGCTGATATTTTACATAATAAGATCAGGGATAATTTAAAAATTAGATGCCTGAATCAGGATAATGTTTGAAGAGAAATAGAAATATTATAGGATCATCATTTATTTTTTATGACCGATAAAATCATCTAAAATATAACTCAATGGAGTCTAAAATTCATAAATAATAGAATGAAAAGGGTAAAGGTAAAAAAATAAAAAAAATAAGAAGAATATTATCTCACTAAGATAATTATAGAATTTTGATAAATATATATATGATTAATTGAATATGAAATCTACAAAAAAAAATGAAAGGTGGAAAACTCAAGATAAATTTCATCATAATGGAGAACATGTTAGGAACATTATAAACATTTGGTTTGTAAAATTAATCTAAGATCAATGATTAGAATGATGAAGGGATATGAGTGTCAATTTTTAGATAAAAAGAATTTTATTATAATATATTTTTATTTTTTGGCTACTATTAGAGATCTAGTGGATATGGGAATTTGGAAATAATTGTTAGTTAAATGCATAGTATTTTTAAAATTCTAGAATTTTTGGAAGGAAAAATATGTTGTGGAGAAAAATAGCTAAAAGATGAAAAGTTTAGAAAGAGAATGATAATTTAGGAGTTCAAGTGAAGAATAAATTTCATGTCATAAATTAATTTTAAAGTATATTTAATTAATTGAGTCACATGGATAAAGTATTATTAGATATTTATTATTTCAATTATGTATTCATAATACTCAAATACTGAAAATTAATAATGAATGTGGAAAGGGGAAATCTCTTATGGTGAATGTTTAATTGAAAGTATATCAAAAGGAATATATATGAATACTTGAAAATGAGTATTTATTATTTATTATAGGGGATATGAGATTTCCTAATGGATTTGATATGTGTAAAGAAGGATCAGTGACTTTTATTATTAATGGATCATTGAATATCAATGTACTTGGACACCCTTAAATTAGAGAAAATAAGTTAATATTGAAGAGTAATCTCTTTATTAATGGGTTTATACACAACCATATATGTATTTATCAACAATGTTATAAAGGAAACGAAGATATTTTTTTGAAAATATAGAAATGTGGTGATTAAATTAAAAGATATATTTTTTATGATTATAGGATAATAGAATAATGGAAACCTATTTCAAGTGAAATTATCTACAATATTTTATTATATGAGCATAAATTATGAGCAATACTTGTGGAATCAATGAATTGGTTTCATTTTCCAAAATCCCATGAATATTTTGACATGAGGAGACAATGATAATGATGTGTTATTGTGGAAGTCAGATAAGAAACAAGAATGCACTATATCTAAAAATTTGATTATTTTAAATTATTCATAGAACATATTGGAGATCCAAATATCTCAACCCTTATAACATATCCATTAAATTTATATAAAAAAATATGGAATAAATAAATTTAAGGTGATAAATATTTCGTTCCATTCATTAATTAAATTAATCAAATCACATGAATTGCATTCATAAAGCACAAATCTAATGAAATAAAACTGTTCAAGAGTTTTGAGTTAAGTTTCAAATAAAAATTCCAATATTAATTGATGTGGTTCTATTTAGATAATGTACATGGATATATATGTGACATGTTAGAAGAGTATTTGAATAAGTACATGATTCATCAAGAGTAAAGAGAACTACATATCATATAAAAAATGGTTTTACTGAGAGGATGAATCAAAGTTTGATAGATATTTCTCAAACCATGTTTTTAGAACATGGTTCTTGTTAAATAATTTATATGCAAGAAATTATGATAATGATATATATTAAAAATTGATTTATATATAATCCGCACATTGATATATATCATTACATGATATATTGAAATAATACCCTCTACTTAAAGTATCAAAGGGTGTTTAGAATCCTGTGTATCATAAAATTATGTGTTAAAATTTGATAAAGTTGTTGAAATTAATATTTAAATGAACTTCACATGGATATCCACAAAATAGAGTTTAAATCATGCTATAATAAGGAATATGGAAACACTACTACAAAATCAGGCTATAGCCATAGTTTTAAACCATGGATATAGGTTATAGCCATGGTTTCCACAACCGTTGCTGGTATTGGAATGGATATAGGGTAAAAACTATAGCCACAGTTCCAACCGTGGCAACAACCCAAAAGCCACGATTTTCAACTAGTGGAATAGGCTAAAATCACTCATCTATTAAAGCCACGGTTGCAACCGTGGCTTTAGAAATATAACCATGGTTAGGAACCGTGGATGTAGACCTATAGATACGGTTTAAAACCGTGTCTAGAGGCCTACACATTTCGTAAAACAACCAGCACCGTTCGACCGGTGCTGAGCCCTTGCATCCTCCCCAACACCCCTACAAATCCCCCCCACCCACTCTCCCCCTTGCACCCCACCTTCACCTTAAATCCCCCCATGCAACCATCCATCTGCAGCCCCCCTTCCCACCCTAGACAGACCCCACTCACCCCCTGGACAGACCTCCCCGGACAACCCCCTCCTCTAGACCCCCCAGGACAACCCCACCTAGACAACATCCCCCCTACTAGACACCCCTTGCACCCCCTGCTGGACACCCCCTAGGATAGAACCCCCCATGAAGACCACTCCCTCCTGGACACTGGACAAACCCACCCTACATAAACCCCCCACCCCTGGATAACCCCCTCCCCCCTGGACAACCCCCCATACAAAGCCCCCCTCCTGGACGGACCCTGGACACCCCCCCAGACAGACTCTAGACACCCCCCGGACAGACCCCAGACACCCCCCAGACCCTGGACACCCCCCAGACACCCCCCAGACCCTGGACACCCCCCAGAAAGACTCTGGACACCCCCAGATAGACCCTGGACACCCCTCCCAAAACAGACCCTATACACCCCCCGGACAGACCTTGGACACCCCCAGACCCTGGAAAGATCCCCCTGGACATCCCAGACCTCCACTCCCCTGGACAGCCACCCCCCCACCATCCTGGCCAGACCCTGGAACCCCCCCAAAACCTGGACACCCCCATACCCTGGACACCCCCAGACCCTGGACAGACCCCTTGGACAGCCCAGATCTCCACTCCCCTGGACAACAACCCCCACCCTCCTAGACAGACCCTGGACCCCCCCTCAAGAACCTGGACACCCCCCAGACCCCCCAACCCTGCCCCCACCCCACCTATTTCCCCTCCCCCCTGCCCCTGACAGCCCACATTTGCACCCCCTACCAGCCCCCACTTGCACCCCCTGCCAGTCCCCTCCCCATACCAATTTCCCCCCTTCCCCCTACCAGTCCCTTTCAAATTAAATTATACATGAAAACTACTTACATAATAAGAATTAAACAAATCCAAATATAAAAAAACACATAACCGCACTTACATTTCTCTCCCTATAAGACAAACTATCAAAGAAGTATGGAACCAGCTCAAAAGTACCTACAACACAAGGTAGAACATAATAATGCTCATCCCCTAAAATTATGGTAAAACAAAACATCATATAATATTCAAAAAGAATATAACTCAATAAACAAGAATAGTGCAGACCCCTAGACAACAGCCCCCCCACTACTGGACCCCCCAAGATAGTAGACCCCCTGGAAAGCATCCCCACTTGGACCCCCTGGAAAGCATCCCCCCCGGACCCCCCCTGAACAGCAGCCCCCCTAGACAGAAACCCCCCTACTGGACCCCCTGGAAAACAGACCCCCAGGACCCCTTGGACAGTAGCCCCCCCCCCAGACAAAACCCCCCCTACTGGACCCCCTGAACAGCTGACCCCCCTGCTAGACCCCCATGAACAGCTTCCCCCTCCCTACTGGACCCCCTGGACAGCATCCCCCTTACTTTGGATGCTTCATAAGGTTGAGGCTGGGAGATGCTGGGTTTATCCAATAGAGACTTACAAAGATTCTCATAGTGGGGTTATAGGTTTCTTGTGGAGGATTTAGGAGGTGAGGTTGTGAGTTTCGTGTTGCTGTATGGAATTATAGGACCTTTGAAGATTGGTTTCAACTGGGGGTGTTGTTGTTTGGATTTTTCTACATTGTTTAGTACATGATACACTTACATGGTGGATGGTTCTGGTTGGTTTGTGATTTCTACTATGGTTGGTAACATGTTTTGGGTGTATAGGGGTTGGATTTCTAGTGTTTCTTCTTTGTTTTGGATTATTATTTTAGTCTTCTGGTTCTATCAATTATCTAGTGTGGTGGATATAGTTTGGGGTGGGTATTCAGGTGGCGGTTTGGAGTAAGTTCAGTTGGATTGTGCTCGGTTTCCACATCTTGAGTATTCTGGTTGTTGATGGTGTATGGATTTCTATGTTGGTTGTTCTAAAATTCCCTTGAGATGGTGGATGCTACAGGTTGGGAAGCATGTTTCTGGTAGATGGGTGGTTCTCTTTCTATGGTGGGTGCATGTTGACTACTTGGTGGGTCTAGAGGTGTTGGATTCAGGGTGGGTATTTTCTCACATTTGGATCAGGGACTGCTTGGGGATTCTTTAGGTTTTATGATGGGTTAGGCATGGGTGATGCGGGGCACTTCGGATGGATGGTACTAGTTGACTGCTAGTTTTTTAGACTTTCTTATGGTGGGGTGGTCCATTTTTATGCAAGGTGTTCAGATGGTGATGGATGGGGCCAGATGGTGGTCTGGGGATGATTTGGTTTCTAGATAATATTTTGGGTGTTGTGTCTACAATAAGTGCTTATTGTGGCTGGATCTGGTGTGGCTTAGGGATCTTGTGCAAGTAGGTGTTGGTGTAGTGGCAATTAGTTGGCATGGTTTTCTAGAGGTCTTTCACTCTAGGATTTGTTTGGATAGGGATGCTGGTCTGGTTGGTTGATGTTGGCTACAGGGCTGGGGGTTTAGTGGTTCTATTTCGTTGGATAAAGCTATACTTTTGGATGGGTGATGGATTTTGGAAACTTGTGTGTGGGTTGGTGTGTGTGTGTGTGTATGTGTGGGTGGTTGTGAGTGATTTCATGAATGTGTGTGTGTTGTTGGTTTCTATCATTTGTGACTAATTATTTTTGGGTTTTCATATTTCTCCTTTAGCCTCCTTGTTTCCTTGGTTATACTTCCCCTAGGAGTTCTTGTTGGTTTTGTGCTTGGGAGCTTCTGCGATTCCTTCTGCTAGTTTGTAAGTGGTGAATATGATGGGATCTTATGCTATTTGGTGGGTTTCTAGTGTGCTATTGATAAGATAAAATATATATATGGGGTATTCATTAGATGAAATGTGGAAACACAAGTGATGGAATTTGTAAAAATGGAAATTAAAAGAAGTGAAAAGGAAATAACAGGGGAAGGGGGATAATCAATTAGGACCCCAAGGATACTTTCTCATTAAAACCCTAATTATAAATCACCAAAAAGGTTGATCACTCCTTTGATAATCATTACATGAATTCACCTAAGAACACAAGAAACACAAACATAATAATTTTAGAAAATCTTAAAATTCATAATTAACCTTCAATGGGTACAAAGAGGTGGCTATTTATAACCAAATGTGAGGGATACATGTCAAAATACCTGGACCAAAAAACATCTAAACCCTAACCCACGATTTTAAATTTCTTTGCACATGTCCATGGATTTAGGGGACAATATATCCACCGAGAAGAATGTTTGACATCACCATAAAAACTTTGGAGATTCCCACCATGACATTGGAGGCCGGGGGCTGGTGAGGGCTGGAACTGGTGGATGGGTCTATTTTGCAGGTAGAAGAGAGCTGACATGAGTGTTTTGTACAAGGCTAGGGGTGGTGGCTGGTGCAGGCTAGATTGTAGGGGGCTGGGGGCTGGTGCGGGCTCCAATGCAGGTGGAAGGGGGCTGGAATGCCTGTAGAAGGGGGCTGGTAGCAGGTGCTAGGGGGATGGTGTGGGCTGAATCGAAGGTGGCAGGGGGGTGTTGCGGGTTGGAATGTTGGTGGCAGTGGGCTGAAATGAAGGTGGAAGGGGGCTGGTGTGGGTAGGATGTGGCTGGAGCAGGGCCAAATCACAGCATTACTGCGGCGTGACCACAACGTGTTGGCCCGATACAGTGACATCCGTGGGGCAGCATCTTCTGGACATGGGCTAAGGGAGCAGGAGGAGGAGGGGAAACATTCCGGCCATCGTCCCACTGACAGAAATTGTGATTAGTCAGTCTCAACATTGATCACTAGACTCATGGAATACTATCACTGCGAACCGTCGCGGGGTGTCGTCTTAGAGTAGGGCCAAATCACAACATTACCGCTGCATGACTGTGACATGATCGTGGTGTGACCACGACATGTTGGCCCGGTCCAGTGACATTCGTGGGGAAAAATCTTCCATCCCGGAGTGAAGGGAGCGGGAGGAGTCATGGCAACATTCCGGTCATCACCCCGCCGACAGAAATTGTGATTAGTCAGTCTCAACATTGATTACAAGAATCATAGAATAATATCACTATGAACCGCCGCAGGGTGTCATCCTCGAACAGGAAAAAATCACGGCATTACTGCGACGTGACCATGGCGTGACCACAGTGTGACCATGGCGTGACCACATCATGACCGTGGCGTGTTGGCCCGGTCCAGCAACATCCATGGGGAAACATCTTCCGGCCAGGGGTGAAGAGAGCAGGAGGAGGCGGGGCAACATTTTGGTTGTCACCCTGCTGACAGAAATTTTGGTTAGTCAGTCTTAGAATTGATCACAAGACTCATGGAATACTATCTCTACGAACCTCCGCGGGGTGTCGTCCTGAAGCAGGGCCAAATCACAACATTACCGCAGCATGACCGCGGTGTGTTGGCCCGGTCCAGCGACATCCGTGGGGCAGCATCTTCTATCCAGGAGCAAAGGGAGTGGGAGGAGGCGGGGAAACATTCCGTTCGTCGCCCCACTGGTAGAAATTTTGATTTTTCAATCTCAACATCAATCACAAGACTCATAGAATACTATCACTGCGAACCGCCGCAGGGTGTCGTCCTGGAGTAGGGCCAAATCACGGCATTACCAAGACGTGACCGCGGCGTGACCGCGGCGTGACCGCTGCGTGTTGGCCCGGTCCAGTGACATCCGCGTGGCAACATCTTCCGGCGAGGAGTGAAGGGAGTGGGAGGAGGTGGGGAAAAATTCAGGTCATCACCCCGCTGGCAGAAATTGTTATTAGTCAGTTTCAACATTGATCACAAGACTCATGGAATACTATAACTGCGAACCACCGTGGGGTGTCATCCAGGAGCAGGGCCAAATGATGGCGTGATCGTGGTGTGACCGTGCTGTGACCGCGGCGTGACCGCGGTGTGTTGGCTCAGTCCAGCGACATCCGCAGGGCAGTATCAGCCAGCCAGGAGTGAAGGGAGTAGGAGGAGGCGGGTCAACATTCCGACCATCGCCCCACCGGTAGATTATAGAACATATCAACTATTTAATATGCTATAATAAGGGACTCCCAGAGAAGGTTGTAGCGAGCAACACAATGACTGAACGTCTAAAGGGGAACAAAATTATGGAAAAGAATCACACATCCTACATAAACCATTTACAAATTCATTCACTTTTCCTAAACATGAAAATTTTATTTATAATATTCAAAGCGTGAAAAAGAGTGTCATGGTCAAGGCATATGCCTACTCGGGCAATGTCATTTGAGTTAAACGAGTATGATAAGCCAATTTATATTATTCAAAGAAAACAAAAACTAACTAGCCACAAAACAAACACCAACAAGAGGTATATGAAAGACTCAAAACCAAATATAAACATGATAAAAATAACTATCAGTACTCTTTGGTTTAGAAGACAGTGCACCTCTGTTGGAGGGTTTTTATTATAAAATCATGGCATTGCTTTATCACACAATTCATTTAATTATATTTAAAATTTATTCTAAAACTCATTCAGCAAAAATCAAATGCAATAATTTAAGCAACTAGATCAACATAACTATCACTATGAGTTTTTTGCAGATAGTGAACCTCCGTTGGAGGGGTTTTATTATAAAAAAATGATTTTGTTTATCAAATGAAACAATTATATTAAAGAACACTTATTCAAGATATTCAATTCAATATAATTAAGAAGAATCAAGAAAGAAGCTAAATTTAATTTAAAGCATTCTTGAATTAAAGAGGCTAGAAGAGGGATCATACCTTAAGGTGGAACCAAACCGTCCACTTCGACTCTTGGAGATTTCTAACTAAAATTTGTTTCTCCCCCACTGGGTATACACACCTTCACACGCATGCAAGGACACCTATCCCCTATGCACACACCCACATGGCCATGAGCTTGTGCAAGGGGATCCTTTCACATATTCTTATATGCATATACCAGTCTCCACTCACCTGCGTATGCATTATATATATATATATATATACATGGGCACACAGAGCCCCATATGTTCATAATCACTGCCATGGTTGACTATACATGTAACGGGGGAACCCACATACATATACATTCTTACCTGTGCACACACAGCCGAGTCACCCTTAACTTGGCTACTCAAAACCAATGAGCAGGGATCAACACACTACACAAAGGATATTAGGAACATTAAAACACATAAAGGATGCTACATAACCAGTGAGAAACCAACCAACGACATTAAAGCCTTAACTTTATTGGGAGAACCAAATCCACCCAAAATAATAAGAAATGATCCAACGCCCTAGTGAAAACATAATATGGAGTCAAAAACACTAAAATACCCAAATACATGAGCTGAGAGACAAGTAGTAACCATATAATATTACCTTGGATCAAAGCTGGCAGACTGAATCAAGCTGAACCCCATTTCCCCCATCACAAAATATAATTACCCTTTGTCCACAGAAATAAGTAAAAGACCGAAGTCGCCAATGCGATAAGGAAAATAAAATAAAAACTAAACTAAAACATACCTATCTCCTGTGACTATACACGTCACCGCCCAACATATAAGAACCACAATGCCCCATGAGTCAAATCACGTTTCTGCAAGCAAGGGGGAAATAGTTCCATGTTTCAAAATGATACTATCAAATAGTACATTCCTATTAATTAATAATTATTCTTCCTGTTAATGGTATATAATTAGTTTGGCTCGAGTTTCATCTTAATTTGGTTTTGTTCGATACAAGTTTTTATCCCACCGGATAAGAAAAGTTTACTAGAGGACACAATTTCTAATCAAATAGAATATATCATAACAAAAAATAGATCCAAACCTATGAAGAAGGTTGAACATGATAAGAAAGAATGTTTGATCATATAGTCTGATGAGTTATAAAAGGATAAACCAAAAAATCAAAAAACATTGAGTGTTTTATAATTTATCAAGTGAATATGCAATTTTCAAACAATAATAAACATGTGAAAGAAGAGAAAAGTGGACATAATGGCCTGGATTTTTAAAAGAAAAGGTTTCAAATCCATACCAATAACAACTAGTGGTATAATATAAAATCTGATTTGTTGCAACTAATATCAAGCCATGATTTAGTGAAAGCAATCTGTTGTAAATAGGAGGGAATATTTGGAGAAGCCTAATCCTGAAGAAATGGGGGAGTTAGAGATGGATTGTAATGGTTATTCAACCTTATCTAATATTAAAGAAACCTTTAGAGACAAACTACACCCCATTTCCCCACCCCCCTTGCCCCACTGCCCAACTGCCCCACTGCTCACCCCCTCCCCCTGCCCTGTAGACCCCCCTACAAACCACCCTCCTTCCCCCTGCCCTGCAGACCTCCCCAATCCACCCTGCCCCCTCCACCCACCCCCTCCCCCTGCCTTGCAGACCTCCCCTACCCTCCAGACCCCCTCCCCCTCCCCCTGCCCTGCAGACACCCCCTGTCCCCTGCCCCCCTCCATCCTGCCCCCTGCCTCCTATTCCCTGCCCCCTCTCCCTGCCCCCTTCTCCTTGCCCTCCTGTACTCCCCCCCTACTAGTTTTCCCTCCCCCACTGCCCCCTTTCCCCACCTCCCTTTCACCCTCACCCAGACAGAAGATAAATCCAAAATACGAGTAGAATATATATAATCAACTGAACAGAAGATAAATCCAAAATACCAGTAGAATATATATAATCAACTAAACTGTATATAATATATTCTAGTAGACACAAATATATATCCCATGAGATAAATACAAGGAAAACAAGAAATATATATGAAAATTCTACAGAACATGAAGCACTGAGAAGATCTTCCACATTTCACATACTATTGGATAACTCTTTATATGTATTATTGACCACTACTATCACAAATCCCCATACTCTATAATAAATCTCCTAGAATCCCCTAGAATTTTCTCTGAACAAGCCACCTCAAATATATGTCTATCCAAGCCATATCCCCCCCACCTCCCCATGTACTAGCCTCCCCCATAAACCAGCCCCTCCCCCACAACCATCCCCACACCCCCACACCCCCAGCCTGTACCATCCCCCCAACCCCCCACCCCTACACCATCCCCCCTAACCCCCCTGCACCACCCCACCCTTCCCCTGTACTAGCCTCCCCCAAAAACTGGTCCCATCCCTCCAAAACCAGTCCCCCCCACACCACCCCCCAGCTTGCACCAGCCCCTAACCCCCTAGCCTGCACTAACCCCCCCTGCACCACCCCCACCCTGTCCCCTATACTAGACTCCCCGCTAAACCCCCCCCCCCAAACCAGTCCCCTCCCCCACAACCATCCCCTACCCCCCTGCACCACCCCCATCCCCCTAGCCTGCACCAGCCCCCCTAAAATTTTCAAAACAATAGTTCAACGCTGGTATTATTCTATAAATAGTAGATAGAATTATGAATATTTGAATAATACCAATCCTGAAATGTATTAAAATAAAATTAAATCTATAAATATTTATTCAAAAATATAAACTCACAAGAACAAGACATTACATGGAAAAGATTCATGTAAAAATTATAGCAGCTTAACATGATGAACAGAAACTAAAATAACCATTTTGATTAACACCAAATCAAAAATCATGATTAGTATGAGAAAACAAGATCAAATATAAGTGATAACCAACAACACCAATCAATATAAAGCAGTAAATAAATCATAATGCTTCTCAGAATTGAAAAGAAAGAATCACCATAACCAGGTTTCTCTAAAAATAGTAGAATAAAAGATGTTAACCTCATGGGCCCTCAATGGTGTTGTAGTTACCCCTCTTCACCTCCTTTTCATCACTAGTAACTCATCATTTTCCATCAAACCTGGTTTAGGTTTAACAACATATCAATTAAAAAGTTTAACTTGTACATGCAGACAATTAGAAGTCAAAATTCCCCTTTTGAAGCCAGCAATGAAAACCGCAGACCACATGTTTCACAACACCCATTTTAAGCTCACTATTTATGATAGGTAAATATTCAATGCAAAAAAATGAACTACAATAGTGACAAAATAAATGAGTTGGTTTTCCAACCCATACCCCGGAAAAAAAATTAAAGGTTCAAGATACAGTGAAAACATAAGGTGAAATGAGCATGAACCATCAAGTAATTGAAAGAGGATATAAACATGAATTATAATAAAACTTCATATAATGAGGAAAAGGAGTCACCATATGAGCTAGAAAGCATAGGAAAACTCCATATAGAAAATACTGTTGCAACGTCCACTTTTTCCGCTCTTCCATAATTAGGAGTGTCTCACTTCATCAACAAAAAGTCTTCATATTCCTCTCGGATCAACCTGAAAATCAAGTAAATAAGCATTGTCCAGCCCTCTATCCAAGTTAATCAAATGAAGATTGAACTAAGCATGATTGTATGAAAAAGAAATTTAAATCATTCTATCAGATTGGTATTAACAAATAGTCTTCAATAAGAATGTCCTTAAACAAAAGCATGATTCCAAAAGGATGATCAAAGTGCAGCATGAAAAACACTGATTTTTTCTAATTTAATAGTTAGATCTAATTAAGAACTAAAAAAATGATTTCCACTAATTTTCAACTCCAATATGGAAATGTAATACAATAAAAAATTAAAAATACGACATTTTATGGTGAAAAAAGATTGGGAACCAAAACATTATTGCCACAAATTTTCAAATCCAATCTAGAAATGTGATACAAATAAAAATTAAAAATACTACATTTTATGGTGAATAGAGATAGGGAAACACTGCATGGAAGGATATAATCATTCATTCTCCTCAAACCTACACTAATATAAAAATATTAATTTGAAAATAATAAAATAATGAAGGATCAAAACCACAAGTGCATGGAAGAAATAAAATAAAAGTGAAAAATTATGAATATATTGAAGGATGCCCTTATAAAATTATCTCATTAATTATATAATAATCTCTTATAAAATAAATTCACCCCCTAAATAATACCCTGGAATGACCAAAGATCTCAATCCATTCACTCTCTCTTTAGTGTGTTAGGTTAGGTAGTGGAAAAAATGATTTTTGATACACTACTTTCACCTACCCATGGTAATTGAGAATTATTAATCACTCCTTTATCACCCCTCACTCCCCTACATTTTATTAGAAATGAATGAAAATTGTGGTAGTATTATGTGTAAAACAAATTAATAGATAAAACCATGATAAAATTTAAAGGCGCATGGATAATAACCTACTACTCATATGGAAACAAGGATGCCTACTATGACACTAGGGTACAACGAAAGGTGACTCCTGAGACCCATAAACGGGGATATCAGTAGCTCAAAACATCTTCCAAAACATAAAAAAAGTTTTTTAGTTTTTCATGATGAAAGGGAGTGTTCTGAACAAAAAGATCCTCATAAGTATCAAACATCAGAAGAAGTTCCTCAATGGTCATAGAAGAAGATGAAATGGTACCAGAAGGAAAATTTATCTAATGTTTCTTTGAATGATATATACATTCCCAATTTTTGGTTTTTGGATAGAAGATGTACCTCACACAAGATCTGAAATAAAAATCTTATTATAGATATCAAACATGATAAAGGTGGATTGGTTTTTTTTCCAATGATGAATAAATCATGATTTAAAAACTACTTTTTAAAATAAATGAAAGAGTTATGAGAAGGTACCAACCAAGTACAAAAAAGAATCAAACAAAGGGGAAGACAAAAAACTCTCACTTGGAATTATGCCGGCCTGTAATGGTGAAGATCAGGAGCATCTATAATGACTAGTTTTTATTCCACCCTGGAAGTGATCTGAGACCTGTGAACAGAGTAACCTCTTATTCATAATTCACCTTTGAACCTAGAAAGTCTGCCACTATGTTCCTTTCATGCCAAGCATGAAGAGCCTCTAGGTTTTTTTTCATTAACATTTTTCTTCTGCATATGGTGTATTCGGTATTCCATGGTGTGAGACTGCATACGAGAAGGGAATTGAAGACCATTAGAGAATCAGTCTCAATTGCATGAAGAGCAATATGATTCTACCTACAAATGGTGAGACTGTTGAGCAGAGGTTGTCGGGGACGAGGGCGTCGTTGTGGGAGAGTTATTTGGGGAGGAGGGCGCCACTGTGAGAGAGGGTTGCGTGATGAGATCGTCGGGAGGAGGAGACATTGTCGGGGAGGAGGGCTATGCGATGATAGGGCTGCGAATCGAGGGAGGAGGAGGAGGGCTGTGGGGAGGAGGAGACACTGTCCGAGAGGAGGGCTGCACGATGATAGGACTGCGAATTGGGGTAGGAGAGGAGGGATGTGGGGAGGAGGAGACGTCTTAGGGGAGGAGGAATGCATGGTGATAGGGGTGAAAATCAGGGGGAAGGAGGAGGACTATGGATTAGGGGAGGAAGAGGAGCCCGATACAGATTGAAAAAAAAAAACGACACCAATGGTGTAATATTGATTTAGCCATAGAGATTGAAATAAACTGTGGAAATAAGAAAGATATAGCCAAAGACCTATAAAACCATGGCTATAGGTCTGTGGCTATTGCCCAAGTTTTTAGTAGTGAAAGGTGATTGATGTTGTTGATGTGAACGTTTTTGAGAACTCATGTGTGAAAATCAAGAAACATATTTTTGTGTTAATAGAAAAGATAAATAATTTACTAAAAATAAGTAGAAAATTTTGAATCAAAACTAAATATCATATTATGGTACATGATATTAATGAATGGAAGATAAATTTAGGGGATTATCTCTATACCTGATACAAAATGTCTTCAATTTTTGAGGATACCATATATGTTGAACTAGAGATACTGAAGTTTGACATCAATTAGACCTTATAAAGGGTACCAGGTGCAAAATATTAAAATTATTTTGGAAATATTAAAATTCATAATTTTTTGTTTAATCTTATATTATGGGATATTATTATTTTTGGGTTTCCATTGAACCCTAAAAATGTATTCTCTTAAAAAACAATTTCAGGAAGGTTGAAGTAATAAGTGATGAGCATGAAAGATATTTCGATTGAACTATATTTAGTGATGAATAAAAAATAAATGAAAATAATAAAAGGTTGTGGAAGATGGTGGAGGTCTAAAAAAATTATTGGTTATTATGGACATTTGTGTAAAATAAGGAGATATTTGACGATAAATTCACTCACATCATCTACTTCTCCAGTAGAGATGAGGTATATGGAGGATACATCAGAGTTTTAAGAGAGGTTTTTTTCATGTAAATTAAATTAGATTAATAATAAAAAAACATGATAGTTGGATACAAATATGAAAAATAAGAATATTTCTATAAAAAGTTGATTTTTCCTTAACAAGTGTAAGGAAAAATGAATAGTTATAAGAAACAATACATAGTTTATATGCAAAGGATATTCACTAGTTAAAGGCATTGAATTTGATGAGACAATTTCAATTATGTCTAGGCTAAAATAATTTATTATTTTTTGAAATATCAATTAAAATGAGATACAACATTTTCAAAATTGATGTCAAGTTGTCCTTTCTTAATGGTTTACATAAATAATAAGTATACATTGATCAAAATTTATTCTTTGTTAATTGAGATGATAAAATTAGTTCTTATTAGTTGAAGAAGGAATACTATAGCTTAAAATAAGATTTTATTTCATGGTATTCAAAGCTGTAATCATCCTTGAAGTTATTTTAATTTATAAAATCAATATTGAACAATAACATCAACATTATAGAATACATGGAGGTGTCTCTCATTATTATATTTTATATTGATTATAATATATATTTTGAATATAAAGAATATGTTTTCAAAGAAATTTTATCTCAAATGAAGGTGATTTTTGAGATTTCATGTTTGGAGAGTTGATTTACTTATTGAGACTTAAAATTTCTCAAAGGAAGGATTTAATTTTTCTTAATGCAAATATGTATTCCCTAGAATATAATATTATCATCAGTTTATATCCCAATTTTATTTGGAACTAAGATGTATAAAAAATAATATGTAAATGTGAATAAAAAATAGGTTAAAAAATATATAAAGAGGATACATTATTTGAAATACTAGAGATTGGATCTTGTTTATATGTTACAGTGTGTGAGAGCTATTAAAGTGAGCCTAAATAATCACATTTCAAATTAGAAATTATGATTATAAGTTATATTAAATAAAAATAAGACTTTAGTTTGAAATATAGTAAATAATTAACCTTATTGTCATCCAATAGTTCTCATCCATAGGGATCTCAAAGATATTTTCCCACATTTTCAAATTGTTAGAAAGAAATCCCTACCTGAATTTTTTTTGATGATTATCCATATTTATTCTATATTCTTCTCCCCTGTATTTGAATATTCAATTAGATCCTGGTATTATATCATGAAGGGTGGATTATTATACTCATCATTATGGGTTTATCCTTGTACCAATGACTGAAAATTTAGATAAGGGCCACCTATAGGTCCCCACTTCTTATCCATTTACTTTTCTCTTTCTTGCTGGTGGTTTGTGACAGTGCTTCCTTTGCACCTCCCAAATTTGTCCCCTAGTGTCATGATGGTCATATCCAAATCCTCTTGGTTTTAACATGTCTGAGTGTTTTTTCATGAATATTTCTCTCTTATATATGGTGTGTATTCTATATTCATCCATTATTATACCCCAGTGGAAATTTTTACTTAGTAATTACCTTATATATTAACTTGATTCTCATCCCCCATTTTTCATGTGGGGTTCCATCACATTGGATACCCATTGGTCATGCTAAATACTATTATATTGTGTCATTATGTCTCATTATTCCCTTGTATTTGGGATTTCACTACTCAAACATGTTGTGTTTGGCCTCATGAGCACTTGATAATGATTACATCTAGCCCCTTAAGATGACATTCTATCACATTTTCAATATTTTCTTACACCAGTTTTCCTCCATGGATCTATCAAAACCTCCAACCTGATTTCCATATACTTTAAAAAATTATATTTTTTTTGAAAAAATATATTTTTCCCAACCATCATTCCAAAAATACTATTTTTAAAGTTGTAGGATGAGTTCTTAGGTAAAAACTCATTGATTGGATTCATGATTGTATTGAGTTATTGATGTTTTGGATTATTATAGCACTTGAGTAGAAACATTGCATTTTGTTCATGGGTTTTTTGATGAAATTATTTATTTTTCAAAACATTGTGTCACTAATGATTGCTTTATTCACACTATACATAATCTCATTTTTAAGAGAATAATTGACTAAAAAAATACATGGTTGATATCCGTAGTGTATTTTGTGATCAATGTTTTTGTTTCTCCTTGAATTAATTTCGTGATTTAGATTAGGGGAAACCTCATATATATTATGGTGTCCCTATGTACCTTAATACCAATGATCAATTATTTTTTTAAAAGGTTTTTTAAAAATATAATCGAAAATTAATGTGCGATATTTGTTTTTGTTGTGTATTGGTTTTGATGTTTTGATGATCAAATTTCCTCATTTGGTGGAATGTTTTTATGTGACCCCAAATTTTTATCTCTAATAAATTAATATTTTAAAGTTAAAAACTCACTTAAACATGTTGTTTTTTATTTTACACTATTATTATTTACTATTTCCATGGTGATTTGGGTTTTGGTATGACAAGTGGATGGAATTTTGGATTTACCATATTCTTTAGGTGTTGCTTCATGATGGTATGCATTTCACAGTTTTCTTTGCCTCTAATTGATCAAGGATTATAAATTTCTGTTCCATGATTTCAAGAGGTTTGAGGATTACTCAATGAAAACCTATATTACCCTATAACAAGGTATAACCCCTATGATTTTATGACAGTCAACTGAGTTTTCAGAGTAGTTATGAAGGGTTTTGATTGTGTCATTATTTATAGATTTTATATTGACCTAGGTACACTATGGTGTTATTATAGATATTGTGTTGTGGTTTTTTTCTAACAATGGTGAAGCTCACCACAACTTTTTTCATTGAACTATAATTGGGCCAACATAAATTTTCATTTTTAATAATGGCCGAACCCTCTTTCCCTTGGATTTTATTTTTCTTCCTCAACCTCTCAGCTTCTAGTAGAGTGTTTCTCGTTCCCTAATAATCATGTGTGATTCTTTAAATAATTTAAATATTGTAGCTATACCTTGTAACTTATAGATAATATATTAGTGAAAAATTGATGAATTTGATATGAGGTATGACTTATTTCCCATGTTATTATCAATTATCACATGATATTATTGTGAACATATATACTATTTCTTTATATTTCCTTATAATATCACTATGATAATGACCAATTAATATATATTAAAAATTATTACTATTTTTAATTGAACCACTGTTGATTAGATTCCCGTATTTGATATCATATTGTCAAATATTTCTCTCGAATAACCTATTCCTTCTGATTGATTGATTGAGTTCAATAATTGGACCCATTTTATTTTTTATTGATGAATTAGTGTATGATAGTGGATGCACAGCATAAATATAAAAATACTAGATGAAAAATTTGATAGAAATAAGTTTTTGTTTTTTAGGGTCCCATTGCTCCATGATAAGGAATGTAAGGAAAAAACATAATTTCATGATTTTTTTTACATCTTTCATGTGAGGATCATGACAAAACATTTGATGTTGTTTTATAAACACCCCCATCCAATGGTATAAAAGAGTATAATGATCAATATAAAGGTCTTGGAGTTACCCTTACATAGTGTACATGAGTTTTGAATTAATATTATATAAAGTGTGCTATGATATGATGGTTATAGATATAACATGAAAGTGATAATTATGGTTTGGATGCAAGGTTATGACAAGATGGAGTAATTTGTTGGTCTTAACTATGGAATGAGGAGGTACATTGTGATTTGAAACCATAATTTTAGGTGTTTTGATATGTTAGTATAGATCACATCATGACTATGTTGAGCCCTAGATGTAAATGACCTGACATTGTTTGATTATAAACTCTGTAGAAATTACTTAGAGGCTTTGAAACACACACCACAAGGATAAGGATATATTATAAAATTTTATATAAAATAGTTGATTTTTTCATAGGTTATATAAATCGATTAAATTAATCAATGTAAGAAAATTTAAAATAGTTTCTCAAAAGAAATACAGTTTAATCAAACCAATTATACTAAATCAACTTGTCTATTCTTTCATTTACACATGGCATACCCAACCATGTTTCTTAGACACACCCATACATATAATAATTCTAGGTTAATGTTCCATACTAATGAGTAGTTACTCATTGATCCACTTATTTTTCACTAGGTAACCAATCTCCAGGTGCCCCAATGGCACACACCCCCTATTCATGGTCACATCCAATGGAAATGAACAAACAATAACCATGTATGTCAAGAATATGTATAAATCCAATTTATTATACAAAAAATCATTTATTTATGTTAATTAATTTTATCAAACATATTTTTTTTCATAAAAACCATTCAATAATTTTAAAATCATCATTTTAAAATTATAAGCAAAGTTGGTTTTCTAAAAACCATCCAATTTTCCATAATTCCAAAAATCCAACCAAAAAAGGTTTATTTCATGAAATCAAAAAATGATTCCACATAAAACCCAATTTTTTTTAATAAAAATAAGACTTCCCGTTGAATAATATTGGAGACTATTGATAAGCCACCTACCAATCAACATATGAAAAAAATGATGAATTAAACCAAAACTTCTAGATCCTTGATCAAAACACCTTCCCTTCAATAGATCTAATAAGATCTCACCATGGTTCACATCCTAGAAAATAGATATATCCATAATGTAATAGATATATTTCTTCAATATAGAGAATAAAAGTAGATCTAATAATAATAAGGGAAAAAAATTGGGAACTTGGGATCACTGATGAATCTAAATCTCCAACACACTTTGATTCATCCAAATGTTATCCTAGACTGAAGGGAATTTTCTATAATGTGTAGGGAGAGATAGGGGATTGAGATCCTAGAATATTATAAGATTAAAAGGGTTCATGGATTTATTCTAAATTAATATAGAAAGGAGGATATCCTGAGAACCACTATTCCATGACACAACCAAGGGACCATGACATAGAAAGAAGGGAAAATACTAGCACCATGGAATAGTGGAAGGGACCATGTCACAGTGGTTATAATTAAAAAATTTATGAGTTTTTTAGCGATCTCCACATCAAAAATCCAAAAAATTGATGAAATGGCCACAGTGAAACTAAGGATAATATTACATAGAGCCTAAAGATGAGGGAAAGGGTTCCACTACAACCTTTCCCCATGGCGAATTCACCCCAGATAAGGTAGGATCAACCAAAAATTCATATAGGGATCCACACAACAACCAAGTATCCATTATGAAGCCATGTTTTAATAGGAAATGACTCAAAATTTTGATTCCCAAGACCGTTCACTATAGCTGGTATGATCTACACTGCAACTACACATCATAAGACGAAACATAGAACTCCACACTATAGAAATGATAAATTTTTTTCCCAACCCCATAAAAAACCCTTCAAAACCCTATTAAATACTCCTGAAACTTAACAAAAACAATATATAAGCTTATAATACATAATAAAATGGTAAATTTCCTAAAATAAGGGGTGCTAAATTTTTCCCACCATGGTTCTTTCCATCCTAATAAAGTGGAAAGCTAGTGTTCTTGAATATCTTGTGCCACTACTCGAAATTTCACTTTTCATGCTCCCACGTCTCTTCTTGAGTTTTAATATGTTTCTATAAAAATCATAGAAAATTGATTCTTTTCCCATGAAAGAGATTCTCTTCCCATTACACTACATATATCAACACATGAATCAATGAAGCATTAGGTTCTAGTTCAACATGGTTCCACGAAATCTCATGGCTAAAATCAAGTTGTTACTTCTTTAATTGAGATACAAGGAAAAAATTCTTCAAAGAAATAAAACTTAATGGTAGAGATAACAAAAATTAAACCTGACCCACACATGAAATTATATCAAAAGGGAAAATGTACCAAGGATATAACTTTAATTTCTTACAAAAACAATGATTCCCAAGACTTGGAGAGATTCTGAAGAAAACATGGTCAATCAACTTAAATGATAACAGTCAATGATGATTATTGGTATAATATTTTTTATGACTATGGGCCATCACCATTCTATTTACAATCAACTAAATCTTCTATGTTGTCTCTTTCACAAGGATAGGTATGATAAGTTAAGTCTCACATATTTCTATCCAATAAAGTGAGGAACAACAACGACTACCATGCAATGCTTCAAAAGGATCCATATACATTGAGGAATGATAACTATTATTTTATGATAAATAAACTAATAGAATATTCTCCTCTAATGAGCCACTAAAAGACATCAAAAAAGCTTAATAATTACTTTTAATGTTTGGATTATCCTTTCTGATTATCCATACATTTGAGGATGATAAGCTATTTTCAATGTCGGCTGAGTTCCAATTTCTTGCTATAAGGACTTTCAAAACTAATATGGAAACCTAAGGTCTCGATCAAACAAAATCGATACTGGTATGTCATGAAACATTATAATTTCTCATATATAGAGTTTATAAAATACTTCTACCATATTAGATTCATGAATAGAGATTAAGTGGGATGATTTCATGAATAAGTCCACAATAACCCATATGGAATTGTATTTTCAGTCCATTATTGTTAAACCTATAAAAAAATCCATCACTATCTTCTCAAATTTCCACATGGGAATATGCAAGGATTTTAACATACTTTTTAGTCATTGATGATCAATATTGACCTACTAACATGCGATGCATCTTAAGAAGAAAATTCCACTGATATTTTTATTCCAACCCACCAAAACAATGATTTCATCAATTTATACATGTTCTAAATTCTAGGAAGAATTTACCATCTCGAATGGTGGTAGGAATTTTGAACTTGTTCATGATAAGTTGGAGGAACTATAATCTAATATTGAAAACTTAACATATATCAACCATCAAGCTTCCATTCCTCATTAATCCCACACTTTTGAGTCTTGACCTCATGAATATACAATATGTATATGATGTATTATCATCTTTCATATTATCAACAAAATCAGGGAAAACAAACCTATAAAGAAAGATAAAACATCACCTTGCTCAAAACTCACCATTTGCAAATCTTCCATGACTGACATTAGCTTCCATTGATCATAAGCTTCTTTAGACAGCTGATTATTTGACTTCCTTCTTAATGAATCAGCCATAAGGTTCCCATTAACCAGTGTATAGATAACATAAAATTAAAAAATCTTAATATATTTCATCCATCTTTATTTCCATAGATTCAAATCCATTTGTGATAAATATGTTTCAAAATATTGTGATCCATAGACACTCTAAATTTCTCACAAAAAATATAATGATGGAAAAATATTCAATGGATAGACTATAAGATCTAAATAAAAACAATGCATTAAAAAGTTATTGTCATGTACCCATAACTGTTGTGATCCATAATCTATGACATAATCTCACTTCATGAGTGCACAACCCAACCCATATCCCGATGAATCAAAAAATACCACATTAACCGGTCCTTATTCTAGAAATATCAGAATAGGTGATGATATAAGGTGAAACTTAAGCTATTGAAAAGATTTATAAAATTCATCAATCCATTGTAAATGAAATCATTTGATTTTCAAAGAAGTCATCAATTAATCAAGTCATAAATGATCATGAACAAAACATCAGTAATATCCTTCTAATCTAAGAAATCTTCCTGTCTCAAAAGAACTTCTTTTATGGTTTATGAGAGATAAAAGAACTCTATCTTTTCAAGTTATAGGTAAAATTATATTTTATAAATTATGTTACCAAATAATAAAACATATTGTATCTAGAAATCATTATTTTAATGCTTGACATTAGGGTGACATTACCACAAGTCACTAAACACTATATCCATGTATTGTTTATGATCAGTATTACTCCTATAATACACTAAAATATCATCGAGAACCACAACTAAAATGTATTCAAGATACTTTTGAAAGATTAAATTCATCAAATCCATAATAAATAATGTAATATTCATAAAACAATTGTGATGACCACATACTAATAAATGCTATAATGACTCCTAAATGATGTTTTATGAAAATCATCATTCTGAATGTGAAGTTGATGATACCTTGATCATAAATCAATTTTGGAGAACCAATGGGATCTCTTATATTGATAAAATCGGTAATCAATTCGTGGAACCATTTGTTTATTCTTTATGATAACTTGTTTAATCTAATTATAATCTATATAAAGTGGATGAGTTCTGTATGCTTTATTTATGAAAAGAACTGGTACTTCCCATGGAGACATACAAGGTCAAATTGAGCCTTCAATTTCCAACTCTACTAGTTGGTTTTTTTGTTCCCTTAATTTTTTTGGGGATATAAGATAGGATGGAAGTGAAATAATACTTATCCCTTTTAGGATATCAGTCATAAATTCCACTTCTCTTTCTAATGTAAATATAGAGAAATCATCTGGGAAAACATCATAGAAAGTGTCAATGATGGTTGAAAAATATATTTATTAAATTTCATCAGTAGATGTCAATGTAAGCACTATAAAATGATAAGATAAATTTCCAGTTACCACACCAATGGACTTGATATGGTTTCATTCATAGACAAATATCATTTGAAGTGATGGATAACACAATTAGAAGACTTAAAACTCACTTCTCTTGTATAAAAATCGACATGGGACACAAATTTCATCAGAATTATTTACTAAAAATTAGGTTATAAATATCCATATAAATAATATAAAAATCCTAGAATAACCCATCCTCCTTGACTATTATCAAGCATGATACACAAATAAAGGATTTATACTCATGTTATCCAAACTATGTTTGGAGTTTCTACACATTAGGAATCATCACAACATGAAAACCAATAAGATCAATGAAACAAGAATAAATAAAATAACTAGACACACTGATATTAAACCAGGTCTGTATAATGGTACAATTCACCAGAATCACACCTCACACTGTCAAAAGACTATATTAATCATTCATAATCACTTTACCAGCACAATACAATTGCTTATCCACAATCCCTTACTCACTGTTTTAATATTGAGATTGTAGAGTATGAGGATGTGATTTATTATGATGAGATGAGGAGTAAGATGTTAGATAGATATAAGATGTATTCCCAATATCAGGATTTGGAGCGCTACGACAATATCACTGTAGATGCCCCATATGGTTAAAATTGTGAAAAGCTGTAGGTGGTGCAATAAAATATCAATTGATATGCTCAATGAAACCACATTTTAAACAGCCCCACTTACTCTTAGGTTGTGGAGGTAGGTTTAGTTATCCCATGGTCTAATTCTGAAACTTACCACCAATTTGGAAGTAGTTTTCCCTTTTACTCTTATTCCCAACATTGTAATTCCCTTATATTCCCATGGGGATAAACATGATCCCTCTAATCATATTTCTAGAGATATCCCTTTTGGATGCAGGTGCTCTATTTATAATTTTTATATAGTTCATAATAAAAAGGATGAAAATATTTGAGAAAATTTCCAATCATAGGGCCGGTATGAAAATACATTCCTTCAAGGATGTAATTTAAGTTACTTCAGGTGAAAAGTAAACTATGTTCATAAACTTATCCTCATACTCTATCACTGATTGATTATTTTTCTTTAATATTAAGATTTATTTCTAGTGATATGACAGGTGTAAGGATAGAATTTCTTATTAAAAAGTACTTTAAACTCTACTAACATAATACCTTGGTCAAATTTAGCTGAAATAGCTAAATCCTACCATTGGTGTGTCAGGTCCTCAAGCATATACATTTACAACTTGACTTTTACTTCAACTAGTTTTCTATGGAAAGTGAAGATTCAACTAATAATATTTAACCAAAACTCTATGTTTTTAGGATTTGAATACCCCTAAAATATGGATGGAATCTATTTTTGAAGAAAGAAATGGTGATCCACTTGTTTAAGATAATCATTATGAGTTACTTTATCAACAAAATGAAAATCCTAAAAAATTATTTTTAAAATATCTTTGTTCACCAGTAGATGAGGTGAAACAATATTTTTTTAATGCCTCTTCCAATTTATTACTATAAACTCTACCCAGTTCCATTCTATATAACCATATGAAAACTGAATTTAGACTCACTTACTAGTAACTAAAGGATATGAAATTCCATATTACCAAATCATCAAATACAAAAATAATTCTTTTCAAAATATAACCATTGTAGTAATTTTAATCATTTTTTATTGATCACAAAACTAAAGATGATCAATGTTTTTCTAATAGGAAGTATCAACCCAAAAGAATGATATGAAAACTCACTTAGAAGGGTCTTATAAAACTTGTGTACCCAAACCACCTAGGTAAATTGAATTTCAACATAAAAAGTTTAAATGCATATTTTTAATCTATAAAATTTATGTTCCAACATAACTAATCCCTTGAAACAATCCTAAAATATTGATTGGCTAAACAAAACTGATACCTTTTGTAACATCCTACCCTAACTCATTGGATTGAGAAGATATAGAGTTCCACTAACATTAAGTGAAATCCCCATGAAACCAAAGGATGTAAATGAATGTAATGGTATTAAAAATCATTTGGGGGATGATTTTACCTACAGAATACAACAAACTTGTAATGAAACATATTTTTACGAGGATATGAATCATTTTTTTATTCCAATTCATTTAAAGGAACTTATAATGTTAAAAAACCGAGTCACAATGGACAAGATGGATTTCAGGTCCTGTTTAGAGCCCAAAACCCTGGAATTTTAGAAATTTATATTGCCCTCACGGTTAGTAGAAATAGTGTAACAAACACACATAGTTTCTAATAGTAGTGTGGGTTAAGAAAAAGGAGAAGCAAGGGCTGCACAAATTTTCTATAATTGTGTGATCCAAGGTGTACACTTTTGTGAAAACTGCAAAGTTTTGATAGTGGGATTTCACATGGTTTGCACATGGTTAGGGAAATCGTGATCCTTAACCATGTGAGTTATCCCTTTTGAATGTAGCTTGAGGATTATTTTCCCTGGGTTTTTCCAAATTGTGTGACCAAACCATATGAACCCTATTTTGAGGGTGAGATTCCTAAATTTCTCTTAATTAGTTATTAAATCCATTTCTCTTATTTCCCCATTTCATTCAAGAGAACTAGCCCCCTTTTCTCCTCCCAAAGGCCTCTTCTCACATTATTCTAGGATCTTTGATATATCACACAACTAGAATCCATATCAATCATCATAAAAAGCATCATATTAATCTTAGTAAGTTGTAAATTCCTCTTACATTCGATCTCAGTTTATATTCAAATTCATTATGCTATTTAGGTGCAAGTTATTTTACCCTATTCTCAAGGCGTTGGACCATTTGTTCAATTTATCTAAACCTACATAGAATATGAGGCCTCCATCATATGATGAGTCCTAAAAAACACTAATCTATGTGGTCTCATTGATTTCCATAAGAGTTTTAGTGTTTCTGTAGCTTTAAAGTAGTGTCTCGCACCACCATTTTCAATGCTTCACTGTTTAATTAAGTTCTTCATTTTTAATTGATCTACACAACATTATATTCAATCATTGATTATTTTTTAGTAAATGAGAGGATGTAAAACTATGTTATAGACACCCCTTTGGTGTTCTAGAATTAATTTACCCTTATAGTTAATTGTTTATTCGACTAAAATGCATCCTAAACATTCAGATTAGGTTGTAATTGAGTTTTCCCACTCCCATATAAATGTTTAATGAACCGAAATCTCCTCCTAAGTGCTTGGACCAACTTATAATTAGAATTTCCCATGTTGGTAATTTCATTATTGTTAATGGAACCTTCTAAGTGCCTCTTTGAGCATTATTAATTGAATTTCCATGATGTTTTTAATCGAATGGAATCTATTATATTGAAGGGATTGTTTAAGGAGTTTTCCCCTTCATTAAATAAATTATATTGATTGAACGTATTGACTATTAAAGGGTGATAAGGCCATTCTAGTTGTTCATGCTTTATTAAATGACCGTTGTGGGTTGTAATACCTTTTTTTAATTAGAATTGAGATTCATGAGAGGTAATGCCTCATGTATTTTTTTATTATTATGATCACAACTTGATATAGGATATGAAATGATGGTAATGGTTCCATTGGGAATTACAGTTACACACTCCCTTACATTGGGTGTTGAGAATAATGTATCACACCATTAACACTATTTGGACTATGGGCATGATGCACCATGTCCATTGTTCGAGTGTTGACCTGATGAAACACTAAAAATATCGAGTGATGAAGAAGAATACTATAACTCAATATGAGATTTAGGGAATATACCACGTTTCATGTGCTTATAGGATCATTTAGGCTGGTTAAGGATGTCTGAGTTACACCTTGGTCCAGCCAACACCTAGTATTCTAGGTATATGGCCACTTACATCAGCACATTGTTGGTTCATATAAGCAAATGAAATATAAATATATATATATATATATTATTACTTTATATATATAGTTACTCATTAGACATACATTCTGGCCATGAACCAAAGCAGGTAGAGCCAAAAGGTTTTCTTTAGGAACTAGAGCAGGCAATTATATATTTATTCACAATTTTCAATTATTTATTTATACCTACACAATATTTAGCAATGAGAACTTCTTGGATTATGTCTAGACACCATTTGTGGTGGCCTAATGGGATTTTATCTCACAACCTACTCGAACCACCTTTGGTACTTTAGTGGATTACTTGTCTACAGGTATGGATAAGGTAAAGCTCTCTACTATATATATTTGACATGCTTGACCTGTAGATGGAGTATAGGAGCATAAGACTGAGCATATTTCCAAGATGAAAGTAGAGAAACCTTTTTTTTATTTTTGAAGTTTTTTATAGCATGATTATATACACATGTCCCCTATTCCCCTTTTGTATATCATCATTCCATGAATCTATGTATATGAAACCGCTTAGTGGATTTTGATATTATTACTCATTTGATCAGTTTTTTATTCTTCCACTGCTTATTTAATTTTTCTGATTATATATGCTTATGCATTTTTATGTTCGTGGTTATATCCACTCTTTCACTCTGACATGAGGGTATAGTCTCCCCACTATTCAACCTTCACACCTATACTTCTTGTAATTAGCCTCTAATACATGAGGAGGTGCGCTTGAGTCCATTTGGACCATCGGCTTAGGTCACCAGTTAAGTGGATCTCAGGTCGGGACATTACAGTGGTATCAGATCATATTTATCATTTTCACACTATTAGGGTATTATACAGGAGACTATGATTTAAATGAATTTTTAAATAACCCTGTTCTTGGATATAGCTAACCCATGTATAGGGGAAACCCAAATTAAATGAAATTGTAAATTACTGTTATTGATTATTCTTGTAATAGTTGATACGACATCACCAATGGGTGACACACTTGTTTTATGATATTATTATTATTGTTATTATTGAAATTATATTTCTATTACAATAGCCTAATGAAATGAGGGAGTTGCATAACATAAATCATTATAGGCATAATATTACTAATATTCCATTCATTCTACCATGTCACCTCTATTTTTAGAATGTATTTTCTTGATAAATATTGTTAGTGACATGATTATTCTTTGAAAAGTGCCAAACTTTCTCACAGATATTGGAAAAAATAATTGAAACTTAAAGTGATTATCTTAACCTGACAATGTTTTCCTACATAGGATAAATCATACAATTTAAGCAGTTAATTATGGAACATTGATCCATGGAACGCTGGTCACATGGACTGGAACTTGTTATGGTAAGGAGTATGGGACCTTATAGATAAAAAATGTCATGACACTTAATTAAACCATTTAATGAGATTCAAATATCTGAATGATAAAAAATTTAGAATGAATATGACTTTTAAAGTAATAATGAATATCTTATATATGTGAATTACATACTTTGACCCAAACTTGGATGTAATAGTTGGTACAGGTATATCTTTTATGTTCTCATGACCATTATGGTCTCTCATACTACCTAAACCTGAATTTTAAAGTAGAAAGAGAGGCGTGATAATTTCTATAGGAAGGATATGCACCTGTCCTACTTTTCTATCTTAAATATTTTCAATTGTTAAATATTTTATGAGCTGTTCATTTAGCATTATAGAATCATGCCTCCATGACGTCCTCTAGTCATACGCCTGGATGGCGGTGATAACCATGCACCTAAGCTGGTGGGCCTTGAGAAGCCAATTATTCCTTCTACAATGACACATGTGGAACCCCTTCATGTTATTGATATGGGAACTGAGATCCTATTCTATGAGGGCCTTCTACATATAATTCAGAATATGAACGGTTTTTTTGACCTTCCCCGATTATGGAAGATTTGACTTAAAAATTCCATCAGCAACATCCTCCCACATTTTTGGGGTATAGAAGACCACACACTATTGAATCATGGACCGATGATATTATTTCTATATTCAAGAATTTGGAGATGCATATAGAGTAGAGGATCATACTTTCTATGTATATTCTACATGATTGTACCAATCATTCCTAGGATGTTATTACCCAAATAGATTGACATAGAGATATTATTTGGGAAAATTTATAGACTATTTTCTATGACTATTTCTTTCCCCAGACTCCAAGGGATAATAGAGCGAGAGAATTCATAAACTTGAAGTATAAAGCTATTTTTGTTATGGAATGCGTTGATCATTTTACGAAGCTACAACCATTAGCTTATACTATAAAGGGTGATGTTATAATAACCACCAGGAAATTCATGGATGGGATGGTATATTCCATCTGATCATAGGTTAATATATTTAGTTTGATTACCATTTCTAAAATCATCAATAAAGTCATTTTTACAAAAAAAGGATTGAGGAAACTAATGGTGTAAGTCAGTGGGGTTCGACACCTAGTTCTATCAATGTTACTTATTCTTGGAGAAAGAGATGCTTCAAGGTCTCTCACTGAGGTAAAAGCAGTCATAATCTTCTTGATGATAGTTTCTTGATATGTCACCAATGTGAGAAGTTGATACCCATGAGGCCACAATGCTTACAAGATTCAGTGTAATGCAGTGGTAGTGGAAGGATGGGCTATATCTAGCATTTCTCTAGAACTTCTCCATCAACTCCTAGCAAGTGGGGATATAATCCAACCCCATAGTCTAGATTGGGGATAATAAGATTATTCCTGGAAGGTAGTTGGAATACCACATGCTACTCAGGATAAGGTGTCAGTCAAGGAAGAGATAGTTAGACTCATGATTCTCATCACCAATAGAGAGGGATTTCTCAGGGTTGTCAGGGAGTGACTCAGGGATACGGTACATTCCATTTACATGTAGTCTAGCCTATTTTGAAGGAACATAGTGCTATAACTTCTATAGTTTGAGGCACTATTCTAGTAGCCTATATTTTAGTGTCTTATTTATTAGGTACAGGTTCATATAAATCTTATATATCTGAGACTATTATGGATAGTTCATGCCTCAATATTAAAAACTTTTATGGTGTTATAATTCTAGATACCCCGTTAGGTATCTGATCATAAAGAGTTCACCATTGTATGAATTTCCACCTTGAGATAGGCAAATAACTCTTCAAAAGGAATATTTTCAACCTCTACATGACAAGATTTGATGTAATCATTAGTATGGACTGGTTAGTTCCCTATCGATCCCACATATACTTATATCATCGAAGGGTGATTTATACATCACCAAAGGGAAGTATAAATGTGCATAATGGAGAATGAGATATGCAAGAAACACAATCGGTACCTGAACATCAGAGGATTTTAAATGTTATAGATCAGAATAAAAGTCTTTTTGTGGATGACCAGGGGTTAAAACCTTCTATTTTCCTCCTTTAAGGGATAATTTCAGAGATGTATTTCTTGAAAACTTCTATGTTCTACCTTTTGTGAGAGTGGTAGAATTCACCATTGATCTAGTTTAAGGAGCAACCACAGTGATCATTTCTCCTTATAGGATGAAACCAATAGAGCTTCGAGAGCTCAAGGAGCAGTTAGAGGATTTGTAAGCTAATGGATTCAGGTACCCCAACACTTCTCGTTGGGGTTCACCGGTCATTGTTTCCAAGAATTCAGATGGTACACTCAAGATTTTCATGAATTATCCTTGATTGAACTAGTTAACAGTAAGGAATCAATATCCACTACCTGGAATAAATGTCCTCTTTAATCATTTTCTAGGAGAGAGAGTGTTTTCAAAGATAGATTGGAGATTGGGCTATCATCAAGTGCGTGTTAGGTCATTAGACATAAATTTCAAAACTTTATAGAGAAGGTATATTTTATAAAAGTACATGTATATTTCATTCGGACTCATGAACACGCCTAATATTTTAATAGATATTATGAATCAGTTTTTTCACCAGTATCTAGATTCATTCATTATAGTATTTATTGAAGATATCTTAGTGTATTCATTCTCTAGATATGACTATTCAAACCTTATTGAGATCATGATGAATACATTGAGAGAGAATCAGCTTTATTCTAGGCTCAGTAAATTCCACTTTTAGATTGAAAAATTCCACTTATTGGGTTACATTATCTCGAAGTCAGGAGTTTTAGAAGACCCATAGAAAGTTGGAGATATAGTTTCCTAGGATAATCCAAAGAACATTTTTTAAATATAGATCTTCTCAGGGATAGGTGGATATTACAGATGCTTCATATAGGATTTATCATGCCTTGTAGTACTACTTACGATCTTGATAAAGAAGGGTGTAAAAGTTGTATTGTTAGAAGCTTGTGATGCTTACTTTCAAGAGTTGAAGGGATGTCTGACTTTAGCACCAATACTGAATTTAAAAAAGACAAGAAGAAGGTATAATGTTTATTGTGAAACATCATTTATCGAGCTTGGATCTATCTTGATGTAGGATGAGTGAGTTATAGCGTATGAGTCTAATATTCAAGGAACCATGAGCACAATTACTCGATGCATGGCCTTGAGCTTGCTGGTGTAGTTCATGCCTTAAACTATTGAAGAAACTATCTACTTGGAGAGTGTTATATGGTATTCATTGATCTCAAAATCCTTAAGTACATATTTATGTAGTGAGATCCAAATCTCAGAAAACATAGGTGGGTTGATTACCTATAGTCATTTGATTTTGACCTTGCCTACATGAATAGTAAAGGCAATATAGTGGCAAATTATATGTGTGGGAAGAGTCAAGTACATGTGGTTCAAGAGGATAGTGGTGAATTGAAACTAATTAAATTGTTTTTAGAGATGGAAATTGAGGTTTTGGAGGATCAAGGTCAGAAAATCCTTACGAACTTAGCCATAACCTCTACTCTTCTGTAACAGTTAAGAATGAGGAAACTATCTAATCCTGATGGCCTTTTACTAAGGGAAATCATCAAATATGATGATACATCTTCATGTTAAACATGTATGGGGAAGATACTTTACTATTCCATGGGAATGTATGGGTTGCAATAGACATAAGACAGGAGTTTATTGAAGGATTTCATGCCTCATCATGGGAAGTTCACTCCAATGTCACTAAGATGTATCCAGATCTACAATGATAGTATTGGTGTCCTGGCATGAAACCGAATATTTGTAGCTTAATCACTCAATGTTCCACCCACCAGTTAGTGAAGGTGGAACATTAGTGTATGATATGGCTTTTACATATGTTTTCCATTCCTGAGTAGAAATACGAATATTTTGTGAAGGATTTCATGACAGGTTTACCTAGATCACCTCATGGAAATGATATAGTGTGGGATGTCCGTGATCATTTGAAAAATGTCAAACACTTCTTACCTATGCTAGAGACCTTCTCGATAGATGATACAAGGAAGATATACATTAGGGAGGCTATATGTATTCATTTATCTCCTCATTCTATCATTTTAGATTGAGGAACTTGCTTTACATCACGGTTCTAGAAGGGTTTACAGAAGGCCTTTGGTACACAAGTGATTTTGATAATGGCCCATCACCCAGAGATTAATATTCAAGTATTAGAAGACATTCCTTGTGCATGTTTCCTTGACTTTGGGGGATCATGGGATAAGGAAATTCCCCTCACCAAGTTTTATTATAATAACATCTTTTAGGATAACATTGAGATGGATCCTTATGAAGCTTTATATGGTATACATTTTCATTCACCTATGTTCTAGCTTGAGGAAAGAGAGTCATATTTTGTTGGACCGTCTTTCATTCAAGAGACTATAGAGTAGGTCCACTTGATCAGAAAGAGCATAATGAAATCTGAATACCGACATTAGTCATATTCTAATAGACACCAGCGAACTCTTGAGTTCGATGTCAGAGATCATGTTTTATTCTGATTCTCGCCGAATAGGGGCCATAGACATATTTATAGGTAGGTTAGGCTCTCACCTAGGTTCATTGGACCCTTCAAGGTTGTGAAACAGATCAGAACAATGTTATACAAGAGAGAACATCCTCAGATATAGCGGTCTATACATGAAGTCTTATATGTATCTCATATTTTTTGATATTATCTAGACCCATCACATGTACTTCATCCTGATGAGTTTGATTTGGATGAATATTCTCCTTTTGAGGAGTATCCCATTCGTATTGTCGATCAGATCAAGAAGAAAATTTGAGGAATTCCATTTATTTTGGTAAGGGTAATATAGAATCATGATCAAGTACATGATGAGACCTAGGATCAGGAAGATCACATATGAGCTCTGTGGCTAGAACTCTTTACTGACGATACCTCTCTATCTGTAGATGTCCAACTTGGGGATGATTTGCTTTAAGGATGAGAGGTTGTAACCACCAATATTTTTAAGAGGGTATGGATCTTCTGTTTTTGTTTAAATTCTTTTAAAAGGCCCTTATAATGTTAACTAATGGAGTCATGGGGGACGCTAGCTTGTCTAAGGCTTGTTCGGTGCTTGGAACCCCATAATTTTAGATAATGAATTGGGGTGAATGGTTAATAGAAATAGTGCTACCCATACCATATGAACTCTACTAACCATGTTGGGTTAGATAGAGGAGAATCATGGTCCACATAGTTTTTATGCAATCGTGCGACCTACTGTGCATGCCTGTGTGATAACTAAAGAGTTTTGATAGTGGGATTTTGAATGGTTTGTGCATAGTTAGGGACACCGTGCTCCTTAATCGTAAGAGTTATCTATTTGGGTAGTGTCTTGAGAATGGTTTTTACATGTTTTGGATAAAACATTCATCCTAACCATTCACCACTATTTTGAGGTTGAAATTACTAAATTTCCCAAAATCAGTTATTAAACCCATTTCCCACTTTTCCCTCTTTCATTCTAGAAGACCACCCCCTTCTCTCCTCCGAAGGCCTCTTCTCCTATTATTCTATGATCTTTCATATCTAAAATGACCAAACACTAAATCAAGAACTATTTGAATCATTGGATCCATATTAGTAAGATCTATATTCCTCTTACCTTCTATCTAAGTTCATCTTTGGATCCATGGAAACATTTAGTGGTAAGAACTTTTTCCCTTTTTTGAAGGCATTGATCCATTTATTTAATTTATCTAAGCCTACTTTTAATATGAGTCCTCCATCTGAAGATGAGTTGTCAATGACCCTATAATAGGTTGCCTCATCATTTTACCCAAGGGTTTCTGTGTTTCGGTATCCTTGACATAGTTCCTAATTCTATCCTTTTCCACAGGTCGCCATTTAATTGAGTTCTTCATATTAAATTTATATATGCACCTTGAGATACACCAATTAATATTATTTAGTAAATTAGATGAATTTTACCTCTATTATGGACACTCCTTGGGTGTTCTGGCTTGAATTGGACCTTATATTTAATTATCTATTTGACCAGAATGGATCATAAGTGTTCATATTAGGTTTTATTTGAGTTTTCTGACTACTATATAAATGTTTAATGAACTAAAGAAACCTATTAAGTTCCTATCCCAACTCATAATTAGAATTTAAAATGTAATAAATTCCCATCATTGGTAATGTAACCTTCCATGTGCCTCTTTGAGATTTATAAATTTAATTTCCAAGTGATATTTAATCAAATGGCATGTATGAAATTGAAGTGATTTTTCATGGTGGATTTTCCTTATTTAAATATATTAAATAGATTTAATGTAATGACTATTAAAGGGTTGTAAGGACACACCATTTTTTCAAGATTTATTAAATGCTCATTGTGGGTTTCAACACCTTGTTGGTAATTGGACTTGACTATTAAGATGCATGAGATGTAATTCCTTATATATTTTATTATTATTATGATTAGGACATTTATATAGGATGTGTAATGACGGTAAGGGTACTATTGTTCATGGTGGTTACATGATCCCTTACATCAGGTGTCGAGCATGGAATTTCACACCATTGACAGTATTTGGATGGTGATCCTCATGTAAAATGTCCCTTGTTTGAGTTTTGAAATGATGGATCACTCACTATATCAAGTTATGAGAATGAAGAATCTTACTCATCATGATATTTAGGTAATATAACCTTTTTCTTTATCTTATAGGCTCATTTGCGCTGGTTATAGATGTTTGAGTTATGCCTCGGTCCTACCTGCACCTGGTATTCTAGATATACGGCCACTTACATCCACATGTATTTGGTTTACATAGGTGGATTAAATATATAACTATACCATATATATATATATATATATATTATTACATTATATATGTAGTTACTCATCACAAACACATTTAAACTATGGACCAAAGCATGTAGATCCACCAGGTGTCCTTTAGAAACCTAGGTGGGCTATTATTTATTTATTTAGAATTGTATATTACTTATTGATATCTAAAAACTATTTATATATGATAATTTCATGCATTATTTCTAGAAATCATTGGTGGATGAGTATGGAGATTTTATCTCACACCCTACCCAGTCCACCTTTGGTACCCGAGTAGAATACTTTTCTGCATGCATGGATAAGGGAAAACACTTTGTTATTGATATTTGACATGCTTGACCTGGAGATGGAGAATATGAGAAGAGGATTGAGCATATGGTCCAGATTCTAGTGGAGTTTTATTTTGTTGTTTTTTAGTTTTTTATAGAATGATTGTATATTCCCATAAACTATTCCCCTTCAGTATATTAGCATGCCATGAATCCATGTATATGACATTGCTTAGTGAATTTTGATATTATTACCCAGTTTCTCAGTTATTTATTCTTATGCTGCTTATTTATTCTATCATATTATATATGATTTCCCAATTATATATTCATGGTTATATAAACTATTACACTTTGACATGAGGGTATAGTCTCCCCACCATACCACCTTTACACCCTCTCTTTTAGTTGGCAACCTCTAGCATATGGGGAGGTGTGCTTGAGGCCATGTGACCCACTGGCTCAGGGCACATGTTAAGTGGATCCTGGTTTGGGATGTTACAAAGTGTCATCATAGCATATTATTCATTTATCTTACTATTTGGTTATTATACAAGAAATGAGGAGTTAAATTAATTTTGAAATGACCATGTGTCGGGATGTTGCTAACCCATGTTTAGGGGAAACCCGAATTACCTAGGATGGGAAATTGGAGTTATTGATTATGCTTGTTAAGGTTGATACGACTTCCCCATTGGGTGACACACATGGTTTATGGTAGTATTATTATTTATATTATTGAAATGATATTTCTTTTTTCCATGGCCCAATGAAATGATGGTGTTTCATAAGATGCATCATTATAGGCACAATAGGACTAACATGGTATACAATATTCCATGTCACATCTAATTTTTAGCATGATTTTTCTTGTTACATATTTTTAGTGCCTTGATTATGTATTGTAATGTATTGAAAATTCTCATAGGGAATGTAAAGAAAAATTAACATTTAAAGTGTCTACTTTAACATAATAGTTTTTTCCTACATATGTAAAAGTAAAATGATTAAGCAGTTAACTATGGAGTGTTGATCCGGGGACCATTGGTCACATGGGATAAAATGTGTTATGGTATGGGTTAAGTGGATTCTATATTTTGGATCAAAAGGTGTGTTGAACCTTATGGATCAAAAATGGTAATCCTCTTAATTCAACTATTTAAAAATATTTAAATATTTTAATGAGCACAAATTTAGAATGAATATGACTTTTAAAGTATGAATGAAAATATTATATATGTGAAACATAGAATTTTACCCAAACCGTAACTTTTTAGTGGGTCATGGGGTATATTTTATGTTCTCATGACCATTATGGTCTCTTCTACCAATTATACAAGGATTTTGGAGTAGGGAGAGAGGTGTGATCATTTCTATTGGAAGGATATGCACTTGTACTAGTTTTCCATATATAATATTTTCCAATGTTAAATATATTATGAGGTGTGTGTTTTGGAAATTTATCATCATGCCTCTATGAAGTCCTCTAGTCATAGGCCCTGAAGTTAGTGATGACCATTGTCCCAACTAGTCCCTCAGGGCCCGTTCCATGACTACCCCAACCCCACCTTCCATAGGCCAGGGGCTGTCAACTAGCACCGGGAAGGCGTATCCCTAAAATGGGAAGGCATTCCCTTTAAACATGTACAAAAACACAAAGTGAAATACAAAAAGAAGAAACTACGAAGTAAACTAGAATAATAAAAGAGTTCTGAAAGTAAAAGGGGCTGGAATACAAGACCAACTAGAAAAGTACATGTATAACTGAAAAGTACAAAATAGATGAAAGGTGAAATGAAGATCCTTGATCATCCACCATAGATCCTACCTAAAGGGTAGGTACAACTCACGATCTGTAGTCCCTGCATCACGTCACACCAAATGGTCCACCTCCGAGCACCGTCCAGTCCTGGATCCCTCAAACCTCAACCCAACTGCTCATCGTCTGCACAAGACACCACATGGTGTGGGCGTATCCCATGAAGGGGTGAGTATAATGATACTCAGTAGGGACCCCAAGACCCCCGAAGGTCTCTCATAATTATTCAAGGAAAAATACATATCATGATCTCAATCACAAAGCACAAATCAATAGACACATCTCAATTAGAGTCTCAGCTCAAACTAGGTATACAACTTAGAGAAACAAGACTATGATTCTGACCCACATAGGATCATTATGAATGATGATAGCCAGCCACAGATTCTCTAGGCCTAAGAATAAGTAACATTCCCAGTCATAACATGGAACTCCTCGACTGCTGGAGAACCCCTCCTCTATCGAGTGCAGTGGGCCCACCGCGTCACACAAAGGCACTTCCCACTAACCTTGAACTGTTGAGGTACTCCTACCCATCATGTACCATTGGTCTTCCTGGTCACATAGAGCTTCTATCCCATCATGGCCTATAGAGGTACTCCTCCCTATCATGTACCGTGGCTGTCGAGTCACACCGAGTCGAAAAGTAAGCAGTCGTCAGGTCTCAGCCAGTCACATGGTTCCGTATGTAGCGCGCTTGGGAGAATCGTTCCCCAAGCCATCAGTCATATTTCAACTAGAATTAAGTCTCACAAAGAAGTAACCTGATGATCTGACATGTCATAAGTGTTCCAACGCAACAGGAGGCACGTTAATCGGACGCCCGGTCTGTGCGTTATCAGTATTTCAGTGCTGAGGGCCCAGTTAGATTTGGGTGTGATCCAACTCGGTCATACTCAAAGCTTCTACAAAACTCCCATAGAGTAATTCAAAAGGACCACCTAAATCCAAGTATCTCTAATCCCAATATGGTTTTTCAAACGGACGTTCGTTTTAGAAGCTACTGTAACACCCCAAGATTTCATAGTGTGTTATTTCTTCAAAATAATTCAATAACTTGCACTACACGCAACACTGAGTTCAATCACACCATGACTTACAAAAAAAAAAAGACATTCAAAAGAGGTTATGAATAGTATTATCTAAATTTTAAACTTTATATAATCCTTATAATTTTAGAATCCATATTATGAGTTTCTTAGATATAATGCAAGAACAAATTCATTTTCAGTATTGCACTTTTATCAACTTTTAATAGTGAACCCTTTTTAAATACAATATTTTAAACTTTTTGACTAAATGGGGACATCAAAAATTTAAAATGAAACATCCCAAGCTTCCACGGTACACTTTCTTTGAATAATACAGTAGCGTGTGTTGTACACAACCTTGAGTTTTAACACACACCACAACCAATCAAACTAGCTGTTATGAATAGTAATACCTACTTTTTAAAATTATATATATTTTATATTTTAAAATGGACTTCATCTTTGGATTCATAATATCAAAATTAGCCTAGGGTGAAATTTTGGTACTTTTCGGATAACTTTTATATTTTGATGAATAGTGAAAATTACTAAATTTTAATTAAAAACAACTTTTTTAATCAAAATAATTAATATTGATAAATTATGAATTTGAGTGGTTTTAAAGTATATTTAGAATATATTTTTACCATTTAATATAATGTTGGTCATTGGAAATAATTTTACAATTAAACCGAACATAAACAAGTGTCAATCTTTTGATAGTTATTATCTCTTAAAAACACGCTTTTTGTTTTGACAGCGGGAATTAATTTTAAATTAATTTCTGCCACTTCTGTGTTTTGAATTTAGGAAAATGGATTCCATATTTGGAATCAGGATGTTCAAATTGTGTAAATAGGTAACTTTTATTTTTAGACATTTTGAATAATTACTGCGGTAAATATTTTATTTACCATGGTTAAGGGTAAATCTGGTAAATAAGGGTTAAAAAATAATATTATAATAATACTAAATTACCCTAAAACGTGTCTTAACCCTATTGGTTGATACATGGTCGACCATGGGCATCTTTGTGTCAATTTTGGGACCCCATGGATCCACTTGTAAGTGATAATGACACTTTATTTTAATTTAGTTAAAATGAATACAAAAATGACACAAGCATATATCTTTTAGAACAACAACTGTTACATAGGGTTATATATGTTGGATTTTAGATTATAAATATTCATTAGAAATCTAAAAATATTTCCTACATAATTATATTTTATTTATAATTTTTAGACATTAAATAATATATTTTATTTATGACACAATGATGATGCAGTAATTACTATAATAGTGAAAAATTAAAATAATTGATATTATAAATACCCAAATAAATATAATATGAAACTTTTAATGAATTAAACTAATTTTCTAGGATAATATGATATATTAGGATTGATTTAATTGACGTTTTTCGAAGTAATCAATCTGTTATGAGTTTCACAAAAATCAACTATTGAATAGTGTCAAAATTGACATAAAAGAGTTCTTAAAACAAATATTTTATTATTAATTGATATTAAATTCCTAAAAATCTAAGGTTCATCCAAGAGACTTATATCATGATAGCTTCATCATTAATGTACCACTTGGGGGTCGCTTGGATGTATATAGTAAGTTTATTAACCATATTATATAAAAATACAAAGAGACATTGTAAAAGTGAAACTAATTAACTTAGAGTTAATACTTAAAGATAAGGTTAATATAAGTACCCAAACCTGTATAAATTCTATTGGTTGAGTGGTTTTCGACCTATCCCCACCTTAACCTTTGAATAATCAACTTTGGAGCCATTAGAAACCGAATATGAATTTATTATAAATTAATATTTCTAGCTTTTCCAAAGGTGGCCCTCACCCCTCTTATAAAAGGGCACTCCTCCTTCTCATTTCTTCACACCTCTAAAGCCTTTTGGTTCGGCCAAAATCTGCCCAAATACTCTCCCAACATCCCTCAATACAACCTAGAGGCCTTAGTTTGATCAGAAAGCCAACCTAAGGAGCCCTTTTGATCAAATCAAAAGGAAGAACCCGAAGAAGAGGTAATGTTTTCACCACCCCTTTTCAAGTTCCATTCTTCTTCCACTTCTTCTTCCTTTGTTCTTAACATTATAAAGTAATAACTCAAGTATCTCACATATACTGTGATGTTATTATAAATATGGTACAACCATATTCAGTATTCTATCCACCCTTTGAATAATATGTCACCATACGTGCGTACGTACGGCTTACCGTCTCCACGTCGTGGTGTAATTGTTATTCAATATATTATTATTTGGATGGGTATAATAATGATGTGTAACTCATGTAAATAATAAATATAACATGTTAATGATTCTTTATATATGATATACCATCCATTTATATATTATTTTAATATCAAATAATGATATTGTCGCTCGTGCGTACGTACGGACTACCGTCTCCACGAACGCGATGAGATTCATTCTCCATCGTATCCATTCAAGTATAATTATCATTTGATGATTTAAAAATGATGTTTAAGGACTTGATATCATTCTGGATATGAATAATAAACAACCTATCCTTTACAAAAAGGTCTTACGTAACAAAACATATAAAAGAAAACAAGTAAGTTAACACCCGAAACAACGATAATACTAAGATATTATTATAAATCGATATTAAAAGATCATATATGATATCATATTAATGTATATGATTCTTGTATAATTTAGTAACAATTATTTCACCATTATACAGGAGGTTAACCTACCCCAACCAAGGAAAAAGTACAAGGTAAGGGTTATTTCACAATCTCTTCATTATCCGAGGTTGTTTATACGTAATAATCTACTGGGATCTCTTTATCATCCACATCCATGTTTCTTCAAAATGTATTGCAAAACATTTTTATTATTTACAATAATATGGGTTAAAGTCAATTATACCCTTGTTTGACTTTTTATAAGAGGAATATTTCCGTCATTTTCAAAACAAGGTCCTTTTTAACCTTTTCGACAGAATTAAGGTAAGAATGTTTTTTTAACTTATACGGAGGGTGCGGTTATTTTCCGCAATTATAAAATATTCAAAGTTTTCTTTACAAGTTTATAAGGATATTTTCAAATTAAATGTTTTCTTTTATAATTATGTGACTTTTAAATTATTTCAAAAAAATATATATTTCTCTCAAAAATATGAAAATCCAGTGCAAATGTATACGTATTTAACGCAAGCTTAAAAATGATTTCAGAAAACCTGACTCTCGAGTGTGGTAGATAGGAAGGGATTGGGAGTGGACCCATCATGGCCTATAATTAGTCGAGAAGTCTCATAATTAGTTATTTTGTTTTCAGAAGCTTGCATAATGATTTCAGAAAAACACTGGAGTATTTTTTAGCAATTTTAAACGTAAGTATCTTCTAAAAAAAATTACATCGGTAGGTCTCATGAGACAAACTAGTGTCTTGGCACAAGGCCTTGACAAAATATTATTTGTAGTCTTGGCACGAGGCCTTGACTATGTGGTTATGATAGTCTGGCATTATGCATTCCAACATTATGAAAGTGGTTATTGATTTTTGCATGTGATTATTCGATTAGTAGAATATCCATGCGAATAAGTAAATGGAATTATTTCATTTTATTTATGCCATACCATGTTGAAAGTTCATATTTAAAAGGATTTTGTTTTAGTTATACATTGCCTTAAATTTTTATTCTTATTTATGAAAGTTTCCGCTATATTGTTATCCTTACTGGGCATTTGAGCTCACCCCTTTTCTATGTTTTATTTTTCCAAGGATGTGAAGAAGTAAGTTATGAATGACCTGCAGGGATATTATGTGGGGATATGAGTGTGGATTATGGAGACAATATGTTGTTGTAGTAGTTTTTCGTTTAATGATGTAATGTAAAACTTATGAATATATCTAGTGTTTCCAAGGCTACTAAACCAATCGGTCTTTCGAGATTTGATCTTTCTTGTGATCATGCCAATGTTATGTAATAATGCACCGACTCTGGGTAACTAGGGTCGGGGCGTTACAGCTATGACCTATTTTGTGTAATTAGTTGGTACGGGGTCCGGGTCTGGTCCGCCTCGGTCAGACAGGCCCGACTCGGTTCGGCATGGGCCGACCCAGATTGACCTGGGTTGACCCTGACCAACTTGATTCCTACCCGACCTAGGTCAACCCAGCCATTTGGGCCCGGCCTGACCCAGCTGGGCCGCTGGGCCACGGGTCAGCCCAATGAGCGACAGGTCAGTCCGTTGGGTCGACCCGACGGTGCCACCTTCTTAGCGGCGCACGCCGCTAGGGATACATAGACATGATGTGTCTGGGTAGGGATGACGTGTCATGGAGCCATTCCAGCGGGTCTACCTGCAGGGGTTGACCCAACGCGGAGCCACGTGGCCCTGCAGGTCCTCCATGCCGTGACCGACAGGCTGCAGCTTTGCCGCTGGGTGCGGCGCTGGCACATGCCCTGTCCTCCGGCTGCTGGTCGAACCGATTCCCCCCTACTCCTACCACGGTCATTGAAGGCCGCAGTCTTGTTGCGGCGTGGGTGCTCCACAAGGGGAATTCCCCACCTCCGCTCCGTCGGTTCCGTTGCAGCCGGCCGATGTGTCGGTCGACCTATCCAGTGGCGCGCGATGGCCCACTACGCCGTCACCTGCAGCCGACCGGCGTGTCAGCCGCCTTCATCTAGTCACTGCGTCTAACGATCTGCAAACTCCTTTGTTCATTGGCGGTGTGCGACGGTGCGCCGCACCTCCTCCATGGCCGGCCGGTGTCGGCCGCTCCGATGACCACTGCGGCTTTGTGCCGTGACCTCCTCTTGCAGTGTGTGCCAACGCACTATCCCCAACATAGTTGGTCTATATCACCACGTCGTCGGTGTTTCATGGTTGTGCAAAAGTAGCAAAGCAGTGAAGGGTTCCTGCTGGGTTCGTTTGGCTTGCCTCCTCCGTGTTAGCTCAGAAACATGAGGGGGTTAAGTGTGTAACAAACTTTGGAATTTTAATTAAGATAAACCCCACAAAGATACCCTGCAACAAACTCCCACAAGAAAAAATTAATCGCGAATCAACCCGTTAGTTAGTTGGTCTGTATTCATCGTATTATTCTAGAACAGGGAAGAAGAAATCATTCAAAAAAATGTAACAGAAAAAACCCCCTACCTCGTAAACCTATTGGAGAGCATCCATACTTGAATGTGGGCCACGTTCTTTATTCCCGTAACTGGTTCCCAATGTTGCCACTTGTACATCGTCCTTCGGTTCATGGTTTTTGTCTGCCATCACCTCCAACTAGGATCGGCTCTCTTCTCTATGGTTCTGGCATCGCAGCACTCCTTCAGCACTTCATTTCTTGGAGAAGCTATGCTGGTACCTCCTCCCAAGCTTCATATATATAGGAGAAGGGGAGGGTAAGTAACGATGTTGGTAATTAATGGGGGTTTATAAATTAGGAATCTTTGTAATTTCCCAATGACGTCATTACTTAGGGTTGGCAGGTCAAGACATTTATTTTCTTGACACATCGCTGTCCCCACACACCTCTTGTTCTTTGGAGGAGAAGAAAGAAAATAAAATAATAAAATTATTTTATTTCATTTCTTTTAAAAAGTCACAAAACATAACTTTTTCTCCAGACCTACTATGGTCAAAATAAAGTATCCTTTAAGCGAATCCCAGTGCTGTAGATTCAACGGTGCCCTCATATTTTTAATCCATGTACCGGTTCAAAAGTTAGAAAACGCTGCTCATGCGTTTACTAAATGTACCTTAAAAAAGTTCAATAAATTATTAAAATTCACCCTCGACCCGCGCCTGTCAAGGTTTTGATCTGCCTAAGGAGAAAACTCCCCAAATAGACCAATGGTACTCTCATATTTTCAATCCAAGTTACCATTTAGAAGTTATGGATTTTACAATAAAATAATTATCACTTAATTATTTTATTTACAACCAAAAACTAACATTCCCTGGTGGCCCGCGCTGGCCAATGTTTTTATCAGCCTAAGGAAAGAATACCCTTATGAGTTCAGCAGTGGTCTTATATTTTCAATTCAAGTTACCATTCGTTAGTTATAATCATTTGAAAAATAAAATAATTTTATTTAATTATTTTATTTACGGTTATCCCATTTTCAGGTTTTCTCACAGGAGGCTCGCTCCGAGTAAACTTAAGTCACGCCTAGGGTAAACCCACCATCCTGAGTGCAGCAGTGCCCTCCGATTTCTAATCCAGGTAACCTTTTAAGAGTTATTCCACTTTTTTAGGAAAACTGCTTACACATGCTAATTAAAGTTTAACAAAACTTTGACGGATCATTCCGGGCACTCTGGGCCTCATAATCACGTGCCGCTAGATTTCTAGGTCTCAAAATAATTCCATATAATTAAAAAAATTATACAGAAATTCTGGGACATTACAACCATTCACACGAGGTGGTGGGACTTGAGCTTCCTATGATTCCTCATACACTACCACTTGTGGTACCTCTTCCTATTACAAATATGGGCACTGATGCCTATTTTCGAGTGGAATTTCTACATATGCTATAGAATATGCATCATGTTATTTGACCTTCCCCGATTATGGAAGGGTTGTCATTGGAATTTTAGAATTAGTATCCCCCACCTTTTCTGGGGATGGCGGGCCACACTCTACAGAGTTATGGTTCGAACGTATTATTTCTATATTTTGAGCATCTGGAGACACATCCAGAGTGGATGGTCAAACTTGATGCATACATGTTGTGTGATTCTACCAAGTAGTGGTGGGATTCTATTACCTATGAAAATTAGTATAGATATGTTTTTGAAATATTTTTAGACTATTTTCTAAGAATATTTCTTTTCCCAGACCCTAAGAGATGACATAGGAAGAGAATTCAATAATTTACAGTAGGGGGTATGTTAGTTATGTAATAATATTCTCCTTTTACCAAGTTGAAGGAGTTCATTCCTGCTGTAGCGGGTGATGTTATTATGACCACAAGAAGATTCGTGGATGTGATAGTATATGCCATATGATCACATGTCAATTTATTTAAGTTTACTACCATTTTATAAATCATAAAGTATGCCCTTTTTGTAAAGTGAAATTTAAGGGAAGATGACGGTGTGAGTCAGGGCTGTTCGACACACAGATCCATCAATGTTTCTTCTTTTGGTTGAAGGATACTTTTTTTGGTTTCTCAAAGAGGAAGCAGTAGTAAGGCTCCCCACACTGATAGATTTTTGACATGAAACCAATACAAGAATCCTGTATACACAAATCCATAGTGCTTATGTGATCCAGTGGATTGTAGAGACTGCGAAAGGATGATCCATATCTATCATTTCTTTAGAACATTTCCATTAGCACCTAGAGAGATGGGATTTACTCCTACCCCATGTTATTGATCATTTTCAATAGAATCACACCAGAAAGGCAGCTGGAATACCACCGACCATACAGTTAAAGGTGGTAGTTGAGGTAGAGGTAGTCAGACTCATGATTCTTAGCACCATTAGAGAAGGATTACTCAGGGAAGTCAAGTAGTGACTCAAAGACATGGTATAAGACAATTACATATAGTCCGACCTATGTTAGAGGAATAAAGCATCGAACCTTATATAGTTCCAGGTACTATTCTAGTAGCCTTCACTTTAGTGTCTTCTTTATTTGACTTAGGAGTGTCTCATTCTTTTATATCTGAGACAATTATGGAGAGTCTAGTCCTCAAGATCAAATTCTTTTATAGAATTATAATGCTAGATAACCCGTTAGGTATCTGATAATAGGGAATTAACCATTATGAGGATTTTCCCCTTGATATAGATGAATACATATTCATATGGAATCATTTCATCCTTGACATGATTGGATTTTATGTAATCATCTGGATAGAATAGATAGTTCCCTATCAAGAACACATAGATTTCTATCCTCAGAGGGTGATGTTTACATAACTAGAGGGAAGTTGACATGTGCATAAGGGAGAATGGTATGTTCAAGCTATGACATCACAACCTGAGCATTAGAGGCTTGGAAATATGATAGCTTAGATCGCTAATCTTTTTCTGGATGATAAGGGGTTATGACCCACTATTTTCTCTCATATAGTGGATCATTTCAGGGATGTATTCCTTGAAAAATTCTATGGTATACCTCTTGTGTGATTGAAACAATTCATTATTGATTTAGTTCCAGGAGCAGCACCAGTGACCAATCCTTATAATATGGAACCTATGGGGATTCTGGAGCTCAAGAAGTAGTTGGAGGGTATAAAGGTTAAAGGCTTAATATGCCCAACACTTCTCTTTGTGATTCACCAGTCCTTTTTTCTAAGAAGTAACATGGTATCCTCAGGATTTGCATGGAATACCATCGATTGTACCAGATAATATTAATGTATCTTTATCAAATTCCTAGAATATATTACCTAAAAAATTAGATCTGAGGAGAGAGAGTGTTTTCAAAGATATATTTCTGGTTGGGCTATCATCAAGAGCATTTATAGTCCCTAGAAATACCTCACATAACTTTCAGAAGTAGGTACAATCTATATGAGTACTTGGTTATGCCTTTTAGTCTAATAAAAACACTTTATATTTTCATGGATCTTATGAATCGATTTTTACACCCATAAATATATTCATAATATTGCTCCAGAAATGACTATTCCAATCATCTTGAGATCATGTTGAATACACTGAAAGATCATTATATTTATGATATGATTAGTAAATTCCACTTTTTTATTGAAAAATAACACTTCCTAGGTCACATTAACTTGAATCCAAGAGTTTTAGTATACCTCAAGAAAGTGAGATCTATAGTTTCGTATGAGAATCACAAGAAAGATTTTTACATATTAGGATTATTGGGTCTTTACAGATATTATAGACTCTTCATCTAGGATTTATCATGCCTTCCAGCACTGCTTAAGTGATTGAAAAATAAAGGTGTGAAATTCATATAGTTAGAAGCTTGTGATGCAATCTTTCTGGTGATGAAGGACCATTTGACTTCAGCACTGATAATGATTCTTCTAGAGCTAAGTAGTAGCTATACAGTCTAATATGACACATTTTTTTATCAATCTTAGATAAGTCCTGATGCAAGGTGAGTGAGTCATAGGGTATGAGTATCAACATTTGAGGCCTCACAAGTGAAATTAACCGATTCCTAACCTCAAGATAGCTACTATTGATCATTCCTTATGTTTTTGGAGACACTGTGTATTTGGATAGTGTTTTGAGGTATTTACTGATCAAAAAGCCCCAAATAAATATTTATGAAGTGAAATATAAATCTCAAATAGTGTAGGTGAGTTGAGTACATACAATTTTTTAATTTTGAGCAAGCCTACAGACCTAGTAAAGGAAATGTAGTGGTCAATGCTCTAAGCCTAAAGACTTAGGTATATGTGGATCAGGAGGCCAATGGAAAATGAAGCTCATGGCCTTGTTTTCAGAGATTCATGTTGAGGTTTAGAATGATCAAGGTCATAAAATCCTCACAGACTTATCCATAACCTATACTATTCTAGAATAATTAAGAATGATGCAACTATCTGATCCCAAGGGACTTATAATAAGAGAAAGCATCGTAGATGATGAAACATATTCACGTAGGACCATGTATGGGGATGATAATTTAATATTACCTGGGAGTCTGTATGTCCCAGTAGACATTAGAGAGGATATGATGCAAAAATTTCATTCCTCAACATGGGAAGATCACCCCATTTTCCCTAAGATGTATTTGTATCTACGGTTCTAGTATTGGTGGCCTGGTATGTAATGAGATATTTTTGGATTCATCACTCATTATTCTTCCCGTTAGTAGGTGAAGGCATAACATCATCATTTGGTAGGTATTTTACCATTATTTTCTATTCCCAAGTGTAAATGAGATTATGTTTTGATGGATTTCATGATGGTTTTACCCAAATCATCTCATGTCAATGATACTGTGTGGGTTATCATTGATAATTTTACGAATGTCACACACTTCTTAACTATGTGAGATACCTTCTTGATATATAATATAGGAAGGATATATTTTAGGGAGGTTGTACATATTCACAGATCTCCTTTTTTTGTCATTTCAGATAGAGATTCATGCATTACATCATGGTTCTGATAGGGGTTTCAGAAGACCTTGGGTACACAGGTGCTTTTGAGAACATTCTATTACCCAAAGACTGATGGGAAGAGATTTCCAAACATAATACATTATAACAAGAACTGATTATCACTTTTTATATAAAATAGTTGAAAATATTTTCAAAGTTTATAAAACCATAAAATAAATCCATGTGATATAATCTAAAACATTTTATCATACGAAATATAGTTTAATCAAAACAATTGAACTGAATAAACATGTACATTCATTTTTTTTCACTTGGAAGACCCAATCATGTTGCTCACACACACCCATATATACTTTCACACCAAATAAAAGTTACACACTCAAGAAGTTAGTCATAAATCCATCAATTCTTCATTAGTTTAATAATATATAGGTTCCCCAATGGAAAACCCCACTATTCGTGGTCACATCCAATGTAAATGAATTCTCACCAACCATGAATGTCATGACCATATATCACATAAATTTATTCTACAATTTTTTTATTTCTTTTAAATTATTTCATCAAATATATGTTTTTCATCAAAACCATTCCATAATTTTAAAATCATCATTTTTCAATTACATGCATGGGGGTTTTCCAAAAACCATACAATTTTCCATTATTTCAAAACTCCAAACAAAAAATGTTCTTTCAAGAAATAAAACAATTATTACATAAAAAATACAACTAAAATAATTTAAGAAAACCTATAATTCATGTTCTAGAACAATGGAGATTTGATAAAATCCTCTTACTTTTGAACAGATTATGAAAAAAATAATGACACTAAAACATCTAGATCCAAGATCAAGACACCTCCCCCTCAATAGATATAATAAAATATCATCATGATTCAAATTATATAACAAAAATATATCCATAATGAACAAGATTTATGTTTAAGTTCCCAATCCTATACATTTAATTGAGAATTTATGGGTGTGCTACTATAACTTATGTGACATCCCAAAGATACCAAAGAATAGAAATAAAATCCAAGGGTCACATGAAAATTTGGTGGTCATTTATCTCTTTGAATAATAAAACATAAAAAATACATAAGAAATATCAAACCAAACCTCTTTATAATTCAAGAGTATAAAATATAACTAAAAAAAACTAAACCAATAAAAAACATTAAATTAAAATCAGAAACCAAAATACATACTTAAAGAGAACTAAAAGACCACAAAAAAAACTCACAAGGGACATAAACCAGTGAAAATCAACCCACTCCAAGCTTTAACTACAAATAAAAAGACCATGGAATTAAGAAGCTTCACTAAAAGACTAATATACCTTTCCTTTACCTATGTATCGATAGATGAAATCTACAAGTGCCCAATAGTTCCCAAGTCGTAGGTGAGTCCATACTTAATAGGATTTCCCCAATGAATTCCCAAATCATGCCAGTGTTACAAAAATTGTTATCAAAATTTATATAAAATAGGTTCACAGTACTTAAAATAGTTTATATCAAATCCATAAACATTTTTCCATGAAAATAAGAAAAAAATACTATAAAAGTTTTGTCAATTTATTTGGTATAACACTTCCATGCCTACACACACAACCATTTACATGCACTCAAGACTAGTGTTACCATTTTTTATGAAACATCATGTCCATAATCCATCACACTTTTATGGTTGTAATTCATGATCATAATCCATCCCACACAATACACACCAAACCAACTATGAAAAAATCATGCCCAGATATTTACCAAAAACCAATTTTGATGCCGAATAATTTCACATAAAAACATTTATTTACTTTAATTAATTTTAACAACCACTTTACATGAATAAAAATAAATTCATAATTTTAAAATATCAGTTTAAAATTATAAGTAAAGTGTTTTTAAAAAACCCATAAATTTTGAATATTTCTAATAGATAACTAAAAAGGTATTTTGCAACAAGAATCACACTAGGATTTCTCTGCCATTTCAATAAAATAAATTAATTAAAAATATGCATAGTTTTTTTTAAATAAAGTGTAGATAAGAGATAATACACCTACTTCTCACACATTGGTGAAAAAAAGAACAGAACTGTGATTCTAGAGATCCAGACTTAGATCTCCCCCCCTTTAATCAAATCAATGACATCTCGTCAGTATTGACATAAAAAACATACTTATATCCCCAATGTATTGTATTTATGGTTCCAAGAGAAATAAGAAGAATGGATATATGAAAAATGATGACTAAAGATGATTTTCTGATGAATTTGGACCTTCTATACAATGTTATTTTCCTCATAATGTCTTATGAATCAAATGCAAATTTCTCTCAAACCATGGGATAAAAAGGATTTCTGGTTATGAAGAGAATATGGAATTAATGAGTCTTCGAAGGATTAATTCATATTAGATCCAAATTTTAAGGGGTACCAACTATACGCTACATGGTTAGGCTAAAATGATTGTAAATATGTATTCTAACTATGTGGTGCTACTTTCTTAAAGCCACACCACAAATGGTTGGGTTGCGTAGTTAGAAAAACCATGCGACAACTATATTATTCCATCTATTTCTAGAGGTATGGTTTCTAATGTTAACTCACACGGTTTGGTTAAAAATTCAAAAAACTTTGAGCCTACTCAGTGCCCACTGTTCTTCCATACACATTTTTTTGGAGGTTGTGAAATGTTTTACTAACCATGAAACACTAAAAAATCCTAAAAAAAAAACTCCTCAAAACCTCCCAAAACTCAACCCGAGCATTATATAGACTCAAAATAAATGAATAAATGGAAATGTACCTAAAAATAGGGTTATAAATTCTCCCCACCATTAGAATATCCATCCCCAGAATGTTGAAAACCAGAATATTGGAAGTGTTTGGGCTATTTCTATATCATTTCATTTTCACACTCCCACATTTCTTCTTGAATCCGACCATATTTCCATAAAACCCAAATTAAAAATGTTTTTCCCATGAAATATCTTCATTTATTATCCAATATTCATACCATCACATGAATCAACATAGTTTCTAGCTCTATTTCAATGTGATTAAATCAAATCACATGGTGATAATCTGGTTGTTAATTCTTCAACCCTAATACATAAAACACACTGTTCACTGAATTGAGCTGTGTCAATAAATGAAACCAATATTCCACCTTACTAACTCATTCAAGAATCTAAAAAGGGCCTATGTATTGAGTAGAAATCTTTCTCTACTTATAAAAATAATGATTCACCAGCCTTTGATAGATTCTCAAAAAACACATGATCACTCACCTCAAATGACAATGGTCACCTACGATGATCCAAATACGATTTAGGATGAATCTAGGCCAACTAATTTATCATTCTGATCAATTTAATCTTTTATATTGTCTCATACACAATTTTGGGTCCAAATAGTTAATTCTCACCTATTTACACCTAACAATGTGAAAAATGATAATGGAACCCATAAAATGATTCAAAAGGAGCAATATATATCGAGTCCTAATAACTATTATTGTATGAGGAGTCCCTTAATGGTATAATATTCTCTCATGAGCCACTAAAATCTATTATAGAATCCCTAAGAATGTCTTTAAATGTTTGTATTTTTAGTTTGTATTATGCATCAGTTTTAGGATGACAAGCTATACTCATTCTCAACTGTATTCCAAGGTATTTATGAAAGAATTTCCAAAAAATGTGATGTAAACCAAGGGTCTTAGTCATATAAAATCAAAACTATAACTCCTATCATCTATAAAATTACTTGAATATATATTTTGGACCAGTATTCCACTATATTATTTTCATGAATAGGTATGATGTGGGCCAAATTTATGAGTTGATCCAAAATCACTAATATGTAATCATGTTTCTTAACCGTTTGTGGTAAAACTATTACAAAATCTATCACTATCTTCTCCTATTTACATATAGAAATTGGTAAATACTAAAAAATACCCACTTTCCATTGATTCTCTTTCTTTAACCTGGTAACGAGTGAGGCGTCTAAAGACATACTCCACTATAAATACTTTCATGAAAATACACCAAACTTTTTCTTTCAATAGTTTTTAATTTTCTGAATTCTAGGGTGAATAACCCATATCGTATGGTGGAAGGCACTAAGAAGTTTTTGTTGGAAATGAAAAGGTACAAAAATAAAATCTCAAGACCAAAATAATAAATTAAATTCCATCTTTCATCCCTCAATAGTCTCCCCACCATTGAGTTTTGACCTCATCATAACAAATTCAAAATCGAATGTCTGAGAAAATATAAAATTGTCAAAAAAATTATGAACAAATGAAACTAGAAAGAAAACCACAACACTTCCTTGGTCTATGTGTTATTGATGCATATATGTTTTTTCTGATATTATTTTCCACTAGTTTGAATCCTATTTAGCCAAATGATCATATGACTTCCTACTCAAAGCATCCATCATAGAGTTTCCTTTACACTGTGTATACATCTTGTCAAAGTCAAACATCTTCAAATAGTCTATCCATATATGCTGCCTTAAATTTAGATCTATTTGTGTAAAAATGTGTTTCAAACTCTTATAAACCATAAACACTATGAATTTCTCACTAAAGAGATAATGGTGTCATGTGTTCAAATAATGTAACAAAGAAGAAAATTTAAAATCTTGTGTTGGGTAGTTATTCTCAAGAAACCATAAATAACATGAATAATATGTAATAACATGATATCCATATATGAGAACAAATCCCAACCCAAATTCTGATCCATCATAATAGACAACATAAACTTGTCCAGACTTAAAAAACATGAGGATAAGTGATGATGTATTTATAACATGAAATTATTTAAAGGATTTCTAGAGTTCATCATTACATTAAAAGTAATGCCTTTCCTCATCAACTTTTTTCTCAGTGAATTCAAACATGAAAAATCACATAAAAAACATCTATCGTATTGTGGTAATCTAAGGAAATTGCATATATCAAAGACATTATTTGGAGGTCACCAATAGATAACAACTTCTATCTTTTACAGATCCATATAAACACCTTTTTCAAAAATCACATAGCTAAGGAAACATACCTCTTGTATCCATAAAACCCATACTGATAACATGGTATACAAATGATTCCCTTTCATGATATTCCACACTAGATCCAAGTATTGATCATGATCCTCTTTTTTCCTAGAATAAACAAGTATTCCATAAAAAAACCACCACAAAGAAATCCAAATACCTGTATAATATTCAATTCATAAATTCCATAAATATGGATAATGCATTTATAAGACCAAAATTTATAGCCACATACACATAATGGTCATATCTTCTTCTAAAATTTGTATTTAAGAATATCATGTTACCAAACTAGTAATTTGTGACCCCAAACACAAGTGAATTTTAGAGAATCACTGGGATATCTTAAATGGGTCAAATAATTATCCAATTAATGGAAGAGGATATATATTATTTATTGGAAATTTTTTAAAATTATGATAATCTAAAAAAATGTTATGAGTTCCATCATATTTCATCACAAATAGAATAGGTGCTCCCATAGAGACATGTTTGATTGAATGAAACTTTTTCTTTCCAAATCTTCCAACTGAACCTTAAATTCCATAAATTATATTAGTTCAATCCTATAATATGGAGGTGAGATAGTTCTGGTCCCTGGTTGGAGGTCAATCATAAAATCCACTTCTCTTCTAGGTGGTAACCTTGATTTTTTTGGGGAAACACTAGGAACTAGTTAATAATATTTGGAAAAATTATATTCAAAATATCATCCACATATTCAAATATAATTTATACTAATTTATAAGATATAGTTTCAACCACCATTTCTAGAAAATCATTATATAATATCCTTTACATCCCAATATTCTCTAAATACATTCTCAATGCCATTCAGAGATGCGAAACAAACATTAGATGTTTCTCTAGCACCCAAGATTTGATCACCACAACAATAGCATTGAATATTTTATATATTTATTAAATTGTGAAATTATCTAGGTGGTTTCATAAAATCTTACTTGATGTGATCCAGTGAACCAAACTCAAAACATCTCGTTTTACTTTTTTTTCAAGGAGGAAGACTTACTGATCCCGTGGTATAATTCTAAGCTGTACCACCACTCTGGATATAGTTTTTCCTCTTTTACTTATTCACAACATTAGAGTTCCTACCTATTCCCATAAGAATAAAAATTCTCTCAATAACTATATGTATCAATATATCATTTTCTTCTACCATGGATATATTAACCATATCTATATAATATGTTATAAAATGTTTGAAAATCATTCAATGAGTATCTAATTGAAATATGACTAAAATATACATTCATTCAAGGAAGTACTTCCAAAATATTTGATGGTAAATTAGACTCAATTCATAAATTTATTCACATACTATGTCACCATAAGGTTATCTTGCTTTAAATTAATGAATTCATTTATTCTAGCAATGTGACATGTTTTAGGATATAATTTCTTGTTAAACAATTCATCAAAATCCCCCCCAATTATTCCTTCTTCTAATTTATTTTGAACTGCTGATTCCCACCATTTGTATGCCAAATCCTCCAGAATAAAAATTTATAAATTTACATTCAACTCTATTATTTATCTAAGGAAATAAAAGAATCGATTCATTTCATTCAACAAGTCTTCTTGGTTTTTAGCGGGGAATCCCCCAAAAAGATGTGTGGATTCTATGTTTGGAACTGAACCAAATGGCTCACTTGTTGTGGTTCATAATTTTTATTACCCTTATACATGGAATAAAAATCATTGAAAATTATTTTGACTAGCTATTGGTTCACCTGTGGCACTAATGCAACCTCATTTTCAGTAGCCTCCTTTGATTGATTTCTACGATTCCTACCTAGTACTATTTATTATAACCAGAACAAAACTCCATTTAGTAAACTCATTAGAAACTAAAGGCTTAGAAATAAAAATTTACCACATCAACACTTATCACAAAATCACTTTCCATAATTCAAATATAATCAATATTTTATCCATTTTTAGAATAATTAAACCATGATTTTCAAAACAATAAATTTCAATATTTTAAGAAATAATTATTTTTTGCATTTTCTAAACCATTAAAGTCCAAATGAATAATGCTGTCATAGAGGGAATCGTCACTATCAATTCATTTCATGAAACTATCATTGGAAATACCCATGGTGATGAGATGACTATACAAATTGAAGTGTCTTAAAACACAAATGTACCCAAACACCCTAGTAACATGAAGTTTTACATAAAGAGGTTAGATATGACTTTTTTATGCTCTACATTTCATGTTTGTAAAATAATATCTCCTAATTAACATACAAAGAGATATAATGTTACCATTTATAAATATAGTAATAAAAAAATAGACACCATTTTTCCAAAGAAATAGAGATGAACTGACCAAAGATGATACCATTTGTAACATATCGCCCCTCCCCATTGGCTTGATAAGTGGAAGGTGTGATACTGGGCCTTAGTTGAAATCCCGATTTCTTCAATGTCTAGAATTAAATTTCAAGGACCTTAAAAACATTTGGGGTATTATTTCCCATTTGGATGATAGAACATTCAAACTATATAAAAAATATCCCACCAAACATTTTTATGATGAATGAGTACAAAATAAAAATCAAAATGTAAAAAAACCAATAAATCATATTAGTGTACATGTAGAAACCAAAATAGAGAATTAAAGAGAACCAAAAGACCAAAAAACTCAATACTCCCAAGTGACATCATCCAACAACACCCAAACTTCTCTAAGCTCAAACTCTACATGATAAGAAAATTGTATTGTGAAGCATTACTATAGAACATAGATGCCTTACCCTTACCTGTGTCTTGATAAATGACATCTGAGAATTAAAAATAGTTCCTATGTAGGGGGTGAGTCTAGACTCAGTAGTATTTCTTCAATGTCTTCCCAATTCATGTCACTAGGACAAAAATTGTTATCATAATCTCTATAAAACAGTTTCAAATCAATTAAAATTGTTTTTATCAAATCTATAAACAATTTTAATTTGAAATCAGTATAACACATCCTTCAAATATTTTCTCAATTTATTTGGCATACCCATTCCATGCCCAAACACACAACCATCCACACCCACACACACTCAATCTTGGTTTTACAATTGATGGTGTAACATGAAATCCATAATCTATCCCACATTTATGGTGGTACTTTATGACCATAATCTATGCCACACAATACACACCAAAAACATTTTGCCAAAATCAGTCCTAGACATTTACTAAAATCCAATTTCCATGCCAAACCATTTCAAGAAAAATTATTTCTTTCTTTTGAATAATTTCAAAAACCACTTTACATTCTTTAAAACTGAATCACAAATTTGAAATGTAATTTTAAAATTATAGCCATATTGTTTTTAAAAAACCAGTCAACTTCCATAATTTCTAATACATAAAAAAACAAAATATCCAATAATAATCACACAAGGATATCACCCCCATTTCAATAAAATAATTTAATTAAAACTAATACATCATGTATTAAATCAAGTGTAGATAATTTATAATCCACCTACCTCTCCAACATTAGTGAAAATAATGAATGATACTTTTATTTTATAGATATAGACTTATATCTACCTACCTTAAATTAAATAAATCACATCTCATCAATATTGACATAAAAAAACTTAGATATATCCCCAGCAGATTAGATATATAGTTCCAAGATAGATAAAAAGACTACATCTAAGAAGAAAAAAAACCTATAGAAAAGCATAAAAAACATGAAAAAACCCTAAAAATAAACCCAATCATTATATAGAACCAAAATAGATGAATAAACGGTCTTATACATGAAACTGGGGGTTCTAAACCGTGGCTTTGAGAGAGAGAGAGAGAGAGAGGAGAAAAGTAGATCTAGGAAGAAGAAGGGTGAACAAGAGAGAATAAGGATTCAATTGTTGGAAATGTAATATCTCAACAATATTCTATAAATATTATTGATTTTGATTCTCAAAAATACCCTTATTTGTTTTACTAATAAAATTACTTTAATTATTTTTCATTAATATATTTTTTGAGAAGTTTATCTTATTTACGGGTTTAAATACTTGTTAAAGTATTCTAGAAACACTATTAATGTACTCCATTTTAAGAATAATGTTTGGTTTAGAGACCCTATATTTTAAATAAAACATATAGATCATGTACCCTATGCTACTTAAAATGTGTAGATCATCTAACCTATATTTGGAAGGAATATTAGATTTTAGAAAAGGAAAGTGTTGTTCATCAACCCTATGTCTGTAAATAAGAGTATGTTATGAACCATAGGTTTGAGAAAAACCATATATTGTCAACCCTACTTTTTAAGTTTTTCTTCACATAATGGAACCCTATATTTGAATATTCAACAGTAAAGTTTAAAATTAAATATATTTTCCATGATTAATACAATGGTCTCAATGAAAATAAATATCGTTTTAAAGCTATTTTTTGACTATTTCAATGACTTGTATTCAACAGAGTAAATTGTTCATATTTTAAGGTGTTTTATGACTCTCTTGAATGATTAAAATTTGAAGGATCCCAATTTTTTAGGTGATATTCTTGGTTATAATCAACCGAAAGAAATACAAGTTTTCTATAAATATCGAAAGTGTATTTTTTATTTTCACAAGGATTATACCTTAGCTTATTTTTAATATCATTCTGAATACAGATCTACTATAGTGAAACAAAAGATCAAACAACTTTGTTTTTATAATGAAGCTATAATTTGGAAACAAACATGTATTAACCTTGTGATTTGTTACTACTCCTGTCTATTTATTAGTATTTTTATTTAAGAAAATTTTCAACCAGAAACTATCTAAATCTATTATTTTTTGAATACATTTATATTTGAATAATAAGATTTTTATTATATAAGTTACTTCTACAATAGTGATTAAGAACTTGTTTAATCAATAAAATCAAACTCTTTTGATTTCTTATAGTTTCATCTACTCAAAATAAGTCATGATAGAGTATCTTCTTTGAAGACTAAGATGTGGAAATGATGGTTCCCTGTAAAAGAACTATAAGGCTCTATAAAGGCTTATTGTAAATATGTCAACTACATTCACTCAGTTTTTAGGGTATTGTGATTATATAACATTTCTAGTGAAAATCACCAAGCACATAGAGAGAGAATCAGTGGAGTGGAAAAGGGGATATTTTTTCCCACACCACTATAAAATTTCTATGTTCTTATTTACTATTTATTAGCTTCTCAAAATAATTATATAAGATAATAATTCATGTTTTCATAAACTAAAAATAATGATAAAAGTAAAAATCTATTAATATTATCTAAAAGACGCAATTCACCCCCTCTTTTGTATCATTTTATTATTCCAACCAAACAATTGGTATCAAAGGATTGATTTTGTGAATAAAGTAGATACACTCTAGAAAGATCAAAAAGTGTAAGGTCTATATACAGAAATATATCATTGAATGATCCTATAGAAGGTATGTCTATGATACATGATCGATACTTCAATGGTGATAACTGTGGATGTTGGAAATATTATATGATCATATATTTGAAAAATTTTATATTTAAAGTATATATGAGGATTATTTCTCTATATAAAATCCTTAAAAAATTGAAACATGGGATGCTACCAAAAAATATGAGTATGACATAAATTCAAAATCATTTAATGATATTATTTCTGGAGTTATTCTTAATTAATTCGATCAATTATCTCAATGTCCTAATGCTTAAAAATATGGTATATAGTTGTTGCTGAATATGGAGGAACTAACAATGTCATACAATTAAGGTATACTATTGCAAAATATAATTTTGAGAGATTCATAATGTATGATAGTGAAAGCATCATCCATATGAATGAGAAATTGAAAGAAAGTCAATGATGTTGCTTCCTTAGGAACCAAAATTACAATATCATATCAACCAATGAAAGTACATAGATCAATATAGTCAAAATGGAATGGAATATCCACTGATATATTACAATAATAACATGTAAAAGGTTTGAAAATGAAAGAATTGACTTGAATCATGAAGATGTATGAAGCATAAATGCAAGATGAAGCAGAAGATCATAAGATAGTAAAAAGGGAAAATACTCCCCTTAATATTAAATAATGTAATAATTGAAATAAATTGAAACAAGATGTAAAAATATAAAAGGATTTATATTTATCAGATTCTAAAATGGAACTGGCTCATATAGACAAAAAATTTGTTAAATTTTATAGGAAAAATATATGCTCTATAAAATTATTCAAGAAATACAAAAAAAGTTTCTAATGAAGTAAGATTATATGAATTAAAATATATGGGCCATATCAAACCTTATTTCTCATAGTTAAAAGAGTAAAAAAGAAATAAAGTTGATAATGAGAAAAAAGAGAAGAGATCTACGAAGGCTACTTGGAGTGTGTCTGAAGACTCCAGTATCTTTTCCAAATCTAACTCAGAAAAAGATCCAAAAAATATGAAAGAAAAAATATGATTTATGGATAAAAAAGAAGATTAGGTAGAATCCTATTATTATTCTGGTTATAATTCTGATAGGTACTCAAGCAGAAACATAGCTAGTTATTGCTCAATATTTGAATACAAATATAAATATATAGTTAAAATGAATAAGTCACTAAAAAATATTCATAATGCTTTTTTAATTGAAAAAGATTCAATTCTAAAACAACATCAACAATTAAAAGAAAAATGCTACTAATCCATATCAAATATCACTTTTCATGAAAATAAATTCAAATAATTACAAGATGAAGTACAATATTTCAAAAGTGCTTCTAGTATATTAACTGAGAGAGAAAAATCACTAAATGAGATTATTATAAAAACTATTATTAAAAATAAAATATGGAATATGGACCAAGGGATAAAATTCAAAGTTATATAAAAAATATTTCACGCTATGCTCTGAAAATAATACCTATTTCTACTATGGAATTAAATGACATTATTATAAAAACTATTGTTTAATAAATCCTTAGATAAGTATAATTAAAAATAAATTTATTTCCAAAAATATTTTTGAAGAAAGTAAGGTAAATTTTGGTAAAATATGGAAAATATTGATTCCCAGATATTTTCTAACCTACATAAGTAGACCCAAGAGAATATGGTTATGAAAAAAAAACTCTTGTATAAATAATTTTTTAAGAAAAAGGTCACATGAACAAAAATTATGTCTGGTATATGGATAGTGGCTTCTCAAGACACATGAGTGGAGGCACTTCCAATTTTCAAATAATGGAAAAAATATATAGAGAACAAGAGACATTTGGAGATAATGCTGAAGGGAAAATAGTTTGAGTTGGATTATTTAGAGATCAAATTACAATTTCAATCAACAAAGTGATATATGTTCAAGGTATACAGACAAACCTGATAAGTATTTATCAAATATATGATGATGGTTTTTTATGATGACTTCTATAAAAATTCCTACTTAGTTTTAAAATATTATTATCTTCAATTTAGAGATCCGATAACTAAAAATGTTTATACACTGCATCTTGATTCCGTATGTAGACAAAAAGTGAATAGTTTAATTACTGAGAAAAATGAATCTTGGATCTGACATAAAATATTTAGACAATGAAATGTATTTAGTTTATAAAAATTTTATAAACAAAACTTTGTTTTTGATTTACTTATTCTCAAATTTGATAATGATTGATTCTTAGATGCATACCAAATTAGACAAAAACACAAACCATCATTGAAATATATTAACAAAGTTAATATATCTAATCCATTAGAACTTATCCCCATAATTTTTTTGGACTATCAAGGGTAAAAACGTTTGTTGGAAAATTATATTTTTAAAAACTAGTTGGTTATTTTTCAGGATTTACATGGGTTTATTTTCTAAAACATAAAATTTAAGTGTTTAATGTTCTTGAAAGATTTTGTAAAATTGTTCAAAATGAAAAATATTTTAAAATAATTTCACTAAGAAGTGATCAGGGTAGAGATTTTGATAATCAATAATTTAATTCTATTTTCTCAAACATAAGCATTAAACACACCTTATCTACACTAAGAATACCTCAAAATAATGTAATTGTTGAAACATAAAATCAAACCATTCATGAGATGGAAAATAATATGTTAAATGAATATTGTCTTCCTACATATTTTTTGGAAGAATATGTAAACATAACTTTCTATATAATTAATTGAGTTTCAATAAGGCATCTTATTAAAAATACACCCTATGAACTTTATAATAACATAAAACATAAAATGAGGAACTTTAAAGTATTTGGATAGAAGGTGTATATCTTGAATACTAAGTAAAACTTTGGTAAACTCAATCTGAAGGTTGATGAAAGAATCTTTATAGGATATTCTTCTACTTCTAAAGCCTATAGACTATATAATAAAAATTTAAGGATTGTTGAAGAATCAGTTCATGTGAATTTTGATGAATGTAATCCTTTTGATAAAAGGAAGATCAAATAATTGAAATAATGTCTTATGTACTTTTTAATAACATGATACATATTAAGTTAATTGAAATAATGTATCCAAGAATAAGAAAGAATATATTGTTATCCTTATGGAAGGAAAATTTATTTTCTTTTGTATAAAAGAGGCATGATTTGAGAGGAACAGATTCACACCAAGTGTCATCAGAGAAAATTTTTTAATGATAAAACTTCAAGGAAGATAATCTTCTTTTGGAGTATATTTATAGGAATGATGTTACCTTTTGGTGAAGAATACCAACAATAATCTAGTGTTATTTCCTAGGGGTAGTAAAGAAATTTGTGATCTATTGGTATAGTTTGAATTTGAGAAGAAAATGTTTTAGAATATTGAATAGATGATGTAGTTAAATGAAAAATATATAGAATCATATATGATGTCTCTTATATATAATTAGTAAGATATTTCCCTCAGTATCATGGAGAAAATTGGAAATAATAAAATAAAAAGGACCATTTCATCTAGCCTAGAAAAAACAGACGAATCTATAAGATCTTTCTACCGCTGTTCAGATAGTAGAGGTATAAGCTAATGGAACTTTTGAAGTTTCTTAACAAATGTTTTTTATGAGTTTTAGGTACTCATGAGGAACACCAACTTGAAAATAAATTAGTCATCATTGAATAGAAAAATAATCTTTCTTAAAGAAAGATGAAAATCAAGAGAAAGAGGCTCCTGATTAAAATCACAATCAAATAGATCATTCTGAAGAATAGGTTCAGGATAATTCTCAATTAAATGAGAAAACACAACCAATAGTAGCTAGCAATATATGGTTAGCTGAGAATCAACCAATTTCTATTGTTTCTGATTCTTTGGATAAGTCAAATTCTAAACCTACTAAGAACACACAGGTTCTTGAAATTGAATTTTATATGTCTAGTGAAAAACTTAAAGAGAAATATTTAACCTTGGTTGAAAAATGAAAACTATATCATGATCAAGATGAATAATATTTTGATTCATTTTATAGTGAAATTGAAGACTTTTTAACAATTCAAGTGAAGAAAATTCTAGTCTCTAAAGTGAACTAGATTCTATAAAGAAATCCTTAGAATATTTGAGAAGTAAAATTGTTCCCAGAGTGTAATTTCAATCTGTTCAATCCCAAATGCATAATGTCAGAGAATGTTTAGTTCCGGAAGTGATTTTGATTCTTTTCATAGAGAAATGACAGATCAGTTTGGAAGTATTCAAAGAGAGTATGTTTCAAAAAAATATTTTAGAGATTTGAAAATGTATTTAGGGATTCATTTTGAATATTTTATAAGTAACACAAATATTCCAAGACCATATAAATCTACAACTCAAGATTCTTTGTATTTAGTCAGACGTTTTGAAGTTATTACTACTGTTATGTCTAATTTTACTAATTAGATTCATACACTTAAATGTGATAGTGCTATTAAAAATGCTTTGTTGGAAAACTATAAAGAGATAATGGGGATTATAACCTTAGGATAAATCAGTATAATTAATCTTATTAATCATTTTGGTGATATTCTCTCACAATTTTCTTATTCATAAGAAAATGTTAATGTGTTTCTGAAAGTGAATTTACTTGGAAGTTTTAAAATCAGTTAATATTCCATGATTTTAATACGATAGTTGGATGAAGTTCTTAATGAATGTTTAAGAGAAAAAATAAAAGAGTTGAAATAAGTTATTTGAGATGGTTGAGATTCACCAGTTTCTAATACCTCTATGATTCTCATATTTCGGCCTCATCTAGTAGTACTTTTTAAATATTTCTCATCCTAAATGTTTTTTGTAATCTTAATTTTTTTTATGAAATTATTTTTTTTAATATGTTTTTTATCGTTTTTATGTCCATTTGTACTACTAGAATGGATATCCTTTCAGTCTTAAGAAGAATAAACTATTCATTTATAGTAATGTGATACATTGAATATATTTTAATTCATTTTCATCTACTTTCTTTTTGATATCACAAAAAGGGTGATAAAATTGGGTAAACACAAAATTAATGATTCTATTACCATTTTCTATTTTAATCAGAAGGAATGAATTCACTATTAATTTTTTTAAATAACTATAATTTATTTATCTTTTTAATGATATTATTTCATTTGTGTTTACAATTATTATATTTTATGAAAGTTATTTTATTGGTTTTGTGATCATGAAAAGAAGGATATTGTTGGGCATGTATTGTATCAACATTAATCTATAAATATTATTTATTTTGTTGATAAAAAATACCCCTGTTTTTTTATAATGGAATTACATTAAGTATATTTCAGGAATTTATTTCTTGAGATTTTTATCATATTTATTTGTTTAAATATTTTATAAATTATTCAACATGTGTTTGAATGTACTCTGGAAAAACTATTCATACCCTAAATTTTAATTTATAACATATTGTTCATAAACCCCACATTTTAAATAAATCTTATAGATCATGTAACCTACACTGTTGGAAAAGTATGGATCATCTACCATATGTTTAGAAGGAGCCCTATGTTTAGGAAAATGAAATTATTGTTTATCAACCATACATTTGTAAAAAAATTATAAGTTATCAACCATAGATTTTTGAACAACAACATTTTATCTACCCAATGTTTGGAATTTGCTGTCACATAAAGCAACTCTATGTTTTACTATTCAATGATGATATTTAAAATTAAAGATATTTTCTGTAATTACTACTATGGTATTGATATAAGTAAATAACATTTTAAATCTATTTTTCAATCAATTCAAAGGATCATATTCAATGGAGGAAATCATTATGATTTCTAAGGGATGTTACAACTCACTAGAATGATTTAAGTTTGAATGTTTTTTATTTTTCATAAAACATTCTTGGATCTACTCAACTAATAAAAATCCAAGTTTTCTATATATATGGAAAGTGTATTTTTTCTTTTGATAAGGAGTATATCATACCTTATGTGAAATATATTTTCAAATATAGAACTACTACTGAGAAAAAAAATATCAAATGACATTATTATTTTGAAGAAGCTACATTTTAGAGACGTACATGTTTCAACCTCTTCTTATGTAACAAATGATGTTTTTTTATCTCTATTTTTATCGAAGATTGTTCAAAAATAGGATCTATTAAAAGCTATTGTTTATTAAATAAATTTATATTTTAAGAAAGAGATCAATATTCTATCACCTGCAGTTGCAACTGTGATTAAGAACCCATTTATAGAGTCAAATCAAAATCTTTTGATTTATTAAAGTTTGGGATACTTGGTGTTATTCATGGTAGAGTATCAAATTCTTAGAGCAGGCCACGAAAAATTCAGTTCCATATAAAATAACTAGAAGGATCTATACAGAATTATTATAAAGGCGTCAACTGCCTACACTCAGTTTTTATGGTCTTATAATAAGAGAACATTTTTAGTGAAAATCACTAAGATCACATAGAGAGCATTGGTGGAGTGGATTAGGGGATCTTTGTGCCCCGAACCACTAAAAAAATTGTTGTGTTATTATTTACTGTTTATCCTATACAAAAAATACTTATAGAATAAAATACTATATATTTTTATAAACTATAAAAAGGGATATGAGTCAAAGTCTTTCAATATTATCAAAAAGACATAATTCAACTCCCTCTTGTGTATATTTTCATTTTTCGAACCTAAAATAATACAATATTCTAGATCTCCAAGACACATTAATTCATCCAAAATTTTATTCTAGACTAAAGAGAATTGTCTCCCAAGCCTAGGGAGAGAGAGGAGTTTGATACCCTGAAAGATTAGAGGACAAAAGATGGTTTTGGGGTTTAATCCAAATTAAAATACAAAGTGAGTTGGGATGAGAACTACCACACCATTGAACAATTGAGGGAACATGGTGTAAAAATTTAGGAAAAACACCAACACCATGGTGGAGTGGAAGGAACCACACTATAATGGTGCTGGTTAAAATGCTCTTGAGATTTATAGAGAGATCATACAATAGATTAAAAAAATTGGGGAAAGGGACCTCAAATAGCTGAGGCAATGCTATTGAATATCCTACTGATGAGGGAGGGGTTATGCCAAAACTTAACCCCCTTGATTAGGAACTATATAAATGAATGTAACACCCAAAAATCCATGCAGGGTTCCATGCCACAACTATGTCTCCATGACGTAGCCATTCAACAGTCGGTAGTTGCTCAAAATTTTCATCCCTGTGCCCCTATGCTGCACTCTATTCTCTACATGAAATAGAAAAACATCCTACATAACAAAATAAATATGAATGCCACATAAGTACTTTAACTTTTCCCATGCCGTTCAAAAACCCTTGAAAGACCTACCAAATAATCCTAAAACCAAACCCAATCATTATATAAGTTAAATATATATAATAAAATGTTAAATTACATAAAAAGGGTGTTTTAGTAGAAGAGTAATCCATAATAATCTATGGTTTTAGGAGTTTATTAAAAGTGTGACTCTAGAATGTCATTATTTGAAGCATTGTAGTTTGGCTGACAATGTTACCACGTCACTCTGTAAAGAGAAATGATCTATCACAAGACCTTTGTGGGTATTTTTGTGTTTTTAACCTATCTTTTGTATTTATGAGAGGATATAGTCTAAACTAATATTTTTACATTTATAATAGGATAATATATCCCTCATTATCATCAAAGGTGATAGGAAAGAAGGTTTTGGGGGTTTTGTATCTGTTTCTCCCTAGGGGTAATGACGGAGTTTAGGCCAGATGAGAAAAAAAATCACTGGATATTGGTACTATGATTTTATATTGATTAATGGGTGAAGGTCCTCCATAGGGTATTATCCTTTTTACCACCACATTCTTGGGTAAATGTTCCTCTACATTTTAGGAGTTGATTCATTTCTTCCTTGCACTTTAGAAGGCACATATCCTCCATAGGGTCAATAGAGTTTTGTACTATCCTGATTGATGGTTCATAAGTCATTGGAGGCAAGTGGCCTTTATTTATAGAGTTATGTAATCCCTCATTAGATGACCATTTAATTGTAGTGTGGCTCCACCATTTAGGGTTTGATACTCCATCTATATTAACTTATCTTGGTGAGGTTTGGGTCCCCCAATATAGTTAGTGATACGACACATGGTTGTTTTTACTTGGTAATTTATAATCATTGGTTCCCTAGGGCAAAATATTTTATTTAAAAGATGGGGTTTTGATGAGTTGAACATAGTTTTCTGGGTTATCTAAAATAAAATAGTATATTATTTTGAGTTTCTTATTATACATATCATAGTGTGTTATTCATTACCTCTATGGTTCTGATAGAACAAAGACAATATTTTTTCATTTGATTTTTGAGGCATCTTTTTGGGTATATATATACACATTCATACATGGGAATTTTAAGAGCACATGTTTTGTATAATTCATATGGAGTATAGTTTGATGATGACATTTGTGCACATAGAATATATATAGTGAGAGAATAATGGTACTTGATGTTTATGGTAGTGAATGCTGTTCATTTTTGGTAAAAGTTCAATATAGAGATCCCATCGCACTATTTTCTTTTTTACTATTTTAGTTAGTTTATTGTTTATTTTTACCATTTACATTATTTTTTAAAACTTTTTATTCGTTTTTATATCTTATCATATCACATAGATGTATATTCATTCCAATTACTTAATTATTTGATATTTTGTTTTTTGTTATCCTGCATAGGTATTTTTAGTGTTGTATAGGACATTAGGACAAGGCCTCCCATCATTTGTGATATTTCTGCATGGTGCTAGGAAACACTCCTATCCAATTAGAGGTATGAAATGGGTGTTTCACTCGACTTATAACTATTATTGGTGGGGCCCTGATGGGTCTAGTCATATAAGTTTTTCTTTGGAGAATTAATTTTTTACATGACACCCAAAAAAGTATAATTCAATTAATTAGAGAAGAAAATAATATTAATAAGATATTCCCCAATGAAATAATAATATTAAAGTGTATTAAGGCTCAATATAAAGATGTAAGATTAGAGTCAAAGTTAACCTTTATGGTGGGATGTTATAATCAAACTTTCATCAATAATTAGAGAATACCAATTCAGTATGGCCAATTAAAAAACATTAAGATCAAATATTATTTTATCAAGGATACTATGGAATTATTATTTTTTAAGATGGAGTATATTTTTCACAAAGGATAATACTGGAGATGTTTTTAATAAAACACTTACTATAGATGAATTTTAGAAAAGGATGTTAATGATGAGAGTTTAATCTCAATGATCTTAAGGCTAAGTTATGGCGTCTTTTCCTATATCTCACTTAATATTTATATGTTATTGTTAAATAGGGTGGAACATATCAATATATTTCAATATATATATATATAATTATTATGGGTGAAATATCCTATTATAGTGGGGTTTTTTACTTATGAGTAGTTTTTGAAAGGGGAATGATAAGATTTTAGTAAGTGTTTGTGTGTCAAATTTGTTAATTTGTGAAATTTTATAATGCAATTGGTGTTGAAGATGAGTGGTTAACAAACCTTGTAATCCATCATGAAACCCAGGATCAAATCCTTGTGGAGGAAAATTTTTAGGTTACTGTAGTAGCACAACAGTTGTACTATAGTAGTGGAATTGCTCCTCTGATTTGTGCATTTAAGCCAATGGATTGGGCCTACATGCCATAGGGCCTTCAAGAAACCAATGTAATTCAATCCACAGGGCGTTTGGGCCATGTCATACCTCCATTCCATGGTCTTTCAGGTGATAATACCTTTGGTCCATGAAGAAATCAGGTTAGAACACACAAGAGAATTCTCTAGAAGATGATTAGAGTAAGTAGTAGCCACTAAAGAAGATCTAACCAAATTGGGAAGGAAGAGAGGGTATATAGACCACAATAAGTAGTAAGAACCATATAGATCTACAAAAGGAAATTTTAGCCTATTAGACATATGAGGTGGGAATCTAGGTGTTATCATTGAGGAAAATATTATAGAGGGGAAGTTCCAGTGTAGTTGGATTTTTGGGCCATTGGGTAATGTACTAGGATTTATGTTTCTTCACTAATAGGTCATGTGAGGGTTCCCTATCAATCTAGTTAAAAATGAATATTATCCCAAAAAATAAATAATAATATATGTCCTTTGAGCCATTCAGGCAATGTAAAATTTTTTAATGTGTTTTTTTGATTATGTGTATAATTTTTTTGAATATGGGAATGAAAAGTTGTAAGATGATATATTGATAAGATATGATTTAGTGGTAGTTTGGAAGTGAATATGAATAAATATTATGGATATCTTTGATACTATTATTTATAGATTTGTTTCCTAAACCAAACTCTCTCACATTGTTTTATATTGGCTTAACAATTACTCGTTTTCATGTTTTTAACTGATTTGTGTTTTATAATTGATAAAAAATACAATGGGGGAGATTATTGTGATTAGGAAGATGTTCAATAGTTAAGATACCTCAATTTATGTTTTTTTCAACGAGAGAGATAGTTGGTAAAAGATATAGGTGAAGTGGATGTGATTGGTGTCATTAATTTTATCCTTTATTTTTAACATGTGTTTAATTTTCAAACAACAAAATATATAAGTATTTCAAATGATTATAGGTCATTTTAAAGTTGGGAAGTGTTTCAAATAATCATAAAGTTAAATTATGGTGTTTTTTGAGAGAAGGTAAAAATAATTACTCCATTGTGTTTTAAAATCCACACCATGGTTTAATTATTCATATAAACCAATGTGTGTTGATAAAAAATAGGTATTTTTTAGGATATATATTTTTCTTTATTTTTTATAAATCCATGTTCTCTCTTGTAAATCCTTTTACATCATGTTCATGAGTTTTGTATTCATAGTCTTTGGTAGAAAAATGAAAACTTGGAATTATTATTTAAAGGTCATATGAAGTTTGTAATTATTTTATGCTTAGAAAGATCATGGTACTAGATTCAATGTGAAGAAGAATGGGTATCTAGTTATGGTCTTTGGTTATGAATAAAAACTAATAAGTATATCTATGGTTATTTAACCATTATAGTATTGATTGAAAAAATATAATTTTTATAGTCATTAAAACCACAAGATAATGGTCATAGTTTTTCCTAATGAAAGAAAAAATTGGGTAGATTACACTATGGATGGTCTAGAGAGACCAAGGTTTCATAAGTAGTTTAAAATGGTTCAGAGTAGTGGAAGACAAAAATATCAGGGTTACACCTCTCCCCATCATTGTATGTTGAAAAATTGTGAATTTAATTATTTTAATGGTGTGAATTTTTTTAACCGATGGGGTAGTTTGACCAAATTTAATAACTCCTTAATTCATATCAATTGGAACTAAGAGGAGTGGATTATTTAATGGATTATAATTAAGTGGAAGAAGTTGGATGTTGATACTAGTTATTGAATTTTTATTTTAAATTTCAAATTATATCGAAGAAGGAATGTGTGTGGCTATAATGTAAGAGTAGCACAAAAAAGAAAGTGGGAGATTAATGGATATAATATGAGAATACACATATTGAAGGTAGATAATAAGAATATATATTTAATATCATAGGTTCCTAAAGATGAATCTCTAAACAATGAACATCAATTGGTTACATTAAAGATTATGGAATACATTGGATGATCAATGAGTTTATAAGATTATTTATAAAGTTTTATGACAAAGTATTCTTATAATCATCTATATATATAAATATCGGTTGTACAATAATGATTATTTTTTTAGATTAAGTTTGTGGTCATTGAATTTTTGAATTTTAATCATGCACCGATTACCTATTCATTTTCACCCTTATGTCACTATGTGAAACTACTTTTTTATTGTGAATTCCAATTATTATAAAAAGTTAACTTCATTTTGATTAATTTATTTATTTTTTATCACTGTTAAAATAGTAAATTTTCAATTTTTATCTTTTCATTGTATTTTCATGTAATTTGGAGGTCCCGAAACGAGGTTGATAAAAAATAATCCAAACTGTGAAAGATTTCAAGATCCCTAGTGGAATTAACTGCACACTAATACTAATAAGTTATTTCAACTGGGATGATATTTTGTGGTATGATCATAAATATATTTTGATACAACTTTTCTAATGGAACCCAAGCCCAATTCAGCCATCTGTTGGACCAACTGGACTGATCTGTCAAAGGAATCGAATCTGCATGAAATAAAAAAGTTGTGTTCTATATATCATCCATACATTATTCTATAGTTTTACAAATTATAAAATGTTTTCAATAGAGTTATTACTGATTGGTTAATTTTTTTTTGTTTTTTCAAAAGTGATACAATAATATTTGTCCATAGAAAACCGGGGTCCAAGTGGTTTCTCAAAATCAAGGTGTCCAAAACCACCTTCCACTTTGCCTATATATTGGCACCATAGTCACCCCATTTATAAGTTAAAAAATGATTCAAAGATATGGTGTTTTTGAGACTAAAAGGTTTTCTATCATCATAAAAGAAGTTTCGTAGGCCCTTAACCTTATATGGGGATTACGGATGAAGGTGAAGTTCCACCTAAGCCTCCACCACCTCTCAATGGTGGGCTTAATAGGGGGTGATCATTATGAGGGATCTATACAAATTAATAGGGATATTAGACACATAATTATCTAATTTTTTTGTGTATATTTTGTTTTTAATTATTATTTTATATGTATAGTAACTTTTTTTATGCATTTAATTGAAATACTTTTTATTTCGTAACTGATCAACGTGTAATTTTATATGCGCGACTTGTGTTGTTCTGATTAGAAAATATAAAAATCCTATTATTTTACAAAAATTTTAGATTTAAGTGATAATTTACAAAAACTTTAAACATGATGAGGGGATAAAACTTGGATTCATAATTTTTATGTTAAGGTTTAGTCCCATTTTAATCATTTCAGTGGATTGTGGGTACCTAAGATCTTAGTTATCCCTCGACCAAAGGATTACACCAAAAACCTAATAATCAATAAAGAACATGGGACTTTTTAAGTGGTTTAGTAACTTATAAATGATCACATAATTATCATATAATTTTCAAATCCACTTGTTGGTATATTATAAAAATCTTTAAATTAATTAATTTTTAAAAAACTATTTTCAAAACTAGCACCTATTTTTGTCATTTTTATTAACAATTCACACCCTAAACCCATCAAAACTTTTTAATAGATAAAATATGGCCCACTATAGACCATAAAATCATCTTTAAATCATAATAAACTTTAATTTTAATGAAAATGTGTTCAAATTGTTCTGTTTTTCAGGTTTATAATGAAGAAACAAAAAAACCTTCACTTTCAATGGGCAGCAGATGGAGCAGTTTCATGAAGCCATTCCAGAGTCTCTGATGGAGGAAGTCCATGTTCAAGAAGAAAACTAAGAATAATACCCACATAGTTTTATCCTTACTTACCACATTCTATTTTTTTATATTGAGGGCATTTTATACTCTAGGTGTGGGGGGATGGGTATATTTCTGATTTAGTTAGGAATTTTTATCATCCTTATTATTTTTCTATTTTTTTCTTGATGAATGATATTTTCACATTCCAAAATTTCCCCATCAATTATTTGTCACATAATTCATTTTCTATTCCTACTTAAAATTGTAAAATGATTCCCACTTAATCATGGAAAATTATTCACACTTAATCAAGGAAATTAATAAAAATGAATGTGGAATTTCCCTATTTAATGGTTTTTTAGCAGAACAAAAATTCTCTGATATAATGTGTGTTTTGGATTGAATTCAACATTGAGGTTTGAAATTTTCTATATAATTTTTTATTTTTTATGATATAAATGTTTTTATCACTTTGAAACGTTTGAGAAGAATCATACCCTTTGTGTGAGTAGTTTATGGGAAGATTATGCCACCTAATTTCTGCACTCATTTTTACACCAAACCATGAAGTGTGAATATTTATTACTTAATATAAGGTAAATATAAGTTAAGTTAATGTTTATATAATTTAAAAAATTATTTTCCCATATGTTTGTTCCTTATCCAATCTATTTCATTACTATACCAGATTGACATATGCATATGTACCTATAATCCGACTATTTTATGCCTTAAAATAAAATTAAAAAAACCAAAAACAAAAATAAAAACACAAAAATATGGGTTGTGTCTTGGGTAGGTTAGAAACCAATATTATTCAAACCTTGATCTTGTTATAACTAATACAATTAGTGTTGTGAGGAGATCAAACAAGGGTTGAGTTATGAGTGTGAGATTTGTTCCCACTTCAAATTTAAATAAACCAAAAATAATAATAAATCATCGGAGTGATGAAATGTAAAACATATGAGGATATATAAGTTGGGATCTTAAGGTTTATCTTTTGCAAATTATTAAGTGAGTGGGTCTTAAAATTTTATTTTAAAGGATACAGGGCATGATCGGTGGGCATAATCATTATGGAGTGTTTTTTTAAAATAACTTATATTTACTGGATAAAAAGTGTAAATAAAAGCCTGAAATGGTTGTCACAAAAAAAATTGAAGAATTATTGACATTGTTAAATTTTGAATATTTTTCATATAATTTCATCATGAATCTCTTAAAATTTCCTTCTAATACAATTTATGAGACACCTTTTTCCACGATCACTGAGAATAACTCCTTGGTGTGATTTATATTTTGTTTTTCATTGTTATCACAAATTAAATTTTCATTTAATGTTAAATATTCATGAATTGGACAACATAAGAATCATCTACTTTCCATAGAATTTGAGATTTAAATGTTCCTTGACAAAAATTTAATAATGATAATGGTTTGTAACTTGGATACATTATTTTTATGTCAAGATTTAGTCCTATTTACATTGTTTTGGAGGATTGTGGGTACCCAAATTTTGGTTAACCCTCGAACAAAGGATTAGACAAAAAACCTAATTATAAATTAAGAACAAGGAAATTTTCAATTGTTGTAGTAACTTATAAATTATCTCATAATTATCATTTATTTTTCCAATACACTTTTTTTCAACTATTAAACTCTTTAAATTAAGTCATTTTGTTTGTAAAACTATTTTCAAAACAACCCCCTCTTTTAGTCATTTTTATTAAAAATTAAAACTCTAAAACCATGGAATCTCCTTCCGAGACGACCTAGGTTCCACCCTATAAAATAATATCATCTTTAAATCATAATTAATTTTACATGTCCTAACAATGCATTAAAATTGTTTCACCATTTCAAGGGAGCGCTTCAGTTTTAAGTACATTTTTATTAGATATTTTTAAATTTTATGAATATTTTTTTTATCTTATAAATTTACCTATCTTGTGTTTTGATTTATTTTTTATGTAGGTTATATTCATGTAACATTCTACTTTGGTAGATGTAACTTCTTTTGAACCAAATCTAGAGAGGATCCTTTATCAACAATACTAAGACACACAAGAAAACCCATTGAGGGAGGACACACCATAACTTGAGAATTTTATAAACCCCAATTCTTTTGGAACCAAACTAGAAACTAAACTTAACATGTATAATATGGATTAAAATAACCAAACATTAAAATAACTAACCTCTCTTGAGGTTGATATCCAACCATCATACATTCAAATACAAGGCAAAGAACCAAAATTTGAATTTAAATCTATTTTAATTCAATTATTACCATAATTCAATGGACTCGTAGGATAATTTATATATATATATATATATAACAACTTAAAGTAATTTAATATGATGTGTTATCCATTTAAACATAATAATTTTTATGAAGAACAAGTAAACCCTATGGAATTCCCTTTTTCATTATAAGAAGCTACAAAATATTGGTTATATTTTGTTAATTCTTCTATTAGGGGATAGGCGGACATGAAACACACTTTTATGGAAAAATAATTCCTAGGATTTAGAACTAAAACTATAAGGAAATAAATTTGTGAGATAGTACAATCACAATGTGAAACACATAAAAAATACTGGGAAATATTTAAAAGAATTTGTTTTGGTTTCCCAGGCACCAAATAAGTGATCAACTTTTAATGTAGTATTTTTATGAAGGTTTAATTCCTATTGATCAAAACACGATTGATGCTGATGTAGGTGGTGCACTCTTTGAAAAAACCCTAATCACTGTAATGAAACCCATTAAGAACATGGATTAGAAAACTCAAAAATTTGGTTCAAGTTCTTGTATACACATTCTAGGTTTCCATGAGGTACAAAGTAATGGATTCGAGAAGAAGATGACCACAAAGTTTGAAGAGGTAAGAACCCTTCTTTGAAAACATTATCTTTACCATGGGAAATTACAATCTCCTCACCCTATCCATTGTGGTATCTGTTTCATTAGTAACCACTATTTTGACCAATTCCCTCAACTGAGAGAACCTTTTGATAGTTGTGAGGTAATATCACAAGAACACCACTATGACCAACCCATTAGTAAATAACCTTACTATCCATCAAACCATGGGTAGAAAGACCAAAAAAACCTATTAGAAAGAGGGGCATTCAAAACAAAAACCACAGAACCATCCATGAAAAAACAGTCATCTGTCACCACCCAGAAATCATCAACCACTATAAAGGAATTTCTAACAACTGCCTCCAAAATCTGAGCCTATCCTAGAAAAAATGATGAAATAAATGACTGAAAATAGTCTTTAATTACAAAATACCCCCCCAAGTAGCCATACACGATCTAAAAACTCAATTAGACCAACTTACCAACTCGGTGTGGGATATCCAAAGTCATGGTTCATGTAACTACACTCTTGACCACTAATAAATCACAGGGATATGGGAAATATTAGTTCCATCACCCTTAGAAGTGAAAAAAACATAAAATCCAAATGAACCATCCATTAGATTCATCCCCACCTAAGGAAGACACCATCCCAACCATTAAAAATCATCCACGATAAGAAAATCCTTATCTTGATAAAAATAACATCAATGGAAAGAGTGTGTTTGTCGATGAGCCACTTAGCCAATCCATTCCTCTTACATTCCACCAAAGGGCCACCAAACTATGAATAGAAAAATATACTAAACTTGATAAATAAATCATAGAAACTTTCCATAAATAGTAGGTTCACATCCCCTTGGTTGATGTCCTAAAATAAATTATAAGATATGCTTCGTTTCTAAAGAATATGTGTACACACCATAGGTAACTCTGAGGTGATGATAAGGTGGACTTGGGGAGAAACATATCATAATTTTTTGAGCCATCACTTACTACATAATGCGATGGTCTTGGAATAATCTTGATTCTGTACACCATAGGGGAGTATTTATTTTCTATAGCTATGTTTGATTTAGGTGATTTTATAAATGTGATGCCCCACTCTATTTTTTTATTCAATATAGGTTGGGGAACTGAAGCGTACTGGAATTTTTTTTCAACTAGAAAACTAGAGTACACCAAACCCTCCTATTTTTTCTAGGATGTCCTTGTGAGGGTGAAAAACCTAATTTTTCTTGCTGGGTTTATGTGCTTAAAATGGAAAATGATAGGATAGATGGACACACCCTTATTATATTGGGGTGAAATTTCTTGAAAACTGCCAAAACTATAATTAATGTCCACAATGGTACATTATATATGGATTTTTTTGTTGACATTTTCCAATTTAACATCCTTGAGGCCATGAAACATTCCTCGAAAGAACATTCCCCACTTTATGTTATTTCAATTGATGTACTCCCTTAACTTGAAACAACTTATTTTCTTTCCCTTGATCTCTTTTATGATTTTTAATCCTTGATTGAAATTATTGGCAGTGAATCATGAATAGAATGTTATACCGGTTTAGAAAAATGTCATGCATTTTTTTATGTGATAATTTTTCAACACTGAGGATCCCATGACCATCGATGATACTGATAATCTTATAAAATATCATTCCTCTTATGAGGATGTAACCATTTAGTATTTAGATGAGATCATTGACCTCCATCTTTCACATTACAACCCATTAATCTAAAATCCACCAAAATTGGAACTTAAACAACTTCCTCAAGATTTAAAATATTTTTATCTTGAGAATGAAAACAAGATGTCTGTCATCATCACTAGTTCACTCTCTCTTGAGCATGAATTGTTACTAATTGAAATTTTGAGGGAGTATAAAAAAGAATTGGGATGATCACTTGATGAAATTCCAAGTATCATCCCATTAATTTTCACACATCATATATTGTAAAATGATGAAGTGAAACTAGTGAGGATAGAACAACGTCGACCAAACCCAAAACCCATAGATTTTAAAAAAAAAAGGAGAAAACAAAATTAATGGTTACTAGAATCATTTACCCTGTCTCTGATAGAAAATGTGTCTATCTGGTGTTGGTAGTTCATAAAAAACCGGTCTAATGATTATTAAAAATGAGAAAAGGAATTAGTTCTAATTAATGTGAAGAATAGTTGGAATGTATATATAGACTATCTCCAACTAAATGAACACACTAGGAAGGACCATTTCCCATTGTTGTTCATTGAAAAGATGATAGAGAGGATATCATGGATTCCCCACTATTATTTACTTAATGATAATTCTGCATACTTTTAGATCCATATTTACCCTAAGGACCAGTAAAATACTACCATCATTATCCCCTTTGGCACATTTTTTTATTTGAGGATTCAATTTGGTCTGTGCAATGCTCTAGGTACTTTCCAATGATGCATGGTTAGTATTTTTTCAAATTACATGGAGACTTACATGGAATATTTCATGGATGATTTAATATATATGGTTCCTCTTTTAGTAACTATTTGATTTGTCTTGTATCTATACTACATAGATGTATTGAAAATAATATTGTATTAAATTATTAGAAATAAAAATTCATCATGAGATAAGGTATAGTACTTAGACATGCCATTTCTAGGGATGGTATCCAAGTGGATAAATCAAAAGTAGATGTAATTTCTTCACAACCATTCCCCAGGAATGTGTAGTAGTGCGGTCCTTTATAGGTCAGGTTATATTTTACTTTTATTTCATTCATGATTTTAGTAAGATTAAAATCCCCCACTCCCACTTACACCAAAAAGAAAAATCTTTTTTTTGATAAATAATGTGATCAAGATTTTTAAAAATTCTAATGGAGTCTCACATAACCTCCAGTAATAAAAGCACCTCCGTGGGATTTACCATTTGAGATAATGTGTGATGCATCTAAATATGTAGTTGGGGTTGTTTTATCATAACATATTGATCGATCTCCATATGTCATTTTCTATACCTCATATACATTGGAACCTGCCCAAGAAAAATACACCACAACTAAAAAATAATTTCTTTCCATTGTGTTTTCCATGGAAAAATTTAATTCTTACCTTTTAGGGTACAAGGTAATTGTGTTCTCATATCATAAAACCCTCCGGTATCTCTTGAAGAAACCGAAATCCAAACCATATCTCATTCATTAAATTCTCCCACTTCAGGAATTTAATACTGAAATTTGGGATACAAAAAGGAGCATAGAATGTGGTGGATGACTATATCAGTAGGATAATGATATCCTTATAAATTGACTCATCCCCCTGTATTCCCATAAATTTCATGTTTTTGGATGAGAAATTGTACTGAGTTCAAGATTAAATTACTAGCTATGGAGAAATTGTAAAATATTAGGTAGAATCTTGCATTTTAAATGATAAAAAAAAACAAATCTAATCATATGAAACATGAGTCCCATTGGTGTATTTGGGATGACCCATACCTTTAGCGCACATTTAGTGATTAATTCCATAGGTGTTGTATTCTAAAGAGTTAGTTTCAGTCTGTCTTTATGTTTCACCACACTCTTTCTTGTGGGGGAAACTTTGGTCCCCAACAGACTACTCATAAGGTCCTCGATTCCGATTTCTTTTGACTGAAACTATTTCTGGATGATTTTTTTTCTACAAATCTTGTCCTTAGTGTCACAAAATGGGGAATATCTCTAAAATAAATGAAATTACTCAAAAAACATTTCTATTTCATGAAATTTTAAATGTTTGTGGAATTGAATTTATGGGACCATTCCTTAATTCATTTGGGAAGTTGTACATTCCTTTGGCAGTTGATTATGTGTCAAAATGGGTAGAGTCTTGAGCCATGGGGATAGGTGAATCCCAAATTGTTTTTGAATTTTTGAGAACCCAAATTTTCTGTAGTTTTTGATTACCTTGGTTTATCTTCTGTGACTAGGGTTCTCATTTATAAAACCAAAAAATGAAATCACTTTTTCCTCAGTATGGGGTCAGGCATCAAGTGTCTACTATATATCACCCACAAATTAATTTCAAGTTGAGGTGTTTAATAGAGACAGATTCCTGAAAAAATGGTTCAACCTAATAGAAATGATTGGAGTCATAGACTTGACGATTCATTATGGGCTTACCGTAATGCCTTTAAAACTCCCATTAGAATGTCACCCTATCGGTTTGTGTTTAGAAAGATTTGTCACCACCCTATTGAGATGAAGAACCGAGCCTATTAGGCCAATAAAAAATAAAATTTTATTCCGTTTGGTGCATGTGGTCAATGGAAGATAAAGATTCAGGATTTATAATAAATGATTAGGTATTCTTATAAGAAATATAGAATTTATAAGGAGTGATCCAAGGATATCCATGACCGTCTCATCCTTTGTTTTCAATTCTATACAGGTTAGAAGTTACTACCTTACAATGAAAGGCAAAAGTTCCTTCCAGGTAAGATTTATTCCTTTTGGTTTATACCATACATTATTATTAATGTTTATCCATTTTGTTTTATTTAGGTTCAAAATGAAGAAGAAAAAAAAACCTTCACTCTCAATGGGAATCGTTTAAATCACTTTTATGAATCCATTCTGAACTCTCCAATAGAATCACAACATTTTCAATAACAATCCTTTGAATGAAACCGACTAAGTTTTATCTTTCTTTCCATCATTCACTTTTGTTTTAGTGAGGAAAGTGTGTACTTTATGTGTGGGGTGATGTGTATATTTTTCATTTAGTTAAAAATTTCTACCCCCTTTCTTCTTTTTCCCATTTTTTATTATTTAATAGTATTTATGCATTCCCCACATTCCTCTCACATTTGTCCTATAATATTAATTTTTGATGCCTGCTAAATCCTGGAAAATGATTCACACTTAATCATAGACATGGACGACCACTTAATTCTGAATATTATTGAAAATTCATGATGGATTTTTGTATTTCATGTTGTTTTAACATAAAAAAATTTCCCTACTAGAATATGTGTTTCATAATGAATTAAACATCATGGTGTTATTTTTACTAGATAATTGGTATTTTTAAATGATATAAATGGTTTATCACTTTGAAACCATTGAGAAGAATGATACCTCTTGTGTGAGTAGTTAATGGTAAAATTATTCCACCTAATTTTACAAAATGTTTTACACCAAACCAAGAAGTTTAAATATTATATACTTAATAGTAGGTAAATATGTTTCTTGTTAATGTTTCTATACCTTCACAAATTATTTCTTCCATACGTTTTTTCTTTATCCAATATATATCATTACTATAATGAATTGACCTTTGTGTGTGTACCTATTATCCGATTTTTTTATAACCTAAAAAAATTATAAAAACAAAAAAAACACAAAAATATGGTTTTTGTATTGGGAATGTAAAAAATCACTCTTCCTTGATCATTAATATTGTTATAACTATTATGATCATGAGAAGATCAAAAAAGGGGTGAGTGATGAGTGTGATATTTGTTCCAAGTTTTGCTTTTGAAAAAAAAAGAAAAATTATAATAAATGAGGGGAGTGATGAAATGTAAAAAACATGGAGGTATCTAGTTTGTGAGATTATGGTTTGTCTTCTGGTAATGCTTAAGTGAGTGGGTCTTGAAATTTTATTGAAAATGATGTGGTTAAGGTTCGGTGGATATAATCATTTAAGAAAAAAGATTTAAGTTAACTTTAATTTACTGGACAGAACGTGGAAGAATAGAAAGATATGGTTGTAACACGCACATGTGGAGAATTAGTGACATGGTTAAATTTTTAATTATATGATTATATTTGTAACATGAATCTCTTATAATTTTGTTCTAATATAATTTATGAGACACCTTTTTCAATGATCAATGAGAATAACTCCTTGGAGTTTCTTTTTTTGATAACATTGTTTTCATAGATTGAATTTTCTTTTAATATTAAATATTCATTAAGTTGCAAATATCTCCATGCTAAATGTTTAGAAATGTGACTTTTCCCAGAAGTGAAAATGTTTAGGCGTGGGGGTGTGACCGTGTAGCGATTCACTTTTCATTTTCACCCTTACATCAATGTGGTAAACTGCTTTTTTATTGTAAATTCTGATTATTATAAAAACTTTTACTTCATTTTTTATTCAATAATTTAATTTTTATCATTTTAAAAAAATAAATTTCAATTGGTTTGATGTTTTAATTATAGTTTGAGTGTATTTGGAGGACCCAAAATGAAGTTGAAAAAAATGGGCCAAACTGTGCGTGATTCCAAGCACACCGGTAGACTCAACCACACAGTTATACTAATATATGCATAAAATTAGGTTTACATTTTGTGGGATGGTCCAATATTTTGTGGGATACAAGTTTTATGTATTGACACAATCCCAATTCGGCCATTTATTGGCCCAAATAGACTGATCTATCCAGGGGACCAAATCTATATGAAGTCAAAATTTGTGTTATGTATTTAGGTCATATCTCAGGCTGTATTTGTAAAAATGGTACAACATTTTCAGTGGAGTTATTAAAAATCTGGGGTAACAACTTTTTAGTTTTATAAAAAGTGATATAAGACTATCTGGACATATAAAACTATGGTCTATGTCGTTTTTCAAAATTAGGGTAAACAAACCACCTTCTTCTTTCCTTATAAATTGGAACATTGGGAACCCCATTTGTAAGTTCGACCATGAGGAAAAGATATGGTATTTTGGATACCCAAAGGAGTCCTCTCTTCATCCAATAAGTTCTCAAGGCTCCTATACTCATAGGGGGATTAAGGATGAAGGTGGAGTTCCACCCGAGCCCCCTCCTCTTCTCAATGGTGTGCTAAGCGGTGGGTGATCATTGTGAGGGAGCTACACACTTGAATAGGGAGTTTCGAAACATTATTATACACTATTTTGGTGTATATTGTTGTTTATAATTATTCATTTAGATGTATCTTAAATGTTTTGATGCATTTAATTGATATTCATTTTATTTCATATCTGATCGGTGTGTAATTTTAAGTATGAAACTTGTGTTGTTCCAATTGGACAATAGAATAATCCTCTTCTTTTCCAAAAATTTGAGATTTAAGTTTTCTTTGAAAACTATTTAATCATGATAAGGTGATGTAACTTGACTACATGATTGTTATTTCAAGTTTTAGTCCTATTTTCATCATTTTAGAGGATTGTGGGTACCCAATATCTAGGTTAACCCTCAAATAAAGGATTACACCAGAAACCTAATAATAAATTAAGAATAAGGAACATTTCAAGTGGTGTAGTAACTTAGAAATGATCACAAAATTATCACATATTTTTGAAATATAGTTTTTTCAACTATTAAACAACTTAAATTAATTCATTTTCGTTTTAAAACTATTTTCAAAACCACCTCCTCTTTTAGCCATTTTTATTTAAAATTCACACTCTAAACCCATCAACGCTCCTTAAGAGACAACCTAGGATCCACCCTAGGCTGAAAAATAATCTTTAAAATCACAAATCATTTGACATGTCATAAAAATGTGTTCATTTTTCGATGATTGAAGTGAATAAGAAACGTGAATAATACATTGATAGTGGATTTAGAAATTCTTGTTAGTGATAAAAGATAATTATTTTCATTTAACTGAAAATGTAATCTATATTGTGAAATAGAACATTATATTTCTTTGGAGATATTTTTACAGATAAGGTATTGAATTATAAAACCTGATCATTATAATTCATTTGGTCATTCTATTGGATTGTGTTTCAACGGATGATTCAAATCCATGAATAGGGCATGACTATGAATTTTGAATATTGTACATTATACATCACTATTTTATCTTTGTTTTTGTAGTTCAAAAAATAAAATCCCTAAACTAATTATTTAGTATAAAAATGGTTTTTTGAAAGAATAATATTTGGTGATATCTTTTTATTTTCATATTAATTAGTGATAAAGTTTTAATAGTGAAGAATACTAGAATCATTTTATTCACTAATCCACCCTCCACTCACCATGAATACTTGCGTGGGACATAAAAACTATTTATGGTAGTGTCTTGTTCAATTTTTAATAACAAATTTCTATGAGGCTTTACATGATTTTTAAATCTTGAAAAGGAAAACTCCAATTTCATTACAAAAAATAGATTCAATGATTTAGTGAGATAAATAACCATGAAAAGTATTATAATGAAATTAACAACACATTTAGAAATACATGTCCCAATATAACAAACTATAAATTCAGTTTTTATAGTAAAATATTTTAAAAGTGAAAATTATATGTTTTTGTATGAAATAGTTGTAATAAAAAGTATGAAAAAATTTATTAAAGTATCAAAGCATGAATAAATCATTACATAATGAAAATATAACCTATTTTAAACAAGTGTGAAATATACAATTACTTATTTATATAACATAAATTTTTTGATATTATTACAATGATAAATTCTTTATTTAATCTAGTAACATATATTTATGAAAATGTATATGTGATGTTTGAACATATAAAAATATTATTATAATTATGAATAACTATAAAAACCCTTGGTTAGTTAAGTAAATTTTGATTTTATTTTTTTTTCATATTGAAATTATTTAAACATATATTAATAATGTAGTTTTATAAGATGGTGAAATAAATTATGATTTTTGATATGTTCAATTTTTTAATGGTGGCTTTTGATAGCCACTATGAACTCGGTGAAGGATAATTGTGAATCATATAAACCAACCACAGGCACCGTATTCCTATTCTTACCACCACAAGGCCATTAATGTTACACTAAGAACCTAGTAGTTTATTTTGATATTATATTTATAAGAGGAATTATGGTAATATTTTCACCGTAAATATTATTTAATTTTTTTTTTCATTTCAGATAAAAAATAAATAAGTACTATCATACATTTCTCTCTCTAAATGATTACTATCCAAACTAGTTAATTATTAATAGAATCAAAATATATTTATTTATATGGATTCATGAATCTATATTTGACATATTTGATTTTTTTTTCATTTAATGGATTTATTTACTCAGTAAATTGTTTAATTTGACCTTTATTCATCAAGTTTGAAATTTCGATGGATTTCTGTTGATTAATTAAGAATAATTCCTCTGATAACTATTAATATATGAAGTATTCCATAGAATAATACATGTCCTTTATTAAAAATAAACATAAGGGGAATATTGTTATCTTTACTAAAATACAAATTATTATGGTGTAAGAATGTATTTAAATATGTGATTTTCATTTTTTATACAAACCATTCATTATATTTTAATTTTCCTTACTTTAATAAATTTTTATTCATGAATATATACATATCCAAACACAAAACACACACACACACAGATACACACACACACACACACACACATATATATATATAGACACACACACACACACACATAAACACATAATGTCACACATTTTGATATATATTTATATGTTATATATTTATATATACTTGCATTCATTCATACATACATACATAAAAACAAAAAAAATATTTATTTATATACAAACATAGATAACTGAATAAAAACATACATACATACATATATATATATATATATATATATTTTATAGTGTGTTTATATAAATATATACATATTTGTGTATATATTTTTTTAATTATATTATATATATATATATATATATATTGGACTATATGTTTTCCAACTAGAAACCATGAAACGTCCCCACGCCGGTTAACTATAATAAGTAGCTGGACTTGGTCATTACATGACCCCAGTCGTACTTCCCTATAAACTAGAGGCTACCAACTAGTAGTAAGGGTCTAAGTTGTGATAATGAGGATACTATACCAACATATCAGAGTAACAATAAAAACATAAATAACCCAATATGATCAAAAATAATTATTCAAAAATAGTATGTATTAGAAATAAAGAAACAAAATACATTAATAATAAATAATGAAATGAATCATACAACTATAATATAACCTGAACAGCCACTAAACTAGTTACATATAAAAAATAAAATAAATAAAGAATGAAAAAAATACTCTGAGGCCCTACTACATCCCCAAGACTAACCTCAACCTAGTATCAAGTTCCACCAATCTGTCCTACCCAGTTAATCCAGCCATAGTCCTCTTCCCAAACTGATCCTATAAACACTAAAAGATGCTTGAGTACCTAAGTTAAATGGCTTCTCATGTAGGGTGTGAGTACATAACTACCATGTGCTCCACCAACATGTTTTCATACATAGACAATAAATATAATGACATGTGAAAGTGATATACATATAATAACAAATAATCAAAATCAGTTACATAAGTAAATAAAACCATCTTTCCTCAATGACTAATGTCGCACCTGAGGTCAACCTTACCTAATTCAACTTATTAAAGATGTATCTTTCCATAATACTATAGTCATTATATAAATATATTGGAGAAAAATATAATTATAATCACATCAAGGTCCCTCGATAGTATATATAATAAAAATAATATACATACTAGATCCCTAGAATCACATCAAGGCCACACAATAGTTTATATAAATAATAATGGGAACACTAGATCCTTAGAATCACATTAAGGTCATCTAATAGTATATATAAAAAAAATGGGAATTCTAGATCCTTCAAATCATAGCATGGTCCCCCAACAATATATAATCATAATAATAATGGGAAAACAAGATCCTTAAAATCAAATCAATTCCCCCAACAGTATATAATATTAACATTTAATAAAATATGCCACATAAATAAAACATTTAATTAGGATATTACATAAACAAATCATTTAATAAATATATTTCATCAATAAACTATTTAATCGATATATTAAAATAGTTAACCACTTAATCAAATCCATTAACTGAGAATTAAAAATTTAACTTTTGTATTGGATCTTATGATAATTCTAAGAATCCTATTTATGTTTTCTATGATCATTCATTCCTCAATCATGTCATATAGCTAAAGGATCTAAGGTATCTCATAAATCTATAAGGACAACTGGGGAAAATTATCCCAATTAATAACTCATCATACTCAAAGGGTCTATAGGAACCTATTAAGTCCACTATGATTATCTAAAAATTTATTTAGTAAATCTAATGGGATCCATATATAACAAGTAAAGTAGTTACAATTATACTCTTATACCCCATCCAATGAAATATCCACCAATTGTAAAAGGATCCACTGTGGCCCTTGTCGCGTTCTGAATTTTAGGTATGAGTATTTTAATTAGTTCAAGATGAATTCATTCTTAGTAAAAATATATATTAAACAAGGTTCAATAACCTATAATTTTTATACTATATATCCCATTTACATAAAGAGAAAAATAAACTATAAAAACCATAAAGATAATATTAGGGTCCAACTACCTCAACCACATGAAATTTCAAAAAATTGAATGAGATCCATAATATGAAGATAAAGTAGAATCTAAAACATTGAGAGAAGATACTAAACCAAGGAATCCACATCAATAATTATGAATTACACCATCCATTATATTAAAAAAATACCAAAGGAATAATTTACTATAAAAATTCTCAACAAAATGCACAATGATCAATGATGAACACATCTCTATCTTCACCCTATTGATCTTGTAATAAGGCCTTACAACAAAATGGATGAGATGAATGAGATCACCCTAGGTAGAAACTTTAATGGAATAAGGGTTGACCAAATATCACCCTAGAAGTTATATGTATCCATAATATATCTTGACTAACTATGAGAATGAATAACCACATACCACTTGAATGATGAAATGATAAGAAATCCAACAGAATAAAATCAATGAAAGACATCTGAGGAAAAATATCAACGATGCATTGGTCATCCAAAATAAACCCCAATATTCAGATGAATTGAATGATCCAACAAAGATGAGAGTCAATTGAATTTTAGAATATTGAACGAATCATAAATTAATTTAACCCATTTCTAAATGATCATAAATATGTCATTTAGTAGGCATAAATCCCCCTAAAGATGGGGTGGCTAATTTATAACTTAAAATATTTCTGTTTCCAAGGACACCATGATATAGAGGTGTCCACCAGGCCTAAGCCGACTTAGATCAAACCATTCCCAAGAGACTGAACAGGGGAATTAAACATGTTTTAGTGAGTATTTTTTTCCATTTTGGACCCCCACGCCTTCCCCAATGGTGTTGTGAGGTTATTATATCCATGGTCCATACGAGACCATGCCGAGACTGAGTGTTTTCATCTCCCCACATAACTCTATAAGACTCTATGTAAAACATGGATTCCACCATAGTATGTTCCTACCGATGGTGGACCTAAGATTGATCAGCCAACTCAGAATTTTATTTTGAGATTCTATTCTCAAAGAGAACTTGAACTAAATAAGAAATTAAAATTCTTTATAAATATTCATAACATGTCTAAACATGGGGTGTTACATTATCCCCACCAAAATTCTTATCATCCCTAAGAAGTTTTATTTTATATTTAGATATATGTCTTTACATAATCAAAACTTTTATTTAAGTCCATTATCCCATGTTCCATCTCTGAATTCCAAATGGAATTCCATTTCACTATCATGAACTTATTGAATTCAACCGCTAAGACTCATGCCACTTCTATTTATTATCATTGATGTAATGAGACAATTTTTACTAGTACCTTACAATTCTTAGTGATCAGGATTTCTTCTATTAAGTCATCTCAAAACCATTGAATATTACCACTATAAGCCTTTTCCCATATGGAAAATTCTAAGCAAATACATCATCATTGTTAGAATGACCCATAAAACACATTTTTTCAATATAATTACCCACTCTATGTGGTTTCGACATTCCCAAACTCAACCTCACATGGAAATACTGGTGAAAATCTATTACTAATCTTCATCTTGATTCCAAAAAAATCATATGAGCCTCCACATTTAAATAATAGTGCTTAATATATTGTATTTCCATTGAGAAGTTTTGATCAAACCTCATATCACATTATTTATATCCAGTTAAATTTAACAAATGTAGTTTCTAACTCAGAACTTACAATTATATAGATAATCATTGGTCCAACCTCCTATGATTAACCTCTCTAAAAACACTTAACATCAATTTTTGATGTGAAATCATCAAGGTTGATCTTTATGTCCTTACCCTTGGGCCATTCTTATGTTCTTTAATTATATGTCCAATGTCCACCCAACATTTTTAAAATTTTTGGTGGATTTTCAATCATCTGTGAAGGAATATTTTCCCTTATTTTGAGTATTGGAACACTATTAATCTAACATATTCTCAAATCACTTCATTTTTTTTATTTTTATGTCAATGCTCAAACTCCATCCATTACACATATGAATTTGAATTTAATATTTACATGAAACCATATTAGTCAGATTTATCTACCTAAAAAAATCGAAATTCTATATTAACAATCCATTGAGTGGTCACATTATTTAAACAACCCTCCAAATATGAGGGTTGTTCTTCCATGACTAATATAATGATTCACGCTATGAGAGTATATCCATTGTCACTCCATTGAACAAAATTCCTTGATCACTATAGCCCATGTCCATTTATTATCATGCATAAGGAATATATGTTCCTATACCTATAATTACCCATACTTTACATACATTGTTATTACTTCAGAATTGAATCATACTTATTACAACATATAACAAAACCATGAATGGACCGTATAGGTATAGTGTCTTTAGAAACTGGGAAACATAAACAACTGGTTCATAAATAATCTACATTTTCTCCCATTTATTTCATCATATCTAGAGTACATTTTTGGAATATCCTACTTAATACCCTTCTTCTTGACCTGGGGAAAAGAAAACATACAAAAGGGTGAGCTAAAATTCTCATTAAGGGTAAACAAAATAAATATAAATCATATCATATTCATAAGAACATAACATTTTGAATATCTTAACCTACAAAAGAGATCATAATATCATAACATGGGATAAATCATAGTGGTGAAATGTAATACCAATAATCATAACTTAAAACATTAAACTTTGTGGAATTCACACATAATCATAGAAAATCATTTTATATTAGTCAAGGCTCATTTCCAAGACCATCATAGCGGAAAAAGTCCATTACTGAACCGATTTCACTCCTCGTTCTAGTCCTGTATCACTGAACCGAATTAACTTTCCATTTAAGCAATGTCTATATCAAGAGATATAAATCTTTACCCAATGCATTGGAGGGAGATATAGGTCCCACCCATCTCATATATGAAACCATTATTACGTGTGCCACAAAATCATAATTCATACATTATAGCATAACCCATGTAATAAAAAAGGGATTCTTAAACATCATGATATCATAAAACAATTAATATAAGATAAAGGACTTCATAAAAATAATTCCATCACAACATAATCAAATCAATTTAATAATAGGTATAAAAACAGAACCCTATATTATCTTTGATGGAAAATAATTTTGATAAAACACTTGAACTCCATTCTTGAGGAAAATATCCTTTCTACTTCAAAAACATTTTTCATTTCGTAACATGTCATATAATTTTAAACTAAAAGATGTTGATTAAAAATAAACTTGAAAACTTGTAAATTAATCTTCATGTAAATAATGTTATATGAAATCATAAAAATCCATTCATTCCGTATAAGGTAAAAAAACATTCTTCTCGTACTTTGGCTGGAATAGTCAAAAAGTACCTTATATGAAAAACGACAAAAGATTCCTTTCATATATTTTACTAAAACCCACCAATGAGTAATATTGGATTTAAAAAATTGTAGGAGGATATAAATAATATTACATATTGAGGAAACATGGATGTGGATGATAAATATCCCCCAGTAAATTCTAAAGTATAAACAATCTCGGATAAAAATGAGATTGCGAGATTTTCCCTTACCTTAGGTCCGATATGCTTTGTACGTGTCCGAACCTCCTGTATAATGATTTAAATAATGTCATTGACTTATTCCAGAATCATACGCATTTTTATGATATCATATATGGTCATATTCTTAGCTTCTTATTAGTAATATTTCAATGCTACTTGTTATTCGGGTGTTTATTGCTTTATGTTCTTATGCGTGTTTTGTCGAATAAATTATTATTCTTATTTTTAGGTTATATAAACCTTATTTAAAGAATGGTATTAGTGTAATATATATCATATTTATTCATTCAATTAATTTATACAATCATTATGCATTGAAGATCATGTAGAACAAGTCGCATCACATCGTGGAGACAGTAGGCCGTACGTACGCAGGAGCGATGATATCGTTCCCATGATCGTGAAATTGTATTGAAGTGTATGTATAATATTTAAAAATAAATATCACTTTAAAATAATCATATATAGTTAGTCTTGACACCATTATACCCATCCATGTATGGTGGTGGTGGAAAACAGATTACACCACGGCGTGGAGACGGTATTCCGTACGTACGCACGCGCGGTGATCTCGTTTTCCGTAGGATGGATAGAAGGTGAAATAGGGTGTTTCATATTTATAATAACATATCATTATATTAGTGATACTAATTTTATTAATTTATAATGAAACAAATAAAGAAGAAGAAGTAGAAGAAGAAATAAGGTTGAAAGAATCGGTAACAAACATTACCTCTTCTTTGAAGAGCCACTTCTTAACCTCCTCTTAGGGAACTAAAGATTGTATTTGAAGAATACCAGGACCTCTAAGATGTTTTTAGGGAAGTTTATAAGGGAAATTGGCAGGGTTTGGCCGATATTGAAGGCTCAAAGTGGTGTGAGGAGGAGAGGGAGTAGGTGCCCTTTTATAAGGGAGGAGAGGGGCACCTTAGGAAAAACGTAAAATATTATTTTATTATAAAGTCATATTTGGTTTTTAATAGATCCAAATTGATCTATTTTGAAACCAAGGTGGGGATGGGTCTAAAGCCTCTCAACCAATGGGTTTTAGAGAAGTTTAGGTTACTATTTTAACCTTATCATTTAGATATAACTCAAAGTTAAATAATTTAACTTTTACCGTGTGTTCTTGTTTTCTTACACTACAAGGTTAATAAAATTACTATAACAAGACAAACGAACCCCAAGTTGTAAATTATTAATATTTATAACCTTATCTAAGTCATTTTTCCGAATTTTAGATTTTTAGGAATAAAATAACAATTAATAATATAATATTTGTTTTAAAAACTATTTTATGTCAATTTTGACACTATTTGGTAATTGATTTTTTTTTGAAAATTATAAAAGCATAATTAGTTCGAAAAAAGTAAATTAAATAAATAATAATATGTCATATTAACCTATAAAATTATTGTAATTCATTAAAAGTTTCAAATTACATTTATTTGGGTATTTATAATATCAATTATGTTAATATTTCTTTAATAAGGTAATTACTGCATCATCATTGTGTCATAAATAAATTAAATTATTTAAAGTCTAAAAATTATAAATAAAATACCATTATATATTAAATCTTTTTATCTTTATAATTAATATTTATATTCGAATTTATCTTTTTTTATAACCCTATATTAAAATTTTTTTAGTTATTAAACTTTGATATTAACTATTTTAACTCTTCCTTAAATAAAATAATATTAAATGTCCTAATCTAATCCAAGTGGACCTAAATGGTCATATTTTATTCCTAAGGTTTTTTGGTCTACTTAAACTTATCCAATATAATTACGACATGTGTTAGGGTAATAATAATATCATTTTTACCCTTAATTACCCTATTTACTTTTAACCGTGTTAAATAAAAGTAAAAAGTTACTATTCACCAAAAAATATTTTTTTCTTATTGAACCACATTTTAGTCCTTGATATTAACTGTACTTCTATGATTTTCGAAATTCCACTCACAGAAGTGGTAAAATTAAGTTTTATGTACAGTTGCAAATTATCCTAGGAGGTGGGTAAAAGACGGTGAAAAGTTCAATAAAATTTTTATATATCTAAAATTATTATAAAATGACTCTATCGAATTACATTGAACTTATATAGGTATTATGTATCAATTTTGACCTAAAATAAATTTAAATAAAATAAATAATTATTTAAATAAAAAGTCAATTTTTAAATTGTAACCAAGTGTTTTCACTATTCATCAAAAATTGAAAGTTTTCAGAAAAATACCAAAATTTCACCCTAGGCTAATTTCGATATTCAGAATCCAAAAATTAAGTCCATTTTGAAAGATAAAATTTATAAAATTTCAAAAAGTGTGTATTACTTATTCATAATGACTAATTTATATAATATTTTAATAGTATATCATTGTTTTGTTAAACTTGGTATTGCGTATAACGTAAGCTATCGAGGAAGGTCACGATTACGTGTAAAGCAATCCAAGATAGTGTTGTGTGTAGTGAAATATTCCTTTGATGATGTATATAACATAAAAACAAAATATTTCTCATAAAAATATTGGGTGTTACATTCTACCCCCCTTAAAATGAATTTCGCCCTCGAAATTCATCACTTTGTAACAAACAGATGAGGATACATCTCTCTCATAATTTCTTCAAGCTCCCATGTAGCTTCTTATAATTGGTGGCTCCTCCATAAAACTTTCACCAAGTGAGTGGTCTTGTTCCATAGGACTTTTTAACTACGATCCAGAATCTCTATTGGCTGTTCTTCATAAGAAATATCTTGCTTCAGCGGTACAACTTCTAAGCTTAGTAAATGTGAAGGATCAGATTTGTACTTTCTCAGGAGAGATACATGGAACACATTGTGAAATTGAGAGTGATTTGGTGGAAGCGCCAATCGGTATGCTACCTTCCCAACACGATCCATTATTTCGAAAGGACCGATATACCTAGGTCTCAGCTTTCCCTTATTTCCAAATCTCATTACTCTCTTCCAAGGAGATATTCGTAAGAACAATTTATCACCCACTTCAAACTCTAGGTCTTTTCTTCGGTTATCGGCATAACTTTTTTGTTGACTCTGAGCTGATCTTTTGTGTTTTTTAATAGATTTGACCTTTTCCGCCATCTCATCAACAAGATCAGGTCCTAATAGATTTCTTTCCCCAACTTCATCCCAACAAGTTGGCGTTCGACATTTCTTTTTATATATATCTTCATAAGGATCCATTTGAATACTGGAGTGAAATCTATTATTATAAGAAAATTCCACCAAAGGTAGGTGTTGATCCCAACCACCTTTGAAATCCATAGAGAAAGCTCTCAACATGTCTTCTAGAGTTTGAATTTTTCTCTCAGACTGACCATCTATATGAGGATGATAAGAATTGCTGAAACTCAACTATGTATCTAGAGTATGCGGAAAACTTCGCCAGAACTTCGTGGTAAACCTCAAATCCCGAGCAGATATAATGGAAAGTGCTACTCCATGTAATCTTACCACTTCCTTCACATATATCCTGGCAAGATGATCCAGAGAGAAATCTTCTCTAACAGCAATGAAGTGTGCCGACTTCGTAAGATGATCAACTATGACCCAGATAACATTATTGCCTTTGGATGTTTTAGGAAGTTCAGTGACAAAGTCCATAGTGATGTTTTTCCATTTCCATTCGGGTATGGGTAATGGTTATAACATCCCCTTAGACTTCTGTCTCTCAGCTTTAACCTGCTGACAAACCAAGCATCGAGAGACATATTCAACAACATCTCTTTTCATGTGATCCCACCAGAAGTATTCTTTCAGGTCCCTATAAATCTTCATGCTTCCAATATTAATAGAGAATGAATAACTATGAGCCTCATCCACTAGCTCCTTATTTAATTCTGGGATGGGAGGAACACAAACCCGATTCCTGAACCTTATTATCCCATCACAATCAAGGTTGAATTCAGGAACATTTCTCACCTTCTTTTGTAACTCTACATCTTCTTTTTGAGCCTCTTTAATCTTCACATACATAGATGGTTGAACATTCATTTGAGAAAGATAATATTTTTCCCCATCCATTATAATTCCAAGATCCATCCTTTTTAAATCCATAAATATTGGATCTTTTGTGATCCTCATCATGGATAAGCTGGCATGGTCTTGTTGGCTTAATGTGTCTGCCACCTTGTTTGCTTTCCCAGGGTGATAATGAATTGAGTAGTCACAATCCTTAATCAGCTCCAACTATCTTCTTTGGATAATATTCAGCTCCTTTTGTGTGAAAATATACTTTAAACATTTATGATCAGTATAAATATCACACCTTTCACCATTAAGATAATGCCTCCAAATCTTTAATGAAGATATTACCATTTCTAACTCCAAATCATGAGTTGGATAATTCTGCCCATCAATTTTCAACTGTCGTGAGGCATAAGCTATCACCATATCATTTTTCATGAGAACACACCCCAGTCCCTTCTTGGATTCATCACTATAAATCACAAACCTTTCTCCACTACAAGGCAGTGTGAGAACATGTGCATTGGATAACCTACTTTTTAACTCCTTGAAATTCTCTTCACACTCCTCCATTCAAACGAACTTAACTCCTTTTCGAGTCAAACTGGTGAGTGGGTTAGATAATCGTGAAAAATCATTCACAAAACGTCGATTATATCCAGCCAAACCAAGAAAACGTCGGATCTCCGTTACTATTGTTTCTCTCGACCGTCTTTCAATAACCTTTGTTTTTGCTGGATCCACAGATATCCCCTCTTTTAAGATTATGTGACCCAAAAATGCAACTTTTTGATTCCAAAATTCACACATGGTAAATTTGGAATAAAGATTTTCCATTCTTAGGGTCTTTAATATAACTCTCAAGTGATCTTCATGTTCTTCCTTTCTCTTTTAATAGACAAGAATATCGTCTATAAAGACTACCAAAAACTGATCAAAATAGTCTCTAAAGACTCTGTTCATTAGATCCATGAACATAGTAGGGGAATTAGTAAGACCCAATGACATCACTATAAATTCATAGTATTCATACCTTGTACGGAAAGACATCTTTGGTATATCCTTTTTTCGGACCCTTAATTGATGATACCCTGAACGAATATCAATCTTGGAAAAGTATTGAGCTCCGTGTAGTTGGTCAAATAAGTCATCAATTCGCAGGAGAGGATATTTGTTCTTGATAGTGATCTTGTTAAGTTCTCGATAATCAATGCAGAGTCTCATTGATCCATATTTCTTTTTAACAAACAGAACATGTGCTCCCCAAGGTGACGCACTAGGGCGTATGAATCCTTTATCAAGATTCTCTTGGAGTTTCTTTTTCAATTCCTGCAACTCAATTGGGGACATTCTATAAGGTGTCTTTGAAATGGGAATAACACCCGATATGAGTTCTATTGAAAACTCAACTTCACAATTTGGTGGAAGACCTGGCAATTCCTCCAGATTGACATCATCAAACTCCCATACAATGGGTGTATTCTTAATCGCGAGTTTCTCTCCAACCATTTGAGATAAATAACCTTAATTTATTGGAATCAAGACCCATAAGATGGAAGAAATTTCCACTGGAAGGTTATATTCATCCTTGCATCGATAGATGATAGTAGATTGACCAGGAATATTAAATGTGATGTCCATTCTTTGGAAATTGATATGAGATCTATATAAAGAAATCCAATCCATGCCAATAATTACATCAAATTCCACTATAGGAAGGATCACAAGATTTTCGGGAAGCACTTTCCCACAAACTTCAATTGGAGAAGAATTGTAAACTTTTTATGAAACTGTTATGCCATTAGGTGTTGTCACAGCTAACTCAACATCTCATTGTTAAGGTAGTACGATGATACCCTTAGAAAATTAATCAGAAATAAAAGATTGGGTGGATCCAAAATCAAATAAAACATTTTCTACTTTAGAGTGGATGGTAAGTGTACCTTTCACCACTTCCTTATCATACTCCACACCACCAATAGAAATTGCATGTGACTTTCCTTTGTCTTTGGCCTTAAAAGTTTGTTGACGTCGATCATCATCAACAACCATTGGATTTGGGCATTGATTAGCATAATGCCCCATCTCCTTAAACTTGAAACATTGAAGTGTAGGAGGTTCATTTTGTGTATCCTTTTATTTGTTCGCATCGTTAGACATCTTATTCCCATTATTTAGACATTCAACTGCCCGATGACCTTCTTTTCCACACTTAAAACATTTTACTGTCCCTTTAAGACAATTCCCTCCATGTTTCTTTCCAAAATTTGAGCATAAAGGAAAACTCATCTTCTTTTCAGTGTGGTCTTTAGATTTTCCTTTGAATTCCATTTTCCTCTCCTTATCAAACCTGTATGATTGATGAGTTACTCAAATCTCCATCTCAACCTTGAGATCACATCGAACAATTTCCTTGTAGCTATTGAAGTCCCTTATGGCTAACGTCCTTCAAAGAATTGGTTTTAAGACACTAAAGAATCGATCGATCTTACTTTCAGGTTGGATAATAATTCTGGAAGCGTACCTTGCAAGTCTTGTAAAATTTGATTCGTAGGTACAAAAAATTCATCATCCTTTTTCTTTAGTTCAAGAAACTCCTTCTCCATCTTTGTTCGAAGAATACAAGGGAATTACTTATTGAAAAATATGTTCTTGAACTCATCCCACTCCATGGACTCAATTTCATCTCTTGTCCTCGTATTCTTGATAAGATTCCACCATTGACTAGCTTCACCTTCCAAATGATAAACTACTAAGATGAATTTATCATGTTCAAAAAATTAATGAACTGAAAATATCTTTTCAGTAGTACCGATCCATTGTTCAACCACTAATGGATCAGTAGACCCGCTGAATGAGGGTGAACGCTGCCTCATGAAGGATTCAACAGAATTTTGCTCCTTCCTTTGCTAGTTTGTAAGTCATGCATGACTCATAGCTTGAGAAAGTTGTGTGAGCATGGGTACAAGATTTTGCATTCCAGCTCCCATAACGTTTGGTTGCTCAGGGGGACAATCATTGCATTGCCCGTCACATTCATCATTAACACAGTTCCTTCGGGTTCAAACCATTGACTAAAACCAATAAGCATAGTGTGAGAAACACTAATCATAATAGGAAAACCACATAATAAAGAATAAAATTTCACACTTAAGGTATTATCATAGGTTATTCATGGACATTTCTAAAACACTAAGATTGTGTTCTATTCTTAGACTTATCCTTAGGGTTCTTACTAAGGCTTTCACATTCTAGTTTCCAAAGATTGACTATACCTTTCCTCTATTACCAACTATAACGACCCATACTTTTCATACATTATTATTACTTCAGAATTGAAGCATACTTATTACAACATATAACAAAACCATGAAAGGACCGTATAGGTATAGTGTCTTTAGGAACTGGGAAACATAAACAACTGGTTCATAAATCATCTACATTATCTCCTGTTTATTTCATCATATATAGAGTCCCTTTTTGGAATGTCCTACTTAATACCCTTATTCCTGACCTGGGGAAAAGAAAACATACAAAAGGGTGAGCTAAAATTCTCAGTAAGGGTAAACAAAAGAAATATCAATCATATCATATTCATAAGAACACAACATTTTGAATATCTTAACCTGAAAAAGAGATCATAATATCATAACAAGGGATAAATCACAGTGGTGAAATGTAATCACAATAATCATAACTTAAAACATAAAACTTTGTGGCATGAACACATAATAATAGAAAATAATTTCATAATAGTCAAGGCTCATTTCCAAGACCATCATAGTGGACAAAGTCCATTACTAAACCGAGTTCAGTCCTCGTTCCAGTCCTGTATCACTGAACCGGATTAACTTGCCGTTCCAACCATGTCTATCTCATGAGATATAAATCTTTACCCAATGCATTGGAGGGAGATATAGGTCCCACCTATATCATAATGAAACCATTCTTATGTGTGACACAAAATCATAATTCATACATCATAGCACAACCCATGTAATAAAAATGGGATTCTTAAACATCGTGACATCAGATAACAATTCATATAAGATAAAGGACTTCATAAAAATAATTCCATCACAACATAATCATATCAATGTAATAATAGGTATAAAAAAATAACCCTATATTATCTTAGATGGAAAATAATTTTGATAAAACACTTGAACTCCATTCTTGAGGAAAATATAATTTCTACTTCAAAAGCATTTTTCCTTTCTTAACATGTCATATAATTTTAAACTAAAATAAGTTGATTAAAAATAAACTTGAAAACTTGTAAAGTAACTTTCACGGAAATAATTTTCTATGAATTCATAAAAATCCATTCATGCTGTATAAGTTAAAAAAAACATTCTTCTCGTACTTTGGCCAGAAAATTCAAAAAGTACCTCGTACGAAAAACGACAAAAGATTCCTTTCATATCTTTTACTAAAACTCACCAATGTGTAATATTGGATTTAAATTTTTTTAGGAGTATATAAATAATATTACATATTTAGGAAACAAGGATGTGGATGATAAATATCCCCCAGTAAATTCTGAAGTATGAACAATCTCCGATAAAAATGAGATTGAGAGATTTTCCCTTACCTTAGGTCCGATATACTTTGTACTTGTTTGAACCTCCTGTATAATGATTTAAATAATTTCACTGACTTATTAAAGAATCATACTCATTGTTATGATATCATATATGTTCATATTCTTATCTTCTTATTAGTAATATTTCATTGCTACTTGTTATTCTTGTGTTTATTGCATCATGTTCTTAGGCGTGTTTTGTAGAATAAATTCTTATTTATCTTTTTAGGTTATAGAAACCCCATTTACATAATTATATTAGTGTAATATATATCATATTTATTCATTAAATTTATTTATATAATCATTATGCATTGAAGATCATGTAGAACGAGTCGCATCACATCGTGGAGACGGTAGACCGTACGTACGCACGAGCGATGATATCATTCCAATGATCGTGGAATTTTATTGAAGTGTATGTATAATATTTCGGAATCAATATCACTTTACAATAATCATATATAGTTATTCTTTACACCATTATACCCATCCATGTAAGGTGGTGGTGGAAAACATATTACACCACGGTGTGGAGACGGTATTCCGTACGTACGCACGCGCGATGATTTTTTTTCCGTAGGATGGATAGAAGGTGAAATAGGGTTGTTTAATTTTTATAATAACATATCAGTATATTAGTGATACTGATGTTATTACTTTATAATGAAACAACTAAAGAAGAATAAGTAGAATAAGAAATAAAGTTGAAAGAATCGATAACGGACATTACCTCTTCTTTGAAGCGCCACTTCTTAACCTCCTCTTAGGGCACTAAAGATGGTATTTGAAGAAGACCAGGACATTTAGAATGTTTCTAAAAAGTTTATAAGGGAAATGGTCAGGGTTTGGCCGATCATGAAGGCTCATAGTGGAGTGAGGAGGAGAGGGAGGAGGTGCCCTTTTATAAGGGAGGAGAGGGGCTCCTTAGGAAAACAATTAAAATATTATTTTATTATAAAGTCATATTCGGTTTTTAATAGGTCCAAATTGATTTATTTCGAAACCAAGGTGGGTAGGGGTCTAAATACTCTCAACCAATGGGTTTTAGACAAGTTTATGTTACTATTTTAACCTTATCATTTAGATTTAACCCTAAGTTAAATAATTTAACTTTTACTGTGTCTTCTTGTTTTCTTACACTATAAGGTTAATAAACTTACTATAACAAGAAAAACGAACCCCAAGTTGTTAATTATTAATATATATAACCTTATCTAAGTCATTTGTCTGAACATTATATTTTTAGGAATAAAATAACAATTAATAATATAATATTTTTTTAAAAACTATTTTATGTCAATTTTGACACTATTTGGTAATTGATTTTTGTGAAAATCATAAAAGCATGATTAGTTCGAGAAACGTTAATTAAATAAATACTAATATGTCATATTGACCTATAAAATTAGTTTAATTCATGAAAAGTTTCAAATTACATTTATTTGGTTATTTATAATATCAATTATGTTAATATTTCCTTAAAAAGGTAATTACTGCATCATCATTGTGTCATAAACAAATTAAATTATTTAAAGTATGAAAATTATAAATAAAATACCATTATGTAGTAAATATATTTATCTTTCTAATGAATAATTATAGTCAAATTTATCTTATTTATAACCCTATATTAAAAATGTTTTAGTTATTAAACCTTGATTTTAACAATTATAACTCTTCTTTAAATAAAATAATATTAAACGTCCTAATCTAATTCAAGTGGACCTAAATAGTCATATTTTATTCCTAAGATTTTTTTTGGTCGAATTAAACTTATCCAATATATTTATGACATGTGTTAGGGTAATAATAAAAGCATTTTAACCCTTAATTACCCTATTTACTTTTAACCGTGGTAAATAAAAGTAAAAAGTTACTATTCACCAAAAATTATTTTTATATTATTGAACCAAATTTTACTCCTTGATATTAACCGTGTCTTTTGGATTTTCGAAATTCCACTCACAGAAGTGGTAAAATTAAGTTTTATATACATTTGCAAATTCTCCTAAGAGGTGGGTAAAAGACGGTGAAAAGTTCAATAAAATTTTTATATATCTAAAATTATTATAAAATGACTTACATTGAACTTATATAGGTATTATGTATCAATTTTGACCTAAAATAGATTTAAATAAAATAAATAATTATTTAAATAAAAATTCAGTTTTTAAATAGCAACCTAGTGTTTTCACTATTCATCAAAAATTTAAAGTTTTCAAAAAAATACCAAAATTTCACCCTAGGCTAATTTCGATATTCTGAATCCAAAAATGAAGTCCATTTTGAAAGATAAAATTTATAAAATTTCAAAAAGTGGGTATTACTTATTTATAATGGCTAGTTTATATAATATTTTAATAGCATATCGTTGTTTTGTGAAACTCGATATTGTGTACAACGCAAGCTATCAAGGAAGGTTGGGATTGCGTGTAAAGTAAGCCAAGATAGTGTTGTGTGTAGTGAAAGATTCCTTTGATGATTTATATAACATAAAATCAAAATATTTCTCATAAAAATATCGGGTGTTACAATCCCACTCATAACCAAGCACTATCATAAAATATAAATTACTTCGTTTTTCCAAGTTACATAATTTCATCATTTACATCCATTGGAAATTTATGCACTATATAGGCCATGAAATTATGTATCCAATAGTAGACTCCCATAGAGAGGGATTTAATAATAATTCTCCCTAAATACAACCTTAACAGGTTCAAATGACACACATGTGATGCTCATGATCCATACTTATTCACTATTAGCTCTTGACACAACATCATCCACATCATCATCTTGATTACAAAGAAAAAACACATATTATCATCAAATCCATAATCCAGATACAAAGATAGTGCTTACATCATAGAACTTTTAATTTTCATCAATGATACCTTGGGAAATTATGACCTAAGTGACTCACTATTTATACTGTTACTCATGCTATACATGGCAATTCACTGAATCAAAAATCAATTGGTAATGTATGTAAACAACTGACTCCATCTAAATATCATTTAAACCCCATGAGTATGTATTACAATGCAACCATATCACACCAACCTAATCACACGACCATGATTTGTTTTTTTAAACCTAGTCTTAGGTTCCATGTCCACTGACCATGCCCCATGGCATGTTAATCTCATCAAAAGTTCTATGAACATTGGGAAATCCTCTAAAAAATGAGAATTTCACATATGACATACTTACCAGTAAACCAACCATAAATATGTGAATTATTTTGTAAATCTAAAGAATAAACCTATGATTGTACCATGTTCCTAAAGGTGAATATTAATTATAAGTGGTCATATATCTTACAGATCCCATCACTAAATTATTAATTTGGTATGAAAATCACAAACACTAAAAGTGATAATTAATGAAAAACTTACCATGCATCACATGACTATGCTAACTGGTAACACCCTTTATGAACCATTATTGCAACCTGACTTACCCCTCTATGAACCCTCCTATAAGGTACACACATCCCTTGAGAACCCTTCTTTTGAGATTCTATTTCATACCACACCACAAAAAAAGTAGGGATGAACATTATGCTTCCCCAATCATAACTCCTGAATCACTACAACCTTATGCTAGTCTCAAGGAACTACTATCTCTCACCTAACCCATTACTTATATCTCACATCGGTCATATATCTTGGGTAACTCCTCTCCATTCCCATCGTTAACATCACATAACATCTGGTAGTCAAACAACCCACTATAGGGCCAGTTGTACCGATAACTTATTAGGAATCTCATTCCAAGTCATCATCACTATCACAATACTGATTCTCAATGAGAATCCACATACATGATTACCCCTTTGAGAATTCTTACCACATTTTTTAGTATAATTATTTAAATGACCACGTCGTTCTAGAAAATATGTGGAAATTATGCACAACCCATGGTTTGTATAAGTATAAATAAATCACTAATATATAAGAAAAACACTATATAGGTTGTCTCTTCCACTCTATGAAACTGAACTTTTTTCAAAAGAACCCTCTAGGGGTCTATATAACTACCTAGAACCCACAAACCCAGATCCTATGCTAAAATCCACATCTTTAAATTCTTAGATTTGATGTCGATAATCGCGACCCAATTATTTTGTCTAAACCTTACAAAATCAAAAGGAAAACATGGATCACTTACATACTAGAGAAAATTTTTGGTTTAGAGTTATAGAGAATTATAAAAACCTCCTACATATATAATTCACATGAAATTGGATGCACAAACAACTGGTTTGTTAATTTAAACATCATCTCCCATTATACCCAGATTTTATTATTTCACATTAGGTTATCAACATCATCCTTGTCAAATTATTTATATACATAAATAATTCAAAAAAAATCTTTAAAACTTGGGGAAGTGGAAACATAAGATGGGTGACATCAGATGTTCAGTTTGCGTAAACATAAGCATTAACAATTAAACTCTGTCAATGATCATAAGAGTGAATTAGGGTATGATGTAATAATCAAAGTGCACGAGTTAATCATAAAATAAATTATACCCTTAAGTACCTAGAAAATCAAATATGAAAACATGGAAAAGGTAAGAGTCATCAAAATCAATAATAATGAACCATGCGACATCAATATCCATCATTATAGACATTATAAAACAATATCAATCATAAAGAAATACATAGTGTTTTCTTGGGAAACCATTATACTTTACATTATTATAAGTGGAATAAACATGCGGTCAAACTCAATACATTCCACTTATATAAGTGGAATAGCCATACAACTGACTTCTATACCCAATGCATTACATGGCTATCATGGACCCACCTGTCATTGGTTTATCATAGAACTGCCTGTAAAATTTCCAAGTACTATTAAAAAATCATGACACATAAAAGATTTCATGAAATCATTATATAAACCAATAACCCCTTTAATAAAATTATTAACACATGTAAAAGAAATATGCTCTATAAAAATCTCTTTCATACATGATTAACCTATGGAAACGAAATAGGTTCATTAACAATCTCTTTGAAACAAGATTAACCCCTAAAAAGGAAATGAGATCCATAACAATATCTTTGAAAGATGATTAACCCTGGGAAATGAAATGGGTTTCACAAAAATATCTTTGAAACATGAAGAAGACTTGTAAAGGAAATAGGTTCCATAATAATCTATTTGGAACATGATTAACCAATAAAAAGGAAATGGATTCGATACTAATCTCTTTGAAATATGATTTACCCATGGAAATGAAATGGTTTCAATAACAATATATTCTGAAAATGATTAACCCATATAAAATAAATGGGTTCAATAAATATTGAAACATGATTAACCCATGTAAACGTAATGGGTTTAATAATATTCTCTTTGAAACATGATTAATCCATCGAAAAGAAATGAGTTCCATAACAATCTCTTTAGGGCATAATCATCCAATGGAAAAGAAATGGTTTTCATAACAATCTATTTGAAAAAACCATAATCCATAAAAATAAAGAATTATGATGGTATCAATACAAAATATCCCTAGTGGAGGATAATTAACAACAAGGGTTATTGTCATTGTTGATCAGAAATACCGTTTAAAGACCATTAAAACATCCATGAGGAACATAATCTTTAAAGATTCCAAAGTGTTCCACCCAACCTTGAAACATTTGAATTATAATACCCATAAATAAGTATCATTAAACGAATATATAATATCACTAGAATAATCATATTCATGATACATAATGTCATGGGATAATTATATACAACTCATAAAATAATATTGTTGTATAACATAACAAATGTCTCAAAGAAGGACACTTGTAAGAAAATTCCATTACCTCTTTGGTAACATTCAAACCTTATAACAAAAGAAATATATATATTTTAATGGATATTAAATTACTTATAAATTCAAGTAGAATAATTATAAAATCATTCACGGGTATTATATACACCAAAAAATAATAATAAGTGGTGAATATAGACCAAGTTATGTTGAAATAAAAGCGAGACTTGAAATACCCTAACAGTTGTGGTAACATTTTAATTTAAAAAAAAGTTAATAATCATTAAATTAAAATTTAAATACAATGAATTTAATATAATTAATGATATAATATATCAAAATAATAAGTAGACACACCAGAAAAAATAAGTAAGTGGTGAATATGATATTTACATCAGGGATGTAAAAAGTGAGATGAACATCCCTTAATAATTGAGTAACATTTGAATCCTAAGATCTATGAAAGAATAAAATAAATTGAAAAATTTAATATCATTAAATAAATTAAAATAATAATATAAAAAGTCATATGGTAGTAGATACACCATATAAAAGTAAGTAGGTTTATAATAATAAATATGTCTCAATGGAATGTAAATTGAGATGACACCCCTTACACTGATCGCATCATTGGAGTTCGAATAAATGAAATAAATTATTATGTGTTAAAAATGTAAATAAGAAAAATAAAATTTAAATATAGTATAAAAAGAACCATATTTCATTTCACACATATTATTTTCATAACATAACTATTGACATATAAGTTTAACCCAATGAATAAAAATTGAGTTAAGAAATCCCTTACCTTGAATCCAATTTGTCATGATTGTCCCCTATATTATAGAATAATAAAATTATTTCAATTATCTACTTGTTTCCTAGCCTTTTAAAAGTTTATTATTAATTTTATTTTACTTATATACAAGTTATATACAATTAATTAATCAATAATGTTAAAGTAGGATGTTTTGACCATATTCAGCTTATGTGTGAAAACTGAATTTGATAGTTCAACTATGACCAATGATATTATTATTTAAAAATATATAAAATAATAAAAATGAAATAATTGTATAATTTTGACATCAGTTATACTTTTAAAATAATACATGAAATATGGTTATGAAAAATGAACCAATGTAATGATCATGGAGATGATAGACCGTACGTATGCATGCGTAACGTTCCTATTTTTCAATGATCCTTATAGAAAGAAGGTAGGTAACATTTAACTTTATATAATGGTTGTTATATAATAAATACCATATTATGTAATTATATATACTTATATATATATGTATCATTCTTGTGGTGTGGTGATAAAAAATGAAGAATCATGCCGCTTTGAGGAGGCGGTAGTCCACACGTCCATGAACAATGTTATCACTTTTTCAGTGTGAGAAGTGGAAAGAATAAAATGACATGTTATATGTAAATATAGACAATTATTTAATTAATATCATAAATATTTCATTGAAAATATATATTTTTATTAAAACCATCATTCATACATTATAACATCCAAGGTAAATAAAGAATATGCCATTTTTATATTTATTAATATTTGTAAATTAATTATTAATTTTACTTTAAATGGGATGATATGTTTGATGGCATACCCAATACACAACAACGAGTTTCTCTGAAATCTTATGACGCACATAATGCTGAGACATGCTGAAAAATAATAATATAATATTATTTTAAATGGTAGTTAATGCCTAATCGTTGTATTAGTTAGAATGGACAGAACTAACAAAAATATGATTATATATGGTTTTTAAATGTTTTTACATTTATCCAATAAATATTAGAGTCTTAAAATAAGAGTGAATCTGATTTTAAGCATAAATACTCTAAAATTCTTTAAAAGGTTGATTTAATACCTTTTTATGGTGAACCCTCTTTAAATATAGTTTTGGTCATTTTTCTATGTTATATTTGACAAAATAAAATTTTTCTTTAGAATTAGGACATCAAAATTTACATTGGGTAAATTTCTGGTATTTTTCTGATAAAATTCATCTTTAATGAATAGTGAAAAATACTGTATTTTAATTCAAAACAGCCTTTTAATATAACTTATTTATATGGATAGACTATCCTTTTAAATGGTTTTAAAGTTTAATTAGATTATATTTTTACCATTTAATATAATTCTGGTCATTGGATGAAATTTTACTTTGAAATTGGGCATAAACAAGTGTCAATCTTTTGATAGATATTGTTTCTTAAAAACACACTATTTGTTTTGACAACGAGAATTAATTTTAAATTAATTAATTCCACTTCTATGTTTTTAATTTTGTAAAATGGACATAATTTTGGAATTCGGAATATCAAATATATCATAGGATGAATTTTTGGTATTTTTCTAAAAAACTTCAATTTTTGATGAATAATGAAACCACTAAGTAGTAGTTAAAAAACTGATGTTTTCATTTAAATGAAATTTTATCGATTCGGTGAATTGAATTTCGAAAATATGACATACATGGTTGTTATTAGTAAGTAAAATGTGGTTTAATAAGATGAAAATATTTTTTTTTATGCATAGTAACTTTTGACTTTTATTTATCACGGTTAAAGGTAAATATAGAAATTCAAGGTAAAAAGATTATTATAATAATACAAAATTACCTTAACACTTGTCGTAACCTTATTTTATGAGTCATTGACGACAATGGGAATCCTTGGATCTATTTGGGGACCCCATGGAGCCACTTGGGAGTGATAATGACACTTTAGATTAATTAATTTAAAGTAAAGGCAAAAATGACACAAACAAATATCTTTTAGTAAATTAATTTTTATATGGGGTTATATAATTTATCTCTTATAATATAAATATTTATTGTAAATATAAAAATATTTCCTAAATCATGATATTTTTTTATAATTTTTAGACATCAAATAAATAAAATTATTTATGACACAAAATTCATGCAGTATTTACCTCATTAATAAATGATTTAAATAAATAAGATTATAAATATTAAAATAACATCCAAAACCTATCCAATTTTTATTAAATTAATTTATTTTGACTATGGGTCATCTTAAATTTTACCTTAATTAGTTTTGGACCTTTAGAAACCGAAAATAATTATATAATAAAATAATATTTTCACACTTTTCTAAAGAACCCCTCCCCCCTTATAAAAAGCCCTCACTATTAACCCATTACTCACACCTCTCAAGCCCCTTGGATCATCAAAAAGCTTCCCAAATAAGCTCTAGAGACCCATATGTTCTTCCTATAAGCCTTTAATTAGGCATAAGGCACCTCAAGAAGTCCTTTTGGTTCAAACCAAAGGGAGTTACCCAAATTAAAGGAAACTGTTTCTCCTAAATTCTTTTCTTTTATTTTACTTATCCAACCACCAAACTCTTTTTATTCCATTATTTTATAAAAAAACCAGTATTGTAAATATACTAAAATTTTTTTATGATAATTATTTTAACAGCACTTACACACACCTCCATCTAATGGGTAAATAACATACTGTTTCTCTGGGTGGAAAACTAACACCTCACAAAATGATGATTGTTCAATTATCTCCTACCACCTCTTATGGTGAAAATTATGATGGATCTGTATTTATATATGATATATATTATGTTTATGTTTTCTTTATGATTATTTATTTTTAATTTATAGCATACCTTTATGGTTTCCATTATGAATAAACGCAATAATTTCATTTGAGGAAGTGCGGACTACCACCCCCTCAAAGTAATATGACTCGTTCATACCATATGTGGTACATAAAGAGGATGGATTTATTGAAATTATATATCATATTATACTGGAATTATAATATAACTATTTATCATTAATTTATAATTCAATTAAAATAAGAAATAGAAATGAAAGTAGCATTCATGCGTACCTACGACTTACCATCTCCATGAACGGTGCATTTCATTTCTTATCTTCAAGTGTTATTTAATATTATAAATACAAATATATACTGGATATATATGATATATATGATATATATGATTTCAAAATCATGAATATAATTATGTAGATAATGGAATCTTGACCACATGGACAACTTGTAATTATAAGGTGTTCATTTTTTACTCAAGTACCAAATATCCACAAATGACCATTATTAACTTAAAAGATTAAATAATGTTTATAAAATGGTAATAAGTGATATAAAATGAATAATAAACTTGAAAAAGGGTTCTTAATCATGTATAAATTAACTTATTTTTATTATTCAGGAAGAATAAGGAACAAACAAGTCAAGTCGGACAAGAGGTAAGGGGTTTCTTATCTCACTTTTAATTCTTTGAGATTTCCATTGTTCGCCACTATTTTATTACATGTGGTGTATTTTATACTGAAATTTTATATATATTATCATGATACTATTTATATTAATTTTATTTTATGAATAATTTTGTGGTTATTAACTTTTGGTCATATGACTTGATTGATTACAACGTGGTAAGAGATTTTCATCTCACTTTTTATTCTCGTGAGATTCATGCTATATTTGCCACTATTTCGTTTTGTGTGGTATTTGTACTTCCCATGATTGTATTATTTGTATAATATAATGTAATTTATTAGTATTTAAATCTTCATTGTGTGATTCTTCTTTCATGTGGTGTATGTTTCGTAAGTTACCAAATCGGTAAGAAAACTTTTTAACCCAATTTTTATTCCTTAGGTTAATCTTCAAATTCTTAATTATGTCATGATATGATTTTGTGCGGAATCACTAATAATTTATTTATGCTATAATTTCAACTCCCATTTGTGTGGATATACTTTTGATACATATAATCACTCCATTGATAAATTCTCAAGACATCGATATGAACTTGATAAGAGTAATTTTAACTCAATATCCACTCACTGAGTTAAACATCAATGTCCTTGGTTTTGTCTTAAATAGAACATGTGTGAATTTCCTATGATTGATTTACAATTAATATCCAATAATATTTAGTGTATTTATATTTTTCACACATTATTATGTAATTTATTTATCCTTAATCTAATGATACAGTTTTTTATAAGGGATTTCATCTCAATTTACATTCCATTGAGACTTCATTGTCGTTATGCACCAATTCACCTTTTTACGGTGTATATACTATCCTTTGGAATATTATATCATGAATCCCTTATTTATCATTATATTATAATATTTTTAATTAATTTTATTCCTAAATTATTTTTATTCAATCATATTCCATTTCGTTAAGAACTCTTTAATTAAAATATTATTTTAAAGATTTATTCTTCTAAATATTTCTCATTAATGTAAAAGTTTTCAAAATGGTTTTTAATATTTATTTACGTGGATATTATTGTTTTAAAATTTTAATTCTTTTAAAATATTTAAATTTGTATGGGACACTTTGATTCAAAAATATTTTTATTAATGTTATTAAATGGTTTTGAAAATGTGATGATAAAGCATTACTTATTTAAATATCTTGATTTTATATATTGGAATGTGGAAATGTTATAGTTCCATTATACTTGTGTTATTTGTTATGATTACGTAATGGTTATTAGAAATTGTTTACGTATATGTCTTGTTTAGTGATAAACCTAGGGCGGGTGAGCCTGAGATAGCTCTCCAATGCATTGGGTAACGTGATGGAGGTAAAAAATAATGTTTCTCCTAAGAGATTTAGGGAATATACTATAATGGGAATTCCAAATGTGTCTCATTATGTAGCTGTGATAGCTATAATGCATGTTATGAATTCCGTAAGTTACCTTTATGATTTATGATTTGTGTGTGTTATTCATAAATCTTATTATTTCGTAAGGTATGTTATGATTGAAAAGTATGGTTTCATATATTTGTATTTATTGATGGGATAATTTTTTCCTTCCTTATTGAGCTTTTTATACTCATCCAAAGTTTTTGAAATGTTTTCCACATGAATTAAAAATGAATAAGGTCAAGGATGGGATCATGGAAAAGTCATTCTGTCTAAAATATGGAACTACACTTGTTTCTTTTTATGAGTTTTTATTTTATGAATAAAATGGATACTGAGTAGTAGTGTCTACAAGTAATATTCAAGTTGTTATGTAGTAGTTATGTCCTAATTATCTAAAAATCTAAACCTGAAAATATCTTCAATGTTAATTCTTAACATAATTAAAGATTTTGTAATGTTTAAGGCTGGGTCCTTATAGTTGGTATCAAAGGTCTGTTTAGATAACTTTAGAGGTTAGGGTGTTCTTTAATAATAAGTGACATTACCGTAATGGTTAGGATTTTAGAAAGAGTCGTAGTTATTTTAGATAAGTGGAATGAGTTTAAGATAACATGTATAAGTATATCTTAGTAGTTACCCTCCTCATAAGATATTATATGATGATTTTACTGATATACTCACACTTACATTTTTGGTTTTAGTAAATGGATGGATCTAGTAGGCACCAAAGTAACAGTGGATATGAAGAAAACTATGATGGTTTTCTGAATGAGCAACTGAATGAAATGGAGCTGCAATGAGAACTCTTGTGGTTATTCTCAACCAACTATCTGGAGTGATGATTGACCACCTGAACCTTGGTGATTTTTATAAGGCATCATATATGTGAGGAACAAACCCCCACAAAAGTTTAGGTAATAATCATAAAGGTAAGTATAGTCAAAAACCTATGTATCAAAAATGAGGAAATAAACACATAGGAAATTTTTTCAAAGGGACAGGAAGATTCTATAGATGTTGAAGTGAAGGACATAAAGTAAGAAGCTTCCATAGAAAAAGGAAGCTTATAGTTAACTCTAGGTAAGAGAAATAAGTTCTTTCTGAGGAATCAATTGAATGATTTAAACGTGGAGTGCATAGTCATTATACAAAATGATTTCCTAGAAATAAGGTTTGGGAATGAGATCAACAGGATCATACAAATATATGTTTACCAATACCTAATTCCATTACAATTGGGGATGAGGAAACTAACAATGAACAATGAAAGGTATGGATTATTTCTTAACTGATGTTTAGAAATTATTAAATCTTATAATATGCTTCATGATTTTGTTTGTATGAAAGAAGTATGTCAGAATAAGTTGGAAAGGAATGGTTAATGGATCATGAAGAATGTTGAATGAGTAAGAAGTCAACATATAAGGGATTCAAGTGTTATGTTAGATTTCATGATGGTGAAATGCTTAAAAGTATTAAGGCTCTTTTGATTATGGGATTGAATTAGAAGACTTTTTATAGTATGTGTAACCCTAAAGTTTGATATTTGAAAATTTTATTCAAGGAATAAGTATCTTTTCTTTTGTGGATATTGTTATAAAGAACCAGTTGGGTTTATATTAACCTTGAATTTGAGACACTTACGGGTTAATACATTTTGGGATAAAAAATGAAAGTTATTAGATAAGATGTGTGGTGAAAATATGTTATGGTTATTTTTGATGAATTTATATATTTTTTGGGAATGTTATAAAATTATATTGTTATTGAAAAAGAACAACACGCAGACAACACGAGAACCCTTCGCATCAGACAAAGCTGTGGGAATCGAACCCACAACCAAAGTCCGATAGGGATTTATCACCTACCACTAGACTACATGATGTCCCTAATTAATATGATTAATTATTTTTAGTTAGATGATTTTATGAATCATGAATAAGTTTATTCTGAGTTATATATGGAAATTATTAACCTATCATGGAGAATATGTGATTAGGTTAATTACTTTTCAATATGATACATTAATATTAACAGATGTTATTTGGAGATAAATGTTAAGATTTATCTTGGAAGACCATGTGATTAAATCCTTATGATATTTGGGTTTCAATATTAGTTTTGATAACATTGAATAATTATATGGACAATTGTTTATTGAATGATATTTATTGAACTTTGGGTATTGTTTGAATTTTTTTTGGAAATTAAGAGTAGTTTTTCTTTTTGTAAAAGATTATCTTTTTGAGGATTATCTGATCATCTAATAACCATTTTGGTTTTGGTTAATGTCTAAATACATGGGAAAAATATAGTTCATCTTTTGTGGTTTATCTGATTCTCTAGAAGTTGATTTTAGCGCTTGCAATGTGAACAATTCGTCTTGAATACACATCGTTTGAAGAAAAAAATGAGTTTGTGGTAGGAATTTAGTAAAGGATGAAATTCTACCTGATAAATAAGTATATTTTCATGTATTTTTACTTAATATAATAAATAAATTCCTCAATATTATGAAAAGTAACTTCAAAAACAAAAATATTGTCTGTTTACCTTTCCGACTGTGGAATCAAAGACCTTTTAACCCGTCACAAGTTTGTGATTTTCTGGTGGTTAACTTTCTCCTAATCATGTTTTCTATCACACTCAGTTAGAACTTGATGGTGTGTTTTCTCTTCGATATCCATGTTTTTATAAAATACTACTATCATTTTTCTTGGGTGACCTTTTTTACTTCTCTTCCTTTATTTTAAAGTGATATATTTATTGACTCTTTTTCTGATGTGGGAATTTCAATGAAGTTTCTGAGCCTAATTTTAAAATTGCGAGGACACAATTCCCAAAAGGGGGGAAGGATGTAACATTGCAGGTAAATAAAGAATATGAAATTTTCATATTTATTAATATTTTTAAATTAATTATTAATTTTAATTTAAATGAGATTCTTTGTTTGATGGCGTACCCAATACACAACAATGAGTTTCTTTGAAATCTTATATAGAACACAATGTTGAGTCATACTGAAAAATAATAATATAATATTATTTTAAATGGTAGTTAATGCCTAGATGTTGTATTGGAGGGAATGGAAAGAACTAACTACGATATGATTATACATGTTTACTAATTTCTTTTACATTTTTCCAATAAATATTAGAGTCTTAAAATAAGAAAGAATCTGATTTTAAGCATTAATACTCTAATATTCTTTAAAAGGTTGATATACCACCTTTTGATGGCGAACCCTCTTTAAATCTAGTTTTGGTCACTTTTATATGTTCTATTTGACCAAATAAAATTCTTCTATAGAATCAGGACATCAAAATTTACTTTGGGTAAAATATTGGTATTTTTCTGATAAAATTCATTTTTTCATGAATAGTGAAATATACTATATTCTAATTCCAAATAGCCTTTTAATCTGAATTATTTGAATGGATTTATTATCTTTTTAAAAGGTTTTAAAGTGTAATTAGATTATATTTTTACCATTTAATCCAATTCTGGTCATTGGAAGAAATTTCACTTTGAAATTGGGCATAAACAAGTGTCAATCTTTTGATAGATATTGTTTCTTAAAAACACACTATTTGTTTTGACAGCGGGAATTAAATTTAAATTAATTAATGCCACTTATATGTTTTGAATTTTTTAAAATAGAAATCATTTTGGAATTCATAATATCAAATATATCATAGGTGGAATTTTTGGAATTTTTATGAAAAACTTCAATTTTTGATGAATAGTGAAACCACTAAGTAGTAGTTAAAAAACTGAGATTTTCATTTAAATAAAATTTTACCGCTTCTGTGAATTGAATTTAAAAAATCCAACATACATGGTTGTTATTAGTTGGTAAAATGTGGTTCAATAAGATGAAAATAATTTTTTGGTGAATAGTAACTTTTGACTTTTATTTACAGTGGTTAAAGGTAAATAGGGTAATTCAAGGTAAAAAGAATATTATAATAATACAAAATTACCTTAACACTTGTCCTAAACTTATTGGATGAGTCAAGGCCGACCATGGACATACTTGGGTCAATTTTGGGACCCCATAGAGCCACTTGGGAGTGATAATCACACTTTTGATTAATTAATTAAAAGTAAAGACAAAAACGACACAAAAAATTATCTTTTAGTAAATTAATTTTTACATGGGGTAATATAAGTTATCTTTTCGACTATAAATATTCATTGAAATATAAAAATATTTTCTACATCATGGTATTTTTTTTATAATTTTTTCACATCAAATAAATAAAATTATTTATAACACAAAAATGATGTAGTTTTTACCTCATTAATAAATGATTTAAATAAATAAGATTATAAATATTAAAATAACATAACAAACCTGTCCAATTTTTATTGGATGAATTTATTTCGACCATGAGTCATCTTATATTCTACCTTAATGAGTTTTGGACCTTTAGAAACCAAAAATCATTATATAATAAAATAATATTTCACACATTCCTAAAGAACCCCTCCTCCACTTATTAAAGCCTCACTTATAACCCATTACTCACACCAATCAAGCCCCTTAGATCATCCAAAACCTGCCCAAATAAGATCTCAATGCCCCTCTATTCCTCCTAGAAGCCTTACCTTAGGCATAAGGCACCTCAAGAAGTCCTTTTGGTTCAAACCAAAGGGAGTTACCCGAATTAAAGGTAATAGTTTCCCTTAAATTATTTTCTATTATTTTACTTCTCCAACCCATAAACACTTTTAATTACTTTCTTTTATAAAAAAAAATAGTATCCTCTATATACTAGGATGTTTTTATGATAAGTATTCAAACTACTCTTACATACACCTCCATTTAATGGGTAAAGAACACACTATTTCTGTGGGTGAAAAATTAACACCTAAGGAAACAATGATTGTTCAATTATCTCATACCACCTATTATGGTGGACATTATGATGGAACTATATTTATATATGATATATATTATATTTGTTTTTTCTTTATTCTCTTGTTTTTTTAATTTATATCATTCCTTTATTGTTTCCATTATGAGTAAACGCGATAATTTCATTTGAGGAAGTGCGGACTACTGCCCCCTCAAAGTGATATGACTCGTTCATACCATATGTGGGACATATAAAGGATAGATTTATTGAAATTATATATGATATTATACTATAATTATAATATAAATATGTATCATTAAGTTTTCATTCAATTAAAATATGAAATAGAAATGAAGGCTACATTCATGCGTACGTACGACTTACTTTCTCCATGAACGGTGCATTTCATTTCATATCTCCAAATGTTATATGCTGTTATAAATACATATATATAATGGATATATATTATATATATATGATATCTAAATCATTAATACCATTCTATAGATAATGGACTCTTTTCCACCTGGAAAACTTGTAATTATAAAGTGTTCATTTTTTACTCAAGTACCAAATATCGACAAAATGACCATTATTAACTTAAATGATTACAGAATGTTTATAACATGGTAATAAGTGATATAAACAGAATAATAAACTTGAAAAAGGGTTCTTAATGAAGTATAAATTTACTTATGTTTATTATTCATTAAGAACAAGGAACAAACAAGTCAAGTCAGAAACGAGGTAAGAGGTTTCTTATCTCACTTTTAATTCCGTGAGATTTCCATTGTTCGCCACTAATTTATTGCATGTGGTGTATTGTGTACTTCCATTTGATATATATTATCATTATACCATTTATATTCATGTTATTTTTGTGAATAATTTGGTGGTTATTAACTTTTAGTCATACGACTCGATTGATTACAACAAGGTACGAGATTTTCATCTCACTTTTTATTCTCGTGAGATTCATGCTATATTTTCCACTATTTCCTTTTGTGTAGGGTATGTACTACCCAAGATTGTATTATTTGTATAATGTAATTTAATTTATGGGTATTTACATCTTCATTTTGTGATCCTTCTTTCATGTGGTGTGTGGTTCGTAAGTTACCAAATCGGTAAGAAAACTTTTTTACCCAATTTCCATTCCTTGGGTTAATCTTTTAATTATTAATTATGTCATGCTATGTTTATGTGTGGAATCACTATTTATTAATTTATGTTGTAATTTATACTCCTCTTTGTGTGGATATAATTTTGATACACATAATCACTTCGCTGATAAATTCTCATGTCATCGATATGAACTTGATAAGAGTAATTTTAAATCAATTTCCATTCATTGATTTAAACATCCATATCACTGGTTTTGTCTTAAAAAGAACATGTGTGAATTTACAATGATTGATTTACAATAAACATCCAATAATATTGAGTGTATTTATATTTTTCACACATTATTATGTAATTTATTTATCCTTAATCTAAGGATATAGTTTTTATAAGGGATTTCAGCTCAATTTACATTCTATTGAGACTTCATTGTCGTTAAGAACCAATTCACTTTTATACAATGTATATATTGTCGTTTGGAATATTATATCATGAATACCTTTATTCTCATGATATTATAAAGTTTTGAATGAATTTTATGCCTCAATTATTTGTATTCGAACATTTCTCATTTTGTTAAGAACTCTTTATCTAAAATATTGTTTTAACGATTTATTATTCTAAATATTTCTCATTAATGTCAAAGTTTTCAAAATATTTTTTATTATTTGTTTATATGGACATTAATGTTTTAAAATTTTAATTCCTTTAAAATATTCAAAGTTGTATGAGACACTTTTATTCAAAAATAACTTTATTAATGTTTTTAAATGGTTTTGAAAATGGTTTGATAAAGAATAGTTTATTTAAATATCTTGATTTGATATATTGGAATGTGGAAATGTTATCTTTACTTTATAATTATGTTATGTGTTATGATTATGTTATGGTTATTTAGAATTGTTTATGTATACTAGTGGTTCCATTATAACCCTAGGGTAGGTGAGCCTGAGATAGCTCTCCAATGCATTGGGTAACATGACAGAGTTAAACGTTAATGTTTCTCCTAAGAGATTTAGGGAATATAAATTGATGGGTATTCCAAATGTGACTCCATATGTAGCTGTGATAATTACAATGTATGTATGTTATGAATTCCATAATTTACCTTTACGATTTATAATTATTGTGTGTTATTCATAAATCTTATTATTTCGCAAGGTATGTTATAATTGAAAAGTATGGTTTCATTTATTTGTATTTATTGATGGGATAATGTTTTCTTTCCTTATTGAGATTTTTATGCTCATCCCAAGTATTTGAAATGTTTTCCACAAGACTTAAAGATTAATAGGGTCAAGTATGGGATCAAGTAAAATTCATGCTATCTAAAACATAGAACTGCACATGTTTCTTTTTATGAGTTTTTATTTTATGAAAAAATGGATACTGAGTAGTAGTGTCTACATGTAATATTCATGTTGTTATATAATAGTTATGGCCTAATTCTATAAAAATATAAACCTGAAAAGATCCTCAATGTTAATTATTGACATAATTCAATATTATGTAATTTTCAAGGCCTCGTCCTTATATACATTCCATGTAAAGGGTGAACACATCGTATCACTTTGTGGAGGTGGCAGTCCACATGTCCACAAACGAAGTTATCATATTCCCATAAAATGAAAATCACAGAGGTATGTGTTATATAATAATTTAAAAATTAGGAATAAAGTATAAATATAATATATATCATATTAAAATTGTATTTAAATAATAATTACCAACCATAAGTGATGTTAATGGAAAAATGAAATACATCATTTCGTGAGGCGGTAGTTCACCGTACACATGAACAATGATTTCGTTACCCATTTGATGGAAGTGTATGCAGGTGTCAGGAAAACCCTCATCATAACAAAATATTAGAATATTAATATTACTGAGGTTATTATATAATCATTTAATAAGAATAATTTAATGTGTGGAGGAAGAAATGAAACAAAATTAATCATTGAAGAACATTACCTCTTTTTTAGGTAACTCATTTTGGTTTAGAGTAAAGGAATTCATTGGATTTATTTTTGAAAAATTCAGGCTTATTGAATTATAGAAGTTATTTTTAGAGCTTTTTTGGGTATGGTTTGGCTTGTAAAAAAGGTAATGGGTGGTTTGAATATGGGGGAGGGGGTGAGTTCCATTTTATAGTGGATGCAGATTGACATTATTGTAAATATAAAAATATAAACACTATTGGGAGGTCTCCCTTACATAATGTGAATCCAATAATGAAAAAAATTAGAGACACATGGGGAAATTATCTAATAATTTATATTTACATTGATTTTGGAAAAGTTTTTTGGTCATTTGGACACTTAAGATAAAAGTTTGACCACTATGTAAACACATTTTTTACATGAATAGTTGTAATTAGTTTTACTTTCTTTCACAAATATTTTTTCCGAAAACTATGTTAAACTTACTAGACATTATAAATTATTCTGATTACAAAAAATTAATCCAACTTTTCTAAATTATAATCACCTATGTGAGATAAATTAATTTAAAATTTATCCCACAGAATGGATGAGACATTGAGTTCTTCAAGAGAAAAGTTCAAAAATTTGAAATATTTTTATTTCCAATTTCAATGTGAAATTGATTGGAATTATCAAAATTGTTTTAAATTATATAAAAATAATCTAATTAAACTTTAAAACCAATTAAAAATACAATTTTACACTATAATTTATTTAGATGAATATGCAATTTTTAATTAAAATTCGGTGTCATTTACTATTCATCAAAATATAGAAGTTCTTAGAAAATACCAGAAATTCAGCAAAAGTAAATATTAATGTTCTAATTTCAAAAAATAAATTTAGTTTTTCAATTAATTTTTTTTTAATTTTTTTGAAATATATTTTTAAATAAACTATCCAATTAAGAGGTGGTAAAACACTTTTTAGTCAAATATACCTTTTTAATGCTTAAAATTTAAATTTTTCTTACCTTAAGCCTATAAAACCTATCATATAAATTTCATTTTTTATTAAATACATAAAATATAAATTTAAATAATATAATTAAATAATAGTAATTATTTTAATTTATTAATATGAAACAACTTTGTAGGCATACAAATAGTTTTTTCATAGAAACACATCCTTTATATTCAACTATTTTTTGTTTTCATTTATAATTAATTGTTCACTATAGGATTTATTATATAAACATGTGAAAAACATATATTAATAATCTATTTAATAATATTCATGTCATTCATTCCAATAGAGAGGCTATAAAAATTGTGTTAATTAAATAATATTTATAGTACGTTGTTTTTTGGTAAGACCCAACCTTGCGTGTAACACAAGTGATAAAAGAAAATCAATGTTATTTGCAACAAAAAATAAACTTGATGTAGCGTATACGAAAATATAAACTATGCATTTTTTAACTCAATATATCAAGGAGTTTAAATTAATTTGAAAGAATATATTTCTTAAAATCTCAAAATGTTACATCCTACCCCCTTAAAATTAATTTTACTCATGAAATTTTTTTTGGTTATAAAAGGATTATTTTTTTATAATCCATTTATCAAAACCCACATCGTACAAAGGGTTAATAAAGAATACTATCAAAAAGGGAAAGTGGGAAACATAAAGGTCACTAGAAGATACACATAATTAGGATTCAACACAAAGAAAAAATCGATGGGAAATTAAAAGATTGATTTGGAAGGGAAAACTAATTCCCGTGAACTAATAGTGAGTAATAGTGAACAAGGTCAAGTGATAGTAAATAAAAAAACCAAAAAACCAAATTGGTTGGGAAAATTTCATTAATATCATAAGAAAAGTTGGTAATAGGATAAAGTTTTTTTTCAAGATCCTTTTCATAATTTTCAAGGATCTTTTTCACCATCTAAACTAAGAGAATATGGAAATATACTTAATTTATGAGTGTAATTTTATCATTTAATAATTTTACATCACAATATCATAATTTTCTAAAAAATATGAGTATTCCAGGTAACACTTACATGGATGAAGAACAAAACTAAAATTTTAAATACCACATAACTATAAAAGTGATAACATTGTATTCCTCCTGTATTTACACATTAAGCAAAAAAATGGTTATAAAATGGGGTGATAATTCCCTAAATGAGTAAACCTTAAAATGATACATTAATATTCAAATTTAATACCAAAAATTGAAACTAAATTATTTCATAAATAATTATTATTAAAAATCTTCAAAAAACTCTTTACTAAGTTGAAAACCCAAAGATCAGAAGGATTTGATTTTATATTATTTCTAGATAAATAAACCATTATTCATAAAATAAAATAACATTTGATTCCAAAATAAAAGTAATCTTAACCTATAAAAATTTCCATACTAACTAGGAAATCACGCATGACAGTGGTAGGTGCTACACCCCTTTTCCCTTCAGTTGTGGGTTTAAGACCTTTGGCTTTGCTGGATGCAATGTTTGTCACCCATCATGCAGGTTGAACCCTTTTTTATTAATAATAAAAAATAATCCCCTCTTAAAAAATGATTAATGTTGATCCTATGGGTTACAAATACCACAACAAAAAAAAATCAATTTTTTTCATTAATCACCTTAATACCTCATCACTTAAAACCTCGTTTGGGTGTATAATTCATTGAACTTATGATCATCATTAAGAATATAGAGAGATTAAGGTATCCTTAAATCTTACGATGAAATATCATGAAAACATCATAATCTCTAAATTTATATACACCGACCTTTGATACCAACTATTAAAACCCATAAACTGCACTCCAAGATCCTATACTGAAATCTACATCTTTACATTCTTGACTTTGAAGAAGAAAATGGTGAACCAAATATTTAATCTAAACCTTAAAACCTGAATGTGAAAACATGTATCACTTTATTAATGGAATAACTTCTAGGTTTATATTTTTAGATAATTAAGACAAACTCCTATATAAAAAATTCACAACTACTTGGACTCATAAAAAACTAGTTCATAAAGTTGAACTTCATCTCTCATTATACTAAATTTTTTTTATTTCACATTAGGTCATCAACATAATCCTTGTGAAATAATTTATTGAAATAAATTATTTGAAAACATTCTTTAAAACCTGTGGAAGGTGAATCATAAGAAGGGTGAGATCAGATTCTTACTAAGGGTAAACTGAATCATTAAGAACTGAATATCATCTATGAGAATAAGTTTTCATAAGGTTCTTCCGACACAATCAAAGTATACAAGAGAATATTAAAAATAACCCATACCCATCAATTCCTGAAACATAAATATGAAAACATGGAAAGGGAACGAGTTATCTGAATCAATAATCACGATCCTTCTGATATAAATATCAATCCTTGAAACCATTATAAACCTATATCAGGCATAAATAAACAAAAATTTTATCTTTGGATATCATTATACTTTTCATTATTATAAATGGAACAACCATGCAGTCGACATCCATACACGTTACCCTTAAACATTTAAGAGCAAGATGTCTGATTTCCATACCCATTGCAGCGGGGGGATATCATAGACCCACCATCATTGGTTTATCATGTAACCACCCATAATTGGTATATTGTAGAACCAACCATTCTTAGTTTATCACATAACCACCCATAAAATGTTCAAGTACCATTAAAAATTCATCACACATAAAATACTTCATAAAATTATTGAAGAAACCCTTACCCCCTTTAATAAATTAAGTAACCCATGGAAAAGAAATGGATTCTATAACAATTATTTTGAATCATGATTAACCCATGTAAAATAAATGGGTTCAATAACAATCACTTTGAAACATGATTAACCCATGGAAAGGAAATGGGTTCCATAAAAATCTCTTTGAAATATGATTAACCCATGTAAAGGATACATGTTTGATAAAAGTATATTGAAACTTGAATAAAACATGGAAAGTAAATGGGTTCTATAAAAATTTATTAAGAACATGATTAACCAATGTAAAGTAAATGGGTTAAAAAACAATATCCTTGAAACATGATTAACCTTTAAAAAAATAGGTTTAATAAAACTCTCTATAGAACATGATTAACCCATGGAAAAGAAATGGGTTCAATAAAAATCTTTTTGAAACATGACTAAAACATGTAAAAGAAATATATTCAATAAATATATATTTTAAACATGATTAATACATGGAAAAGAAATGAGTTACATAAGAATCTCTTTAGGAAATAATTCGCCCACATAAAAGAAATGGGTTTCATAATAATCTCTCTGAAACAATCATAATTCATCAAAATAGTGAATTTATTAATAAAAAATATCCTCAATGGAGGATAATTGACAATAATGTTTTTTTACATTTATGAATGAAAATTACCTTAAAATATCACCTAATCATTCATGAGGAAAATAATTTTTAAACATTTTAAAGTGTCCAATACCACCACGAAACATCATAATTATAAGACCCATAAAAGATAAAATTTAATTGAACATATAATATCATCATAATAATGAAATTAATGATACATAATTTCAAATTTGAAGTATATACACCTCATAAAATAAGATATTTTTATAGCATAACAAACATCTCAAAGAAGGAAACTTTTTAGAAAAGGCTATTACTGCTTTAGAAACTTTGAAACTATAAAACCCATGAAAGTGAGATCATAAAATGGATATGAAAATACCCATAAATTAATGTAATAATTTATAAATAATTCATGGGTAGTATATACACTATACAAAAAAATTAAATGATGAATATAGAATAAGTCGCATAGAAATAAAAGTGAGGCTAGAAATCCCCTTACAACTATGATAACATTTGAATTTTGAAATACAAAAAGAAATAATAATAGAATTAAAATTTTAAATACCTTGAATATAATAGAATTAATGATACAATATATCAATTTTTATTGTATATACAACATAAAAAACAAGTAACTGGTGAATATGCCAATTTTCTCACGGATGTAAAAAGTGAGATGAAAATCTGTTACTACTTGAGTAACATATGAATCAAGAGATCCATGAAAGAATAAAATAAATTGAACATTTTATTATCATGAAATAAATTAAAATAATGATGTAAAAATTTATAGGGTAGTATATAAACCATATAAAAGTAACTAGAGGCATGATAACAAAAATGTCTCAATAGAATGAAAATTGAGATGAAAATGCTTACACTGATCATATCATTAGAGTGAGAATAAATCAATAAAATAATTTTGTGGGACAATTATAAATAGAAAAAGTAAAAATTTAAATAAATTTTAAAAATTTATAGGTAATTTAACACATATTCATGGAATAACATAACCAATGACATAGAATTTTAGCTGAGAGAATGGAAATTGAGTTAATAAGTCAATAACCTTGAGTCCGATTTTTCATGCTTTTCCTCTAACTTCCCAAATAATAATCTTATGACAATAAATTTATTTTTTATAATATTTCACAAGTTTATTATTAATTTTATTTCCCTTATAATTTTTTTATATGAATACTTAATATACATTGTTTATGTTGGATTTTTTGACCATATTCAGCTTATGTGTCAAAACTAACTTTGATAGGTCGACTATGGACAATGTGGACATTATTTGAATATTTAAAGTATCATGAACATGGAATAATTATCACTTTATTTAATTAATTATAATTTTTAAATCATACTTAAATGATGTTTATGAAAAATGAACGAATGTTATGATCATGGAGATGGTAGGCCATACATACACATTAGTAACGTTCCCATTTTTCAATAATCATTATTGAAAGAATATAAGTAATGTTTATCTTTTTTATATAACTATTATATCATAAATAAAATATTATTTAATTATATATACTTATAAATATATATATCATTCTCATTATTTGGTGATTAAAAATGAAGAATCACATCGCTTCTTGGAGGTGGTACTCCACACATCCACAAATGACATTATCACTTTTTATGTGTGTGAAATTGAAAGAAGAAAATGATATTTTATATCTATAGATATATAATTATGTAATTAATATCTTTACTATTTCATTTATATCATATATGTTTATAAAAAAAAATCCTTAATACATTTCATGTAAAATATGAACATATCATATCTATTTGAGGGGGAAGTAGTCCTCACGCCCACAAACGATGTTATAGCATTCCCAAAAAATGGAAATCATAAAGGTATGAATTATATAATAATTAAATAAGTATTAGGATATTATAAATATCATATATATCAAATAAAAATAGTATGTACATCATAATTACCAACCATAATAGGTGGTAAAGAAAAATGAACGACATCGTTTTGTGAGGCGGTAGTTCACTGTATATGTAAATGGTGACTTCAGAAACCATTTGATGGAAGTGCATGTATTTGTAGGTAAAAACCTTAAAATAACAACATATTAGTATATTTAGGATACAATGGTTTTGATATAATAATGTAATAAGAATATTCTAATGGATGGATAGAGAAATAAAACAAAAGTGACCATTGAAGGATGTTACCTATTTTCCAGGTAACTCATTTTGATTTACACCAAAGGTGTTCCTTTGATTGAGTTATGAAAAAAGTGAGGATTGTAAGATGAGATGAGGGATTTTGGGATATTTTTCATCAGGTTTTGTACAAGATAAAAAGGATTTATAGGAGTGAATAGAGGTGGAGTGTGAGTACCATTTTTTAGTGGAGGAGGAGTGACATTCTTGTAAATAAAAAAAACATAAAAACTATTGGGAGGTCTCTATAACATAATTTGAGTAAAATAATAAACCAAAGTCTATAAATTTTTTTTATGGTTGAATAAGTTACATACAGTGTGTTTAGGAAAAGTTTCTAGGTCATTTGGCCCCTTAATATTGAATTTGAGCCACTATGTAAACAAATTTTTTTACCTTAATCACTGTAATTAATTTAAAATGATTTCACTAATATTTTTTTTAAAAACAAGGATGAAATTAATAGAAATTATAGATTTTGAATATTTTAAATATTTAATCCATTTTTCCAAATTACAATCAAATAATTGGAAAACATTATTTTTTAATTAATCCCACATATGAGACGATACGTCGGGGTTTTTAAGAGATAAATTCAAATGTTTGAAATGTTTTCGTTTCTGAATTCAATGGGAAATTTATTCTAATTACCTAAATTGGTTTAAATGATATATTATTTATATAATTATACTTTGAAACTAATTAAAAATATATTTTTACAATATATTATAATTTATATGAAAAATTAATTTTCAATTAAAATTCGGTGCCATTTACTATTAATCAAAATTTGAATATTCTTAGAAAAATTCAAAAAAATCACCCAATGTAAAGTTTTATATTCTTATTTAAAAAAGGAAGTTTATTTTTTCAAATAAAATTTATAAAAGTGTGAAAATTTATTTTTAAAACAATTCATCTGTTGAAAGGTAGTAAGACCTCCTTTTAGAGAAATGCACCATTTTAATAATAAAAGTTTATTTATTTTTACCTTATGCTTATAAAAAATATCTGATCAATTTCAAAACATTTGATTAAATTTATAACATATAAATTTTATTAATATCATTCCGTAATAGTGAATAATTTAATTTATCATGATAAAATTCATTTTTAGTCATAAAAATATTTTTTCAAAGAAATACAACCATTATATTTAATTCGTTTTTTATTTTCATTTATAATTTATTAGCCACAAAATGATTTATGATATAAAAATGTGTAAACCATATATTTATACTCTAGTTAATAATATTTATTCCTGCCATTACAATGGCTCGATGATAACTATGATGTTAAATTTATAATATTAATAATAATTGTTTCACAATTTTACTTGGCCTTGCATATAACACGAGTTATCTATGAAACTCTATGTTAGGTGAAAAACAAGATAAACATGATACTGCTCCTAATAAAATATAAACTATTCATTTTTTGTAAAATAATATCTCAATCAATTTAAATTAATTTGAAAGAAGATAGTTCTTAAAATATTAGGATGTTATATTCTACACCCCTTAAAATGAAGTTCTCCCTCAAAATACATATTTATTATCAAAGTATTAACATTTTTGTAATTCCGTTATTGAAACACCCATCATACAATGAGTTAATAAAACATAGTATTAAGAAGATAACGTGGGAAATGTAAAGATAACCTAAAGATATGCATAATTAGGATTCCACATAGGGGGAACATCAATAGGAAAATTAAAGATTGATTTGGAAGGAAAAACTAATTCCCATTGACTAATAAAGAGTTATATAGAATGTTTTCAAGGGAAAGTCAATAAAAAAACCCACGAACGAAATATGTTTAGAAAAATTCATTATATTATAAAAAAATATTTAAATTGGATAAAATTTTACATCAAGATCCTTTTCTTAAATTTTATGGAATTATTTCACAATATGTACTAAGAGAATATGGAAATGTACTTACTAGATGAGTTAAATTTCATCATTTAATAAATTTCCACCAAAATCTCAAATTTTTCTCTAAATAATGAGTGTTACACGATAACACATTCAATCCTAAAGAACAAAAATGACTTTTTAAATGCCCCATAACTATAAAAGGGATAACATGTTATTCATCATGTATTTAAACATTAAAACAAATGGTCATCACATGGTGTGATAATTCCCAAAAATGATAAAACCTTCATATTATACATAAATATTTAAATGTAATACCAAAATTTTAAATTAATTATTCCATAAATAATAATTATTAAAAGTATTGAAATATTTCCTGACTATGTTTGAAATCTAGTGATCAAATGGATTTTATCATATATTCTTCTAAAACAAATCAACTGTTATTCCTAAAATAATATTTTATTTGATTCTAAAATAAATTTTATTTGAACGTTTCAATTTTTTTTCATACTAACCATGATATAACATAGACTGATGGTTAGTGATACAACCTTGTTGCCCTTTAGTTGTGGGTTCAAGCCCCGTGTCCTTGTCAGATGTGATGGGTTTCCTCCCATCACATGGGTTTTCTATTTTTTTAATCCTTAAAAATAAATCCTCCCTAAATACACATCATGTTGAAACTAGGGGTTATGAAAACCTCATCCAAAAAAAATTTCTCAAAAAATGTAATTAATCACTCTATGACCTCGTAGCTTAAAACCTCAATTGGGTATCTAATACTTATAAATTATGATCATCCACAAGATTATATACTGATAAGGGTATATATAAATCATAATACCGCCTCACATGATAACAAAATAGTCTCCAAAGTTATCTAAACTAACCTTTGATACCAACTATTACAACCGAGAACCTACACTTCGAGATCCTCTATTGAAATCCATACCTTTACATTATTGTATTTGATTCTAATAATTGTGACCTGAATTTAAAATCTAAACCATAAAAAATTCAAAGGAAAATATAGATCACTTACATACTAGATGAACTTTTAGGTTTAAATTTTATATAATTTGTAAAAACCTGTATATAAACAATTCAAATCAACTTTAACTCATAAAAAAATGTTTCATAAAGTTGAAAATCATATCCAATTACACCAAGATTTTATTATTTCATATTATGTCATCAACATCATTCATTTGAAATCGTTTATAGACAAAAATCATTGAAAAAAATGTTTTAAAACACGTGAAAGGTGAAACCTAAGAAAAGTGGGATTAGAGGATTAGTTAGGGAAACATAAGAATTAACAACTAAATTTCATCAATGATAATAAGATTGTGTAAGAGTGTGATGAAATATTCAAATTTTATAAATGAATCATAAAAGAAATAATACCCATGAATATATGGAACATCAAATATGAAAACATGAAAATGCAAAGAGTCATTAGAATCAATAATTATGAGCTATGTGATATCAATATCGACCATTAGAAACATTTTAAACCTATAGAATGCATAAAGAAATACTTGAAGGTATCTTGGGGTATCATTATGATTTTCATTCTTATACATGGATTTAACATTTTGTCAACTTCCATACATGTTACTCTTATAAATGTAATATCTATATAGTTGACAGCTATACTCAATGTAGTGGAGTGATATCATGGAACCACCCATCGTTGGATTATCATGTAACTACCTATCATTGGTTTATCATGAAATGAACCATCATTGGTTTATCATGGAACCACCAACCTCCAAATCAATTTTTTCCATTTTCTGAACTACTTTTTGGTTGATTGGGAACCTACAATCAAAATTCAAACATAACAAACATGTCCAAAAACCAAATTCAAACTTTTCACATGCAGAAGAACCAAATTCTAACATCACACATAGAAAAAAATAAAGGTGCACAACCAACTTGCATGTGCCTCGAGCCCACTGAAAAATCAGATCGGGATACGTACCAACTTACAAGAATCAAATATTCTAATTGCAGATTTCAAAAAAACCATTGTCACCAACACCTTTATTAACAAAATACTCAAACTTTCCGAGAAGATGGAACCCCAATCCATGGTTACCAGTATGAAATGCCGACCCACATTGGAACCACTAAAGTAAAAACACCAGTTCCCCTTTGAAGAACCTCACCGTCATTGTATGAACATCCTAACACTCCCACATACACCTCCCAAATCCTCCTTTGAACCATATCACCCTACTGACCTTGGAAGAAGATATGGATCTGAAATCCAGAGTAGAGTGGGAGCCAGCGGACCCCCAGATTGAGTCACTGTAAGGCAAAAAACCAGTAACCACATGAAAAAAATTTCATTGAACCATAAAAACTTTCGTCTTGAACAGGAAGAAATGAAATAAAATCTAGCACCAGAACATTTGATTAACTAGAACAATGCAATGAAAATCGCCAGTTGAGACAAGCCCCTGACCTCGTCGCACAACCTCTAACACCATCACAAAACCACCAAAAACACCCTTTGAATGAACCCACATGTGGCCAAGAATATGGGGATGAGTAGTTAGAGAAAAGGAGGGTGGATTAGACAAGGAATAATTTTATCAACCTCTCACCAACACCATCCCAAAACACCCAAGAGCCTATGTGATAAACCAAAAAACCACTGGTAAAAGTTCTTAGTATAACTAAAAAATCATGACATATAAAATCATTCATAAACTCATTTGAGAAAAAAATAAACCATTTAATAACTTGATAAACCCATGTAAAATAAACGGGTTCTATAATAATCACTTTGAAACATTATTACCCGTTGGAAAAGAAATGAGTTCAATAAAAAATATATTTGAAGCATGATTAAACCATAAAAAAGAAATGTGTCCATAAAAATATCTTTAAAACATGATTAAACAAATAAATGGAAATGGGTTCCGTAACAATATCGTTGAAACACGAGTAAACCATGTAAATGAAATGGGTTCCATAATTGTTTCTTTATAAAATAAATAACACTTGGAAATTAATTGGGTTCAATAATAATCTCTTTGAAACAAGATTATCCCATGAAAAATAAATGAGTTCTATAACAATATCTTTAGAAAATGATTAAGCCTAGGAAAATATATGGGATATATAATAATCTCTTTGTAATAAGATTAACCCATGATAAAGAAATGGGTTCAATAGAAATATGTTTTAAACATGTTTATCCCATGGAAAATAAATTTGTTCCATAATAATCTCTTTAGGACATAATCAACCCATGGAGAAGAAATGGGTTTCATAACAATCTCTTTCAAAAAATAAAAATTACTCAAAATAAAGAATGAGGATGGTATAAATAAAATATATTCCCAATGGAGAATAATTAATAAAATGGGGGTTTTGACATTAATTAATTGATATTCCCTTAAAATATCATTAAAACATTTATGACGAAAATGATCTTTAAACATTCCAAAGTGTCGCATACAACCCTGAAATATTTGAATTATTAGACCCATGAAGGAGTTTAATTAAATTAACATAGAATATCATGAGAATAAGGAGAGTCATGATAAATCATCTCAAATTAGAAGTATATAGAGATCATAAAATATGACGGGTTTATAAAAAAACGTCTCAAAGAAGGCAACTTGTAAAAAAAGACCATTTTCAATTTGGTTACTTTGAAACTATAAAAACCCTGAAATAGAGATCAAAATGGACATTTAATCCCCATAAATTCAAATATAATAATTATAAAATCATTATTGGGAAGTATATGCACTATAAAAATATAAGCAGTGAATATATAATAATTCTCATTTAAATAAACGTTAGACTAGAAATCCCCTTAAAACTATGGTAACATTTAAATAAAAAAAAACCCAAAACTGATAATCATCAAATGAAAATTTAAATATCATTAATATAAAATAATTCATGATATAATATAATAAAAATGGGATTTATAGACACCACAGAAAAAATTAAGTGATGAATATGACATTTATCTCACAGATGTAAAAAGTGAGGTGAAAATCCCTTACTAATTGAGTAACTTTTGAATCATGAGTTATGTGAAAAAATAAAATAAATTGAAAAATTAAATATCATTAAATAAATGAATTACATGATATAAAAATTAATAGTGTAGTAGATAAACAATATAAAAGTAACCAGATTCATAAAAACAAATATGTTTCATTGGAATGAAAATTTAGATGAAACCCTTTATATTGAACTTATCATTGGAGTGAGAATAAATCAATAAAATAATTACATGTGACAAATTTTAATCCAAAAAATAAATGTGTAAATATATCTGAAAATAATAATAGGTCATTTTACACATATTCTTGGCCTAACATAACCAATTATATAGAATTTTAATTTAATGAATGAAAATTCAGTTAAGAAATCACTTACCATAATTTCGATTTGACATGATTATACTCTATATTTCTTAATAATAAACTTATTTCAATTATTTAATTGGTTAATAACCTTCTACATGTGTATTATTACATAAATTTCACTTATAAAAAATTTCTATAAAATTATTTAATCAATAATGTTTATGTCTGATGTTTTGACCGTATTCAGCTTATGTTTCAAAATTTACTTTGATAGGTTAACTATACACAATTAGGTCAATATTAAAATTTCCAATGAATAATAACAATTAATTTAATTATCAAATTTTTAAATCAATTAATCTATTTGAAATTTTAAATGAAATATGGTTATTAAAAATGATCCAACGTTACAATCATGGAGATGGTAGACTCTATGTACGCATGAGTAACATTCCCATTTTACAATTATCATTATAGAAAAGAAGGGAAGAAAAAATTTTATTTTCAGAATGATCATTATATCATAAATACCATATTATTTTATTATATATACATATTTATATATATAATTATTGTGATGTGGATATTAAAATTGAAGAATCAAATTGCTTGGAGGTGTCGGTAGTCCACATGTCGACGAATGATGCTATCACTTTTTCAGTGGGTGAAATGGAAAGAAGAAAATTATTTGTTAAATTTAAATTTAGAAACTTATGTCATTAATATCAAAAATATTTAATTAATATCATATATGTTTATTAAAACCATACTTAATAAATTTCACGTAAAGTATGAATGTATCACTTCGATTTGAGGAGGCGGTAGTGCACTCATCCACAAAAGTTGTTATCTTATTCCCAAAAAACTAATAGCATGATGGTATGTGTTATATAACAATTACATAAGTATTAAGAGATTATTAATGTCATATATCATAAAAAAATTATATTTCCTTTATAATTCCCAACCATTAGAGGTGGTGAAGAAAAAATGAATGACATTATTTCGTGACACGATAGTTTTTCGTACGCACATACCCGGATTTCATTACCCATTTGATGAATGTGTGCATAGTTATTGGTAAAAAACATATTATAAAAACATATTAGTATATTTAGGATAATAATTTTGTTATATATCATGGAATATGAATAATTTAACATGTGAAGAAAAAAATAAAACAAAAGTGATCATTGAATAATGTTACCACTTTTTCAGGTAACTCCATTTGGTTCAAACCAAAGGACATCTTGGATTTCATTATGAATAAATTGAGGATTATAGGATGATATTAGAAATGTTATTAAATTATTATTTTTTGGTTTTGGATGAGACAAAATTGATTCAGAGATGTGAAGAGTGGGGTAGGGTGAGTGCCATTTTATAGTGGAGGAGGAGTGACATTCTTATAAATATAAAAATATAAACACTACTAGGACGTCTACCTTACATCATGTGAATAAAATAATGAACCAAATTATAGAAATGTGGTTATATAGATTAATACTAGATAATAAATGGTTTTTGGACAAGTTCCTAGGTATTTTAAACACTTATGATTAGTGTTTAACGACTAAGTAAGCATATGTTTCTTACCTTAATCATCGTAATTAATTTTAATTTATTACACAAATATTTTCAGTAAACAAAAAATTTTAATTTAATTGAAATTAAAAATTATTATGGTTCAAAATATGGAATCAAATTTTCTAAATTCTAATAACATATGTGGAATAAATTAATTTAAAATTAATCTTTTTGACGAGACGAGACAAGAGGTTTTGAAGAGAAAAGTTCTAAATATGAAATGTTTTTGTATCCAATTTCAAAGTGAAATTGATTTAAATGACCGAATTTGGTTTAGATGATATAAATTAGATATAAATATAATTTTAAATTAATTTTAGATAAAATTTATCGTTATAAATTAATTAGATGAAAAATAAGCTTTCAATTAAAATTTCATGTAATTCACAATTCATCAAAATAAGAAAATTCTCAGAAAAATACCATAAATTCACCCAAAGTATATATTGATATTTTTATTTCAAAAAATTAGTTTATTTTATCAAATAAAAGTAATAAAATTTTCCATATTTAGTTTTAAATCATTTCTACCATTAAAAGGCGTTAAAACTACGTTTTAGAAAAATACAACATTTTAATAAAAAAAATTGGTTTTGTTTTTACTTTAAGCCTATAATAATTATTAGACGAATTTGAAAACATAAAATTAAATATATAACAAATAAATTTAATTAATTTCATTAAAAAATAGTGATTAATTTTATTTATTATGATAAAATTATTATGTTGGCATAAAAATGTTTTTCATAGAAACACATTATTTATATTAAATTGTCTTTTATTTTCATTTCTAGTTAATTATTCACCAAAGGATTTATTATATAAACAAGTGTAAAATATATATTCATAATCTAGTTAATATTATCAATTTTTCCACTCCAATGACTAGATTATAACTATTATGTTATATAAATAATATTAATAATATATTGTTTTCTGGTAAGACTTGTCTTTGCGTTTAACATATATTATTGAAGAAACTCAATGACCCATGAAATAAAAGATAAATGTGATATTTTTTATAAAAAAAATAAAAAGTGTTCCTTTCATGTAACTCAAGTTATCAACGAATTCTAATTAATATGAAAGAAGATATTTCTTAAAATCTCAAGATGTTACAGTCTATCACTATGGAAAAAATTCTTTAACTAACTTAATAGGGTTTCTATGCATTCATATACTGAGGGAATACATGGTTACCATCTTTGAGAACCTCAACTTAGAATCCATATGACCTATCATTAAAATAAATGTAAGTGTTTATGAACCCAGTTCTTCATTGAGGTACAAATTATCTTTTTTTTCGGTAAATTCTCTGTTTAATTGCTTAAATATTGCCTAATATGAGTGTCTGTTGGGGTAATGAAGGATTTGGGGTGTCTGGGGCTATTCCGGAGCCCAGAACCGTAGTTCTAGGTGAAAAATGTAGTCGTAGGGTTTGATAAACTATTTGGGATGAGCCTCATGACCATGCAACAACTCTTCATTTTTATCAGACTTTGACAAAGGATTTTTGAATGCTTACCACGTGGTTAGTAAACATTGCAGGCTCCCCATGTCCTATAGTAAACCATGTGGGTAAACCATATGGACCTGTAAATATAATAATTTTAATAATTTTAAATTAAATTGAAATTATTTTTAAAGATTATGTAAGGGTTTTTTACCCACACACAGCAAGGGATACCTCCCTCTTGAGATCGCCTCCACCTAAAGTAGAATTTTAGATCTAATCTTCATTTAGGCTAGGATTAAAACATGATTCATCTCCTTGGATATATAATGGTAAGGTCTTAATTAATTTTTTAGCCTTTCCCAATTATTATGGATATCAAATGCAATATTTGCATTTCAACTTATATTCCCTAATTTCTCTTTCATCATCCATTCTTCAGATTTATTCCAAACACAATGAATCTGATATTGATACTAGATGATCTATAAAGAGAGACCCTAAGGTAAGTGTTCATGTTCATTTCGTTGAAATTCAGATCGTTTATATGTGTCAGTGTGCTGCACACCCATTTTTCATACAACGCCTTATTTGAAATTGAACCCTATTGTTGCCTATCATGTTTTAGGAAATTGAATTGGGGTGTTTATGTATATTAAGGTTATGGGATGGATGAATTTCCCCTTAACACATGTATGTTATTTCATGTTTAAGAATCTTTAATTTTTAATGCCTTGCCCATGTTAGTAAGTAGAGGATATGAATTGAATTGATATAATTGGATTGAATTGCTCTAATTATGGATTTTCCCAGGTGAGTCATATTATAATTAATCCATGTTATAACATGATAATATTCTTAGTACTATATATTAAAAATGGCCATGTGAGTATTTGAACAGTGACTGAGTCACTATCCCATGTGAGCTATGTTGAGACCATTCTATTTAATGAATCTATTAAGAATGGGAAGCTCATTACCATAATATTCCCACATTAGATAAATGATGTTAAATATATATATTAGTTTGTTACGCATGGGATGATTGTTATATGAATTTCCCCCACATGAGTAAATGAAAGTCCAAGCCCTTGAGGTTTGACATTTCTTGAGTCACCCTATTGAGGTGTGTTATATTGAATGATTTTGGTTTTGACATTGACATTTTAAATGAATTGGTTAAATTATAAATTTCATTGGGAGATACATGGATTCAAATTATAATGCCATGGATGAAATTATGTGACAATTGGCATTGATGCCTTGATTGATACTTGGATTCAACTTATAATTCAATGGATGGACTCAATGGTTAATGTGATAACATCATGAGTGATACATGAATCCAAATGAGAGACAACATGGATGGACTCATTGAGACTTGACTTATTTTTTGAGTGATACTTTGGATACAAATGAATTACCAAGGATGAACTCAAAGGGCATTGTTTATATTCCATGGGTGATACTTGGGATTTCTTTAGAGGACCTCCAAAGAAGGAATCATATGGAATATACTTTATAACACATCTAGAGTGATACATGGGTTCATGAAAGGTTCACAATGGATAGGATTATAGGGTGTTGGTTGATTTCACTTGGAGTGATACTTGAATTATAATTTAAAAATTCCATGAATGAACCTAGGTTCCATATTAATTTAATAAACGAAATAGATTGTATGATGTGTCTCCAAGCCAAAGAACAAGCTTGGGTATATCTTTACTTGTATTGTTTAGATGGACTTCTAAGTAATCTATTGTGATACCAGTTACATAGGGGATACATGGTTTGATATGGATCACAAGACTTATAAATTCAATGTACTTTAATTGTTAAATTAATTTTAAATGAATGTAAATGAAAACAAATGTATGTAGGATGTTGAATTTTGAGTACTTACCTTCTTATTTATTTTTTTATTCCCACTTATTGCTATATATATTCATTGAATGACATGAACAGACCATGGGTGGTTGATTACTAGGATTTAGTCTCACACCCTATTTAGGTAACTTATTGGACCCAAAAAGATTACACGATTGTAGGTAATAATACAAGAAAGATACATTATAAAGGTACGTGTTGTGCTATTTTGTTGCAGGAGAGCATGAGACCAAGCTGAGGCCTATGATACTACATAGTTTATTTTGTCCTTTTTATACTTTGGATCATGTATTTTACTTGACTAAAATGTAACTGTTTTGGATATTTTATTTTGAAACTTGTAACATGAAACATTATATTGTTTATGATATGACTTATGGTTTAGTTTATACCATTAGTATTATGTTGTTTACTTATATTGTTTAATATTTATTCTTCTACTACTTTTATGATAATTATGTTGTTTTATATTCTGCTAATCAGGTTATAGTCTCCACATTGACTCACCTAAGCCCTCTTTGCTAGTCGACAACCTCTAGTATTTTTGGAGACACACTTGAGGTAATGTGACCCACCGGGATCGGGGCACCATTTAGTGGGATCTGGGTCCGGGATGTTAAAAAGTTGTATACGATATTTTTTTATTTGTTTTAATATTTGGAAACAATAGAAAGGAATAAGAAGAAATGATAATTTGGTAATTATATATTCCCAGGTGTATCTATCCCATATATAAAAAATACAAATTCCCTCAAATTAAATTTCTATTTTCTAGATTTTGAAAATTAAAATTTATTTTATTCCATAGTTTAGTGATAAACTTGATTTATACAGTTATTGTTGACATGGTTTTGATTTATATTGTCATGAAATCCCATGAGATGAGTTTATTCCATCTCATGCATCATATAAGAACATATTATATTTCACATGCCATGAATTATGCCATGTCATTTATGATACATTACCTATTTCATACTATTGTGATAGATGCCATTATAAATATGCTAGTTGTTGTGTTTGGTGTATTGTGATATATTATGGTGTTAAACAGATGGATTATAAGCTCTGGTCCTTGAGGTGTATGGAACCTCATGGATCGGAATTTTGTGGATCATGCTTAATCCTTAAAGTGGATTGTGTTACAATGTTCTATAGGCAGATGCCAAGCATTTATTCTTAGGGAGTATGGGCCCCCACAGATCAGAATTCAATATTCTAGTAAATATCTACTTTTAAAGGGAATGTGATAAAATTGAAATGAATATCAATTCAGATAATTTAAATGTGAACTTGATCTGAAATAAAAATAATATGAAATAAATTAAAACTAAAATGGATTATTATTGAGAACTTGACCAGACCCAACCATAGTATTGAGATTTTGGTAGTGTCTCTCATTTTTTGACACCCAGAACTAAACCATGGAGTAGGTAGAGGAGTGTGTTATTGACATGATTTTGTGCTGAGAAATATTTAATGATCATGAACTGAGGTGTGCGTTTGGAATTATAGTGTCATTCCACCACGAAGACCTCCAGTTTTATGCTAGGAGGGTTTCTACGACCACACTCTGAAGTGGTGTGCCATGGGCTACCAATGGATCCACTAGTAGTGATAGTAAAGGACCTAGTAGTTATACCAGATGTAGGTGTTGATGCATAGTTCTGTGAAGGATTTATATGGTTCATGAAGACCTTTCAGGGAGCACCATGACCTGCCCCGACTATGGTAGAGTTGATGCGCGATTTGCAGTAGTATCACCTGCCCATGTTTTTGTGGTATGGTAGACCACATGCTGCATATTCAAGTGTTGAGACCATGTTTTCTATATTTGAGGGATTAGAGATACCTCCTGGGAGGAGGGTAAATCTCAATACATACATGTTTCATGATTCCCCAATGAGATAGTGGGATTTTATCACTTAGATAGATCGTTATCGAGAGATGGCATGGATGAAGTTTCATATGGCCTTATAAAGTTACTTTTCTCCCAAGAATCTAAGGGCTGATAGATCCAGGTAGTTCTAACATTTGCAGAAAGGTGCGCTAGTAGTTATGGAATACTCAACCCATTTTCTAGATCTGAAATTTTTCGCACATATTCTGATTGGGGACAAGTTATAAAAAGCGAGGTGATTTGGGGATGGTCTCAGAGAAAATATATAATCATAGTAAAATTTCTTCTATTTGACCACTATATCTGAGATAGTGAATTAGTTGGTGATCAAAGATCATAACCAGAGGGAATATAGAGGTGGAATCCAGGGTGGCTTGACACCGAGATCTGTTACTACATCGATCATTAGTAGGAAGAATTATCCAGAGCTTCCAGGAGGTGATACTAGCAGTTAGAAAATCTATTCAGGTAGCCAGATGAGGTGATAACATTGTGGTAGGCTAGGACATATGAGGTCATAGTGTATGAGGGACCACGTTGAGTTCCGATCCTGTAGAAATATGGCCCATCTACAATTTTTAAGCAGAACCTTCCCCCGATCATTCAGTGATAGAGGGTCTACACCTACTCCACATTCTGGAGTAGGGTCAATAGCTTCTCACAAGATAAGAAGATAGAGGTACATCTGTCTGATTAAGTTGTGGTGGTGGTCTTGGACATGGTAGCTAGACCCCATGTTCATAATGATAGTAGGGTGGATCTTCTAAGGGTATCCAGACAGTTTCACTGGTCCGTGTTATAGGCTAGGCATATGAAGTGAAATCATGATGATCAGGATGTGGTGATGGTCATGACCATAGTATCTAGACCCCAAGTTCACAATGATATCATGGAGGATCTGCTAAGGATAGCTAGACAGTTTCACAGGTCCGTGGTATAGGCTAAGAATATGCAGTGCAATATAACAAAGAAGGAAAAAGATCCTAACCCTTATATTGTTAGAGGTAATTTCCTATTAGACTCCATTTTAGTTTATTAAACATTTGAAACAAGGGATTCACATAGCTTTATATCTATTCCTATTATAGAGATCCTTGGGATATGTGTTTATACATCTGACGGTGTAATTATGCTAGACACTTTTTAGGGAGTCAGATAGAAAGTGTGTATTAGTACAGGGAGTTCCCCCTTGAGGTTGCTGGGTGTTAGTTTCTATGATACCTCTACATCCTCAATATGATAGGCTACGATGTTACTCTTAGGATGGACTGGTTGGTTTTCTTTTCAGCCTTTTTTGATTTATATTATTGTAGGGTAAGTTTTACATCACCAGAGGGTGGTGAGTACATTCAGAAGGGTGAATGAGATTTCTAGGAAAGTTGAGCTGGATCTGATCATTGTGGGATAGGGAGGATGACATCCCATATTGTGAATTTATATTTGTATGATCAGGGGTCACGTCATGTTGTTTTCCCTCTAGTGGTTGATCATTTTGAGGACATCTTCCCAGACAAATTTTCAAGATTTAATCTTGTGAGATAGGTGGAGTTCTCTATCTAGATAGTGCTAGGGGCTGCACCAGTATGCATTCCTCCTTACATGATAGTTATGAAAGAGTTAAAAAATATCAATAAGAAGCTAGAGGATTTGGAGGAAGATGGTTTCATCTAACATAATACTTCTCTCTGGGGTTCACTGATTCTTTTTGGGAAAAAGGAAGATGATAACATTACAATATGTGTGGATTACCGGAAATTGAACCAATTTACAATTAAGAACCACTATCCTCTACCATGGATAGATAGCCTCTTCAACCAGCTCCAAGGAGCTCAGGTCTTCTCAAATATTTATTTGAGATCAATTTATCTTCAGTTGCATGTTAGAATACTAGACATACCTCTCACATCTTTCAAGATCTGGTATGATGTATATGGGTATCTGGTTATGCAGTTCGGTCTAAAGAACACACCAGTGCTCTTCATAGCACTGATAAACCGAGTGTTCCATCCTTACCTCAATTCATTTATTTTAGTTTTCAAGGATGATATCTTTGTGTATTCTCACAATCTACATGGACATGACACACATATTGGGATCATTTTAAACACACTAAGAGAGAATTATTTATATGACAAGATTACAAAGTTCCACTTATAGATGGATAAAATTCACTTCTTAAGTCACATCATCTCAGAGAATTGGGTATTAGTGGACCTAGAGAAGGTGAGAGCAGCAATTACATGGGAGAAGTCCAAGAATGTCTTTGATACATGATGTTTCTTTATGTTGGATGGTTACTAAAATAATTTCATACAAGAATTATTACACTTATAATATCCATTTTAATGTTTGAATAAAAAGGGTATGAAGTATATATAGTCAGATTCCTATGAGACGACCTTTTAGGATTTGAAAGAGTGATTGAATTCGGAATGGATACTAATTTTTACAGAGCTGAAGAATAGTTACATTGCGTACTATGATGCATCAAGTATTAGGATGAGTACGATTCTTATGTAGTGGTATCAAGTCATTGTATTAGAATCTATACAGTTGAAGCCACAAGATATAAATTACCCAATGCACGAACTCAAGTTAACTGTGGTTGTTCATGCATTGCAATGTTGGAGACATTACTTTCTGGGATTGTATTTTGTGGTGTTCACAGATGACAAATGCCTCAAGTATACTTTTTATAGCCTGATTTGAACTTGAGACAACACATGTGGGTTTATTGTAATCCGTCATTTGATTTTGTGCTGGCCTGCACACCTATTAAAGGAAATATAGTATCCAATGTTCTGATCCAGGGGACTCAGATACAAGTAGTGCAACAAGCCAGTAGCGAGTGAAAACTTAAGGCATTGTTCCCTAAGATTCACTTGGAGGTCCATGAAAGTTAGATGTAGATGTTTCTATCATACTTAGCTATTTCATCTATCCTTCTGGATAGAGTGTGGATGAGTCACCTATCAGACTCTGAAGTCCTAGTTCCATGGGAGAGTGTAGAATGTGAGGACCCTCCACTTGGATGGAACATAGAAGAGGATGAGGTCCTATGAGTACATGGACATGTGTGGGTTCTATAGGCATGTACGAGGAGATGTTGCATAATTTACATGCTTCAGATTAGATAGTGCATCATGGTGTCACCAATATGTATTGGGATTTACATCTTCAGAATTGGGGGATAGAAATAAAAAGTGATGTAGCTGGTTTTTTCATGAGATATTCCACCTATTACCAAGTGAATGTGGAAAACCAATGAATTTACAAGATTTTACAATAGACACCCATTCATGAGTGGAAATGGAGTGATGTCATGGTGAATTTCGTGATAGGTTTACTGAGGCTTCCTTGACATAATGAAATTGTATGGGTAGTTGTTGATAGGCTCACAAAGGTTACTCATTTCCTATTTATCAATGAATCCTTTAGTTTGGATGAGTGTGAGTGGTTGTAGATATGTGAGATTGTATGACTACATGGGGAACCACTTTCTATCATTATATATAGGAATGACTGGTTTACTTCTCATGTATATTAGGGGATATAGAGGGCTCTAGGTATATAGGTTCTTCTGGGAATAACATAACACCCCAAGATAAAGTCCAGTTAGAGTACATGATTGAGGTGCTTGTGGAAATGTTGTAGGTATGAGTCCATAATTTTGGGGGCTCTTAGGAGAGTCATATTCCACTGGTTCAGCTGGCCTACAATAATAGCTTTGAGGATACTATTAAGATGGTTCCATATAAGTCATTGTATGGTAGGCTATGCTAATCACCCATTTGTTTGATGGAGGCAGGAGAGACAACTATGGTAAGAACTCGTCTTATCTGGGAGAGCACAAAATAGGTGCAGTTATTTTGGAAGCAGATGAAAACTACCCAACCACGTTAGAAATATTACACCGATCACCATAGATGACCTATAGAGTTTGAGGTCAAGGATTTCTTTTTTCCTACATGTTTCACTGAGGCTGGGAAATAAGTATATTAAGAGACAAGGTAATCTTTCTCTGAGATACATCAGATTGTTCAAGATTTTACAGAGGGTCGAACCGTTAGCCTATAAGTTATAGTTACCTCATTGGTATTGGTCTACTCCCACTTTATTCCATTATTATCATATTAAATGTTACTATTTATACCCATCTCATGCTTTTCAGCATGAGGAGGTTGAGTTATAGGTAAATACATCCTTTGAGGAGCATCCTATACGAATTGTGGATCGAAGCACGAAGGTTATCTGAGGAAAGTCATTTACTTTTGTATGTGTGTTTTGGTAGTATGACTGAGCATATGATGAGGCCTAGGAGAGGGAGTCTGATGTATGATCATAGTGGCTAGATTCATTATCAGATATTATATCACCACCCTTAGAAGGGAAATTCAAGATGAATTGCTTTAAGGGGGGAAGTTTGTATGAACCTAGTTCTTCTTTGAGTTAAGTATTCTCTTTTGTTTCTTAAATTATCAGTTTAATTGATTGAATATGTCCTAATATGAATCCCTATAGATTTTATGAAGGTTTTAGGGGTGTTCGATGCAATTTAGGAGCCCAGAACCCTAGTTTTGCGTGAAAAGAGGAGGACACTTGGTTTGATAAACCATACAGGTTGAGCATCATGACCATGAAGCCAAGTCTGTCTTTTTAGCAAACTTTGAGAGAGGATTTTAGAACTGTTACCACATGGTAAATAAACTATATAGGGTAACCGTGCGGGTTCCCCTTTGATAATAGAAAACCATGTGGGTAAACCGCGTGAATCTATAAAATTAAGAATTTTAAGAATTTTGAATTTAATTAAAATTATTTTTAAACCATATGTAAGGTTCTTTTCACCCACACAGAGTAAGGGAGACCTTCCTCTTGAGATCCCCTCTACCTAAAGTTGGATTTTAGATATAATATCAGTACCAACTCCAATTCAAATTTGGTTCATCTCCTTGGGTCCATAACAGTAAGGCCTTAATTCATTTTTATCCTTTATCGATTCTTCTGGATATTGAGTTTTCTATTTGGATTTTGGAACATATTACCTAATTTATAATAATTATTCCATTCCTCAAATTTATTGAAAACTAGGATGAATCATAGATTGATACTAGATAATCTATCAAGCAAGAGCCAAAGGTTGGTGGTCATGTTCTTTTCGTTGAAGGCCTGATCGTTTATAGGTGCCAACATACCACATGTCCATTTTTTGAATTGTTCCTTAATTAAAACTCAAACCTGTTATTTCATATCTTGTTTTAGGTAATTTAATAGGCGTTTTTATGTATATTATAGGAATATAATCTTAAATAAACCTCCCCTTTTTGTGTGTTGGCTATAATAGCCATTTTGATTGATTTTTATTTTAACCCTTATTTCCCTTGAGATGGTACATTTTAGTTCCATGGGTTTAAATGGGTAAATTGAATTATAATTAATTGATGAATTGATTTATATGTTAAATGAATGAAGGGTATGGGATAGAAGACTTTCCCCCGGACCCATGTATGCTATTTCTTGTTGAGGAGTGTATGATTTGTAATGCCTTTCCCATGTGAGTAAGTAGAGTCTATGACTTGAATTGATGAAATTAGATTGAATTTCTCTAATTATGTATTTAACCATGTGACTTATATTATAATCAACCCATGTGATATCTTTATAGGGTTCATTGTATTGTTATATTAAAAACAACATGTTATTATCTGAATGTCCCTTGAGTCACTTGCTCATATGTGCTATGTTGAGACCATTCTATTTAAGGAATTGATCAATCATAGTAATCTCATTACCATAATATTTCCATGTGAGTCAAATGATGTTAAATATATTTATTAGTTTTTTATGGATGTGATTCTTATTATATGAATTATTCCCACATGAGTAAATGAAATGAGAAGCCCTTGAGGTTGGACTGTTATTGAGTCACCATATTGAGGTGAGTTATATTGAATAACTTTGGATTTTCCCTTGGATGTTTAATGAATTAGTTAAATAATAAATAGCCTTTGGTGATAAATGGATTCAAATTATAATTCCATGGACAAATATAGGTTACTATTAACCATCATACTCTGAGTGATACATGGATTCTCCTTAGAATGCATTGGATGGACTCAATGGTTAATCTGATAATGTCATGAGTGATACATGGATAAAAATGAGATATCCCATGGATAGACTCATTGAGACTTGAATTACATGATTAGTGATACTTGGGATCTAATTGGATTACCATGTAAGAACTCAAAGATAATTGTTTATATTCCATGAGTGATACTTGGGGTTTCCATAGAGGACCTCCAAGGGAAGTCTCATATGACATGAGATTTATACCACATCTATAAAAATACATGGGTTCATAGAGGTTTACCATGGATGAGCTTGTAGGGTGTTGGTTGATTTCACCTAGAGTGATACTTAAATTCCAATTTAGGAATTTCAAAGAAGGACTCAGGTTCTATATAAATTAAATGAACAAAATGGATTTTATGATGCGTCTCCAAGACAATGCATAATATTTGATAGATATTAACTGGTATTATTTAGATGGTCTTCTAAGTCATCATTTGTGATACAAGTTACATGGGAGATTCCAGGATTGAGATGAATCTTGATACTTATAAATTCAATGTGATTGAATTGTTAAATGAATATTAAATTAATGTAAATGAAAACAAGTCTATGTGGGATGTTTATTTTTGAGTACTTCCTTGCTTATTTATTTTCTCATTTCACACTATCTATTATATATATTCAATGACCGAATGGAATAGATGTTGGGTCGTTGCTTACTGGGATTTAGTCTTACAACCTATTTTGGTCCCCTTTTGAATCCAAAAAAATTAAATGATTTCATGTAAATATAATTGAATGATCCATCCTATAGGTACTTGATTTAATGTTTAGGAGCAGGAGAGAAGGGGACCAAGTTGAGGTTTATGATGCAACTACGTTTATTTTGGCCTTTTTGTACTTTTTAACTTGTATTATACTTAACTGTAGCATAATTGTTTTGGTTGTTTTATTTAGAAACACGTCACTTGTGTCATTATATTTTAATTGATATGAATTATTGTTTTTTTATACTATTAGTCTTCCAATGTTTACTTTTGTTGTATGACATTACTACTTCTACTACATGTATGATAATTTTACCATGTTACACATTTCTAAAGGGGGTATAGTCTACCCACTGACTCACCTAGGGCCTTACTGCTAGTCATAAACCTCTAGTGTTTGGGGATATGTGGTTGAGGCCATGTGATACCCCAATATTGGGGAACCGTTTAGTAGAATCTAGGCATGGGATGTTACAATGTTATAAAAATACCAATAGAGAATATGTCATGTGAGTTAAATGTGTCAATATGATGCATGAAACAACTCTTTTCAACAGGAAAAGAGTCAAAATTCATGTAAATAACCACCTTAAAATGGGACAAGACCCAAAAAACCCATAATAAATCATAAATATGTACATATTGTGCATCAAAAAAGGAGAAATCAGTCAAATATAACACCAAAAATAAAGAACATCAACCCCAAGCCCCTAGTAATTTAGACATACTACCAGGAAAGGTGCTCACAATACTTTAGTCAGATATATATCACAATATCAAAAACATTTCTATATCACGTATCTACTAACTACTAATATAGTAATATATGAAAAGGAATGATCTGATACAACTTTGAAACATCCCCACCCCGATTCACTATAACCAGTATCCATACTAGGCCATTAAATGACGTTAGGTCCACCTCTCTATATGATAAAGGGAGATGACTATTAGTGAGAGACTAATATCTGATAGCAAGAATATTATAACTTTGTATTAGAGTAGAAATAATGACATAAATAACCAAATATTATCCACATTAGTAAATAAAAAATAGAGCATGTAGTCGAAATAATTAAGAAGAATACATCAATAATAAATAATGAAATATGGTTTATAATAATACTACATCAAGGCTTCCCACCAGACTAGTCACATATATAAAGTAAAATAAATAAAAAATACTATAAGGATCTACAAAATCCCCTAAACTCACCTCAACCCATCCTCTAGTTCCACCGAGATATCATATGTGACTAAACTAATCCATGGACATTGCCCATCCTAAACCCAAAAACAGCGAAACATGCTCGTTTACCCAAGTGTAATGGACACCCTGCAGGGGGTGAGTACATAGCATAGTAGGGAGCCACCAATGTGGTATCATATATATATATAGTAAATGTATTGATATTTTTTGGTGATATAATTAGTAGAATAAATATAAAACAATAGTTATAGAAGTAAATAAAATCATTTATCCTTAGATTCTAATGCAACACCCAAGGTCAACCATACCTGCTTCGACCAATGTGGGTAGTCTTGTTCTTTAGTACCATAGTAATGTATATGAATATACGGGAAGAAAATATCTATGAAAAAATTTCTTTGGTCTCCTAATAATATATCATAATAATGGGAAAACCAGATCCTTGGAATCACATCAAGGTACCCCAACAGTATATATAGAAATAATAACGGGCATACCAGATCGATATAATCACATATAGTTCCTCAATATTATATATAAACTATAATGGGAACACGATATCCTTAGAATCACAACATGGATATTCAATATATATATATATATATACACAATATGGACACACCACATCTTTTTAATCATATTAAGGTCTCCAAAAAGTATATAATTATAAAAAATATACTTAGAACCACATCGAGGATTTCTCACACTATATAATCACAAAATATAATCAATATATAACATGAAATAAATCATTTAATTAATATATTACATTATTAAATCATTTAATCAACATCTTTCATCAATAATCTTTGAATGGATACAGAATAACATTTAACCAATAAATCAAATCCATTAGTTAATAAGACATCATTGAAATATTATTTCATATTTGAGGATAATAACATTAAATATATTTAGGTTCTCTAGGTTCATTACTTACTAGTTAATTTCATCTAGCATAAAGGATCCAAGGTACCTAAAAAACCAATAAGGAAAACTGGTTCCAATTATCCCAATTCACAAATCATCTATCACAAGGGGTCCATGGGAACCTACAATGCATATTACTATGATGTAAAAAATTAATTTTTACCTCTAATTTTTTCAAATATAATAATTAAATCAATTATAATTACACTCTCAGCCATCAATGGTCAGAATGTCAAGCGTGTTTATAAGGTTCCAATGTGTTCCTTGTCACATTGTGAATTACATGTATGGGCATTAAATTTTGTTCATGTTGAATTCATTATTAGTAAAAAAATTATTAAACCAATGTTAAATCACTGATAGTGGCTAGACCATATTTCATATGTCATATCAAGAGCATAAATAAACTACATAAACTATAGGTAGTTTATTAGGGACCACCTACTTCAACTGTGTGAAATTTCCAACAAATGAATGAGATCCAATAGTAAATGAGAAAAGGGAAGCTGAACGATTGAGAGAATATCTGAAAACAAGGAACCCACATCACTAATTATGAATTCAAAAATCCCATAAAATAATAAATAAAATATAAATCACTTACCAAATTTTTTTCTATGGAATCACATAATGGTCTAGGATGAACCATTTTCTATTATTGAATGTATAATCATCCAGCATGGTTGAAAATTGAAAAGGATGGGATGATTGGGATCACCCTAGGCAAAAATTTAAATGTAAAAGGGTAGATTAAATATCACCTTATATGTTTTTTTGGATCCATAAGATCAATATTTTATAAGAAGGAAAAAATTACCACACACCTCTAGATCGATCACACAATAAGAACTCTAATAGATAACAATCAAGGAAGTGTGATATTACCTCTGGTAAATTCATATAGAATCAAGGTTTTACAAAATTTACATCAGGATGAAGCTAAATATAAATAAAAAAGGAATTTAAATTTTGTTTTTGAATATTAAACAAGTCATATATTCAATAAAACCCATCACCAAATGATTACACGTGCCTCATTGAAAAAGTGAAAATACATTGTAAAATATTAGGGGATGGTTTTCCTTTACAAATATTTCTAAAAATGATGAAACCATGATGTGGAGGTTCCCACCATGCTGATGGTGGATTAGATCATAACATGCCTTGGAGACTGACCATAGTGACAGACCATGATGTAGTAAAAAATTATTGTCCATTTCAAACCCACCGTGCCTTTCACCATGACATGGTGATTCTATTCTGGGCATGGTCTATAGGGAGAATCCATGTGCACTACACCCAATACCATTACCATTCTAGGTGTACTGATATTCAAATTTTACATAAGTAAACTCTACACACATCACAATTTCCACTATGCCCTTCATGTGGTTTACATGGACACTCCCAAATAACATGTAATATCATTCTGAGCTACAGTTCTCAATAAAATCTTTCACTAAATTGATAATTAAAATTATTTATTAATTTTATTAACATTTTAGGATATGGGGTGTTAAAAAATATTTCCCTTTATCATCTAAATTAATCACCTTGGGCATTTCATAACATTTAATTCATATATTAATATGAAAAATCCAATCAGGGTACACAAAACATTATTATTATAGGAATTCATGATGTAATTTTTTTATCATTTTAATATAATAATATTGATATAAATATACTTTTCAATGAGGTTATCAGTCATTATTATCCAAATTTACCTTTCTTTCAGTGGTTAAAAGTGTACCTCATTTCTTAAAAAATAGTATATATATATAAATGTAAATATGTGTACATATAATTGTTTATAATGTTTATGTATGTTTAATATTTTTATAATATTATTAAACTTGTTTTATTCACCAACTCCTTCTATTTGTATATGATTAATAATTATTATATATAAAAATTTCTGTTATTTATAGATTTATATTTTATTATTCTTTGACTGAAATAAGATTCATATTAATTAAAAATTGGGTTATTAGAACTATATTTCATGATAGTAAGTGAAACGTGTTAAAGAGTTTTTTTAATTTGGAGTATTACAACAACCATAGAATTTGATATATCAATATTACGTCAATTTAGATGAATATTAAATATATAACATTATGATCCACACTAGAACCATAAAAGTTTTGTGTCTTTGAATACTAGATACATTAACATATTATTTAGGTACATTCTTTGTAATCTCTCATAATTTCCATCTCATTTTGTACCATTCTGACATACACTATGTAAAACTATCTTCTATAACTTGGGGAATGGAAATAAAGAAAGTGTGATCTTAGATGACCAGTAAGGGTAGACATGGGGTATATCAATTGATGATCATATAATATAATAAGATAATAAAAATGGCATGATATCATGAACATGACCTATATAGTTTATAATCAATATTTCAATGGTCATAAACACTAATCATGGCATAAATCATTATCATCTCAAAAGAAATGAATCATGATATTGAGAAAAAAATCGTAAATTAATCATAAACCATAATTTTAGATTTTAATCATGTTATAGAATTGTGGCACCATAATAGGCATAGAAACAATTTCTTATGTCAATGTTATCTTACAATACCATTAAATAATAATGGATTAGGAATCAGGACCTGTTTCCCACATCATAATGAAATATGCATCATAACCTATTCCCCATAGTGGATAAAAAAACCCTACATATTTCCATAGTGGATCAAGCACATCAACTTGTTTCCTATAATTATATCTCGAGATATAAAACTTTACCCAATGCATTATTGGGATATATAATTTTGGTACCACTAATCTAATAATAAAAACCATAAATATTTATTCCATAAATCATAAAACATTCATAATACCATTGTATCATAACTTGTGAAAATAAAAAAAAATTCAAAAACTTTTTATAAATTTATCATATCATAACCCATGGAAAATAAATAGGTTTTGTAAATATCTCAATATCATATTCATAAACCATATATATAAATAATAAAGATGGTATCATTTAATTATATCTTCAATAAGGAATAATTATCATTAATGGATATTATCATAAATGAAAAATTTCTTTAAATGACAATAGGACAATTTCTTGATAAAAACACCTTTTTAATTTTAAAATAACATATTATTTGAAATCTAAATATCTAAAAAAATTATTGAAAGAACTTTATTTTAAATTAACCAATAAAAATTATATGGTAATATTTAAAATATTTATAATTTATGATGGTTAGAAATTTTTTCTTTCTATATATATTAAAAAAGATTCCATTCTAATTTTTGGTAAAAAGTAAAAGAGAACTTATTTATAAAATGGAAAGAAGATTACATTGAAATAAATTTTATATAAAATAAAACAAGGGTAATAATTACGTGTATCAATTAATTTATAATAATAAAAACAAATTCTTGAAATCATTTTCACAGTATTGTGGACATAGAAGAAAAAGGTTTATGACATAATAGTAAAACATAGTTGGTTTTTTGTTGAAAAATTATTTTAGTATATCGAGTATTTAAAATGAATAAAATTAAGAGGAAACATGTATTCTAAAAAAATATATAGATGAGAATAAAATTTAAAAGGATTTGTCAGATAAGTATTAAAAAATTTCATTAAAGGAAATTCAGGCATAAACAATCTCAAATAAAATAAGATTGAGACATAAATCCCTTACCTCAAGTATCATCTTTCTTCTTACATGTTCTAACAAACTATATAGCAAATAAATATATATGATACTTATATTATAGAAACATAAATATATATATCATTCAATATATTATTTACTTATAATATCTTATGATCTATTTATTAATAATTTGTTATTAAAATCAATGTTCTTGGCAATAACTACTTCATTTTTCTTGATTGTTTTGGCTCTATTCTCCTGGTCATTATACACTGATCACAATTCCTTTAGAGAAATAATATTATTAATGATATAAGTAAAATGTTAATTCAATTTATATATATATTCTGATTTATCAGTATACGGTAGAGATAGGAAAATGAGTTACATAATTCATCGAGATGGTAGGCCGTACGTATGGATTAACACTATTTTCAAATTTTGACTGATGGAACAAAATAAAGTTAAATGATAATTAACAATTAAATAATTTTTTTATATAATATATAGAATATATATTGATTATAAAATCTTTTTTATAATCCATGTAAAGAGGAAATTAAAAACAAATCACATTTCTTCGTGGAGGTTAAAGTCCACACATACGCACAAGAAACATTATCATTTTTCAAAAGACGAGAAGAAGGTGGTTAAATTTTTTTACATCATCATAATAAAAATTTAGTATATTTTATATATGTAATTATTTATTTTATAATGGATAAAATATTTTTAGAGGAGGTATAATATGAAATAAATTTGAAAATGCTCTGTTGAGAGTTATTCCTATTTATTGAGAAACAATCTTTGGCTTACAACTTATGCTTGGAAAGGTCAATGTTTTAGAAAGCCATTAAGATATAATAAATGGTTAAGGAATATAATATGATACTATGGTATGTATTATCATATATATATGGCACAAATATTATAAATAATGGAGGATATGATGTACCCTTTTATAAGTGTGCGGGGGGGGGGGGGGGGGGGCACTATTGGAAGTATTTAAAGTATTAAATTATTAAAAATTAATTTATATTAAAATATGTATCCAAATTTCTATAATTATAATATAATATGTTAATGATTAAATATCCTATCATCCAATAAAATTTTAACATGTTTTGGTTATGTTGGTCACCTTTGTCTATTAGTTTTCACCCCCGATAACCGTTTTGAAAATTACCACAACATCAAAGCTGTCTACTCTTTAAAGGTTAAGAATGTTACCATAAAGGATAAGAGAATCATAAATGGACCATTATTGATACTTTCAACCATGTCTCATTAACTTGTATGAATATATGTTTTCTTAGGAATTTTATATTATTTAATAGAATAATATTCATTATAAAATATTATTAATGTCATTCATGGTACTATTTATTAAATTTTACATTGAAAACCACATAAAAGTAAATGAATAGAAATTTAAACACTTAAAAAATAAAAAATATGTTATATATATATATAAAATACATGGGACCATATAAATCACTTTATTTTTTAATTTTTTTTAAAATCATTTATTTGGTTTTTCTACTATGTTCACATGCACAATGTCAGTGTTGCATAAGAATTTATGATAATTATTTAATCAATAATAATTTACAAAATTATAATGATAAAAACATTTATTAAAATTTAAAAAAAAATATATAATTGAAAGTAATTATTTTATTACTCATATCAGTAAATATTATTGATATTTAAAGAAAAAAGGTGACGTTTTTAACTTTATCTTTTAGTTAAATATTATGATGCTCAAAATAAAATTTAAATGTAAACTAGTGGTAATATTTTCAAATTTGGGATTATTATGGATAAAATAGACTCATATAATGTAATAAATTCAAGTTCTTGAATTAATTTGAAACTTAATCACATTAGTTTTAACCCTAATTAACATAATTAACCATTATAATGGAAATAAAAATATAGCATGGTTACAAAACTATTGATAAAAAATAAATGGTTACTATTTAAAAAATATGGAAATCCTAATTCTAAATTTTGAATCAATGTTTTAATATTTAAATTCTAGATGTTGAATAAATTAATTTTAGATAATAAAAGCAACGAAAAAAGATTTCAGAAAATGCCTTTCTAATTATAAAAATGTTTTTATAAAAATTCAATTAATAAAACTGATTCCAATGAATTTAATTGGACTATTAATAATAGTATAGAACTAATCTTACTTTAATTTTTTTAAAAAAATGTGCATTTGTAAAATTTTAAAAAATACGGTTTTTAATAAAAATCAATATTTTTATCTATTTTCAGTAAAATTAGTCTTTTGAGAAAAATACGATAATTTTACTCTAAGATTTTAGCACCCACGGTTTGAGTAATGTAACCTTATTATGCATTTTTATGTGAATAAAGTGTTTTGGCAATGTTCGAGAGAGTTTAGAAGGGGTTTGGAATGGTTTGGAGAATTTTCTAAGGGTGTACGGTTTGAGCACAGTTTGGTAAACCTGTACAGATTCTCTAGAAAACTGTACTGCTTGAAATAGTTGGCTTCTATATGGTTTGAAAACAGTTTATCTAACCGTTCAAGGAAATAATCTGAGGAACACTTTGGGATAGTAGTAGTAGCATTGTTAGTGCACAGATTGTCTAAATCCGTGAGTTAACCATGTGCAGTATTAAAAATGGGGTTTTTAAAAATGGGATCAATTGGTATTAACCTAAAACACCCCAAAATTCTTCCTACTCAATCCTCACTCAGGATTTCCACTCTCCAAGGGTTATGGAACCTCTCCCACTCATCTTAGAGGCATTTTAAGGGGTTTCATGTTGATTTGAAGGAAAATCTCTCTTGGTAAGTCTTCATCCTTGGGTGTTTCATGGTTTTTCTTAGAACTAAATATCCCTCTCTCTTGGTTTTCTAGATCTACCCCCGTCACAAGTATATCAGGGTTTTTTTTTCGAAAATGAATAAACTTGGGATTGGTCATGTTAGGTAAAGATATCTAAGGTTGTTTTGTGAAGTTTTCAGCCTGATTTGTAGTCTAGTTATATGCTTGTCCATTACATCAGATCCCTAAGGTTGGTGTCTTCTATCTTGAATCCATTTTGATAGAACCTGAAGGATTAGTTTCAAATTAATTATCATGCATTAAATATATTGTGATTGTGATTTGAGAATCTTGGTGGAAACCAATTTTGTGACGATTTGTGGATTTTGGGAAAAAAGGGTTACTACTGTTAAATTTCCATTCTTGTTGGATTTTAAAGTGGTGATTTTTAACATTGGTGGTTTGAGTGGTTTATGGAAAATGGTTTGTGAAAATTTGGATTCAATAAAAATGTTGTTTTATTGAATTATGGTTTGGCATGATGATAAATTAATGGTGTTTTCAATAAATGTGTGATTTATTGAAGTGGTTTTGTATGTTAGGGTAATATATCATTGGGCATAATTTGTTAATTTGGTTTTGGAAATTGAGTGTTGATATGGTTTTGGTAAATTCTGATTGTAATGATTTTTGGATTATGTGGTATAAGCATGGGTTGGATGAGATGGATAGCGGGCGTGAAGGGCCACCATTAAATAAATGGAATCTGGGAGTGAAGTACCACTATAAAAAGGGTATGAGGTTGGACGTGAAGTTCCACCAGCAATGGTGACACCGAGCTTTGGAGTGGGTGTGTGAAACTTGGGTATATGTTTGGGATATGCATGCAGCCACTCTAGTTGTAATTGGTTATGAAAATGAGAGAGGGTATTTCTGTTAATGAGGAGTTTGGTTTCTTTCCTTGGAATTCTGTTGATTTTGGGGAATTTCTTTGGGTAAGGATGTGTTTGTCTTGTTGTGAATTGTTGAACTATTTTAATGATTTTATATAAGTTGTTTTATATAACGGTGGTAATAGCTTTATCATAATGGTGTGTGTAGGGAAGTCATTTGGGGAAACCAACTTAGTTTTATTACTCACCACTTTATTTGGAACTTTGGTTCTTTTGAAGATGTTGTATTCTGAGACATGGGAAATTGTAAATCATCTCATTTATTTAGTGGTTCATCATGATGCTTGGGCGGTATTGTGGAGCATGAAGCTTGGGAAGGATTTGTGGAGTTATTTCATAGAATATGTGGGTTTTATTGTTTAGTCTTCCACTTGGTACTCGGATTATGGATTATTGTGGTGTGGTTTTATTGGTGTTTTGGTCTTGTTGAGTTGTGAAACATTGTTGTCATGCATATTGTGTTGGTTGTGGAATTGGCATATTAGTTTGGGTATTTTCTTTTAAAAAGGAAAAATCATACCCCACCATTCATGAAGCCCTTGACATTTATTACCAGCCATTGGCATCTTGGTTATGTATTCTAAGTCCAAGTTGAAACTCCACCTCAAATCAATACAATGAGTAGGGTTAGGATTTTTCAAGTGGTATCAACTTGTTCGGTCCTTGACAATAAGTAAATTTGGTCTTATTCAGGTCTTTTCATTGGTTGCTGGTCTTAGAGTTGACATCTGGTTTTGGTGTATTACTTGATTTGGGATTGTATAGAGGTGTAGGATTTTTAGAACATGAAATGTATAACATAAAAGTACATAAATAACCCTTTTATGATGAACATCAAGTTACTTGGGTGTTGGGTATACAAGTGTTTTGGAGACACTTATAGGAGCGTGATCTCATTATCGTGGGTGTATCCAATGAGATAAGCATGGCCTGAATGGTAGAAATGAATTCCCACTAGTATTGAACATTTCATTTCACATAATGATCTATGTTGTTATATGAAAGTTTTGAGTTTTAAAAAATTGGAGACTTTTTTTTAAAATTTCTGTTTTGAAAAGTAAATGACTATGGTATTTTCAAAATTGTTCAATTTTCAAAACATTGTGTATTTTTAAAACATGTTGTGAACATGGTAATATGAGAATTTTGAAAATATAATTGTGATAGTGTAATTTGATTGAATTTGAAATTATAAGCCTTCAGTTGTTAAAGACTGAACCTTATGGTTGTTCTTATGTTGATAGAAATGGCACCAAGTGTGCGACGTAGAGACCAATATGAGGATTATATGGAAAATGTGATTTCCCCTAAGCCCTAGGTGAACCAGTAGCTAGTTCAGAGCAAAGTGAATGATTTAAAATCTATGGAACGTGGGAATATAAGTTATGAGACAAGAAATGTGGATCACTCTGTATAGTTTCAAAAGTTGAATCTACAAATTTTTCGGGGTGATTAAGAATCAGAAAGGGAAGAAGCATGGATAAAAAGGATGAATCGAATAGTTGATTTCCTAGGAATACAGGGAGAGTTTAAAGTGATGTTATAAAAATATATGGTATAAGATATTGCACATCAGTGGTGGGATTTGGTAGTTGATGATGGAATAGACCAAGGTATGACTTGAAAGGGTTTTGATGAATTTTTTAACAAAAAATTATACCCTCATACATTGAAAATTCATCATGAAATATATTTATTTAGTTTGATGTTGTAGAGAATTAATTTGATAGAATATAAATCTATGTTCATAAACATATTCTGGTTTTCACCTGAGGTGGCAGCTAGTATGTCCTTAAAGGAACAGATCTTTGAATTAGGTTTGAGGCAAGAAATTCATTCCAAAAGTGTGGTGTTATGTATAAATGATTATATGGAAATTGTTAATAGAACATAAATGGATAAAAGGAATATATTTGGGTCTAAAAATAAGGCATGCATGTTGGTACCCATTGGAAATATTTGGAACTCTAATGTGGGGATCAAGAGAAAGAGAGACCCTAATTTATAGAGTGAGAGTATGGCTCAGAATCTGAAGGCAGGATCAAAAAATCTTCCTCTAAATCCCCAGAGTAATACAAGATGTTTTCTGTGTGGTATGGGCTTCATAAAGAGATATGGTACAATACAACATCAAGCATGTCATAACTACGAGGTGATGGGCCATCTTTAGTTTTATTATCACAATGCTCTAAGGTTTGGTTTTCTTGACACACCTCAAGTGTCGCAAAAATCCTATGCCTCGATGGGATGGGGAAAACAACATACTCCTAGTCAACAAAACCGATTTAGTCATGGTGATTCCAGGAATGAATCAACCCCTCAGTAGGGGAAGTTTCAATAGGGTAACAAATAGTAGAGGATGGTAAGCGAGTATTTGTTTTGAGCCGAGAAAGATGTGGTGGATGATCAGTCATTACCATCCATAATGCGAGGTATGGTTCCTTTTTAATTATACCTTTATGAAAGTTTTTTTGATATAGGTTCTTCTCATTCTTTCATTGCTTCTCGTGCAGTTCATTTTTTGGGTTTAAGTGTGGAAATGATGCCTTCTATTTTAAAACATCAAAATCCTCTAGGTCAAAGAGAGTGTCAAGCCTTCTGGTGTAGATCATGTTGTATAGTTATAGATGAGGCTGAGTTGACATGGGAATTCTTAGTTCTTTATAAGGATTCATATGATATAATCTTGGGCATGGATTGTTTGATAATATTTAATGACCACATCAATTGTTATGTGCGAACAATTAGTTTTAAGACATGTGATGGTGTCAAACATCTCTTTAAAGGGGAGAAGTATGTAAAGGAATGTGCAACAATCTTGTTGAACCAGAAGTTGGAATGATTTTATATCAATTAGTGGATTTTTATTTGTCATCAATGGAAGAGGTTATGAGAAGTATTTTAACAATAGTGGTTGATCAGTTTATGAATTCCTTTCCTAAATAATTCTCAGGGTTCCCACCCATGAGGGAAGTGGAGTTTACGATTTATCTCTTTATAGGGAATACTCCTATATCATTTCCATCTTACCGAATGGCACTAATAGAATTTAGGGAATTAAAAGTTTAGTTGGTGTGTCTAGAAAACAAATGGTTCATCCACCCTCAAACATCTCTGTGGACAGTGTCGGTTCTATTGGTTAAAAAGGTTGATGGAACTCTTCAGTTGTGTGTTGATTATCATAATCTTAACATAGTCCTGATAAAGAATCGGTATACACTACCTCTAATTGATTAATTTTTCGATCAGTTGAGGGGAGCTCAATAGTTCTCTAAGATTGACATAATATCAGGATATCATCAGTTTTGGGTGTGAAAAGAAGATATTCCCAAAATAGAGTAGATATGGTAATTATGAGTATGTGGTTATGCCTTTTGGTCTCTCTAATGAACGAGTGATATTTATGGAATTGATGAATCTGATATTTTAGAGATATCTGGATTCTTTTTTTGTGGTATTCATGGATGATATACTGATATATTCAAGGAAAAATCTTGAACATGAGAAACATTTGGAAGTAGTGTTGGGAATCTTGAGAGATCATCGGTTGTATCCTAAAATTTTCAAAGTTTAACTTTTGGATACAGGACGTTTGTTTTCTTAGCCATGTGATTTCTCAGAGAGGTGCTTAAGTGGATCTAGAGAAAATAGAGGCTATTATCTCTTGGAAACCGCAAAAGAATGTTTTTGAGACACAAAGATTACTTGGTCTAGATGGTTATTATCGATCCTTTGTTTGTGAGTTTTTACTATTAGGTTCACCAATGAAAACTTTGAAAAGTAATACTATTTAATTTCAAAGTAATGAGTAGTGACAAAAATATTTTGAAGATATTAAGGATTGTCTTACATCAGCACAGATATTGATTTTTATAGAACTTGGGAAAGGGTATGTAGTGTATTGTGATGCATTGAGATCCGGGTTGGGGTGTGTTCTCATGATAAGGGATTATGTAGTTTCCCATGGATCATAATAGTCGAGGTTTCAGGAGAATAACTACCCAACACATGATTTGGATTTGGCACTGTTGGTTAATGATTTGAAAACATGGTGTCAATATATCTTCAGAGAGAAATTCATTATGTATACCAATCATCAGATCTTAGAGAATACTTTCTCACAAAGATATATGAAGTTGAGGGAAAGAAGATGGATATAGTATCTCTAGACATTTGAATTTTACTTTATGTACACACCAGGTAAGAGGAATTCAGTGGAGAATGCATTAAGTAGAAATCCATATGCTCAAATGGTGAAACTGAAATCAGATTAGAGGTAATAGATGTATGTGATACCCCACATGTGGTTGGAATATGATGAACAAGGTGATATAGTTCTTTGATTTCAAGTATCTTTAGTTCCTGACTTGGTTTTTTTGGTTAAAGAGGATAATATGTTTGATTCATAGAGTGTGGATATGAGGTTCCAAGTCATTGGTGGGGAGACCATTGAGGGATTTTAAAATAGATGGGAATTAAGTGTTGTAATTTTAGAATATGATGATTGTACCAATGAATTTTTAGAAAAAAACTTCTCAATGTTTATCATCATTAGAGATGGGTTGTTCACACTGGAATCCAAAAAAGGAATTAGGCATTGAAATCATAGTTTTGGTGGATGAGATGAAAAGTAAAGTGTTCGAATTTGAATCGTGATGCTTGACTTGTCAGCAAGTCAATGTAGAGAATCAACAGATGGCAGGTATGTTTCCGTATTTAACTGTCCCAGTGTGGAAATGGCACTAGATAGTGATGGATTCTATTATAGGTCTCCCATAAATGGTCATGAGGAACAATTATATATGATTTATAGTGGATTAACTCACAATGTCAGCCTATTTCATCTCTATTCATGAATCTCATATGGCAGAGTATCTATCCAAAATCAATATCTGGGATGTTGTAAAAAGGGATGGTGTACCACTTTTGATTATATCAGATATATATCTGAGTTTCATGTCTCATTTATGGAAATATTTGTAGTAATCCCAAGTTAATTAGTTAATGATGAGTGTGTCATATCATCCTCAAATGTATGGGCAATCCGAGAAGACGATACAAACCTTGGAGGATATGTTGTGTGATTGTGTAATGGATTTCTGTGGCTCATGGGAGGAGTAATTATCTTTAGCAGAGTTTTCTTATAATAAAGGTTATCAATCCTCCTTATATATTGTCTGGTTTGAGGTATTGTACGAGAATCCATGTTGTTCTTCACTTTGTTGGGTAGAAACAGGTGAAACATAATGGGTTGGACCAATCCATGTGAAATAGATTATAGAGAAGATTAAATTGACCAGGAATAGAAGGGAAATGACTCAGAGTCATCATAAATCATATGTGGATCATCATTGACGTCATTTTTCATTTGAGGTGGGAAATCATGTTTTCTTGAGAACCTTTCTGAGGTTAGAGCATCGTCAATTTGAAATGTAAGGAAATTTATCTTCAAGGTATATTGGTCCTTTTGAGATAATTGAGTGGGTTGTAGAGGTGTAATATCAGTTGGATTTTCCACCACAATTTAGTGTAGTAAAAAATGTGTTTCATGTGTCGCAGTGGAAAAATTATCAACCAGATCATGACCATGTGATTTGTTGGGATCTTATTGAGCTAGATCCGATTTATTTTTTGGTGCACGTGCTAGTGAATATTGTGGATAGTAAAGGGAATGTATTGTGTGGTAAAAGAATTGGTTTAGTTTTGGTTTGGTGACTACATGGTTATATATAGAAGGAGTCCTAGTAGTAGAAGAAAGAGATGACTGAACAATGGCCCGAGCTCTTTCAGCCAAGTGAAGGTTCTCTACTTTCTGAGGATAGAAATTTCAATGGTGGAGAGAATTTAGTCCACCCAATTGGAGTTATGTCAACTTTTTTTATTCATTTTTTTGTGCATAAAGTGGTTGGGTAATGTTTGGGAGAGGTTTAAGGGTTTTGGAAAGGTTTGGAGGCCTTTCTAAGGGTGCACAGTTTGAGCACAGCTTAGTAAAACTGTGTAGTTTCTCCAAAAAACAATGATGCTTCAGAAAATAAGATTCTACATGGTTGGTGCATGGTTTGTCTGACTGTGTGAATAAACCACATAGGAACCCCTTTGGGATAGTGACACTAGAATGGTTAGTGCATAGTATTTCTAACCGTGCTAGCTAACTGTGGGCGGCCTTAAAAAGGGGTATTTTAAAAAATGGGATAACTCAGGATTAACCTAAAACACCCAATGCTTCCTCCAATTTAAGTCTCACTTAGTATTTCCTCCCTAAAAGGGTTATGGAACCTCTCCTACTCCTCTTGGAGGCATTTTTATGGTTTTATTTTGGTTATTTAAAATAAAATATCCCATGGTAAGTATTTCTCCTTTGGTGCTTCATAGTATTTCTTAGATTTACATCTCCTTATATCTCAGTTTTCTAGGAATACACCCATGACATGTAGATATAGGTTTTGTTTTCCTAAAATTAAGAGTTTTAGGATTCTTTTTGTTAGGGAAATACATCTAAGGTAGTTTCATGGAGTTTTCACCTAGATTTGCGGTGTGGTTGTATGTTGGTTGATTTCGTTGGAACCCTAAGGTAGAGAGATTCTCTCTTGACTCCAATTTGATATAACTTTGAGGATTAGTTTCAAATTAATTTGGTTTCTTGAAATTTATTGAGATTGTGATGTGAGAAGCATGGTGGAAACCCATTTTTTTATGATTGGTGGATTTTGGGTAAAATGGGTTGTTTTCATGAAATTTGATTCGTTGTGGGATTTTAAAATAGTGTTTTTTTTAAAATCGGTGGCTTGGATGGTTTATGGGAAATGGTTTGTGAAAATTTGGTTTTAATAAAAATTTTGTTCTATTTAACTATGGTTTGTAATTAATGATGGATTAATCTTGTTTTCAATAACCAGGTGATTTATTGGAGTGGTTTGGCATGTAATATTGAAATGTTGTTAGTAATAATCGGTTAGTTTGGTTTCTTAAATTATCTGTTGATATGGTTTTGGTAAATGTAGATTGTTATGATTGTTGTATTATGTGGTATATGAATGGGTTGGATGGGATAGATAGTGGGTTTAAAGGAACACCATTAAAGAAATGGAATGTGGGCATGAAGTACCGCTATAAAAAGGGAACGAGGATGAATGTGAAGTTCCACCATCAATAGTGACACCGAGCTTGGGTGTGGGTGTGTTAAAAATTGGTATATGGTTGGGATATGTGTTAATACATAGTAGTTAGAATGGGTTATGAAAATGGTAAATAGAATTTGGGTTAATGACATGTTTTATTGCATTGGTTGGTTTCTTTCCTTGGAATTATGTTGATTTGGGGTTATTTCTCCGGGCAAGGATGTGTTTAGCTTTTTGTGAATTGTTGAACTATTTTAATGGATTTATATAAATTGTTTTTTATAATTATACTAACATATATATTCTTGTGGAAAGTGTATGGAAGTCATTTGGGGAAAACCTACTTAGTATTATTACTCACACTCCACTTTGTCACTTTGTTGCTTTTGGAGATGTTTTATTCTGAAACATAAGGAAAAGTAAATCATATCATTTATTTAGTGGTTCATCATGTTTCTTGGGTGGTATTCTGGAGAATGGAGCTTATTTAGGATATGTGGAGTTGTGTCATAAGTTATGTGGGATTTTTTGTTTGGTCTTCCACTTGGTACACTAATTATGGATTATTGTGGTTTGGTTAGATTGGTATTTTGGTCTTGTTGAGTTATGAAACATCGCTGTCATGAATCATGTAATTTTTGTGGAATTGTTAGGTATGGTTGGGTGTTTTCTTTAAAAAAATAAAAATCAACCCCCACCATTCATGAATCCATCCATATTTTTTGACATTATTTCGCATCTTGAGGATGTAACCTAAGGCCAAGTGGAACCTCTACCTAAACTCAAGCCAATGTGGAGGGGTAGGATGTTACAAAGATAATTTTTATATGATGGCTTCAAAATGTATATAATTTTTATCAAAAAGAATTTCTAAAATTTACATAAATTAATTATATTACTATCTTACAAATATTAATTAAACCAATTTGTGAAGAAAATGTATTTTTTAATGAAAAATAATCTTTGAAGAATAAATTCAAGTTACTAAAAAATTGAGTTATTATTTCTTAACCATTAATTAATAAAATTTTATTGAGTATTACCTTTAAATATAATTCATAATTTGGTTAAACCTATTCATACCCACGAATTCAGTGGCTATATGAAAAATTTTATATTAAATACTAATATTTCATTATCACAACACAATTTGATTAAACATGGTGTTTTTTGTAAAGAATGATATCAATGAAATAAAATTTATTTATGGAGAACTATACCATAAAATCATGGGGATTTATAATAAGACTATGTGAATTAACCTTTTCTATCCATGTGTTTATGTGGATGTTTTTATCATTATTTCAGAATGAGTCTAGTTGAATTATAACAAAATTTGATAAGTTTTGGAATTAGTAGGAGTTGTAAATTTTTAACTAAACATGAAGAAGTAGATGTATTTGCCAATTAAATGGTAATAATTTTTGCGAATAAACATATATTGGTATAAGTAAATAATATAATTTATATATTATTGTGAAAATTGAAGAAATTTTGAAATATAAAAACAAATATTGCATGTAAATGGACTAGAAAATGTTGAAATGAAAAAAGATTCCATAGTGATGAAGGTTGTAAAAAATATAAAATTTTATCCATTATAGTAAAACTATATAACTTTAATTTGGGTAATTGAAGTAGTAAAAACATTTTTATAGAGATACTTTCTTTATTTTAAAATTTTCTTCTATATAATAATTAGATTCCTTGATGACTATGCGAAGCTTAATGAATAGTAGGTTACATGGATATATGCTATTGGAAATACTTTTCTAACCTATTCACTTCAAATTAATTAAAAATTAATATTAATATCTCTAGAAATATATCTACTATGATCTATCTTGATAGAAGAAAATAATGAGTTTCAAGGTTTTTTACCATAGTATGTTTAAGACACCAAAGGTAGTCATTTTTTAACAATTCATTTCATATTTATACAGAGGAAAAAATAATGATTAGTTAGTTATTTTTATATATTTATTGTTGAATTATATGAAACATATATTTATTGGCACCAAACAATAAATTTTTTCTACATATGTAGTATAAAATATTTAAAGTGATTCCCTTTATAACAAAAAATCATTTGTAGGTCTTTTGTGTAACACCATATATAATTATGTATGCATTTCCTTTTAAATTAATATATGCATGATAGCTTGTGATATAAGAAAAAATAAACTAAGATGAAAAATTATTTACTTTATTAAGATATAATATTATAATATATAATGAAATATATGTTGATATATCTATATAAAATATAATTAGTAAAACTACTAAAATTACGAAATTGAAAGTAAATAAAACCACTATAATGTTGAAATTCATATAATCACAATATTCCATGAAGATCAAACCTATAATGTCCCAAATTTTCCATTTATTATTTTTAGATATTATATGAAATTAATTCGAGACCAAAATTTGTGACGATGTGTGATTATGAGGCCCGGATTACATGGAATAAATTTTTCAAATAAATTAAAATTGTACAAAGAACACATGAGTGGTTTCCCTAAAAAAGGGGAATAAATTTTAAACGGGTTCCTAGATCAGAAATACAAGGGCACCATTGCATTCAGAGCAGGAAATTTACCTTAAGAGAAGCCTAAACTTGACCGAAATGGGTGTGATATATAAGTTAAATTTTTGGACATTTTCAAGGTGATAAATAAATTAATAATTTACCTTATTTTAATCATTTTAATGATGCAGTGACAATTTTTATGGTTAAAAATAAATAGAAGCCCAGGGTTAGGCTCACAATCTGAGAATCCTTCCTTGAATGCTTTGGAGATTTAGAGAGGAGCAACCCCTACAAAATTATCAATGAACAGTGACGAATGACAATGTGTGGATCGTTGCACCGCAAGATCATACCTCATCGATGACGACAACAAGATCATTCTTCATCGATGATTGATCCAAGACTCGAGGTAGGTCTTGTTATTTAAATTGTTTTATTTCATGTTCTTTTATTTAAATGATGAACACGGATCAACCCATGTATAGGTTGACCCACATATCATTAATTCTTATGAGAGGGTTTAAATTATGATCTTGTTTTGGGGGATTTGATTCATGGTTGATTCATTTTCTTGATCCTTATAACGGGAGCGGAACAAATCCATAAAAAATGGTTAGGGTTTATCCCAATATTTGTTATGTGATTCTTTCTTCCCCCTTCAAACCCATGCGTTCTTCGTTCTTCATGGGGTTAGGAATGATGGATTGTTTCACATCTATTTCTTAGTGCGATGATGTCAAAACGTAGACCAGACATCGTGACAAGCCATCGGTTGAGTGATAATGATGGAGGATGACAAATAGACACTTTTTGGAAGAAATATTCCTTCAACCATTCTTTGTGTGGATGATAAAAATGATTTTGTTGGTCGATCGAAGGACTGAGACCAACAAAATAATCTTTAGGGTGGTGAAATGAACTAGGATCCTCAGTTTTGAGGCATTAGAAAATCCGGATCGAATGATTAATGATCCAACAAGGGACACTATTGAAGAATTGTGGTTATGGATATTTCCAAAGAGCATGATGTGTATCTCAAAGAACACAGTGTGTGGGGCCGACTCAACGACGGCTAGGGTTATGAGAAACAAAGGATGATGGCATGGAATGTTACACCTTTCACATGACATGGGGGGATTTATGGAGGACTCTGTGTGTATCTCAGATGAAACATGTACATGGGGTGGAGTAAACTACATGCAGTCCACCACACAGCAAGACCAGGCCAATTACGCCGGTTACCCTGTGTACCGGTACACAGTTTGGAAGACATGGGTTGAAGCTCTTTACAGGCATCTAGCCAGTGTACATAGTGCGGCCCCTAGATAGTATAACAGGGTGTGTTACTTTTCTACACACCGTGTATATCTTTTCTATGTGACATTCTATTTTTGACATGGGATGCTGTACACAGGCAATACTCGAGGTCAGAGGACATGGCGTGTGACACCTCTACACATCGTGTACTTTCTTGTACATGGCTTGATCTCTTTGTCCACCATACCTTGGACATGTTTCATTGGGTTAGCACCCATTTTATTTTTACCCAAAAGGTCAGGTATTATTTCCATCCATAAGAGTATGATCCATTCAGTGGGACTTCTTGGTTAGAGTTGGAGTTCCTCTGAGAGGCTCGTAGCGAGATCCTCTATCCAATCTTGACCCTAGGTAGAGTTAGGTATTGTTGAGACCAATCCCAAAAGACATAAATCCTCTACTTATCATGTGAAACTAGATGAGTCATGGTATACATCAAGTCCTTGATAGTGATCCTCATACATGTATCATGGTCTTCCATCTCAAGAGTGAGTTCTTCTAGAATGAGTGTATATGTTCTCTCTTCAAATCCATCGGGGAATCTATCTATCTCGTGACACTTCCCAATGAGAAATACATATCAAATTGATGTCATGAAAGCTATAAGACTCATGGAGTGAGTTATATTAAATGAGTGCTTTGTGGAATTTTCAAATTGAATCCCCAGCATGGGTATGCGGTTGTTGTGACTTACCAATAGAATATAGGTATGGGTTTCAAGTATATCTTGATGATTCTCTTGTTATATGTTTTTTTGATATATAATATTTAGAGATGACTATATCTTTAATTTATGTATTGATTTTTGATTTTTAGGGTCTCCTACTGAGTATTTTGATACTCACCCTTACACGGGCTTTACCCGCACAGATCATGTCTTGTGAAAATGAGAGACCCTTTGATGGAGTCAAGGGTAGACCAGGACCAGACCGAGATTTTTGAGATTCCCTAAAGGGTGAGGTGTTAATTCATCATAGAGAAACATTACCAGTACCTTTCTTGTTTAAAGGTTAGAATTTTTAGTTTGTGGACTATTTCTTTTGTTGGGCTTGTATTCTGGACCGATTACTTTTCCGCACATTATTTTCTCTTGTACTATATTGGTTGGGTTTGGTTATATTCATGGATTTTGTTCGTTAGTGGTTTTTAAATTTCAAAATTTGTGGGCTTGGAGATGTGTGCATTTGTATAAGTACTTAGCCAATTCTTCCCATGTTATTGATATGCCTACTCGGTGCTAGTCACCCGTCCTTGGCCTATTGGAGATGGGCTTAGGGATTTGTGACGTGGACCCCACTTTGATGGTTCATGATAGAGTGGTATCAAATATGGTTGGTTATACCTTAGGTATGAGAGTATATGAGGTTGCTTTCGGGAAATAGTGTTAAGTGTTTTGAGTTTCGATTTTGGGCTAGGGACTCTAATGTTGTTGTGGGTGGCCGATGTATCCACACACCAGGACTTTAATAACCTACTTTTTGAATCGGTACATGATAACACTAGTTGAAGTAAAATAATAATAATGGAACATGCATCATATTGGAATAGACCATGGTTTCCATTTTTTTATGTCAACTATCCATATATACTCTATGCCCGTGGTACATCATGTTTATTTATAGGATCCCTCTGTGATATATACCAGCTAGGATTCAATGGCTTGATCATGGGGATGATCTCTTCAGTGACAAGGCTTTGATTCAAGGTCTAGTTCCCCATGCATTACCTCTAGGCAGTGCACATAATATACCACCACTTGTAGAGCAGCATGTGGTACCTAAAATACCGGCATATGGGGAGAACAGGCTGAGTGCCCTCCACGAGTTTCAAAGATAGAGACCCCTGAGGTTCTAAGGAAATCACATCCCTCAGGCAGTTGAGGAATGGTTTGAGGTGGTGACTGGAGTATTCTGCCTGGTGATGACACCTATGGACTATATGGTGATACTAGGAGCAATCCTTTTTCAGGGTTCGATAGGGATATTTCAGTGTTTGACCACATAGACTCATGAAGAGGGGAATATTTCATAGAAGGAGTTTAAGCATCTCTTTTGGGAGGAGTTATCTCCAGTTATGCTGAGAGTAGTGCATATCGAGGAGATTCTTCAGCTCTAGTAGGACAGTTTGATAGTGTCTGACTAGTTATCGATGTTTACCAACCTCACCAGGTACTCAATGGATATGGTCAGGGATCAGTATGTAAGATCTCAGACCTTTGAGAAAGGCTTATGTTAGGACATTGAATCTAGAATAATGTCTCTATGAATTTTGTCTAATGCTGGAGTGCTCAAGTGAGCTTTGGTGGTTGAGAGCTTGTTGGATGAGTAGAGAAAACCGTTGAAATTTAGCAGTAGAAAGACATGTTTAAATACTGTTATAGTGGGAATATGACGTCAGGAATAGGGATTGGGATGTGGGAGGAGTCATTGAGGAGTTCCAAGTACATGGTATCTATAGTCTAGGGATCTCATGCTCGATCTAGTCAGCTTAGGGAGTGGTGATGCTACAAGTGTTATGGTCGGGGGAATCTCACTAGAGACTATCCATACTGATGAGTAGTTGACAGGGATATAGTGGATGGACCACCGAGGTGGACGTAGAGAGTGGAGCCGGAAAACACTCAAGGTGGTCGACATGGAAGAAGAGTAGGGAGAGATGCAAGAGCTAAAAGATGTTTTGACATACTTGCACCACCTCCCCCATGAGGTCTGCACCAGGCTCAAGGAGTTAGGGGGACATGGGATGGGGAAGATACATTCAGACAAGGCATACAACCCAGGTACTATAGGGATGATCTGAGGTAAAATATATGACTTTTATACCTCATCATCCATACTAATAGACATATGTGCCAATCATTCTATCCTCACCCCATGTCTTGTGCAATACCTTGAGATTCTGATGGAGCCTTTGACTCAACCATTATGCATGGAGACACCTATGGGAGGGGATTCGATGATCACACCTCTTTTCCAATAGTGTGATATGACCCTTGGTGGTGAGAGTTTCTATAACATCCTGCCTTTTTAATACATAACTTTTCATTACATTTTACAAAGAGAGGATCTTTAAAGTCTAGTGTCTTGGAAATTAGGAACATAATGCATGAAAACAAAAAAAAAATTCTTATAAACACATTAAAGGCTTATTAATTGTTCATCTTAAGTTCATTAAAACATCTCATAACCTAGGAGCATACAACAAAGGAAAGGGTGAGCAGAAGGCCCAGTAAGGGAAACAAGAGAAACATTTTACATGTGAACTTGAGATACATCAATAAAGTCATGATAAATAAATTTAAGGCATGAGAAAGAGATCATGAGACATATCATAATAAAAATAACATGTTTCATAACTGGAATAAGTGGATAAAAAATTTAACTTAGACAATCATTTTCGTTTCACCAAGGTCCATCCCCAAGGTGTCATAAAAAACATTACCAAGGTTATTCACCAAGGTACCATTAAAATGGTCATCTATAGACATTAAGTATTTACCCAATGCATTAGAGAACTATCAGGGAGAACCATTAATTTTCCTTTATTATCATGTGGTCCACATATATCATCATCACACATTTCATAAATAACCCATATAGCATAAAACAAATGGGTTTCATTTCATAATCATAACATTTTTAAAAACAGCTTTAAAGACATGATCTTTATGTCACTTTAAACCCACAGAAATGGAAAGTGGGTTTCATGTATGTAAATCCCATAATTAAAATATAACATTTTGATATATATGTGAATACCCCTATAGAATAACGAGATTTGAGTATTCACTTAATAAAATAAAAGAATTTGAGAAAAAGAGAGATACATTTTGAGACGAAAAATTCAGCTGCACAATGACTATGTTACAGGGTTTTAGAAAATATTGAAAAGAGAGGGGACATGGGTCACCCACTCAGAAATGATACTTAAAACAACAGATGGACAGAATATAAAGGATATAAGAACATGGTAATGAAATTTTAATGACATACCATATGAAATGAAAAACATGAAAGGAAGATAAAAATAAGATTTCCCTTATGAAAATTCGGCAGCCTAACGACGTCACTTAAAACTTCAAAAAATGAATTGATGGGATAAAATAGGGTATCTCATCATATAAAAATAAAATAAAATTATTATGGATATAGAGATAATACCCCAAAATAATAAAAAGTTACTTGAAAGACTTGACATGAAAATAGAACTTGAAAATGAGAAGGGTGAAAGTATCCCTTACAAAAATTCGGCAGCCTAACGGCACCACTTAAACATTCTTAAAATGAATTGATGAGAGAAAGATGGGTCTCTAATCCTATGAAAATTAAAAGAATAGTAGGATGAATATAAAATAACATCCCCAATAGAATAACATGGAGATTAAAATAAATGACATAATGGAGAATACATGAAAAGAAAGAGAGAGGTATGATCCCTTACCTTAAAGAGTAACTTTGAAAGCTTGAAGGTTAGGGCCTTGGGAGGCTTGAGGGAACCTTGGGAGGAATAATTTAGAGGTAAAGATACCAGAAATTATTTGAGGAGGATTTGGAAATTAAATGAATGAGGGAAAGGCTTGGTATTTATAAGAGAATTGAAGAGACAAAGCATTAATTTCCAAGGGACACCTCATCGGTGGTATTGGAAGAACCATGGGCTTTCCCATGGTATTTGCCCATGGTATTGGCCACTTGGGACACCCAATACGTTATCTTACTATTAATAAGTCTACCAGAATTATTTCTTAATTATTACATCTTTAATGATGTCATTAAACACCCGAAACTCAAAAACTGTATTTTCACTATTCATCAAAAATTCAACTTTCTTAGAAAAATCGAAAAAATTCACCTTAAAAAATAATGATGCTCTAATTTCAGAAATGAACTCCATTATATGAAAATAATTTTCTAAATATTTTTAATTTAATTTTTAAATAAAAACACTATTCACTAAAAATTCAACTATTTTAGAAAAATCCCACAAATTCATCTTAACCAAATATTGGTGCTCTGATTTCAAAAATGAACTCCATTTTATGAAAATAATTTTATAAATAATTTTAATTTAATTTTTAAATTAAAAACACTATTCACCTGAAAAAACTGATATTTAACCAATAATTTCTGAAATAGTTATTTACTTATTTTATTGAATCACGTTACTTAATCAAGGTGCCTAAATTATATTAAAACTTTCTTATGTGAAGTTACTTAATCCATTTGGTCACATCAGCAATCATAAGCATAAAATCAATATTCATAATTTACTATTCACAAAAAATTAAGTTGATCTTATTAAACTCTAAATTTCATATCGAATATAGCTGTAGAAGGCCATTTTTTGAAAATAGTTACACATTATTAATTATTTAAGGTTTACATAAATATTTTAAAAATATATTTTTTTATAGAATTCATCAATAATATGCACACTATATTTATATGGACATTTGTAAATTCACAAGCTTCACCATAAGAAGACATCACAATTTTTATTTAAATCAAAAGATTACACAAGGCAGTTACGGTGTTGTTACATAACCCCTTATAACACCAGCATAAGACCTAAGAGTAAGGTGTATTAGGGTGATTGAATCTTGGGGCGGCTCAGACAACATTTCCCGAGTAGTGATTTCTATCATCTTGAACTTCTCGCGAAGGCGATTCTGTTCCAACTTCACACGATGATGTTCTACTTGGGTTTGGTCCAGAGAAAAGCCCAAAGGTGATACCTCCTTCCCGAGTTCCGTCATATGGGATTCGATCGGCCTAAGACTACTAGATAGGGCCATTGAATCTTCTTTCTATATTAATTAATCAAGATCACTTGTATTTATAGACAATAATCATACAATTTTTTTCCATGGTCTTATTGAACATCGATCATATAACAGTCGAAACCCAACAATCTTATTTTAATTATAATCATTTTATTAAATGAAATAGTTTTATTGAGTATAAAATAATATATCACAAAAAGTTAGGAAAAAAATTTATTCAAAATTTCAGGTCATTACAAACTTCCCCCCTTAAGAAATTGCGTCCTTGCCATATTAAAATTGGGCTTGGAAATTTTGTTGATAGTACCACATCAGAAAAAGAGTCAGTAAAATTATTACTTTAAAAGAAAGAAATGGAAGCACAAAGGTCACCTGAGTTAACCCATACTAGGATTCAAGGTAGGAAAACATGGATATGGAAGAGAAAAAAAGGGTCAAGTTCTGATGGAGAGTGATAGAAAACATGATTAGGAGAAAATTATCCACAAGAAGATCACAAACTTAAGATGTGTTAAACAGTCTTTGATTACCCAGTAGGAAATGTAAACCAACAACGTTTTTGTTTTATGTTCCTTTTCATAATTTTGAGTGATTCATTTACTACATAGAATAAAAACATAAGGAAATATATTTACCTTCAAGTAGAGTTTCATCCCTTAATATGTTTCCACCAAGACTAATATTTTCTCTAAACAATGAGCATTCAAAAAGACTTGGTCTCATCAAAAGCACAAGAATCATCTTCTAGAGAATCACATAATCCACAAAAGAATAACTATATTTTTCCTTTTTCTTTAGTCATCAACTAAAACTAAAATGTTTAGTACGGGATCATATAATCCCCAAAAAGGATAATCCTATATAAAAATAAATATGAATATTAATCTCCAAAATTCAACACAAGTACCCAAAGTTTTAGAAAGATCATTCAATACACAACCATCCTTAAAATTCTTTAGAATAATCCAAACTAAGATTGGAACCCAAAACTTAGAAGGATTTAATCACATAGTCTTCCCCAATAAATCATAACATTTATCTCCAAATAACATCGACTACTATTAATGTCTCATACTAAATTATAATTGACCTATTCACATATTCTATATGCTAGGTTCATCATTTTCTAGAAATAACCCAAATCACCATATGTCCACAATAAATACATAAATTCTTACAAAAAAAAATCATTCATTCCTCCTCAATTTAAATCCTGTAGTATTTTATTTCTCTTAGGCATGTAGTACTCCAAAAGAGAAAAAATTGTCCAAAATAACCTTTATCATTTAATCACTGAATCATTTTCCTATACAAAGGATATCCATTTCATAAAACATCAGTTTCCAAAATCAACTTATTCTTGATCCATAAAAATAGCAGGTTCATTAGTCAGTCTGAAGGGCATAACAACAAACTCATAATTACCATATCTTTATTGGAAGACAGTTTTTGGAATATCATCATTCTTCACCCTCAAATGATGATAACCATAATGAAGATCAATCGTAGGGAAGAATTGAGTCCCACAAAGTTTGTCAAATAAGTCATCAATTCTTGGAAGATAGTATTTGTTCTCCACTGTGATCCTATTCAGTACTCTATAATCAATGCATAGCTGCATCTTTGCATCATTCTTCTTCACAAAGAGAACTGGTGCTCCCCAAGGAGACACACTTGGTCAGATAAACCCATTATCCAAAAGATCTCAGAGTTGTTTCTTTAATTCTACTAGCTCCACATTTTCCATCATATAGGTGGTCTTTGACATAGGATGAGATCCAGGTATGAGTTCAATGGATATCTCTAACTATCTTTCTGGGGGAGGTTCGGGCAACTCCTCAAGAAATACGTCAAAATATTCCTAGATAATGGGGAAATTTTCTAAAATAACTAATCCTTCATGAGAAACATATTTCATTTATGAATCTTTTAACTAAAAAGTATTTTATGTCTCAAAACTTCATTCTTAGAGAAAATACATTTTTATATAATTCTTTCATAATGATTCATACAAATCTTGAGATTAACCAAACATATCCCCCGAGAGTGTCGTAACCAAGAGTGTAGCAAGGCTCATTGTCATGCACCAGTTCCCATTTGAGTCTAGCTAAAAGCATTGTTTTCGGGTTTTACCCCTATGTACATCTGTACTAGAGCCGCCTTTACCTAGTCGTATCCAGACAGGGATGTATTTGTTTGATAAACTACTTACTTTTTACTCACCAAAATACCAGGAAGTTTTCCCTATATTTAAAATTTTCTAAAGGGTTCTTCCTAATGTTTTCATATCCTAATTTCCATAAATAACTAAACTATCCTTTGATACCAACTATGGAATCCCTCTTTTTTAATACATAACTTTTCATTACATTTTACAAATAGAGGATCTTTAAAGTCTACTGTCTTGGAAATCAGGAACTTAATACATGAAAACAACAAAAACATTCTTCTAAACACTTGAAAGGATTCTTCATTGTTCATCCTAAGTTCATTACATCATCTCATAACCTGGGAGCAAACATCAATGGAAAGGGTGAGCAGAAGTCCCAGTAAGAGAAACAAGAGAAACATTTTACATGTGAACTTGAGATACATCAATAACGTAATGATAAACAACTTTAAGGTATGAGAAAGAGATCATGAGGCATATCATAATAAAAATAACGTGTCTCATAACATAAATATATGTGTACAAAATTTAACATAGAGAATCATTTCTTTTTCACCAAGGTCCATCCCCAAGGTGTCATAAAAAAATTACCAAGGTTATTCACCAAGGTATCATTAAAATGGTCATCTCTAGAGATTAAGTCTTTACCCAATGCATTGGAGAGCTATCAGGGTGAAACCTTAATTTGTCTTTATTATCATGTGATACACATATATCATCATAAAACATTTCATAAATAACACATATAGCATAAAAGAAATGGGTTTCATTTCATAATCATGACGTTTTTAAAAACTGCTTTAAAGGCATGATCTTTATGTCACATTAAACTCACAGAAAAGGAAAGAGGGTTTCATGTATGAAAATACCAGAATTAAAATAGAAAATTTTGATATATATATGTGAATACCCCTATATAATAAAGATATTTGAGTATTAACTTAATAAAATAAAAGAATTTGAGAAAAGGAGAGACATTTTGAGACGAAAAATTCTGCAGCATAACGACTATGTTATAGGGTTTTAGAAAATATTGAAAAGAGAGGGGACATGGGTCACACACTCAGAAACGATCCATAAAATAGTAGAGGTAGATAATATAAAGGATATAATAACATGGTAATGAAATTTTAAATACATACCATATGAAATGAAAAACATGGAAGGAAGACAAAAATAAGATTTCCCTTATGAAAATTCGGCAGCCTAACATAGTCACTTAAAACGTCAAAAAATGAATTGATGAGATCAAATAGTGTATCTCATCATATGAACATAAAATAACAGTATTATGGATATAGAGATCATACCCCAACATAATAATAAGGAACATCAAAGACTTGACATGAAAATAGAACATGAAAATGAGAAGGGTGAAAGAATCCCTTACAAAAATTCGACAGCCTAACGACGCCACTTAAACATTCTTAAAATGAATTGATGAGAGAAAGAGGGGGTATCTCATCATATGGACATGAAAAGGACAGTATGATGAATATAAAATAATATCCCCAATATAAGAACATGGAGATTAAAATAAATGACATAAAGGAGAATACTTGAAAATAAAGAGAGAGGTAGGATCCCTTACCTTGAGGAGTAACTTCGAAAGCTTGAAGTTCGGGACCTTGGGAGGCTTGAGGGAACCTTGGGAGGCTTGAGGGAACCTTGGGAGGACTACATGGGAGGTAAAGAGACTAGAACTTCTTTGTGTAGGATTTGGAAATGAAATGAATGAGGGAAAGTCTTGGTATTTATTGGAGAAGTGAGGGGACAAAGCATTAATTTCCAAGGGACACCTCATCGGTGGTATTGGAAAACCCATGGGATTTCCCATGGTATTTTACCATGGTATTGTCCACTTGGGACACCCAATAACTTATCTTACTATTCCAAAGTCAACCAGAATTATTTCTTAATTATTACATCCTTAAGGATGTCGTTAAACACCAGAAACTCAAAAACTGTATTTTCACTATTCACTGAAAATTCAACTTTCTTAGAAATATCCCAAAAATTTACCTTAAAAAAATATCGATTCTCTGATTTAAAAAATTGACTCCATTTTATGAAAATAATTTTCTAAATATTTTTAATTTAATTTTTAATTAAAAAACACTATTCATTGAAAATTCAACTGTTTCAGAAAAATCCCACAAATTCCCCTTAACCAAATATCGATTCTTTGATTTCAAAAATGAACTCCATTTTATTAAAAATAATTTTCTAAATAATTTTAATTTTAATTTTAAATAAAAAACACTATTCACCTAAAAAACTGATACTTAACCAATAATTTCTGAAATAGTTATTTACCTATTTTATTGAATCACATTACTTAATAAAGGTGCCTAAATTATATTAATACTTTCTTAAGTGAAGTTACTTAATCCATTTGGTCACATTACTAGTCATAAGCATAAAATAACTATTCATAATTTACTATTCACCAAAAATTAATTTGATCTTATTAAACTCTAAATTTCATACTGAACACAGCTGTAGAAGAACATTTTTGAAAATCATTACACATTATTAATTATTTAAGGTTTACATAAATATTTGAAAAATATCTTTTCTTATAGAATTCATCAATAATACGCATAGTATATTTATCCGAACATTTGTAAATTCACAAGCTTCACCATAACAAGACATCACAATTTTTATTTAAATCAATGGATTACACAAGGCAGTTACGGTCTCATTACATAATCCCTTATAACACCAGTATAGGACCTAAGAGTAAGGTGTGCTAGGGTGATATAATATTGGGGCGGATCGGCCAACATTCACCGAGTAGTGATTTCTATCATCTTGAACTTATCGCGAAGGTGATTCTGTTCCAGCTTCACACGATGAAGTTTGGCTTGGGTTTGGTCAAGAGAAAAGCCCAGAGGTGCTACCTCCTTTCCGAGTTCTGTAAGATGGGATTCGATCGGCCCGATACTACTGGATGGGGCCATTGAATCTTCATTCTATATTAATTATTCAAGATCACTTGTATTTATAGACAATAATCATAAAATTTTGTTTCCCACGGTCTTATCGACCATCAGTCATATAATAGTCGAAACCTAACAGTCTTATTTTAATTATACTCATTTTATTAAATTAAATAGTTTTGATGAGTATAAAATAAAATATCACACAATGTTAGGAAAAAAAATCATTCAAAATTTTGGGTCTTTACAGTTTCAATTAGAACATCTTAGTGGAAGTGTCAAGGCCCTAAGATGTTATTCTCGGTATGGATTGGTTATCTTTGGTCCATGCCTAGATTGACTGCTTTACACAAAGGGTGTGATGTGTCTGTAGTGATGAAATGAGATTTTTCTATTATTGGAAAATTGGATACCTAGACACCATGGGAGGGGATCATGCAGAGGAGGGTTCAACCAATCCTTTATGTGTTTGATAGATTTACCCTTGGAGTAGCAGATGATATGATCTTTCATTTCCCAATAGTAGTGGCGGGGTACGAGGATGTCTTCCCATAAGATCTTCCAGGGTTACCACCCCACCAGGAGATCAAAATATGCATAAAATTACACCTTGGGATGGAATTGATATTCTCATCAGCATGTTAGATGGCTCCCATAGAGTTGCGTGAGTTGATAGTAAAACTAGAGGATTTTCAGATTAAGGGATTCGTGAGACCTAGTGTTTCACCCTGTGGGCACCCCATTTTCTTTGGAAAGAAGGTAGAAGAGAGTTTTAGGATGTGAATGGATGACCAATTCCTAAACCACATGATGGTGAAGAACCAGTACCCAATAACAATAATTGAAAACCTCTCCGATCATCTAAGAAGGACATGATGGTTCTAAAAGGTTGACATTCAATCAGGATATCATCAGCTTGGAGTATGAGATGAGGATGTGTCGATGATGGATTTTAGATGCTTCTATGGTCACTATGAGTACTTGGTGATGCTCATTGGAATGAAGAATTCCCCCAAGGTATCCATGAGACTCATAAACTGAATCTTCTAGCTATAATTATACCAGTACATAGTAGTCTTCATCGAAAAAATACTTGTGTACTCGGTGTCAGAGGAGGAGGACACGAGACACCCGTAGATGGTTGTAGAATTACTCCAAGAGCAGTAGATCTATGGGAATCTCTAAAAGTTATAGTTCTGGATATATGAGGTCCACATTCTAGTACATGTCATCTCAGCAGATGGAGTAGGGGTGGACCCAGCCAAGGTCGAGGTAGTGTTAGCGTAGGAGCCACCTAAGAGCGCAAAGGAGGTACATAACTTCCTTGGGTTGGAAGGATATTACTAGATAAGCATTCCTGAATTCACTGATATATCAGTACTGATGACATATTTAACCCAAAAGGGACAAACTTTTATGTGGATGAAGAAGTTCTAGCTGTATTTTCAGTAGTTGATGTAGATTTTGATGAGCACCACGATCTTATGATTTCCAAGGGAGGGTGTCGAGTATGTAGTTTTTTGTGATGCATCAGGGACCAATATTAGTTGTGTTCTAATAAAAAGACATGTGTGATTGATTATGGTTCTCAACAGATGAGGTTGCATGAGTAGAATTATGCGACCCATGATCTAAAGTTGGCAGTGGTAGTCTTCGCATTGAAGATGTGGCGACACTACCTGATGGGTGAGCGGTTTATCATCTACGTTGACCACATGGAGCCTCAAGTACATCTAATCATAAAAGGACTTCAATATAAAGAATAATATATGGATGTAGTTCCTCCAGGATTATGAATTCAAGATCGTATATACTCTTGGGAAGGGCAACATAGTGTCTGATGCTATCAGCCGGAGACCGAGTTCGTAGGTGGTGAGAGAGGCCATAAAGTAGTTTGCCTTGCTAATTTATCCTTCATGGATGGAGATGATATGGCTTACCTTCAATTTATGGTTATTACCCCTACACTCTTATAATGATTCATGGAGGTATAACTAGGGGATGCCATCTACATGGCTTTACATGCTCAGTTATCCACATGACATTCTTCTGATGGATATTCTCAAGGTGAGGAGCACATAATTCTTTTCAGATGGTGCACAATAGTACTTGTGTCATTGAAAGAGGAGGTTCTAAGGTATTTTCATAAATCCCCATTGTAGTTACACCCTAGAATATAGAAAATGTACTAGGACCTTGGATGTCAGTTCTGGTGGGAAGGGATGAAGAAAGAAGTAGCAGAGTTCATTTCTCGATGCCTTATGTTCCAATAGGCGATGGCTGAGCGCTAGGTTCCAACTGAACTAGATCACCCTATGAAGGTTAAAGAGTGTATGTTGGATGAAATATCGATGTAATTCATGATGGGCTTACCAATAACAGCCAAGGGGCATGATACCATCTGAGTGATCATCGAATGACTGACCATGTCGGCCAACTTTGTCACTATCAGGGAATAGATTTTCGTAGTGAGCTTGGGAAACCTCTACCTACAAGATATAGTTCAGCTTCATGGAATCCCTTTGATGATGGTCTTAGATCATGAGGCTCATTTCAAATCTCATCTATTTAAGGGATTATAGTAGGTGTTCGGGACTCAGCTACTCTTGAGCACAACGTTCCATCCCTAATGAATGGTCAGAAGAAGAGGATCATTCTGATTTTAGAGGATATGTTTCTCTTATGTATCTTGAACTTTGGTCATAGTTGGGTGGACCAAATTAAATTGGTGGAGTTTTCATAAAACAATAACTACCACTCCACTATCAGTATGGCACCGTTCGAGGTTTTATATGGGTGACCCTACTGATCATCACTTTGATAGACCGAACCGAGAGAGTAAAAACTCATGGGTATAGAGTTGGTGTGATCTACTAATGAGAAGGTTCAGATCATACAAAAGCATATTAAGACTACATAAATCTATCATAAGTCTTATTATGACAAAAGATGAAGACCTCTAGTGTTCAAGGAGGGAGACCATGTCTTACTTCGAGTCTCACCTCGATGAGGGTTGTAGAAATATTCTTGGGAAAGAAAAGTCGTCCCTAAGGTTAAAAAGCTCTTTACAAATACTATATAGAGTTGTTGAGGTGTCATAACACCTAGATCTACCACTATAGTTTCACCAGGTACATGGTGTCTTCTATGTATCATAGCCGAGGAGGTACATGCTTGATCCGTTGCACGTTATTGACTTGGGAAAGCTAGAAATTGAAGATGTAGTGACCTTTTTAGAGTGCCATGTGGAGATTGAGGATTAGAAGGAGATGATCAATCATGGATGAGAAACTAACTTGTTCCATTTTTGGTGACAAAAAAAATCTTCAGGAGAGCACGTTGGAGTGAGAGGCTTAGATCCATGCTCAGTACCCACATATTTTTGACTTTCCTTTTTTTGGATTTTCAGGGACTTAAATCTCCAAGGTGGGAGAATGTAATGTCCTTGATTTTCTAGGTCTTATTTTTAAATATTATATGGAATTAATTTGAGATAAGTATTTGTGATGGAGTGTGATTTTGAGGCCTGAAGTGCTCGGAATAAATGTTTGAAATAAATTGAACTTTTAAATAGTGAACATGACTAGTTTTCCTAAAAAAGAGGAATAAATTTTAAATGGGTGCCTGGATCAAAAATATGAGGGAACCATTGAATTTAGGTCACTGAATTTACCATAGGTGAGGAGTAACCTTGATCGGTGTGGGATGGCTACAAAAGTTATTTTTTCTAACATTTTCAAGGAAATAAAATAAATTAATAATTTATTTAATTTTAAATGTTATAATGATGTAACGACATGTTTTAGGGTTTTAATGAACCAAGAGGACAGGGTTAGGCTCAAAACCCTGGAAATATTCCTAGAATGCTCTTGAGATTTGGAGAGGATCCACATAAGGATAATTCTCAATGAACAACGAAGAACGACAACACATGGATAGTTGGGACACAAGATAGGATCTCATCGATGATGGCAGAAGGATCACTCTTTGTCAAAGATAAATCTAAGAATCAAGGTAGGGGTTTTTTATTTTAGTTGTGTTCTTTCCCATTCTTGGATTGAAATAATGAACACAAATCAACCAATGAACAAGCTTACCCGCAGATTGTTCATTATTGAGGGAGGGTTTAATTTGCAGTCTTGTTTTGGGGATTGGATTCATGGTTTATTTGTTTTCTTGATCCTTATAATGGGAGTGGATCAAAGCCATAATAAAATATGGATGGATTTTTTTTCCTCTGTTTGTTGTGTTATTCTTTTTCCCCTATTCAATCCTGTGTGTTATTCGTTATTTTCAAGGTTAGGACGATGGCTCGTTGCACATATGTTTTATAATGAAATTATCTCAAAATGTAGATTGGGCATCAAGAAAACCCCATAGTGGTGCGATGAAGATGGTGGTTGATGAACCAAAATGGATCATAAGAAATCCTCCTCCAAATATTCTTCATATGGATAATCAAAACGAGTTTCTAGTCCCGAGGAAAGGCCTAAAACCAAAAGAATCAGTTTTGCAATGGTGAACTGAACCAGGATCTTCAATTTCAAGGTGTTTGAATAGCCAGATTGAACGGTTTAAGATCAATCAAGGAACACTAGTGAAGAACATCTATTATGAATATTTAGAATGAATAGGGAATGTATCTTGAAGAGGACTACGTGTGGGGCCAACATAGTGGTGGATCAAGTTTTAGGATGCAGAGGAGGATGAACTAGAGTGTGGCACCTGTCACATGGTGTGTGGGTCCTTACTTAATACTTGACATATATCTCAGAGGACACATGGATGCGTGTTAGGGTACATGAAATGTACTCCACCACACGAGCAGACTAGCTCGATGACACAGGTTACCCTGTGTACCGGTTCCTGGGTTGATAGACATGAGTTGAAGCCATGTACACGCATATGGATAGTGTACAAAGATTGGCCCCTAGATTGTAGGACATGGCATGTTACTTTTTTGCTTGCTGTGTATATCTATTTCTACACAACGAGCTCTTTTCGACATTGGCTTTTATACATAGAAAGTACTGGGCTCAAAGGACACGGCGTGTGCCACCTCTAGATGCTGTGTACTTTCTTTTACATGGATTTATATCCTTGTACACCATACCTTGGAAAAGTATCATTGGGTTAGTGCCCCTTTTCTCGTTACCTTAATAGTTAGGTATCATTTCCATCAATAAGAGTATGATCCTTTCAGTAGGACTTTTTGGTTAGAGTCGGAGTCCCTCAGAGAGGCCTAGAGTGAGATCCTCTATCAATTCTTGGCCCCAAGTAGATTTAGGTATTGACATGAACAATCCTACCAGACCTTGATCATATACTTATCTGGTGAATTTGGATGAGTTGTGGTATATGCCAAGGCCCTGGTGATTATCCTCATTAGTGTATCATGATATTCCCACTCATGAGTAAGTTATTCCAAAATGAGTGTATATATTCTCTATTTAGATTTATCAGTGCATCTATCACTCTAGTGGAACTTCCTGACAAACAATACTTCTTGGATGGACATCATCAGATTTATTAGACTCATGGAGTAAGTTCTACCAGATGGGTGATTTGTGAAATTTTTTAACTGAATAACTTTCATGGGTGTGCAGTCATTGTGACTTACCTCTAGACTACATGTCTATGTTCCAAGTATATTTGGATTTTCCTCTTGTTATATGTTCTATAGTCCTATATTGTGTAATGTTGAATGTACCGTTAATTTGTGTATTTTTTTTGTTTTTGTGGTGTCCTACTGAGTATTGCTATACTCACCCCTATACAGGCTTTACCCACACATGTCTTGCCTTGTGAAAAATAGAAACACTTTGATAGAGTCCAGGGAAGGCCAAGAACAGGAAGAGCTTTGTGAGATTCCCTCTAGGTCGAGGTGTTCCTTTAGAATCAAGCAACAGTCATAGTACCTTTCTTATTTATAGGTTGGGATTTAAAGTTTGCATACTATTTCTTTTGGTGGGATTGTATTCTAGCCCAGTTATTTTTCTACACTTTAATATTTATTGTACTATGTTGGTTAGGTCCAGTTGCATGCAAACATTTTCTCCCTTCGTGGTTTTTACGTTTCAGTAATTAGGGGTGTGACGACCCAAAATTCTATCAATGAAAATTCTTCGTGATCTAATTAAATGTCTTATTATCTAAAATGGATATGTAAAACATATGAACTTCCTTAGTTTTATGTTTTTTGGATTTTAAAATACACTTATGAATTGTGACCATTTCTAATATAGCTATTGAACAGTGATCACATGATTAGTATAAATATAAGGCTTTAAAAAATCTAATTTACTCAGACAAAGGAAGAGATGACCTCATCTAGTTGAATTTCTCCATACGAAGCCCATTTGTCAGAGCTTATAAAGGATGTGGCGTCATTGGGATTCACTCTTGACCAAGACCAAGCTAGGCTTCAACACATTAAGTTCGAACAGAACCGCCTATGGGAGAAGTAGAAGTTGAAAGAGATTACAACTCGAGTGATGTTATTCGATACACACTAAGATTCTGTCACCATCGCACACTATACCCTTAGGTCATATGCGGGTGTTATAATGGGTTATGTAATAATACCCTGAAACTATGGTTATGTACATTTTTTGTGTGTGGATAATATAGATTCATTTTATTATTGTTACATTGTAAATAGGTTTTAAAGCAAAAATAGTATTTTCTAATATTCAATTAAGAAATCTATTTTGATGAATTAATGGATTTTTGAAATAAATAATATTGTAATGAAATATTATTACTAAATTACTTTTTATTGAATAAAAATGATCGTATAAATTTTATGAATATAATTCTAATTTTTATTAAGGTTTGAAAGCTGTTTTTATCAAAACAAATGAATTTTTGATAAATGTAGGTTTTTATTTAATAATTAAAAATTCAAATATTTAGAAATTTATTTATAAAAAATTCATATTATTTTTGGAATCAGGACGTCGAAGTTATCCAATGATGAATTTTTCATAATTTCTTGAGATAGTCAAATATTGGGTAAAAATTAAATACCATTAAATTATATAACATGTTTTATGACATTATAATGACCCAATAGTTATGTAATAAAATACTATAAATGATATTTTCGGCCTATATATGTTTATCCATTAAAATAATTTCATTTTAGGTTTGTTTTATTTATTTTACATAGCTCTAGTGGACCCTCCAATACTTATAAAACATTTTAGCTTTTTAAATTGATTTCCTTGAGAGTGTGACACACCTATAAATAAGCAAGCCTACTCTTTTAATAAGTTTAGTAATTGGACTTATAAATTATTTTCCACTACCCTTTGGAAAAAACCATGGGAAAAAACCATGGGATTTTTTGTAGTTTTTATTAGTTTAATTTGTGGTGTCCAAAACCTAAATAATAAAGAATTCCCTTTCTTTTCCTATATAAACCCACCCATGCTTTGACTTCATATTCAATCAAAGCCTTTTAAGCTTGAAAAAACTTTACCCTATTATCTTTAGAGTTATCCCATGGCACCCCAAGATCCCATGAATCCTCTCTCAAGCCCCTTCCAAGCCTTTGGGATCACACTTCCAAGTAAGGGATTTATTCCTTTCTCATTTTTTGTCCATGTTTATTTATGTTGCTATACACATGTATTTTCAATTAAAAACATTGGGGTATGATTTTTCACCTCCCCCATAATTCTCTTATTATGGATGAATGATGAGGGACCTCTTTATATCTCATTAATTCCTCCCAAGTACACCCATTACCATGCAAAAATTCCGTAAGGAATTTATCTCTTCTCATTTACATTCAAGAAATTATTTTGTATTATGAATCTAAATTCCATTACATATGTTGAGAAATGTAACCATATGACCCCCTTAATTTCCATTTCATGAAGATATTATGATACACCCCTTTATCTCTCATCAACCAGTTTTATGAATTCTTATGTCAGGCTGTTTTGCTGCCGAAATTCCACCACGATTTTGCAATACAATGTCATTGTGTAGTGAATATCATGCCTATTTCCATATCAAGGGTATTAAACTTTATGAACATTTTACTTATTTGTTATAGAGGTTTATGTATAAATTAAATATTACTTTATCTTGTAATAAATGATGATATTTAATGAATTAATGTTATATGATCTATGTGGAACACTTCTACATGAAGTGAAACGATTAAGAAGGGTGCACCCTAATAGCGCTCCAATTCATTAGGTAAAAGTATCATGATATGTCAAGTGAAATGAGGTTTTACTCATGGTAATTTATGATCAATGAGAGTTTACTCATTCTCCATGTTCAATGAGCCTTGGATCATACTAATATATTGTTAAAGGTTGTTGCCACATTTCTATGTTGTGATAATCATGCTATATCATGCCTTATGTTCATGTATCTATTATGCTTTATTGATATTCCTATTTCCAATTATGTACTAAATTATTAATGTTATTCCTTGATTAATCCCTTACAAGGATTTATAGATCACCCTTTTTTATGCATGTCCTCAGGTTATCTCATGCTATGTTAAGTACAAAGGAATGTTTGTGGCCATGTAAAAGAAGTTTTCAATAAAGTTGTGTGTTTCATGTTTTAAGTTTTTATAGAATATTCCTAAGACCAGAAGACACTAGAACTCTTGATCTTCAATGTTTTATCAAGTGAAGGTTTTATGTAATAAATTATGTTTAAATGTGAAATAAAGAGTAGGGTTGTTATAGTTGGTATCAGAGGATACGTTTAGTTATTTTTTTCATTAGGATAAGAAAACCCCAATGAAATCCTGAGGGATAAGACTAAGTATAATAAAAACATCCCTAAATTTTGGCATGCATTGAGTAAGTGTTTTATCAGGAAAATAAATCCCTATCAGGATACAAGCAGGTAGAGGCGACTCTAGTATAGATGTATCTATGGGTAAAACCCAAAAACACCACCTTGGGATAGACTCGAATAAGAACTGGTGCACGACAACGGGCTTATCTGTACTCTTGGTTATGACACTCCTGGGGGATATTCTATAGTAAATTAAAAATATTAGTATGAACCATTGTTAATGGAATACAAAAATGCCCTGAAGAATATATGTTGGGAAGTAGATCATGGATAACATATATTAAAGCCTATAAATTCAAAAGTAAAAGAAATAAAAGTAATTTATAAGTCACCCATTTTTGTATTTGTATTACCATTACTGTGTCACCCATAACATTCCTTTTATTCCCTCTAATGGACGATAATAGGAGAACTCAGGCTAAAAACCGATTCGAAGATCAATGGGATGTCTGTTCTAATGAGATACCCAATCTGATGGGAGATGGAATCATGAAATTTTTCACAATACTCTCTTAGTTAACTCAAGTTTTGAATAGAAACATGAGTCAAGAGGAACATTCAACCCCCCTAAGAATGAACAACTCACAATCGGTAGCTTCTTGAGACAAAGGCCTCCTACTTTTAATTGAAAATATGATCCCTCAATCTCCATAAAATGGATCAAATCCATTGAGAAAATCTTCTCCATCCATCAATGTTATGAACAAGAGAAGGTACTTCTTACTGCTTATAATATAAAGTGTGAAGCTGTTCAATAATTGAAATTGATAAAAAAATATGAAGCCTAAGGAGGAGATAGAGGTGTTGGAATGGAAGAATTTCTGGAAAAGGTTTTACAAAAAATCGTTTCCTCACACCCTCCAACATAAGATGGAAAGGGACTTCCTTTCCCTCAAGAAAAATTATGACGAATCCATTGGAGCGTATTATAAAAAATTTACAAGGCTAGCATGATATACCTCTAACTTTGTCGTTACCCTCAAATTAAAGGTTGACCACTTCTTTGGTGGGATAAAACCTAGACTACAAAAATACCTTGCAATCCGTGACTTCGAGAGATATAAAGAAGTTGTCCGATATGCCCTCAAAGTTGAAATAGGGATTGAAGAATCATAAGGGTACCATGGGGATATGAAGCATAAGGTGGACATCAATTCTGGCAGTCTAATGGATAAATTGAATAGTGATAAGAATATATATCACCCCACTTTCCAAAGGTATGGAAGGAAGCACCTTGGAAATTTCCTGAATGGGATGACGAAATGCATTAGCGGTGGAAGAAAAGGGATCCTAGCCATTAAATACAGACATGAAAAACCTGTGACTGCGATAGAGGAGTTGAACAATCAGTTCAACCCTAAAAGTGTTGTTCATTACTTCAACTACAAAGAACTAGGGTACTTTACAAACCAGTTCCCTAAGCTAAGGGTTTTCAGAGGCAACCAAAAACCTCTAAGGCAACAAGGGAGAGTTTTTTCCATCCCTACCACTGAAGTGTACCCCAACAATGAAGTGGTGACAGGTACATTTTTTATTCATTCAGGAATAGAAAACATAATTTTTGATCATGGTTCTACACATTCTATTATATCCAAAAAGTTTAGTACAATAATTCCAACACCACCAAAAATCATGGAAGTAAATATGTCGGTAAGAATGGAGAATTAGGAAATCATTGAAATGAATTCATATAACTCCTCCCCTGTCACAATTTGTGGATTTAACTTTCCAGAAAACCTTGTTATACTCCCTCTAGTGGAATTTGATGCAATTATTGGAATTTATTGATTTTCCTTACATAGAGCCAACATAAATTTTCCTGAGAGGGAAATCACTCTCCATATAAAGAATCGACCCCCGATTCTATACATGTGCAAGGAAGAGGATGAATATTCTTTAGCCCCATCATCTCAAGAAGGGATATTAATTCCATATGAGCACACGCATCTAGATCATATTATTTAATCCAAGGAAGCAACCATCCTTTAAGACATGCCTAGTGCGAGGGAATTAACTGAAGTGTTTCTCGTGGAATTACGTGGTCTTCTTCCTATAAGAGATGTGGAATTATCAATTGATCTTATACCTATGGATTTTTCAATATCCAAGACTCTGAATGGAATGGCTATTGTAGAGCTTGAGGAGTTTAATAAAAAACTACAGGATAATTTGGATAAAGGGTTTATATGCCCCAATGATTCACTATGGGGTTCACTAGTCCTCTTCATTAAAAATAAGGATGAGTTAATGTGACTTTTCATTTATTATCATGAGATCAATAAAATATTGATAAAGAACAAGTATCATATTCCACTAATTGATGAATTTTTCGATCAGGTACATGAAGAAAGATACTTCTCCAAGGTGGATTTGCGATCATGATATAACCATGTAAATATGATGATAGATGATATCCCCAAGACTGCATTTTTTACAAGATACAGACATTATGGATTCATAGTAATGCCTTTAGGACTCACTAATTCTCTGAAATTCTCTATGGACTTGATTAATATTTTTTATATATTACCTTGAAAAATTTGTGGTAGTATTTATAGAAAATATTATAATATACTCCAAAACCAAGGAGTATCACGAGGAGAATTTAAGCACTGTACTAGAGACCTTGCGAAAGGACAAGATCTATGAAAATTAAAGAAAGTGTGAGTTCTGGTTGAAGGAGGTATCATTCTTGGGTCATATCATCACAAGTAATGGGATATCTATGGATCCCTCCAAGATCGATACAATAGAGGGATGGACGATGCCAACATCGGTAATAGATATCCATAGCTTGTTGGGGTTCACTGGATATTTTCGCCGATTTGTGAGAAATTTTTCACTATTTTCCAACACTCTTACCAAGCTAACTATGAAGGGAGTAAAGTTCTCTTAGAGTGATGAATGCAAAGAGAGTTTCAAGGAGTTGAAAAAGAGGCTTATCATTTCTCATATGCTCACATTACCCACAAGTGGAGAATTTTTTGTGTTATTCAATGATGCTTCGAAGAAGGGCCTAGGCTGTGTGTTGATTCAAAATTACAATATCATTGCCTAGTATTCATAGAAATTAAAAGTTCATGAGAAAAACTATAAAACACATGATCTGGAGTTGGATACAGTAATATTTGATTTGAAAATTTGGTGGCATTAGCTCTTTGGGTAGAAGTGTAAAATATACATGGATCAAAGAGAGCCTCAAATATATATTCACACAAAATGAGTTAAATATACACCAATAAAGATGGTTAGAGTTGATCAAAGTCTATGACTGCTCAATCCATTACCCCCCTTGGATGGAAAATAAGGTGGAATCTTCTCTAAGTAGAAAGGAACCAACAATTCTATCAGTGATGAGAATTGAAAAGGATCCAATCTTCTTAGATTTGATGAAGATGGACATGGGCATCATAAAGAAGGGAACATCATAAATCCTTTCCCATATGATTGCTAAACCGTATCTTTTGTAATGGCTAAAGTATGCTTAAAGGGATGATGTGGGAACTCAGAAGAAAGAGGAAACTATTAGAAAAGGGGAATCCTCAGAGTTCATTGTTAATGGATAATGAATTGTGAGATTTGGGACAATAATATGTGTTCCATAAAATCTGGAGTTGAAGAAAGAAATTTTGGGTGATGCACATAGTTTGAATTTCTGCATTCACCCAGTAAACACAAAGATGTATTGAGATCTCCAAGAGAATTATTAATGGGATAACATGAAGAAGGAAATCAGTAAGTATACATCAAAGTTCCTGGTATGTCCGCAAGTGAAGATGGAGAGGTAAAAGTCTAAGGGGATGATGAAACCATTACCCATACCAACATAGAAATGGGAGAACATCACCATGGACTTTGTCACCAGACATCCGAATAAATCCAAAGGGAACAATGCTATCTGGGTTGTTGTGGATAATCTTACAAAGACTGCACACTTCATTGCAATTTGAGAGGATTTCTCATTGGATAAAATGGCACATATATACATTCGATAAGTGGTAAGGCTAAATGGAGTACCACTATAGATTGTATCTGATCAAAATCAAATATTTGACTCTAAGTTAGGGAATGATATCCAAAATGCTCTAAATACCAAGATAAACAATAATACAAATTACCATCCACAAACTAATGGCCAGTCTAATTGGACTATATGAACAATTGAGGACATGTTGTGAGAATTCTAAAGGGAATTCAAAGGAGGATGTGATCAACATATTCTTCTGGTTGAGTTCCATTATAATAACAGTTTCCAATCAAGCATTCAAATGGCTCCTTATGAATCCCTTTATGGGAAGAGGTTCAGAACACTGACATGTTGGAATGAAGTTGGGGAGTGAAAACTCCTATGTCCAAAAAATGATCAAAGAAATGCTAGAAAAGGTTAAGACCATACAACAACACACTAAAGTTTCTCAGAGTCGAAAAAATATCTATGATGATTATTGTTGATGAGACCTAGAGTTTGTTGTTGGAGACATGGTATACCTCTACATATCACCATAGAAGGGAGTTATGAGATTTGGGAAGAAGGTAAATCTTATTCCAATGTACATCAGTCCTTTTGAGATCCTTGATCACATTGGAGTAGTGGTCTATCGACTAGAACTTACACCGAACCTATCTCAAGTACATCATGTATTCCATGTATCACTCTTGAGGAAGTACATACCTGACCCATCACATGTACTCAATCAAGAGGTGGTACCATTGGAGAATGACCTATCCTATTAATAGAATCTAGTGAATATCTTAGATCGTAGGGAAAAAGTTTTACGAAATAAGACAATGCCCTTTACAAGGAGTTATGGTGATACCATATGTTTGAAGAGGCAACCTAGGAATCAGAGGAAGTGATGAAACAGAGTTACCCACATCTATTTTAGTGTGGGAAAATAAAATTTTGAGGTTGAAATTTCTTACGGGGGAAATATTGTAACTACCCAAACATCTACCAACGAAAACTTTTCTTGATCAAATTAAATGTCTTATTATGTAAAATGTTTTTATAAAAACATATGCACTTCCTTGGTTTTTGTTTTTGGATTTTAATATACCATTTAGAATTGTGACTGTTGCTAATATAGCCATTGAACAACGATCACAAGATTAGTATAAATATAGGGCTTTAACAAATCCAATTTACTCAGACAAAGGAAGGGATATCCTCATTCAGTAGAATTGCACCATAAGAAACCCATTTTTCGGAGCTTGGAAATGAGGTGGCTTCATTGGGATTCTCTCTTGAACAATCCCTAGCCAAGATTCAATACATTAATCTTTAATTGAATGGCCTATGGGAGAAGTGGAAGTTGATAGAGATTACTACTAGAGCGATGTTATCCGATCCACCACAAAAGTCACCATTGCACACCTTACCCTTAGGTCATATACGTGTGTTATAAGGGGATATGTAATAATACCCTAACACTATGATTATGTACATTATTTTTTTATGGAGAATATACATTCATTTTATTGTTGTTACTTTGTAAATAGTTTTTAAAGAAAAAATAGTATTTATTAATGTTAAATTAAGAAATATATTTTGATGAATTAATAGATTTTTTAATTAAATAATATTTTAATGAAATATTATTACTAAATTACTTATTATTAAATATAAATAATCTTATTATTTTTATGAATACAATTGTAATTTTTATTAGGCTTCGAAAGTTGTTTTTATCAAAACCAATGAATTTTATATAAATATCAGTTTTTTGAGAAGTAAAAATTCACATATTTAGAAATTTATTTATATAAAATGAATATTAACTTTATAATTAGGTTTTCAAAATTATCCAATGCTGAATTTTTCATAATTTTCTAAGATAATCAAATTTTTGGGTAAAACTAAAGTATCACTTAATTATATCATGCATTTTATGACATCAAAATTAACTAATAATGATGTAATAAAATACTATAAGTGGTATCTTAGGCCAAAAAATGTTTATACTTTAAAATAATGTGATTTTATGTTTGTTTTATTTATTTTAAAAAGATTTAGAGGACCCTCCAAGACTTAAAAAACATTTTAACCTTTTAAATTGATTTCCTTGAGAGTGTGACCCACCTCCACATATGTGAGCCTAATATATTAAGAAGTTATTTCATTGAACATATAAAATAATGTTTTACACTCCCCTGTGTAAAAAACATTGGGCTAAAACCATGGGTTGGTTTGTGGTTTTTATTAGCTTAATGTGTGGTGTCCAAGAACTAAATAAAAAATAATTCCCGTTCTTTTCTTATACAAACCCACCCAAGATCCCACTTAATTTTCAACAAAATACTTTGTATATTGAACAAAATCTTTACTCCACTCTCTATAATCCTCCACAGGTGCTCCCAAATCCCAATAATCCTCTCTGAATCCCTTCCCAAGCCTTTGGGATCACATTTCCACATAAGGGATTTCATCCTTTCTCATTTTTTATCCAAGTGTCTTTATGTTTCTATAACCTTGTATTTTATAATAAAAAGTTTGGGTATGATTTATAACCTCCCCCATACTTCCCTAATTATGTTTTAGTGATTTGAGACCTCTTTATCTCTTATTAATTCCTCCCATGTACACCCGTTACCATGTTGAAATTCCTTAAGGAATTTCTCTCTTCTCATTTACATTCAAGCAATTATTTTTGTATTATGAATCTAAATTTTATTACATATGTTGGGATATGTATCCACATGACCCCATTACTTTCTATTTCATGTAAATATGATGATACAACCCTTTATCTCTCATCAACCATTTTTATGAATTCTTATGTCACGACGTTATGCTATAGAAATTGCAACATGATTTTCTAAGCCAATGTCATTGTGTAGTGAATACCATACCCATTTATCTATCAAGGATATTCACCTTTATAAAAATTTAATTATTGATTATAGAGTTTCATGTATGAATTCAACATTACTTTATTGTCTAATAAATGATGATGTTTAAATAATCCATGCTATATGGTACATGTGGATCACTTATTCATGAAATGAAATGATTAAGAAGGGTGCGCCCTGATAGCACTCCAATGCATTGGGTAAAGATTAGTATCATGATACATCAAGTTCAATGAGGGTTTAATCATTCTAATTCATGTGAAATTAAGGTTTACTCATGCTCCATGTGCAATAATCTTTGTCTCATGCTAATATCATGTTAAAGGTTGTGGCCACATTTCCATGTTATGATAATCATTCTATATCATGCCTTTATGTTCATGTATCTCTTATAATCCATTGATATTCCTATTTCCAAGCATGTACAGTATTCAGCATGTTATAATTTGTTTACTCCGTTAGAAGGCTTTATATCTCACCCTTTTATTATGCATGTCCTCAGGTTATCCCATACAATGCTAAGTATGAAGGAATGTGTGCGGTCATGTAAAAGAAGTTTTCAATAAAGTTATCTATTTCATGTTTTAGGTTTTTATGCAATGTTCCTAGACCCAAAGACACCAGACCTCTGTATCTTATATGTTGGATCAAGTGAAGGTTTTATTTAATAAATTATGTTTAATTGTGAAATAAAGAGAAGGGTTTTTATAATGTGTTGAAGATGTGTGTGTGTGTGTGTATAGGTACTTAGGAAATGACTCCCATGTTAGTGATATGCCTACTCAATGCCAGTCACCTACCCATGGACTATTAGAGGTGGGCTTGGGGAGTCATGGGCCCCATTTGAATGAGTCATGAAGAAACCTCCAATACAAACTATAAAAATATTAAAACATGTTAATAATATAATAAACATAATTACAGTGAAATTAAAGAGAATTGTGACTGATTTTATAGAGATATTTAAGGTTACAAATAAAAATGTAGTATGACTGTTGGACAAATAAACATTGTACATATGGTCATTAAGTATATAACCATTGAGTATATAACAATTATATTTATAGTTGAAGGGAAAAATTGTATCGAATAGGTACTTTGATGTTGTGTAATTAATGTTAATAAATTATAAATAATACAAATAATATATAATAAATAATTTTATAAGGGAAAAAATAAAATAATTAATTATAATAATGTATTAAAAAATATGTATTCTCATTCATTATATATTAATATTTTTGAATAATTATTTTATGTTTTTATCAAATTCCAAAAAACATTCTAAAACTAATTGATTTTTAAAATTAAATGGTTAGAATATAAATAATGGGATGTGATTAATTTCATTAAAAATGAGATATTTTTTTTAAGAATTATTTTTTATTATTTGAGTGTTTTTGTATTAATAAACTAATTTAATCACGATTGAATAAATACTTTAATGAAATATTTTTTTTTATATATAATCAAATAGATTTATTTTAATATAATAATAATTATTTGGTAAGGTAGAATAATAAAACTATTTTTGGGGATGAGATATATTTTTCTAAAAACATTTTTTATTTTTTATAAATTTATTATTTTAAAATCAATTCTTCTCGGTTTTATAAAATTAATCTAATAAAATGGATATCATATTTGGAATATTAATTTATAAATTAGCTAACATGGTCAATTATATATATAGGCATCATCATATGTTACAAAGGTAAATGTTAGTCACCAAATTTATAGCTAAACAAATGTAAAACTGTTAAATAATGGTTAAAATATTGAAAATAAAATTAAATCTTATATCTAAATGGGTTGATAAGGGAATAATAAACATTTTCTCATTGCGTGTCAATTATTTTTCAACTTTTTTCAACATTACTTTTTATAATGATAACAATATACATTAAGAAATGAGTATTTTCAAAAATTCCATTGAATCCCACCTATAAAAGTACCCCCTATACCCACATGAAAGCATAAAATTTCATCAGTTATCTCTTGAATACCTACCAAAATTTTATTTCTAATAGTCAACTCCCATATATTTTAACATCTGGTCACAAGAATAATTCCCAGATCCCTCATTTATAGGAGGCTCTTTAAGAGGAGATTAAAGTCATCAATGAAAGAACTATCCTCTCCTAAGTCATCCATATTTATATTCTTCATACAAATATTCATAAATATGATATAGAACATTAATAAACTATTTTTAATTTATTAATATATTTTTTTAATTTGATATTATCACCATATAATAACATATTCATACTCATTCAATTGTTATAAAATTTTCTTTTTTCCAGCAGTTTTACCACCAACATATATAATGTTATTATATTTACATCAGGAATGAATAATAGAAAATATATATAATTAATATGTTTTAATAATAAAAAATTTAAGATTTGTTCATAATTATTTAATGGAAATATGATAAATTATATTCACTAATAAATCCAATTCCTTTTTAAGAAAATATTATTCAAAAGGAGAATTTAAAGTAATATATGCGATCCATCACCATTAGTTCCATGAATTGAATAAAGGATTCAATAAATTTATGAAAAAAATATAGAAAATTTAACTAAAATTCAGGTGTCCAGGAAAACATAAACTTATACCAAGGACAAGAATTTCCGAATCAAAGCATATATAAAAAAATAGTTAGCATATAGATATTAATTTAATTAATAAAAAATTAATATTTATATAATAAAAAATTATAAATAACTATTTTATATAAAATAAATAATGATAAGGCTATTATAAATTATAATAATGAAAATAAATTTTATTATATAGGGGTTTAGAGCATGTCTGACTATGCAGAAGTCTGGTGTAAGATATTTTCCTCCAATATCACTTTGAAATCAATATTGTCTTTTAATACATTTCAGATGGGAGAATGTATAAATTCATTATCTATCAAAACTCATATAGTTTCTTCTCATATAACTATTTCTATGGATTATCTATTTTCATACAATTTCACCTCCCTTTATCACATTTTCCAACTAAATGTTTTTCTATAAATTGAGCTGACATTATCTTATCTTTCCAGTCATGAATATTGATTCTCTATGTTCATGTTCATTATTTATCTTTAGAAATTGAATTTTACATAATTATAGGAATTATTAAAGTCATTTTACACTATCCATGATTTTTTTTCAAATGAATGAATGGAATCAATTTTTAACATTTTATTTGGGTTTCATTACAAAGAATCATCTCCACATATTCATGTGTTTCATAATTTACCATTATCCTCGTTAGTTTACAAACTATTTCCTTATAAAAATAAAATTTATAAAAATGAAATGACATTTCATATTTTTAATTTAAATTTTATAATTCTCATAAAAAGTGTTTTTTATCTATTGGAATATCATTTAATGTTTAATATGATTTAATCAAGGATATACTCTAGTGATACTATCCACCATTTTTCTTAGGATGGGTTACGATATTATATTAGAGAATTTTTCATGATACCTATTTTATTAACACAACATCATATAGTTATATTATAAATATGAATGTTTTCTAGTTAATATAGAAAATATATATAGTATTTTTTATTATGTTATGGGAAGAAATGAAATTATATATCTCTACAATGCATTGGGTAAATATTTAAATCCAATCAGATGAAAAGTAAGGTATTGAGGAGTGAACCTAATAAACCATGGGACTCAATCCTCTATGTTTATGGGAATTATTTGTGAAAATGATATTTTATTATAATTTATCCATATAATGATCTTTTTAGGTGATCCCTGAAGCACATTCTTTTGCCAAATATTTATGTAAAAAAATATTCCTATGTTATGTTTTCACAGATCATGAATATTGACTCATGTTTTCCAAACTTTAATGAATCATGTCTTATGTAATTCATAAATATTTATTCCATGACTCATGATTTATGATCTATGGTTTCTATTATATTATTATCCTATGTTATTTCAAGGAACATTTATTATGTTCTCATATTGAAATGGTCATCTTATGTGAAAATATGATTTTGATTGACATTTTATATGTTCCCCTATTATTAAGAATTTGAGCTCAAATTTTCAAAATTTTTCGATTACCTAATTTATAAAGAATAGTATTACATGGGATATGTGAATGTAAATATATTTTGTAAAGAATATTTGTTGTAGATAATAATTAATTTTTATAAAATAAGTTTTTTATATTTATAGTATCTAATAAAACTAATCCTATAGGCTATATGGTGTTTTTTACTATGAAATGTGATGAGTATTTATGTAAAATGAATTATTATGCATGCATGTTATGATTGGTCTATATAATATCATATAATTTAATGTTTTCGTTAATTTTTGGGATTATGTAATATAGATTTCGGGGATAAAACATAAAACTACCTAGAATAAACTAAATGTTTTATAAAATAAACCTAGAATTTCAACAGTTGAACTAAATTTGTCATCACTCAAGGAGTATTAGGATTTATTTTCCTTATGATATGATTTATTTCCGGAAATATTATTATTTAATATTCACACTTACCATTTTGATTTTATTAATACATTGATGATAAAAAACTATGGTGGTGACAAGTACACTGAATATTGAAAAAATATTATTTGAGATTAGTGTAACGAATTCCTTCAAATTATGTAATATATCTATGAATATTTATTCATATCTCTATTGTTATATTTTGAATTTTTAGTGAAAAATCCTAGTTATATAATGATTTTATCCCTGGTATATAACTTTTCTGTTATAAAATTTTGTAGGAATATTCTACATATAAATACTACTATTCAACCATTAGTTAAATTTGGTATGATTTTGGTATGGTATTAGATATCTCTATGAGGTTACCATATTTATTTTTATTATAGGGAAGTAACATTTAAAAGACTAAATAAATTTATGATCATCTATTTGTGTAAATGTGATTTTATAATCCTTATTCCAAATGTACTAAAAAGGTATATATTATTAAATGAAATATTATATATCATATGAAAAAATTAATATTAGATTAAAATCATAGCATATGAAAGGTATGTATTGTATAGATACATGTATTAATCTATGTTCCTCAATAATATAGTCTGATGCGATATAATATAAAGGTTCAACATATAAGAAACAATACTACCTCAAAGTTTCATTAATCATAAAACAATGGGATTGGTTTTTTAATTGCATGGAATAGTGTTATTGAACTGTTTGATAAATGTTACTCAATGAGCAGTAATATAAGTTGGTGATGAGATAGAGCTATGCATGAGAGACACTATTCATTAAATTATTTTTACATGAGATTTATATATAATTTATTCGATCCATCTTATTTATGTACCTTTTTTTGCATGAAAGCCTTTCAAAACTATATTCTACTAAAAGAACTGTTTATCACTTGGTAAAGGTGCTAAAACTCATTTGGTGATCGAGAGTCCTTAAAATAAGATTATGGATCTAGGGTTATTTTACTAATAAAAAATTAAGAATATATTGTTTCTGATTCAGTGATATTCATCAATCTTTCATTTTCAATAAGGATAAGAAGAAAGTTTGTGATTTTTGTGTACATCTATATCAATTTTTGTTTTAATGAATGATTTGATCTATTGAAGATAGATCTAGTTTACATGGTTTTATTATTTTACAACCCATCTATTGTTATTAGAAAATAAATTTCATGCTTTATTAATATTCATTAATTATATTTTATAGAGTTATATTCATAATAATAATATTATGTAATTTTTCAATGAAAACGGAAATAATATTACTCTTACTAAAGTTTTATACAATTATAATATAACATTATTTAATAACATAATATCAAAATTTTAGAATTTTAATATGAAAAATTTATCCTCATTTTTGATATAATCAAGTATAAATTATCTTACACTTTTTTGGTGTAATTTTATGAAAATTTATTTTTGGGCGGATAGTAGAAAAAACAGATTTGTGGAAAACTATATTTTATTTTCATGTATTTACAAATTCCCATTATATTTTTTTTGGTTTTGAAATTTCATTAGTTTATTTTTATTAAATAAAATATAATAAATGTAACATTAATAAAAAGTATACATGAAATTTGTATAAAATAATTTTATACTTAAAAAGGATCTTCTTGGAAAGCATAATTTTTTCATTGAGTTTTACAAGTTTTTTTAAAGTAATTTCAAAATATTATAGATACACAATTTAATTAAATTGAATCCATATTTAAAATAAAATTTTCCAAAATTTTTAGTGAGGATACTTTAATTTTTATTCATTATGGATAGTAATTTTGGTAAAAAAATGTTTTATAACAGTAAGAGTTAAGTTGGGTTAAAAGTGTTAAAAATAAAAAGATAAGGGTTAAAATGACCTAAAAACATGTAAAAATTATATTTAATGGAATTATATCGACCCCATATCTCCTAATAATTGGAATTGGTCCATTTTGGAACAAATTATCTTTATTAATACATTGATATATTTTAATCTTTTGAAAATTCCCATGCTTGTACTCTCCCCCACTTATAAAAGGACACCTCCTCTTCTCTTTTTCCCATACTTCATGAGCATATTATATCATAAAATCCACACCCAAATCCATCCATACATCCTTACCCATGTCTTGGAGGACCTATTTGGATCAAAATACCTACCTTAGGAGGCCAATGGTGTAAACCTAAGGAGGTTGTCTGAAGTAGAGTCAAAACACTTAACTAAGTGTCTTTATTTTATTTATTATTGTATCAACTTTAAAACTATCTTAATGATTACAATATAATAACATAAGTACCTAAAATGTAATACTATGTTATTTTGTTGATTTAATAATCTTTATCTATGTCCTTTTATATGAAATGGTTAATGAATCCATCATTTATGTGTATGGAGGACTACAGCCTCATGAACTGATGTAATTCCATTTCCATCACCTCCTAGCATGAATGGTTAATAAAATGGATTTAATGTATCTATATATGATATTTATTACATAATTATTATTATATAAATATAACATATCTTCTAATTTCTTACCTTTCCATCCATTGAAAAATAATAATGTCATTCATGCATATGTGTGGACTACCACATCGACGAAGGGACGCGATTCATTTTTCATCACCTCCTTGCAAAGATTGTATATACAATTGTATTTAAATATAGAATATAATATTTATGATATAATAATAAATCTATAAATATAAAATAATAATTTTTTTCTTTCCATCATGTTCTTTGAAAAAAGGAAACCTTACTCAAGCATACGCATGGCCTACCATTTTCATGATTACAACATAATTCATTTTTCAAAACTATCATACAAAGTTGGTTATAAAATTATATTTAATGCATAAGATGAATAATTAATTAATTATGAATTTTTTCGATATAAGTAAAACAAGAGGAATAAGAAAAATGAAAAAGGTTATTAATCAAGTAAATAATTAACATTAGTTTATTATTAAGAATAATAAAGAGTTTATAAGGAAAGCCAGACTGAAGGGTAATGAATAGTTTACATTAAAACCATCATTTTAAAAGTTTTAAATATTTATTTTCTAAATAATTTTTTCCCTTTCAATATTCATAAAAATACATTTTAAATGTATTTATATGGACATTAATTAATTATAAAGTAGATTTTATGTCTCCTTTTTACTCTCTTTAAAAGGTATCTATTTTATTCTCATTTTTAATATTTTAAACATAATGTTTTGAATTTAATTGAAAAATAAAAAATAAATTCTCTTTTTTAGTATATACAATGATGATAAATTTTCTTACCCCCATAAATATTATTTAATATTTTCATTCTTTTATAATATTCCATTTTTTATTCAAATAAAAATATTTCTTCTATTTGTTCTAATTATTTTAGTTTTGAAAATGGGTTTTTACAATAATCATGATATATATCATAACATGTTTTACTTATGGGTTAAAAGGATATGAGTTTGATGATGTAAATGTAACATTTTATTCATTTCATTCATTTTATGGTCCTTGTAATTTTTTTTATGAATGATGGGTGGGCCCAATATAACTGTAATGATGGGTGAGTTTGATACAGCTCTCCGATGCAATGGGTAATTATTATGTTCTCAAGATAATTATTTTGGAATTAATTATATTGGTTATTCAATATTTAAGTTATATTTTAAGGGTTTTATGATGATGATTTTAAAAAGAACATATATGATATTTATATTCTTACTAACAAGTTTTCATAGGAATGTTTTGATTTCCCAAGTTAAGCTAATGATCATTTGTTTTAAAAGAATCATAATGACATTTTAGAGTAAAATGATATATTTTAATAATTGTTTTTCAAGAGATTTAATGTTTTATATGAAACTCTATTGATTTTTATTTTTTCCTTTATGTTTTCTAATAAAGTGTTTCATGAAAAATATTGGGAATTAATGTTTATTTCATGTGTAAGTAAATGAATTTTTTATCCTAAAGTTTATTAGGTTATAAGAATGATCTCTTTTAGTATCTCATTATTTTGAAATGGATAAATATGTCTCATTATTAAGTTTTTTATGTCCCTTACTTATCATTTTTTATCATTAGACCTTTTTAAATGTTTTTCATAGGGTTTAAGAATGTGTAGGATCAATTTTGAATCCAAATTTAAAATCATAAATATTTTTCTAGAAAATAAAATGAATTTCATTTTAAAGTTATTGTATTGTGAGAAAAATGGATACTTATTAGAATTTCTCAAATTTTATCATATGTTATTTTGTATGATTTATCACCTAATTCTATAAAACTAAAAACATAAAAGGATCCATGTTAATGCAATAAAATGAATTATTGTTTAAAAATTAAATTATGTGTTTATTAAGAATCAGGTCCATATAATTTTTAGGTAAATGATCTTAATATGATCTCCTAAAAAATATGTGCTATAAGATCCATGTTCATTATCAGATAAATGCGTTGATCATATAGGTTTTCAATGAAATTATTTATCATAAAGAGTTTTCAACTATAATGTAAAATATGATTTGAGAAATGTTTTTTCATTACCCATAACATAAAAATAACTTATTCTATAAGGTAACATATACTATAATCTCATAGGTTTTAACTATACTATAGAAAATGATATTAGATATCTCATATAACGATAGAATCTAGAGTTTTGAAAAAATATAGTGATTTAAAATAAGTAAAATAGTGACAATATTGTAAAACAAGATATATGCAACATCCTGTTACCTTTCTTTTAATAACATTTTAAGCTTCTTCATGGTTTTCCCTTTTTTTTGTTTGAGGATGGATGAGAAGGCATTGGGAGGATACCTATAATGGTGATGTTGGGTATTTTTTGGAATTTCTAGTATAATACCTATTGGTTTTGTAATGTTTTTGGTATTTACATTCCGTGTAATGTGCCTACACGATGTTTTTTCATCACTCATCATATTCTGTGAAATTGGTACACAAGAAGAAATGAACATACTTCTATTAAATTTTCTTAGGGTATTATTGGTGAAATTTACAAGAAGACTCCTATTTCTAATGTGTCATTTATGATTGACATTGAAAAGGATTATAACGAGATTTAATTGGGATATATCCTAACATTTATGCTATCCCTGGGATTTTATTACTGGGCTTCTAACAAAATTTTCTAGTGTTTTAGTTCTACTTGGTTTTTAGTGAATTTCATTGGACAATTCAAGTAAGTGTGTGGCCTAAGACAGTGAGATATTCTATATCCTAGCATTTTTTATTTTGGATCAATATTCTCTTAATAATTTTTTATTTATTTCCATGCATAATAGAATCAGAGAACTATTCAGTTGTGTAATAAACTTAAATGGAATCTCTTATCTCCTTTTTGTAGACAACATCCTTCTTTTCATTAATGAGGGTAGGATATCTCTCTTAGGTTTTTCTAAAGTTCTGGAGAATATTTCAAATATAGTGGTCAATGTATAAAATATGAAAAGATCAATATCTATATCTACAAAAAAAATGCTCCAACCATTTGGATTGAAATACTGAAGACCATCTAAGGATTAAATAAATAAATTTCTAATGGAATATATGGGAGCTCCCATCACTTGGAGAGGTATTCATATTCACTGTTTTAATATAATTCTTACAAAAATCTAATTATGTATTAATAAATAGAATAAACAATTACTGTCTTTTGGGGGGCACATCACGTTGATCAATTATGTTGTTTCATTGATTTCAATTCATGTGATTCAAACACTCAAAGTACAAACTATTTTGGTTATAAATATTGAAAAAAATTGTCTTATTTTCTACCAGGGGAACATATAGATAGTAGGTTTTACTAGGTGTCTTGGAATGAAATGGAAAAAACGATAAAGGAAAGTGGTATTGGGCTTAAGAGTGTTGTTGATACCAAGCAAAACTTACAATCTAAATTATTCTGGGAATCTCTTAAAGGGTTCTCATTATTGAAATATTTTTCAATGGAAAGTAAAAAAAATGTGTTGGGTGATCCATAAGGCCATACTTTCACCCATTATAATATGCTGTGTGGTCATATACCAGAACTAAAACACCAATCGAGTAGATCTATTGGGTGTAGTGAGATCAAATATTGGAAAAAAATGGGTAGGAAATACCCTTGGTATTTTGGGATGCTTGAACCCAAAAATCGCACTTTTAGAATATTTTTCTTTTCCATATCTTATTCATGCCACTATAGATGAGTCACAATGTGAATTTTTTAGTAGTATAAAGTTATCCTTGTTCCCTGAACAACTTTTCATCACTGGAACAACATCGAGGACCTACTCGACCAAAGTGTATCATCAATATTTGTGGGCTACTTCAGATAATGGAGGTGGAGATCTTTTATGGTGAAATGAACTTTCGATCAAATAAAACATTCTTGTGTGTCATGTATTGCACGGAAATATTCCAACCAATGATGCTATGAAATGCAAAGGTATCAACATGGTGAACAAATTCCTCTACAATTATAACCCTAATGATTAATCAATCCATCATATCTTCTTTTAAGGAGAATGGGAAAGGACATACTTGAGCAGTATTAAGAAGCTTATAGGTATTGATATTTAGGCTAATGAAAAAGATAATTTCTTATTTTCATGGTTTCACGGGATAGATGAAAATGTCATGGAGACAAAAGCAAGGGCCACCCTCATCTTTACTAATTATTGGACCATATAGGATGGATGAATCAAATCTCAGGGGAATGGGTATCAAATATCTTGCCTGGTGTTGCAAACTCAGTTTGTGTGTATCACCGTGGGTTTGGGGGTCCTAATGAAAGATTTGATAAATTCCCAATTAATGTTAATAACCTTGCATGTTAGGATATGTTCACCAATACATTAAATATTGTCTTTTTAGTATATATGTGTAAAATGGAATCCTCCTTTCATTGGGTTCAAGATTATCATTTATGGATTAGGAAACCTTGGTATCATGAGAGGAGGTTAGGTGGTTCATCACTCTAATGATTTAGTGGTTTTTTCTTTTTGTAGATTTTATGGAACAAGTGATCCCCTCATATAAAAGGTTAATTATTTACTTAATGGGATATATATTTGTCACCCCAATAATATCCAACTCATAGAAATAAAAATAGACACCCCGGTTATATGTGATTCCCTCAAAGGATGGTATAATCTTCCATGGGATATTATTTACATTATTCACCAATGCAAGGATCTCATTGGTCATAAAAATCATAACAATACATGGTAAGAATGGTTTTTTTTGCGAATAACCTTGCTTCAAATGGGATCCAGAGCAAACCTCGTATTATTTACTCTAATTTGGGTTCCTTGCATGATTAGTTTTTTAATTTTGTTAAGGATGATGCCTTTGGAATTCCTTATTTTATACCCCCTTGATCTTGTTGTATGTTTCTATTTCCTCATTATTATTAAAAAATTTCATCACATTTATTGCGAAAGGATACAAGTCATGTTTAAATAAAAAATTGGGTTTTTAATAAAAAAATATGAGTTTTTTGGTGTATGTATGGCTTGATAATAACATGACATGAAATTGGGTTATATGTCATGTAAAGTACCGAGAGTCATTTCTAAATTGGAATATCCGCTGAAATTTATATTCCCTTTCCTCTAGTATTTCTTTCTATTGACCAAGATCAATCCCCAAATTATTTTTGAGCCCTTCATCCCTTATGAATCATTTCATTTGGTGATTGACCATTATTGCAGTTGTGGTGCGTCTCTCTGGGTAAGCTGTTTCCCTATCTCTCTATCTATTATATTTTTTCCTAATAGGAATTTGATAAATCTTCTTAGTATTTATATATCTAAACTCTATATTTTTTAATCTTGTTTCTATGATTATTTCATAGATCTTTTTCAGACTCTTTCTTTTTGGTGTGTTCTGTTACAAACATTTTGTTTCTATGATAATGGTTAGTGGTTCCATTTAATATGGCCAATTTATTACAAATTTAATTTCTTTATTGTTTAAAATTTCATATTAATTGAATTATGAAAACCCAATTTATGTGAATTGGATGTTGAATTACCATTTTATGGATTTTGGGAAAACCCCTAATTCCAATGGATATGGAATTTTGGTTATAAGTTGAAATTGATGAAAACTGTGAAATGATTTGAATTGATTCCTTTTCTTGAAAAAATGATTAATTTTAAATGATGAAAAAATATTGTTGGTTTTATTTTTAAGGTCCTTAATTGATTAAATGAAAACTTATGTTTGGTTTTAGAATGAAAATGGAATATAGAAACTGGAAATGGGAAAATTGCATTTTTAACTATTTATAACTAATTTTTCCATTATTGATTGATTTATTGAGCACATGCATGCCTAGGTAGTTAGTATGTTATTTAAAAAACACATAATCATATGTAAATATCTTATAAATGGATCAATACTTTAAATCTAAAACAATAACCTAGTTCATCAGATTTATACCTAGTGAGATATTGATGGGTTCTATTTATCTTGAGCATGAGTGATAAGTGTACATATTTTTTTGATCATAGAAGTAAGTGTACAAATATCTCATAGCTAGAAATTAATGTAACTCTTCAAAGATGACCATGTCTATTTTGAAATTGTTTTTATTATATATATTTTATTATTTGTAAAAATATATTTTCTTATGCCTATTGATTTATGTAAACTATTTTATATGAAATGTTTATTTAAGACTTATTTGAAGTTTTTTTATCTTTTGAATGAAAATATTTTTTTTAAATATGAAAACTCACTACCATTACTATTTTAATTAATATTTAATTCATTATTTGTTTTATTTATTAAAGAGTTTTCTATAGAAAAGTTGGTGATACCCTACTGGGATTTTATCTCACACACTACCTTTGCCTGTAATAATTTGAAGACTTATTCCATCACGATTCGAGCAAGGGGAAAGCACAACTTGGAGGTGGAAATTATTGTTGATATTATAGTCTTGGAGAACTGTATCTATTGTGAAGTAGTCTATTTATATTATCTTTCTAGTAATCTGTGATGTACAATTTGGGTTTTGTTATACCACTTTGACTTCTAGTACTATTATCCCCCCATGAGTTTTCTTTTAAGCATACAAAATGATTTCTATTTATTAAGATATTATGTGGAAAAAAACTTCACAGTGTCTTCTTATATGATGATAGGTTTTATTTACAAAACCATGAGGATTGGAAATTCCCCTTGGTCTATGTTAGTGCCTCCACAATTTTTAGGGAACCAAGGTATTTGAGCTGGTTTGTGAAAAAGTGGTTTCAAAGGTTCATGGTAAGCTTATTTCCTTGATGTGATCATATAGTTTCAAATTTTTTCATGAATTAGGTGGTAGTTATGAGTTTGTGTCTGGAGATCACTGACTCTAATGAGCCTTAATTCAATAATGGAAGTTTGGTAAATGCATATTCTTGATAAGGTATAAAATTTTCCCAACTTTTGATTTGGATATATATAAATCCAAATCTTGTTTGTTTATCTAACAATACTAATTTCCCTATTTCTATTATTTATGTATTGTTTTGTGTAATGTTATAACTACTTTAATATTGTTTTCTATTGTGTGTAGAATCATACCTGTGAGAAGATGTTTGAAGAAGATCTATGAGGAAGCAGGTGATTTACCATAGTGAGATAATCCTTCCTTGTACCATAATTTGGTGAGGTTGTTGTGTGTGCTATCCCAAATCTGTGATAGGAATCTGCACCGATTCTTATCTAGGATAAATTTGTGGAACCTCAGAGGAATGTATCTTGGAATCATTCTTAGGTGTTACTTTTTTTTTAAAATCCACCTTCTTTCCTTGGCTCTAATGATCCCCGAGAGGCCGATGACTGGTTGATAAAGTTTGATATTCTCTTATATTTCTTGGAAACACCCAAATCTATTAAGGTGAAGTGTGAAACCTTTAATATCGAGGTACATTGGAGGATATTGTGGGACATGATGGTAATTTAGAATAATTATGGGGCTTTAGAATAGATGGAATTTGATGTTCATTTCACTGATCTGTTCCATCAAGAGTCCATGATATTGTTTAAGGATTTAAAGTTTTCTAAACTTGATTATGATGACATGACCATTAATGAATATAAAAATTGATTTATTGAGCCTTTATAGTTTCAAATGAGACTATATTTAATGATAAGATAAAGACATGATGGTTTGAAATGGGACTTCAATATGGTATTATTTATCTATTTTTATAGTTGAAAATATCTTCTTATACTAATTTTTTTGGATAGGGAGTTGATGGTTGATATTGAAAATCCATGTAATTTAGGGTTTATTGGAGTTATCATTTCTCCCAATGGATATTATATGTATTCTCATAAAGGGAAGATAAATGTAGATTAGTCTTATGGTGGTTCTCTATAGCAAGGTTCTTTTAGACAACATATAGTTCCTAATTGAGGCCCTTTTATTTGTTACCAGTGTGTCAAGCCTAGTCTCTTAAAATGGGTTTTCACTAAGTCATCCTTGATATGTAATTCCTATGGATTATTAGGTCACTTTTATAAGTAATTACATTTTTATTATAGTAAAACTTGTGGAATAAGATCATCAACCCCAATAAGCACTGTTATGAAATCAGATGTTTCATGATCTAAGGGGATCCATCCATCATTATTTGGAATTAATATTCTCCACACAGTGGAAGAGTCTATAGAGGAATAAAATAAGGGTCAATAGGCTGTGATTTCTACCATCTCTATAGTTTCATCATTATTGACTAATTTATTTTATATTGTTTCACCTCATTCATTCATTTCCACTAGTATTGTGAAACTCATAAATCCTCTAATGGATCTTTTATCTTATGTGATAGATATTACTACACCCCTTAGAATGAAGAGAGAGAAGGGTATTCTAGGTACTACTTGTGTTTTCTTAGTATTATAATTCTATAATTCTTTGGATTTTTTTGGTTCTCTACATTAATACACTTGACATCATATTCAGGTTGGATTGGCTCATTTCTAATAAAGCTCGATTTAATTGCTACCGTTAGTGGGTAACCTTTACTACACCCGATGGGGTCTACCATATATTTCAGGGAGAATGGAACTCGAGGTCAATTTGGTCTAGACCATATTATCTAGATTTGGGGAAAGTGATATATGTTTTATCTTTTAACCTAGAGTGAGAATATTTGATTGGTGATATCACTCATGTTCACCTCAAGTTTACTGACATCTCTCCTTATGACTTATCTAGTTTTTTACTAGTATGGGAGGTGGATATTTCTATTGATTAAGTACTTGGTACTCAACCAGTGTCCATTCCTTCATACTGTATGTCACTAGATGAGATTAAAGATTTTGATACTCAATTGGATGATATTTTTTAAAATGAATTTATACACATGAGTGCATCACCTCAGGTTGCTCATATTCTCTTTTCTAAGAAAGCTAATGGAACACTTCACCTTTTGATTGATTACAAAAAATTCAATCAAATCATGATAATGAACAAGTATCTGTTTCCATGGAATGATGATATTTTTAATTATTTGTAAAGGGGAAATTAGTTTTTTAATTTTGAGTTTTGATATGGTTATCATCGGTTTAGAATAAAAGAATATGAAATTCTAGAAATACCTACCTGAGTAGCTATGGAAATTTTGAGTACCTTTCTTGGAAATTTAATATAACCAATGCTCCTAAATTATTTGAAGACATGATAAATACAATATTCCATGATTATCTTGATACTTTTATAGTGGTCTTTGGGGATCACATCCGTATTTACTCTAATCTTGGGTTGGATCATACACGTCATTTGAGATATGTTTTGGAATTGTTGGGAAATCACAGACTTTAAAAAAATATTTTGAAATATGATTTCTGGTTTTGGTATGTGAATTTATTGGGACATGTTCTTTCAGAACAAGGAATCTCCATTGATCCCATGATGGTGAAAGTTATTATGGGATGGGAGAAACCATGTAATGTTTTTGAGATTTGGGGATTCATGGGTTTAGTTGGATATTATCACTAGTTCATTAATGATTTCTAAAAGTTGTATTATATGATGACTAACCAAACTCAAAAGGGAGTAAATTATATTTGGGATGATAAATTTAAGAATTATTATTTTTATTTGAAATGAATTTTTTCTACTGCACTGATGTTAACTCTCTAATGAATCCAGTTCAATGTTGAGATATTTTATTATGTAAGGAGATCATGTCATTGCATATGGATCACAGTAGCTTTGGCCACAATAGAAGAAATAACTCAATCAGGACCTTAAATTTGTAGATGTGATGCAAACACATAAGAGTTTGTGTAAGAACATTTTAAGATAAATGTTTACCATGTTTTACAACAAAAATATAATTTATATATTATTAATTTTTTTTAATCATTTCTAGTGGAGTTGGGTAGAATACATGCAATATTTTATGTTTGGAATTTTCTATACAGCGGTGAAATAAAATATCATTGTGTATTCCTTGAGTAGGAAACTTCCGACAGAGATTGTGAGGGAATCATTAGAAGAGTGGAACATAATGGTTCTTTTTTCATAGTTTTATATATGAATACAAAAATAATGGGATAAGGTTTTCTTGGACAATTTTCAGTTGACCTCTACTCTTCTCAAGATAATTCTTCTGGATCAGTATCTTGATGATGAGTTCCACAACAGTAGAGACTCTTTTTGGTGTGGATAACATTACTGAGTGGTCACTCTCCACAAAGGGTATTCTATGTTTTCAGAATTTGTACACAATAAATTTTACAGTGAGAAAAATTCAATGGGGGTATTTCTATAATTATAAATGGGAAGTGAACCTAGGAACCATGAAGATATTCTATGACATGCGATGTTGATTCTGGTGGTGAGGTATTAGATGGGGCATTTTTGATTTTGTATCTCACTATTAAACATTGTAACTGGTCAAGGATGGACACGAAATACCATTGGTGTTTCTTTGACAACTTAGAGTGACAAAATTGATGTGGGATCAAATTCCTCTGAAATTTTTAGTCAGGATTCAACATATCTAGAAAAATAAGAATCTGATATGGGTTGTGATCGATTGGATAACTGAATTTACTCACTTCTTACCCATTTGAGATGAAACCAAATTTTTGGAGTTGATATATATATATATATATATATATATATATATATAAAAGATATTTTTCATTTTCAAGGAGTTCCATATGATATAGTCTCTTTTAGGGTTCCCATTTTTTACTTATATATTTTTAAGAGTCCATTAGGAGGCACTGGGATGTGAGGATCATTTGAGTACAAATTACCATCCGTAGAAGCATGACCAAACAAAGCGGGATATACAGATTCTTGAGGAAATGATTCATGCTTGCTTTCTAAACATTAGTGGAGTGTGGGATGAACATTTTGGGGATGGTTTTGTTTTCTTATAATAATAGTTACTAGTCTATGATTATAATGGATCCTTTTAATACCTTCTATGGCTGACCTTGTAAATCATTGTTGTGTTGGTCATAGATCTGTGAAAGTTCTATTGTTGTAAAAAACGTAGTTAAATATATGACAACAATGATTTAGTTGATTCATTAGAGAATATTGATGGCATAAGGCTGGTTTAAATATTATATTGATCTTTTTCACAGACTATTGGAAATTTTACTTTGTGATTGGGTGTTCTTGAATGTTTCACCTTGTTTGGGTCATCCTTATATTTTTAGGAAAGGAAATATTGCTTCTTATTTTGTGGGACCTTTTTAGGTTGTTAATTTTTTTGGGGAAAATGGATTACCTTTTTTGTACATCAACTACAATTTTTTTCAATACATGTTGTGTTCCATGTATAACATATACAAAAGTAACTTTCCAATCCATCTCATGTTCTGATCTAGAGTGTTATTGATGTTAAGACTAAATTATCTATGACTAAACATCTAGTCTATTTTGTTGATTCTAAGATCATGGTACTTAATGGAAGGACACTAAATTTTTTCTATTTTCTATGTCACCATAGTTCTGATTATCAAGAGACATGGGAGAATTATGCCCTGAAAAATACCAATTCCCTCACCTTTTAGATATGGAATCATATTGATGGTATTTCCATGGATAAAACGTTTCTATGGTGGGGAGTTTATAACATAAAATTACCTTTCTATTAGGTACATTTTACATTTTTTCATGGTTTTACTTTTTCATTGACTAGGTAGGGATGGGAAGGAATTGAGAGGATACTAGTAATGGTGAAGTCATGAAATTTTGAGGAATTTTCAGTATAAAAATAAAGGCTTCTGAAGTCCTCTTAGAATTTAGAAATCATTTCTTGTGGTTATAAGATGTATAATATTCACCCAAAATATACCAGGAAACTAATAAATAGAGTTAAAGGAAACACATCGTGTATAAATTAAAAAGTGGGGTTTTAATAAAAAGTGACATGTTTTTTGGCTTATGTGGGACATAGTAATTACAATACGTGAAATTAGGTTACAATTTATATAAATTCATGAGTATTATTTTTAAACAAGAGGGTAAACTAAAATTTATTTTCCATTTCCTCCTGGTTACCATTCTCATATCCTAAATCCATACCCAAGAAATTTTGGAGCCCTCAAAACCTACCACATCATTTTTTTAGTGATTGATCATTGTTAGGGTTTCAGTGTATCTCTATAGGTAAGTGGTCTACCATTATCTCCATATATTTCTCTTTCAATCCTTTATGTTTTATAGATAATCAAGGAATTGCTTTATCTAAAATATGTGTTGTTAAATTTGGTTTCTAGGTTGTTTTCTAAGATCTTCTGCACCCTTACTCTCATATGCGAATTCCGTTATGAGGGTTGTGTTTCATTGAAAATGGTAGGTGGTTCCATTTAAAGACAATTTAGTAAAACTTGAATTACCTAACTTTTTGAAATTGAATTCAAATTGAATTATTAAAACTCAATTGATGTGAATTAGATATTAAATTTCCATGGTATGGATTTTGGGAAAACCCCCAATTCTTATGGACATAGAATTTGGGGAGTAAGTTAAAATTTATGGAAATTATTAAATGATTTGAATTGTTTCCTTTTATTGTAAAATTATTTAATTTATAATGATGAAAACATATGTTTGGTTCTTATTGAAAATTTATAAATTGATGAAATGAAAACCTATGAATTGGTTTTGAATGAATATGGTAAATTAAAAATGGAAATGGGGAAATTTAATCTGTAATTACTTTGAAATAATTTTCTCATTATTGATTTATTTGTTGATCAAATTCATGCTTGGGTAGTTAGTAAGTTAAAACATGATAGGATGGTAATTCACTAGCAATGTATTTATTCTTTATAACTCTAAATAAATGTTTTTTAGTGGATCCTATATCAAGTAGGATATTGATGGGTTATATTTGTCCTAATCCTGAGGGACATGTATTCATATTTTCATGATCATAGATGTAAGTGTATGTGGATATCATAAATAGAAACTATCATACCTCTTAGTAGATGAAAATGTTTCTTTGTTGTGATTTTTTTTGATTATATATATTCTATTTTTGTGAAAATAATTTTTCTTTTTCCCAATTATTTATGTAAACTTTTTATATAAAGAGTTTATTAAACCATGTTTTAAGTCTTTTCCATCATTTGAAATGAAAATTATTATTTTTTAAATATGAAAATTAATTTCCATACCAGTTTTGTTTAAAATTGAAAACATGATTTGGTTTATCTATTATGGAAACTTATTATGGAACACATGGTGAGACCTTATGAGTATTTTAAATCACAAACTACCCTTTTCTATGGGCATATGTAGACTTCCAACTTCTAGGTTTGAGATAAGGGAAATAACTAATTGGAGGTTGAAGTAGTTGTTGGTATTTTGGTGTTGTAGTGCTATGTCCATTGGGACTCAGTTTTTTATCTTATATTTCTGGAACTTTGTGAGGTAATATTTTTATTTTTTATAACCATTTTACTTTTAGTAATGTTATACGTTTGTATTTTTATTTTGGGAATAAAAATGTGTTTTTGTTTCTTCTTCTATTATGTGAAATAATCCTTCCCAGTGTTATCTTTTACAATGCCTGGTTCTTGTCGCCAACTGATGGGGATTGGGATCACACCTTGAGATATGTTAGTGATGGATCAGTTATTAGATTAGCATGGTATTTGGGCAGGTTCATGAAAATATAATCTTTATGATTAATGTATTTGTATTTTTTTAATTTCAATCATCTCATATAATTGTAATTATATTATTGAATATGAATTCTAAACATGATTTTCTCTCCTATATAAATAATATTTTACATCAGATAATAGTATTATCAGTTATAAAATAAAATATAACTATAAATGATGAAAATTTATATTTTTATAAATTTACTTATTGTTTATATAGGTATTGTAAATTATAAGCATTAGGGCATGCAAATTTTTTTCATACATAAATGATATATAAGATCATATTTATTTTTAAAATTTTAAAAATAAAGAAACTATTTATTTATTTAGATTTTCCTATAGCTTATTCATCATTCTAAGGTGTTTATTGAATTTTATAATTATTCATGCCTAATTTATGAGATAAATTTATTCATAGATATTAAGACCTTTATTATAAGATTGGAGAGATTTTATATGATTTAGTTTTCATATACCTTATCCAAGGGGTTTCATTAATGTTATAAACTTGAATATTATAGTTATATATAGTTTTTTCAAACTTGGTTTTAGAGTTTTTCTAAAATGGATTATCTTTTGGGTGAAGTATGCCTAGTTAGAGGGAATTAGGTTTATACCTTCCAATAGTCCAGAGGATCAGTCCATATTTTTTAAAAGTGGAGGTTATCTATCTATAAATCTATGATAACTCATTTAGAGATTATTATTAGCATACAACTCCAAGTATTTTCATGATGTTTTCATGTAACTTATTCATTAGATTCATTTTTATTTGTACGAATTTTTTTAGTTTCTATTTTTTGGTGAGTAACAAAAACTTTTGGGTTGTGTAAAGAGTCATACATTAATTACATCGGAACTGATTAATTTAGTGGATATAATGGGATTCCAATACTAAATTTTTATAATCATGCATATATAATGGAATAAAACATGAGGTAATAAAAATTTCATGATACACAATGGGTTTAATGTTCATTTTTTTATCTAAAACAATTGAGATATTTAATGAAAACCCCTTAAATAATATGTTCCAGATTACTTCCAAAGAATAACTTTTGAAGACCTAAATTATTCAGTATGAGTATCCTTTACTATTTGCTACCCATGGATTATATTACATAAGGAAAGAACATTACTAAGTGACCATAATTGTTAGGTTACTTATTCCTAGGGATTTATATTAGTCAAAATTATTTTGGAAACCCTAATCATTAGGATACCTGTAGAATATAGCTTAGAGAGTCCATATGTTTAATTTTGATAATGATTAATCTTCTCAACTATATAATTTTTATTTATAATTTTATTTTAAATAATTTAATATTAGATATAGTATTGGATTATTTACATGATTTTTGATATAAATCATGATGGAATATGGGTAATGGATCACTAAATTATTATTATGTATTTATTCATCATTTTTAGTGGGTGTCATTTAATTAAACATTCATATTAAAAGGATTTAAAAAATGAAACTCAAACAGAACTATTTCATTGTTGTAGATTTTTTCTTACATCATGTTAATGATTTTATGTTAAAATATAGGTTTGAACTAAAGAATAGTTCAAAACTGGAATCTATAGTGGAAAAGTGTTCTCATAGACTAGAATTCTAAGCATTTGAATATGAATTTTAAAATGGTTAATTTCATCCAAATCTGACTCATGAGTATTAGATATCGAGTTCTCATCATACATTTTTTCAAATAAAAAGATACTCATAAAATAGGGTGAATTGTAAACAAGGTTATTTAGATATTCATATTGGTAATAGTGAATGTGTTTCTTCATTAAATTTCAACAATTTTGATCTAACATTTTGCAGTGGAATAATTATAGATGTAGAGAACCATTTTTATATTATCATAATATATATAAAATCGGATTTCTATCACTTATTTGAAAAATAAGGAACCATCATTCACCATTAAGAAAAATAGATTTTTAGATATATATGAATGAAATATTTTATGACCTAAAACTATTATAAATGGTTAAGATATTCTAGATACAGAAAATATTATCTATTCTATTTAGAATAATAAGTTCAGGGTTAATTCTAATACCACATTCCTTTATCATGGTTATCATTAATATATAAATGATGAACACATCTAAATATTCCATAAATATCAATTTTTGGAAACATTATATTATGATTTTTTTGAAAATTGAAAGTATTCTTTATTTTAAAAAACAAGGAAAGCACCTATTAACAGAAAAGGATATAGTGATAGAGGACTATTAGATATCATACATAGTGATGTATATAGACCAATTAGTGCTTAATAAAGTCATGTTCTTAGATACATTAGTATATTTACCAATTAGTCTAGTTTGTATGATTATGTTTTTCTGTTGAGACATAAGTATAAATATTTTTAAAAGTTCAAAATGTTTAATGTTGATGTAAATAATTAACTTGGTAAATTTATTAAGATTCCAAATTAAATTTTTAGTGATGAATGTTTGAGCTAAGAATTAACTATGAAAATAAGGGATTAATAAATTTTCATACAACTCATTAGTTTTAGAATATCACAGTGGAATAGTGTGTCTTAGAGGAAAAATAGAACCCTTTTAGGAACATTTCAATTATTGATGAGTTGGTGTGACCTTTATATCATATTATGTTTTTATCCTCTAGATAATGGTAGATTTCTATTTGACTATTTTACAAATAAAATATTCATAAAACACTATAAGGGATATGGTATATAAAGAAACCCAATATGTTTTTATGAAAATAATGGGTTGTGAAAAATATGCACAACATTTTATTTATAATATATTGATCCATAAATTTAATAAATAATAATATTTTTGTTATCCCAAAGATACTATGTAATATTAATTTTACTATCAATGTGGATATATAGTTTTTATTATAGAAACTCAAAAATTTAATAAAATTTTTTTATATATTTTTCAATGAATTTATAATGTATAAAAGTGCGATCCATTCCAAAAACATAAGCACTTTGTGTCTTTCGATACTAAATAGAAAACATTATTATTTTTATAAAAACATAAATAATTTCCCAAAAATATCTTCACACATTATATTTTTCTTTGACTTACCCTACATTGAAACAATATTCATATCCTAGGAAATGGAAACATAAAAAAGTTGATCTTCATTACTTAGTTATGGTAAACAAGGGAGATATCTATGATCATTTCATTATAACAATAGAATAAGGGTATGAGGGATTAAGTTTAGCATTTTTAAATGATAACATCTAAATAATAAATAAAAATCATGAGTCATGTAATAAATATAGGTAATCTATAAGACAAAAGTCCTAAAGGAATAATAGAAAGTGAGCTGTGACATCATAACATTGTAATATGAGATATGTTTTTAGAATACATATATGAATATAAAATCATCTCTTTAGCCTAGGTTCACTACCAAGACTATCCTAGTGGATTGGGTTTACTACTCATTCCATCATATCCTTAATCAAGGATCACTCAGAATAATATAATATTATAAAAATATCATTACTAAAATAGGATCACTCTGAATTCCAATCGTTATTATTTCATAAGATACCCATATTTTCCTTATGCAATGAAGGGATATATAATTCCCCACCCATTGAATAATTAAAAGCATATATAAGTTTTACACAAAATTATAAAACATTAATAATTTCATAACCAGGCTAAAAGAGATTTTTTTCATAAAAATTCCACCATTCCATCATTGAATAACCCATGGAAAATATACAACTTTTATAAAGGGTTCATCATAAATACACATGTTGGAAAGAAATAGTTTTCATAGAATAATCATTAATTAATCATATTAATCCATCCTAATAATGAAAGTGTATTTTATTTCTTTACTATATTCCCATTAAACCACACGTTTTAACCAAGGAAGTTATCATATATGAAAAATTCCATTAAAAGGCAACTACGACATTTCTTGAGAAAAATGCCCCTTTCACATTGAAATCATTTATTAAAAATCTAAAAATTTTCAAAATATTAAGATAATATTTTATTTAATAATAAATTTTTAAACTAATAAATTAAGCCACAAATCATTTAAATTTCATGAGGGTAGTAACTTCAATTCATGTTATGTATGGTAAAATAACTATTCCTTTCATATTTTTAGTAAAAAGTCAATGTACCTCATACTAAGATTGAAAAAAGAATTTATTTTTAGCCATTTTGTAAAAATTTAGACATGGATTAAAATTAATTTAAAATACTATTGGATAAACTGAAAAATATTCTTGAGAACAATTTTAGAAAACATGGATATTAATGAGAAAGTATTTTTGACCAAATAGATAAATAATGTAATATTTCCATAAAAATATTCTATTAGTCTCATGAGTATTTGTAAAGAGGAAAAGGAAAGGAAAAATTACAATCCATATAAATAACCATATGAGAAGAAAAGTAATTTTATTATTGAAAGGTAAATCAGGAAATTTGATCTTTGAGAACATAATCAGAAATAATCCAGGTAAACAATGAGACTGTAACAAAAATTCTTTACATCAAATTTGAATTACTTTGAAAGAGATCTAATATCGTATACAATAAATTTAAATTTATTATTATTCTATACCATATTCATTTAAAAACTTATAATATCATATATGATCCACTTATAACATTTGAACACCCATTTATTAATAATTATATATTAAAATCATCATTTTGCAGTGTTAACTGTTTCAGTTTTCATGATAATTTCAATTTAGTAGTTCTAATACTTGTAATTTGATCATGTTCCCAATATATAGTTAATTTAAATCATGATATTAATATTATATATATATTTAGAGTCATCCATAAATCATAGATATAGAAAAATGAAATAGAATGTTCATGGAGACAGTATGCAGTACATACACATGAAAATTATTTTATTTTTCCGAAGAATGAAAAAAAAGAATGGTAAATAATAATTCAACTTTAATAGATCATTTTTAATTAATATATATCATATATATTCATTAAATAGGTAATTATTACCATATATTTAAGTTATTGTTGAAAAGGGAATTACATCTCTTCAGGGAGGTGGTAGTCCCCACATACAGATGAGTGACATTATTGTTTTACTGTAGATGAGAAGGTAATAAGGTAGGTAAGAAATTATAAATAAATAATAATAATTATATTATAAATATATCATATAAATATTAAACCCATCATAATAACAATGGATAAAATATGGTGATGGAAACTGAATTTTTTCACTACGTGCTGGTGGTAGTCTATACGTACGCACGAGCGATACTTTCACTTCCCATTTGATGGAAAATTGGTTGAATACTGGTGGATATAAAATCAGATTAACATTTTATTAATTTTAACATACTGAAGTTATTATGTTATGATTAGTAATATATATTTCTATAATATATAAGAAGAAATAAATTGAAAGAGTTTACACATGATAATTACATATTCTTCAATAGGTCTCCCTTCAATTTTTTAAGGTCCCTTGGGATATAGTTTTTAGAAGATAATAACCCCTAATTCTAGGATAGTAAATTTTACAAGATAAATTATTAGGGGTTGGTTTATATATGTGCCTTAATGTTGTGCAATGAAAACTGATATTGGGTTTCCTTTTATAATGAAGGAAAATGACACACAAGGTATTAATAAAAAGATTTAAAAATTAAAAATTTATTTCTCATGTATAATAATTCAAAATATCCATGAATATGAAGAAAAATAGTATATGGAGAAAATATCTATAAAAATTATATATATATATAGTTTTTTTTTCATTTTAGATTTTATCTTTTGTTTTAATCCATTTTCTAATTGGTTTTAAACATGACCATGATAATGACTTTATCAATATTAATGTGGTATAATTTTAATCCAATGTTAAAAATTTGACACTAAATAGGAAAGGTATAAAATCTCAGACCATTTCCCACAATAATTTTCCTCATTCAGAATTTGTAATATTTTTTTAATAATTTAATATTTTTTATACAATATCATTAATGTTATTTTTTCACTGTTCAACTAATTTGGCTTTGAAAACAACATGAAAAAAGGAATTAAAATAAAAAATTTTAAAAAATAAAAAACATAATACATTTAACTATAAAATTCATGAAACACTGTAAATTACCCAAATATTATATGTTTTAGAGTTTATCTAAAAAACATTAATTGATTTTTCTACAGATTGTAAAATCACATTTCTAGCACTTCATAATCACTTTATGTAATTATGTAATAAATAAAAATTAAAAATAAATTTCCATGATATGTAAAATTAATTTATATTTTAGACAACAATTTATAATTTTACATAAGTGTTTTTATCCCTATCAAAAAATATTATAGATATTAAAAGTAAGAAAGTTTCATTTTTTAAATTATCATTTACTTATATATTATAAAGGGAAAACTAAATACTAAATTCAAAAGGTAATATTTTCGATGTTTGTATCATTATGGATGAAATATACTCATAAAATGAAATATATTAATGTTCTTGGATGAATTTTAAGCCATAAAATATTATTTTTAACAATAATTTAATGTGATTACAAATATGGAATCCATTATTTAATGATTCAATTTCTATAGTATCTGTAACTAATTTTAACATTAACCAATGAAACATGATGAAAAATAGTTTTCCAAAAAAATATATACTAAAACATGATTTTTTTTTACCAAAGTGAATCATAATATTAATTCTAATAATCTTTATTTTATTATAAATAATATAAATTAACAAATATTACTGTTAAAACCATTTAAAAATAGAATGAAAAATATTAAATTCATTAAATGGAAAAGGATTTTTTCAATAAAAATAAGTATTTTTCACTCTTCATCGAAAAATCAATATGTTCAGAAAATTATCAAAAATTCATTGTAAGATAATTTTTTCATGATAATTTAAAAAAATAAGTTTAGTTTTTCAAATACATATTCAAAATTTTAAACATTTAATTATAATATTTTCTCAATAAAATAAATAAAAAATATTTTTTAGAAGAATTTATTTTTCAAGAATATAAAGACTTTATCAATAATTTAAATATTTATTTATCAATATATTTTATTTATATAAAACTTTTATGTATAATGTTTAAAATATAGTTGTTTTTATTTAGTCTAAAAATATAATTTCTAGGTTATAATGATATACTATATTATAGTTCATTTATACTTTGGTTTGAGTGTATCACTAGCTATCGAAGAAATTTATTTGATGATAAATAAAACATAAAATCTAATGTTATTATATTCAACATCCTTTAAAAATATTTTTCCAATGAAATTCCACAACAATAATTCATAAAACTGAGGATACTTCTACTTCATCACATCCTTGGGTTCCCAGGCATCTTCTGTGTATTTTTAATTCCTTCAGAGTACTTTAACAAGGTGAGTGGACTTTTTAATTGATATTTACCTAAACGATGCAAGATTTATTCTAAATGTTCTTTATAGGATAAATCATGAACCAGTGGTAAAAATTTCGAATTCAGTTCATGTACAAGATTAGGTATATACATCCAATATAGAGATACATGGATTGTAACATGAAGTTAAGGAATGTTTAATGGAATTTCCAAGAAATAAACAAAAATATCTACTAGGTCAAGAATTTCAAAGGGACCAATACACATAAGGATAAACTTTCCTTCATTATAAATATTATACCATTATTATATAATGAAATTTATAGAAATACAATCTCACTGAAATCAAATTATATATTTTATTAATGATTATCAACATAAATTATTTTTCGACTCTGAGATTCCTTGATGTGTAACCGAATGGATCTGGAATTTTCTACTAGTTCCTTAACTAGATCGTGAATAAATATGTTTTTTTATATTTCTCTATCCTATAACATTGGAGTTAAACACTTATTTCCATAGATGGATTTTTAAGGAACCATTTAATTCTATATGAAAGATATTATTGTAAAAAGACTCCATTTGAGGAAGGTGTTCATCCCAAACACATTTGATATCCATAAAATAAGACCACAACATATCCTAAATGTTTTGAATGGTTTTCTTATACAAACAATCTATATGGGGATAATAAAAAGTAATAAAACCCAACTCTGAACCTATTACATAATAAATATTTCATCAGAACTTTAAGGTATACCACATATATTAATAAGATATAGTAGAATGTGGTACTCGATAAAAAATTCCCCTTATTTAATTTATAATCTATAATGTTGAACAATATTATAATATTCCATGATAAAAACGAAGTGTGACTACTTTATAAGGCAATAGACTGTAAAAAAATATATTATTATGGCCTTTATACTTTTTGGAGATTCATATGAAAAAATCTATGGTGATGTTTTCCCATTTCCAATATGGTATTTGTTATAGTTGTAACATCCCCTTATAGTTTTTTCTATAATAGATAACTTACTAACAAAACAATAATCGAGATATATAATATTTAATATCTCTATTTAAAATTTCCATCCTGAAATTCTCATTCAGATATATAAATTTTTTCATGCTCATATGATTAATAGAGAATGATGAACTATGAGCTCCATCCAATAAAAACTTCTTTAAATATGTAAAGGAAAAAAATACAAAAATCTCCAAAAACTTATCATTCCATCGGAGTCAAGGTTGAATTCAATAAAATTTACTACTATCATTTTAACTCTAAATATTTCTTATATTTTTATTTAAGGTTCTATTAGATAGATGTTTGAAAAGTAATTTGAAAAATAAAATATTTATCCCTTTCCTTACAGATTTCAATATCCATAATTTTAAGATAAATAATCCTCATAGACAAGCTATCATTATGCATTCGACTCAACTAATTGACCACATTGCTTTATTTACTAGGGTGATAATTTATTATGAACTCATAATATTTAATCAACTCCAACCATATTATCTGGAATGTATTCAACTCTATCAGATTAAATGTATAATTTAAACATTTATGATTGGTATATATGTAACACCACTACCTATAATAATAATGATCTTATATATTCAATGAAAACATTACTGCATCACACTGAAAATCACATGATTGATATTATTTCTCATAAACTATCAATTGTTATGAGGCATAAACTTTCAGTATATCATTATACATGAGGATAAAAAAATTATCTTCTTTTATTCTTAACTATATATCAAAACAACTTCTCTACATTCAGGTATTATAATAATAAGTGCACTGACTAGCCATCCCTTCAGCTCTGGGAAATTTTATTCACATTCATTTTTATAAAGGAATATAACTCCCTTATAAGTCATCTTTGGGAGTAGATTATTTATACATGATAAATTCTTCAAAAAAACATTTATAATATCCTTAAAAAACCAATAAATATTTATATAATATCCATGGTGGTTGGTATAGGAAAAATTTCATTTAATTTTGAATTTAATGGATCCACTGATATACTCTCACTTTAGATTATTTTTATGAAAGATAAAAATTTTATACCCAAAATTTACACCTGGTATTTTTTCGTAAAATATATCTTTTCTTAGGGTCTTTTGTACAATTACAAAGTAGTTTTAATTCTCTTCATTACTCTTGAAATATATATGAATATCATCTATAAAGACTACCACAAAATGACTATAGTAATATATAAAACCTCATTCATTAAAACCATGAATATAGTGGGGGAACTAGTAAGACCAAATATATTCACTATAAATTCATAGTGTCCATACCTGGTATGGAAATCTATCTTGGTGTTGTCTTAATTTTTGACCCACAATTGATAATATCAAGATTTATTATCATTCTAGTAAAAATATTGAGCTCTTAATAATTTATCTAATAAATTATAATTGTTGGGAAAAATATACTTATTGTTGACTTTGATATTGTTTAGTTCATAATAAACAATACAGAGTTTTATTTGTCCATATTTATTCTTAGAAAAAAGAGTGGGTGCACCCATTGTTGATAAACATAGAAGAATGAATCCATTATAAATATTATCTTGGAGTTTCTTATTTAATTCCATAAAATTAATTGGGGCTATTCTATATATAGTCTTCAAAAAAGGTGTATCACCAAGTATGTGTTTGATTGAAAACACAGCTTCATGTTTTAGAGTAAGACTTGAACACTCTTCCAAAAATACATCAAGAAAATCCTACACAATAGGAATATATTATATGTTGAGTTTCTCCAAAACCATATTAGATAAAAACCCCTTTTAAATAGGAATCAAGACCTATATAATGGATTCAATTTCTATTAGAATTTAATATTTATCGTGATACTAATTGATGATCGTAGAATAGTTTGGAATATCAAACATGGATTTTCTTCCTCATCAATTGATATTGAATTTATATAATAGAATAGAATCCATAGATAAAATATTATATAATTACACTATAGGGAGAACAATGAAATTTTTATGAAGAACATTCCCATAAACTTCAATTGGAGAAGAATCATAGATATGAGATGTGATCATTATAATATTTTGGGTTTTCACCACTAAATCAATATATATTAGTCATTGTAGTACTATGATGCCCTTACAAATTTTTTCAAATATAAAAGTTTAGGTAGATACCAAATAAAATAATACATTAATAGTACTAGAGTTGATAGTAAGTATACCTTTCAATACATCATTTTTGTACCCCATTGTATACAATGATAATGCGATATTTTACTTTATACTTGGTATGTTGAGGTTGATAATTTTTACCATCATCATTAATCATTAGACTAGAATACTATTGGTAATAGTTCCCATATTCCTTGCATTTGGAACACTAGAATGTGAGTGGTGAATTCTATGGTACTTTCTTTGCATCATTAGATAAATTCTTCTTCCCATCACATAAACATTTGATTTCCCAATGACCTTATTTTCCATGCTTAAAACATTTAACAACACCTTTAAGATAATTTAAACTATGTTTCCCCTACAAATTAAGCATAAAGTAAAGATCATCTTCTTCACTCTATGTTTTTTATTATTTAAACTTCCGTTTAATTGAATCATTCTTTTCTTATTAAAAGAATAGTATTTATGGGTAAATCCAATATCTATCTCCACCTTTAAAGCACATCATATATTTTTTTCATATCCATTAATGTCTCTTATGATTAATCCTGTGACATGGTTCTAAGAAACTAATGAATTGATCAATCTTATATAGAGGTTGGATGATAATACCAAAAGTGTACTCCAAAAGTCTTGTAAAAATTTCCTCATTGGTACAAATGGATTCATCATCCATATGCATTTCCTAACATAATTACTTATCTATTTTCAAATGTAGAACACATAGAAATTACTTATTCAAAAATAATATCTTAAAATCATCCCACTTCCTGGAGTCAATTTTATCATGTTTCCTTGAGTTATTAATAAATTTACACCATTTATCTGATTCCAATTACTCATGATAAACAAATAATATTAATTTTTGATGTTCTAAATAGTGGATAATGATAAATATATTTTTAGTGGTATTGATACATTTCTCAAAAATTAGTGGAGAAAAATACCGACTAAAGGAAAGTGTATATTGCCTCATCAAGGACTCAATAAAACATTATTCCATAATTTTATCCTTTTAAAGTCCACTATGATTCCTGGATTTGGATTTTGTTTCAGGAATATCACTGATAGTTTTCATTCTAGATCACAAAAAATTTGGATTATCATTAAAAAAATAATCACATTTTCCATCAAATTTAGCATTAACACAGTTTATTTTGGTTCCATCCATTAAAAAGAACCAAAAAGAGAAGTGTGAGAATCAAAAATTATAATGCGGAACCATGTAATCATGAAAAAGAATTTATATGATATCTAGATCATGATATAATTTTCTCAATCTATAGAACATTAGGTTTAACCTAGGTTATCCATAGTCATTACCAAAACATTATAATGTTATCCTACACATAGATTCATCCCTATGGTTTTAAATAAAGTTCTAAAATCATAATTTCCAAATATTGACTAAAACCTTCTATGATACAAACTTTAGAAACTCAAACCATTTTGAAATAAATATTACATCATTTTATATGAATGTCCAATGCATACCACTATGATCTGCACTATAACTATAAAGGTTTTGTGTCTATAGAGACTAAATAAACAATATTCTTAATTCATAAAATATCTTCAACATATCACAGAAATATATTCGAACATAGCATCTTTAATGGAAAAAATGAATATAAAAAAATTCGTTGTATCCTAAGGAGAGGAAACATAAGAAAGGGTGAGCCTAGATTCTCAATAAGGGTAAACAAGGGAAATATAAATGACCAATTAAGCATAACATTAGAATAAGTGTATGATGATAAAAGTTTAACATTTAACAATAATACCATGTATAAAATAGATCAATATTATTATTCATGAAATAAATATTAATAGTTAATATGACATGTATCATAAATTAATTAAAGATCATAATCCATGAGATAATAACATTGGAATAATAAATAATTTTTTTGCACACATATAAGTATATAAAATAAATTATTTAGTCAAGATTAACTTCTAAGACCCTCATAGTATATTGGGTTCACTAACCATCCCCTAATATACTTAGTCAATGTTAACTCCCAAGGCTGTCATAGTGAAAAAATTCCATTACTGAATTTAGTTCACTCCCCATTCCTGTCCTTATTATCTAATGGGATATACATATTTATCTAATGCATTGGTGGGATTTATAATTCCAAACCCACTCATAAAATAATAAAAAGCATATAATGTGTGAATAAATGTCATAAATCATTCATTATAGAGTAACCCATAGAAAGAAAATGTGTTTCATAAACATTTCATCACAACATTATAGAAAAACCCAAGGAATAAAATATTTTTTAATTTTTATTATTATTATTTCATTATAGCATAATCCATGGAAAATAAACACATTTCATAAATGTTTCATCATAACCTAATTAAACTATAAAATAGAAATAGGTTTCATATAATCTTACTTAAACCATCATCATAATCCATCTGATGAATACAAATTTATAGTATTATTTGATCATATTGTAGGTTCCAGGTGTAATGGATGCATGTGGGTTGGTGTAGGAAAATTTAATTTTTTCCATTAACAATGATCAATCCAAGATATGTCATGACAATAAAACACCAAATATTTAGAATAGAACAAAGAATAAAAGAAAGGAAGGGAGTTATGAAACCACAGAGATGATCATCATAAGTTGGTTAAAATTAATTTAATTAAAAGACATGAATTACCTTGATGAAATTCTCTCTCTATTGATGTTTCTAGTCACGACCTGATGTGATCTGCTGTTGCGTCGTAGAATCCATGTGTAGGATTACTTGAGCGGTGATCCACACAAGCTTTATGAATCTCTAGACATCACCAAATTGATCTCTAGGTGCTAGCGTGGAAGAGTATTTTCTAGCGATGTCTGCCTTCGATCGTCTTGAGAGACACTTGAAAATTTCTATCATTGATCCATAAGAGTTGGATCTCTCTCATACCTTGAGATCATTCTTGAAAGAAAATAATTATCTATTGGCTTGAGATCATTCTCTTGATTCATTGTGCACAACCAAAAAAATGGCTAGGCTAATGAGAATTATATAATTGGGATTTTAATTACTTAGAATAATAAAATGAATTAATTACCCAAAAGCATTTATTCATTTCATTTAATTATTAGTAAGACCCCATGTCTAATAATAAAATTTGACTATTATTATTACTTTACATGGGCCCAACTAATTACACCTAATATTATTTAATGAAAAAGATAATATTTTCTATCACAAAACCCCATAAAAACTAAATGACGTGTACATTTTTTTTATATTTTCTTTATTTACTCCACCTTATTTATTAGACCTTGAATAGTGGTTATTAATTTCTAAAATAAACATCACTGAATTACTCGCTAATAAATATATTATTTCACCCAAAATATATTCTCTTGAATAACTAGTGTTGAAATAAATGTGATTTGGAATCCTTGAATAATTATTAAACCGCAATCGGGAAGAATATTTATTCAACTTTTTAAATTAATATTTAACTAAGATATTTGGACACAATTAGTGTGTGACCCTCTTGGCCTTTTTCTCAGTGGAATTAGGTAGAGCTTGCCTAAAGTCTACAGTTAATCTCTAGCAACCTGCTAAGGCACACATATAGAAAGAAGTTAATGCCACAATGACGTGTCACCTCTTACGAACTCTTATCGTGTAATGTAATCCTTTAATCTCGATATCTTGAATCATGTGGGTTGCATGCTAGTGCCGTCAACCCATGTGCTATATTATTCTTTATTTGACTTTCTGGAATTGAACTCACCCATTCCTTTCCATATGAATGGATTTATTTTAGCTATATCAATTCTATCAATGGTTCTGAGATATATACTTCCATTATGGAATAGAAGGGAAAATTCTTTTCTCGTATTATCTATTAATGCAGTATTACTCCTGACGCTCCCAACATATCCTACCTCATCGCGAAAAGTGTATTGTGATAGTTTTCGTAAATATATCTAAGTGTGGGTGTATTAATATCTATTAATAACAATATTATAATCTAAGGACCAATACACACATCCCTAGATAGTAACATCCAATGAAACTATGAAATGTGGATTTCCTACTAGAGAGTCTCATTCTCATATTATCCTTCAAGATATTATGAAGGGTGAACACCATGAGAAGATGCCTCAATTTTTTATGAGTCTAAACCCCTAATGGCCAATATTATTTGTGTACCTCAAATAACATCATCTGGACATAAAACTTATATTTTTAAGAACAATGTTATGATACTTCCGAGTTCCCGTCATAGTAGAAATCCGCTATAACCCTTTAATTGAGCATCTATCCTTAGGACATTATCATATGCATTGTCACAAAGAAGTAAAATAAAGATGTGATAATGCATTTATTAATGAATAAAGTTGAATGTAATTAGTTCTAGGCCACCAATTCAACTCATATAATTAATAAATGACAAGTAGAATTAATTTTTTTTTTGTATTTTAAAAAAATACTTCCAAATGTCACTAGAACATTTATCATGGAAACTACCCTTTTCACTTTAAAGTCACTTATTGAATATCAAAAATTTATAAAAAAATTAAGGATTTTTCTAAAAAAGTGTAAACTTAAAATTAATATTTAAATCATTGAGGTTCAATTTGATATTTAATTCTATTCATTCCATGTACATTTATACAAATATTTAGTTCTAATTATTGGTAAAAATTCAAAAGTACCTTATTTAGAAAATGAAAAGAAGATTAATTTTAAACAAATTTAAAAATTGAAATAATTGGTAAAAATTACTCTAAATAATTATTAGATAATAGTAAAAAGTTATGGAAAATATTTTTTGAAAACTTCGACAAAAAATAAAAATGATTTTTACTGAATAGAGAAGCAAAATTAGATTTCATTAAAATTATTATTTTGAAATATTAAGTAATTAATTAGAGTAAAATTAAAGTAAAAAATGTAATATATTGACATAAAAATAGGAGAAGAAAATCATGAAATTATTAAGTGTTAGATCATGAAATTTCAACATTTTATCTTAGTTATAAACAATCCCAATAAACACTAAGATTATAACAACAATCTTTCACCTCAAGTTAAACTTTTTTCAAAATCACTCTAAAATCATGTATAGTAAATTTAAAATTTTTATAATTATATTAAATATTCATTTAAATTATTATAATATCCTATATTATCCACTTATTACATTTTAAAACCTATTTATTAACAACTATTATATTAAAACTGTCATTTTTGGGTGTTTTCTATTTTATTTTTCATGAGAATTTCTATTTGGTCGTTCTATTACATGTACATTATTCATGGTTACCTCATCTAAATAAGTTTAATAATGCTATAAATAATATATAAATATTAATTATATATATATATATTATAAATATATAAAGGTAGTAATTGAAAAAATAATTACACCGTTCTCAGAGGTGGTAGGATGTTTTTATGCATGAATAATGATTTAATTTTTTAATGGATATAATGAAATAAAAGAAAATAATAAATCAAATTTATATAATAATTATTATATCATATACATAACATATAATAATTAATTATATTATTATGAACATCTATGTATATATGAAATGAAAAATGATTCACTTTGCTAAGTGGAGGTGGTAATCCACATGTAAGAATGAGTAACATTATCATTTCCCACAGATAGGATGGTACAAAGGTATATATGATAGTTTAATTCCAAAAGAACGATTATATTATAAATATTAAATGCAATAATTAAATCTATAATATCAACTATCCATGAAATATGATGATGTAAAATGTAATTTATCACTACATGGAGGTGAAAATCCACACATACCCACATGCAACACTTTTACTTTCCATTTGATGGAAAACATTGTGAATAATGGTGATTAAATCAGTATAATAAAATTTAATATTATTTAGGATACTGAAGTATTTATTTTATGATGAATAACATATATTTAATGGATATTTAAGAAGAAATAAATTAAAAGAGGTCGGGAAGGATGATTATCTCTTATTCGGTAGGTCAACCTTAGATACTTCATTCAGGACCCTTGGAATTTTATTTTAAGAAGACAATAACATGTAATTCGTGATCAAGGAAGTTTATTATATATTTTTTTCAATGGTGTTTCTGAGTTATATGGATCAAAATTATGTAATTAAAATAGATAAGGGCTTTCATTTTATAATGGATAGAAAATATGAACTTAAAATTACATAAAAAATTTAAATATAAATAATATAATTCTCATGTATAATATTAAATAGAGACATGAATTTAAGTAAAAAATAGGATATGTAAAAAATACCATCATAAAAGTAAGTTTAAATTGGTTTTGGTGTCATTATGAACCATATCTCTTCGATAAAAACTTTATTAACTTGATTTATCCTTAACTGTAGTAATGAATATTTGAAAGATAAAGTGTTATAATATAACATATATGGTAAAAATTGGTTCAAAAATGAAAAAGATGACATTTTTAACCATTTCACATCATAAATTCCATCTATCAATATTTTTTGTAATAATTTAATAAAATAACATTTTTATAAAACCTCATTAATGTTATTTTGATCCTAATAACTTAATTTATCATTAAAAGAATCATAAAAGAAAAGAAATTCTAATATGATCGTTAAATTTATTCCTAATATTTTATATTTTTAATTTTTTTTATTAAAACTATCACTTAACCAATGATTACTACTTTTAGTGTTTTTTAAATAGTTTACTTGATTTTTCTACAACTTGAACAAGCACTCTAGCAGTGATATAGAAAAATATAAGATAATTATTTCATATATTAAAATGAAAATTAAATTACAATGATAAAAAATTCATTCATATTTAAAATATCCATATATAAATAAACATAAGTTTCTTTTATCAATGTACAATATATTATAGATATTTCAATAACGAATGTGTTATTTTTGAATTTATAATTTACTCAAATAATATAATAGTGAAAAAATTTAAATAGATAAAAGTTCATATTCTCCAAATTCATATGGTTATAGATGATATAAACCAATCCAATTAAACAAATAAACGTGTTTGAATGAATTTTAAGCCTTTTCATATTAGTTTTAACCTAATTTAACCCATTTTACTATTACCAAAATAAAAAAATTTACTGTGGTTAATATTCAAATTGATCAAAATTAAAAGAGAACTATTTTTAAAATTTGAACCAAATGATTCAAAATATTGAATCCATTTTTGAACATTCAATTTCTATAAGTTTCAGAAAATAATTTTAATATTTACTCACAAATCACAATGAAAAGCTGGTTTCTAATTTTTTTTCTAAAGTATAACTTTTTTATACGAATGTCCAAAATAAAATTAATTATAATGATCTCACTTATATTATAAATAATATAAATAATCTAATATTACTTTTAAAACTTTTTGGAAATAGAATTTATCTTTTTACATTATTTAAAGGAAAAAAAGTTTAAAACAAAAATCATAATTTTTCACTATTCATAGAAAAATAAATCGTTTCATAAAATTTTAAAAACATCATTCTATATAATGATTACATGATTATTTAAAAATTGAATTTAATTTTTGGAAATAAATATTATAAAATTTTCAAAATTTAATTATATTATTTTATCACTAAAAGTAATAATTTTTTTGAGAAAAAAATATATTTTTTATGAATATAAAGTATTTATTACAAATAAATAAATAAATAAATATGTTATTTATCTAAAAATTTTGAAAAAAAATTATTTATTTTTATTCATATTTACTCTTCCAATTTAATAGCTTGGTTATAGTGGTATAATAAATTAATATTCAATTAGTATCGGGTGAGAATCTATCCCATACTTTCCAGGAAATTTATTTAAAGAGAAAAATATCGTAAATTCTTGAGGTGTCACATTTGGGGAATGATGTGAGGTCTTATATTATTGGGAAAATTGAATTCATGGATTTAGTTATAATAAATTTGATCATAAATAATTTAATAATTAATAAACTAGTAGAGTTTATGATATGGAATTTGAACTAGTTCCACAATGGGTTATAAAATAATTACCATCTCAAGTGATAAATGATCCCTAAATATTTTATAAGATCTATAAAGTGATCATGATATATAGACTGATCATATTTAGGGACAAGTAATAAATTTTCATAAGAGATTATCCTATAAATTATCATGAGGACATTGAGTGTTTTGATTTTATATAGTTGTTTAGAGCTATAGAACCTTAAATAGACTTCATATACACTAACCACATTTGGATGTTAGTAAATTCACATAAATGTGTGAGATCCATAGGGTGAAAGTGGGGTTTCCACAAGATAAATAATATTTATGGTTGTTTGAATACCTATAAATCATTCATTATAATAAAGGGTAATATGTTGATTCATGGTATTGATGTTGAATAAAAATTTTCACCTGCAGTAATAACAATGACCGCTTGTATATTTCAAGACACTATATTTAATTTTGATTATGAGATATATAAAACGAATTTATAAACACTTTCCATAATATGGATTTATTTAAGTATGTTTATATGATACAACCTGAAGGTTTTTATGTTCTAATATAGTCTCCTAATGTATGAAAGTTAAAAATTTCATTTATTGGTTGAAGGATTCTTCTTAGATATAAAATATTTGTTTTAATGATGTGATCAATGAGTTTGGTTTCATTAAGAATGATAAAAATTATTTTATATGTCAGTTTATTACTAATAGATCTGTAGTTTTTCATATATGGTATATTTTCAAAATACTATCTATCAAAAATTATATACATACATTACATTATGTAATGTTGTGTTTCTAAAATTATTATCTATAAAATATGTGGTTGAAGTATCATAATAAGCATTTATAAATATCTGTAGAAATTGATCTAAGAGGTTTCTAATATTTAGTCAGACATATAAATTGTTTAATGTTAAAAAGTGTTATATCAAAGAGATCTCTAAAAATGGGTCTTTATTAGTGATTCATGGATATAATATTTGGAAGATTTAGTATCCTTATAAGGCTTTACAATGGAAGGATATAATTCCCTGTGAATCCACTATAGGCTATATCATTTATTATATTTTATTAAATCATCCTGATGTGGCCGATACTCTTATCATTACTAGTAGATAAAAATCCAATACTAATGAATGTCTTTAAATTTCCATTATGGGCATCATAAAGTACATAAGAAAAACTAAGGACATGTTCTAATTATTTTGAGGAGATGATAATCCCCATGTACATAGTAACATAGATATAATTTTCCAATTTTATATAGATGATAAGAAATGTCAATATAGTTTTTTTATATTGGATGAATAACATAGATTTTAATTGTAATATTTCCAAATAGTCCATTATGAAGAACTATAAAATAGATGTAGAGTATATCACTATATCAGATGCTCTAAATTAAGATATTTAGGTCACTATGTTTATTTCTAAACTAAAGGTGGATCCTAGAATTGAGTGAATTATTGAGACTTACTATGACAATAATTGAGTCATTTTTCAGGGAAAGGACCCCGATCCCTCAAAAAATCCAAACACAACCATTAAAAGTACTAATATAGATGATAGATTATTAAAAGGGGTAGTGTCAGGGTTTTTTGTGTAGATAAAGATGATAATTTATTTGATCAACTGATGATAAAATATTGTAAAAAATTAATGAGGGTTATATTGAATCTCTTTTGATACAATTCATAAGATATTGACACAATGGATATATAAAACCTCATGATTTAATAATAAACTGAAATATCCAATTATCATTCATTCATGTGTGATGCATTATCAATTCACATAAAAAATAAATGATTATATCCCCTCAATGTATCATTTATATTGTCCCAAATCAATGATAATGACAGTGTTTTATGGTTTGTGACGATATATTAAAATTAACATGAGTAGTGAAATAATGAGGTAATAAATAGAGATTAATGATTTTAATTAACCCACCAATGTATATCCCTTGAGATGTCATAAAGTGATTGATATACATAAGGGTATATAATTAATATCAATTGTTTTATACTTGAGGTTTTTTAAATAACTCGTATGACACCCTTCACACCTTTATAACATTCTTACACAATCCATTGATTCTTATATAAATAGGGGTTAGTTTTGTAGATTATTAATTTTTTCATTAGATGGATCACAACCAATATGTGATTTTCATACATGTATGAGAGAAAATACATATGGTCCTTGATTTAATTATATTGATTAAATTCATTTCCATTCCTAATATTTTGTAATATTAAGTGCTCAATTATACATATGAGGAAAATGTGATTCTCTCATCCACTAGATGGATGAAATGTAACATATTCATCGATAAATTCAGCTTTTTTGAGGTTCAGGATTGTTTGGGATGGAATATACTATATTGAAATTGTTTTATGTCTCATTGTCATTTAATTCCATAGGAAAATGTGATATATATGTATTTATATGATTCATATGATAAATATTGTGTTTAACATGTTCATATGTTATATGAGTTTGTATTATGGACATCACACAAAACTTATTATTAGTTTGAGTAGCACTAATGAGTTTCTCTTAGATGCTCTTTAATAACATATATAAAATGAGGATTTAATATTTTTTCAATGATAATAATCCTTAAAGGGTAACATAGTTAGGCCAATGGATAAGTATTATGTTTTTAAAAATGTGTTTGTACATAAATTAAGGGAGTATGGTAAACCTATCCAGAAGAGTGGTGTATGGATTCATAAAGAGTTCCGATGTTTTATGGAAGTTTCTAAAGGCATTTTAGAGAAATTGGGAGATTTTAGAAAATGTAGTAACATGTTATATAATATTTAAAAATATAACCTATATCATATGAAATTGTTTTCATGAGATTTAAACCATATCTTATTATTGGTTTCTATCATAAATACCCCTACGATGCATTTTTCCCACAATTATTGTGTAAGGTAGGGAATATTATAAACACTCATCCCACATGGAATCATCAATAATAATACAATGGGATTGTTTTTTATGGTAATGTAATGGGTTTAATCAAATTTTCATTGGATTTACTCTTATGTAATGTAACATATGGGTGAAATTATATTGAACTTGACATGGTCAACACTCTTACATTAATGAAGAGAATTAGGGATATATATAAGGGATATGAACCCTCTTATTGGTGTACCCTTATTATAGAAAATTATTCCAAATGTATTTTCTTATTGAATCTATATATATCACTTAGTGAATGTGCCGACATAACATTAGTGATCAGGAGTCCTCATGATATGATCATGGATCCAAGAAAAGTGTACTGCCAATAGAGGTATGTAGATTTTTTTTCGATGCTTTAGTGATCTTTATAAAATTTTATTCAAAAAGGAGGATAATTTATAAGTCATTGAATTTTAGGTTTGAAATTATAATTCTTTATTTTTTAATAGGTTCTCACTTATTGAAGATAAGTTATGTTTATACAGGTTTATTTCATTTCCAATGATCATCATATCATCTACTTAAACACATCACTCCCTATAGGAATTTAAGCTATTATAAGTGTCTTAATACCCAGTCATGAGTGGTTTATAGTTCAAATAATCATGGAAAAACTCAATATGGATGATAGGAATATTATTCAAGAATATATAGATATATTTGTGTTATTTTATCATTGTATTCCCCTAATCATGAAGTCGAGTTTTCAGTTGAACTCATAATTGGTGTTATTCTTATATCAAATAATCCTTATAGAATTTCTGTGAATGAATTAAAGTAATTTAATAAGTTACTACATGATAATAATAATAGGTTATTTATACTCCCTAGTGATTCAACATGGGATTAATTAGTTCTTTTTGTTAAGAAGAAATACCAATCAATGCATTTTTGGATTTATGATCATAATGGTTCTAAGATCATGATCAAGAAGAAGTATATTTTTGCCCATATTGATTATTTGTTATACCAAATATGAGGGGATAAATACTTAAAAAAGATTTATCATTGATATGGAAATCATCAATTAAGTGTGAAATGAGAGGCTGTTTTTAGGACAATAATCCATACAATAATCTAGAAATTTATAGTGATTTCATTCTGACTTACAAATTCCCTTTCCATCTTCATGTATTTTATGAATAGAGTTTTTAGGGATTACCTCCACCAATTTATGATAGTCTTTATAGATGGTATTATTATATATTCAAATATAAAGGATGCTTATGTATGATTATTTAAGGATTTTTTATATAAAATTAGTATTGATATACTATATAACAAATTTTGTAAGTGGAAATTTGGGATATAAAAAGTATAATTAATGGTTTATGTAATCCCATACTATGGTATTGATGATATAGGTGATTGAATGATGTACTGGTCCAACCACTGTAATATATATCAATTGTGTGTTTGGATTTTATTCATACTATTAACACATTGTATGAAATTTCTCACAACATTCCAATCCACTAACTATATTAACTCAAAATGTATTCATGTTATTTTAGATAAATGAATTTATATAAAATTTAATATATATTAAGTGAAGGTTATTCACTCCACTTATACTTATAGTGATCTATAATCGATAAGGTTTTATGATATATAAAGATGTGTCAAATAATGTATTATAACATTTCCTCATTAAAAATTACATGGTAGTATATTACGCCTTATTTAAATTAATGGATAATGGAAAAAATTACTAGACCCAAAAATTAGAGATATCATTTATTATATTTTTATTAATGATATGGAAGAATTATATCTCGGTTAAAAAATTTGTAATATATTCTGATCAAAATAGTATAAGTTATTTATTTACACTGAAGGTGTTGATAATTCACCCATGGAGATGCTTGGAATTGGTCAAGGGCATTGACTACATAATACATTACCACATTGGGAAGGAAACCAAGGTAGAGTTTTCTATGAGTTCGAATGGTCATGCTACCTTATCCATCATAAGAATTGAAATAAAACCTATAATATTAAAATTTCAATAGACTATCCTTGAAGTCATATGTTAATAGGAGAAATATTATCTTTCTTAGATGATCATTCAACCATATATCCAATTAAAGATAAAGGAGGAACAAAAGGAGGATATGGATCAATAAAATAAAGAATAAAATATTCCTGAGTTCCATCATTATAATAATGAAATTATATGTTTTGGTAGTGAACATGTGTCCCTTCAGTGGAAAAATTAAATATGGATATATTTGAGGATAAAAATAGATCATCATTCTCATACTTTCTAGAACAAAAAATATATATAGAGATATTAATTATTTTCTTATTAGGTTGACAAGAAGTGGGAAATTTTAAATTATATATATTGATTATCAGTCTACTAATAAGTTAATTCTGAATGTCAAAATTCTAAGGGGATGATATAACCATTATCCATACCAACATATAAATGGAAGAAAGAATTAATTAATCTCATTGTAGGTCTTCATAAGACTTAAAAATGAAATATTTTTATTTTTATTGTAGTTAATATCATTATTAATTTATAAAATTTCATTATTATTCAAGAATAATTTTCACTTGATGAACATTCCATGAAATACATAAAAAAGTGTTAATGATTCATGGATTATGACTCTAAATTATTTCTGATTTATATCTAAAATTTACTATAATGTTCTAGATATGTATTAAACTAACATTTAACATGGATTTTATTTTTATCTCTCCTTATCCTCTTCATACTGATGGTTAATCTAAAAAGACAATTCATACTCTAGAAGATCTACAAATATCCCATTTAATGGAATTTAGAGGAGGTTGTGTTCAATAAAATTCCCCAGTTTAGATCTTATATTACAAGAGTTTCCATAACAGAATTCTAATGAAACTATATGGGGTTTTGCATGGGAATATTGGAAAAAATATAACATTGTTGGATGATGTTAGAGATTTTAAGATTATAGTACGTTATATTGAATATAAAATGTTTAGGATGATTTAATAAATTCATTTACTCATTAAAACAATGAAAAGTAAATAGAAGTTGGTGAGATTAGATGTTTGAATTAAAAACATAAGGTATTCCTTTGAATATTACCTTGGAAGAGGGTTATGAGATTTATAAAGAAAGGGAAGTTGAGACCTATATACATTTTACCCAAAATCATCAATCATGTGGGGAAGGTAACTTATCATATTTTACTTACATCAAACCTCTCATATGTTCATGATGTGTTTTATGTATCACATTAGGACTTAAAAATCTATAAGTTCACATGTAAAAAACATAGAAGTAATAAAACTAGATCATGATCTCATTTAAAAAGATTAAATGATAACTGTCCTAGATCATAGAGATAATGTACTATAAAACCTGACCACTAACTTATTTAAAGATATATGGAGGAACCATAAGATTAATTAAGAACCATGGTAATATGGATATGTAATGTGGTATAAGTAACCTCATATGTTTTCATCTGAATAATTATATTTGAGGGTGAAATTATTTCCATTGGGGTATAGTGCCACACCCCATGATTTTTGTATTAATTTCTCTTTCAATAAATATGGGTTGACTATATTGTGATACACTCAATACTAAAATAAATTGAATAATTATTTTTTAAGACACAATATTACATTACAAATTGAAATATTTCACAACATAACTTATTTAGACATAATTAGTAATATTACAAATGTAATGAATACATAAGTAAAAGAACTACAACAATGGTTAATTGCATATCATAGTGACCTTCCTGGAAGATTAAAATTCGGATGATAACAATAAAAGTAATATAACATTATTAAAATATAATAAATATATTCACAATGAAACTAGAAAATTAGATTAATTATTTTAGAGATATATGTATGGAAATATATAAGAATATAATATGACCACTACATATATGGTTGTTGGACACAAGTATATGGGGTATAAAACTATTGGATATATGTTCATTGGATATACTTGTATCTAATTGGTAAATTAATGTTGTGTAATTGTTAGTAAATAATTAAAAACAATAAAATTTATATATAATAAATAATTTCTTAAATAAATATGTAGATAATGATAGATTATAATTTTTTATTATAGAAATTTGTATTTTCATTTATTATATGTCAATAGTTTTACTAAACCAATGGAATTGTATAAAAAATTAAAATAAATATTCTAATATTAATGGAATGATAAAATTGAATGGTTTGAAGATAAATAACCTGAAGATATTAAATTCATTTACAAAGGGTTAATTTTTAAGGTATTCCTTTTTTATTTTTTTTGATGAATTTGGTATTATCAAATTAAATTCATCACCATTAAAGAAATATTTTAATAATATATAATGTATTTATATATTAAAAATAAATTAAAATTCATCTTAGGATGATAATTTATTATATAATAAATAAATATCTTTTAAAGATTAAAAATTTAAATTTCCAAAACTATTATTTGGCATTATAATTTTATTAATATTAAAATTAATTCTGATCACCTTTATAACATAAATCGAATAAAATGGATTCTATATTTGAAATTTGTATATACAATTTTTTAATAAGTTCAATTTTATTCTAGTAATATTAATTAGTTTCCAAGGTCAAAGTTAGTCACCAAGGTAATGTTTATAAAATGGTAAAAGGGTTAAAGACCTATAATATCATAAGACAATATATGTAAATTTTTTTAGGGAATTATTTACCTCTAGTCATTAAATACCTTTTATTTGTTAGTTATTTCCATCTATCCACATTAAAATGATAATTTCATACATTAAACAATGATTATTTTCTAAAACACCACTCATGATCACCTATGAAATGACTACTCCTCTACCAGACTGAACCCATAGTTTTCCATTAATTTTCTATTTATTCCTCTATAAATTTATATTCCAAATATCCTCTATAGTATTTTGGAATCATCTATTTAAATTAGAAGTCCAAAAACCAAATTTTAAAGAGACCCTATAAGATGAGATTCATGTATTGAACATAAGCATTATCCTTCATTTAATAATTATTATTCTTCTTATTTATAAAAACATCTTATTAAATATATTTTAAAAATTTAGTAATTATTTTCAATAATTAATCTTTGATAAAAGTGATATTATCATTATATAATAAAATGTTCTAACTCATTAAATTGTTATAATGTGTTCTTTTGTTGGTTAGTTTTACCCCCTACAAAGAAGATGTTATAATGTTTACATGATTAATGACTGAGAAAATGTAAATAATAATAATATATTTTAATAATGAATAATTTAATATTTTCACACAATTTTGTAATGGAAATATGTTTTTTTATAATTAATACTAAATTTATTTATTTTATGAATACAATATTTTTTAAAAGTTAATTTTTTAAGTGTTCAATGTGAACCATCACTATAAGATCCATGAAATGACCACATGACTCCAAGACTATAAAAAAATATAATAAATCATTTTGAATATTCTGAAGGTTATGAACCAATGGTCATTGATCAAGGACTAAAACCACTAAAATAAATAACGTGTTAAAAATGGAATATTTAACACCCATATATTCTTTTCTTTCCCATCCATTTTTTTAGAATTTCACTTTGAGGATGGGTTTTAACATGATAAAATAAAAAACACTGTGAACCAACTTCAAAATTATAATATAAACAACCAAAATCATACCTATAACATAATATTGAAAATAAATCTAGCTCTATCTTATCCAGACTAGCTATAGGGATCCTCACTACTATGTTAAGAATAAGATAAAGACTATGGATCTATCTCAAACAAATTTAAAGTGATTAAGTTGTAAACCAAATAGAGACTCTGAAAAATATTTAATTTCTTCCATTTTAGATTCTTTTCAATGATATCCTTGAAAGCGTAGGGCATCTTTTCACAAGTATATATATATATAGATACCCTCCATTTTAATATTCTATATGTTTAATCCCTAGAGTAAAACATAATCATGGCTGTTAATCTAATCAATTTATTCTATATAGGTATCAATATGATTATTTCTATAATAACCATATTTTATTATTTTCATGTCATTTGGATTTGAATGTTATTTTACAAAATCTCATCCTTAGTGTTCAAGAGCAGTTCCAAAGTTGTTGTGGTGTTATCTTCAACCTAGTGGTGTTAATCTACAATCATAGTAGCTTCCATGAATCCTTCATTTTGAATAGAATTCATATTACCACTCTCAGATTCAAAATATATGGATTCTTTAGTAGATTTCAACACTAAATTACAGTATGTTAATTCATTTTCATCCTTTCCCCAATACCTCCTTGTTTAGGTTATTCACAAGACACTGACATAACAACATCACCCATTTATGAATTTCTTTGTTCCTTCAAGACAATTATCATAAACACTGATCTAGAATCAATTGTATTTGGTTGGTTAGATTAGTATTTAAATTTTATAATTTTATTCCCATTGGTGACTAATTATTCCCTCCAAGTCGAATCTTCATTTCTTACAACTATTATTCCCTTATAGTAGAAACCTCTCCATATTACTATCCACTAAAAAGTTCAGTCTAGGACATGATATAATATCCTTTTTTTCTGACTGATGAGTCTTCAGGCCCAACTCTTAATAAGGACACCAATTCCTTTTATTTTTTTATCCATGATGTAGTTTTTGCACTATTTTTGATTTTTTATTATCAATACTATGCTATCATAATTTTCCTTTGGTTCATTATTGAGATGATAAAATCTGTTTTCAGAGAAATTATCAAAAAGGTATCCTTTATCATATCATTTTCCACTACTCTCATTGCATCATGTATATTTAATAAAAGAACATTTTAATTCTCAATCTTAGATAGAAATTGAGATTGCCTATACATTAGAGAATTTTTCATCTTCATTGAACCCACCAAAATTTGAGAAAATATGACTTGATAAATATTTTCTTCTTTACATTAATCATGTATAATATATGAGATAATAATGTTTTATATATCAATAATAACCCATCCAAGTTAATTATCTTACAGAGAAACTGAAGGAGACCCACACAACGATGGAATAAGGTTAGTTTATCCATGATGCAGTACCTTATATTGGCTTACTTACTATATATTTGACATGGGATGACCGGTCCAAACTATGAATGAAATATTAGAGTTTAATTTTTGGGAGTTAGAAATATCATGATACCCTTATGGCTAGAATCCAAACCATCTTCAACTAATACTACCTTAGATACCAGAAATTATTTCTATGACTCAAGAAGCTATCCGATGTAAAAAATGTATCATAATCACATTTATAAACAAATCAAAACTCATAGAGACATAAAAAATCATAAAAATCCTCAACAAAAACAAATTTAACTAGGGATTGGTTATATTCATATTAATAAAAATACAGGAAGAAATTAGGTTATATAATATAACTGACTTATTATTAAAACATATGAATAACCTCACCAAATTTCCTAACCATTGAATATTAGCTGGGGTTTTGAAATGTAGAAGTAAAATAGGTAAGATTACCCAAATCATCATGAATGGCGGTTACTAATACATGTGAAATATATATGAACTTTTGAACTAGGAAAATCCAATTTTGTTGATAATACATTGTGGTTTTTACTAAGATAAAATAAGTTGTTCAACAAAAAAATGATCTAGCATGTGTCAAAAGACTAGAAAGAAAACTATATCACACACTTAAAAACCCAGGGGCATTTGATAAAAATATTGAAATAATTTATTTATGGGAATATCTGACTAAAGTTATAGACAAGATAATGATCATTAAGGGTCAATGTCTTAGTGAACTGCAGTAGGAATAGATGATGTTATGGAATCCCGAGGTCGAATGAGTATAAATTTAAGCTTGGTGAGGTTTTAGGAAAATATATAAATTGATTTTGTTTAGTGAAATGAGGAATGGATTTCGGGATACCCATATGTGAATGTGACCCTAATCTCCCTCATGTATTGTGGTAGGGATAATTGGAGTTTATATCATAACATATGAGGGATTCTCTATCGGAGATGTGAACATTAGGTGATAATGGCCTGAAATAGATATTATATATGCCTCAATTTCTATTGAGAAAAACCTTAAATTATTTCACAATAAAACCCCATATATTTTATACTTTTGTAGTTATTTTTTGGTTTACTTGTCTTGTTTATATTTCACCTACCTTGGGATAATAATTCAACTGAATGGTTTCCAATAAGTGGAGTTGAAATTAACAAATCATTTTAGCCTCGAATCATTATTCTACATATTCATATTCATTATATTATTTTATATGTTTCTTTTTATATGTTTATTTTATTTCATAAGGTCATTTTCTATTTTACTTGACTATTTTTTAAAAACGAAATAAATCCCTTTTTAAAAATTTCCTCATGATTCAATTAATATTGTTTTAGACTTTTATTTTGTATTGTGTATGAAATTTCTTTTTTAATATTTTGTGCATGGTATCATATTATCATGATATTATTATGTTTTCATTATGAAACATAATATGAATTTATTAAATGTTTTAAAAGTTATTATTTTTTATTTATTTATAAATTATTTTTTAAAAAATAATAATGATTAAAAACAAAATTATATTTTTCATTAATTTTCAAATAAAATTTCTAATTATCCTATAATGTTTTTATTTATATCAACATAAAATAATTTCACTTTTTCTTAACTCAAGATAAAATATAATGATACCATCCACCTCATTTCTATGTATGGATTATGATCAAGTCTTATGAAAATTTTCAGGAAACTATATTCTTTTATACTGGTTAATTAAGTGATAATGGAGTCATAAATTTTTCAATGTTCATGTGGCACACATATATTTGTATTTTCACAATGAGAATTATGGGACTAGAATTATATCTAGCTAAAATGATTTTTTAAATATTTAAGTACCATGAGATGGAAATTAATATTTTAGGGAGTAAATCCAGTCCAATACGATAATCTTTACACTATTTGTATGGTACTGGGGAGTGAAACCAATCCACTATGGGATTCTTTCCACCATGATGATCTTAGTAGGTGATCCCTAGAACAAAAAATTATTTTCTCTGTGAAACATATATAATTTTAATATTAAATAAATTTAATTCATTATTTATATTTATTAATTATATTTTATCGAGTTATATTCACTATAAAAATATAAATAAATTTTCTAATCAAAAAAGGAAATAAATTTTATTAATAATAATTTTTTACATATATTATATATTTTATTTAAAAGTATGATTTAAAAAATTTATAATTTGAAATTTAAATAATAAATTCCAATTTTTACAACATCTAGCCAAAATTATATTACATTTATTTTTTGGGGAATTCTATTAAATTTTTTATTTTTTGATCAATAGTTGAATATACTAATTTTTATTAAAAACCTCCAATTACTTTTAATAATTTACCTTGTTACATTTTGTTTTAAAATGGATTCAATGTAAAAAAAAGTTCATTAATATTTTTATTAGTAAAATTAAGGTATTTTGGAATAAATTTTACCTTTTATTTGTGTATAAAATCATTTTTATTTGAAAAATTCATTTTTAGGAAAAAATATTTTCCCTCACATTTTTTGTGATTAATTTTAAATTAAATTATGCCACTAATACATTATAAATATGATTTTTTAATATTTGGAATCATAATAATTAATATTATTTAATAAGTTCAACTAAATTTTTGGTCATAATTAATTGTAAAAATAGTAGGCATATGTTACCACAATTAAGTAAAAAATGGGTTTATTTGGGGGTTAAACTAAAGCGATAAGGGTTAAAATAATAAGAAAATCTGTTTGATTCATATTTTATGGCCATATTTTGACCATATTTATTATCATATTTATAAATGGTCTATTATGAGATATTTTTATATATTTATACAATAATATATTTTAACATTTTTTAAAAATTACAAGTGTGTAACCTCCCCCACTTATAAAAGGACACCCACTCTCTCCTCCTATTCACACTTAAAAAGTCTTTTAGTACAAATATTACATGCCAAAATTCCTCCCTCACATCCATACAAATATCCCCAAGGTATTAATTGTTTTCATAATTCTAACCTTATTGTGATTAATTTGTAAATAAAATGATGTTTTTTGAAGAAGTGGTATAATTATTTAACGAGTATTTTCATTTTATTTCTTCATAGAGATCTTTTTAATATTATTAATAAATTATGTAATTATAACATCAATATATTACCTATATTGAGTTGTTATTTTTCATGAAATTACCTATATGAATCTACTCTTCCATCCAAGGATAAATGATGTAATAGTTTACATGTATGACAGACTACCTCTTCAAGAACAGATGCAATTATTCTTCAATATTGACCTCCATCCTGGTTGTCAATATGGATTTAATTTATATATATATATGAAGTTTAAAAATAATATATTATTTTATAAATATAATATTTCATCCATTTTATTACCTATCCATCCATTGAAAAATGATAACTGCATTCGTGCGTATCTGAGAATTACAACCTCCATGAAATGACGTACTTCATTTTTCAACTACGTATCACATGGATTGTATATAAAAGAGAATTAAATGAGAGAATATTATATTTATAATATAATAATAATTATAGAAACATAACATAATTACTACTATCTTTCCCTTATATTCATTGAAAAACTGAAAATTTACCCATGAGTATGTACAACCTACTAGCTCCATGATTATTATGTTATTCAGTTTTATAAAAAATTTCATAGTTGGTTTTGAAAGTGTAATTTGAGTATAAAAATTATAATTATTTCATGATTTTCATTCCTAATAAAATATAATAATGAGCTATTTGTCCATGTTTATATTACCAATGTTGATTTGGGATTTTGTATTAAACGTACTAAAAAACATATTATACAAACATAACTAATGATGTAACTAAATAAAACATGGTCATAAATGAAAAAAAATTATAATAATAATTTAATTAATTGGAAATTTTCATTAAGAAATTAATTAATTATCATAATTGTATCATCTATTAAGATAATGAATGTACGTGGCAATTTAAACTTGAGGAAAGAGAAAATTTAAAATGAAATCATCCTTTAAAAGATTTATTATCTAAATATTTTTATTAGATATCCATATTAATAATATTAGTTTATTAATTAATATATATATACATAAATGAATTATAAATTCCATTATATATCACTTTTTTAATTATTTTTTTTATAATGAATGATTTTATTTATTTCATATGAAACGTTTTTATTTTCTTTAAAAAATGAAAAACAAATAGTTTTTTTAACATATATGACAGAAATAGAATTTATTGAAGACAAAAAATTATTTTATTTTTATATTTCATGAAATGATTCAATTTATTAATCAGAGAAAATAATTTATTCCCTTTATTACTAAAATAATATATTTAGAATTTGAATTTTAATGGTATGGGGAATTTCAATATCAGAAATTTTTTACTTATATGTTTAAAGGATATTTTTATCGATTTGATAATGGAAATGAAATATTTTATCAATGTCACAAATTTTATGGTCTTTTGAAACTTTTTCTTAATTATGTATGAGCTTGATATAGATTTAATGATGGATGAACCTAGTATACCTCTCGAATGCATAGGGTAATTAAACTACAGTTTTGGGTAAAAAGGAATGTTTTTATGAATTTTTTTTAGGTTGTCATATTTTTTAGAAACATTTATGATTGTGATTTTTAATTGATTATTTACTATAAATTAATTTATTAAAATATTTTACCGTTAAATCATATTTTATTTTTATGTAAAAAATTAGTTTAGATCAATCTTTATTAAGATAAAGTCAGAATCAATTTTATGATCTCAATGGGTCAGAAATTGTATAATAATTTTCGTTATTCAGTTTATTTCTCACTTAAAATTATTTTTTTGTGATCATCCATGTTTTTAAATGGTTTTAATATGATTTAAGTATGAATAGGAACAATGATGTAGACATGTTGAAAACAATGAATATTTATCATAAAATGAAAATGTGTTTAATTTTAAAAGTTTTGCATCGTGTGAAAAATATATACTAAGAGGAAGTGTCCAAAATGTAAATTTTTTTATCATGTAAGAATTATTACCAATTTCTATAAAACTATAAACTTTATAAGATATTTGGAAATGTAACAAAATAAAATTTGTCTTAAAAATGAAATGAATGGTCAAATAAAGATTGGTTTTCCGTAGCTAGGATCAGAGCATATATTTTCTAAATTTATAGGTTAGGATAATGCAACTATGTACCCTAAATATATTATAATTTATAGTTTACATGATATAGAATTTGAATAATACCTTATTGATTTATCTAAAATATTACTATTCATAGTGAGTTTTTATAAAGGAAATAAAGAAGGTGAAGTAGAAAGGCGTTTATAGGACAATATAATTACAAATCTACAACATGGAATTATTGTGATTGGAGGAAAAAAGTTTTTTACTACTATATGTTAGATTTTGAAAGGAGCTAAAGTAGGAAAGTAATGGTATCTATGAAATAGAGTAACCATACTCACGACAAATGAACTTGTCTATTGTGGATCATTTATTGAAATGAAACCCTTTAAAATTTAGTGGATAATATGAACCTTTAGTGGATTAAGGATGGGTTAAATACTTGAGGAATTGATTTAAAGTCATGGGTTATTCGAATCATGAATGGTAACTCTTTATATTTACCATTTTAAGGTTAACCCAATCAATTATGAATAATTGTTAATAATATCACTTAAATAGAAGAGATTGATGCCTTGGAGTGAGATGAATTTAAGGATTTTTTCCATGAGAGGTATTTTCAAATGGTTAATCGAAATAGGATGAGAAAAATATTAGAGTTGAGGTATAAGGATGATATTTAAGTGGCTGCATATAAATCAAACTTCTCTCATGTGGAAAGATACTCAACGAATTTTATTTTGGATTTTGTTAGAAAAAATAATAGGTTTTACATTGGATTTTTGTTTATATTTCATTGGTAATTATCTTATTATCAATTTAAAATTTATGAGAAAAATGTTAGATGTAATGAGGCGGTATAAATAGAGTTTTATGATGATCATGTATCCTATGAAAATGACCTGAAAAAGAGGTCTAGGTGGTAGGAAAGTAGAAAATATAAATCTAAGAAATCAAAAGGTATGAAAATAAATTTTCCAACATAAGGAATTTGTGGTTAAAATAATAATTTAGAAGGTTTTATAAAATCCAGGATGTGTTTCTGATGTGGTATATTGGAAAATTTGGCTCATCACTACAATGAAAATTATAATATTTATGATTATAGAAATAATGAATGGGAATAAGTAAAAAGTTTTAATTGTAATGAAATGGTTTACTATGCGAGTAATTATCCCAATATAGGAATAAATGATATAAGTAATAGTGATTAAAATTAGAAATGTGAGGATAAATCATTTTCAACCACTTCAATAGATGTTTGAATATACATGGATGTTGTGTTTGGTAAATTACATTTTTATTCATAATATGCCTCTGTATTTTTTGATTCGGTAATATACATTATATCCATTCTATAAAATTTGTTGGTAAATTAGGAATTTTTATATCATGAAAAAATTCCATGACTTTTATTAAAAACACAAAGGGTTCACATTAGTGGGAAAATAATTTATAATAATATTCCTATAATCACATTCTGAAGGGTTTTACCAATATATTTGTTTGAATTTACCCTTATTGGTTTTGATATAATTCTTGATATGGATTACATTTTTGTTTATCAGGATTAGATAGATCATAGAGATAAATAATTTATTTTTTACAGTGAGTCTCAGATTATAAATAATATTTAATTGAAAATGATGATAACATTTGAAGAAGATGAGAAATTGATTAAATATAGAAATGAAATTTATCTTGCACATATTTTTGAAAATAAGGAGACTAGTAAAATTAGTGATGTGTTTATTGTAGATAAATTTACGGAATAATTTCATGAGGAATTGTTTTGTATTATATCCAATCCAGATATTGAATTTAATTTTTGCAATGTTCTTTATTATTAGATAATATAAATACCAAATTACTTAATTTCTTAAGTTGAACCTCTAGAACTGAAAAATTAGTTACATGAGTTTCTTGATAAATATTTCATTCATCATAGGGATTCACAATTGGGTGATCGTATTTTTTAAATAATTATGATTATATAAGGATTTTATCAATTATATAGATTTTAATAACATTGTTTTTGAATAAACATCAGTATCCTCATATTAATGTCTTATTTGATCATCTATTTGAAGCTCAAAATTTTCCAATGGTTGATTCCAGGTCCGGGACCACTAGTAAAAGGTGAAGGAGGATGAAATTCATAAATTAATGTTTCATTATAGGTATGGGTATTATGAGTCAATGGTTCTTCCATTTGGGTAAAAAAATTCTCTAAATATATTTATTGACCTTATAGATAATGTTTAATTTGAGTTATTGGATAAATTTCGGGTTGATTTTATTAAAAACATCATAATATATTTTAAATGTTACAGTGAACATGAAAAAAAATTTAGGTTTATTTCATAAACCTCGAAAGATAAAAATTTATATGGAAATTTTAGTAATTGTAAATTTTGTTTATGATATATTTTTTTCTTTGAAATATTGTAAATTAATATGGAATAACTATCTATCTAGATAAAAATAGTGTGGGTGAAGAGTGACCATGGAATAAATTTCACAAGTATTTATAGTTTTATTGGTTTTGCTGGTTATTAATAACGATTTGTCGAAAATTTTATTACTTATCTATCCGATTAACTAATTCAACTTGAAACAGAGTTAAATTCATCAAGATGAAATAATGAGAATAATATTTCTAGGAATTGGAAAGAAGAGTAGTGGATTTTCTATTTTTATATCTTCCTTTTAGAAATAGGGTCTTTATTATCTATAACGATATTTCTTTGAGGGGTCTTGGGTTATTTTTAATTTATAATGATTATGTAATTGTTTATGTTTCACATTAATTAAAACCAAATGAGTCAAATTGTCCTAGACATCGACTTAAAGTGGCTGTTGTAGAGTTTTATTTAAAAATTTAGAGACATAATTTAAATATAGTAAAATGGGAAATGTATGCTAATTATTAAATTTTTAAGTTTATATTTACTCACAATGTGTTGAATGTGTTGTAGATAAGATGACTAAAATATATTAAGGATTATAAATTCATGATTCTATATAATCTATGATAAAAAATACAGTAGTCGATTCTTTAAGTCAGGAGATAATGCATCATTAACTATACTATGTTTGGAACATGATACATTGATAGATGATTTGATTAATGTTTCTCCAGAAATTTTTTATAATGTAACATCATATGTTTCATTTTAGGTGTCAGTACAGTCATTTGTTTAGATAAAATTAAGAACTCTTATATGTAAGATCATATTTTATAAGAAAATGTAGAATCTTTCTAGCAGGGTCAGTTTCCATAGTTAAATGTTTATAAAGGATGTTTTATCATATTTTGAGAAATATTATGTGTTCCATGTGTTTCCCATTTGAAGAGAAAATTAAATAGTGAAGTTGTTAATTCTCTATTATCCAATTGTATTGGATGCACTAAGATGTATAGATACCTTTAAGAACATTTCTATTGGGTTGTTAATTCTCTATTAATGAATACATTTCTAAATTTAACATGAAATGTTTGAATTATAAATATGTTAAAGTATAATGACAATTGAAAAAAGTGATTTGTTATCCTTTTCCAGTGTTAGAGTCGAAATTGGAAAATATATCTATGTATTTCATTGTTGGATTTACAAAGACAATCTTGATTTAATAATATAATTTTGGTTATTAATTATCGATTGACAAAATTTTCACTTTTCAGTTAAATTTGTGAACAATTTATTTATATTGGATTTATAGACTATATATAATGGAAATATTTAGGTTATATGAAATTAAAATCTACATTTTATATGACTGTAATCCAAAATTTACATCTAGTTTTTAAAATATTCATCACAATACATTGCGTATTGAATTAAATATTAGTACATATTATCATCCTCAATTTTATGAATATTCATATAGAATTATTTTTAATTTGGAAGAAATACATTTATAATGATTAATGAATTACTAGATAATTTGGGTCTAACATATATTATAAATGAATTTTCATATACTATCATTTTTTAATGTCATAAAGATGGAACCATTTGAGGAATTACTTGGAAGGATGTGTAATAATGCAATGGGTTAGTATGAATAAGGGTAAATAAATTTGATGGGACTATAAATTGTAGATGAAATGACATATAAGGCAATGATTATTCAACAATATACGAGGATGTCTCAAAGACGATATAAACATTAAGTGAACAAATAAAGAAGGTATCTTTCATGTGAGGTTGGTGATTATTTTTTTATTAAAATATCTCATTGGAAAAATGTTTTTTTGTTAGGATGAGAAGGTTATTACTATGGTTCATTAGAACATGTAATATTATAGATAATATTGGATTTTTTATTATCAAGTGGCCTTTACTCTATGTTTTTCCCTTGTTCATGAAGTGTTTCTTGTTTCATTAGTAAGGAAGTGTGTGCCAGATGCATCACATGTTTTGAGCCCTAAAGTAGTTCAGTTGAAAGAAAACATTTCATATGATGAAAAAATTATTCATATTCCTGATCTAAGAGAGAATCAATTGTGAAATAAATTTATTTACTAGGATAATGGTTGTAGAAAAACCATATGATTGATGAAGCAACATAAGAATATGGAACATCTATGAAGGAAAAATATCCCCACTTTGTAGGTAGTAAATAAAATTATGATGAATCAATTATAAAATTTGGGTAAAAATGTAAAAAATATGAAATATTAATATTAAATAAATTTAATGGATTATCAATATTTATTTATGAGGGTTTGTAGATTTATATTCACAATAAAAATATTAAGAATTTTCTGATTCAAAAAAGGAAATAGTTTTTATTGATAATAAATTTGATTAAATTTATAATAATGTTTATTTAAAATTATTATTTATAATTTTATAAGTTTAAGTAGAAAAAATAATTTTTTTGATATTATAAATTCATAATTATCTTAGATTTTTTTTGAATTATCTAAAAATGATGATTTTTGGTTGAATAGTAGGGAAAAATGATCTTTATTGAAAACTGTCTTTTGGTTTCAAGAATTTATAATGTAAATTTTGTTTTAAAATTGTTTAAAAGTAATATAAGCTCATTAATATTATTATTATCACAATTAAGATCATTGGAGTTAATTTTATTATTTATATTGGGGTAAAATATTTGTATATATAAAATTCAATTTTTGAAATTTTTGGTCTCGTTTTACGGGTTTATTTTAAAATTACTTTTCCAACTTATGTGAAGTGAATTTGATTAAATGTAATAAATATTTTTAATAAAAAATTTAAATTATGTAATAATTTCAACTTAATTTTTTTTCCATAATTAAAACTAGAAATAGAAATAATGTTTTACTACAGTTAATGTTTAAACCAGATTCTTTGGGGGTGGGGGGTTAAACTAAATTGGTAAGGATTTCAAAAACCTGGAAACTTGAATAAATTATTATTTATGCCCATATTTAGAAAATATATCATATTATATTCTGAAATGGTCAATTTTGGATACATTATGTTAGATCAAGACATTAATTTTTTAATCTCTTTGAAAAGTACAAGTGTGTCCTCTCCACCACTTATTAAGGGACACCCCCTCTCCTAACCTATCCACAATTCAAGAGTCTTTTAGTTTAAAAAAACTTTCAAAATACATTGATAAAATGCACCATGTCCTATAGGAAATTTTTTGGGAAGAATATAAATATAATAGTGTATAAAGTTTAAATAACAAGTAGTTGTTTTAAGTAGTGGTATTATTCTCAGCTGATCATTTCCATATTATTTATTCATCTATCTATATAAAATATTTTTCAAACATTATTTAACAGTAAAAAAATTGTCTTACATATACAATTACATTATTAAGTTTTTTTCATCACCTATAGAAATATTTTCTTCTATTAAAATGAAAATAGAACCATTGTTTGTGTGTATGAAGGACAAACTCCTCAGAAATTGATGTAATTCATATTCCATAAAATCTTTTAAGATAGGTTAAAATGGAATATTTAATGTATATATATAATATCAATGAAATTATTATAATTCTATAAAGGTAATATATCATCCATTTTCGTAGCTTTCCATAAATGTACAAATGATAATGTCCTTCCTGTGTAAGTGTTGACTACCATATCCGTGAAGTGATGTGATTAATTATTTGTCATCACATTACATTTATTATGTTATAATAGGTTTTTTGAAGATATAATATCATATTTAAAATATAATATATATTTTTTAAATATAAAATAATACATACCTTACTTCCTTCGTGTTAGTTCAAAAATAGATATGTTACTCATACGTATGTATGACCTACCATCTTTATGGTTGAAACATAATTCATTTTTGATAAATATTATTCATGGTTGTTTTAAAATTAAAATTAATGTATAAAAAGTATAATAAGTAAATTATTATTATTTTGAAAATACATAAATAATGAACTAATTTACCACATTGATCATACAAAAGAATTTTTGGGATTTTGAACTAAATGTTCTGAAAATGTCCAACGTCAATTGGGTTGATAAAGAAAAAAAAGATGGTCATAAATGATATAAAAGATATTAGTATATTTTGATTTACATGAAAAATGTTATTAATCAATTAAATAATTAATATTATTTCGTTACCAAGGAATATATAGAACTTACATGAAATTTTATACCCTAGGGAAGAGACATTTCATCCGAGAAACCCCATTTTAAATGTTTTCAGGATTTATTATCTTAATATTTTCCTTCAAATTAAATATTATTGAAATTTTTGTATGAATCAGTATATATAGAAATAAATGAGTTATAAAGTGAATTTTATCTATATTTTTACTATCATTGAATGGTTTTCATAAGGAATATTTTTATGTTTTTTATAGAAATTTTTTTACTTGATTTATAAAAGGAAAAAAGATTGTTTTATTTTAATATTTATGAATCTGATGAGTCTACCAACTTTTTAACCATTATTTTATGTTTATATTCCTTAATATTATTCCATGTTTTCCTTAATAAAAAACTATCCATCACTTTATTATGGGTGTGTTAGTTTTGAAAATTGTGTTTTAAGGGAAAGGGATATATCAATATCTGAAAATGTTCACTCATGATTTTAAAAGGACAATTTTATGAGTTAATGATGAAAATTAAAGCATTTATCTCTTTATTTATTATTATGTTTCTTTTAAATTGTTTATTAGTGATTGGTGATCATGATATAGCTATTATATAGAGTAATATATATACATCCCTTCAATGCATTGGGTATCTATTATGTTATCTATAGAATAATGCAGGAAGTTGAAAACGTAGGTTATTTAATATGTAAGGTTTATAATAAGTGTTATTATCAGGGTTATATGAATATTATGTACCAAGGAACATACATGATTTCCCTAGGATTTATAATGGGTCTTCATGGAAATATTTTGATTTCATAAGGTAAGATATTTTATTAAGGGAATGATTATACTAAAGATGGGTAAAAAGTTCCATTTTTTTAAGAAAATATAGTTCATGGGTTCTAATTTTTTTAAGAAACCTTCAATATTATGATTTCTATTTCATGTATTCTTATAATGAATTTGATAAAAAACCTTAGGTAGTGAATACTATTTCACGTGTAAGTAAATAATTATTTTTCGTCAAAGATTATTTTGTTATAGGAAAAATATATTTTATGATGTAACTATTTTAAAATAGAATAAAAATTTTATCTTTTATTTTTATATGTACCTTAATACATTTATTATGCCCACCTCACATTTTAAACTGTTGTTTCCAGGTTTTAAGGATTATAATTAAGAATGATGAAGTGAAATTAATTTTTCTAAAAATATTTCATGAAAAGGAAACGTAGTTTATTTTAAAAGTAAATTATTGTGAAAAAAATAGATAATAATAGGAATTATCTGACTTGTAGTATATGTGTTTTTCATGTAATAATTAATGAAATATTATCTAAAACTATAACTGGTAAAGTAATTTTGAATGAAATAAAATAGTTTAAAAAAATGAAATTATTGTTTGAATAAGGATTGATTCCTTATGTTATATTCTTATTTTTATGACACAACTATATGTTATAAAATATTCCTAAGTTATATTATTGTGGATAAAGAATAATGAATCATGTTTACAAAATCTTATGACTCATTCATTTTATTATTAAAAAATCAGTATATTATAACTTGTGATTAATGATATATGTTTTATTAGTTATTATTTTCATAGGTTATGTTTATTCACTAGGATTGTGTTCTTGTACCTATAGACTCATATTATATGGACATCTGATCTTTGATGTATATATATTATGTTCATGAAATACTAGGTGTATGGTATCACTCTTTCTTATGATTAAATTTCCCAATTTATAATGTAGAGTATTAACTATGATATGTCTAATAGGGTATAATTTGTGAATAAAATTCGGTAGAGATGTTAGAGAATATTTATAAAATAAGTTGGTTTTTTATTTATCCAAATCCCTCAAACTTATAGGTTTTTGGGTTTTATTTATTGTGATATGTAATGTGTATTCATTTAAAATGGTATAATTTATATGTATATTATGTTTGGGTAATATAAATGTGATAGTATGCATTTAGGTATCAAAGGTTTTAATATATGAGATAAATACTCCCAGTTGTGATATTTATGGTATAATGATTGAATAAAATATTATATCATTCAAAACAAATTTGACTAATCATATTAATTCAATTGATAAGATATGGGATTTATATTTAACTATTTTATTATATGAATTGAATTTTTTAATGAATAATTTTTTATAATCTATTGGATGTAATGATGGAAGGGGAAACTGAAAATAGTACCCATAATTAAAGGAATCAAATTCTATATTCTATATGGGGAATACATACTTTAATTTTGTAACCATAAAGACCCTGAAAAAACTAATTAATTTAAATACCATCTAAAATTTATATTTCAAAAATTATAATTTTATTCAATTTTTATTTAGAGATGACTTACACATCCAAGATCCGATTTACTTTTATCAATATTATTAATTTAACATAAATTCTATTGGATGTTTGGTTATGACCCCCAATAATTAATTTATATATCAGGTACATTATTATTATATTTATTTTTAATAATTTATATTATTATTTTGTTACAATTATAAAATTTGGTCATTTATTATTGATAGGTATATAATAATTATATTGTCACTAGATAAGTTATTTATCTTTTTAGATTAATATATTCCAATATTTATTCAATTGGATAAATATCTCATATTGAAGATAAAATTATTTGTAGAGAAGAAAAACATTCAACACTATTTAAATAAAACGACCAAAACAAAATATAATTTTTAATATCTTCTATTAAAGGTTAAATTAATATACAACTATTATTACAATGATAATTTTTATTCCATAACATACGGTGCTAATTAATGATTAATTTTTTTATTTGCTACATTCAATGTTATATACTATATAATCCAACAATATTTTTTTGGATCTAATGATTGGATAATATTCAAATTTCGTAGATATTATAACCAATTTTAACAAATAAAAATTATATTTTCATAATTTTATATCATATAAATAATATTATATATAATATTGATTATATTTTCGGATTTATTTAGTAGTTTGGTGATAATGTATCAATTAAAAAATGGTTTAAAGAAAATAAACTCAAAGAATAAACCAATGGATTAATATATCTATATATATATATATATAATTATGTTTTTACTTATTTAGTAATATTTTTTGAATTGAAACATATGGTATAATTTTTTTTTCACACTCATTAATTTTCATTTAATGTCCAAAAAAACTAAAGAGTCGTGATTAAGATTTCAATATTTGTAAGTTTGTAAGAGATATTATTTACTATAAAATAAACCAAACATCCTTAGTGATATGTATTTAATGAGTTTATTTTAGAGTATATACAATTAAAGTTAAACTATTTATTAGTAATTAATTTTTATACAATTTTTGAAATATATTGATAGTGGATTTAACTATTTTATAGATGAAGAAATAGTATCATATATAGAATAACTTGCTGGTTATGTTATGTTATAATATTTCAAAAAACAATAAAAAAGAAATTATGAGTAGGTTATTTATAACACCCAAGAAATTTATACAATACTTTTTCAAATAAATTTATTTTCTTTTATACCATACGATATATGAAACATTGAGACTAACAAAACCATGAAATACTATTGTAATATTTTTATATAATGTGATAGTTATTGCACAACTATTGGATTGGTTGTAATGGATTGGAATATCTAAATTATAAAAAATATATTGTTTACACATCTTTAAACTAAATTCACTAGTTATCAATTGATTATAAATTAAAATAAGAATAATTTATAAGTAAAAGATATGTTTTGACAATTTTTTATGGAAAAAATGTGTTTTCGTCATAATAAATTAAATTGATCATTGTTTATGAATTATTTAAAAGAAATTTATATGTTTTTTATTCAATAAATTTTATCAACATTCAACTAAAATTTTTCTAATAAAGAGAGAATAATATATATCTAGGTATTTTCTTGAGAATGTATTTTTTTAATAATAAAACAGTTTTAATCATTGTTTTCATAATTATTTTAAAATGAATTTCTACCACTTATAGAAATTGAAATGGAAAAAATTGATTAAATATTTGGTATTTGGGGGCCCAAATTTTATAAATGAAATCCTTTTATTTTTAGATATTATGAATAGTCCCCATAGAAAAGTATATCACCTCAGTAATTGGTAAATTGAGTTATCCTAGGTTAAATATCAACGTTAGAGTCACAATTGTTTATCTTAGTTATTATCAGATGAAGATACTTAGACCCTTATCAATTGAGGCACAAAAATTAATCATTTAATAGAAACATGTCTATTTAAATTACCTACATAATATTTAAGACAGATATGACTAAAAAATTTCACTCCCTTACTTTTAAATGTAATTTATGTGTTGACATAGGAAGAAGGAAAGTTATGAATGAATATTAATTGTTATTTTTAGAAAAATGAAATTATATTAATAGTGGTAATTTTTTTTAATATCTAGTAATTATATAATTACTATAATTACTAATGCAATGACAACATGATATTTATTCAATTAATAAAAAAATAAAATAAAATATTAAAAAAAAGTAATATAATTTGATTGAGTTATTATATTAAAAAATCATTTAAGATGAATATAACATATATGGTTAGTGTGAAAATATTATACTCAAATTCTATATTTGTCTTGGGGTTTGTAAAGTCAAATTAAATGAAATATTTAATAATTGATATAAATTATATTTTATAATAAATTATTTTTTATTAAATGACTTAAAATTCATAAAAATTATATCATTAGCCAAGATAAAGGAATATGGTCTTACATATTAACCATGTTCAATTTATTTTTATGTATCAATTTAAGGTAACATTTTATACCCTTTAATATTGAACTATTTGTTACAACAATTAAGGTCTATAATGGATAACGAAGGGGTTAATCTAAAACAGAATGTTTATAATGAATCCAAATACTGTCTAAATCTCAATTGATTATTTATTTACACTATCTTATTTTTCTTATAATTTATATCCATTTTAAAAAAAATTCTTGAGAATTGATTTATTATATTTAAATAATTTTTTAAGTTTTAAGTGTGTCCTCCCCCCTTATTATAAAAGGACACCCTCCTTTCTCTTATTTACACTGCATTGACCCTTGAATATCAACCAAACCCTAAACAATTACATTATAAAATTTCCTAGAAACATTATATAGTTATTTATATCCAAAGAATACAAACCCTAGGGTCCTAAAAAGTATATATAAAAGAGTTATTTCTGAGAACATGTAATGACCTCAAAAGATCACTTTATTTTATTATGTTGTTATTTTTTATGCTAAAACATATAGTAATTTTCATAAAATAATAAATTAATTATCCAAAATTTAATTAAATGATTTTTTATTATTAATTAAGCATAAAAATACTCTTTCCCATAAAATGGGGAGTGAATGTATTGCTCATGTGTATATATGTATTACTATGTCCACATACCGATATAATTCATTTATCATTAAAATATTTTTGGATGGGTGTTATGATGAGTTGAATGTTTATATATAATATTTATGAGATCATTATTCTTCTATAATGATAATATATTTCCTACCTTTTTAAAATTCAATCCTTTGGAAACTGATAACGACACCCATGGGTATGTCGGGACCACCACCTCGATGAAGTGATGTGACTTGTTTTTATTTTCTGCTTTATATGGATGGAAATAAGGATGGGTTTTATGAATATATATGATCTATATGATACATTAAATATTCTATGACATTGTATTATTATTTTCCTTTTACTCTTTCCATCCACAAAAAAGTGAAAACAACATTTATATGTATGTACAACCTACCTGTAACATCCCGTGTTTTGGATTGAGTCAAAATTTTAAAGAGAATACAATGCTTTCATTTCTATGGTGAGTTGAATTAGAATTTTGTATTTTTGACATAAATTTGGGTGTTTGATCACTTGAAAGAGATGTTTTGGATATGTTTTATTTCATGGGAGGTATCCCAAGTTTTCAAATGAAATTTTGATTCATCAAAGTCCAAAAATTCAGTTTCAGGAGAAAACAGTTGAAGATGCATGGTTTGCGCACAATTAGTTTAACTATGCAGATCTACCATGTGGCCATTTTATTAAGCACCATGGGTTGTTTAAACTGTTCTACCCAAAGGGGTATCAATATGACTTATTGTAGTTTTAGAGAGGTGAATTCATAGGTTGTACATGGTTTTCCAAAACTGTTTGCCTAGCATTCACCCTTAGTGCCACTTAACCAATAGCTACACACGATTGGTGAACAATTAGGTCAGACTATGCGACCTAACTCTGTGGGGGTGTGGATCTTAAGTAGATGAGGCTATACGTTTGGAGAACATTTTTCCTAACCTCTCAACCCAAACCATGTGACTCACAAAGAAGTTGTAAATGACCATTTTCCTCTCTTTTTATTAAGACTCATCTTCCCCCTTTCTTATTCACTCACTCAAAGAATTGGGAAATCATGAGATCTCTCTAGCCCCTCATCACATAGGCATTGATACTTATTCATCATCCAATCTCTTTTACTCTCACCATTAGTCTCATTGGATGCATATTGGTAAGAAATTCAATCCTTTAGCTCATTTCTCTATTTATCTTACTCTCATCCAAGTTATTATTGTATGATCTCATAGGCCATATTGTCATAATGTTTTTATAATGAATTGATTTAAATAGTTTTATCTTGAACCAAAGTTAAATAATGGATGAGTATAATTTTCTAAGAATGAGGTAGGTGGTCTATATATCTTTACTATAAAGTCAATTTGTTTATATCATATAGCTAATGATCCATGCACCCGAGTTTCCAGGTGTCACTCTTAAAATATAAAATTATTTCAATGAAAATTTTATATGTATTCATGATATGTTTTGGAAAATCCTATTAATATGGTTAGAGGTTATCACCTCTACCTGATCTACCCCTTTAGAGTGGGGTCTCTAAATCACCAAATTATTTTCGTCTACCTTACATCTATACCACCCTTCAAGTGTGTTAAATTTAATGCTATAAATGTAATGGTACACTTATACTTTAAGTCAAAATTAGGTTAATTTAATTAAACCACTATAATGATAGGATTAATTTAAATTAAATAAACATTTTCATTTAAATTTCATGTTTTTTAATAAAACCACCATTTGGGGTGCTCTGTCTTACATGTAAAAAAGTGAATTGATTGATGATGTGCATGGTGTTTTTCTTATACCGTGGGTGTATTTCATGGATTTTTAGTTGATCATATATGAAATCGACTAGTAATTCACATGGAATTTATTATGGAATTGATGTTCTAGTGACCTATTTTTAAATTTTAAATGTGGACTATATTAAAAAGGATTAACTATACCTTAATTTTTGCTGGTTTCCTCTTTATGGAATGGTAGGACAAGGGATCATAGGGAAAGAAAGATTACCTTAAATTTTTATTATGACTGGAGGGTCCTTAGTTAGGGTCATTTAGCACGAAGCCTCACACCCACATGTGGTGTTTCATAGACATGGTGTCTCACATCATGTGGGTTATTAGGAATACAGTCTCATGCCCCCCCTATTAGGATGTTGAGAAACATAGTCACATCCCTGAGCAGGATGACAAATATGATTTTCGTAATCCATTTTAGATGATTGGGATTATAAATCATAAATTATAAGAACCTATACTATTATTAGTATTAAAATTACTATCACGTTCAGCATATACAGATATATGGTATGTCCTTATCCATTCCTTTTGATATTTTGGACATGAATTCCCTTACATAGTATGGTACACTTATGATTATATTAGGGCATTTGAGATATGCCTCGGGTCCTAACTATTATGATGTATCTATATATATGGCTATATATTCTTATAATAATAGAGTATATATATACATACAAAGTTATATATATAGACATAGGTTATAATGATCATAAATATCCCAGTTTAGGCCGAAGCATGTATAACAGGATAGAAATCCTTAAGGAACCTGAGATCGACTTGTTTATGTTCATGGTCTATATTACACATTAGAAATATTTTTTGGTGGTTTACTTAGTATATCTCACTCAGGATTCAGGCCAATATTCAACTTGGGTTCCCAAATAGATCCCATGTTTAGAGGACATGGTTTTGGGATTGTACTTACATATTATTATCATTCTTTGCTAGGATGGAGTATGATAGAATAGAATCATGCCTGTTTATCATGATGGAATTTTAAATATATGCAGTATGTTTTAATTATTTACTTCTTTTGGCATTATTGTTATGCACTATGAATATCTTCATGTATTTCTATTAGATAATACTTATGAAAGATCATTTATTCATTCATTGATTTATCCTAGTTACTTCTTTTAATTATGTTACTCATATATTTATGTTTGATACAGAAGGTATATTCTCCCCACTATACCACCATTTGGGCCATGCTACTGGTCAGTAGCCTTTGGCGCATGGGGAGACATGCTTGAGTCTAGGGGACAACATGATCGAGGAACTATAATGGTGGCTCTTGGGTTGGGATGTTACAAATAGTTTCAGAGGTTTTATTTTACTCTATCATTTTATTATTTTAGTATGTGAGATAGAAGATTATGATTGGTTAGACCCTAGGTAATAGCTCTTGTCTATGTCTGTCCAACCCACACATGAGGGAAATATCAAATGGCCATGTAATTGGACTGTTGTCCATGATTCTAAAATTATATATGATTATTATCTCACCTTGGGTGACCATTGTACTTATATTGGTTACTGATTTATGTATTCGATGGATTATACCCTTGGATGGGTATGGTATAGAAGTATTTCTACATGCATTATTTATATAATATAGAAATTCACATACCACACATATTCTATGCCATGTAGACTACATTATATATTTCCTAATGCATGATTTTGTGTATAACCTTTATGATTATTAATTACCATGATCTTTTATATATAATGTTAGGTAATTTATTAGCATTAATAGAAGTATATTCAATGATATAGTTTTACCTATATATGTAGTGACTTTTCATATTTTCTACCATCGTTTTCAATATTTAATGTATTGTGATATCATGCCTAGTGATAATTGCAGTATATGGTAGGTTAAATAAAACATCATCATCATCTGAAATGATGTTTCCCATAAAATTTGATACCCAAATTATATTTAATCAACCTTTTTTTTATGTTTGAGCTATATACCATTGGTTTCATTGAATGAAATATTAATGGTTTTGATTTAATAGGACTGAAATTTAAATTTTTAAAGTTTACAAGTGATTTATAAATTGGTAAGTGGTGATCCATATAATAGAACCATATCACATATGCATTCTATAGTTTTAAATTAATCATGGTAAATCTAGATACAAAAATATGAGAACTAATGAGCCAATTTATAAAGTTTATGTGCCCTTGTAAATGTGAAAATGGTAACCCATATAAATAAACCCTTACATATAAGATTTTTTATTCTAAAAAAAGTGGTGAAAACATGGTTATAGAAAAATTAATTTCAATGTTAACTTATGAAAGAATGTATATATATATATTGGGACTGATAGTTCATCTAATTGAACCTTGATTCTTACACAAATATTTTTAATTGGAATTTTTATTTAAATAAATTTTTTTATATAGGCTTGTACATCTATATTTTTGGCATGATGAACCATATTTCAAAATCCAAAAGCACAACTAGAACAAAGTAGGTTAGTTGGAGCATGTTTCTTATGGGACAACTGACTTGAACCAATTAGATCACCAATGATATGACATGATTATGAGTTAAACCCCTTAAGGGTGTTTTAAAACTTTAAAAATATAAATTTTGATTATTTTAATTTTACTAAACCTATATTGAAGTGATGGGACCCACATAGGTCACCTTAATCTTTTATACATAACCCCATTAGGGTATGATAATGTTAATGGGATTGTTATTCAAAGTTCTCATTACCACTTATATGGTGAAACATATAAATTTATGGTGGAATCATACTTGACCATTCCCTTTAATTAAAAATACATTGTCATCTACCTATGAGCTTTACTTTTTTGAGATTTTAGTTAATTAAAATCCCAATTACAATCTAAATAGTGTTTTCAAATTTTTATTTTAATTTGAAATTTTATTTAATCAAGCCAATTGTAGAATCTTTTAAATAAAATAAATCATTAAAAAAGGGAATTATAAGAAAATATTTCTAAAATTTGGTAATATATATTCTAAACAACATGCATAGAATTTTTTTTTAAAAAAAACAATACTTCAAATCCCTTATATGAATCAATTTTGAATGCTTAATAAATAAGAATCATTTAACTTCCTTAAAATTAAAATATGTAATTGGTTTGTATATCTGGAACCATCGTGTAAGGGTTAGTTGTTAGTGTTCTATTTGAGACTGAACATAAATGTTTCTTGTAGATCCCAGTTGTCTTCTTCCATAGAAGAGTTATACCAAGATGTTGTGAAGTAAGTCTTAGTGATATTTTCATCTATAACCATGTTTTAGTATTGATTAATTATGATTTAGTAAGGGGTTCTCCCCATATAGGTATCTCCCTCAGAACCTTTAACAAATTCTAAATTATTTTGATATGTTTTTTGATGAGTGGTTTTATTCGGGTGATGTTTTTACAAGGTAGGAATCCTAGTGGTGAAGTGAAACACCCAAGTAGACATGTATTTTTTTGATGGGTTAAAATTTGAAGTGTATTCCTATATGTATGTACCACTGGGTAACATCTACCTATCACTTATGTTTTCATTGTAAGATTTTTGTGAAAACCCATCCATTTTGATGGTTAGTGTGATCATAACCTCATAGTGTCATGTTCGATTGGTGATTCCATTATTCTTATGAAAATAGAATCTAACCCTTTTTGGGTGATGATTAATTTTACATTTCAACCCAACCAATTCTTATAGAGTTCTTTCGGTGTGTTTTGAACTATTTTTTGATGTTGTGAGTAAGTTATGGTTCTTATGTTAAAATATTCAAGGATAAGTGAAAGACCTTGATTAAATTACCTTTTTAGACCCTATTTTTTCACCATTATTTTTTTCTAGGAAATTGGTGATAGAGTATGACATGAGGTTTTTTGAATATATTAAAGTAAATGAGTACCATTTTACACTCATTTTGGAACAGATACATGGAAGTGCTTGGGTTTCGCAAGACTAGTATGTTGATGCCACTGCTTTTGGTAAGAATAGTGGGTGATGAATATCAAGATTTTATTGGATAGGTAGGAAAATTTGGGTGCTTGACCCCCATGACTGGTAAATGAGCATTTATGTTTTCTTCTTAGAGATGATTTTGTGAGGCGGGTTATTGCTCAAAAAATAATTTCACATATGGAATGCCTGATTTTGAAGAGGAGTTTGATGGTAACTCATATTTTATTCAAATATTGGTGTCTCATGTTTCATGTTATGTTTGACTCTATTGATGGATGACTCTTAGGTGCATGAGTTGAGTCTGGAACTTGGTTTTATTAGAGTTTACACATACTACAAATGGTATGCTGGTACACACAGGTTTTGTGGGGTATCATTTGAAGGATGTTCATCAGATGATGGATATCTTGAAATTAATTTGGTGCACCATAAGATGTTTTACCCATGTTTGATCCTAGGAACTCATGGTCAAGAGATGTAGTTCTCGGTGTTGGATAAGGCTTTTATAGCATGTTTTCGTTATGAGTGTTCCTTAGAAGGAGAATCATTAGCCTAATGATAAATCACAAAGTACTACTAGTTTTGAAATGAGCATGAACCCTATATTGATTTAATATAGAGTACACTAAGAGAGATCCCGTTATATGATGAGCTACAAGTTTCAAATGGTGATTGTGGTCAAGAAAAGGACTATATAAGGGTTACTCTCATGGAGAAGTATCAAAATAAGATAAATTGTGCATATTAAAATAATTTTAATTTAATGGTGGTGAACCATTTTATGCTTCATGTTTGGATTTCACCATGTTAACCCTTCTTTAAAAGCAGAAATTGGTGATGCATGATTTTTCTTGTCTCTTGAGAGTGAGTGGGTTATTTACCATGCTAGCTTCTTGTTTTAAAGGGACATGGCATGACCGGTGATGATATGGTTCTATTTTCTTTGATGAGTGGACTAGGACTCTCCTAAGGTGGGGAGAGGGATTTTGATCATTGTTAAAGAACCATAAGTTAGTTATGGTTTTGTTAGTGTATGAACAATTGTTGGATGGTAGTTTGAAACTTGTATACTAATTGATTAAAAACATGGAATTGTTTAATTATGAGACATCATGAGAATTCTATTGTGAGGGTGAATGTGGTTGATGGAATTTGAAGATACATCAACTTAAGGGCATTGTCATCTAGATTTTAAAATTCTCTGGGTGTATAAGTTGATCCACATTCAGAATAGTTAGCTATAGGTTGTTTGAATATATCTATTTTGAAGGGAGATTTATAGTCATTTTGGAACCATTCTAGGCACACTATGGGTTTAGGCATGTTACATGGAATAGGTTGTCTATGATTTTCAAAAGAATACAAAGAAACCAATTTTGAATAGTGTCAATTAGAGTTGATTGTTTAGGTTAGAACTAGGTCTATGAGAAATTAAATTTCCCATAATCAAGAGTATAATTTTGAGAAACATGTTGGGAACATAGTTAGAATGATATGAATGTTCTTAAGTAGGTAATTATGATGGTTAATGAACTTTAACATAGAATTAGAAAATTAAAGGTTATGACCTAAAGGTGGGGAGTGCCTTGGGCCACTTGTTATAGGAGATAATGATAAGATCATGGATCTATTTAGATGGGATCACATAAGATGTGTTTGGTTCTTTTGAACACGGTTATGATAACTATATCAAGTTTCGTCAGTTTAAGTACCATATGGGAAAAATGTATTTGAGTGTCATTTGGTGTTTTGGGACACAATGTGACAATTTCAGTGAGAATTATTTACTCTATTATGTCAGTTGTTGTCTTTGTTGTTTCCAAAATTCTTCTTGGGGAACATAAGTTCTAAGGTGCAGAGATTGTAACATCCCATGTTTTGGATTGTGTTAAAATTATCAAGAGAATTTAAACCTTTCATTTGGTGGGTGAGTCAAATATTAATTTAAGATTTGGTAAAATATTATGTGCATTGGATCACGTAAAAGTATTATTTTAGATAAGGTTTAAGTATTAGGAGTCTCCTTGATCATTTTTATGGGTTTCAAAATCCCCGGACTCCAAAAACATATTTTTAGGAGGAAACAATTAAAGGTGAACTGTTCAAGTATATTTTTTTTAATTGTGTTGATCAACCTTGTGGCCTAAATTCTTACGGGGAATGGGTTCTGTAAATCCTAAAACCCTAGGAGTGATCATTTTCCATGTTACAGGTGTAAAAAGGTGACCAGAAATGACTTCAAATGGGTTTCCCTAACTATGTGTCTATCCCACACCCTTAGTTTTATTAAAATAGTAGTTACACATGGTTGTCACACTATTAGATCAAACAATGTGATCTTACCATGTGAGGAGTGACTCCTAGGTAGAGGAGGCCACAAGGTTGTTTCACTTGTTTCCTAAACAGACAGATGTTCATGAAGATTAAACTAACCCTTATCCCCCTTGTTCAAGAGTCTTATCACTCCTTTATTCCCCACTCATGCACATCTAGGGGACTATGTGAGAGTTCCCTCCTTATTCTCCTCCTCACCTAGGCTTTGAAGCCTCTTCCTCATCTAGTCTCCATTTATATCATTGTCAATATTATTGGATGTGTATTAGTAATATATTTGACCCCTTTACTCTTTTTTCCAATTATCCTTATCTCATTTGAGTTTTCTTAGTGAAAGCTCATATGCCCTATTTCCAAGATGTTTCTATAATATTCTGATTTACACTATTTTATCTCAAATCAAAGCTCGATAATGCATGAGTAGACCATCCCAATCATAAGGTATGTGGTCTATATGTTTTTCCCTTAAATTCTTTTTTTATCTCATATTTCTATTTCCCATCATGCCACACATTTGTGGTGTCTCACCTAAAATATAAAATTATTTAAATGAAATTACTACACCATAATGTGATGTGTTTGATACATCCTTATGATATGGATGGGGGTTATAAACCCAACTGAAACCACCCTTTTAGTATGGGTTCCCTAAATCACCCAATTATTTCCATCTACCTTTTATTTAGACCACCCTTTGGGCATGTTAAATTACATAATATGAATGAAATGGTTCACTTGCACACTAAATTGCCTTTTGATGTATTGATATAATTTACTAGAATGTGATTCTTAATTTTAATTAAATAAACTATCTTGTGGAAATGTATGTTTTTCTAATAAAATCACCCATGGAGGTGTAATGTATTATAAAAAAAGGTGGATTGATTGATGTTTTTCATGGTTTTTAAATTATAGAATGGGTTCCTTTAATGGATTTTTAGTTGATTAGGTATGGAATGAACTAGTTGTATAAATAAAATTGTTTATTGCACGGATGGTCTTCTGACATGTTTTTTAAATGTAAAAGTTTATTATAATACAAAATATCCACTACACCTTGAGCAATGTCTATTTCCACTTTACAAAGAATCGGGATAAGGGATCATATGGAATGTGGGATTACCTTAAATATTTAATATGAATGAGGGAACTTAGTCTGGGTTGTGAGAAAAAAACCTCACACCCCCAAGTCAAGGATGATGGGAATGGTGTCTCATATCTCCTGGGTCATTGGTCATGGAATCTCACGCCCCCTCAATTAATATTTTGATAATGATAGTCACATACAAGAGAATGATGATATATGCTACTTCCATATCCTAATTCTTATGATTGGGATTCTGAACTATAAATTATAAGAAACTAGACTATTACTAGTATTATAATTATGATTAACTTCAATAGTGTATGATAAGAAGGATGTCCTTATCCATTCCATGTTATATTACATTCCTGAAATTCTTTATATAGTATGGTACTCATATGATTATATAAGGGAACCTGAGTTGGGCCTGAGGTCCTTACTAGTATGACGTATATATATATATATGCTTGTATTTATAGAGTATGTATATCTAAATACATACGTATATTATATATATATAGGATGGGATGTTTATAGATATCTGAGTTTAGGTAGAAGAAAGTCTAGTCAACCAAATGTCCTTGAGAAACCTAATCCCAAATTTTTAAACTTATAATTACGACATTATATTACTTTTTATATTACTACACAATGCTTATTTTATATTCAATTTATCGATTAAACATTTGACACCATTTGTGGTGTCTTATTTAGAATACCTCACACTATGTTTGGGACTTCATTTCATTAGGGTACCCTAACTATTCTCATGTTTGTAGAATGAGGATCCTAGATTGTACCTTCATATTTTTATCCTTCTTGGCTAGGATAGAGTATGAGATGATAGGGTTGATATTGTTCCCCATGATGATATAGAAAATAGATTCTTATTATTATTTTTATTTATTTCCTCATTCATTATTGGTGTGTATTGTGTATATCTTCCAATATTTCAATCAGATCACATTCATACACGATCATTTAAATATTAATTATTGGTTTCCAATCATTCCATTATTTAGTTGAATTAGTTTACTAATGTTTCTGATGTATTAAATTTCCATAAAAATGATATATTATTTCCACTATACCACAATTAGATTATGAATTATAGTTAAATTATCTTAGTGTATAGGGATACGTGCTTGAGGCCCAGTGGCCAACTGGCTCAGGGAACTGTTTTAGTGGCTCTTGGGTCAGGATGCTACACTACCATCTCCATGAATTTTGTAATTCATTATTCAATATCTAAATTTTATAGATGAATATATATTTATTAAATATTAATTACATTTATATCCTGATTAATATTGTTGATATTATGGAACCTTGATCAGAGTACAAGGACTATAATAACCGAATTGAAATTCTTATGAAAAAACAAGCATTAACACCCAAAAGTGATAATTTTAATAGAGTGTTTCTAGTAAATGTGTGTTGAAATGTTATGAGTGATAATATATGATATTATATGTATATATGTGATTCTGACATAAAATTGGAATAAATTTAAATTTATTAAACTAGAGGATAGAGGACTTTCAATAAAAAATGGAACTTGAGTTAAGGGATTTATGTTACAATTTCATTATTTTTTGGGATTTTTTTTAACATGCTTCCATTGATGATATTTTATGATAAAAATATAAAAAATCTCATTAATTTTCTTCTCCTCTATTTATTTTTGTAGAATATATTTTCTCCATTAATTTTCCTCTCTTTAATCACTTAAGAGAATGAAAGATGCTTTTTTTAAAATCAGATTTATTTCTATCTTTCCTTGAGAATCCTTTTTCTTATTTTTCAATGTATTCAATAAAATGTTTCAAATAATGTTTAACTATTCTCTTATGACTAATTATAGTCATTTTTAACCCTTTTTTAATTTTAAAAAATGTTTTGAAATGAATCTTATTGTCATTTTCCGAAAGATATACTTTTTATATTTTTAATGAAAATGATAAAATTATTTTCTATTTAACATATATGACATGAATAGAATTTCGTGATGTCATCAATAATATTTCTTGATTTAATGAAAATTTATTTATTTGAAGATTACATTACAACTTTCCATGTTTCTTTTTGAATTAATTTTTTTCATTAATATTTTAGAGTTTTTTAGTTTTAAAGATGGGATTTCAAAATGAAATGGGTATTTTCCTCAAAAAATATTTCAAATATATTATAAATGTATTTTCATCTATGGGGATATCATTTTATGTAAAATATAATTTTCTGGGGATATAATACAATGATTCCATACAATTTAATTATTTTTATGGATTATAATGATGATGATTTGAGGATGATTCTGTGTCACCCATTTTGTTTCCATTGATTAATGAAGTTATAAAAAAAGTTTCTTTTCTACGAGTTATGATTTGATGAAGTGAAAAAATATTTTTAAAACCAGTTTTCTTTTCATGGGTTAAATATGATGAATTATATATGATCATATGGATTGCATATATATTATTTCCATCATGTTATGGGTGGGACAAGAAATATATATCCCTCTAATGATTTCGGTAAATATGGATATCTAATGAGACAAACATGACTGGATTGAGGAGATAACCTTTTTAGTAAGTGAATCTATCCATCATTAAAGTATTGGGAGTGAACCTTAAATATTATAGTAGTTTTAGAAGTAAAATAATCCACTATGATAGTCTTTAATGTAATAATTGACTTATAGGAAAATGATTTTCTATACTTATGCATATAACACAAACCTATGTCTTCTGACAATGTTATCCTCTTAGGGCAAGTTCTTTGATTCCAATATGATTCATTTCTTATTAACTATAATGATTTATGTTGGAATAAATATTATGATATTTGATATGTAGGGTCTAGTTTTACATTATTATAATCATATTAAAAAACACTTATGCTCATTTCATCTTTATGTTATCATTGATATCTTCCTTGTTTACTATAAATTAATTTTTTTATCTTACCCATTATTATATTTACATTCCCAATGTAATTACGAAATTTATTTTTTAAGAAATGTGAAAGAAGGGTTCTAGATTTGGAGAACATAGTGCTAGATGATGTAGTTCACTTATGAACAAGTTCTTTTTGTATCAATGTTTTGAATGATACTAGACCAATATGATTCTAGTGAGGACCATTATGTTATGGAATGAATATTCATCTAATAAGATGTAATATCTACATATTAATTGTCCGGGTCATGATAGTTGGTCTCATTGTAAGGTTTAATTAACCTTTTGAAATTAGGATGAGAAAACATTAATAAGAAACTTTAGTTTAATTCAAAGAATAAGATATATTCGTAAGTTATAGTAAAGTAAGAAGTGTGGATTTATTAGAAAAAACCCTTTTTAGATTTTATAAGGGGACATAATTTTAGTATAGATTCATCTAGGGGTAATATACTTGAATAGATATGTATGAGTATGTCTTTGTTATCATTATGGTGAATGATGTGTGTGAACTTACTGTACACCTGGCATGAAACTCATAAGATATATGATTGGTTTAATGAACCTTTTCCTTATAAACCATTGTGATGTAATTGAATATATTTTGATAATTGATGAAAATAAAAATCTTATGGTATTATAGACTAAAATGTTTTTGTCATCATTTATACATCTAATAAATGATTTTTCATGATTTTGTGGTTTCCTAGGGTTATTATTATTGTTCAGACAATACTTTTTAGTTTTATTAAATGTATGGAACCTGAAGGAGTCATGTTAATGATAAATTATATGAAAAATGAAATTATTTTACTCCTAGTAAAATAAATATTATGGGATTTAGAGTGAAAAATATTGATTCCAAGCTTACAAAAAATTTCAAAATCTAGGAATCATGCTATGCTTCCAAACAAGAAAATGAGGAAAAAATATTTTATGATATCCTTTAATAGGTAACACCAAAAATAATTATTTGGTCTTATAATCCACAAGTTTCATAGTAAATAATCAGTACAATTAAAATATATTTTCTAATCTATAGTGTTTAGAACATCAAAAATTTATTTTGGATATTTGTTGTTTGAAATGATATTAAGATCAATTGTGGAATATTATCAAGAATGTGAGGAAATGGAAAGAAATTTAATCCTTGAGTGGGTTCAGTTTAAGAGATTATTATTAAATATTTACTTTTATTGTATTGAACATATGAGAGTAGAGAAGGAATTCCATGATCTAAAGTATAAGGATGATGATTTTTTCACTTATGAGATAAATTTTACTATATATACATTTTTTTCTTTTGGAATTTTCATCCAACCTGAATTTAAGGATGATCGGTTCTTTAATGGAATAAAAACATGTTTTTAAAGGGAATTATCCATAAGAGACATCAAAATATATGATGAAATCATTTGATAGGATATCAATAAGGAAATTGTGATTGAAGTTACCCATAAATATAATTGTTCAATAAGAAAAGAAGGATGATAATGTAAGGAAGATCTAAAAAACATGGAATGAAGAATATCAGACTTAATTTATGATCAAATAATTGAATTAAACATGGTATAAATTATCTAATGATGATAGATAAATGTTTTATGTGTGTAAAAGAAGGAAATTGGAAAATTAAATTCTATAGTGATTGGAAGAAGTTAGGTAGTAATGGAGTAAAAGAACAATATAACGCACCACCCACACTAAAGTGTTTCAAATGAAAGTAGTATGGTAGTTTTGATAATAATTTATAAAAAATAGAGGTTAATAATGATGATTGATGTCAGAAACATTTTAAGCCTAGGGACCAAGTGAAATATCATGTGATCACTACTACTGATGTTGACTACAATAATAGGGTGGGAAAGGAACACTAACCATCCACTATAGAAATAATAATGTCTAATTTTATTATAGATATACCCACTCATTTATATTAGTATTATTAGTAAGGGTATATAGTACCCCTTCAACAATTATGTGCTGAATTAGTAGTGGAAATCACTTATAGTGTGATGATCACATGAAATGTCTACGATTATTATCTAATTGAATATTGTGGGAATGTTATTACTTCAAATAAAATTATTCACCCTCTAGTTGAATTTAATGTTATTTTAAGAATAGATTGGATTCATTTCAATGACGTGAATATCAATTGTTGAGGATGGGAGTCACATTTTATATTCCGAACCATCCTATGTTCATATGTCATTGTGATGGTCAATATAAATTTACAATGTAAATTGAATCCATTATATAGATCATTATTCCGTTTAAAAATTGATTTTTATCTTATATTGTTTGAGAGAAATTAAATATCGATGATTTTTTCATATACGGGAGTTTTTTAATGTCTTTCCAAAATACTTTTCTAGTATTCCACCAAATTGTGAAGTAGAGCTTTCAATATAACTCATAATTTTTTCTAAACCTATTTGAAATACTACATATTTAATAGCCTGGATTGAGTTATAATTTTTTAAGAATAAGCTCAAGAAAAATAATAATAATTGATTTATTCATCAAGGTGCATCACCTTGGGGTGCATCTATTCTTTTTCTTAGAAAGTCATATGGATCAATACGAATCTACATTGATTATCGGGAACTTAGAAAGACTAGAATAAATAAAAAGTATACAACAACCTATATTAATTTTTTTATTGATCAAAATCATGAAGCTCAATAAATATACATGTTTTACCTTTGTTCTAGATATCATCAATTGAGGGTTATGAGAGAGGATATAACCAAGATAAGATTCCATACAAGGTATAGACACTATGAACATATAGTGATGCAATTTGGACTTACTAAGGCCCCAATTATCTTCATTGGTGTAACAGATAGAGTATTTATATATTGACTTGATTGATTTGGGTTAGTATTTGTATATTATTTTCTTATATACTCAATAAGAAAGGAAGAGTATCAAGATCACTTAAGAATTTTTCTAAACACCCTATGGAAGAAGAATTTCTAAGAAAAATTTATAATGTTTTAATTTTTTATACATTTTTTTTGGGTAATATAATCTCAAGGGCGGGTATATTGATTGATCCATAAAAGATATACGTTATTAAAAATTGTACTAGACCAACCACTCAGAATGTGATATGATGTTTTCTTGATTTTTCATGGTGCTTTGTAGAGAATTTATCAAAACTGTCTCATCCACTCAACATGTTAACTCAAAATGGAACCATGTTTCTTTTGATAAGTGAATGTGTGGAAAAGTTCATGGAGTAAAATAGAATGTTAGTTAGTTAAATTGTACTTGAATGAAAATATACTGAAGAAGGGGTTTTTATATATAGTTATGCATCAAAGAAGTGAATGAGATGGATTTTCATATATATTTTTATGGTGATGGGTTATCCCTCATGAAAATATAATACTCATGAGTAAAATTACCCAACACATGATTTGGAGTTAACTATAATAAAATTTTCATTCAGGATATAAATTCATTATTTTTATAGAGAATGGTGTGACATATATACATATCATAAAATTTTATAGTATATATTCACACAAAATGATTTTAATATGTTCTAGAGAATATGGTTAGATTTGATAAAGGATTATAGATACCCGACACATTAAAAACATTGGGAAGTGAACAATGAGTCTCATGCATTGATTAAAAATCATTATTCTAGTTTTTCCATGATAATAATAGAAATATCCATTATTTATATATTAGAAATGGATGGATCAAGATATCATTAATGAAGGGGAGATATATTATCTTTATTAAATGAGGGTTTAACCATATATCCATGTGAGGATTAAAGAATCAAAAAGGGATGATGTGAAACTATAGAAGAAGATAATTTTTTTGATAAGTTCTACCTTGATTATGATGCAATGATAAGGTTCAAGAACCATGTACATGTTTTTTCCATAACTCATTTGAAGGAGTTTTGGATGAGGCACATAGTTCATCATTATGTATCTACATAGAAGTTCAAATATCTATTGAGATCTACAAAAATATTTTAGGTGGGATATCATAGAGAGAAATATTGTTGAGTATGTATCCTGGTGATTCGTATATCATCATATTTAGGTTTAGAGAAATAATTCTAAAGGAATGTTACAACCATTAACTATAATAGAATGGAAATGGGTTATTTCACAATGAATTTTGTCACCAGGCTACCCAAAATGTCTAGAGGCCATATTTCTATTTTTATTGTAGTCGCTCTTCTTAATACTTCATATGATTGGTTTTGATCTTGTGATGAATGATTTAAAACAAAATTTTACTTTTATGATAAAAATAATCACTTTATGACATTCCAACAAAAAAATAGATAGTAATGATGTGTTATTTATTCAAACTTACAAAAAATGAATCATTTATCATTTTCATAGAGATTCAGTTCAATGTTAATTCATTTTATATTTTTTGAACAAATCGTTGATGTTCTGAAAAGTTGTAATACTTATAATAAACACATATTGTTTTTGTTATTTTTCCCAAAACATATATCCTAAGGTTGTTCTATTTATTTTTATTGGTTTAAAATTATTTCCATAGAGTTTATTGATAATTTTATGTTATTTAATGGATTTGGATAACGAAATGAAGTTTTTAGGTAAAATATGAACTTTAAATTGGAAAAAGACACTTCAATTACATAAAACTAAAATAAATGTAGCTAAATATTAGATATGATGTGGAGTAAAGATCAATGAATTCATATTCTTTGAAATGAAGATATATATATCCCATTAAATATATGACATAATAAAAATACTCTAATAAATATCCCAATTAAATCCCATAAAAATATATAAGAAACAAACATCTTCATGTGCATGGAACTAATGTCCATGCTCTTTACTCAAATTTCATTATATCATTTAGTGATATTTTTTAAAGAAATTATTCTATACTTATATTTCATTTGTGATTTTATATATGAAAATTAAATAAATAATATAGGGACCCTTACCATTTCTACATTGATATTGCATATTATTATATGAATATTTATTATATAACATAATGATCCATGTAAAAATATTATTGTTCTAGTATATTTGGAAATATATATATATATATATAAACATATAGATCCTAATTGAACTATATCTTTTCCCACTAAGTTCTTCATAACTAGCACCATTCTTATACATATCATACATTATATCTTTCTTCAAAACAAAGGGTTAGGAAACAAAATAAAGAGTGATCTTAGATGCATAATAAGGCTAAACAAGGGAGATATTAATGATCTATCAAACACAACATGAGTATAATGGTATCAGAACATGATTGTAACATTTTGAAACTATACTAGGAATATAAAAGATCAAAATATTAAGTTTTGGAAAATGTATTGGTATATCATAAGACATGAATCATAATGGAATCAGAGAACATGGTCTATAGTTTCATAACATTAGCCTAAGACATAAGTCTGTGGAAGAAACATAAGTATAGAAAATCATTTTCAAAATAGTAAGGTATTATATCCAATAATATCATAGTGGATTGGGTTCACTCCTGGAACTATTGTAGTATTCATGTTTCACTCAGAAAACAATCATAGTATAGGGAATCCCATACTGAAAATGGATTATTTCCCATTATGGTCCTCTTTATTTCATTATATATTAGTCTTTACCAAATAAATTAGAGAGTATATAATTTCAATCCCACCAATAAACTAATTAGAATCATACATATGTGTTTCATAATATCATAAATAATTCACCATATTATAATCCTTGAAAAGTAAATAAATTTCATAAACATATCATTACTTTAACATGAAATAACCCATAGAAAAGAAACTGGTTTCATAACATACATAAACCATGGAAAAGAAATGAGTTTCATATAAATATCCATAAATAAACATCATTATAATCCATTTGAAGAAATAAATTGTATGGAATCATTGCATCATAAATCTATTAAATCAAAAATAACATCAAAGGATGTTATCTTTGATGAAAAGAACTTTAAAATATTTTAAAAATATTTCTTACGGAAAATAAATTTTTTATTTTGAAATAAATTCTATAAAATATAAAAGTTTTAAAAATACTATGGAAAATTTTTATTTTAATATAACCATGGAAACATGTAATGGATTCATAAATAAATGTATCAGCCAAGATGGTGGTCAATTTTGTTGATCTCGTGTATGTTAAATCAATGATTCCTTTCAAGATTTCTGTAAAAAGTCAAACAGTAACTTATTTTTAAAATGGAAAGAAAAGTCATTTTATACCATTTTTAAAAATTAAATCATGATTGAAAATAACTTATAAAAATCATATAATAATATTATATCATTCATGAATCCATTTTATGGAAAACATGGACATGTAAGAAATATGATTTTCTAACAAAAAAAGAAATTAAATGATTTTCAATAAAAACTTATTTTGGTATCCTGAGAAAAAAAAGAGAGGAAAATGAATGGAAAAATTTTATTTTATATAAAAAATACTAGGAATAATTTATCATATTATTTAAAAGTGTATCATTAAATTTCATTATTGAAATCATGATAAAAAATAATCCCAATAAACAATGAGATTGTAAGTAAAACTAGATACCATAAGTTCAACTTTCTTTGAAAGTAATATATCCCCTTTTAGAATATATATTTATTTATTATAATTAAATTTAATAATAATTTAAACAATTTAAGTATTATATATAATCCCTTTTTATTATTTTCACATTCATTTATTAATTATCTTTTATTAAAGTTGTCATTTCTGAGTGTTGACTCTTTCATTTTTTCATAAGAATTTCGGTTCGGTCATTCTAGTCATTATACATAGATCAACGTTAAATATTATCTAGAATTATAATCTGGATAAAAATATAATATATATTTATTATATAGATATATTAATCAATATATTTAAAAAAAATTACAACATTCGTGTATATAGTAGGTTGTACATACACATGAATGCTGTTTTCATTTTTCATAAAATTTAATGAATGAAAGTTAAATTTTAATTTAACTTTATAGAATCATTAAAATTACATTTAAATTAAATATAATAATTAAATTAACTCTTATTGGTATCCATTTTATGAATAAATAAAAAATGAATAACATTTCCTTATGGAGGTGGTAAACTACAAAAATGCACAAGTGGTGTCACCGTTTTCCAACAGATTATATGGTAAGAATTTTTATGTGATATTATCATTATAGATACATAATTATGTCATAAATATAATATATAAACCTTAGATAAATCAAAATACCCCTCAATAAAATATATTTATGAAAAAATAATTATATCTCTACTTATTTGTGGCAATTCATACATTCGCAAGAGCAATACGTTCACTTTTAATTTGATGGGAAAGATGGTGGATAATGGTGGTTTAATAATCATAATAAAATTTAATTATACTTATCATACTTATTGTAATATATTAGGGTAAATACAACAAATCTAGATGATAAAAATGAGTATGTAAAAAAAAGTGATCACTTAAGGTGATTACCTATTCTTTGAAATAACTCCTTTAGATCTCTTCTTATTGGCCCAATGATCTATTTTTTGGGGAAACCAGAACCACTAGAACTTGTAAAAGGAAGTTTAGAAGAGGATTTAGTAGGTTTTGGTCAATCTATAAGGCTCAAACTTTTGTAAATAATGGAATGGTGGGGTTTCCTTTTATAAAGTAGGAAGTTGTCACACTTGAAATTTCATTAAATATTAAAATATAATAAAGTAATTCTAAAGAAAAATGCATCAAAATAGACATGAATTCAAATAAAAATAGTATAGGATAAAAATAAACACTCAAAATTAAATTTATATTTTTTTGTGTCATTTTAATTCTTATAATTGTTTTTAACGCCACCATTAACAATTTTTTACCTTAACTATGGTACCATCTTTTTCAATCAAAAAGGGTTAGAAATGTTTCCATAAAAGGAAAATTGTATCATAAATGGACCATGTTTGATATGTTAAACCATATTATATTCACTTGTCCAATGATAAAAAAATTTAATAAATTTAATCATTTAAAAAATTAGTATTTATTATAAAATATCATTACTCAAAATTTCAGAGCTATACATTTAATTTGACATTAAATAAACCCTGAAAAATATGGAATTATAATATAAATTTTTTCACACATAAAAAATCTATTATATTTAAATGCAAATTTTTTTAAATAAAATAAATCTCTAAAATTATATTACATTAAATATTTCTGAAATATTTTAATTCATTTTTCTATTAATTGAATAAAAATTTTGTCAAAATTAAAAAATCATTTAATGTATTATATAATTATAAAAAAATAAATAAATTACCATAATTAAAATTACATAATTATTTTCAAATTAACCATTATGATTATTTCAAAAAATTATTTTTTTTATATGTCAACAAATACTAGATATTTAAAACCAATAGAGTGGAATTTTGTATTTTTATTTTATTCAAAATTTATATAAGTAATTTACATTAACAAGTTTCCATTAAACAATTATATTTATAGAATAAGTTGGTAAGAATTGAAATTAATTTTTTATATGAATTAATATAAAAAATGGTGACCTTAACATTATGTTTCAACCTAGGATTACCTGATTAACCCTTTACCATGGTGATAAATTTACCACAATTACTATACATAATTTCAAAAACTAAAAGGGGTATATTAGCCAAATTTGGACTTTTAAATTAAAAAAAAAATTAATATTTTTTTCACAATTCAATTTCTATAAGTTGGATGAATTCATTTTAAATTTTGATCCCAAAACCTAATGATTTTGTTTTTCAAAATTTTATTTTTTAGGTATAAAGATGGATATATATTATTATCACATTTCGATAATAATATTAGATGAATAGTAAAAAATATTATTGAATAATTAATATATAAATTTCATTAAAACAATTCAATAGTAGTTATAAATTTTATTTATTTAGATAACAATTCATTATACACACTATAACTGTTTTTTCACAAAAACAACTCTTTTAATTATTTATTGATTTTTATTATCATTTAAAATAAATTTTTAAAGAAAGTACTTAATTAATATATATTTAAACTGTATATTTTTTATAATTTAGTTTTATTTTTTCATATATGAAAATGCAAAGTCTATACGATATGTAACAACCTCAACTCGAGTAACCCAAAGTCGGTGTTACTTTTTTAAATTGACATAAATACAAGGTGTTTAATCCTAGTCCAATTTAGAAGTATTTAGAAACCAAATATATACATAAATACAATATTACATTGGAAATGAAAAATACACATCATAAAAACATTATTTTGTTTTTATATTATTCATAATATCCTTCTTAAAATATGGGTTAAAGAAAACAATTATAGGGTGATATCAGATGCTCAATAAGAGTTATTTACATTAGAACTTTTTAGGAATCAATAGGAAATAATAATTAGAACAAGGTATATAACTAAAGACAAATTAAATTTAATGAGTAACTTGGGTATAAAATTAATCCATGGAAAATATAAATGAATGAAACCCATGGATAAAAATAATTGAATACCCAATGAAGGGAATGCATATTTTTTTAAATCATGATTTTAGACACCATTATATATATACCATAAAAACCTTATTCTAAGGCAATTAAATTTATGGGTAGGTATATACATAATAAACACATTTATTTCTAGCTTACTGATTTTTCTCAAGTGACATTTTGATGCGTTAAGGGGATAAATAATTTTGATCCCCACCCATCACAGCATGTCTAATTAAGTCAGCAAATTTTAAATTATCAGCCTAAATTCATACCAAACATGCCTTATCAATCATTTTTATGTCGAGTAAAGAATACATATTATCAATAATTCTGAAGTCAACAAAATAATTTTTAAACTAAAACACAATACGTTGAAATTTTATATTCTTTAAGAAACATGGATATCCATTATAGAAATAATAAAGATATTTAATGTAAATTTAATATTCAATTATTATAGGAAGGCGGATTTTTAAAAATAATGTTAATGCCTATGATATTAACTAAGAAATGAGAGATGGCCATCAAAAATCTATTTTAAAGTAAAGTTGACTATTTTAAAAGTCTTTTTTAAAAAGATCAATTAATTTTTTTTGAAAACATTAATTTTTTTTGAATAATTTAACAGTCAAGAAAAATTTATAGTGGTGAGAAATTCCACTAATGTTGTGTATGTTAAAATAAAATTTTTTATACTTTATAATGTTAGTTGAAATTGAACCTTCAGGAAAAAAATTATAATTATTCAATTCAAATACATGTATAAATTCAATTTACACATACCACCTGAAAAATATGGATATGGAAAAAATATAACTGATCCAAATATTAATGATATAAAATTTTCATTTGAAAATACCACTTGAAATAGTAACATGAATTGAATAATTAATAATCATTATTTAATTTATATTTATTTTAAATATATCAATTTGGTATTATATGGACCAGAAAATAATAAATAGGTGCATAATAACAAATATATCACAATGGGGGGAAATTGAGATGAAAACCCATACCCAAGGTCCGACTTGGAATGTATATTATTTATAATTTTTAGTAACAAATATATGTTAATTATTTAATTACATAATAATATTTTTAAATATTATTATTACATTTTTTTACCATGATTTATCTATTTAATTACTGAAATAAGTTCTTGTTGGCTGTTTTGACGATATTTGGCTCTTATGTACAAAAAGAAATTCATAGTTTGACTATTCTCAAAGAGGTCATTATTTAATCTTATATAGGTAAATAATCATGAAATAATTATTATTCTGAAACAAAAATAATACTTAAAAATCCATCAATAATAATGGTTAAGAAAAAAAGACTACATTATAATTGTGGAGAATTCAAGTCATACGTATGCATTAGAATTGTTTTACATTTTTCATTGATAATTATAGAAAGATGGTAAGGGATATTTTATATTTATAGAATAATAATTATATCATTAATGAAGCATTATTTCATTATGTGACCTTATATATACTACTCATCTTTTGTTTTGGAGAATAATGAATCACATCATTTGATATAGGTGGTATTACACATGTTCTAATGAACGACATAATAATTCTTCAATAAATATTATGCTAATGAAATATATGATATAATAATTTAATATAATTCTAAAATATTTATGAATATAATATATATATATACATTAATTATATCTTTATGTCTATATGTGAGAGGTGGTGATAGAAAATGAATTACATCAGTTTGTGAGGTTGTAGTCCACCGTACACACGAATGATGGTTTTGTTTCCCATTTAATGGAAGAGAATATAGATGTAGGTTATTCCATTAAGATAAATAAATGTAATATATAATTTTGATTCAAATGCTTTTATATAAACAAAATTTAATAATATTTTAATGATGTGAAGGAATAAGTAAAACAAAAGTGCTCTCTTAATAATGATATCACTTCTTTGGAAAACCTATTTAGGATTATACATAATGCAATTCATGATTGAATTTCTGATAGAAAAATGACTCTAGGATGCGTCCAAGGATGTAAGGAAGGTATTTAGGTGCATAATTTCCAATCCAAAATCTTTTTAAACCACAATAAAAGAGAAGAGGAGTTAATATTTTTTATGTGAGGGGAGGGGGATTTTGGATTTTCTTAAAGTATTAAATTAATATAATATTGTTTTTATCTTCAAATGGATCTAAACTAATATAATTTGAAAATTGGATGTGTCTATATCGAAATAATAGAATAAAATAAAATTTAGACATGTTTTTGTTATGTTTTTACCCTAGTCATTTAGTTTAAACCCCCTTGTAAACACTTTGGTCAATTATGGCAGTGTTAATGTTTTATACACATTAAGGGTAATAAATAGTACTATAAAATTTAAAAAAACCATAAATGGACCATGGATAATGATTTAAACCATATAAAAATACGGGGAAAAAATATAATATGTTTAGTATATGAAAATCATTTAATAAAATGTTTCTCATAAAAATATATCATTAATGTCCTTTTGGACATTATTAATTTAATATGACATTAAATACATAAAGACAAATGTGTAAATTGAATATAATACTCCATAAAATAAAAATAATTTCATATTTATCTAAAAAAATATTAGAATATAATAATCATTTCCAATTATATTTGTTTTAGTATTTTTAAAATCATATATATTGTTTCTATTAATAAAATAAATGATGTTTTGACGTTTTATAAGAATTTATGATAATTATTTCAACACTAAAAAATGAAAATAAATTACCATAATTAAAAAAAATATATTTTAAAAAACTATTTATAACCAAACAGAAGTTTAATTTATCTTTATCAAAAAATATTATAGATATTAAAATAAGAAAAGTGACATTTTTGTCTTTATCTCTCACTCAAATATTATACAGGTCAAAATCGTATCCTAATGGAAAGAAGTTCAAATTTTAAAAATTTGTATAATTATAGACGATATATATTGATAAAATGATATTATAACATTTTTTAATCTATTTTTAATACCTTATCATGTTATTTTAGACCCTAATTACCCAACCTACCCTTTCTATAGTGACAATTATTTAATAAGGTTATTATTATTATTGAGAAAAAATAAATTAGGGTAATTTACCAAATTAGAATGTCATGATCCCAAATATGGAATCAATTTTTCCATATTCATGATCTATAATTTGAGGAAATTAATTTAAATTAAAAATTCACACTCTAATGAAAAATTGTTTTTCAAAAAATGACTTTTTAATATAAAAATAATTTTATGAAAAAAATAAATCGTAAAATTATTTCGAATGAAAATTAATGAGATATTAATAATATAAGATCACTTATTATAGTTTAAATAATTTTGATTCAAAATAAAACTTTTTTATTTTTATGAAATAAAAATAGAGTTCGAAAACAAAATCAGTTTTCTTAATATCCACTTAAAAATCAATCTTTTAAAAATTTCAAAAAATTCATCCCAATATAATTTTTATATTTTGATTTAAAAAATGATATCATTTTTTAATATAAAATTTATATAATTTTTAAAAACTATTTATAATATTTTCTCATGGAAATAAATAAAAAACATTGTCGAAGAAAACACATTTCTGAACCATAAAATAAATTTATTGAAAATGAAAACATATTTCGTTAGAATTAATTAATGCATTAGTATTTATCATATCATTTATATATATTTCATAATTCGTATAATAATACTCATTCCCACTAATTCAATGGATATATTACAACTATTACATAAAATACTAATATTGTTATAGTATATTGTGGTTAACTTAGACTCAATGTTGTGTATCCTATACACTAACAAACAAATTTTTTTTTTAAAAAATGGGATGTTACATGATAACTACCACATTAAATAATAATATTTTAATAGTATATGATAATTTTTTGAAATGTAGTGTTTTTTCTTTCACAAGATATTGAAGATAATAAATTTATTTGAATGAAATATAATTCATAAAATATCAGTATGTTATATTTTATACACCTTAATATGATTTTTTCCCTTGAAATGATATAACTCTAATATAAAAAATTGGCATATATTTTTTCCATTACGTCATCAGGTTCCCATGAATCTTCTTTAAATTTATAATTCTTCTAGAGGCCTTTAACCAGGTGAGTATTCTTACTTCGTCTCTCTTTTTATTTATGATCCAATGATTATTCTAGTTATTATTCATAGTAATGATCATACTTTAGTGATATTACCTTTATGTTTTGTAAATTTGATGGATCTAAAATTTACTTCCTCATAAGAGATTCATAAAACACATCATAAACATGGTAGAGATTCGGCAGAAGTTCTAAGAGATAAGTTATCATCCAAACTTGATCAATAATCTTGAGGAGGCCAAGATAGCTAGGGATAAGACATATCATATTTATGAATCTCATAACCTTATAACATAGAAATAATCTTATAAATACATTTTGAAAAAATTAAAATTCTGTATTTCATTGATTATTATAAAATGTGGTTTGGTTGGAATGAATAAGAGTTTGTATTTTCAATTTGAAAGTTATATTTCTATTCTGGAATTCTATTAAATACTAAAAAATGATAAAAATATCTTATATTTGAATTGAACACTATAAATATGGTCTATGATTTATGTTTGACTCCTATGAAGTAACCCCAAATTCTTCATACACATTATTGGAAACAAATAACATAAATTATTATTTTATTACAAACATTGATGAAGTTCAAGCACATATCAATATTTAAAATTAATAAAACACACTATGATAATCACAAAACACATTCATAATTAAATTTGGTTCATTTAAAAGATATTGTAATTAACTAAATATTATTTAAGTGTGTGGTGTTGTCAAATATACCCATTTGAATATATTTATATTTATAATTAGATTTAGTTTTTTAAATGTTAATAATAAATAATAAATTATTTACTACTACTCATTTATTAACTAGTTTAATTATAGGCCAATTTATTTATTTGGTAATAATTCATTGGAATATCGATTCATTGATGCACACCTGGAAACATTTTTTTGTATATAAACTATAAATTTATAAAATTTTTAACAAAAAGTAATTGAATAAGTATCTTGGTAAATAATCCCATTTATTTAATATTTATAATTCAATGTTTTTTAATTAATTTCATTAAGTATACCACTAGTTTTATTATATATCAATATTTTTGTGTGATAATACAACACTAAATAGTGTTTGCAATAGTCATGTGGGACCTTTCATAATTATTTTCAAGAACTGATAATCTTTCTCACCTTTGTTTACAAAAAAATAACTCACTACTTTTAAGTACAAAAAAAATCACATTCATAGCACAAATAAAGGGGTGTTATAAAGTATCATCCTTGGAATATATTCTTTTATAACTGAGACAATGACACAAAAAATGTATAATTTTTATTCTCTTCTCCTCACCAGCACGACCTTGATGGTAAATTTATGGGATGAACATGACCCTTAGTCATGGTTTCACACTTTATCATACCAAAAATAATATAATAATTTGATTTATTTTATATTCTCATATATTCAAATATCTCTAAAATATCTGTATATCATATAAAAAGTTTAAATAAACATCATAAAGGAAAAGATAACATGAGGTTATTACCACCATTAATAAAATAATAATAATTCCTCACATACATTAGAACAATATATCATACTACTATGTAAGTTAAGATAAAATTATTAAGAATAAAACTAAAAATTTTAGGTACTTTTAAAAATATATCTATACTATTTATAAGAAACACCAACACACATCAATGTAATAAAAATAAATATGATAATGTTATAATTTTTTATTTAAGGACCACCCTATTTATAAAGATCTAGAAACAATGATTTTATATTTTTTTGCAGGCATATCAAATTTTTTAGCAAATATTGAATTATTATTTGACCATGTTTAATCTTGCAAATATGTTTACCAAATAAAACATATCACGTAGAAGATTTGGGAACCCAACCGAATGATATATATAGTAGAATAATATGTAATTTTTTATATGATTACATATATAACAATAAAATTTCTAACTCAAATCATTAAAATAAAAAATAATAATAACTAAACATAATACAAAAAATATCATTTCTTGATTAAAATTCAATTACATTGTAAACCGTAATAAAAAAATAATATCATGAATAAGGACTAAATATCCCAGTGATTATCCATGCATTATAACTCTATTTTTGGTGAATATTTAATTAATGTAAACTGATAATAAAATACTACAACCAAATAATAAGATATTATGAATCCTTGAAACCTAATAATAGGTAATTATAATATCATAATTCAAAAATGATTTCAATTTTCCAAGAATTATATTTTTTAATAATGTAAATTAATGTACAAGATGAAGAATATATTTTTATGTATATAATAAAGAAGAAATATAATTCTAATATTATAATTTAGTACTATTTAATCTCAATTAATTCATTCCAAACAACATATTTAATTCCCATCTTTTTAGAGGCACATTATGTTTTCTATTAATTGAAAAATAATAAAAAAATTGGTTGTCAAAAAATATGTTAAATGATTTGTTGAGTGTACAAACTTTTTAATTTACAATAATTATTAAATTAATCCAAATTAAAAATGTAACTACCTAAAATAATAAAAAGTTAGTTTCCTTATTAATATAATTTATATGTGATTATTCAATTTTCATCATTTAACAAGTTCATCAAAAAAACATGAAAAAAATTAGTAATTTTTTTTTTCAAATTGCAATAGAAAAATTATTCATAGATGAGATTATGTGTGAGAATAATAATGATATTAAGAACCATGAATAAGGGTAAATAAATTAATAATTATATCATGAATTTGGTTTAAAAATAGTGTATTTTTTTTCCTACTCGGAATATTGTAAAGGTTCATCAAGAATACTGTGTGAAAAGTAGATGAGATATATATATCAAAGTACCATTATAAGGTATTTGGTGAGCCTAAAGAAACATATTTTTTTCTAAACTATTTCATGGGAGAATTATTGGTTATAAATTTTCTTTGAATTTTCACCTTTTCATCTTAAAAGATCAATTACATGTGAATTTTCACACATAGTTTTCTCCAAATTGTTTCAATCACCCCAATTTATCTGTAAAATAAAAAATTATTTATTTAATTTAAATCTATTAATTTTATTGAATTTATGATTCCAAGGCAATGATACGTTCCATAGTTTTGTGTTTTAATGACTTTCTTTAGATAATACTTTATTTAATTATACCTTTACTTTTGTAGTATAACATTTTGATATATATTTGGTCATTTTTTATGAATATATGATTAAATACTTGTATAAGACAATGATTACACTCTATTTAGGTAAACTTAATGTATAAATTTTATTTAATTAATTTATTTATGTTTTTTTTATTTTAGGGAATTTGGAAATTTTTCTTAATATGACCTCATGTAAATGAATGAGATTCTATTTTATTATAATTTTTTTTGTTTAAATTAATAACTGTTAGAATATTTTCATACATGGATAACTACTTTTATATTTTTTAACAAATACATGAATAATTTTTTAAAATTGAGTGTATTGGAAATTATGAATTTATTGTATTATAAATAAAAATGAAATGATTTAAGTATGGGATTTTTATGTATAAGTTATTCTAAATAAAAATAATGGAGTGTTTTTGGGTGATTTATGATTTTAAATTGATTATAAAATGGTTTAAGATTCCAAATATAACTAATGAGATAACTAGTTCAATAGATTATATGATGAAATTAATAAAATTAAACATTAAAAATAAAGTATTTGTTAATGTAATGTGTTTTAAATGGTTAAATGATAATGCAATATTATGATGAATTATTTTTAAATAATTATATATTAATATTATAGTATAATTTATGAGTTATTGTGATAATAAGTGATTATTGTGGGATAATACATGTGTTTGGATATGACATGTCTTGTTTCAATGCATGAGTCTGTCTACAATGAGATATAGGTAAGGTAATGTGATTTAGTTTTTTATAATAAAATGGTAGTAATGATATATGTTTTGATGTGTAATGAAAAAAAATAAGGTATGAAATTTTTTTTGTGGCTTGGTAAGATAAATAAAGTTTGATTTTCTTTCCATTTTTATTTGAAATAAATTGTTAAATCAATTTTTATTCATTTTATTATACAAATTTAAAAAAGTTAAATCTCAAAAACATGTTTGGGTTCATCTAAATCAAATAAAATATGTTTATTTCACACACCATATTTGTACACACCATGAAAATTTACAAATTCTATTCATCTTGATTCTTATAACAAAAATGACACTTTATTGGTGGATAAGGTCTGGTTGGATCATTAAGATTCATTTACATATATTGGAGAAAATATCTATGGGGATGAATCTCTTATTATCATATGGTTTTTTTCTATATTACATCATATAGAAATATAATCAAATTTTAAATATAATTTTAATATTTCTTTGAAATTACATGAAAATGGAAAACCTATTAGGATTTTATTTAGTAATATTTGTATATTTATATTTATTTTTTGTTTGTTTTGTTTAATTTTTAACATTTCTTTATATTTGTAAAGTTTAATTATATAGTAAATTTCTCCCTAATTTATTGCTATACCTAAATCACGAGCCACTATACTATAGTTATTGGATATTAAACCTATGGTCCTATGTAATTTTACATTGCTATCATAATTTTTTCTATGAGGGATAAAAAAAATCTGGTTTAGAAAATATTTTTAATTACACGATTTTGTATTTTTTAGTATAGTTAAAAATAATATATATTTGTTGAAACAAGAAAGAAATGTTTTTTATATGTGTAAAGTAAACTGATTGAAATATATGTTTATGTTTTAAAATAATATTGAAATTTGAGTAAATTTATTTTTGAATAATTATTATTTATTAACATTTAAGATATTATTTTTCTAGTGTTATTGATTTGAATTTGGATGTTATGACATGTTGTAATTTTCCTATATCATTTTCAACATATTGGAGTAAACAATAAGGGTAAATTCATGGGATTGAACACTTACTATAAATTTACATGGGAAAAAACATTATTTATATAATAATATAATTTATAATTTAACATATCCATTCCCAAATAAATTATTATTTGTGAATATTTAATGTATAACTAGTAAAGAAATTTCTATGATATTATTTCATAGAATTGATGATTACATTATATATACATGTTTTGGATAATGATTTATGGGTTTTTTGAGATATAATTTTCATTTTTTATTACTAATTTATGTTTTATATTAATGTGACATGATACCTGGTATATTTTTATGGTCATCCAGAGCATAAATTTAATCAAGAGTGACATATTATATAGTATGTAGTGGTTTATGTTGAGAATGTCCTAACAGTAGATGATCCTAAAGAACTTTCTAATGTATATATCATTTTGTGACTAATTAAGGTTCATTAATATTTCAATCAGGGTGTTCTGAGAGAAGTAGTGAAAGTAGTAGCTAATATAACTTGACATTTTATGGTGCAATATCCTTTGAATTTTAGAGAAGATATTTGACCTTAGGGTGTATAAGAGTGTATTTAGAGGATAAAATTGATTTAAAACATGATACATTATATAGAGAATCAAAATCCAAGACTTACGAATTTATATTTAATGGGTTGGAATGCCATTTGTGTGACGTTCAAATATATGATAAGTGGACTAAGGACAATAATTTAAATGGATTATAGAGTTTATTGTATGAAATTTATAATTCCAATACATTAAATACAGTTAATGATAAATAATTATTAAATATAATGTAATGTAATACATTAATTATGATGTATGTGACTAAGATGACTAATTTTCTTTAGTCTAACACAAATTCATGGAGTATACAATTCTATAAAGGCTATGATTTTTTGGATTATATTGTGACAACTATTTTATAGTTAGGAAAATCTCAAATATTTTCTAACTTATATGGTGGTGGGAAAAATGTTATTGGTAATATTAAAGTACTTGAGTTCAATTTATAAAACTTTTATTGTTGAATTAGTTGGAGGTTATGAGAGTACAACATCAGCTATACGAAAATAAAATTTTATGGAATATCTTAATGGTAGTGATAGAATAGAAATCCATGACTATGAAATATTATTTATTATTCTTATTTTCAAGGAAGGACTCCAATAGTGTGCTTCCTATGAAGTTGTATAGTACATTTTATATCTATAAAAATGGGTGAATCAATAAATCCAAGTTTTATGAATTATTTTGAAATATTCGATGTTCTTTAAGAGGATATCACAGTGGTTGAGGGTGAGGTATTACATTAAATGAGATGTTTGCATCTTAGAGAAATATTTTATTGACAAGTTTTAGTTGAGTTTTTTTATGATATGTCTTCTCATTATGGTGGATGATGTCAATATTTTTTGATTTAGAATTCATGTATTTATTGAGGGTTTCAATGAATTTAATGTTATAATTGAGTAGTGGGAAAACAAACCTTATTAATAGTTTATATAGTTCCTAATGATATCAATGATATATATTATACATTATATGGTTATATACCAGTCAAATCGACTTTTATATGTATTCAATTTATAAATGATACTTCTAATTGTTTTTTTTGTGTGTGATTTGGGTTTTAATTTTTAATATATATTTTGTGCAGCGAACATGGACGAACTACCAGTATTGAGGATGATGCATTTTATTACGTATTATACTTATATTATTATTATTATTTTTTAATAAATCATTATGATTTTTTATTTTATACTTTTATTTTTTAACTTTAATCATGAGTACATATTTTTTATCAATTTTAAAATACCACATTGTTTGATATCATGGACGAGTGTGATTTTTATTTTCAATGAATTTATATTATAATTTGATGTGTAATTAGGATTTTCATGTTTGTTAAGAAGGACTTTATTTTAGGAAGCTAAAGAACACCACATATTTGGTAAGAGGGATTGTGTTTGATTTTTTTCATGAGTGTAGTTTTTTTATTTTACATTAAATTAATGATCATTGTCTTAATTAAATTGTAAGTGTGTATATTTTTTCTAGGCCGTTTTCATTTAGAGTTGTATAGTTTTTTGGGAGAGTTTTCATATTTTAAAGACCTGTATTAAAATGGGGTTTTATTTATAAAAGCAATTAAAATGAATAATGATTTTATTAGGAAATTAATTCAATGTTTTTTTGTTATTAAATTATTTTATATATATTTTTAATATATTTAAATGATAATAAATCAGTATCATAATTATTTATTTGTTAGAAAATTTTTAAATATGCATTTATAAATGTTTCATCACCCTTATGCAACACCCATCCCAATCATACGAGTATACCGTTTATGTAATCTATGAAAAAAAGTTATATCATGATTTATTTGAGTTTAGGTGATTGAGGAATCTTTGTTCTGGCTCAGTAAGACATATATAATTTATATAAGCTCTTCTTTCTTGTTTCTGGACCATATTTTCCAAGTCATGTGCACATATCCTCTCTCCACAATCTATTTAGATGACGCATATTAATGTTTCTTCAACACATGTTGTAGACACTACATTTTTTCACGGGGATGAAAAAGAGACCAAGGGAAATATATTTGGAATAAGAGAATAAGAGAAATAAAGAAGGAAATGAATTGAAAAAGACACCAAAGATTTATTTTACCAGGTAACCCAAAGAACCTTCATCACCCAAGGTACCTACGCATCATCTTACATAATCGGCCTACGTTAGATACCTAGTGAGACACATGAGTGAGATATAACCTTCACCCAAGGCCTAATATTTTCCTATAACTAGGACCCAAAGATCTTAATTTTTGTGGAAACATTTCTCAAAGGCCTCTTGAATCTATGATCTCCCTATTCCTTCGCTCAAGCCTTATTAAACCTTTTAGGTATCTTTTTAAAACCTAAATAATGGGAAATTAAATGTGGATAATGAAACTAAATTCCTTCCCAAGTTTAAAACAAATAAAACCTATTCAATACACTTGCTCACCTCGTGGTTAACAAACACTAGTGCGGGGTCCCCTTCCTTAACTAGGCACCTCTGTGAGAAACTTCCTGGATCACCTACAGAAACCCATGAAGGCTTGATAAATGCCTTTCCCAAGTGTAGTTGACTAATTGGTACATCACCTAGGGTACCACCAGTTGACCCAATCCTATCTAAGTGGAGCACCCCTTGTGTGAACCTCCCTTGGCTCGACCAAAACTACATGTACAAACTCCCTTGGTTTGGTCTAACCTCTATCCTATTCAATCCACTCATCAAGATTTATTCAATTCCACCTATGGCATGGACTATCTTACATTGGCTCCCTTATTTTAGAGGAACCAGATTGAAATCCCCTCTGATGATTCTAAACATGGAAAATCATGGCGAGTGGAACATCAGTGTGCCCCCCATCTGGGTTAGCATTCCTATGGTTAGAGGTTTCCCACACCTGTCTAGTTGGCTGATTAGGGTCCTCAGGGTGCATTTGAGTGTCTATCCTCTTGGTCACGACGACCCCTATCCCATAAATAGAATCAGGATGTTCCTGGTCTTATATAACGGGGTTTTGACCATGTCCTCACTTTATTATATATAAGACCGGGATCCTATAGTTATTAGTGGGGAGAATAAGGATTGCAATTTCTTTTTAATTAAACATTGAATGAGATCCTCATCCCTTGTTACAAGACACATTTTATGGCATCTTTCTGAAGAGTAAGCCACTATAATTTTTGGAAGGACCTATTCTACTTCATTATATCCCCATTTTCCATACGTTGGACCCATTCCATGGTAAAGTGAAGATTGGTATGTTCTGAAGGCCCACACTCTTCCACAAGTGGAGAAGGAGATGTTTTGTTTACGAGATCATCTAGTTCCTTCTTTTCCACCACTTTCAAGTAGGACTCATCCCGAATCATGTGGGCACAGGGGATAGCCATGAACAAGACATCCACACCATCATATGAATGTTTTGGTAGAGAATCATCCTTTTAATATTCTTATCACCTTCATTTAGAGTGCCTCCATAGGTGTGGGTCCTCAAGGCTATGTTTCCAACCTAAGGGAATAGTGGAATGTGTGGATTCCTAGATATCTCATTTCATATTGTTTATGACACTGATCATGATGCTTGTGGTCTTAGAGGTTGACAATGGTCATAAAATCAACATGATCCCAAGCCTTTTGGGCATCATTCCAAGTGTAATCCCCTACCCAAATCAGGGACTCCTACTAGGTATATGCCCAAAATTTTCAATAATTGGGGAATCCTAATTTGCAGTAAGTCCCAATTAAACATAAAAAATTTGAGAAGAATCCTCAAGATTATGTTCCAGGAAAACATCAAACAACTTGAGCATCCTCCTCAGGAGTAAGTCCCAATCAACATAAAAAATCTGGGTATCTTCCTTAGGAGTAAGTACTATCCAAAATTCAAAATATTTTGGAATCCTACTAAGGATTAAGTCCCAAAAGAACATTAACTAATCTAGGAATCCTCTTCAGGATTATATCCCAAACAAACATTAAATAATTTGGGCATCCACCACATGAGTAATTCCCCAAAAAACAACTATCAATCTAGGCATCCTCCTCAAGAGTAAGTCCCAAAAAAACTTCAAAAAATCAATCCATCATCCTCAAGAGCTATTCCTAAAACAAAACCCCCAAATCTCCATGATTAAATCCACTTATCATGGCCTAAAAGTCATTCATATGGGAATCAATTTTTGGAATAATCATCAACACAATCTACTCAATGATCTATACTCTCCTATGAGACAAACCTTTTAAGATCCTATATAGTAATAGTTCATCACAAATTATGTATGTGGGATTTTATTCCCATAAAAATGGGATACATATAAATTTTCCCTATGGTGCAAACCCAATCTCTAAAAATATACCCTATCCTTTATGGGCCTCATTGTCAATAGGGACTAATTCAACTTTGAAATTCACATCCCTTTCAGGTTCCCAGGGTTTATTTAGCATATTTACCACACCAAAAATTGACTAGGAACCTTTTTCTAAGTCATTTTTTATTTCATGATGCTAAACTGCGCAGTTTGGTCATTATCACATGACCTTAAAAGGTACGATGTTCCCCATTAAGTGGTATCAAACTGTATGGGTTGTAATTCCTTTCAAGAGGAAACATAAGAATCTAGACACATGTATTTGATACCAACATTAAAAAAACTGCCCTATACCTGGATATAAACATACTCTAGAGTTCCCCAATATGTGGTTAGAAACCATTATTATCATAATAAAAAACAAAGAATCTCTAATCAGTACCCAAATAGATACCATTGATGGAGAGCCTTAGATACAAACATATATTTCTATTGAATAATAACACCAGGTTAATAGAGACGATTATGAGTTCTATACATGCTTTATTGATTTTTAATTAAAGGGTGACCTTTATCAAACCATGGAATTAATAAAGGATTTTCAAACATATCTTAAATCTAGAAGAGAGTCCTAGAGTAGGAAATAATTCCCCCCAAAGGGTGTAATGAGCCTAACCACATAACCTCTCGACCAATGTTTGTTTTTAATCATCATATGATTAATTCAACCAGTGAGTACCTATCCTTGGAATATAGGTCCTCATGGATAAATAACCATTGGGTGTTTTTGGTTCCATGAACATACCCGCCTGAAACCTTTCGGAGATAGTATTATGGATGTGAATTATTGAAAAAAACTCAAACTCCTAAATCAACCATTGGGATGAAACTAATATTATCCAGGTAAGAAATAGAAATGGTGGACCCAGCATGAATCTTTAACAAAAATAATAGTGTCACCCATCTGTCAGGAACCTTTTTCAATTGATGAAATTGGTCCAAACAAGATAGTATATTATGCACATGTTCATTCAAATGAGATTCTTCTTTGAGGGGGTTTTCATCGTTTGTGTTTTTCATCTATCTAGGAACTTCTTTCCAATTAATCCCTTCAATACAATGTCTTCCTTCATTCTACCATGAATATACACCCCATAAACTACTCACATTGGTTCTTCCACCAAACAAAGGATTCCATTACCAACCCAGTATCTTCAACATTGGTTCTCTGATGTGCTAGTTTTGGAGTACCATCAAAATGGTACCATCTCGACTATAGTGGCTTCTTGATAGGCCCTATAGCTCACCATACCCTACCAATCATATAGTCAGTGATGATCAGTGGTCTATAAGTAGATGGAGCCAACCAACTACTACAACCATTTCAGGAGCTTATCCCAAGAAGGTGACAACCAATTCCTCTCGTATCTTAGGAAGGTGGATCATGAGGACACATGAAGCTTCATCCAGAGGACACAATCTTCCTTATAAAGGGATCCTTCCATTAATCACCACCTCCAATGCCACATAGTAATAATCCCACAATATGACTAGAGATTCATCCTCAACCGACTGACCCAGGTCATCCAGACCCGAGCATGCAAGACCAACCATGAGAGATATAATCTATCATAAAATCATTAACATTCCATCAATAGTTCTAGAGGGATGTAAACATAACTCTTCCCCAAAAATGGAAAGACTCATCTGCACATCACATCAGAGAAGACACACACCTCTCCTCCCATCCAGGAGGGTTATGTGGAAATCTCCCCCATAATATATGGAAAACCAAATTAGGAATATTCACCCACTCCAATTGGAGGTAATCGACATATCCCAATAGCCTCTCCAAGGTGGGAACAAATACATACCTAGCAAAAACCACTTCCCCTAGCAAGAGGCCCTAGTAGAATGAAAGAAGGAATCCAAAAATTAGCCTAAAAAATGATAACTGGAAGAAATAGATACAAACTATGATCTTTCTATACTTAATGCTAGATTTATTATAGACCTCATACACATAGAAGTGAAAAATCAAGATATTTCACCCCATTAACAGATTATGAGTGCAATTGTAGTAATTCTGATAGCCCTCTCTTGATAATTCACACCATGAAGGCCTACATCATTTCAACAATACGACCAATCTTGAGAGCCCACCTCTTGATGAGAGCCATGAGAGACCTCTATGTGGCTAGAATATCAAGGAGAAAGTGGGTTCTACCCTTACTATAATCCAGCATGGTGATCCACTCTATGATGGAATTTTCTGTGAAAGTTCACTTTGCATTATTTTTTTATGTTTCCAAGATAATTATCAAATTTGAAATTTAGTGATGATAAAAATCTCTTGTCGTGAAGCACTTGAAAAAAATAAATAAATTCATGTCTGATACCCTTTAATTTTTATGTGAAATAATTTCTCAATTAGAAGATAGCCTGAGCTAATGGTCATTCTCCAAACCAGACTTGGGTCACTCAACTTTCAGTACAACGGAGGAAGTCCCTAATAATATCATCGCTTTTGATAAAGCGTTCAAGAAGAATCCAATATGGTAACACCAAGTATAGTAAACTCCAAAAAATATGAATATGGAATGATAAACATTAGAAAAAATTGTCTAAATATGATATATTGGTCATGTGATATCCTCTAGCCATAACTCAACACAATATTCCGGAGGCACTGTCAGAATATTTTTTGTATGACATGTGCCTCAATACATGGGAAAATATTAATCACATGAGAGAGAAAGTGTTACCCTATTATGTGTATCAAAGTAATTTTATTGCAATAGATGATAAGAAATTCCAAATTGTCTTGGTAGATCTGCTGGATAAATGAAATATATAGAAAAATCAAGGATCCCTTCAACAGGAATGTTTCATTGCATTAAAAATATTGATACAACTGATCCTAGATTCCCCATCTGGTGTCTATATCATAGGATGGGGTGGACACAAAGAGTTAAATATTACCACATTCCCCATCTATCTAATCCTTCTTACTGATGTATCATGAAATTTCATATCCTCGGATCAGATCATGAAAATGGACCCTGTTCAAAGCTGGAGATTTACTCAACAAAAACAGGCCTCGAACAACTCTCACCAACATTGGGACAAAATAATGAATTATTTTGAGATATTTCATCAACAAGATTATGAAAAGGTCAAGTAATATTCTTGTTTAGGAGAAGCTATCTTCTAGATAGAGAATATGCCTGAAATAACGCAATGATCTTTAGAAACATGCGATGCGAGAGAATAACTAATGATGCACCCATAACATGTTTGATAAAAAATATATAAAATTATAAGGGAAACTATAATAGTAGTATCCAAAATATCTCAGGAACAAACCCATGTCATAGGGTTGGATAATTCTTTAACCCATCCTTCAAAGTCAGTAAAATATACCCAAAGAGTGGTGACATTTTTTAGATTCAAAGGGGTCGAAAATAACTTGAGAGGGGAGAGAATTAGGGTATAGTTATCCTTTTCCAAATTCATCCTTCCCCAATATATCTTCACCTACTTATTATGATGGTCACTTCATTTTATTACTTATGTTTATGTTTATCTTATCCATTCAAAATCTATTAGATGATGATGCATGAAAATTGATGAATTAAATAAAGCACATTGAAACAAATATTATTACTTAGCTCACCCTCACTGAGCTACATCCAAATATCACACAACAAAAATGTGATGATTTAAAAAATTTACTAAAGTGGAAAACCATTACAATTTTTTGAGTGGACTCACAATCCCTCTAGTTTTACAACCAATCAAAAATTGAAATCTCACTTCTCTCCACACTCATGTCCTTTTACTGCTCCTTCAGAAGAATCCTCCTTTGATTACTTGAATAAATATGTTTAACACCTCATTTAGTGTATCTTTAAGTTTCACTTTCATTCACATGATAAATACCACTTTTCCAAATATTTACTCGGAAATCCTTTATTTCTCACACTTTTCCTTTCACGTGCCCTTTGGTCATATTTTGTGCATATTTACTACCATTTACAAAAAATATATGTTTTTTCATTCAAGTAAAACATACACACAACAATTATGAATTTTTCATAACTCCCTTTGTAATTTAGACCAAAGTTCCTTTTTCACTCAAATAATATTTTATTCATTTCTTCACACAAATCATTCTTCACACAAATTTATGTATTACTTATGAAATATTACATAATTCATAGGCGATATTTTCTCTAAGGGTTGGGATACACAACTGATGGTTTAGATGTTAATATATATACCTGATGACCCTATTCGAAAGTATCTCACCCAATATCCACTTTTCTCTCAATAGTTAACTAAGTGTGGAAGTTTATTTTTGTCATTTTATTTGGTGAGTAACTCTCTTTCACACAAATCACTTAATTTTAATTTCATAGGTGCATGTAACTCGTCCTTTGTGCTGAAAAAATATTTTACACGGTTCTATACTTTTCTAAATTTCGATGAGATTATACTAAAACATATCCTGCACACAATATTTCAATTTAGCTTCATTATTTCACCCATATTCCTTTTCCAAAAACACATTTCTCTAGTATCTAAATTTTGGACTGATTTTTTTTCAAAAAACAGTAAATGGCGAAAAAATGAATAAAAACTTTTTGTATAGCCTAAAGGGTGTCCATTCCATTATCTTGAATATCTATCAACATAGGTTTTCAAAAATATATCTAGAAATCCACACATTACTATAGAAACATACCTTTTCAAAAAACAAAATCAACCAAAAAATAAACAAATGTAACATTAATGGTGTTTTTCCAAAAAAAGTGAATGGGAATAGACCTAACCCTCAGTGTTGGGGGATTTTCACCTAAAAAACCTCCTCTATAGTAGAGATCAATCTAATTCTAATTAGTGGAAGTGTATTAGAGTGAATACTTCTAGTATGCCCCATCCCGTATTCATGTATCCTCATCAATAATTTGCATGACCAAAATGACTAGAGATTTTATAAGTATCACTCTCCACCAAAAAAATCCTAAAGAATCATCACAAGAAAAGATAAGGCATCATGGAGAGTGTTTTAAAATTCATCCCTGAAAATGAACTGATAAAGTTCTTGTGGTTCATTTCACACAATAAATATCATTAATTCCACCCTTGGAGACTCTATAGATCACAACGAAAATTTAGAGAATGATTCAGAAGAGTTACTTAGATCTCATAATGGTGTCCATACTGAAACAATTGAAGGATGTGTGCATAATTGGAATCAGAATACCTCTATTAATTTTGTATTTTTTTCAAATAATATATCCTTATGTCCTCGAAAGGAATCCAATAAATAAAAGGTTAATGGTCAAATTATGCCTCCCCTATTTCATGGTGAGGTTTAACCCCGATCGCTTGAGGAAAGATTAGATCGACCTGAGAAAGAGATGAAATAATATAGGATAATCAATGTTGAGATAATATAAGGTAGTTTTACTTCTGGACACAACAATCAAGAATATCCTCAACTCACACCACCAACTAGAGTACCTCACCAAAGAGGACTCATCAAAGTAATTGAAGTGGACATGGAACACTTGATCAAAGTGGGATACTGACCACCAATATACTTGGATCCCACAATAGAAGACCAAGAATTTTCACCATTGTGTTTAAAACCTGAACAGGTCTAGGTTCATCCTTATATGACTATCTTTATGGGCTACCAATGAAAAATACCAGTGGTACCACCACCCATGGCCGTACCAGCAACTGCACCAGGTCATGATATGGCCCAACTAAACATTCCAGAAGGGATCATGAATGATCTTGAGTCACTCAATGCTTGATTAGAATCCATTATGGAACAATAAGAACTAATAAAACTATAAATTAAGAATTTAAATGAATGATTATATGCAAATATTCAACTATCGAACAATGAAAATACAATATTTCCCATTTTCAATTTTTTCAGAGACCCAAAGAGAAATTTGATGCATTTCATCCTTCATTGGGACCCAATGACAGAGACCACTAAATAATATGAGAGAGTAAATCTTAGGTTATTATTGAAATCAATTTAGAGTAAAAAAATTACAGCATACATGAGTTTGAAGGCTCAATCATTTATGGGGTGGGAAGAAATCTTTCAGAAATTTCTATTCTGATTATGATCAATGCTGTAGAAGAAACCAATATTCAATCTCAAAAACTACTAACTGAAGGAGAATGAATAGGTGTCCAATTTTGTTTCTTCTTGGAAAGGATTTATATACTCATTAAAGACACCATTACATAAATAATAACTATTTCCCATCAGTATAGGGAATCTTCATGGTGAGTTGTGCACACCATTGATTCATGTGAAAAACCCAGGAGGGTTTTAGGACCTTACTGCGAGTTCCCCAAAAGTAGAAGACACTATTTCAGAGACCAATGAAATGTTAAGGAAAATTCCATAAACTCAAATAAGTAGAATAAAAAAATCATAGGCATCCACTATTACACTTATGCATGCCCATGTACCCACTCCCACTCTATATTCTACACCATATCATGTAGCCACACCTCCTGAACATCATAAATAAGCTCACATCATCAGGATGATGAAAAAGAGAAAAGGTGAAAATAGTTTGAGGATATGAAAAACAAGGTTTATTCTTTATGAAATCACCAATTACCAGACTACTTCATATTGATATGGGAAAAATGTGATAAAGATTCCAAAGCCTAGGACACCTAGAAAAGATGGTGAAAAAGATATCCAAAATTATTGTCCCTTCCATAAAGCTCTATAGAAAAAAATTAAATATTGTGTTGTTTTTAATTACCTACTATAGAATATGGTGGTCTTTAGGAAATTGAAGTCAAAATATTTGTATGCCCCGGTATCAAGTTCCTCTACCACCGAAATAGGGGAAAAGAATGAATATAATGAAGTTAAAATAAAGGGTATGAATAATTTCACTGACCAGATGGTCAGAAAAATGATCAACTGAACTCATTCTATCATTTGAGAAAAGTTGAAATTAATGAATCTTCCGCCATCCGCTCTCACTACAACACATCCATCATCATCGATAGCTAAGTCCACTAAAATATAATCATCCAAAAAGAGACATGTCAAGAAGGTTATGAAGAAATCATGAGAAGATGAGATTGTGTCAAGGTTGAAGTCATCCTTAACCTTAGTGGACTTCATCCCAAAAGTCCCAAAGGCATAGCACTACCCTTCCAAATGGTAAAATAAGAGTCTAACCACTAGACCAAATCTCCATCATATAAGGAGTTTATTTTTTGGTTCTGTTAACAATATTCAGTTAATGGATCTTTTTTCAAATAATGGACATTATTATGAACCCAAATTCCATACACCTGATTGGGAGACTAGGGGAATAGGCAATCAGATTCAAGGATACTGGGGAAGATGTAGTCATTCCTAGATTCACTAAATCAACCATGTCCGTACACTAATTATCTATGGAGATAATAGTCAAGGGGGAGATCTCTAGAAATCTAAAAAGGAATAAGGGGATTCCTACAAGAATGATAAGGCCTTCCATGAAATGATTTCCTATATGATTGATTAATGGAAACATCATAGTCTAATCAACCTCGGAAGATAGGTAGACCTAGCCGACCCAATCCACCAAGAGAGGAAGTACCTTTGACTCCCATTTCAAGGACTGATTCATCTACACCTGGAATATCACCTTCAAAATCACATGTGAAAGAATATCACCATGCTAGAAAATGTATACCTCTATATGATAAGTACGATGTCTTGAATAAATTTCCCTTGGTTCCAACCAAGTTATCAATCCTGGTTTCCCTGAATCTATCAAAAGATCTTCGAGAAGAACTCATTAAGGCCTTGTAAAGTCCTTATAAATTTGAAACTTGGGTTATTGCTACTGAAATATATTGGGTAGGGAATGAACCTATAGAATTCAATATGATTATCTCTTTCATAGACTAGGATGAAGATTCCATCGTATAGGGATGCATCATCACCTTTTACATAACTGAAAGGATAAAAGACATTGAAATCCGATGATCCTTCATTAACAAAGGATCATGAGTCAACCTTATCCCAATCCAGTCACTTCATCAATTGGGTATCAATAAATACCACTTGTCCCACTCTAAATTAATTTTATAGTGTTATGGAACGAATTATAAAAATATTATAATTTAAATCAAACTAAGGAACCAATTTAAGGACTTCATATTTGAATCCGAATTTATGGTTTTTAGATATGATACAACCTTCAATGTATTTTTGGGAAGACCTTGGATACATCAGCATGAAACTATAAATTTTTCATACCATCAATTTCTCAAGTATTATATTAGAGGTCAAATTGGGACATTACATGGTGAAAATTCCCAATTCATATTATATGAATCAAAATACATTGACGCATCATTCTACTAGAAAGAAGGGAAATAATATGCAGTTGATAATGTCACCCGGGTCAATGCACCAAATGGTTTGGAGATAATTCTAGGTAATCCTTTAAAACAACTTAGTGCAGAGTAAGTGCTCACCATAAACACAATTGAAGAGTTGGGTCCAAATTTAAGCACACATATAAGTAACTATTTGATTTCAATTATGAAAATTGAGCTCGATTTCATTGGAGAAGTTGTCAAATCAATAAGGAATAATGAAATCCTGGATGAAAATGTCTCTATTCCATTCACTGGGCTCCAACAAAGCTTTATTTCATAAATGTTACAAGAAGAAGTTATCATGACACTAGTATAAAATAAAAAGGATAATCTTCTTACACTCGTCTCCCATTTAGAACTCAAAGAATGATTTATATTAGCAAGAAAGAATGAAATGGTTTCCTTATCTTACAGATTTCTAGATAATGAATCCCCTCTACCCTCAAAGGAACTTTCTTCTCAATTTACTTCGTAGCCTGAGGCGAAGACTGTTAAGAATGATAAATAAGAATAAGTGGAAGAAATTAGGGATCCCCAAAAAATATTTTAATACGGTGTATCCAAAACTGTTGAGGAGAACAATTAGAAAATTTAGGGTACAAAAGAAGGTCCACAACCAACTTTGATTGGTGTGGACATGTACCTCCAATGAAAAGAAACTATATAATTCATTCCTAAAGTTTCACCTAGATTTGTTTTCCTAAATTTAAAAGGAGATTTTTAGACTTGACCCAAAGGAGGCCACCCTTTATCTGGGATTACCAGAATATCATCGAGGATAATAGGATACAACTAGAAGTACACTCCCGAATCATCCCTACAAAATTGAGGCAGAAGTGGAAAAAATAATCAAGGTTAACTTCATCTGAGAGGAACAATATCCCAAACGGATTTCCTGCATTTTCTCAATGAAGAATGAAAATAGTAAAAATTTGATTTTGGATCAACTTCAGAGATCTAAACCAGCATTTCCTAAATTATGACTTCACTTTTCCTATAACAAAACTCCTTATTTATGCAATGGCTAGTTATGATGACCTCTATTTGATGGATGGATATTCAAAGTGAAACCAAATTTATATGGAACCATAAGATGATTCATCCATATCCTTCAGATCCTCCAAAGAGTATTCTTTTATTGGAAAAATCCCCTTGGCTTATAGAACACCGGTGCCACATAACAACATTCTGTGAAAATAATATTCAAACCCTTCCTTGTAAAGTTTTTCTAATGTCATATTGATGATATAGTGGTTGAATATCGACAATCTTATAACCAATTAGCTGACTTAGAGTCCATTTTCATCAATATATGATATAATAGCTTGGAGATTAACCATTAAAAATGTTCTTTTGGGGTAACTTCAAGTAGGTTTCTTAGATATGTTGTGATCTATCCCAACATTGAAGTAAACCTTAAAAAATTCCATTAATAGAATATTATCTCCTATAAAGCTTAAATAATTGAGATGAATTCTAGGAAACATAGCCTATATGAGGCGCTTCATAGAAAACCTTAAAGGTAAGTGTTTTACCTTCACTAGAATGATGAAGAATGGAGTCACATGTCATTGTACCTTTGACTGCCAAGGATCATTTGAAACCCTCACTAATTTCCTCTTATACCCAATAGTATTAACTCCACTTATTGAGGGAAAAAAATTATCCTATATGTGATGGCCTTGGAGGGATCACTGGGTGATTTTCTCTCACAAAAGAACATCGCTGGAAGGAAAACAATCTATATTATCTTATTCAGACCATGCATGATGTTGAGACTTGTTATTATGATATAGAGAAGAGATTTCTGGTGTCAATATTTGCATTCTAAAAATTAATCCACTACCTGCAGCACCATGAGATCCAATTGGTCTCTCGCAATAACCCACTCAAATATATCCTCATCCGTTCTATATTGATAGAACATATGGAACAATGGGTAGTTATAATGAAGTAATATGATATACAATTCATTCCTTAAAAAGTAGTGAATGGATAGGAATTGGTACATTTTTTTTTGTAGAGCACCCTTATGTAGAATCAATGTCGTTAATTATTGAACTTCAGAATGGAGAGATATTCTCTATTCCGGGAAAATCCAAAATGTGGCAGATGTATTTTGATGGCACATTCATGTGAACCCCTAGAAAGATATTGGAAGACCCTAAGCTCAACAATAATGGGTTAGGGGATGTGCTTATCTCCTCATATAAGAGAGGCATACCACACTCCTTCATATTATCATAAGAATGTTCCAACAATTCGGGGGTATATCTTTCCCCATTACAGGCCTAGAACTAGCACTCCAAATAGTGATGAACCACCAGGAGGTGAAATGAGACAAATAGTTAGTAATCAAACATATCAACGGGAATTACACCATAAAAAAAAGAAGATTTCACCCCTTCTTGATTATGCCTGAAGGTAAATGGAAGAGTTCCCCTTAGAGCCAAAACTGACTTATGTCCTGCAAGCATAGAATTCCTAGGACGATGAACTAAAAAATGGAACTATAGTTCTGTCAAATCCAAACTGAGATGAGACATTCATAAATATTTCCCATTGCTGCATGTTCTCACCAGTCTTTCATGTCATAACAATGGAGATAAATGTAGTCAGCCCTGTCCCTGAGTTGTGTGGCCCTGCCACATGTTGGATTTCACTCATCATAGAGTACCCACAATATAGATTACTTCCATCAGATAGAACTAGGATGGAAAAAATCTAGTGGTTAGTATTCAATTTCACTATTTATGATGAATCAGATCACTAAAAGGTCCTCTAAAAACAAGGACTTGATGGATTCATTCCAAAATGTATTGATGGAGAAGAGACTACAACTATCATTAATGAAGTACATGTAGAATATTGTGGTTCCCACGAGTCTTGGTATAGGATTTATAATCAAATATAAATATTAAGACACTCATGGCCTTCGATGATTTAGGATTTCATAGAATTGACCAGAAATGTCATTCATGCCAAGTGCATGCCAACTTCATCCATCACCCCCAGTGATTCTACACACAAACAAATACTCCTAGAAATTCTTCATATGGGGATTGTATGCTCCATCTGTGGACAAGTAGGTTAAATACATTTTAACTTATTTTGATTTATTCTCCAAATGGGATGAGGAGATACTCCTCAAATAAGTCAGGTCCAAAAGAATTTTTTATCTTTTTGAAGTCCAACATCATTATAATATTGGGTTTCAATCATACCATACTGATGGAAAATGGCACAAATTTCGGTTCTACAGAGGTAGATAGCTGTATCCGGATTAAAATATCAAATCCAACTATTAAACCCTCTACTATGTTGTGTCTAATAAAAAATATCGTCTTTAAATAAGACCCTTTCAAACATGCTCTTGAAGATGGTGGATAAATAGAAAATGTTTTGTCCTGACAAGCTCTTACATGCCCTATGGGGTTACTGGACTAAGACCCATACTTCTATATTGGAAACCACGTATTCACTGGTATATGAGATAGAAGCAGTCCTTCCCATTGAGGTCCAATTTTCATAAATCCATGTTTCCATATGAGACTAGTTATATGTACATGAGAAATCCCAAAATTTTTTGGATGAAATTGAGTGACTAGATGAGAAAATATTTCACACCTTGCATCACTTAGATGTCTATACAAACTGGATAACACGAGCCTTCAAAAATAAGTTATCCCTCTATTTATTCCTCCAAGGAGAATTAGTACATTTCCATAGGAATCCAATGATAGTAGGAATGAAACAATAAAATATTTAACTTAAGTGGGTGGGACATTACTCCTTACACAAGGACCACTCAAATACAGATTTTTCATTGGTTTCAATGTGTAGGGAAATCCTTACAACTCCATCCAATTCAATATTACTGAATAATTATTTCATATAATCATTTGAAAATTATTCCTAATTGGAAGATGCTAAAATGAATAACACAATATACATCTAAAAAGAATGATGTAAAACTAACTAGCTGGACTTGTCGTATGAAATTAAAAGTCATGATATCATGTCCAAGATAAAAGATATTAAAATAAGTTGTCTTATCATCCTTGTTTCTTTAAAATAATCTGCAAGACATTTTGTCTTAGTCATATGACCTGAAACTATAAGACACCAGTTTCCCTCTCCATATGACAGTAAACTCCATGATTAACAACTCCCTCACTTAATGATAATAAATTATTAAAAGAATATGATTTTAACCACTCCATGCTCTCCCTTAATCATGGGAAGATCCCATGCATAAACCCCACTTACATCATCATCACCTTACAGTGGAACTTGGTCCCCAATTATTGGAATAATTCCCAAAACTATCACAACCTTATCACATGACATTGATCTGCATGATTTCTTCAAGAAAAATAAGTGTCTTGATTTTCATTCCAATGATATACATAGTGATTTCTAGAAATTACATATTTGGTCAAGTCAGGAATATGGAAAAGAGAACCCACTTTTCTTCCCTATGAATGAATCAGATATACAAAAGGCACTTTTAAGGGAATATGTCTTGATTTCCATTACAACAAAATGTGTAATGATGCCTAAATCTCATGTTTTGGGCCCAACCATCATCCTATAAAATACTAATTCCCTTTCTTCCTCATTAAAATCCTGATTGATGTGGGTAATACTCTTTCAAGAACTGTGTGTGGATTTATTCTCATTCTAATGAGATACATAGTGATGCCAAAATCTATAATCCTTGACCCAACCACAATCGTAAAAATCCCCTGATCCCAATGTATGGGTCACACCTACAAATGGAAGCTCTGAATAACAATGTATGGATTGATTAACATCATAATGAGATAAAAATCGACACCTAGATCATATCTCATGACCCAACCATGAAAAAATCTAAATTCCCATATCCTTCACTTGTTTTTCCTTGGTGTTGTAGAAATAACCTTTTACGCTCCATGTTTTTTGTAACATCCTGGTCCTGGAAGCCACCTAAAGGCATCCCGTACTCGGTTGGTCACATGGGCTCAAGCACATTTTCCTTAAGGCCATAGGATGTCGACTAGAAGCGAGGGCCGTGGGTGTGATAGTGGGGAAACTATGCCATCATTGGTAGAGTAACACATCTGAAGAGTAACAGATAACAATAGCAGAAGTAGTAATAATGGCATACAATAGTAAATAGTGGAAGACTAAAAGTAATAAGCAGCCGGAGCACATATACAATGATGCATGATGCATATGTCTAGGAAAGCAGCCAAACATGTCACAATGCTGAAATAAAGTACTAATCCAATGTGTGAAAGAAAACACTAAACTAATCCTCATCATCGCAAGCCTAATCTTGGTCCCATGCTCTTCAGCTCCCAAGCAATTCAAAAACATGAAGTAGAAGAGTGATTTCCCTTATCTATACTTGCAAAAATATAACCTGTTTTGGACCAAAAGCATGACCCAAATAGGGTGTGAGACTAAATCCTAGCAGGAAACCACCAAGAGATATGTGCCTATTAGTAAGTGAATATATATAGAAGGTAATAAGCCAAAGAAGAAATAAACAAGGAAGTACTCAACAGTAAACATTCCTACAGTTTTAAATCATTCAAACACCACATATCAGGTAAGAAGATAATCACAAACAGGTAACCCTCTAGGATGTACTCACAGCCTATTGCCTCTGGTCCTTCCTAGAAAACACAAGTAGCCCTCCGGGAAGTGGACACAGTCTAAACCCTCAGGTTCATATTTTGTAATGTCTCTATAAGGATTTACTCAACATCAATTCCCCCTATAGCCAAGTTTGATCAAAGACTCTCTAAGGAAGCACTCACCGTCAATTCCCCCGATAGTCTTTTAACAGAACCTACATGCACTATGAGGAAGCACACAACATCAATTCCCCATGTGGACTCGTAACCTAATTATAGACACCCTGAGAGAGTACTCAACATCAATCTCCCCTATGGTCTCACAGTGTGATAATAAATAGACACTCTGGAGAAACCCTTATTTATATTCTCCCTATGGTCTACTACACTATGTTCTCGCAACCCTATGTAAGTCAAACGAGTATAAAAATAGAAGGAAACCAATGTAAACCTCAAGAACTACTTGGATAAAAAATATACAACATAATAGCAAGACAAATAATAATCACTCCATCCTAAAAATACTAGGAATGGGAAACAAACAAGGCAGCTTAACATGCTAAGAAAGCCCAAATGGTCATAAACAAATGCATGGGAAAACACTTCCATAGCATAGAAATTCACCCTATTAACATTAAATTAACCTCTTCTCAAGTATACAAGCATGGAAGATAATTAATAGGGCTAAAACCATAAACACGCAATACCCCAATCAAGGGTATTGGGAACGTTTTCACATAAAATTCAAAGGATTTATATAGAAAGTCAGAAACCACCTACCTCAGTGTTGTACTATCATTATACATAAACATGAAGCCTTGAATCATCCAAGAAAACCATATATATACAAAAACATCTAAAATTTTCAACCAAAGATAACTTGAGAATGAGGGGGAATCAGCAAACGAAGTGCTAGAAGAATGAAGAGCTTACCGAGGTGATCCCAACACAATCGATGATGGTCGAAATGGAGAAAAAATATCTGGTTGGGGGCCCAGAGAAGAATTGTGGTCATATTGTCACTCTTTGATGTACTAGGTTGAGAAGTAGACTGTTTTTTCCATTAGAAGCAACCACAGTACATTTAAAAAAGGAAAGTACACAGAATTTACTTTATAAGTACATGATATGTACTTTCCTTCATTATCCCCCACATTAGGTAGTCTCTAGGTCACCACACACATCCATGTGCTTAACTGTTACACGACCAACACTCGGCTACCTGTGGTAACATAGTCTACAATGTGTACTCCTAAATTACACAGAGTGTACTTAAAAAATTTCCCGAAATTACACTTTTTTTAAAAAACACTAGAAAAAGGAAAACATACCTGAGAAGAAGATCCTGGTTCTTACAAACATCCCCCCTTAAATAAATTCATCCCCGATTTTTCTTAGAAAGTCAACATAGAAGAATAATCCTCAAACATCTCCCGCCACTATGATCGTACATTGCCTTCCCTCTCCCAAGTTTTATCCTTCACTCGTCTGTGCTTCTATGGCACTCATACCAGAGAAACAGACCATCCATGGAGAACCTTCGTACCACGATCAACAATCTAGATAGGATGCTCCTCAAATGTGGATTCAACCTCTAACTAAACCTCCTTGGGTTGAAAAACACACGATGGGACTGATAATTAAATTTAGAGATGAGAAACGTGGATGACATCATGCATAACCCGATACCTCTGAGGTAACTGCAACCAATAGGTAACCGACCCAACTCCCTCCAAAACCTCAAACGACTCGATGTTCCTCGGAGAAAGCTTACCTTGTCTCCTAATCCTGATGTACCCCAATCTTAATGTGAGATGTAGGAAAACCTGATCCCAGACCTCAAACTCCACAGGACATCTCCACTGATCAGCATAAGACTCCTGTCGAGACTGTGTAGTTGCCATCCTATTCTGAATCAACTCTATCTTCTCTCTGGTATCCTGTACAAGAAGAGGTCCCAACATAGCTGGATCTCCTAACTCCTACCAACATACGGGTTATGGGTATGACCTACCTTATAAATCCTTACAAGGTTCCATCTGAATAGTTTCTTGAAAACTATTTTTGTTTGAAAACTCTACAAGAGGAACGTGCTTCTCCCAAAAACCATCCAAATCCAGGATTCATGAAAGAAGCATGTCCTCAAGAACCTGAATCATATGCTCGGACATTCTATCTATCTGGGGTTGTTAAGCTGTATTCAGAAGTACCTGTGTACCCAAGGCCTTCTGCAATCCCTTCTAGACCTGAGAAGTAAAATGTGCATCCCTATCTAACACAATAAAGTGTGGAACTCCTTGTAGATGTATGATCCATTGGATGTACAACTGTCTTTTATCATCAACACTAAAAGCATGCTTGATCATAAAGAAGTGATCAATCTTCAGGATTCTATCAATGAAAACCCAAACAACATCATTCCCTCAAGGAGATCTCGATATACGTGTCATCAAATCCGTCACGACATCATTCCAATTCCATTCGGGAATGGGAAACTTCTTTAAATTACATGCTAGTCACTGATGCTTTTCCTTCACCTGCTGATAGGTGGAACAACTCGTCATGAAACGAACAACATATCTCTTCATAACTGGCCACCAATACTGACGGTGTAGATCACGATACATCTTGGTGACACCAGGATGAACTACTAATACTGTGGAATGAAATCCCTGCATCAGATCCTCAAGTATGTTTGTTGAAACCCATATGCACCCATGAAAACACGAGATATCATCTTTTCCTATGGTCCATCCATGAATTGGATCCTCTCTTGACATAATTTACCATAGCACTAGGCCTTCAGAATCTGATAGTTTCCTCATTCACACTCGATCAAGAAGAGTATAGGTAACAGCTACAGAAGAAAGAAACGTCTACCCCTGCCTATCGTGCACTTCCAAATGCATCACAAAGAATAGAGACATAAAATGCCACTCACTGATGGTCTCCTGAACTTCCTGCATACGAGTCCTCCTGATCTACGCATCAACCACCACATTGCCGTTCCCAGCTGTAGAGGTAATATCAAAGTCAAAAGACTGAAGGTACTCAACCCACCTTCAATGTCTCAAATTCAAATCAAATTTAGAGTAGTTATACTCGAGACATTTGTGGTCCATGAAAAGAAAAAAATTCTCTCCCAATAGATAATGTCTCCAATAGCGTAAGGCATGAACAACTGCAACCAACTCAAGATCATGCGTCTTGTAATTTCTCTCATGTGGCCTAAACTACCGAGAACCATATACAACGACTTTTCCTTTTTAAATAAGCACTAATCCAAGCCTGATACATGATGTATCACAGTACACAATATTGATTTTTCCTAGATTTGGAAATACTAGTATTAGTGCTTAAGTCAACCTCCCTTTCAACTCCTAAAAGGCTGACTCACAAGAATCTGACCACAATAACTTTTCACACTTCTTAGTTAGGCCTGTCAGTGGCACTGATAAGCATGAAAATTCTTGTATGAAACATATGTATTATCATCTAGCCCTAGAAAACTCCGCACCTCAAAGATGTTCTTCAGCTACTCCTAGAAAACTACTTCTCTCACTTCATCTAGGTCTACTGACACTCTTGTCTCTGAGATAACTTGACCCCAAAAGTGAATCTGGTTTATCCAAATGTGGCATTTTGAGAGCATAGTATATAAATGATTCTCTCTAAGTGTACTAAAAAAAATCTCAAGATTGGTATCATGGTCATGTTGAGTGTGAGAGTACACCAATATATCATCCAAAAAACTGACCGTGAAAGAATTCGAGTATGGATAGAACACTCGATTCATCAGTTCCATGAAGACTGCAGGCGCATTAATGGGACTGAACGACATAACCACATACTCATATAGACCATACCTGCTTCAGAAATCTGTAAGTGGTATATTAGATGGTCGAACATGCGAATGATGATAAACGGACATCTAGTCAATCTTCATGAACACCCTAGCTCCTCAAAGTTGATCAAATATATCATCAATCCTCGGTAAGGGATATCGGTTCTTGACCGTCAACAGGTTCAACATCCGATAATCTGCACAAAGTCGAAGAGTACCATCATCCTTCTTCAAAAATATGAAGTGAGAACCCCACGGAGAAGTACTAGGTCAGATAAAAATATTTGCCTAAAACTCCTCCAAATGCTTCTTGAGATCCTATAAATCTAGTGTAGCCATCCTATATGGTGTAATGGACACTGGTTCCACTCCTAGAACGAGATCAATAGAAAATTCTACCTCTCACTTTAGAGGCAAACCTGAAAATTCCTCTAGAAAGACATCCATAAAATGATCCACTACTGGAGAAAAGTCCATCTAAGAAGTCCCTTGGTCATTCAGATAAAGACTAAAAATCTAGGCGATAAATCCTCCCAACCCATGATGCTGGGGTCCTGCTCTACTCACCTGGATATCCCATTCACCCTTATGAAGAAACGATCTTCCCCTTGGTATTGTGAAACTCACCCTATGACAATAAAAATCGACAATTGCCTGGAAGGGAACTAAATAGTGCATTATGAGAATGAAATCATATCCCATCATCTCTAGGACATAAAGGTCCCATAAAAGGTGACACCCACCAACCTCAAGAGGGCACTCCTTGCACTAACGTACACTAGCCGTTATTGTACCGAACAATGTTTCCAACGTCAAAACATCAGAAAAAGTAAAGATACATAGCCCAAGGCTCTCCACAATAGAAACATATATAAATATATGGGATGCCCCTATATTGAAAAGAGAAGAAACTAAAACTGAGGCAACTAGGATCATACCTCGAACTATAGAGGGTCCGGGATCCTACTCCTACTCGGTATGCTCCACCACAAAAGTATGACCTACACCAGGGCTCTGTGACCATACCTGATCTCTCTGAGTTGATCCACCCTATTGTCGCTGAAAGCCTGGTGAATGAGTACCAAGACCATGACCTCCACCTCTGCCTAAACGGAAAGAAGAACTCCAGTTCCCAGGCAGAGGAAAAACTAGTGGTGCTTCTCCTAAGCAAGGAGTCATAGTAGAACCCCTGTCACCAGCTACTGGTGAGAAGACCTGAAAAAAGTGCTGAATATGACCCATCATTCCATAAGATCGGCACTCTACTAGGTCTCTCAGGAAATGTGGCCACATATGCCCGACCTTACCACACTAGTAGCATACCACCTGGCTACCTGATGGTGCATCCCGCCTACTCGGATCTCCACGCGTAGTCTCCTTACGGTGCTTCCTACTATCAACCATAAAAGCACTAAATTTGGATACTAAACTACCCTGGATCATAGCTTTAGAATACCTCAGGTTACGCTTAGTGACCAGTGCCTGATTGACTATATAAGTTATCTTAGTAAACCTGAAGACGTTCACCTGAGCCCGAATGTCTTGTTTAAGACCTTCCTCAAACTTACTTGCCAGGAACAACCCATCTCCCCCTTGAAATGGTGAAAAGTGCTGTAGCTCAGAGAAGCGAGAAGAGTACTCCATTATAGAAAGAGTACCCTACTCTAAACTCATGAAATCTCGGGCTCGATCGACCCCCAAATCTTAGGATAGAAGTAATCCTAGAAGGTATGCTAAAACTCATCCCAAACCATATACCTTTGGCATCCCACCTATGAGATTACATCCCACCATATCTTGGAAGAATCCCAAAGCATATACAGCGTGAGATTGACACTCCTCTCTGGAGGAATCTCCAGATGCTTGAAGATCCTCAGCATGGATTCTAGACACGACTATGTGGCCTGGGGTCCTCTATCCCATGAGAATGTGGGAGGATATTGTTGCTGGAAAACCCGCATCAACTTTGCCATAGAAGGGGCCTGATGCAGTACTCCTCGAATGGTCTGGATGAACCTCATGAAGCACTCTCGAAACAATGCATTAGCACCTGTGTCTAGAATAATGGATAGTAACAAGACTGGCACAACCGGAGGATCTACTATTAGTCTATAACCAGCCATGTCTGGTGTCTGATCATTTCCCTATAACTAGCATACAACCAGAGGAAATATCAGTGGCATGACTCTTCAAGGTCAAGGGGACACCTTAGATCATGATTATCATGGAATGAAAACTAGAATAGTTGGGAGGGAAAAGGAGAAAGAAATCATTCATGTTTTTTAAAACATGGATACACAATGATTATATTTAACAACACGGCGTGTTCTTTTAATCCATTCACATGGGTGTGTACTTCTTCCAGAACTGGTTTTGTAACACCCCAAACACATGGCGTGTTGTCCTTACACACGGTGTGTACTTGAATCTTATTCCCTTGCCCGAGTTCCCTGAGACAGCTAGGCCACATGGTTCTCCTAGAACAAGACTGCATGGTGTGTTAGTTCCAGACACAACATGTACTACACGAGCTTCACCGATCCATGTTGTTAGTGACACGACCAGATACACGGCTAACACTACATGACGTGTTCCTGATGGACACAATGTGTACTGGGAAGATTTTTCTGACTCGTGTTGTTCGTTACACATCTGGGTATTCGGGTTACACTACACGGTGTGTTTTATATAGACACGTTGTGTATTAGAAAGGACTTAACTAAACCATGTTGTTAGTGACACAATCGGTTACACGGTTATCCAACATGGTGTTTACATACGGTAGATAGCGTGTTCTACGAAAGATTCCAAACCCCGTGTCCCTGCCAATACAGTCTGAGACATGGTTACCAACGACTACATGAAATGTACATATAGTACACGGCGTGTACTTAAGAAAAATAATTTCTTCTCTAACAGAAGAACATATGGACTGTATTCATAATTACACGACGTGTATTCAGTGTTTTTTCAGACATAAAGCCTTAGAAACTACTATGGAGCCCAGAAAAACACTGAAATAAACATTAATGTGCCAATTTATGATCTGAGAGGGCCCATACTCCCCATGAATAAAACGTTGGCATCTTATACATGTCATAAACTATCCTAATAGATCAATGATCCACTAAATTCTGATCCATGAGGGCCCATAACACCTCAAGAACCTAGGTTTGGATTTCATTCAATCAAAACCTTACACAACCAATACCCTATCATACGACATGTATTTTTATCAAGGAATATATGCCTAAATCATTCATATCTTGCACAACACCTATCACAACAACATGAAATCACTAATTCACCCTAAATGGCCTAGCAAGAATGCATGACATGTGATCCCTAGCAAGTGCCTATATGATTCATGAGATGGAAAACCCTCATCTTATCAGGTTTCAACAGAAATAAAATCTCAATAACAATAATAATAACATCACAATACATGTGGTTTACCGAACAGTAAAAATCAAATCAACTGTAAAATTGAAAAACCAGAAAACATGCAATAAATGAGGTAGATTGGATTTTCCCTATATACGGATTAACTACTCCCAGACACAACTAATTACCAAGTAGACATTTCTTCCTATCCCTAGATACAGGCTCCAAACTATATGTCAAAAAGAAAATAATCCCTATGATACCACTTTGTAACATCCCGGTTGTGGATGTCGCCTAGAGGCGCCCTGTACCTGGTTGGTCAGATGGCTTCAAGCACATTTCCTCTAATGCCAGAGGCTTCCAACTAGCAGTGAGGGCCTTGGGCGTGATAGTGGGGGAAACTATGCCCTCATTGGTAGAGTAACACAATGAATGAGAAATAGATAATAATAGCAGAAGCAGTAATAATGGCATACAACAGTAAATAGTGTAAGACTAAATATAATAAGAATATAGAGCACATATATAATGATGCATGATACATATGTCTAGGAAATAAGCCAAACACATCAAAATGTTGGAATACAGTACTAAACCAAAGTCCAAAAGAAAACAGTTAACAACTCCTCATCATCGCAAGCCTTATCATGGTCCCATGCTCTCCAACTCCCAAGGCAGTCAAGAACCTGAAGTAGAAGGGCCCTTGACCTTATCCATATCTGCATCAATATAATCTGTTTGGTCCAAAAAGTATAACCCAAACAGGTTGTGATACTAAATCTCAGTAGGTAACCACCTAGAGATCTGTGCCTAACAGTTAGTGAATATATATAGTGGGTAATAAGAAAAATAAGCAGTAAACAACGAAGTACTCAATAGTAAACAGTGCTACAGTTTCAAATCATTCAAACACCACATATCAAGTTAATAGATAATCAAAAATAGGTAACACTTTAGGATGTACTCATAGCCTATCCCCTCTGGTCCTACCTAGAAAAATCAATCAACCATCTAGGAAGTATACAGAGTCTAACCCATCTAGTTCAACTTTTGTAAAGGATCTTTGAGGAAGAACTGAACGTCAATTCCCCCTATGGCCAAGCATGATCAAGGACTCTCTGCGGAAGCACTCACCTTCAATTCCCCCTATAGTGTTTTAATGGATCCAATAGGCACATTGAGGAAGCACTCAAAGTCAATTCCCCCCGTGACCTCATAATGTGTCTATAGACACTCTGAGGGAGAACTCCACATCAATCCCTCCTATGGTATTAAAGCGTGATAATAAATAGACACTCTGGAGAAGCCCTTATGTCCATTCTCCCTATGGTCTACAACACTAGGTTCTCACAGCCCTGTGTAAGTCAAATGAGCATGGAAATACAAGGCATCTAAAGTAAACCTCAAGAACTACTTGGCTAAACAATATACTACAAAACAACAAGAAATATAATAATCACTCCATCCTAACAATACTAGGAATGGGAAACAGACAAGGACTCCTAATAGGCTAAGCAAGACCAAACGGTCATAAAAAACATGTATGGAAAACACTTCTAAAGAATAGAAATTAACACTATTCACATTAAATTAACCTCAACATTAGCATACAAGAATGGTAGGAAATTAGCAGGTCTAAAACCATAAACACATAATACCCCGATCAAGGGTATTGGGCACTTTTTCACATAAAATTCAAATACTATCTATGGAAAGGCACAAACCACCTAACTCAGTGTCATATGATCATTATACATGAACCTAAATCCTTGAATCACCCAAGAACACTGTAGATCTATAAAAACGTCTAAAATGTTCAACCAAAGATAACATGTGAAATATGGGGAATAATGAAATGAAGAACTATGATAAGGAAGATATTACCAAGGTGGTCCCAACACAATCAATAGTTGTCGAAACGGAGAATAGATACCCGGTTGGGGGACTGGAGAAGAATCAAGGTCATACAGTCTCCCTCAGATCAACTAGGTCTAGAAGAAGATTGTTCTCTCTGTCGGACATGACCCCGATACGTTTAGAGAAAGAAAATGAAAGTACACAACATGTACTTTATAAGTACATGATGTGTACTTTCCTTATCCAGCCCCATATTAGGTGGTATCCAGGTCACCACACACGACTGTGTGCTCAGATGTTACATGACTAGTGGCTGGCTACATGTAGTAGCTGAGTACACGACCTGTAATTATAATGTACACGACCTGTAGTTAAGAAATTTCCCGAAATTCCTCTATTTCACAAAAACACTAGAAAAAGGAAAACATACCTGATAAGAAGATCTAGGTTCTTAAAGTTTTTATACCAAGCGTATCTCAAATGGGGAGAGGAGTTTTGGTAAAAGTATTCCCCACCTAATAAAGTTTTATCAATTCAGATTGAGTTTACCATGGTATGGGTTATAGGACCATAAAAGGTACAAAAAATGTCCTCATCTCAAGAAATTAAAGTGCACTATTTCTTTAAGAAATACATGTGGCTGGATTCTCATTTCAATGAGATACATATTGATGTACAAATGTGAAATCCTAGGCCTATCCATAATAGAATAGAGAAAATACGCCCTCTCTATCATGTATAAGTCATATCTACTTGAGAATAGCCAATTTGAGTTATCACCCAATGCCTCAATGCATATCAATACAAAGACCCTGATTACCTCCACTAATGAATTTAATTTGGGCGGGAGACCTTTATTTTAGAACTATGTGTGGCTTGATTATTGTTCCAAAAAGATACATTGAGATGATTGAGTCCTATTCCCTAGACCAGCCTCAACATTCCAACACTCTTTACATCAAGACATATTTATCCTTACCACACAATATTAAACTATTTGTCTAATGACCTAAACATATGTATTTAAACTACATGGTATCTTAAAAACTATCTATATCTTGAATCTCATTCAAATGAGATATATGGTGATTCCTAGGACCCATGTCCCAGTCCCATCTATATAGGAAAAGGATACCCCTCATACGTATAAACAGTGATATACGGAGGATCTCTCTATGTGGGTCGCTTCATTAATGTGTTTATCAAAGAAATATGGATGTCCCCCTTCTACATATGAGTCTAATCTAGGTAAGGGGATCTTCAATTCATGGTTCATATCAGTCTGAATGCTTACTATATGCTTGGAAATATCCCTTCCACATGTCATAATCCTAGTGTTGGACACTTTCAAATCTCTATAATATTTCTCTAGCTCCTGGTGACAGAATGTTTAATACCTAAGAACATCTTTTCATGACTATTCTATAACCTGATCCAACTAGCTTTATAGAATTTTTTCACAAATTTAATGTCCTTTCAAGAAAGGGATTTCAATACTGACTATATAGTGTTATTTATATTTGTCCTTGCATAAAACATACCATAAAAATATGTTTTTCAATCTATGGTAAATTCATCCTCAGGAAAAGCATCTCTTATATCTATTAGTATTGAAAAAATTATGTTAGAAACCATTATTCAAATTCGGTATGCGATCATCTCCCAATACTTGTCCCATATCATTTCTTCTGATATGATAACCACCAATACAATGGTTTATAATTTCTTCCCTCACATCTAAAGCATGTAGAACTGACCTTGGTCCAATAGGCCACGTGTCACCAATTTTTTCATTGATGTTATGATCCTAGGCATATGTACTAAAACCTACAAAACCTTGTCTCCCTGATAAAAGCTCAGGAACTATATTGAAATCAGATTCCCATTATTCCTTAGAAATTTTAATTTAAATACCCCTTCCGTATTAATATGCTTTTCTCCCACAAAACAAACCTTGTTCTTGGGGAAATTGTGATCCCCACAAAACTACTTCAGCTATTAGCAATAGAATGTTGGAATTACTTAGGAATTGTATTCTTGAATATATTGTAACATTACCCTATTGGGTTTTAAAAAGTTTCTTACAAATTTTAGGGCCTTCCAGCCAAGGGATTCCACTATTGACTATATTATACATTACCAAGTTGGCCTCACATAAACTAAAAAAAACGGGTTTCTCAGTCTGTGGTAACTTCATCCTCCAGTTTGAACTCCTATAACACCATTAGGACTTTTTCCAAACCATTTTTTGAACCCAAGGAACCCAAAATCACAACTTACCACTTCACACTCCCACACCAGAATATGGTAGAACAATTATTGATAGATTACCAAGAATGGAAGAATCAAAAATATTTAGGTCAAAGATACAGAACTTAAATTATAAACCCCACAATTTCATTTCTACATGACTTTAAACTTCCCAACATAAGGTCCTTGTTTAATGATGTCAAACTACATGATGTTTTGACCCTTGTCAGTAAGGGGACTTCCCCTTCCCATCCATCAGTCATCTGACAAAATGTGACCAACTTTTCATAATCCAAATCTGTTTAAGAGAGATTTCCCATTCTTGACCAGCAGAAATACAAATTCTTTTTTCATTTTCAGACATATTCCCTTTAAAAAACTACCTACCATGGTCTGAAGAAAAATGAATCTCCATAAAAATCATTTTTCCATCAATGATATAATATTATAATTTCTGAGATCTTCTTTACTTGATTATACTGTAATACACCCATGTTGGATTTGCATAAGTCACCAAAATAATGGGTCTATCAGACAGAGTATAAAAATACATCCCTATGTTGTAATGAACTAGTTATCCTTGTATAATATATCCCTTATAGTATGTCTATTGAACATTTGTAACTTTACCCTTAGGAGAGACCTCCTTTATTCTCTAATATCTTGCTTTAGATTTGGAAACCTAAAAAATGGGGAACAAGAATCATATTCAGAGTATCTGAATTATTTTTTAACATTCTTGGAATATATCCCCAATTTGGGTCATTATTTCAAAACATTATGGTCAAAGATATATATCAAAAAACATCATCCTCATTCTCCTAGCCTTCACTAGTTTAAACTACCCATTTAATGAGACACAATACTCACCAGATTGAAAACCCATAAAGGGATAAACAAAAGCCAAGTCTTAGCTCTCAAGAACTTTAATCCATATGATTTTGGAAAAAACCGAACCATGAGAAAAACCAAAAGGAATAAAATGTTTTAGGATGAAAAATAGAAAATGGTGGCCTATGAAAAGGGTAAGTCTTGCTCAAAGCGTCCTCTTGATACTATATACAGAAAAAAATTAGGGCGATGATATAAAAGAAACAATGTTTGTAGGGTTCCTCATATGAACCTAAACATAGTCAAACTACACTCTCTAGGCCCCACATGTTAGAAAAAAATAGAGAATTTTTTCATCCCGTCACTATTGTTATGACTAGCTTGTCCAAAACGATGTCTTTCTATGAAAATTAGCTTCAATGTCACATTACAATCATAGAATTAGAATAGGGATGAAGACAATCATGAAGAGAATAAAAATAATTTTCATTTTTGATACATCAAAAGTAGATGAGAATCTATAGGTTTGAGTCTGTCCATCACAATTTACATGAGATGATCAAAATAACTCTTCATTTTGTTGAATTTCCTCTCATGCTTCATCAACCGCATGGTGAATCTCAGTGAACCAAAATACTTTAGTACATTTAGCATGGTTAAGTGCTTCCATTAAAACCACAATATAAGTAAACCATTCAGTTTGGGATTATTATAATGAATGGGGGAGTTGTATAAACTCCCCATGAGAGACACACAATTCCTTCTAAAGGCATAATACTTGGATAGACTCCTAATTAATCTGTTGTTTACATTATGCAAAATTGTGGGTTTGGTTGGCCTCCTCATGGGATAACACAACCAAAAAATTGTCAATGGTGATGCGAAGATTTTCCTTTGTGAGATTCTATAGGTTTATGTGATCTATTTCTCATTTGAGAATGATTTCCTTCACAAAAGTATGAATAATTACATAATAAAATCCAACATATCCTAGTATTTCAAATAGAAATTAAATCCAATGGATATATGAAAGAAAGTCATCAAGAGGCATCTGATAGATTATTTTCCATATATACCAACAAATCCCCAAGACATTTCATGTGAAAAGGATTTCATAACTCCAAATCCAACTCAATGCTTCTATTAGAGAGAGAAACATACTCCAGTATTAGTGTACTTATTAAATCACCCTATCCCATTCCATCCTGATCAATAATGGATTCTCATTTGGTTATCGATAACTTTGGAATGAAGGATTCTCCCCCATTCACAACCATTAATGTTGTAGGAATTGAACAATGGGAAAGGATCATCATTAGACTTGAAAAGGATAATAGGTAAAAAAATAGAGGATGATTATAATTTAGAAACACTCACCTAATAATGGGTTATCCATTGGGGAAGATTTTCCCATAGCATCCCTGACATCAGTAGTTTGAATTGGAACCTCCTTTTCAGGGGAACTCTATAGTGTCCACCCAGAGTTTTCCTTGTGACGATTAGGAAGAATACCCATTTCAAGGTCTACTTAAGAAATATCCCCCTCAACTGTGGGATGGATATGGGATTCAATGTCTTTATCATTCATCGTATATTCGACATTCTCTGCAAATTGATCTGAGAATTCCAATCAGTTAGGTTTAGGGAACAAGACATGAAAATATTGGTTTCACAAAAATAAAACAAAATAGAGACTCAGGTACATTCAATTACCTATAAGGTACAACAAATTGTACTAAAGTAGTAGGAAGATTAATATGTTCTAGTATTTCTTCAATGGACATGAAAATATTAATCATGATATCTATTGACGTCCTATGACCCATAGTAATGTCACACATGGAGATTATTGGAATATTTGGTTCGGGGATCAGCACATCACCATCCTCCGATGACTTAAGACCCCAATAATTGTCTCCTATTAAAACAACAGGGTTAACACCAGTTGTCACAGGTGTCTCTGGTGCATGGGATGAGCTTGAAATATCATAAGGATAAAAATCAGCAATTTTCCTATACCAACTTATGATAAACCCTTAGCATTACTAGAATCCTCCACCCTGTCTACAGTAACAGGAGAGGTGGAAAAAGTGACGACGTATCATCAACCCTCAAAAGTTGTTATTTAAAGGGAGCTGACTCACTAGTAGGAATCTATTCTTGGTTCAGAGTTCCCTCCTCCATTTTGGAGTCCTTTTTGTAATCCTTTTGAGGGAGGAGAGAGAAGGAGAGTCTGTGATCATGAAAAGGGTTAGACATATTGTAGAAACCCAATGTTTTTTAAATGAAAATCACCATATCATAATTATTTTATATTATATGAATTCCATAAAATCAGATATAGAACACAATAAAAATACTATAAATTAATCATTAATGAAATAATAAGTATTTATAGAAATTAAAAAACCTAAACCAATAGAATAGTAACATGACAAATGGAAAATAAATCTCACCATTAATAATTGTAAACTGAACAATAGACTTGTAACACCACCTAAGAAAGTATAAATAAAACTTATCCACCTTATAAATGAAAAAATCATATAAATATTTCAAAGTACAAGTAAATATGTTTTTTGAAAATGATAAATTAAGTGTTGGTATTTTTATAAAACATAAATGATTATTTATAATTTTATAATTAAAATAATTATTTAAAAGAAAATTTAATTTTAGAAAATAGATTCATAATGTTTTTTGTCTTATGATTACAAAAAAAATTATGAGACTTTAATTAATATTTTAATGTGTTATATAATTAGTTATATTTTTTAAATTTTTATTTTTTTGAGTAAATGGACATTTTAATTAAAAAGTAGATTTCTTGTATTTAGAAAATTATTTTCATGAAATGGAGTCTATTTTTGAATTTTAGACATCTTAAAATAGTTAGAGATAATATTTGGGTTTTTCTATTATAGTTAAATTTTTGGTGAATAATGAAATATGATAATTTGTGGTATTTAACAAATACATGAAATATTTAGTCATATTTTATTTATGGACAATGTAAACCCATAATATCAAACAAAAATTAATTCTTTTAATATATTTTTATATAATCCTTAATCTATTCATAATCTTGAGCCAAAATAATAAACTAATAAATAAAATAATAAAAAACACCTCTCTCCTCCTCTAAAAATACGACCCCTCACCACCTCTTTTCCTCAGACCTCTAAATCCATGAGTCTTGTACAAATTATTTTGAAACTTATTACATAGTCTACCCCCATTCCCATTAACTATTTTTTCTCAATAAATTACCAAGCTCAAGTGCCTCATGGAGTTTCCCAATGAGAAGTATTCAAGAGGTAAAAACCTCTTTTCTTTTTTTAATTTCTTCTTAATTTTTTTCTTTTAATATTATCTATTAAAATACCCTTATTGAAGTAGCATGGTAACGAACAATTATCACATATAATGTAATTTTATTAAGTTAATGAAATAATCCATCATCATTTCTTTCCCTTAAATTTTCTATTCTAAAAATTAAAATATCATCTCTATGGTGGTAATTTAGTGCATTCAAGGATGATGGGTTTTCAATTTCTTTTAACACCTTCAAGGAAGGTCATAAAACTATTTTATGGTAAAATTAGATTATTATAAATGTATTAAAGACTATTTAATGTTATATAATCTTTATATATACATAATATTAAATAATAGAACAAATATAGTTCACGCTCATCGAGAAACTTCCAAATTAATCTCAAGGATTATAATTAACATTTTATCAAATGTTTCATCCTTATACCAAATAACCAAATTAATTTTATAAATATTTAAACATATAGTTAATTAATAAAATATAATAAAAATTCAGGATATCTATTCTTATTTTACATGATCGTTCATACATTTATTCATGTCAAGCAAGCATGAAAACTAAGGAACCAAAAACTCCTGAATGATGAAATTGTATCTTATAACTAATCAAAAGAACCACAAATGAACTTAAAAAAATTATAATAAAAAATTTCATTTTGAAAAGGTTCGTAATTAATTAATTAATGGATTTAATTTGATTATACAGGTCATTAAGATTGAGCACTAAACATCTTCTGACATAAGGTAAGGGATTCTTCCCAAACCTTAATTTTTCATTCAAGTTACTCTTTCTCTCTATTTAACCAAAATGAAGATCTTTTTGATATAAATATTAAAATAATATTTATATGTTCAAAAATTATGTATCTAGAACATTTCATCCATATTTTTTTATGGATATACATGTTTTTAAAAGGTTCCCTTCTCGATTCTTCCCGATAGGCAAACCCGATTAATGGGAACTCCCTGATTTCATACCCATTTACAAGTACACTAAATAATATTTTTTAATCCACCATTATTTTTTTCAAATCACACACTTAATTATGAAAAAATATCTTGTTTCATTTATGGTAATAAATAAACAATTATTTATTTTCAATTTTAAAAAATTGTTATAATTTTCCCTTAATCAACACTAAATGTTTTTATTTCTAAAGTTTCTTAAACACTCTTTTTACATGTTATCAATTATTTTTGACATATATTATTATTATATATTAATATTTTAACTTATTAACATCCATGTATTATTTAAATCCATTATTTCACAGACACAATTATAAAATTCCCTTTTATTATGCCTCTTGTCATGATTATGATACCCAATTCTTTCCACAGGTAACCATTATTATTAAATATAATTCCTTCTGAATTGTTTTTTATGTGGAAACAATATTCATGAAAATGTTATGATGGGTGAGATCAGATACTACTCCATTGAATTGGGTAATGATTTGTCTCATGATACGTCATGTGCATTGGTCTTGGTGGTCAACCTTGACTCGTACTCCATGTGCAATGGTCTTCATGGTTTGCCCTCACTTATGCTCCTCTATGTTCAATGAGCATTGAATCATTATTATGTCATGATTTATATTTATTAATAATTAAACTTATTCCATTATTACATGATCTCATGATCTTTATGTTACAAATCCATATTTTTATTCATGTTCCATTTCTTTTTATGTCATCATGTTATGCCTTCTAAACCATGTGAAATGATTTATTCTTATGTTTATTCCATTACTGGGATTTTTTATCATACTTTTTTTCATGTATTCCCTAGGATATCCAATGAATACGTAAGGTATCAAAGGGTGTTAGTAGATCATTATTAATATTTAATAGAATACATTTTTTTGGTTTCATGTTTTCTAATTATTTGTCTAATCATCCAAAGACACTATACTTTATGATCCTTAGTCTATATTTAAAAACTAATTATTATTAAAATAATGTAATAATATTTGTAAAAGGATAGGGAAATTGTATTTGGTATCATAGTTGGGTTAATATATTTTTAGAGATTAGGATTAGAGAACTATAGCGATAAACATAGGGATAATTCCATCACCATGGATTGTTTAGATTGAAACATTGGGATTCACAAGTTAGGATATACTTTCCATTAACAAGAATATCCTTATATATTCAAAGTTTCCATTTTAAGTCACCCTAATTTTACTTTATTTTTCATATTTAATGGATGGAAATGTGATATCTCATTCCAAAAATCCATGTGATAGACAATGCGATGATTTCCCTAAGGAATTATAAAATATGATTTTAAAGGGTGATAAACAATTCATGATAGTACCTTCTGAAATTAATCATGTTATGAATAATAACTCTAATCATGTATAATTCCCTCCTCCTATGTTAGATCATGTTTCGATCGAATCCTTCAAGCGTCAAATGCATCACATGTTAAGTGGATCTTCTGATCCCCTCTGTAAAAAATAATAGTTAACACTATTGAGAATGTTTTCTTTATCTTCCTGTTCGTTGATAAAGATAAAGTTTTGATGGTGGTATAATTTTTTGATGTGGAATATGATCATTGGTGAAAACTAATCATGAAAACAATGTCCAAAAAATAAATTTATTCTATAGATTTGGAGGGATTCAAGAAAATAATTTTTCAATAAATATTTTCCACGACCCCTTCTTCTAATGATGGAAATGGAGTTCCTCAGACTGACGAAGAAAGAATATGTGTCTTCTAAGGTGTATGAAGAAAACTATATAAGACTTAAATGACATGCCTTCATATTTTTCATGAACACCAAAAGCACAATGTTTCGCTTCTTTATCTATCTAAATGTGAGAATACAAAAATCGTTAGGGTTTTGAAACATTGAATGTTTCCAAGATATTGTCCGTTTTTCCCTCTAGGTTGAAATGGAGATAAGAGACTATCAGTGGTCTCGTGGGTCTGGAGATAAAAATCATACAATGGAGTTTAAAATGGAATATTTAGCTGATAAACCCCACGAAGGAAAGAAAACCAAGAATCCCACATGTCAAAATTATGGGATGAAGCATCACGGGAACTGTCTAGAGGGACCCCAGAAATGCTTAAAATATGAATAAATGGGTTATCTGGACACTAAATTCATAAGGGATATGAATAATCCTACTAATGTAGAAGAAGAAGAGAATGTTAAAAACAAAACATAACCTATAGTGCAGTGTTTCAACTACATGGAACATGGGGATTATGAGAACCATTTCCATAAGATAAGGACTGTAAGAGGAAATCAAAAAGAAACCTCTATGGCAACATGGAAGAGAATATTCTATCTCTATTATTGAGGTGGAGAGTAAAAATGATATGGTAGTAGGTACACTGGTTATTCATTCAAGAATAGTGAACATACAATTTGATTCTGGTTAAATAAATTATTTCATATCATACATGTTTTGTAGAACTATTAAAACACCACCTCAAAATATGGGGGTTGAGTTTTTGGTGAGAATAGAAAATGGGGAAATTATAACATACAAATTATATAACTCATCCCTGGTAAATGTTTTTGGACTGAAACTCCTTGAAAATAATGTTTTACTTCCTCTTGGGGAGTTTGATGGTGTTTTGGGCATGGATTGGATGTCATTATACAAAGCCAACATCAACTGTTTGGAATGGGGGATAACTCTTCACACACCGAAGAATCATCAAATTATTTACAAGTGTAAGGAGGAGGTTGAATCTACTTATAAATAATTGTCTCAAGTGGGGATATTTCTTGAATATTAGTAAGAATACCTAGCTCAAATGATTGAGACAATGGAGCGAATTAGGGTCGAAGAGATGACCATTGTGAGGGACTACACTAATACATTCCATGAGGAGTTTATTTTTATCACCCCTAAGTGAGAGGTTTATTTCTCAATTGAAAGTTTTCTTAGATCTGTTCTAAAAAACAATGAATCCATATAGAATATCCATATTTGATCTCAAAGAACAAAAGAAGCTATTAAAGGATAATTTGGACAAGGGTTTTATATGTATGATTAATTCAATATGGGGAACACCAGTCCTCTTCACAAAGAATATGGATGAGTCACTATGACTTTGTATTGATTATCTCTAGCTCAATATAATCGCAATAAAGAAAAAGTATCCCCTCTCAGATTAAATTACTTGTTTGATCCACTATGTGGGTCCAATTATTTACCTAACCTAGACCTTGGATGGGATATCAAAAACTAATGGTGAAGAAAGAAGATATTCCAAAGACATCCATTCAAATGAGGAATGGAAAGTAGGAGTTTATAGTGATTCCTCTCACACTCATTAATACTCTAGATATTTTCATTGAATTAATGAATTGATGCTTAAGATATTACCTCCAACAATAAATGGTAGTGTTTTTTGATGTTATTCCCATATACTCCAAGATCAGGGAGGAACATGAATATCCTTTGAATAATATACTAATGAATTTGTGAACAGAGAATATATATGAGAAGTATAGTAAATGTGAGTTCTAGATGGAGGAAGTATCTTTCTTGGGATATGTAGTCACTGTGAATGGATTATATGTGGACCATTATAAGGAAAAGGAAATCGATGAGTGGACCAAGACAATATTTTTTTATGGAGATCCATATTTTCCTTATATTAACATTGTATTGGAAGTTATTTGTGAAGAAATTTTAATGACTCCCAAACCCAAAAACCATGATGACTCAAGAGAGAGCAATTGTTTTCTGGATTAATTAATGCGAATACTATTTTAAATACTTGAAAAAGAGGCTTATCACTACACTAGTTCTCACATAACCAACTAGTGGGGAACTATTTTTTGTGTAATGTGATGCTTCAAATAACGGATTAGGAAATTTAAAGATAAAAACTGATAAAGTGATAACCTATATATTAGGGTAGTTAAAATTTAATGACTAGAACTCTCCGAAACATGATATTGAGTTGCCAGCTGTGATCATTGAATTGAAAATCTTGCTATATTATCTATATGAGGATAAGTGTAAGATATATTATGATCATAAAATCTTGAAATGTATATTCACATATATGGAGCTTGATATACACAACTGAATGTGGTTAGAGCTCATTAAGGATTATGACTACTCAGTACACTACCATCCTGGTAATGAAAATAAAGTAGAATGTGCTATGAGTAGAAATGATCTTGAATCTATATCAATGATGATAATTTAGAAGGATCCAATATTCCTAGACATGTAAGGGAAGGACATGTGAATCATTAATGAAGGAAAATAATAAATCCTTTATGAAATGATTTATCAACCATCCCATATGGATAAAATAAATGATTAACAAAGAAATGATGTGGAAATTCAGAAAAAGGGGGAAGCTATTAGAAATGGGGAATCCTTATAGTTCAAAATTGATGATGAAGGATTCACGAGATTCATACGAAAATTATGTGTACTATCCAATCCAGAGACAATGAAATATATTCTGAATTTCACATATAGGTTGACCTTATCTATTCATTCGTGGAGCAAAACGATGTATCGAAATCTTTGAGATCATTATTGTTTGGACAATATGATGAAGAAGATCCCTAAATATACATTAAGGTTCCTGGTATATGATTAAGTAATGGCTTAAATGAAAATGTATAAGGGGATGATGCGACCATTAACTATACTAACATGGAAATGGGAAAACATCACCATTTACTTTTTTCACATTACTTCTAAAGTCATATAGAAGAAATAGTTCAATATGTTTTATTTTAGATCATATTAAAAAAAATCTCACTTTATCAAAACCTGAGAGGACTTCTCATAGTATTATCACTAACATATACGCATTAAATAATTGGTGAGGCTTCATGGAATACTACTATCGATTGTATCTGATCGATATTTGAGATTAATTTCTAGAAAAGTCTCCAAAATTCTCTATAAACTGAGTTAAAAACTAGTATGACTTATCATCCCCAAACCGATGGCCAATCAGAGTGGAATTTTTAAAAATTGGAACAAATATTGAGAGCGTGTTCTATATACCTCAAGGGAGGATGGAAAAACCATTTATCTCTGCTTTATTTCTCCTACAATACCACTTTATACTAGAGAATCAAAATAGATTCCCATGAATCCCTTTATGAGAAAAGATGGAGAACATCAACATGCTTGATTGAATTTTGTAAGCATAAGTTTATAAGAACTAAAATAGTCAAAGAAATGGTAGAAAAAGTGAAAGCCATTTAGTAGCATATCTGAGAAACCAAAATAAATAGAAGATTTATACATAAAATATTCGATGAGACCTAGAATTTAAGGTTGTATACATGGTATTCCAACACATATCTTCATGGAGGATGATTATAATAATTGAGAATAAAGGAAAGCTAAGCCCCAGGTACTTCATCCCCTTTGAGATTCTTGATAGTGTTAGAGATGTGAACTATAGACGAGCACTTCCACCTACCTTGTCTTAATTAACTGATGTATTCAATGTATCTCTCTTGAATATGTACACATCGTATCCCTCACATGTATGGAATTCAGAGGTGGTATATTGGGAGAATGATCTATCTTACAAGGGGATGATGATTAAGATCATGGATAGTAGAGACAAATTTATATGAAACAAGACCACTCAGCTAGTAAAGGCACTATAGAGGGACCATAAGTAATAATATGAAACATGGGAACTAGAGGAAGTGATGAAGGGGAATTACCCTCACAGGTCTACCCCGTAGTTTTTTAAATTAAATTTCTTTGGTGAAATTTCATAAGGAGGAAGAATTTAACTACCCAAAAAATTTATCAATGAAAAATGCATTCTCATAATTTTTATATATATAATAAATCAGATAAAATAAAATATATAACACAATACAAACATTATAAATAATAAATGAATTAAATATGAAGAATATATAGAAATTAAGGATCCTATAATAATTGAATGATAATATCGACAATGTACTGGTAATGAAACCCTTAAAAATAGTCACCTAGAAAATAGAAGAGTAACTTCACCAATGAATGTATATATAAAATTTATCCATCTTATAAATAATAATATGAACTAATTATAACATAGTATAAGAAAATAAATGTTTTTAAAATGATAAATTAAGTGCTGGTATTTTTATTGAACATAAATGTTTATTTACAATATTATAATTAATATAATTATTTGAATGAAAATATATTTTCATATAATAGATTCATAAATTGATATTTTGTTACCTTAAGACTATGACATAGTATTGTGGGACCTTAATTAATTTTTCAAAGTGTTATAAAATCAATTATAATCTTAAAATCATTATACATCGAGTAAATAATGATTTTTATTATTAATTTATTTTTACATCACTTATCATTATATATTACTATTTACCTTATGAATATCCATGTGCGATTTAAATCATTTCACTTGTGGATTCAAGTATTATATTCCCTTTTGTTAAGCCTTTTTTACATGATTATGATACCCAATTCATTCGTTGGGTAACCCTTATACATATGTTTTATTCTTTATGTATGATTCTTTATGTGGAACACATATTCATGAACATGTTATGATGGGTGTTTCCAGATTGTGCTCCAATGTATTGGGTAATATTTAGTCTCATGATACGTAATGTGCAATGGCATAGTGTGTTATCCATGACTTGTGCTTTTTAGGAAATGGTCTTGGTTGTTAGCCTTAACTCATGATCATCCACCTAAAATATTCCTTGAATCATACTTATGTCATGTTTTATGTTTCTTCCAAATTACTTTGATTCCATTATTACATGATCCCATGATTTATATGTAATGCAAATATATTTTTATTTATGTTCCATGTGTGTTCATGCGATTATGTTATACCTTCTAAACCATGTGTTGTGCTTTATTATTTTGATTATTCCATTTCTAAGAAATTTATATCATCATTTCATTCATGTATTCCCCAAGTTATCCAACATATATGTATAGACTCAAAGCGTGTTAGGAGATCACTATGAAGATTAAATAAAATATTTTTTTATTATTGTCTCATTCTTTGGGAAATTTGTATCTAATCATCCAAAGATACCAGAATTTATGATAATTTGTTTTGTATTTGAAGGCAAAATATGATTAAAATAATGTAATTTTTTTTGAAAAGTTTAGAGTTGTTATACACGTGTGATAGATAAATAAGAGTTTAATTCTAATGTGACAACTGACAACTATTGACAAGACATTTAGCAAAAAACATCACCCTTAAATGTTCCTTCTTTTTCATCATTTTTTATGGAGGTGGTCAAGCATCAACCTCCACAAAGATAGGTATTTGAGGAAGAAATATATTTCCCCCTACCATATCATCCTCCATTGTCCGCTGGATTAGGGATCACTCTCTCGATTTGGGGAGGATTCATCAATCTTGATCAGAGTACCAGTCGAGCCATATTTTGGTAAAGGAATATTTTTTGATTTCCCTTGACCCACTTCAAATTAAAATGGCCTTCCCCTATACCACAAAACTTTTGTTAAATTAAAAATGGAATAGAAAAAATAAATATAAATTACAACCATATAATTAGTACACTTGATCCATTTCTTAGAAGATTGGTGGTCAACCCCTCTAGCATTTCATTGACTCACCATGTCCTTCACCCATCTCATTGCATGGATTCATTCATTAGATACATAGAGAAGAATATAAATCTCATAGATATAAATCATCACCTTAAATGTATTGTATGTGAAGATAAGATTGGCTGGGGCTAGGGTATCTCCTATCCCTGAAATCCATAGTCTGGTGCAAATAAGAGACTATATAATTTCATTATTAAAGGACATGTCCTACCAAAGTTGGACTACCTCTATTTGTAGGAATCCTGAGAACGCACCAGTTTTTAATTAAGATGATTCAACAACCATGGATTCCCTAGGATTTATGACCCTATTCTTCATAGATTAAGAATGAAAAAATGGAACATGATTCTCTTCTAAATGGTAACGACAATACCTTATGGGTGTAATATCAATTGGTGTATCCATTTTGATTTTTATGGCTAAACTGAACACCAGATGAGGTCATTTGGATGAACATGGGACCTAATCATCCACATCATTCAAAGAGGATGAAACATCATTTGGTAGAGAAAAAACACCATCTGTTGGAGTGGACACCTTTCCACCTCAGTTTCCACACATAGCGGATGGTCCAATCCTCATTTAAGGAACAACCATGGCCATATGACCTTCGGGGTATGCTGAAATCCATGCATCAACATACCAGTAAGTTATTCCACCAATCACATTCACTGGAGGTAGGTTGATTACCACGTTATTCAAATCCATGGATGTAAGAATCTATAACTATTTGGCTACCATTGGGTAATTTTTTGATTGGACAAGCACCAAAGGAGATAATGTTATTTTCTTTAGGCACATAAATTGGTAGACAAACCTATATAGATCATAATACTAGCATATAACTTCATCCTCGATATGAGTTTTTAGAACACTATATATAAAGGCCATAATATATGAATTTAGATCATTTCTAACCTTTTGGTCATCGGTAATGATCCAAGTTGGCAGGTCCTCATATAGGAAGATGTTGAAACCCTTGAATAGGCATAGCCTCAATAGGAGCTCGCTTGGATTTGGAGACAAAAGACGAATGTAATGACCCGAAGTTTTTCAATGGAAACTTCCCTTGTTATAATAATATCATAAAATAAAATTAAAACACAACATGATTATCTACTATGTGCTAAGTGACCTAAAAAACTAATTTTGTCACTTATATGTTTTGAATTTTGAAAATCTGACATACACAGTTGTGTTCAGGATGTTTTTTGGAGTCTAATGAAACAAAAATAAATTTGTGTAAATAGTAATGTAACCTTGTGAATAGTAACCTATCCTAATGAATAGTAATATGACCCTTATGAATAGTAAATCATCCTACATAATAGTAACCTTATCCATTAATAATTATATAAAATTTAGACATCTTAGAAAGTGGAAATTTGACCTTAGTAAACATTTTGGTATTTTGTAAGTCATAAATAAATAATTATAATTAATTAATTAATTTAAAAGTAAATGTATTTTCTTAAAATGTGTTCAATAATTAACAAATCAATGTCTTATAGTTTTTATATAATTTTATAAGACCCTACGTAATTTTTGAAAGCACTATAAAATCAGTTTTAATTTTAAAAACTGTTTTTTAAGTAAATTAAGATTTTAATTAAATATTAAATTAATAATAATTAGAAAATTATTTTTGAAAAATGAACTTCATTTTTGGATTCTAAACATCTAAAAATTGTAGGGGTAAATTTTTGGTATTTTTCTGAGATACTTGAATTTTTGATGAATAGTAGAATCCGATAATTCACAATAAATGAAAAATAATGGATTAACTGAGTCATCGATGATGTTCTGCTGATGTAAGCCCACTTGGTTCAGGATCACATGATAAAATTACTATTATTGGTCATTAAATACTCACTATTCCTTGTCTTAGGGGAAATTAATAAACTAATTAATTTTATATTAAGGAAACCCCTCTCCCCTCCACTACAAAAGCCACCCTTCACACCCTCATTTCATCACACCTCTCAAGCTCCAATCCTTCACTAAACTCTGCCCAAAAACCTTCCATATCCCCTCCCCCACGTCCAAGAGCTGCTGGTATCATAAAAAGACCAAGCTTAGGCCCTTAAGGAGGATCTCAAGAGGAGGATTTAAGAGGACATTAAAGAGAAAAAAGCATTCAGATACAAGCTAAGGGGAAATTCTCGAACCCAACTTTCATCCTTTGGGTTCTCCCTCTTTCAATCCATTAGTTTTTATATTTTTAATCAATAAATATCATTTTTTCATCATTTTATTTCCTTTTATAGGATATACATGTTTGTCACTGGTTTTTATGTCAAATAATTGTTTTTTCAAAAGAACTCTTCTTTTAAGAACACACCTTTTACTTTTCCCTAAAAGTGAACGGTTCTTGAAACATGTATGTCATTCCCTATTTATTTTGGGAACCCAAAGTTTATGAATGTGTTCTTATGAGATGAAACCCATTCCTTTCGATGGGTTAGTTATGTTCATTTTTTATATGTGTTTTTTGAGGCAAGCATGATAATGATAATGTTATGATGTGACGGGTGCACCCAGAATTATATAGTGCAATATGAATGTTTCAAAGTGATGAATCTCATGAGTAAATGTGAAATTATGTGTTAAAAATATTCTATCTTGGTTCAAAATTATGTTTGGAAGTTAACCACTAAGACGCAATGTATCATTTTTATGCATTGCCATATTTCAAGTCTTATATTTATGCATCCTCTCTTGTTCATGATCTTTTTCCCATGTTATGATTATGCTCTCCCCATGATATATGTTTCTTATCTATCCTCTTACAAGTTCCAATAAGAATCTAGAGAAGAAGAAATTCAATAAATGTTTATGTGTGATGTTGTAACTGCTATGTTTGGTCCTAGGTTGCCCAAGACACTAAACAAATGGATCCTATCAGTGTAAGACTATTATGTTTTTCATATTTAAAATTATGTAATAGAAATGTAAGAAAAGTCAGGGTCACTATAGTTGGTATCAGAGGAATGGTTTAGTTAATTTGGGAATTAGGATTAGTGAACCCTAGAGAAAACCTCTAGCATGAGACTAAGTACAAAAATGCACAGAAGAATATTTGCATAGGGATCCCATATGTTATGTTTTTGGTATAAATTGTTTAAATTAATAAGTTATTAATGAATTGTTTACTTATGTTTTGTTCTATCCTTTTCTATTTCAAAAAATGGTGGGAACCATGAGAAATCAGGCCAACAACTCTTGCAAGGGTCAATGCAACGATTGCCCGAATGACATCCCCAATGATTTGGGGGGTGGAGGTCAAAACTTCCTGGTGATGCTTACCCAATTATCTCAGGTTATGAACAATAACCATAATAATAGAAAACATCCTCCTTCACTAAAGAGGGAGCAACTGGCTATCGGAGGTTTTATTCGACAACGACCACCGACGTTTAGTAGATCTTCCGATCCACTAGTTGCGGAACAGTGGGTCAACTCCATGGAGAAGATCTTTTATGTTCTTCACTATTCTGAGTTGTAGAACGTGACCCTATCCATTTACAGTCTAGATGGAGAATCCGATCAACGGTGGGATTTGATTAAGAACACCAAGCCAAGGGAGGAAATTGAAGAGATGGAATGGGAAGACTTTAAGATAATGTTTCTTAATAAGTATTTCCCATGAACTCTTCACATGAAGATGGAGAGATAATTCATAGAGGTCATGAAAAAAGATGGAAAATCTATCACAAACTATGAAGCGAATTTCACAAGGCTGGCAAGGTACGCTTTGGGTTTTTATCTACAATTATAGAAAAATTAATAGATTCTTTAGTGGATTAAACCACAACTTTGAAAGTCTCTTACAATTAGAGACTTTGGGAGTTATGATGAAGTTTTTGGATGTTCCCTCAAAGTAGAGACGGAGTTTGGAGAATGGTCCCATGGCTATGTTGATAAGAAAATAAAAATGGAGTTTCATGCGGATGGAACTAATGATAATGGTGGGAAGAAAACTCAACGACCGGCATGCCAAAAATATGGGAAGTTGCACCATGGGAACTACCTTAAAGGGATGGGGAAGTGATTCATGTGTGGGAAAGAAGGGAACCATGATCAGGAGTGTCGAAAAGACACGAAAAGGAAGGAAAATTTAGCCGATGAAATGAGAGAACTACTCAGGTTCAATGCTACAATTATAGGGAGCTTGGGCACTATGCAAACCAGTGCACTAAACCTCATGTTCTCTAGGGCAATCAGCATTAGCATCCACCAGAGCCAAAGGAAAAAGTGAAGGCTTATGCCATCACTACTGCAGAGGTGGAGCATGATAATGAAGTCATACAAGGTACACTTCCTATTCACTCAAGAATGGAAAATGTCTTATTTGATTCTAGTTCTACGCATTCCTTTATATCCTGCATGTTTTCTAGAACTATAGAATCGAAGCCTCGTAAACTTGGAGAAGAGATATCTGTAAAAACAAAAAGTGGTGAAATCATTGCAACCCAAGTGTTTGACTCTTCTTCGGTTGGCGTATGTGGGAAGATTCTTCCAGAAAATCTCGTAATACTACCCTTAGTGGAATTCGATGCTATAATGGGAATGGATTGGCTCTCATTATATAGAGCACATATCAACTGTCAAGAAAAGGAAATATATTTTCATATTCTGAACCATCCCATGCTCCTCTACAAATGTAAGGAAGATCATGAATCTCCTTTAAAAAATCCTTCAATGGTTTGGGTGTTGATTCCCTATGAAGAAGCATACCTCACCCAAATGGTTGAGTTGAAGGAAAGTGCCAACCTTGAGAAAATGCCCATCATGATGGAATAAAGTGATATATTTCCCGAAGAGTTACCCGGAGTTCCCTCAGATCGTGATGTAGAGTTCTCAATTGAACTCATACCTGGAGCTACTCCTATCTCAAAGTGTTCCTATAGGATAGATCCTATCGAACTGGAGGAGCTAAAGAAGCGGATACAAGAGAATCTGGAAAAAGGGTTCATACGCCCAAGTGCATCACCTTGGGGTGCACTAGTGCTATTTGCGATGAAGAAGGATGGAACAATGAGGCTGTGATTGATTATTGGGAACTCAACAAGATCACCATAAAGAACATGTATCCTCTTCCAAGGATGGATGACTTGTTCGATCAGTTAAGAGGATCTCAATACTTCTCAAAGGTGGATCTTCATTCTAGATGTCATCAGGTAAAGGTGAAGAAGGAAGATATTCAGAAGACTACCTTCCGTACAAGGTATGGGCACTATGAGTTTTTGGTGATGCCCTTTGGAGCTACTAATTCCCCTTCAATCTTCATGGATTTGATGAATAGAGACTTTAGACATTACCTTGACCAATTTGTGGTAGTGTATATTGATGATATTCTCATCTACTCCAAGAGCAAGGAGGAACATGACGAACATCTAAGACTTGTGTTGGCGACTTTGAGAAAGGAGAATTTGTACGCCAAGTTCAGTAATTGTGACTTTTGGATGAAGCAAGTCACGTTCTCGGGACATGTGATCACAAGTGATGGAATTTATGTGGATCCTTTAAAAAAAGGCAATTGAGGAATGTCCCAGGCCATCTAGTGTCACAGAAATCTGTAGTTTTCTTGGATTTGCTGGTTACTACCGACGTTTTGTGAGAAACTTCTAATGATTGTCCAGACCGCTAACTAAGTTTACAAGGAAAGGGGTAAAGTATGTCTGGACAGAAGAATGTGAGGGAAGCATCAAGGAGCTAAAGAGAAGGCTGATCACTACACCTATACTCACACTACTGAAATGTGGAGAAAGTTTTGTGATATATAGTTATGCTTCAAAGAAAGGCTTGGGTTGTGTACTCATCCAAAATGACAATGTGATAGCCTATGCCTCACGACAGTTGATGATCCATGAGAAGAACTACCCAACGCGTGATCTAGAGATAGAACCCATGATTTTTGCCTTGAAAATCTAGCAGCACTACCTTTATGGTGAGAAGTGTGACATATACACCGACCACAAGAGCCTAAAGTATATATTCACACAAAAGAAGCTTAAAATGCGTCAAAGGAGATGGTTAGAGCTAATAAAAGATTATGATTGATCTATTCATTATCATCCTGGAAAGGCGAACAAGGTAGCTGATAGTCTAAGTAGAAAAGAACCCGCTACTCTATCTATGTTGCGGATTGAGAAAGACCCCATCTTCATGGATATGAAAAGGATGGATATGTAAATCATAAGGGTAGGGGATACATCATACCTTTCCCAAATGATTGCACATCCATCCATCCAGGAAAAGATTAAGAAACCAAAATGGGATGATGTGGAGATACAAAAGAGGGTGAATGCGGTAATGGAAGGGAAGCTGTAAGAGTTCCATATCGATGATGATGGTGTGATTCGGTTTGGAACGCGACTTTGTGTGCCTTCATCACCCGGGATAAAAAAGGAGTTATTGGAAAATGCACATAGCTCAAATTTCTCTATCCATATTGGGAGTACCAAGATGTACCATGATCTTTGAGAACACTTCTGGTGGGATAACATAAAGAAGGAAATTGTGGAATATATTTCAAGGTTCTTGGTATGTCAGAAAGTTAAAGCTGAGCGAAGAAAGTCCAAGGGTATGATGCATTCATTGCCTATACCCATGTGGAAATGGGAAAATGTTACTATGGACTTTATCATGGACCTCTCGAAGACGTCAAATGGAAATAATGCAATATGTGTTGTGGTTGATCGACTCACCAAGACTTCCCATTTTATTTCTATTCAAGAAGATCTCTCACTTGAAAAACATGAAAAGATATATGTGAAGGAAGTGGTGAGACTGTATGTTGTACCACTCTTGATTGTCTCTGACCGTGATCCAAGGCTCACATCTATGTTCTGCAGGAGCCTTCAACATGATTTGAGTACTGAATTAAATTTCCGCACGACCTATTACCCCCAAACTGATGGCCAGTCTAAAAGAACTATTCAAATTCTTGAAGATATGATAAGAGCCTACTCTCTTGAATTAAAAGGTGGTTGGGATCAACATCTCCCATTGGTTGAGTTCTCATACAACAATAGCTTCAAACCGAGTATCCAGATGTCTCCATATGAAGCTATGTATGGAAAGCGATGTAGAACTCCAACCTGTTGTGATGAATTTGGAGAAAGAAAGCTACTTGGACCTGATCTTGTTCAAGAGATGACATAGAAGGTTCAAGTCATCCAGAAACACATCAAAGCTGCTCAAAGTCGGAAAAAGAGCTATACTAACAACCGTCGAAGGGACTTGTAGTTCGACGTTAGAGATAAAGTCTTCATTCAAATATCTCCATGGAAGAGAGTCATGCGATTCGAAAAGAAAGGGAAGCTAAGCCCAAGGTATATTGTCCCCTTTGAAATCCTTGACCGCACAGGAGTCGTGGCCTATCATCTTGCACTTCCACCAAATATGGATCAAGTTCATGATGGGTTTCATGTATCACTACTGAGGAAGTATATACCAGACCCCTCACATGTACCAAACTCAGAGGTAGTGAAGCTAGAAGATGATCTCTCCTATGAGGTGCAGCCAGTAAAGATTATGGATCGGAGAGATAAGGTTCTATGCAACAAGACAACCCATATTGTCAAAGTGTTGTGGAGGAACCATAAGTTTGAGGAAGTAACTTGGGAACTAGAAGAGGCAATGAAGGAGAAGTACCCTCACCTATTGGTTTAAAGTGAAATTTCAGGGGCGAAATTTCTTAAGTGTGGAAGAATGTAACGACCCAAATTTTTTCAATGGAAATTTCCATTCTTATAATTATGTCATAAAATCACATGAAAACAAAACATGATGAACTAATATGTGCTAAGTGACCTAAAAACATAATTTTGTCACTTATATGTTTTTAATTTTGAAAATCTGACATACACGGTTGTTTTCAAGATTGTTTTTGTAGTCTAATAAAACAATTTTTTTTGGTGAATAGTAACGTTCCCCTGTGAATATTAACATACCCTTATGAATAGTAATATGAATCTTATGAATAGTAAATCAACAACATAAGAGTAACCTTACCCATTCCTAATTAAATACAATTAAGACATCTTAGAAAGTGACAATTTGACCTTAGTAAACGTTTTTGTATTTTGTAAGTCATAAATAAATAATTATAATTAATTAATTAATTTAAAAGAAAATGAATTTTCTTAAAATGTGTTAAATAATTAAAAAATCAATGTCTTAAAGTTTTTATATAATTTTATAAGATCCTGCGTAATTTTTGAATGTTCTATAAAATCAGTTTTAAATTTAAAAACTTTTTTTAAGTAAATTATGATTTTAATTAAATATTAAATTAATAATATTTAAAAAATTATTTTTGAAAAATGGAATTCATTTTTGGATTCTACACATCAAAAAATGGTAGGGGTAAATTTTTGGGATTTTTCTGAGATACTTTAATTTTTGATGAACAGTAGAATCCGATAATTCACAATAAATGCTAAATAATTGATTAATTGAGTAATAGATGATGTTATGCTGATGTAAGCCAACTTGGTTCGTTATCACATGATAGAATTACTATTATTGGCCATTCAAGACCAACTATTCCTTTTCCTAGGGTAAATTAATAAAGTAATAAATTTTATATTAAGGAAATCCCTCTCCCCTCCACTATAAAAGCCACCCTTCACACCCTCATTTCCTCACACCTCTCAAGCTCCAATCCTTCACTAAACACTACCCAAAAACCTTCCCTAGCCCACCCCCACGTCCAAGAGATGATGTTCCCTTCAAAAGACCATGCTTAGGCCCTTAAGGGGGATCTCAAGAGGAGGATTTAAGAGGACATTAAAGAGAAGGAAGCATTCAGATACAAGGTAAGGGGAAATTCTAAAACCCAACATTCATCCTTTGGGTTCTCACTCTTTCACTCCATTATTTTTGATATGGTTACTCCATAAAGATCATTTTTTCATCATTGTATTTCATTTTATAGGATATACATGTTTGGCACTGGTTTTTATGTCAAACAAAATGTTTTTTCAAAAGAACTCTTCTTTTAAGAACAAACCTTTTACTTCTCCCTCAAAGTGTAAGGTTCTTAAAACATGTATGTTATTCCCTCTTTATTTTGGGAACCCAAGGTTTATGAATGTTTTCTTATGAGATGAAACCCATTCCTTTCCATGGTTTAGTTTTGTTCATTTTTCGTATGTGTTTTATGTGGAAAGCAAGATAATGATAATGTTATGTTGTGACGGGTGTGCCTAGAATTATATAGTGCAATATGAATGTCTCAAAGTGACGGGTGTGCCCGGAATTATACATAACTCTAATGAATTGGGTAAAGTAATTAATATAATGAGTAAATGTGAAATTATGTGTGAAAAGGATGCTATCTTGGTTCACAAGTATGTGTGGCAGTTAACCACTAAGACATGTTGTGTCATTTTTAGGCATTGCCACATTTCAAGTCTTATATTTATGCTTCCTCTATTGTTCATGATCTTTTTCCCATGTTATTCTTATTCTCTCCCCATGTTATATTTTTATTATCTATCCTCTTACTGGGATTCTAGTTGACCCATTTTTATGTATATCCTCAGGTGGCTACATGTATTCAGAAGAGGGCGAGTTCCAATAAGAAGCTATAGAAGAAGAAATTAAATGAATGTTTATGCGTGATGTAGTAATTTCTATGTTTTGTACTACTTTTCCAAACAAACTAAACCATTGGATACTCTATGTGTAATAATATTATGTTTTTAATTTTTAAAATGATGTTCTAGTAATGTAAGGAAAGGCTGGGTCACTATAAGGAATACCAGAATCTACTTAAAAATATGGCCTAAATGGGATCTCAGGGATCATGACCCTGATTTAAATGGCACAGGATCTAATGTGAGTCTTTATCCATCCCAAAATTACCTGGAACAACCCATAAATCCAGAATGGGGTCGTTCCCTTATAAACATTCCTCAAGCATCGATAATTTTTTTTTATAGTATTTGAATTTCTAACACAAAATAATATTTCCTTGAGATCTTTCATTCCATTAAGAACTTAACCCTATGAAATTATTGGAATCACAAACATGCAATAGATAGGCACTTAGCCACATGGATAAAAATACCACAAGGTGCGTCTTCATAGGGAAACTATATTCGGGCTTGTACTCCCATTTTTCATACTCTGCCTTCCCCAAAGACAGTAAAAATATACCAAGAGGACTTTAATTCACTCTTTTGGGACATCCAATTTTTATTTTTCAAGTGGGACCTTTCCCATATGTCTCTAGTAAGGTAATCAACCACGCCTCGAGATTGATATCCCCTTTAGGCGAGGGTCTTTTTTTATGATACTGTAACGACCCAAAGATTTCAATGAAAATTTCATTTTCAAGATTATGTCATAAATAAAGGACCCCGGGACACCCTGAGAGGGGAGGGGTGAATCAGGGTGACCTCTTTTTCTTTTAATGTGATGGATCTTGTTCCCACATTGGTAGGAACTTGTTGAACCTATATGATGATTATGTTTAGAATTCAAACATTCACATGTACAGAGAAGACAGAACCCTTTTTACTTGGTTCACCACTAAGGGCTACGTCCAAGGAGCATACGCCGACAGGTTGTCGGTCGTACCAAAATCCACTATGCTTCACTAGTGGTAGATTACAATAGTTTGGGTACAGTTACTCTGTCCCAGGCTCACTGCCTTTACACAGGTTCATGGATAGCCCACTGCGTCCCTCGGGTCACTCCCGTTGACTCCCCCTAGCTCACTGCCGTTGGTGACGTCTCACTCAGTTTATAGACGTGAAGGTCTCTTCGTCATTTGCATAAGAATGCATCCTTTGTTGCATGTAGATTCTCTATTGAATTCCGATTCTCACCAGAAGCAGAGTATCACTTTTCCTCGAATGTATTGGGTAGTCTCCTGGCTTTCGTGCAGCTCCAAATAGGCTGACAGGATTCATCAAAAACTGGCGCGCTTCTCCAAGCCGGACTCGCAAGTCCCAATACAGTGCGCAAGTCCAGACTGGCACGCAAGTGTCACTAACGCACCTGCGCGACGCTTCCTTCTCTGACAACAAACTTGCGCGGTCCACTTTCTTTCTCTCCCAAAGCGCCTTGGGCGCTCAGTAGAAAACCGGAGCGCAAGCTCTACTTGTGCGACCAAACTACCACCTGCACGGCTCAACCACCTGCGCGACGAGAGCTCGAACAATCTCTCAGTCTTGAACTCCGTTCCAAATGAGGAGGGGTTGTCCAGTATTTATAGGCAAACTGGACCCCCTGCGCGGAGGCGCGCAAGTCCCTCAGCGGCGCGCAAGTCTTGTCTCAAGTAACCACTGTTGCGCAATTCACTTGCGCGACCCAACCAACACTTGCGCGACCTTCTTTCCTAGACAAATTTTGGTTTTCTGATCCTCAAAAACATATGGCGCGCAAGTCTTTTATCCTCCAAGAGCTCGGCGCGCAAGTACCTTTGCCAAAAATACTTTACTTTATTGGCCGATTTTCAGGCCCAAAAATTTGGCAAACACTGGTAAACGGTGCCACCTTCACTACTGTTTTCTGCTTGAACGGTATGATCTCTTTGTTGGTACACATCCTGAACTTCCACTGAGGATTGACAACAAAAACAAACCATATTCCAAATCATGCTTTGAAGACCCTGGTTCCAACAATATAATCACATGAAATCACAACACAATGAACTAAAAATTAATATGTGACATTTAAACATATTTTCTACACATTTGTGCCTGGAATTTCTAAAATATGACATTCATGATTGTGATCAATAAGGTGTTTGGAGTCAGATAAGGAAAACATAATTTTTCAGTGAATAGTAAAATACCCATATTAATAGTAATGTTTCCTTTATGAATAGTGGAATACCCTAATGAAAAGTAACCTTAACTACTATAGTATATAAATAATATTCATGTGGAAGTTTGATATACCTATATGTGGAAATAAGAAAATAAATGTTTTAAAATATTTATTTTTTGAGTAAATTTTGATTTTAATTAATTATTAAATTAATAAAATTTAGAAAATTATTTTTGAAAAATGGAGTCAATATTTGGATTCTACAAATAGAAAAATTGTTAGGGAGAATTTCTGGGTTTTTTCAAAAATTATTGGGTTTTTATGAATAGTACAATACAATAATTTACGATAAATGTTAAATAATAGACTAATTGAGTCATTGATGAGGATCTGATCATGTTAGAACAATTGGTTAAAAATCACATGAAATTATTAATATTATTTGTCTTGTAATAAACACTTCTTATTTTCCTATTGAAAAATAATAAATAAATTATTATAATATTATGAAAACCATCATCTCCTCCACTATAAATACCACCCATCATTACCTCTTCTCCTCACACTTCTCAGGCCTAGTTCCTTACCTATATTATTTCCAAATTACTTCTCCAATCTCCTCACACATGTCCAAAATCCCTTGGTGTAACATCCCATGTAAGTAATGAATAATAGATATTTTTATCTATGTCTATTAATGAATTAGATAGTGTTTTAGAGGCTTAAAATGAGAATAAATCAAATCTTAAGCATGAAATACACTAATATTTTTAAAAGATTGTTTTACTGCCTTTTGATGGAAACCCATTTTTAAATCAATATTTTGAAAATTTTATAAGCTCTATTTCTCAAAATAAACCCATTATTTATTATTGGGACATTTAAATTTACTTTGGGTAAATTTTTGGTATTTTTCCGATAAAGTTCATTTTTTAATGAATAATGAAAAATGTTGTATTTTAATTCAAAACTTCTTTTTAATATAATTTATTTATATGATTAGATTATATTTTAAATTGGTTTTAAAGTTCAATTCGAATATATTTTTATCATTTAATCCAATAGTGGTCGTTGGAATCAATTTTACTTTGAAATTGGACTTAAACTTGTGTCAATCTTTTGATACTTATTGTTTCATAAAAAACACTATTTGCTCAGACAATGGGAATTAATTATTAAATTAATTAATGTAACTTATATGTTTTTAATTTTGTAAAATAGAAATCATTTTTTAATTTAGAATATCAAATATATCATAGGGTGAAGTTTTGGTATTTTTCTAAAAAACTTCAATTTTTGTTGAATAGTGAAACAACTAAGTGGTACTTAAAAAACTGATTTTTCGTTTAAATGAAATTTTACCACCTCTGTGTTTTGAATTTCAAAAATCCGACATACTTGGTTGTCATTAATAAGTAAAATGTGGTTCAATGGGATTAAAATAATTTTTTTGGTGAATAGTAACTTTTATGTTTTTAATCGCGATTAGAGGTAATTAGTGTAATTTAAGGTAAGAATAATGTTTTAATAATATGAAATGAACTTGACACATGTCCTACCATTATTGTACGTGTCATGGAAGACCAATACAATCCATGGGTAAACTTGGGGACCCCATGGAGCCACTTTGGATGGAAAATGACAATAATATCTTTTTACTTAATGTAAAAGTAAAAATGACACAAACATGAGTTGTTTTACTAAAACAATTTTTAAATGGGGTTATACAAGTTATAATTTTGACTATAAATAGTAATTGTAAATATAAAAAGATTCCCTATATCATAGTATTTTTTTTATAATTTTTATACATTAAATAAATTAAATTATATATGACACCATGATGATGTAGCGATTACCTCATTATTTAACGATTTAAATAAAATGAAAAGATTATGTAAAATATAAGACCTAAACAAGTCAAAAACCTATTTTATGGGTGTATTTCGAACCCTTATCACCATATCCTAGAAATTTATAATTTTGGGACCTTTTTTATCATAAAATAATTTTATAACAAATTATCGTTTCTTAACTTTCCAAGAGTGCCCATCCTCTCCTCTTATAAAAGGACCCCACCTCTACCGCCTTACCCAAAATTACAAAGCCTTTGTCTCGGCCAAACCCTGCCCATTTTGTCTCTCCACATCCTTCTATAACTCTTAGAAGCCTCATGTTGGGCAGAAGTCTTCCCAAGGAAGCCTTTGAGCTCAAATCAAAAAGAGTTACCCGATTTAAAGGTAGTGTCTTCTCTTGTGTTCTTATGGTTAATTTTATTTCTCTAACCCCCTAAAATATTTCTATTCATTTATTTTGTAACAAAACCAGTATCTTCCATATACTAGGATGTTTTTATAATAAGGATTCGAGCTACACTTACACACAACTACATCTAATGGTTAAAGAACATACTGTTTCCGTGGATGGCGAATTTCTACCTCACGAAATGATGATTGTTCAATATTCTTTTAACTGCTTAAAAGGTGTACATTAATATGACACTATATTTATATATGATATATAATATGTTTATGTTTTACTTAAGCTTCTGTATTTTTCATTTATGCCATACCTTTATGGTTTCCATTACGGGTAAACGCGATATCTTCATTTTAGGAAGTGCAGACTACCGCCCCCTCAAAGTGATTTGATTCGTTAATGCCATATGTGGGACGTATAAAGGATGTAATTAATGGTATTATATATGATATTATACTGGAATTATAATATACCTTTATATCATTATGATTCCATTCCATAAAATACGATATAGAAATGAAAGTAGCGTTCATGCGTACGTACGGCTTACCGTCTCCATGAACGGTGCATTCCATTTCTTACCTCTAAAGGTTATGTAATATTATAAATGCATATATATACTGGTTATATATGATATATATGATATCTAAATCATGAGTATAACTCTATATATAATGGATACATGAACAACTTGTAATTATAATGTTTTTATTTTTCACTCAAGTAACAAAGATCATTAAAACGACCGTTACTAACTTAAATAATTACATAGTATTCATGACACGGTAATAAGTGATATTAAAGGAATAATTAACTTGAAAAAGGTTCTTAAGCAAGTAGAAATTAACTCAAGTTTATTATTCAGGAGTTTAAAGAATGATCGAGTCAAGTCGGACCCGAGGTATGAGACTTCGTCTCAATCTCCTTCTATTGAGGCATATTTTGTTTTATACACAACTTTCTTTTATATGGTGTATAAACCCCTTTGAATTTTTATGTTTATTCAAAAGGAATCTTTTTTATATGAAGCGTTTTACTAAACGGAAAAAGGTAAGGTTTCTTCGTACGTATGCGGTGACACCAACTTCTCCGCCACCGTGACCATTATTTGAGTTTCAGCTTTCTCTACAAGCCATACCTTTTTTTAAATGAAAAATAAATACCATGTTTTACTTTAATTTTATTTTGGTATTGAAAATGGTTTTCATAATGTTTTTATTATATCAATGTGTTGTATTAATATCTTGTGATGGAAATGTGGAAATGTTATGTTTCGTTTATTCATGTTTTTTGTGATAAGATTATGCTATGGTTCTTGGGCATTGTTATGAAGATGGGTGGTTCCGTGATAAACTAAGGGTGGGTGAGCCCAATATAGCTCTCCAATTCATTGGGTAATGCGATGGATTTAATCGTTATGGTTTATCTGAAGAGATTTAGGGAATATACTGTGATGGGTATTCCAAACATAACCAAGAGGGTTACTCCCTACATAAGAATGTTATGAATGCCTCAAGTTACCTTTATGTTTTATGGTTTCTATGATTTATCCATGATTTGATGAGGTATGTTAAAGTGCCTATGTTTTATGGGTAAAGTATGATTTCATTCTTATGTATATATGAACTCATATTTCCTTTCCATATTTTTATAACCCTTACTAAGCTTTTTATGCTCATCCCATGTTTTTGAAATGATTTTCACAGGTCAAGGGAATGGTACATGATGTGATGATAGCGTCAAGGAAGTGTCTAGAAAGAATCCATGTTTTATTTTAAGTATGTTTCCATTGATGTGAAAATTGAATACTATATTTTATTGTAACCACTTTGTTTAAATGTGGGATTTAATGCAAGTTTTATGATCTAATTATCTAAAACTCTAAACCTGAAAAGATCTTCAAGGTGTATTCTTGAAATATCGCGAGATTAAGTAATGTTTAAGGCTGGGGCCTTATAGTTGGTATCAGTGGTCGGTTTAGATAACTTTAGGAGTTATAATTTTATTAACCGATTATCCAAAAATATTTTTTTATGGTCAAATTGAAATGATATAGAATTTGAAGATTACCATGTCGCTTCATCTAAGACATGTTTGTTCAGAATGGTTTTCCACAGAGGAAACATGGAAGCAGTGCTAGGAAGGCATAAAGAAGGAAATAACCTTCCGAATCAGCATCCTGAGATGGTCAGAATTGGAACTGAATAGTTTGTTGCAGTAATGGAACAATTGACTCAAGTGATAAATGGTGGCGGTATCCATGCACGAGATCAGCCAGATCAACCGCAGAGGAACTTGTCAGTGGTGGAAAATTTCATGAGGGAACATCCCCCATCATTCAGGGGATCATCTGACCCTGTGCTAGATGAAGGGTCAATTAAAGCACTAGAGAAGATTTTCAATGTCATGGGGTGTTCAGAAAATCCAAAGGTTAGTCTTTCTATTTACCGTTTGGAGGGTGAGGTAGATCAGTGGTGGTCGATGGTTAAAAATATCAGGGACGCTGATGAGATTTATGCTCTCAACTGGGATGAATTTAAAGGTATGTTTATTGAGAAGTATTTTCCTAAGGCTGTATGACTTAGGATGGAAAAAAAATTCCTGGGATTGAGGAAATAGGAAGACTCAGTGGCTGCCTATGATGAGAGGTTCACTTGATTGGGAAGGTATGCTCCAAATTTTATCTGAGACCTTGATTATAAAATCAATCGTCTTTACTCAGGATTAAAGCCAAAATATCGAAGGGCATTAGCTTATCGTGATTTCAAGAGTTATGAAAAGCTTGTTCGATGTGCTGAGAAGGTGGAAATGGAGTTTTCCGATGATAAAGTGTTATATAACAACCAATAGAAGAAGAGACCGTGGTGGCATAAGAAAGGAAAGAATTATTCAAAATGTTCTGACGGTAAGTAAACTAAGTTTCCAGTTTGTGATAAATGTGGTAAAAGTCTTGCTGGGGAATGTCTTATGAATTATAGAAAGTGCTACCAATGTGGTAAGATGGGACATAAGGATCGTGATTGCACTGGAATAGATCAAGGTGATGGTAACTCCAAATTTGATTTGCAGTTAGTGAAATGTTTTAAGTGCAATGAGATGGGCCACTATGCAAATGAGTGTCCAACAAAGAGCTCGAGTGATGGGAAGTAGATAGACTATAAGCAGAAAGGGGTGGTAAAATCCATTGAAACTACTTCAGCAGATGTCGGACCATCAAATGAAGTTGTATCAGGTACTTTGTTTGTTTTTTCAGATTATGCCAGTGTGTTGTTTGATTCGGGTTCTACACATTCTTTCATCTCTTAAACCTCTTCTAGTAAAATGGGAATACCATCTCAAGAAATGACTCCTGAACTTGTGGTAAAAACACCTGGGCGAAATGTTGAGGCAAAAAGAATTTATAAGAATCTTCCTATCCTTATCCGTGGAAAGAACCTACTTGCGAACCTTATTGTTTTACCTTTAGTAGAGTTTGATGTTATCCTGGGTATGGATTGGCTCTCTATTTACCATGCTAAGATTAACTGTAGGGATAAAGAAGATTCTTTTCAGAAATACATTTAGTTTGTGTACAATAATGAACCCTTACAATTGATAACATATCAAGAGGCCTAGAAACTTGTAAAAGATGGAAATGAATGCTACCTTGCACATATTTTTGAAAACAAGGGAACTGTTCAGATTAATGATTCGCTAGTGGTAAATGAGTATCCTGATGATTTTCCTGACGAGTTGCCTGGAATAATACCAGATTGGGATGTTGAATTTACTGTTGACTTAGTTCCTGATGCTAAGACAATTTCAAAACCCCCTTATCGAATGGCTCAAATTGAACTTTTAGAGTTGAAGGAGAAATTGTAATATTTATTAGAGAAAGATTTCATTCGACCTAGAAAATCACCATGGGGTGCTCCTGTTCTATTTTTTAAAAAGAAATATGGTTCAATGAGACTTTTCATTGATTATAGATCCTTGAATAACATCTCTATTAAGAATAAATATCCTTTTCCGCATATCGATGATTTGTTTGATCAGCTCTAGGGAGCTCAGTATTTTTCAAAGATTGACCTGAGATCGGGGTACCATCAGCTGAAGGTAAAGGAAGCAGATTTTACGAAGACTACTTTTCGTATACGATATGTCCATTATGAATTTGTAGTAATTCCTTTTGGGATAACCAATTCACCTACTGTATTCATGGAATTAATGAATAAAATTTCCCATGAGTTTTTGGATAAGTTTGTGGTGGTTTTCATTGATGATATTTTAGTGTTTTCTAAAAGTAAAGATGAGCATGAAAGACATTTAAGGGTTATTTTGAAAACATTAAAAGAAAATAAATTGTATGGGAAATTCAGCAAGTGTGAGTTTTGGTTGCAACAAATTTCTTTCCTTAGTCACATTGTCTCTAAAGATGGAATAAATGTTGATCCTGCAAAACAAAGGTTGTTGAAGAATGGCCAAGACCCTCAAATGTAACTGAGATTCGTAGTTTCCTTGGTTTGGCAGGATATTATCGAAGGTTTTTAAGAAATTTTTCACAGTTATCTATTCCAATGAATAAGATAACCTGGAAGGGTGTTAAGTTTATCTGGACAAAAGAATGTGATGATTGCTTTCAGGAATTAAAAGGAAGATTGGTGAATGCTCCAGTTTTGGAACTACCTTCCATGAATGGTGATTTTGTTATCTACAGTGATTCTTCATTGAAAGGAATTGGTTGTGTCTTAATGCAGAATGATCAGGTAATTGATTATGCTTCATGATAGTTGAAAACTCATGAGGTAAATTACCCTACACATTATTTGGAATTAGCTTCTCTTTTTTTCGCTTTAAAAATTTGGAGGCATCATTTTTATGGAGTAAAGTGTGAAATATATACTGATCACAAAAGTTTAAAGTATATATTCACTCAGAAATAATTGAACATGAGATAGAGGAGATTGCTAAAATTAATCAAGGATTATGATTGTAAAATTCATTACCATCCGGGAAAAGAAAATAAAGTGGCTGATGCTTTGAGTCGAAAAAGTAATGCTTCATTAACAATGTTGCATTTGGAACGTGATCCATTGGTTAAAGATTTGATTAACTTTGGCATAGAAGTTTTTGGTACAGGATGTTCTTCTGTTTTGTTTCAGGTATCAGTGAAATCTTCTCTATCAGAAAGAATCAAGCAAGCACAGAAGCAAGATAGTGAGTTGCAGAAAATGGTAGAGCTGGTTTAGAAGGGTTTGTTTCCTGAATTCAACATTGATAATGATTGTGTTTTGAGATTTGTGAAGATATTGTGTGTGCCTTGTGATTCATAGTTGAAGAGATATTTGTTATGTGAAGCTCATAGTTCTCTGTTTTCAGTTTATCCTGGTAGTACTAAGATGTACAGAGATCTGCGGGAGTATTACTAGTGGGATGGAATAAAAAGAGAGATTGCGGATTTTACTGTAAAGTGTCTGACTTTTCAGTTGGTTAAAGCAGAGTGGCAATTACCAAAAGGGATGCTTCAGACTTTACTAGTGCCAGAGTGGAAATGGGAAAATATATCCATGGACTTCATTGTGGGATTTCTGAAGACACCTCGAGGTAATAATGCAATCTGGGTTATTGTTGATCGCTTGACTAAATCTTCTCATTTCCTTGCTGTATGAGATAATTTTTCCCTAGATGAACTTTATCGTTTGTATCTTAAAGAGATAGTCAGGTTACATGGAGTTCCCTTCTCCATTGTATCTGATCGTGATCCTAGGTTTACATCTAACTTTTGGAAAGGCCATCAGAAGTCGTTGGGTACTGAATTAAATTTTAGTATAGTTTTTCATCCTCAATCAGATGGGCAGTCAGAACGAACAATTCAAAATTTTGAAGATATGCTACGTGCTTGTTCGATGGATTATCAGGGAAGTTAGGACCAACATCTCTCTTTGGTTGAATTTTCATATAATAACAGTTTTCATTCTAGTATACAGATGGCACCATTTGAGGCGTTATATGGGAAGCGGTGTCGAACTACAGCTTTCTGGGATGAAGTGGGTGAAAGGACGCTGATGGGACCAGAATTGGTAAAAGAGATGGTAGAAAAAGTTCAGTTGATTCAAAAACAGATGAGAACAGCACAGAGCAGGCAGAAGAGTTATGCGGACAACAGGAGGAAGGATCTCTCTTTTGAGGTAGGTGATCATGTTTTTCTCAAAGTCTCACCGTGGAAAAGTGTGATGTGATTTGGTAAGAAAGGAAAGCTGAGTCCAAGGTACATTGGACCATATGAAATTCTGGAGAGAGTTGGATCAGTTGCTTACCGAGTGGCTTTACCTCTGAGTTTATCTCAGGTACACAATGTTTTTCATGTTTCAATGTTAAGGAAGTACATGCCAGATCCATCTCATGTTTTGAGTCCAGAGGTAGTTCAGCTGGAAGAGAACCTATCTTATGTGGAACAGCCGGTCCAAATTCTTGACCACAGGGAGCAAGTGTTACGGAATAAGGTGATTCATCAGGTAAATGTTTTGTGAAAAAACCACATGATTGAAGAGGCAACATGGGAATTTGAAAATGCAATGAGGGCTAAATACCCCCACTTATTCGATAAGTAAATAAATTGCGGGGACACAATTTTCAAAAGGGGGAGGGATATAACATACCACGTAAGTAATGAATAATATATATTTTTATCTATGTCTACTAATGAATTAGATAGTGTTTTAGAGGCTAAAAATGAGAATAAATCCAATCTTAAGCATGGAATACACTAATATTTTTAAAATATTGTTTTACTGCCTTTTGATGGAAACCCATTTTTAAATCAAAGTTTTGACAATTTTATAAGCTCTATTTGTCAAAATGATCATATTACATATGATTGGGACATTTAAATTTACTTTGGGTAAATTTTTGGTATTTTTCAGATAAAATTCATTTTTTAATGAATGGTGAAAAATGTTGTATTTTAATTCAAAACCTCTTTTTAATCTAATTTATTTATATTATTAGATTATATTTTGAATTGGTTTTAAAGTTAAATTATAATATATTTTTACCATTTAATCCAATAGTGGTCGTTGGAATTAATTTCAATTTGAAATTTGACTCAAACTTGTGTCAATCTTTTGATACTTATTGTTTCATAAAAACACGCTATTTTCTCAGACAGTGGGAATTAATAATTTAATTAATTAATGTAACTTATATGTTTTGAATTTTTTAAAATAGACATCATTTTTGAATTCTTAATATCAATTATATCTTAGGGTGAAGTTTTGGTATTTTTCTGAAAAACTTCAATTTTTGATGAATAGTGAAACCACTAAGTGGTACTTAAAAAACTGATTTTTCGTTTAAATGAAATTTTACCACCTCTGTGTTTTGAATTTCAAAAATCCGACATACTTGGTTGTCATTAAGAATTAAAATTTGGTTCAATGGGATTAAAATAATTTTTTGGTGAATAGTAACTTTTAAGTTTTTAATCGTGATTAGAGGTAATTAGTGTAATTTAATGTAAGAATAATGTTTTAATAATATGAAATGAACTTGACACATGTACTACCCTTATTGGATGTGTCATGGCCGACTAATACAATCCGTGCGTCAACTTGGGGACCCCATGGAGCCACTTTGGAAGGAAAATGACATTAATATCTTTTCATTTAATGTAAAAGTAAAAATGACACAAAAATGAGTTGTTTTACTAACTTTTTTTTATATGGGGTTATACAAGTCATATTTTTGACTATAAATTGTCATTGGAAATATAAAAATATTTCCTACATCATAGTATTTTATTTATAATTTTCATACATTAAATAAATTAAATTATATATGACACCATGATTATGCAACGATTACCTCATTATTTAACGATTTAAATAAAATGAAAAGATAATGTAAAATATAAGACCTACACTTGTCAAAAACCTATTGTATGGGTTTATTTCTAAACATTATCACCTTATACTCGAAATTTATAATTGTGGGACCTTTTTTATCTGAAAATCATTTTATAACAAAGTATCTTTTCTTAACATTCCAGGAGTGCCCCTCCTCTCCTCTTATAAAAGGCCCCCACCTCTACCACCTTACCCACACTTCCAAAGCCCTTGGCTCGGCCAGACCCTTCCCATTTTGTATCTCGAAATCCCACTCTAACTGTTATAAGACTCACTTTGGGAAGAAGTCTTCCCAAGGAATCCTTTGAGATCAAATAAAAAAGAGTTACCCGATTTAAAGGTAGTGTCTTCTCTGGTGTTATTATGGTTTATTTTTCTTCTCCAACCCCCTAAAATATTTTTATTCATTTCTTTTGTAATAACACCATTATATTACATATACTAGGATGTTTTTATAAGAAGTATTCAAGCTACACTTACACACACCTACATCTAGTGGTTAAAGAACATACTGTTTCCGTGGATGGTAAATTTCTGCCTCACCAAACGATGATTGTTAAATATTCTTTTAACACCTTAAAAGGTTTCCATTAAGATGACACTATATTTATATATGATATATAATATGTCTATGTTTTACTTAAGCTTCTGTATTTTTCATTTATGTCATACCTTTATGGTTTCCATTATGGGTAAACGCGATATCTTCATTGTAGGAAGTGCGGAATACCGCCCCATCAAAGTGATTTGATTCGTTAATAACATATGTGGGACGTATAAAGGATGTAATTAATTGTATTATATATGATATTATACTGGAATTATAATATACCTTTATATCATTATGATTTCATTCCATAAAATACGAAATAGAAATGAAAGTAGCGTTCATGCGTACGTACAGCTTACCGTCTCCATGAACGGTGCATTTCATTTCTTACCTCTAAACGTTAGGTAATATTATAAATGCATGTATATACTAGATATATATGATATATATGATATCTAAATCATGAGTTTAACTCTGGATATAATGGATACATGAACAACTTGTAATTATAAAGAGTTTATTTTTCACTCAAGTACCAAAGATCGTTAAAACAACCGTTACTAACTTAAATAATTACATAGTGTTCATGACATGGTAATAAGTGATATAAAAGGAATAATGAACTTGAAAAAGGTTATTAATCAAGTAGAAATTAACTCAAGTTTATTATTCATGAGGTTAAATAACGATCGAGTCAAGTCGGACCCGAGGTATGGGACTTCGTCTCAATCTCCTTTCATTGAGGCATATTTTGTTTTATACACAACTTTCTTTTATATGGTGTATAAACCCCCATGAATTTTTATGTTTATTCAAATGGAATATTTTTTATATGAAGCATTTTAATAAATGACAAAAGGGATTGTTTTTTTCGTACGTATGCGGGGACAACGACTTCTTCCGCCACCGTGACCATTATTTGAGTTTCGACATCCTCTACAAGACATTCCTTTTTTTAAATGAAAAATAAATACCATGTTTTACTTTTCTTTTATTTTGGTATTTAAAATGGTTTTCATAATGTTTTTATTATATCAATGTGTTGTATTGATATATTGTGATTGAAATGTGGAAATGTTAGGTTTCCTTTATGCATGTTTTATTTGATAATATTATGTTATGGTTCTTGGGCATTGTTATGAAGGCGGGTGGTTCTGTGATAAACTAAGTGAGGGTGAGCCTGATATAGCTCTCAAATGCATTGGGTAACATGAAGGAGTTAAACGTTAAGGTTTCTCCGAAGAGATTTAGGGAATATACTGTGATGGGTATTCCAAACGTAACCAAGAGGGTTACTCCCTACGTAAGAATGTAATGAATGCCTCAAGTTACCTTTATGTTTTATGATTTCTATGATTTATTCCTGATTTGATGAGGTATGTTAAAGTGCCTATGTTTTATGGGTAAAGTATGATTTCATTCTTATGTAGATATGAATTCATGTTTCCTTTCCATATTTTTATACCCTTTACTGAGCTTTTTATGCTCATCCCAAGTTTTTGAAATGATTTTCACATGTTAAGGGAAAGGTACATGATGTGATGATAGTGTCAAGTAAGTGTCAAGAAAGAATCCATGTTTTATTTTAAATATGTTTCCATTGATGGAAAAAATGAATACTATCTTTTATTATAACCACTTTGTTTAAATGTAGGATGTAATGCAAGTTTTATGATCTAATTCTCTAAAACTCTAAACCTGAAAAGATCCACAAGGTGTATTCTTGAAATATCTCAAGATTAAGTAATGTTTAAGGCTGGGGCCTTATACTTGGTCTTGTCAAAATACCAAATCCTCTCCCTTAAAAGGCACTCAAGGAAGAATGAATCAAGAGGTAAATTCCCCTTTTATTTTCTTTCCTTTTCTTTTCTAATTCATTTATTTTTCATTTCTATCCTTACCTCTCATCATCCAAATGTTATGAAAACTCTAGTACCTTAAATGTACTAGAATTTTGTTATTATAATGGAATAAGGTATTGTCATATATCCTTCTATATTCTTTTAATTTAGTAGTAAAGACACCATCCCAGATGTGTTAATTTACAACTTTCATTGATGATGGGTTTTGAATTTCCAATACCGTCTTCAATTCTGGTCATGAAACATTTTTCATAGCCTAATCAGATCATAATATATGTATTATATCCCATATATTCTTATGGAATACTTTTTTAAACAAGTGTATAATTTAAAAAAAAAACATGTTCATTGTGGCCCAAAATAGCCAATTAACCCAAAAGGTTATCACTAAAGTATTATATAATGATTTGACTTCAATCTAAGTAACAAAATTAATTTTACAACCATGTAATATCCTTATGTTCACTAATTTTATATAACTTCAATTTTGGAAATCCAATTTCAGCTTACATTTTTATCCGTTCATGAAAATAAGTAACCAATCATAAAAACCACAAAAACAAACGGACCTAAAGAATGAAATTGAACCAAATAACCCAAGAAAAACGTCATGAATGAACATAAATGGTTATAATAAATCTTTTACATGTAGAATTGGTTATATAATTATTAATTAAATCAACCTAATTTAATTATTCTTGTCATTAATATCAATAGGATAACTCCATTAGATTTAATGTAAGGGGTCCTCTTCATTTAACTGTTATTCAAGGTTTTCCTCTATGTTAACCCCTTTTATGTGTAATGACTTGTTATAGGGTTTAATTAATCACCTAAAACATACTTTACTAATTATTTTTAAATGATAATAAACCCATTTACCTCACCTTAATACCTATTAAGTACACATGATACCATGTCAATATTCAGTAAGGGATTTAACCCGAACCTCCTTTATTACTTTGGGTTTGTTTATATTTAATTATACCTAAATAAGGATATATATTCTTCTTATTCTAATATTCTAAATGATATTTTAATGTTCAAAACACATTTATCATGTTCTATTCATTATTCTATTTCAGGTATATACATGTTTTTAATTGATTCCCTCCTTAATACTTCCTAATAAACAAAACTATTTTGAGGGAGCTTCTTGAATTCTTACCCGATTTAAAGTGAACCCTATCTTATGTTTCAACCCACCATTTTATTTTTAAAATAATTTTTTTATGAAAACCCTCTTTGTTCAATTCTAATTTTATACAATGGATTTTCCTCTTTTTCTATTTTAATGTCTTTATAGTAATTTGTTTAAAATAGCACAAAAATGATTTAATGCAAAACATTTCTAAAATATTTTTCTTACACACTGTCTCATCGACTTAAAATTACTTAACATGAAAAAAACATATTTTAACTAATTAATTTCAATGTATATTTTAGTTCATTTATTTCATGGAAACTTTTATGATACACCCATTTGTTATGTTTTAAGACATGGTTGTGGTACCCAATTCTTTAAATGGGTAACCCTTAAGATTATGTAAGATTGATTATTTATGATTCATTATATGGAAATCATATTCATGAAAAGTTAATATGGGTTCACCTAGAGAGTTATCCAATTTATTGGGTAATTTTGAGTCTAATGAGATGTTATGTGCGATTGGATTGGTGGTTAGCTTTGGCTTGTGCAACTATGTACAACGGTCATGGGAGTGAGCCTTAGAGTTTTCTACAATGGGAATCGGTCTTAGTGGTTAGACTTGAATCATTCTAAATTCATGTTTTATGTTTCTTCCACAGTATTATGATGCCATGTTTATATGATTCCTTGTTTATACATTATGATTCCTTAAGTTAAATACCTTTTTATATCATCATGTAATGCCTTCTATCCTATGCGCAGAGGCTTTGTTCTTATAGTTATCCCCTTATTGGGATTTTATCTCATCCCTTTGTCCATGTTATCCCCAGGTTATCCTATGAAAATGTATGAGTACAATGGGAGATAGGATCTCATTATGGAGTTAAATAAAAAGTTATTTTTTTAATGTTTGATCATGTACCAAGTATTAAAAGACACTATACATAATGATCCTTGTCATGAACTCTGATGTATAATAATACTTAAAATCATTTAATGTTATATATAAAAGGATAGGGTCTCTATAGTTGGTATCATAGGATGGTCTAGTTATTTTTGGAGATTAGTAATAGTGCACCACAGTGAGATCCTTTTGGATGAGATGAAGTATAAGAAAACATCCCTAAATTTGGGTAAGTATAGGGTAAGTGGTTTTTTAAGAAAATATATCCCTTTTTGGATACAAACAGGTAGTGGTGGATATGGAACTTATGTACCTAGGAGTGAAAACTCTGACAAGGAGTTTCAGACTGAACTGGGGTATCCTGGTACACGACAATGGGCCTTTCAGTAATTTTGGTTTGACACACCCGGGGGATATTCTTGTGTAAATTCAAGAGTTTAGTACTTTTACATTATTAATGGAATAAAAAATCTTCAATATCCAAGTATTAAATTCCTCTGATTATATGTTCGTTTTCTTTGTTAATGGCATGAAATATAAGAACATGTACCAACATCTAATGTGATATAAAATGTGAATATTTCTTTAATGATATGCCTGATATGATGGGAACAGGTGCTCAAAATGTCATGATAGTACTTGGACATCCAGGTCATATTATGAATAATAAATTAAATCATGTAGAACTCCCACGTCCTACAAGGAATGAGCATTTTTCTGTTGAATCCTTTATGCGGAAAATGCCTCTTATGTTTAGAGGATATTTTGATCCCCTCCCCGTGGAAAAGTGGAATAACTATATTGAAAGGATATTCTCTATCTTCTAGTGCTCATAAGAAGAGAAATTTATAATGGAAGTCTATAATTTTGGTGGATAAGTAGATCAATGGTGGACCCTGATTAGGAAGACAAATTCCAAAGAAGAAATTGATTCCATGGATTGAGAAGAATTCAAGAGGTTATTTTTCAATAAATATTTTCCTATAACCCTCCTTCTCAAAATGGAAAGAGAGTTCCACAGACTAATGCAGAATGAAGATGAGGCATTGGGGCCTATGAAGAAAACATCAAAAGGATTTTAAGGTACACATATCACTTTGTATTGAACACTGAAAGGAATATGAATCGCTTATTTATCAGAAAAAAGTCGAGTCTACAAAAATAATTTCCAATTTGAGATTAGATAGTTCTGAGGAGATTTTCTATTGTTCCATCATGGTTAAAATGGACATTGGATACTCTAATTGGTCTTTTGGGCCCAGTGACAAGAAGAAAAAAAAGGAGAACAACATGGGTGGTTCAGCAAACAAACCCCATGATTGAAAGAAGGGTGGATATCTCACTTGTAAAATTTCTGGGAAAAATCATAATGGGAGCTGTCTAAATGAAACCAGGAATTTCTTAAAATTTTTAATGATGGAAAATAATTCTAAGAACATCCAAAGGGATATGAAAAATCCAAAAAATATGGAATAATATAGGAAGGTTCAGATCAATGATCTTCCAGTGGTGCAATGTTACAACTACAAGGAGCTTGTGATTTATAAAAAAAGTTCCCATAAACTGATGGTTGGAAAAGGAAATCAACAAAAACATCCAAGGCAACAAGGATGGGCTTATGCAAAACTAAAAAATAGTTGGATATAGGAAATGTTGTGGTGAGAGGTACTCTAGTTATTCATTCAAGAATGGAGAATGTACTATTTCATTCTGGTTCTATGCATTCTTTCATATCATGAAAATTTAGTAGAACTATTCAAGAACCAACACATAATTTAGAGGAAAATTTATATTTGAGAAGTTCAAATAGGGAAATTACTAAGTATATGGTTTATAAATCGTACCTAGTTAACATTTGTCAAATGAAACGCACAGAAAATCTTAACATACTTTTTTTAGTGGATTTCAATGTTATCTTGGGCATGGATTGACTATCTTTACACAAAGCCAACATCAACTATCATAAAAGGGTGACCACTATTCACATCCCAAATCATCCTATGATTCTTTAAAAGTGTAAGGAGGAAGATTAATGTCTTTTAGAATCATTTTCTCAAGTGTGTATATTAATTCTTTACGAGAAAGTATGTCTACCTCAAATGACTGGAAAAAATGAGAGAATCATTCATGGAGACATGCACATCATGGGGGATTACAATAATGTATTATTTAAAGAGTATCCTAGTCTTCCTCTTGACTGATAGGTTGAGTTATCAATTGAAATTATTTGTGGGTCTTTACCTATATCAGAAAAAACTTCTAGAATGGCCATCGTAGAGATGGAAGAGCTAATGAAAAAGTTTCAAGAGAATTTGGGGAAGAGTTTTATACACATGGGTACTTCACTGTGGGGTGCCCCATCCTCTTTATCAAAAAAAGGATTTATCAATGTGCCTCTGCATTGATTATTTTGAGATCAAAAAAATCAAAATAAAGAAAAATTATCCCATTCCACAAATAGATGACTTATTTGATCATCTTCGTGGGGCCAATTATTTTTCTAAGGTGGACCTTAGGTCAGGTTATCACCAATTAAAGGTGAGGATGGAAGATATTCCCATGAAATACTTCCAAATTAGGTATGAACACTATGAGTTCATAGTGATTCCCTTTGCACTTACTAATTATCTAGAAATTTTCATTGATTTAATGAATAGAGTCTTTAGAGATTACCTCCAAAAATTTCTCATTGTCTTTATTGACAATATTGTAATAAACTCCAAGAACAAGGAGGAACATGAGGATAATTTTAATTCTATGTTAAAAACATTATTAAGGGACAAGATATATGAAATGTATAGAAAATGTGAGTTTTGGACGGAGGAAGAATCATTATTTGAATATTTTATCACCAACAAAGGGATATCTTTAGACCCTTCATAGACAAAGGCGATTAAAGAGTGGACCAGGCCAAAATCTGTAATAGAGATCTCCATATTTCTGGGTCTATCGTGGTATTATCGATAATTTTTGAATAAATTTTCATGATTTTCAAACCAAATGACCAAGATGACATGAATGGTAGTGATGTTTTTCTGGACTCAAGAATGTGAAGACTGCTTTATGGAGTTGAAAAGGTGGCTAATCACTACGCTGGTACACACACTCCCGACAAGCGGATAACTCTTTGTGGTGTACAGTTATGTTTCAAAGAAGGTATTAGGTTGTGTGTGGATGAAAAATTATATATTGATAGCCTAAACATCAATTCAGTTCAATATACATGAGAAAAACAATCCCACAAATGATCTGGAGTTTGTGGAAGTGATCTTTTCATTGAAAATATGACAACATTATCTCTAAGGGTAGAAGTGTGAGATATATACTAATAATAAGAGTCTAAAATATAAGGGGATGATGAAACCACTACTCCTACCAAAATGGAAGTCATAGAAAATTACTATGGCCTTTGTCATTGGACTTCCAAGGAAATCGAGAGGAAACAATGTTATATGGGTCATTGTGGATTGTTATAAAAAGGCATCTCTCATTATCTAATTTCGAGTGGTCTTGTAATTGGATCAAATTAAATGGATATATATCAATGAGGTGGTAAGGATGACTGGAGTACCGCTATCTATTGTATCTTATCATGATATGAGATTCTCCTTGATGTTTTAGAGAAGACTCCAACATGCCCTAAGCATTGAACTGAACTTCAGTATGGCCTATCATCCTCAAACTAATGCTGAATCTGAGTGAACTATTCAGATGCTCGAAGATATGTTAAGAGTATGTTCTATGGACTTCAAAGGAGGATGGCACCAACATCTTCCACTGGTTGAATTCCCCAACAATAAAAGTTTCCCCTCGAGCATCTGAATGGAACCATATGAATCCATTTATGGGGAAAGGTGAAGAACATCGACGTGTTGGGATGAAGTTAGTGAGTGTAAGCTGGTAGACAATCGTTTCATTCAGATGATCGAGTGGAAGTGTTATGTAGACAATAGTTTACAAGACCTAAAATTTAAATTTAGAGTCACATTATTTCTACACATATCTTCATGGAAGAAGATAATGAGATTTGGGAAGAATGGTAAGTTAAGTCCTAGGTACATCGCCCCCTTTGATATTTTTGATAGGGTTGGGGATGTGGCCTATTGAATAGAATGTACACCTACCATGGACATAGTACATGATGTATTTCATGTATCCCTCTTAATGATGGTCATACCAGATCCTTCATATGTACTCTCTTCAAAGGTGGTATAATAAATGGATGATTTTTCTTATGAGGAGAAGCCAATGAAGATCTTGTATCATAGAGATAATGTTCTACGTAACAAGACAACTCTCTTGGTCAAAGTATTGTGATGGAACCATACGTATAAAGAGGATACTTGGGAACTAGAGGATTCACTGAAGGAAAAGTACCCACACCTGTTTATGTATTAGAATGTAAAAAAAATTCGAGGATGAAATTTCCCATGGGGGATAGTGTAACGACCAAATGTTTTCAATGGAAATTTACTTCTTATGATTATGTAATATAATGACTTTAAATCACAACACAATGAACTACTAAGTACTATTTGACCTTTAAACATTATTTTTTCACTTTTGTGTTCGGAATTTTGAAAATATGACATTCAAGGTTGTGATCAGTAATATCTTTGGATTCTGATAAGAAAAATATATTTTGTTTGGTGAACAATAACATAACTTTATGAATATTAATGTTACCCTTAAAAATATTAACATAACATAATGAATAGTAACTTTTCCTATGATATTATATAAATAATATTCAAGTGTAAGTACAATATACCAATATATCGGAATAAGAAAATAAATGTTTTAAAATTGTTATTTTTTGAGTAAATTGTGATTTTAATTAAATTTTAAATTAATCATATTGAGAAAGATATTTTTGAAAAGTGGAGTTCATTTTTGGATTCTACACATCTAAAAATGGTTAGTGTGTTTTTTTGGATATATCTAAAATATTGAAATTTTTGATGAATAGTAAAATATGATAATTTACTATAAATGCTAAATAATGGATTTATAGAGTCATTGATGATGATCTGATGATGTAATACCAATTAGTTAGAACTCATATTAACTTATTACTATTTTTGGTCATAGAATTATCACTATTTCTTGACTTATGGAAAAATAATAAACTAATTATTACAATATTATGAAAACCCTCATCTACTCTACTATAAATACCACCCATACTAACCTTATATCTGCACTCCTCTCAAGACCTGTTACTTGCCTATTTTCTACCAAACTCACTCCCCAATATCCTACCCCATATCAAAAATCCATTGGTCTCCTCAAAAGACCAAATCCTCTCCCCATAAGAGGCTCTCAAGGAAGATAGAATCAAGAAGGAAATTCCTCTTTTCATTTCATTCATTTTGTTTTGAAGGTCATTTGTTTTCTTTTCAATCCTTACCTATCCTCTTCCAAATGTTATGAAAAAGATAGTACATTAAATGTAATGGATTTTTTTTATCATAATGGAATATGTTATTAACATCTCTCCTTCAATATTCTTTTGTTTTAGTAGTAATGACACCATTCAATATGTGTTAATTTATCACGTTCAAGGACGTTGGGTTTTCAATTTCCATTACCATCTTCAATTCCTATCATGAAACCTTTTTAATGGTTAATCTATAATGTAATTTATGTATTATGTCTCATCTATTTTTCTGGAATATTTTTTACAGATGTTTTGATATATAAAACAAAACATGTTTATTGTGGCCAAAAACTACAAATTAACCCAAAAGGTTGTCACTAAAGTTTTAATTAATGATTCTAATTCACAAACAGTTCATCATGGATGTTCACTAATTGCATATAAATTTAATTTTGGACAACCAATTTCATCTTACATGTTTATCTATTCATGAAAATAAGTAAAGAAATCGTAAAAACAAAAAAAACAAATATATCTGAACAATGAAATTGAACAACTTACCCTATAAAAAGGTCCTGAATGAACATAGAAAGGTTATAATAAATATTTAAAATATTGAATAGATTTTTTAATTATTAATTAAACGAACCAAATTTGATTATTCAGGTCATTAATATCAAGTGGAGAACCCCATCATATTTAAGGTAAGTGATCCACTTCATTTCACTTTTATTCAAGATTTTCCTCTATGTTATAACTTTTTATTTATAATTCATAGTGATTTGGTATGATTAATAAGATCTCCCATACCTTACTCATGATGTTTATATGATGATAAACCTTTTTATCTCTCATTATTCACTCTTAAGTACACACGATACACTTCTGATATTTCATAAGGGACTGAACTCAAACCTCAATTATTCTTTCTGGTTTTCTTATCTATATTTTTACATAAATGAGGTTATCTATTATTCACAATTTCATCTTCTAAATTCTATGTAAATGATAAAAACTCATGTATCAAGTTACAACCATCATTTTATTTTGGGGATATACATGTTTTTAATTGATTCCCACCTCAATAATTCCTGATAACCAAACTTATTTTGATAAAGCTTCCTAAATTCTTACCCGATTTTAAGTGAACTATATCTTCTGTTTTATACCACCATTTTCTTTATGAAATATTTATTTTTATTATGAAAACATTATTTTTTCACTTCTGGTATAATACAAATGATTTTTCCCTTTTCTATTTTAATGGCTGTATATTATTTTCCTTAAAATCCGACAAAAATGTTTTAATGATAATATTTATTGAATACTTTTCATAAATGTTGTCACCTATAATTGACATAACTTACCGTGAAACATGATTATTTTTCCATTTTAATGTCCATGTATATTTTACTTTATTTCTTTCATGGGCACTTTTATGATACACTCATTTGTTTTGTTTTATGACATGATTGGGGTACCCAATTCATTCCATGGATAACACTAATGAATATGTATGATTGATTATGTATGATTCTATATTTGGAAAACATTTTCATGGAAAGTAAATATGGGTATGCACAAATAGTTCTCTAATTCATTGGGTAAGGTTGAGTCTCGTGAGACGTTATGTGCGAATGGTGTTGGCGGTTAGCGTTGGCTTGTGCTCCTATGTGCAACAGTCTTGGCGGTTAGCCTTGGATTGCGCTACTATGAGAAATAGTCTTGGAAGATATCCTTGAATTGTACTAAATAAATTTATTATGTTTTTACCAAAATACTATGTCTCCATTTTTATATTATTATTTGTTTGAATGTTATGATTCCTTATGTTAAATGCGTTTTTATATCATCAGGTCATGCCTTCAATATCATGTGATAATTCTTTCTTCTTATGGTTATTACCTTGCAGGGATTATAGATCATCACTTTGTTCATGTTATCCCTATGTTATCCTATGATGATGAATGATCATAGTGGGAGACAGGAGCTCATTATGGAGTTTTGAAAAAATATTTTTTTATAGTGTTTGATTTTGTACCTACTCTTCCAAGACACTAGACTTTACAATTCTTGGCTTGTACTATGATGTAAAATTATGCTTAAAATCATTGAATGTTATATGTAAAAGGAAAGGGTCACTATATATAGCTTGAAATATTTTTATAAGCTCCCATTCTAGAGGTGGTGTCCTGTCAACATCATCCCACATCACCCTCAGAGATATAAACTAATCATACATATCTCTAAGGATTGAATCCCTAGATACATTCTGCATGCCCCAATAGCTAATATGAACTTCTATATGAGTCAATTAGAAAGAGTTTTTATATGGACTCAACCATATTAATAGACCATGAATTAACAAAACATTCTTATATACATAGGTTTCCCCAAACCCAAGAAGTATAATATATTTTGACATCTTACAGATCCTTCTTAAAATCCACACAAGTCTGCCATACCCAATACTCCCTCATCAACATAGGTATAAAACCACATCCAAGGCCAAAGTCCCATTAATTCATCTAAAACTTTTACCAATCAATCTATGAATCTTTTAATACAGATGTATAATAACGAATCTTAAATTTTTGGCTGTTTGACTTCAGATCCGGAGCGGATTGGATAAAGTGCATGACAGATGCTGTGGACGATGTTCCAACATTAACATATGAAGGTATTATGTAAAAGTTGGAAGTAGTAAAATGTATGATGTCTTGAAATCAACAAAGAGGATTATAATTATTCAAAGTTGGTATCAAGACCTCTATCAAGTAAACATGGCTATAAAGTATAAAGTAATTACTATTAAGAATGTCAGAGTGATATTTCTTCATATGTCCCGCCAGATCGGGTAAAGTTGTACTGAAATCATCCTAACAATCATATCCTACAACCTTTACCATATCTTCAAGGAGTTTTACATATTTTTCATAATAAAACATAGTCTTTTGATAATTCTTGGAACAAATAAAGAAGCATCAAATTTTAAGGGTGAGAGAAGTCTTCATTTCAATAATTGTAAGAAAATTTAGAAAAGGCATAAACTAATGTAGGTTCTAGGCATATGTGACTATCATAGGGACATTTCCCACTGTCCCTATGCAATACACTCACCCAATTGAACACATCACAGAGATAGATACATATCATGTCCACATGAATGATTCTTTCAATGAAAAATCATCACTGGAGGGTTTGTTTGGGAGACTAACATGGAATGACCTGAAATTACGTAGATGCAAGAGACAAACATTGAAATGAGGACCCTATTTATAGATGATAATTCCCCATACATGGTATGTGTATGTTACCGACCTATGTGGAAGACCTAACTAGAATACTAGCAAGGAATACCATTGCAGATGACCAACATGGATTCCCCTAGGGGGGGGGGGCTTTGTGGACACTCCAGTTTTTCACATGGTTGAAAAGGGGGATAAGGTTTATAGATTAGGAATAATAAAAAAGATAAATAAATAAGGACAAGAATCATAAAATCCTCAAATATTTATTTGCCTACGTAACCCATAGAACTATGATCACCCTGGGTACCTGCTCTTCGGCCTATGCGATCGGCCTGCGCGAGATAACTGAGTGACATAGAACCTTCACCCAATTTCCTATATTTTTCCTATAAATAGGACTTTGGTGTCTTCATTTTTATGGATGAAATTTACTGAAGGCATCTGAAAACACTACTCACCCTAGTCGTTCACCCAAGCCTTCTAAAACCTTCTAGATAGCATTCTAAAACACGAAGAAGAGGTAACCAAATGTGTAAATTGAAACTAAAGTCATAATAGGGTTTAAAATAAATAATAGTTTCATGATACACTCACTCACCAAGTGTTTAACAATCACTAGCTTGAGGCCCCCTTCCTTAACTTGGGGCCATTGATAACTCATTTGGGGAACACCTATAGAGACCTATGAAGGCTTGAGAAAGGTCTCTTCCATGTGTAGTTTCCCAAGTGGTCCATCTCTCATGGTACCTCTAGCTCTCCCAAGCCTACCAACAAGGAGAACCACCTGTGAGAGCCTCCCTTGGCTTGCCTAAGCCTAAATTCCTGAACCCCTTAGTTCACCTATACCTCCAACCTATGTGAACCACTCATTAGACCTTCTTCAAATCCATAAATGGTATGACCTCTCCACCTTTGGATCCCTTATTTGAGAGGAACCAAGTTAAAAACACATCTAAATCCTCTGGGATTGCACAAACAGGGCACACCAAAGTGTCCCACAATTGGGTGTGTATTCTGACAGTCAGTGGTTTCTTGTACTTATCTAGTTTTCCGGTCAAGGTCATCAGGGTGCATGTGAGTATGTATCGCCATGGTCAAGAGTATTCCTACCCCAACGAAAATGTAAGGGAGTTCTTAGTCTTGGACCCTAGGGTTAAGACCATGTACTCTGCTTCTCGCCTCTATGCCCCAGAGCCTCCACTTCCTAGTATAGATGATGCAAATTGTTATTGATTTTACATTAAACAAGGAATCAGATCTTACTCCCTCGCTATGAGACAAATTTTAGGGAAACATTCTATTGAGTAAGCCCCTATCCTTTATGGTAGAACCACTCCTGCTTCATTCTATCCTATTTTCCCATATCTTGGACCCATTCAAGGTTAATGTGAATATAGAGAAGTGTCAAAGGACAATATTTATCCACATATAGAAGAGGAGAAGTGAGGTTTTACAGATCTTCAACTTTCTCTTTATCCATCACATTAAATACAGACTCATCCTAACACATGTGGGAACAAGAGGTAGCCTTAATCACAACATAAATGCCGTCAGATTCATGTTTTGGTAGGAAATAATCCTTTTAATATTCCTACCACATTCCTTCAGAGTGAATCCATTGGCATGGGTAATTAAGGACATGTTTCCCATATCAGGGAAAAATAGATTGTGTGGTTTCCCAGATCATCCATTTCCTCTTGTTTCCCACACTGAGCAAGACTCATGTGGGCATAGATGTTGATGGTGGTATTTAAATCCACCGGATCCCAATCCTTTCTTCCAAATTTCCAAGTGTAAGACCCAACCAAAATCAAGGTCTCCAAGTATGTATCATCCCAATATTTTGAACAGTTTGGGAATCATATTCTAGAGTTAGTCCCAACCAAACTTTATACAATTTGGGAATCCTCCAAATGAGTACATCCCAACCAAACTTGAAATAAACTAGGAACCCTCTTTTGGATTAAGTCCCAACCAAACCTCAAAAAATATGGACATCCTCTTCAAGAGTATGTCCCAACCAACCTTCAAACAATTTGGGAATCCTACATAAAATGAAGTCCCAACCAATATTTGAATAATATGGGCATCCTTCGTCAGAGTAAGTATGAACTAAACTTCAAAAAATATGGGAATCCTCAAAAAGAGTAATTCCCAACCAAACATCTGACAATAAGGTCATCCTACTTAAGAGTCAGGCCAAAGAATCCCCCAAATCTCAATGAGTCTAGACACTTTTAATGGACTAAAATTCATTCACCTGAGCACCATTTTTTGGAATAAGCCCCAAATTAATCTTCCCAATGGTCCATACTCCCCTTTGAGAGAAACGTTATACGGGAATCTATAGCCATAGATCCTCACAACCAAACTACATGTGATTTTATTCCCATCCAAATGGGATACTAGGAAGTCTTCCTAATGTCTAAACCCAATCATCTCAAAAATCAACGTTATCATCTATGGGAATCATTCCAAAGAGGGTTTAATTAAACATGGAAATTAATTTCCCTTTAAAGTTTCCAGGTATTCTTTATCATAATTCCCACATAGAAATTTGACTAGGAACCTTTCTCCTAAACATCCTTATCACATCACGCTAAACTACATGGTTTGAGACTTATCACTTGACCCTACAAGGTTTGATGTACCCCCTTAAGTAGAAACAAACTATGTGGGTTATGATTAAATTAATTAGGACACATTGGAATCCCATCACATAGGTTCGATCCAAAAAAACAAATCTGATCTCTTTAGATAATGATATAATCTAGAGTGCCCCCTGTATTATAGAGAATGAGAATCATTGAAATAATGACCAAAGAATATATAATCAGTACCTAAGAGGATTCCATTTATAGAGAACCTCATATATATATATATATATCCATTGATTAATGACCTCAAATACATACAGATGACGCTATGTTCCATACACACTAATAATTGATTGTTAATTCAATGGTGACCTACATCATACTTTGGAAATAATGAAGGTTCCATTAGCTTATCATAAATATTTAAGAGAGTCCTAGAGTTGGCAATAATTTCCCCCAAAATGGTGTGATTAGCCTGAACACCCATCCTATTGACCAATGTGAGTTCTTTATTGTCATTGGAAAAATTTCCCCAATGATCTCCTACCATTGGAAAGTATGTCAAAATGGATAAAGAATCATTGGGGTTTTCTGGTTCCATGAACAAACATGTTGGAAACCATTCAGAGATATTAAACTCGAGGTGAATGATTTCACAAAACTCAAATAACTCAAATAGACCATCAGGATGACACTAATATTTTTTAGGAAAGAAATAAACAAATCATAACCACGACTTCTCATTGTTATTTTGAAAGTGTGAATTTATCATTCTTTGGATTATTTATTTAAATCAATGAAAGTAATGATAAAAATATAATAATATGTTCATATCATATAAATATTTGTTATTTAACAAATAGGAAGATTGTATAGGAATAAAAACTACTTGAAGATACATGTATTGAATATTATTTTTATTTTATAAATTTAAATAAATTTTTTTACATGGAATAATTATTGTGTGCATTAGGATATTACTTATATTAATAAACTATAATTTACATATTTTTTTGATAGTATTAAATATTAAGGATAATAAAATTCTTTTTAATATTCATAAGATATTCCCTTGATATTTTTTATAATTGAAAAAAATATGGGCTCATGTTGTCATACTATTGTTCTAGAAAAAATTACTGTAGGAATGTTATATTATTTTCTTAGTATATAATTTGAAATGGAGAATTATTTATTGCGTTCTAGTTGATTATTATTATTATTGTGAAGAATATAAATAAAAGTAATAGATTCATGAATGATGTTTCATATTGTGAAATATTTTTAATGTAATACTATTACTTCGAGAATTTAATTATAAATTATATCTCATTATTTATATAATTTTAATTATATTTATAATATGGAAATCACATGATGAAATATATTATTAATATTGTTGATGAGAATTTTAATAATGTAAATGATAGATATAAAATGAAGTGGATTAAAGAAGTAGATTTTTTATAAATTAGAAAATTACATATGAGAGATAAAAGGTATAATCACATGCTACACTGATAAACTAATTAATAATTTATGATGAAATTTTTTTATATAATTATTTTAATGATGATTTAAAATTTAGAAAATTATCACATGTTAATGATAATTGAAATTTCTTGTATGGAATTAAATAATTTTCTATGCTATTAGGATCACATGTGATTTAGGATTTGTGGACGATTGCTCCTGATTTACAAGATAACATGCTATATGTTTGGTTATATTTTATTTGATTGTTTATTTTGGTTAATTTGTTGAAACTGTTAAGGAATGTAAATATTGATGGATTAATAATTTAGTTAAAGATGCATGATAATAATAATTTTTTCTATTACTAGAACTTATTAAACAATGAATCAGTTATTGAATATTTTTATGTTATTTTATATTAGATATTTCCCATGGGACTCATGATGCATAAAACTAATGCATAATAAGTTGGTCAAGTAAAAATGAAATCAAAATTATTATTTGTTTGTGAATAAAATTATTGGATGATCAAGAACATTATTGTTTATTGGAGGCTTCAATGTATCTATGTTCTGGGCATAGTTACATTTAAATTCTGTATGGAAAATAAATTTAATATATATGTGTTGTTAAGGATATTAAACACTTATTGTGATTGCTTGATAACATTGTGTTGTTGGAATGATTTAGTGAGAAATATTGTGAAGGGTTGATGCTATGGTTAATTATATATATATAAATGTTATTGGAGGCAATAGTTACAAAGATAGATGATACAAGTGATTGTGGTATAGATTATACAATGTGAAATGGTGTGAGATTGATATACGGTTGTTAGGAGGGGTTCAGAGTGTGGTTGTATCACAGATATAATTTAATATTACATTATAAATAATTAATTGTTAGATATATAGATATTATTTATATGAACAGTTTCCAACTGTGGGGGTGCAATTTTATTCTATATAATATAAGTGCATCCTTTTAATGGTTTCTTCAGATGAGTCATAGAGTTCCAAAATTATTATGAATTTTTAATTGAACTAATAAACTATTAGTTTTATTTTTTTGGTGATCACATATGAGGATGATAGAAATCAAAAATAAAAATAAAGTTTAATGGTTCAAAGGGAACTTGAGTTAGGATATTAAAATGGTAATATTAGAATGAATATGGATTAATATTTATTAATGAATAATTAATTAACTAATATTAATTTTTTTTATTTTTTGATACTAAAACTATAGTAGTGACAACTGGAGGTCATATTTTATGATAATAGTGTATGAATCTATAGCTAGGTAGCTTCGCATAGTGTGGTTTGTGAGTTTTATTTTTTTATTTTTTATTTTAAATGCTAATCCTCCCACTTCAGTTGGGAAATCGAAACTCAAATGTTTTGGGGGAGTGTTTTATGTAACATAGAGGAAAATTAAGAAACTAATTGATAACATCTCCTGATTTACCTCTCTCTCATTATATTTAAAATAATAGGCATATCTTGAGCTATAATGGCTTATGGAATAGGGTTCATTTTGACTTGGTTTATGATGGATCATTTTTTACTATACATTTATGAATGGGATATAATGGATTGAGAAATTTCACACACGTTTATCTAGACATGGTGGTTTTGGATTTTTATAGGTGTGAATTTGTGGGTTATAATGTCTTGTGGTAGAATCCACATACACAATATGTAAGGGATTATGGGCATACACATTGTTACCATTGGGATATGATGATGGTGATGATATTTTTGGTTATAGAAGATGTATTAATGGTTGGGATAATATTTTATTAGGTTAATAATGAACTATAGGGGTGGGGGGGTGGAGAATATAATATAAATTTTGAGAAATGAGAGAGATATAATACCCCAACACAAAACACTTATTCCGAGCCTGAACGCCACATGAACTTATGTGTCCCATATTATTTGAAAGAGGATACCAACTAGAAGTGAGGTTCTGAATCCATCTGTGGGGAGAATATAACCTCAATGTCATATTATATGATAATAATAAATCATAAAAATTAAAATTAATTAAAAAATTGATCTTGAGGAAACTAAATAACGACATACATGTCACAAAATAATAAGTAGATTCTAAAGTGGAAAGCCTGTCCTGTGTATAAAGTTGCAAATAAATAAATAAATAAATAAATAAATAAGAAATGGAGTATTATGAAGTATGCCTCAATATTCTTCTAGCTCTATGATCCATTATTAAAAAATCTACCATATATTTCGTTCCCTTTGAAAGATCTCTAATCATGAAATCAATATGCCAACCAAAATGATCATGTGGGTTTGATTAAAAGACTTGGTAAAACACCACCGACACATCTTTAACAAATATTGATCATATATAAAAGGTGTATTATATAAATATAATTGGGGAACAACCATTATAAAATATATATATTCTAAAACTGATAGGTCATATGCTATGCAATCTACCACAACCCCCCTACCATACTTTATTATTCCCCATGCTAGAAGGATAATAAGAATATGTCGGTAGTAACCAAACTATACCCCAGTATATCAAGTCTATCTCTCAAAACAAACATGGAATCATGCATATTTGTGACCCATTATACGTCTTGAAGTAAGAAATTCCACTCAAAAATCTAATAGTATTTTCATTCGCAATATATGGCATGCAACTAACAAATCATCTTTGTGTTAAAATATCAATATACAACATGAACCTTAATGATCAATATGGATTTCTATGACCCATATATGTAATTAAATTCATTGATCAACTGGGTGTTGTGCATCCCAATAATTGAGAATCAAGTGCATCCCCAACATGACATTAGACGGTATCATCATATCCCCATGCTATTCTTAGGTCCATCATCAAAATTATCACAAGTCAAGTATACTCCCATACTAAGGGATAAAAATGTCATAGTGGTCCTCCTATTTCGAACAGCAAGAATGATACCTCCAAATCAAGGTAACATATATAAAAATATTATAAACTGATGGAATATCTACATTGGAAATAAAGGAGGTCATAATAACATGTTATTATAACGACAAAAGTTTTATTTAATATCACTCATGAAATCAACTATCCCAATCTGTCTCATGGGCTATACATGTACCAACACACACATACAGTCATAGATGATTATTAATTATGCCAATAAATAAATCATAAGATGGAAACATGTGTATCAAAGGCCCTAAGAGGTATGGAAGTTACAAAATTACAAGAAATGATGTTCTGATGACAAAGGTTGTTAATTGAGTCCAATATCACAACTATGATACATTTAATAGTGACTAAATATTTTATTAGAATCATCACCATCTTAGACATTAAAAAGTTAAAAAATTATTAAATTAAATATGAATATAATATATCACTATCGTATCTTAGGATTTAGTTTCTACTCATCAAAATGAATCTAATGACCTCAATGATGAATCAATATGATCAGTATTATAGAAGATATAAGAGAGTTTTTTTGAATAATAATATATTTAAATTTAAAAAAAAATAAAGGGAGAGAAGAGAGAAAGGTGAGAGAGAGAGATAATTATATTTATGGTCGACACCCCACAACCTTTCTATGTTTTTATAATTCTTTAAACATTTTCTTTATTTTTCAAATTAATTCATCTTTTATTTCATATTCGTCACTCCTGTTTAATATATGCACCACGCCATATACTTATGAATTTTTTCAAACTCCCATAAATAATTTATTAATAAATTAAATATATTTTAAAAGTCTTCCATATATATATATATAATCCCATTATATATATACACACCTTTATATTTATTTAATCCATATACACACACATTATATATATATATATAACCACACCCAAAAAGATATATATATATATACACACATAACTATTTAACCCATTTATATATACAGAAATTATATATATATATATACATACCTAGATATATATTTTAATTTATTACAACCAAATATTATTTTCCCAAATTAACAATAATGATAAAAACAAAAATATATTATTATTATTATTAAATATCCATCATCATTACCACCATAAATATTTCAACAATAACATTCATTAAATATATATAATATTAAATGTTGTGATCCCAACCATATTAGCTCAGATCCAATGTCTAGTTGATTATATTAGAATAAGATACATGGAATCTCATCCTAAAGGACTGAATAATTTATTTGTCTTAGTAAATGAGATACATACTTTAAATTATAATTAGAATTTAAAATATAAAATACACAATGTATTTTTTGTCATAACACCATAATTCTCCATATCGTATCCCTACATATTAACGAAAAAAATTCATGGTATACTCGGGAAAATAAAAGATAATAAAGCGGTGAGAAGAGATGGTCAATAAGTGTAACCATACAATGAAGGATTTGAATATATAAAAAAATATAAAAATGTTAATGTAAAGGATTTAAGCACGTGCTATTTAATCAATAACTTGAGAGTAATATTCTAGGAATAAATTATGATCAAATGATTCAATATAAATAATCACATATGCTTGAAAACATAAACATGCATATTCCAAATAATCAAATAACCACATGAAATATAAATAAATTAATTCTTAATAATAATGAAATGATTAATGATGGACTTTAGAACCATACATTCAATGCCTTGTTCCTCAACATCTGAATAAATGGGTAAGGCATTAACCAAAACCTAAGCTGTTTTGTCTCATGAGACCTACCAATGCATCAAGTTTCTATAGTGTACACCACCAGTAAATTATTAAGTCTAATTAATTTTTCTTATAAAAGAGAAGAAACATAATAAATATAATCATTCATATTTATAAACTATCATTTTTTAATAATTACTATAATCAATAAAAGTAATCATAAATAATCTAGATTAATATTAATAGTATATAAAGGGAACATCCATAGTCTAACTGATAATAAATCATTCATAGAAAGAATAAGGATTATATTAAAATAAAATATACTTAGTAGATTATAATTATAATTAAGGGTTAATGATTTTGATAAATTTAAATATGATAATATATATTTTAAAACATTTTTATGGAATATAAACTTTGCATTCTTAAAAACATTATTTAAAAAATGGTCACAATTTTTTTTGAAAAGAAGTTTCTATAAAAATTACCATTAAATCATGTATTTTTTTTAAAACATTCATTGACCATGTTTGATGAAAATTAAATCCCTGACCTAAAAATTAAAATAAATATCCTTTTTGATTTTTTTTCTAAAAACCAAATAAGAATGATTTTGAAAATGAGATGAGGATTCATTTCAGAACATCTTATAAAAAGTAAAAATTGTTAAAAATGTATTTAATAAATCATTTTGAAAAAATTATTTTTTTTATAAATCATTGGTTTTGATGAATTTTTTTTGACTGAAGAGAGAAAGAAATTCCTATTTTCTTAAATACATTTTCTCATTCATTTTTAGTATAAATTAGTGGAGAAATGTTACTATTAAATTATAAATTTAATGAAATACCAAATATGAATACAATATTTTCATTTTAATATATTAATATCAAATAATTCCCCAAGTGAAATGTAAACATTATAAATTTCAAATAATAATGAGATTTTGAATTAAACACTGACCACGTTGGTATCTTCAAAATAGTAATCCCCATAAAATGAATAATATGAAATGAAACATTAAATTCCATTAATATAAATAGATTCATGATATAAAATATCAAAGGATGAGTATATAAATCACACAATGGAAATAATTGGTAAATATAGAATATGTCCCATGGAAGTAAAAGTGAGACTTGAAACCCTTACATTGAGTTCGACTCGTCACATATGTTCTTTATCTTCCTCTTCATAGACCACCTATTTAAGGTTATACATAAAGTATTATGGATGGATTTATGATTAAAACAAGTAATATTGGGATATGGTATAGAATTTGGGAAATGATTTGTGTAGGGATTGTGTGGAATCAAACGAATTTTAATTTGTGAATAAGATAGGAGAGGGTGTGTCCTTCTTATATGTGAGTTGAGTGGAACACTTGTAAATATTGAAAAGAAAATTCTGAACCCATGGATTTGACATACGAAATGGTAATAAATAGAGTATTATAGATCCTTAGACATGATAAGGTCTAGATAAGGATAGTGATTTTTTTTGGATATGTCTTTGGACATTTTTACCATTATCTTCTTAGTTTAATGCCATGAACACACATTTTTTACTGAAAAAATTGGATTAATAATATATAATTGGTATAATTTAACTTTAAAACTAATTCAAATACTATTTCAAAATTATAAATAGTTTAAATAAAAATTTAGTTTTTAATTAATATTCAATATTTTTCATTGTTCAACAAAAAATGGATCATTTAGAAAAATCTAAACAATTCTCCCTAAGACAATTTTGATATGATCATTTAAAAAATATAAATTTTCTTATAAAATACAATTTTTATAAAATTGGTAAATAATAATAATAAATTATGTGTATATAGTGGGACTGAACTGCCTTTTAGAAAAACAATTTTTTTAGAAAAAATTTCTTTTCTCTAAAATGGTATTAATTTTATCCCTAATCAATAAATATACATTTTTTATTTTATAAATGTGTAAATCGTATGATATAAATTATTTAGATAATAAAATTCATAATCTCCAATTTAACGGCTATGTTATAATGATCATTTTTAGATAATAATTTTTTAATATAGTATCATGTTTCATTTAAACCTGATGTTGTGTGTTTCAAAATTTATTGAAGATATTTAATTTATTTTAATATAAATGTATCATAATGTATAAATATGTAATGTTATTGTCTATTATTGGTGTTGTGTGTTATAAAAGCTATCAAACATAATGATCATAACTTAGAAATTCTACGGTTTTACATTCACCCCATAAAAAAATGCTTCCTCATAATTAAATGTTGATATCGAGAATCCTGGGTTTGAAATTTGAAAATAAATTCATTGAAAAACCACATAATAAAAAGTTCTTATTAAATAAAATATTGATAATAGTGAAATTAATATGTGATGGTATTCTATAATAACACATTACTAGATTTCCATATAGGATAATATTAGTGGGAAATGAAAGTATAGAAATGGAAGAGAATACTGTGCCCAAGGATTAATAGATTGTGGAAGAGATAAATTTTCACAAGAAAGTGGGTGATAAATATAATTTTCAAAGAAAAAATCCATAAATATATTATGAGATGGGGGAACATTTGATTCATCATAAATAATGGTACTCGAGTAACATTTCTATTTCAAGATCCATTCCTTAGTGTTGATGAATTACATTAACATACAGACCAAGAGAATATGAAAATATTGTTCTTGATATCATTCTATTTTTACAATTTCATCCATTGGATTTCATTTGTTCAATTTTTACATCATCTATTACTCGATGAAATGAACATTTAATAAGAATTTTAATGCCAGGAGCACAAAAATTAACAAACAGATCATTATCTCAACAAAAGAATGAAAAGTCATTCATAATATCTATAGATATTTTCCAAGACCAAAATGGTTATCACAAGTTATAAAATAAATCTAAATGAAAATCTTAATCTATTCAATATATATAGTTAAACTTATGACACGTCCAAAATATGTCTCTTCAAATTCAAATTCCATTTTTTTAATAGAAGTTCACTAAATCCACATTTTATTTCCAAAATAATTTAATGTGGCTATGAATGTCACATTCCAAATTTTTGGGTAACATTATCACCATGAAACCATAATGAAAAAAATTCATTCTTCAAAATATAAAATCTCATTTTTTTCAATATATTCCATATATAAATAATTGTAGTTAATGTAATGATTCGAACTTTTATAAATTCCCTTTATGATTGAATTAAATGACCTATAATGGTTATAAAAAACATATTCACCTCATTGGTTTTATTCTATCCTATAATATTTAAAATAATATTAATAATCATATCCATTGATAATATATCCATTAAACAATCATCAAATTATTAATATAAATATTAGGTTTTGATAAATCCGATTAACAAAGGTAATGGAAGTTATATCTTTAACCTGTTGGATCATACCCTCTCAGACCCATTTATTTTAGATTTTGAGGAAGATATTACCACTGTGATTTCTCCCTGGACATTCCGATGCCTAGATCCAATAAATAAATCATGAGAGAAACTATTTATGGGAGAATTTATAGATAATAGTGATCATGAACCAAACCGTGTATGCCGAACAACCCCTTTAAAATAACACAATTATGCATCTTACCCATAGGGAATATTCTGGTTTAATAAAAGGATATGTATCAAGATCCAAATAAATATTAATATATATATATTGTATAAAATAATAATAATTTTTGTATTATTTTTACTTTATAAATGTTTTTTATTTTGATAAGATAAAACAAGAAATATTTATTGGGTAATATAAAATTACAATTATGTAAATTATCTTGATAAAATAATGGATTTTTGAAATAAATAGTATTTTAAAAATTAGTATTTTTAAATAATAATTCTTAAATATATATTATAATATTATTTTTTTGATTTCATATATAAATTTTATAAGGGTTCAGAAACTATTATTAGTAAAAAACCCAACATTTCTCAATGAATGTCGATTATATTTAAAGATGAAAAATTAATATATTTAGAAAATTATTTTTATAAAATAAATATAATTTTATGGAATAAGAAAATATCAATTATTCATTGGTGAATTTTTCATAATTTTGTAAGATCGTTAATTATTTGGGAAAGTCTTAAATATGGTTTAAATATATTTTCTAAATTCTGACATCATAACGTCCCAAAAGTGATGTGATAAATGATATAAAATGAATCCAAGACCAAGTACATGTTTCCAGTTTAAAAGGATATGTTTTTTTGGTTTTTGAATAATTTTATAAACCCTTTTTGAGTCCTCCAAAACCTATTTTATATTTTAAGGTATTAAATTCATTTCTTTAAGAACATGACTCACTTCCACATCACAAAGGTCAGTATTTTAATATGTTCAGAAACTTGTACTATTAAATAATGAAAGACACTTCAATTTGGTAGAAACAGTGGGACAAACCATGAGATGGGTTGTATTTTTTATTACTTTATTCTATAGAGTCCAAAATCTATGTTTGAGAAATAATAAGGAACATACAAGAATTTTCCTATATAAACCCACACAAGATCCCCTTCTTATTCACTCATAAACATTATATCACATCCTTAATATGACCTCATATATCTATAGTCTCCCTAAGTCAGGCCAAGCTCTCAATAATCCCTCATACACTTTTGGAATCATCATCTCATGGTAAGGGATCATCTCATTATCCTATTTAATAAAAAATATTCATCATTTTATACCTGTTATTTAAAATTCTTAGTGTTGGTATTTCTTTCCAAATTACAATTATATTATATTTTATTAAAAATGATTATAGACCCTTTTTTTCTCCTTAATCTATTTTATGAATCCTTAATTAATACTATTATGTTTTCAAAATTTAACTATGATTTTTCCATGCCAAAACTTTATTATGTGAATTCCATAGCTATTTACACTCATTGATATTCATCTATACATACATATACATATTTTATTGGATAATTGCATTTATTTATTCGATATTCTTTGATAATGTTATTAAATTTGATGAAATGTGATCCTATGTTGAATGATATTTGTTGAATAGTTATGCATGTAAATTATATTAAACTGACTGGTGAACCCAGAATTATATAGTGCTCTAATGAATTAGGAAATGTTTTAGTCAAATGATATGTCATTTAAGGGATTAAGGAGTGAACATAATCCATCATGTGATTTTTTCCACCATGTTTTGTTGTCTTAGTGGTTCACTTTTACCTATGTTTTTGATTTTATGTTTAAAGTTGTTTCCACTTTCCCATGTTGCCTTTGTGTTATTAGGCTATATCATATGTCTTTGTTCATGTTCATGATTATCTCCTATTTTATGTCATATTAAAATAAATATTATCTAAAATCTGATATTTCAATAATGATATGCCATGTTTATTCCCTTATTGGGATTTATTTCTCACACCTTTCTTATGTAAGTCCCCATGTTATCCCTTGTAGATTTAAGTACGATGAAATATTATTAGAATTTTAAGGATTTTTTAAATAATGGATTTCTATCCCTTATTATAAGTTGTTATGTAATGTACCTAATTTAAAAAATTCATTAAAATTATCATTCTTTTGAGTTGTATTGAGTGTACCTTTATTTATTATATATTTAGTTAATGTGTAATAAGGATACAAGTTATAATTGTTGTTATTAGAGGAATGCATTGTTATTTTTGGGATTAGGATTAGAAAAATTTGGAAAAAGCCGTAGGTATAAAACTAAACATAAGAAAAATTCCATAGTTTTGGTAAATTATAGAGAATGTGGGTTTAAATAAAATACATCCCTATATGGATACTACATGTGGATGTGGCTCTATAATAGGTTTGACTAGGGGTAATACCCAGAAACACCGCATTGAGATAGAGTCAATTGGGAACTGGTGAACAACAATGGGCCTCACTTCATACATAGTATAAAAATCCTGGGGCATATGCTTTGGTAAATTCAAAATCTCATTATGAAGCCTTATTAAGGGAAAAAAATTCCTATAATAGTGTATGTTATGATATATATCATGGATAACATATATTCAATCTAGGAGATTCATAAGTTCAAGAAATACATTTCTTTTATAAATTATTAATTTAATGTTGTTGGATTCAATATTATGTGTTAAATAGTTTAAAATTAATCATCCATAATTTTCCATTTATTCTAGACAATGAATGGTAATTGGAAGAACCCTATAAACATTTAAGGTGAAGGGTAATGTGATGACTTCAGAAACAAGATTCCCAATAAGATGGAAGAATGAATCAATTTTTTTAATGATACTCTCTTATTTGAATGGGGTTATTAATAGAAACCTAGACTAGAAGGAACATACAAAACCCCAAATAATGAGATATAATTGAGACCATTATGTAGAAAAGTTATCTAGATTTCTATGAATCAACTTATCCCTTAATCACTGACTAATTGATCAAATATATTGAGAAGGCCTTCTCTATCCATCAATTTTCTGAGTAAGGGATGTTTATACTGGCTGTTTATAATATAGAGGGAGAATCTTATCAGCAGTGGACATTAATCAAAAATAAAATGCCGGAGGAATAGATAAAAGTTATAGGGTGGAATGAATTATAGAATTGTTTTTTGATAAATATTTTTCATTCACTATCCAACTTAAAATTTATATGTATTTAATAAACATCTAAAAAAGATGATGAATCCATCTCTGTGTGTGAGGAGAACTTTATAATTATTCCATGACATGCCTCCTGATTTTTCATTACCCCTAAATTCCAAGTTGTCTTGTTTTTTGGTGGGTTAAAACTGATCCTTTAAAATGTATTGGAGATCTGAGAATTTGATATCTCAAAGGAAGTTTTCATATGTGTCCTCATCATTGATATGGTGATCAGAAAATCCCAAGGGATTCATAGCGATAAAAATACAAAAATCAGAGTTTATTTCTGATATTGTGATGGAGAAATCCAATATTGGTAAGTAAACTCAAAATCCCACTTCTCAAAAGTGTGTAAAGAATAAAAAAAACTTTCTTAAAGGGGATGAGGAAATTATTATGGTCTAGGATGGATATGCAGCTAGCTAGTGATTTTTGATGAGATACATCCACTAATGCAATTGAAGGGAAGAATGCTCTATCCAACCTTCATCTCGTTGTCAATGTTTCAATTTCACTGGAAATGGACACTATGTCATCCACTTCTCTAAGCCAAGGGTTTTCAGAGATAGTCAATCACAACTACTTCTATCGAAGAAAGGGTGATCATATTCAATCACAATCACCAAGGTGGATCCAATAAACAATGTGGTGATAGGTAAAGTCACTATTCTTTCAAGAATAGAAAATGTATATTTTTATTTTGGTTCTATGAATTCTTTTATATAATTAATATTTAGTAGATCTATCTAAACACCACCACAAATCTTGAAAATATAGATTTTGGTGAAAATAATAAACTGGGAAATTATATCATCTCAAGTATATAACTCTTCCCTTGTAAAAATTTGTGGGCTAAACTTCCCAGTGAACATTGAAACAGTCCATTTAGTGGAATGTGATGCATTTATGGGTAAGGATTATATTTCCTTATATAAGTACAACATAAATTTCCATGGGATGAAAATTACTATCCATATCATGAATCAACCTCTGATTCTATACAAGTGCAAGGAGGATGATGAATGTTCTTTATCACTTTCTATTACGTAAAAAGTCTTATTTGGACCTTTATGTATTTTTTTGGGAATAAAAACTCTTTTTATACTCATTTATCAAATAAATGACTTACTTTGATAAGTATTTCTATGATTATCGTATTGACTATTACCATCACACTGACTCTATCGATCGAATTGACTCATACCATCGTACCAACTTAGACTATCGTGCTGACTCTGTCGATCGTACTGGCTCAGACTATCATATTGACTCTACATATAATACTGAATATGTTAATTGTACTCACATTGTGCATCTTACTCACCGGGCATTATATTAGTATATTTCACTATGTAATATTAGTTATATTAAATTCTTAATTTTATCACATGTATGCTTTCATTTATTCATCAAAACACATGTTTCATATCAATTATACTCATGTTATCGTTTTCATATACCGATTGTTCTCAAAAAATTATGTATATGAGTTAGTTATAAACTAATCAAAATGATGTCGTGTTTTCTGTTTCAATATGACCGTTACAATTCCATGTGTCCAAGTCCCTCTGAGTTTTTTAGAGAAATATGACTGTTGTTTAAAATATGATAATTGGAACCCGATGTCTATAAATAGAACAGCATTTGAAGCAGATAAGAATAGACTTTGATTGAATTCAAATTCATCCATGTTCTAGAGAGAGATTGTGTGACTTCTCTATGATTCACGTGAAAGACTTGAAATTACAAAACGAGAACATTTTGTTATTAGTTTTTTGTATTTGAATAAGTATTTGTTTTTTTGTGCGTCTGATCAGGTGATTATGATCGAGGGCTATTGGGGAAAGGGAGATGGTGAAATTGATCTTCGTATAAAGGGATTTCATGTATTTTAAAGATAGAGGTTTTGATTACCTATAAAATTGAAGGCTTATGGGGATAACTAGATGGATATGCCAATCATCGTATAGAGGGATTACTGGTGCTGGTGAGACAAACCAATTTTCCTAGTTTCAAGGATAACCTACTATTTTGGATAAAATAATTTTAATACCTTTTAATTTTCTTCTTCTTATTATAATAGAAAAAGTATCCTTTTATTTCTAATTTCTATTTGTATTCTTTTTTAATTGTTATAATTATAACTTACACTTTTAGTTTTGATTCTATATGCTATATGATAGAATCATTTACAATTTTATTTACTCATATATTTTTATTCAATTCGAAAACAATTGTTTCAAAACTTCTGGTATCATAACAATTTCAACGTATTGAGAGTCTCATCATATTGAAAGTATGTTCGATCATTTGTTTTATTATAGTTTTTGTGAATTTTTTTAGTTCATGTTATGGTATATCAATAATCATTCTTAAATGTTTTAATATAAATGTTTTAATATTATATTCACCCCATATTGTATTTGTGAAATCTCATATTCATTTTGATCCAAAATTGGTATCAAAAGAGGTTTTTCCACTGCTTTGAATATTTTATTTACATTTTTTTCTTTTAAATACACCAAAATGTATTTTTGGAAAAAGCATTTTTTATAATGATCATAGGCATGATGAACATAAGTTCAATTGATAATATTAATCTTACAAGACTAACTATTTTTTTATAGTAATGATTTTGAGTATTGAAGAGATAGGATAAAGACTTTTTATCACAAATACTGGTGTAGACAACTTTGATATTATCACAGGTGACTATAAGATTCCCAAAAAATAACTCAGAATTTTTACTGCTCAAGAAAACATTGAATATCGGCTAAACTACAAGGTACACAATACTTTGTTCTGTTCTATTACTAGGCAAATTTACAATCAAATATCTTTATGTGACACTGAAAATAGTATATGGAATAAATTCAAGACTACACATTTTGTTACTTCAAAAGTTGTTGAAACAAGAGGAGTATTGATAAGGCATTTTTATCAAGATTTTGAATTTCTTTATGGTGAACACGTTGTTAAGGTTCAACAAATAATTATGACCATAGTAAACAACCTTCAAGCGATGGGAGAGAAAATTATAGAAGATGATATTTTAGTTGATATGATCATAGATATTATTCCAAATGAATGAGAATCCAGAGGACAATGGTTGATGAATCTACAAATATTACTAATCCTACATTGGCTAATCTCTTTGGGACAATATTTCAATATGAAGGAATACTTAAAAGAGATTCACATAATGTAATGAAGAATGGTGAAGTAGCATTCACAACTACATCAAATCTTACTAAGTCTCAATATCCAGTGAAAACCAAATCTATAAAGATGTAGGTTTATTTCTTATTAGATTCAAGTGATACTAAGCATTCAGAGAATGATATTTCAAATCTTACTAGAAGAATGAATAATTTTTTTTTGGAAAGAGGGATTTTCGATATAGATATAAAAATACCTTAATAGGTAACACAAATAAGAATGATTCTGAAGTCACATTCTATGAATGTAAAAGAGAAGGACTCATTCGACCTAATTGTCCAATGATAAAAACAAATGATTGAAAGGAAAGACATTTTGAGAAGAATACGAGAAAATACTAGAAGTACATGGGAAATAATGTCTTGAAGGTTAATGAATCCTAGAGTTCGAGTGGAGGAGATTATTTAGAAGACTCTTCAGATAGTGATATCTCAAATCACAAAAATAATTTTCTTTTTTCCATATCTTCTTATCATTGCTTAATAGAAATGTACATAGTTCTGAATCTCTTAAAAATATGACTTTGAGTAACAATTATCCTGAGAATGATTATTCTTCTGATGAAGAACCATCCTCATTAGAGAATAATAATTCTTTACCTTCTTATGAAGAAGTTCCAAGATTTTCTAAACTTTTAGAAAATGAAAATTTTAATGTTTATAGAAAACATGACATTGAAAATACTATAATTGATATTTTAATAAGATAAATTTCCAATATCTCTAAAGATATGGATTCTAAAACTATGGAGATTTAAATTGTTTCACAAAACCTAGAGAAAGATAATTATGAAAAGAACAAACATTTTAAAGACTAATAATATTATTTCTAATAAAACTATTTTAGAGGGGAAAAATGATTTTAAAACTAATAAAAATGAGGATAATAATTAAGTCATCAGACTAAAATCTGTATTATTTTCTTTGAAGAAACTCTTATCTAATTTTACATCTAGAAAGGAAAAATTTTATGAGATGTATTCTAAAATACGACCTCATAGTAATAGTCAAGTAATTTGTTATACTCCTTCAAAACTGATTTTTAAAAATATTTTTTAGTTCCTAAAATGGCCCCATTCTGCACCAAATTTCAATTTGGTGGTCATTGGAATAAGGATTTTTCTTTAAACAATACACAGTCTTTGGGTTTTCACAATTCTCAATTTTCAAAACAAATGTGTGTTCTAAATTTTTTTCTTTCTATAATCTTTATATCCAAATAATTTTTGATTCCAAAAGTTTAATTATTTTGGTTTCTGAAAAAAAAACAAGAAAAATTAACCATACATGGTACATGGATAGTGAATGTTCTTGGAACACGACTGGAAACATATAATTCGTTGGAAAATTTATCATGAATAAAAGAGGACAAGTCACCATTGGAGACAATTCTCAAGGAAACATTATTGGAATAGTTAATATAGTTTTTCTTGAAAAAAAGATTGATTTCTAATTTAATGTTTGTTTATGGTATTAAGAATAACCTCCTTAGTATAAGTCAATTATTTGACAAAGGATACCTTATGAATTTTAGGAATGATAAATTTTTAGTTTACAATTCCAAGGATGGATTCATTCTATGTTCCCAAATGCATGATAATGTTTACACATTGAACTTAGAAGACCATAGAATCCAAGAATTACCTTGTCTAACCACAATAGATGACCAATCATGGTTATGGATTAGAAGACTAGGACACATTAATTTATGAAATTTGTATAAACTCTCTTTGAAAGGAATTGTTAAATATCTACCTGAATATAGTTTTGATTCTTCTATATTTTTGAATCTTATAAATATCGAAAACAACATAAGTAAAGATTTAAATAAATATGTGAAGTCACAACTCCTAATGCATTATAGTTAGTGGACATGGATCCTTTTGTTCCAACACAAACTGGAAGTATTGGAGGAACTTATTAGGTATTTGTCTTAGTTGATGACTATACTAGATTTACACGGGTATATTTTCTCGCCAGAAAACTAGAATCCTTTTGATTTATTTAAAACTTTTTTTCTAACATTAAAAATAAGAAAAACCTACAATTTATAACTATTCAAAGTGATCATGGTGGAGAATTTTTAAATTCTTATTTCAAAACTTTTTGTCATAAAAAAAGTATTACTCACAAATTTTCTACACCAAGAACATCCCAACAAAATGGTGTTTTTGAAAGAAGAAATATAATCCTTCAAGAGATAACAAGAACCATGTTGAGTGAATACTCAATTGCGAAACATTTTAGGGAAGAAGCTGTTAGTACTACATGTTATCCTATAAATCGAGTTTTAATTAAACATTTCTTAATGAAACCCCTTATGAGATATGGACTGGATAAAAACCCAAAGTTTCATACATCAATGTATTTGGTTGCAAAGTATTTATTTTAAATACAATAGATAACTTACATAAGTGTTCACCAAAATAGGATGAAGGAATATTTTTAGGTTATTCCACAACTTCTAAGACTTTAGAATTTTTAATAAAAAAACTTGTGTTGTTGAAGAAACAATACATGTTAAGTGTGATAAAACATATCCTTTTTTAATAAATTCACAAAATATTAATTCTAAAGTGTTTTCCAAAACTGATTATCAACCAATAGAAGATTCTTAAATTTTTTTAAATACTCATGAAATTGTTTCAGAGACATTTACATCGGAAGATATTCTACCTTATGTTATTGAGAAGTATTTTCAAAACCCAAATGAGTTACTACTTAGGAATCATCCTAGTGATAAAATTATTTGTGATGTAAATCAATCAGTAAGGACAAGAAACACCTTAAGAAATAAAATAGAACATCTTGCTTTTCTATCTGAAATTGAACCTAAAACTCCAAGTGAGGCCTTATGTCACGAGGATTGTATTAAATAAATGCAAGACAAACTAAATGAATTTAAAAAGAATAAAGTATGAAATGTGGATGAAAAAACTATGGATACATATGTTATTTATGTAAAATGGGTTTTCAGAAAAAAAAAATGATGAAAATGGTATCATTGAATGAAATAAATCTTGAATTGTTTTTGAAGGATATAATCAACAAGAATGTATAGATTATGGAGAATCTTATGCTCCTGTAGAAATAGTCGAATCTATTATAATTCTACTAGCCTTTATATAATTCTTTAATTTAAAACTCTTTATAATTGATGTCAAGTGTTCATTCTGTAATGGATATGTTCAGGAGAAAGTATATGTAGACCAACCCACTGGTTTTGAAAATACAAAACATCCTGAATATGTTTATAAAATTACCAAGGCCCTTTATGGACATAAAAAATCCCCAAGGGCTTGGTATGATAGATTAAAAGTATTTTTGGTACAAAATAATAACATTAAAGGAAATGCTGATCCAACTCTTTTTACAAATAATGAAAACAAAAATATTATGGTTGTTCGAATTTTTATTGATGACATCATTTTCAGATTAAATAAAAAGTCTTTAAGAGATTCATTTGAGAATATGATGAAATATGAGTTTGAAATGAGTATTATGGGTGAGTTAATATTATTTCTTAATTTTGAAATTTCTCTAAAATTAGAAGGTACTTATATAACTTAACAAAATTTTATCAATGTATTACTCAAAAAGTATGTATATGACAATACTAAAAGGATTAGTACTCCCATTGGAACCTCAAACACCGTTGATCTTGATGAAGCTGGACAACTAGTTGATCAAAGAACTTTTCAAGGAATGATTTGATGTCTAATATACTTAACAACTTGTATACCAAACTTAATGTTTTCCTTATGCCTATGTTCTAGATATCACGAAAATCTAAAACAATCCCATTTAAAAGAATTGAAAAGGTTTTTTCGATATCTAAAAGGTACCTCGGATTTATGACTTTTTTATTCTTCTAGAAATGATTTTGAATTACAATGTTTTTCAGATGATGAATTTGGTGGTTGAATATTGGATAGAAAGAGTACTTATGGAACTTTTCACTTTTTAGGAGATTCGTTAGTTTCTTGGTCATGCAAAAAACAACACTTAGTTGAACTCTCCACTACTGAAGCTGAATGTGTAGCAATTGGATGTTTTGGTGCTCAAGTGCTGTGAATGAAACACACACTCATAGACTATGGTTTGAGTTTTACTAAAACTCAAATTTTGTGTGATAACACAAGTTCCATTACTTTAATAAAAATCCCTATACATCACTCATTTGAAAAACACATAGATATTAGGAATTATTTTATTAGGGATCACACTCAAAAAAGGGATATTATTTTACAAATAATCGAAATGCAAGAACAACTTGCTATGATTTTTACAAAACCTTTAACTTACGATAGATTTCAATTTATTAAACATAATATAGGAATGATTACAATAAAATAATCATTCACATCTACTTTCTATTTTTATAATTCTCCTTACATTAAATCACTACTTTTCATATGGGGGGAACGTTTGTGTTTTACTCTTTTTTTTGACTATTATATATTATTTTGTATCATATTTTAATGTATTTTATATTAATTCTTTAATTTTATTCATATTTGTTTTATTTTTTTCATTAGATATGTCATTCTGTTTCATTTTATATTTGAATTTTTTTATTGTTTATTGTTTTGACATTTTTTAATCATTTTGTCATTCTATTAATTGGTCTAATAGCATCTTTTCCATCAGATTGACATCCTATGGTAATGACATTGTTTTTCATCGGCTTGAAAACCTATAGTAATAAATTTGTTTTATGTCGGCTTGACAACATAGGGTAATGAATTTATTTTCCATCATCTTGAAAACCTATGGTAATGACTTTGTTTTCCATCGGCTCGACAACCTATGGTAATAACTTTATTTTCCATTGGATTGAAAACCTATGGTAATGACTTTTTTTCCATCAGCTTAACAACTTATGTTATTGAAATTGTTTTACATTAGTCTGAAAACCAATTGTATTCACTTTTTTCATTAGTTTAATCTTTGATTGTATTCATTTTTCATTATTCCAACTGTTTCTTTTATGTACTGTATTATGTTTTTACTTTCATAATAATATGAAATGAATAACTTACTTAAAATTTCCAAAAGGTACATTTTCTTTACATTTTGTATTGATTTTATTTTGTGTTATTATTTCTCAGTTTTAATCTTTTTATTTTTATAATTTTTTTTAAAAAAACGACTCTTTTATTCTCTACCATTGGATTCTTTATCTTATAATATCAACCGTAGAAGTCAAATGGTCATCCAAATTCTCCTATAAATAAAGGACCCCCTTCTCGAACCCACATTGGTTCTTTAGATATCTTGAAAAAAATCTACTCCTCTTCTTAAGTCTTGATATGATCTTTTCTTCTACAAAACATCTTTATGTCTCAATCTTCTGCCAACCCTCCTACTGATATGTCTTCAAAAACATTCTTAGAGATGGATTTCTTCAGAGAAAGGTAAGTTTATCAAGATTATTTTGACATTTATAACTTAAAAATCAAGAGGATTATTTTATTCCAATAGTGAGAGCATATTTTTTTTGAGAAAACAATATCTAAATATACTATTATTGTTGAAGAGGTTAAAAAATTCTACAATATGGTGTATTTTGATAAAAATATAATGACTAACTTTTGAATGTATGATAGAAAATTTTCAATGTATGTATATCAAGAAACAAATTTACTTAATGATCCGATTGGAGGTGACTCTTTTTGTCAATCTCATAAACTACCTAAATATGTTAGTACGTTTAATAAGGATAGAGCTAAAAAATTGTTATTTCTCAAAAATGATGAGAAAAGGAAGGTAGCCTATCTATATCAAGAAAACCTTTTTATTGTCCTCTGGATGTAAGTTTTTCTAATTCCAAGGAAAGGGGATAGATAAATCCTTATGGTTTCTGACATATTTATTCTTTATTTTCTTGTAAATAAGAGAAAGGAAATCTCATGGGTTATATTTTCAAAAATATCAAGAATTTGAAGTTAGGAGCAATCAAGTCTTATCTTATCATATATCTATCTATTCTAACAAAGTTTATTCTTGAATGTTTGATGTTTTTTAATATTCCTCTGAAAGGTGAAGAGAAAGAGATGAATCTTTCTTGGATAATTAAGAATACATTGAAGAAATTGTATGTTTGTTTTGTTGAAGAATCAAAACTCTTCGTCAAAGACATGGATGTAGAATTAAAAACATATAAAATGGAACTAATTCTAATAGAATAAGCTCCAACACTTGTTGCATCTCAAAATTCAGATCCTCAAATCAGTAAAAATCTGAAGAAGAAAACCAAATACAGAAAAAAGGATGTAGCCAAGTGGAGAAAAGATAAAGGACAATGAAATAAAGGTGATCCAAAATTTGGTCTTGATCCAGTTGAAGCTCGAGCCAAGAATATAAAAATAGAAGATACTTTATAGGCTGAGAAGAAGGAGAAAATTATTTTCAAAATAAAAGATCAAGATTTTTATTATTTTAAAATTCTAAAAAGTTTTCTCTTATCATGTTCCCAACTGACAGAAGAAGTTCAACAGGAACCAATCATTCAATCTTTTCTAGAGATTGAAAAAATGAAAGAAATAGTGCCTGATTTTTTCCAATTATCCTCACAATAGGAAGGAGAAGAAGAGGAAGATGATTTAATTTTGGAGTATCATAAAAGTTCTAATAAGAGTATATAATAACCATATCTTCAAAAACAAATTGAATGAATACAATAGAATCCTCATACTGATCAAGTACCAGTTAAATCCTTAGAAACCCATCCAGAGAGAATTCCAACTCCAGTCAAGCAAGGAGCTTAATGTTCTCATTTCAAGAATATAATTATCATCAGTGACAAAGTGGAAGAAGAAAGAGAGGAAAAATAAACAAAAAGGGTTGAAAAGTAAAAAGGGAATAGAAAAGGAAAACATCCTGTTGAATACTCAAGCCTATCAAGTCAACATGAATCGTATGTTGATGATACTTATTCAGAACATAAAATTTATGTGAAGAAAAGAGATTAAATTGTTCATGTTTTAATAATAATTGAGAATACTATTCCCTATTTTCCAAGAATAGAAGGAGAGATTGATTTCATTACAGAGAATCAAAGGCATAAATTCGGTTCAATAAGAGAGCTCAGAAAAAGAGAAATGACAATAGAGGCCGATCTAAAAGTGCTGAATAATAGTTCTATTACTCCTAATAATGCTTGAAACCAGATACCTAATTGGTCTTAAAAAACATAAATCTATGTGAATGAACATGATGAATTAATTGAAGACTTTAGGAGACTTTCAAATGATCATAACATTTCTTATAATAATCTTGACAAAGAAACTATTGACGGATTGAATCAGATTTCAAAAACCCATGGAGCTGATAATCCTTCAGTAAGATAGTTTCAAAAAGGATTAACACTTTCCAGTCAAATTTTTTAAATGTTTCATCTTTCATAGATGAAATAGTTTTGTCAAAGAAAATAAATATTATGTTGACTCAAGAGAATAAAAATTTCCAAGACATAATTGATACTCTTGAACAAGTTATCAGAGTTCAATAAGATACTATGAAAAACCAGGATCAAAATTTTGAAGACCAAAAAAATATTCCCAAATCCTAGTCTTATTCTATCTTAGAAGACAAGAAAGAAATAAAGAATAATAAATTTGTTCTTCACGAGATGATCAAGAAGGATAAAGAAAGAGAAAATTAATGAATGATTTATTTTTTGTTTTTCATTTGAAAATTACTGATCATTAAAAATTTAATGAATTATTATTTTTATATCCAATGATTGCATTTAATTTTTCTCTATAACCCTTCTAGGATATTTAAGACTACCCCATTCTTTTTGTAAATCACAAAATGGTAGAATGTTTCATAAAAGGGGGATAATGTTTTATAAAATAAGAGAAAGTTTAATAAAGGGGGATATTTGTTAATGTCTTAATCAATTGTAATACATATAAATCAAGTAAAACCTACAAATATAATCCTTATAAATGTGTATACCTAATGGTGAGTTAGTTGTATTCAATATCATAAGAGTTTTTATAACTCTGGGGAGAAATGTATTTCCTTTTATGATTTTATTTGTGTTTTGTGATTTCCAAAAAAGGGGAGATTGTTAAGTCAAAAGTATTCTTTTGAACATTATCTCTTTTGTTTTGGAAATCAAAAATCTATTTATACTTATTTATCAAATAAAAGACTTAAATTGAATATTATTTATATGATTATTGTTGGATCTGAATCTACGGATTATACACAAGAGGGGGGGTGAATTGTGTCTTTTTCAAATTATTACAATCTCTTCAATTTGGACAAATTCTGTTCACTATGCTTTTGCACGATTAAATATGCAGCGGAAAAAGTAAAAGCATGAACACACGGATGTATAGTGGTTCGGGGAATAGAGGGCCCCTAGTCCACTCCACCAACGCTCAAATCCACGAGCTTGGCGATTTTCACTATCTGGTCCTCGTTTCCACAGACCTGTCCACAACTGAGTACAGGCAGTTGACACCTTTACAAGACTCAGGCACACACAGCCTTCCTGGTTCAAACACGAACCCACACAGCTTAGAACGAGAAGCTGATCACTCAAAAATAAAAAAAGGTTTCGATAAAGAAACACTTCTCCAGTTGTTCTTCACAATTGCAACAGAATGCAATTGACAGTAGATAGATCGTCGTCTTCAGAAAATAAAGATCCGTAATCAAAACAGTTCTGAGTCGATCCAGTTGCAATAGATATTACCAGAAACTTCACAACTTCAGCAGCAGTAGATTCACAACAGGTAGTCGATGTAGAACACGTGAATCTGCTATCAAAATCTTCCTTCAGTAAAAAAGGTCTTATGTTTCTTCTCGATCACCAGAAAAGAACGCTTTCACACAGTCTCTGTTTTCTTGCTCGTCAAAAGATCAAAATCACTTTTTTTTACACACTTTCCCGTGTATATATATATCTCCGAAGTTTCCAAGATAGAACATATATATTCAAATATGAGAAAATCTTCCGCATAAATAGATCCATGAAAATCTCCTTTAGATTCGCGATATTAAATGAAATAACAAAGCCGTTGTAACTCCCCTGAAGAATCGGCATAAAAAGCTCCGTTTAAATCAAACATTAATCCGTTGTAAACCGTCTTTGATTCAGTCAAAGTCGTATTTAAGAATCAGCTCGAAATCCGCCTAATAATCCGCTTGATTGACTAATTCAAAAGGAAATATCGTCTGTCAAAAATATCCCGACGCCAAACGCAGGGTTGATGACGTGGCTCCAAACATAGGGTTCACAAACGTAAGGTTCAGAACGTAAGGTTGAACATACATACTTTCTCTTCAGCATTCAAACGTAGGATTGATCATCCATACTTTGTCTTGCTTCAACTCTCCAAAGAACGTACGGTTGATTATAAAAGTAAGGTTGATGATCCATACTTTTGAGAAACAAACTCAACACTGAAAACTAACGTACGGTTTCTCTTCCATACTTTTCAACAACGAAAACGTAAGGTTCCTTCCAAACGTAATGTTCTTCTTCCATACTTTTCAACAAAGTAAGGTTCATTAACCATACGTTTCAAAATAACATAAAAAGTAAACTTTTCATCCATACGTTACGTTCATCAACGTAGGGTATGAACAGTGATTCCAGTACGCGCTAAAATTGATCTCGCGCTACAGTGATTCCAGAATACGCTAAAATTGATCTCGCGCTACAGTGATTCCAGAATACGCTAAAATTGATCTCGGAATAAATGAAGTATAAAATCTCGTTATATAAAATAAATTCCTGCAAAATACTCAACGAAATAATTAGTAAATAATTAAGGGTATTTGTGAGCATCAAAATCATCATAAAGAGACAGAGTATTATTTAAAATAATCTCCCCCTTTAAAAAACATTATTTTGATTTGTTTAAAAACAATACATTGCTCAACAATCTCCCCCTTTTTGATGATCACAAAACCCATAAAATAATAGAACTAATTTAATTGCAATCTTGATTGAAAAAAAAAGTTTTATAAAATTTTAGAATTTTGAAAGGATTAAAACAATATTTAACTATAAAATTTCTCCCCCATAACTCTCATAAAAATAAATTTTCAAATAGATAAAAGATAAATGTCGTATATATCCAAAAGCTCCTATATATCCAAATTTCTTCATAGGAAACGAATGAATTTAAATGTTGTGTTTATCCAAATTCTCCCCCTTTTTGTGATATCAAAAAGAATGAAAAATTACGGATTTGAACACATTCAATATTGCACTTAACTATAAGTAAATGCTATAATTAACTGGGTATGAATAAGTGAATTTATTATACTGGCTAACTTAATCATAAATCAATAAATAATAAAACAAAAAAGATAAGAAAAGAATTTTCATTCACAAGATATTATATAAAAACGACAGTGATATAAAGAGGAATCAAGGTGTAGGGATAAGACAGGGAAAAAGGTGTCTATCTCCTTTGAATTGCGGTCTTGATCTCTGTAAACTGTTCTCTGAGCCTCTTCATCATCCCATCTCCTAACTTGATGATAAGATCCCTGTTCTCCTGAGTCATATGAATATCTTCAATCAAATTAACTCTGAAAAACTCATGCATTCTTTCTTCTTTTTCAACAAAAAGAGCCAGCTTTTCTGATAACTGATTCAAAAGAATCCTAATCGGTTGCTCTCCAGATGTCAACTGATCTACCAAAAATTTCTGATTATCTAGCAAAACTGACAAAGGGGCACTATTACACTGAAGATCGTGTAATCTGTCACTCATATTGCTCAGTGCTCCTGTAATTGCTTGAAATCTTCGAATCAAATCAGGTGAAGAACCTGATCCACTCACAGCACTATTTGCAACAGATTCAAATTTATTCTCCATGTAAATTTTCATCTCAGACAAATCATCTTTCGTTACCATCTCTGATTTCAACTGATCAACAGCATGCAACATATCAGTTTTAAACAAATCTACTTCCTGTCTTGAAACAGTACATTCTTTCAGCTTCTGAAACTTCAACTGCTCTAAGTTCAGAGAATTTCTGAGACTATCATTCTCAGATTCCAACTGAGAGATACGCTTGTACAACTCAACAACTTTTTCTTTTCTCAAATCAGGGGCACCCTATGCTCTATTCTCATGTTCAGAAATAGGTTGATGAGGCAAGGCAAGTGGTAAAGAATCTGCATCTGATTGTTCTTTGTCCTTGTCCTGACAAGGTTGATCCACTGAACTATTCTTTGAAGCCTGAAACTCTTCCACTGAAAAATCTTCCTGAAGTACTTCTGTATTAGCTTCAGAAGTATGTTCATCACGAACAGTAGTCTCTCTGACTTCTACTGAATGATCAAGAACAATATTTTCATGAACTTCTTGAGGTCGGGCCACTTCTTCACCAGGCACTGCCTCCATAAGTTGTTCTTGTGGAATTGCTTCTTCAACAGCCACAGCAGCAGTTTGAGGTTCTAGCTGAATTTCCGGTTGAGCTACTGGTTCCTCTATCGGTGCAGTCCTCTCCACAACAGCTTCTCTCACAAATGAATAAGAAATTACAGGTTCAGAAGATTTCAAGACAGGAGAGATAATTTCTTCATCAATTGACCTCTTCCTTCTAGATTGAAGTCCTTCCTGACTTCTCTCTTCCTCAACTTCCTCCATCTCAAAGCGAATTCTCCTTGCCACTGTACTAATCCTTGATTCTGCTTGTCCCTCTTTGGACTTAGCCGGTTGAGCCTGAGCACTCTCCGAGTCTTCCTCAGCTCCAACAGGTAAGAGTTTTCCTTTAATTGTGCTCCAGAAATATCCCACTTTCCTCAAAGTTCCAGCATTAAAAACATTACTGTGGTGACATTTCACCCCAGCACTTACCAATCTGATCATTCCTCTTTTAAATAAAAACAAAGAAATGAACCTTCCATATGGGAAAAAGGTCATTCTTGCTTCACTCTGACAGCAGTATCTCAGATATCTTATCATAAATCGAGGAAAATTAAACTTAATATCACTCATCAAAAGATACATTATATACATGTCAGGGTACAGAATTTTCTCCATCTCAGCCATCCTTGGTGCTAAACCAGTCTGAACAAACTTTACTAAGATTTTCTGATCAGGCTCCAAATCTTTAATAAACATCTTCTTTATCACTTTGGTTCCAAACAGAAAAGACATAATGTCTTCAGACTTATGTACAGAATCTCCAATATTCCGTAAATCAAAATGAAAAACTCCTTCATGAGGGTAGTTAAGAATTTGACTTATCTCTACAGATGATATGGAAAAGTCCTTATCCTCTATTTGAGCCAACAAACTGTCCTCCGTATCTCCAAGGCTAAACTGAACAGTTCTAAAGAAATGTCTCATTTCTGCCTCATAAAGAAACTCAGAATTTTCACTATTAAAAGCTTGCTCAAGGCTTTGAAACGATAGCGCTTGCTTCAACAGTAAATTAGTTTCAAACAGCCATTCTAAATCGATGACTTTACCTTGCAGTATCTTCCGACCAACTACTTTAGATTTCTTTGCAGCACTGCTCTCGGCTTCATCTGGACGCTTAGTCTTTGCCATTTCAACAACGATTTCTGAAGGTTCGTAAGTTTAGGGTTTGAAGATTCAGAAAAGGGTTTTGGAGCAGATGTGCGGTTTTAGGTTTTCGAAAGGGTTTCCGAAAAAGGTGAAACAGTTTAGAAGGTGAAACGGTTCTGACAGCCTTGATTCCCGTGTAATCACTAATCATTACTTTTATTTAAAACAAAATAAAATAACTTATAGCGGGAAACAAAAAATTAAACAGAATTCGAAAACAGAATAAGAAAAAGAGAGAAAAAAAAACTATTTAAAATTAAATAAACCTAACTCCCCCTTAATAAATTCAAACCTTGCCGTGGGAAGTGGTTTAGTAAAAATATCTGCTAATTGATTTTCTGTATTTACGAATTCTAAAAATATATCCTTTTTTAACACATGATCTCTTAAAAAGTGATGTCTTATATCAATGTGCTTAGTTCTAGAATGACTAATAGGATTTTTTGAAATATTAATTGCACTAGTATTATCACATAAAATAGGCGTATTATTGAAATTTAATCCAAAGTCCATAAGAGTGTTTTTCATCCACAACACCTGTGCACAGCAACTACCTGCAGACACATATTCTGCCTCGGCTGTTGACAGGGCAACTGAGTGTTGTTTCTTACTAGACCATGATACTAAAGACTTTCCTAAAAAGTGACATGTTCCTGAAGTACTCTTCCTATCTAATCTACAGCTTCCAAAGTCAGCATCTGAATATGAAATTAAATTAAAATCAGAGGTTTTTGGATAAAGCAGAGATTGATAAATAGTACCTTTTAAATATCTAAAAATTAGTTTAACAGCAGTTAAATGGGATTCTTTGGGATTTGATTGAAATCGAGCACAAAGACATACTGAATACATTATATCTGGTCTACTAGCAGTAAGATATAACAAACTACCAATCATACCTCTATATAACTTGTTGTCCACTGATTTTCCAGTTTCATCCAAATCAAGTTTTATATTAGTACACATAGGAGTTGTAAATGTCTTGCTGTTTTCAAGCCCAAATTTCTTAAGTAAATCAGTAATGTATTTGCATTGATTTAAAACATTTCCAAAATCATTTTGAAATATTTGAAGACCCAAAAAGAAATTTAATTCTCCCATCATACTCATTTCAAATTCTTTTTGCATTAATTCTGAAAATTCATGACAAAGAATTTTATTGGTCGATCCAAAAATTACATCATCAACATAAATTTGAACCAACAAAACATTATTTTTCACAGTTTTCTTAAAGAGTGTTGGATCTGCTAGTCCAACAGTAAAATCATTTTTCAAAAGAAAAGAACTTAGTCTTTCATACCAAGCTCTTGGTGCTTGTTTAAGGCCATAAAGAGCTTTAGTAAGTTTGAAAACAGAATCTGGTTTTTGAGAATTTTCAAAACCAGGAGGTTGCTCAACATAAACTTCCTCCATTAAATAACCATTTAAAAAGGCAGATTTAACATCCATCTGAAATAATTTAAAATTCATATAAGATGCATAGGCTAAAAGGATTCTAATGGCTTCTAACCTGGCTACAGGTGCAAAGGTCTCATCATAATCTATTCCTTCTTCTTGATTATATCCTTTAGCTACTAATCTTGCTTTATTTCTAGTTATTATCCCTTGATCATCCTGTTTATTCCTAAAGACCCATTTAGTTCCTATTACTGGATAATCATGTGGTCTTTCAACTAATTCCCAAACCTTATTTCTCTTGAACTGGTTCAATTCATCTTGCATTGCTATTACCCAGCTCTCATCATTTAAGGCTTCTTCTATGGTCTTAGGTTCTTGTTGGGATAGGAAAGCAGAGAATTCAACTATGTTTCCAAGGTTTCTTCTAGTTTGAATACCAGTCTCTAAGTCACCTATCACAGATTCTAAAGGGTGATTCTTTGAGGTTCTAGACTGTCTAGGCATTACATTCAAAGGCTCTTCAGTATCATGTTCTTCTGAACTGGACTGAATTTCTTTTATATCATTTTCAAAATCATTCTTTAAATTCTCAGGTCTCATGTTTTCATTAGAATCAGGTTCATCTATTTGTTCTATCCTTTTCTCAAAAGGATCAGATTCATCAAATTTCACATGAACTGATTCTTCAACAATCCTTGACTTTTTATTATAGACTCTATAAGCTTTGGAGGTTGCAGAATATCCTAAGAAAATACCTTTATCAGATTTTGGATCAAATTTACCAAGATTATCTTTGGTATTCAAGATGTAAACCTTGCATCCAAAAACTTTAAAGTAATTTACTTTAGGTTTTCTGTTATTCCATAGTTCATAGGGTGTCTTTTTCAAAATAGGTCTTATTAAAATTCTATTCATTATATAACAAGCTGTATTAACATCTTCTGCCCAGAAATATATAGGTAGGCTATATTCATTTAACATAGTTCTAGCCATTTCTTGAATAGTTCTATTTCTTCTTTCTACAATCCCATTTTGTTGAGGTGTTCTTGGAGCAGAGAAGGTGTGTTTAATACCCATGTTTGAGCAAAAGGAATTAAATTCCTGGTTCTCAAATTCTCCACCATGATCACTTCTCAATGAGATTATATTAAAACCTTTTTCATTTTGAATAGATTTACAAAAACCTTCAAATAAACTAAAAGCTTCACTTTTAAATTTCAAAAAGAAAATCCAAGTAAATCTAGAATAATCATCAACTAATACATAAACATATAATTTACCAGCTAAACTTGCTACTCTTGAAGGTCCAAACAAATCCATATGGATAAGTTCTAGAGGTTTAGTTGTAGCAACTTTATTAACAGATTTGAATGATGATTTGTGTTGCTTGCCAAGCTGACATGCATCACAGAATCTGTCATTTTCAAATTTGAGACTAGGCAAATCAGAAACTAAATGTTTCTTAGATAATTTATGTAAAGTATATATATTGCAATGACCAAGTCTTCTATGCCAGATCCAGGATTCACTTATATTAGCAGTTAAGCAGTTTACTTGTTGTTTACACAAGGAATACAAATCCAAAGTATAAACATTATCAGTTCTGGGTGCTCTAAACTTAAACAGTTTATCTTTAGAAACAGTACAACTATTGTTAGTAAAATCAACAGTGTATCCATCATCACAGAGTTGAGAGATACTTATCAGATTGTGTTTTAACCCTTGTACATAAAGTACTTTGTTGATTGAGACTATCTCTGGATCTCCAACTGTTCCAATACCAATAATCTTTCCTTTGGCATTGTCACCAAAGGTGACAAGTCCTCCTTCCTTTCGAGTAAGAGAAGAGAAATTAGCTGAAGTTCCACTCATGTGTCTTGAGCAGCCACTGTCCATATACCATATTTCTTTCTTTCTTTGGTGACCTGCTACCTGCAAAGACATTCAAACAAATTGCTTTGGTACCCATATTTTGTTGGGTCCAGGAGTGTTAGCAAGCAGTGATCTGGGTATCCAGATTTGCTTTGTTTTCTTAAAATTGATTGAATCATATAGATCGTTGGAAATATAAGCTTTCTTAATTCCACATATCTGAGGTTGTCTTAGAAAACAGTTTTTAGCTATATGACCTCTTGTTCCACAGTAGTTACAAATAACCTGTTTAGTGCTAGGAACAAAATAATTTTTGTATAACTTAGGTTTTTCTCCTTTACTTCCAATTCCAAACCTTTCCTTTTTAATTACAGTTTTTCCAAGTATCTCATTTAAGGTGTTTTCTCCTTTTGTAAAAATTAATGCAGCCGTTTTATAAGATTCTACTTCATCCTGTAGAGTTTTTATTTTTGATTCAAAATTAATTTTATTTGATTCAGCAGAATTGTATTTGTCAATTAATTCCTTATGTTGTTTTAGCAAAGTATTTCTCTCATCTGAAATAGATTTGTACAAGTTCTTTATAGATTTATATTTATTAAATAATGAGTCATACCTTTCTTCAAGCATATTGCAGTAAGCTGCAAGTTTTTTATTTGAGAGGCTTGTTTCAGAGTTTGATTCATTATTTGAGTCAGAGGAATAGTATGAGTGTACCTCATCAGTTTCAGCCATGAAACACATATTTGCTTTTAAATTGGCTTCCTCCTTCTCTGAGCATGATTCAGAAGAATTACTTGAGTCTTCAGAAACACTCCAAGTAGCTTTCATAGCTTTCTTGTCTTTCTGCTCATAATCATCTCTTTTGAAGAATTTCTTCTTCTTTGCATCTTTCAATTTTGGGCAATCTGGTCTGATATGTCCCATCTTTTTGCATTCATAACATCTCACTTCCTTGCTATCCTTTTTAAAGGATTTCTTGAAGTCTTTCTTCTTACTATAAAACTTTCTGAATTTTCTGGCTAGTTGTGCCAGTTCTTCATCCGAATTTGAAGAATCAGAGCTTTCTGATTTAGCACTCACTTCTTTGTTCTTCATCTTTCTATCCTTTTGTTGAGAAGTCACTTTCAAAGCAGTATTTTCCCTTTTTAAGTAGACTTTATGCTCATTTACCTCATCTTGCATTTCAGCTTCGTACATCATCAGTGTACCAATCAGTTATCTCATAGTTAGATCTTTAACAGAAGTTGATTGTCTGATTGCTGCAGAGATTCCATTCAATCGAGTAGGAAGTACTCTCAGTACCTTCAACGCTTGATCAGCCTGCTTGATTGGTTCTCCTAGAGCTGTTATATTATTGACAATTTCTGTCAATCTTCCATTCATCTGAGTGATGCTCTCTCCTTCAATCATTCTGAAAGTATCGAATTTTAACTTAGCAGTTGCATATCTCATCTGTCTTACATTATCTGTTCCTTCATAAGCAACAGCTATTGTTTGCCACATTTCATATGCAGTCGGGCATTGAGATACTCTGTTAAATTCGTCTGGTCATAGACCACAGATGATTGCATTCATAGCTTTTGAATTTATGTCATACTCAGCCTCTGTAGCAGCACTCCATGTATCGGGATTTTCAGGAATTTCATAGGGAGTCAGAATCTTTGAATAGACTCTGTAACCAAGATTTTTCAGATAAATAATCATACGTGATTTCCAGCAGCCATAATTATCTCCATTAAAGTAAGGTGCTCTGACCATTGACATTCCCTCTCTCATATCAGCCATGATACACTCTGTATAATCTTTAAATACTTCTAGCTTGATAGGACTTTAGAAATAAGAAGCTCCTCCTCTGATACAAATTGTTGGATCTGAATCTACGGATTATACACAAGAGGGGGGGTGAATTGTGTCTTTTTCAAATTATTACAATCTCTTCAATTTGGACAAATTCTATTCACTATGCTTTTCCACGATTAAATATGCAGCGGAAAAAGTAAAAGCATGAACACACGGATGTATAGTGGTTCGGGGAACAGAAGGCCCCTAGTCCACTCCACCAACGCTCAAATCCACGAGCTTGGCGATTTTCACTATCTGGTCCTCGTTTCCACAGACCCGTCCACAACTGAGTACAGGCAGTTGACACCTTTACAAGACTCAGGCACACACAGCCTTCCTGGTTCAAACACGAACCCACACAGCTTAGAACGAGAAGCTGATCACTCAAAAATAAAAAAAGGTTTCGATAAAGAAACACTTCTCCAGTTGTTCTTCACAATTGCAACAGAATGCAATTGACAGTAGATAGATCGTCGTCTTCAGAAAATAAAGATCCGTAATCAAAACAGTTCTGAGTCGATCCAGTTGCAATAGATATTACCAGAAACTTCACAACTTCAGCAGCAGTAGATTCACAACAGGTAGTCGATGTAGAACACGTGAATCTGCTATCAAAATCTTCCTTCAGTAAAAAAGGTCTTATGTTTCTTCTCGATCACCAGAAAAGAACGCTTTCACACAGTCTCTGTTTTCTTGCTCGTCAAAAGATCAAAATCACTTTTTTTTTACACACTTTCCCGTGTATATATATATCTCCGAAGTTTCCAAGATAGAACATATATATTCAAATATGAGAAAATATTCCGCATAAATAGATCCATGAAAATCTCCTTTAGATTCGCGATATTAAATGAAATAACAAAGCCGTTGTAACTCCCCTGAAGAATCGGCATAAAAAGCTCCGTTTAAATCAAACATTAATCCGTTGTAAACCGTCTTTGATTCAGTCAAAGTCGTATTTAAGAATCAGCTCGAAATCCGCCTAATAATCCGCTTGATTGACTAATTCAAAAGGAAATATCGTCTGTCAAAAATATCCCGACGCCAAACGTAGGGTTGATGACGTGGCTCCAAACGTAGGGTTCACAAACGTAAGGTTCAGAACGTAAGGTTGAACATACATACTTTCTCTTCAGCATTCAAACGTAGGATTGATCATCCATACTTTGTCTTGCTTCAACTCTCCAAAGAACGTACGGTTGATTATAAAAGTAAGGTTGATGATCCATACTTTTGAGAAACAAACTCAACACTGAAAACTAACGTACGGTTTCTCTTCCATACTTTTCAACAACGAAAACGTAAGGTTCCTTCCAAACGTAATGTTCTTCTTCCATACTTTTCAACAACGTAAGGTTCATTAACCATACGTTTCAAAATAACATAAAAAGTAAACGTTTCATCCATACGTTACGTTCATCAACGTAGGGTATGAACAGTGATTCCAGTACGCGCTAAAATTGATCTCGCGCTACAGTGATTCCAGAATACGCTAAAATTGATCTCGCGCTACAGTGATTCCAGAATACGCTAAAATTGATCTCGGAATAAATGAAGTATAAAATCTCGTTATATAAAATAAATTCCTGCAAAATACTCAACGAAATAATTAGTAAATAATTAAGGGTATTTGTGAGCATCAAAATCATCATAAAGAGACAGAGTATTATTTAAAATAATCTCCCCCTTTAAAAAACATTATTTTGATTTGTTTAAAAACAATACATTGCTCAACAATTATTATATTCACTGTTACCGTCAAACTGACTCTGTCGATCGTACTAACTCAGAATATCATGCTGACTCAGATTATCATACCACCTCTATCGATCATACTAAATCATACTATCATACTAAATCTGCCTATCATACTGACTATGTTAATCATACTCTCATTGTGAATCATACTCACCATGCATTATATTATAATATTACACTAAGTAATATTAGTTGTACGCAGGCCTTACTTTTATCACATTCATGCTTCCATTCATTCATCAAGACACATGTTTTATATCAATCGTAATCATGTTATCATATTCATATTCCTATTGTTTAAACCAAAATTATGTTGTAAAGTTAGTTAGTTATTTAATAATCAAAATGATGTCCTACGTTTTCTTTCAATATGACTGTTACAATGCCAGGTGTCCATGTCCCTCTTAGTTTTACAAAGAAATATGACCGTTGGATAAAATATGACCATTAGAACCTGAGTCCTATAAATAGGAGGTCATTTTAAGTAGATAAGAATAGACTTTGATCAACATCATCTTCATCCATGTTCTAGAAAGATATAGTGTGACTTATCTATGCTTCATGTGAAATAATTGGAATTTCATAACGTGAATGGCTTCTTTTTAGTTTTTTGTATTTTAATAATTGATTTTTTTGATTTGTTCATATGATCAGGTGATTATGATCAAGGGCTGTTGGGGATAGTCAGACATCCCTACCATTCTTTGTGTCGAGTGCTTTCAAGTATTTGAAATACAGAGGTGTCTAACAACTATAAAATTGGGGGATTGCAGGTATAGAAAGATGAATATATCAATCATCGTATCGAGGGCTTACCAGTGATAATGAGATGCACTTATTATCCTAGTTCAAAGGATACTCTACTATTTGGGATAAATGAATTGTAATATCTTGTACTTTTCCATTGTTTATTGTAATAGAAAGAGAATCCTTTTATTTATTCTTTCTATTTATATTATTTTTTAATTGTTTTAATTACAACATACACTTATAGTATTGATTATATACATTATATGGTAGAATCATTTACAAATTTTATTACTCTTATAGTTGTATTAAATTAAAATACAATTGTTTCATACCCTGTGGTATCATAACAATTTCATAATATTGAGAGTCTCATCATATTGAGAGTATTTATGATCATTTGTTTTATAAGAGTAATTGTGAATTGTTTTACTTTAGGTTATAATAGATCTAGAACCATTCTTATAGGTTTTAGTATAAATTTTTTAAAATACAATTCACCCCACTTGTATTTTTTCAATCTCATATTCATTTCGATCCGTCACCAACATCTCTTGAATTGAAATTATTTCCCTATGAGGAACAATATCTTGCATAAATGATTAATTCTAAGAAAGATATCATCCTGGAAGACATACACATTTTTTGGGAATATACAGATGTGTTTCTTGATTATTTTACCAGTCATCCTTCTATCTATGAGGTTGAACATTCAATCGATATTATACTTGGGAATTTTCAAATACCTAAGAAACCTTATACAATGTATATTATGGAATGTATGGAGCTAGAAAAACAACTATAGGAGAATCTGGGAAAATGTTACATATTTTCAAGTTCTTCACCTTGGGGTGCAATAGTAATCTATACCATAATTATTTAGGGTCAATGTTCATTATCATTGATCATCATGAGATCAAGAAGATCATGGTAAAAGAAATTATCCTATAACATATATTGATGAATTGTCTAATCTACTAGGTGGTTACCAATACTTCTCCAAGTAGGATCTTTGGTAGGGGAATTTTCACATAAGGGTGACGAAGGAGGAAATCCGGAAGACTGATTTCCATACAAGTTATGGTGTTTATGAGTTCATAGTAATTAAATTATGAATCACTAATACTCTATAAATCTCCATGGATGTGATGAATTAAGTAATTAGCCATTACCTCAATAAATATTTGGTATTCTTTATAGATGATATTATAATATACTCCAAATGTAAGGAGGAACATGGAGAACATCAACGTATTGTGCTAAATACCATAAAAAATATAAGATTTTTGAAAATCATAGAAAATGTGAATTCTTGCAAAGGGAATTCTAATTTGTGTGGAATTTTTTCGAAACTAATGGGATATCTATAGAACATTCAAATAAAAAAGAAATTAAAGGATTAAAAATACCAACCACTATGATAGAAATACAATATTTCCTTTGATTAGTTGTGTATTATCATAAATGTTTGAGAAATGTCTCATCATTTTCAAATCAAATAACCATGATGACATAGAAGGGTTTCAATTTTTTTTGGAATAATGAATATGAATATATCTTTAAGAAGTTGAAAATGATGCTTATTATTGAACCATTAATTATGAAACCCATAAGTGGGGATGTTTTCGTGTTATACATTAATGCTTTCAATAAGGGAATGAGATGTGTACTAATTCAGAGTGACAATGTGATAACCTTTCCTTGGAGTGAATTGAATGTTCATGAACAAAAATACCCAATGAATGATTTGGATTTGGCTCAAGTAATATTCATATTGAAAATATAGAAACATTGTCTCTTTTTGTAGTGGTGAAAATTTAAATAGATCACAAGATCCTCAAGTATATATTTACAAAAAAGGGAATAATATGTGCTAGGGAAGATGGTTAGGGTTTATTAAGGACTGTTATTGACAAATCTAATACCATTCTGGGGAATAAAATGAAGTGGGATAAAATATAAGTTTAAATGATTCTAAAATTAAATAATTAATGAGAATTGAGAAGGATCTAATTTTCTTAATATTGAAAACGATGGACATGATAATCAAAAACTAAATGAAATATTCAATCTTGTCACAAATTATTTCTCAACCATCCCTTTGGGAGATGATAAAATACTCTCAACAAAAGGATGTAGAAATTTAGAATAAAGTGGATGATTATTAAAAATAAAAATCATTTGAGTTGAAAATTAATGAATAATAAGTTTTAAGATTTGGGTCATTAATATTTGTACCGTCAAATACCATGGTAAAAAATGATTAGTTGGATAATGCACAAAGCTCAAACTTTTATATTCATTTAGGGAGTATATATATCTAGAATTTTGAGAGAACTATTGGTATGAAAATATGAGGAGATCACAAAATATAGATCAAGGTGTCTCATATGTTGGCAAGTGAAGCATTAGTGAAAAAAATCCAATGTGATGATACAACAATTACATACAGATACATGGAAATTATAATACATAATAGAGGGATTTTTCACTGGTATTCTAATGAAATCAACAGAAAATAATGATATATTGGATACAATAGATTTTATTAAAATCTCCAATTAAATCATTTCAATTTCGGTGGACTTCTCAATTGATCAACTTTCAAGGATATATATTAGAGAAGTTGTGAGGATTTATGGAACACTACTATAGATTGTAACTAAGGATATTGATGATTTAACTCCATGTTTTGGAAGATTCTACAATACGCTCAAAATAATGAGTTCATCTTCAAAATAGATTATCTACCTCAAACAGATCACTAATTTTAGAGGACTATCCAGATACTCGAGGAAATGTTGAGAGCATACTTAATTGACTTCAAAGGAGGATGTGATCAACATTTTCATCTGGTTGATTTCTTAAAAAATAAAGATTTATATTATATAATCCCAATATCTACCTATGAAGACCTTTATAGTACTAACTATTGAACACCTACATACTGGAATGAAGTTAGGGAACACATACTACTTTTTGAAAAAATGGATGACGAAATAGTGGAAATGGTCAAAACCATTTGATAGTAGATCAATGATGCTTAGAGTTATAAGAAGTGATATGATAACAATTTTTTATGAGACATAGAGTTTGGTGATAGATATACAGTATCCCTCCACATATCTACATGATAAAAAGTTATGATATTTGGAATAAGGGAAATCTTAGTATAGGATACATCTATACCTTTGAGATCCTTGATTTCGTCAGAGTGGCATCCTATTAACTAACACTCCCACCAAAATTACCTTAATTTAATGATGTGTTTTATGTATCCCTATCAGGGATGTAAATAACATATCCCTTACATGTGGTGTATCCAAAGGTGGTACAATAGAAGAATTATTTTTCATTTGAAGAGTACTAGTGAAGATCTCAGATCATAGAGAAAAATTTATACGAAAGTTGGAAATGAACCTGGTCAAAGTGCTATGGAGAGAACAAAAGTATGATTAAGCAACATGTGAACTAGAGGAGGAAATAAATGTAATTAAATTCAACTATTTATGATTTTGAAAAGAAAATTTTGAGGGTGACCAAACTTTCTGATGGGGGAATGATTGTGAGGAAACAAACTTTTATAAATTACCTTTGATATTGAATTAAATTATCTACAATTGTTAAAAAAAATGTTGATATTTGGTTTTTTATATCATATATGATATAAAATACCATTAATAATAATTTTTTTTTGATATTATAACCCCTGAACAGTGATAATATTATTAGTATAAATATAAGAGTTTGATAAATCCAATTGACATAGACCAAGAATGTGATGTCCTCAACCAGTTGGATCGACCCCATGATGCCCATTTATTGGATTTCTAATGGAGATAGCATCACTATGATTTTACATTGATCTTTCCCAATCAAAAACAAATCAACAAAATCATGAGAGAAACCATTTATAGGATAAGTTCAAGCTCATTGAGATCATGACCCAAACCTTGTATGCTGAACCACCCCATGGAAATCTGACCATCGCACACCTTACACATAGGAATTTATTGGTCTAATACCAGGCTCTGTATCAAGACTCTAATAAATTTAAATATGTATATTTTATTAAATAATGAATATATTTTCTTCTTATTTTTGTTACTTTATAAATGATTTCGATTTTGATAGGATAAGAAACTGTATTTTTAGGTAATATGAAATTTCAATTGAAGATTGTTTTGGTGAAATAATTAATTTTTGAAATAAAACATACTTCAATAATATAATATTATAAAATAATTATGATTAAATTTAAAAGATAATATAGTTTTTTTATCAAATTGAATTTTAATAAGGATTCAAAAGTTGGTATTGCCAAAAACCCAACATTTTTCAACAAATTTCAAATCTACTTTAAAATTTAAAATTCACATATTTGTAAACATATTTTGATAAAAATAATATTATTTTTGGAATAATCATATGAATGTTATATTATGTTGATGTTTTTATAGTTTTATAAAAAGGTCGAATTTTTGAGTAAAAATTAAATAGGATATAAATATATAGTGTGTATTATGACATCATAATGACCGAAAAGTAATATAGAAAATGATGTAAAATGTATTCAAGACCAAATATTTGTTTTCACTTTAATTTATTGTTTTTATGTTAGTTTATTAATTTTATAAATCCATTATGTATTCTCCAAAACCAACTATATATTTTATGTTTTTAAAATCATTTCGTTAAGAACGTTAATCAATAATGATAATATTTTATATTTTTAGCCTCGCATTATAAAATAATGAAAACCAATCTTGTTTCATTGAAACCCTGGTAATAAAACATTTTAAGGTATTAATTTTTGGTTACTTTATTATATAGAGTATGAAACATTTGTTAGTGAAATTATAAAGAAATCCCCACTCATTTACAATATTAACCCACCAAATCATACCTTACTATTCACTCAAAGACCCTGTAGAACATTTTTAAGCTTCCCTCACATCTCTAGATTCCACCCATGCTTTCTCTATGGTCTCATGAATCCCTTTGAAACTTTTATAATCACCCTCTCAAGTTAAGGGATTCTATCATTCTCCCCTTTATCCAATAATCTTCTTCACTTTATGTATTTTTTTTTCAATTCCTAATGCTGGGATATGTTCTTCCACATCCTTAATACTATATATTTTATCCAAAAATGTTCACATTCCCCCTTTTCACTCATTAAACCATTTTATGTATCTTTAGGTATTGCTTCTATGATGAAGAAATTTCACTATAATTTTTCCATGCCAAAACATTATATTATGAACACCATTTCTATTTCCACTCGAGGTTATTCATCTATACATACCTATAATTATTTTATTAGGAAATTAATTTTTTTTATTCCACATTCCTTGATCATGGAAATAAATGTGATGAAATTTATCCTATATTGAATGATTTATGTTGAACACTAATGCATGTACATGGCGTGACAATGACAGGTGAACCGAGAATCATATATTTCTCTAATTCAATAGGTAATGGTTTAGGCTCATGAGATATCATTTAAGGAATTAGTGAGTGATCCCAATCCATAAAAGTACTTTTCTCACCATGTTATGATGTATTGGATATTAAAATTGACCTATACTATTGGTGACATGTTTAAGGTTATTTCAAGATTCCCATGTTTCATTTATGTTATCATGAAATATCATGCCTCTTTGTTCATGTTCGTTAAACTCACCAAATTTTTGTCGCATTGAATTTATTATATTATAACATGTAATACATTCTTCATTTTATTCCATGATTATTCCCTTACTGGGATTTATTGATCACTCCTTTCTTTTGCATGTCCCCAGGTCTTCCCATGCATTTTTATATACAATAGAATATTATGATCATGTTAAAGAAGTTTTCAATAATGGTGATTTACCCCTATTTCATACTGTTAGGTAATGTAAGTAAGTTACAAAATACTTAATACACATCAATATTCTCTGTTGTATTTTATGTATATTTATATAGTAAATCACCAATAATGGCGTAATAATGAAAAAGGATGTCATAGTAAACACCAACCAAGATAACATAAACCATCAAATAAATGAAAACATTAATAGTCACCAATACTATACCATAAACATATATTTATCATCATTTACTCCACTTATATTATATATTCATGGAATTATCCCCTTAATCACATGTTTTAAAATAATTTCAATATTATACTAAATAATTTTCCTAGAAATTGGTACAATTCAACATATAGTCTTGTATCATTAATGAAATATCACTATAAAATAAGACTTATACATTTAATAATTTTTATAAGAAGATAATATTTTACTAATGTACTCTGATAACATAATTCTTGAATCCATTCACATGCAAAATTATCATTCAACTGTTTCTATATTAATCAAACACACATTACCAGGATCTCTTTTCTTCTATTGAGGTATAATATTTTGAAACTAGGGGTATTCATTTGAAAAGTGACCCATATACTTACAATAGAATCAGTAATAATTGGAAATTTATTTCATTTCATTTCAATCAATAGAATGGTGACCTTTCTCTCTTCACATGCAAAGAATTCTCCTCCCCTTCAAGCTTGTACAAGTTTTTTTCTATCAAGAGTTATCACATGTGGGAAAACCAATCTTTACCTTCTCCCATTATATATTTGTTTCCATCATATTATGTTTTTTATTCCCTTTTAATCCACACTAATTATAGAAATATTTATTTTTATTAATAGGAAATTATTTTATGTATTTGTATGATGAGGATGTTTAGGAGACTCATTACCATCAAATTATTGGCTTAAGCCTATCAATGAAAGGATCAATCTTACTCTTTGTATTTTTTTGAATTAATAAAGTGTACATTCCTTAAATTTGGATCAATTTTTAAAAAATTATAAACATTATATTATATAATTCCATTATGAAACATAATGTATAATCTAAAAACTAGTGAAACACATAACATAAATTGTTATATTTATTCATAGCTAATTTCATAATTATAAATACGTTTTCATTGAGAATGTTTTTAAATAATAAAAATATTTTCAAGGCTATCATAATGGTTTGTAAATAGTTGTAAATTAACCCAATTATATATGCTAATAGTTTCAAACCATATTCATAGTAAGGCCCATTGTCACACACCAGGTGATTATTAGGTCTAGGCCAATGCACCCATTTCAAAATAATTAACCCTAGGTACAACTATGTCCGAACCATGTCAACCTGTAGTATCCAAATACAGTAGTATTGTTATGAAAAACTACACAATCTCTTATATATCAATAAATTAGGATGTTATTATATACTTATACTAAAATATTATCATAAATTTATGTTCCCTATCTATGTTTTCTTAAATCTCATTACATAGTTTTCTACTAAAATTCTCAAATACAAACTATAGCGACCCCAACACAAGTAGCTCAGAGCCAATGTATAATTTATTACATTGACTTAAGACATAAGGAACCACATAATAAAAGAATAAATATTATATTAGTCTTACTAAACATGAAAAATACATGAAATTTGTAACACCCCAAGCTTCTACGGTACGTTTCTCTTTGAATAATGCGATAGCGTGTGTTGTACGCAACATCGAGTTCTAACACACACCACAACCGATCAAACTAGCAGTTATGAATAGTAATACCTAATTTTTGAAATTATATATATTTTATTTTCTAAAATGGACTTCATTTTTGGATTCAGAATATCGAATTTAGCCTAAGGTGAAATTTTGGTACCTTTTGGATAACTTTAATATTTTGATGAATAGTGAAAATTACTAAATTTTAATTAAAAACAACATTTTTAATCAAAACAATTAATAGTGATAAATTACGAATTTGGGTGGTTTTAAAGTATAATTAGAATATATTTTTACCATTTTATCCAATGGTGTTCATTAGAATTAATTTCACTTTGAAATTGGACCTAAACAATTGCCAATCTTTTGGAATATATTGTTTCTTAAAAACACGCTATTTGTTGTGACATCGGGAATTAATTATAAAATTAATTAATGCAACTTATATTTTTGGAATTTTTTAAAATAGACATCATTTTTGAATTCGGAATATCAATTATAGCTTAGGGTGAAATTTTGGCACTGTTCTGAAAAACATAAATTTTTTATGAAAAGTGAAACTACTAAGTGGTAGTTAAGAAAACTGAATTTTTCATAAAAAAAAATTTTACAACTTCTGTGAATGGAATTTCGAAAATCCGAGAGACACAGTTAATATCAATATGTAAAATGTGGTTCAATGAGATGAAAATAATTTTTGGTTAATAGTAACTTTTTACTTTTATTTACCACGGTTAAAAGTAAATAGGGTAATTAAGGGTAAAAATGATATTAATATTACCCTAAAACATGTCATAATTCTATTGGACAAGTATATATCGACCAAAAACAACCTTAGGAATAAAATATTATCATTTAGGTCCACTTGGATTAGATTAGGACATTTATTATTATTTAATTCAAAGAAGAGTTAAAAGAGTTGAAATCAATGTTTATTTACTCAAACATTTTTAATATATGGTTATACATAAGATAAATTCGATTGTAAATATTCATTAGAAATATAAAAATATTTCCTACATAATTATATTTTATTTATAATTTTTAGACATTAAATAAGTTAATTTATTTATGACACAATGATGATGCAGTAATGACCATAATAATGAAAAATTAAAATAATTGATATTATAAATTCGAAAATAAATATAATTTGAGACTTTTAATGAATTAAGATAATTTTCTAGGATAATATGAATTATTAGTATTGATTTAATTGACTTTATTTGAAGTAACAATTCTGTTATAAGTTTCAAAAAAATAAACAATTTAATAGTGTCAAAATTGACATAAAAGATTTTTTAAGACAAATATTATATTATTAATTGATATTAAATTCCTAAAAATCTAAGGCTCGGTCAAGAGACTTATATCATGATAGGTGTATCATTAGTGGACCACTTGGGGGTCTCTTGGATGTATATAGTATGTTTATTAACTATATAATATAAAAATACAAAGTGACATGGTAAATGTCAAACTAATTAACTAAGAGTTAAAACTAAAAGATAAGGTTAATATAGTAACCCAAACCTGTCTAAATTCTATTGGTTGAATGGTTTTCAACCTATCCCCACCTTAACCTTTGAATAATAAACTTTGGAGCCATTATAAACCGAATACAAATTTATTATAAATTAATATTTCTAGCATTTCCAAAGGTGCCCCTCACCCTTCTTATAAAAGGGCACTCCCCCTTCTCATTACTTCACACCATAAAAGCCTTTTGGTTCGTCCAAACTCTTCTCCAATACTCTATGAAATTCCCTCAATACAACCTAGAGGCCTTAGTTTGATCATAAAGCCAACCTAAGGAGCCCTTTTGATCAAATCAAAAGGAAGAACCCGAAGAAGTGGTAATGTTTTCACCACCTTTTTTCAAATTCATTTCTTCTTCCACTTCTACTTTACTTGTTATTACCATTATAAAATAATAACTCAAGTATCTTATATATAGTGTGATGTTATTATAAATATGGTACAACCATATTCAGTATTCTATACACCCTTTTAATAACATGTCACCATACGTGCGTACGTACGACTTACCGTCTCCACGTCGTGGTGTAATTGTTATTCAATATATTATTAGTTGGATGGGTATAATAATGATGTGTAACTAATGTAAATAATAAATATAACATGATAATTATTCTGTATATATGATATAATATCCAATTATATATTATTTTAATATCTAAAGAATGATATTGTTGCTCGTGCGTACGTACGAACTACCGTCTCCACGAACGCGATGAGATTCATTCTCCATCGTATCCATTCAAGAATAATTATCAATTGATGATTTAAAAATAATGTTTAAGGACTTGATATCATTATGGATATGAACAAGATACAACCTATCCATGACAAACACAGCTTATGTAACAAAACATATAAAAGAAAACGAGTAAGTTAACACCCGAAACGACGATAATACTAAGATATTATTAACAAAGTAATGTTAAAAGATCATATATGATATCATATTAATATATATGATTATTTTATAATTTAATAACAATTATTTCACCATTATACAGGAGGTTAACCTACCCTCAACCAAGGAAAAGTACAAGGTAAGGGTTTATTTCGCAATCTCTTCATTATCCGAGGTTGTTTATACGTAATAATCTACTGGGATTTCTTTATCATCCACATCCAGGTTTCCTAAAAATATATTTAAAAACATTTTTACTATTTAAAAGAATATGGGTTAAAGTCATTTATACCCTTGTTTGACTTTTATAAGAGTTTTATAAAGTAATATTTCCGTCGTTTTCCAAACAAGGTGCTTTTAACCTTTTCGACAGAATTAAGGTAAGAATGTTCTTTTTAACTTATACGACGGATGCAGTTATTTTCCACCGTTATAAAATCATCGAAGCTTCCTTTACAAGCATATAAGAATATTTTCAAAGAAAATGTTTTATTTTATAAATATATGACTCTGAAATGATTTCAAAATAGAAAGAGATATTTCTCTAAAAAGAGTTTTGATTTCATCTATGTCAATATCCTTTGATGGATTTTATGCTTATTTGAAGTTGATTTATTATGATAAAAAACTTCTATATTGTATTGAAGGATTTGTGATATGTTTGACTGTGGATTCCCTATTTTTATACCATTCATAGTTTATGGTTCGTATGCTAGTTTTAATACGAATGAATATGTTATGTTTAAACCTTTTCATATGGGAATGCATTGGACTTAATATGTGACGGGTGGAGCCCGCTATAGCTCCTAGATGCATCGGTAGGTCTCATGAGATGAACTAGTGTCTTGGCATAAGGCCTTGGAAAATTCTTTTTTGTAGTCTTGGCACGAGGCCTTGAATATGTGGTTATGATAGTCTGGCATTATGCATTCCATCATTATGAAAGTGGTTATTGATATTGCATGTCATTATTAGATTAGTAGAATATCCATGTGAATAAGTAAATGGCATTATTTCATTTTATTTTTTCCATACTATGTTGAAGTTCAAGTCTAGAAGGATTTTGTTTTAGTTATACATTGCCTTAAATGTTTATTCTTATTTATGAATGTTTCCACTTTATTGTTATCCTTACTGGGCATTTGAGCTCACCCATTTTCTATGTTTTATTTTTCCCAGGGTATGAAGAAGTAAATTATGAATGACCTGCAGGGATTGTATGAGGGGATAAGTGTGTGGTCTGTGATGAAAATATGTTGTTGTAGTTTTCGTTTTTATGTTGTAATGCAAGACTTATGAATATATCTAGTGTTTCTAAGGCTACTAAACCAATCGGTCTTTCGAGATTTGATCCTTCTTGTGATCATGCCAATGTTATGTAATAATGCACCGGCTCTAGGTAACTGGGGTCGGGGAATTACAAAATTAGTATTACTATTGGAAACATAAAATCTGAATGTATTTTTTTTGAGAGTTCTGTTATTCATCATAGCATATCAATGCATATAAATTGAAAAACATTATCAACATGCTAGGGAAACTAAATCCTAAAAATGGGGTGAGATCAGATTCTCAATAAGGTTATGAAAAAAAGACTACAAATAAATAAGGAATAATCAATAAGGAATGGTAAATATATAAAACACATTCCATTTAATCTACAACGTGAGCATAATATGGTAAGAAGAAATTATGATCAAATAATTCAATAAATATTATCACATGAGCCTGAAAACTTATCTACAGATATTCTAAAAAGTTTAATAATCAAATATATTATCAATAAAATAAATCATAATGATGGAATGGATAATGTTGGACATATGAAACATACCATTGAGACCTTTTGGAAAGACATCTAAATAAATGGGTACGTCCTAAGCCAAAATTGAATTTAGTTTTCTTGATGAGTCCTATTGATACATTGAGGGTCTATTACATTCTAATCCCATAAATAACTAATGATTATATATTCCTCATATGAAAAGGGTGAAAAATAATCAACATAAACATTGATATTGACAAAATATCATACAAAATGGTAAAAATTATCCCAGTTAACAAATATATTCCTAAAGTACAGAGTAATGTGAATAGTATCAAACTTGTACATCCCCAGTCATAGTGGTCATAATATATCCAAAGAATGAATAAGGATGATATAAATATAATATATCCATAGTGGATCATAAATACAATGAAGATTCTATGTCGTTTATAAATTGAAATATCATAAAATATAATTAATTGTTTTTGAGGAAAATAACCATTTCATTTTGATGATCACCTTTATTTAAAAAGATCACAAAACACATTGAAAATAATTTTATTTGAAAATAAACTTGAAATATTATAAAATAATTTTAGAACATTTTGTGTTCTTAAGGGATGAAAATTAGGTTCATGTAGTACATATTAAAACAAAGATTTATTTCACATTTTTGGTAAAATACAGAGATGCATTATTTTGAAAAAGACATGAAGATTCTTTTGATTTTTTTTTAAAAATAAATGATTCAAATTCCATTAATAAATCATTTTGAAAATTTTGATAATGTTTCTGATTTTTTTATAAATAGGGTTTTTGATGAAAAAGTATTTGAAACCAAATTGTAAAATAATGTTATATTTTTTTAAAAAGAGTTCCCAATTATTTTAAGTATCAAAGAGTTAAACAGTGGTACTATAATTTTTTAGAGTTTATGAATAACCAGATTCAAATAAATTATATTGATTTTAAAAAATAAATATCAAATAATACCCATAAGTAATTTAGAAACATAAAAAAACCCTATTAACAATGCAATTGTGAAATAAAAATATATAAATTTGGTAACTTGTAAATCGCAAGACTCATAAAAGAAACGAATTAGAATAAAATTGTAAATAAATTTATTATAAATACTTTTATAATAAAACATATAAGAGGGGAAGTATATAATATAAATAAATAAATTAAATTTTAATATTAAATATGTCTCATAGAAGTAAAAGTGAGGTGAGAAACACTTACCTTGAGTTAGACTCATCACACATTTTCTTTGTCCAATTCTTATTGTACCACCTCTTTATGAATATTCTTAAAATATTAATAAAGTGTGTTTATGTCCAAACTAAGGCTTATAAGATGTTGGTATTGATGTTTTTATTTCCATTTAGTACGGATTTTCTGAAAAAAGGATTTAAATTTCTGAAGAAGAGAAGAAATGGGATAACTTTTTATAAGAAAGGTGAGTTACACACTAATAATTTTTAATGGAAAAAGGTTTAATGACATTTTTCTCATGAAAAAGGGGTCAAAAATGGCCTATTAAAATTTTTTATACATCATAAGGTCTACATATTTCGCGAAAATAGGGTTTGGATACATTTTGGTTCATTTTAACTCATATATTATTAGTTTAACTCCTAGGTAAACCCATCTTTTACATTAATCGTGGAAAATAAGTTTTTATTTTTTACTTTTAATTGTGGTAAACAATTATATTGAAAATCATAAATAATATAAATTATTATGATTTAAAATATGTAATATATTTTTATGAATTTAATTTATAGAACTTTGAAATGTAATTTTAAATTAATCCCGCAACCATGACGAGAAATCTTGATTTCAAAGGGAAAATGTTTAAAGGTTTACAATGTTTTTATAACAAAATTCAATATAAAATTAATTAAAATGAAATAAATTGGATTAAAAGACATATAATTGAATTAATTTTAATTTAAAATATATAAAAAATATTATTTTACATCATAAATAATATAAAAAATAATAGTTTTTATTTAAAATTCAGTATTTTTCACTGTTCCGTAAAATGTATAAGCTTTCCAAAACATAAAAAAAACTCTTCCTAAAGTAATTATAATATTTTGATTTAAAAAATTTATTTTATTTTCTCAATTATATATTTTTAAATTAGTAAAAATTATATACGAATTAGGTGGGAAAGGCCCAACTAAACTACAATATAGAAAATAAAGTTTTTTTAGAATACATTTTTTTCATTCAAATGATTATAATATTATCTATAATATATAGATATATATTTAAAAAGTTCAATAATGTGTAAAACAAATAATTTTCATAATTTAGTTATTATTATACACACATGGAAATTTAATGGATGTGTTATAATGGTAATGTTTAAATAATAATATTTTAGTAGGGTATCATGTTTCATTTAATCCCAGCGTTTCGTGCATCGAAAACTATTTGATAGATTGAATTTATATAAAAATAAATGTTTCAGATAGTGTCATGATTTATTATTCACTTATATGATTTATTTTGTGTCATAAACGCTATAAAAAATGATGTTCCAATTTCATAAATATCTGGTTGTTATAATAAATAATTTTTTTAATCATACATAATTGAATTTATTCAACCGAAGTAATAATATTTCCATTATTACTTTGAACACCAAAAAAATATTCACCCAACATATATTTCCATTGTAAAACAACTATTAATTGAATAGATAAGCATAATTTTTTTCTCCGAGTAATTTAATAATAATAATCTTTTTATAATTATTTTTATCTACACAACAAAATATTCAGATAGCAAATAATTTTATCTATTAAAAAAATAAAGAAAATTTGAAAAACTTTATTCACAAACTTATATTACGTAATTTTAATAAACTCTTTTAAACAAAAAATTAAAACCTAATGACATGGGAATTCAATTTAAACAAACCATCAACCCACAGAAATATTATGTTGTAGCTAAAATAAAAACCACAATCTATATTTAATAGTCATATCAAATTTTTCATTTGAGATTACATTCATAATATATTCCATTATTTTAAAAACAATCACATGCTCATTCTATAATATATATACTATTTTTGTTTTATTAACACTGAGACTCTATAGGCCTCATAATTCTTTACTATCTCAGTGCCTAACTATGAAAATATTCCTTTTAATTAATATAAGGTGTTTTAATGAAAATTTGATTGGTTACACTAACTTGTGTTTTACTGTTATGTAAATCCATATTGAGAAAAAGTATTAAACAAATAAAATTTTTCAAGAAAATAACATTATTTTTTTTAAAAAAATTGTCTTCAAGGATCAATTTAAATCGAGAATATTATAATTATCCCAATCTAATAAAATCTCAAACCTGAGAAGTATCTCTATATATATTGTTCAAACAACTCAAGAAACTAATATAGAACATCAGAAATCGAATCCAACATTTTATGAGGTATTATAAAAATACATACGATATCCAATCTATGGGTTCTCAAAAGGTTCTCCCAAGAATCTACCGACAACCTAAGCTATACCCCTCCTCACACTATCCCACATTTTTATTCCTTCAAATTTGTTATAGTCATCATATGTATAATTAAACAAAACGTGGTTTGTTAAACTAGTTAATACCATTTAATATACACCATAACATCATGATAAATGGAAATAAATCACACGATTGAGAATCTATCTCAAAATTATAGGATAAATCCAAGAATTTAATTAAAAGAATCATTATTCATCACAAAAAACAATCATATATATGGAATATGAAACTATGTTCCTAGTCATGATGGATGAATGCACTAGAAGTCTCATAAATAAAATATAAAAAACATTTACATCACCTAAGATGAATTTAATCAATGGTAACAAAAAAATTACCCCCCCACATTATGGAAACCTAGAGGTTGAATATAAAGTGATGGCCATGCACTGTCATAGCCCCACTGACAAAGTCCAAATTATCCAATACCATATGTACCCAATCCCGAATGAAGAAAATGAGAAGGAAAAATTCAGTAAATTGTTGTCATTTGATATCTATTTGTAACTTCATGAACCGAACTATTGATTTTGAGCCTGAATTACACATAACCTCTTTAATGAATCCTCATATGTTAGAGGCTTCCAACTATCAGTGATTGTTGGAATCTATCATTGGGGAGGCAATAATTTTAGTATCATGTCAAATGATAAATAATAAATCATAAACAATATAATAAATAACCAGAGTTAACATGATAAAACTAATTAATGGAATACATGTCATACAATAATAAGAAACTACTAAAGTGGCCTCAATATCCAGTGTTTAAGGAAGATTAAAATAAATAAAAAAGAAGTTGTGTCCTCTGATGTCTATTCTAGTTCACTACCCGATCAATTCTCATCTTCTCAACCATCTAACACTTTACCCTTACCCTTTAGCGGATCACTAATAATGAATTATAAAAGTGAATTAAAATACCCAAGTTTGGGGTGGGTACAGGAATTATTATGACATTTCTAATGAGTCCTTAACCATGTTTTACAATATATAATTTTTTATTCCATTAATTTAATAAATACATAACATGTTTAAGCTACATAAAATCTAAAACCCATAGGTGATTTTCAAACCAATATTCCACTGAACCCCAAGTGTACCTTCCTCAAATAAATTATAGAAGGATAATAATAAGATTTCAAAATAAACCAAATTATCCACTAGGATAGTGATTCTATATCTTGAAAACCTCATGTAATCATGAATACAAGATACTTGGTCTAGGCCTATAGAATAGAATACTATATTTAAATCAATTAGGTGTTGAGTATTCATTGTATGACATCAAACTAATAGATTAATTACTCATGAAGTTCCCAATATATGGCTTGAATCTCGTCGATCAACTATGTTTTGATTGAAAAATAAATATCATAGAACATTTAGATAAACATGTAATCGAGTAGCCTAATAACTGGGCATCAAGTTAATCAACAACATAATGTTCCTTGGTGATATAATATATGTACCTTGTTCTTAGGTCCATCATCACCATCATAACAAGTCAAGAAAACACTAACAAAGAGGAAAAAATATGCCCTGATGGTCCACCAATTATGAGAACTAAGAATGATACCTCTAAAGAAAGTTCACATATGTAAAAGGAAGAGTATATAGTGACAACATATCAAAATTAGAAATGAAGCTGCAACTTATAACAACTTGTGAGAATAATTGAAAAATGTATCTCTAATATCACTCATTTAATCAAATATCACAATGGGTCTCATGAGATACACAAAAATTCACATGAGATCAAAATTAATCAGGGTTATTAGTTATTCCCTCACAATAATTATAACATGGTAATTCGCGTAATAAAATCCCCTAGATATATAAAAATTCCTACCTTATGTGAAATGATGTTTTATTAATAATGGGCACAATATTAATCCAATTTCACCACAAAAAAATAATTACGATTAAATATTTTATTACAATTATCATAATATTCTATCTTAAAAATTGAAAATTAATTATGTTTAATATGAATAAAATATATAGATGCCTTAAATAACAAGGGATTTAATTTCATGGCATTAATGAGATCCCAAAAACACTGAAAATGTGTCAATCCGATCAGTATTAGAGAAGTTATCATAGATATAAGTTCTAAATAATTAAAAAAAATAAGAGAGATAGAGAGAGGAGAAAAATACATGAGGGAAATAAATCCAATGGTGGTAGGTGCACCCATCCTTCCAATGTTGTTAATATTTTTATCAGAATTTCCCCTATTTTCTACAATTAATTAACCATCTATTTTTTTATTCCACTCAATTTCTAAATCCTAGTGAAACACCCTATATTCGTCTTGTGTTTTATTAGAAAACATCCCAAAAAAACAGTTAACCATCCATTGAGAATATTTTAATAGTCATCCATGTATATATTTATTTTCATTATATATATACACACCCGAATATCTACATATACACCCATATATATATAACGCATATATATACACATACATATATATTTAAACCTTATAAATACACACACATTATATATATACAGACCCACATAAACATTATAATTTATAACACCAAAATATTATTTTCCTAAACTAATCACAAAAAATAATAATTTTTTTTATTATTATTAAATATCTACCATCATATCATTATAAATATGTCTACAATAACCTTCCATAAATACCAGTATTAGTAAATATATTTTATTAATCACATAGAATTTAATTAATTCAGCCCAATAATTAATATCACCATTATTACTTTGATTACCAAAAAAAAATATTAACTCAACCAATATTTCCACAGTAAGTAAATTAAAAATGACATACATAAATTTCCATTATATTTTATTTACATAATTAATAATAATAATTACAATAAATAATTTATTATTATTATTATTTTTAATAGTTTGAAAAATATTATGATACCAAATAATTTTATTAGTTAAAAAACCAAGATTATTTGATTAATTTCTTCACAAACATATATAATACCTTTTTAATAAATTACCTAAAATTGAAAATAAAAAATTAATATCTTGGGTATATGATTTAACCAAACACCCAATATCGAAAAAGGTTCTATCACACCCAGTGTAAAACCCACATTTTGAATTCAGTAGTGGTCTCATATATCCCATACGAGACACTGTTCATGAGAAATTTCATTGTTTTGGAAAAAATATGCATGAACGATGTAATATATTTAATATTTTAATTATTTCAATACATGGACTCTACATGCCTCAGAATCCCACATTTATGTAGTACCTAAATCTAATAACATTCCATTAAATATCCTAAAGTGTTCCCAGACAAAAATAAATCAATACCATGATAATATTTTTACCCTCATTAAATTCTATAATAATCCCAAGTGTTGAACAACTAAATATTCACATAAAATTAAATGAAATTTATTATCAAAATAAGATTCAAGGATCAGTTAAAATAGAGAATATTAAAAAAGAAAAACTAAAGAATAATTGGTTGCGGGGTATCATCATTTTTATATATGGATTCTATAAATTTTGATTTACTTATATGTGTTATTTTCTGAGTGATCCTTTGTGAGGATATGGAAACTAGTATTACGTATTTAGGTGAAAAGTTTTTTGTATTTTTTTATTCATTTGGATTTAGTTTGCCTCATTCATATTTTTTATGAGAGGTTTTAGGGAATAACCTTCTGAGTATTCATGTTATTCTTAGCCTAGTTATATATTATAGAATGTTCAGGTAATAATGATAATGTTTGTTGTTTACCAACACATTAAAGATTATGGCGTTCTCTGGGAGAAGTTGGATATTCATGATTACTTATAAGGATTTATCTTTTGTATTTTATTTTGATACGAATCTAGTTACATATGAAATTAGATCATCCATTGATATTTTTTAAACATGTTGTTTTTCGGGGGTTTCTCATATTATTTATTCCCCCATCCACATATACAAATAGTAATATATCCCTTCTGTGTGATTTATATACCATTTATGATAGTATGAAATATGTAGAAAATAGAAGGTGGGAATTAATTAAAATTATCTATATTTATTCAGTTTTGGCCTTGGAGGGGTACCTTTAGAAAGAGTGGGTCATTACATAGTAGAATATGAGATGACGGAATAGTGATATGAGGGGGTTTGGTGTTAAGAACTGATAGGGGTTCATGGTATGGTATAAAGACAATATCAACAAGGATTAGTATGTTAAATAAACAAGTGTTACTTTGTAGGAAACTCTATTTTATATTCCCCTATAATCTGAGGGAAGGATTTTCATGTTTACTAAACAGTGTAAGAAAGGTTATGTTTCATGAAGGGTTAAGACCTAGGAAAGGTTTATGCATCATTCTTGTATGTTCCAGTTTTTGAATTGGGAAGAAAATTAGAAATAGGTTAAAAATTAAATAATAAATAACTTAATTGGCCTAAAAATCAATATTTGAACCAGGTTAAGTGTCCCTATCACTTACACTTTTATAGGAATATATCCCTATTGATGGCCAATTTGGATCATGCTGATGATGTTTTGATAGATGTGCTAGTAAATCTCTATAGAGTGGTAGATGATCAAAACAACACTTCATGGAGGATACATAAGGAGTTTTCGTGCAAGATTATATAAAATTATGAGTGTTATATTTCATATTTCTAATAATAGGATCGTAAAAGGAGGTAGTGATAGCCTTTTATTTTATTTATACTTGGAAGAAGAACTCAGTTTTACCATCTTTGAGGATTTTTCATGGGATATATCAGTATAAGTGTCTTTTATTTCTTAGAGACTTTGAGGAATCTACTATTTTGTAAGGTATGATAGAAGATCCATTAATAGTTTCAAGATGTACATATTTATTATATTGTAAAGGAACATTATTTATTTGATAATTTTTCCCTTTGTAATTATATTTCTTAGTTCTCCTCATGATATGTTATAGAGCCTTATAAGCCATTTTTGAGCCATTATGGTTCAATTGTTAGACCCTAGAGTCTAATTACCTGAATTATCATCATTTATAGATTTTTATCTCCTTCAATTTATTAATATTAGTTTCCTACATTCTCCCTGATTATAATTAACCACTTGAATTCCATGAGCCGATTTGTTGTATCACTAATATCTTTAGAAACTGACCTTTGCCTAAATTAATTTCAGATATTGTAATTATTAATCATTCCATATAATTGGTGTTGAGTTGGTGGTATAGTCCAAGGTACGAGCTTCTCTGAAAATTTTCATTTCATTCCATAACTCTCTCCACAAGATTAGGGTTCTGATGATATGGTTATGGGGGAGTGTTTTCTATTATTATATATGTCACATACTCATCTCTTGGGATTGGTGTGGAAGATTTTGGGTTTGGGGGAACTAAAATTTATTTTTATTTCATTATTTTAATAAATATACTCTTCATTTATTACTGATTATATGGGTTCTCAGTCAGGGAAATTGGGATATTTTTTTTGATAATTATATTAATATATAATCACTGTTTCTTTATTTACTCTATGTTTTAAATTTAATTATTCAATGATGTGTATTTACATGTTACTCTATTTTTTATGGGTATAATTCATTATATACTTGTAATTTTTGAAAATTCTTATTGAAATTATAGGATAAGTTATTGCATGAAATATATAAAGAGAGGGGAAACATCATGCATCATGGCACATTTTCCCCCGATGTATAAAAAATAAATACATTTGAGTAGGTTGCTGACTAATGAGTACTATATAACAATGTGGTGGTTGAGTTCCCAAATTTTATATACATGAGTCTACTTTATTTATGTTGATCTATATTCTTGTATTGATGAAGGAGTATCATGTGGTGAAAATTTAAAACTCATGAAGAAAGTTTCATTTCCCCGGTAATATGTCATTAAATGAAAAATTAAATATTTATTGGTGTTAATTGGGTGTGTTCATGAAAAATAAAGGTCCCTTAGCAAAGAAAATAATCTTACACCTGAATGGTGATGGATCCATATTGGAATCAAACTGTTCTAGTTTCAAATATGGGTAGGGGTGGAATTTATGACTATGATAACAATAACTATAGTAGTAGAATTATTCACATGATTTGGGCCTACATTCCACATAATTGGGAATTCAATATGGAGGTAATCCATTCCACCATAAGTTTAAATACCATATTTCTTCTAAAAACAATAAGAGTGTGATTTTAGGCAAAAATCGTTTTGATATGTAATAAAATCAGGTTATACCACAAGAGAGAAGGCCCATGAAGAGGATAATATGAGAACATATCAGCCACCCTCATAGCTAACAAGATTGGAAGAATAAGAGGATATGGAAACCAAAATTGATACCATGAATTGGAAACTCTACATGGATAAATTCTTGCAGATCAACCATGTTATTGAAACCAAGTCTTAACGTACAAAGACATTGCATAATTTTTTCAGGATATATAAACCATTATACAAATATATTTCCAAAGACCATATAAAATTAGTCTCTTTGGAAATATGGAAACATAATCACTGGAACATAAGTGAGCTATATTATCTCCCTTTAAGTTCTACAAGACAAGAACCCCACTTATACATATCATAAAAGAAATATATCTTCATAACTGGGGGAATGAGACATAAAAAGGGGTGATCTTAGATACTCAATAAGTGTAAAAAAGGTTGAAATGAAAGCATAAACATGATCATAGACATATGAGAACATGATCATACTGTTAGAAGATCATACCCATCACGTAAAAGATCACAAGAAAGATCTCTTTCATAAATCATGTCAGTTCATAAAACAAGAATCTTAATTAAATAAACATAAGCCAAAAATGTATAACCTAGGAATAAGACATGGGATTTGTGTAAGACACAGAAGAATATACAATTTTAATTCAAGGAAACCTTATAGTACTTTTATAACATGTTGAACATGGGATAAAACTCATGCACCTACTTTGATCTTGGGATAACAACACATATACCCTTTTATTTTCAGGCTTGGGCTAAAACCTGTATACCTTCTTATTTCCAAAAGTAGACTACAACCTGAGTACCTTTTGTTTTTAGGCTTTGGAAATAATCCATGTGACTTATTATATCCTGGGTTGGGAAATAACCCATGCAGCTTCTTGTTTTCAGTCATAGGATGCAACCCATGTACCTTATTTTTTTATTTCCTAGTCTACAACCAGTGTTCCTTATTTCTCTCAAGCATGGGCTACAACTAGCGTACAATATTTCTTTCAGGATCAGGCTACCACTCATTTACCCTTGGAGATCATATACCATTTATCATTACCCAATGAAATTTATGGATATATAGGTCTCACACATATCATAATAACACCATTAATACATGTTCCAAAAAATAATAAAACATTCATCATACAATGATCCTTAAAAATAGATCATATCATAATCCATGAAATGAATTGGGTATCATAAACATTTAATCAAATAATATCCTATGTAAAATATTTATATTTCATAGTCATTTAATTCTAATATAACCCGTGGAAGGATGTGGGTTTGATAAAAACATATCGTGGAATCACCCATTGAAGATAAATGGGTTTTATTAGCATATAGAATGTGGAAGGGGAATGAGTTTCATAAAAATATAAACCATTAAAGTGAAATGTACTTTAATAAAGATAAAACACATGAAAGAGAAATGAGATTTCATTATATTTATGCCATCAAAACAAAAACCATTTAGAGAAATAATATGTATTGAAGCTTTGGATCATTTCCCGTAAAGGCATGAGTGAAATCAATGGATGTTATCATATATATAAAATTATTTTGAGATTTATTTTTAAAAAAATTCATGTTGAAAATATAATTTTTTTTATGAAAAAATAATTTTTAAAATAAACTTGAAAACTTATAAAAAATTAATTGAAAAAAACATTGGAATCATTTTTCTTTGAAATTATATAAATAGAGCTTGAAAATGTCTTGAAAATATTTTTTCCTTGAAAAATTATTAAATAAGATTGAAAGGGTTTTGAAAACTATTTCTATGATAATAATTTAAAAAATAATATGTAAATCTATAAATCTTCAAAAAAAAAACATTTATTTTAAAATATTTTTAAAACTTATAAATAAATCATGAAAATGTTTTCAAAACAATTTTTCTGGAAAAATTTAAAAATAGCTTGAAATTTTTTTTAAGAAAAAATTTAGTCAAAAATTATTTTAAATAATAAATTAAGAGAAAATTATTTAATTTTTTTATTAAAAAAGTTTTTATTATTATTAATTAAACTTCATGGTAATTTCAGTCATGATGGTGGATAAATCCGTATGCACTAAACATTCAGTTTTGCACCATGAAATGTTTTGAAATGTGCCTCGACTAAAAAATGATAAGAAGATTCATTATAAAATAACATTTTGTTTAAAAAGAAAAAATATAGGTAGAAATTTATTTTAATGAACATTGGAGGATAATATAATATTTTTGTAAACCTTTTAGAAGACATTGTTTTTAAGGAACGAAAATCTTTAATAGAAGAGAGGGAGAAGTCATGATTTCTTAAAAACACTTTCTTAACTATCTAATGAACCAAAGAGCGTAATAATGGTACTGATATGTTAATATATAGTTAATAACAAGATTATAATAAATTTTAAAAAATTATTAAGATATTTATCATAATATTTCATCAAAGTAAGAATAATCATAAACATTCTAGTAAGCAATGAGATTATATCAATAAACTCTTACCACTTGGTAACTTTGAACCAATACTACCCATGTAATAAAATGAAACTAAATTAAGATTAAAATATCATGAAAATAAGTAGATTCAAGATAGAACATTTGAAATTTAGAATATACACCTCATGGGAAATATAGGTGCACAACTAGGAATGTGTCTTAAGAAAGGTAAATTGAGACAAAATTACATTACCGATTTAGTAAATTTTTGACAAGAAAACCCATGAATGAAACATCATAAAATGGATAGGTAAATAAACCTAAATTTAAAAATAATAATCATATAATTCATATTTGTGGTGTATACAAAAAAAAAATAATGGGTGGTGAATAAAACTTGTATCTCATGAAAATAAAAAGTGAGATGAAATTCCCTTACCTTGTGTCATGACTCTCATCGTACTTGTTAAAAACTTCTGTAAAATTAATATATGTTTATTATAAATATATAAGAAACCATATTATTATATATTATTCAATATATGGTTCAATTATGATTTTATATTACCCTTTGGATAATAATTCCATGTTATGGTTACACTTTGGGTAATATTCACTTTGGTTTTCACATATGTCTTAATTTGTTATATCATTGGTCCCCATACATATATCATGATTTAAAAATTCTAAACCAATATATAAATATAATTAATAATTAGTATATTCATATTATAATAAATTTTATAATATAGATGTATGAAATGGAATACACCGTTCACGGAGATGGTATGTCGTACGTACGCATGAACATTATCTCATTTTCAGTGTTCTACTAGAAGAAAGAAATAAAATGAAATATATGTATATATGAATATAAAATAATTAAAGAATAATTATTATATCGTATATATAATATATGTTCACTAAACACATCCTTAATACATTCCATGTAGTATTTGAATGAATTAAATCGCGTTGAGGGGGTGGTAGTCCACACTTCCTCAAATAAAATTATTATATTTACAGAAATTTAAGGCATAATGATATGTGTTGTAAAATAATTTAGGAAGCTTAAAAACATAATAAATTTAATATATTTCATATATAAACATATTTTCTATCATAATTCCCATCATGAGTGGTGGAAAATGAAGAATGAACAATCATTATTCTGTGAGACGGTACATTGCTGTACACATAAATAATATTCTCTTAACCCATTAGATGTAAGTGTGTATAATAGTTTATTTAACCATTTTTCAAATAACATCTCAGTGTATTTAAAATACTAATAGTATTTTATAATCATAATAAAAGGATATTTGAGGTGGTGGATATTGAAAATTAGATAAAGGAACTTGAGGAATAATGTTTCCTCTTCTTTGGATAACTCCTTTTTCTTTTCACCAAAGGGATTATAGAGATTCAATTATGAAGAAAGAGAAACCTCGAGGATTAATTTAGGGTTTTGGTATGTATATTGAGTATATATTGTCTGAACCATAGTGTTTTTAGAGGTTTGAAGAAGAGGGAGAGTTGTTTCATCTTTATTTGGGAGGGAAAGGACACAATTGGCAGTTTTCAAAACAAGTAAGGTGTACCCACGTTTTACCTAAAAAAGTCATTAAAACCAACCAAATTCAATAATGGAACGTTTATGGATGGAAAATTTCTAGAAAATGGGACTTAGACAAGGGTATAGGTCATTTGGGCCCTTGTGTTAAAATTTTATTCACTTGTTAAGCTTAATTTTACCTTAATCATTGTAATTAATTTTAATTTCATTCATTAGTTTTTTTGTAAAAAAAAATGTTTTTGTTATTAGGAATTATAAATTATTCTAGTTCCAAATATTTAATACATTTTTTCAAACTCTAATTACATAAGTAGAAGCAATTAATTTAAAATTAATCTTATAGACAGGACAAAAATGTGGGTATTTAAATTTAAAATGATCAAAAGTTTGCTAATTTTTAGATCCAATTTCAATCTGAAATTAGTTCCAATTAAATACCTATGATTAATTGATAATAATATCATCGAGTTAGAATTTAATTTAATTATAAAATAAGTTATAAAAAAATGATTTTTGAAATAAAATTCAGAATTTTCAATAATCATCCAAAAATTTATGTTTCTTAGAAAAATAACAACAATTTTTTTTCCTAAGTCAATTTTGACAATGTAAATTAGAAAATTATGTTGATTTTATAAAATAAAATTTCCAAATTTATATAAAATCAGTTTTATTATTTTTCAAAAAAGGACAACAAAATGAGTTCATTTGAAAAAATAATATTTTTCAACATATAAAGAGTTTATTAAAAACTATTTTCTTCATTTTAAATATATTTTATTATATAAAAAATTATAAAAATTATTTTAAATGTAGTTATTAATATTAATATTAATAATTATAATGACTTTGTTATAACTATCTCGTTTAAATAATTATAACAATAAAATGATGTTTCATAGAAACTCAGTGTTTTGTGTAACCAATGTGATGTCTATGGTGATTGTAAGATATTCAAAGTTGGTGATGTGTTTAGATAATGATAATTTAGTGACACATGAACTTAATGTTTGACAAAGTACAATGAAATATATCAATGTAAATTAATTCATTCAAAAAAAGGTCCATAAAAATAGGGGTGATACATTCTACCCCCCTTAAAATGAATCTATCTCTCAAATTTCATATTGGTTATCAACGGTTCAGTACAAAATATTCCCTCTCATAAAAACCCACATCGTATAAATGAATACTAAAACTTCCTCTAAAAAAAGAAAGTTTGAAACAAATTAGTTACCCAATGTAACATATTACAAGGGTTTCATATAAGAGAACATAGGTGGAAAGTGAAAACATAGATATGGATGAAAAATATAACTATCAAGTTATGATAGATTGTGATAGAGAACATTGATCAGAAGAAGTGGATGATCACAAAACAGTAAATCTCCGATGATTTATGAGACCATATGACTCACCAGAAATAAATATTTTAGGATAAATCATTTTAATTATCCTTTTCCTTGATTTGAGGATTTATTTTACCATCTAGGAAGATAAGTAAATATTCGTAATTGATTTACTTCTATTTCATATGTGGAATCTCACCCTTTGGTTTTCCTTGATAAAATGACACTTCATGTCTTACTCTAGTGAATGATGGTGAAATTTTCATTCCTAAAAAACCAACATATCATGAGATCTATAAATTTAATGATAATTCATTCCCTCTTCCATCACCAAATATCTCAAAAGAAAATTATATCACAAGTTATCCTAAATGATTAAATCCTCATATGTTGAGATATTACATTAATCTCAAGAATATCATTTGAAGCTTAACATAGTATTTCACAAAATGGATGACCATATAACCCTTTGAAAAGATAAAATTAAAAAACATTATAATGAAGGTTGATATATTATTTGAAAATTCATCAACAACAAATTAACTCTTGGTTGTCACATTACAATAATGTAAATACCTAAAATGTGTATTCACTTGAAAATGATATTAGCATGAATTTTCATAAATCAATTTTGAAAACATGCATTATTTTTTATTCGAATGATTATTTGATATATTCATTAAATCAAAGTAATTTTAAACTGCATCCATGATGACATAGACCTATTTTATAGGAAATTAATAATCAGATCCACAGTAATAAGTGATATTTAATTTACTTTATCAAAATAAATCATCATTTTTCCAAGATAATTAATGTTTTCTCAACATCTATATCATATTAAGGGTCACCTTCCGTTAATATAAATATCACATTTCCATTAAGTCAATTTTCTATTTCTATATCACCATTACTTATATTCTTTTAATTCATTAATAAAATATTATACTAATTTTTTTTATATTTTGTGATTCATATAACATAATAATTTAATTCCAAAACATAAATACTTTATTCATTTAACATTATTATTAAACCATAACTCATATTTCATCAAATTATTATTTAATTCATATTTCATTGAGTATGAAATATTAATCATGTCTTAAGATTCCTCAACCTCAATCTAATCATGCTTATTATATTTAATGTAAACAATACTGCAGGAACATCACATAACATTCAGATATCATTTTAGGTATCTTTATCTCTCGAAGTATAACCACTCATCATACCTCCTTTCTAATTCTATTTATGATATTTCCACTTGGGAAATTGATTTTCATAGTTCCTAGACATTCAAAATCTAAAACATTCAATGTAAACCATGTTTCTTCTGGTTCTCGTTATTTACTAAAACTAGAAATAAAAGTGTGAGAAACATTTATCATAATGGGATACCGCATAATCATGAAAACATACATATATGGTGACTAAATCATGTATCATAATTATTTAATCAGATGAATCCTATGTTATTCCTCGATTTATCATTCTTTATGATGGTTTGTAATTTGTTTGTGAATTCCCAAAGCATATCCCCAAGGAGTTTTAAACAAGGTGTGCAACTTTAGGACACCATCCTTTAATATTTCATAATTTTTATTTAAGTAAATAACTAATTTTAAAGACCTTTAAAGGTTTATATTTATATAGAGTTAAGAAATTATTAATACATATCATCCTATAATCAAACAAGATTATAATATCAAAACAATGTCCATATTTATGACCAAATGAAACAATTTTAAATATAAAACATGATTTATTTTCATAATAAAAAACTTATTTACTTTTTACTTTCTCTTACACATCCTTATAGCCAGTGAATTTTTTTAAAACTTGGGATGAGCACAAAAACTCAGTATGGATAAAAAAGGAAAGAAAACGTTAGTCCATAAATATTTATAATCCTAAGAAATCATAATAATCCCAAAAAACCTCCTATAAATAATGAATCATAAAGTTAACTTTTGGAATCTATATAATACTTATATTGTAAATTTTATAGCTACCTTCATAGTAACCTTGATAGATATATTTAGAATACCCATCATAATATATTCCCTATATCACTTGGATGAAACCCTGTTGTTAAACTCAGTCTCATTACACAATTCAGTTTATATCTATCATGGGCTCACCTGCACTCATTTTATCACGTAACCACCCATATACATAAATAATTCCAAAGAACCATAAAATAATCATCACACTATAACAAGTATAAAGGAAATATAATATTTCTACATTGGAATAATAAGATATAATTTCATCATACAGATAGAATAAATAAATTTTAAAAACCATTTTCAATATCAAAACACTTGAAAATGGAAAATGGTATTTAGTTTTATTTTAAAAAGCATTATGGATTATAGAGGAATCAAAATACCAAATAATGGCCACAAAGATAAAAAAATTAATGTCTCTATATACGTTAAAAGGAATTCGTTTATTTTCATTTAGTAAACTGTTTTTTAGATAAAGATTCTTTTTGAAAACCATTTAATGGAATTAAAATTAAAAAGGGTTTATTATAAACTATATAAAAGAAAGAGGTGTATAATGTCAAATTATGCCTAAATGGATAGTGATGGAGACAATTCCCCTTAACGTGAGTCCGAATCATCACCTACAATATTTATATTACTGAATAATAAACCTAGAATAATTTATACTTTATTATGAATCATTTTCAAGTATATTAATCCCTTTTTATCAGTTATTACCATGTTATAACAATTACATGACTATTTATGTTTATATAAGATGTTTATCGATATTTGGTAGTTAAGTCATAAATGAATGAGGTTTCTATGTCAGCAGTCCATGCGTTCATAAGTCCATCATCTCCAGAATAGTATTCAGGACATTATTATCATTTTTATACATACTGTTAAATCAAACCATGAAGTGTGGTTATGAAAAATTACAAATTTTACAATCATGAAGGCAGTAAGTCATATGTACGGATGAGTAACATTATATATATTTTACTGATCATTATGGAAATTATTTAAGTATCATTTTACCTTTCCAGAATGATCGTAACATCATTAATTTTAAATTAATCATTTAAATATAATTATATATACCATACATGTAATATAACAAATGAAAATGAGTCACATTGCTTTGGGGAGGTGATAGTTCACAAGTAGGCACGAACGATGTTATTATTTTTATGCACATGGAATGTAAGAATGTAATTGATTTATTTTTATAATAGAATGATTAATAAGTCATGAATATTACATATGAACACTAATTCCATTATTATAACTATTCTGGAGAGATAGTTATGAAAAACGAATTAGATCATTTTATGGAGGTGATAGTTCACACGTACGCATGAATGATTAAACCCTTTACCATTTTATAGAATAGGATATGGATTTTGGTGTTGATAATAACATAATAACATATCATTATATTGAGTATAATATAGTTATTATATAAATATGGTTAGAGGAGTCTTAAAAAAAGTGCAAGAAGAAATAAAATTGAAATACTTAAATAAAATGATACATCTTTTTCGGTTGATCACCCTTGAAGAACACCTTAAAACCTCCAAAAAGGGTGTTCTGCTTAATATAAGGTCATGAGAACGTGGGGTGGGGTTATAGGAAGGTATTTTCATTGATATTAGACGAAACAAAAGGATTTGGAAGTGTGATTATTAAAAAAGAGAGGTTACTTTTTTATAAGAGATGGGAGGGGTACCCTTGGGAACTCTTAATTTTTTTAATTAATATAAATTAGTTTTTTAATAAAAATGATTCAAAATAGAGATATGTTCATGATAAAATGAGCATATTGTTAAATCGTATCATCTAATATTTTTTATTCTTGTATTGATTTTATTTTAATCCTTATATTTTCGGTTTACACTAAATTATTCTCTTTTAATTTTAATTTTGGTAACACGATTTTAAATATCACGAGTCTATAAATTTTACATATTTTTAGTAAATTTTATAATTGGACACTTAAATAAAATTTTATATATTATCATAATAAATTTGTAATTTGTAATTTTTTTATATTTTTAAATAATTTAATAAATTAGTTTATTTATAAAATATCAATGATGTCAATTTTAAGACTATTCATTTTATTAAATTTAAATAAAATCCAATAGTGATATAACTCTGAAAAAACCATATAATAGTTTTCTAACATGTCATATTCATCTAGAAATTTTTTGGGTGACATAAATTATGTTAGATATTGTTTATTTTATTATTTATAATATCATTTATTTGATTATGTAATTAATAATAAAAACACTCCATCATCATTGTGTCATAATTAAATTTAAATATTTAATGTTTGAGAAATATAAATGAATATCCATGATCTAAGTAATATTTTTATCATTATAATTACTATTTTATAGTCTTATATATCACTTATATAACCCCATATTAATTTTTTTAGTTGTAAGAGTGATGTTTACTCTAATTTGGCCTTTACTTTAAATTAAACGTTATAAGTGTCGTAATCAAACCCATGTGGCTTCCAAGGACCATATTTTTGTCCCAAGGATTTTTATAGTCAGTTATAACTCATCCAATAAGATTAGGAAAAGAGTTAGGGTAGTATTATATTATTATTATATTATTTTTTCTTTATTTACCAGATTTACCCTTTAACCGTGGCAAATAAAATACAAAAGTTACTATTCACCAAAAAATATTTTGAACCAATTAAACCAAAATTTCAATTATAATTATAATCATGTATGTTATTTTTTTATATTAATTTCATAGATTTGGTAAAATTAAATTTAAAATTTATCCCTTTGTCAGAATGAGAAAATAGATTTTTAAAAAGTAAATTCCATTAAATGATTGAGATGTGTTTATATCAAATTTCAACGTGAAATTACATCAAATGAAAAATATTGGATTAAATGATAAAAACATAATTCAATTAAACTTTAACACCAATTAAAATAATTAACTAACTATATAATTTTTTTTTATGAAATGTATGTTTTGAATTAAAATACGGTATTTTCAATATTCTTTAAAATATGAATCTTATTATAAAAATACCAAAATTTAATCCAAAGTAAAATTTGATGTCCCACATCCAAATAAGAAGTATATTTTTTCAAATATAATATATAAAAATTGAAGAATCTTGTTTTTTAAATAGATCACCATCAAAATACAGTAAAGCTATCTTTTAAAAATATTAGAGTATTTTATTCTTAAAATTGGATTTATTCTCATTTTAATCCATTAAAATTTATTTGATGAGTTTAAAAATATGTAACAAACATGTGTAAACATAATATAGTTACTTCTATCCATTCCAACCAATACAACAACTGGGTGTTAACTACAATTTAAAATAATTATATAAATAATGATTTATTTTTCAGTATATCATAGTATTTTGTGGAACATAAGGTTTTGAAGAAACCTGTTATTTCATGTCTTGTACGTTGTTGGACATAACATCTCATTTAAAGTAAAATTTATATTTTGTTCATAAGTATTAACATAAATGAATAATTATTATTCTATAAATTTTTGGGATGTTACTACCTTCCCCCATTTAGAAATTGTATCCTTAAAAATTTATTTACTTATCAAACAAGTGGGAGTATTTCTCCATCACATCATTTTAAGATTTCCCATGTTACCTTTTCAACCATATGGATTTTATATAAGAACTTAACCTTATTAATCAACTTATTCCACAACACTTTCTCTCTATGGTTATGAATCTGGATGAGATATTCCTCATAATAAATATTCTCTTCCAAATAAACTACTTCTGGACTCAAAAAATTAGATGGATCCGAAAAATACTTTCTCAACATTAAATCATGAAAAACATTATGCACCTTGGATAAAATTAGAGGTAAATAAACTCTGTAGGCACCTGATCCAGTTTTATCTAGGATTTCATATGGTCTAATGAATAAAAGACTCAGATTTCCCTTCTAACCAAAACACATCACACTTTTCCATGGTGAACTTTGTGAAATACATGATCACCTACCTCAAAAGAAAGATCATTCATCTAGTTATCCTCATAACATTTCTACCTACACTGAGCTGTCCACAAGTGTTTCTAAATAAAATGAACTTTTTATTTCATATCCTTTACCAATTATGGTCCCATGAACATCCCTTCCCCTACTTCATCCCAAAAAGCTAGAGTTCAACAAAGCTTTCCATATAATACATCAAATGGTGTCATCTGTATACTTGAATGAAAATTGGTATTATAAGAAAACTCATCCAAAGAAAGATGTTCATACCAACAACACTAGTAATCCATTGAACATTCACATAGAATATTCTGCAAGTTCTGAAAGGCTCTTTCCAACTACCCATATGGTTAAGGATGAAAAGCTATACTAAAATTTAATTCAATCCCCAATGACTTTTGTAGTCCTTTCCAAAAGTTAGAAGTGAACCTGGGATCACATTCCGATACAATAGAGAGGGGAACCCCATGTAACTTGGTTATCTGTTCAAGATACAACCGAGAAAATATATCTAGTGTCAATTTATCTCAAATAAGAATAAAAGGAGAAGATTTAGTAAATCTATCAACAATAACCAAAATTTGATTGTGACCACGATATGTATTTGATTGTCCACTATGAAATCTATTGATATATTTTTATATTTCTACTCTAGTACTAGAAAAGGATAAATAATCCCTTTTGGTAACTATATTTTTTCTTTTACATGTTGACAAGTAAAAAACTTTGTAGTGTTGTTATAATTATCACCTTTTGTTCCATCCTACCAGTAATACTCTTTAAGATCTTTGTACAACTTAGTACTTCCATGATGAACTGAAAATTGATAACTATGAGCCTCATATAATAAATATTTCTTCCACTATGAATAAAAAGTGACACATAATCTCTTCTAAAAAAATATAAAAACTCTCTCTAAAAATGACAAATTTTGAAAAAATACCCTTCTGAACGGATTCCACTTTTTCTACAACACACTATCGTCCTTCTATTCCTACATAATTATTTCTGATATAGGCGATTTCCCTGAAACCTAAAAAAATAGAGGAATTTATCTCACTAAAAAAATCCATGAAAAATTTAATAAAATCATAAATCAAATGGTCATGTTCAAAACATAACATGATTAATGTAGAATTACTTTTCCAACTTAAATCATTATCCACTTTGTTTTTTTCAGGGATGGTAATGAATCGTGCAATCATATTACATGATTAGTTTTATCCATATTATTTATCTCATGTTCAATTATTTTTGAGTGAATATATAATTCAAACATATTTGGTCAGTATATCTTTCACATTTTACTCTATATAGATGATACCACCAAAATTTTAAAGCAAAAAATAGAATCTAATTCTGAATCATGTGTAATGTAATTTAGCTCATGATTTTTCAACTAATGTGAAGAATAATATGTTAATTGATCACTATACATTAGGAAAAATTCAAGTCCTTTTAATGAAGCATCTCTGTAGATATAAAATTCATCATTTGGGGATGGATGTGCCAAAAATGAAGCATTAGATAATATTATTTTCAATTCTTGAAAAAAACTATCACAATATTTTATCTAGATGAACTTAACACATTTTTGAGTTAACCTACTCAGTGGGATAGATAAACGTGCAATTTTTTCAACAAACATCAGGTAATGAAATTCTAAAACAAGAAAACATCAAATCTCTATTTTATTTGTGGGTCTTGAAAATTCTTCAACAACTTTTGTTTTAGAAGGATAAATATCTATGCTATATTTGGAAATAATGTAACCAAGGAATTAAATTTTTTTAACCAAAACTGAATCTCTTTGAATTTACCATACATTTTATTTTTATATAATTATTTCAATAAAACCCTTAAATAACATTGATGCACATCTTTACTTTTGGAATATACCAAATTATCATCAATAAACAAAACTAAAATCTAATCCACGATCTCAGGGAATATTCTATTCATAAGATTCATGAAAATAGAATATTATTAGATAACCCAAATAACATAACTAAAAATTCATAATGTCCATATCTAATACAAAATTAAATCTTAGGAATATCTTCTTCCTTTACATTCAACTGATAGTACCCTGACGTCTGGTAATCCATAAAACAATATTATGCTCTCTAGAGCTGATCAAACAAATCATCGATATGATGCAATGGATACTTGTTATTAACAGTGATGCTATTCAATTATTTATAATCAATGAAAAGTCTCAGTGATCAATCATTATTTTTAACAAACAATACTGGAGAACCCCATGGTGATATGCTAGGTCAAAAGAAACCTTTATCAAATAATTTATCCAATTTATTATTTAACTCTAAAATTTAAATTTTGTCCATTCGATAAGGGGGTTTTCAAATTATCATAGTTTCAAGAACTATCTAAATAGTAAATTCAACTTCACGATTAGTTATAGATCCAGGAAACTCTGTCAGAAAAACATCAAGATACCCATTTACTACTGACATATCATTAATCTGAAAAATTACTTTGTTTTCAACAATATATGTAAGGTTACCATCATTTCCATATTTTAACAGTTTCTCAGTTTCCTAATATGTTATCTATAGTATGGATTCACTATTATACCCAAAATTAAAGCCTTTCTAAAATTAAATTATTTAGCTATATAGTTAATCTTAGCATGATAAACCAAATACCAATCCAAACCCAGAATAACATCAAACTCTAATAGAGCCAACAATCGAGGTTTTTTGGTCCATTCTTTCCCCATATAAGGATAAGATAAAATTTTTTTCATCAACATTTTCCCCAGGTATGTTTACCAAAAGTTATTGATTCATTCCCTGATATGTGATTTCCTATTTTCCAAAAAAATTATGAGAAATGATTGAATGTGTAGATCATGAATCAAAAAATACATTTCCATAATCTGAATACAAATAATTTTACTTGATACAACTTTATTTGATGGACCAATATCATCTAAAGTAGTTTCAATGTATTTCACGACACCTTTATTCCTATATTCTGGATACATCCCATCATTAAAATTCTCCATCATACAATTATTCACATGATGAACCATCTTGTCAAATTTAAAACATTTCACTGACTCTACATCTGATTTAGTTTTACCATTATATTATTCATTGAAATTATGATTCTTATACCCCATTTTACCACATCTGAACAACTTACAAAAATTAAAATAGAATTCCCCCATGTGATTTTTACAACAATTTTCATAAACTTCAAACTTAATTTTCGTACCATCATCATTTTCGAATAATTTTTCCATTTGGTATGCCATCTTGAACTTTTATTTTTCTTGTTGTCAAAGAAGACATGACCTCAGTAAACTCTATTTCCACCTTCCATTCACATTGATCAAGTTTTTAATAACTTTCTAACTAATTAGAATCCAATGACCTTTGATACTTTGGCTTTAATCTAGAATAAAAATTATTGATTTTACTATTAAGATCTTCGATGAAATTTAAAGTATACTATGCCATTTGGGTAAATATTTCTTCATAAGTATCTGCCGAGTCATCATCCTGGATTAATTCCATGAATTTTTTCCATCATAAGTCGAACCACCATAAGAAAATATTTCTCAAGAAAACTAACTCAGAATTCATCCCAATCCATAAAATAAGGCGCTTAACAGTCTCTAATATTCATAACTATCGGCCACCACTAATCTGATTCACGTTCAATGTGGTAAAGATAAAGACAATACTTTTTATTGTACGAACACCCATATGACATCAAAAATATTTTTCTTAGGATTTAATCCTCTCTTCATCTATCACATGGTTAAATGATCCAATAAATTATGGAGGATGTTGCCTCATAAAATTCTTCACTACCAAAATGTTACTCTATGGTTGATCGATCTAGTCTCATTTGTGGATATAACCACCAGTTATAGTTGGATTCAACCACACCATTTCTACAAGAAACTATTCAATTCAGATTCTAAGCTTCTCAAGTAGCTAATTTATAAGTTTTTTTTCCCTCTGGTTACCATCCCCGCATAGCTACCCTATTTCCATTGTGAAAAACTATTATGAACATACATATATTAGATGAAGCAACATAAAAATATTCAAATTCTATATCATTTCAATTATACCATAAAGTAAAAATAATTTATGGATATTCTATTAACAACATCATAACACTTAAGGTTATCTAAATAGTCCTTTGATACCAACTATAAGGCCCAATCCTTAAACATTTCATAATATTGATTGAAGATATGAATTGTCATTGAGGATCTTTATTGCTTTAGAATTTTGTAGAACTTGTCCATTATCCAAACATATAATCCCTCAATAATACAAGTGGATACTATCAAAATAGTATCCATTTTTCTAGAAAAGGAAACCCTTCAAAAAAATAAAATACAATTTCATTCCTTGATAAAAATAATCTGGACTTCTTCCTATCTCTTACTCATCTTTATACCCATTTAAATAATTATAAAAACATTGTATGATCACAAAAAAATAGTAAATGAAAAAAATAAGAAATAAAACTTTAGACCAAGAATATTTATAAACACATAAAATGATAAAATCTAGAAAAAAATCATTGCGACCATAAATCCTAAAGGTAAATTTTGGCATTAATATCATACTTACATTGTAGCATTCACAACTTCCTAGGGAGTAAACATCATGGTTATGTTTGGAATATACATCACAATAAATTACTTAAATCTATTAGGAGAAAACGTATCATTTAATTATATCTCATTACCTAGTTTATTGAAGTGATATCATAGGCTCACCTACACTCAGTTTATCACAAAACCACCTGTATTCCTAAATAATATAGTATAACCATAACATAATCACAACACATTAACAAGGAAAAAATAACTTTTTCACATTGAAATCATAATATCTAATATAATTATATTGATTTAATAAATCTATTACTAAAATCATTTTCAATACCAAAATTCATGAAGACATAAAATGGTATTTACTATTCTTTTATAAAACATTATGGCTTGTAGTGGAATCCAAAAACCAAATAATGGTCCTAGAAGAGAAAAGGTCATTGTCAGGATAAACATTATAAATTTTTTTATTTTTTATTTAGTAAATTTCTTTATAGAATAATATTCCTTTTCAAAACCATTGATTGAAATTAAAATTCAAATGTGTTTATTATACACTGTATAAAAGAAACATGTGTATAATATAAAATTTTGCCTCAATGAAATTAGATTCATAGGAAGTACCTTACCATGAGTCTGACTCATTAGGTACAATCTCTATTCTTTTGAATAATAAACATATATTAATTTATACTTTCTTAAGAACCTTTTTCATGTTTATTATTTCTGACCACTTATTAACATGCTATAAAAATTACATAATTATTTAAGTGCATATGATATGTTTGTCAATAATCAGCACTTGAGTCAAAAGTGAACTTGGTGTTGACGTCACTAGTCCATGTGGTCACAAGTACATAATCTCTAGAATAGTATTCATTGAATTATTATCATCTTTATAAATACATTTAAATAAAACCATGAAGCGTGGTTTTGAAAAATGACCAATGTTATAATAATTGATATGGTAAGCCATACGTACACATGAGTAACATTTTCCAGTTTTCATTGATCATTATGAAAAGAATTTTAGTATCAATTTATATTTATAGAATTATAATAACATCATTAATATCATATTGATCATTTAAATATTCTTATATATATCGTACAAGTTATATAATGAAGAAAAAAATGTCACATATCTTCTTGGTGGTGATAAACCACACATACTTACGAATGAAATTATCATTATTATGAACATGGAAAGTATGAATTTAATTGATATATCAATATAATCCAATGAATAATGTTTAATGAATATCAAATATGAACACTAATTACATTATTATAACCATTATTTAGAGTTGTTTAGTAAAAATTAATTATATCGGTTCGTGGAGGTGATAGTTCAAATGTGCGCATGAATAATTAATTTCATTCACATTTGATAGAAGATGATATGGATTTAGGTTCTGATATTAACATAATAAAATATACTTATATTGTGGTTACTGTTATTATTATCTCATCATGGTTGGAATATACTTTAAGTATGTGGGTGTTGAAATAAAATTTAAATACACTAAAAAATGACACCTATTTTTCGGTTGATCACCCTTGAAGTACAATTTTACACATCAAATATGGGTGTTCTTTCTATGATAAGGCCTAATTAATGTGTGTGTGGGGGGGGAGGGATTATAGAAATTATTTTGGGAAGATATTTTCTAATCCAAAAGGATTTGGAATTGTGAGTATTAGATTAGATTAGGTACGTTTTTATAGGAGATGGGAGGGTCAAACTTGGAAACTCTTAAAATATTAAATAAATCTAATTTTTTAATCCAAATAATTAGAACCTGAGATATATAAATGATAAGATGAGGTTAGTTTGAAATCCTCTTATCCAATAATTTTTATACATTTATTGATTTTATTTTAAACCGTATCTTTTTTGCTTTACCCTTAATTATGCTCTTTTAATTTAAATTGTGGTAACAAAATTTTAAATATTCAATTACTATAAATTTTAATTATATGTGGTAAATTTTCCATTATTGGAAAATTAATAAACATTTATACCTTATCATAATATCTTTTTAATTTTGAATGATATTTAGTATTTTCAAATAATTTAATAAATTATTTTTTTAATTAAATGTCAATAACGCCAAAATTTAAACTATTCATTTTATTGAATTTATATAAAATCCAACAGAAAGATAAGTTCAAACCAAACAATTTAATAGCCTTATAAAAGGAAATTTTAACCATGAAATGTAATGGATGACATATATTATGGATAATAGTATTTATTTTAATATTTATAATATCAAATACTCGATTCTTTCATTAATAAGGTTAACATTTCATAATCATTGGGTTATAATTATATTTAATTATTTAATGTAGAAAAATTATAAATAAAATACCATGATGTAGGTAATATTATAATTTTTCTAAATCATATTTACAGTTTATGATATTACTTATATAACCCAAAATTTATATTTTTTAGTAATAAGATTCTGGTTTCGGCTAATTTTCCCTTTACTTTAATTTAAAAGTTATAAATGTCATAATCACACCCAAGTGGCTTCCAAAGGATATATTTTTATTAAAACGGTTTTCTTGGTTGTCCATAACACATATAATAATATTTAGACAAGTTTCATGGTTGTTTTATATTATTTTTACCATTATTTACCTGATTTACCCTTTAAAAGCGGTAAATAAAATACTAATGTTACTATTTACCAATAAATTATTTTGATCCTATTAATCCACATTTTTATACTTATTACCACCATGTTTGTTAGTTTTTTAAAAATTAATTTCATCGAAGTAGAATAATTTAATTTAATATTAATATTTTTCTCCGAATGAGAAAACTAGTTTTAAAAAACTAAAAACCATCAACATTTTGACATGTGATTTATGAAATTTTAATGTGAAATTACATCAAATGGCCAAAATTTGATTAAATAAAAAAAATAATTCAATTACACATTAAAACCAATTAAAATTATAACCTAACTATATCGATAATTTCGACGGGAGGGCAGTTTTGAATTAAAATGCAGTATTTTTCACTATCAATTAAAGTATAATATTTTTCACTATTCATTAAAATATGAATGTTATTAGAAAAATACCAAAATTTCAACCAAAGTAAATTTTTAGGTCCCTTATATAATATAAGAATTTAGTTTCTCAAATATAATATATAAAAGTAAAAAAATAAACTAGATTTAAGAAGGGATCTCCATCAAAAGGTAGTAAAACTGCCTTTTAATAATATAAATGGATTTTAGGCTTAAAATTTGATTGATTCCTATTTTAAGCCTCTCAAATTTATATGATGGATTTGAAAACATTTAAAAGTCACATTAAAATATAATATAGTTAGTTATGTTAATTAAACCCAATATAATAACTACATGTTATCTACCATTTAAAAAAATAATATTAATATTGTATTATTTTTTAGTATATCTCATTCTTGTGTGCTACATAAGATTTCAATGAAATCTGTTGTTGCGTGTCAGGTACTCTATTAGACATAGCATTTTTATATAAAATTAATATATAATTCATAGATATTAATAGAATTGAACAAGTATTATTCTATAAATTTCTAGGATGTTACAGCAATAGGGCTCATTGTCTTGTACTAAGTTACACTAAGTCAGGCCTGACACACCATATTGTAGTTATTACTTCTCGGTACATTTGTTCTAGAGCGACGTCCAAATTTATTATCCAGACATGGATTTATTTAAATGAAACCACTCACTCAATCCTTTACCAATATTCAATGACAGTTTCTTGTATGATAACTCATCCATATACTTATCCTTAGAGAAATCCCTAGACATATCCATATAAATATTCCTTGGGATCTCACAAATGTTTTCTCATCCAATTTTCCAAAGGATAACTAAACCATTTATCTAATTTGAACTATAACATACCAGTCTTAAATTATGTAGAAAATACTTAAATTTCACTAAATACATAAAATATTATAAAAATGGATACCCAGTTACCATATTTGTTTAGCACCTTCAAAAACTATGAAACATAAACACTAGTACATAAGCAAGATACATTATCTCCCACTAGGGTCTTTAATAATATCACCCACTTATTAATATGAAACACTACATATTTATTCCTATACTTGGGAAGTATACATAAAAAGGGGTGATATTAGATTCTTGGTAAGGGTAAACAAGGGAGACTTGCAAATAGAAACATGAGCATAGGGGTATGTGAACATAATCACAACATTTAGTGATCATAACCTGCATATCAAATATTATAATCATAAATCATTTAATAAATCTAGGTATTTCCTAAGACATGAATAAAAAATAAAGAAACATAATCCATGAAAGGATAACATAGGAATAAGACATGGGATTTGTGGAAAAAACATAAGAATATATAATTTTATGTCAAGGATATATTCCTAGAGTTTTATAACATGTTTTTTCTAGGATAAAACTAGTGTACCTTCTTTGGTCTTAGGAGAACAAACCATGTACCCTCTAATTTTTGGCATTGGGATACAACCCCTATACCTTCTTATTTTCATGATTGGGATACAACATGAGAAACTTTTTTTCTGGCATGGGAAACAACATGTGCACATTCTTGTTCTTAGGCTTGGGAAAAAACCCATAAACTGTCTTGTTTTTTGGTTTGGGCTACAAGAAATATACATTTCTTTTAGGATTGGGATACAACCTATGTAACTTATTTATTTTAGTATTAGGCAATAAAATGTGAAACTTCATTCTTTTAGGCATGGGCTAAAAACCATGTACCCTTTAATATCATATACCATTAATCATTACACAATGTATTGGATAGATATACACATATCATTAACCATAAAAAGAGATCATATCTTAACCTAAGAAATGAAATGGGTATCATAAAAATTTAATCATATCATAACATATGAAAAATATATAGGTTTCATAATTATTTCATCCTTGAATAACATGTAAAAGGAAGAAGGTTTCAAAAGCACTTTTTATGAAATAACCTATTTAAGTGAAATGAGTTTTATAAGAATATAACCCATGGATGAAGAATTAGTTTCACAAACATATAACTATTGAATTAGAAATGGTTTTAATAAAGCTATAACCCATGAAAGAGAAATGTGTTTTCATAAATTTCATTCCATAAAAACAAAAACCATTTAGATAAATAATATAAATTGAACTTTTGGATCATTTCTCAGTGAGCCATGAGTGATATCACCATATGTTATATTAGATGGAATACAATTTTTAAATTCTTTTTAAATAAATTCCTTGAGTATAATATCCTTTCTTTTTATAAAGGATTTATCCATACATAAAACCTTTTGAAAATAATTTTCTATAAAATAAACATTAAAACTTATAAAGAAATATTTGAAAACATTTTAGAATCATTTTTCATTGAAAAAATATAATGAGATATTGAAAAGGGTTTTAAAACCGTTTTCCCTGAAAGCCGATAAAATAAGCTTGAATGTGTTTAAAAAAAATCCTTTTAAAATACTTTGATATACTATAAAGAAATCTTGATTTTTCTCTAAAAACACCATTTCTGTTAAAATTAATTGAAAAGTTATAAATAAAGCTTGAAAATCTATTGAAAACCATTTTCCATGAAAACTTATGAACTATCATGAATTTTTTTGAAAACCCTTTTGTTTGAAAATAATTAGAAAAATAATATTTTATAGAATAGTAGGAATTTTTTTATTATTTTTAAAAAATAACTTTTTAATCTTGTAAATTATCCTTTATGGTAATTACTGTCATGATGGTGTGTAAATCTGTACATGTTGGACATTCCTTTTTCACTCTAAAAAGTTTAGAAAGGTGCCTTGATTGGAAAATGAAAAACATATTCCCTATTAAACACCCTTTTGTTTTAAAAAAGTAAAAAATGGGTAAAAATTTAATTTAATGATCATAGGATAGAAATATTATATTTTTGGAATCCTATTAGTTTCCACAGTTTTCAAAGACCACAAATTTCGGATTGAATAGAGCATAATATTGGGTTTTCTTAAAAAACATTCTTAACTATCTTATGTACCAAAAAGTGTAAAAATTATACCAATACATGAAAATATAGCGAATAAATATACTAGAAGAATGTTCATGATATTTCTTATGATATGGATAACAGTATTTCATCAAAGGAAGCATAATCATAAATAATCTTAGAAAGCGATGAGATTATTTCAATAATCTACTACCCCTTTATAAATTTGAACCATACTCCCAATGTAAAAAAATGAAATTTCATGAATTTTAATATATAATTAAAATAAGTATATTCATGATATAAAAATTCAATGGATGTATATACAACTCATGGAAAAATATGAGTGCATAATATGACATGTGTCTCAAAGAAGGAAAATTAAGACAAAATTACATTACCGATTTGGTAACTTTTGAAACATAAACCCAATTAATGAAAGATCATAAAATAAATATTTAAATAACCATAAATTTATGTATAATAAAACTATAATTCATCCATGGGTAGTATTCACACCACATAGAATTAATGGAGGTGAATAAAGCATGTATCTCATGAAAATACAAAAGTGTGATGAAATTCCCTTACCTTGTATCTTGACTATAATTATACTCATCCAAACCTCATGTATTATAAATATAGATTTATTATACATATATCCCAGAACCATATTATTATATATAATACCATATATTTTTTGATTATGACTTTATATTACCTGTTGGTTAATAATTCCATGACAAGGTTACGTTTCTGGTAATATTTGCTTTGTTTTTTGAACATGTATTAATTTGGAATATGATTGTTACTTATACATATATCATGATTTATAAAATGTTAAACATGATATAAATATCAATAATATTCATTATATGTTTATTATAATAATATGTAGAACAAAGATGTTTGAAATTGAATACACTATTCATATAGATGGTAGGCTGTATGTATGCATGAACACTATCTCTGTTTTTTTGTCATATTAGAAGAAAGAAAGAAAGTGGAATATGTATATATATGTATATATTATAATTAAATTATTATTATTAAGTCATATATATAATATATGTTAACTACAAAATCCTTAATACATTATATGTAGTGCGTGAACGAATAACATCGCTTTGAGGGGTTGGTAGTCCAAAATTCCTCAAACGAAATTATAATATTTACAAAAAAGAGAAATTATAAAGATATATGTTTTAAAATAATTAAAAAATAATTAAAAAATAATAAATACATAATATATATATAATATATATCACATATAAAGATATTTTCCATCATAATTCTCACCAATAGTGGCTGTAAAGGAAGAATGAACAATCATCGTTTTGTGAGGCAATAGTTCACTGTATTCATAAATATCATGTTCATTACCTATTAGTTGGAAGTGTGTTTTGGTGTAGTTCTAAAACTTATCACAAAATAAAATCTGTATACTGGGATACAATATTTTTTTATAATAATGTAATAAAATAATATTAGGGGTTGGATAATTAAAATATGATAAATGTGATTAAGGAAGGATGTAACCTCTTCTTTGGGTAAATCCTTTCGCTTTTCACAAATGTGATTCAGTGTATTTATTTCTACAAAAAAAAATTATTGAAGGAGAAATATAATGATGTCAGGAAGTATATTTGAAATTTACTTTCTGATCCTATGTGGTTTGATATGTGTTAAGAATAGGGATAGGTGGTCATCTTTTATAGGGGAGGGAAAGGACACACTTGGCATTTAAAAAAAAATTAATGTGTACACACTTATATACCTAAAAATAGTAAAAAAACATTAGAACTCAATAATATAAGGATTATGGAGGAAAAATTTCAATAAAATTGTTTTTTGGAAATGTTTAGATGTTATTTGGGCCCTTAAGTTTAAAGTTTATTCCCTTGTTAAGATTAATTTTACCTTAATCGTTGTAATTAACATTAATTATGCTAACTAATATCTTGGTCAAAAAGAATTTCAACTTATTAGTCATTATAAATTATGATGTTCAAAAAATGAAAACCATTTTTCAAAATTCCAATAAAATAAGTGGAGAAAATTAATTTAAATTCAATCCTGCAGATGATAGGACAATGAGGGGTTTTATTGTAAAAATGATCAAAAGTTCGGTAAGTTTTTATATCCAAATTAAATGTGGAACTATTTCCTTTTGGACTCATCATGTCTTAATATTGTTTTAATGATCCCAAATCCTATATATCCTACAAATCTTGTTTAATCTATTTGAAATCATGTGTACATATGGTTGGTTTTTTTATGCCATAGAAAAACTACCCAAGATCTTAATTGCTAAAATCATGTCTTATTTGTGTAAACTATATTTAATTTTTTTAAAAATGAATTTATTTTATGAATGATGATGTGTAATTCATTCTATGAATATTTCTACTTAAGTTTATATATAGATAATTGGATACTTCTGTAAAATTGTGAGTCTACAACCTGTTCTATTTTTCTAGAAAAGGACCCAAACACTGTGACCAGACAACGTGACACAAACACCGCGACTAGACATAGTCACCATGACGATATAACCAAACACCATGAACCAGACACCATGACTCAGGCACCAAAAACCAGACACCATGACCTAGACACCGTAACCATTTTTAGATCTGTTTGATGTCTGTGACACTGATTCCTTGATAAGACACCATTTGATTTTTGGAAAAGGAACAAACACAATGATTTTAACACCGCATCAATGGTAATGGTTCATGATCTCTATAAAATTATAGCATCATGGATATATCACCTCTAAACGGAATATAAGAAAACACCATTTTGTGGTGACACCATATCCAAGTGACACCATTTCCAGAAATACAATGACACTATTATTTAATCTGTTTTGTTGTTTGTAATTGAATTTCAAATGGTCATATTTGAGTATTTTAAATGCACTGACATAATTAATATTTTTCCTTCGAAATTTCACATAACAGTATGTCGTACGGGGTGAAAAATACATACATCCTATCAACTCCAACACATGATGTCCAAAAATAAAAAGGAAAGCATGGCTTAGAAACTAACATGAAATATATATAAGAAGAACGAGCATTCTTAAAGAAAAAGAACTGACATATACAATAAGATAATTTTGATGAACACATGAAGCATTCACAAATCCAAAAGCTGAGATACCATATATCAGATTCAAGAACATATTCACACTATCCACTTCATGATGAACACGAGCCAAATTTAACTGACTTGTGATACACTATTTCTCACAAGAATAATTGATTTCGGCATCTGCTTCATCCTAGAAGTCTAGAGATGGATATACTATCAATTAGAGAACTTCTAACATGATCTCACCAACTTTGCTCTGTTGTGTATTGTTATTAGCTTCTGAGAAGTGTATGTGTGTCTGTATAAAAACTCACACCGTTTCCTACATTAAATTTGATGATACAAGATATCCTTACTCTTACATATTTTTACACTTTTTTAATCCCATAGTTTAGTGTGAATGAGGTACCTATGTGACCTTTTAGTTTATACCCACAGAGAATAGTGGAAGAGGTCGCGTGACTTGGAAAATCCTATGTACTGTTGTTTACCCTGATCCAGGGTGTGGATCAATTTTATTAATATAATCTGCTTAGTGGTGGGTGATCAGGACGTGGAGTGGATTAGGTCTCCGCTTGAGACTGAACCATCGGGTTTATATTTACTGTGTTCTTTGATTTAGTTTTCTCTGTTTTACTGTACAATTTATAAATCACTAAATTTACCTTGATAGTTAATCTTGGAAAGAAGTTATAATTGTTTTTACTTATTATAATATATTCATAAGTAATATTAATTACTAATATTAAATGATAGAGGAATAATCAATCTTCTGAGAAGTTATTAAAATAATCAGACATTTATAACCGTATTACTTTGATTAACTGGGATGTATTTATTTGATTGGGATATATTTTAAGAAAAAATTTCAAACAGAAATTTTAATAGATACTTAATTCACACCCCACTTGAGTACTCTAATCTAACTGAAATTTGGTATCAAATGAGTTTGTTATTCTTGTTAATTCTATGTTTTTTAAATAATTCAACTGTGATTTTAGTTTTACTTTAATGAATTGTAAATTTTTGTGAATTCTAAATTTCTAGCTCTTTCAAAGTATTACCTTGTTATAGATAATAGACTATAAGGTGATGCAAAAAAAACCACCATAATTTAATAGAACAAACTAATCCCAATGTAAAATTAAAAAAAATCAATTAGAAAGTATGCATTTGGAAATTAGGTATTTAATTATAGATTAGTATAAAATTCCTGATAATAATAGAATCACTTGTGATGACTCAACCGAGACTGCCTACAATAAAAATTGAATATCAATTAATGCTTTATATTTCCCTTTATGAGATGAGGAATTTAACAAAATTTCTTCATGTGAAATTTTCCACGATATTTGGGATACTTTGTCTATTTCACATGGGGGAAAATCTAGTGTGAAATAAGTGAAACTTAATACAAATACAATTAAATATGATAACTTTAATATGAAACATGATGATCCCATCTATGACACATTTCTCAGGTTCAATGAAATTGTCAACACAATGATTTCTCTTTGAAGAGAAGTTACTACCAATGAACAAATTATGAGGACTCTTAGATTCATACATGACAAATAGAGAGGAACCTTTGTCTTTGTTAGAGAGTCATGCAACATAAAAAATTTAACTATAAAAGAACTCATTGGGATACTAATGATGTATGAAGAGGAGATTAAAGTTCACAAGGAATATGGGGATGATCCCAAAAGAAGATATGTTTCATTTAAGACCACCACCTCTAAACACAAAGAAAAAGAAAATTTGTTAGTCTCTGTAGAATGTTCCAACAGTGAAAAGTAATCACATAACAGTGATGAGGAGATGGCTCAATTATCAAGAAGGGTTATGAGATTTTACAATAAAAGAATTTTTTCAGAAATCATAACATCAATGGAATATATGATCAAAAAGGAACATAGAATAAATATTGGAAAAGAAGTGACATGACTGATGAGATATTATGATGTTAATATAACTGAAAGGGATATGTAAAGGTTCACTGCCCTGAGCTCATGTCCAAAAATAAATATGAGGAGAAATTTGAAAAGTATAAAAAGGAAATAAATGAAACTTGGAGTGCTTCTGAGGACAATACAAGTGACTCAGAATCTTCACATGATGTGCATTCCAACATATCTAATGTGTGTTTTTTGACAAACACATCTGATGTAACACTGAAATCTCTTGTATAAAATTCCTATTATTTTATAGATGAGAGTGACTATATAAATATGTCTAATGAATTAATGTTTGAGTACTGTAATATGATTTAAGAGACATGTAATGAACTAAAAGATAAATATATGTCATTAAAGAAACAACATGCTCTTATATCAACCATTAAATATAAAAGTACTATAGAAAGAGATAAAAATACTCAATTACTCATAGAAAACCATGAACTAAAGCTATCTAATGAGCAATTGAAAAAATTATATTGAATGGTTTACTAATGGTAAAGATACCTTGGTAAAAATACAAGGTAACAAATTTCTCCAAAATATACTACTGGTATTGGCTATCCACCTGGTAAAAGTAATATTGGAAGAACTAATTTTGATTCTATGTCTAGAACATACACCTTTACTCATAGTTCTTGAAAACATTCAGCTAGTTCAAATTATGATACGCTCTCTACTATTTTAGGATTTTCTGGACCAAATATAGTTTATCTTTCAATCAACTTCCATAATTCTTATTGGAAATTTATGAGGAAGATGTGATTTCCTAACGCACTCGTCACTAATATTACTGGACCCAAACAAATATGGGTACCAAAATCTATTTTTAGTTGAATTTTTTGTTAGAATATTACTTAAGGAGCTCCTTTAAAATCTTATGGTACTTCCATAATGTGTGTTCAAGACACATGATAAGAGACTATTCTTGCTTCAACAATTTAATAAAAATTGATGGTGGACATGTCACCTTTGGTGACAATGCCAATGTAAAGATCATTGTCCAGGGCCAAATCGGTAACTCCATCTTAGTTTTAATTTCCAAAGTACTTTTTATTGAGGGATTGAAATACAATCTGCTTAATATTTCACAACCATGTGATGATTGTGACAACTATGCCCCACCCACCAGTTGCCCCGAAGACACGTGGGTCCCACCCTAGGTCCCACCCACATGTTCGAATGGGTTATCTGACTAATGACAGTCCCCACAGGCCAACACATGTCCTTTCTAGTGTGTTTTCTACTCACACACACACACCCAAAGAAACATCCAAGGAGTTCACACATCCTGATCACTACTTTAGGCCAAACACTCTTAACTATGGAGTTCTAATTAGGTAGGCTCCCGAAAAGGAAGGTGAACCTTGTTGACATGAGTCATATCATTTATCCATTTAACCCTTATCATTCTGGGGTGTTACAATCACCCTCCCTTTAGAGCATAATGCCCTCATTGTGGGCACTACATCTCAACCCTAGCAGTGCACTGCACTTAATGCTGGGTACCACCTCTGATACGAAATGTGAAAACTGGGCCTCACCCACCAGTTACCACGCAGCCACGTGGGTCCCACCCTAGGTCCTACCCACATGCCTGAACGAGTTATCGAACTAATGACAGTCCCCACAGTCCAACACACATCCTTTCTAGTGTGTTTTTTCCTCACTCACACACACCCTGAGATACATTCCAGGAGGTCACCAATCCGGATCACTACTCCAGGCCAAGCATGCTTAAATGTGGAGTTCTAATCAGGTAGGCTCCCGAAAAGGAAGGTGCACCTTGTTGACACGAGCCATATCATTTATCCATTTAACCCTTTATCATTATGGGGTGTTACAATGATGGATTCCATGTTATATTTGATAATGATTCTTGTAATGTATTTAATTCTAAAAATGAATTCGTGTTTTCTGCATTAAGAAATGAAAATGTAGACTCTATTAACATAGAGTCTTTAGTTTCTCAAAATGAATCATGTTTTGATTATTTCACAAAGATACATGGCTTTGGAATAAGAGACTAAGACACTGTAATATTCAGTCTCGTAGAAAGTTAAGTAGAAAAAGAATAGTCAAAGATCTACCCAAACATGAGTTTCCAAATGATAAAGTGTGTAATCATTGTCAAAATGGAAAGCAACACAAAATTTCCTTCAAACCAATGAAATAAGTGTCATGTTCTAATCCTCTCGAATTGGTTCACATGGATTTGTTTAGACCATCTGGAGTTTCTATATTAAATGGTAAGCACTATATTTATGTTCTTGTAGATTCCATTTCAAGATATACTTGGACTTTCTTTTTAGCTCGTAAAATCAAATCCTTCTCTCATTTTACCAAATATGCCAAAAATTTATAAAATCATAGTGGACATAGAATTAAATCCTTAATAAGTGATAATGGCTATGAGTTTCAAAATCAAGAGTGTGAATCTTTTTTGTTTCCAAAATGGATATAGTAATAATTTCTCTGTCCCAAGAACACCTCAACAAAATGGAGTTGTAGAACGAATAAATAGGACCTTGAAAGAGATTGATAAATCCATGCTTAGTGAATATGACTTACCTATTTATTTTGTGGCTTAAGATTTAAATATGACATGGTATATTATTAAGATAGTGTTGATTATACCATTTCATAAATTAACTCTATATGAGTTATAGAACAATAGAAAACACAAATTAAGTTACATCAAAGTTTTTGGTTCCAAAGTCTATATCCATAATACTAAGGAAAATCTTGAGAAATTTACATTCAAGAGAAATGAAGGAATCTTTATAGGATATTCAATCTATAGTAAATCCTATACAGTGTTTAATAAAACAAATAAATGTGTGGAAGAATATTTCCATGTCAAATTTGATAAAACATATCCAGATGAGCCTAAGACCACTCTAGAGAACCTGGAAGATGATGTGTCAAATTTGGACATCAATTCAAATTCCACTAAGCATCCTACTAATCAATATGCGAGATCGTCCAATTCTAAAAATTCTTCAGAGTTAATTCATAATGATCTCGAACCTGTTGAAGAACCTAAAATCAAAACTCCTTTTTCTAGAGATGTTAGAACTCTTAAGAACTATAATTTAGATGATGTTGTAGGAGGTATAGATAAAGGAAATCAAACTAGATATTCACTTATAAAGCAGGTAGAACATCAAGTGTTATTATCACAAATTGAACCTAAAAACTTTAATGATTATATCAATGAGGAATTTTGGGTGATGGATATGCAAGAAGACCTTAATCAGTTTGAAAGTAAAAATGTTTGGAAACTTGTTGATAGACCTAAAGACACATTTACCACATACAGTAAGTGGTTGTCTAGAAATAAAGTAGATGAAGTGGGGAACATATTTAGGAAGAACGCTAGACTGGTGGCACAATTCTATAGTCAATAAGAAGGAATTGACTTTGAGAATACCTTTCCACTAGTAGTTGAACATAAAGCCATCATAATTCTTCATTCTTGTGCTGCAAATCCGAATTTCTGACTATATCAAATAGACGTTAAGAGTTAATTCCTAAATGGGTATATAGCTGAGGATGTGTTCATTGAGAAGCCCCCTAGTTTTACAAATATTCATTTTTCAAATCATGTTTTTAAATTATCAAAAGCGTTATATGGCTTAAAACAAGCACTGAGAGACTAGTATGATAGGTTAACTACTTTTCTTATTTCCAATAGTTTTACAAAAGGAATATCTGAACTTACCCATTTTATAAAACTAATTTTAAAGGATGTTTTAGTAGTCCAAATTTTTTTTGATAACATTATCTTTGGATCTTTTAAAAAAATTTGTATTGAATTTATTAAAATGATGCCAAATTTTTTTGAAATGAGTTTAATGGGTGTACTAAAATTCTTTCTTAGAATTAAAATCTTTCAAAATAATAATGGTATTATTTTAAATCAAATAATATATACTAGAGATATTATAAAATGTTTTAGTGTGGATAGAACTAAAACAAGTGACACTCCAACAAGTACTACTTGTATGTTGGATCTTGATGGGGATGAAAAATTTGTTGATCAAACCACTTATAAATGAATGATTTGAAGCCTAATATACCTAACTATTAGTCGACCTAACATTATTTATAGCGTATTCATGTGTGCTCATTTTCAAGAAAACTCTAAGGAATCTCATTTATGTTTTGTTATGAGAATTTTCAAATACCTTAAGCAAACACCCAATCTAGTATTGTTATATCCTAGATGATAATAATTTGAGTTAGCTAATTACTCTGATGGTGACTTCAGCGGTTGTAAGTTAGATAGAAAAAGAACCACTAAACATGTCATTTTTCGGCAAGTCACTAATATCATGGTTTAGTATGAAACAAAACTCTGTTGCATTATCTTCTGCTAAAGCTGAGTACAAGGATAATTGAAGTTTTTGTGAAATTTTTTTTTGATGAAACACACATTACAAGATTATGAATATCAATTTAGGCAGGTAACTATAAATTGTGACAATACAAGAGCTATTAACATCTAAAAAAAATCTTATTTCTCACTCTAGGACAAAACATATTGATGTATGACATAATATTTTTATAGACAATTATAAAAAGGAGATATCGTTTTGGAATTGATTATAATTAAATATCATCTTACTGATATATTCACCAAACTATTAAATTCTGAAAAAATAGATTACATCATACATGTGTTGAAAATGATAAGTTCTAAGTAGTAATTTAACTATTTCACAGCTTACTATTTCAGAGTTTATGGTTTCCCAAGTCACTGTCTTAAGATTACTCTAACTTTAATAGTTATATAGTTTTACTATCATAAAATTTACTATTTCATGTTTATAGTTTAATAGTTACTATCTCTTTATTACTATCTATCACTTACTATCTCAAACAATATGGTCTCATAGTTTATAAATCACACAATAAACATATCAACGTGAATGTAAATTACTGTCTCACCGTGAAAACCTATTACATTTTCACCATGAAATTCTGTTCTTGTCTCACCATAAAGAAACAGTTTTGTTTTATTTACATATTATAACCTATATCTCTATAAGTAATTATTTTATTCTTATACGTTCCCATTATTTTTTTTTCTACGCTTGATATCACTAAATTATAAAAACGAAAGAAGTTTCACTCTTTTCTTCACCTAAGATCTCTTCTCTCAAACTGTAACTCCTCCTTTAACCTTTCTCTCTCACTAAAACCATTGTTTAATGCCCTAAATGAAATGTTCATCCTCATCAACTCATGAGAAGTGTAAATCAAAGAAGAATATGGAAATCGCACCAAAGTTAGCACCTGAAGGTCATTTGAATCCGAACATGGCGAACAAAATAGTGGTACCTAAAATGAGAATTTTCCCTAAGTGTCTTATGTCGAGTAAGTATTTAGTATTGATTTTACTAAAAGATAAAGTATATAAGTATTGATTTTCAATGTAGGATAGGCTGATATAAACAAAGCTAGTTTCATAGTTTTATTAGTTCGTTCAATTCTCTTATCATACAGAAGATGGTTTTGTAGTGAGAAGCTAGATCAATAGCCATTGACACATTTTTTCATCAAGGTTATGGGTTGCATGCCTAAGGATACCTCATGAGGGTTTTTTTGAGGACTACCAGAGAGGTCCTCCACCTCCAAGTGAGATATTTGTTTTAGAAGAATCCTTGGGACGCTTAAATTGGAATGAAATAATGAGAAGATCTATAGCTGGTGAGCTAGATAATTAATCTAGAATTTTGTTTAAACTAGTTCAAAATTTGATCAGTCCATGAAAATGTGACATTCTACACTCATGTATCATGATGTATTTTTGATACATCTCATAAAAAATTGACACAATATTAACCTATGTAAGTACGTTGTACTCTATATGTGTGAGTTGTTAATGACAATCTACAAGTCAACCTCCCTATTTTACTCAAGGTTAATCTAAAATATTCTTCATGTAAAAGGGTTGGTTGAACCAGATGAAATTTTCATTAAGGACTATGAATTTTTTATTAAAAATTTTACTGTCAAAAGAATTAAAATAAGTTGGAATCCATAGAGAAAAGCATGGGTAGGGGATAATGATAGTTTCTATGAAAAGTTCATCTTAGTTGAGAATTCATCAAGATCTAAGGATATTTCTGATCCTAGTTTGGAACTAGATAAAATATTTGACTATCCTCATGAGGAAGATGAAGATGAGGTTGTTTCACCTATAGGGAAAACTGTCATGGATGTGGAAGGTAACAAACCTTCTCCTCACGTATTAATTGAGAAATATTTACGTGTTCCTGAGGAAATTGTTATTATGGTAGAGGAACTTGACTCTAAAAATAATATGTTATTGTTGAAAGGGAAAAGGATATTCGGGAAGAAAATATAGAAGAATATCTTTCTCTTGAGAAAGATGCTGCTCTTGAAGAACACCTAGAGGAACAAGTTGTTCTTGAGTTTATCCCATCTGCTGAGTAGATAATGGAGCAAGCCTTTCAATTAGCTAGAAAAGAAATTGATGAGGCTATTAGGGATGAAATCTTGGAAGTATATCAAGGAACTATATCTCTTAGTCTTGAGAATTATGAACATGTTGAGGGGGAGAAACACTCGAATTTTGAAACTATTTATATTCCTAATCCAGTTGATCCAAGTTCTATGGATACATGGTATAAATTTACTAGATATTTTGATGTGAATGATTCCCAAGATGTCTCAATTAATGGTATAAACCTATCTACTATATTTCAATTGAAATATGTCTCTGATATTGTCTCTATAGAGGACCCTAATCCACTCTCATGTCCTATCCCTGATCATTCACATGATCCTTCCACCTTGCTGAGTAAAGATGATTTGAAATCATTTGGAGCTACCCTATTGGTAGGGGGTGAGAAGATCATGAATACTCAACCTCCTCCTATGATAAACTTGGGTGAAAGTGATGCTTCCCTACTATTAGTGAAGATAATTTGGAAGATTCAGCCCAATATGTGTCATGAAATTCAAGAAGTCAGAGTTGAGAACAAATAGTTAAATGATGAAGTGAACTCTCTTAGTGGTATGGTTGAATAAAAGTTCAGAGTGCTAAAATCAAGACCAGAACCGATTTATCATCCTATTGAGGATGTAGGTAGTTAGATTCCACAAGAAGGTGCCTCCCTAATTCAACCTAACCTAACGTCATTAGCTTACAAGGTTGTTGAAACAAATGAGAAAATATTTCAAGAAATTTGTGAGATGATTATTTGTCTTAACAAGTTGATTGATGAGTATAGGGGATATCTCCAAAAAGTTCAAAATAAACAAAAGTCCCTTACTTCAACTATTACAGCTTCTAGTGCCTCTGGAAAATCATCTCAACCCTCCTTGGATAGTGATCTGCTCAAAACAGTTGTTAAGAAAGAACTCCAATCAGTGCTCTATGGTTCTGATAAAGTGTCTCTATCTGTGGGTGTCAAGAATAGTGACAGAGTTTTTGATTGGGTAAGAATTCATTCCAATATTTCCAATGATTATCAAGAATAAATTACTAGGGATGAATATTTTTTACTTCAATAAGATTTTCTCTTAGCATGATATGACAATCCATTTCAAGTACCTTACAGAGAATCATAAAATCCCTCCTGTCACTCAAGCTTATAATACTCAAGTGTAAAAGCTCAAAGATTTCACTCCTTTGTTGGACAAGTTCCTAGAGAACAATGATGATTTTGAGAAATTCATGCAGTATGGTGGAGAGATTATTTCTGACTTCATCAATCCTTTGAGGCCTTATCTTCATGTATAGATAACTACTGTTTTGGCTCCTATATTTTCACCCTTGCGACCTAGTCCTCCTATAAACTCATCCTATTCAATTACCTCTACCCTAATGTGTGATTCTATAGATCTAAATTAGATCAAAACTTTTATCCTCGACCAACAATTACCTTAGTCTTCCACCAAATTGTCCTTAGACCTTCAATTTTTGAAGGTCTCCCTCTACCTTCTTTGTCAGTTGGTTCACTTCCTTCTTCAACTTCTACCTATGATCTTGTGGAATCTAGTGATGCTACAGCCAAGGGAAAAGAGAAGACATCCAGTGCTGAAGAAAAGTGACTACTATCTTTTGATAGGGATATTATTGAATATATGTTGGCTATTGTTGGTAATGACACATTGTTTCCATCTAATGAATTGTGCAGTCTTATGGTTTATTCTCTTATTTACTTATATACTCTTTTTGATAATCCCAAAATGGGATGAAATATGCACTCTAAATTCACAGTAAGGAAGAGACACATTCACTAAGAACACATATGTCCCTCAAATGATTTGTGATCATCAAAATGAGGGATATTGTTGGACTCCTCTTGTATTAATCTTTCTTTAATGATAATAAATCCTATATATCATACAAATATAGTTTAATCATTCTCAAATCATGTATACATATAGTTCATTTCTTATTTCTTTAAATAAACTTACCCAAAATCTTAATTTCTATAATCATGTATGATTTATGTAAAAAATATTTAATTTTTTTTTATAATTAATTTCTTTTATGAATGATTAAGTCTAATTAATTCTCTGGATATTTCTTCTTAAGTCTTTATACAGATATTTGGCTATGATTGATACACCATGAGTCTTCCACATGTTTTGTATTTCCAGAAAAGTACCCTTACACCATGACTAGACACTATGTCCCAGACACCGTGACCAAACACTATGACCCAGACACCATGAACTAGACACCTTGACTCGGACACCGTGACCTAAACACTGTAACCATTTTCAGATCTGTTTGAAGTTTGTGACACTGATTCCTTACTAAGACACCATTCAATGTTTCAAAAAAGACCAGAAAGCATGATCATAACGCCTCATCGGTGTTATCGGTTCTTGATAACTTTATAAATATTCCATCATGAAAGTCTCACCAATTAAAGGAAAATAAGAAGACATCGTTTGGTGGTGGAACCATTTCCAAGTGACACTTTATCCAAAAATGACTGTGACATTGTTCATTAATTTGTTTTGTCACTTTAAATTTAATTTCTAACGGCCATATTTGAGTTTTTTAAATGCACTAACATAATTAATATTTATTTGTAGACATGTCACCTAACAGTATAGGGTATGAGGTGCAGAATACATGTATAATTTCGGCTCCAACACATGCACTCTAAGAATAAAAAGAAAAATGTTCCCCAGAAACTAACATGAAAGATAGAGAAGAAGCATGAACATTCTTGAAGAAAAAGAACAGACACATGAAAAAAGATACATATGAAGAAAATATGAAGCATTAAGGAATCCAAAAGCTGAGAGAACATAGATCAGGTACCAGAACATCTTCACACTATCAAATCCATGAAGAACATGAGCCAAATCTAACTGACATGTGATACTCTGTTTCTCACAAGAGGACTCGATTCCTGTATCTGCTTCATCCTAGAAGTCAAGAGGTGCATAGATAACACAAAAAAACTTCTAACCTTATCTCATCATATTTTATCTATTGTGTGTTTTTTATCCTTCAATCAGTGTTTGTGTGTCTCTATAAAAATACACATTGTCTCCTGCATTAAACTTAAGGATAGAAGATATCTTTCTTCTCACATCTTTTTACACTTGTTTACTCCCATGGATAAGTGTGTAAAAATGAAGTTTCTTTAAAAAATACCAAAATTTAGCCCAAAGATAATTTAAAAATTATAAATTCAAAAATAATGTTTATTTAATCAAATAAAATTTCAAAATGATCCTAAATTAAAATTTATTATTGTTTACAAATGGCCATAAAAAGTTGTTCATTTGGGAAAATAATATTTTTAAATAAATAAAAATTTAACCGAAAATGATATTTTTCATTGTCAAAATGTTTTATTATATAAAAACATTTTAAAAAATATTTTAAATTTTACTCTTACTATTTATATTACTATGTTTAATGGATAGGTTATAACTATATCATTTAAATAATTATAACAATAAAATGATGTTTCATAAAATATTGGTGTTATGTGTAATTTATGCCAAGTCGGTGGTGCGTGTAATGTATTCCATGTAAGTGATGAATTTTGAGAGAAATAATTAGGGGACATGTGAATAAAATTATTGACTTAGTTCAATTAAATACATCAGTGAATATTAATTCATTTAAAAAAGGGGCCATAAAAACCTATGGTGTTACACATTAAAGGTGGGGAGCTAGGCACTGTGAATGGAGAAGATAATGGGGAGTGGCATTTCTAGTATAGTATAGTCATTTGGTCTTCAAGACTTGTATTTGGCCTTGTTATTATGGTGATATATGTCATGTAATGGTTCCCGCTCATTCTAGTCATAAAGAAGATTAAAAAAATAAATGAAAATCTAATGTACCTCACCGTTTTGAGTAAGGCTCATTGGGTAGAATAAATTTTTTTAAAGAGGGATAAAGGGGATTGTCTCTACCTGTTATTATATGATATATGTTATATGAATTATATAGTCATTAATTTATGTATGTCAATAGTAACTTGATGAAAAAATATTAAATATTGAATAATCGATATTATTCTAGAAATTTTTATATTTAATTCAATTATCAACTGGTTTAACATGAAACATGTCAATGATATTTTTATTTTAGTAGTGGGTTAATTATTTGAATTTTATGATTAATAAAAAAACAATTTGGTCAACTAATTATCTATTTCGATTTCTTAATTAATAAAATGTATTTTTTGAAAATAATTTTTTAAGAACATTATTTATTAAATAAATGATAATAGCTTTATCATAAAATTTTCATTTATTATAAAAATGGTATTTGAACAATAAAATTGGATGTAATTTCTTTAGAGAAGGAATTTATGAAACTTTGATATGGATAAGTTTTAAAAGGAATTTTTTAATTTCTTTTAACATGACTAATTTTATGCGCAATGTTCATTGAGAAAATTCTTATCCTCCAGGTTTATAATTTTAATATTTTTTAATATTAAATGTTACGATGAATTTATAACATGTAAAGAATAGTTTTAAAATAATTTTTAATTTTTGAACACCTTAATGAAAAGGTATTAATTAATTTGTTTAAGTACAGTAGATAATATTTTTATCAAACTATAATGCACATATGTTATTATTCTTTGTTCGAGACATGTTAATCCTGATATTTTATTAATGTTATGAAATAAATAATCTATTGATCTTTATTCCTTATTTTGATTATGTACAAATATTGAAAATATATGATATAAAAATTATTTTGAAAATTAAAAAAATACTAATAAATTAATAAATAATAGTAATAATGAGTAATTAATATGATACATGTACTGCTTTCTTGATAAATATGTATAAAGCATGTAAAAATTTCATCTGATAGAATGAAAAATTTAAATAATTTAACTGACGGGTATAATGATGTTTTATAAAAAATAATGTTAAATTCTTTTTGTTCAAATTAGTGTGAAGTGTTTGGTTTTGAAAGGTGATTAATCCTGATGCTTATATATAGTTATAATAAATTTTTGTTTGATATGCATTTCTTGTTGCAATATATATTTATAACTCTTGTATTTGTGTGACTAAAATTTTGAATGAGAGTTATGGACATATTCTAATTTTCAAAAATTGTTACTGATTGACATTTCTGAGATGATGGTATTGATAACATGTTGATATTTGATATTGATTTTCCTCCCTATTGAAAAGTTTTATTTATGAGCCTGATTTTTTTGAGGTATCTCTTACAAGAGAGTTTTTTGGTGATGTTGCATGGTAACATGATTCTTCCAACTGGATTTATAGCCATGTTCTAGATATAGTGATATCATCAAGAGGTATCTAATAGGGTGGTTGACATATTCTATGTCTTCTTCTCTCCTTCCTTTTTTAAATTCCCAGGGATAAGATTTATTTTAGAGGTTTATAATATTAGGTTACATATTTTATCCTACCTTTGATTTTTTCATTCTATGTAGTGTTGTGCTTTAATATATATTTTTTAAATTGAATTAATTTATTTAAGATTGTTTTTTGAAATATATAAGTATGTAAAATATTTTAAAATTGTATTTGGATGTTTTTAGTGTCTCAATTATTTTAGAATTATTTTAAAACTTTTCAAATGATAATAAAGAATTATCATAATTATTTACAAATTGGTTTAGATAAAAAATTATATATTTTTTAAAATTATCGTTACCCTTTAGAAATACTCATCACATGCTTAAGGGTATGTTCATTTTCAACATGTGTAAAGGTATATTGAGAGAATTTAAGTTTCATAATGGTGATTCTTAATTTAAAAATCTTGTGTATGGGAATTTCATTTGATATGAATGTGTTTAGATATGTTTTAAAAGATCCCGTATGTGTTTCAGTGAAATTCATGGAGTTATGTAGTCATTGCACAATCCATTTTTTCTCAGATAAGGGTAATTGATGTTTGTTTAAGGCTATGTGAGAGTAAGCCTAATCACATGTAAGGGTACTTATAAACCTATTCTATGTGAGGGAAATATTTTTTACCCTTATGAAACATACATGTGGTGCTTATGGGTAGGTGGTTTTGTTCAAAAAACGTAACATTTCATCCCGATATAACTTGAAATTTAATTTTTAATAAAAAAAATGTGGTATTATAGACCTGAAATAATATGGTTTAATATATAAAATTATGAAAATAATTTAGCTTAGAAATTAATTAATTTTATGAGTATTATGAAAATAATAGAGGGAAATCCAATGGAAATGTTTAGGGATATAAACTGAAGTCATAAGATCAGTAATGTTTCCAAAGATATACTTAGGTCCCCGTATTTTTCAATAAAAAATAGAGTCCCCCCTCCCTCATACATCTATCATATACCTTTCTTGCTTTCTTGATTTAGTAAAATCTATTTGTGTGCTGAAATATATCCAAAATCTATTCGATCTATTCTTAGTTGTCTCTAGACCAATATTTCTATAAACTAGACACACATCCTCTATCTCCCCTCTATTTTGTTTCTTTTCATGAGTGGTTCTTACTCATAGTTAGAGGATTTTTGAATTATATTTTTTGCGGTAAGTGTGAATTAATCATGATTTAGATATATTTTTTAATATGAAGGAGATTAACCATAAGAAGCTAATTATCTAGTTATATCACTTGAAGATTAGTTATTTTAAAATTCAGAAAACCATATAAGATGCATAACTAGCTAAGGATATATTAATTTAATATTATTTCTATTCCATATATTTAAATAAATTTTTTTACCATGAATAATTAATGCATGTTCTATGATTTTACTTCTATTAATAAACATCAATCCCCCTTCTGGTTTGATTATATTTAATATTAAGGATGACCACATATTATAGAATACTCATAAGATATACCCTTGATATTTCAATAATAAAAATAAATGTTTATCTCATATCAATATATAATTATACTTGGAAGAATTAATTCATGTAGTTTATTAGTATTTACTTAACTTGAAATGGAAACATTTTATCTCATTTTAATTGATTATTATTATTGTCTTATAACATGGGAATAAAAGTAATAGATTAAATAATTCCATCTCATTGAGTAAAAATTTTAATGTAATTTTTCTAATTTTAGAATCAAATTAGAAATAATATCGAATACTTTAGATATTTTTTATTCTATTTAGATTATTAAATTCAAAGTGAAATGTATAATATTAATATTATTTTTGATAATATCATTGATATAAATTAACTATATCACACATAGTGGCATAAAAAATCAGAATTTTATAAATCCATAAATTATCTAGGTGGGAGAAAAGGGATAATCGCATTCCATAATGACAAAACAAACAATTTGTTTTGATTATAATCAATTTTGTAATTGTTTTATTAAATAATTTAAATAGGGAATATTATTCCATTTTAATGTCAATTAATATTTTATGTTTGAAATTAATAAATGTTATGGGCTATTCTGATCACATGTTTAACATCCCATTATTAATATGATAAGTAAATCTTTAAACAAGTCATGTTTTCTCCTTTTCATTAACAATGTATGATTGAGAAGGAATTGGGAGGATATCGGTGATCATGAAGCCACTGACCTGATAGAGTTTTCCTGCCTTAATAGAGGTTTTTTGAAATCTGTAAGAGGATTACACCCTGTGTAATGGTTTTAGGATACAAGTTGTGAAAGGATTCACGCTTTGAAGAGTACATGTTCTGAAAATAAATTTCACATTGTGAATATTACTTGGATCTTTTTTAACTCAGATAATCAAAATTTATATTGAGGCAACACATTTTTTCATGGATACTAAAATTAAGTATTTCACTTTGTGTGTTGGGATTACATGTCGTGTAGTACCCAAACTATGGTATTTTAAACAGGTAGTGTAGAAAGTCTTTTCCATTTGTATCCTCTTCTGTTTCAACTGCCTTGACCTAAGGCCTTCCCAAGGTGATCATTAAACCTTACAACCATTCCAGACCTATTTGATTGATATTTGATCTTCTTCTCAAATTCATTGGAATTCCAAGGTAAGTGTTATCTCTCATTCTTTATATTTCTCTATTTCTCCTCCTTTTCGATTTCAATGGATCATCACGAAATTGAGGGAATCAAGTTCTATGGTGTTGGTTCTCATTTCTAGGTTGAGGTTGGAGGACTTCTACAACTTCATTCTTGTTAATGGGTATCGTTTTGAGTGTTGATTCTCGAGAAAAGGTAGGTGGTTCCATCTCATCTATCCAAATTTATTAACCTCAAATTGCTTGGTTTATTAAATTTTTTGAATAAAATTTAATTTCTAAATTTTTTTAATTGATTGGATAATGAACAATTATAGTGCATTGGGGGATTTTAAATAGTTTTGGAAAGGAAATTTGGGAAAACCCCCAATTCTATTGAATTGGTTTATGTTTATGGAAATTATTTAATTCAAATTCATTAATTTAAAGTGTCAATTTTATGAAATGATTTCAATTAAATGTTGAATTTAATTTAAAAAATAATTATTGAAATTGTTGGAATTCATTTGGAATATTTTTAAAACATGTAGAAATGGATTAAAAATGTTTTGATGGAATCCCATTGTCCTTATCATAGAAAGGAGAATTTTTTATTCGTACAATATTTAGTTTAAAATGGAAATATGGAATTTTGAAACAGGAGAATCCGAATTAATTTTATTTTAAGTTGTCTTAAATTAACTTTCCCATCATTGATTATCTAAGAGAACATGAATGCCTTAGTTTGATGGTGAGTTATTTGGACACACTCTATGCTATTACAACATTCTAAATGAAACATGTAGTGGGTCACATACCTGATAGGGGGGTGACGAGTCACCTCTAGCTAGTGTCAGGGGGATGCATGTATACACATATTGATGAGATCACATAGAGAGTGTGGATTTCTATAATAGGAAATACTATCGTACCTTTTTAAAGATAACTATGATAAACACTTGTTATTTATATTTCATATATAAATTTATGGAAATGTTGTAAAACTACAATACCTGCACTATGGATTTATATAAATTATTTTATATAAATGTAATATTTAACCCATTGTTTTATAAATATTTTGTCATTTTTAATGACTTTTTTAAAAGTATATTTCATCATTTCAACTGTAGAGAATGATTTTTTTTCAAATATGCATTAAAATTCTATACCTATTAACATTTAAAATTGAACGAATTTTTTTGGTTAATCTATATTTGGAAACTGTTATGGAAACCTTGGTGAGGCCCCACTAGAATTTTTATAACACAACTTACTTGTGACTTCAGGTTTTTCTATATTATTTCCTTCCATGTTCGAGCAAGGGGAAATGATCTCTTGGAAGTTTATCCAGCTTTTGAACCTTGGTCATGGTGATTGGTTTCCTTAGGTAAGTAGTCTATTTTCCTATCTTAGAACTTAGGTTTTAGTATGTTGTGTTTTTAATCCTTGTTATGTTCTTGTACATTACTCCTTGTCGAGCTACCTTTGTTATGAATACAGTCTTTTTTTTTCTTCTATTATGATTTGTAGAAAATTCATTCCCACATGAATGTTTTATGATGCCAGTTTCTCGTCACCAACACATGGGGATCAGGAAAAAAATTCAGGCTATGTCATGTCTGGATCAGTTATCTATTTTCAGGGGTACCCAGTTTGGTTCTTGATAATGTGGTATTAGAGGAGGATATTAAGAATTTGTCTCGAATTTAGTATGCATTTCTAAAATCATGTTTGAAGTTAGGAGGTATTTGTGATTGAGTTCCTGGATATCTCTCACTACATTGAACCTTATTTCACCAGGGGTGGTTAGGAAATGATGTCTTGTGGATTAGTTCTAGTCCATTACTTATTCTGATTCTGATAGAGTGGAATCCAAATCTGGTTGTTCTATCTATTGAGAATAATTTTCCTTTCTTCTCAGTTTGAGTGTTAATATAGTGTATTCAATGATGTCTAATGATGTTGTGAAGCATCATAGCACTAAGAAAAATTGAAAATAGAATCATGGAGGATGCTGCTACTGAACCACAGTGAGCGAATCCTTCAGTGGACCCAAATCTAGTTGATTTGATTGTGAGTACTATCCAAACTCTTGGACGATCACGACCTTTGGTCCCCATTAAAGCGCCAACTATGGATCCTAAATAGGATATTGTTCGAAATCATTCTGAATAATTCCTTCACAATAAGCTAAAAATTTTCAAAGGATCCACTGATCCTCAACATGATGATGAATGAATTGGAAAGACAAAACGTCTGTTTGAGTTCTTGTAGACACAAGATGTGATCAAAGTGAAGTTTTCCAGCTTCATACTGGAGGGACCAAGCAATAGATGGTGGGGCAAAATGTTGAAGTAAAATAAACATGAGGTTTTAGAGTAGAAAGACTTCAAGGATATTTTAACTGACTAAATATATCTATATTCAATGGTGTTGTCCAAGGCTATGTAGTTTTTTAAGCTTTAGGAGGCCAAACAAACCATTACTGAGCATTCAAATCACTTCATTGAGCTGTTGTAGTTTTCACCTGATATTGTATCTATGGACTGGATGAAGGATCAATGGTTCAAGTTGGGAATTCGATTAGATATATATTCTCAATATTTCATGGAAAACATAACCACTTATACTGATATATTGGATAGAAAGATTATTGTAGAGATGGACTTGTCATGATAGTCATGGATTTCATGAGTTTATTTTTCTCATAGTGGAAGCATTAGTTCCTTCAAGGGGAAGTAGAAGCATGATGATTCTCAATGATGTCCACAATGGAAGGGTCATTCCAGACCACATAATGTGCCATTAGGAAGTCTGTTGATTTGATACCAGTGTTCCAAACCCGTACATTCTAGTAGTATATGTGCTAAGGCACCAAAAAACTACATCTCTAGTGTACATTCATGACACATATAAAGACTCTACCCTAACATTTCTTCCCTTGATAGTGGAATAGGATCATCATTTCCTCCTAAAACATAGGGGAAATCAGATGATTCATGTAAAAAGGTTCCAAACTACATGCATCCGGAATGATGCTTCTTAATGAAGTGTAAGATTATCCAGAGGAAGCCAACATTGTTCCAACAACTATGAGAGGTACCGAAACTATAAATTTTTCATTCGTGACTAATCAATTTGATACCGATGCATCTCACTCATTTATTTCAACATATATTTTTAATATGATGAATCCTTATATGGATATTTTATCTTGTGTAATGTACATTACTACACCCCTTGGTACAATGAGAGAGTAGGGACTTCGTAGAAGTGCATGTGTATTATCAATATCAATTTTTAATCTATCTTGGAGTTTTTTGGTCCTAGATATAAAATATATTAACATTATATTCATGATGTATTTGGCTATTACTATTAAATCCAGGATTAATTTTTATCTTTGTGGGTCTACCTTAATACACCCAGTGGTGTGTCTATTATATTTCATGAGGAATGGGACCTAAGGTAGATTAGAGAAGGACATTATTATATAGAATTGGGGAAAAGTATATTAGTGTTTTATTTTTATCTGGAGTGGGAATATTTGAGTTGTGATCTCCCACTAGTTGTAGTCATGTTTCCTGACATTTTTTCTTCTTATTTTATGGTTTTCCACTGATAAGGGAAGTTGAGTTTTCTTTTGAATTAATTCATGATAATCAACCAATTGTAATTCTCTATTACTAAATGGAACCAACTGAACTTGAAGTGATAAAGTCCATTTTGGAAGTTATTTTTGAGAAAATACTTATACGCCTAAGTGTGTAACCTTGTGCGCTAGCTGTTCTCTTCACTATTAATTCTGATGGTTACATTCATTTATGTGTCGATTACCGAAAGATCAGTCAAGTTAATATCACTAAAAAGTTTCCATTTCCATGAATTGGAGATGTGTTTGAATATTTAAAATGGTAGAATTGTTTTTCAATGATTCACATTTAATATGGTTACCATCAATTGAGGATAAAAGAATCTGATATTTTGAAAACTACCTTTCAGAGCACGTATAGCCATCAAATACTAGGTTATTCCCTTGGTCTAAAAAATCTTCTTGAATTCTTTATGGATTTAATGAACACGATTTTCCACGAGTATCTTAATACTTGTGAGGTATTATTTGTTGATGTAATCCTCATCTACTCTAACTCTGAGAAGGATCATTTTCACCCCCTGATAATAGTTATGAGTATAATAAGATATTCCAGACTTTATACCAAGATTTCAAAATGTGATTTTGGGGTTCAAGAATTGAAATTCTTGGGATATGTGGTGTCAGAACATGGTATTTAAATTTAACATGGGAGGTTAATCAATGATATGATCTGGGAGAAACTATATAATGTCTTTGAGATTCAGATCTTCTTAGGCTTAGCATGATATTACCGCTGGTTGATGAAGGAATTCTTGTAGATGTCTTCTCTGATGACTACTCTAACTCGAAATGGGGTTATGTTTTCATATAATGTAAAATTTCATAATTCTTTTGTTGAACTAAAATGTATTTTAACTATTGTAGTGGTTCTGACTCTTTTAGAAGTCGGGAAAGGCTATGTGGTCTTTTCTAATGCATCAGGTTAAGGATTATGCTGTGTTATTATGCAAGTAAATCATGTAGAAGATTATGGATCTCATTATCATGGTCCACATGAGAAGAATTATCCTACCAAATACCTTTAACATATAGATCTGACGCACACACTTATGATTTTGTGGAAATAACTTTTTCGAAAAAGTTTATAATCTTGAGTTATATCTTATCAAAAAAAAATTGAATGCATGTCATAGGATTTGGGTGGAGTACATGAAATATTTCTACTTTTACATCACCTATACACTAGGGAAGAGGAATGCCGATAAAAATTAATTAAAAATGAAACTACCAACCGAAGCTATGAAAGAATCTTTTGAACTGTGGAAATTGTGTTCTCTTTTTGCAAAGTGAAATATTAAAGTTCATGAGAAAGGGGTTGATGTTTATCTATCCGTATTTCAGTTGAAATCTATGTTGTACCCCACACTCTTTGATTTTCATGATCACAATCACTTTAATATGTGTTTAACATTGTGTTTAAGTGTTGTGGATGATAGGCACAAGGTTGCCAAGAAGTTGGCCCAAGAATGGACTTCAAGTGGACTGAAATTCAGTCCACCGGTCAGCCGGTGGCTTGACCACCGGCCAGCCGGTGGCACCCTGACTCAAGGCTGAGCCACTGCCTCCCCACCGGTCGACCGGTGGCTCTGCCACCGGTCGACCTGTGGCACCCAGCACAAATAGTGATACCTTCTGTCTTGCCACCGGCCAGCCGGTGGCTCTCCACCGGTCGACCGGTGGGGCCTGGACCAACCTCCTTCTCAACATCCAAGGCACCGGCCAACCGGTGGCCCATCCACCGGTCAGCCGGTGGAGCCAAGTCTCGAAATCTCCCAATTTCCTCAAGCACCGGCCAGCCGGTGGGACTGTACCGGCCAGCCGGTGGAGCCAGTCAAACTAGCCGTTGCAGTTTGACCAGGCTGGCCCACTTGGCTCCCAACGGCTCTTTTAGCCTCTCCAACGGCTCCGAAGCCTCCCCAAGGGTTCCATGCCTATAAATAAAGGCCAAGGAAGCCCCGGACCACTACCGGAACATAAACAAAGCCAACGGACATATTTTGGATCATTTGGCGTACCTCCGGCAAGCCACCTCAAGGAACCCCAAGTGCTCCATCCAATTCCACATCCAAGGAGCACCTCCAAAGAAGCTTGGAAGCGGCCTTCAACATCTCCATCCAATCAAAGGCGCCCAAGACTTCCTCATATACGGTTTTTATTGTTTTATTCTTTTTGAGCTTAACTTTGAGTTTGTGCCTACAAACTCCCAATTTTCTCATCCCCTCTTTTCTTTGGGTTTCACATCACCACTAAGGTGTGAAAAGGTTGCCAAGCTTTCCTTTAAATAGCTTGAGAAAAAGGTGAGCTATCCTTCACCTGTAAGAAGGATAGTGGGTTCTTGCTAAACCATCAAAAGCAAGTGGGTTCTTGCTAAACCACAAAAAGCAAGCTGTAATAGGTCCTAGTGCTACCTCAAAGCCTAGTGGGTTTCTTGCTAAAACCATTGAAAAGCAAGCGGTAGGAATCTCTCAACGGTTGAGTTGGGAGCGGAGACGTAGGCCGGGTTTTGGCCGAACTCCGTTATCAATTTCTTGTGTGATTGCCTTCTTTATTTCCGCTGCATTCTTTACTTTGATTTTTATTTGTTAATCAATTTTATTAAAAGGCAATTCACCCCCCTCTTGCCATCATTCCCTCCTTGGGGTGTTCTTCCGACCCAACAATTGGTATCAGAGGGAAATTTGTGTAATACCCTAACCGGTTACAAATTTTAAGATCCATTAAGATGGCATCAACCTCTTTCGCCCCCGAGGGCTACTCTTTGGGTCGGGCTCCATTTTTTGATGGGTCCGACTATTATTATTGGAAAACCCGCATGACTACTTTCCTTAGAAGCATAGGATATCCCATTTATAAAATAGTCATGCAAGGTTACACTCTCTCTTCCCCCGACGAATCCAAATGGACCCAAGCCGACATTAGAAATTTCGAGCTTGATGGCAAAGCCATGAATGCTCTCCATTGCGGCCTTGACCGAAACGAGTTCAATCGAGTTTCCACATGCACCTCCGCACATGAAATCTGGAAACTTTTGGAGGTTACCCATGAGGGGACCAACAAAGTCAAGGACACTCGATTGGACATGTATCGTCAAGATTTTGAGTCATTTTCTATGCATCCAAATGAATCTATTTCTGAAATGTTTACTAGATTTACTGACGTGTGCAATGGGAGAAAGTCCCTTGGTGATGATGTTTTAGCTGAGACGATGGTCAAGAAGATCTTATGGGTCCTTCCGAGCTCATGGGCACCAAAGGTGACGGCGATCCAAGAAGCTAAGGACGTCAAAAATATGCCGGTAGAAGAGCTCATCGGATCCCTAATGACGTACGAGATCACGATGAGGAGGCAAGCTCAAAAGGAGGGCACACCAATCAAGACACCAAAGAACATTGCCCTCAAGGTACAAAAAGAAGTAAGCTCCTCCTCATCCTCATCTTCCTCATCTACTTCATCATCAAGCGGCGACTCGGAAATGGAGTATCTCGCCCGCCAAATGCAAAAATTCATGAAGAAGCACAAGAAGAAGAAGAAATCCCGCAAGCACCGAAAGCAAGAACCCACCGAAAAATCCGAGCCCAAGGTGAAATGCTACGGGTGCGGCGAAAAGGGCCATTACAAGCCCGATTGCCCACTCAACAAGAAACGGGCCACGCACAAGGAGAAAGGAAAGAAAAAGGTCCTCAAGGCGACATGGAGTGACACCTCCTCTTCATCATCCTCCTCCTCCTCCTCGAGCGACAACGGTACGAAATGCCTAATGGCATTCCATGAGGTAACATCTTCCGACTCTTCCTCGTGTTCTTCAAATTCAAATTCTTTCAATCATATGTCTTATGAAGAACTCTCACATGCTAGAGACCAATTAGAAAATGGTTTTCATGAATTATCTTCAAAATTTGTTTCTTTGAAAAAGTCTTTCAAAAAACTCTCTTCCGAAAAAGAACAACTTCTCAAAGAGAAGGAGGAGTTGACCCTAAAAATCCAAAACCTCCCCGATGTTGATTCCTTGGAATCAACCATTAAAGACCTTAGGGAATCTCTTGCTAAATTCACCCAAGGTGAACAAAACTTGAACAATATACTTGGTTCCCAAAGGGTTTCTAGAACCACACATGGACTTGGCTATACCAACCGAGCCTCCTCCTCCCATGCTCCCACTGTTTTTGTAAGGGGGAGCTCTTGTTTTAAATTTTGTAACTATTGCAAAAAACCCGGGCACCTAATTTATGAATGTAATTGTAAAAACGCCCGGTATGGTCAACCAAAAATGTTTTTTCTTTTCCGATGAGTTTTATAGAAGAAGACCCGCTATGAGACAAGTATGGATTGAAAAATCCCTTCTAGCGAGTCTCTCCGGGCCCAAAATTGTCTCTTTTCAAAATCCCTCTCCCCGGTAATTCATTGTTTTTATTTAGGGGGAGTTAGGATCGTTTAAGTCCTTTTGATTTTATTTTCAAAATTTTCGATTCCAACTTTCAATTTCAACATTTGGTATCCAAAATTCAAATTTCAAATTTCAATTGGTTTTTGATTCAAAACTTTCAATTCAAACTGTTATTCATTTTTTGATTCAAATCTTTCAATTTCCAAAATCTCAATTGATTTTTCAAATCCCCATCTCTTGTTTTTTTCAAAATTCCCTCAATCAAGTTTTATGCCCCGTGCTATTTTGATAATCACAAAGGGGGAGAAATTTCTTGATTGATTGGGGGAGAATCTTTTTTTATCACGCTTAGTATTTATTTTCAATTTATCATTTAGGCATGCATTTCATTTAAGTTTTTACATTGCTTGATAAGTGATTGTGATCATCAAAATAGGGGGAGATTGTTGTACCCCACACTCTTTGATTTTCATGATCACAATCACTTTAATATGTGTTTAACATTGTGTTTAAGTGTTGTGGATGATAGGCACAAGGTTGCCAAGAAGTTGGCCCATGAATGGACTTCAAGTGGACTGAAATTCAGTCCACCGGTCAGCCGGTGGCTTGACCACCGGCCAGCCGGTGGCACCCTGACTCAAGGCTGAGCCACTGCCTCCCCACCGGTCGACCGGTGGCTCTGCCACCGGTCGACCTGTGGCACCCAGCACAAATAGTGATACCTACTGTCTTGCCACCGGCCAGCCGGTGGCTCTCCACCGGTCGACCGGTGGGGCCTGGACCAACCTCCTTCTCAACATCCAAGGCACCGGCCAACCGGTGGCCCATCCACCGGTCAGCCGGTGGAGCCAAGTCTCGAAATCTCCCAATTTCCTCAAGCACCGGCCAGCCGGTGGGACTGTACCGGCCAGCCGGTGGAGCCAGTCAAACTAGCCGTTGCAGTTTGACCAGGCTGGCCCACTTGGCTCCCAACGGCTCTTTTAGCCTCTCCAACGGCTCCGAAGCCTCCCCAAGGGTTCCATGCCTATAAATAAAGGCCAAGGAAGCCCCGGACCACTACCGGAACATAAACAAAGCCAACGGACATATTTTGGATCATTTGGCGTACCTCCGGCAAGCCACCTCAAGGAACCCCAAGTGCTCCATCCAATTCCACATCCAAGGAGCACCTCCAAAGAAGCTTGGAAGCGGCCTTCAACATCTCCATCCAATCAAAGGCGCCCAAGACTTCCTCATATACGGTTTTTATTGTTTTATTCTTTTTGAGCTTAACTTTGAGTTTGTGCCTACAAACTCCCAATTTTCTCATCCCCTCTTTTCTTTGGGTTTCACATCACCACTAAGGTGTGAAAAGGTTGCCAAGCTTTCCTTTAAATAGCTTGAGAAAAAGGTGAGCTATCCTTCACCTGTAAGAAGGATAGTGGGTTCTTGCTAAACCATCAAAAGCAAGTGGGTTCTTGCTAAACCACAAAAAGCAAGCTGTAATAGGTCCTAGTGCTACCTCAAAGCCTAGTGGGTTTCTTGCTAAAACCATTGAAAAGCAAGCGGTAGGAATCTCTCAACGGTTGAGTTGGGAGCGGAGACGTAGGCCGGGTTTTGGCCGAACTCCGTTATCAATTTCTTGTGTGATTGCCTTCTTTATTTCCGCTGCATTCTTTACTTTGATTTTTATTTGTTAATCAATTTTATTAAAAGGCAATTCACCCCCCTCTTGCCATCATTCCCTCCTTGGGGTGTTCTTCCGACCCAACAATCTACTCTTCTTGATATGATTCATTAGGATCAAGAGTTTTATGGTGAGTTCTATATCATTATAGACTATTTTTATGGTGGACATAATGTTTCCCAGTGGTCATTCTATAAAGAGGGTGTTATATGCTATCAAATTAAATTAGTTTTCTTATTATTAGCAAGGAAGTATTTTATGTGGTATTTTCATAATTCATAGTGGTATGTGTACCAATGAACTACTAAGATGTATTATTATATGCGTTGATAGTTATAGTGGCCTTATATATTATGTGACATTGCTGAGTTTGTTTCTTTTTGTAATACCTGCCAACATGTTAAGGATGAGCATAAAAAACCCTCAAGTTTACTTCATCAACTTCTAGCCCCAACATGGTGGTGAGTAGAAATATCAATGGAATTACCAATTGTGTTCTCTCATACCCATATAATGAATAATGTGATACGGGTTTTGATCAAAAGGCTGATTAAGTCAGATCACTTTATACCCAATCAAGATATTGCCAAATTTGAGGAGTTGGAAAGTTTCTATGTGAAAGAGTTGATAGTTTTATCAGAGTTCATTTTGCTGTATTCTATGTATGGGATCCTTAGATTAATTATTTTGTTGGAGAGGGCTTAAATTGGTACTGGATTCTCTAGTTTGTTTGACCATGGCCTACCATCGAGATTCAGATGAAAAAACAGGGAGCTATACAGATTCTTGAGGATATGATTCTCTGTTGTGTTCATGAGTTATGTGGGGTTTGGGATGATCATTTGGGACATCTTGAGTTTTATTATAATAATAGTAACCATTCCACGATCAGAATGGAACCTATTGAGACCATGTATATTCGGTGTTGTAATTATCTGTTTTGTTGGTTGAAGATTTGTAAAAGTTCCTTGGTTAGCCCATGTTATGTGCAAAAGATTACAACAATGATTCAACTAATTCATTAGGTAATGTTGACACCACAATGATTATATATGTATTATGATGATCGTCACTATAGACCTTCGGATTTCTCTGTTGATTAATGGGTCTCCTTGAAGGGTGTATCCCGATTGGTTCATCGATATGTAGGGAGGCAGGGGAAGGTTGCTCCTAATTTTGTGGTACCTTTCGATGTTGTGAGAAGGTGGAGAATGTGCATATCATTTAGAACATCCACTGCAGCTGACATCTATACCTAATGTGTTCTAAATACTATAGATGAGGATGTATATCCCAGATCTGTCTCACATTTTATATGGTGTCATTTAGAGATTGATCATGATTTTTCTTTAATAGTGAAGTCAGTCATGATAGTTGATTCTAATACAATGGTACTCCATGGGGGGATAATACCTTTAGTAGATGTTATATGATAGCATGATTTTTATATCCATGTGATGTGACAATATGAAGTAATAATAAGATAGAATTTTCCTCATCTCTTTATCATGGAATCAAATTCATAGGATTTCTAGGGAAAAAACGTTTTTGTGGTGGGGAGGTTGTAACATAAAATTATCGATATGATATGTATGTCTTTAACCATGTAATAGTTTCTCCTTTTCATTAACTAGGATGTATTTAATAAGAATTGGGAGGATACCTATGATGAAGGAGTAATATATTTTCTTTTGTTTTCCTTCTTTAACGAGGGTTTTCTATAGACTTCAAGAGGATTACACACCATGAAACTAGGTTACACACCATGTAATAGTTTTAAGATACAAGTCATTAAAGTCTTCATGCTGTGAATTGTACGCTTCATGAAAATACCTTTCACATTGTGATATTTTTCAGATCAGTTTTTAACTCAGAGTGATATAATTTATGTCGATATGACACATCTTTTGGGGGATATAAAAATTAAGTATTTCAATATGTGTATTGAGATTACACATTGTGTAATAATTTGATTGTAATTTTTTAAATATTAAGTAACGCTAGTATTTTACTATTGAATCATATCAATTTTCAACACCCTCAACCTAAGTCATTCCCCAAGATAACTTGAAGCCTTACAAGACATCTAGATCCATTCGTTCAGTTTTCCATCACTATTGCGCTTGTGGTGAGATTATTGGTTAAGAGTTATCTCTTGTTCTTCATCTTTTTATATTTCTACTCCTTTTGGGTTTCAATATATCATTAACAATTTGATGGATTGATGCTCTATGGTTTTGGATATCATTTCTATGATGAGATTTGATGCCTTATACAGCTTTTTTCTCCTTTTAGGGTGTCATTACAATTGATGAATTTTGGGAAAAGTTAGGTGGTTATTTTCCATAGGGCCAAATTTGTTAAACTTGAATTGCTCCATTTATTTCAATTTTTAAATTAAATTAAATTTATCAAACTATCTTTCAATCACATTATTAAAACTCAATTCCATTAAATTGGGATATTTTAAATTGTTTTCATATGAAAATTGGGAATCCCTGCAATTCCATAGACTTGGTATGTGTTTATAAAAAACCGTTAATTTAAATTGTATAATTTATTTATTTTTGATTTTATGGAAATGGTTTCTATTAAATTGTTGGATTTAATTGTTGAAAAATAATTGTGAAAATTTATAGAATTGGTTTTTAATGGATTTCAAACTAGTGTAAATGGATTAATTTTTTTGATAGAAACCCAAGGGTTTTATCTTGGAAAAAGACATGTTTTTTGTTAAACCCCATTTTGGTTTTAAATGGTGAATTTTCATTTTGAAATGAGATAATGGGATTTAATTTAATTTTACGTAGTCTTATAATAAATATCCCATCACTAATTATGTATGATCACATGAAAGCCTTAGGTAGTTGGTTAGTTATTTTGACACACTCAATGTTATCACAACATTCTAGAACATATACGAGGTAGATCACAACCCCGATGAGAGGGTGACAAGTCGGCTCTGGCTAGTGTTAGGGGGACATGTATATACACTTATTGGTAATATCACATTTAGAGTGTAGAAACCTATGAAAAAAAATACTATATACCTTTTGGAATATGACCATGTTTCTCGCATGTCATTTATAATTAATAAATTTTTTTTTGATAATTTTGTAAAACTTATTTACATGCCTTTTAGATTAATATAAAATGTTTTAAATAAATGTATTATTGAATAAATTGAATTAAAAAAATTCCGTCATTTTTAATTCCTTTTCTTAAAGTAATTTCCATTATTTAAACTATATAACATGATTTGTTTAAATATTCTTCAAAATTAAAAACCTAATAGATTTAAAATTTATATCATTATTTTCATTAATCTATTTTAGGAATATATTATGAAATCCTTGGTGAGACCCTATTGATATTTTTATCTCACACCCAACTTATGACTTCAAGTGTTTGTAGATTATCTATTTCCAGGTTCAAGTAAGGGGGAATTATGTCTTGGAGGTGGATACAAATATTGAAACATTTTTGTGGTGATTTGTGACCTTATGGACTAGGGATTTTTGTCTGGTCTTAGTGCTTGGGTTGTGGTACATCAGGTTTTTATTCCTTGTTGTATTCTGATACATTACTACCAATAGTGCTTCCTTTGTTATGCATATTGTCTTTTTTTTTCTTCCACTATGTTTTGTAAATCATTCTGTCTAAATTTCATGTTGAATGATCCTAGGTGATACTCACCACCCATGGGGATCAGGAACATCATTCGAGCTATGTCAAGGATGGCTTAGTTATTGAGTTACCAGGGTACCAGAGCTGGTACTTGAAAAAATGTGTTTTTATAATTTTTGGATATTTTCTCATCATTTCCTAGATAGTGTTCTTTATAATTGATAGTATTGTAGTTTATTTTTCAGTATGGTTAATTTGAAGAGACATTTATACAACATAAACCTGAATGAATATATAATTATAAAATAGGCATAAGAATAATAATTACTTCTCTTATTAAAATTTATTAAAAATAAAATTAATTCTTAAATAATGTTCTATTTATTTTTGAGTATTAATAGCTACATCATATGGGTTTATTGATTTGAAAAATATGTTCATAATAAATTTTTTTTCAAGAAGGAATTAAAATTTTTGTTCGTTAATGATTCTTTTGGGATTGAATAAGCCCATTTTTATGTTTTTGAGGCATGAATGGATCAATGCCATGACATTAGTTTCTATTAAATTTAGTACGTAAGATTAATTTAATATGTATATACTCTCTAAAATATTAGTTCTTTATTGCAAATGATTGATAAAATTGTGTGATTAAAATGATTTTATGAGAAATGGGACAAAGTTACAAGGCTGTATTTTATTATATATTGAGTAATGGGATTACATATTGAGGATATAGTGATTATCGATATCGATGATAAAGGGAAATTTTAGAGTTTTTATAATTTTATGGGAATGAAATAGGGTGTTCAGGATGAGCTCAGAGATTGAATTTCTTTTCAATATATTTCAATATTTTTTGATTCTTAATTAATTATAAGTTTACAAGATTATATTTATATGACCATTTTCCAAATTCATGACCTAGTTTGTTGTTTTCCGGTACTAGTGAATCTTTTATGTGGTATAATAGACTGAATCCTAGAGTACACAAATAGATCTGAATTGATAATTTATCTAAAAAATTAATGTTGTTAGTATAATGTGTTCACAAATATTATTGAAATACCTAATATTTTTATGAAATATTAGTGGTTCCAAAGTCACTCTGATTACGTGATTAACATGTTAACATTATAATGTAAAATGAAATAATAATAATAAACAGATAATGAAATTATTAATATTAAAATTTATTCTTGGATACTTGTTTGATACATATACCCTAACAATTAATGTTGGGGGTCCTTTATAATGATAACGACATATGTGGCTATGTCCAGTCTGTAAGAATTAGTGAGTTTCTTGCATTATATTATTAATATATTCCAATTTTATATGCTACCACACTCGCAATGGTAGGGAAATAAACAAAAAAATGTTTTTGGGGGTATTTTCTCCAACATCAAGGATGATAATAGAATAACTAGTTGAATTCTCCCTCTCCCCCACTCCCCCACTATACATAGATCAGTATGTGTTTCTCGAGATAAAATGTCTCGTGGTAAAGGGTGTTTTCTTACTTGGGACAAGTTGGATCATGGTTTAACTATACATTTATGAGTGAAATATAATGGATTGAGTTATAAGACAGACACACACATACATATATATATATATCAAAACATGGTGGTTTTATATTTCCATGGGTACACATGCATGGGATGCGATGTCTTGTGGTTTAATACACATGAGAAAAATGTTGTAGATTCTATTCATACACTTTTTTTACTTATGGGATTTGATGATTTTGAGATGTTGGACAAACCAAGATGTAGTGATGGCCTTGACACTATAACAAAAGGATCAAGAGGAATTATACGTGATGATCATGATTCATTTACATTCAGTCATTAAAGTAACAAACTATTGGAGAAGTGGAAGAAAGGTACCTTCACTTATTTTTATGATTTCAATTAATATTGATTTACTTTTTTTTCATTGATTAGTGAGTGAGGACCTATGAAAATTGTGAATTAGTATTACTTGTTTAGGTGACATGCTCCAGTTTTTATTGAATAGGATTTGATATGCTACTTCCCCAATTTTCATGAGGGATTTTAGTGAGGATATTACTTAATATACATGTTATAATCACACTAAGTATATATAAAAAAAATTCTAGTAAGGGGAAACTAGTTGGTGTTTAAGATGGACATTAGTTGTTTTAAGAGTTATTTAGGAGTTGTTGGAGCTACATTGTCATTACTAATGATTCATCTTTTTTTTATTTCACTTTGAGATATATCCTCTTATGCAAGAGATTAAATCATTTATAGATATTATTTATTTATTATTTCATGGTGTTTTTTTTGGATTTCTCATATGATCTATTACTTCTCAAACATATAAAGAGTGTAATTACATCCTTCTCTGTGGTTTATATACCCATACTATTGGTCTCTAAGGTATGACCTACGTGAGGAGGGTGTCGAGCATAAATATATATTTTTATCCATTTACAACCCAAGAGGGGTACCTTTTTATGGTGGGGGATGGGATAATTCCTCTCAAGAATTTACTAGGGATACCTAAAGGGAGAGATAGGCAGTGGGGAGGAATTTACTTTTTATATTGTACATGACACTAAGAATATATATATTTCTACTTATCATATGAACTGATATCAATTATAATAACTAAAAAAATTGAATCTAGATTCAACATAAATGGGATTTGTCATTTAGATTGTGTCCTCATGGGTTAAACATATACAATTATCTAAAAATAATATATAATTTTAAGGTTATATGAGGGTTTATAGAAGTTGAATCAGTTTACTATTTTAATCAACCATAATTATTTTAGATTAATGAGTTGTTTGATTAGTTGAGTATAAGACATTGGTTCACTAAAAATGTTCTTTAATAAGGCCATCTCATAATAATCTATGGGATTAAGATATATTAAAAGTCATTTATTAGTATTTATAGTCATTATGATTTTTGGGAAGGCCCATTTATATTTTCCAATGACTTAATAGTTTTCTTTTCCTTGATGAGAATGATTTTTACCAATATTTTGACTCTAATATGCTCATTTTTCATGATGAAGTTTTAGAATATTATAATTCACCTAATTAAGTTGGAGATAATTTGATGAATCCACTTCGGAAATAATGTTATAATAAGATTTATTTGGATCTTTCCGAATTATTTTTTTAGATTGAGGATGTGAATGCTTAAGGAATTGTGATATCAAAATCAGGAATTTCATTTAATCTTGAGAAGGCCATAGTGGTGATTACATTGAGAGAAACCAATGATTAATTTATGATTATTAATACTCTTATTATACTATTGAAAATATATTTAGGAGTCCTCTTGAATATTATTGATGATGATGACTTAAAAAAAGAAGGGAATACTGTTTCAATAGATAATGAATGCATGATTCATTTTTCATACGTAAAGAAGAGACAAGATTCATATACAAATATTATATTCATTATTCTAAATCAGAATCATCAAATATATTGTGGTGATTTTGGTGTATTATTTAGTTTTTTAATTTAGAAGATCATTTTTTGGTTTATATCCCTTAAGATCTTAGATCATATGAGAAAAACAACATTAAAAATTAAATTGAGATAAAAACTATGTTATATAGTACTATTGGAATCCTTTATTATTTGGGGATATATTACTTTTTTATATTTATCATAATATCATGAAATGTAAGAAATTATTCCTAGTCAACTAGAAATTCCACCAGAGATGGCCTATCATGGTTGTGACGACCCATAAGATAACAAAAACATGTTTTGAAAATAATAATAATACATACAACTAGACTAAAAAAAGTAAAATAAAAATACACCAAAACTCCATAAAGTCCAAGAAAAAATAGAAAAAATAAAAAGAATGAAAGATAATACCAACAAGTATCCTTGTGAATAATTATCACCTACAAAAAATTACGCTAGGAGGGAAATGGTGAAAAGAGAACATGGAATGATCTAATATTTACTTCCCTTTAACTAGTTCTTGAAAAATAACATCTATATTCACTAAAAGGAAAAAGTGTGAAATGATAAAAAAATCCGAGTACGATACCACCAAGTGTCTCAGAAAATCTCTAATAACAAGAATAAAGTATTTGTAGCTTCTTAAATAAAAATTGTTTTACAAATCACTTTTATAAATCCAAAACCATTATAAATCATTTCCCTTTTTTTATAAAATAATTTCATATTCACAAATCCAGAAATATGGATATTATAAGTGATAAAATAGGAATGTATAACCACCAACCATAAGAAAATAAAGAAAACACGTATCCATGTAATAATCCATCATGTGAAGCCCTTTGATAAAACTTCACATGAAAACTTGTGAGAAACAATCCATGGGAAAATCCATCATGTGATAAATGGATCATTAATGAAAGAGCACACCATATTGGGCCCTTGTTGTAGACCAAAAAAGTATCCTAAAAAAAGAATATATTATTATCATCTAGTATTGGGTTTTACCATGGTCTATCAATATCAAAAAACCTCTGGTAGAATTATACACACTACAAGTGACATGTCTATACCCAAGACACCCAAGGTACCAATGTGGCATGATTTTCAAAATCCATTTCAAAACCATGATCAAAATATAAAAAAAAATTAAATCTAAGAAAAGACTTCTTAGGTGACTAAAACCCCAATTTTGTATGAAGATCCACCATTCAAGCATTTAATGAATCATTTGGTGTATAGAAACCTTTTTTTAATAAAAAACACAATAAAACATGTATATTTCAATGAAATAATTTCAAAAAAAGTAAATTAATTTCAATTTATAAAACAACATAATTTTACTCTAATTTTAAAACCCCAAGATTCCATGGTATTCTTCTCTTTGAATAATACAGTAGCGTGTGTTGTACGCAACTTCGAGTTCTAACACACACCAAAACCAATCAAACTAGCTGTTATAAATAGTAATACCCACTTTTTGAAATTTTATAAATTATATCTCTCAAAATGGACTTCATTTTTGGATTTGGAATATCGAAATTAGAATAGGGTAAAATTTAAGAACTTTTCGGATAACTTTTTTATTTTGATGAATAGTGAAAATTACTAAATTTTAATTAAAAACAACTTTTTTAATAAAAATAATTAATAGTGATAAATTATGTATTTCAGTTGTTTTAAAGTATATTTATAATATATTTTTACCATTTAATACAATTTTGGTCATTGAACATAATTTCACATTTAAACCGGACATAAACAACTATTAATCTTTTTATACTTATTATCTCTTAAAAACACGTTTTTTGTTTTAACAATGATATTTAATTTTAAATTAATTTTGGCCACTTCTTTGTTTTGAATTTATAAATATGGATTCCATATTTGGAATCATGTGGTCCAAATTTTTCAAATAGTTAACTTTTATTTTTAGACATTTTGAATAATTACTTCGGCAAATATTTTATTTACCATGGTTAAAGGGTAAATCCGGTAAATAATGGTAAACAAATAATATTATAATAATATTAATTTACCCTAAAAAGTACCCTAACCCTATTTTTTGACACATGTCCGACCATGGGAATTGTTGGGTCAATTTTGGGACCCCATGGATCCACTTGTAAGTGATAATGACACTTTATATTAATTAAGTTAAAGCAAATACAAAATTGACATAAGAATATATATTTTAGAAAAACAATTTGTACATAGGTTTATATATATATATATATTATATTTTCAACTATAAATATTCATTAGAAATATAAAACATTTTCCTACATAATATTATTTTATTTATAATTTTTAGAAATTAAATAACTTAATTTATATATGACACTATGGTGATGCAATAATTACTAAATTAATGAAATATTAAAATAATTGATATTATAAATATCCAAATAAATGAAATTTTAGACTTTTTATGAATTTTAGTAATTTTATTGGTTAATATGATATGTTATTATTGATTTAATTATGTTTTTTCGATGTAATCATGCTGTTATGATTTTCACAAAAATCAAATACCAAATAGTGTCAAAATTGACATAAAAGTGTTTTTAAAACAAATATTATATTATTAATTTATATTCTATTCAGAAAAATCTAAGGTGAAGACAAGATACTTAAATAATGATATTTGTATCATTAATGGGCCACTTGGTGTTCTCTTGGAAGTTTATAGTAAGTTTATTGACTATACAATATAAAAATACAAAGAGACATGGTAAGTGTCGAAGTAATTAATTAAGAGTTAAAACTAAACGATACGGTTAATAAAGTGACCCAAACCAGTCTAAAACCTATTGGGTGAGTGGTTTTAGACCTATACCCAACATAAACGTTAAATAATCTACTTTGGAGCCATTAGAAACAGAATATAAATTTATTATAAAATAATATTTCTAGCTTTTCCAAAGGTGCCCCTTACCCCTCTTATAAAAAGGAACTCCCCCTTCTCTCAATTTCACACATTCAAAGCCTTCTATCTCGGAAAAACCCTGGCCAAATACTCTCTCAACTTCCTTCAATTCAACATAGAGGCCTTATTTTGATATGAAAGCCATCTTAAGGAGCCCTTTTGATCAAATCAAAAGGAAGAACCCGAAGAAGAGATAATGATTTCACCACCCTCTTTCAAGTTCCTTTCTTCTTCAACTTCTTCTTTCGTTGTTATTTAATTTGTAAAATAATAACTCTAGTATCTTATATATACTGTGATGTTATTATAAATATGGTACAACCATATTCAGTATTCTATCCATCCTTTGAATGACATGTCACCATACGTGCGTACGTACGACTTTCCGTCTCCACGTCGTTGTGTAATTGTTATTCAATATATTATTATTTGGATGGGTATAATAATGATGTTTAATTCATTTAAATAATAAATATAACATTATAAATATTCTATATATATATATGATATACCATCCAATTATATATTATTTTAATATCAAAATAATGATATTGTCGCTCGCGCATACGTACGGACTACCGTCTCCACGAACGTGATGAGATTCATTCTCCATCGTATCCATTCACGACTAATTATCATTTGATAATTAAAAGTAATGTTTAAGAACTTTATATCATTCTGGATATGAATAAGATACAACCTATCCATAACAAACACGACTTATGTAACACAACATATAAAAGAAAACGAGTAAGTTAACACCCGAAATGACGATAATACTAAAATATTATTAACAAAACATTTTTAGAAGATCATATATGATATCATAAGTATGTATATGGTTCTTGTATAATTTAATAAAAATGTTTTAACAATTATACAGGAGGTTAACATACCATCAACTAAGGAAAAGTACAAGGTAATGGTTTATTTCACAATCTCTTCATTATCCGAGGTTGTTTATACGTAATTATCTAGTGGGACCTCCTTATCATCCTCATACATGTTTCTTAAAAATTTATTTCAAAAAATTCCTAATATTTACTAGACTATGTGTTAATGTCATATATACCCTTGTCTAAATTTTATAAAATGGTTTGAAAGGAATATTTCTGTCATTTTCCAAACATGGTCTTTTTTAACCTTTTCGACAAAATTAAGGTAAGAATGACTTTTTTAACTTATACGGCGGGTTAAGCTATATTCCACCATTATAAAAGCATTGAAGCTTCCCTTAAAATCTTATATGAATATTTTCAAAGTAAATGTTTTATTTTATAATTATGTGATTTTTAATTGATTTCAAAAAAAGATATATTTCTCTCAAATAGTTTTGATTTCATCTTTGTCAACATCCTTTGATGGAATTTAAGCTTATTTGAAGTTTATTTATTATGATACAAAACATCCATATTTTATTGAAGGTTTTGTGATATTTTTGACTATGGATGTGTTATTTTTATACCATTCATGGTTTATAGAGAATGTATTGACATTTCGTATGCTAGTTTTAATACGAATGTTTATGTTATGTTTAAACCTGCTCATACGAGGAATGCATTGGACTTAATATGTGATAGGTGGTGCCCGCTATAGCTCATCGATGCATTGGAAGGTCTCATGAGACAAACTAGTGTCTTGGAACAAGGCCTTGACAAAATCTTATTTTCATTCTTGGCATAAGGCCTTGACTATGTGGTTATGATATTGTGGCATTATGCATTCCATCATTATGAAAGTGGTTATTGGTATTGCATATGATTATTCGACTAGTAGAATATCCATGTGAATAAGTAAATGGAATTATTTAATTTTAGCTTTTCCATATTATGTTGAAGTTCATGTTTAAAAGTTTTTTGTTTTAGTTATACATTGCCCTAAATGTTTATGATTATTTATGAAAGTTTACGCTATATTGTTATCCTTACTGAGAATCTGAGCTCACCCCTTTCAATGTTTTATTTTTCACAGGATGTGAAGAAGTAATTTATGAATGACCTGAATGGATAGTATGAGGGGATATGAAGACAAGTTGTCTTTTCTGTAGTTTTCACTTTCTGATGTAATGTAAACTTTATGAATGTATCTAGTTATTCGAAGGCTACTAAACTAATCTGTCTTTCGAGACTTGATCTTTTGTGATCATTCCAATATTATGTAATAATGCACCAAATCTGGGTAACTGGGGTTGGGGCATTACAGTTGGTATCAGAGGAAGTTTAGTACAAAACTTGGAAGCAAGATTTAGATAATCTCTGATTAGAACACATAGATCTAAGAGGGACTTTGAAGATTAGTATAGAAGAACTTCCTAGTATTTTGGTATTACAGAGATTTTGTGAGTTTTCCAAGAAATACATCTCTGTCTGGATACGAGCAGGAAGAGGCGGCTCTGGCACCGATGTACCTAGGGGTAAAACCCGAAAACACTACTTTGAGATATACTCAAACGAGAACTGGTGCATGACAATGGGCCTTGCTGCACTCTTGGTTACGACACTCCCAGGGATATGCTTAGGTTAATTATAATTTTCTTTACAAACCATTATGAAGGGTTTATGAGTATATACTTCCTCAAAAAAATGATTTTTATGATTATGGATTATATCCATATATAGTTCAATTTATGTTATGTGTTTTACAAGTATGGATTTATGTATTTTGATTCATAAACTGATATAGTTTCTGCCATTTCTTAGAAATGGTACCTAGTGGAAGAAATGGAAACCATATCAATGAATTCACTCCATGTAGGGATTTCTCTCCTGCTAAAGATAATTATAGTGGAACTGGTGATACAACTATTGCTGATCAGCTAATCACCATACTGGGAAAACTCACTCAGGTTATGAATAATAACCTTACCCGTATAGAGCACCCTAATCCGCAGCATGGAGGATAAATGTTAGATCACTTCATGAGGCAACAACCAACAAAATTTAATGGGGGTAAAAATCTATAAGTAGCTAAGAAATGGATAAATTCCTTAGAGAAAATATTTCAAGCATTAGGGAGTAGTAAAAGGGAAAAAGTTGTCATGACTGTTTACTGCCTCACTCGAGATGCTAATCAAGGGTGTTCATTGATACAAAACAAAAAGGAATATGATGGAGTATCAAATATATAATGGAGGGAGTTCAAAGATCTTATCTTAGAAAAACACTTTCCTCGTGACCATCGATCAGATATGGAAAGGTAATTTATGAGTCTGAGACAAAGGGAGGATGAGAATGTTGCAAAGTATGAGGTTAACTTGACAAGGTTAGCAAGGCATGCAGTAGATTATATACGTAACCCAAGAAGTAAGATTGATCATTTCTTTGATGGGATAAAACCGTTTCTCCATCGAGCCTTAGTCTCACAATCTTTCTCGTCGTATGAAGATATTATCTCATGTGCTATCAAGACAGAAAATGAATTTTCTAAATCTTATGACAATAAAGTAAATCAAGAGAAGAAGAGAACAGTGGAAAAAGAGATAGATAAGGGGAAAAAGGGAAATAAGGATTTTCCATTATGTGATAATTTTGGGAAGAATCACCCCAATACTTTCCTAAAAGAATGGGATTTTTTTATAAATGTGGAGAAAAAGTTCACCATGATCATGATTGAAAGGGAAAGAAAGTGGATATCAATGTTGAATAATATAATTTTAGGGAAATGGGGCATTATGAAAATAAATTTCATAAGCGTCAGGGAAACTTACCTCAGAAAAGGCCAAGGTATCAAGGCCAATCTTAAGTTGTTACTACATTTGAAGTGGCACAATTAATGTATTGGTGCTTTTGGACTCAAGGATTATATTCTGGTTATAAGAATAGTATGATATATATAAGGATTGTACTGTAGTAATTATTGTTTTCATTATGGTTTTAATATGATGATGGTAATCATATTTTTAGTATGCAAAAATAAGAGAAACTTTATTTTGTTTGGGGAATCTGATGTTACAATTGATTTTGGAATTTAGAGACCTTTTAGAGAATGTCTGGACAGAGGTATTTTGGATAACTATAAAGGTTGGAATGGATTATGTTGAACATTGGATAGTATTGTTTAAGGTAAAAACATTTATGAAGATTATTTTTGGAATATTATAATACTATAGTTATAGGAAAAAGGACAACCTGCAGGTCATGGGATAATGCGTCACGGCAGAAAAAGCTATAGGAATCGAACCCACAACCATAGTGCGACATGCCTTTATTACCTACCACTAGCCTATATGAAGTCCCTGTTTATTACAAAATATTTTTTCTAATCAAAATGGTATTTTTTAATATTTGGATCCTTGTACGATAAAGAAAAATATAATATTTTTTAGTTCTATTATCTTTTTGAGTGAAAGATGAGTTTTTGGTAGAAATTAGTTGAAGGTTGAAACTCTACTTGTCAAGTATATATATACACACCTTTATATTATTATATGAATAAATTAATTCTTAAACTTTATGAAAGGGATATTAAAAAAAATGTGTTATCCTAATACCTTATGTTTTGTTGAACTGATGATATTTTAAATCACCATAGATTGAAGGCTTTGAGGCCCTCAATTTTACACTTGATTGTGATTGATGACCTCAATCAGTCCCTAGAAATATTTATGTTTTATCTCCAATTATTTGTCTCTAATTTCCACCAATGTTCTCCTAATCGAGATCATAATTTGGTGGTGACTTTTTCATTTCCCTTTCCCTCTTATTAAGGCTAAATTTTATTAACCTTATTTCTAATGTGGGTTTTCCGCATTGGTATTTTATACTTTCAACCTTTTATTTTCAAAAAACAATTTCAAATTTTGAGGAAATAATTTATTTAAGGAGGGTACAATGTAACACCCCAAGCTTCCATGATACGCTTCTCTTTGAATAATACAGTAGCGTGTGTTGTACACAACTTCAAGTTCTAACACACACCACAACCAATCACACTAGCCATTATGAATAGTAATACCCACTTTTTGAAATTTTATAAATTTTATCTCTCAAAATGGACTTAATTTTTGGATTCATAATATCAAAATTAGCCTAGGGTAATATTTTGGAACTTTTCGGATAACTTTTATATTTTGATGAATAGTGAAAATTACTAAATTTTAATTAAAAACAATTTTTTTAATCAAAATAATTAATAGTGATAAATTTTGAATTTAAGTGGGTTTAATGTATATTTAGAATATATGTTTGCCATTTAATACAATTTTGGTTATTGCACATAATTTCACCTTTGAACCGGACATAAACAACTGTCAATCTTTTGATAGTTATTATCTCTTAAAAACATGCTCTTTGTTTGAAAAACGAGATTTAATTTTAAATTAATTTCTGTCAGTTCTGTGTTTTTAATTTAGAAATATTTATTCTATATTTGGAATAAGGAGGTACAAATTGTGTAAATAGGTAACTTTTATTTTTAGACATTTTGAATAATTTCTTCGGTAAATATTTTATTCACCATGGTTAAAGGGTAAATCCGGTAAAAAAGGGTAAACAAATAATATTAATTTATCCTAAAATGTTTCCTAAACCTATTGTTTTATACATGTCTGACCATGGGCATCTTTTGGTCGATTTTGGGACCCCATGGATCTACTAGTAAGTGATAATGACACTTTATATTAATTAAGTTAATTACAAAAATGACATAAGCATATATCATTTAGAAAAACAATTTGTACATAGTGTTATATATATTATTATTTCGACTATAAATATTAATTATAAAGAAAAAAAGTTTTCCTACATAATGGTATTTTATTGATAATTTTTTGACATTTAATAATTTAATTTATTTATGACACAATGGTTATGTAGTAATTTCCGAATTAATGAAATATTAAAATAATTGATATTATAAATATCCAAATAAATGAAATTGGAGACTTTTTATGAATTAAAATAATTTTATAGGTTAATATGGAATGTTATTAGTGATTTAATTATGTTTTTCAAAGTAATAATGCTATTATGTTTTTCACAAAAATCAAATACCAAATAGTGTCAAAATTGGCATAAAAGAGTTTTTTAATACAATATTATATTATTAATTTATATTTTTTTCCTAAAAATATAAGGTTCTTCCAAGAGACTTAAATAATTATAGGTGTATCATTAATGTAACACTTTGAGGTCACTTGGATGTTTATAGTAAGTTTATTGACTAAATAATATAAAAATACAGAGAGACATGGTAAGTGTCAAACTAATTAACTAATAGTTAAAAATAAAAGATAAGTTTAATAAAGTGACCCAAACCTGTCTAAAACCTATTTTTTGAGTGGTGTTCGACCTATAACTACCTTAACCTTTAAATAATCTACTTTGGAGCCATTATAAACTGAATATGAATTTATTATAAAATAATATTTCTAGCTTTTCCAAAGGTGCCCCTCACCCCTCTTATAAAAGGGCACTCCGCCTTCTCTCCATTTAACACATTAAAATACTTTTGGCTCAGACAACCCCTACCCAAATACTCTTTAAAATTCCATCACTTCAACCTAGAGGCCTTATTATGATCATTAAGCCAACATAAGGATCCTTTTTGATCAAATCAAAAGGAAGAACCCGAAGAAGAGGTAATGATTTCACCACCATAATTCAAGTTACTTTCTTCTTCAACTTCTTCTTTCTTCGTTATTTCCTTTATAAAATAATAAATCTAGTATCTTCTATATACTGCGATGTTATTATAAATATGGTACAACCATATTCAGTATTCTATCCATCCTTTGAATGACATGTCACCATACGTTCGTACGTACAACTTACCGTCTCCACGTCGTGGTGTAATTGTTATTCAATATATTATTATTTGGATGGGTATAATAATGTTGTGTAATTAATGTAAATAATAAATATAACATTATAATGATTCTGTCTATATTATATAGCATCCAATTATATATTATTTTATTATCAAAAAATGATATTGTCGCTCGTGCGTACGTACAGACTACTGTATCCACGAACACAATGAGATTCATTCCCCATCGTATCCATTCAAGAATAATTCTCATTTGATGATTAAAATAAATGTTTAAGAACATTATATAATTATTTATTTGAATAAGATACAAAATATCCATAAAAAACACGACTTATGTAACAAAACATATAAAAGAATTCGAGTAAGTTAACACCCAAAACGACGATAATACTAAAATATTATTAACAAAGCATTATTATAAAATCATATATGATATCATAATTATGTATATGGTTATTGTATAATTTAATAACAATTTTTTAACTATTATACACGAGGTCAACATACCATCGACTAAGGAAAAGTACAAGGTAAGGGTTTATTTCACAAATTTTTCATTATCCGAGGTTGTTTATACGTAATTATCTACTAGGATCTTTTTTTCATCCACATCCATGTTTCATAAAAAATTTTTTCAATAAATTCTTACTATTTACTAGACTATGGGTTAAATTCATTTATACCCTTTTTTGGATTTTATAAAATGGCTTTAAAGGAATCTTTTCATCGTTTTCCAAACAAGGTCATTTTTAACATTTTTCAAAAAATTATGGTAAGAATGTATTTTTTAACTTATACGACGGGTGCAGATATTTTCCACCATTATAAAATCGTCGAAGCTTTCCTTACAATCTTATAAGAATATTTTCAAAGTAAATGTTTTATTTTATAATTATTTTACTTTTAAATGATTTAAAGAAAGGGATATTTCTCTCAAATAGTTATGATTTCATCTATGTCAACATCCTTTGATGGATTGTAAGCTCATTTGATGTTTATTTATTAAGATACAAAATATTGATATTGTATTGAAGGTTTTTTTATATGTTTGACTATGGATGTGTTATTTTTATACCATTCATGGTTTATGGAGAAAGTAATGACATTTTGTATGCTAGTTTTAATATTAATGTTTATATTATGTTTAAACCTATTCATATGAGGAATTCATTGGACATAATATGTGACTGGTGGAGCCCGCTATATCTCCTCGATGCATAGGTAGGTCTCATGAGACAAACTAGTGTATTGGCACAAGGACTTCACAAAAGCTTAATTGTAGTCTTGGCACAAGGCCTTGACTATGTGGTTAGGATAGTCTGGCATTATTCATTCCATCATTATGAAAGTGGTTGTTGATATTGCATGTGATTATTTGACTAGTAGAATATCCATGGGAATAAGTAAATGGAATTATTTCATTTTATCTTTTCCATATTATACTGAAGTTCAAGTTTAAAATGATTTTGTTTTAGTTATACATTTCTTTAAATTTTTATGCTTATTTATGAAAGTTTCTGCTATATTGTTATCTTTACTACTAATCTGAGCTCACCCCTTTCAATGTTTTATTTTTCCTAGGATGTGAAGAAGTAATTTATGAATGAACTATAGGGATAGTATGAGGGGATATGAAGACAAGATGTTGTTTTAGTAGTTTTAACTTTACGATGTAATGTAAACTTTATGAATGCATCTATTTATTCCAAGGCTAATAAACTAATCAGTCTTTCGAGACTTTATCTTTTGTGATCATGCCAATATTATGTAATAATGCACCGACTCTGGATAACTGGGGTTGGGGCGTTACAAGAATAATTATAAATTAATATAATTAATCCCTTACAAAGAAAGTCCTACCTTAATAACAGAGGTAGAACTATTATCCTTTGACATCGATGACTGGGGAAGACTAGATCGTGTTCTCATAACCCTTTGTTTCATCGTGATCATGGTAGATCAACCTAGAATCATAAGGGAGAAGCATATAGACTAGTGTATAAGGATTAGGTCGAGCGAACATGTGTTCAGGGGGTCATGAGATATTATACCAGGTTCCCTGTAACACCCCAAGCTTCTACGGTACGTTTCCCTTCGAATAATGCGATAGCGTGTGTTGTACGCAACCTCGAGTTCTAACACACACCACAACTAATTAAACTAGCCGTTGGGAATAGTAATACCTACTTTTTGAAATCATATATATTCTATATTTCAAAATGGACTTCATTTTTGGATTCGGAATATCAAAATTAGCCTAGGGTGAAATTTTGGTACATTTCGGATAACTTTCATATTTTGATGAATAGTGAAAATTTCTAAATTTTAATTAAAAACAACTTTTTTTAATCAAAATAATTAATAGTGATAAATTATGAATTTGAGTGGTTTTAAAGTATATTTAGAATATATTTTTACCATTCAATTTAATGTTTATCATTGGACATAATTTTACAATTAAACCGAACATAAACAAGTGTCAATCTTTTGATAGTTATTATCTCTTAAAAACACGCTTTTTGTTTTGACAGCGGGAATTAATTTTAAATTAATTTCTGCCACTTCTGTGTTTTGAATTTAGGAAAATGGATTCCATATTTGGAATCAGGATGTTCAAATTTTGTAAATAGGTAACTTTTATTTTTAGACATTTTGAATAGTTACTGTGGTAAATATTTTATTTACCATGGTTAAAGGGTAAATCCGGTAAATAAGGGTTAAAAAAATAATATTATAATAATAAAAAATTACCCTAAAACGTGTCCTAACCTTATTGGTGGACACATACCCGACCATGGGCATCCTTTGGTCAATTTGGGGACCCCTTGGAGCCACTTGTATGTGGTAGGGACACTTTATATTAATAAAGTTAAAATAAAAATAAAAATGGCATAAGCTTACAGCTTTTAGAAGAACAATTTTTACATAGGGTTATACATGTTGGATTTTCGATTATAAATATTCATTAGAAAGCTAAAAATATTTCCTACATAATGATATTTTATTTATAATTTTTAGACATTATATAATTTATCTTATTTATGACACAATGATGATGCAGTAATTACTAAAATAGTGAAAAATAAAAATAATTGATCTTATAAATACCCAAATAATTATAATATGAAACTTTTAATGAATTAAACTAATTTTCTATGATAATATGATATATTTGGATTGATTTAATTGACTTTTTTCGAAGTAATCAATCTGTTAGGAGTTTCACAAAAATCAACTATTGAATAGTGTCAAAATTGACATAAAAGAGTTCTTAAAACAAATATTATATTATTAATTGATATTAAATTCCTAAAAATCTAAGGTTCGGCCAAGAGACTTATATTATGATAGGTTCCTCATTAATGGACCACTTGGGGGGCGCTTGGATGTATATAGTAAGTTTATTAATCATATTATATAAAAATACAAAGAGACATTGTAAAAGTGAAACTAATTAACTTAGAGTTAATACTTAAAGATAAGGTTAATATAAGTACCCAAACCTGTCTAAATTCTATTGGATGAGTTGTTTTCGACCTATCCACACCTCATCCTTTGAATAGTCAACTTTGGAGCCTTTGTAAACCGAATATGAATTTATTATAAATTAATATTTCTAACTTTTCCAAAGGTGCCCCTCACCCCTCTTATAAAAGGGCACTCCTCCTTCTCATTTCTTCACACCTTAAAAGCCTTTTGGTTCGGCCAAACTCTGCCCAAATACTCTCCCAACATCCCTCAATACAACCTAGAGGCCTTAGTTTGATCAGAAAGCCAACCTAAGGAGCCCTTTTGATCAAATCAAAAGGAAGAACCCGAAGAAGAGGTAATGATTTCACCACCCTTTTCTAAGTTCATTTCTTCTTCCACTTCTTCTTCCTTTGTTCTTACCATTCTGAAATAATAACTCCAGTATCTCACATATACTGTGATGTTATTATAAATATGGTACAATCATATTCAGTATTCTATCCACCCTTTGAATAACATGTCACCATACGTGCGTACGTACGGCTTACCGTCTCCACGTCGTGGTGTAATTGTTATTCAATATAATATTATTTGGATGGGTATAATAATGATGTGTAACTCATGTAAATAATAAATATAACATGTTAATGATTCTGTATATATGATTTTAATATCAAAAGAATGATATTGTCGCTCGTGCGTACGTACGGACTACCGTCTCCACGAACGCGATGAGATTCATTCTCCATCGTATCCATTCAAGTATAATTATCATTTGATGATTTAAAAATGATGTTTAAGGACTGTATATCATTCTGGATATGAATAAGATACAACAACCATGGCTTATGTAACAAAACATATAAAATAAAATGAGTAAGTTAACTCCCGAAACGACGATAATTCTAAGATATTATTAACAAATCAATGTTAAAAGATCATATATGATATCATATTAATATATATGATTCTTGTATAATTTAATAACAACTATTTCACCATTATACAGGAGGTTAACCTACCCCAACCAAGGAAAAGTACAAGGTAAGGGTTATTTCACAATCTCTTCATTATCCGAGGTTGTTTATATGTAATAATCTACTGGGATCTCTTTATCATCCACATCCATGTTTCTTAAAAATGTATTTCAAAACATTTTTACTATTTACAAAAATATGGGTTAAAGTCATTTATACCTTTTTTTGACTTTTTATAAGAGGTTTATAAAGGAATCTTTCCGTCGTTTTCAAAACAAGGTCCTTTTTAACCTTTTCGACAGAATTGAGGTAAGAATGTTTTTTTTAACTTATACGGCGGGTGCGGTTATTTTACGCCGTTATAAAATCTTCAAAGCTTTCCTTACAAGCTTATAAGAATATTTTCAAAGAAAATGTTTTATTTTATATGGATCTTAAATGATTTCAAAATAAAAGGAGATATTTCTTTAAAAAGAATTTTGATTTCATCTATGTCAACATCCTTTGATGGATTTTAAGATTATTTGAAGTTGATTTATTATGATACAAAAATTCTATATTGTATTGAAGGTTTTGTGATATGTTTGACTGTGGATGTGCTATTTTTATACCATTCATAGTTTATTGTGAAAGTATTGACATTTCGTATGCTAGTTTTAATACGAATGTTTATGTTATGTTTAAACCTTTTCATATGGGAATGCATTGGACTTAATAAGTGACGGGTGGAGCCCGCTATAGCTCCTCGATGCATCGGTAGGTCTCATGAGACAAACTAGTGTCTTGGCACAAGGCCTTGACAAAATCTTATTTGTAGTCTTGGCACGAGGCCTTGGCTATGTGGTTATGATAGTCTGGCATTATGCATTCCAACATTATGAAAGTGGTTATTTATTTTTGCATGTGATTATTCGATTAGTGGAATATCCATGTGAATAAGTAAATGGTATTATTTCATTTTATTTATGCCATACCATGTTGAAAGTTCATGTTTAAAAGGCTTTTGTTTTAGTTATACATTGCCTTAAATGTTTATTCTTATTGATGAAAGTTTCCGCTATATTGTTATCCTTACTGGGCATTTGAGCTCACCCCTTTTCTATGTTTTATTTTTCCCAGGAAGTGAAGATGTAAGTTATGAATGACCTGCAGGGATATTATGAGGGGATTGTAGTGTGGACTGTGGAAACATTATGTTGTTGTAGTAGTTTTTGATTTTATGATGTAATGTAAAACTTATGAATATATCTAGTGTTTCCAAGGCTACTAAACCAATCGGTCTTTCGAGATTTGATCTTTCTTGTGATCATTCCAATGTTATGTAATAATGCACCGACTCTAGGAAACTAGGGTCGGGGCGTTACAGTTGGTATCAGAGGAAGTTTAGTACAAACCTTGGAAGCTAGATTTAGATAAACTCTGATTAGAGCACGTAGACCTAAGATGAACTTTGAGGATTAGTATAGAAGAACTTCCTAGAATTTTGGTATTGTAGAGACTTTGTGAGTTTTGCGAGCAATACATCCCTGTTTGGATACGAGCAGGTAGAGGCGGCTCTGGCACAGATGTACCTAGGGGTAAAACCCGAAAACACCGCTTTGAGCTAGACTCGAACGGGAACTGGTGCACGACAACGGGCCTTGCTGCACTCTTGGTTACGACACTCCCGGGGGATATGCTTAGGATAACTCTCACTTTCTTTACAAATCATTATGAAGGGTTTATGAGTATATACTTCCTCAAAGAAAACATATTTATGATTATGGATTATATCCATAGATAGTTCAATTTATGTTAAGTGTTTTATAAGTATGGGATTATGTATTTTGATTCATAAACTGATCTAGTTTATCCCATTGTTTAGAAATGGCGCCTAGTGGAAGAAATGGAAACCGTATCAATGCACGCACTCCATGTAGGGATTGCCCTCCTGCTCAAGATAATTATAGTGGGGCTGGTGATGCAACTGGTGCTGATCAGCTAATCACCGTACTGGGACAACTTACTCAGGTTATGAATAATAAACTTACCCGTATGGAGCACCCTGATCCGCAGCGTGGAGGATCAATGTTAGATCGATTCATGAGACAACAACCACCAACGTTCAATGGAAGTACAAATCCCTTAGTAGCTGAGCAATGGATATTTTCCCTAGAGAAAATATTTCAGGCTTTGGGGAGTAGTGAAAGGGAAAAAGTTACCATGGCAGTTTACCGCCTCACTGGAGATGCTGATCAATGGTGGTCATTGATTCAAAACATGAAGGAAGATGATGAAGTATCAAACATGGAATGGAGGGAGTTCAAAGATCTGTTTTTAGAAAAATACTTTCCTCGCGACCATCGAGCAGATATGGAAAGGCAATTTCTGAGTCTGAGACAAAAGGAGGATGAGAATGTCACAAAGTATGAGGCTAACTTTACAAGGTTAGCGAGGTATGCTGGAGATTATATTCGCAACCCAAGAAGTAAGATTGATCGTTTCTTTGATGGGTTAAAACCATTTCTCCGTCGAGCATTAGTCTCACAATCCTTTTCATCGTACGAAGACATTGTCTCATGTGCTATCAAGACCGAAAAGGAATTCTCTAAGTCTTATGACTTTAAAGCAAAGCAAGAGAAGAAGAGACCTGCTGATCAATCTGGGAATGGAAATAAGGGGAAGAAGGGAAAGGTTGAATATCCATCTTGTGGTAAGTGCGGGAAGAAACACCCCGGTGCTTGCCTGAAGGGAATGGGAGTCTGTTACAAGTGTGGTGAAAAAGGCCACCAAGCTCATGATTGCAAGGGGAAGAAGGAAGCTACCAACGTTCAGTGCTACAATTGCAGGGAGATGGGGCATTATGCAAATGCATGTCCTAAGCGTCAGGAGAACTTACCTCAGAAAAGGCCTAGGGATCAAGGCCAGGCTTATGCTATCACTACTGCTGAGGTAGAAACTCCGAAAGACGTGGTGGCAGGTAATTTAATGGTTTCCTCAAGTTTAGCAAATGCATTATTTGATTCTGGATCATCGCATTGTTTCATATCTTCCCAGTTTTCTAAGAAAATTAGATATTTCCAATTTGATTTAATAAGGGAGTTGTCAGTTAAAACTCCTAAGGGAAGTATCGTTGCAACAAAGTTTTGTGAATCAGTCCCCATTAGAGCACATAAATTTTCTTTATCTGCTGATTTCATCGTCATACCTATGATTGAGTTTGATATAATCCTCGGTATGGACTGGCTTTCGGACTATGATGCGAAGATTTATTGTAAGAAGAAAGAGGTTACGATTCTTGATGATAATGATAAGGAACACCTTATTTTTAGAGCAGAATCGTCACCACCTATTTCTTATTTAGACCCACCCCCAGTAGCTCAACTTAATTCAATTATTGGGGAGGAAGAGAATGAAATAACTGTCGGTGAGGAAAGGAATGTTCAAATAGAGGATGTACCTGTTGTGAAAGAATTTGTAGATGTATTTCCGGAAGATTTACCTGGACATCCTCCAGAACGAGAAGTTGAGTTTTCTATTGATTTGATTCCTGGATCAAGGCCTATATCGAAGACCCCTTATAGAATGGCCACTGTAGAGTTAGTCGAACTAAAGAAACAACTAGAGGAATTGAGTAATAAGGGATTTATTCGCCCTAGTGTTTCTCCATGGGGAGCCCCTGTTCTTTTTGTTAAAAAGAAAGATGGATCTATGAGGTTATGTATCGACTACAGGGAGATCAATGCTACAACGATAAAGAACAAGTATCCCCTACCTCGTATTGATGATTTATTTGACCAACTGCATGGAGCTCAATACTTTTCAAAGATTGACCTTCGATCTGGATACCATTAGTTGTGTGTAAAGAAGGAAGACATTCCGAAGACAGCATTTCGAACCAGGTACGGGCATTACGAGTTTACTGTAATGCCGTTTGGATTGAATAATGCACCCTCTGTATTCATGGATCTGATGAATAGAGTTTTCAAGGAGTATCTCGATGAATTTGTGGTGGTATTTATTGATGATATCTTGGTATACTCCAAAACCTACGAAGATCATGAAAATCACTTACGCATTATCTTGAAGACTCTGAGGAGGAATGAATTATATGGAAAGTTTAGCAAGTGTGAATTCTGGCTTCAGGAGATTTCTTTTCTTGGCCATATTGTCTCTAAAGATGGAATCTCTGTTGATCCTTCTAAGACCAAGGCAATCCATGAATGGCCAGCACCTACGAGTATAACTGAGGTACGTAGTTTTATTGGCTTGGCAGGTTATTATCGACGTTTCGTCCAGAATTTTGCCCGATTGGCTAACCCATTAACGAAGCTCACACGTAAAGGGGTTAAATTTGTTTGGAAAAAAGAGTGTGAAGAATGTTTCGAAGAACTGAAGAGAAGATTAGTCAATGCTCCTATATTGACTCTACCATCGGGGAATGATGGGTTCGTTATTTATAGTGATGCATCAAAGAAAGGACTTGGCTGTGTCCTTATGCAGAATGATAGAGTTATTGCCTATGCATCACGACAGTTGAAAATTAATGAACAAAACTATCCTACTCATGATCTTGAGTTAGCAGCTGTGATCTTTGCTTTGAAGATATGGAGGCACTACCTCTATGGTGAAAAATGTGAGATTTATACTGATCACAAGAGTTTGAAGTATATTTTCTCACAAAAAGAACTCAACATGAGGCAAAGAAGATGGCTTGAATTACTCAAGGATTATGATTGTACGATACACTACCACCCGGGGAAGGCAAACAAGGTGGCAGATGCTTTGAGTAGAAAAGACCATGGAGTTTTGAACAATATGAGAATTGAAAGGGATCCAATTTTCATGGATCTAGTGAAAATGGACATGGGAATAACCAGGGAAGGTGAAACATCAATGCTTTTTCAAATGGTTGCCAAACCATCTTTACTAGAAAGGATTAAGAGTTCTCAGACCGATGATGACGAATTCCAAAAGAAGATTAAAGCTGTGAATGATGGGAGATTGAGAGACTTTGTGTATGAAGATGGAATTTTGAAATTCGGGAAGAGACTTTGTGTTCCCAATATACCTGATCTAAAAAGGGAATTGCTGGATGATGCTCATAGTTCCAATTTCTCTATACACCCTGGGAGCACCAAAATGTATAGAGATTTGAAGGAACATTTTTGGTGGGACAACATGAAGAGGGAGATTGCTGATTTTGTGTCAAGGTGTATGGTTTGTCAACAAGTGAAAGCTGGAAGGCAACAGCCTGGAGGAGTCATGCAACCTCTTCCCATACCGGAGTGGAAATGGGACAATATTACGATGGACTTTGTCATGGGGCTACCAAAGACTCCTAGAAGGAACGATGCAATATGGGTTATTGTTGATCGTCTTACCAAGTCAGCACATTTTCTTGCTATAAGAGAAGATCTACCCCTGGAACGTCTAGCAAGACTATACATTAATGAAGTTGTGAGACTTCATGGAGTTCCCCTATCGATTGTTTCTGATCGTGATCCCCGTTTTACTTCAAGATTTTGGAAAAGTCTTCAAAAATCCCTGGATACTGAACTTCATTTGAGCACTGCTTACCACCCTCAGACAGACGGACAATCAGAACGGACTATTCAGACCTTAGAAGACATGTTGAGATCTTGCTCACTTGATTTTCAGGGTATGTGGGATCAATATTTACCTCTGGTAGAATTTTCCTATAACAATAGCTTCCATTCGAGTATACAAATGGCACCATATGAAGCGTTATACGGAAAGAGATGTCGTACACCAACCTGTTGGGATGACGTTGGTGAAAGAAAACTTGTAGGCCCAGAACTGGTGGAGGAAACAGTGGAAAAGGTGAAGGTAATCCAAAATCACATCAAAGCAGCTCAAAGTAGGCAGAAGAGCTATGCCGATAATCGAAGGAAGGATTTGGAATTTCAAGTCGGTGATCATGTTTTCCTAAAGGTATCTCCGTGGAAGGGAGTCATACGTTTTGGTAAGAAAGGTAAATTGAGTCCCAGGTACATCGGACCTTTCGAAATTCTAGAACGAATTGGGGCTGTAGCTTACCGATTGGCAATGCCGCCAAGTCTCTCCAAAGTTCACGATGTGTTCCACGTATCTCTGTTGAGAAAATACATGCCTGACCCAACGCATGTACTCACCTATGAGGAATTAGAACTGGAACCCGATCTGTCTTATTGCGAAGAGCCCGTCAGGATTCTTGATACAAGAGAACAAGTACTGAGAAACCGGACGACGCGTCTGGTAAAAGTTTTGTGGAGAAATCATAAAATGGAAGAGGCAACGTGGGAACCCGAGGAACTTATGATGAAGAACCACCCGAGTCTTTTTATGCAGTAATACCCTAGAAATTGCGAGGACGCAATTATTTGAAGGAGGGGAGAATGTAACACCCCAAGCTTCTACGGTACGTTTCCCTTCGAATAATGCGATAGCATGTGTTGTACGCAACCTCGAGTTCTAACACACACCACAACTAATTAAACTAGCCGTTGTGAATAGTAATACCTACCTTTTGAAATCATATATATTCTATATTTCAAAATGGACTTCATTTTTGGATTCGGAATATCAAAATTAGCCTAGGGTGAAATTTTGGTACATTTCGGATAACTTTCATATTTTGATGAATAGTGAAAATTTCTAAATTTTAATTAAAAACAACTTTTTTTAATCAAAATAATTAATAGTGATAAATTATGAATTTTAGTGGTTTTAAAGTATATTTAGAATATATTTTTACCATTCAATTTAATGTTTATCATTGGACAGAATTTTACAATTAAACCGAACATAAACAAGTGTCAATCTTTTGATAGTTATTATCTCTTAAAAACACGCTTTTTGTTTTGACAGTGGGAATTAATTTTAAATTAATTTCTGCCACTTCTGTGTTTTGAATTTAGGAAAATGGATTCCATATTTGGAATCAGGATGTTCAAATTGTGTAAATAGGTAACTTTTATTTTTAGACATTTTGAATAGTTACTGTGGTAAATATTTTATTTACCATGGTTAAAGGGTAAATCCGGTAAATAAGGGTTAAAAAAATAATATTATAATAATACAAAATTACCCTAAAACGTGTCCTAACCTTATTGGTGGACACATACCCGACCATGGGCATCCTTTGGGCAATTTGGGGACCCCTTGGAGCCACTTGTATGTGGTAGGGACACTTTATATTAATAAAGTTAAAATAAAAATAAAAATGGTATAAGCTTACATCTTTTAGAAGAACAATTTTTACATAGGGTTATACATGTTGGATTTTCGATTATAAATATTCATTAGAAAGATAAAAAGATTTCATACATAATGATATTTTATTTATAATTTTTAGACATTATATAATTTATTTTATTTATGACACAATGATGATGCAGTAATTACTAAAATAGTGAAAAATAAAAATAATTGATCTTACAAATACCCAAATAATTATAATATGAAACTTTTAATGAATTAAACTAATTTTCTATGATAATATGATATATTAGGATTGATTTAATTGACTTTGTTCGAAGTAATCAATCTGTTAGGAGTTTCACAAAAATCAACTATTGAATAGTGTCAAAATTGACATAAAGGAGTTCTTAAAACAAATATTATATTATTAATTGATATTAAATTCCTAAAAATCTAAGGTTCGGCCAAGAGACTTATATTATGATAGGTTCCTCATTAATGGACCACTTGGGGGGCGCTTGGATGTATATAGTAAGTTTATTAATCATATTATATAAAAATACAAAGAGACATTGTAAAAGTGAAACTAATTAACTTAGAGTTAATACTTAAAGATAAGGTTAATATAAGTACCCAAACCTGTCTAAATTCTATTGGATGAGTTGTTTTCGACCTATCCACACCTCATCCTTTGAATAGTCAACTTTGGAGCCTTTGTAAACCGAATATGAATTTATTATAAATTAATATTTCTAACTTTTCCAAAGGTGCCCCTCACCCCTCTTATAAAAGGGCACTCCTTCTCATTTCTTCACACCTTCAAAGCCTTTTGGTTCGGCCAAACTCTGCCCAAATACTCTCCCAACATCCCTCAATACAACCTAGAGGCCATAGTTTGATCAGAAAGCCAACCTAAGGAGCCCTTTTGATCAAATCAAAAGGAAGAACCCGAAGAAGAGGTAATGATTTCACCACCCTTTTCTAAGTTCATTTCTTCTTCCACTTCTTCTTCCTTTGTTCTTACCATTCTGAAATAATAACTCCAGTATCTCACATATACTGTGATGTTATTATAAATATGGTACAATCATATTCAGTATTCTATCCACCCTTTGAATAACATGTCACCATACGTGCGTACGTACGGCTTACCGTCTCCACGTCGTGGTGTAATTGTTATTCAATATAATATTATTTGGATGGGTATAATAATGATGTGTAACTCATGTAAATAATAAATATAACATGTTAATGATTCTGTATATATGATTTTAATATCAAAAGAATGATATTGTCGCTCGTGCGTACGTACGGACTACCGTCTCCACGAACGCGATGAGATTCATTCTCCATCATATCCATTCAAGTATAATTATCATTTGATGATTTAAAAATGATGTTTAAGGACTGTATATCATTCTGGATATGAATAAGATACAACAACCATGGCTTATGTAACAAAACATATAAAAGAAAATGAGTAAGTTAACTCCCGAAACGACGATAATTCTAAGATATTATTAACAAATCAATGTTAAAAGATCATATATGATATCATATTAATATATATGATTCTTGTATAATTTAATAACAACTATTTCACCATTATACAGGAGGTTAACCTACCCCAACCAAGGAAAAGTACAAGGTAAGGGTTATTTCACAATCTCTTCATTATCCGAGGTTGTTTATATGTAATAATCTACTGGGATCTCTTTATCATCCACATCCATGTTTCTTAAAAATGTATTTCAAAACATTTTTACTATTTACAAGAATATGGGTTAAAGTCATTTATACCTTTTTTTGACTTTTTATAAGAGGTTTATAAAGGAATCTTTCCGTCGTTTTCAAAACAAGGTCCTTTTTAACCTTTTCGACAGAATTGAGGTAAGAATGTTTTTTTTAACATATACGGCGGGTGCGGTTATTTTACGCCGTTATAAAATCTTCAAAGCTTTCCTTACAAGCTTATAAGAATATTTTCAAAGAAAATGTTTTATTTTATATGGATCTTAAATGATTTCAAAATAAAAGGAGATATTTCTTTAAAAAGAATTTTGATTTCATCTATGTCAACATCCTTTGATGGATTTTAAGATTATTTGAAGTTGATTTATTATGATACAAAACTTCTATATTGTATTGAAGGTTTTGTGATATGTTTGACTGTGGATGTGCTATTTTTATACCATTCATAGTTTATTGTGAAAGTATTGACATTTCGTATGCTAGTTTTAATACGAATGTTTATGTTATGTTTAAACCTTTTCATATGAGAATGCATTGGACTTAATAAGTGACGGGTGGAGCCCGCTATAGCTCCTCGATGCATCGGTAGGTCTCATGAGACAAACTAGTGTCTTGGCACAAGGCCTTGACAAAATCTTATTTGTAGTCTTGGCACGAGGCATTGGCTATGTGGTTATGATAGTCTGGCATTATGCATTCCAACATTATGAAAGTGGTTATTTATTTTTGCATGTGATTATTCGATTAGTGGAATATCCATGTGAATAAGTAAATGGCATTATTTCATTTTATTTATGACATACCATGTTGAAAGTTCATGTTTAAAAGGCTTTTGTTTTAGTTATACATTGCCTTAAATGTTTATTCTTATTGATGAAAGTTTCCGCTATATTGTTATCCTTACTGGGCATTTGAGCTCACCCCTTTTCTATGTTTTATTTTTCCGAGGAAGTGAAGATGTAAGTTATGAATGACCTGCAGGGATATTATGAGGGGATTGTAGTGTGGACTGTGGAAACATTATGTTGTTGTAGTAGTTTTTGATTTTATGATGTAATGTAAAACTTATGAATATATCTAGTGTTTCCAAGGCTACTAAACCAATCGGTCTTTCGAGATTTGATCTTTCTTGTGATCATGCCAATGTTATGTAATAATGCACCGACTCTAGGAAACTAGGGTCGGGGCGTTACATTCCCAGGGTGGTTTAATTAATTTTTCAAGGAATTAAAAACCCATTCCCATAGTTTAATGTAGAGTATGTATGGTAATGAGTAATCATGCCCCTTAACCATACATTTGTAATGGATTGTTGGTTTTTTTACATTTGTGGAAACACAATTTTCCCTAACCATGCTCTAAATAGGTAAACCCAAATAGAATCAATTTTTTTATACAATCCTATAATGAACCAAATTAAAGTACCAATTGATCCATTGAAAAAACATTAGTTAATATGTACCTAGAATACTATAAAGAATGTTAAAATCTTTCTATCATAAATGTTTTTTGTCCGTAAAAAGTTATCAAGATTTCAAACTCACAAATAGAGAAGGAAACTGCTACCAAATAAATGATTACCACTCCAACATCTCATTTCTATCTTGTCAATACATCCATAGTACCCAGACCAATGTAATTATTTTACTACACATCACCTTATCCTACCGATCCACAATCTCAACTGGGTTCTCAATAAAAAACATTTTGAGATCAATATCAGCATTCTATCAGCAAATCACATGGGTTTGATCCATGTGATACATCCTCAACTGAGAAACATGAAATAATTTGTGGATCAAAGTCAAAAAATATGGTAAGTCCAATAGATATTCAACATTTATGAGTCTCTCCACGATCTCAATGAGGTAAAAAAAATCTCAGTGCCAACTTTCCCTATATACCTAACCAATGGTGTACTCAGCAAGGTAGAACTCTAATAAAATCCAAAAACCAACCTAAAAATATATTGGTCAATAAAAACGGTCCAAATAAGATTTCCTACATCTCTGTGCTTTGAATAACCTCATCCAGATGATCTGTACATTTTTCATCATCTCATGAATGAGACTTATCCAAGACAAGTAACACACTTCAAAATTAGTCTATAATATATGATATCTACATGTCATCCCATATAATGATTCAATGGGACTAATAATTTTGGATGATTGAAAAAAATTGTTATAATAAAATTAAAATATATGTAAATACTTTTCCTAAGATCCACTAAAATTTATTATCCAATCTTAGAGAATATCATCAATGACTCGGATAACACTCTCATTTTATCCATATTTTTTAGATGAAATTCATTGATCAATTTAGAGTGGATACCCATATACTCTTAAAAGAAATTATAGAACATATATGTAAACCATAGGTCACTATAAATTACAATCACAATGTGAAATCCATTAAATATCAAAATATCTAAAAAATATAATCCCTCGAGATATACTATGCCCATCCTGTCCATAATAGTTTTGGAATGAGCCAATTTCATAAGTAGATCAATGATAACAAAAATTTAATCCTTCACACTTGAAGGCCAAAGAAAACTAATGGAAAATTACACTGATTTATCATCCCACTTTCATGCTAGAATTGGTATTTATTAGAACAAACCAATAGTTCACTAGTGTTATGACTAAATTTTATGACAAGTGAGACACCATGAGTCAGAATCAACAATTGAATACTTCATCCCTATCCACTAGTTCTGACATCTCATGTCACTATATATCTTAGTTTCCCCATGGTTAATGAACCAACATGACTGGTTTCCACTATCCATCAACCCCTACATTAGAGAATTCATAACTACAGACCTTCTATATAAGAATAAATCACTACTCCAATGCCGAGAATTGTCAACATAGGTATCCCCACCATAATGTATTTTACTAAAGAAATATAAAATGGTGAAATTATCATGTAAGAGAAAAAAAATTCATTATGTTATTTTTCATGTTTAATTTAAGGAAATAACTATATTCCATCGACCTATTCCACTCTTGAGCTCAAATCTGCAAAAAAATATCATTAGAGACCACATAAAAAATGATTCCTCCAACGCTTGTGCTTTAAATTTTATACTCAATGATTTGAAATACATATTACATTTCCAAGGAGTGTATGAAAAGTAATAATTACATGTATGAAGATACTCTACCTAGAATCTCTCTTGAAAGTCTAGTTCCCTTTGTGTAAAAATATATTTTAGACTATTTTGATCAGAATAAACTATATACCACTCCTCAAAGAGATAGTGACACCACATTTTTGGTGCATTCATAAAATCCACTAACTAAATATCATAGATTGGGTAGTTTTCTTCATGAGGATATAACATGAGAGATTCATTGGCCACCACCAATTTCATAGGTTTTATGATACATCCCAAACCCATAATCAAAGCATCGTAAGAAAACATAATTATATGAACCTGGTAATGAAGTAATAAAAAATTTATAGAAGTAAAACTATCCTTTAGATCTTAAAAATATCTCCCACATTTTTAATTACATTCAAACTTTAGACCATAATAGATTATTTCTATCAACAAAGATGCGAGGTAGGAGAAATCATAAACAAACAACTTATAGTAACCAGCGAAACCCATGAAGCAATGGATCTCAAACACATTTCTAGGCTTATCCCATGACATAAATACTTGTATATTTTCATAATATACTGATACTACCATATTATATATGTCGTTCCAGGGAAATTTCAATTCCTAGATCCAAAACACACATTTGTAAAGCTTACCATATGGATGATGTTCCTTCAGGGTATGAAGAATGATATAATAATAGTTTATATTCCCCTTTTCTTTTTTGTTGATCAAAAAAATATCATCAATGAAAACAAAACCTAAATATTAAATAAAATAACGAATGATTTAGTTCATAAAATCCATAAATATCGCCATATCAATTGGGAGACTGAATGGAATATCTAGAAACTTGAAATTAAAATACCGGATTCTAAACACTATCATAGGAATATATTGTTTTTAGACTCTCTGCTAGTGGTACCGTAATCAATTTTCAATATCTATAAATTAATATTCCGCTATAAGATGTCCAAAAAGATCATCCAACCCAGGAAAATGATATTTTTTATTAATAAAAATCTTGATAAAAAATTTCATAATACACAAAATGTTTTATACTTCTATGTCCTATCATAGAAAATAGAACATGAAATTCCCATGGTGAAATGCCAGGATGAATAAATCCATTCCCCTTATGGTATTCAAGATTTACTTTAAGTTCCATAAACATGTTAGGTTCTATGTAATTAAATGGTATAGAAATGAAAATTATGTCATTGAGAAAGTCAATAGTAAACTCAACCTCTTTTTGTAGTGGTAAACCATAAATATCATCCAAAAATACACCAGGGTACTCACTACCAGCTATATGAAGAAGTAAAAAAAAGGCCAATTTTATTGAGAACATTCTCTAAAATTTGGCAAACTATTTCCAAGCCTAAGGAAAAACATGCCCCTCCCTTCCCAACATAGAATCTCACTCACACAAAAAAACATGAGTAACCCCGTATGAAGCTAAAAACTAAAAATGATGATGATAATAGTCTATATATGCTTTAAAAATTATCATACAATCTATTCAATGTATCAAGTTGAATATGTAAACATTTAGAACTAAAATAAACCACACCACCTTGAGGCCAATAATCAACACCCGACATGCGGGGCGGTTGAAACCCTATTCAAATCACTTTCACAATGGAGTAGAAATATCCAAAAACATTTGAATAAGTTCCAAATGTAATCCCATATTGTAATGTTACATTTATAAAATCAATGAATGTACAATCCCTATATCCAACAAATATATCACCATAGAAGATGAAATAAACATTGTACCTCTAACAGTAACTGGACATGCTTTAGATTCCTATGAAAAAAGCTCTTCTATATAAATCCATACTGTCTTAGGCATCTAAAAATTCCCCTCATAATAAGGATTAGACACTACACTTTTGGAATCTTCATCATGATCATGTAAACTCCTTAGTGAAAGTAGATCTATCATTAATCCCTTGGGATATCCAACAACTCAAAATATTTAAGTAATTAGGTTTTCCAAAAAGATGAAATGTCTTAGGAGCCCCTGCATAGTTTGGATTGGTATGAAAATTCCGTCCACACTAGAAGAGGAAAACTATCTACTACTCTATGAATTTCCCTGAAACCAGACCTAAATGAAATATAACATCCTTGTGCTTTCATTTATTTACAGAAAACACACCCTAACTAAAAAATCCACCAATTAAAACTCCACCCAATCCTTTCATTCCACATAAGTATTCTTCATCCAAAGCACCATTATGAATCACCACTATGAAGGTCGGAATGCAAATGATAATAAACATCAACCGAATTACCAACCTAAATCTAAAATCAACTTTTAATGCATGTAGGTACTCATTTGCTAGAAGATATGGTCAAATATGCACCAACCAAATAAAATGGATGGAATACTCCAAAACTATATGATCCCCTTACTCCAAGGATAGATATACCAAATTCTTCATAGAAAAAAACATATCTGGTAAAAACTAATGATTGAATATTTTCTTCACTGAGGTAAATGTAATTTTTTAATGCAACATGACATTCATGATGGAGCGCCACTGTCACCTTTCTTGTACTTGGAGAATATATGTGGAGAAATCCAACATAGAATCCTCTATAATATTCAATAATTTGAAAATCCTCTCAATACACTCCTCAAATTCTTAGGGATACTTTTCTCCATGGAATATGGGTAGATGTTACATTAAAAATTCTAATCCATAAACCACTTTTCATCTTGGGTTCCTAGAACCGAATTGACCTGGTGATTAAATTTTATGGATTACAGTGTCAACCAATTAAGGGTACAATAAAGGATTCACCTAAAAATACTTTATCATAGATTCATCTCTCATATTTGGATGATATTTTCTCTTTGGTATTGTTTATTATGTATAAGACAATAACTAATCAGATTTAGATCATGTTTCAAAATCATAGGACCAACTTCAATAATTCATTTCCATTCATTAAAAAACAAGAATTTAATGTAATCATTAATTCTACTAAGGAAATATTTCACATTTAGAAAGAATAGTTTAATTTTAAAAAATTATCAATCATTTTATTCATATGAACTCAAACACCACATTCCAAAACATTTCAAAATTATCCATGTGCCCATGGTAACTCAAGTTTAGAAATGAAAGTGAGATGGTCGGGCAACCTCTCGCAGTTCATACATGAATTCTAAAGGTTATTACTATTGTCTACTATTTAAAAATAGGAAAACTCATGTAGTGTTAACACACGTCAGGAGGTGCATCCCAATAAAACCATTCTATAATCAACCAAACTATGTCAACTAGAAAATATACTAGAGCTGGCCTATCACAAGGGTGAGCTCTAACTGGGTAACAGAAAGAAGTCTCAAATTAAAAAAAATCATACTAAAAAAATTAAAAATTTATATCCGATATCCATAAAATACCCAAAAAAACCAGTTAAACCATAATTTATGAAATGATAAAACCAACAAGTCACTATGTGAACAACCACCGGTTCTAAAACATATCACTATGAAAGGAATATGGAAAAGAGAAACAAACATACTACAAGATTCTTGTGTTCTACAAAAAATATACATAAATGAATAATGTCAAATGTAGAGTGTGAAAAAAAAATCCTTGTAGGATACATCTCTAGTTTATATAAAAGGCCTTATAGAAATAATAGAGTATTTATATCTCTTAAAAAAACCCAACACTGAATTTTAATAAATTTAACCAATTTTAAATCACTTACATCAGTTTTCATAAAATCCTTTTATATTAGTGAATCCCAAAATCTGAAATGTATTTGTGATAAAATATAAAATCATTACCACACACCATAAGTTAAGTAAGTAAACACATATCCATGAAATAATTGATCATGTGAAACCTTGTGATATAACATTATGTGAAAACATGTGAGTAAAAATCTTGGAAAAAAAATCCATTATTCAATAAATAATCCATAAATGAAAAAGGACAACATATTGAGACCTAGGATATGGTAATTTGTTCCCAATATAATATAATACAAAATGAGTAATATACTTGTACTAATAAATATCATTTCCTTCCATAGTTGATCTATATTAAAAACCTCTAGTGGCATTACACACACTAGAGTTAGATGTTTATTCTTGATGCCCCAAGGTTCCTAATATACTGTTTGTTTTCAAAATCCATATCAAAATAATTCTGTAAATTTAAAAAACATTCTCAAATTCAATCCAAATCTTATTCTATGTTTAGAAACCCATTTTTGAACCAAAATCTACCATTGAATCATTTAATCAAACACTTGGTTTTATAAAACCAATTTTTGAAGAAAAATCTTTCTAAAAATATATTTCATTCTAATAAATACCTAAAAAACTCAAATAACATTGATTAAATGAATAATGTAAATTAGTTTTTCAATAATAATAATAAATTTGTAGAATTAACGCATTGTCTAGAAACACCTTCCTCAAGAATAGAGGTAGAACTATTTTTCTTCGACAACGATTACTAGGGAAGAGTAAATTGGAATATCATGATCCTAGATCCACATGTAAAACATTGATTATATAAAAAAACATAGATATTTTATACAAAACCCCTTTTGGTTATACATGAAAAGTTTATAATTGATCGAATGAGGATTTAAGAACAAAAGTAAAAAAGAACAACAAACCTTTAGTTGACCTATAAATAACAAATGATAACTACCTAGAATCACATGATAGAAGACTGTAGACCATTGGGGAAGGATTAAGTAAAGTCAATATGAGGTTTAGGGTCATTAGATGTTAAATTTTGGTCTCAGTGAGTTGTAATTAATACTTTGGATTATTTAAATCCCATGCACATAGTTTTCTAGAGAGATTGAATGGTTAGGAGTAACCATGAACCATAAACATGTGGATCTAATGGTTTTCTTTATGGCATTTAATGTTTGGATGCCCAGTTTTTATTACCTTTGACCAACAATGGAAACCCCTTTAGCTTTAGGGTGAATTGTTTTGATTGGGTGGAAACATGGTTTGGGTAAACTGTGCAACCCCTCTAGTGGCTCATCATTGGTCACCCGTTACGATGGGATAAAATGAGTGGTTTTCCAAAACTATGCACCAATTATAGATATCCAAGATTTAATTTTTTAAAATAAAAAATTATTATAATGTAAGTGATAAACAATGAATGTTAAAAAAATGGTAAATAAATACATGCATGAATTTAGCAAAGAATTACATGAAAAATGTTTTATCTCTAATATATTAAATGATTATTTTGAAAGAATCAGTGACATATTACCAATTATTTTATTTTTAGATTGTATATACTATGGGTAAATAAACAATTTCATTGATGATCATAAAATGAAATATAAAATAAATATATCACAAGAATCTAAGGGTGAATGTAAAATCATATGATTTTTTTTAAATTTTACAATAATATAGATGAGGATAATGGATGAGAATTTGTAGAAAAATTTTAAATTAAATTATCTTTATTAGAAAGGTGAAATAAATCCATAATTATAATTAATCGTTTTAGGAATTATTTCTTGGTACTATGATGGGGAGTTTAAATCAAACAAGACCAATGAAACTAGCTCCCTCATATATGTATATGGATTGTTGATGGTGCCAATGCACATGTATGAATATGACTTGAGAGATTATAATTTTTTTGATGGTTTGTTTATCCTTAGTTGTGCTATATATATTATAATTGTTGAATAATTTTTATTGACCAAGGATGATGATAGATATTATGTAATGTGATTAATAATACCTTACCTCTTAATTTGTGAAGGTAGAGCTTTTGAGACATAAATTTACTTAAATCCACCAAATATTCCATTACAATACCATAGTTATGTCATGAAAGACTTTTTGATGAGTCTTTAATGAGGGTTTTGATAGAGAAATGTTGTATAAGTGACCGTGGACCTACTGAATAATGTAAGACATATATTACTATTTGGGGAGATATATATAATGGATGATTTTTAGATGTTTTATATACAATAGAAAGAGAGGATTCATAGGGTGACTAGAAGTATCAGATTTGATAGGTGAGATTGATTTAATTATCATTTCTGGGTTGTTCTATTGGAATGTGTTTAATACAAATGTGAAGTTGAGTATGATATACAATGAATAGACGGGTGGTTAGTCTATGTGAACCATTCATATTTTTAAAGGTATATAATGTGTCTGTGTTCTTTATTTTGGGGGTCTATAGGATGATTTTCATTCCCTAAAAATATTTTATATAAAAACAATAACCAATGATCTATTTAGATAACACCATTTTATTATATTCTTATTAAACCTTTCATATTACTATAATTTTAAATTAACGATGATGATACATCACCTTTCAGGCCGAAAATTGTATAAAAAATATTTTTAATAATCAACCCGTTTGGAATCATTTAGATATAGATTAGGGTATAAATAATATTATACATACAAGATTCACTATCCATGGAATTTATTGTGAGTTGACATAATATTAATGAGGTTTTATCATGATTGAGATCTATAAGGATGAGAAATATGGGAAATATTTTACCAATTTCGTTGGTAGGTTGAAAATTTTAGGGGCCGTCAGATATGATTAATTTTATATACATATACCTATCAAATTTAATAGTATTATTCATGTATTGGACTTGGTTAATAAAAATTGAATAAAACTAACATATCAGATGATATTAACTATGATGATGTAGTGTTAGAGGATTCCCTATCACATATTTAGCATGTATTATTTATTTGTCATCAGAGTTTAATGAATATGTGAAGGAAAATATTTATATTGGAATTTTTATTATGAGTACATAGTTATGTTTTTTAGTATACATATGAGTGTGATGTAGAAAAGAGTTGGTTATAAAAAGAACAATATATATAGTTATTTCATATATTGGATACTCAAACTATTAAACCTATTTCATTTGTTCCATCCCAAAGAAAAATGTTATTTCTAAAATAAAAATATTCCCACATGGTTAAATTCAATAGTATGTAAAATTAGAAGAGGATTTATGGTCGTACTTGTAAGAAAAATTAATACAATATCACACATCCATAATATAAAATACTAATCTAAATTGGAAAATTCTTATAAATCATCTGAGGCAAACTATAAATACATTAAATAATTAAAATTTAAATATCTTCAACTTCCAAGAATATAATGTATATATTAATTCATGAACGATCAAATTTTATGTAGTTTAAAAACTACATAAATAATATTTAAATAAACACATATAGGATCAAAATAAATAATTACTAATTAAATGATAATTAAATAAAAAGAAAACATTTGATATAAAGTTGTAGTAATTATAAATAAAAATTAATAAACAATAATGATTTTATTTTGATCTATAAAAATATAAATTAATTGAGTGATTATAATAATTTGAGTTCTAATTTGACTTTAGTGAGAATGAGTCTCAAGTAACATGAGAGAGTGAGTTTCTTTAGTAATCATGAGGTTTTAGTGATTTTAGTTACCATAAGGCTTGATTAACATGAGAGATAATGAGATTCAGTTGAATCATATGTGTGAGGATTGGTTGAATTAAGTGAATTTGATGCTAGGGTGATTTTAAGGTATGAAACTTGATTGATTGTGAGACTTTATAAATCTAAGTATTAGTAATTTAGTCTAATGTGAAAGCATCTAAAAAAGAATTTTCTTTATTTCAAATAAACTTATATTTATAAATATATATTTATCATTCAATGAATAAAATATATTCTCTATCAGAATACTATATCTGTATTTATATATTTAAAAATTTATAGTGACTTCTAAGAAAATTTCAAAAATGGTAATGATAAAATCGAATTTCAATGTAGTTGAATGAATTATAAATAGTATTATGGGATATGTAAGTCAATAAGAATCATTCATTTATGTATTATATCGTCAATTTTGTGATTAAAATATTGTAGAAAGGTGAATATTGTATAAAATCCTTTTGATGATAGTTTTGAAATGTGTAATGAAAGAATAAATGAAATTATGAGACATAAGAAGAAGAATATTTCATAGGAAAATTTCATAGAGATTATAGCATATGACAATAATAATAATTTCATTAAATATTAAGATAATGAAAAAAATAACTAAAAGATAAAATCAATGAACATGTTTTGGTTTTTAATTATTAAAACATAAAGTGGTTCAAAGAGATACTCAACAATATCCCACTTCTTAAGAATTAAAAGTATATGTTAATTCCAAAATTTCTCATCTATTTTGGAATTGATCAAAATTAATAATGTAAAAAAAATCATCCCTTAAATGGTATTATAATTATATGTATAGAAATAGGAAACAAAAATAAGAAAATCATATATTGTAATGTAATGATTTTTTCTAATGGTTTCATTGCGTAAAAAACTATACACTCCCTAAATTCACGTTTTTTAAAAAATTGTGTGAATTTCTAAAAATACATTAATTCAATAATAAAAAACTTTTCAAAAAATAAATTAAAAACCTCAAGGACCCAAGATAATATTTTAGGAATATTAAGGAATGAAATACACCAGTTTTAGAAAAATGAAATAGTAACCAAATATTAAAACACATTCTACTGAATGAAATATCATAGAAACATGTGAACTGTCTAGTTAAGTATATATTTTAAATGTATATACTATGAGAATAAATCATCTACCCTTAAATATATATTAAGATTTAAAATTTCCCTTATACAATGTTCAAATTGGAATTTAATTAAAAGTTTCGTAATTTACTAGTAATGTAAAAATGTCAATAGACTGATCATCTATATATATAGATTTGAAATTGACATTCCATTTTCAAACACAATCTCTAAGAAAGTGATATCAGACATTAATATGTTTATTCCAAGAAAATTTTAAATTATTTATGGTGATAGAAATTATTTATGTATTATAAAAAAAATCAGAATCTTTAAAATTTCAAATAGAAAACATAAATTATTCACATAATCCATAAACATTTTGCACAACAAGATATAGTAACAATGTACTTACATTCATTAGTTTATAATTTTTCTATATAATGTTTCCTAGAATTTAATAACACTAAATGTTTTCTAAAAAAGTGAAAAATATATGTTGCACTTTTTTATAACACTTTCAAACACCAAATATGAATCCGACGAAATAGTTATTAGGATTATGTATGAGTCTGATAAAATAATTTAATATTTCAATATAAATTAACAAACATAGTTATTATTTTAAATAATAAATAATGACGTTATCTGGAATTATATTGTAATATATCATATGTACCCATTGAATGAAAAAAAAATCTGATCTTGGTGCTATCAAATAAAGAATGATATCAATAATAGCTCAAAATATTTTATTATCTATTGGTTTTATATATTCCTTATACACAAACTTAAAGGATAAACATAATGAATTATTTTATCATTTATACCCATCAAGATCGAAATTTTTAAAAAATTCTTCATCTAAATTTGAATGATTAGAAATGATACCATATATCCATTGACCTATTTACAATTTGAAGAATAATTAGAGTATATAGATATGAATCATGTCAAAGTATAAAGGCATTAAACTTGAAAATTCATTACAAATAATGTAAATTGATAAACCAAAAATTATATCCTCAATATATCATTTAATAATGAAAAAACGTTTGAATAATTTTTAATAATTAAATGCTGAAAAACATTTCCAATTTCAAAAGAAATATTTAAAAAATAAAAATAAAAATCTCATACCATGAATAAGTATATTTATTTAAAAAATAAAGTGATTTGAAATGTTTGAAAACGTGGTTCACTATAGATTCATTCACTCATCCTAAGGGTTATTTTTAAAAGAAATGAGATTTTTTTTTGAATTGAAAATAATATTTTAACATCAATTTGAGAAATTTTAATTCAACAATGAGATGAAGATGACAATATAATTTTTATAGATTCAAATTGAGTAACTAGGGAATGTGAATCCATAAAATACATTCTTTCTCCTTGACTGTATCCTTGATATTCTAATATTCATTTTTTTCAATTTTTATCATAATTCTTCTATCCAATTTCAAAAGTTCCATTTGGTTCCAACAATATATTGATCATTTAGGGGATTATCTAGACTCCTTGATTTATTTCAATCAAACGGGTTTAATTATTAATTCATTTCTCTAATAATATTTGAATAAAATATTTCTTCAATTTATATTTTGAGAAAAAATCTGAAATAAAATCTTGAAAAGACTAGAAATTCGATAAGGGATATCTGGTTTCAACACTGCTGGTTATATCAATTATTATATTATCATCGAGATGATCATTATGGAGTTTTAGTTTTTTTATTGATAGAGACTCTGATACTATAATGATCTACTGAATTCAAAATTCTTTAGTTTAGAAAAGTTAAATTCCTCAGACTCATTATTTAATTACTCGAAATCTAATTTTATTTCCATTAAATTGTTCTCATAAAATTTAACAAGGATATATTTTTCAATATTATGGTTATTTTCTATCAACTCTATAAGAAGTACTAAAATAATAATAAACTAGAGAAATACCTTCTTCAAATTTTGAATCTTATTTATAATAGTAAATTTCTTGTATTAAAAATGTAATCTTTGTAGTGAAATACTCCAAAATTACCAATTCAAGGATTAATTTTAAACTAGATTTAATATATTATTTTATTTAATATTGGTATAAAAAACTTTTTTGAAAAACAAGACTTGTTGAATTAATATATACTTTAAAAAAATATTTTACCAAAGAATACTCATTTAATATTTTCATAGTTATTTCCTATTTTTTCTATTTTTCACTTCTATAACACCATTTTTTGCATTATCCTAATGGATTAAAAACTATGATTATATCTATTATATATATAGAATTTAACAATTATATATTTGATAACTCAAAAACTATATTAATTGTAATTGATAAAAAAGAAAACATTTTTCCTTTTCAACTAATTTTAAATAAATAATAAACACACAAAATGTATTGGATTTATATGAGAGAAAAATTCAATTAAAATATTATATAGTCATTTAAAAATATAATTACATTTTTTTATCCTAAAAAATAAAGGATTTCAAAGGGATAATAGATATTAATGTAAAACATAAAATACAAGAAGTTATTAACACATGAAGTGTTTTACAATAATAAATGTCCTTCTTACCTTTCTGTAAGAATATATAAATTGGTTATTTTCAGAAATAACTAGTGTTTTTTAGAGAACATTTTTTATAGAGCTTGTAATGTTACCGAATATTTTAATAACATAATATTATTTTCCCTGAAACATTTTTTGATTGTAATTCATTTAAAAATATAACATTTTTCTCAATTAAAATTTTAAAATTAATTGATTAAGAGTTCAATTTAATGTTTTCATATAATATGGATAATTTATCAGGTAAAATAATATAATTATCATTTTTAAATTTCAAATTTATATAATCCCTAAAAGTTATAAAATACTAATTTGATTATTCTTCAATCCTGGAAATAATAAAACCTTACAATTGATAATATAATATTAAATTAAAACATTTCTACAACCATTTACTTTACCCTTTGAGTTATCACATAATGTAATACCCCCATCAACACACTTATCAAAACATATAAATATAAATATATCACCAGTCAGTTACTGTGAACATCCACTATCCATATACCATATTTCATTTTTCATAAATCCTAAGAAATCTTCTTATATAATAATTTAAGAACACATTCACAAACATTTAAATTTGGGACCTAAGGGATTAATATATGAATTTTTTGGAACCCATTTGGATTTTAAAATTTTATTTACATGAAAGCAAGATGATAATGTTATAGAGATAAAATCCTAGGTGTGAAAAAGAGATTTTAGAAATATTATGTAACATTATTTTACATAATGGGGATTTATTTGTAATTTAAGGAATATAAAAAATGAAAAATTTCCATTTTTATCTTTAATAAATAAGTTTTTATATATCTTGGTTAAAATATTACCATATCCTATACTAGTTTGTTTATTTATTTATATTTTATATAAACTCATGATTTTATTATAACATTACCAAACCAAAATAAAAGGTTATAGATGTTAATGAACACTATTAATTTAATTCATAAGATAATCATTTTTTTCCAAAATAGAAAATTTATAATTCATTGATGCATATCAATTTTTTTAGAATAACCATTTGGTTTAGATTTTATAATTAAATACTTAACAAATCACCACATGATATTTCATTTGATCTTGTTTTAGTGTTGCTTAATTTTTTCATTCTCCTCCAAAACCACATTATTATAACATTAGTATTGTTTAATAATATAGTAGTGTTGTTATCTTCATGATGGAGTTTATCTATATCCTCAAACATATTATATTTGGAGGGGTCAAAATCAGATTCAGAAGAGGTAAAATAATCAGATTAACAAACTTAATTTTATGAATCCATTAAACATTTTTTTCATTCTTTTTCTATTCCAGATTCATCATTAATATATGATTACGATGTGTAACTATAACAAATTTCAATTACTTTAGTCTTTTTTATGATTACATATTGATGTTATCATTATTTAGTCTAGGAAAATTATGTTTCAGGTGACATTTTTTTATTTATTCAAGATAAATAACTTCATAATCAATATTCTAAATATCATTACCTATTCTATTCTACTTTTTCTATTTTTTAGGATGATATATTGCGAATCTTTGATACTAACATCTCTTTTTTCGATATTATCCTCTTCCTAACTATGTATCACCATCTCAATCACGTGAATATTTGGAACATAGTAAGTTGTAACTTTTTATTTAAAATAAATTACTTTGTTTTTGGAATTTTCCTCTAGAAAAATAATTATTAATGTTAAATCATATTACAGTAAAGATCCAATTATTTGTCTAGTGTATATTTATTGTAATTTTAACATTAATTAATAGATATATTTTTTCATTATCTTTTATTCCTATGTTCTAAAAACTATCTCTATCAATATTTAATTATGGATAGTCATTCCTAGGCTACTCATACCATTCAATATACTTGTAAATCTATGAGACATTATAATGACTGTTTCTTTTCAACCCATTTTAAAATCTTGATACTCAAATAAATACAAGTAAAACTAAGTCTATATAAGCTTGTCCAAGCCCAATTCAGTAGCTTATATAACAAGACATAGTTCAACTGTTTTTTATATACATACACATGAATGTAGATATTTAAATGAATTTGATAGTATAAATTATTCATAACCCAATAATACAAAACATATCTAACTACATCATTACTAGTAAAATAATAAAGATCAAATTTAGGAAGTTTTTTATGTTGGTACCTACCATGTAGAAAACACCAATTAATTTGAACCAAAATAAAAAATGTGGGGATTTAAAAGACTTTAAAAATGAATATTGGAATGAAGTAAAAGTGATCGTTGGGAACTTAGAGGTTCCCAAGATCCATGAGCCTAAGCCATAAAGGCCCTGAGGTCCTCATCTCCATACATGATTTAAACATTTGGTGACATATTTTTATACATTATGATCTCTGTATTCCATGGACTAATACATGGTTCAATCATGTGGTAATAGAGAACGTATCAATATTATACCAATAATCCCTCATCCCACAACAATGTTTGAACATGTGGTGAGGAAGAATCAGTAAAAAATGATTTTTCAGGGCCCTTCACTTATCATTTGGTCTTAACATGTGGTGACATTTATATATTTTAATGTTTTGTGATGTACTTCCTTGTAAAAATTTGTGTCACCTTCAATAAAATCCATCTCTTTTTGTATGTCACCTTATTTAGGGTCTCAAAAAATACCCACTCCCTCATAGAATATATAAACACATGTATTCTTGGGGAAAATACAAAAGTGTAATAATTAGTTAAGAAATTCCATTATTATAAATTCACCACTATTAGTATTCATGAAGAGAAATACATATGAATTTAGTGGTTAGGATGACCACACCGAGGTTAATGATATTAGGATGACCACGAAAGGATTACCACAAAAGAGAAGTAATTTTAATCCAGGATGACTCGTTGAGGCCTAATCCACCACACGGGGGGAAAGGGAACCGAAGAAAGGTGAATCCCACCCCAAATAAACTGAACCAGCCTTGTAGACACATATCCATAAGGTGCACCTCATGAGAACCACTATATGAACTCCCCTCTTGAAAAATTATTCCCCTTAGTCTGGCATGATATCTTCTTCTATACCTCTATGTAATTCCATTATAACATAAAAGGCCTCAATGTATATCCTTTATAATGGTTAAAACTCAGAGGAGGTAAAATTTAGGCTAACTCCAATGCCTCCAAACTCACACAATCAGGGTATGTACAAAAATAAAAATCAGTTAAATCATGAATATTATTGATCAATATAAGATCTAGTCCATCTTCCTAAATGGATATAACCTGAAGCGAATCATAATTATAGATTCCCTTGATAATTGGGGCTCATATGGTGAAGACACAAGAGAATTCTCTCCTAGATATCTGATGGATTTCAAATTAGGCTACTACACCAGGCTGGATAGGTAATTCCTTATAGAGTTTGTTTTTAGTCTTTCTTATATGATATAATGGGCTAAATCCACACCCTACCCAATCTAATTAACATATTGGAAGATGAGATAATGAGATTCACCTATGGATCCAAACACAATATAGTTCCTATTGATGAATACATTAATGAGATAGGAATACTAACAAATCCTCATCCTCCTTACGTGTAAGCCATAAAAAAATATTTCATATGGGATCTTTCAATACAAAAGTCCCACATCAATCTAATCATATGTTCCAATGAAATTTTCTTCATCTTATGATATGTATTTTTCTCACATCTTGAATGGCTCATGAGGGGTAATATTTTCTAGTTTCCCACATAATTTGTGTAACTACAACATATAAAATATTGGCCTCTACTTAGTGTATAAACAATGACCATATCTTACCCTTCTCAAATGTCCATCCTTCACCATGAGAGATTATTTCAATGGGTTATATTATTAATTAAGAATCTACGAGAAGACTCATTTTCATAAGTGCTAGTCAATTTTGTATTGTCTTACCTTAAATGATATAGATGTCCTCACAAAATGAGGATAAACTACAAGGACAAAATCAGAGTCATATAATGTTAAACTAAATGAAAATAACCTTACTACATGATGTAAAACTTCATTTTATGGTCCCTCCATATGAATGTGATGTATATCACTAGAACTATATGGTCTCTAATTATTACCTCGAATATGATATATAAGATCGATATTTATAGTAAAAACCCAATATCTTCATATTTTTGTTTCTTTATAATTCCCTTAATTTGGCTATACTACCATCAAAACAATATTCATTCATCAGACCAAATACCCAATGAAATAAATCCTCTACCCGAAGGCCCACATTCCCTGTAACCATTACTATCTTTTCTGTGTGGAAATATTTATGTCCAATCTACTCATTAGATCACATTACCAAAAAGCTAATTTCAATGTATGGAGGAACATACTCCCTAATGTAATCATTATATCTACTTTATTTGGATATATCTCAAATGAAATTAGTTTTTTGATTTGTGGGATAGATTCATACTATCAAAGACCACTATTTTCATTGGGATATACTCCCTTGAAGTTCATCTATAAAGGGCCGCTCATAAATAATTCCCACCCCAACCATCTCTAATAAAATTTCATCCTGAAATTATATTCCCCATGAATTTTAAATTATTGTAATTGGTTTTTATCATTATAACTAGAAAGGCATGATGTGTCATGTTAATCAACACTAAACTATGTGGCTGTAGATTCACATCAGATGGATACATATGATTCCAATTTTCTAATCCAAATAATAAATAATAACTATAACCATAAATGATATTAAATTATAGAGTTTCCCATTACAAGTCTTTAAACTAAAACCCCACCCCTTTACCAGATAAATGAGGTAATAGAGAAGATTTATTGTATAAAAATGTGTTATAATTAATTTACAACCATATTAATTTAATATCATTCCCAAGGGATACCAGTAATGTTATTAACATGACTGATAGTGATTCATTAACACATCCAAAATCTATTTTAGAGACTCAGATTATAAAATTATACCTCCAAAAGTTATGAATGATCCTAACATCAAATACTCTTAGTTTGATGTACCTTTAGGTAGTCACTAATACATCTCAGTGACCACCAACCATTGAAAAGCATGTTCGTTGAATAATTAAAATCAATGTTTAGTTAATAAACTTAATAAAATAAAATGGTTAACCCTAGATAAACCATATAATTAAATGGATGCCCAGTTTTAAAATAATATCACCACTTTCAGCTTCAATTTTTGACATGAATATGAGGTCAAAATAAAATTGGTGAACTCGATGTTGATCTAAAAATAAATAACATGATCAGTGTTAAAATAAAATACCCATTTATTTATTCCCATTTCGATGTAAAATTTGATATTTTTTTAAAACTGATGTGAATCTTATAATCATGATGATAGTCACTGTTAAAATAACATCACCACTGGCGGATCTACATTGTGACACAACAAAAGATAATTTTTAACTCTATGTTAATAGTATAATAATGAAAATGGAATATTTTACATATTAATATTATATTCAAGTAGTTTATATGTTTAAATTCTTATATATAATATTTCATTAATGGGTATTCTTGTTCTTGGATGTCTGTTGATGTTGGAAGCCTTTTAGATATCTATTAGATGAAAATAAACGACTTTATATTCACATGATCATTATTATTCACCATCTAATGAAAAAATATATTCCACTATTAATCGATAGAGAGTTATTTTCGACTATGTATCTTCAATGATAGGTTTTTAACATCTGGGTTAGGGTGTACCATCGCAATGGAACAATCCTGACACAATAAGAAACTAAATATAGTATTTCTATTCTAATTTCTAAGAATCTAACAATTAAAAGGATTATGTCTATTAAATAGGTGTAACCCATGACCCCACTATCCATTTTGGGATCCTTTTCCCCAAAAAGTGATAGTGTATACATCTTGTACAAATGGGAGAAGTTGAGAACCCTTTGGTGAAACCACTACTTCTGATGTGCAAAGGAGGGATCCCCTACACAATGACTCTCCTTATCTAAAAAAAACACCCACTCTTAGTTAGCCTATTTGGGAGATTGAAAAATATATATATATATATAACCTAGTTACTCTTTCTTGGGAAATCCAAATGTCTCATTGATTGTATATGGATACAAAAACAAAGGGACCAGTTTATATATTTATTCCATATAAGATATGTCATACGGATATCCCTGTAACTCTATCTATGATTGTGGGAAATAATCGTCAACATATTTTAATGGCCAAAAGAATTCAGGTACATAATCCTACTTGTTCTAATAAAATATTACATTATCACACCTCAAAGTTGATTTAATACGGGGAATATATTCCATCCCTGATTTTAGAGGTTGGCTTGAATATTAGGTTGAAAACTAAAAATCAGGATTGGTTGTATACTCCCATTCATTCTAAGTTTCATGGGATTATTATGGCGATCAATTTTAGGAAAAATTCTATCCCTACTATTATATCATAAAATTCTTAACATACTTTGTATTTTACCCAATAATTGGCCCATATCCCTTAAAATATTTGAGAGAGTCATCATTATATTCTAATAGTGAATCATTGAATAAATAAGAGTGTTCCAATTCATAAAGGTTCCCACCAATAATATATAACACTAGAATCTCCATGAGGAGAACCTAAAGAAATCAATTTATAGGAATCACATACAAATAATAGGCAGGATTATATTCATACTCTAATAGGTGTTAGTTTTATTAAGGCTATAAAATACATATCAATTGTAGACCAAGATTCTCTTGAGTCCTCATTATCTGGAAGATGCAATATTTACCATGGATTTCCTCCTCATGGATACATAGATATAGATCATGCAGACTCCTCCCTAAATATCTATTATGTAAATCCTTTTAATAGTGATATCTCACACTAAAAATGATATCCTCCCATTTTCAAAGTACCATTGTATACTGAGGTACATTAATAATTATGATTAAATATATAAAATTACCCATTAATAGCTAATAATCCTTTAATATAGTCAATAGATAGTTGGTGGAATCAATCTTCATCTATAACTCACATAGGACACATGCCATAATATTTAGGAAAACAACTTTTATGGTATAATAAGTTATATGAATATTCTTGTGAAATGAGGAAAATATCACACACACATATATATATTTAGAGCAAATGGTGATAAATTAAATCATGTTTTAAGCTATAGAAACCTCCCAATATGACATTCCCTAAGAAATTTAAGTGAAATGTGAACACTATTTGTACCTCAACATAGGGATAAATCATCACAAACTCAAGTAAAAATTTATTCTCTCTGGGGGATAAAAATATCATATTAATGTGTTATGAGATCACTTTCTCCATGTTTAGTTAAAAGAATTTTTTGATTGCATGATCCCCAAGGTCAAAAAAATAATACTTTACCATTCTTATAGAAATTGATTGAAGATAATCAAATAGGTAATTGTGATTGATTCATCTGAAATAAGAATCATAGTGAGGAGTGAGTATGAATTAGTACATTTTACTCCACTCCTTTTTAGAAAATCATATTGAAGAAGAAATCTTGAAATTATATTTCCTATAGAAAACTTATTATTCCAATAGGTGAATATAATGACTAGTGGATCCAATAAAATAATTATATTTTTTAAAGATAAAAAATGGCACACACACTGGGAATGATCCATCAATAGGTTACTGCATCAGGATTTTTAGAAAATTTAAAATGTTCTCCCAATTGAAAACAAACGGACCCCAACTATGGAGAATGATCTGGTGGAATGTGTACCACATTCAAAAATTATGTTTCATCCAAACCAAACCCATACAAAATAATATAATATTCGAATGGAAAACATATTAATCATCATCGTAAATTAAGAAGAAATCCCTACACACAAGGTTGGGGTAATTGTCATCATATCCACCAATGTGACTGCCTCTCATATCATTAAAAGACGAATTTGTTTTGATATAATGGATGTTGAGACTATTAATCCTAATCCAATATGGATGGGGGAATTTATATCATCATTACTACTTCTATAACCCTTAGGATAATGAAATCCATATAAATATATGGATGCAGTACTTGCATCATCTAGAAAACCCTCACTAGTAGGGCTAAGTGAATTTATATAATTACCACCTCCCCTACCATGGGAGTTGGTTTTAACCTAGCTCTGATAAGTATCACATGTTTTACCCCTATAGTTATTTACAATTCTTGTATTTCCTAACCTTTATGGTCCTACATGACAATAATATTTAACAAATAATTGTGGGTAACATTTAAAAATACACTCAGTGGGGAATTAGATGGAGGAAACATCAAACCCTAATGTTTTTATAAGCCCAACATACCTTCAAATAAAGAGAATTCAAGAGAAAAATATGAACTATCATTTAATGAATATCTATAGGATATAGTAACTCTATAAAATTTAGATATATATGATGATATGATTATGGCTACCTATTATGAATCAGTTAATTACCAAGATACCAATTTGTAAGATGAAAATAATGTTCTAGAATAATTGGAAAGAGAGGGATAGTTAACAGTGACGTTTACATTTAGCTACATGAGGAGAGTGACTATACAAGACAATAGAGAAAATCTTAGAATTTGGGTCCCCGGAGTACCCATATAAAACTCTTCAGAGGTGTGTTATATAGTGATTAAGAGAAATGGGTGGAATTATCTTAGGCTCTCCTTGAAGAAAATGATAAACCTTCTTCTGAGGATAATATGGCATGAGATGAAGATGAGATAAATAAATTGAAACAGATCCATTATAGGATTGATTGTATAAATATCATCAATAGATATAATCTAATAGTTAGAGATAATATATCCAATTATTTGAAGTTTCACATATAGATAGAGCCACTTTTCTAAATAGGGAATGGTGTATATATCTTATTTGTTTTTAAACGAGAATAACCTTTTCACAAACACTGACAGCTACAGGCTCTCAGGATTTTCCTCCATTAGGACATTAACTTCCAGCACTTTATTCCAATTATCCTAAAACCATACAACATTGTTTTGAATAGAAAACCGTGTGATGTAGGTTGAATCGATCCTCACTTAATGTAAATTATCAGGATCACCCTCATTCTATGGTACATATTTTTTTTTAACTCTACCCAATCCCAAATCCCTATGATGTAATCCTGAGAGGGAAATCATGCTCTCACAAAATAAGAGAGAGATAGAGAATTACTATAACTGTGCAATCATTAAACCTCCTCCACCCAAATTTAGTGGACTGGATTTTTTATCCTTTAACCACACAAGAGATCTAGAATTAAATATTATACCTTTTTTAAAAATTGTAGCCCCATGTTAGGAATAATTGAGTATAAATATATGGGAAAACATAGATTTTTCATATAGATATTTGACTTCTGATCTCATTTCTTGTATAAAAACTTCATCAGTTGAAAAATTGTGAATTGTAATGATATATATTTCCAATTTTTATATTATTTCATCTCTTCATGGAGGATGTCCGAAATATTTCACATTTAAAATATAAATATAATAATAATTATTGAGTCTTATATTTTTTTGGTAGAAGATTGGGTTCCATGTATTCCCAAGATACGTAAATTTCAAAGAATTATCTTATAGATTAAGAAATATATAATTTCTATATTGGGCAGACAAAATATCTCATCCCATTAAAATTTTCTAAAAGGTTTAGATAATTTTTATAAAAAGATCAACAACTAGAGGAAAATATTTTCAACAAGAGGGATAATACATATCCCATGTAAGTCAACTAGGAAAGGAAAGTGGGTATGATAGAAGCAGGCATAGTCATAATCAAGCATGAATTAATGTTGAACCCTACTAAAAATCCTACCCAATATCAAGCAACACCTCTCCTAGAATGAAAAAAACAACTACAATATCATTGACTCTAATGGAGGAGTGGTTGGGTTCCTTTAAGTTGTAAATATAAAATGAATAAGAACTGTTTATTCTGGAGGGATCAGAATATAGGATATTTTATCCAATATTATATAAAATTATACTCAAATTGAAAAAATTATTGAAGAGAAAGGATTATTTTTCTTAAATAAATAACATTATTTTACTTATTAACAGATATTTGGATATAATATACATGGATGGTTTGTATTCAATTACATACTTTAGCCAAGGTATGATTTGAATGAACAAAACCCCTCAAATGGATCAAGTTGAAATACCACTTTGGGAAAATTATCATTAATCTAATGTATATGGTTTTCCATTGGGATATAAAATTCAATATTATTCAGGTAAGGCAATGGATTCACATACAAGAAACAATTCCATCATTATATTTTTAATTATTGAAATATTTAGTGAAATGGAATATTAGAGTGTCATATAGATTTATATACCCATTAGATGCTTGTGATTCATTGTGTATGAATGAATGTTATCAAAAAGTGATGGAAAGGAATTGGAATTATATAATATTGAATAGGTCACTAACCCAAATTGTTTAAAATTTACTACTCTTATTCCATAGAATATTCTTACCAATGACTATATATTTTCCATTAAAAAAATTTAGGCACTGAATAAAACCATGTAAGATATCATGTTTTCCATATCCCATATTAACATCATATGAATTCATTTTTTTCATGATATCTATTTTATTTATATTATTTTAATGGTAGCCGTATAATTATGGGTTATCAATTATAAACGATGATCAAAAACCATACCCAAGATCTAATTGGTTAACATTATACATTATCCCATCATATCACAATTTTTTTGACTATAAATCCCCCACATCATATCCCCAATCTCTAAAGGCCAACCTTTTTCCCCCATACGATTATAATTTCCCTAATGTTTCCAAAATGTAATCCTTTTTTTGAATTATGAAAACATTCTTTTTCATCCTAATGTAGTTTCCCCTATATTTTTCTTAGTGGATATTTCCTCATTCACTATTAGAAATAAAGTTTATCATCATAATTTGGAGCAATAATGTTACTCATGATCTCAATAGTGAGATGGTGGATATGAATAGATGGATATAAGGTATTCCCCTACATTATTTGAGGATATTGTCTCCATGATGTTAGATGATCTCAAACCACCAATAATATGCATATTACCTACCAGATTAAATTAGCATCACCATGAATCCCAATGAACGAGAAAAATATATCTCTATTATGAAACAACAAAAGGATGTTTTTAATGTAATTATACTGATATTCATGTGTTAGAACCTATGGTAACAAACCTATTATATGGGAAAAGTAGAGAATCACCATGATAATAAGTAGAAAAAAGAAGAATGAATTTTAGCCTTACTAACTGAGTAGAGGCCATGATTGATAGGTTAATCAATCAAAACCTTATTTGGGAATTTCAACATTTTAAATGTCTAGATAATGTTATACTGGTAAAAAAAATGAAAACAAAAATCATTGGTTTCATTGATTTTAGAGACCTGAACCATTATTTTATGAAATATAACTTTCCAGCCCCAATCATGGAGTTGTTTATCCATGTAACCACTTGACTTCTGGAGTGTTACTTATTGTATTGATGCAATATTTCTAATTATATTCATATAAATCATGAATATGGAGATGAAAATCCTTTTAGATCACTCCTAGGTGTTTACTTCTATTGCATAATTCTCTTCAGTTAGAAAAATAGTAACACCACATACCAACCATACATGAACTATATATTCAAGATCATTATAGATAAGATCATGGAATCCTATATTGATTAAATAATGGTCAAATAACCTTAGTTATATAATCATCTTAATGAACTTGACATAGTGTATAGTAAGTTGTGACTAAATAATTTTAAAAGGAATGCCTTAGGGATTACCTTCAGCGTGACATTTGGAAATTTCTTTGGTTTCATGGTATATCATCATTTTATAAAGTTTAGTACTAAGAAAATATGGGAAACCATCAATATAACCGTAACACGAAATATTAATGGGTTTATGTTATTAAAAGGATTTCCTACTTATATTAGAAGATTCATCATTTATCTGTCTAGAATATTTTTTCCCTTTAGAATTTTTATAATGATAGAAATCACCTATATGTGGGATGAAGGTTTTCAACATTTCTTTTATAACCCAAAGTAGTATAATCAAAAAAATCAATTTCTAATACCAACTATTTAATGGAAAGTACCATTATTTATATAGAAACTCAATATAGATCACCTAGTTCAATACTTTATCAGAAGAATAAAAAATGTAGATAAAATATCTTTATTATCTTAAAACGATAATGATTGATGGTGAATACAGATATTCTAGAGTTATTAATAATTTATATGGGGGGATATTTTATGTATATAATACCAATCATTATTTTTAACACCGTGATGTTTTTTGGTGTTTATCACTAACCGACATGGTAAATCATCAATCCTCCAATGCTGATATGTTTACTAGCATCCTAGGTAGTCATAATACAGTAGTTCAATATAAATTTTACACCACCTAAAAATTTTAAGTGGTAGACATTGGTATAAATTCGTCCAAAACATGTAGTCTTAGAGAATACGAAAAAAGATCAATAGATTCTTGATAATGAATCCTTGTACAATCTGAACACCCCAATATATGGGAGATACAATTTGATGAAGTTTTCAAGATTCACATGGGAAATTGTATAGATTAACCAATGAAAATAGGGTATTTTGGGAACTTTGTATATTTATAATGTTAAGAAAATCCTAACATTTTTTTCATAATTATTATTTCACGAAAATGAATCAGAGTCTAAAGAAGTAATCATTAGTTGGGAGCTATCCACTAAATATTTTCTGATTTACTTATAAACTAATAGAAATTTATATACTGTAATTAAGCATATCATTGGTGAATATTTCATAAAATGGAGGAACTACTCTTTTTTTATCATACCTATTTATTAATAGCATAATTATCCTAAGATCTAACTCGAAACTATGTCCTACGAAAAAAAATCAAAATGACGAATTATCATGTAATATGGATGTCTTGGTGGATCGAAACCAAAAGACACATTTATTCAAATCCTGCATCATAGGGGTATCAATATAGTCATCAGGTATAAAATCGACAACATTGATGATATTAATGATTCTATAGGTCTTGATAAGATGATATCACCATCAATTAATTTTGTTAATATATGGATGTCCCCTATAAGGAGGAATCTATGATGCTTGATCTGTTCAAAATATACTACTAGGAAATAACATTTCCAATTCCTTGTGGAATATTCAGTTATTTAGGATTGTCTAAATACATAAGAGTTCAATAATAAATGAGTATTTTATTGTAAGGAACTAAACTTAAACATTACATAATCATGATATTAGTCAAGAATTCACATTGAGGATATTTTCTAGTTTAGATTTTTAGAGAATTAGGCCATAAATTATAAATAACTAAACTATAGAAATAGAAATTGGACACATCCAACAGTATCCATTTCATCCCTATAAAAATATTTTTTTAAAAATAAACATTGTTTCTTTTCATGTTAAACCATTACTTTTCATTGATCCCATCCTTTACTCTATTATTCTTTAAAACTAGTGAATGAAATTTCAAAAGATCGGATGATCATAAAGGGCTCAGTAAGAGATTATTAAATAAGAGAAACAATTATTTTTTTAAAACATGTATACCATGAATACATTATCATAAATTAACACTTTTCACCTTTAAGAAGTATTAAATACACATCATTGAATATAAGTTAATTACATACCATTTTTAAAATTAAAATTTCACCTTAAAACTCACAGAATAAAATATATTACATATAAAGGTAAATAGAGGCATAAATGTACATAAATGGAGTAGCCATACATTCAACTTCCAAACATATTAGTAAATGGAATATCCATAAGACCAACTGCTATTCTCAATTCATTAGAGGTTATAACGTAACCACTTATCCTTGGTTTACCTCGGAACCACCCATCATTCGTTTATCACATAACCACCCATATTTTGTTTATAATCTAACCACCAATTAAATTTAAAAGCATAATTATATAATCATAAAACATAAATGACTTAAATTATCATCATTTTAGTAATAAAATTTCACTTAAAATCACAAAAAATTATTTCAAGATATGGAAATAATCAATCCACTTTCAAAACCACATTCAATACCAAAATATCAAAAAATGGATTAAGGGAATTATTTTTTCTTTTATATAAATTTTGGCTTATAGAGGAATAAAAATACCATTTAATGGTCAAATCAGTGGATAATTCATTGTCACTATATATGATAAAAAACAATCCATTTTAAAAAAACCAATTTAATGCATTTATAAAAGTTATTTTTGAATCAAAGTGTCCCATACAACATTGAATCATTTAAAATAAATTATAGAGTTAATATTTTAAAAAAATTATTTCCATATAAACATTTCCTTAAAACCATTTTGAAAACGCGTTCAATAATTATAACGATTTCAATGTATAAATAATTATCACATTCAAAATGATGTTTTAGTTAAAGTGTCCCTTTACACTTAAAAAAACATGATTAAAGATGATTAAAAAATAACATTAAACAACATATTAAATATCATTAGAATATATTAATTCATGATATAACATATGGAAATGGGTATATAAATAGATTAATGGAAAATAAAGGAGCACAATATCAGGATATGCCTCAATGAATGCAGATTGAGATGAACTCCCTTAGAATGATCATATCATTATATTAAGGATAAATATATGAACTAAATATGTTTGAAAAATATAAATAGAACCAATATAAGTTCTTATTATGTGTAAAATAATCATAGGAAATTCACACATTTTCTGAAAAAAAACTAATGACATGGATATTTAACTCAAAAAATAGAGATTGAGTTAAGATTTCCTTTATCTTGAGTTTGTTTTGTCTCGATGGTTATTTATTTTAAGAAATAATTAAATTAGGTTAATTTAATTTTTCATGATAACCTTTTTAATGTTTATTATTACTATTTATTCACTTATAACCATGTTAAAAAATTTATATAACAATTTATGTTCATATAAGAAATTTTGTTGACATTCAGTACTTTAGTAAAAAATGACCATGTTTGGATGTAAATTGTCAATGTGGTAAAAATTCCATCATCTATAGAATATTTTTCATGATTTGGATACCATATATATGAAGTATGTAAGTATTTATAAAATATATAATATTTGGTAATAATAAATGAATTGCACCATTCATTGAGGCGGTAGGCCATACGTACGCATGAACAGTACTTTAATTTCATTGTCATATTATAATAATAAAAATAAAATGTTATGTGTGTAATAATACCAGTGTTATATTAATTTCATGTATGTATCATAGGTTTAATAAAACCATCCTTCATATATTTAACATATTGCAGGAACGATCCATATCGCTTTGAGGGGTGGTAGTCCACACTTCCTCAAAACAAATTATCGTATTTATACAAAATGAAAAGAAAAAAAGGGATGTTTAAAAAAAAATTTAAATAATCATAGATAAAATATAAAATATATATATATAATATAATATGTAAAAAAGTCCCCATTATAATGGCCACCAAGAGTGTTGGTAAGGAAAAATTTAACATTCATTGTTTCGTGAGGTAATAGTTCGCCGTACACAAATTCAGTATGTTTGTTACACCTTAAATGGAGGTGTGTGTATTTGTATACAAAAAAATAGAATAAAATCATAATAGTATATTTTGGATACTGGTGTTTTTATGTAATCATAGAATAAGATATGTTTACGGAGTGGATAATGGAAATGAAACTAAAAAGAAACATAGAAGGCGTCACCACTTAATTGGGTATGTTTATTTGGATTATAACAAAATGATTCCTTGGGTAGATTTATACCCTAAGTGAGGATTCTAATATGTGGTAAGGGTTTATAGGAATATTTTTGGGAATTTATTAGTCGAACCAAAGTGTTCTTAAACAATAACCATTTGAGAAGAGAGGGTACCTTTTTATAATATAGGAACGGGGCACCCTTGGAACCTCTTAAATTATTTAAATAATATAAATTCATTTTTAATGAAAACAACTACAACATGAGAAATTTCATTGATAAGATGAGTAATCGTTAAAATAGTATCATCTAATAATTTTCATAAATGTATTGATTTTATTTTAAACCTTATCTCTTCAGTTGACCCATAATTATTTTCATTTAATTTTAATTATGGTAATGAAATTTTAAATATTAAGAGGTTATTAATATTACTTATATGCGAAAATTTACCATAATTGGATAATTAAGGATATTTTAGACCTTATTGTAGTCAATTTTTTATTTTAAAGGGTTTTTAGGATTCTTAAACCATTTAATAAATTACAATTTTTATAAAAAACATTTATTTAAATTTCTACACTATTCATTTTATTTAATTTAAATAAAATCTAAAAAGAGAGATAACATCATAAAAAGAATTTAATAGTCTAATAACAAGTCATATTCACTATGTAAAATTTTGGATAATGTAATTTATGTCAAATAATATATATTTTATTATTTATAGTATCATTTATTTGATTTCTTCATTAAGAAGGCAATCAATGCATCATCATTGTGTCATAATTAAATTTAATTATTTAAAGTCTAAAAATTATAAAAAAATTCATTTCTTTAGGAAATATTTTTATATCTCCATTGACTATTTATAGTATAAGATATAATTTATGTAAACCCATTATAATTTTTTTTAGTATAATGATTAGTGTTCAAAACATATTTTCCTTTACTTTAAATTAAATGTTATAAGTTTCATAATCACACCCAACTCGATTCGAAATGCTAAATATTCATCCATAAGGGTTTCGTGGTCGAAAATATGTAATAAAATAGTATTATGACATGTTTTAAGGTAGTTTTATGTTATTATAATATTATTTTTACCCTTATTTACCTTATAAAACCTTTAACCGTGGTAAATAAAAATAATTACATGATTTACTATTCATATTGTCCAAAAATAAGAGGAAAATATTTAAAAAAAATTAGAACTTATGATTCCAAATATTGAATCCATTTTTCCAAATTCAAAACACAGAGCTTAATGTAATTAGTTCAAAATTAATTATCATTGTCAAAAAAATGGTTATTTTAAAAGTAAAAACCATCAAAATATGAACATGTGTTTCTATAAAATTTTAAAGTGAAATTACATACATTGACCAAAATTTGATTAAATAATAAAAAATAAATCCAATTTCACTTTTAAACCAATTCAATGGATAATCTATCTATATTATATAAAGAGATGAAAAGACAGTATTGAATTAAAATACAGTATGTTTCACTATTCATTAAAATATTAATTTTATCAAAAAATTACCAAAATTTCAACAAAAGTAAAATTTTATGTCCCTATTCTAAAGAAGAAGTTTATTTTGTCAGATAGAACTGAAAAAGTGCCAAAAACAATTTTAAATGTGTTCTCCATTAAGATGTGGAAAAAATGTCTTTTTTGAAAAATACTTTTTTATGCTTAAAATTTTGGTTGTCTTTATATATGTTCTATAAAATATATAATATGAATTTTAAACATTACATGAGATTATATTTCAATAATATAATCCAAAAATAGTGATATTATTTTGTACATGTAATTATTCTCATTAAAATATGTTTTTATAAGAACACATCCTTTATATTATATTGGTATTATTTCCATTTTTTATAAATTTGGTAACCAATGAATCGTTATATAAATATGGGTAGAAAATATAATAATAAATCAGTTATTACTATTCATTATCTCTATTCAAATGTCTAGGTTATAATGGAATCATTTAAATAATACAATTTATTTTTTTGTTTAATCTAAATGTAGCATATTTTGTACGCTGTAGAACATAGTGTTTCTTTCTTAAAACATGGGATGTGACATCCTAAACCCTTTAAAAAATATTTCCCTCACAATTTGAATATGGGGTCAGTAATTAGGGTATGAATTTTCAAACAACCTTTATTTCAAACCCACATTGTAAAAGAGGTTAATAAATTTACAACTTTAAAATAAAGAAAGAAAATGTCAATGGTCACCAGATGTAAGACATACTAGGATTACTTTTAGGAAAACATGGATATGGTAGTAAAACTAACCATATTGTTCTTGTTGGAGAGAAATAGAAAAAATAATGAGATAAAGGTTAAAAGTAAAAAAAATAAAAAAATTGTGATGGGTTAAATGATCATTTATTTCAAAATATGAAAATTAAACAAAAAATGTTTTTGTTTTAATATCTTTTTCATAAAGATGAGGAACTTATTATTGAGAATTACTAATAACATAAGGGAAAATGCCTACTTGTCAATTTTATTTTCATCCTTTAATAAATTTATACAAAAAACCCATTTTTTCTGTAATGGATGAGTATTCATGATGACTTGGTCACACTTAAAGAAATAGAATCAACTTCTAGAGAATCACGTAATCCCCAAAAGATTAAATATCTATTCAACCAATATTAAAATATATACCAAAACAAATTTTTTGAAAAATCATATTATCCCCCCCCAAAAAATAAACCATTTTATAAAGAAAAACTACATTAAAATATCCAAAAAGTCAATAGTAATTTCCAATGTTAAAAAAAGACCATTTGATAAATAATTATCCTTAAAATTCGTCAAAATAATCAAAAATATGACTAAGACCCAAAAATTAGAGGTTTTTGATAACGTAGTATTCCGAGAAAAATTGTTACATTTATCTCCAAATAACATCAAATGATCTTAATGTCTCATACCGAAAAGGAATTAACTGAATCTCATTTTCTCCAAGTTAGTTTTATCACTTCCATAAATATCATAAATCACCATAATTACATAATTAAATAAAATATTTCTCCAAAAATAATTCAATATTAATTACTAAAATAAAATCCCATAGTATTATATTTACCTTAATAATAAAAATTTTCAAAAATATTAAACTTCTTCCAATATTACCTTTATCACTTAATCAAAAAATAATTTTCCAATCCGATGTTTATCAATTAAATAAAATATTTTTCTCCCAAATATAATTATTATTAATAAATAAAATCATTTAACTAAAAATAATAAGTCATACTAACCATGGACTACACATAGGCCAGTGGTAGGAGATACACCTTTATCACCCATCAATTGTGGGATAGACCCCTAGAGCCTTACCAAATAAGACAATTTTCCACCCATCCTTTATATTTTACTTTCCTAAAATAATATAATTCATATAATATTACAACAATATTATAAATAAATAAAAAATAACCATAAAATGTTTCCAACCAAAAGTGTTTTTTGATACCTCGTATTTTGCACCATAATAACTAATTACCCTTGATTTCTTCAAAGGTGATTGTATCTAAAAATAACATTAGTCAACTTAATATTTGAGATCATAGAGCCTAAAAATAGCTTTATAAGACATTTATATTTTGATCAATATCTTAGTTATAAACCCATGATGACATCCCTACCTCCTATGAAAACATCTTAATCTATAAAGTTTCATAAACCATCCCCCAATTGAAATATTAAGGCCTTTGACCATAAACATTAAATAATATTCAGATAAATCATGAATTCACATTGAGGATCATTTAAAATTTAAAATGTTTTATAATTAGGCCATAAGTCATACATAAAGAAACATAGAAATGCCAAGTGGTATCTTCCAACAGTATCCATTTCTTTCGTAAAAAATCTTTCAAAAAGAAACATGGTTTGTTTTCACAATAAATCCTATCCTTTCCTTGATATCATCCATGACTCTATTCTTATATAAATCGTTTGTTTTTTTTCAAATAATTGGATGAGCATAAAAATCATAGTAAATGATACAAAAAATTGGAAAACTATTAGTCTTAAGAAAAATTTGAAACTATGAATATTTTATCATAAATTAATCATTTTCACCTATAAGAACAAGTAAATTAACATAACTAAAGATAAGCTCATTTTTTACCATTTTTGTTATCAAAATATCACATTAAATCCCATAGAAAGAAACATTTAACAATGGATGGTAATTGATGACAAAAATATACATAAATGGAATAACTATATTGTCAACTTCCACACATATCACTAAATGGAATATCCATATGGCTTAATTCTATGATTAATTCATTAGTGGTTATAAAGTAAACACAAATCCTTGGTTTATCACAGAACCACTTATCTTTTGTTTATCACGTAACTACCACTTTTTCGGTTTATCTAGTAACCACTCTTCAAATGTTCATGTACCATTATATAATCATAAAACATAAATGATTTCAATTATCAACATTTCACTGATAAAATCACCTTTTCAATCACAAGAAAACATTTCAAGATATTGAGATAGCCCATCCACTCTCAAAACCATTTCCAATACTAACACACCCAAAATGGGAATAAGGGATTTACTTTTCTTTTTAAAAACATTTTATCTTTTAGAGGAATCCAAATTCCAAATAATGGTAAAAGAGGCGGATACGTCTTTTTCACCAGTTACATTAAAAAATAATACATTTTCAAAAACTAAGTTATAGTATTTATAAAAGTGATTTCAAAATCATAGTGTCCCATACCACATCGAAAATGTTAAAATAAATTATAGAATTAAAATTTAAAACATTTATTTTAATAAAAATAAATTCATAAAACAATTTTTAAAACATGGACATTAATGATAATGATTTTGATGAAAGAATATTTAAAACTTTTAAAATGATGTTTTAGTTAAATATCCCCTTACCACTTGAAAAACACTTGAATAGAAATAATTACCAAATAAAATTAATAAAAAAATAAAATATCATGAGAATATAGAAATTCAGGATATAACTTGTCAAAAGGGTGGTATATACAGAGTAATGGATAATAATGGTGCACAATATCAAGATATGCCTAAATGAAAGGATATTGAGACAAATTCCTTTACAACGATCATATAATTATATTAATAATAAATCAATGAACTAAATAAGTGTGAAAAATATAAATACAAACAATATAATTTTATATTCAGTGAAAAAAATCAGATTTCATTCACAAATATTCTTGAAATAACAAAACTAATGACATGGATATTTAACTCAAACAATTAAGATTGTGTTAAGATTCCCTTACCATTATTTTGAATTGTCTCTAATGATATTTATTTTGTTAAATAATAAATATAGGATAATTTATAATTTCATGAGAACATTTTTCAGGTTCATTATTCATTTTATATCACTTATTTCCATGTAATTAAAATTACTTAATTATTTATGTTCATATTAGACTTTTTGTTGATATTCAGTACTTTAGTTGAAAATTAACTTGTTTAGATATAAATTGTCCAAGTGGTCAAAATTACATAATTTTTTATAATATTTATAGATATTTAAATATCATAAATATCTTGTATATATGTATTTAGAATATCCATAATATTTGGAGGAAAGAAATTAAATGCACCATTCACAGAGATGGTAGGTCGTACTTACGCACGAACACTACTTTAATTTATTTTTCATATTAAATAAATAATAATAAAATAATATGTATATTATACTACTATTGTTATATTATATCAATTTATTAATCATAGGTTTAATAAAACCATCCTTCATACATTCCATTCCTTTTGGGAATGAGTTATATTTTGCTTTAACAGCATGGTAGTCCACACTTCCTCAAACGAAGTTATCATATTTACACAACATTGAAAGCATAAAGATATGTTTTAAATAAAAATAAATAATAATTGAGAAAACATAATATATATAATATTTAATATAGGGTCCATTATAATGGAATCCATGGGAGGTGGTAGGGAAAAATTGAACAGTCACTGTTTCTTGAGGCAGTAGTTCACCGTACACAGATTCAATATGTTCGTTACCCATTAAATAGTCGTTTTTTAAGTGTAGTTTGGAAAAATAGTATAAAAACATTCTAGTATATTAAATATATTGTTTTTGTTATGTAATCATATAATAAAAAAGGTTTATGGAGTGGATAATGGAAATGAAACAAAAAATCGTTAGAGAAAGCGTTATCTCTTAACCGGGTAACTTCTTTTGGTTTATAGAAAATGATTTTATGGAGGGATTTGTGCCCTATTTGAGGATTCCAGAATGAGGAGACAATTTCTGGGAAGATTTTTTGTAGGTATTCACCAATCCAAAGGGTTCTTGAAGTTTTAATATTGGATAAGAGAGGGTACCTTTTTATAGGAGTGGAAAGGGGAAACCTTGTAAAATCTAATATTATTAAATTAATATAAATAATTGTTTTGATTAAAAATGATCCAACTTGATTTATATAAAATATAAGATCAGGGTAGGGAAAAATAACCCTATAAAAATATTTTTATACTTGTATTGATATTATTTTGGACCTTATCTTTTCGGTTTACACTTAATTATTCAATTTTAAAATTAATTGCAGTAATGAAATTATATTTATTAGAAGGCTAATAATTTTACATATATGGAGTAGATTTTCCGTAATTAGATAATTAATTAATTATTATACCATATTGTAGTCAATTTGTGATTTTATAATTTTTTATGATTTTTATATAATTTGATAAATTACTATTTTAAAAAAACACTATTTTTGTCAATTTTCACACAGTTCATTTAATTGAAATCGAATAAAATCCAAATAGTGAGTTAACATAGATAAAAATAATTGAATAGTCTTAAACTATTTTAAATTAACATATTAAATTATTTTATGACATAAATTATGTCAAATAATATTTATTTTAATATTTATAAAATCATTTATTTGATTCCTTCATTAATACGGTAATCAATGCATCATCACTGCGTCATAATTAAATTTAGTTATTTAATGTCTAAACACTAAAAATAAAATACATTTCTGTTGAAAATATTTTTATATTTATAATGAATATTTATAGTCAAAGTGACAATTTATATAAACCAATATTAAAATTGTTTTAGTAAGAAGATTCTTGTTTATTACATGTTTTCTTTTATGTTAAATTATAACTTACAAGTGTCATTATCACCCCAAGTGAATTTCAAATGCAACATTTTTTTCGCAAGGGTTTTTTTTCTCATCCATAAGTTATCAAATAGTATTATTATATGTTTTGGGATAGTTTTATATTATTATAATATTATATTTTCTCTTATTTACCTGAATTAACATTTAACCATGGTAAATAAAAATAATTACTAAAGTAACTATACAAAATGTAAAAAAAATTAAAGGAGAATATTTTAAAAAATTCGGACCTTAGGATTCAAAATAAGGAATCAATTTATTAAAATTAATAACAGAAAAATTCAAATAATTAATTTAAAATTAAGTCCTGCAGTCAAAATGAAAAATTAGATTTTTAAAAAGAAAAAACCATCAAAATATTGACATGTGTTTGTATCAACATTCAATGTGAAAATAATTCAAATAAAATAAATTGAATTAGATGATAAAAACATAATCCAATTACTCTTTAAAATCGATTAAAAGTACAATCTGACTATATAATAAAATTAGTAGAAAAGGTGGGTATGAATTAATATGTATTATTTTTCACTACTCCGTAAAATATGAATTTTATTATAAAAATACCCAAAATTTTAATAAAGTTATTTTTTATGTCCCTATATCGAATAAAAAGTTTATATAGGAAAATAAAACATATAAATGTGTCAAAATGACGATTTAAAATGGGTTATCCATCAAAAGGTGGAAAAATGCCTTAATTGAAAAATAATTATTTTTTGATTAAAATTTGTTTTTGTTGGGTCAACTAGGTTAGATACCCTAAGAGAGAGGAAGAATTAGGGCATGAATGATTAAAAAATATATTCCTATTGATCTTGTTTCATTGTTAGAAAAAACTCACTTATCTCTCCTTCCCATTGCTGATAATGAAAAAATCATAAAGAAAGTATATCACATAGTAATTTTACTTGTTTCACCCTCACTTGGCTATAATCAGGGAGAATACATCAGAAATGTATCGATCTACCAAATCCACTAAAAGTGAACAGCTGTTTACAATGTTCAAAGAGGACTCACTATCCCACCTAGTTTACAACCCCTCACAATATAAAATTTAACTTCTCTGTCAAATGAAGGGTGCTTAACGATTCGTCAGAAGATCCACTCATATTTTAGAGAGATTCCTATTTTACAACCACTCACAATATGAATTCTCAGTGATCTCTCAACTGAATTGTGCTCACTACTTCATCATAAGATCCACTCACAATTTAATGAACTGTAGGTCCCTTCATTATCACAAATGAATACATATTCTTATATATGTAGATGTTCTATTGAAGTTCCACTTTCATCCACTGATGAATAAAACATTACCTCGTGTGTAATGGGAAACATTCCAACTTTCACACAACCATAGAATTACTAGCCTGCTTCTCCAATCCCGGTATATAGGTGTCACTAAACCACTTGCATGGCACTCCATTCTACAACACAAAACTTGGGAGACTCGCACCCATTTAGGCCCAAACCAATATTGGTGGGAAACTATCAACTAGAAAACATATCCAATACTAGCATAGAAGTGTATCCAAACCACCTACACAAAACTACCTACTTTAATTTAGATCTTGGGTGATTCACACACTTTTATGGCCAAACTAATGTTGGTGCATAACTATCAGCTGGCGCACTTCTCCAAGCCTAGCACGAATGTGTCACCAAACAACCAGTGCGACACTCCATTCTTCAACTCATATCTTGGGAAACTAACACCCTTTTTTTCTCAAACCAATGTTGGTGGGAAACTATCAACTAGCCTGCTACTTCTTAATATCTTTATTCTTGCACGACCAAACAACCACTTGCATGCCCAAAACTCCTCAGTGACTGGAGCTTTAATTTTTAAATGTTTTGAGCATCGTGTTTAATGAGGTGGGGTATCCCTATATTTATATGCATTCTGATCACCCTGAGTGCGGATGTGCAAGTCTCCTCCCGGCGCACATGTCCATCCATCTTAGCCTATTCCGCCCTAGTCACCATGTGCGCCCAAACCAAACATTGGGCTCCCCTCTTTATTTTCCATATTTTTATGTTTTTATATTGAAAAAAATATGGAACACAACTTTTGAGCCTCCAAGACACGTTCATATAAGACCATTTTCAACAAACGGTTCCACCTTGTATCTACTCTTTTTGTACCACATACTAATCATTCATTCCATTTTCGAGGTTCTTATACTGATATAAGATAGTAAAAAACATCTCTTGATCTTTACAACTCACCATGTAAACCCCCTTTTTCAACAAAATTGAACATCATGGTCTGTTTTGTCAACAAGAACAACATAGAGGCCCACTTAGTCCACAATCACAATCAACTCAAAAATACTTCAATGATCCCTTGATAGATTTGTCCCAATAGTTTTGTTCTTATATATTGTATAGAAAACTTATAAAATGAATTTTAAACATCACATTGAGTTTATATATCATTTATATAATCCAAAAACAGTGATATGGGTTTATAAACATAAATATTCTCATTTGAATTGGTTTACATAAAATCACGTTCTTTATATACAATTGGTATTTATTTTAATTTCTAATAAATTTGGTAAATAATGAATCTTTATATAAACATGTGTAAACCATATTTTCATAATTTAGTTAAAACTATTCATTATCTACATTATAATGGAAAGGTGAAAATGGTATCATTTAAATAATACTATTTAGTTGTTTGTTTAAGCGTGATGTAGCATGTCATGTACTCTATTGAAAATAGTGTTTCTTTATTAAAACTCGTGATCTTACATCCCCACTTTAGTAAATTTCATCCTCGCAATTTGAATTTGGGTTTGGTAACAAGGGTATGAGTACTCAAAATACCATTGTTGCAAATTCACTTTGGGAAAAGTTTTAATAAAACTACAACTTTAAAATAATGAAAAATATGTGAAAAGGCCATCCTAGATGAAACATACTAGGATTCCATGCCGGAAAACATGAATATAGTATAAGAAGTGTGTAACATCCCAGGTAAATATAGAATATGACATTTTCATATTTATTAATATTTATGAATAAAATATTAATATTTCTTTAAAGGGGATTCTATGTTTGATGGCGTACCCAATACGCAACAACGAGTTTCATTGAAATCTTATGTTGCACACTAATAATATAATAATGTTATTTGAAATGGTAGTAAACGCCTAGCTATTGTAATGGAGGGAATGAATAGAACAAACTAAAAGATGATTATATATGTTTGTTAAATATTTTAACAATTACCCAATAAATGATAGACTCTTAAAATGCGGATGAATCCAATTTTAAGCATAAATATTCTAATATTCTTTAAAATGTCGATTAACCACCTTTTGATGGAATGCCTTTTTTAAATCTACTTTTTGACACTTTTATATGTTATATTTGAAAAAATAAAATCCTTCTTTAGAATGAAGACATGAAAAGTTACTTTGTGTAAATTTTTGGTATTTTTCCGATAATGTACATTTTTTAATGAATAGTTAAAAATGCTTTATTTTAAATCAAAACCTCCTTTTAATATAATTTATTTTTATTATTAGATTATATTTTTAATTGGTATTAAAGTGTAATTATAATATATTTTTACCATTTAATCCAATGGTGGTCATTTGAATTAATGTCACATTGAAAATGCACATAAATAAGTATCAATATTTTGATAGATATTATTTCTTCAAAACACGCTATTTTTTTCGACGGTAGGAATTAACTATATAATTTATTAATGATACTTCTATGTTTTGAACATGGTAAAATGGACATCATTTTTGAATTTGGAATATAAAATATAGCTTAGGGTGAATTTGTGGAATTTTTCTGATAATGTTCATTTTTTAATGAATAGTTAAAAATACAGCATTTTAATTCAAAATTTCCTTTTCATCCAATTTATTTATATAGTTATAATTTCATGTTAATTGGGTTTAAGGTGTAATTTAATAATGTTTTTATCATTTTAATGTATCTTATTTTTCCGTATATTATTTCAGTATTATATGGGAATTATTTCAAGACTAGGCTTTGAGACGACGTGCAGTTCCGAGGCCCGGTGAGCCCGGAACAAATGTTTGAATTTAACTAAATAATTAAATTATGTGCGCATTTGGTTTTCCTGAAAAAGTGGAATAACTTATGAATGGGTTCTTGGATCATAAATCTAACAGCATCGTTGCATTTAGAGGTGTGAGTTTACCTTAGGTGAGACCTAACATCGGCTGGTGCAGGTCGGTGGTGAAATCTAATTTTTAGAAGTAATCGTAATAAAATATTTAATAAAAGTATTTTATTAAAGTCTTTCTATAGAGAAATATTTTTCTTCTAAATTAAATATTACATAGGGGATCAGGGTTATAGATCTCATAACCCTGAATTTCCCCTAGAGGCACTGGGATGCTCTGGTGAAAGCATCCCAATGCAGTGACAACGTTCCTGATGAGTTTCATCAGCGACGATGAAGAAATGACTAGATCATTGACAATTAATGCCATAGATCCAGTTAGGAAGTTTTGATTTTGGTTTCCTTTCCCCGTTCTTGATTCCTACGACGAACGCAGACTAATCCACGAAACGATTAGCCCGCTGATCGATCGTAGTTGCGGGATGGGCTTTTTGCGGGATTTTTTGGGAAGATATTAATACATGTAATTTAGATCTGATAATTGTTTTGAAGATCATTATTACAGGAATGGATCGAGGATGGAATGAAAAACGTCCGAGGTTCATTCCTCAGGTTGTTTCGTTGTGAATCCTTTTCCACATTATTTTTGCATATGCATTCATTGTTCTTCACGAGATAAGAACAACGATCGATTGCACCTTCGATCTGCAGCATAACGATCCGAGATTATAGATCCAACACCAGGATGAACCAATGGAGCTGTGATGACGATGAATACAGATGGATCTAAGCGATTTGTGAGAAATCGCTCTATGAGTGTGTTTTAATCGGAAGATCATATCTTGTTCGCCGAGCCTATTTAAGGACCGAATGGATAGGATTCGTTGCTAGATTGTTGGGAAAACCCCTGATCATGAGTTTCACTATGAACGGATCATGGAAACGGAAATCGGAATATCTTTCCAGGTGAGGGGATGAAGAACAATGTTCTAGAAAAATCCCGACTACACGGCGTGTAGTATGGGCTACATGGCGTGTGTTCATCGACGGACCACCTAGCGTGTACTCTGGGAGTACACTAACATGGGTTGGGTACATGGCCAAGGACATGGCATGTATACCCTTCCCCGTCCAGGCCCGGTCAGATACACGGGATACCCCGTGTACTGGCACATGGGCAGGGCGACGCGGGATGAGTCCGTGTACGGGCACATGGACAACATACACGGAGAGAACCCCGGTCACTCGGACATGACGTGTAATCTATCTACACGCAGTGTAGTTACTTTTTATATGAAAAGCCTTAAGACACATGCCATTTTACATGGGAAGTACCTGGAGTCAAGGAACACGACATGTGACCCTACTACACGCTGTGTAACTGATTTATACATGGCTTGATCCAGTTTTCTTCTATGACATGGACTAGCTTTCTTTGGGTTTGTACCCTTGGTCCTTCCTATGAAGGTTTCTTGTATCATTTACTACGTAAAGGAATATGATCCCTTCAGGAGGACTTCCTGAATAGAGTTGTTGGAATGCCCTCTGAGAGACTAAGAGCTGGATTCTCTATTCCTTCCTGGAACCCTAGGCTGTGTTCTTTGTATCGATGTGATCTACCTTACCCAAGCACCGATCCTCTACATAACGGATTAGTTCAGACCGAGTTGTTGGAATCACCCCATAGTTATTGGTGGTGATCCTCATCTGAGAATCGTGTTATTAAGTAATTGTGGAGTGAGATCTCCCGGAACGAGTACTTCATATCTCTCTCTTCATACCTAGGAATGTGTTCTCCCTGTTATGTGCTTAGTGGAATCTTTGAGCTGGATCTTAGTGGTGGTTTTGCGATATTCGATCGTGTATGAGTATATCTGGATATTCTTGTTATATGTTCTGTAAACATATACTATGTAGAGATTACTATATCATTCCTTTTTGGTATTTCCTTTGTTGAATTACTTTGTGGTTTTCGGGGTGTCCTACTGGGTATTGTTATACTCACCCTTACACGGGCTTTGCCCGCACGTGTTGTGTCTTATGCAAATGAGAGATCCTTCGATAGGATTCTAGGTGGACCCAGACTAGACGGTGCTCAGTGAGATTAGGCAGGCTGAGGTGTGTTCCTACGTCTACGGATTGCAGTCCCAGTACCTTTCTTTACAGGTTGGACTTTGTTGTAGACTTTCTTTTGGTGGGATTGTACTTTTGGACTAGGGATTTACATTACTGTACTCTACTTTCCCGTCGTACTCTGTAGGTTGTAATTTTAGTGTCTGCATGCATTTCAATTTTCTGTAGTTTTTATATTCCAACATTGTGGGCTTGGAGATGTGTGTCTGTGTACATGTTTATAAGAAATTACTCCCATGTTAGTGACATGCCTACTCGGTGCTAGTCACGAACCCCTAGCCTATTGGAGGTAGGAATGGGGATTCACGGCATGAGCCCCACTGGGATGGGTCCTGACAGAGTGGTATCAATGGTGGTCGGTTCTACCTTAGGACCGAGAGTCTGTGAGTCGGTTTGGAGAAACAGTGTTAAGTTTTTTGAGTTCTTCTTTCAGGCTAAGGACCCCAATTTTGGTACGGGCAGCCAGCGTATCCATACATCAGGACTCTGAAAACATGATTTTCGACTCGAAACATGAGAACAGAAGTTTTAAGGGAAAATAATGGTGCATGCATCATATAAGAATGGGTTGTGGTTTCCATGTATTTCTTGAGTCAGCTCTCTAGATATACTCACTGACTGTGGTACATCTTGTTTCTTTAGAGTATGCCTCCACGATGCACACCCACTATGATCCAGAAGATCAATCATGAGGATGACCCCCTCAGTGATGAACCTTTGATATAGGGAGCAGATCCCCCAGTTTTACCTTCGGGTTGTGTGCCAGTTATTCCACCACCTGTGGAGTAGTGTTTAGTGTCTGCTGTACCAGTAGAAAAAGAGCGCATGCTGAGAGCACTCCATGAGTTTCAGAGATAAAGACCCCTTAGGTTTCGAGGTGAGGCTAACCCTCAGGTATTGGAGGACTGGGTTGAGGCAGTGTCCAGAGTCTTCCGTTTGGTCAGGACACCAGCAGACTAGATGGTGATCCTGGCACCGAGCCTTCTACAGGGCTCGACAGGGCGATGGTGGAGATTGATTATGCAGACTCAACATGAGGAGACTCATGCATGGTCAGAGTTTGTGCATCTCCTCAGGGATGATTCTTCACTGGTTTCCCTGAGAGCAGTACGTATACAAGATATTCTTCAGCTGCAGTAGGGTACCATGACGTTGGCTGACTGTTCGCCGAGGTTTACCGACCTCTCGCGGTACTCGATGGATATGGTCAAGGATCAGTACATTAGAGCTCATACTTTTGAGTGGGGCTTGCGCAGAGAGATCTATGATAACATAATCCCTTTGGTCGAGAGATTCCTAGAAGAGCAGAGACAACCAGCAGTTGTCAGTAGTGATTGAGATGGAGCATAGACCTCGGCAGCAGGGAGACAACGTCAGGGACCTAGGCATGGGAGATGTTTCTAGAGGAGATCCCAGGACAGAGGATCTACAGCACAGGGTTCACAGGGCGCATCCAGCCAGTATCGAGAGAGGCAATGCTACTCATGTGATGGAAGGGGACATCTCTCTTGAGATTGTCTGAACCACCATACTACTAACATGGGAGCCGTGGATGGACCACCGAGGCAGAGGCAACATGTGGAGAAGATAGATCCGTTCGGTGACAAATGTGGTAGAGGAGCTAGGAGAGCAGCTGGAGGTGGTCGACGTTTTGAAACTATTCCACCACCACCATAGGAGGTCTACCCCAGACTCAGGGGGCTGGTGGACAGAGGCAGGGAGAGCTGCAGGTAGGGGAGGCTTGTGACCTAGGTACTCCTAGAATGATTAGAGGTACAATCTGTGTCTTTTTTACGTTGACTATCGTACCAATAGACACATGTTCTATTCATTATTTTCTGGTTAATTATCTTGCTCGAGACCTTGAGAATCCAATTTAGCCATTGACTTGACCCTTACGCTTAGAAACACCGACTGGAAAAAATTCAGAGATCAGACACCTTTGTCGACAATGTGAACTGACCCTTGGAGGTGAGAGTTTTGGTTGGAACCTCTTGATGGTACTGTTGAGGCCTTACAATTTCATTCTAGGTATGGATTGGTTATCCATAGTTCATGCCAAGATTGACTGTTTTAGGCGAAGGGTGCGGTGTGTCCGCAATGATGGAATGAGGTTCTCCTTCATTGGTGAAAAGGATACCTAAGCAGCACATGATGGACTCGTGCGTATGAAAGTAAAACTGATTTCACATCAGTTGGATAGCCTATCCCTTGGCGTAGTAGATGTTATGAGTTTCCAATTTCCAGTAGTAGTGGCTGAGTACAAGGACGTCATTCAGGAGGATGTCCCCATACTACCTCCCTGTCAGGAGATAGATTTATATATTGAGTTGCAACCTATGAGGACACCGATATTAGCATCAGAATATCAGATGGCTACTATAGAGCTTCGTGAGCGGAGAGTGCAGTTGGAAGACTTTTAGAGGAAGGGCTTTGTGAGACCCTATGTTTCACCTTAGGCAGACCGAAAGTTGTTTTCCAAGAAGGAAGATGGGAGATAGAGGCTGTGTGTGGATTACCGGTGCTTGAATCAGGTGACCATGAATAACCGATATCCACTACCGAGGATCGATGACCTCTTTGACTAGTTAAGAGGGGCACAATGGTTCTCAATGGTTGATCTACGACCAAGCTATCACACGTTGAAAGTACAGGATAAGGATATACCAAAGACGTCGTTCAAATGTCACTATGAACACTATGAGTACTTGTTGATACCCTTCGGCATGACGAAATCCCCGGCCGTGTCTATGGGACTTAGGAATTGGATCTTTCATCCCTATCTAGATCGGTTCAAGGTGGTCTTCATTAATGATATCCTTGTGTACTCTACATCTGAGGAGGAGCACGCAAGGCACCTAAGGATTGTTCTGGACTCACTCCAAGAGCACCAGTAGTATGGGAAACTCTCAATGGGTCAATTCTGGATATAGGAGGTCCACTTTCTGGGACACGTTATCTCAGCAGATTGTGTAGCAGTGGATCCAGCCAAGGTAGAGGCAGTGTTAGCACGGGGCCACCCCAGAGTATGAAAGAGGTGCAGAGTTTCCTTGGGTTGGCATGCTACTATTGGAGATTCATTCCTGATTTCTCTAGTATTTTAGCTCCCATGATAGCTTTTACCCAAAAGGGGAAGCCTTTCCTATGGACTGAGAGATTCTAGCAAGATTTTTAGCAGTTGAGATAGAGTCTAATGAGTGCCCCGATCTTGAGACTACCAGAAGAGGGTGTCGAGTATGTAGTTTTCTTCGACACATCATGAACCGGGATTTGTTGTATCCTAATGCAGAGGCAAGCGGTGATTGCATAGGGCTCACGTCAGTTGAGGCCACAAGAGTAAAGCTACGTGACACATGATCTTGAGTTGGCAGCAATAGTCTTCGCATTGAAGATGCGATGACACTACTTGATGGGCAAGAGGTTCAGCATATACTCTAATCACAAGAGTCTCAGATATATCTTTTCTTAGAAGGATCTGAATTTGAGACAGAGGTGGTGGCTTGAGTTCCTCTAGGATTATGACTTTGAGATCGTTTATACTCATGGGAAGGGTAAAGTTGTGGCTGATTCTCTAAGTAGGAAATCCAGTTCGTAGTTGCTGGATGAGGCGAAGAGGATGTTTTCATCTTTAGAGTTATCCTTCGTGGATAGAGATGAGAGAGCTTACCTTCAATCAATGGTCGTTACCCCTCCACTCTTAGAGCGAGTCAGGGAGGCACAACTCGGGGATATTAGTTGTTATACTCTACGTGCTCAGATATCCGCAGGTGATGCTGCTAATGGTTAATCAAAAAAGGGCGGGGGGGGGGGCAAGTTGTTTTTTTAGAGGGTGCACATTAGTACCAGTGACGTAGTGGGAGGAGGTTATGAGTGAGTTCCATATATCTCCTTTGGCGTTGCATCCTGGAGTGGCAATGATGTACCAGGACCTCCGACGTCAGTTCTGGTGGCCAGGAATGAAAAAGAGTGTGGAAGAGTTTTTTTCTCGATGCCTTTATTGTAAGCAAGTAAAGGCTAAGCACCAGGTTCCAGCGGGTTTGACTTATCCCCATGAGGTGCCAGAGTGGAAGTGGGATAGGATATCCATGGACTTTGTGATGGGTTTACCATGTATGTACAAGGGGCACAATGCCATCTAGGTGATCGTTGATCAAGTCACCATGTTGGCACACTTCCTAGCCATACGGGAGCAGAGTTCAGAAGAGAGATTGGGATGCCTCTACGTGTAGGAGACAGTTCTACTTCGTGGAGTTCTATAAAAGATCTTCTCAGATTGGATTCTTATTTCACATCCCATTTGTGGAAGGGAATGCAGGAAGCTTTTGGGACTCAGTTATGCATGAGCACAACGTTTCATCCTCAGACTGATAGTCAGACAGAGCGGACCATCCATGTTTGGGAGTATATTCTACGAGCTTTCAAACTTGACTTCGATTGTAGATGGGAGGATCACTTACCACTGGTGGAATTTTATTATAACAACAGTTACAATTCCACTATTGGTATGGAACCATTCGAGGCTTTGTACAGGTGACCTTACAGGTCAACACTTTGTTGGACTGACCCAGGAGAGTCAGTACTCATGGGCCCAGTGATGGTGCGAGCTGCTACAGAGAAAGTGTAGGTCATCCAGGAGTGGATGAAGACTGCATAGAGTCGAAAAAAGTCTTATGTCGACAAGAGACCAAGGCCCTTGGAATTCAAGGAGGGACACCATGTGTTCCATCGGGTCTCACCTTGATGGGGATTGTGAATATTTGTCTGAGGTGGGAAGAAATATTAGAGGTTCATCGACCCTTTTTAGATTCTGAGTGGAGTTGGCGAGGTGGCATACCACTTGGATCTACCTCCTAAGATGGACCAGGTACAGAACGTCTTCCATGTGTCGCGGCTATGGGGGTACGTGCATGATCCATCACACATTATCGACTAGGGTGAGCTGGACATCGATGATGGAGTGACCTTTGCTGAGTACCCAGTGGAGAATGAGGATTGGCAGGAGAAGATCCTTTGTGGGCAAGATATTCCCTTTGTTCATGTCCCGTGGTAGCACGCGAATCTCCAGGAGAGCATGTGGGAGCGGGAGGCTCAGTTCTGTGCACAGTACCCACATATTCTAGAGTAGCCTTTTTTTTTGTCTTTTCGGGGACATAAATCCCTAATGTGGGGAGGATTTAATGTCTCAGATTTTTCCGTATATTATTTCAGTATTATATGATAATTATTTCAAGTCCATGATTTGAGATAGTGTGCAGTTCTGAGGCCCGGTGAGCACGGAACAAATGTTTGAATTTAACTAAATAATTAAATTATGCCCAAATTTGGTTTTCCTGATAAAGTGTAATAACTCCTGAATTGGTGCTCAGATCAGAAATTTGAGGGCACCATTGCGTTCAGAGCGGCGAGTTTACCTTAGGTGAGACCTAACATCGACTGGCACAGGTCGGTGGTGAAATCTAGTTTTTGGAAGTAACCATAATAAAATATTTAATATTTTTTTTTATTAAAGTCTTTATTAAGTGAAATATTTTTTTTAAATTAATGATTTCATAGGCGATCATGGTTACACATCTCATAACCCTGAATTTCCCCTGGAGGAGCTGGGAATGTCTAGAGAAAAGCTCCCAATGTGGCGACGAAATTCCTGATGAGTTTCACTAGCAACGACAACTCGGTGACCAAATCTTCACCAACGAACGCTGCGGATCTAGGTAGGATGTTTTGATTTCGGTTTCCTTTCCCTGTTCTTGATTCATACGATGACCACGGACTAATCCACAAATAGATTATCCCGCGGATCGACCGTATTTGCAGGATGGGATTTTTTGCAGGGATTTTGAGGAAGATCTTAATCCTTGTAATTTAGATCTGATAATTGTTTTGAGGATCGTTGTTATGGGAAATGATTGAGGCTGGAACAAATAACGGCCGAGGTTCGTTCCTCAGGTTGTTTCTTTGTGAATCCTTTTCCCCATTATTTTTTCTTACACGTTATTCATTCTTCGCGGGATAAGAAGAACGATTGATTACACCTTTGATCTGCGGAGTAACGATAGGAGATTATAGATCCGACACTGGGATGAACCAATGGAGCTGCGATGATGACGATGACAGGCAGATCTAAGCGATTCAGGAGAAATTACTCTTCTAGCATATTTTCATCAAAAGATCATATGTTGTTCGTCGAGCAGATTTAAGGCCCGAAAGGCTAGGATTTGGTGCTAGAGTGTTCGGAAGACCCCCGATCAAGAGTTTCACATTGAAAAGATCATGGAAACAGAAACTGGAAGATCAGTAGAGGCGAGCGGATGAAGAACAATGTTCTGAAAAAATCACGACTACAAGACGTGAAGTATGGGCTGCAGGGCGTGTGTTCGTCAACAGACAACCTGGAGTGTATTCCGAGAGTACACAGACATGATTTGGGTACACGACCAAGGACATGTCATGTATACCCTTCCCCGTCCAGGCCCGACCAGATACACTGGATACACTGTGTACTGGTACACGGGTAGGGCGACGCGGGTTGAGGCTGTGTACGGGCACATGGGCAACATACACAGAGCGAACCTCGGACACTCGAACATGGAACGTAATCCTTCTACACACCCTATAGTTACTTTTTATATGACAAGCCTTAAGACACCTGCCATTTTACACAGGTAGTACCCAGATTTAAGGAACACATCATGTGACCCTACTACACGACGTGTAACATGTTTATACATGGATTGAACTCGTTGTCTTATGTGACTTGGACTAGCTTTCTTAGGGTTCGTACCCGTGGTCTTTCCCCTGAAGGTTTTTGGTATCATTTCCTACGTACAAAATTATGATACCTTATGCAGAACTTCCTAAATAGAGTTGTTGGAATCCTCTCTGAGAGACTTAGATCCAAATCCTCTATTCCTTCCTGGTACCCATGCTAGGGTTCTTGGTATCGATGTGACCTACCATATCTGGGCGCTGGTCCTCTTCTTAGTGGATTAGTTCAGACTGAGTTGTTGGAATTACCCCACAGCTATTGGTTGTGATCCTCATTTGATAATTGTATTCTTAAGTACTTGTTGAGTGAGTTCTCCTGGAATGATTACTTCGTATCTCTCTCTTCAGACCTAGGAGTGTGTTCTCCCTGTTACGTGTTCAGTGGAATCATTAAGCTGGATCTTAGTGGGGGTTTCACAATAGTCAATCATGCATGAGTATATTAGGATATTCTTGTTACATGTTATGTAAACATATACTGTGTTGAGCTGACTATATCATTCTTTTGTGGTATTTCCTTTTTTGTATTACTTTTTGGTTCTCGGGGTGTCCTAATGGGTATTGTTATTCTCACCTCTACATGGGCTTCACTCGCACATGTCATGTCTTGTGAAGAAGAGCGAGCCATCGACAGGATTGTAGGTGGACCAGGACTGGATGGTGCTCTGTGAGATCTGGTAGGCTGAGGTGTGTTCCTACAACTACGGATTGAAGTCCTAGTACCTTTCTTTATAGGATGAACTTTGTTGCAGGTTTTCTTTTGGTGGTATTGTACTTTTGGCCCATGGTTTTACATTAATATACTCTACTTTACTATAATACTCTATTTTTTGGAATTTAAGTGTATTCATGCATTTACATTTTTAGTAGTTTTTTACTTTTCTGCTTTTTGGGCTTGGAGATGTGTGTGTGTGTGTACAGGTTTATAGGCAATGCCTCCCATGTTTGTGACATGCCTACTCGGTGCTAGTCAACAACACCTAGCCTATTGGAGGCGAGCTTGGGGTGTCACGACACAGGCCCCACTAAGACGGATCATGAAAATTATCTAATAAAATGTTGTTCATTGTATGTAATTTCACTTTTAAATTGGATGTAAAAACAAATCAATCTTTAGATAGATTTTACATCTTAAAAACTCATCTTTGGTTTTGAAAACTTGAATTATTTTTAAATTAATTACTACAATTTCTGTGTTTGGAATTTGGTAAAATGGATTCCATATTTGGAATCAGAAGGTCCAAATTATGTAATAATGACTCTTTTGTTTTTGGACATTTGAATAGTAACAATGACAATTATGTTTAATTATCATGATTAATTAGTAATCGGGTAGTTAAGGGTAACAAAATAATATCATAATAATATAAAATGACCCCAAAATGTGTCCAAATATTCTTGTTTGAGTCATGGACGATGATGATATTCTTTTTAACAAACTTGAGGGCCCATGGAGTCACATGGGTGTGACAGTGACATTTATGACATTATTTTTTAAAAGAAGAGAAATATAACCAAGGTTTGTATATCCTAAGTAAAACAATTTTAATTTTGTTTACATAAATGATCTATTATACTATAAATAGTCATTAGAAATCTGAAAATATTTCCCACATCATGGTATTGTTTTATAATTTTTAGACATTAAATAAATAAATTTATTTATGACACCATGATAATGCAATGATTACCTCATTAATGAACCATTTAAATAAAATGAAAAGTTAAGGTAAAATCTATGACCTAGACTTGTATAAAACATATTGGATGGGTGAATTTCAAACCTGTATCACCTTATCATCAAAATTTATCATTTTGGGACTTTTAAAATCCAAAAATTATTTTATAATAAAGTAACATTTCAAGACTTTCCAAAAGTGACCCTACTCCCTCTTATAAAAGGCCCCCCCTATACCCCCTTACACCAAAATCTCAAGACCTTTTCTCATCCAAACTATGATCATATTATCTATCAACATCCCTCTCTTACTTCTAGAAGCCTCACTTGGGCAGATGTCTTTCCAAGGAAGCCTTTGGCTAAAATCAAAAAGAGCTACCTGATTTTGAGGTAATGTCTTATCTCGTGTTTCATTATTTTATTATCCTTCATCAATAACCAATATCTTCTTATTATTTTATCCCATAATAAAACCATTATTATCAATATACTAGGATATTGTTATGATAAGGATTCTACCTACACTTACACACACCTCCGTCTAATGGTTAAAGAACATACTATTTCTGAGGGTGGTGAATTACTGCCTCACGAAACGATGATTGTTAAATATCCTTTTAACACCTCTAATGGTGGACATTATGATTTCAATATATTTATAAATGATATATATTAGATTTATGTCTTCTCTATGATTCGGTATTTTATATTTAAAGCATACCTTTATGCTTTCCATGTTGTGTAAATGTGATAATTTCATATGAGGAAGTGTGGACAACCGCCCCCTCAAGTGATGTGGCTCGTTCATGCCATACATGGAATGTATAAATAATGGAATAAATGATCTTATGTGAACTATATAACATATATATTATACTTAAATTATAATATATCTATGTCTCATTTGGGTTTAAAATCCATTCATATGACACAAAATGAAAGTAGCGTTCATGCGTACGTACGACCTACCGTCTCCATGAACGGTACATTTCATTTCTTATCTACAAACATTATGGAATATTATTAAATAAATATATACTGAATATATATATGATATTTAAATCATGAACACAATTCTGGAGATGATTTAATTATAACTACAAGGACAATTATCTTCAAACATGTTCATTTTGACTCATGTACCGAACATCGACAAAACGTATGATATGAACTCACATAATTAACTTATTATTATAACATGATAATATGCGATATGAGTTGAATAATAAATTTCAAAGGAATTCCTTATGAAATCATAAATTTACCTATGTTTATTTTTTAGGAATATAAATAACGAACGAGAACAATTCGGACTTGAGGTAAGGGATCCTACCTCTCTCTTTCTTTTCAAGTACTCTTTTGTATGTCATTTAATTTAATCCCCATGTTCATATGGTTGGGGATGTTATTTTATATTCCTATTACTTCCCTTTTCATGATCATATGATGAGAGATACCCTCTTACTAGAATCATTTTATTTTATGAATATTTAAGTGGCGTCGTTAGGATGCCGGATTTTTGTACGAGATTTCTTATGTCACCTTTAATTCCATGAGATTTCCATTATTCACCTATTATTTTTTTCATCTGGTGTATTTTGTAATGAAATTTCATATATATTATCGTAATTATATTTATATTCATGGTATTATGTGATTAATTTGGTGTTTATTATCTTTTGGTCATACGACTCGATTGATTACAATGTGGTAAGGGGTTTTTATATAACTTTTTATTCCCATGATATTCATGCTACATTTGCCACTATTTCCTTTTGTGTGGTGTATTTACATACCATGATTGTATTCTTTGTTTAATATACTTTAATTTATGGGTATTTACATCTTTATTGTTTGATCCTTCTTTAATGGGGTGTACATTATGAAAGTTACCCAAATTAGTAAGGGAACCTTTCACCCTCCTCTATTTAAAAGACTTATTTTTGTTAGGTATTTTAATTTACATCTTCTTATGTTGGTATATGTTCTTATATATCCTTATTGATATAAATTTTATGTCCAAGTCAGGAGATACACTTTTTATCTCTCATCAACTAATTTTCTGAATTTTAAAGTGACACCGTTAGGCTTTCAAATTTCTGTAAGGGAACTTCTTAACCCAATTTCAATTCTTTGGGTTAAACCTCTACTTCTTGATTATATGGTGATATGAATATTTGTGGATGACCTATGACTGTTTTAAACTTAATATCCACTTATATTGGGTGTATTTATACTTGTCACACATAATTATGTAATTGATTTTTTCTTAATCTAAGGATACCGTCTTTGTAAGGGACTTTATCACAATATCCTTTCATTGAGGCATAATTCAATTTATATAAGACCTTCTTTTATTAGTTGTATAATAAACCATTTTGAATTTTAATTTCATGAAAATGAATCTTTTTTACATGAAGCATTTTTCTAAATGACAAAAGGAATGTTTTTTTCTTACGTATGCGGCAACAATGACTTCTCCGCCGCCATGACCATTATTGGAGTTTCGGCTTCCTCTACAAGCCATAATGTTTTTAAATGAAAAATAAATAGCATGTTTTAATTTTCTTTTATTTTGGTATTGAAAATGGTTTTGATAATGTTTTGTTTATATAAATGTGTTGTATTTATATCTTGTGATTCAAATATGGAAATGTTATGTTTCCTTTATGCATGTTTTATGTGATATGATTATGTTATGGTACTTGGAAATTGATTATGAAGTCAGGTTGTTCCATGAAAAACTAAGGGCAGATGAGCCCGATATAGCTCTCCAATTCATTGGGTAACGTCAAAGAGTTAAATGCTAAGGTTTCTCCAAAGAGATTTCGAGAATATATTGTGATGGGTATTCCAAATGAAACCATGAGGGTTACTCCCTAAGCAATAATGTTATGAACGCCTCAAGTTACCTTTATGTCTTTTGATTTCTATGAGTTATTCATAAATCATATGATTTCATGAGGTATTTTAAGTGGTTATGATTTATGAGAAAGGTATGTTTTTATTGATTCTTATGTATACATGGACTAATGTTTTCTTTCCGTATTTTTATATTTCTTACTGAGCTTTTTATGCTTATCCCATGTTTTTGAAATATTTCCCACATGACTTAAATATGAATAGGGTCAATGATGGGATCAAGGAAAGACATTCTATCTAAAACATAGAACTAGACCTCTTTTTTTTTTGTGTTTTTATTTTTATGAAAAAATGGAAACTGAGTAGAAGTGTCTACTTTGTAATCTTTTGAGATGTAATAGTTATGTCTTAATTATCTAAAACTCTAAACATGAATAGATACATAATGATAATTATTCATTTAATTCAAGACTATGAAATGTTATAATAAGAAGTCCTTATAGTTGGTATCAAAGGTCGGTTTAGATAACATTAGAGGTTAGGGTATTCTTTAAGCTTAAGTGACTTTACCATATTGGTTAGGATTTCAGAAAAAGTCATAGTTTTTTTAGATAAAGTGAATGAGTTTAATGTAAGATGAATAATTATATATTAGTATTATATGATGATTTTAATGATATCCTCATACCGACCTTTTTGGTTTTAGTAAATGGATGGATCTAGCAAGAAACAAAGTAATAGTTGATGTGAAGTAAACTTTTGTGGTTTTCTGAACGAGTAACTGAATGATATGAGAGCTGAAATGATAAATCTTGTAGTTATTCTCAACTAATATTCTAGAGTCATGATTGAACACCAAAACCTTAGTGATATTTATAAGGCATCATATATACGAGAGTCAAATCCCTACAGAAGATCAGGTAATAATCATAAAAGTAAGTATGCTAAAAAACCTATGTGTCAAAGATGTGGAAAGAAACACATAGGAAAGTCTATCAAAGTGACAGAAAGATGTAATATATGTGGAAATTAAGGGCATAAATAAAGATAATTCAATGGAAAAATGAAGCATCTAGTTGACTCTAGGAAAGGGAAAGAAGTTCATTCGGAATGATTAATTGAATGTTTTAAATGTGGTGTGCATGGTCATTATGAAAACACATGTCCTACGAAAAAGTTTCGGGAATGGGATCACCAGGATCGTACAGATATTCGTTTACCAATACCTAATGCCATTCCGATTAAGGATTAAGAAATTGATAATGACCAATGAAAGGTATAGATTATTTCTTAATATATGTTTTTTCTATTATTGAATCTTAGGATATGATTCATGATTTTGTTTGTAGGAAATAATTATTTCAGAATAAGTTAGAAATGAATAGTTAATGGATCATGAATAGTGTTTAATGACTAAGATGTTAACATATAAGGGATTCAAGAGTTATGGTAGATTTTAGGATGGTGAAATTCTTGAAAGTATTAAGGCTCTTTTGATGATGAGATTACATTAGATGTCTTTTCATAGTATGTGTAACCCTGATGTTTGATATATCAAAATTTTATTCAAGGAATAATTATATTTTCTTTTGTGGATATAGTTATAAAGAACCATTTGGGTTTATATTATCCTTGAATTTGAGTAAATTATTAGTTAATACATTTTGGGATTCAAAATGAATGTTATTAGATAACCTTCGTGTTTAAATTATGTTATGGTTATTTTTGATGAATTTATCTCTTTTTGGGAATGTTATAAAATTATATAGTTTTTGAAAAAGGTCAACACGTTGACCATGTGACAACCCATCGCGTCGGACAAAGCTATGGGAATCAAACCCATAACCAAAGTGTAACTAGTATTTATCACCTACCACTTGACTACGTGAAGTCCCTAGTCAGTATGAATTTTTTTGAGATGATTTTATGAATCAAGAATAAGTTGATTTTGGGTTATCGCGGGTAAATTTTTTATTTTTTTTCTTTCTATTAAAGTGATAGTTTTACTGACCCTTTTCTGATGTGGGTCTTTCAATGAAGTTTCCGAGCCCAATTTTAAAATTGTGAGGACACGATTCCCAAAAGAGGAGAAGGATGTAACTTCCCAGGTAAATAAATAATATGAAATTTTCATATTTATTAATATTTTTGAATAAAATATTAATATTAATTTAAAGGGTATGCAATATTCTATGGTGTACCCAATACGCAATAATGAGATTCTTTTAAATCTTACGTTGCACACTAATAATATAATAATATTATTTTAAATGCTAGTAAATGCCTAGCCATTGTAATAGTGGGAATGAATAGAACTAACTAAAAAATGATTATATATGTTTGTTAAATATTTTAACAATTACCCAATAAATGATATAGGCTTAAAATGTTAATGAATCCAATTTAAAGAATAAATATACTAATATTCTTTAAAAGGTCGATTAACCACATTTTGATGGAAAACCTTTTTTAAATCTACTTTTTTACTTTTATATGTTAAATTTTAAAAACTAAAATCCTTCTTTAGAATCAAGACATCAAAATTTACTTTTTGTACATTTTTGGTATTTTTCCTATAAAGTTTATTTTTTAATGAATAGTGAAAAATACTGTATTTTAATTCAAAACCTCTTTTTAATCTAATTTATTTATATGGTTGGATTATCTTTTTAATTGGTTTTAATGTTTAATTAAAATATATTATTACCATTTAATCCAATGGGGTTCATTAGAATTAATTTCATTTTGAAAATAGACATAAACAAGTATCAATCTTTTGATAGATATTGTTTATTAAAAACAAGCTATTTGTTTTGAAAACATGAATTAACTATATAACTTATTAATGATAATCATATGTTTTAAATTTGGTAAAATAGAAATAATTTTTTAATTTGGAATAAAAAAAATTTCTTAGGGGGATGTTTTGGTATTTTTCTGATAATGTTCATTTTTTAATGAATAGTGAAAAATACATCATTTTAATTCAAAATTGCCTTTTCTTCCAATTTATTTATAGAGTTATTTTTTCATTTTAATTTGTTTCAAGGTGTAATTTAATTAAATTTTTATCATATAATACAATTTTGGTCATTGTATGTAATATAACATTTAAATTGGATGTAAAAACAAATCAATCTTTTGATAAATTTTACATCATAAAAAACGGTCTTTGGTTTTGACAACGAGAATTATTTTTAAATTAATTACTGAAATTTCTGTGTTTAGAATTTTGTAAAATGGATTCCATATTTGGAATCATAAGGTCCAAATTATTTAATTAAGACTCTTTTGTTTTTGGACATTATGAATAGTAACGACGACAATTATCTTTAATTATCTTGATTAATTTGTAATCAGGTAGTTAAGGGTAATAAAATAATATCATAATAATATAAAATGACCCCAAAATGTGTTCAAATATTCATGTTTTAGTCATGTCCCACCATGATAATATTTTTTTTAATCTTGAGGGCCCATGGAGTCACATGGGTGTGATAGTGACATTTATTTCACTATTTTTTAAATGAAGAGAAATATAACAATGATTTTTATATCCTATGTAAAACAATTTAAATTTTGTTTTCATAAATTATCTTTTAGAATATATATAGTCATTTTAAATCTAGATATATTTAATACATCATGGTATTTTTTATATTTTTTAGACATAAAATAAACAAATTTATTTATGACACCATGATCACTACTGGAAATGGGAGTTTTCCCAACAGTTGTTTACCAACAGTTCAAAGAAACCGTTGGTATATTCTGTCATTCCCAACGGTTTATATAAACCGTTGTGAAATACCTTGAATAAGAGACCATTCCCAATGGTTTTATGATACCGTTGGGAAAAGTGGAGAAAATTCAGTCATTCCCAATTGTTTCATAAAACCATTGGGAAAAGGCGGGAAAAACTTATTTTTCCCAATAGTTTTATGAAACCGTTGGGAAAAACTGGTTTTTCCCAATGGTTTTGATGAACCGTTGGGGAAAACCCCCAAATATCCCAATGCTGGAAGTGACCTCCCCATGATTTAGAATCGGATCTAGAGCCTTCCGCTCGTCTCCAGAAGCTCTCCAGAAGCGATTCCCTGGCAGAATCACTTCCCAATCCCTATATCTTCCATCGGATCACCAGCCACCAGGTTAGACTCCTATATTTTAGTTCCACCTATTATAAAGAATATAATTCTATGAATGATTTCCTAATTCCAAAATTTTAGGGGTTTTGTAAAAATTTATGATTGTTCAATGAATTATGTAGTCAAATCCCTATATCGGTGTATGTCCAATTAAAGTTTTCATTACACATTTACATTTATAAAGGCACTATGTCTCTCTATTATGTTCTAATTTTGAAGATTCATAGTTTTTTAATCTTGTTTAAATATTATAGGTTCATGTATAGGAACTAATAAGAAAATTTTTGTAATATTTATTGATATTATTTCATAAAAATCACTTATTTCATTAAGATCATGCCAAACACGAAGATCTTGTTCATATTAATTTTTGTACACTATGTGTATTACATAACAAGTATGTATGTATGAAATTGAATGATGTAAACTCCTCCTCACATGATTTCTTACCTTAGATAGTGTCCAACATATGGAATACGAGCTTTTGAATTCATCAGTTAACGAGGATAATAAATTCGATTTCCCCCAAGATGACTGAACTAATATAACTTTAGGGTCAACTAAATATGTTTCTCATTGTACGTTGTATATTAGGTGTCCTTGGCCAATACTCACTTTTTTGAGGGTGGGGTGCTTTTCACTACATTGACTTGAAACTTCTTTCTTTATCGTTTACTTAAATGTATTTTTAAGCTCTTCTAAAACAATTCATAGCTAAATTACCAATGAATCTCCCTATTCCCTCATATATTAAGTTTTTTGGGTTACACATTAGTTTTATTTTTCTAATTAATTACATATTTGTTTTCAAAAGTAGGAAATGAATCCAATTGAAGAGAGACGAAGGAAAAAAATGATGGAGAACAATCGTCGAATGACGGAGTTGGGAATTCCGTCATTAGTGCCTGTAGTGAGTACTTTATTTCAAATTTTTATATTTAAAGAATTTATAATGTCATGTGATTAATTTTTTTGTAAACATTTTTGTAGGATCCACCTATAAGTCGACAGTTATTCGACGAGGAGCCTGGTACTGGTCCTAGTACTCAGACTAGTGGTACGAGGAGGGTTCGTACCAGAGGTGGACGAGAAACAGCGCGTACCCGACTAGACCCTGCCCCTCCCACTGACATGTCACCCTTCCCACATTCTGATCCCGGTGTGTCGTTAGGGACACACAGGATATTTAAGCCTCCCAAGTTTTCGCTACCTTCTGCATCTTCTGGCCCATCATTTTAACATCCCATGATGATTCCCACTCCCTAGTCAACATCCGGTCAGACATCTGTCCTATATTCTTTTCCTTCAATTCTGTCTCTCCTAGCTTCTATATTCCATCGTCTTCGACTCCTGTTCCACCACAGGGTGTTCCATCAGTTTCTGTGGACCCATCAGCGCTCAGCGATCAGACCAGCACATGTATATTTATAGAACCCCAAAAATTTTTTATATCAATATTTATTTTCATTATAACATGTTTTGATAAAATATTTGTTTTTCTTTCATGACCAATACATCTACTGATAGGAGGGGTGGGCGGGGGCGTACACGCATGTGTTCGATGTAGAACCGCCGCACAAAGGTTATGGTGGATTATAATGAAGACAACCAAATAGATGAGAAAACATGTTAGCAATGTCGGAGTTTTTTGGCGACGCTTTCCAAATACTCTGACATCATTCTCGTCAGCCCGCTATCATGGAGACATTTTCCACATGAGGTCAAGGATAGAGCTTAGGTAGAGATATGGGTAAAAAAATCTGTTATATTTAATGCCATGAATTATTTTTGTGTTTATATGAATTAATATTTTGATTTCATCTTCGATTTAATTTTCACGATGGTGAGGGTGCTCGAACGGAACATCTAAAGGATTTATGAGAGCTTTGGAGAGCCTACAAGAATGAGTTTTATATTGGATGGGTTGATAGAGTAGGAACTGAGTTAGAGGCGGTACCAGTGGTGGATGATTTTCCTATAGATCAGTATCATCAGATGATTACTGATTGGACGAGTACCCAGTTTAAGGTATTAATAACATTTGAGGTATTTAAATAATAAATTTCATGTTTTTCATTAATACTATCTGTTGAATTTTCGAATTTTATTTAGGAATCATCTGGAAAAAATAAAAAGAACATTGACGCAAAAAAATAACTCCACACACTGGGACGCACTATGATGCTTGATCATGAGAGGAAGCAGGTATGACAATTGTTTATAAGTTTTCTTTACGCCTTACACTTTCTTTTGATTCCTAAATTATTTAATAGTTTGCTAAATTTTTCATATATCTTTAGTTTTCAATGTCATTGTAGAGGAAAATACAAAATATTGAAGGACATGTTCCTCGAGCAAAACTGTTTTGCTCGAGTAGATGGAAAAAGGATGGAAGTGCCGTCAACGAAGCGACTCAGCAGCAGATTGTAAGTTTTAATATGTTGAACTTATATTTTAATATCTATTTTGTAACTTATTGATATATTTATATTTGTAACAGGCTGCTTTAGAGGCCCTCGATGCCCATGAACCAGACAATTTTGGGCCAACATATCACTTACATCAGGTCTTGGGAGAGAAGCATTCTGGCATAGTATGCTGCCAACCTAGGATAGCCCCGATGAGGTATTGGCCCTCCCCAGGTACAAGCTGTAGTGCCACCGAGCTGCAACAAGTTAGGGCACATGAGGCACATGCTGAGAAAAGGGCCACCGAGATGGAAGAACAGTCTGCTAGGGAAAACAATGCGTTTAGGAAATTTATTGAAGTTCTACATCCTACACTTCTAGCAGAGGCCAGCCCAGCTTTTGATGAGTATATGTCGTCGATACGTTCTATATACAGTGCACCAGGTGGAAGTTCTAGTGGTGGTCACGACGATGTCCAGTTGACGATGATGATGGCGATGAGTCTGATGTGGAAGAGGGGGGAGACGAGGAGGGTGAGGCAGGTGGCGAGGGCGAGGAGGAGGGTGAGGACGAGGTGGAGGGCGAGGGAAAGGAGGGAGATGATGATGATAGAGATGAGGAAGAGGGTGATGATGATGGTGATGATGGTGACGGTGATGTGTGACAAGTTGATCCATTTCATTTTTGACTGATATTACTGAGATTTGATATTTCATCTTTTCTAGTTGTTGGTTTTATCTAGACTCGTGTTATAGTATTGGAGTTGAGTTATTTTTTTATATTATCTATTTTTATGGATGTTGTTGTCTTTTAGTGGTTGTGTGTTTGGGAACCCCCCTCCTTCCTGGACCCTAGAAAACCCCCCACCCTCCTCCCTGGACCCTGGATAGCCCCGCCGGACAGCCCCCCAGACAGCCCCCCACCCTCTTCCTTGGACCCCAGACAACCCCCCAAACACCCCCGAACAGCTCCCGGACAGACCCCCAAACAGCCCCCGGACAGCCCCCCACCTTCCTCCCTGGATCCTAGACAACCCCCCCCCCCCAGACTACCCCCCTGACAGACCCCCACCCTCTTCCTTGGATCCCGGAAAACCCCCCGAACACCCTTGGACAGCCCCAGGACAGCCCCCCGAACAGCCCCCAGACAACCCCCACACCCTCCTCCCTAGACCCTGGACAGCCCCGCCGGACTTCCCCCCAGATAGCCCCCCCCACACTCTTCCTTAGACCCTGGAAAACCCCCCGAACACCCCCGGACAGCCCCCTGAACAGCTCCTGAACAGCCCTCGGACAGCCCCCGGGCATGACATTGTTAACTCAGAAATGTTTCATAGCATTATAAACTAAAATCTCTTCCATACTAAAAATGATATAAAAATATTTTATATAAATATCCATAAGATTTTAAGTAAATACTATTCCACTAATAGATACATGAGGATTCTCAAAAAATGAACAACATTTTAAGTATATACGGAAAACCGACCAAATGCATTGAGTTTCCATTGAAACTTTAGGAGAACGATCCATGGGTCATATGTGACATGTACGAGTCAACCCCGGCTCAATTAGAGGCGTGGTGTAGATGACAACACTCAAAGTGTCTGCCTTTTGTTTGAAAAGGACGCCATTTTAAGTGAAAAACATCTACAAGCATACATAAAACTGACCAAACACATTCAGATTGTGTCGATACTTTAGCACAACATTCCATGGGTCATATGGGACGTGTAAGAGTCAACCTCACCTCAATCCGAGGCGCGGTGTGGTAGCCACCACTCAAAGTGTCTGTCTTATGTTTCAAAAGGAATTCATTTAAAGAGAAAAACATCAACTGGAATACGGGAAACTGACCAAACGCATTCAGATTGTGTCGATACATTAACAAAAAGATCCATGGGTCATATGTGATGAGTAAGAGTCAACCCCGCCTTAATCGGAGGCACGGTGTGGCCGGAATCACTCTAAGTGGCTCTCTTTTGTTTAAAATGGACAACATTTTAAGTACATACGGAATGCCGACCAAACGCATTCGGTTTCTATTGAAACATTAGGAGAATGATTCATGGGTCATATGTGACGTTTACGAGTCATCCCCGCCTCAATCTAAGATGCAGTGTGGCGGACACCACTCAAAGCGTCTGCCTTTTGTTTCAAAAGGACGTCATTTTAATTGAAAAACATCAACTGGTATACGAAGAAGAAACCAAACGCCTTCGGATTGTGTCGATACATTAGCACAATGATCCATGGGTCATATGTGACGTGTACGAGTCAACCCCGCCTCAATCCGAGGCGCAGTGTGGCCGCCACCACTCAAAGTGTCTGTCTTTTGATTCAAAATAACGTCATTTTAATTGAAAAATATCAAATGGAATACAGAAAAGTGACCAAACGCATTCGGATTGTGTCGATACTTTATCACAACAATCCATGGGTCAAATGTGACGTATATGAGTCAACCCCGTCTTAATCGGAGGCACGGTGTGGCCGGAATCACTCTAAGTGGCTCTCTTTTGTTTAAAATGGACAACATTTTAAGTACATACGGAAAACTGACCAAACACATCAGGTTTCTATTGAAACTTTAGGAGAACGATTCATGGGTCATATGTGATGTGTACGAATCAACCCCGCCTAAATCTGAGGCACGGTGTAGCCACCACCACTCAAAGTGTCTCCCTTTTGTTTCAAACTGACGTCATTTAAATTGAAAAACATCATCTGGAATACGGAAAAACCGTAAAAACACATTTGTATTGTGTCGATACTTTAGCATAACGATCCATGGGTCATATGTGATGTGTACGAGTCAACCCCGCCTTAATCTGAGGCACGGTGTTGCCAGAATTAGTCTAAGTGGCTCTCTTTTGTTTAAAATGGACAACAGTTTAAGTACATACGGAAGAAAATACAAACACATCCAGTTTCCATTGAAACTTTAGGAGAACAATCCATGGGTCATATGTGACGTGTACAAAACAATCCCGCCTCAATCCGAGGCATGGTGTGGCCGCCACCACTCAAAGTATCTTCCTTTTGTTTCAAAAGGACGTCATTTGAAGTGAAAAACATCAACTGGCATACATTAAACTGAACAAACGCATTCGGATTGTGTTGATACTTTATCAAAACGATCCAGGGGTCATATGTGACTTGTAAGAGTCAACCCCGCCTTAATCTGTGGCACGGTGTGGCCGGATTAACTCTAAGTGGCTCTCTTTTGCTTAAAATGGACAACAATTTAAGTACATACGGAAAACTGACCAAACGCATTCGGTTTCCATTGAAACTTTAGGAGAACGATCCATGGGTCATATGTGAGGCGTACGAGTCAATGTCGCCTCAATCCAAGGTGCGGTGTGGCTGGCACCACTAAAAGTGTATTCCATTTGTTTTAAAAGTATATCATTTTAATTGAAAAACATAAACTGGCATATGGAAAACCGACCGAACGCATTAGGACTATGTCGATACATTAACACAACGATCCATGGGTAATATGAGACGTGTACGAGTCAACCAAACCTCAATCTGAGGCGTAGTGTGGCCACCACCACTCAATGTATCTGCCTTTTGTTTCAAAAGGACGTTATTTTAATTGAAACACATCAACTAACATACAGAAAACCGTCCAAACGCATTCAGATTGTGTCGATACATTAGCACAACGATCCATGGGTCATATGTGATGTGTACGAGTCAACCCCGCCTCAATCCGAGGTATGGTGTCGCCGCCACCACTCAAAGTGTCTGTCTCTTGTTTCAAAAGGACGTCATTTGAAGTGAAAAAATCAACGGGCGTATGGAAAACCGAAAAACGCATTCGGATTGTGTCGATACATTAGAAAAATGATAAATGGGTCATATGTGACGTGTACGAGTCAACCCCGCCTTAATCTGAGGCCCGGTGTGGCCGGAATCACACTATGTGGCTCTATTTTGCTTAAAATGGGCAACAATTTAAGTACATATAGAAAACTGACCAAACGCATTCAGTTTCGATTGAAGCTTTAGGAGAACGATCCATGGGTCATATGTGACCTATATGAGTCAACTCCTCCTCAATCCGAGGCATGGTGTGGCCGGCACCACTCAAAGTGTCTGCCTTTTGTTTCCATAGTACATCATTTTAATTGAAAAACATCAACTGGCATATGGAAAAGTGACCAAACGCATTCGGATTGTGTCGATACCTTATCACAATGATCCATGGGTAATATGTGACATGTAAGAGTCAACCCCGACTCAATCCGAGTCGCGGTGTGGCCGCCACCACTCAAAGTGTCTGCCTTTTATTTCAAAATGACGTCATTTTAATTGAAAAACATCAACAGGAATACGGAAAACTGACCAAAAGCATTCGGATTGTGTTGATAAATTATCACAACGATCCATGGGTCATATGTGATGTGTACGAGTCAACACCACCTCAATACGAGGCACGATGTGGCCGCCACCACTCAAAGTGTCTGTCTTTTGTTTAAAAGGACGTCATTTGAAGTGAAAAACATAAACTGGCATACAAAAAGCCAACCAAATGCATTCGGATTGTGTTGATACTTTAGCACAACGATCTATGGGTCATATGTGGTGTGTATGAATCAACCTCCCCTCAATCCGAGGCATAGTGTGCCCGCCACCACTCAAAGTGCCTGTCTTTTGCTTAAAATGGACAACAATTTAAGTACATACGTAAAAACGACCAAACGCATTCGGTTTCCATTGAAACATTAGGAGAACGATCGATGGGTCATATGTGACGTTTACGAGTCAACGCTGCCTCAATCCGAGGTACGGTGTGGCCGGCACCACTCAAAGTGTATGCCTTTTGTTTCAAAAGGACGTCATTTTAATTGAAAAACATCAAGTAGCATATAGAAATCCAACCAAACGCATTCGAATTGTGTCGATACATTAGCACAACGATACATGAGATATATGTGACGTGTACGAGTCAACCCCGCCTCAATCCGAGGGGCGGTGTGGCCACCACCACTCAAAGTGTCTGCCTTTTGTTTCAAAAGGATGTCATTTTAATTGAAAAACATCAACTGGAATACGGAAAACTAACCAAACACATTCGTATTGTGTCGATACATTAGGATAACGATCCATGGGTCATATGTGACGTGTACGAGTGAACTCCGCCTCAATTCGAGGCACGGTGTGGCTGCCACCACTCAAAGTGTCTGCCTTTTGTTTTAAAAGGACGTCATTTTAATTGAAAAACATCAACTGGCATACGGAAAACCGACCAAACACATTCGTATTGTGTCGATACATTAGAACAACGATCCATGGGTAATATGTGACGTGTATGAGTCAACCCCGCCTCAATCCGAGGCGCGGTGTGGCCGCCACCACTCAAAGTGTCGGTCTTTTGTTTCAAAAGGACGTCATTTGAAGTGAAAAACATCAACTGGCATATGGAAAACTGACCAAACGCATATAGATTGCATTGAAACTTTAGCACAACGATCCATGGGTCATATTTGTCGTATACGAGTCAACCCCGCCTTAATCTGAGGCACGGTGTGGCCAGAATCACTCTAAGTGGCTTTCTTTTTCTTAAAATGGAAAACAATTTAAGTACATACGAAAAACCGACCAAACGCATTTGGTTTCCATTGAAACTTTAGTAGAATGATCCATGGGTCATATGTGACATGTATGAATCAACTCCGCCTCAATCTGAGGTGCGGTGTGGTCGGCACCACTCAATGTTTCTACCTTTTGTTTCAAAAGTACGCCATTTTAATTAAACAATATCAACTGGCATACAGAAAACCGACCAAACGTATTCGGATTGTGTCGATACATAAGAACAACGATCCATGGGTCATATGTGACGGGTATGAGTCAATGCCACCTGAATCCAAGGCACGGTGTGGCCGGTAGCACTCCAGGTGTATGTATTATGTTTAAAATGGACATTATTTCATGTAAAAATATATGGTATACAAAAAACTGATCAAATTATGAATTCACTTTTGGATTCCGCATATAATTGTCATCTAAATTTAAAATTGATTTATAAATGAATTATGTATGTTTATAATCACATTATGAATTCTAATTTAATTATGGATGTGTATAGTTCTACCATTATATGTTAAATGTGTATGAATTTGTTCTCTATATGTAAGTGTTAGTTGGTAATTGCAGGTATAATAATTGTATATGTATGTGTTAGTATATTCCAGGTACAATAATTGGATTGAAAATGAGATGGAACCCACAAAATGAGACCTGGTGGGCAAATTGGAGAGCTGGGTCAAATTGGAGAGTTGTTGGGTAAATTGCAGAGCTGCTGTGCAATTTTCCCAGCAGAGCCTATGCCAATGGTTCAAAACCATTGGCATAGAATGTGTAGTATTGTTTTACCAATGGTTCATAGAACCATTGGTAAAACACTTTTCCCAACAGTTCTAAACTGTTGGGAAAGAGGATATTTTGGGTTTTTCCCAATGATTTGGAAAACCATTGGAAAAAACATGATAATTTTGGGTACTGTATCCCAATGGTTGTAAACCGTTGGGAAAAAGATTTCCCAACGGTTTTCCAGAACCGTTGGGATAGGGTAATTTTCAGCACCCAATCCCAACGGTTCACTATAAACCATTGGGAAAAACTTTTCCCAACGGATTACTTCCCTAAGGTTCACATAACCATTGGTATAAAATATACCAACGGTTCTGCAGCCTTTCCCAGTGGTTTAGAACTATTGGGAAATCCTCTATTTCCAGTAGTGGATGTTGCACTGATTACCTTATTAATGAACGATTAAAATAAAATGAAAATATAAGGTAAAATATAAGACATAAACTTTTCTAAAACCTATTTTATGGGTGGATTTCGAACCCTTATCTCCTTATCCTAAAAATATATCATGTTTGACCTTTAAAATCCGAAAATCATTTTATAATAAATTATCATTTCAAAACTTTCCAACAGTGACCCTCCTCCCTTTTATAAAAGGCCCCCACCTCCACCCATTACCCAAACCTATCAAACCCTTGGATCGTACACACTCTTCTCATATTATCTCTCCAAATCCCTATCTTACTCCAAGAATCCACACTTTGGGCAGAAGTCTTTCCAAGGAAGCCTTGGTCTCAAATGAAAAAGAGTTACCCGATTTAGTGGTAATGTCTTCTCTTGAGTTTCATTCTTTTATTTTCCTTCTTAACTAAACACTATCTTCTTATTATTTGATCCCATAATAACTCCATTTTCCTAAATATACTAGGATTTTTTTATGAAAAGGGTTCTACCTACACTTACACACACCTCCTTCTAATGTTTAAAGAACATTCGGTTTCTGTGGGTGGCGAATTACTGCCTCACGAAATGATGATAGTTCAATATTCTTTTAACACCTATCATGGTGGAAATTATGATGGAACTATATTTATATATGAGATGTATTATATTTATTTCCTATCTATGTTTCTGTATTTTATATTTAAAACACACCTTTATTCTTTTCATGTTGTGGAAATGTGATAATTTCATATGAGGAAGTGTGGATAACCGCCTCCTCAAATGATGTGGCTCATTCATTCCATACATGGAACATATAAATAATGGAATAAATGAACTTATGTGACCTATATAACATATATATTATACTGTAATTATAATATATCTATGTATCATTTATTTTTAAAGTCAATTTATAAGACAAAAAAATGAAAGTAGCGTTCATGCTTACGTACGATCTACCGTCTCCATGAACGGTACATTTCATTTCATAAATCCAAAATTATGGAATATTATTAACTGCATATATAATAGTTATATATGATATTTAAATCATGAAAAACATTATGGAGATGTTGTACTTATAACATCATGGAAAATTCTCTTCAAACAAATTCATTTTTGACTCATGTACCGAACATCGACAAAATGTATGATATGAACACACATAATTAACTAATTATTTTAACATGATAATATGTGATATGAATTTAATAATACACTTTAAAGGTTTTCCTTAAGAAACTATTAATTGACCTAAGTTTATTTTTCTGGAATATAAAGAACAAACGAGAATAAGTCAAACTTGAGGTAAGGGATCCTACCTCTCTCTTTCTTTTCAAGTACTATTTTGTATGAAATTTCATTTAGGACCCATGTTCTTATGCTGGGGATGTTATTTTATATTCCTATTACATCCCTTTTCATGATCATATGATGAGATATCCCCTCTTACACTCATCATTTCATTTTATGAATGTTTAAGCGGTGTCGTTAGGCTGCCGAATTTTTCTAATAGATTTCTTATCTCACTTTTAATTCCGTGATATTTCCATTGTTCGCCATTTATTTGTTGGATGTGGTGTATTTTGTACTTACATTTCATATATATTATCATGATTATATTTATATTCATGGTATTATGTCATTAATTTTTTGTTTATTATCTTTTGGCCATACGACTCGATTGATTACAATGTGGTAAGGGGTTTATATCTCACTTTTTATTCCTGAGAGATTCATGCTACATTTGCCACAATTTCCTTTTGTGTGGTGTATGTAATGCCCATTATTGTATTATTTGTGAATTATACTTTTATTTATGGGTATTTACATATTCATTATATGACCCTTCTTTAATGGGGTGTACATTTTGAAAGTTACCCAAATCGATAAGAGAACCTTTCACCCTCCTATTTTTAAAATGCTTCTTTTTGTTAGGTCTTTTAATTTACATATTATTTTGTTAGGATATGTTCTTATATATCCATATTTCTGTAAATTTTATGTCCAAGTGATGAAATACCCTTTTTATCTCTGATCAACTCATTTTTTGAATTTTAAAGCGACATCGTTAGGCTGTCAAATTTCTGTAAGGGAAATTCTTAACCCAATTTAAATTCTTTTAAACCTCTACTTCTGGATTATGTCATGCTATGAAAATGTGTGGATGTAATCTGATTGTTTTACACTTAATATCCCCTTATATTGGGTGTATTCATATTTTTCACACATAATTATGTAATTGATTTATCTTTAATCTAAGGATGCCGTCTTTGTAAGGGACATAGTCTCAATCTCCTTTCGTTGCGGCATACTTCAATTTATATAAGACCTTCCTTTATTAGTTGTTTAATAAACCCTTTTGACTTTTAATTTCATTCAAAATTATTATTTTTACATGAATCATTTTACTAAATGACAAATGGAATGTTTTTGTCTTACTTATGCGGCGACAACAAATTCTCTGCCACCGTGACCATTATTTGAGTTTCAGCTTCCTCTACGAGCCATAATGTTTTTAAATGAAAAATAAATACCTTGTTTTACTTTTCATTTATTTTGGAATTGAAAATGGTTTTTATAATGTTTTGATTATATCAATGTGTTGTATTGATATATTGTGATTGAAATATGGAACTGTTATGTTGCCTTTATGCATGTTTTATGTGATACGATTATGTTATGGTTCTTGGGCATTGATTATGATGTTGGGTGGTTCCATGATAAACTAAGGGCATGTGAGCCCGAGATAGCTCTCCAATGCATTGGTTAACACAAAAGATTTAATTTATAAGGTTTCTCCGAAGATATTTAGGGAATATACTGTGAGGGGTATTCCAAATGTAACCATGAGGGTTACTCCCTACGTAAGACTATTATGAATGCGTCAAGTTATCTTTATGTATTCTGATTTCTATGAGTAATTCATAAATCTTATGATTTCATGATGTATGTTTATTTGTTATGATTTATGAGTAATGTATGTTTTCTTTGATTCTTATGTATACATAGACTAATGTTTTCTTTCCATATTTTTATATCCCTTACTGAGCTTTTTATGCTCATCCCAAGTTTTTGAAATGTTTCTCACATGACTTAAAGTTGAATAGGGTCATGGATGGTATCTAGGAAAGAAATGTGGTCTAAAAAATATAACTAGACATCTTTCTTTTTATGAGTTTTTATTTTTATGAAAAAAATGAAAAATGAATAGAAGTGTATACTTTGAAATCTTTTGAGATGTAATAGTTATGTCCAAATTCTATAAAACTCTAAACCTAAAAAGATCCTCAATGAGAATTATTCATTTAATTCAAGACAAAGAAATGTTATAAGGCTGGGTCCTAATTAAGCGAACATCTTATTCTAATGGATAGTGGTAGAAAACATGATCATGACAATGTTAACAATTAAGAAACAAAACAAATAGTCAAGGGTTAAATGATCTTTGATTTTGCAATAGGAAAAGTTTAAAAAAATATCTTTTTTTAATATCCGTTTCATAATTTTGAGGAATTTATTTATGAGCCTGATTAAGAGCATAAGTAAAAATACTTACGTGTTAGGTGGAGTCTAATCCTTTTATAATTTTCTACCACAAACTCATCTTTTATCCAAAGGATGATTATTCTCGATGACTTGGTCACATATGAAGCACTAGAATGAACCTCTTGAGAATAACGTAATACACAAAAGATTGACTATATATTCATTATAAATTTAAATATTAACAAAGAAAACAAAGGATCTAATAAAATTAGATAAATCCCCCAAAATAATAATCCATTTTATGAATAAAAAATATATTTTAATCTCTATAATTCAATTATAATTCCCAATGTCCTAAAAAGACCATTTGATAAATAATATTCGTTAATATTCCTTAAAAAAAATAAAACCCAAAAATTAAAAGGAGTTGATAACATAGACATCAAAGATAAACTGTAACATTCATCTCCAAATAACATCAAACACTCAAAATGTCTCATTCCAAAAAGCAATTAACCAAAATTCATATTCTCCAAGATAGGTTAATCACTACGATAAGTAACCAAAATTACTATAAATGCATTATTAAAACAATTATTTCTCTAAAAATAATTTAATCTTTATTCTTCAAATAAAATCCCATAGTATTATATTTAATTTAATTATATAAAGTTTCCAAAATAGTGAACCTATTCCACTGTTTCGTTTATAACATAATCCCAAAATTATTTTCGAGTCCCATGTTTAACTATTTGATAAAATATATGTCCCTAAAATAATCATATTCTTATCCATAAAATCATTTAACTAAAAATAATAAGTCATAATAACCATGGATGTCACGTAGGCCAGTGGGAGACAATTCACTGTTGTCTCCTTTTGATTGTGGGTAAGATCCCTATGGCCTTGCCAAACGCTTTGGGTTGTCACCCATACTACGGGTTTTCCTTTTTATAAAATTTTATAAATTGTATAATATTCCAATAAAATATTATAAATAACTCAAAAATAACCATAACATGTTCCAAACCTCAAAGGTTATTTCATACATTGAATTTTGCATCCCAAAAACTAATAAACCATATTTTCTTCAAAGGTGAATATATCCAAAAATACCATTAGTAAAATTAATATATAAAAACATAGACCCTTTGACGGGGTTTCAATGACATTTAACTTATCATAAACATTAAAATTAAAAACCCATGATGACATAGCTAAGTCATAAGAAAAATTCCTAATCTCCGAAGTTATCTAATCCTTCCTTTGATACCAACTATAATACCACAACCTTAATCATACATAATCTTGATATAAGCCAAGAATTCACCTTGATTATCTTTTCAAGTTAATAGTTTTAGAGAATTATCCATAACTCATACTAAAAAAACCATATAAATACAAAGTGGAAACTTCAAACATTATTTATTTCATCCATAAAAAATAATATATAAAAATAAACATGGTTTTTTTCAAGAAAAATCATAAATTTTCCTCGATCCCATCCTTGACTCTATTTTTCATTAAAACCTCTGAACAACATTTCAAAACGTAGGATGAGAATAATAATCTCAGTAAAGGATACATACAAAATGAAAACTATCAATCCTGTGAAAAATTTTAAACCATGAATACTTTATCATAAAGTAATCCTTTTGACCTTCAAGATGTAGTAAATACACTTCACTGAATATAAGATCATTGTTTTCCATTTTTGTAATCAAAAGATCACCTTAAAATTCAATGAAATTAACATATAACATATCAAGGTAACTTGAAAAAAAACCATACATAAATGAAATAATAATATTGTTTACTTCCACACATATAACTAAATGAAAAATTCATTCGACCGAATTCAATCCCTAATGATTTAGAGGTTATAATATTACCACCCATCCTTGGTTTATCCCAGAACCAACCATATTTGGTTTATCATGTAACCACCCATCTTTGGTTTATCGTATAACCACCCAATAAATGTCCATGCACTGTTATATAATAATAAAACATAAATGATTATAATTATTATCAATTCACTCATAAAATTTCATTTATAATCATAAGAAATCATTTCAAGATATTGAAATACTCAATCCACATTCAAAACCATTTTCTATAGAAAAACTCTCAAAAGTGGAATATGGAGTTTATTATTCATTAAAAAAAATTAATAGAGGAGGAATAATACCAAATAATTATCCTAGCAGCTAAGAATTCAATGTCACCCCATATGTTTAAAAAATAATCCATTTTCAAAAACCAATTTAAAGCATTTATAAAAGATAATTTTGAAGAAAAGTGTCCCATACCACTTTGAAAAATTTTAAAAAAATTCTAGAATTAAATTTTTTTAAAAATTATGTTCATATAAATAAATCCATAAAACCATATAGAAATCATGGAAATTAATGAGAAATATTTTGTAGAATAAATCATTAAAACATTTAAATTTAAGTTTTATTTAAAGAGTCCCTTACCACTTGAGAAACACTTGTGTAAAAATCATTAAATAACATTAAAAAAACAATAAATTTCTTGGGAATATAGTAATTCAAGATATAACATGTAAAAAGGATTGTATATACACATTAATGGATAATAAATGTGTACGATATCAATATATGCATCAATGAATGGAGATTGAGATGAGGTGACTTACAAAGATCGTGTCATTATATTAAGGATAAATCAATGAATTAAATATGTGTGAAAAATATTATTACCCCCAATATAAGTGTATATTTATTGTTAAAAATTCATAGGTAATTCACACATATTTTTTGAAAAACAAAACCAATGACATGGGTATTTAAATCAATGAACATAGATTGAGTTATGATTTCCCTTACCTTGAGTCTGACTTGTCTCTATCATTTTTTTATTTTCCTCAGTAATAAGAATATGATAATTTAGAATTTATATATATCGTGTTTCAATTTTATTTTTACTTTTATATCACTATTACCATGTTATAAAATATACATAATTATATAAGTTCATATCATACATTTTGTTGATATTTGGTACTTGAGCCAAAAATAAACATGATTTGATGTGAATTGTATATGTGGAAAAAATTCCATTATCTCTAAAATATTATTCATGAATTAAATATCATATATATAGAGTATATATGAATTTATAAAATCTATAGAATTTGGAGTCAATAAATGAAATGCACCATTCATTGAGACAGTAGGTCGTACGTATGCATGGGCGCTAATTTCATTTATTTTTCATATTAATAGAATAATAATAAAATGATATGTAAATTATAATACCGGTGTTATATTTATATCATTTATGTCCCATACGTTTAATAAAACCATCGTTCATTAATTCAAAGTATAGAGGGAACAAGTCATGTCACATTGAGGGGACGGTAGTCCACACATCCTAAAAAAATCATATTTACATTACATGAAAAGAACAAAGGTATATTCTAAATAAAAATTACAAAATCATAGAGACAATATAATATATATGATATGTAAAACAATGTCTATTATAATGTCTACGATGAGAGGTGGTAGTGAAAAATTGAACATTCATCGTTTCGTGAGAGAGTAGTTCACTATACACATAAAAAATATGTTCATTATCAATTAAATATATGGGAGTGTATGTGTAGGTATGAAAAATAGCATAAAACATACTTATATATTTTAGATACTATTTTCTACTATGTAATCATGGAATAAGAATGGTTTAGGTAGTGGAGAATGGAAATGAAACTAAAAGCCATTAGAGAAGGTGTTACCTCTTAACTGGGTAACTTCTTTTGGATTATACAAAAAGGCTTACTTGGGAGGATTTATGCCCTATATGAGGATTCTAGTATGTCTATATGGTTTATGGAATGATTTTGGGTAGGTTTTGGATGAATCAAAGCTTTCTTGAAGTGTGAATTTTAGAGAATATAGGGTATTATTTTATTAAAGAGGAAGGGGAACCATTGGAAACTCTAAAATTATTAAAATAAAATAACATTTTTTTAATTCAAAAGGATACAACTTGTGATATGTATAATATAATATGTGTATAGGTATAAATCCTCTCATAAAATATTTTTTATAAATTTAAATGTTTTATTTTAAACCTTATCTTTTCGTTTTATGCTTAATTATTATCTTTTAATTTTAGTTATGTTAATAACATTTTAATTATTAAGAGGATATTAATTTCAGTTATATGGGGTAAATTTAACATAAATGCATTATTAGTTAACTTTTATACTTTATCCTAGAAACTTTGTGATTTCAAAATATTTTTTGGATTTTTAAATCATTTAATATTTTTTATAAAATATCATTTATGAAAATTTTTACACTACTCATTTAATTGAATTTAAATAAAATAAAAATAGAGAGATAACATAGAAAAAATAATTTAATAGTCTTATAACATGTAATATTAACTTATAAAAATATTGGATGACATAAATTATGTCAAATATTATATATTTTAATATTTATAATATCATCTATTTTATTCCTTCATTAATAATGAAATCATTTAATGACCATTGTGTGATAAGTAAATTTATTTATTTAATGGATAAAAATTATAAATAATACACCATGATATAGAATTTTTTTCTGTATTTATAATTAATATTTATAGTAGAATATATAATTAAAAATAACATTTATTAATTTTTTAGTATGAATATTCTTGTTTATAACATATTTTCCCTAACACTAAATTAAAATTTATAAGTGTCTTTATAACAACCAAGAAGATTACAAATTCTAATGTATCATCAAAAGGGTTGTATTGGTTGGAAATATGTCAGGCAAGAAGATTATGACATGTGTTTGTGTAGTTTTATATATTTATAATATTATTATTAAATTTATTTACTTATTTACCTTAGAACTGTGGTAAACAAATAGTTAATAAAGTTACTATTAATAATGTTCAAAAATTAAAGAGATCTATTTATAAAACTTGGACCATCTGTTTCCAAATACAGAATCCATTTTTACAAATTCATAACACATAAGTTGTAGTAATTTATTTAAAATTAATTTCCATTATCAAAATGAATAAACAGGGTTTGGAAAATTAAAAAGAATCCAAAGGTTGACATGGTTTTATAGAAAATTATATTGTGAAATTACATCAAATGACTAAATTTAGATTAAATAATAAAAAATTAATCCCATTATAATAAAAAACCAATTATAATCAAGTAATTTTCACTATTAATTAAAGTATTAATTTTATAAGAAAAATAAAAAATGGTCAACCAAAGTATATATTTATATCTCTATTCCAATTAAGAAGTTTATTTTTTCAAATAGAACTTATAAAAGTGTCAAAAAATATTGAAAATGGTCTTTCCATCAAAAGATGGAATTTTTTTTGGAAGAATAATTCTTTTATTCATAAACTTGATTTCATTCTAATATCTTGTATAGACAACATGTAATATGAATATTAAACATAAAATTTAGTTTATATTTCATTAATATAATCTAAATAGACTGAAATTATTTTATAAACATAATTATTTTCCTTTAAATAGTTTTTCATTAAAACACATCATTTATATTCAATTGGGTTTTATTTCTCTTTGTAAAAAAATTGGTAACCAATGAATCATTATATAAGAAAGAGTAAATAATATTTTCATAATTTAGTTAACACTATTTATTATTTCTATTCCAACATCTAGATTATAATGGTAAAATTTAAATAATACTATTTAGTTGTTTAGTTAAGATTGATATAGTGAATCATGTATGCTATTGAAAATAGTGTTTCATTATAAATAATCTGGATTTTATATTGATGTATTTCACCATAGATACTTTTAAGTAGAATAAATCATCACCATTTTTCAAGAGGTTCACACTAGAGTATTTAGTGAACAATTTTCATAAACTAATCCATCCCATCATAATATTAAATGTCAATATTTATTTTATTCATTCCAAATTCATTCATCAACCTCCAAATCTATGGCATAAATCCAAGTGCTTCAGGATATTTTTCATGTGGTGGATAGATTTCATGGGGAAATAACAACCATTTATAACTAGATTGTTCAAGTACATCATTACTACCACCCAATACATTTTTAAATAGGATGTGGCTATACCACTCATATATGTGAGAAAAAAAGGCTACCATCAACTTTTTGAAGTTGAATATCATCAAAATATTTTTTTCCCTTGAAAAATATAAATTATAAATGATAAAATTTTATTATTTTCTGATTTGAAGGAACTATATCAAGAATACAACATCCAATAAAACCATTTCGGCCACTATAATGTAGTAGAAAATGGTAAGATAAAACATTCTATTAAAACATGATCTAATATCCCTTTGAATAGGTTGGATTCGAATGTGATTTCTTACCTAGAAAATTACTTTTAGGCCAAATGGTCATGTCTCATCATAGCCCTCACTTCCATTCAAACAACACCCACCTCGCTTTTGTGTATAATAATGGTATCTATACCTCTCAAAATTTAAATTCACTCAATTTATGTTACTGTTATTAACTAGCTATTTGATGATAAATAATTCTAGAAACTACTAGAAAAAATTTAGTGGTCTAATGAAAAGAGACATCACACACCACACAATATATAAATCTCTCAACAATAAGGTTTTATGGGGAATGAATATTGATGTTTCAAAATCATTCATTTATATTGATAGAGATTGTATTAACTGTCATAAAACCAATGAAACTACCAATGAATATTATAAAATTAGATACAAAGGGAGAGGTATCTTACACCCTACACAAGGATTACCCTAACGGGTCATATTCCCTGATCACTATGGATGGTAATAAAATCACACCTCCTATTAATATCAAGTTTATAAGGATGTAATTCTAATAATATAAAATAAATATAAAACATCCTTGTTTTATGATATAAAACAAAATTACAAATCCCAATTGAATTATTTTAAACATTATACTATGGTTCCTTGCCATAAGACTTTAAAACTTAAGGAAGAACATCCCAACTACATGATGTTTTACTATGAAGTGAAGCTTCTCATTAAGTAAAATTATACATCATCACACATTGGGCCAAGTATTACAAACTAAAAACCAATAATACCAAATTCCATTATTCATTATTAAATTACTATGAGTGTCCCATTACTAATGATATATTTCCATACAACCTGATATCTTGATCCATGTAAAAGTATTTGGGACATAATATACCATTGCGTCATACCATCAATTACCCTCCCCCTCTACAATGGATTGATCTATATGGTGGCGGGGCACTCTATTTCTTTACAATTTTATGGTAACGAACACATTAAAAACCCCTAATGTCATGGGAAACTTATCCCATAATGAAATAATTGTTATGTCTTTATATATAAGCACAAATAGTGTATGGAATTTCATTATAATAACTACATCTAACATGATTCCTATTCATATTGGATATGTAGTGATTCTAATATAAAAATATTAGGTCTATAAATTAATCAATAAAAATTATACTTCTATTTATATTTGAGTCAGAACTATACATAGGATGTTCTATTCAAGAACATTTAATACCTTGTTTCTATCCATACAAGATATGTAGTGATAGTGAGATTACTAATCGTAGGCCCATAATCAAATTTAATCATTAAAATACAACCTCCCATCTTTATAAGAGAATAATATATAAAGGGAATTACCCTTAAAAGATCTATGAGTGCATTGATTCATATTATAATAGGATAAAAAGTGATGAACAAAAAACCTAAACTAGTCCCAGATGTGTAAATATAAAATGACCCCTTATCTTGGTTCATGATCATGTCAAACTATATATATGATATGTAATATACTTTATTATGATTATTATGATTTTAATTTTTCTCTTGTATAAATAAAATACAGTAAAATCAAAAAATTAGAAAATTCCTTTCAAGATTATTAGTTATATCTGAACAGTATTATTCAGAACGAGTTTCCACTTATATGAAAGAAAATGTATCCTTGAACCTTGCATTTGAGCATGATTTATATATGGTTTCAATTTAAGAACTATCTGTGTCTTGATTACTGATTTTATAGGATACATAATGATATTTAGATATAATTTTGAATTAATCTACAAATCTATTTAGCCTTACTTCTTGTGATTAAACCACTCTTCATTGATGTCAGGTCATCAGAAATCACTTGATGTTTGATTAAGGATACGAAAATCATCTTACTATGTGTATGAGATAGATATATAAAAATAATTTTCATTTAAAAAAAATATATGTCTTCATTTATATTTTGTTAGTATACATAGTGAAATTGGTCAAAACATACCTAGATCCAGTCATAGAAACTTCCCAATACCAAATCTTCTTGTATGGCATAATGTTCTTGTTACCCTGATTAAAAAAACTCCACCTTACATTGTCCACTACACCTTTAAATATTAAAAAATATATTTTATGAAATTAAGTCATTTAGAATGTCATATCCTATGTGGTTATATTTTCTTGAATAAAATACATATTTAGGAAAATAATCATATTGTACAACTTCTAAACCTACATTATCATCAAAAATGTTATAAACAACCTCTTACTCAGGGGGTGAAAAATATAAATGTCATACATATCTTATATCTATCATTTTCATGAATTTATTGGAAACATGGGTGATCTCTCAAACACATTTTTTCACACATAGATAATGAATCACTTGAGGTTAGCGGCTCTTGAAGATCTTCCATGGAGGAATATTTGGAACCACCACACCAGAAAAATTAGAATTCACAACCTAGATGATTTACATTAAACCACAAAACAAAATGAATATAATGAATTAATTATTAAATCACATGGGATTATTTATTTTTATGTACCCACTCCACATACATGAGATAGATCCTCCTGATAGCTTCTGGTGCATTGTTCCAAATTCAAAATTAAATTCCACTTTGTCTTTGTATGAGATTGATTTATTCTGGGAATTATTTTACAAGAAGAATGTTTGGTTTGATTTATTTCATATTAGGAAACCTAACGATTAAATTATCCATCATCATAGGCCCATCCATATGTTTCACTAATCATTTATTCCCTTCCCAGTGAGTGGTGTTTTTATTCACATCAAGACTTATTCTATGGTAAATAAGATTCCATTTTTCCTGAATTAAAACTACTAGGCCTAGATCCTCAAAATATGATATTAAACTATAAGATGATTGAGTCTTTCACTAATGACAATAAACTACATGACATATGTGATCCAAAATTTTCCCAATTCATGAAAAGTTAAATATATGTAGTGCTATATTTAACACACATTTTAGACATAGAAAAAATACCATTATCCATATTAAATCAATTCTAAAGAATATTGATTCAAATATATGGTTTTATAAAGTATAGTAGGTTTTAAACAAGTATATTGAGTAAATATTCTTCAATAAAACACAATTTTCCTTTTGATTCATTTTGATCAACCACACAATTCATGAATATCACTAATGCACATACACAACTCTAATTGACACTTAATCATAAAATTCATAAATTTTACAATACGTATCTAAATATACAACACCATTTTTTCTTATTAACTTGAAGCATATCATCCTGATAGATATTATTTGTAATCAATATACACACTAAAACCATCATACAAGAATCCACCAATCAAATATCATTAGTGACCATCCATTATTTACCTATCCTATATCACCACTCTGAATCATTTTTGACCTACATAATCATCAAAATTATATTTTCATGAGGTGTACGTGTGTTTTCAGTTCATGACACCAATCTATATTATTAATTTTCACCTCCTTGAAACCACATTCCATGAATCGTGAACCTATACTATATACAAAAAAAAGAAAATACATACTGGTAATGGTCTCTCATTCATTATCGGAATTATCATGCCTATTCCCTTACCCTCTAAATTGTTCAAATTTATATAAAATTATATGTTCTATATTAATGCAGGTATTTTCTTTCTAAAATACCATCCTACCAGGGCCCAAATTTCCTGAATCTAAACTACTAGGGAAAGGTACCAAATGAATTTCTAGATGAAAAATTAAAAACGGAATGATGAGAAAAATTAATGTCACTAATCTTAAATATTATCCATTTTAAAATCTCAAGATATATTTAGAGTGAAAATTGGGAAAGAATAAATAATAGTTGGGCCCACTATAGAAAAAAACTGAATAGTTATTACTGTGAAATAGGTCTATGAAAAATTTTTCGTAATAAAATATAATATCCATTGACCTTTATAATGTGTTAATTAAACTATGACACAAAATATAGTTTACCAAAACACTCCTTGAATATCCTATTTTGAAAAATGGATCAATTTCCAAAGATTACGTCCCTCACAAACCTTAAATGTATATTGATAATGGGAATAATTTACTCAAAGGGAAACTGAAGGACCCCAGAACACCCTGAGATAGGAGGGTGAATCTAGGTGTCATATTTTCATTTTAAATAGATGGATCATGTTCTTATATTAGTAGAAAAATGTTTAACGAGTCTGAAGAAGAAGTTTAGAAAACAAACAATCACCTAAAAAGCAATGACAGAACAATTTTACTTGGTTCACCACTAAGGGCTACTTCCATGGAGCATATGTTGGCTGTGTCTCGGTCATACAAAAAAACTCTTATCTTCACATGTTGTGGATTAGAAGATTTTATCATAGTGACTTGGTGCCATATGCACAATCATTACATGGTTTTAGGGATAACACACTACGTCCCTCAGATAACTTCCAGTAACTCCCCCCCTGCTCAATGAATTGGAATATTCTTCACTCAGTTAAACGACATGAAGGTTGTTTCAATGGTTTATCATTAGATCACACATCCTAAAATATAATGGGATGCCATATTGAAGTCCCATAATCACTGAAAGGGGAAATTTATTTACTTGTGCACTGATATGTTATGGAAATTAATTTCACAAACCAGTTTGTTCAAATTTCAGGTTTCTGTGGGTGTTCAATGTACTACTTGTTGTTTCCATGTACTGTTGCTGTTTTTTGCATAGTGTTGATGTTTCCACGTATCATGTAGCTATTTCCGTGTACTATTCAGCTATTTCCATGTACTACTGCTGGTTCCACGTACCATGCATCCCCTCCGCGTACTTCCCTGATCCTTGTACTACCTTAGTCTGTATACATATCCACTCCTCTATGTACTATCCTAATCCATGTACTCCCTTGAATCACCACATACTAATCCACTCCTCCGCATAACCCCTTTCTTGGCCATGTACTTCTAGAGCTTCCTATATGAACCACTATCTATTCTTCTAACTCTATTACTTACACTAATGATTCTTTCCACGTACCGTCTTCTCCTCTGCGCACCACATTAAAATTCACTAAATTTTTTACCAAAATATTAATATCCAATATAGTGTTTTAACAAAGGTGATTAATTCCCCTTCAATAGGCACATAACTCCTCCAATTTCAATAATATGATTTACCCAAATTTTCAATGTGGGACAATCTTCACTATAAACTGAACTCCATCTGCGTTCAGTTATCCTCCACCACATACTGCAATTATTTGAACAGAGTACTATTATTACATACCATTAACCTTCAGTGCACCATATATCTATCGGTCTATGTAAATCATCTCTTCACCGCGTACCATCACTGTGAACTATTTTCGGCAGCATTTCGCATACCGTACACATTCACCACATACCATCGCTATGATCTATTTTATGTTCTATGTATCATTCCGCGTATTTGATTCCTTCATTGTGTATTTCATGCCTTCACCGCGTACCGTGTACCACTTGTCTTCAATGCTTACCATGTGTCTTTACCACATAACCCTCTCCTTCACTGTGTACTGTTGTTGTGAACCATTACCAAACTCTCAATTTTTAAGTCCCAAAAATTTTGTAAGAACTAAGAAACAACACCACCTTCAATACTGATTTCATACACAAATGTATGAACCTATTATTTCAAAGCTCCCTAGTCATCTATTTAATATTTACAAAAACACAAACCAACCTCAATTATTAGAAACCTGCAATCTTGGTTCCCACAATCCCCCCTATGGTTTTGATAGATATCTCCAGATAAATTCACCGATTCACGAACCAAGATCAAAACATGTTCCTTAAAGAAAAAGCACAACTATCAATCTATGTCTATGTTTGTAGTGATCAGTGTAGAAAACATGATAAAGGACATGAATTGAGTTCTCATCCTCATTCTTTCTCCCCCATAGTTGTATTTCTGGCTGTTTCTATTCTCCATAATTCCTATATCCAGAAAGAAAAAAATCACTCTCCCTTGAATTTATCCATTCTCCTCGATTGGAAATAAAACCAATGAACTAAATCATGACTTATATATTTAAACAAAACATGATCACCATGCATCGTATCTCCCCCAGAAAATTGAATAAGTTTCACAAATAGATTAAAAATAGATAAAAAAACTCAGGAGATGGGAATATCATAACCTCTTTATGCCCTGGGAGGTGACTGAACACCGCGGTTCAACCAATGTTTTGAAAACACAGCCGATGAAAGTGGCTTGGTCATAATGTAAGCCACTTTTTCATTAGTTCCCATGTGGTCCATTTTGATCATGCCTTTTTCAAATTTTTCCTTCATGAAGTGATATCTGATCTCAATATGTTTTTACAAAAATACTGAACTTGATTCTTAGTAAGATCAATTGCACTCTTCTTATAACAATAAATATCATTTGGTTATTTCACCTCATCACTATGTCACTCAGTTTCTACTTCATCCAATGTAACTAAGTTCAAGCCATGATAGTAGATATATATTTAGATTCAGTAGTACTAAGTGAAGTACTTTCCTTTATTTTGCTGAACCAGCCCACATATTTCCATCCAATATAGAAATCTCTACCACTGGTAGACATTCTATCAACTACATATCTAGCCCAGTTAGCGTCAGAAAATTATGATAGCTCACTATATCTACCTCCATAAATGTATATCCCATTTTTATTTGTACCATTAATGTATCTCATGATTATTTTAGCTGCCTCCATAGGTTCTTCCTTAATGTTACTCTGAAAGCGGGTGACATGGAAAGTAGCAAAGACAATATCTGGCAATGTTTCTCTCAGGTACAATATGCTTCCAATTATTCAATTATAAATGGTGGGATCCACAAAAGACCCATCCTTATGCATCCTTATTTTTGTTCCAACCACAAGAGGAGAGGACATTGATTTGGAATCGTGCATGTTTAATTTTTATCAGGAGCTCATTTTCATACATTTCCTGAGAAATGAATGTGTAATATTTCTTCTGAATCACCTATAACCCTAAAATGAATGTGACTTAACCAATCATGGATATTTAAAATTAATATTTCAGGTGATTTTCAAATTCATCCACTGATCCATGTCGACTACCACCAAAAATAATATCATCCATGTATACTAATACCATGAATTGATCTTTCAATGAATTCTTCGCATAGAGATTGAGATCCTATCCTCATCTTTTAAACATTATATTTCTCTAATAAGTTCCCAACTGAGAGTACCACACATGTGATTATTTATTGAGGCCATAGAGAGCTTTCCTAAATTTTTAAACCTTAATTTCATCATTTCCAAGAAATAACCCCACATGTTTTTTAATTTATACGTTTTTCCAATACCCCATTAAAAATGCTATCTTGACATCCATATGATAAAATTTATAACCTCTTTGGAGTTTTATGGAAATAAATAGTCTTAATGACTCTAGTATCGCTACAGGAAGAATTTCTCTTCAACATCAACACTTTTGATTTGAGAATATCCCTTACAAACCAAGCGTGCCTTATTTCTAATCACATTTCCTTGCTTATAAAATTTTTTCTTGAAGATACACATCTTAACAATCACATTATGATTTTTAGGTATTTAAACAAGATACAATTTCTGAATTGTGTCAATATGATCTAACTCTTCATTCCTTTCATTCACCCATGGATCATCCTTTGAAGCATATTCAAAATAGGATGGTTCTACAACTGATAGAATTGATGATTGTTCATTATTACTCATTCACCTTGACCGCTTAGGTGCAATCTGATCCCTAATGATGTTGGATTGATCAATCTATTCTCTTAGATTTCTCTTTTGGGGTTTGACAGAATTCTCTACAACTATGGATTATGCTTTTTATTCTTCTTCTGATTCAACAGCATGATGTGACTTTTGGGTGATATTTACACATTCCACTACCTTTTAATTAGAATTTTTTCTATGTTCACTTTATTATTCATCATCAATCACATCAGTACAGTAATTATATAAAGCATTCTTGTATTTCACGTCAATGATCTTTACATCAATTCTTTCAAAAATTATTCCCAATCTCTTATTGAAACACTTTTTGGCCTTTCTGTTCATTGGGTATCTAAGAAATACTCCTTCTTCTGCATTGTCTCCGTACTTACCTTGATTATCTTCATTGTTTTAGATGAAACATTTTCTTCCAAATGCATGAAAATATTTCAAAGAGGTCTTCTTTCCGTGCCACAATTCATTGGGTGTATTTCTCTCACCCATATATAGCCCTATTCAATTTTGAATATTCACTTCAGATTATAATTTATCTTTCCATTAATGTTGAGGAATACGATTCTCAATCAACATACTAATGGCCATGTTGTTTAGTTGTCGATTCCTACGCTCAACAACTCAATTTTTGTGTGGAGTTCTCATAGATACTACCTCATTTGTATCCCTTGATTCTCAAGGTAATTTTCAAATTCAATGGATGTGTAGTCTCCTCCATTGTAAGGCCACATGACGTTGATCTTCCATCCAGTATCATTTTCAATGATTTGCTAATAGGGTTTCATGTAGTCAAGAACTTATCGATTCCTGTGTATAACAATAACACATTCTATTCAAATATAATCATCTACAAAAATAACAGTGTACCTTTCCCCATTTGTTCCAGCAACATTTATCGGGCCACATTCATCTGTATGGATGAGTTCTAGAAGATTTGATGATCGTTTCTTCATTGGATGGTAGTAACTACAAACCTGTTTACCTCGATTTCTAGCATCCCATGTCTTTTCCCCTTCAAGATTCATATTATCGATATCCATGAATATCTATAGATAATATATCTTTTCCAGGTCTTTTTGATTGTTATTACCCAATATCTGATGCCGTAATTTGTTTTTCTTTTCAACTGTTAAGTAGAATATATTCTATTTTATGTCAACCTGATATAAGTTTTATTTGTTCTACCACCTTTCATGAGAGAATTCTGAAACTTTCCTCTTATAGTACAACCATTCTAACTAAATTCCACAATAAGACCAGAGTCAAAAATTTGACTAAAATTAAGTAGATTATGACACATACAATCTATATAAAGGACCTTAGTTTTCTTCATCTCTCCATTAGCTAGCTTAGTACTTCCACTACCATTTATTTTTAAAGCACCATCATTACCGAACATCACCGTTCAATTGACCATTTTCTTGATATTCATTAATAAGTATGCATTACCTGTCATGTGGGATTAACATCCACTATCAAGAATACATGCACTATTTTTCTTTGTAGCTTTGAGTTCTACTTCTGAAAAATTGTATTTTTTTAATTTTCCTTTTTTGCCATGAGATATCGAATTAAGAGTAAGACACTGATGGTCTTTCAATTCTCTCTTCCATGTACATGGGTTCGTCATATTCAAATTCATCTTTTGGAAGAGATTTTTTTTTGAAATTGCTACATCATCTGGAGGAAGAGTATTGACTCATCTCTAGGAATTGAATGAATTTCTCCTGTTATACCTCTACCTGCAATACACAGAATTATGGAAAAAATTATTATAGTGAAAAAAATATCCATAGAATTTTTTCTTGATAAGGAGTTGGATTTGAATATGTTCTCCTTTGTTGAACACTTAACTCTTCCCCATTCATATAGCTTCTTTCCTCTTTGTAGTATGACATGGTATGGCCCAAATAGCCACAAAAATATCACATCATGAAAGGAAATGTTTTGTCACTTATATTTCCCTCCATGACTTCTTCCTTAGTAAAATAGTTTGACTTCCTGTCATTTCTGGAAAATTGAGGATAATTTTTAGTTGGATTTAAGTGTTTATTTTTCAACACATCTGGTGGATTTTTTGCATGATCAAATTTCAAAATTCCTTTATTCTGGTTCACTTTATTTAGGGAATTTGATATTTCAACATCACAACCAATTCCACTATTTCCGATGCATGTGGTTCTTTGATCACCCAAGATATTTTTTACCCCATCAGGACCACTTTTCTCCCTCTCTAGCAGATCATCATTTGAGAACATTTCAAATTTTATTTTCATTCTTTAATATTTTGAAATTGATTCAGTTTTGATTTTACTTCTCAGAGTAAAAACATCTTCTTCAAGTCCCTCAATGGTCATAGACTTCTCCTCTGGTCTCGAGGTAAGGACATTGATGACCTTTTGGAGTTATTCAATTCTGAGTTTTAGTTCCACAACATCGTCAGTTATTTCCAGGATTGATGATTGTACTTTCAGATATTCTTCCAAACATTCAATCTACACTTCTAGCTGATCAATATATTTTAAATATTCCTCCACCATTCCTTTCCACTTGTTGAATCTCAAATACTTATTTTGAGGATTAACAAAATCATCATTAAGTTGCATCATAGGATCGATATTAGTTGTCAACTGATTATATCTAGATTTATCTATCAATTTTTCTAACTTTTCTGTAGTATCAATCATGGAAGAATGGTTCCTATATTTGAACTCTTGTTACTTTTCCTCATAGAGTTCATTTTATTCGACATCTTCTTCACAAAAAAATACTCTTTCGATATAATTTTTTTCTAGATTTGAGGTCTCTATTTTTGGAAAACATTTTTGGAGACTCTTTAATGTCTTCATATTTACTTTCATCATCATTGTTATTTATTGGGAAACGAGAGGCAATGTACCCAACTCTTCCACTACAGAAACACGCAAGAGGTATCTTTCCTTAAAATTTCTATATTCCCTTCATGAGTTTCTAGGAACTGAGTGACTGAACTTCTTTTTCGACATCATATTCATCAACACAGTCTCTGGAGATTTCTAGTATTTCTATTTCTTTGAATGCTATTTCATATCTTACAAGACTTGTTTCATCTTCTGGGTTGAGCCTCATCTCATATGCCACCAGGAATCTCAGTAGATTTTCAAGAGAAAGTATGGTAATATCCAAATTTTATGAAATAAAGCCATTTCCTAATAAATGGGAAAAAGTATTCCCATGATTTTATTACAATATTAATGTCTTTGATATCTTCTACAAGCCCTATAATTTCTCCTAGAACATTAGTAATTTGATTGAAAAAGGAATCTTCATTTTCATTAGGGTGCATCTTCTGATCAACAAACCTATTGTGTAAAACGTGGACCTTGGAATCCATCACTTTTCTGTCACCTTCAAATATATTTTTTAGTTTCTCACATCTAAACATTTCTGACATATAGTTTGTCACCTTTAGATATGTTTGATCGAAAAGATATTTAGTTAGGGAATTCATTTCTTTACAATCAGTATCCAAAATCTTTTAATCTGAATATGTAATAGATAGACCAGTTGGATCAGTGACTTGTATTCCTTGTGGAGTGAAAAAAATTACATAAATTCCAATTGATCTTAGATGATATCTCACCATGTTCTTCGATATTTAAATTTTACATACATCAAATAATGGAAATCCTCTAAGATTAACTGTATTCTCCACGTTAGAAAAATAGAACATATTTAACACTAGAAACCATTATGATTTGATACAACTTGATGAACACTAGAACACCCTAAGGGGGGAGTGGTGAATCAGGGTGTCAAATGTTTCTTTTAAACTGATGGATTTTTTCCATGTTGGTAGGAACCTTATAAACCTATAATAACAGAAAGTCCAGAAAATAAAAAATCACATGCAAAATGATGACACAACAATTTTTCATGCATCACCACTAAGGGTTACATCCAAGGACAATTCAAATACTGTGTGTGGGTCATAAAAAAACCAAAAATCTTTACAAGTTATAGATTAAAGGATTTTAGCACATTCACTCTATGCTCGGTGCACTTCCACAATAAGGATTTAGGGATAGAAAACTGCATCCCTCAGATCTTTTATGAAGACTCCCCCTTGCTCACTATGCTGGAAGAATATTCACTCAGTTTAATGACTTGAAGGTTGCTTCAATGGTTTAACATTAGATTATGGATCCTCAATGGATTCTCTATTTAAGTCCCATAATCTCACATAGATGAAATTTAATTCTCCATCCACTTATGTGTTATGGAAATTAATTTTAGAAACTGATTTTTTTATTCTTCAGTCTTCTTTGGGTGTTCGGCATACTTTTTTTGTTTCCACATAATGCTGTAGTTTCTGCGTAGTGCTGCTGTTTTTGCGTACTATGCAGCTATTTCCACATACCGTAAAACTTTTTTCACATACTAATATTGGTTTAGAATACCATGAAGCTCTTCCACATATTTCACTAATCCATGTACTACCTTACTCAGTGTACTACTCCACTCTTCAACATACAGTCTTACTCCATGTACTGACTTGCTCTACCATGTAATGCTCCACTCCTCCGCGTACTTTCATACTATGCATACTGCCTTGCTTGAATGTGTACTGTGATAGCTTCCTGTGTGAACCAAAAACTCTTCCTTGAACTATTTTCCTTAAGCAGATGATTCTCTCCGCGTACCGTCTTCTCCTCCACATACCACATTAGACATCACCAAATTTCTTCCAAAAATTTTAATATCCAATCTTGCATCTTAGCCAAGGGGTTTACTACTCCTTAAATAGGCACATAACTCCGAAAATTTAGGTAATCTGATTTACCCAATTTATTAATGTGGGACAATATTCACTCTAAACTAAACTCCAACAGTGTACTATTATCCTCCACTATATACTGCAATCCTCTGAACTATGAACTTTATCACGTATCATTATCCTTCAATGTACAATATGTCTGGTTGTCTCTATACTGCATCTCTTCACCATGTAACATTATTGTGAACCATTTTTGGTATTATTTCTCATATAGAATCCCTTCCCCACATACAGTTTCTATAAAGTATTTTCAGGTCTCCACACCATTCTACATACTGCATTCCATCACCTTGTATGACACGCCTTAACGGCGTACCACACACCTTCACATTGTACAGCGTGGCTTCATCGCGTAAAGCGTGCCTTCACCATGTACCTTGGGCCTTCATTACATACACCATGCCTTCACCACGTAGTAGTCACCTTCACTACATTCCTTTGTTCAAAACCATTACAAAACTCCCAGTTTTTAAGGCCCAAAAATTTGGCAAACACTAGGAAACTATGCCACCTTTAATACTAATTTCAGCCTACAATTTATGACAATATTGTTTAAAAACCCCTAGTCATCCATTGCAGTTTGACAAAAAACACAAACCAACCTCCCGTATTATCAATAGGCATCCTTGGTTCCAACATAAATTTTGTTGGAAATGAATACATACCCCAATTTGTATCTACATATGCACCCCCCATTTTTGTCTATCAACTTGATGCATCTGGTCTTAAGGAAAGGTACGTCAAATCTTTATATAACATAAAAAATCATAACAAAAACATTTATCCAAATATGGTTAGTGATGATCCTTTGGGAACCAACCCCATCACATTAAACATAGTTAAAAATGATTGAGGTATGATTTAAATAACCTATAATACAACTATTCAAATGTGTTCGATGTGTTTGGGGTTTTTCATCTATACACTGTACTCATTCTTAGTGAAAGAATATTTTGTATAATTATTTATCCTATGGACCTTTTTACATGATCATAAACCAAAAAATACATTAGTACGAGAATAATGAACCTAAACTACAAGAACAATTCGATGAATTTGTCTAAATATGTGACAGTGAGATCTCATTCATGTCATGTTTTCTTTACCCATGTTAAAATGAAAACTACATCACCCTTAGTATAAACATTATGATAGTATAATTAATTGAAATTATATCAAAGATTTATTATAACATGTTGAATCCTTCACTGGTCTACATCAAATAGTTCTAAACTACTATTAAAATATACAGAATTGCTGTTATGATGTAAACACATAAATAAAAGCCATAGATAAATCAATGTTCTTTCCTCCTATGATTCATTAATATAAGGAATTAGAAAATGATAGGTATATTAAAAAAAAATTTTGTCAATCAAAAAATAAAAACACAAAATGAATTTGGGGGTATATAATATGAACCTTGTAGAAGTAAAGTTATTACGTATATTCCACTTGGAATTAGAAAAATATATTGCATCCATCCATAATTTCAAGGCCCTGTTGAATCATTGAGAGAATCATCAAATATTCACCTTTGTGATCCTCACCAATTTTATTTGGGTAATTTATTAAAATGGACTAACAATAGTGTACTGTGATGTTATTTCTTCCTATACCTATCATTATACAATTACTAGGAGTATCCCTCATAGGCCTAAATAAATATAGAATCAAGATTTACCTTATTAATTCCAATTTTATATTTAAGTGGAATCAAATGATCATGATGCTTAAATAAGAATATTTCACTCTAAAAGATGGAGAAAAGATGGAGTAATGTAGTAAGAAATAAAGGATGGAGAACAATTTAGAACCAATGTGTTTTTCATTTATTGATCAAAATAAAAGGAGGAACTTCCACATTCTAAAGTCTCTCTGTATCTTGTTATAAAAGGGGGAATGGAATATCACTTGAATAGTTTCAAAAAATCCAAAATATTATTAAATTACTAATATATTTTGTTGAATAGACCTATAAGTCTGTCTATCATGGATTCTTCATCCTCTTCTTGAAGATGTAGTATCTAGGACCTCATTTCTACATACTTTATAACCTTATCTACTCTTTCAATTATATCATGATTCTTCATGATGTATTTATTTGTGATGGTTAGATTATATTGACTATTAACTGACTCATGGTGAATTGGTTCAATAGTTATATGTTCCCCTATAATACAATGTTTCCATGTCACTATTTCTACTATATGTTTATAGTTTTCAGAGATTTTAACACCCATAAGGTTTTCCGAATTTTATGATTAATCTACCGCATAAATAATAAAAAATATTTAATTTTTTTGTGATTTTTGGTTAATGGAATCCAAAATCTCTTTAAATATAAGATAGAGCAAACAATGTTAAATTCTAAATACACATTAGTCAAAGAAGAAGTAAACTAATCATGTTTATAAATTTTTAAATCCATATAATTTAATATTGGGATGTTTTCATAATCCAATTCCAAAATATCACTAAGAGGGGTAATAGGTGTGTCTTCTAGAAGTGATACATCTGGTCGAAGATATTTTAATTCAATTTATGATCTAGATATCCAATAATATCAAATATCACAAAGAATGGTTTTTGAATTAATATATCTCGTTAGCTTAATCCAGTGAAGAATCGATAATTTTTGCACAGATTACTTAACAAATAAAATACACCGAGTATGGTTTGTTGTACTCAAAAGTTGACCATATAGGCATAAATTATTTAATATGTATAATATTGTTGGAGGAATAGGGAAAATTGATAGTGATTCTAGATAAGAATACAGTTCTAAACCCTCTGAGCCTTACTTATATCCATTCCTAGAGCACAACTTCAATCTTATCCTCTATCGAAGAACATGGAATTTACCAGTCATTAATGGTGATTTACATGGGGTTTGTAATTCATATCATGTTATAATCTAGTTTTTGAAGTGAAAAACTATAGTTTTAGGGTTTAAAAAATTTATCCAATGGTCTGAGGACCATGAGATCATTACATGACAAATCAAAATGAGAGGTTGACCATTATTTGCATCATGTCCTTAAACAATCTATATACATAAAGGTCTACCCAAAAACACTAGAGGTGATATTATTTCAATCATATATTGTTTTCTCACTTCTAAAACCTCATCCAAAATAAAAATGAATCAATAAATTAGTATGATCTATTAAATTGGGAAAAAATAAAATAATTCAAGTTATATATTTATTTCTTCAACCTAAAATAATATTAAATACCATTTCATGTTTCTATTTACCCTACATTATAAACTATGTGTATATATAAATATTATGAATCATCCATAGTGGACCTATATCCATTTGGGCGTCAGTGTTGAAAACCTCAATTTCCCCCCGTTTGATGTGGGATACCTTTTTTACTTGGGAATTTGAATTAGTTTGAGCACATATCAGAATTTCCTTAGATGAGTGTACTGGGAAAGATAATGGTAAGGGTTCTATTTTTATATCTTAGAAATATCATGGGTACTGTTAATAAATAGAAAAATGACTCACCTAAAAAGTGAAATTAAGGATTTATCATACATATTCTTGAGTTCTATAGCTTGAATAATTCTATTTTATTTAACCCATTATGGCCTCAACTTCAATATTGTTCAAAATATTTAAAAAAATCAAAAAACTATGATTTATGGATATTTTAATGTTCAAATAAATTTAATTTTTTTGATAGTTGGGATACACACAAACCCTAGTCTTAGTGAACCATAATATGTTATTTTAGTGTATCATATACATTAAATTGGAAGAATGAATAGGTATAAATGGATTTTAAAAAATATTTTTAATGTTTACATATAAATAAAATATATTTATAAAAAATTACCCTGTTTTTATTAAATTATTTTGATGATTCAAAAATAAATTTTTTCTACAAAATGAATTCTATTTCTTTTTGTGAAAACAAATAGAACCCATTTCTTCCACTTAGAGAAATTTATTGAATAAATGAATATCATATTTGCAGTAATCATGAAAAAATTCATTTACTGTTAATTTTTGATAATTTTTTGAAAATATTTCTTAATAAAGAGAGAAAAATAAAAAATGTCATTGAAAACTGCATTTATTTAAAGAATTTACAAATATAAATTTGTTTAAAATTATTTTAAATTTATAATTAGTTAAATTATATTATTTATAATCCAATTTACTTCATTATAATAAATTTTTTGTAAAATTTTCATATAAAAACCTTTTAACAATATATAACTATTTTTTGGTAATAACATTCTGTCACGTTTTGTGAGTAATATTTCTTTTTTCGATTATGATAATTAAATATGATAAAAGCAATTTTATATTTTGAAATTTAATAATTAATATTAGTTAATAATTTAAACATTTTTTTCCACACTAAATAGTAAATATAGTAAAAAAAATCTAACATATTAATTGTTAAATCTAGTTTAACAGGGAAGGGGGGGGGGGGGTTAAATGAGGAGTTAAGTGTTTGATTTCCAATTAAAAGTGTTTAAATCATATTTTATATATGTGATCGTACATTATTATTTACAAAATTAAAATATATGGCAATTTTAATGAATATTAATTGAATATGAATTTATTATATTTAATTTTGAAAAAAATTACATGTGTATCCTCTCCCCCACTTTTAAATATGCACCCTACTGTAATATTTTTCAAAACACCTTAATACATAAATATCAACTCAATACTACATAATTATATTCTAAAATTACTTATATACAAATTATCTGTTATGGTATTCTAAAAATACCATTCCAATGGTTCCCAAGAAATGGTATAAAGGATTCTTTTCAGTGAAGACGTAATAAGATTACTTGACATATTTCCATTTATTTATATTATGACCCTATAAATATGTGGTATTAATCATAGAAAAATAAAATTATTATAAAAAATATACTTCAATTTTAATATATTATGGATCCACCAATATCTACAATTTATTCTGTCTAAATAGAAGTGATTTTATTTCACAAGAGAATTTGTGGTCTAGCATATCCACACAGTGATATAATTCATTTTCCATAACCTTATTTCATGGAAGGATATTATTATGGGTGTAAAGTTCAAATATTTTATTTATGAGTTAAACATGATTCATTAGTTGTAATATCATATTGATCTTCTTACCATCCAATCTGTTTGAAAACAATAACATTGCTTGTGGGTACATGTCGACAACCACCACCATGGAGCCTTGGGATTTGTTTTTTATTTATTATAAAAATTTATGTTAATGGGAATATATTTACCGAATATTTATGAAATATATGATATAATAATGACTTTGGGATGGTGAATTATTATTTACCTTTCTTTCATTCTATTCATTGAAAAATTAATATAACATTCATGTGTACCAACACCCAACTCTCTTATCGAAAGACATAATTAATTTTTATTTGTATAAATTTTAAGGATGAATAAAAATAAAAATATAATTATTATATATTATATTAAATTAATTATTATAATTCAGAATATGATGGATACATGATCAAAGTCCATGTACAATAACTACCAACCCCAAATGTTCAGGGGAAAAAATCAGTTTACAACCAGAAATGATGATTTTAACAAAGCATTAATAATATATTAGAGTTTTAATGTTATAATTTGATAATATATGACATTAAAATTATTATAAATATTTTTAATATAATTATAATAAATAAAAATATATTATACATGCGTTTAAAGTTCGTTCAATGTTATTCTAGCTTGAGGTAATGGATTTTCATCCCCATTACATTTGAGAGACAAATACCATATTCATAAATTATTTATTTTATATAGTGTATATGCTTCCAGTGAGTTAATATTTGAATTAATATCTTAATGATGATGGACTTACACATATTTATATATCTTGTCTCCTTCATTAGAATTGTATGTTAATGGTTTCAAAGTAGTAAGGGATTTAACCTACAATCTCATTTTTTGGGGGTTGTTTATGATTATGTTTCTAATTACGAATTTTAATAACCTATAAGTCAAAAATAACATGAATAATATTATTATACATCTTTTTTAAGATTATATTATTTAATTTAATTTTATTCTCATTTATAACTCAATATACTAAATGAATATTTTTAATGAAAATATAGATTATTTCTCTCTTTGGATGAAAACCATATTTTTTCAATATCCATATTTTTATAATTTTTTAAATGATGTTACTATTTTATCATATGATTTATTAATTTCATTTTTACTCATGATATTATTTTTCTAGTATTTTTATATAAATAATATTCTATTTATTTTTGGAATGCTGTACTGTTTACTTTTTAACAAGAAATGTGAAAAAACTAATTTTTGTTGTACATAGTATAGAATGAATTTCCTACCATCATGACCACTCAATGATTCAAATATTTTTATATATGATTCCAAGGTTATTTTAATTGATTTTTTCCTATGTTTTTTGGAAATTATTAAATTTTAAATAGGTTATTTGAAAATGAAAAGGTTATTTTTATGAATTAATATTCAATGTGATCTTCTAAAAGAATATTTATTTATGATAAAATACTTTGATGACATTTATTATTTAAAAGAGATATAATAAGAGGATAGAAAACTTATTCATTCTTTGGGTTGTTTATTATTATGATAATATGATTTTTATGAAGCTGATTTTTTGTCTGTGGGTTATACTATGATGAAATGTTGAACTTTATATGAATCATGTTCCTTTCCATTGGTTTTGATATTTGATGAATGGTTTATGAAATTGTGGAAAAATATGAATGGATTATGATTTTGTGATCGGTGGGACTGTAAATATATATCCCTCTAATGCATTGGGTAAGGATTGATGCCCCTTAGATAATAACATCTAGAATTGGGTGTGAACCTTGTTCAGTGAGGGACTTTGTACACTATGAAAGTCTTGGGAATGAAAATTGTCTAAGGATAGGATGGAATGGGGAGTGAAACCAATTTACTATGATAGTCTTGGTAGTGATATATGACTCTGAAAACAATTTTCTATGACTAAGTGTTTCCAAAAACATTTGTCTTATATCATTTATATGCTATCATGGATCATGTACATTGATTCCATTATGATTCTCGTGTCACGAACTTCCTATTTATGCAATGACTCTAGATTATGTTATATAAAATTAAGGATATATTTTTCATATTTTAAGCTCTTGTTCTCATACACTTATACTTATGTTATATTTAAGTGATCATTGATATCTCATGTGTTTAACTTTACTATTCATCTAAGCTAACCGTTTTTTAAGTTCCCTTTCTAGGGGTTATGAATAATGGTTTTATGTATGGTATGTCCAAGAAGGGAGCCAGTTATTAATAATTTTTTGAGAGATTATGTATATCTTTTATGAGAAAGTTGTCTATGCATCCAATTATATAATTATAGTATACATATTAGATTATGGAATGGGTATTAATGTTATGAATTCACCATTCATATAAAAATATGTGATATTTATGCATGAAATGTATGATTCATCATAGTTAGTATCAGTGTGATTTTTTGTTACCATTGGAAACAAAGTTGAGAAAAATATAGTGACACCCCACAGTATAATACAATATATAACGATCTTTTTAAGTTAAGATATATAATGGAATGTGGTTTTCCTAGAAAAAATATTTATCTGGATAATATAAGGTGAAGTAGTTTTGGTATAGATACATTTACGTGTAATAACCCTAAAAAGTGTTGGATAAGTATTTCAAAACCAGCATTTTAGCACATGGTCTTTATGACCTTACCACACACCATGTTTGAAACTCAAGTAGGATATGATTGGTATAATTTCCATTTTATTGAATAATCATTATTAATGATATGAATAGTTGATTATCATGGATGAAATATGATAATTACAAGGCTACCTATATCAAAATTAAGGTGTACTGATTCAGAAATCCTATAAATTAATTTTTCATGATTATTTGGTTTCCTGTAAAGATTATTATTTATCAAACTATTTATTTTGGTTTTATTCAATGGATAGACCAGGATGGAATCAGGTTAATGGTTAATGAGATTTAAAATTCAGTGGTTAACCTCAATTGAATTGAAATTTTATGGGATATTGAATGTAAAATATTGTATCTATACTTCCTTAAAATTGACTATTTATTAATCATGAGAGATTTTAAATGCAAAATTGAGGGAACAACATCCATTTAGATCTATATAATGAAACCAATAACTTATTTTGGTGGGTCAATTGAATAACTAGGTACAGTTCAATGGATCAGTACCATGGAAAATATACCATACATTCCCTTTTATTCTGATCCAAAAATGTTATTTTTGTTTTTTATCATTTGGATGGAGATATAGATCAATTGTGGTCTCTTATAAAATACCCTTCAAAAAGTTGAAATTAACTTCATTTAATGGGATGAGTTTATGATATTAATTTTGAATTATTAGTTTACTCTAATTATACATAAAAGATAAAGATGGAATTACTTGAGCTTATAGAGAACGATAATGAATACATTAGTTCATATGTGAAAAATTGTATAAGATATATGAGGGGTATGGTTCATGAATTATCATCCAACTAAAAAGTAATGTTTATGGATTCCTTAGTGACTTAAAACTAGTTCTGAAAAATGTGTTATCTATAATGAAATTTATTATATATCAGGAAATCATTCCATTTTCTGACTTTATGGATGTATATATTAGAGTTACGCATCAATATTATGATTTTTGATAATAATTGAAAGATATAATTAAGAGTAAAATATCAAAACCATTGAGATAAAAATACATAATTTCCTTCATGATCAAAGTGTTGATAGAAACAGTGATGAAATTATCATAAGGGGAGTGGTAAAATTTTTATTTGATTAAAGAAAGGTCATAGAAAAATAAAATTATTATGTAATGGGATAAAGATGTTAGTTAATTATAGATTAAAGTAACCAAAAAATTGACCACCCACACTATTGTGTTTCAAAATATAGTAGTATGGGAGTTTTGCTAACCAGTTCTAAAATTTGAAGGTATGTGACGGTGATCGATGTTAGCAATATGTTAATCCCATAGGAAATGAAAAATATTTTTTAATCACTATTGATGATGTGGGGTATGATAATGATATGGTGAAATATGAACTTACCATCCACTCTATAAACTCTAAGGCCTTTTTTTCATTATGAATATGAAAACCATTTTATATCTAAATAATTCTTTATGGGCATTAAAATTCCACATCAAAAAATTGATGTTCATTTAGTATTTAAAACCCATATTGGTGTGATGATTAGATATCAAGTCTACGATTCTTTTTTAATTTTTTTATTGGAATGTGCTTCCTCAAAACCTAATTATTCTCTCTCTATTTGAATTAAATGTTTTCTTTTGAATGGAGTGTATTTCTATACCTTAGGACCAAATAATTTTCCGAAGAAGTGATGACATTATTGATATTTTGATCCAACCTAGGAATTTAAATATCTATTATGATAAATATGAAATTATGATGGATATAAAATACATTACAGGGTTATTGATTTATATTCAGAATGGTTTGTTTTATCTTAGATGGTTGTGCAAGAACATAGCATCAAAGATATACCAATTGTGTCAGATTATTTCTGATGACTTTCATAAAGAGTTTCATATACTTCCACCAAATTGTGAAGGTTAGTATTTAATATAACTCCAAAATATTTATATTCATATTTCAAAGAAATCACATATAATGATCCTAATTGAGTCATAATAATTGAAGAATAAAATCTATTATAATATTGAAAATAGATTTATTCAGGCATGTGTATAAACTATAGAATTTTTATATTTTTTTGAAGAATAAATTTGGATCAATTCAACTATTTATTGATTATTAGGAACATAACATGATCACTATCATGAATAATTACCCCTACCTAATATTTATGCCCTATTTGACCAGCCATTCAGAGCTCAATACTTTTCCAAAATTGACATTCATTCTAGATATCAATAAATGTGGTTCAAGAAGGATGATATAACTAATAATTCATTACTTATAATGTAGGGAAATTTTTAATTTTTAATAAATAAATTTGATCATATAAATGTATCCTAAAACATTTTGAATTTAATAAATATACTCTTTATATATTAACTCAATCATTTAGTGGAAATCATTATTAAAAATAGTTATATATATATATAATGAACAAGTAAGTGTACGAGGATCACATTAGGATTGTAATGTATAACCTATTGAATGATAATCTATATGAAAAATTTATTCAGTGTGAATTTGGATAACAAAGTTTTATTTTTAGGTCATATAATCTCATTAGATGGTTTATCAGTGGATCCATCATAGAAAAATATTATTTTACATTTTTCCAAGCCAACCACAATGACAGATATTTATAGTTTTCTTGGCCTGACTAGATATTATTAATGCATTATGGAAAATTAATCAATAATGTGTAATACACTAACCATGTTTACTAAGAAGGGATCCAAATTCTTTTGGATAATAGAGTGTAAGGAAAGATTCAAGGATCATAATAGAATGTTTGTCATCCGACCTCTTCTAACACAACCATTTAGTGAAGAAGGTTTTGTGATCTATATATATGATTTGAATAAGAGACTAAGATTACTCTTCATGTAGAATTATATCCTGATGTTCTATGCCTCATGAAAATATAAGGTTCATGATAAAAATTACTAAACACATGATTTGAAGTTTTTTAGTTTTAATTATATGCATACATTTTACAATGGAATTTTATTTATGGAAGTTTGTGTGAAATATATAACATATAGTAGTATTAGAAAGTATAAGTTCAATATTAATGGGATAAATATTATCTGAATAAAATTTTGATAGTAGACTAAAGATAATTTATTCTTCATACATTTCCACCCTGGGAAATCAAAGAAGGTTAATGAAACTTTTACTCAAATTCATTATGATTTATTATCTTTAATTAGGATTAGAAAAGATCCAATATTTATAATTTTTTAAATTATGGATATGTAAATCCTATAATAAGGGGAAATATATTATATTTCTCAAATTAGTGTTTAACCATCTTTCTCAGAAATGATTAATGTGGTTAAAAAGAAAGATGTAGAAATTTAAAAGAAGGTGAGAAATATTCCTAACATTATCCTTGATTGTGGTAGAATGAAAAGTTCTAAGAAAACATTCTATGTCCCATCAACAACATACTTGAAGGTGGAACAATTTGATGAAGCTCATAGTTCATCATTATCTCTTCATCTTGTAATTACAAAGATGTATAGAGATTTAAAATAGTATTTCTTGTTTGAAAAAATGAAAAGAGAAATTGTAGAGTATGTGTCTATGTTATTAGTATGTAATCATGTTATTTCTATGATACATAAATATAAGTGGATGTTACCACCATTACACATATCAGAATGGAAATGATAGAACACCAATAGAAATATTTTAAATTGAACACCCCAAAACATGTAAGGCCCATTAAGATATATGGGTTGTAGTCAATATCATAATGAATTTAGATGACATAATTAATATCTAATAATATTTATATCTTTATCATATTTCCATAATATATATTAGGGTAGTGGTATTATTATATCAAATAAACAATTCTATTTTATTAAATCGGGATACGAGGATTACCATGAAGTTATATAAATCTGTTCTGCAAGCTCTTGATTTAACATTGTGATTTATGTCTCTTATCATCCTTATATAAATGTTCAGTTTAATAGAATTCAATACTTGTAATATATTAAGTGGTCTTATTCTAAGGATTTAAAAGGCGATTTGGATTAACACCTTCCTCCAGTCGAGTGTTCATACCCAAATATATTTCACTCAAGTATTTAAATAGAATAATATATAGACATCCAAGGAAATAAGAATATAAATTAATCATTATAGGATGAATTTCGAGAAATACTTCTATTAGGAAAAAATCTAGCAGATGAAATAGAATATAATGTTAGTGCCAAATAATAACACTTTAAAACATATCGATGTTGATAAAAACGTTATGCTTAATTTCATGGGATAACTATGGAATTAAGATTCATTCCTATGAATGTATATATTTAATAAGGTTATTAAATTCCAAAATATGGGGAAACCAACCCTTGGTATATGGATCCCATCAAGATTATTGATTTAGAAGGTATGATAGCTGTTAGATTGGTGCTTAATCCAATCCTCTCCCATGTTCGTAATATTTTCCATCTTAAGGAAGTATATAAATGATACCTCACATGTAATATGATCATAGTTTTTATTAATAATGCATTACCAGTCATATGTCCAAAAACACTATAAATCTCTGATCATAGAGATAATGTGCTATAATATAATAATATAAACTGGTTAATGTTATCTGGGGGAATTAGAAATTAGAATAAGCTTTATAGGAACCTAAGGATGTGATGAAATAGGGATACCATAAATTATTTAAATCAATGTGATTAAATTTAATGGGAAAAAATTCATTTTAAGTGGGCTATAATGTAATACCTTGATATTCTAAGATATTTTTCTCTTAAGTAAAATTTAATTTCTTTAATAGTTTAGGATTCATGGAAACCCTAGTGTAAATAGAGTATATTATATATCAAATTATTAAATATGTTTTAAATTGGTAGAATGAATAGGAATAAAAAATTGAAAACTGTATATAATGGCTTTATATTAATAAAATATATTGATTAAAAAGTACTCATTTTTTTTGGTAGTCTTTATCTACATCGTAAATACATTCCTTGTCAAAAATTAATTTTATTGTTAGTTGTCAACATATAATAAACATACATTATAATAATTTTGGAGAAAATATTTTTAAAAATTAAATTCATTTTGTTAATTTATCATACTAAAAATATCATGAGGGATTTTTGTAGAATTTTCTAAAATGATTGATTTTTCCAAGAAGAGTAAAACATACATTTATGATTGAAAATTTTCTTTTTTAAAGCATTTAAAAAGATATATATTTTATAAAATTGTTTTATAAGTATAATTAGTTAAAATATATTGTTAATAATTTAATTTAGGTCACAAATATTAATTTTATATTGAATTTCAATATAACAACTTTATTTAATTAATATTTTTTTAGAAAACCACTTTTCATCACATTTAGTGAGTTTAATTTTATATTAAAATCTACCACTTATATGAAATTATTTTACAAAAAAGGATTTCACATTCAGAATCAATGTAATTAATATTATTTTATAGGGTAAAATTATTTTTTCATTACAATGAATAATGATTTTTTTCCGTGGTTATGGTTAATATAGTTTTAATGGGGTTTGGGGGTAAACCAAAAGAGATGTGTATGTTTTATAATTAAAATTTACTAAATATAAATTAATGGATATATTTTTACCTAATCCTATCCTAATATTTTATATTTTTCAATTTGGATGTTTTTTAATGGAATATGATGTCATTATATTTTATTCTTTTATGAAATTGCTAGTGTATTATTTCCACCACATATAAACGAACAACAATCCTTACTCTTTTTAAAAAAAATTGATCCATATAGTCTTATAAAACCCTAAATAATTATCTTATAAAAATCCCTATCCACTTTTTAGAGGTTTTCTTATTCTTGAAATATGATTCAAATGGTTCTTAAGAAAGGGTCAAATTGAGGCCTACCTTAAAAAAGGTATTCATCATACCTTACCTATTTCAATTTATTTATTCTTATCACTCCTATAAATATATGTTATTAATAAGAAAGCAATAACAACATTATCCATAATATAATTAAATGTTATTATGATTTTTTAATCACTAATTTCCACCTTCCATTCCATCAAATGTGATGTGAAATTATCATTTGTGTGTATGTGTGGAGTACCTACTGAATGAAACATTATGATTCATTTTAAATGAACATGATTTATTAATGGATATATTAAAATTTTAATTTTTATATATTTTAATTATTAAATAAATATTCTAATGGATCCATAATATCATATCTACATTCTTGTCCCCAAATCTATAGAAAAATTATAACGTCACTCATTCATACGTGTTGACCACCGTATCCATGTAGCGATGCTAATAATTTTTCATTTCCAATTAACATGGATGGTAATAATGATATATTTAATGAATATATATGAAATATTTTATATATTAAAGACTATTTAATTGTTAATTATTTTTTTCAATTATTTCTTTACATCATTTGAAAACATAAAATTGCATTCATTCATAAATAAGACCTATGTCGTGTCCATGAATGGTGTAATTTTATTTTTATCAACATATATGACAAATGAATATAAATATTAATATAAATAATATATTTTATATTTATCTAATTATTAAAATTTCAATGCTTATAAAACCATGACCAAAGTAAAAGTACAAGAATTATTGTTCTCAAATTCTCTTGAAAAATAAAATAGTTAACTCCCAGAAAAGATGATTTTAATAAGAAATAATTAATAAATGGATATATAAATTTTATGAGTTGATCATAAATGATAATAAAAATTATAATTTTTTTATGATATATTATTATAATAAATTTAAATTTACTATACATGGTTTCAGATATCTTTCAAAGAAAGTAAAACATGAAGTAAGGTATTATTATCAAAATTTTATTTCTATGAGACTCATTCCATATTCTAAATTTATTTATTTTATTTGTGTATATGAAAAATAAATATATTTTATTTTTATGGTAATTTAAATCATGGAGATATAAATATCAATGTAATATTATATATTTCATGAGGATTTTATATGAATGTTACCAAAAATGCAAGGGATTTATTTTACAATGTCATTGTTGACCAGGATTGTTTCTGATTATGTTCTTAATGATGAAATGTTATGACATATCTCTTAACAATCCAATGTTTTTTATTTTACATTGTTTATTTATAAATTCTACATGTTTTTATAATTTTTTTTTACAATTTATAAACTCATGATATTTAAAGAATATTTTTATGTTAAATCAACTTTATTTGTCTCTTCTTCAGATAACCCCTTTTCTTCCATATACATTTTTTTAAAAAAATAAATGTTTTTATTATCATAATATGATTTATTAAGGTCAAATTTTTAATTGATTATAAATTTTCATAATTAATTTAATTTATTCTTCTTATCATTTTATGAAATAGATATTTTTGAATTTTTATTAAAAAATTTGAAGAAATACATGTGTTAATGTACATGGAATGAATGGAATTTCTCACCACAATAACCACTAAATGATTTTAATATTATCTTATAACTTTCAAAAATTATATTAAAATAAAATTTCCCCATACTTTTTTTTCATAATTATAAATTCTGAAGAAGTTATTCTAAAATTGAATGGGTATTTTAACCATGAAATATTCAAAGTGATATTTCAATGGAATTTTTTTCATTATAACATACCTTGATGTTACATCTTCTATATTGGGTATTTAATCCCTGGATTCAATCCTTATTATTTTTTTATGGTATATGATTATGATTATGAGATTCTTATGAAACAAATTTTTTCCCATGGTTCATGCTATGATGAAATGTTGAAATTTCGATGAAAACCATATTTTCTTCCCTGGGTTATGTTATATGATGAATTATTTATGATCCTATGGAACTCATCTAAATGTATTGTTAATATGTAAGAGATGGGTCGAAAATTATAATCCCTACAATGTTGTGGGTAAATATTGAATTCTCATGAGATAAATAGTATTGAAATGTGGTTGAACACAATTTTTCATGGAACATTGTCCATTATGATTTTTCTAAGAAGAATCTGTGACTAATGATATGATGGAATGAAGAGAGAACCCAATCCACTTTGGCGTTTTTGGAATTAGTACTTTACTAAGGAAATTATATTCTATGAATATGTGTTTTATAAAAATATAGGTGCTATGCCAATGTTAGGATTTCATGACTCATGGTCTTTGATTCTATTATGATTCATGTATTATGAGATCCCTAAATTTATTCCATGACTCAATATTGTGATATTTTAAATAAATGGTATGGTTTCTACATTTTAATATCACTTTCGCATACCATTATGATCATGTAATGTTTAATTGATCCTTGAAATATCCAATTTTATCTCTTGTTGAGTATCTGAACTCACCCTTTCATATGTTTCCTTTTCCATAGGTTATGAAAAAATGTTTTATGTATGATATGTATAAGAAGAGTGATAGTTATGAATAACATAGTTCAATACGATATAGATCTCTTATTACCTTTTTCATGTCTATGTGATTAAATGAAATAGAAAAATATGATTCTGGCATGGATCATACTATTATGTTTTCAATATTTATCTAATAATATGTGAAATTTTTTATGCAATGTATGGGAAGATATAAAAATCATTTTTTGATGAATTAGATGAAATATTTAATAACAAAAACATATGTATTAATTTATTTAATATTTTCTACCAAAGAGAATTTATTAATAGAAAATATGAACCTAATCACTATTAGTTATTCCTCACTTTTCAGATAGAGACTTATGCTTCCATGAAAGATAGATAATTAACCTAAAAGTACCATTGTTTCTTGGATTTTTGGATAAATATAAATACTAGGATCAGATAGATAAAGTGTCACCCTGGGCGTGGGAACTACTCTAGTTTTAGAGTGAGTGATGCTTGTATGCCTTTTTTATTCCTTGGAATGATATGATATCAACATTCCCCAAGAGAAATATGGTTAAAAATCCCATTTCCTCTAAAATAGAAATTATAAAAAATTACAAAGAACCCAAATGGTTCCTTTTTTATTACGTTATATAGGGAGGAGGAGGAAACCTATTTTGAACATAATCAAATGAATGAATAAATATACAAATATAATATACATTGTAGATTAGGTATCCATTTATTATCATGATAAAAATTCCACCACATAGATATATTAACTATGAAATTTATACAGGGGTGATCATTTTATTTTTTGTGATATCATTGGTGGGTGTAGGTTACTTTGTAAAGGAGAAAATTTCATGATGAATATAAATTTATCAAATATTTTATTCATTCATATTATATGGAATAACCCTACCAAGATATAAAAAATTTCTAGAATAACTAATGTATGATCTCTTTTTTATTATGAATTAAGGACCCCTGTACCCACTGAAATCCAATGAAAATGAACATGAATGTGGGGAAAAACCTAAGGGAGAATATCCCCATTAAAACATGTCTAATAAGGTCACATAACTTGGAAAATTTAACACTATTAGGGTAATAAAACTTCTTAAGGACAATTAAGAAACCATTATGAATATTACTACTCAGAATATGGATTATGACTCTTTCATTGGGAGGAGATACCAATTGATAAATATTATAATGAACCCCAGATGAATGGGTTGATCAATTCAAGATATGATATTTTATAAATAAGTGGAGTAATTAATTTCCAATAATGTTTGGAAATTTTATCTTGGATGACCACTAAAATTTTAGGATGGAAACTTCCTTGACATTTATTAGGGAAATTTGAGACATGATTTAGTCAACCCACTCAATCCTCTGTAAAATTTATTAAATAAAACTATAGATAAAATTAATATATACCATGTAAAGTTCTTACAAAATCAATAAAATGAAGATAATTACAGGAAAAACTACAAATAAAATGAAGATAATTACAGGAAAAACTACAAATAAATTGTTCAACCATATCAAGGAAAAATCTTGCTCTAACAAGTCCATCAATGGACCTCAAGAGGTCCATATGGATGCTAGTTCCCCCTCATCTGTCATGAATGAGAAAATATGGTCAAACCATATTTAGTAACCTGAGAAAAGTCCAAAGGTGTTGACAAATAAATAAAAGTATACATTCTCTTAAAAATAATTCCAAAGGCACTGAAAAAGAAATAAAAAACAGACAACCAAATTATTCCTAAGAATCTATGAAGCAACATAACAATTCCTAAAGTATATAGACCTGATATAATTTTCCATGCTTTGTCGCACAAAAAAGTAATCTATAAGAACAACAATGAATCAATGAGTAATATAAAGAGAAAAATACATCCACAATGAGGACACTATAATCATACTAGAAAAAACATACTCCCAACCTAATGGAATGATTACAAACACTCAAACTGAAAACTAAATGTAAAACAAATCTTGAAATTCGCATTAGCCGCATCATGGTTGAATAAAAAACACTAGAGTATATCTAATATTCATAAATAAACCAATAAAATCGTCTTCAAATAGATTTACAAGAAATACTAATTTCTATGGAATTTCTATGAAGTTAAAATCCCTATATTTCTAAAAATACTATACCATTTTCATGATCATTATTTTTTGGATTTTAATATAATACTCGACATAAATTTTAAAATTTATATATATTTAAACATGAAATTTTATCTCATTAAAAAATCTAGTAATAATGTTCTAATGAAGTTGAAAATTTCTCCTTAATCTGATAAGAATACCTCATAGTTGGTTCATCATTATTATCACTTTTTATTCCTTACAAATCATTCCCAAAATAGATAATGTTAATCGTTCAACATCCTTTTTATGCGTGGGAATAAAAAAAATTCATTTATAGAGGCATATAAGGATCTCGTAACAAGTTTTCTCTCAGTACAACAATGGTCTCTATTTTTTGAGTCTTCCCAGTGATCAGAGTGATGAATCCATCCAAATCAACCACTATTTTTATGTACCTAATTTGTACTAGATTTCAAGAAATCATCCTACATATGATAGGATTTTATATGAGCATCATGCAGAGAATCACAATAATCAGAGTGGTCTATATTTTTCTTTCCCTTTATAGGGTTGAACCATTTTTGTTGACTCAAGAACAGATTGACTCAACTTGTTAATAATATCCCTATCCCGATGATAAGACTAAGCTTTTTGAACTACATCCATGAAACCTGAGATATCAATAGATTTTGGTAGATTCAAAACAATATCATAAATATTATTGTTGATATTATTATCAAAACGGTCTCCCTACAATCCTATGGAAGAAACAACCACTTATTTTTCTCTCCACATTTAACCCAAATCGATTTAAAATGTTTAAGGGTCCATGTAACACTAAGACCGTTATCACATTCTCTAGTATCATTCCCAAATTTATGAAATTTATGATAGTCATTAGGGATGTTCTTAAAAAAACATACCAAACAAATATTTATTCACCATTTTTAATCCAAATACATGATGGAAAAAATTGTGATATATCCACTACTTCACAAATCCTAGAAACTAATGGCCAAGAAATATTCATACTATCAAAGTAAAATTTTACAGGTTTCCAAATTAGAGCATAAATCCAGAAATGGGATTACTATTTACAAAAGTGAAATTGAAATCAAGGGAATCCATGAAACCCAATGACTTTTTTACCTTTAGCTCATGGAAAGAACGATTAATGTGATTTTTCCCAACCATTGAAGGAAATGGGTATCTCCGAGAAATGAAATTTTATTATAATGTTCTATTTCATCTTGAAAAACGTGCTCACTAATGGAGTGATACATTTTATATAATTACATGTGTAGGTAGGAGGGAAAAATTTATCAAAAAAGTATCCTAAAATCAAAACTCCAATAATCATCCACATAGCAAAGAGACTTATCCCAACCTCTGCATACACCATATGAATGTTTTTTATGTTTGGAATCTAATGGCTGGATATGTTTGGAAATAAAAGAAATATAAAATTGAAAAAGGCCATGAAATCCAAACTACTGCATACAAAACCACAACCACAAGTCCCTTCTTGAATTCCATATAGCTACAAGACACTATGAAGGTCCAACCTTAATCTATGAAAAATGATAATAATAAACAAATGTACTAGTTAGATTTTAGCAGAAAATTTTATTATCCATTGATATTTTTGTAATTGATTTTTTGTTTTGTATATCCTAACGTAGGGTAAATATTATTCTATATGGATCCAAGGGATTATACTCCTCGGTATACTATTAAGATTTATCTACCAAGATGAAATGACCCTTCAAGGAAATTTTATCCTAAGGAACCTTTCAATGAGGAAAAATATAGATTACTTGAAAGTTCATTGTTAACTACTATTTATTGGGAACATAAAATAAAATACCCAACCTATATGTGGGTATCCCATCCAACACTGGTTAATATAAAAAATCTACTTTCATCAAATATAAAATTACCATATGGTACAGGTTAATATGATTATATTGAGAGATATTGATCATATTTTCCACATTATCTCTCCAAAAGATATAAACTTTAGTATTTTGTTATGAAGTCATTGTCTATACAAAATAAAATAATAATGTGTAAAAATTTGTGTAATTTTGGAGTTATATAGAATAAATTCCCAAATTTTAACTATAAATAATTATAGAGAATTTACTATGTGAACCCACAGGTTGATCATCAAGATCATAATCTTGATCACATGGGTGAAATAGACCCATACAAACTATATGAATGACCCTATAGGCCACCATGCATCCAAAAAATCCTAGTAGTCGACAATATGGAAGGGACCTTGTGTGGGGCTCTCTATATAAGTGAGTCAGATCATGAGTATGAAAAATTGTTTAGTTTGATAGATAATCTATATAGTTTGCGAGTATTACAAGGGAGAAAAGTGTAATAAAACGAATCCCTAAATAGAAATATTAAATGGGTAACACCAAGTAGTCCCTCACCACATTAAAGCTATGATATATTTTAGATGTCCTAAGAATCAACTTCTTATCATTTTTAACAAACCCAATTTATAGGGGAACATTTTTTGATTCCCATAATGTTTAAAATGACAAAAAGTTGGAACCGAAATTAGATAATAGATTATGTAGATGATTTATAAAATTACACTAGAATAATGATAAATGTAACCCTTGGTGCTGTGAGGTCCCAAAGAGTAACACATTTAATCACAAATTACCAGATGGTCGTTGGACCACTACATGGTTTAGCTATGTGGTGATGACATATCTTTTAAGACACACCATGATTCCCCTCGGCCTATAACATGACTCAACCACATAGTGATTGAGTATCTTCCAATATGATTCATCAAGTACCATTACATAAAATGTGTTTCAAACATGCAATTATGGAGTATTAATAATATATTCACCATTGCGTGCTTTTTCCCATCCCATGGTCTGACTAATCATTAAAGAAGATCAATTTTATGTTTTGTGAGGTTTTCTAGTGTCTATTATTGGAAGAAAGGAATCATTTACACTTCTTTTGGAAAGTAACCAAATATGTGGGTTCTTCAAAAATCCTAATAACACTCAAAAAATTAATAAAAAATCCAAAAAATTTAGATGGAGAAGGTGGAGACCAGAGTTGAGAACAAACTCTTCTAAAAATTATCCTCTATAGTTAAAAAAATATAAACCTATGTATATGGTAGTCACAATGACTAAATTGAGATCAGGTTTACTATGTGTGGCGAGGAATAGGGTGTTGACCATAAGGGGCTAGGACTGTAAAGAAATATTATAATGAAATATCCTGAGCTGACTCAATCTTCCACCCATTCTACTCTACTTGAAGAACCAAAATGCATTCCCAATCACCATAGGTTAACGAGAAGAAACATGGAGTCACTGTTAAAAATTAATGAATAGTTTCACCCTTGAAAACATTTCATGAACCATTAATAGATTATATGTATACCCCAAAAAGAAAGAATGTATAAATAAATATATATCAACAGTAGTGTATATGATATAGTGACTAAATTAAATAACAGAAACATTATCATGTTAGAACATGTAAACAATAAATATTTATATGACATCCATTGAGAAATCATAAAGTAGGGATAAAGACCAAATGTAAAAAAAATAACACCCAAATAAATAAAATCCAAAAACTGTTCCACATGAGATAAAATCCTTGAGACTACATGTCCATCATCCCAAAATAGACACAAACGTAATTAATCAAGATGAACCACCAAATTTCGTGTTCCCCTCACCCTTACAAGTGTATTGTAGGACAAATTCAATATATTTTCAAATATGAATGTTGGTTTTGTGGTATAGATCCCATTAGTATTAAACCATTTATATATAATTCCTTTCTCTATGAAAAACATTCACCCCAGTATGAAAATATTTTTTCAAAAAAGATAAATTAAAAAAAGTTCCCTTGAATTGATTTATTTTAATCTATTCGTCTATTTTTTTTGAAACATCCATGTTTCAAAAAAAAATTAAAAAAAGATCATGAAAAACTAATTCAATCCATAACAACATAACTGGATCAAAAGAATCAATAATGGGATAATATTAAGTAACATCATAATTAAAAATTTATTTTCAACCTAAACACATGTGTATCCAAGATAAAAAATTCACATGAACTAAGAATTGTAGACAATTACCAATGGGATCTTGAGTGAATAATAATGACACTAGATTGAATAGTTATTAATTTAGTATAAAAATTTTGGAATCTCTCTACATCATTATTATTCCCTATATTATTTACAATGTGTCCCTTAGTCCCATGGGTAACATTACATCCAAGGGCTCCCACATTAGAAATGTATAACACTATTTACATGGTCGCTCATAGTCAACATTAGTAATGTTCCTTCTCTAGTTGATATCATAGACCAGGGATTCTTAGACACAAGACAAATACACACACCCATGTTCTATAATATGTTACTCAATGAAAAGAACATAAGTCCATAAAAGGTTTCAATGAAATAATGAATCCCGACCTATAATAATAAAAATCCATCCAAAAGGAGGGGACCCTTTTTAAACCCCATTTATAAAAAATTAAAACAATAAACCCTCCTTTATGACTTTTATCAATCATATATTCTGAGATTAAAATAATTTATTTGTAAAAGACACTTTGAAATACAACATTTCATGAACAGAACATAGTTCACTTAAAACATGGATAAGTCACCCTTTATAATAAAAATCGAAGAAAAATTTAATCAATAAGTACAAAAGTTCATAGAGAGTCAAATTTTATCCATGGAAAACACCATTTAATAAAAACAACTACCTTAGAATCAATCTAAAAAAATATCAACTTAAATTAAATATATAATATTTTTATAGGAGAGGTGTCCCAATAGTAAAACCACAATGAAATAACTAAAATACACTATAAAAACACTCAAGTTAATATAAATATCATGTTTTGTTACTATACTACATGAAAATGGTGAAATAAGGAAGAAGAAGGTGTAGGGATGTCAAAATATTGAATAAAATTTATTAAATGACGCATAACTACAATGAATATATATAGAATCAAAAAAATATAAGGTAAGAAAAGCTAAATTCCAAGGGGATGTGTTGTTCATGTAAGGCCTAGGGATGATAATGATTTAAAAAAAAATTGGAAATTTTGTATAAAAGTCTCAATAGATAAGAACTTTTATAGGGTTGTAGTTGGGGTGGTTCTAAAGTGGTAAACCACATAACATTTCATCCAAAAGAACTGTGTAAAAATCCTGGAAATTATTTTGGGGAATTTATGATGCATCTAGTGATGCACGCGCGATGCAAGCAGGATGATACATGCACGACAATTCATAGGGTCCTCAGGCCATATTCACGGGACACTTACCATGGTACCATGGGCTATGTAATAGGTCTCCCTATACAAATATTAAAATAGTTCATTACTTTAACAATAAAAAGATGCTTCAAAAAAAATTCTAAAAAAACCACCCAGATAGGGATGCATGGTTTAGCCACACAGTTAGTCAAATCAACCATCAATAGTGTGAGATCCACTCTTTCAAAAAATAAAAACTGTATTGTTATGGGATAAACATTCTTGTTAAAAAATTCCATTTGAAAAAAATGTTTAATCCCACTTTTCCCCAATCACCTCTTCTGTATAGTTATCCCCGTAGTGTATATTAAACATGATCCAATCCTAAAAATGAATCTGTTTCCCCAAATAATGATGTTTCATGCTAATAATATTAGACACACCATTAATAGATAAATAAATAAATTAATTTCAAAATAACACATACTAGTTATTATATGGGATTCTCAATTATCCGCATTAGGACAATTTATAATCACATATATTATTTAAGGATCCTCATAAGAATACATGTGTAACCACTAATCCCTCCTCAAAACATCACATTCCATTGTCTAATTGAAATCACTATATGGATACCAAATGAAAAGGAATAATTTTATTGATTAACCAAGGAGCACATTGTTATCATAATCCATGATATAAATAGGTTATTTTATCAATGCAATACCATGCTCTACCCCACATCCTCACATCGTATTAAACGAGTCATGATGATATTTCTTCCATAGGGATACATGAAATATTTCATGAATCGATGGCATCAATGTTGTAAAATTCAACTGGTAGGCCACTTTATTTGGACAATTTACAATTTGAAACAAACTGAAATGCATTTCCAATATTCATTGATTTCCGAAGATACATTGTCCTATTCAAAAATATACCTAGGGAAATTTTTAGTCACCAACATGAAACTCCAATTGGTGATGAATATGAGTAGGATATGATATTTAGAAACTGTAATATATTTCTATTATTTTATGACACAAAATATCTTTTTTCTATTGCACACTGGATAAGACTCAGGTGAACAAGGAAATGCTCACTATTATAGTCCAACATAGTAGGGACCGATACAACAACCTATATAAATCCTCAAAGGGGATATATTGATCAAGGCCTTATAGTTTATTTTTTATTTGAACTCCAATAAGTATATATTCATCTCGCATGATCCAGTAGAGTCTATTTGAAAAGAATTAAGGTTATCCTCAAGAATTTGGATCGTCTACTCAGTTTGACCACCCATATACCGGAGATAAGATATTCTCAAATTTAAATGGATTACCATGGATTCAAAGAGACCCATACAAAATAAATATGTTAAATGTGTATCAATATTAGTAGCCATGGTTGGGAGAACCTCATGAATCCTAATGATATATCCAAAATATAGGATCTTGTGCTTCCCAAACATCATTTTCCCTCAATGGGATGAAAATAAGAAGAATTAGTCAACAAATCTATAATAAAAAAAATTGTGTCCTTAACAATAATATTATTTGGTAAAATTGCAAAATTGTGAGATTTCGAATAATTTTATTAATTTGATGGCTAGAACTACATGCAAAATTGAGTTATAGTGAACCACTATACAAAATGAAAATAATTTTTTAAAATTTAATAGCTATAACCTATTCATTATTATGGAAGGTATGAATATGTTTAAAAAAATATTAAATATTTAAAAATTTATTACTCAATAAAAATGTATTGTTAAATTATTATTATAATATTCTTCAATTTTTGGTAATATCATTATATTCTTAAAAAAATAAGTTTTCTCTAAAAATGGGTTTTCTTGGGAGTGAAACAAATAATTAATTTATGGAAGTTTAAATAATTATTTAAAGAATTTAAATTAATATTTTCATTCATCATGTCAAATTGATCCTTGGATAATATTCTATGAAATTGCCGAAAATAATACATATATTGTGAATAGTAAAAAAATGAATTTTTAAAAATTATAGTTTCTTATATGATTTTTTCAAAACATACTATTATATATAAATTTATTGAACATACATAAGTTCCAATGTAGTATAATTTAATAAAAATATTATTAAAATATAATTTAGAACATATAAATTATAAATTGTTTCATGATAAATCTGAATATCAATTACAGTGTGGACGCTGTACATGCACAACATTAAAAAAAGTCAAAATTAGTTCCTAATAGTTATTAATTGATAGGTAATAATCTTTTGAATGAATTTTATAAATTATTCTACATAAATTATTATTTGGACGGATATTTTATAATTTATTACTTATATAAAAATCATCACATCCATATACCTATGCAATTCATGCACAATGCATGAAATATCAAATTAAAAAAATAAAATATGTTTTCTAAATGAAGATATGAGTAAATATAAATAATGAATGAATATAATGTTTTTTATATAGTCTAATTAATATATTATTTTGGTTGTAATTTTTATTTTATTTTTTATTTATGAAGTAATTAACATATTTTATTATGCAACAAAAATTCAATACTCATGCAACAGGAAGAACAATCAATATAATGATGTTCAAAAATCTAAAAAAATGATAAGAACTATCAAATAAAATGAAAAAATACCTAAATATTACTTAATGATGATATATTGACCATATCAACTAAGGGTATAATTTCCGTCTTTTGGGACCACATGTATGGGATTAATACCTTTATAATATTTTATTTAATGAAAAGTAAAACATGTCACAATCTTATTTTAATATGTGTGATAATTTAAATATGGTGTAAACAAGATGAAATGTTTCACTATAAATAGTATTTTGAAACCTATATGATTTATCATCAAAATTTTAATTAATTTCATGTTTTTTGGTGAACAATTACCATAAATTATTACACTACAATGATACAAACATTAGTTAATCAATTTAAAAATCAAATAAATGATATTAAATATAATAAATTAAATATAATTTGATGTAATTAATGAAATAAATTTATTTCCAAAATTACCTTTAAATGTTCAGTATACAATAAAATTTTCTGCTGGAATTATACTTTTTGTATTTATGCTTTTAAAAGTCAATGAAATGAATATAATCAAAATAGAAAATAATTATATTTTATGGGATTAATATTTTATTAAATTATTTAAAAATCATAAAAATATAAAATAAAAACATGTAGACAATATAAGGTCGAAAATATCATCCCTTATTAATTAATATTAAATTTGGAAGAATTTGGATCTACAATAGTATTAATATATTTTAATTTTTTGAGAACTTCCAAAAGTTCCCCTAACCTTTAATCTTAAAGGAAACTTCATCCCTCACTTATTTACACCATTGAAGGCTTATTAGATGACCTTGTTATATCAAATTTTTTCTAAATTTCATTTTCTACATTATGGGGGGTTGAATTCTCAATTGTCCTACAATATATCTATTAAGAATAGCTTAAAAGGACTCATTGCAATGAATATGAGTTAAAATAAATTTGAAAAAATTCGGAGCTAAAGTAAGGGATTTTCATCACACTTTTATTTTTTTGGATCTAAGCCTCGTATACTATATGTTTATTTTTTAGTTTATATACTACCCATGAATATCTTTTATGATTATTCTCATGAAAATTATGGGAAATATATATTTTTTTTGATTTTATCTATTTCATGATACTTATGATTCAAAATTTATAGAAGTGGTAATGGATTGTTGAACAATCTCATCATAACACATTATTGTTTATGTTTAAGTCATCCTTGAGAAATATTTCTCTCCCATTTTCATATATTCAAAAAAATACAAATTTGTTTTTACTATTATCCTAAATTTGTTTGAATTTATTTTTTCCCTTGGTTTAACTTATATCTAATGGATAAAAGGATTTTTTTTTTCATTTTCTAGAAGAGGTACTTTTTGGTATTTATGAAAAAAATATTGAAAAAATGTTTTTAAAACTTATATTTAATGAGAATATTTTAGTACATCCATACAACCATAATGATTTGAAGATTCTTTTAGAAGTTGAAAATTTTATTTTCAAATAATTTTTTTAATTATAAACCAACAGATTTCGAAAAAAGAGAAGTTATTTCAAAATGAGAGTGTCAATTTCTCTACAATTATTCTACATGGTCACTCAAAATATTTCATTATTTATGATAAAAAAAGCATTGATTATACATATGATTTACTGGATATATGATCCCAAAATTCAAACCTTATTATATCGCGGGTTGGTTTATGTTTATAATGATAACATGAGGATGAAAATCTCTCTTTTTTCTATACGTTAAATATTGATGAGATGTTTATGATACTCATTTATTTTCTAGAGTTATGATATGATAAATTTTTTTTGATCTTACAAAACACATATATAAAAATTTCTTCATGTGATGAGTGGGAACTATATCTCCATCCAATGCATTGGATAATGATGGATAACTAAATATGTACATATGTTATGCATCAACCCAATTTATTGTTCAAAATTTTATTCAGGGACCAATATTTCATTACCATAATTTTTTGCATTGACATGGTTATATTTTCCATTTGCTATTTATTGACCTAGATTTCTTGTTCGCAAGATAATGTATAGATCCAGTTTCATGTCTGTATGTTTAGGTGATGGTCTGATTTTATATCATTGACTTATTGAGTGAATTTTTTTCTATTTATAAATGTTAACAAAGGTATTTTTTATAAATATGTTACAATTAAATAATTTATAATCTTTTTTTCTGTCATCTCTCATGTTCCTCTATGATTCATGTATTATAAACAATAATGACATTTTATGACTGAAGATTATGATATTTGATATGTAGGGTATAATTGTTATATATTGTGTTCATATTATTATTCCCTTATGATCAGGATAATATTTGTTATATCCATATATTATACTAAATAAGAATTTCAGATCACATTTTTTTATATTTTCTTTTACAGGGTATGAATATAGTTTTAGGCAAGGTATACCAAAGAGAATTCCTATAAGAGGGGATATTTTTTGGGATTTGTGGAAGATCATTAAAAAAATAAAAATATTGTGTATATATCTCTAATAACACTAAACTACTAAGGACCTTGGGCATGTGTTTCTAAAATATATTGAATATTAATATAAAATTATGTGTTGTTCATGTATAAAAATTATGTGTTGTTATGGTTAGTATAATCGAAAAATATTTAGTCGATATTTGGATATTAGGATTAGAAAAACATTTTGAAAATCCCAGTTATATTCCTATGTATTTGTATATGGGAATAGATAGTGGTATCTCAATGGAAAAGTCCAAGTATAATTATATACATAGTGAAATATCTTGGAATTTCGGTGAACGATATAGGAAGGGTTTTCCAAGAAATTATTTTTATTTTTGGATATTAAAAGTTATCGTACCTCTAGAAAAGAAGTACCTATGGGAAAAATCTAAAATTGGAACATTGATAATGAAATGATCATCACTTGGTGCATGACAATGGGCCTTACTGCACACATAGTTTGACACTCCAAGGGATATTATTTGGAAATTCATAACTCTCTAAAAACCATCATGGAGGATTTAAATCAAGACCATGGATGACGTAAGTTAAACCTAGGGTGTCCAATATTTAATATAAATGTGTCTCAATTTAGATATCTTATCTGTTGTTTTTTCACTGTGGCTATTATTTCTCACAATATGATTTTTTGGTTGATGGATTCAACATAAAGGAATCATTTTAATGATGAAGGTGAGGGAAACTAAAATTATTTTACACTTAAACATAAAAATTAGATAATTACTAGAGAGATATATATTGTAATTATTACTTATTATGTATCACTATATATGATTAAAAATGTAAACTTAGATGAGATTCCTAAATCAAGAAATAAGAGTAAAATGATATTTTATGAAACAAATTGTCGTCATGATCACTGTGGAAACAAGATTCTAACTGTGGTCGTGATCATTGGGTTGTAGATGATCACATTATGATGTTAGCACACTTTCTTTCTATCAGATATGATTTATCACCTGATCATATTTCAAAGATATACAACAATGAAGTTGTAAGGTTCCAGGGGTAAAAAATTGAGTTTTATCTGACTCAGAACCTTATGTTTACCTCAATGTTTTGGTTAATTCCTCAGGAAGATATTGATATATAGTACATTTTCATCTTTGAAAATCATCCTCATACATATTGATAGTATAAGAGAACAATTCAACCATAAGAATATATGGTAAGATCCTGTTCTATGGATTTTAAAGGTGTTGGGGATCAAAACCTTCTACATTTTGAGTTTTCTTGCTAAAATAACTTTCAATAGATCATTTATATTGATCCTTATAGAGCCCTATATAGGAATAAGTATTAGAATCCAATGTACCAGAATAAATTTTTAGAATGAAATCCATTGGGACCAGATGAATCCGATTAGTTGGTTGAGATGTATAGATCCATTCAGTGAAATGTAATGACCAAAAAAGTTGACAGATATGTTATATGGATAATCATCAACATGATCTAGAATTTGAAGTTATTTATAAGTATTTTTTTTATGAATATATCCATGGAATAAATAATGTCAAATAAAACCCTAGTTATATCAATCCCTTTAAAATACATGATTATATCAAGATAGTTTCTTATTAGTCTGTGCTTCTACTGAACCTCTATTTGGTTCATGATGTGTTCTATATACCTATCCCGAGGAAGTAAACACCTAATCGTTCATGTGTATTGAACTCAGAAGTCATAGCACTATAGAAATATATTTCCTATGAAGAACAAATGGTGAGATTCATGATCATATAGAGAAATTTCAACGAAAATAGAACACTCATTTTCTTAATGTTTTATGGAGGAACCACCAATTAGAAAATGCTATATGGGAAACTAAGGATGTAATGAGAGAGAGGTATCTTGATATGTTTGTTTTTGAGTGATGAATTTTGAGATTGAAATTCATTTTAAGGTGGTAGAATATAACACACTAATATTTTTAGATATTAAGTCTCGTTATATAATTCTCTTACATCAATGGACTGCACTACACACGACATCGAGTTTTAACAAACCATGATAAAAAATTATAATATAAATATATAATATGATAGTTATAACATAGCCATTAATTAAGTAGGTTATAATATTATTAAATAATTTATGGAATTTAAGTAAATATACTACTAAATATAATTGTATTAATAAATTATTAGTAAATAATAATTAAATTAATTGTCATGTTTTTTTATTCTTAAATATATTTTTTCTCCAAAAATGTTTTTAAGAGTGAATATTATTAAAAATTATTAAGGTTTTCAAACAATCAGTGGCCAAAATTAATTTAATTTTTGAATTTATAAAATCAAATTTAACCAAGGATTAATTGTCAATAATTTTCAGAATTTTTTTAAAATTTTATGTAAATAGAAAAAAATAAAATTATTTTTATAAAATGTTGTGTCTTATCTAACATCATCAAATAGTAATGTGATTTAAAATTTTAGTAAACATTTATAAAGGATAATGTATTTTAGAAAAATAAAAATATCTTTATCACATATTAATTATAAATTATTTCATGGAAAATATGAAAATCATTTTCAATGCCAATACAGTTCATTTATTGATTTGGAAAAGTAAAATTAAGTGACTAATAGATATTATTTGGGAGGTAATAAGTATTTGAAAAAAATTTTAATTATATATCATGCATTAAAGATTATTTGTACTGATAGTTTCTAATTTTGTACTTATATAAAAATAATCTAATCCAAATTCTTGTGCAACGCATACACAAAGCTATAAAAGTCAGAGTAACAAAATAAATAAGTTATCCTGACATGGATATAAGTTAATATACATAATGAATTAATATAAAGGATTATATTGAGCCTAATTTGTTTATTATTATGAGGTTAATTTATTTCAAACTTTTATTTATGAAACAATTTCCTAATGTCATTATGAAACACTGACACAGTGCTTTCTCAACTAGAAGAAAAATCACATGATTTAAGAACTCTAAATTCAAAATCATAACAACCATTTAATAAATTAGACAAAAAACTGAATATTATTGGATGATTATATATAGACTATAATTATCCATGATTAAAATATATAAACTTTTTGGACCAAATGGATGAGATTAACACCTTTATAGTATTATATTTAAAGAGAAGTCAATCATGTCAAGCTCTTGTTTTTATTAGTGTAAGAATATTAAAATGGTTTTATCCTAGGGATGTGTTAAATTATAAGTATTATTTTGAAATATGAAATATGTTTCTTCATCAATTTTTTTTAAAATTTAATGAATTAATAATTACATTAAATTATTACAAAACACTGATATAGTAATTATCTAATTAATAGAAAAATAAAGTAAATGATATTAAAAATGTTAAATAATATATGAATTTTGATAACTAATGTAATAAATAAATGTTATAAAATACCATTACATGTTTACAATATAATAAAATTGATTTTTTGAAAATGAATTTTGGTGTTGGTTTTCTAAAAGTCCAAGTAATCGATAATATAAAAATTAAAAATAATAATATTTATGGGATTAGTATTTTATAAAATTATATAAAAATAAAAAAAATTTATTAATGAAAACTAGGATAATATACTCACAAAATGTAATCACATATAAATTTATAGATCATTTGGATGCTTATGTTTCTAAAATATTCAAAATATATTTTAATATTTTTTGAAATTATAATACTGACCCTCACCTAGGTTATAAAAGGAAAGCAAACCTATCACTTCTTAATCCCATGTGAAGGATTCTAGATCAGCCATAATCTATAAAATTATCTTTTTAACACCATTATCCACATTTTGGATGTTGTGTTCTTTTCAAAAGTCTAACCTTATATCCAATTACATGTTATCAAAAGGATTCCTTTCGAAGGAAAGTAGGTTAAAGAACATTTAAAAAAAGTTGAAAGAATGGGAAGTATAATGTCCAAACCATAAACATGTCATAATATCAATTTAAGTCAAGAATTCAGATTGAGGATCTTTTCAGGTTATGATTTTTAGAGAATTAAGTAATTATTAATACATATCATCCCATAATCATACAGGAGGATACTATTAAAACAACATCAATTTTTTCAACCAATAGAAACCCATTTTATAATAAAAACTGATTTATTTTCTTGATAAAAACATTATTGACATATTCTTTTCACTTACTCATCCTTATTCCATTTGAAATCATTTTAAAAACAAGGTATGTGCACAAAAACCCAGTAAGGGATAATATAAAGAAAGAAAACGATATCATACTCACAATTTAGTTTTCACAACTACCTAGGAACTATCCTTTATGGTTACATTTAGAATACCCACCACATTATATTCCCTAAATTTCTTAGGAGAAACAATATCATTTAAATCTGTCTCATTACTCAATGCATTGGAGAGCTATCATATGCTCACCTTCGCATGGGTTTTAATTTAACAAACCATATACATAGTCAATTCCCATGAATCATAGCATAATCCTAAAACATTAACAAGCATAAATGAAAAAAAAACATTTTAAGGTTATAATCATAAGATATCATTTCCCGATATTAATGTAATCAATTGATTCTCAAAACCATTTTCAATACCACAAAACATGAAAAGAAAAAATGATATTTACTTTTCTTTTAAAAATGTTATGGGTTTTAGAGGAAGACAAATACAAAATAATAGTCAAGGCGGGAGAAAGGTCATTTTCGCTGCATACATTTAAAAAAATTCCATTTTATCATATAGTAAAAAACTTTATTGAAAATTATTTCTTTTGAAAGTGTGTCAATTTAATTAAAAGTAAAAGGGGTTTATTATACACCATGAAAAAGGCAGATGTGTATAATGTCAAATTACGCTTCAATGAATGGAGATTGAGATGAAGTCCTTTAAAATGAGTCTAAATCATCACATAAAGTCTTTATAATCTTGAATAATAAACATATATTAATTTTTAAATTCTTGAAAAACATTTTCATGTTTATTATTCATTATTTATCACTATTACCTTGTTATAAAAATTAATTAATCATTTAAGTTCATATCAGCTGTTTGTCGATATTTGATACTTGAGTAAAAAATGAATATTGTTTTTATGTCACTAATCCATATGTTCATAATTAAAAAATCTATAGAATAGTATTAATGAAATTATTGTCACATTTATTGATTAATTATATGATTAATTAAAACCATGGTGTGTGGCTATGAAAAATGAACATCCTTATAATCCTGGAGACGATATATTGTACGTAAGACTAAGTAGCATTTTCCATTTTTCATTGATAATTATGGAATGAATTTAAGTATCATTTTATCATTATGAAATTATCATAACATCATTAATATCATATTAATCATTTCAATATACATACACATATATATATATTATACAAGTGATATAGTTAATAAAAACAAGACACATCGCTTCGTGGACGTGATAATTCACACGTACACATGAAAGACATTATCATTTTTATGCACACGGAATGTAAGAATGTATTTGATATTTCTTTAATATAATGATTAATATTTCATAAATATCACATATGTAGATGAATTCCATTATTATAACCAGTTTTGAGACACAGTTATGAAAAACGAGTAAGATCGGTTCGTGGAGGTGATAGTTCACATGTATGAATGAATGATTAATTTATTTCCCATTTCATGGATGTTGAGAAAGATTTAGGTGACGATAGTTACATAATAAAATATAACTGTATTTAGGATATTGTATTTATTATCTCATCAGGGTTGCAGGATACTTGAAAGAAGTTGAATAACAAATAAAATTGAAATACATAAAGAATGTGATACCTATTATTTGGTTAATAAACCTTAATGAAGATATTAACACCCCAAAAAGGGTGTTATTCCCAAACTAAGGCCTCAATAAATTGGGGTGGGATTATTGGAATGGTTTTGGGTAGATATTGGATGAACCAAGAGTCTTTGGCAGTGTTAGTATTAGAGGAGAGAGGGTGACTTTTATAGGAGAGGGGAGGGGAACCCTTTGAACCCATTAAAATATTAAATTAATAGAAATTATTTTTTAATTAAAATTATTCTAACTTTATTTATATCAAATATAATACAAGTGTAGATTGAAATTATCTCATCCAATAATTTTGTGACATGTGTTGTGTCACGAACTGAATCTGGTTTCCATGAAAATAGGAATAGAACCGATCACGTGAACTGGCCTGAATGGTGTTCCCGATCCCCATGGGAAGGAACAAGTTCCTAGGTATCATAAAACGAAAAATGGGAATGATTTACCAGATTTTATAAACATACACCGATAAACTAGTACCTGAAAACCAATCTTGATTTTTTAAACAAAACCATATTTTACAAAAATTCAGAACTGAATTGCATGGTTTTATGCAACTGTCAAAGACTATAACAAAAGAATAAAACCAAAAAGGAAAGACCACAAACCTCCACATGCTGAGAGGCACCACCCTTGACCCTTCTCTATAACACTGCATCATGATGGACCACTAAAAAATAAATCATTAGAACAAATGTTATACCCAAACAGACAGAAAAAATAACCAAGTCTACATACACTCAAAGGTGTAAGTAGTGTGTGAGTCAAAGCCTAGTAGGATACCACCACTAAGAAAATCCACGTGATAAACATTCAAAGATGAAAATCATCTATGTTTTAATGACAAGAAATGATCATAACAATTTCTAAGAGATGCAACATAAATAAAATAAGTTTTCAAGTGGAATATTTTGAAGAATCAACACATTTAAAAATAATGCCAACATTGCCAAATTTTCCATCCAACCATACCATATACCGATGGTAATTAAAAATTAAGTAATGAGCACAAGAAATAGGAATGGTACCCCTAGGAACTAGCTCATTGTAGGTCCCAGGTACCTCATATCTCAGTGAGATTTTCCATCCCAATATCTGTTAACATGCACTCGACCCACTAGTAGAGAGAATACCCATAACCTAGTGGTCCCCCATCATAATCATTGTCAATATAATAATTTTTTAGTTTGTCTTGCAAGTTTCAAACTTGATATGTTAAAATGACGCCAAACCCCATAAGATCACTAGCATACTAGTACACATCCCCCCACCTAGTTACCCAGGTATTCCTCTTGTTCTCAAAAATTTTCAACAAGTAAAGAAATATAATTTTCACAAGAAAATACCACTTCCACATCACACATTCACCAAATATCCCACATGTATATCATGCAGGTCTCTTAGTCCATTTTTCATTAAAATGCATTTTCAAAACCTAGACACTCAAAAATAGCCCACAACACTTTTCACATTTCATTAACACTTATCCAAATCATTTAAAAAAATTTATAAAACCATTCCAAAAAGGGTATAACTCTGTCTTGGACAGAAAACCGATTTCAAAACCCCCTTTCAATGCCAAAATCACACCATGTCCCTACCAAAGTAGAATTGTAAGCTCTTTCCACATTTATTAAACCATTCTCTTGTACTATAAACTACCACAAATTATACCCCAAAATATTCACATGAAAACAAAAATTTCCATAAAACACTTTCATGGAGGGAAACAAGGTTTTACACAAAAAAAACTATTAGAAAAATAATTTAAACACAAAAGAACACTAATACCCTACCAAATCATAGTTGGAATACCAAAAAATATTTAACAAACTAATTTCATATGTTATAACATCATCCCAAAGATTACCACAATGTTTACACATGGAAGACACCCAATTTGATACAATGTGAAACTATTAAATTAACCTCTTAATAAACTCCATCAAAAATGTGTTCTGAACAATGAAAAACATATTAGTAAAATTAAAAATAATTAAATCAATAATTATATCTTATCAAAAAATTATTACACATGGAATAATATACCTTTTGAATGAAAATCCCGAAATCTTGGTGTGAAACATCAACCACACCACCGCAACATATCAAGGGAGTGAAAGCCAACAAAAAACAAAAATATTTGAAAAATTAACACCAAATAAAACTCTAGGTATGAACCCTAACTTCGGGACATTTTAGAACTGTAGGACCCCGGGACACCCTGAAAGGGGAGGGGTGAATCATGGTGTCAAATGTTTTCTTCTAAATGTTGTGGATCTTGTTCCCACGTTGGTAGGAACTACTTAAAACTGTATGATGGATATGATAAACAATAAAACATTCACATTCAAAGAGATGAAACAATAATTTTACTTGGTTCACCACTAAGGGCTATGTCCAAAGAGAATATGTCGAAAAGTTCCCCGTCGTACCGAATTCCACTAATCTCCACTAGTTGTGAATTACAACGGTTCGGGAATAGTCACTCTGTCCCATGCTCACTGCCTTTACAAAAGTTCAGGGATAGTTCACTACATCCCTCAGGTCACTCCCGTTGACTCCCCCTGGCTCACTTCCATTGGTGAAGTCCCGCTCAGTTTATAGACGTGAAGGTCTCTGCATTAGATAGACATGAAGTTATTTGTCTCCTGTTCAGCATGAGTCTATTCTTTCATCAGAGTTCTGAGTTGATTCTCTTTTCAGTTCAAGCCTTATTCTCTAGTTCAATGTCTAATGCACCAGATCCTCTTGTCTTCGTTTTCTTGAATCACAACCACTGATGTGATTACTCAATAAGTGAAGCTCAGCTTACTTGGAATTGTTAGAATCAGTTCTCGATGTGTGCATGAGATCATGCATGTATCTGTCACGACCCAACCCTACCTGGGCTCGAGCCGCAACTACCCCAAGCCCGCCTCCATAGGCCAGGGGCTGGTGACCAGTGCCGAAGGCACAACAACTCGGGGAGGCCTTTGCCTAAGCACCTGTACACAAACACACGCAGCACACCTAATGCAATAGTACAGGGTAAAAGAAAAGACAAGAAAAGAAAAGGGAAACTACTATATATAAACCACAGTGTGCATCGACCTCTAATAGTACAAGTAAAGCTGAAATTACACCGAAAAGAAAAGGAAAAAAACACGCCCAACCAACAAGTTCCACAACCCGAAAACAGGTAAACAAAAAGAAATAGCTGACGGGTCTCCCACCTAGAACCCGACCACGACCACCGCAAGCGGTCCAAGATCCCAAGCTCCTATGCTCCACTGAAGTCATGCTCCACCTGTCTGTCGTCTATAAGGGCACACCATGTGCGGGCAAAGACCAAGCAGGGGTGAGTACAAAAATACTCAGTAGGATACCATGAAGGCTCGAGGGAGCAACAAAAGGAGGTACCGAAGGGTGAGAAGTAGAGCGAAATGGGAAAAGAAAAGGGAGTACAATAGAGAGTGCAATAAAGAGTCCAGCTCAACCAAAAAAGAGAAAGGAAGTAGACTCGTCCAGGCACAAGGAGCTGGAAACAGTGAGAAGATGAACTTCCCGTCGAGTCTTCGCTACCTAAAGCAGGAGAGTATACTCGTCCAACCAGGAGAAGCTAGACACGGAAAGCACATGGCATACCCCGCGCATCTTCCCCTCTCCTAGAAGGAGAGTAACCAAACCCAAGAAGTGGGTACTAGAACAAGGTATATACATATCCATATGCTCTGTCAAGACGCCTGAACAACGTCGTAAGGGGATCTCCGTCCCGTAGATCAGCCTACGAAATAGTAGCCAACAGTCCCAGAAGTAACACCATCGATGCCCAACATCCCGTATGTCTGCCCCGAACCGCAAGCCAAGGGGCTCAATCACCACACGTCGACACTATCCGCTTTGGGCGGCACTGACTCACCCACACGGCTTTAGGTTGTGTCACAAGGATGCATCTCAGTGGGGGAAAGCGCTCCCCGTACTTGAGATTTCTGGGGGAACGTCCACCAGAACTCGTCACTGCCCCGCAGTCGAGAGGTCTGCTCAATGTCGACAGGCGACCCCCTGCCCAGCCCCGCTGGAGGATCCCTAGAAGTAAACGGGTTCCCACTACAGGGAGACTCGGAAAGTCGATGGTTGCCACACTGCCCAGTCCCGTAACAGGGTAATCCACTGGAGGGCGACCCGGCTAAAGTCAGCGACAGGACCACTGCCCAGCCCAGCTGGAGGTAACCTGGCATCGGGGACCACTGCCCAGCCCAGCTGGAGGTAAGCCCGGCATCAGGGACCACTGCCCAGCCCAGCTTGAGGTAAGCCCGACATCGAGGACCACTACCCAGCCTAGCCGGAGGTAAGCCTGGCATCGGGGACCACTGCCCAGCCCTGCTGGAGGTAAGCCCGACATCGGGGACCACTACCCAACCCCGCTGGAGGTAATCCCGGCACTGCTCTGGCCATCCCTGCTGGATGGTACTGCCCGGTGAACACCGCTGTACTGGCCATCCCTGCTGGATGGTAACCCACTGATGAGCCCTGCTCGTTACAACCTCAGCCCTGCTGGAAACAACCTCAGCCCGGCTGGAACAACCTCAGCCCTACTGGAAACAACCTCAGCCCTACTGGAACAACCTCAGCCCTGCTGGAAACAACCTCAACCCTGCTGGAACAACCTCAGCGCTGCTAGAACAACCTCCTGGGTAGAGGATCGGCGCCCGCGTAAAGTGTTGGTCACACCGAAACCACAAGCTCTACCAGGGAACACGAAGCAATGGGAGAAACTCACCAGGCCTCACAAGGAGATCCTGCTCCTATCCGCTGAGTCACTATCGAAGCGGACTGAGTCAACTATCCCAGAAAGTGGGGAAAACACCCACGCTGCATGAACACCCGTAGTCGCAGACGGTGTCGCAGTCCGGTGAAAGGGCACAATACCGAAACCCCTCACAGTCGAAGAAGCAGAGGAACCAACCCATCTCTGCCGGCCAAACCATCAAGCACAAGACCAGGGGGAAACCGCTCAAACCTATTGGTTAGACAAAAGAGAACCAGGCCAGGGGAAACGCCACCCTACTAGTCAAAAAAACGAGCATAGAGGGACCCTCTACGTCGCGAGAGGTCAAGAGTACGTAAAGAAGATCACGACACGCACGTGGGGCCCAGACGACGTGCGGCCCCAAGTCAACCCCAACTGAGCACACAAACATACTCAGGTAAAAACAACCACACGTACATCCAAGCTCTCTCGTATACTCCCGAAGTATAACTCATTCCAGCCCAATGGTTTTCGTGCACACGACACCTAGCGTCAACATGAAGGCGTGACGTAACGGATCCACCTCAACGGCCCATGCACGGCCAGCCACATCTCGTGAACCGTTTGTATCACTCTCCCAAGAGTGCGTGATCACACGCCAAGGGTTCTCTATAAACAAGGTAGGGCGAACCACCACTGGAGTACCTTCTATGCTTCCACATTTAACAAGATCACGCAAGAGGCTCTGCACAACCAAACAGATCACACCGTTGTAATCCTCACGGAAAAACACAAGAGATCGACTACTTACTCGCCTCCTACGGATATCCGACGGAAAAGTCTCCAACACCGCCTCACGCCCGAACGGCATCCCGTAATCCCGAGCCTCTACCCCGAAAACAGTCGGGTGCATCGCACCATTGCGATACCCTCGAGAAAAAACATCAAAATCACTACTCACTTGAGTGCCATAGATATCCAGAGAAAAAGGTGCATCCCGGCACACTGCACATGAGCGGTGCCACATGGGACCCGCATCCCAGTCCCGAAACTCAACGAACGGATTGCACTGTTGCGATCCTCTCGAAAAAGTACACAAAATAGACTATTCACTTGTCCAAAACGGTCGCCCGGTGATAAAGCTGAAAATCACCGTCAACTCCTGAAAGGGCCCTCGCGGGGCCTGCACCATCGTGCGAAATTACAGCTGGCAGACTACGCAAACATGATGCCCTCGGGAAAACACCCAACATAGACTGCTCGCACGCCCCAAACGGACGTCCGAGGAAAAAGTCGTGAAATGCTGCACACAGCTCAAAAGAAGGGCCGTGGGGCCCGCACCTCAGCTTCGGCCACTATGCCCGAAACCACCCTGGAAAACTCTGCCTCAGTGCCAGGGTCACAAAGCCGCTGACGGCGCTCAAAACGGATGTCTGATGCATCCGCGGCGCTCAAAACAAGATACCTGGAAAAATGAAATTCCACATTAAGACGTGTCGCGCTTCCGAGGCCCATCGTCTCTGGAATTAAAAATTCCCGAAACCATATCATAACATTCTCTTCGTCCCAAGGAACGTTTTTCCGCTGACAGCGCGTGAATCCGACACCCAGGCTGACATTTACAGCCGTTTAAAAAAATAGAACGGACATTAGTGGGCCAGGCCGGTTCAGCCGGCCCACTATCCTGAACCGGCACGTGGTCGCGGGCTGGCCTCCCACGCCCGGACCGGCAGCGAGCCGGTCCGGATTTCTTTTCTCCCACAAAGACCCACCAAGTGCGGGTCTTACTTGCCGCGGGGTCCCGAGGACCCCGCCCCCCGTCGTCGCCGCGTCAACCCGGCCAGGAGGGTCGGCCGCGCTCGTCGCCCGCGTGCCGCGTCTCACCGGCGCCCGCTGGAGACCCCCGACCTCATCCGGACGCCGCCCCTCTCGCCCTGGCTAGCCACCGCCGCACCTGCCTGAGGCCGCCCACGCGCCGCGACACGCTGCTGAAGCCGCCCGCGAGCCACCTCCTGCCACCGCCCTGAAAACCGTCCGAAAAAAAACCAAAACCCGCAAATTTTGCCGGACGCCCCCGGCCTCCCCCAAACTCTTATTTCAAAACCAAAACAAGCCATAGAAAGAGAATAAAATATACTACCATATTATGGGCTTTGTTCGAGGGTCGATCAATGAATTGATGTATAGAATCGAACTCAAATTAGGTGCAGGAATAAAATTGAAACCGCAACAAATCCTACTTCGTGGGCGTTGCCCGAAGCTTCACGGGCGATCCACCGGAGCCGCGCCTTTCCAGAGAGGAGGAGGAGAGGAGAACTCCCTTTGGGTGCTGCCTTTCGCCAGAGAATGAACAAGGGAGGAAGATGGATGGGGGTTAGGGCTTTAAGTAGGAAAAATAATTAAATAAAACATTAATTAATTAAAACTCCCAAAATAACCCGCATCTAAAACACCCGATGGGGTCAAGGTTAAGCCTCCTCTAGGGTAAAAACGACCTCCCGAGGACAACGATGGTCTCGGAATTTTAATCTGAGACCCCATTCAAAAGTTATAAAATTTAACGTCCGAAGCCGCTAAATTACGAAAACGCCCCTGGGGCCATTTTTCACAAATAGCCCGCACCCACGAAACATACACCCCTCCTTGGGTAAACGACACGCTCCGAACTCAACAGTGCCCTCGGTTTTCCAATCCGAGCCACCGTTTAAGAGAAACTATCATTTCTCCATTAAAAGAATTAAATAAATTTATTTAATCCGTTTAACGTTCCAGAAGCGGGCGGGGGGTCCAAATGTCCCGCGCCGACAAGTTTTAGGTCGTTTCTAGGGTAAAAACACTATTCCGAACCCATCCGTACACTTGGATCTCTGATCTGAAGCACCTTTTAGGAGTTATCCCATTTATTTTGTTTTTCCAGTGTGAACACACTAAAAATTTAATTCCGACCAATTCGGGGCTCAGAATCGCACGCCGTCTGAAGGCACTGCTCTGGAATATCATCAAGAATATTATAAAGTCTTTCTCAGCAAAAACAGGGTTCTTACAGTATCATTTATATTTCTTCTTTAATCTCACTTTGTATAGAAAGGTATCAGGAAATATTCTAGATTTTGTGTAGCTCCAGAAAGACGGGTGTGCTTCAACAATAACTGGCGGTCTCCTAAAATCCCGTCATGCAAGTCCCAACACAGTGCGCAAGTCCCAATACGACGCGCAAGTATTCGGCGTGCAAGTACAAACTCGCGTGCAATTGTCACCAAAGAACCTAGGCGACACTTCCTTCTTGAACTTCAAACCTCCGCGACTCGCTTCTTTTCTCGCCCAAATCACCTTGGGCGCACAACCATAAACCAGAACACAACTTCTAAGAGCTGGCACGCAAGTCTCTCCAAACAACTTGCGGGACCACTCACCACTTGTGCGACTCCTACACCTGCACGACGAGAGCTCTGATTATCTCTAATGGTTGAGTTTATCGCAAATGAGGAGGGTGGTCCTCTATTTATAGGCAAACTAGTCAACCTGCACGGTGGCGCGCAAGTCACCCCTCGGCGCACAAGTCTCGGTGTGCGGCTCATCACCCCTAGCCTCTGTCACGCAACTCACTTGCACGACCCAACCAATACTTACACGACCTTATTAACTTTGCCATATTTGGAAGTTGAGTTCTTGAAAAATGATAGGCGCGCATGTTTTCGACCCTTCTAGGCACTGGCGCGCAAGTCTCTTCACGGCGCGCAGGTCACTTGCACGACCATCCCAACACTTGCACGACCCTCTTACCGTTTCCATTTTTCCATGTAATGATCTTGAAAATCATTTGGAACGCAAGTTTCCTCTCCATCAAGTACACAGTGTGAAAGTATGTTTTCCAAAAACACTTTTTTCCATATGTCGATTTTCAGGCCCAAAAATTTGGCAAACACTGGGAAACGACACAACCTTGTATCTGCTATTTTTGTACCACCTCCCGATCATCCATTCCTTTGTCGGTGTTCTCGAATAAAACATAGATCACTAACCACAACCCTTGAAATAAACATGCCACCATGGAATCTTCTATTTCAACAAATTTGTATGTCAATTGTTTACTTTTTCAACAAGAAAAATCACCTCAAAAAAACTTCTTCTCAGTGATTTGAATCCTTCAGCAACTCTTCTGCTTTCATCACAAAATCCACTATCGTGATATGTATTCCTTGAAGGAAAAACTATAACATCATCATCTTCTGAGACAATGTGATGTGCATGGCCATCTCATAATTTCAATCTTTGCATGGCCATCTCAGAATTCTTATCCCTTGCACATTGTCTTCTTCTTCAGCCATCATTATCTACTTCATGCAAAGCATATGATTCAATTCTTCAAGAAGCATCTTGCATGGTTCTCATGCAATCATGATGCATTGCATGGTATTCATCAAAACCCCATTCTTCTTTAATCAACCTCAGATGAATTATACCTCACATTCTTCATTTTCATAAACAATGTGTCACATTTGACACATGTTCTTTGAACTTATGATTAGTACAACAATCGTCTGAATGTCCATTCCTCCATTTCATTGGAGTACTTCTTGATCTCCTTCATTTTGATCTTCACTGACAACAATTGACAACAAATAAAACCTTATATACAAATTGGTTCCAACAGTCTCCCCCTTTGTATTTTGTTGTCAATACCTTATACGTCTTCTGAAATGATTTCGTCAATGTCAAAATGAGAACCTTCTCTTCAATCAAATTTTCTTTTCAAACGTTCATTTCACTTTCTCTCCCCCTTATTGGCACGAAATACAAAGCGCATGGTAGGGAGGGTATCAATCCATACTTAAGCAATGTTTCATTAATCATTTCACTCTTTGTCTACTTGAGAAATGCTCGATGTAGAAAACAAGAGGATTTGATTAAGTCAACAAGGCTGCCCATTATTAACAGATCATGATACTGACATGAGATGATAACTCATGTATTTTGTCATCAAGGGTTTACCACTTTTATTTCCAGTAGAAGAAATCAAATGTGATAGGGAATCACTCACATCAGCAAACAGATCAAAAACATTCAAGTGCTATCGGCAGGATAAGTGACATTGGGGCACATCCATTCTTCTTATGTCACTGATCAATTCAGTTACTCCCCCTTTGTAGAATGATCTTTTATCTGAGTGACCAAGGGATAGAGATTGAGAAATATCATTCCTACTCCATTGAAATGTTCTTCAAGAAATTCACAGAGTAACTGCATTTGAGTTCAGCTAGAGTTGATATTGATTGAAAGATTGATTTTGGATGCTTCTTCATTTTTCTCCCCCTCAAGGGACACACTCCTCATAATCTTCATCAAGATAAATCCTTCACCAGATTAATCGTTGAATATCAATTGAATAATCTTCCAAGGATGGAACCATTTTTAGCTTAGCTATCAAGAGTTGACATCATTCACTACTAATCAGGTTCTCCCACTGAGAGCATTCTTCACCTTCAATTCCCTGCATTATTGGCACAAATACAATACACAATTGATTAAGGGAATAAGGTGGTTCCTCCTTGCTTCATCAATACGAGCTGCATGGTTGAGGTTCTTTTCTCAACCAAGTTCCTCTGTTCACCCCAGTCTTCATGCCTGCACATTTGAACATATGTTCTGACATCTGTTGATGTGGAATGGATTTCTTCACATTGTCTTCTACATTGTGTGGGGAATCGTTTTGCTTAACAGCCATCATGAATGATACATTCTTACTCCTTTTAAGGACTGCTTCTTGCTCTGGTATTAAGGTTAGGAAACCTTTTGCAATGTGACCAGATTTCTTGCATCTCTCACATAGAACTTCTTTGACATGTGTGTTTCTCTTGGTTTGCAATCTCTCCTGCACTTTGTGTTCCTCAAGTGAATGTTTTTCTTTTCCTTTAGAACTAGCATTGGAATTTTCATCTTCAGGCTTCCTCATTATTTTCGAATCTTTTGGCCAGATGACCAATATGTCATTGAGAACTGTTGCAGCACGTTTGGATCTTCCACATGGGTTCATCTGAGTTTCTTCCCACTCGGTTTTTCTTTTAGATGATTGTCCCTTCAATTTCATGGATCTAAAATCCTGGGTCTTCTCAGCTTCCCTTCTTGAGATCCTCATGGGGAAATGTGTGTTCGCACTATTCTTCTGATTTCTTCCCAAGGTACTCACTTCATACTTAGACGACATGAGAGGTGTTCTGTTCTTATCAGCTCTGGATATCTGTTGACATAGGCATGCACATTTCTTGTGACCACTGCTACTACATACATCACAGATGTTATCAAGCATTCCAAATTTGTCTGCTGTAAACAGATGCTTCTGGACCTGCAGATGTTGCTTCTTATTCTATGGATTTATTCCCTTTGATACAGTCTTTCTTTGTGCTTTTCCATTAAAGGGATTGTACCAACAATCCAGCGCACAATACCCAAATCTACTGCAGCACCAACATTGACCCAAAAATATTTTCCTCTTTGTATCTTCTGTATGAGGTTTTTGGTCCATCTTCTTAATATTTTGTTCTCTATTTGAGGAACCAACTTCCTCATTTCCCTTCCCATACACCCTATACATGGTGGTTGGTTTCTTCGTCTCACCTTTCCTCATCCACAATTGTTTAGAATTTTTCTTCCAGCCAACACTGACTGTGGGAACACATTTAGAAACCTGAGTACAAGATTTTTTGGATGGTACCTTCACTTCCTCATATTCTTGTGATAGATCAATGAGTGAATTCATGATCATCTTATCACATGTTGGAGGTCTTTTGACAATAGAATACTCTTGTGAGCATTGAGTACTAGAAACAACTGATTCTTGATGTGGATAATCAAGAGTTGTCATAATCTTCTTGTCACATGTTGGAGGTATTATAGCATTAGATTCCTCAAAAAAACATTGAGTAAAAGCATCATTCATTTCATTATTTTTTGAAGTCTCAATATGTGTATTCTCAATCTTGGTCAACTGGGCTTCCAATTTTTGACTCTCAATATTGAAGATGATCTTCTGATCTTCAACCATGATAATCTTCTCTTCACAAGTCTTCTTCAATCTTTCAACCTCATCTTCATGAATCATAAAATTGTTTTGTAACAATAAGTAAAGTTCCATGAATTTCATGGAAGTTTCTTCCAAACACAAACTCTAGAATTTTTTGCCCTTTTTCAGCTCATCTTCAAGTGCAAGGATCTTTTATTTTAGAGTCTTATTGACTTCCTCTTTTTCTTCAAAGACTTTAACCTATTTGGTGAGCTTCATACTTTCCAGAACTTTTCTTTCCAACCCCTTTTCCATATTTTCATTTTCCTTTTATAATCGAGTGACCTCAACCTGTATAGATTGGAATAGGCCACAAATAATAGCAACCGTTTCTTCAAGAATATCATGAAGATATGTTTTGATTTTTTTTGAAAGAATGAATTAGGGGTGTAATCCTTTCTTTTGGAAGAATTCTAAGCCACCTTATTGATACTTTCCAAGCCTGATGTTTCTTCGTTATTAGAATGGTATGGAGAACAAGACACAGTGTCTTATTTGTTCATGAGGGACGTCTTCATCAGCTTCTTCTCTTTCTTTTTACTATTTATAAAAGTCTTGTTGGATATACATTTCTACTCTGAATCTTCATCAAAACTAATCTTCATGGTTGACTTTTGGAAAGTAACTCAAATCTTCTTCTCAAAATAATTACTGGAGAATATCCAACATACGTTAACCTTTCGCTCTGATACCACTTGTAGGACCCCAGGACACCTTGAGAAGGGAGGGAGGAATCAGGGTGTCAACTTTTTATTCTTAAAGTTATGGATCTTGTTCCCATGTTGGTAGGAACTACTTAAACCTGTATGATGGATATGATCAACAATAAAACATTCACATGCAAAGTGATGACACAACAATTTTAGTTGGTTCACCACTAAGGGCTACGTACAAGGAGAATACACCGACAAGTTGTCGGTCGTACCAAATTACACAAATATTCACTAGTTGTGGATTAAAATGGTTCGGGAATAGTCACTCCGTCCTAGGCTTACTGCCTTCACAAAAGATCAGGGATAGCTCACTGCGTCCCTCGGGTCACTCCCATTGACTCTCCCTGGGTCACTGTCTTTGGTGAAGTCTTGCTCAGTTTATATATGTGAAGGTCTCTACATCAGATAGACATGAAGTTCTTTGTGTCCTATTCATCATGATATATTGATTTCATCAGAGTTCAGTGTTGATGCACTTTTCAGTTGAAACCTTCTTCTTTAGTGTAATAACTAATTCTCTAGATCCTCTTCTCTTCGTTTTCCTTAATCACAACCACTTATGTGATTACTCAATAAGTGAAGCTCAGCTTACTTGGCATTGTCAGAATCAGTTCTCCATGTATGCATGAGATCATGCATGTATCATTTATATTTCCTCTTTAATCTCACTTGGAACCGAAAGGTATCAGGCAATCTTCCAGCTTCTGTGCAGCTCCAGAAAGAAGGGTGTTCTTGAACAATATATGGCGGTCTCCTCAATGCTCGCCACACAAGTCCAAACGCAGCGCGCAAGTCCCAATACGATGTGAAAGTGTTCGGCGCACAAGTCCAAACTGGCGTGCAAGTGTCACCAAATAGCCTGCGTGACACTACCTCCTTGAACTTCAAACCTGCGTGACTCAATTCCTTTCTTTCCCAAACCACCTTGGGCACAGAACCATCAACCAGCGTGCAACTTCTAAGAGCTGGTGCACAAGTCAATCCAAACCATTTGCGCGACCACTCGCCACTTGCGCAACTCCTACACCTGCGCAACGAGAGCTCTGATTTTCTCTAAGTGTTTAGCTCGTTGGAAATGAGGAGGGGTTGTCATCTATTTATTGGATAACTGGTCAACCTGCACAGCAACACACATGTCACTCCTAGACACGCAAGTCTCGGCACACAGATCATCACCCCTAGCCTCTATCACGTATCTCACTTGCGCGAACCAACCAATACTGGCGCGACCTTTTTTCATTTCCCATATTTTCATGTTGTGTTCTTGAAAAACGATAGGTGCAGAAGTTTCCCATCCTTATAGGCAATGGAGCACAAGTCTCTTCACGGTGCGCATGTCACTTGCGTGACCAACCAAACACTTGCGCGACCCTCTTCCCGTTTCCATTTTTCCATGTTCTGGTCTTGAAAATCATACGATGCGACCTTGTATCTTCTATTTTTGTACCGCCTCCAGATCATCCATTACTTTGTCAATGTTCTTGAATAAAACATGGATCATTAACCACAGACCTTGAACTCGACATGCCACCATGGAATCTCCTTTTTTCAAAACATTTGTAGGTCATTTGTTTTCTTTGTCAACAAGAACAATCACCTCAAAAACACTTCTTCTCGGTGATTTTAATCCTTCAGCAACTCTTCTTCTTTCATCACAAACTCCACTATCGTGATATGTTTTCATTGAAGGAACATATTTAGCATCATCATCTTCTGAGACAATGTGATGTACATGGCCATCTCATAATTTCAATCTCCGCATGGCCCCCTCAGAATTCCAATCCCTTACACATTGTCTTCTTCTTCAATCATCATTATCTACTTCATGCAAAGCATATGATTCAATTATTCATGAAGTCTCTTGCATGGTTCTCATGAAATTATGAGGTATTGCATGGTCTTCATCAAAACCCCATTCTTATTTAATAATCCTCAGATGAATTATACCTCACAATCTTCATTGTTGTAAACAATGTGTCACATTTGACACATGTTATTTGAACATATGATTATTACAAAAATCTTTTGAATGTCTAATCCTCCATTTCATTGGAGTACTTCTTGATCTCCTTCATTTTGATCTTCATTTACAACTATTGACAAAAAATAAAACATTATATACAAAGTGATTCCAAAAAGAACATCATGAAAGAGGGATGAACCCCAATAGGGAAGGAAGGAAATGAAGAGAGAAAAATGTACTAGAAGAAATATTGGAAACATCGGACCTAATCCAGCAATAGATGAATATTTATATAATTAAAACTGGTAGGGATGATCTAATGATTCATATTAGGTCAAGTGGGGACTGAATTTGGGGAAAAGGATTTAAAATTTAAGGAGTTATGAAAGAAACATTTTACCTCTTCGAATTAGAGAGATTTGAGTAAGATTAAGAAAGACCGCCCTTATCCACAGGGGAGATGAGATCCAAAGAGGGATAGGATATCATGGGAGCGTGCCTTGTTTAAGTTGAACTGGGTGAGAGTTTGAATAACCGAGAAAACATTAAAATTAATTAAAAAAATAATTTAAAGAAAGAAATGAGCATTCATGCTAGACCACCATCTTAATTAAAAACACAACTCCATCATTATTATGGATTCCTATGGGGTCCTTATTTTTATGATGGTTTTACTATACCTGGAAGTGCTAATTTGGAAGTGTAATCGGTGAAAAATGATGAAAAATGGAGTTATTAAAGAAAAAAAAATTATTTTTAAATTTGGAAATGGTCTCACAGTTTGGACTAAATGTTTAAAACCCATAAATTCAACCAAAATGATCAGGAAACCCTCAAAACAAATAAATAATGGAAATTGAATGATAAAATAAATTAAAATAAATCATGGATGTGATAATTATCCACAAAATAAAACTTTCTACCCTTGGAAAGCCATAGTAAGGCCAAAGGCAAAAACCAAACCCATTGAAATGCCAAAATGGACTCCTTTTCCATGTTTGGCCTACCCCAAAAGGAAAAAACACCTCTAATTGATCAATCAAAGAAGGAATACTCTCACCAACCACAACATATACCACATTTCTGAAAAGATCAAGAACATTCAGACTTTATCAAAAAAATAAAACTCCACAAACACACTCTGAACAAGACTCAAGAAACTTACCCAAACAAGCAACACCAATGAACATGGTTACACTTACCTTTCTATAAATAAACCATTGGGAACTCTATAAACCCAACGTTTACCCAAGGATTATGCTTGTATATAAATAGATCCTAACGATACTACCCATCACGAAGAAAAGACCAAGGAAACATCTGAGTTACTAGTACCCTCAGACACCAATGGGATCCCCACTATAACAGACAACTTAATTTTTCCTAAGACAGTGTCAAGAACCTAATAGGGGAGGCCCAAACGAATTCCTTGGTACAAGGGGTAGAGTTCCATTATAAATTTTCAAATTAAATAACATGATAATCACAATGGGTCTCCCAAAAATAAGAACCAATCATCTTAACCGACCAGCATTGGCCAGTACAGAAAGTCCCCAAATTTAATGTGTTGGGATGACCACATGGTTAGTCCACACAGTTTGGGAAACTGTGTGATAACCATGGGGATCCTTCTATATTCATGGTTTAATGGGGCATGGTTACTACTAACTGTGCACTCAACCTATCTAGCAAAATTTCATACATTTCTCCCACAAGCCCCAAAGGGGGAAGTAATTAAAATGGGTGATAACATGGACATGTGGTCCTCCATCCTTTTTCCATCGAATGTGATCAACAAAATAAATTGAAGACACCAGAAATTTAAAATATTCCCGTCATTTTTAATAAGGATAGGAAATTGTAAAAGGGTTTGAAGATCCCTGGGATTTCCCTTGACTATGTTCACGCTACTTTAAGGGACCTATGGATGGAGCTCAAAGGATTGAAGCTTCTTCGGCATTGGAGTTAGGCTTTGGGAACCCCTAAATGGAACAACCTCTTCTGGTTCTACAAACAACTACACCTCAATCCTAGACAAGTCAACTAAGACATAACACACTCCCAAATAATCTTTCCTGTAATATCCAGTGTAAATATAGAATATAACATTTACATATTTCTTAAAATTTGTGAATTAAATATTAATTTTTCTTTAAAGGGGATGCTATGTTCTATGGCATACCCGATACACAAAAATAGGTTTCTTTAAAATCTTATGTTGCACCCAATGTTGAGTCATACTAAAAATAATAATATAATATTATTTTAAATGGTAGTTAACTACTAGCCATTGTATTTGTGGGAATGGAAAAAACTAACTAAAATTTTAATATACATGTTTTTAGATGTTTTTATATTTTTCCCATAAATTTTAGAGGCTAAAAATAAGAAAGAATCCGATTTTAAGCCTAAATACTCTAATTTTCATTAAAAAGTCTCTTATCCGCCTTTTAATGGAGAACTCTCATTAAATATAGTTTTGGTCAATTTATATTTGTTCTATTTGACAAAATAGTTTTATTATTTAGAATTAGGACAACAAAATTTACTTTGGGTATTTTTTTTTATAAAATTCAATTTTTAATGAAAACTAAAAAATACTGTATTATAATTCGACACTACTTTTTAATCTAAAGAATTCATATGGTTAGATTATATTTCTATTTGGTTTTGAAGTGTAATTATATTATTTTTTACCATTAAATCCAGTTTTGGTATTTTAATGCAATTTCACTTTTATATTGGACATAAACAAGTGTCAATCTTTTGATAGTTATTATTTATTAAAAAAACATTATTTGTTTTGACAGCGGGAATTAATTTTAAATTAATTCCATCCAATTATGTGTTTTGAATTTAGAAAAATGGATTCCATATTTGGAATCAATAGTTCCAAAATGTGTAAATAAGTAATTTTTATTTTTAGACATTATGAATATTTACTTCAGTAAATATTTTATTTACCATGGTAAAAGGGTAAATTTAGTATATAAGGGAAAACAAATATTATTATAATAATATAAAATAACCCTAACATGTTTAATAATCCTATTTTTTGATACATATCTGACCATGGGCATCTTTTGGTTGATTTTGGGACCCCATAGAGCCACTTAAGAGTGATAATGACACTTTATATTAATTAATTTAAATTAAAGACAAAATTAAAATAAACGAATATCTTTTAGTAAATAAATTTTTAGATGGGGTTATATAAGTTATCTCTTCGACTATAAATATTCATTGGAATGATAAAACCATTTCCTACATCATGGTATTTTGTTAAAAAATTTTAAACATAATATAAATAAAATTATTTATAACACAATAATGATGCAGTGTTAACCTTATTTAAAAAATGATTTAAATAAATAAGATTATAAATATTAAAACTATATCCCAAACCTGTAAAATTATTATTGGATGATTTTATTTCTACCATTAGTCATATTATCTTAGAATTTAATTAGTTTTGGACCTTTATAAATCGAATATGATTATATAATAAATTAATATTTTCACACTTTCCTAAAGAGCCCCTCCCCCCCCCTTATAAAAATCCCTCACTTATAACTCATTACTCACACCACTCAAGCCCCTTGGGGAGAAGTCACTTCAAGAAGTACCTTTGGTTCAAACCAAAGTGAGTTACCCAAATTAAAGGTAACGGTTTCTCTTAACTTCTTTTCTTTTATTTTACTTCTCCAACCCCTAAACTCTTATTTATTCCATTGTTTTATAACAACAAAAGAATAATCAATATACTAGGATGTTTTTATGAGAATTATTTGAACTAAAATTACACACACCTCCACTTATTGGGTAAAGAACATATTGTTTATGTGGATGGAAAAACTAATGCCTCAAGAAATGATAATTGTTCAATTATCTTCTACCGACTCTCATGGTGGCCATTATGATGGCACTATATTTATATATGATATATATTATGTTTATGTTTTCATTATTCTTCTATATTTTTCATTTAAAAAAATCTTTTTGGTTTCCATTATGAGTAAACATGATAATTTCATGTGAGGAAGTTCGGACTATCACCCCCTCAAAGTGATATGACTCATTCAACCCATACGTGGGACGTATAAAGGTTGGAGTTATTGAAATTAAATATGAAATTATACTGGAATTATAATATAACTAATTTTATTTATGTTTTCATCCAATTAAGATCTGAAATAGAAATGAAAGTAGTGTTCATGCATACGTACGACTTACCGTCTCCATGAACGGTGCATTTCATTTTTTATCTCCAAATCTTATGTACAATTACATATATATATATATATACAAGATATGTATGATATATATGATATAAAAATCATTAATATCATTCTAGAGATAATTTACTATTGACCACATGGACAACTTGTAATTATAAGGTGTTCATTTTTTACTGAAGCACCAAATATCGACAAAACGACCATAATTGACCTTAATTATTAAATAATGTTTATAAATTGGTTATAAGTTATATAAAAGGAATAATAAACTTTAAAAATAATTCTTAATCAAGTATAAATTAACTTATGTTTATTATTAAGGAAGAACAAGGAACAAAAATGTCAAGTCGGACACGAGCTAAGGGGTTTCTTATCTCACTTTTAATTCTGTGAGATTTCTATTATTCTCCACTAATTTATTGCATATGGTGTATTGTGTGATTTCATTTGATATATATTATCATTATCCTCTTTATATTAATTTTATTATATGAATAATTTGTTAGTTATTAACTTTCAGTCATAAGACTCGATTGATTACCACGTGGTAAGGGATTTTCATCTCACATTTTAATTTAGTGAGATTCAAGAAATATTTGACACTATTTTTTTGTGTGGTACATGTACTTCCCATGATTGTATTAATTGTGTAATATAATTCAATTTATGGGTATTTACATCTTTATTTTATGATCCATCCTTCATGGGTTGTATGTTTCACAAGTTACCAAATTGGTAAGTGAACCTTTTAACCCAATTTAAATTACATGGGTTAATCGTATGATTATTAATTATGTCATGCTATGATTTTGTGTGGAATAAATATTTATTTATTTATGTTGTATGTTACACTCACATTTGTGTTGATATACTTTTTATACACATAATCACTCCATTAATAAATTCTCAAGTCATCGATATTAACTTGATAAGAGTAATTTTAACTGAATTTCCATTCATTGAGTTAAACATCCAAGTCATTGGTTTTGTCTTAAAAAAACATTGGTGAATTTATTATGATTTATTTACACTAAATATCCAATAATATAGAGTTTATTTCATATTGGTCACACATTATTATGTAATTTATTTGTCTTTAATCTAAGGATACAATTTATATAAGGGATTTCGTCTCAACTTACATTCCATTTAGACATCATTGTTGTTATGCACCAATTCACTCTTATATGGTGTATATACTATCATTTGGAATATTATATCATTAATAACTTTATTCTCATGATATTATAATGTTATGATTAAATGTTATTCCTCAATTATTTGTATTCAAAGCTCTCTTATTTTGTTAATAACTCTTTAACTAAAATATCGGTTACAATGATTTAAAGAATTATTCTTCTAAATATTTATCATAAATTTCCATATTTTCTAAATGGTTTAATGGATTTATTTACATGAAAATTAATGCTTTAAAATTATAATTTAATAAAAATTTTAATGTGGTATGAGACACTTGGATTAAAAAATATCTTTATTAAATGTTTTAAATCATTTTGAAAATTTGTTTGATAAGGCATTGTTTATTTCAATACACAGAATTGATATATTGTGATTGGAATGTGAAAATGTTATCTTTAAATTATTATTGAGTAATGCGTTATGATTATGTTATGTTTATTGAGCATTTATTGTGTACATGGATAGTTTCCTGATAAACCTAGGGCCCGTGAGCCCGAGATAGCTCTCCAATGCATTGGGTAACGTGACAGAGGTAAACATTAATGTTTCTCGTGAGAGATTTTTGGAATAAACTATTATGGGTATTCCAAATGTGACTCCCTATGTAGCTGTGATAGCTAAAATGTATGTATGTAATGAATTTTGTATGTTACCTTTATGATTTATGATTTTTGTGTGTTATTCATAAATCTTTTAATTTCATAAGGTATGTAAGGATTGAAAAGTATAGTTTCATTGATTTGTATTTATTGATGGGATAATGTTTTCTTTCCTTATTTTATAACCCTTACTGAGATTTTTATTGTCATCCCACGTATTTTAATTTTTTTTGAAAGGAAATAAAGATGAATAGGGTCAAAGATGGGATCAAGGAAAAGTCATGTTTTCTAAAACATGGAACTAGACATGTTTCATTTTAAGAGTTTTTATTTTAAAAAAATGGATACAGAGTAGTAGTGTCTACATGTAATATTCAAGTTGTTATGTAATAGTTATGGCATAATACTCTAAAACTATTAACCTGAAAGGATACTCAATGTGAATTGTTGACATTATTCATGATTATGTAATGTTTTAGGCCGGGTCCTTATAGTTGTTATCAGAGGTCTGTTTAAACTACTCTAGGGATTAGTAGTTTTTGTTAAACACATGGTTAGTCCCTATGTCAATTATTTCAGTTAAATAATTTTTCTTTAACTTTTTTGTGTCAACGAATGTTAGTTAGAAATGGAAGGAGGAGGATCTAAAATGAAATTCCTATCTCTACTAGATTAAATGCTTGTAATAATTATTGCAAATTCATGTTTAGATGATTTTGAAACATTTTCAAGCACAAAACTCACTAGCAAGAATTTGTTTGAGATATCAAAGACCTCCTCTACACCTCGATGTCATTGTGGATCATGGGTGGTATTTAATCAAATCCTATTTTCACAATATTATAATCTTTTCAAGAAAGGTAAATATTATCACGGGATTTTCAAATATTTTACCTTATCAGAAGATTTTGAAGCATATTATGATTTTTAAAAAGTTGCTGAAGAAGGAGACCCTTGTACAAAATATTTATATTTTATAGTATAAAATAGTCTCTCAGCACATACCTATGATATTTTAAAATGACGATTAATTTAAATTTTAAACTGAAATTTGTTCTGACTGTTTTATAAAAATCATTTTTTATCCGATGTTTTGAAATTATATGTCACACATGACTATTATCTGAAACTATTTTTCTACAAACACCCATATGACCCATGTTGTACAATGTGTATTTTTATGAAGGAAGAAATTGATTTTAAAGGATCTCTAAATCATTTTTGCAATGCGTGGACATTCTACCAATGTGAGCAAGATGATGATGAAACCATATAGACACCATGATCAAGGTATGATGTTGTTTCTATTGGGGATTGTTTTATTTTATCATATAGATGTGAAATGAAAATATATATGATGTTGAGGTATTAATGTATTGAGATGAAAATGAACGGTATAAGATAACCATTGAGGTTAAAACATGTTAGAGATATTTTTGAGATTTATCAAAAGGACAACCTGTAAGATGGGTGACGACCCATCACATCTGGAAAGGCCATAGGAATCAAACCCATAACCAAAGGGCGACAAGGTTGCATCTCCTACCACTGTCCTACGTGATTTCCTTGGTTAGTATCACATATTCATTTAACTTAAATGTTTTTATGGATCAAGAATAAGTTGATTTTTGGAACTTATGTTTTATAAAATGGATATCCCTAATATAGGAAAATGATTTGGTGATTAAGTGATAAAGGTTAATTTAGAAGATGTTTTATCTTTTGAGAAAATCATATACATAAGGGAAATAAAATACTATGGGATATCATTTGTGGAGTAATGGTTGAAATTTTATTTTGGAAGAATATATATTTTTTATTGCGGACATATGACGATTCGGTTTATTTATGGAAATGATTAACCAATAATAGAGAATATGTGATTAGGTTAATTACTTTTTAGTTAGAGACATTAAGTGTAACTTATGTTATTTGGAGATAAATGTTAAGATTTATTATGGATGACTATGTGATTAAATCCTTATGAGATTTGGGTTTCAATCTTAGTTTGGATTACTTTGATGAATTTTATAGACAGTTTTTTATTGAATGGTCTTTGTTGAACTTAAGGTATTGTTTGAAATTTTTTGGAGATTAAGAGTAGTTTTTATATGTGTAAAAGATTTTCCTTTTTGGGGATTATATTATTTTATACTAAAAATTTTAGTTTTTGTTAAAGTATAAATACATGGGAAAGATATATTTCATATTTTTTGGATTATGTGATTCTCCATAAGTTTATTATAACACTTTTAAGGTGAACAAGTCATCTTGAATATGCATCGTTTGAAGAAAAAAATGAGTTTGTGGTAGGAATATAGTAAAGGATAAAAGTATACATGACATGTAAGTATCATTCCTTATGTTTTTATTTAATCTCATAAATAAATTGCACAATTGTATGAAAAGTAACTTAAAACAAAAACATTGTCTATTAACTTTTCCTACTGGGGAATCAATGAGTGTTTAACCCACCACTAGTTTGTTATTTATAGTGGTTAAATTTATCCTAATCTTTTTTATATCACTCTCCAAGATAACATGATTTTTTGTTTTCTCCTCCATATCTATGTTTTCATGGAATCCTAGTATCTGTTGTCTCAGTTGACCTTTTTTTCTTATCTTCTTTTTCTTGATAGTTTTATTTACTCTTTTTCCGATGTGGTAATTTCAATGTAGTTTACAATCACATTTTTAAAATTGCAAGGATTCAATTCCCAAAAGGGGAGAAGGATGTAACATCCTAGGTAAAAACAGAATATGAAATTTTTATATTTATTTAATGTTGTGAATTAAATATAAATTTTACTTTAATGGGGATTCTATGTTCGATGGTGTACCTAATAAAAAACTATTGGTTTCATTGAAATCATATGTTTCCCACAATATAGAGTCATACTGAAAAATAATAATAAAATATTATTTTTAATGGCAGTTAACTCCTAGACGTTCTATTGGCGGTAATGGACAGAACAAACTACAATATGAATATTGTATTTCCCCAACCCCAGTTACCAAGTGCCAGTGCAATATTTTATTACATTGGTATGATTACAAGGAATCAAGTCCTGAAAGACTGATCATTTTAGCAGTCTTCTAAAATAGATTACATAATGGACGTTACTTTACACATTAGAAAATGAAACACAACATAAATGATCCTGTGAGAATACCATTAATCCCATAGCATAACTGTGCTTATCAATTATAATACAATTCTAGGATTCCTAATAAAATTTAAACATTGGAAGAGGTGATCTCAGATGCTCAGTAAGGATAACAATATAGCGGAAAATTTCATAAATAAGTATAAACATTTAAGGCATTGTATAAGAATAAAACAAAAGCCTTTTTAAACTTAAACTTCAGCATAATATGGCCAAGATGAAATAAAGTAATTCCATTTACCTATTCACATGGATATTTTACTAGTAAAATAAATCACATTAAATATCAATAGACACTTTCATAATGATGGAATGCATAATTCTAGACTATCATAACCACATTGTCAAGCCCTTGGGCCAAGACTACAAATAAGTTTTTTAGAAGGACTTGTGCCAAGATAGTAGTTTGTCTCATGAGACCTACCGATGCATTGATGAGCAATAGAGGGCTCCACCTGTCACTTACGAAGTCCAACGCATTCCTCATATGAAAATGTTTAAACATAAGACAAACATTCGTATTAATACAGGAAGAAGAAATTTAAATACATTACCCATAGACCATGAATGGTATAAAAATAACATATCCATAGTCAAACATATCACAAAACCTTCAATAAAATATGAAATATTTTAATCATAATAAATCAACTTCAAAAAATATTACAATCCATTAAAGGATTTTGACATAGATGAAAATGATTTGTAAAACCCTTTGAGAGAAATATCTATTTTTCATGAAAGCATTTAAAAGTCAAAAAATTTAGAAAGGACGACATTAAAAACATTTTTGAATCAATATTTCCCATACCAGTATGAAACTTTTGAAAGTAATTATCATTTTAAAACATTCATGTCTATTTAAATAAATCCTTAAAACCATTTTGAAAACATGCGCATTAATGAGAATGGTTTAAAAGAATAAATCATTAATAAATTTAAAATGATGTTTTAGTTAAAATTACCTAAAATGGATCCCTTTGAAATCTATTTTATGAATCATGTACATGGATAATAAATATTTCCTAGTAGATAATTACATAAAAACAACCTCGGATAATAAAGAGATTGTGAAATTAACCCTTACCAATTTGGTAACTTAAGAAACATACAACCTACGAAAGAAGTGTCATAAAATGAATATTTAAACACACATAAATAAAATTTTATTATGAAAAGAATAAAATTATGGGCAGTACATACACCACACAAAAGGTAATAGTGGAAATATGGCATGAATCTCACAGGAATAAGGAGTGAGAAGAAAACCCCTTGCCTTGTTGTTTCCTTTAGTCGAGGGTACGTTTATCCTCTTGTTTGAAGATTTTAGTATGTTATTAAAGAATAAAAGAACCATATTAGTATTTATTATATCCTTCATGATTCATTAATGACATTATGATTCCCATTTAATAATTATTTCCTTGTTAAATTAACATTTCAGGTAATAGTCAATTTCTTTATCGTACAAGTTTTAACTTGTTACTCCTGATTGTATCCCTTAGACAAAGATTTAAGTACTTCCAGAATATAAAAATGATTTACATATCATATATATTTGGAATATAAATATCTATTATAGACATATATATGAAATGAAAATCACTGTTTATGGAGACGGTAGTCCGTACGTATGCATAAACGCTGTTTCCGTTTTCATATCGTATTGAACGGAAATAAGTGAATAATAGTATATATGTATGTAAAAATATATATAAATATATATATCTGTAGTAGAAATATTATGTCATATATTACATATGTTTTAGTAATATATATTTTTATAATCGACGATGAATGGTGATCATGGAAATGAATCTCACCACGTCGTGGAGATGGTAATCCGTACGTACGCACGAGCGACAATATCATTTTATTAAAAGTGAGGAATTGGATGGTATATTAATTTTATAGAGACATTATCTTGTTATTTTCATTATTTATATACATATTCCTCATCATTATATCCATCCAAATAACATAGTGTTTAATAACAAATTGTACCACAGCGTGGTGATAGTAAGTCGTATGAGCGCAGGCATGGTGACATTATCATTCATAAGATGGGTTGAATAATGAATATAGTTGTTCCATATTTATAATAACTAAACAGCATATATAAGATAATTGAGTTATTATTTTATAATGGAAACAACAAAGAAAGAGTAAGTGGGAGAATAAGAGAACTTGAAAAAGGGTGGTGAAATCATTACCTCTTCTTCAGGTTCTTCCTTTTGATTTGATCAAAAGGGAACCTTAAGTTAGATTTCTGACCAAAGGAAGGCCTCTAAGATGAAGTTAGGATAGTTGGGAGGATATTTGGGCCAGGTTTATCCTATCAAAATGTCTTTAAATGTGTGAATTCGAAAAAGGGGGAGTTCCCTTTTATAAGAGGGATGAGGGGAACCATAGGAAAAGATTGAAATATTATTTTACAATAATATAATTTTCGGTTTCTAATGGCTCAAAAGGGGATTATTTAAAGTCTAAGGTAGGGATGGGTCGAAAACCACTAAAAAAAGGTTTTAGATAGGATTGGATTTCTATATTTCCTTATATTTTAGATTTAACTCTTAGTGAAATAGTTTGACATTTACCATGTCTCTTTGTATTTTTATATTATATGGTTAATAAACTTACTATAAAATTACCAGAGAAATCCAATAGGTTAATTAATGTCACATATGATATTATTTTTCCATTTAGATGAAACATATACTTTTAGGAATATTATATCAACCAATAATATTGTATTTGTTTTAAAAACTAATTTATATCTATTTTGAGATTATTTAATAATTGATTTTTGTTAACGTTATAAAAACATTATTACATCAAAATAAATACATTTGATCAACCCTGTAATGTCATACTCACTTATAAAATTTGTGGATGGCATCAAAATTTTAAAATTATATTTTTTTATTATTTATAATATCTTTTAATTGATTCTTTCATTAATAAAGAAAATACTGCATCAACATTATGTGATAAATAAATTTAATTATTCAATGTATAAAAATTATAAATACAATAAAATTATGTAGGAAATACTTTTATCTTTCTAATGAATATTTATTGTTGAAGAGATAACATGTATAACCCTATGTAAAAATTGTTTTACTAAAAGATATATGCTTATGTCATTTTTGTATTTACTTTAACTCAATTAATATAAAGTGTCATTATCACTTACAAGTGGCTCCATGGGGTCCCAAAAGCAACTCAATGATGACCACGTTCGTACATGTATCATCTAATAGGGTTAGGAGACGTGTTAGGGTAATTAAATATTATTATAATATTATTGTTTTACCCATATTTACCGGATTTACCCTTTAACCATGGTAAATAAAATATTATCCGATGTAATTATTCAAAATGTATAAAAATATAAGATAACTATTTAAACAATATAGAACTCCTGATTCCAAATATGGAATCCATTTTTCAAAATTCAAAACAAAGTAGTGGCAGAAATTAATTTAAAATTAATTCCCGTTGTCAAAACAAAAAGCATGTTTTTATGAAATAATAACTACCGAAATATTAACACTTGTTTATGTCAAATTTAAGTGTAAAATTACATATAATGACCTAAATTGTATTAAATGGTAAAAATTTAAACTATTTATACTTCCAAACCTTTAAAATTTATAATTTAACACTATAAATTATTTTGATTAATAAAGTTGTTTTGAGTTAAAATATAGTATTTTTCACTATTGACCCATATATGAATGTTATCAGAAAAACACAAAACAATTATTGAATATAAATTATTATGTCACTATTTTAATTAAGAATTCTATTTTGTGAAATTGAATATATAATAGTTTCATATATTTCATTTAAAAAGGGTTCACCATTAAAAGGCGGTAAAATTGCATTTTTTAAAAAATACTTCTTTTAACTGAAATAAATGTATTTGTTCTTAAATTATGTCTAAGAAACTCATAATATTGATTATAAAATTATAAGGATTATATAAAGTTCAAAATTCATTTAATACTATTCATAACCGCTTTTGAATGGCTAGTTTGGTAAGTCGTGGTGCGCTTGAACTAAGTGTTCCTTGTAGTGCAAGTTATTGAATTAATTTGAAGAAATAATGTACTATGAAATCTTGGGGTGTTACATTCTTCCCGCCTTCAATAAATTGCATCCTCGCAATATGAAATTTTTCTTCTAAAATAAATGGTTAAAAATAGAAAATATATTTGTGGGAAAACCCACATCAGAAACTGGATTAATAAATTTTAGTCATAATAATAGGAAAAGGGGAATGAAAAGTCACCACCAAATTATGATCTTGATTAAGATAACATTGGTGGAAATTATGGACACATAATTAGAGAAAAAACGTAAATATTTATAGGGAGTGATTAAGGTCATTAGTCACAAATAATTGTAGAATTGAAGGCCTCAAAGAAATCAATATATGACGATTTAAAATATCAACGGTTCAACAAATTATTAGGTATTAGGATAATACATATTTAGTTTTACGATTCCTTACCTAAAGTTTAAGAATTTATTTCTTCATAGAATAAGTGAAGAAAATATATATATATATACTTTACAAGTAGAGTTTCGTCCTTCAACTAATTCCTACCAGAAACTCATCTTTCACTCCAAATGATTTAAAAAATATATATATTTAACAAAATTGTATAAGGTTCCAAAGATAATGAATCTATAATTCATTTTTCAGAATATTTTTTAAAAAACCAAATTATACAAACCAGTACATCACATAGTACAGTCTTAGGTGATGCACCAGAGTCGCTCTGCGGTTGCGGGTTTAAGTCTTGCAGCCTTGACGGATGCGACTAGTTGTCGGTCGACCTCTGTGTTGTCCTTTTTATAAAAATCCGAAATAACCTTAACAATAGTATCCAATTTCAAACATAATCCATTAAATCCTTTAGACTTATCTTAAGTACTTATATCCAAACTCTCAGTCCAATATATATAAGAGAATTAGACACAATGAGGAGCCTTTTTTCCATGTAATAACATGTGAACACCTTCATCATATATTATTTTAAAACATGGTAACTTCCAGAATTACCATAAAACCTTTTTGATTATATTCATTCTCCCTTATTCCTTATAGAAAACTGGAAATAATATTTCTATTCAAAAAATTTTGTAAACTCCAACAATGATGGAATATGCAAATCATTAATTAGTTTTAAGGATGTCAAGAATATCCAATATAATTTATCCAAATCAACCATCTCTTATTCCAAAATCCCTACCTCATTATCAGGACCATATTAAGGATTACCTTTCCTTCAACCATGTATTTTGAAAAATGTATATCTTACTATTAATTCAATTTTCATAGAACCATATAATCTCAAATCCTTACTAAAATAGTACTACAATACAATCCTTATTTATCTCTATAATTCATGTAACTGGTATACTGTTGATACAACAATGAAATGAAATAATTCTATAATAACAACATAAGAACACTAGTTATTCCTCTTCATCTGAGGTAGTGTCAGAACTTTATTATTATCCAATGACATCATTTGCAATTTACTCTTATGAATGGTAATTTGATTCGTGTAGTGTCTCAACGCCTTGAAGATGAAGAATTTTACATTTGAAAACTTTTTCTTACCCTTGTAATCACGTACTTGGTGTCCTTTTTCTCCACATGTATAACAAACTCACATTCCCTTCAAGAATTTACCAAGGTGATTCATTCCACATTTATCACATATTTGAGAATCCTTCTTTTCCCTCTTCCCATTATCCTTCTTTCTCTCTTCCATCTTTTTCTTCTCTTGCTTCCCTTCAAATCTATAGGACTTAGATAATTATTTACTAATCTTATTAACAAATGATACTATATCTTAATATGTTGAGAATACATGGTAGACTATTTCCCTTATAAATATTGTCTTAATACTATGAAAGATATGATCTTTCTTACCCTTTGGATCATACATTTTGCTGGAGTTCACATTCCTTCTTTGGGGTGCCATTTCTATATACTGGAAAACACTAGGCCATTTTATGAATTGCAATTAATAATTCAAAACATGTAAAATACCTGACATAAATTGAATGGTTTATGGATATAATCAAGAAAAATATTTTCTTTGAGGAGATATATACTCATAAATCCTTCATAATGATTTGAATAGAAAATGATAATTATACAAAGCATATCCTCTGGGAGTGTCGTAACCAAGAGTGCAGCCAGGCCCATTGTCGTGCACCAGTTCCCGTTCGAGTCTAGCTCAAATCGGTGATTTCGGGTTTTACCCCTAGGTATATCTGTGCGAGAGCCGCCTCTACCTGATCTAATCCTGACATGGATGTATTTGTTTTGAAAACAACCAAAATATCTACATTAACAAAATTCTTGGATGTTCTTCTATATTAATCCTCAATGTCTATCTTAGGGTGACATGATCTAATCATAGTTTATCTAAATCTAGTTTTCAAGGTTATTGCTAAAATTCCTCTGATACCAACTGTAATTCCCCAACCCCAATTACCCAGAGTCGGTGCATTATTTTAATACATTGGCATGATTACAAGGAATCAAGTCCTGAATGAATGTTCAGTTTAGAAGCCTTGGAAAATAGATTACATAGATGGACCTTACATTACACTTTACAAAGCAAAACAAAACATAAATGATCCTTTGAGAACGCCATTAATCCCCAATCTTAACCATTGTTATCATTCAGGATAAACATCGTGGAATCTAGGGAAAATTAAAACAAAGAAAGGGGTGAGCTCAGATGCTCAGTAAGGATAACAATATAGCATAAACATTCATAAATAAGCATAAACATTTAAGGTAATGTATAAGACTAAAACAAAAGCCTTTTAAACATAAAATTAAGCATGATATGGAAATGATACAATAAAATAATTCTATTTACCTATTCACATGGATATTCTACTAGTTTAATAATCACATGCCATATAAATAGCCAATTTCATAATGAAGGAATGCATAAAGCCAGACTATCATGACCACATAGTCAAGGCCTTGTGCCAAGACTAAAAATTTGATTTTGTCAATGAATTGTTCCAAGACAGTAGTTTGTCTCATGAGACCTACCAAAGCATCAAGGAGCTATATCGGACTCCACCCGTCACTTAGTATGCCCAATGCATTCCTCATATGAAAAGGATTAAACATAACATAAACATATGTATTAAAACTGGCATACGAAATGTCAATACATTACCCATAAACCATGAATGGTATAAAAATAAAACATCCACAGTCAAACATATCACAAAACCTTCAATACAATATGGAATATTTATATCATAATAAATCAACTTCAAACAAGTTTAAAATCAATTAAAGGATTTTGACGTAGATGAAAATGATTTATAAAACTCTCTGAGAGAAATATCTCTTTTTCATGAAATCATTTAGAATTCACACAATTTATAAAAGAATAAATTTAAATAAATTTATGAACCAATTTGTACCATACTACTTTTAAACATTTGAAAGTAAATATCATTTTAAAACATTCATGTACATTTAAATAAATCATTAAAACAATTTTGAAAGCATGGACATTATTGAGAATGGTTTAGATGAATAAATCTTTAAAACATTTAAAATTATGTTTAAGTAAAAATTGACCTAAAATAATCCATTTGAAAACTATTTTATGAAACATGGACATCAATAATAAATATGTCCCAATAGATACTTACTTAAGAACAACCTCAAATAATAAAGAGATTGTGAGATTAACACTTACCAATTTGGTAACTTATGAAACATAAACCATATGAAAGAATTATCATACAATGAATATGTGAATATTCATAAATTAAAGTGTATTACACAGAGAATACAATTATGGGCAGTACATACACCAGAGAAAAGGTAATAGTGGAAAAATGGCATGAATCTCATGGGAATAAGGAGTTAGAAGAAAACCCCTTACCTTGAGCTTTCCATTAGTCAAGGGTACATTTAACCTAGTTTATGAAGATCGTATTATGTTATTAATGTATTCCAGGAAAATATTAGTATTTATGATATCATACATGATTCATTAATGACTTTATGATAGCCATTTAATAATAATTTCCATGTTAAATTAAAATTTCAGGTAATAATCGATTTCTTTATCATACGTGTTTAACCTTGTTACTGTTGATTGTATCACTAAGACCAAGATTTAAATACTTACAGAATATAAAACATTATTTATATATCATATATATTTAGTATATAAATATGTATAATAGACATATATATGAAATGAAAAACACGGTTTATGGAGACGGTAGTCCGGACGTACGCATAAACACTGTTTCTGTTTTCATATCATATTGGACAGAACTAAGTGAATAAGATATATGTAATTACATATATATATATATATATATATCTCCATTAGTGTTATTAATTCATATATTACATACTTATTAGTAATATATATTTTTATAAACGTTGATGAATGGTGATCATGGAAATGTATCTCATCGCGTCGTGGAGAAGGTAATTCGTATGTACGCACGAGTGACAATATCATTTCCTTAATGGTTTGTAATTTTATGGTATATTAATTTTATATTGAAATTATAATGTTATTTTCATTATTTATATACATATTACTCGTCATTATATCCATCCAGATAACATAGTGTTGAATAATAAATTACACCACGGCCTGGAGACAGTAAGTCGTACGTACGCATGCATGGTGACATTATCATTCATAAGATGGGTGGAATAATGAATATAGTTGTGCCATATTTATAATTAAATCACAGTATATAGAAGATAATTTAGTTATTATTTTAGAATGGAAACAACAAAAAAAGATTAAGTGGATGAATAAAAGAACTTGAAAAAGGGTGGTGAAATCATTACCTCTTCTTCGGGTTCTTTAATGTGACTAGATCAAAAGGGATCTTTAAGTTGGATTTCTGACCAATTGAAGGCCACTAAGATAAAGTTAGGACAGTTGGGAAGACATTTGGGTAGGTTTTGTCCATGAAAAATGGAAGTGAAGGTGTTAATTAGAGAGAAGGGGGAGTGCCCTTTTATAAGAGGGGGGAGGGGAACCTTACGAAAAACTAGAAATATTATTCTATAGTAAAATCATTTTCGTTAGTAATGTCTAAAAAGTGGATTATTTGACGGTTAAGGTGGGGATGGTTCAAAATCCACTCAACCAATAGGTTTTGGACATGTTTGGGTTACTATATTAACCTTATCATTTAGATTTAAGTCATAGTTAAATAGATTGGCATTTACAATGTCTCTTAGTATTGTTATATTATATGCTTAATAAAATTACTATAAACATCCAAGAGAACCCAAATAGGTTCATTAATGTCACATATAATATTATTTAGGACCTTTGGCCTAACCTTTGACTTTTAGAAATATTAATTCAACCAATAATATTGTATTTTTTAAGAACTCATTCATTTGAATTTTGATATTAATTAATAATTGATTTTTGATAAAGTCCCAAAAACATTATTACTTCGAACAAAATACATTTAATCAACCCTTACATGTCATAGTCAACTATAATTTTTTTTATTGTATCAAAACATTCAAATTATATTTATTTTTTTATTTATAATATCATTTAATTGATTCTTTCATTAATAAGGAAAATACTGCATCATCATTGTGTCATAAATAAATTTAATTATTCAATGTATAAAAATTATAAATAAAGTACCATTATTTAGGAAATCGTTTTATAATTCTAATTAATATTTATGGTTGATGAGAAAACATGTATAACCCTATGTAAAATGTTATTTACTAAAAGATATATGCTTATGTCATTTTTGTATTTACTTTAACTTAATTAATATAAAGTGTGATTATCACTTACAAGTGGCTCCATGGGTTCCATAAATCGACCCAAAGATTCCCATGATTGGAAATGTATCATACAATAAGGTTAGGATGCGTGTTAGGGTAATTTAATATTATTATAATATTATTTTTACCCTTATTTACCGGATTTACCCTATAACCATGGTAAATAAAATATTTAGCAACGTAAGTTTTCAAAATTTCTAAAATTATAATTTACCTATTTACAAAATTTGGGCCTCCCAATTCCAAATATAGAATCCATTTTTCTAAATTCAAAACATAGATGTGGAAAAAATTAATCTAAAATTACTTCCTGTTGTCAAAACAAAAAGCGTGTTTTTATGAAATAATAACTACCAAAATATTGAAACTGGTTTTTGTCAAGTTTAAATGTGAAATTACTTATAATGAACTAAATTGTATTAAATGGTAAAAATATAATCTATTTATACTTCCAAACCATTAAAATTTATAATTTAACACTATAAATTATTTTGATTAAAAAAGTTGTTTTCAGTTAAAATATAGTATTTTTCACTATACACACAAATATGAAAGTTATCAGAAAAACACCAAAAAATTATTAAAACTAAATTATTATGTCCTGATTCTAAATTAGAAGTTTATTTTGTCAAATTTAATATATAAAAGTTTCAAATATGGGATTTAAAAAGGGTTCTTCATTAAAAGGCAGTAAAATTGATTTTTTTTTAAATAATACATTTATCTAAAAAAAATGTATTTGTTCTTAAATTATGCCTAATATACACATAATATAAATTCTAAAATCATAATGATTATATAATGTTGTAAATTCAGTTAAAACTATTGATAAAAACTTTTGAACGACTAGTTTGGTAAGCCGTGCTGCGTTTGAACTCAGTATTGCGTGTAGTGCAAGTTATTGACTTTATTTGATGAAATAACATACTATGAAATCTTGGGGTGTTACAAATATGCATGTTTTTTTTAATTTTTTTTCATTTATCCAATAAATTTTATAGGCTTCAAATAAGATAGAATCTAATTTTAAGCCTAAATACTCTAATAGTCATTAAAAAGTCGATTTACCCCCTTTTGATGGAGAACTCTATCAAAATTGAGTTTTGGTGACTTTTATATGTTATATTTTACCAAATAATATTATTTTTTATAATTGGTACATCAAAATTTACTTTGGATAAATTATTGGTACTTTATTTGATAAAATTCTATTTTTAATGAAAGGTGAATTACATTAAATTTTAAATCACAACTATATTTTAAGCTAATTATTTATATCGTTATATTATCTTGGTAATTGTTTTTAAAATTTAATTATATTATATTTTTATCATTTATACCAATTTTGGTCATTGTAAGTAATTTCACTTTTAAATTGGAAATAAACAAGTGTCAACCTTTTGGTAGTTATTATTTCTTAAAAACACACTTTTTGTTTTAACATTGAGAAATAAATGTAAATTGATTTATGACACTTCGGTGTTTTGAATTTTGAACAATGGATTCCATATTTTGAATCAATAGTCCCAAATTGTGTAAATAGGTAACTTTTATTTTTAGACATTATAAATATTTTCTTCAGTAAATATTTTATTTACCATAGTTAAAGAGTAAATCTGGTAAATAATGGTAAAACAATATTACTATAATAATATAAAATTACCCTAAAATGTGTCATAATACTATTGGTTGACACATAACCGACAATGGAAATCATTGGGTCGATTTTGGGACCCTATAGAGACACTTAAGAGTGATAATGTCACTTTATATTAATTAATTTAATATGAAGGCAAAATTGACATAAACAAATATCTTTTAGTAAATCAATTTTTATATATTGATATGCATGTTAACACTTCGACTATATATTTTCAGTGAAAATAAAAAACTATTTTCTACATCATGGTATTTTTTTATAATTTTTTGACATCAAATAAATAAAAAAAATTATGACACAATAATGATGTAGTGTTAACCTCATTAATAAATGATTTAAATAAATAAGATTATAAATATTAAAACAATATCCAAAACCTGTCAAATTCATATTGTATAATTTTATTTCGACCATTAGTCAAATAATAATCAACTTTAATTAGTTATGTACCTTTATAATCCAGATATAATTATATAATAAAATAATATTTTCACAGTTTCCTAAAGAGCCCCTCCTCCTCCTTATAAAAATACCCCACTTCTAACTCATTCATCACACCTCTCAATCCCCTTGTTTCATCAAAAACCTAACCAAATAATCTCTCAATATACCTCTATTCCTCTTAGAATCCATACCTGAAGCATAAGTCACTTCAAGAAGTCCTTTAGGTTCAAACCAAAGGGAGTTAACCAAATTAAAGGTAACCGTTTCTCTTAACTTATTTTCATTTATTTTACTTTGAAAACCCCTAAAATCATTTTAATCCATTATTTTATGACAAAAAATTAATAATCAATATACTAGGATGTTTTTATGAGAAGTATTTGAACTAAACATACACACACCTCTATCTAATGGGTAAAGAACATGCTGTTTCTGTGGATGGAAAAACTAACATCTCAAGAAATGATGATTGTTCAATTATCTCCTACCGTCTCTGATGGTGGCCATTATGATGGAACTATATTTATATATGATATATGTTATGTTTATTTATTCATTATTCTTCTGTATTTTTCATTTATAGCATACCTTTATGGTTTCCATTATGAGTAAACATGATAATTTCATTTGAGGAAGTGCGGACTACCGCCCCCTCAATGTGAAATGACTCGTTCAACCCATACGTGGGACTTATAAAAGATGGAGTTATTTAAATTATATATTATATTATTATGTAATTATAATATAACTATTTATCATTATGTTTTTATTCAGTTATATTCCAAAATAGAAATTAAAGTAGCATTCATGGTTATGTAAGGCTTACCGTCTCCTTGAACAATGCATTTCATTTCATATTTCCAAATGTTATGTACTATTATAAATACATATATATAATATATATATATGATATATATGATATCTAAATCATGAATATCATTCTGGAGATAATGGTGTCTTGACCACATGGACAACTTATAATTTTAAGGTGTTCATTTATGACTCAAGTAACAAATATCGACAAAATGACCATTTTTAACTTAAAAGACTACATAACGTTCATAACAGTGTAATAAGTGATATAAAAGGAATAATAAACTTGAAAAAAGGTTATTAATCAAGTATAAATTAACTTAATTTTACTATTTATTAAGAACAAGGAACAAAAAAGTCTAGTCGGACATGAGGTAAGGGGTTTCTTATCTCACTTTTAATTCTATGAGATTTCCATTGTTCACCACTAATTTACTGCATGGGGATTATTGTTTACTGACTTTTGATATATATTATAATGATCTACTTTATAGTAGTGTTATTATGTGAATAATTTTTTCGTTATTAACATTTGGTCATATGACTCGATTGATTTCAACGCGGTAAGGGATTTTCATCTCACTTTCTATATCCGTGAGATTCATGCTATATTTTCCACTATTTCAATTTGTGTTATGAATGTACTACCCATGATTGTATTAATTGGGTAATATACTTCAATTTATTGGTATTTACATCTTAACATTATAATTCTTATTTCATGGGTAGTACGTTTCGTAAGTTACCAAAACGGTAAGGGAACCTTTTAACCGAATTTCAATTCCTTGGGTTAATCTTCTAATTTGTAATTATGTCTTGATATGATTATGTGTGGAATCACTATTTATATATTTATGTTGTAATTTCTTATCCCCTTTGTGTGGATATAATTTGTATGCACATAATCACAACATTGATAAATTCTCAAGTCATCAATATTAACATTATAAGAGAACTTTTAACTATATTTCCATTTATTGAGTTAAACATCCAAGTAATTGGTTTGGTATTAAAAAGAAAATGTGTGAATTTATTATGATTGATTTACAATTAATATCCAATCATATTGAGTTTTTTTATATTGGTCACCCATTATTATGTAACTCATTTATCCTTAATCTAATGATACAGTTTTTATAAGGTATTTCGTCTCAGTTTAAATTCTATTGATACTTCATTGATGTTATTCACCTATTTACTCTTATATGGTGTATATACTATCCTTTGGAATAATATATAATGAATTAATTTATTCTCGTTATATTATAATGTCAAAATTAAATGTTATTAATTAATTATTTGGATTGGATCCTCTCTTATTTTGTTAAAAATTCTTTAACTAAAATATCAATTAAAATGTTTTAATGATTTATTCTCTTAAATATTTTCCATTAATGTCCATGTTTTCAAAATGGTTTTGAGAACTTATTTATATTTACAATTATTCTTTAAAATGATAATTTATTTAAAAGTATCAATGTCGCATGGGACACTTTGATTCAAAAATATTTTTATTAAATTTTTTAAATGGTTTTAAAAATGGTTTGACAAAGCATTATTTATTTCAATATCTTGAATTTATATATTTTGATTTGAATGTGAAAATATTATCATTCCTTAATTATTTTGTTATGTGTTATAATTATGTTACGATTATTGGTCATTGATTGTGTATATGGTTGGGTCCATGATTAACCTAGGGTGGGTGAGCCCGAGATAGCTCTCCATTGCATTGGGTAACGTGACAGAGGTAAACGTTAATGTTTCTCCTAAAAGATTTATGGAATATACTATTATAGGTATTTCAAATGTGACTCCATATGTAGTTGTGATAGCTACAATGTATGTATGTTATGAATGACATAATTTACCTTTATGATTTATGATTTGTCTATGTTATTCATAAATCTTATAATTTCATACGGTATGTTATGATTGAAAAGTATGGTTTCATTGATTTTTATTTATTGACAGGATAATGTTTTCCTTCTTTATTTTATTACCCTTAATGAGCCTTTTATGCTCGTCCCAAATTTTTGAAATGTTTTCCACAATACATATGGATGAATAGGGTCAAGGATGGGATCATGGAAATGTCATACTGTCTAAAACATGGAACTAGACTTGTTTCTTTTTAAGGGTTTTTGTTTTACAAAAAAATGGATAATGAGTAGTAGTGTCTACATGTAATATTCATGTTGTTATGTAATAATTATGGAATAATTCTCTAAAAATATTAACATGAAAACTTCCTCAATGTAAATCCTTGACATAATTCAAGATTATGTAATTTTTATGGTTGGGACATTATATTTACTTAACATCACATTTCACTAAAACAAGGGCTTATAAGATACAAACACATCACCCCTTATTTCTTCAGATGAGTCCTAGAAGAAGGAAATGATATATAGAAACACCATCCAATAAAAATAGGATGCCGAGATTTCTCGAAATGAGACACACTTATGAAAAAACAAAGTCCCACAAAAGATTTTACTACTTCACCTTTACTGTAAAATGAGCACGCGACATCACAACACGTAGCCAAACATGACTAATGTGAGTGATAGAAGAAATACATTTAGGGGGACCATATGCAACGTCCCCAAGATCACACAATTCCAAAAATGGCCATAAAAGGCTGTCATGAAAAGATTTCCCACACTGGTGGTTTAACATAAACCCTTTCTTTGAAGATACTATAAAGGACCCAGATGCCCTCTTAGACACCATCCAAATACTCATCCCCACGAACAACCCAGACTAATTACACATTTAATGAATTTGGTAAATTAAGAAACTAAGGAATATTTATACATTCCATGATCACTCTCTCACTACAAGAATATCCAAAAAACCAAAAAGGTAAGGGTGTAGACTCATTCTACAAATATAAAGAAAAGATTCCTTATATTGATCCACTGGAGAATTTTCCAACGGCGAAACAATACAAGATTCACTTAAGTAGTGCACTAACCATTAATGGGAGAATACCTTATCCAATGAGAAAACCCAAGTACCCATCCAAGATGGTCTATCGGTCAAGACATTCCAAAAACTAGATCCAAACACATGGAGGGAACCACTGTAAAGGCATCTCGAAAAATTTATCAACAGAGACAACTAACTGGACCTTCAACCTATCTTACTGACCAAACCCAAACCCAAATCACAGTTCAAACAAAAGGGGTTCTTCGACTCAAAACATCCCAAAACATAAAAATTTTCAATAGCCATAATACACACCATCCTAAACTATTCATCAGGACATCAAGTTTTTCCTTTAAAAAAATTTATTTGAAAACAAATCGTTCAGCTGTTAGCAGATCCACCAATGGTACCCCATGGGACTCAAACATGCATGTTTTTTTGCCACATTGGGGCCACTCCTCCTATTCATCCCAAAAATCATCCATATATTCCATTAAGAATCCACCATAAAATATAACTCCATGCATGTAGTCCCTTAAGAAAATACAAAAAGTTGAAAAAAAATTATTTCCACTTTTCAAAACCAAAACAATCAAATAACACATCCTTTTTTATCAAGACTGCTAACCACAAAATCAAAATCTCAATTATTTAAATGAATACTCACATTAAATTCATATACATCAATTTCAAAACATCTCTTCCCATTAAAACACCTTTTAATAGTTTAGAAAACTCTATTGGGAAATCTTTTTCAAATCCATCATTCACATTATTTCTTGAATTTAAAATAGATGTAAACACATTATTTTCCATTTCAAAAAAATTATGAAGATTTATTTCCACCATTTCAAAAATCAAACCATTCCCTTTACATTTGAAAATAATTTCACAAAAAATTTATGCCACATCAAACCAAGTAATTTTTTCTGGAAAACCAAACTTCCTTGATTTCAAAACTAAAGAAAACAAGGCAATACGAGAGGAAACTAGTTTCAATGTGTGACATGGACATATGGTTGGATTACAAATGACAATAACATCACCATCATAGAGAGTGGTCTTGTGAAATATCCTTGGCTCCACATGGATTTCATGGCCCTATGAGCTCACTGAAACCTTTAACCCAACTCTCTTTTCATTTCCCATTATCATCATCAAACCTTGAAAACCAAAGGACTTAGAGATATCTCGAGTACCCCTAGAATGTAAAATCTCATAATGGGGTGTTCTCACCAGGAAAACATCTCATAACTTGAATTTCATGTCCCAATAGTCCTATCTCCAGACTATTGCATCTTCTCCCTATATAACCTAACCCAAAAGAGTGAACCCCCTTTGATACCTTTTTGTCACGAACCTAATCTTGTCTCAATCAAAAATGGCCGCCAAACTATCATGTGATAAGGCCCAAAGGGCGTTCCCAATCCCCACAGGCTGGAACATGTGCCCGGGTATCACAAAATGAAAATTGAAAACAATTTACCTGATTTTATAAACATACAACAACAAACAAGTCCAATAAATCCATTCTGGACTTCTCAAACAAAACCATCTTTTAAAAAAATTTAGAACATAATTAAATGGATTTAAACAACTCACAAAGACTACAAGAAATGAATAAAACCAAAAAGGAATGTCTAAGAACCTTCACAAGGTGAGAGGCACTGCCTTGATGCCATCTCCACCACACCACATCATAATGGACCGCTAAAAACCCAAACTGTTGGCAGAAAAGATGTACCCAAAACTAAGAAAAAAACCAAGTCTACATACACCCAAAGGTGTGAGTATAGTTTGTCCCAAAACCTAGTATGATAAAACCAATAATATATTCCATGTGATAGACATTTAATGATGAATATCTTCCATGTTTCCAAAATATGAAATGCTAGTAAAAATTTTGTAATGAAGCAACTTAAATAAAAGAAGTTTTTAAGTGGGATATTTTAAATAATAAACACTTTTAAAAATAATGACAATGCTACCAAATTTTACAGTCAACCATTCCATAAGCTGGTTATAAGCACAACAGAAATAATGAGCACAAGAAATGCAAATTTAACTCCTGAGCACTAGCTCGCTGTGGGTACTAGGTATGTCGTTTCTTGGTGAGAGTAACAATCACAATATACATTCCCTTGCACACAAGACACTAGTAGTTAGAATAACCATAACCTAGTTTTCCGCCATAATAATCATAATTATAGTTTAATAAGTGATTTAAGCTTCAATGTTTCTATGTGAAATTGAGTCTAAACCCCACGGAATCACAAGCATACTCATACACGTCCACCACCTAGATACCCGAGATTTCCTCTAGTGCTCAAACAAGATCAACATGTCATGAAATATAATTTTAACATGAAAATACCACTTCAACATCCAAAATTAATCATAGAGTCTACATTTATTTCATGCACATCACATAATCCACTTTTTCATTAAAATACATTTTGAAATCATATTCACACCAAAATAGCCCACAACACTTTTCACATTTCTTTAACACTTCCCAAAATCAATTAAACTATTTTATAAAACCTTTACATTATATTAAAACTCACATAACATCCCACAAAAAAATAAAATAATACCTTTTTAATCAAAAAATTCGTTTATCACATCACACTCACACAAAACAACCCACAAACGTGTTTTACCACTCCATTTCCATTTGATAAAACATTTTTTCTATTTATAAAACATTATAATAATTTTTACCAACATAAATATCCACTTTACCTTTTAAAATCCCATATCAGGTGAAAACACTCACTTGAATAGTACATATACACCCTTTCCCAATATTTTACCCATGTAAAACAATATCTATTTTCACAAAACAATCTAAAAGATTATAACTATATCTTATACTCAAAACCATTTCAAAACCCCCTTTAAAGGACCAAATCACATTAATACCCAACCAATGAAGAATTGGAAGTCCTTGAAATATTTATTAAACCATTCTCAAAGAATATTAATTAACGTACAATTATACCACAAAAGATAGAGATGAAAAACACACATTTTCATAAAACACTTTCAAGTACTGAAACAAAGATTTAAACAAAAAACCTATTCTAATACCCTCTTTTAGACCCCAAATAACACCAATACCCTACTAATGTACAATTTTCAGCCGAAACAATATTTAAAAAAACAACTTTCTTATGTTTTAATGTGAAGCCACAGATTACCACATGGTTTACACGTGAAAAACATGCAATTTGAAACAAAGTGAAACTATACAATTAAACACTTAACAAACCCCTTAAAAATTATTTTTAGCACTGTTCACATCATATGAGGAACATTGAAAATATTTAAATCAAGCCTGATAACTCATAAAAAAATTATTACACATGGAATCACATAACATTTGAATCAAAACCCCCAAATCACGGTGCGAAACAGAAACCACAACACCACCACACCTCAAGGGTGTGAAATCCTCCCTAAAATCCAAATATTTGTAAAAGACACACCAAATAGAACCCTAGGTATGAACCCTAACTTCTAGAAATTTTAAAACCTCATGAAATTGGGAGGAACCCTAAGGAAAAAGAAGGAAATTATTTACTCGATAAAATATTGAATAAATAGGCACAAATACAGAAATAGTTGAATCATTAATTAAACAAAACTTTTAGGGATGCTCTAAGAAGTCTTATTAGGCCATATAGGGACTGAATTTGGGGTTAAGGTGTTATAATTGATGGAGTTATAAATGAATCATGTTACCCTTTCAATTATGAGAAATTTGAGAATCATTAAGAAATATTTCCCTAATTTTTCAAGGAGATAAAATAAAAATAGGGGAAGGAGAGAATGGGAGAGCGTCTGTGGTAAGTGGGACTGGGATAGAGTTGGAATCACTGAAAACAAATAAAAATGCAACGAGATATTAAAAAATTAAAAAAAAATTAATGTAGGAAATGAGCTTTTGGGATGACCGAACCCCTTAATAAAAACCCAAATCCAACATTATTATGGATTATAATGGGTCCAAATTAATATGGTGGTTTTAATATACCAGGGGATACCAATTGGTATATTTAATGGGTGTGAAATGTTAAAAAATGAGAGTTATAAAATAAACAAAATTTATTTTTAAATCTGGATATTGGCACACGGTTTGGCCCAAATTTTTAAACCCCACCATTTCCACCTAAATGAATGGAGAAGACTCAAAACAAATAAATAATTGAAATTAAATGAAAATTAAAATTGAAATAAGAAATCTTTGTGAAATTTTGATTTTATTTTAAACCTTATCTTTTTGATTTACCCTTAATTTTTCTCTTTCAATTTCAATTATGCAATCAAAATTGTATATATTGAGAGACTATAATGTTTATATATAAGGGGTAAATACACATAATAACTGTTTGAACTTATCATAATATATATTAAAATTTAGTTTTTATAGTATTTTTAAATAATTTAATAAAATGTAATTTTATAAAATATCATTGATGTCAATGTTTACACTATTCATTTTATTGAATTTAAATAAAATTCATCAAAGATATAACCTCAAACCAAACCATTTAATAGACTTATAACATTTAATAGTAAACTAAATAATTCGTTTAAGAATTCAATTATGACAAATAATATTTGTTTTTTTATTTATGAAATCATTTATTTAATTATTTCATTAATAAAGAAAACACCACATCATTGTTTTACCATAATTAAAATTTATTATTTTATGTGTTAAAAGTATAAATAAAATACCACACCATATATAACAATTTTATATTTATAATTAATATTTATATTCGAATATATCATTTATATAACCCTTTATTATAATTGTTTTAGAAATCAGATTCTAGTTTATGCTCCTTTTTCTTTTACATTAAATTAAAACTCATAAATGTCATAATCACACCAGAGTGGAATACAAATGCCAAATTTTAATCCCAAGGGATGTCATGGTTGTCTTAAACTCATCCAATAAGAGAAGAAAGATTTTTAGGGTATTTTTATATTATTATAATATTATTTTTACCCTTATTTAGCTCATTTACCCTTTAACTGTGGTAAATAAAATACATAGTATACAATTCTGAAAATATTATTTTGATCATGATAAATCATATTTTTCATACATATTTAAACTACTAATGTTAGTTTTCAAAAATTAATTTCACAAAATTAGCAAAATTAAATTCAAAATAAATTCTATTATCGGAATGTGAGAAAGAGTTTGTAATAATTAAAATCCTTAAAAATATTGACATTTTTTATATCAAATTTCAAAGTTAAATTACATCAAATGGAAAAAAATTTATTAAATGAAAAAAACACAATTCAATTACACATTAACACCAATTAAATAGATAACCAAACTATATATATAAATTATATTAAATGGACATTTCGAATTAAAATGTATTAATTTTCACTGTTCATTAAAATATGAATTTTGTTAGAAAAATAACAAAATTTCAACCAATGTAATTTTTGATGTCCCTCTTCCAAATTTGAAATTTATTATGTCAAATAAAAAATATGGAAGTGATAAAAACTATATTTAAAATGTTTTTTCTATCAAAATAAGGTAAAGAGACCTTTCAAAAAATGAAAGAGTATTTTATTCTTAAAATTAGATTTATTGTCATTTTAAGGATCTAAAATTTATTTGATTCTTGTAAAAATATTTAAAAAACATTTGTAAACATAATATATTTTTTCATTTTCATTCCCACCAATACAACGACAAGGAATTAACTTCCATTTAAAATAATATATTAATAATGTATTATCTTTTGGTATATCTCAATATTGTGTTCAAAATTACATTTCAGAGAAAGCAATTGTTGAGTGTCAGGTACGCTATGAAACATAGAATCAATTTTTAAGTAAAATTGATATCTTATTCATTAATTTTAATAGATATGAAAATATATTTTTTATAAATACATGGGATGTTATATCGTTTCCCTTTGTGGAAATTGCGCCCTCAAATTTTTATTTACTTATAATATAAGTGGGGGTATTTACCCCACATAGCACTTTCAGATTCCCATGTTTCCTGTTCAACTATATGGGTTTTCCATTAAATATTAAACCGATGAATTGTCATATTCTGAAATACGCGCTCTTAAGAGTAAGAATCTGGATGGGATGATTCTTATAAAAAATATTATCTTCCAACTGAACTACTTCCAGTCTAAAAATATGAGATGGTTCTGAAAAATACTGTTTCAATATTTAAACATGAAACAAAATAGGCACCAAGGATAATCTCATAGGTAAATCCACTATGTAAGAAACTTATCCATCTTTATCTAGAATTTCATAGGGTCTAATGAAAAGCAGACTCAACTTTCACTTTTTACTAAAACACATCAATGTTTCTATCATGAAACATTGAGAAGGACATAATCACCAACCTTGAAAGAAAGATCATTCCTCTAGTTATCGACATAAATTTTATTCCTATAGTAATATATCCTCATATGTTTTTGAAACAACTAAATTTTTACGACAATTTATTTCTACATATTCTGGTCCCATCTACTTCCATTCACATTCTCCATCTCAAAACGATGGATATGGACACCTTTTTCCATGTAATGCCTCAAATGGATCCATTTCTACACTAGAATGAAAATTATTATTATAAGTGAACTCAACCAAAGAAGAATGTTGATCCAAAATTCTTTATTAGTCCATTGGAAAAACATGTATCATATCCTCTATTTTATGATTTTTTTCATTTTGACTGCATATAAATTTTAGGAAGAAATGAGGTTATAAAATGTAATTCTGTTCCCAATGACTTTTAATGTCCTTTCCAAAAGTCAAAAGTGATCCTTAGATCTCGATCTGATACAATAGAGTGGGGACCCCCCTTATAACCTTACTGTCTCATTAAGACACAATTGAGAAAGTTTATCTAGAGAAAATACCTATCGAATAGGAAGAAAATGATAATATATATTCAATCTATCGATAAAAACAAAAATTTCATTGTTACTTTGAGAGGAATTTGGTAATCCCAGGATGAAATCCACAGATATATTTTTCCATTTCCACAATCTTATTGGAAAAGGATGTAGGATTCCTTTTGGTAACTTCCATTATTATTTAACATTTTGACAAGTCAAACACTTCATAGTAAATTCAGTAATATATATTTTCATTCCTTCCCACTAGTAATACTCCAAAAGATCACTGTATACCTTAGTATTACCAGGATTAACTGAAAAAAGATAACTATGAACATCACATAACAAATATTTCATCAATTATGAATCAAAACGTAAACACAATGTCTTCCCAATCCTCAAAAAATCTTATATATCAATGTTACATTTAATAAATATACCCTTCTCAAAAAGTTCTACATTTTTCTGCTACTCATTGTCTTCCTTTTGTGCTTGCTTAATTTTGTCTTATAGAGATTATTGAACTAAAACCCAAAAAAAATAGTTGTATTTCCTACACCAAAACCTCCATGAATAATTTCATAAAATCATTAATCAAAGGGTTAGGTTCCAAAGTTAACATGGTTAGTATATGATTACTTTCAGACATAAAAAATCAGCCACTTTGTTTTCTTTTCTGTAATGGTAATGAATCTTGAAAGAAAAATACTTTATTAGTTCCAACCATATTCCCTATCTCGTGTTCAATTTTATTAAGTGAATATATATTTAAAACTTTTTTGGTTAGTATATATATCAAATTTTACTTCACATAAAAGGTACCTCCAAATGTTTAAAGAAAAAAACAACAGAAACTGACTCAAAATCATGTGTAGGGTAATCTAACTCATGAGTTTTCAACTAATGCGAGGCATAATAAATCTACTGACTAATCTACATTTGGATACAACCAATTCCATTAAATATAGAATCAATGTAGATAAAATGTTAACCATTTATGAACATTTGTGCCAAAAAATAGAGTATTCACCAATATTCTTTTCAATTCCTAAAAACAATGTCCACATTCTTTTGTAAAGATAAATATAACACATTTTTGAGTTTACATAGATAGTGGGCTAGAAAAATGTTCAAAATTTTCAACAAACCTATAGTAATATCATGATACCCCATGAAATTAAAGAATCTTGGTTAAATTTGTGGGCCTTGGACATTTTTCAATAACTTTTATTTGAGTACAATCAATAGTTATGCCATCTTTAGAAATATTGTGACCATGGAATGAAATTTGTTATAACCATAAATCAAACTTATTGAATTTCCTAAATATTTTTTAAAGGTTTTAAAGACAACCCTTAAATTAAATTCACACTCCTCTTTACTTTTTTAATATACCAAAATATCCTCAATAAAAATACCACATACATGTCTTAGAACTCACATAATATTCTATTTATACGATCCATGAATATAGTAGGAGAATTAATTTACTAAAAATATATAAATAAAAATTAATAATGACAAAATCTATTATGAAATAATATTAGTGGAATATTTTCTCCCATTACATTAAAACTATGGTACCCCGATATAACGTCAACCTTCGAAAAATATTATTCTCCACATAGGTGATAAGAAAATCATTTATAATAGGTGAATGATACTTGTTCTTAATAGTGATTTTATTCAAAGATCTATAATAAAATCAATGACTAATTGCACCAATTTTTTTAAAAAAATATAGAAGCACAACATGGAGATGTATTAGGTTTAATGAAACCTTTATCAGATAACTCCTGAAATTAAATCTTTAACTCTAAATGTTCAATCAAATAAATTTGATTAGGGTTTTGAAATTATATTATAATTAGAAACAATTTCAAAAAAAAACTCAACATCTCGATTAGGTATAGTACCATAATTCATGTGAAAAAACATCGAGATACTCATTTACCACTAGAACATAATTAATACGAACTATTCCTTTTTTTAGGAAAATATGTGCAAGGTAAAATTAATTTCTATATTTCAATAGTTGCTAAGAATCCAATACATTATAAATGGTAAGAGTTCAATAATGTACAAAAACTAGAAGACATTCTAAAAAACGTCTTTTTTCCCTATATCAAATCGCAGCATGGTACACGGAAATACAATCCTTACCTGGAATAACATAAAACTCTACTGGAGGAAATACTTCAAGGTGTTCATGTAAAGACATTCCCCAGATAGTGATATGAATATTCTTATAATTTATTTTTACCTGAAAATTTATCTTAGGTGTTTTTACCACAAGTTAGGGATTTATTTCATGAGATGGGACATCCAATTTACCAAAAATGTTCTTAGAAATGAAAGAATGCGTGTAACATTAATCAAACAACACATTGGAATAATATGAATAAACAAACAATGTATCTGATGATACTTCATTTGATGGCCCAATATCTACTGAAGTAGTTGCAAAGGATTCAACCACACCTTTATAATTATAGTCCAGCTACTTCCCATCATTCAAATTCTTCATCAAACACTCATTCACATAATGAACCATCCCTTTACATTTAAAACTTTTCACAGACTGTATATAAGATTTTGACTTACCATTATATTTTTTAGTACAGTACCGAGCCTTATTCCTAATTTTACCATATCAAAAGGACTTACCATAATTTAAAAAGCATTTTTCTATGTGCTTTTTACCAAAATTTTCACAAATAGTCGTCTTAAATTTCTTACCATAATATATTTTTGAAGAAATTTCCCATTTGGTCTTCCATCTTGACCTCTTACACAGCTTGTTGTCAATGAACATATGATTATCAGCAAACTCTATTTCATCCTTTTCCACACATCAATCACGATTTTCATAAATTTTGAACCCACAAGAAGTTATTCTATTAGACACATTAGATTTAATGCTGACTAGAAATGATTGACTTTATTATGAAAATCCCAGATAAAATTTGGAGCATAAAATTCCATTCGGGTGAAATTTTCTTCGTAAGAAGCCACTGAGTCATCCTACGACATCAATTAGAAGAATTTTTTTCCATCCTATGTGAGACTTCCATAGGAAAAATATTTCTCAAGAATCATTCCTTTGTATTCATCCCAATCTATAGCATCAAGAACCTCACTATATCTAATAATATTAACCATTTACCCCCACTAATCAGCTTCTATTTCCAAATGTTAAATATCAAGAAAACCCTTTTTATTTTTCAGACATCCCATGACATCAAAAATAATTTCTAGTGATTTAATCCACTCTTTATCTATAAAATGGTTAGATAATCCCTTAAATTATGGAGTATTATGCCTTTTGAAATTATATACTATCGAAATGTTCCTCTTAGTTGATCTTGCTGGTCTTGTGTATGGATACCACTACCATTTAGAGCTCGATTCAACTATACCATCATTGCAAAAATATTTATTTCTGATTCTGACCATCATTGGTTGTTGATTTGGAAGGTTTCTTTCTTCTTGAAAGCATCCCAACACAACCACCATGTTTACTCGGCGAAAAATCAATATGAAAAGACATATCTTAGATGAAACAATATGGTAGTCTTCAAATTCTAAATCATTTCCATTCGACCTTAAATTAAAAAATAATTTATGGATATTTTATTAACAATATCTTAACATTTAAAGTTATCTAAACTGACATTTGATACCTACTAAAAAGACCCAACATTAAACATTTCATAATATCTTTTGAAGCCGTGAATTCACATTTTTGATCAATTCAGGTTTATATTTTTAGAGAATTTGGCCATTATTAATAAATATTATCCCATAATCATAAAAGAGGATACTATAAAAATAGAATACATTTTTTCCACAATATTAAACCATTTTAAAAATAACACATGTTTTCTTTTCTGTATAAAAATATTCTTGACTTATCCCTTTCTCTTACTCTTCCTTATACCGTGTGAAAACATTTTAAAAACATGGGATGTGAAAAAAACTCAGTAAGGTATAAAAAAAGGGATGAAAATGTTAGTCTATGAATATTTATAAACCCATAAAGTCATTAAAATCCTAAAAACCCTGATAGAAATAATAAATCATAATGGAAACTTGTTGAATCTATATCATGTATACATTGTATCCTTCACAGCTACGTAGGGAGTTACCTTCGTGTCTACATTTGGAATACCCATCATTATATATTCCCTAAATCTCTTTGGAGATACCATATTGTTTAACTATGTCTCATTTATGAATGAATTGGAGAGCTATGATAAGATTACCCTCCATCGATTTGTCCATAAACCACCTGTATATATAAACAATGCCGAAGAACCGCAACACAATCATAAGACATTAACAAGAATAATAGAAAAATAACACATCCACATTGTAGTAATAAGATATGATTTGATGATATTGGTATAATCCATAAATTCTCAAAACTAAATTTAATATAAAATTACATGAAAAGGGAAAATGTTACATAATTTTATTTTAATAAACATTACAGCTTGTAGGGAAAACCAAATACCAAATAATATCTATAACGATAAAAACATTGTTATCACCACATACGTAAAAAAATTACACTTTTTTGTTTAGTAAAATGATTTGTAAAAAATGACTCCATTTGAAAACATTTGAATGAATTTGTAATTCAAAGGGGTTTATTATACACCGTATAAAATAAAGATGTGTATAATGTCAAATTATGCCTCAATGAAAGGAGATTGAGAGGATGTCACTTACTGTGAGTCCAACTCGTAACATAGAATCTTTATATACCAGAATAAGAATCTTAGATTAATTTATAATTTCTTGAGAACATTTTACATATTTATTATTCATTTTACATCACTTATTACCACGTTATAAAAATTATTTAATTATTTAAGTTCATATTAGATGTTTAATGATATACGATACTTGAGTCGAAAAGGAACATGGTTTTGATGTCAGTACTTCATGTAGTAAAAATTCCATCAACTAGAGAATATTATTCATAAAATAATGACCATATTTATAAAAAAATTATATCTTTAAATCATACCACGAAGAGTGGTTAATAAAAATGAATGACGTTATAATCATGGGGACGGTAAGCCGAATGTACGCATGAGTAACATCTTCCATTTTTCATTGATCTTTATGAAAGAAATTTATGTATCATTTTTTCTCTAGATAATGATCATAACATAATTAATATCATATTAACCATTTATATATTCATATATATATCATAAAATTTATATAATGAAGAACAAGTAGTCACATCGATTTGTGGATGTGATAGTTAACATGTACGCACGAACAATGTTATCATTTTTATACACATTAAAATTAAGAATGTAACTGATATATTATTATAATATATGATTAATATGTCATTAATATCACTTATGAACATTAATTAAATTATCATATCAAGTCTTGAGAGAAATTTATGAAAATTGAATTTGATTTGTTTGAAGACGTGATAGTTTACACGTACGCATGAATGATTAATTAAATTCTCATTTGATCGATGTGGAGATATATTTAGGTGGTGATATTAACATAACGACTTATCATTATATTTAGGATACTAAATTTATTATCTCAACATGTTTTTAGTATACATGAAGGAATTGTAAGAAGAAATTAAATTGAAATACTTAAAGAAAACGATACCTCTTCTTCGGTTGATCACATTTGATAAACACATTAATACCGTAAATAAGGTTTTTATGCCTAAAATAAAACCTAATAACATTGTAAGGAATTATAGTAAGGTATTTGGGTAGATCATGGAAAATCCAAAAGGCTTTGGACATGTGAGTATTAGAGAAGAGAGGGAACCTTTTTATAGGAGAGGGGAGGGGCACCCTTGTAATCTCTTAAAATATTAAATTAATATAAATTAATTTTTTCTGAACAATATTCTAATTTTAGATATGTGAAAGTTAATATGAGTATAGTAATAGCTATTCTCATGAAATAATATTTATACACGTATTTATTTTATTTTACATATTATCTATTCGCTTTACCCTTAATTATTCTGTTTTAATTTTAATTATAGTAACAACATTTTAAATATTACGATACTATAATGTTTACTTTTATGGTGTCAATATATAATAATTGGACACATAATATAATTTTAGACCTTATCATAATCATTTTTTAAATTTAAATTTTTTATAATTTTTAAATAATTTATTAAATTATTATTTTTTAAATATCAATGATGTCAACGTTTTCATTATTAAATATATTGAATTTTAATAAAATCGAATAGAGTGATAACATTAAAAAATATATTTAATAGTCTTATAACAAGTAATATTAACCCAAATATTCGTTTATTACATAAATTATGTCAAATAATATTTATTATAATATTTACTTATCATTTATTTGATTCTTTTGTTAATAAGGAAAACAATCAATCATCGTTGTGACATAATTAAATGTACATATTTAATGTCTAATAAATTTAAATAAAAAATAATGATGTAGGTAATAATTGTATATTTCTAATAACTATTTATATTATTAGATGTCACTTATATAACAACATATTAAAACTATTTTAGTAATAAGAGTCATGATAATTGTAATTTTTTCTTTACTTTAAATTAAAAGTTCTAAATGTCATAATCACATTCATATTGCTTCCAAAGGAAATATTTTCATCCAAATGGTATAATTTTTCAGACAAGACTCATCAAATATTATTAGAAAAAGTTTTAGGGTATTTTTATTTTATTATAATATTATTTTTACCCTTATTTACCTGATTTACACTTTAACCGTGGTAGATAAAATAATAAGGATATTATTCAGAAAAAATTATTTTGTTCCAATTAAAAGTAATTTTTCAAACTTATTATAACTATTTATTTTAGTTTTAGAAAATTAATTAAAAAAAGTGACAAAAATAAATGTAAAATAAATCCCATTTTCAGAATGGGAAAGTGATTTTTTAAAAAGTAAAAACCATCAAAATATTAACATGCATTTATATCAAATATCAATGTGAAATTACATCCAGTGAACAAAATTGGATTAAATGATATAAAAATCATTCAATTACACTTTAAAACTAATTAAAAGGATAACCTAAATATATACATAAATCGTATGAGAAGGTTGTTTTGAATTAAAATGTAGTATTATTTTACTATTCATTAAAATATTATTTTTATAATAATAATTCCAAAATTTCAACCAAAGTAAATTTTTATTTCTTACATCAAAATAAAAAGTTTAGTTTTTCAAAAGAACATATGAATGTGATTAATACTATATTTATAAAGGTTTTTCCATCAAAAGGTGGTAAAACTATGTTTAAAAAATATTCGAGTATTTTATGCTTGAAATTGGATTTATTATCATCTTATGCCAATAAACTCTAATTAATGAATGTAAAAACATTTAACAAACATGTATAAACATAATATAGGTCATTATTTTCATTCCCCTTAAAAAAAGGCTTTATCTACCTTTTAAAATAATAATATTAATAATGTATTATTTTTTTGTATATCTCAATCTAGTGTGGAATATAAGAGTTTGGAAAAACCTGTTGTTTCGTGTCGGGTATGCTATCTGTCATAGTGTTCAATTTTATGTAAAATTAATATCTAATTCATAAATATAAATAGTGATTAAAATGTGTTATTTTATTAATACTGGAGTTGTTACAATAATTCATTTTCATCTTACTTTTATTTCCTTAGGATCTATGACTTATACACAAAATGTGTATTTTGTGTGATGTAAATATATCCCATGAATATATTATATTATTAGTCTCATTAATATTACATGAAATACATATCCATCTATTTATATTTCTTTCATGATAATTACGATTCAATAATTACAAATGTGGTAACTGTTTTTTTCACAATCTCATCATTATTCGACATTATCTATGTTTAAGAATTCAATAGTAAATATTTATCTTATATATCTTTGTTTTCAGAAAATTTATCCAAATATATTTTGTCTATTCTTTGAAAAATCGTTAAAGTCATTTTTAACCAGGAATTACTTTTTTAAAATTGATGTATGGAATATTTTATTTTAATTTTACAAATGATGTAGTTTTTGAATTTTAGAAAAAAACACGGAAGAAATGTTTTTAATATTATAAATATGAGTTTATTTTCTCACAGATTTTTGAATAATAAATTCTTCGAAGTTATATTGACATGTTTATAGTTATTTTTTCAAATAAATTGGTTTCATTTATAAGTGAACATCTTTATCAAAAAGGATATGTTATTCCAAAATAGAAAAGTTTGTTTCCTTAGGAAATATTCCTATTGATATTTGAAAATAATTTTACATCTAAGATAACATCCATTTATTTTACATAAGATTTGAAAAATATATGATATAAGGATAAAATCCAAATTATTTATATGTATGGTATATATTTATAATGATTAGATGATGATAAAACTTCTGCATTTTTTCTCTAGCTTACACTTGAATAAAATATTTATTAAATATATTTATTTTAATGAGTTCTGATATGATGAATGTCTTATGACATTACGTCACACATATATATGATTTTATTTATAAGACAGGTCGGACATATATATGTTTCCAATGTAATTGTTAATGATTTATAACTCATGAGTTATATATATTAGGCATGAATGTGTTTTCATGTTCACTAATTTATGTGTGGATGTGTCTTTCATTTCCATTTGTTTAATCATGACCTTGTTCTGATGTCCATAAGTTTTTTCCTGTAAATTTCCTTTTATTCAATAAGATTATGTGTATACCTTGTTTCAGGTCCATAAGAGAATTTGAGGGCCTAGTTTATTGTACTTGACATATTATGTGAACTTTTTTCTATTTATACATGTACATAGGGTTCTGTTTTAATGTGTTTTAAAAAATTCTATTTCTTATGGAAATCTTATTCTCTCATGGATCAATTTTCATTATGAATAAGTTATTATTAACTGACATGTTTTATTTTATGAAATAATATTATGATCTTTGATATAAAGTGTATACTTTTTATGTTCCATGTCAATGTCATTATTCCCTTATGCTCTCAATAATCAAGGATATATCCCTTTCCTACCACTGTTGATAATATGACCTCACCCGTTCTTATGTTTCCTTACAGTTGTTATGATGAAAGGTTTATGTAGGGTATGCGTAAGAGGATTACTGTGTGAGGATATTTTTGTTGGAGATGTTGATGGTATTTCATGATATATAAATATTGTGTCTCTAGTCTCTAATGAAACTAATCTATTAAGTCCCTCAAGCATGTGTTTTTAAAATAAACTAAATATTAATCTTAAATTATGTGATATTTATTTAAGAAAAGTATATGCTATTATAAAAATATTTATAAAATTGATATAGACCTCATCAAAATGAAAATATCAAAATGGGAAGTGGTGGAAGAAACCATGTTGACCGTTGATTCTCTTTATTGATCCTTTGGTTGGTAAAACATCAGGGTACAAAATTCACAACCAACCATCACATCCAGAGCCCCCATTAATAACTCCACATTGTATAAAATATATTGGAATCTAAATTTGAACAAACTAACTAGAATATTGTCTATCACGATTCACCTTATTGGTCAAGGGAAAATAAATCTCCATATGATTTGTGAAGAAGAGTGTACCATCCAGATATGAAGACAATTAACCTAAGGCCCCCAAAAATTTAACACTCTTTTAATCTATTGGATGACAGTTTTAGATTCATAATCACACAAAACATGATCAATAAGAGTGGGATTAACATAAAAATTTTATAATAACAGACTCTGACCATACTCATCCTACTCCAAACATAAATTAAAAAACAAACCCTTTATACTCCACTAATTCACTTTTCCATTACCTCATTGGATCGATAAAATTTTAGTCAAGAAATTAATGAACACATTCCCCTTACAAAGGATTTAGGATATATTCAAATCAATGGTATGATTATACTCCAACCAATGTGTCTTCCTATGTTTCAGTTACATTTGGGTGAATGTATAATTTTGTTTCTTATGACCAGATTAATAGTAAACCACTCCCCAAAGACGTAATAATGCCAAGATTTCAATTCATGTATCATAACATTAAAATATAGGTCTTGTGTGTGGTATTTCATTTTTTTGGCATAGATGAATGGGGTCATAGGACACCACATGATCCTTCTATATCTTCATGCACCCCAACGCACAAAATATGTATCAAAATATAAAATATACCCCTTCTTAGTATATCCAGATATTCCCGAAAGATCCTGATATCAAATGTATTCATGTGACGCTCCCATGAAATTTTAGCATTGATTATCTCAGATTATACTAAAATACCACTCATAATAATCAAATAACTAAGAAATATTTTATCTTAGTTAAAAATGATCCACATGCATAACATAAAATACATGTGATTCTCTATTAATGTTATAAAAACTACAAATATCTTGCATAGCCCTCCTATTTCATGGAATAAACTAAGATATTATTAATTAACACAACTAAAAATGATTCAAAATGATGATAAAAGATTTGTTTGATCACTCAATAATGACTATATGAGTGTTGGGGATTCCATATTAAATAAACATAAACTCAATGATCAAATGTTATCTATTGAAGGCTTTCTTAGGGATCTACTATTTTGGGATAGCCAATTAAAGGTATCCCAAAACTAGGATGATCATATAGATTCACCATGATATATTAAGTTGATATAAAATATCATTGATTTATGGAAATGAGTATTTCGTATTAATGGAAACCTAATTCATCATATAATAGTCTATTAAATGTTTTATACATACTTTTCTTTTTTTGATGAAATTACTAGTGACTCCTTATAACACTCCTAAATTCTAAAGTATGAACCTAATATTCGAAAGTGTGCGTGAAATGTATGCCAAGAATATAAGGGTATATAATACCCTAATAATTTAAATAATATTTTATTTTTTTAATAGATTCTATTGATTCTATATTTTTCAATTCATGAAACACTGAGTGAGATTTTGTTACATGCAAGAGAGGCTTTATTCGAAATCTTACATTACACACAAGACCATGCTTTAACCAAACAATATTATATTAATAAAATATTATAGTAATAAGTCATAACATAACCATTACAGTATAGTTTATGAATAAAAATTACTATATTATGAAAATATAGGGTTTTCAATAATATAAAACAATATATTTATACTAATGCAGTTTTACAACCATTTAAAAGAAAACGTATATTAAATTGGAATTTTTATTCATTAATTGATTTAATATGTCCAAATTAAATTCATATTTTTAATATAAACATAATAATGATTTAGGGATAATTAGTTGTATTTTTCATGTAAAGATTCATCTATTGATGAATGATTAAAAATACTGAATTTTAGTTCAAAAGTGGTTTTTCATATATCTTATTAAAAAGTTGAAATTATATATTTAATTAGTTTTAAAGTATAATTAGATCATAAGTTTTACAAATTAATACAATTTATGTCATTGGAATCAATTTAACTTTGAAATTGATTATATAAATATAGAAAAATTTCAGACATTTTTTCATTAAAGACATACATTGTCGTCCTACTTGTAGTATTAAATTTATATAAACTTCTTCCACTTATAAGATTGAAATTTGAAAAAATGTATTTAATATTTTGAATAATATTAATTTATAATGTCTAATATGGCCAGATTTTCTTTTTTCCATGAATATTAGAAAAAGTTATTAAAAATAATTGTAATTAACAAGTTAAAATAAAGCATAATAAACTAAATTACCATTAACATAAGGGACCAAATGACCCTGAAACTTTTCAAAACCCATTGTATGTCCATAATTTGAACATGAAACATCATTTATTGAGTTTAACTAGTCATTGTGACTTTTTTAGTTAAAAATGTGGGTATGACTAGCTTCTATTAAAAAATACCAATTGTGTCCGATTACTCCCTTATAAATTGCCACCACCTCATTCAATTCCACAAACCTATCAAAACACATAGGATCAGTCAATATCTACAAATATATCTTCCCAAAATCCCTCCACTAAACCTTTAATCCTCATTTTTGGCCTTAATACTTTAATTTAATCATTTTCATACAAACTGAATGAAGTTACCTAATTAATAGGTAACATATTCTATCAAGCTCCCATGTTTAATTTCCATTCTAAACCAACCTAAAATTTCTTTATTACAATATTATATGTCAAAAAATGTATCATAAATATATTAATTTGGTGTTATTTAAATGGTTAAACCTAAACATACAGATACTTCAATCTAATGGGAAATGAATATACTATTTTTCTATACGATGAACTACTGCCCCATGAAATGATGATTGATAAGTTTTACTTTATAACCTCTCAAGGTGGCTATCATGATAGAAAATATGTTTATATATGATATTTATGATATTTATAATTTCTTTATTTTTATTAATTTTTTATTTATAACATACCTAATTCTATCTATCTTGTGTAAATATGATAATTTCTTTTGTGGAAGTGTGGACTACTGGCCCCTCAAAGTGATGCGACTCATTCATGCCATACATGGAATGTATAAAGGATAGTTTTAATAAAAATATATACCATAAATAAACAATATATAATACTATAATTATAATATTAATATTTATTATTTAGTTTTTATTCTATTAATATAAAAAATAAATGAAAGGAACTTTCATGTGTACGGAGAGCCTACCATCTCCATTAACGGTGCACTTCATTTCTAATATAAAAATATTATAAACAACTATAAATTCATATATTCTAATGATATAGGATAATTAATTAATTTTATAAATTCCTTATATGATGAAATCATGATCTAAATAATAAAAATAGAAATCAAAAGTGAAAACATACATGATTAAACTAGACAATTAATACCCATAATATTCAAAATTATAAAAGATAGTTAAAAAATAGTTATCATGATAATATAAAAAGTTATTATATTGTATTACAAAAAGAAATATAATAATTATATTAGTTAATAACATATTTAAACAACTATACAGGAGGATAAATACAGAACACAAAAACTAAGGACAAGGTATGTCAATTTTATGTGAAATTCCATTATATTAAGAATTATTTGTTATTATGTGCCAATTAACTTTTATTTGGGTTATATAATAACTTAATCATGTAACATCCTGAATCCCATTATTATTATGATATTATTTGTTTAATTTAATTTAATTAATTCTAGATATTATTGTTCAAATCATTCGAAGTTGTATGGGAAACATTGCAATGATTAAAGACTATTCTCCTCAAAAATGTTCTTAGTGATAATCACTGAAATGTCACATCCTTTTATAATAATTTTTCATTTTAAATATCCTTGAATATAAATATAAATATATTATGTATATTATTATTTCATAAACTATATACCATTCAAATATAGTGTTTACTTTAATAATTATTTGATTAAATGGGGAATCATTGATAAATATGTATCTTTTATTCAATAAGAACATTTGAAAAGGCATATTTTCTATTGATAAAAATGATTATTTGAAATTTGGAATTATATTTTCATGAAATTGGAGGTGGATCCTAGACATTATATTTATCCTCTACGCATCAAAATGTTCACATGAGACTATTAAGTTGGCCAAATTCAGTAGGTCTCTACCCGTAGTTCTAAAATATACAGAGGATTGATATTGAAAGTATAGGTCCTCATGTGAATAAAGAACGATTTTAAAGAATTTATAATTTAATTAATTGATATTGTAGTCATTATTAATCCATGATACTTTTTTTCAACATATCTATAGATACAATTCATTTTTGATCTTTAATTAAATTGAATGTGCATGTATTTCTTACCATGACATTTTGAATTTGTCTTATCCAGTTATTTTAATGGAATGTGTTATCATTTATTTGGAATTCCATGTTATTTTATATTTAATCATTTATAATTTATTGAAATTTAATTTTGATTAATACGAATTTGAGATCACCATTATTATGTTCTTTCCTGAGGTTATGAAGAATAAATCATTGAATAAGCATTCATGGTAGTAGTTTATTCTATATTATTGTGTAACTTTTTTTATTTTCCCCCAATGTATTATTGTTATCATGTATATAATTTGGAATTACAAGAATACTAAACTAATTGGTCCTTCAGTATTTGTTTCCTTATTATAATTTCAATGTTTTAAAATAATGCACTAGTCCCAGGTTTCTAGGTTCAGGGTGTTACACACCCACAGTGTAATCATAGGGGGAATAAATCCCTTTATTTTAAAGTCCTCTAAATGAGATGTTCACCCTTTAAATATAAAAAGAGGCTTCAATATTTAAGGTAAATAGAATGGGATCATCTCTAGGAGTTGATTGATAACAATATTTACCTGTCACTAGGAGATAAACCCTAGAAAAATCATCCAAAAATAGTTTCGGATACCAGTACATAACATCTATAAGCTAACCATACAAACCTTTATCAACAAAATAAAATTAAAACATGTACAATTGACATTAAAAAACCCTATATATGGAAAAATTATTCTTATCAACTCAAACTTAGATCATATCCACCCTTGAATACGTGACTACTTTTATAAGAGATATGAACTAGATCATTAAATGATAATAGGTAATATTATATTTGAAATTGATTATCCCATCCATATCAAGTATGATATCAAAACACCTATAGGTCCAATATGAGAAACTATCACTGGAATTCCATGTTAGCGATTAAAATATGATATTATGGAAAATTAAAATCATACCCATTCTTCCATCCAAATGGGGTAAGTAGATCTATAATAAATTCCAATAATCATTCTCACATAAAAAAATAATGCAAATATAATTACATATAGTAACTAGAAGAACCCAGATTAAAAAATTATAAATCTATAGAAGTATAACAATACAATAAACCCCTCATAGTGGCCAATTATGAATCATAGTCCTCAAGATCCATATATGATCCATATATACACCATGAATCATGTATGCAATATGAATTCTTAACTAGATGGGAATCCTATCTAGACTAATAGTGGGATCCAACACCCTTATATGTATATACTCACACCTTTGAACCTAGAGAAAATAGACTACCAATTCCACCTTCTGAAAGAAATTTATTATAGTATATCTAATGATGAATCGAATTCCTACACTAGTGGAATGTCCTCAGAGCTAGTAAGTAATTACACCTGAATTATATTGAAATCCAACATTGGAAAAAATTCATCGACTTTAACATATAAGAACCCCCAATCTCTGAACATGATGATTGATGAGAATAATTGTCACTTCCCTAGAGTGGTTTATCGAAACACTTCTTCTTGGAAGAAGAAGAGAAATATATATCTCTAACTACTAAATAAACCCCATTAAGACAAGTATTCATAGGTAAATCCACCCAAATCGTCACTACTTATTAACTAAAAAAATATAATTTAGGAGATAAATGAGAAAATATATTATTCAAATGTGTTCCATGAGAGCTATTTAAAAAATTTGTTCATAAGGTATTCATTCTCATGTGGAACTAGTGATAAAAATATTCTAGAGAAAATAGATTATTATATTCCCTCAATGAATAATATCCCTTCTCTATAGAAATTAAATCATAGGCCTCCATATTTAATAGAATATCAAGATAAAATTCAAATTAATATCCTTTTTAAAATTATTGAACGTGGGGTAAATATGAATTTTCAGATACACCATAGATTCAATCAAATTCCTACCCAATACATACAATATATAAGTGGTGAATCCCAACTATAGGGTTTCAGGGGTCTTTAAAAATAAAATGATACACATCATCCATTCATTCAATTCCTCAGGATCAAGGTTAACTTTGTCATTGTGGAAAACGAGTGGATTCTTCTTATTGAAATCCGGAGCATGCTCTACTATCCATGACTAACCTATTTTTCAATCTTGGCCTAAGGATTAAATAGTTGAAATAATTGATTCTACTAAAGAATAATACGCTCATGTGTTTTTTTATTGAAGAAGGTTTTCATCTCCATCTCGTCATCAAATGTAATCCCTTATAGGTGGAATTGTCTATACAAATAGGACACAATACTATTAAATAGTCATTTGAGCAAAAAAATCTCCAATTAAACCAATATAAATACTTAAAATATATATTAAAAAAAACCAAGAATGAACAGAATTTTAAAAGGATGGGGTTATTACATCAAATGTTTATTCATTTTTAGGTTGTGTATTGTTTGGAAAAATGATTTTTTAATCGTGAGCGAACCATTCATTCCACTTTTAGATGATTGTAGAGTTAGACACTTGGGGTCCATATGGTTACAATTTATCATACAACTATGTGATGCATCTTAGCTTTTCATCCCTTTAAAACTAAAAAACTATAAAATTTACAAAATCACTAATGTCACCATCTGAAAACCCATATCCAACGATGATTAATATTAAATATTAGAAAACCCCTAAAATTAAGTACAATTTTAAAACATAACTCCGACACACCTATAGAGTATCATGGCCTGGAATGATGAAGATATTTCTAGGAAATACCTTTTTCATACCTTGTAAGCCCAAATGGTCATACCTCATGTTTACAAGTTATCCAAAAATAACATGATCCTCTGATACCATCTTGTAATTATCCAGGACTAGTAAAAGAGACCTTCCACCCATGATTCTTCATCACAAAGACCAAATTATATTGTGAATCGTCATATGAAGGAAATGAGAAATAGGGAATCATATAAAATAATTTGAAAATGTTTTCAACCATTCAAAATAGGCATAACCCATACATGAATTGGATGACCAAACCAGAAAAACAAAAAAAACATATATGAAAATATAATAGACTATACATGACAATAAATAATGTGGATATCATAAACATAATTGTATCATAATTCATAAAAAAGATATACAAAAATGACATGTATCATTAAAATTCAAAAATAAGTATTGAGAAAAATGGCTAAAAAATAACATTCCACAATCAAAATAAAAAAATTGATCTACATGAGCTAAACTCCCTAAGACTACATCTCTAGCATGCCATAACAACAACATACATCAGTAATAAAAAACTCCACTAAAATACATATTTAACTATCCTAGATCTATTTCCTATTAATCATATAATACATGTAACCAATGAAACAAACATTGGGTGATGAAAATATCAAAATATGATACTAGAATAAATCTATACAAGACCATTCTCCATGAGAATTATTCCCTCTAGTTTTAATCTAATATCCAAAAATGATTTATTTAAAATCAAGTGCACTTTAAAGTATTTATTTTAATATAATCATTTCATTTTCTCAAAATGATCCATATTTTAAAATATATTAGTAAAACATCCTAAACAAATTACCCAAATACATATGATAAAAAATTCACAACATACCCAATAATGGAATAAACATAAGAAACATCATATGTTGAGAAGAGTTTTTCTATATATAATCACTAGAATCCAACTTAAGCAACATAGAAGATCGAATCAGCATAAGATATAAACAATGAGATCTAGTGTGACATTGAATAGCCCTTTCCTCACAATTCTCTAAGTGAGCATAATAATATTTAATGCTCTCTCATTCTTCCACATGATATATATACTTCCCTAAGGACCCCGCAATCCCATAGGTAACCCTTCTTCTATGATATCCATTATTCAATAAGGTTAACATTACTTAAATTGGATTTATTAGTCCTATGGATGATATTTCATCCATGGGATCTCTTAAACCACTTGGGTAACATTCCTTGGCTAGTTTATAACCTAGTATATACCATATTTTTCATAATACAACAAAAAAACCAAGATCTCCCTTAATCTACAAAATTCTAAAAAATATTGATTACAAGTGATACTGAAATAATACAAAAATTCTCACAGTAGTCAAATTAATATTCCTAAGGTGAAATCCCTTTTATAATCTTTTTTGAAACCCATTTAAAAGGATAAATCCTCCTTGAAATGTTTTACCAAACAAATAATGTAAAATTATATAATTACTTTTGAAAATCCCCTTTAAAATACAATTTTTTTAAAAACTCCAAGGTTTACATAAACCATGGCTAGGTCATAATTGTTAAAATAAATTAATGGAAATTGAATAAGAATCCAATAATTTATAATAATCCATGTTTATTTATTAAACATTTCCTTAAATAAATAAACATACATCATATTTATGATAAAACTCATCATAAATGAAAAAATGATTATATTGGTAGAGGTCCCCACACTATGAAAACAAAAAAAAAACAATATAAATCCCCAACAAACAACCATTCATTTGTACAAATCGCACAATATTTTTCTAATACTCTATGAAAATATCTGAATGATGGGGAAAGGAGGAATAAATAAAGATACAATTTGCATACCTTAAGCTAAACCACTATGAATTTAATGATACTGACTAAAATACAATGATATTGAAGATAAAATACCATGGAGAGATATAAAAACATGAGGGGGAGGATGAGTATTAATTTTATGTAAATATTCTAGTAAAAGACTCATAAAATGATTATTTTTAATAATAATGGGATGGATGAATTTTTTTGACACACATTCAGTAAAATATTGCCACAATGGTGTGTGAGACACAATCTCCCAAAATAAAAAATGCATGGATTCTATAGAAACATACATTGTTAGACCAATGAATATTAAAAAAAATAGAAACACCGCTTTCCCATAAATAACTTTATTTTAGTGATATCCATATTGTTTATAATAATAGTTCACCAACAATTAACACAATATTTCTTCCCAAAAAACTAATTTCTTAAGCATCCAACAAAGGAACAATTCAATAATAGATGAATTAATGTATACAAAAAGAATACTAAAAATGTGACAGGTGTTAGATGAGCTGACATATTAGAGTTCTAGTTGGGCATGTGATACAATTTTTACCTATTGGTGGGGAATTAGACCAAAATATGTTGAGATGACCACATCAAAACCAATCTACAAGGCCTATCTCATGATCCCCACTTTCCATATCCTATAATAAAACAAGATTCTATCTTATTTAGCTAGATTTTTACACAAAAAATTAATGTCAAGTTGTTTTAGTTCCCATGAACTCTTTTAATATCTTTTAATGAGGTTAATATTATAATAATGAAAACTTAATGACTCCTTTATGTCCACCCATATCACATGAATAGGGAGTGAAAATTAGATTGAACAACTTTGATTGTGTATTTCCTTGATGAAATGAAGATCTAGGTCATCATCCCACCTTAGTAAAACCCTTTAGGGAATAATAATTGTGGATTTACTTATTCTTGATGTCCTATATCAGGAAGACAGTATTGTAGTATCTCATATATTGACAATTAATTTTATCTATATCTATCAGGATGGTGTAGATAAGAATATATAATAGAGTATGTTCATAGTATTTCATGAAGGAAACCAAATTACTACATTTGTACCCAACCATAAAATATTAATAGACATGAATATGGGATTATGTTATTCCCTTCAGTGTCCAATAACAAGGATGTATCCAATAGAATATTCCATAATTAATTCGGGAATACTCAAAAGTAGGCATCCTTCATAGGTGTAAGACCCAATCACATACTTCACATGTGTCACACGAACACATAATACCCACATAAATCTAATCATATTATCCCAGGGAATGTGTATAATCACACGCTGACACTTTTTCTCACACCGAGAAAGACTCTATTAGGATTTGATATTTAGGTTTTCCATTCAATTATCATAACTGAAACATATCAAATATGGGCCTACTTTATTTGGTGCAATACTAGACCATATCTTCATCTTCTCAAAGGACCATACTTCTCTATCTGACATTACATCAAAGTGATATATACCCAATTAATAATTTCAAATAATTATTATATGGATAATACACATTTAATTTACTATTTATTCTTCATTTAATAACATTGACACACCCACAACATGATGGTCCATTACATTGAAAACCATCCTTGTAACATGATATTAAACTGTAAAATAGTGTCATTAACATAAGATGTTAAAATGTATGATAATATAATTTTGTATGGTGTTAACCGTTGTTACCCAATCTATGTGGGTTAAGATTCAACTATTTGATAGGGTACATAGGATGAATCTTTGATACCCTGACTAAATATTACAATAGATATACTTTGATATAAGGGACCAAACTAGTTATACTGCCAGCACTATAACAATCCATCAATAGAACATATCCCCAATGATAAAATAGCTTCAGTTAGAGGGATATTTTACCTTCAAGTATTACCATCATTTCTATGGGGCTATATTCCTTGGTAATTCTCCTCAGAAGGGGAAATTAGTGAAAAAAAATTCTCTTATGGGGATGGCTATATGTCATTTTCATATAATCTAATCACTTTTTTCAGGATATGTTTCTAGTGAAATCATGAATATTCTATGTAGTCCATATTACTACTAGTCCAATTGACCCATTCTAATTAGATGATACACCACCTATGGCCAACGGGAAAGGGATATCAAATTAATGAATAGTTTCACATTTGAAAATATTTCATGAAAGATAATTAGATTATTTTAATTCTCTAACTATAAAATAAGTATAAATAGATATATATTGACTATATAGTATACAAAAAAATGACTATATCAGATAACAAAAACAACATCATGTTAGAATCTGTAAAAAATAAATATACATATGATACCCTTTCGGAAAATTATAAAATACGGATAAAGATAAAATCTAAAATACATAACAACCTAACAACACAAATCCAAAACCTATTCAACATGAGATAATCTCCTTGAGATCACATGTCCACCATCCCAAAAAATCCACAAACATTAGTAATCAATATGAGCCACCAAATTTTATGTGTTCCTCACCATTACTATTGTGTAAGACCAATTCAATATATTTTAAAATATGAATGTAGGGATTGTGGTATAGAGCCCATTTGGATACCACCATTTATATATAAGGCCTTTCTCTAGGAAAACATTCACACTAGTATAAAAATCATTTTTTTAAAAAAGATCACTTTAAAAAAGTTTCCATGATTTGGTATCTTTTAAAATATTCATTTGTTTTTTAGAAACATCCATATTTCAAAAAATATTAACAAAAAAGAATCATGGAAAATGAATTGAATCCATAACAACTTAACTAGATCAAAATAATGATACATGAAAGATGATTAAGAAAAATCATAATTGAAAATTTATTGTCACCATAAACACATGTGTATCCAAGATAAAAAATGCACATGCACTATGAATTATGGACTATTTCCAATGGGATATTGAGTGATCTATAATAACACTAGATTTACTAGTTATTAATTTAGTATAAAAGTTTGGAATATCTCTATATATTCATTATTACCTACATTATTTCCAATGTGTACCATAGTCCCATGGGTTACATTACGTCCAAGGGTTCCCTTAGTTGAAATGGACCACAATATTTCCAAGGGCCCTCTTAGTAAACATCAGTAATGTTCATTCTATAGTCGATATCATATATTAGGGATTCGTCTACATAAGCTAACTGCATACACCCATGTTTTATAAAATGATACCCCATTAAAACATCATAAAGACACACAATTTTCCAATGAAATAATGAATCTAGGCCCATAATAATTAAAAACTATCCAAAATGAGAGGGCCCTTTGAAATCTCAATTTTATACAAATTTAAAAACCAAAATCCTCCTTGTTGAATTTTATCAATCACATATTCTGAATTTAATATGCATTATTTTGAAAATATAGTTTAAACTACCACATTTCATAAACACAACGTAGTTCACTTAGGACACGAATAAGTCATCCTTTATAAAAAAAATTGAATGAAAATTTAGTCAATAATTATCAAATTTCGTACAGAGTCAAATGTTATCATTGTAAAACAACATTAAATTGAGACACATACCTCATAATCAAACTAAAAAAATGTCAAATTCTATTAAAAATATTTTATTTTAGTAGGATAGGTCTCCAAAGACTGGATCTAAAATGATAAAACAAAAATACACATAAAAACCAACAAGTCCATTCAAATATCAATCTTGGTTACAATACTCCACGAAAATGGACGAATATGGAAGAATAAGTGAAAGTGATGTTAAAATCATGGATAATTTTTTTAAATAATCATAACTACCAAGAATATATATATGATCAAAAAATATTAAGGTGACAAAATCTCTACGCCAAGGGGAAGAGATGTTCATACAATGTTTAGGGATGAGAGTGATTTAAAAAATATGGGAATTTTGGATAAAAGTCTCAATGGAGATGGTATTTACAGCGTTGTAGTTGGGGTGGTTGCATAGTGGTCAACCTCAGAAAAGTTCATCCGAAAGACCAATGTTAAAATACTAGAAAGCCCCTTGGGGGATTAACGATGCATCCAATGATGCTGGAATGATGCAAGTAGGATGATACATGCATGACACTACACAGGGTCTTCAAGCCATATTCATGGGCCACTTGTCATTGGGACCATGGGCTATGTAATGGGTATCCCTTTACCCAAATATAAATAATTCATTACAATAATAATAAAAAAAGTATTCAGAAACAATTAAAAAAATAACCTAGATAGCGATGCATGGTTTAACCACACAACTAGCCAAATCATCCATCAATAGTGTGAGCTCCACTCCTTCTCAAAATAAAAATGATATAGTTATGGGATAAAAATAATTGGTCAAAAAACCATGTTCTATATTTTAATAAACCATTCTTTCCCCCAAATCCTTCTTCTATATAGATAGCCACATATTGTCTATTAACAATTCACTAATCACCAAACTGAAATTGTTTCCCCAAAATAATGATTTTTTCAATCTAAAAATTTTATAAACTCCATGAATATAAAAATAAATAAATAAATTTCAAAATAATACATACCAGTTATCTAATGGGTATCTTAATAATCCTTATTATTCCACTTTATAATCACATATATTCTATAAGGATCCTTAGATGAATACAGATGTAACCACTACTCTCTCTCGAAAACATCACATTCCATTATCTTATTGAAATCACTATTAGGATACCGAAGGACATAGAATAATGTTATTGATTTTCCAAGGATCACATTGTTATCATAATCCATGATATATATAGGTTGCTCTAGCAATAAAATACCATTCTCTACCTCCACATATTAACATCAATTTAAACGGGTCTTGATGATATTTCTTCCATAAGGATACATAAAATATTTTATGATTCGAGAACATCCATGTTGGAAAATCCTACAGGTAGGCCACTTTCTTTAGACACTTCACAATTTGAAACAAATAGACATAATGCATTTCCAATTTTAAATGATTTCCCTAGATATATTATCCTATTCAAACATATACCTAGAAAAATTCATAATCACCAACTTCAAACTCCAATGGGTGGTAAAGATGACTATAATATGTTTAATTGAAAACGTAATCCATCTCTATCATTTAATGACTCAAAATCACTTTCTCCATTACTCATTTGATAAGAATCAGATCCGTAGTGAAATGCTCACTATTATAGTCCAACCTAATAGGGAATGATATGAATACCTATATAAAACCTCCAAGGGGATATATTAATCAAGGCCTTATAGTATCTTTTGTATTAGAACTCCAATAATTATATATTCCTCTCACATGAACCCCTAGAGTCTATTTGAAAAGAATTAATGACATCTTCACTAATTTGGATCGTCCACTCAGTTTCATCGCCCATATGCAGGTGATAAGATATTCTCATATTAAAATGGATTACCTTGTATTCCTAGATATCCATAAAAAATAGATATGTTAAATGTGTATCATGATTAGTAACCATGGTTGGGAAAACCCTGTGAAACCTAATGATCTATCTAAGTATAGGATCTTGAGCTTCCCAAACATCATTCAACCTCAATGGGAATAAAATTAGAAGAATTAGTCAATAGATATATAATAAACAATATTGTGTCCTTCCCCCAAATATTATACGGTAAAATTGTATCATGGTGATATTTCGAATAATTTTATAAATTTGATGGCTAATACTACCTAAAACAATGATTTTTAACAAACCACAATACGATATAGAAATAATATTTTTAAAAAATGTTAGTTATAACATATCCATTATTTTGAAAGGTATGAATATGGTTAAAAACATAATTAAATTTTCAAACATTTATTCCTCAATATAAATGTATTGATAAATTCTTATTAAATTACCAATCAATTTTTACTAAAGTTATTATATCCTTAAAAAATACGGTTTCTCCAAATATGATTTTTCTCATTAGTGAATAAAATAATTAATTTTTGGATGTTGCATACATTATTTAAAGAATTTAATTAAATATTTTAATACATCAAGTCATATTGATCCTAGGATAGTTTTTTGAGAAATTTCTGAAAATGATACATTTTTTTTGTGAAGGGTAAAAATGAATTTTTATGAAATAAAACTTCTTCAATGATATTTTCATAACATGATATGATATATAAATATAGTAAACATACATAAAAACACATGTAAGATAATTTAATACAAATATTATTGAAATATAATTTAGAACATATAAATTATAATTTTTTTCCTGATAAATCTGAATATCAATTACAGGGTTGATGTAATACATAAACAACTTTAGAAAAGTCAAAATCAGTGCATAATAGATATTAATTGATAGGTAATAATCCTTTTAATGACTTTTATTGATTATGCTATATAAATTTTGATTTGGACTGATATTTTATAATTTTTGACATATATAAAAAACACCACATCCATATACATGTGCAATTCAGGCACAATGTTAGAAATATCAAATTAAAAAATCAAAAAAATTTCTTGACACAGATATGAGTAAATATAAATAATTAATGAATATAGATAATTATATATAGTCTAGTTAATTTATTTTTATGATTAAAATGTGATTTTATTATTTATTTTTGAAATAATAAGCATATTTTCATGTGAAACACTGATGAAATTATCATGCAATGGGAAGAAAAATAAATACAATGATTTTAAAAAATCATAAAAAATGATAAGACTTATCAAATGAAATAAAAAAACCCTAAATAGTTTTTAATGGTTATATATTGATCATATCATCTAAGGGTCTAATTTTTGTCTTTTTGGGACCACATTTATATAATTAAGACCATTAAAATATTTTATTTAATGAGATGTCAAACATTTCACAATTCTGTTTTAATAAGTGTAATAATTATAATATTGTGTAATCAAGATGATATGTTTCACTGTAAATAGTATTTTGAAACCTATATGATTTTTCTTCAACATTGTAATTAATTCCACATTTTTGGTGAACAATTACCATAAATTCTTACACTACACTGATGTAATAATTAGTTAATCAGTGGAGAAATCAAATAAGTGATATTATAAATAGTAAATTAAATATAATTTAAAGTAATTAACGAAATACATGTAGTTGAAAAATTACCATGAAATGTTTAGTATATAATAAAATATTCTGTTCGAGTTATACTGTTTGTCTTGATGTTTTTAAAAGTCAAATTAATAAATAGAAACAAAATTGACAATAATAATATTTTAGGGGATTAATATTTTATAAAATTATTTAAAAATCATAAAAATATATAATAAAAACCTGGAGATAATATAAGGTCGAAAATATCACCCCTATTAATTTATAAGAAATTTGGAAGAATTTGGATCTAAAATGGTCTTAATATATTTTAATCATTTGAGAACATAAAAAGGTTCCCCTCACCTTGAATATTAATGGAAACTTCATCCATCACAGATTTACACCCCTTGGTGCCATATTACATGACAATGCTATATCAAATTTCTTCTAAAATTAAATATCTACATTATAGAGGTTCTTTTAATTCTCAAATGGCCTACCATAGATCCATTTATAGGATATTAAAATGACTTATTTTAAAGAATAATAGGTTAAATAACATTAAAATAAATTCATATCTAATGTAAAGGATTTTCATCACACTTTTATATTTGCTGGATCTAAGACTCAAATACCATATGTTTATTTTTTACAGTTTATATACTACCCATGAATATATTTTATTATTCATCTCATGAAAATTATGGGAAATATATATTTTTACAATTTTTTTATTTCATGAGTGTTATAATGCAAAATTTTCAAAATTGGTAATGGATTATTTCACAATCTCATCATTACTCAGGATGGTTTAAGTTTATGAAATTCATGGGAAATATTTCACTCCCATTTTTATATTTTCTAAAAACAATTAATATATGATATTAGTATTATCCTAAAACTGGTTATATTAATTTTTCCCATGTTTTAGCTTTTATATATTGTATAAAATGACCTTTTTTTCCATTTTTTAGATGATGTAATTTTTGAATTTTCTGAAAAAAAATATTGAAGAAATTTTTTTGAACATATATTGAATGGGAATATTTTACTACCACCATGAAGAAATAATTATTTGAATATTCATTTAGAAGTTTAAATATTTTATTTTCAAATAAAATGTTTTCATTTATAAGGGAATGGATTTCAAAAAAAGAAAAGTGATTTCAAAATGAAAATGTCAATTTCCTCATGAATTAATCCATGTGATCTCTCAAAATAATTTTCTATCTAAGATAAAAAAGAGTTCATTATACATAAAATTTACTAAATATATCTTCTAATGATACCATCCTTATTATATCTCCGGTTGGTTTATATTTATAATGATAATATGTGGATGAAAATCTATCTCTTTTTTCTGTAGGGTAAATATTGATTATATGTTTATGAAACCAATTTATTTTAATGTGTTCAGAGATGATAAATGTTTGTTGATCATTCAGAACACATATATATTAATTTATTTATGTGATTGGTGGGAACTATATCTACATCCAATGCTTTGGATAATGATTGATTACTCATGATGTACATATATTATGTGTCTACCCGATTTCTTGTTCACAATTTCATACATGGACCATGATTTCATTCCCATAATTTTATGCATTAAAAGGGTTATAATATCCATAAGCTATTAATGGACATAGATTTCAAGATCACAAGATCATGTATATACCATGTTTCAAGTCTGTATCTTTAGGGGAGGGTCTGATTTCATGTCATTGACATAATGAGTGCAGATTTTTCTATTTATAAATATTCATAGACGTATATTTTTATACATATGCCACAATTACAAGTATTATAAAAATATTATTCTCTCATGTCACATGTACCTCTTTGATTCATTTATTATAAACAATAACTTTTTATTTTATGACTGAATATTATGATATTTGATATGTAGGGTATAATTTTCAAATATTGTTTCCATTTTATTATTCACTTATGATCATGATAATCTTTGATATGTCCCTTTTTATACTAGATAATCAGTTTAGATCAACTTTTTAATGTATTCATCAAAAAGTTATGAATATAGGTTTAGTCTAGGTATACCTAATTTAATTACTATATGAGGATATATTTATTGGGATTTGTTGAAGATCATTCAAAAAATAAGAGGATTGTGTATATAGTCTCTCATGACAGTAAACTATTATGGTCCTTCGGCACGAGTTTCTAAAATATATCTAATATTTATCTAAAATAATGTGATATTTATATATGAAAATTATGGGTTGTTATGGTTTGTATTATAGATAAATATTTAGTCGATATTTAGAGAATAGGATTAGAAAAAAATTTGTGAAATCCCTAGGTATATTATGAAGTATTTTTTAGGGATATAGATAGCAATATCTTTAAGGATATGTCCAAGAATAATTATATATACAGGAAAATATTTTGAATTTTAGAGATCGATAGAGGAATGGTTTTCGAAGATATTATTTCCATGTTTTGATATTAGAAGTTAATGTAGCTCTAGAAAAGAGGTACTTAGGGGAAAAACTATAATACTGAAAGATTAATCTTGACACAATCTTGACTTGGTTCATGATAAAGTGCCTTGCTGCACACATGGCTTGACACTCTGAGGGGTTTTATTTGGAAAATCAAAAATTCTCTACAAACCTTCATAGAGGAATTAAATTAAGACCATGAATGATGTAGGTTAAACCTATGATGTCCTATATTTAAAATAAATGTGTCTAAATTTAAATATCATAGATGTTTTTTTTCACTAAGGCTATTATTTCTCACAGTATGTTTTTTTTGGTTGAAGGATTAAACTAAAAGAAATAATTTTAATGATAAAGGTGAGGGAAACTATAATGATTTTACACATAATCATACAAATTGTATAATTACTGGAGAGATAGATATTGTAATTATTACTTATTTGGTTCCACGATATATGATCAAAAAGGTAAACTTCGATGAGATTCATAAATCAAGAAAGAAGATAAAAATGATCTTTTATGAAACAAATTATGGTAGTGATCATTATTAAAAATATATTCTGATTCTGGTATGTAATGAATTTGGAAGGAAGATCCTAGAATAATGTCTCAAATGGAGGGGAAGATGTTATCTACATGGAAAACAAGGTAATAGATTGAAAATTGGTTGAAGAGTTAAATGTATTAATTGTAGGGAACATAGGAAATATCAAACAGAATTCCTTGATCAAAGAATTAACTTATTGAGGAAGTAATGAACTATTACATGTCATTCATTAAAGATGAATTATGGAAGAATTTATTTATTAGGATTCATTAATTATGTAGTAGAAGTAGTTTGACAATGTTATTTTTGTTATAATAATCATGAAACAATTATAGATTTCATTATTTTCTGATGTATATTTATATATCCATGTTTGAAATAACATAATAATTATATATACCATCATGGGTTTTTCAGTTTATGGTTGATCATATGTTTAAATTCATTGAAACACATTTTGAGATTTCATATAGTGGGAATTTTTCAAGATAAAGGATTTTCTTTTTTGGATATACAACTATTTGTTTTTTTGTTTTATTTTCTAGTGAGTAATTACTTTAGACATTTTGGACATATGATGAATGTTACTAAAAAATTTAAGATTTATCTTATATTTTATATTTATGTATTTTTGGTTGTAGATGATCACGTTATGATGTTATCACGCTTTCTTTCTATAAGAAAAGATTTACCAGTTGATCCTATTTCCAAAATATACATCAATGAAATTGTAAGGTTTCATGGGGTGTGGATTTTTTTATCTTACTAATACCTATATGTTTACCATAATTATATTAGGGAAGTCCTCATCATGATATCGATACATAGTATATTTTCAACATTAAATATCATCCTCATACATATGGACAATGTAAGAGAACAATTCAACCTCAAGAAGATATGGTAAGATCTTCTTCCGTGGATTTAAAAGGTCATGGGGATGAAAACCTTCCACATTTGGAGTTTTCTTGCAACAATAATATTCAATGGATCATATTGATGGATCCTTATGATGCCCTATATGGAAAAAGGTATTGAACTGCAATGTACTAGAATAGTTTTTTTGAATGAAATCTATTTGGACATGATCAATCTAATTAGTTATCTGAGAAGGATAGATCCATTCAGTGAAGTGTACTATTAATAAAAAACTGACCGAAATGTTATTCAAATAATCATCAACATTATATAGAATTTGAAGTTGGTTGTAAGTTATTTCAATGAATATCACTATTGAAGAAATACTGTCAAACTAAAGCCTAGGTATATCAATCCATTTAAAATACATGATCAAATCAAGAGAGTCCCTTATTATTTGGTGCATCTACTAAACCTCTATTAGATTCATTATGTGTTATATATACCTATCCTAAGAAATTACACACCTGATTCATAACATGTACTAATCTCTGAAATCATACCACTAGAGAAAGATATTACATATGAATAATAATTTATAGAGATTCTATATCATACAGAGAAAATTCAATGAAAAAAGACCAGTTTCCTAGTTAATGTTTTATGGAGGACCACCAATTAGAAAATGCTATGTGGGAAACTAAGGATGTAATCCGGGAGAGGTATCCTGATATGTTGGTATTCGAGTGAATAATTTTGAGAGTGAAAATAATTTTAAGGGGGTAGAATATAACATGATTATAACTTTAGATATCATGTCTCTTTAAAAAATTCTATTACATAGATGGACAATACTACATAGAACATTGATATTTAACAAACCGTGATAATATATTGTAGTATTAATATATAATATGATAGTTATAACCTAGCTATTAATTAGTAAGGTTATAATATTATTAAATAATTTATGAAATTTATGTAAATATCCTACTAAATATATATGTATTAATAAATTCATAGTAAATAATACTTCAATTGATGGTAATGTTTTTTATTCTTCAAAATATGTTTTCTCCAAAAAGTTTTTTATGAGTGAATATTATTAAAAATTCCAGATATTTTCAAAAAACCGGGGGTAAAAATTAATTAATTTTTTGAACTTATAAATTCCAATTTATCCTAGGATATATTTTTAATAATGTTTAGAAAAAATTATAATTTTTATTGAATAGTAAAAATAAAGTTATATATATGAAATATGGTATCTTCTCTGACATCATTAAAGAATATTATGGATTAAAATTTTTTGTATGTTAGAATAATATTAATATAATCAAAAAATAGTTCAAAATATACAAATTATAAATTATTTCATAATATATATGGAAATAATTTTTAATGCCACTGCAATTATTGTATTGCCTTAGAAAAGTAATATTCTGTGCGTTTTATATATTATTTGGGAGGTAACAAGTATTATAAAAAATTATTAATTTCATATCATGCATTAAAGATGATTTGTACTGATAGTTTATGATTTTGGACTTATATAAAAATAATCTACTCCAAAATCTTGTGCGACACATACACAAGGCTAAAAAAGATCAATTAACCCAATAAATAAGTTTTCATGACATGGATAAAAATTAATTTACATAATGATTGAATATAAAGGATTATCTTGAGCATAATTACATTAATTTTAAGAGATTAATTTTTTTTAATTTTAATTTATGAAATAATTACCTTATGTAATTATGAAATAGTGACACAATGCTTTTTCAACCAGAAGAAAAATAAAAAACAATGATTTAAAAACTCTAAATTCAAAATGATAAGAACCATTAAATAAATCATATACATAACTAAATATTATTTGAGGAATATATACGGTCAATAATTAATCATGAGTAAAATTTATAAGCTTTTCTGACCAAAAGGATGAGATTAAGACCTTTATAGTATTATATTTAACGAAATGTCAAACATGCCACACTCTTTTTTATATAAGTGTAATAATTTTAAAATGGTATTATCTTAGGTATATGTTCAATGATATGTATTATTTTTACATATAATATATCTTCCTTCCTCATTTTATTTTTCTTAAAATTTTACTGAATAAATAATTACATTAAAGATTACACAACACAGATATAGTAATTATTTAATTAATAGAAAAATAATGTTATTGATATTAAAAATGTTAAATAAAATATAGATTTAGATAAGTAATGTAATTCATGAATGTTATAAAATACCATCACATTTTCATAATATAATAAAATTGATTTTTTGAACATGAATTTTTGTATTGGTTTGTTTGAAAGACTAAGTAATCGATAATATAAAAATTGAAAAAAATAATATTTATGGGATTAATATTCCATTAAATTATATAAAAATTATAAAAAATTAAAAAAGAAAAATGGGATAACATATTTTACCAAATGTAATCCCATATGAATTTATAGGCCATTTGGAATCTTCTGCATCTCAAATATTCTGAATATATTTTAACATTTTAAGAAATTATAAAAGTTACCATCACATAGGTTATAAAAGGAATCCATATCTATAACTTTTTAATACCACTTGGAGGATTCTAGATCAACCATAATATATAAAATTATCTTATGATCTTCATTATCCACATTTTGGATGTTCTGTTCTTTTCAAAAGTCTATCCTTATATCCCATTACATGATATCAAAAGGATTCATTTCGAAGGGGATGAGGTTAAATAACATTCAATAAAAGTTAGATTTATGGTTAGTATAAGTCACAAATATCTATTCTTTTCAAAAGTCTAACCTTATATCCCATTACAGGATATCGAAAGGATTCATTTCTAAGGGGATGAGGTTAAATAACATTCAATAAAAGTTGGATCTATGGTTAGTATAAGTCCCAAATAATAAACATTTCATAATATGGACTTATGTCAATAATTCAAATTTAGGATCCTTTTAGGTTAATATTTTTAAAGTGTGAGGCCATTATTATTACATATCATCCCATAATCATATAAGAGGTTACAATAAAAACAATATCCATTCTTTCCACCTATAGAAACCCTTTTTAAAATAAGACATGATTTTCTTTCTTGATATAAATATTTTTGACTTATTATTTTTTTACTCATACATAATTCCATGTGGAAACATTTTAAAAAATTGGGATGTGCAAAAAAACTCAGTAAGGGATAAAATAAGGAATGGAAAAGTTAGTCCATGAATATTTATAAACCCATGAAATCATAAGAATCCTGAAAAACCTCAAAGAAATAATAGATCATAAATGTAAATTTTCTAATTCCAATCATACTTACATTGTAGCTTTCACAACTATATAGGGAGTAACCTTCATGGTTATGTTTGGAATACCAAAACCTTATATTCCATGAATCCCTTAGGAGAAACCTTATCCATTAACTCTATCTCATTACCCAATGCATTAGAGAGCTATCAGAGTCTCACCTTCCCTCAGTTTTTCATATAACCACCCTTATACATAATCAATTCCTAAGAATAATAACATAATTATAACACAATAACAAGAATAAATGAAAAATAACATTTCTAGATTACAATAACAAGATATCATTTCTAGACATTGATATAATCAATTCAATCTCAAAACCATTTTCAATACCAAAAAAATGGTATTTCCTTTTCTTTTAAAAAAACATTATGACTTTTAGAGGATGAAAAATAAAAAATAATAGTCACGATTGTGGAAAGGTCACTGTCACCACATACAATTAAAAAAATTTCTCTTTATCATTTAGTAAAATTATTAATAAAAAAATATACATTTTAAATGTGTTTGAATGAAATTAAATGTAAAAGTGGTTTATTATACATCGTGATAAAGGGAGATGTGTATAATGATAAATTATGTATCCATGAAAGTAGATTTTGAAAAAAAATACTTTACCATGAGTCTGAATCATCGCATAAAATCATTATATTCTTGAATAATAAACATAGATTAATTTATAAATTATTGAGATCATTTTTCATTTTCATTATTATTATTTATTACTTATTACCTTGTTATAAAAATTACACAATTATTTAAGTTCATATCAGATGTTTGTCAATATTTGGTACTTGAGTCAAAAATGAACATGCTTTTGATGAAACTAATCCACATGTTTATAATTCCATCAAATCTATAATATTATTAATGAAATTATTGTAACTATTATTCATTAATTATAGAATTAAATAAAACCATGATGTGTGGGTGTAAAAAAAGGAACATTGTTATAATCCTGGAGATGGTCAGCCAAATGTACGCTGGAGTAGCATTTTCCATTTTTCATTGATCATTATGGAAATAATTTATGTTTTATTTTATCATTACATAATGATCATAACATCATTAATATCATATAAATCATTGTATTATACTTATATTTATTATAAATGTGATATAGATAATAAAAACAAGTCACACAATGTCATGGATGTGATAATTCACATGTACGCATGAATGCCATTATCATTTTTATGCACATGGAAAGTAAGAATGTAATTGTTATATTTTTGAAATAGAATGCCTTATATTTCTTGAATATGAAATATGAACATAAATTCAATTATTATAACAAGTTTTGAGACATGATTATGAAAAACGAGTATGGGCGATTTGTCGAGCTAATAGTTCACGCGTTTGAATGCATGATTAATTTCCTTCCCATTTAATGGAAGTGGAGATGAATTGATGTGATGATAGAAACATAATAAAAAATAATTATATTCATTATAATGTATTTATTATCTCATCAGGGTTGGATAAGACTTAGAGGAAGTTGAAGAAGAAATAAAATTGAAATACGTAAAGAAAACAATATTGCTTCTATGGTATATAATTTTTAATGGACATTTTAACACCTCAAAGAAGGGTGTTATGCCTAAACTAAGGCCTCAAAAAATGGGGAGGGATTCTTGGAAGGTGTTTGGGTAGATATAAGATGAACTAAAAGGATTTGGAAGTGTGAGTATTAGAGAAGAGAAGGTGATTGTTTATAGGAGAGGGTAGGGGAACCCTTGGAAAAAATTAAAATATTAAATTAATAGAAATTATTTTTTTAATACAATTGATTCCCACTTGAGATATGTCAAATATATGATGAGTATTGTTTGAAATTTTCTCATCCAATAATTGTTTTGGCGAGTGTTGTGTCACATAAAGTATCTGGTCGCCATCAAAACAAACACCAAACCCTACCCATGCCCAGCCCCGAAGGGCGATCCTGATCCCCATGGGTAGGAACAAGTTCCCCAGTATCATAAAATTAAAATTGGGAACGATTTACCCATGTTTATAAACATTAAATTACAAACAATTCTAAATAAATAAATCTATATTTATAAAAAAACCATCTTTTAAAATAATTCAATACTGAATTACTTGGTTTTAAACAACTCTCAAAGACAATAAAAAATGAATACAACAAAAAAATACTTTCCAAGATCGTCCACATGGTGAGAGGCACCGCACTCAAGCCATCTCCACAACACTGCACTATGATGTACATCTAAAAACGATCTGTTGGCACAAAAGCTATATCCAAACCTGCGACAAAAATAACCATGTCTACTTACACCCAAAGGTGTAAGTAGGGTATGAGACGAAGCCCAATAAGATACCATCACTAAGAGATCCCATGTGATAAATATTCAAAGAAAAAAATCATGCATGTTTTTAAGACTTGAAATGATCAGAACAATTTCTAAAAGATGCACTTAAATAAAAGTAGTTTTCAAGTTGGATATTTTAAAGAATCAACACTTTTAAAAATAATACCTACACTACGAAATATTCCATCCAACCATACCATATGCTGATTGTAAGCACAAATTAATGAACGAACACATGAAATGGGATTGTAACCCATAGGAACTAGCTTACGTTGGGTCCTAGCTACCTCATATCTCGGCATGAGTAATCATCACAATATCTATTCTTTTGCAGTCGAGACACTAGTTGGGAGCATACCCATAACCTAGTGGTCACCCATCATCATCATCATCATCATCACGATCATAGTTTAGTTAGTTTTTTAAGAATCAAACTTGCTATGTGGAATTGAGGCTAAACCCCGTGGGATCACTAGCAGAATAGTACACGTCCACCCACCTAGATACCCAGGTTTTCCTCTTATGCTCAAACATGTTCAACAAGTAAAAAAATATAATATGCACATTATAATACCACATACTCATAAAACATTCAACAAACATCCCACATGTTTATAACACGAGTCACATAATCCAATTATTTATTAAATTGAACTTTTAAATCATACCCACACCAAAATATCCCACAACACATTTCATATTTCCTTAACACTTCCCGAAATCCATTAAACAATTTCATAAAACCATTACATGATAGTAAGACTCACATAATATCCCACACACACATCAAATAATACTTCATTAATCAACAGAATTCATTTCTCACATCACACCCCCACAAAACTGCACACAAATTTGTTTTCCCCTCTCTTTCCATTTGATAAAACATTTGAGAAAATTATAAAACTTTATGAAAATGTTTGAAATATTAAAACACCCCTGGACCTTTAAAATACAAATTTTAGGTGAACACACTAACCCAAACAGTACATATACACCATTTTACAACTTTTTTTAACCAAATAACACATTTAAAATTTTCACAAAACAATCCAAAAGGGTTAAACTATTTCATGCACACAAAACCCATTTCAAAACCCCCATTCAAGGCCAGAATCACACCAAGACCCTACCAAAGAAAAATTGGAAGCTCTTTCAACCTTTATTAAACCATTATTAAGTACTATTAACTCACCTCAAATTATACCACAAAATATACACATGAAAAACACACATTTTCATAAAACACATTCAAGGAGTGAAACAAGATTTTACACATGAAACCTACTCAATCACCATCTTTTAAACCCAAAATCACTAAAATAACCTAAAATATTATAATTCAAAGCCCAAAAATATTTAACAAACCATTTTCATATGTTATAACATCAACCCTAAAGATTACCACAAGGTTTACACATAGAAAACACCCAATTTGAAACAAAGTGAAACTATAAAATTAAATGGTTAACAAACTATATAAAAAATGGTTATCTCAAAATCCACAGAATATGAAGATCATTTAAAATAAATAATTCAAGAATGATAACTCATAAAAAAATGAGTACACCTGGAATCTTCTACATTTTGAATCAAAACACCTATGTTTTGGTGAAAAACATCAACCACACCACCTCCACATCTCAAGGTAGTGAAATACAACCTAAAACACCAATATTTGACAACAACCCCAAATAATAAAACCCTATGTACAAAACCTAACTTCTGGCCATTTTAGAACATCATGAAAGGGGGAGGAACCCCAAAATAGAAGGAGGAAAATGAAGAGAAAAACACTTAAAAAAATATTGAGAAACTCGGCCCAAATCCACCAATATTTTAATATTTCAGTAACACAAAATCGTAGGGATTTTTGAAGGAGTCATATTAGGTTATCTAGGGATTAAATTTTTGGAAAATGTGTGAAAATTGACGTGGTTATGAGAGAAACATTTTACCTCTTCATATCTGTGAGGTTTCAGAACGATTAAGAATGATCTCCCTAATCTGCGGGAGAGATGAGCTCTGAAGAGGGAGAGAAGAGCATGTGAGCACGCATTGGGTAAGTGGGATTGGGTGAGAGTTTGAATAATATAAAAACCATGACAAATTAATGTGACATCAAATAATTTTAAAAAATAATTTAATATAGGAAATTGGATTTTGGGATAGTCCAATACCTTAATTAAAAACCTAAATACATCATTGTTATGGACTCCTATGGGGTCCAAATTGATATGTTGATTTTACAATACCTGAGGATTACAATAGGGAAGTGTAATGGGTGATTTTTTTTGAAAAATTATGGAGTTATAAAAGAATAAAAATTTATTCTTAAATCTGGAAATGGGCTTATAGTTTAGACCAAATATTGAAAACCCACAATTTCTACCAAAATGAATGGGAAACCCTCAAAACAAATAATGAATGGAAATTAAATGAAAAATAATAGTATAATAAATCATGGATGTGACAATTCTACCCACTATAAAACTTTCCTCCCCAGGAATGCCATAGCTAGGACAATGGAAAAAACCAAACCTAACCAAAAGGCCAAAATGGACTTGTTTCTCATGATTTTCCCACCCCCAAAAAGACAAAACACCTCTAATTGATCAATCAAAGAAGGAATAATCTCAATTACTAAAACATATACCGCATTCATTAAATGATCAAAACAATTCAGACATTATCCCAATAGAAAACTATTCAAACACTCTCCGAATAGTACTCAAGCAATTTTCTCCAACAAAAAACACCAACAAAAAATATTACACTTACCTTGCTATAAAAAAACCACTGGGAGCTCTATTATCCCATTGTTTACCCAAGGAATAGGTTGGTATATATATTTCTCTTATTTATAATACTAATCACAAAGAAAATACCATGGAAGAATCTATGTTACTAGTACACTAAGTCCCAAATGGGCTCCCCACTATAAGCGTCAACTTTAATTTTCCAGAGACAGAATCATGGCACTAACAATGGATGCCCGAATTGACTCCCTAATACATAGGGTATAGTTCAATTTTAAATTTAAAAAGGAACTAACATGATAATCTTAGTGGGACTCCCCAATAAAAGAACAAACAATATCAATGGACCAGCATTGGATGACATAGAATGACCCAGAATTTAAAGAGTTACGATGACGCACGGTTTTTCTACACGGTATGGGAAACTGTGTGCTAAATATATGGATCCTTCTATCTGTAGAGTTTTCTAGGGGATGTTTACTACTAACCATGCACTCTGCCAATCGAGCCATATTTCTAACATTTCTACAAAAACTCTAAATGGGAGAAAAATTTACAATGGGTGATAACATTTAAACGAGGTCCTCCCACCTTTTTCAATCAAACGAGATCAATAAATGTATGATGATGATGCTAGATGATTAAACCACTCCGATCATTCATATTATGTATAATAATTTGTAAAACAGTTTGAATGACCCCAGGATTTCCCCTGACTATGTGCCAGATTCTATTCAGGACCAATTGATGGAGCTCAAAGGATTGATGCATCTTCTGCCTTGGAGTTATGCTTTGGAAACACCTAAAAGAAACTTCTTCTTTCAGTTCAACAAAAAACTACACCATAATCCCAGACAAGATTACAAATACATAATAGAATCCAAACTCATCTTTCCTTCACCTTGCATTTAACTGAAACAAGGGCTTAGAATATTTACACACATCACCCCTTGTTTCATTGGATGAGACCTAAAAGGAGGAAGGGAAATATAGAAACAACTTCCTATAAAAAAAGGATGTTGATATTTCCCAAAATGAGAGACACTTCTGACAAAACAAATTTATCATACGAGGTAAATGAAGAATAAGAAATATTTGATATTTATTAATATTTTGGAATTAAATATTAATTTTACTTTAAAAGGGTTTTTATATTCGATAGCGTACCCGATATGCAACAACAGGTTTCTTTGGACTCTTATGTTGCACACTAATAATATAATATTATTATATTAAATTGTAGTTAACTCCTAGCCGTTTTATTGTTAGTAACAAATGAAACTAACTACAATATGATTATACATGTTTTTAAATGTATTTATATTATCCAATAAAAAGGTAGAGGCTTAAAATGTGAATGAATCTAATTGTAAGAAAAATTTACATTAAAAGGCCGATTTATCACATTTTAATGGAGAACCCTCTTTAAATATAGTTTTGGTAACTTTAATACATTATAATTGACCATATAAAATCATTATTTAGAATGGGGACATCAAATTTTACTTTGGGTAATTGTTTGGTATTTTTCTGATAAAGTTCATTTTTTAATAAATAGTGAAAAATATTGCATTTTAATTCAAAAGAACCTTTTAATATAATATATTTATAAGGTTAGATTATCTTTTTAGTTGGTTTTATGGTTTAATTAAAATATATTTTTACCATTTAATCCAATTCTGTTCAATGGAATTAATTTCACTTTGAAATTGGACAAAAACAAGTATCAATCTTTTGATAGTTATTGTTTCTTAAAAACATGGTATTTTTTAACAAAGGGAATTAATTTTTAAATTAATTAATGACACTTCTATGATTTGAATTTGGAAAAATAGGCATCAATTATTAATTCATAATATCAATTATTACTTAGGCTGATTTTTTGGTATTTTTCTGAAAAACTTCAATTTTAGATGAATAGTGAATGTAGTTAGTAGTAGTTAAAAACAGACTTTTGAATTTAAATGAAAATATACCACTTCTATTAATTTAATTTGGAAAATTTGAAATTCGTGGTTGTTATGAAGAAGTAAAATTTGGTTCAATAAGATGAAAATAATTTGTGGTGAATAGTGACTTTTGACTTTTATTTACCGCGGTTAAAAGTAAATAGGGTAATTCAAGGTTAAAAGAATATTATAATAATTAAAAATTACCTTAACACTTGTCCAAACCGTATTTTTTGATTCATTTATGAATATGGTCATCTTTGGTCGATTTTGGGACCCCATTAATCCACTTACCAGTGATAATGACAATTTAGATTAATTAACATAAAATAGAATATGATAAAAGAAAATATCTTTTAGTAAATTAATTTTTATATTGGGTTATATAAATTATTTTTTTGTATATAAATATTGAATGGAAATCTAAAACGATTTAATACATGATGGAATTTTTTTTATAATTTATAGACATTGAATAAATTAAATTATTCCTGACACAATAATGACGCAGTATTTACCTCATTAATAAATTATTTTAATAAATTAGATTATAATTATTAAATAATTATCCAAAACATGTCCAATTCTGATTGGATGATTTTCATTTGACCATGAGTAATCTTATATTAATATTTAATTATTTTTTGACCTTTTGAAACCAAAGATAAGTTTATAATAAAATAATAGTGTACCACTTTCCAAAAGAGCCCCCCCCCCTTATAAAAGGAAACCGCTTCTAACCAATTCCTCACACCAATCAAGACATTTTTTTATCCATACTCTACCCAATTAATCACTATATATCTCTATCCTCCCTCTAGAAGCCTTACCTTAGGCATAAGGCACTTCAAGAAGTCCTTTGGTTCAAATAAAAGAGAGTTACCCAAATTAAAGGTAATAGTTTCTCTTAAATTGTTTTTTATATTTTACTTCTAAAACCCTTAAAATCTTTTTATTACTTTATTTTCTAACAACACCAGTATCATCAATATTATAGGATGTTTTTATGATATGTATTACAACTACACTTACACACACCTCCATCAAAAGGATGAAGAACATAATGTTTCTGTGGATGGAAAACTAAGGCCTCATGAAACGAATATTATTCAATTAATTCTTACCGCCTCTCATGGTGCACATTATGATGGAACTATATTTATATATGATATATATTATGTTTATGATTTCCTTATGCTTATGTACTTACCATTTATAGCATGCCTTTATGCTTTCCATAGTTGGTAAATACGATAATCTCATTTGAGGAAATGCAGACTACCGCCCCCGCAAAGTGATTTGATTCATTAATGTGTTATGTTGGATGTATAAAGGATGGAGTTAATGATATTATATATGATATTATAATGGAATTATAATATAACTATGTGTCATTATGTTCTATTTCCATTAAAATAAGAAATAGAAATGAATGTAGCGTTAATGCGTACGTACGGATTATCGTCTCCATAAACGGTGCATTTCATTTCATACCTCTAAATGTTATATACTATTATAATAACATGTATATACTGGATATATATGATATATATGATATCAAAATCATGAATATCATTCTGGATATAATTAACCTTTGACCACATGGACAACTTGTAAATATGAGGTGTTCATTTTTTACTCAAGTACCAAATATCTGCAAAATGAACGTTATTAACATAAATGATAGCATAATGTTCATAACATGGTAATAAGTGATATAAAAGGAATAATAAACTTGAAAAATGTTCTTAAGAAAGTATAAATTGTCTTTAGTTTATTATTCAGGTGATTAAAGAACAATCGAGTCAAGTCAGACGCGAGGTAAGGGAACTTCTTAAGCAAATTTCCGTTATTTGGGTTAATCTCCTACTTTCAAATTATGTTATGTCATGATTATGTCCTATCTTGTTTTTATACTTTCATTATGTGTACATATAGTGAATACTCATAATAGATCTATTTTCTTTACAAAATGATCATTGTAAGGGACTTCGTCTCAATCTCTTTTCATTGAGGCATTTTTAGTTTTATACACAACTTAATTTTATACGGTGTATAAACCCCTTTGAAATTTCATTTTATTCAAAGGAAATATTTTTATACGAAGCATTTTTCTAAAAGTAAAAAAGGAATGTTTCTTTTTTGTATGTAAGCGGTGATAAAAACCTTTCCGCCACCATGAGTATTATTTAATCTTTGGCTTCCTTAACAAGCCCAAATGTAATTAAAAGGAAAAATAAATACCATATACTCTTTTTATGTATTTTGGTATTGAAAATGATTGTGATAATGGATTTATTATTTCAATATCTTGAAATGATATTTTATTATTACAATGTGGAAATTTTATCTTTATTTTATGCTTATGTTATGTGTTATGATCATGTTATGGTTCTTGGGAATTATTTACGTATATGGGTGGTTCTGTGATAAACCTAGGGTGGGTGAGCCTGAGATAGCTCTCCAATGCATTGGGTAACGTGACGGAGGTAAACGTGAATGATTCTCCTAAGAGATTTAAGGAATATAATTTGATGGGTATTCCAATGTAACTCCGTATATAGTTGTGATAGCTACAATCTAAGTATGATATGGATTCCACAAGTTACCTTTATGATTTATGGTTTCTATGCATCATTCATAAATCTTATGGTTTCATGAGGTAAATAAAAGATTTCATGTTTTGTATCTATTTATGAACAAATGTTTTCATTCTTTGTTTTATAACCCTTACTGAGATTTTTATGCTCATCCCAAGTTTTGAAATGTTTTCACAGGACATAAATATGAATAGGGTCAAGGATGGGATCAAGGAAAAGTCATGCTATCTAAAAACTGGAACTAGGCATGACTCTTTTTTTCAAAAGTTTTTATTTTGTGAAAAAATTGATACTGGGTTGAATTGTCTACATGTAATATTCATATTGTTATGTAAATGTAATGACCTAATTCTCTAAAACTCTAAACCTAAAATGATCCACAAAGTTAATTATTCATTTATTTTAATATTATGTAATGTTTAAGGCCGGGTCCTTATAGTTGGTATCAGAGGTCAGTTTAGATATCTTTAGGAGTTAGAGTATTGTCAAATTAATGTCCATAAAGTAATTTATGATAATATTGAAATTGTATAGCATTTATAGATTACCATGTAGCTTTACCTAATATATTTATGTGTTAAGAATGGTTTTTCGTAGAGGAAACAGGGAAGTTGTGATGGGAAGTCATAAAGAGGGAAATGACCTTCCAAATCAACATCCTGATATGGTTAGAATCAAAATTGAACAGTTTACTGTTGTGATTGATTAGTTGATTCAGGTGGCAAATGAAGTTTGTGTTTATGGGTGATATTTCGGTTTATTCAAAAATTAAAAATGAATATGAAAGTCATTTATGGGGTTTCTTGCAAACCGTAAAATAGAAAAACTATTTGGAAAATTCAGAAAGTGAGAGTTTTGGTTAAAACAATTTCTTTCCTTGGTCACATTGTTTCTAAGGATGGAATAATTTTTGATCCTCCAAAAAAGAAAAGGTGTTATTGAATGGCCAAGACCCACAAATATAACCAAGATTCATAGTTTTCTTGGTCTGGCAGGTTATTACTGGAGGTTTGTTGAAAAGTTTGCACGGTTATCTAGTCCAATGACTATGTTAACTAGAAAAGTTGTTAAATTAATCTAGAAAATAGAATCTGATGATTGTTTTCAAGAATTGAAAAGAATATTGGTGAATTATCTAGTTATGGTACTGCCTTTCAGAAATGGTGAGTTTTTTATCTACAGTAATTCTTCGTTCAATGGACTGGGTTGTGTCCTAATGCAAAATGATCAGGTAATTTTTTATGCTTCATGTTAGTTGAAACCACATGATTCAAATTACCCCATACAAGATTTGGAATTAGATTCGGTTGTTTTTGCTTTAAAAGTTTGGAGAAATCATTTGTATGGAGTGAAGTGTGAAATATATACTGATCACAAAAGTTTTAAGTATATATTCACTCAGAAGGAATTCAACATCAGACAGAGGAGATGGTTGGAATTAATCAAGGATTGTGATTGCACGATCCTTAATAATCCAGGGAAATAAAAATAAAGTGGCTGATGCTTTTAACCGAAAATGTAATACCTCATTAACCATGATACGTTTAGAATGAGATCCTTTGTTTTTTGATTTGATGAAGTTTGGAATAGAAGTTGTTGTTGCGGGAAATTATTCTATTTTGTTTCTGGTGTCAATGAAATAATCTCTATCATACAGAATTAAACAAGCGCAGAAGGAAGACAATAAGTTGCAGAAAAAGGTTCTGTTGGTTCATAAAGGTATGTTACCTAATTTTAACATTGATAATGATTATGTTTTGAGATTTGGAAAGAGATTATGTGTGACTTTTGATTCACAGTTGAAGAATGAGTTTATATGTGAAGCTCATAGTTCTCGGTTTTCAGTCCATCCTGGTAGTACTAAGATGTACAATGATCATCGGGAGTATTACTGATGGGATGGAATGATATGAGATATTGTCAATTTTACTATGAAGTGTTTGACGTGTTAGTAGGTTAAAGAAGAATGACAGTTACCAAAAGGAATGCTTCAGCCTTTATCAATGTCAGATTGGAAATGGGAAAATATATCCCTGGACTTTGTCATAGGATTACCAAAGACATCTTGAGGTAATAATGCAATCTGGGTTATAGTTGAATGATTGACTAAATCTGCTCACTTCTTTCCTATTCGAAATACATTTTCTCTAGATCAACTTGCTCGGTTTTATGTTAAAGAGGTAGTCAGGTTGTGTGGAGTTCCTCTCTCCAGTGTATATTATCTTTATCCCAGGTTTACTTCTAACTTATTTAAAGGCCTTCAGAAGTCAGTGGGTACTGAATTAAATTTTAGTACTGCTTTTCTTCTTCAATCAGATAGGCAGTCATAACGAACAATTCAGACCTTAGAGGATATGTTACGTGCTTTCTTTATGGATTACCAGGGAAGTTGGGACAAACATCTTACTTTGGTTGAATCTTCTTATAATAAAAACTTTCATTCCAGTATACAGATGGAACCATTTGAGATATTATATGGAGATCATTATCGAACTTCATCATTCTGGGATGAATTAGGTGAAAAGAAAATGATGTGATGATAATTGGTAGAAGAGATGGCAGAGAATGTTCAGTTGATTCAGAAGCACATGAGAAAAACTCAGAGCAGAAAGAAAATTTATGCAGATAACCGGAGGAAGGATCGTTCCTTTGAGGTTATTGATCATATCTTTCTAAATGTTTCTCCATGGAAAAGTGTGATGTGTTTTGGTAAGAAGGGAAAGTTGAGTCTGAGGTTCATTGGACCTTATGAAATTCTAGAGAAAGTTGGTTCAGTTGCGTATAGAGTGGATTTACCTCCAATTTTATCCGAGGTACACAATGTTTTTCATGTTTTGATGTTGAGAAAGTATATACCAGATCCATCTCATGTTTTAAGCCCAGAGGTAGTTCAATTGGAAGAGAATCTCTCTTATAAAGATCAAACAGTCCAGATTCTTGACCGTAGAGAGAAAGTGTCGCGGAATAAGTTAATTAACCAGGTAAAGGTTTTTTGGAAAAACCATATAGTTGAAGAGGAAACCTGGGAATCTGAAAATGTTACGAGCGATAAATACCCCGACTTATTTTGATAAGTTAAAAAAAATTGCAAGGATGCAATTTCCAAAATGGGGGAACCATGTAACATGCCAGGTAAATGAAGAATAAGAAATATGTCATATTTATTAATATTTGTGAATTAAATATTAATTTTACTTTAAAAGGGTTGATATGTTCGATAGCGTACCCGATACAGAACAAAAGGTTTCTTTGGAATCTTACGTTGCACACCAAAAATATAATATTATTATTTTAAATGGTAGTTAACTCCTAACCATTGTATTGGTGGGAATGAATTAAACTATCTAAAATATGATTATACATCATTGTTAAATGTATTTACCTTATCCGATAAAAATTTATAGGCTAAAAATGTGAATGAATCTAATTTTAAGCATAATTTACATTAAAAGGTGATTTATCACCTTTTAATGGAGAACCCTCTTTAAATATATTTTTGGTCACCTAAATACATTATAATTTTCCAAATAAAATCCTTCTTTAGAATAGAGTCATCAAATTTTATATTGGGTAGTTTTTTGGTATTTTTCTGATAAAGTTCATTTTTTAATGAATAGTGAAAAATATTGCATTTTAATTCAAAATTTCCTTTTAATATAATATATTTATACGGTTAGATTATCTTTTTATTTGGTTTTAAAGTGAAATTGAAATATATTTTTACCATTTAATTCAATACTGGTCATTGGAATTAATTTCAATCTGAAATTGGACACAAACAAGTATTAATATTTTGATAGTTATTGTTTCTTAAAAACACATTATTTGTTTTAACAGCGGGAATTAATTTTTAAATTAAATAATGCCACTTACATGTTTTGAATTTGAAAAAATAGACATGAATTTTGAATTTGTAATATCAAATAATTCTTAGGCTTAATTTTTTGTATTTTTCTGAAAAACATCAATTTTAGATGAATAGTGAAACCACTTAGTAGTAGTTAAAAAACTAACTTTTTAATTTTAATGAAACTTTGCCACATCTGTGAATTAAATATAAAAAATTTGACATACATAGTTGTTATAAAGAATTAAAATTTGGTTCAATATGATGAAATTAATTTTTGGCGAAAAGTAACTTTTGAATTTTATTTACCACAGTTAAATGTAAATAAGGTTATTCAAGGTTAAAAGAATATTATAATAATTCAAAATTACATTAAAAATTTTCCAAACGTTATTGGTTGAGTCATTTACGACCATGGTCATCTTTGGGTCAATATTGGGACCCAATTGAGCCACTTGGGAGTGATAATGTCAATTTAGATTAATTAACTTAAAGGAAAATATGATAAAAGAAAATATCTTTTAGTAAATTAATTTTTAAAAGGGGTTATATAAATTAGCTTTTTGTCTATAAATATTCATTGGAAATCTGGAAATATTTTTTACATGAAATTATTTTTTTATAATTTTTAGACATAGAATAAATTAAATTATTCATGACACAATAATGATGCAGTATTTACCTCATTAATAAATGATTTAAATAAATAAAATTATAATGATTGAAATAATATCAAAAACATGTAAAATTCTGATTGGATGATTTTTTTTCGACCATGAGTCATCTTATCTTCATCTTTAATGACTTTTGGACCTTTTTAAACTGATGATAAGTTTATAATAAAATAATATTTTCACACTTTCCAAAAGAGCCCCTCCTCCCCCTTATAAAAGGAGACCACTTATAACCAAATAATCACACCTATCAAGCCATTTCTCTCATTATAAATCTGCCCAATTAAGGTCCCTACATCCCTATACTCCCTCTAGAAGCCTTACCATAGGTAGAAGGCACTTCAAGAAGTCCTTTGGTTCAAATCAAAGGGAGTTACCCAAATTAATGGTAACCGTTTTTCTTAAATTGTTTTCTTTTATTTTACTTCTCAAACCCCTAAACTCCTTTTATTAATTTCATTTGTAAAAACACCAGTATCCTCAATATACTAGGATATTGTTATTATAAGGACCCAAATTACATTTACACACACCACCATCTAATGGATGAAGAACATAATGTTTCTGTGGATAACAAACTAAGGCCTCACGAAATGATGATTGTTCAATTACATCTTACTACCTCTAATGGTGTCGATTATGATGGAACTGTATTTATATATGATATATTTTTTTATTATTATTTCCTTATGCTTATGTACTTCCCATTTATAACATGCCATTACTGTTTCCACAGTGGGTAAATACAATGATCTAATTTGAGGAAGTGCGGACTACCACCCCATCAAAGTGATTTGATTTGTTAATGCCTTATGTGGGATGTATAAAAGATGGATTTAACAATATTATATATGATTTTATACTAGAATTATAATATACCTATGAATCATTATTTTTTATTTCCATTAAAAATATAAATAGAAATGAAAGTAGCGTTCCTGCGTACGTACGAATTACCATCTCCTTGAACGATGCATTTCTTTTCTTAGCTCTAAATATTATGTAATAATATAAATTATGTATATAAAGGATATATATGATATATATGATATCCAAATAATGAATATAATTTTGGATATAATGAACCTTTGACCACATGGACAACTTGTAAATATAATGTGTTCATTTTTTACTCAAGTACCAAATATTGACAAAATGGTAATAAGTGATATAAGTGGAATAATAAATTAAATAATAACATAATGTTGATAAAATGATAATAAGTGATATAAAAGGAATAATAAATTTGAAAAATTTACTCAATAAAGTATAAATTTACTTTATTTTATTATTCATGAGATTAAAGAACGATCGAGTCAAGTCGGACGTGAGGTAAGAGAACTTCTTAACCCAATTTCTGTTCTTTGGGTTAATATCTTACGTTAAAATTATGTCATGCTATGATTATGTCATATCTTGTGTTTATACTTTCTTTATGTGTACTTATAGTGAATAAACATAATATATCTATTTTATTTACAAAATGATCTTCGTAAGGGACTTCGTCTCAATCTCCTTTCATTGAAGAATTTTTAGTTTTATAGACGACTTTATTTTGTACAGTGTATGACCCCCTTTGAATTTTCGTTTTATTGTAAGGGAATATTTTCATACGAAGCATTTTACTAAATGACAAAAAGGAATGTTTCTTTTTTTAAATAAGCAGGGACAACAACTTCTTCTCCACTATTAGTATTATTTTATCTTTGGCTTCCACAACATGCCCGAATGTTTTTAAAAGGAAAAATAAATACCATATACTCTTTTTACGTATTTTGGTATTGAAAATGATTTTGAGAGTGGATTTATTATTTCAATAGCATGAAATGATATTTTATTGTTATAATGTGGAAATTTTATCTTTCCTTTATGGTTATGTTATGTGTAAGGATAATTTTATAGTTCTTGGGAATTATTTACGTATATAGGTGGTTCCATGATAAACCTAGGGTGGGTGAGCCCGAGATTTCTCTCCAATTCATTGGGTAACGTGACAAAGGTAAACATGAATGTTTCTCCTAATAGAATTTAGGAATATACTGTGATTGGTATTCCAGTGTAACTCCCTATGTAGTTGTGATATCTAAAATGTAAGTATGATATGGATTCCACAAGTTAACTTTATGATTTATGATTTCTATTCGTCTTTCATAAATCTTATGATTTCACGATTTAAGTAAAAGATTTCATGCTTTGTATGTATTTATGAACAAATGTTTTCATTCATTGTTTTATAACCCTTACTGATCTTTTTATGCTCATCCCCTGTTTTGAAATGTTTTCACAGGACTTAAAGATGTATAGGGTCATGGATGGGATCATGGAAAAGTCATGCTATCTAAATCCTATATCTAGACATGACTCTTTTTTTCAAGAGTATTTATTTTGTGAAAAAAATAGATTCTGGGTAGAATTGTCTACATATAATATTCATGTTGTTATGTATATGTGATGACCTAATTATCTAAAACACTAAACCTAAAAAGACCCTCAAAGTGAATTATTCATTTATTTCAATATTGTGTAATGTTTAAGGCTGGGTCATTATAACAAATACTAAAAAGAAATTGTACTAATTCAACATTACAGTAATATGATCAATCGACATGAAAACGCATCACCAAACATGACCAATACGACTGATAGAAACAATACATTGAGGTGGACATTATGCAATGTCCCCAAACATCACACAATCTCAGAAAATGGCCATAAAACCCTCTCATGAACTTATTTCCCACACTGGTGGTTTAATGTAATCCCCTTCATTGAAGAGACTAAGAAGTACCCATAGGCCCTCTTAGACACCATACAAGTAATTATCCCCACAAACAACCCAAGACAACTTACACCATTGAAGACATAGGTAACATAAGAAATTAATGCCTCTTTTAAAATTATACGAGAACTGTCCTGTTACATGGGGATCCAAAAAACCAAGATGGAAAGGGTTATGATTGATTCTACAAATATTTGAGAAAAGATTCATTATATTGATCAACTAGAAGATTTTCCAGCGGCAAAACAATCTGACTTTCACTTTACTAATGTACTAACCCTTAATGGGGGCGTACCTTATCCAATGTGAAAACCCAAGGACCCAACAAAACTGGTACATTGGTCAAGAAATTCCACAAACTATATTCAAACAAATTAATGGAACCACTATAAATGAATCCTGAAACATTTCTCAGAAGAGACCACTAACTAGCCCTTCAACCCTGCATACCGACCAAACACAAACCCAAAACACAGTTCAAACTAGAGTGGTTCTTCAAATCAAAACATCCCACAACATAAACATTTTAAATAACACATAATACACAAAATACCAAACTAGCCATCAAGACATCAAGTTTTCCATTAAAACATTTCTTTGAAAACAAAAGCTTCAACGGTTAGCGTATCCACCAATGGTACCCCATGGGTCTTACAAATGCATGTTTTTGTTCCACATCAGGCCCCTACTCATATCCATCCTGACACTCATCAAGTCATTCCATTATGAATCCATCATCCCATATAAAACCATGCATGTCATCTCTCATGAAAACACCGAAGGTTAAAAAAAATTATTTCCACTTTTAAAAACCAAAACAATGAACCAATACTTCCTTTATCTCAAAACTACAAACCAAGAAATTAAAATCACAATAATTACAATGAGTAATATATTTCAATTCATATTAATAAATTTCAAAACATCTCATCTCATTAAAACCCCTTTCAAGAGTTAAGAAAACTCTAGTGGGAACACTTTTCCAAAACCGACATTAATAAGATTTCTTACTTTCAAAACAGGTTTAAACACAGTAATTTCAATTTCAAAAAATTTCTGAAAATTTATTTCCACCATTTCAAAAATAAAACCATTCACAATTTATTTGAAAATAATTTCACAGAAACTTTATGCTTCTTTAAACCATGACATTTTTTTAGAAAACCGAACATCCAAGATTTCAAAACTAAAGAACACAAGACAATGAAAGAGAAAACCAGTTTTAGTGGGTGACATGAACATATGGTTGGATTCCACAATCCAATAACTTCACTATCCTAGATAGTACTCTAGGGAAATATCCCCAGCTCTAAATGTCTTTCCAGGACTAGTGAGCTCACTGAAACCATTAAACCAACAATCTTTTCATTTCCCCTAATCATCATCAAACCAAGAAAAACAAAGGACTCAGACAGGTCCCGACTTCCCCTAGTGACTTGAATCACATCATGGGGTGTTCTGGCCATGCACACTACCTATAAAGAGAATATAAGGTCTCGAAATTCCAAAATCTAGAAAATCATGATTGTTCCCTATATAACATGACCAAGAAGTGGGAACATACTTTGATACCTTTTTTTCACGAACATAATCTGGTCTCCATCAAAACAGGCACCAAACCTTTCCCGTGACAAGGCCAAAAGGGAGTTCACAATCCGTAGAGGCTGGACTATGTTCCAGGGTATCATTAATCTGATATTTGGAATGATTTACCTATGTTTATAAACATACAATGACAAAAGAGTCTAATAAATCCATCCTTTATTTTTCAAACAAAATCATATTTTACTAAATTTCAGAACTTAATTACATGGTTTAAAACAACTCTTAAAGACTATAACGAATGAATAAAAACAAAGTGAAAATCTCATGAACCTCCACATATATATATTCACCACCTTCATGCCATATCCACAACACCGCATCATGATGGACCACAAAAAACCCAAACTGTTTCCACAAAAGCTGTACCCAAACCTATGGAAAAAATAAACTAGTCTACTAACACCTAAAGGTGTAAGTATTGTGTGATAAAAATCCTACTAGGACACCACCACTAAGAGATTACATGTGATAAATATTTAAATATGAAACATATTCATGTTTTCAAGAAATGAAATGCTTGTAACAATTTCTAAAAGATGCAACTTAAATAAAAGCACTTTTCAAGTGGGATATCTCAAAGAATAAAAACTTTTAAAAATTATTCAAATGCTACCAAATTTTACAGCCAAACATACTGTATGCGAATAGTACGCAGAAAGTAAGTATTGTGCACAAGCAATGGGAATGTAACCCCTAGGCACTAGCACACTGTGGGTCCTAGGTACCTATTATCTCGATGAGAGTAACCATCATAATATTCATTCTCATGTACATGTTCCGCTTGTAGGGAGACCACCCTTAAACTAGTGGTACCCATCATCATCATGTTCATTATATTCTAGTTATATTTTTAAGCGTCAAAGTTGCTACATGAAACTAAGTCTATACCCCATGGGATCATAAGCATAATATTACTTGTCGACCAACCAAGATACATTGGTCTCCCTATTGTGATCAAACAAGTTCAACATGTCACGAGATATAATTTTCACATGAAAATACATCTTCCACATCTAAAATTCACCAAATATCCCACATATATATCATAAAAGTCACATAATCCACTTTTTCAATATAATTCATTCTGAAATCATACTAACACCAAAACAGCCCACAAAACTTTTCAAATTTCTTTAACACTTCCCCCAAATCCTTTAAGCAATTTTATAAAGATTTTAAAATATATTAAATCTCACTTAGCATCCCAAAATAACATAAAATAATACTTTTTTCATCAACAAAATTCATTTGGAACATCACACTCACACAAAACATCCAACAAACGTGTTTTACCCCACTCTTGCGATTTGATAAAACGTTTTAGGAATTTATAAAACATTACAATTTTTTGACATCTTAAATCATCACTTTAGCTTTCAAAAACTCATATTAGGTGAAAAAACTCACCCAAACAATACATATACACCCTTTTCCCACTTTTTTTAAACAAAAAAAATACTTTCAATTTCCAAAAAACAATCCGAAAGGGTATAACTACATCTTATAGAAAAAACCCATTTCAAAACCCCCTTTTAAGAAAAAAATCAACCCAATACCTTACCAAATAATAATTGTCAGCCCTTAAAACATTTATTAAACCATTTTCAGGAACTATAAAATCACCTCAAATTATATAACCAAATATACACACGAAAACACACATTTCATAAAACACTTCCAAAGAATAAAATAAGGCTTTACACATAAAAACTATTCAAATACCATATTTTAAACCCCAAAGCACACCAATACCATAAAAAATCAGAATTGGAATCCCAAAAAATATTTAACAAACCAATGTCATATGTTATAACCTCATCCCATAGATTACCAGACAGTTTACACATGGAAAACATCCAATTTGATACAAAGTGAAACTATAAAATTAACTTTGTAACAAAATCCATCAAAAATGGTATTTGTGAAATGAACATCACATTAGTAACATTCAAAATATATAAATCAATCAAGATATCTCCTCAAAAAATTATTACACATCGAATGAAAAACCTTATGAATCAGAACCACCAATTCATGGTACGAAACATCCACCGTACCACCGCCACACCTCAAGGGAGTGAAATCCAACCTAAATTCCAAATATTTGACCAAAACACACCAAATAAAACCCTAGGTACGAAACCTAACTTCTAGTCATTTTAAAAATTCATGAATAGGGAGGACCCTCTAAGGATAATGAAGGAAATGAAGGTAATGAAGAGATAAACATTTATTGAAAAAATAGTGAATAAATCGACATAAATCCACAAATAGTTGAATCACTCGGTAACCAAAACTGGTTAGGATTATAGAAGGAGTCCTAGTAGATAAACTAGGGACTGAATTTGGGGGAAAAGAGTAAAAATTGAAGGAGTTATGAATGAAATATGTTACCTATTCAAATATGGATGATGAAGAGAGATTAAGAATGATCTCCCTAATCCATGGGGGAGATGAGATCCAAAGAGGGGGGCATGAGAGGATGGTAGTGTGCCTTGGGAATGTGGGACTGGGTGAGACTTGTAATAAAAAAACATAAAAAGTGAATGAGATATTAAAAAATTTAAAAAACATTTTAATGGAGGAAATGGGATATTGGGATTTCCCAACACCTTAATAAAAAACCAAAATCCTTCATTATTATGCATTCATATAGGGTTAAAATTGATATGGTGGTTTCAATATACCATGGAATGTCAATTTGGAAGTAGAATGGGTGTAAAATATTGAAAACTGAAGGAGTTATAAAGGAAACAAAATTTATTTTCAATTATGGAAATGGGCTCATGGTTTGGACCAAATTTTGAAAATCCACCATTTTCACCAAAATGTATAGGAATCCCACAAAACAAAGAAATAATATAAATTAAATGAAAAGAATATTAAAATATTTCATGGATGTGACATGTTGATTTTATTTTAAACCTTAACTTTTTATCTTACCCTTAATTATTCTCTTTCTATTTTAATTATTGTAACAAAATTTTATATATTGAGATACTATAAAGTTTACATATCATCGGTCAATAAACATAATAGATGTTTAGACCTTATCATAATAAAATTTTAATTTTAATATTTTTTCAGTATTTTGAAATAATTTTATAATCTACTCTTTTAAAAAAATATCAATGATGTAAATATTTACACAATTTATTTTAGTGAATATAAATAAAATCCATCTAGGAGATAACCTCAAACAAAACGGTTTAATAGACAATTAACATTTAATATTAACCAAATATAATTATTGTATGAATTAAATTATGTCAAATAATATTTATTTAAATATTTATTATATAATTTATTTAATTATTTTATTAATAAAGAAAACACTACATCATCATTGTGTCATAATTAAAATTAATTATTTAATGTGTTAAAAGTATAAATAAAATACTATGACATATCTATTAATATTATATTTATAATAAATATTTATAGTCAAATATATCATTTATATAACACTATATTAAATTTTTTTAGAAATAAGAGTCTTGTTTATGCTCGTATTTTATTTACATTAAATTAAAATTCATAAATGTCGTAATCATAGAAGAGTGGAATTAAAAGGCAATATTTTAATCCCAAGGGCTGCCTTGATCATCCACAACTCATCCAATAATATTAGAACAATTTTAGGGAAGTTTTATATTAATATAATATTATTTTTACCCATATTTACCAAATATGTCCTTTAACCATGGTAACTAAAATACTTAGGATACTATTCATCAAATATTATTTTGATCATGTTAAATCATATTTTTTATACATTTTAATACAATGTATGTTTGTTTTTGAAACTAATTTCACATATGTAGAAAATTTAAATTTAAAATTAATTCCGTTATGGGAATATGAGAAAGTGTTTTTAATAAGTTAAAACCATAAAAATATTGACATGGGTTTATATCAAATTTCAATGTGAAATTACATCCAATGACCCAAATTTGATTAAATTATTAAAACATAATTCAATTACACTTTATCTCCAATTAAAATAATAGCCTCACTACATAAATAAATTAGACAAAAAGTCTGTTTTGAATTAAAATGTAGTAATTTTCACTATTTATTAAAATATGAATTTTCTTAGAAAAATAAAACAATTTCATCCAAAGTAAATTTTTATATCTCGCTTCCAAATATAAAGTTTATTTTGTCAAATAAAACATATAGAAGTGAAAATAAATAGATTTAAAAAGGTTTTTCAATCAAAAGGTGGAAAATATACCTTTTAAAAAATGATATATTATTTAATACTTAAGATTGGATTTATTTTCATTTTAAGAAAATAAAATCTATTTGATGCTTGTAAGAACATTTATCAAACATGTGTAAATATAATATAGTTTGTTTTTTTATTCCTTCCAATTCAATGACTAAGAATTATCTTCCATTTAAAATAATAATACTAATAATGTATTATCTTTTGGAATATCTCATTCTTTTGTTCAACATAAGATTTCAGAGAAAGTCGTTGTTGCGTGTAAGGGATGATAGGAAACATAGAATCCTCTTTTAGGTAAAATAAATATGTAATTCATAAATATTAATAGATATGAAAATCAATTTTTCAATAAATACCTGAGATTTTACATCCTTCCACCATTTAGGAAATTGTGTCCTTGAATTTTTATTTACTTATCAAATAATTGGGGGTTTTTAATCCTCATTACATTTTCTGATTCCCATTTTTCTTCTTCAACCATATGGTTATTCTATTAAACCTTAAATTGATGAATCGTCATATTCTAAAATATATTATCTTAATGTTATGAATCTGGTTGGGTTGTTTCATATAAAAAATACTATCTTCTAACTGAACTACTTATGGTCTCAAAAAACGAGATGGTTCTAAAAAATACTTTATCAACAATGAATCATGAAACAAATTATGTACCTACGATAAAATTGGAGGTAAATACACATTATAACAAAACATATCCATCTTTCTCTAGGATTTCATAGTGTCCAATGAACATGGGACTTAACGTTCCATTCTTAATGAAACACATTATTGTTTTATATCATGAATCTTTGAAAAGGACAAGATCACCATCCTCAAAAGAAATATTCTTACTCTAGTTATCGACTTCACTTTTATTCCAACTGTAAGTTGTCCTCATGTGTTATTGAATCAATAATTTTTTTTGGTGATTTATTCTAATAATCTGGGCCTGATTAACTTCCATTTACATACTTTATCTCAAAAAGATGGATATTGACACCACTTTCCATATGATGCCTCAAATGGATCCATCTCTATACTAGAATGAAAATTGTTATTATAAGTGAAATCAAACAAAAAAATATGTTGATCCAAAATTCACTATTAATCTATTTAAAAAGCTTGTAGAATATCTCCTATTGTCTGAATTTTTCATTCTGACTACCTATATAATTGAGGATGAAAGGATGTACTGAAATTTAATACAGTTCCCAATGAATTTTGAAGTCCATTCAAAATGTTATCAGTGATCCTGAGATCTTGAACTGATATAATAGAGAAGGGAACCACTTGAAACCTAATTATCACATTAAGATATAGTAGAGAAATTTTATCTAGAGAAAATACATCATTTATAGGAAAAACATTAGAATATTTATTCAATATATCAAAAATAACACAAATCACATTTTTACCATGAGAAACCTTTGGTAATCCCACTATGAAATCCGTGGATATATTTTTACATTACCACACTGGTATGAGAAAAGGATACAACATACATTTTTGTAATTACCACTCTTATTTATCATATTTACAAGACAAAAAATTCCCAATAAATTTAGTAATATATCATTTCATTCCATCCCACTAGTAATACTCTCGATGATCTCTTTACATCTTAGTACTACTATGATTGACAGAAAACATAAACTATGAGCTCCACATAACAAATCATTCTTCAACTATGAATCAAAAGTCACACGTAATATCTTAAAAAAACTCAAGAAATAGTATTTATCAAGGTTAGATTTAGGTAACCTACCCTTCTCAACAAATTCTACCATTTTCTGCAACTCACTATCTTCTAATTATGCCAGCATAATTTTCACTTATAGATATGATTTCATTGAAAAATGAAACAGAACAGAGTAATTTCCTATAATCAGAAAATCCATGAAAAATTTCATCAAATCATTAATCAAAGGGTTATGTTCCAAACATAACTTGGTTAATGTAACTTTACTTTTAGAACAAAATAATCAGCCATTTTGTTATATTTTTCATTGATGGTTATGAATCTTGCAATCATAATACTTGATTACTTCCAACCATATTCTCTCTCTCATGTTCAATTTTTTTAATGAATATATACTTAAAAGTATTTTGTTTAGTATATATTTCAAATTTTAATTCATATATATGATACCTACAATTTTTTTTAAAAAAACAACAACCAATGATTGAAAATCATGTGTAGGGTAATCTAACTTAGGAGTTTGAAAATTAATGGAAGCATAGAAAATTCCCTAACAACTCTACATTCAGATACAACCATTTCCATTTAATAAAGATTTACTGTAGATAAAAAATTCCACATTCATGGAAGGTAGTTCCAAAAAATGGAGCATTCAACAATATTTTATTCAATCCTTAAAAAATGATCACATTATTTTTTATAGATGAACAAAACACCTTTTCATGTTAACATAGATTATGGGATAGAAAACCATGAAAAAGTTTCAAAAAACCACTATTAATAACATGATAAACCAAGAAATCTTGGAATCTTGGTAATATTTGTCGGGTTTGGACATTTTACAACAATATTGTTTTGGTACAATCAATAGTTATGACATCTTTAAAAAGAATGTGACCATGGAATGAAATTAGTTATAACCAAAAATCAAACTTATTTATTTTACAAAATAGTTTAATATCATTTTCAAGACAACCCTTAAAGGAATTTTACACTCCAATTTACTTTTTGAATATACCAAAATATCATCAATTAAAACAAACACAATCTTATCCATGAGGTCTTGTAATATTCTATTTATACCATACACGAATATAACAGATGAATTAGTTAACTGGAAAGAAAAAAATTAAAATTAATAATGACCATATCTAGTATGAAATACGGTCAATGGATTATTATCTTCATTTACATTCAACTGATGGTACACCAATATAATAACAACCTTCAAAAAATATTTTTCCCCATAAAGATGATAAAAAAACATTGATACAAGGTGAATGATACTTGTTCTTAATAGTGAGGTTATTCAAGGCTCTATATATTATGAAAAGACTAATTGAACCATTATACATTTTAATAAATAAGATAGGAGCACATCATGGAGATGTTCTAGGTTGAATGAATCCTTTATCTAGTAACTCCTACAATTACTTATTTAACTCTAAAAGCTCAATCTGAGCGATTCTATGAGGGGTTTTGAAATTGTATTAGAATTAGAAACAATGTCAACAATAAACTCAACATCCCGATTAGGTATAGTACCATGAAATTCATGATAAAAAACATCAAGATACTCATTTACCATAAGACGATCCTTAATATGAACAATTAATTTTTTAAACAATATGTTCAAGGTAACATTAATTTATATCTTTTAACAATTTAAAAGCTCCATGATATATTTTAAATGGTAAGGGTTCATTATTGTACACAAATGGGAAGACATTCTGAAGAAAAAATTCACTATATCAAATCGTTGCATGGTACCCAACAAGCCAAACCTTACCTAGAATAACATCAAACTATACAAGAGGAAATACTACAAGGTTTAAATGTAATGACTTTCCCTAGAAAAATATATAAAGATTCTTATAAATTATTTTTTACCTCAAAATTTTCCCAAGGTGTTTTTACCATAGGTTTGGGACTCATTTCTTGAGATGGGATTTTTAATTTACACAAAAACAATAAGAATGAAAGAATGTGTATACCATGAATCAAACAACACATTGGAATAATATGAAAAAACAAACAATGTATCTGATACCACTTTATTTGATGGACCATAATCTACTGAACTAGTTCTAAAGGATTCCACCACACCTTTCTACTTATATCCCAACTACTTCCCACCATTAAAATTCTTCATCAGACAATCATTCACATAATAGACAATCTCTTTACATTTAAAACATTTCACAGAATGTATATCCGATTTTTTCGCTAACATTATATTTTCCAATTTAGTTATGAGCCTTATTCTCAATCTTACCACATCAGAAGCATGTACTATAATTCAATAGGCATTCCCCTATGTGCTTTTTACCAAAAAAATTTAGAAACTGTAATCTTAATTTTCTTACAATTATAATTTTCTGACAATTTTTTCCCTTTAGTCAACAATCATTACCATATACTCTCCCTGTTTTCAAAGACCATATAATTATTGAAAAACTCCATTAACACATTCTCCACACATTGAAAAAGTTTTTCATAAATGTTGAAGTCACGAGAATATAATTCCCATCGATACATTAGATTTAATCCCGAGTAAAAATGTTATATTTTATTATGAAAATACTACGTAAAATTTGGAGTATAACATTCCATTCAGGTGAATTTCTCTTCGAATCAGCAACTGATTCATCCACCTGACTCAGTTACAAGAATTTGTTTTCCATCCTATTCTATACTTCCATAGGAAAATATTTCTCAAGAATCATTCCTTTTAATTCATCCAAATCTAGATCAACAAGAACCTCATTATATCTAATATTTTTAACCATCGATCCCCACCGATCAGATTCACCTTCAAAATGTTAAATATGAAGACAACCCATTCGATTTTTCGAACACCCCAATACATCAAAAACATTTTCTAGCGATTTAATTCACTCTTCGTCTAGAACATGGTTATATAATCCCCTGAATGATGGAGTATGTTGCCTCATAAAATTATCTACTATAGACATATTATATTTAGTTGAGCTTGATGGTCTCATGTATGGATTCCATAACCATTATATACTGATTCAACCGTGCGATCACTGCAAAAATCTTTTTAGTTCTGATTCTGACCATATCAGGTTGCTGGTTTGGAAGGTTTCATTCCTATGGATACCATCCGAACACAGCTACCATGTTTCCTCGGTGAAAACCCATTATAAAAATACATATATTAGATTAATAGACATGGTAATATTAAAATGTTATATCATTTCAATTTGACCATAAAGTATGAAATAATTTATGAATATTTTATTAAAAATATCATAACCCTTAATGATATCTATATCGACCATTGATACCAACTATAAGGCACCAACCATAAACATTTAATAATCTGGATTTATGTTAAGAATTCACATTGAGGATCTGTTTAGGTTTATATTTTTAGATAATTAGGCCATTATTAATAAATATCATCCCATAATCTTATAATAATATGATATAAAATTTTTATCCATTTTTTCCTCCAATGTAAACCCTTTTAGAAATATTTTATGATTTCTTTTCTTTAAAAAATATTCTTGACTTATTACATTATCTTAGTCATCATTATACCATGTTAAAAACATTTTAAAAACATGGGATATGAAAAAAAACATAGTAAGGGATAAAATAAGGGATGAAAATGTTAGTCCATGAAAATTTATAAACCCATGAGATCATAAAAATAATGAAGAACCTTATAGAAATCAAAAATCATAAAGACGACATGTTGCATCCATAACATGTATACATTGTATCCTTTGCAACTACTTAGTGAGTAACCTTCATGGTTTCATTTGGAATACCGATACCAATTTATTCCTTAAATATTTTTGGTGAAAACTTCTTATTTATCTTTTTCTCATTACCGAATGAATTGGAGAGATATCACAAGATCACCCTCCCTCAGTTTATCCAGATGACACCTATATACATATACAATACCTGATATCAACAACACAATCAGAAAACATGAACAAGATTAATTGAAAAATAAAACATCCAACTTGAAATCATAAGATACAATTCCATGATATTTATATAATACATCAATTCTAAAAACTATTTTCAATACAAAATTACATGAAAAAAGAAAATGATAAATAATATTTCTTTTTAAAAACATTACATCTTATAGGAGAATCCAAATACCAAATAATGGTCACAACGACGAAAACATTATTGTCTCCACATACGTAAATAAACAGTCCATTTTTTTGATTACTAAAAAACGTTATAGAAAATGATTCTTCTTGAAAATTGTTTAATGAAATTTTAATTCAAAGGGTTTATTATACACTGTTTAAAATAAATTAGAGTATAATGTCAAATTATTACATATTGAAAGGAGATTGGGAGGAAGTCCCTTACTGTGAGTCTGAAACATAACATGAAAACTTTATATACTAGATTAATAACTTCAGATTAATTTATAATTTATTGAGAAATTTTTTCATGTTTATAATCCATTTTTATCCCTTATTACCATGTTATAAAAATTATTTAATTATTTATGTTCATATCATATTTTTGTCGGTATAAAGTAATTGAGTTGAAAATGAACATGGTTTTGAGGTTACTACTTCACGTGGTTAGTACTCCATCAATTACAGATAGGTTTTCCAAAATTTATGACAATTTTTATTAATTAATTAAATCTTTATATCAAACCCTTTAGTGTGGTTATGAAAAATCAATGACATTATAATCCTGGAGAAGGTAAGACGTATTTACGCATCAATAAAGTCTTCCATTTGTCATTGATTATTATGAAATGAATTTGAGTGTCATTTTCTATATACATAATGATCATAAAATCATAAAATCATATTAAATATTTTAATATTCTTATATATATATAATACAAGGTATATAATGAATAACAAATAGTCAAGTCACTTTTTGGGGGTGATAGTTAACATCTTTTCCCGAACGACATTATTATTTTTTTATAGAAGAAATGTAAGAATGTAACTGATATATTATTATAATATAATGATTAATATTTCATTAATACCACATATTAATATTAAATCCATTATTATATCAAGTCTTGAGAGTCGGTTATGAAAAATGAATTAGATCAGTTTGAAGAGGTGATAGTTCACCCATACACATGAACGATTAATTACATTACTATTTGATGGATGTGAATATATATTTAGGTGATGATATTAACATAATGAAATAACATTATATTAATGATTTTGGAGTTATTATGTCACCATGGTTGAAGGATACATGGAGGAAGTGGATGAAGAAATTAAACAGAAATACTTATAGAAAACGATACATCTTCTTCAGTTGATCACATTTGAAGAACACATTAACCACTAAAATATAGGTTTTATGGAAAAAATATAGCCTAAATAACTTCTTAAGGGATTATAGAAAAGTATTTGGGTAGATATTCATCGCTCTAAAAGGCTTTGGATATTTGAGTATTAGAAAAGATGGGGTACCTTTTTAAAAGTGATGGGAGGGGCACCCTTGGAAACTCCTAAAATATTAAATTAATATAAATTAATTCCATAATAAAAATGATTCAAAATTTTTATATTCAAAAGATTAGATGAGTATAGATCTAAAAATTGTCATTCAATAATTTTTAGACACATATTTATTTTATTTTACATCTTATCTTTTCGGTTTACACGTAATTATTCTCTTAATTTTAATTATAGTAAAAACATTTTAAATATTAAGATACTATAATCTTTCATATTATGGTGTAAATATAAAATAATGGGACAATTTATTAAATTTTATAAATTTTCATAATTACTTTTAAATTTTAATTTACTTTTAAATTTTTTAAATAATTTAATATAATTTAATTTTTTTAAAACATAAATGATGATAATTTTTAAACTATTCACTTTATTGAATTTTAATATAATCCAACAAAGGGAAAACTTAAAAAAACTATTAATTTTTCTTTTAACATGTCATACTAATCTTAAAAATTCGTTTATGACATAAATTATGTCAAATAATATTTATTTTAATATTCATAATATCGCTATTTGATTTGTTTTTTCATTAGGAAAATACTCGATCATCGGTGTTCCTTAATGGAATTTAATTATTTAATGTATAATAATTATAAATAAAAAACCATGATGTATGTAATCTTTTTATATTCAAAATATATATTTATATTATATGATATCACTTATATAACAACATATTAATTTTTTTTGGTAATAAGAGTCATGTTTATGAAATTTTTTCCTTTACATTAAAATAAACATTATAAATGTCATAATCACACCCTAGTTTCATCCAATGGAAATATTTTCATCCCAATGGTTGTATTGGTCGTCCATAACTCATCCAATAATATTAGGATGAGTTTTAGTGTATTTTTATCATATTATAATATTACTTTTACCCTTATTTACCTGATTTACAATTTAACTATAGTAAATAAAATACTAAGGTTACTAATCAATAAAAATAATTTTGATCCTATTAAATGAAACATTTCTTACTTATTACAAATATTAATGTTATTTTTTGAAAATTCATTTCAGAAAAGGGAAAAATAAATATAAAATAAATCTTGTTGTCAGAATGAGAAAGAGAGTTTTCAAAAAGTAAAAACCATCAAAATATTAACATGTGTTTATATAAAATTTCAATGTGAAATTACATCTAGTGACCAAAATTGGATTAAATGATAAAAACATAATTCAATTATACTTTGACCCTAATTAATAGAATAACCTATATATATACATAAATTATATGAGAAGGCAATTTTGAATTAAAATGTTGTATTTTTTCACTATTCATGAAAAAATAATTTTTATAAGAATAATACCCAAATTTCAACCAAAGTAAATTTTGAAGTCCCACTTCCAAATAAAAAGGTTAATTTTTCAAATATAACGTGTTATAGTGATGAAAAATATATTTAAAAATGTTTCTCCATCAAAAGAAGGTAAAAATGAATTTAAAAAAATATTAGCGTACTATTTTTCTTGAAATTGGATATATTATTATCTTATGCCTCTAAAATTTATATGATGAATGTAAAAACATTTAACAAAAATGTATACACATAATATAAATAGTTTTTTTTTCATTCACTCCAATAAAAACCACTAGGCTTTAACTACCATTTTAAATAATAATATTAATAATGTATTATGTTTATGAATATCTCAATATTCTGTGCAACATAAGAGTTTGGAGAAACCTATTGTTGCGTGTCGGGTATGATATCTGACATATAGTTACCTTTTATGTAAAATTCATAACTAATCATATATATTAATAGTTATTAAAATTTAGTATTCTATTAATACTACAGATATAACGATAATTTATTTTCTTCTATATTTTTTTTTCAATGGGATCTATGTGTTATACAAAAATTTTATATTTTGTGTGATGTATATACATCCCATGAATATACTTTATTATTCTTCTCATAAAAATTTCTTGAAATAAATATCCATCTATTTTTATTTCCTGAATTATAATTATGATTCTATAGTTACTACAGTCGTAAATGTTTATTTCGCAATCTCATCATTATTCGGGATTATTTATGATTAAGTATTCAGTAGAAAATATTTATCTTATATATCTATGTTTTCAGAAAATCATTTCATATAGGTCTTTAATATTGTCTTATAATTGTTTAATGTCATTTATACCCAAGAATTAATATTTATAAATTGTTGCAATGAATATTTTTTAATTTCTTTTTCAAATGGCGCATTTGTAAATTTTAATGAAAAATAAACAAAAGAAGTTATTAATATTATAAAAAATGAGTGTATTTATTTACCTTTATGAATTATCATTTCTGGGAATTTATATTTACAAGTTTGTAATTATTTTTTTCAAATATATTTTTTGTATTTATAAGTTAAAATATTTATAAAAAAGATATGTGATTCCAAAATAGAAAACTTATTTTCCTTAGGAATTCTTCCTAGTGATATTTAAAAATAGATTTACATCTAAGATTACATCCATTTATTTTAATTAAGATTTCATAGGGATATGATATAAGGATACCATCGCTATTATTTATATGGATGGTTTATATTTATAATTATAAGATGATGAAACTTGTTCCGTTTTTCCACGGGTTACACTTTAATGGCATATTTTTGTAATTCATTTATTTTCATGAGTTCTAATATAAAGAATGTTTTATGATATTGTGTTAAACATATATATTATTTTATTTATAGGAAGGGTTGACATATATATCCTTCTTGTGTATTTTTTAATAATGTATAACTCATGAGGTACATATATTATGCATGAATGAGATTTAATATTCACAACATTATGTGTGGATCTAGATTTCATGTCCATTAGTTTAATCATAGACCTTGTTATGATGTCCATATGTTTTTTCATTTAAATAGAATTTTTACCATATGATTTTGTACCGACCATGTTTCACATTGATATGTTCATTTAAGGGCCTGATTTCACATCCTTGACATAATAAGTGAACTTTTTTCTATTTATACTTGTACATCGGGTTATATTTTTATGTGTTTTCCAAAATTCCGTGTCTTATCAAAATTTTATTCTCTCATAGATCCATATTCATTATAAATCATGTATTCTGAACTGACATGTCTTATTTTATAAAATAATATTATTACCTTTGATATGTAGTGTAATATTTTTAAATTCTATGTAAATTTCATTATTCACTTATGCTCTTAATAATCAAGGATATATCACTTTCTTACGACTGACGATAATATGAGATCTCCCACTCTTATGTTTCCTTACCAATTTTATGATGAATGTTTTAGGTAGAGTATACCTAAGATGATTATTATATGAGGATATTTTTGGGGGAGATGTTGATGATATTTCATTATATAAGAAGATTGTGTCTCGAGTCACTAATGAGACAAATCTATTATGTCCCTTAGGTAAGTGTTTTTAAAATATATTGAATAATAATATAAAATAATGTGATATGTATATATGAAAAGTATGTACAATTATAAAACTATTTAGAAATTATATAGATATCTCATCAAACTGAAAATATCAAAATGGGAAGTGATGGATGAATCCATGTTGGGCTTTGATTCTCTTCATAAATCCTTTCGCATGTAAAACATCAGGATACAAGTTTCACAACCAAACATCACATCCAATGCCTCCAATAATAACTCCACAATGTATAAAATATACTGGAATCTCAAAGTTAACAAACCACATATAATATTTTCTATCATGAATCACCTCTTGGTCAAGGGAAAAAGAAATCGCTATGTTATTTCTAAAGAAGAGTGTACCATACAGATATCATGACCATTCACCTAAGGTAACCACGAATTTAGAACTATTTGAATCTATTGGATGACAATGTAGATTCATAATCACATAAAACCTGATCAATAAGTGGGAGACTAACATAAAGAAATTAGAAGAATATACTCTCAACATACTATTCCAAATCGAAACATAAATCAACAAACAAACCCTTCGTACTATAGTCATCCACTAATTCATTACCTACATAGATCAGAAAAATTTTAGTCATAAAATTAGTGAAAACATTCTTCTTTATAAGTGGTTATTATATACAGTAATCAATTGTATGAATATACTCTAAACAAGGTCTCTTTCTGAGTTTCAATTCAATTTAAGTGAAAATATACTTCTGTTTCTTATGATTTGATTAATATTAAACCACTCCCCTAATAGGTAATCATGCCAAGAATTCATTTCAGGCATCATAAAAATAAAATATAGGTCATGGGTGGGTTACATCATTTTTTTGGCATAGATTAATGGGGTCTTAGGACCCCACATGATCCTCCAATATCTGCAAGCACCCCAAACCCACAATAGAGGTATCAAAATATACAATATATCCCTTCCTAGGATATTTGAGTATGAAAACCATAGGTAATGTTATCTAGACCTACATCTCTTCAAATAAATGTTTTCACATATAATTCGACTCAATATTCACCCATTTTAATGTCAATGATTTCAAGGGATAATTTATAATGGATAATTTCCAAAAAAATCCTATAGTATCCAGACATTCCCAAAAGATCCTGATATCAAACTTATTTAAGTGATGCTATCATGAAATGACCACATTGATCTTCTCAAAGTCTACTAGAATACAACTAATAAAAATAAAATATCCCTAAAACATTTTCTCATAGATATACAAAATTCACATGAACACTATAACATACATGTGATTCTTCTTTAATGTTAAAAAAGAACTACAAATGTCTTACATAGTCCTCCTAAATCCTAGAATAAACTAAGTTATCATCAATTAACACAAACAAAAATGATTCAAAAAATGATAAAATATTTGTTTGATCAATTAAATAAAAACTATATATGTGTTGGTGAGGCCAAATTAAATAACCATATACTCAAAATTCCCATATTATCTATTGAATGCAGTCTTTGGGATGTCCAATTTTTGTACACCCAATTAATGGTATCCCAAACCTAGGATGATCTTATAGAATCACCATGATTTATACAGTTGAAAGAAAATATCATTGATTTATGGAAATGAGTATTTTTTTATTAATGGAAACATAATTCAATGTATGATAGTCTATTAAATGTTGTATACTTTCATCTATTTTGTTTAGATGAAATTACCAGTAACACCCTATAACACCACTAAATTCTAATGTAAAAACCTAATATTAGAAAGTGTGCTTGAAACATTACACCAAGAACATAAGGGATATAATAACCTAATAATTTAAAAAATATTTATTTTTTTAATTATATTTTATTTTTTCTATAATTTTCAATTCATGTATCACTGATTGAGAGTTTGTTACATGCTAGATAGGTTTTCTTTCAAATATTACATTACACCCAAGACAATGCTTTAACCAAACAATAATATATTATTAAGATATTATTATAATAAGAAAAAACATATCCATTATAGTATGGGTTACGAATAAAACTACATATCATAGGAAAGTATATGGTTTACATAAATATAATGTGAATTCATAGGATACAAATTAATTAAAATTGAATATAAGAAACGATTGAATATAAAGGAAAATATTATTATATTTATGCTCACAAAACCATTTTACCCTGATAAATTAAAATAAAAAAATATTAGTGAGTAATATTAATGTGAAATATATATTTTATATCCAATGAAGTATTTTTTATATTCATCTAATATATTTTATTGGATTAATATAGAATATACCCAATTTTATGCATAAAATAATATATTTATAATAAGGAATTTTTACAACCTTTTAATGTAAAACCTATATTAAATATGAATTTTTATTCATTAATAGATTTAATATGTAAAAATGAACATCATGTTTTTAATAGAAACATAAAAATCTTCTTAGGGATATTTAGTGGTATTATTCTAGTGAAGATTCATCTTTTTATGAATAGTTAAAATACTGAATTTTAGTTCAAAATGGATTTTTCATATAACTTATTTATAAGATGAAATTATATATTTAATTAGTTTTAAAGATTAATTAGATAATATTTTTATCTATTAAAATAATTTATTTCATTGGAATTAATTTCACCTCGAATATTATTATAAAAATATAGAAAACATTCATAGATTTTTACATTAAACACAGACATTGTCATCCCACATTAAGAATAAAATTTAAATAAACATCTTAATCTTATATGATTTGAATTTAGAAAAATTTATTTAATATTTGGAATATGATTAATTTATAATTTATAATATGGCATACTTTTCATTGTCCAAAAAATATTAGTAAAAGTGAATAAAAATAATTACAATTATTAAGGTAAAATAAAGCATAATAAAGTAAAAAAAAATTATCTTAAGGGCCCAAGTGACCCTGAAAAATTTCAACACTCATTTTATGTCCTTAAATATTCCATGAAACTTCAATTATTTAGTTTCATTGGTTTTTTTATGAAATTTTTTAGGTAAAAACGTTGGTACACATAGCTTCTTTTAAAAAATACCATGTGAGTCCTTTTACTTCTTTATAAAAGGAAACCACCTCCTTTCATTCCTCACACCTATCAAAAAACTTATTCTCAGACAATATATCCCCATATGTCTTCCCTAAATCACTACCCTCAACCTTTAATCCTCATTTTTGTCATAAATCCTTTAATGAATCCTTTTCTTACAAACCAAAAGAAGTTACCTGATTAAGAGGTAACATGTTCTCTCTAGATCCCAAGTTTAAGTTCTATTATAAACCAACCTATAAAATCTTTATTCCATTATTATATGAAAAAAATTAATCATAAATATTTTAGAATGGTGTTATTTTTATTGTTAAACATAAACTTACACACACTTCCACTTAATGGGTAATAAATATACTATTTTTGTGTGTAATGAACTACTGTATCCCGAAATGCTGATTGTTATGTTTTACATTATGACCAATCATGGTGGCTATTGATATGGAAAATATGTTTATATATGATATGTATTATATTCATAATTTCTTTATTCTCATTTATTTTTTATTTATAACATATCTTTTTTTTGTCCATCTTATGTAAATATGATAATTTCTTTTGAGGAAGTGTGGAATACGACCCCCTCAAAGCGATGTGAAACATTCATGCCATACAAGTAATGTATAAAGGATAGTTTTAAAAACATATGTACCATAAATAAATAAGTTATAATAATTGAATTATAATATACATATTTATCATATAGTTTTCATTCTTTTTATACAAAAAAATGAAAGTATCTTTCATGCGTACGTATGGTCTACCATCTCCATTAACAATGAACTTCATTTTTATTATAAAAATATTATACTCTACTAAAAATTCAAATATTCTAATAATATATTATAATTAAATAATTGTTTAAATTCATTATATGATTAAATCATGATCAAATTAAAAATAAAAATATCACATGTGAAACCATACCTGATTAAACTATACAACTAACACCCAAAATAGCCAAAATAATGAATGATTGTTAAAAAATAGTTAATAATATAATATAAGATGCTAGTATATAGTGGTATAAATATAAAAATTATATTATATTATTTATTAACATACTTTACCAACTATATAGGAAGATAAATATCACAGACAAAAAGTAAGGAAAAGGTATGGGAATTTCATGTGAAATTCAATTCTATTGAAAATAATTTGTTACTATGTGCCAATAAACATTTATTTGGGTTATATAAGACCTTTATCATGTTACATCATGAATCCCTTTATTATCATGATATTATATGTTTAATTTAATTTAATGCATTCTGGATATTATGATTCAAATATTTCAAAGTGGTATGGGAAACTTTGGAATGATTAAAGATTACTCTCCTCAACAATGTTCTTTGTGATAATATTTGCAATCTCACATCCTTTTGAAATAATTTTTCATTTTATATATCCTTGAATATAAATATATTTATATAATGTATATTATTATTTCATAAACTGTATACCATTGAAATATTTTTTTTTACTTTGATAATTATTTGATTAAACAGGTAATTATAAATAAATCTGTATCTTTTATTCAATAAGAATATTTGATAATGCTGATTTTATATTGATTAAAATGATTATTTGATATGTGGAATGATTCTTTCAGGCAATTTATGGTGGAGGTATCACTATATATAGCTCCTCCATGCGTCGACATATTCACGTGAGACAATTAAGTTGGCCAAATTAAGTAGGTTTCTACCCATAATATTAAATATTATGGAGGATATATCTTGACAGTATAAGTCCTCAAGTTCCTAAGACAACATGTCCAATAATTAAGCCTTGATGTCATATATATTTTATTAATTATGAATCCATGATATGTTTTTCTATATATCTATAGATACAATTCATTATTGTCTATTGATTAAATGGAATGTGTATGAATTTATTACCTTGACATATTGAATTTTTCTTATCTTGTTATTTTAATGGCATGTGTTATCTTTTATTTTCAATTCAATGTTATTTTATTTCTATTTATTCCTTATTTCATGAATATTAATTTCCCTTATTAATAATTTGATATCACCCTTATTATGTTCTAACCCTATGTTATGATGAATAAATCATTGAATAAGCATTCATAGAAGTAGTTTATTTCAAATTATTTTGTAAATTTTTTAATTTATTCCCCAACGTTTTAACGGTGTCATGTTTTTAATATATCATTTCTATACTTCTATACTAATTGGTCCTTAAAAATTTGTTTTTTTATAATAATTCCAATATAATAAAATAATGCACCAGTCCGGGGTTTCTAGGGCCGGGGCATTACACACCCACAGTGTAATATTAGGGGGAATAAATAACTTTATTTTAAATTCCGCTAAATTAGACGTTCAATATTTCAAAATAAAAAGGAAGCTTCAAGAATTAAGGTAAATAAGTGGGTATCATCTCTATGAGTTGATTGATAGTAATCTTTACCTAGCACTGGGAGATAAACCCCATAAAAATCATTCAAAAACACCATGGGTTATCATTACATAACCTCTATAAGATAACCATACAAACCATTCTCAACAATATAAAATAAATACATGTAAAGTTGATAGAAAATAAACACTAAATATGGATTAATTATCCTTATACTCATAAAACATAGATCATATCAACCCTTGAATATGTCACTCCCCCTATGAAGAGATAAGAAATGGACCCTACAATGATAATACGTAATATAATATTTGAAATTTATAATCTCATCCATACCAAAGATGAGGTCAAAAAAATATTTGTCCAATATGAACAAGTATCGTAGGAATTCCAGGTTAGTGATTAAAATATGACATTCCAGACAATTAAAATCACACTCATTATTCCTTCCAAATTGGGTAAGTAGATCCATTAGGAATTCCAAAAATAATTATCACAAAAAAAATCATGAAAATATAATTACATATAGTGACAAGAAGAACCCATATTAAAAAATTATAAATCTATAGATGTATAAATATATAAAAATCCCCACACAGTGGTCAATCATGAATCATAATCCTAAAGTTCTATATCTGCTACATAGATACACCGTGATTCATGTATACAATATGCCTTCAAAACTGGATGAGAATACAATCAAGAATAATGGTGGGATCCAACACCCATATAAGTATCTAATCACACCTTTGAACCTTGATAAAATAGACTACAAATACTACCTCAAGAAATGAATATATAATAGAAGAGCTAATGATGACCTGAATTCTGAAACTGGTGGAATGTCCTCAGAGCCTCTAGGAAATTAGACCTGACTTGGAAAGAAATCCCACATTAGAAAAAATTCATCCTTTTAATATTGAAGAATCCCCTATTTTTGAACCTTATGATTGATGAGCGCCCATGTCACTTCCCCCGAGTTTTTATCCAACAACTTCTTCTTGGAAGAAGAAGGGAAATACATATCACTAACTACTGAATAACCCCAATTGAGAAAAGTATTAATAGGTAAGTCTACCCAACCCATCACTACATATTAACTAACACAATATAAGTTAGTAGATACAAGAGAATATATATTAATCTAATTTCATCCATGTTATCTATTTCATAATTTTTTCGTTAAGGTATTCATTCTTAAGAGGGATCTAGTGGTCTTATTCCACCTCCGTCTGGCTCTCACGTGACACAGATCTGAGATCCTTGCCTTGGATTGTGTTCTCCCCCTTGCGTGACGACCCTGCAAGTCCTCCTGGTGATGTCTGAGATGACGTCACTGCCCCCTTATCCCAGATCTGGAGCACCCTGGATCCTTTCGCCGATGACAACCCCACGACTCCCCATGTGGCACAGTCCATGATGACGATACCTTTCTTCTTCTGCTGCTTGGGGTTTGGATCTATCGGCAGTAGGATCGTCGTAAGATCCCTATCGACGCACAACCCACTTTGACAAAGCGATGTGTGTGGTCAAGATTGATGAAGTGACGCATGCAGCCTGCTGTCGTGACATGATCTATATCAATGAACTCCTTAAATAGTCAAAGGCATACTATTTTGACTAGGGATATCAGTATGTTTTAGTAGTTTGGCTTCGATGGAGATGGTTTGAGGCATAGGCATTGTTGTTTATTATCAAGAGTTAGTCCGAAGATGTAGATGAGATACGTAGGAATGCTCGGTACTGACGATGTCCTCTCCTCAAAAGTTATCTTATAGTTTTCTTTGGGTCAGAATAGGCAAGGTCAACATCTTCTCCTAGGTCAATATGAGGTCGCAGAGGGTGACTTTAGGAAGGTTATGTTCTTGGGGAACTCCCTCACATGTTCTCCCCGGTTTCATCATTTTCCCATTTGGGATTATGTTTTTTCATTCCATTTTCTGTTTCCATCATTTTTCAATTCTCCTATGATATTTTTGACTTTCCCTTTTTGAACGCCCCAACAATGGACTAGTTTGATGGTTTCTTTGGTAAATTGAGATGGTTTTGGTGGATCTGAAGATGGGGTTTCTGATCTTGGAGGATCTTGGGTGTTGTTTTCATGATGTTGGTTTCAGCGATGATTGTCTAATCTCAAGATTTTCAATTTGATTTTTTTGTTTGGTTCTCACTTAGCTACAAAGTTATGGTCACAGGTGTTTTAGTGTTGTTTCTTTGTCCTAGAAATGGTTCTTTACTGAGCCCATCAATGGATTTTGGTGATGGCCAGGATACTGGTTCTCACTTACCCTTTCTGATTTGTAATGGTGGGTTCTCACTTAACCAAAAACTGTTTTTCAAAAATTTAAAAAAAATTAATTTTCAGTCAGTCAAGTGGATCTAGTTATAAAAAAATTTCATGAAATAATAGAGTATTATATACCCTCACTAAACGGTCTCCCTTCTCTATAGAAATTAAATCATAAGCCTCTAACTTGCTCAACATTTCTAGATAAAAAATGTAATTAATTTTCTTTTTTAAAATTATTAAAGGTGACATCCGTATGAATTTTCACTTACAACATAGATTCACTCCACTTAATACCCAATACATACATTCTATAATGGGTGAATCCCAGATCTTTGGATTTAGGTGTCTTTATATATATAAGGATACACTTGATCCATTCATTCAATTCCTCACGATAATGGGTAAATTTTTCACCATGGAAAACTAGTGGATTCTTCTTATTAAACTCCTGGACTTTCTCCATTGTCCCTGACTAACCTATTTTCCCATCTTGGCCTAAGGATTAAATATTTTAAATAACCAATTCCACTATAAAAGTATCCACTTGAGTGTTTTCTTATTGAATAAGGTTTCATCTATATCCATTAACTAAATTGAATCCCTTATGGGTGGAATTGTCTATAAATATAAGACAAAAACTCATTAAATAGTCAATAGAGTCTCAAAATCTTAAATTAAACCACATGAAATACTGAAAATATATCATAAAAAACAACACAAGAATGAGGAAAATTTCAAAAGGAAGGGGTGATTACATAAAATGTTTAATTTTTTAAGGTTTTGTATGGGTTGGAAAAATGATTTTTTAAATTATGAGCTACCATTCATTCCAGGGTCTGATGATTGTAGAGTTGGACACATGGGTTCTACATGGTTACAATTGATCATACACCTATATAATGAATCTTGGATTTATATCCCTATTTAACTATGGATCTCTAAAATTTATAAAATCACTAACGTCGCCTTCCAAAAAACATAACAAATGATGATAAATATTAAATATCAACAAAAGGCCCAAAATTAGTTACAATTTTAAAACATAACTCTGAAACACATATAGAGTATTATGGTTTGGCATGATGGAGATATTTATAGGAACTACCATGTACAAAACTCTTAAGGCCCAATGGTATTATCTCATTTTTACAAGTTGCCCAAAAATAACATGATCATATGATACCATCTTGTAACTATTCAGAACTAGTAAAATTGACCTTCTTTCAATGATTCTTTGTCACAAAGACCAAATCATGTTGTGAATCTCCCTAGAATGGTAATACAAACCCAGGAATCATGTAGAATAACTGGGAAATGTTTTCTCGCTTTCAAAATAGACATTTACCATCCATGAACTGTATGACCACACCATAAAAATGAAAAATAAACTGATATGAAAATATAATAGAATATACACACTAATAACTAATGTGGATATCATAAAAATCATTATAACATAATTCATAATCAACATATATATATATGATATCTATAGTAAAAATTTCAAAATAAGGATAAAGAAAAAAGGGTTAAATGTTAACATTCCAACAATCAGACTCAAAAAATTGATCTACATGATCTAAACTTCCTAAGAATTCATTTGTAACCTGCCAGAAAAACATTCATTTATAATAAAAAAAGTCACAGAACTACATAGTTAAATGTCTCTAATCAATTTCTTATAAAACATAAAATACATGTAACCAAATGCATATGCATAGTGTGATGAAAATATCACAACATGATACAACCATGAATCTATACAAGACCATTCCCCATGAAAAATAATAACTCTAGTTTTAATCAAATTTCGAAACAAGTTTTATTTAAAATCAATTTCACTTGAATGTATTTATTTTAATATAATCATTTCATTTTCTCAAAATGGTCCATACTATAAAATATATTAGTAAAAAATTATAAAAAAGAACCAAATCCTTATGATATAAAAATTACAAACACACAAAATCAATGAATAAACATAAGAAATATCATATTTTTTGAAGTCTTTTCAATATAAAATCATTGGAATCCAAGTCAAAAAATGAAAAAGAAAAAATAATAATATGAGATAACCAATGGGATCTAGTGTGACATTGAATATCCATTGCCTCATTAGTCTCTAAGTGAGAATAATATGATTTAATGATCTCTATTTCTTCCTCGGGTTCTATATACTTTCCAAAGGACCTCGCTGTATCATGGGTAATCTTTTTTCTATGATATCCCTTATTCAACATTCTTAACATTCCTTTAATGGAATTTCTTAGTCTTATGGATGACCTTCCATCCATGGGATCTCTAAAACTACATGGGTAGAATTCCCTGGCTTGTTTTTAACCTAGTCTATCCTTATTTTTCATTGGACAACAAAATACATCCATGATCTCCCATAATCTACAAAATTATAAACATAAATGTTGATAACAAGTGATGCTGGAATAATAAAAACATTCTCATAATAGTCTAATTAATATTCACACTGTGAAATCGCTTTCATAATTCAATTAAAACCCATTTAGAACCATAAATTCTTGAAAACATTTACTAAACATCTCATGTGAAATTAAATAATTACTTTTGAAAATCCCATTTAAAATACGAAATTTTCAAAAGAAACATCATGGTTTACATCCAACATGGATAGGTCATAATTGTTTACATAAAATAATGGAAATTGAGTTAAATATCAATAGATTATATTAGTCAAAGTCTATTAGTGAAAAATTACCCTAGATATATAAACATATATCACAATTAGTAGAGAAGTTGTGGCAAATGAAAAAAACATTATGTTGGTAGAGGTCCCCACACTACTGAAACATAAAAAAAAAATATAAATCTCCAATAAACTACTCCAAGTTGTAAAAATAACACAATATTTTTTTAATACTCAATGAAAATAGATGAATGAAGGAGAAAGATTGAATAAATAAAGAGGAAATTAGCATATATGAAGCTAAACCACTATGAATCAAATGATACTGACTAAAATTCAATGTTATTGAAGATAAAAGACCATTAAGGGATATGAAAACACGAGGGAGAGGAAGAGTATTAATTTTAGGCAAGTAGGCTAGTAAAAGATTGATAAAATACCTCTATTTCATGGTTATCCATATAGTTTATAATAATAGTTCACCAAAAATTAAAACAATATTTTATCACAAAAAAACTAATTTCTTCAACATCCAGCACTTGAAAAATCTAACAAAATATAAATTAATATATAAAAATAAAAAAATAATACAAAAAATTTAACATGTGTTCAATGATTTGACCACATGGAGTTATAGTCGACCATGTGAGGTTATTTTTACCTATTGGAAGTGAAATAGACCCTGAATATATTGAGCTGACCACATCAAAAGCAATGTACAAGGCCTATATCATGATACCCCCATTTGAAATGCCTATAATAAAATAATATTCTACCCAATTTATCCACCATGATTTACTCAAACCTTTTATTTCAAGTTGTTTCAGTTCCTATGATCTCTTTGAATATCTTTTAATGAGGTTAAAGTTCTAATCATGAAAACATACCGAATTTTTTATACCCACCCATCTCCCATGAATCGGTAGTTAACATTAGATTGAACAACTTTGATAGTGTATTTCCTTGATGAAATGAAGATCTAGGTCATCATCCATCCTGAGTAAAACCATTGGGGTAATTATAATTATGGATATCCTTGGTCATTATGGACTATATTAGGAAGACATTAGAGTAGTATGTCTTATATTGATAATTTATTTTGTCAATATCTATTAAGATGGTGTAGATAAGAATCTATACTAGTGTATGTTTCCATTCATTCATGAATAACACCAAATTACTACATCTGTATCTAACCATAAAAAATTAAGATACATGAATAAAGGAAGATGTTATTCACTTCCATGTCCATGAAAAAATTACGGTTCATATATATTATGTCATAATTAATCCTAAAATACTCAAAAATTTGCATCCTTCTTATGTTTAATACCAAATCACATACTCTACTTGGGTCACATCAATACATAATACCCACATAAATCTCATCGTATTTGTTCATGGAATGTGTATAATCATCCACCAACTCTTTTTTCTCACACTGATCATGAATCAAGTAGGATTTTGTATTTTGATTTACCATTCCATTATCATAACTTGAACATATCAAATATGGCACTCCTTTTTTAGGAGTAATCCTAGACCATATCTTATTCTTCTCAAAGGACCATACTTTTCAATGTGACATTACTTCAAATTGATATATACCCAAATAATCATTTCAAAGAAGCATTATATATATAATACACAATCAATTTTCTATTTCTTGTACATTTAATAACATAGACACACCAACAAAAGGATAGTCAATTACATAGAAACCATCCTTTTAAGATGATATTAATCTATACAACAGTGTCCTTAACTTGAGATATCAAGCTGAATGATATGATAATTGTGTATGGCCTTAACCATTGTTACTCAAACAACGTGGATGCATATTCAAATATTTCATTGGGAACATTGGACAAATATTCATCACCCAAACTAAATATCACAATAGATCTACTTAGATATAAGGGAAAAAACAAGTTATACTCCTAGAAATATAATAATCCATCAATCAAACATATCTTTAATGATATCATACCTTCACCTAGAAGGATATTTTACCTTAAAGTCTTAGCATCATTTCTATGGGGGAAATATTCTTTATACATTATTCTCACAAGGGGAAATAAATTAAAAAACATTCCCTTATGTTGATGGATGTACTTCTTCTAGATATCCTCTTATATTTTTTTTCCAAATATATTCCATGTGAAATCATGCATCTTATTTTTACTCCATATTACTACTAGTCAACATAAAAAAATCTAATTGGATGATAATCTCCATAATTCAAACTATAATTGGATTGTCATGTAAAAATATTAATCCAACCATTACATGGATCATTTCTTCAAAATATTCCATTCAACATTATTTTAAATAGTTTGGAATTGGTCCATGTTACACGATCTAAAAAGGTATGACATGTTAAGTTATGTTTCACTAAACTACATGAGATATAATAACCATAATAGGGACACATAAGAAGCCTATTTAATGGTCATAATCCAATCATTAGTCACCATACATCAATATGGATGACTATAAATTCAAAATTACACAATAAAAATTCATTAAGATAAAATACTATCTCATAACTTGATAAGTGTGGAGAAATCCATCCTTTAATGCATTTACATGTGTTATCACTCGCACTAATTCATAACTAATCGATCTTCATTCATAAGGTCATAAAAATTTATAACATCATTGGATATGTTTTGAGAACATTTAAAAAATGAATAACATACTCCATAGTATGCATTAACTCACCCAAAAATGTATGTATGAGATTCATTCCATCCTCTAGGTTGGATTCACATTCATAGAGAAACTAATATGTCTTAGGGGGAACCTTCTTTATGAAGGTATGACCATAATAGGACAAAAAATCTATACTTAGTGAATATATTATTAAAATATTTTGATTTTACCATGATTTCCAAACTGTCAATGCATAGGTGTTCAAAAAATATTATATACAGTACTTCCAATAACCAAGTCAACACCATCAAGTAATGGAGATATTTAATGATTCCAACCAAGGTTTTCTTTTTTTCCTTCCTTCTCAAACAAATATATTCCTCTTTACTATTAATTCCATATTAATTATCATAGAGAAATATAAAAATGTAAATTTTAGGGAACACTATATGACACCTTTGTTATGTCACAATGTGAGGATGATGGAAAGGTAAAGAGGGGGTGAACTGTCCCCTGTAATTTTTAACGAATTATTATCAAAGATAATAATTAACACTATATAAATAAAAAATAAAAGATCAATTTTTTTATAGTATTTCATATCTAAAATATCAAACTCTACTCTTCAACCCTATGAAACTTAGAGAGAAATGAAAAATCAAAGTATGGAATATCCAACATTTTTTAGGAGTCACAACCCTTTACAAATACCATTTTAAACCAAGGAAGCATGACCCACGAATAATTTTGTATAACCTAAATTCAAAACCCCCAAGATTTCTTTTGTGGTGGTATTAGAATCCAAACATTATTAATTTGGATGAAGGTATAACTTAGACATATGACATTTACATGTTAGATACATCTCGTACGTACCTTTTCAATTTTGAATAATAATCAAGATCACAGATTTTATGGGCATTATATCCTAGTACAATTTATGCACCAAAAAATTGAAATGAAATATGTAAGAAACAAATAATTAGTTGAACAAGTAGAAACATAGAGGTTTGAGGTTGAAATGTTCTCTTTAGGAGAAAAGGATAAAATGAAATGGAACTGGAAAAGATAATTAGTTGATCAACAATGTGTGTTGAAAAGTATAATTCAATAAAATCCTATTAATAAATAATTATTTGTCACAAAGAACTCAATATATAGAGTTCCTTTATGTATATAAGTTTCATAATCAGAAGAACATTTCAATCATTCCCTTTTAAATAAACATGTTATTTATTCATTGAATAAAAATAAAAATCAGTCCTATGTAGTTCTGTAAAATATTATTGAAAATTAAATTCAGATGTACAATGGGAAATGATAGAATAATTAATACATCAAAACAAGTTGTGTTAAACAATGTTAAGGTCACTTGTATCATTTTTATAATGAATATTATATAAATTTTTAATATTTGATAAAATATAAATTTATGTTATCTTAGATTACAAGAATAAATTGTTTATAATAATTCATGCATGATTATATTTAATACCATTGAAATAAATTATAAAATACATCCATATAAACATTCATATTATTGAAGTATATAATATGTAATTAAGGAATAATTAAATAAATATAAAACTTATGAAACACACATGTATTAATTATAAAAAACTAATTAATTCATATCATTTTTTAAACTAAATACATGAAAAAATAATAAAGTAACTATGATTTTTTGAGTGATAATTTGGCTTGAGTGAATGTAAGTCTTGAGTGACTCGAGTGACAGCGATGCTCTTGTGAATCGAGAGACAACAAGTCTCAAGTGACTCAAGAGAGTTAGGATCGAGTGAATTGTGTTACAATGAGGCATGAGAGGCACAAGTGATATTGAGGATTCAGAAAATCAAGAGACCATGAGTCTCAAGTGACCGGAGTTATAGAGTGGCATTAGTTAAACTGTAATGCAAGGCATGAGGGAATCAAGTGGCCGTGTGGCCTAAGTGAATTCATGGTATGTCACTTGAGTGACTATGAGACATAAAATATTGGACTTAATGCATTATTCTACTATTAAAGAGTAAAAATATAATATTTACCCTTAGTTCTAATTAACTTAAATATTAATTTTTTTATTAAAACATCATTCTAATATAAAAAATCATAATATAATATTAATTAGGAAAATATTCCCAAATATATCACTTGAAAAAATATAAAAAGAAATCATAAAATTGGGGAATTATTGTAACACCCCACCCATTACTCATTGGGTTGAGGAGACAATGAAAGACTACTTGGCCCTAAGAAACGTTCCCAAGGCGCCAAAGGCTGGAAATAAATGACCAGGGCTTCAAGAACAAGTTGGGGAACGATTTTCCCTTAAGACAAATCCAACCAAACCATCACTAAAACAACTATATGATTCAGGTCAATAAAACATTCAAGAATGTATTCCCAAAAACAACCATATTCTTCTACAATACATCCGAAAACCAATATAATCCCACACGACATTAGAGTACTATGTGGAAGACTACACAACAAAACACGACGAGCCATAACACCACCACAACTCCACACCAAGATCTACGCTCCAAACTCTACAAACACATAACAAGCATCACCAAAAACCAATATCAATGAGATGCCTTAGCTTTAACTGTATCCCAGTAAACGAAATCTACAAAGACACCAAAGTGCCAAATCAGGGGGTGAGTACAACTACTCAGTAGGTTTTCCCCAAATGACATTCCTACACATGCCACTAGGATAGAACTATTAGCAAATTTATATAATGCAGTTTATATAAAATAATCACATGTGCATCCATCACCTACAGCCAAACACACCCTTAATAAGCTATCTTTCCCAAACCAAGTAATCCCATGGAAAGCCAAACAATCATGTCGTAAGAAAAACATGCCATATAAGGAATCCAAATCAACCATTCAACAATCCAATTACCTTTTTCATATTTCAATCACAAGCCCCATATACAAACATCACCAACAATGCACACAACATATCATGGTTTCACTTCGAATCCAACCCATTCATTACCAATCCACTCAAGTGGTACTTCCCGTACAGTTTCTATTGATGATGGACCTTCTGTCGACTATCCATCCCATTATTATAGTTGTGCTTCCCACACTCATTCACAACATTAATACAAGGCAACACAACTGAGCATATAACACATCATGGGCACAGCAACATGCAATCAACCATTTCCATTACATGCCAATCCACTTCAATAAATCGAACATTTTTTAAAAAACACCCTTTAACCATTTTCCATGCCACACCCCAATAAAATAAAACAAAATTTTTTATTATAAACAATTTTTTTGATTCATCCTAATAAATGCAACAAAACAACTCATTTTAAAACCCCATTTTAAATTCACATCAAGATCATTTCGCCACAAGCCCTTTTTCCCAAAAATTCCCAAACCATTACCAATGGGATTTAAATTCGATTTCGTACATCAAAAATAAAATTAATTTAAAAAAAAACAAATTAATTGAAACCAAACCTCTAGTTCTAACCAAGTGGAGTCAAGAGAGATGCCACCTACCTTCAGGGTTATGGAGAAATCAACCCACAAGAAACCAGTCTTCAAATCCGGAGAATGAACCACCGAAACCTCTCTAGATCTCCTTCCCTAACATCCACAAGCCTTAAAATAAACATCCAAGGAAATAAAAACTCTAGATATACACACACCAAGTGCAGATATAGAAAACCAAGAGAGAGGGAGTTGTAGAACTACCGAAAAACACAATGAACCTCAAGAGTAGAGACTTACCCGGGAGAAACCACATTTAAACCAACACGAAAACACTTAGATTTGATTACAAGCTCTACGAGAGACCACCTTCAACCCCTGAGAACCCAAAATCCTGACTGAGTATCGAGTGGGAGAGGGTTTATAGAGTAATGAGGCAAACCCAAGTGATCAAAGGTTTTAAAACCCTATTTTCAGTGAGCTCACTGTTAGACCGCACAATTTGACAAACTCTGCACTAACCGTTTTCACGCTACATCCTCGATAAAAGGGGTTCAAACAGTTTCATCGCATAGTTTAACAAACTGTACATAGGACATGTGAAGCCTACAACCTCCCCTTGTACTGTTTCCTAGAGAAACCGCACAGTTTCCTCTAACTGTTCTCAAACTTTTCTTCCTAAGAAAAGCATCCAATATTTTTCAAAACCATTCCAAACTCAGCCAACCTCTTCCCAACTCATCTCATGAACTTTAAACACCTAAAATGGAATAAACAAAGTATATATACCTCAAACCTGTGGTGCTACATTCTCCCCACCATTGGAATTTCCATCCCTGGAAAGTCGTGAACCCACCTTTTACCAAAAGAGCTTGGGCCATTGCTCGACCATCTCTTTCTCCTACTTCGAATTCTATTCTTGGATCTGGCTATGATGCCAAAAAACCCAAACCAGAACATTTCTTTTCCAATGAAAAACTTTCTCATACTTATCCACAACCCGCACTAGCACGTGCCCCAATGAAGCATCAGACTCTAGCTCAAAATGATCCCATCAAATAACGTGTCCCGGATCCGGCTGATACTTTTTCAACTGCGACACATGAAACACATTGTGCACCACATTGATCCTAGATGGAAAATCCAAATGATAAGCCACCTCAACAAACCTCTCAAGAATCTCAAAAGGTCCAATATATCTCGGAGATAACATTCCCAGCTTCCCAAATCAACGATGTCCCATCCTAGAAGAGATCCTCAAGAAGGCATGATCACTCACCTCGAACGAAAATTTCCATCGAAGAAGATATGCATAATATTTTTGATGACTCTGAGCCATATATATTCTCTTCCTGATCAACATGATCTTATACATAGTCTCCTGGACAAGGATCAGTCCAACCATTGAGGACTCACCTGTTTCCACCCAACATAGAGGAGAATGACACGGCCGCCCATACAACGCTTCAAACGGAGCCATATGTATGGATGCCTGATAACTGTTATTGTAGGAGAACTCAACCAATGACATGTGCTCCTCCCATGAGCCACCAAAATATATGATAGAATCCCAAAACATATCCCCCAAAGTTTTTATTTTCCTCCCGGATTGACCATCGGTCCGAGGGTGATACGCCTTACTCATATTCAACTGTGTCCCAATGGATTGCTATAAGGATTTCCTAAAACAAGATGTAATCCTTGGATCTCTATCTAATACAATCAAAACTGGAACAACATGCCTCTTTACCACCTCCCGAATATATATTTTGGACAGATCATCCACGGTAAAAGATTCATGGATTGAAATGAAATGGGTCGATTTCATTTGCCAATCCACTATCACCCAAATTGAATCGTGCTTTTTGGCCATTCATGGGATACCTTTAACAATTTCCATCACTATTTTCTCCCACATACAAATAGGGATTGGTAAAGACTGTTGCATTCCCACTGGCCTCTGATGCTCTGCATTGACCTGGTGACTAGTCAAGCATCTCGAAACAAACTCGACCACACTAATTTTTATACCATCCCCCCAGAAATGTTCTTTCAAAACATTATACATTTTCTAAATTATAGGATGAACAACCCACCTAGAAAAATGATAACCCCTTAGAAGACCCTCATGACAAGCACCTAGTACTTCCATGTTATTCTGAAACCATCAAACTGAATCTCCATTCAGTTGCCAACCCTCAATGGTCACCCCACCATTGAGTTTCTACCTCACAGTCACACATTGAGAATCAGATATCTGCACCTCTTTAACCAGTTCCACCAAGTCGGGAATCAATATGACTGGATAGAATACCACTCTATCACCCTAGTCCTCACATTACAACTGAATGTCAGCTATGACGAACATCAACTACCACTGGTATGTTAACTGTTTCACCACCCGAGCATATGATTTTCTACTTAATGCATCCACCACCAAATTTCCCTTACCTGGTGTGTACATAAAGTCAGAATAAAACTTCTAGAGATATTCCATCCATCTAATTTTCCTCATGTTCAAATCCCATTGTTAAAAAATGTGCTTCAAGATCTTATGATCTGTATATACAGTGAATTTTTCACCAAAGTGATAATGACGCCACACTTTCAAAGCATGGACCACTACTGCCAATTCTAAATCATGAGTTGGGATGTTCTCCTCATTCACCCTCAACTGATGTGAGCCATATGCAACAACAAGATTCCACTGCATGAGAATGCACCCCAACCCTGATATCGATGAATCACAATGCACCACGTATCCTTTTCCAATTTCTGGAAAAACCAAGATTCGTGCTGATGTAAGGCGACCCATTATATCTTAAAAACGGTTATTACACTATTCATTCCACCAAAATGGACCATTCATTCTTGTCAAATATGTTATCGGTGAAGCCAAATGTGAAAAATCATGAACAAAACGATGATAATACCTAGTTAGACGGAGGAAACACCGTAACTCAAACACATTCTTTGGCGGTTTCCGTGAGATAACAACCTCTATCTTTTCTGAATTCACTGAAACGCCCCTTTCATAAATCAAAGGGCCTAGATAATTGACGTCTTGTATCCAAAACTCACACTTTGACCATTTTTCATAGAACCGATTATTCCTCATGATCCCTAGCACTATCACCAAGTGGTACTCATGTTCCACCCTTGTCATTGAATACACCAGAATATCATCTAAAATCACCACAAAAAATTAATCCATATATCTATGAAACCTACGATTCATCAATGCCTTGAATACAGCGGGCGCATTCGTTAGACCAAAGGGCCTAACCACATTTTCATAATGACCATATCTACTTCTGAAAGCTGTTTTAGGAATATCATCCTTCCTCACCTGCAATTGATGATATACCGACCTCAGGTTGATCATGGAGAACCACTGTTCTCCTCTAAACTGGTCGAACAAAACATCAATTCGTGGAAGTGGATATTTTTTCTTTATCATAACTTGGTTAAGTTGGCGATAATCAACATAGAGCCTCAAATTTCCATCCGAATGTTTCACAAACCACAAAAGCACTGCACATAGAGACGCGCTAGGCCAGATAAACCCTTTGTTTTCTAGCTCTTCCAACTGGACTTTAAATTCTCGTAATTCATTTGGTTCCATATAGTAAGATGAATGTGAGATAGGATTGGTACCCCGAAGGAGATCAATTGTAATCTCCATTTCTCTTACGGGAGGTAACCTAGAGAATTATTTGGGAAAACATCCCTAAACTGATCCACCATTGCCGGAAGAACACTCTTCTCAACACCCTCTACCGATTCCAACAACATCACTACCAACTGATACAATAACATTCCCACTGCTGGTGCCAACAAACCCATTGAACCCTACCTTTCATGCCTCTCTCCTCTAAAGAGTTGTATAATTCCATCGTGTGTCATAAAATCCATTGTCTGTGCATTAATGTCAATGTGGGCCTTAAATTCCACCAAACAATCCATTCCAAAGATTACATCATACCTATCCATATCAAGCATTATGAAATTCCACATTATCTCAACCTCGCCCACAATGATACAACATGGTCTACACAAGAAGGCTGGACACTCTCATTGACCCATAACTGTTTGATCTTTCAAAACCGAAGTCATCATTTCTACCCATAAACATAGCAACTCAACCACACATGAAGAAATAAAAGAGTGTGAGGCACCCGTATAAAAAAAACTTGCATCAATGTAGAATTTAAAAGAATAGTATCTCACACTGTGGACGATCCCGAATGATCATCCAACACAACCTTATCGGCTCCGAACAACGCCTCGGTTACCACACTCTTCTATTTAATGCATGGCTGAGGAGTTGTGGTGTTCGATGAATCACCAAAACTAACATTTCTCTATTGGCGAGGGGTATACTATTGTCCCTATCCCGTCGATTAATATGATGCATGCGATCCCAAAGGAGTGTCACGTGAACCCGACCTTAGAGAATTTCAACAATAAAACTCTAGATTCCCCATCTGATTACAATTGTGACGTGCTCGAGGTTGTGTTGTACAGTCCTGCTTGATGTGTGATATGGAGCCACACTGAAAACATCATAGTTTTCTATAGGGATTCGGAGGAAGATTCATCGATCCTACTGTCGGATTATGTTCCATACTCCTACCCTGGGAATAAGTGTTCCTCCTCAACTTGAACCCAGTGTTAGATTTCCCACTATTCGCAATGGTTGACACCATGCTTCCTCCGCTCGGAGCTCCCAACAGATCCCACTCAGCCACTGATGCTCGATTCACCATCTCTGTGTAATCAACAATACATAGCACTACTATTTTGACTGAATCTCTTTCTTTAACCCCGCTTCGAAGATCCTTGCCTTCAATGACGTTCTACCTGCCACCTCCATTGAAAACTTCAGTAAGCTCATAAACATAGCTACATACTCCGTCACAGACATATTCTCTTGTGGAAGACTTAAGAAATCTGTTGTGCACTGAATTTTGAACATATGTGTGTAGAATGTTTTATTAAAAAATTCCTCAAATTCTTCCCACATCATACCCTAGTTCATCCCCACATGGACTACCAAATCCCACCACTGAAGATCAATATCTTCTAGCTTACACGTTACTATCTTTACTTTCAGCACTATCGACATCCCCAAGAATTCGAAAATTCCGTTCATTCTAGACAACCAATCCTCTGACCTTTTTGGGTCCGAATCACCCCTAAAGATGGGTGGATCCTGCCATTTAAAACTGAGCCTCATAATCAACATGGTTTGGCTCTTTCGTTCTTTTTACACATCACACATCTTAGAAATCTTTCACTATGCTATAGACTAATTGCTGGTTCACTAAGGGCTCAAGTGAAACCAAGTTCTCATCGAACACTTCCGGTTGGTCTCTATGACTCCTACCCGGTTCCATTTCTATAAAAAATCAAACAACCATGAGTTTCACTTCCATAGACATCAATAATTACCATTTCCAACCACATTACACAACACTATCACAATGAGCCTTTCTACCTTTTCGCATTTTCCATGTTTCACCATTTTTAAAAATCAAACCATTTTCAAAATACCCCCAGTTTCAATGATTCAAATCCTTCCATTTTAAAATGTAATTCATATTTTTCACAACCCACTCATTCATATCACAATATAAATCATTACACCCCAATGAAATATGCATCCTAGAGGGAAGTCATTTCTACCATGCATGCCATTCTCATCTCATTGGCTACACCCACGATAATGAGAAATCTAATTCCTATAATGTCTCCAACCACTTATGTACCCAACTAACTTGTAACTGGAAGTTCATCATAAAATGGTCAGCTACGTCCTTTTATGCTATACAATCCGTGTTCCGACAATCCTACACCTTGCTACCATCATGAATCTAGAAATATAACACAACGAATGTCAACTCCAAATCCGAGAATCATCTCCAAAGGACCGAACAAGCTGATACCACTTGTAACACCCCACCCCAACCTCATTGGATTGAAGAGTCGGTGAGGGATTACATGGCCTTAAGTGACATTCACAAGGTTTTAAAGGCAGGAAATAAATGTATATGGCTTAGAGAATAAATTGGGGAATGATTTTCCCTTACGACAAAACCAACAAAACCATCACTACAACAACTATATGATTCATGTTAATAAAACATTCATCCATGTATTCCCAAAATAAAACCAAGTTGTTCTACAATGAATCCCAAAACCAATATAATCCAACACGACATCAGATTACAAATCGGAAGACTACATAACAAAACACCACAATCCATGACACCACCACAGCTCCACACCAATATCCAAGCTCCAAGATCCACCATCACATCACAAGCATCACCACAAACCACTAGCAATGAGATGAATTACCTTTACCTATATCTTAGTACACGACATCTCCACAGACACCAAATTTCGATTGTAGTGGGTGAGTACAACTACTCAGTAGGTTTTCCCAAAATGACTTCCCTACAAAATCCACTAGGATAAAACTGTTAGAAAATTTATATAAATAAGTTTATATAAAATAATCACAAGTGCATCCATTAACACCAGCTGAACACACCCTTACCAATCCATCTTTCCCTAACCATGTAACCCCATGGGAATCCAAACAATCATGTTGTAATCCAAACATGCCACACAATAAAGCCAAATCAACCATGCCACTACCCTATTGCATTTTTCAAATTTTACTCACAAGCCCCATCTACAAACATCACCAACCAAGAACACAACATATCATGGAGGCATTTCATGTCCAACCCATTCATTAACAATCCACTCAAGTGGTAATTCCCGCACACTTTCAATTGATGGTGGCCCTTCCATCCACTATCCATCCACTTTTTATAGTGGTACATCCGTCCCACTTTCACAACATTCAAACAAGGCAACACAACAGAGAATATAACCAATCAAGGCCACAACAACATGCAATCAAACATTTCCATTACATGCCAATCCAATTCAATAAATCAAACATTTATTGAAAACAACCTTTAACAATTTTCCATGCCAAACCCCAATTCAATAAAACAACCATTTTTATTGAAAACCTTTTTCTCGATTCATCTTAATCATACCAACAAAACAACTCATTTTAAAATCCCTTTTTAAAATCATATCAAGATCATTTCACCACCAGCCATTTTTCCCAATAATTCCCAAACCATTACCAAAGGGATTTACATCTGATTTCACATATCAATAACACAATTAATTTTAAGCAAAAAAAATTAATTGGAACCAAACAACTAGTTCTAACCTTGTGGATTCAAGAGAGAAGCCACTTACATTTAGGGTTTCGGTGAAATCGACCCACAAGAAACCACTCTTCAAATCCGGAGAACGCACCACCGAAACCTCTCTATATCTCCTTCCCTAACATAAAAAAGCCTTAAAATTAACATCCAAGGAAACCAGAACCCTATATCTACACACAATCACTGTAGATATAGAAAACTAAGAGAGAGGGAGATGTAGATATAGAGTAAAACACTAAGAACCTCAAGAGGAGAGACTTACCCGGGAGAAACCACCTTCAAACCACCATGAAAACTCGTCAATTTTCTTCTGAACTCAGCGAGAGATCCCCTCCAACCCCTGAGAACTCGAAATCCTGAGTGAGGGTCGAGTGGGAGATGGTTTGGAGAGGAATGAGGCAAACCCGAGTGAACCCAGTTTTTAAAACCCTATTTTTAAGTGGTCTCCTGGTTAGACTCCATGATTTGTCAAACTATGAACTAACCATGTGCACTATACTTCCTCGAGAGGAGGGGCCTACACAGTTACCCCGCAAAGTTTAACAAACCATGCATTGGCCATGCGAATCCTACTGCCTGCCCCTGCGGGGTTTCCTGGAGAACCCGCACGGTTTCCTCAAACCATTCTCAAACCGTTATTCCTATAAAAAGCCTCCAAACTTATTCAAAACATTTCCGAACTCACCCAAACTCTTACTAACTTATCCCATGCACTTTAAACACATAAAAAGATGTAAAAAGGTCTACATACCTCAAACTGGTGGTGTTAAAATTATGAATGAAAACATATATTGACATTGAATCAAATTTTTGACATGATAATTATATATTCATCATTTCTTGTTATTGAATAAAATTTAAAAAATATTCTTATAGAACTAACACAAGATGAACAGATAAATTATAATTTTTATAAATTGGGTTAAAGAAAAAATGTAGTAGAAATACTAATATAGAAATCAACTATTTATTGATACATTATAAAAAGTGTAAGTCATATATAAAAGAAACTACGTGATCCATGATGTCATAGTTAGAATAGGAACACTCCATGTAACTATTAAAATAATTTATTTACATATTTATTTGAAATATAATGGAACAATACAAATAACTATGGATATAATTTATAAAAAAATAAGTTTTTCCAATTATAAAATCATGATTCAGTTCAAAGAGGCACTGAAAAATCACACCTTATTATCAACCAAATATTTTCAAGAAGGGTATGAAATTTTCCCCAAGGAATATACTGGAGGTTGATATCAATGAAATACCATTAAATAAATTATTAAAGGTCCTCCCATATTTTTACATGTCGTAACTAAACCATAATGGCTAAAACACATGAACTCATATGACATGAATTGATTTTCTAGTTGAATCTACCAAATTAATGAGTGTCTCATAATAATTCCCTAAATATGGTTTAAATATTTCTTATGAATGCATTGGGGACCTTAAGAATAAAAAAATAGGTTTTACTAAAGGAGGGAACACTATTAATGAGGGTGACATGTCCCATGAATTAATAAAACTGAATCTTCTAATTAGTAATATGTATTGTGATTATATCCAAAAACAATATAAAAAAGATGGATATTTATCCTCACTGTCGTTATAAAATATTAAATATTGGTCATTTTTATGTTTATCATACTTAAATAATTCAGTAATTCAAAAATTTGGAAGAAGAAATAAAAACATCACTATTATCTGTATAAATCTATTATGAACTATTTTTACTTTCTCTACTAAAGATAACAATAAATCTCTAAGTGGATTGATTCATACCATTTGTGAAGAGGACAATATCATAAAAAATAATTGATGTGAAATAAATGTGAAACTAGATACAAATTAGAAATAAATATCCCCACTGATAGAAATAATTTTCTTTAGATTCCTAAGAGAAGTGTCCGATGATAACAAAAATATTCTATAAGAGAGAGAGTTACAATGATATTGATCATTATTCAATGTGATGAAATTGTTCCATACCATTACAATTAATAGAAAGCATGGGGAGGTGAATTTATAGGAAAACATTTCATAGTCCCACTTCATGACACCACAACACCTCTTAACAATATGAATAAAATTTTATACCATTATATCATAAAATTATTCAATATTAACTTTCACATTTATTATCATATAAAAACATTTCTTTTAGGGTTCCACAATATCAATTAAAATAATTTAATGGGACCATTAATTCTCTTTCACTTAATATGTCAATTATATTTATTCCCACACATGGTGGGGTTAATATAAAAGGTTTTATCATTATGAATTTTAGATAATATGTTTTCGGATAAGATATAAATTTTTTAGGTTGACATTGGATGAAGGATCTATGATAATTCACATATGTAAAATTATTTTCTCTACCACAATTTTAGAAATTTATAGAATTCATCCTATGGTGAAATTTTATAAATCATCAATGAACTCTTTCTTGATGTTATACCATGACATAACATAAAATGATTTTATAAATAAATTAGGACCAGAGAACAATATGGGTTGAAAAAAATTATAGGAAATTATATTTCCTATTTACTAATAATGCAATTCATACTAACATTATGTTCTCATAATTAGTTCACAAAGTTTTATTGGGTATAGTATAGTCATTGAACGCCCTTGGGTATCATCCCCACATATCTAACCAAAAACCATTGAACGTGGAAGGAAAATATCAAATATAAATTGGACTAGTTATTGCAACAACATTAATAAAGCTTCCATTTTCAAAATGCCTATTGAGATTCCTAAAAAACATAACATCTTCTATATTTTCATGAATGAATGTTTCTTTCCTCACTCACACTTTTTCCCAAAGAATAATGGATGTTTCAATAGTATTCCTCTATTCCTATCAAAATATCTCCTGAAGTATGGTTTTTTAATTACACTGGATAACGAAATTACCATCATACTATACCAAAAGTAGGCTAGTATCAAAATTTTATTTTTGTTTTTATATCTTCAATATTGATTAGATATTTTGGACACATATTAACCCATAATATAATTTCATAATTCAATATCTCAATAATTTTTTTTAAAAAAACCATTAATGAATGCTCATTGGTGTTATAAAAAATCGTTGTATAGTTTATAAAAAATGACTATATTTGGTCCAAAATTTTTAGATGGAGAGCCATCAATTAAAATTTGATTATTTTTTATTGGATCTACATTGTAGAGATATCTTATTATGCTTGATCTATGTGAGAAATGGATGCATGGGGAATGATGGAGACCCATTGTACACTAGTAGATATGATCATAGGTACTCCAATTTCCATGTTTACTATTACAACATATGAAATTAATAGTTGAAATCCTATAACCTATATATTTATTGTTGAATAAAAATGATTTAATGTATTTTATCACATAACTCAACTAATTACTCTTGCCATTCTTATATGAGATGTTGATAATAATATATGAATCAATTAAAATAAACCCTATATGGGAACCTGGGTTGAAGGTACATATTTTAGTTTAAAGCATTTATATTTCAAGGACATCACATATTTTATGGATAACGGACTGGTAAATTAAAAAATATGAATGAATAACTTTTATCTTGATGTTGTTAGTAGAGGAATAAATCATGTAAAAGTGAGAACTATTTTTATTAATAAATAATATTTATTTTTTCAAATTATCAGACCATTATTTCCCAAAATGAATATTAAACACAAACTAGTGAATGAATTATATCTTTTTCTTTGAATCATTTTTAGCATTTAGAGAAACAATATTCAATTGATATTATTGGATTTGATGTTGAATTCATATATGGTTCTACAAAAACTAATTATTCAAATTATTATAGAATTCTTGACGAATGAAAAAAATGTTTTAGAGGATTTACACTCTAGGACTCTATGGGAAAAATATTTTATATCAAAATAGCATTGAAACCATGATATAATCCTTATGCTACTTGTGATGGGTGAACGATTATTCTCCCCATCTAAAAGTCCTCTCGGTTTGAAAAAAAACTATAATTATCTAGTAAATTGGTCCTAATAAGAAAATTTTTTGGGATAAAATTTGGAGGAGTTTATAGGGATAACTTATTTTTAAACCACTAGAGAAAATTGGGTCAAAAGAATGTCCAAACAAGGAATCCTTTTAATTCTAACCATAAAATTTCCCCTTTCATGAGTAAGATCCTATATATCAATGAAATATATTGAAATAGTATTTATGGGATGCAATAAAATATCATACCTACCCAATCTCAGCCTTAAGGGGAATATTTCATTATATGAGTCCCTGAATTTGGATTTCAATCAGTGCCAACTTATAAAATAACCTTTTAAGTGAAATAAAATGAAAAATACAACTATATAATTAATAATATTTAAGTAAAGGAGTTTGAATAACTAAAATATTAGGGTTTTAATCTAGGGGAAATATTTTTTGTTAGGGTACTCTTATATAGAATCCTAAATTAAGATATGAACAACCAATTTAACTACATGTAAAGAAGAAATATACATTTAGAGAACATTCATTATTGGAGAAGATGGGTTGTAAAAATTATATTGTGGACTAATGGTAAAAAACTCAATAAAATAATCTACAATTTGTGGGGGACCAGATTTTTAGACATTTTATAAGATCCTAAATGAGGAAGAATATAATAATTCTATTGAAAAGAATTGGTATTGAAGCTTAGGTAAATGGTAGTCTTTATTACAAATTGTTTATTTATTTATTTCAAATCATTCCACATAATACAACCCATATTTTTAAGAGGTATAATGTGTTGGTTTAATCAGTTACAATATATAACAGCATAAAAAAATTGGTCCATTAGCAATATTGAAAACATATGTAACATGGTCGTAATTGTCAATTGTTTTTAAAACTGTATTGAATAACCTAGGGATATAAAAAAGAAAGGAGTCAGCTATAAATCCTATTATGGGATAAATTACGGATTTACACAAAGAAATTATGTAATTTTATACAATATTAATTTAAGTAGAAAATATTATGGGTAAAAATAATAAACCTGAACAGATAGAAATGATATATCATAAAAACATAATGGAAACATGAGAAAGGGGAATCATCATTATACATAAAAACATAAACAGATTTCAATGCCAATCACCAATACATTATAAAATGGTGGAAAAGGTATGATAATTGATTATGTTAACTTCCAAATCACATACATGATATCTCATGAGACTAAAACATTACCCGATGCATTGGAGTTCTATATAATTTTGGGATCACCCGTTGCTTTCATATCCTGTACATGCATATCTATTCCACAAATATCATATAAAAATGGGGGATTCATTAATAAATGTTGACCTTGTGATAAATGAGTGTGGGTAACTGACATAGAATTCTATAATAAAAAATGATAGGAACATATATTGGAAGACCCTTGGGTGGAAGGGGCAGATATTCTTGGCCTAATCGTTTGTCATGAAAAAAACTAGTGAAATTTCAGAAGCATAACGATAGTACTTAAATATTAATAAAATCAATTAATGATTGTGAAAGGGTCTGAAAAAAATTTTATATAAAAATTATAGTAATTAGAATTTAAAAAAAATATCCCAGCATTATTTATTGGTAATCAAAAGTCATAAAATAGAGAAGATTCTTATGTAAATAGAATCAAGAGAGGATCTCTCACTAACGTTTGAGGTAGTAATGACTGAGGTAAATGATATAATGAGATGAGATAAATGTTATCTAACTATTATGACATCAATTATACTATTGAGGTATCTTTATAAGTCCATGACAATATAACCATTTTATATTTAAAAATGTAAAATAAAAAGAAGGTTCCTTAATTGGAAATAAAAGAGAGATGTTTCTTACCTTTAGAGGGTGATTACAAATGATTGCGAGGAGATTTTCGAGATCCTAGAGCACCTTGGTGGGACTCTAATGTGGTGTTTGAAGAATATGTACATGAACCCGGGTTTTTTAGTGAAGGTAAATTTTATCTTGATTTGGTTTATATAGTAACGTAGAGGGGATTTAATTATTTTTTCTAGAACATATGTATGAGGATCTATATAATAATTTAATTTATACCAGAAACCATCACATAGAATTTCAAATAGTTTTTTCTAAAACATGGGTAGTTATTTTTATTGTATAAGTTTATGGTTAGAAATCAATAAAATATTAACCATGGTTATGTTAAAGTGAGTCATGTTTATAAAGAATTGATTTTAAAACATTAAAATATAATATAGGCTTTGGAGGATTTATAAATGATTTATAATATTAATTATATAACCAAAATACATTATTTAAATTTGAAAACACATATTTATTTTTAGATATCGTTTATAGAATTTATTATATCCCTAGTGGCTCTTTATGTTGTCATAATAAAAAATTGTATATTTATTCTGTATTTAATTTTTAACATAATATTTTGTAATCTCATAAATGTTTGAAAAATTAACCAAAAGATAATTTCTATGAACTACTTTAAAAATTTAATATTTATTTTATTGAAACATTTTTATAAATATATGAATATTCACTTTGAAAAGAATAGTCAATATTCATTTAAGAATTCTAGTTTTTTTGACAGTATCCGTTTTTAAACCCTAGTGACAATTACATTTTACTTCATAAAAATAAAATTATAACATATATATATAATATACTGTTGTATTTTATTTTCTTCTTGAAAAACCTTTTATTTTTAAAATTCTTCATTTTTCAAAAAGGATAATAATAATTGATATTTTATATTTTAAAAAATTACAATTTTTCTTTTATTATATAAAAAAAATCATTTACAAAGTAATGGAAATTAATAGTAATTATGTTCATTGCCCAATAAAATATACATATTCATATTATTAGGTTCTTGATACATATATATTTATTACAATTGAATATTTCCTAAGAGTGAGGTGTGTGATATATATATTTTCATGGGATGGTTAGGCGTACATGGTTTGGGTCATGATCTCAACGAGCTTGAATATCTCCCAGAAATGGATTTTCTCATACATTATTATTGAATATCATATTGGGAATCACTAAAGTAAAATCCCCTTGATTATATCTCTCTCAGTAGATCTGTTAAATTGGCTTCATATTGATGGGCTTCATAGTGTATGATCCAACATGTCATGTCCACCACTACCGTGGTCTATGTGAAATGGATGTATCAAAACCTATATTTCTACTAATAATATGTCAACTTTGGAACTGAAATATTATCAATGGTAATAATGTTTAATATATTTTTAACTTTGATAAGATATAATATTTTAATCTTGTGAATTTGTTTTCTATAAAAATAATACGTAGTTGGGAATTTAATTCAATAAAAAATGGAATTTTATTTATAAATGGTTGGGATGTTACAGTATCCCCCATTCAGAAGATTTTATTAGGAAATTTTCATTTCACACAATAAAATATATAAGGGTAATTCAATTTCCTCAAACCCCCTGGTTTCAATTATGCTTATTTAAACTTTGTGTTTCTCTATATCACTTGATCTAGGTGAATTGTCATAATTCATAGAAAAATTTCTATACAATCTATGATCTTTACTTGTTATTCCTCATTTGAAAAATAATTATCCAATGGTACCACCACATGATTCAAAACATGTGAGGGGTTTGGTATATAATTACTCAAGATGGATTCATGGAACACATCATGAACTTGAGATAAGTTAGGTGGGAGCACTAGTCGACATGCCACCACTCGGATGAGATGAAGGATCTCAAAGTGATCAATTTATATTAGAAAAAGACTGTCTTTATTTATAAATGAAATTTATTTATTACCTAGAGATATGTGGAGAAATACCATATATCTGACCCCAAACTCCATGTCTCATCAATGATTTTCAACATAGATCTTCTATGAACTCTGAGAAAACCTGATGTACAATTGAATATTTATGATCATTTCCATCATTTCATTGAACATCTCAGTACAAAATAGTTTTCATTCACAAACCTCGTCTCATCATGTATATGTTCTGAATCCCTTATCATAATGGGATTCAAATGGATCCATTTGGATTGTTTAGTGGAAACTGTTATTTTATAATAACTTAACCTAAAGAAGCTGTTGGTCCTATCCTGTTTTAAATTCTATTGAGCATTCCATCAACAAGTCCTTGAGTGTCTGGATAGGTCTCTCAGATTATCCACAAATTTGATGGTGATATGTCAAGATAACTTTCACCTAATCATATAAATAATTATTGAAACTCTTTTTAAAAATGGATTCAAATATTTATTCGTTATTAGATACAATCAATAGTATTTTTTCTTGAAGCTTCTCTACTTCTATAATGTATATCCTTAAAAGTGGTTTATGTGATATGTCTCTTATAATTATCGTGATTTGAGAATTATTTATAGGATAACTCAACACATCCTTTATATAATTATTTCCAAATGAGGTATTTTGAAGACTAGGGACAAAGAATATGGTTTTTTCTTCCATTTTCCATTTATGTATAGGAAATGGACGTGTCATCCATTAATATTTTTTCTTTTCAACCATCAATTACTAATATATAATGCACCTTGTTTTATATTCCAAGATCTCCTTATACATATTGTCAAAAAATAGTGATATTAGATATCATGCTACACCTTTGTGCTCCATGGGTGGATGAAGAAGGTTGAGCTTTTTTAATCATCCCATATATGCTTCTTTAACTCTGTGTTTTATTTTATACAACGTCATAAAAAAATCTCACTACTCCTTCATCATTAATTTTTTATCTTTTTGAATTTATCTTTTCTTATATCTTCAACATTATTATGAAATCCCACATATTATCTTTGATAATCCTTTATCCTAACCAAAAGTGATATTTGCTCAGTTATTTATGAAAGTGTTGATGATATTGTATCCTTTATGATTCTGATTTAATTCATTTTTAAGACTAAAAAGACAATATCTTTCACAATTCTCAACAAGGATAAAATTTCCCTATCCTTTCTTTATAGAGCATCGACCACATTATTTGATATCCCAAATGGTACTAAATTTATAAGTTATAAACCGTCATCATCTTTTTCCATATTCACTACCACATACACATCTCGTTCACTCTGAGTATATACATTAGTCATTCATGCTAGTTTATGTTTCACATTTATCCAAAAAGAAATAATTCCACCAGATTTTCAATGAAAACATTAGTAATGGAAACATGAGATAATTCACTATGTAGTTTAGTTAAAAACAATTATTATTCTTTTTGGAATAGGCTATTACATTATCATTCAATATTAATACATAACTTATTCAATTGTTTAAAGCATCACTGTATACCATGAAATGTTCCCCACTTGGGGGTAGTGTATGTAGAGGTGTAATGGAAAGCCTATTTTTCAATACCTTGCAGTTCCCTTCACATTCATTATTCTATAAGAACATTACTCCCTTCAATATTATTTTGGTTAAAGAATTATGAAATCATAATAAATTTATTACAAATGCTTGATAATCCCAAGAATGTCCATGGAAACTATGAATATTTTTCATAGATTTTTTCCTCAAATAGCCTTCAGTGGACTTTTTTTTTATTGGTCCATATATATAACTTTTTTGGTGATAACATTCCCTGGGAAGGGGACCTTATTCATAAAAAATTTATATTTTCTATACTTATCATATATATTATTCTTCCTGATGGTTTTTAGAAAAGTTCATAGATTCTTTCCATGATCCTCATTTACTTTAGATTATATTGGAATATTATCTATAATGAGTTCCTTAATTTTTTCTTCGGTAACACCTAAAGAAAATATTCATCATGTAAATTATGATTTCTTGGTCATTAGTGAGTCCAACTGGAATTAATATAGACTCATTGTTCCCAAACAATGTACAAAATGATATCATATGGATACCATCATTCTTCGCCGATGCAAGATAATACCTTCACCTAATATACACCTTAGAGAAGTATTGGCATCCATGTAGATGATTAAAGAAGTCATAAATCTAGGTAAGTGTAATTTTTTATCTTCTTGAGATCATGATAATCAATGAAAATGTGCATTTACTCACATTTCTTATTGACGAGGAGGAATAGTTCACCCAAAGGTGAATCACTTGGGTGAATGAACCCCTTTTCAAAATTCTCATGTAGTTTTTATTTTTATCTTCAGTTTACATTATATATATTTTATATAGAGTCTTGGATAATGGAAAATACCCATTCATAAGATCAATTTAATATTCAACCTCATGCATTGGTTGAAGAGTAGACAATTTTTTATGAATCACATCCACGTATTCCCGCATAATGGGCATGTCACCATTGATGATTATTTCTTGACACCCAATCAATTGATCTAGATAGTATTTATTCTTGGGAAATAATATCCATTCTTAAAATATTTTAATTGAATAAAAATCAAACACCACATTGAACATGTATAGAACTAGAGAATGGTTTGTGGTATATATTGATATTTCCATCTGATAGTAATTTATGTTGTTTCTATGTAATAAAAGAAAGTTAATACCGAAAATTGAATCAAATTACACTAAAAGATTATCACTGGGACCATTTGAGAAGTTTATCATAAAAGTTTTGATAGCGGAGGAGTTATATAATTATGATGTAATAATTTCCCCATTTTCTATTTTCACTGATAGCTTTACTTCCATGATATGTGGTGGGGTTTGGATTATTTTACTAAACATTGGTGATATGAAGTAATGAATAGTAATGTGGAAACTAACCCTACATTTCACTATTTTACTCTAGTTATATTCTTTTACCTCATCCAAAATTGTCATAGGTATGAGAATTTTCAATATATTAAAATAAAACTGGAAACCATTATCATTAAAGGGATAACATATAGGTGACATATAATAATTTACATAATATTATTGGGACCTATTAGTATGTAAAGATTGTATTTGTTGTTAATGAATGTCAATATAGGTCAATGGTGGTCAAAATAAAGGAAGTAACTCCCCTAAGTAAAATGGATAATGGAAACCAGATGTTGGTTGAGATTGATCCTAAGTTTCATATATGTGTATCAGGAATGATACATTGTCTGCAACAATTAAGGATATTTGTAGTGTTCTTTGGAAGGAGTAAAAGAAAAGGGGAAGAAGAAGTTGTGGATGATTTTTGGAATGATTATTTGGAAATTTATATTTGTAAACATTTAGTGTTATTATAAGTAGTAATTTTATTCATATGCCATTACCAAAATGAAAGGAGCCATATTTGGAGCCCAGTTGATGTCCCGACCACAAGCACATGCCTGACCCAAGGGGTCAACCACGGTTGATGGAAGCACTTAAGGCCATCCCTGCAAGAGGCATGGTGTACATGGTCCCTGTATAAGCCCACAGGTTCCACACTATGGTGAACCTGTGCATCGTGGTCACTAAAAGCGCACCTGAGGAGCCAAGTGGGTGCTAAGAGCACGCCCACTGGGTGATCGTGGTATGGGGTGGTACCATGTAGGGAGGAGGATAATTTTGAGCTATTTCTACCATGGTATGATTGAAAAATGTGAGAAAACATTGTGGTGTTTCGATTTTGAAGGAAAATTTAAAAACACAAACGTGATCAACACCTTCCAATGGATCTCAAGACTAATCTCAGAAGCACGATCTATCCTTTTTCCCGTTCTCTAATCAAAAAAATCTATCGGATCATGCAGTTTGGGATTTACCTATTGGCATCCGATATCTCGATCATGGTCATATTTATCCTCTGGACATCCGCTATGCCTACGAACCAGGATCTCTAACGGAATGATGATATCTCCCCTCTGACAACCATTTGAGCACTATTAAATCCCCTTATGATCATCTGACTATCATGATGACTTTCATGCAATTACACTTGCATGCCTGAGAATGAAATGCAGAAAAAGAAATTAGCCGAGGAAAACGATGTTTCCAAGGCCACCTGGATTCAATCCGGGATTCAAAAAAAAAACAATACATTTCATCATGAATTCATGAAAGATCTCTTAGAAGGATGCATGTTTTAAAACGAAATATCCAAGATATGCAGAATATCTCCATGTAGGTGTGATGATTTTAATGGACCAAAAATCATAGTTATTCAAGGAATAATTTTGAAGTGTGTATTATGAAGATTTTGGATGTGGAAATGATATGATCTTACATATAAAAAGTGGCTAACCGATTCAAGAAGGGCTTGCTGCTATCATGCCTTGTAGAGATCATGTTTTAAAGAAACAAAGTCCTCCCATTCTTCAAATATGAATGGAAAAATCATGAACCATGAAGTATTTTGGGTTTGTTAAGAGAACCACAAACCATTCTAGTTCTCATGTAAGAGAAAACTCGCATACCATTCCTGATCATGAAGAAGATAAGTCTCACATAACGTTGTGGTTGGAAAATATGATAACCACGTAACTCTCAGTTCATGAAGAGAAGTCCCATGTACCACTTGGTTTGCAAATGTGAACTGCATACTATTCGGTTCCATAAAGAATAACCACAAACTACTAAAGATTACGAAAAACCATTTGGGGGAACCATGAACCACATGTTATGTAAAGAAATCCCATACATCCCTTGCATAATGAGGAGACATTAACCAACTCTATTTCAGTGAAGTGGAGAACCTCCTACAGATTGGGTATGCGAAGGAGGCATGCACCTCTTGTGAATAGGAGTTACACACATCCCATTCACGAGGAGGAGATAGGAACCATCATGGTTGGTGAAGAATTATTGCAAATTTGTGCCTAAAATAACTCTATAACTATGGTGTGTAAAATGAAAATAATAAACTCTATGAAATATTGAAATTAACACATTGATGTTTGAATAAAATCACATACATATAAATATAAACAAATCAATGTGAACAAGTGTGTGTTGAGTAATGGAAAATGAATATTGTGAATTGTGATGGAAAGTGCATGAATATATTCTTATGCATGATTTGAATAAGTACATACATAAGGTGTAAGAAAATCTAAATTAAGCGGTATGAAAATAAAATAATGATAAGGGGAAAGGAAGTCACGTATGTGCTTAACCAAAAAATATCCATTTGGGGATTCAGATAATAAATTATAAGAGGAATTCCATGCATTCATGAATGCATACTCATACAAGAATAATTTTAAGAGAGGAATACAAATCCAAGGGTATACATGTTTAAAAATGTGATGAGGAATAAAACATCAATATAGTCACATTCATGGAAACATGCTTACATGGAATAAGAAGAGTTGATTATGATGATTCCTAGTGAGATACTTTTCAGTGTTTGAACAATCATAGAAGAATTTCTAATTTTGGCCGTGAACAATAAGAAGTCTTAGAAAATCTAGTTTTTCCACTAAAGAAGAATATAGAATGCTATATAGCGTAAAAATTGGACCACAATGCAATTGAAGTGACATGATGAATAGGAGAAGAAGACATTCATTCCTATCCATTGAAGGGACCTTCACATCCATAAACTGAGTGTGAAATTACCAAGGGAAGTGAACTAGTGGGAGTCAATGGAAGTTATCTAGGGGAAGCAGTAAGCTATCCCATAACTTTTGTAAAGGCAGTGTGCCTGGAAAAAAGTGACTATACCCAAACATTGTAATCCACAACTTGTGAAGACTAGTGGAATAAGGAATAACTGGAAACCTGTCGGCGTTTTCTCTTTGGAAGTAACACTTAGTGGTGAATGAAGTAAAAGTTATGTGTTGCCTTTTTTCTTGTGAATGTTTTAATTACTTCACATATACATCATAAAGGTTTAATTATGTTCCTACCAATGTGCGAACAAGATCTAGTAAATGGGAGAAAACTTTTATACCCTAATTCACCCCCCCCGGGAGACCTAGGGTCCACAATTGGAATCAGAGGTAAATGTTTACCTATGTTGGATACTCTTCAGTAAATCTATTCAGAAGAGGTTTTTAGTTTTGTTCCATAAGTCAGAAAGTAAGAGATGTCTTGATGAAATTTCAGTTATTATCAAGAAAAAATATATTCCCAACAAGAAAATGATGAACATGAAAAGAAAAAGAATAATAAGGTCAATAAGTCTCTCATTTCCAAAGATGATGCAAGATCGGTTTCCCACAACCCTTGTAATAATGAAGAAACATCAGGCTAGGGATGTAAAGAGGAGGTGGCTTAAGTATCTCCCAGAGAAAATAAAGAAACTTCTAAATCAGGTTTAGGTGATCAACAAAAAGTAAGAGCTAATATGTATGATATTCTTAAAAAAATAGTTACTGCTATTTGTAAAATATTTCAATGTGTGTAGGATATGATCACCTGAAATTGAATAGATTCTAATAATATAGAGGAAATATTGGGAATGAAAGTGTCAGAATGTTATATGTTCTCTATAAAAATTGATTCTTTTGAAGAGATAGAAGGATTCAAAAAGACTCTAGATGAAAAGATACTGGCATTGAACGACAGTCTGAAAAATGACACTGATGTCAAGGTTCTAGATATAGATAAAAATTCTATAAAATTCAAGGAACAAGACTAATTGTAAAAAAAAAAGTCAATTTTCATTGTTTTGGGATTGAATGATTGAAAAATTATTGTAACCAGAATATGGTCATGATTGAAGATCATATGTTGATACTAAATATAGAATGCCTAAATTTGGAATCCCAAATGAGTAATCTTGAGAAGAAACTTTTTTAGACTTCAAAAACTAATAAAACAGTTGCAGCTGGTACTCAATGTTCACTGGAAGATTTTAATGACGAAAGACCTCCATAATTTTATAAGAGGATCATGACTTCACTTATTGATCTATTAGAAGTAGCTGAGACAGTGAAGGTACCATCCATACCATCTTGTACTATTTTTATAAATACTTTTCTACAAAATGGGTTGGTTGGAAGAAAATATATTAACATGTTTAGATGAAGAAAGGTGAGGAGATGAATCCAACCACCATGGCTAGGGTGGACCAGAAGAAAAATATAGAAGATGGTTCCCTTGGTAAAGCACCTCACAATAAGAAAAAGGACCAACAACCTTATACATAAGATGTTCTATAGACAAGATTGTTTTGGTCAATGTTGGTGCTGCAAAACATTTGGGCTATGTGCACTGGAATTTTTGTACAATCATTTAAATGAAAAATCATAGAGAAATCCTATGTCAAAACAGTGAAAACCAGAGAAGAAATGGAAGCATCAAAAGATCAAGAAGCATCTTTATATCAAAAATAGATTTGGAATACTAGACATCATATGTGATGTATGCAATGGGTGTGGTCACAAGAATTAATAATAATTATCTCAACATATATCTGGAGATGATAAGAACATAAGATCACAAAAGCCATCTAATAAAGACGAATCTACCTTGGGAAAAAATTAGAAGAATGTTGTATAAGAAAATTCTCCCAAGAACACTCCATGAAGGAAAGGTGAGAGGTCTTTGGATTCAAAATCCAAGAAGGTTAAGAGTGGTACATCAAAAATATTTTTAAAAAATGATGACACTATGAAGAGTTTATGTGGAAAATCCAAACTTATTACCTTTCTTCCTAGAGACATATTGGTTATTTGGCCGGAAGATTTCGAAGGAATGAAAATTTAAGGAGGTGAAAAGGCTAATTATAGTGCAACAAGATATAAGAAAATTCCACATAATGAAAGAAAAGTCATGTGTGTGAAGGGCATCAAGGCTGGTCAAACTGTTAAGAATTATAATGCACTTATTCTAGCTCAATAAGAATTCCTCAATAATATGAAAGTTCCACCAAGATATTCTCGTGAATTAAAATATCTCAAATAAAAAGGACTCACACACAATGAAATGGAAGAAATATTGAGATCTACACAACCAATGTCAGAATTTAAAATCAAATGTGCATGTTTGATGAGTGGAGAAAATGGAGAATCTTGGTTGAGAAAATCAACTCGTCCTTCCATCACATATTAAATAAGCAAGGAGGATCCAATATATTCCATTAACACATTTTTTATTGTACTAATATTTCAAGGAATTAATGGTTAAGCATGATCTTAGGTGGAGAAATTCAAAAGAATTCCATTGTTGTAGAGACACATGAAGAATCCATCTGAGTTATTATATCAATAATTATCAACTTCATTTGGTGTTAAATTCAACTACTTTGACGATTTTCTATGTCAATGTAAATGCTAGAGTTTCAGGTTGATAATATCGTATCTCATTTATAATCATCATCCTGTAAAGAATGTGGAAAGGGAATTGATGAAAATTACATTTTTTATCATCTCATGAGATATCAAGATCATGGTATAATGGAAAATTGTTTTGTCCTAGATCAAATCCTCTTGTTTTCTACCTCACGAATTGCTCAAGTAGAATTAGAGAGAAATAATTGATGGCATAATTTCCTAAGTACGTTTTGATACCCTCACAACCATGAACATTGTATTTCTTGTCAATAAGGTGTAGAGAAAGTGAAATTGAAGTTCAAAAGTGAAAGATAGAGAGAATATAGAAGACCCTCATTTTGACATTGACATGTTCGTTTTAGAGAACATTGAGGTATTTACAACAAAAACAAATTGGTAGATTGTTGAGTCCACTTAGTATGTAAAGATTTTATTTGTTGTCAATGACTGTCAATGGATGTCAATGAAGGTAAAAATGAAGGAAGGAGTATCCTATCTAAACAGGATAATGGAAACTAGATGATGGTTGAGATTGATCCTAAGTTTCATATATGTGTATCAGGAGTGATACATTGTCTACAACCATTAAAAATGGTTGGACTGTTCTTTGGAAGGGAAAAAAGAAAAGGAGAAGAAGAGGTTGTGGAGGAGGTTTGGAACGGTGGGTTGACAATTTATATCTAAAAACACATAGATTTACACCGAGTTTTTATTTTATTCATATGCCTTTACTAAAATGTAAGGGTTCATCTATGGTGGCCAGTCGAGGTCCACACCTCATGAACATGTGGGAAATGAAGGATCAACCGTTCTTGAGAGAAGACCTCAAGGCCTGCCTCGCAAGATGCATGGTGTGCATGTGCCATGTATAATCCCATAGGTGCCATACGATGTAGAACATGTGAAGTGTGGGCACTAGGAGTGCGCTTGAGGAGAAGTGTTGGCACTAAGAGTGCACCCGCATGGTGAACACAGTTTGGGGACGTACCGTGGAGGGAGTAGGAGAATTCTGATCCACTGTTGCCATGGCTTGATCGATAAAATGTGAGAAAACATTGTATGTTTCGATGTGGGATGACATTTTAAAAACACAGACATGATCCTCACCATCTATCTAATATCATGATCAATCTTAGCTGCACACTCCATCCCCTATCTTTCTTTCTAATCAAGGTCATCCCTCTGATCACGCGGTTCGAGAATTCAACTAGTTCCATCCGATCTCTCAACCATGGAATTCTTCAACCAATGGACACCCATTGTGCCCGCAAACCAAGAACTCCTGCTGAATGATGATCTAATCACTCCAGAAACCATTTGAGCCCCAATCAAGCCCATTCTGATCATCTAAATATCATGATTCGATGGATGCAATTAATTTTGCATGGAAGCGAATGAAATGAAGAAAACACGTTTGGTTGAGGAAACGAAGTTGTTAAGGCCACATGGATTTGAGAAGGGATTAAAAAAATGATACATGGAATCTTTTATTCATGAATGACTAGAGACAAGGCTTCAATATTGAAAAATAAAACATCCAAGATATGCGGCATATCTCTACGATTGTTTGATTATTTTAAAGGACCAAAAATATAATTTATTCAAGGTTGAATTTTGAATTTCATAGAGTGTGGATTTTGGATGCAGAAAACATATGATCTTACTTATAAAATGAGGCCCACTGATTAGAGAAGGGTTTTCTACACCCACGCCATCGAGAGTTATTATTTTAGAGAAAGAGATTCTATGCATTACTCTTGTATGAAAGGAGAAATAAGGAACCATAAAACATTTTGGGTTTATGTAGTGAACAATGTATGATTTTGGTTTGTGAGGAAGTGAAAACTAGCATACCATTCCATTTCATGAAGAATATAAGTCTCGCGTAACACTATGGTTGGGGAAGAAGATAACTGCGTACCTCTTAGTTCATCAAGAGATGTCTCGCATCCCACTTGGTTTGTGGTGGTGAATTGAAAACCGTTCAGTTGAACAAAGAAGATCCACCCATTACTAAATAGAACCAAGAACCATTAGGGGGAACCACGACCCACTTGGTAGGTGAAGGATTCGCATGCATGTATTGCGTAAGTAGGATCAATAAACATTCACTATTTCGTTGAAGTGGGGAACCACATACCATTTTGGTACATGAAGAAGGCCCGTACCTTTTGTGCATAAGAGTTACATGCATACCGTGCGTGAGGAGGAGCCACGAAACATTTTGGTTAATGATGGAGGACTACAAACTTGTACATAAAATAACTCTATACCTATGGTGTGTAAAGATAACATGAAACTCCATGCCATAGAGAAATTAACACATTGATGTTTGAATAAAATCACTTAAATATAAATATAATAAAATCCAAGTAAACAAGGGTGTGTTTTTGAAAGGAGAAGGAAGATTGTTCACAATGATGAAAGGTTCATGTATATATTATTATGCATGATTTGATGAAGTACATACATAAGGTGTATGCACATCCAAACCAGGTGGTGATAAAATAAAATAAAGATAAGAAAAAAGGAATTCATGTGCGGGCTTAACAAAACCATATCCATTTGTGGATTCACATAATAAATTAGAAGAGGAAGTGCATTCATTCATGCATTCTCGTGCATACGATAATAAATTGAAGAGAGGCATCCTAAAGAAAGGGTTCCTGTGTATAATGAAGTAAAGAGGAATGGAAAATCTATATTGTCACATTCATGGTCACATTCATACATGGAATAAAAAAGAGTTAATTCTGATGATTCCTATTGAGCTTCTATTCAGTTTTTTAACAATATTTTATGAATTTAAGATTCTGGCTTAGAAGAATATTTTCCCATAGTAAATATGGTTTTTATAGTGGAGACGATGATTGAACAGTAAAGGGAATCAACTCTAGACATTGATTAAAGAAATGTATCATGATTAAAAATAGATGAAGACTTTCATGCCTATCCATTGAAGTGACCTTCTCATCCATAATCTAAGTGTGACTTTACCTAGGGTTGTGATCCAGTGGGAGTCAATGAAAGTTATCCAAGGGAAGAAGTAAGATTTCCCTGAACTTTTTTAAAGGAAATGTTCCTGGGACAAATGACTGTACCCAAAAATTTTAATCCAAAATGTGTGAAGAATAGTGGAATTAGGTATGACTGGAAACCTATCATTGTATGCTCCTTAGACGTATCCCTTAGTGTTGCACCATGTAAAAGTTATTTGTTTTCCTTCTGCATGTGAATGTTTTAATTACTAAACATATCCTTCATAAAGGATTAATTATGTTCTTACCAATGTGTGAACAATATCAAATAAATTAGGAGAAAATTATGACACCCTAATTCACCACCCTCTTAGGGTGACATAGGGTCCACCAATAATTTTTTAGGACTCAATATAATTTATAGATGATCTATTTCCTAACATAAAAACATCAGCTCCTTTTTTCCCATAATAATGTTTCATAATGAACTTGTAAAATTTCCAAAGAATGTACCCTAGGTTTTTTATCTATGTGCATTGATTAGCTTGTTTTCAATCCCCAGGTGATGATCAAGTCTCTCTCAATACACCCTTTTCAGGATTATTACAACTAGACACCCCACTTATAGATCCACATCCACTATTAGTATTAATACAAGGATTTATTTTCATAGAAACCACTCACTATATAATTTACTATTATTAAGTTATGTTTTATAATGTTTCATCATATACAAACTTATTTCTCTATAGTTTCCAAATTGTATTCCTAAGAAAACTAAACAATTCATTTGATACCAAATATGCCACCATGATATTTATTAGAAATTAATTCATCATTTATTAAATAATAATAAATAGAATAAATCCTAGAGTAACATGTAATATAGTGTTTTTAGGTAATTAGGTACATTACATAACTGAAATCAAAAGGTAAATCTTAATTATTGGAAATATTCTTAACATGCTCATAATTTTATATCATTTTAAAATCTTCAAGGTATTTCAAGTATAAATACATATGAAAGGTTTATTCTATGATGCCTAATAAGGGAATAAATAAAAAATAATACGAATAATGTCCTGAATATTAAACACTATATATTTTAATTGGCCATAAAAGGGTTGATAAATATATAAATGAACAAAAAACAACTATATAATATCATAACATAATGGAAACTTGGGAAATTGACAATAACTTTAAACAATAAATAATAAAAATAGGTCAAGTAAAAATGAAAATAAATCAAAAAATGTTTGAAAAATCCAAATAGTGTATTTGGATAACTCCCTAATCCATACACGAAATATCATCAGAGTAAAACATTTCCCCATGCATTAAAACACTATATAATTGTGGGTACACCAATCACATTCAAATCAGGTAAATGCATAAATGTTCCAAATAGATCATACATTATAAGGATGTATATTATCAATTTTAAAAAAATAATCAAAGGGTTTAGGTAATATACATGGAATTATCCCCTAGATTAAGGACATTTAAATCTCGGTTAATACAATTGAGTGGAAATGGGGGAGGATATTCATGACACAATCATTTGGAATGAGAAATCATAGTGAAATTTTAGGAGCGTATTAGTAGTACCAAGAGATTCAAAAAATAGTTTAATGAGAATGAACGGGGTATATCGTAATATTAATATTGAAATATAAGTAAGAGAGATATAGAAAAACATATTCCAACAATAGGAATTGGTAATCTATAGGCACAAAATATATAATATGCTTCATTAATGCGAAGTAGGATACAACCTAGTAAAAAATTTCAGTATAGTGACTTCTTAGAATATCGATGGTAAAATATTTGTATCTTTATTATTTCATGATAAAATAACCATTTGATACTTAAAAAGGATAACTAGAAACAAGGTTCTTGAATTAAATTGAAGATATATAGGTCACCCACCTTTAGAGGGAAATTCAAAAATATATGGAGGGGATTATTAAGAAATTAGGGAAACAATTAGATGAATATAGAGATAGAAGATTATATTAATGAAATACTCAATGTTTTTTTTTGCGAAAAAAAATTTGATCTTGGGTGGGTTTATAGAGGAAAAGGGTGGAGTTTTCTTTATTAATTTCCAAACATATGATCTAAAATCAATATATAGTAATGAAATCAAAATAAAAAAATAACATATTTTTGCCCAAGATTTCGGGAAAATGGGAGTTTATTTCATTATTTTAAAATAACAATGGAGAAAAACAACAAAACATTAACCTTGGTGATGTGGAAGTGAGACGTGTTTATAAGTAACTGAATTTAAATCCATAAAAATATAACATAGGTTTTAGATGATTCAAAACTAATTTATAAAATTAAATGAATAACCTAAAAACCATTATTTTAAAGGCTTAACATAGATTTGGTTTTCATTATTCTTTAAAAGATACATATACATATTATTATGGTCTTGTTATGTATCCCTTTATTAAACTAGAAAATACCAAAAGATTAAGGTGAGTGATTATATTTTTTTCAAGGGGTGACACAATATTCATTGTTTGGGCTATGATCTAAAATAGATGGAACTACTCTAGTAAGAAATATTTTTCAAGAATTAGTTATTGGATCTCATCCTCGACTTTGTCAAGGGAAAAGACTAGTGATGAAATCTCATTTGGAAGATCTAATCAATAGACCATATAGGGTTTTACCCTACTGGTAAAATCCATCACTTATTTTATCTATGTCAATTAGAATATTCAAAAACCTATATTTATAATTATCATTTAATCAATATTCAATAGATATATAATCAACGGTAATAATTTTGGACTACATTTTTAAATTTAACATTTTATAATATTTCAAACAAGTACATATGTTTTCTATAACAAAAATACACAATAGTTAATTTAGTTTAATAAAAAAACAAATTTTATTTATAAATGTTTGGGTTGGTACATAGATTGTTGTATTGTTATTTTCCATCATTGATCCCCTAGAAATTTATATCTCATCCTTCCAATTTTTAGTTTTCTACATGTGAATAGATCATGACTTTAGGGGTGGTAGTCAGGATAGTATAACTATTTATATATGATGATGATCCACTTAAATAAGAAAATAGTTCAACCCTCTCATAAAATAATTCCTTATATAAAATTCAATTGTAAATATTACATAACATAAATAATAAAAACCATACATTGATAAAAAAAATTATTTTAAATTCATCCACACACAGAAAATGTCTATACAAATCATCGATAACATTTAGCACCTTGGTGTAGAATAGAAGGTGGAACCCGATTAGATGAGCACATATAGTTACACTATTTCGGTCCCATCTATTATGAATCTATGTTAATAAGTGATAGAAAATAAAGAACTATATACCATAAGATTTTATTCCATCATACTAGGAAAAATAATTTCATATTTAGAGTATAGTTGAATACAAAAAGATCAATGATTGAGAATTTAAATGTCTATTAGAGATGATAGATTCTTAGAGTTGATAAAGTAACGATAGGAAGAAAGATCTAGATTATTCACTCTAAATATGGTAAATAATAACAAATTAGTGAAAATATATTTAACTTTTGAACTCATCTATCAGTGTGGATAAACCCATATTAAATTCAATAACCTATGCCTTATTCTTGCATGATCAATATCTTGGATGGAATGATTTTTATTATATGACCTTGGGTTTTGATAGATGACTAGGTCCTATTTAAAGGAAATAGAATCATAATTTGGTTATAGAACATAGAATCCATGTTACCTATATAAGGAACATTAACAACACCATGGTTAACTGAATGATCAATGATAATCAGAAGAGTTGGAAAAAATCAATTGAATAATATGCTAGAGGGAAGGAGGCATTGCTAGAAAATTAAAAACATTTACTGTACCATCAGATAATATATATCGAAGAATATCATTACATAAAATATTATATTATTCCATATAATATATATATTCATATATATTTGAAAAAACATTTGTCTCATGATTTTTTTACATTATATGAAATAATATTATTGAATTTATATAATATGTCATGAATATGATTTTCACTAATATACCTTAAAAAATATAAATAAATTAAAATAATTATAATTGAATATAAATTTAAAAATTCCATAATATAATTTTAAATATCATTATGCAGTTCATTACTTTATTCCATAAACACCTTTAATTTGTTTTCATATAATATATTACTGGCCTTGTGTGAGATATTAATATGTAATTTAGTGGGATGGGGTGAATAGAATGGGTAAATACTTTAATAGTTTTAAAAAAAAATAAATTTATAATTCAACATAAAATATTATTCTTCTGTTTATGAAATTACAATATATAGGTTCATTTTTTAATTCTATGTTACGTGAAACAAATAAAACTATAACATTAATATTGTAGTTTATATCAATGTTAACCTATGTCCAATATTTTTTTTATATACTCCATAAGAGGAAAAGGTATCCAAAAATACATCACTTTTGAATGGGAGTAAAATCCAAAATATAGAAATTCTTTTCTACAAACCATGTAATAACCAAAAATCCTTGCTTTCCACTAAAAAGTATAAAAAATGAATAATTCCATTATATAGACTAAGGAACAACCAATATGACCTTGAATTTTTAACTTTTAGTCACTAAAAAAACAAAAACCATTATTAATAAAGGAATGAATTATAAATAATTTTGTTTTAGAAGGGAAAACATAATAGACACAATTAATAAAAAATAAAATCAGTAAAAAATATAATATATATAACCAAATGAAGAAAAAAAAAGAAATGCAAATTGATAAAGACAGGTAAATTAATTCGGTATTTATCTTTATAAAAATTCATGAGAGTTCTTTCACTTGTTTAATTATCGTTAGAGTGGTAACTATTCATAACATTCAAATATATTTATCTATTAGAATATTATACCATTCATACGGTCCCACCAATGTTCATTTATAGAAAAATCACCAATTGATAGATCCCTAGTGTTTCTAACAATAATAAATAATGTTGAATAATTCATGGTTTCTAAATTTAAAAAATTAAATTAGTGATTTAATTTTTTTTTCATAATCATGAGTAGTCATTTAAAATTGTGCATGAAACACTAAAAAGTTTTGAAACACACACACAAATACATGCACAAACAATCAAGAAAAATCTCATTATGTTTGATAAGTTATTTTTATTATAGATAAAGTAATTCATAATATAATAAAATATATAAAAATTAAATATTTAATATAAATTTATTATTCACTAATAATGAAATAAATATTTTACTAATATATGACATAGTTTTAAACTCATTTAGAATATATACGATAATTGGAATTAGAATAAAATAATAAGTTACATATTTATTTTCTAGAAAAAGTTAGTATGTAATACATATTTCATTAATGTATAATTAAAAATATTTCCAATAGGTAATATAATAACATAAAATTATTCACCTTTATAAAAAATGTTACACCTAATATATTTCTATTTGTTTCTATGACATGTATAATATATATTATTATGGACAATATATGTAACATATTCTTCTTTAATATAATTTTAATTTATACATAATACAATTTCAATGACCAAAATTGATATATGATATAATTTAATTTAAGAGAATAATTGAAAAAATAATCTTTGATAGAGTGAATAGTATATGTAATATGTTATACATTGAGAAATTCTAAAAAACATTATATGTTGGATGTTAAAATTCAATGAATATTAGAATAAAATCATAATCATAATAAAAATAAATGTGAAGATTGAAAATCCATTAGTGTCACAATAATTTTCCAAAAACAACATTAAAATATTAATATAGAGTATTTTAAGATAGTTTTTTAATAATGTTTTACAATAATAAAAATAATAAGATTATATAAGAAATTAAATTATTTATAATATTCTCTAAACATTAAAACACTAGAAATATGTAAACATTGAACTCTAATATTCTACCATTTTGGTAATTACAAAACTATTCATTAGAAAAACAAAAATATTCTATTTTTTAAATAGAAATGAAAAATAAGAGGTAATGATTAAAAAGATAAAACACTTAAATGTATATTATCTCGCCCTTTTATCCTTACCCGATATCAATTATGGATATAAACAAATAATTATAAACTCAAAAATAAATAATTAATTCATGTCCCCCTAAATCAATACACATCTAAGAACAACTATAATATTAACATAATAAAAATCTTATTTTGAAAATTCAATGGCAATTCAAAATGAAGAATTTGTTGAAAATTTTCATAATTTTTTTTTCTTGAATAGGTTTGACAACACATGTGAATTTTATTTAATATTTCTTATTTCAAAACAAAATGATTCCCCCAAAATCCATGAATAGTATTATAAAATAATGAATATGATTTCTAAATTTTTCATTACTAAATATAGTTCAATTTTCCATCATTCCATGTTAAAATTTGTAATTTCCAAATTTTACAATATCCATAGGTTTAGTAAATATGTTAGAAACATTGTAATTTTTGAAAAATAATTATAACCTTATATAAACATTTATAGATGATCTCTAATAATATATATATATATATACATATATATATGTTTAGATAAAAATTATGTAAAGTGTTCTTGGAAATAGAAAATATAGATGAATTACTATAATAAATCAATATTTTATCAAAAAAATAAGCAAAATTAGATAGTTATTATTAATTCATAAAATTTAGAGAAATAGGTAGTATTGAAAATTTACTCTTAACCATCAATATTAATTGAAATTGAAAACTAATTCTTATATATTCATGACATCAATTTTTTTTAAAATTATGACATATACTAAAAGTAATCTTTCTATCAATTCTATATCCTATAAAATTATAATCAAAATTCCTAATTAAAAAAACATATTTATCAGAGATAAAATAATCCGTGATTAATAGTTATGTTAACATATTTGGTAATTATTTTATCTACCATTAAATTAAATTCATTTTGGTCAGATTAAAACCTAGAATAAAATTCTAAAATAAACATTAATTTAGGTATACTAAAAATACAAAAATGTGAACTTCCTATCAAACCACTAAAACCTTAATTTATAATAATTTAATAACTTCATCCAAATATAGTTTAAATAAAGAACATTTTGGGGATTTTAAAAAATTACAAAATTCAAGTTCAAATATTTTATAAAATTATTTGAAATACTAAACATTACGTGATAATTTACCATTATTTCTTTGAAAAATTTAAACCTGTAAAAAGAATTCCAATTTTTATAATGCTTATATCCAATTAGATATTTATGAACAGAAAAAATATTATAGATGATATAAATATATTTTCAGAAATATAAATTCTATTCATCAAAATATCATTAGAATACTTATCAAGAAACAAATTTGTGTAAAAGTTTACCTTTACAAAACTATTTTCAAACCAAATTGAGCAATTCTTTATTATCAATTAGAAGTATCATTGTAAGAACCTACGTTTTTATGAATTATTTTTGTGAATATATTAAATTTATTTGATATATTTAATTAAATTAAACACCATGTCTGTCTTATATATCTTGAAACAAAAGGTTTAAATTGTGTTAAAAGCAACACTAAGTTTATACTGCATTACATGCAACACCATGTTCTATCAAACCATGATATATTATTATTATTTTAATGTGACCATTATATAAGTCATTAAAATTATTTATTTAAATAGTAATAAATAATTATAAAAAATTTAAAATAATGGGTTTTTATAAAGTAAACATAATGATAAAATTTAATTAATTTTTTGAAAAGTCTTTATATATTTCAAAAATATTAGTTTATATAATTTCCCATTCGATTAGAAAATAATAAAAGTAAATTTACCTACTTTTATAAAATTTATTTTAAAATAATTTCACATTTTAAATGTAAATGTGAAAATTATTTTGGATTGAGTTTTGATAATAATAAAAAAAGATAAAATTATCAGTGAATTGTGAGAAATACTAGGTTTTAATAAATAGTAAATTTTATTAAAACATGAGAAATCGTAAAATTTTATTTAATATAGTTTGAAAATTAAATTTTTTCCAATTTTATATAATTTTTAATCCAATTTTTTACATTTTAATGATTTCTATATTTTATAGGAATATTAAAACCTTTTAAACATATGCAAAATTTCTCATTGGAAAGATGATTTTTCATCAGGATTGTTTGATTAATTTTAAAATAAATTACAACACTTAATTGAGTTAAATTTTTAAAAATAGATTCCATATTTTAATTTAGAATATTTTATATTTTTTTATAATTTCAACTTAATTTTTTACCATTATGATTAATAAAAAGAGTAAAAATTACTGAGTGTGATTTTGGTAAAATTGTTTAATGAAAGAGTTAAAATAAAATGACAATGCTAAAAAATTACTAAAAATTTATAAAACTCCAAATGTATGGAAATATTTCCACATTATCCGCACAATGGTAATATAATATCCCAATTTTAAATATTCTTTTATGTAAAAAATGTGGTAATTATATATTATTTTCAATATTAATATATGTGTCATCCCCATTACTCATTAAAAATGATCCCCATCCTCTCATCTTCAGATATCCAAATCCCATTGGATCAGAAAATACCTAACATAATACCTTCATTAGTTATATCTTATCATCCTAGAATCATTATTTTGTAAAAAAATATAACCATTGATTTTTTTTGGTAAAACCCAATGTGGTTACCTGAAAAATAGGAAACATTATTCAACAAGAATTTTTTTATTTCTTCATTCACCTCATTAAAACATTATAACAAAATTATATTATAATAATATATTTATCTTACATATAATTATATTTTAATATACTATGAGAGTTACCTACAACCATCTCTACCCCCCAAAATGGGTAATGATGACGTCGCTCGTCTGTATTGCAGACTACAACATCATGAAAAAAAATAATACATATTACATTAATAGATCCCATGAATGGAAATAATGATAGATTTTTTAGGATTTGATGATGTATGAATATGATCAGATACAAGAGAGGGGTGAATTTTATGTTAACAAACATTCTTTTTTAACCACAAGTAAAGCGTTGTTTAAAAAATTTAAACAAATCTGATTCACTAAGCCCTCTTTTAAAAGGTTAATAAAAATTAACTTATATTTGACATGAATGCAAAATGAAATAAGTATAGTTGTTTTCTTAAACACGATTCTACCTTAAAACATATAGAATCTTATATCAGAGTTACAACAAAAGATAAAGTATAAGAAACACATTCTTCTTATCATAAATTGTAGTGGAAATTAATAGAAATATAACAGAGTACCATTATATTAACCCAACAAGTAGGGGTTCCAAACACCTTGGATAAATGACCCTTTATTTATAATGTATAACATGTTTCTATTACCCACACCAAGGTAAGCCCTTGTTATGAAGATCCATAATTTTCTTGCTATCCCTGAAATCTATTAATATATAAGGTAATCTACACCTCTATCATCTTTCAGCTGGAAGCCCTAAACTACAAAGGTAATCATTACCTCTATATTTCTTTAACATTGAATCCCTTAATCGTAATCACCAATTATTGGGGTCAGACAAAGCATAAAAAATGTTGTTGATGATCTTATGTATTTCAAACAAGTTATTTACAACTCAATCTCATCATGGATTTTACATAATGAAATTTTGGTAGAGCTATCGCGTGTCTCAAAATCAAAAATTTATGTGCTCGTCTAAATGACCTTGTATTTATAGGCGTGATCACCTATGGTCAAATCTTCCTCTAACGGTCATATTTTCCTGAAACTTTCAGAAGGACCTATACAGTTGGCACGTAAAACGACCATATAATAACATATTGTATGCTATTGTTTAATATAACAAAATATAATGAGAAACATTAATTATCTATGAAGATGATTAAATGAAAATTTAAATTAATGAAATATGGAAACAATAAAAAAGTTTTAAAGTCATTACATTAAGAAAATATAAAAACATTAAGAAAGTTATAAAATTAGATTCTTAAAAAAAGAGAAAAAGCAGAGAAACTATGAGAACATTAATTGAAAAATATTGAGAATCATAATTGTGAAAATTAAATTTGGATTACAAAGATTAAATGATTCAGAATTGAGAAACCATGAATCAAAATCAAATTTTTTAATGAATTGGAATTTAATGAAATTTAAGTCCAATTTGAAATTTGGGATGATTAGGAATTGATAAATTTATATCAGAATCGATATTTTCAGACAATTGGATTCATAATTAATAAGGAATCATAATTGTGAATGATAAAATTGGAATCACAATTATAAATCATTCGAAATTGATAAAATAAAATAATTCCTATTTTTATTAAGGATCTGATTTGTTTCAGTAACTATTCTATATTATGAAGAAATAATGTTAGATGTATCTATAAAACGGTCAAATATCCTAATAGATAGAACAAATTATTAAAGATACATGTTCATTATTTTCAAATCATAAAGAATGAGAAAAATAATATTCAATCTTTTGACTTAATAATCTCCCCCTTTTTGGAATGCACAAACAATATATTTAAGAAAATAACATTAAAATAAAAAGAATTAATTTTTGAACATAAAATAAATACATATATCCCCCTTAGATTATGAATTGAGATGAATAGAACTTACTACCCATTAGGTTATGAAATCCACCTAAGGATCATATTCAAACTTTATATGTTTTGTTTCCTTTCAAAAAAAGCATCTCCATCTTACTGATGTATAAATTTTTTAATCATCCTCCCCCATTATGTTTTCCTCCATAAACTAATATTTTTTTTATAAAATTATTCCCCCCTTTGTGATTTTCAAAAAGGTAAGGGGAAAAATAAAATATACATGAAAATTTAAAAAACAATATATACGAAATAAATAATGTACAAATTTCTTTTCATAAACAAAAAAAGATCATGAATACAATAAAATAATTTTTTCATCAGAATTATAGTTTTGAGAGTGGATATCAAATTCATCAACTATTTGTGATTATCATCAAACTATTATAGAATAACATCATGATCATGGGTAGTCTTCTCAAGGTTCTGAATATTTTCATGTTGGCTTAGAATCTTATCCACCTAAGGATTATTCATTTCCTCCTAACATATAATATTTTCATCCACATCTTCTCTAAAATTTATAACTCTTCTAACATCGAGGGAAAAAGAATTTGGTATCCCATGCAAATATTTAAATTCTTCAAACCAAATTCATTTTTATTCGATTATCCTTTCCAAAAAAAACTAATTGAAATTTTTTTCAGGGACTCTTCTAATCCTTTGATAGCATTCTTAACTAATTCAATCATATACTCCAAAACATTAATATCAAAATTGATATGTTTTTACCAAAACTATACATGATTTTCTTTTATAATAATAATTATATACAATAATTTATAATTCAACATCAATATTTATGAGTTTGTATATGAAATGGTTTTTTGAAGATTTTTTTAGATTTATGTATTGTTGTATAAGTTAACATCTGAAATCATAATTTGGAAAATATGAATTAGAGTTCACAAACTTCATCAAAGACTGAATATCATTGTCTTCTCCTATAGAAAGGATGATATTTTATATTCTGATATAGCTTTCTCAGATGTTCCAATATCTACTTTCTTTCCTTTGTGTTTCTATGATTCTAATTTTCCTTACCTCTGAATTTTTATCTTTTCATCATAAACTAGAACGATTTTATCATCATCATCATCACCATAGTTTTTGTAATATTCATCATTATAATATTCTTAATCAATATCACTATCACAATCATCACCAACAAAAATATCACTATAAGACAAAATGTGATGTACATCAGTATCAGCAACATTATCATTTTCACATGACTTCTCTTATGAAGTAGGATTAGAAGATGATGCTTGAAAATTTTTGATTGATAACTTATCAGATGTAATATTCTGATAGGATTCATAAATTTCATGAATCTAATCATCTTTTTCTTTTTATGGGATGTTAACTTCTTCTTTTTTATATTCTTCTTCATGACAAAAAACATGAACAACCTGGAAATATTCAGCAACAAATTATTTTTATTTTTCCATTTGGGTAGCCTCTACTTTGACTAGTTGTGATTTTTGAGGAATTTTAGTTTCTTGAAGAAAATATTCTCAAAATTCGATTTTTTCTAATCTCTTTTATGTATCATTCAAGAAATAACGGAAAATATGTACTTTAGTATGATTTTTCTTATGGTTGTGGTCATTTCCATGTTTCTAAAGTTCTTCAACTTCTATAATTTTCATAGCATTATTTTCTTCTTGATCTAACAGAAACCCTACAACTCATTTACTCTTTACCTCTTTCTCTTGTATCCAATTTTATAAAAATTTACCTAGGTAATATGTTTGTTTCTTCGAATTTGGTGGTTTGGAATTTTCAGTTGTTTTCTACAGTTCCAAGGATTTTGAGTTTTTTTTTCTTAGGCTCAACTAACAGTTTCTTGGAGCTTTATCCAACATCACCTGATTTTATAGATAATTAAAAAAACTCATTTTTCTGAACAATAAAATAATACTTCAACATTTTAAGTGTTTCATCCCTTAGAAAAATAATCTTAAACTTTTTTTGGAATTTATATGCAAGGGATGTGGCAAAAATTCAGACAATTTATGACCTAATTAGACATGGTTTCTTAAAAAATTAAAATTTGAGATTTGATAGACTCATACTTTATCTAATTGATTTAATGAACGATAAACTTTACAAGGTTAATCATCCATAGATTAAAATTAAAATACATCATGACAATATCATTTTTTCCCATGGTGTCCTTATCTCAATTTCAAATTATTTAAAGACCATGCATCCATGATAACACGAATCCATAATTAGTCAAGAGGTTGAATATTTTATGCCTCTTTACTCTCAGAAGACCCAAGAAAACAGTAGCCTTAACTCAATAAAAATATCCTTCTGTATCTGGAAATTTATAAGAGCAATATTATGCCCCAGCAACATATGGAAACTCAAATGTATCTGTAGATTTATTATATGGAAATGAATATGTTATCACCATAATTTATAAACATAAACATATCATTTCCACATTTATTGAAAAACTATATTGACATATAAAATTCAATTTATGTTTCTTTATAGATAGGGTCTTATTATCCATTATTATTTTCAATGCAAATACATTCCCATCCTTGTAATTTTATAATCGATCTTATTAATGAATAATACTAATGAGATAAATCCTGATTAACCAACCATTCTCAAAAGATCAACCAGTCATTAAGTGCCTTATTTACAAGAATTGAAGTATGAGAGGAGACGGGGAGAGAAATTCACAACACAAGAATGAGATCAAGAAATCAGAATGGGGGATTTAAGGGAATAAAAAACTGTAGAAAAAATTCTTTAACTCGACATGGGAAACAGGGGTCCCCTCCTTTATATTGGTGCTGCGGTGACTGTTCTGCTTCCTGAATAATTCCAATGGTTGTAAAAAATGAATCTTATTTGACCGATGATAATAAAATAAAGAATGTTTTATAGTTTCAGAACTTTTTAGGTTTTAAAGAAAATTAATTGATTTAAGGAAACTATATTGAAATAACAATAATAAAAAATGAAACTATGAGGAAATTAGTTAGAAGATAAACATTTCAGAATTTTTTAATGGTTTTCTTGTATTTGATAAGATTATTCTTAGATATCATAGATTCTGATTAGATTTATTATAGTTTTAAAACTTTTTATGTTTGAAAAACTATTTTTAGGTTCTGAAAAATTTATTAGGTTACAAAATAATTATTATGTTCTGAAAAATATTAGGTTATGAAAAAATTTAATTTTTTATGAATTTTTTTTAGAAAATAAACTGATCTCCCACTATGAAAATGAGTATATGAATGTTAGGAGATATATTTAACAAAACAGTAGATGTGAATGATTACCTTGAAATTATCATTCATATTTTTTGTTTCATGTATTAAAATCTATTAGAATATAAAGATTTCTTAAGAATATCAACATGTTTTTTCTAGAATTCCAATGAATTGTAAAATGACATGTGTATATATTATGTGATCTCTAAGAAGGTGCAGTATAATATCTTTTTGATTTTCATGAGTGTGATGTGTAGTGTTTGTTTATTAAGGATATGGAACTAGTGTTATCACATAATATATGATTTTTAGAAAAACTTCTACTGTAATCAGTGAGTGCATGTTACATCCAAAACACTTGAGCACAACAGCTTCCAGCTATCACATATTTAGCTATAGTAGTGGAAAATGATTCTGAGTATTGTTTCTTACATGATATTGAAAATAATTCATCTCATAAAAAATGATACATTTCACATGTACTATTTATATACATACTGTAACCACCAAAGGAAACATCTAAAAACCCATTTAAAACAAAATAACTTTAAGAAGAAAAGAAATGTCTTAAATATATAGTTCCATTTAAAACAAGAAAAATTATATTCACTAATTTTAAATTTCATTTTTTTGAATTTTTTTGATATTTTTCACATAAGAATACTAAACACATAATGTCTGGAAGAATATATGTTAAATATAATAAACGTCCTCTAATATCTCTAAAAGTTGTTTCGTCGTCTCGTTTGCTAGCTTCATCAAGATCAATTGTATTTGAGGTACCAATTAGAGTAATTCTAATTTTAGTACAATCACAACTATACTTTTTAAGAATATATGTAATATAATTATGTTGAGATATATATGTTCCTTATGGTTTTTAGAAATTTGAAAACCAAGTTAAAATGTTATCATACAAATCATACTCGTTTTAAATTAAGAGTTCATAATATTACAAATTGAATTAGTTATGGATAACTATGTTGATCCAAATATAATTTCATCAACATAGATCTAAACAACCATTTTTAAGAATTTTTTCTTTTTGAAAGGAGTTGGATTAGTAGTTCCCTTAACAAAACTGTATTATAAAAAACATTCTATAAGTCTATAATACCTTTACTTAGGGTATCACTTAAGTACATATAAAGCATTATTATGATTAAAAAAATGTTCAAGATTTTTTATGTCTTAAAAATTAGGAGTTTGGTCAACATAAAATTCCTCTTGAACATATCTTTTAAGGAAAACAAACTTCACATCAATTTCAGAAATTTTGAAATTAAATAATTTGGTAATGTGTTTGAGAAATCAAATAAACTCATGTATTGATACTAGAGTATAGGTATCTTTATAGTCTATTAATTATTTTTTTATTACCTTCTTTTGGAACTAGTTGCTTTCTATTACCTATTATGACTCTATTTTCATTACATTTATTTATGAAGATTCATATTACTCGAATAACAGATGATTATTTAGGTCTTTCAACCAATGTTTAGACTTTGTTCCTTACAAATTCATTTAGTTCATCATATATTGCATTAATCTAAACTTCATCACCTAAATCCTCATTAGTACTTTTTGGTTCTAAATTGGAAGTAAATGATAGATGATTTACCTCATTTCTTAAATAACATTGAGTCTTTAAAGGTTTATTTACAACAACAATGATACTCTCAATGGGGTGATTCCTGAGAATAAAATGTCATGGGTTTTGTAAAACGTGATCATCAATACCGTGTAGAATGTATTCTGGTTTGAATAATTCACAAACATTATCTTCTGTATTCTACTTATTAAGAGATTTTTCTATCGATGGTTGATAATCAATTTTTGAAAACACATCAGATGTAGTAGGTTGTGGTTGTCCAAAAACAATTGGAATAGTTTCATAAAATTTAATATGTACTGTTATCTCAACTACACAAGAATATTTATACACAACTTTGTAAGCCTTTAAAGTAGTTGAATATCCTAAAAAATCACCTTCATCAGATTTAGGAGTGAATTTTTATTAATTTATCATTCGTATTCAAAATGAATAATTTGTAACCAAATATTCTAAAATATTAATATTTTTATTATCTTCTTTTCTATATATCATAATATGTTTTATTAAGAAATGGTATAATTAAAACTAAAATTATAGTATAATAATAATTAATAATATCTTCATCCCAAAAAATGGTTAGAAATTGAGTATTCACTCAACATGGTTCTTACTATATCTTAATGAATTTGGCTTCTTCATTCAAAGAAATCATTTTTCTGAGGAGTTCCTGGAGCAAAAAAGTTTTGAGTAAGTCATTTTTTACTAATTTGTTTTTTCAAAATATGAATTTTCAATTTATCCACCATGATCACTATGAATAATTATCAATGGTAAGTATCTATCTTTTTTATCATTGGATGAAAAATATTTTAAATAAGAAAATTCTTCAGATTTATTTTCTAGAAAATTGACCTCTGTAAATACAGAGAAATCATAAACTAAAAAAATACATTGTATTTTACTCCAATACATAAATTTTTTGTAGGACCAATCAAATAAATTTTCATTGGATGTAATGCATCACATGTTGAGACATCACATACTGATTTAATTCATGAATTATGTTTCTTTAATTATCGACAAGGGTCATAAGCATTTGAATAATCAAATCTGAGATCTGTTAGATCCTTAACAAGACCATTATTTGATATATTTGATAGGATCCTATGGTCACAATGTACAAAAATTATTTTCCATAAGCTATATTGTTCTTCTATTTCACTAAGGAAAGAAATCTCTTGGCTCAAAATGTCTTTTATGTTTATTTTATAATCATTCTCATGCCGACGGGCTGTGAGAATTAATTCATCCTTGGAATTAAATAATAAGAAGTTATCATTCCTAAAATTGAAAAGTTAACCTTCAACGAATAATTTAATTATGCTTATATGTTTGTAGTTAAGTCATTTTAAAAATAAAAACATTTAAACTAATACTTTTCTAAGAATAAAAATGTTACATTTACAAATAATATCTCCTTGAAAATTATCTCTAAAAGTTACTATTATACCTTTCATCTTGATAATCATTTCAAAGAATCTTTTGTTACCAGTATTGTTTGGGGAACATTCACTATCCATTTACCATATATTTTTTTTTGGTACATCCATTGTTTTCAAGAAAATATAGCAGTTAGGTTTTTGAAATCGAAAATTTCATTGATCCATACATGTTTGAAATTAAAATCTTTGGAATCTATATTTCCTTATAAATATATGATTTATTAAAACCTAAATATTTAATTTTGTTAATGATCTATTTTCTCCTAGGGTCACACACTTTGAAACTTATTGTAGAATTGGGCACTTCTAGGAAGAAAATATTTCTTACTAAAACTGGTTTTGTGTGAGAATAATGAATTCCTAAACTATTATAACAACCCATATAATACATATATTGTTATTAATTCATAATTGAAGCATACTTATTACAACATATAACAAAACCATGAAAGGACTGTATATGTATAGAGTCTTTAGAAACTGGGAAACATAAACAACTGTTTAATAAATCATCTACATTGTCTCCCATTTATTTCAACATATCTAGAGTCCCTTTTTGGAATATCCTACTTTATACCCTTTTTCCTGACCTGGGGAAAAGAAATCATACAAAAGGGTGAGCTCAAATTATCATTAAGGGTAAACAAAATAAATATCAATCATATCATATTCATAAGAACATAACATTTTGAATATATTAACCTGAAAAAGAGATCATAATATCATAAATGAGATAAACCATGGTGGTGAAATGTAATCCCAATAATCATAACATAAAACATGAGACTTTGTGGCATGCACACAGAATCATAGAATATCATTTCATATTATTCAAGGCTCATTTCCAAGTCCATCATAGTGGACAAAGTCCATTACTGAACCGAGTTCACTCCTCATTCCGGTCCTGTATCACTGAACCAGATTAACTTTCCATTCTAGAAATGTCTATCTCATGAGATATATATCTTTACCCAATTCATTGGAGGGAGATATAGGTCCCACCCCCCTCATAATGAAACCATTCTTATGTGTGGAACAAAATCATAATTCATACATCATAGCATAACCCATGTAATACAAATGGGATTCTTAAACATCCTGACATCATAAAACAATTCATATAAGATAAAGGACTTAATAAAAATAATTCTATCACAAAATAATCAAATAAATGTAATAATAGGGATAAAAAAGAAACCCTATATTATCCTATATTGAAAATAATTTTTTTAAAAGTCCTGAACTCCATTCTTGAGGAAAATATCCTTTCAAATTCAAAAACATTTTTCCTTTCTTAAAATTTCATATAATTTTAAACTAAAATAATTTGATTAAAAATAAACTTGAAAACTTGTAAATGAAGCTTCATGTATATAATGTTCAATGAAATCATAAAAATCCATTCATGTTGTATAAGTTAAAAAAACATTCTTCTCGTACTTTGGCCGGAAAAGTCAAAAAGTACCTTGTACGAAAAACGACAAAAGATTACATGAATATCTTTTACTAAAAATCACCAATGAGTAATATTGGATTTAAAAAATTTTATGAGGATATAAATAACATTACATATTGAGGAAACATGGATGTGGATGATAAATATCCTCCAGTAAATTCTGAAGTATAAACAATCTCAGATAAAAATGGGATTGCGATATTTTCCCTTACCTTAGGTCCGATATGCATTGTACGTGTCCGAACCTCCTGCATAATAATTTTTATAGTGTCACAGATTTATTACAGAATCATACTCATTGTTATTATATCATATATGGTCATATTATTAGCTTCTTATTAGTAATATTTAATTTCTACTTGTTATTCGGGTGTTTATTGCTTTATGTTCGTATGCATGTTTTGTCGAATAAATTCTTATTCTTCTTTTTAGGTTATAGAAACCTTATTTCCAGAATGGTATTTGTGTAATATATATCATATTTATTAATTCAATTAATTTATATAATCATTATTATTTGAATATCATATAGAACGAGTCGCATCACATCGTGGAGACGGTAGGCCGTACGTAGGCACGTGCGATGATATCATTCCCATGATCGTGGATTTGTATTGAAGTGTATGTATAATATTTCACAATCAATATCACTTTACAATAATCATATATAGTTATTCTTTACACCATTATACCCATCCATGCAATGTGGTGGTGGAAAACAGATTACACCACGACGTGGAGACGGTATTCCGTACGTACACACGTGCGGTGATTTCATTTTCCGTAGGATGGATAGAATGTGAAATAGGGTTGTTTCATATTTATAATAACATATCATTATATGATTGATGCTTCTGTTATTACTTTATAATGAAACAACTAAAGAAGATAATTAGAAGAAGAAATAAAGTTGAAAGAATCAGTAACAGACATTAACTCTTCTTTGAAGGGCCACTCCTTAACATCCTCTTAGGGAACTAAAGATGGTCTTTGAAGAAGAAAAGGACCCTTAGGATGTTTCTATGAAAGTTTATAACGGAAATGGGAAGGGTTTGTCCGAGATTGAAGGCTTAAAGTGGTGTGAGGAGGAGAGGGAGGAGGTTCCCTTTTATAAGAGATGAGAGGGGCACCTTAGAAAAAACATAAAATATTATTTTATTATATAGTCATATTCGGTTTTTAATAGCTCCAAATTGATTTATTTATAAGATAAGGTGGGGATGGGTCGAAGTCCTCTCAACCAATGGGTTTTAGACAACTTTAGGTTACTATTTTAACCTTACCATTTATATTTAACTCTAAGTTAAATAATTTAACTTTTACTATGTCTTCTTGTTTTCTTACACTATAAGGTTAATAAACATACTATAACAAGCCAAACGACCCCAATGTTGATAATTATTAATATATATAACATTATATATGTCATTTTACAGAACCTTATATTTTTAGGAATAAAATAACGATTAATAATATAATATTTGTTTTAAAAATTATTTTTTGTCAATTTTGACACTATTTCGAAATTGATTTTTGTGAAAAACATCACAACATGAATAGTTCTAAAAAAGTTAATTATGTCAATAAGAATATGTCATATTTACGTATAAAATTAGTGAAATTCATGATAAGGTTCAAATTACAATTATTTGGGTCTTTATAATATCAATTATGTTAATATTTCATTAAAAAGGTAATTACTGCATCATCATTGTGTGATAAATAAATTAAATTATTTAACATCTAAAAAGTATAAATAAAATACCATTATGTAGGAAATATTTTTAGATTTCTAATGAATATTTATAGTCGAATTTATCTTATTTATAACCCTATATTAAAAATGTTTTAGTTATTAAACATTGGTTTTTACTATTTTAACTCCTCTTTAAATAAAATAATATTAAATGTTTTAATCTAATATAAGTGGACCTAAATGGTCATATTTTATTCCTAAGGTTGTTTTTGGTTTAATTAATCTTATCCAGTAGAATTAGGACATGTTTTATGGTAATAATAAAATCCTTTTTACCCTTAATTACCCTATTTAATTTTAACAGTGGTAAATAAAAGTAAAAAGTTACTATTCACAAAAAAATTATTTTTTATATTATTAAACCACATTTTTCTCCTTGATATTAACTGTGTCTCTTGTTTTTTGAAATTCCACTCATAGAAGCGGTAAAAGTTTGTTTTATGTACATTTTCAAACTCTCCTAGGAGGTGCGTAAAAGACGGTGAAAAGTTCAATAAATTTTTTATATATCTAAAATTATTATAAAATGACTCCAATGAATTACATTGAAGTTATATAGGTATTATGTATAAATTTTGACCACAAATAAATTTAAATAAAAATAAATAATTATTTATATAAAAAGTCAGGTTTTAAATAGTAATCGAGTGTTTTCACTATTCATAAAAACTTGAATGTTTTCAGAAAAATACCAAAATTTCACTCTATGCTAATTTCATTATTCCGAATCTAAAAATGAAGTCAATTTTGAAATATAAAATTTATAAAATTTCAAAAAGTGGGCATTACTTATTCATAACGGCTAATTTATATAATATTTTAATAGCATATCGTTGTTTTGTGAAACTCGGTATTGCGTAAAACACAAGCTATCAAGGAAGGTCGCGATTGTGTGTAAAGAAAGACAAGCTAGTGTTGTGTGTAGTAAATTATTCTTTTGATGATGTATATAACATAAAAACAAAATATTTCTCATAAATATTTCAGGTGTTACAATCAACCCCACTTAAAATGAATTTCGCCATCGAAATTTGTCACTTTGTAACAAACAGTTGAGGATAACTCTCCCTCATCATATCCTCAAGCTCCCATGTAGATTCTTCTAATTGGTGTTTCCTCATAAAACATTCTCCAAGTGAGTGGTCTTGTTCCGTTGGAATTTTTCACTATGATCCAGAATCTCTGTCGGATGTTCTTCATAAGAATGATCTTGCTACAGCAGTACAACTTCTGAGCATAGTACATGTGAAGGATCGCTTATGTTATTTCTCAGGAGAGATACATGGAACACATCGTGAACTTGAGGGAGATCGGTGGAAGCACTAATAGGTAAGCTACCTTCCCAACACGGTCCATTATTTCAAAAGGACCGATATACCTAGGGCTCATCTTTCCCTTCTTTCCAAATCTCATTACTCTCTTCCAAGGATATATTCATAAGAACACTTTATCACACACTTCAAACTCTAGGTCTTTTTTTTCAGTTATCGGCATAACTTTTTTGTCAACTTTGAGATGCTCTTATGTGTTGTTGAATAGATCTGACCTTTTGTACCATCTCATCAACAAGATCAGGTCCTAATAGCTTTCTTTCCCCAACTTTATCCCATCAAGTTGGAGTTTGGAATTTCTTTCCATATAGAGCTTCATAAGAAGCCATTTTAATACTAGAGTGAAAGCTATTATTATAATAAAATTTAACCAAAGGTAGGTGTTGATCCCAACCACCTTTGAAATCTATAGAGCAAGCTCTCATAATGTCTTCAAGTGTTTTAATTGTTCTCTTAGACTGACCGTCTGTCTGAGGATGACAAGTAGTGTTGAAACTCAACTCTGTATCTAGAGTATGAAAAAGACTTCGCCAGAACTTCGAGGTAAACCTCATATCCCAATCAGATATACTGGAAAGTGGTACTCCATGCAATCTTACCACTTCCTTCACATATATACTGGCAAGCTGATCCAGAGAGAAATCTTCTCTAACAGTAATGAAGTTTGCCGACATCGTAAGACAATCAACTATGACCCAGATAGCATTATTATTTTTGGATGTTTTAGGAAGTCCAGTGACAAAGTCCACAGTGATGTTTTCCCATTTCCATTCGAGTATGGGTAATGGTTGTAACATCCCCATAGATTTATGTCTCTCATCTTTAACTGGATGATAAACCAAGAATCAAGAGACATATTCAGCAACATCTCTTTTCATGCCATCCCACTAGAAGTACTCTTTCAGGTCCCCATATATCTTCGTGCTTCCAGGATGAATAGAGAATGAATAACTATGAGCCTCATCCAGTAGCTCCTTCATTAATTCTGGGATGGGTGGAACAGATACCCGATTCTTGAACCTAATTTTCCCATCACAATCAAGGTTGAATTCAGGAACATTTCTCACCTTCTTTTGTAACTCTACATATTCTTTTTGAGCCTCTTTAATCTTCACATGCATAGATGGTTGAATATTTATTTGAGAAAGATATGAATTTTCCCCTTCCATTATAATTCCAAGATCCATCCTTTGTAAATCCCTAAATATTGGATCTTTTGTGATCCTCATCAGGGATAGGCTGGCATGGTCTTGTCGACTTAATGCATCCGCCACCATGTTTGTTTTCCCAGGGTGATAGTGAATTGAGCAGCCGTAATCCTTAATCAGCTCCAACCATCTTCTTTGGCGCATATTAAGCTCCTTTTGTGTGAAAATTTACTATAAACATTTATGATGAGTATAAATATCACACCTTTCACCATAATGATAATGCCTCCAAATCATTAATGTAAAGATTACCGCAGATAACGCCAAATCATGAGTTGGATAATTTTTCTCATGAATTTTCAACTGTCGTGAGGCATAAGCTATCACCATATCATTTTTCATGAGAACACACCCCATTCCCTTCTTGTATGCATCACTATAAATCACAAACCTTTCTCCACTACAAGGAAGTGTGAGAACAGGTGCATTGGATAACCTTATTTTTAACTCCTTGAAATTCTCTTCACAATCCTCCGTCCAAAAGAACTTAACTCCTTTTCAAGTCAACCTAGTGATAGGATTAGATAATCGTGAATAATCTTTCACAAAATTTCGACAATATCCAGCCAAACCATGAAAACTTCGGATCTTAGTTACTATTGTTGGTCTCGACCATCTTTCAGTAACCTCTGTTTTTGCTAGATCCACCCATATCCCCTATTTTGAGATTATGTGACCAAAAAATGCATCTTTTTGAAACCAAAATTCACACTTGGTAAATTTGGCATAAAGCTTCTCCTTTCTTTAGGTCTTTAATATAGCTGTCAAGTGAACTTCATGTTCTTCCTTGCTCTTTGAATAAACAAGAATATCATCTATAAAGACTGCCACAAACTGTTCAAGATAGTCAATAAAGACTATATTCATTAGATACATGAAGATTGTAGGGGCATTAGAAAGATCAAATGAAATCACTATAAATTCATAGTGTCCATACCTTGTATGGAAAGTCGTCTTTGGTATATCCTCTTTTTTGACCTTTAATTGATGACACCCTGAATGAAGATTAATCTTGGAAAAGTATTGAGCTCCGCATCGTTGGTCAAATAACACATTAATGCACGAGAGAGGATATTTGTTCTTGATAGTGATCTTGTTAAGTTCTCGATAATCAATACAGAGTCTCATTGATCTATCTTTCTTCATAACAAATAGAACAGGTGCTCACCATGGTGACACACTAGGGTGTATGAATCATTTATCAAGATTCTCTTGGAGTTGCTTCTTCAATTCTTTCAACTCAATTGGGGCCATTCTATAAGGTGTCTTTGAAATGGGCTAGCACCCGGTATGAATTCTATTGAAAACTCAACATCATGATTTGGGGGAAGACCTGGAAATTCCTCCAGCAAGACATCATAAAACTCTCCTACAATGTGTGTATTCTTCATCATGAGTTTCTCTCCAACCATTTGAGATAAATAACCTTAATTTATTGAAATTAAGTCCCAAAAGATGGAAGAAATGCCCACTCAAAGGTTATATTCATCCTTGCATCGCTAGATGATAGTAGATTGATCAGGAATATTAAATGTGATTTCCCTTCATTGGAAATTGATATGAGCTCCGTAGAAAGAAATCCAATCCATGCCAATAATCACATCAAATTACACTATAGGTAGGATCAAAAGATTTGCAGGAAGCACTTTCCCACAAACTTTATATGGAGAAGAATTATAAACTTTTTATACAACTATTGTTCCATTAGGAGTTGTCATAGCTAACTCAACATCTAATTGTTGAGGTAGTACGACGATACACTAAGAAAATTCTTCAGAAATAAAAGAGTGGGTGGATCCAGAATCAAATAAAACATTTACTAAGTTAGAGTTGATGGTATGTGTACCTTTCACCACTGATTTTATCGTACTCCACATCACCGATAGAAATTTCATGTGACATTCCTTTGCCTTTGTCCTTAAGAGTTTGTTGACGTTGATCATCATCAACAACCCTTGGATTTGGGCATTGATTGGAATAATGCCCCATCTCCTTACTCTTGAAAAATTGATGTGTAGGAGGTGAATTTTGGGTATCCTTTTATTTGTTCACATCATTAGACATCTTCTTCCCACTATTTCGACATTCAACTGCCCGATGACATTCTTTTCCACTCTTAAAAAATTTTCTTGTCCCTTTAAGACATTTCCCTCCATTTTTATTTCCACAATTTGAGCATAAGGAAAAACTAATATTCTTTTCAGTGTGGTATTTAGATTCTCCTTTGAATTCCCTTTTCCTCTTCCTATCAAATGCATATGATTGATGAGTTACTCCAATCTTCATCTCAACCTTGAGAGCACATCAAAAAATTTCCTCGTAACTATTGAAGTCCCTTATGGATAACACCCTTCGAAGACTTGGTTTTAAGCCACTAATGAATCGATCGATCTTACTCTAAGGTTAGAAAATAATTTAGGAAGCGTACCTTGCAAGTCCTCTAAAATTTCATTCGTAGGTGCCAACAGATTCATCATCCTTTTTCTTTGGTTCAAGAATCTCCTTCTCTATCATTGTTCGAAGAATACAAGGGAAGTACTTATTGAAAAATAATTTCATGAACTCTTCCCATTCCATGGACTCAATTTATTCTCTTGGACTCGCATTCTTAATAACATTCCACCATTGATCAGCTTCACCTTCCAAACGATAGACTGCTAAGATGATATTATCATGTTCAGAACATGGAAGAACTGAAAACATCTTTCCAGTAGTACTGATCCATTGTTCATTCACTTATGGATCTGTAGACCCGTTGAATGAGGGTGGACGCTGCCTCATGAAGAGTTCAACAGAATGTTGCTCCTTCCTTTTCTCGTTTGGAAGTCCTGCATGATTCATAGATTGATAAAGTTGTGTGAACATGGCAAAAAGATTTTTCATTCCAGCTCCCATAATGTTTGGTTGCTCATGGGGATAATCACTTCAGTGGCCGACACATTCAGCATTAACATGGTTCCTTCGGGTTCCAGCCAATGACTAAAACAAATAAGCATAGTGTGAGAAACACTAATCATAATAAGGAAACCACATAATCAAGAATAAAATTTCACACTAAAGGTCTTATCATAGGTTATTCATGGCCATTTCTAAAACACTAAGATGGTGTTCTAGGCTTAGACTTATCCTTAGGGTTCTTACTAAGGTTTTCACATCCTAGTTTCCAATGGTTGACTAAACCTTTCCTATGATACCAACTATAACACTCCAGAATTACTTCCAGTGGAATATAATTGATACCTATCAGGGAACTCCATGGGTGGCTACACCCCTGGGTGGGACACACCACCATCCCTAGTGGCATCTATTTCCTCATTAAGCCCTTGGGTGGAGAGCCATGCTTTGTCCAACACTCACATGTGAGAGTTCCCAAGGATCGAATACATTCTTACCTACTTTTCCTCTAATACAAACCATAATGAACCATACATTACATACATTGTTATTAATTAATAATTGAAGCATACTTATTACAACATATAACAAAACCCTGAAAATACCGTATAGGTATATTGTCTTTAGAAATTGGGAAACATAAGCAACTGGTTCGTAAATCATCTACATTTTCTCCATTTTATTTCATCATATCTAGAGTCCCTTTTTGGAAAATCCTACTTAATACCCTTCTTCTTGACCCGAGGAAAAGAAAATATAAAAAAGGGTGAGCTCAAATTCTCAGTAAGGGAAAACAAAAGAAATATCAATCATATCATATTCAAAAGAACATAACATTTTGAATATCTTAACCTACAAAAGAGATCATAATACCATTACATGGGATAAATCATAGTGGTGAAATGTAATCCCAATAATCATAAATTAAAACATGAAACATTGTGGAATGCACAAATAATCATAGAAAATCATTTCATATTAGTCAAGGCTCATTTCCAAGACCATCAAAGTGGACAAAGTCCATTACTGAACCGAGTTCACTCCTCGTTCCATTCCTGTATCACTGAACCGAATTAACTTTCCGTTCCATCCATGTCTCTCTCATGAGATATAAATCTTTACCCAACGAATTGGATGGAGATATAGGTCCCACCCATCTCATAATGAAACCATTCTTATATGTTCCACAAAATCATAATTCATACATCATAGCATAACCCATGTAATAAAAATGGGATTCAAAAACATCATGACATCATAAAACAATTCATATAAGATAAAGGACTTCATAAAAATAATTCCATCACAACATAATCAAATAAATGTAATAATAGGGATAAAAATAGAACCCTATATTATAATATATGGAAAATAATTTTTATAAAATAGTTGAACTCCATTCTTGAAGAAAATATCCTTTCTACTGCAAATTTTTTTTTTCATTTATTAACTTGTCATATAATTTTAAACTAAAAGAAGATGATTAAAAATTAACCTGAAAACATGTAAAGGAAGCTTCATGTAAATAATGTTCTATGAAATCATAAAAATCCATTCAATCCGTATAAGTTAAAAAACATTCTTCTTGAAATTTGGCGGAAAAAGTCAAAAAGTACCTTGTACGAAAAATGACAAAAGATTATTTTCATATCTTTTACTAAAACTCACCAATGAGTAATATTGAATTTAAACAATTATAGGAGGATATATATAATATTATATATTGTGGAAACATTGATTTGGATGATAAATATACCCCCAGTAAATTCTGATGTGTAAACAATCTCGGATAAAAATGAGATTACGATATTTTCCCTTACCTTAGGTACGATATGCATTGTACCTATCCGAACCTCCTGTATAATGATTTAAATAATGTCATTGACTTATTCTAGAATCATAATCATTGTTTAGATATCATATATGGTCATATTCTTATCTTTTTATTAGTATTATTTCATTGCTACTTGTTATTCAGATGTTTATTGCGTTATGTTCTTATGCGTGTTTTGTCAAATAAATTCTTATTCTTCTTTTTAGGTTATAGAGACCTCATTTCCAGAATGGTAATAGTGTAATATATATCATATTTATTCATTAAATTAATTTATATATTCATTATGCATTGATGATCATGTAGAACGAGTCGCATCACATCGTCGAGACAGTAGGCCGTACGTACACATAAGCGATGATATCATTCCCATGATTGTGGAATTGTATTGAATTGTATGTATAATATTTCAGAATAAATATCACTTTAAAATAATCATATATAGTAAATATTTCCATAATTATACCCATCCATGTAAGGTGGTGGTGGAAAACAGATTACACCACGACGTGGAGATGGTATTCCGTACGTATGCACATGCGGTGATTTCATTTTCCATAGGATGGATAAAAGATGAAATAGTGTTGTTTCATATTTATAATAAAATATCAGTATATGAGTGATACTGATGTTATTACATTATAATGAAACAACTAAAGAAGAATAAGTAGAATAAGAAATAATGTTGAAAGAATCGGTAACGGACATTACCTCTTCTTTGAAGAGCCACTTCTTAACCTCCTCTTAGGGCACTAAATATGGTCATTGAAGAAAACCAGGACCTCTAGGATGATTATAGGGAAGTTTATAAGGGAAATGGGTAGGGTTTGGACGAGATTTAAGGCTTAATGTGGTGTGTGGAGGATAGGGAGGAGGTACCCTTTTATAAGCGAGGAGAGGGGAACCTTAGGAAAAACTTAAAATATTATTTTATTATAAAGAAATATTAATTTTTTAATAGCTCCAAATTAATTTATTTCGAATATAAGGTGGGGATGGGTCGAAATCCTCTCATGCAATGGTTTTTAGACAGTTTTAGGTTACTATTGTAACCTTATCATTTAGATTTAACTCTATGTTAAATAATATAACTTTTACCGTGTCTTCTTGTTTTTTCTTACACTATAAGGTTAATAAACATATTATAACAAGACAAACGAATCCCAAGTTTTAAATTATTAATATATATAACCCTATCTAAATCATTTGACAAAACCATAGATTTTTAGGAATAAAATAACAATTAGTAATATAATATTTGTTTTAAAAAGAATTTTATGTCAATTTTGACACTATTTGTTAATTGATTTTTTGTGGAAATCAAAACAGGATGATAAGTTCGAACAAAGTTAATTAAATAAATACTAATATTTCATATTAACATATAAAATTAGTTTAATTCATTAAAAGTTTAAATTACATTTATTTGGGTATTTATAATATCAATTATGTTAATATTTTCTTAATAAGGTAATTACTGCATCATCATTGGGTCAAAAATAAATTAAATTATATAAAGTCTATCAATTATAAATAAAATCCAATTATGTAGGAAATTTTTTTAGTTTTCTAGTTAATATTTATATTAAAATTTATCTTATTTATAACCCTATATTAAATTTTTTTTAGTTATTAAACTTTGATTTTAACTATTTTAACTCCTCTTTAAATAAAATAATATTAAATGTCCTAATCTAAACCAAGTGGACCTAAATGGTCATATTTTATTCCAAAGGATGTTTTTGGTCGAATTAAACTTATCCCATAGAATTAGGACCTGTGTTAGGGTAATAATAATATCTTTTTTACCCTTAATTACCCTATTTACTTTTAACCGTGGTAAGTAAAAGTAAGAAGTTACCATTCACCAAAAATATTTTTGTCTTATTGAACAACATTTCACTCCTTCATAATAACCATGTTTCTCATATTTTTGAAATTAGACCCACAGAAGCGGTAAAATTATGTTTTATGTACATTTTCAAATTCTCCTAGGAGGTGGGTAAAAGACGGTGAAAAGTTCAATAAAATGTTTATACATCTAAAATTATTAAAAAATGACTCCAATGAATTAAATTGAACTTATATAGGTATTATGTATCAGTTTTTACCTCAAATAAATTTAAATAAAATAAATAATTATTCAAATAAAATGTCGGTTTTTAAATAGTAACCTATTGTTTTCACTATTCATCAAAAATTGAACGTTTTTAGAAAAATACCAAAATTTCACCCTAAGAAAATTTCGATATTTTGAATCCAAAAACGAATCCATTTTGAAAGATAAAATTTATAAAATTTAAAAAAGTGGGTATTACTTATTCATAACGGCTAGTTTATATAATATTTTAATAGCATATCATTGTTTTGTGAAACTCGGTATTGCGTACAACGCAAGCTATCGAGGAAGGTCGCGATTACGTGTAAAGAAAGACAAGCTAGTGTTGTGTGTAGTAAAATAATATTTTGATGATGTATATAACAGAAATAATATATTTCTCATAAAAATCTCAGGTGTTACAACTATTCCTAAGAGAATGAATTTGTGAATACATCTTATGAAAATTATTTTTACTAGAAGTAATGTTTTATTATATTTTATTAAGGGAAATTATTCCAGATTTTAATCTAATGACTCAATTTTTATACTCATAGTAATTATATTTATTATTGAGTGTAGTCTCTAGAAAAGTTTTGATAGAAACAAAAAATTTAAATTCTGTAGAAAATTTATCATTTTCAAAATTAACATCATCAATGTTTTGAGAAATAGAAAAAATTTAAAATTATTTTTATTCAAGATAATTTTTTACTCATGATACTAAATTTATTAAAAAATGGATTCTATAATTTTTCTTATCAAATTTCTTTTTGATCATAGCATTTTAATTTTCATGTAACATGAAAAAACAAGATATTTCTTTAAAAGATGGTAATGAATTATCATCCATAGTGGAAAATTCTTCATCTGAGGATATATAATTTTTTCCATTTGGATAATTAAAACATAAATATATGTTAGTTAAGGATTAAGACGTTTGTACCTTATCCAATAAACAATGGTTTTCAATAGGTATTATGGAAATAAAACTAATACTCACTTGTTTATGAAGATTAATTATCTAAAGATTCATTATATGAGTCTCTACCACTTGCAGTCCAAGAATCAGTTTCCATCATGAGATTATTACATTTAGTATTTTAATATGTTTTTGATTAATCTCATAATGTCTATCATTCTTATATTTTATTTTATTCATCGGTTAATGAGGTCTTATTTGTCCGGATTTCTTAAACTCATAGCATGTGACTTCTGAGTCTTCCTTATCATTTTTGTTCGTTTTCTTATATCTCTTTTGAAATTACATCATTCCAACAATCTTATCTATATATCAATAAATATTGGATAAGTCATTCTCTGAGAGATCAGTATCACTTGATTTTGATTAAATAATAATTTTCATAGACTTTGTTAACACAACAACTTTCTCAAGAGTATTGGATTTCATCAGGTTTGATGTAGTAATAAAAAAACAAATCCATTTTTATTAATTAAATTATCAAAATATCTCTTGAATCTATTCAAATTCTGTATGTTATTTCAAAATAAATCATCAATAGTAATAGTTTACACATTCCATGACTCATCAATAACAGTTATCTTCAATTACTATTCATTAGGCATGATGTATAGTCCAGTATACACGAATCTCAAAATCTAGGCGTTTTTATCCCATTGACTATGGATTGTTTACAATAGCCTTAAATATTTACTGAACATTAACTATTGGTTCTCTATATGGAACAAATAACCTACTATTCTACACTAATCATATCTCTTATTATTTTAATAACTATAGAAATACTATGATGTATTACTTCCAGTTTCTTCCAAATTCTATTAGATTCATCACAAAAAGATATCACGATTTATATATTAGTGGTCATAGAACAAAGAATATTGTTTCAAACCTTATATTTCTGTTGAAATTATTTCATTTTTTGTTTAGTGAAAGTTCTGACTTCCTTGTTTGGTTTCATCTAATATATTGTAAGATAGATAGAATTATCAACACTAGTATTGATAACATAAGTCTTCATTCATTCTCCCCAGTATTCATAATCATTTTTATTAGAGATATATGGTCTACTATGATTTATATTATCTATGGATTCGATATTCTTTCCTACCAATAAAAAAAATAAAACATTATCCAATACACACATTAGTGTAGTATTTATATAAAAACAAAGTGTTTATCAAATTTATAATTCTAACATGTAAAAGAAAACATGTAACATAATCACAGTGAAATACTCATATAATTAAAATGTGTATATTAGTATTTCAGATTCCTAATCTCATAGCAACTGTATGATCAAAATATGTATGAAGATGATCAAATACTAGAGCGGGGAGGGTGAATTTTAAGACTAAAAACATTCATATTTAACCTTAAAGAATGATTTCTTAACAATGATAAACATATAGGTTTCACAAAGACTTATTTTGTAAGGATAAAAAAATAACTTAGTTTTGATAATAATGTGTAATGAAAAAAAATAAAAAGTTTTACACAAACAATAATATACCATAAATCATAAAAATCTTATATCAGAGTTACAACAATGAGAAAGAATTAAAAACAATTTATTATTATTAAAAAATGATAAAAAAAATTAAAGTACATATAAAAGAGTAATAATATTTTAACCCAAAGACTAGGGAATCCAAACACTTTGGATAAAGGTCCCTTCATGTATACATTTAAGTATGTTTGTCTTACCCACACTAGGGTAAGCCCTCAATACGAAGATCGGTATTTGTCTTGATATCACTGCAAGACCTCGATTTATAGGGTAATATACACCTCTATATTCCTTCAACTTGGAATCCCATAATCATAATCACCAATGATTGGTGTCGCAGAACACATAAAAAATATTTTTATAGATCATAAGTATGTCAAATCTGTTGTTCACAACTTAATCTCTTCAAGGCTTTTGCACAATGAAATTTTGAAAGAGCTCTCATGTATCTGAAAATAAAAAAATTGTATGTTCTTTAAAATGACATGGTATTTACAAGCATGATCTCTAATGGTCTAATTTTTCTCCAAATATTTATATTTTTTCTAAAAATTCAACGGACCTGTACAATTGGCACTTACTAAAATCAATTAATAACAGATTATATGACATCGTTTAATATAACAAAATATTATGAGAAACATTATGAATATATCAATCCGATTATAGAAAACATTACATTAATGAAAATTTAGATTCATTAAGAATGATATAAAATAACTAGATTAAGAAAATATATAAACATTAAGAAAGATGTAAAATCATATTCTGAAACAAAAGAAAAAATGATAAGGAACTATGAGAATCAAAATTGAAAAATAAGGAATATTGCAATTGAGAAAATGAAAGTTGATTTCATAAATTTAGATGATTCAAAATTGGGAAACCATAAATTGGAATTTCAATTTTGAATGAATTTGAATTTAAGGAACTTTTAATTGAATTTTAAATTTTAGATGATTCCTAATTGAGAAATAAGAATAAGAATTTAGATTTTAATAGAATCAGATTTGTAATTCTGAAGGAATCACAATTAAGAAATACAAAATCAAAATCACAATTCAAGATGATTTGAAATTTATAAAATTAATGTTTCATGTTTTATTAATGATATTATTTATTCTCAAAACCATTCTATAATATGAAAAGAGATTTTTAAACATAGCTATAATAAGGTCAAAGAACATGCATATTAATTTTCTTATAGATAGAGAGAATTATTATGTAAATGTGCTTGTGATTTATAAAACAGGAAGACATGAGAAAATTAATAAGGAAACATTTGTCTCAATAGATATAATATGTGTGTGTGTGTTTGTATATGATATTTTTAAAATAAATATAATATATATATATATATATATAATATCATACGTACCTTATTATTTTCCATTCTATTGGGGATACGATAATGTCATTTACGTCTATAGAAAACCACCACATCACTATGTGATGTGAATCGTTCTGTACTAAATATTTAAAAGGAAGGTAATTGTGGTACAATTAATTAATATATGTCATATATATGAATTAAAAATATTGAAAATTTGTAATATATTATTTATATTCTTTTCATTTCATCCATTGAGAAATTATAAACATCAGTCAAGCGTATGTATTACCTGCCGTCTCCTAGAATGGTGAATTTCATTTTTACCAATAAATACATATAAAAATATATTATATTTATATAGTTGTTATCATTGTAGTGATTAGTTAACGATGATAAATGAAAGAGAACAAAAAAATACTACTTCAAAACATACATAAAAAAGAATGTATTATACAAAAATGAATTTAAAATTGAAATGTTAATAAATCGATAATTAAAGTTCATATGTAAAGATTATATGGTAAAATATATTTATATATGGTCCATTAATAGATTTATAATAAGTTTATGTTAATTATATATGGGGATTGAATGTGAATAAAGTAATTTCAGATTAAGATAATGGTTTTATTTCTCAATTTGTATTCTATGAGATATACATTATGTTACTAAGCTATATTATATTATGAGGTGTATATATAAATAATTGGACATGTATTATTAGGAAATTTTTTTATCATGATATTTTATATGTCATTTAAACTTATTCTCTCATTGGGGTGATGATTCAATGTCACAATAGTTGTATTTGTATTACGATATAATCTTATCATCTATTAGTATTGTTTATGTTTTTGATTTTGATGATGGAATTTTATGATCAATAAGTTAAGAAACTAATTAATTTTATTATAATATGGTTATTTAATGATAATATATGTTTCCAATTTATTTTCTACCCCTCATGTAGTCAAGAGTTCAATAATGTTTTTTAAAAAATTATTCTTTAATTTCTGTCTTCAGTCAAAAAAAAGATTCCATTCAAATCTCAGTTTTCAAAAAAATTAAACATGTTTTTAATAATATATTATGACCACCTATATATATTTATACCCTTGTATGAATTTTCGAAAACCAATTTAAAAGTAATATTCTGATAATTTTTTAAATGAAGTGATTTGTATTTTAATTTTTTTTAAAGGAGTGTTTCTTAAGTGTACAACTTGAAAAAAAGTTCTACCATCATGAACAGAAAATGTTTTAAAGATAAATTTATAATTTTCACTGTTAATTTATGAAGAAATATATTTTGAAATAGTTTTATGAATTTTTTTTATTTTCAAAATGGAATGTATATTTTTTAAAGATAAATTTTAAATTATTTTTAAATATCCCTTCATAATTTACCAGTGTAAATTTTAGAGAATAGAAATGTGAAAATATTTTATGTTTTAATTTTTTTTTTCAGAGGATTAAGGGTAGGTTATTCATGAAATGGTGAATGTTATCTATCAAAATCATTTTCTTTCTATGATGATATCCTTTGATGTCACATATGATTTTCTAGGGATAAAATTGAATGATACCATCCATATTATGTATCTGGATGGTTAATTTTTATGTTGATGAAATGTATATGAAACACATATCCTTTTTTCATGGATTATGGTATGGTGAAATGATGAAATGTTTATGAAACACAAATTCTTTACATATATTGTAATTTGATGATATGATGAATGTTTTATGATGTTGTGGAACAAATAATTTTTGTTTTCATTATGAGGTGAGTGATCCATCTATCAAACTCCAATACATTGTGTATTGATTTATATGTCATGAGATAAATATGGGAAAATAGTCAATGGACATGATCAACAATGGGAAACATCTGAGAGTTGATCCTCTATAGAAAATTGGTGCATCTTGATCCATAATGTTTGATAGGTGATAATTCATGATCCACTATGTTGACGGTATTGGTAGTTAATATTAACAAATAAAATGGTTTTCTACATTTATGATGGTGAAATAATTCTATAACATGATCTTACAATTAATTATTTATTTATAATGATTTTTCACTCTTATAGAAAATTATTTCTAAATAGATAATGTTTTATTTCACGAATCATGTTATTCATCTATGATAAGTTTTTTATGACCATAATAAGGATTTTTCATGATAAGATAACCTTATACATATCTAATGTGGTCATATGATAATAGGTTGATATGTCCTGGGTTTACACTTAGTGATAATATGATCTCAACCATTATTATGTTTCCATCCCTAGGTTATGAAGAATGGTTTAGGAAGGTTAATCTTATGAGGAGTACCATGTGGTAAGATCATTGGGGATATGTTGAAGAAACATCATGAAATAAGATGATTTAGTATCTATTCTACATAGAAACTAAACAATTAAATTTCTTGTTAATGTGCCTTTGAAACGTATTGAATAGATATATAAAAAGATGAGATATTTATGTATTTAAATCACATGTCCTTATAATCATTTTTATGTATATATAATTCATTAAAAGTTATTAATACACTATTAGGGAATTTTTTATATTCCAAATATTGGAGTTTTATAATAAATAATACTTTTGAAATCAACATATATAACGACCCATACTTTATATACATTGTTATTACTTCAGAATTGAAGCATACTTATTACAACATATATCATGAAAGGACCGTATAGGTATAGTGTCTTTAGAAACTGGGAAACATAACCAACTAGTTCATAAAGCATCTACATTGTCTCCCGTTTATTTCATCATATCTAGAGTCCCTTTTGGTATATCCTACTTAATAACCTTCATCCAGACCCGGGGAAAAGATAACATACAAAAGGGTGAGCTCAAATTCTCAGTATGTGTAAACAAAAGAAATATCAATCATATCATATTCTTAAGAACATTACATTTTGAGAATCTTATCCTACAAAAGAGATCGTAATATCATTACATGGGATGAATCATAATAGTGAAAATTAATAAAAATAATCATAACATGAAACATGAAACTTTTTGGCATACACACATAATCATAAGGAATCATTTCTTATTAGTCAAGACTCATTGCCAAGACTATCATAGCGGACAAAGTCCATTTCTGAACCGAGTTCACTCCTCGTTTCAGTGTTGTTTCACTAAACCAGATTAACCTTCCATTCTAGCCATGTCTATCTCATGAGATATACATCATTACCCAATTCATTGGAGGGAGATATATGTCCCACCCATATCATAATGAAACCATTCTTATGTGTTCCAAAAAATCATAATTCATACATCATAGCATAACCCTTGTAATAAAAATGGGATTCTTAAACATTGTGCCATCATAACATAATCCATATAAGATAAAAGGACTTCAAAAAAGTATTTCCATCATTAAATAATCAAATAAATGTAAAAATAGGGATAGAAACATAACCCTATATTCTCTTAGATGGAAAATAATTTTGATAAAACACTTGAACTTCATTCTTGAGGAAAATATCCTTTATACATAAAAAATATTTTTACTTTATTAAAATGTCATACAATTTTAAAATAAACTAAGTTGATTGAAAATAAACTTGAAAACTTGTAAAGTAATCTTCACGGAAATAATGTTCTAAATTTCCATTCAGGCCGTATAAGTTAAAAAAACATTCTTCTCATTCTTTGACCAGAAAAGTCTAAAAGTGCCTCATACTAAAAATGAAATAAGATTCCTTTAATATATTTTACTAAAAACTCACCAAATGGTAAAATTGGATTTAAAAAATTTTAGGTGGATGGAAATAATATTACATATCTAGGAAACATGGATGTGGATGATAAATATACCCCAGTAATTTCTGAAATATAAAAAATCTCGGATAATAATGAGATTGCGAGATTTTCTATTACCTTAGGTCCGATTTGCTTCGTACATGTCCAAACCAACTATATAATGATTTAAATAATGTCATTTACTTATTCCAGAGTCATACACATTGTTATGATATCATATATGGTCATATTCATAGCTTTTTATTAGTAATATTTCATTGCTACTTGTTATTCGGGTGTTTATTTTTTTTTCTTATGCGTGTTTTGTCGAATAAATTATTATTCTTATTTTTAGGTTATAGATACCTCATTTAAAGAATGGTATTAGTGTAATATATATCATATTTATTCATTAAATTCATTTTTATAATAATTATGCAATGAAGATCATGTAGAACGAGTCGCATCACATCGTGGAGACGGTAGGCCGTACGTACGCACGTGCGATGATATCATTCCCATGATCGTGGATTTGTATTGAAGTGAATGTATAATTTTTCAGAATCAATATCACATTACAATAATCATATATAGTTATTATTTACACCAATATACCCATCCAAGTATGGTGGTGGTGGAAAACAGATTACACCACGGCGTGGAGACCGTATTCCGTATGTACACACTCACGGTGATTTCATTTTCCATAGGATGGATAAGTGTTTTAATAGATTTTTTTAATATTTATAATAACATATCAGCATATGAGTGATACTTATGTTATTACTTCATAATGAAACAACTAAAGAAGAGGAAGTATAAGAAGAAATAAAGTTGAATGAATCGGTAACAGACATTACCTCTTCTTCAACATGCCTCTTTGAAACCTCCTCTTAGGGTACTAAAATATGATGTTGAAGAATACAAGGACATCTATAATATTACTAGGGAAGTGTATAAGTGAAATTGTCAGGGGTTTGATGAGAATGAATGCTCAAAGTGGTGTGACGAGGAGACGGAGGAGGTTCCCTTTTATAAGGGGGAGAGGGGCATCTTAGAAAAAACATAAAATATTTTTTTATTATAATGTCATATTCGGTTTTTAAAAGCTAAAAATTGATTTATTTTTAAGATAATGTGGGTATGGGTCGCAATCCTCTCAACCAATGGGTTTTAGAAATGTTTAGGTTACTATTTTAACCTTATAATTTAGATTTAACTCTAAGTTAAATAATTTAACTTTTACTGTGTCTTCTTGTTATCTTACGTTATATGGTTATTAAACATACTATAACAAGCCAAACGAACTAAAAGTTGTTCATTATTAATATATATATCATTATCTAAGTCATTTTTCCGATCCTTAGATTTTTAGGAATAAAATAACAATTAATAATATAATAATTTTTTTAAAAACTATTTTATGTCAATTTTGACACTAATTGGTAATTGATTTTTGTGAAAATCATAACAGCATCATTTTTTCGAAAAACGTTAATTTATTCAATACTTATATGTCATATTAACCTATAAAATTAGTGTAATTCATAAAATGTAACAAATTACATTTATTTGGGTATTTATAATATCAATTATGTTAATATTTCATTAATAAGGTAATTACTGCATCATCATTGTGTCATAAATAAATTATATTATATAAAGTCTAAAAATTATAAATAAAATACCATTATGTAGGAAATCTTTTTATATTTCTAATGAATATTTATATTCGAATTTATCTTATTTATAACGCAATATTAAAAATGTTTTAGATATTAAACTTTGATTTTAACTATTTTAACTCTTTTTTAAATAAAACAATATTAAATATCTTAATCTAATTCAAGTGAAACTAAAGGGTAATATTCTATTCCTAAGGGTGTTTTGGTCAACTTATACTTATCTAATAGAATTAGGACATGTGTTAGTGTAATAATAATATCTTTTTTACCCTTAATTACCGTATTTACTTTTTACCGTTCTAAAAAAAAGTAGAAAATTACTCTTCACCAAAAACAATTTTTATCTTATTGAACCACATTTTAATCCTTGATATTAATTGTGTCTCTCTAATTTTCAAAATTCCACTCACATAAGCTGTAAAATTATGTTTTATGTACATTTGAAAATTCTCCTAAGAGGTGGGTAAAAGATGGTGAAAAGTTCAACAAAATTTTTATATATCTAAAATTATTAAAAAATAACTCTAATGAATTAAATTGAACATATATAGGTATTATGTATCAATTTTTTCCTAAAATAAATTTAAATAAAATAAATAATTATTTAAATAAAAAGTCGGTTTTTAAATAGTAACATAGTGTTTTTACTATCATCAAAAATTCAATGTTTTTAGAAAAATACCAAAAATTCACCCTAGGCTAATTTCAATATTAAAAATCTAAAAATGAAGTCCATTTTGAATGATAAAATTTATAAAAATATAAAAAGTATGTATTACTATTCATAATGGCTAGTTTTAATAAAATTTTAATAGCATACCATTGTTTAGGGAAACTCGGTATTGCGTACAACGCAAGCTATCGAGGAAGGTCGTGATTGCGTGTAAAGCAAGCCAAGCTAGTGTTGTGTGTAGTGAAAGATTCATTTGATGATGTATATAACATAGAAACAAAATATTTCTCATAAAAATCTCAGGTTTTACAACATATTTTAAAATTCACTTTCATATCTATTTTTTAGAGTTCAGACAATGAAATTAATTTAAGGATTTTAAAAATTTACTTGATTTTGACCTATAAATTGGTGAAAATGTTTTATAATAGTATGTTCACTCATCCAAAAAAAATATTTTTAGACAAATCATTCTTTATTTATTATGATTAGTCATGATTCATTTAGTATATAGTTAAAATCCACTTAGTTATAGGTCAAATAGGTTCAGAAGCCATGTAAGGCCACTCATAGAAAATTTATTAAAAAAAGAGAAAGTAGAATTTCAATGGGATTTAAAACGACATGAGTAAAAACCCCATTCATGTCCAAAATGATAATTTGAGAACAAAATTGTTGGGAAATGAAAGATCATCTCAAGGAGGCCTTGAAAATTTCCCTCTTTGAAAGCGTATCCACAACCGGATTGGTGTCACTATAGACATGGGGGGCATCAAGTTGGATGTGCTCAAGAATCTGAAGACAATAAATCTTTGAAGGAAACTTTTTCCATGGTGCCAATGTGGATTCTGTCTTTATGATGTTATCTACAGCGGTGGGGTCAAATTTTACCCAATGGTGCCTTCATCCATAATGATTACAATACCATATTTCATTGATCAAATCCAAAATATTTTCTTCAATCTCTATGTCATTGCCAATGTATTGGTGGATATAAACTTTAAAAAATCCACCATGAGTCTCGAAGACTCCATGACATCCCAAAGGCCTTGGTTCACCTCAATTTTCCCCATCAACATTCACATTCAACCATCATGAAATAGGAAATATCCATCAAATATATTTTAGAAGAAGAAGTTTTTTTATTCTTCTAGTTACACTAAAATATCATAGAATAACCAAGTTTACAATATCATTTCTGATAGTTTCAGTGTGAAATGTAGAGGTAGTAAAGACATTCTGATACACTGTTTACAGTTCAGCCTACAAGGATGGCTACTGTCCCACAAAATCTGTGAAATTCTTGACATTCCATATCAATTTGAAAACTGTAACACCATCCTTGATGAATATCACCTCAATCAGTTCACTAATCTCTCTGTGCTAAACATATGACATCAGTGCCTCAATATGATGCATATCAATCTGCACACCGAAAATAGAATAAATGTGTGACACCAAACCTAAAATAGAATCGTAAAGGGAAAGAGAGATGATATATATACTCCTCATTCCAAAAACACATTCTGTATGTAGATACCGGTTGGAATTAAGGTTTTTGTTTTAGGTTTTGCACTAGAATCCTATTTTATCCATACCCTCCATTATAGTAGGTAATAGGATTGTGTAATTTTACAGACTTGGAACATACATAACATTGTGGGAATAGGTGTGATTACAACACACATGTTGTTGTAGCATTCACTGGATGATAAAAACCCATTGGTGTTGGGAGCCAAAACCATGCAGTCATCATCAGTGTAAATATATATCTGATGTTCGATGCTAATATATGTAGGTAGGAATCTTTAAAAAAAATAGATGACGTTTCTTTAGAAATAGTATGGTTCTTCATGGAAGAAAGAACCAAAATTAGTTCATTTATAAGAAATTTTTATTTAGTATTTTTCTAAATAAAATTTTATTATAAATAGGTAATATAGTATTTAATAATATAGCCAAAAAATGAATAGGAAAATTGAATTCATTATACTACAATATAACTTTTTATAGTATAAATCTATTGTTTATTTATATCACACCCTTTTTTTTTTTTATCTAGTCCTAGAATACTATGGGCATATCCAATCTTGCCAATGAATTTTTGGAATTTTATATTTTTGAATTGTATACATATATACCTTCTAATAGACTTAATTAAACATCATTTTTTCTTATAAAAAAATAAAAAATAAAAAATTAAAGATCTTTTTATTTTTTGAGAATGAAATGGTTTATATATTCGATAATCATTATTAACGAAAAAAACAATTTCACCATGTATATATATATATTTATTTTAACTAGGATCATCAAAATCTAAATGGATATGTTTCAGAGGTCTTCTTTTTTCTTCATTAATAGACCAGATTCATTTTTCCCTCAGAATGCCTTTCATAAAAGGAAAAAAGAAGTTATACTTACCTTCTTTAAGTCTAGATAGTCATAGTACAAAATGATGTTTTTGAAACATGCTCAACATATGAAAAATAAAATTATTAAGTATATAATACAATAAGAAATCATATATATATATATATATATTATTTAGACACTTAACATTTTAATTTTATAGCTCATTAGAAACAATTAAATAATTTTAATCTTTCTTATTAGCATGAAATAAAACATAATGATTTTGAAAATTTTATTCTTTTCCTATTTCATATTTTACAAACTTATAGTCATAATATAATTTTTAAATACTAATCATATTATATATTGGTAAATTCCTAGTTCTGGAAGCCACCCAGATGATTCCTTTACCCAGTTGATCACATGGCCAGAAGCGCATTTCCCCAAATGCTAGAGGCTTCTGACTAGAAGCGAGGGCCTTGGGTGTGATAATAGGGAAACTATGCACTCCTTGGCAGATTAACATAGAGGAAGGAACCAATAGGAAAAGAAGAAACATGAATATTTCGTACAAAAGTAAATTATAGAAGACCGGAAAATAATAAACTAGAGAACAAAGATATATATATAAATGATTCATGATACATATGTCTAGGAAAGCAGCCAAACAAATCACAATTCTAGAATACAACAGTACTAAACCCATGTACAAAAGGAATCAAGTAAACAACTCCTCAGCATCGCAATCCATTGCTTGGTCCCATGCTCTCCATATCTATATCAAATGAAGAACCAGAAGTAAAAGGGTTCTTGGCCTTATCTATACCTGCAACAATATAATATGTTTGAGCCCAAAAGCTTATCCCAAATAGGTTGTGAGACTAAATAATAGTAGGAGACCACCATGAGATCTGTGCCTAACAGTCAGTGATTATATATCATAGGTAACAAGTAAAAAGAGTGCAGTAAACAAGGGAGTACTCAGCAGCACACAATCCACAGTTTCAAATAATTCAAATACCACATACCAAGTACGCAAGAAAACAAAATGGTAACCCTCTGGGAAGTACTCACAGCCTAACCCCTCTGGTTCGACCTTTCAGCAAGAAGGAAATAAACACAACATGTAACACTCTAGGAAGTACTCACAACATATCCCCACTGGTCCCACCTAGCAACACAAGAAACCCTCGGGGCAGTACACTCAGTATAACCCCTCTGGTTCAAATTAAGCATAGTCACTCCGAGAAAGTATTAACTATCAATTCCCCTGGTGGCCTACGTCAAGGAACTACAAACACACTGGGGAAGCACTCAATGTCAACTCCCATTATGGTCTCTCATCATAAGTTATAATGATACTCAAGATATGCCATTACGTTCATCCTCCCTACGGTCTATACTCCAGGTTTCCACGTACCTGTGTATGTAAGGAAATTATAGTGGGGAATATAAGAAAAAGTAAACCTCAATAACTACTGGGCTAGCAGTCTATAGCATAACAGTATATCAGAACAATCACACCACACTACAACTAGGCATGGGAAGGTTAACAACAGCCTAAGAGGCAAACTAGACCGTACGGTCAAAACATGCAATCATGCATGGGAAAAAACTTCCAAATCATAGCCATTAACTATATTCACATTAAATTATCATCAACTCAAGCATACAAGCATAACAGGAAAACAATAGGGGTAAAACGATATATGCGCAATACCTCATTCATGGGTATTGGCGATTTTGCACATAAAACACAATGAGTTTTTACGGAAAGGTAGAAACAACCTACCTCGGCGTTGGGAGATAGATATACTCTGGTGTCGGACCTTTTATTGAGCTAGAACGTGGTATATCTACAAAAACGTCTAAAATTTTCAACCCAAGATATCTCACGAGAGAGGAGAAATCAGCAGATGGTGCTCCTTGAGAAGAGAGAACTGACCGATGCGATTCCAATGCAACCTATGGTGTTAGATTCATAGGATAGATTCTTGATCTAGGACTCAAAAAATATCCACAGTTGTACGACACTTCTGGATGAGACGAACAAAGAAGGGGGTGTTCTATCGATTAGACAAGACCCCCGTGCATTTAATAAAACAATACATGGTGTGTACTTTATGAGTACATGGTGTGTAATTTCCTTTTATGTACTCTACTTTAGGCATCCTCTTGGTCACCCCAACATGGTCATGTGCATGGCCGCTACTAATTGTGTACTCAGAAAGTACACATTTTTTACGTAAAAAATTTCCATAAAATTTTTTTTCTAAAAAACGACCAGAAAAGGAAAACATACATGAAAAAGATGATCTCGGTTCTTAAAAACTTCCCCCCATATAGAAATTAATTCTTGAATTTTCCTAACAAGGTGGTGTAGATGAAGAATCCCCGAAAATCTTAGGCCACTGTTCTCGTACATCGGGCTCCCTCTCTCATGTCTCATCTTGTACTCGCCTGTGCTACCATATCACTCTTACCAGAGGAATAGACTTGCCTCGAAGAACCTTCATACATTGATCAACAATATGGATATGATGATCCTAAAATTATTCATCGACTTGAAACTCAACCTCCTTGGATTGAAAGGCATGAGATGGGTTTTAGAAGTAATGTTGAAGCTACGAAACATGGAAGACATCGTGCATATCCCGATACCTCTGAGGAAACTCCAACCGATAGAAAACCGGCCAAAAGCACTCCAACACCTCAAACATTCTGACGTACCTCGGAAAATGCTTACCGTATTTCCTAATCCTACAGTTCCCCAACCTCTATGTGACATGCATGAAAACATGATCTCTGACCTCAAACTCCAGAGGTCATCTCTACTGATCAATATAAGACTTATGTCGAGACTGTGCAGTAGCCTTCCTCTTCTGAATCAACTCTATCTACTCGGTGTTCTCCTAAACAAGACTACGTCCCATCATGGCTTCCTCTAATACCTCCAACCAACATAGTTGTGGATAGAATGTCCTATCGTATAATGCCTTATATGGTTAAATCTTAAATGATTCGTAAAAACTATTGTTATAGGAAAACACTACAAGAGGTATGTGCTACACCCAAGAACCTAAAAAAAACTAGGATGCATACTCGAAGCATGTCCTCAAGCACCTGAATTGTATGCTCAGACCAGACATCTATCTGTGGATGGTAAGTTTTACTCAAAATTATCTATATACCCAAAGCCTTCTGAAGCCCATGGCAGACTCGAGTTGTAAAACATGCATATCTACTTGAAAATACAGAGTGCGAAACTATATGTAAGCACACAATCTCACAGATGCAAAACCATCCTAGCTCATCTTCACTGAAGGTCTCCTTGATCAGCAAGAAATGAGGAACCCTTTTGAGTCTATGAATGAAAACCCAAACTACTTCATTCCCTTGAGGCAACCTCGATAAACCTATCACGAGATCCATCGCGACATCATTCCACTTCCACTCGGGAATGGATAACTACTACAAATGCCATGCTGGTCGCTGTTGTTTTTCATTCACCTGCTTACAAGTTGATAACTTCATAATGAATCTAGAAACATCTCTCTTCATATTTAGCTATAGTAGTGGAAAGTGATACTGAGTGTTGCTTCGCACATGATGAAGAAAATAATTCATCTTATAAAAAATGATTGGTTTCAGATGTACTATTTATATACATTCTATAACCAGAAAAGTCAGCATCTGGAAAACTATTTAAAAAATAATAATATTAAGAAGAAAAGAAATGACTTAAATCCCTAGTTCCCTTTAAAACAAGAAAAATTATTTCCATTAATTTTAAATTTGATTTTTTGGATTTTATTGTTATTTTTCACATAAGAATAATAATCACACAATGTCTGGAAGAATAGATGTTAAGTATAGTAAATGTCCTCTCATATCTCTAAAAGTTGTTTCGTCTTCTGGTTTGCTAGCATCATCATGGTCAATTGTATTTTAGGTACCAATTAGAGTAATTATAATTTTAGTACTGTCATAACTATACTTTTTATTAATATATTTAATATAATTATTTTGAGATATATATTTTACTAATGGTTTTTAGAAATTTGAAAACCAAGGTAAAATGTTATCCCAAAAATCATACTCATTTTAAATTAAGAGCTCATAAGATTTCCAATTGAATTAATTAAGGATAACTAAGTTGATCCAAATATAATGTCATCAACATAGATCTAAGCAACCATTTTTTTGATTTCTTTCTTTGTGAAAGGAAATGGATTAGTAGTTCCCTTAACAAAACTGTATTGTAACAAACATCCTATAAGTCTCTAATACCTTGCTCTAGGGTATCGCTTAAGACCATATAAAGCACTGTTAAGATTTAAAACATGTTTAGGATGTTTTATGTCTTAAATATTAGAAGTTTGGTTAACATAAACATCCACTTGAACAGATCTTTTAAGGAAAACACACTTCACATCAATTTGAGAAATTTTGAAATTAAATTATTTGGTAATGTCATTGATAAATCTAATAAACTCATGTATTGATACTGGAGTATATGTTTCTTTATAGTTTATTCTTCTTTTTTGATTAAATTATTTAAAAACTAGTCTTTTTCTATTACTTATTATGACTCCATTTTCATTACATTTATTTATGAAGATGCATATTACTCCAATAACAGAGGTTTTTTAGGTCTTTCAACCAATGTTTAGACTTTGTTTCTTCTAAATTCATTTAGTTCATCATGCATTGCCTTAATCTAATTTTCATCACCTAAAGCCTCATTAGTAATTTTTGGTTCTAAATGGGAAATAAATTCTAGATGATTAACCTCATTTCTTAAATAACATTTATTCATTATAGGTTTATTTACATCACCCATGATACTCTCACACGGATGATTCCTAAGAATCAAATGTCATGGGTTTTGTAAAACATGATCATCAATATATGGTAGAATGGATTCTGGATTGAATAATACACAATAATTATCTTAATAATTTTACTTATTAAGAGATTTTTTTATCGATGGTTGATAATCAATTTTTTAAAACACATTAGATGTATTAGGTTGGGGTTGTCCAAAAACAAATGAAATAGTTTCATAAAAGTTAATATGTACTGTAAACTCAACTGCACAAGAATATTTATAGAAAAATCTATAAGCCTTAAAAGTTGTGGAAAATCCTATTAAATTACCTTCATCGGATTTAGGAGTGATTTTTTTAAGTTATCATTCGTAATCAAAAAGAATAATTTGTAACCAAAGACTCAAAGATATGAAATTTTTTATTTTATTCTTATTAAGAAATGGTCTAATTAAAACTCAAATTATAGTATAATAATAATTAATAATAGCTTTATCCCAAAAAATGGTTAGTAATTGAGTACTCACTCAACATTGTTCTTACTATATCTCGATGAATTTGTCTTCTTCTTTCAATGAAATCAATTTTCAGAGGATTTCTTGGTGCTTAAAAGTTACGAGTAAGGCATTTTTTACTAAATGATTTTTCAAAATCAGAATTTTCAAATTCTCCACCATGATCACTACGAATAGTTATTAATGGGAAGTTTCTAACTTTTTTAACTTTGGATGAAAAATATTTTAAATAAGAAAATTCTTCAGATTTATTTTATAGAAAATTGGCCGGTGTAAATATAGAGAAATCATAAACTAAAGAAAATACATCGTATTTTCCTCAAATACATCATTTTTTGTAGGAACAATAAAATTCATTTTCATTGGATTTAATGAATCACATGTTGAGACATCCCATATAGATTTAATTCATGACTTTTTTTTCTTTACATATCGACAAGGGTAATAACCATTTGAATAATCAAATCTAAGATCTGGTAGATCCTTAACAAGGCCATTCTTTAATATATTTGATGGGATCCTAAGGTTACAATGTACTAACACTATTTTACAAAACCTATACTGATCTTCCATTTCACTAAGTCAAGATATTTCTTGGCTCCAAATGTCTTTTACGTTATGCTTATAATCATTCTCATGCTGATGGGCAGAGAAAATTAATTCATCCTTAGAATTATATACTAAGAAGTTATCACTCCTAAAATTGAAATGTTAACCTTCAACAAATAATTATATTTTTCTTATATGGTTGTGGTTAAGTCATTTAGAAAATAAATCATTTTAATCTAAGAATTTTCCAATAATAAATATGTTACATTTACCAATAATATCTCCCTGAAAATTGTCTCTGAATATTACTATTCTACTTTTCATCTTGATAATCATTTCAAAGAATATTTTGTTACCAGTATTGTTTGGGGAACATGCACTATCCATGTACCATATATATTTTTGGTACTTCCATTGTTTTATAGATAATATAGCAGGTACGTTTTTGAAATCCACACTTTCATGGATCCAGAAATGTTTGAAATTAAAATCCTTCGAATCAATATTTCCTTAGAAATTTGAGATTTATGAAAAACTAATGATTTAATTTTTTTAAAGATCTATTTTCTCCCAGTGTCTAACACTTTGAAACTTATTGTAGAATGGGTCCCTTTTAGGAAAAAAATATTTGTTACAGAATACTGGTTTTGTGCGAGAATAATGAAATCCAAAACTATTCCTAAGAGAATGAATTTGTGAATACATCTTATCAAAATTATATTTACTGGAAGTAATGTTTCATTATTTTTTATTAAGGTAAATTATTCCTGATTTTAATCTAATGACTGAATTTTTATCCTCAAAGTCATTATATTTATTATTGAGTGTAGTCTCTATAAAAGTTTTGATAGAAACAAAAAATTTAAAATCCATAGAAAATTTATCATTTTCAAAATTAACATCATCAATGTTTTGAGAAATAGAAATAATTTCAAATTATTTTTATTCAAGATCATTTTTAATTCATGACACTAAATTTATTAAAACATTGATTCTATAATTTCTATTATCAAAATTCTTTTTGATCATACCATTTTAATTTTCATGTAACATGAACAAACAAGATACTTCTAGAAATTATGGTATAGAATTATCATCTATAGAGGAAAATTCTTCATCTGAGGATATTTAATTTTTTCCATCTGAATAATTAAAAAATAAATATATGTTAGTTAAGGATTATGAAGTGTGTGCCTTATCCATGAAACATTGGTTTTCAATAGGTATTCTACCAATAAAACTAATACTCTCTTGTTCAGAAGATTCATTATCTAAAGATTCATTATATGAGTCTCCAACACTTGCACTCCAAGAATGATTTTCCATAATGACATTCTTACATTTAGTATTGTAATATATTTTTAATTACACTCAGAATGTCTATCATGCTTATATATTATTTGATGCATTGGTCAATCTGGTCTTATATGTCCCGATTTCTTAAACTCAAAGCATGTGACTTCTGAGTCTCCCTTATCATTTTTTTCTTTTTCTTATATCTATATTGAAATTACTTCTTTCCAACAATCTTGTCCATATTTCAATAAGTATTGGATAACTCATTCTCCCAGTGATCAGTATCACATGATTCTGATTAAATAACAATTCTCATAGACTTTGTTGACATAACAACATTCTCAAGAGTATTGGATTTCATCAGGTTTGATGTAGTAATAAAAAAACACTTCCATTTTTATTAATTAAATTATCAATATATCTGTTGAATCTATTCAAATGATGTAACTTCATTCCAAATAAATCATCAATAGTAATAGTTTTCACTTTCGTTGACTCACCAATAACAGTTATCTTCAATTACTATTCATTTGGCATGATTTATATAGTCTGGTATACAAGAATATCATCATCTAGGCGTTTTTATCCCATTGAATATAGATTTTTTACAATAGTCATAAATATCTATTGAAAATTAATTATTGGTTCTCTAGAGGTAACAAAGAACCTGCTATTCTACACTAAGCGTGACACTTATTATTTTAATAACTATAAATATACTAAGATGTGTTACTTCTAGATTCTTCCACATGCTATTAGTTTCTTCAAAAAAGGATATCTAGATTTATATATTTTTGGTCATAGAACCATGAATATTATTACATACCTTATATTTCAGTTGAAATTCTTTCATTTTTTGATTAGTAATAGTTCTGACATCCTTGTAAGGTTTCATTTAATAGATTGTAAGACAGAAAGAATTATCAACACTAGTTTTGATAACAAAAGTCTTCATTATTTCTCTCCAGTATTCATAATCATTTTTATTAGAGATAGTTAGTCTGGTTTGATTTATATTATCTGTGGATTCGATATTCGTTCCTACCAACATTCAAAATAAAACTTTATCCAATACGCACATTAGTGTAGTATATATATAAAAATAATGTGTTTATCAAATTTATAAATCTATCATGTAAAAGAAAACATGTAATATAATCACAATGAAATACTCATACAATAAAATTGTGTATATTATTATTTCAGAGTCCCACTCTCATACCAATTTTATGATAAAAATATGTACTAATATGACCAAATACTAGTGGGGGAGGGTGAATTTTCAAATTAAAAACATTCATTTTTAACCATAAAGAATGATTTTTTATCAATGTTAAACACATAGGTTTCACAATGACTTATTTTGTATGGATAAAAAAATACCTAATTTTTTATAATAATTTGTAATGAATAAGTATAAAGTTTTACATAAACTATAGTATACCATAAATCATACAAAATCTTATATCAGAGTTAAAACAATAAGAATGAATAAATAACACCTTCTTATTATTAAAAATTTATACCAAAATTAATGTACATATAAAAGAGTAAAAATATTTAAACCCAAATACTAGGAAATCCAAACACTTTTCATAAAGGTCCCTTCATGTATACATTCAAGTATGTTTGTCTTATGCACACTAGGGTATGCCCTCAAAACGAAGATCAATATTTCTCTTGCTATCCCTGCAAGCCCTCAATTTATAGGCTAATAGACACCTCTATATTATTTCAACATGGATTCCCATAACCATAATCACTAATGATTGGTGTCTCACAACACATATTTTTTTTATAGATCATAAGTATGTCAAATAAGTTGTTCACAACTTAATCTCTTCAAGGTTTTTGCACAATGAAATCTTGAAAGTGCTCTCCCGTATCTGAAAACATAAAAGTTGTGTGTTCTTTAAAATGACATGGTATTTATAGGCATGATCTCTAATGATCTCATTTTTCTCCAAAGAGTTATATATTATCTAAAATCTCAACAAACCTGTACAATTGGCACTTACTATAGTCACATAAAAACAAATTTGATGACATCGTTTAATATAACAAAATATTATGAGATTCATTAAGTATATATCAATCTGATTATAAGAAGCAGTACATTAATGAAAATTTAGATTCATTAAGAAAGTTATAAAATCATTACATTAAGAAAATATAGAAACATTAAGAAAGATATAAAATCAGATTCTGAAATAAAAGAAAACAAGATAGGTAACCTTGAGAATGAAAATTGAAAAATAAGGAGTATTGTAATTGAGAAAATGAAAGTCGATTCCATAAATTTAGATGATTAAAAATTGGGAAACCATAAATTGGAATTTCATTTTTGAATGAATTGTAATTTAAGGAACTTTTAATTGAATTTGAAATTTTAGACACTTCCTAATTGAGGAACAAGAATCAGAATTTAGATATTAATAGAATCAGATTCATAATTCTGAAAGAATCACAATTGAGAAACATAAAATCAAAATCACAATTCTAGATGATTTGAAATTTATAAAATAACTGTTTCAAGTTTTATTAACAATATGATTTAGTAATGTAACCATTCTATCATATGAAAAAATATTGTTCAACTTATCTATAAAAAGGTCAAAGAACATGCATATTAATTTCCTTAAAGATAGAGAGAATTAATATAGAAATGTGCTTGTGATTTATAAAACAGAAAGGCATGAGAAAATTAATAAGGAAACATTAGACTCAATAGATATATTATGTGTGTGTGTATGATATTTTTAACATAAATATAATATTATATATATATATATATATAATATCATAGGTACCTTATTATTTTCCATTCTATGGGGGATACGATAATGTCATTTACGTGTATGGAAAACAACAAGCTCACTAAGTGATGTGAATCTTTCTTCAGTAAATATTTAAAAGGAAGGTAATTGTGGTACATTTAATTAGTATATGTCATATATAAGAATTAAAACTATTCAAAATGGGCAATATATTATTTACATTCTTTTCATTTCATCCATTGAGAAATTGTAAACATCATTGAAGCGTATGTATGACCTTCCATCTCCTTGAATGGTGAATTTCATTTTTAACAATAAATACATATAAAAATATATTATATTTATATCATGGTTAACATTATAGAGATTAGTTAACGATGATAAATGAAAGAGAACACAAAATACTACTTCAAAACACACATAAAAAAGATGTTATTGCACAAAAATGAATTTAACATTGAAATGCTAATAAATCGATAATTAATGTTCATATGTAAAGATTATATTTTATAATATATATATATATGGTTCATTAATAGATTTAGAATATGTATATATTAATTATATATGGGGATTGAACATGAATGTAGGAACTTCAAATTAAGATAATGGGTTTATTTCATAATTTGTATTCTTTGGGACATACATTATGTGACTAACCTATATTATTTTATGAGTTGTATATATAGATAATTTGACATGTATTATCATGAATTTTTTGTATTATCATGATATTTTATATGTCATTTAAACTTATTCTCGCATTGGGGTGATGAATCAATGTCACCATAGTTGTAATGGTATTACGATATAATGTAATCATCTATTAGTATTGTTTATGTTTTGGATTTTGATGATGGAATTTCATGATCCATAGGTTAAGAACCTAATTAATTATTTTATAATATGGTTATTTAATGATAATATATGTTTCTAATTCATTTTCTCCTCCTCTTGTAGTCAAGAGTTCAATTATGTTTTTTTAAAATATTCTTTAATTTCTCTCTTCAGTAAAAAAAATATTCCACTCAAATCTATGTTTCCAAAAAAATTGAAACATGTTTTATAAAATATTATATGACTTCCTATATATATTTATACGCTTGTATGAATTTTCAAAAAAACAATTAAAAGGAATATTCTAATAATTTTTTAAATGAAGTGATTTGTATTTTATAAATTTTTTTAAAGTAATGTTTTTTTATGTGTACAACATGAAAACAATTCTACCATCATGACCAAAAAATGTTTTAAAGATAAATTAATAATTTTCACTATTTATTTATGAATAAATCGATTTTGAATTTGTTTATGAAATTTTTTTATTTTCAAAATGGAATGAATATTTTTTTGTGAAATATTTTAAATTATTTTTAAATATCCCTTAAAAAGTTACCAGTGTAATTTTTATAGACTAGAAATGTGAAAATATTTTATGTTTTAAAAAAAAATTCAAAGGATAAAGTTTATTTTATTCATGAAATGTTTAATGTTATCAATAAAAATCATTTTCTTTCTATGATTACATCCTTTGATGTCACATATGATTTTCTATGGATAAAATTGAATGTTAGCATCCATATTATTTATCTGGATGGTTAATTTTTATGTTGATTAAATGTCTATGAAACACATATCCTTTTTTCAAGGCTTATGATATGGTGAAATGATGAAATTTTTATGAAACACGTATTCTTTACATATATTGTAATGTGATGATATGATGAATGTTTTATGATGTTGTGGAACAAATAAGATTATTTTTAATTATGAGGTGAGTGAGCCATATATCAAACTCCAATGCATTGGGTATTGATATATATGTCATGAGATAAATATGGGAAAATATACATTGGACATGATCAATAATGGGATTCATCTGAGAGTTGATCCACTCTAGAAAACGGGTGCATCTTGATCTATAATGTGAGATAGGTGATAATTCATGATCCACTATGTTGACAGTCTTGGTAGTTAATCTTAAAAAATAAAATGGTTTTCTACATTTATGATGGTGACATTATTATATGACATGATCATACAATTAATGATTTATTTATACTTATTTATCACTCTTATAGAAAATTCTTTATAAAAAGATATTGTTTTATTGCACTAATCATGTTATTGATACATGATAAGGTTTTTATGAACATAATAAGGATTATTCATGATAACAAAACCTTATACTCAACTAATGCGGTCAAATGATAATAGGTTTATATGTACTAGGTTTTCCCTTAGTGAGAATATTATCTCAACCATTATTATGTTTCTGTCCCTAGGTTATGAAGAATGGTTTAGGAAGGGTAATATTTTGAGGAGTACCATGTGGTAAGATGATTGGGTAGATTTTTATGAATCATCATGAAATAAGATTATTTAGTATCTATTCTCCATATAAACTAAACTATTACATTCCTTGGTAATGTGTTTATGAAATTTATTGAATAGATATCTCAAAAAATGAGATATTTATGTATTTAAATGACAGGTCCTTAAAAGAATTTTTATGTATATATAATTCTTTAAAAGTAATTAATACAATATAATGAATTTTTTTATATTCCAAATATGGGAGTTTTATAATAAATAATACATTTGAAATCAATATATTTTAAAATTCACTTTCATATCCATTTTCTAGAGTTTAAACCTTGAAATTAATTTTAGGATACTAAAAATATAATTGATTTTCACCTATAAATTGGTGAAAATGTTTTATCATAGTCTATTCACTCATCCTAAAAAAATTATTTTTCAACTACTCATTATTTTTTTCTTATGATAAGTTATGATTAATTTAGTTTATAATTAAAATCCACTTAGTAATAGGTCAAATAGGTTCAGGAGCCGGGCTAGGCCACTCATAGAAAATTTATTAAAAAATGAGAAAGTGGCATTACAATGGGCATTAAAAATACGGAAGTAAAAAACCACATGCAAGTCCAAAATGATAAATTGAGATAAAATTTATTGGGATACAAAATACCATCTCAAGGAGGCCTTCACAATTTCCCTCTTTTAAAGAGCACCCACAATCGGATTGGTGTCACTATAGACATGGGGGACATCATGTTGGATGTAATCAAGAATCTGAAGACAATAAATCCAAGAAGGAAACATTTTCCATGGTGCCAATGTGGATTCAGTATTTAGTATGTGAACTACAGTGGTGGGGTCAGATTCTACCCAAAGGTTTCTTCATCCATAATGATTAAAATACCATATTTCATGATCACATCCAAAAGCTCTACTTCAATATCCATGTCATTGCCAATGTATTAGTGGATATAAACTTTAACAAATCCCCCATGAGTATGGAAGACTCCATGACATCCCAAAGACCTTGTTTCTCCTCAATCTTCCCCAAGAACATTCACATTCATCAATCATGAAATAGAAAAAATCCATCAAATATATTTCAGAACAAGATGTTTTTTATTCTTCCAGTTACACAAAAATCTCTTAGAATAACCAAGTTAACAATATCATTTCTAATAATTTCAGTGTGAAATTTTTAGGTAGTAATGACATTATGATACACAGTGTATAGTACGGCCTACAAGGATGGCTACTGTCTTACAAAAACTATGAAATTCCTAACATTCCATATCAATTTGAAAACTACAACACCATCCGTGATGAACATCACCTCAATCAGTTCACTAATCTATGTGTGTTAGACAGAAGACCTCAATGCCTCAATTCCATGAAGATCAATCTGCACACCTAAAGCAGCATAAAAGTGTGACCCCAAACCTAAAATATAATCTTCAACTGAAGAAGAGATGATATATATGCTTCTCATTCCAAAAACACATTCTATATGTATATAGCAGTTGTATTTTGGGTTTTTGTTGTAGGTTGTTCACTAGAATCCTATTTTTTCCACAAACTCCAGTATAGTAGGTAATAAGATTGTGCAATTTTATAGAATTGGAACATAGTTAACCATGTGGGAAGAGTTGATATTACAACACACATGTGCCTGTTGCATTCACTGGATGAAAAACACCCATTGTTTTTGGGAGCCAAAACCATGCATTCAGCATCAGTGTAAATAGAAATATGATGTTCGAGGCTAATATCTATAGGTATGCATCTTTGAAAATCAATAGATGATGTTGATTTATAAATAGTATGGTTCTTTATGGAAAAAAGAACCAAAATCATTTCATTTTTAAGAAATTTTTATTTAGTATTTTTCTAATTATAATTTTATTTTAAATAGTGAATATAGTATTTAATAATTTAGCCAAAAAATGTATTGGAAAATTAAATTATTTAAACTATAATATAACCATTTATAGTACAAATATATTGTTTATTTATATCACAACTTATTTATTTTGTGATCTAGTCTTAGAAAATTATGGCCATTTCCAATCTTGCCAAAGAATATTTTGAATTTTATATTTCTGAATTGTATACATCTATCACTGCTACTATACTAAATTAAACAACATTTTTATTATAAAAAATAGAAAATAAAAAATTAAATATCAATACATTTTTTTCAGAAAAAAATAGTTTCTATATTCGATAATCATTATTAACACAAAAACAATATCACCTTATTTATAAATATGTATTTTAACTAGGATAATCAAAATCTAAATGGATATGTTTCAGAGGTCTTATTTTTTCTTCATTAATAGACCTGATACATTTTCCCTTGAAATTCCATTCATAAAAGAAAGAAATATGTTACTTACCCCTTTTTTAGTCTAGATAGTCATAGTACAAAATGATGTTTTTAAAACATGTTCAACATAAGAAAAATAAAATTATTAAGTATCCAATACAATAATAAATCATATATATATATATATATTATTTAGACACTTAACATTTTTATTTATAAATCATTGGAAACAATTGAATAATTTTTAATATTCTTATTAGCATAAAATTAAACATAATGAATTTGAAAAACCTTTTTTTACTATTTCATATTTTACAAACATATAGTAATAAAATAATTTATAAATACTAATTATATTATATTTTGGCAATGTCCCTGTTCCAGAAGCCAACCAGAGCATTCCTATACTCAGTTGGTCACATGGAATCAAGTGAAATTCCCTAAATTCCAGAGGCTGATGGCTAGTAGCAAGGGCCTTGGTTGTGATAATAGGGAAACTATGTACTCATTGGTAGAGTAACACAACGGAAGGAAGCAATTGGAAAAGCAGAAGCAGGAATAATCTGTACAAAATTAAACATTAGAAGACTGAAAAATAATAAACTAGAGAACACACACATATATATGAATGATGCATGATACATATGTCTTAGAAATCAGAAAAACAAATCACAATTCTGGAATAAAATAGTACTAAACCCATGTTCAAAATGAATCAAGTAAAAAAATCCTCAGCATCGCAATCCATATCTTGGTCCCGTGCTCTCCAGCTCCACATCAAATGATGAACCTGTAGTAGAAGGGTTCTTGGCCTTATCTATACCTGCAATAATATAATCTGTTTGGGCCCAAAAGTTTATCCCAAACAGTGTGTGAGACTAAATCCTAGTAGGAGACCACCATGAGATCTATGTCTAACAGTAAGTGAGTATATATGGTAGGAAATAAGTAAAAAGAGTGCAGTAATCAAGGGAGTACTAAATAGCACACAATCCACAGTTTCAAAGCATTCAAATACCACATATCATGTATGCAAGAAAACACAAAGGTATACCTCTGGGAAGTACTAACAACATAACCCATCTGGTCCAAACATGCAGCAAGAATGCAAGAATCACTCACAACATGTGACACTCTAGGAAGTACCCACAACCTATCCCCTCTGATCCCACCTAGTAACACAAGCAACCCTCTGGGCAGTACACTTAGTATAACCCCACTCGTTCAGCTTAAGCATAGACACTCTGAGGAACCACTCACTATCAATTACCCATGTGGCCCATGTCAAGGAACAACAAACACTCTTGGGAAGCACTCAACATCAACTCCCTCTATGGTCTCACATCGTAATTTATAAAGATACTCAGGAGAGGCCCTTACGTTCATCCTCTCTATGGTCTATACTCCAGGTTCCCATTTCCCTGTGTATGTCAAGCAAGTATAGAAATGCATATTTGAAAAATTAAACTTCAAGAACTACTGGTCTTGAAGTCTATAGAATAACGGTATATCAGAACAATCACACCATATTATAACTAGGCATGGGAATGTAAACAACAGCCTAAGAGGCAAACTAGACCCTATGGTCAAAACATGCAATCATGCATGGGAAAAAACTTCCAAATCATAGTAATTGACCCTATTAACATTCAATAATCATCAACTCATGTATACAAGCATAACAGGCAAACAATAAGGGTAAAATATTAAACGCCTAATACCCCGTTCATGGGAATGGTGATTTTGCACAAAAAAATCAATGGCTTTTTACAGAAAGGAACAAACCACCTACCTCAGCATTGGGAGATCGATATAATATAATTTTGGACCTTGTATTGACCTAGAATGCGGTATATCTACAAAAAAGTCTTAAATGTTCAACCCCAAGATATCTTACGAGAGTGGAGAAATTAGCAGATAGTGCTCTTTGAGAAGAGAGAGAACTCACCGATGCGATTCCAATGCAACTAACAGTGTTCGATTCAGAGAATAGATGCTTGATCTAGGGCTCATAAAAGATCCATAGTCGTATGACACTTTTGGACGAGATGAAAAAAGAAGGGGGGGGGGGGGTTCTATCAATTAGACGAGACCTCAGTGCATTTAATAAAAAAATACATGGTTTGTACATTATGAGTACACAGTGTGTACTTTCCTTTTATGTTCTCCGCATTAGGCATCCTCTTGTTCACCCACACATGGTCGTGTGCATGGCCGCTACACCGCATGTACTCAGAAAGCACACGATGTGTACTTCGAAAATTTCCATAAATTCTTCTTTTTCTCAAAAATGACCAGAAAAGGAAAACATACCTGAAAAAGATGATCTGGGTTCTTAAAAACATCCCCCCTTAAAGAATTCAACCTTGAATTTTCCTAGAAAGGCGGTGTAGAGGAAGAATCTCCGAAAAGCTCCGTCCACTGTGCACGTACATCTGCCTCCCTCTCCCAAGTCTCGTCCTGTACTCTCCCTTCCTGCCATATCACTCTTAACAGAGGAACAGACTGGCCACGGAGAACATCGTACATTGATCAACGATCCAGATAGGATGATCCTCAAATGATTCATCCACTTGAATCTCAACCTCCTCAGATTTAAAGACATGAGATGGGTCTGAGAAGTAACATAGAAGTTGAGAAACATGGAAGACATCGTGCATATCCCGGTACCTCTAAGGAAACTGCAACCCATAGAAAACCATCCCAAATCACTCCAACACCTCAAAAATTATGACATACCTCGGAGAATTCTTACCCTATTTCCTAATCCTCTGGTTCCCCAACCTCGATGTGACCAGCCATAAAACCTGATCTCAAACCTCGAACTCCATAGGTCATATCTGCTGATCAACATAAGACTTCTGACGAGACTGTGCAGTAGCCTTCCACTTCTGAATCAACTATATATACTCTGTAGTCTCCTAAACAAGATTAGGTCCCATCATATCTACCTATTATACCTCCAACCAACATAAAGGTGGTCGGAATGGCCTACCGTACAAATCCTTATAAGGTTACATCCGAATAGATTCTTGAAAACTATTGTTATAGGAAAACTCTACAAGAGGTATGTGAAACTCCCATGAACGTAAAAAAATCTAGGCTGCATGCTAGAAGCATTTCCTCAAGCACCTGAATCATATTCTTGGACTGACAATCTATCTGGGGATGGTAAGTTGTACTCAAAAGCATCTAAGTACCCAAAGCCTTCTGAAGTCGCTGCCGGACCCGAGAAGTAAAACATGAATATCTATCTAAAAAGAAAAAGTGTGGAACTATATGTAAGCGCTCAATCTCACAGATGTACAACCATTCTAGCTCATCTACACTGAATGTCTCCTTGATCATCAAGAAATAAGGAACCTTTTTGAGTCTGTCAATGACAACCCAAACTGCCTCATTCTCTCGAGGAGACCTCGGTAAACTTGTCACAAAATCCATCGCAACATAATTCCACATCCACTCAGGAATGGAGAACTACTAAAAAATCCATGTTGGTCGCTAATGTTCTACCTTCACCTACTAACAAGTGGATCACTTCATGATGAAACCAAAAAAATCTCTCTTCATACCTGGCCACCAATACTGATAGAGTAGATCATTATACATCTTTGTGACACCCGGATGAAGTGCCCAAACTGAGGAATGAATGTCCCGCATCAGATCCTCACATATGTCTCCTGGAACCCATAGGTTCCCCTGGAAATGAATGATCTCATCCTCCCTTATAGTAAATCCATGAATAGGGTCCTCTCCTGACACACATTCCAATTGGACTAGGCCTTCTGAATCTGCTAGCTACCTCATTCTCACTCGATCAAGAAGGGTAGAGGTAATAGCTACAAAAGAAAAAACATCTTCCCCTGTTTGTCGTGCACATCCAAGTTCATCTCAGAGAATATATCCATAAGATCCCACTCACTGTTGGCATATTTAACTACCTGTATCTGAGTCCTCTTGCTCAACGCATCAGCCACCGCGTTTCCATTCACTGACATATGGGCCAACTCAATGTCAAAGTACTGAAGGTATTACATCCACCTTCGCTATCTCAAAATCATATACCACTGAGAGAAGATGTAATTGAGACTCTTGTGGTCCGTGAAAACCACAAAATGATCTCCCAGAAGATAATTTATCCAACAACGCAAGGAATGAACAATATCAGCCAACTCGAGATCATGATTCGGGTAATTCCTCTAATGTGGCTTCAACTATCGAGACCTGTACACAATGAATCCTTCTCCATGCATAAGTACAGCTCCCAGGCTGATACCTGAAGCATCACTGTACACATTATAGATCTTTCCTGGCTCTAGAAATACTAGTATCGGTGCCAAAGTCAACCTCCCTTTTATCTATTAAAAGTATGACTCACACGAATTTGAACATAAGAACATCACACCCTTCTTAGTCCAACCCATTAGTGGTGCTGCTAGGCATGAAATGTTCTGAATGAAACATCAATAGTATTCATCTGGCCCTAGAAAACTTTTTACCTCAAAGATGTTCCTCAACTGCTTCGAGGAAACCACTTCTATCACATTCTATGGGTCTACATATACTCATGTCTCTGAGATAACATGAACCATGACGTGAATATGATCCATCCAAAAGTGACATTTTTGAGGGTTGAGCATATAAAGGATTCTCTCTCAGTGTACTCAAAATGATCTTATGGTGGGTAGCATGGTCGTGTCGATTGTGTGAGTACTCCAAGATATCGTTCACAAAGACCACCTTGAATGAATCCATGTATGGATGGAACACTCGGTTCATTAGTGCCATGAAAGCTGCAGGCGCATTCGTGAGACCGTACAGCATAACCATATACCCTTATAGAAGATACCTTCCACAAATGTTTTTGAGAGGTATATCTCATGGTATAACACGCAACTGATGGTAACCGAATGTAAAGTAAATCTTCTAGAACACCTGGGCTCCTCAAAGTAGATCAAATAGATCATCAATTATTGACAAGGGATATCAGTTCTTGACCGTCAACTGGTTCAGCTTATGATAATCCACAAAAAGTCTGAGTGTATTTTCCACCTTATTCTAAAATAAGACACGCGAACCCCAAGGAGATGTACTGGGGCGGAGTAATCCCTTTTCCTTTGACTCCTCCAATAGCTTCTTGATCACCTGTAACTCTGGTGTATCCATCATGTAAAGAGAAATGCACCCCGGTCCCCCACTGGCACAATCTCAATAGAAAGGTCTACCTTTGATCTAGAGGAAAACATAATATGTCTTCTGGAAATACATCCCTGAAATGATCCACCACTAGAGGAATGTCCATCTGTGAAAACTCCTAGTAACGCAGATAAGGACTAGAAATCCGGGATGTAACTCCTTCTAAGCCATGGTGCTCGGGTCCCCCTCTTCTCACTTGGACATCCCACTCTCCCTTGTGAAGAAAACATCTTCCCTCTGGTGATATAAAACTCACCCTATGTCCATAACAATCGACGAATGCCTGGATGGGAACTAAATAATATATTATAAGAAAGACATCATAGCCTATCATCTCAAGGACATAGAGGTACCATAACATCCACCAACCTCTAGAGGGAACTCTTTGCACTGACATACAATCATAGTTCTATTCCACAACTATGTGTATAGTTTCATGATTTCAGTAGAAGAAAAGATTCAGAGCCCATGGCTCTCCCTAACCACAACAGAAAATAAGCTATAGGAATCCCATGTATCAAAAAGAGTATATGCTAAAACTGAGGAAACTAAGATCATACCTCGAACTGTAGAAGGTACATGATCCTTCTCCTATTGGGTTTTCTCCACTAAAAATGTTTGGCCTGCTCCGTGGCCCTGTGACCCTACCTGACCACTCTGAGCTGATTCACCCTAATGTTGTTGGAAATAGGGTGACTGACTACAACGAACACAACCTCCAGCTCAGCCTGAACGACCAAAAGAAATCTAGTTCTCATACTGGTGAGAAAATACTCATGATTTTCCGGAATGAGGACTTAGAGAAGAACCCCTATCACCAGCTGCTGGTGAGAAGATACGACAAAAAAGATGGAGATGACCCATCTTTCTACAAGATCGTCACTCCACTGGGTCCTACGGGCAATGTGGCCTTGTATGCCTTCTCTTTCCGCACTAGTATCAGACCACCTGGCTACCAGAAGATACACCCCGCCTACTTTGATCTGCTCGGAAGGTTTTCATCATCCACAAAATATTTTCTTGAACTATGCACTTGCACCAGCGTCATGTATAACTTCTGGTGCAATGACTGGAAGAATGGAAGGATCTGTAGGTAGTATTTGATCTACCATGTCTGGTGTCTGATCAGTTCCTGGAAACTAGCGTACAACTGGAGGATGTCTGGTGGCATGAATTTTCAAGGTCAATGCACACCTTAGATAAAGATCATCAAGGACTAAAAACTATAAACATAAGAAGGGAACAAGAGAAAGAAAATATTCAAGTTTACAAAACAATACTACGCGGTGTTTATAATAACTACTCGGCGTGTTCCCAAAATCCTTTCACATTGGTGTGTACTTTTTCCAGAAATGTTCATGTAACAAACAGCGTGTAGTCATTACACAGGGTGTGTACTTGAATTTTCCCCCCTTCCCAAGTCCTTCTACATGGCTAATCCACCCAGATCACATTAGAACAAGGTTACATGACGTGTTTGTTCTAGACACAACCTGTACTAGACGTGTTTCACTGACCCGTGTTGTTCGTGACATGACCAGATACGTGGCTGACACTAAAAGGCATGTTCCCAATGGACACGACATGTACTGCCTAGGTTTAAACTACCAATGTTGTTAGTGACACAACTGGATACTTGGCTCACACTACACGGCGTGTTCCATACGGAAACGACGTGTACTAGAAACGATAAGACTGACCAGGTTGTTATTTAGATGGTTGGATTCCAAGATTACACTACACTGTGTGTTTAGTACTGACCTGGCATATATCACCTAAGGATTCTCCATCTGTGTTGTTAGTCACACGGGCAGACACTTGGTCAACCCTACACAGCGTCTACAACCAGTACATGCCATTTTCACACAATAACTTCCCTATTCCATTTCTCTTCCCACATGGAATATGAAATTGTTACAGGATACATGGAATTTACATAAGGTACATGATGTGTACTTATAAAAAAAAAGATTCTTCCCAAATAGAAGAACACATGGCCTATAGTCAAAACTACACATCGTGTATTCTGGTTTTTTCTGTACAATAAGCCTAATAAACTACCCCGGATCCCAAAAAAACAATGAAGTGAACACAAAAGTAACCAATTCTGATCCATGAGGGCCCATACTCCCCATGAATCAAATATTGGCATCTTATACATAATATAACAAGCAAAATAGGGCAATGATCCACCAAATTCGGGTGCATGAGGGCCCATAATACCTCAAGAACCAATGTTTGGAATTCATTCAAAAAAAAACCCTACACAAACAATAACCTATCAAATAGATTTATTTTTTATCATGGAAACTATCATAAAAACATGAATATCTAGAACAATACCTATCACAACAACATGCAATTGCTAATGCACCCTATATGGCATGGCAAACTGCATGACATGTGATCCGTAGCAAGTGCCTATATGATACATGAGATAGAATACCATCATATAATTTGGTTGAAACAGAAATAGAATCTCAATAACATCAACAATAATAGCACAAATCATGTGAACCACTCAAGGTGAAATTAAATCAACTATAATGATTGCAAAACAAGAAAAATTGCAACAAGAGGTAAATTGGCTTTTCTCTGTATTCGGGTTAGCTACTCCTAGGAACAACATATTACTAAGTACATATTCCATCCTATCCCTGAATATAGGCTCAAAAAAATCGGTCAATGAAAAGAAACCACTTTGATACCACTTTGTGACGTCCTGCTTCTGGATGCCACCCAGAGGTGCCCCGTACCCGGTTGGTCACATAGCCTCAACCGCATTTCCTCGAATTCCAAAAGATACCGACTAGTAGCGAGGGCCTTCGGTGTGATACTGGGGAAACTATTCCCTATTTCACAGAGTGACACAATGGAAGGAACAATTGAAGATGTGGAAGCAGGAAAAATCCACACAAAAGTAAACAGCAGAAGATTGGAAAATAATAAACTTAACCACACACATATATATGAATGATGCCTGATAAATATGTCTAGGAAGGAAGACAAAAAAATCACAATGCTGGATACAACAATACTAAACCCAAGTACAAAAAGAAGAAAGTAAAAAACTCTTTATCATCGCAAGCCATAGCCTCATCCCATGCTTTACAGCTCCACAACAAATCAAGCACCTGAAGTAGAAGGGCGATTTCCCTTATCTATACCTGCAACAAAATAATCCTTTTGGGCCCAAAAGAATATCCCCAATATGGTGTGAGACTAAATACCATTAGGAATCCACCAGGAGATCTATGACTAACAGTCAGTTTGTATATATGGGAGGAAATAAGCAAAAAGAGTGTAGTAAAAAAGGGAGAACTCAGCAGCACACAATCCATAGTTTCAAAGCTTTCAAATACCACATATATTCTAAGCAAGAAAACACACAAGTAACCCTCTGGGAAGTACTCACAGCCTAACCCCTCTGATGTTGCCTAGATGCAAGCAAGAAACACAACATGTAACCATATGGGAAGTACTCATACCCTATTTTCTCTGGTCCTACTTAGAAACACATGAAACCCTCTGGGAAGTACACTCAGTCTGACCCCTCTGGTTCAGCTTAAGCATAGAGTGTCTAAGGAAGAACTAATCATCAATTCCCAATATAGTCTCACATCATTACTAAATGCGTTCTGGGGAAGCCCTCAACATCACATTCCCCCTATGGCCCATGTTGAAGAACTACAAACACTATGGGAAAGCACTCAACATCAATTACCCATGTGGTCTCACATCGTAAGTAATGAAGATACACTGGAGAAGCCCTTATGTCCATCCTCCCTATGGTCTATACACCAGGTTCTCACGACCCTCTGTATGTCAATCATATACTGCAATGTGTTTTGGAAAAAGTAAAACTGAATAACTACTTTGAAATAAGTCTATATCATAACATCATATCAGAATAATAACACCATCCTACAACTAGGCCATGGAAAGTAAACAGCAGCCTAACAGGAAAACTAGACCCTACGGTCAAAACAGGAAACCATGCATGGCCTAAAACATCCAAAGCATATAAATTAACCCTATTCACATTCAATTGTCATCAACTGAAGAATACAAGCATGGTAGGATAACAATAGGGATAAAACGTTAAATTTTCAATAGCCCGTTCACGTTTATTGGCGATTTTGCACATAAAACTCATGAAATTTTTACAAAAATGCACAAACCACCTTCCTCGGCGTTGGGAGATCGATATATTCTGGTGTCAGACCTTGAATCGACCTAGATTGTGGTAGATCTACAAAAACTTCTAAAATTTTCAACCCACGATATCATATAAGAGAGGAGAAATCAGCAGATGGTTCTCTAGGAGAGGAGATAACTCACTGATGTGATTACAACACAAGCAACGATGTTCGATTCGAAAGACTGACGCTCTCTCGGGGGATCATCAATGATTTTTAGTCATACGATGCTCCTAGATGAGACAAATGAATAAGGGGGGTGTTCTATCAATTAAACACGACCCCGGTGCGTTTAAAAAATAAAACAAAATACATGGAATGTACTTTTAGAGTACATGGAGTGTACTGGACTTTTCTGTACTCTACATTAGGCATACCCCAGGTCACCCCTACATGGCCATGTGCATGGCCGCTACACGGTGTTTACTTCGAAAATTTCAAAAAATTCATCTTTTTCTCAATAACAACCAGAAAAGGAAAACATACCTAAAAAAAGATTCAGGTTCTTACAATTTTCATCCTTCAATATATGATACTATTTAAATAAAAAAATAATCTTAAATAATGAATTTTCTAAATCCTTTACTTATACCTTTTGTGTGATCTCCAATTGTGATTATCCCTTCATCATAGAAATTATATGAATATAATTTTATGGTTATACATTAAAGTTTTGGGATCATCCAAAACACATATATAATTTTTTATTTTGGTTAAACTCATTGAAAGTTTCTTGAAAAACAAGTTGGAAAATAGTTTTGGTACAAATGATACTTCTGAAAAATGAAGATTAGTAAATCAAGAATTTTGTACACAATTTTTTATTAAATCAGTTTCATGTTATTTTAGTGATAATTTTTTAAAATAATTTACTTTATTTTTCGTAGATATTATGCAAATAAAAACTAATATTATCTATTATAATTTTCTAATATTCAATATCTAAATAATTTAAAACTGATATTGTTCCATTATAACATTAAAAAAACATTATACATATTTAGTAGTTATCAATTAAATAAAATACAAAGTTTGTTTTTATTGACATTATTCATAGGCATCATTTTATCAAAGCTAACATTTCTTTTCAAAAATATTAGCTAATTTAGATTCTATGATCATAGTTTCATTTTTTTAGTTTGTAATTATTATAATGAGATAATTTTAGATATTCAAAAACTATTTTATTATATTAGGGTGATATATTTTTACTTTTATAATCTCCATGAATAAGAACCTTATTCTCCTCAACAAGATACTTTTTTCACCCACACACACATAGATATATATATATATATACATATACATATATTTATATACATATCTCCAAGTATTAATAATTTAAGACTATCATCTTTTCATTTTATTTATCAAATTCAGGTACAATAGAATTTTTAAAATTAGAATCACAATATGTGCTGAATCAAAAATTAATGATAACATTATTTTTAGATCCAACAATGAATATATTCATTGAATCATTTTTATCTAAGGATTTCAGTTGAACCTGATTATTCAGTATTTGATTCCCACACTCACAATCCAATAATCAAATGGTCATAAATCCAACATTACATATTTGTCTACAATCAATCAAAGAGGAAGAATTTTTATAAAAACTAATTACTATATAACTAAAAAATATTGATTCAAAATAATTCAAAGTAATGTTTTCCATTAGAGTTGTAGAGAATTTAAAGAATAATGTTCAAATAAATATCATGGATATCTTATCAAATGGAAATTTAATACACAATAAATGAAACTACTTACTTTATAAAATGTATTCAATATCTCAATTAAATTATCCACACATGATACTTTTCTAAACATATCATGTTTAATAATTTCATTCATTACCCAGGAAAATGGATAGATGAGATGGGGGATCCTAAACACAGTATTGTAAAATTTATATAACAAGATAACATGGAATGAAAAAAATTGAATGATATATTAATATTCACATAAATCAATTAAACTTAACACATGGGTATGAAATAAATCATTGTATGATGTTTCAATATAAAAAATCACATAGATAATAATAACAAAATTCATGATGATAGAATAAATATTTATTGAAATCTTAATATTTATCCTCTAGGCCTCATCCATGACATCATTATATCCTTCAAGACAAGGAAAATTAATTATTTAGGCAATCATGGAAACAACCATAAATGTAACATCATAGAAATTTAGACATATTTTTTTCATTAATTTTTAATAAATATATCCAACCGAGGAATGTTTTAATATAACATTTTATTAAAATTTGTTAATTTAAATAAATTTTTTTTATAAGATATTCATATTATAAAATATTTTATTCATTTTTAAAGAAATAGTATTTTATTTTCTCAAATGTAAATTTTTTTACAAGAACATCCACATAATTCATTATGATAAAATTTACAATACTGTTAATATTAATTTATCATAATTATTTAAAACTAATCATGTCAAAAAATATATATATAAGAGTAATATTAGACAATATTTTTTCGAAAAAAAATTTAAATTGAGAAATTTTTGGTCAGATATACTTCGTATTACATTTTAAAACAAACATTGAAAAAAATAAACGATTGAACAATGTATTCATAAGAATATATTTTTCAATATAGTAATTCATAGTTTTCAAAATATTATTTTCATTATAAAATAATTTTTTAGTTTTAATCTATATCCTTGGATTGCTAAAACAATATTTTAAATTATTATTAAATATGAATGTGCGATTTTATTTTTTGAAAAATTATAAATTTAAAAAAATATGTTCATACTATTAGATTTAATATTCAATTATTTATCGAGAAATATTTTCATATTAAGTAGTAGTTCAAATATGGTTTCTTATGATCATCCTTTATTTTAGTTAACTTAATATTGAAATTATTTTTATGTTAAATTTATCTAAATATATATCAAATGATAACAATAAACTTATAAAATAAATATATACATAATTATAAAATCTTATATTAAAATAATTTATAAGTAATTTAAATTTTACAAAGTATATTTTAAAAAATTATCCAGTTATCAAATGAATAGATAACTCAACCATGCAGAGGTGACAACCAACAAATTGGGGAAGGGGTGTGGTTTTGTGAATAACACCACCAAACCATATCCTAGTGAGTGTATGACTTCATGTGGGCCACACCACCCATCGATAGCATTGTGAATCGTGGAAAATATCTTGTTAATCACATCTAATAATTCAATTTGATTCATTAAATAATATAGATATTTGGAACTTTTAATACACCTAGTTAGGGAAAATTTCTCCTAGAATGTTTTCATTTTTCTCAAAAATACAGTTTAGATCCCTAATACCCAATTGATTTCACCCAAACCATTCCATCCTCTCAATATTATTATTTGTTCTCATGATCTGAACTAATTGAACTCTATATTTTATTATTATTACTTCTCTAATGATTGGCCTAATCCATGATGAGCTATGTCACAATATTATATTGTAATTTTTCAAAATAGGATCATCATGTTTTTAAAAATCAATTTAAATGAATAAACAATAACCCTTTTATTTAAAACATAAGTGTGAGGAAACTAAAAAAATTACGAAAATAGACACATATATATGTATACTAGTAAGATCCTGACCTTTTATGGAGAATACATGGAATTTCTTAGTGGTTTTCCTTTTTCATTGTTTTGAGTACAATTCAATTGAGTTTAATTTTAGGGTGTGTTTGGGTGATATTTAGAAAAAAAATGGGTGGAAATTGGGTTGCACAATGTTTGGGAATTGTTTTCCCCAATTATTCCCCAATTATTAGTAAATTTTCACCCCAATAGAATAAGTGCCTGATTATGGAACATTGTTTTGTAAAACCATGATCCCCTTCACAGTAAACCGTTCAGGATCCCCAAAATGTCACTAGATTTTATTTATAATATTTTTCAAATCCCCCGTACGTCGCTTATTTTGGACCCCATTAATCCCTATGAGGTATTAAAAATTATCGGAGCTCTTTTGTTTACTTTTAAGCCTCCCAAACCCCTTTATTCATGAATAGAATTCATTATAGAATTTCGAATCCTCTCTTGGTAAGTGAATCCTCTACAAATTCATCGCCCATTCTTCAAATTTATTTATGCTTCCTTTCCGAGATATAATCCACTTTCATGGATAGGTATATATATTTTATGTAAGGTATTTATCTAGATATATTTTTTTCATGATATTTAGTTTATTTAATATAGATATAGTATTTTGATATTCAGATCTAGATCTACGTCAGTGAGCTGATCAATTTTTTTGGATTTCAGTTGTGTGATTATTCTTCAATTAGTTGAGGTTGGTGGTTGAATATTAAATTAACATAGTCATTTTATGAATATATATATGAAAATTATTTAATTTTCATAATTATTTAGTAGTTTGATTCCATATAATTTTTTATATGACATTCCAAATTTGTTAATTGATATATTGTTTAAATAGATGATTAATTATAGAATTAGTTATGAGAAATAGAGGTTGTCCATTAAGACAATTAAATAAGAAATTGATTTAGGTATTTAGGTTCTAGCCAATTAGATAATTAATTGGATGATTAATTATGACATTTAGGGATCTCTAAAATAGATAGCTAATCGTGGGACTAATTATGAGATATTGAGATAATTGTTTTGAGATATTTTTTTAGATTAATTATGAGATATTAATAGCATGGTTTTAGAAAATTAATTGTAGATTAATTATGTGATATTGATACTAATAATAGGGATATTTAAATATGAACTTAATTATGGGATATTATTATTATTTGATATAATTAATTGGGGAATTAATTATGAGATATGGAAATTTTGGGTATGATTATTTAATTTTATAATTAAATAATTGGATTAATTGAGGGTTGGGTTAATTAAGTTGATTAATGCTATTATTTATTTTTTGAATTATAAAATGTGATAGATGAGATTAATTAATTAATTAATTAATTAATGAAACTATAATGAATAATTAATTGAGAAGTAATTAATGACATTGATGAGAAATAATAACTGGTGAATTAATTGATGGGATTCTAGATGATTAATTAATTAGTTAATTAATTAATGGAGACTGTTTTGTTAATGAAATTGAATGTGTTAGAGTAATCAATGAAAATTTTTCTACTAATGCAATTGAGTGATTAAAATTAATAAATTAACGAATTAATTAATGGAGACTATAGTGTTATTACAGTTTATAGATAATTAATTCAGGAATTAATTTTTAGATATTGATATTTTAGAATTGGGATAATTAATTATGGAATTAATTATGTAATATTGAGATTGTGAATGAGATAAGTAATTTTTGGTTTAATTTTGGGATTTTGAGTTTGTGGATATTAATAATTTATTGATGAATAAATTAATGAGATTGAAATATTTAATTAATTGGGGTAACTAATTAAAGGTCTTTTGTGATAAAAAATTGTCGACTTCTAAATGTAACTTATGTGATTACTTAATTTTTGAATTGACTGTTATAATTGAAGTGCTCAATTAATTGTTGAATTGATTAATGAATTTCATGTGACTAATTAATTGTAAATTTAATGAATAATATACATTTTATTCATTAATTATTGACATAATTAGATTAATTTACTATTTAGTTAATTATTGAATTGACTAGTAGGATTAAAGTGGTTAATTATTTCTTTATTTAATTAATATTATTTATGTTAATAATTAATTTTCGATATAACTATTGTAATTGATGTGATTACATAATTTTTGAATTGACAAGGGTAATTTATGTGTTTAATTAATTTCTGAAATGACTAATAATATTACAGTTATTAATTATTTATTGAATTACATAATGTATTTTTTTGACGAATTAATTTTCAAATTAATTTATATTATTGAAGGTATTAGTAAATTATTGAATTAACATGATTAATTGATGTTATTAATTAATTTTTTAATTTTGAAGATTAATTTATGAGATTAATTAATTATTTATTTATTTTGGGAAATTTTCCAATTTAATTTATTGTTAAATTATATAATGTTATTGATTTGAGTGTTTAATTATTGAGTAAAAGTGATTAATTTTTGTGTTTCACTTATCGATTAAAAAGTAAAGTAATTCGTGTGGATAATTATTTGTTGAATTAATTATTTTTTGATAAATGGTAACATGGTCATTCAATTGTAATGTTATGAATGGTAACAAGATGATTCTATTGAGAATTAATGAATGGTAACATGGTAATTATAATGTCTGAAGTTATGAATGAGAACATTCTCGTTGAATTATTTATTTTTAAATGATTTATGGTATCCGGGACCTTCATACATGTATTATGATTCGTTACATTTTTATTCAATTATATAATATTAAATAGTGAATGGTTTCATATAAATTCAGCTTTGTATTAATAACGGTATCATGAAAATTCAAATATTGTATTAAATGTGTGTAGATCAGACATTGGCATGGTCCAATGTAGGTATTGTGGTTTGAGTGTCCTTGGGAACCCTAAGGGTCACGTGGTTAAATAGAGAATATTTAATAATCTGTAAAACTATTTATTTTTGCATTGCACTTATTTATTTATATAACTTCATACATAACTATTGACTTGATTTGTTTTTGAAATCATTGGTGGTGGCCTACTGTGCTTTACTGACACCATACTCTGCTAGCTTCATCGGTACCCAAATATAATTTTTTGTTGAACTATAGGTTAAAGGAAAAGCCCATGTGTTAGGTGGATGAGTTGTGGTGGAGTAGGGATGAGGGAACCAAATGTGGTTTGAGACTCACATAGGAGTTTTCAGTGTCTATATTTGAGATTAATATTAGAAAATTCAACTTACATTAGTATATAAGATCAATTGTTTATTTTTGAATGTGTAATTAATGATTGGGTTATCAAGAGATATTGGTACTGTTTATGGTCATGTTTTTCTGTTATTATTTATTTATTTCGGCTGGTATATTACTCTGATGATAATAGATATAGATCCCATTGGTAAATAATAGAATCTTGTTATGAGTTGGAAGCCTAAGGTATATTGGGAGGTTCACTTGAGGTCATGTGACCGACTAGTTTGGGGAATCGATTTGTGGCACCCTGGCCAAGACATTATAAAGTTGTATCAGAGCTAAAATTTCATTTTTTTCTATTTCTTTTCTTTTATGGAAAGGTAGAAAAAATACATGGAGTATTTTACCCTTGTTCATGATCATGTGCATGGGAGTAGCTAACCTATGTATGGGAGAGAACCTAAGTACCCATGGTGGGATTGTTGTTATTTTTGCTAACTGTTATAGTAGATTATTATTTCACCTTGGGTGATGCACATGCTATGAGATGTGATTATTTTATCTTGATACTTTTTGATATTTGAATTGGGGCCTGATATTCCATGAGAGATATGTTTTCATTAGTCATTCTTCAATATCATGAATTATTGTGACATGAATCATTATATACATGCATGGGAAATAAGGTTTTTGGTATTTTATTGAATATTAATGGGTTTACTTGTGTAATTGAATTGAAAAATTACCTTAATGTGTAGTTAAGAAAGAGCTTTAAATGATACAAGAAGAGAATAATTGGGTCTCTAATGAGAAACCAGAATAATGAGAATGTGTCTACCCCTGTTAACAAGGATATAGATATAGGATGGTTATGTGTAGAGATAATGCCTTGGTTTTGTGGCAGAAAAATATGGAAAATACATGTTATGGTTTTGTGTGAATCCCTATTTTTATTTTTAGTTAATTTTGATAACTGAGAAACCTGTGTGTGTTTTATTTGGCCCTTGATGTGGGACGTTTTGGAAGTGATAATTGCCTAGTTTGATAATTCTATTTTTAGTTGTTTGAGGGACCATTTTTTTTATTATATAGTGAAATATTGGTTGGCCGAGAGCTGAGACACTTTTGGCGTGTTATTATGTTTCAATAGTATTAGGATACATCAGTGATGGGGAAATTGTTGTGGTCTTCACCAATTACTTCATAGTGTACCTTAATTTGTGATTATCATGTCCTTTTTCCTTGACATATTCCTGAGTATGCTGATAAATCATTATCTTTACTCCAAGCTACCTAAATGTATTTTGGTTTGATATGGGTCCTCCTGGAGGTTGATCTTATAAAACAATATATGTGGGGTTGGTTGGTATGAGGTATAACACTAAAATATTGTGGATGATTTTATTAGGAGGGAATAGAGGCCAATGACTATCATAGTGGCTGATTTCTAGGAAAATCATTATGAAGTATGATACTTTGGTGGGGAGAAATATTTCTTTATATGGTGGGTGAAGAAAGACCACAAGTTGGAAGTGGTGAATTTCAATAAGAATCCTATAATATGGATGTTAAAATTCCTTAGATAAAGGCCATGTAGGGATTGAAGGTGATGGATATACTTCCAATCCATGTAGTTTTTTATGGTATGGATGATTGCTAACATTGGATGGTTTCTTATGGATTTTGGGAATTGTGAGTTGCGAAACATGTCATGTATATTGTGGAAGTTTATCTTGAGACCAACTCATCATTTGATGATAATTTTATGTGAGTGTAATATCACTATTTTCAGGAGTTTTTGGGATAGAATTTGATGTAATTTCATGTATTATGGTAACATGTATGTGATTAGGATGAAACATGGGAAATAAAAATAGATATGCGGTTTATGTAGATTGATCTTTTTTTCATGAAATCCTAGAAAATCATGGGGGTGTTGCTAGAGGGAGGGATATTATAAGGTGTGGAGATTTTATGATCACAAACATTTTTATATAATACTCAAGCATTATTACGTGTAGTTTTTTTCATTGTATTAATTAATTTTCAATAGGGTTTTAATTTGGAGAATGATTGGGTTAAATTTGAAAAAAAGGGTAGAGATGGGGCTGTGTATGGTTGTCGCATGATTTTACAAAACCATACACCTCCAGAATAATTGGAATATGGTTAGGGAATAAAATTTGGTAATATCATGTGCCCCTACCCTACAAAAATATTCACCTTCTAGAAAATATCACTGCATTTTATTTGAAAACATTTATCCTGCCCCTTAACTCACCTATTTAATCCCACATTTGACCCTAAGAGGTATATCATATTTTTAGAGATCTATATATGTATTACAATCCCTCTCAACCACCATTATTCCCAAATCATGTCTTGGACCAAAAGTATGTTCCTTTTTTAGTCTGTGAATCCCCTCTCGATTCTTATCCCATTCTTCCTATATTTTTTCTACATCATTTCAGTGATGTAATCTACTGTAATGGCCAAATATAAATATTTCTGGTGACATACATATCTATGAATATATATATATATCACTATTTGAATGATCTTGATATTATTTTATCAACATTTAGGTTTTTTGGGATTAGGATTTATATTTATGTCTTTGTGTCGCCTAATTTGTGGAGATTTATTTTGGGTGATAATTATTTGATGAACAGATGATGTTTTGGAAATATTAAATTCCTATAGTCATTATGTATATATGTGTATAAAAGTATTATAATAAATATAATTAGTTTGAAATTTAATTCATAAATTTGGTTAATTAACATGGCCAATAGATTAATTTAATTATTGATGAAATAACTAATTAATTAGAGAATTAATTATGAGACACATGGGATGTTCATTTACATAATTAATTGGGAATTTATTATGAGATTTTATGATTTGTAAAATAGATAATTAATATGGGGATTAATTATGAGATATTGAGATGATTGGTTTGAGATAATTTATGGTAGATTACTTATAATAGATTGTTGTCATTAACAGAGATAATAAATGGTAGATTAATTAGGGGATATTTATTTCAAGGGTTGAGATAAAAATGATATATTAATTATGTGATTTTAATATCATGGATTCAGATAAGTAATTGTAGATTAATTATATGATATTTATAATAAGAATAGACATACTTAATTGTGGAATTAATTATAGGATATTATTATTATTGGAGATAATTAATTCATTAATTTATTACGAGATATGAAAAGTGTTGGAATGATTAATTAATTTCAAAATTAAATAGTGAGATTAATTAAGGGTTGAATTAATTATATCAAGTAATGATTTTATTTAATTATTGAATTACATAATGTGATTGATGAGATTAATTAATAGTTGAATTAATTAATTGATGTACTGTGATTAATTAATTAGAAATTAATTAATAAAATTCATGTGAACAATAAATTTGTGAATTAATTGTGGGGGAATGATGGTGATTTTGTTAATGGAAAACTTAGACCTTACCTAAAAAAGAATTCCCATTTTATTATATAAAAACATTGCACATGTCCGAAAATGGGGGACTGATAATGATTAATTAATTGTGGAATTAATTAATCATGGTTGTTTTTCTAAAGTAGTTTTATGAGTTAGATTAATTATTTGGAGAATTGATTAATGAGGATTGTTGTGTTAATACAATTGAATGAGTGAAATTAATTAATTGGAGAATTAATTAATGTATATTGATGTGTTATTGCTATTTATGGGTAACTAATTGATTAATTAGTTATTGGATTTTGATATCCTAGAATTGAGATAATTAACTATGGAATTAATTATGAAACATTGAGACTATGAATGAGATAATTAATTACAGGATTAATTATTGGATTTTGTGTTTTTGATATGAATAAATAATTGATTAATGAATTAATGGGAATCACATACTTAATTTATTGGGGAAATTAACTAAGGGGATAATATTATGATAACTAAATTGTTGAATTTGTAATATAATTAGCATGATTAGTTCATTGTTTAATTGCCTTATAGAAATGGACTGATTAATTAATTTCTAAATTGATTAATGTATTTTATGTGATTAAATAGTTGTAAAATTAATTAATACAATTTATAAGATGAGTTAAATTTTTAATTAACATGATTAATTGAATTGTTCAGTTTATTGTTGAATTGACTAATTTGATTGATGTGATTAATTAATTGTTGAATTAATTAATGTGTTCGAGGTGATTAATTAATTATCAAATTAATTAATTTTATTTATGTGATTATTTAATTTTGGAATTAAATAGAATAATTGACGTGATTAGTTAATTTTTGAATTGACTAGAGTAATTGTGGTGTTTATTTAATTTTTGAAGTTACTAATACGATTGAAGTGATTAAAAAGTTGTTGAATTTATTAATTTATTTTGTATAATTAATTATTTTTCAATTGAGAATAATATTTTTTATGTGATCAGTTAACTAATGAATTAACAAGAATAATTTATGTAATTAGTTAATTTTTGAATAAACTTGAGTAATTGACGTGATTAGTTAATTTTGGAATACAATTGATAAATTGATGCGACTAAATAATTGTTCAAATAAATACTTTTATTGATGTGATTAGATAATTTTTTAGTTAACTAATGATTTTTTTTATTTAATTGTTTAATTGGTAACATAATTAGCGTGTATAATTAATTATTAAATTAATTATGCATTGATGAATGGAAACATATTCATTTGATTGTGAATTTATGAATGCTAACATGTTCATTCAATTGAGAAATAATGAATGATGATATGGTAATTCAAATATGTGATGTTATGAATGGTAACAAGAAAATTCAATTATTTATAGTTAAATGGAGAATGATAACACATATATTCAGCAAGTTTTTATGATAGGTAACATGCTCATTCTATTATGAGATGTTAAATGGTGAATGGTAACATGAACATTCCGTTATGTGTTAAGAATGGTAACATGGAAATTCAAATTTGATATTCCATGGAAATATATTAGACTCTGGCAGGATCCGAAGTAGGTATTGAGGTTCAGGGGACCTTGGGAAACCTTTGGATTATGTGGTAAAATATAGAATATTTAATAATGTGATAAAATTATTATTTAAGTATTGTACATATTTAATTTACAACTACATAAAATATTGTTCACTAGATTTGTTTTAGTAAAAATTGGTGGTGTCCTACTATGTTCTACTCAAACCCTAGTCGGGTTGTATAATCTGTACCCGAATAGATTTTATTGTTGTGGGATAGGTTTTGGACATAGGCCATGATTTAGATGTTTGTTTTGGGGAAGACCATGGATGATGGGACCATACGCAGTATGAGAACCACATGGAAGTTATTACTGACTTTACTTTTGAGATTCATATTTACTCTTCAAATGTAAATTAGAATTCGATATTTATTGTTTAGTTTCAACCGCGTACACAATTCCTTGGTTGTAATAAAATATTGGAATTATTTGTGGTCATATGTTTCCAATCTTGTATATTTATTTTCTCTGGTGTATTAATGTGATGATAAAATATTATTGTCTATCAATGATTGATAATAGGCCCTCGCTACTACTCAGAAGCTTCTAGCATACGTGAAGTCACACTCTAGGATATGTGACTGACTAGTTTAGAGAACTGATGTGTGGCACCTTTGTTAGGATATTATAATGTTGTATCAGAGCATGTTTTCTATTCATTTTTTTCATAATACTTGGTAAATGTATACCATAGAATATTAATAATTTACCATTGGTTTTGAGATCATTCATGGTTGTATCCAACCCATGTATAGGTTAGAACCCAAGCACCCATGGTGAGATTGTTTTTGTTAATTATTTTCTATTGAAATTTAATTGTATTTAACCCTCGGTGAAAAAGTTGTTGTGTGGGGTGATTATTGTTTTTGAGTATTTTTAGATTGGATTTGTGGATCAAAATGGAACAAAAGATGAGTTTCCATGCATCATTTTAGGATCTTCAGATTTATTGTGAAATGGAGCATTTTAGGCACACACATATAACCAATTTTGGATATGTTAATGAACAAAAACTGTTTTTCTTTTCATATGAAATTGCATTGAAAATATTTCTTGATTTGTAATTGAGAAATATTGAAAAATTATGAATGATGGGAATAAATGTGTCTTTAATGAGAAAATTAAATAATGAGAATTTGTTTAGCCTATTTAACCAGGACCTAGATGTAGGAAGCTTAAGCGTAGGGATAGTTCCTCACCATTGACCATGTGGCCGGAAAAGGGGGGAAATAGTTTCTATGGGTTTCTGTAAATCCCACATGGGAGATGTATTAATGTTATGAATTGGGAATCTATTGGGATGTTTATTTGGACCTTGATGTGAATAGCTTGGGTAATTAATATGTTCTAGTTTGGGAATTCGGCTGTAGGTTGTGTGAGGGACCATCATGATTTGGATCGTATGGGGAAATGGTTGGGGGTAGGGAATCTAGAGTCTTTGTGAAGGATAAGATGATTATGTAGTATGAGGTTAAATCTGTGATGAATAAATTCTGGTGGTATTCATTGATAGCTTCGTAGCATACTTTTAATAAGTTATGTTCTTGTACACTAACTTAATATCGTATGTAGTATGCTGAGAAAGATTTGGATTTACGCCTAGCTACCTAAATGAAATTTGGATGGATATGGGAACCCTTGAAGGTTGAGATTATAATGTGGTATATGTGCATCCTTATAGTGTGAGGTACACCATCAATAGTTTATTATTGAGTTTATCTAGAGGTAATAGAGGTCTATGAGTATCATGGGGGAAGAGTTTCTTGAGAATGTGGTGTTTACGATGATCACAATATTGGGAGAGATATGTCACTAGATTGAACATGGAGCATGACCATAGGTTTGAAATTGTTGCAACATAATGCCAATAATGAACCTTTAAATTGAATATTGATACTCCTCATAGAAATGTTAAGTGGGAATTGGAGGGCATGGATATAATTCCTATTCAAAAACATTTTTGGGCATGGACGAGTGCTAACATTGGATGGTTTCATACGATTGTTGGGAATAGTGTGTTAGGAAATGTGTTAGGTATACTATAGATGTTTATCTTGAGACATATCCTTCCTTCAAGGAGCATTCGATACGTATGTTGGGTTGTAGTGATAAGGTGTTTTGGGGAAATATTCTACTATTAGATCATATATTATTGCAACATGGACGTGTATATAAAGAAACATGGGTGATAGAAATAGATATGCGGGCTTAGTGGCCTGCTATTTTTTACTTGAAATCATAGTGAAGCAGGGGAGTGCAGCTCGAGGTCAAACTATTTTAAGGTGGGGAAATTATAAGATCTCTTCCTTTTGTATATATTGCTCAATCTTGATTATAGGTATTTTTCTTATATAAAATACATTTCAATTGGGATTTAGTTTGGTGATTTTTTGGGTGAAATTTGAAACAAAGGGTGGTTATAGGTCTGTGTACAATCAGCACAAGGTTTTTTCAAACCGTATGCCCCTCCTAAGATTATCCATATTCCCACAAAATAAATTCACACACATAGGGTTCATGATTTGTGAAAATCCTACAACACTACCCAAGATACCAATGGTGGACCCTAAAATGTCTGAAAAGGTTTTTTTAAAATTTCCTTAGCCCCTGCACCTCACCTATTTTGACCCCCACTCATCCCTAGGAGATATCTCACATTTTTAGAGCTCTCTAGATGAATTCCAATCCCTCACAACCACCATTATTCATAGATAAAACCCCATATCGATGGTATTCTCTCTGCAGCTAAGTAAATCAACTCCTGATTCTTCTATCATCCTTCTTATATTCTTTCCACATCTTTTGTAAAATATAATCCTGTATATTGGACAAATCTATATAATTTTTGGTGAGATCTTGATCTACTATTCTAGATATAGGTCAATATTTTATGGATCTTGATTTTCTGTAATCATGATTTAGGGTTTTTGGATTATGATCTATATCTATGTCGTTGTGCCACTTTATTTTTTAGTGATTCCATAGGGCGAATATAGTTTGAAGAATTGAGGTATTTGGTCGAATATTTAATTTCCATATTCATGATTTTTAAACGTGTTTAGAAAATTTTTAATTTATTTCTTTCTTTAGAAATTTTAATTTATAAAATGGGTTAATTAATGGGGAAATAAATTTATTGAAGTATTTTAGAAATAAATGATTAATTGGTGATGTAATTAAGAGACAAAAGGGAAACTCATAATGATAATTAATTGGGGGAATTAAATATTATATTTAGGGGTTTTCTAAATATATAATTTATTGGATAATTAATTATATGATATGGGGATTTGGGAAATAAATAATTAATCAATGGGTTAATTATAAGATATTTAGTTAATTGGTTTTAGACAATTAATGGTGGATTAATTTTGAGAATTGAGGTCATGAACTGAAGTAATTAATTGAATATTAATTATTCAATATTGATGTCATGAATTGAGATAATTAATATTAGATAAATTATGATATATTAATATCACTGATTGAAATAATTAATGGTGTATTAATTATGTGATATAAATATTTTGAATATAGAAAATCAATTTTAAAATTAATAATGGGAAATTAATATTATTATTAATTGAGATAACTAACTCGTGAATTAATTATGAGATATGGAAATTATGGGTTTGATTATTTATTTATTATATTAAATAATGCGATTAATTAATGGATGAATTAATTAATGTGAGTAATAATATTATTTTATTATGGAATTATATGATGGGACTGATGAGATTAATTAATTGATTAATGAATTATTGGGTGTATAGTTATAAATTAATTTTGAATTAAATAAATGTAATTTAAATGAACAATTAGTTTGTTAATTAGTTAATGGGATTGAAGGTGATTAATAAATGGTGGAATTAATTTATAGTGATTATTGTGTTAATGAAATTGAATATGATATATTAATTAATTTTAGAATTAATTAATTGGGATTGGATTGTTAATGATATTGAATGAGTAAAATTAGTTAATTGGGGAATTAATTAATAGTTACAATTGTGTTATTATATTTGAGAGAAAATTCATTTATGAATTAATTATGGGAAATTGATATTTGAGAAAGTAGATAATTAATTGTGGAATTAATTATAAAATGTTGAGATTGTGAATAAGAAATTTTTTATGAGATTCGTTATAGTATTTTGAGTTTTATGATATGAATAATTAAATGATGAAATAATTCACGGGATTGAAATTGTTAATTAAATAGTGAAACTAATTAAGGGAATTGTTGTGATAAATTAATCGTTGAATTTATAAGGTAATTGGTGTGAATAGTTATTTTTTTGGATTAAATAATAGGAATAAAATTATTAATAAATTGTAGAATTGATTTATTTATTTGATATGATTAATTAATTTTCAAATATATTAATATTATTGATGTGATTTGTTAATACATGATTTTACTAGAGTAATTTTAACATCCTGACCAACGTTCCACGCAATAGTGCCATGATCCAATCGATCACATGACCATAGGTGTGCCTCCCCATATGCCAGAGGCTACTGACTAGTAGCAAGGGTCTGGTAAGTTAGTCATGGGGAGACTACACACAATTTTATCAAATGAAACCACCATCAGAAATTGATAAGAAATAGTGTAAGAATATGTAAATCATAACAATACTCAAATGACAATATAACCAAATAGGAAATACAATACTCAATGGAATGGGAAAACATGATATTCTAATATAAGGGTCATGTGTTTATGATGAAGCTGAAAGAAGAAACACTATGACTCCCCATGTGGGTCCCAAACCATGTCTGGTTCCCTCATCCAAGCTCTAGGTTAAATTATCCACCTATCCTAGGGCCTTTTACCTTATCATGTCCTACAACAATATAAATTATTTGAGTACCAATGAGGAAGCCTAAATAGGGTGTGGGTACTACATAGTAGGCCAACGCCAATGGTTTCTAAAACAATTCCAGTCCAAAGTAATTGTACACAAATCTATAAGAAATAATCATAATGTATAAAATACTAGTTATTACGTTATAATTTATTATTATCAAACTATATTAACTCTAGTCTTTCAAAGGAAACCCATACCACAATAATAATTTATTCTCTCACCGATTCCTTGTCTGTTCCCAAGGTAATACCATATATTCATACATTCTTCAGGTTGATGCTTGATGTATTCAAAGATGGTATGATATTTTTGTACCATATTCGACTCATTTCGGTGTTCGAATATTCTTGTGTGAGTCTATAATAGAGAGTACAATTATTTCCATTCGTTAATAACACATTTTTGAGACACATTTTCATAGTTACCAATATCATATGTCTATGTAAGATGACCATGGGGCCTTCCTTCCTTCTCAATATAATGAACTTCCTTCCAATCTCTTTACACATAAGTATAATGACCATGTTACCATGTATACTTCTCAATTTAGAATGACCATGTTCTAATTTTATTTATTGTTTAATATGATAACCCTATTACCAATTGTACTCCTCAATTTATTATAACCATGTTCCCATTATAATTTTCCCAAAATTAATTAATAAATAATTATGCACCTTAATATCAGTACCAATTCAACAATCGGTTAAACATGTCTATTCTATTAGTTAACTAAACAATTATATAAGTTCATAAAAATTTATATAATTCATCAATTAATTAATCAATATCACAATTCATATTGCATAATTATTTTTCTTGAATTAATTATCATAATCTAATATGAACATTCGATAATTAATCCCTTAATTAATTGTCTGATCATATTATCAAAAGCACATAATTAATCCATAATTAATTATCCCATCGTAAGAATTTCAATATCTCATAATTAATACCCAAATTAATTACATAGATTACAACCCCTATCTATTATAATCAATTCCCCTTAAATTAATTATCTAATAGTAAATCCCATTTTCTCATGATAAATTCCCCAATTAATAACCTATTTCAACAAAACATCGATAATTCAATTGGTCGTAATTAACCCCATTCAAGAAAATATATTTCAAAAGTATAATATAAATTCAATATATATATATATATATATATTTAAAATCCACGACTATGGGAATTAGATTTATACCTCCTTCCTCGATTTGTTGAGGGTTGATTGCCCAATGGATATCCCCAAAATCTGACTAGTACAATGACATTGATAAGTGTTTCAGATCTAAATCCCAAAATCAAAATCCAGATAAAATAAACCATTATATTTATGAACAATACTAGATATATATACCTCACCAAAAAGATTTATATCCAAGGAAATAGAGTAAATAATCCATGAAAGCATCAAAGAATTTTAGAAGAAATTACAAGAGAAAGATTGACATGTAATCCACTTACTGGGACAAAAGTGGATATTCAATCAGGACATTTGATCTTGAAGAATAGTATTCGTACGACCAAAAAATGCCTTTAGGTTAATTTTAGACCATTAATTTACCCATAGTAATGTAAAACCTCACATTATTGATGCATAGGATATAAAACAGGTCATTAAAAGTTGAGAAAAGTGAGATCTACATTTTTGAGATATCACTGTCGGCCCGTGAATGGTTTTGTCACACAGTTAGATAAATATCACACTAACAATGTGTTAGAAACTATTTTAATGGGGAACTTCACATGGATACCTCACATGAACTCTCACATAATGATTTAACTATGTTGAATATACTCTTTCAAAGACCCAAGATCACGCAAATTCTCCTAGGTAGTTGCACGGATTGTTGAAACTATGCAGCAATCATGCAAAATCTGGTTTTCTCCAAAATTCTCCTAGAATTCTCCCGAAACACAGTCAAAATGTAAAACCAAACACATGAAATTAAATAATAATGAAAATTTCTGAAAACCATTCTATATATAACTCCAAATAAATTCGTGATCTTACATTCTCCAAACCTTATAACAGTTCTTCCCCAAGCTACACTCCCAATGATCCCTATTATTCTGAGCCAAAATGATTGACCCATTGATCCCTTATATATGTGTCCCATTAACATGATTCCACTTCCAAACATTCATGTTTCCATAACACATGAACTATTGGAATGTTGGTTACTTGAAACCCATTCTCACTATGATTTAACACATGTGTCATATGCTCCTAAAAAGACACATTTATCCTATGGTCAACCTCATCCACATCAATCAAATGAGAATGGTCAGGGTGATACAACCAATGTTATGATACCTAAAAATTAATTTTGTTGTATCATGGAGGAAGAGTGAATCGATATGTCATCAGACCAATTCTCAACACTATATCAAAAGGTCCATCATACATGGATGCCAACTCGCCCTACCTCCGTATCCTGCACTGACTAGACCTAGGTGACACCTAGAGTAATACATGATCAAAATATACATATGATAGTGGTAAACAAATTCTATCCTCATATGACTTATGTAAACTTCGATTCTAAGCCACACATTTCCGAATCAAATGTGTTGGAGTCACCTGTTTTGATACTCACAGATCATGTTTTGATAATCCCGAATCATGTTTTGATAATCCCAAATCATGTTTTGATAATCCCAGATCATGTTTCGATAATCCCATATCATGTTTTCTTTATGTGATAATTTTTTTCCTTACAGGATAGTCATTTATGGGAAAACCATGTTTATATCGTTGTAATATTCATATACATTTAATCTCACTCCTTGTTGGTTTAATCTTACAGTGAAAAATTAATCTATGTGTAAGAGTCAACGATGATAGGTTACTGATACAAGACAACCGATGAAAGGTTACAGATGGAGTGTAACCAATGAAAGGTTACCTATGCAAGCTTATCAGTGAATGTTTACCGATGGAGAGTCACAGATGAATGTTGATCGATGCAAGCATACCGGTGAATGGTTACCGATGGAAAGTCGCTGATGAAAGGTTACCAATGCAAGCCTACTGATGAGAGGTTACTGATGGAGAGTCACTGATTAAAGGCTACCAATGGAGAGTTATTGATGTTAGGTTATCATTGGAATAGTTACCAATGAATTATGATCGATGTGCATTGCCTACCATTGTGAAGGCTAGTGTTACCAGTCTACTATACTCTTCTACTCAATAATATTTCAAATTTTGAAGATTATTATAATGTTTATATATCCTAACATTAATGATTCTAAAATTAATTAATGCTTATTTTAGACATATCAAGAGACCATATCCTGACATGGATAATGATTGCTGGTGATGTACTTACTCCTATTGTCAGACCTCAAATATAAAAGATAATTCTGAGAAGGAATAAAATAACGAGGAACATAGAAAAATGAGTAATGCATCTCTAGAAGTTAAATGCCTGACGAAGAAACTAATGAAGAACAACAGAAAACCATTCGAGCACCTTCACTACGAACCCCAAGAATATAGAGAATATCATTTCAGGTAAACAACTTGAGGTTTCCATCTGTGTCTCATAAAATTCAATCAACAAAAGAAGTAGATCATTAAATTCCTGATATCTAGAACTTGGAGTTGCGACTCTCTGTTTTAGAGACAACTTCTAGAGAAATACTCCAAATTCAAATTCATTACTTCAAGGAGTCAGGAACTTAACTAAAAACACGTATTTCTTTCTAAACATCATCTCATCATATTTTATCTATTGTGTTCCTTCATTTTACATTTCTGATAAGTGTGTGAGTCATTCAATTAAACACACCTTCTATGTGCGTTAACTGGAGGATACCAAATATCCTCACATCAAACCTCACCTATATTTTGTTCTCACATATAATTGTGTAAGAGGCCGTGTGTGGTCTGTATTGTTTTTCATTCCCTTGAAGAATAGTGGTAGAGGGTGTGAAACCTGGACAGTTTGTGATAATATTTGTAAACATGATATAGGTTTTGTATCAAGATTATTTTTATGAACTGCTTGGTGGTAGGTGATCACCAGGTGGAGAGTATTTAGTATCATCTTGAGATTTAACCTTTTATTTAACATTCTTGTGTTCTATATTTTGTTTTACACTATTTTATCTTTTTTTCATTGCTTATTGATAAAACATAAATATATTTCACATTCACTTTTATAGTTAGTTTAGGTAAGTTCATGTATGTTTTTAATTCAATAAATGTTTTTTAGAAGTTGAAGAAGTGTTGTACACTAATTCAACTGAAGACTAGTCGCCCTATGAGAAACCTGTTGACCAATTTGACATATATATCTCTATTCCCTTAATTAACTAGGCCGATTTCAATATATGGTGGATATTTATATAACTATTTTTTGACAGAAAGATTATGTAGGAACTCAATTAAACCCCCCCCCCCCTCAGGATATTACAGTCCGACCAACATTTGGAATCAGAGGAACTAGTTCAGCCTGTTTTTACTACTACCTGTACTGTTCTGAAACATGTCAAATTCTTCCTCTGTGATTTTAGTTGTATCTTAATGATCTTAAAATTACTATCATATCTAAATTTTTGTTCTCTAAATTCTAATTTAAAATGGATAAAAGTGTTGAGGGTGTGTCTACTAACATGTCACCTTTCTTTAACGGTAATAACTATGCTCAGTGGAAATTAAAAATGAAAATTCATCTAGATAGCATGGGACATTAAATATGGGACACAATTGAGGATCAAGACAACTACTAGAGATACATGGTCTCTGTTGACTAAAGATACATATAATAATAAATGTAATGCAATGAATTCATTGTACTATTCAATAGGTGATAAATAATTTAATAGAATATCTTCTTGAAAAACTACTTCTGAAATTTAGGATATAGTATCTATTTCCATTGAGGGAACAAAAAATGTTAATGAAGTTGGATTAAATAGTTACACTATTAAATATGATAATTTTAAAATGAATCTTGATTAACATATTTCTGAAATGTATATCAAGTTAAAAGAAATAGTGAATACCATGAGTCTGCTTGGGAGTCCAGTGGACAACAAGGACCTGATTATGAGATTGCTTTGATGCCTACCCGACAGATGGAGATGAAATTCTGTTTATATCCGAGACTCTTATGACATAGGAAAGCTACAGGCGGAAGAACTAATTGGAATACTTATGTTGTACTAAGAAGAGTATAAGGTGAAATAAGAAGTATATGAAAAACCAAGGAAGAAATCTATAGAGTTCAATACTACTACCTCGAAGAACAGAGAAAAATTAAAGGTTCAATATCCTTTAGACACTTCCACCAGTGAAGACTCATACTCTGATAGTGATTATGAGATGGCTCATCTTTCTAGGAGATTCAAGAAGTTCTACCGAAAGATAATTTTCTTTAGAAAATATTACTACAAAGGAAGGTATGATAATGAAGGACAGTGGAAAAATGATAGAAAATGGAATGATAACACAAATGAGATTGTTTGTTATGAGTGAAAATGAAAAGTTCGTGTGAAAGTTGATTACCCCAATATGATAATTAAGAAAAAGTATTACGATAAGGGAAAGGGTTATAAAGTGGCTATAAAATCTAATTAGAGTTCTATAGAAGATAGATTTAGTGGATATGACACTTCTGATATTGAAAAAACAGACATTCAAACCTCTGTTTCATGATAGAAACATCTGGGGCAACATTCGAATCTTCTCTACATAATTCTTATTATTCTAGGTATGAAGGTGAATCAGAAAATGATTAAAACATGACTAAGGTTGAACTATTTGAATACTATGAAATTATTGAGGATACTTTAATTAAGTCAAGGATAAATATATGTTATTGAAAATAAAAAATGCTTGAAATTCCAATTATAAGTCTGATCTAGATATTATAAGAGAAAACTATTCTCAGCTGTTTAAAGAAAACACAAAACAAAAATTATCCAATGAGAAATTAAATAGAGATCTAGAGAAGCTTACTGCAGGTAGAGATACCTTAACTCAGTTGATAGAAAACTAAATTTCTCTAAAATATACAACTAGTCTTGGATATCATCTATGACATAGAAGAATTATTAAAAATGAAATTTGTTCCAAAATATGGATAGTTCACTGATAGTTCATTTTCTGAACCATTTCTTAAAAAAATTCTCTAAAGGACCAACCAAAGTGTTTTTGTCTCAAGATATATCTGTTGATTATTGGAAATCTATGTGAAAAGAAATCATTCCCAATGTTTTACCTGCTAACCTCTCTGGACCCAAGAAAATATGGGTACCAAAGTTACCCTAGACATAATCATTTTTGCAGGAAAATTGTTTTAAGTGCTCCTATAAAACTCTATGGTACATGGAAAGTGGATGTTCAAGACACATGATTGTATAATACTAATGCTTCAAAGCCCTAATTAAATTTGATGGTGGACATGTCACATTCAGTGATAATGAAAAAGTGAATATCGTTGGCTTAGGGAAAATTGGTAACCCTAATGCTGTATTAAATTTAAAAGATCTTTTTATTGATTGGTTAAAACACAATATTCTAAGTATATTTATGTTTTGTGTTGATGGTTTCAATGATAAATATAAAAATAATGCATGCAATGTTTTTTATTCTGAAAAATATTTAATATTTAATTCTCTTAGAAATGAGAATGTATATGCTGTCTAGTTACATTCATTATCTATGAAAAATGTTTCTTGTTTAAATGCATTTCATAAGGAATCCTGGTTATGGCATAAAAGATTAGGACACAGAAATGTGAAACCAATTAGGAAACTTACTAGCAAATATTTATTTAGAGACTTACCTAAATTGGAATTCCCCTTTAACAATGGTTTTAATCCCTGAAAAGAGGGAAAACAATGAAAAGTTTCTTTCAGACGAAAGAAAGAAGTTTCTACTTCTCAACCGCTAGAGGTGGTTCACATGAATTTTTTTGGACCATCTAGAGTTTAATGTTTAAATGGTAATCACTATGTTTATGTTCATATAAATGATCTTGTTAGATATACTTTGGTATATTTTCTATCTCAAAAAAGTGAACCATACTCTTATTTAATTAAATATTCCAAGTCTGTAGAAACTCTTAGTGGACTTAGATTAAGACCATGAAAATTGATCATGGTCGTGAGTTTTTAAATCAGGACATTGAATCCTTTTTCTCACAAAATGGATATAATCACAATTTCTCTACTCCTAGAACACCTTGACAAAATTGCGTTGTAGAAAGAATAAACAATACACATCAAGAGATTTCTCAGACTATGCTTAATGAGTATAATCTAGCTATCTATTTTTTGGGCTGAAGCTATAAACACAACCTGTTAGTTTATCAATAGAGTCTTAATCAAACATATTCTTAAGAAGACCCCTTATGAGCATTGGAATAATAGGAAGCCTAATGTTATTTACATTATAGTTTTTGGTTGCAATGTCTTTATTGTTAACACTAAATATAATCTTGACATGTTTTCTTCCAAAAGTGATGAAGGAATTTTCATAGGTTACTCAATCTATTATAAATAATATAGAGTATCTAATAAGGGAACCAAATGTGTTAAATAATCAGTTCATGTAAAATTTGATGAGATAGATCCACATGAACCCAAAAAATACTCCTGAACATCTTGAGAATGATATTTCAATTCTGGATCATAATGATTAAGATAGTAATATCCCTGTGAAAACAAACAGTTCTTGAAATTTTCCAGAATCCGAGCCCAGTGAATCTAAACCTGTATACATTCAAGAGGTTTCTAGTTAAAATTTTTCTACAGGTATTAGAACTATCAAAAATCATCCTTTGGACGCTGTAGTAGGTGATTTTTATAGAGGGACTCAAACTAGAGCTTCTCTAAGAAACCAGGTTTAACATCAAGCATTTCTTTCACAGCATGAACCCAAAAATATTAATGATTCAATCAGTGATGAATTCTGGGTGATAGCTATGCATGAAAAATTGAATCTATTTGAAAGAAACAATGTTTGTGAATTAGTAGATAGACCTAAAGACACATTGACCATAGACACTAAATGGATGTTTAGAAATAAACGTGATGAATCTAGAAACAGAGTTAGAATCAAGGATAGACTAGTAGTACAAGGATATAGTCATGAAAAAGGAATAGACTATGAAGAAAACTTTTCTCCTATAGCTAGACTAGAATCCATTTGGATACTACTTGCTTTTGCAGCTCATCTAAATTTCTAACTTTATCAAATGTATGTCAAAAGTTTATTTTTAAACGGGTACATAATTGGAGATTTATTTATTAAACAACCCCCTGGAATTAAAAATCCCCAAATTCCAAATAGTGTTTTTAAACTATCTAAAGCATTATATGGTCTAAAACAAGCTCCATGATTTTGGTATGATAGACGTAGTTCATTTTTTATCTCCAAATATTATACTAAAGGGATATAATATCTTACTTTTTTATTAATCAGATTTCCAAAGATGTTTTAATATTAAAAATATATGTAGAAGATATAACTTTTGGATCCTCTAAAAATACATTATGTACTGATTTTTCAAAAATGATGCAAGATGAATTTGAAATGAGTATAATGGGAGAACATAATATTTACCTTGGATTTCAAAATTTTCAAAATAAAATTATTATTATTTTAAATCTATGTAAATATACTAAGGATCATTTGAAATATTTTTTCTTGGATAGTAATAAAGGTAGTGATACACCTATGAGTACCACTTGTAAGTTGGATGCTGATGAAACTAGTAAACCAAAGGATCAAACCCAATACCAAGGTATGATTGGGAGTTGGTTATACCATACTATTAGCAGACCTAAAATTATGTTCAGTGTAAAATTGTGCACTCATTTTCAAGACAATACCAATGAATCTCATTTAACTGCTTTTAAAAAGAATTTTTAATATCTTAGGATTGCTATAAATTTTGGAATGTTTTATACAAGAGGAACGCCTTTTGATTGAATATTTTATTTTGATGCTGACTTTTCTGGTTGTATGTTATATAGAAAAATCACCTTTAGAACATGTCACCTGTTAGGAGAATCACTAGTATCAGGGTGTAGTATGAAACATAATTATGTTGCATTATCTACTACTGAAGATGAATATATAGTCGCTGGTCATTGTTTTCCTCAAATTATGTGGATGAAACACACTTTATTAGACTATGGATATCAATTCAACCCTTTCTCTATAAACTAGGAAAACAGAAGTGCTATTAACATATCTAAAAATCAATATCTCCTTCTAAGACAAATAAGAGTGATGTGAGACATCACTTCTTGAGAGATCATTATCAATGATGTGAAATCACTCTTGAATTAATCGGTACTGACCACCAATTTGCTGATATATTCACAAATCCTTTAAATTATAAGAGGTTAAAATACATCAAACATGAGTTAGGTATGATTAAATGTTGAATTAGAATCCTCACCATCAAAAACATCACTGTTAGAAACCACACAGTTTGAAACATCAATGTTATAAACCTCACCATTAGAAACCTACCCATTAGACCTCACCATTAGAAACATAACCGTTAGAAACCTCTCTCATAGAAACCTCACCATTAGAAACCTCACTGTTAGAACCTCACCATTAGACCTTACCGATAGAACCTTACTATCAGAATCTTCACCTTTAGAACCTCATCGTTGGACTTTACCGATATAGCCTCACTGTTGGACCCTACCATTGGACCTCAATGTTAGAAAAATCACCATTAGAAACCTCGATATTGGACCTCACTATTGGACCTTACCTATAGAACCTCACTGTTGGACCTTAATAATATGACCATACCATTGGACCTTACCGACAGGACCTTAGTGATGATGTCTTACCAATTTTCGATATTTTTGGGGACTTTGTGATTTCTTTCTGCCAAAAGTTGAAACATTTTTTGTTTTATTTATTATATTACATGATTTTTTTTCTCAATCCCTAAATTATAAAATAAAAACATAGAACAAATTTTGATCAACATCAAACTCTCTCTTGAACCTTATGCTGCTTAATACTGAATGTAACCCTCTTAAAAAACCGTCGAACCACTCCAGATTGATTGAAAGAGTGAAAAGGCCATTTTTTGATGATGAAGGAGATGCGCCAGATCCTAAAAGACCTAGATCTAAGTCTAGTAGTGGAATCCAGACTGTGGAAAAGGTGCTTAACCCGCATTTATCTAAGAGGCAAATAGTGATTGAGAAGGATCCTAACTCAGAATGGATTCTGACGAGCCGGTCATTTGTGCTAAAGGAACTTGATTTTTATTTTTGGTTTAGTGCTTTTCTAAAAATGATGGACCTTATTATCCAAGGCTTGTGAAGGAGTTTTATGAATATTTATGATTTGAGCAATCTGATAATCAGAATAAGATGACATCTAGAGTAAATGGAGAAAGTGCGATCTTCTCCTCTGTTGAATGGGATGAATGTCTTAGAGTACCACATGAAGGGATTTATGGTTACTACATTGGAGTGGTACCTCCCATGATTGAGTTTCACTATTATGAAGAAGCCTTGGATCTGGAGACAATGAACAAAAGAAAAGAACCAACTTCCCTTCAAATGGATTCTTATGAGGTCCTGGTGCAGGCTAATAAACAAGATCAGGTGACCCCTAAAAGCCCGGTTCTAAGACTCTTCTCCTCCCCCCCCCCACTTCTCTGATCTATTGAAGAAGGATCTTATTACACATGATTTGGAATGGAATTATAGACGGCCTCCCTTAGGCTAGTGGCCAACTTTGTTCTTTGTTGTGAAAGGGATCAGAGGTTGTGCAGGTTCACTCTTTCTTGTTCTAATTTTGTTTTCTAGTTTCCCTGTATTTGGGTGGTCTGTTTTGATTGTTTCCATGTTTTCTTGGTGATTTTCTGTACGGTACCCACTCCCCCACAAAGTGGTTTCATCTTGAAAAAGGGGATTTGAGTAAAAAGGAATGGCTGAACTGATAGGTAGTGGGATCCCTAGGAAAGTCATTGTTGCTAATATGGAAGGAGATGATAAACTGTTGTAAAAGTTTGTCCAACATGTTTTAAGCCCATGATAGGGAACTTTGCAATGTTGAAATTTTAGGATGTATTTATTTTGTATCTCTTAATGCATGGACAAAAAATAAATTTATGTATGCTGTTGATGATTCAAGTAGAGGATATGAACAAGCCGAGTTCCAAATCCAAGGCCCTATTTCATTCTATGTTGATATCCCATATGTTGAAAGTGGAAGGAGTTTCTTGAGCTAAAGATGAAACTGTTGTTGTGAGGGATAACCATTGCATCACCAAAGTGATTCGAAAGCTGATGAAGATTAACTGGAATCTATGGCCGAGGAGATGGCTGAATGATGAGGCTAAGGTATATGAAGAGTTTAAAACTGTTGGTCATCCTACTAGGGATAAAATTAAGAGAGAATTGGGTCTTAAGCCAGGTGATGTAGAACATGAATATTCAGATGAAGAAGGAGAAGTTGTTGTTGTGCTAGAAATAGAGGACACTCCTACAGATGACAGTAGTGATCCAGAACATCCCTCATATCCTTGTTCTAATACTGTATCCTTTTATTAGCCTAGCCCAACAAAGAGATTTCCTAGAAGGGAGACTATCCTAAGTGACAATGATGATGAAGAGACCCATGAGGAAGAAGGTGCAAAAAATATCACAAGAGACATTAGAGGAACCTCAGTTGAGAATGAGGATACTAATTCAAGAAACGATGACTTTGAGACAGCTACTGTTGAAAGTGAAGAGGAATATCTATGTCTATGTCCTCTAATAGGACTTATAGAAATGATTGAAGGTGTTTATGAAGAATATGCTGATTCAGTTAAAGTTGAAATTTCTCTTGAAGTGGTTGATGATTTAGTAGAAGTAGATGTGGACCCTCCTGTTGATGTATTTTCTTAAGGAGGTATGAAAGAGATGGATATGGTAAATCAATAGAATTCTCTATGTGAGGAGGAAGAACCTTTTTCGACATGATCATTTTCTATTTCTCATGGAATAGAGGAATGGACAAAATCTTTTAGATTTTTGGTCATGGGATTAGATAATGGAGATTCTGAAGATGACCAGCCTAACAAAAGTCCACCAATTCCTACTGTTTCAGAAACTACAATTGTGCAGCCAATGGTTCTTTTACCTCGAGACTATGTGAAGAATGATGATTTGGAATCATCAAACTAATATTTAAAGAGGAACATTGATGATAGATATTTTATCATAGAGAGATAAGTGTATCTCAATCGAGATGTTTTAAAATTTTCTTTAGAGAAGAGGATCTCCACCTTCACTCCCATTTGTTTCATGATGTCAAGGAATGTTAGAATCGGGTTTAAGTACTGGAAGATTATATGGAATCAGTGAAGTAGTCTATTTCTATCCTAGATTCATATATGGATTTAAGGGATCAGGTGGATAGAGATCTCAAATATATCAAGAGTGTGATTTAGAAGATGGTAAATGTGATTGAGGATTTCAATAAGTCCATGCAAACTCATATGAATGTCTAAGATGATGATGTGAACAGGCTGATCAGTGGGATAACCAAATAGTTTAAGGAGGTTGTGACTTTCACTATGGCACCTCTAGGTTCATCTTATTCCAATTCATCCTCTCCTCCAATTGATATTGAGGATTTCAGATCTTTTGATAGAGAAGAAGTAGAAAGATTCTCTAGTACCAATTCCCAGGACCCTCAATCTCTTACTCAAGCCATTTCCATCACCAGGGAAATTCATAATCTTGTGAGAGATTATTTAAGGGAAGCTGCTCAATATCAGAAGGCCCCCAAGGATCTAGTTTAAATCAATTAAAAATTATTATTCACTAAGAATAATATGGATTGTCAATTTAAGATGATTTTGTAAAACTTTTGAATCCCTCATGTCACTCAAGCATTTAAGAATCATGTGAATAAGCTAAAAAAGCTGACTCCTACTTTGGAGAAATTTATGGAGAATAAGGTTGATTTCATTTCTATTATGTAAATATGAAGAAGTACTATTATGGATTTTAAAAACTTTCAATTACCCTTCCTATGTGTGTACTGAACCCCAATCATTGTTCCTCCAGCCTTGCCTTCTACCTTAGGTGCCTCAGGATCTATTAGTGCAACACCTTTGATGACTCCTGTACAGGCCATCAGAAGGAAGACCCCCACCATTACTCAGATATCAACTCACTACAGGTCCACTGATGGTTCTGTTGCAGCTGCTCTTGGACTACTATCTTCCATCCCCCGACTTATCCCTCCACCTTTAGAACCAGTGTCCTCAGCTTCCAATGTCAAAGCTCCAATGGACATATCTGATGTGGAATTAGTGTGGACTATCATAGCTGATAGAGATCGGTGTATTTCTTTTTGTATATTTCACTATTGTTTTATTAATAAAAACACTCCCTTTTTTCTCTAATTTTTTTTATGTTTTCTTTTTGTTAAACACGAAGGGGGAGAAATATTTAGACTTGAATCTTAAATCTCACAGTTACCCAAAGGGGATATGGTTTTAGGGTTTTAGTTGTCTATCTTAAATTAAGTTGTAATGATATAATAGTATGTGTATTCTAAAATCACAAATGAAATTAGAAAATGTGCTTAACCGCTATTCCAAATATACCGAAATAATTTGTGACTATAAAAAAGGAGGATATTTTTGGAATCACCTATTTTTATAATCCAAACTCATTTTTTGATAATCCCATATCATGTTTTCTCTATGTGATAATTATATTTCTCTTAGAAGATAATCATTTATCTGAAAATCATGTTTATATCAAAGTAATATTAATATACATTTAATTTCGCTGCTTGTTGGTTTAAGATTATAGTGAAAAATTTATCTATGTGTAAAAGTCCCCGATGAAAGGTTACCGATATAAGCCTACCGATGTAAGGTTACCGATGGAGAGTCACCGATGAAAGGTTACCGATGCAACCCTACCGATGAAAGGTTACCGATGGAGAGTCCATGATGAAAGGTTACTGATTCAAGCCTATTGATGAAAGTTTACCGATATAGAGTCACCGATGAAAGGTTACCAAGGCAAGCATACCTCTGAAAGGATAGCGATAGAGAGTTATCGATGAAAGGCTACCAATGGATAGTTAATGATGGAAGGTTATCATTAGAAAGGTTACTAATGAATGCTGATTGATGCGCACTACCTACCATTGTGAAGGCTACGTTACTAGTCTACTATACTCTTCTACTCCATACTTTGTCAAATTCTTAATATTACTCTCATGTTCATATTTTCTAACATTAATGCTTCTGAATTTAATTAATTCTTATTGTAGACATATTATGGGACTATATCATGACAGTACGAGGTACCAGAAAGATAGAAAATGATGTACTTACTCCTATTTTCGAACCTCAAATATAAAAGAGAATACTAAGGAAGAAAGACATAATGAGGGACCAAGAAAGATGAGGAATGCCAGTCCAGAAGTAAAATGTATGAGGAAGAAACTACTGACGAACGAGGAAGAACCATTTGAGCACCTTCACTACAAACCCCAATAACATAAATAAGATCATTTTGGGAAAGAAACTTCAGCCTACCTTCTATGTCTCATAAACAATCAATCAAATCATGAAGCAGAACATTCAATTACTAAAAGCTAGAATAGGGAGCTACATCGCTCTGTTTTGTAGACAACTTCCAGAGAAAGACTCCAGCTTCAAATTCATCACATCAAGGAGTCAAGTACTGAACTGAAAATACATAGAGGCTTCTAAAATCTATCTCATAATATTTTATCTATTTTATTCCTTCATTTTACATTTGTGATAAGTGTGTGTGTCTCCCTATTATGCACACTGTCTCTTTTCTTAAACTGGAGGATACTGAATATCCTCACATCTAACCTCACATACATTTTTCCCACCTATAACTATGGAGGAGACCGTGTGTGGTCTTTATTCTTTGTATTTCCCTTGAAGATTAGTGGAATAGGATGAGATCCCTGGACAGTTTGTGATAACTTTTGTAAAGCCCGATACATGTAGTGAATCAATTTTATTGTTAATATAAACTGCTTAGTGGCTAGTGATCACCATGTGGAGAGGATTAAGTCTTATCTTGAGACTGCACCTCTTGTTTAACTTTTTTGTGTTCTATATATATTTTACTCTATTTATATATTTTTCACTGCTTATTGCTAAAATATAAATCTATTTTTCATTCATTATGATAGTTAGTTTAGGTAAGTGTGTTTATATGTTTAATTCATTAAACTTGTTTCAAAAGATGAATAAGTGTAATACACTAATTCAACTGAGGACTAATCACCCATTAGGAAACCTGTTGAAAAATTAGACATATATATATACTTCCTTAATTAACTGTGTGGTTTTCAAAATTTGTTGGATCTTTATATAACATGATTTTAACAAAACTTTTAAGTAGGCACTCAATTCACCACCTCTTGAGATTCCACTATGACCAACAAAATGTACCTGCATTGATGTTGTTTGGTTAGAAAAGGTAATGGAAGATGGTCTAGAAGGGTGTGAATAGACCATATTTAAAATTTTAATTAAATTAATAGATTAATTAAATTAATAATCCATGCTAATTATTGTGGTTAATTAGCAACAGAAAAAGTAAATAATTCAAGGATGTTTTTTATAGTAGTTCGGCCCAAAGTAGGACTACTCTACTCTTATTCCTCTCTACTAGGTGAGAGATACGTGTCCACTAAAAAATAATGTTTAAAGGGGAATAATATCCCAATTGAAAAATCCTTTTCTAGTGTATGGATAACCATGACACTGACTTATGTGTGGAGATTCACAACCCTTACTACCTGTCATTAGACACTTGGTGTCACAACCCAAATAGTCTAGACTTTTGATATAGGGAGTCACAACCCTAAGATCCACACATTAGAATTTGAGAGTCAAAACCTCAGGAAAAGGAATAACAGATAATGATATTGTGTTCCAAAGCCTATATAGAAAAATAGAGTATGTGTGAGAGATGAGAACTAGTGTTACAGAATCAGAAGTAGATGAAAGTGAAGATAAAAATGAAAGCACATGTACTGGTTCTTGAGGTTTAGATCAAAACATCTCTTCAAGGAATTTGTAGTCAAAGCAGAATTAATTTGGAACTCGAGAAAATGAGAATGGGGTGAACAGAGTGTCGCAAGACATTTTCAAATGCACATCAGGTTAAAAGTTTACAATAACATCCCTTTGAATTGCAATTGTATTTTTTTTACCTGCATGAGAGAATGATGTATATAGAAAATAAAATATATAATAGGTGCATCAACTCCGATTACATTGAATATTCATAATTAATTGAGTCAGGAGCTCCAATAAATATCTCCCTTAAAATAGAAGCATCATTGCTTCTTTAGTCCTATAGAATAAATATCTAATAACATAATTGAAAACATTTTTATTATGTCTTCCTATAATATCTCTAGTATAATTAAACCATTGAATGATTTAAAAAATGATTTTAAATCCATTTAATTTATTTTAAATTTAGTCAAAATAGTTCATGAAAACTAATAGCATATTCTGAAATTAAATTCCAAAATTTGTATTTAAACAAATTTGAAACATCCAAATTTATTGAAAAAAGATTTTGAAATTTTTTATTAAATTTTCTTTCTAAATATAGTAATAGAAACATTAATAATATTTTGACAATGACCCTTATATTTAATGATAAGTTTTCTAAAATAATCATTAATAAATAATCTAAATATATACTGAAAATAAATTTTTAAAAAATTGCATTGAATGAATAGTGACTTCAGAATGAACAGTGACTTTGTAATAAACAGTAACTTTGGAATGAACCAAATCTTTGGAATGAACAGTAACTTCAAAATGAAAAATAACCTTGGAATGAACAGAAATGTAATGAATTGTATGAACACTAACATAACGTAGGATATGAAAAATATTGTAATGTATGGATTGATTAGTAATATATGGTTGTCAAACCATAATTTGTGGAACGAACAGTATACCATACCTTTGTAAAAAATTTGGATAGAATGTTTTGATAAATTCAACAAATTTTTAAGGGATCCTAAAATCAAAATCAAACATTGGGAAAAAATATTTATTTGTAGAAAAACTTATTATCTTTTGAAAAAAAACAATCAATTAAAACCAACATCTACAGATCGCAAAATCATCAAAAAACTGAAGCAAATCAATTCTAAAAAAACGGCTACTACAAAACAGAATCATATAATTTTATTTAATTAAAAGTTCATTTAAAATATAATTTTAGAAATTGACGTAACATATTGAAATCAAGATAATAATTTTATATTTCCAACAAATTAGGTTTCATGAAACTCTAATAATTTTAGAACATTTAGTAATATAAATATAGAAATGTTTTAAAATAGTGAAATGTAGATTTTCTGAAACCATTATAGCAATATCATTGAATTCTTAGAGAAATATATATGCATTTTAAAACTACCTTGTTATATAAAAAATTATAAACAAATATATTATCTTTCCAACATGATAAGAATAAAAAAAATCCAATTAATAAAAACAAAGATATCATCAAAATAAAGAGGAAAAGTAATAAATCAAAATCATATGAAATCAAATTAAAAGAAATATGAAAAAACACAACCAATATCTCCATTTTTCTTGGATTACAAAACGAAAACATTTAAACCATAAATGATGTTTTAAAATTATTAAAACCAAATTATTTCTCTCCAAAACATCTCATTAAAACTTTTCCACTTATTTTTAAATAAACAAAAAGTGAAAACATGCTCACCCTAAGCAAATGCAGTAATGAAAATTTAAAATTCCATCATACCATGAGAAAATCAAATTTCTTCAAACTCAAAAGAGTCTAATGGCTTTGTAAAAATATATAGAAGATGATTTTTAGAAGGGTTAAATTCTAAAATAATATCAACTTTATTCACATGATCTCGAATAAAATTAAATTTTAGATTAATACATTTTGTTCGAGAATGATGTAAGGGATTTTTAGAAATAGAAATTGCAGATTTATTATCATAATAAATTGGTCTTTCATCAAGATAATCACAAAAATAACATAAGTATAGCTTAATCCATAAACATTGAGAAAAAATAATAGCAGCATATATTTAATTATCTTCTACAGTAGATAAAGCCACATCAAATTGTTTCTTAGATGACCAGGAAAGTAAACAATTTCATAAGAAATGACACACAAATGATATGTTTTTCAGTCAATTCTATAACCTCCAAAATCAGAATCACAAAAAGATGTTAGATCAAAAAAGGTATATTTTGGATAAAATAAACCAGAATCAACAATTACATTAACATATCTAATTATATTTTTTATATATTTAATATGACTTTTTTAGGATCTGCTTAAAATCTATCACATAAACAAACACTAAAAAATATATCAGGACTAGATGTAGATAAATATTTCAAGCTACCTATCATACCTATATAAGCTGTAAAATAAACTGATTGACCAGATGCATTACAATCTAATTTAAAATTAGTAACCATAATAGTTTTAATGGATTTTGAGGAATCTAAACCAAATAATTTAGTTAAATCTTTAGCATACTTAGATTTAGTAAGAAAAAATTCATCTTTCCTTTGAGAAATATGATGTCAAAGAAATAACATTAGTTCTCCCATTATACACATGTCAAATTCAGAAGACATTACAGAAGAAAAATCATTACAAAGTATTTCACCTGATAATAGAAAAACTCTATCATCAACAGACATCTGAACAACAAAAATATCAGTACAATATCTTTTAATAAAAATAATTGGATAAACATTACCTTTCTTGAATTAATTTTTTAATAAAAATAAATAATGTCTATCATACCAAGCACGAGGTGCTTGTTTGAGACAATATAAAGATTCATATAATTTAAAATCATTTTTGGAAATTTTTTCATTTTTGAAAGCAGTACGTTGAGAACCATAAACTTATTCCGAAAAAAACCATTTAATAACACACTTTTTACAACCATTTGAGATAATTTAAAACAATTAAAACACACAAAATCCATAAAAAATCTAATTGCCTCTAACATGTCAACAGATGTAATTGAATATTCAATGATTATACCTTCTTTTTAAGAGTATTCTTGAGAAACATGTTTGTCTTTGGTTTTGAAAATCTTTCCAGATTCATCCAGCCTGTTTCTAAAGATCCATTTAGTTCCAATAACCTCCTTATCTTCAAAAAATTATAATAAAGTCCAAACATTATTTCTAACAAATTAATTTAATTCATCGTGAATAAAAACTATCCAGTTTGAATCTTTTAAAGCATCATTAATATTAATAGGAACAAAATCATAAATAAAGTATAATTGGGACTATAATTTAAAATATAATTTCTGGTTTTGACACCAGAATCAACATGGATAGTTACATTTTCAACAGAATGATCTTTTTGAATCATCCATGATCATGGATTATGTGGAGAAGTAGTATGCTCCACCTCAATTAATTCATTCTTATCTTGAGGAATATCTTCACCAAAATTATAATATGTAAACTCAACATCTATAACGTTATAATAATATTTTTTAACATTATTTTCATCAAACATAACATGAACATATTCTTCAATAACTGTCATTATTTTATTATGAATGCTAGATGCTTTACTATTATTAGAACAACCATGAAAAACACCTTCATCACTTTTATCATCAAATTTATCTAAATTATCCATTGAATTTAAAATAAAAACATTATAGCCATAAACTCTAATATAACGTACATTTTTATTTTTAATTTTGAATAATTCATAAATAGTTTTCATTAGAAAAGGACTAATATGAATTATATTTGAAATATAATATGCAGAAAAAATATCCTCATCCCATAAATATCTAGGCAGATTATATTTACATAACATAGTTCAATCCATTTCTATAAGAGTTCTTTTTTTCCATTCTAGACCACCATTTTTTGGGGTGTTCTAGGAGCTGAGAAATTATGAAAATATCCATTCTTTTCATAGATGTTTTCAAAATCTAAATTTTGAAATTCACCTCGTTTATCAATATGAATAGAAGTAATCATACATCCTTTTTTTATTTTGAAAAAATTTACAAAAAGTAGTGAATTTATTTAAAGTATCATTTTAATGAGCTATAAAATATACACAAGTATATCTACTATAATAATCATCAATAACAAAGGTATATTTCATTCCACCAAGGCTAGAAATTTGAGTTGGACCAAATAAATCATGATGTACAAATGATAACGACATATTAGTCCTTATCTGATTGATAGGTCTAAATGAAATTTTGCGTTGCGTCCCTTTCATGCAGGCATCTGAAACATGAATTTATTCTTTCATCAAAGAACTAAGCTGTAAAACATTCTCATGATTTAAGAGAATATGCAATATTCAGAAATTAACATGACCTATACATTGGTGCCAAAGGATGATGTCATTTTGTATAGTAATCAAACTCTTAACATGTTGAACAATTGGTTTAGAAAAATAAATTGTATAATTATTATCTTTTTTATTAGCATAAAATAATAAAGAATATTCTTGAAAAACTAAAAATTTATCATTTTAAAATTTAACAACCATTATACCATCACATAACTGTGATATAATAATTAAATTGTGTTTTTAACCATTAACATATAATTTTTTTAAAATAAATGTATAGTTTGATATACCAACATTACCAAAAACGTTTACTTTACCTTTGGAATTGTCTCCAAAAGTAAAACCGCCTCCATCACATGTGTTGTATGAGGTAATAATTTATGGGTATCTGGTTATATGCCAAGACCCTCCACTTTCCATGTACCATATGTTTTTCTTGAGACATCAAAGACATTTTTCCTTAAAAAATCAATTAATTAACAATTTTGGTACCCAAGAATCTTTAGATTTAATAAGACTAGTAATACATTTTTTAGGTAACAATAAAAAATTTAAGCATTTATTGGATGGTTATCCTTATAAAAAGGATTTAGAAATATTTTGATTTGTAAATCCATATCATTGATTAAATCTATGTGAGCAGTCATTAGCAAAGAGACCATTCATGCCACATTTAAAACAAGTAATAGTTGAAGTACAACTATGTTTACTTTTAACAAAATGGGTTTCATATATTTCAGGTAATCATTTATCATAACCAAAACCATATTTATTTTTATCAATTTTATTCAAAGACACCATCTCATGACATTTTTCACAACCTTTTATAAAAGAAAATAGAATTTGTTTTATACATTCATCTTCCATATTCAATCTCTCATTGTTATTTTGTGCATTTTTCAAATTATCAAAAACTGTTGAATGAGAAGTAGAAGGAATGGTTGTTAAATTATTATTTTCTTGAAAAATTAATTTATTTTAAGAAATAAGTTTTTCATTATCTTCTTTATGTTTATTATATAAAGCAATAACTTTGAAAATTTATTCTCTCAATCATTCTATTTCATTATTTAAATAAAAAACATTGGGGTTTTTAGATTATTATTCAGAATTAGAACATTCAAAATAATAACTAGAATTACTGTCCTTATCTAGTGAATCTATGAAACACATTTTAGTAGATTCTTGGTCAATTCTAGATTGTTCACTAATATCAGATTATTTAGTAAAACTCAAAATGGCTGTCAATGCCTTTCTATCATTCTTTTTGTATTTGTATTAATTATTTAGTTTAAGGAAATCAGGTTTGATATGATCTTTATTCCTACACTCATAAAAAGTTTCATTTGAAGCACTATAATTTGTATCACCTTTCTTATGTCCATTATATTTTCATTTTGAGGTTTTCTTATAAACTAGTTTTTGAATCCTTTCTCTTTCATTCTTTTGTAGACTCCAGTTACAATCTTAGCCATGTCTTCCTTTTCAATATCCTATATATCAGAATTCAAAAATCATTAGAAATAACATTTACAAATGTAAAAGCTACACCTTTTCTTTTTGTTGTCTCTTCATCAGCTATTTTCTTCAGTTTCAGTTCATATTGTAGTAGTGATCCAATAAATTAATCAAGTGTTTACTCTTTGATGTTCTTGATTTCATCAATGGAAAACTTCTATGCATGTGATTTATTTGGTAATGCTTGTAGGACTCTTTCAAAAAGTATATGGGTTTCTAGAGCTTCTCCATGTGAATTCATTCCAACCACAATGCTTGTGAATCTATGAAACATTTGGTTTAATATTTCATCATTACCCATCAAGAAGTCTTGATACTCAGCATGATGAATTTCAAGCTTGGTTTGAATCATTTTTTAGAGCCATGGTGTTTAACTTGCAGAATCCTTCAAATATCATGAGCTATCCTTCATGTAGAGACATGATTAAAATCACTTCCGTTAATAACGAAATATAAAATAATAACAAATTTGTATTTTAAGTAATATCTTGTAGAATAAATTCTTGTCTGAGTATCTAGTTTAGCTTCTAAAAGTGTGTATTGTTTTTACATGATAGACCAGTGCTCAACGCTCAACTGTTTGAGGTATGCGTCCATTCAGGATCTCCAATATCCATAATCTTTTCCATAAAATATGGTGGATTCTGAGGAATCCAAGCATCATTCAGGTTCAATACTACCATTTTATAAGATCATAATCCTTGGATTGTGAGATCTATGAATTGTTTTGGACAATAGAATATAAAATGACACTAAAAATGGTTGGATAAATTACTGAATGAACAACCAATTGTACCGATATTTGGTATAATGAAATATAATGATAGAGAAAAACTATTCTTAAGAAGTTTAGCCTATAATATCAATTGTTAGGTTGAATAGTGTAATGGTAGATGTTCTAGTGGAGGGTTAGTAGACTAAATTTAAAATTTTGGTCAAATGAAATGATTAATTAAATTAATTTTCAATGTTAATTATTAAGGTTAACTAGTAGTGGAAAAAGTAAATAACACAAGGATGTTTTTTATAGTAGTTTAGTAAAAAGTGATCCTACTATACTCTTATACCTCTCTACTCGGCGAGAGATATGTGTGCACGAAAATATTATTTTAAAGGGGAATCATAACCTAATTTCAAAATAATTTTGTAGTACATGGATAACCATGAAACTTTCTTATGTGTGGGGAGTTAGAACCCATACAACCTAACTTTAGACATTGGGAGCCAAAACCCCAACATTCCTGACATTAGATACAGGGAGTCACAACCCTTTGATCCTGAATTTAGAATATGAGATTCACAACCCAAGGAATAATAATAACAAATATTGATTTTTTTTTGAAAAATCATAAACAAAAAAATTGAGTGTGTGTGAGAGATGGGAAGTAGTGTCACAATCTCAGAACCAGTTGAAAGAGAATGTAAAAAATTAAAGCACAGGTGCTGGTTCTTGAAGTCTAGAACATCACATATCATCAATGAAATTGTTTCCGAAGCAGAATTTATTCTGCACTAAAGGGAACAAGCAGACATTGAATTAGAGTTCCACATGACGTTTGCAAATGCTCAACATGTTCAGAGATCACAACACATTTTCTTTGTATTGAAATTATAATTTTTTACCTGCAATTTAGAATGATATATATAGAGAATAAAATATATAGATGGTACAATAACTCCACTTCCTTTGGATATTCAAAATTAATTTAGTCAAGATATCCCATAAATATCTCCATGAAAATAACATCATGTTTGCTTCTATATTCCTCTAGAATAAATATCTAATAAAATAATTCAAAATATTTTGATTAATTCATCCAATAAAATATCCATGATAATAATATCATTGAATGAGTTAAATCATCATTTTAAATCCATTAAAAATGTTTTAAATGTAGTAAAAATATTTCATGAAAAATAGTAGCATATTCTAAAATTAAATTCAAACATTTGAATTTAATCAATTTTAAAACTTCAAATGTATTTGTAAAACACGTTGATATTTTTAAATTTTTATGTATAAATATTTCACCAAAATCATTAAAAAGTTTTTGATTATGATCCTTATATATAATGAAAATATTTCATAAAACCCATTAAAAAATAATACATATATATGAAAAAACCAATTTTTAAAAAATTGCATAGAATGAATAGTAACTTCGGAATGAACATATACTTAGAAAAGAACATAATCTTTGGAATGAACATTAAATTTAGAATGATCAGTATGTTCAGAATGAATAGTAACTTTGGAATGAACAGTACCATCAGAATAAACAATAGCATAACGTAGGGTATGAACAGTAACATAACAAACTGTATGAAGAGTAATGTAACATAGGGTATCAAAAATAACATAACATATGCTATGAATAGTAATGGATTGTTTCTAAAATATGCTTTGTGGATGAACAGTAACCATAATTTTGTAAAAAATATGGATAAAATATTTTGAAAAACATTAACAAATTTTTAAGGGATCTTAATAGTAGATTCAGACATTGGTGAAAACTAATGATCTGTAAAAAACTTATTATCATTCCAAAAAAATAATAAATTAAAACTGACATCTATTAATCCAAAAATTATCAAAAAAAAATAGAAGAAAAACAATTATGGAAAAAAATGGTACTATAAAAATGCATAACATAAATTCATGTAATTAAAAGTCCATTCAAAAGATATTTTTAGACTTTTATGTAAACAAATAAAATCACGATAAACATTTTAGATTTCTATAGAATCATGTTTCAAGAAAATTCAATAATTATAGAAGTTTCATTAAAATAAATAATAAAATGTTTTAAAAAGTGAAATATATATTTTTGAATTCCATCTTAACTACTTCATTAAATTTTTATAGAAATAGATAAGAATTTTAAAACTTCCTCATTAACTAATAAATGATATATAAATAACTTATCATTGCAACGTGATAAGAATCCCAAAAAATCCAAATAAAAAAAATTAAGATATCATCAAAATACAGAGGAAAATTAATAAAACAAATTCATATGAAATCAAATTAAAGGATGTACGCACATGTACAAACTAATGTTTCCTACCAAAGACTTGGTCCCAACAAGTCTGACTCACCAGCATCTATCTAGAACAATGGTGATCTACATCACATACCATAAAGACCTTCTTATGGTTTCATCTATATAGTTTCATGATAACTGTTGTTATAAGAGAACTCCACTAAATCAAAGTGATTTTCCCAAGATCCACCAAAGTCATGTGGTGTGGCCATTAAAATGATAATTGTTCCCCATTTATTATTAAAATTGTTAGTCATTTATTTAATAAATTATGATTTTTTGTTAAATATCTTATCTTTTGTAATTTTATTCCAAAATTTATTATTTAATAAAATTTTATAATTAATTTTCTATTATTAGAATGTAAATTATTATTTTTCCTGTACATATTTATTATAGTCCTTTTTTATCTATTATGTTTGAATTTTCTGTACATAATAATTTAATGTGATTTTCTGATTATTAATTAAATAGTCCTCATCATTTAAATAATTTAAAATTCAATTTAACTTTTAATATTTAAACATTGAATTATTTTGGTAATAATTTTACAATAAATTTTTTATTATTAGGATGTAAATTATTAGTTAGACTTCATATATTTATTCTGGTCCTTTCTCATCTACTATGTATGCAATTTCTATACTTAATAAGTTTATGTGCTTTTCTAATTATTAATTAATTAATCTGGTTCATTTAATTTTTTTAAAATTTAATTAAACTTTTAATCTTTCAATATTGAATTATTTTTGTAATAAATTTAATTAATTAATATTATCTCAACAATTAATTTAGATCCTATTTTTTAAGGATTTAGTTCAACCTTTTAATTGAAAATAAGTTTCAATTTTTTCTTTTTGGTTGTTGAATTTAATTACTTTAAATGAATATGTTTTTTACATTAGGCTTTATTTAATAATTTAAATCAATTTTCAAAAATTAATTCCATTAATTTATATTTTTGTTAATTTTATTTTTGTTTATTTTTTATGTTTTATTTATTTAGATTATAATAATTATGTTTTTAATATTTAATTGTTTTCCATTTTTTTGAAGTACTCTAAATTTTTAGAATAGTGACTCATGAGTCACCATTGCACCCCTTGTCATTGTTCCCTACCTTCATACTGCCACCATTAATCCACATACCACCTCCAATCCCCCTTTCCCTGTTTCAACGATGAATCATGAGTCACCTCAACCACTACTATTTCCAATTATCCACTCCCTGTCTCCTCATACCATCATTGTCAGTTATTCTACTATGAGGCACCACAACTGTCAGGCTTCTATACCTTAAGAAAACAGTCACCATCCCATAAAACACTACAAATCCACATAGAAAACCAAACAGGAAAGTATACAAACTCCAAACTATCACAAATATTGATGTCGTCAAATAATCAAACTAGGAAATCAATTAACCATTGACCAAATACGCTACCTAACACTATTTCAGATCTAGAAACCATCATACCTTTCCTCTACCACTGTGGGAGAATCCAATCTTGGATGGTACCTATGAAGTCATTACCTTCTCATCTTTGAAGGCCACTGCACCTCTAGATGTGGTCACCATTCGAGGAGTCCACTGAGGAGCCTTTCCTTCATCCACATATCTAAAGTCTCTTTTTCCACAACCATAATTGAGGGATTCAGGAGGAGGAACTGTCGGCGACACCATTGTCAGCCGAGGATCTAGTGTCTCACTAGAGTGAAGAGTCAACCACAATAGTGATATTTTCCATGGATGGAGGGAATCAGCACTGAGGAAAAACCCACGAGCCATTGGAAGCTTCATGACGAATCTGTGACCCCCCTACACACTAGATAAGAAGATAAGGGGGATAGGTAAAATTTAAATAAAATTATAAATTAACTAAAAACTAAATGAATACAAATTAATCAAAATTAATATTAATAATAATAATAATAATAAAAACAACTATTATTAAAAAAATGCAAATAAAAAAAATTATTAATAATTTTATTGTATTAATATAAATTAATATAATTAATAATTAACCTAAATATAGATATTTAATAATTAAAATTTAAATAAATTATAAAATAATAACTATAATAATAATATTTAATAAAATAAATATTTAACTTAATAAGATAATAATCCTTTATTATGTTAATAAAATATTAACTTTAATAATGGTAATTAATTATATTATTATTTATAAATGTTTTAAATAAAATAGTATATTTTTTAAAATTTAAATAGAAATAATAAATAAATTATAATTATTAATTATATGTAAAATAAAATAGTAATTGAATATTAAGAAAATAATTGTATTGATAATTATAACAAGAAAAAAAATTAGATGAATATTTATAATATATGTTTTTATATGAAGATTCAAGGAGAAGTTTGATTGACATCCATGTGCATCCCAAATCTTACCGGGAATTCCGTTACAAGGGTTATGTTGGTACGACAACCATTTCAAAAAAAAATCACCTCTATGGTGAAAGAGTGAAGAACCTAACTTTTTCGCAGGAAATTGTTGGTGACATGTAGAAGAAGACAATTGATTTAAAATTCAACAACAATACGTGGAATAAGGAGAGACCTCTCATTTAATTTTACACCCCACTTCATTACAATGTTGTACTTTTAGGCATCCTTCTAAGAGGATCAGTAGTAGAAGTACTACAGACCTAAAGAAACAGTAAATAGGGAATCATTTCTTCATTTTTATGTAGAGTGATATTTCATCATCTTTTCATATTTCTTTCATCTTTTTTATATGGTAGTCATTTATTTGAATTAAATACAATTTCTAGGTAAACATTTTGTTCAAAGATTTTTTCTACTGGTTAATTCAATGTTATTTTTTCATACCATCATTACAATGAATTCAAATTGATTGAAAATATCAATTTTGAATTCACTAAAATTATTTCTCATCAAGTTAGTTTTAATTCAAATTTCAATTCCAATCAATGAGATTGATCTTGAATACGTTTCAACAAGCTCTAACAGAAGAAATTTGAATTTAAGACAGTGTTTTATTCAAATGATTTCATAGAAATTATTACTGTAGGTTGATGAATCTCATAGTGGGGAATTCCATGATTCAAACTTTAATTTGTTCAATCACCAGGCTAGGGGGTGTTATCAACCATTTTTTAAGGTGTGATACAATTAAAATATCTGCAATTGTGATATTAATATTTAACCAGTAGATTTAATTTCATATGCATCTTCTCTCTAAATAATTTTATTCATTATTCTATTCATGTTATTCATACATAGATCACTTCTACCTTATCATAGTTTCAATTAAGATAATGCTCTTAGAGTAAAAAATTCAATAGTAAAGAAACAAATATATAATTTCACCCTCTATTGATTGTTGTGGGAGCTTTGTTTTTAATAATCCATCTAACATTCACCTTCTTTCCATGTTCTTCATACGTACAATGATATACAAGTGTAGGTTAATAAATTTAATATGAGGGTACTGAATACCTCTGAACACTTTTAAAATTTGGCTCCATTTTATGGGAAGGAATTCTCTTTGTGTTATATGGATAGAAACATAAATAAATTTTTTAAAAATTTACATATAAAAATACAAAAACATACTCTTTAAAAAGACTTGAAATGGATTCACGTGTTTCATGTTGAAATTCATTATAACCTGTAAATATTATTGTGTTTTACCACATCTATTTTCTCCAAAAATAGAACATTAAGAAGGATAAAATTATCAATATGGACTTAATTGTATCTATTATGAATTTTATGGGATCACTACATGGTAGTGTGTCTATAACAAACAATATAAAATTATTTACATTGATGAACATGAACAATAGGTTGAGCCTAAATCAGATTTTTGAGAAAATTTATACCAAATTATAACTATGATAAAAGCTAAGACAGATTCTATAAACTCTTTGCTAAACCAAAACCCTGAAATTTATATTAAAAATATTCCAGAACAAGATTAAAAAACTCAAAAAGTTCTAAATCATGCTCTTAGAATTACAAAATCGGTTTAAATAACAAGAAGAATTTGGAATAACTGATGAACAAAATTTCTATAGTATATTCGAATAATAAAATGAATAGGAGAGTGTGGCTGGACATGAGAAACAATCCATATATTTTGGAGATTCCAATTGGGATGAAAAAAAAAATGGGAATTACAAACTGACCGGATGAAGAAAAAAAATCATAATGATTTTTTCATCAATTTAAAAGGTGTTGAATTGAGAAATTTAAATAATTAACTAAAATAGATTGATGGGGAATTCTATATCCTGTTTATGATAGCTAGTTTTATAAATATTAACTATTTTAAGAACATTGAAATTGTAATAACTTGGTTTAAATAGAATATGAATAAAGAGAATTGAGAGTTAAAAAACATTCACCCAACATTTATATCATTTTGAACAACAAACATGAACATTAATATGGGTAAACATTGGATGAGAATAGTAAATTGGAAATCATAGAATCTTAAATCCTTGAACTAGTGTTTAGAAAAACACTTCCATATTTTGAAATGGATAACCCAACAATCACAAAAATACGTTTTTAGGAAAATGATGAGAGACTTTACATTGAAGAAGGGTTGAATGATGAAATTTCAATATCTTTTCCTCATGGTAATATTTCTATTTTGACATTTTTTAAATGAGATAGAAAGAAGTTTTGGGAATGTTATTTTTAATTTAAAAAATTTGGAATCTGAATATATTATATTCGAATTGAATAATTATTCCCATAAAAAAGAAATAACATCCACAATTCCCTGATTTAGTTAGTGACCAATCTAAACGAGAACATGAAGGCATGGTTGAGAAAAAACATAATTTAGGAAGAATAAATTAGTTCGAAGCAGTTGATATTGAGTGCTTATTAACTGATGCAGATCTTTTGGATGGAATTTATAACATTGTTAAACCTGAAATTTTTAATTGTCAAATAAATTATCTTCTGTGTTTTCACTTCCATATTTATTCAAGATCATTACATATTTTTATATTGATACTGATATTAGTTTATATAGGGAATTGTAATTGAGTTCCTGTGTATATAATTCTATCCAACACACTGGAAATGCCCCTCATGAAACTATAATTCTGAAATCAGCTTTGAGAACCCTTGAATTTGAATTTTTTAGTGTTTAAATTGAGAGAAATAACTATCAATATAATGTCACACCATTAGAAGAACCCATTTCACTTCTGTCTCATAATAAAAATTAAAATCTTGAAAAATATGAATTTATTCAATAAGTGGACTGCATACCTAGATGATTGATTATAATGATCCAATTTATGTATCTGATGTTAAATTTTTCATAGAAGACCTTTAGGGCGTCAATAAAAATTCCCTTTAATATAAACAAATTTGAAATACATAAATTGTGAATTTGAGTGGTGGATATTCTGATATACTTGATACCACCCATGAGAAATTCATTAATGTTAATGGGAAATACTTTGAGATTTTTACATGTTATGAGAGTTAAATATTTTTTTCTTGAGTCTTGGTTCCCTCAATTATCATTTCTATGTTAACTGTTTTGGAAAAACACATTTTGTGGCTCTTACGGAGGAAACTGCACCCACCTAGTTACCAAGAATAGTTTTTAGGTGAGTCTGACTAGGGGATTTAAAACTAGCACCTCATGGGGGGTGGGGGAACCCATGATTTATCTTATTGAAATAAATTTTTTTACTTCAATGATGTCTAACTGTATAATTCAAATTCAGTGCTTATGGGGAATTAACCCTTGGTTTCTTTTTGAATTTTCCAATTTTTTCCTTTTTTACATTGAATAAAGTGTTGTTTTATGTAGTCTTTTTCTACTCTATATGTTTTTTATATGTCTTATTGGGTTTTATATCTCTTATTTTTAGAATATTATTTTGTATTCTAATATGTCCCTGAAATATTTGAATTCCCTCATGTTCTTAAATTACAAGAAGAAATTTCATAATATTTCATAATGATTGGGATGCTCTTTACTCTTTATTTCTACTTCAATTTATCCCCTCATTATATAAAAAACATTCACTATTAATTTACTAAAATATTATTTCATTGAGGTACCTTTTCATTTGAGTCACTATTAAACTACGGGAAGAGTTTCATCTTAACTGTGACTTGCTGATAAGTTTCTAACGTTGAGTTAGTGAATGCTTATATTTGTTTTTCTTATTATTCCTATGATGAAAAAATTATTATTTGTATCGTTTTTACTGAAAATTCATTTCATATTATTACTTTATTGAAATTTAATTTCACTTTTTATTAAAATTACATCAAAACTAGAACTTAAGTGTGTTTGTGGGGGAGGATGGTAAAGGCACGATGAGTGTGGTTTTTTTGGAACCTTTATAATTCATCTTGGTGATTTTTCATGTATTTTTCATTTCTATTGAATATCTAATTGAATGAAATTTTCAAAAATGATAACACCAATTTCACTATATAATATGTTTAACATGAATTTATTTTAACATCATTGAAAAATAAATTCACTGGATTAAATTATCAAGCATGAGAAATTGTAATATAAAATTTATATTGTGGAAAAATTATTTTTTATATTCACTAATACCCTTAAACCTGTCATTAATCTACTGAAATTAAAATCTACTTTGAGTTTTAAAAGATAAATGGTTGTCTTTTACATCTTTGAATTCAACATTCTTCAAAACTATTAGCTTTATTTGAGTGGAGAGGGTTAACTTAGTTGGTGCTGAGTTCTGCTTTAATGTAAGACAATAAATTCCCACTTCTCATTATATTTTTTTTTTGTAAAAAATGGTTTAATCTTAACAAAATCCTTTGATAATTTGAGTTTCTTTATTATTTTCACTGTAATTCAATTCCTTCATGAAAAAAAACATTACCTTACTCATAGTTAATAGTTTCCATGATTCTAATACTATGGCAGAAGAATGATAGTTGAGTGAATATGCATATTGATTTTATGAATATTTTGTTTAGGAACATGATTTGAAAGTGATATAGGATACTTTTTTGTGGAATTGAGATCAAACATTAGTAAATTTAATATTTCATTTTCACTTAGGGGACTCACATTTTAATTATTTAAAAATAATATTTTTATGGAACCAGTTTAAATGTTTTTTATATAAGTCATTGGAAACCTGAGTAAATTGGGAATTTCAAAAACCAAAATGAATTTCTACGAAAATATACACCAGGTTTGTTTTTATTAATAAAATTACTGTATACAATTTGAAATAATTGCCTTTTCACAGTGGTCAGCACAAGATACATGGATGGGGAAAAATTAAAATAAAATGCCAAGGGTCACAAATGAGTTCATTAAGGTGAGAGTAACAATGAACACTAGATGAATGAAGAGGAAATTGATTAGTATGGAACCATTTATGTTATTTCAATAAGCTAATTAAAAAACATAATTTAATTTTTAATTTTTAGTACCTAAGTGGAATTCATAGTACAATGTTCCTTTTGCTATGTTCTTAATCTAACCAACATTTAACCTTTAATCACTCTTAAACATAGAACATTGATTTTAATCGTAATAAGCCATTTTGAAACCTTGTATATGGGGATATACATCTTAAAAAGTGGATGAATTTTTGCATCCCTCGATTAGCAATGAGTACTTGATATTGGGAAATAATTTTTCGAAACATTACTTGTCAAAAGATTTACTTAAAGTTTATGATCCTATATTTCTAAACTACTTAACTTGTTTCAACAAGGGATATTGAATTGAAAACACTTTTACATTTTCAAAATACAATAAAAAAAGATTTTTTTGGGGAAAATCTATAATTAAGTGTCGGTGAATTTTTTGTTCTCTTTTAATTGATACATTAGTCGCACATTTTATTAATATTTAATGTTGATTATTTAATTCATTTTAGTGTTTTTGTTAATATTTTCACTTTTGTATTTTTAGGATTAAATTTATTATTTAATCATATTTTATAATAAATTTTCTCTTTTTTTGTCTAAAATTATTAGTTTTATTTTACTTATTAACTATGGTTCTTTTATTTTTTATCTATTACGTTATAAATCTACCTTGTATAGTAATATTATGAGTCTTTTTTATTATTCATTAATTAATATGTTTTCATTAATTATTTTAAACATTATATTAACTTTTAATATTTTAATATTGAAATTTTTTATAATCGTTTTTTATTAATTTAATCAGGACAATTAATTTAGATCGTATTTTTAAGGTCTTAATTTAACATTATAATTGGAAATCTAATTAAAAGTTTACTTTTTTTATTTTATTATTTTAATTAATGTAATTTTTACTCTTTGTTTCTTTAATTAAGTAATTTTGTATTTTAAAATTAAATTCAATAATTTATAATTGTGTAAATTCTAATTTTGTAAATTTTTATTTTTTGTTTTATTTATTATGATTATTATAATTATATTTTTAGTCTTCAATTGTTTTTACTTGTTTTTAAGTCCTCCAAATTTTTGGAATGGTGACTCACAAGTCACCATTGTACCCCTTTAACCATTCTCTTTCTTTCACAACACCAATATTAAACCACATACCACCACTGATCACCCTTCCTCTATTTCAGAAGGGACTCCCAGTTCATCATTACCACTACTCATGCCAATTTTTGTTAGCTTCACCTGGCTAAATACCCTAAGAGGGGGGGGGGTGAAATAGGGTAAGAAAAATTAAAACACTTTCCCATTTTGATCTTTTTTTTCTATTAGACAAAAATCTCTTCTCTCTATTGTTTTTGTCATAGAGTATGAATGACCCTTAAAGCATGCACATGACACATCAACTTTATTTGGTTCAGAATAACTAGTCTACGTCTATGGAGTATACACCGGCGATGTGCTTATGTATCAAATCCACTATCAGCACACTTTTTATACAAGATTGATGTGGACTCACTGTCCCTTTTGGTTTACAATCATTCACATTTTGAGAGTTCATTTCTCTCTCAACTGAATTGAGATCACTACTTTTTCAAAAGATCCTCTCACAATTTATTGACCTATAGGTCTCTTCATTATCACTAATGAATACATCCTCAACTATAGATAGATGCTCTATTGAAGTAAAAAATTTATCTTCTGATGAATACCCATTTTCCTTTGATCACTGGGAAACAACCATTAGAAATACATTCGCAAGGAACCCTACTTTTCAAAGATCCCAATTTCGCAATGCTCAAACAAGCCTACACGAAGTCACTGCCACATTGAAAATCACACACCATCATAGATCACACTATTTTGTGCAGCACATTTATTTGAAGATATCAAGACTTCTCAAAGAGAAAGACTTTACAAATCATTGTCTTAAAAAGAGATCATTCCATTGCAAAGCGACTTCCTTCAAAAATCTCACTGATCCAATGTGAAACAAGCACCTTTCATGGATCTAGATTAGACACTACAAAGCTCCTATCATTCAGAAATCACACTACCTCAGTGAACCTCCTTCATGATTTGAGAGAAAAAAAATTTCATGGAAAACTCTCTTCTTCTCTCGAGGGGTCAAGGTCTATTTATAATTGATTCCACTGACATTCGAACCATTTGTGAGATGTCAGCGCCATGTCATCTCAAATTGCGATGCTCTGAAATTTCAACCGATGTTCTCCTTAAATTCTGAAGCACCATGAGAATTTTCAAATCATCATACACGTCATAATCCAGGAGCATTTCATCAATTCTATTATAGCTTTGCTGTGAATCACACCTTGAAATTCGATTTGACATCACAATGATCTTCAACAATGTTGTTCGCAAAGAAAATCGTAATCAAGTAGAACACTATCATATTTCTTTATGTCTTAACAAAATCCACATTCAGAACCCCATCTTGATGAAACTATAGTCTTTTCACTATTTTGATGTGATCTTTAAGGAAATGAGCATTTCAATATACTCACCAAACTCAAAATTTTGGACCCCCAATATTTGAAAACAGTTGAAAATGATGCCACCTTGTATCTTCTCTTTTTGTACCACCTCAAGATCTTCCATTCCTTTTTCAAGGATTTTTGTAAACATGAACTGTCAACATCTTCTCATGAACTAAAAATTTACCCGGGAAACCTGATTTATCACCAACCACATCCAACCCAAAAATGAAACAATTTTATATTGAAGGATATTTTCCCTACAATCTTCCACTTTGGGTTTTTTTACAACTCTTCTCAAAACGATTCTCTGTACTAAGATACCGCACTGAAAATCCATCCGTCTTCTACCAGCATTCACCTCATGCGATTAATATAGCGGCCAAATATTCACTCACCACATACTCTATGCCCACTTCAGCAATTCTAGGAGTGAGAATCAAGTGTAGATGAAAAGTTAATCAATAAATCACTTCATTTCTGACAAAAAGTCATGATACCAATAAACAACTTTCATCACGAACCTCAGCTGTCGGGATATCTATTATTTGATCAATAACTTCAAGCATCATCATAATTAATGCTATCCCACTATCTCATTACTCCCCCTATATCATTTCTCCACATAGCATCTTCTCCCAGTGTCTTTGAATATAAAATTTTCTCCCTTCATTAGCCACAATTTATCCCACATTAGGAGTCACTATTTCTCCCCCTTTATCAACAGGCCCAATGTTAACTCCTTTGTGGTCTATAATAGAGTAGAGAACACAGTTCAGTTCATTAGAGAAAAATACCCCATATATCAGATAGAGGGTATGTGTCCAACATACACACTTGTTTATATGCGGGGAGTCGACTGAACTTCCAGAGCTAGTTGATGCCTCTCAAAATATTTCTTGGGTAAGTCCTTTGTTAGAATGTCATCATGTTGTAGTTTTATAGGCACATACTCCAACTTCACAATACCTTGTTCTACACTCTCCTTGATAAAATCATAATTTATCTCAATGTTCTATATCCTAGAGTGATGGATGATATTTTTATTGGGATTTATAAGAAATGAGTTTTCGCACTAGATTCTGATCAGATACTTCACTTCAAAGAACATATCATCAAGCTGCTGCTTCATCCATAATAACATTGTGCATTCTTGAGTGGTAGAAATATACTCAGTTTCTGACGTGCTCAGTGAAATAAAATCTTACTTCTTTATGTGATAATAAATACACAAACCACTAAGATAAAAATCACATCTTGATGTTGATTTCCAATCATCAACTAAACTAGGCCAATCTGCATCTGTATATCCCAACTGCTCTTTCTGAAATTTTTTAATATACAACAAACCTTAATCCACATTTCATTCAATATAATGATGAATTATTGTGAATGATATAATGTGACTTTCATTGGGATTGCTTTGATATCTCGCTTCTTGAAATGTGGAAAAACAATATCAAGTCTCATCATTGTTAAGTTCAATAAACTCTTAATAATCTACTTATATTCATGTGATATTAACTAACTTTCTGTCATCATCTTCCAATAATTTCACTCAAGTATCAATTTGATTCTTCATAACCTAGAAATTTTCCATTCCAAATCTTCTCAAAACCTCTTTAGAATATTTGGATTGATAGAAGAATGTAAAATTACATACATGTAACACCTTTAAACCAAGGAAAAATGTCAGCTCTCCAAACATTGACATTTTGAACTCACTTTACATGAATTTGGAAAACTGTATACATTGATCTTCATCAGATCTGCCAAATTTTTTCTCATAGAAATAAACTAGCACCATCATTCTTTGATTACGGTCCTTTTTGAAATAGATATTATAATCAAATCCACCACGCTAGAAACCATGATTCTTCAAATATTGATCATGTCTTGAGTACGATGCTCTGGCTGCTTACTTCATCCCATACAATGTCGTCTTCAGCTAAAAAACGTTTTTGTGATGCTCATGAATGAGAAAACCATCGAGCTACTCGATATACACTTCTTCCCCCAGAAACCCATTCAAGAATGATGATATGATGTCCATCTTGAAAACCTTAATCTTCAGCAGAACTACAATGACCAAGAATAATCTTATTGTTTCCAGCCTTTCAATAGGTTAAAATGACTTATCAACATCAATACAGAGTATCTAGGAGTATCCCTAGCACACTAGTCATGAATTTTTTTGAATCATTGTAACATATTTATTCATCTTTTTGTGATAGAACCGTTTACACCTGATAAAAATTTTATCTGCGGGAACTGAAACAATCTCCCATATCTAATTTACATTATATGATCTAGCTACTCATTCATAGCATAAAACTAGTTTTTTTCTTCAGATGCATCAATAAATCATTTAGGTTCACCTTGAGATAGGAAATATGTCTACTTAAGTGATTTCATTCTTTATGTTGGAACTGGAGCTAAATGATCACCAATGATATTCTTCCATTCAATTTCAGTTCGACTCCATGGCAATAGTGCATATATAGATTTTACATCATTATACTCATCATCAATATCTACTTATTAATCAACATCAACCACTTCATCTCCCCCTTCATTTCATTTTTCCTCATTACTTTCATCAGGAAATTGTTCACTGTGATGTTGAATTCTCCCTTCATTCTCACCAGTAGTGACATCATTTCACTATTATACTTTTCCCAGTCTTTTGTTAAACAATTTTATGCTTTTATTTTCATTGAGTAGCCACGAAATATCCCCTATTCTCCACATGGATCAAATTTCCTATGTTTTTCCTTTTTGAAAATGAATCACTCAATCCCAATGATTTAGAAGTATTTCACTATTGTATTTTTTTCTTATGGAATCCTGCCTTTTTGTTACATAAATTTTCAATAAATTTTACAAATAGAGGATCTATAAAGTCTACTGTCTTGGAAATCATGAACAATAAAACATGAAAATATAAAACACTATTGTAAATCCCTTTGAAAAGAATCATGAAAAATTAATTATATTTATAATTAAAGCATATCATAACCTGGAGACATACATCACAGGAAATGGTGAGCTAAAGGCCCAGTAAGGAATTAAAGGGAATTAGTTTAATTATGATATCAATAAAACAATGATAGAAACCATAATAACTGTGCAATGGAAAAAGTATAATATCATCATAAAAATAACATGAATAAAAAATTGAATATGTGGCTACAAAATTTCATTTATTCATTTATGAACATATCACTATGTTTCATCCCAAGGTGTCATAAAAAATTACCAAGGTTATTCACCAAGGTATTGTAAAACATGTAATCTCTAAAGATTAAATTAATTACCCAATGCATTAGAGTGTTATCAGGGAGAAAACATAATATGTATTTAATTTCATGTGAGCCACATAGATCCTATTCATAAATTTTATAAATAGCCCATAGATAATATAATAAATAGGTTTTATTTCAAAAACCTAACATTTAAAAGTTCTTAAAAAAACATCATCGTTTTTTCATTTATAACCCTTTGAAAGAGAGTATGGGTTTTATGTATGTCAATTATAGAATAAAATATATCATTTAAATGTATTTATGAAGTCTCATATAAACAAAATATGTCTGGGTATTCACATAAATAAAATAAGAGAATTTCTTGAGAGAAAGAGAGAGAAATTTTGTGATAAAACTTCTCTAGTATAACGACTATATAACATGGTTTTAGAAAATATTGAAAAGAGAGTGGAAAATAATCAAACAATAATAAAAAAATCATTATATAGTAGTGTTACATAATAATAATAAATAAGTTCATTGTATGTATACTTCAAGGATATACCATCTGAAAATGAAACTCAAAGGAAAAGAGAAGATACAATTTGTTTCAAGAAAATTTGGCAGCCTAACGATGTCACTTAAAAATTAAGATATTAAATTGATAAGAGAAGAAAGGGTATATAATTATTTGTACATGAAATTTATAGTAATAAGAATATATAATAACATTCCCCCACATAATAATATGGAAACTAGAATACATAATGTAAAGTAAATATGGACTAAAAAAGGAGGGTGGACGGTTCCCTTACGTTGAAGAGTAACTTCAAAAGATTAAAGGTTGGGACCTTGGGGGCTTGAGGGAACCACGGGAGGACTCAATGGTAGGTAAAAGACTAGAACTTAGTTGAGAGGTATTTTTGAATAAAATTAATTAGGGAATGGCTGGGTACTTATAGGAAAATTGAGGGAATACTAAATTAATTTCCAAGGTACACCACGTCGGTGGTATTTGCAAAACCATGGGCTTTCCCATGGGTTATTCCAACAGTATTGGAACATGGGACACTTCCTAGCATATATTACTATTCAGGAGTCGAAAAGAATGACTACATCAGGATTACATCATCAATGAGTTCATTAAAAACCTGAAACTCAAAACTGTATTTTAACTATTTTTCGAATAATCAATTATTTCAGAAAAACCCTTAAAATTTACTCTAACCTAACATCGATTCTCTAAATAGAAAATTGAACTAAATTTTATGAATATAATTTTCCAAATATTTTTCACTTAATTTTTAAATAAAATTATTATTTATTCCAAAAAATACAACTATAAAACTATAACTCCTTTTGTAACACCTTAAGAAATTAATCAATGTCCCATAAAATTATCGTATAACCATAAGAAAAAAAGTAACAATATTTTATTATATTTTATTAAAATTCATTTCCATTTTAAATTATAATATTTATTATAAAATTGTAAATAAAATAATTTGGCATACAAAAATACCAAAACAAACACTATGATCATTTTTTTAACTTTTAAGATGTCTAAAATATATTCATACATTCATGGTTGATGTTTCAATTTTATTGGTCGATTTAAAATACATTACTATTTATTACTATTCATACATGTATTTACTATTCGTATATTACTATTCACTAAAAATTAAGTTGATCTTATTAGACTCTAAATTTCTTTACTGAACACAATAGTAGAATATCATTTTTTGAATAGAAATTCACATTATTTATAATTTAAAGAATAAAAAATATTTTTAAATGCCCCTTTTTTCCAGAATTCATCAATAATTTGGAACTTCGATAAATCCATTCTATATTTATTCAGACATTTGACATTCACAAATCATACCAAAAAAAGAATTAAAAATTTTATTTATACAAAAGGATTGGAGAAAGTATCTAAGGATTCATTACAGAGCCCCTTATAACACCTGCATTGGACCTAAGTGTATGGTGTACTATGGTGAATGAATCATGGGGTGGATATGACATCATTTCCTGAGTGGTGATTTCTATATCCTTGAACTTCTCCCTTAGTCAATTCTTTTCAAGCATCAAATGTTGAAGTTAGGCTTGGGCTTGGTCGAGAGAAAATCCCAATGATGCTACCTCCTTCCTTGCTCCGAGAGATGTGCTTCATATGGCTCGAGTCTAATAGATGATTCCATCAACTCTTCTTTCTGTATAAATTAACGAAGATCATTTGAGTTTATACAAAATAATTATGTAGTTAAGATTTTAGTTTCCAACAGTTTTATTTTTACAATGAACATATAACAGTCGAAACCCAATGGTCTCATTTAATTATACTCACTTCATTAAATAAAGGATATAGTATTGTTGATAATAAAATAATATATCCCAAAATATTCGGAAACAAATATTATTAAAAAGATCAGGTCATTTAATTCCATACCACATATCATATAGAATCTTTCCTTCTATCGGACAAAATAGAGCTCTATTTAAAATGTAGACCGATGTAAACGATACTTCATTCCAAAATCTATCTGGTAGGTCTTTTCAAAACCTCATTGTTCTGGTCATGTTGTGGATGATCCGATTTCTCCTATCAACCACCCCATCCTATTAGAGTGTTCTTACTAAGAAAAACATCATTCCTTATCCCATGTTTCTCGAGATATTATTCCACCTAATTGTTTGTGAATTTCGTACCACTGTTAGTACAAAACATCATAATTTTCTATCCAAGCATCATTTCGCACTCCTCCGGTGCTTTTTTAAGCAGCTAAACACATCAAACATATGTGAAATTACAAATACCCATACCATTAAACTATAGTCATCAATGAAAATAATCTAGTACCTATTTAGTTTAACTTCTCTAGGTGTGATAGGCCCACAAACATCCACATGGACCAATTTTAGAACTCTTGTGGACTTCTCTCCCAACGCCTTCTATGTTTTTATGATGATCTTCCCTTATCTACATGAATCACATGTTTGAGAATGATCCCATTATAGCTTAGGGTGGTCTCTAGTTTTATCAAAATTTACCAAATCTTATAGGTATGGTTGGCTTAGAAGAACAATCCGTTTATGCCACAACATGTTTTCTACCTCTTTGGATAAGAAAAACATATCTTCTTCTCCACTAAAAAAGTAGAGATTCCGATTTTTTTCCCTTTTACGTTCTATGTACCATCTCATCTCTTGAAGACACACCTATTCTTATTAAACCATATATAATTCCCTATGTCACAATGTTGTCTAATGCTGACCAAATTATGACTGTGACCTTCTACAAAAAAAAATTCAGCACATCTTATTTCATCGCCCCCAAAACTATCCTTTCTCGATCCAATTATCTTAAATCCATCAACATTTCTGAACTTGAACACTCCTTCATTTTCATATTTCATGACTATAACAAGATCCTTGTTTCCTATCATGTGAGATGTACTACCACTATCAAGGATCCACACAAAATAATGATCTGATAGATTAAGGGAAATTTCAGAAACCACTACTTTATTTACCCTCTTATTCATGGTCCATATTTTTGTCTTAAAACAGGGTATAGATTGTGGATTATGATCTTTCTCAGATTATAATTGACCGAATTCAACTTCTAAAGATGAAAATCTATTTTTCATTTTCGACTCACCTGTTGGTTCATTTATATATTACATGTGAACATTTTGACTTTTCTTTGGAACAATCCTTTGTATGGTTGATGTACAATATCTAGCCATGTGACCATATACTATACACCAAATATATTGTCATTGAATATATGTTCTAGAGAACCGTTCTCATTTAGGATGCAACCTATGTTCTGATGCCCTTCGATATTTTATGGCTATATAACACACATCTTGTGAGTGTCGCATATTTCCACAGAAATAACACCTAATAGAAGTGAATTCCAGTGTGTCACTTCTGTACTTCCAGTAGACCCATAGTTTCTTGAATTTTTTTGATTATTCATTGTTCCCATATCAATTTTATTTTTCAAAATGGGTGCTTATTGTTTGATTACAACCCTGACTACGTTCTATTTTTGATCGAGCCCCAAATCCGGCTTCACATTTTAGCTCGATTGCTGCATCTTTTCTACTATACTATTGGGCTCAAATATTATCTTTTCATTCTTCTAAATAATTTTTTCCCAATAAAACACTGGGAATCCAATTTTTTTGCTGGTCCTTAACTTTTTGTCGCAAACCGACAACTTCTCTTTCATGTTCATCCGTACTCTTGATTTTATCATTCATTGTGTTTTTCAAGCCATCATTCTACCTAAAACAATCTTCAATCGTGATTTTATACACACTAACTGATTCTGAGTCTCTGTTGTTGAGGACTTGAGTTTCTGAATTTCATCCATCAACTCAAACTTCTTTTCTTCCTGCAACTACATATAGAGTTTGGTGTCACAAACTACTTTGTTGGATTTCATTGATTTGGATCACCAAACATCAATCTCTTCAAGATAATCCTATATCATCGCTTTCATATCAAATCATAGTTCTACTTCTTCTTCTACATCAATGCCAGTTTCTTCATTTTTTGGGACTACCGACAACAACCACAATAGAATTTTTTGCACAATCTTTTCAGTTCTCTATCTATTAAACCTACTCTACCTCAGACTCATTTAAACAACAACATTATTGTGGAATGATAATCTTCTTCTTAGTAAAATTTATGTTGAGCTATTACTTTCCATTCACATAGGTTGAAGACTTATTCTTGGGAATATCTACTTCATCCACATATTGTTCCTGAAACTTCTTAAGGAACCATTCCACAAGATTTCCAATCATTCTACATCAAAAGAATACAAGTGGAAGTTTCCCTTTAAACATTCTGTTTTCCTCTTTGAATATTTGAGGATAAGAATGACATCACCTAGTCTGTCTGTTCTTCTTCATGGTAATATTCAATAGTGAGTTTTTTCATTGCTTTGAAATCCACCTCTTTGGATTTCCCCTTTCCCGTATTCTAGTTATCGTTGTTTTGAATTTTGTATGAAACCATGGTACATTAAAAATTGTCCAGTTTCAGATCCTTCAATGTTTTATCTTCTAGTACTGAAACATTCAGATTGAATTAAGGAGGATGTTTCCACAAGATGCTCTTTATGATCTTTATGTCTTTAATGACTTCACCAAGTCTTCACATATCTTCTACAAAAATATTTACCATATCAAAGAATGCATCAACAGAATCATTCATGATCATTCTCAAATATTTATACTTGTTCTAAAAAACATGCAACATTTCTTCTCTGACCTTTGAATCTCCTTCATAAAGGTTCAAATTTTTTTCCCACATGGTATGTTATGTTTTGAATAATGCCACATTCATATAGAAAGATCTAGATAGGTCTCCCTATAATGCATTGACCCTCTTGGATTAAACATCGAATTCCCTTATCTTGACTTCTGATAATGTACCACTATTAATATTGGATTTTATACCAAGAATTTTTGCTATATACATGCCCATTAGCAATGATCAAATGTGGTGTTTCATCTGATTCTTTCATAGGTGAAAATTATTCCCATCGAAGATAGAAATCCCTTTAAGATTAGTGACCTCCAATTGAGGGAGAAAAACTAATATCATCCTTTCCCTCTGAAACCAATTGTTTTGTACAATAGTCTTGATATCCTGAGTGGGGGTGGAGGAGTGAATTAGGGTATGAAAAGTTAAATCACATTCTCCTTTTGATCTTGTTTAGTGGTTAGAAAAAATCTCATTTCTATCTCTCATTTCCATTACAGAGTATGAATGAACCGTAAAGCACACACACACACACAACAATTTCACATGGTTCACCACCATGGGTTTATGTGCAAGGAGAAGACACTGGAGATGTGACAATATATCAAATCCACTATAAGCGCACTTTGTATACATGTTCGAAGCGGACTCACTCTCCCTACAGGTTTACAACCATTCACATTTTGAGAACACACTGCTCTCACAATTGAAGTGAGATCACTACTTCTTTAGAAGATCCAATCAATGTTTATGGAACAGTAGGTATATTCATTATTACTACTGAATACATACTCAATTATAGATTGATTCTCTATTGATGTCTAAATTTCATCAACTGATGAATACCCTTTTTCCTCTGGTAACTGTGACCCAAATTTATGAAATAACTTTTCAATGAACCCTACATTGTGATGCTCCCAATTTCATGAAGCTCAAACAAGACTTCGCAAAGTACCTACCACTTAAAAAAATCTTTCTCAAGGATTACTGTTTTGTGGAACAGACTGCTTCGCAGAGATCAAGCCTTCGCAAAGAGAAAGCTTTGGAAAAGCATAGGACGTCGTAGAGGTCAAGCCTTTGAAAAGAGAATTACTTCCCAATGATCACTAAGCCAATGTAGAAATCACCTATTTCACGAATCTAGACTATTTGATGCAGAGATATTTCCATTTTTGAATCACACTACCCCTATGAACCTCCTTTGCGATTTGAGAGAAAAATATTTTTCATGGAAAACTCACTTCTTCTCCCAAGGGGTCGAGATGTATTTATAGGGGATTCCACCAACCCCTGAACCTTCCACATGAAGTATGCGCCACGTTAGCTCAAATCGTGAAGTACATCGATTTTTACCAATGTTCTCTCTATATAACAAAGCCCAATGTAAATTTTTGGATCACAATGCTCGTCATAATTGGGGAGCATTTCGTCAATTCATTTCTTCCTTCACCGCGATTCTCTAATAGAAATGCCCATCGCCACTACAAGCTATTCAATGCTGATAGATTCAAAGCTCATTTTCATCAGGAAGAACACCATCAACTATCTTCATGTCTTTGTTAAATCCATATCATGAATCCAATCTTCATGAAACTGATGCATTTTCCATATTTTGATGATATCTTCAAGGATAATGATGCCACCTTCTATTTTCTCCTTTTGTACCACCTCCAAATCATCCATTCATTTTTCATGGTTCAGTGTTAACATGGATTTACAGCAACATATAAGGAATTCAAAAAATCACCATAGAAACATGCATTGTCAACAAACACAACCGAACCAAAAGCGCTGCAATGTTACCTTGAGAGTGTTTTTCCCAACAATTTTCCATTCCTTGCCTCCTCATACAATCAACACAATTACTTCTACTATGAGGCACCACCACGATTAGGCTTCTATTCGTTAAGACACTACTCACTGTTCCACACACCCCTATAAATCAGGATAGAGAATAAAACTAACACATATCCAAACATCAACCCATCACAAATTTGGATATTATCATAGACTCAAACTTAGAAATCAATTACCCATAGAACAATTCTACTACCTACTAATGTTTTATATATAAAAAACAATCGTACGACATCATTACTGTAGTGGGAGAATCCAATTCCTGCTGTTACCTGTGAAGACTCTGCCTTCTCTAGATCAGAAGGTTGATGCACCTCTAGATATGGCCACCGTTTGAGGAGACCAACGAGGAGCCTATCCTTAATTAACAAATCTAAAAAACTGTATCCACAACAATCATTGATGGAGTCAAGACGATGAACATGCACTAATGTGTTCTTGTGATAAGGAGAATGTGTCTTTCTAGAGAGAAGAGGTAACCACCGATGTGCTGTGCACCATGGATAGAGGGAAGCTGAGCTGAGGAGGAACCCATGAGCTGTTCGAGGATTCAAAAAGAAGCTATGATTCCACCCTCGGTGTGATGGATAATAAGATAAAGAGGATTGATAAAAAACAAATAAAATTAAAAATTTACTTATAAAAAAATAATGAATAATTAAACTAAATCAATAATAACAACAATAATATTCATTATTTTATTTAAAAAATGAAACAAAAATTAATTGAATAATAATTTAATTATATTATATAAATTAATTACCTTAATATTGTACATAAATATGGAAATTATAATAATTATAATTTATATTCATTAATAAATTAATAAATATAATAATAATATTTAATAAAATAAAAAATTATTATAATATAATAACAATATTTTATTAATGATATATTAATATTAATAATAATAATTATATATTTATGAATTAATAAACATTATAAATAAAATAAAATAATTTCAACCACTTAAATAATAATCATTAATAAAATCTAATTATTAATTATGAATAAATATTAAATAATAATTACATATTAAGAAAATAAATGTATTAAAAATTGTAATAGTAAATTGAATTTATGTTGATCTATTTTAATCAATTTTTTTATATGATGATTGAAGGAGGAGTTAAATTAATGTCTAGGTGCATCCTAACTCCCATTTAGAATTTAGTTACAAGTGTTTTGTTGGTGTGACATCCATTTCAGGAAAGAATGAACGTGTGTGGTGCCATAGTGAAGAACCTACCGAAGTCAGTGGAATCTAATATTGAATTATAGAAAATGACAATATATTTGAAATTCAGAAGTAGTACAAGGAGGGAGGAGAGATCCTTCATTCAATTTCATTCCATTCCCCATTGAGAAGATGGTAATTCCATGAGAGTAATCCAGCAGAGCATCATTAGTAGTTCTGAAGACTTGGAGCAATATGAAACTGAGCAACACTTCATCATTTTTCTCTAGAGGGATATCTATTTAACTTTTCATATTTATTTCATATTATTCATATTGTAAACTTTTCATTGAATTTAATATGATTTATAGGTAAACAATTTGAGTATTTTATACTGGTTAATTCAATTTTATTTCATCATATCATCATTAAAATTAATTGAAATTGATTAGGAAGATCAATTTTTAATTCAGAAAAACTATTTCTTACCACTTTATTTGAAATTCAAACATCATGATAAATTAACGAGATTGATCCTGAACACCTTTCACCATACTTTAACTTAAAAACATTGGATATTTATTGAGGGTTTTATTCCAATGATTTCACATAATTTGTTTGTGTGTATACAAATATTGGAGTGGACAGCTCCAAGATTGAATATTCTATTTCTTCACTCACTTAGATATGGGGATATAACAACCATTTTTTTAGGTTTGATACAATTAAAACATTTATGAAGATAATATTAATATTCAACCAGTATTTTGAATTCCCTAAGAATCTTCTCTCGAATCAATTTTATTCAGTTTTCAATTATTGTTAGTTATAAACATCTCAATTATACCTTATCATAGTTTCCATTACAACTTATCTCCTAGAAAAATAAAATAAATTATAAAAAAATCAAAGAAATATTTTCACCCACTGCTTAAAATATGGGGATTCTTTTCAATAACGCCTATAACAATCACATTTTTTCTCTATGGTTTGATCCTACATAGTGACACTAGTGTATCATAATAAATTAAATTTTGAGTGTTGTTACGACCATCAATCCCTTTCATCAATCACAAATTATAGTAGTATAACCTTAAGGACTTGTATTTTATTTTCAGACAAACCATATGTCTCTAGGTGGAAATCCATACACAAAAATTCTTGTGTGCCAAGAACCTTCTGCAATCCCTGCCAGAAGTTTTAGTTAAAGAATGAATCACAATATGAAACTGTATTATGTGGCACTCCATGGAGATAGACTATGTCCCAAATATAAATTTCTCCTAACCATACTTTTATAAATATTTCCCCTATATGTAAGGAATGTGCTTCCATTGGTATTCAATCCACAATGACACAAATACAATCATTCTTTATAATCATATTTAGAAGAACAACCATGATGTCAATGGTCAGGTCATCCCACTTCTCTTATGATATAAGAAACGATGGTAGTAAACCTCTAGATCTTTTATGCTCTCTCTTCACTGACTAACAGGTGAAGTATCCTGTCACTAACCCTATTATCTCAATATTCATGCTTAGCCACCAAGAATATATTCATAGGTCACAATACATTTTGGACAATCCTGGATGCACCCACCATTTCATGTCTTGAAATTCTTGCATGAGATCCTCCCACTTGATCATATGTACCACAATATGATTCCTCATAAAGTTGATCTTATCCTCATCTATCAACCAGTATGAAGATGTATCCCCATATTCAAAGCCTTAACTCAGTTATATTCAATATAGATATTCATATTATCTATCCCTAACCCGCCTAAAATGTGTCTTCTCTACTACAACTAAAACCAGAGTCATGTGCTCCTTTATCTCCTAGAAAACTACAATATTTTCATCCATCAAGGTAAGTATCCTTCACTTTACACTCAACTCCATTACCACTTGAGTCTGAGTTTTCATACTCGTGGCATCAAACAAAATATTTCAATTCTTGGGAGTATATTGCAGTTCAAAATCGAAAGACTGCATATACTCATCCCATCATCACTTCCAAAGAATCAAATCACACTGTAAAAATATATTAATCAATCTATTTTGATCTATATTGGTTGTAAAAGTTTCTCAAAATAGATAATGTCACCAACACATAAGATAATAAACAGAAAATTCCAACATTAAGTCTTTTATAGGGTAATTAAAATCATGAGTTCACAACTAGTGAGACCCATATTTCAACACTCGATCTCCCTTCATCAGAAAAGATCCTTGTCTGATCCTAGAAGCATCATAATAAACTGTATACTCCCCACCTGACTTAGATTGGATGAAAATTTGGGATGATGTTAAGCACTTCTTCAAATCCAAAAAATCTATCCCGCATTCCTCTATCCATTAAGCCTTACTTAATTTTTGCACAATCCCAAAAGTGGCACTACCAAATGTGAAAATTATGGGATGAATCTCCTATAATATCATTCTAATCCTAGAAATATTCAGATAAAAAAATAATTCACTAGCACACCTTATTCCAAGATGTTGTTTCCTATGAAGTGTACATTAACAATCCAAAACAGACACATAGATAGATTGATGTATAATGGATTCTCTCTCAGTGTACCTAGAATGATTCCATGATGTTGGGTATGATCGTCAAGTGCCTTGGAGTACATAAATATGTCATCCACAAAAACCACAAAAAACTATCCTAGATAAGGATGAAAGTTTCTATTCATCAAATCCATAAATCCTTACTAGTTCATCTATCAATGCAAAATATATTAAAAACTCCAAATGGTGATACCTACTTTTAAAAGAATCCCTACTTATATCATTAGTCCTTACTCTAAACTTATAACGTCCCGGTTCCAGAATCCACCTAGAGGCGCCCCATAACCGGTTGGTCACATGGCCTCAAGCTCATTTCCCCAAACGCCAGAGGTTGCTGACTATCAGCGAGGGCCTTGGGTGTGATAATGGGAAATCTATGGCCTTATTGGTAGAGTAACATAGCGAAAATATAATCAATCATACAATAACGAAAGCAGTAAATACCCAATAATAGTAAACATCGGAAGATAGATATGTAAATAACTGGGAAAAAAATATGAATGATACAAGATTCATATGTGTCTAGGAAAGCAGCCAAACAAGTAACAATGCTGAATACAGGGACAAAACCAAATACAAAAAGAAAATAGAAATATAACTCCTCAGCATCACAATTCTCAGCTCGGTCCCATTCTCTCCAGATCCAAAGCAATCATGAACCTGAAGTAGAAGGGTGTTTTCCCTTATCTATAACTGCATCAATGTATTCTATTTGGGCCCAAAAGCATGGTCCAAATAGGGTGTGAGACAAAAATCCTAGTAAGCTACCATCCAAATATCGATGCCTAATAGTCAGTGAATATATGGCAGGTAAATGTACAAAAAACAGTTAACGGGAAAGTACTTAGTAGCAAACAATCCATAGTTCATAGCATATAATTTTCAAATAGGTAAGCAACCACACAAACAAAGAGAACAAAAAGGTAACCCTATAGGTAGTTCTAATAGACTAACCCCTACGGTTCAACCTACAAGAACTAGCAACACTCTAGGAGTCACACAAAGTCTCACCTCTCTGGTTCAGCTAAAAAATAGAGTATCTGGGGAAGCACTGACCTTCAATTCCCCCTATAGTCTCGTATCGTACTAAACGCTATATGAGGAAGAAATAAATGTCTATTCCCTCTCTAGGCCATGTCGAGGATCTACAGACACTCTGGGGAAGAACTCAACATCAATTCCCCCTATTTTCTCGCATCATATTATAAAGACACTCTGGAGAAGCACTTACGTCCATTATCCCTATGGTATACTACACCAATTTTTCACGGACCTATGTAAGTAAACAAGTATAGCCCACGTAAAGGACAAAGTAAACATCATGAACAACTTGGATAGAATTATATAGATTATCTGCAATTAGAACAACAATCATACCATCCTACAATAATAGGCATGGAAAGTAAATTGAAACCTAATAGGCAACCAAGACCCAAAAGTAAAAAAAAGCCAACATGCATGGGAAATAAATCCAATGCACAACAAAATCACCCTCATAACAAACAATGTCTCCTACTCTGGAATATAAGCAAGGCAGGAAAGCAATAGGAGTAAAATGGTAATCACGCAATACCCCGTTCATTGGTATTGGGTACAATAGCAGATATTATTCAAGGAAAATAAAGTGAATGGGACAAAACACCTAGCTTTAAGGTTTCGATGAAAATTATCCACAAGAAACCGCACTCCAAAATCAGGCAACCCTTCACGAGAACCGCTCTATAACTCCTTCCCTATCATCCACAAGCCTTAAAATTGACACCCAATGCAATCCCAACACTATATCTACATGAAATGGATGTAGATCTAGAAAACCTAGAGTGAGGTTATAGTATATCTAGGGAAAACCAAGGAGAAACCATGAGGAGGGACTTACCCAAGATGAATCGCCTTTGATGCACAAAGAAAACCCTTTGATTTTCCTCTAAAACAAGTGGTATAGATCCTTTAACCTTTGAGAACCCAAAATTCTGAGTAAGGCTCGAGTGGGAGAGAGTTTGAAGAAGAAACAATGAATCCCTAGTGGCTTGGGGCTTTAAACCCTAATTTTATGTGGCCGCATGGTTTCCCCACATGATTTGGGAAACAGTGCAACAACCTTGCGGTTACCACTGTCTCACCCAGGGACTTCACACGGCCTGCCTGCACCGTTTGAAAAACCATGCGCTACCCGTGCAGAGCCCACTGTCTCCACTAGGAACTTCTCACACTTTTCCCAGAGGGTTTGACAAACCATGCGCCTCCCGTGCGGATCCCACTGTCAAGGGTGCATGATTTTCTAGGCTGGCCACACGGTTTGAACAAACCGTGCGCCCCTGCATAGCCTCTACAACTGTAAAATTTCTCTTCCCAAAAATTCCTTTTTTTCACAACAAAAAATAAAAAAGAGAAACATACTTGAAAGGAAGGTCCATGTTCTTAAAAACTTCCAATATTAAAGAAATTCATCCATGAATTTCCCTAGAACGACGCAGAAGAAGAAACCCCGAAAAACTCTGACCACTGAGCTCGTACATCGGCCTCTCCCTCCCAAGTCTCATCCTATACTCGTGTGTGCTGCCCTAGAAATCTTACTAGAGGAATAGACCGACCATGGAGAACTTTTGTACTATGATCAACAATCTATATAGGATGATCCTCGAACGATGCTTCCTTTTTGAGCTCAACCTCCTCATGTAGAATGTTATGAGATGGGTCTGAAAAGTATCGTCTAACCTGAGAGATGTAGAAGACGTCGTGCATAGCCCAGTACCTATGGGGTGATTGAAACCAATAGGAAACTGTCCCAACTCTCTCCAACACCTCAAATGACCCAACATACCTTGGCCAAAGCTTACCATATCTCCTAATCGTCTTGTCTCCCAACCTCGGCATGACACGTAGAAAAACCAGATCCCAAACCTCGAACTCCAGAGGTCACCTCCGCTGATCAACATAAGACTTATAAAGAGAATGTGAAATATCCACCCTCTTCTGAATCAACTATATCTACTTTGTGGTCTCCTGAACAAGATGAGGTCCCATCCAAGCTTCCCCTCCTGCCTCCGACAAACATAAGGTTGATCGGCATGGCCTACCATAAAAATCCTCATATGGTTACATATGAATAGTTACTTGAAAAATTTTATTGTAAGAAAATTCCACAAGAGTTATATGTTTCTCCGATGAACCTCCAAAATCGAGGATTCATACTCAGAGCATATCCTCAAGCACCTGAATCGTACGCTCAGAGTGTACATCTGTCTAAGGATGGTATACTATACTCAAAAGTACATGTGTATCGAATGCTTTCGGAAGCCCTTGCCAGACCCAAGAAGTAAAACACGCATCTCTGTCTGAAAAAATCGAGCGTGGAAATCCATGTAGATGTACAATATCATATATGTACAAACATCCCAGCTCGTCAACACTGACGGTCTCCTTGATCAGCAAGAAGTGTGCAACCTTTGTAAGCCTGTCGATGACAAAAAAAACAACATCATTCCCTCAAGTCTATCTCAAAAAACCAGTTACGAAGTCCATCACGATGTAATTCCACATCCACTTCGGAATGGGTAGCTGCTGTAAAAGACTTGCTGGTCACTGATGCTCTGCTTTCTCCTGCTGAAAAGTGGAACACCTCATGAAAAAACATGCAACATCTTTCTTCATACCTGGCCACCAATACAGGTGGTGTATATCACAATACATCTTGGTGATGCCTAAAATAACTGCCCAAATTGAGGAATGAAAATCCCACATCATCTCCTTGTGTATGTCTACTAGAACCCATACACATCCCTTGAAATGCAAGATCTCATCATTGCCTTCAGTCCAACTATCAATAGGGTTCTCTCTTGACATGTTTTCCCATGGGACTAGGATTTTACAATTTGATAGCTGCATCATTCGTACCTAATCAAGAAGTGTAGAGGTAATAGATAAATAATATAGACAAATCTTCCCTTGTTTGTCGTGCACCTCCAAATGCATCTTAGAGAACAGAGCTATAAGAAGCCACTCACTAGTGGGCTCCCAAACTACCTTTATCTGAGTCCTACTGCTCAACGCATTAGACACAACATTTCCTTTTCCAAGGGTATAGGCAAGCTTGATATCAAAGGACTGAAGATACTCAACCCACCCACATTGTCTCAGATTCAGATCATGCTGAGTGAATTTGTACTTGAGACTTTCATGGTCAGTGAAAACCACAAAAATGCTCTTCCAGAAGATAATGTCTCCCAAAGCGCAAAGCATGAATAATAGATCCCAACTCGAGATCATGTGTCGGGTAATTCCTATCTTGTGGCCTCAACTGCAGAGACCCATACGCAACTACTTGATCACCCTGCCTTAAAAATGCACCCAGCCCAATTCCTGATGCATCACAGTAAACTATATAGCTCTTCCCCGGAATTGGAAAGTCTAGTATCAATGCTGAAGTAAACCTCCCCTTCATCTCTTGAAAGGATGACTCATAATATTCTGACCACAAGAACTTCACACCCATCTTAGTCAGACCTGTCAACAGCACTTCTAAGAATGAAATGTCTTGAATGAAATGCATGTAGTATCCAACCAGCCCCATGAAACTCTATACCTAAAAGGAATTCCTTGTATGCTCCCAGGAAACTATAACTCTAACTTTCTCTGGGTCTACTGATACTCCTGTCTCTAAGATAACATTACCCAAGAATTGAATTTGATCCATCCAAAAGTGGCATTGTGAGAGGTTATCATATAACAGATTCTCTCTCAGTGCACTCAAAATAATCTCAAGAGGGGTAGCGTGGTCTTGTTGAGTGTGGGAGTACACTAAGATGTTGTCCACGAAAACCACCACGAAGGAATCCATGTATAGATGGAACACTCGGTTCACGAGTACCATGAAGACTACAGGCGCGTTCGTGAGGCCGAACAGAATAACCATATACTCATAAATACCATACCTTCTCTTGAAGGCTGTATAAGGTATATATAATATTATAACGCGCAACTGATGGTAACCGGACCTCAAATCAGTCTTCGAGAATAGTCGGGATCCTCGAAGTTGAGAAAAAAGATCATCAATCCTAGGAAAGGGATATCGTTTCTTGACTGTCAACTGGTTCATATTCCGATAATCCAAAAAAAATCCTGAGGGTACCATCTTCCTTCATCGCAAACAGGACAGATGAACCCCAAGAAGAAGTACTGGGTCAGATGAAAACCTTTTCCTGTAACTCCTACAACTGTTTCTTGAGATTATGTAGCTCCTGTGTAGCCATCCAATAAGGAGGAATGGTCATAGGTGCCACTCCTTTCATGAGATAAATAGAAAATTCCACCTCACGCTCTGGAGGCAAACCTGAAAAGTCCTCTGGAAATATATCTATGAAATGATCCACCTTTAGAGGAATGTCTAACTGTGATGTCCCCTAGTCATCCAAATAGAGACTACCAATCTGGGATATAACTCCTCCTAGCCAATGATGATCGGGTCCTGCTCTGCTCGCCTGGACATCCCATTCACCGCTATGATGAAACGATCCACCCTCTAGTGATACGATACTCACTCTACAGAGATAATAGTCGACGATTATTTAGAAGGAAACAAACCAGTCCATTCTGAGAATGAAATCATAGCCTATCATCTCTAGGACATATAGATCCCATAGAAATTGATACCCAACAACCTCTAGAGGACACTACTTACACTATCGTATACTAGTCGTCTTAGTTCCCAAAGGTGTGTCTGGAGTAAAATTATTGGTAGAGGGAAACATGCGGAGCCCTAGGATATCCACAAGAGAAACAGAGATAAAGATATGCGTAGCACCAATACCAAAAAGTGCTGAAGATAAAACTGGGGCTACTAAGATCATACCTCGAACTGTAGAATGTCTGGGATTCTTCTCTGGATGGGTCTGCTCCGATACAAAATCATGACATGTACAACAGCCTTATGTCCCTGTCTGACTACTCTGAGCTGATCCGCCCTGTTGTCGATAATAGACCAGCGACTGACAACCCCATCCATGACCTCCACCTCATCTTAAACAGCCGGATGTACTCCAGTTCCCAGACTAGTGAGAAGCTGGTGGTGCTGATCCAGAAAGAGGAGTCATGGATGAACCACTCTCACCAGTTGATGGTGAGAAAAACTGACAGAAGCCGGGAAGGTGACCCATATTTCCATAAGATCGGCACTCTACTGGGTCCCTCTGGAACTACAACCTTGTATTCCTAGCCCTTCCACACTGGTAGCATACTACCTGGCTACTTGAAGATGTGTCCTGCTGTCTCGGATCACCACGTGTAGACTCCCTAAAGTGCTTCCTGCTGTCAGATAGAGATGCACCAACTCTCGAAGTGGAACCGCCCTGGCTCTCAACTCCAGAATCTCTCAGATTGCGCTCTGCAATCAGTGTATGGTTGACGATGGAGGCAATGGAACTCAGCCTGATGATATTCACCTGCGAGCGGATCTCCCACCTCAGTCAATCTTTAATCTTCCTTGCCAAGAACAACCCATCTGCACACTGGAGGGATGTGAAATTCTTCATCTTGGTGAAACGAGAGGAATACTCCATGAGAGAAATAACACCCTCCTCTAGGCTCATGAACTCCCAGGCTCGGTAGACCCTCAGGGTCTCTGGATAGTAGTAATCATAAAAGACGCACTAAAAATCCTCCCACGCCATAACATGTATATGACCTGCCTGTGAGATCACCTCCCACCACCTCATGGAGGAGTCTCGTAGCATGTAGGTAGAGAGCTTGACCCGCCTTTTTGAAGGCATCTCCAGATTCTCGATGACCTTCATCATGTCTTCTATCCATGACTCTGTAGCCTGAGTTCCTCCTTCCCATAAGAAGGTGGGAGGATGTTGCTACTGGAAAACCGATGTCAAGTCTGTCATAGACGAGGCAGGAGGCGGTGCTCCCTGGAAGGTCTGAATCATCCTCATGATGCCTTCCCTAAACTGTTAATCCGCACCTTCATTTGGTATAACTACTGGTTCCAAGACTGGAACAACAGGAGGAACTGCCAAAAGTCACTGATCAGCCATGTTCGGTGGCTGATCTTCACCATCCAGCTGGTGGAAAACCGGAGGACGTCTCGGTGGATTGAATCTACAAGGTCAAATGCATACCTTAGATTAGTATTAATAGGGATTGAAATATAGGAGTATATGGTGTGTACAGAGAATGAACGTTTCTTCCCGAATAGAAGAACACATGACATGTAGTCAAAACTACACGGCATGAATTTTGGGTTTTTCCGGACAGTAATCCTCAAAAACTACTCCGTAACCCTGGGAAACACTAAAACTATCATTGAAAGTTCCAAATCCTGATCTGTGAGGGCCCACAATACCCACAAATCAATGCTTGGCATCTTACACATGTCATAGCATAGCATACAAGGCAATGATCCACATATTTCCAGTCCACAAGGTCCCATAACACCCTAGGAACAAAAATTTGGAAATCATTCACACAAAACATTATAAACAAAGCTCTAACTGTAGCAAAGATTCTATCATGACATCTATCACAACATCATGCATAATTTACAAAACGTCTATCACAACAATATTCAATTTCTAATTCATCCAAGATTGCATGGAAAGAATGCATGACATGTGATTTCTAACAAGTGCCTATATGATGCATGAGATGGAATACCCACATCTCATCATGTTGCGACAGAAAATAAAACTGCATTAACAACAACATTAACAACACAAATCATGTGAACCACTCAACGGTGAAATCAAATCAAATGTAATATTTCCAAACTGAATTAAAATTGCAACAAACGAGGTAGTATGGCTTTTCCATTTACACGTGTTAGCTACTCCCAGGCACAACTCATTACCAAGTACCTGTTCTATCCTATCCCTGGCTAAAAGCTCCAAATAGTAAGTCAAGAGAAAGGAATCCCTCTGATACAACCTTGTAACGTCCTGATTCCGGAATCCACTCAAGGGAGATATAACGACCCATACATTACATACATGGTTATTACATCAAAATTGAATCATACATATTACATCATATAACAAAACCATTAAAGGACCATATAGGTATAGTGTCTTTAGAAACTGGGAAACATAAACAACTGGTTCATAAATCATCTAAATTGTCTCCCGTTTATTTCATCATATCTAGAGTTGCTTTTTGTATTTCCTACTTAATACCCTTCTTCTTGACCTGTGGAAAAGAAAACATACAAAAGGGTGGGCTCAAATGCTCAGTAAGGGTAAATGAAAGAAATATAAATCATATCATATTCATAAGAACATAAAATTTTGAAAATATTAACCTACAAAAGAGATCATAACATCATAACATGGGATAAATCATAGTAGTGAAATGTAATCCCAATAATAATAACTTAAACCATGAAATTTTTTGTCATACAGACATAATCATTTAAAATAATTTCATATTAGTCAAGGAACATTTCCACGACCATCATAGCGGAAAAATTCAATTACTGAACCAAGTTCACACCTCTTACCAGTCCTGTATCACTGAACCAGATTAACTTATCGTTACAGCCATGTCTATCTCATGAGATATAAATCATAAGCCAATTAATTGGAGGGAAATATAGGTCCCACCCATCTCATAATGAATCTATTCTTATGTGTGCCAAAAAATCATAAATCATACATCATAGAATAACCCATGTAATAAAAAATGGGATTCTTAAACATCGTGACATCATAAAACAATTCATATAAGACAAATGACTTCATAAAAATAATTCCATCACAACATAATGAAATAAATTTAATAATATTGATAGAAACAAAACCCTATATTTTCAGAAATGGAAAATAATTTTGATTAAACACTTGAACTCCATTCATGAGGAAAATATCCTTTATACTTCAAAAAAACATTTTTCCTTTATTAACATTTTATTTAATTTTAAAAGAAGTTAATTAAATATAAACTTGAAAACTTGTAAAGGAATATTCATGGAAATAATATTTTATGAAATCATAAAATTCCATTCAATCCGTATATGTTAAAATAATATTCTTCTCGTACTTAGGACGGAAAAGTCAAAAAGTACCTCGTACTAAAAACGACAAAAGATTCCTTTCATATATTTTACTAAAAACTCACCAAAGGGTAAAATTTTATTTAAAAAATTATATTAGGATAGAAATAATATTATATATTGATGAAATATTGATGTGGATGATAAATATTCCCCAATAAATTCTGTAGTATAAAAAATCTCAGATAATAATGAGATTGCGAGATTTTCCCTTACCTTAGGTCTGATATGCTTTATAGGTGTCCAAACCTCCTGTATAATGATTTAAATAATGTCATTGAATTATTCTAGAATCATACTCATTGTTATGATATCATATATGGTCATATTCTTAGCTTCTTGTTATTAATATATCATTGCTACTTGTTATTCAGGTGTTTATTGCTTTATGTTCTTATGCATGTTTTGTCGAAGAAATTATTGTTCTTTTTTTATGTTATATATACCTCATTTCCAAAATGGTATTAGTGTAATATATATCATATTTAATCATTTAATTCATTTATATAATCATTATTAAATGATGATCATGTAGAACGAGTCGCATCACGTCGTGGAGACTGTAGGTCGTACATACGCACGAGCGATGATATCGTTCCCATGATCGTGGAATTGTATTGAAGTGTATGTATACTATTTCAGAATCCATATCACATTACAATAATCATATATAGTTATTAATTACACCATTATACCCATCCAAGTACGGTGGAGGTGGAAAACAGATTACACCACGGCGTGGAGACTATATTTCGTACGTACGCACGCGCGTGGATTTCATTTTCCATAGAATAGATAGAAGTTGAAATAGGGTTATTTAATATTTATAATAACATATCTGTATATGAGTGATATTGATGTTATTACTTCATAATAAAACAAATAAAGAAGAGGAAGTAGAAAAATAAATAAATTTGAATGAATCGGTAACAGATATTACCTCTTCCTCGACATGCCTCTTTGAACCCTCCTCTTAGGGCACTAAAATTGGTCTTTGAAGAAGACCAGGACTGGTAGTATGTTTATAAGGAAGTTGAGAAGGTATATTGGCAGGTTTTGGCCAAGCTGGAAGGCTCTAAATTGTTTAAATAGGAGAGGGAGGATGTTCCCTTTTATAAGGAAGGAGAGGGGCACCTTTGGAATTATAAGAAATATTAATTTATAATAAATTCCAACACCACTTAAAAACCACAAAAAATGACTGAAATCCAAATATTAGATGATATATGGTTGTAATATCATCATCCAATAAAATTTAGACATGTTGGGAATTTATTTTAAACATTATCGACATTATTTATCGTTATATAATCTATTTAATTTTATTTGTGGTAATAATATTCTACATTTTAAATCATTATAAATAATTACTTATAAGTTTTAAATTGTCTATAATTGTATAAATTATTAAATTTTAGAACATATAAATTTTAATTTATAATTTCTAAATATATTTGTGATTTTTAAACAATTTTATAATATGTAATTTTTATAAAATAATAATAGTGTCAATTTTGACACTATTCATTTATTTGAATTTAAATAAAACATACACAAAATAGATGTTCAAAATAAAAGATTTAGTAGATTCATAACATGTCATAGTAATATATAAAATTAGTGGAACAAATTAAATAGTTCATATAATATTTATTTAAATATTTTTAAAATCATTTATTTGATAATTCAATCAATAAAATCATTTCAACATCACTATTGTGTCATTATTAAAGATACTTATTTAATCCCTAAAAATTATAAATAAATTCACATGATGTAGATAATATTATTATCTTTCTGGATACTATTCATGTTTTAAGTTTCATTATGTTTATCACTAAATTAAAATTTTTATACTTATATGATTTTTGAGAGTGACATGCTGTCACTTTCTTTGGTTTTAATGATAATTAAATTATTTTAATGGTCAAAAGTCCATAAAATATATTTTTTCCGACCCTTATGTGATATGGGTCGACTTTTATTCATCCAATAGAATTTTGGAAAGTTTTTGGGTAATTTAATAATCTTATATTTACCCTTAATTACCCGATTTACCTTTAACTGTAGTAAATAAAAATCACCGTAGTTACTATTCATAATATCAAAAAAATTAAAGTAACCTATTAACATAATTTGGATCCACTGAATCCAAATATGGAATACAATTTTCAAAATTTGAAACATATAAGTTGTACTAATTAATTAATGGTAGTGAAATTCATTATATTAAATGGTAAAATTAATTTAAAATTAATCTTGTTATTAAGAAAACGGGTTTTAAATGTTAAAACATTGCCAAAGATTGAAATGATTCTAACTATGAAATCAATGTAAAATTAATGATATTTATATAAATTATATTAAATGGTAAAAATATATTCTATTTATACTTTTAAACCATTAAATATTATAATGTTACCATATAAATTATTGCGATGAAAAAAGATGTTTTTAATTAAAATATAGTGTGTTTTTACTATTCATTAAAATATGAAAGTTATCAGAATAAAATGAAAATTTTATCCAAAGTAAATTTTTATATATTTATTACAAAGGAGAATTTTATTTTGTCAAATTGAACTTATAAACATGTAAAAAACTATATTTAATGTGGGTGCGCCATCAAAAGGCAGCAAAACATCATTTTTTTGAAATATATTTATTTTACCCGAAAAATTTATTTTGTTCTCATACCATGTTCTAGAAAATATGTAAGATGAATAATAATGTTATAAAATTCAAAATTTAGGGAATTCTAATCATAACGGCTAGTTCATAATAATATTATAACAATATATCATTTTTAGTGAAACCCAATATTTCGTACTACATATGCTATCGAGGAAGGTCGTGATTTCTTGTAATGCAAGACAATCTAGTGTTGTTTGCAGTGAAAGATTTTTTTGATGTTGAATATAACATAAGACATAAAAAAATATACTTCTCATAAAATATCAGGGTGTTATATTCTACCCCCCTTAAAATGAATTTCACCCTCGAAATTCGTCAATTCGTAACAAGCAGACGAGGATACCTCTCCATCAACATATCCTCAAGCTCCCATATAGATTCTTCTAATTGGTAGTTACTCCATACAAATTTCACCAAGAGAGTGGTCTTGTTTCATAGTAGTTTTTCACTACGACCCAGATTCTCTATCGGCTATTCTTCATAAGAAAGATCTTGCTCCAGCGGTACAACTTCTGAGCATAGTACATGTGAATGATCGGGTATATAATTTCTTAGGAGAGATACATGGAACAAATCATAAACTTGAGAGAGAATCGGTGGAAGCACCTACCGGTAAGATACCATCCCAACATAATCTAGTATTTCAAAAGGGCTGATATACCTATGACTAAGCTTTCCCTTATTTTAAAATCTCATTACTATCTTCCAAGGAGATATTCGTAAGAACACTTTTTCACCCACTTCAAATTATAGGTATTTTCTTTGGTTGTTGACATAACTTTTTTGTCGACTCTGAGCTACTCTTATGTTTTGTTTAATAGATCTAACTTTTTTTTGCCATCTAATCAACAAGATCAAGTCTGAATAGCTATATTTTTCCAACTTCATCCTAACAAGTTGGAGTCCGGCATTTCTTTCCATAGAGAGCTTCATAAGGAGCCATATGAATACTGGAGTGAAAGCTATTATTATAAGAAAATTCCACCAAAGGTAGTTGTTGATCCCAACCACCTTTGAAATCCATAGAGAAAGCTCTTAACATATCTTCTAGAGTTTGAATTGTTCCCTCAGACTGACCATCTGTATGGGGATGATAAGCAATGCTGAAACTCAACTCTGTATCTAAAGTATGTTGAAAACTTCACCAGAACTTCGAGGTAAACCTTGGATCCTGATCAGATATAAAGGAAAGTGGTACTCCATAAAATCTTACCACTTCCTTCACATATATCCTCACAATCTTATCCAGAGAGAAATCTTCTCTAATAGCAATTTAGTGTGACGACTTTGTAAGACGATCAACTATAAACCAGATAGCATTATTGCGATTGGATGTTTTAGAAAGTCCAATGACAAAGTCCATAGTAATGTTTTCCCATTTCCATTATGGTATGGTTAATGGATGTAACATCCCTTTAGGATTATCTCTCTCAGCTTTAACTTGCTGACAAACCAAGCATCGAGAGACATATTCAACAACATCTTTTGTCATGCCATCCCACCAGATGTACTCTTTCAGGCCCCTATACATCTTCGTGCTTGTAGGATGAATAGAGAATGAAGAACTATGAGCCTCATCTAGTAGCTCCTTCATTAATTATGGTATGGGAGGAACCCAAACCCGATTCCGGAACCTTATTATCGCATCACAATCAAGGTTGATTTCAGGAAAATTTCTCACCTTCTTTTGTAACTCTACATCTTCTTTTTGTGGCTCTTTAATATTCAAATGTATAAATGGTTGAACATTCATTTGAGAAAGGTAAGATTTTCCCCTTCCATTATAATTCCAATATCCATCCTTTGTAAATCCATAAATATTGGATCTTTTGTGATCCTCATCATGGATAATATAGCATGGTATTGTCGGTTTAAAGCATATGCCACCTTGTTTGCTTTCCTAGGGTGATAATGAATTGAGCAGTCGTAATCCTTAATCAGCTCCAACCATATTCTTTGGTGAATATTCAGCTAATTTTGTGTGAAAATATAATTTAAGATTTTATGATCAGTAAAAATATCACACCTTTCACCATAAATATAATGCCTCCAAATCATTAATGCATTGATTACTGCAACTAACTCCAAATCATGAGTTGGGTAATTTTTCTCATGGATTTTCAACTTTTGTGAGGCATAAGCTATCACCATATCATTTTTCATGAGAACACACCCCAATAACTTCTTGGATACATCACTATAGATCAAAAACCTTTCTTCACTACAATGTAGTGTGAACACAGGTGCATTGGATAACCTTCCTTTCAACTCCTTGTAATTCTCTTCACACTTATCCGTCCACACGAACTTAACTAATTTTCAAGTCAACCTAGTGAGTGGATTAGATAATCATGAAAAATAATTCAAAAAACGTCGATAATATCCATCCAAACCAAGAATAATTTAGATCTCAGTTACTATTGTTGGTCTCAACCATATTTCTATAACTTCGGCCTTTGTTGGATCCACAGATATACCCTCTTTTGAGATTATGTGACCCAAAAATGAAACTTTTTGATGCCAAAATTCACACTTGGTAAATTTGGCATAAAGCTTCACCTTTCTTAGGGTCTTTAATACAATTCTTAAGTGATCATCATGTTATTCCTTTCTCTTTGAATAGACAAGAATATCTTCTATAAAGACTACCACAAACTGATCAAGAGAGTCTCTAAATACTCTATTAATTAGATCCTTGAAGATAGCAGGGGAATTAGTAAGACCAAAGGCCATCACTATAAATTCATAGTGTCCATACCATGTACGGAAATTCATCTTTGGTATATCCACGTTTTTGACCCTTAATTGATGATACCCTGAACGAAGATCAATCTTGGAATACTATTGAGCTCCGCGTACTTGGTCAAATAAGTCATCAATGCATGGGAAAGGATATTTGTTCATGAGAGTGATCTTGTTAAGTTCTTGATAATCAATTCAAAGTCTCATTGATCCATCTTTCTTCTTAAAAAATAGAATAGGTGATCCCCAAGGCGACACACTAGGGCATATGAATCCTTTATCAAGATTCTCTTGGAGTTTCTTCTTCAATTTCTGCAAGTCAATTAGGGCCATTATATAAGGTTTCTTTGAAATGGGCATATCACCAGGTATGAGTTCTATTGAAAAATCAACTTCACGATTTGGTGGAAGACCTAGAAATTCCATCGGAAAGACAACATCAAACATTCGTACAATGGGCATATTCCTAATTTTGAGTTTCTCTCCAACCATTTGAGATAAATTACCTTCATTTATTGGAATTAAGACCCATAAGATGGAATAAATTTCCTCTAGAAGGTTATATTTATCCTTAAATCAATAGATGATAGAAGATTGATCGGGAATATTAAATGTGATTTCCCTTCATTGGAAATTGAGATGAGCTCTGTATAAATAATGCCAATCCATGCCAAGAATCATATCAAATTCAACTATAGGATGGATCAAATGATTTGTAGGATGCACTTTCCCACAAACTTCAATCGGAGAAGAATTGTAATCTTTTGATGTGACTGTTGTGCCATTAAGAGTTGTCACAGCTAACTCAACATTTAATTGTTGAGGATGTAAAGATACACCCTTAGAAAATTCCTCAAAAATAAAACATTGGGTGGATCCAGAATCAAATATAACATTTTCTACCTTAGAGTGGATGGTAAGTATACCCTTCACCACTTTTTTATCGTACTCCACATCTCCGATAGTAATTGCATGTGAATTTCCATTGTCTTTGACCTTAAGAGTTTTTTATGTTGATCATCATCTACAACCCTTGGATTAAGGCATTGATTAGCATAATGCCCCATTTCCTTGCACTTGAGACATTGAATTGTTGGAGGTGCATTCTGTGTATCCCTTTCTTTGTTTGCATCATTAGACATCATATTCCCATTATTTCGACATTCAATTGCACGATGACCTTCTTTTCCACACTTAAAACATTTTCTTGTCCCTTTAAGACAATTCCCTCCATGTTTTTTCCACAATTTGAGCATAAAAGAAAAATCACATTCTTTTAAGTGTGGTCTCTAGATATTCATTTGAATTCCATTTTCCTCTTCTTATTAGACCCATATGATTGATGGGTTACTGAAATCTCTATCTCATCCTTGAGAGAACATCAAAAAATTTCCTCATAGCTATTGAAATCCCTCATGGATAACGCCCTTCGAAGACATGGTTTTAAGCCACTAAAGAATCGATCGATCTTACTCTCAGGTTGGATAATAATTCTATAAGCATACCTTGAAAGTCTTGTAAAATTTGCTTCGGAGGTACCAACAGATTCATCATCCTTCTTCATCAGTTCAAGAAACTCCTTCTCCATCTTGGTTCAAAGAATATGATGGAATTACATATTGAAAAATAATTTCTTGAACTCGTCCCATTCCATGGACTCAATTTCATCTCTTTTCATCGTATTCTTGATAAGATTCCACCATTGATCAGCATCACCTTCCAGACGATACAGTACTAAGATGACTTTGTCATGTTTAGAACATTGTATAATTGAAAATATCTTTTCATTGGTACTAATACATTGTTCATCCACTAATGGATTAGATGACCCACTGAATGAAGGTGGACGCTGCCTCATGAAGGATTCAACAAAATTTTTCTCCTTATTTTTCTTATTTGGAAGTCTTGCTTGGTTCATAGCTTGAGAAAGTTGTGTGAGGATGGCTAAATGATTTTTCATTCCAGCTCCCATAACGTTTGGTTGGTTCGGGGGTCAATCATTGCATTTCTCGTCGCATTCAGCATCAACACAGTTCCGTCGGGTTCCAGCCATTGAATAAAACCAATAAGCATAGTGTGAGAAACACTAATCATAATAGGAAAACCACATAACCAAGAATATATTTTTACACTTATGGTCTTATCATAGGTTATTCATGGAAATATCTAAAACACTAATATTTTTTTCTATGCTTAGACATATCCTTAGGGTTCTTACTAAGGATTTCACATCCTAGTTTCCAAAGTTTGACTATACCTTTCCTCGGATACCAACTATGACGACCGATACTTTACATAAACGGATATTACATCAAAATTGAAGCATAATTATTACAAACTATAACAAAACCATGATAGGACCGTATAGGTATATTGTCTTTAGGTACTGGGAAACATAAACAACTGGTTCATAAATCATCTACATTGTCTCCCATTTATTTCATCATATCTAGAGTCTCTTATGTCATATCCTACTTAATACCCTTATTCCTAACCTGGTCAAAAGAAAACATACAAAAGGGTGAGCTCAAATTCTTAGTAATGGTAAACAAAAGAGATATCAATCATATCATATTCATAGGAACAAAACATTTTGAAAATCATAACCTGCAAAAGAGATCAGAATATCATAACATGGGATAAATCAAAGTAGTGAAATGTAATCCCAATAATAATAACATAAAACAGGAAATGTTGTGTAATATACACATAATCATAGAAAATCATTTCATATTAGTAAAGGCTCATTTCCAAGACCATCATTATGGACAGAGTCCATTACTAAACTGAGTTCACTCCTCGTTCTATTCCTGTATCACAAAACCAGATTAACATGTCGTTCCATCCATGTCTATCTCATGAGATATAAATCATTACCCAATACATTGGAGGGAGATATAGTTCCCAACCATCTCATAATAAAACCACTCTTATCTATGCCACAAAATCATAAATCATACATCACAGAATAACCCATGTAATAAAAATGGGATTCATAAACATCGTGACACCATAAAACCATTCATATGAGATAAAGGACTTGATAAAAATAATTCCATCACAACATAATCAAATAAAATTAACAATATGGATAAAAATAGAACCCTGTATTTTCTTTGATGGATAATAATTTTGATAAAACACTGGAACTCCATTCTTGAGTAAAATATCATTTCTACATCAAATTTTTTTTTTCCATTATTAACATGTCATAAAATATTAAAAGAAGTTAATTAAAAATAAAATTGAAAACATGTAAAGGAAGCTTCAGGAATAACTGTTCTATGAAATAATAAAAATCCATTCATTCCTTATAAGTTAAAAAAACATTCTTCTCGTACTTTGGATGGAAAATTCAAAAAGTACTTCGTCCTAAAAACGACAAAAGATTCCTTTCATATATTTTACAAAAAACTAACCAAAGGGTAAAATTGGATTTAAATAATTGTAGTAGGATAGAAATAATATTACATATTCACTAAACATCTATGTGGATGATAAATATTCCCCAATAAATTCTGTCGTATAAACAATCTCGGATAAAAATGAGATTGTGATATTTTTTCTTACCTTAGGTATGATATGCTTTGTACATGTCCGAACCTCTTGTATAATAATTTAAATAATTTCACTCACTTAATACATAATCATAATAATTGTTATGATATTATATACAGTCATATTCTTAGCTTCTTATTTGTAATATTTCATTGCTACTTGTTATTTGGGTGTTTATTGCTTTATGTTCTTATGCATGTTTTGTCAAATAAATTCTTATTCTTATTTTTAGGTTATAGATACCTCATTTACAGAATGGTATTAGTGTAATATATATCATATTTACTCTTTAACTACATTTATATAATCATTAATCAATGAAGATCATGTAGAATGAGTCGCATCACATTGTGGAGACGGTAGGCCGCATGTACGAACGAGCGATGATATCGTTCCCATGATCATGGAATTGTATTAATTAGTATGTATACTATTTCAGAATAAATATCATTTTACAATAATCATATATAGTTATTCTTTACCCCATTATACCCATCCAATTAAGGTGGTGGTGGAAAACAGATTAAACCACATTGTGGAGACGGTATTCCGTACATACACACGCGCGGTGATTTCATTTTCCGTAGGACGGATAGAAGGTGAAATAGGGTTGTTTCATATTTATAATAACATATCAGTATATGATTGATAATGATGTTATTACTTCATAATTAAACAACTAAAGAAGAGGAGGTAGAAGAAGAAATAAATATGAAAGAATCAGTAGCAGATATTACCACTTCTTCGACACGCCTCTTTGAAACCTCCTCTTAGGGCACTAAAATTGGTCTTTAAAAAGACCAGGACCTATACTATGTTTCTAGTGAAGTTGAGAAGGGAAATGGGTGGGTATGGCCGAGCATGAAGGCTATAAATTGTGTAAAGAGGAGAGGGAGGAGGTTCCCTTTTTTAAGGGAGGAGAGGGGCACCTTTGGAATTATAAGAAATGTTAATTTAAAATAAATTCCAACCCCACTTAAAAACCTCCAAAAATGAATAAAATAAAAAACATAGATGAGATAGGGTTTTAATCTCGTAAAACAATATAATTTAGACATGTTGGGAATTTATTTTAAACATTATCAACATGATTTATCATTATACAATATTTGAAATTTTATTTGTGGTAATAAAATTTTAAATTTTAAATCATTATAAATAATTACTTATATTTTTTGAATTGTCCATAATTGTATAATTTATTATATTTTCAACCATATAAATTATAATTTTTAATTTTTAATTTTTTTTATTTTTAAACAATTTTATAATATGTAAGTTTTATAAAATAACAATAGTGATAATTTTGACAGTATTCATTTATTTGAATTTAAATAAAATATACATAGAAGATATGTTCGAACTAAGAGATTTAATAGATTAATAACATGTCATATTTATCTATAAAATTAGAGTAGAACATTAAATAGTTCCTATAATATTTATTTTAATACTTTTAAAATCATCTATTTGATAATTCAATTAATAATATAATTTCAACGTCACTATTGTATCATAATTAATGATACATAGTTAATCCCTAAAAATTATAAATAAATTCACATGATGTAAATAATTTTATTACATTCATGGAGACTATTCATGTTCGAAGTTTCATTATGTTTATCACTAATGTTAAATTTTTATGCTTATAAGATGTAAGAGAGTGACATGTTGTCACTTTCTTTGGTTTTAATAATAATTAATTTTTTTAATGGTCAAAAGTCCATAAAATGAATTTATTCCGACCCTTAGGTGATATGGGTCGACTTTTATTCATCAAATAAGATTTTGGGAAGTTTTAGGGTAATTTTATAATCTTATTTTTACCATTAATTACCTGATTTACCTTTAATAGTAGTAAATAAAAAATACCGAAGTTACAATTCATAATATTAAAAAAATAAAAGTAAACTATTAACATAATTTGGATTCACTGAATCTAAATACGGAATCCATTTTTCAAAATTCGAAATGCATAAGTTGCAATAATTAATTAATGGTAATGAAATGCTTTATATTAAATGGTAAAATTAATATAAAATTTATCCCGTTGTTAAGAAAATAGGTTTTAAAAGTCAAAATACTGCTAAAGATTGAAATGTTTTTACATATGAATTCAATATAAAATTAATGGTAATGACATAAAATATATTAAATGGTAAAAATATATTCTATTTATACTTTAAAACCACTCAATATTATAATTTAACCATATAAATTATTCTATTGAATAATGTTGTTTTTAATTAATATATAGCATGTGTTTACTATTCATTAAAATATGAAAGTTATCAAAATAATATGAAATATTTATCCAAAGTAAATTTTTATATCCGAAATCCAAAGAGGAAATTTATTTTGTCAAATTGAACTTATAAACATGTCAAAAAAAGATTTAATGTTGGTGCGCCCTCAAAAGGGAAAAAAACTGCATTTTTTGAAAAATAATTATTTTACATGAAAAATTTAGTTTGTTCTCATACCATGTTCTAGAAATTATTTAAGATGAATAATAATGATATAAAATTCAAAATTTAGTTAATACTATTCTTAACGGCTAGTCCATACTAATATGATAACAATATATTGTTTTTTAGTGAAACCCGATATTGTGTACTACATACGCAATCGAGGAAGGTCGCGATTGTGTGTAACGCCAGCCAAGCTAGTGTTGTGTGCAGTGAAAGGTTCCTTCGATGTTTAGTATAACATAAGACATAACAAAATATACTTCTCATAAAATATCTGGGTGTTACAGGCACCCCATACCCGGTTCATCACATAGCCTCAAGTGCATTTACCCAAACGCCGGAGGCTGCTGACTAGACGTGAGGGACTTGGGTGTGATAATGGGGAAACTATGCCATCATTGGTAGAGTAACATAGAAGAAGAGAAATAGTCATATAATAGTGAAAGGTGTAAATAAACAACAACATTAAATAGTGGACGACTGATAAGTAAACAACTATGAAAAATATATGAATGATTCAAGATGCATATGTGTCTAGGAAAGCATCCAAACAAGACACAATGCTGAATACGATGCTAAAACCAAATACAAAAACAAAAACAGATAAAAAACTCCTCAGCATCGCAAGTCTCAGCATGGTCCCATGCTCTCCAGCTCCAAAGCAATCATGAACTTGAAGTAGAAGGGTGCTTGACCTTATCTATACCAGTAGTAATATAATCTCTTTGAGCCCAAAAGCATGGCCCAAACAGGGTATGAAAAAAAAAATACCAGTAGGAAACCACAGAAAGATCTGTGCCTAACAGTCTATGAATATATGGTAGGTAAAAGTACAAAAAATAGTAAAAAGGAAAGTACTCAACAATAAACAATCCACAGTTCCTAGCATATAATTTACAAATAGGTAAGCAGCCAAACAAGAAAATAGAACAAACAACTAACCCACTTGGTAGCTCTCATAGCCTAACCCCTATGGTTCAACCTACAAGCACTAGAAACACTATGGGGGGAACACATAGTCTCTCCCCTCTTGTTCAGCTAAAGATTAGACTATCTGGGGAATCACTCACAATCAATCTCCCTTATAGTCTCTTATCGTACTAAAGGATCTATGGGCAAGCACTAAACATATATTTCACACTGTGGTCCGAGTCGAGGATCTACCGAAACTATGAAGAAGCAATCAATGTAAATTCCCCCTATGGTCTCACATTATATTATAAAGTCAATCTGGAGAAGCCCTTACGTCCATTGTTCCTATGGTCTACTACATCAGGATCTCACGTCCATGTGTATGTCAACAAGTATAGAACACGTAACTGCCAAAGTAAAACTAAAGAAATACTTGGATAGAATTCTATGGCATATCAGTACATAGAACAACAATCATACCATCTTACAATACTAGGCATGGAATGTAAACGTAAACCTAATAGGCAACCAAGACCCAAATGTCATAACAGGAAACATGCATGGGAAATACATCCAAATCACAACAAAATCACCCTAATCACAAACAATATCCTCTAATATATCATATATTCAATGAATGAATGAAATAGGGTTAAACTGGTAATCAAACAATAACCCATTCAAGGGTATTTGGTACAATTTCACCTAATATTCAAAGACCATAAACCGAAAGGCACAAACGTCCTACCATTAGTGTTTCGATGAAAACGATCCACAAGCTACCTCACTCCAAAATCCGGCAACGCTTCACGAGAACCGCTCTATAAATCATTCCCTATTATCCACAAGACTTAAAATTAACACCCAAGGAAACCCCAACACTAGATCTACCTAAAAAAATGTAGATCTAGAAGAATTAGAGAGAGGGAAGAGTAGATCTAGGGAAAAATAAGGAGAAACCAAGAGGAGGAAATTACCAGAGAAGAATCTCCTTTGATCCACCAAGAAAACCATTCGATTTTCCTCTAAAATGAGTGAGAGAGCATCTTCAACCTTTGAAAACCCAAAATCCTGAGTGAGGAACAAGTGGGAGAGAGTTTGGAGAAGAAATGTGGAATCCCATGTATCCTAGGGCTTTAAACCCTAATTTTATAGGGCCGCACGACTTCCTTGAACGGTTTGGAAAACCGTGCACCAATCGTGCGGTTGCCAATGTCTCACCAGGGGACATTGCATAGAATACCTTCACGGTTTGACAAACTGTGCGCTTCCCATGCGGAGCCCACTATCTCCACCAGGAACATCGCATGGTTTTCACGCACGGTTTGAAAAACTGTGCACCTCCCGTGCGGGTCCTACTATCAAGGGTGCATGGTTTCCTTGGTTGGCCACACAGTTTTGAACAAACCGTACGCCAACCGTGTTCCCCTGCACAACCTCTTCAACTTTAAAAATTTTCTTCCCAAAATTCATTTTTTTTCTCAACAACGAATAGAAAAGGGAAGCATACCTGAAAAGAAGTTCTGTATTCTTACACAACTGATGATACCCCAATTCCAAATCAAACTGTGAGAACACACAATCTCCCTTCAATTGTTCAAATAGATCATTGATACGTGAAGGAAGATAACAGTTCATCATAGTCATTTTGTTCAAAATTTTGAAATCTACATACAAACGTATACTTCCATCAGCCATCATTGCAAAAATATAGTTGATCCCCTATGTTACATACTTGGATTGATAAATACATTACCCTCCAACTAAACCAACTTTGTATCATTCTCTTGAAGTACAGTCTGTGCCATTCTGTATGGTGAAATTTGTACTAGATCCACACTCAGAATGAGATCAATATTAAATTACACATCTCTCTTTGGTGGTAACCTAGAAAAATATTATGGAACATAATCCTGATATAGTTCAACTATTGGTGGATGGAAATGTTTCCAAACATCTCCATCATCCCACAATATACAAGAAACTTGGGATTTGAGCTCTCCGAATTGCTGAGTAAATGGCCTTAATCATCCTTCTTGTATATCCCACTCTCCATGATGAATATAATGGTCACCCATAGGATATGTAATTGTAACCCTCCTATGGTAACAATCGATGTGGTCTTGGTATGAGACTAGCTAGTCCATACCCATAATCAAGACATACCCTATCATATCATGAACATAATGATCCCATATGTAATAATATTCCCTGATATCTTGTGAAAATCCAATGCAAAGGCAGATATATCCAGACCATACTCCCCATAGTGTATCTAAAGACATTACCCCACTCAAAAAATCTACTATTAGGCTCAAAACACTAACATGTGTTAAAGATATAAAGTAATGAGGGCCTCGGGTATCCGACATGGAATTAGCTAAAGTAGATGCTACTAGAATAGTACCTCTCACTATCGATGGTCGAGCCACTCTTCCCTTTTGTATAGGTTGTACTTCATGTAGTGGTGATGCCGTTCTTCCCTATGATGTTTTTTGACTCCCTTGAATAAAACCACTCTCATGGTGCAGGCGCTCCAGCCCAGAAGCACCAGGTCTGCTCCCTCATTCTCCTCGGCCAGTAGAACTCCCACTACAATCTCAATATTTTTTAAATGATCTTATTTCCAGACTCTAACTCTAACCAGCTACGCATTAAGTACATGTGTATCACTACAACCTACAAAACATCTATAGTTTTCCAATCATCCCACATGATTGACACTCCATTGGTGGTCAAGAATAGTGTCGATGATAGTGTCTCAGCCTACAACACTGATGATAGATCACACCATTATTGCCTTGTCTAAAAAATCATCATGTCTTTATACTCTTATTCTCACATCCATGGATAATAGTTTTCATTACAAAGATTCATACTTTCAGAAGCCACACATCCTAACCATTCAATAACAACTACCTATCCACCACCAAAACCCTCCCTCGAGATTCTTTCCACTATGAGAGCCTAATACACCACATTAATAAACATATTTATCATGATGAAATTCACATGAGACTTAATTTCTCCCTAAATTCATTACTGAATACAATTTTCAAAAGCATCCTCATATCCTGCAAAACCAAGAGAAAATAATTTCAGATCTGTGTAGCATCCGACATAGTCCATCACCAACCTTCTCCCCTATGTTAAATGTTTGAACTCAAAATCTCTCTCCTGTCTCAGGATCTCTAGATAAAAGTGTACAAATAACCTTAAAATAAGTTCATCCATAATATAATGTCATTCTGTCCAGTTCATGCATGAATTTTTCTCAAGTGATTTACTAACCCTCATAGCATATAATTAGCCAACTTGACCCCCCTCTCCACCAAAGTCTCTAAATGGTATAATATGGACTCTATGGACTCCTCCCATAATTATGATCTCTCAGTTCCCCCCAACCGAATAAATGTTAGAGGGTGCTGAAAGTAAAACTCCCTTGTACACTCAATCATACTTTTCACAACCCAACATGTGTCTCTTTCATAAAATTTCAAGAAGTGAATGAATTTATCTCAAAACTTATCCCCTTCTTCTTCAATTGGAATGATCAGTTCCTTATGTTCCCTAATGATCGCTTCATCCAACACTATAAAAGTAAAATCCCATGATAGGGCATCATATGAGGTGGAACATGTCATTAATTTTTGAAAGCAAGTGAGATGCACAATTTTTAGATCCCATTGTTGGCCCACATCCAGTTTAGTCGCATGGTTAGACAAAAAGTGTGCCAACCATGCATTAAACTATGATTCCTCGGGGAAATTCACATGAATTTCACATAATTAATCTCAACCAGTTCTTTAACCATGTCGAATCTATTTCTCAATGACCAATGACAGCATGATTCCTCTTCGGTAGCTTCACAGTTTGTTCAAATAGTGCGCCAACCATAGACAATCCCTTTTTATCCAAAATTCACTTAGACGTCAACAAAAATACACCCAAAGACATAACTCCAAACAAATGTACATAAGTAATCTTGAAAATTACGTGAAATAGAACTTGAGATATCTCCATAAAAAGTAGGTATCTTATAGTAATTTATGTGTTTAGATAATTTTTTAATTGACTTATAGGATTAAAGGGATTAATTAATTGTTTAATTAATTAATAGATTTTATGTGATTCATTAATTGTCAAATTAATTGTTATTTTTGACGACATTAGTTAATTATATAATTGACTATAGTAATTTATGTGATTAGTAAATGGTTGAATTAAAGAAAGTAATTTCTCTGTTTAGTTAATTTTTAATTGAAAAATATGATTAAAGTGATTAATTAATTATTGATTTAATTGATGTATTTGATTTGATAAATAACTTATCAAATTAATTAATATTATTTTGGCGATTAGTATATTGTTAAATTAACTAGAGTATTTTTTGTAATTAGTTAATTTTAGAATTAACCAGAGTAATTGATTCAATTTATTAATTTTTGAATTAACTAGAGAAATATATTTTTTTCATTAATTATTTGATTAATTAATGTTATTGATAGGATTAGTTAATATTTGAGTTAAATAATATTTTTTTTAAATAATTGATGAATTAATAATGGAATATGTGGTGATAATTAATTTTGAAATTAATTATTTGTTGAGGAATGGTTACTTGGTCATTAGATTTTGACATTTTGGATTGTTACAAGCTCATTATGTTGATAAATAAAGAATGGTAACATGGTAATTTTAATGTGTGAAATTTTTAACGGTAACATGCTCACTCAATTATGTATTGTTCAATCTTAAATGGTTATGTGGACAATTGAACATGTATTATGAATGGTAACATGACCATTCAATTATGTGATATTAAATGGTGAATGGTAAGATGGACATTTAGATAAGTATTAATAATGGTAATAAAGAAAATGAAATATTACATTCTTTTGGGATAGATCAGACTCTTGAATGGGCTAAAGAATATCTTGAAGTTCACGTGTCCTTGGGAACACATGAGGTTATGTGGTTAAATAGATAATATTTAATAATCTAAAAAACTATTTATTTATGCATTGTACTTATTTATTTATACAACTGCATACACTATTGATGACAATATTTGTTATAGACACCATTGGTGGTTTCCTACTTTTTTGTACCCCCACCCTACTCTGGCTACCTGATCGATACCAGAATAGATTTTTTTATTGTAAGATATTTTTATGGACTATTATGAGTGTTATATGGATATGTTGGGGTGAATCATCAATGAGGGAACAAGACATGGATCAAGACCCACTTAGGTATCACTAGTGTCTTTACTTTAGGGTTTCATATTGACACTTAGAACTAATATTATCATAAAGTATTTACTGTTTTGTTTAGACATTATTCTATATTATTTGGTTAAAATGAGATATTGGTATTTTTTTGTCATATGATTTCTATATTGTTTATTTATTTCCACAGGTATATTAATCTAATGAAAAAAGGGTATAGTCTCCACATGATCGATAACAGACCCTCATTTATTGCCAACAGCCTCCAGCATACTGGGAGGCGCGCTTGAGGTCAAGTGATTAGCTAGTTTGGGGCACTAATGCATGGCACCCAAGCTAGGATGTTACAATACAAATAACAGTATATATACCAATTAATTAAAAATTATCAAAGACAATTCATAATTGATATTCCTAGATATTTGGGTCTGATACAATATCAAATACTATATAACGCCCACAGACCATGCCTGATTGAGTGCATTATTGTATTTGGGCCCTGTTTTGGCATAGTAGCATGGTGAAGCTGTGATTACACACCATTACCGACATCTTATAAGTCAATGGTATGCGTTAACTAATATTGGAGCATAGAACTAATAAAACCTCTTCTGTGGGACAAGCAATCACAAACACTATTCATGATCGTAATAACACTATTTATATCCTATCCATCTGATTGAATTCACCCAAACTGTAAGATCATGTCATTGTTCATATTCCTCCACATGAACTTGACCAAATGAATGATTAATGATATTTTTCATCCTTATTTAATGATTAGTCTCATTCTTGATGAGCTATACGCTTTCTTGATGTTAAAATTTAACAAATAAGAACCAACATTTTCATAAAAATTGATTTAAATGAATAAAATTTTACCCTTCCATTTGAAATATAAGTTCAACATAACTACATTTTTTAGAAAATACACCAACACAGGAATATATATATATCAATAGAAATAACAATTAAGAATCTAGTATTAGATACCACTCGTACCATTTTTTTATTTTCTCATGTAATATACAATAATATTAATGATATAAACATATATAAAAATTATCAATTCATGTTTATGTATTTTCGGTAAGCCGTAAGTGTGAACCACATATTTAAAGAATCATGATCTCTCTCTATTTTTTGATCCACCTCTTTTTACAGATTATTCCAGTATATTTATATATATTATATAAGAATGAATGATATATATATATTAATCTTTTGACCAGAAAATGATTTTATAGTATTTTATGGATCAATTTTGTATGAATTGTAAGGGTATGTATGTGTGATTTTTTTCGATTTTTAGGTATCATCCTTTTTCCTGATAAAAACCACCCATGGACCTGATTCCCTTTCTCTGTACTCACATCTTCTAAAAAATCCACCATACAGTAGAAACTCTTATTGATCATTCCTATCATCAAAATGAATTAATGTATTATTATTAATATTATTTTTTATAACCAATTTATTTATATAATCAATTACTAATATAATTTGAAACAGAAAAATGTAAAATATTTATTTTTTAAAACCCAATTTGTTAAAAGATAATATTATTTATACATTAAAATTTTATTTCAAAATTATATATAATGGGGTTTTTTGAACTTATATATTTTAAAAATTCAATTATAATTACCGTAGTTGTTTTCAAATAAAAATATTTTTTTTCTAAAAACCCATATCTTATAATTGAAAATTTTAATTTTCATAACAAATACTTATAAAGGGAATTTGTTCCTTTTTCAAAATCATCAATTTAATATTTTCGAAAACCTTAGTACATGGGATTTATAATTAGAAGAGTTTATTATTTTTTGAATTTAAAAACTATAATTTAAGGAAAAAATGATTTTGTTTTATTATTATATATTCCTTTTAAGAAATATTTTATGAATTTTAATGGTGTTTTTAAATGTTAAATATGTAATTTTAGGTATAAAATTACTTTTAACATTTTAATATGGTTTGCACATAAATATTCATTTCCACAAACTATTTATGTCAATAAAATTTCATGAATAATAAAATAAATAGTTTTTTACATTCAATATATAATTTTTTTAAGCATGCTGCATTTGAATTTATTAAAAAATTAAAAAAATATCATTTTCTCCAAAACCATATTAATTTTTTGAAACGAAATATTTTTCTAATGTATTAAAGGATATATTTTATGTTTATATTTTTATATAATATAATTAGGTTTCAGAATTATTTATAATTCATTACAAGTGAGAATGAATTACATAATTAATATTTTTTCATCACATAAAAGCTAATACATGGGTATTGAATTGGTTTATTAGGAATGGGGTGCTCCCATGACATCATGTGGAGGTTTTAAGACTAGTGATACACCTAGGGGCCTCATTGATTTCATTGTGTTTTCCAAATATAATTTTAATCTATAAAACTTATATGTTTTAATGGATTTTTAATGTTGAAATTTAAATATTATTTGAAGGGTATTTGTTAAAAAATTAAATTGGGTTCAAAATGATATTTATTTTAATTTTTTATTGAAAAAATATTTCTATGTTTTTATAAATGTAAAATTATATTTTTAAAAGTATATACTCTTTAAAATATTCTATAATTGATATAAAATAATTCAAAAGAGTCTATAAATTACAATTAATAAATTTATTTTTCACTATTTTTGAAACCCTGTAAAATGAAATTTATTCTCATATTATGAATTTAAAATTCTTTCAATATGATCGTTTGAAGTTTTAAATGATTTTTTATTCATTTAATGAGATAACATGAGTGAATTCAAATATTAGTTTCATCTATTTTTTTTAAAACTATGATATATTTTAATGTTTTTCACATTTATCTGAATTCTAGACTATAAAAGTTTTTCAAGTAAGTAAATGGATATATAATGTCAATTAATTTATAAAAAAATACTCAAAATATTTTGGACACTCGATCCGAATATGTGGGTGTTGAAATTTCATAATTATGTTTTTATATAGGGAAGTAATACACAAAATACGCAAAACCTTTTTCCCATGAAACTAATTGATGCATCATGGGGATATATAATATTGAACCCCACTTATCATATCATTAATTTTTACATATTCTCTATATATGAATCTAAATAAAATAAATAATAAACAACCTTTAGGAATAAAAAAATAAATCTTGAGATACAGACATAACGAACACATATAATTTTACAGTGAATAAAAAGATAACATGGACATAGTCTATATAGACAATAAATTTGAATTGTTAAATGATACATATCCCATTTTTAAATAAAATAATGGAAAAGAAAAAAAATGTAAAAAATAAAATATATTAAAAATATTGAATCATGATTTTATTTTCAAAGTTTCTATATATAGACTATATAAAATATGGCGGGTTGATATCTCAAATCATGTCTCCAAGAAAGAAATTTTGAGATGAAACCCGTACGACTGTTATAACTCATGAATAAAAACTTCAAAAGATAAGAAACATGAAGTGAAACATTGAAAATAAATAATAGAAAAATAATGATGATATATTATATATGAAAGTTAATCATTATAATCTAAAAGTAAACATGGGTCACATTATTAACATTCCCTAATGAAACTAGAAATTTTGACCAAGAACCCATACCATAAAGGGAATGTAAGAAACTAAAGAACATTAAAATTTTACCACGAAATGAAAATTATAATATCATGAGATGAAATATATTCATTATAATTGAAATAAGTTAGTGTAGTAAATACAATATTAAAACTAATTATGGCACACTATATCGATCATTTCCCATGGAAATAAAAATAGAGGTAATTAACTATTACAAAATTAGTATCTATTGAATTGATAAAAATTGCCGAAAGAATATGATATGGCTCTTAAAAACAATAAATCACACTAGTATGGTAAAATAAATTCTTAAGGTAGAAAAAATGACATATTAATGATATCATTGAGCAAGATTTGGAATATGTCTCAAGAAATTAAATTTGAGGCAAAGAACATACAATATTGAATTCTCACTTAGCTGAACATGCTCAAATATCTTTTAAAAAAATTACAAATATATTAATCAATTATCAATGAAAAATATTGATTTTATGTTTTAATTTATATAATTATCTTATAATATATTTTTACAAATATATTATCCAATGATGGTTTATTTTTATCATCAGATGCTAGAAACTCTAATTATTTGTCTCACACTAGTTTGGAAATAGAATTGTGCATTATTGTCTGTTAATAAGAAGTTTATCATTATTATATTATACATTATAAAAATATTGTTATATTTTTATGATTCATTATATATCATTTTAAATTAGTAAAATTTAATGGATTGGTTTGGGGGAATTGAAATTATGAAGAATAAGTTTCATAATGATTAACTATAGAAAGCTTATATAATAATAAGTATTTTCAATGTAATAAAATTGTAAAAAATAATTGAAACATCATATTTTTATTAATATAACCTAGTATAAACATTATATTACATTCCTAAATTAGTTAATATATAATCATTTTAACATCATTTACATAGTTGGAAAACCAACACAAATGAGAGCATGGTATAATGATTTTATGTGTAAGGAAATATTCGTATATAATATAAATATAAAAACTATAGATATTTAAACATGTCATGAACATAATTTACCTATATTAAATTTATTATTTGAACCATCAATGTAGGCTGGGGTTGTAAAATGAAATTCATCATTCGTAGAGGTGGTAATCTGTTATAAGCATGATTAAAATTTCCAATTCTCAGTGTTTGTGGGTGGAATTTAGGAATAATATCAACTATCATTCCTAAATGCTATGTTTTATATTGAAAAAATATTTACTAATCATCTATATCGTTTTACTAGAAATGATAGGCTATGATAAAAAATGAAATACATCGTTTCAGGGGGCTTTAGTCGACACATAGGTATAATCAATGTTGTTTTATTTTTCATAGAATACGAAAAGGATTGAATAATTTAATTAGAATTAATATAATAAATTTTATATATATTAAAAATAATTATATCAATATTATATATTTTTTATGTTATTTTATTTTTATAATGGTTAAAAAAATCTATGTAGTATGAAATAATTACATTGAGTTCTTATAGTTTATGTTGAAAATTTCCTACGAAATAGAAAAATTAAGATATCAAATTCAGACTATAAGTTTATAAACATCATATATGATTCTAGGGGGTTCCAAATATAATATTTTTAAAATAATATTTATGATTTAGGTGTATCATGACTTAGTGTATGTGATCCCATTTCATAAGTGAAGAGACGATAATTATTCATGTACTAATTACAATACAATAATGGTATGTCACTCTTCTAGGATCAATTACCAAAAATGTGAATGTTAGTGTATTTTGAGATGGGATATGGTCGATAAGTCCTCTAAGAATCATTTTCATATGAATTTTAAATATTTTTTTGAATTCTTTGACAACATGAGATTTTCAAATTTTACATTTTGATTACCATGGTAACTTTTTTTTACCCAAATAAAATATATTTTAAAAAATTGATTAGTTGTACCATCCTTAACAATATTTTTGTCCTAAAAATATATAACATCCACGTAATATAATTTGATTTATAAATTAGATATAATTACCCTATAAATTAAAAAAATTAAAATATTGAAAAATAATTTTGTAGAAAAAAAGTTTTCATAACATTTAGTTCTCTTAAAATTATATAACATTGAATATGAATTAAATAATTGATAATTTATTTTTATGTATTTGTAAAAATAATACAATAATAATTATATAATAAATATTAACTTTACTTATTGGATCAAAACATCACTGGCCATTGACTTAAATAATAATAATAATAATTTTATCTATAAAAATAAAATTGAAATTACTACAAATTTAGAAAAATTGGTTCAATACTATCAAAACTATTTTATTATATATTAATTTATATATGTTTGTAAAACTAAATTTTTTATTGTAATCATATTAAACTTGTTTTTCGAGTAAACTATTACAAAAATCCTAAAAATTTATACATTGGTTTTTAAAATTTTCATAGTGTTCTCCTGAATCGTGTATTTTTAAAATAATAATATATCAAATTTATAAGAGGGTTTTATACTCTTATAAGACTTTATTACATACAAAAAAAATTTCCAATCTGGGTTAAAATTATATTTTTGCTAAATTACTAAAAAATAATTTATTAGCATATGTCCAAAAAACACATCCCAATATAATATTGCAATTCCAAATTTAAAATTTATGTCAATTTGGTTAAATATAAATTATAAAATTCTATAATATGAAAATGAAATAGAAATAAAAATATATATTGAAAATTATTTTTATTGGAAAATAAAATTTATAAATATTAACTAATCTCATTCTTATTTCTTCTAAATTTATAATCAACATTTTAATTAACATATTATTATAATAAATAATTTTTTCAATTCATAATATAATTAGTATATTAAAATATATTGTATTTAATACTATTTTAGAGGTCTTATATTTTAGTGTATAATGTAGTCTTCTTACTCACATAGCCACTCAAATTGTTCAATATCAATTCCTTAGTTTTAATAATGACCATAATTTTTATTTTTATATATATTTTGTAATTTTTTTAAATCAATTTTGACCTGGTAATTATATAACCACATTTTGAAAGTTATATTTCCCATACTCATGTTATATTTTCAAATGAGTTATTTCCATTAATGTCTTAGGTCAACTTGGAAACTCATCATTACCATATATCAGGCTAGTTAATTTCATTAACTGTATATTTATATTTGTTTCCCCATACCATTATTCTCCACACATGAATGATATTATAATTCATTGGAGACATTCTCGTGGGTGTTTATTCCCTAGATTTTGACATAAAAGAAATTCAATCTTCTTTCCCTAATTATATTATTCACCTGAAATTATAGAATATTAAACCATTCTTTTATTTAGTAAGTTTTTTGAATTCAAAAATGTTCAAATAGTTATTCATAATTTGTTGGTATATTATTTTTCATCATCTAAAGATATATAAACTTTTCTATTATTGTATTTGGTTTCTCATTAGAAACATCACAAAATTTTAAATTTTAACAATTATAAATTTGATTTTTCTTATATCCATAAAATATTAAAACAAATGGAGTTAAAATGTGTGATTCATAACTCACATCACAATATAATTTGGAAGAATTCATCCTCATGATGTCCTACCTTATATCATTTTCCAGTTATCATACATTTCATTTTTTTCTATATATATAACATATCCTTTAACCATTAATGCTTTAGGAATGGTTATTTAATCCTCCCAAGGATAAAAAATAGTAACAAATTACAATAAATATCATAAAATGCAATAAACATGAAAATAATTAAATTCAAGGCCCAAAAATTAAACACAAACAATATTACTAAAATCACATAATAATTAATATATACATTTTCTCAGGAATCTATATGTTTTATTCTAAATTAACCCTGATCATTCCCTCTTTATCGTATATAAACGTATATTTAAATCTATCATAATGGTTAATAAGGTGTATGTGAATCATTGAATGTATATCATCTTGGAATCTCTATCCAAGTGTGTCGTCTTAGGCCCGCTCATCTTGCACTAATTAAATATTTATTTGATATTCAAGCAACATTTTTCATGGTGATTACACTAAGGTTAATCCATTCCAGAGTTGTATCCACTTAGAAGAATACAAAAGGAGGTTTAATTTCATATAGAACTAAATAATATTTACTTTACCAAAATTATAGTTTTCTCCTCTATATTCATATATATACATATTCCCATTACTTCCACTGATGTTCTCATATCCAAATATTGAAAAAATATAAGATATCAAAAATTACCTCAACTGAGGTAACGTATTTTCAATACATTTGAATTTATTATCGACTTGAACTTATCATCCATTGATGATATTTATTACTACTTAATTATCCTCAACTGATAATATTATAACCAATAATATTATCTAAACCCTCCATTGATACCAAATTTTTCCCCCTAAACCAAACTCATAGAATCTAGTGAACATAAACATATTCATTACATAGTGGCTTCAAAATCTATAAAATATTCCTAATTTTATCCATTAATAATTAATAAATTAATAAAAAATTTAAATTCACATATATTCTGAGGACCATTTAGGTTTAGTGATTTACTAAATTAAAAATACCATTAATAAATAAAGCCTTTTTAGTTATTATAAATGAACAACATTAAACTATATAAGAGACTAATTAATATGTATATAAGTCATCAACATCTACTAATATTTTCTACACATTTAATATTTGAGACATATAATTTGTAGTTCCTTTATTTATAACCTATGGAAACTGAAACATAAGATTTGAGAGCTAAATTTTTCCATAAGGGATAGCCTATATTGAGAGTTATCATGGCATGAATAATATTTCAGGAGTAAAATTGAATCAAATAAATTTATATAGATGAGTGCAACATCTTGAAATAAATCCATAGATGAAATAATAATGTAAAATATCATAGGGATAATAATAATTCAATTTATGATGATGAAATGAATAATTGCATACATATTGTTTATTACCATCTTGGTGTTATCTAAGATATAATTATTTCTATTTTGGTTAAATTGAATACATAATTCATGAAATTGAGGTGACATCTAAGAAATCATTCCGGCATTGGTATAGAATACAGTAGATACATAAACTATTTTCCACATGAGACCAATAGATGCATTATGGGGATATATAGTACAATGTGCCAATCATCAGTTCGTTTAGTACATTATAAAAAACAAAAAATGATTCTTGTTCCAATTTATTTTATAATTTAAGTAACCCAATCCATTTTCACATAATGTTACATAATTTTTACATAAACATCATATAAAAACATAGAGTTAATGATGTGTATTTTTTTAGAAGACAACATTAATAATACATGAAAAATAAAAAAACATAAACACATTTTTTTTTCTAATTAATGTGATACTGAATCAATTAGAGCTCCTAAAACTATATAGATTAACCTGGAGAGTAAATAAAAAAATAGGTTATCTATAAAGACAAGTAAGGGAATGGGGATGATAATTATGAAAAAAGAATGAGTCAGAAGGAATAATAATAAATCACAAATGAAATGGTTATGAATAATAATATAAGTTTATTACATCAATATTATAGAATCATAAAATCAAGGAATCATTACAGTTGTAGTAACAAATAAAATTATGGAAACACAAGTCAGTGAGGACTAATAAGTCAACATCACATGGTTGACAAAGTCCCATTGTGTACAAAATATTTGATGTAGTCCCACAAAAATCATCACATAAGGAAAACATTACCTTGCTCATTAGATTAATAATTTATGTACCCTAGTAATAAAATTTATTGGATTTTGAGTTCGCTAATAAGAAAACTACTATAATTATAAAACATAAGAATTACCCATCGAATGAAATGGGTTTTATAATATATCCTCATATAATAATAAAATAATATTTTATAATGATTTTATAAATTGAAAGAAATTAACTATTTTATACATTTATATCACCATACATATTCATAGGTCTCAAAATATGGTGTTTATTTGAATAAAAAATCATGATAAAGGGTATAATATTCATTATAAAATTAAAATATTAAAATGTCATTTTAAAGAATTAGACAAACAATTTATGAAAAAGAATAAGGATGAATTTTTTTATAAACTAGATATAAAATAAAAAACATATACTGAAAATAATACATTTTTAATGAAATATATAGAGGACCTAAAGAAATTAAATTTGGTAAAATATATAAGGATAAAGGGATTGAAAATTTCAACGTAACATGGTCTTAATTGAAAGACGACATTTGAGGAGTGAACTTAGGAAATGTATTACCCTCTAAAACAATGGTAAAATAAGATAGGTGTATATTTAAGACCAATATATATTGAAATTTTAATATTTATAAGACATAATATTGAAATATAAATTGATTTTATAGATAAGAGTAAAAAACTAATGAAAATGTTCAGTCCAGAGAGATCACGTAGTATATATTACAGAATCATTATTCACTTAAAATTAATAAACTCCATCGTAAAACAAATAGTGAATTACATAATTTATTTCATTTTCCATATATATTAGATTTATATTTATTATTGTATTTTCATTTTCATTCATTTCATTGAGATATATCACTAATTTCATAATTCTGGGGATGTCTGTTTCATGATTTCACGGTTTGACCACTTGTGGATATTTATAAAAGTTATTTTAAAATGGGGATACATTTTGGAATTGAAAAAAATTGTATTACCTTCCTTAAAAAACTAAAATGGTCTTAAATATCTTTTATTCTTCCATTATTTGAAAAATACATTTAGTAAAACAAATAACATTACGCGTTTAGTTCATTAAGGAAGTTTTACGGACCATCTATAACTAGATTCAGTTTTTTATCCAAAAATTTATAAAAACATTAAATAACAAGTAATATGTTATAAAATACTTATTATAATTATATTTAATATTAATAATTTTTATATAAACAACTTTTAAGGCGGCGGAGAAAAAAATATTATGTTTTTCATAGAGGCACTGAACCAACCAAATTATAAAAAAATATTTATTTTTAAAATTATAGGATAGAGGGTCTGAGATAGATATTAAAAAATATTAAAAATATATGTTTATAAATATTTTATAATTATGTAAATATTTTTTTTATGGTGACTATATTGAAGAGGTAAAGAAGAATAAAATTAGAAGAGGTTAATCGGGAAATTTAACTCTTCTTTTAGACACATCATCTTATTCCACCAATTAAGGATCCCCGATGTGAACATTGCATTATAACATCTGAACTATGAAATTATGAAGATAAATTTAAAATTTTTAAGATGAAATTTGGAAACATACGAGGTATATATGTGTTGAGGAGTATATGAAGTATTTAAAGTGTCGATGAGGGGATGTTTGCGTAATATACTTATTGGTTTATTATTTTTTTCTCATGAATATGATTTACATTGAATCTTATTAATATATACTATAAATTTTTCATTTCATTTCTATCAAATGTAAGATTATATCACCTAAAAAAAATCAATTACTTTTTTATAATGTTAAATATAAAAATTTTTCATATTTCACTATTCACCAAAAATTCAATTGGTTTCCATCAAGAATGCTCTCAACATGTCTTCAAGTGTCTAAATAGTCCAATCATATTCCCCAATTTTTAAGGATAATAATCCATTTGAATTTTTAATTTTTATTTTAGAGCTTGTTGGATAGTTTTCCCGAACACAAATGTAAACATTAGATCTCATTTAGATACAATAATTGGTGGTGTTACATGAAGCCTCAAGACATCATTGATGTGTATCAGTATATGTTGGATGAGTTATTATCCGACTCAATTCATAGTGAAACGTGATTAAATTATATGTAAAATTCATCATAACTTTGATATAATTATTCTCCATATAATTTTTTATAATAATAGGGATAATGTCTAAGGAGATGATTTCTGGTTTCGAAATAGGTATTGTTAATTGTTTCATCCTAATGTTTTACTTTTCTCTTTCAGCATTCATCCAATGACATAACATTAATTTTGATGTATATTATAAAATATCCATCTTTATATTATCCAACTTATAGTGCAATCATTGTTATAGATATATTTATGTTCTCTATTAATGGATAAACACGGTTAATCTATGTGAATAATTAAAATGCCTATTCATTATCTTAGGATTTGATGGTATATATTATTGTGAATTTAATCTTATAGCTTCAACTTCATCAAATTTGAACTATGAGGATTTCTATTTTCTTATAACTTAATCATTCTTTTGTGTTGCCACAAAATCAATTTGAGGATCTGTTATCTTTAATAGATGATATTATTATAAAATAATTTGATAAAGGAATGATAATGTTCCATACATAGTGATCCCTAAATTCGTTTATTTATTTTCTAATAAATTGGACCCTTCTTAATTCCAATCATTGTTAAGGATACATGATCCTTTCTATGTTAGGAAGATTCCACTATGTTTTCCATCCCAGTATAGTAGTGGTTTGAGAAGTCATAGTTTTTGATCATCAATAAATATATTAACTAGAACATATTAATCTATTTATAAGTAATATATATATATATTAATATCTCTTATGATCCATATATATTTTACACTTTTCCCTATAATGATAGTGCCAATATATTTTCAATGTGAATATCACATAGACCAACACCAAATCAAATATTTGTGAATTTTTATCATCTAGTTCCACCTACAATAATGTACAGGATATCACTTTACCATCTTCCATTAGTACTCCTCATAAGATATCATTTGATGAATTTTCATATATAAAGAAAATTTCCACATTTATGGTTAGTATAAGTAGATTTTCATTGATAATTCAAGTTTTTTATTTATTATAGATCTCTTCATATTCACCTGTCCATAAAAATATCACTCCCTTAAAAGTAAAAATTGTTGATGGGTTTGAAAACCATTATATTTTTCTCATAAATCATACATAATAACCAATTATTCCATGGATATTATAGATATCAACTATATAATTTGGTATGGTCCACCTCTCAATTTCCATTATCTCAGAAGGTTCTATAGATATCTCAATGTTTGTGATAACCTATGCTAAGAATAAAATTTACTCCATACAACAGAGATATTTAATAGAACATTCGTATAAATTATCCTTTCTCCATGACATTAGAATAGTATTTAAATTATATTCATAGTCCTTCTTACTTTTGTAGTGTATCAAAAAATCATCAAAAAGTAATACTTCAAATAAGTATGGGTAATATTTATTGACTGTAGTTTTTTAGTCCATTAATATTATTGGGTAATTATTATTCCCTAATGACATCACAATCATCTCATAATTAAAATATCTTCTTTGATAGGTTTCCTTGGAAATATCTTCCTTATCTACCTTTAATTAGTGATATCCTATCCAATGGGCCACTAAATATAATTATTGGGGCCCATGTACTTGGTCGAACATGTTTTCTGTCCATGGAGAATGATTCTTGTTCTTTATCATGATTATATAGAGTTGAAAATAAACAATGTAGAGGCATATTGAACCATCCATAATGATAAATATGACCTCCACACCCCACATTGAAGAACATGGCTATATAAAAGCCTTTTATAGATCCTATTGGGACTACTTCTTTGTTATTCAAACCCAATAGTGTTCATTATATTGGGAGTCATGGATATTGTTTGGGATTCAGGATTACGTTCAACTAAGATATCAACCTATTTTTCACTAGTAATACTAGAAAAATATTAAAGGAAAACATCACTATAATCACTAATATTAGGAATGTCTTCAATCATGATTATCTCCTTATTCACAATAATTTGATCAAGATATTATTGATCATAACACAATAATATGAACACTTTATCAGAAGATCCTGATTAATATTTATAATCCTCATTAGAGTGGTACATAATCAGATGTTGATTATAGATATGAAGTGTGATCTACCTCTCCTAAAAATTGGTGATGTCTTTATATAAGGGATTAAAATAAATTCCTAATTTTGTATGAAATTACACAAAATTTAGACAATATTTGATTGTATGTTCAGTCAAAAACAATTTCATTAATTTGAATTCTAAGAGTGAAGTAATTTTTCAATATTATACTATTATAATATATATAACCCCATGTTTTGAGGTGGTGTTTAAATTATTCTACTAAAATTGATTGATATGAAATAATTTGTAGAAACATAATAAAAAATAAATCTATCTATTTTCGAATGAATAGCGAGCATACGATTCACAATTTCATTGTAAATATTAACCTTATTTGTATTGTTAACATCTTACCATCCTACATATCTAGGCCTAAGAGGTTTTTTTCAATAATTGTCCTAAAAAACACTTGACATTGTATTTTGGATTGCATAATTCCAATGTTTATTATAGTTGAAACACTATACTAAAAGTTTAGTGACGTTCCAAACCGTATCTTCATCCATGAAATAGGTTGTATTTTTCATCTACTATTGGAATTGATTATTATTATCCCTAATAATTCCATATTTGAAGCCTCACCCATATCAATTGAGATAATTTTAGAATACTTAATCATACATTTTTGAAAAATGTGATGTTGATTTTTGATTCATCTGTGGGATTTGTCTTTTAATCATTCTAATGATAACTCTATTTTATGATTATTTTCTCCATGACCAAGAGACAAATGAGGGACTCCAATATAAATCTCATCCTTGAGGGAAGAAACATAAATCTCTTTATAGATATATTTTGTCTAAATTCTAAATCTTTTCAAATACATAGATTTAATCCACTAAAAAAATTAAAAAAATATTTTTGATGTTAATGATAAAGATGGATGTTTACCATACAAGTCTTGTGATGGTTCCCTCACAGGACATGAAAAAATCGTATTCCATTTTCTTTTGGTCGAGGAAATAACACTCTATTTTTAGATTGAGTTTTTGTGGAAAATATATACTGAAAATATCTTTCCCATTCAATGTAATATATTTCCTCTTGGGATTTTGTGTTATTGATTAGTTTTGACTACTAATTGGATTTAAATTAAAAGTTATACATATTTTGAATTAATTTCTCATATTATAATAAATTTAGTATAGAGAATATCATACTAGTAATGTTAATCTACTTTTCATTGAGGATTGGATCAAAATATCCAATAAATCCATGATATTATTGCCGTATCAATGACACAATAAAAAAATTATATTTATTATGATGGTTTATAAATTACACATGATTCATGTTGTTATTAATTACATTAATCGTTTGTTCCAATAAGACAAGAAATTTTTAGATCCCACTTCAATACAGTTAGGAATATCATTAATGGAATCCTCACATTTCCGATCATGTTGGATGTTGGAATGGTAACATTTATTTCCCACAATTATCTAATAATTAAAAACCATAAATGAGAATAAAAATTTGACATTATTATAAAAATTTAATGTACAAACATAGATGGAATAACATATATATACTAGTATATATGTTTCTATGATTCTGTCTACGTTATCCCTAGAAATTATCCAATTAGGATTTCTATTAAAACAACTTATTCAAGTCAATTATATTGGTTCATAATGAGTTTTTTATGTATAAAAAGCACATCCCCTCAGGGTCAAAATAGGTCAACAAAAAGATCTCATTATCATGTAGTATGTGATGATCGAGTGATTACCCAATCCAAGTTTTTTAGGTTTATTAACCCAAAGTAAAATTATACAAAAGCCACATCCAATTATAGTATCTAGAAATAGAATTAATTTCTAGAGAACTACTTGTTATACACTACAACCAGATTTGAAGATATTATCCAATACATAGTGTTTTCCCTAGGGTTCTCACTAAATAATTTTCGTATTAGTTTCTGAAATTAACTAGGACACATTCAAATGTCATCAATAGTAACCAAAACCTTTTTCCAATATTATTACATGATTCTCAATTGAAACATAAAATAAACAAAATAGAATGATTGTAACACTTAATTTATATATAATCCTAGGTTTATAATATATCCAAAAGTAACTAAAACACACCCTATTTATTTTATTCTTATTAATTTTCTACTAAATATCTTCTAGATCATAAAATGAATAAGATAACATGGGGTGTTGATTAAATAATGATGTGAGTTTAAAACCCCTATAAGGGAAAAACATGATAATCATGCATAATATATAAGTAAAAAGGCATAAATTTGTATCATAAAAGACAAGGATTATGACTAATATAATGGAATTATAATATAATGGACATGGATTTATAAGATAATGAAAACATAGAGAATTGGTAGAAATATATATGATAAGATATGTATAATTCAATGAAAAATCCCATCACAAAATCAAATTTTCAAGAGACTCCCATAATGGATTAGGGTAACCCTATAATCCTATACATATCATATCATGAGATTAAAATCGAACCAAATGAATTAGAGTGCTATCTGGTTCACTAATCATAACCTATGAATTCTTATTTGTGGAATCAAATTCTCTCCATCCTAAGGAATTTACATAATAATTATCCATGGAAACAATTGTTTACATAATCGTTCCTCATTACATAATCAAAGGATATTTGATATAGATTCCAAAAAGAATAAAAAATAATCATTTCATAAATTATTATATGGGAACACAATCAGGTGTCTTATAATATTGTGGTCAATTGAAAAAAATAATCATGATATATGTTATATAAATGCATATAGAAACAAAATTTCAAAATGGTGTTCTAAGGAATTAGTTAATGTCTTTTAGATAAAGTATAAGTTTGGAATATTCATTGAAAACTAGGGGAAACCCATAATGGTATATCTAATATATTACTTTGTTAAATAAAACCATCAATGAGAATAATTAATTTAAATGAGGTTTATATAAAAGGATAAAGGGATTGAAAATTTCCCCTTAACTAGGTTTGAATTTAAAGATAATATTTGTGAAATGAACTTAATTCATTTTTTAACACATGAAATAAAGGGAGAATAATATTGATATATAATTAGGAGACATATGCATATTATTTCGACACACTATAAAACATAAAAGGAAGAGATAATGCGTGTAATAGTGGGAATCTTAAAAACCCAACAAAAAAGGTGGTTTAGAGGGATCATATTCCTTATGTTCTTGATTTTTTTTTTCAGATTCACTTAATTAAAAATATAATTACATTAAAATAATAAATTTATTAATTTATAATCATTTCCATACATATATTATTTATTATAATTATATTAGTTTCATTTAAAATAATATTATAGTAATAAAATATTGATTTTGTTTTTTCTAATGGAGAATGTTTCATGATTTCTTAGTTAGATAAATTATGGATAATTATAGAATTTATATTAAAATTAAAATAAAACTATTGTAATTAAATGATATTATATTTAATTTTTATATATATTTATTTTTTCTCAAACATCCTTTTAGGTTTTGACATAGGGAAAACTCGCATATACAGAATATAAAGGTTATATGGTATGTTCGATTAGGCCATTTTACCAGCTGTCATTAAGTAGATAAATTTTATTTAATTATATAATTATTAAAGCCTGAAAAAAGTTTTAAGAAGTTATAATATTGGTATTAAAATCATATTTAACAATAATATTGTTTCTATAATAGTCATGTACTGTATTTTGAAAATTTATGGAAAATAATAGATATTTGGATTTTTCTCCAAGGTTTCTATCGAGGGGAAAATAATGATTTCAATAATATAATTATATTTTACAATTTTTTTATCCACTAGAATAATCTCTTTAGTGGTTTTTTATCATAGAAAACAAGTTTGGTGGAATTCTAAACCATAAAATTTTTGTCAACTTTTTAACATTCAGTTAATTAAATATTATTTATTCATGCTTGTGAGTTGAGTGATATATTATAATGGGAGAATCATATCCCAATTAAAATTTTTTTTATTGAGATTGGAATGGTTTGTTTTCACCGTGTGGTGCATAACCCCGTGTTAGACATCTAGTCCGTGTCGGGCCCCTATTCATTCTCTATTGTCTTTTATATTTTTTTTCTTTTTTTCTTTATTTTATCATTTTTTTCTTATTTTTCTCCATTCATGCATAGTGTGTCACATATTCCCCCGTTGAGGGATTACATTGATTAAGATATAGTAGAGGGGGAACGGATGGATAGAATATGGATATATAAAGAAGGATGAGCTACCATAGAGTTCAGGTTAAGGCTGTTTGTCACATGGGTGCTACAAAATGTGAAATGAATTGAATATTTGAGGTTTCCTCTCAGTGATAGTCACTTTATATTTATTCCAAAATAAATACCTAATGGTTTGTTTTTATTTTGAGTTTTTATAATGTTTCTAGGTTATTGGGGACCATTGGGGGTTGATCTAGTTGTTTCTAGCAAATCAGGGTGTTTTTGGGTGTTTCGAGTGGTATGGGGGGATTTATGTTTAGGAAATCCTGATCGCACTATTTATTGCATGAATAAGACACACATTGTGTTCTTTCTTTTTGGGGAAGATAAATTTTGAAATTTACATGTCATGTACCATGGGTACATGCTGTGTAGTGGGATTTTGGAGTGTGGTTGAGTACTCAACACAACACCGTAAGTGAGTGTACATGGAAGTGTAGGGTAGACTATCCTTTCCCATGTGGGGTGCTCACAATGCAGTATTACATTCCCAAACATGGTACATGATCATGTACAAAGGCAGGAAACCAAATTGGGTCGCAATATGTGTACTAGTCAAACACTATATGTCCTTAGACATGTTACATGTAGAGCATGGAAGATGTACTTGAGTCGGTACCCATGATGGGTCATGCACCATATACCATAAGCCATGTCATGAAATTTTGAAAGGTAGAAAACATGTGGGTTGGAGCACAAGTATAGGTGATACCCATGGGGGTACACGTCGTTTACCCAAGCTATATGTCATGTAATTATCCCTCCCTAGGCCATTTGGCATATCATTCAACATAGATATAGGATTGGACATGTTGGTATACCATTCAATTTATTCTTCCATGTATATTGAAATGGGTGAGTCCTTTTAGAATTTAGAGGTTGCTTGGATGGGGTTTTTAGACATATAGTGTTTCTGGGATGATTCATTTTAGGTTCTTATTATAGAATCCTCACGGGTGTTTGGTTGTGAGTTGTGAGGCTCATGTTAGGGTTTAATCTTATATTTCACCTTGGAATTATAATTATAGGGGACTATGCATATGATTTTTGGATATATTTTGGGATGCATAATGGAGTGTCTTCTGGGATGGTACCATTTCTAGTGGATTTAGGGTTAGAGATATAATCTGTAGTTGGATATTACTAAAATGGTTTTAGGTGTTTTGACATAATTGGATGTACAGTATGGGTGGGTACCATTGAGATGATATTTTTGTTGGTTACTAGGATTTTTTTTTTGATGTTTCACTTGTAGGAGATGTGTTTTTAGTTTTCTCTTCTATGTAGGTGTATTGTGGTTTAAGCAGGGGTCTAGCCACAGTTCATCTGGGTGGGCTTGAACGATGTTCGTTTTTACTATTGTATCCCCTTGTAGTATTTCCATCAGGAGTTATGGTTTACAAAAGCATCCTCTTTTTGAGTTTCATTCTTGAGTTATGATTTGCTAGAGGAGCCATTCATAGGGTGTCTAATTATACTAAGATTTAGGGAACCATGGTCGCTTCCCTATATTGGATAATTGGCGAGGTGGTCGGTGCGGCTATGGTGGGTTTTTTGGATGGTTTGGGTGATATATTTCCATAGGGTTTGATATGTAACATTGATGTTTGGGTTTGTTCTTATTATGTAATTATGAAGTAGGAGACCATTTGGATGTTGTTGGATTAAGATATTCCCCTGAGTTGGAATATTCTACACTCTCATGTTTGAAGGCTTGTTACTGCGAGGTTGTTCAAGGGAGATAATGAAAATTTTTAATACATACTTTTACCATAACCATACTACAATTCCCAAGGCTATGGTTCATGTACCCTAGAGTATTTTTCGCTCCAGGGGCCCAAAATTCTATGCGTATAGGGCCTGGTCATGTATTACAGTGATGCACTGATAAGTACATTTTTAGAATAGGTTCTATGGGACATTTGGGACTAGTATCATACTACAGTGGTCAAAATAGGGTCCCTACCACCAATTCAGATTATACCATTACTTTCATAGTTATTTTTAGACGCACCGAATGTTTTTGTTTTTAGGATGAGGGCTTAGTGTTTGACATTTTTTGTATCCTTGCAATGAAATTGGGAGATTGTTCATGAAGATGATTGTGATTCTATGGGTATGTGATCCATGCTACATTATTCCTCAAATTGGGAATAGAGAAACTGTATATTATCTAGGTGTTTTATAATAAAATCCCAGGATTGATTTTTTCCCTTCTAACAATTTTTTTCTCTATTAATTTCTTTTTATTTTTCATAGGGGTCATGTTTTTCTAGGCTAGACATGAGGATATTTGCATGCACTCATTATGATATAATATTATTTGGAGAAAAAGTGGGGGTGGACTATGAATATTTGTTTCTCACCCCTACACATTCCCCATAGTGTATGAGTATACTTAATTTCAACAGTGGGGATGAGAAAGATTTAGAGAATTGGGAGGAAGCACGATGTTTCATGTTTTAGGGGAGCCAGTCATGTAGAGTCGTGAATTTATTCTACAGCTATTTGGCCACCATGGAGTCGTGGCATGTAATTCGTCATAGAGTACTTGTAGAGCCTTGTGTATTTATTTTTCTTTAATATGATTTGATATGAGTTCATCTCAATGGGGGACATCTGTCAGTATGTTTAGTTTTTATTGAGTCTATATGGAGCATTCTTTTTCATATAATAATTTATGTAATTTATTTATTCTTACACTCTCCAATATTTTATGATAATTTTATTTTTAATCAATCTCCATTTATATTTTACTATTATATGAGGAAATATACTCTAATAATATCCTTTATGTATTTTCTTTTAGTTAGTAGCCATTAGAATACATGTAGGTAAGATTTAGACCATGTTGTGAACGATATTGAAGGAACAGATAGGTCGACCCAAACCATATCATGAAAAATGGTATCATTGGATTATTTTTATTTGTATTACTATTTGGGGGTTGTTAGACAAGATATCTAGGATTGTATCAGATCCTTTGATGGATACTCTTTTGGTTCATTAGGAACACTTGTTCCGGTATTAAGTGAATGTTACAATGGTTGGGGGATTTCTATTCATAGATTTAACGATTATGGTTCTATGATTTCCCCCAAGAGTGATGCGCTTTTTTTTTTGCAGATTATGTGATTTATGATTTTTTTGGATCTATTCCTGACGAAAATGTGCATATTTTTATGTAACCTTATAGGCCCTTAAGATGACTATGTATATCTATGAATGTTTTACAAGCCATTCATAACATGTCACGTCATGTGGATCCTTGGGATAAGTGATCTATAATAGTAAATACATATTACATTAAACAAGGGATACTTTGGAACCCTTTAGGGTTGCCACAAAATTGGATTTGCCTTATAGTTGTTGAAGGTGGATGACTCAATGAAGGTAATTATTCCTAAGAGATCCCTAGTTTACTCTTGAGTTTATATGAGGCTGTGGTATCATTTATATGACCTATGTTGAGGATGAGGTTTCCCCGGGCTTGTGTGATGGGATGCTCGGAGTGTTCTTTGTCGCTTGGTTTAGTGTTGGGCTTCTTTGTTTTGTATCCAGTTGAGAGTTAAGGTATTGTGGGTTCCTATCACTATTAATTTTCGTTATTCTTTGGGTTTTTTGGTGAGAGTGTGGTTTTCCTGTTGTGGTTTTCGATCGAATCTCATGAATAGTGTGATCATGTTGGTGTACCATGACATACTGATGATTCATTGTTTCAGAATATGAGTGTTGTGGGTCCTTAGGTTTATTGGGAATGACCTACGTGACGAGATTATTCTCGGGGTATATGAATTTTATTTTACGTCCATTCGGTCGTGGTTCAAATCAGCATGGATGTTTATGACATGTTTATCAAGGATGACACTTCCTTGAAAAGTGGAGTTGTGTTGGTGTGTCTTTTTGCGAGGAATCCCTGTCGGGCATGAATGTATGTTCAGGTTAGTTGAATTTATGGTTGATCCATGTGTGTTCACTGAGATTTGTTTCAGTAACGAGTAATGTTTTGTGTAAGAGTGGACCATAAGTCATTGTTGGTTTTTATCCTTGATTGAAGTGGTCCATTGAGCCTGGGGTTGTCTTTCCTGGTCTTGTAGTAATAGGTTGTTGTTGGTTTTCAATGTTAATTCTCTGGTGTGATAGGTTTTTCCATTTCATTCTATTGTATTTGGTATTGAATTTATCACAGTCCATGGTGTTTGGTGATTTGATGGGGGAAATGATAAAGATTCTCTTATTTTGGGGGAGGATCATATTGGTCATGGTGAAACACCCCTCAGGTTATGGGTGTCATTAGAGCTGTGATATTGGTCAGTGTATGATAATGGAAATGTGGAATGCACCACTATTTGTGGTGAACCATGGAAATTGAATGACCACCAAGGTTCCTCTTGGAAAATAAGGATTTATTTTGAGATGATAATTAAGAACGAAGTCCTTAAATTTTAAGGAAAACAAATTAAAATTAAATTTTTCTCTCAGGTGGGTCTCTATGGAAAACATCATAATTTATCATCATAAGAAAACATAGATAACTTTTTGACAACTCCATTAGTCCCAAAATTAGGTGGTCACCCTTGGATAAGAGTTTGGTGGAATTTCATGCGATTCATATTTTAGCCAAATATTTAATATTCAATTAATTAATTCATATTTATTCGTGCATGCGCAATCAGGGATATCATCTAATCAGGGAATCAGATATAAATTTTAAATTCATTACTGGGTCAGGAATTATTATTTTTCATATCCAAGGAATAACACTACATAGAGAACCATGTTCATGACATGCACTCTTTCTATATATTCCTTTTTATATTTTCCATTTCTTTTTTCTTTTTTCCCCCATTACTTTTTTTCTCCTTTCCTCACATGGTGTGTCATGTTCACCCCTTGGTAGATTCCTTTATATGTAATAGAGGATAGGGAGAGTCAAAGAAGAAAAAGGGTGAGAGGGAGAAGGAGGCACCACTGTAGAGATCAGGTCACACTGTTTTGTCATGTGGGTGATGCAGAAAAAAATCATATAGAATCTCTAGAAATTTAATCTCTAAGGTTGTATTTTTTGTAATTTTCTTATAATAATTCCACATATATTAGTTTTATTTTATTTTTAATCTTGTTTTTATGATATTTGTGACTCATTATAGATCGATCTTGTGGTTTTTGAGTGAATCAGGGTGTTTTGGGTGATCCTATGTGTTTTTTTGTTTAAGAAATTCAAACCTAAAAATGTGTGGTTTGAAGAAAACATGTTGTGTGTTCTTCATATTCAGATAAGATTAGTTTTGGAAACTAAAAACCATGTATCAGGGGTACATTCCATGTATTTTGATTCTAGTGTGTGTCCGAGTACCCAATCAGAAACATTATCAGCGGTACATGGATGTGTAGGGTACACATACAATGACTATGTGGGGTGAAAAATATAATTGAGTACATGCCCAGGATGGGGAAAATGGGCAGGTACACAGGCAGGTACCCATGTTAGGTCACACTCCGTGCGTTGTCCCTCCACACTGTGTGCTTGGGCATGTTTCATACAGATTGTGGGAGATGTACCCTTGAAGGAACTCATTATGTGTGACACATAATGTACAAGAAGTCACATAATGTACTTTGTAAAGGTGCGTGGTACATGGGCTAGAGCATAAGGCTAGTGACGATCATTGGGGTTATATGTTGTGTACTAATGGTGAACATCATGTACGTAACTTTCTCTAGGATTTTTGGATTTTTTTTCTTCATGTAGTGATTAATGGACTTATAAGTTTCATATTTTGAGTGTGTTTCCATATTCATTGTAATGGTGGAGTCTTTTTAGCATTTAGAGTACGTATAGAGGGTTTTTTTACTAATAGGGGTTTTTAGAGGATTTCTTTATGGGTTTGGTTCTGGAATCATAATAATCGTTTGGTTGTGAGTTGTGATGTTCATGTGGGGGTGTGAACATATTTTTCACTCTCTCTTGATGATTCTAGGGGAGTATATATGGGGTTCATTGTATATATTTAAAGTGGAAGAATCTACAGTCTTCTAGGACAAGTTCATTATTATGGTTACATATGGTTTAGGTATTGTTGTATGAGGTCATTACAGCAAGGAAACTTTGAGGTGCGTTGAATTCATTGGATATATAGTATGTTAGGGTGTCATTAATAAGATTATGATATAGGTTCCTTAGAAATGTTATGAGGTTTAACTTCTGGATGAGGTGTTTCTTGAGGTTTCTCTTAAGGGTGGGTATTCTATGTTTTGAGATAATGGTTCCTCCATGGTTCCTCTATGTGGGATTGGATTGGTTTTGGTTCCATAATAGGAGCCCCTTACAGGGTGTCCTTCCGGAGCTATGAATTTCTAGAGGATACCATTGTATTGTTTCCTTAATGTGCTATGTGTTTCTATAGGAGACCCATGGATGGTTTCTTGCTTTGCTAAGATTATGTGAATTCTGATGGATTCCTTGTGTTGGTAGGGTGAAAATGTGGACCATGTCCGTTTAGTGATTCTTGATTGAGGGGTAATGTTTTATCCAACCCTCTCCATTGAGATATCGTAGAGAGGTTTGAGTTTATTCATATTTTGAAATGATGAGGGATAATACATTTGCGATGTTTTGGATAGGGATATTTCCATTATTTGGATTTTTCTTCACTAATTCATTTTTGGATGGATTTCATGAGGCATTGATCGGGAGATAATAGATGATCCGGATGAGTGTAGACACCATATCATCGTTGAAATTATCAAGGATAGGGATAGTAGACAGTAGATGATTTTCAACTACCAGGGTATGACTTTAATTGTGTTTGGAGACTACATAAGTTGCCCAAAAATGTGGTAATAGTTTTGTTCACCCAATTGGTATTGGGTGTTCTTCTAGGCATGGATGTATACTAGTTCAAATCGTACCATTGGAATTTTTGTTCCTGTTTGATTGTCTTTGTGTTTTGACGCATATGATGAGAATATAGGGTCCAACTTGTGTTCATGTCCATATGCTGGACATTGCAGCTCTTTCTTGATCTGGTGTATTCCCTTGATGTTGTGGATTCATGGACCGAGCTTCGTACTTCTTATGGATGGGACCATATTTAGGGAATATAAGATGGTAGTGTTGGGTAAGAACCTAAGGTTTGGTGTTTCTTTTGTTAGATCTTTTTGATTTTTATACACATTATTTATCTTTTTTCATGAATTTGTGCTTGGATAGGCTGAACATGATATATTTCGCATGAAATCATTTTGATAGTAGATGTTAACAACACCATTAGGGGTGTCCTTCTAATATTTATTTCTCACCCCCGACATGTGATCCTCAGTGTACATGTATAACATTTGTATGGTTTTGGGTTGAGTTTGATTTAGTGGATTGGGTGGAGGCATAGTGTTCAATGTTTGAGCTGAGCCACTCATGTGGACTCCATGGTACGTGTTGGAGTAGTTCAAACATCATGGAGATCGTGTTTGAGGTTCGGCTATGAGTATTAATAAAGCACTATGTATTTATATATATTTTTTCTTATTTTGTATGAGGGCAGACCATTGGGAGTCGATTGTGTGTTTTTTTAGTTTTGCTGAGTCTTTATAAAACATTCCATTTATTACATTTTTTTTAGTTATTTATTTATTCATGTGAACTCTAATGTTTATAGATATTTTTAGGTATTGTTTATTTCTGTAGTTATTGAGCACTGATAAGAGAGATTAGTCTCCTCACGATAGAATTTTTAGCCTCCCACTGCCAGTCGACAGCCTCAACTATACAAGGAGGTGCACCTCTGGTCATTTTACATGCCAGATTAGGTGATACTTTGTGCCAACCAAGGATGGTTCATGAAAGTGAATATCATTGAAGGTGATGGATAAAATAGACGTTATTTTGTTCATATAGGAGGTGAACCAATAAAAATGTGGAAAATAATATCATTTTAGAATTAAAATAATGGATTGTATAAGTTGGATATTTTAAAATAATAATAACATATAATTTTATTTTGGATACCTATATTTCAATGATTAGGTGAATGAAGATCATATGCGGATGGTATAACAGGAATGAAATTAGAAGAAGGTAGTCATGAATTTTACGTCTTCATTTGGTATTGTCTTCATAGTCCACCCCTTAACGCTCTTTGAAGTGGTCTTAGGATGGGACTACTAGCATAAATAAATTGGTCTGATGGAAGAGGAAGATATTTGTGTAAAAATTTGGAATTCTACAAGGCATATAAATTGTGAGGGGATGAAGCATTGATGGGTGTAATTTATAAGGATAATAGGGCGTGTTTTGGAATATTACAATCATTAGTTTATTATATTGGATTTAATTATACCAATAATATTGATTCGTGTATATGTTTATAGTAAATGGTTAATATTATTTCGATATAATGGGTTCATACATCATTCATGAATAAAAATATACATATATCTATCCAATGATGTTAAACACCACATTTTGATATATTATACTTTTTAAAAAATTTAGCTATTTAAAAAAATTCCTAAAAATCTATCCAAACAATTTTTGGACATGTACATTTCTAAAATTTAATTCTTTTTATGAATATAGTATTCTAAATATGAAGAAATTAATTTTTAGATAAAGACTTAATTTATTTTAAATGTAACAATTTTAGTATTTTTCTTAATTCTTTATTATTTTGAAAACACATATTAAGGCAAGAATATTTTATATTATTATTATAATAAAGTCTATTATTAGTTTAGAATGAAATTATATATATATTTTTTAAGCCATTATAATAGTTATGATAACTGTAATAAGTCATACACATTTTAAATAAATGTGAAGAATTATTTTTTCATTTTTAAAACATAAAATTTCTTGTATATTGATATAAATATGAGAAATATTCATTTTATAAGACAAATAAAATTTAATTTACATATAAATAGTAGAGTATACTATTCTAATGTCTAGTTTATAGTTCCTAACAGTTATATTATGATTCCAATGGCCTTGATAATATTTGAACTTTCCTGATAATATTCTAATGGTCTAATTTATAATTTTCATATATGATTCATAGATTCTGTAAATACCTCATATTTTATTCATTATCCAATGAATTATATATTATATCAAATATATATATATATATTAATTTTATAAATGCATATTTCATTACTAATATTCTTATTCATATCTATAGTGTTGTTGTGAGTGCTACTATTTTAAGTGATTGAATATATCCAATTTTTTATATTATTGTTTCCTTATTTAAAATTTTTATCATATTATAATACATTAAATACCTATGTACATATTTATAATATTTATTTATAGTTTTAAAGAAATGTAGTATATTTTTTCTTCTTCTTGATTTTCATTATAAAAATAAAAAATAAAATAATTTTATATTTAAAAGGGGATTTCAAAGGATAAATGTTGTGTCCTTACATTTATCAAATTTGTAGAGGAATTAAAAAAATTAATTTTTGAGAAATGAAAATATAGGACATCAACACTTTCCCAGTCTATAAATGGGAAAACATGGACAAAATCCATCCAAATAAATGTGGTGTAAGGTTAAACAAAACATATTCCAGTTGTAACATAAGGAATGCCAATGATGCTTATGCAGATGAAAAGCACCTATGATAGAGTGAATGTAAAATAATATAGACAATTCCAAGATAAAATATATATTGAATATATAACGTGTCAAAATGAAATTCTATATAGTGTATATGAAGGCAGCTTTGTACCCCAAAAAATGTATTAAATCATGATATTTTGAGACGAAACCCTTACAATATTGATAACTCAGGCATACAAACTCTATTATAGAACAAACATGAAGTTGACCATTTAATATATTTAACATATTATTGATAGTGATCAAATAAATTGATGATTAATTAATTATCCCATAAAAGTAACTAAGATACACATTACGAAACATCTCCCATTGAATTAATAAATTTATAAAAAAACATTTATGATAAAGTGAATGTTTGATTCAAAAGAACACAATAAGGTTACAATTAATTAGATATTAAAATATCATTAAATGAAATATTTGAATTACAAAATATATAAATTATAGTATATAATATACCATATATATAAATTACGACTTCCAATATCAAACCTCTCACATAGATGTCGAAAGAGAGACATATAACCCTTAAAATAGTGGTGTATTTTGAATCAAAATATATTTAAATAATAGAAACAATATATTTCTCCAGACCATGTTAGTTACATAAATATTATAATAGATATTATTTTATTAATAAAACCATAATAATGAAATCATGTTTGACAATACGAATTATGTCTCAAGAAATCAATTTCAGACAAAGAATCCATTACTTTGTTTTTCCCCTTACACAAACACACTCTAACTACCTATATAAAAAATAAAATTCTATAATCACTTATTTAAAAACCATATTTTTATATATTTCAATTTATACCCTTCATTTATGAAAATTTATTATAAATATTTTTGTTTATTATAGTTTATTTCCATTATTATATGTTAGAAAATCTGATTTCTTAATTCATACATATTTTTTAATGGAATTGTCAATTCAAGGTGAATAAAAAAAATTCATCATTCAAAGGAAATAAAAGATACTATAATCATTTATGTTTAATGATTAATCACATCACATTTTTATATATAATATTCTACATTTATGGTTTCTGAAAATGTAATTTGTGAGGAATATGTTTCCGCATGTTTACAGACCGAAAGGTGACATATTGATAAATAAATTAATTATCAATGAATTTTTTTTGATTATAATTAAAAAAAAATAATTAATTTATTAATATATGATATTTCCATTATATTACATTCCTTAATCATTCATTATATAAACATCAAAACAATGTTCACTTATGTGGAAAAATTTATTGGATCAAGAGCATATTGTAATGATATTATGTGTGGGGACATACAATAATATAATGTCAATATAACATATAAAAAGATTAAATATTTCTTAAATATCATTATATTATATTATATTTAATTTTATAAACATTAATATAGAGTGGTTATGTAAAATTAAATGTGATGTTCATTAAGGTAGTAATCAATACTTCCAAATGATTTACATTTCAATTTTTAATGAGTGGGTATGAATGAAGCTATATGAAAAAATACATTTTAAGAATCATGATAATGACATATGATATATATTACTTCACAAAATCCATCATTTTCACTATACATGTGATTCATGATGAAAATAGAACTACAATGTTTCTTGGAACAGGTAGTCCACACATATGTGAGATCAAAATTATTCTTCTTTCATAGATAATAAAAAACGAATAACCATTTATTAAGTAATTTAATAACATTAATCTATAATAATAGTTGTTTCCATTTTTTTAATTAATAAAATACATCTAGAATAGAATTAATAACAATAAAATTTAAAGAGTAATAAATACTCACATTGAGAAAATAAGATTACTCATGGAAGTATCCTTAGAAATAGAGGGTATAAGATTCCTAATTTTTCTGAAAGGATTATGAAATTTTGAGGTATGTTTAATAGATCAATAGTTTCATATATTATGAATTAACTTCGAATGTATAGGCACAATATGAAGTTGTCAAAGTGATCAATTTTCAAAAGTGAAGAGAGGTGTAATTTTTATTTAATCCATTATATTAAGAAATGTCATTTAAATATTTAACAGTAAAAGCATCTAAAAGAATAAACTAAAAGATTTTGGGGTGAGATAATTTCATTAATGGATTTATCACTTCTTTTAAAACATATTTTAAAACTTCTTCAATTCTTTTACACCTTTTTTTAGAGTTTAATTTTTTTTTACCTTGGTAGCTTATTTTTATCAAAATATATTATATTTTCATAAAAATTGGTGTTATCCTCTCTTACCAAATTTTGATATTATAAAACGAAATTTAGTATTCATATTATATATTTAAAATTTTATTTATGAAAATATTCACTTTTAATTTAAAACATTTAACATAAATAAAAACTGTTTTAAAAAACATGTTGTTATAACAATAATTATTCGTAATCTTATATTACATTGAATGTAAATTAAATGATTGATAATATATTTTTTACCTATTTCACAATAATACAAGTAACATTATATAAAACATACAAATATAATTTATTATATATTAAACACAATATATATTTAATATAGAATAACACTATGCTCTATAAAATACTTAGTAAAAAATATTAATATTTAAACAAGCAGTAATATACTATAAAATTTTATTCTATAAATATTAACCATATAAATATTTCTTTAAATTTTTTGTATTATTATAATTAATTACATTATGGAAAATATTTATAATTTTTTTGAATATGTAAAACGTTTTGATTAATATATAACAAATATGTACTCACTTTTTAGTAATGTCACATTATACATCAAAATATGTTTTATTATAATATGATTTCCCATAAATTTTCATGTGGAAATTATAATCAATTTAAAATATTTTCATTATATTTATATGTTAAAAAAATTTAAATCCTAATTTCATCATTTTTATAGTCATAATATTATTTATTGGTTTAAGATGATTAATTTCTCCAGGAATAGTGAAAAATATTCATTTTTGTATAAAATGATATTCTTTATTATTAAAAGTATAAGTATTAATTATATATTAAATTAACATATATAATCCTTAAATAGATATTATATAGTTAATCATAGATAAATCATCATTATACTTGATTCTAGTATAAGGACAATTTGGGTCTTAAAAAGTCATTCATTTTAAAAATAATTTTTATGAGAAAATGACTTTTTATCATACTATAATAAATGATTCATTATTTATTAGTGGTTATAATGAAATTTATTGATTATATTCATAATGAAATATTTCAAAATTTATTTTACACATCTTACATTGAGTATAATGGAATTAAATTAAGATTTATGCTAAAAAACAAATTATTCTCAAATGGGTTTTCAATTTTGTTTGCGTGAATATTGAAAATTTAATTCTACCACATGAATCATCTGAATTTAGTAAAATGTAATAAATATTTTACAAAATTTTATTTAATATAATTTAACATGGAAACATAATTTTTTGATAATTAATATTAAAAATAGTAATATTTTGTTACCATCGTTATGGTTAAACTTTTTCACTGATGGGTTAAAACAAAAGACATTGGATGGAATTCCACTAAAAATATATAATTATTATGCAATATTGTTTTATCATCATCTTCTTATCTAAATTTACAATTTTAGTAAATTTGGTGCCAGTTTCACCTAATAGTGACCTTATATAATTCAAATATTTTATGAACATTCATGTGTCTTCTTGCCTTAGTTGCCACTAAATTTTTCTCTGAGATAGTGTCTACAAGTTTAGAAGAACATCTCTTAAAACCCTAGATAATACTAAATAGTAGTGAGGGCCTACATTTTTTCCATGGGAATACTATGAACTCATATATTAGTGTGGGATTAGTGGTTACAAATAGATAATAAATAGAGGATTCATTTGAATAAGAAGACAATTATATGTGTCTTGAACAAGCCAAGAAAGATAAATAAGAAATCAAAAGATGAATAAAATTACTATAAAAAAAATTTAAGATGTTCATGGTGCTATAATGAAATTATAGTTTTGGGGATTAGGTGATATAAAACATATACAACTTGTTATAAAAATCTAAAAAAGGAAAAAAAACATATCATACAAGAATCTAGGCTTAGTCTTCTTCCCTATACGTCATCCAAGAAAAAAAACTAGTCAATTATAGAAGGTTTCATGCTTCCCCATTTCCATAATTGTGATCTTAATGTCTAAAAGGGTATCAAATACTGCCCGAGGATGGTGTGAGAAATGAATCTCTATTGGCCGACAACCACGGTATCTAGGAAAATCCATTCCATGCTAAAAATATCTATTATGGGGGGTCACAATAAAAAATACCTATTTATAACCAAATAAAAGAAACCATATCATTTTAGGATTTTAAATGGACACTAAACCCATACCACATACTTCTTCATAAGTAGGGAATCTAATAGAAGTACCCATGCAAGCCACAACACATATATATACATGTGCCAAAGTAATCCCAACAAATAGAAATGCTATACCCCCATGATTTTTCTATATCTCGGGGTATCGTTTCCATATCATCACACAAGTATAATATAAGCCTCATTGAAAAATCACATGTGAAAAATCATTCTAATAATAAAAATAAGGGATGCATCCCATATGAGAAACCAAACAATAAAACCATCAAATCTTAAGGTGGGATCATAATCATGTCCAAGATAATCTAAAGAGAATCCCAAGGGTTGATACAGGTGTCTTTGATATAACTCAATACATCTGAGTCCATCCAAGGAAACCCATAGAATATTCATTATACCATTCAAGGATAGAGACTCTGAGTCCATGCCAAGAATCTTAGATAATGGACAAGGTATCACCAAAGGAATTGAATGTCCATGTTTCTAAATGGGTTCATCCTCTGTTTCTTCTCTATGGAACCATCCTTGAGCATAAATATATGTTAATCCACGTGAAAATCTCATACCCGTCCTGAAAAAGCATCACCACTGATGAAACCAGAGTATCCAACTGAGAATAGTGATTTTATCCATGTGATCTTTAAGTTGGGATCCATGTTATCTTTCAGCCCATATCATGTGAAAATTTAAATCCAATAATATATTGCAAGGAATGAGTTTTGAATTTCATTCCACCAAATAAGAATACAATTCCAAAATCTATCAAACTATTAAATTAAGCTAAATGAAAATGGAATAATTCAAATTGAAATGAAAAATAATTAAAAGGGATCTAGTCATGAGTGGGAATCATATTCCATAAGGAATTGTATGTAAAAATTTACATGTCATCATTAACATTACCATATATCAAGATATGAGGCATACTTCAACATATCATAAGCATATGCTTAAGATAAAGAATATTTATTGAAAATAATATACAAAGGCATATGATATTTATTCAAGTGTTCAATCATTATAATTAGAATTGGAATTCTTATAAGGGAACTTACCCTCTATTCATCTTTATTCTTAACACATTTTATAATCCTAAGGCATTTAACCTAAGGGAACACACACAGACACACACAGACTAGGTGGTTTACAATTTAGTAGAAAAGAAGGCCATAATAGATGGGAACACCCATGGGATGGAAAAAAATAAGGAAAACCCCCTATAGATGGGTTTTTTATGATAAGGTATATAAAGGATCCGAATACTATTAAATACTATTTAATATAAAAAAACAATGCATCATCAGATGGTTCGATTAGTGGTACAATACCACATTTAATTAAAATCATCGAATTGGGAAGGATAAAAGTGTAGATCCCCATCCAAGATGTCGAAACACTACACTTATCTGATATCAAGCATTAACTCCTCCTAAAATTGGAGAAATTGAAAATTTAATAAAACACAAAAAATATGGCAATAGCCTGTCACACCAAAATAGAAGAATGGGTTGATGAGATAACTTCAAATTGGGGGGGGGGGTTATGGAGCTAAATATTATTGAGGGATTTATGTTGCTTCTTACGTTTAATTCACCCGACCATGGAGGAGGAATATATCAGAAACCTTATGATTAGAAGGAGGAGGCCACCCTGAAATATGGGGGAGGGAAACATATTGAGTCGAAAAGGATGGAGGATAAGAAAAATGGTTGAAAATTTCATTATTGTAAAAAAGTTAATTTCACTCTCAAAATACATTGCACATGGTTTGGAGGCATGGTTCTCCAAACTATGCACCAAATAGGAACCTTAAATTGCTTCCTAGGGGTACACCGCACAGTTAGCTGCATAGTTTAACTAACCAAGTGAAAACCATGAATTTCTCTCTATACCAAACCAACAATTGATCGCAGGACCATGCACCTTTGGTCGCATAGTTATAAAAAAATGGTGCATCCCTTTGGAACCCATTTTCAGCTACCACATGGTTTAGGGAAATCGTGCGGGTTGGGAAGAATGGTTTCCTCTAAACATGCAACCTCCTCTACTTCACAAATTTTTTGGGATCCAAGACTTGAGAAATTCCTATAAAAACTTATGAATTTAATAAATTGATTAGGAATATATATTATGACCATTTTAAGGTGTTGATACCAAAATTTAATTGGATTACACATATATAAAAATCCATAACATTCCAACATCCCCTTATTAAAACAACTCATAAATGATTTTTACATTCATGAGGGGTATGGAATCATCTAAAAAGACTTTCGACCACTATGTGTGTACGTCAGCCTCCAACTCCCATGACTCATCCCAAACAAAACAGTGCTTCTATAGAAACCAGATTAAAGGAATTGTCCTACCTTGAAGATTATTCGTGCTATTATTGATGATACAAATTGGATTATCCTTGAATGATTCATCTGCTTCCAAATATATTTCATCATGATGAAATGAATTAAACTATTCTAGATGATATAATTGATGTTGTGATATGTGGAAGATGTCATAAATGGAATGCTACCTATGAGTTAATAGAAATTGACAGGCTACCTTCCTAACTCGTTCAACTATCTCAAAAGTCCCGATATATCACAGTGATAACATTTCATGTATCCATATTCATATATGACCCAATCATGGAGAAACGCATAGAAAGAGTTCATGTCCCACCTTGATCTATGGAGGTTTATTGTGAGGATCCTAATAATAATTTATCTTAGACCAAGATATTTACAAATTATTTTATATTTTGTAGACATTCTAAGAAGTCTAGTTCACAATAAGAGGTCCCAATAAATATGTACTTCATAAGACAAAGCCAACATAGAGATGAACACCTTGGTGTACCATAGATATCCTCATACAAATCCAACTGAATATTTTCATGAGAGAAATTATTATAGGAAAAGTCAACCAGAAGGATATTTTTTTTCCTACAAACCATCAAAATCAAGGATGTAGTCCGATGATATATCCTTTAACTACCGAATCAAAATATAAAACTGTCCATTAGTTTAGGGGTTATATGAAGCACTCAAGGTCACATCTGAACCCATATCCTTTTCCAGCACTTTCCAAAACCGAGATTTGATTTTGGAATTTTGACCTGAAACAATAGAATATGATATTCCATGAATCTTGAGGATACCCTAAATATATATCCTCACTAGATCATCAACATAGAAGGTCTCCTGGATCAGTAACACGTGACTGAATTTGGTAAACATATCTATGACCACCCACATTACATAGTTTCCTCTATGAGATATTGGCAATCTTGTAAAGAAGTCCATGGTGGCATTTTTCCATTTTCACACACGAATGGATAAGGGATATAGAAGTCCAAGAGGTCATTGGTGCTCAACCTTCACCTATTAATAGATGGAGAACCAAGTTATGAAGCCTATTGTATTCCTTTTCATAAATAGTTACAAATAATATTGATGGATATCATTTTATATCATTTTTATCATGGATATAACTTCAAAAAGATAGGCATATGATTCCCTCATCAACTCATCTCATATAATGGAAATCACCAAAACACAACCTTCATAGAGCATGGTCTCACATCCATCATTGACACACCTCACATGTATGTTCTCTCATGTGATGATCTACCTTAGAATGAGGCCCTTATAATATGATAAATGATGCATCTGAACCTATTCCAGGAGAGTATGTCACTATGAGATCTTCTAAAACTAGTTTTCTATGATACTCCTTGACCTCTAGATGTAGCTCAGAAAGCATATCCATCACCATCCACCCAAATATGGCCATGTTTATGGATTGTGTGTTCATTTTCTAGCTCAAAGAATCTTCCACAATGGAACATTTACTTGGTGTATAAGAGAGATCAAAATTGAATGATTCTTAGAATTCCACTCACATAAAAATCCTAAAATTAAATTCATGTTGTGTTGAGATATATTTTCATATTTTTTGAACTATGTAATCAATGAATTAATCTCACAATTTATAGTTTTTTCCTACAAAAATGATGATTCACCACAACATGTAACTCAAGTTCATTTGTAGAATGGCTCCTCTTTTGATGGCTCACCTAGAGAGATCAATATACTATGAATCAAGCACTATTCAATATAACTTCACACAATTCAATCCTTAATGCAGTACAATACACTATATAACCCTTTCCCAACTCAGGTAGAATCAGAATTGGTGATGATATGAGTCTTCCCACTAACTCAAGAAAAAACCATATCATAAGCTTCATACTATTGGAACATCGCACATTTATAGTCGGTGTTGTAAGAGGTGTTTATATGTGGGAGGATTCCCGGTTTAATCAACTATAATAGCCAGCAAGACCTAAAAATCAATATATATATCAAAAAAATTCATGGGATGCTCCGATAAAAACAAAATTATCATCTTCTCGAGGTCAATAGATATGCCTGCATCTGATATGGTATTCCCTAAGAGGTGAACTATAATGTCCTAGAAGTGGAATTTACTGAGTTTCACATATATCTTGTTCTCTCTTAGTTTACTCATCATGATCTAAAGAGGGGCTTCCAGGTCGTGTCTAGTGTGCACGTACACCAAGATGTCATTTAAAAATACAACCATGATGTAATCAAGATACATGTGAAAGAACCAATTCATTGAATAAAAAATAATGTAATTATGTTCATCAAATTGAATGAAATAACCATGTACTCGTACAAGACGATGTTTCATAAGAATGATGTAATTGGTATATATGATGGCCTTATGAGAACATGATGATAGTCCAACCTCAAACTGATCTTGGAGAAAATATTTTATCCATAGATTAGGTAAAAGAGTTCATATATATGAGGTAGTGGATAATGGTTATTCACTATAATCTAATTCAACTGCATAAAATCTAGACACAACAAGAGGGTACCATCTGCCTTCATGGCGACATGATAAGTGAAACCATTGATGATGTTCTAGGTTGTATAAAACAATTTTTCACGATATCTTTAAGCTTATTCTTATTTTCCTAGACCTCTATAGGTTCCATCCCAAAGGGAATAATTGAAATTGGTGCCACACCCAACCATATCTCAGTGGTGAACTCTCTATATCTATCTAGATGTAATAAATAGTAATCATTGCGTAGGAAATCCCTATAATGATATACTATTAGAGGGAATTACAATGATGGAATCCCCTAATCGTTGATAATGAGAGTTGCTAACTGAGTTGTTACTCCACTAAGCCCAATTCAAGTAGGTCCATCTCAATTTTCATGGATATCACATTCACCCCTGTGGATTTAGGTGTTTCCATTAGGTGATATAAAATACACTCATCAGTAATAGAAACCCACTTGGGTGTTATAAGGAAAAAGACATTCCATAACAAGAATGACTGCGAAAAAGATCCTCTCTTGGATGAAGGAACTATTGAAGAAATGAAACCTTACTATCTCAATCTGGAAATCATAAAACTACCATACTACCTCTTTTCATACCGCAAACAAGGTGTCGAGAGACATTATGCCACATTAGTACTCAATATCGGGACCATGAATTTCTGAACACACATCCGATCGGAAAGAGCATGTTTCACCAATATAGAAATGGGAGTAAAATAATGTAGAGGTCACTATAATAGTACCTATAACATTATATGGCCTTAGACACATCTCATATGAAACTAGATTCAATACATGCATATGTACCAAACATTGACCCTAGTATGCTTTTCAAAAAACCTGATAAAATCCACTCTTCTGACGTTAAGGATTCTGGAACTAACTCCGTCATCCATGACCACTAATTCATCATCCTGATCGGATGGTAGGACACCAACTCCTATATGTATAGGGAATTGCAGTTTCTATCCCTGATAGAGGTTCTTATACAGAATCTCTACCACTAGATGCAGGGGGAAAATAATGGAATAAGTGATGAAGATAACCCATCATGCCCTAAGTGTGTCATTCAATCTGGTTCCCTGTGCATTTGCCTTCTTATGGGTAGGTCTTCCATAGTGGTGACATACAATATAACTTTCAGTGTGTGTATCATGGTTAGAATTGACCCCATGTCATATCTCATATCGGCACCATTGAATACTAGAGGAACCATCAACATTTTTCGTAACTAAACTTCACTAGCTCCCAGAATGAATTTTGATGATATTGTATTCCCTAGTTAGGGTAAGTTAAATTTCGATTTCATAGTATTCAACCAAAATATGTCCACATAGGAGTGTACAAAATTCACAAATCCATACTCAAAACGCCTTGATAAAGTTTATTTTTCACCCATCAGAGATGGAGAAAAACATTAATTCTCAGTGTATTGAGCATAATACTGACAAAAGTTTGTTGAAACCTACTGAATATTCATGATCTTATAGGCTCGAACTGGTCTCCAAGAACAAAAAAATAAGTAGTCCTAAAAATATATATCGAATAATGCACCGATCATACCTCGGTATCGATATAACCGAGAGATGCCACCATCCTAGTCCTAGACAGTGTCAAGAAACACATAGTTACCATGATTGAACATCCTTACTACATGTCTCTCTAGATGATCTATGTTTGAAACCATTGACTCTAACCATATCTTTTCAGTAAGAGGTTCTCAATTCTTAGAGAACATGGGAGGATGTTGATACTAGGAGTCCCATGTAAGCTCTTCTATACTCAGGGAAGGCCAGAGAGCACCTAGAATAGATTTCAAAAATCTGAGAAAACTATTCCTAAACTAAGCATCAATGCCCATTGGAATATTAGGAGGAGGTTCCTTAGGTGGAACTAGTGGAGATATCATGGCTAGATCAGGTGCCACCACATATAAAGTGTGATCATCACCACTCTATTGGTCTAGATCATGAGGAAATCACAGTGGAACTGATTAAAAATTTCCAAATCCCTTACTCATATATGATGTATAACATATAGGGAATGGATATAAGAAATTAAATAAAGAGGACATGTACATAGTCTGCATATGTGAATAACACTATGGATGTTATGCTCTTATAGCTAAGCTTAGATATAGGTAATGACCTCAAAATGATCACCAAGAACATGAAAATCATAGCATACTACCCATTACTAAAGTAGTGTGAAGGAAATTGTAACAATTATTTATATAAGCAGTTTACTTTCATTTAAAATGTTGTTTTCAAATTAACCCCCTGATACATTTAACCCCATTTCACTTTATATGAATTAGGGGGATCACCATTCCAATTTATAAAAGAACACACACATCATGAGTTGATATTGGAAACCACATAACCCAAAAAACTACATATACATGAAGGTCCAATTTGTACATATCTATAATTGTAATAATACAGGGATTACATGACATAATAAATAATCACATGTAAAACAATCAATGCCCAATGAATTTAAACATGGAATGGCATAATGCATGACATTTTAAATCATGTTGTTCCACGTATGACACATGTATTTTATATTCCATAATTTCATAGGGATAAATAATATAAATGATCATTACAATCATTTCAATTTTATTGACAACATATTTTTTTTTCAACCAATAATGAATTCATATCTATTATAAATGGAATAATTAATCAATAAAATATCCAAACCCAAAGAAATTGGGTTTCCCCTGTACATGGGATATATACATCTAAGCATTTAGTATGGTTTGAATTCCAATATCCTTGTATCCTTTCTAAATCGAAATATTAATACAAAAAGAAAAAAAATTCACCAATAAAAATATGTAGTATCCTACCCTAGGAACTACTAAATAGTTCCCCGAGACTGTGGCTATAGGACCTGAAGCACATCTCCCCGAAGGCCAAAGGCATCCGACTAGCAGTGATGAACAAAGGTGTTTCTATGGCAAGACTATTCTCTCATAGATCAGTGTAGGTTCAATTATATAAATAGATAATAAATAGAAGAAGCATATCGATTAAACAATATAATAAAGAGTAATGAAGAAGGAAACCATGAAAAATTAGCATGCAGAAGATTAATAACATTACTATATACAATATTATAATGTTCATGATGCTATAAAAATATGACTGTTGGGGATACAAGGATAGAAATCCTATACAACAAGATATCAAAAAAGTTAAAAAGGGGGAAAATATATTCTTAAGCAAATTGATTATAGGGATGGTCTTCGGCCCTGTGATTCATCCAAAATCAATAAATAATCAAACAATAGATGATATATGATTCCACTTTTAAATGAATGAATTCACAATTTATACTCCAGTACCAAATGACACTTGGGCATGTTCTGAGATATGAATCCTTGTTGGTTAGGACCAACAGTGTCTATGATGATCCATTCTGAGAAACAAAATCAATAATGGTGTGCTGTAAAAATAAAATCTATGTAATAACCAAATAAAATCAACCAACTCGGTCATGGTTCCAAAAAGGACACCCGATCCATACCACCCTCTCCTACCTAAGACAAATGTTTAAAGATGTAATAGTGCTTGTCAATATATATATAGACACACACATAGAGAGATATATATATACATGTGAAAACGTAAAAAAGGATACTTAGAAATATATTCCCCTAATATCGTGCTCAATCTTAGCATCACATTTCCATATATTCACACAAGTGGGATAATAATAAGGATAGAAACATCACATGTTCACAATAAATCTCATGATAGTTATAAGGTATGAATCTCATATGTGAAACCAAACAATCCAACCATCAATTTGGAAGGTGGAGTCTTGATCCCATACATGGAAATCTAAAGAAAATCCCCAGGGTCACTATGGGTATCCCCAATATAACCCAATACCTACGATTCTGTCTATGAAAAACCATATGTAGTTTCTTGTATCATTCATGGAAGGTGACATTGAGCATGTTCCAAGTATCTCCCTGGAGGGACATGATATCACTCAAGGCATGGCATATCCATATTTCCAAATGGGTTTATCCCTAGTTTCTCCCTTGGGAACAAGCCTGATTCATAATTATAAGTAAATTTATATAGGAATCCCATAATGGAATGTCAGAGCATCACTCCTGGAGCTTTAATAATTTTTAACCAATAATGGAAATTCCATCCATGGAATACTTATGTCGGGATACATTTTATATCTTGAACTGTATCATGTTAGCATAGCAATCCAAATATATAGAACATGAAAAGAATTTATAATTTCATTCCATAAAATAAACATAACAATCCTAAAGCCATAAATTTATTAAATTAAGGAAAATTAAAATTAAATAATTCTTATGGAGTGGAATGAAGCATTAAAATATAACTGTGCATGAGAATGAATCATATGCAACAAGTAGTAACATGTAAACATTATATGTATTCATTCGAATTCCCATATCTCGAGCTAACAAGATTTCTACTAATAATGAAAGTTCACATGACAAGGAAATTATCTATGGTATCAATTTAATAAGCACATGGCTTGGTATATTGAAATAGGAATATGAATTGTCTTAGATCATTAACAATTATTAAAATGAATATACAAAGGCAACTGATATTTACATAATAGGAAATCATTAAGAATAAGCTTCACCATTCCAAATAAGGAATCCAACTCAATGTTTATCATTTTTCTCTACCCATTTTATTACCTAATGAATTTAGCTTATTGTAGTACACACACACACATTGTGGTTAAAATTTAGTATGGGTAAAAAGGCCATAGTGTATGGATACAACCTAGCGATGACAGAAAAGATGGTGAAAATCCTATGGATGTGTTTTTTTCTTAAGATAAGGTCAGTAAAGGCTCAGAAAAATAGTGTAATCAATTTAACATGTAATAAAAAATCATTGAAATATGTTCTTGTGTGAAGAAAAATATAGTTTCTAATAAAATAAAATGAAACAAGTGGTAAAGATCATAGGCCACATACAACTACATCATAACACTACCATCGTCTAATATAAATCCTTCATTCAACATAAATAATGGATAATTTTTCTTAACAAAACCTAAAAAACTAGGAAGAAGAATGTTCTCCAAAAAAGTACAACAGATAGATGAGATAACTAGAAATTGATGTGGTGTGGGTGGTAGAGTTTACCATGGTATTTCAATATCTTCTAACAGTAATATAATCCAACCACTGAGGGGGATGAGTTGAAAACCCCTATGAGTGGGAGGAGGAGGCCACCACATATCATGGGGGAGAGAATAATCATATGTAGAAGAAGAGGGATGAGAATAAACGTGGATAAAAATGTCATTAGGGGAAAATGGAATTTCACACTCAAAATACACTACACATAGTTTCAATGAACTAGTTTCAAAACTGTACATGAAACATGTGCCTAATTTTCCTTCAAGGGGAATACAACAAATTTAGCCCAATGATATGGATTATAGTGCACTACATATATGAATTTGGGCTCTATCCCAAATATGTATTATAATTTACAGTCAATAACCTATGGTCATAGGCTAGAAAAAAACCACGTGGCCCTCTACAAACCAATGTCTGCTGCCACACAGTTTGGGGAAATCATGTGGGATGGGCGGCAAGACATCATCTAACCAAGCAGTCCAGTCTGCTTCTTCCCTTTCTAGTTCTCAAGGATCTGAATGAGACCTAGATTGACCTGATTCCTCTATTAATCTATTATTAAATGATAATAGTACACTTTTAAATCATTTTAATATAAAAATTTAATGGTTTGTACATTTAGATAAATCCATGTTGTTACATTTCTACTATGACCCTCCGTTCACTTCTAAATGGGAACCTTCTCACATCCATTATTCACATAATTTGATCCATCTATTATAGAAAATAAATACTCAAAAACATTTCTATGTTCCCTACATAAACCATATATATTCTTTACTCCCCCTATACTAATCTTTCATGGCATAAGTTTTGATACGATAGATGTATCTTAAAGAATTAGTAAAAATCATAACAAAAATTGTTAAATTTTATTCATTAGTTATCTTTTAATTTCATAATGTATTTATCAAAAAATTATGTTACAAATATTATAAAAATAATGATACTTTATTTTCATAATGTATCAACCATTTATTATCCCTTTTCCATCAAACTATGTGTGAAAGTATCACTAGTGTCTACGCGAGGACTATTGCCTTTGTATAGTTATATGATTCATGTTTCATTTACACAATTCATTGGTTTTTATTATTATGTATTTAATATTCACATATAATTTTTATGACATAATTATTATTTTCGAAATATAATATCTAATTAACCTTCTAATAGTAACATCTATTCTTATACTATAACACCGTTGATACAAATGTATGTACTACAATCTATATGAAGTAATGTGATTTATTAATTATTTATTATTTAAAAATATGATAATTATAATATATAAAATTAATAAATATGATATAATAATTATTATTATATTTTTAATTATCATTTGACTTTATTTCATTCCATTCATCAAAAAGTGGAATGATCCGTCATTTATATGTTTGTATTATCATCTCGTTGTACCGATGAAATTAATTTTCCATCCCTAATTCATATGATTGATTAAAAATATTTATATAATTAATATATATTTTATTTATATCATGAATAATTTTTTGAATATTATGTAACTGATCAATGATTACGGAATATAATATATTAACATATATTTTCATGATAAATATAACATTTTACCCATTGAAATGATGATTTCAATAATATATTATTAGTAAAAAGGAATTGAAATGAAATAAATGAATCATATATGATTTTAAAAAATTGAATATTATTTTAATATAAAATGTTTTAAATATAAATATATGATAATTGAGGATGTAGTCCTTAAAAATAATGTGATGCATTTGTTAAGGGTTCTTCATCTCAATATTGTTTCGTTGTGACATAGTTGATGTTATGCACCAATTTATGTATATATGATGTATATACTACCCATTTTCATTTTTATATCATTAATACATCCAAATTAATATTAATTAAAGTTATAATTAATATAATTTCATTCATGGGTCTTCAATTTGAATGTTATCAATATTGAAAGTGTTTATTGTCTCAAATTGTATTCATCAGGGCATACTTAATATTTTACACCAATATTATTTTATGAGGTGTATCTACATAGAATTTGATATTTTATGAAACAAACTAGAATGTTTCAACTCAAAAACTCATCCATGAGGGTGCACTAAATGGTGATTTACCAAAAAACAAATAATAATTCTTTTATAACAAAAAAAATTTAATTTTAAAGAGTATGAGGTAAAAGAAAACAACCAAACAATGATACATATAATATAAATTACAAGGGTCTAGAACAGTTAGTACAATAAGTAATGTCTATGGTATGCTCTATGTGACCATAATTTACATGCTTAGAGAAAATAAATTGCTCTCCTTGTCAACCCTTTCATCTTTGGATAATGAGAATAGTTATATGAAAATTCAACCGAAGGAAGATTCTTCTCCTAGAAACCACCTAAATCATCAACACATGATCAGATAATATACTCAATAACCTAAATATATTTATTATTTTACCCATCCATATGTTGATGATAATATAAAATTGGAATCCATATCTTCATGTAAACTGTCAAATACCTAGATGTGAACCATGGGTGCCTTTATGAAATAATCGTAGTGGGAACCCCATGAATCCTCAAAACCTCTAAACCAAACAAGTTACAGAGCTACTACACCTTCATAGTCACCTTAATAGGATAAATGATCCAATTACATAATATGATTAATGTTAACACAAATTTAATCCTTTCCACCGGGCGTTCATGTTAAACCAATTTTAAAATCGATGTATTTATCATCCCCATTCCATAAAAATGGGGATTAGTTACAAAAAATCATCAAGTCTCTAGTGCTAAACCTTAATACACTAAAAATTATTGCATTGTGGAACAAAATATACTATTGAGTGAACCACTAATGTCTTAAATGATGATAAATACTCATATAAAAATGTTGAATTTACCAATAGAACTGGGCCCCACTATCCATCAACAAATTTCTCTGAGAATTTATAGTAACAAACCTTCTATGAAAAAAAAGAAACATTTGATACCTAGACAACTCACCTATGATATCCCCATCATTTATGATTTTACCAGAGCACTTAAAATTAGTGTCTCACACTCTCGTGATCGAAACCCACTAATCTAATAATTATTCAAACATTACCAAAACAAGTAATACATGTAAACCAACCTCACCCACTCCAAATCCCATATCATTTAACAAACTCATTGAAGACCATTCATCCATAGATTTATTTGTGGATTTATTTGTTAATTTACTTGTCAATGTATTAATATACACATTAAATTTTCCAAGGGTATAACATTTTTAAAAAATGAATGTATGATGACACTAAATCCATTATTTATTTTGCATGTTTAGCTCCCCCAGTGTTATGAAATACTCTAAGATATTATGATCAATGTGTAAAATAAAATACTCCCCAATGGGATACTAACACAATGTTTTGAATGAATTTATAAAATATTCCAACTCAAAATTTTATGAATGAACGTTATTTTTAAGAGGGAATAATTTTTTCAAAACTAAAAGAAAACAATTTCTTCTCTTATATCAAGAAACAACCAAACCCCATATATGAAGCATCACATAAAACATCATATCCAGAACATATTTTTTGAAGTATCAAAAATGTTAATGAAGACAAACTCTAATTCAATTAGTCAAATTATCTATAACACATGACATCATATTCAAACATAACACCCTTGGGAGTCAATAATTAAATTTAAGAAATATTCTTGGAGAATTATTGAATAATCCACCTATAATACATTGCGAAACCCGGGAATCTCTAGATATCAAACACATTTTTTGACTTATCCAAATATTTTAGTGAACATATAATTTCAGGATCTACTATAATAATTATATCAGATATAACATTCCCCCTAAAAAGTCACTTATTGGATACAAAATACACATATAAAAGAATACCTTACAAACAATTTTATTTATTATTCTATGGATGAAATATAAATGTTACTGGTTCTCCTCATCTGACCTAGTTTAAATTAATATATCATCCACAAACATGACTATGAACATGTACATGAACTGATGTTTGATTTTATAGGTTAAATATGGTAATGAGATATGGTCTGGGGGTCAATAGGAGAGAATAAAAATAGTAATCAAATAAATTATTTAAATTAACATTAACAATAAATTATTATAGAAAACTAGCATCAGGAAAGGACGATAACATAGTGATGTTTTTTATAGAAGATCAATCTCACGTGGGAAAACTTTGGTATTATACCTTTCTACTCATTATGTGATACATTGTCGTAATAAAATTATTAAGGGGGAATCATAACCCAATTAAATAATCTTTTTTTAGTATAGGTATTACCGTAATACATAGATTTTTATTGGGAGTCACAACATAATTACCTGTCACGACTTTAAATATCATGAGATGACCCAAGCGTTATAGAATTAATAATTCCAGGGTCACAACCCAATGAAATATAAGATGATTAATGAATTTGAGTGGAAATTAAAAATAGTAATTAGGGAATGTATGTTGGGTATAGGAAGTAGTGTTATAAAATCATAACCCATAATGAATTTTCAAATTAACACTGAAAGTATAGGAACTCATTTTTCAACAATAAATATTTCTTATCATGGAAATAGTAGTTGTTGAAGATTTAAATCAGAAAATTGGATTTTTTATATGTTACATTGGTGGAAAAATATAATGTCTTAGATGTTATCAAGTGTATTCGATTACGTGTCATGGAACCTATAAATATTTTTTATAATAAAAACCCATGAAAACCCATCATTCGGAAAAGAAAAAAAATGAAAAAAATATAATTATTGGGGAGAGAAAATATTATCCTTCAAAATAATAATAAAAAATGTTATTTTAATTCAAAATAAAAAAGGTAAATTCAAACCATTTTGATTAACCCGTTAAATAAAAATAATTCAATGTAATCTCATAAAATTCAGAAGACTATTTAAAAAAATATTAAATACATTATAATTTAACGTAGTGTGTAATTTTAAAAATATGACTCTAATAAATTAAATACCAAATATAATGTCTAAATATATTCAATTTAATTGAATAAAAGTTTATATAATAGATATTAAAGGAGGATAATTACAAATATTTAAACATAAATATTCTATAAATATGTTGTATGTGTACACATGAATAAACATTAAATTAATACAAATTTTAAAAAATATGAAAAAATATTTAAAACACACTACATGGATTAAATGTAATATATATTAATTTTAGAAATCAATTATATGATTAAAAAAATTAATATAAGTATAAAGTTCATAAAAATATAATAAATGACAAAATATTGAGAAATAATGAAAAAATTAAAACAGTAACTAGTGGAAGTATAAATACATAAAGAATTCATATTTTTACTTAAAATTACATAAATTAATACATTGAGGTATCAAGAATCTGCTACCATTATAGATCTACCACTGAGATAAAAAAATGATCAATTTTTAGTTTAAAAATTAAATCCACCACTAATTATTAATATTGATCCACTATTAGTTATAAGAAATACTACACCATTTTCTATAAAAAGAAATATAGTTATGGTTTAAAAAATTATCCATGTATTTCAAAAATTGGTCTACCATAGGTTCAAAAAATGATCCACTTTTAGTTAAAAAATTGGCGCACCATTTTTTCAATTAATTCTAAACCAGTGGGGAAAAATTAGCCCCCGTTTAAAACAAATGACACATACCTTCCAATAAATGATAAAATTTTGGGTGAAAAAAATGATCCAACATTGGGGTGTAATTCATCTACAATTGTATATATAAATTGACAAACCATTGGCATCAAAACTCATCTACCAATGTAATTGTTACATATGAAAATGAGCTACCATTTAAAGAGAAAAAGTGATATCATTGTAAGTGAAAATGAGCTATTGTTGTCTGTGAAAATGACATATCATTGGATTTGAAAACGAGCTACCAAAAGAAGTAATTTAAGATACAATTACTGTACTATTGAAGGATAAATTAGTCATGTAGGAAGAGAATGGATTTATGGATGATAACCAACGGAGAAGAATATTGATAGTGTATTATATAAAGGAAGGAGGATGGAGGTAGGAGATGATGAACATTGATAATTATATAATGTAAAGAATATAATTAAATCTTTTTTTTTTATTTTAAAACATCTAAATGACTGAATTAAAATTATTTCTTAAAAAATTAGTTCAATAATTTTTTTATAAATTTTTAATGAATCAATAATATATTAAATTCAAAATTATAGAAGTTTATATCCTCAAACTTATGTGAATAATTTATTGGAATAATCTTGAAAACATTATAATAATTTTTAAATTTTTAAGGCATAAAAAATGGAATTTCTATATTTTCAAGTAGTTCAATTAAATAGATAATATAATATTATTTTTCTAAATGAACAAATAGTGATCAATTTTTATGTGAATGGAATGATATATCAAGGAATCAAAAAATATTTCAAATTATAGAATATAAATTAATCCAAAACTATGGACTGATATTTGATCATTCATTTCACTACTTTAAAAATAAATTCATACATCAATTTATTCATTTAAAATGTATATAAATGTGTTAAATTTAAAATGGAACATGTTTATAAAAAATATATTAAGTATAATAAAATTTTTAATTGAATAACTATAGAAAAATAGAATGAATTTTAAACTGAAATTATTTAATAAAACAAAAATCAGGTATCACATTCAGATCAAAATTTGAAAATTATTGGTATTGAATTAGAATTCATGAAGTTTTAATAAAATATATTTAAACATTTTATAATTAATATCAAATTTTAATTATAATATTATGATCAATATAACATATATTGTTTTGATAAATATATAGAGATGTTTTAGAATTTATTATCATATAAAATAATACAATGGATTTTCAGAATTAAAAAGATAATATAACATATAGTAAAACAAAAAAAATGCATTCACATACACACAAATTATATAGTTTACCAACACCATGAAATAAAAACTAGAATTAGTGAGAAAAAATAACTTCATTGGAATATAAATATCCCTATACAAGCTCCTAAACAGATTCATTTGAATATCAACTTCTTAGATTATAAATATGTGGTTCATTGACCAATGGATTATCTCTGAAAACAAAAAAAGACCCAATAATTTAATGAAAGGGATCATTAATCCATGTAAATGGAGATATTTTTTATACAATCATCTGGTCTATAATTTGATAATCCAAAAAATTTATGATAAAACCATCTCATTTCTTGTAAATGAGGACTATATGATATGATATGTCCATGGTAACTTGTTAGAGATAATAAATCTCACAGCATCAACATCCCCAACCACTATCTTTTGTTCCATTAAATCTATAGTTCCAATGAAATAAGATAGAATAGAAATGTTAATTTAAATAGGAAGTAGGATAATAATGAACTCAACCAATCTCAATATCTGTAGCTCGTAAAATAAGTAGGAATGATATGTGAAACACACTAATTACAGTAGGAAGTAGGTGGCTAAATAGATGAACATTAATATACCAAAACATATTCAAAAATTTTAATGAAATTATTAGTCACAATTGAAAAATTCCTCACCATCCTAGTGTTGAAAACATTAGTATATACTCATTACTGAGAGGGGGTGGGGGAGAAAACATGTTGGGATCATTTTCTCCAAATTATACTTATATCCCTTTAACCTATTACACATATTCTAATCCTTATTCTATTATTCTTGTATTTTTCTCATATGAAAGAATGTGGCAGTTGGTAAAGATGGAACACTGAATTTTTTAATGTTTCACTACTCAATAAGTGTAGATAGTCCATGGAATGTCTTGGAAATAATATAATACAAAAAAACCACTATAAAATAATCCTTCAAACATGGTATTATAATATATAAAAAACCATTAACTAACATTGAACTATATTAAATCAACAATATTTTTTTACATCTATTATATAGTTATTTATATATCATCTGGAGACCATATTCAAAATATTTTAATGTAAATTGAAAAAGTAATAAATAATTCTACTAGATGTGACTTATAATAGATATTATAGTTTAACATTGTTATCGCACAAACTTATTTACATTTTACTTACATAGAAACATACATGAAGCTCTTCATTTTCATTATAAAAAAACTAAAATAATTAATATCATCCTATTATTTTTCCTAAGAAAATAGATATAGATATTATTCTCTTTATCTCTTTCTAGAATCAGAAAATTCATTTCGTATTATTAAAAAAATTTAATGTTCAACTTAATATCATCAAATTTAATTATTATTTAGTTAGAATGATAAGAATTTGTATTAGAATAGTTATCTCAGAATTCATCTTCGACCCAAATTTTAATAAATTTAATAAATATTAGATACTCTCTTTTTCTTGTGGCCTTAGATTAAAAATAAAATGAAATAGTGTAATAATGAAATTTTGTTTTTCTTTGATACACAATATCAAAAAAATTTATTTTATCGGTTCCCAATTATTATTCATTAATGAAATTTTTAACTACAAGATATCTAAGAATTACAAAATTGGAGATATTAATTTGTAACGTTATATTCTAAATTGGTTGAAATTTATTCCTTTCCAAAATTCAAACATATTATATTTTTCATTTTATTTTCTTATCAATTACACTTTCCACATTTGAAAAGACATTGTACATCAAATATTAAATCTCAAATCTTATACATGAATTATTTATATACATTCATGTGAATATAATGTCTTGTCCTATGTACAAAGGATTTGTTTTTTCTAAAAACATCTCTTACAATGGTGAGTATTTTACCATCATCTATTTACTAGATTTATATGTGAGTTTAATATCTTATTATATTGTACAAGGTTTTAAATATAGATAATACCCTTAACATAACCCAATGAATGTAATTAACTCATTAATTAGCTATCATAATAAGTTCTTAATGAAAAAGATGATTATATGTTAAACTCAATCTCATAATATCTTAATCTCTTTTTTAATGTCTTGAGTGGGAGTGTTGATATTCAAGAGGTTAAGAAACCTCTTCGTGAAAGTTGGGTGTTTCATTGAACTCCATCATAAAAAAGTGTACTGAACTATGTTTATTCACATATCCAATAGACACATGAATCAATAGACCCTTTGTAACTGAAATCCCCAAGAATAATATTTTTTAGATAAACAATACCTCTAATGGAGATCATGAGAGAAAACTTCTCGGTCTAATCTTGTATCTTGGGTATTTATATGTGACTAAAAACCAACATTGAACTACAAAATAACCAAAAAAATAATACTATATCAAATCATGTATTGAGTTTTTAAATATCTCCACATTATTTTAGTATTTCCCTTCTAGATTCCATTTTTTTGGATTCTATTGATAAAAAAATTAAGACTTATTTGGGATAAATTACTCATGTGGATGTGATGATGATCACATGCCTCAAATAGTATGAATTTAGGTTTCTGAACACCTAAAAATAATTATATATCATCCTTTGAATAGGTAAATTCATTATACCATTGACTTCATTCACATTGTATACAAATTCTCGATGATAAGGTATATAATAATCTTATGAAATCAGGAAAAAAAATAATAATCTTGAATACATTCAGGGATCCCTAAATCATGAAACACTATAGTATAAATGAATCATTTTATATTCAATGGTTGAATAGTAAAATTTTATTATTGAGATTCAATGGATTTATACTGATTAGCTAAACATTATATATCTATAATTTTTAAAAATGGAATAATATTGTGCCACAAGAATTCATACTGCATATAAATATTACATTTTTGGTCATTCATTTGTAGGAATTTTCACACTAACTGATCTTTTATGATGGTACTGAGGTTTTGAACCTGATAAACTATGCACAAACACTAAGAATTTGGGCCATGATAGTCCATTTCACCACCCACATGTGTCGTGACACTCTATTTCTTAGCAATCCCATTATCCCCTACCACCATATATCCCCATGCATGGACTATCTCTCACGTGGTTTATTATAGTTCATATATGTTTTTTGATTCTTCCCAATTTGTGTGGTTATGGTTGGGATATTTCCTAATAAAATTAGAAAAAACATTAATACATATATTAATTTTATGTATATTGATTAATAAAATTTTATTCTTCTTCTTTACAAACATCAAAATAAAGAACATTAAATAATAAGATTGGTCGTGGACATCTCATTAATTCATTATTCCTTATCATTAGGAAAAATATTACTTTTTTGTATCCATAAAATCCCTCATATTATCCATTTTAAATTTCATTCCAAAGAGCTCATCATTATCCAATCTATATTATCCTCATCATACCAATTATTGGAAATAATGTGTCACCATTCAGTCAAGTCATGGAAATGAAAATTAGTTAAACAATTTTCTTAGATTTATAAAATCAATGCCTTCAGAATAGTTTCCTTAACAAAATTATGCCAAAGTACTTTTTTGTTTATACATCAATCCATTTTATAATTAATTTGATTACAAACATAGATATCTTGGATACATATATTCTATTAACTTTATTAATTACCACATATTCATTAAATTGACATCAATGAAATATTTCAATATCATTGATGACCATTTAATCCAAATAACAAAAATTGAGAACAAATACAACAAATACACTACATGAGTGCTTCACATACATATCTCAAATATCAATAACCTTGAAAAACATAGGAGACACCATTTACTAATAAGTATTGATCTCGGATGTGATAACAGTCGATATGGAACATAAAATTGATATTCCAATCCATGATAATAATAATTTTGGAGACATCAATGTCAAGAGAAATGAGTCCCACACCAATTCAAAGTCAGAAACTGTCTCCCAATAAGCGGGACATTTGAAACTATGTTTATATGTCTTTAGTAAAGGTTTGGATATATTATCAATAATAACATAAGTTAGAAATGAATACACAACACATCAACTAATATTAATGATACAATTTAATGAGTAACCCTTGTATCAAATAAATATAGTAACATAGATGATAAAATAAAATCAATACCTCTAATTTTACTTCATTTGTTCATAAAATTTATTTGGTCCATAATATTCTATGAATATTATTCTGGTCTAATCTATACCCTGGTCTTTTATAAGCGCATGAAAATCCCCCTTGGCCTGAGAATAATACCCACCTGCCTTGGGAGCTGTTGAATGAATATGATAATCCTAAGTGAATGTGGTTATATAATTACTACCTCGATAAAATCTTATACAAAAACACTTTTTATGTAGATAATGTCAACAATGATGAAAACTTCATGACACATTAATACAGTTAGTGTTTGTAAGTCTTAGACATCCCAAATGATAAAAAACATAATTCAAATGTCACGATTAATCCAATAAAACTGGTCTTGAAAAAAAATTGAATATCGTTGTGTTTCTATTTATATCCATAGGACACACCCTAAAAATTTCTACACCCACTGATGCTCATTATAATCCCATTTCCCAACTATGTCTTCCTCAACTATAAATATCTTTTCCACTACTTCTATAAAGTTCAAAATGAATAAGATAATCACTATGTACTGAATATTGGCCCCCAAAACTATCTCAAAACTATTAGCCTTAGTGTTATTATTTATAATAAGATCAGGTGCTGGGTTAACTAACTCAACAAAACATACAGAATACTCCAATACTATATTATCACCATACTTTATGGACATAAATTCCTAGGAAATCACCACGTGAATCATTTCTATATTAAAAAGATGGTTGAATATTTTCTTAAAATAAATATTTTCAATAAGCTCATATAACATATCATTCAAGATAGAGTCCCATTATCTCAATCGTGTACCATTAATATTTTATGTGGAAAACCTCACCTTAGTGTCCATAATAATTTTTTTAAAGATGAAGATCCATTGAATTCACACTTCAAATAACTGGGGAATATCATCAACATGGAAGATCGTTCAATTATTCATTGTAAATTATTATCCATGATCCTCCACTAAAACATGGTGTGTAACACCAACCTAACCTAAAGAATGAGTTATTTTGATTATGGATTGCACTCATGAATGGTCTACTGGGTGAACATCCTGTGGAAATTTTATTAGAGCTTCCTCACCTGGATTCCGAAGTGATCTTCTAAGAGGCATTGAAAAAAAATATAATACTGAATCATATTATGATAATATTTTAAAATGATAAGACCAACTTCATGTGCAACAACTTGAAACATTATAAATGAAATTCACTTTTTGAATGAATGAATGCATTTTTAAGTAATAAAATTAAAAATATAAATGAACAAATTTGGTTATTTTGAACGATTAGAAGTCATATCCTATCAAACATAAAATATCATTAAGCATAGTAAGTTTTGATAATAATGGAATAGTAATGTGACCATTAGGATTATTATATTAAGGCCAATGACAAAGTCCAATTGACATAGAATGATGAAGTGATGGACTCAACCAGAAAGAACATATCGTATGAATCGCATTAATCCTAGATTATGATAGAGATAAAATTAATTTAATTTAACTTGACAAATAATAGGCTTGATTCCATAATAAATCATGAGAGATTCCATTTATAGAAGAAGTCAAACATCATCGAGATCACACCCCAAACCAAGTTTGATGAACAACCACATGAAAATCGCACCATCTCACAGCATACCATTATGGAATTAATTATTGTAGTAAAGGGATATATATCCAAAAAATAACAATCTTAATGCGTATATTTTATTTTTAATAAGAATATTATAATAATTATCCTTTTTAATATTCCTTTTTAAATGATAAAATAATTATTTTGGGAAAAATGATTTTCGATATGATAAAAAAGAAAATATATTTTTAGGATATATACAATTTCAATCAAGAAAAACTTTTTTAATAAATCCACTATTTTTTTAAATAAATAATTTTTAATAAAATATTATTATTAAATAATAATATTTAATAATAATATTTTATATAATTTCACCATGTAAAAAGTAATTTTTATAAATGTATAAAAATTATAATTATTAAAAACCCATTATTATTTAATAAATGAACAATTTTTTTTGAATATCAATTATCAAATTTAGTTATTATTTTTTTAAATTAAAAATTAATTTTTATATTATCTAAAAGTCAATTTTTAATAATTTTCAAAAGCCATCGAATTTTTTGCTAAAATATAAATTCGGTAAGAATATACTATGTGTATTATGACATCATAATGATCCCAATGTGATGTAATATATTACATAACTAATAAACCTGACCAAATATATATCTCCCATTTAAAATAATGTGTTTTTAAAATTATTTTACAAATTTTAAAAACCCATAACGAAACCTCCCATACCTAAATTTTGTTTTATGCGGATAAAAGATTTTTATATAAACTGATGTATTTTATACAACAATTAGAAAATTATTTAAAAATTTTAGGATCAAATCCTTATAAATAATGAATAAACTCTTCTTGGGTTTAATTCTCATGATAAAACAAAAATATGTGTAATTTGGTTTTGATAAATTTCTAAAATAGAGTCCACAACATAAGTTTTGAAATTAATAATGAATTTTCTACTCTTTCGATATAAAACCCCAAAAAATGCAATTTCTCTTCACTTAAAACTCACTAAGCATCGAATTAATCTTATTTACCCTCAATATAATACTCCCATGGTCCCCCCATTCATATAACAATCTCCAAAAAATATTTTTAGAAGAATCCTTTCAAGGTAATTGGTATTCTAATCTTTATTGAATCAACATATTTATTTTATTATTTTGTTTTACAATTTTTCATATTATGATATGTTTTTCACATCCTTATTACTATCATTCTAATTTAAAAGTTATGAGACACCACTTTCACTCTCATTCACCCCACCCATAATATTTTATGGTCCATCGTTAAGCTAATGAAATTATCCTATAATATTCCGTGAAAAATTGTATAGTGAATAACCATCCCCATTTCCACCCAATGGTATTCATCTATATGTACATATCCTTAATTGATATCAGAATTCCCTGTATGTACCTCACACTCCTTAATCATAGGATTAAAATATATTAATGGAATCCTAATTTGGATTGATATTTATGGAACCGTTTTTCATGTACATGATATGTAATTGAAGTGTGGGACTCAAATCATATATACATCTAATTAATTGGTTAATATGTTATTCTATTGAGATGCCATGATTTCCCTCTTGGATCACTTGTACTACATAAACTTATTTTATGATTTATGTATTCCCATAATGGTGTTTATAGCTGATCCCATTTTTATATGCATCCCCTGGTTATCCCATATAAGTTAAGAAGAATAATGGAATTTTAGGAGCATGTCAAATAAGTATTCAATAATACCATTATAATCTTATTGGAAATTTTTATTATATATTCTTACTCTTCCAAACAAACTTGTCTTTATGATCTATTTGGATTTTATAATATGTAACTTTATGTTACAAATCAAGTATTAATGGGTAATAAAATATGGGTTCTTATAGTTGGCATCCTAGAAAATCCATGTTGTTAATCTGTATTAGGATAAGAAAACTCTAATGAAACCCATATTAATAGTTATAAACAGAGGAAAAATCACAAAATTTTGGTGAACTACATATTAAGTGGTTTCAATGAAAATTCATCCATGTATGGATACTACAACTGGATGTGGATTTGGAATAGTTTTACCGAGTTGTAATAACCCCCAAACGGTGAATTAATCTAGTCATTATCATCAACCTGTTCATGAAAGTGGTCCTTACTACACAAATAGTATTGAACACCCGTGGGATATTCATTGGTAAATAAACAATCTCTTTAAAAATAAATATTAATGGAATAAAATTCCCACAAGAATTTATATTTGGAATGTTATCATTGATAATGTAGATTTAACAAAAAAATTAATAGGTTAAGGAATATTATTCACTTATTAGATATCCTTTTAATTTTTATGGATTTCCATTAATGTGTTTCATAGTCTAAAAAATAAAATCCATATTTTTACCTTTAATTATTTGTCAATAGATGAAAATAGGATGAAAGAAGCCCGCATATAATGTTATTGGTGGTGTAATGACTACCCAAATGAAGTTCCAAACATGATGAGAACCAAATGAAGATATGATTTGATTATTATAAACTAACCATCACAAATTACAATAACAAACTAGAACGTAGTTACTCTATAAATACATCAAACACGAAAAGGACCACAACTCATGGATTTTCATGTGACAAAATCAATAATGGAATGCTGATTTAATTTACTAAATGATAAGAATTTTGAAAGAGGCACCATGTGGTATGTCTAAATGGAACTTGAAGATGTTTTATTTGTGTAAATATTGGGAATAATATTGAAACTATTCATTAAAAAATTAAAACATTAGATAACATTTTTGGTTGAAAAAACGCTTAATCAATATTATAATGAATATTTTTATATATTAAATGTGGGAAACCTAGCCATTATCTTCTGAAGTACTCTAATTTAAGGGATAAAGGGGATTATGATCACCACTTACCGTAAAGTGCATGGAAAAAATGAAGGAAATACACTTATATGGATCATGATGATGGAAGAACACATAATCTCAACATATGGGTTCTGTAATTATTCATGTATTTTAATTCATTCCACATTATCATGTCTAGTATTTTTTACAAGAAAATCAATTCACCACCCAAAATGATTTGGAATCATTGTGGAAAACATATATTATTATTGTATAAAAATATTATATTTCTAGGAATGATCTTGAGGAAAATATCATAATTATACCTTAGATAAATTTGATAAATTTTATGGTTTATAATATCTTAGCTTTTATAGAGCCAATAAATATATTTGGGAGAAGTAATTAACCGTCGATATCATGAAACACCTTCTAATACTAAAAAAAATCAAGGATGATGATGAGTCTTATTTGGTATAGTCATCTCAATATTGGATATAATTTACATATGTGAAAGGGTATATAGATCCCATTATCGAGAAAAAATAGAATATCATCCAAGATGACTTTCCAATTTAAGTGATTTTTTTTATTTGTTTCTTGATTAACTATGCATTCATCTTCTTAGACAAGAGGTTGAGTTCTCAATCGATCTCATTCCGAACTATTTTATAAAATATGATACTCCAATAGAACAATAGTTTTTTATGAATATGATATGAAGAAGTATGTGAAGAATAATATAGATACAAGGTTTATATGCCCATGTGATTCCACATGGGGTGCACCAGTCCCATTTTTTTATGATATAGGATGACTCAATGTGACTTTGTATTGATTATCGTGGGCTCCAAAAGTTAATGATAAATAGTAAGTATCAGATACTATATATTAATGACATGTTCAATCAAATACATGGATCCTAGAAGTTATCAATAGTGTATAATTAGTTGATTTATTATAAATAAATTGTGAAGGTGGTTGAAATACTAAGGTCTAAATCCCATTCAAGGTATAAGCACTATGAGTTTATAGTTTTTCCATTTTAACTTAGTAATGCCTCAATAATCATTATGGAAAAAATTTATAGTGTCTTCATTGATTACATATAAAAAAATATAGTGTTTATATATAAAATTTTTACCTAGAAAAAGATAATAGAGGAACATGAAAAGTATTAAAATGCCATACTATATGCCTTGTAGAAGGAACATTCCTATTCAATGTATCGTAAATGTGAGTTTTGGTTGGAGAAAAAAATGTCATTGGGTTTGTTATCACCCAAAAAAGTGATATATATGGTTCTATAAAAATTAATGCAAGTGAAAGGATATTGTAGAATTCCATATTTGATATAAATATATTGATTCAATAGATTGGTTGGGTACTATCATCCATTTATGAGAAAATTATCACACTCTTCAGTCCCACTAACCATGATAGTTAATAAGGTTGAAAAGTTCTTATGGAATGATGAATACGAGGAGAGCTATTAAGGGATGAATAAGAGGATAATTAATTCACCTATTCTCACATTATCCACAATTAGGGAGGGATCTGTGATCTATAGTGATACATCCAAAAAGTTTGTAGATTTTGTACTCATGCATGATGAAAAAGTGATCTACTATGCCTCCTAGAAATTAAATATCCATGAGAAAAATTGCAACCACATGATCTATATTGGACAATTGGGATCATTTCATAATGATTTGGAGACATTATCTCTCTATAGAATGGTTTTTCCTATATACAGATTAAGAAATCCACAAGTTTATTTTCACACCAAAAGAGAATAAAGAATTTATATCTAATAAATGATTATGATTGTGTAATCCATTACTATCCAAGGAATGTGAAAATGTGGAAGATTGTCCATATTAAAAGGATCAAACAACTCTACCATGATGAGGATTAAAAGGGATATAAATTCATGGATATAAAAAGAATGGACAAGTGAATAATAAAAAGATATAAATCCTATATTTTTAAATGACTACACTGTCATATATTCCCGAGAGGTTCATATAGGATCAGAAAGACTATGAGTTTGCAAAAAAATAAGCTAGTGAATATTATAGTGACCAAAATAAATTAGGATGGATTTTATTGCATGGATCATTGATATGTGTCCCATAAAAAGTATAATTAAAGAAAAAAATTGTGTAATAATTTTCTGTCTCATTATTTTCTATTCATCCATGAAGCACAATGATGTATAATGATTTGATTAAAACAGTATACTATAATAACATAAAAAATGTATATTATGGAATTTTATATAGATGAATGGAATACCCACATTTAAAGGAAGAATGATTAAAGTCAAAGGGAATGATGAATTTTTTTCCTATTCATGTATATAAATTGGGAAATAGAACTATGGATTTCATTATAGGACTCCCCAAGATATCACAATGAAATAATTCTATATGTGTGGTACTTGATTTCCTTACAAGGTTGTCCCATTTAGTTTTTATAATGAATTATTTATACATTTTCCAATTAACCAATATATAAATATTGAAGGTGGTAATATTTTATTGAGTTATATTATCTAATGTATCTGATCAAGATCTGAGGTATAACTTTTTGTTTTGGAGAATCCTTCTAAAGGTTCATAACTGAGATTTAACACTGCTTATCAAACTCAAATAGAGATTCAATAAGAAGGGACCACTCAATCTATAGAGGATATTATGATCTCATGTATAATTTTTTCCACGTATTCTTTTGTTAGTGTGTTTCTCTAATGGAGTTCTCATATATCAACGGTTTCTATTATGGTATTCAATTAACACCTTGTGTGGATATATATTGGACGTTATTTTAGAAAATAACACGTTAAGATGAAGTTGGAGTAAAGAAATAGGTGACACCTAATATTATCGATGAAGTACAAGAGAATCTTCTACCCGTTCATCATCATATTATATCCTCAAATAGTTCATAAGAAATATATACAAACAATCATTTATAAGACTAGGATTTTATTGTCAGAGGTAAAATCATCCTTCATATATCATCATCGAATAATTTCATGATTTTTAGGAATAAGGGAGTGATTAGTCTTAGATACATCAACCCATTTAGATCCTTTATCATATCGGAGATGCGTATTCTCGACTAAACCTCCCACAGAACCTATCTCTAGTTCATGATGTGTTCCTTTCATTCCTCTTGAGGAAGTAAAAACCCGAACCATCACATGTACTGAATATAGAGGTGTCAAAATCTAAAAATATTCTTTCATATGAGGAGTCACTAGAAAAAATGGGTTTTATTAATAGAAAAATAGTGATAGATAATATATTTGTTGTTAAAAATGTTTAATTCTAATACATATTGATTTTTGTGAGTGTTAATTTTAACTACCTATAATCATTTTTACTAACAGGTATATCTATAGGTATAAGCTATCCAATACCTACAAATCTTTTAATAATAGTTAAATATGTTATTTTTCATATTAATAATGAAATTATTCTACCAACACATGAATATGTAATCAATACCTATTATTACTAACAAATATTTCACAATTATATGGTTTTTCAAATCAGTTTTTTATTAAAAATTTTATAAAAATAAATGAATATATATATCTGTGTGTGTGTGTGTGTTCTAACAAATAATATGTTAATAAAAATATATATTTATACATTTAATTAAATAAATTTTTAATTGAGAAATATTTTATGAAATTATTACCTATGAACACATAAATACATACATACAAAAATTCATGCATGAATTCACATGCACACAAACACACAAATATATGTTTTGTGTGTTTAGCTGTTATGTTTTATTAAAATCACACATTTATAACATTTAACTAACTAATGATGAAAAAAATGAAGGGTAGTAGTGAAAAAGGACCTATATAATATTATTTTTAATATTATAACTCATCATAAAAAAATACAAAGCGAGGTAATTTCAAATTAATTATAAATATTTTTTTAAAAATATTTAAATACTTTTGATCCCAATAAATAACATTGTATTTAATAGTATTATCATATAGAAATAATTTTATATATTTTTTCAATAATAATAAAAAAATTTAAAAAAATAAAATTATGGCTTAACCCTAGTGAATTAAATTAATAATCTCTCATGCCTCCACTTCCACTGCCTCCCCATATTCTGCCTCCCCAGCCTTCCGCCTCCCTTGCCACTGTGTCCCTGTGTTCCGCCTCTGGACCCCCACCACCATTCATTCCGCCTCCCCTGCCACTACCTCCCTATGTTCCGCCTCCCCTGCCACTTCCTCCATGCATTTAGCCTCCCTGCCACCGCCTCCTTATGTTCTACCTCACCGACCACCGCCTCCTTGGGTTCTGCCTCCCCTACCACCACCTCTCAATGTTCCTCCTCCCATTCCACCACCTCCCTATGTTTTTCCTCCCACCTCTTAGTCTTCGCTATCATCAATAATCCCCCAGAACAATTTCTTCACATAATTTCTCCCTTGATGACCGATATTGCACTAGATATCTAACCAACTTCCATGGTTTTAATTATAAATCATTTACGTAGATTAATAGTAATGTAAAATATTGTGTAGTGTGAATATTTTCTTTGGTGGATGGTTCAAATCATCAACACCCTTGATTTTTTTTTGTTTTATGACATTGTGTTATTCTGGGAATAGAAACATTTTTATAGATTGTCCTGAGGTGATGTCCCTTATTTTATTAGACCTTTTTTACACACTATCCCTGGAAGATTATTACATAAATATCCTTATTAATAGAATGGGTGAACTCTTCTAGCTTCTATTTTATCCACACAGAGCATCATTCACTTGAAAAAAATACAAGGTTCGCCTTCATTTACTTTTAATCAACACACTAATGGTTGGGTTAACAGCTTATGGATACTCAAACAATAGATGTGAGGACTTCAAATAATATTCTTGATATTATATGTATGGAGGATTTTACAAATGAATGAAACTTCATTGAATAGTTTCAATCCAAGTGAAAATGGGTGTTATCAAAATTATTGTGGTTTATTATTGATTCATTCTTTTGTTTCCTATTCAACCATCAAATATATGGGTTTCATGAAGAATACAAAGGATCACTTTTCCATGTCATCCATAATTTGGGGGATAAGCTCTTCATGGGTTTGTCTACATATATATATATATGAGAAGTCATGATAGTTCCAGAAAAGATTAATCCCAAACATTATAGAACATATGAGAACATTGTAATTTTATAACCATATAATCTTGATTTTATGACTTAATATCATCCCTGAATGGTTACTCTTTTAAATTAATTGTGATGTTGAACAATAAAGGTGAATAAGTTAACTTTCTTCTAACGGTTATGATATGTTTATAATGTTTAAATTGATTCAAGATGTTCATGATAGGTGATTATTCAGGACTCATATTATATTCAAAAGAGGGAATTGTGGGGTATTTCTATTAAAACGATGTTTCACATATGAATTCTCTAATATAGAATGACTTTATGCATGCCACTCATTTCTAGGTGTGGTTGTTCCCATTAATAATTCATCAAGAAATATTTTAGGTCCTATTTTCATTGGTGTTTTAACTTGATTTCATTAATATATATGGATATGTAAATTTGTTTCTTACTGTTATGAATTATTAAGCACTGTAAAAACGTCCTAGGATTTTTTATTTGCGCTGCTAATATTATTGGGTGGTTCTTATTAACAAACACATAAAAACACATCTGTGTAAAAAAATCCATATAAAATGTTTATTATAATCTTTTTATGCCACACGACAAATTAGAGGGTTTTCCTGCTCTGATTCATCATCACTAATGCACGTATGATGGGTTTTGTTTTTTTTCGTGGTCTATTTCTTAGAAAAAAGAAACCGAAAATCATACATGAGTGGCCATTTATATATGTATTTTAGATTGAATGAAGCATAAAATCTGCTATAATGTATGATTTATAGGAACGACTAAACTTAGATGTTGGAGGGATCCTTCTACAGACTCTCACATTAGTTGTGTGTTTTTTTGTCTCATCTGAAATTTTTATAGGTTCATTTTTTCTTAATAGGATTTTAAATGTTCATTTATTCCATTATACACTTGGTGATCGAAATAATTTCCAATATATGTCATCTCATTCCCTCTATGCACTACATCCTCACCCTACACTCCAATTTTGTTCATATTTTATGTTTCAAAACACTTCTAATTACACTAGACCTGCACTTCCATCCCCAATTATCATGCCACTTCATGACCACATTATCTGGAGCCTTCCCAAATAACAAGATCCACAACCATGGTAACCATTACATACCTAAAATATATAAGGCATGACCATAAAAAGCTAACCCCAGGTATGCTTGTCCATACGTTAATAACACTTTTAAAAATGAATCCTCCATCATTAATTACAGTTCAAACACTCTTACCTCTATTCTTGCCTTAATACAATCAATGTATCCCCTCCCCAACCAATCACAATATCTAATACCATAAATTTAGCTTCTATCTAGGTTGACCAAAAACTTGTCCATCCCATCACTATCAATAGTCCCTATGCTACTCTAACTTATCCTACCTTTCCACTTCAACAGTGCCCACTGAAAATCAATATTCTAGCCCTAAGTTCTTATTAACAAGTAGATTTTGATGTTGCCCACAACTCTATCACATTGCTAGAAACAAAAAGAAAAGGGAAATTCGGAATGAAATTTGGTGGATATATGCTAGGTCGTGGCTTAATGATCCTAAAAAGAGGTCCATATATACACTTAGGCACTAAAATTATTCTCTCCTTATGGATATTAATCTTGTCATGTCTTGTTTGTAATCAATCCCCCCATAAAGGCACTCTTTATGTTATAAATCACTTTTATTGATGAATATAATACCCCTAAAGGTGTTGTTTCAATTGGTGTTTTATGCGCAGCTTCAATTTTATTATTCTCTATATTATATTTCAATTTTTTTTATTAAAATTATTTATATGTTTACTAATCTGTTTACAATATTTTTTTAGATTAATTACATATTGGGATGACTTCTTTAAGGTTGATTTTATCAGCAATGTGATTTATATTTATTTATTCAATAAATTTCATTTTCAAGACTGTTGGCACTTTATTGCTATGCTTTTCAGAAATACTTGAGATGGGAACATGGATGAATAAAATTTCTCACTATGAAAATCATATTTCATTCATCTATTTATTTATGTTTTGGTTTCAATTCATATAGATATTTTTCACTATGGGTATGTTTTTTTGTATGTGATGTTGATATTAGAGGTGAATCGTGTGGAATAGCATTGAATTGAGGTTTCATGTTGGTATTAAGGATAGATAGATTGGTTTATCATTGGTACTAATGATGGATATTTTTTTTTGATATTTGGATTTGTGTGGTGGGGATATTGAAGCTGATGACTGTGGTATTATAGCTACATGAGGTTTCTTACTAGTGCTGGAGCTGACTCATTAGTCTTGGGGAATGGATGGGTCATTGGTACTGGTGCGCTGAAGGTTGTGGTATTGCTGGAGTAGACTCATTAGTATTTTGGAACGGATGGGTTACTAGGGTTAGAGCTGGGATTCTAGTACTAGGGCATGGATTGAGGATTTGTACTAGGGGGTGGATCATGTTTCTAAGGGAGGGGGTGATGATGAATTTATTATTTCATTTGGTATTAAATTTCTTTATTAATATAATTATTTTTTTCTATGTTTGAGAATTATTGTAAATCACCATCATTTTAAAAAATAAAATAATGTAATTTTATAGGAAAAATTAATAAATATAATATCAATATTAACAAGAAGTAAAAATTTATAATTTTTATTCAAATGTAATTTATATATAGATATTATATGTTCATAATATATTCACCGAAAAACATATTTCAAAAGAATATTTTTCTAAACACATTAACCAACATATATATTATCTGTTGGTAATATTATAATTGAACCATAATTATTTTATCTATCACAAAATATTTAACAACATTTTTTTCTACCGATAGTTTAGTGACAGAGTTATATGTGTTGGAAAAAAAGTAATACCATCAGAATATGTAGTTTTACCAACATATTTCCCCTTGTAAGAAAAAGAGAAATCTTTTTTTGAGAGTGGCTAGTGAATATCGTAGATAATAAATACAATTTTCTATGAAATAAGACAACTCACCTAGTCAAAGTGTTATGCAAGATCCCTGAGTTTGATGAAGTGACATGTGGATGAGGAGAGGAAATGGAATAGAAGTTACCTCATTTTTTAGGATATGAAATTAAAACATTGATGTCCAACTTTTTGAGTTTGGAAATAATTAAATATCCAACCATTTATTAATGAAATTCTCATTTTGAATGAATAAATGAGATTTTATGTAGTTATGTAGAAGAAAACATATGAACTAAATTGGTTATTTTGGAATATTATGAGTCATTTCCTATCATATTTAAAAGACTATAAATAATTACAACCATTGATATTAGAGTTATTTTATAATGAAAATTAATATCAACATATCAAGGATTATGATAAAGGCTATTTTACACTAATGGAAGGATCAAATGCCTCATCTAGTATGATCCTACATTTTCAATCCCATTTATTAGAGATTCCAATGGATGTAAAATCAGTGGAATATTCTCTTGAATATAAAAAAGATGAAATTAAATAACTAAAGCATGTGGAAAACCATTCCATGAGAATTTAAGGATCACTAAGATTACCTCCGAGACCATGTATGCTGAACCACCCCATGAAAATATCATCATTTCCAACCATACCATTAGTGAAATTGCTGGTGTAAAAAAGAGATAGGTATCTTGACCCTAACATGATGAATTTTTATTTTTTAATAGGATATTTATTATATTTATTCCATTTGAATATTAATTTTTAAATGATAAAAAAATGATTTTCTGGAAAATTAATTATTTAATATGATAAAACAAAATTCTATTTCAGGTAAATGTATAATTTTAATAAATAAACCATTTTTAATGAATTCATTTTTTATGAAATAAACTATTATGTAATAAAATATTATGAGTAAATAATATTTATTAATGACACGTGATACTATAAATTTATGTAGTCAAAAATAATTTTAATTAGTTTTAGAAAAAATGTATTGTCAAAAACCAGTTATCCTTAATATATGATTATTTTTTATAAAAATTTATATATTAGGATATTTAAATTTTTAATTTGAGAAAATAATTATTATTTTTGAAATAATAAAATTGAAATTATCCAATAGATAATTTTTTAGAATTATTGAAGACAACAATAATTCTCAGTAAAAAATATGGTATGAGTATATTTAATTTAATATGAAATCATAACAACTAGAAAATAATTTAATATATTTCCTAACTAGTATGTATAACAGAATATATATTACCCAATTAAAATAATTTTTTGTGGTAACATGATAATTTTTTTAAACCGTTAATGAATCCACTAAAAATATATTATATTATATATTTTTCAAATAAATTCATTGAAACCTGACTCACTTCCTCACCACTAATTTTATTATTTTCATGTGTCTAGTTTTTAGACATATTAAACAATTAAAAATAATCATTTTAGTAATAAAACAAAGAGAAACCGTTGAATTTTTTTTGGTTTTGAATACATTATCATATATACTCAAAAACTGACATTTAGAAAATAATAAACAATCCTATTCTATTTTTCTATATAATCCCACCAAACTATACATTCCTCTTAATAATAAAATCATATTTAATGAAATCAATCTTCCTTTTCCATCTTTATATTCCTCCCATGGTGTCCTAAATCTCTTAGAAGGCCCTTGTCAATTTTTTATAAGTATACTCTCAGGGTTAGAGACCATCTAATTCTCCTCTTTAATCAATCAACTTATTTACTTTATGAATTTTTTTTAATATTGTTCAAATTGGTATATGTTTTTTCAAATACCTAATACTTTAATTATATTTTTCTGGTGATGGTATACCCATTTTACTTTCATTATCCCTACGCATAAACCTTAATGCACCCCTTTTATGATGATGGACTTATCTACTGATTTTCTATGAAAATCATTAGGTAGTTAATAATTATCCGCCATTCCACTAATGGGTATTCACCTCAATTAACCTATACCTATTTTTTTTGATACATCCATGAATTTATCTCACACTCTTTAATTGTAGTCTAACATGTTAAGAAATAAATCCTTATATTTTATGATATATGTGGCACACCTATGCATCTATATGATATGAAAATGATGGGTGATACTATAATTATATAGTCATCGAATAGATTCTTTTATGTTTTAATTTCATGAGAAGCCTTGTATTCTATATAATATGTTATCTTAAGAACAATGTGTTTTATTTTATTGGTAGTTAACCTTGACTTATGACTATTATTTCATTTTTCCACATTCCCAATGAGTTGTAATGTTATCATCTAATATCGAGACACATTGTTCAAGATTATGATTCTAACTCCTCTTATGATACCATGATATGCTTATTTTCTCAAATATATTACATTAAAATATAATACTATTTTATTATTCCACTAGTATACTAAATATATCATCACTTTTTAATATAATTCCATTGGTTATATCGTGCTATTATAGATAAGAAATGGAATTTTAGGAACATGTTAAGGAATTCTTCCATAATGTCTTTATATTATTATGGACTATTGTTATGTTTTCTAGAAAATATATCAAATTAAATAGTATTTTTTATCTTTTTTTAGTATATAATGTGTAATGTAAGGTAAGAAATCATAATGAAAGGGGTAATAAATCATGGGTAGTAATATCAAGAATCCATATCAATCCCTTTAAATAGTATGAATTTTAAGAAATTATAGATCCTAAAAATGAATATTGATTACCTAAAAAAAGTTTATAAAAATAATATAGAAATATATTTATATACATAAACTCAAACACATTGTCTCAAGGATGGAAAATTATTCCTGACCACCCATTGTAACATGAGTTCAGATCCGAATGTGAGCTAGCAGGGAACCCTCCCAAAATTTCTAAATTAATTATGATGGAAAAATATTTTATACCAAATTAATTTAATTAAAACATAAATAATTTCTTGACACTTTTGGATGGGTATCAAAGTTCATACAACATTTTTGTCAGCTAGCCCTATCCAAATAGAAAATTCAACTAGGATGGTTCACCACTAGCGGAGGTGCGACAAAACAAACAATAATGTACCACATTTTACCAAAAGAGATGATATAACAATGTATAAAGTGAAATAAGAAGATAAAACCATGGGACATAAAATTTCAAGTACAAGGGGATAAACCATGATTTAATATAATAACTATCGAGGATATGATCCAAGAGACCATCTGTCCCACTACAATGGCGACATAAACTATGATATGCTAAAAAACAACATTATCCCTTCGCATTATAAATTTCCTACAAAACCAAATTTAAAAATTTCCATAGGAAAAAGGCATATTGTGATCCAAATTCTTAGTATTTCTTCATAAATTAATTTTTACAATGTCCAGTACCATGAAAACGATATCTTTATCATGATGAAAATTACAATTTATAAATTATTTTAAGAAGATGATATTTTTCAAACTTCATTTGGTTTTTAATTTTTTTTTCAAATATCCCCAAAAAATAGAAATTTGTTGTGTCCATTAAATAAATCAAGTGATACTTATTAAAAAAATCCATTTAAATTCTATTTTATAAACAAATTATTTTATAATCATGAAATATACGATCATGTGATAATTATGAATTAATGATAACGAAGAAGATTTGGCATATAGCTTATCTGAATATAATCCTAGAAATAAATGAAAAAACTATATAGGTATCATATAAATCCATAGAATATTTATTGTAAAAAAAATCTATTCATATCAAATCTTCTAGTGGAATTATACTCTAATGTGATAAGTCCATTTACTGATTCACCCAAGGTTCCTAATGTTATATGTTTCCCAAATACCATTTCAAAACAAATATTACACTATATAATACATTTAGAAAACTTATAATTAATTATTATATGATTGAAACCCCATTTTATAACTAAAACAACATTTATATAATTTCAAAAAATCATATATTATACACAAAAACATTTTTAAATAAATACTCCTATAAAGAATATATCTCTTTATACAGGCCTATTTACAATAAAATATATCATTTTAATAAAAAATAAAAAACTAGTTTATATAGATTCATATATTTTATGTGTTAGAACTTTTTTATAGAGACACATATCTCAAGAATGGAGAGAAACCACCAAGAATTAATCTCCCATGGCCCATGGTTTAAATCCAACCAAATGGTGTGAGAAGAGTTCTTGGGTATAGACATGGGTATCCAAAAAATTAAAGAGAAATATTAGAGTATTCATTGGATTCAAATTGTGATATTTTTTAATTAAATGTTTCAAAAATATAATATCACATCACAAAACACATATATATACTATAGGGATAACCCATAATGCTACACTACGAACAAAGGCAATCAACTGGCCTCTAGAAACCAAGGTAAAACACTTAATTATCTCATATTATAATGGAACTGTACCGTGATGTATCATATTCACCCCACCACATCATCCCCTAAACAAAAAGAACTGCAAAATTAATCCTTGCAAAAGTTCATGACACAACCTCTGCCTCCATGCTACTGTGTTGAAATAAATCTAAGACTATGGACCTGACAACCTGACCATATTTCACCGCATTCAAAATAGCATGTGCAATAAATATTCTGCCTCTAGGAACCCAAGTCACATATAACATTCCCATTCCCTAGATAGAACCTAAAAAGTGCATCAAATCCCATGCTTGGTTCAATCCCATGTATAATTCATGAATTACTAGAAAACACCTCTAAAAACATTAGAAATTAATGTACTGCTCAAAAATATTAAAATTAGAGGATAAAAAATTCTTTAGTAAATTTCATTTTTTTATGAATATATTAATTTTAATGTTATTTAATGTTTCTATTTAAGATATTTCTTTCATGGGGGCCAAGAATCAAAATTTACCAAAGTAGTATGGGTTTTATGATGATATATTATTTTTTGTATATAAACTATTTATGCTGAAATTTATGATGATGAAAATATATGAACTATATATCGAAAATATTATTTATTTATTAACCCTAATTTTTTTGGATTACTTGTTTTTATAATATTTTCCACACTTTAAGTTCTCGTGAGATTAGAATGATAATTTTAAAGAAAGATAACTTTATTTCCTTCTTTAGTATAGAACATTTACATTATTGTGTAAATTTTGTTCAAAATATTTTCAAAAAATTTATTAATATTCTAAGAGAAAAATAAAATTAATTTTACCCATTTTTTATATAATTTTTTTTAAATATAATATTCCTGTCATTCCATAACCAATGTACTTTTATATTTTTAGAGAAAATAAAAAAGAATATTTTTTTCAATATAAAATACATGAACAATATATCATACTATTATAATTTCTTTCAACATTGATTATTACATTATAATTATCAATGATTATTTTCAATAAAAATGTTATTATTGTAATTTTAGATTTTTTTTATTTTTAATAAATTAATTCCAAATGAAAAGAGTAATTTCCTCACGAAATGATTCACTAATATTGTAAATATACTTTCATTAACAAAAATATGTTTGATGTTTCATATAATTTATTGCGGAATTTTACTACTATTCCCATAATTATTAGTTCTCAATATAGTTTTCTATTATAAAGATAAAATATTTAATAATAATTTTTTTCATTCCATTAGTGATTCTATGATGAAATATTGAATATTCTATATCACGTCGTACTATTATGTATAGATTATGATTATGTAATTTTAGAGACCAATATAGATCATTAAAATAGGTTGGTCTGTTATAATAATTTAATAAATTAGGTAATAATAAGTGATTTGGGAAACACATAAAAGGTTATAGAATTAATAAAATCTTAAGAGACAATAAAGTTAATAAAATATAACTCACTCCTTTGAGAATGTTGAAAATAAATGGGTGGGAATTTTCTGTATGGGAATTTATCCTTTATGATAGATTTGGAGTAAACCTTGACCTAAGATGTAAGTTTCTAAGATTATGTGAATGAAAAAAAATTATGTCTTCTGATTATGACATGATTTAATGTATCATGATTGTTTTTTAATCCACACTCGTATATATTTTTTGTTTTGATAGATAAATTATACATTATTCATGTATAAATTTAAATGACTGATTGGGTACGATTTTTATTTTTGATCATGTTATAATACACTTATGCTTTTATTATATGATCATTGATTGATATCAAATTTTTCATCCCTTAAGGATCATCTGATCTCACTGAAACCTCATTCCCATTCTAATGGTTTCGACGTTTTGTATTAATTATGTTATATTAATTGGGTTTTTTGATTTGATGATCATTGTGAGGTTTGATTTAGATATTCTATATAATAGTTTCTTATGTATCCATGTTTCCAATGAAATAAAATATTTATAGTTTTGGTATTTATTGTAATTTTATTCATTGAATATTCTAATATTAAAATAAATATTTTTTAGGAAGTGAATTTATTATTTAAGGGAACTAATTGGGATTCATATAAATGTTTAGTTATTATTGGACACTAGGATAAGGAAACATTAGTGATAAATGTTAGGTTAAGGGGAAAAATATGATAACATTTGGATCTTTTGTTAGGGTAGATATTATATTGTTTTCGTATAAATATATCCTTATGTAGATACAATCTATGGTTGGGATTTTGTTATATATATAGTTAGGTGTAGAATCTCTAAAATGAGTGGGTTGAGTATGTAACATCTAACATTTTAGTGCACAATTAACGGAACCCTATATCAAACCTAGATTGAAACATCTGGAGAATATTAGTTGGTTAATTTTAATTTTATTTATAGTTCATTATGATGGACTTGAGCAGATAAGGACCATGGATAACCATGGTTAAAACTGGGGAATCATGTTTTTTTAGATGGTATCATGATTTATACATTATATGAATTATTATTTGTGCTTTTATGTTTACTAACTATGATGATTATTTCTCGAACTGTTCCTTATTATTTTATTAAACAATCATAAGAACGAGGAATCATATTATAGATGAATATAACAAATGATTCTATGATTTTACTAATGAATAAACAATGAAAATGAATATGAATGAAAAATATTGTGATTATGACAAAATAGATATATAATAATATGATTGACGACATGAATATACGTGAGACTACGATTTATCCAAATTATAAAAAATAGAGGTTCATGGAAAGAAGGCTGGGAGAAAATTCATTTCCAATATGTTAATAATTTTGGAAATTTAATAAATGTAAATATATACTGCTTTTAAAAATATGTTTTATTCTTAGAAAATAAGGTCATATATAAATTAATTTCAATACTAAAAATTAAATGTTTGGTTAAAAATGGATGAGAATAATGGTTTCCATAAGGTATCATCAGTGATTGAATGTTTTATACGTTGAATGTATTGTCATTTTTATTTTTGATTTACTAGGGGGAACATCATGAAGAGGATCAATAAAATTTCATGACTAAATGTTTTAATAGTGATGATGAAGTTTATTTTAATGATATATAAAATAAAAATTATTATTATTATAGTATTGATCATATTAGAACTATAATATATGATAAAAAAGTGGTTTATAAATCTAAATATATGATTAATATTTCATATAATCGGAAGGAATTATTAAATAATAAGATGATGAATAATTTTTAATGAATTAAGAAGATTGTGTTGTTATTAAACTTTTTATGTTTAGGGATTGGGAATTAGGTTGAAGAAGTGTTTTATCAATGAAATTTTAGTTATAAGAATCATAAAACATATAAATATTGTTCTATGGTAATTTTTCATAAATGATGTTAATGTATATATTTTATGATGATGATAAAGAGAATTTTTTTTTATTTGTATTGTCATATTTGTTTAATATTCATAATTTAGGGATAAATACACATCTTATGTGACTCATATTGAATTAATAATTTTATATTTTCGATAAAATGATGTATTATATTCCAAAAATTAATTCGATAGTATTTCTGACAATGAAATTAATTACTAATTTAATGATAATATAATTTATGTTATATTTTTTTATTTTTGATACATTTTATGATTTATATAAAATAATAGATAGTTAGTGAATTTTTTAGGAATAAGGATAGAATTAATTTTAGGATGCATATATATTTTCCTTGAGGATTAACAGTTATTCTACTTGTCAGTCTATTATAGGTAAAAATAGGTTCAAGGTATTCACATATTTTGTATAGAGAATTATGTAATCCTTTATTTGGTTTGATTATTAAAATTTATTTTATTTTTTGAATTTTGTGACATTTTTTCTTAATTTTTGTGGTTTTAATTTGGTCTCACATATTTAAAAGGAATTTTAAGGTGAGCATTTATATAATTGATTAAGTGGAACATTTTGTGTTATTTTTTACATTTTAGATATTAACATATTATTTAATAACATAAATATTTATCTATATGGGATTAAACATGCTAACAATTTTTGGCTTGGTTAATATCTATTGATATATAGAATAAATTATAAGACATTAATATTTTCATTTAGTACTTCATGTATTTATTTTAGGGAGTAATGTATAAATATATGTAGAAAATTATTGATGCACAACCAATGTATAAAATTATTTTTATAAAATGGAATGAAGTCATGTAATTTTTTTATTGTTTTCAATGTTAAAATAATACCTAAGTTATAGAAACACTAATTCTTAAATTGAAATTCTTTTTTAATTTTTACCATTATTTCAAATTAATTAGGACTCATTTTCAACCCAAATTGATTATTATTTTTGATTCTCTTTCCTTTATCAGGATGAATTTATCTATCACACTTTATTATTCAAAGGATGTTAATTTTATCATATATTTCAGACAATTTCTCCTCCCACTAATGTTTTCCTAACATGGGAACTGTATTTTCTATTATTTTAGGTATCCATTATATTTCCCACTCTCCCTTTTCAATAGAAATTTTTTTATCCTTCAATACATGGTGAATCTTAAAAAGTATATTCCAAATATTGAAGCCTTTTTTACAATGTTAGAAAAATTGTGGGTGTAATTTATTTAATTTAGGAGATGTTAAAAATATAATAGTTTTGTTAAAATGAATACTATCATAAAAACATTATTAATATGAAATACCGACTTTAAACAAAAAACAATTTACTAAAAAAATACAATTATTAAAATATAAATTTTTTGACATAGACCTTAATATATTGGAATGAATAGTAATATCCACACCATAAAAAATATTTTAATTTGTTTTTAATTTTTCTTATGTCTGTATTAATTAATATAAAATAGGTACTTTGTTTTTTACAATGTCACATTAAGCTATAAAACTATTTTTTTCATCAAAAATTGATTTCATTGAATATTTTCACATTTAAATTATAATTGATTTAAAACTCATTTATAAATTTTATTTTAGAAAATTGATATTTTTTTTAAATCATAATTTCAATATCATCTTTGGGTGACTTATTTTTGGATTTTTATAAAATGATATATTTTTCTACGAATTGTGAAATGTATAATTTTTGGGAAAATTATAAATTATTTTCACGTATAATTACAATTATATTTTAAATTTTATTATTAATGAACATAATTCACAATTATTTTTAATTAAATAAATAAATTACATAGAAATAATCACTATAACTGACCTGGTTAAAAGCTTATTTTTTGGCCTAATCAAATGTTTTCTAAAAACTCTTCTTATGGTCAAATTATTTAATCATGGTATAATAAAATAAATTATTATTAATTAATTATTATTAAAATTTTTATAAATTATATAATCAATAAAATATTTTATAATTAATTTTTTGGGTTCATCATTTTAAAAAATGAAATTAAATTAAGATTTATGCTTAAAAATTCATAATTCTTAAACAGATGTTTGAATAGGTTTGTGAAATTTATTAAAATAAAATTTTAAAAGTTATATAAATTGAATAATATAAAATATATTCAATATTTTTAATTATTATAATTAACATAATTTTATTTTTTAAACACAATATTTTGATACAATTGAAAATAAAAAAAATATTTTCTATCACATTTAATGTCAAAACCGGTTTATCGGGTGAGGGGGTGTGAGTGAGGTGGGGTTAAAACAAGATATTAGGTTATTAATTCTAAAAAAATTACCTATTAATTCTATTTTGTATATATTTTAACCATATATTATCCTATCTCCAATTAAATATACATTTGGATCCAATTTCACATGAAGGTTATCATATAAAATTGAAATAATTTAAAAAAATCGAAGAGTGTATGTCCCTGAGGTTGTAAAATGAACCAATTATCCCCCCTTATTAACAAATATGGCATCCCGTATTTTTAATACAGAATTTTTCATTACATTTTACAAATAGAAGATCTTTAAAGTCTAGTGTCTTGGAAATCAAGAACAATAAAACCTGAATACTACATAAAAAATTATTATTATACACTTGTAAGGCTTAATCCTATGTTCATCCTAAGTACAATTACTGCATCATAACCTGGAGACATACATCAGAGGAATGGGTGAGAAGAAGGCCCAGTAAGGGTAAATAACGGAATCAGTGTACTTGTGATATCAAGAAGAACTTGAATAAAAACATAAAGAAATGAGTAATATAAGTATAAGAATATCATAAAGAATATTAAATGGAACATAACATAAATATTTTGCAATAAAATTTCATTTACACATTCATAAACATATCTCCAAGGTCCATTACCAAGGTGTCATAAAACATTACCAAGGTTTTTCTCCAATGTATCGTAAAACATTTCATCTCTAGAGATTGATTGTTTACCAAATGCGTTGCAGAACTATTTGGTTGAACCCTTAATATGTCTTTAATTTCATGTGAGCAACATATATCATAATAAAAAATTTCATAAATAACCCAAATAGAATCAAATAAGTGAGTTTCATGTCAAAATCATGACATTTAAAAAGAGCTTAAAAATAAGATCATTATGTCATTTATAACCCATATAAAGGGAGTGAGGGTTATATGTATGTCAATTAAAGAATAAAATATATAATATTTATATATTTATGGACACCCATAAATTCTAAATTGGTATGTGCATTCACATAAATAAACAAAAGAATATCTTGAGAGAAAGAGTTAGAAATATTGAGATGAAATTTCTGCAGCATAATGGCTATATAACAAGATTTTAGAAAACATTTAAAAGAGAGAGGAAAAGGGTCACCTACTCATAAATAATTAATAATAATTTATGGGTAATGAATAAGATCATGGTATGGATATTTTAATTATATACCATATGGAAAGGAATCATGAAAGAAAATATAAGGTGCAATTTCATTAACGAGAAATTCGATAGCCTAACGACATCGGTTAAAAATTTAGAAAACCAATTGATGGGAGAGGAAAGGGTATCTCAACAATTAGACATGAAATTTAAATAAATGAGAAAATATAATAACATAATCTAAACATAAATATATGGAAATTATAAGACACAACATAAAGGAAGTCGTGACTTAAAAAGAGAAGGGTGAAATGATCCCTTACCATGAAGAGTAACATAGAAAACGTGAAGGGTGGGACTTTTCAAGGTATGATGGACCCTTGGGAGGACTCCTTGGGAGGTAAAGATACCAAAAATTTATTTTGGAGGATTTTTAAATGAAACGTAGGATGCAATGTCTTGGTATTTATAGGATAAATGAGGGGACAAGTCATTAATGGCGAAGGGACACCTCATCGGTGGTATTGGCAAAACCATGGACTTTCCTATGGTATATTCCCAAGGGTTTTGTCACTTGGGACACCTAATACCTTATATTAATATTCATAAGTCTTCTATAATTATTACATAATTATTTAATCCTTAATTATGTCATTAATCACCTCAAACTAAATACTGTATTTTCACTATTCACTGAAAATTCAACTTTTTCATAAAAATCCACAAAAATCACCTTATCCAAATATCGATGCTATGAATTCAAAAATGAAATCCATTTTAAAAAAATAATTTTCTATATATTTTTAATTTAATTTTTAAATAAACACCACTATCCACCCGAAAAAACTAATACATGACTAATAATTTCTAAAACAGTTATTTACCTATTTTATTGAATCACAATAATTAATCAAGGTACCTAAATTATATTAATACATTGTTAAGTGAGGATACATAATCCATTTGATCACATAACTAATCATAAGCATAAAATCACTATTCAAAATTTACTAGTCACCAAAAATTATGTTGATCTTATTAGACTAAAATTTTTTTAATGAACACAATTGTAGAAGATAATTTTTTGAAAATCATTACACATTATTAATTATCAATGTTTTACATAAATATTTTAATATATCCTTTTTCAAAAATTCATAAATAATATTCATATTATATTAATCCATACATTTGAAAATTCACAAAGTTCAGTATAAGAAGAAATTACATTTTTTATTTATCTCAATGAATTTCACAAGGCAGTTACGGTCTCATTACATAGTCCCTTATAACACCAGCATAGGACCTGAGTGTTAGGTATGCTAAGGTGATAGATTCTTGGGGTGGCTTGGCCAACATTTCCCGAGTGGTGTTTTCTATTATGAACTTTTCTTTGAAGGTGATTCCGTTCTAGCTTCACACAATGAATTTAGGCTTGGGTTTGTTCTGTAGAAAAGCCTAGTGGTTCTACCTCCTTCTCATGTTCTATTATACGGGCTTCGAACGGCCTGAGACTACTGGATGGGGCCATCGAATCTTATTTCTATATTTACCAAGATCACTTGTATTTATAGAAAATAATTGTAACATTTAGTTTCCAATGGTCATATTACAATCGAAACCCAATGGTATCATTTTAATTATACTCATTAAATTTAATAGTTTTGTTGAGTTTAAAATAAAATAACACACAAAATTATGAAGCAAAAATTATTAAAAAGTTCGGGTAGTTACATTCTTACCCCCTTATGAATTTTCTCCCAAAAATTCATAACTCGTACCCTTAGAGGAGAAACGGTGTGGGTAATTCTGCCTCATAGACTCCTCAAATTTCCATGTGGCTCCTTCATATTTGTGGTTCCTCCAAAACACCATAATAATGTGGGTAGTCCTATTGTGTAGAAACTTATCACTACGATCCAAGATCTCCACCAGCTGCTCTCCATAAGAGAGGTCATGTTTCAGTTATACGAACATTGGGTTTAGTATATGTTAAGGGTCAGTTATGTACTTCCTCAAGAAGGATACGTGGAAGACATCATGAACATGTGCTAGATTTGGAGGAAGTGCCGGTCGATAGACTAGTGCTCCCACACGATCAATGATTTTATAGGGGCCAATGTATGTATAGCTGAGCTTCCCTTTATTCAAAAACCTCATGACTCTCTTCCAAGGTGAAATTTGAAGAAAGACCATGTCACCAACATCAAACTTCATGTCCCTTCAATGGTTATCGACATAGCTCTTTTGCTGACTCTGAGTAGCCTTAATGTGTTGTAGGATGGCATGGAATTTTTTTGTCATATCTTAGACAAGATCAGACCCAAGAAGCTTTCTCTCACTAGCTTCATCCCAACAAGTAGTAGTTCTGCATCACTTCCCATATATAGCTTCACAGGGTTCCATTTTAATTCATGAGTAAAAGATGTTGTTGCAAGAGAACTCAACTAAAGAGAGACGTTGATCCGATCCACCCATAAATTTTATTGAGCATGTTCTCAGCATATCCTCAAGTGTATTAATAGTCCTTTCATATTGGTCATCAGTTTGGGGTTGGAAGGCCATATTGAAATTCTATTCGGTGCTCAGACCATGTTGAAGACTTCTCTTGAATTTTGATGTGAACAGTGGGTCATGATCAGATGCAACAAAAACTGCACTCTATACAGCCTTACCACTTCCTTCACATAAATCATGGCAGGTTGATCAAGAGGAAAATATTCTTGAGTAGAGATAAAATGGGTTGTCTTGGTGAGATAGTTCATAATAACCCATATCGCATTGTTTCCTTTGGAATTTCATGGGAGACCAGTGATGAAGTTCATAGTGATATTGCCCCACATTCATGCTAGTATGGGTAGTGGTTGCAACACCCCATTAGGATGTTGTCACTCTTCCTTCACTTGGTGACAGACTAGGAATGTTTTATTGTAGTCAGCAATTACCCGTTTCATATTATCCCACCAAAAATGATCATGAAGGTCCATATACATTTTTGTGCTTCTCGAATGTATAGAGAAAGTAGAGTTATGAGCTTCATCCATCAGCTCCTTCTTTATTTCTAGAATAGATGGAACAGCTAGTCTTGTACAAAATTTTAGTAAGCCTTCTTGATCAATATTAAACTTAAGAAACTTTGCATCGTTCAAAGCTTTAAACTTCTTCATTAATAAAGGATCCTTTTTATAAGATTTCTTGTTATTCTACAGTAATGATGGTTGAGAAATCATTTGGGATAGGGTTTATGATGTCCCTTCACTCATAATTCCCATTTCGGGCTTTACTAAGACATTAATCAAAGGATATTTTTGAATCCTCATCTTTGAAAGAAAAACTAGGTGTTCCCTACGTAATGCATCAACAACTTTGTTTGCTCTTCTGGGATGATAATGAATTAAAAAATCATAGTCCTTATGAATTTAGAACCATCTCACTTGTCTCGTGTTCAATTCCTTTTGTGTGAAAATATACATCACACTTTGATGGTCTGTGTATATATCACATTTCTCCCTATAAAGATAGTGCCTCCGTATCTTCAGAGAAAAAACGACCACAACCAGCTCCAGATCATGTGTAGGATAATTCTTCTCACGAGTCTTCAACTATCAAGACGCATAATCAATGACCTTGTCATTTTTCATGAGGATTCAGCCAATCCCCTTTAGACATGAATCACTAAAAATAATGAATTCTTCTCCACTTGAGGGAAAATATTATGTGAGTGTAGTAACCAATCTCTTCTTCAGCTCTTGGAAACATTCCTCACGAACATTTTTCTAGATGAACTTGACCCCATTTCATGTTAACTTGGTTAATGGATTATAATGACATGAAATGTTTTTCAGAAAACTCCTACAATATCCTACTAATCTATGGAAACATATAATATTAGTTATTGTGGTAGGTTGAGGCCACTCCTCTACAAATGTTTTCTTTGCATGGTCAACTGTGATTCATTCATTGGTTATAATGTGCCCCATGAAAGCAACTTGCTATAACCAAAATTCACATTTTATGAACTTCCCATAAAGCATCTCATTCCATAGAGTTTGAAAAATATCCCTTATATGATATTCATGATCCTCGTGACTTTTGGAATGTATCATAATATCATCAATAGAAACTTCCACAATCTAATTAAGGTAGTCATTAAAGACTCTATTAATAAATCCATAAAAATAGTAGGTGCATTAGTTAGTTAGAAGGGCATAACAACAAACTCATAATGCCCATATATGTATAGGAAGGCAGTTTTTTTGAATATCTTATTTCTTCACCCACAAATGATGATAACCAGATTGAAGATCATGTTTAGAGAAGAATTGATCCCGACAAAGTCTGTCAAATAAGTCATCAATTCTTGGAAGATGGTATTTTTTCTTTAATGTGATCTCATTCAGTTCTCTATAATCAATGCATAGCCACAACGATCCATCCTTCTTATTCACAAAGAGAACATGTGTTTCCAAAGGAGACCCACATGGTTAGATAAACCCCTTCTCCAAAATATCTTGGAGTTTTTTCCTTAAATCATTAATCTCCACATTTTCCTTCCTATATGTGGTCATTGATATTGGATGAGATCTAGGTACGATCTGGGGGTGGTCTAGGAAACACCTCAGGAAATACATCAACATATTCCTGGATGATTGGGACACTTTCTATCCTTAAACTCTCATCTCCTTCTCCTTATGAACCAACCAACTCCATAAAGGAGGATATAGGGTGTTCTTTTAGACAAATTTCAGGTTGAGATATCTCTCCTTGGAAGATAACTGAAGGTTTTCCATTCAAGACTACTAATATTTCCATGCTTCTGCAATTGATCTTAGCAATTTACTTTGAGATACAGTCCATCCCTAATATAATGTCAAATTCCAGCATATGAATGGATACTAGATTTGTGAAAAGATTTTTATCACTAAATTAAATACTAGAGTTTTTAAACACTGATGATGCTTGGATCATCCCACCCTGAGTCTTGACTGATAACTCTACTTTTAGAAAATTGGTGGTTGATTCTAAATTCTTGGAAAACTTGGAGGAAATAAGGGAATGCATAGAACCAGAATCAAACATAGTATTTTATAGATTTGATTGGAAAAAATAGTACATACTACCAAATCATTCGGAGCTTCAATATCAGCTATCATGATAGCAAAAGCACGGCCTTGATCCCTTGGCCTTTTATAAGGCTAATGGTGGTTCCCCTCTACTGCCCCCAAATTTGGATAGTGATTGGAAGTGTGCCAATGTTGTCCAAACTTGAAGCGTTGTAATTAGGTAGGCCCTGTACCATCTTCCCCTTGTCATTTGTTTTTGGATGTTGAGGCTTCCCCTCACCATGACTGCTCCTCACAATGTGGCCATCTCTACAACACTTGTAGAACTTCCCACTCCTGAGAAGGTAATTTCCGGAATGATTCTTCCCACATTTATTACATGTGGGAAGTTTTACTTGATTGCCTCATCTTCCTTGATTGATGCTCCTCCCTAAGCATGGCACCAAAAATCTCTTCCTATCATTTGATTTATGAGACCACTGCGTCTCACCAAACTCTAGCATGACTTTCATCGCACTATACACGATCTCTTCGTAGCTATCATAGTCTCGGTTGCCTAGATTATTTTACATATGAGGTCTCAGTCCGTCAAAGAATCTGTCAACCTTACCATTTGGATGCATGAAAATGATATAGCTATATCGTGAATGACTTGTGAAGTTCATCTCGTAGCTTCCCACATATTTATTCTCTTTCTCCTTCATCTCTAGAAAATCATTCTTCTTTCTTGTTCTCATCGAACAAGGGAAATACTTATTGAAAAAGATCCCTCTGAACTATTCCAACTCAATAGCTTCAACTTCCACTATTTTCCTCGTGTTTTTGATCTGTTCCCACCACTGATCAGCTAGTTATTCTAAGTGATAGACAGCCAGGGTGACCTTCTCTTGCTCTGAACAACGGAGCACAGAAAAGATCTTCTTGATGGAGCTGATCTTCTACTAAACAATCAATGGTTCAGTCTATCCACTGAAGATTAGTGGACGTTGATTCATAAAAGAATAAAAAGAATGTTTGTCCCTTCACTATGAGATCGGTCTCTCAGCTTAATTCAAGTCATTTCCCATAACTGGAGTAAGTTAGTTCATCGTTTTCTTGAATTTATCAATTTCAGATTCCATCAGAGAGCCGTCAGCATATGGTATATTGTAGTCACCATTTATACGGTTCCTCCTATTGCCTTCCATTTTTCTAAAAGTGTAAAACCATAGTTTTAAACTTATTTCATGTACGAATGTTTTAACTATAAAAGATTTTATTTCTTAAAACTTCATTATTAAAAAATTATATATCTCTATAATTCATTCCTAATGATTCATAAAAAGATTGTGGTTAACCAAAAATATCCCATGGGAGTGTCATAACCAAGAGTGCAGAAAGGCCTGTTGTTGTGCACCAGTTACCATTCGAGTCTAGCTCAAAGCAGTGTTTTTAGGTTTTACCCCTATGTGCATTTGTGCCAGAGTTGCCTCTACCTACTCGTATCCAGATAGAGATGTATTTGTTTGATAAACCACTTACACAATACACACCAAAATACCAGGAAGTTTTCATATATTTAATCTTTTCTATAGGGTTATTCCTAAAGTTTTCATAGCCAAATTTCTATAAATAACTAATCTATCATTTGATACCAACAATGGAATCTTGAGTTTTTAATACATAACATTTCATTACATTTTAAATACATTGGATCTTTATGGTCTAGTGTCATGGAAATAATAAACAATAAAACGTAAATACAATATAAAAAATTATTATAATCCACTTGTAAGGCTTCATCATAAGTTCATAATTTGTAAAATTACTACATCTGATAACCTGGATACATACCTCAAAGGAAAGGGAGAGCATAAGGCCCAATAAGGGTAAACAAGGGAATCTGTGTATTTGTGATATCAAGAAGAACTTGATTAAAAACATAAAGACATGGGAAATGGAAGTATATGATTATCCTAATTAAAAGAATGTGTAACATAACATAAATTTGTGGTCACAATATTTAATTTAGAAATTCATGAACATTTCACCAAGGTCCATCCCAATGTTTTCATAAACTTACCAAGGTTATTCACCAAGGTATCATAAAACTTGTCTTCTCTAGAGAATAATTATTTACCAAATGCATTATAGTACTATCATGGTGGACCCTTAATATATAATTACATTCATGTGATCCACATATATCATAATTCAAATTTTAATAAATAACCCACATAGAATCAATGAAATTTGTTTCATGTAAAAATTGTGACGTTTAAAAAGAGCTTAAATATATGATCATTATATCATTTATAACCCATGGAAAGGGAATGATGGTTATATATATGTCAATTACAGAATAAAATATATTATCTTTATATATTTATGAACACACATAGAAATGAAATAGGTTTGTAAATTCTCATAATTAAACAATAGAATTTCATGAGAAAAGGAAATAGAAACTTTGAGACGAAATTTCGGCTGCATGACGATTATATAAAATGGTTTTAGAAAACATTGAAAAGATAAAGGAAAAGGGTCACCCCATCATAAATAATTAACAATATAGTATGGGTACTGAATAATATCATGGTATGGATATTTTAATTACATACCACATGAAAAAGAAACATGAAATAAAAGAGAATATTCAATTTGTTTTACGAGGAATTCGACAGCCTAATGACATCACTTGAACATTCAAAAAACATATTGATTAGAGAGGAAGGGGTATATAAAAAATTATACATGAAATTTAAAGGAATGAGAACATATAATAACATTCCCTCAATATAAATATATAAAAATTAGAAGACACAACATAAGGGAAGTCATGACTTAAAAAGAGGAGGGTGAAACAATCCCTTACCTGGAAGAGTAACTTCGAAAACATGATGTTCGGGACCTTGGGAGGCTTGAGGGCACCTTGGGTAGACTTATTGGGAGGTAAAGAGACCATAAATTCATTGGGGAGGATTTTAAAATTAAATTAATTAGGGAATGGCTTTGTATTTATAGGATAAGTGTGGGGACAAGTCATTAATGTTCTAGGGACACCTCATTGGTGATATTGGAAAAACCAAGGGCTTTACAATGGTATTTTCCAATGGTATTGGAAATGTGGGACACCTCATACCTCATAATACTATTAATAAGTCTAGCAGAATGATTACATAATTATTACATCCTTAATAATGACATTAAAAACCCATAACTAAAATCTGTATTTTCACTATTCACCAAAAATTCCACTTTTTCAGAAAAATCCCCAAGAATCACCTTAACCTAATATCGATGCTCTGAATTCAAAAATAAAATCTATTTTATAAAAAAAAATTCTAAATATTTTAAGTTAATTTTTAAATAAAAACCATTATTCACCTAAAAAACGAATACTTGAGTACTAATTTCTAAAACAGTTCTTTACCTATTTTATTGAATCACATTACTTAATAAAGGTGCATAAATTATATTAATACTTTGTTAAGTGAGGATACTTAATCCATTTGATCACATTACTAATCATAAGCGTAAAATCAGTTTTCATAATTTAATATTCACCAAAAATTATGTTGATCTTATTAGACTCTAAATTTCTTACTGAACACAAATATAGAAGACCATTTTTTGAAAATAATTATACATTATTAATTATTTAAGGTTTATATAAATATTTTAAAATATCTTTTTTCTAAAATTCATCAATAATATGCATACTATATTTATCTGGAAATATGAATATTCTCAAACTTCACCATAAGAATAAATCACAAGTTTTATTTTTCTCAATGGATTACATAAGGAAGTTACGATATCGTTTCATAGAACCTTATCACACTAGCATAAGACCTAAGTGTAAGGTGTGTTATGGTGGTATAATCTTGTGGTGGATAAGCCAACATTGCTCGAGTGGTGATTTCTATCTACTCAAACTTCTCATAAAGCCTATTTTGTTCCAGCATCGCATGATGAATTTTTTCTTGGGTTTGGTCCAAAGAAAATGCTAGTACTGTTACCTTCTTCCCATGTTCTGTCAGATGGGATTCATTCGTCCCGAGACTACTGGATGGGGTAATCGAATCTTCTTTCTATATTATCCAAGCTTAATTTTATTTATTGAAAAAAATTGTAACATTTAGTTTCCAGTGGTCATATTGACCAACAGTCATATAACATTCAAAACCCAACGGTCTCATTTTAAATATACCCTTTAAATGAAATAGTTTTGTTTAGTATAAAATAAAATAACACAAAAAATTAAGAAAAAATATTATTAAAAAGTTCGGGTAATTACAACAAAATAAGAGAACTATATGTGATTCAATACATGAGGAAACCACATACAATATTCCTTACCATAAAACTATATCATCTATTTTTCTCTTAAGAAAAATCCTCTATGGAATAAGAAGTAATCTAATGGGGGTCTCTCAAAGAAGATGTATAAATATTAACCAAGATCAATAAATTTTATTTCTCCATCCTCCTATTATAAATTTATAAAAACATGATTAATACCATATCATAAATATAGTAAATTATTATTATTATGATTCCAAAACCATTTAATACCTTTTTTCATAAAATTGGTAATGACTATATCACTCTTTTGTACATGTAGACTACCACATCCACAGAGTTGTATGTTTAATTTTCCATCAACATCATTATTTTTTTATTATGAGGGATTTTATTTTTATATTTTTATTTTATGAAACAATAATTATTTTATAATTATAACATCTTATCATCCATTTTACAAACCAATGTATTGAAATATTATAATGTCACTAGTGAGAAATTGTGGACACCCACCTCCACGAAGTGATGAAATCCATTTTTTCATTTAAGATTTACAAGAATAATAATAATTTTTTTAATTAATTTAAATTATATTTATTATATAATAATTATTTTTTAATGGAAAATTAACATTTACCTTTCTTTGTTTTAACCATCAAAAACTAGAAACAACACATCCATGTACAATCATATTATAATCCTTGTGAAGTAATATAATTCATTTATCGTCATCATTTTATATGAATGGTTATAAATATTTATTCAATTAATTTATATTATTTTAATATCTTTATTATCAACTTTATATTATTTATGTAGGATCAAAGATCATGGACCATTATTTCCATATCGAAACATTCCTAAAAAATGAAACCATTAACACCTGGATTATGTGACTTCAATAAATGGTTATTTAAATAAATGTATTGAAATGACATAATTGGATAAAATATGATATTATAAATATGAATATTATCATATTATATAATTATAATAAATAAATTTGATTTTATAAGAGTTAGGGAACTTATGATTCATTTACGTCACAAAGTAAGGCTTCATTATCTAAATAGGGTTTAATTGAAACATGTTTAACATGATGAACCTCCTTATATTTTTGAGGTTTTTATACTAATATTATAAACATTATATAATAAATTATTCATTGTTCATGATATTTAACGTTACAATTATATTTTTTCATCCATGAGGTTTTAATTTGAATGTTATCGATGTTATAAGGGTTTAACATTCCAAATTTTATTCTTTAGGATATATGCGATGTTATACACCTGCATACTCTTATGAGGGGTATCTAATATTACTTTGATATTTTTTATATTTATTAGACATAATTATATTGTATTTAATGTTTATTTTAAATTTATTTATTCCATATGCATTAGGAATTAAAAGATACGATAAAGGTATGGTATTTATGTAATTATATAATTTTATTGGGATTGTTTATGCCAAAATATCGAATTATAAAATAATTAGACCAATCTATCTAAAATTTTATTTATTTTCAACTCATTTGGTTATATTTTGGGATTTAAAATTTTACATTAATTTCACACTCTTAAATTAGTCAATAGAATGAAATAATTTTTTTAAGAAAAACCAACAATGTTTCTCTCTTATTCATGAATATTTTATTCAATGACCATGTTTTCTTTAAAATTTTATAATGAATTAATCACAATCCTATAGTGTTTTTTGAAGTAATTTTTACCAATTTTTACATTATCTATATTTTATAAAAATGGATCACCTTTCCAAATTTTTAATGGGGGCCATTTAAATTTTTAAGAAAAATATTAATCGATCATTTGTTTAAAAAAAATACATGAATGAATTGATATATTGTTATGAAATCTCTAATCACTAAATTAACAATGAAAATATTCCATTTTTTTTTCAGAGAATTCGTTTTCATAAACATGATTATATATTAATATTTTAGATAAAACATTTAAAAAGGAAAATTTTATTTTCACCAAGAAATAAACAATTGATTTTTAGAGGTATTTTCATCGATAAAAATGCCATTGGAGTTTTTTATTATTTATTTGGAATCTGATCCCATTTCACAATATTTATTCTTTATTTGGATTGTTTATGAATATTTTTATGAAATTTATATCATTTTCATTATCCTTGAATTGATTAAAATATGATGAAATTATTATTTTTAAGGATTTTTATTAAATCAAATATATGGATAATGAGTATGTTGTAGGTATTCCCAATATAAATCATTTTGATAAATGGGTCAATTACAACACTCTTATTTTTTGGGTAATGACATTAGAGTAGAAAAATTAAATATATATGATATATCTAATAAACAAATAAGTTATAATTTAGTTAATTGGATAGAAGATATTCTTAAGAGAATGTTGGAAATTACTGGTTTGGCATTTCCATTACAAAGCATTATTTATAATGAGAGTATAGATATTGAATCCTAACTAAAGAATTTATTTTATATACTTATTTTACTTCCAAAAAACAAATTTCTTATGAATATGATATGTCATAATGGTTCATGATTTATCTTTTAATATTACACACCCTTAGTTTTCAGGTCTTTTGATTAAGAAAAACTTAATACATGATTCACCACTAGGGAACTTTTACAAATTTTTTTTAGTATTTTATGTTTTTATTTTATTCAAATACCCTTATTCTCATCTTATATGATTTTTATGATTTCCCATATCATTACTATAAATGAGAATTTAATCTCACCCTTCTTTATGTTTCTTTTCCTCAGGTTATGAATAATGGTTCCATTTAACGGTAATCTAAAAGGGTTATTGTTATGAATAACATATTATTAGATTTTGTAAAACTATTATTTATTAGATATTAATGTATCAGAATTTTAAATGAAAATAAACCACTATTAATTTCCTGTAAGGAAGTATCCATTAAAATTAATTAATTCAATGTCCTTAGAATTTATTTCATTTTCATTCATTCACAAAGATTTTTTAGTTTTAGGATTTTAGTAAATTAGTTCATAACTATAAAGAAATAAAACCATATTTTACAAATTAGACATTATAATTACATTACATTTTTCATAATTTAATATTATAAATGTAAAATATGTTTTCTTTTTATGAAAAATATTCTTGAAATTTATCATGACTACTTCCTTTCCGTTAAAAATCTATAATACATGCAAAAAAAATTAAAGACCTGAAAAAAATTATAAGTAATGTACATATAAGGAATGTACAAAATATTTATTCCATTAGTGAATATTAAAATTTTAGATTTCAAAGTAATATTTTAGTTCAAAATTAACGATTCTCTCACCCAGGAAATCAGCTTATCTTCCCAAAACATTTATGAAATTTTTTATTTGAAGTATTTATGAAAAAATAAACCCCTAATTTTTAGTTTTTCAAATATGAAAATTACGAGATGTTTTTTCACAAAGTTATACTTTCCACTCTTACATATGGAATTAACATCACGATTCAATTTTGAGTAACCATAACAAATAATCTTGGAATACCATCACAAATAACATTTGAAAATTACCATTGAGTAACCATAACAAATACTCATCGATAATCCACCATATTTAATCATGGAATAAATTTTATAGTATTTTTCCACTATCTATTAGGGAAAACCTAATTGGTAATCCTAATACCACTACCCAATATATTGGGTTGCAATAATGTGCTCACCAGCCTTTGGTTTATAATGGAACCACCCATATTCATAAATATTTCCAATGAACCATTATAAGAATAAAGTATATAGATTATTGTATTTATTATCAAACATAAGTTAAATAATTTTTTTTCGGAATAAAAACATTGTAATAGAGAATTAAAAAATCATGCAGTAAATAAAAGTTAAATTTGAGATAACATATTTTATAATAAACCAGTCTACATACCCATCCTCATAAAAAATTTACCAAGAACCATGACCCAAATAATGTATATATATATTTCCTTTCATCATAAAAAATGATGGAATACCATTAATGATCCTTAAAACATGCATGAGTATAATAACATTTTCATTCAAACTAATTTATTTCAAAAAAAAACTTTGCATATATATAAGGAAAAAGTATTATTTGAAAATAATGATGTACACATTTAAAGGATGATTCAAAGAAAAAATAATTCATGATGGTTTGAAATTATGTTAGATCCATATAAGTTAAAAATTATTCAATCCAAATTATGCTCAACATATTCACAATACCTCATTTGGAATATAAATAAAATCATAATTTGAAAGAACATTCTAAAAAGTATTACATCGGTAAAAATGTCTCTAAAAATAATAGAATAATTGGAAACCCCATATTTAAATAATTTTTTAAATCCTTCATATGTATATGGAATAAAAAGATAGTTTTAAGGGGAATTTTGAAGAATGTTTTTAAAATAAAGTATATTACATTGAGTTCAACTCATCATAAAAATTATTTAATTTACTTAATAATAAACGTAGGTGAATTTGTACATTCAGAAGAACTATTTAATATTTATTATTCCTTTTATTTTAATATTTATCTTTATATATTAATGTACATAATCAATTAAATACAAGTTGTATGTTTTGATGATATTCAACTTGTATGTAAAAAATTACTTAGGTGTGTTGAATTTGTCCAATGAAATCATTATTTCATCATATTCATAATAAAAATAATTCAATTAATATATTTTTTATAAATAAAATATTATTTATATATCCAAAAACTAAATATTATTAGGAAAAAATAAATATGTTCCAAACATATAGACGGAATGTCGAATGTACGCATGAGTAATTGTTCCCTTTTTAAAGGATAATTATGGAAGAATGGAAAGTATAATTTTAAAAACCCATAATGGTAATAAATTAATAAATATCATTATTATTTTTTACATATATTTATATATATCATCCATGTCATGTGGTGTTGAACAATAAATCACATCCTTTTGTGGAGGTGGTTGTCCACACAAATGATCGTTTAACGTCCCCTTAGATGGAATATGGGATGGATATAGGTCATAAAAAATACATAATAACATATTATTAAATGTAAGATACTTTTGTTAATATTTTATAAGTTTTTAGTAATATTTATTATATGTTGAAGAATAAATAAAACAATTCATGTGGTTTAAAAAATGCATATTCTACAGAAAACCACAATTACATAAGAAATTAAGAACTCTAAAGCTAGTAATATCTCTAAATGAAGACCTACAGAATGAGTGGAGGTATTATAAAGAGGTGATTGGGTAGATATAAGAAGAACTCGATTTTTCTGTAATTGTGTAAATATTTTGGTAGGTTTTTACCATTTAAAATTTAAGGGAGGGACACACTAGGAATTAAATGAAAAAAAATTATTATAAATTATTTTCTATTAAATAATGGATCCAAACAGTTTTTTAGAATATTATATGATTATGTGTCAAAATCATTGCATGAAATAAATATAATAACGTTTTTGGTCACTTTTCATCCCTTATAGTTTAATTTTTACCCGTCATCGTCCACTTTAACATGTATACTCACAACAAAGATTTTTATTATTTAAGAGAAATGATAGATACAATCAATGGGAAAATTTCTTATAACTGGGCAATGGTTGATATCATAAATAATAAAATACATATATTTACAAATATAATAGTCCTACTAATTTTATATCTTTTGATAAAGTATTATACATTATAAAAAAAACAAAAATGTCTATTTTTAGAATGACTCATTAGAATGATTTTAATAACATTAATACGACATGTAATAATAGGAAAATATTATTTAATACAACACTAAAATTTCATAATATTTTATAAAATTAATGTTTCACCCTATGTAGCTCAATATATATTACCTGTAATATTTTTACTATCATTAATTTTATTATTATGTTAATTGAATAATTATCAAATCACCTATATGTAAGAATTTAATTTACAAATTTATTCTTATATATTTAAAAATAAATTTCCATGATGGTGTAAAATTTTTAAACTCAAATTATTATTTATATCAAAATATATTCTGTGGTTATCACCATGTTAAATATAATATTGTTAATAAAAACATTAGTGTGGATTTTTTTTTCATTTCATTAAATTATTCATTATTAAATTCACAATCTCATCCAAATGAACAAAAAAATAAATAAAACCCAACCAGCTTTGAATTTGGAGAATCATTACACATAAAAACAAAATTTTGTAATGTGTTTCGGAAATTTTGTTGTTGTTCTATTTTTTTTAATTTTTTAAATTATGTAATTTATCATTTACCAAGGGCCAAACAATAACTAAGTTTACTATTTGTATTAACCAAAATTAAAAGGGAAATATTTAATAAATTTAGAATTCTCAATTCTAAATATGTAATCTTTTTTTGAAGCCAAATATATATAATCATAAGATTTAATTTAATTTCCAACTAGGAAAAGATGAGGGAAAATTGATTTCAAATATCATTATTAGTTAATGAAAAAACGTTTTTATACTAAATTAAATAATAACATTCATTTAAAAAAATAGTAATTAGATTAGTTTAAATAAAATTAATTAATAAAATTTAAGAAATAATTAGAATTGTAACATTCTATGTAAGTAGGTTATAATTTGAAATAAATGATATGTTTTTCACTATTCACTAAAAATCAATCTTTTCATAAAAACAACCCCCCTAAACTATTTATGATATTATGATTCCAAAAATGATATTTATATAATTAAAAACAATTTATAGTATTTCAAAAAATTAGTACTAAAAGTCACCCATAATCAAAAAAACCCATTTTTTTATAAAAACACATTTTTTAGGAATAAATTGAATTTACTAAAAAATTTTGGGATTGATAATTAATCAACACATTAGAAATGTGTTGGAATAATATATAATTATAATGAAATTTATACTATTCATCCTTTCCAATTTAACAGTTATGTTATAGTGGTCACATTTAGATATTAATAATTCATTATTCATTTAACAATAGTGTTTTGTATTATGTACGATAAAGAACATTACAATTTGGGTAGCGATTTGATAAAAAATAAAAAAATTAATAATCTAATTTTTTTAAAATAACAATTCCAACATTATCAAGGTAAATATTATAATATTATTAATAACATTTTTTTAAGTAAAAATAAACTACAAATAATTGAAAAATGTGTGACACATATAATTCAGTTAAATTAAGTGAATATTTTATATTAATAAATCTATATTAAAAATAAAATTTTAATTTATTAATAAAATATCTAATTTGATATGATGAATATGGATTTTTTATACTTGGTAAAAATAATCCGTGAATGTAGTTTTGAAATTTTCTTTTAAAAATAAGTCTTTATCAATAATCATATATATATAACTATTCATAATATTATTTATAGTAATACATTATAATATTTTTAATTATAAACTCATTTAATATCAATTTGATATAATTGAACATAATATATTTATGTGGTAAAGGGGATATGTTTCATAAAATTATTTAGAAAAAAGTTATCATTTCCTCCCATTTTAATAAGTTAAAATAATATTCAAAGGTGAATGATTTAAAGTAAATTTATATATTATATATTCAAATATATTCATTAAAATCAATAGACTTATTATTTATAGTCGTATAGTTAATATAAGGTCATCTTATTCATAAAAAATACAGTTCATGATGAACAATTTTTTGATAGGATTAGTGTATTTATTTTTAAAATAAATTATATTATTCTATATTTGAATTTGATAAAACATATTCACTCTTTTGAATCATAATTGTTAATATTATATAATAATCTCAACTAAAATTTTCATCATGATGAATAATAAAAAATAGTAAAATTAATTACCAAGATTAATGGTAAAACTTTTTTTTCATTATACAAGTCCTTATGTTAGTATTTATTTTACACACACAAATATAATTTTTTTTGATAAATTTTATTCCATTTTTAGAATACTAAATTCCTAATTGTACAAAAAAATATGATGTTATTTTAGGATTTTAAGATATATTACAAAGGATAATGAAAACTAGTTCTCATTTTGAAAACTAAAATGTTAACAGTTAGCAACCTTATATATAAATAAAATAACATGTTTAAGATATGTTTCTATAACGTTTTGGAGGTGCTTGATGAAATAAAATTAGCTAAAATACATTATTTATATATTGTTGAGGCACATGGATTGATATCCACATCACATTAATTAATATTCATTGTATTTAATGAAGATTCCACTCTTCAATTATAAATGGGCACCCCTCCCAAAACCTTTTCACAGCCCTCATGTCATTTAGCTCAACCAAACCCAAAACAATTTATCTAAAAAATACATATAATAATTATATATTTTCATTCCTCTCAAAATATAAACCCTAGTATAATGTCCCAATAATTTCATACATAGATAATACATACTTTTATATAATAATAAATACACTACAAAATAACATACCATTAGATCATAACTATTTATTTTGTAGAGGCGAGGAAAAAATATTTTTATATAGTGAATGATATTTAATGTTTCCCACAAGTGCATCATATTTGTTACTAATTAAATTCATTACCTACCTAAATAAAGTCCGCATAACCTATATAAAGGATACATATGAAAAGGTGAAATCATATTACCAGTAAGGGTCAGCATGGTAAATAAATAAACATAATGTGAGCATAAGGGTATGAGAACGTGATAATAATAGATCCAATCATACACTTTTTCCCATATATTAAGAACAAGATTAATTTCATAATTAATGGAATTTCATAAGGCATGAATCATAAGAAAATCAAGGAACATATATATTGAGAGAAAAACATTAGAATGATATATTGAATTATGGAATACGAATAAGTATATAAAATAATTTCATAAATAGTCGAGGATCGCTTCAAAAATATATTTGGGAGATCCATTGGAGGCTATTCCTCGGGGGAATGTAACAACATAATCCCTAGTGGAATTTGTTTCCTCATAGTGGAAGGGGGTCAATACCTAGACCATCAAAGTAGTTAGAGTTCACTCCCAATACAACCAAATCAGTCAAAGTACCTTACTGAACTAGGTCTACTCCCCAGTCATTTCATATTTATCTCATTAGAAAAAAATCAGTACCCAATGCATTGGAAGGAGATATAGGTCCCACCAATCATATATTTTAAATCATACATACATGTACGAAAACATCATGAGGAATTCATCATATCATATCCCATGAAATGAAATAGGTTTCACAATCATTTTATCATATCATAACATATGTTAAATAAAAAGAATTCAAAATAATTTTAACATTCCATCCAAGAATGACCCATGAAAAGAAGTAAATTTTGTAATATTTTTATCATAGTATAAAACGTGGATGGAAACATGTTCCATATATATAATGTTATATTAAACAAAAACTAGATAGAGAAACAATATGAATAGTATATTTGGATAATAACCCATGTAAATCATAAGTTACCACCAAGTATTTCATCATAGATGGAGAATGAATATTCATGTATAGTAAAATGGAATGTTTCTTGTGGAAAATGACATTTCATTAAATATGAATTCTTAAAACTACAAATTATAAAACTATTTTGTAAATTTTTTTATTTGAATGTAAACTATGAAAACATATAAATTAATAATTAATTTTTTTTAAAAAATTACTCATGTATTATAGTATTTCAACTTTGGAGAACATGATTTGAAACAAAAATGATTGATAATATCCTTATAATTTAAAAATAATTTATTTAACATCTAAAAATTTAATAAAATATATGAAATATATTATTAATAAATAAAATTGAATAGAAATAAGGTACTATAGAAATAGTTTAATAGTCCAAATTGTTTGAATTACTGATCATGTCTTGAATGTTCAAAACAAATATTCCTTTCACAATTTTAATAACATATAAATAAGAAATTTGTTTAGAAATAAGAATAATACTTTCAAAACATCTAGTAAAAATAATAAAATGTTCAAAAATATCATTAATAAATTATTTAAATAATACTCATTTTTTACTACATTTTTATAAGACATTTTTTTTATGAAAATGGTTTTTGATCAAGGGGATAAATAATGACCATTTTCCTTAAAAACAATATTTCAAACTCATGAGTATATAAGAAGAGAAAATTAAGGGAAAAAAGTGTTGTAATACAATAACCATATAAGAAAAAAATGAGTTTCTTGAGAAACAGTTCATAATGTTTCATAATTTTAAGCATAATCATAGAACATCTCAATAAATGATGACATTGTAATATAAAACTCTTACCACATTAGTAATGTTTACTCATAAGTCACATTAATGAATAATTATGAAATAAAATAAAATTATCATGAGAATAAATAAATTCATGATATCAAGTTTCAAATATTATGTACATACACCTCAAAAAACAACGATAGTTTCATAACATAACTTATGTCTTAGATATGTAAATTTGCGACAATAATCTGTTATTGCTTTATTAAATTTTGAAAAATACACCCAATGAACGAGGGATCCAAAAATTGGATATTTATCTAAGAATATTTTATTTTTAATCACAATAAAATACATTTATGTGAGGTATACACACAAAATAAAATAAATTTGTGGTGAATGTGGCATCTGTCTCATTGAAGTTAAATGAGAGATGAAATTTTTTTTGGTATTATATTCAAACATAATCCAAAATAAATTATATAATGAAAATAATAGTTAAAAATAAGTAATATATGGATATTGAGGATATATCATGTCAAAATTTTATTATATACACCTAAAAATCCATCGATTGATGAATTTTCATAGGTCTCCTAGAAATAAAAGAGAGACTAGTAATCACTTAAAGAACGTCTCAACATTATTTGTTCTAATTAAAACTACCTATATAATAAATATAAGTCTATTATTCATATATTAAATAAATAAACATATATATTTTCATATATTATTTAATTACTTCCATTTGTTATAATTTTATTAACAATTACACGTTAATGTTACATTTCAAGTAATAGTATCATTGTTTTTTAAATATCTTTTCAAATATTATTTTCAAAACTCTTACATTTATCATGTATGAATAACATAATAAATAAAAATAACTATTTGTTAATAATATTTATATATAAAATCTAATTATTATACCAGTCATAAAATTTTGATTTGAGAAATGTGGTACATTATAATCATGAAGATGGTATGTCGTACTTATGCATGACACAATTTTCTATTTTTCAACAATCATTATGGAATTGATTAAGTATTATATTCTACTAAGAGTGTGATAATAATATTTGAAATAATATATAAATTTTTTAAATATTATTATACATATCATCCAAATGGTTTTGTGATGAAAATTTGGAGTCGCATCGCTTTGTGAAGGTGATATTCCACATATAGACAAATTTCTATATAATATCATAGAGCACGAAAATATGAGAGACAAAAATATATATTAATTTTTAATAATTATAAATATATCATAAACATTATTATTATGTCATAAATATAATATTTTCTTATTAAAATTGTCCTTATTATATTCCATTTAAATAGTTAGTTAAGATAAATAACATGGCTTCATGAGGCGGTAGTCCATCATACATACGAACATATTTATCATACCTATTCCGAAGGAATAGAAAGTTGAAAGGTATATATTATATGATTAATCCATAGTTATAATGATATTTAAATATCTTTTATATTGTTTATTTGTATCCTAACACAAAACCATGAGACATTGTTATATAAAATGAATTTCATCAGTTATCAAGGAGGTAGTCCACTGTACAAACAAATGATTAATACATAACCCATTTGATTAAAGAGGAGATGGTTTCAGATAAATCAAATAACATAAAAAAAATTAGAAAATGGGATATACTATTTTTTATATAATTATGGTATAATATGAATTTATGGATGTAGGTGATGAAATAAAACAAAAAAAATATTATTGATGAACGTTTCCTCTAATTCGGGTATGCTCTCTAGGATTTCATCAAAAGAAATCCTAGAGTATATATATATATATAGTTAGGATTAAAATATTAAATAAGAGAATTGGATATATTATTTGAATAGGTTTTTTTAGAAAAAAATTGTTCGAATTCCAGAAGAGAATATAATATGTGTAAACCTTTTATAAGTGATGTGGGTGGAAATCAAGTAATATTTTGAAATAAATAAATCCACCCATTTTTTTTCATTACCCAAGGATACAATAATGGAAAAATAAATATCACCGAAGATATAATTTTAAAATATATCTATAAAATTGGTTTTGTATTTTTTTTGTTTTTTTCCCTAATATGTTTAGTTTAACACCATGGTAAGTCCAATTATACCTTAATAACAATAATTAATTTTTTACTATTTTTTAAGATTCATTTTTATTAAAATTTATGGTTTCCTTAATATATAAAATAAATTATAATTATTAAATTTCTTAAAAAAACGTTTCCAAATTTTGTTCACATAATTTTCTAAACTTAATTTAAAATTAGTCCAATAGACATGCGGTAGGATAAAAGGTTTAAAGAGACAATGATCAAATGGTAATAATGTTTTGTATGAAAATTTAATGGAAAAATGATTTTGATGAACTAAATTTGAATAATTTAAATATTATATTACTAAAATTACTTTAAAACAATTTAAAATATAATATAAATATATAAATATTTCAATGAAATGATTATTTTCAACAAAAAATAATTATTTTTCTTTATTCATAATAAAATGAAAATCATTAGAAATGAAAAAAACATTTAACCAAAAATAATTTTTACATTACAATTTAAAAAATAAAAAGTATATTATTAAATTCATTTTCTAAATGTTTCAAAATTTAGTCTTTTCTCTATTCACTAAATAGATTTATAAATTTTTTTTTAGTAAACATAAATATTGAATCATATAATGATCTTAATGAAAATAAGTACATTTTTTATCAATATTTTTTATTTATATAAAATCATTATACATAATATTTAAAAGGTTTTTATTACTATTTATATCACAATGTTTAATATCTAGATTATAATGACGGTGTTTGAATAAAAATATTAAAAATATATTATTGGTTTTTTGAAAATTTGTGCAATGTGTAGTATAATAAAAACCTATGATTTGTGAAGAGAATGTTTAACTTGGAGTTCGATTTAATAAATGATAACAAATATATTGTATTTTATCATAAAAATCATTTTTTTACATTCTACCCCCCTAAAATTTATATTGCCTCTAGAAATATGTCTCAGCAATCAAATGTTTAAACTTTCAAAACAAACTTCAATGAAACCCTAATCATAAAAATTAATAATAAAACATCCCTTAAAAAGGGATTAATGGAGATATAATGGTTATATAATGTAATTTATAACTAGGATTCTGTATAAGATAACATAGGTGGGAATGATGTTTTGGAAATCAAAGAATACTATAAATAATTATAGGGAGTGATAGAGATAATTTATCACAAGAAAGTGGCTGACGTGGAGAACAATGGGAATAAAAAACTGTAATCTAAAGATACATGAAAAATAGACATTAATTTCTCTAAAATGATGATAACTTGACATAATTTTAAATAAATAACTTTTGTCCAATTTTAATCAATTTCTAAAAGAAAATATTCATAAATTATTTAATTACATTATATAAGAACAATCTCAACATTTTTTAATTACTTAATTAAATTCCAAATCACCTCTAACTCAAATAACTAAAGGTAATTGGTTTTTTATAAAGAACCAACGTATCATGAGATCCATAAATAGAATCGTAGTTTTTTCTTTCTTTCATTAGTTATAATCACAAGAAAAAATGGTTTCAATGGGTTATTTAATATGCATAAGTAATTTTATAGGCTAGTAATAAATAAATCCCTAAAGCCTCATAAAAATTATAACATAATCAAATAATTAAATGAAATAACTTACAACCCTTTCAAAAGATTATAACAAAAAACATTAGAAAGTAGTTCACTTAAAATAAAAAATTAATGTCTATATAATCTACCATTAACCACAAAGTAGCCCCCAATTTTCACGTACTGAAAATGAGAATACATTCCTCATGTATTTCTAAAAACATGGAAATAACATGAATTAACATAAAACAGATTATGATTTTAAATAATTCGTTATCTCAGGAATAAAACAAAATATTATTTAATATATTCCTTATATTCAATAATTATTTAAACTCTATCAATGAAAACATTACGAACTCTTTCAACAAATCATTAACCATTTCCTTTCTCATCAAAAAAAATCCAATTTTCCTTATTCTTACCAGTTATAACATTTTCAAAACAATTTTTTTAATTGTCAAGAACAATTTATGGGTTTCCTTCCATTAATAAAATATCACATTTCCCATAGATAGCATTTATATACCATTAATAATATTTAATATATTTTTAAAAATACATAATGAAAAACAAATAATGAAAAATCCTTATATATTTAATGATTCATATAACATAAAAATTTTATTATAATACATTAATACTTATACCATTTCATGTATTCTTTATGACAATAACTAAGTTTCATCATCATATTACTTAATTTCACATTCCTTTTATATTTTATTTGTAGTCTTTTAATCATCAAGAGAACAACCACTACTCATACAACCTATCTGATTCTCCTTATGATCTTTCCCCTTGTTCCATCTATTTTTATAATTCACATATATTCCATATTTATAACATTTTATAGTAAATGGACCCTTTGGGAAACTATTTTCCCCCTCCATTTCGTTAATTGAAATTTTCATTTGTCCATAACAAAATCATATTTTTTTTCTTTCTCCAAAAAATAAGTCATATTATAATCCCTATGAAAAATTCCATTAAGTTATTCTTTCCTCATTCTCATCATATAATGTAATGGATATTTTTTTATTTCTCATTACCCAAAACGATATTCTAAAAATTGATATTCCTATTATTTGATGCCTTAATAATCTCCCAAATATTTAATTTGTTAATAATATATAATGATATATGATTAAGAATTATCAAAATATTCTTCTCTCTAGTAGTTATCTAAATTCATTACTCATGTTCAACTAATTCTCTATTATATTCAATGTTAACATGATTCTTGATTGTTTTATCCATTGAACAAAATAAAAACCATAGTTTGGGAAATGATAATCATATTATAAAACCACATAATCATGAAGAATAACTTATATGATGTCAATATCTTGATACATTCTTTATAATACAATACAAATTATGCCTAAAATAGGGAAACCCTAATCATAATACATTAAAATAATTTCTTATGGTTTATAATGAGTTATTTAATTACCAAATAATATTCCCTGTAGTTTCAAACTAGGTGTGCAATAATTCCTATTTTTATGCATTGAGTGTTGATATGGTCAATTTGAATGATCAATTTTTATAGTTATTACATATTGGTACGTCTTTGGTCAATCCACATCCATATTTAATATCTAGAAATTGATGTAATTTCTTGGAAACCACACTCTCTATAATTTACCAAAATTCCAAGATATTTTCCTATACATTGACTCATTGTAAGACTTATACATAGAAAAATACCTAGAATTATAATTATAAATATACATAGAGGGATCATTATAGTATTCTCATCTAAGATTCCATAGTTTAAATAAAATATTCCTATGATACAAATTATAATAACTGATGATTTCATAAATCGATATTACATCTTATTTGATAAATAGTAAAAACTTTATAAAAACCCACTCTTGATGACTATAATATTTTAGTGTATTTCGAGACAAGGTACAAAATCTGTATATCTACTGAATGATAATCATTGTTTTCAAACAAAAAATTCCATTTATTAATCTTTATAGACATACCATTCATATTTCTTTTCATCATAACATGGGGGAAATAAAATAGATGAAAAGGTGAGATTGGATGCTCTATAAGCGTAAACAAGGTAAATACGTAAACATAACAGGGGCATATAGGTATGAGAATGTGAGAATTATAAATAAAAACCATACCCTATTCATTATAGATCATAATTATGAGTCATGGAATAAATCATTAATTTTTATTAGAGGATAATCATATGGTAATCAAATATGAAGAGTCATGAGAGGATAACATTCTCATAATACTTAAATTATTTTATACATATAGGAAAACACAATCATTTCCATAATAATCTCGGCTATATGTAAAATCATACTAGGGAACTCCATGGGAGAATACAACTTATGGTATTGACAAACCATCTTCCCCAATGGTATCACATTCCCCATAGTGGAAAGGGTTCACCTCCAAACCCATTATTGTAGTAATTGTTCACTCCTAAGATGAACAAATTAGACAATATCCATATGAAACTAGGTTCACTACCCATACTATTCCATTTTATCTCATAAGATATAAATATTTACCCAATTCATTAGATGGAGTTATAAGTGCCACCCATCAAATAAAGAAAATTATTTATATGTGTTCCACCAAATCATAGATCATTCATCATTTTATAACCCATGAAATAAGGTGTGTTTCGTAAACATTTCATCATTTCATTAACTATAGAAAATGAATATGTTTGATAACAATGTCAACATATCTTTATTTAATAACCTATGAAAGGATTATACTTCACAAGAGTTATATCATGGTATATCCCATGAAAGAAAAATGCTCTTCATAAAAATAATTTTATCCTAAAAATGAACCATTCATAAAAATAATAAAAATCGTATCCTTGGATAATATCCAAAGGAATAATAATTATCTTTTAAGTTTGTCATATTAGAAAAAGAATGATTCGGAATGAAAAAACAAATGGAGTGTTTCTTGAATAAAATCACATATTGTTGAAAATCACTTCTGAAAAAATAATCATTTTCGATGAATTTTATTAGAAAATTACATTCAATACATATACCACGAAGTTATAGGATCTGAGATAAACTGACCATAAAAATTATTAAGGAAAAATATAAAACATAAAATTTCAGGAAATACAAGAGAGTTTAGACTAGTGTGAATGAATATCCCCACACATATCATGATTAGCCAATGCAGAGTGGAATTTTTGTCTTCCAAATTTCCACATCTCAGTTGTATTTGTGATCACCTTCCTTGAAAGAGCATCCACAACCTCTTTCACATATATATAAACATATAAGATATTACTATTGAGAATAGAAGAATAATGAATGCCTTAAATCCCCTTTGGAAGGAGTTTCCATGAGACATGTAATGTTCTGGTTTTGGGAGCCATGACAGAATTTCCCAAAACTGATTCAATCAATAGGTTCACCCATTGGTGTGGGACATTATTCTTGATTGTTTAAATCATCGCACATAGTTCAACTTTTTTTTTGTATTTACGATACCAATATAATTATGAATGGAACCTTTTATATTTACACGATGGGTTCAAGTAATACCTCAGCATCCTGAAGGTCCCAACATTCCAGAGATTTTGATGGCAACATTAATATTAAACTGATAACCAATTGGGTGAATTTAACTTAATAATTTATGAACCAAGGGATACATGGGTATTCCTATCACCCCTAAAAGTCTGGGAATTCTCGGATCATGCATACTATTGTGTATTTCAGTATGCTAAATTCTAGAAGGAGTATGAACCTCACTATGAAGAGCATTTATTTTAGTGTGAACAGCAGGGTCCTGCTCCTCAAACTGTTTCCCATTACGTGCATTCTAATCAAAAGTGAAGACATAACTAACATCCAATAGAAAAAGGTGCATTATATTATCACTCTCCTAGTGTTACTGAGAGAAGACATTAATTATTAAACCTTCCAATCTATATTGAAATTAAATTCATTGATATTTCCAACATAATTCCTCAATTCCATTGAAAAAAAATGATGAAAATATTTTTTAATGTTTCTTTCATCTTTTTGACATATAAGGAATGCTAAAATGATGTACTATTCTACCCTATTAAACTGATAATGTATGGGTAACATGTTTTTCTAGATTCTCTGTAGGAAAATGAACCTTTAATGTTGTATGCAAGTGACCTTGAAATTGGACATCCAAGATGGTAGAATGAAGGAACATTCATATTAGATCCATTAATATTATTTATCATTAAAATTTCCATTGCATTTTAGATTCCACACCAATGAATTAGTGTCCATAAACATTTAGCAATGTACATTTCATAGAATCTACATTTGTATAAAATCAAGGCTGTTGAGTTGAGAAATAAACTCCCTAATGGTCATTTTCATTATCATAGGAGGAATAGTTATCCAATCCTTTAGTGGTTGATCAACTAATTATGTTGTCCTGTAGTTAAAATTAGGGTTATTTATAACCATCCATAGCGTATTTTGAATTAAATCACTAAACAAATCTTGATGGAGGACCAAACTTATGATCTAAGATGATAAAGAACACTCATTCAGCAACCTACTCTTGAATCATCATATAAGAAAATATCATGAGTTTAATTAGTGGTTAAAAGGTTCCATGTGAAGTTACTAATGAGGACATAACTAAAAATATTTAGGTCATTGATTCTATGTCCTTCCATTTCAATGGGATTGATATGCTCTTTTCAAGAAAAATTTACTAGTTACTATCCATGAACAGACCCAGTAAATATAAAGTTTCTTATCATGCATTAAATATTATTAATAAGAGACCATGGAAATCTATATATGGAGAAAGAGTATACAAATTTGGAAGTGATAACCTAATTAACAAGGAAAACTGCACCAGTAAGTGACATACAAATACATTTCTAACTAGCTAGTTGATTGATGATACCATAACATATCTATCTAAGAAACAAATTTGTCACTCTACCTCAAAATAGTGGTACACCAAGGCATATAAATGGAATGGATCCCCTTATCATAGTACGTTTCATAGTAATAAAGTTCTACTTACCCATAGTTAATCCATCATCGAACAAAAAAAGGATTTTTCTCAGAAGATAGCCAACTGAGTGACTTCCACATAATTATTAAATAGGAACTGAATTATATAGATAGTTATCATTGAGGATTTTATAAATAATATGATGTAATCTACATATAGAAAGTGTGATAACAAACCCTATTCCTTGCATCTTTAATATGATTATGTAAACCAACATGAGTATGATCATCAATACATCTGCTAAGATAGACCATGGAAAGATTAAAAAAATCCTATGAATGGATCCCCATCCCTTATCCCCCAGTTTCATTGAATATGTCCAATGGGAGTTCCATTCTTAAGAATGGAAAACCTTCCTGAATAAATAATGGAATTTATTAATCAAATAAACAGGTCTTAGAATCCATAGATCTTTTGTACACTAAAGATAATAGTCCACTTGAGGGTGTCTAATGCCTTAGTTCTGTTAATATTTAAGGAAGTGTTTCTATTATTCAATATTATTTTCATGATATTGATCCACTCTAGGGAAGAAAAAAGAAATAATAGATACATCTACCAGGCATGAAATAATAATTTCACCGATTGATGATGTCTTTGAAAAATCCCCTCTATCCTAGACATCATGATTTTCTAGATAATTTGATGGAAAATATTCCAAAGATAAATAGGTCAAAAGTACTTGATATCAATAAAAATTTTCCTCTTAGAATTCAAGATAATGAAATTTGATATTAATCCATAGAGTAGCTTAGAATGAGTTAAAAAAGCTCTAACTAAACATAAAACCCAAAAAACTTCCCGAGGGAAATATCCTTACCACATTGACTAACACAACAAAACATATAATATTTTCAAAATCATTTTAATTTTGAAATAATTTATTTACGGCATAAAAATTTAAAAAATATTAAGGAAACATTATAGATGAAAATTAATTTGAAAAAATTTATGTAAATTTTGAAATCATTGGGTGATCAAGATATTGATACATATTGTTCATGTTGTGTATGTTATAAGTAAAGATTCAATTAACATTTTTAGTAAAAAATTGAAATTGGATGGAAAATGAAATGAAGATTCCATTTAAAAAATAAAAATAAAGTAAAACATTGGTAATTATTTCTTTAAAAAATAATTTTAATATTAGGAAAATAAATTTTGAAAACTTTTTAGAAAGTATTTGTTTTGGAAGAAAATGTGATTTCGATCAAAGAGAGAAATAAAAAAATTATTAAAAAAATATGTTGGAATATTGGGTACATAAATTCAGGTTAATGAAGGGAAAAAATGAATTCTAAATAAATATATAGGGGATAAATAACATGATATTTTTAAGACATACTTCATAAGAATCCATCATTGGAAACATCATCATAAATAATTCTGACAAACAATGACACTGTAGCTTAATTCTCATACCAATTTGATACAATTGAATATCAAGTCCCATAAAATAGAACAGATAGACAAGAAATATGTTAATAATAAAATAATTGATGATATTAAATGTTAACGATACTTTATATACACCTCATAAAATAAGATATTTGTATAACATAATATATGTATCAAAAAATGCAATTTGTGTCATCAATCCCGAACCACTTTGGTAACTTTTGAATCGAAATTATTATGAAAAAGAGATTTTAATATATATTTTTAAATCCAAATGATTTTGAGGTGTAAAATCATAAACATAATTCATGAGAATTATGTAAACTAGATAAATTAAATAGGAAGTTAATATAGAATATTATTCACAGAAATAAAAAGTGAGATGAAAATACCTTACCTCTATGTTATTCCATTGAATTGTATTCCATAAAATAGAATGGAATAATATTCTACATTAAGAAATAATTAAATAATTATATTCATGATATATCATTTATAATGGGATTTATACACACTATAAAAAATTAAGGTGTGAATTTTTCATTGTATCTCTGAAAAAATTTGTGACTAAAAAACCATAACTGTAAGTCTCGACTACCTTTATACTTGTTCAAACCTCATGAAAAAGAAATATAAGATTATTATAAATATATTATAGAAAAAATAATTCTATAGTATATATATCTAATCATATATTATTTACATAAATCCTATTAAAACCCATTTAATAACAATCACATGTTAAAGTTACATTTAAGGGAATATCTACATTAATTTTTGGATAAGCTTTGATTTTCTAATTTCTATTATCTCAATTTTATAATGGTTCCATCAGATATAGAATATTAAAAACAAAATAATTATCATATTTTTATATCAATTATACTTTAGTAAAAATCTATATTTTTTTGGTAATTCAATACATTACAATCATGGAGACGATAGCTCGTGCGTACACATGAGTAACATTTTTATGTTTCAATGATAATTATGGAAAGGTTATAAGTAATATTATATCATTATATAGTTACTATAATACAATAAAATGAATATTATTTTTTGAAATAATATTATAAATATCATCTATATCATTTGGTGATAGAAATTGAAAATCACATCGCTTCATGATGGTGGTATCCCTCACACACACACTAACGACATTATGATATTTTAGTGAGATAAACCATAATAGTGAAAAAGATATAATTTCTTCTAGGAATTATACATATTTTATTAAAGTAATTATTATTTAATTTATATTATATATATTTATAAAATCTATCCTTTTTATGTTCCATATAATGCGTTAATTAAAATGAATCACATCACTTTGCAGGACGACAATATGTCGTACACATGAGAAATGTAATTTTATTCTATATTGGATTGAATATAAAAACGGTATATAAAATATAATTAAATTAGAGGTATAATATTGTAATAAATATCAAAATAATAATTTCTATCCATCACCATACCCTACTATAAGTGTTGGTAATGGGAAAATAAAGGACATTGGTTCGTGAGGTAGTAATCTACCTAACACAAGAAAGATGATTTGATAACTCATTTTCTAGATGTATATATGGTTTTATGTTATTAAAAAAGCATAAAATCATGCCATTAAGTGTTATATAATTATTTTATATTATCATTAATATATATAATAATTTACTAATGTAAAGGATGAAATAAATAAACACTCATTGATGAATGTGAACACTTCTTAGAGTACCCTCCAAAGGTTTTCACCATATTCCATCATAGGATGGATTTATGTCCAAAATAAGGATTATAATATGAGAGGTGAGATGTTTGGATGTTATTTGGTATTTTTATGGATGAAACAAATGGTTTTGATGGTGCGAATAAAAGTGTATAAAAGGTATTATTTTATGAGCTTGGTGAGTGACACACTTGTAATTTCATGAATGAAATAATTGTACCCAATATTTTTTTGATAAAGGATAATTAATAGGCCATAATTTAGAATATTAGTTATAATTTCAAATAAATATATAGAATACTTTTTGTAAATTTTTCTAGAATATATTATCCATTATAATTTTAGTTTCACCCATGATATACACATTTTTACTAATAACATTGGGAAATTTTTTTTACTATTTTTATTATTGATTATTGTAAAAATATAATTTCAAATAATTAATAAATAAAATATATTCCAATAATAAATTTTGAATAAATTTTTTCCAATTAAATTCACAAAATTAACATAATTTAAATTAATTATAATCCTCTACACAGGATGACAAAATAGGTTTTTAAAGAGAAAACGTTTATAAGTTTACATACTTTTCATATAAAAAGTAAAATGTAAATTGATTATAATAAAAATATTGGATTATATGATTTATAATTTCGCTAATTTTTCTATAAACCTATTTAAAATACAACATTTAATTTTTAATAATTTAATAAAAGGAATTTTTCAATTCAAATTCCTTATTTTTCACTATTCTTCAAAAAATTATTATTTTCAGAAAAAAATACAAAAATGAACTCTAAGATAACATTGGAAGATTTAATTTAACCTTAAAAATTATGATATATAATTATTTTATTGACATTTTTCACAACTTAATTTTATTATTGTTCATCTATATGTATATTATCAATGTTTTTTTAGAAAATATAACTATTTAAATGAAAAATAAATATTTTTTTACCAACATGTTTTCTTTATATAATATCAATATGCATAATATTTAATTTTTTATGAGTAATATTCTTAATTTTAACATATTTATTATGATGGTCTTGTTTAAATATCCATGTTAAAAATATATCATTTTTTTTAAAAACTCAGTGACATGTGTAACACATGCTTGCCCACTGTTGTGTATGGGAGACTATTAAATTCATGTTGGGAGTAATACGGGAAATAACATCCAAGGTAATTATAGAATAATATTTTTTCTTATACATTAATATTTATGAACTAGATAATAATTTAAATTTAAATGGGCTTCTTTTTCTGATAGCATACTCAACATGCAACAATGGTTTTCTCTAAAATCTTAAGATTCACAAAAGACTAAGATATACAAAACAATTATACGTTATTAATATTATTACATTAAATGGTAGTTATATCCTAGTAATATTATTGATGGCAAAGAAAAAACTACTATAATATTCTTACACATGTTTATTAATTTTTTTTCTTTCATCTAATAAATATTACAGGCTTAAAATCAGAATAAGTCAAAATTTAGGCATAAAACACTCTAATATTTTTAAAATGTATTTTTTCCACCTTTTAATGGATATTTAATTTTAAATCTATTTTTATAGCCCTTATATGTAATATATGAAAAAATAATATTATTCATTATAATTGGGGCCCCAAAATCCTCTTTGGTTAAATTTTGTGTATTTTTTATAGAATTCACTTTTTAATGAATTTCGAAAAAATACTGCATTTTAATTCAAAAACAAATTTTCATAAAATTTATCTATATTTTTAGATTATAATCTTACATGGTTTTAAGGTATAATTAGATTTATTTTTAATCATTTAATACAATTTATCTTACGGGATTTAATTTAACATTTAAATTGGATATAAACACATGACAATCTATTATTGGGTTTTTTTAACTCATTTCCTCAAGCCGTCAACATGATTAAATTTAAATTAATTTTAGTCACTTTTTTGAATTTAATTTTCAAAAATTAACTTAAATTTTTGTAATAAGTACGAAATATGTTAAATAATATGATCAAAATATTTTTTTGAATAGTAACTTATGTATTTTATTTACAACAATTGAAGATAAATCATGTAATTAAAGTAAAAAAATAATATTTCAATAATATAAAATTACCATAAAAATTGTAATAATGCTATTAGATTAGTTATGGCCGATAAATATAATCCTTGTGCTAAACATTTTTTCATTTGGAAGCCACAACGATGTGATTAAAGAATTTATAACATGTTATTTAATGTAAAAATAAAAATATCATAAACATGTTCCCCATTATTAAGAAAATGTTAATATTGTGTTATATAAGTTATATCATAGACTCTAAATATTCATTATATATATATATAAAAATATTTCATTTATCATAGTAATTTGTTTATAATATTTACGGATTAAATAATTAACTTTAATTATTATACAATGATGATTCAATTATACAGTTATGAACTAATGAATCAAGTAAATGATATCATAAATATAAAAATAAATATTAGATGACATAATTTGTGCCATCCGCTAATTTTATTGGTTAATATGACATGTTATAAGTCTATTCAATGGGTTTTTTGAAGTTATATTCCTTTTTCGTTATTATTAAAATTCAATTAAATAAATAGTCTAAAAATTGACATAATTGATATTTTATAAAAAATTAAGTAATTAAATTATATAAAAATATTAAAAAACATTTTAATATCACAAAGTGGATATTATATGGAAAAAAAGATAATTCAGTGTCAAATTATGGTAAATTTGTCTCATATAATTAATCATTATAGCCTCTTAATATTTTGAAGTTTTTACCACAATTAAAATTAAAAGAGAATAATTCAGGGTAAAATGAAAAGATGAGGTTAATAATAAAATAAATATAAGTCTAAAAATTATTGGATGTGAGGATTTATGACTATGTTCATCATATCATCGACATATCTCATGTGGGATTCAGTTTTATTAGCAAATTATTTTACTTTAATTTTGTATTTTATGTGTTTCAAAAGGGTCCCACATCCTTATCCTATAAAAAGGTACCCACTATTCTCTAATAGTCACATTATAATAAAAACAATTTCATCAATGATCTTCCCATACCCCTTCCTATAATACCTCTAATCTTTATTGATTTGCTAATTAAGGTAGATCACCCTTCTTAGAGGTTTTAGGATGTTCTTTTAAGGTGATCAACTGAAGAAGAGATATAGTTTTTAGTGTTTCTATTTTCATTCTTAATCCACTTCATTTAAATCTCTGGAATCATTTTTGAACTAATAAATCCATTATACTCAATATAATTATATTTTATTATGTTAATATCATGAAATAAAACCATATCAAATTTCATCACAATGAAAATGAACATTTAGTTCTTGTGTATGGCGGTCTACCTTCTGGCAAACAGATAGTGTTCGTTTTTAATTACCATCCATCATGATTGGTTATATTTAAGGATTAATTGTTTATATATGATATTAATGACATATTTATCATTTTAAAATAATAATACCGTATTTATCTTCTTACTTTCCATTTTCATAATGATGTTAACACCATTCATGCATATGTGTGAACTATCACCTCCATTAAATAATGTGAATTGTTTTTATTCACTACATACCTGGTATGATATATGTATGTCTATTTAAAATATTATTATTATTTTAATTATTATATGATTATTATATAAAGATAAAATAATAATTTCCATACTTCCATAATGATCAATGAAAAATGGAAGGGTTAGTCATGGGTACGTACGACCTTCCATCTCCATGATTATAACCTTTATCATTTTTCATTACAAAAATAAATTATTTTATATAAAAATTATAATTTATTTATAAAAGTGATAATAATTTCATTAATACTATTATGGAGATGATGTAATTATTACCACATGGACAATTTACTTTAAAAAATGTTCATTTTTATCTCATGTGATGAATCTTAACAAAACATTCTATATGAACATAAATAAGTATGCATTATTTATAACACGGTAATCAGTGATAAAAAGAATAATAAACATGAAAACTTTTCTCATGAAATTATAAATTAACCTATGGTTATTATTGATTAATATAAAAATTGTATTGGACGAGTCAGAATCAAGGTAAACGACTTAATATCAATCTCATTTCATTAAGGAATATTTCAATAATATACACCAACTTATTTAATATAGAGTATAATTAACCCCATTTAATTTAATTTTCATTAAATTTTTTTTGAATGGAATATGTTTTTTAGACGTGTTTCACTAAAAACAAAAGGAAATTATTTAACATATACAATGTTAAATATTTATCTTCTTCTATAACCATTATTTGATATAGGGATTCCTCTACAATCCTTAATATTTTTAAATGGAATTTAAATAAAATATTCAATTTTAATGTATTTTTGTATTGAAAATGGTTTTTAGAATGGATTGATTATGCTGATATCTTGAAATGATATTTAGTTATTGACATGAAGAAATGATATTTTTCCTTTATTCTTATTTATGTGTTTAGATTATGTTATGGTTCTTTGACATTACCTAGGGATGATTATTTCAATTTCATGAGATTATATCTTGTTATTTTATGGGTGAAAAGTATAAATTAGTGGAAAATATTATTGTGGGGTGAAAATATCAATGAGATAAAAATTTCATTCCTTATTTTATCTCCCTTTCATAGGTATTTATGTCATACAATGTTTTTCAATATTTTGTCATTGTGTATAAGGATGGTTAATATGAAAGAAGAAATCTAGATGTATTTGTAAAAGTTTTTATCAAGAAAATAAATCAATTTTTCTCAATGTTTTATTTTGGGAAAAAATTGATAGTGAGTAGAAGGTGTTATTTGGTAATATTTGTGATGTCATGTTAATGTTATCGAATAAATCTCCAAAACTCTAAACCTGAAAAGAAATTTTATTCGAAAGAATGTAAATTTCAAATTAAAACTTAATATTAAGTACTGTTTAAGGATGGATTCTTATAGTTGATATATGAGGTTAGATGAGATAACTTTAGGGGTGAGGATACTGTTAATAGAATTTCCATAAATTATTTCTGTCATTATAATCAATTTGAAATGATATATAACATTAATATTGTTATATGGATTCTTCTATGATATGTTTGTATAGAATGGTTTTCCTTATAAGAAACAAGGCTACTATTCTGGGATGACATCAAGAGAAAAAAAAACCTTCCAAATCAGTAACATGAAATGGTAGGAATTGGAACTGAATAGTTTGTTGAAGTGATGAAATAATTCATTCAGGATATAAATGGAGGTTGTATAAATGTATGATATCAGACTAATTAACAATAAAAAAACATTTTAGTAGTGGAGCATTTCATGAGGCAACAAACCCCATCATACAAGGGATTGTATGACATTGCGCTAGCTAAATGATGGATTAAAGAAATAGAAAATATTTTTAATGTATTGGGGAGTTCTAAAAATCCAAAAGGTAGATATTTTATTTACTATTTTTTAGGTGAAATCGGTCAGTGTTGGTCGATGGTTAAGAATATTTGGGATAGTGATGAGATTTTTAATCTTCTTTTGGATGAATTCAAAGGTATGTTTATTGATAAATATTTTCATAAGGTGGATCGACATAGGATGGGGAAAATTCTTGGAAATGAGGCCAGAGGATGACTTGGTGAATAAATACAAGGAAAAATTAAGTCAACTGGAATGGTGTGATCTAAATTTCATCTAGGATTCTGATAGTAAAATCAATATGTTTTACTGATGATTAAATCTAATGTATCCAAGGTAATTCATTTCTTGTGAGTTCAAAAGTTGTGGAAATCATTCTTGATTTGTGAAGAAAGTAGAAACTGAATTTAATGATGAAATTGTGTTATTTGATAAATTATAGAAGTATAGTTTCAAGTGGATGTAAATGGGGATATTTATTTAAAAAGGTATGATGAAACAAAAATTACATTTCTTGTTTAGGAAAATTTGTTAAATACACATTGAGGAATGCCTTTTGAATTATATTAAGTCATTCATATGTGGTATGATGGGAGATAAGGATCATAATATCAATGAAAATATAATGGTAGTTGTAAGACAAAATAACATTTATAGTCAGTAATATTTTTTTTGTGAAATGAGGTAGGAATTATGGAATTCATGTCTGACAAAACACAAAAATCATGGGAAGTAACTATAATATAATCAGAATGGTGTGGTGAAAATCCTTTGTAACTATTTCAGCCAAAGTTGAGCCATAAAATGATTTTGTATCATATATGCTACTTTTTTATTCAAATTATCTCAAATTGTTGTTTGATTTATGGTATACACAATTTTTTATTTCGAAAAATGTTTTTGATAAATTGGAAATTCCACCTCAATAAATGAATTCAGAACATATGGTAAAAACAAATGGGGGATTTTTTGAGGCATAATTAAATTATTAGAATCATTTTATCCTTTTTTTGGGAGAAATTTAACTAAAAACCTTGTAGTTTTTCATCAAATAGAGTTTTATGTTATTTTGTATATGGATTGGCCTTCAATTTACCACAATAAGATTTAATATAGAGATAAAGGGCATTCTTTTCAAAATTATTATTAGTTTTCTAAGAGAATGAACCCTTAACTCAGATAATATATCAGGAAGCTGAGAAACTATTGAAATATGGAAATGAATGTTATATTTCACATATTTTTTTAAAACATATAACTTTTCACATTAATAGTGTGCTAGTGGTAAATGAGTATCATGATGTTTTTCTTGATAATTCTTCTAGTATTATTCTAGATAGGGAAGTGGAATTTACTATTGAATTCCTTTTTTGGAAATAATATGTCAATTAAACCTTACTGAATGGCTCAAATTGTACTTTTAGAGTTAAAGAAGTAATTACAGGAGTGATTAGATAATGGATTCTTTCGACCTAGCGTATCACAATGGGGTTCCCCAATATAGTCTATTAAAAATAAATATGGTTCAATGAGACTTATCATTGATTATATATTCTTCAAAAACCTCACTATTAATAACATATATCAATTGAATCATATCAATGTTTTTTTGATCATATCTAGGGAGCAAAAAATTTCTTGAAGGTTTACAAGAGGTTGGGGTACTATCCATTTAATGTAAATGATGAAAAAATTTTGAATACAACATTTCATACTTGATACAATCATTTTGAATTATTTATTTTTTGCTTTTTGGGTTATCCAATGTACATTATGTATTCTATCTTAGGAATATAATATTCTATGTGTTCTTCAATATTTATGTGGTTGTGTTTACTAATGAAATTTTAGTATATTCTAGTAGAAATGTGGAGCTTGAAATCCCTCTAGAAGTGGTTTTGAAAACCCTAATGAACAAAAACATTATGGGAAATTCAAAATGTGTGACTTTAAGTTACAAAAAATTTCATTCCATGGTCAAATTGTTTCTAATGATGACATAACATTTGATCCTGATAAAAAAAGTTGTTTAAGAATAGATATGACCCCCAAATATGACAAATATATATTGTTTTTATTGTTTTTTATGCTATTTCAAATGATTTGTTTAAATTTTTTCATGGTTACCTAGCCCACTAACTAAGTTAAATTGAAAAGGTGTTTTGTTCATAAGTAAAATAGAATTTGATGATTTATTTTAGGAACTGAAAAGAAGATTCATGATTGATATTGTATTGGAATTACCATCTAGAAGTACTGATTTTTTTTAACTATATTGATTCTTTTTTAATGGACTTGGTTGTGAAATTACTAAAAATGATCATGTAATTTCTAATGCTTTACACATGTTGAAAAATCATGAGTTAAATTACCCTACACATGATTTGGAATTAGATACTATTGTTTTTTATTTAAAATTTTTGAGGAATCATATGTATTGAGTAAAATATGAAATTTAAAGTGACCAAGAATGTTTTATGTATATATTCACTTAAAAATAATTGAACTTGAGATAATGGAAATTTATGGAATTAATCATGGATTATTATTTCATTGTACATTGACAACATAGAAAAATAAAAAAAAGTGGGAGGTACTTTGAGTTGGATAATTAATGGTAAATAAACAACGTTACATTTCAAATATTACCCTTTAATGAATGTTTTTATAGACATTGGCATGGAAGTTGTTGGTGTATGAAATTACACTTTTTATAAGTGTTAATAAAATAATCTCGATCATATAGAATTCGACAAGCATAGATAGAAGACAGTGAGTTGATGAAAATGGTAAAATTGGTACAGTATGTACGTTACCTAAGTTTATCATTGATAAATATTGGGTTTTGAGATTTGGGAATAAGATATGCATGGATTATGATTCACAGTTGAAGAAATAGTAGTTATGTTAATATCATAATTCATCAATTTCAGTTTATCCTTGTAGTATTAAGACATATTAAGAACATCAAAAATATTTCTGGTGGGATGTAATTAAATTAGATATTGATGACTTTACTATGAAGTGTTTTACTTATCAAAATGTTATTGAAGAGAAGTAGTTACCAAAGTGGATTTTTCATCCTTTTCCAATACCAAAGTGGAAATGTGAAAATATATCAAAGGATTTCATATTGGTATTATGAATGATGTTTCCAGGTAATAATGTGATTTGGGATATTTTTGATATATTGACTAAATCTACTCTATTTATTCAAATTTGAGATACAATACGTCTAGATAAACATTCATGGTTATATCATAAATACATAATTTGGTTACATGGAGTTCCTATCTTTATTTCATATGATCCTGATCCCAGGCTCAATTATTACTTTGGAAAGGACTTTAGAGGTCGTTGGGTACTGTATTAAATTTTAGTTCAAAATTTCATCCTCAATCATTCGGGTAGACAAAATGAAAAATTTAGACATTAGAAGATACTCTATGTGCTTATTCAATGAATTACCAAGGATGGTGGGAAAATCATATTTTGTTGGTTATTTTTTCTAATTATAACCATTTTCATTCTAGTATAGAGATGGAACCACTTGAGTCATTATATATACAGGAGTTTAAAACTCATGATTTTTGGGATGATGTTGGTGAATGGATGTTGATGGGGCCAAATGTTTTTATAGGGATGGAAGAAAAGGATCAAATGAATCAAAACCAAATGAGGACAACCTAGAGGAGGTATAAATGATATACAGATAAGTGGAGGAAGTATATTTATTTCGAGGTAGGTGATCAAATATTTCTCAAGGTTTCTCTATGTAAAAGTGTGGTGTAATTTAGTATGAAGGGGAAGATAATTCCATGTTTCATTGGACCTTATGAAATCCAAGAGAATGCGGGATCAGTTTCCTACAAAGAGGATTTGCCACTATTTTTATCTCATGTACACTATTTTATTTATGATTCAGTGTTAGGAAAGCATATTTTGGATCCATCTCATGTTCCGAGTCCATAAGTATTTCAGTTGGAAAACAATCCTTCGTATGAGGAATAACCAGTCATGATTCAAGACTTTAATGAGAATTTTTTGAGGAATAAGGTGATTCATTTATTTTAGGATTTGTGGAAACCCCATATGGTTAAAGAGAGAACATGGGAATTTGAAAATTTTATGACAGATAAATACCCCCACTTATTTGTATAGTTCATAAAATTTGTGAAGATGCAATTTCCAAAATGGGGGGAAGGATATAACATCCCATGTAATTATAGAATAATAAATTTTCATATGTATTAATATTTATGAATTAGATATTAATTTTAATTCAAAATGGATGCATTGTCAGATATCATACCCGACATGGAACAATGGGTTTCTAAAAAATATTATGTTGCACACAAGAATGAAATATACAAAATAAATAATACATTATTAATATTATTATATTTAATTGTAGTTATCACCAAGATATTTTATAGACACAAATGAACAAAACTAACTATATTGTTTTTAATAATATTTATTAAATATTTTTTACATTCTACTAATAAATTGTTGAGACTCAATATGAGAATAAATCAAATTTAAGCATAAAATATTCTAATATTTCTAAAAGTTAGTTTTATCACAATTTAATGGGGAACCCTTTTAAATATATATTTTTCAATATTATATGTTTTATTAGATAAAATAAACATATTATTTAGATGAAGGATATCTTAATTAGATGATTTTTCATCATTTAATCCAATTTTGGGGGTTGGAAGTAATTCCACAATTAAATTGAATATTAACACATGTCAATTTATTGAGGGTTTTTTACATATTAAATCCCTTGATCCTAAATCCATAAAATTATTAAATATGAAATTATTTTAGTCACTTTTGAAAATAGAATTTTCAAATATTTACATACATGGTTGAAATTATTTTGAAAAATGTGATCTAATAGGATACAAATATTTTTCAGTGAATAATATCTTTTTTATTTTATTTACCATGGTGAAGGTAAATATGGTAATTTAAGTTAAAAATAATATTATAATAATATAAAACTAGCATAAAATTTTTTATAATATTATTCGATGAGTTATTTCCAACCTAGAAAATCCTTGGTTTGATGGTTTGGCAATTGAATTCCATTATGGTGAGATTAAGACATTTATAACATTTTATTTCAAGTAAAAATTAAAATTTCATAAAAATGACTCTTATTACTAAAAAAATTTAATAAGGTGTTATATAAGTGATATATATGATTATAAATAGTCATTGGAAAGATAAAAATATTACATATATCATGGTTATTTATGTATAATTATTAGGAAAAAATATTTAAATTTAATTATGACACAATGAGGATGCAATAATAGATTTATTAATTAATAAATCAAATAAAAGATTTCATAAATTATAAAATAAATATTATTTAAATAATTTATGCCATGAAAATCTTTTCTCAGAAACAATATCTTGTTATAAGTCTATCCAATGGTTTTTTAAGCAATCTCTCTATTTGGATTTTATTTAAATTCCTTGAATTTAATAGTGTAAAAATGTACTTAATTGATATATAATAAAAATAATACTATATTAAATTATTTAATAATCCTAAATCTCATTCCTAGTAAAACTGTTACTATGATAAGTTCTAAACATACATTTAGTTTCCAATTATCAGAAATTAACAACATATAAATAATATTTATATTATTTTAATATTTAAAATGTTTCTACGACAATTAAAATTATAAGTGAATAATTAAGGGGAAATAGAAAATATATGGTATAATATAAAATAAATAAGTATATAAAATTTATTGGATGAAGTGACTCAAAACTATCCTAATCTTATCTTTGAAAAATCTCACGTTGGAGTCATTTGGAATAAAATATTAATTTATATTAATTGAATAATTTTAGACATTCCAAGGTTTCCCGTCCCCTCTCCTATAAAAAGGTACCCACAGTTCTCTTAGTATAACACATCATGAACCATTTAGTTCAGAATATATCTATCCAAAACATTTACTATAATCCTTCTCACTTTTTTGAGGATTTTTTAATAGAATAACAACCTTCTTATAGGTGTTAGGTTGTTCTTCAAAGGTGGTCAATCAAAGAAGTGACATCATTTTTATGTGGTTCTATATTATTTATTCTTCCACATAATTTAAATATCATTTATCCATGATGAACTAAGAACTAAATTATACTAAATACACTGTGATATTATTATGTTAACATCATCACCAAAATCAATCTCTAATTTCATCAAATGGGAAATGAACATTTCATTATTGTGAACAACAGACTACTGCCTCAGGAACCATTATAGTTGATATTTCTATACCATCTATCAATACTAGTTATAATGATTGAATAATAGTTAATAATTGTTATTTATAAAATATTTAACAATGTAAAAATAAAATATTACATTTATTTTATTACTAACCATGTATATAATTATGAAAATATCATTCGTGTGTACATGTGAACTGTCACCTACATGAAGCGATGTGAATCATTATTATTCACCACATGAATTGGATGATATATATAATTATATTTAAATTTTTTTTATTATTTTAATATTATTTTTTCAATTTTGAATGATAAAATAATAATTACCATATTTTGATAATGTTGAAAGAAAAATAGAAACATTACTTATTCGTACGTACGAACTAACATCTACATGATAATAAAATTTTCAATTTTTCATTAAATAAATGATTGCTTTGATTTAAAAATTGATGTATAAAATTGATTACTATTTCATGAATAATATTGTATTGATGATGGAATAATGACCACATGGAACATTTACTTTGTGACTAGATGATTTTTGTCCCAAGTACCAAATATCGAAAAACAGTTCGATATGAACATAATTAATTATATATGTTTTAAAACATGGTATTATGTTATAAAAAAGGAATAATAAACATGATAGAGGATCCAAATAAAGTATAAATTAACATAAGTTTATTATTCTGAAATATAACAATTGTATGTGATGAGTGAGACTCGAAGTAATGGGATTCATCACAATATCCTTTCATTGAGACATATTTTGATAATATAATCCATATTCTTTTATAAGGTTATTTATGAACCCACTTTAATTTTAATTTTATTCATAATATTTCAAAAGGAATATTTTTATATGATTTTTTTTACAAAATGATAGAAGGGATTATTTTAACTACATGGTGAAAATATATTTTCCACCACTATTACCGTTATTTTAAATTACTATCCCTCTATAAGAAGTAATGTTTTTAAAAATGAAAATAAATACGATATTCAATTTTCATGTATTTCAATATTGGAAATTGTTTTGAGAATCGATTGATTCTTTCAATATCTTTTTTTGACATTCTTTTTATTACAATGTGGAAATGTTATTTTTTTATTTCATGCTTGTTATTTTGTTATGATTAAATTATTATACTTGGTAATAATGTAGGGATTGGTAATTACAATATCATGAAATAATATCTTTTGATTTCGATGGGGATATTCCATTTTTCCATTATTCATGTTTTAGGTTTTATGATTATGTTATAGTTTATAGAAATAATAAATGTATATTGGTGGGTCCTTGATAAACTGATGTCAGGTAAGGCTGTGATAGCTCTAAAATCCATTGTTTAATGGGAAAGAGTTAAAATATGTGGTTACTTTTATGATATTTAGGGAGTAGACTATAAGGGGTATTCCAAATGTATCAGTCAAGGTTAATCCCTATGTAGTTGTGAAATATACAATTTAAAAATGATATATATTCCACAAGTTACCATTATGATTTATGATTTCTATGAATTTTTGTTTCGGAATCATATAATTTCATGAGGTAAGCTAAATAATTTATGTTTTATTGGTGAAAATTATGGTTTTGGGAAATATTTATACTAGGATTAAAATATTCAAAAAATAATAGTTTCATTCCTTTTTTTATATCTCTTGCTGAGATTGTTTTTGCTCATACCATGTTTTTAAATGTTTTCCACATATAATAAGAATGGGAATGAGGTAGGAAAAAATCAATATTAATGTTATGAGTATTTTTACAAGGAAAATGAAATCATTTTTTACAATAAAGAGCAATATTTTGATAAAAATGGGCAGTGAGTATAAGTGTCTATTATGTAATATTTGAGATGTTATATTATATATATGTCATAAATCTATGAAACTATGAAGCTAATAATATCCTCAATATGAAAGAAATTAAATTATTTATTAAAAGTGAATATTAATTAATGTTTATGAATAGTTCTTTATAAAAGATATAAATTGAATTTAAATTACTCAAAAAATAATTATAATGTCAGTTGTTAACCATGGTGTCATTAATTAGAGATATAGTAGTGGTTCTACTATGAGAAGGTATTTCTCTTCATTTTTATATTTCTTTTTATCTTATTCTTTTTTACGTAAACATATTTTTAAAACATCCAATATTATTGAAATATTATGTTCTATATACTGTGTTTTTTTAATATTTATGGAATTAAATTTATCCACCTCGTTCTTTATCGAATGGGTAATAATTCCCTAATGTGTTTTAATGTCAGACAATAACCTCACAAACCAATTTAGTTTTGACTAAAATTACATAATCACATGTAAAGTCAAAATGATGGAACTAATTAATTTTTTTTACAAAGATGAAATTATGTTTATTCAATAAAATTAATATATCATCCACTTCATTTCCATTTCACCCACTAAGAAAATTAAATCATCCCTCAGGTGTACATATGACCTAACATTCCAAAAAAGTGGTAAGATTCATTTTATATGTCCAACAAAAAAGAATCATTTGTAAAATTTTTATAATGTATAAATGTGATATTAATAGCATTAATATAATATTATATATTATTGATCAATATTTTATGAAAAACATCCAAATATTTTGTGAAAAAATATGTATCAGAATATGAATCAATTAAAACAATTATAATGGTAATAAGGACATATTATTAACAAACATTTGGTAATATGTTATAAGAGGATAATATATGATATTATAAACATGAATATGGTTGTGATAAAATTAATAAAATTCTTTTTAATAATATTCATGAGGTTAAATCACATTCAACAAAAATGAAACATGAGTTATGTGATTTTGTCTCATTTTAATCTACATTTATGCATTTTTATTATTTTAAACCTATTCAATTTTATATGAGGTATATGCTACCCATTTTACATATTCATCATGAATAAAATTTATAAATAATTATTAATGTTTCAAATCATTTCTATTAATTCAATGGGTTACAAGTCAGAAGTTACATAAAAGGTAACAATTTATTTTACAATCGCAAATTATTTTTGGATGGATTTTAATTTCATTAAAGAAATATTATAAAAAATCATTCATAATATCCTATAATTTTATTACAAATTTGGTATTTAATGTGTTTCAAAATAAAAATCCGACTTTTTATTTTCTATATACTTGAATAAATCTATGAAACCGAGAAAATAAAAACTGATTTTATTTCACATTAAATTGGATATACATTTCTTCCATGTCCATGTTTTTCAATATTGGTTTACAAAAGTTTTTTTATGCAATCAATTTATTTATTAATTAAATTCTATGTTACAATATACTATTAAAAATGTTTTAATTGTATTTTTCTAATGTTTTTATAAATTATTGTTTTCAACATTTATTAAAAAATGTGAATAATGAATTTTTTGAAATGTATATGATAATTACCAACTTCTACATTTCCATAATGGTTTCATGAAATTTTGATTATTAGATATTTTTTAATGGTTTTAAAAAAACTTATTATATGAATGTATATTTTAATATTAAAAAACTTTAATTTTTATTCTACAAGGGATATGACGTTATTAAAAAATATATTTTCCCAGGGAACTGATGGATATCAATTAAATCGTATAAATTTTGTTGTTTTTATGTTATATAAGAATGATTCTAATTATTATGGTCATTAGAACATAAATTTACTTTTAATATGAACATACATTATCATGGATATTATTATTTTAGAATCCATATAACATTTCTACATATAGTTGTTTATATTGAGATTTATTTGGTTGATTAGTGAAATATTGATTATTTAAATTAAGTACTCTATGTTGATATTTAAATTTAATAATTATTCTTCATAAATTTAATAATTATTCTTCATAAATTTAATAAATCATTATATATTTAGGTAACACATTGGACATTTAGTGATAGGTGGGGCCTAAAGTTATATATCCTCTTGATGCATCAATATGTCTCATATTAAATATTAGTTGTTCAAATTACGTTTGTTTTTACACATAGTATTAGATTGTCTTTGTGGAAGGCAATGTCGGTATAAATATCACGTTGTTTAAGATTATGAAACACTATATTAATAATTTCTTTAATTGAAAATTCAGTTATTATTACAAAATATATTATTTCATTGGTATTATATATGGATCCAATTTGTTATCATTTTATTGATTGGATGGCCAGTGTTTTCATTTATTTAACCATCAATATTGATTTTTTCTTATTTACCCAAGATAGATTATTTTTTTTAAACAAACATAGAATTTGAAAAAAACCGTATTTTTTATTTCTCTATAATATGAGGAACAATTATATGAATGATATCAAGGGTGTAAAATGTAATCTATTACATTGATTTATTTTTATCCCTAATTTAAAATGGGAATCATGTATTTATCTTGATATTAAATAATATTAAACATATTATCCATTTTTGTGTTTACCAATTGTATATATTACAATGTAATACAATATATTATATCTTTCGGTTATTGAAGTTATGTTTTTTTACAATTGGTATCAGAGATGTTTAGTACAAACCATGGGGACAAGATTTAGGAAAGCATATATTAGGTAGAATAACCACATAATATTATATGAAAACATGTATATATGATCAACCTATGTTTTTTTAAATATGTTATTGTGTGGTTTTTCAAAAAAATTAAATCCATGTCTAGGAATAATAAGTGGGTGAGGCTCTAAAATAGATTTAGAAAGGGGTAGTCACTCTGAAAAGAGACTATATTGCTTTGAATTTATCATCACATACTATACAAAAAATGGGCTTATAGTACATCTATTATTACACTCATGGGGTATATTATTTGAATAATTTAAATTTTATTTACACACTGATATAAAGGATTTGAAAATAATTTTTTTGTTTAAATATATTCCCAAATAGATCTCATTTATGATTAGGATATTAATAATGAAAAAAATTGATTTATGATTATTATTACACAATATTGGGATATATATGGTATGATCTGATATTAATTATGGAATTATAAAATCAAATATATTTTAATATATAAAACATTTACCTAAAAAAATATTGGTACCAATAGTCGTTGTCAATGTATAAAATTCCACGAAAAGAAAACTAATATAGTTGTTATTGGAACTACAAAAAATAATTGATATATTATGGTAAGATGATTGAGTTATTATGAATAACCTTTATTGACGGTTGTATACCTTTTCAAATAGTGTGATTAACATTTTTTTGATATCATCATGTGACAGATACCCTCATGATTTAGTAGGGATACACATCTAGCGGTGGAAGGGAAAATAATTAATTCCCATGATAAGAAATTTCTGTCCATAGGATATGGTGAAATAGAAAATGTTATACTGGTAGTATATTTTCTTATGTATGAGTCTTATCAATGTTTTTAATATACCGAATACTAGGGATAATGGATAAATAAAAACATTGAATGGAAATATTTTATGGAAAATGTTTTGAAAAATGTTTAACAAATAAGAAATGATCACAAATAAAGATAATGTTCCATAGCTTAAATGAAAGTGGAAAAGAATTTTTTATGTGTGATTCTCCATTTAAAATATTACCTAGGTATGTCATAAATTAAATTTGAAATAAATAATGAAATAGTAACCATTAAATTGATGTTATTTTTCCATGTCATTAAATAGAACTATTTACTCAAAATTGTTCTTCATTTGATGAATTTATTTTATTTTCCATAGAAACTGAGAAGAAATTTAAAATATACTATACATTCATGTAAAAAAAATATAATAATTGTTAGGTAAAACACAATGAAAATGGTAACACATCAATGAAAAAGAATAAAATGAATCACATTCTACAATGAAAAAATTAATGGTAAGAAACATCCTATAAATTTATTAAAGGACATAGAACATTATTACATGTGTGGAGATAAGGTTCATATAGATAATGACTGAAAGGGGAAGAAAAAATAAAAAAAATCATGTCCTTCAAATGTGGATATATAAGGAATTATTCCATGTAATTCCACAGTAATTAATGGAATATGAAAAAAATTGATTGGGTGGAGAACGAATATATAATTAGATTACTACAACTAAGGTGGAAGTACCCAATGATGTGATGTAACTAAATTAATCAACTCCGAAAATATTAATCCAATGAAAATATAATTCTATATAATCTCACTATTTTATATCAATAATATTTTTAATGATGATTATATAAATCCCATGATCATTAATAAGAAAGTATTAGGTCAAAACACATAGAGTAAATATCGTTGTGGATAACATGTGTTTGGTAGTCCAAATTGTGACACATGGACATGGCATGTTTTAACACATTATTGTCATTCCAATGGTTTAATTCATTATAACATTGGTATACACTATCATCAAAAATATGATGTATGATTTTATTATAATGAAATTTAAACCAAGACTCATGATAAAAAAGTGTAATTATTTATGTTTAGATTGGATGCCTCATCATTAGAGTCATGTACATATCCACACCTATAGCCAATCCAAATGATATTATTAGTTATGAAGATAAAAAATATACATATTTACATAGGAATATTAAAACTTATAATGTATCTACTGTACATGAGTTCATCGATATTTTTCGTAAGGAATTTCATAGATATCTACTAGAACATGATGTCGAATTTAATGTTAAATTAGTCATTGATACATAACCCATATGAAATAATCCATATAGGATGGAATATTAAAAATTATTATAGTTGAATTCACAACTAGTAATGTTGTGTGATAAGGTATTTATTCCCACAAATATTTTACTAGGAGGATATATTATTCTATTTGATAACTAGATATGTGGATCTACAGGGTTATGCATTGATTATTGGGAAATCAATGTTACTATGATAAAAAAACAATTAACCCTATAATTGATGACTAATTAAATCAAATTCAAAGAAATCAATTATTTTCAAATAATGAACCACATTCTAGGTATTATCAATTTTGATTAATGTAGAAATTCATTCTAAAGATATCATTCCAAATGAGATATTGACATAGCGAGTTTACTGTAATTCTATTTGGACTGACTAATAAACCATCAAATTTTATAGATCTAATTAATAGATTATTCTATTAATATCTTTATTATTTCACTTTGGTATTCATTTATGGTTTATTTGTGTAATATGATATCTATAAGTTCTATTAGAGTCATTTGTGTGCAACTCTAGAAACTCATAGTGTTAAAATGTCATTTGGAAAATGTATAAATTGTGAAATATGGATTTAAGATGTTTATTTTCATGGTTATATTATTTGAAATGATAGGATCTCAGTTTCTCCTGTAAAGAAAAATTTTCATTGAGAACAACATACACCAATGATCATAAATAAGGTAGGTAGTTTCATTTGTTTAAAAGGTTAATATTTTTGATTCATTCTGAATTTTCAATATTAGATATCTAATTAGGAAATTATATTTTTACCATTAATAAGAATTAGGAATGTATATAATGCAATGAAATAGACCATGATCTCTGGAATGAAGGGAAAGGGGGGGTATTAACTAATAAATATTATGTGAATCACCTCTGATGATATTCACACATTCTAGAGGATCATGGTTAGTAAGGGCCCATATCTGTGTAGATTGGCCCATTGTGCATTTCTGAAGATAGGTTTTCTAGGAGGAGGCTCAGAGGAACTCAGGAGGATTTTATCTAGGACTTTATGGAAACATGAAGAATTACACATCGTGTAATAATTACACATCATGTAAGTCATGTTCATTATGTATATGTTTTAGGGGTTAAATAATAAAAAAGAAATTCATTTTTAGGGAAATTCTGACCCTGAGGAATACATCATGTGAAATGGGATTAGGCGTCATATAAATCCATGATGTTTTTCCTTTTATAATGATTTATTCATGATGTTTTTTTCAAAAAAAAAAATTAATGGATGTAGCACATCCCCTAATCCCAGGTGACCTAAAAACCCCGTTTTTGATGTTATGGGGATCTATTTGTTATGGATGGATATTTTCCTTCCCATCTTTGATTTGTATTCGATCTAGGATATGTTCCACCTCTGTTCTTGTGGTTTCTCTGATCCATTTCCTCACATTTCTCTTTTCATTGTGATGGTTCTTGATCTCCATGATTCTAGAATATTTTTACAAGTTTTTTGTTGGCATGGTTATGGATAAGTGTCAACGTGTGGATGAAAATCTTGTGGGAGAGGTGATTAGGATCTACAGTAATGGTCTATTCACATGTGAAGAACAATGAAACCCTTTTGAGGATTGTTATTTATTTATTTTCTTTTAAGTGTGTAGCTATATAGCTATTAAGATTTATCCCCTTGGATCTAAATGAAATTAACATAAAAATTACTAAAACTACGTTATTGAATTGTTATCAATCGCATTGTGATGTTGTTTTTTTGTATCTTGATTATAGTTTTCATCTTCATTATCTAGATACTGTCATGTTTACGATGTTCTTATTATTCTTGGTTTATCATGTAGAATTGGTGATGAATGTAAATTTAGAATCAATTTTCAATTAATTGGATAAAGGATTAAAGATAAATGATTAAGGAATCTGGTGTGTTGTAATGCTAATGATGTATGAATTGTAATTAATTTTATTTCCATGTGTCAATTGAATTTAATAAATATATGAGGCATGTTGATGTTGGTTGATGAATAAATTAAATTCATGTTAAATAAATTTTGTAATTAATTTTTAATAGCTTGAGCAAGAACAGTAATTAACATTCCCATTGTTGGAACCTATAAATAATGAATTAGTTAATTAATGATGGAATAATAACTAGTTGTGTGATAAAATATAACTGCATTATACGGTATGAGTTTCCTGGTTGCCCGTAAAGGCCATGTGCCTCTGTTTTTTTATCCGTTAGAGCTCATTTCATGTCAAGAATGGATTCCATGTTTAAGGGACAAGAGCCATGTTAATATGGTTGTTTCTTGTTGCTTGTAACATGATTTGAGAATGGGATGGATGATCCTAGATAGTTGTTATGGAATCAAGGATGGGTAGGCCCATATGTGACATGATCCCAGTATGGATGAACATGGGGGTTGTTGTGGTATGTGGAGAAGGGTATCCTGATTTCTGTTGCAGCAGTTGACCCTTATGGTAGATGGATGTATCAGGATATAAAGGAGGTTATCTGAGAGGACACTAGTGATGATGGAACAGGTTTAAGTTAGTCATACCCATATTAATTAATGATGTATTCTTATTTGAATATGTTGTTTTGATGGTGACAAAGTTGTTTTTTATCTAAATTCATTTCCCAGATACCAGAGTCATATGGTTGTGCTTGGTTGTATACATTGTTTGGTAGATGAGAATATTTTCTTAGTCTTCCTGTTAATATGGAATTTGAAAATTATAATAACCGAGTTAATGATTAACCCAAGGTATTAGAGCTTGCTGGGATGCAATGCTGATATCATAATTCTTATAATTTGTGTACTCGGTTTGTTTATTCCTTGAGGGTATGAAACATTGTTGTAATGGAAATGAAATTTAATGTGGAAATGATAAAGGATAAATAATTGTTAATGAATTAATTAACATAATCTAAAATAAATTAATATGAATAAAGTAATTTAATGTATCACTTTAAATGGTTGTGTTCATATAGGATATCTGGTCTTAGTAGTGGCAGCTAGGAGTCTGAGAGATGTTTGGTGTACTTGATTCTATGAATAGGATATTAACATACTGTGGTTATGAGCTATTTGAGGCCATGTAAATTTTTGTTTCTATATGTTAATCCATCATGTTGGTTCAAGAAACTAACAACCCTGGGATTCTAATCCCTCTTGGGTGTTTTCCATAACATCCTGGGGGGAGGATGGATAGCCAACTACCCCCATTACCCCTCTCTCTTCCCTTGGTAGTTATTTATACTGTAATGCTCGATGGTTAGAATTGCATATATATATTTGTGTAGAGGGACGTAATGCCTTTTATTTATTTCACACACAAATATTATGGATATAGTTTCGTAAGGTCTCTTATAGGCATAACTTTTATATGATACGATGGAATGAGGATCCTAAATCAGTGTACGGGATTTGACCGATTACGTTATAATACCCGATGTTTGATAGACGTTATAGGGGTTGTGGTGGATCTTAGAAACTACTTTGTTACATTTGTGAAAATGGAGGTGGTGGTGTGTTAAATGAGGAGCATGTTGTAGTAAATTCCCTAGGTATCTGTGAGGTAGCCTTTTTGGAGAGAGATTCCAAGGACGTGTGATATTGGGGAAGATAAAAAAACTACTGGTTAAATAAATACATGGAACCCTTGATATTATTTATTATATTGTAATCAATATTTTGTGATACTTGGTGAGAGAAACCAGGGTGATTCATGGAATTTAGAATACCTATTTAGGGAAAAATTTAGATCCACATTTTTTCAATGTGCTTTAACATTATTTCATTATCTTTTTCACAAGTGGCTCCGCAGAGGAACCTTCTATGTATATGGTTTTACTCAATCTAAGTTTATATAGGGTTTCTTTAGGTCATTATGAGTAGGTTGGAGATCAAGCTAGTGAATAATAGTTTTTGGGTTTTCCATGTGCCTTTTGGACAATACTTTTATTGCCTCCTTTATATTGTTTTGATACTTAACGTTTTTCCTTCATTTTAATATTTCATGCATGACTTTAGATATGATAACATTAGGTTTTAATTTTTATTTTAATTTTAGTAATGGTTTAATGGTTTCAATTTTATCTCTCTCTTTCTCATGTGATCACATAGGGGTTAATACCTCACATATGCATGTTTATCTAACCCTTGATGCTAGTCTCCTACTTAGAGACTACTGGAGGTGGGACTCAGGTGGGGTCATTATCTGTCTTCTCCCATTTCCTTAACAAGAAGGGTACACTTTTTGGGGAGGGGTTCATGATATATTGTTATAAAAGGTCTAGTTGAAGGATATGAGAGAGTTTAGAGTTTGGAAAAGGTGAGGGTTCATGGGATAGTAAGGAAATGAGGAAAATTATGTTTTTCAATAATTGTAAATATATCATACCAGTTTTGATATGGGTTTTTAGGTTCCCATTTTATTTAAGGAATATACCATTAAACATACACTACCATCACAATAAGGTGATACTTCTTTCTATCTAGATACCTCAGAAAGGTTCTTGCATCATTCTTCATTTAAAATATGTTTAAATGGGTAGACCTTGGGATATGTTAACCTTAAATGATTAAAATAACATAATTATATAATTTTAATGACATCGATATTCCCATTTTATGAGCTATAATTATTTTTTATATTTTTTACATGGATCTAGGTCAACATCCTCATCGGGTTCAGACATAATATGTTCAATAGGTTACACCAATAGATCATATTCTGGAAATGAATGACAATAATCAATCATGGTGGAGGACAAATTGAGAGATTCAGTTCCATAATGTGTAGAGGTAAGTGGGATCCATTTCCGATATAGTCAGAGAATTTTGGTTCAAGATGGTTATGATATCCTTCACTTTAGTTTTTGCATGGAAAAACCACTGAGTATCATAGGTTTTAAAGGCACAGCATGGGGAAGTGCTGATTTAGTGGATCTTGTAAAACATAGATTGTGATGTGTCTAATGTCTTGTGGAAGGATTTTTGAGACCAATTGAAGGAGCAGTTCCTTTAATTGACCATGAATGCAGTAAGTCATAAAGATATTATTACCATTCAATAGGAGAGATCCTGTGTGTTAGAGTTTAGTTTCCATTTTTGGAATCTTTTGCAATATTTTTCAGACATATTTTCAAATGGGGAGGCTAGGTTGAGAAAATTCATGGGTTATTTGATTATAGAGATCTAGTTACAAGTCAACCATTTATGATAAAGATATATCTCAAGGTGTGGGTGAGAGAATGTTTCATTGAGTTGATATTAACCAAAAGTAAATTTTCAAGATAGTGGAGTCACCAAGATTCCTCAAAAGGCAAAGATGTGGTCTAGGGTTTAATGCTGTTAGGGAAGAAGAGAATCAAATCAATCAGGTTATGTATCATCCCTCGATGAATGATTTCTACAAGGGCGGTAGAATTTATTTCTATTCCTGGGGACCAGATGAATTTACTTCTTTTGGAGGTCGAGGTAATCCGTGGAGAGAGTTCCCAACCATTTTGAGTAGCCAGCATGCCCCAGTTGTTTGACATCAGGCACCTATACTGAGGTTGTTTTAGCTGAGCTAGAAACATCAAGTTGGTCTTGTTTTGGATTAGTATACAGTATATAGGGCATACAAAATATTATGACGAGACATATACCATCCTCAAAGAGTATATTGAAATAATGGAGGAGGTCCTCAACATAGTTAGAGAGGACGTGGAGAAATTTTTTTCCAGATTCAAGCCTTAACAATTCCAACACCAGACAATATTGATATCACTAAAGGTACCATTTTCTTATATTTACTTGGGTTCATGCCTTGATTGATATTTGAGAGACACAGTCTTTCGTATCACGAGCACTATTCAATGCTTTTAGACTTTATGTAGAGATACATCCAGATTCCATTGCATTAACTCTATCAGTTATAGGTCAAGATTAAATGTTTAATATACCTAATGACTATCATATAGTGTTGGGGAAGCACTCCACTTAAGAATATTTTATATGTTTACATATTAAACAAAATTAAATCATCATAAAAAAGGATCGGCTATTTTTGGTGCAAGATATCATTGATTGGTTCAGGAGGAAGGCTGTGTTTTCAATTATGATGGAGATACGATAGTGTTTTTTGGGGAGCAAGACTCTCAGATGGGTTGGAGGAATTTTATCTTTGTCATAATTGATGGTTGATATGATATTAATTTCATTAGTGGTTCAATAGTTTCTATTTCCTAGGGTCATAGAAGAGTACCCTGATGTCTTTCCAGAGGAGGTTGTGTTGTTACCCCCCTCGATGAGTGATCTAATTCTGGATCAAAATACTACCATATGTGTTATTTATATAAATGTCTCCATACAGGAAGTCTACATCTGAGTTTGAAGAGATATTTATGGTGATTTTTGTTCTATTTCTCTGTTATTGTTTCATATGAGTGTTTCCTTGACAGAGTGGACAAATTTTTTTAGTGAAGATGGTTTATATTAGTTTTTGGTTGGGTATCAATTATCATTACTTGAACTAAATGATCGTGAAGAACCTCTACCATCTTCCACAGATTAATTATTTATTTGATCAAGTAAATGGTGTAGTTTTCCTCTCAAAGATCAATTTTCAGATAATATGTCATCAGATTCATGTGATAGATGAATATATCCTGAATACTATTTTTCCGTTTTAACCATTGGAATTTTGAGTTCATTTTGATGTCATTCGGTGGGAAGAATTGTCCAGATATTTTCATGTGGTCAATGAAATACGTGTCATGTGAATTATATCATATGTTCATGGTGGATTTCATCAACGAAATCCTTATATACTCCACATATGAGGTGGATTATACAAAGCATCTATGTGTCATTTTGGGAGTTCTTCATCATGAAGAGTTGTTTGGGAAGTTTTTCTAAAGTGCGACTTTTGGGTTTGAGAAGTATATTCATTAGGGAATTTTGTATCCCATTAGGAAATATCTTTGTATCCATTGATGATAAACGATTTTTTATATTGGGAAACCCCCATGGAATAGAATATGTGTGATGAATACTAGTTTTTCATAAAACTTCTTGTGGTTCATAGAAAATTTATTTTAGTTTGTGAATCCTATAATAGTTTTAAATTGAAAGGATTAAGAATTAATGTGGACTTATTAGTGTCAGATAGCTTTTTATTATATTAAGAAGATGTAGGCTAGTGCTCAATTTAGCTATCTTTCTATAGAAAGAGTTCTGTTTGGGGGTTTTTATGATGCTTTAAATCAAGGGTTGGGTTGTTTTATAATGAAACATAGATAATTTGTTTCTTATGGGTCTCAGAAGTCACATCCATAAGAGAATAACTATTCTACACATGATATTGAATTGGATGTGGTGGTGTTTTCCTTGAATGTGTTGAGATATTAATTCATCATTGAGAATTTTATGGTATTCACAGATCTCCTGATCTTGACGTATGTATCTCCCATTATGACTTGAAAATTCATCATTTTCATTGTATGGACTTCATAAAATATTTTGAATTCGAGATTTTGTATATACCTAGAAATGGGAATGTCATGGAAAATATGCTAAGAAAGAAGTCACATAGAGAAGAAGTGTTTGAATTTGGGAATTCCTAGAGGGTTATGAAATAAATTTCAATAGTGTAACTATATATGGGAGAGGTCGGGGTTAGTGGATATCTTCATCAGATGATGGTACAATAATTTATGGGGCAGCTAGTGGAAGAGTCTTAGTTGTAGGATCTTGATGCAGTTTTCTGGAGAGATGGAGTTGTTTGTGGTCAGTCCCCTGATGGTTTCTCTGAGGATGAATAACACTAAGAATTATTTCAAGGATGATTATATATTCCATTAGTAATGCACAAAATGATTCCCAAAGTGTTTCATTGTTTTCCATTGGCTGCACATCCTGGTATGAGAATAATGTACCATGATTTGAGTTGTCAGTTTTGGTAGTCTAGGATAAATAAAAAAGTTGCAAAGTCTGTGTCTTGATGTTGTGTCTTAAAAAAGTTAAAGTCCAAGCACCATGTTATAATAGGTTTTGTCTAATATTTATATGTTCCCTAGTGTTTTTGGGAGGAAATACTTATGGACATTTTTTCCGAGTTACCTTGAGATCAGGTAGGATATAATTCTATATGGGTGAGAGTGGATTTTTTGAATAAATCATCTCAGTTTATAGTATATCAAGGATTAGAGATCAATGGAATTTTTTCAATGTGGTCTATGGAGGAGGAAGTGAGACTCCATAGGGTTTTAAGGAAGTTATTTTCCAATTAAGATACTCCTTTTACCTCCAGGGTGCGGAGATGTCTCGAACATTTTTTAGCTATGCCCACAAGTGCAGAAAACGTTTTTTACATCGGTTATTTCTCATTTTTTACATTAGTTTCTAGCCGATGTTAATACGGGCGACGTTATAAATAATGTTTTTTATGTCGGTTATTTAAAAACCGATGTCAAAAACATAAAATCACGATGTTTATCACGTCGGTTATTTTCTAACCGATGTGATAAAGAAATCGAGATGTGTTTATAATGTCGATTATTTCATAACCGACATGAATAAAGGCCTGGGAAATAGTTTATCACATCTGTTAATAACTAACCGACGTGAGAAACCCCCCCCCCCCAGACTGGTTTAGAACGTCGATTATTTTATAACTGTCGTGATAAACCGGGGGAGGGGGTTTATCACGTCGGTTATATAATAACCGACGTTATAAACCCATCCCCCCGTTTCACGTCCGTTTTTAATTAACCAAAGTGATAAACTCCTGGGAGAAGGTTTATCACGTCGGTTATTATATAACTGACGTGATAAAACAGTCGGGTGGAGGGGGTTATCACATCGGTTAATAAATAACCGACATGATAAACCATTTCCCACGCCTTTTAGCACGTCGGTTATGAAATAACCGACGTGATAAACCAATTTTTTAAAAAAAACATAGAATGCAGTCATCTGCTCTCTCCCCTAGAATAAATCAGAAAACCAATCCAGAAATCGTACCAAAAAAACAGAAGGAGATCAAATTTAAACATTTACATTGATAACATAGAAATCTTACCACACTAGACAGCCCCCACCCTCATGTATACCCCATGGACAGCCCTCCCCCACCCCATTGTAGTGCCCACCCTCATGTATACCCCCTGGACAGCCCTCCACCACCCCATTGGATCCCCCACCACACCCCTGGACTTCCCCCTTACCCCTGGACAACCCCAAACACCCCTCGATAACCCCACCCTCCTAAACAGCACCCCCTCACCCCACTTGACATCCCCCACCCCATTAGAGCCCCCACCAAACCCCTGGAAAGCCCCAAACACCCATGGAAAACCCCCCCCCCACCCTCATGTATACCCCCCACCCCCTGGACAACCATCAAACACCCCTGGACAACCCTCCCACCCCACCGGACAGCCCTCCCAGACCCCTGGACACCCCCTAACCCCACTAAACACACCCCCACACCCTTGGAACCCCTCCCCACAGACCAAAATCCATACCAGACACCCCCACACCCTTGTAACCCCTCTCCACCCTCATGTATACCCTCTGGACAGCCCTCCCCCGCCCCATTGGATCCCCCACCACACCCTTGGATGGCCCCCCGACCCCCTGGACAACTCGAAACACCGCTCGACAACCCCAACCTCCTGAACATCACCCCCTCACCCCACTTGACAGCCCACACCCCATTGGGGCCGCCACCACACTCCTGGAAAGCCCCAAACACCACTGGACAACCACCCCACCCTTATATATACCCTCCACCCCCTGGACAGCCCTCTCACACCCCTGGATAGCCCTCCCACACCACCGGACAGCCCTCCCAGACCCCTGGACACCCCCCAACCCCACTGAACACACCCCCACACCCTTGGAACCCCTCCCCACAGACCAGAATCCATTCCATACACCCACACACCCTTGGAACCCCTCCCCACCCTCATGTATATCCCCTGGACAGCCCTCCCCCACCCCATTGGATCCCCCACCACACCCCTGGACTGCCCCACGACCCACTGGACAACACTAAACACCCCTCAACAACCCCACCCTCCTGAAAAAGCTCCCCCTCACCCCACTTGACAGCCCCCACCCCATTGGAGCCCCACCACACCCCTAGAAAGCCCCAAAAACCCCTGGACAACCCCCCACCCTCATGTATACCCCCCACCCCCTGGACAGCCCTCCCACACCTCTGGACAGCCCTCCCAGCCCACCAGACAGCCCTCCCAGACCCCTGGACACCCCAACCCCACTAAACACAGCCCCACACCCACACCCTTGGAACCCCTCCCCACAGACCAAAATCAATACATGACACCCCACACCCTTGGAACCCCTCCCCACCCTCATGTATACCCCCTGGACAGCCCTCCCCCACCCTATTGGAGCCCCCACCACACCCCTGGACTGCCCCCCGACCCCCTGGACAGCCCCAAACACCCCTCGATAACCCCACCTTCCTGAACAGCACCCCCTCACCCCACTTGACAGGCCGACCCCATTGGAGCCCCCACCACACACATGGAAATACCCAAACACCCCTGGACACCCCCCCCCCCACCCACCCTCATGTATACCCCCACCCCCTAGATAGCCCTCTCACACCCCTGGACAGCCCTCCCACCCCACCGGATATCCCTCCCAAACCCCTGGACACCCCCTACCCCACTGAACACACCCCCACACCCTTGGAACCCCTCCACACATACCAAAATCCATACCAGAAAAACCATTATATGTAGAACAAACAAGATGTAGAGAAAAATTAAACATTCACATATATAACATTCAAATCACACACTGCCAACTTAAAAAAAACAAAATACAACCTAAACAACTACCAAATACACAATTACAACGACAATATTCAAAATTACATTTTACATAACAAACAAATAAAATTTAGTCAAACCTGTAAAATAATTTGACCACTCCACTTGTAAGTGTTTGATGTCTTCAACAGTATAGGGATTAGGGTCATCAAAAAGCTACAAATGAAAAGGAAATTAGTTAACGTGTATAATGAATATATCAAATTGAAATATTATGGAAAAGATTAAGAGGAAATCGTACCAGGTCAAAATTCACAACTGTCCTAGTTGTTATTATTTCATACATAAATCTTAACATATAATATCCGCATTCGATGATGCCTTATTGTTCATGACAATTATGTTTGAATGAGTTTAAATTCAATATATTATTTTTAAATAATAAATCAAAAAGTATAAATTATGAATGGATATTTACCTTCGCCTTTACATATTTGATCTTTGCACTCTTTTTCTTTGCGTTTTTTCGAAAGTAGGCCCATGCACTGTTAGAAAATAATACGAATGGGGTATATTTAAAACTCATTATAATATATACAACTATTGAGAAATTGGAACTGAGTTTTCCAATATATTCTTAAAATTTCCCGCACATCATCATGGACAGAGCATATCCAATAAAGTGATTTATCCCTTGGGAAAAAAACCCCTACCATCCAATGATCAATGATAAATGAAAATATAATGTTAGTGGTTTTTTATGTTAAAAGATAATTAACTATTTGAGAGAAATGTGTTTCATACCTCTCACAAAAAGGCATCTTCCAACATTGACTGACTATATTGTTTTCAAGTCTTTCAGCAATATAAACCATTCTTTGTTCCTCATTCAATGCACATGCTTCAGGGGAAATCAATTGCAGGTCCATGAATCCATATACATCTGCTAGCTCATTCCTCTAACATATTTTATAAAGATACCTAATAAAAACATACATATGTATACATTTTTAATTAATATAACACATGGAAAAGGTGTTAAGACTTACATGGAAAAAACATTCACCACGTTGATGCCCAACATATCTCCAATAACAAGCTCCATGATATCACTTTTCATAATCCCCATGTTTATTTCACATCCACAAATATGAGCTTCCATTGGAAACTCATAATGACCTGCCAAAAAATTTGAATATCATGACAATCTGTGAAGACTATTAGAATCTGTATCTGATGTCATATCCATTTTTCTTTGTTGTTGTCTATACAGTATTTCTTTATCTTTGAAGTATTCCTATAAAAATAAATTGAAAAATATATTAGTTTTCAAATGATAAAATAACTTTAATAAAAAAATAAAATAAAAGATATAACATTCATACCTCTATGGAAATGAGTCGAAGAAGTCTGGATGACCAAATTAAAAAATGGTTGATACTCTATCCAACTGTCGCCACCTCATTTGTAGGTACTGGTACCCAAGATGATCTATGTATAATATCATGTACAGTGACCCTCTGATTCTGTACCTCTAATTATTGATGATGAACTGTATCTCCTATACAATATTCCAACCCATATGCTACTATATGATGTTGAGAATCATCAACATACAACTCGCATTAAGTAGGAAGCTGCGGCGGAGTAGGATAAAAAATGGGGTTCGCAGGCTGAGGTGGGGGAGTTGAAGCTACCTGCGGAGGTGGAGGATAAATAATGGGGTTTGCATGGGGAGTTGGAGGAGTGGGAGCTACAGTCTAAAATTGTCATTTCATTTCTACAAACATAGACAGCACTGACGCTCTAATCTTTTCCTCCATCGTCGCATTAATATCATGAACTTCAACCTCCAAGGAATCAATTTTTTTATAAACCCCCTCAACGTTAGAAGTTGAAGAACGTGGGAACACTTTTCTTACCGATACACCAGCCGGATATCCTCTTACATGACCAGGATGTTCGGGCCTTCCCAATGCTACAGATAAAATATCTTCCCTCCTAGAAGATCTAAATGTTCCCTGTGAACTCTGCTCCTCAAGAGAGTCCTGAATTAATTAATTGAACATTTATATAATGATTGAAATTATATGAATATAATAGTTAACAAAAATAAATAAAATAAATATCTTACAATCCTCTCAGTTACGATTCTCGATTCATCCGAAAGATGTTTCCCTTTTTTTCCCTTCCGAGCTCTCTTCCATTTTTCATGTCTAGATGGAGGGGATGGAGGGGCCACCTCTCCAGAGCTTGAAGACTCGGCTCTAGTTGTTGAAATTTTTCCGCCATCATTTGTTCTTCCAATAATGCATACCCTCCTCGAGATAAACTATGAGGGTATACATTTTTAGATTGGATCTCCTGATGAGCTTTCCTTTTTTTCTATAATTTTAGAATAATAAATCATTAAAAAAACATTAATAAAATCATTTATATAAGAAATTTTATAAAAGTTTACATTGCCCTTACCTGAAATGACTCTTTTCTTCTACTTTCAAAAAACTGTCTCTATTAGTCTTCATCTATAAAAGGATATATATGACATGGATTGTCATGACTCCTATGACCATAAATGAAATCAGATGAGATGGTTGATTTGAAATCCCTCCATCTCCTAGCATCCAACGATAATCATTTCTTCCTAACTCCTCCAGTGTCAGTAATATCAAATGTCATCTGATAAAGAAGAGGTCAAACATATTATATATAATGGAAACATTAATAGAATAGTCAAACAATGACAAAAGATCTTACCAAAATTGTCTCCCGCAACTAAGAGATTATCTCTTTATCCACACTTCTCCAATCATCATACAGAATGTTTACTTTCCTCTTGGCCTGAGTTGCTACAAAACTCTTAAAATATTTCGCATTCGGACCTCTAGGAATATCATCATCATCAAACTCAATGACTATCCTCTGATCCTGCATACGGGAAACTGATAATTTTGGTAAACGTGTTCACCCACATTTACCAGCCTTTAAACTCTTTGTCGTAATAGGAGAATGTGAATTTTCATCCCCAGAGGTACGACCAGCAATATGATCATCTCCAGAATCATGTGGTTGATCAACTGAATGATCTGTCATTATCCTTCAAATCAAAAAACTAAACTTCATTACACAAATATACAAATTCAAATATTTTAATACTACTGTAATCAGAAAATAGAAAAGTGTACTAAGTTACATAATAGTAAACATTGGCAATATGGTAAGAATGTTAAACAATGGTAAAGATGGTAAAGATGGTAAAGATGGTAATGATGGTTAAGATGGTAAACTTGGTAAACATGGTAAACATGGTAAACATGGTAAACATGGTAAACATGGTAAGCATGGTAATCATGGTAAAGTAATTGACACTGAACAACAATAATAGATATATAATTCATTTAATGGTTATAAACATGATAAAGTAAACTAAACAAACTTAAAACAAACAAAAACTTATACTTATTTTGTTTTAAAACATGTTTTAATAAATAAAAAACTTACAATATCTAACATTTATGAAAAAAATATATGCAAATAAGAAATGAACATATGTTACCTGTAATTTTAGGAATGTACAAATGGATTGTTTTCCAAAATTCCTTCTTAATGATCGTTCCTTATGGCACAAACCATGTCTTCATCATGTTCATCATTATGTTCTGTTAATCTTTCCATGGAAGTAGGGATCTCACATAAATCAGCATCTTAATCATGTTCATCCTCACCAACATATTGTTTTTTCCCTTGTAAAATAACATCCCACTGTATATCTAATTGATCTACTACATATAAAATGTGTTTTTCATGTGTTTCTATTATAAAAGAATCAGTTGTGTCTTCCAATCTATTCAGATTAACAACTGTCATTCCAAATTCATCGTATCTGACACTGTTGTTACAGATAAACCATTAAAAATTAAAAACGTGAAATTTAATTTTAATGTAATCAACCTCCCATATGTCTTCAATCACTCCATAATATGAACTTGATGCAGAAATTGGGTTTTTTTCCTTAGCACTCGAAAAATGCATTGCTTCTAACAACACCAATACACCACTATTTTGAACTCCTCTTCTGTTGTCCAGAAATTTCATATGAAATGTATAACAATTAATTTCATAACCGGACCATGTTGTAACATTTAAACATGGACCACCCACTATCCATTTTAATGTCTCTGATAAATCTGATATACCACGCAAAGTCTATTTAATCCATGACAAAAAAGTTTTGTTGTGCTCATTCAAAATCCACATTTCTTTATTCTTTGGATGGCATTGTTTCAACTCATTAATATGCAATGTGATATATGGTTGAGCATCAGCTGTGTTATTCAAGATGTATGATTCTCACTTTTTTATTTTTTCAGCTGAAAATGATTTTACATTCAATCCATGAATCCCCTTTCCCTCATTATTAACTCGTTCATGGTGAGATGGAGGCAAACCTTTGTGTTGTGTCGCAGCCATGTAGCTCATACAAAACTCTGCTACCTCCTCAGAAATATACTTTTCAATAATGGAGGCTTCAGGTCGATATGGATTTTTAACATACCCCTTTAATATTTTCATATACCTTTCAAAAGGATACATCCAACGAAGATATACAGGTCCACAAAGCTTTATTTCTCGAAACAGATGAATCATTAAATGCACCATTATATGAAAAAAAAGTTGGGGGAAAATACATTTCCAATTGAAAAAGTATAAAAATTGCATCCTTTTCCAAAATTTTCAAAGCATTCACATCAATCGCCTTGTTAAAAATAGAATTGAAAAAATAACACAACTTCATTATAGTCTTTCTAACACGAATGGGAAATATTCCGCGCAATGAAACTGGAAGAATTTGTTGCATCATGATGTGACAATCATGTGATTTCATACCTATCAACTTAAAGTCCTTCAATGAGAAAAAAATTTTTATATTAGAAGAATAACCTTGAGGCACTTTGATATCATGAAGACACTAACAGAAGCTAATTTTCTCCCTCGTCGATAATGTATGAAAATTTAGGGGAAGAAATGTTCGAATTCCTTTAGGAGTGGGAGCTAACTCCAAACATATTCCCATTGATAGTAAGTCTAATCTTGCATTCAACCCATATTTTTCCTTTCCTTTAATATCTAACAATGTTCCAATCAAACAATAACAGATATTATTCTCCACGTGCATGACATCAATATTATGTTCAACTTCATGATACCTCCAATATGGTAGCTCAAAAAATATTGACCTTTTCTTCAAAATATGACTTTCATTACCAGATTTATGTGTCTTTCCTAATGTCACATCATGGTTTTTCACCCTTTCAAAATACAGATTAGGGGATAAAGGTTTTGGAGAAGTATCGAATTCTTGTGAGCCATTGAATGCCTTTTTTAGTATTCTATAAGGGTGATCCACGGGCAAAAACATTTGATGACCCATGTACACTATTTTCCTCCCATGATGCAATTGACAATATGACGTCTGTTGTTTGCAAATTGGACATGCTTTATGCCCTTTAACACTGTATCCAGATAAATTTCCATACGCTGGGAAGTCATTTATAGTGAACAGAAGCACTGCATACAGTTGAAAATATTCCATTTTATAATAATCATAAACCCTAATACCATCGGCCCATAAAAGTTTCAAATTATCAATCAACGGTGACAAGTAAACATCAATATCATTGCCGGGTTGCTTTGGACCAGAGATCATTATACTCAACATGAATTATTTTCACTTCATACAAACATCAGGAGAAGGGTTGTAAATTTCCAATAAAACAGGCCATGAACTATGTGTGCTACTGAGGGTTCGGTATGGATTCATTCCATCTGTGCACAACCCTTGTATGATATTTCTAATTTCATTTCCAAATTTAGAATATTGTGCATCAATTTTATTCCATTGTGGACAATCAGCTGGATGATGTATTTTTCCATCATATACCCGCTCATCAGCCTGCCATCTTAACCTTTTTGCATTATGTGAATTAGCAAATAAACGTTTGAAATGATGAAATATAGGAAGATACCAAAATACCTTTGAAGGGAGCATAGTAATCTCTACATCACCCTGTGATTTTTCTTTCACCTTAAACTATGATGTCCCACATTTAGGACACTCTGACAGAAATTCATATTCCTTCCTATATATAATGTAGTCATTCGGACATGCATGTATTTTCTTGTATCCCAATCCCATCGAGCATAATATTTTCTTGGCATTTTAATGGGAATATGGAAGATCGTCATCTTGTGGACGAATGTCTTTCATCAATTGTAACAGTTCTATAAAACTTCTATCACTCCATCCATGTTTCGCCTTCAGGTTAATCAATCTTAACACCACAGAAAAAACCATAAAATCTATACAACCAGGATATAATGGTTTTTCACCATCACCATATAGACGCGTAACTGTCGGTTCTATCTCATGTTGTTCTGTTACAATATCGCAAATCATTTTTTCAATTCCATCGGAGTTACCATAATGCGAATCATCATCATCAGTGACATTCCGTCTAGTTTCACCATGCCAAATCCAAGGGCTGTAACTCAGATTAAAACCATGACAAATCATATGATCTTTCATCGCTCTACTTTTCAACTTCTTCATATTCAAAAATTTCAGGCATGGACAGAAAAAAATGTCACTACTTGGAATATATTTTTAAAAAAATTCCTAAAAGTCATCAACACATTCCACAATTTAATTTCTCATTCGATGTTCCGTAATCCAACTTCGACTCATTATTAACTATAATAAATATCTAAAATATATATACATTTAATATAAGACAAATATATGTTTATATGAAAAAAATCATAATTTGAATGTAAAAAATTTTGAAATATAAATCAAATCTATGGGTATTTATAAAAATATGCTTGAATATTATTTTTATAACAAAATATAGTTAGATATAACAGTTTTAAATTCCATTGAATCAAAGAAAACCGTGGCACCTACATGGTTGATAGAAAATTGGAGAAAATAAAGTAAAGCTGAGAATCACCCCCACCCCCTTGGACCCCCCCTGGACACCCCCAACCCTCCGGATAGCCCCCACCCCACTTGACCTCACCCCCACCCCCGAACAACCCCCAAAACCCTCTGTATAGGCCCCCACCCCCTTGGACAGCCCCGCACAACCACCAACCCACATGGACCCCCCTAGACACCCCCAACCCTCCAGAATTCCCCCACCCATCTTGACAGCACCCCCACCCCTTCTGGACACCACCCCCACCCCCTACCCCCTTGGACACCCCCCTGGACACCCCCAACCCTCTAGATAGCCCCCACCCCCTAGACATCCCCCCCTCTTGACAGCACCCCCACCCCTCCTGGACACCACCTCCACCCCTACCCCCTTGGACACCCCAATGGACACCCCCAACCCATTGGACAGCCCCCACCCCCTGGACAGCACCCCACCCATCCAGAAAGCACCCCCACCCCTCAGTAGAAGCCATTTTAATTTGGAATCATGAGACATAGCGATGCATCGAAGGGACATAGTGGTCAATATCCATTACATTATATGTCTAATAGATTCTCATATAAAAGAGGATAAACATAATCAATTGAATTGAGCACAAATGTGGTGTTTAATCAAGAAAAGCAATTTAATTGGGCTTAGTGTTATTAAAAAAAGTGATTTGAGGTAATAATTTCATTGGTGTTGACAGGTAAATGAGGAATGATGATGGTTACACGAAATGGAGGAGTGGTATTGGGATATTTTATAGAGTCATGTATGGACTCAACTAGGTGAATTTAGGTGGGGATTATGTGACTTCAGTTAGAAGGTATCATTGCTAAGTAGGTACATGCCAAAAGTAATGTTTGGTGTTTCTATGATGATTTGGTCAGTGATGTCTCTCCTCAGCTAGTTAAAGTAAATACATGTAGTGTGTTGTAGTGCACCTCTATTTGATGTTATTAAATGATAAATAAATTTTTGGAATGGGTTCATATGTTGGGTAAGAACCAAGTTGTATTTAGTTGATGTTTGGAAGGTATATGTATGTCCATTCTTGTTGATTTTCAAGGAATGTTGGATGCCAATGTAATATGGTATTCTTGTGGATGTTTGAGAACAGTGGAGTGGTAGAAGCATCGAGTACATTGTGATTCTTGAGTTTGAGGTTCTATAGGTAATTATTTATACAATATAAGTTCTAAAATGGGTAAGATGGTGGTTATAAGACCATTTGTGTGGTTATGAGAACCATATAGGGAAAGTGGATGACTAATGATGTGACAAGTGTCGTCTATGGTAAATGTTTGTTGAGCGGTTCTGTATGAGAATGAGGTAGGTGGACATTAAAATTTTCTCATAGTATTATTGATTTAATTATGTGTATCTTGTTGTTCCAAGTTACCACATCAAATGGGTTTTTATGTATTTGGATATGTAATAATCTTACCTAGTTTAAACACAAAAAATGCAAAACAGAAATATAGACTATCCAGGAAAAGAAACGAACGAAATAAATTCATGGAAGCTTACTTGAGTGTTGCAAGTTGAGTTGATTGATCCTAGGAGAGTATGTATGATAAACGATGAAGGAAAAATGAGTTTAATGAAGCTAGATCGACGAGCCGATTAAGGTTTACCACGCGAGAGAGACGAGCCATCAGACGTTCGATCGAAAAATCGTAAATGACAGTCCACATGGCTTGTTATTTTTTTAAATGTTTTATAACGTCGGTTATTAAATAAATGACGTTATAAACTATTTTTGTACATTTATAACATCGGTTATTATAATAACAGACTTTATAAAAGTATCACATATGGCTTCAACCACATTTTCTTGCTTTCCTCCCAAAGACACCAACATCCTACAATAAAGAGGATGGCTCTATCTTTATGCTCAATCTTATTAGATGCATCCCCTTAGAATAAATGATAAAAGATATTATATAACTAAAAAATTATGAATATTATCCTATGAATGCACAAATAGAACACCAAAATAAAGAGGCCATATCACATTCAAAAATATAATTTTGTGGCCGACTCCTCTAACAAGGGACTGAAGATAAAGAATTTAGAAACAATGTTAACCCCCACTCGCATCACCTCAACATCAGTGGATACCATCTATTACAAATACAACATATAATAATGTTGAACTTCATAGATATTTCCTGGGCGAAATACATCATCCACATGTGTCACATTTGGAAGACATGGAGATGAATGACCAGTAGGCGATAACTGAGAATGAAAAATAAGAATAAGTAATGAAGACGCCTATTTTTATTTTTTGAGTTTATTATGAGATTAAAAATATCATTATCATTATTTTTAAAGAATCCATACATTAAAAAATAAGAAACACATGATTCCTTGAATTTTAGGTATGGTGGTCGATAACCTGGTATGCTAAGAATGGTTCATGTTTTGTTAATGTTCCAAAAAACAAATACTACCATTACTGAAGATCCATCATGTCTGGATCTGAATTTAGGGGACATGGATTCAAAACGTTCTCCAAAACTATATGAGTTCGCATTTCTCTATCTATGTTTATCCTCAAACATCTCATCCACAAAATTTTCCCACATCGTTCGTCTTCTATCACTTTCCATGCCTATCATGCATAAAGATAGCTCCTCACACTTTGAAAACAAATACTACCCTCTTCATTAAAAAAATTATTTTCTTTCCCATAAATCCTTATGGTACAATCCTTCATAGTTAGAGTCCGATATGAAATAATTTAGTATTTTTTTCAATAATCATGTTGACTATATTATAAAACATTAGAACAAATATGACATTCATAGTAAAGGATATGAAAACATTGTTCACAAGTGTTATTATTCATCTAATGGAAATTAATATTTTGTTATAAATTAATCTTATAAGAGAACATTCTAACCATTTTACCCAAATGATAAATATGAATCCTCGCATTCTTGATTGGGAAATCTAGGTAGTACATTTGGATTCTCATTCTAAAAATTCCTATTATGGATTAAATACTTTGAGCACACCTCTCAATGAAATATCTAAATTAATAAAATCTACTTATTACATAGTCGATGACTTGGCTATTCCAAATTTTATTCTCATTAAGAACATTATTGAGACCATAAAAATAATTTTAGATTCATTTTAATAAGATCAACAAATCATCTATGACCATTACATGAGACATAAATGAACCTGAGAAGTACACATTAAGGGCTGGATGATCCCTTATTGTATATTGGATTTGATTGATCAATTCAAGGTATCCTATGTCATGTTAAAAAGACATGGAGATAAAAAATTTCCCTGTATCGACCCTTCGACAGATTTAAAAAACATATATCATTTTCCCATGATTCTTAAATAGAACAATCGTGAATAGACATATCTAAATATGAGATACGTAGCAAGCATGTATAATCCCAACTACCAAATAACCCTTGAAATAAATATTCATTCAAGCATGTTATATTATTTATACATGTCAACATTAATAACCATGTTCAAGACATGTGATTTTTTTTTGATATCTTCAATTTTATATTGTACTATCCCTATTTATATCTGAATACAACTACCTTTAATAAATCCATAATAATCCTTGGATATTCAAATAGGATAATTCCATGATAGTATTCTATTGGTCACAATATCTAGCACAATTTAAGAAAAATCTAACATACATATTAATTGATATTGTTTGATTGAGGCGGGTCCTTAACCTTTGTAATGGGGACTAGGATAAAGTCATTTATCAATTTTGGGATATTTGAACATAAAAATATGTTTTCAATTGTCTCAATATGAAGTAGCATGATAATATCTTATAAAGCCACATAGAAAGAACCCACTGTGTTATTAGGTTCAAGGGAGGTCTCTAGGTTTGGACCATTGGAATCTTTCCTAATTTTATTCACTACCAGAATAGACAATATAAAATTATTATCTCCCTCTAGAACCACTTTCATAATGGTGTTTAAAATAGAATCGTAACCTTATGGAAAACCATCATGAATAGGAGTTTCATGACCTGCGAGAAATGATTTAAAAATAATTTCTGTCATTCCTCCAACCACTACAATGTCATTTGTAAGGGAACCATATTCTATAATAATATAGGGTTTACAGATCCACTTCATTTGTTTATGGAATTTTTAATGTTAACATACATTTTTATCCCATTATATTAACCATAGATTATTTTAATTCTCATATTCCAATGGTTCATGAGTTAGTAGAATCTTTTCTAACAATTTTTTTTGAAATAACACTATAAATATCATCATCCCATCCATCTTCGAGCATAGATTCCAAATAATTAGTCTCTTTCATGGGTTTTAACAATTCCTGGTACAATGACTAGTGATTTTGGTTCCATATTAATAAATATTCCTTCACTCATATCAGATTATTAATAGTCCGAACCCAATCTCTTCCCTCGGTTGGTTTGGACCAAGGCGCGAGTACATATTTATTGAAATAAAGTATATAGGTCTACCTTTTAAAAAAAAGAAAAGGTAACACCCACAAATTCTTTCTAGATCAACTAGAATAGTATATTTGTATGGAATATATCTAACCAGTTATGTGACAAATGACTTTTTATAATATGAGATTTCATGTTGGCTTGCAATGCACATGTCCAACCAACACCTGGTGCAGTTGTGTCCCTTGTGGTTCTTGCACCAGAAATGTATACTTCCCTTATAACCTATTTACATGATGACTTATAGAGATGTGAAAGAATAATGGTCATGGTAGGATTTTCTATAGTATTTCCCTCATACATTATTTTCAAAGGGACTGAAAATGGCAAAAAATCACCCCCAATTAACCATGCTGAATTTCATGGGTTGAAATAACTGAGGACATTCTATAGAAGAACCCAAACCTAGAAGACTCATTTCACATAGAAAATGTATATGAAACATTGATGTTTCCACATAGAGACATTGGTTGTAATGGGAATTATAGATACATGAACTACCTCCATTGATATAAATGAATTATATAATATTAAAATATGGTGGTTATTGGGATTAATATAGAGAAATTAATCATCATTATTCTATGTAAAACATAAGAAATTTTTGACACAAGATATTTGGGTTTTAAAATTTCAAAACATTGTAATTTTATGTTTTGGATATCATTGGTGATGGAAATCATCTTGTCCCAGACAACTAAACCATGTGTCATACAAAAGAGTTAGATTATAATATGAGGGGAAACATGGACTTTTAACCTGGAATCAAAAGTAATTTGGAATGAAGTGGCAAGAGTGATTTCTCTAGCTTCAATTTTGACCTTGTATGTATGCCTGAATGGGAAGGGGATGATTTATGAAGGAGTGCACCCATTTCAAGAGAAATTATAGTATTACTAAGGACCTTGGAGGCTTTTTTAATTAAAGGATCCTCTAAGTGATCCAAAAAATAGTATGATTGGGCCATAGGTTAGTCTCATGGGGGGAAGGGAAAAAGGGATTAGATAAAGGAGAATGAGTGGGAGAATTCAACTTTATGATGCTAGAAGAAATCAATATAATCATCTACGGAGGATTGGGTAATGTCAATGGGTTATAAAGAACCAACACCATTCAAGGAGTATGTGGAAATGGAGGTTATTTTGGAGGCTAGATAAAGAAGGTTTGATGCAATGATGAATGGACATGGTTGTTTTGCATATCAAAATAATAATGTAATTGAACATGCATCATGGATATTAAGAATCATGAATATAACTATAAAACCACAAAATTATAAAATATTAACATTTTGTTTTATATTATATGTGACATGTAACACCAAGCATAAATTAACAAATAAATATATATCATTAAATTTAAACTTTTTGATTTCTTATGGAACACCCACCATATGTTTAAATAAACTGTAATATAATATACTGTAATAAAATAGATATTAATTTTTAGCCTAAGAATACTACTAAATAAATATTTAAAAACATATATATTAAATAAAATAATATCCATTTAAAATATAAAGAAATGTTTTCTAAATAACTATAATTTTCTAAAAGGCCTATAAGTTACGCTTTGAAACCATAATCTAAAGTAATGTTTATCAATTATAGAAACAATATTTGATAAATTTAGGTTTATTTTTTATATCATTATATCAAATAAATTTTAGGGGAAATATGTTATATTTTTTATAAATATTTCATTTTTTGATGAATTGTGAAGAATACTGAATTTCTATTAAAAAATTACATTACATTAATATTAATTAAAAAGAAGAATTATAATTTTAATTTCTATTAAATTAAAATTAGTTCACTTTTATTTCAATTAATCAAATATCATTTCGATATTTTTCATATTTAATATTGATATAAAAATGTTTTAAACTTTTCGACAATTTCTCTTTGAAAACCCACATTCTCATCCGATATGTGATATTAATTTTAATATAATCTTTTCCACATTTGTAAATATAATTTTTCAAAACCGGTTCCATATTCTTAATTATAATTTTTTTTTCATATAATTAAAAAATACTTTTTCACTATAATGAATAGTAAAAATAATAAAAATTAATTATGGTAGTTAAAGTAAAAATGGGTGAATCGTGAGGTTAAACTAAGATGATAAATGTTATAGATGTCAGAAAAACATTTAAAGATCATATTGGATTGATATATTTCGACCATAATATCTATCTAATGGTAATTTTCAATCTTTTATCATTTAATAACATTATCAGTTTGGATTGTTATGGGAAATTTCTATATAATTTTAAAGGATGTCCCATATCCCCACTTATAAAAGAGAACAAATTCTATTATCTTATTCAAACCTTAAAAGCTTATTTTATTCACAAAACCCTCCATAATTCCATCAATAACCTATTTATTAACATATTATAGCTTATAAACCTACCAAAACACAACCCCCAGGTTCCGTAAGAGGACATCCAAAGGAGGTTTCTCTTAGAAAAAGTAATTATCATTAAAAAGCCCCTTGATTTTTTATTTTATGTTTTTACCTTCAATTATTTTATAAAACATAGAATGTTATGACACCAATATCTTTCATATAAATAGGTGTTATTATGTTAAGGAAATAATAATTATTCATCTCTACATATGCCAAATGGGGAACAAAATCATTAATCTTGTTAACTGTGGACCCCCACCTCACAAATAGATGTAGTATGTTTTCCATAAAAACATTTCTAGGTTTGATATAATAATGAATTTTATTAATTAATATTTATTTTTTATATTATTATAATTATTTTAATTTAATATTACATGTACTTTTTTATTTTCCAATCCATTGGTAATAAAACAACATCACTATGGTGTATGGTAGGCTACCACCTCACGAAGTGATTTGATTCATTTCATACTTATAATTTTCATGGAATGTGATATAGATTAAATTAATGAATATATCTTATATAAATAATATTATAATAATTTCTATAAATTAATATGTTACCCAATTTCATACCCACCTACTCGTTAAGGTAATGATATTATCATTAATGCTTATGTACAACCCCCATTCTCAATGAAGTGATGCGACTCATTTGGATACCAAAATATTAATAATAATTAAAATAATGTACCTACCTAGTAAATATTTTATTTATTATATAAATATCATTATGGGTATGATTTATCAACATCTTATACACATGGATCATATCTTTCATGACAAATCATGAATGAGAAAAGAATACAATTAACACCTAAAACAATGAAAATATAGAATAATTATTAATGGATGGGTGATTAGATGGTTTAAAAAAATAATATATTTTAATATAAATATTAATATGGTTTTCTTATATGTTATTTTTTTAAAATCATTCTTATTGATTTTACATAATTTTCAACCAAACGGAAGTGCAAGTTAATGGATTTATCCTAAATTTATAGGCCATTGATAATTATTTGTTATTATGACCCAATTCACTATTATAAGGTTTATATACTTCCACATGGACATGTAATATCATGAATCACACATACTTCATGTTATTTTAAGTATCAATTTTTTTAATTTCATCCAACAGAATTTGACTTGAAAATTAACATGTGCAAATAGTTATTGTACCATCTCACTTGCATTAGTGATAATTATCTTTCTCCTGAAACCATCACACTCATGTAAGAATTTTTAATTATATATTAAATTAATCTTGAATATTAATATTCTATAATTATGGATATTATTATTTACTAAAACATATATCATTTTCTCATATGATATTTACATTGAACATTGTTCTTTTATTTTTGGAAACAGGTATCAATAAGTCTTACATAACACAATGAATATTTGATGATAAGGAACATGTCTCACTATATAAATAGATTGTTTGATATATAATGGATATTTTTGAAATGAATACATGGGTGGTCCCCATTTAATGAAATCTCCCTAATGTGATGATACTATCATATAGAGAATTAGTAAGCTAACATGAAATCAGTTGGCCAAATCAAATGAGTTTATACAAAATTGTTTTAATTTTTTTTTGTGATTGGTATAAAAGATAATTTTTTAACTAGAAAATGTTTCATGTAATTCACCAAATGCTTCCAAACATAATATCAGATAGTATTTCATTTTTAAGGATTCTATTTGAGTTTTCATGGAGACCTAATGGAGTTATGGTTCATATGTTATGGTCATTTGAAATCCGACTGTTGAAAATGGGAAACCAAGGCGTGTTTGGGGAAAGGTATGATTTTTCATTCAAGATGAATTTTTTCATGAAATAATGGAATATTTCATGTAGAAACATAATTCTTTTTACATTCAGTCAAAAAAACCTTTCACGCACCCAATTTGATGACAACGTGATATCTTCCTCCCCATATAACACAAAATTGGCCAAGTAAAGAGTGAAATTTTTTTGAGATGTGCACGCATGATTGGAATTGGAATGAAAAAATATTACATGAAAAATAAAACATAAACTAGAAACATACATGCAACCACTAATATTTTTTCATATATATAGAAGGGTACCCCCTCTCTTCAAGGTAATCCTCTAAAGGTCGGACGCTGCTCCTGTGTTCATAAGACAACATCTTCTTCACCTGAACGGGTGAATGAAAACCTCCTTATTGAGAACATGCATGATGGGTCCCATACGGGTCCACCTTAATGTAGGCCCCTGATGGTATGATCCTATCCCAACAACTTTTAGTCCTTATTATTGTTCACACAATACTTCCTCTTGTGTGAAAACCTAATATTTTGTGCAACAGTGCTAAGGAATTCAATTCTGTGCACAAAAATTCCAAGCTACCACATCCTGCATGCAACCCATATTAAGTGTAACACATTATACATGAAGCAATGTCTTGGAATATACCTGATGTCCCATAGCATGGGGGATGAACCCCCAACACCCCACTCAGAATCACTACCTGGTTGTATTCCTGCACCTCTTTGCAGTAACATTTTCTTCAATCAATGATCCAATAAAAAATTGGATATTCGCACAATGAAATTTTCTGGTCGGGATTGCAATAGTTTACATTGAACAAAAACTCCCACCACCTACACCAATGCAATAGTATGATTTCATATTATCCACCGAACTCATTGAAACACCTCAAGTCGGTATATTCATCTTGGTTCCTTATCACATTTCATGATTTGAGATCCTCATATTTGATTCCATGAGTTCCTTGAGTTGATAACTTCCTAAATAAACTCTTCAAACTCATCATCATGCATTTATAGTGGGTGGAACCAAAAAAGGGAACTCTTACATAAGTCCCACACCAGCCATTGATAGGTGTCTTATGACTAATATTCCTCAGTTCAAGACCTTAAACTATAATACACTCTATATATAAAATATAGGATTTATCCTATTTAAAATAGGATATAACTTATGTGTAATGTATTAGATTCCAATTATCATCAATACATGAAATTAAACTAAAATATACCCTATGATTCAAGAAATGGATACTTTATGTATCAATCATAAGATTCCTCATCACATGATGAATTGAAAACAACAACAATAAGCCTTTTCCCAATGCGAAATCCCCAAAATATTTTTCCTCATCTAATCATTATGGTGGGAGGCCCCCATGGCCTAACTTGAAGAACAAATTATGGGATGCTTCAACATGAAATCCCCATAAATAGTTGCTACTCTATAGATGAATAAGGGATGCTTACACGCATAATTCCTATACATCGTTTATACTCCATAGCAGCACCCGGAAGGCTTCCACGTGTAAGCATAATTCACAATTTACACTCTATAGCAGCACCCGCCCAACATCCACTCATAGTCCTCATCTACCATCACCGCTACTTAGAGGCACGTAGGAAACTTACATACATAAGCCATATACACCCATATTTCTCCAATTCTACCTATGGTTTGTTAGTCATTTATAAGCCCTACACCATCCCTCATGTCCATACCTATCATGACACGATCAAAAGGTCCACTACTACCTCTTGTTTCCCATTTTAACTATGATTCATATGGAATTATAGTGAGAAGTGACCATGAAATCCTATCTGGGCCCTCAAAAATGCATTATACCCATGTAACACTTCACCAAACTAAATGGAAAATAATCAATATCTTCCAAAAAGGGTCCTTTAGATGCCTCTCCAATAGTCAATCAACTCATTCCACAAATCCAGCTACTCTTATTAATTCACATTAGTTTACTACATCCTTGACGATGTTAAATTATAACCCCCTTTAAATTTTTGAACTATTCTTGTTTTTATTGATTTATGGTACATAATAATCCTATCCAAGGTTCAATTCTAATAAATGTTATACCTGGGTGCTCCCTTCTAGTGATGCAACCTCATGACATGTCATCTTATCTTTTAGGATACATCTCCTAGATCTTCCTCCTTAAGGCATTTTGATCCATACACTAGGGCTTCTAACCATGAATAATCCAAAAATTTTATAAGGATGTTTTCCTTTGTGTGCACCCCATCTATATGTCCATATTATCAAGTAGCTAACCAAGCATAAGCCCCAATGGGTTCACCATACTCCACCAACCAAGAGTGTCCCTCTTGCGATGGTCTGTCAACCATGCATAATCCCCACCATGTCTCTGGGTATCTATTTTGTGTGTACACTCAAATTCTAGCCTCATTCAGAACAATGGGGAATATGATTCTACACCACATGGATCTATATAAATTCTCCTCAAGGTTTAATCCCATCACCCATTTCACATCTTGGTCTTGCCCTTGAGCATTTTTGTCTAAAAAATATCATGTTCTAATCCATAGGTTATACTTATTTTTGGTCCAAATCCATGCGCCCCATTTCTCACAAGACACACCCTTAGGTGTCTCATCAACCACATTATAAAACATCATAGAAAATTATTCCCATACACTGTGGTATATAGTATTCCTCACCGAGGTTCAATCCCAAACCCGTCATCTTCACGTTGGTTCCATATCACCCTTCTTCATCATTCGAAAAACCCTCTATATCCACCTTTATTATTACCAGGTCCACCACATCTTTTTGGGATGCTGATATCCATCTACGATTTCTTATTGCAAAAAACTCATTAATTCCATTGTTTATCATTTCATCACTTGGGTTTCTAACCATGTATAAGCCTCGTGCTCAATCTCTATCAATCCATCCAAGAGTATCCCTCGTACTAAATGATTCTTTCATTGTGTATGCCCCAAATGTCCTTTTTTATCTATGTGGGTTTTGATCCCTGCCTTCTATAAAGTGTATGTAGGAAGCCTCCATGAGGAATAATCCTATAAAATGATATTACTTCGTGTTTCTGTTTTTGAGTTCCAATGTCTGATCCAACCAATTTAATGTATGGATCAACCATTATGGAGTGAAACATTCCCTTTTTTAGACACACCAATCTGGATCCGTCCACATTGGGAATTCTGATCCATCCATCCGGTAAACCATCTAGGTGATCTCTCATAGGGGTGTACCAATATGATAAACCTTCCTTTTTTTTGATCAATCTTATCCATCTTCACTTGATGTTAAACTCGTTGCATACCACATGTTAAAAATGGGATGCTGAGGAAAAACCAAGATTGATTTCTCCAATATAAGATACCCTCTATCAAAATTGGATGGCTCTGGATCTGTGACATTTAGAAGCCCTCGTATTAGGAAAAATATAGGTGACCATTGTATAAGATTCCATTGATACCTTCATAAGCCTAATGTTGTTACAACCCATCCACCCATATGGCCCATACAGTGACTACCCCATGCCCGTCTCTTGATGGCTAGGTGCTGGTTACTAGTGCCGAAGGCATCCACTTGCATGCAGGAGGAATTTACCTCTGTACATGTACACTCACACACGCCCAACCAATTCCTACACACTGACCAATGAAACAACTATCACTAAAAAAAATTCTTATTACAAAAAATAATAGTGGGATTGATTAAAAACCCAATAAATGAAATGAAAATAGAAAAGTACACATAGGAAACTCTAATGGCCATCCATGGAAAACCGCACCTGATAATGAGTGTAGTGTAGCAACTGGAAGCCAAAGTATAATTTCCTCCCCACCCAATCCTACTGGCCCCTTCCAGACCCTAGGCCGCCATGTCCACCTTCGTAGCATCCATTGGTCTCATATCCTTGAGCACCACTATGTCCCTATCCACCAATGTCTCTGTTGAAACGTCTATCGTCTGCAGCATATAGAACATGTTCGAACAAAGCCTGTTCAAGGGTGGGTAACAAAGTAATCTTTAGAGGACCAAAAAAAATATGGGATGAAAACCCAAAAATCATAAAATATAATAATGAAACAAAATACATCTCTTAGTAGTTATTAAACATAATGAATATGAATATAGATGATCGTCGAAAGCTAGATCAACTAATTCTGTTGAGAGGATCAGCTGAAAATCCTAGATGTGTTGATCCACTGTTGATCCATAATGGTTTTCTCAGCCAATGATCCATGATGGGTCCCTCTATGAATGGTCAAAAACAAGTCGCACTACTGCTGATCTATAGAGGGTCTCTCTCATGCTGATCTGCAGAGGGTCATGATAGTGCATATCCACATAGGATTGTGAAAATGCTGATCCACACAGGGTCACTGTAATGTTGATCTACATATTTTTGCACTATTATCGATCCATAGAGGGTCGTGATAATTTTAATCCACATAGGGTGACTCTCATGTCGATCCATGGAGGGTTGATCTTTTACCGATCCACATATAGTCTCTCTCATACCGATCCATGGAGGGTTTCTCTTCACATGACAACTAGCCACTAGATTCTATCACCTTGTACATATGAGTTTCAAGGGTTATTCTCCTCAATACATTGGTTATATTTCAAAAACCAAAAAGTTCCACTTTTAGGTAACCCAATGGACTATCTTGTATTAAGGGATAAAATGAAATTTATGGTGCGCCGATCGAATGACTGATCAGCATGTTATAGGATTTTTAGTAAAACGGGTAATGTTGGATAAGATTCTGATCCATCCCAATTGTACTAAAACTTCTACCAAAACTCAAGTGGAATATCTCAAAAGGACTTCCATATCGAGGCAGTTGGCCGCAAAAGCCGCTTGATGATGCTGCCAGCTGACCGAATCCTCCTACCACTACGGTGCGCCGACAGGTGGGCTGCCATCCTCCAATGCAGCAAGCGAGGGAAAAGCACCTCCTCTATTGTGGAAGAGGTTTCCACCACCCCCACCATGTATTCTAAGTTTTCTGGCTACCCCTATCACCACCGAAACATACCCTAGCATTGATATGTCCCCGCTCGTCGGTGAGAAGGGAAATAAAATATCATTTTAGGTTTTTTTAGAATTTTAGTCAAAAAAAATTAAAATTAACATTTTCATTCGACTCTTATCGGCTAAATTCTAGTCCTATCTAGGAGAATATCGACTTCTGGAGTTAAATGTTTCCCTCATATTTTTTATCAGACCACCGGTTTAAAAATTAGAAAAACCTGATTGCACGTTCTTTTAAATGAACCTTGAAAATGTTCAAAAATTAACATTCATCCTCAAACCACATCAGTCAAGGTTATGCTCATCATAAGAGAAAAATTCCTTGATGAACTCAACAATACTCTATGATTTCCAATATGAGTTACCATTTAGTCATTATAAATATTTTACAATAAAATAATTTTTACCTAATTATTTTATTTATGGGAAAAAATAACATCCATTATTGGGTCCATCCAGCCAATGTCAGAATCATCCTAAGTAAATCATACCATCACGAGTTCATTGATGGTCTTAGATTTGTAATTTGAATCATATTTTGTGAGTTATATGAATTTAAAAATTAAATAATTATTTATAATTATTTTTTTACTGCTATTGCATTTTTTGGTTTTCTCACTAGAGGTCTGGGATGATTAAACATAAGCCATTCCTAGGGTTAATTCTGCAACCTAAATACAACGCCCCCCAGATTTCTGATCTGGACAACCATTTAAGAGTTATTTTTATTTTTCATGAAAAAAGATTACACGTTCTATTTAAAGTATAACATTTTTAATGGATCATTCCAGGCACACTGGGTCTCAGAATTGTACATTTTCTGAGTGACTAGTCATGAAATAATTCCATATAAATAAAAAACATACATAGATATTTCTGGGATATTACATTCTATCCACCTTTGGGATTTACTTCCCCGAATTCCAAAACAATGAAAAATCGAACAAATGGGGGTATTGAGCATGAATCTTAACATCCCGCTTCCATGTTCACACCTAACTATTCATGTGATTTCACCAAATGTGCCCTAAAAAAAATAAAACATCCCCAAAGGAGACACATAGGTTGATCTAATATCTCAATTGGGAACTCTGAAAAAGTCATCCCATCGCCAATGTCCAGCTCAACCCAGTAGATGACACGCAATAGATCATTAAAATACATCCTTAGTTGTGACTTATAAAAAACATTTTTCAATTGGTGAATCTGTAGGGTAATATCTAAGCAATACACCACCTTTTTATCTCTAATGAGGATCTGAAAAGGGCTAGATAACCTTTGAGATAGCTTTCCTCCTCGGTCAAATCTCTACCATCCATGTCGTGGTGAGACCTGAATGACAACATGAACTCACTCCACAAAATCCAACGGTCTCCTCTACTATCGGCATAAGACTTTTTTATACTCTATGATGTCCTCATCTAATCTTGGATGATACATACCTTCTTAGTGGTAGCCCATACCAAATATGGACCCATTAGTGCTGACTCCCCTTGGTGTGTCCATCATAGGGGTGATCTGCATGGTCACCCATATAAGGCATCTAACATGGTCATGAAAATGAATATGTGATAGATATTTCAATACGCAGACTCCATCAGTGGTAGGTGGTCCTTCCACCAATGACAAAAATCTAGGATTCAAGTAAATATCATGTCCTCCAAGATCTGTATGGTCTGCTCTATCTGACCATCTATCTGGAGAATAAAAATTGTTCTCAAGTGAAAATGAGTCCCAAATTTCTCATATAATCCCCTACGTATCTAAAATGTAATGTTAGTGTCACGATATGAGATGATGGTCAAAGTCTCCCAGTGAAGGCGCACTATCTCTTGGATGTAGAGGCATCCCATTCCCTCTATGAGTCCCATTTTGTATATGGGTAGGATGTAAGTCGATTGGGTGAGTTGTTCATCAATCACCTAGACAGAGTCATGGCCTCGAGATGTAAGTGGTAACCCCGCTATAATGTCTATTGAGATATCATACCATTTACACCCCACTACCTTTGTAACATCATGAGTACTACAGTGTCTCCTCTAAACATGATAATGTGCTTCCTAACTATTGATGATACATCAGAATAATGTCATGGGGATAATTGAGCATGTCAGGCCTTGAAGTCAACATACACAAACTGGACCTCCCTTACTTGTTGTAATAGTGGGGGACTCAATGTCATTGACAGAAGGTAAGATTTTCCATCATCATCCATGAGGGATATGGGCATCGCAACTAGTTTCCATGTCACTTCACTCAGCTGCTATAAACCAGACCACCTACTGAGTTTTTCTACCACGACTTTCCCCTTCCCAAGAGTATATACTCTCTCAAATTCATAGTCATAATGGAACTCTAACCACAACGGTTGTCTCAACTTCACGAAACCCTACGCGAACCACTCTATCCATGAAAAAGGATACATCTTTTAACTGACTGATGTGCACATCGACCTTTCACTAGTGGGTACTCATTCTCAAAGGTAACATTGTTAATGTGCTAGAAATCCACACATAACCTCAAACACTAGGTCATACTACGTATTTACTCATCAAGTCCCCCACCTATTCCCCTGATGTTAAATCTCTATGAAATACCTCTGATATACTGATGTTGATATTAGTTCGATCTCAGGGAGTTTAATGATGCAAATGTACCTCCGCCTATGAGAAGGTAATTGACGCAGGTCCGTCGTAGGGTGTGGAAATAAAATTTTTAAATATCCCCATGTGTTGTGTAGTGATTAGCCCTAGTAATTCTCCTAATGTATAGTGCACAAAAAATATTTTGTCACTTTAAAACGAGGGTAAAATGTTTCCTTTTAGAATAAATCAATGAGAAAATGATTAAAAGGAATTTTGAAATTCCAATGATTGAAAAATATGATTTCAATTGGTTTATAAGGTTGGTGTTGGTATCCCAATTGTAATACTATAATTCTTCAATTTAATTCAATCCACTTATTCTTAGTTAATTAATGTGAGTTTCCACAATAATTTCCTCTCACTTACTTGGTGAAGTTACTATGGTGAGAGAAAACCTTACAAAGATCTCAGTTTGGTCAACTCTCCTTCCAATTTTTAAAATAGCTGTATTGAATATCTTCAATTTTCATGGGAAACACCCAATCAGGTCTTATTTTTCCAACACAATCAGGAACATTCACTACCCCTTTTAAATGAACTGATGATCATCGAGTACTTCACCACAAAACCCTAATATATTCCATCACATATAAACTCAAAATTAGTGAAGAGATATATGATTAATTTACAGAGGAAAAACTCAATAATTGGATTAAAATTCCAGAGTGATCACACTTAATAATAAAATCTTCTATATGAAATTGAAAACAACTATTATGTAGAAAGAAATTTCATTCAATTACGTCTAAGAACACATAAATTACAATATAAAAATCCAACCCCTCCTCAATCACTCAAAATATTTAACCCCCCATGGTAAGGGTAATAGATATGAATGTAGAAGAAGAAAGTAGTCAATGAAAAAAAAATGAATAAAATAAATAAATCCAAAAATTTACCCATCTTGGTGCCTAAGAAAGAATATGATGAAATGAGATGCGTTGAGAGGGAGGAGCTCCCCACCTTTTATAGATATAATATTTCCAACAGAAGTTGATGCATTTTATCCCAATTAAATAACATATTCACTCATTACACCCTTCTTGAATGTTTTTCATAATTAACATGGTCAGTTCTCTTCAAAATATAATCATATTTGGACAAGTATTCTGAGAGTTATGCCTATTTTACATTGACAATATTATTCTATCCTCTCATATTATCCAAATCAAACAAATCCATATTTGACTTATTTAATGACCATTAAAACAACCAATTCATGAATCCTCTCATTCATGAAATATGATATAACACTTCGTGAGCATTTATCCTACTAAATCCTCATAAATTGGGGAGACCATGAACGAGTTATGGACACCACACCAAAACTCAGAAGATATATAAATAGATTTCATGGTCCAACCTTTGAGCTTCTTTTATGCTTTCATATGGTCAATTTAGCTTTTGGTCTAGCAGGATTAAGTAAATCCTTTGAATTTTAGAATCTAGAAAAGAAAGAATATTTCAATTTGGATTAGCATAGAAAATGTTTTTTTCCAAACAACACAAATACTTTAATATAGTTAATAATCTGAAATGGGCCATTTTTACTATTATGCTCAAAATATCACCAATATCATAAATTGATGGAATTTATCATAAAGTAACACTTTGGTGAGATTTCATATAGTGATATTAAATGTAAATTAATTTAACATAAGTTCTCTATCAATTTCTACACACTTATAACTTAGACTCTTAGCCTATTAAATATCAAAATCAATTAAAATCAAATTTAAAAAAATACCCATGAGATATACCAAATCCATACAAAGCAACAATAATATATCATGCCTCATCTAAAACAATTATTTAATGTTTTTCATTTAGATTATTTAATATATTTCCAAATTATTTCTTATCCCATTCATACAAAACACCTATCTAACATGAATTTTATCTCATCTCATAATTGTAAATGTTCAAGAAGGATTTTCTCATCCAAACTCGCAAAAGAATCATTATAGTTTTGATAAATTCCTACATATCCAACCAATGTTATTCAAGGATATGTGTTTATCATGATTACATTTCAGGGTTGTTTTTTGGATTTCAGTTGGTAGAATATAGATGTTAAAAATACTCTGGCTGAAAAAGGAGTGCTTGGCTCTTTTTAAAGAAAAATTGCATGATTATAATTTTCACCCAATCATGGTCTTCTTATCTTCTCCTATTTTTAAAATCAGCTCCATCATCATGATAAATCAATGAATGATCATGCCATTAGTATTTCACCAGAAAAAATTTCTTCTCAAACACATATTTGTCTTAAAACATCTTGATAGGCCCAACATTTTTGTACTTAGGAAGATCCAGACAAGTCCAACATCTTTTATCATGAATGCTCCAAAGAGGAAAAAAAATTTAGAACATTAAATATTCAATAGAAACATCCACTCTTAAAAATTTTATTTTCCACCAAAAGTATCACTAAATGTGGTAGTACACCATAAGGCATCCTCCACCACACTTATGTCTGTCGAGATCATGCAATTATAATTAACGAGAAGGTTGGATAGAGGAATTTGTCTTGTAATGTGGCTAACCAAAGAGGTTGTTCATATATTCTATGGGATAAAAGGTTTAATGTATATGTTAATCCATAATGAAAAGGACTAATTTTAATAGGAGGCTCAAAACCAAAAAAAATGCCTCGATTATTTAAAACAGAAGTACCTCAAACCCTAGTGTTTTGATAGGAATAAATTTAATTCTTGTTATATAATTAATTGTATGGTTCTCTCAAGAAATGAGGTGAATATAAAGAATATGAAAAAAATCTTAAAGAAGCCCCACCGGAAAGTGATTTAAAAAATAAAGACCGTGAGATGTGGCATGAGATTTATAAATCATAGTACTTTTGATGAAATTCTAGGATATTTGAACTTGAAGAAAAGACATTTCTATATTCATTTAAGCTCTGTTTCATGGAATAGATTTCTCAACTCTTTGAATAGAGTATCAAAAAAATAAATGATAATCATTTTAGCTGAAAGGTTTTGAATACCTACTACATTTAAAAAAACAAAAATATCAAAAAAAAACAAAAAATAACATTTCTAATGAAAACAATAAACAAAACATCAAATGAAAATCCTAAACTACAAATTTCACTTTTCCATAATTAATTTATCTAGTTTTATCAGTGATATAAAATTTAATTAACATGTAAGATTATTTTTTATTGATTCACATCAAACAAGTTAGTATAAAAGTGAGGAACACCATAACTTGTTTGTACTAAAACACTGAGTTAAGATCTTAAGTATTTCCCTATGAAAACCAACATAAAAAAGAATAAAAGAAAACATAATATATTTATTAACAGAGACAAAAAGTATAAATAAGATGAGAATAAAAGAATATATATTAGTTTAATCCCCCAATTGGGCCCTGGGTTTTTACTACCACTATAAGAGAAGTTATAATCAGTTATCCCCAATCTGATGGTGATTGATTTTTCTTGTTAATGAAACGACAAAAATTCTTCTTTCCAGTATGCACTTGTTTGTTTTCGTTGAGGAATCCATGGATATATCATACAAATTACACCCCAATATAATGAGATACAACATTCATGGTGGGGTTAGGACAATGAATGATCCCCCCTCATTCTTGGATTCTACTTTCACAACATCTTTTTTATTCCCTTGTAGTTTTGTAAAATATGATATATTTGTGGAAAAATCTTAAGGAAGGTGAGAGAATAATTATATTTTAACAAAATTAAAGCAAGTTGAATCAATATCAAAATTTTCCCTTTCAATATAAGCTGGCCATGTATCATTTTACCCAGGAAAATCCATATTGATCTCTTCATATACTCCCTCCAATAAATATTCAATAGTTTTGGGGAGCTATTGACGTTCCTCTTTGGTTGAATCCTTTTTTTCATCATATTCCTCAAAGTAAATAAACATTTTAGCTGAATCTGAAAATTTTAAAGAAGGGGAGGTAATACTAAATTTATATTTTAAAAAATAAAAAGATAATGATTTTTTGAAAATATTATATTTTTGTGTTTGTTTGGCTTAAATTTCCTCTTCAATGGGAGGTGCCTCTTGTATTTGAATTTCCCAATATAGTGGTTGGTAGTCAGACTCCTCTATCATCCCTTAAAATTTCACCACATGGTTGGTTTCTTCTTACAATCTAACTGAATAATATACATTATTAAGTTTGGTGGATCAATTATTTCTCCACTCTCGTTCCAGAAGTTATTTAGATATTTTTGATCTCCCATATGTATTTTTGTAGGAAAATATTCTTCATCAATCTCATATAACATTTATTGATATGAGCACAATGGATCATCATTTAATTTCATCAATGAATCAACGGGGTCTTCAACCTGAATGATAAGTTGGGATACTTCTTCCACCAATTTTTCAGTTTTGGGATCTTATTTTGGTCCTAGCTATTGATCATGGGAGGCATGTACATATTCGTTTATACACTTTATTGTACTCATAGGGGTTTTTACTGTTTGACTAAATCATTAAAATTGGGCTTCAAGATCCTCATGAGCTTCTTCTTCTTGGTGTTGCACTTTGACAATTTCATGATAAAATTATAGAAAATACTACTGAAGATCAATTCTTTCTCTATCCAATCCCATTAACATTGGGTTTTTGAGGTTCTAATTATGTTTTTGAATGTGATCCTTTAATTAATTATCTTTGATGATTTCTATTCAAGATCACCAAATTTTTTTATCCAAGAAAGAAACTCTATACTATATAGACCAATGTGATTTAATAATTGGTCCTTTCAGTTGCTGTAAATTAACCACGAATTAATGAAATAATCACTTGAAAACATCATGTTAAAATATTTTCTTTGTTTTTTTAATTTGTAATGAGTCAAATATTTACAATAATATTGTTTCACTTCCACCCCGACAATGATTCCATGTTTGACATGCACCAGTCATAGGGCATGGTAAAATAATTTTTATATATTCCCTCATGTAGCCAAGTGTTTAGCCCTAGTAACTATCCTAAATAAGATTGCACAGTAAACATTTTTTCACATTAAAATGAGGGTAAAAATGATGTGTTTTTAGAATAAATCAATGAGAAAATGATTGAATTGAAATTTAAAATTGAAATGATCGAAAAAATATGTTTTTAAATGGGTGATATGGTTGGGGTTAGATTCCCAATTGTATTTATATAATTGTTAAATTTAATTCAAACCACTTCTTTCTGGATGATTAAAGTGATCTTCCATAATCATTTCTTCTCACTTCTTGTAGATATTATTATAGTGAAACAAAACCTTACCATGATCTCATTTTTTTCGAATCTCTATCCATGTTCAAAATTGTTGTATTGAATTTCCCCAATTAACATAGCCAATACCCGATTGGTTCTTATTTATCATAAACTATCACGAACATTCACTAACCCTTTTACATATACTTGCAATCGTCGAGTAAATAACCACTAATCCTTGGTCTATTCCATCGTATGTAAACCAAAAATTAGTTGAGGGAGAAAATGATTATATTACCAAGGAAAAAATCAATAGGGTAATTAAAATTCAAGAAAGACCACACAAGATTATAAAATACACTACATGAAATTGAAAACAACATTGAAGAAGAATGAAATTTTATTCAATTATGTCCATGAACTCAAGCATTACAAAAGAATAAACTAACCCTTCCCCAATCACTCAAAATGTTTACCTGACCTTGGTAAGGGTAATCGAGATGAGTGGGGAAGAAGAAGGCTTAAAAAATCTATGGAAATGAAAAATAAATAAATGGAAGAAAGTCAAAAAGTTCTCCTCCTTGGTTTCCTAGAAGTAATGGTATGGAATTAGATTCTTTGAGAGGGTGGATCTCTCCTCCATTTATAACAAGAATTTTCCCTTAAAAGATGACGCATACTATCCCCATTAAATGACATATTATTACATTGAACCCTTCATGAATGTTTTTCATAATTATCCTGGATGTTTCCCCTCAAAATAGAAGTATATTTGGACAATTATTATGAGATTTATCCTATTTTACTCTGATAATTTATTCAGTGCAGTCAGTCACTTAGAATCGTAAAACTCTGGATTAGAATGATTTAATGTCCAATATAATTACCAATTCATGTGGCCTAAACTTTATGAATGATGTTACATGTTTTAGGCACACTTATCGTAGGGCATGAGAAAAAATTTATATATTACATTGTGAATTCTTGTGATTAAACCTAGGAAGTCTTTTGAAATGGAGTGCACACAAAATAATTTGTCACATTAAAATGGGGGTAAAAATTGTGTGTTTTTAGAATTAATCTATTTGAAAATTATTCAAACGAAAATTTGGAATTCAAGTGATTATTAAATTATGATATTAAATTGGTCATTTGTCCAAGGTCGGTTTCCTAATTGTAATGTTATCCTGGTTAAATTTAATTCAAACCCCTTATTTATAGTTGATTATGTTGAGTTTCAATAATAGTTTCCTTTCACTTACTTGGTGAAATTATTATGGTGAGAGAAAAACTTACCAAGATCTTAGTTTGGACAAATCTCCATCAATGATCAAAATAGTTTTATCGAATATCAACAATTGACATGTGCAATACTCGATCAGGTCTTGTTTATCACAAACAATCAAGAACATTCACTACCCATTTGACTCGTACTGAAGATCATCACGTACTTCACCATTAACCCCTTGTCTATTACATCGTATATATACCAGAACTTAGTGGAGGGAGATAATGATAAATTTACAAAAGAAAAAATCAATAATGGAATTAAGATTCAAGAACAAACACACTTGATAATATAATTTGCTATATGAAATTGAATACGACTTTGAAGAAGAAAAAAATTTCATTCAATCATGACCACGAACTAAAGAATTACAAAATAAAAACCCAACCCTTACCTAGTCATTCAAAATATTTACCCCACCATGGTAAGGGTAATATTAATTAATGGGGATGAAAAATGCATTACAAATATTTGGAAAAGTGAAGAAATTAAAGATAGGAAGTCAAAAAGCTATCCTCCTTGGTCTCTCAAAAGGAATGGGATGGAATGAGATGCTTTGAGAGGGAGGATCTCCCCTCCTTTTATATGTCGAATATTTCCACCAAAATATGACATGTATTATCCCCATTAAATGAAATGTTTATTCATTAAAACCTTATTTAATGTTTTTCATAATTTTCATGGTCGTTTCCCTTAAAAATCACAGCATTTTTGGACAACTATTCCGACATTTATTTCTGTTTTACTCTGAAATTTTATTCTATCCAGTCAAACTCTCCATACTGAAAGTCTCCGTATTAGAATGCTTTAATGTACATAATAACTTCCAATCCATGCAGTCTCTATTTATTGAATGATGTCCAAAAATTTATGCAACGTCCAACCACTGAATTTCACCAAAATTGGTCCCACCATAAATGAGTTATGGTCCCCACACCAAAACATAGAAGAACTATAAACAATTTTCCTTGTCCAAATTATGATCTTTTTTTCAGCATTCATGTTGTCAATTCAGCTTTAGGTCAAGAAAGATTAAATAAATCCATGGATGTGTAGAATTGTTAAAATAAATATTGATGCAATTTATCATAAAGAAAAACATTGGTGGAATTTTAAAAAATGATATTCAATTTAAAATTAGTTGAAAATATTTTCTCTATTTGTAATCCTAGAAACAAATTTTGAAAAGATATTCCTACACTCCACCTCTTCTATTGGGAATTGAAAACTCAAAACATCTACTATCATGAGGGTGAGGCTTGTTGAATCAAGAGTGTTTTACTGCACCCTCATATGCATGAGTTTATTCGGTGATTCCCGGGTTTCCGTTTTTTTCACCGACCAATGGAAACTCCATTCAATCAATACAGTTATAGAGCATCCATTTTTCCAAAAAAAAGTCAATATAAACATGAATTTTGGATGACCCGTACATACCCAAACAAACATACTAAGGACTTAATGTTGCCACCAAGAGGTCCCAACTGAAAATCTCACCATTAGGGTCCGATCACACCATCGATATAAATGTGATTATCATGTTTTCTCCCATAGGTATCTCCAGACATAAAGATTATGTTAATGGTATAATCCGAAACTCTTTATCAATAATAAGATTCGTGAAAGATGTAATGTTTAATAACTATGTTTATTAATACGATAGATAGTAGTAGACTCAGACTATACCTTGGATTATTCCAAGAACCATAGGGTTATACTACCTGACCACATGAAGCCACTTCCTTATTCAGTCCTCTTGCTCATTGAGCGTGGTGGAGACCATATTGGGATGGTGGTTGTAACATGTCGAAATGTGTACCATCTCCTAATGCTCTCCTAGATCCTCTTCCACATCTTATTTCTTATAGATTCATCGTTCCCTATCACATCCTCATCCTAAATAATTTTACACATCCCTGTCTCTGAGACTGATGTAGGTTTCCTACATTCCCACTGATAACATTCATTAGTAGTATCTACTCAACAAAATAACATTCACCCAAAAGGGTTCTCTATATCACCATAACATAAGTAGGAATGCACATTAGAATAGTGTTAGAATGAATGTCCCTAAAAAAATCTTGCTAAGTGGTCTAAGACCTAAAGCACTAGTCGTATCCTATTCATCGAGTACTTGGAATTGTAGTTACACCTTGATGAATAATCAGATACGAATAAGTCTTAAGGAAATAATTTTAGAAGACGTTGGTAACACAAAAACCTATTTTTTTTTTGAAAAGATACCCATTCTATATGAATGGATCTATTTCTCGGTCCATAGAAAAGCCACCTCATCTTAAAATTGTGGAAATTTAAACCCTTTCATCACCCAACTGGGCCATGTAGAAGGTTCAATTATAAGACCACTATCAGATCTAATGGTTCCCTGGAAGAATGAAAACATTGTCACAGTCTCAAGCAAGTCCTGATCCAACAGTGAGTTGGGCTTGCCTCAGATCACGAGGGGTATCTATCACTAAAACTTGTATTTGTCAGGGAGCCAACATATTTCCTCTACTAGTAGATTTTATAGTAACTGCTAACTAACGTGAAGTGGAATTGCTGTGACACCACCTAAAAGGTTCCATCTGGGGAAAATGTCTCTATACCAAAACCTCATCACACTGTGGACCATCCTCATGGTCACGAACAAGAATCTTGGATTTCTGCTTCCATGGAGGCATCTTAAAAGAGAAACAAAATGAACCACTGTCAAAAGTCTATAATTTTTATCTGAATTTTATTCAAAAGAACATAAGAAGACACTTATGCAACCCGTGTTTTCTTTTATAAATCTAAAAGATGAATTTTAGGGTATTGGGTTACCGATACATCAGCCACTACACCATCACATGACTCCCCAAAACATGAAGTTGAACTCAAAACACATAACAATATTTCCAAAAAAACATGATATCTCATTCATTATTGTAGGACTAATATCCCACTGATAACATGTAGTTAATACTCACCCCCTAGGCCTCGTTCCATGAATAACCCTAGACAGCATCCTGAATGTCAATGGATTGAGACTTGTACCAAAGGAATCAACCTACAAGTGGGAGGCATTTTACTAGGTACATACACACACACACAAACACCCAACCCGGTCCCCCACACTGACCAAGGAAACATGTATTACTAAAAAAAAGAGTACAACTAATAAGAGTTGGCTAGAATAAAGACCAAATGAGGGACGTGAAAAAAATAATGTACAGAAAAAAAACTATAATGTCCATCCATAGAAAACCCCCAGGATCATGAGAGTAGTGAATCTGCTAGATGCCGAATTATAATGTTCTCTCCACCTGATATATCTTTTCCACACCTGGTCCAAGGCCTCCAATTTCTCCATAATAGTGTTCTTTGGTCTTATCTCTTTGAGAAACTCCATGTCCCAGTCCCCCAAAATCCCTATCGAAACATCGATTGTCTGGACCAGACACAACACGTGTCAGCTAATCCCATTTCGGGGTGAGTAAAAATGTACTCAGTAGAGTATCCAAATAAAAAAGTTATGAACACACATTAGTCATCAATGAAAACCATGGAACAAAAAACTTCTCACACAAGATATACAATTTTTATAATAGGAATAAAAATGGTTTGTCGTAAGCTAGATCATTTTATTCTATTGAGAGGCTTAGATGTTAATCCATGAAGTGTTTCTCTACTATCAATCCACAAAGGGTGTCTCTGACACTAATCCATGATAGGTTGTTCTACTACTAGTCCACGACGGGTCGTGCTACTATTGATCCACAAATGGTTTCTCTCATGCAGATCTACAGAGGGTCTCTCTAGTGTCAATCCATGGTGGGTCATGCTACTACCGATCCACAGAGGTCCACTCTAATGATAATCCACAATGGTTTTCTATATTTCTGATCTATATAGGGTCATTCTACTTCTAATCCAGTGATGATAAATGCCATAATGATCTATGAATAGTCACACCATTGTCAATCCAAGGATGGTCCCACTCTTGCCGATCCATAGAGGGTCATTATTCACTTGAAAGCCAACAACTGGATTCCTACACTTTGTATGTATCACTTCTCAGGGTTTTGTTCCTCCTGACATCGGTCATATTTCAACCGCCATAATATCTCACGTATAGGTAACCCAAAGGACCGTCTTGTTGTATGGGTTCTAAGGCTACATACATCACATAGATCAAACACTTGGTCTTTATGTTATAGTCCTTTTAGTAAAAAGGTCCTGGTTAGATTTGAATTTTATCCAACCGGATCATACTCCATCTTCTACAAAAACTCATATGGAGTATCTCAAAAGTACTGCTTCATCGAGAGGGTCAGCCATTACCTCCATCCACCGCGGAGGACCTATATGTGTTACCCCATACTCAAACATAGATGGTGACGGCCAACAGCCTCTTCTGCCATGGCATTGGTTGGAACCATCCCACACCACTGCCACGACACACCATAGTGTCACAATGTTGCTTCTCGTTAGTGAGGAAAGAAATAAATCAACTTTTTATGTTATTTTATTATTATTCTTGAATATTCTTAAAATTAACTTTTCCATTCTACCCTTGAAGGCTGAAGTCAAGTTCATTATATGTGAATCATAGCATTTTGAGTTCAACTGTGCCCTCCGATGTTTTATCTAACCATCGGTTAAAACGTTAGACAAGCACACTCAAACGTTCATTAAAATGAACATTAAAAATGATAAAAAATTAACATTCACCCTTGACCTGTGCGGGTCAAGGTTAGGCTCAGCCTAATAGGAATACACCCTCATGATCTCAACAGTACTCTCATATTTCCAATCCGAGTTACCATTTAAGATTAATAAGGATTTGATAATAAAATAATTGCTACTTAATTATTTTATTTATAGACAAAAAACTAACATCCACTATTGGCTCACACTATCCAATGTTTGAATCAGCCTTATAAAATCATACCCTCATGAGTTTAGCAGTTTTCTATGATTTTTAATATGAATCACTGTTTTTAGTTATATAAATTTTAAAAATAAAATAATTTTATTTAATTATTTAATTCACTATAATTCCATTTTTTGTTTTCATGCTCAAGGTCTGCACTGACTAAAAATTAGTCATTCCTAGGTTAATCCAGCCATGATGGACGCAATAGGTCACTCAGATTTCTCATTTGGGAAACCATTTATGAGTTATTCCACTTTTTCAATAAAAAATATCACTTGTTATCATTACAACATAACATTTTTTAATGGATTATTTCAAGCACTCCAGGTCTTGGAATAACATGCCATCTTAATTCCTGGTCTCAAGATAATTTTATATAAATAAAAAAATTCACAGAAATTCTAGGTCATTTAATATGTTACCATTCACTCTGACTGAAGGTTGCTACCATGTCAAGACCCATTAGAACATCTAGTCAGAAGAAACATAGTTGACTGATATACAAAAAGAGATGGAATATGGAATGAAATACATGAATAATAACTCAATCCTATGTGCAAAACCTAGATGCGGTGAAATATTTTGAAGAGGAATCCATTTATGGAGAGACCAACATACCATTATCCCATTTTGATAAAGGAGAAAACAACACTGAACAAGTGATAGATATCACCCACCTTGGGAAAGAGAGAAAATAGGGCCATAGTAGGGCATCACCATGATGATGTGTGAGCCAACTGTAGAAATCATGAAAAATTGGAAATTTTAACATATAACTAATAGATGATGCCTAATTCTTACAAATTTTCTTTAATCAAAAATAATTTTTTTTATTCATGATTCTTTTTCTATGATATTATCTCTAGATGTATTTCAATGTAATTTACTGATTAAATGGAATTTGTCTTCAGTTATTTAGCTTCCCATTCTAATTTTTCCTTATACAGTTATGATAGTAATTTTATTAATTAAATGGAATGAGTTTTCAGTATTTTTATATTCCATATTTTTTTATTACCCAATTTTGTTTCTCAATCATATTATATCTATATTGACATCATCCTTAGTTTATTGATTATACGGAACATTTTTTCAATTATTTATTCATAAATATTTATTTGGATTATTGATAAATGGTTTATTCCACTGTACATAACTCTTATTATGAATTTGAGAACATTCTTATTTTTTTCCTTTCTTGAGGTTTTTTTGATGTTTAATATGATTAATGTTATTATATATTCTAAAAGAAACAATGTTAATAGAGAAAAAAATGTGTTGTAATTTTTATTTTAAAATGTAATTAAAGACACAATTATGTGTTATGTTTTCCATGACTAATAAATGATTCTATCCTTTTGGATGTGATTCATTGTATATTACACCAATTGAAAAGGATTATAATAGCTCAAGGCTATTGGGGCCAAGGTTTCATCACTAACTTTCCCAACCATGTGCTTAGATTATAATCTATATTCATTGCTATGAATATATAGAAACATTATCTCTATGGTGAAATATGTAAGTTATATAAAGAACATATGGTCCTAAAATAATTAATTTCACATAAAGAGATCAACATAAAGAAATTGATATGAATTGAACTACTCAAGAATTATGATCACTCAATACGCTTCCACCAGGGAAAGTAAAATAATAAAGTAGATTCTTTGATCTGAAGGATCACAATTTTGTGAAAAAATGTTTATTTAAGGGTATATCCTATTCAATGATATAGTATACATTGATATGATAATTTTTATGGAAGGGGATAAGAATGTCAATTACCAAATATTTTTGAATCCATATTTATTTTAAAAGAAAAATTATTCGCAATATGATGATGTCAAATTTTTTATGAAAAGTAAAGATGTTAATTTTAGGAAATTAGTTAACCTTTATTTTATTGATGGTGTTATGATATTTGGAGTGATAATATATGTTCTATCTAAGATGGTCTAAGAAGGAAATTATTTAATGATTTTCACAGGTTTAATTTCTATATACACCATGGAAAGACAATGATTTATAGGGACTATATCTAAATTTTTGGGAAGCATTGTATGAAATAGAAAATAACTAATTATTCATCAAGAATCATGTTTTTTAGAAATAGAAGAATCAAAGGCATAATTTTTTCGGAGTTATATATCCTCTAATAATTCATTATATTAAATGTGACGTCATTAATATAGACATTGAATAAAGACATTGAATAATCCTGTAAATATTAATGTAATATTGGTTATTTTTTAGGGCCATACCAAATCTACACTTGTAATTTATATAAGAGAAGATTCACCTCTAAAGAGACAAAAAAGGCTATATATTAATGAATTTGAAAGACATTAGGGAACAACTATTAAAATTTTATTTGATTGAGATTCCTATTTTAAATATAAATTGTAGAAATTATTTAGAATGATATTGATAATATGTTTTATTTGAGAATTGCATACCATACTTAAACTGATGGATAGTCCAAGGTGACTATTCAAATATTTGAAGACATTGTTCATTTCATTTCCAATTACCATACATGGTATGTGATATCAATACTCAAACTTGGTATATTTATATTATAATAATAGTTTCCATTTATGTATTCAAATGGTGTCGTATGAAGCATTATATAGAGAGATAGGTTGTATGCCAACTTTTTGAGATGAACATGGTGAAAGGAAATGTGTATGACCATAACTCGTTAAGGAGAGAATGAAAAAGCTAAATAATTTTTTAGATTTTATTAATGTATCCCATAGAAGGTAACATATTAATTCCAGTAATCAAAAAAATGATTTTTAATTTCATGTTGGAGATTATATTTTCTTGAAATTTCCTCTCAATAAGGGTGTAATAATGATTAGTAGTAATGGGTAACTGAGACCCATGTACACATGGCCCGTTAAAATTTTGGAAAAAATAGAGTTGTGGATTATTGATTGGAAATTCAATAATCCTCTCAATGGTTTACCATGCATTCCATATATAATTGTTAAGGAAGTATATACCCGACCTAATACACATTTTCTTCTATGAAAAAGAAACTAGATCTCATTATATCTTACTATGAATACCTGATCCAAATTATTAACAATAGGGAAAATGTATTGAGGAATAAGATGACATAACAGTTAAAGACACTATATAAAAATCATATATGGTGGTAATATCATGAGAAACAGAGGATGTTTAAAGAAATGGCAACCCTAATTTGTTTCATAAGTAATATATATTATAATTTCAGAGATAAAGAACTTTTAGAGGGTACAATGTGACACTCAAACCTCAATTATAGTATCTAAACATTCTATATTAATAAATATATAATAAAATGTACTTTTTATGTTTTTACTTTAAAAATGTATATTATATTATAGGATGACTATCTATTTTAAACATACATAGTCAAAATAAGCCTAAAATAATTTTTGAAATTATTCTGATTGAAATAATTCATTGTGAATATTTGAAAATATGGTATTAAACTATTAATCATTTCATAAAAAATACTTTCTTATAAAATATTAAATTAAAATTTTATTTACTCTCATATTGATAAAAATAATGATAAGATCACATGGTGGTAAAAAGTGTTTTTTTAAAGCATAAAAAAAAGCATAATATATACAGATTTCAATTAATTAAAATAATATTTAATTATGAGTAGATGAACGAAAATTTATATAATATATATAATTATATGAATTTAAATCCCTCTAATAATGATTTCTTATCATAGGGTTAATACAACATAATTATATTCTTGAAAAATGCATTTTATGAAAAATATTATTTTAGCACAATATGCGTTTTAGTTTTTCAAAAATATTATTCCACATTATTTATTAAAATTTTAATAAATTTATTCAGTATTTTTAATAATCGTAATTAATATTATGTAATAATGTAAACATAATTTTTTCCATAATACACAGTAAAAAAATAAAACAGTATTTATCAAAGTATATGTTTAAATACAGCTTTGTGTGTTTCTGTTGCTTATCCTAAAATTTTTATTCGACAAAAATATAGATTTTTATTAAGAAATTTTATTTCGTATATTTCATATTTGGGTCCTAATTATCTAATAAATATCAGTTTATTATAGGCATGACTGATAAATTACTATGTTTAGAAAACTTGTTACCTTGGTCAAAACAAAAATGGAACAATTATATAACTTTGGACGTAGTGGAAATACAATATTTAAATAAAGTATAATTTTAGTGGTGGTGGTATTGATAGATGCTATTTCACCTTCGATCCATTATTTATCAATTTTGGAGGCACTTGGGTTGACAGTTACTTCCCAATAATGAATATTAATTGGTCATTTCACAAAAATGCCACTCCTCCTCAATAATAAAAGGGAAACCCTCCTCTCATTTATTTACATGTGTAAAGAAATTTTCCATCACAAGAATGAACAATAATCTCCAAAAAAATTTAAATAGAATCTAGAGGCTCTTTATTTCCAAAATGTCAACCCCTATGGTCCTTCTTGAGGGCCTTAGTGAAGGTTCTTCAAGGAAATGGTAATTGTCCTCACTAATCTATTTGTTTTTACTTATTAAATTAACACCATAAATTATACATTAAAACATAAAAATAATATTACTAGTATCATCCATGTGATGATATTTTAATATGTTTATGATATATTATTTATTAATCTTATTCTTTATCAAATGAGAAATAAATCCACTTGTGATGTCTATTTTTAACTACTACATCGCTAACTAAAGTGATATTTTTTCCATCACTAAATCATAAGAATAGTAATAATGTGGAAATAATGAAATTATATGATACATATGACATTATATTAGTATATTCAATTATTATTTAATTTTCTTCTTTACCCTTTCACCCATCATGGGAATGGTATTTTTATCTTGTTTACATATGACTTACCATATCCATGATGCGATGTGAATCAGTGACCTTGAAAAACTACAAGAAGGGTTATAAAATGAAATATTAATAATAAATGTGATAATTATAACATTAATGAAAGGGAATAACAGAAAACCCAAACAATGGCTGTTGTTTATTCCTCTAGTGTGTTTTGTGTTTTTGATGCCCCATATTTAATATTTTCATTGTATATATTTTCATTAAAATGGATGCTCTGCCAACACCCATCTGACAATTTTTTTATGATCAATCATTATCACAATAGTTCATCACCATGATTTTTGGTTCATGATCGGAGGAGAAATTGAGGTGATATGATGGAAATAGGTGATTGATGTTTGAAAAAGATCATATTGTGTAATCCAATTTCTCATATTTTGGCTGGGTGATGATGTAGTGTGAAATAAATCGATTCCCAGTTAGATTTTATTACTTGAATTAATTAACATGTGAAAACTAGGATTTTCCTATCATATAACCATATTTATTGGTGTGTATAGTAGCATAATAAATGTTGACCAAAGTGTGGGTTAGAAATTTAGAATAGTTTGGATTTTCTATGAAAATAATTAATACATGAATTGTACTATATAAGAGCAGACACTATGAAGTCCCCTCCTGTTATGCCAGTGATTTTGAGTGCTGAAAAATTTCACACATAGTGTGGTTTCTACATCACATAGTGTGTCTTGGTTCTAGTGGATCATTGTGTCAACTTGGGGTACACAAGTGTAGTTGTGGAAGGATACATGGGAATGATTATATTACATGGGAATGTCAATGTACTATGATATAACCTGGGTAATTAGATATGGTTATGAAAATATGTGTGAAAAATAAATACAATGTACGGTTGACGATACTCATAGAGGACTATCCAACCCCTTTATGTTGTGTACTCTAAAATGGCATACATTGAATATTGAAAAAGGAATGACATATGAGAAAAGGATACACGGGATTAGTTTAGATAGTCAATTAATGTAATGTACTAAATATAAATGTTATTTACTTTTTCTAGCATACTTGTATTCCCATATTATTGTTAGCATGGACTTATTTCTCTAGGGTTCAATTCATTTGTCCATTCTCATGAGGATAGAGTAAGGTATTGTGTTCAGATAATATTATATGATACCCACTATGATAGTAGTCTTCTATTAATGTTTAGATTCCCTTCATGTGGTTCATGATGACATCCCCTATTATTTAATATCCTTATTCCCAATTTTTCATTTGAGGAATCATTGTGACCAACTTATGATAGCATGTAGTCCCATTAATAGTGGGTTTTTCAATATTGGGATTGGTTTACCATATATTTCATGGGAGAGATCCTCAATCTATGTTTTTACATCATCAATACTTTATGTATTAATTAATTGATGAGGAATGATGATCACAAAATCTAAAATGTCCATCATCAGTGACAACATGGTTCCTAAAATGTGTTCCTTCGGATGAACGATACCTTTAAACCATAAGAAAGATCCTATGTATATCCTTATGGATGAGAGAAAATTGAATATTGGGTTCTATTATTATTATGTTTAGGTGTTCTTATTTTAATTCATCATCTTATTTTTCAGACACCTTTGTGATTATAATCTGACTAATCTGTTGATGCTTTATGTTGGCTGATTTTAGGGTGTCCTTCTCAGTAATATTATAATCACCCATACATCTTATCATCCCACACATGTTGTGTCTTATGAAGAATATAGGACTTATTTATGGTGTCATAGTTTAAATATGAGTATGAAAAACATAGTGATACAGACTAAACATGATTCTTACAAGGTGTTACATTTGTTACTAGCCACCTATATAATAGAGTCTTGGAATCTAATAGTTTTTGGTGGGAATATATTTAGACCTTGAGATTTATAGTTTGTTTTTAAAACACTAATAAATGGGTGTAATTCTATGCATATATTTAGTATATATTTTACTTGACATTTCATCATTGTATGTGTATTTGGATATGTGTTCCTCTCTATAGGTACCTAAGTCTATGGCATCTAATGTTTGTGAAATAAATTCTTCGTGATTGTGTTCATGCCCTTATCAATTAGAGGTGTCCATATGGTGTTAAAGCCAGCTTACAAAAATTAATACATGCACTGGTGGGATAGTACATAATAGAGTGGTGTTAGAGGTAGGTTTATCTTAGGTCCAATGTTTATAGATTTTCTAGTTTTGAGTTTTTTCGGGAACTAGGGAAATAATGTAAAAGTGTTTTGAGTTTGTCTCTTATTCTATATTATATACTGTTGGTGAGGAAACCCATATATAATTTTAATAGTACACAGAAAACTTATTTTTTGGATAGATAATTATCAGAATATGTTTAGGAGAAAACATTTGTACAATAACTATATATGAATGGGTTATGGTTTAGATGTCCTTCTCAAGTCGTTTATCTAGATATAATATTTTACAATGGTATAAATTGACATTATTTCAGTATACGTTTACTATTATAGAAATATAGGATTCCACATTTGGATTTTGATAATGGTCATACATGTGATAAGGTTTTGGTACAATTTCCTTTTATATATGTGTATATCCCGGTGGTTTTCCATCCCTTCCAACACAGGTTGAGTAGCATGTTATAGAAGAAGAATTGGTCAATGATCTGTGTAGTCTGATCACACCTCATATGTTTTAGAGGTTTATACCACCCATTAATTAAGAAGACCAAGAGAACATGGAAAATGATGATTGCCTAGTGTAAATAAGCCATGATATCTAAATTGTTATGACACCTTCATATCATTTTCCAAAACACAAAAACTAGATTTGGTAGCTACCCATTTGATATATTTTGATCTTCTATATAGGTATTAGTTTTATATAGTCATCTTGTTTGTGGTGTACATCTAAGATCTTCTTCATCATTTATAGGGATTCATGACCAAAGAAGAGTATATTTTGACGTACATTTACCTCCCATGATACTCTTTGGATATTTTATGAGATCCATTCCTACATGAATCGGTATTTATTGGATTCTACACCATGATTAAATGGACATATTGATATTTATTTTCATTTAACATATTCTGGTGTGCTTTATATGGATTTGATATGGAGTGATTTTTTGATGAGAAGACACCCACTATTAGTGATTGTAGTGTAAAAGAAGGATTTATGACTTTAGTATTAATTATTTTATGAAATAAATTGGGATCTAAGTGTGTTAGGTTCTTCAATTTATATTCATAATGTATAGGGTTTGTATTACATGGCTATCTGGATGGTTTAATTCGTCAAATAAAGAGGTATAGTTTTTCGTGCAAGATATGCATGTCAGCATCAGGGAGGACACTAGGAATTTCTGAATAGGATGAATATGTGCTTACCGAATTTTAGGAATCTTTGATTTTTGTTTGAAAATTTTTATTGGATGATAAGCATGTTTTTCTTTTCTACGTTCATTTCCCCACTACATGAGGTGGACAGATGTTCAAGGTTGTATACATTCTTTGGTTTCATATGATGTTTTACAAGAGTTACCAGTAATATAGAGGGTGATAATGATAAAAATTAACGACTGCTTAACTCATGGGTTTTGAGATTGGTGGGACCCAATGCTAAGGTTATAATTCGGTGATGTTGGTGACAAATTTTTCTTATTTCTGGAGGGAATGAAACATTATGTAAAGGTAATGAAATGTAATGTGGAAAATTTTAATATTTAAATAATGTTTAAAAGATTAATTAATTAAATGTGAGAATGATGAAAAGGAATAAATTTATATAGTATGTCTCGTTAAATGGTTATGTGTTTATTGGGTATCAAGTCTTAGCAGTGACAACTAATAGGCTGAGGTACTTTATCTATAGTTGAGTTGAAGACAATGTTCTTCCCATATCATCATTTTGAGCTATATAATATCTTGTTTTTTTGTGTTCCTATACACTAATCCCGCCTCTTGGATAGGGAAAACATCACATTGAGGATTATTAGCCCGGGGGGGAAGTATTTTCTCTAACATCCTAGTGGGAGGATGGATGGTTGGCTACCCCTTTAGCCCCGCTCTCTTCTAATTTTAGTTACTGGTGCCAGTATTCACAATTGTTAATTTTACCAATATATATGTGTAGAGGGATGTAATTTCTTTTTTCATTTCCCACATATGTATTTTGGATATGGTTTCCAAGGTTATACTATAGGTAAAATGTGTATAGGCTATGATGGATTGAGAATCCTTACTTGGTGTATGAGCTGTGATGGATTGAGGTATAATAACTGATGAATGATTAAAATTATAATAGATTAGGTAGATCTTGAATATTACATTGTAATATTTTCTTACATGGATGTGGGAGTTTGTTGTAAGATGTATATGTTGTGGTGATTTACCCAAGTTATTGCGCGGTATCCTTTTTGGAGAGAGATGCTCTAGACGTGAGATGTTGGGGTAGAGTGAGAAAATAGTTGTAAAGTGGTATCGGGGTACCATTGATATTATTTATTCTATTATATGCACTTTTTTGTGTTAAATGGAGATATTTACCCATTATTAGGATAAGAACATATTATAACTATTAATGTGACAAGTTATTTTTACATGTTGTTCAATGTGCTTTTTCATTCATTGTTTACCTTTTTAATGAGAGGTTATAAAGAGGATCCAACTGAGTATACTATTATACACACTCTGTGTTCATATAATCTATTTTATGATTATATAGAGCTAGTTGTATATCATGATGGTTACTAATATTTTTTTGAGTTTTAGATGAGTTGTTTATGTTTCGTAGTTGTTGTTTTCTTTACAATATTTTAGTACTTTTAGTTTTCCATCCACATGTAACAGCTCTTTCATGACATTTCTTATTATCACATTATATGTTATTTTATATTAGAATATAACCATTAGTTGATTTTTGTCTATCTTATCACCCACATTTTCATGTGTTCTCTTAGAGGGTAATGCCTCACATCTACATGTTTATTATATCGTTGGTGCTAGTCATCATCCTGGGGCCTACTAAAGGTGGAATGTAGGGTGTACAACATCTATCTTATTCATTGAAAACCTTGAAGGTGTACACATTTTTTGGAATGAGGTTGTGACAGAGCCCAAGATTGAGTAGCTGACAAAATTCATATCAACAAAGGACCTTGTCCCAAGAAAATTAGAAACCATTTTCCCTCTAAGCATGAGTAGATCATACTAATGTGAATGTTGATAATACATTTTCATTTACTGATATAATATTTTATTGACCATGAACTAGACTTAAGGCCTTCTAAGGTGATTAAAATAATATTAGAATAATTTTATGCCTCTTCCAGATCAATTTTTTTTGTAACAAGGAATTAAAGACCTTTGTGTAAATCCCAGGCCCCCACTTGAAGCAAGTCCCCTAAAACAAAATAGGTAGATAACGTGGAAACCATTGAACCTATCCAATCTTGAAAAACACCACCCCTCATTAAAACCATTACATAGGACACAATTATATTTATGCTCAATACATATTTTGGAGGCTTACTGTAAATCCATAGGCCTTGAGTCAATAGACATTGAATTTACTAAATAATGTCCCTATATTTTAGAAAGTTTCTCATGGATAGATCCTCATTCTGAATTATTAAAAGAACACCCATGTGTAATTCATCCACCTCATGCAGGATATTAGATCCAACATTGAGAATACATGACCAGTTAGCCATGTTTTTTCTTTTCCATCCAAATACACAATCACCATACAACCGAGAGGATGAATCTCTCTTTCAACACAATCTTATTGGTGATATCCCCTTGGAATCCAATATGAAGGAAATTATATACCTAAAATCATGATGATGAATCTCTTATGAATTCACCAACCTAGCTAAAAAATTATGATTCCACATCACTTTTTAAAAATTAAGTGTGTGGTTGACACCTCTACTGGTTGATGGAAGAAAAAGCATTTGGAAACAACGTTGACAACAATTCACTTCACCTCTACATTAATGGAGGCCAATTGGATCCATAAGTACAAAATTTAATTATTGAAAGTTTGAATTTTTACATGCCCCCAAAGATGGAATTTTCATGAGTCACCTTAAGAAGAGTTTAAGATGACATATATCCGCACCATAACATAGAATGATCAAGAAGAAGAAGTTGAGAAGATGCACATGTTTTTATTTTATTAGATATTTATGATATTAAAAATATCACTGTGCTCATTTTTTAATATGGCCTGAATAAAATAATAATAAAACATGCATACATGAATGTGCCGTCTAGTGTAGGACATCCTGGTAAGCTATGAATGGTAACTGCCATATTATTATGCCAAAAAATGATACTACCATTCCAATGATCCATCATTTCTATATTAGAAGTCTGGTGATATGTCTTTGTAACATTCTCCAATGATAAGATGAGTCCATGCTTCAAAATCGATGTTTATCCCCAAAAATATCATCCATAATCTTTTCCCACATCATTCTTATTTTTTCACCTCCCATGCCTTTCATGCATAAAGATAACTCATCATCATAGGAACACTTTGTAAACTAATACTACACTCTTCCATTCAATGCACCAAGAATTCCCAAGAAGTCCATTGGTACATAACATTCGAGTGATAGTCTAATATAGAAAAACAAAATAGGTTTTAAATATTCCTAATTACCATATTAGTACCTTTATAACAGATTTGACATTCATCGGAATAGACGTGAGAACATATTTCACATGTTTTATTCATCCTCCAAATGATAGAAACCTATTTATTAATTTATTAATTTACGAATAGATATTTCTAACCATGCTATATACATTAATAAAATGAATCATCCCATTTGTGATGGGGGAAACTAAGGACTCAATTGGGAAGAAACATTGGGAATTACATATTATGGCTTCAATACAATGAGAACACCTCTCAGTGAAACATGTAAATAAATACAGGATAATTTTATCATTGTCGATGACTTGGCCACTCCACTTATTATACTTTTCAAATGATCTAATAAGATTGTTAATATAGTTTTAGCATTCATTGTGGAAGATTATTATATCATATGTGATCATTAAAAGGTACATTCTATGAACTTGATAACCACCACTGAAGGGATGGGTGATCCATACATATATGTTGGATTTTATTAATTTTCTCTTGGCATCCTATGTCATGATAAAAATAGAAGAGATATTATATCCCTTTGTCTCAACCCTGAGACTAATTTAAAAAACCCACATCACCTTTCCATAATGTATATAGATAATCATGGTGAATAGATACATCTAAATACGATATAGGTATCAAGAATCTTGATGAACATAAACCTAATAAACCATAAAATAAATCATCATGCAATCCTTTCATATTTGTTATATTTTAAAAATTGAAGAACCACGATCAAGAAATGGTATTTTTTATTGATATCCTCTATCCTATATTAGGATATCCCAATTTATCCTTGAATATAACTACATTTGATAAATCCAAAAATTCTCCTTGGATATTCAAAGACGTTAATACCATGAATATATTCTATTTATCACATTATCTAGCACTCTGAAATAAAACATTACCTTACTATTAAAATGAAATTTATTTAGTGAGGCAGGAACCTTAACCATGGGAATATGGTCTAGGATAGAGGAACCTATAAAAATAGAATGACTTATACCTCAAAATAAGTCTTGAACTACCTCGATAATGTATTTCTTGATAATATCCCCATAATCCACATAGAAAGAACCTGGTATGCCACATGGAACCAAGGATGTATCAAGGTTTAGACCCTTAAAAGCCTCCATATTTCATTCTCATCTAGAAAAGACATGAATAAATTATCATCTCCCTCCATAAAAACATTCATCATGTTGTAAAAATTTTTGCATAACTTTTTGGTTAATAGTCATGCATAGGAGGGTTGTGACCTACGAACAATGATATAGTTTTTTTTCATCCATACCTCCAAACACATCAATTTGATTTAAGAAGAATCCATATTCTATATGAATATTGGGTTTACTAATTCTCATTATATATTTAGGGAATTTAAATCCTAACATGTATTTCTATCCAATTATATTAATCTTAGTTTATTTTATATATCAAGTGAAAATCTTTCATGACATATTAGAATCTCCTCTAATCGTTTATTTGAAATAACCCTATAAATGTCATCATCCCATTCTTTGACATGTTTTCTAGATCCTGATACAATGACTTAACCTTTTGGATCCATATGAACAAATATTTCTTCAGTCGTACTAGATTATAAATAATATGATCCCGATAACGCCCCTCTATTGGTTTGGACCATGACGTGAGTACATATTTATTGTAACATAGTTTTGAGGTTTAACTGTTTGAGAAGATTAGGTAGAGAAAACCCTCATTATTTATTTAGAGATAATCTATAACATGATATTTATATGGAATATCTTGATCTAGGTGGGTGGATGATTCCTTTTTTAACGAATAGATCACTTGTTGTTTTGTAGTGCATAGGTCTAGGTGACACCAGGTGCAGCTATGTCCCTTGTGGTTATTCTACATGGTATATTGCTTCCCTATATAATTCATTTACATAAAAACTTCTAGAGAGGTGAAATAAGAAAAGTCCTCGATGAATTTACAACAGTATATACCTCATACTTTATTTTCATATGGCCTGAGATTGGCGTTAATATGGCCCCCGTGAAACAAAGTCAAATTTCTTAGGTTAAAAAAATGGTGGAATTTCCCTAGAAGAACCCAAACCTGGAATCCACATCTCACACAAAAAAAGGATATGAACCATTGATGTTTCTATATAGTGAATTTATTGGAAAAATATTTCTAGAAACAAAAAATTTCTCCACAAATATGAATTAATTCTAGAAGATCCAAATATGGTGGTTGTGTGGATGATCCCAAAATTAATAACTCATCTTTGTTCAATGGGAAAAGGAAATAGTATTCCACACCTACTTTTTGGGTGTTAGAATTGATTATAGATATAATTTTCATTTTTTGGATCTTATTGGTGAAGAAAACCATATTGACATAGGTTCATAAACCACCTGTAATACAAAAGAGTATGGTAAACATTAGAAGGGGGACACATGGATTTGGAACCTAGAATCATAGGTAATTCAGAATAGAGAGGCTATAGAGATTTCTCTAACATTGATTTTGCATGGGAATGCATGCATGAATGAGAGGGAGAAGATATTTGAGGGAGTTCACCTATTTGATGTGAAATTATATGCTATCTAGGGTCCTTGGATAAATTTTTACATAATTTATCCTCTAAGATATAAAAAAACGGTTAGACTAGACCACAAGGTTGTCTCTTGATGGGAAGGGAAAGAGATGGAGTGGATAAAGGGATGGAAGGAGAGAATTCATATCCATGATACTGGTTGAAACATATCTGATCTTCATTGGAGGACCGGGTTACTTATTTTGGTGGTAAACTACTAACACCATTCAAGGAATTGGGGGTAGGGTATGTGATTTTGCAAGCTAGATAAATATGGTTTGATGAATCGATGAAGGAATATGGTTGTTTCACATTTCACAATCATAATGTCATTTAATGTTCATCTTATAAAATAAATAAAAATGAATATTAATATAACACCCCATAAATTATAAAATATTAAAATTTTATTTTATATAATATGCGACATGTAACACCAATCTTAAATTTCCCAAAAAATATATCTCTTTAAATTTATACTTTTTGATTGATTGTAGAACAAACAACCCCGTGTGTAAATGAACCATAATATAATATAATTTTATAACATAACTATTAATTTTGAGGGTATGAATTGTACTAATAAAATTAATAAAATTATTATTATGTATTTATTATAAGGAAAATAAGAGTCATTTAAAATAAAAAAGAAATGTTTTTTGAATAACTTTGATTTTCTAAATGGCCGATTAGCCATGGTTTGAAAAAATATTATAAAACATTTTTACCAATTTTATAAAATTTAAAGGATAATTGTTTTTTATTATTTATCAAATCATAATATCAAAATTAGTTTAGGGTTATGTTTTTTAGATTTTTCTAAATATGTTTTTCAGAAAATAGTGAAAAATAATGTATTTGAATAAAAAAGTGACTTCTTTCCATTATATAGAAAGTTGAATTATAATATTAATTGATTTTAACGTAAAATGTGTTCAATTATATATCAATTAATCCAATATAATTTAAATATATTTCATATTTAGTTTTCATATAAATATGTTATATATTATCGAACACTTTCTCTATGAAAACCAGCATTCTCATCACATATATCAGATTAATTTAAAAATAATATTTTCCACATAAGTAAATATTATTTTTGAAAATTGGTTCTATATTTTTAATTAAATGAATTTATATTTTATAAAAATGAAAACATTTTTTTACTATGATGAATAGTGAAAAAAGTAAAAAATAATTACCATGGTTATGGTAAAAATGGGTGCACCAAGTGGTTAAACTAAGTTGATAATGGTCCAAAATGTCGGAAACAATTTACATGATCTTACATGATTGACATATTTCCACCATAATTTCTAATATATGGTAATTTGGAACATTTTATCTGGTGAATGAAATTATCAATTTGGACTCTTATGGGAAATTGCTATGTAATTTACCATGCCCCACTTATAAAAGGGAACACATTTTATTCACTTGTTCACACATTCCAATAAATTTTTATTGAAAAAAAACTTCATAATTATAAAACTAACATATTTAGTAACATTATATAGATTCTTTACCTACAATAATACCATATCTTGGGAACTTATGAAGAAATCCAAAGGAAGTTTCTCATAGAGATGGAAATTATCATAAAAATATATTTCATTTATTATATATTGTTTCCACAATAAAGTATTTGATAACGCTTAAAATATATTTACACCAGTATCTGACATTTATATAGAGGTTTTTTTGATAATGTAATAACAATTTTTCATCCCTACATCTGTCAAATGGGGAACAAAATTGTCAATCTTATGTACAATGGACTACATCCTTGCAAACAATGTAGTTTATTTTCAATCAACACATTTCAAGGTTGGATATAATGAGGGACATAAAACTTTTATATGATATTTTTAATATGATTATAATTATTTAATTTCAATGTTATATATACTTATATATTTTTCATTCATTTTTAAATAATATAACATTGCCCCTGTATTTGGTAGACTACCACCTCACGAAGTGATGTGATTCATTTTTTTAATTTAATTTATATGGATTCTAATAAGGATTAAATTAATGCATATATGTGATATAAATGAGATTATATTTATTGTTATAAATTATTATATCATGATATTTCATATCCATCAACTTTTTAAGGGAATAATATTATCATTCATGCGTATGTACGTCCCATCATCTGTCAGAAGCGATGTGACTCCTTTTCAATAAAGAAATTTTGAAAATATTTATAATAATGTATCTACATAGTGAAAATTATATTTATAATATAAGTATTAGTATGGAAGTGATTTATTTACATCATATTGTCAGTGACTACAACATTCATAACAAAGCATGAATGAGAAAACAGAAAAGGTAAAACATGAACCAATGCAAAATCAGAAATATTATTAATGAATAGGTAATTAGATTTTAGAAAAGGATAATATATTGTATTATAAATATTAATATTGTTATAAAATATGTTAATTACATGTTTATAATCACTATACATTATGTTACTGAAATTCCAACTAAATATAAGTGTGAGGTAATGGATTTATTCTATATTTATATTCCATTGATAATTATTTGTTTTTCTAAAACAATTCACTCTTATATGGTCTATATAAATCCCCATTGAAAAGTAATATCATGATTCATACATAAATCATGGTAATTTAAGCCGCACATTGAATTATTCCTTCCAAGTGTATTTTACTATAAAATTACATAGTGGTAAAAGTTATTTTACAATCTCACATTCTTTAGTGATTGTTATCTTTCTCTTGAAATAGTCACTTTATTGCAATAAATAATAATAGGAAATAGAATTTATCTTGAATATTCATATTCCATCATGAGTGATGTAATTATTTACTAAACCATTTATCATTTTTAAAAATGGTATTTACATTGAAGTTTGATAATTTATTTTGGGATACAATTATAAAAAAGCATTCCTTATTCAAAATGAATATTTGATGAAAAAGAAATTTTCTAACTAATTAAATAAATTATTTGATATATGAGGGATCCTTTGGGAATTAAGACATGAATTGGTCCTATTCAATTGGATCCCAATGATGTGATGATATTCTTAAGTGGTGAATTAGTAAGCTAGCATGAAGTAAGTTAGCCAAAATAGATGAGTTTACACCTAGTAGTTCTAAAATATATTGTGAATTGTATTAAATAAAAAAAATTTACTGAAAAACCTGTTCATGTAATGCACTGAATAATACCAAAAATTATATTGGATATCATATTGTTTCAAATGAATCTCTTTTAAATTTCATGGATCCCTAATTGATTTATAGTTTAGATGTTATGTTCATTCAAAGATAAACTGTAGAAAATGACCAGCCAAGGTGATTTTGGAAAAAAGTATGGATTTTCATGAAAGAAGGTTGTTTTTTCACACAAGAAAAAAATATTGTTTCTATCCATGTTATATTTTAAAAAATAAACAAAAATCTATTTAGACACCCAATGGGATGCCAATGGTCCATCTTTCTTCCCATACACCTGATAATTTGGTAAGTAAATTTTACTCACGTTTTTGGATTTGGGTGCAAGATTGGAAGCAAGGAACAAGACTGTTACATGTGAAATGAGACATCAAATAAAAAATAATGTAGTTCTACCATGATTTTTTCATGTTAATAGATGGGTATCCCCTCCCAACAAGGTAATCCTATAGTGGTCGACCGCTACTCTGGAGAACACAAGGCCACATCTTCTTCCCCAACACAAAAGAATGTATACCTCCATGTTATGACCTTTAGTGATGGGTACCATATGGGTCTGCCTTCATACGAGACCACATTAGTTTGATCCATGACCGACCAATTTTCATCCAATGTTTGGTGTGTAACTTTTGTCTTACACGCAAACCCAATATTTTGTGCCACATTGTTAAGAAATCTAATCATGAATGAAATAACCCAAATATTCCCCATCATTCATGCACTCCATCATGTGCATAGCCCATCATACATAAAAATATGTCAATGACTACACCCTATGGTCCAGACTATGGGGGTTGTGCCCCCGTACCCCACTTGACATGTCTATCGGGATGTGATCCCCACCCTTTGTCTGGAACCTTCACTACCATCACTGATTCACATTAAAAGTGCAGTGTCGCACCAAGATCTTTTTTGTCAAGATTTACATAATTTTTCTTTACATCCTCAATGAACACCCCACCTCCTACTTTGTAATACTATGATTTCTGATACTTTTATAAACTCATTGAAAAACCATGACTCAACATATTCATCTTGTTCCATTCAATATGTCATGAGTTGAGATCCTCGTCTTTGATTACATATGCTCCTTGAGTTGTGAAATTCCTCATGAAACTCTTCCAAACTCATAACTAGGATTCTAAGCTATGTTGAACCAGAATGGGATTCACATACATATGTCCCACAACAACCATTTATATACTTTATATGACTAATAGTCCTCACATCATGACATTAAACATTAGTATACCCTATATGAAAAAATTAGTATGTCTGTTGTTCTATATAAGATATACCTTATGAAAAATGCATAAGATGACAACAACACTCACTATATGACATTAAAATAGAGAAAGCCATGTGACTAAAAATAACATTCCTTTTGAATCACTCATAATAAGCATCATCCTGATTTGGATAGAAAATAACAATTATATGCCTCCCCTCAAGGTGAAATCCCCAAATCATTTTCTTCATCCATGAATTATGGAATGTTACCCCCATGGCCTAACATGATAAAGTCATTATAGGAATCTTTCATGTCTATTCCCTATCGACCATTACCTCTCCATAGTGGAACAGAAGAAGTATCCACACATAATCCCCATCCATCATTGTTACACCATAACAACACTTGATCATCATTCACATAGAATCAAAATCCACATTTGTCGCACCTTATCGGAACCCCAAAAGCTTCCGCTCATATGGCCCATCCACCACCATCGCTCTATAGAGTCACTTAGGAATAATCTAGGCATAAAACCTATTCATCATTGCAACTCTATTGCTGCAATGGGACACAAGCCGAGAATAATATCTGAACCATCCCTCATGGACACACCTTTAACGACTTGATCGTCAGGTATTCTACTACCTCTTGATTCCTTCAAAGAGCTTGAAACACATGATCTTATTATGAGAAGCGACCATGAACTACTATTTTTTCACTAATAATATGTAATGCACATGTCCCTCTTCACCAAAATATGTGTACATTGATCCCTATCTTCTATAAAGGGTATGTTTTAAGCCACTCTAAGGTTCAAGACACTAATTTCCGACAATCCATTTTCTCCAACTATTTCACATTGGTTTACTACATCCTACATGACGTTAAACTATATTCCCCTTCCTCTTTTTGATTAATGTAGGTTTTGATTCCCTTCATGTATGTAGGAAGCCTCTTCGAGGTTCAATACCAATCAATAGTAATCTCTAGCACTCGCTTTTAGGGATGCACTATATTGATGATACATATTTTTTTGGGGACACATCTCCTAGATTAACCTCATTGGGGTGTTCAAATCCATCTAACTGAGCTGCTAACCTTGAATAATCCAAAGTATAATGATGAATTTATTTCTTTTTTGTATATTGTGACCATATGTACCATTTTATTGGGAATCTAACAATTCTTATTCCCCACCCACTTCACCATACTCCACCAACCATGTGTGTAACTTTTATGATGAGTTGCTAACCATGTGTAAGCCCCATCATGGATCCATGTCGTTGTCCTTTATGTACACTCCAATTATATGCCACATATGGAACTATTTGGAATTTGATTCCCCATTATATGGATACATAGAAAGTCTCCATATGGTTCAATCCAATATCCCATTTCCCATCATGGCCTTTCCCTCATGAATGTTTGTCTCATGAAGATCATTCCTCAACCATGAGGTTCTATTTATTTTGGTTTCTTATCCATGCACCCTGTTTCTCAGGATCCTCATCCTTAGGTGTCTCATCACCCCATTCAATTATTACAAGGACGTTTATTGTTAGGATCTATGCTATTTAAGAAGCCTCCCTAAGGATCAAGCCCAAAAATTTCATCTTCACATTAGTTTCATCTCATCCTTCTTCACCTATCAACAATACTTCAATATCTACGATGATTCTTACCCGGGTTTCCACATACTAGTTGGATATTATTATCCATAAAGATCTCCTCCAGGCATAATCTATATTCATTCCATTTTTTCTCTTTATAGAATTCAGGAAGCTAACAATGCATAAGCCCTATGCACAATACATATCCATCTAGCCAAGAGTTCACCTCTTTCAAAGGGCAACTAGACACTTTTAATCACCAAATTTACCTTTTGAAATAAATGTGTTTTGATCCATATCATCTATATTAGCTATGTAGAAGGCCTCCTATAAGTTCAATCCTAGAAAAGTGTAAAACATGGTGTTCCCCTTTTTGGGGTTCACTCTCTGATCCATCCCTTGTGATATATGGTTTACAATTTACGGTGTACATCCTTACCATTTTGGGACAATCCATTCTGGATCCTTCCACATTGGGAATTCTGATCCATCCATCTAGTAAACCTTCCATGTTCCCTCTCATAGGGATGTACCAATATGATCATTATCTATATGTTTTTTTAATAATTATTTTCTTTCTTTACTAGATGTTAAACTCATGTAATACCTCATTCTAAACATGGGAAGATGAGGAAAACCCTGGAGAGATGCCTCTAGTATAGGATACCCCTGATCAATGTGGGATGCCTCAGGTTCCATGCCCTTGAGAATAACTTCTATGTGGAATTATATAGGTGACCATTGTTTAAGCATCAGGAGAAGCCTCGATATGCCTAATGTTACTATCCACTCCAACTGAAGGTTGCAGCCTTGTCAAGACCCCATAGAATGTCCAGATAGATGCAGCGTAATATACCGGTTTCCACAAATAGATGGAATTTGGAATGAGGTACATTAAAAATTACACAAATCTATGAGGTAGGTCAGGACTAGGAGGAAGTTATTATATAGGAATCCATGAAAGGAGATACCTACATCCCATCATAAAATTTCTAAGATGGATAAAACATCAATGAAGAAGTGGTGGATGCCCCCTCCTTGGAAAAATGGTAGCACTAGGCCATATCATAGAATCACTATGTATATGTATGTAACGACTACAAAAACCATCAAAAATTGAAAAATTTATCATATAGAGAATTGATGCCATCTAATACTTAGGTGTTACCTTCAATCAGAATTCAGTTATTAGTATCCATGATATTTTTTCAATGATATTATATCTAGATGTAATTCATTATCATATATTGACTAAATGGAATGTGTGGTCAGTTATTTACCTTCATATATTTATTTTTCCTAATCTAGTTATGATAATCAATTTTTCGATTGAATTGAATGTAATTTCAGTTATTTACTTTTTTATATTGTTTATTATCAGAGTGATTTGTTCATTGATAATATCTCTGAATTCAATTCATTATTAGTTTAAGGATTATATATAATATATGTTATTTTATACCATTAAATGTTAATTATGATTATTGATAAATTGTTTCTTCTACTGTACTTATCTTTTATTGATAATTTTATGTCATCCAAAGTTTTATTCATTCCCCATGTTTTTATGATGTTTACGATAATTAATATGAAAGGATATTCAAAATTAAATAATGTTAATTTTTAAAAAATGAGTTGTAATATTTATTATATAACTTAATGAAAGAAAAAAATCATGTATCATTTTTACCAATACTAGTAAATGATTCAGTCCTTGAAGATGGGATTTTATGTACAATGTTCCAATTGACAAAGAAGCTAACGGATCTGAGCTACTAGATTCAGGGTTTCTACACTAACTATCTAAACCATGATCCTGTGTTAGCATCCATAATCATTTCTTTGAATATATATATATATATATTATCTCTATGGTGAAATATGTGAGATATATAATGAACATAATGCCCTAAAATAATTATTTTCACAAAAAGAGAATAATATTAACATATTAAGATGAATCTAACTACTTATGAATTATAAATTCCCAATACTCTTCAACCATGGGAAGTAAAATAAAGAAATCGATTATTTGATAATGAGAAATTCCGAATGAAAATTAAAGATGTGGATGATTTGGAATTGTAAAACCACATTTCGAAAGATGGAGTTCTGATATTTGTAGTGAGACTATATGTTCTATCAAAACCTAATCGAAAAGGGAATTATTTAATGATTACCATAGCATGAATTTCTCTACAGACCAATGAAACACCAATATTTATATGAATTTGATGCATGAAGTTTTGTGGGATATTATAAACTTGAAATTTACAGATTATGTATCAAGATTCATGGTTTTACAAAAATTTGGTGGCCCAAATACAACATTTTACTTAAGTCATGTAACCTCTTCTAATTAATTTTTCAAATGGGATGATATTAACCTGAACATTTTCACTAGACCACTGAAGAATTATATAAGAAATGATTAAATATGGGTTATTTTTTTCCACCTTACCAAATATACACTTATTATTTCTATATGTGATGATTTACCTCTTAAGAGCCACAAAAGGGGCGACATTAATGAATTTGTAACACTTCTTGGGACTCTTACTTAAATTTTTTTGATTGTGAATAAAATTTTACATCATTATTATGGATCATTATTTAGAAGCATTTTTATATTTAATTCCATTTGAGTGATGCCTTCCATACCCAATCTGATGTATAATCCAAAAATACTATTCAAATATTGGAATACATGTTCAATTTATTACTAATTAAGAAAAAAGTTTTGTGGAACTGGTATTTACATATGGATGATTTTTATTATAAATATTGTTTCTATTTACATATTTAAATATTCTTATATGATTCTTTATATAGAAGGAGAGGTAGCATAATAAGTTTTTGGGATGAAAATGGTGATTGGAAACATGTAGGACCATAACTTGTTAAATAGAAAATAGAAAATTTTAATAATTTCTTTTTATTTTTTTAATGTATTCTAAAGGAGGTAAAATATTTATAATTGTAATAAACTAAATGATCTATAATTTTGTGTCTGAGATTATGTTTTCGGGAAATTGTTTCATTAGAGGGGTGTTTTATAGTTCAATATGAAAGGGTAACTGAGATCCATGATCATAACACCTTTTGAAAACATTGAATAAATAGATTTTTGGATTGTTGATTGGTAATTTTACTATGTCTTTCAATGTTATATCATGTGTTCCATATATTATTGTTAAGGATGTTGATTCATGATCCCATGCTTGGTCTCACTTATTAAAATATAAAATGGATCTTGTTCTATCTTACTATGAAGTGTCAATCCAAATTAATTACAATAAAGAGAATTTATTGAGGAAGAAGATGACTTAAATGGTAATGGTACACAAGAAAATTCATATAATCAAGGAAGTATCATGATATCCATATGATTTTTTCAAGAACCTCCCAAATTTGCTTCAAAAGTAATATCAATGAAAATTTCATAGAACATGTTTTTGTAGGAGAGAAGAAAAGGACAATCAAAACAAATTTATAGTATGTCAAAATTATATATAAATAAATCTATAATAAAATGTAAATTTTATGATTTTATAGAACATAAATAAAATTTTATTGGATGAGTATCTATTTTTAACTCACTTGGTCAAAATAAGAGTAGAATGATTTTTTGAAGACTTACTATTGAAATAATACATTACCAATAATTTTAAATGTAATATTTAAATGTTAATAATTTCAAAACAAGAAATTAATTATAATATTTTTATTTAAAAATATAATTACTATTAATAGATAAAAAAAGATACGATCTTTTGGAGGTAAAAACTGATATTTTTCAAAAAAAATTATTCAAAAAAGTATAATATATTCAGATTTCAATTAATTAAAATAAAATATAATTAACAGTAATTTATATGAAATTTTTATATTATATATAAAATTATATGAATTTAAATCCATATAACTATAATTTCTTGTAAGTGTTAACATATGTTCATCATATGCTTGAAAATTGCATTTCTTGAAAAACATTTTTTCAGCACGATATGTTGTTTAGTTTTTAAACAATATTCCTCAAATTTAGTGATTTAAAATTGATAAATGGATTAAATATATTTTATAATAATAATTAATATTAGGAAATAAGATCAAAAAAAATTCCTAATAAACAATAAAATAGAAAACAATAGTTAGCCCAATTAATGTTTAAACAAGGTTTTGCACCTTTCATGTGCTTATGGTATAATTAATTATGGAAAAAACTATTATTTTTGTCTGATAATTTTGATTTAATATATTTCATATTTGGGACTAAATTTTATAATATGTGTCATTTTATTTTACACATAACTAATAAATTACATATGATATAAAATCTGTTAATATGGTGAAAACAAAAACGGTAAATGTGAGTTACCTAGGAGGCAATGGAAATAAAATATTTTAAATAAGTTTGGTTTATGTTATGGAGGTATGGATATATATTATCATACATAATATAAATTATTTATCAATTCTATATGAACTTTGGTTAGTTGCTTCGAATAATTAATTTTTTTTTGTATTTACCAAAATTGCCACTCTTCTCCAATTATAAAAGGGAGCACATCCATTAATTTATTTACACCTATCAAGAAATTTAGCTACCCAAAAACCAAAAATAATCTCCAAAAGAATTTTTAAACACATTATAGAGGCTCCATTATTACATAACATAAAACCCCATGTTCATTAATAAGAGACCCAATTTTGGTTCTTCTAGGGAAAGTGAATCATCGTCACTACACTATTTTTTACAAATTCTATTAACACCATAAATTATGTACTAAAAAATTAAAAAAAATATTACCAATATCATACATGTTTTTATATTTTATTAGGTTTATTAAATAATATTTATTAATATTATTCTCTATCAAATGAGAAATAAATCCATTTCTCGTGTGTTTGGAAGACAACCACCTCGTCAATTGATGTAATATTTTTTTCATCACTAGCTCACACAGATAGTAATAATAATAGAAATAATGGAAAAATATGATACATATTTAATTATATTAAATAGTTAAATTATTATATAATGTGTTTTGGTACCCTTTAATCCATCAAGGGAGTTATATTGTTTCTCATGTGTACGTACAACCTATCATCTCCACAAAGTAAATGGAATAATATCCCATGTAAAACCGTCAATAATAGTTATAAAAAGATAAATAAATATTTTTTGTGATATTTATAACATTAATATCATCATGGTGATTATTTATATATATATATATATATATCCTATTCATAATAATTTGAAATACTCCACAAAAAGGTGATGAGAAATTGAATAAGTAAACACTCTAAACAATTGTATTAATGTAATATTATTGATGAACTAATGGAAAGATGGTATAAATGGTCATTTATGAAATTATAAATATTAATATGGCTATGGTATAATTTATTTACATGATTAAAACCATTATATATGAGGTTAAATCTGGTTAATCTAAAATGATGCATGAGGTAAATGTTTTCATCTCATTTTATAGTACATTATTATAAATTTTTTATTATAAATCTATTAACATGTTTGTGGTGTATATACTACATGTCTGATATATTTAAATTGACTAAATAATTATTCCTGATGATTTCTATTTAGTTTCAATTCTATTATTTTGAGGAATAAAAATATAAATGTTACTAAAGACATAATAACATATTTGGGTATCTATATTTTGTTGGAGATTTCATTTATTTTCCCTAAAGAAAACTTATAATATATCCTTAATTGGATCCAATAAGTTTTTTATATGATATCTATTTAAATAAATTTCATATTAGTTTCCATATTTTACCCTATATGGTACTCGAATCAATAAAATTAATTAATAAATTTAAAATTAAATTTATTTCTTTTTTAATTGATATTCTTTATTTACATGCCGATGATTTATAAATTATTTTAAAAAGTCATTTTAAATAATCCAATTATTTATTATAGACGTTTTAAGATGTCCATGAATTTTAAAATGAATTTTAAATGATTCATTATAATGATTTCTTAAATGGATTTTATAGATATTCTATAAAAAATGTCAAAAGTAATATTTCTTTTAATGATTTCGTAGATTAAAAACATCCTCAAATAATTAACTATTTAAAAAATATTTGTTGATTCAACATGTTTTCAATAGTTTAAAATGAAAAATAATTTTCAAAATCTTATTTGAATATTTCACTTCCATTATATATATTATTACTAAGAAAATGATTTTATTATAAAAATTATCTTCCCGATGAATGGATGGTCATCTCTTATCTCCTATTAATTTTTTGATCATTATAATGTCATTAAACATTTAATTTCTTTTGATCATTAGAAAATTTATTTCCCAAAAATATCAATATTATTTATCATGGATATTATTATTGATTAAACATTAAATGATTTCTATATATGGTGTTTTACCTTGAAATTAATTTTATTCAATGAGGAAATATTGAGAATATATATATTTTTACACAATATAGATATTTATTGTTCTGGTGTATTATTCCTGAATTAAAATTTTCATTTGATATCTGAAAAATGAATTTGAAATATTGGTATGGGTGGGGCCTAGAATAATATAGCCTCTTCAGCCTTCTATATCAATCATTAGATAAATTAATTAGCCAAATGTATTTGATTTTTACCCATAGTTTTTTATTTCCACAACACAATCCCTATACATTATTGATATTCTGATTTCTGATATCGTGAAATCAAATATTAATCATTTACTTCAATGAGAATTATTATTTTATTATTTGTTAGAATTTTTAATTCAAATTATCCATGGAATCATTTGAATCTAAATTTATTGATTAAATGGAATCTTTTATCTGCTAATTTAAATTTCAAGATTAATTATGCCTTATTTACTTTTAATAGATTACAATATTTGTGACCCTTAATGTGAATTCGATATCACCCTAATTTTTTCTATTCACAAATATATGAATATAAATTATTTGAATGAATTAAAGGGTTCCAAATATTTTCTTATATCATGCTTTACATTTTATCCGTAATGTAAAAATTGGTATAATGTTTTATCTATCTCTCTAAGACTTCTAAACTGATCGATGCTTTTTGATTTGATCCATTGTATCTATACAAATGTAATAATGTAGACCCTCACTATGGGTTTCTAGATTCACTATTGTTAAATAATACAATCATTTTTTCTTAAATATAAAATAAATATTATTATATTTAATTTATACAAGTGATGAAAATTAATTTTTTATTATTATCCAATAAAAATTATTTTGTAGTGATATATAACTTGAATTTCTAAAATTTTAAACATATTTTTTTTAATTCAATATAGTGTTGAGTCAAAAGTTCTCTTTCGACTTCTATATTTTGTTTTGGAAATTACAAATGTCTTTTTAATCGTATCGTACTGGCTCTGTCAATCGTACTGTACTAACTTTGTCAATCGTACCGTACTAACTCTGTCAATCGTACCATACTGACTCTGTTAATCGTATCATACTGCCTCTGTCAATCGTATCGTACTGACTCTGTCAATCATATCGTACTGACTCTTTCAAATGTATCGTACTAACTGCTATTCATATGTTCATTATTTTTTTTGGTACATAGAAAAAAAAAACACTTGTTTCATATGAATCGTACCATTGATTATCATCAATATATATCATGTTTTAACCAATACGATGTCGTTGAGTTAGTTACAAACTAATCAAAACGATGTCGTGCTTTCTGTTTCAAAATGACCGTTATGATACCAGGTGTCCAAGTCCCTCCGAGATTTTTGGAGAAATATGACCGTTGGAAGCAACATGACCGTTGGAACCTGAGGCCTATAAATAGAAGGTCATTTGAAGCTAAGAAAACGAATGAGACCGTGTGGAACAAATGTGATACTTTGCTTCAATCAAGATTCTAGAGAGAGATGTTGTAACTTCTCTCATCTGCTTTGTGCATCCGATCTTTGTATCGAGGGCTTTCAAGGAATTGAAAGATAGAGGTGCTGATTACCTACAAAATCGAGGGTTGCCAGGGATAGGCGGACAGACGTGCCGATCATCGAATCGAGGGCTGCTAGGGATAGGCAGACAGACGTGCCGATCATCGTATCAAGGGCTTCCAGGGATAGGCAGACAGACAGTCCGATCATCGTATCGAGGGCTCACCAAGGTGTTGGTGAGACAGTCCTTTTATCCTAGGTGAAAGGATAACCCTTCTCTTTGGGTTAAAAGAATTGTAATTCTTTTAAATTTCCACTGTCACTTGTATTAGAAAGGAATTTGTATTGTTTCCTTTCCTCTTCACATTTTCAATTGTAATTGTTTCAATTACAATCATTCTATTACATATTTTATTGAATGATTCTATACACTTTAAGGTAGAATCATTCATCTTTGTATTACTCTGATTATTGTTTTCATGTTGAATAGAATTGTTTTACATTACATTAGTATTACAATACATCATACCTTTTTATATTCAATTCAATTGTGGGTGTTTGTATTTGTATTAGTTTATGATCATTTAAACTAATCTCTTAGTTGCTAAAACTCAAAGGTTTTTAAACCTACAATTCACCCCCCCTCTTGTATTGTTCCATCTAATAGACATACTTATCTATATATTCAATCCAACAATTTGTATCAGAGGAGGTTTTCCACTGATTTGTATTACTAGCTTTATTTCTTTCATATTATTATCTTAAATACTTACTAAACTAACGCGTGGAGTGGAAATGTTTTTTTTTTTTGTATTAGATGGCAGGAGTGAATATTGGGTCAATAGACAATCTGAATCCTTCTAGACCACCAATCATTGATGGGAATGATTATGAGAATTGGACAGATCGTATGAAGACTTTTGTTATCAATACTGGTGTAGACAATTTTATTATGCTTACTGGAGGATACAAAATTCTTGACAAAGAAGTCAGTGCTTTCACTAACCAAGAGAAGCAAGAATATCAACTGAATTACAAGGTACGCAATACTTTATTATGCTCTATGACCCGAAATATATATAGTCATATATCTTTATGTGAAGAAGCCAATTGTATTTGGAAGAAATTAGAAGTCACTCATTTTGGTACATCCAAGGTTATAGAAACAAGGAGAGCAATGCTTCGAGCAGAGTATCATGGATTTTTTTTCCTTACGGAGATCCAGTATGTAAAGTGAAACAACGGTTTATGACAATTGTCAACATTTTACAATCTATGGGAGAAAAAGCTCTTGATGATGAATCTCTAGTTGATAAAATTACAGATATAATGCCAAATGAATGGGAGTCAAAAAGGACTGCTATTGATGAAAATAGAAAAGTTTCCCATATTTCTCTTGATGAACTTTTTGGAACTCTTCTACAGCATGAGACGAGAATGAAGAGAGATGTTGATTTAAACAAGAAGAATAATGGGAATGGAGGTGTAGCCTTTGCATCTAAATAAAAAACATCTGAAAGACTTACAATATCAAAAGCAAAGAAAGTTATATTATATTCAAGTGATTGTGATCTTTCAAACAACGAGTTATCCAATCTTGCTCAAAGGATGAACAAGATTGTGGGAAAGAACGATTTCCAATATAGATTCAATAAGAAAGATAGGAATGATAGGAAAGATTCAGAAGTAACTTGTTATGAATGTACGAAAGTATGGCATATAAGTACTGATTGTCCTTTACTAAAGAGGAAAGATAGAAAGGAGAAACACTCTGAAAGAAACAAGAAAAGGTTTTATAAGAAAAAGAAAGTCTTGAAAGAAAATGATACGTGGAGTGCATGTGGTAGTGATTCCTCAGATGATTCTTCAGAATATGAGACATCAGGAAAAAAGAATATCGGACTCTTATCCAGATTACCAATTGAAGATTATTGTCTCATGGCTATGGTAAATAATGTTGAAGTTATTACAAATGTCTCTTTGAATGCAAATTGTACTGATAATAGATATTATGAATCCTCAAATGATGAATCCTCATCATCAAAGGATGATACATTACCTACTTTTGAAGAAGTCTCTAGATTTGCTAAATTACTTGAAAACGAAAATTCTAAACTCAAGAAGAGGCTTGAAAAATAAAATTATAGAATTTCAATCTTGACTAAAGAAGTGTCGGATCATTCTAAGGATCTTGATGTGAAAACTTCTAATTTTGAAAGTATTTTAAAAACCCTTGAGAAAGTTAAATCTGATAAGGATAAAAATTCTAAGGACCTTGAAACTGTAATTTCAATGAAAAATAGTTTAGAGCCTAACTCTAGTTCAAATTCAAATGTTTTGGAAAATAAGAATTTTTTTAAAACTAAAGTCCGAGATTTTATCCTTGAAAAAATGTTTGTCAAAATTTACTCATGGAAAAGAAAACTTTGACAGGATGTATTCTCAAATTAGACCTTTGATAAATCATTCTGGTCTTGGTTATACTTATTCCAAACCGGTTTTTAGTAACAACTATTTTGTGCCACAAAAAACCTATTTTTGTTCTAAGTGTCAATGTGGAGGACACTAGAGAAGAGATTGTTCTATTAACAAAACTCAATCTTTAGGATTTCATAAAGCTCATTTTGCAAAACAAATGTGGATTCCTAAAATTCCTTTATCTAACCTTTCTGGTTCCAAACAAGTTTGGATTCCGAAAAACTAATTGTTTCTTTTTTAGGAAAATGTGAAGTGTACCAATAAGAATATTTGGTACATGGATAGTGGTTGTTCTCGACACATGACTGGAAACAAAGATCTCTTTGAAAAGGTTATCAAAACCAAAGGTGGAAAAGTAACCTTTGGAGATAATACTCACGGAAAGATTGTTGGTATAGGTAATATTGTTTTTCTTGGAAAAGTTCTTATCTCAAATGTTTTGTTTGCTAAAGGTCTTAGGAACAATCTCATCAGCATAATCCAATTATGTGATGAAGGTTATCTTGTGAATTTTAGAAATGAAAAATGTCTTGTTCGTAGTTCCAAGGATGAGTTCATTCTATCTGCCCATAGGCAAGAGAATGTTTACACTATTAACTTAGAAGACCTTAGGAGCCAAAACATATCTTGGTTAAGTGTAATAGAAGACCGATCGTGGCTATGGCATAGAAGACTAGGACACTTTAATCTGAGAAACCATAGTAAACTCTCAAAGAAAAGACTTGTAAAGGGGATACCAGACCCTAGATATGATTCTTCAAAAGTCTGTGATCCTTGTCAATTTGGAAAGCAACATAAAACTAGCTTTAAATTAATTAATGAAGTTTCAACTTCTAATGCATTACAGCTAGTGCATATGGATCTTTTTGGTCCTTCACAATCTGGAAGCATTGGAGGCAAATACTATGTATTTGTTTTAGTTGATGACTTTACTAGATTTACATGGGTCTATTTTCTCACAAAGAAATCTGAAGCATTTTCCTATTTCAAAACTTTTAGTGACCATGTTAAACATGAGAAAAACCTACCATTGATAACTATTCATAGTGATCATGGTAGTGAATTTCAAAATTCAGATTTTGAAACTTTTTGTAGTAAGAAAGGTATTACTCACAATATGTCAACTCCAAGAACTCCTCATCAAAATGGTGTTGTTGAAAGAAGAAATCGTATTCTTGAGTAAATGACTCAAACCATGTTGAGTGAATACTCAATTTCTAAGCACTTTTGGGCTGAAGCTGTAAGTACTGCCTGTTATACTATAAATTGTTTTTTAACTAGACCATTTCTTAATAAAACCCCTTATGAGTTACGGACTGGCCGAAAACCTAAAGTTTCATACTTCAAAGTTTTTGGGTGCAAAGTATTCATTCTGAATACAAAAGATAATCTACACAAATTTGCACCAAAATCTGATGGAGGAATCTTTATAGGATATTCTACAACATCTAAGGCCTATAAAGTTTTCAATAAAAACACTTGTACTGTTGAAGAAACAGTACATGTAAAATTCGATGAAACTGATCCTTTTGTTTTCAACCAACCCAATCCTACATCCTCGGATGTGTTTTCTAAAAATGTTTATCAACAATGATTAGATCACTCTGTTGAGGAAAATATTCAAGAAAGTATTCATGAAACATTTACCACAGAAGATTTTCAATCATATGTTGATGAACAGGTTTTACAAAACACAAATCAATTGTTTCATAGAAATCATCCCAGTGATAACATCATTGGTGATGTAAATCAACCTGTAAGGATCAGAAATTCCTTAAGAAATGAAATATAACATCTTGTTTTTCTTTCCCAATTTGAACCTAAAATCCCAAGTGAGGGCTTAGGTGATGATGATTGGATAAAAGAAATGCAAGATGAATTAAAGGAATTTGAAAGGAATCAAGTCTGGACATTAGTTGATAGACCTAAAGAAACAACTATGATTGGTGTAAAATGGGTTTTCAGAAACAAATATGATGAAAATGGAATCATTGTAAGAAATAAAGAAAGAGTTGTTGCTAAAGGCTATAATCAACAAGAGGGAATAGAATATGAAGAAACATATGCTCCGGTAGCTATGCTTGAATCAATTCGTATTCTATTATGCTTTGCATCATTTCTCAATTTCAAACTATTTCAAATGGATGTCAAATGTGATTTTCTAAATGGTTTTGTTCAAGAAGAAGTTTTTGTCAAACATCCTCCTGGTTTTCAAGACGTAAAACATCCTGATCATGTTTTAAAACTTACCAAGGCTCTATATGGTCTTAAACAAGACCCTAGAGCATGGTATGGTAGACTTACATGATTTCTTTTACAAAACAATTATACAAAAGTTAGAGCAGATCCAACATTTTTTATAAAACATGGAAAAAAATGTTTTTATTGTTCAAATCTATGTTGATGACATCATATTTGGATCAACTCAGAAATCCTTAACTAATTCTTTTGCAAATTTAATGAAATATGAGTTTTAAATGAGTATGATGGGTGAGTTAACATTCTTTTTAGGTTTTCAAATTTCTCAAAAACCAGAAGAAACATATATATCTCAACATAAGTATATTAAAGACTTACTCAAAAATTATGGATTTGACAAAACTAAAAGTATTAACACTCCAATTGGTACCTCAAATACAATTGATCTTGATGAAACTGGGAAACCAGTAGATCAAACAATCATTAGAGGTATGATAGGAAGTTTGTTATACTTGACAGCTAGTCGACCCGACTTAATGTTTTTTGTATGCTTATGCGCAAGATACCAATCTAATCCAAAAGAGTATCATTTAAAAGCCATAAAAATAATCTTTCGGTATTTAAAAGGAACTATGGAATTAGGTCTTTTTTAATCTTATGGGAATGATTTTTAAAAAAAAGTTTTTCAGATGCTGACTTTGGTGGTTGTAGAATGGATAGAAAAAGTAGATATGGAACATGTCATTTCTTAGGAGATTCTCTGGTTTCTTGGTCCTACAAGAAACAACACTTAGTAGCTCTATCCACTGCTGAAGCTGAATATGTAGCAGCTGGAGGTTGCTGTGCTCAAGTATTGTGGATGCAGCACACACTCACTGACTATGGATTGAGTTTCTCTAAAACACAAAATCTTTGTGATAATACAAGTGCCATAGCTCTTATTAAGAACCCAGCACACCACTCTCGTGAAAAACACAAAGATGTTAGGCATCACTTTCTTAGGGATCACACACAAAAAAGAGATATTATTCTATAATTTATAAGAACACAAGAACAACTTGCTGACATTTTTACAAAGCCATTACCATCCGATAGATTTGAGTTTATAAAAAAGAAGCTAGGAATGATTACATTAAAATAATAATTCATATATACATCATGTTTTACAATTCTCCTAACATTAAAAAACTCCTTTTGAAAGGGGGAGGACATTTCTTTCTATGTTTTTTATGTTTCTTTTTATCTTATGTTCTTTAACTATTTACTCTCCGGGTATGTGTTTTTACTTTTCTGTTTATCGTATTGACAGTTTTATCGTATAATTCATTTTTCTGTTTATCGTATTGACAGTTTTAATTTATCATTCATTTTTCTATTTATCGTATTGACAATCTTATTATTTAATTCATCGTATCGATCGATGATGGTAACGAATTTCTTTTGCAATGTATCGACCGATGATGGTAATGAATTTCTTTTCCATCGTATCGACCGATGATGGTAACAAATTTCTTTTCCATCGTATCGACCGATGATGGTAATAAATTTCTTTTCCATCGTATCGACCGATGATGGTAACGAATTTCTTTTACATCGTATCGACCGATGATTGTAATAAATTTCTTTTCCATCATACTAACCGATGATGGTAAAAAATTTGTTTTCTATCATATCGACCGATGATGGTAATCAATTTCTTTTCCATCGTACTGTCCGATGATGGTAATGAATTTCTTTTCCATCGTACTAACCGATGATGGTAACGAGATTGTTTTCCATTGGCTTGTCAGTTCATGGTAACAAGATTGTTTCCATCGTCTTGTCGATTGATAGTTTTATTTTATTTTATTTCATACGGTTGTGTATTATTTAATCCTAAAAACCAACAACAACTTTAGTTCTCCAGTAGGTATTTTCCATTTTTTCCCTTTTTTCCATTTTTTGTTTTTAATCTTAACCATTGATCTATTTTCCTCTAATCCTGACCGTAGAAGATCAACGGTCACCCCTTTTTACCTATAAATATCCCCCCTCCCCAAACCCACATTGGTTGTCAAATGAGCTTGCAATTTCTTTCAATAAGCTTGACAGAGAAATGGTTGAAAGGATGAATCTTTTGTCTTCTCAATGAGCCGATATTCCTTCAGTGAAATATTTGCAAGAGAGAATGAATGCTTTTCAATAAGAATTCTCAAAGGTTTCATCTTTCAAGGATGAAATGTTTTTGTTGAAGAAACAAAATTTTGTGTTATCCAAAGATAACAAGAATCTTCACGACAGAAATGATACTCTTGAAAAAGTAATCCGGGTTCAGGAAGAGACAATCAGAAATCAGGATCAACTCATTGCTGATCAACAAGACCTTCTCAGGTCTGAGGGTGATGCTATTTCTAAAGACAAGAAAGAAATCAAAAAGATGAAAGCTGTTCTTCATGATCTCATAAAGAAGGATAAGGAAAGAGAAAACAAATGATTTTTGTATTTTCTTTCCTTTGGAACCTGTCTTTTTTTGTAATAACTTTTATGTTTATTTTCTTTTATCTTGCAATCCTTCTTTCTAACCCTTTCAGGCATCTCAAAGTGACCCCATTTTTTTTGTAAACCACAAAGGGGTAGAATGTTTCACAAAGGGGGAGAATGTTTCACAAAGAGGAAGAATGTTTTATGCAGGGGGAGAATGTTTTTCAAAAAGAGATTGGTTTAATCAAATTTTTTCGAAACCAAGGAAAAACTATGAATACAATCCTTAGGAAAGTATACACCTAAGGGGGAGTTAGTTGTATTCAAATTCATATTCAGAAGAGTTTCCAATAAATCGGGGGGATATAAGTATTTCTTCTTATATTTTCTTTATGTGTTGTGCTTTCCAAAGAGGGGAAGATTGTTGAGTCAAAAGTTCTCTTTCGACTTATATATTTTGTTTTGGAAATCAGAAATGTCTTTTTAATCATATCGTACTGACTCTGTCAACCGTACCGTACAGACTCTGTTAATCGTACAGTACTGACTCTGTCAATCGTACCGTACTGACTCTGTAAATCGTACCATACTGACTCTGTCAATCGTATTGTACTGACTCTGTCAATCGTATCGTACTGACTCTTTTAAATGTATCGTACTGACTGCTATTCATATGTTCATTATTTTTTTTGGTACTTAGACAAAAACATTTGTTTCATATTAATCGTACCATTGCTTATCATCACTATATATCATGTTTTAACCAATACGATGCCGTTGAGTAAGTTACAAACTAATCAAAATGATGTCGTGCTTTCTGTTTCAAAATGACCGTTATGATGCCAGGTGTCCAAGTCCCCCTGAGTTTTTCGGAGAAATATGACCGTTGGAAGCAACATGACCGTTTGAACCTGAGGCCTATAAATAGGATGTCATTTGAAGCTAAGATAACGAATGAGACCATGTGGAACAACTGTGATACATTTCTTCAATCAAGATTCTAGAGAGATATGCTGTAACTTCTCTCATCTGCTTTGTGCGTCTGGTCATCGTATCGAGGGATTTTAAGCAATTTAAAGACAGAGGTGCCAATTACCTACAAAATCGAGGGCTGCCAGGGATAGGCGAACAGACGTGCCGATCATCGTATCGAGGGCTGCCGGGGATAGGCATATAGACGTTCTGACCATCATATCGAGGGATTCCAGGGATAGGCAGACAGACAGTCCGATCATCGTATCGAGGGCTCACCAAGGTGTTGGTGAGACAGACCTTTTATCCTAGTTGAAAGGATAACCCTTCTATTTGGGTTAAAAGAATTGTAATTCTTTTACATTTCCGCTATCACTTGTATTAGAAAAGAATTTGTATTGTTTCCTTTCATCTTTACATTTTCAATTGTAATTGTTTCAATTACAATCATTCTATTACATATTTTATTGATTGATTCTATACGCTTTAATGTAGAATCATTCATCTTTGTATTTCCCTGATTATTGTGTTCATCTTGAATACAATTGTTTTACATTACATTAGTATTACAATACATCATACCTTTTTATATTCAATAAAATTATGTGTGTTTTTATTTGTATTTGTTTAAGATCATTTAAACTAGTCTCTTAGTTGCTAAAACTCAGGGGTTTTTAAACCTACAATTCACCCCCTCTAGTATTGTTGCATCTAATAGACATACATATCTATATATTCAATCCAACACACAGTATTATTTGAAATGTTTAGTTTTTAATCTTAGATCCATATATGATCAATTAAAATGTGTTATACATTTCTAGGGTATTTTAATTAATGTTTTAATTAATATTGGGGTAAAAATGAATTTTTCGCTTTTCACTTAAAAATCATGTAATGATTGTATGATTTCCTTATCAATATTTGGAATATTTTAAATTATATTTTCAATTATTGAAATTGATTTGGAATAGGATTATGGGTTATGGGGATGTCTTCTATGAATATAATATAAATATTAAAAATATTATATCATGCTCACATATATTTTCTAAAATTACGGACTTACTATTAAATATAGTCTTATGTAAGAAAATTAACTCCATAATTGAATTTAAAATAATGTATAACCCATGGTGTGACATAATCCTTGTGTGTGATGGGTGTTAAAATTGAGTGTAATCATGGTTGGAATAATAATTAAACAAACTAATATAATTATTTGATATTTATATTAAAATCCTAAACCTATTAATATGAAATATAATAATACTTCTGGAAAATACCAAGGGATATCCACATTAATCAATAAGTTTATAGAAATCTGTTGTGGGAGGATTCTTTAGTGACCAATGAAAAATCATATAATGATAATTCGAATGAAAATATGAGTGTGTGGATCACTCCACTGATTACAAAATCTGATTTTTATTTATCACTAATTATTCAAACCCCAATGGTGAGATTCATTTACCATTTCATAATCCCTGTTTGTTAATGCTATGATGAAAAAAAATAAATTAGAGTAATATATTTATTTTTAAGTTGATCATTATTTTTGGGTGTGGGTTTTCATCCTAGGATTAGGGTGTTTATATTTGATTATTGTGTTTTCCGTTCTCAATTTATTGTTCCACTGAAAAAATAATGGACATCCAAAAAAGTGGTTGATGTTCTTTCCTCTGGTTTTCTTTTTTCATTTCATTCCCCATTCCTAATATGTGCATCGTCTATATTTTCTTTATATGTTTGTTCTACCAACATTGAGAAAAAAATTTCTTTGTGATCAACAATTAGCACAACAGCTCAACACCATAATTTTTGGTTCTTGATCAGTGGGGAAATTGGGGTGATATGATGGAAATAAGGAATTAACGGGGTTAAGGATCATATTGGTTTCACTAAGTTCAGTGTTTTTGGTGGGGTGATGACACACTATAAAATAAATCGATTATTTGTCATATTTTATAGATATAATTGAGTCATCGGTAAAAAATAGGCTCATCCAATCAAACACCCACATTTATTGATGTGTATAGTTGAAGAATAAATGGTGGTTTAAGTGAGGGTGGGACAAGTAGAATATTTTGTATTCACTATAAAAATAAATAATACGTGACTTTAACTATATAATAACAGACACTATAAATATCTCTCATCTGGTTCCATAGTATATGTGTGGTGATATTTATCACACTTATTGTGGTCCCTAAAACACATTGGGTGACCTAGTGGTAGCGGATCATTGTATTATCTCGGGGTACTTGGGGGAATATGTTTCTAGAAACATGGGAATGATCAGAGTACAAGAGAATGTCCACATAATCTGATACTACATGGGTACATGGATATGGTAAGGTACATATGTCTTACCAATCTATATAGACTCAGGAAGACGATACATATTGAGATCCAACCAACCTATACATTTTGTGTAATATAAAATGACATTATATGAATATGTAAAATTACATATCATGTGATATACAGACACATGGGATGACCTCGGGTTGTCAAGGCACGTAATATACTACATATACATTCAATGTACACTGTCAAGCATAGTTTTAATCCTTTATTATCTTCAATGTAGACCTATCTCTCTAAGGTTTAATTCATTGGTGCATTTTCATCTGGGTTAAGTGAGGTATTATGTTAATAATATATGTACTAATCCCCAATCTATGTTTTTTCAAAGATATAGATAGAGATTATATCCATTTGGTTTCGGATTACATCCCTTATTATTTCATATTCTTCGTTTCTAATTGGGGTTAGAGGAATTATTGTGGTCAACAAAAGCTAGATTGTGGTCTCATTCATAGTGGATCAATCTAGGTGGGGTATAGTATACACCATATGCCATGGCTGAGATCCCTATTCTATGTTTTTAAAACATTATAGCAGTAGGGAATAATTCTATGATGAGGCATGAAGAGTACAAAATCTCAAATGAGCCTCATCAGTGATAGCACATATCATGGAGTGAGTTCACCCAAATGAGCTTTACATTGAATACTCAAGATGCATCCTTTATCCATACCTATGGTTGGTGAAATTTGATACTTTTTTCTATTATTAGTATATTTTAGTGTTATTTTTTTAATTTATCATATTATTTTTTGAAAGCCATTATGGTTACGAGGTGATGAATCTCTTGATGCGTTATGTTGGTTGTTTACAGAGTGTAGTACTTTTTAATATTTTACTTATCCATTCATGTTCTCATCAACAAATGTGGTGTATTATGAGGAATATAGGATCTTTTATGGTGTCCCAGAAGGATATGATTAGGCACAACATTGTGATATTGAATAACCATGGTTTTTACTAGAGGATACATTTGATAGATGCCACCTATTTCGTAGATGGATAGACTATTATGGTTTCTGGTGGGAATATATTTAGACCTTGTGCATTCCAATATGTTATTCATTCTACAATCATGATGTATCAAATGATAAATTTATTTATTATCTATTTTACTTGCTCATTAACCAATGTATGTGTATTTTGATATGTGTTCCTTTCTCTAGGTACCTAAGGATATGACCTCTTAGGTATGGGATATTTTTAACTGGTTATTCTCTCAATCCCATAATCAATTGGAGGCGGCCTTAGTGTGTCACACTCAGCTTACATCTAGCAAGGTGTGTGATGGTGGGTAAGGACACAACAGAGTGGTGTAAGGAGTAGTTTAAAATTAAGACTAGTGTTTATATATTTTCAACTTCTGTATATTATTTGAGAACTACAGAAATAATTTAATGTTTTTCAATTTCATCTCGAAGTCTATATAATTTAGAATTGGTGGGGAAACACATATATCTATTCAACAAGACTTATAAAACCAGGTCTCGGGATCGGTACATATATGAATATTTAGTAGGGAAAACATTGGTATATGAACTATATAGGAATTTTTTAAGGTTTACATGTCCATGTCGAGTATTCTCTCCAGATATACTATTTAATAGTTGTGTATATTGAATTTATTTTAGTATTACTTCACTATGATAGTAATACCAAATTCCACATTTGTATTGTGATGATGATCCACCATGCTAAATTGATTTGGAATGATGTCTTTTTTAGTAGTTTTATCTCTGGGTGGTTTTCCATCCCTTCCACCACCTATGGAGTAGCATGTGGTGTCAAAATAATTGGTTAATGATGATTGTAGTATGATCACTCATTTGGTGTTTTTATGGTAGATACCACCCATGATTCAATAATACCAAGAACACTAGGAAAATGGTTGTTCAATAGAGGCTGTCACCCATGATTTCCACATGGTGAGGACCCATCCATATCAGATGGTGGTCCTAGAAGTGGATCTTCATTTGGGATATACTAGGTGATATTGTTTTTCTATTTACACTAAAATATGATGTAATCACTATCCCATTGATAGATTTTGATAATCTATTTACGAAGAAGTTCTATCGATCCATGTTGTGTGTGATGTACATCCAGGATCTTCTATATCTTCAGTAGCATATCATTATCATGAAACAGTTTTTTTAGGGTACAACAACCTCCCATACTACTATTTGGATATTATATAATATCAATTCCTACCTGAACTAAACGTTGAGTTGTTTTACTCCCATATTTAAGGGATACAATGACATCTATTTGCATCATCACTTATTCTTTTGTGCTTTAGAGGGATTTGATAGTGGAGTGATTTTTGGGTGAGAAGACATGAACTATTGGGGCTTGTAATGTGAAAAAGAAACTGAGACTTTAGTATATAATACTTTATTATAGACCTAAGGATTTATGTGGGTTAGGTGCTTCAATATACATTCATAGGGTAGAGGGGTTATAGTCTGGGGCTTTCAAGATAGTTCTTCTCAACTGTGATAGAGGTACTGTTTTTCTTGAGATGATCAAGGACATCATGTGAAGGATTATCCAAACCAGCATATAACTTATCAAGAGAAAAACAATATACCACCTATTAAATACATATTTATGAGTTGGTAGGTCCTTATGGTTGTGGATTTGGTAGTCGAGTAGGGAGATTAGGAGGAGGTAGGAAATTTGGCCTATTTCCACCACCACCCCTAGGTGTTCCACCCAATGATCAAGGTGCTGGTTGATTACGATAAGGACAGTCATAGAAAATGATGGTATATGACTTCAAGGATCCTCATATGATTTTAGGTTTGATCGTGATCTTCTAAACTCCCTCATAAATACTGATAGATAAAGGATTTAAATACTATTTTCTTTCCACATCCCAGGATTATAATCTACAGATTCAAGAGGAGAATCTTGCCCAAAAATTGTAGTTAGAGAGGTCTATTAGAGAGGATTGAATAGTAACAATATTTTTATGAATGAGTCATATGAATCATAGAGGAGAGAGCATCCAATGGTTTCAATTTCCTTTATTGATGAGGTCTTACCACAACATCTTATTTATTGACTAGTTGTGTGTATTTCATGGAAGAATTGGCTATTTCAGGAGGAAGATGTTGTGTACCTACATTAATGGGATGAGGTTTTCCTTGGTGGATGAGAAGAAAATTTGGCTAGAATATTATGTGAATATAAAAAGGATGATACAACTGATTACTCATCAGATAGAAATTATTTCTCTTAAAGAAGTGGATGATTTGGGATTTTAGATTTCTACAATAGGGAAATTGTATGATACTATAATTTTAGAGGATGTTACATGATAAACTCTCTTATATAGATATACATATTAATATAATTATACATTCAGTTTTACTTTATATATGTTCCTATATATCGTATGGATTCAAAAATATTTGTTAGATGATTGTGTAGTTGGAGGGATTAAAGGGTAATGTATTTTTTTAGAAGAATTGTCACCCTGGGAAGACCCATTCTTGTTTTTCAAGAATATGGATAAGACATTATAATTATTTATTTATTACATCACATGAATCCAATGAACGTGAAAAATAAGATTCCATTACTAAGGATCAAAGGCCACTTTGACAAGTAGGTAGTAGATAACTGTTTCTTATAAATTGTACACATTTCAACCAATCTATTTTTCTGAGTAGGAGATGTATATATTGAATGATGACATTCCAATTTCGCCACTTTCATTCTGAGTAAATTTTAACCAATATTGGTATGATGAATGTCCTATCCGTTTTTAATGAAATCATGAACTAAACAATTCATTATTTCAAAAACTAGTTCATATCAGTCTTCATCAATGAAATACAAGTTCACATTGCATCATATGTGGATAATGAAAGAAAAATATTGCTTATCCTAGACATACAATGAGAAAAACATAATTATGTGAATCTATAAATGTGATAAGTACACAGACTATGACATTTTATCAAGACAGAAGATTTTATAGTTCTACCAATGAATGTTGAGAAAATTCGTTCTTAGTATCCACCCAAATGAATGGTGAAGGTGCATATATTCCATGGGATGGCGAAAAACTAAAAGAGTTCCATTTCTGATTTTATATATTATAGACTCCCACATCTACATTAACTAATAAGGGACATCCTTTCATATGGATGAAGAGGTTTCATTAGGCTATTCTGGGCTTTTGGAAGAGGTATTTGAGCACCCTTATATTGATTTTTCCAAAGTTGGGTGTTTAGTATGGAGTATTCTACAATGCATCTATGACAATATTTAGTTGTATTATAAGTCAAAGGTAATAAGTGATTTAATTTTATTCTTGAATTTTCAAACTACATAATTAGAACGTTGTGACCCATGACTAGGAGACAGTAGTTGTAATAATTTCCATGAAGATTTTGAGACACTACCTTATGGTTATAGGGATTATCATCTATTTTGAACAAAATAATATTATATATATATATATATTATCAAATAAGGATGATAATTTGGGATAGATTCAGTGGTGAGAGTTTCTCTAGGATTAAGAATTTTAGATTGTCTATAATCCTAGTAAGGGGAAGATGGTAGAATATACTCTCAGTAAGAGATCCTGTATATAGATATTGATTAAATAATTAGAGGAGTTAGTCTCATTGAAGTTATCCTTAGTAGTTTAGGATGCGGTAGAATACATACCATAGAAATTTCATAGCCCATAATATGTACAACATATTGAGGATCATATCATAGAGATACTGAATGTTAGACCTCACATGTTCTGAGAATCTTTTAGATGAGATGATAATAAATTTTTTAATGGTGGAGAGAAATTTATCCTTTTTAGAGGTTGGATAATCGTTCTAGTGTTTTTATAAGAGTATGTATTTTGTGATATTAATATATCCCCCTTGGTGGTAGATATCTAAATGGATGTGATTCCACCAATCCTTCAGTGTTAGTTGTGGTGGATGAGATTATTGGTGAATGGTGGCTACCTAGTTCCTAAGGGTTATCTTCCCCATTAAGGTGCTGTAATTGATGTAGGATTGTATATTTATCAACATCATGATAGATTATTCATGATTATCTAGAGGTAATGATAGTGTATCTATGATTATAAATTGGATCACAATGTTTTCCCACTTACTAGCTATTCAAGATTAGAGTTATGTAGAGGTTTTTGGATGCTTTCTTGTATAAGAGGTAACTATAATACATAAGGAACTATATAATATTATTTTCGATTATGATTCTTGATTCTTATGAAGATTATGTATAGGATTTGTGGAAGACATTTGATGTCAATTGGGTTTTTAATAATAATTCACACCCCAGATGACTAGAAAAATAATTTCCCCATTCCTATTCTAGGGGGCATGTTGTGGGATTTCATGATGGATTATGGCCATGTATTAGAGGATAACCTATCATTGGTGGGGTTTTCATAAAAAAATAACTAACATTCCTCTATTGTTATGAAATCGTTATAGTCTTTCTATCAAAGGCATTGGAAGATAATACACAGTTGGGCTGGCCCAGAAAATTCCTAACTCATGGACCCACTGATGGTCCAAGAAACAAAAGAGAAGTTGCTGATCATTTGAAATTGGATGAATACTACCTAGAGTATTCATAAGTTCCATGAATACCAATGAAAAAGGACTTAGAGTTCATAGATGATGACCATGTGTTCCTAAATGTCACACCATGATGTGAATTATGATGAATTGTCTATATTGTAAAGTTATATATTAGATTCATTAGACATTTAAAATTAATATATTTGGTTGGAGACGTTCTGTATCACTTTTCCCAAACACTATATATAGACCTGATACACACAATTTTTTATGGTTCACATTTGAGGATGGATATACTTCATGTTATTTACTAGGGGAGATGAACATCGAGGATATACCTACCATTGATGTGTACCCTATGCAGATTGGAGATCAATGTGAAAGGATCCTATATGAGAGATAAAATACCTCAGTTCATGTCCTATAGTAGCAAAATAATATTTAGGAGAGAACCTAAGGGAGTGAGGCCTAGATGTGAGCCTAGAATTTGACTTTATGTTTAGGTTTACTTCATCTTTGGTACAATAATTCCGGAGGTAGGGAAAATATATAACCTATATTTTTTTCATTGATAATATTTTAAATATAATTAATTATATATTGAAGTATATGATTTGAGTTATAATTGTATTCCATGGTCTAAAATGTTTAGTTATGGATTTAATATAAATACTAAACATATTATATCGCATGCCTGATGTTTTTATTAAATAACAAAATAAATCATTAACAGAGTCTTAGATCAAAACACTGAGACCATCATTGAATCCAGAATGTTGGTTTTACACATGGTTTGATAAAATATTTTTTATATCATGTCGTTAGATTGAACATTTTCATGGGATAAAAATACATAAATAAATAAATATATTTCAAGTTTTAAAAAAAATTAAAGCATAAATTTCTTCATTTTCAATGTAATTTATATAGTAGAAAATCCCTACGGTTATCTAGATAACCCAAGGTATTGCAAGAGTTATGTTGGAGAAGTGTTACTAGGAAATCAATGAAAGCTTGTGGATTAGAATTTGGTTTCGAAATTAGAGCTGGTAGATCTCACTAATGTCTTCAACGTGAGACAATTATTCATCAGTGGTCAATCCAAAACTACAGAAGAGAATTTTTTTATTGATTAATCCCAATTTGTTTATTCCATTATAAAGTATAATCATTAACACAAATAGATTGATTCATAGTAAAATCCTGATTTTTGGGTATGGATTATGTTCATGGTACTATAAAATTTGTTTTTGGTAACCGGTTTCTATTAGTTCTTCATTATTTTTTTATTGGAAATTAATAGAATCTAACCAAAACAAAAACTACTTCTCAATCATATGGTGTGATTTTTGAATTTATTTCCCAAGTAATTGACATGTTCTTTTTTCTTATTTTCATTTGTATAAATTCAAAAAATAACCAATGTATGATCCTTAATAGATTGAACATTAACATAAAGGATCATCACAGTAGGGTTGAGTTAAAAATCTATAGAGAGATCAAGGCTGGAATGTCGTGTTAGCTGATCATTGTTAGATCAAGATTAGAGTAGTGTCCCCCGTTTATCAGTTTTTCATGAGATTGTGGTTCTATTTGAAAGGTTTAATCTCTCTATAAGATTTTTCCCAGAATTTGGTCACCTTTGAAAAACTGGCTTGGTCAATCCCAAATTTTTTTTGGTAGCAGGTCTAGTTTATGATTCATTGGCAGCTATGGAATGGGAGATACCCAAAGATCCGTATGGGTTTTTTTGTAAAAATTATTACAACATGGTGTTAATTCTAGAAGAAAACCAAATTTGTTTTCCCATCATATGAAGCTAATCTTTACAAGTTGAAAAAAATATTATACACCTTGTGGTATCTACTATACAACATGTTACACGGTGTTTGTGGCTTGAAATGTATGATAGGGTCACATGAGGATTTACATGGACATGAACATGGGAATGGCTACTGTATATAGGAATGACCTAGTAATTGATCATGGCTAGGGTACCCAGACAAAACAAGGTATATGAGCACAAATATTAAACTTGTAAACACCCAGTGTACCCAGACATGGAATTATAAAACATGTTTAATTTCAGAAAACCAATACATGTTGTGTATCATAAAATTAAATTCCAGGTATATAGATAATTACATTCAATGTAAGATAAAGAGACACAAGTTGACCTAGGGTGGAAATGACATCTGACATTATATAAGAACAGAATTTAAAATTTTTCCATTGTATATTGTGGACCCCATTTTTTTAGGTTATATCTTTTCCTATATGATTCATTCACTTTGTAAAGAAATATGATGGTATAGTGAAGCAATACATCTTGAGAATTGGAAGTGATCCCTTATATATGATTAGTTTTGTTTAGAGTTAAAGAATCCCTCTATGTGGTCCAGGGTGGAATCCTAAATAATTTTGTCACCTTCCCTATGTAGAGTTTGATGAATTTAGAAGAATAACTAATTCATTCATATTCCCCTCATCATAGTTGGATATTCCATGTTTGGTCTGGAATACCCTAGAGTCTCTCGGTGATATTCCCTATAGGTGAATCGAGATGTTAAATGTTTGAATCGGTACTTCTTTTGAATTCGGTGATAATAATTTCATCTTGGATGTATACCATTAGTGATAGCATGGCACATGGAGTGAGTTCTCCATTATATGGATTACCTTGAAGCCTTGAGAAAAATCAAGTGTCTAGATGAACGATTGAGTCCTCTTTGAGACATAGCATCTATTATGATTATATATGGGGGATATTATTGTTATATCTTAAATAATGTTTGACATAACTTCATTGGGATGAGACAACTACTATCTTGATGCATTGTATTTGATGATTTCAAGGTTTCCTATTATGTATTTTTATAGTCACCTCTACTTGGGATCTTCAAAAAACATGTCATGTCTAATGAAAATGAAATTACATTTTATGGTTTCCTCTATGGAATGGATATAATAAATCATGTTGGAACCATGGTCGTTCTATGCATGAATTGGAGTATGGTTCATGTTTGTTGTCAATCCTTAGTGGAAGCTCAGAATGTGTTCCAGTAAAGCGGTCGTAATATTCAATCATACATCATTATTGAAGGTGGCGTTGTTTCCCAGAGTTTTCCAAATTTTTGGGGCTCAAATTCATTAAATTAAGACAGTATTATTGGTAAAAGGAGGTGGGTGCAAAGAGGAAGTACTGTGTGAAAAAGGTGGGATGTGCGCAAAATATTTGGGTTGTGTCTGAAAAATAGTGTGGTGCACGAAATAGTGGAGTGAGGTTTTTCGCACAAATATTTTTTCAGAATCAGAACGTCAAAAAATTGCAATGATATGGGCTGTGTGAAAAATCTGAAGATGTGCATGAAAAACAATTCATGCGTGAAATTTATTGTGCACCAAATGAGAGGATTTTTACGCCAAGATAGGTTTTGCGTGTGGGAGTATGAGAATCCTATAAGTTATAGGTGTCCCCTTCATTTCGTATGGTTTAATAATCAGAAAATATATGAGTTTTGATGCGCGTAAATGGTTCGCCTAAATGGAGTTGTACGAAAAAATTGAGGCTATCGCGAAATATTCTCGCTCGCGCGAAAAAATTCCAAGTTGGGCATAATATTCCAACTTGCTCAAAAAATTCCAAGTTGAACGAAAAATTCCAGCTTGCGCGAAAAAAGTGAATTTACGAGTAAAATTGATGTTGCACGAAATTGTCAGTGAAACCTGTTTGCGCATTTCTGATTATCCGGTTCAGTGATTTAGTGTATTCATGTGTATCATTACCGGTCTTCGATGCAAGCAGAGTCTCGTGCTATGTAGAGGCACAAACATTAATGTGAATCTATTGAAGAGACCTTCACGTCTATAAACTGATTGGGACTTCAGAGAGGTAGTGATCCAGGGGGAGTCAATGGGAGAGACACGAGGGACGTAGTGAGATATCCTTGAACAGTTGTATTGGCAGTGAGCCTCGGATAGAGTGACTATTCCCAAAACTTTGTAATCCACACATAGTGACGAATAATATAATTTGGTATGACAAAAAACCGTCCGGCATATGCTCCTTGGACGTAGCCCTTAGTGGTGCACCATGTAAAAAGAGATTTGTTTTTTCTTTGAATGTGAACATTTGATTGCTTCTCCTATCCATCATATAGGTTAAACTATTTTTTACCAACATGGTAACTAGGTCCATCAGTTTAATAGAAAATGTTGACACTCTGATTCACCTCTCCCCTCTCAGGGTGTCCAGGGTCCTACAATTGGTATCAGAGGCAGGTTACTAGTGTTTGATTTGTACATTGTCATCCTAGATAATGTTTTAAATGCTAGTGAAATACCTTTCTTCTATGGAAGTAATTTTTAGATTTAGAAAAACAGATTGAGATCTTATTTAATATCTCTAGGAATGGAAGTCCTCTTCTCTACTATGCAAGGAATATGTGTTTCTAATCCGACAAGTCTTGATATGGCTGATATAGATAAGATAGTTCTTGATGTAGATGCTAAAGCCCAGAATGCTATCACTTCAGCTCTTCCTGATTAGATCTATATAAAGGTGATGAGTTGCATCTCAGCAATGTATATGTGGGATAAACCTGAAAATATCTATGAAGGAGACCAAAATGTTAAGGAGGAAAAACATCAAGTCCTCCAATATAGGTTTGACGTTCTAATGATGTATTCTGATGAGAATGAAGATTCATTCTTCAATCCAATCACTAAAGTAGTGGGAGCAATTTGAGGGCATGGAGAGGAAATCAAAGACATTGATATCGTAATGAAAATCATGAGAAGACTTCCTCTTTTGTACAATGCAGAGGTGTCAGACCTTGAAGAAAGAGATTTATATAAACTATATCTGGATGATCTTCCAAGTAGTCTTGTGGCATATGAGAGGAGAGTCAAACCCAAAGAAGCTACGACTCGTGTTAACAAGGAAATTTCATTCAATGCCAGGGAAAAAATGAAATTTTCATAAGATAGTGGGGGTGAAAATGATGAAGAAAAGGAAATTATTTTTCACATTTCCAAGAATCTTAAGAAGAGAAAAGGTACATTTAAAGTTATGTTACTTCTGGCATGATTTCACTATGGAAGAGTTGAGAACATTTCCTCTCAGTGCCAAAGAATGTTCGATGATGAAGAAAGTGAAGCATAAGAAATTGAGAATCCTCGGAAATTTTTTTCAAAAAGGAAGATTTAAAATCTGGAAAGAAGGTACAAAATAAGAGTTTTGTCTGTGAAGAGGAAGAGGATGATATTGAATTCTATAATGAAGAAGAACTTGAATTTAAAACTATAAATCATGCTTCTATGATGGATACCATTGAATAATTATAACCCTCGATCTATAAAGACAGAGACAATCATATGACTCAAAATGGTGATCCCAAGTTGAAAATTAATGATTCCTTTACAAAACAAGAGAAAAAATACATGAGATCTAGTAAGTGGAAAAAATTGTGAATGAATCATCAGAATATGTTGATGAGCTTGAAGCTGAAATTGAATGACTATAAGATCTAGTCAAAGTTCAGTCTTCTATCCTTAAAATCACAGATGCCATTGTGGAATTGAATCTTAGAATTGAAGAACAATAAATGGTCATAAATGACCTTAAATATATACTAGAAGAGAATTCCAAGATCATTTAGGGTCTTGAAGAATAAGTCCTTACTCGTAGGAGTGAACTTGAGTATCAATCAAAGACAAATGAGTGTAAGAAGAAAATTCATTTTGGAATATTCTTATATGCAGAGTTACTGAAAAAATCCAAGTGTGGGCCAGATGGGGTTGGAAAAATCATGATTTATCAAAGACTCTCTTACATGGGAAAGAGTGGAATTGGCTGTGAAGCTAGAACATCAACTACTAGAAGTGAAGAGATCCAAAAGAAAGAAAAGAAGAAAGTTGGAGATGTTGAAATGTTTCCTAAAGTGCTGCAAAATAAACTGTCAATCCAAATTAATTGAAGAACTTAAGATTACTCTAATACATTCAAAAATAATAGGAATTCCAAACAATCTCCCAAGGAATAAGGATTGAGGAGAACTTTAAGTGAGAAGACATTTCCCCTCAGGAAGTGTCAGTTCGGTGGCTTTCTAGGTCATGCCATGTCATATTGTAAAGAGGAAAGGTGCTAATTGAAAGGGGAAGATCTGGGAAGTCAAATAAGGATACCAATTTCATATCCTCCATCTTATAGAAGAAATATATTATTTGGTTACTATTTTCATTGTTCTAACTTTGTCCATAAATCTATGTATTGCAGGCAAAGGTACGACAACAGAAATTCAAACAACTCTCAGAGACGGGTTAGTTTTCACCCTCCTGATGGTGTTGTTCCCACAAATAGTTTTTCTCCCCTAGAAGTAGACTATGCGCATGAAGAATCTTTTTATGTGGTGTAAATTATTAGAAGTCCATCAGTATCCTATTCTCAATACAATATCTCTTGGAAAGAAAAGAAGAAGATCGAGAAATCCAATCTTGCAGAAGTAGCCCTCAAAGCTACAAAGAGAATCAACACTTTGATTCTCGATAGTGGATGCTCTTCCCATATAATCGAAAATTCTGACCTTTTGAAGAACATTAAAAAGAAGGATGATAGAACAGTGAGGTTTTGTAATGATGGTGCTTTGAAGATTAAAGGTAGTGGGGATAATGCTCTAGACAATAGAGAGCTAAAGAAGACTGATGGTCTTTATGTGGACTGTCTATCTCACAATCTCCTCAGTGTGAGTCAAATATGTGACTTAGGGCTCATAGTAACATTAAATCAAAAAGGATTCACTATAGAGGAAAAAATAGTAAATTCTCTTATGAAAGGTTGTAGAACAGATGGAAACTTATATCAGGTTGACAACAATGTGAACTCCAACTATTTGTCTATTGAAGAAGAAAACAATCTGGGGTATCGAAGTCTGTGGAACATTAATAAACAAGACATGGAAAAGATATCTAAGATAAAGATAGTCATGGATATCCCCATTCTGAAACTTGAACGGGAAAATTCTTGTGATGATTGAATTTGTGGGAAGTTGGTCTACAGATCATATCGGCCAAAGAAGAAAAGGGCATCACATCTTCTTGATCTCATTCATACAGACGTACATGGCATGAAGAATTTTGTCGGAACCCATGGAGAAAGTTAATTCTTCTTTTTCATAGATGATTATAATAGAATGGATTTTGTAATGGTTATACATAAGAAAACACAAGTGCTTGATTGTATGAAAATGTATCATCGAATTGCTGAGAATGATACTGGACGAACAATCAAAGTGTTACGATCAGACGATGGAGGGGAATACAAGTCCATTGAATTTGAAAACTATATGGAAAATCATGGGATATAAAATGAGGTATATTTTTTGAGAAATACATAGAAAAATGGAGTTTTTAGCACAAAAATCGACAGGTGAACCACATGGAAAGAACTATGCTGATTGAGAGTCGTATTCCACGACATTACAAGAAATAGGTTATTCGACCTACTGTGTATATTCAAAATTGTATAGGACGTTATATGGGTGAGATGAAGACACCTTATGAATTGTGGCATATAAGGAATCCCTCTTTTAAATACTTTGGTGTTTTTGTAAGTAAGTGTTTCATCATGAATAATGAAGGAAATCAAGGGAAGTATGGTTACAATGCAGATGATGGAATTTTCCTGGGATACTCAATGAACAGCAAAACCACAAGTGTTTACACAAGCTATTAGGATGCATTGTGGAAAGCAGTGTTGTTGAGATCATTGAAGTGAAAACCACAAATGCTTCAAGGATTCCATATGTTGATGTTATAGAAAGTGAGGAAGAATGTGAATGTGGAGAAAATAAAAATATAGAAATAGAGGAATGGGTAAAAAACACTCAGCCGTCACATCATGATGTTGACTCAGAAGAGGAATCTGAAGAGGAAACCTTGGCTGGAGAGAATGAAACTAAACATCACATGAGAAATCCAAGAGATGAGATTGATCCATCTAACAGAATTGGTGATAGAAATGAACCCACACAAAAAAGGATGATAAGGAATAGAACATAATCTTTATTTATGTCAGTTGTGGAGCCATCCTCATTTGAAAAAGTAGCCAAAGATGAATCTTGGGTGAAATACATGAATGAAGAGTCAGGTCAGACTGAAAAGAATCAGACATGGGATCTTGTCCAGAGACCCGAATGTTACAATGTGATTGGAACGAAATGGATCTTCAAGAACAATTTTGATGAGCATGGAAGTGTTATTAGAAACAAGGTACGACTAGTATGTAAAGGATACTCCTATATAGAAGGTGTTGATGTTGAAGAAACCTTTTCCCCAGTGTCTATACTAGAGTCAATCAGGATTTTCCTTTCCATGGCACTCCAAAGAGGAAATAAAGTATATCAAATGGATGTCAAGACCACATTTTTGAATAGTGTACTCGCAGAAGAAGTCTACATTGAAAAACCATTGGGTTAAATTCTTGGTATTGATGAAACAAAGGTATTCAAACTAAATAAAGCACTATATGGTTTGAAGCAGGCATCAAGAGAATGGTATTCCCGACTGGACTCTTTTCTCAAGAAGCTGGAATTCAAATGAGGCGGAATATATCACAATATATATGTGAAGAATTCTCTAAAACATTAGTTCATGGTTCTATTATACATTGATGACATTATATTTGGTGGCACCAGGTAGAAATCCATGGATGAATTTTACAATCACATAAAATAATAATTTGAAATTTCAATGATTGGGGAGCTCACATATTTCATGGGGCTGCAGGTGATTCAAAAGAATTATTACACATTCATTTCTCAGGAAAAGTACGCAAGAGAGCTGCTGAAGAAGTTTAAATGCAAGACTCCAAACCAGTTTCAACTCCGATTGATGTTGGAACCATACATGAAATGAATGATGATGAGACATCTGTATATCCCACCATGTACATGATGATCATTTGTAGCCTATTTCACCTGACAACGACACGAACAGATATTGTATTTGAAACATGTCAAGTGGCCCTCATTCAGAGTAATCCAAAGGAGGAACATATGTGGATAGTAAAATGAATCCTGAGGTACATTCAAGGTACTCATAACTTTTTGTTATACATTTTTGTAGGCAGGGACAATGAATTATCAACATTTTTTTATGCTTACTGAGCTGGAGATTTAGTTGACAGAAAGTCCACCAGTGGTGGAGCATTTTATATTGGGGATAGATGTGTTGGCTGGTTGAGCATGAAACAAGAATGTACTTCTCATAGTACTTCTAAAGTTGAGTATATATTTTCCACAAAGGAATGCACTCAACTACTATGGATGAAGCAACAACTAACAGATATTGGTAATGAGGTAATGAAACCAATGGTAAATTATTTTGATAACAAGAGCGCAATTGATCTTACGAAGTATTTTGTTCAGAATTTTCGTACAAAACATATTGAAATTTGGAATCACTTTATCAAAGAAAAAGTTGAGCAACACGTGATTAGAGTGTATCATGTGGGAAATAATGAGAATGTGGCTTATATCCTGACCAAGCCACTATCAACGGCTATGTTTGAGAAGCATCGGTTGAACATCGGTGTTCAGCCACATCCCAATGCATAAGGAGGTTACAAAATACCTCTATCCATAGCTATGTTAACTATTTTTGATCTATTTATGGATGTGATGCAGGTTTGTGGGGGAGATACTATCCAGGGGGAGTGTTTTTTGAACTGAAAAAAGAACAATTATTGGTCATTGGGTTTATTGTCAATGGGGGAGAAAGGAATAAATTTAGGCATGTTCTGGCATGTCATGGACATTTAATGCTTCTGTGACACTATAAGAGAATTACTTGGGCAACATTGAGAATTACAAAACATGGGAACCCAAGTCACGTTTCCTATCTTGTTTTCTACACCCAGCATTGCTCACCTAGACATAGAGTGTTGGATGAGTTGATTCTTGCATTTGTGGTTTGAATATGGGTGGTGCTCTATTGAATGTTTTTAGTGATTTCCAACAAAACCAAAGGGGATGATTGGTGGAACCACAATCATTCTATGCCTGAAAAAAATTTACTGTGAGGATTTTTTTTAGGAATTAGAATGTAAAAAAATGGAAAAGGCATTGGTTTTGCGAAAAATATTGTGATGTGCGCGAAAAACGATTCCTGCACGAGATTTATTGCACACCAAATGAGAGGTTTTTCCATCCATATGGGTTTTGCGCGTGGGGTACTGAGACACTTATAAATAAGAGGTGACCCCCCTCATTTCGTACGGTTGAATACTCAGAGAAGATATGAGGTTTGATGCGTGTAAAAGGTTTGCGTAAAAGGAGATGTGTGAAAAAATTTAGGCTTGGGTGAAATATTATAGCTCATGAGGAAAAATTCCAAGATTCGTAAAAAAATCTAGCTTCCACGAAAAATTACAAGTTGCGCGAAAAATTCCGGCTTGCACGAAAAAGGCGAACTTTCACGAAACACTTGAGGTTGAGCGTAAAACATGATGTTTTTAGAAATTATCAGTGAAACCTGTTTGTTTGTTTCTAATTATCTAGTTTAGTGATTTAGTGCATTCTAGTGCATCATTACCGGTCTCCGATGCAATCATAGTCTTGTTCTAAATAAAGTCACCGACTTCAATGTGAATCTATTTGAGAGACCTCCATGTCTATAGACTAATTGGGATTTCACCAAAGGTAGTGAGTTAGGGGAATTCAACAGGAGTGACTCGAGGGATGCAGTGGGCTATCCCTGAACAATTTTAAAGGCAGTGAGCCTGGGACAGAGTGACTGTTCCCTAACCTTTGGAATCCACAACTATTGATGAATAGTGGAATTTGGAACGACCGAAAACCTGTTGGGATATGCTCCTTGGATATTTCCCTTAGTGGTGAACCAAGTAAAAAGTGGTTTGTTTTCTCTTTGCATGTGAGTGTTTGATTTCTTCTCATGTCTATCATATAGGTTAAACAAGTTCTTACGAATGTTGGAACTAGATCCATTAGTTTAAAAGAAAACGTTGACACCCAGATTCACCCCTCCCCACTCAGGGTGTCCCGAGGTCCTACAAATCATAGTTCGATAGGAAAACATTGCACCGTACCATGTGATACATGTGAAATCAGTCCCATACTTCTTAGCATCTTAAAAAATTGTAGTTCTTGAAGGGATTGTATTGGGAACATATGGTTTCTAGTAATTTTATTATAATTTAATTATTGGATATATCTTCACAATAGTATTTTTTTTATAATTTTTTACTTTATCATTAATAACTTTTTTTGGTATATGGGGTAGGGTGTATGTGTACATGTATCTTAAGCTAATTGCTACCATCTCTGTGAAAATAATACTCTGCACTGGATTTTTTCACACGTAGATTGTTGGATATAGATGTATACATTAATTTGGAATATATTTTACTTTATCTCTAATCATTATAAGGGTATTTGGTTATGTGTGAATGAATATAGGTACCTTAGGATAACACATAATATTTGTTTGATGTACCTACTCAGCATTGTCTTCCAACCCCCATCTTTTGGAAGATATATGTTTGTGTCACACATAGATTACTACCAACAAAGAGGGCCCCAATGGGTCTCGTCATGAAAAATAAATTATATGATAATCATAAATAAAGAATCCTAATTTAATATTTTTATAATAACTAAAAACATTAATCCAATTTTTCAAACATAAATTATAAATTGTGATAATTTAACATATAAATAAACAGACAACTATTTAATTAATATCATTTTATTTGGATTTAATTTTTTAAATCATTTAATATTCATAATATTATTTAAAATAAAATTTTGGTAAAATTATGAGTTAAAATATTATTCCTAACAATAATATAATTTACCCATAACATATTTACTGACATAAAATAGAGTGCAGAAAATCCAATATATGATGGGTAGCATTTCAATGGGTAAATATTTTTATGGATCTCTATTAAACACTAATTGAATTTTATCAATGCATTAGTATTAATATAAATATATATATATATATTTCATAATATAGAAACCACTTTTCTTACACACAATTTAAAGTAATGCATTTTATTAATTATATTGTATTCCATTGTTTATTGTGGTTTGATGTTTATGTGAATAAAACAATCATACATGTAACGTTTCAAATGAAATTATAATTTAAAATATCAGGGCGTTATATTCTCCCCCTAAAATAAATTATGTAATCATAATTATAAATATCACAGAGTAATAATATTAAATAATGTTTTCTAAACTATAATGGTAAATAAGTTATGTTATCAAATGTAGTGATTTCTTTAATATCTTGGGTATGACTAGAAAAAATATCTTCTCAACATATAATGTTAACATATTTCTATAATATTAATTTTTATTTTTTTACATTTACATAATCTTCCAATCATAAAAAATATTCTACTTATTTAATGATATTTTTATTCTTGTTTATTCAAACATTTCTTCATGAATGAATTCCAATCATATTTACTTTATAATTTTTGACACCCAAATATTCTTAAGGTGTCATTATTATCATATTTGGTGTGTTTGGGAATTATGTTTTTATTCCAATTGTAAATAATAATTTATGATAACAATTTTTTTCACTATCAGGTGATTTCTCACTGCATCTATTATCACATTTTCATTCTGGTTAGGACCACAACTAAATTATACATTGTATCAATTATTAAATTTTTTCTTCAAAGACCAAAAATATTACAACAAAAATAGTGGTAATATAATTTTTGAACAGTTCTCATCATACAAAAAATATTAATAAATAATCCTCAATATCTACTTCTCTTGGAAACCATTTTATTTTCTTATATTTCATTTCTATTTTTTTATTTCACTCTTTCTTCAATGTTTGGTAATTTATGTTTAGTACAGTAATCATTTATATCCTGAAAAAATATTAGTCCCAAATTAACATGGTCATTCATAAAATATTTAAATCTTGAAAATAATTGATATATATTATACTAAATACATCTCACCCATTTTCCATATAATTGTACATTAGTTAAATAATACCTTTACTTGTGAATCCCTATATTTTAATTTATGTTATCTATGATTATTATTGCATTATTTTATCTAACATGTATACTCATATCATTTATATAGGTTGATCAAATGTATATATATGATTCAAAGAATATCCCTGAGGACGGTATAACATGTTGTGAATCATTAGTCCCACTCATTATAAATCTAGTGGACATGGATTTGATACTCATATATCCTTATATAGTGTGACTACCCCTTTCTTCTTCTTTTCCACAACAATATCCATTTTCCAAAATCCATAATAAGATGTAAATTCTAGGAGAACCATAAAAGATTTATTATACTATAATATATTGATTTTTTTCTATTAATATTATTATTTAATGGTTTTCACTAACATTATATAATCATAATTCAAAAACAACATAATATAAATAATTTTACCACAAATAAGATAAAGTGTTATCTATTCCATTAAAATTTTGCGTAACTATACGTTATTAAACGTTCATAAAATTTAGAAATATTATTTTATCGTTTACTAGAAATATCATGACCTATACTTTTATCTAAACACCCCGATGAAACCAACTATGTTGTCATATAAATGTACTATTTGAATAAGGTTCTCATAAATTCATTAATTACATAATAAAATTAAAATTGACAGAAGAGACCAAATTTTAACCATTAATAATTCCACTAACACTAACAAATATTTAATCACATACATTATATGATCGTTTTAGGTTTATTATTTTTTTGAGAATTATGAAAAATCATTAACTAATAAAAAACATGTATTTATTTTTAATTGATATTTTCATCTACTATAGAAGAAAATAATTATTTCATTTTATGTCCTAAACATCTCCCATAAATTCATCACACTGGATAATATTCCAGAAAAATGAACAAAAATAAATTTTTTATTAACCTCTGGAATTGGAGACATAGGATGGGTGGACTCAAAATCTTATTAGTAAACACATATATAAGAATCTATATTGGCATAAATAATAATGTATATAAAAATTCGATTCAAATAATTCAATATGATAAAAAACAAGAGCTATAAATTAATATATGTATGAAATCCAAATATATATAATCCCATAAGTAACAATAAAATTAATTATTATTAATGAAATGTATAATTACTTGTATCCCAACCATTACTATAAAGGTCTCACCGAAAAACTCAATATTTCCCTCAAGGAACAACCAATACATAATTATTTTTACCATTGGATGAAAAAATAAAACATGTGAGTATTTTAAGGAATAAACTAAATACCCAAACAACTTGTCTCATGAAAAAACCGATGCATCACTAGGCTATATAATATGTTCAACCACCCTTCACTTCATTATTTTTAATAAATTTATTATATAAATGGTATGAATAATAAAATTTAAAATAAAATATCCTTTAGAATAGATCAACATCCATATTGAGATAAATCATATAAAATATATATAATTTCCTTATCAATATATGGGATAACATGGACATATTCCATTAGGACAGAAAAGATGGATAGTTAAACAACACATATCCCAAGAGTAATAAAATTAATTCATAAATATATTGACATATAAAAAAAATAAATTCAAAATTGTAAACATTAAATAAAACAAAAAATAATTTGAAAATTGGAGAATTATGATATATTATTTAAAATTGGATTTATTTAAAACATATAAAATAAATTTGGTTCATAACCCAAAACAAGTCTCAATGATGAAAATTTTGAGATGAACCATTTATTAATTTGATAAATATTAAATAAATACCCTTAAAAGATGAATCATGAAGTGAAATATATAATATCATGAATAAATAAATTATCATGATTTCTATTAGGTTGTTATTATACCATTGATGGAGACGAAGTGCACATTATAAAATATTCCATTAGGAAATAATTATCTGAGAGAATGAACACATACATTTATGTTAATATAAGAATAAAAATTACATATGAATGATTCCATGAAATATAAAAATATATAATTAAATTAATGAAATGAAATAAAAATTATGTTTATCATGATACCTAATACAACATAAATAGAAATGATCATGCATTATATAATACATCTCACATAGAATTTAAAATATATGTTAATAACCCTTAAAATATCAACATATTTTAAATGAATATATATTTTAATAAAAAACCTGATACATATCATTAATCCCCATTAATTTACTAAATATTATAAAATAAACGATTTAGATATTAATTATATCATATTAAATATATTAGAGTGTACATTAATAATTTTTCAGAATAAATTAAATTTGGGACAAAGAACCCCTTAAGTTGTATTCCCACTTACACAAATTCACTCTAACCTCTTATTTAATAAAAATAATTACACTAATCACTTATTATAAAAACTTTTATATATAATTAAAATTATAAATTTCATATATAAAAACATATTAATAATATATTTGTTGAATATGGTATGTTTTCATTATCAAAAACTAGAAACATTGATTTCTTGTTTAATACATGTTTTTAAAACATGTTATAAATTATTTTCTTTAAATTTTTTTTTAACATTCACAGTTTATCCAATATAATATAATCAGGGATTCTTATTATCCATTGTATCCTATATTAAATTATCAATAGATAAATTATGTTTATAAAAAATTAAAATTATGATGAATTAGTTTTACACTGTTTAACAATCAAAAAGGCATACAAAAAAAAGTTATGTATAAATAATGTCATTAAAAAATATATTAAAAATATTAATTTCATTATTTTTACATAATATTACAATTATATTACATTTATTTTCCATTCTTGATATAAAAATAATAACACTTTTCAGTTTGGATAGAAAAAACATCCCAAATGGGAGTGTGTTAATATGATTTTGTGAGTAAGGAGGAGTTTAAATATAATATTATTATAAACTTTATAGAAAATTAAAAATTTTATAAATATCATATTCTATTGTTTAATTTATTCATAGAACCATTAGTGTGGTGTGGTAATGATAAATTGAATATGTCATTCATGGAGGTAGTAATCTACTTGTATATATAATTAATGTTTGTATTTCTCGACTATTGGGGTGGTGTAATGAGCTAGCCCGAGCCATCTATTTGATGATTCCTTAACTATATTTACATTGTCCCATAGAGTGTTCCTAATAATCATTGGTAGGAAACAAGTTACACGGCATCATAAAAAACACCTGTGATTTATTTTTACCAATAATTATAGATATAGAAATATAATAAATATTAAAAGAAAATAGAATGACCCATCCATATACAATATATCCAGTACCAAAAAATGAGTACACATAATAATTCAATAGATTAAGTCAGTACAAAACCTATATAAAAAAACTAAAAATCACAAAATGCGCTATGACCTGATACCATCATGAGCCTTATATCGGTCCCATTCTTCACTACTGATAAGCATCAGAAATATTTGAGCGTCAAACATTGGGAACATTTCACATTCCATACCTATATATAAATTGTTTTTCAATGTAACTAATGTAGACTCTAATTGTGTGTGAGATTCAATCCTAGTAGTCCACCCCCCGAAATTGTTTATAAATAGTTCAAGATGTGAATTATAAGATAAAAAAGAGTGCAATATATATCACAATTAGAGAGTAAATAAATGTAAGGTTCCCATGGAATATATAAAAAAAATAAGTGATGTTGTTTATCCCAACAAGTCTCCCTACAAAATATGTGTCACGATCCTATAACAAAGAAACCAAAAGAAAAAATAACTAAACAACATGACCTCACCAAATTCTAAACACAACATATCACCCCTATCCTTGCCATATAATATATATATCACAATGACCATGACCATAATGTATAAAAATAAGTATCACATTTTCCACGACTAAGCCACATAAAAAATCATTTATCATTTACCATTGTCATACCTCTATAATAAGAAATGTTATACACATTGAGGTCAGATCCAAGGTGTAGTGAACCAAGTTATCCTTATTAAGTCTCAAGAAAACCTTAATAGAAAATCAATTAGTATTTGATTGAGGTCTACGGGGCACGTCAAATGATCATATACTTGTGTTCCCAAACAAACCAGATCCATGGGGTAACCAATATCAATGAATCCCATAGAATTTTATTCCAATGATCATATAGGTACATATAATTCTCTAAATTTATCTTGACCCATGGTGTAACAAACCCCTGAAATCCATTGAAATCATTCAACATTAATTTAATTAATATTTATTACCATGAGTTATCCCACTCATATGAAAATTTTATACCATTAACATTCAATTATTTTACCCACTCATTTCCGCAATTTCTGAATAACCCATTCAAAAAATTCAATAAAAAAATCATGTTAACATATGGATTAAAGGAAAACCAACAACTATTAAATGACTTAAATCTATTTGATTAATTAAAAATATTCTCCTTACTCGGAAAAAACTAAATCATCCTATTAGTGGTTTAACAAAGTCATGGGAAGGAAAATTTATATAGAAAACCCTCTAGATGTCCTTGGTTGGGAGAAAATATCTAACTCATCTAATGGGAATAATTAACATGTTCCATTTCATTAAATTAACTCATGCAATTAATATATAAGATATCTTTTAATATTTTATTTGGGGGAAGAACAATAATAATATCTATAAAGAAACATACATTAGTGTAAAATTTTGAGGACAGGTTATAGGTTAGTCAAAAAGTGTTTTTCCATTATCATCTTTTAATACGATCCAAATCAGAGGAAAAATGAAGAATAAATGTTGATGATGGAAATAAAAAATATTATAATGCACCCAAATATATTGATTAATTCCAAGAAGAACAAATAATGTATGAATAGAAATTGGGACTCACTGATATGAATCATACAAGACTAATGATTCTTGATTCCAAAAATAGATGAACAAATGGTGGAAATTTCTATAATAATTCTCTGGGAGGAGATGTAATGTCCAGTGATTTCCAAATATTGTTAATGTGAACTAAAATTTATAATTAAATATGTTTTATGGGAAATCTGTTCATTTTTCATCAAAATACCGGGATTTACTATTTTGTGGTATAGTTTTCAAACATTGAACCAACCATGCACCCTTTACTGTAAGAATGGGAACTGCCCACAGTTAGTGCACATGTTTTGACTAGTAATTTAATAGAATTTCTAGTATCCACTAAAAAGTACAGAATACCAAATCAATGTAATTCACATCTATATTCATGGTTACTTCAAACCAAGTTTCTCATGGAGCACACTTTCCATCCATAATGGGATTCATCAATCTAGTGTATCTTGGGTTACACAGTTACTATGAAGCATGAAAGACATCAGTTTTTGAGGAAGAAAAAAACTTATCGACTTTACAAGTTCCCTTATCGCCATCTATACCCCCACAACATCAATATATACTCAAATTAAGACATTTAAAAGTATTAAAATAAAAAATAAATTGATTTTTATATCATATGCAATCCTATTATTCATCCCAAAATTTCACTATAAAGGGTTGAAAATAATTATCTGAGAATAATTCTAGACACTGAGCACATATATTAGAATCCCACTCTAATGTATAATCATATATATGGTCATGCATCCATCACAACCATACTAGAGGAACTGAAAATCCTTGGATAACATTATTCTGCATATCAATTATATGAATACGATTATCATTAATAGATACATCAACTTATATATCTACCTCCTCAGGATAGAGAACATGAGACATGTTTGTGTGAAAATGTAACAACTGAGAAATTTGTAAGACATCATGCTAGGACTAATATTTCTAACATTATTGTAACTAATTGGCTACCAAACTGAATCTCTCAATAATCTTGAACAGTCTGCCAAAGCGCAATGAAATATCACCCTTTCGTTGATCTATCTATTTCCTACCCCTGGTGAGAAATGTAGAAATACATGATACCCATCCTCAAACTAGAAAGGTCATCTGTGATGATTTATGTAAGTCTTCTATCATGATTTTTCTATAGCCATCTGCTCTATGATCAACTAGACCTGTAGAAATGTCTCCTACATGAGACATAGTCCAGTCAATTTATCCTCACATACCTCTAACCAGCACGTAGTAGATCATAATTTCCTAACTTACTTCAACTTCAACAGTACCATCTATATCATCACCTAATTTACATTATTTTTGGATAAATAAATAAGGGAAGATACCTTTCCCAATCACCCTCGAATCCTAGGATGCATGCTAATAACATTTACTCTTGCAATAGAATATTTTTCGATGAATAACCATCAGATTTAGGGTGTTATGCTATTTTATGAACCACCTATGTCCCTAGTGACCTCTATAATTTCTAACATAAATGATACTTAAACTAAGATTGATTTCTAAAACGTTAATGTGAGATATTCCAAAAATTCATACAATCACACAGATATACAACCTCCTAGGTTTAGAAATTTTGAAGGTATCCTTGATCGGTTTGAAATGAGAATCCTTCATGGTCCTATCATCAATAACCCAAATTGTATCTATGCCTTTCGAGAGTCATAAAAAACCAGTCCTGAAGTCCATCTCAATATCTATGCATTTCAACTTAGTAATAGGCAACTACTGTAATGGTCTATATAGTTGCTGATGTTCTGCCATCAACTACTAACTGGTGGAACACCTCATAAAAAATCGGAATACCATGTGTTTCATTCCCAGACACCAATATTGGGGACTTGAATCCTGATTCATCATCGATATGAATCAATGTACCACAAAGTGATGCAGGAAACTCTAACATCAACACCTTACACATATCAACTGGAGCATACACATGACCATGGACACGAAGGATCTCATCCTCAACTACATTACAACCAAGAGGTGAATCATCACTTCCATGCTCTCCCATAGGACTAGGCCCCCAAAATTTGACATCTGTATTATTCTCAATCTATCCAAAATAGTGTAGACCCACATGTTAGATAATGAAAACCATACATATGTGTTCCAAAAGGCAGTAAAAAATTCATCATATCATAACCCATGAAATGAAAATAATCTAATTAAAATTTGATCACGTCAATACCTATGGAAATGAGATAGGTTTCAAAATCATTTCATCACTTCATCATATCATAATTTTTATATTAGGCAGGTTTCAAAAGTGTCATATCCTGGAGTAACTCATTGATTAGATAATGGATTCATCAAAATAATTTTATCATTAAAATGAACAATTTAGAGATACAATAAGAACGATACTGATGGATAATATCTCGAATAAATAATAAGTATCAGCAAAGGATTTTATCTTACAGGGAGAATGTCTTTTAAATAAAAAGGCAATGGATTATTTCGTTATGAATTTTTTTTTGAAAATCACATTTATTAAATATAAACATTATAAAATATTTTGGATATCAATTTTTAGAAAAAAAAATTAAAGACATATAAAGTAAGAATTAAAAAATATTTTAAACCCTTCATGATAAAAATATAATTTCTAATTTGAATATTTTTAATAAACATAATTTATTTATAAAATTATTTTTATTTTGGAATAATTTATTTAATATATATATATATTTTAAAATATTAATGAAAACAATTTAATTGAAAATAATTTTGAAAACATGTATGTTAATATTGAAATTATTGAGTGGTCATGATAGTGGGATGTACCATTCATTCCATTCATGTATAAAACAACGATTCTTTTCACTATTTGAGTAAAATCCTTATGGAAAATTGATGGAAAAAAGGAATATTCTATTCAAAAAATTATTAAATATATAAAACATGGGTAAAAAATTCATCAATAAATTTTGTATATCATTTCCAATTAATAAAAAATTATTATAAAACATTTTTTTAGGAAAATTGGTTTTTGAATAAATATAGAAATAAAAAATTCCCTAAAAAAATTATTTTTGAATATTATGTTTTTAATAGATGTAAATGAAGGGAATAATGTATTCTTATGAAATAAATATAAAACTTTTAAAATCATGAGTTTATTAATAGATATTTCATAAGGTTTTTTCATTTGAAATATAATCATAAAAAATCCTGATAAATGATGAATTTGTAACATTAAACTCTTATGAGTTAGGTATCATTGAATCAGAAGTCCCATGGAAGAATTACCTGAAAACACATAAAATATAATGATAATAAATTAATTAATGTTATTACTTATAAATTGGAATTTATAAAAACCTCATTAAAGAATATTGACGTATAATGTACCATATGTCTCAAAGAAGTAAATTTGCGACAAAAATCAATTCATACTTCAGGAACATTTTAACTCTAAACCACATGTAAGAGGGATCCTAAAATCCATATTTAAATCCCAATAATGTTCACAATTAGAATCATAAAATAAAACAATTTCTATAATGTTAAATACATAAATTAAATCTGAAATTAATAATTATTATATCTCACAAAATTATATATTGAGAGGAAAATCCCTTACCACGTTATTATTCTCTTGAATCGTAATCCCCAATTAAAAGAAGAATAAAATGAAACATTAAAAATAAATTAAAATAATTCTATCTATGATATATCATTTTAATATAAATTCATACACAACAAAAACAATAATAAGGGGTGAATTTGTAAATTTCTCTCAGAAATAAAAGAGAATAGAATTCACGTACCGTAAAATGCAACTCCTTCATTCTTATTTGAACCACTTACATAAATAGTATAATTAAATTAAAAATTAATTATTGAATAATAATAATATATATAACAATATATAAGATCATATATGATTAACTAAATTATTTATATTTCCTATTTTATTAAAAATTACATGTTTATGTCAAATTTTGGGTAATAACAACTTTATTTTTCAGATAAAATTTGACTTTATATTTTTTGACCACTTAATTTTTTAATGGTTAATTCATATAATGAATAATAATCATGAAATAATTATCATATTTATAAATAAATTACCATTTTAATACCCTTAATTAAATAAGGTTTTGATAAATTATGTACATTAAGATTATGGAGACAGTAGGACATAAGTACATATGAGTAACGTTTTGATTTATAAATGATAATTTGGGAAGGATGCTATGTAATATTTTAATGATAAATAATTTTTATTTTATCACAAATGAAATATTATTTACTAAAATATACTTATATTTATCATCCATGGGGTGTGGTGATGAAGTTAGAGAGCCACATATTTATCTAAAGGTTGTAGTCCTCACATACATAAATGACGTTGTCATCTTTCAGTGACTGAAAACATAAGAAATAAAAATAAATACTATATTTAAATAATTATAAATAGGACACAAATATCATTATTATTTCATGTTTAACATATCTATTTGTTAGCTTTATCCTTATTAGCGTCTATACAATGTGTTAATGAAAATTAATTGTGTCTCATCACGAGGTGGTAATATATCGTACACATGAGGGAAGTTATCATATCCCCTATGGAATGGAATGTAAAAATGGTATAAAAGATATAATTCAAATATTATTATAATTATGTTATAACAAACAAAGATATAATATATATCCTCTATCATACCCAACCATTAGAGGTGGAAATGGAAAAATGAATGACTTCAGTTCACAAGGCGATAGTCTATTGTATACACAAATGATGATTTCATAAACCGTTTGATGTAAGCATTGTTTTTTTGTAATTAGGATAATAAAAGTTAATATATATTTATTATAACTAGGTTATTATATCATCATGGTTTATAATAATTTAATCACATTAAGGAATAAATAAAACAAAAAATTCTCATTGATGAATGTTGCATCTTCTTCAGGTATTCTCTTAGGGTTATCATCTAATTCCTTACTAGGTCTGAGTTATGTCAAAAATAATGACTACAAGATAAGATTAGGGAATTTGGTAATTGATTAGTTCTTGGAGTCAATCAACGTATAGGTTTTGAAGTTGTAGAGAGGGGATGATAATGAGAAACCTTTTATAAGTGATGTGAGTGATATACTTGTAATGTTTTAAAATTAAGAATTATACGAAACGTTTTTGTAAACACTTTCCAATAATTGTCCGTTATTAATATCATTAGATATAATTATTATAAAAAATACAAAAAACGACTTTTTGAAAAATTAATGATAATGTTTAACCGTTATTTTATTAGTTTTTCTATCAATAAACCCATTTTACCATAACTATGGTATATTTTTTTTTGTACAATTTATCATGGAATGAATTTATGTTGAACATATTAGATAATAAAAACTATTTTGATTTTTAATATATATTTCCTTTTTCAAAATTACATTTACATTGGAGGAAAATTTTAATTTCATATCAATCCTGCTGACATGATGAGAAAGGATGATTTTAAAGAGAAAATGGTCACATGTTTACACATTTTTTATATAAAAAATTTAAATTTATTAAAATTTCCTAAATTTCATTATTGGATGTATAATTTCAATTATGTTATTTTAAATAAATTTTAATTATCATAAACAATTATAAATAATTGGAACATAACGATAGTTTTTTTATTAAAAATCATAATTCATCACTATTCATCATAAAATAAAAAGTTTCAGAAACATCCAAAAAAATTACATTAAGGTAAAATAGAGTTTTTTACATGAAATATTATGTTTATCTAGAAATTTAAATTTTATAAAAATTTTTACTTTTTCTTATTATCTTTCATAAAAATGTTTTTATCAAAATATGTTTTTAGAAAATATAATTTTCAACGAATATAAATATTTTAATTAAAATTATGTATTATTATCAAAAAGATTTAATTTTTAGAATAAATTTATGTAATATTATAAATATTGTTATTGTATTCATCTTCTTGTGTTTAATGACTAAATTATAATTATAGAGTTTGAATTTATATATTAAATTTATGTCTAGGTTTTTTTAAACATAGTGTTGTGTGTAATGAATGCTAACCCATTGATGCATGTAGCACAATTATATCATGGTGTTTTATGTAATGAATTATATATATGAAATTTAATTTAATATGAAATAAAATTTTGAAAAACTATTATTGTAATACATATGATCCATAATAAGAGATCAAAAGTAGGTTCTTTAACAAGAAGGTACTTATTTTAAATAATATATTTCTTTTTTTAATTATTCCAATAATACATTAAATTATGTTAAAAAATACAACATAATATAAATAGTACCCTCCATATATTTATATTTTTTAATTTTTTTAGAATAAAATTTATCAATATTATTCTCTATAAAATGGGAAACAAATACCTCACACATGTGAATGACAAACATTCGCCTCACGAATGGATGTAATTTTTTCCATCACTAACAAATAGGACAAGTCATAATTTTAGAAGTAATGAGAATATATTATACATATTACATGATATTAATTCTGTTAAATTTATATATCATCCACATCATTAAACTCTTACATATTAAGAGAATGATATTGTTTCTTGTTCATATGTACGACCTACCATTCCCACAAAGTGATGTGATTCATTTCACCCAACACACTTACAAGAAGTGTTATAAAAAAGTATTTAATGAATTAATTTTATTATTATAACAATAAAATAATTTGGTACATTACTTTTCTATATCCTTTTCTAGTGAAATATTACTTATTTGATAAACATATATCCCAATATGAAGCAATTACCACCAAAACAATTGTAATAATGAAATATTATTTAAAAACATGTGTAATGATGTTATAAGAGGACCATATATGATATTATTAACATTAATATGGTTGTTTAATAAACTAATAAAATACATAATAATATTTTACTAGAGGTTAATTCACATTCAACTAATGGGAACAATGTGGTAAGTCATTTCTTCTCATTTTATACCCTATTGAGACATATATGTTATTCTGAACATATTCAAACTTATAGTGGGTATTTACAAAACAATTTATGTAGTTAAAATCAAAAAAAAATTTATTAACAATTATTAATGTTTGAAATCATGTCTATTTGTTTATGGGGTTGCAGTTTGAAAGTTATAAGAAAGGTAAAACAATATTTTACAATCAAACTTTTTTTTGATATTTATTTAGTTTTCAATGTAGTATATTATAATACATTATTCATTAGATATAATAATTTCATTAAGCACTAGTGAATTTAAGAGTTTACATATTTTGTCCAAATTTTCTTATCTTTCATATATGAATCTCGAAGAGAAATGTAAAAAATGAAAAATGATTTTATTCCTCTTTTAATGAGATATATTTTTCATCCATGTCCATGTATTTTAATTATTATTTTACAATAGTTTTACTACATATTGAAATTATTTATTAACTAAATTTTTGTTTCTCCTTGAATATTGTATTCTTTAAATGAATCGTTATAATGTTTTCCTATATGGTTGTTTTGACAGTCTTTGCAAAAACTAAAAGGGAATGTTTTTAATTGTATATAGAGATAACTTTTTTCTCTATCACCATAATGGTTTTATGGACTTTTTCTTATTATATGTGATTTCAATGGTTTTAAAGTGAAAAATATTCTATGAATTATTATTTTAATATTTCAGTTCTATACCATTTAGTTTTATAAATGACATGATTTTAATACAAAACAACTATTCCCAATAAATTGAGAACCATATCTTAATTCTTATTAATTTTCTGATTGTTACCTTTTATAGAATCATTAAAATTTGTATGGTAATTAAAAATTAAATATTTATTTGTACAGTAGTTGAACCATTATATATATGATGATGTTATAAATTAAATACTGACTTTGGGTGACTAGAGTCATGGTAATTACAATTGTTATCCATGCTAGATTAGTAGAAACCATTGGAGATTTATTTATGAAACAAATATGAGGTATTATAACCTTATAATTGACATTGAAGTTATTTGTAAAAGATATATAACACCCCAAGCTTCAATGATATGTTTCTCTTTGAATAATGCAATAGCTTTCATTGTATGCAACTTTGAGATTCTAACACACTATGACCTATCAAACTAGACATTATGAATTGTTATTACCACTTTTTGAATGTTATAAAATTTCTCTATAAAAATGACTTCATTTTTGGATTCATAATATTGAAATTGGCTTATGGTAAATTTTCGGTATTTTTCCGAAAACGTTCAATTTATGCTGAATAGTGAAAAACACTGCGTTATTGTTTAAAACTGACATTTTTTTAAATAATAATTTATTTTATTTTAATTTATTTTAGGTCAAAATAGATACATAATAACTATATATGTTCAATGTAATTCATTGGAGTCATTTTGTAATAATATTAGATTTATAAAATTTTATGGAACTTTTCACCGTCTTTTACCCACATTCTAAGAGAATTTAAAAATTCTCATAAAACATAATTTTACTGATTCTGTGAGAGGAATTTTAAAAATTTGAGAGACACGGTTGATATCAGTAAGATAAATGTGGTTCAATAATATGAAATTAATTTATTGGTGAAAAGTAACTTTTTACTTTTATTAACCGTGGTTAAAATTTAATAGGGTAATTAAGGGTAAAAATGATATTATTAATACCCTAAAACATGTCATAATTATATTTGATAATTTTAATTCAACCAAAAAGCCCATTGGAAAAAAATATGATCCTTTAGATCCACTTGGATTAGTTTAGGACATTTATTATTATTTTATATAAAGTATATTTAAAAGAGTTTAAATCAATGTTTTATAACTAAACCATTTTTAATATAGGGTTATACATAATATCATTTAAACTATAAATATTAGATAGAAATATAAAAATATTTCCTCTATAATGTTATTTCATTTATCATTTTTTGACATTAAATAATATAATTTATTTAAGACGCGATGATGATGTTTTTATTACCTTAATAATGAAATATTAAATTAATTTATATTATAAATATCTAAATAATTCTAATTTGAGACATTTTATGTATTACACAAATTTTCTAGGTTAATATGAAATTTTATAATTGAACATATAAATTTAATTCTAAGTAATAAAGTTTTTAGGACTTTAACAAAAATCCTTTATTAAATAATATCAAAATCAACATAATTGAGATTTTAAGACAAATAATATATTATTGGTCGATATAATATTCAAAAAAATCTATGTTTTAGTAAGAGGGCCTTAATAATATAATATATGTCATTAATGAACCTATTGTAGTTCTCATGAAAGTTTATTGTAAGTTAATTAACCATATAATATAAAAATACAAAGAGACATGGTAAATGTCAATCTATTTTACTAAGAGTTATATCATAAAGATAAGGTTAATATGGTGACAAAAACCTATCTAAAACCTATTGGTTGAGTGTTTTTATACTTATACAAACCATAGACTCTAAATAAATAATTTGGGAGTAATTAGAAACTGAATATGATTTTATTATAAAATAATATCTCAATATTTTCTTATGGTACCCTCACCCCTCTTATAAAAGGGAACATCCCATTCTCTTAATTTCACACCTTCAGTGCCTTTGGTTAGGCCAAACCCAGCCCATATATCCTCTCAAACTTTATCCCTTAATTCTAGAGGCCTTCCATATTTATAAATCCAACTTATAAAGCCCTTTTGATCAAATCAAAAGAAAGAACCCGAAGAAAATGTTAATATTTCATCACCTAATTCAAAAAAATTTATTCTTCAACTTCCCATTTCATTGTTTCATCTATTATAAAATAAAATATTCAGTATATTATATATACATTTTTATAATTATAAAAATATTAAAACCATATTCATTATTCTTTAAATTCTCTAAATGAGAAAGTCACCATACGTGTGTATGTACGGATTACTGTCTCCACGTCGTGGTGTAGTTTGTTCTCCAAACATTTCATCATTTGGATGGGTATAATAATGAGTATAAAAGATGTAAATAATAAATATAACATGATAATGATTCTGTATATATGATATAAAATCCAATTATATACAAATTTAATATGAAAGGAATAATATTTTCGCTCGTGCGTAAGTACGGATGACCGTCTCCACGAACACGATGAGATTCATTCACCAACATAATCATTGAAGAATAATTTTCATTTTAGGATTAAAAATAATTTTTATAAACATAATATCATTCTGTATATGAATAAAGTACCTAATATCCAAAACAAACATGGCTTATGAAACCAAGATTATAAAGGAAAATGAACCAGTTAACACCCAAAACAATGATACTACTAAAATATCCTTAACAAATAAATATTAATAGATCATATCTGATATCATATTAATGTATATGGTTATTGTAAAATTTAATAACAATTATATAACCATTATATAAGAGTTTAACCTACCCTCATCCTAGGAAAAGTATAACGTAAGGGTTAATTTCATAATCTCTTTATTTTCTGTTGTTGTTTTTACGTAAGTATCTATTAGGACCTCTTTATCATCCACATACATGTATCTTAAAAATGTATTTCACAACATTTTTACTATTTACTAGAATATGGGTTAAATTCATTTATACATTTATTTGACAAAATTTGTTTTGAAAGGAATCTTTTTTTCATTTTCCAAACAAGGTACTTTATGAGCTTCTCGACAAAGTTAATGTGAGAATGACTTTTTTTATCTTATATGGAAGGTGCAGCTATTTTCCACCATTATAACATCGTCGAAAATTCCCATACAATACTATAATAATATTTTCATAAAATATGTTTTCTTTTATAATTATATGACTTTAAAATGATTTCATAATAGAAAGAGATATTTCTCTACAAAAAGTTCTGATTTCATCTATGTCAACAACCATTGATGTATTTTTACCTTGTTATAAGTAGAATTATTATGATACAAATATTTTATATTGTATTAATGGTTTTGTGATATGTTTGAATATGGATGTGTTTGTTTTACTGTATTCATGGTTTATAGATAAATTATTTACATTTCGTATACTAGTTTTAATAAGAATGTTTATGTTATATTTAAACCTTTTTACATGAGGAATGTATTTGACTTAGTAAGTGATGGGTGGAGCCCGATATAGCTCCTTGATGCATCATTAGGTCACATTGAACAAACTAGTGTCTTGAAAATAGTCCTTTACAAAATCTATTTTGTAGACTTGGCACAAGGCCTTGACTATGTGGTTATAAAGTCTGGAGTTATGCATTCCATCATTATAAAAGTGGATATTTATATTTCATGTGATTATTCAACTAGTATAATATACATGTAAATATGTAAATGGAATTATTTGATTTTATCCTATCCATATTATTATGATATTCACGTATAAAATGCTTTTGTTTTAGTCCTCCATTGCCTTAAATGTTTATTCTTATTTATGAATGTTTCAACTATATGGATATACTTAATGAGTATCTAAGCTCACCCCTTTCTATGTTTTATTTTTTTTCCTAGGATGTGAAGAAGTATATTATGGATAACATGCAGGGGTAGACTAAGGTAAATGAGTGTGGCCAATGGATACTATGTTGTTTTAGTTTTTAATTTTACAATATAGTGTAAAAATTATGAATGTATCTAGTACTTCCAAGGCTAGTAATCTAATCGGTCTTTAAAGACTCGATCTTTTGTGATCATTCCACTGTAATGTAATAATTCCCCAACTCTGAGTGACTATTGCTGGGGCATTACAGTTGGTTTTAGAGGAAGTTCAGTATAAACATTGGAAGCTAGATTTAGAAAAACTTTGATTAGAGAACATTACCCTCAGATAGACTTGGAGAATTAGTATAGAAGAATTTCTGAGAATGTTGGTACTGTAGAGATTCTGTGAAATTTCAAAGCAATACATCCCTTCCTAGATACGAGTAGGTAGAGTTAGCTCTGGCATAGATGTGACTAGGGGTAAAACCCAAAAACACCACATTCAGCTAGACATGAATGATAACTGGTGCACGACAATGGGCCTTATTGCACTCATGTTTACAACACTCCTGGGGGATATGCTTAGGATAATTATCCTTTTCATTAAAAACCATTATTTTTTGTTATTGAGTATATAATTCCTCAATGAAAACATTTTTATGATTATGGATTATATCCATAAACTGTTCAATTTATGATAAGTGTTTTAAATGGTCATATTTATGTATTGTGATTCATAAACTAATCTGGTGTATTCCATTGTTTAGAAATGGCACCTAGTGGATGGAAGGGAAAATATATCAATGCACGTAATCCATGTAGTTATTTCCCTACTGCTCAAGATAATTATAGTGGAGCTAGTGATGAAACTAGTGTTGGTTAGCTTATCACCATACTGGGAAAACTCACTCAAATTATGAATAATATACTTAACCGTATGGAGCTTCTTGCTGGAAAATGGGGAGGGTCAATGTTAGACCGCTTCATGAGGCAACAACCACCAACATTCAATTGGAGTAAAAGTACATTATTATATAAGCAGTGAAAAAATTACGTAGAGAAAATATTTCGGGCTTTGGGGAGTAACGAAAGGGAAAAACTAGTCATGGTAGTTTATTACCTCATGAGAGATGAAGATCAATGTTGTTCATTTATTCAAAACAAAAAAGAATATGAAGATGTTTCAAATATAGAATGGAGGGATTTTATTGATCTTCTCTATGAAAAATACGTTACTCGTGACCATTGAGCGGATATGGAAAGACAATTTTTTAGTCTACAAGAAAAAGATTATTAGAATGTTCCAAAATATGAGGAAATCTTTACAAGGTTATCAAGGCATGCGGGAGATTATATACGTATCCTGAGTAAGATTGATTGATTCGTTGATGGGTTAAAACCATTTCTTTATCGATAATTAGTCTCAAAATCCTTCTCATCATACGAAGATATTGTCGCATGTTCTATCAAGGTAGAAAAAGAATTCACTATGTCTTACAACTTTAAAGAAAATTAATAGAAGATGAGATCTATTGAACACTCTAGAATGGAAATAAGGGTACAAAGGGTAATGTTTAATACCCATCTTATAGTAATTGTGGGAAGAAATACCCCGGTACTTTCCTGACGGGAATGGGAGTCTGATACAAGTGTGGTGAAAAAGGACACGAATCTCGTGATTGCAAGGGGAAGAAAGAGGATATCAATGTTGAATGCTAAAACTATAGAGAAAATGGGAACTATGAAAATAAATTTCCAATGAACCAAGGGAACTTACCTCAGAAAAGGCCAATGGAGCAAGTCCATGCTTCTAATATCCCTACTACTGAGGTTGAAGCGCTGAAAGACATGGTGGGAGGAAGTTTTATGGTTTCCTCAAGTTTAGAAAATACATTATTTGATTCTGGATCATTTCATTTTTTCATATATTCCCAGTTTTCAATGAAAATTAGATATTTCAATTTGACATAATATGGGAGTTGTCAGTCATAACTCCTAATGGAGGTATCATCGCAAAAATGTTTTGTGAATTGGTTCCATTTAAAGAATTTAAAATTTCTTTATCTGCTAATCTAATCATCATATCCATGATTGAATTTGATATAATCCTTTGAATGGATTGGATTTCTTACCATGATATGAAAATTTATTGAAAGATGAAGGAGGTAACAATTTTTGATTATGATAAAGAGTACCTTATCTTTAGATTAGAAATTTCACCACATGATTCTTATCTAGATCCACCCCCAATAGCTCTACTATGTTCAATTATTCAGGAAGAATAGAATGAAATAAATATGGGCATGTAAAATAATGTTCAAATATAGGACATAGATATTGTGCAAGAATATGTTGGGGTGTTTCCAAGGGATTTACCTGGACATACTCTAGAACATGTATTAGAGTTTTCCATTGATTTAATTCTTGGTTCAAGGCCCATATCGAAGACCCCTTAAAGAATGGACAATGTGGAATTAGTGTAACTAAAGAAAAATATTGTGGAATTGTGTAATAATGGATTTATTCTCCCAATAGAATTTCTATAGGGAGCCCCTGTCCTTTTTTTTTTGAAAGAAAGAAGGATCAATGAGGTTGTGCATTAACTATAGAGAGATCAATGCAACAACAATTAAGAAAAAGTATCTTATACATCACATTGATGATTTATTCTACCAACTTCATGGAGCTAAATATTTTTCAAAGATTGACCTTCAAACTATATATCATCAGTTGTGTGTGAAAAAGGAAGAAATTTGGAAAACAGAATTTAGAACCAGGTACGCGGTTTACAAGTTTACTGTAATGCATTTTGGGATGAATAATGCACCCTCTATTTTCCTGGATCTAATGAAAATAATTTTCAAGGAATATTTAATTTTTATTGGTAATTATTGATGATATTCTATTATACTACAAAATCTATAAGGATCATGAAAATCACTTGCACACCATTTTAAAAATCGTCAAAAGATATGAATTATATTTGAGTTTTAGAAAGTGTGAATACTGGCATCAATAGATTTATTTTCGTGGACATATTGTCTATAAGGATGGAATATTTGTATATACTTCAAAGGCCAAGTCAATCCAAGATCAGCCTGAACTGATGATTATAACAGAGGTATGCAATTTTATTCGTTTAGCAGGTTATTATCGAAATATTGTACATAATATTTTCTGATTGGCTAACCCATTATCCTAGATCACACGTAATGGGGTTAAATTTCTTTGGAAAAAATAGTGTGAAAATGTTTTGAAGTACTGAAGAAATGATTAGTCGATGCTCCTATCTTGACTCACCCAATAGGGAAATATGGGATTGTCATTTATAGTGATGTTTCAAAGAATGGAATTGGTTGTTTCCTTTTGAAGAATGATAGACTTATATCCTATGAATCAAGACAGATAAAAATTAATGATAAAAACTATCCTCCTCACGATCTTGAGTTATCAGCTATTATATTTACACAAAAAATATGGAGACACTATATTTATACTAAAAATGTGAGATTTATACAGATCACAATAGTTTGAAGTATGTTTTCTCACATAAAGAACTCAACATGAGGCATAAGCTATGGATATAACTACTCAATGATTATTATTTCACAATACAGAACCACCTAACGAAGGAAAATATGGTGGAAGATGCTTTGATCACAAAGGACCATGGAGTTTTGATCAAGGTGATAGTTTAATGGGATCTTATATTCAAAGATCTAGTGAAAATGGATATGGGAATAATCATGGATGGTGAAACATCAACAATTTTTCAAATGGTTGCCAAAACATCAATACTAGAAAGGAAAAAAAGATCACAGGATAATGATGATTAGTTTCGAAATAATATTAAAGCTGTGAATTATGAGAGTTTTAGTGACTTCATATATGAAGATGGGATTTTGAAATTTTGGAAGATACTTTGTGTTCCCGATATAAAAATTCTAAAAAGGTAATTGTTAGATGATGCACATAGCTCCAATTACTATATACACCCTGGTAGCACAAAAATTTATAGAGATTTGAAAGAATATTTTTGGTGGGGAAACATGAAGAGGGAGATTGATGATTTTGTGTCAATATGTATGGTTTGTCAATAAGTGAAATCTGGAATGCAACAGCCTGGAGGAGTCTAGAAACCTCACCCCATACCTGAGTGGAAATGGGATAATATTACCATGGACATTGTCATGGGGTTACCAAAGACTCCTAGAAGGAATGATTCAATATGGATCTTTATTGATCGTCTTACAAAGACAACACATTTTTTTGCTATAAGGGAAGATTTACCACTTGAACGTATAGAATGAATTTATATCAATGATGTTGTACAACTTCATGGAGTACCCTTATCGATTTTTTCTGATTGTGATCCCTGTTTTAAATTAAGATTCTAGAAAATTAATCAGAAACCCTGGATACTGGACTTTGTTTGAGCACTGCCTACCACCCTCAAACTGATGGATAATTATAATGGACTATTCAAACCATAGAAGACACATTGAGATCTTACTCACTTGACATTCAATGTATGTGGGATCAATATTTACCTCTGGTAGAATTTTTCTATAATAACAGCTTACATTCATGTATTCAAATGGCACCATATGAAGCGTTATATGGAAATAGATGTCGCACACCAACTTGTTGGGATGATGTTGGTGAAATAAAACTCGTAGTAAGAGAACATGTTGAGGAAACAATGGAAAATGGGAAGGTTATCCAAACCCACATCAAAGTAGCCTGATGTAGGAAAATGATCAATGTCGGTAACTAATGGATGGATTCGGAATTTTAGGTAGGAGGTCATGTTTTCTTGAAGGTATCTCCATAGAAGGGTATTATACGTTTCAATAAGAAGGGTAAATTGAGTCCCATGTACATCAGACTTTTTGAAATTCTTGAATGAAATGGAGTTTTAGATTATCGTTTGACAATGTTTCCATGTGTCTTCAAAATTCATGATGTGTTTGACATATCATTATTGATAAAATACATGCCTGACCCAACACATGTACTCACCTATGAGGAAATTGAACCGAAACCTGGTCTATCTTATTGTGAAGATCATGTCCAGAATCTTTATACTGGAGAACAAGTTCTGAGAAACCAGACGACTCATCTAGTAAAAGTTCTATATAGAAACCATAAGATGGAAGAGGCAACATGGGAACTAGAGTATCATATGATGAATAACCATCCAAAATTTTATATGTGGTAGTATTATTTAAAATTTGAGGAAAAAATTATTTGAAGGAGGGAAGAATGTAACACTTCAAACATCTAGTGTATGTTTCCCTTTGAATACTGTAATAGATTGCATTGTATGAAACTTCGAGATTCTTACACACCATGACCAATCAAACAAGCTGTTAGGAATATTAATACCCACTTTTGGAAATTTTATAAAATTAATCAATCAATATGGATGTCATTTTTGGATTCAGAATATCAAAGAGTGAATTTTTGTATTTTTCTGAAAACATTGAATTTTTTTTGAATAGTGAAAAACAATGTTATTGTTTAAAAATGACATTTTATTTAAATAATTAATAATTTTATGTTTATATATTTTAGGTCAAAATAGATAAATAATTCCTATATATGTTCAATGTAATTCAGTCGAGTCATTTTGTTAATAATATTATATATATATATATAATTTTATTGGACATTTCACCGTCTTTTACCCACCTCGTCGGAGAATTTTTAAATTTACATAAAACATAATTTTATCGCTTCTGTGAGTGGAATTTCAAAAAATTCAAGAGACACATTTGATATCAATAAAAAAAATGTGGTTCAATAAGATTATTTTCATGGTGGATAGTAACTTTTTACATTAATTTACCACGGTTAAAAGTAAAGAGGGTAATTAAGGGTAAAAAATATATTATTATTACCCTAAATTATGTATTAATTCTATTGGATAAGTTTAATTCGACCAAAAATAACCTTATGAAAAAATATGATCATTTAGTTCTACTTGGATTAGATTAGGACATTTTTTCAAAGAATAGTTGAAAGAGTTTAAATCAATGTATAATATCAAAACAAATTTTAATATTAGGATATATATAACATAAATTCAACTATAAATATTAATTAGAAAGATTAAAAAATTTCCTACATGATTATTTTTTATTATTAATTTTTAGACATTATATAATTGAATTGATTTATGACAAAGTGATGACGCAAGAATTACCTTAATAATGAAATATTAAAATAATTGATATTATAAATATCCAAATAAATGTAATTTGAGACATTTGATGAGTTCCACTAATTTTATAGGTAAATATGACATATTACAATTGAACATATGAATTTATTTAGAATAAATAAATTTGTTAGGACTTTAAAAAATAATCTATTTAATAATGTCAAAATTAACATAATTGAGTTTTTAAAAAAAATTATTTTATTGGTTGGTATAATATTCCTAAAAATCTATTGTTTGGTAAAAGGGCCTTAATAATATTATATATGTCATTGATGAACCTTTTCGGGTTCTCATGGATGTTTATAGAATGTTTATTGACCATACAATATAAAAATAAAAAGAGACATGGTAGATGTCAAACTATTTAACTAAGAGTTAAATTTAAAAGATAAGGTTTATATTGTGACCCAGACCAATCTAAAACCTATTGGTTGAGTGGTTTTATACATATCCCCAGCTTATCCTAGGAATAAATCATTTTGGAGCCTTTCAAAACCGAAAATGATTTTATTATAAAAAATATATCAATCTTTTACTAAGGTTCCCCTCACCCCTCTTAGAAAAGAGAACTTCCAATTATCTTTATTTCACACCTCCAAAGCCTTTTAGATCGAAAAACCCCTGACAAAATATCCTCCCATATTTTTTCGCTTCATCCTAGAGCGAATCATTTGGTCATAAGGTCAGTATAAGGATCACTTTTAAACAAATTAAAAGTAAGAATCCGGAGAAGATGTAAATATTTTATCACCTCTTTCAAGTTCATTTCTTCTTCCACTTTCTCATAATTTTTTGTGTCCATTATATAATATTAAATCCAATTCTTCTATATACTTTTATTTTATTATAATAATGGTACTACCATATTCATTATTCTATTCATCCTATAAGTGACAAAGTCACTGTACGTGCGTACATACGGATTATTGTCTCCATGTCATGGTGTAGTTTGTTATTCAAATACTTCATCATTTGGATGGGTATAATAATGAGTATAAATTATGTAAATAATAAGTATAAAATGACAATGATTCTGTATATATGACAGGTCATCCCATTGTATACGATTTTAATATCAAATGAATTCTATTGTCACATGTGCGTACATACTCTTTACAGTCTCCAAGAACGCGATTAGATTCATTCCCCATCGTAATAATTCCAGAATAATTTTTATTTTATGATTAAAAATAATGTTTATGGATATAATATCATTCATTATATGAATGAAATAAATCCAATCCATAACAAACATGGCTTACGTAACCATGAATATAAAGGAAAACAAATTTGTTAACACCTGAAACGACAATAATACTAAAATATCATTAAAAAATAAATATTAGAAGATCATATATGATATAATATTAATGTATATATTTTGTGTATTATTTAATGCAAATTATTTCACCATTATACATGATGGTAACCAACCCTCGACCAAGAAAAAGTACAGCGTATGGGTTAATTTCAAAATCTCTTTATTATCTGAGGTTGTTTTTACGTATGTATCTATTGGGCCCTCTTTGTCATCCACATCCATGCTTCTTAAAAATGTATTTCAAAACATGTTTAATATTTATTAGACTATGGGTTAAATCAATATATACCATTATTTCAAAACTTATGTTTTGAATAAAATCTTTCCGCCATTTTACAACCATGGTACTTTATGACCTTCTCGACAAAATCTAGGTAAGAATGTATTTTTCAAACTTATACTGTAGGTTCGGCTATTTTACACCATTATAACATCATTGAAGCTTCATATAAAATTTTATAATAATATTTTAAAAATAAATGTTTTCATTTATAAATATATTACTTTTAAATGATTTCAAAATAGAACGATATATTTCTCTACAAATAGTTTTGATTTCAACTATGTCAATATCCATTGATGGATTTTTAACTTGTTTGAAGTATTTTTGTTATAATACAAATATCCCATGCTGTATTAAATGTTTTGTGGTATTTTTGACTGTGGATGTGTTATTTTTATAGTATTCATGTTTTATGTATAATTTATTGACATTTGATATGATATTTTTAATATGAATGCTTATGTTATGTATGAACCTTTTCAGATAAGGAATGCATTAGACCTAGTAAGCGACATGTGTAGCCCAATATATCACCTTGATGGATCAGTAGATCTCATTAGACAAACTATTTTTGGTCATAAGGCCTTGAAAAAAATATTATCTATAGTCTTCGAACAAGGCCTTGACTATGTGGTTATAAACTCTAGCATTATGCATTCCATCGTTATGAAAGTGGATATTGATATTGCATGTGATTATTCGACTAGTAGAATATTCATGTGATTATGTCAATGGAATTATTTGATTTTATCATTGCAATATTATACTTAAATTCTAGTTTAAAAGGATTTTTTAGTCTTACATAACCTTAATTATTCATGCTTATTTATGAAAGTTTCTGTTATATTGTTATCCTTAATTAGCATCTTAGCTCACCCCTTTCTATGTTTTATTTTTTCCCAGGATGTGAAGAAGTATATTATGACTGACCTACAGGGATATTATAAGGGATATGAGTGTGTCCTATAGAGACTATGTTCTTGTAGTTTTTCATTTTATAATGTAATGTAAAACTTATGAATGTATCTAATTTTCCAAGGATTCTAGACTAATCGATATTTTGAGACATGATATTTAGTGATCACGCCAATGTTATATAAAAATGCACTGACTCTAGATAACTAGGGTCAGGGTGTTACCAGATCATATTAATGTTTTGGTAAAAAAATACTGTGTGGTTGTTCTTATAAATTACTAAACTATCATGATAAAATAAGTGGATGTGGCATTGGATTAGTTTTGGGAAGTGGTAATAACTCTGAAATGATTTCATAGTGCTTGACAATATCATCATCTAGTGCACACTACAAGTAATTTGGCACTCTTTGGAGATTTTATTTAGATAATTAATCTTTTAAGTACCACCCATTATAAAGTATTTGAATCATTTTTATGATTTAATGATATACCCAAGGAAATATGTTTTATGATTACTAGATTAAAAAAGCATAAATGTTTGATTTATATTTAATGTTACATAAGATTGTGAACTTTTTATTATTATCTAAATTTCAAAATTGCTTGATCTAATCTAATATATTCCACTATTTGAAAATTGTTCATATAATAAAATGTGTTATCAACACTCAAGGTCAATGTAGAAATTTTCCGGAAGAGAAAACTAATATAGCTTGTTTTGGAAGTAAGAAAAGCATGTATATATTAGGGTTGATTAATCATGATAATATTAATAACCATTATTGAATTGGGAAAAATTTTGTTAAATTTTTTTATTATCCTATGTTGGATCTCTTCTTCTGACAAAATTCCACATAACCTATTAGGTTATTAATCGAGTTGTAGATTCAAAATTTACTAATTCCCATTAAATGAAAATTTTGTCATTAGGATGTAATGAAAAGGAAAAGGGTTTATATGTAGTATAATTTCCCATGTTTGATAATGATAAATAGTGGCCATTGATATAGAATACTGGTTGGGGTTAGAATAAATAAATCACATTGAATTGATAGATTTTAATGGAAGACAATTGAAAAAATATTTCTTTAAAGAGAAAATAACTAAAATATAGAAAAAGTTCATTAGTAAAAATAAACTAAAACAAGAAATTGTTTTCAAGTATGAGGATCAATATACAATATTATAAAATTATGCAATGGATTACATATTCAATAAAGACTTAAATATTAACCATTTCATTAATTTTCATTAAGAAAGTCATTAAAGGGAACTAATTTCTCAAAACTATTCATCATATGATGAAATGGTTTCATATTCCATCAAAAATAGATGAAATGTTATAGATAATCTACATTCAAGTGGAATAAAGAGAATATGTGGTTGGTTAACACATTGAAAAATGGTACACATAAAATACAAATAAGAAAACAAATGAAATTCTATCATGTAAAAACTATTGTGAAAAATACTATAAACTTTTTGAAGTATATCATAGATTATTACACATTTAGTGATAAGGTTCATATAGGCTAGGAGTTAATGGGTCATAAAAGATTATTAATTTCAGGTAATTAAAATGAGGATAAATTGGGAATTATTCACAATAAATCCCCACGTGTAATGGTAATAGTCCATAGAAGAAGCTGGGAGGAGAAGCCCAAGCTTATATGATCACAAAAACTGACGTTGAAGTACCAAATTATGTGGGGGGAAGATAAAAAAATCTTGGCCTCAAATATATCCAATTATATATTTGATTATGGATATTGTAATATTTTACTACATCTATGTTTTTTTAGAAAAATAGCTATATCACTAGCACCTTATTAAGGGAGTTTTCAATATAAAGTCTTAGTGTAAATATCATTCTGACATATATGTGTTAGTTATTCGCTATTTTGATATGTAAAAAGGACATATTATTAGATTTTTTATCATTCATATGGTTGAATTAAAAATAATACTTGGTATGGAATGAATAAAAAATATAATGAAAACAATTATTTCAAGAAAATTTAAATTTGTATTTGTGCTAAATAATTGTAAATACATAAATTTTGAGAGGATTAATCATCATTAGAATCATTTATAGTTCAACCCCCAATAGTTTATTTAGGTGATATTCATGGGAAATATGAGAAAAAATAATCAATGGATTTCTATGATAATATTAAAATTAATGATGTAAAAAATTTACAGACGTATATTGATGTATTTCTTAAAGAATTACATAGAAATCCACGGGAACATGATATTGAGTTTTACATTAATTTTATCAATGATACATGATCAATATAAAAAAAATTATTGAATGGAAACATTAGAATAATTATAGTTTCATAATAAACTGATGTATTTGTGTGATAATTTATTTATTATGCTTGTTCTTTCACTATGGGGAGCCATTGTTATCATTGTTAAGAAGAAAGATGTATCCATGAGTCTGTTCAATGATTATAGGGAAATCAATAATATTAGGATAAAGAAAATTTTACCCTTGAATGGTATCCTTATCCAATCAACATAATAAAGATAGATATTTTTAAATTATTTAACATTGTTTTGGGAATTATCAATTTCTATTAAATAAGGAATACACTATAAACAAATCATTTTAAAGGATCTGTCAAAATTTCAAGTTTACCATAATTCTATTTTCATTTATTATTGAACCGTTTGTTATTTGGGATCTAATGAATATATTATTCATGGAATATATTTATTATTTCATTATTATATTCATTAATTATATCTTGGTGTATTATAAAATCAATAAGGACCATGATAATCATTAAAATTCATTCTTGAGATTGAGGGAGGAAAAGTATTATTTGGAAAATTTTGATAGTGTCAAATATGTATTGATGAAAATTATTTTTTTGGAAATACTATATGAAAGTATATAATCCCAATTTAAACCATAAATTAAAATTTATTTTTAAAATGGAATACAGTAATGAACAAAAAATGGGGAATGATGTTTTAGAGTTTTATAGGTTACTATCGGCGATTCATTCAGAATTTTTAATAAATAGATAAACAATTCATCAACAGTAAATATAAAGGTGATATGTTTATTTGAAAAAATGAATTTGAAGAATGATTTTAATATCTGAAGATAATATTTTTTTAGTGCTCAAATTTTGACTATACAATCAGTAAATGATGTATTTGTGATATATAGTCATTCAACGATAAAGGGATATGGTTGTGACATTTTCCCCAATGATAATGATATTTAATATGCATAATGGAAACTAATTAATCATTAATATAACTATTAGACTCATAATTTGTAAAATATTAACATTGGATCTAATAGAATATGTGACCTGTAACTCTATGTTTAAATAATCATTAAAATATCTTTTTAAATAATATATTTTTTATTTCATCTAGAAAACACAATCGTAAGTTAAAATGAATCGAAATATATTATACCATTATAAAAAAGATATTAATATTGAGTTTATTAATAGTTATAATTAAATAATTAAATATTTTTTTGTCTATTGATTATAAATGAAATAAGACTTATGTAAAAAAAATTGCGGTTTCTAAAAACAGAATTTTTCAAAATATCAGATTAGTTTCATTTTGAAAAAATGATATTAAATTAGTTTTTATAGATTTTTTAGAAAATTTTGATAAATTGAAATTATTTATTGAAATCATATTAAAAAAATTTGTTTTGGGAGAATTTTTTGGTTTTTTCAGAAATATTTCACTTTTCAATGAATTGTGAAAATACTGAATTTAAATATAAATCTACCATTTATTATAAATAATTTTAAAAAATAAATTATATTTTTAATTTTATTAAATTAACACCAGTTCAATTATATAACAATTAATCTACTTTATATATTGGAATAATTTTCATATGTATTTTTGATACAAAAACTCCAGGATCTTCAGAAATGTTTCTCTTTGAAATCCAACATTCTCGTCACGGATGCATGATTAATTTTAAAATAAACTTTTTTTACTTCAACCAATGTAATATTTTAAAATGGGATCCAAATTTGGAATAATAATAATTTATATTTTATAATAAGGTAAACATAACTTTTGACCAAAATGAATAGTGAAAAAGTAAAAAAATAATTACCACAGATAAGTTAAAGATGGGATTACCAAGGGGTTAAACTATGTTGATAGGGGTAAAAAATGACAACCATACCTATAAAAATCATATTGGATGTCCATATTTATACCATATTTTGTAATATAGTTTAATAATAATGATTTTATAATTTGAATTAAATTATTAATTTGGGTTATTTTTGAAAATTTCTTTGTAATTTACAATAAGGTAATTGTTCCTCGCATATAAAAGGGTACTCACTCTCTTCCCATAAACACAAATTCAAAAATATTTTGATCATGAAAAACCATCCAAATTCTCCCCTAGAATCTTTATTTTCACAATAGAGAATCTTTACCTCTATGAATACTATTCCTAGGGTCATTATGTGGAGATTCAAAGGAGGATTCTCTTTGAGAGGTTCATTATCATAATAATTATCTTTCATTAACATTGTTAGTTTTTCACCAATAGTTATTTAATAAATCATAAAATATAAAAAATACATTATCTAGCATATATTGAGATGTTTTTATGTTAATGGAAAAAAATAATTCGTCTACTCTTCAATTAATTGTGAAATAAAATCATTGATCGTGTGTATGATATATTACTACCACACAGAAAGGATTTTTTCTGTTTTCTATCATAGCATTTAAAGGGTAGATATAATGATGTATTTAGATAATTAATATTTTATTTTTGATTTATAATTATATAATTTTAATATCACATAAAACATTTTATTTTTTCTTCTATTTTAAATTTATTAACATCACTTGTGTATACGGCAGACTACTACCAAACGATGTAATGTGATTCGTTTTTCACGTATAATTTACATGAAATTTAATAATGATAAAATTAATGAATATATGTGTTATATTTTGTATGATATTTATTTTTGGAAATTAATATATCTAACAATTCATTACGCGTTCTCTTTTTAATGTAATGATATTATCGCTTGTGCATACGCATGACCAACAGTCTCTATGATGTGATGCGAAATACTTTACAAACCTATTATTTATGAAAAGTTATAATAAACTTTATAATTAATTAATGTAATAATTATATTATTAATATAACCCTATAGATTATTGATCTATATAATATACCCAAGGAGAAAATTATTCCTAACAATGTACAAATGAGAAAATAGGGCAATTAACACTCGGAACAATGAATAAAATGAATTGTTATTAATGAACGAGTGATTAGATGTTATAATGTTATCCTATATTATATTATATAAATTAATATGGGTCACATATAATTTAAAGAAAATTGATACAACAATATATTAGGATAAATAAATTTCATCCCAAATGATGCATGAGGTAAGGGATTTCATTTCAATTTACATTTCTTTAAAAATTATTTGTTATTATGAACAAATTCAGATTTATATACAGTATATACCACAATATTTAAATTTAAAATCATGATTCATTCATACTACTTGTAATTTTAGGTCTCACATTGACGTGTTTCATCTATGGGAATTTGGAATGAAAAATACCAAGTAGTATATGTTATTGTACAATATCACTTTATTTTGTGATTGTTAACTTTATATTGAATAAATCTCCTTCATGTAAACAATTTTCATTAGGAATTAAATTTATCTTGAATATCTATAGATTTTTTTGGCAGATATGATTATTTTTATATCCATATACAATTTTTGTGTACCTTTTTTACATTGAATTTAGTACATTTATCGAATGAATTATTGATAAATAGGTTTTCCTTAATGAATACTGAAATTTGATGATATGTAACATTTTTCATTATTTAAATTTATTTTTGTGATATGAGGGATTATTTGAACATTCAGACATGGGGTTTTCACAATTAAAGAGAGACCCACGGTCATATGGTAGTTTCATGAGGAAATTATATAATCTAACATGAAATCAGTCAGCTAAGACAAATTATTTTTTACAAAGTATTTTTGAGATTTGTTTTGAAATGTCTTGATGAAAGAGTTATAAAGTGGTTGATATATTATGTCTAATAATAAATAACTTCCTTTATTCACAATTCAGTTATTATTTTCCATGATTAATTTTCAGTGATATTATCTATTTATGTATTTCATTCTTAGTTATTTATTGAATAGAATGTGTCTTCATTTGAATAAATTCATATATTGATTATGCCATATCCATTTGTGATATTCATGTTATTGATTAAATTTAATGTGTATTAAGTTGTTTACTATTACATATTATTTAATATGCATTAAATTTTAACATTAATTTAATCTTTTGTATGCACATACATCATAGTTTAATGATTACACAACTTATGTGCTCAATTATATACCATTACATAATAATTATGATTAGTAATTAGTGATTTATTTTATTTTAATTAACCATTTTTTATCATTTCATCCCACACTTACTTTTTTACCATTAGTCATTTTTTGTGATTCATAATATGAATGGTATTTGTGGATATCATAAATTAAATAACAATATTCTTATTTTTTTTAATTTATATTTTAAAATTAAATGCATGAATCGTCTATGAGTCTTTCATAACAAGACTAATAAATGATTCGTCCTGTAGGGATATGATTCTCGATATCTTATGACAGTTAATAATTTAGACACCAAATCCAAGATATTAGGGTTGTAGAGACCCGAAGCGTGACGTACATAGACATTACATTACTTTAGTGGAATTCTTAATACCTAACAAAAATAGACACACAAGGACCGTAATAGTTTAGTGTCTTTGGAAATAGGGAACATAATCTTCTAATCATGGTGAAAGATCTTCAACATCTCCCATAAAGATCTTTTTTTGAACCTAAATACTTTCTTTATGTAATGGGGAAAAGAAATCATAAAAGGGTGATCTCAAATGCTCAGTAAGAGTAAAAAAAGAAATATCAATCACATCATATTCATAAGAACATAACTTTTGGAAATCTTAACCTGTAAAAGAGAGCATAATTTCATAACATGGGATAAATCAGAGTAGTGAAATTTAATCCCAATAAACACAACTTAAAACATGAAACTTTTTGGCATACACAAATAATCATATAGAATCATTTATTATTATTCAAGACTCATTTCCAAGACTATCTTAGTGGACAAAGTCCATTTCTGAACCGAGTTCACTCCCCGTTTCAGTCCTGTTTAACTGAACCAGTATAACCTACCGTTCCAGCCACGTCTATCTCATGAGATATAAAATCATTACCCAATTCATTGGATGGAGATATAGGACCCACCTATCACATAATGATACCATTATTATGTGTGCCACAAAATCATAAATCATACATCATTGCATAATCCATGTAATAAAAATGGGAATCTTAAACATCGGGACATCCTAAAACAATTCATATAAGATAAAGGAATTCATAAAAATATTTCCATCACAACATAATCAAATAAATGTAATAATAGGGATAGAGAGAGAACCCTTTATTATCGTAGATGTAAAATTATATTGATAAAACTCTTGAACTCCATTCTTGAGGAAAATATCTTTTTTACTTCAAAAACATTTTTCATTTCTTAACATGTCATGCAATTTTAAACTAAAATAAGTTGATTAAAAATAAACTTGAAAACTTGTAAAGGAATATTCTTGGAAATAATGTTTTAAAAATCCATTCATGTCGTATAAGTTATAAAAACATTCTTCGAGGTTTTGTCGGAATTGTCAAAAAGTACCTCGTACGAAAAACGACAAAAGATTCCTTTCATATCCTTTACTAGAAACTCACCTAAGGGTAAAATTGGATTTAAACAAGTGTATGTGGATGGAAATAATATTACATATTGAGGAAACATGTATTTGGATGTTAATATACACCCTAATAAATACTAAAGTATAAACAATCTCGGATAAAAATGAGATTGTGATATTTCTCTTACCATAGGTCCGATTTGCTTCGTAAGTGTCCGAACCTACGGTATAATGATTTAAATAATGTTATTGACTTATTCCAGAATCATACTTATTTTTATGATATCATATATGGTCATATTCTTAACTTCTTAATGGTAATATTTCATTATTACTTGTTATTTGGGTGTTTATTACTTTTTGTAGTTATGCGTGTTTTGTCGAATAAATTATTATTTTTATTTTTAGGTTATAGATACATCATTTAAAGAATGGTATTAGGGAAATATGTATCATATTAATTCATTAAATTCATTTATATAATCATTATGCAGTGATGATCATGTAGAACGAGTCGCATCACATCGTGGAGACGGTATTTCGTACGTACGCACGAGCGATGATATCATTCACATGATTGTGAAATTGTATTGGGGTATATATATACTATTTAAGAATCAATATTACTTTACAATAATCATATATTGTCATTTTTTACACCATTATACCCATTCAGGTAAGGTGGTGGAGGAAAATAGATTACACCACGGCGTGGAGACGGTATTTCGTACGTACGCATGCGCGGTGATTTCATTTTCCGTAGGATTGATAGATGGTGAAAGAGGGTTGTTTCATAATTATAATAACATATCAGTATATTAGTGATACTGATGTTATTACTTCATAATGAAACAACCTATGAAGAAGAAGTGGAAGAAGAAATAAAGGTGAAAGAATCGGTAACGGACATTACCTCTTCTTTGAAGCGCCTCTTTGATACCTCCTATTAAGGCACTAAAATTGGTCTTTGAAGAAGACCAGAACCTCTAGGATGTCTCTAGGAAAGTGTAGAGAAGAAATTGGCAGGGGTTGGCCGATCTTGAAGGCTCAATGTGGTGTGAGGTAGAGAGGGAGGAAGTGCCCTTTTATAAGGGAGGACAGGGGCACCTTTGGAATAATTAAAAATATTATTTTATTATAAAGTAAAATTCTGTTTTTAATAGCTCTAAATTGAGTTATTTTGATTCTAAGGTGGGGATGGGTCTAAATCCTATCATCCAATAGAATTTGGACAAGTTTAGTTTATATTTTAACCTTATCATTTAGTTTTAACTTTAAGTTAGATAATTTTACTTTTACAGTGTCTTTTTGTGTTCTTACACGATAAGGTTAATAAAATTACTATAACAAGCCAAAAGATCCCCAAGTTGTTTATTATTAATATATATAACCTTATCTAAGTCATTTGGACTAACCTTATAATTTTATGAATATAATAACAATTAATAATATATTATTTTTTTAAAAAAAATATTATATGTCAATTTTTCCACTATTTGGTAATTGATTTTTTTAAAAATCATAACAGAATTATTAGTTCAAAAAAAGTTAATAAAATCAATACTAATATGTCATATTAACCTATAAAATTATTTGAATTCATAAAAAGTCTCAAATTACATTTATTTTGGTATTTATAACATCAATTATGTCAATTTTTCATTAATAAGATAATTACTGCATCATCGTTGTGTCATAAATAAATTAAATTATTTAATGGCTTAAAAATTACAAATAAAATATCATTATGTAGGAAATATTTTTATATTTATAATGAATATTTATAGTCGATTTTATCTTATGTATAACCCTATATTAAAAATGATTTACTTATTAAACTTTGATTTTAACTATGTTAACCATTCTTTAAATAAATTAATAATAAATGTACTAATCTAATCCAAGTGGGATTAAATGGTCATATTTTATTCCTATGGTTGTTTTTGGTCAAATTACACTTATCCAATATAATTAGGACATGTTTTAGGGTAATAATAATATCATTTTTACCCTTTATTACCCTATTTAATTTTAACCGTGGTAAAAAAAGTAAAAAGTTACTATTCACCAAATATTATTTTCATCTCATTGAACCACATTTTAGTCCTTGATATTAACCGTGTCTCTCGGATTTTTGAAATTCCACTCACAGATGCGGTAAAATTAAGTTTTATGAAAAATTCAGTTTTTTAACTACCACATAGTGGTTTCACTATTCATCAAAAAAAATGAAAGTTTCTAGAAAAATACAAAAAATGAGGCCTAAGATATATTTGATATTAGGAATTAAAAAATGATGTCTATTTTACCAAATTCAAAACATATCAGTTACATTAATTAATTTAAAAATTAATTACCGTCGTCAAAACAAATAGCATGTTTTTAAGAGATAACAACTATCAAAAGATTGACACTTGTTTATGTCTGTTTTAAATGTGAAATTATATCCAATGAGCAAAATTGTATTAAATTGTAAATATATATTCTAAATATACTTTTAAACCACTAAAATTATTAATTTATCACTATTAATTATTTTGATAAAAAAAAGTTTTTTTTAATTAAAATTTAATAATTTTCACTATTCATCAGAATATGAAAGTTATCTGAAAAGTACCAAAATTTCACCCTAAGCTAATTTCGATATTCCGAATCCAAAAATGAAGTCCATTTTGGGAGATAAAATTTCTAAAATTCTAAAAGGTGGTTATTACTATTCATAACGGCTAGTTTTAATAATATTTTAATACCATATCGTTGTTTAGTGAAACTCGGTATTGCGTACTACACACGCTATCGAGGAAGGTCGCGATTGCGTGTAATGCAATGAAATTCAAATATGCGTGTTGTGTAAGCTCTTTTTGGTGTAGAGAACAACAGAAGACATTAATGAAATTAAAAAGAATATTTTTCATAAAATCGTGGGGTGTTACATTCTACCCCACTTAAAATGAATTTCACCGTCGAAATTCATCGGGGTTTTAAATGGTTTACTACTTGAAAGTTTCATTAATAGAAACCCACATCGTAAAAAGGAATACCAAAACCAATCATTAAAAACAAAATTATGAAATGTAACGGTTACCCAAATAAACTAATCACTTGGTTTCCACAGAGGTGAAAATATGGGTATGGAAGAGAAATCTAACCATCATGTTCTGATCGAGAGTGGTAGAGAACATGGCTATGGAAAATCCAGCAATCACAAAGCCATAAATTTGTGACGATCTAAGGTACCATCTAATTCATCAGATATAAGAGCACTATTACAACATTTTTTGTTTTCAAGATCATTTCCCTAATGTTGATGAAATTGGAATTAGAAGAAATACTTTCGTTATTTTGGTATAGTATCGCCGTTGGTCGTTATGTGGACAATTTCTACTTCATCTCTTAAAGAAATGAAGTTGAATTTTTCATTCGTGATGTGTTAGCAGATCATGTGATAGAATGATGGGTCATTCCATATGTCTCAAACAAAAGGTTAGAAAAGTTATCAAAAAATACATAAGTCCATCTATAGTGAGATTAATCATATATGGTTCCTAAAATGGACTTATACTTCATATATCTTACTGCATAATATAATAAAACTAGTTTCTACTAAACAGGGACTTCCAGTAGGCCAGTGGTAGGTGATAAAGGGCAGTCGCACTTCAGTTGTGGGTTCGATTCCGACAGCCTTGTCCGACGCGATGGGTTGTCGCCTGTCCTGCAAGTTGTCCTTTTTCTAAAAATACATTACTATAACATCCCATCAATAATATCAAAAAAAGTTCTATCCTTAAATAGTACTAACTTATGTCCAACATAATCATTTCCAATCTTTAGGCTTATCCAAAATACTACTGTCCAATCTCATATTATAGTGAAAACGATTACCAAAGAGTTAATATAACAAGCATGTTAATACCATCGTTGATCCCCGTATATCATGAGATATGTATTGTTGGTCACATTACAATCATTTGATGGCCTTCATCATGTATTCTCTTGAAAAATGAATACCCATTGAATCTTAGTGAAAACATGAATGCTGTCAAAAGTTAACTCTTTTCACATACCAAAACCTCAAACCAAGATATAACTATTTCATTATATCAGTCATGAGCTCATGAATACTGTCAAACATTTCATTTTCTCATTTTCCCTTCATTATGCGCATATCATCTTTTTTCCAATAATATCTCAATCACTTTACATGGTTACCAGTACCATAAAATTATTGAAAACCACAATAGACCAATACATAAATATTCCAATTTTCCACGATACTATATACAACATTATTTTGGAATCCCATTACATAAACACTTAATCATTCCACCACATCATTGTCATATTCAACATCACCAATGGTGATTGCATGTGACTTCCCATTATCCTTTTCCTTAAGTTCTTTCTCATGTCAATCATCACTAACCCTTGGATTAGGGAATTTATTAGTATAATGCCCCATTTCCTTGCACTTGAAGCATTGAAGTGTTGGTGGTGTGTTCTCTGTAGTCTTTTCTTTATTCACATCATTGGAAACCCTTTTTCCATTACTTTGACAGTCAGCTGCTCGATGACCTTCTTTCCACAGTTAAAACATTTTCTAGTCCCTTTAAGACAATCTCTTCCATGCTTCTTTCCACACTTTGAGCATAAGGAAACATTCATCTTCTTTTCACCATTATTATGAGATTTCTCCTTGAACTCCATCTTTCGTTTCTTGTCAAAACTACTAGATGGATAAGTAACACAAACTTCCATTTCTACCTTGATAGCACAACACACAATTTTCTTCATAGCTACTGAAGTCTCTCATAGCTAATTCCCTTCGAAGATTTGGTTTTAATCCACTGATGAATCGATCAACTTTACTTTCAGGTTGGATGATTAAGCCAGATGCATAACTTGCAAGCCCTGTAAAATTCGCTTCGTATACACCAACAGATTCATCATCCTTTTGCTTTAGTTCAAGAAACTCGTTCTCCATCTTTGTTCGAAGAATACAAGGGAAGTACTTATTGAAAAATAAGTTCTTGAACTTGTCCCATTACATGAACTCAATTTCATCTCTTGGCCTCGTATTCTTGATAAGATTCCACCATTGATCAACTTCACCTTCCAAAGGATATACTGCTAAGATGAATTTATCATGTTTTGAACATTGAAGAACTGAAAATATCTTTTCAGTGGTACTGATACATTGTTCAGCAACAAGTGGATCAGAAGGCCCACTGAAAGAAGGTGGACGTTGCCTCATGAAGGACTCAATAGAATATTGTTCCCTTCTCTGCTCATTTGGAAGTCCAGAATGATTCATAGCTTGTGTAAGTATAGCAATAAGATTTTGCACTCCATCTCCCATAACATTTTTTGGTTCAGGAGTACAATCACTGCATTGTCCATTGCATTGATCAACACGGTTCTTCGGGTTCTAGCCATCGTCTAAAACCCAAAAAGAATACTGTGAGAGGCAAAAATCATGCTAGGGAAAACAACATAATAAAGGGGGAGTACCTTAAATATCTAACATCTTAGGTTTAATTATATGATCGTTAGCATAATTCTAGGACAATAACCTATACGTATACTTAACCTTAGGGACACCCTAGACATACCTAAAAAATATCTCTAGGGATCTCACTAAATTTCTCGCATCCTAGTTTCCAAAGGTTGACTAAACCTTTCCTCTGATACCAACTGTAGAGACCCAAAGCATGACGTACATGGACATTACATTACTTTAGCGGAATACTTAATACATAATAAAAATAGACACACAAGGACCGTAATAGTTTAGTGTCTTTGGAAAGAGGGAACAAAATCTTCTAATCGTGGTGAAAGATCTTCAACATCTCCCATAAAGATCTTTTTTTTAAAAAACCTAAATACTTTCTTTATGTCCGGGGGAAAAGAAAACATAAAATGGTGAGATCAAATGCTCAGTAAGGGTAAACAAAAGAAATATCAATCACATCATATTCATAAGAACATAACTTTTGGAAACCTTAACCTGCAAAAGAGAGCATAATTTAATAACATGGGATAAATCATAGTAGTGAAATGTAATCCCAATAATCATAACATAAAACATGAAACATTGTGTCATACACACATAATCATAGAGAATCATTTCTTATTAGTCAAGACTCATTGCCAAAACTATCTTAGTGGACAAAGTCCATTTCTGAACCGAGTTCACTCCCCGTTTCAGTCCTGTTTCACTAAACCGGTATAACCTACCGTTCCAGCCATGTCTATCTCATGAGATATAAAATCTTTACCCAATGAATTGGAGGGAGATATAGGTCCCACCCATCTCATAATGATACCATTATTATGTCTGCCAAAAAATCATAAATCATACATCATTGCATAACCCATGTAATAAAAATGGGAATCTTAAACATCAGGATGTCATAAAACAATTCATATAAGATAAAGGAATTCATAAAAATACTTCCATAACAACATAATCAAATCAATTTAATAATAGGGATAGAGACAGAACCCTTTATTATCTTAGATGGAAAATGATTTTGATAAAACTCTTGAACTCCATTCTTGAGGAAAATATCCTTTTTACTTCAAAAACATTTTTCCTTTCTTAACATGTCATACAATTTTAAACTAAAATAAGTCGATTAAAAATAGACATTAAATCTTGTAAAGGAATATTCTTGGAAATAATGTTTTAAAAATCCATTCATGCCTTATAAGTTAAAATAACATTCTTCGTACTTTTGTCGGAAAAGTCAAAAAGTGCCTCGTACGAAAAACGACAAAAGATTCCTTTCACATACTTTACTAAAAACTCACCGAAGGGTAAAATTGGATATAAAAAATTGTAGGTGGATGGAAATAATATTACATATTGAGGATACATGGATTTGGATGATAAAATACACCCTAGTAAATACTCAAGTATAAACAGTCTCGGATAGAAATGAGATTGTGATATTTCCTTTACCTTAGGTCTGATTTGCTTCGTAAGTGTCCAAACCTCCTGTATAATGATTTAAATAATGTTATTGACTTATTCCAGAATCATAATTATTTTTATGATATCATATATTGTCATATTCTAAGATTCTTATTGGTAATATTTCATTATTTCTTGTTATTCGGGTGTTTATTACTTTATGTTCTTATGCGTGTTTTGTCGAATAAATTCTTATTTTTCTTTTTAGGTTATAGATACCTCATTTCCATAATGGTATTAGGGTAATACTTATCATATTAATTCATTAAATTCATTTATATAATCATTATGCAATGTAGATCATGTAGAACGAGTCGCATCACATCGTGGAGACGGTATTCCGTACGTACGCACGAGCGATGATATCGGTCCCACGATTGTGGAATTGTATTGGAGTATATATATACTATTTCAGAATCTATATCACTTTACAATAATCATATATAGTCATTATTTACACCATTATACCCATCCAAGTTAGGTGGTGGTGGAAAATAGATTACACCACGGCGTGGAGACGGTATTCTGTGCGTACGCACGCACGGTGATTTAATTTTCCGTAGGATTGATAGATGTTGAAATAGGGTTGTTTCATTCTTATAATAAAATATAAGTATATGAGTGATACTGATGTTATTACTTCATAATGAAAAAACCTAAGAAGAAGAAGTGGAAGAAGAAATAAAGGTGAAAGAATCGGTAACGGACATTACCTCTTCTTTGAAGCGCCTCTTTGATACCTCCTCTTAGGGTACTAAAATTGGTCTTTGAAGAAGACCAGAACCTCTAAGATGTCTCTAGGGAAGTGAAAAGGAAGATATTGGAAGGGGTTGGCCGAGCTTGAAGTCTCAATGTGGTGTGAGGTAGAGAGGGAGGAAGTGCCCTTTTATAAGGGAGGAGAGGGGCACCATTGGAATAACTAAAAATATTAATTTAATATAAAGTCAAATTCGGTTTTTAATAGCTCCAAATAGAGTTATTTAGAAGTTAAGGTGGGGATGGGTCTAAATCCTATCATCCAATAGATTTTGGACAATTTTAGTTTATATTTTAACCTTATCATTTAGTTTTAACTTTAACATAGATATTTTTACTTTTACCGTGTCTTTTTGTGTTCTTACACTATAAGGTTAATAAACATACTATAACAATCCAAACGAACCCCAAGTTGTTTAATATTAATATATATAACCTTATATAAGTCATTTTTCCGAATATTAGATTTTTAGGAATATAATAACAATTAATAATATAATATTTGTTTTAAACAATATTTTATGTCAATTTTTCCACTATTTGGTAATTGATTTTTGTAAAAATCATAACAGAATTATTAGTTATAAAAAAGTTAAAAAAATCTATACTAACATGTCATATTAACCTAGAAAATTAGTGGAATTCATAAAAGGTCTCAAATTACATTTATTTTGGTATTTATAACATCAATTATGTCAATATTTCATTAATAATATAATTAATGCATCATCGTTTTGTCATAAATAAATTAAATAATGTAATGTCTAAAAATTAAAAATAAAATTTCATTATGTAGTAAATATTTGTATATTTATAATGAATATTTATAGTTGAATTTATCTTATGTATAACCTTATATTAAAAATGATTTACTTATTAAACTTTGATTTTATCTATTTTAACCCTTCTTTAAATAAATTAATAATAAATTTCCTAATCTTATCCAAGTGGGCTTAAATGGTCATATTTTATTCCTAAGGTTGTTTTTGGTCGAATTAAACTTATCCAATATAATTAGGACACGTGTTAGGGTAATAATAATATCAGTTTTACCCTTAATTACCCCATTTACTTTTAACCGTGGTAAAAAAAGTAAAAAGTTACTATTCCCCAAAAATTATTTTCATCTCATTGAACTACATTTTAGTCCTTGATATTAACCGTGTCTCTCGGATTTTTGAAATTCCACTCACAGATGCGGTAAAATTAAGTTTTATGAAAAATTCAGTTTTTTAACTACCACTTAGTGGTTTCACTATTCATCAAAAAATGAAAGTTTCCAGAAAAATACAAACAATTAGGCCTAAGCTATATTTGATATTATGAGTTAAAAATTGATGACTATTTTACCAAATTAAAAACATATCAGTTACATTAATTAATTTAAAAATTAATTTCTGTCGTCAAAACAAATAGCGTGTTTTTAAGAGATAATAACTATCAAAAGATTGACATTTGTTTATGTCTGGTTTAAATGTGAAATTACATCCAATGACCAACATTGTATTAAATTGTAAAAAAAATTATAAATATAATTTAAAACCACTAAAATTAATAATTTATCACTATTAATTATTTTGATTAAATAAAGTTGTTTTTAATTAAAATTTAGTAATTTTCACTATTCATAAGAATATTAAAGTTATCCGAAAAGTACCAAAATTTCACCCTAAGCTAATTTTGATATTACGAATCAAAAAATGAAGTCCATTTTGAGAGATAAAATTTCTAAAATTTTACAAAGTGGTTATTACTATTCATAACAGCTAGTTTTAATAATATTTTAATACCATATCGTTGTTTAGTGAAACTCGGTATTGCGGACTACACACGCTACCGAGGAAGGTTGAGATTGCGTGTAATGAAATGAAAGTCAATGATGCATGTTGTGAAATCTCTTTTTGGTGTAGCGTACAACAAAAGACATTAATGAAATTAAAAAGAATATTTTTTATAAAATCTCGGGGTGTTACAAGGGTTGGGGTGGCTATTAAAATTATCCAACCCGTGATCTTGAGATGGTATCCATGATAATTTATTTTTTGATATTGAGAAATTATATCTATGTTGAAATTTATGAGATATTTAAAGACACTTGTATCATAAAATAATTAATTTCATATAAAGAGTTCAATATAATGAAAATGAGATGAATTTAACTACTCCTAGATTATGATTGTCAAGTAAACTTCTACAAAGGCCAGTAAAATAAGGCAGGGGATGATTTTAGTATGAAAGATCATTGTTTTGTGAAATGAATGAATATTTATGGGGAACCTATATTAATGGATCTAGTAAATACATATATGAGAATTATATAGGAAGTGAGAAGTAACTATTTTATCTATATATTTAAAAAAATTATTGAAAATGAAAAAAAACACAATATGATGATGATAATTTTAAGAAGAAAATTAAACTTATGAATGATGGGAAAATGGAAGACATCCTTTGTGAATATGAAATTACATTATTTCAAAATATAGTATATTTTCTAACTATAAATAAAAATAAAATGGAATAATTTTATGATTATAATTGAATTAATTTCAATATACACCATGTTAGTACGACGATTTGTAGGAATATGATGAAATATTATTGTTGGGATATTATAAAGTAATAAATTGTGTATTATGTATCATGATTAATTGTTTTATAGAATTTGATGGCCAAAATATATCATTTTTAGGGGTTTTACGTAACCTCTTCAAATTCATTTGTGTAAATGGTATGACATCACCATGATATTTTTCACACTACCACTGAAGAATCCTAAAATCAATGATGAAATAATTGTTATTATTGACTGCCTTACCATATCTACAGTATTCATTAATATAACTGAATGAGGACCCCTTAAGGCCCCCAAAATGATCTATATTAATGATGTTATAAGACATAAATGAGCACCTATACAGATTTTTTTCTCTTTATTCTAAAATTTACATTGATATAATAGAAGATTATTCATATGACGGTTGATATTGAGCATCATTTGAGCATAACATACCATCCTAAAATGGATGTAGAGCCTAAAAATTCTATTTATATTTTTAAATAAATTATTATTTCATTCTCCATTAATATATAATGTATGTACGATCGGTATATACATTTTATAGAGACATTTTATAATGATAGTTAATATTTTAGTATTCAAATGGAATTATATGATGAAATATATAGAATGAGATGTCATAATCCATGTTGTTGGGATGAACTTAGTGAAATGAAACATTTTAGGACCATAACTTGTTGAGGAGAAAATGAAAAATGTAAATAATTTTTTGCTAATATTAATCTATCCCAAAGAAGTCAAAAGTGTTATGCCAATAATCAGAGGAATGATTTTTAATTTCATGTTTAAGAATATGTTTTATCGAATGTACCTATAAGAATAAAATTTATGTAATTTCTCATATCGAGGTACCGACCAAAGGTGCCTTATAATTGGTTGGTCACATGGACACAAGCACAATTCCTCGAAAATATAGAGGCTTTTGACTAGAAACTCGAGATTAGGTTTGATAGTGGGGAAACTATGCCCTCTTTGGTAGAGTAACACAGTGGGAACAAAATTAAACCATAGATGAAATAATAATACCATAAAATAGAAATAAAAAATGAAAGGCTAATAGTATAGAAAATTCATCATAAATTAAAAAATTATTCATGTCACATGTTTCTAGGGAAAAAATACAAACAAGTCAAAATGCTATAAATACCATGCTAAATCCAATGTACTAAAAATAGTAAATAACTCCAAAAACATCACAAGCCTATGCTTGGTCACATTCTCTCTAGCTCCAATAGAAAATAAATACCTTATGTAGTAGTTCACATTCTATTATCTATACCTAAACCGATATAATATGTTTGGTTTGAAAAACATGACCCCAAAATGGTGTTATATGAATCCCAGTAGACAACTACCAATAGATCAATACCTAACAATCAGTGAATATATATATAATGAAATATTAAAAAAAGAATCAATAAAAAAAGAAGTTACATAAATTTAACAACCTTGTAGTTTCCAATTACATTCATTCGAAATTATTACTTATTCAAACTATTGAGTATTAAAATCCCAAGATCTAGCCTATTTTATGTATCCCCTCTGTGATTAAAAAATATATGTCTCATAAAAAAATCTTAAAAAAATTAATATTGACTCCAATCTTGTGCTTTGGCTTGGAAGAATCATCACAATCAATCAATCATTCACTAGAAACACTCTGGGATGGTTTTTATAGTCCAACCCCATTAGTTCAGCATATCATCAAATCAATAAAGATATAACGACCCTCTGGTAATAGTCAAACTGTATAACCCCTTTGGTCTCATACAATAAATGTTTCTATGTGGAATCACTCACATTAAATTCCCCCAAGGTATTTTTATGATAAATAAAAACTCATGGAGGAAACAGGAAACATCAATTCCCCATGTGGTCTCGTAATAGTATACTGTAGGCCCTCATAAAGAGCACTCACCCTCAATCACCCCAATACTCTCACATTGTAAATATAAAAAAAACATTTGGGGAATCACTCAACGTCAATTTCTCATATGGTCTAATTACACCAGGTTCTCATAGCCCTGTGTAATTAAATCATGCACAAATGATTTCCATCATCCCAAATTAATCTCAAATACTACAATTCTAAGAAGATTCAAAGTATTCCACCGGTATTTATCAACCAACAAAAAGAAATCAATTCAAACCTGATAATCATGTCAAGGTCACATGTTCTACCTCTTTGGAAACCTGGACTAAATGGCCATACACATTAAAATAAAGAAACAAACCCATGAGGTGATCCCAAAACATTCATTTTATCATAATATTTAAATGAAAACCCTTAATATATCAATCTATCAATGGAAGATGATAATATGGTTCAATTATTTAATAGCATATACACCAACCATGGGTTATCATCACCTAAGCCAATATAATTCAACGACAAACTCCACGAGGAAACATAACAGCTACGCCAACATTTTACAATGAAAAATCTGAAACGTCAGCCCATAAATCAGCATAGAACATCGTAAATCTACTAAAAGGTCAAAAAATTTCAAACATTGATAACATGAGAGAGATGATAAATCAATAAGAGATGCTCTTGATAAATAGGGAACTCACTAGTGGGTATCCAACACACTTGGTAAAGCCTCAATCAGAGCTCAGATGGAGAAACGCAAGGTTCTTGATGATTATTAGTCATATGTTGCTGTCCTGTATGAAACATTGGACGAAGAAGCGACTTTTGGGGATTATACACAAGCCCAATTTGATTTAAAAAATAAAAAAGAAAAGTAAAAGGTGTGTTCATTTTTTTGTACACTCAGTGTACATGCCTTAACCAACCCCCAAATTATATGGTCTACTCATCCATGTACTCATCTGCAAAACTTCCAGTACACGGCTTTCAATGGAAACCATGTACATAGTGTGTACTCAGGTGTACATCATGTGTACATATAAAATTACCAAAACCATACATTTTCCTAAAAAACACAAAAAAATAAAGATTCATACCTAAAATGATGATATAGGTTTTTAAAAACCCGCCCTTAATGAAATTCATCCCCAAATTCTCCTCCCAAGGGTGGAAAAGATGAGACATCCAAAAAATCTAGACACTAGGATTGAATGTCACCCACCCTCCCCCATTTCGCATACTATACTCACATGTGCATCCATGACACCTGTACTAGAGGAATAGACCCACCACAATGAACCGTTTTGATGTGATCCAAATTCTGAATGGGGTGCTCCTCTAAGGATGATTCCACCTCCAACTCAACCTCCCTAGGTTGAAATACCATAGATGGGTCAGAAAAGTGATGTCATAACTAGGAAACACAGAAAATGTTGTTCATTGCCCAATAACTCTGAGGAAAATTCAACTGATTGGAAACGAGTCAGACTCTTTCCAAAAACTAAAAGATCCAGACTTGTCTCAGTAAAATATTTACATATCTCTTACTCGTCATGTTTCTAACATCAGTGTGATATTAAGGATAACCTGATCTTCGACCTCGAACTGTACAGGTCGTCTCCATCAATCAACATAATATTTTTGGAGAGACTGTGTGGTATCCTTCCTCTTCCGAATAAAATTCATCTTCTCAGTGATATCATAGACAAGACAGGGTCCCAGCATATTTGCCTCTCCTGCCTCCAACTGATAAATGGGTGATCGGCATGGCCTACCATACAGATCCTCATAAGTTTCCAACCAAATTATCAAATGAAAACTATTATTTTTGGAATAATCCACTAGAGGTATGATCCTCTTAAAAGAAAACATGAATTTCAGGATGCATGCTCAATGTATTACCTCTAAAACACAGATTGTGCACTAAAAATAGCTATATGTTAGGGGAAGGTAATCTATACATAGAAGTATCTTTGTACCCAAATCCCTATATTGTCCCTTCCATACATGAAATGTAAATCTTCCATTCATATATGAAATGATAGAGTGATGTACCCAACGAAACTGTACAATATCTTGGATGTACAACCTTCCAAGATCATCAACAAGGAAGGTCTCCTTGATTGGTAAAAAATGTGGATTTTTTTGGAGTATGTCAAAGAAAACCAAAACTACATAATTTACTCAATGTGATCTTGATAAACCTATCACAAATCCATCGTGACATCATTCCACTTCCACTTAGGAATGGGTATCTTCTTTAAAATCACTGCTAGACGCTAATTATTTTCCGTCACCTACTAACATGTGGAACACCCCATCACAAAACCAGCAACATCTCTCTTCTTACCTGGCCACCAATTTTGACTCGATATATATTGGTACATCAAGGTGACATAAGGATGAGTTTACCATGCTGATGAAAGAAAATCCCACATCATATCCCCATGTATGTCTACTAACACTGACACATTTCCATGAAAACAAAAGATATCATCCTCTCTTATGGTCTATCTAGGAGTATGGTCCCCTCCTGACACAATCTATCAAAGGACTAGGCCTTCAGAATCTTATAGATGCCTCATTCACACCCATTCTGGTAGATCAGTGGAAACACCTACAGAAGAAATAAATGTATGCCCATATCTATAATGCACCTCCAAATGAATTTTAGAGAACTGAGCCATAAGATACCAATCACTACTAGCCTCTAGAAATGCATGTATTTGAGTCCTCTTACTCAACGTATCATCCATTGGGTGGCCTTTCCCAGGTGTATTTTCTAGTTGAAAGTAAAAATACTGAAGGTACCCAACCAAACTTCGATGTCTCAAATTCAGATCATGCTATGTAAAGATATACATAATACATTTGTGGTTAGTGAAAACAAAAAAATGCTTTCCCAAATGATAATGTCTCCAACAACATAAATCATGAGAAAATGAATCTAACTTGAGATCGTGAATTCTAAATTCCTCTCATGTAGACTCATATTCCAGGACCCTTACACCATGAAACCATCCCATTGCATAAGAACAACTCCTAGCCAAATACCTGATGCATCAAAGTATAGAGTATAACTCTTTCTCGGATCTGAAAAAGAAGCATTGGTGTTGATGCAAATATTACTTTAAGTTTATGAAAGGATGAGTAGAAAGAATCAGTCCACTAGTACTTTTCACCCTTCCTAGTAAGGCCGGTAAGTGGTTTTACTAACAGTGAAAAGTTATATATAAAGCATTTGTAGTAACCATTCAGTCCCAGAAAACTCTGTACCTTGAAGACATTCTTTGGATTCTATCAGGAAACTATTGCTCTCACTTTCTCTGTGTCTACTGATACTCTTTCCTTTTAGATGACATTACTTAAGAAGTGAATCTGGTCCATCCAAAAGTTTCATTGTGAGTTCATCACATTTAACTGATGCAATCTCAGTATACTCAATACTGTCACAATATGGGTGGAGTGGTCCTAGAATGTGTGCAAGTAAACCAAGACATCATGAACGCAAACAACCACAATGGAGTCCATGTAAGGATTGAACACTCGGTTAACCAGAGCCATGAAAACTATTATGGCGTTCATTAGACTAAACTACATAAACCTATACTCGTATAGACTATACCTGCTCTGTAAGGATTTAATTGGTATATCAGATGGTTTAATGTGCATCTGATTATAGTAGGACCTCAATCCTATCTTCAAGAAAACCCATGATCTTAGAAGCTGATCAAAGAGATCCTTAATCCTCGGTAAGGGAAATCAAGTCTTTACCATCAATTGGTTAAGCTTAAGAATATCCACACAAATTATTAGTGTACCGTCCGCCTTCATTATAAACCGGATAAGAAAATTCCAAGGAGGATTAATTGGATAGATAAAACCCTTTTTTTGTAACTCCTCTAACTATTTCTTAAATTCATGTAACTCTAGTGTGGCCATCCAATAAGGAGGAATGGACCCCAGTGCTGCTCTAGGCACAACCTCAATAGATAAATCTATCTCACACTTCATAGGTAAACCTGAAAATTCGTCTATAAATACATATCTAAAATGAACGAAAAAATGATAAAACTTCATCTGTGGAGTCCCCAGGTCATCTAGATATATACATGAAATCTATGTTGTAATTCCTCCCAACCCAATAATAATGGGTCTAGTTCCACTCACATGAACATCCCACATGACCTAGTGTATAAAGGACCAACCCTCTGGTGATTTGAAAATCTATCTTTGGAGATAGTAGTCAGAAACGGCCAAGAAAGAGACCAACTAGTCCATTCTAAGAATCTTCTGGAATCCTATAATCTCTAAGTCATAAAGTCCCTTAAGAAGTGACACCCAGAAATATCATGAAGGAACTCCTTGATCTTAAGTACACTTTCCATCCTAATTCCCAATGAAGTGTGTATAATCATAACATCCTCAAAATTAATGTTATAGTGCCCAAGGATATCCACAATGAAAACATATATGAAACTTTGGGAATCCCATGTATCAAAAATTGTAGAAAGAAAAACCGAGGCAACAAGAATCGTAACTCTCATTGTAGAGGGTCTAAGATATTTCCCTCTATTAGGTCTTCTCCACTACACATTTATAACTAGTACCATTACCTTGTGACCTTTCCTGATTAACCTATGCTTATCCACCCCACAGCCTTTGAAAACCAGCCGACTGGATACCACGACCATGACCTCCTCCTCAGCATTAACGGCCAGATGAATTCTAGTTCACTTTTAGATGATAATATAATGGTCATTCTATAGAATGTGGATTCATATAAAAACCCCAATCAGTAGCTTCTAGTGAGAAAATCTAGAAAAAACACTGAATATGGCCCATCTAACTACAATTTTGGTACTCAACAGAATACATGGTTTTTACAACACGGTGTGCACGTCCGGTACACAGCTCGATCCACTAAATATCTCCCAACCCCGTGTGTCTACTCACAATGTTAGTCACACTTTTAAATACAAAAAAACATGTAAAAATTTTGCATGGTGTGTACTTAAGAAAATATGTTTCTTCTAGAATAGAAGAACTAATGATGTGTGATCATAAAACCACATGCCGTGTTGTCTGGGTTTTCGGAAATTAGGCATCCAAAACTCCCCTGGAACCCTTAAATACCAAACAATATTTTCAAAAGAATGAAAAATTTCATCCCATGACAACCCATACTCACTCAATCAATTTTTGGCATCCTTATTCACATCATAACCAGAGAAAAATCAATTAATTATCAATCTTGGACCACCAAATTCCGATCCAAGAGGGCATGTAACACCTAAAGAACCAATGTTCTGTTTCCATAAAATGGAAACATTGCATATAATAAATACCCTATCAAATAGTAGGTATTTTATCAAGGAATATACCACAACAACATGAATATTTTTCACAACAACTATCACAACAATATGCAATCAGGAATGTACCATAAATGGCATGGAAATAATGAAGGAAAATTTATTCCTATGACGTTCCTACATGATGAATGAGATGAAATTCCCTCATCTCATCATGTTTCAAAAGAAATAGAACCTTAATAAATGTAATGATAAAATCACAAACATGTTATTTACCAAACACCGAAATCAATTAAATTGTGACAATTGAAAAAAATCAATCAATTGAAATATTCACAGTAACAAAGATTTAGATATATGCGAGTTATCTACTACCAGGACAAACTTATTACCAACTACCTAATCCTTCTAATCCCTATCTATAGGTTCCAAAAAGCATGTCAAATAAAAAAATAATTCATCTAATGCAAGCTTGTAACGTCCCGGATCCAGGTTCTGCAAAAAGGTGCCCTATACCCAGTTGGTAACATGGCCTCAAGTGCATTTCCCCAAACAACAGAGGATGCCGACTAGTAGCGTGACATTTGGGTGTGATAGTGGGGAAAATATTCCTTCATTTGAAGAGTAATACAATGGAATCAATAATAAACACTAGAAAAAATAGTAATACTATACAATAGAAATAAATAGCGGAAGACTAATATTATAAACAACTACATCAAATATTAAATAATGATGTGTGTCACAAGTATCAAGGATAGTAGTCAAAAAATTCACAATGCTGTAAATACCTCACTAAATCCAATGTACAGAAAACAGTAAATAATTCCAATTGCAATGAAAGCCTCATCCTGGTCCCATGCTCTCTATCTCCAACAACAATCAACTAGCTGATATAGAATGGTGATTTACCTTATCTATACATGTAGCCATATTATCTATTGGGGTCCAAAATAATGACTCAAATAGTGTGTAAGACGAATCCTAGTAGGAAACCCACAAAATATAAGTTTCTAACTATATGCGAATATATAAAGCAAGAAATATTCAAAAAGAAGAAATAAAAAAATAAGTACCAAAAATTAAACAACTCTACAGTTTCCAATTACATTCATTCCCATTTATATATTTTTAAAACTATAGAAAAATTAAATCCCGAGATCTAGACTAAACTCCTTATCCGTTGTGTAATGGAAAAACATATTTATTATAATACCATCTAACAAATATGTAATACTGAGTCCAAACTTGTTCTTTTGAATGACATACTCTTCACAATCAATCAATCATTAACTAGGAACCCTCTGGAAATTTTCTCACAATCTAACCCAATAGGTTCAGAATATCATGAACTAAATAACGGTATAAAAACTCTCTGGTAAATTTCAAACAGTCTAACCCTTTTGGTCTCATACAAATGATTAATCCTAGAGGATTCACTCCCCATAAATTCCCACTATGGTCTTTTAATCATAACTACAGACTCTCTGGGGAAGCACCCAACTTCAATTCCACATGTGGTCTCATAACGATATTCTATAGACACTATGTGAAATTACTCACCATAAATCCCCCATAGTTATGAAATGTAAATATAACTGATGTTATGGAGTATTCCTCAACGTTAATTCCCCCTATGGTCTAACTCCACTAGGTTCTCATAGCATTTTGTAATATAATCATGCACAAACAATATCCAGCATCCTAAAGTAATCTTAACTACTACAAGGTTAATCTACTACAATATATACCACATGTATCTAGAAAGAAACAACAAAAAATCAATTCCAACCATATAAGAAAGGCAATGAAACAATGTATGCCGCATAGGCTACCTGGACCAAACACCAAAAAACATTCAAACAAGGAAACAGACCTATGTGTTCTTCCATAAATATGAAACATAGCATAATATATCAATGAAAACTCATAATCTGTTAATAAATATTATTCAGATGATAAAAATATTGAATTCCATAACACGAAATACCCGAATCATGGGTAATCAACACAAAGGCATATATAATTCTTAGAAAAAATCACAATGGAGATAAACAACCTACCTTGATGTTTTACGATGAACACTCATTAAAATATTCCCTTGAATAGGTCTAGAATGTTGTATATCTTCAAAATAGTAAAAAAAAATCAACCTTTGATTACTCGAGGGGGAGGAGAAATCAGTAAGGGAGGCTCTAGTGAAAGAGTGAACTCAATAGTGGGAATCCAATTCACCCAGCCGCACATCAGTCGAAGCTCATACAGAGGAAAGAGATGCACTATAATATTCTAGACCTTATTTAACTCTATTGTACAAGACACCGGATGATTAATCATCTTCTAGAGATGTGACCTGACCTTGGTCCAATTAATCAAATGACAATAAAATTGCACAGCATGTTCATTTAATGTAAACTCCGTGTACATGACTTAACAGAATGATAATTTATGTGGTCCACACAGACATGTACTCCGTCACTACATGACCAATACAGAGCTACCCACATCAACTAGGTACACAACATGAACTAAGGAGAACACATCGTGTAGATAGAAAAATAAAAAATTCACCCCCTTTCTTGAAAAACATCTGAAATCATGATTCATACCTGAAATAATGATTCATGTTTTTACATTTTATAATTTTCATTGAGAAAGGGAAACTGAGTCCCTAGTAAATTAGACCTTTTGAAATTAGGTAAAACGTTCTATTGTCGATTATCGATTGGAATTTTCATAAATCCTATCAATGTTACAAGATATTTTCTATTTAAAATTGTTATGAATGTATGTTCAAGAAAAAATTCATGTTCTCAATTATAAATAAATAGAATTGAACGATGTTCTATCTTAATATAAAGATCATATCCAAATTCATAATAATAGAGTAAAATTACAGAGGAATCCAATGATATATCTAGTAATGGTAATCTAGAATGATAATAAAATAGATGAAAGTATCATGAGAACAAGACGATGTTATGAAGAAAAAGCACCGTAATTTTTTAAATAAGTAAAATCAATGAACATTTCAATGATGATGATTTTTAGGTGGGAATAATGTAACACCCATGCCCCATGAGGGAATCTAGGGTGGTAGAGGTTTAGGGGTTTGGGCAGCAGTTGTGGGGTCGTGTCACTAGACTAGTTTATTTTCATTGTGTGTGTTGTAATACAAACGGTTAAATGGAACAATCTAACACCTGATCCACAATTATAGTATCTGAACATAATATTCATATATATATATATAATAAAATATAATTATAAATATTTCTATGAATTATAATTATAATTTTATAGGATAAATATATATTTTAAACTTACATGGTAAAAATATTCACTGGATAATTTTAAAAATTTCTCTTATAAATAATCCGATCTGAATAATTGAAAATGAAGTATTCCAGTATTCAACCTTTGAAGAAGAATAATTGAATATAATATTTTTCAATTAATATTTTATTTACTTTCAATATGATACAAATAAAGATAAAAATATCTGGATGTAAAAAATTATATTGTTTAAAAAAATGTTTTAAAACAATTATAATGTATTCTAATTTTCATTAATTAAAATAATATTTTATTATGATGAATTTGATAGAAATATATATTTTATATTTCTAGTTAGGTGAATTTAAATCCATATAAAGATTATTAATAATCATATTGTTAATATAAAACTATTTTATGCATCTAAAAATTATTTCTAGAAAAACATTGTTTCGACACGATCCGTCAGTTTCATGTGAACTATATTCTTCCACTTTATTAATGTGAATTGGATAAAATATAACCCATATATTTAGTAAGAATAGTTATTAATTGGTAAAAATATTAATTTTTTTTAATAAATAGTAGACTAGTAATAATTAATTGCCATTGTTAACAATGAAATATGGTTTTGAGGGTTTCCTGCTCTATTGAAAAATTATTTTCAAACCAAAACATAATATTTTTTTATATATTTTATTTCATATATATAATTTATGGAAAAAAATTATATAATAAATCTAATTTTATTTTAGGATTAATGAATAAATTAAATAGGTTAAAACAAATGTTACAGTTGTTAAAAATGGTAAAACTGGGTAACCTTGGTGGTAAAGGAAATAAAATATTTTAAAAAATTATATTTTTATTAATGGATGTGTAAAACGACCTTATCAAACCTCTAATCCAATATTTTTAAATTTTTTGGCACATGGGTTGATTCTAACTTCCCAATAAGGAATAGTTATGGGTAATTACCAGACAATCAATTATTCTTCAATTATAAAAGGGTAACCCTCCTCTCATTTATTAACACCTCTCAAGACATGTGGATCTAAAAAAAACATTAATCTACCAAATAATACTCATAGACATTCTAGATGTTCATTAATTCCTAAATGTACAAACCTATGTTTTTTAATAAGAGATCCAATAGAGATTCTTCTAGGATAAGGTAATACACTTCACTAAGCTCTTTCTATTTTAATTATTCTATTACCACTACCAATTATGTAATAAAACATAAAAAATATTTATACATGTATATGACATATAATGAGTTTCTATTAGGTTTATGAAATAATAATTATTGGTCTCCTTCTCCATCAAATAGGGAGTAAATCCATTGCTCGTGTATATTACGAACTACATTCTCACCAACTGATGTATTATTTTTTTGAACACCGACTCACAAAGATATTCAAAATTATGGAAACATGGAAATATAAGAAACATACTAAATTATATCAATTCAATGAAACTATTATATCATTAAATTATTAATCCATTCACACATTAATGGAATTATATTATCGCTCATGAATAGGTACAATGTACAATCACCATGAAGCGATGTGGTTCTTTTTCTGTGTATAAAATTGTAGAATGATTATAAAAAATTAAATAAATATTAAATATTAAATTTATATCTTGAATATATTCCAAGGTATTGTGGATCTAAATCTTGTTCATAATAACTAGAAATTAATCCATAAAACATGTATGATAAATCAAACCGGATAACACCCAGAACAATAGAAATAAAGAAATGTGATTAATGAACTGATATTAAGATTTTATAAATGGTCCATAAATTATGTAATTTATATTAATATTTTTGTGATATATATTATGAACATAATTAGAATAATAATATAAGTGGATAAATCAGGTTCAACTAAAAAGATTTAAGAGGTTAGAGATTTCGTAACATTTTACACCCAATTTAGACAGATTTATCAATATACACCTATTCACTTTTACGTTGTGAATATATTTCCCCTATGATATATTTAAAATTATTAAAATGTTATTTAGGATGATTAATATTTCAAATCATGTCAATTATTTTGGTGGGTAAAAAATTTAAATGTTACCATGGAGGTAATAATAGATTTTATAATGACAATTCCCATTGGAATTGTTTTTATTTCCATTTATGTATTCATATAAATTAAACTTCATAATCTCTTATTCTTTTTTTAGTCATTAAGAATTTAATATATTTTCAATATTTTATTCCATACTTTTCTCTTTATGTTATATGAATCATGAAAAAATGATTTTAAAATAAAAAGTAGTTTTATTTCTATTTTAGTTGGATATCTTTTTCATCCATGCACATGATTTTGATATTTTTTAAAAGAATATTCCATTTATTTACTCTAATGTTTTAAGGAAATATTATATTTTAATTGAATTTGAAAATATATTTTAAAATTTTATTTCTAATATTTTCTAATGGGATGTTTTATTGTATTTATATAAAATAAAAAATGTATCGTTTCATTTAACATATTCATAGATTACAGACTTCCACACTCCAGTAACTATTTTGAATTTTTTTGTTTCTTATCATTGATTTCAATGGTTTAATATGAAATTTATTTATGAAAACATATTTTAATTTTTCAATTTCATCCCATTTTTTCCTCTAGAGTAAGTGATTTTATTAAGAAACATATTTTCTCATTGAATTAATTTTTATCTCTTATATCATATTTATTTTTTTACCATTATAATCTCTGGAAACATTCACTTTTTTATGATCACTATACATTATATTTCCCTTAAATATCCATATTATGAAACATGGATATTCTTATTAATAAAACTGTAAATCATTTCTATATAAGATGTTTTACATTTTAAATTATTTGATTTATTTTTTTAAATATTGATAATCCATATTTTTACTAAATATAGATATTTATTAAGAATAAATATTGTTCATTAATTAGTTCTGTAATTTATTATATGATAAATTAATTGGAAATATTGGGAGGAGTGTGGACATTAATTATATATCCTACAGATTCATCAATACTTCCCATGAGGAAAATCAATTCTCCAAATTTAATAAATTTTTACCCATATTTTAATATTTTCATTGCAAAAAGAATTTATATTATAGAAATCCTATTTTATGATATCACAAAATACAATATTATTTATTTCTATATTTATGAATTCAATTATTAATATCCACTATATTATTTTATTGAAATTATCCATGGACTCATTTCATTTTCAATTTATTGATTCAAAGGAATGTTTCTTCAGTAAATTTAAATTTCATGCTTGATTATTCCTTATATACTCATGATTTATTCCATTTTATGTAAATAATAATTGGAATTTGAGATCACCCTAATATTTTTAAATTTTCACATTATATGGAAAATAATTAAATGAATGAGGTTAATCATTCCCACTGTTTTCTAGTACTATAATTTTTTTATCGCCAATGTAAAAATTGGATCCTATATATATAATTCTTTCCAAAACTAAAAAACTAATTGATCCTTAGGTATTTAACTCATTATATCTATAATAATGTAATAATGTAGACACTAACTCTGGGATTTCATATTCAACATTGTTATAGGATATGAAAATTTTGTTTTGAAATATAAAATAAATTTTATTACATACTTTTTCTACAATAATGGAAAAATATTTTTTAATAATATCAATTGAAAAATATTTTATTAATAATATATTACTTATGTTCGTAAATTTTTAAACGTGTTTTTGTTAAATTCAATGTAGTATTTTTTTGAAATTTGTATTTTTAAAAATTAGCACATCCATGAACTATTAAATGAGATTATAAAATTATAGGTTATTTTTATAATGTGATATAAATTAAAATGTTGGTAAAAATTTAAACTTTTACTACTCACTTAATAAATTTAATGACTCTATTTTTCCCATATTAGACATTTTAATCATTAAAATTGTACTTTCGAAGCTATAAAATGAGTTAGCATTTGATTTCAAGGCCTAGAGATTCCCGGTATAAATATAACATAAATATTAAATATATTATTTCAAGAACACATCTAATTTTTAATACAATAGAATAACATATAAAAGGGTCTCATATGGGAAAAGTGAGACCATCAATGAATCTCAAATAAAGTTTTTACCCTATATGAGACATAATTATTGTGCATTTTGGGAGTTCGATTTGAGCATCATCAGGGGTGGTATAATAATTAAATAAACTAATATAGTTATTTAATTAATATTTAATCAATAAACCTAATAATATCTTATATATCCCTAATTTGGAAAATCCTAATTTTTATCCACATAATCATCGGGATTGATAGAGGGATGTTTGTGGAGAATTATTAGGTGATGAATGAAAAAGCATGGAATGATAGTTTGAATGCCAATAAGAGCTTATAAATCTTTCAATTGACTATGACGTCTAATGTTTCTTCATATGCTCTCATTTAAACCCTGTGCATGAAATTTTTATCAATTTTTAATCATGTTTTTTCTAATCCATGATTAAATCATATCAATTCATCTAACAGTTTTATTTTTAGGTTGATCTGGATTTTCAGCTGTGGGTTATCTTCTTATTATTTTGGAAATGATATTTTATTATTATTGTTTATTGGTTCTTAATTTCTTTCTATATTGATAAAGAATCAGATCCAACCCAGAAAATGGTTGAGGTTAGTTTATATTGTGTGTTTTATTCATTTCATTCTCATTCTTCATATGTTTATCACCTATATTTACTTTCACAGATTTTTCTACCAATACCCCTCTGATAATTATTGTTTGAACAATCTATGGCACAACATATCCTCACCATTATTTCCGATTCATGATCTATTGGGTAAATGAGGTGCAAGGATGAAAAATGGGGATTAATGGTGGATCCTGATCAGATCTGTGTCCCCACCATTTCTTAGAATTGAATGTGGTTATGACACATGGTTATATGAATCAATTCACAATCATATTTGATGTCTATAATAGATTCACTGGTTAAAACATTGGTCATCCATTCATAAATATTCATTTATTAGTGGGGCTGTATGTAGAATCGGTAGTGGTGGAAGTATGGTTGAGACATGTTGAATAGTCTGGATTTTCTATTTAAATATTTACAACATGTATGTTAATAGAGAATAATAGACACTATATAGTCCCTTCCTTTGTTTCATTTTTTTTATTAAAAATATCTCACGCAGTGTGGTCCCTAAGACATGTCCTGCAACCAGGAGATAACAGTTCATTGTGTACTCTAGGGGTACATGGGCATAGATGGGTTTAGAAAAATGGGAATGGCAAGAGTAAATGGGAATGTTTATATACTCCGACATAACTACAGTAGTTGGATATAGTTAGGTACACATATACGAATAGAGTACATAGAATTTGGAAGATGTTACTTGCTGATAGCCAACCATCTTCTATACATTGGGTATTCTAAAAGAACAAAATATTTCATAGAGAAATAAATTACGTGTGATATATAAATACTTGAGAAGACCTGAAGTACTCAAGGCATGAAATTTACTACATATACACGATTTTTAGATTTCCAAAAAGAGTTTTAATACATTATTCTCTTTAGTGTGGACCTATTTCGCTAGGCCGAAATCCCCTGGTCTATCCACATGAGGGTAGAGTGAGGAATTAGGTTTATAGAATATGATGTGATCCCCACAATGATATTACTCTTTGTTAGAGTTTTAGATTCCCATAATTTTTTTCAGAATGAGATACCCTATGATCTCATCTTATTCTCCCCTATTTGGTGATTTAGGGATCATTGTGATCATCTTACACAGGTTTAAGATCCCATACATAGTTGGATATTATAGGAATTTTCCCTCATACCATAGAAACCTTAAGAGAGATCCCATATCTATTATTGATATCATTGTATTTTTAGTGTGTAGATCATTGTTGGGGCTTAATGAGAACAACTTCTCATTTTAGATCCATCTGTGATAGCATGTCTCATGGAGTGTGTTCATGCGGATGAGTCTTACCATGAAGCCTCAAGTATAACCTAATGTATGACTGTATTGTTGTTACTGCATTGATAGTAAGTTAATTTTTGGATAATATTTGATTTCTTTTATTTTTATGTCTCATATTAATTCTGTCATACCATTGGGATTATGATATTAGTAATATCTTTAGACTTTATGGTTTTTGATTTTGTGTTTTCCATTAGGGTATTATTATGCACACCCTTTCATAATATTGTCCCCCACAAGTTGTTTATTATGATTAATATAGGACCTTTTGTGGTGTCTTGGGAGAACTTGGAGTAGGAACAACATTGTGAGATAGACTAACCATGGTTCATACCATGTGTTACATTTGATTGTAGTACCTTATTTCATAGCTTGTTGGATACTATTATTGTTATTGGTGGGAATATATTTGTACCATGTTATTTCCAATTCACATTTCATACTACGATTGTGGGGTATATAAGGATGAATTTAAATAGTATCTATTTTACTACAAATTTCATCAATGTATGTGTATTTAGATAAGTTATCTGGTCTCTAGGTACCTTAGTCTATTGACTCACATGTGCATGATATATGTACTACTCTCTTGCCTTAATCTCATAAAATAATGAAGGTTGCTTTAGGGTCTCACGAAAAGATTACTAAAATCCATGTGTGCCCTAGTGGGTTGGGTCATTAGAGAGTGGTATCATAGAAAGGTTCATATTGAGACCAATATTTTTAGATTTTATAGATGTGAGTTTAGTTTGGTTACTAGGTAAATAGTGATAATGTGTTTTTAGTTTGTCTCATAGTCTATAAAATATAGTATTGGTAAGGGAAAAATGTATCCTTCCCTCAAGACTCATAAAACAATCTTTTTTGCATGGTATATATACGAATTTATTATAGTGAAGGAATTGGTACATGCACCATATAAGAATAAGTTATTGTTTTGATGTATTTATAATGTCTTCTCTATAGATATAATATTTTATAGTTGTAAATATTGATTTTATTTATGGGTAAATTCACAATGATATATAGATAGTATTCCACAATTGTATCATGATGATGATCATGTTAGTGAAAGGTATTTAGCATAATTTTATTTTCAATAGGTGTACATCTAGGTGGCTTTCATTTCCTTCCACCACCCATGGATCTTGTAGGTTGTGGTAGAAGTACTTTTTATAGATGGGTTTATTATGACCGCAATCAATGTATTTTGAGGTAGAGACCACCCTGTAATTTAGGAAACCCATACCCATGAAAAAAAAATATTGTGGTATTCACCCATGTTTTATACCATGTGGAGAAACCACCATATCAGATGGTGGTCCAAGTTGAAAGTATTCTTCAAGGATCTACTGGGTGATGGTGGATTCTTGTGAATGAAAAACAATATGTGGTATTTATACCTTTGATATAGTTTGATCATATATTTAGGGATAATTTCAATCCTATCTCAATTTGAGTGGTGCATATCTAGGCGCTTCTAAAGATTCAACAAGGTAGAATGGGTATTTCAAATTGTTCATTGAGGTTCATCAACCACTCATGATACTCGCATGATATGGTTTAACATCCAGCACTACATGAAATGAAATTTGAGTTGGTTATACACTAGGATTGAATGGATAGAGTGTTATCTATTTTTAATCCCACATATTTCGGAGTTCATTATAGGGATTTAAAAATCGAGATCCTTTATGCAGAGAAGACACTGACAGATGGTGATAGTATTGGGAATGTAAGAGCTATGAATTTACTTTATGATAGTTAATTACATTCATTAGGATATGGGTGTTTGTGATTCATCAAGATACAATTTTAGGATTTAGGGAATATAGAACATGTCTCTCAATATTAATTTAGTCAACCAAGATAGATGCATTTTTTCCATTCAATGGTCAGGGACATATTGTGTAGTATTATCTGAACCACCATAAAGCAGTCATAGATACAATCAATGGACCATTATAGAAGAGGCATTGGTAGGATTAGTGAGTTATGAATGGTGGTGGATTCAGAAGTGGATAAGGAAGATTAATAGGTGGTGTTAGAATGTTTGACATATTCCCTCCACCACCCAAGGTGGTCTGTGTAAGGATCATGGAGCTGGTGGATATGTATAAGGAAATTAGAAAACCATTGAGTTTTACAACATTGAGGATATAGATATGATAATAGGTATTTTATATTAATTATAAACTTTTTCTTAAATATTATTAGACAAATGAAATAACGAATCTATTATTTCCACTTACCTTGTTTGAGATCTAGGGATTCTGTTGGATGCTTAGGCTCAACCATTGCAGTAAGAGACTCTTACAAGAGGGGAATAAATAATCATAATATTTTTCTGATAATGTGATATGACTCTAATTGGAAGGAATATATTATGGAATCTATTATTATTAGAGATGAGGCCATACAATTACGTATTTGGTATGGACTTGTTATCCATATTTCATGCCAACGTTGACTATTTCAAGTGGAGGATATAGTGTATCTATTTTAATGGTATGGGTTATTCATTAGATGGTGAGAGAGAAACCTAGATAAAGCCATATGGGAATATACATAGGAGGTTACAAATTATTAATCCTTAGAGATCTATTTTTTTCCTTAGCCAATTAGATGATATACGATTTTAGTATCCATTAGTAGTGGATGAGTCTGAATATGTCATTATAGATAATGTTAGAGTCTTATCTCCCCATAAATAAATAGAATTATTCATATACTTGTACATTGAGACTTCCAAGATATCATTTTCAATATATTAGAAGGCTTCATCTACGTATTTTGGGATGATGGTAAAATTAGGGGGCTAATAGAGGAATGGATTTTTCAGAATTAGTGTCACCCTAGGAAGCACCTTTATTTTTATACAAGAAGATGGATACTTGTTTTTCCTTATTTAATGATTAATTTAATTAACATGGCTATAAAGAAAAATAAGTATCAATGACCAAGGATCAAAGAACAATTCATCCAGTTTAGATTTTTGAGGTGCTTCTTAAAATAGACATTATTTCAAGCAATCGGTAGCTCTTAGTAGGGGATGTGGATATACATATGATTAAATTCTGATGTCACTAACATAATTATGTGTACATTTTGTTTCAATTTATAAACATGAAATTCCCAATTGTGTTTAGGGAACTCATCAACTGGATCATTCATCATTTCATAGAATAGTATATAGTGGTATTCATAAATGAAATCATTGTGTAATAATCATTATAGGAGGAAAATTAGAGAAACATGGGGTGGTACTAGAAATACATTGATAACAATAGATATTTGAGAATCCCTAAAAGTTATAGGTCTATATAATTTGACATGTAATCTCATGATAGGGTGTTTTAGTCCACCCAACTAAGGTTGAGGACATTCTTTATTGGTATACACTTATTTGCATGAATGATGTGTAGATAATCTAGGTGATGGTAGAAAATTAGAGACAAATCATGCCAAATTTAAAGAGTTTATTGATTCCCATGAATACTATGAACTATAAATATAAGATTTTCATTTTGATGACGAGGTTCTGTTTGGATTTTGGCGATTTTGGAAGAGTTATATGAGTTCCCCAATATTGATATTTCTAGAAGAGGGTGTTGAGAATGTACTGTTCTATGATACCTCATAGACCATATTTGGTTGTGTTTTAATGCATTTGTATTTAGTGAATGAAAATGGGTCCCAAAAGTTGATACCACTTGATCAGAATTATGTGAACCAGGATCTAGATCTAGCAGTGGTTATCTTTGATATGAAGATTTAGAGACACTAACTTATGATTGATGGGGTTATCACATATTTTGACAATAATAATATTTATTATACCTTCTCATGTAATAATAATAAGTTTATATTAAGGAAATAGATATATTTTATCAAGGGTTATGAATTTTAGGTTTTATATAATACCAGTTAGGGGAATATGGTAGCAGATTCCCTCAGTAGGAGATCTTGTTTATAGATATTGAGAATGGAATTAGTGCAATTACCCTAATTATAGTTATCCTTAGTAGATGAGTGTAACATACAAAGTATGTAATGAATAGTATATATTCTTATCTATGTATACTTATGAATTAGATAGTGTTTTAGAGGCTTAAAATGAAAACAAATCCAATCTTAAGCATTGAATACACTAATATTCTTACAAGATTGTTTTACTGCCTTTTGATGGCAAAGCATTATTTTTAAATCAATAATTTGACAATTTTATAATCTCTATTTGTCAATATAAACTTATTATTTATTATATGGACATTGAAATTTACATTGGATAATTTTTTGGTATTTTTCTGACAATGTTAATTTTTTAATGAATAGTGAAAAATACTGCATTTTACATCAAAACAACTTTTTCACCTAATTTAATTTTATGGTTAGATTATCTTATTAATTGGTTTTAAACTGTAAATAGAATATATTTTTAATATGTAATCCAATTGTGGTCATTGTAATTAATTTCACTTTGGAATTGGGCATAAACAAGTGCCAAACCTTTCATAGATATTATTTCAAAAAACCCCACTATTTGTTTTGACAACGGGAATTATTTTTTAATTATTTATTTCAATATATATGTTTGGAATTTTGTAAAATGGATTCCATATTTGGAATCATATGGTCCAAATTATGTAATTAAGCCTCTTGTTTTTTGGACATAATGAATAGTAACGACGGTAATTACCTTTAATTATCTTGATTAATGAGTAATCAGATAGTTAAGGATAATAAAATAATATCATAATAATAACAAAATGACACCAAAATGTTTCCTAATGCTATTGGTTGTCTCATTTCCGACCATGGAATGCCTTGTGCCAAACATGGGAACCCCATGGAATCACTTTTGTGTGAAAGTGGCTTTTTATCTTTTTATTTTTAAAGAAAGTTAAATATAACAAAGAATGTATCACCTGGGTAAACCATTTTTAATTTTTCCTATATAAATTTTATATTGGACTATAAATATTAATTGTAAAGCTAAAAATACTTCCTACATCATAGTATTTTTTATATAATTTTTAGACATTAAATAAATTAAATTATTTATGACATCATAATGATGCAACGATTACCTCATTAATGAACGATTTAATTAAAATGAAAAGATATTGTAAAATCTAAGACTTACTGTAACACCCGAGACTTTTAGGTTATATAAATCATCAAAGGAATCTTTTTCTACGTAATACTTTCTTGGCTTGCTTTACACGAAATCGCGACCTTCCACGATAGCTTGCGTCGTACGCAATACTGAGTTTCACTAAACAACGATATGCTATTAAAATATTATTAAAACTAGCCGTTGTGAATAGTAATAACCACTTTTTAAAATTTTATAAATTTTATTTTTCAAAATGGACTTCATTTTTGGATTCAGAATATCGAAATTTGCTTAGGGTGAAATTTTGGTATTTTTCTGAAAACTTTCATTTTTTGATGAATAGTGAAACCACTAAGTGGTAGTTAAGAAACTAAATTTTTCATAAAACATAATTTTACCACTTCTGTGAATGGAATTTCGAAAATCCGAGAGACACGGGTAATATCACGGACTAAAATGCGGTTCAATGAGATGAAAATAATTTTTGGTGAATAGTAACTGTTTAATTTTTTTTACCGCGGTTAATAGTGAATAGGGTAACTAAGGGTTAATATGATATTACTATTACCCTAACACATGTCCTAATTCTATTGGATAAGTGTAATTCGACCAAAAACAACCTTATGAATATAATATGACCATTTAGGTCCACTTGGATTAGATTATGGCATTTAATATTATTTTATTTAATGAATAGTTAAAATAGTTAAAATCAAAGTTTAATAAATAAAACATTCTTAATATGGGTTTATACATAAGATAAATTCAATTATAAATATTCATTAGAAAGATAAAAAGATTTCCTACATAATTATAGTATATTTATAATTTTTAGACTCTAAATAAATTAATTTATTTATGACACAACGATGATGCAGTATTTACTCTTTTAATGAAATGTTAAGATAATTGATGTTATAAATGCCCATATAAATGTAATTTGAGACTTTTTATGAATTCCACTAATTTTCTAGGTTACTAAGATATATTACTGTTGATTTAATCAACTTGGTTCGAACATATAATTCTGTTATGACTTTCAAAAAAATCATATATCAAATAGTGTCAAAATTGACACAAAATAGTTTTTAAATCAAATATTATATTCTTAATTGTTATTTTATTCCTAAAAATCTAAGGTTTGGGCAAATGACATAGATAAGGATATATATTTTAATAATAAACAACTTGGGGTTATTTTGGCATGTTATAGTATGTGTATTAACCATATAGTGTAAGAAAACAAAAAGACACGGTAAAAGTTAAATTATTTAACTTAGAGTTAAATCTAATTGATAAGGTTAAAATAATAACCTAAACTTGTCTAAATCCTATTTTTTGATAGAATTTCGACCCATCCCCACTTTACCTTCGAAATAATACCCTTAGGAACCATTATAAACCGTTTTTGACTTTAATATAAAATAATATTTTGAGATATTCCTAAGGTGCCCCTCTCCCCCTTATAAAAGGGCACCTCCTCCCCCTCTTCCTCACACCACATTGAGCCTTCAAGCTCGGCCAACCCCTGCCACTTTCTCCTCTCCACTTCCCTAGAGACATACTAGAGGTTCTGGACTTCTTCAAAGACCCATTATAGTGCCCTAAAAGGAGGTCTCAAAGAAGCACTTCAAAGAAGAGGTAAAGCCCTTTACCGATTATTTCATCTTTATTTCTTCTTCCACTTCTTCTTCTTAGGTTGTTTCATTATTAATTAATAACTTCAGTATCACTCATATACTGATATGTTATTATAAGTATGAAACAACCCTATTTCACCATCTATCCATCCTACGGAAAAAGAAATCACCGCGCGTGCGTACGTACGGAATACCGTCTCCACGCCGTGGTGTAATCTATTTTATACCACCACCTTACTTGGATGGGTATAATGGTGTATATAATAACTATATATGACTATTATAAAGTGATACTGATTCTTAAATAGTATACATACACTCCAATACAATTCCACGATCATAGGAATGATATCATCACTCGTGCGTACGTACGGAATACCGTCTCCACGATGTGATGCGACTCGTTCTACATGATCTTCATTTCATAATTATTATATAAATGAATTGAATGAATTAATATGATATATATTACACTAATACCATTCTGGAAATTAGGTATCTATATCCTAAAGATAAGAATATGAATTTATTCTTCGAAACAACCATAAGAACAAAAAGTTATAAACACCCGAATAACAAGTAGCAATGAAATATTACAACTGAGAAGCTAAGAATATGGCCATATATGATATCATAAAAATAAGTATGATTCTGGAATAATTCAATAACATTATTTAAATCATTATACAGGAGTTTCGGACACTTACAAAGCAAGTCGGACCTAAGGTAAGGGAAATATCACAATCTCATTTTTATCCGAGATTGTTTATACTTTGGTATTTACTGGGGTGTATTTTATCATCCAAATCCATGTTTCCTCAATATGTAATATTATTTCCATCCAACTACAATTGTTTAAATCCAATTTTACCCTTAGGTGGGTTTTTAGTAAAAGATATGAAAGGAATCTTTTGTCGTTTTTCGTACGAGGTACTTTTTGACTTTTCCGACAAAAGTACGAGAAGAATGTTTTTTTTACTTAAACAACACGAATGGATTTTTACGGTTTTATAAAGCCTTATTTTCATGAAGCTTCCTCCAAAATATTTCATTAAAATTTTCAATAAAATATCTTTCTTTTAAAATTGCATGATGTTTTGTCAAAAAAATTGATTTTGAAGAAGAAAGGATATTTTCCTCAAGAAATCATTTCAAGTGTTTTATCAAAATTATTTTCCATATAAGATAATAAATGGTTCTGTTTCTATCCATATTTTTACATTGATTTGACTATGTTGTGATGGAATTATGTTTATGAATTCCTTTATCTTATATGAATGGTTTTATGATGTCATGTTGTTTAAGAATCCCATTTTTATTACATGGGTTATGCAATGATGTATGATTTATGATTTTGTGGAACACATAATGATGGTATCATTATGAGATGGGTGGGACCTCTATCTCCCTCCAATGCATTGGGTAATGATTTTATATCTCATGAGTTAGACATGGCTGGAATGGTAGGTTATACCGGTTCAGTGAAACATGACTGAAACGAGGGTGACTCGGTTCAGAAAGGGACTTTGTCCACTAAGATAGTCTTGGCAATGAGTCTTGACTAACAAAAATGATTCTCTATGATTATGTGTGTATGCCACAAAGTTTCATGTTTTATGTTATGATTATTGTGATTACATTTCACTTCCATGATTTATCCCATGTTATGAAATTATGATCTCTTTTGTAGGGTTTTATTTCCAAAAGTTATGTGCTTATGTATACAATGTGATTGACCTTTCTTTTATTTACCCTTACTGAGCATTTGAGCTCACCCTTTTGTATCTTTTATTTCCCAAGTTCAGGAAGAAGGTTATTAAGTAGGATATGCCAAAAAGGGACTCTAGATATGATGAAATAAGTGGGATAAAAAGTTGATGCTTTATGAACCAGTTGTTTATGTTTCCCAGTTTCTAAAGACACTATACCTATACGGTCCTTTCGTGGTTTTATTATATGTTGTAATAAGTATGCTTCAATTTTGAAGTATTAACAATGTATGTAAAGTTTGGGTCGTTATACTTACACTTCCCAAAGACCTATTGGATGAGATTATTTCGAACCCTTTTCACCTTATCCTTGAAATACATAAATGTGGGACCTTTAAAATCTGAAACTCAATTGAAAATAAAGTATCCTATTATAACCTTCCAAGAGTGCTCGTCCACTCCTCTTATAAAAGGCCCCCACATCTACCACCTTACCCACATCCCTCAAGCATTTGGCTCGGCCAAACCCTACCCATTTTGTCTCTACAAATCCCTATATTACTCCTAGAAGCCTCACTTTGGGCAGAAGTCCTCCCAAGGAAGCGTTTGAGCTCAAATCAAATAGAGTTGCCCGTTTTAAAGGTAGTGTTTTATCTTGTGTTCTTATGTTTAATTTTGCTTCTTGAACCCCCTAAACTCTTTTTATTTCTTTATTTTGTAACAAAACCAGTATCTTAAATATACTAGGATGTGTTTATGTGAATGCATAGAGCTATAATTACACACACCTACGTCTTATGGTTAAAGAACATACAGTTTCTGTGGATGGTATATTTCTGCCTCACGAAACGATGATTGTTCAACACTCATATAACACCTTCAAAGGTGGACATTAAGATGTAACTATATTTATATATGATATATAATATTTTTATGTTTTAATTAAACTTCTTAATTTTTCATTTATGGAATACCTTTATGGTTTCCATTATGGGTAAACGTGATATCTTCATTTTTGGATGTGCGGACTACCGCCCCCTCAAAGTGATTTGATTCGTTAATGCCATATATGGGACGTATGAAGGATGGAGTTTAAGTTATTATATATGATTTTATACTGGAATTATAATATACCTTTATATCATTATTATTTCTTTTCATTAATGTATGAGATAGAAATGAAAGGAGCGTTCATGTGTACGTACGGCTTACCGTCACCATGAACGGTGCATTTCATTTCTTATCCCCAAATGTAATGTACTATTATAAGTACATGTATATAATGGATATATATGATGTATGTTACATCTAAATGATGAATATAATTCTGGAAAAAAATATACATATCTCTCATTTAGTTCTAGTTCCATTAATATGACATAGAAATTAAAAGTAGTGTTCATGCGTATGTACGGCTTACCGTCTCCAAGAACGGTACATTTCATTTATTACCTCTAAATGATTATGTAATATTATAAATGCATGTATATACTGGATATACATGACATATATGATATCTAAATCATGAATATAAATCTTTATATAATGGATATTTTACCACATCAACAACTTGTAATTATAAAGAGTTAATTTTTGACTCAAGTACCAATGATAGACAAAACGACCATTATTAACATAAATAATTATATAGTGTTCATAACATGGTAATAAGTGATATAAAAGTTATAATGAACTTGAAAAGGGTTCTTATGAAAGTAGAAATTAACTCAAGTTTATTATTCAAGAGATTAAAGAGTGATCGAGTCAAGTCGGACCTGAGGTAAGGGAACTTCTTAACCCAATTTCCGTGCTTTGGGTTAATATCCTACTTTCAAATTATGCCATGATATTATTATGTCCTATATTTTATTTTTACTTTATTTATGTGTACTTATAGTTAATACACATAATAGATCTATATTATTTTAAAAAAATGATCTTTGTATGGGACTTCGTATCAATCTCCTTTCATTGAGGCATATTTTTGTTTTATACACAACCTTATTTTATACGGTGTATAAACCCCTTTGACTTTTATGTTTATCCAAAAGGAATCCTTTTTATACGAATATTTTTACTAAAAAAAAGGAAATGTTTTTGTCGTACGTATGCAGCGACAACGACTTCTCCACCGCTGTGACAATTATTTGAGTTTCAGCTTCCTCTACAAGCCATACCTTTTTTAAAATGAAAAATAAATATCATGTTTTAATTTTATTTTATTTTATTATTGAAAATGGTTTTCATAATGTTTTTATTATATCAATGTGTTGTATAGATATCTTTTGATTGAAATGTGGAAATGTTATATTTCCTTAATGCATGTTTTATGTGATACGATTATGTTGTGGTTCTTCTCCATTGTTATGAAGACAGGTTGTTCCATGATAAAATAAGGGAGGGTGAGCCCGATATAGATCTCCAATGCATTGGGAAACTTGAAGGGGTTAAACGTTAAGGTTTCTCTGAAGTGATTTAAGGAATATACTGTGATGGGTATTTCAAACGTAACAAAGAGGGTTACTCCCTACATAATAATGTTATGAATGCCTCAAGTTACCTTTATGTCTTATGATTTATATGATTTATTCATGATTTGCTGAGGTATGTTAAAGTTCTTATGTTTTATGAGTAAAGTATGATTTCATTGATTCTTATGTATACATATACTCATGTTTCCTTTCAATACTTTTATATCCCTTACTGAGCTTTTTATGATCATCTCAAGTTTTTGAAATGTTTTTCACAGGTCAAGGGAAAGGTACATGATATGATGATAGTGTCAAGAATGTGTCAAGAATGAATCCATGTTTTATTTCAAATATGTTTCCGTTGATGGGAAAAATTAATACTATCTTTTATTGTAACCACTTTGTTGAAATGTGGGATGTAATGCATGATTTATGATCTAATTCTCTAAAACACTAAATATGAAAAGATCCCCAACATGTATTCTTGAAGTAACTCAAGATTAAGTAATGTTTAAGGATGTGGCCTTATAATGAGGATGGTAAATCTTACTTCCAATTTGATATTTGAACTCCACCACTTCTATAGTGTGTCAAGGAACCTTATCATGGAGATACCAAATGTGAGACCTAACATGTTCGGCTAACAACTTGATGTCCAAAAGATAGATTTTATAATATTGGAGGGAACATTAGACTTCTTTTGAGTGTGAATGATGTCTCTAGTGATGTTGTAATAGTATATTTTTAAATTAATTCATATATTCACCTTGTCAGTATATCCCATTATATAGATGATTCCTCGAGCCTTATACGATAGTTTAGGTGGCCAAGGATGACCAGTGAAGGTTGACCACCAAGTTATAACGGGTTTATCACAACCCATTGATGTTCTAGATTCGAAGTGGGATGGTATATCAATGTAAAGAATGATCCATATTCCATGATCATCTATAGGTCACAATAAAATATGGGAGATCATATAATGACACACCAATTTGGCACAATACATATTTATTCATGAGTAGAGTTATGTAGATTTCGTTGGACACCATCTTGTGATGGAGATAACCCAGATTTGCGTATTTCCATCAATGATCATTTAGATCTTGATTCCTTCTTCATTTAATGATTATATAGATGATTGAAGGAATACATTGGAACTAAATAGGATTTGAAAATAGTGTTTCCAACCCAAACTGACTGTCATATTGAATACACCATTAGATTGTATGATATATGATGAGGGATTTTGTGTTAGGTTAGAGTCATGGTTGGGAGGATTACCTTCTAATGGTGGAGTTTATGTAGAAAAATAACTACCATCCCACAATAGTTATGACACAATTCTTGGATATGTATGAGAGATCCTAAAAGTATCCACCGTTTTAGAGTGATTTAGATAAGTCAGCACTCATGAAACCAATGATGGTGCGAGGAATAATAAATATATATTATATAATATAGAATTGGATAAATAATTTTCATATTATTCAAACTTCATATACAAACATATGATGAAGTCTATTATAGTTCAAGTAGGTAAAAACATATTCCAAAAGGTCACACCACAATGTTGATTATGATGAATTGGAGATTTTGTAAAGTTGTCTCTGATTTTAAGTAGCCTTTTCCAAATACAAAGTATATTTTTTGAGGTCGTGTGTCATTTAGCCCTACAATTAATGTTTTATCAGATACATGACATCTTCCATGTAGCACAATTGGGTATGGAGTCGATTCATGTTATTAACTAGGGAGAGTTAGACATATAGGATGATGATGCCTTTTCAAAGTACCTGATAGATATTGAGTATTGGTAGGAGAGGAACCTGTATGGGAGATTATTCCGTTGGTGCACCACACTTGAATATTTGTGAGAAAACATGGTACCAAGAGATCTTTATGTGGGCCATGGAAATTAACCTTTTTGAGTATGATTTTTCTCTATAGGTAAACAATTATAGAGGTAGAGAGAGTGTAACAACTCTATTTTCTTATAGTAATGATTTCTATGAAATTAAATTATATTTTCAAATTTTCGTGCTATGTTGACATTTGATTTTATGTTTGAGAGATTCTTGGTCTAGATATAATATAAAAATTAAATATATTATATCAAATACAAGGATTTCTTTGGAAATAACAAAATAAATCCTGAATAGAGTGTTTTATTAGAACATTGTGACCACAATTGAATATGGAATTTGGGTTTTATGCCTGGTGTCATATAATATTTGTACATATTATGTGTTTATATTTAAAATTTTCTTGGGAGAATAATAATTAAATAAATTAATATATTTATATAATTTCTATAATTACAATATAATCATAATTCATTACAATATAATCATTATAATTTAAAACACCTAATGTTAGCCCATTAATCGTAGATATGTTAAATGTCTAATGTATGTGGATTCTCAGGCAATCAATGATAGAGTATTGATAGAAAATTGGGATGCCAATAAAATATTTTGGATCTCTCTAATGACTACGACATGAGGATATTCTGCATCAGTGATTGATTCAAGAATGTGTAAGGGATTCTTATTTTATTTGTTAATACTCATTAGTTTATTCCATTTTGAATGAAAATGAATTCCACGAATATATTGCTTCATAGATCAATCATGATATGTGGGTGTGGGTTATGTTTACAGGATTTGGGATTTTATATTGGATTACATCTGTTTATTTGTTATTCTATTGTCAATTTCATATATTTGAATTGAGGCCAACACAAAAATAGATATATTGTATTCCGCTAGTGTTATTGGTTAATTTGTTTCTCTTTTACATACATGTTATGTGGAATAATATATTTTGGTTAATGATGGGAAAAATATATAGGGTATTTTTTATACATGATTTATATTTGGGGCTATGGATTTGCACCACAATATTGAGATCATAATAATAAGAGATATAAATGTGAGTATAAAATTGATGGTGATCATAGATGGATCAATATTAGATTACAGTCCCCCATTTTTCAATTTCACATGATATTGTGGTATGGTAAAAAATGAGTAGACTTATTATAGATTTTTATGGCCAAAACATGGTCACTGGTGACACATATACTTGGTAGATCATGGATTCTTGTTTTTTAAGAGGTCTATTGGATGATTCACTGGCCATTGTATAATGGGATAGACACATATTAAAAAATATATTTTTTGTGTAAAATCATGACTACATGGTGTATACTCCACAAAAACACAAACTGTGTGGTTCCATTATATAATGATAGGGTTTACACATTGGGAACAATATCATACACCATGTGGTAACTACATTACACTATATGACCTAGTTCATGCATGTTGGAATATAATCTAGTGGAGCCTAATATTGTAACTACAATATAAATTCTTACTAACAAATTATACTTCTTCCTTTTTTATGTTATAGACTATTCCATTGTTTCTTTTGGTTTGGTGCTACATGTGAAGAAATATTTCAAAAATAGTATGTTTCAATTTAAAATAAAATTTAAAATACCTAGGTGTTATACTTACCCCCTAAAATAAATTACATACTCATAATCCTAATTATCAATTACAAATAATATCTATTGATGTGTTATTTAAGATGAAGGTAAATGAAGGTATTTCTTACAATGTGGTGTTTTCTATAATATCTTATGTACGACATGGAAACATATCATATCATGTTATAGTGTAAGAAAATTTCTTAATCTTTACATTGACCATTTTTTTACTTTTCCCACATTTTCCACAAATGAATAATATTCTTCTCCCATTAAGACATTCCAATGGTTTTTTCATCAATAATTTGTTTCATGTGAAAAATACAATGATATTTACTATATAATTCTTTTCATCGATACTTACAAGAGATTCCATCCTTCTCATGGTTGGCGTGTTTGAGAATTAAATTTTATTCACATTAGCAATAACAATTATTGATATCTTATTTGGACTCATCAAATGATTTATAACTCCAGCTAATACCACATTTGTATTCTCATCGAAACAATAACAAAAATTAACTTTCATATAAATTATTAACTTGGGTTTCCCAAGATCAAAAAATTTCAAAAATAATAGTTAACATATTAGATGAAAAATTTCATTATTAGAAAAATATTAATAATTGAACATAAATTTGTTATTTTCTATGAAAATATCTCGTTCAATATTGATTTATTTTCAATTTTTATTATTTAACTATAGGTCCAACCTATATTTCATTAGGTTTATATCATTAATTAACCTTATAATGAAAATATAATAATCCAAAATTACCATGTACTTTCATAAAATATTCTACAAAATGAAAAACATTGACCTCAATGATCTAAAAATTAAACTCCCCCTTTATACATAAAAATGGATATGATTTAATATAAACTATAATTTATGAATCAATATGTTTTAATTTATGCTATCTATGAACATTATACTATTAGGTTATCTAACTAGTATATCTAAATACTTAATCATTTTTATTTAGGTGTACATATATGATCTATATCATGTCCCTTGTGAGTGTATAGAAAGGTTCACAATATTAGGCCCACTAATTCTCAACTGAGTTGAGATTGAGTATATAATAAAATATATATTTTGAGTAATTACCCATTGTTCAATCATTTCCATAACCACATGCACCTTCCAAAATCAATACTAAGAAGTTATTTTAATGGGAACCACAAAATAATTACTTTAAAATAATTTAATTATTATATCATATAAATATACTTATTCCTATAGTTTTATTTAAAATTCTATAATCCTAATTCTGAAAGAACATAATATACAAATTGTTACCACAAATAAAATAATGGTTTATCTCTCCCTTTTAAATTTTGACTAACCTTATGTTATAAACTAGAAATGGCATTTACACCTCCGATTTTTTCTATAATTAGGGACATCCTACACTATAATGTTATCTAAATACTCTACTAACATCAATTGTGATGCCATAAACCTAAAATATTGTAATATGGTTATCATAAACACATAAATTACATATTATCATTAAAATTTCCCAAGGAGACCAAATTTTACATATCAATAATTCCAATATCAAAAAATTTATTCTCATAAATTATATGTACCTTTATGTCTTATAGTTTGTTATTGAGAATAATGAAAAATCATCAATTAATGATGATAATTTCGTTCATATAAATTGATATTTCCTTCCACTATAAATGAAACTGGTTGATTCATATTAATTCTCTAACATATCCTATAAAATCATGACATATGCTACTATTCTAGAGATATCATGTGTAATATATTTTTTCTTAAACTAGATTAATGGTAACCTTAGATGGGTGAGCCCAAACACTCAACAAGGGAACATTTATATAATAATATTTCATAGAATGAATTATTTGTTATGTAAAAATACTTCTCAAATAATTCCATATAAAACAAAACACAAGCATGAAATAAATAAATGGATGAAATAAAAATAAAAATAATCCAAATGATAATCATAAAAAATAATGGCGAGGGAGTGAATAATTTATGATGTCTTGATCTTTACCATCAATCCCTCAACCATGAAATCATCATTTCCCTCAATGTGAACCCAAGACATTATTATTTTATTCATGGTAATAACCAATACAACATACCTGTAATTGTAAGCCATTCACTAAATTAAAAAACCACTAGTCTCATGAACCATTTAATGTATTAAGGGGATGTATAATAATGGGTCCCCCCTATCAGTTATTTACTTATAATACAATCACTATAATAATAATTTTAATTTCAATAAATTTCATAGTAAAATTTCCATTTGATTCCAAAAAATTCTATACTGAGACACATACATATGCCCCATCAATACTTTTTCTACCTATATGTAGGATAAAATTTACAAACACACTTACCAGAAAATGGTGAATGGTTAAACACTTCATATAAAATGATAAAAACAAGGAATTTTAATGGATATTGACATAGATGAAAATATTTATATAATTATTGGTTTATGATATAAATAATGTCTAGGAATGGTGTAACCCGAGAACACATCTACATCACTCCTCAAAATCATTTTAAAAAATATTTCAATATTACATGCTTATCACCTAATCAAGGGGAACCAATTACATGTGAAATCTGCTCCGATAAGGGATACCTCTTTATAATTACAATTCAATAATTTTTTTAACTCTCTTGATATGGATTGAGTTTTATATTCATATTACACCTCAAAATACTACCCCTTTATATTTTGCGTAATCCTTAGAAATTATCATATATTCACCCCATCATAGGCATTTCACACTTGTGATTGGCCTTATGATGATGACAGATAGGTTATATGTGATTACCAATGATCATGGGGAAACTTTAGTGAATTTTAGAGCATATGGTTATCGAGAAATGAAGATATAGAGACATGATCTCTCAATACATGAATTTTATCGTTTATATTAGGTTGGGACTTATTTTTGGTGGTAGTGTATTTTTTTCATTTTAATTTATAAATTATACATACATACTCTTTTATTGTCTACAGGATGTTACATGCATGGTTTATTCTATTTATGTTGATCTTTTATTTTTCTTTTCCATCAATTTACATGGATATGGTTGGGTGTGTCCATATTGGTACATAAGGAAAATGCTTGCCATATTAGTTATTCATTTTAGTTACTTTCACCAATGCCTTGCCTATAATGGTAGACCATGGGTAGTTATTTCTCGTACCGCTATTGGGTTGGGTCCTGATATTATATATAAATAATAAAATCATCATAATTTTATTTATCTTCATAAATTTTTTTTATTTATGTACAAATAATTCACATGATATTTATATTTTTGAAAATTATATATATAATATAAATTTATACTTCACCAATAGTGTGTATCATATCTTACCAATATGTAATATTATTTGATACTCTCATAGAGTATGTTTGGTAATTTATTATAATATAAAACTATGTGTGTCATATTTTTCATTGAGAAATACTCAATATTTGATATATTTTATGTTTTAATAATGCATGCATCATATTGTAACTTATAAAATCAACAATAAACATAGTTTTCTTTTCTAAAAATGATATATGTAATATATTTCAATCTTTTTTTATTATACATAGCATAAATTTTAGTATATATTAGATACATAACATATTAACGTTTTATAAAAATAATAACAGAAATTTTTTCAAGACATATATAATCTGATCTATAGTGTTTGAAAATTTTTAGTTATATAAGTGAAATCCATTTATTAATATTATTTTGACCATGTAAAATACCAATATTTTTGGAGAACTATTTTAAAAGGTTAAAATAAATTTTTAAATATATAATTTTTTATGTGTATAAAATATTGATTTTAATATTTTGAAATAAAATTTTTTAGTTGTAAAAATCATTAATGTAATTAAATAATTATAATTATTTATGAAATAATTTTAACATTAAAATGTAATAAATATACATATATAGTATTTTTGTTCGTTATTTTATTATTCACTAAAAAATTCAACCAAGTTATGAATCTCATAACCCACCTCACCACCATATCATAATTTTTACATGTTGACTAAAAATTTTATATCCTTTTTATTGAAATATTTATAAATTAAATAATAAGATAGTCTTAGTGAATTCCAAAATCATTTATTTTTTCTCAAAAACATAAATACTCTATTTTAATATATATTCAAAATACTAGGAAAAATATATGTAATTAAATTCAGTTAAGTCCATTAAAAAATTTATTTATACTTAATATTTATGTTTTTAGAATTTGTTATTATGATTTTTATACACATATATATAATATAATTAAAATAGTAATTATAATTAAATTTTAGTGTTAATATGTATAAATTCCAATTATGACCTTATAATTCTGTTATTTATATTATCCATTATAAAAATAATTCATTATGTTTTTTTGAAATCATTCATTCAATTTTATTTATTTTCATTGTCATGTATATTACACAACATATTTTTTCATTAAAAATATGATGAATATTTTATTTTAGTTATTCTTTAAACATTAATATCCTCTAGATTTCATGATTATATTTCCTCTACTAAAATTTATCTTTTTTATAACTATGGATTTTGTTGTTGTCTTGATTATAAGATATATTTTTTTGTTGTAGTCCCCTATGTATTTAAAAAGTATTGTGTTTGGTGATAAATATTATAATGGTATGATTATTATTACATAAAACTAAGGTTTTACACTATCACTAGTAATCTAATTTATCCATTGAAATTTTTTCCCTATATTAATGCATTAAATATTATTGGAAATTCATCATCATTGCATCCTTAGGATACCATGTCACTTATTTGGACTTGTGGTTCTTCAAAATTACATACATTATCCATTATATCAAATTATACAATATTTTCACCCTTTTATAAATAAAAAAGAGGATCATACTTCTAGGATATGTTTGGTTATAGGTCAATTTCATTAGTGGTATGTACATGAATTGGGATTGAAGTGTAGATTTTCAATAGTGAGAAATAAAATAATTCACATAATTTTTTAATGTTGGGGGGAATATTCTGATGTAAATACTAAAATATACCTATAATAAAAATTTCAACAAGGCAAAATATAGAGGGTATTATTTTCCATTTATTATCTATCCTTATAAATTTCATCAATGGTGATAATTTCAAAAATACATGGTCCTCTATTTGAAACACCATGTCCATGATTCAATTATTTCTACAGTTCATTTCCTTAATATAATATATCATAAATTTTTTTAATATTTTCATACATTCGTATGTAAAATATTATATATTTTAGTTTCCATTTGGTGTTACTAGATAAATTATTCCAACTCCAATTGGGTTTCAATATTATTTTTCATGGATTTTAATTCAAATTAGAATTTTGGTCTGTCATTTTTCATTATACAGAATGTTATCTCCCTTTATCTTCTCTCTTTTACCTTGTTAGACTCTTCTTTACATAGTTACCTTATAATTAAATTTGTAATGTCCTTGGACGATTCACATCATGATAAATAACAAGACCTGTTATCCTCATTTGATCAGGTGTGCTTCTCCATATTCTAGAGGCTACCAAAATGATTTAAGAGCATATGAGAATGTTGTGATCTAAATATTTCCTGAATAAAAGTGAATCCATATTAGTGTAAATAAAATAAACAGAGTAGATACACTATATTGATATCACATATAAGATAGTTTATGTTACAAAATAATTATGGAACCAAAATTCCATTTTTATGGATATTCCATACATTCCCAGGTCCCCCCATGTACATATCACATATAAGAAACAGAATACATAAAAATAAATGGAATATTTGAACTTCTATATACACGTCATGAGTCATTAGTGGTCCTATAAAACATATCTTTATTAGAATTCCATGATAATTGTAATCTTTGTAGGGTCATTTCCTAAAACAGTAACATGTAACTATGTTGTGATGCCTTCTCAGGTTCCTATGATCCATGGAATCCTATAAAGGGTGTGAGTATAAATTTGTTGGGCACCACCAATAGAATACATAAAATAACTAGTCTAAAATATTTTTTCATTAGAAATTACTCACATTAATAGTTTTATAATTAAAAAAAATTATGTAATGTTGATAAATCACATTAGTTCCTCAGGTTCACAATGACACAAAAGGTCTACCACAGAATTTGTAATACGTAGATATCTATCCATGATCAACTATACCTACTTCATAAAGTTCATGGGTTAATCTAAGAACATATTATAATATTTCAATTGGTATTATCTAAAATCACCCATTACTTTTGTTTTCCAAAAAAGGTATAAAAAAATTAACTTAGGGAGAATTATTTTGTTATAAAAAACAAACCCTTATTCTTGTATTCTCATTCATGGAGTAATATCATAATAAATCACAGACCTACCTCTATTGGAGTATATCATTATTATCACAGACCTCCCACCAAGGTGGTATCCAATATCCACCACACACATCCCTCTATCGTAGTTTCTAAAAGACTTCATTGACCTATGTCTTTAGTAGTATTGAGTTGTTAATACCATATTTCCATATGGATTTTCATTTTTTTTAAAAATATGAATCCCACTATTGGGTTTTTCCACAATACATTTAATGTAACATCCCTATTATAAATATTATTAAAACATATTAATTTATATTTTCACATTACTTTTCATGAAAGGTTCCTTACCATTTACCAATTCATTTGAACATTTCAAATACAAAAACCCTTAACAATAAAGATTCTTTTGAATTTAAATTTACGAACATTCAATTCAATTCAAATTATCTATGTAAATTTGTTCACATTGATCATTTTTCCATAACAAAATTAATTTTTATAATGATATTTAACAACCTTAATATCCAATATCAATGTCAATAAAACTACCAAGGTTCACCACTATGACAAATTTTTTAATTTTAATGGAATCCAAAAAAGAGTTATTTTACAGTATTAAAAATTATTATCAAAAAAATATTTATCATGTTTCGATGAATTATATGTTCATCTTTACATCAAAAAGTTAACACATGGAAATATGGTTTAATATGGGATAATTTCAATGTAAAAACTACTTTAACCTTAGATGAGTCCAAAAATTTAGTATCAACTATCGAATTGGCCCCAATCAGATGAAAAAAGAAAAGGAAAAAATTGCATGAAAATAAGGCACGTAATATTAATTTAGTCAACGGGGTTTAGACACTAAAATTAAATAATAGGAATTGTATACTCCGTAAGGGTTCATGATCGCAAGTAGTGATATACCCAAAAAAATATAAACTATGAGATATCTTCTATTGAGGAAGTGATGGATAAATGGGGCATATGGGTGTTTACCTAGTTTCCAAATCTTCTAAAATATTTAGAGAAATATATAATGGATGGTCCAATTAAAATTATAAGTAAAAACCACATATTAATCCCAAAGAAGGCCACATGCTTGCTGGTGACCTACATCAGCTAGTTGTTGCGTCATCACACTCCAACCCTAGCTTCAATTTCATGATTCCTGTTTAATATCATAACATTAATAACCATAATTTTAAAAAACAATATTAATTACCCAAATTTATGGTGTTCTACACTTTTAGTTTCTATATCCATGGATGTTTCAAATTACTACCACAATACCAAAATGAAACTCAAACTCCTCAAAACTGAAATGCCTAAATTGGAACAAGGTATTAAAAACTTCCCACCATATAACTTATTATCCTAAATTAGAACATAGGGCCCCACAACCACTTAACCCTACCAATTTTAGTTTTTGAGTAAAATAGTAATGGAAAAGTTTTATTCTTAATGATAAACATGACTCTAATGTGTTTTTACAAACATAAACTAAACCTAAAGTTATACATTCATTTACTATGAAACACCAAAAATATGATCCATCACTCTCATATTACTTGACACACACATGATTTATATTCCATATGATTGCCTATCCCATCATACTCTCTGTCATAGTAAATAACTTATAATAATGATTTCAAAACTCAAATCATCTATACAATTTATTATTTTAACTAAATATTATTCTTACTGGTCTGTCAACCATATCAATATTGTTCTCAAGGAAACATAACATAACACACATAAGAGTACTCATAAACATTAATGACATTACTATTTTCCACCACTAAATTCTAAATAGACCTGCCTCAACCATATAAAAACTACCATAAAACACCAAATCATCATTTAATGTTTCCAAAAATAACTCAAAACATCACAATCACATCTAAAACAATATGTTCAGGGACGTTCATAATTCACCAAATCCAATTTCATGTGAAAACACATGGTGTAGCAACATAAACTACCCAAACTAAAAATTTAATCCTTCTATAATATGATACATTAATTAATAATCGGGCATTATAATTATAAAGGAATAACAAAACCAACCATATATGCATATCAAATTACAAAATCAACTCACTATGTAATTTCCCTGTTAAATAATCAATTAAAAAACCTAAAAAATAGTTTTCTTCTACCACCACTCAATCAGTAATATTCTCGATATTGATACATGATCCCTTGTTTAATACCACACTCATCATGAGAAACTATAGTGTAACCCCACCCAAGAGTGTTCCCACAATAAAAAATTGATCAGCTTCTCCTTTCCACGTACTATCACTCGAGAAAGGTTGTTGGAAAATTTTTATGAATCATTGTATTTTATCAATAAACCATTTTCTTTCATAAAATAAATGAAATATTCACATACATCATGGAGATTATCATTTCTATTTGTTGAGGAACCCATACAATATAGAAAGCATGTATATAACAACAAATAGGGAATTGTTTACCAGTCTGAAGACCACTACTACAAAAAAACCATTTCTTGAATGAGATTCACAAAAAAATGATCTACATGACATAGTAACCATAACATTGTCATTATTCCAATTGTATTAGGAAATAATACATATCTTAAGGAACAAAACCATATGTCACTGAAAAGAATTGTAAATTGTTTCTAACATGCTCAATAACAAGGATTATTCAATCATTCAAATTCTAACAACTTTTGGTTAATTTACACAGTTATCAGTAATCACTGAATACCACACAAATGGGTTTCTTTCCCCCCATTTCTCAGGTTTCTCTCCCTTATACATATCCTTCCTCTTAGTAATTCATGAGTACTGATCTTTGATAATTCATTCATTTACCTCGTGTTTGTCACTCTCTCAAGAAAATACAAAATGTCCTCCCAAAAACATCATAGGTCTGGTCTTTCGTATCAATGATATCAGAATACATGAATACAAACCCATCCACTCAGTCAGAAGAGGTTATTTATCATTTATAACTATACTCCTAATAATTAATTACCGTAAATCCCAATTAGGTTAATCATCCCTCCGACTCATACACATATACCCATTAATAAAATTCTTTTAAGAACTACCCTTATGAGTGTTCTCTACCTCGACCCCCCTAAATAAAAATGGGTGAACAATCTTATACCCTACAAATTATAAAACATGAATCATGATCCCATGAGTCATGTCTCACCTAGACCATGATAGTGATATTAAAAAACTAACCATGATCATAGACATGTCATATTTTTAGATATATAAGTACCCTCATCAATCATATTCAGAATCATAAAATTCACTTATTCATAGTTCCAAAATGATGACAGCACACTAATATGAATCCATTAAAGGGTGAAAGTGTCAATCACACTCTCTCAAGACCACCCCAAGCACATATTAGGCTTGACAATGCTAGTCACTCAATGGATACATCCCCACACCTCTTTCTTAATACCAAGAACCTATATCCCATGTGTTTCAGGATTTATCCTCCCAATGCATTAGATTTATTCCCTTTAGAAAAATTCATCTCACTCTTTCATCATATGATTTAATTGTTTCTGATATGTCTCATTTCTATGAGACTAATTTATAGAATATGATTAATTTCTTATGAGACCAACATAAATTTCCCTTGGACCCTTAGCAACCCAATTATCCAAAAATGATACTAGAAATTCACTTAAAATTACCAAATACATCCATGATTCCCTACTGCATCATGGATCCAATTCTACACATAATAAGGCCACATGCGAGACCACCCATCATCTAGATTGTAATTTAAATAATCGAAAACAATTAACTACTCAAAACCACATTCCCTGATCAAGGATACATCTAATATTTCTATGAATCCAAAAGGTCATTCACATCCAAATTGGACTATAAACATGGACTATCAAAATGGGCTCTCAAATAAAACTAATTGAAACATGGAATCCACAAAAATTTACCAAACACTACACAGAGGTATCTACCATTTCCCCACACACAATGGATACTTGAAATATTAGGTCATCCCCTCTTAGGTTTTACCCTCAATTGAAACATGGCACTGAATTAGTAATTATAGATTATTTAATGTGCCACTAGGTCTTAACACCCATCCCCTAAAATTTGGTATTATTATATCCATGGCTTAATGTATGGCATCAATTTTTCTCTTAGGGTCTCACGATATATAGCATTTCAGACACACAATATAACATTAAAAAAAAATCATGCATTCTTTATAGCCCCATTTTATACCATTACAAGGGACAATACAGTAGAATTGGACTATCATAACCCACATTAAAGAATAAATTTTATCATTTCTAAGATTATTTTCATTATAATTTAAGCTATAGTGTTATTATTTTAACAAGATTCAAATTATTATCACATCAGAATCCAGATTTAAATTTTGTGTGTAAATAGAATTTCATTAAATATATATAAAGGAAAACAACGTATTGTTTCAGAAATCAAAAATTATTTAACTAATTCCACCATGAATTCATTTTTATCATCATACATGTCAAGATATCATTATGGAGATATTTATTTAAGATTCTTAAATTAAAAATTATGGAATGCACCATACAATATTTTTTTGATACTTAAATAAAAACTCACATATTAGATGTAAAACATATAACACAGTCATGAATAAATAAGTTTAATATAAAAATTTAAAAATAAACATTGGCTAACATTAATCAAATACAATAAAAATCACACACTATTTATAATTTAAATCATCTACCTGATCCATTACTTGATGCATGTCTTATGACTTCTTATATTCATAAAATAATACATGAATTCACCCACACCATTATTCCACTGGTGGTAAAAAGTGTAAATATAAAAATCAAATAACATCACACATCATGTGTCTCAATTAAAGTGAAAAACAATTACAACTATAACAAAAGATTCCAAAAAAAGTACCATCCCCAATAACATAGATTTTCACTATGCATGGGGTTATCACTCCCAAAAAATAATATATAGATATTTTTTCTAATATACCCTGAAAAAATACAATATTTTAAAAAAATAGGGACTAATACCACATTATACTACCCCACCACTGAGAACAAATGTAAAATTCTCTAAATGATAGTCACTAATGCATATTAGGCAGTCTACCAGTATAGATGTGGTAACCAACTTTTATTGAGGGAATACAACATTAACTTAGAGAGACTATCAACTTGGTAATAATTTATATATAATAGTGGAAATAAAATAGACTAATTAACAATGAAATATATACTTGGTAAATGAGAAATGGAAAGAAAATAATAAAATAAAAAAGTACTAAAATTCCATTATAATTGTTATTCCATACAATAAATTGACCCCTATAGGACATCCTATTAGAGGAATAAAAATTAAAAAACATGAAATTAATCAATAAAATTTCCACAATTGGTCCCGATACCTTTTTGATACATTTATCTATACACATACTATAATTTGGATCCAACTTTTATCATTGTGGCGAATAAACCTATAACTATAATTTATGTACTAGTAATTATGTTCTCTTGAGGACCCAACTAAATTGGTGGATAGAGTATTGTATGAGAAGAACTCAGTTGACCCCCAGTAATAACCACACTAAAATAACATTTAAGAAAAAATATTTCTTTTATAATTGATAAAGTAAACGACCCAATAGTTATAAAATAATTTATTCAATGGAAATAAATTACACCAGTACCCTAACATCATTATGGAAAATGATGATAGATATACAACTTTTTATCCTTATACCAAGGACCATGATAAACATTTCCCTCATTGACCAATGGTGGTTGTCTCATAGAACATTTCATATCCATGCCAAACATAACATCTAAAACAATCCATAAAGTGTGTTTAACCATAATGAATCAAAATCTTTAACTCAAGGATTATTCCTTTGTTTAAATATTTCACACATTACATGTTTTTTATCATATATTACACAAGATAATAATGTTTCACAGTCCAAACTACTAATTATCTTACAAATTTTATCATGGATTTCCCTTGATGGGAGAATTTATTATTAATCATGGAAATCCATCCGAAAATGTATTCAATGGTTTTCCTTAATATCCTTAAAAGGTTTTATTATGTTTTTTTCACCCACATCCCATATATATTTCCCATTAAAAACAAAATATAAAACCCCTATATTGGTGTTTTTCAGAGTACATATAACAAAATATCCTATATCAGAAACTATATTGAACCTAATAAATTTATTAACATATATCACTATTAAAAAAGGGCCTCACTATTTGGTAATATGTTTATGAATTTATAAAAAACAATATATAAAATATAAATGGTTATGAAATTCTATTTCATAAACATCCATCCAATTTGAAGAATAATTTTAACTAATTCAACAAATATCTATTCCCATAATCCTTTTAATTTTTATAAAAACTTTCACCAATAAATCATGGATATCACAGTTACCTATGTTATCAACACGGAATTATAATTATATTATTCATTGAATATAAACATGGGTGTTATGTAAGAATAAATATAATTTTATGACAATGTATTAATGTGAGTTGAAATCATGTCCTTGATGGCATGACCAAAAAAAGAGAACACTCAGAAACAAGGTGTAATATAAGACAAAAGTGAAAAAATACCATATCCTTAATTGATTCCATATATTAATTATCATATCATTATTTAACATGAAACAATAGAAAATAAAGAATCATTGAAAAACATTTAAATAGGGAATATTAACATTATAAAATAGAATAAACGAAGTAATTGAAATGAAAAAATAAGGAAAAGAATAGGTCTCAATGAGTCATCTAGTGAGGAATGGAAGAGGCGGTTCTTGATAAGGGGAGGAATATTATCTTAAGACTCATCAAGGAAACTTGATCGCAATAGGTAGATCTCTAAAAGAGTGAAGAACAAGGTGTATCTCTCATGGTGTAAGGGTGGGAGGAACAAGACTCATGGTCGTGTTTTTTCACCACAAGTGTTCTGAAATATTATCTAAGAGGAAAAGGGGGTGGACAATGTGAAATTAATGGGCTTCCATGAACATATAAAGATCATTTTAGGCCCCCTTCTAGCAAGTTCCCATTTTCATAGTGCTAAATCTAGGCCAACAGCTAGATGGTGTCTGTCATAAGATCCTAGAGATTCTTAATTTCTCTACTATAAATACAATAGTCTTGTTTCACAACAGTATGATTTTTCATCATCATGAAGTGACACTGAAATCAATTCTGGTCTCCTCATTCAGACCCATGACATCACTATCTACATTTTTTGTAAAAAACCACCCACAAATTACCTTTTTATATTATTATACTATTTCAATTTTCATCTTCATTATGGGAGAAAAACAAACCCATGTAGAGAAAAGAAACTCATACTCTTAATTTAAACTCAAATTCCACGATATTCAATATGTGTTACACCATTTATCACCCCTTTCATACACATGAATGTTTATTTTCAAAACTACTCTTTGGATAATAAATAATCGGGTTAAATTATTTATATTTTCTATAGATAATTTTCATTTTAGATTATTGGACACCATAAATGGGTTAAAATTGATTCATGATTATTTTTATGGTATATGATGTGTGATTCAATTGTGATAACTGTTAATTTGTTTCTCTAATTTTTTCAAAAGTGTTCATTGAAATGGTATTTTTTAAGATATTATGGTTTCATATTCATCATGTGGAGCTAGTTTTGGTCGGGATAGACTTCACTATGATGTTATTTTTATTTCTCTATGAGGTGGTATGGATTTTTAATAATATTTCACGGTGTTTTGGGTGATGATGACCATTTATTTTGTGCTAATTATTGATGTATATATTGATGATAATGATTGAATGTAGTTATGAATGCATGGTTCTGAAGGATTGTACATTAGTATTTTTGGGAATAGGGGGTGTTGTGCTTAACCGATATATGAATTTGTCCCAATTTTACAATTTCACATTATGATAAATTTTTTAATGTTTTTTTTCATTTTTGGTGGTATTTATTTACTATTATTAGTTAATATGGTTCCCCATTAAAACTAATTAAAGTATTTTCTTGAAAAAATGATAGAAAAATTTATATTTTTGAATTTTCATCCAAAATGTAATTTATGCTCTTCGGTTTAATTTTTTATCATCCTCATTCATAATTATTATATAAATGTTATCAACTACAGATGAAAATTTAGGTTGTGTGGGATTTTGTATCATATTGTTTAATTATGCTAAAAAATAGAATATTATTGGATGAATATTAAACACATGGAGGATCATTAGAGTTAAATATATTGATGTTTTCCTAGATAATGTTTCTTATACAATTGTAAAGAACATATTTTTCCACTAGGTGGAATAATAGTATTTGAAATTGCTGGTGTGGTGGATAATGTACTCGTTTTTTCTTCATTGATTCAGGAAATATAAAATATTGGTTGAATAATGTTATGTAAGAGTATGTTTTGGATGGAAAATTTATATTTATACAAGGGTTTATTAGTTATTTCATGGAATATGATGCAGTACATAGAATATTAGAGAGCCAATTAATTTTTATTCTTTATGTTTTAATTCATAATTTTTTATTTATAAACAAAAATTTAATTGTAAATGTTCAAAAGTTGCATTTTTTATAGCAAGGTGTATTTTATAAATTAATATGAGAATCGAGGAGGATGAAAAATAATATTTAGAGAGCCATAATGGTATTTAAATTCAATAAAATATAATTGGGAGATAGAGAAAAACAAATAAAATGTTTGTTGTGGTACACATTGAGTTATTTGGAGAAGTAATATATAAAAGAAATATTTCATAATGGATTTTTTTGTGAAATTTCATATTCTAACTACATGAGTTATTGCGTGATTAAAATATTTTAATTAAATATTAAAGGTATATAAATGGAAGACATGATATTATAAATGAATATATATATATATGGGATAAAATGAGAATTTAAGGTATTATCTTATTGGGAATAATATTTTTTTAATTGAATTTTATAAGACTATCATGGTTTTAGAGAAGATTTCTGATTGAATTTACCAAAAAAAACTGAAATAAAATTGAAAGGAACTAATTAATTTAATTTTTTAGAATTTATATTGTGTTAGATATTACTGTTTATAGTCGTATAAAATTTTGTATATTTCAACAAACATAAGATTTATCTTCCAAAAAAGTGAAGAGTGAATAATTTTTTTGAAAATTAGTGAAATAATATAGAAGAAGAAACGAAAAGAGTATAGAATCACATTTACGAACATGAAAAATATAAAGAAATACTTATTCAAAGAATATGTGATTAAGATATTTTCTAATAATGTGATTATTTTTCTGAGGGATTTTGACAAATTAATTGCAATAAGGGATATATAAAAAACTATAGAAAACCTATCTATAAATGAATTAAATAAAATAATAGTGATATTTATTATCTTTTAATTATTGATATTATAAATTTTATTCTATTATTTATTAGTGATTACAAAGAGCGTAAATAAGAAGCTTCCTATAAGTGGAAGGGTGAAAACTCAAAATATTAATAATGGGAGTGACCCTTTTCTTGTATTTTCTACTCCTAAACCCCCACTAAAAGTGATTTTGTGTATTTTGGATATCCATCACAAAACCATGTGTATAAAATAATGGAATAACCTACTATAATTGTACTAATTATATTATCATGTATTCTATAAATTCCTTACATTTTATTATTAGGGAATAAATTTATGTGTGGTTTAGGTAATTATTTGATAAATTGGAAAATGGGAGAATGGAAAATTAATTATATCATTATCATAAGAAATAATTTAATGATACAACTATAATCATGGGTTAGTTATATTTTATAATTGTGATATTTTTTATGATTAATGTGTTTAATATGGAAGAAGTGTTAAATATCATGATTCACAACACTCTACTTATTTATATTTAGTATGAAAATTGTATGAAATACCAATTCAAATTAGTCATTTAGTGTATAAAATTAAATTTTTTATATTAATTTCTATTATTGATACATGGAGTCATGATTTTATTATTTTTATTCATCCCTTATATACATTTAGTGACATATATAATGAATGAAATAAAAAATCAACAAATATATCCATCGAAAATATATTTAAATGAGAATTAAATTAGTGACATTACGATTTCTATATAGGATTCTTGTAGCCATATGACGAGTGTATACTTGAAATTGATCATAAATATCTTCATTTAATCAATGATTCCCAAAAAATAGATAATCATCTCAATTTCTAATATAATTTTAATTCAACTAATGATAATGAGGTATTATAAAATCTAATACAGAACAACATTAACATTCTGAGAGAAACTAGTTTTAGATTATAAAAAAATAATAAAGTATATAATCGAGAATTGGAAATATATCTTTCTTGTTTTAGGATGAAAGGATGATATAGAAAACCTAAAATCCATAAATAAACTATTTTTTTAAATATTTATTAATCGTTGTGAAAATATTTATGTTGATATAATTTAGTTATAATATATGTATTACTACTTGTAGGAATTAATGATCAGTTCTATTGATAATTGACACATCTAAAATTAATATGAATACATTAAGCCCCATATAGATTTATTTTCATCAAAAAAATTTATATGGTAGATGAAAATGATATTACTAATCAATAATAATATAAATGATTCATTTTATTAAAAGAAAACAAGGAAGAAGGAATTTATATTTATACTATATGAGTAAACCAATGTTTTGATGGATGAATTATATATAAGAAATATTATTAAATGAGAAATATATTCACAATTGGGAAAGAGAACAAAAAATATCAAACTAAATAATGGAAGAATATAATATTCTTATAGAGAAGAAAGATAAATATTTGAGAAATACCCACATATTCAGTGGGAACATTTTAATTTTTATGATTGATCATGAGTAATTATAAAATATAATATGTTATTCATCTTTTATGGGAGTGTGAAAAAGTAGTTTTTGAATATTTAATATTGAAACATGATATAATATAAAAAAATTTAAATAGTTCCCATAGGTAGTGAGGATAATTGAATGATATTATTAAATAAAATTCATTGTGGAATATTATTTTACAATTTAATAATTTTTCATATTGATACATTTTTTATGAAGAATTGAGATATAATGTTTCAAATAATAATAAATAAATTTGAAAATCATAAATAACAAAAAATATAACGTATAGATCTCATCCAGGTGACTTATACCATGATAATCATGTTTTCAATCAAAATATTTTCAGTAATTTAATAGGATTAAATGTAGATCATTAATATATATATGCTAAAAAATTCATCTAATAATGGAATATAATTAGTATATTATAATAGTAATATCATGAAGTTATGAAATGTTTAACGATAAATTCCAATTATTTTATTTTATAAAATTATTAGAAAAAAATTGAGTATTTTTTACAATAAAAAAAGTTTATATACTGTTGAAACCAATAATGATCAAGAAAAAAGTATCCCAATTAATTTAATGGATAGGTAATGTATCTAATATATCAGGTAAAATAATTAAGTGTGTTGTTTTGGTAATTAATTCAACAAACAACATTATGTAATGAAATACATGATGGTATGAAAACCCAATGAGAAAAAACATACCAATTTTGAAATTAAGAAAATATGACAATCATGGATAATTTAGAGTAATTATACATATACAAACCATTTCATATCTACATATAGATTCCAAAATATATGATATTGGGAAATCAATTGTAAATTGTGAATAATCATGCACCTTAAATTGACAATATAGATATAACCCATATAATTGATTCATTTAATAAATATTATAATTATTTATGTGATAACAAATATAGGATACAAACAATACATTTGAAATAAATGAAAGAAATCAAGAGGAATCCAAAATTAATGAAATATGGCAAGAATAATTGCTTAAAAATAACAATTGTTATCAAGGATTTTGTGATGATTTGGTGTTATGAGTAAAATTAATCTATATTATTAACAATAGTTTTTATAATATATATAAAAAACATGACACCATAGTGGATATGTAAAAATAATAAATATTTACATAAGTTGTTTATTTTTATCTAAAATTTGGTAATTTTAATTTCTTACGGTGTTGTATGTTATTGGAGAAAAATGTAACTTGATGAATTGGGGGTATAATTTAATAAATTATTTTCTATCAAACACATAATTCAAAATAAAATTTATCTAAAATGAAATATATTTATTTGATTTATTGTGAAAAACTATTGGATAAAAAATCATTAAAACATTGAAATCTAATTTGTTATTATTGTTCACAAATATAATGAGAAATTTTAATTGAGGTCACAACAATAGTTCTTCATAAAAATATACATTATATTCCCATATGAAAGGAACGATGTAAAGTGAGTGGAAATGAATGCACAAATGTTGTTAATGTATTCACTTATTTCATACTATGGTCATTCAATCAAGTTGGATTAAGGTATTTTTCAATGTTGTTTTCATTTGTTTTGTGAAAAGTAAAATATCTAAATCCATAATTAATTATGGAGGATATGATCAATGGACTAAATCCTAAATGGTGATACATTATTATAAATAATTCAATTAAATTTTTTTTCTTAGATTAACTAGTCTATGAATTAATCATTAATACCCATTAAATTTAATGAAATTTTATAACAACATTTATCACATATTTATATAAACAAATTAAAGAGTATTTTATCATTGATATCAAGATTATTGGAAAATAATCATATCATTAACAAAACATATTTACCTTATCTATAATATTAAAGAGTTTGGAAATATTTATATTTTTTAAAATGGTTAAATAATTTTTATTTTATTAAAAAGGTGGAGAAGGAATAATTATGAATATTTGAGTCCTCTAGGAGAATAATTCTTGGTATCATAAAAAGAAGAATCATTGGGTTGATTGCTAAATTAATAATAGTGTTAAATATAATCTATTGGGGGGACTCATAGAATCTAATAAGAAATTGATTCTATAATGTGATGATGTTTTTATAATCATCACTAATATGTGTTTCATATGTTATTAGTAAACCATTTAGTTTATTTAGTATGGTTCTAGTTATTTTTAAAAATTTTTACAGATATTATAGAGATATTTTGAAATTATATAAACACTTGGATGGGTAGGGGAGTTTAATTAGAGGTTGTTGATAACAAAAACTCTTTAACTACACGATTCCCATTATTGGTTAGTTAAAATAGAACATGATGTTGGTTAACTGAGGAAGTGCTATATAGAAATAGAAATCACACAAGAGCCTAATTGGGGTTTTAAAGGTCATTTACTCTTATTATTATATGGGTAATCATTGGCGTGTAGCAGCTGTGACCCCACTAAAAAAATTCACTTTTTTATTATTAAGAAATGTTAAAATGGGGTGGGTTTTCTTAAAAGTCAATTACAGGGTGAAAAAAATTTCTAATAGATAACCAGTCATCATTTATGATACATAAACTAGCATAACATTGGGACATGTTGTGTACCCTTTTTATTCATGAAAATACACTAAAATATTACTCATAATATTGGTTGCACTTTTTTAGTAACACCCATGTACATAAGACTATAGGTTGAATACTATTTATTTACATGAAAAATATCATTTTTCAGTCTAGATCATATTGATATGGTGTGGCATTCCGAGACAAATAATATAGAAGGATAAATACAATTGATCTTGTAGAATAATTTTTTAATTTTCTTATTCTCTAGTAATAGGTTACTAAATGGTAGGTTTGATATTTCTATAACCAATAATCCACGAATATTCTATAACAAAATTCATCATGGAATGGAATATTATTAGTATCATGGTATCCCTTAATCTTGAAAAAGATTATCTTTTTAACCATTGTGACCTAGGTAGAAGTGGAATGGTTTCTCATAAAAAATTTATTATCACAGTCTTTTCAAAAATCCTAAAGTGTAAACGATCATTTCATGGTGAAAGATCAACTTAATCATAAACTAGAAGAGAACATAATTCTATTAGGATTATATTGAAAATAAAGTCATCCCTATATAAATTCTATTTATGAACCTCCATGGTGTTTATAGTTTTGTTTTTTTATAATGCCTCTCATGTAAGAGTAACCTCACAAAAAATTCTAGTACATTAGATAAAGACATTTGTTTATAAAAATAATTATTTAAATACTATAGTTCCAATTTCATGATGGTTTCACATGTAAGATAAATCATATCCAATATCTTCTTGTCCCAAATATTTGATTTCTCACATAATAAAAATCATATACTATATGAGAGTAACTGTTGGACACTGTGTTGTGGTAATCACCCATCATGATTTTGTTTTTTCATCAGTTTTATAACCATTTTCAATTAATTCGTATATATTTAAATTAAAATTACTGTATTTTATAACGGATCCGTGATATTCTCTCCAATGAATTGTATTAAAAAAAATTATGTTCATGATTTATTTATCTCAATAAACAATAAATATAATTTATCTAATAAGGAGGTAATCAGAATACCTCCCTATGTGTTATAAACACATTTTTGGAGGACTCCATTCCTTTGTGTAGGATTAATACACTATTGTATGAGAATCAAAAAAGATAAAACTTTTTTCTAGATACTCAATTTAATTTTTAATGGATTTTCTAATATAAAGAAGGATACAATAACATCCCCCTTTTTATTTTTTGACCACATTAAATAAAAATATGGACATTTCATTAAAAATATTTATCTAACACTTTTTTCATTCTTAATAATTTGAAATGAATATTTCATCATCTCCACAATAATGAGGTCATGAAAAAATAAATATAGTTTCTAACCATTTTAAATAATACACAATTTTATATTTTCCAAATTTTTAATTAAATTTATTGAATAAAATTGAATAATAATCAAGAAATTAATCATTGATTTTAGGAAGTATGAAAATTCCCATAATATCCTCATTTGATAAAAGGTATTATTCAAAAATAATATTCCTAAATATATTCAAAATATTACCGTTTGTGGAATTATTTTTAATGAAATTTCACTAAACAACACTTTTTTATAATAATGTGTGATTTTATATCTATATTCTAGGACATTGAATATTGTACTAAATTCATTAACATGTTGGAAACACATTAATTGACACCCATAGTAACAAATGGATATGAAATATAAGAGACCATCTCATCAATCTACAATTTATAGAATGTTAATCTTTTTTAAAATTTTAAATTTCATAACTTTCTTTTGTTTCATTAAGGTAATAGTGAAAATATATTGCCTCTTGGACATCCAGGAAAACCATCATCCCATAAAAACTAATGAAACTCTAGTATTTTAAATTTTATAAACAATATATCATACTTAATTTTAATCACTGAATCCTTAAATATGTAATGATAAACCATTACCATATCATAAGTCATAATCCTGAGTATCTTTAATAAGTTGATTTTTTCTATAATATTAAATTTCATTAGATTGATTTGGAATTTTTCAAAAATATAAATTGAAAACATAATAACCAATCATAAAATAATTTAATTGGATAGTATACCTTTAATTGTTTATAACTACATTCATTTCACACTCCTTTAATATTAATTATACGATAGTATACTCTAAATTACTATTGGAGTTAAACCTTATAGTCACTCTTGTATTCCCTGATTTTAATGTAGTAGAGGATAATTATTTTTGAATGACATAAATTAAAATCTTGATATCCTATTGACATTAAAATATTGTTATAAATAAAACTAAATTATTATTGATATTTCAAAAATATTCATATTAAATATTGTGAATTAATTCAAAATATATTTGATTTTAGAAAAAAAAATCAACGACATAAAAAATATTAGTCATTAATATTTTTTCATCACCATTATATATATAATTTAATATAAATCTTATTTATGGAAGATAATTATATAGATGATATTTACCAACTTTGAATACTTTTTTTAAATAACATATTTACAAAAATATAATTCCATATTTTACATTGGTACGTGAGAAAAATAACCTTCAAAGATAATCACTTATATTTATTCAATGATGAAATCTTCCTCAAGTTCACAATTATAAAATATTGAAAGAATATAAATTTTAAATTCAATATAGTTTTTGGAGAAATAGTAAATAGAAAAAATTAAAACATTTCATGCAATATGATAGAAGAAAATATTCATTAAACTAGATATATAATTCCCATATTATATATATTTTTTCAATATCATCATTAAATCTAGAACACCTTTTAATATCAATCATAATACACAGAAAAGATTATTTCAAAATGAAAAATATGGGACGATATCACATGTTTAGTGGAGGATACATAATTCAGAATATATTTAGAGTGAATGAAGAATAATAAATATGTTATATTAAACATGGAAAGTTAATTATATTAACACATGCTCCATTTAATAAATTACATGAATATAATGATATATTATGAAATAATTAATATATATTGGTAAATAAATGAAAACAAATTCCATTTAATCAATAAAATGATAATGTAATGCAGCCATAGATAATATTATTGTGTGAATCCCATCTATTACAAGATAATGTAAAACCAATACAGCAATGTAAAAAACTAAAAACACATTCCATTTAATCAATAAATGAATAATTAAATGCATCAAAATATATAATCATTGTAAAATATAATGGATAACTATAATTTAATATTCAGTGAATGAATTTCATAATTGTTGGATGTAGTGATCTCAGGATTCATGACTCCTTTAGTATCAAGACCATTCACAAGATAGTTTAATATTGATGGGAAGTTATACACCATAAACAAATTTGACTAAGGATACTCCAATAATTCATCTAATTAGATAAATAATACATCATCATGATATATTTAATAAGGACACACCCATATCATTATGTCGTACTCATTTCTCGTATATTGGATAAAACATTTAATTAATGAACAGTATTCCTTATCATCAAATTTCCATATCATGTAATGAATAATGAGTATCTTATTCCCTAGTTAATCATGTAACATTTAAAGTTAATAACCTTATTTTGAAATGATAAATGGTTTATGTGTTAAATATGTCTATAAAAAATATATGGATATTTTGGTGAAATAGAATATTCATTTAAAAATAATCACCCCAAAGTATATTCCATAAGGTAAAGATAACATAAAAATTTAAACAATAAGTGATATTAGAAAATCAATTCATTAGGAATCTAGGTTTTTCAATATGATCAAGAGTAAATATTTATTCATGTTATATAATAAATTGTTCAGTATATACAAAACATAATATTTAATTTTTTCATGTTAAAAAATATGTCTGAATAAAATTAAAATTTAGACGAAGTCCCTTACATCGAACTTCTTTCTGGTTGATTGTTCTTTAATCTCATGTGTAATTTTTTTAATCATGTTATTGATTTATTACATATCTGTAATAATATTTATAAAATAATATATGAACTTATTATAACATTTAAACACCAATTGGTTAAAAAAAATTCTTTATTGTTGTGTGTTTGTTATTAATTTCTTTGTTTTGTCATCATTTTTTTGACAAAAATTCTCTAGTTCATGTGTATAGGATGAAGATACACAAGATAATGAATTATATTAGTAAAATAAATATCAAATATAAGCATATAGTATATTGTTAGAATAATCCTTAATTATTGGAAATGGAAAATTAATAACATGGCATTATATAGACAGTTGGTCATACGTAAGCACATGAAATGATATCAATCCATTAATGAGTTATAGTGCCAAAATGTTACTGATATATTTATTTCAATGAATCAAAATTATTTCATAAATATCACATATATTTCATAAATATATCATTCTTACTTATCATGTAAAGCATAAATGAAAACCTAATCACACCTAGTGAGGCGGTCGTTCACCGTACACACATTGGACACTGTAATCTTAGGAACAAAATATAACATATAAATGTATATGTAAGATTAAAATAGAATAAATATTATAATATCATAGTTATCATTTAATTGTGTTAAATGCATATTTTTGTGAGCTTTTAATAGTGGGGATGGAAAAAAATCACATCAATTTGTGATGCGATAGTCTTCCAAGCACATGATCGACGAGTTTGTTTCCCATTTGATGGAAGAATAGATGTATATAGGTAATGAACATATCATAAAAAATACTTATATTTAATATATTTTAATTATTATATAATTATATTTTAATTATATATTTTTCATGTGGAGGTGTAAAAAAACAAAAAAAACTCATTTAATAATGTTACCTCATCGTAAGAAAATGTCTATATGGTTACAAAAAATGTTTTCCTATGTTAAATTTATGATAAAACAAATAGAACTATTTTTTTTTATTGGATTAAAATTTTTTTTTAGGTATTTGAATTTACAAATATAATCTTATTTTTTAATATTGTAGGCTATAGGTGGGAGTAATATAGAATGGATAGAGGACACGGATGAATTGTTTTTAAAGAATAAATTAAAAAAAAAATATAACTTGGGAAAATACTAATAAATGAGTATTTCTAGACTATTATAAGTTATTTGGTTTATAAATTTCAGACAACGGGTATTCTAAATTTCTTAGGTCTTTTTAATCCTTTCTCTTCTTATTTTTACCCTAGATACAGTCTTTTTTAGAGTAACCAAAGAAAAAGATTATTTTGGTTTCCATTATTCATTTTGTTCCAAAATAAAATTTTAACATATTATATAGTATATATAATTTATATTCTAAATATGAAATCAATATTCTTAAATTATAATCACATAATCTTTAAAATCCATTTAAAAATTCTACTCATTGATATGATAAAAAAGCATTTTTCCAAAGAGAATATTTTTATAATTATATATTTTTTCAATATTGTGATTCATAATAAAATTGATTAAATAAATTATTAAATTGTAAATATTAATTAATTTTTGATAATTTAAAACCAATTTAATATATATAAAACCATTTAAATTATTTAAATTAATCTTTTATTGTCAATATTAATTATTATTTTTCACTATCATCGAAAAATTGAACATTTTGGAAAAATTATAAATATCAAACCAAAAATAATTATGATACGATGATTTAAAAAATAAAGTAAATATTTAAAATTATAATTTATAAAATCAGTAGTAGTTAATATTGAATTTTGTACATAATGTGTTACTAAACTACCATTTTTAAAATTATTATTTTCTCAGAAAACATTTATTTTTATCATTATTGATTCTTATTCTATTTCAAATCAATAGATGACCTAAATATTTAAAAAAAATTAATATTTATACATTGCAATTTATCATCCATGTTGTTGTAGTATAATATATTATGCTTCATTTAGACTCAGGGTTTTATGTTCCATATGTAATCAATGAATTTGGTTTTAATCATATATATTTCACGGGTCCTTTATTTTCAATGTTGCATGTCTCATAAGCAATTGAATAAATTGTTCTTATTTTATAATTTATTTTTTACACTATCCCCATGATTAATATGTTTCAACCCCAAAAAATGATCCATCTATCATAAATAAAGGGTTTAATATTTGAAAATTTCATTATTGAAAATCTAAATCATACAATGTGTTAATAAAATTCCTCTTATTAAGAGAGAAAGGGATTTATAATCCTAAAATTAAAAAACACAAAACTGGATTCTAAATACGATAATATTGGTGGAATATGAAAATATGGAAATGTATGAAAATAATTGAAAATTGTTGATAGAGATATAGTTTAATGATCATAGGAAAGTGAATGGTAAATGAAATCTTAAGGACCTCTGAACCATAAATCATTGTTTATTTAAAATGATATCATATTTCTATGAAATTATGGTAATATGAAACCATTTTTAAAATATTATTTTCTTAATTTTGATGAATTATTTTAATGAATAATAATATATGAATAGATACTTACATGATGAATTTCTATCTCCTAATTAAAATTTTATAATTTTTTTATGCCTCAATCAAGTTTCAATTTATTTCTTTCTCGTAGAAATTAATATCAAAAAAATAGTTTTTTATTCCCTAAGTTATGAAATTCATAGTTAATGGATCATAAAATCTATAAATGTGTGATAAGTATTTCCATATGTCTCAAAATATATTCCCAAACAAATTTTATTAGAACAAGTTATTCGATAAATTACATCAATATCTAAATATCAAAAGTGATCCCAATGGTTGAATATTTATATTTCTACGTCAACACATCTAAGTAAATCTAATTAATTATAAACCACAAACCCACATTTCCAATGGTATATGTATCATCCTTTGGTTTGGTGTTCAATCCCTATTACTTTTCATGATATGATTTGTTGTCACCCTATTATTGGGTTGCCTTTTTACTAAAACCATATTAATATAATTCTCATAAAATTATCAAATTGTGATGATTAATAATTAAAAATAATCAAATATAATATTAAAATTAATTTTTAATAATACTTTTAATATATAGTCCAAAAAAATAAATATTATTAAAAAAACAAAATTTTAATATACAAAACCAACTGGTTGTATTCCATTAAATGTTTTCCAAAAATTCCCTTAATCACATTTTATATATAAAAAATTATTTCAAAAAGGTAATTAATGAATTTGAAATTATGATTACACTTAATCTCAAAAAATCATGATGGTATCAAAATATTTTATCTTAATGAAGGAAAATATTATTAAAAAATTAATATAAACTAGATATGTTTCATGATTCCTATATAAGAAATAAAAATGGAAAAAATAATTCTACAATAAAATTGTTGAGTACTAATAAATAATTCAATAATTTTTTTTAACATTGGCTCTACTTCATTCTAGTGGTTAACCATTAAATGGTATATAGGAAATAAATAATATGCAGGTTCAAAAAAATTAAGATAATGAACTATAAAGGGATCCTTTTGATTAAATGTATTTCCATATATCACCCCCTTCATTTTTCACTTGTAATTTTGTACAATATGATCATATTTTATACATATAAAATATTCTATTACCCCATTGTGAAACTTTATTTGGTTTCTTTTTCCACATTTCAGACATGAAGGAAAACAATATTATTTTCATTATGGTATATACCACTTAAGCTATGAAAAAACTCAATTTTTCTATTCTTTAGTAAGATCGTGAGTTACTTAGGGTGAAGGATGTTAGTCATATCTTAGGATAACAGATTATGAATAATTATGATATATTTCTGTTTATTAACTTTACAATATATTTTCTCAAAGTCAAAAAATTTTCCTTAATTTTTAGTTATAACATGATTCCTTTAGGTTACCTCTGTTGTCCAAAACCAAACAAAATAATGTCTACAATAAAAATCATAGTGGTAAAAGTGTATATGAATTTACAGGATGTAAACATCATTACACCATATTATCAATTTAATACATAATAGGTTTAATCTTGGTTAATAATTGTAATTATATATTCAAATCCATTATAATTGTTTATAATGAAAATGTGAATTATCTAAATCATAACCCCTAGGAGGGTCAAATTAGGTTTATAGTATTGCACATTATCATGTACAAACTATTATTAAGTTATGATCATTGTTCCCTTTTTTTTATTACACCTAGGAATATCTTTTGAGGAACAACTTCCAAGTGTAGTTTTAACATCCCAAGTAAGTAATGAATAATAGATATTTTTATATATGCCTATTAATGAATTATATAGTGTTTTAGAGGCTTAAAATGAAAATAAATCCAATATTAAGCATGGAATACACTAATATTTTTAAAAGATTGTTTTACTGCCTTTTGATGGAAAACCATTTTTGAATCTATCTTTTGACAATTTTATAAGCTATGTTTATAAAAATAAACTTATTCTTTATTATTGTGACATCAAAATTTACTTTTTGTGAATTTTTTGGTACTTTTCAGACAATGTTCATTTTTTTAATGAATAGTGAAAAATACTGCATTTTACATCAAAACTAATTTTTAATCTAATTTATTTATATGATTTGATTATCTTTTGAATTTTTCTTAATGTGTAATCTGAATATATTTTTACCATTTAATCCAATGTTGGTCATTGGAATCAATTTCACTTTGAAATTAGATTTAAACTGGTGTCAATCTTTTGATACTTATTGTTTTATAAAAACACGCTATTTGCTCTGACAGCGGAAATTAATTATTAAATTAATTAATGTGACTTATATGTTTTTAATTTTATAAAATAGACTTCATTTTTGAATTCTGAATATCAAATATATCTTAGGGTGAATTTTTGGTAATTTTCTGAAAATCTCCAACTTTTGATGAATAGTGAAACCACTAAGTGGTAATCAAGCAAACTGATTTTTCAGTTAAATGAAAGTTTACCACTAATGTGTATTGAATTTTTAAAATCCTACATACATGGTTGTCATTAGTATGTAAAATGTGGTTCAATGGGATGAAAATAATTTTTTGGTGAATAGTAACTGTTTTTCATTAATCGCGATTAGAGGTAATTAGTGTAATTTAAGGTAAAAATGATATTATAAAAATATGAAAACACCATGACACTTGTCCTACCCCTATTGGATGAGTCATGGCCAACCAAGACAACCAATGGGTCGATTTAGGGGACCCTATGGAGCCTCTTGGGTGAGATAATTACTTTAATGCCTTTTTTTAAATAAAGGTGAAAATGACACTAACATAAATTGTTTTACTAAAACAATTTTTAGAAGGGGTTATACTAATCATAATTTTGTCTATAAATACTATTTGGAAAGATAAAAAGATTTCCTACATCAGGATATTTTTATATAATTTTTAGACATTAAATTATTTAATTTAATTATGACATCATGATGATGCAACGATGACCTCATTAATGAACAATTTAAATAAAATGAAACGATAATATAAATTCTAAGACCTACAATTGTCCAAAAACTATTGTATGTAAATATTTCGAAGCCTTATCATCTTATCTTCGAAATATATCAATGTGGGACCTTAGAAATTCGAAACACTTTTGAAAATAAAATATTAGTTTCATGATTTCCAAAAGTGCCCCTACTCTCCTCTTATAAAAGGCCCTCACCTCTACCTCATTTCACACACTCCTCAAGCCTTTGGATCTGCCATCCCCTGCCCATTTACTCACTCCACATCCCTCTCCTCATCCTAGAGGATTCCCTTTGGGCAGAATCCTTTCAAAGGAAGCCTTTAGGATCAAATCAAAAGGAGTTACACTTTTAAAGGTAATTCATTCTCTCATGTTCATTTGTTTTATTTTTCTTCTCCAACCCCCTAAACTCTTTTTTTACTTCTTTTGTAACAACAACAGTATCTTAAATATAGTACTATGTTTTTATAAGAGTTATTTGAGCTAAACTATCACACAACTACATCAAATGGTTAAAGAACATACAGTTTCCGTGGATGGTGAAATTCTGCCTCCCGAAAAGATGATTGTTCAATAATCATTTAACACCTTCAAAGGTGGCCATTATGATGTCACTATTTTTATATATGATATATAATATTTTTATTCTTTCCTTATGATTCTGTAATTTTCATTTATGGCATACCATTATTGTTTTTATTATGGGTAAACACGATATCTTCATTTTAGGAAGTGCGGACTACCACCCCCTGAAAGGGATTTCATTCGTTAATACCATATGTGGGATGTGTAAAGGATAAAGTAAATGATATTATATATGTTATTATACTGGAATTATAATATACTCTTATATCATTATGATTACATTCCAGAAAATATGAAATAGAAATGGAAGTAGCGTTCATGCGTACGTACGGCTTACCGTCTCCATGAATGGTGCATTACATTTCTTACCTCAAAATGTGATGTAATATTATAAATACATGTATATGATGAATATATATGATATATATGTTATCCAAATCATTAATATCATTCTGGATATTTCTAACCTTTGACCAAATTAACAACATGTAAGTGTAAGAAGTCTATTTTTGACTTAAGAACCAAATACTGACAAAATGAACATTATTAACTTAAAAGATTACATGATGTTCATAACATGGTATAAAAGGAATAATGAACTTGAAAAGGGTTCTTAAGCAAGTAGAGATTAACTCAAGTTTATTATTCAGGAGATTAATGAACGGTCGGGTCAAGTCGGATACGAGGTATGGGACTTCGTCTCAATCTCCTTTCATCGAGGCATATTTTGTTTTATACACAACCTTCTTTTATACGGTGTATAAACCCCTTTGAATTTTACGTTTATCCAAAACGAATATTTTTTATTCTAAGCATTCTACTAAATGACAAAAGGGAATGTTTTTGTCATACATATGCGGCGACAACGACTTCTCCGCCGCCATGACCATTATTTGGGTTTCGACTTCCTCTACAAGCCATACCTTGTTTTTAAAAGAAAAATAAATACCATGTTTTACTTTTCTTTTATTTTGGTATTGAAAATTGTTTTCATGATGTTTATATATCAATGTTTTGTATTGATATCTTGTGATTGAATGCTGGAAATGTTATGTTTTCTTTATGCATGTTTTATGTTATACGATTATGTTGACGTTCTTGGGCATTATTATGAAGACGGGTGGTTCCGTGATAAACTAAGGGCGGGTGAGCCCGATATAGCCCTCCAATGCATTGGGTAACACGAAGGAGTGAAACGTTATGGTTTCTCCGAAGATATTTAGGGGATATATTGTGATGGGTATTCCAAACGTAACCAAGAGGGTTACTCCCTACGTAAGGATGTTATGAAAGCCTCAGGTTACCTTTATGTCTTATGATTTCTATGATTTATTCATGATTTGATGAGGTATGTTAAAGTGATTATGTTTTATGGGTAAAGTATGATTCCATTTTTATGTATATATGTACCCATGTTTCCTTTCCATATTTTTATATCCCTTACTGAGCTTTTTATGCTCATCCCATGTTTTTTTGAAATGTTTTTCACAGGTCAAGGGAAAGGTACATGATATGATGATAAGTGTGAAGGAAGTGTCAAGAAAGAATCCATGTTTTATTTTAAATATGTTTCCATTGATGGGAAAGAAGAATACTATATTTATGTAACCACTTTGTTTATATGTGGAATGTAATATATGTTTTATGATCTAATTCTCTAAAACTATAAACCTGAAAAGATCCTCAATGTGTAATCTTGTAATAACTCAAGATTAAGTACGGTTTAAGGCTGGGGCCTTATAGTTGGTATTAAAGGTCGGTTTAGATAACTTTAGGAGTTATAATTCTATGAAATGATTATCCAAATGTTTTTTTATGGTCAAATTGAAATGATATATCATTTAAAGATTACCATGTTGCTTTATATAAGACATGTTTGTTCAGAATGGTTTTCTGCAGAGGAAACATGGAAGCAGTGCTAGGAAGGCATACAGATCGAAATAACCTTCCGAGTCATCATCCTGATATGGTCGGAATTGGAACTGAACAGTTTGTTGTAGTAATGGCGCAGGTGACTCAGGCTATAAATGATTGTGGTATCCATGCACGAGATCATCCAGATCAACCGCAGAGGAACATGTCAGTGGTGGAACATTTCATGAGGAAACATCCCCCATCTTTAGAGGATCATCTGACCCTGTGCTAGCTGAAGGGCGGATTAAAGCACTGGAGAAGATTTTCGATGTCATGAGGTGTTTAGACAATCAAAAGGTTAGTCTTGCTATTTACAATTTGGAGGGTGAGGCAGATCAGTTGTGGTATATGGTTAAAAATATCAAGGACGCCGATGGGATTGATGCTCTCAACTGGGATGATTTCAAAGGTATGTTTCTTGAGAAGTATTTTCCTAAGGCTGTTCGACTTAGGATGGAAAAGCAATTCTTGGAATTTTGGAAAGAGGAAGACTCAGTGGCTACCGATGAAGAAATGTTCACTTGTTTGGAAAGGTATCCTCCAAATTTTATCCGAGACCTTGATAGTAAAATCAATCGTTTTTACTCAGGATTAAAGCCAAAATATTGAAGGGCATTATCTTCTCGTGAGTTTAAATGTTATGAAAAGCTTGTTCAATGTGCTGAGAAGGTGGAAATGGAGTTTGTCGATGATCAAGTGTTCTATAACAACCAACAGAAGAAGAGACCGAGGAGGTAGGAGAAAGGTAAGAATTCTTCAAAAAAGTCTGATGGTAAGAAAACTAAGTTTCCAGTTTGTGATAAATGTGGAAAAAGGCATGCTGGGGAATGTCTTCTGAATTCTGGAAAGTGCTACCGATGTGGTAAGATGGGACATAAGGCTCATGATTGCACTGAAAAGTATCAAGGTGAAGGTAAGACCAAATTTGATTTACAGTTACTGAAATGTTTTAAGTGCAATGAGATGGGTCACTATGCAAATGAGTGTCCGACAAAGAGCTTGAGTGATGGGAAGCATTTAGACTACAAGCAGAAAGGGGTGGTGAAATCCTTTGCAACTACTTCAGCAGATGTCAGGCCATAAAATGAAGTTGTATCAGGTAGTTTGTTTGTTTTTTCAGATTATGCCAGTGTGTTGTTTGATTCGGGGTCAACACATTCTTTCATCTCTGAAACCTTTTCTAGTAAAATGGGAATACCATCTCAAGAAATGACTCCTGAACTTTTGGTAAAAACACCTGGGAGAAATGTTGAGGCAAAAAGAATTTATAAGAATATTCCTATCCTTATCCGTGGAAAGAACCTACTTCCATACCTTATTGTTCTACCTCTAGTAGAGTTTGATGTTATCCTGGGTATGGATTGGATCTCTATTTACCATGCTAAGATTGACTGTAGAGCTAAATAAGTTTCTTTTCAGAAAGAATTTCAGTTTGTGTATAAGAATGAACCCTTACTGTTTATAACTTATCAAGAGGTTGAGAAACTTGTAAAAGATGGAAATGAATGTTACCTTGCACACATCGTTGAAAATAAAGGAACTGTTCAGATTAATGATGTGCCAGTGGTAAATGAGTATCCTGATGTTTTTCCTGATGAGTTTCCTGGAATAATACCAGAACGGGAAGTTGAATTTACTGTTGACTTAGTTACTGATGCTAAGAAAATTTCAAAACCCCCTTATCGAATGGCTCAAATTGAACTTTTAGAGTTGAAGGAGCAATTGGAATATTTATTAGAGAAAGGTTTCATTCGACCTAGCACATCACCTTGGGGTCCTCCTGTTTTATTTGTTAAAAAGAAAGATGGTTCTATGAGATTTTTCATTGATTAGAGGGCCTTGAATAATATCATTGTTAAAAACAAATATCCTTTGCCTCATATCGATTATTTGTTTGATCAGCTCTAGGGAGCTCAGTTTTTTTTCAAAGATTGACTTGAGATCGCGGTACCATCAGCTGAAGGTAAAGGAGGCAGATATTCCGAATACCGCGTTCTATATGAGATATGGCCATTATGAATTTGTAGTAATGCCTTTTGGGATAACCAATTCACCTGCTGTATTCATGGACTTAATGAATAGAATTTTCCATCAGTTCTTGGATAAGTTTGTGGTGGTTTTCATTGATGATATTTTGGTGTTTTCAAAATTTAAAGAGGAGAATGAAAGACATTTAAGGGTTATCTTGAAAACCCTAAAAGAAAATAAACTGTATGGAAAATTCAGCAACTGTGATTTTTGGTTGCATCAAATTTCTTTCCTTGGTCATATTGTTTCTAAAGATGGAATAACTGTTGATCCGGAAAAAACAAAATTTGTGGAAGAATGGACAAGACCCACAAATGAACCGAGATTCGTTGCTTCCTTGGTTTGGTAGGCTATTACCGAAGGTTTGTTAGAAATTTTTCATGATTATCTATTCCAATGACTAAGCTAACTCGGAAGGGTGTTAATTTTATCTGGACAAAAGAATGTGATGATTGTTTTCAAGAATTAAAAAGAAGATTGGTGAATGCTCCAATTTTGGCACTACCTTCCAGGAATGGTGAGTTTGTTTTCTACAGTGAAGCTTCATTGAAAGGACTTGGTTGCGTCCTAATGCAGAATGACCAGGTAATTGCTTATGCTTCACGACATTTGAAGACTCATGAGGTAAATTACCATACACATGATCTGGAATTAGCTGCTGTTGTTTTCGCTTTAAAAATTTGGAGGCATCATTTGTATAGAGTAAAGTGTGAAATATATACCGATCACAAAAGTTTAAAGTATATATTCACTCAGAAAGTGTTAAACATGAGACAGAGGAGATGGTTGGAATTAATCAAGGATTATGATTGTACAATTCATTACCATCCGGGAAAAGGAAATAAAGTGGCTGATGCTTTGAGTCGAAAAAGTAATGCTTCATTAGCAATGTTGCGTTTGGAACATGATCCTTTGGTTAATGATTTGATGAACTTTGGCATAGAAGTTGTTGGTGCAGGAAGTTCTTCTGTTTTGTTTCAGGTATCAGTGAGATCATCTCTATCAGATAGAATCAAGCAAGCACAGAAGCAAGACAGTGAGTTGCAGAAAAAGGTAGAGCTGGTTCAGAAAGGTATGTTGCTTGAATTCAACATTGATAATGATTGTGTTTTGAGATTTGGGAAGAGATTGTGTGTACCTTGTGATTCACAGTTGAAGGATGAGTTGTTTTGTGAAGCTCATAGTTCTCCATTTTCAGTTCATCCTAGCAGTACTAAAATGTACAGAGATCTTTGAGAGTATTACTAGTGGGATGGAATGAAACAAGATATTACTGATTTTACTGTGAAGTGTTTGACTTGTCATCCGGTTAAAGTAGAGAGGCAGTTACCGAAAGGGATGCTTCAGTCTTTACCAGTTCCATAGTGGTAATGGGAGAATATATCCATGGACTTCGTTGTGGCATTACTGAAGACATCTCGAGGTAATAATGCAATATGGATTATTGTTGATCGCTTAACTAAATCTTCTTATTTCATTGATATACGAGATACTTTTTACCTAGATCAACTTTCCTGTTTGTATCTTAAAGAGATAGTCAGGTTACATGGAGTTCCCCTCTCCATTGTATCTGATCGTGATCCTACGTTCACTTCTATCTTTTAGAAAGGACTTCAGAAGTCGTTGGGTACTGAATTAAATTTTAGTACAGCATTTCATCCTCAATCATATGGGCAGTCAGAATGAACAATTCAGAAATTGGAGGATATTCTACGTTCATGTTCTATGGATTATCATGGAAGTTGGGACCAACATCTTTCTTTGGTTTAATTTTCTTATAACAACAGTTTTCATTCCAGTATACATATTGCTCCATTTGAGGCATTATATGGAAAATGGTGTTGAACTCCAAATTTTTAGGATGAAGTAGGGGAAAGGAAGCTGATGGGACTAGAGTTGTTAGAAGAGATGGCAAAAAAAGTTTAGCTGATTCAGAAGCACATGAGAACAGCTCAGAGCAGGCAGAAGAGTTATGCGGATAACCGGAGGAAGGATCTATCTTTCGAGGTAAGTGATCATGTTTTTGTAGAAGTATCACCATCGAAAAGTGTGATGCGATTTGGTAAGAAAGGAAAGCTGAGTCCAAGGTTCATTGGACCATATGAAATTCTGGAAAGAGTTGGATCAGTTGCATACTGGGTGGCTTTACCTTCGAGTTTATCATAGGTACACAATGTTTTTCATGTTTCGATGTTGAGAAAGTATATGCCAGATCCATCTCATGTATTGAGTCCAGAGGTAGTTCAGCTGGAAGAGAACCTATCTTATGAGGAACAACCGGTCCAGATTCTTGACCACAGGGATCAAGTGTTACGGAATAAGGTGATTAAGCAGGTAAAGGTTTTGTGAAAAAACCACATGATGGAAGAGGAAACATGGGAATCTAAAAATGCAATGAGGGATAAGTACCCCCATTTATTTGATTAGTAAATATATTGCGGGGACACAATTTTCTAAAGGGGGGAAGGATGTAATATCCCAAGTAAGTAATTAATAATAGATATTTTTATATATGTCTATTAATGAATTATATAGTGTTTTAGAGGCTTAAAATGAAAATAAATCCAATCTTAAGCATGGAATACACTAATATTTTTAAAAGATTGTTTTACTACCTTTTGATGGAAAACCATATTTGAATCTATATTTTGACAATTTTATAAGCTATGTTTGTCAAAATAAACTTATTCTTTATGATTGGGACATCAAAATTTACTTTGTGTGAATTTTTGGTATTTTTCAGACAATGTTCATTTTTTAATGAATAGTGAAAAATACTGCATTTTTCATCAAAACTAATTTTTAATATAATATATTTATATGATTAGATTATATTTTGAATTTGTCTTAATGTGTAATCTGAATATATTTTTACCATTTAATCCAATGGTGGTCATTGGAATCAATTTTACTTTGAAATTAGACTTAAACTGGTGTCAATCTTTTGATATTTATTGTTTTATAAAAACACGCTATTTGCTCTGACATCGGGAATTAATTATTAAATTAATTAATGTGACTTATATTTTTTGAATTTTTTAAAATAGACTTCATTTTTGAATTCGGAATATCAAATATATCTTAGGGTGAATTTTTAATAATTTTCTGAAAAACTATAATTTTTGATGAATAGTGAAACCACTAAGTGGTAATCAAGCAAACTGATTTTTCAGTTAAATGAAAGTTTACCACTAATGTGTACTGAATTTTGAAAATATGACATACATGGTTGTCATTAGTATGTAAAATGTGGTTCAATGGGATGAAAATAATTTTTTGGTGAATAGTAACTTTTTTTCAGTAATCGCGATTAGAGGTAATTAGTGTAATTTAAGGTAAAAATGATATTATAAAAATATGAAAACACCATGAAACTTGTCCTACCCCTATTGTATGAGTCTTGGCCGACCAAGACAACCCATGGGTCGATTTAGGGGACCCTATGGAGCCTCTTGGGTGAGATAATGTCTTTAATGCCTTTTTTTTAAATAAAGGTGAAAATGACACTAACATAAATTGTTTTACTAAAACAATTTTTAGAAGGGGCTATACTAATCATAATTTTGTCTATAAATAATATTTGGAAAGATAAAAAGATTTCCTACTACAGGATAATTTTTTATAATTTTTAGACTTTAAATAAATTAATTTAATTATGACATCATGATGATGCAACGATGACCTCATTAATGAACAGTTTAAATAAAATGAAACGATAATATAAAATCTAAGACCTACACTTGTCCAAATACTATTGGATGGGAATAATTCGATGCCTTATCATCTTATCTTCTAAATATATCAATGTGGGACCTTATAAATTCGAAACAAGTTTGAAAATAAAATAATAGTTTCATGATTTCCAAAAGTGCCCCTCCTCTCCTCTTATAAAAGGTCCCCACCTCTACCTCATTTCACACACTCCTCAAGCCATTGGCTCGGCCATCCCCTTCCCATTTACTCTCTCCACATACCTCTCCTCATCCTAGAGGATTACCTTTGGGAAGAATCTTTTAAAAGGAAGCCTTTAGGCTCAAATCAAAAGGAGTTACACTTTTAAAGATAATTCATTCTCTCATGTTCATTTGTTTTATTTTGCTTCTCCAACCCCCTAAACTCTTTTTTTACTTATTTTGTAACAACACCAGTATCTTCAATATACTAGGATGTTGTTATAAGATTTATTTGAGCTAAACTCTCACACAACTACATCAAATGGTTAAAGAACATACGGTTTCCGTGGATGGGGAAATTCTGCCTCCCGAAACCATGATTGTTCAATACTCATTTAACACCTTCAAAGGTGGCCATTATGATGTCACTATTTTTATATATGATATATAATATGTTTATTCTTTCCTTAAGCTTCTGTATTTTTCATTTATGGCATACCATTATTGTTTCCATTATGGGTAAACACGATATCTTCATTTTAGGAAGTGCGGACTACCGCACCCTGAAAGTGATTTGATTCATTAATACCATATGTGGGATGTGTAAAGGATAAAGTTAATGATATTATATATGTTATTATAATGGAATTATAATATACTCTTATATCATTATGATTCCATTCCATAAAATACGAAATATAAATGGAAGTAGCGTTCATGCGTACGTACGGCTTACCGTCTCCATGAACGATGCATTTCATTTCTTACCACTAAATGTGATGTAATATTATATATACATGTATATGATGAATATATATGATATATATGTTATACAAATCATTAATATCATTCGTGATATAATGAACCTTTGACCAAATTAACAACATGTAAGTGTAAGAAGTCTATTTTTGACTTAAGAACCAAATACCGACAAAATGAACATTATTAACATAAATGATTACATGATGTTCATAACATGGTATAAAAGGAATAATGAACTTGAAAAAGGTTATTAAGAAAGTAGAGATTAACTCAAGTTTATTATTCATGAGATTAATGAACGGTCGGGTCAAGTCGGATACGAGGTATGAGACTTCGTCTCAATCTCCTTTCATTGAGGCATATTTTGTTTTATACACAACCCCCTTTTATACGGTGTATAAACCCCTTTGACATTTACGTTTATCCAAAAGAAATATTTTTTATACGAAGCGTTTTACTAAATGTCAAAAGGGAATTTTTTTTGTCATACGTATGCGGCGACAATGACTTCTCCGCAGCCGTGACCATTATTTGGGTTTCGACTTCCTCTACAAGCCAGACCTTGTTTTTAAAAGAAAAATAAATACCATGTTTTACTTTTCTTTTATTTTGGTATTGAAAAATGTTTTCATGATGTTTTTATATCAATGTGTTGTATTGATATCTTGTGATTGAACGGTTGAAATGTTATGTTTCCATTATGTATGTTTTATGTGATACAATTATGTTGAGGTTCTTGGGAATTATTATGAAGACTGGTGGTTCCGTGATAAACTAAGGGAGGGTGAGCCCGATATTGCTCTCCAATGCATTGGGTAACGCGAAGGAGTGAAACATTAATGTTTATCTGAAGAGATTTAGGGAATATACTATGATGGGTATTCCAAACATAACCAAGAGGGTTACTCCCTACGTAAGGATGTTATGAATGCCTCAAGTTACCTTTATGTCCTATGATTTCTATGATTTATTCATGATTTGATGAGGTATGTTAAAGTGCTTATTTTAATGGGTAATGTATGATTTCTTTCTTATGTATATATGTACCCATGTTTCCTTTCCATATTTTTAGATCCCTTACTGAGCTTTTTAGGCTCATCCTAAGTTTTTTTGAAAGGTTTTTAACAGGTCAAGGGAAAGGTACATGATATGATGATAAGTGTCAAGGAAGTTTCAAGAAAGAATCCATGTTTTGTTTTAAATATGTTTCCATTGATGGGAAAGAAGAATACTATCTTTATGTAACCACTTTGTTTATATGTGGAATGTAATGCATGTTTTATGATCTAATTCTCTAAAACTCTAAACCCGAAAAGATCCTCAATGTGTAATCATGTAATAACTCAAGATTAAGTATGGTTTAGGGCTGGGGCCTTATAGTAGTATCCATACATGGATGTTTTGATAGGGAAAAAACATAATCACTAAATTTCAGAAATTATAGGATGTTGTTTATACATATTCTGAATGTAATTTATTGGGATAATTTAATTTATCTATATTTTCTAAAATCCTAGTTCTATGTGTTTCAAAAATATTCTTCCAAACCTTTCATAATGGCCTTGAGCCATGTAAGCCAGATCTATTTTCTTGATTATTAAATTTTTCTAGAGATAATGAATCACATCCCGAATGTCTGAATTGGTTATTAATAATGGTAAACTACATACATAAGTTAAATACATTTTACATTTGAATTCAAATGATATAATTTTATTTCATTTTGGAAGTATCATTAATACATATTGTACATCCATGAATATCATTCATAAAATAGTTAAAAATATTCATGGGGTTAGAAATTAATAAGATTGAGATAAAATTCTATGAAGGGGTTACACAATATAGAAGTTATCATGAGTAATTGGAAAATAATCAATTATTTATAATAAATACTGAGAGAAATATTCCTAAACCAACATTCCATTCAATCAATATATTTATTGACATGGATAGATAATGGAAAGGTAAATAATTGAAAAAACGTGATTTTTATTCAATTAATTTAGAATAAAATGAATATCAGTATAATATCATTGATAAAATCTCATAGATACTATGAAAATTAAAAACTAATATTTCACTAAAAAATATAAAACACATTCCATTTAGTCAATAAACTAAGAATGATATGCATCCAGTGATAATATCATTACAAAAACATCATGGCTAAAAATTAAATAATTCTTAATGATGGAAATTCTTAATTATTTTATGTCTTTATCTCAAGAATCATGATACCTCTATTTCCCAGGCCTTTCAAAACTATTTTTATAAATAAGGGTTAGTTATACACTAGATACCAAAATAACTAAATATATTAAAATAATTTAATTCAGGATTCAATTGATTCATTGAGGGTCTTTTTATAATTAGTACCATCAATATTTTCATGCCCTAAATTTTCAACATATATTGAATAATATATTTAATTCATTAGCAATATGACTTATATAAATTTATTGGTATCGATTATGGAATAAAATAAATTCCAAATAAATAAAATTATATTCAAAGATATGAATATATATACAAATGATATTAAATTTAATTTTTAAATATATCCATGAAAAATAAAAGGAATACTTTTTAGAAATGTAATTTATAATGAAATATGGTCACATGTAAGTTATTATTGTAAAAGAAAGTTAACAATCAGAAAATTAAATAATAAATGAGATGTGACCATGAATTCCCTGAGAATATACATTTCTCAAATAAAATCATTAATAAATTGGTATTCATTTTAAATTAATTAAAATGGTAGTATATAAACCACAAAAAACTAAATAGATGCACAATAACAAATATGTCTCTATGTAATGGAAATTAAGATGAAGTCCCTTACCAAACAGGTACTTTTGGTTGAACATGAATTAGCCTATTGTATACTAGTTTTAATAATGTAATTAAAATTTACAATAATCGTAATCATATTAATAAAATCATATATGGTCTTATTATAACATGTTACCACCCTTTTGTTAACAATATTGCATTATTTTTATTATTTTTATTCTTAGTTTCCTTATTTTCTCATGCATGTTATATCATGAAAGAACTAGTTATAGTGTATATTATATTTATCAATCATATATAGAATAATATTTATTCTCTAAATATCATATTTAATATTTATATAAATTTTTAGTATCATTCTTGAAGGCTAGACATTGAAATTGAATAACATTTCTTAATGGTGATGGTAGGTTGTATGTACGCACAAGTGACGACATCATTATATTATTTTACAAAATGGAAATGTAGTGGATTATATAATAAATTATAAGAATAAGTTTTTTATCATATATATCACCAATATTCATAATATTTATCCTCATTACATTCAATTTGAAGTGTATGTGAAAAAAGAATCACATCACTTAAGAGGTAGTCAGCCATACAGATGAGCGACTTTATTGTGTTTTAAACAGAATTGAATTTAAGAAGTTATATATTATATTAAATTTACACAAATATAATAATATAATATTTATCTATTACATGTGTTAAATATATCATTATCACCATACATGAATTGTTTTCATGGAAAATTAATTAACCCAGTTTTTTTTGGGGTATTCTACTGTAAACGCAATAGACACATTCAATTAAAATTTTATGGAATGAGAGATAGATATAGGTAATGCCATGAACTAAAAAAATATCATATTATTTAATATAACAAGGATATTTTATGATCACTTTTTAATAATATTTTAATGTTTTGGAAGAAGAATCAAAATAAAAATTATCTATTAAGAACGTTATATCTTCTTTAGAAAGTGTTTTTAGGATTTCACAAAAAGCCTTCCTCAGTTTGATTTATGATAAAAAAGGGAACTATAATATTTGTATAGTATTATGTAAGTGATTATGACCTGTATTTTTAGAGACATATATCATTGTATGTGGGAAGATGTTAGGAGAGTGGGGGGCCCTTTGTAACAAGGTGAGAAGATACAAATGGAATTTTTGAAAAGAATCATTTACTACAACATTTTTATCATTCAAAATGTTTCAAAATTTTCATATTAAAGTACATTATTGGTAATACGGTATAATTATCATATTAAAATTTGGGTTGAACAATATTTAGAAAATTTTTAAATGCTTATCTTCTTAGTTTTCCCCTATAAAATTGTTATTATATTAAAATTTTAACTAATTTTTAATGTTTCCACAAATGATTATGGTAAAATTTTATTTTAACATTTTTTAAAAAATAAAATTTGTTCTAAGTCAAAATATTTAAAGAATTATTCAAATTTAAAATAATTCAACTAATTTTATTTTTAAAAAAATTAATATTAAACTTATCCTTGTATCTTATTTATAATAAAAGGTTTCTTTAAATAAAAATATGTATTTCTCAGTATTCATAAAAAACAATGCTTTTCAAAAAATTCAAAAAACCAGGCAAATATAACATTGATTTAGAAATTTTTAAAATCATCTTGATTTTAAATTAAGATTTTATATAATTAATAGAAATAAATTCCAAATTATTTTTTAAATATATGACTAAATAGTCATTTTGAAAAAACAAATTCAGGGAACATTTATTTATTTTCAAATGATTTTTTATACATTTTAAATCGATGACATTTATGTTAATAATATATTTATTAATATCCAATACCTCAAATTTAATGGATCGTTTATAATAGTAAAACACATTAACATCATTCAAAATCAGTGATGTGTCTTCCAAAAGATATCGAATAGATTAAATTTATTGAATTTTTTTGTTTAGATTTTTAAACTCGGTATTTCATGTCACAAATGAAATTGAATACAATTTTATTATTATATAATTTTTATGCCTCATAATGGTACATATACATTATCCTTGGGGATATTCCAAAAAATAAATTTTTTCTCTATAAAAATTATATATCTGGGATGTTATCGAAATCATCAATGTTAATTATTATCAATTTGGATCATATATTCTTTAATTAATATAAAAAATAATTATTGTAAATTTCCAAAATAACACCTGGTTACACTAATGAAATAAATATGGAATGAATTTCAATTCAAATTATTCTTCTAGTTTTCACTTCCTGACCATTTTCTCTAAGAATATTTCTTTGCTGAACATGATTTCATTGTATTTAAAATGTTGGAACTCTTCCCTATGATACATCTTCATTAACGTAAATTACAAAATAATCATGATAATTTTAAAGATAATCAAAAAAATTTTGAATTTTCTTAGTCGTCTAACATCACTAGATAAATCATTGATGTTATTAATGGTAAATTATTCATGTTAAGGATTATGATTTTATAATACAATTTCACTAAAACCATAAAAAATTATTATCATATTTATAATGAAACCAATGATTTATAGGAAATCACTGGGATAAGAGGGGTGGGGTTGTGATTCATAGAATATAATTCATTTTTATTTTTATTCTTCCAAAAAAATTAATAATTTGTTATAGTGAAAATTACAGCACTATCACACACATGAAAAAAGTAAGCACCAGTAATATACATGTTTAACATGATTAGTTAATCCTTGGAAGGGTTTGGATTAACCTAAGATCATGTAGTCTACTAGACACATGAGCAGATTAAAAGTAGATGGATTATCTAGTAAATAATTATCAAAACATTCCACAATTGATTTCAATTGTCCTATATAATAAAAAATATTTAATATAAACTAAATAAACTTGATAATATGACTTTGAATCATATTTCCATATTATTTTTCTTACACTATTAATTCTTATAAAACTTACAATTATAAATTCATAATAGAAATATTTCTCTTATTCATTTACGATGAAAAATAAAATCAATTTTACCATGAACAAAACACATCCAATGTTATGGCATGTATATTTATTTATATATATCACCCACTAATGAATCACCATTTTCTAAATTTTAATTTCAATTTTATATTTAAATATAAAACATTATTTCACTTTCCCATTCTCTATTTTATACAATTTATTAATTTATATTATTATATTTCAGTCAATGAATATATCCTGGTCGACTACAAAATAACTCATGGAGTAAACATAATTTTATCTTCTTTTGAAAAAAAAAATTCATTTATCACATTTTACATTTAAATTCACTAAATCACGATTTTCTAATTTATGAAATTAAATATTCTCCACAATTTTTTTTCTTCAAATTGTTACTCTAAAAGAATTTGAATCCCAAATAATTAAAATACTATAAATTTATTAATATAGAAAAACATATATATTGTATTTTATATAAATAATCACACTAGATTTTTTATAATGGAATGAAGAGTATGATTTCAAATAAAAAAGATTATAATGTCCCATATTTATATTATATATAATGTAATATATATATATATATATATATAAAGAGTTTAACTTTTACATCACACCATGAGATTAGGATTTCACTAATTCTAATTTTTTTTTGTAATATATTATATATCCATATAAAAATCATACAGATATTATGTTGTTTATATTCTATAAAAATATATGAATTCTAAATAATGGAAATTCATCAAATCCTATAATAAAATATAAAAATATTATATAATAACTAAAAAAAGTGTTAAATAGAATATTTTTTCATTTATTACTTTTACCTAATTTGGAAAAAATATTATGATTCGTAGGTAGTTTATTTCTTTGAATAGTTTTTAAATATTCCGGATAAATCGCAGGTATATTTATATTCTATTTCTATTTCTGTGGTACTTAGTATGAAAACAAGTATCCCATAGGGTTTGATAGTTTATTACAAGGCTACACAAATTTTATAATTTGTAAAGCATAGAAAAAATAATAAAAATATAGTACTATGCAAGATTGATTGTTAAACCCATTGAGACAATATGAATGGTCTAAAATAATTAAACATATTGAAAATGAAATTTTATTCATGTTTAATGAAATAATGAATTAAAAATCTAATTATTGGGTTGAATTTAATTGGAGAAGGAATGATAGTTTTAGTGATTTTAGGTTGTTCTACATATTCAATTGTTAATGGATTCTTTTAAGTTGTTTGCTCCATACGAATAATCATCTTCTAAGATAAATCAAAGATATAAGAAACCAAAACATTGTTTACACATAAATAACCTAGATTTAATAATCCTAATACAGAAATTAATTCAATTAATTAATTAAATGAAGTAAACATCATCAAATCGTAACCAATGGTCATGAATTTTCAAAAAAAATTATTGAAATTTATAAATGGTGTTAAAAAATTCCAAAATAAAAAAAAGTAATCCATATATAGTACACCCCCTATAATCACATCACCCATGAAAAATAAGACTACTGAGGTGTCCCATTAATAAAAAGAACAATCTACACGGGTACCCGAAGAAGAATAGAGTATATGTACAGTGGTGAAGAAGGGATCTAAATTCTTACATCATGCATAAAAGTCATCCATAGGTGTGACTCTCAAATATCTGGTCACAGACGATCACTAATGTGCGAATGAGGCATGAATAAATACAGTTTTCTCCTCAAACATTTAGATTGCAATGTCATTATTTTTTCCTCTATTGAAACATTTATGAAGTGTATTATTTTCCATAACATGAAATCCTTGACAAAAACATCTTTTTCCAATCTTTTCTCGTCATAATATTTCAAAAATGTGTATTTTTGTACAAGACATGTAATATTTTCATGTGTGTAACCATTATGACCTATATCATGTGGCCAAAACTGATTTTGAAAATATTCATCATGTAATGGTTTACACCAGATGAAACTATTCAGATCTAGTTTTCTAGTTCTACTATAACCTCAAATATCACGTTTCATCCCACATGGTTTTACTCATGACGTGAAGTGTCTTTTAGATATAGTATCAACCACTTTTCATAACTTTTTCATAAATCTATGGACCATTCCATTAAACAAAAAACAATAAAATCTATTCCAACATTGGAAATAATATTCATTTAAACATAAAAATCAATATTTTAAAAAATAATAAAATATATGAATAAAATACTGTCTTAAAAAACCATACACATTTAAAACAATTAAATGTTTTAAACATAATTATTCTTGACTAATACTTTTTATAGAATAAAATAAAAAACCTCTAATATAATTTTTATAAAATTTCACCATTCACAACATATGTTACACTTAATTTAATGTTTATTTTAATATGATTTATTTACTAAAAAATGAATCACCTAAACACATCCATTAAAAATCTAATCCGAATATTCATGCATATAATAACATAAAAATAATATGGGATAATTATTTCATTATTAGTCTTGAAAACATAAATTTCATCTATAAAATATCTAGAAGGTCTCAATATTAACCAAAAAAACCATAAGTATCACTAATTTCCACATTTATATTTTTTTATCCTCTTATGAAAAAAAATCTCTTTCAAAAACATTATATATATAAATTAATCACCATAAAATAATTTTATTCCTACATGGTGGATCAGCATATATTAAATTGGAATAATAGTCATTAGAAAATGTTTTTTCTATATACATTAAAATGGTTCAATTAATTTAGAAATTATGGTACCATATGATATCAAATTATAAACCCCACCAATTTATCTTTCACATTATAAAACTATTCATAGAGGCACCGAATAAAAATTTCTTATATTCAATCCATCCAAATAAATTATAATAGTTTCTAAATTAAAAATCTCACACACCACATGATAAAATCAAAACATAAACATTTTAATAACTATCTAAAAAAATTCTCATACTAAATATTCGATATCTTCAAAATTATGTAAAATTTGATATCATTAAATTTTTCCTAAAACAGGTTTCTCCCTACCTTAAAATATATTATATATTTATATATATATTTGAATAAAAAAATAATATTTTTTCTTTTCACCAACATTGAATTAGTATAAATAGAACAAGTGATAAAAGGTACAAAATCTCCATATTTTTTCCTTGATATTCTTATAGTTGAACTTCCATGATAAACACAATTGATTTTGAAGAATTAATAAGTAGTAATTTGGAGAAAATTTCATCCATTTTAAGTTTTTTATATGTAATTATTATTTTCACACATTTATCACCATTATCACATTGATAATGTGATATTTTAAATTAATGTACATCTACAAAAAAATATGGAGTCTAATTTCTAAATACATTGATAGTATACAGATTATCATTTCCCAAAATCGATAAAAATTCCAATTAAACAACAAAATAATCATATTTATTCCTTATCCACATGAAATAGTCTTATTCAAGTAGTGGAAACTAAAAATTATACTTCATTAGTACTCTTCGGCCCCGTTAATTGTTTCATTGTATACCAATATACACACCATTCACATAAAAATTATTCTCTACCAGATAATTATTTATGATCATCTATATTTTTAGAAAATTTATAATCTACATAACAGCACAAATTATGCTATAAAAAATTAGGTATATTTCATTATATAGTCCATTTTGGATATAATATATCAAATATGTATTTTTTAGAAATGAAATGAAAATATTTTATAGAAATTTTATAATCTATAGATAAATTAAAATAATATAAAATCTTGTGTTATTAAAATATAATGTATATAAATATTGAAATTATATTTTATAAATCAACTAATAAAATATATTTTACGTATTCATCCTTATATAGTTTGGATCATATAGAAATTATATTAGATACCAGCCTACAAGCCATAATTATATAATTATTATAATCTTCATGAGCATATTTCCCTTGAAAAATTAATATTAATGTCCTCATGAGTAATTTTAATTTCCTTTAATTATTCTATTCCTAAAATAATGGGAATTTAAATATTAATAATATTTTCCAAAACATACACATCACAAACTCCTTCTTCATTTTATGAAAATTGATATAGTCTAAATTTAAAATTACAATAACTGATAAATATTTATCATCTACAATATGGATTTTAATTTCCCCCTTCATTTATGTAACATAAGTATAATTAAGAATTAATAAATCATTGGATATCATTATATTGTATCTTTTTAATACTAATATATGTAATTCATTATAATTAAATAAATATTCATCTCCATCAAGTGAGAAACTAATGGGTTTTTCAATATTTTCTTCATAATCCTACACTCCAGTAGGGATGTTTATGATGAAAATATGATTGGAAAATATTAAATTACCTTTTTATATAAATTATTTTGTGTTATCATGGTAACTAGATAGGAAACCAGTGAGGTGGTCTCATTTATCTAATTTTCCATTTTTTGGTGATTACCCTTTTCAAACATGACATTCCTTATCTCATAAAATTTATCATTTTCACTTAGCTTGTTTCATAAACCTACTTTTCACTGATTACATTATGCTTTTCAATATTGGATAAAAATCTAATTCCTAATACATCTAAACATGATCTTATTCCTCATTAATAGTGTTTAGCCTCTCTTGATTCCCCCATGACTCATTTTCTTTTCTATACTTAATATGAAAAAATTGTTGGTATTTATTAATTTCATAAGAATTATTTATTTATAAACCTATTATTCATGTATTTATATTATATTTAGGACCTACACATTCCATTTTATCCATATATTGTATGTGAGTGTTTTCAATTCATGAATAGTAATGGTCAAATATTCCTCTTCAATAAACACATTAAGAAAAATAAAATTATTTTAAAATAACTCTCTCGTGTTCCATAAAAAATATACATTTGCATCTCTTTTAGATTATGATTAATAATATATGTTTTCATTTTATATTTTTCCATCACCTTTATATCAACAATTTTAGTAATCTTTATAGTCTCTTTATTGTAATAGTTATTCCTTATTCTCTTTTATGGATAACAAATGAAGATACACTCATCTAATATTTATTTAAACAAAAAATGACTTTCAACATTAACATTGATTAAAAAATGGATTTCATACACCCTAAAATATTTTAAACATGTAGAATTTATATAATACATATCATACTGAGAAATATATAAATATATTCTCTATAAATAATGATATTGAATATAAAATTCTCCACAAATTTCTTTTTTCTAAAAAAACTAGATAAATCATACTCAATGAACATGTTATCAGAAATCACTAAAATAAAACAATTTTGACATTGAGAAACACATTTTATTTATGTTTAATTGGGATTATCATGAATACATTTTTTCTCAATATATTCTTTATACGATGAATAATTTTATACTATAAAAATTTTTTTTGTATTAATATTAAAATCAAAATTTTATTATTCTTGAATTATGGGGATTAAGTCATGTGAATAATGTTGATGGTGGATGGGATAAAAGTGGGTTCCCATTCATTATGAATGGTGATGAAACCTATTGGTCAGTTTGGCAATGAAACTATTGTGTCATCATAGCAACAATTCATAGTAATGAAGGAAGTGCTTTTGGGTTAAGAGGACAACACAAGAAATGATATTACCATATTTGTAGAGGAATGGTGTAGATAGTGGTGGGTGACACTAGAGGAATGCCATTTTGGTGAAGGGGAAACATATAGGATAGGTGGAATCCAACGTTCTTTGAAGGTCCGAATCTATAAGGGAATGATGTTGGTGGTGGATGGTGCTTCCGACTATAGACTCATGACACTTCGTGATGGGATTAGATCAAAAGAGGAGACATGTAGGTATGGTAATATGGGTGAAGGAAGTGGTTTATTAATTGAAAAATAGAATGGTGATGCTAGGTTATGTCATAGATGATTATCTATGATGGTGGTAGTGTTGTTGGGGTAAGCTAGAAGGGATTATATTTAAGAAGTGTGCTACCATGGCCCCTTTGGGCCAGTATAATTTTGTTTCTATCATATACATTTTATGGTTTATTTCCCTTGATCCTAAATGGTCAGGTAACATAAACCCTCTCTTCCAATAAAAAAATAATAGATATTTATTGGTTTAATAAATTGGTGGCTTCCCCATATCATGAAAAAATAGAATTCATTCTCCTTTTTCTACACTAAATTTGAAACTCCAAAACATTTTTATAACACATGAGATATGCTTCTGAAACATAAAAATAGTGATATAAGAAAATTCAAAACAAAAGTAAATAATATAAATATATCCACTTGTTTATTATCGTCCACATTGGAAAAAAATTTCCAAATGATTTAGATCAAATTGATGAGTGCTTGAATCTAAACACACATATATATATAAATATTATAAATAACATTTTTTAATATATAGAACATTAATTTAATTCATATCCTCAAAATGGTATTATTAATACTATTATATCATTGAGTAATTTTCCTATTTTACATCTCGTTGAGATAACCTAGTCCTTGATGCCACAATTTTTTTTTCATTTGAGATTTTGTCAAAAAATGTTTTTCTATCACAAACCTATAATGAAATACAAAATTTTTGTTGTCTTCTGGTAAATTAAAAATCTACATTTATCCCCCTGATGATTATCCATTTTGTATAGAAAACCACTTGTGTGCATTCACATATTAATTCAGACTCAATAATCATGTTTTCTTATTACCCATAAATATATATAGAGTTCATGGATATCAAATAATACTATCTAGAAACATTTTTTTATAATCATTGGACATTAAGTGATCTACAATATTTAAAGGTCTCTAATGTTTCATTATGATATTCTATATTCATTACAAGAATTAAATATATTAATATGTTCAATGAATATCAATTATCTAGAATCATGGGGCACTCCCCTTATGTTTCATTAAGTGTAGAATTAATTAAAAGGGTATTCATTGCTTTTTTCCCCTTTATCATTTATGTATTTTGAGAAAATTTATTCATACTCACATAGGATTTTAAAATATGGACATAATCCTAAACATTTTGAATTTAGTGGTAATATATTCTATAATGATATTTTACTGTTGAAATCCATTATTGAAATTTGGTTATAAATTTCAATTTTTCCAATTTTTTTCTGAATGTAGGATTTATTCATCGCCATAATTATTTTAGAAAAACTATTAGGTTTATATAAAAATATATAATTAAATTAAATTTATTACTATATAATAAAATCTTCTATTGTTAAAACAGTATCCAAAATGGATACTTTCCTATTAAAATATACATTTTTGGAGATGGTGTAACAAACTTTTATTTTTGATTTTTTATTAGTTTTTAAATCATGTAATGTGATTGTAATAAAAAATATAATGTTTCTTCCTCGCATATAGTTTCACTATATTCAACACTGGTGAATTCATACCATTACACATTATCAATAAATAATTTCCACTAATATATATCAATGTATCAAATTATTGATCATAACCACATATTTAATCATCATCAAGATTTCATTAGATATTACCCATTTATTATATAATGAAATTCTTTCCATTCCATTTTGATGAAAGTATTGATTTATAAAAAAATCATTCGTTATTGATAAACATCTTGGTCTCTCATCCTGATATTCATTAACCTCATCTTATATTATCATCATATTTTTTTAATAAAATACCCAATAGTTCCACACGTAAACCATTTTATTGTTATATTTTCACTAAACATTCATAATTCAGTTCACATACATTTAAGGATTATTGATATTAGTTTTTCAATATTATCTTCAACATCATTATTTTCATCTTCGTCATAATCAATTTCATAAATATGTGGTCATTTATTACTCGTATCATGTAAAAATTCATTAAAATAAAATATTTTTTATCATTACTCTTCATTTTATGGATCCCCCCCTTAAATATATCATATGCAATAAGAATGCTGCATAAATTTTTGATGGAATTTTATATAAATCGTGGTTTTCTAGGGTCATAAAATGCTCATCCAAACAATCAGGTACAAATAACTGAATATTTTTTATAACCATTGTATCCTAAATTGGGCTCCAAAAAACTCATAATTTATAAAAAATTCCACTAACTAAAGTTAATATTACATCAACAATTTCAACATCCAATAGTAATATATATTTATACATTTATGACAAAAAAAAATTTCTTCCAAAAATTACCGTTGCTTTGACTTAATATATATTCCCCCCATTCTACCTTACACAATTTACTATGTTGAGCCCTTTTAAATTTAGAAACATATTCATAAAATATTTAAGGAATGGAATTTCAAAAACATCCATTATTATTAGATTTTTATCAACTAATGTAATATAAAAATTTTAGCATTATACTAAAACAATAAATTTATGATTATAATACAACCAAATTGATTGATGAAAAATATGGAAACATTTTAGCTTTACATATATAATATTTTTCATATTTATAGTGGAAATATTATTGTGGTTCACTATATTTAGAATTAAGTTGTTTACACATTTTGTTTTAAAATAAAAACATCTCACATCGGTTTATTGCTGTGACTTCAAACACCCAATAACAGACTGTGATGAAATGGTAAATTCTTTTGGATAACAATTGAAATATCTTAACAAATCAATAGAAAATTACTAACAACATATGTAATGAACCAGTGATTACAATTCTATTTTTTAATCGTAAAATAACCATCACCACATGTAAAACTACAAATAACATCATAATGAGGTGCTTGAACTCATAGAAGATGCATTTAATGTTTAATAGGTTTTGTATAGAAAATTAGTTTCTATACCTTGACATGAAATAATTTCCCCTATGATGTTATAGTCCATTATATTCGCCAGGTGAATTATAACTAGTGAATTATAACATTTAAAAATGATAAGAAAAAATTATGCAACCATTGTAATGTAATGCTAAAAAATTAAAAATATATAATATATATTTTAAAAAATAATAAATTTTAACTTTGAATCCTAAATTCATACATTAATTATTGCATGTCTTCTTATTCTTCAGCTTCTCCATATTAACCACTCATAATTCCATGTCACTTAATCGTTGATTGACTTAGAAAAGTAAACTTTTTTTTCTTTATAACTCAAGGCATCAAATATTCAAGTAAAACTTCTGTTTTACATAACTCATAAAAAATTACATCATAAAATTTATATTTAAATGGAAAATTCAAAATTAGTTATATAACATGATTCTTCTTCTGTATCTTTATTTACCAACATATATCACTTCTTCATAGCAATATTTATAAATTAATTAATTTTACATGGTAGGAATAGTTATAATATGTTTTGTAAATATATGAATCATGGCATGTCTAATTGTATATTTCTAAAAAATGCAATTAAATTTTGTTACGAAAAACAATATAAAAAATAAATCAGTTTGTGAAACATATTTTTTTCTTGGAAAAGTATGAAGTAAGGTTAAAAAAGTATCTCCTCATGACACAACACTTTATATCCACATATCAAAATATATATTGTCATAATGCAGAGTTTTCATAAAAATGCGGAACATAATTTTCTCCTGGTTGAATAAAAACAATCAATTTTGAAATTTAGTTCACCAATTGTTATCTTTAATATCATTATAATTTAAATAATTTTAAATTATTCATTAATTTACATATTTTAGATCTTAATAATGGTTACATATTAAATACTATAAAATTTAAAAACTATAAATATTCACCCAAAAAAAGATGATGCACACTTCCAAAAACATCGTGTATCACAATTTATTTTTAACAATGTGAGAAATTTTTCAAATCTTCCTAAAAAACATTTATAGTATTAATATTATATTACATATCACATAATAATGTGAAAAACATGCACAATACACATTATTCTAACAGTAATTTCGGTTCTCAATATTATATAGTATATACTACATAACCTTACAAAAATCACACATTTCATCAATATTTTACATTTTTTCAATGTATAACATAATCAATATACAATTGTAAAGTTAATTAATATATTTTCTAAGATATAAAAATTTTACATACTGGATAAAAACATTTTTATCAAACTATGTTTTTTTTGATTTCAAACTAATGACCTATTTTCAATAAAATCATTCCAAACATAGGTTGTTTATAAATTTTCCAAATTTATATCTCATCTAGGTAAAATCATTATTCATTGAGTAATATAAATTCTTTTTTTCAATTTCCCAATAAATTATTACAAATTTCATATGCAAGATATCTTTTTCATCATTTTACACTTAATTTTAAAGAACTCCCATGACCTATACAACAACTATAAATAATTAAAACTCGTGTTCAATGTCTATTGAAAATATCATATCACATAATACAATTAATTTTATGTGATTTTTAACCTGAATTTTGTATTTAAAATGAAATTCAACATACAAACACATCCACTTAACATCTTCTGTAAATATTCTACATTATAAAAACATAACGACACTAGGGGATAGTTTTTCAATTATAAAACTAAAAAAAAATACTTGAGTCTCAAAAATATACCCAATGTTTCAACATATAAAAACATATCACATAGAATATATAAATTTATTTCAAAAGGACTATTAACTTAATCCACATACTATATACCGTTGAAATATTCCTTCATTGAATCTCTCATAAAATATGATTGAATAGTTTCCCTTAAAAATGATGTGGAATGTGATTCCAAATACCTTGATATTCTTCAATAATATATTTGACGGAAACAATAATAAATAGGAGGTGTTGTAAAAAAATTGTTTGAGAAGGAACTATTATAAATATAGAAATCTACGATTGTGGGTTTTCTCAGTAAATATATTAATGTGTCATTACAAAATATAATTTTTCATTATATGTCCTTATACATTGATTATTTTTCTTAGTGATTTAATTTTATAATGTTTTTATATAGATATATATTCATCACTTATATCATGATTCTAAATATAATATTTAAACTCTTCATTCATGAATTTGGATCCATTATCAGATCAAAATACATTATTGACAAAACCTACTTTATGAATAAAAATAATTTTATTTTTCTAAAGAACTCATTGTTTAACATGAAATAATATATAAATAATTAAAATGATTAAATTCATTAATATAATTCATAAAATTACTTATATCTATTGGTGGTTGTAATATCATTGGTTGATAGACATCCAATTGAATTGACTCTATATGTGAGTTTGTTTATATTTCCATTGTCACATGACTTTATTTAACCATTTATCCCTAATTACATGTCTTTTAATTTTTATATATTGAAAATTTTAGTTTTAATATATTCCTCATTATATTATTTGATAAACTCTTTTTCATATTTTTCTACCCCAAATGAAAAATAATCAATTGTTATTCTTTTTTCCTCTTTTATTCCCATGTAACAAAATTTATAATGATAAAAATTCAAAAATAACAATACATTTTATTTCAACCACTACAACATACATTATAGACATTATAACACATTCAATCAAATGAAATAGAACATAATTACCACTTTATAATTTTGAAAAAAAAATTAAGAGACGCTGTCGAAGCCCTTCGAAAAATAAAACATTGGATGATATCATTATACAAATATTCCTGTATACATCTCCAAACACATTGTATATCCTATCATTTCATTAACTGAAATAGCCACTATCATACAATTGGATGTCAATAAATATATTTTTATCCTTCATATTTAATGGGTAACTACTATCTTGTATTCAAATATTCAATCCTTTTAATCCTTTTAGGTCTCCTAATACTCTGTTTAATGGCATTGATTATTCAATTTCTTCATTGATTTTAATTTTAATTTTTTCTTTAACTATTACAATTTTATGTATTGATTTTTAGGCAGTATTTCATGGGTGATCAAATCATATGTAATTCCACTCAAGAGTGTCAATGGTTTTTTTATTTTTGTTTCCATTTCATTGGATTTTAGTTATCATGGTCTTTATAATGAATAGATACACCCCCATTGATCCATTTACCCACAATGATTTTGGGAAAAAGAGATTATAATAGAACACAAATTATCCGTGCACATAAAATCCTTAGTATCAATATCTCTCTTCATATATAAATTTCTAGGGATAGATAATATATTATTCAAAATCATCTCATCATCATTTTTTAAAGACCCAGAAATTCTATGAATTTTTTTTCATAAATACATGGGAATTATACGAGTACGTAAACATTGACGGTGTGTGATTCTGAGGCTCAGTGTGCCTGAAATCAATTTTTTAAATTTTTTTCTGGTATGTTCAGTAAACGTAGGAGTGGGTTTTTATAACTTCTGAACTGATGCTCGAAATGGAAATTTGAGGGCACTGTTGAACTCGCAGTGCCAATATTCGCTTACGAATACTTTCACCTCAACGAAATATGGTCGGAAATAAAAGATAGATATTTTGTTTTTAAATAATGAATTAAAAACAATAAAGTTGTAGCATTATTTTTATTTGGTTGGTTGAAGCATCCATGTGGATGATGGAGGTGGGGACCACAAAACCATAACCTCCCATGAGAGGTTATGGTAGTGATGGCCCACCTGATCCTAACCTCTTCTTCATGGTTAATATGGTGGGGACCACTCGAGGTTAAAACCTCTTTAACTCAACATTTAGTGTGGATAAACCTTTTGAGCTCCCCACATAATGGTGCAACCACTCTATATCTTAATAGATCCAATGCACAAGCATTTATGGTGCCAAATCCTTTGCATTAATTTTATGCCAGCCTCTTGAATTAATTAATTGGAACTAACCTAATTAATTAACCCATTTGAATATTGTGAGAACAATAAAAGTTTGGAAATCATATAAGTTATTATATTTTGGTGGAATATTGGGGAGAGAAGAGAATGGGAGAAATATTGTTCTCCAATGACGAATTTCATCGCCCAATGAAGAACAAATAATGTGTTTATGCTATGAAGAATGCCGAAAATGATCTCCCTTGATCTTCCTCCCTAGACTCCTACCGATGTGGAACGTCTTCCACAACAGGTGTGCGAGCCTTGGATTGGAATTGTGTGGCGGAAGTGACGAATGATGATCTCATCCGTCTTATTTATGCGATTTCATCATCGAACAATGAATAAAGTTAGGTGTTAATTTCATTTATGTTCCGCGTTTTTCCTTTATTTCAAAACGATGAATGGGGATGCCTTCTTTTTGGGGGCGGATTGTTGTGGTTCGTTCTATAGAACTGATTCCTATCAGCCTAAATGCAAAGGTGCAGATGAAACTAACATGGCCTAAAACCCTCTGTCGATCTCTTCTGTGATGCCTTTGGCACAAAGATTAAACGACGAGGCGACGAAGGCGGAAAAGACAAAGGTCACGATACCTGTGGCCTGCATGACCCACGCTTCCCATGAGGCATCCCACACCACAACCGGTAAAACCATCCCCGGCTCACCCCCCACAGGCCTCCCCAACCACCTCCTGGAAGCCACCCGTGCACCAAGACGAACTGTGCAGGGCCACACACCCTGAGCCGCCTCTGGCCGGACAGGCCTCGGCAATCCAGGCCGAGCCTCCTGCACCGCGCCACTCGCGGTTCTAGAAGAACTGGTCTCAGCCATCTGGGTAGAGCCACCCGAGTCGTGCCCTAGAAGTGCAGGATGAACCAGACTCAACCATCTGAGATGAGCCTCTTAGACGACACCCATGCATGCCTGACCGAGTTGGCCTTCTGCACCCCTCACGGCGACTCCGTGCCAAACCGCCCTTTCACCGACCCACGAGTGGCCGCTCCCTCACGACCGGTCTGCTCCCTCGCTCTACTCGCGGTATTAGCGGCCTTCGCAGACTGCTCAGATGGGCCCAATGGGCCGGGCCAAATCCAATGGGTCATCCTAGACTATGTCGGGCCGAGTTGGTCTGATCAGTTCGGACCGGTCCTGGGCCCACTACGACCCTTTACATTCTTTTGGCCATATCATTGGAACTGGAAGACCGTTTGAAGATCCATCAGTGGTGAAATTAATCTTGTAGCATGACGGTCCCTCTGATTATTCCCCACGGGAGTTCGAGGTGTAGTTGAGTTATAGTCAGGTTGTATCGTGCACAAATCCAACCAGGCCCTTGGGACTAAAAGGCCAATAACTCACAGACCAAGCATTCGGTTGACACGTCGTCTGTTGTGTTGAGACCCCTATGATGTGGCAGACCTTTGGGATACTTCTTTGTGGGACATCGTGGAAGTTGATTTATCGAAACATGGCATGAATAGAGGTCCCTCCCAGAATCAAGTGTGCTTTGGGGGGAAACCCTGTGGATGGCTATGCTCTGCCTATTATTCCTGGATATTGTGGGGGTTCGACTCCTCTAACTACTGTTCTTGGATCCTGTGTGGGTTCGACAACTCGGACTACTATTTCTGGATCCTACGTGGGTTCGACATCTCGGACTACTGTTCCTGGATCGTGTGTGGGTTCGACAGCTCTATCTACTATTCCTGGATCATGTGAGGGTTCGACAGCTTTGATTACTGTTCCGAGATCCAGTTGGGGTTCGACAGCTCTGACTACTATTCCTGGATCCTATGTGGGTTTGACAGAATATATGATTTAGGGGCTAAATCAAATCATCTCTAACTCTCTACAAAATTTGTATACCTGTGTGATATGAGTTAGTAACTTTGTGTTTTCCTCATGATTGATATGGATTATTTGATAACTTAGGTATATGTATGCGCATATACCTAAGTGGGGTTATCTGTTGAATTTATTCTGTTGGTTTATCCTTTTTGGATTTTTTGAGACCTTGGGTGTCTCAGGGTCCCTACATAGTATCGTTATACTCACCCAGGAACGATCTATGCTTGCTCCTCATTGTGTTGGATGTCATTACACAGAGGAGAATAACAGACATGGATTGATGAGGAGGCTATATATACCTACCATTCAGGTAGGAATACTATTGGATGACTCTATTTCTACTTTTCTTAATTCATCAGTTGTATTTTTACTTTCATTTTCTTGTACTTTCCAATTGAGCTTGTATTCTGGCCCATTTTTACATACTGTACTCACATTTTGGTTATTTAGTTTACTCATTATCGTATCTGATGTGTGTTTCTACAGGTCATAAAGTCAATGCCTACCCTGTTTTAGGGAATTACATCTTTGGTGCTAGTCGCTAGCCCCTGGCCTATGGATGGTGGTCTTGGCGTAGTCATGGCACGGGACATGCGGGATGTGTCGTGAAAAATTGGCATCAGAGGAGTTGGTTCTACTATAGAATATAAGTCTCTGATCTTTTCTATGAAGAATTATTTTTACGGGTATTGTCTATGGTTTTCAGTTCAGGGAGTCCAGTGTTGGTGTGACGGCCGACGTATCCACACACCAGGACCCGAACTACTGATTTCCGACCCGGTGCACGAAAACACTGATTATGTGTTGGTTTTAAAGATTTTTAATTGAATTCATTGAGTCATCTCCACAAGTATAACTATTTTTCCATGGAACAGCTGTTTCATTTCAGGATGCCTCCATGCAGAAATACCGCTAGGGTTCTGAGAGTTGTACGAGATAACAACCCACTAAACGACAAGGCCTCGGTGTAGGGCCCTATCACAACGGAGGCATCGGTAGTACCACAACCCATTGGGTCACCAATGCCACAATCCCAAGTAGTATAGATTGTTGGCTGCCTGAGCGCGTTGTACAAGTTCCAGCACCAGAGGCCGCCCTGGTTCAGCGGTGAGACAGACCTACAGGAAACTGAGGATTGGTTTGATGCTGTGGTGAGATTCTTCAGAATGGTAGAGACACTAGCCAACCATATGGTGATCCTTGCTGCGAGTCTCCTTCAGGAAGCACCAGGAAGATGGTGGAGCTGGTTGCTCAAGGTTCTTGACAAGATGACACTACTATGGGCAGACTTTGAGAGCTTATTTCGAGTAGATTTTTCCCAGCCACCCTACGTGAAGTGAGGATACATTAGCTACTTCATCTACAAAAGGTTAACAAGATGGTGGAACATTACTTAGCGAGGTTTATAGACCTCTTTCACTACTCCACGGATATGGTGCGGGACCAATTATTCTGGGCCCGAAACATCGAGCAAGGGCTCAGGAGAGAGATCAGGGCTTCGATGATCTCCTTCAGCATCCCGATGCAGGCAGGGTTATTGGAGCGAGCCCTCTTAGTGGAGAGTTTCCTTACTGCGTATTATCTAGTCGCAGGACCTACCACTGGGCATCATGTAGCAGAATCTTCTGCAGTAGGATGTAGGCAGCATGCAGGTGTCACTGAGATCTAAGTGGACCAGTCCATCTGGTAAACAACCTCGGGACTCGGGTTCGGTTTTGAATGTCACACATGATAGAGCCAGTCATACGATGAACATGTAGTGTTTCACATGTGGCGAGAAGGGTCGCATTTCTTGTGACTATCCGACTCACCGATCGTATTATCATAAGTTAGTTGAGGGACCTCCCAGGAAAAGGTAGAGGTTCGATCGAGGCTATCCACAGGGCGCCAGAAGATGTGGAAAAGGAGCTGGTCTTGCAGCTGGCGATGGGAGATGTTATGAGGTGTTACCACCACAACCACTGGGAGGTCCTCCCCAACTGCATGGAGTAGGTTTACAGGCGAGAGTCCAGCTTCAGGAAGTTGAGGATTATGAACCCGGTGCTCTGGAGATGATTCGAGGTATGATCAATGTCTACTCTACAATAGCTGCAGTTCTAGTAGACACTGGTTCCAGTAACTCTTTCATTGACAGTTCCCTTGTTTGGAGCTCAGAGATTCCGACGGAGCTATTGGCTCGATCCTTATTCCTAGAGGCTCTTACAAGATAATATTTTTTGATTATGCACTTTTTTATTCCATGTGAGCTTACTCTAGGGTACGAGAGCTTCAGCTCGGATCTCCTAGTAGCGGCGTTGAGGACTTACAACACCATCTTTGGTATGGACTGGTTATCTACAGTCTATTATCAGATTGACTATATTAGGCACATTGTGAGGTGTGTCCACACAAATGTTACCCGGTTTACCATCACCGGTGAGAAGGGAGCCTTTTGAACATAGGACAGACTTACTCGGAGGGGGGTTCAGCCGATCACTCATCAGTTGGCCTACCTTACCATCAGAACAGTTGATTTGGAGAGTCTGAGCTATCCTGTAGTGGTGGACCAGTACATGGATATTTTCCCTGATGATTTCTGATATCTGCCTCCTCGTAGAGAAGTGGACATCAACATTTACCTATACCCCAGAACAACATCGATATCTACAACATCATATCGTATTGGTCTCACTGATAATCGCGAGCTACAGGTACAACTAGTGAACTTGCAGGGGAAGGGAATCATCTGGGCTAGTCTTTCTCCCAGGGCAGCCCTGATTCTATTCACCAAGAAGGCAGATATGAGCTTGAGGCTTTATGTCAACTACCATCTCCTGATCCAGTTGACCATGAAGAAAAAGTACCCACTCTTGAGGATTGATGACCTCTTTGATTAGCTGAATGGAGCATGGTGGTCCTCAATGATAGACCTTAGATCTGGCTATCACCATGTAAGAGTTCGAGATGAGGATGTGTAGAAGATGGCCTTCAAATGTTGGTATGGCCACTACAAATACTTGGTTATGTATTTCGGTGTAACCAACTCCCCATCAGTTTTCATGGGTCTCATGATCATGATTTTCTATTATACTTCGATCACTTTGTCATAGTCTTCATCGACAACATACTAATCTAATTGACTACTGAAGAAGTGCATGCCTACCATTTTCATGTAGTACTGGATAAAATCTGAGAGCACCAACTTTATGCTAAGCTCTCGAAGTTCCAGTTTAAGATCCGAGAGGTTCACTTTTTGGGATATGTCATCTCAGAGGATGGAATTATAGTGGATCCCGCGAAGATTGAGGGGGTAATTACTTTGGAGCCACCCAAGAGTGTGACAGATGTACGTAGTTTCTTTGTTTTGGCTAGTTACTACTGGATATTCCTTCCAGACTTATCTAGAGTTGCAGCACCACTATCAGCCTTGAAGAAGAAGGGGAAAACCTTCGTGTGGTCATAGAGATGCCATCAGATCTTTCATGACCTGAGGTAGAGGTTGACTAGTGCCCCCATCTTGAGGCTTCCATAGGAAGGCGTATGGTACGTAGTCTACTACGACACATTAGGGACCGAACTCGGGTGTGTCCTGATGTAGGAGTGAGCAGTTATCTTATGTGGTTCTCGATAGTTAAGAAAACACGAGAAAACCTATGCTACCCATGAACTCGATTTAGAAGTAGTGGTCTTCTCCTTGAAGATGTGGTGACACTATCTGATGGGTGAATGTTTTACCGTGTACTCTGATCACAAGAGTCTCAAGAATATCTTCTATCAGAGGAACCAGAACATGATACAGCAATATTGGCTTGAGTTCCTCTAGGTCTATTACTTTGAGATAATCTATAATCCAGGGAAGGTGAACGTTGTTGAAAATTCCCTCATCAGGATGTCTGGTATATAGCTGTTAGGTGAAGTGATAGCGCAGCTAGCTACATTGCAGATATCCTTTTTAGATAGAGATGGAGAATAATTCCTATAGTCTCTCACAGTCACACCCCCACTCCTTCAGTGAGTTAGGGAGGTGCAGCGTTGGGATACTGACTACAAGACACAGCGTGATCAGATATCCATAGGGCATGCACATAATGGATTTTCTGAAGGTGGGGATCCCATCATTCTTTTTAGAAGAGGTACTATAGTTCCAGTTTCATGTCGGGTGAATGTTTCAAGGGAGTTCCACAAATCTCTTCTAGTGGTATATCCAGGAGTATAGAAAATGTACCAGGATCTCCGGTGACAACATCGGTGGCCGGGAATGAAGAAGGAAGTTGCAGAGTTTGTCTCTCAATGCCTCACTTGTCAGCAGGTGAATACAGAGCACCAGGTACCAACATGCTTGGTTCGTCCTTTAGAGTTCCTAGAGTAGAAGTTTGATGGGATATCTATGGACTTCATGACATTAATTCCACGTACATCTTGTTGTCATGACTCTATTTGAGTGATTTTAGACCGACTCACCAAGTCAGCCACTTCCTACTGATCAAAGAGCAGGGTCCAGTAGAGAGATTGGGATTCCTCTATGTGTAATATATTGTATGGATACATGGAGTACCTTATTCTATATTCTCTGATCGTGACACACGGATTACTTGCGGGCTTTGTAAGGGGTTGCATGAGGCTTACGGGATGCAAATTTGATTGAGCACCACCTTCCATCCTCAGATAGATGGCCAGACTGAGCGAACCATTGCAACCCTGGAGGACATGTTCTGTGCTTTTTTCCTCGACTTCATTCGCACCTGGGAGGATCACTTACCTTTGGTGGAGTTTTCATACAAAAACATATATCACTCCACCCTTGGGATGGAACCTTTTGAGGTGTTATCCGGGCGACCATGCATATCACCATTATGCTGGACTGACCCTAGGGAGTCAGCATTAGTGGGACCAAAGATGGTAAGTGCTACGACCGAGAAGGTGCATATAATATGGAATGGATGAAGACAACACAGAGCCGGCAGAAGTCATATGTTTATAGGAGACAAAGGCCTCTAGAGTTTGAGGATGACAACCACGTCTTTCTACAGGTCACTCCTCGACGAGGACTATAGAGATTTGGCCTAGGTGGAATGTTAACTATGAGATTTATCATACCTTTCATGTTCCTCGACATAGTAGGTAAGTTTGCATTCCTCCTAGATTTTCCCCCTAAGTTGCACCGGGTGCATGATGTTTTTCACGTATCCCAGCTGAGGAGATACATGCATGATCCTACTGACATCATCGACCATGGAGAGCTAGACATCGCTGATAGGGTTACTCTTATAGAGGTTCCAATGTAGATTGAGGTTCAACAGGAGCAGGTCCTACATGGATGGTTGATACCTCTAGTGCGGATTCGCTGGCTACACATGAATCTACAAGAGAGAAGAGGGGAGTGGGAGGCTCAGATGTGTGCTTAGTACCCCCACATTTTCCCTTTGTTATGAGTTGTAGCTTATGGGAAAGTAAAGCCTTGATGTGGGGAGAATTTAAAGACTAGAAAATTCTATGGATATTTTTTTTATAAATACATGGGAATTTTACGAGTCCGCGAAAATTAACGGCATTTGATTACGAGGCCTAGTGTTCCCGGAATCAATTTCTGATGTTTTATTCTAGTACATTCTGTAAACATACGATTGGTTTTTTTTAACATTTGAACCGGTGCCCACATTTGAAATATGAGGGCACCGTTGAAATCACAGCTCCGATATTCACTTAAGAAGACTTTCAACACGATGACAGATGGTCGGAAATAAAAGATAGTATTTGGGTTTTAAATGAAAGAATTAAATAATAAGAAAGTTGTAGATTTATCTTTATTTTGTTTGTTGAAGCCTCCATGTGGATGTTTCAGGTGGGGACAACCACACCTTAACCTCCAATGAATGTTTATTATGGTGGGGCCCAGCTGAACCTAACCTCCTCTTCATTTTTAATATGGTGGGGACCACCCGACATTAAAACCTATTGAACTCTTCATTAAGTGGGGGGAAACCTCTTGAGCACCCCACATAATGGTTCCACCACCCATCCGCCTTAATATGTCCAATGCACAAGAATTCATGGTGCCAAATAATCCACATTAATTTTGTGCCAACCTCTTGAATTAATTAATTGTAGGTAACCTAATTAATTAACCAATCCTGATATTTTCCAAAAAATTAAATTGATGAAATCATATCACTTTTGATTTTTTGGGTGGAATATTGGGGAGAGGATAGCTTGGGAGAAATAGTGTTCTCCAACGAAGAACCTCATCTCCCAACAATGAACGAAGAACCCATTAATCTAATGAGGAATGCTGGAAATGATCTCTTTCGATCATTTTCCTTGAACTCCTACCGACGTGGATCGTCTTCCACAACTGACGTGTGAGCTAGGGATTTGAAGTGTGTGGCGGACGTGACGAATGACGATCTCATCCATATTATTTCCACGATTTCATCGTCGAACAACAAACAAAGGTAGGGGTCAATTTCATTTATGTTCTACATTCTTCCTTTCTTTCAAAATGAAGAAAAAATATGCTTTCTTTTTATGGGTGGATTGTTTTGGTTCGTTCTAAAGGACTGATTTATATCACACTAAACGGGGAGGGTGCGAGCCAAACTAACATGGCCTGACACCCTTCGTCGATCTCTTTTGTGATGTCAATCAGCACGGCGACGAACCGATGAGGCGATGAAGGCGTAAAAGATAAATGTTGTGCTACCCATGACACCCATGACCGACACTACCCCTACGGCATCCCGCTCTACCACTGGTCGAACCGACCCCGACAGAGCCCCCTTCGGCCTTCCCGGAAGCCTCCCGACCACCCGCCGACCTACCTGCCCGCCTCCTAGCCACCCCCTGACAGCCTGCAGGCCAGACCCTCCCCCTCTCGGCCACCTCACATACAACAGATCAAAACTCGCTGGCCCGTGTGCCCCACGTGCCAACGCTGGCCGGTTTGGCCTCATCCATCCGGGCCAAACCGCCCGCGTCGCACCCCTTGGGGCGCTGGACGAACTGGGCTCGGCCATCAGGGCAGAGTCGCCCGAGCCACGCCCCTCGCGGAGCTAGCCGAACTGACCTCGACCATTTGGGCTGAGCCACCAAGCCGTGCCCCACGCGTGCCTAGCTGAGCCGACCTTATTCACCCCTCGCGGTGCCTCTGGGCTGAACCTCCCTTACACCTACTAGTGACCAGTCCACACCCTCATGACCAGTCTATGCCCCCATGGTTCTTGCGGCCTTCTTGGCCTTTGTGACCTGCTGGGCTGGTCCCAGTGGACTGGTCCAAATCCAATGGGTCAGCCCATACTATGTCAGTTCGTGTCAGTCTGGCCGGGATGGACTGGACCCGAGCCCACTTTGATCCTTTACATTCTTTTGGTCATATATTTGTTACTGGTCATTCGTTTTACGTAACATCAACGTCGCTGGTAACCTAGGAGTGTGAGGGTCCCTCTGAGTAAAACCCCCTATGTTAGACAGCTCTGACTACTGTTCCTGGATCATATGGGTGTTTGACGGCACTCACTGCTATTCCTAGATCATATGTGGGTTCGACAGCTCTGACTACTATTCCAGGATCCTGTGTGGGTTCAACAACTCTGTCTACTATTCTTGGAACCTATGTGGGTTCAACAGCTCTGAGTACTATTCCTGGATGATTTTTGGGTTCAACCGCTCTAACAACTATTCCTATATCCTATGTCGGCTTGAAAGAATATATGATTTAGTGGCTACATCTAATCATCTCTTACTCTCTACAAATGTTGTATGTTTGTGTGAGCTGAGTCAGTAACTTTTTGTTTTCCTTATGAGTGAGATAGATTACTTGATAACATAGGTATATGTATGGGTATAAACCTAAGTGGGGTTGTCTGTTGATTTCATTCTTTTTGTTTATCCTTGTTGGATTTTGTGAGACCTTGAGGGTCTTAGGGTACCTACTGAGTATCATTATACTCACCCCTACATGGGATATGCATGCACCTCATTGTGTTGTATGCAGACGATTAACATCACTGATCGAGGCTGAGAGTATCACGATTGGACGGTACCTAGAGGTGTACCTTACGACGAGTTGGTACATGGAGGAGACTGACAGAGGTGGATTGATGAGGAGGATATATATACATACCCTTCAGGTAGGAATCCTGGAGGATGACCTAGTGGCTTCTTTTCTTATTTCCTCAGTTGTATGTGTAGTTTTAGTTTCTTGTACTTTCTAGTTGGCCATGTATTCTGGCCCCTTTTTACTTTCTTTACTCACTTGTTGGTTATTCAGTTTACTCGTGATCATATCTATTGTGTGCGTTTACTGGTTATAATGGAAATTACTTCCTAATTTTAGGGAATTACTCCTTTAGTTCTAGTCACCAGCCCCTAGCCTATGGAAGTCGGGCTTGGGGTAGTCACATCACAAGCCTCGGGGGACGGGTCATGACATTTCTTTTGTATTTTATATTCAGTTGTTCAATTTATTACATAGGAGCTGCCTCCATTAACATATCATTTCAGATTGGAAAATTTTGAATGTTATTATCATTAGACACAACTTTCCATTTAGAGTATTTAACACAATAATCAATCATAGTAAGGGGTTTTTTCACCATTTTATGTGACATAAACATCTTCTTGATTATTACGATACTTTTTATAGTATCATAATTTGAATTCTGAGTGTCCAATATAATTTTCATTTCTAATGTAGGTTACTCATTATGCATTCTTGTAGTATTATCAAACTTCCCTCCTGAGTTTGTTATTTTTTAAACCCCCGTGACCAAAATATTACACTCTAGGATTCTATAGGTTATCTGGTGGAAATTCCACCTTATCACTAGATGGTGGAGACATCCTCGAGGTTTGTGATGGAAATCCTATTTTCATTTATGTGAGTTCTGTGGGAATATGATATAGTTTCTATGGTTGATGGATAATGTGAATTCCTATTATATTGGGAGAGTAATACGTATGTATTTACCATGGGTTACACCACTTTTAATAAATTACACCTTCAAATGTATTTTTTGACTATGGACCAATGCATAGGAACCTATAATAAAAATGGAAGATATATACTTATGAAATTATATGGGTAACAATGGATACACATGGCTTGAGTTGTATCGCATGGTCTACGATGATTTTATTTGATATCTACTCTTTTATATTTCCAATATATACCCAGAATACTACCATATATTTTGTAGAGTAATGTATGTGTGATTCTAGTTTTGGGAATTTTATCCCCCTTTTAGTGAAATATCTTCCTTTAATACATCTCTAATACTCTCCAATATGGGTATGGTCGGAAACCAGTTTCCATATAACCAATGGAAGAAATTAATTATTTAATTTATTATCAAAAGTCAAATGTTATTTTTTTTATTATTATAATAATTTTTATTATTCATTTGAAAAATACACATACAAATTAAAAAAATTTACTTTTTTAACATGGATGCATTTTTGTTACCCTTCTGAGTTTATTACAAACAAATGGGTTTGGACACCATTAAACAAGGGTACCCAAGAAGAAAATCACTTATTTTTGAGCTCATCTTTGGGATGATGCCTAAGATAAAATGATAATGTGGAATGTATTGGGTGTGTATAAAATATCCAATGATATTTTTTTATTTACATTATTCACGATGCTTATGAATCCATCCCAGTGGGAGGACAGCTGTCAGTATGGAATGTTTATTCATTCCCTTATGGAATTTCATTGATTATTCAATTTTATATGTATTTATATATTTATCTTTCTGATAATTTACTACTATGGAAAGTGTTTGGTTATTTTATGTTTATTTAACACTCTAATATAGGTATTATTATCTCCTCTTGTCACCACCTTAGGCCCCCGTTGCTGTTTAGTTTTCAGTAGTCTATGGGGGAGCATCCATTAGTACATTCTAGAAACCTAATCTAGTTACTATTAATATTTCAATATGGAGGGGATGTTCCAAATTTGTAAAAGATCCATTACGTTCGAATTTTAATAATATTTGTGACATTTTAAAGCTGAGAATTAACAATATATCGAAGTTTGTGATGAACATGAGACTAGTGAATCAAAAAAAATATTCTCGTAAGAGTTATAGGTTACCAATGATAAGGGATTGATGTTACTCCTTTTTGATGTCATGGTTATGTCTTATATTTTCTCCATGATTTTCACATGTGTTTTTTATTTTATTTATTATTATGGATTTATAGAACGTGGCCCATTAAAGAGAGGCTACTGATTTATTTTGGCTCTTTGACAATGGAGTATTCTAATGTACTGTATTTCATTATATTTGGAATTTAGGTTCACATTACACATTCCGGTTATATGTTATTTATAATAGTAACAATTAAGTCCATTTTTAATGGTTCCACAACTACTTATATGATGAATTCAATTATATATACTCACTCGAATTCTAATCAGTGGGTGCGTCTAGTTTAAGAATAATGGATCTTATGGAATGACATGTGGAACTAAAGTGACGTTCTCAATATTTAGAAGGATTAAAATGTGGTCCAATTCCCCATAATTTACATTGAACATGGTGGTTCATTATTGTATTTGATTCTTAATTATGACCCCTTTTGAGGTGTATATATTTTGAGTTTTTTATTTTCTATTCTTTTAACAACCAATATAATGTTTTTCTATATATATTTTAATGTATTCAATATAAGTAAACAATGGGAGTATGTATATCCTAGGTATGGAAAATATAGGATGATGAAAATGATTACATAAAGGGTTGAATAGTGAGATTATATCCACCATATATTAGTTTTATCTGTAAATGTGTGGATAGAATGTGTTCTCTACATGTAGATGTCGTCCTGCATGTGATTCTAGAGTATATTAGACCCTTGAGTGGGATATTGGGATGTAGATTCCTTGGAGTTTCTTCTCAACGCATGTGAATGTTGTCAGTAGTTGAAACATGTGAACCTAGTGTGAGACATGACTAGTAAGGACAATTGGGAGATCTAGAGTCTCTTAGTTTTAAAAGTGACCCGAGTGGGGTTCATTTTTTTAATCAATGAAAACCCATGAGAGGGGTTGGAATTAGTTTCTGTGAGCCTTTAGAGGTTTTTGGTGTGATTAAATACTTTTAATGATATCAGTACATCTGATGTTTTTCCATATATGTGACAAGGAATAAAATTCCATTAGTTTTTGAAGAAGCACTTAGGGTACTTGGGTATCAAATTTTACTCTGAAAGCCAGGACTGTTTGGATTTAGAACTCCGTTGACCAATGGTTGTTCTTTTAGTGACACAATAGATGATTTTTTGGGTGATAATTAATATAATGGTGGTGATTTGTTCTTGTGTGTGTGGATGTGGTTATCATTCCATAGACATAGGACACTCGCCTATGGTTCATGGAGAATGCCTATTAGGATGTGGTGATTCGATAGATCATGGATCTTTCACGGTTCCCATTTTGAATGTGAGTTCTAAGTGATATCATGAAATATTTAGACTGATGATCCATTTCTTATAGACCATATGTACATGGTGGCATATGACTAATAAGAGAATGAATCGAGCATTAGCATATAAAACTGTCGTGATTTCATAGAGGATAAATTGAATATGACCCGACACTTGTGATTAATGTGACATAGATCTTCAGATAGAGAAATGGAATTTACCCAATGACATGGTTAGTTATTGTAATGGATCAGGTGATAAGGAATGGCTGATCAAAGGCTGAACATTGAAACGCATTTTTAGTGCGGCATTTTATCATGGGATAATAATCGATGAGTGTTTCTCGGGAGAAGATACATATGTTGGTAATGAAGCCCATGTTCTTAATGATCATGAGTGATTGAAATTTACCACACATGTCATCAATCATGTTATAAATGGGGAATGGGAAATTGAGGTCAATACATTTTTCTATATTGTGACTATAAGGATTATCCTTTGGGGGGGAATGTGATGTCGGGCTATGGTCACCTGACTCACATGATAAGGGTCATTTAGGTGGGGCTGAGCGTTTGGTGTTTGATTGAAATGAAAAATGTAACTTAATGTTTTTTATTTTCAAAATTATGTCCAGGTATGGATTAAAATATTTTATCTGGTGGGTTCTAGGGATGGATGTCATGATTAGGATTGATTTTATAGAATCTAAGATGTTATTGAAGTGGAGTTGTGTGGGAGCTCAAGGTATGACTTGATGAATGAAAATTATATGGGTTTATTTGACTACATAATGTCACTAAAAGTGATGTACAAACATTACTGAGCCTTTTTCCTGATATATGGACACCCATGTGGATGAAGGAGTCAAGATCAGTTTTTTGTAACATGTTAGTGTGTGGAGCCAAATAATTTCATGGAATTTATTCCATGTATTGGTAAGATAGTGTTCTTGAATATGACTAGATATGGTTAGTGAGGAACTATAATAGACTTGAAATTTGTTATATTACACGACCACTTAGGCAATTTACTATGGACTTTAGAGGGATGTGAAATAAGCTAATTTTTCTAGAGGATTATATAGTTATTTCTTTTATAACATGGAATTTTGATGTGAGAATGGGTGTCAATGTTTGAATTTCCATTCTCTTGTTTTGTTGCATATGATAGTTGTGAGACATGAATGGGGGTCATTAGAATGCTATAATCATGTTCAGATAGGAATTCATTATGATGGACTATGTGGTTTCATGAAATTGGCATTCATGTACTCGGTCATATTATTGGGATCAATACATGAGGATTGATGAAGGATACAATGATGTAGTCATATCATGTGATATGTGGTCTTGTGTATCTTTCATATTAATATTCAAATAGTGGTTATGATTTTCGATAAAGAGTTGATGGTTCATGAATTAATTAATAGTTGTTTCTATTGGGAAGCACATTTGGAGTTCATATATGGTATATATCCTCTTGATCAAGAATTAATGACTAAGGCAAGTCATGCCGTTTATGTCGATGACCACCAATCATTCTTGAGTGTGTGCAGTATTTTGATTGGGGTTTTTATCTTCCTATTCCAATAAAATATGAAATTTTTTAAATAAATTTCAATATTCAATTACACCACTTGAAAAAAAACTTATAAAAATGTGTTTCCCAATATCCAATGCTTTAGGCCACACATATGGCCACATTTCTCAAAAAACTATTTCTATTGATCAATATATATAATTTCATTTAGAAAAATAGGAATTTTTTTCATAGGATATACCCATGATTTAATATAGTAGTGGATATAGAGGACACCAATAACCATGGTACTTTTAAACACTTTATATTGGGTTCTAACAAAATCCTATAAAAAAAATCTCCCATATGAAGAGTGTTGGAAAACATATTACCATGGATTGAGGGCTATTTACAAAGTTTATATATATATATATATATATATATATGTCTGTGTGTGTTTGTGTGTGTGTAAAACAACTATAATATGTTGAGCTATGGATAAGCGACTAGTTTCCAATAGTGGAGGTCTAGGGATGAAATCTAAATGGTCCCATTTTTTAGAAGCCTATAGAAACTTTTTAACAGAGCTATAAGCACAGTTGACAACATTATGAATATATATATATAAACAATTTGAAATTATGGTAATGGGTCTATTTCTAAAGAGGAAAACTGTTATGGCTATTTAAATGAGGGAAAAATTGGCTATATCCCATAAAAATGGTTGAAATATCTCAACCATTTCTCCACAACAATAGGAAACATGGCTTTTTGGACATTTTCTATAGGCTATAGCCATAGTTTTTACCACTGTAGTTTGGATTTTTTTTACCATAGATATATGGGACTTTTCTATTTCTGTTAATGGATAGATAAAATTATTATCAGGGATTTAGAACATAATTATGATGTTTGGAATCCCTCAATAGGCCGGATTTATACACAAAATGATGTTATTAATGTAGTTCAGAGGTTTCAAGAGAATCATGAGACTTTGGGGCTTTGATTTATATTCCCTAGATAAAAATCATGTGTTGAATAATTGGTTCTTATATAGTTCAAAACATTCAACTCAACTATGTATCCTAGAATACATAGGCACATGGGTTGACAATCTATTCATATAGTCCAAACATATTGGGTAAATTTCCACTATGAATAGTAGAGAAGTCACATGGTTTGTGTATGGTTTATAAAACCATGCTTCATAATCATGTGAGTTATTCTACCTTGGTTGGTGGTGGTGTGATATTGGCACATGGTTTGCCCAAATATTATCCCAAAATGATTTAAAAACATTAATCTTACTTAAAGAGGGAAAATTAAAAATTTTCCTTCTTTATATTTTATTTTGGACACCCCCTCTTTCTTCCCTCTCCATCCCCTCAAAACCTGGCTCTCCTCCCCCATACATCCCATAGTCAAGGAATATCTAGGGGTAATTTATGGTGGGTATCTATGAAATCTTGGGGTACTATTCAATCATTTTTAGCTTCCATCTTTACCTTTATTCCTTCTCTATAATTTTTTTCTTCATCAATTAGGGATTTCATTTCAATTCCACTAAATCATTCTGTAATCTATTTATTTAGTTAGATCATAAACTCTTACATGGAAGTGGATGTACCAATGCGCCATACATAAGTCTAAACTACTAGTTTTGGTTGAGGAAGACCTATCTAATGAATTTTCATTGGTTATTTTCCTAAATTAAATTAATATAATATTTTTAATATCCATTTATTTGGGGTTTTTCATTATTCACGGTGATGGGAATAACATAGGTTATTAAAGAGAATTTGGTTAGTGATCAGGAATTATTGGATGAGTTAGTGAGTATTTGACCATTGTGACTCTATAATATAGATAAGTTTATTAGTAATAAATTATTATGATTTGTTAATTAGTTAATTAATTATAATGTGATAATAAATACTAATTTTTTTCCATTCAATTTTTAGATAGGCACTTAGATACATCATATGGGGTTCGATGATAATGTATAATACATGGTCTCTATTGTTATTCCATTATGAAAAAATTTGAATGCTCTAGAACGGTATGTGGGTTTTCATTGTTTCCCATAAGATAATGTGCCCATATGCAGTAGTTGTGTGACACACTCAAGTTCTACCATCTAGTTTGAGGGACCCGAGGTTAATTTTATTAATAAATTAAATTTATTAAACTATTTGGATAACTAAATTATATTTTTTAAATAAATCCAATGTCTCAGTATATATAAAGATCAGGGAACTGAGTTCCACTTTGTTCCCTTGGATTCTGAATCAATTCCCAATCCATCATAGTCTGTGAAGTTACCATAAACCATTTCCTTAGAATAAAATATACCCTTATTGGTATCTATAAATTTTTAATTGGTGTGGTAGAATTATTAGTCCTGGAATTAGGTGACATCAAGACCCTCAATAAGAATATGGTATCATTTATCAATTATGGTTGTCTATGGGATTCATTCTTAAATCAAATAAAAATTGACTAATTCTATTTAGACCCCAAAAGTTTATAATGTGGTTTAGGGTATTTCATAGGATATTTCTCCCTCTAAATTATTGGTTTCATCATAGAGATTGGATTTGGGTGGGGGGGACAACGATTTGGGTTCCAGATCATGTTAAGTCCATTTTAAGGGATCATTTATAATAGCTTGTGAGGAACTGGTTTATCCCCCAAAAAGTGTGCATTAAACAACATTGATACTAAGGTATAAATCATAACAAGATGAGTTTTGGAATTAAGATAACACTCCACCATTAAGTTATGTATCAATTCAGTTATCAGTGAAATTGTAAAATACTATAATAATATAATTTTAAATAGATTTTCAGTTCTTTTGGGATGTGATTCCATCAACTAATCCATCATTATAGTTACAAGTAAAACTAAGAACCAACCATCCCACATATTACATTAGATGATGGTTCTATTGAAATGATGAATGTTACAAATAATTATATTGTATAGATTCATAATAATATGTATACATATAATTGTTTTTTATGGATGTACAATGTATATTTTATATCATATTGGATTTCTGATAGATTGGGATCCACATATTAATTTACAAAGATATTAATATTGTTAATATTTAATGCTTAAATGTAATAAAATATTTGTAGAGCCTTTGATTTATGGTTAAATCATGATCCATTATTCAATACTACCATTAATTGAATTCATATTATATCACCCATTCCACCCCACATAAGAAAAAATGGTTAGTTTTTACAACATCTTGGAAAATATTCTATGTTATTATATCAGATATGATTCCTATCATGCTTGGATCCAAATGATGCTAGAGGATTTCATGTGGCCTCATTTCCACCTAGAACTGTTGATATTGTGAAATCCATGAGGTTGATAATGAAAAACTCAATTGTTTCTTCAAATAATCCCACGGATCAGGTGGATAAATTATTATTACATTTCCTATATCTATTTAGGGATATGTTGTTGATCGAATGATTGATAGATTCTGAGTTATCAACACATATCCAGAGAGTATCTTCTACATAATTCATAAGGTTTAAGAACATATGAATTCATTCCAACTTCCCATGTCTTGTTTTGGAAAAAAATAGAACATAAGAACCTAACATCGGACTAGAATAAGGAATGAGTAGATATCATACATGTTTCACTGGTTACTCATAGTGTGTATGGTATTCCTCAATCCATTTGGATCCTACTTGATGCCTCACCTACATATAAGCAATGATTACCTAATTTCCTATATTATATTTAATGAAGTTGAGTGTTGTTGATCTTGAGTGTCGGACTTGAATCCCCCTAAGGTGATATTTCTTTCTCAAATACATCAACAAAGCTGGATAAAAGAGGTATGGTTGGACTTAGGTAGAAATCAGGACCATTGATTACATTTTTAATTTAACTTATTTTATATAGTAAATTATAATTATTATAATAATTATAATAATTATTAGTTAAATAGTTCATTGATTTAATTAAACATGAACTTATTTTTTTATATTCATGATAATTTGTAGGTAGTTCCCTACAAAGTATAATACTCACAAACTGATCTTATCACAACAGCACTTGGGAAGATGAGTAGAAATTCACGTGTTTGTGGAAACATGATTCAAATTAGTCCTTGGATAGAATGATAATTTTGGATGGGTCATATGTGTACTTGTTTCATAAGATTAAAATTTATTAGGTTACAGTAGAGCCAATTATTTATTTAATTTTCTATATTTATCTATGTATATGTATCCTGACTAGTGGGAAGTCATTGGTTAGAATCAAATAGTTTTTCTGAACATTAGTTAATTTTATTTATTATTTTGTTTTGATTACTTTCGTCAATTAATATTAATTTTTATTTACTATTTTTGATGGGGTTTAACTGATTTTTAGTTGTGATCTATGAAATCGACGGCATATTATTCTTTTAAATCAACATTAGTCACCTAAATATAGTAAATGGATTATTCCTTATAGTTAGGGGGTGTTCCTGATGTCATATAAGGAATATATTCTAGATAATTTTTATAGTGATCCATATAGGAGCCATTACATGGGTTATATTTAATTTTCCATAAAGGGTGTTTTTTTCAAATTCTCAGATTCATGTTATCCACATTTTCCTTCCACATCAAAATATGAGGCCATTTTCATGGAGAAAAAAATTTATATTCATTCATTATTTTCATTCCCTTTTCCATATAATAATATCCATCAAGTATATCCAATAATAAACTTGTTATTTCTTGAGGATTTTTGTTATCATCATCCTTCCCCATTTTTTCAACATGGTAACCTTCAAAAATTTTAAGGAAATTTTTTTACTGAAATTTAATGGTATCATTTATATTAATTTACCATTCCCCATATAAATTATTTTCTGAGTATGAAGATATGAATTATTAAAAATATATTGAAGAATCATTGAAACATGTATCTTCCCCTTGTGATTAATTTTAATCATTATTATTTGATTTTTAAAACATTAATTATTATATTATTTTCTTTATTTTTTATTTTCTAAAAGGATATCCATATTATTAACTCATCAGAAAAAAATGTGGTGTTTTTAAATGGTCTAATAATTCAAGTATTTAACCTCATATGAAATATTTTCACCATTAATAATTATAAGTGAAAAAATATTAGAATTTTCTTTATGATATAATAAATATAAATTTAACCATTGATTTGAATTGAACATAAATTTATTTTGAATAAAATAATTATATTATCTAATTAATAACCATCCAAAACTTTGATAACATCAAATTACTCCTTGTGGTTTTGTAATGGAGTATCTTTAAAATTTTTGAGACATTATTAAATATCATGGAGTTTCCTATTTTTTAAATATTTTCTTCTGATTATCATAAATCAATTTAAATCATTAACAAATTTAGATTTTTTATCAAAATACACACTCCCCCATAAGATTTAATATTATTTTAATATTTAATTTTATCAATCATCTAATCCATGATGTGATAAACAATATTATTGATGTTATGAATATCCTATCATTCAGGTGATATAAAATTTAAAATGATCCCCTCCCCAAGTAGATGGAATCAGTTTCTATAATATATGGGAACAAATTTATTGATGAAAAATTCATAGTCTCTAGTTTTCCTCAAATAATGATACGTGAAATTGAAATTAAAATCCAATATATATGATTCTAACAGTGATCCTTTTTAAAGAACATTTCATTCAATTTTGGAAGAATAATTAAATAATATAAAACCACTAAGGGTGTATGGTTGGGGATTCAGTTATCTCTAAAAATAGAACCACTTGAACTATTTAATTCTCATCCCGTGTGTAACAACATCAACTCTTATAAATAAAACTCCTTATGTGGTTGAATAAAATATACTAGTATGGTTGTATAAAAACATAGTATTCATTGGTTTTATTATAGAATTTTATATTTAAAATACTTTTTTACAAAATAACTATGGATAATATATCCATTGAATGGTGGTCATATGAATAGTATCAATATATGGTTATTATAAATCCAATTGAAATAGTCAAATGATGCAGTGGCATCAACTAGCAAGATTATACCCTATTAATTGCATTAATAAGATCTTCTTAAGGAGATATAATCACATATATTATCAATATACTATTACCTATTTGAGATCCAAATACTAATGAATTCGTGAAACCATTTATGGGAGATGTTAATGATCATAAATATTATGGCCCGAACCATATATGTGAGACCATCCAAAGAAAATTTCAGGATCACACACCTTACCCTAATGGGGGTTTCTAGTATAATAATGGGAATTGTATGAATACCATAATAATATAAATATGTATATTTTACATTCAATATAATTATTATTACATTAATATATTAATTTTACCTTATAAATGATGTTTATTATTGTATGATAATACAAAAAATTTTATTTTTGTGTAATTTGAAATTCCAGTTAAGATAATATTTTTTAGGAATTAATTAATTTAAAAAATAATAATTTAATAAAATAATAAATTTAAATGAAATTTAATAATTTTTAATTATAATATAATTTTTATGACTTCAAATGTAATTTTTATTGGGGATTGGAAACAAGAATTGACAAAAAAACTAATCATTTATAAATAAATTTTGATAATTGTTTTAAAATTTAAAAACAAATATTTAGAAAATTATTTGGATAAATAAATTTAATTTTTTAATTCTCACATAGTAATTACTGAATATTTAATTTCTCATAGTTTTTATAGAAATACAATGATAAAGATAAAAAATAGATATAGTATAAATAAATTCTGTGTATTATTGTATAATAATGAATAAATTATATAAAAGGTACAAACAATAAAATTTAAAATTTCTCTTTAAAATAAAGTAATTTTTATGTTACTTGAGTAGTTTTAAATATACATTATGAATCATCTGAAAACTATAATATATTTTAATGTTTTAAAATCTTTTCTTTATAAATATAACTTGCATCAATAATCGTAAGTGTAATATTTTATTATGTTCTTACTATAAACATATAAAATAATTAAAAAAAATTTTATTTACTGAAATAATTTGAAAACCCACCTGATTGTTGGTGGTGTTGATTAATTTATTACATTTAATGGAAAATCTTTATTTGGGAAATAATGAAGAACTCCACTCTATTTTCCCACATAAACCCACACATAATCCCAATACACTTCACTAAAAAAACATTAATCAGGTTATAATTCTTATCTCACCTCTCTAATGTACTATCAATGTTCCCCCATTCTCCCATGAAGCTCTTCCCAATATTTTTTAATCACCCTCTCATTGTATGGGATCCTCCCCTTGACCTCTTTATTCAATCATCATCTTCATTATTATTTATTTTGTTCCCAATTCATATTGTTAGGATATATTTTTAATCATCCAAATTATGATAAATATTATTTATAAATCACTATATACCACATTCCCTCACATTATACCATATCATGATCCCTTATGTACTACCGTTATAGTTCTGAAATTTCCCTCTAATTTTAAATTGCAAAACATTTGTGTTACCAATTCAATCTTTATTTCCACTGTTGGGTATTCCCCTTGACATACCTACAATTATTTTATTTTGGAATAACATGTAGATTTTTTACAATCCTTATTCATTGAATTAAATTTGATGAAATAATTTCCCATTCTACATGATCTATTTGGAAGACTTATGTTTCTACATGATATGATTACTATGGGTAAACACATATATCGCTCTAATGCATGGGGTAATGTTTTAGTCTCGTGAAATTGTGTTTCATTTTAATGAGAGGTTATCCAAAGCACACTATCATATGATTTCCGGGGTTTTGACCTTTATGTGTGGTTATTATTACATTTTTAAGGGTATTAACACATTTCTGTGATGCCTTTATGTTATCATGTTATATCATTCCTCATTATACTTGTTTATGATTATCACAGATTTTATGTCCCATCGAAATGAATATTATATAACATTTAATATCTTCTATAGGTTATGATTTTTCTATTACATTAGAAATCATTATCTGTTGGCCCATTATAAAGAATTTACCTTGGTTTTCACTTTCAATTTTTTGTACGGAGGACAATTATTGGCATGTTAACTATATATTCATTAATTCCAATGTACCCATTAATTTTTATTGTTATGTAAATTATTGGATTACCAAAATAGACTGTATGTATAATTCTTTTGGAATGTATTATGTGTCTCCTTATTTGATTTGTAAAGACCTGGAAATTTCAAGGAAATTTTTTTATTAAATTCTTTGAAAGTTTATGAGTCCGCAGTTTCTGACGGTGCCTGGTTCTGAGGCCCGGTGTGCCCAGAATCAATTTCTGATGTTTTATTCGAGTACGTTCTATAAACGTACATGTGGGTTTTTCTATCTTTTCAAACAGTGGTTGGAATTGAAATCTGAGGACACCGATGAACTCGCAGCACCAGTATTCGCTTAAGGAGACCTCTACTGCAGTTGTGTTTGGTTGAGAGTAGAAGTTATTTTTGGGGATTCGTAATAATTTAAATAAATTTTATATGATACATAATTTTATGTTAGGTGGTGGTTATTTCCTCCAAAGGGAAGTTGGTGGTGGGGACCACATCCCACATAACCTCCCATGGGAGGATAATATGTTGTGGGGCCCACACATGCATCTAACCCTTAAACTCCTCTTGAACTCCATGAAACCCCATTTTAACTTTTGAAATCCCACATTATGGTGGAGCCTCTCCACCTCCCTCCCCTTAATTATGCCAACACAATTAATTAATTCCATAATTAATTAATATGTAGTGTGAGGAAATATTTTGAATTATTTTGAATTTCTTGGAATCATTAAAATATGAGGGAGCCTATTATTTTATTGGTTGGAAAATATTCTGTTTGAAAGCTTTGGTGAATTAGAAGGAAAGTGTTCTTCCCACAAAGAATGTGAAGAACATATTCCTCTCGATGAAGAATGCTTCACATCTATGAAGGATGAGAAGCAACATCTCCTCGACTTATTCAATCGGAGAAAGGAAAGGAGGCACCCTCACACACGAAGAACACTGAAGGCGTCGTCTCGACACGAAGTTCAAAACACTACTTCCTCCGGTGTTGACGGAACGACGACCATATTCCGTGACACCCGACTTCCGTGACACCCATCTTCCACATCTCGTCAACGTGCATCATCAATTACGAGGTAGGGGATTTGATTACTTCAAATTATTACCACACACTTTGATGCTTACATTGTTCGACGGTGGCCTTTTGTAATCATTTAACGTGGAGGGAGTGGGCCGAACAAACATGTCCCGAAATTCCTCTGATGGATTATATTGTTTGATGTTGGAGGTGGAGGAGGCACGCTGCCATCGCACCGTGGTGGAGATGTGAAGGCAGCCGACCGAGCCGGCCATCCTGGTGTTGGGCAGTGAGTCGACAGGCGGCCTTCTAGAAGACCGTGGTGCCTGAAGGGGCCGCGTGGAAGAAAAATACGGGGCCCATCCATGGGCCGCTTCCTGATGATGAACCAGTGGGCCTCACCCCGGCCGGGATGGAAGATCTCGGTGCCCACAGGCACCGAGCGGCAGAGGAGCCGCGGGCCACAACCGAGGGCAGATCGCCAGGAAAAATGGTTGGCATCCTTCCGGCTGAACTGATGAACTGCAGTGCCTCTTGGCGCCGCATGGGAGGAAAACTAGGCCATTGTGCGGGCACATTGCTCCAGATAGAACTGGCGAGCTTCGGCGGGCTGGGCATGGAGAGGCGGCGACGCGCGGCACCGCCGGGTGAATCGTACCGGCCCTCTCCGCGGGCTGGGTTCGCAGGTGGGCCAAACCCTACCAGGATAGGCCGACCCCCCAGTAAGGTCAGACCTTCCAATCTAGGCTGGGCCGACCCCTAACTAGTTCAGACCTGCCAAGTCAGGACGGGCCGACCCGCCAGCCCATTGGGCTTGACGGGACAGGCCTGATATCGCTTAAATGTGAATATCTTCAAGACCACACATCTGAACGACGCGCCGTCTCCGGCACTGGGTCCCTTGTGATGAGGCAGTCCATTCGATTTACTCTAAGTGAGTTTTGGATGACTTGGGAAAACGACCGGGTTTGGGTCGAGCGTAAATCCAACCAGGCCCCTGGAACAGAAAAGCCAATAACTCTCAGACTGGGCATCTGATTGACTCGCCGACGGTCGTGTTGGGATTTTTTTATGAGAAGGAACTTTGGGATACATCAACATAGGACACACTGATATTTGATGTATCATCCCCTTTTGCTCGAGGTGTGGACCCTCCTGAAATTAAGCGTGCTGTGTGCGAGAACCCTATAGCTGGTTGCGACTGCAACGACTACTATACTGGATTCCTCCCTGGGTTTGACGACGACGACGACTATACCAGAATCATATGTGGGTTGGATAGTTTTATCTTCTATTTCTGTATACTTTGTGGGTCTAATAGAATAGTTTGTCTTGTATCCTATGTGGACCTGACAGTTTTGAGGAGATAGCTGGCCCTATATCCAGCATGGGTCCGACAGCTTAGACGAGATATGTGGTCATGTATCCTGTGTGGGTTTGACATCTTACCTGGTCTTGTATCCTATGTGGGTCTGACAACTTAGATGATCAAGTGGCTACATATGATCATCTATATCACCCTACTATTTTAGCATACCTATGTGAGTTGAGTCATGTCTTTCAACCATTATCATCATGGTGATTGACTTAACTTCCTTTGTGAAATTGGTTTGTGCTTGGGCCCGAGAGTTTGAGCCGGAATAAGATTGGTAACATAGGTATATGTATGAGAATATACCAAAGTAGAGTTTGTTGAATCTTTGTGATTGTATATGTATTCTTGTTTATCCTTAGTGGATACTGTGAGATCTTGCGGGTCTCGAGGTCCCTACAGAGTATCGTTATACTCACCCCTGCACGGGATATGCCTGCAATTTGTTTTGTTTTTTGCAGATGACAGACATCACTGATCGAGGTAAAGAGTTGTAGAGTCGGAGGGTACCCGAAGGTAGAACACTTGGAGAGACATACACGGAGTGGATGGATGGACTTGGGGTGCTGAGGAGGCCACCTGTACCCACCCTTCAGGTGAGATTCCTAGAGGACGACTCTGTGGTTGCTGTTTTACCTTTCTGCAGTTTTAATACCTTTTCATTTGTTTATACTTTACTATTGGGATTGTATTTCTGGCCCCTTTCCTTTCATCAATCTCTTTTTAATTATGGTATAATTAGTTTTTACTTATGTTTTTGTACTCTTTTGTGTTTGTTTACTTTTATAATGGAAATTCCTTCCATTTTTATTGGGATTATTCCTTTGGTGCGAGTCTCCAGACCCTGGACTATGGAAGGCGGGATTGGGGTAGTCACGGCATGGGCCCTGAGGAAGGGTCATGACAAATTGGTATCAGAGGTGGTCAATTCGACCACATAACATAGAATGTGACTCTTTTAACGGAAATACAGTTAACTGTTTCTGGTGTGGTTATCATTTTAGGGAAACCGGTGAAGGTGCGATGGCTAACGTTTCCATACACCAAGACTGTAACATCTGATTTCCGACTCAGTGCACAAATACACTAATTGCGTGTGTGTTTCCTTCGAAAAAGTTTTCTTTGTGATTACTTTGTGTCTGATCACCAGGTATACTGTTTTGGCCATGTCGCACCTGTTTCTTTTTATGATGTCTCCATGAAGGCATCTAGCTGGGGTTCAGAGTTATGTACGAGATGGTAGCCCACCGAGCAACGAAGCCTCAGTGCAGGGTCCCATCACAGTGGAGGCCCCAGCAGTACCACTACCTTCAGGGCCACCCATACCACCAGCACCAGCAGCAGAGAGTGCATGCCGTCTGAGTGCACTGCATGATTTCTAGAGCCAGAGGCAGCCCAGGTTCCAGGGGAGATGGACCCACAGGCAGCTGAGGATTTGCTGGAGGCTATCGTGAGAGTTTTCAGATTGGTAGGGACACCATCCGACCTTATGGTGATCCTTTCCGCGAGTCTCCTCCACGCAGAAACATGTAGATGGTGGATCCTCATGCTCCAGGTTCCTGACGAGGCATATTTACATTGGACAAACATCGAGAGGCTCTTTCTCTCAGAGTTTGTTCCAGCCACCATTCATGTGGTACAAATTCATGAGTTACTATATCTGGAGTAGGGTAGCATGAAAGTATCTCTGTACTCAGCGAGGTTCACCGACCTCTCATGCTAGTCCACGAACATGGTACATGACCCATTTTTTAGGGTCGAGACCTTTGAGTAGGGACTCAGGTATGAGATTGGGGATTTGAAGATTCCCCTCAGCTTCACGATGCAGGCAGGTGTGCTAGAGCAAGCCCTCATAGTGGAGAGTTTCCTCGTTGAGCAGTCACCAGCGGCAAGACCCACCACATGGCGACAAGTAGTAGAGTCTTCTGTAGCCGGCAGTAGATAGATTTCACAGAGGTTTAAGTGGACCAGGACATCAGGTGGGTGATCCCTGGATTCAGGTTCGGTTGTGCTGGGCACATGGGACAAAGTCAGCTATACGAGGAGCATGGAGTGTTATGCATGCGGTAGGCAAGGCCACATGGATCGTGACTACCTGACCTGCCATGAATATGAGAAACAGGAAGTAGAGGGACCTCCCAGAAAGAGGAAGAGGTTCGACCATGGTAATCCGTTGAGGTCATGCTAACATGGAATAGGAGCTGGCTGAGCAGCGGCTGGTGGACAATGTTTCGAGGCTATACCACCACCCCCACCAGGAGGTCCACCTCGACCACATGGAGCTGGCGTACATAGGCAAGCTAAGATCTAGGTAGTCGAGGCACACGACCATAGAACACCTGAGATTATTCGAGGAACTATCTGTGTCTACTCCACCCTTTCTCCAGTACTTATAGACACATGTGCGAGTCATTATTTCATTGTTGTTTCCCTTGTTCGGAGCATGGAGATTCCTATGGATCCTTTGGATGGATCCTTATGGATAGAGACTACTACGGGAGGAGACTCGACAATAACACACAGGTGATGGCAGTGTGACCTTACTCTAGGAGGTGAGAGCCTCGGCTGGGATCTTCTTATAGCGGTGTCGAGGCCTTATGATGTCATCTTGGGTATGGACATGTTATCCACAATTCATGCTCAGATTGATTGTATTAGGCGCAAAGTGTGGAGTATCCGCACAGATGGAACCAGGTTCACCTTCACCGGTGAGAAGGGATCCTTAGAAGAGCAAGATGGACTTACGTAAAGGAGGGGGAACCCGATCACACATCAGTTGGCTAGCCTCATCTTCAGAGCGGTTGATGTGCGAAGTCTGATTTTTCCTGTTGTGGTGGATCAATATGCAGATTTTCTCCCTGACTACATTCCAGGACTACCTCCTCATATAGAGGTAGACTTCTACATTGACATGTACCCCAGGACAGCACATATATCTTCTCCAGCATATCAGATGTCTCCCACTGAGCTTCGTGAGGTGCGTGTACACCTGGAGGACTTGTAGGGGAAAGGATTTATCAGACTCAATGTTTCACCCTAGGCATCACCGATTTTGTTCTCCATGATGGCGACTGGGAGCTTACGAAGGTGTGTCGACTATCATGACCTGAATCAGGTGACTGTGAAGAACAATTATCCACTCTTGAGGATTGATGACCTCTTGTATCAGTTCGAGGGAGCACGATGGTTCTCGAAGATAGACCTAGGGTCTGGCTTTCACTAGCTCAGAGTTCGAGATGAAGATGTGCATAAGACGGGATTCAGGTGTTGGAATGGACATTATGAGTTCTTGGTTATGCCCTTTGGCATAACCAACACTCCAAGAGTGTTCATGAGTCTCATGAAAAGGATCTTCTAGCCTTACCTCAATCGCTTTGTCATAGTCTTCATCAACGACATACTGATTTACTCAACTACTGAGGAGGATCATGCCAACCATTTGCTGGTGGTACTCGATACACTCGGAGAGAACCAACTTTATGGTAATATTTCAAAGTGCCAGTTCTGGTTTCGAGAGGTTCAGATCTTGGGACATGTCATCTCAGAGGCTGTTTTGGTAGTGGATCCAGCGAAGATTTAGGCAATACTTTCTTGGGAGCCACCCAGAAGTGTGATGAAGGTGAAGAGCTTCTTGAGAATGGCTGGGTACTATAGGATATTTGTGCCATACTTCTCCAGAGTTGTAGAACCGATTTTAGCATTGATGAAGAAGGTGAAACCCTTTGTGTGGTCAGAGAGATTTCAGTAGAGATTTCAAGATCTGAGTAGAGGTTGACCAATGCGCCCATATTGAGGCTATTGGAGGAGGTCGTAGGGTATGTAGTTTACTGCGATGCATCAGGGACAGGACTCGGGTGTGTTATGATGCAAGAGAGAGCAGTGATCGCATATGGTTCAGAGCAGTTGAGACAGAACGATCAGAACTACGCTACCCATGAACTGAAGTTAGTAGCAGTGTTCTTCACCTTGAAGATGTGGCAGTATTATCTGATGGGTGAGCATTTTATAATCTATTCAAACCATCAGAGTCTCAAGTACATCTTCTCGTAGAAGGGCCTAAACTTGAGACGGTGGTGATGGCTCGAGATCCCCCAGTACTATGACATCGAGATAGTCTATACTTCGGGAAAGGTGAATGTTGTAGTAGATGCTCTCAGTAGAAGATCAGGCATTCAACTTCTAGGAGAGGCGATAGAGTAGATGGCCACATTGTAGATATCATTTGTGGATATAGATGGTGAATCCTTTCTTCAGTATCTCATAGTCACTCATCCAATTCTTCAGTGATTCAGAGAGGCATAGTGTGGGGATGTTGACTGTGAGACGCGATGTGATCAGATATCCTCAAGGTAGGCACTTGATGGGTATTCTGAAGGTTGGGAGCACATGATCCTCTTCAGAGGATGTACTATGGTTAAAATTGCACTAATGGAGGAGTTTTTGAGGGATTTCCACACATCCCATATAGCGGTACATCCAAGAGTTGAGAAGATGTGTGAGGACCTCAGACGACAGTGCTGGTTGCCAGGTATGAAGAAACCAGTAGCAGAGTTTGTCTCGAGATGCCTCACTTGTCAGAAAGCGATGGTGGAGCACCAGGTACTGGTAGGCTTGGTACTTCCCTTAATGGTTCTAGAGTGTAAGTGGGACGGGATATACATGGATTTCCCGATATAACATCCACATACATCTAGAGGACATGACTCTATCTGGGTGATTGTCGACTGACTCACCATGTCAGCCCACTTACTACCGATCAAAAAGCATGGATCAGTAGAGAAAATGGGACGCCTCTACATTCAAGAGATTATACGGATTCATGGTGTACCTTTGACTATCAGCTCTGATCGAGATGCTCGTTTCACTTCTCAGCTATGGAAGTGGTTATAGGAGGCTTTTGGGAGGCATCTTCGCTTGAGCACTGCCTTTCATTCTCAGATGGATGGTCAGACTAATAGGTCCATTCAGACTCTCAAGGACATGCTCTATGCTTGTGTCCTTGACTGTGGTCATGGCTGGGGGGATCAATTACCCTTATTGGAGTTTTCCTATAGAAACAGGTACCACTCCACCATCGGGATGGAACCTTACGAGGCATTGAACGTACAACCTTGCAGATCGCTTATGTGCTGGACTGAACCCTGGGAGTTAGCACATGTAGGACCATAGATGGTTCAGGCTACGATGGAGAAGGTGCAGATCATCCAAGAGCAGATGAAGACTACACAGAGAAGATAGAAGTCCTATGCTGATAGGAGACAGAGACAATTGGATTTTGACGATGGTGACCACGTCTTCTTACGGGTCTCACCTCGATGAGGTCTACAAAGATTTGGCCGAGGCGACAAGTTATCTCCATGATTTATCGGTCTGATCCAGGTCCTCAGAAGAGTAGGCGAGGTGTCTTACTACCTGTACCTTCCACCTAAGGTGCACCAGGTGCACGACGTCATCCAAGTATCTCAGCTGAGGAGATATGTGCACGACTCGTCCCACATCATCGACCACGGGGAGGTGGACGTCTTTTAGAGAGGTTCCTGTGGAGATTGAGGATCTACCGGAGCAGGTCATGCGTGGATGGTCGATTCCTCTAGTGCACATTTGCTGGCAGCACGACAACCTCTAGGAGATCACATCGGAGCAGGAGGCTCATATGTGTGTTCAATACCCCCTTTTGTTTCCCTAATGTGTGTTGTAGCTTTACAAGGACATAAATACCTGAGGTGGGGGTAATATAAAGACCCAAAAATTTCAAGGATATTTTTTTCTTTAATTCTTTGGAATTTTACGAGTCCGCATTTTCTGATGGCGCCTGATACCAAGGCCTGGTGGGCCTAAAATCAATTTCTGATGTTTTTTTGGGTACATTTAGTAAATGTACATATGGGTTTTTCTATCTTTCAAACAGTTGCTTGGAATTAAAATCCAAGAAAACCGATGAACTCGCAGCACCAGTATTCGCTTAAGGATACCTCTGTCGCAGTTGCGTTTTGTCGAGAACGGAAGTAAATTTTTGGGATTCTTAATAAATTGAATAAAATTTATGTGAAACATCATTTTATTTTAGGTGGTGGTTATTTCCTCTAAAGGGAATTTGTAGGTGGGTCCCACATCCCACATAACCTCCCATTAAAGGATAATATATGGTGGTTCCCACATGTGCATCTAACCCTTCAACTCTGTTTTAACTCCTTGAAAACCCATTTTAACTTTCGAACTCCCACATTATGGTGGAGCCTCTCCACCTCCCTCCCCTTAATTGTGAAAACACAATTAATTAATTCCATAATTATTTAATATTTGGTGTGATGAATTATTTTGAATTCATTTGAATTGCATGGAATCATTAAAATATGAGGGAGCCTATTATTTTACTATTTGGAAAATATTCTGCTGGGAGGCTTTGGTGAATTAGAACGAAAGTGTTCTTCCCACGAAGAATGTGAAGAACATATTCTTCTCGACGAAGAATGCTTCTATCTCCGAAGGACGTGAGGCAACATCTCCCCCAATTCTTCGACTAGAACATGGAAAAGAGGCACCCTGTCCCACAATGTACAATGAAGGCGTCATCTCGACACAACGTTCTGAACCATACTTCCTCCGACGTTGACGGAACGACGACCATCTTCGGCGACACCCGACTTCTGTGACGCACGTCTTCTATGTCTCGTCAACATTCAATGTCAATTATGAGGTATGGGGATTTGATTACTTTAAATTATTACCACGCACTTCGATGATTACATTGTCTGACGGTGGCCTTTTGTTATCATTTAACGCTGAGGGCGCATGCCGAACAAACACAGACAGACGTCCCCCGGATGGTTAATATTGTTTGACGTTGGAGGAGGAGGAGGTGCGGCGCTGTCATGCCTCATAGAGGGTAGCAGGTCCGCAGCACCATCGCGCTGCGGTGGAGATGCAGAGGTGGCTGATTGAGCCGACCGTCGTGGTGCCGGGCACCATGCCGACCGGCGGCCCGCTGTAAGCCCACGATGCCCGAAGGCATCGCGTGGAAGAAAACCACGGCCCACATCCGCGGGCCACATGGTTGTAGAATAACCAGCCAGCCTCACTCCAGCCAGAATGCATGATGGCGGTGCTCGCAGGCGACGCGTGGAAGAGGAGCCATGGCCTGCAACCGCGACGCCGCTTGGCCCCACGTGGGAGGAACAGCGGCCCGTTGTGCAGTCCCCTCACGCCGGATAGAACTGGGTGGCTTCGGTCAGCCGAGCAGGGAGAGGTGGCGCAACTTGGTGCTATCGGGTGAACCAGACCGGCCTGCTCCATGGGCCGAGTCCGCATGAGGCCGCAACCCACCGGGTCGGGCCGAGCCCGACATTGCCTAAATGTGAATATCTTCAAGACCACCTGTCCGAACGACGTGCCGTCTGCGGCACTGGGACCCTTGCGACAAGGTGGACCTTTTGTAATACTCTATGTGAGTTTTGGATGACTTGGGAAAATAGCCAGGTTTTGATTGAGCGTAAATCCATCCAGGCCCCTGGAATGGAAAGCCAATAACTCTAAGACCGGGCGTCTGGTTGACATATCGTCTATTTTGTTGGATTAATTTTGATGAGACATAACATCAGGATACATAAACTCAAGAATTTGTGATAGTTTATTTATAGAAACCTTTTATCGAGGAGTGGACCCTCTCGGAATCGAGCGTGCTGTGTGCGGGAACCCTAGAGTTGGCTCGACTGCAACAATTACTGTAATGCAATTCTCTATGGGTCCGATGACGACGACTACTGTACCCAATTTCTGGGTGGGTTTGACAGTTGTGACTTCTATTCCTGTATCATATGTGGGTCTGACATAATAGCTATCCCTGTATCATATGTGGGTCCAACAGCTTAGACGAGATTGCTAGTCATTTATCCTATGTGGGTCCGACAGCTTAGCTGGTCTTGTATCCAGTGTGAGTCCGACAACATAAATGATCCAGTGGCTACATAAGATCATATGTATCTCTCTACTATTGTGGAATACCTGTGTGATCTGAGTCATGCCATTCAACCATTATCATCGTGGCGATTGACTTTACTTCCTTTGTGAAATTGGTTTGTGCTTGGGCTTGAGATTTGGACCCGGACTATGATTGGTAACTTAGGTATATGTATGGGAATATATCTAAGTAGGGTTGGTTAAAAATTTGTTATTGTATATTTCTTCTTGTTTATCTTTAGTGGATATTATGAGACATTATGAGTCTTGGGGTCCCTACTGAGTATCGTTATACTCACCCCTGAATGGGATATCCCACACTTCATTGTGTTGGTTTTAGTTGACGGACAACACTGATCGAGGTAGAGATTTATAGAGCTAGACAGTACCCGGAGGTAGAGCACATGGCGAGACATACACGAAGCGTACAGATGAACCTAGGGTGCTGAGGAGGCCATCTGTACCCACCCTTCAGGTGGGATTCTCGAAGGATGACTTCGTGGTGGTTGTTTGGCCTTTCTATAGTTGTACTACCTATTCATTGATTTTTACTTTACTGTTGGGATTGTATTTTTGGCCCCTTTCCATTCATCACACTTTTTTGTATTCATATTTACTTAGTGTTTAGTTCCTGTTGCGTACTTTGTTGTGTTTGTTTACTTTTATAAATCCAATGCCTTCCTTTTTTATTGAGAATATCGCTTTTGTGCTAGTCACCAGCCCCTGGCCTATGGAAGGTGGGCATGGCGTAGTCACAGCATGGGCCCGGAGGACGGGTCGTGACATGATAAATCATAAATTATTTTGTAATAAATACATAAGTTATCATAGTTTGTATTAAAATAATGTTTAGATATTTTAGGGCTAGGTTAGGGAAACTCTAGAGAAAGCCTCAGGGATAAGAATAAACATAAAAAAAATCCCTAAATTTTGGTAAACAATATAGTATGTAATTTACATTAAAATAAATCATTGTATGGATACTAAAAGTGGATGTGGATCTGGAATAGATGTACATAGAGGTAACACCTAAAACCCATGTATTGGGATAGAGTTGATCAAGAATTAGTACCCCACAATGGACAATTCTGCGGACCTAGATTGACACTCCCAAGGTATATTCTATGGTAAACTATTTGTCTCATTATAAACAATTAATATACTAGATGAATATATCTTGTAGATATTAAATACTAATTTTTTTTGTGGTATTTATTGGTTATATTCTAATATACATAAAATTATGGTAGGATCATGATGAGTATTTGAGAACTATGTTAAAGACCTCATGAATGAATAAGGTTTATAAAAATTAAAAAAATGTGAGTTATGTTCAATAGAAGTCACATTCATAGAAAACATTATCATAAGGAATGGGATATCTATGGACACTTCAAAAAATATGTAATTGAAGGATTTATGGGAAAATATTGAGATATAAATCCATACGTTCTTTAGATTTTCTGGATATATTAATCGATTTGTGAGAAAGTTTTCATGATTGTCAAACCCAATTTTTATGATAACTTAAGAGTTTTTTTTGTAACAATGTATGGGATATAAGAATCATGGATTTGATAAATATTATTATCACTACACATATACCTACATAACCCCCAATCAGGGAGCTTCTCATGGTATACGACGATTCTTAGAAGGTGATATTGGGAAGTGTATTAATATAGATTGAAAGTATTATCGAATAGGGATCAAAGTAATTTATTTTTCGTGATAAAAAATACCAAACACATTATTTGGTTTTATTCATAGCCAACATCACATTGGAAATACATCAGAATAATGTCTTTTGGGAGAATTTTTAAGTATATATGTATCTTAAGATCCTCAAGTATCTATTTTCATAGAAAGAGATGAATATGTTCCATTGATTATTGTTAGATATAATAAAGGACAATGCATTCTCAATCCACCACTATATTGTGTATGAAAATAATGTTTCATGATCTCAAAGTTGAATGTATCTATTAATTTTATTATTGGTTATAATGGAAAAGGATTTGATCTTATTACACATAACAGTGGTTGAAATGGGAATCATAATAGAGGGAACATCAAAAATACTTTCACAAATGATTTATCAATCATGAATTATATGGAAACAAAGGATTCAAAAATATATAATGAGGAAATTAAGAAGTTGTCAGAAAATAAAATAAAATATAAATCTGTAGAGTTCAAAAATAATGATTATAGATTCTTATGACATTGGTCACAACAATGCATAAAATCAAATCGTGAGTGAAAAAGGATAAAATGGGTGATTCACATAACATAACCATCTCCATCGATATAGGAACCAAAAAATATATATATCGAGATCTCCAAGGGAACTACTATTGGGACAATATGAAGATAGATATCAATGGTTATATATCAGGGTGTATTGTATGTCAGTAGATGATGGTTTAATGGAAAAACCCAATGGGATGATGAATCCATTACCCATACCTATATGTAAATGAGGCAACACAACAAAGGAATTTTTCAGTAGTCCTTTAAATAAACCAATGATAAATAATGCTATATGGATTTTGGTGGATCATCCTTAATATAATTACACTTAATTCTAATAATATAAGAATTATGACTAGATAAAATAGAAAGGATATACATTTTAGAAATTGTGAGGCTGCATGGAAGAACACAATTAATTGTATCTGACCGAGACCCAATATTTACCTGTACATTCTTTAAAACCCATAAAAAGGTTACCAATATATATTTGAACATTATAATGTATAATCACAATCTAACTTATGTCTAATTCGAGTGAAATATATATAAGATATAGTAAATGTTGTGCTAATTCTCAATGGACATAAATGAAGGATTTGACCAACATCTTTCTCTGGTCGAGATCTCATACAATACTAATTTCCTCTAATAAATTATATTTGATACATATAAATCCATTTATGGTAAGTGATTAAGAACACATACATGATAGGATTAAATTGGTGAACAAAAGCTAGTGGATCCTAAAATGGTCAATAAAATTGTGGAAAAGAATTCTAACATTTAACAGAACATCGGGCCTTCTTAGAGTCAAAAAAATTAAATGTTTAAAACTATTTATGAGAACTTATTTTTGAGGTATGTGATAATGTATTTCCCAATATATCTTCATGGAAGAGAGGATTATAATTTTTGAAGAACCAAGATACATTAGTTCATTTTAAATCATTGATCACATTAGAGAGGTGGCCTATTGACTTAAACTCCCTCTTAAACTATTTGATATACCAGATGTGTGTCATGTATCATTGTTGTCTATGTAATTATCAGAAACCATACTTATGATTAATCCATAGATGGTACCCTTAGATAATTATTACATATATTAGGATAAACTAATGAATATCCTAGATCATGTCGACATGGTTCTATAAAATATGACTATTCACCTAGTTAATGTTCTTTGGAGAATAAACAAATTAAAGAAGTTATATGGGAATAGTATGAGGGGATAAATAAAAATTATCCTTGTCTATTTGACTGTCTAAAATGAAAATTTTTAGAGAGTAATTTCTAAAGAGGAGGAATATAATGACCCAAACTTTTATAAATAAAATATAAAATACGATTCAACTAATTGAAATATTATATTTATGGAAAACACATGCACTTATTTGGATTTATTAAATACGATTGGACTAAAAAGAAAATTATGAATCTTAAAAATTGATAAATTCATTTGTCATAGAATAAAGTAGTTATGTCCAAATCCAGTAGACGTGTACCATATAATTCCCATTTATCATATCTTACAAGGGTGATAACATCACTTGTATTTTACCTTGACCAAGACCAAGATGATATCCAATAATTAATTCATTATCAAAAACATTTTTGGGAGATGTTTAATCTCATCGAGATCATGACCCAAACCATGTAATTTGATACACCCCATGAAAATATCATCATCAATCAACATTACCTCTTGAAATGCTATGTTTTAATAAAGGGACATGTATAAAAGACCTAATTATATAAATATTATATTGTTTTAAAAAGAATAATTAGTATATATACTTCTTATTGCAGTTATTTGTAAATTATATTTATTTTGATTTAATAAATTACAAATGGTATTTTTATGTAATATGGAACTTCAATTTGGAAACACTTTTTGATAAATTCATAAATTTATAAAATAAATAATAATGAAATAAATTAATAAAAAAAAATTTCTAATATAAATGATAATATATTTTGTATGAAGTCAATTCTCATTTTTATAAGTGCTCAAACACACTGTCAGTTAAAAACCCACCATTTCTCAATAAATGTCAATTATTTTTCACCAAAATAAATAGTTCAATTATTTATAAAATTATTTTGATAATGTTTATTTATTTGTTTCTCAAAATAAGAAAATAAAAATTATCTAGTTGCTTATTTTTCATCTTATTCATAAAAGGTCTTTTTCTGGTAAATATTAAATACTGTATAAATATACAGAGTGTATTATGACATCATCATGAATAAAATACAATGTATTGAATAATATAATAGTTATCCATTAATAAATGTATGTTTTTCATTTAAAGTAATGTTATCTTGAAGTCATTTGAGTATTTTTTTAAATACTATATGAATCCGTGAAAATAAATATTATATTTTATACTTTTAGAATCAATTTTTTTCTAAACATGACTCAATTCCACATCACTAAGGGTATTATTTTATTATATTACTTCCATAGAATTATAAAATAAATAATAACACTCCTCCTTGGAAGTAACTATTGACAAAAAATAGGATATGTTAATTTTTTATGATTTGTTTGTTATATAGAGTCGAACACCTATGTTTTAGAAATAATAAAGAATGAAACTTTATTTTTCTATAAAAAACTACACAATATCCAATTAATATTCACTAAAAAAAATTTACTAAATATTTAATAATCAATCTCCTTCATAGAGTCCTCCAAAGGTTTCTTCAAGCATTCTATAACGTCACCCCACACTTTTGGAGGCACCCTCTCGAGTTTGGGGATCCTTTCAGTGTTCTCGTTATTCAAGAATTATCTTATTTATATTCATATTTTCGGTCTCCTAATGATATGATATGTTTTTAAAAATACTTATTAGTTTATAATTTATTTCCATATTATGATATACCCCTTTCACTCTCATTATCATATTTATGAATTGTTATGTTTTTGCATTATTTTGTCGATACATCAATATGATTTTCCAAAAAAATCATTTGTGTAGTGAATATAATTACTATTTCCACTCAAGTATATTCATCTAGACATACCTAAATGTATTTTACTATGAACTTGTAGGTATTTATTATACTTTCCTTAATCATGGATTTAAATGTGATGAAATATATTCGTATGTTATTTGATCCTTGAGGCACACCAATGCTTGTACATGATATAATTATCATGTATTCTATTAGATACTACACCAATTACAAGGGTATAGTTATAGTATCATGATATTTCATATATATTGTATGTGTGGTAATCTTAAACTGACTATATTATGATTTCATTGTTGTTAACCTTTACTTATTCTTAATATGTAGGGATTAAAAATGTTTTCCCATCCCTATGTTGCCATTATGTTGTCATGTTGTACCATGTTATGTTCTTAATGTTTATGAATCTCACCCATTTTATGTCCCATTGATATTATCATTCTATAAAATCAAATAATTATTTCATGTTATGCTTTATATATTCCATTATCGGGCTTTATAACGAACCCTAATCATTTTAATGTCCCAAGGTTATCCTGTGATGTTTTAAGTGTGACTTAATATTATGATCATGTTATTGGTGTTATATATAATTATAATGCACCACATGCTTTAGGTTATTATTTATTTTAACTTATTACAATAATAAACTATAATTACCGATACTATGGGTTATTTTATGTGTTTTTAATGTAATTAATCATACAATATTGTGAAATAAATCATGCATTATTGAGTAATAAAGACAAGGGTTTTCATACTATGGTGGTGATAATATATATAGAGCTAAAATATTGAGAATGAAAAAAATCGTTATTCAATGGGTTTTATTATGTTTAGTGACAAATATTATCAAGTGGTTATTCCATTTTATGCAGTACTTGTATTATTTTAAAACACATTCCTATTTATTATGATTTGAACAAGAAATATTTTAAAAATATTTTCTCAGAATATAATTAATAGAATGAAAATTATCATAATAATGTTTAAAAATATTTTATTTTGATTACATAGGTGCCTCTAGAAAATTTTCAATGTATATATCCTTCTTATTTTACAAAATAGACTAAAAAATATCTTCCTAGAATGATCAATTATAGTTTTTCTGTTATGCATAAGGGCTTAAAAATATTTAATGGAAATACCTATTTATTAAAAAAATCCTTCGTTGTGTCATGAATCCTCTTGACATGACATAATACCCATAACTACAATACCTGGAAGGATAAATCACGTCAAACATGCAGTATATCTGAAAACCTATTTGAAAGGTCTAGTAGATTTGTGGAGGCCTAGTTTAATATTTATATAATATAAAATGTTCTAATGCTATTCATATTGACTAATCATGATATGGAACAATACCAACAACATGGTATACATTAAATATATATAATATGAAAACCCGAATAGTATTTATCTCTATGTTTTAATGAGTGTGGTCTCCCCTAACCATTCATTGTATTATTCTCCTCAATAAAAAATATTGTGTGACCTATATTTCATAGAACAATGCCACATGACACCATAGACATCATGAAAAAAAATTCTACTATGTAAGTCATCAATGCTAATCCAGCTATGAAATGATTATTCTCACATTATAGAAACTAAGTACCATTCTTTTTTATGAATGATAAACTTTTTTATCAACATTTTCATGAAAACACAATAGAACCCACAAAAATATCCCCCATATCAAGGGAAAAATACAATCCTACTTATGAATAACAAAATAGGATACTTGTAAGATAAATTAATGCATGGGTTATATTAAAATGGGGATATTAATATTTGACTATATACCTTCAGGTCATGGTGTGGTCATATATAGGAGAAAATAATTTCTAATATTCATAATTATCTATTGGAAAATCTAAATAGTTTCCAACCCATCCATGAGCATGTTGATATTGAATATAAAAAGAAAAATATTATACTTTTGAAATAAATATATCATGAAAAAACTTATAACATGAATCTAATGTGAACTTCATATAATAATTTCATCATAGGTTATAATGATCATTTTTACGTGATATTATCCTTTTATGTGTTCTCATATTCATTTTGACTATTTCAAAATTATGATAATATCATCTTCAACTTTGTTAATTAGCATTATGCGGGATTCATCAATTTTCCAAAGGGTTCTTTTGTATTTAAAAGAATTATATTATTAAATTAAGTTCAATATACTGAAGGGATATTTTAATATGGTTATATTGTGTTTGTAGGTATGAAGATATTTTTTCTATTAAGATGTGATCATTATGTCATGTCGTAAATATGGGCATATATAAATTCGTTGTGTAGTGGATGATGTTCTCAAATTTTCAACTTTATTGATTGAAATAGGGAACATAGATTTATTCACTCTCTGAATAAGGTTCATTATGAAAAGTAAGATCACATTTTTCCTAGGTAGGTAAACTATGTCATATAAGAATTAGTATTATATGAAAAAAATAGTGATTCAATGTTTTTTGATTCTTGAATATTAATTTTATAATTAAAAAGATTAGATGGAAAAAGGATGGTTGTTTCAAAATTGGTATTTCAATTTCTTTTAGGTTTTTTATAAATCTATCTGTAGAAAAGGAGGGATAAAAATTTTATTGGGTAGTTGTGATTGTTTTCCCAAAATGTAATTCCACAGTTCACTAGGATTTTTCTCCGTCTATATAAATTCAAAATATATTATATCCTGTGATTCATGAAATACCTGCCATAAAATAAACATTATACTCTATTAAAATATTATTTGAACATGAAAATTATTAAATCTATATTAATTAGGAAAGTATGAATATAACTAACTAAATTATTAAATTTATGCTTTTCTATTGAATCAAAAAAAAGAAGATTCATTTAATAATTATAGAAAAGTATTTTTAAAAATTACCATTACATTACTTTTTTCATACTTATGATAAAATTAATTTTTTAATCTTTTAAAAAAAGTATTTTATAATATGAAATGTTTTTTTAAATTCTCTATTTCAAAACATTCTTTGAGTTAGTTATTCTTATTTATATAAATTGTATATTTTTATGAATAGTTATTAATAAAAATGAATATTCATTTAGAAAGTTAAATTAATTGTTAAATTGATTTCAGTGGAAAAAAATTTCTATTATATCATAAGTAATTGAATATATTTTTTGTTAATGAGTTTTATATAGAATTTGGATATTGAGACTTCCAATGATGAAGAGAATTTTTTTAGAAACATACTTTTTCATCACATTTGTGGGTATAATTTTAAATTTGATTATGACACTATTATGAATTCAATTTGAATAATGTATTACATATTTGGAAGAAAAATATTTATAATATATAATAGCGCCAGTTTTTTAACCATTATTAATAGTAAACCATCTAAAAATTAAAAATCTTGGTTTAGTTAAAGAGTGATTCGGCAGGGTGTTAAAATTAAATAAAATGTCCAAAAATGACATACCCACTTGTGAAAAAGAAATTTTATTTAAATAATTCAACCACATAACCTATAATTAGTTTTTATTTTCGATTTTTAAGGCCTTTTCATGATAAATACATAATTTAAATTGATTCATTTAAACAATTCAATGTTCGTCATATTCCCCACTTAAAAAAGCCTACCCTACTCCACCCATTTCACTTTTCCAATGAAATTTGGTTCGAAAAAGAACTAACAAAATTAAATGCATTCTCCACAACCAATGTCCAATATCCTATGTTTTAATCAAAAATCATTCAATGGAAGGATTATGGTTCAAATATTATGTTATTGTCTGATGAAGTGTTAATGTTCTTAAATGATTATTTTTATTTTATCTTTTATAAAACCTAAATAAAATTTTAATGAATCATTATAGTATAATAAAATCTTTATGTATCATATACTTATATGTAACTGTTTTAATGAAATAAACTAAATCTATCTATTATTTTATCAAATTAGAAAATAAACCATTGATAATGTATACTGTGGATTACCTCATCATAAACTAATGTAACTTGCATATCACAATTGGATATAATGAAGGATATAAATTATGTAAATAATATTTATGACATAATTACATATATGTAATTAGTATATCTCATATTTCATTCTACATTCTATTATTTTAAAATATGATAACGTCCCTATTGTGTACGATGGACTACCACCACGTGACGTGATGGGATTTATTTTTTTAATTTGATTTTCATGGAAGGAAATCTGGATATATATAATTAATATAAATGATATATATCAAATAATAACAATTATATAAAACTAATATATCATAAAATTACTTACCCTTTCACGAATTAAAAAAATGATATAATATCACATGTGTACTAACGACCATCCATTTTTGTAGCGATTTGATTCATTTTACATGTACAAATTTTATGAAAGGTTATAATAATGAATATTTTGAGTAAATAAAATATTTATAATATTATAAAAATTTTAGATATTTTTAAATAATATCATATGTAAAATAAGTTAAGCATTCATGAAAAATTTGGATGAAAAAATAAGGCAATTAACGCACCAAAAAATAAAAATAATGTAAACTTTTTAAACAATAGGAATAAAAATGTTATAATAGGGTCATATATGTTAATTTATATATAATTATATTCATAGTATAAATTAATAATATTATTTAAACAATAATACAATTGTTTTAATATTGTTCATCTGATAGAAATCAAGTGGAATGGGGTTTCATCTCAAATTGCATTTCATTGATTCATATTTGTTAATATGAACCTATTAAATTTTTTGTGGTCTATATACATCCCTTATGATTTATTTAAAATGAATAAAAACTTATTAATCATTATTATATATTTTTATGTTTATTCATAATGGGGTTAATATTTAAAAGATACAGAATAGGTAAAATCATTATTGTTAAATCTAAATTTCATTTGTGATGGTTTTCATTCTAATGAAATTATCACATTCTTGCTATTAATTTTCACTAGAATCTTGGTTTTTCATAAATATCATAGTTTCTTTATGAATTATACTTCTCATTCCTAAAATAATGAAACATTTTACATATGGTGTTTACATTGAATCTTATTTCATTAAATGGGGAAATATTAATAAATGTGTATCATTTATTCAATACAATTATTTGATGATAAATAATATGTATTCCTAAGTTAAATAAATTATTTTATATATGAGGAATTATATGGAAATGATTTTCTTTCTCGAGTCTAATTATTGATAGCCCCTCTATGCATCGATATGTCTCATTAGAAAAAACAATTATCCAAATCGGATGGTTTTTTACTTATAGTTTTAAAATATATCGTGAGATTATTTGAAAGTATAAGTATCATGATGACTTTGATCATGATATCCAATAATTAAGAACCCCCTTTATAGAAAATTCATTTATTATTATTATCAACGTGAATTTCTCATTGATATTATCCCTGGATTCTTTTCATTATCTTATTTTGGATTCAATGTCATGAGGGATCAGTAAGATACCTTTCTATATTGGTTATACCATATTTCATGATCATTTTATTAATTAAATGGAATTAATTTTCATTTTTTTAAAATTAAATATTGAATATTATATTTTCTATCATGATATATTAATCTAAATGTTAACCTTATTGAGAATTATAGATAAACCATATTTTTATCATTCCACATGTCCTAAAGATGAATAATTGAAGTGAGTTTCAAGGACACTGAGCATTTGATTTTGGATTCTTTTATTTTCACTTCACAATTTAGATTAGGTATAATGTATTTACCTGTATCTCAAAAACTACTAAATTGATTGTGCTTTGTGATCTGAATAATTTTATATATTAATAAGTGTAATAATGTAGGTAGGGGCTTCAGGTCACAAGATTCATGGTTGTTACACATAAGATAAACTAAAATGTGGTGGTATGAGGCTCAATTGAAGCACATGAATGATTATTCTATGGATTTTTTTGGTTTCTTCAGCAAAATTATTTAAAGGAAACATTTCATTATGGTTACCATGGTTCAAATAATTTTACCTGATGATGTGATTTTATGTGTTATTTATACTCCTATCTAATAGTTGAGTTTAGGTAAATAATATTTTGATTCATAAAATTCATTGATTTTTGAGATAAATGGGGATTTAAATTTGATTGATTGAAATTTATTTATTAAATGGATGTGACTATTACTTTGGGAATATATCAATATCCGTGAGGGTAATTTTTTAAATTTTATTGCTGATTAACATATAAAATCTACGTTGAGATATTTTGTTACTGTAATTGAATGGTTGTTGCTCATTTAGGGATAATATTAATTGAAATATTGTCCCCCATGCTTATAGATAATAAATCTATCTCTATATATGGAGGACATTTGTATTTAAAAAAATATTTAAGGAAAACATATTTAGTGAAAAATAATGAAATTGGATAGAAAAGGATATATGAGAGTATTATAACATAATAAATAATATCTCACATTTATTAAGGGGAATTATTGTTGATCGTACTGAGGAATTTGAATATTTATTAATGTGATTTTTACTCTTTCACAATGAAAAATAATCAACAAAAAGTGGTCATCAAAGTCACATACAAAGATTATTTAATGAAAAAATGTTCTTATTATTTTATATATTTATCGGTTTGTATTGAATGTTGATCACTATTACATATAGTGAGTGAATGGAGATAAAATAGGGAGTAACTCGAAGAATTTTCTATTCATCCTGAAATATTAATAAATGGGGTGGATTTTGACTTCCTATTACCCAACATAATCTTATCATAGCTATTAATTTACATGATTTTTGTTCAATGAGACATCACACTGTGTATAATCCATGAAAACTTCTAAATACAAGTGTTTCATGCAAATCATGGATCGATGGTTTATTTTTGTACATATTTATGTTTTGTATAAATTCATTTGTGTTTTATTACATTATTTTATTAATTGGGATATGAAAATAGTAGTGACTGTAACAATATTATTATAATCTTATTAGGATATTAAATGTTTATTTACAAACCATGGTGTGAAGTTCTTTTTGGGTGATGTGTGTTTAGATGTTAATGTTTTTAAAATTGTAGAAGGTTCTAATCCCCTATATCACCCCTAATCTAATGGTATATATCAATATAAATCTTTTTTATCATAAAATATATTTATTTAAGAAACAAAAATCAATCTAGGTTATATTGAAACATTATTTCCATATAAATATTTTCACTATGGAATTTTTTTTCGTGCATAAAACATATTATTTCTAAATGAAATATGACAATTTAGATACTGGTATAAAGTTCATTAAATATTATTTGAGCATTAAAACATTAGGTACTCTAATGTGTTTATTGTATTTTAGTATTTCACATCACATTGAATAGGATAAGTGGTGCTCAAATATATCTTAGTATTTAGATAATTATAAAGACTACTTTAAAACATTGAATTAAAATTTAGTTTATGATAAAAAAATAATAGTTGTTTTCAATTAATCTTCATAACATCCATAATATAATTTCATTTAAGTAAATCAAGGGGATATGCCTCCATTATTTCATGGAAATGTGAAGTCATTGTTAGGTGATTGATAATACCATTTTTTCATTATTCTATGTAAAAATATTAGTTAGTACGGTTGTAGAGTACATTGTGATATTATGTGACTATCAATTTAGTATAGATAGAAGATTTATAAATATATTTTACAGTTGTATCTATAAAATTTCTTGTTATCATAAAATGAACCATGAAAAATATTAAAATGTCTCTCATTAAAATGTTTTAAAATAAGTGATATCTTAAAAAAGGTAGGTCATTATAATTCAACAGTGTGTAGATAAATTTTTTCAATTAACATTATATTGATATTTTATGTTCCGCATAGGCACTGATGGAACTGAAGTACCAAATAGATATGATGTTGATTTGTTTTATTTTTCGCCAATGTATTATGTTATAGATAACGAAAATGTTAAAAGTTGTCAAACAAGATATTTCATTTTAAATGTATTTTTATGTTATCACTCAAGAAGATAATATATCAGTTGAAAGAATATAGAAATAAGCTAACCAATTACTAAATGATACATACTAACAGTGGACTAATGATTTATCCAAAATTAATTTAAGGAATTCTAATATTTCTTGAGATTTTTTATTGAGGAAATTATTCATATAGAACTTTTTTGTAAGCTAAACTAAGAAGCTGGAAAAAAATTGTTGACAACTTTGAAGCATATATAACTCGAGTATCCATCCACCATAGAGGTAGTGATATCACAAGAAGGATCACATTAAATATGTGTTGAAGAAGAATGTTATGACATGAGATTGGGGTTCTAGAATACATAAAATAAAAGTTGGGAAGCTCTAGTGTTGGATTATAATTGTATCCATGGAGTGGGTCAACACAAATTTATTTTAATGATAGGTTGAATAGAATTCATAGTAGTTTATAATTTTTTTAATAGATGGTTCCGTTTACCGAACTTGTAAAATTAATTTTTATTAACGTATCAATTATAAAATGATTTTATTATGATTTAATATTATGATAATAGTTTTTATAATTATATTTATTCTATATATTAGTAATGTAAATAGATTATTTATTGCATCAAAATGTTATAATATTTTCATATATATTATGAGAACAAAAATATACCATGAAAATGATCTTAAAAAATGTCTTGTGATGTAGATATATTATATTAAATCTACACAGATAGTGCCCTACTCCCTGGTGTTGGGGTATCATTAGTATTAGTAATTTTTCTACTAATGTTTATAATAGGTGATCTCGAGTATATTTGATCATAATGAATGACCCGTTGTTAGGAACACAACATATTTTAGGTTTAATTGGTTATTCATATCTATGAACATGTGTATTAGACTCTTGAAATAATATTAAAAACAATTTATACTATTTGATATCATTCTTTGATTTTTTGAAAACATTATGGAAATGAAATCATAGTGAAGTAGCATTCATTTGGTGCATCATTTTTTGACACTCGAAGGATTTTAATTTTTTTAATATATTAATTTTCTAAGGTATTTTATTACACTAAGTGAAATATTCATTTCACATGACATAATTATATTTTACGCTACAGTAGGGTCCTGTAAAATCCATATAAGGGAAGGAAGTTACTCTCGTAATGTTAGTGGAAGAATCTACCCAATCTTCATCAATAAATTATGAAAAGAATGATTATTGTTTAGAAGAAATGGTAAAGGACATAACCAGTCTGCATACTGATTCATCATCAGTGGTAGGAAGACAGTTCGGAAAACCGCGCCACCCGCAGTCGTTTTCATTCATGAAACAAAGGCGGAGCTCCAATGAAGGCAGGAACCAAATAGCTGATGAAGTGAGTCCGTACCAATTCGCAGTTGTGAACCGTGCTAGCCGCGAACGAGGAGGAACCCTCGCCCATAGTGACATTCACAAAACAGATGTAGATCCCTAGGTGTCCACGAATCACCATCGTGACCGAGTTAGTTTGTGGGTGAGGGGCATTCAATATACCCTGCAAACCTCTTGTTGACTAAGGAATCTATATTCCAGGTTTTCTATCAGGGGACTCTACAAAAAGGTGTTATATGACCATAAATATAACTATTTCCCCCCTCTAAAAAAGTATGTCAAGTGGGAGAATAATGGGATGGGATGATTGAAGATAGTATTCATGGAGATTATATCGTTGAAAGAGGGTATTATACTTATAGAGAATGGAGAGGATTTAGAGAGCTTAGGATTTTCCGTACCAAGATTTTCTGATTCGCAAACCAGGAATAGGTATAAAATGGGGATGAATTGTTAAGAACAAAAGAACAAATAATTAAATTGGTAAATAGTGAACCTGAAATTGGTAAACTGTTATTCATGTCCCATACATGGATGCACTCACCTTGAACTAGGATGTCTATGCATCTTCTTCTATCTGACACGCTGCGTAGCACCCTCTTACGCGGGTGAAGCCCTTGTTGGTGCTGCCCATAGACGTCGCCTCTCAAGTGGACTCCAACACCACATAAAAATATGGTATGCATAAAAATCATGAATTCATGTACTACTCAGGTACGTGGGATGCCCCTCAGTCAGCGTACAACACTGGTATGTGGACAACCTCTCCATCCGCGTAGCCCATAACTATAAAAAGGGTATGACACCTTATATGGCTATGTGGTCCGCCAAGGCCTACAGTGTTTCCATCCTCCAGGTCAGATAGGGCCCTTCCAATTCAGTTCAATCCTCCATAATCCTTTAATAGTCTATCCATTTTCACCAAGATGTGGCCTCGCCTAATGCCACTAAACTAGCATGATGAATCCTTCGGGCGCATTGGCATGACATCCTGAGTTCACATACCAACAGTCAGAATAGACAAAGGGTTTACCCCATCCCTTGAACGGGCATCCAGATTATTCATAGGTTCACATACTCATGGTAGTCCATATTCTGATCCTGTGACCCTATTTCTTCCTATCCACTATTCAGGTTTAAAATATCCCTCATGTTGTTCCATTCAATGAGTGCTTGTGGTGATCACTTATCCCCTACCCTAAAGATAGTAACATGGAGGCCATCCTTTTGTAATCCCATATCCATTATCCCATCCTTCATTCATTAGACTCTTTACACATGTTATTTGAATATAGTGAAAGCTCATCATCTCACCCTCTTCTCCATTCAACTCACGCCTCATCCACTCTTGCCGCCATTACTGCGCCTTCTTCCTTTGTAATGGAGGAAAAATGCATGGGCCATTGTAGAATCATTTTCATCATCATGTTTCTCTCACTGAGCATGAATCACGTGGTCTTAGAGAATTGTATTGATTACATAATTTATTGAAAAACATACTGGAACGATATACGAGAACTCTGATTCCCACCATAATTGAGATATGTTTGAATCCTTCTTAGGGACGAATCTCACTAGACATCCTCTTCATGAATCCAACCCTAATTCTATGAATATGGGAATCCTCCTTAATAATAAGCCCCAAAATTATACCCCTAAATCATCATGGAATCCATTTCCATATGTAATCCAAAACTCATTTCTCTCAAAAGACTATACGCTCCAATGAGAATGAATAAACTACATCGGTTTTGATGCCTATCCCCTAAGCAGGGTAGATAGGACACCTCCCTGATGTTCCATCCCAACTCGGGCCACCAACTGCATTTAAGCCCAAACCCAAACACATCATGGGCTTCCAATCATGCCTTCGATGGGATACTATCACATGTAAGACCTGATCATCTAGAACTACATACACATTGATTCCCATCCAACTGGGATATGTATGAAAAAATTATAAGGAACATTCCCAACATCCATGTCTAATAATCATCTATCCTAATCATACGGTGTCCTCATGCCCCAAGATAGACCATACATGGGCACAAGAAATCATTTTCCATTTGGTCTTCTAAGACGCTTTAGAGTAATTCCCGCACCAACATTGACTAGGAACATGTTGCCTAGATGTCGTATCCACATGATGTTAATATCTATGGTTGGGTCTTTGTCACATGACATTAAAAGGTGATGTTTCCCATTAAGTGGGACCAAACTATGTGGATTCTTATTCCATTCACAATGATACATAGGAAGCCTGTATTAAAAGTTTGATACAGAATCCCTGGTCATTCTATGTCCCCCTAGATGAAAATAAACTCTAGATCGCCCAATTATAAGGCTTCAGACTAGTGTTGTCTAAAAAAACTCAAACTCTCCCAGAATCGTTTATCCACTGAGGGATGGTCAAACTCAGATGTAGATGGTTCTGAATCGCTGTGTATACTTGTGACTTGCAACCCAGGCCTAATCCATGGATACTATTATTGGGGATAGTCCAATGATTCACGAACATATGAACATGTCTAAAATCTATAAGGGAGTCCCAGAATAGGCAGTAATTCCCCCCCAAAAGGTTGAGAGGAGCACAAAATCCAATCATATTGACCAATGTCATTTCTTATGTTTGGATGGCCATATCACCCAATGAGCTCCAACATTTGGAAAGCAGTTCCTGGGATCTTTGGATAAAAACCCGTTGGGAATTTCATGCTATGAAAATAAAACTGTTGGAGACCAGGTGATGCCACAAAGAAAGGGAATACAATAGAAATGATTATACAACTATGACACCCTTTAATCAGACACATAAACCAATCATTTCCCCTTTTATGCAAAAAAAATGGTGTACCCGATGTGAATCTTTAACCATCCTAAATGATTCAACCAAAACTGAAATTCACCATAAAAATAAATTGATGATTATTATCTAAAGGTCCATCTATTTAATTCTATAATAAAAAAAAATGGACCTGATCGTGAGCCTTCAACCATGTTGGTGAAATAATCCCACATTGAACCCCATTTCATTCTCAAAAGGAGGTTCAAGAAACATAATTAATTATGCATGGGATTATGAGATACTTCATGGACTAGTTTTTCTGTTCGTATTTTTTCAGATGTTTTATAGGTGTTCAGAATAGCTTATGTCAATCTAATGGAATATAAAAGGATTTTACATACATGCACGATGATCGACACGATGTTTGGGCCTCTCAATCAATAGAGGACCCCATCGCCCACCTAGCATCTTCAACGCTGGGACTCAAACGCACAGATCTTAGAGTGCCACTTGAACGGTGATCTCTCGACTATAGAGGCATCTATGTACACCCTCCATTCATCTTACTCCCCTCGGCCTCCTTCCCAATAGTGATTGATATAGACAATCCAGTCAGCCCTTATTTCCATATTGAACCTTTTTGGGAGCCTTTCACTAGAATGTGACATGAATACCTCCCTTAACTTAGGGAAGAGGATGAGGTTGATGTTGATGACATCATCCCTGTCGGAAAGGGGTTCCACACTAAGGACCCTGTTGGATGGTGTTGCTGTAACTACATCGAGACCTCATATTCTCACCCTGAAGAGGATATGGCCATGAGGGTCCACACCTACACTCCCCGTGCTCCGGACCCTCAGACCGCTCGCATATGGTGGTGAACATACAACCAGGAATAGGTCATGACCCTCGTTATTGATGAAGAAATCCACTTCTTAGACTTGAAGAATTATCACGGGCAGGCCCATGCACCCTCCCACTCCTCTGAAGCCCACCATCCCAACATGGGGGAAACCTACGAGCAGACACACAGCCCCACCGAGACTCATCAAGCCTATCACTCAAACATGACCACACCTACTAGGGAGCCACCTCTACCTACCCGAGATCACGAATCCCACCAAACAAATGTTTTGGAAATCCAGTCCCTGGAAGACCATCTCCTCAGAGATGCTCCTGAATCCCACCATCCTGATATGGTGTAGATCAAGAGGTGGGCACGTCTCCCAGCCAATAGAGGCCACCGTCTCGATACAGCGGGACATCAATATATGCAAGACCATCTCCATGCAAGTCATGTAACGTCTGTTATCCCGATGTGGCGGCAAAGAGAGATTTAAGCTGGAATATCCCTGCAAAGGGGAAAAATTATTCACCTTCCATGAAAAAAGAGAACTGTCAGTATCCACTTACCACTAGAGGAATAGAGTAGGTCATTCCTACTCCGAGAGCAGAATGGGCCCTCATAACTGTTATATCTATGGATGAATCTCTATATATCATGCCAATGATGGAGGAGGAAGTATCGATCCTAGATCATATATTGTAGACATATCCTTTCAATTATGGAGGATCATGTATCGATCCCCAATTGAGGTGACTCATCTAAGATATGAGATAGCCACCTCGGAGTAGATCTACATCCCGTCATCCACCCAGGAGGGTTATTGGCTATATCTCGTGATACATGGGAAACTGAATTGAGCATAATCACTCATTCCAACTGGGTGACACCCTTTCTTCATGGTGGATGCTCCAAGGAAAGCATATATCCCTTTAAAAAAACAAGACGTTTATCGACATATCATGGAAGCATCACATGACCCAATTAGATTGGGCCGCATAGGTGAAGACTATTATGAATAGATGACTGCTGCCACTACCCTCAAGATAGCACCCAAAATTCACTGAAGTCATAAGGAAAATAAAGAGGGGGTCCAAGAATCCACTATGTAGGAAGATGGGGTTCTCAATGCCACAAAAGATGTCTCAATGGACCTCCCTGCAATGTCACTACCAGTAGCTCTAAAGGTCCCCTCTAGAGATCCCATGAGGGCATCCATCATGGGCATAAAACAATCAATGATGTGAGTTCATGTTTTCATTCGATTCATAGAATCCATCCACGTAACAAGATTATCGAGTAGTAAGAAGTCCCTACCAATTTTGTGGTCCAGACTAAGGGTCCTCCCAAGGGTATACACTGTAAACACTCACCACGCAGTGTGACAACAGATTATGATAGTTTTCCTCTTCATTGAAGTCCCCACTATGGATGCCTTCCACAGAGGACGTCTCATCATGAAAAGATGGTACTACCCTTGTTATGACATACCCTAATGGTCCTCTATTGGGATTACATTTCAATGATATTTCATGCATCTGGGAATATGATTATGGTAGTAGTCCTCACCTCTCTGGAAGTAGATGTCCTCCCCTCAAAGATGTCAAGAACCAAGATGGTCCTCCCCTCGTTTCAGTACATGCAGATGTCCCTCCACAGGGTGTGACAAGTAGATATTTTTTCTACTGCAGTAGTGATGGTTTTTATATCCATCACGACAACAATGACTGTATTTCTCTCCATCATGTCCTACATTTCAAAGTTCTTCCCTACAAGTCCCTTAAGAAACATGAATTACATCCCCTTGTAGCAGTGTGTCATGAAGGGCCTCCCCATGACGCACACTGAATTTAAATTCATGATGTTCATCCTCACCACCATGAAGACCATTACGAAGGCCCTTCCCGCAACGACCCTGAATAGAAAGAAAAACGTCCCATTGCTGTAGTTTACTCAGAAGGTCCTCCCCAAGGTATGAAATACAAAATTATTTCCAGTAGTCAGACATCAATCTATGATGGTAGTCCTCACCACTACAATGCCAACTGCAGAGGTCCTCCCTACAGTGACATATCATACCGACATGACAGTCCTCCCCCTGAAAATCAAATATTGAAAATCACTACTATACCGTGGAAATCAAAATGGGTGAATGGAGCATGTCAGATTCTTAGTCAACTATCAATGAAATCATTCTTTAATCAGGAGATGGTTTGGCACCACGTTCATCAGCTGAGCCACCCTAGAGCTTCCCACATAATGGTTTGATCTCTACTATCCCCACCACCTTCGATCATACTATCTTGGAGCATCTCAGTTATGATGATCATGTAGAGTAATCATTGGCGGAGGCACATGATGATGTATTTCACCTGAAAAAATGGCTGGATAGGGATGATATACCAGTAATTTTTTAACCCATGTCTAGGTATCAGTTCGACAAACCTAGAGTGTTGTCAGAGGGAAGCATACATGACATCCACTCCATTATATGGACAAACCTTCGCAGGATGAAATTAAACATTATACCATATCAAGGGTATATAGATCATGTCAATTCAATAGGATATATCATGTGTCACATTCACCTGGAATTCCTTCCATCATCCCGATGACCAAAATTAGAGAGGATCAAAGGGTACCTTGAGTTAAACTACCTCTATTAACAACACAAATTGCATCACCTTATTAATGATGGTCTGATGAGAGTTTATATATGTGGATGAGGAGAACATGGGGCTATGCATTTCACTCCACTACACTTCCACAGAACATGTTCGGCATATGGTCTTGTAATGCAATCACTTCAAGATGGAAATCAAACGATGTTCCTATTCATGAGAGGTGGAACATCCGACATAAACATACCTTGAGTATGTCTCCAAAGAGTCATGCCCTGTGAGTGGGATCCATTCGCGATCGTCTAAATCAAGAGACCGAAAACATTATGTATACTTATCTCCAATGAAAAGACAATCAACAATCAGTAATTGCCTCCCTGTTGATATTTAATTCACTGGTGAACTCGAAACCAGGTCTGACCCCCCCCCCTTGACTGGGAGCATGTGAGGTTAGACAGGATGTGATCGAAGAAGCTACTGCCGCAATATGGGACCAACCCCATGTTACAGGTATAGGGGCATTTTTAACAACAAAATTCCCCCTAATAAGAGTAAACATGGGAAGAGGCACAACACCCATGAAACTAAGCTAACCCCATCCCCTTGGTCTGGGGGAATTTTTACCGCAACAACAACCCCCCTGCCCATGATAATCAGTATTCTATTGTTTGGGGATGATAGTATAAAGAGGAGGTTCCTATCCAATCCCATCCCTTGAAACATAATCCCCTCCAGGAGGGAGACGTGCAATAATGTGGCACCACGGATCCTTCTACATCACCTGTTGTCTGGAGACTCAAAGACAACCCCGAGATAGAAGGGGGGAAACCAGTATGTGGTGAAGAAGGTCATATTACTACATGGATGATGAAATATCCTCTACCCTATATTATTCATCTATCAACATCATGGATGAAAACCCCACAGATGGAACTGATGATAATGAAAATCCAAATGGATCAAGATAATATGGTTTCGTTCAGGTTGTGATTCCCAATGCGCGGGTAGGTGTGCCCACCCAGAACCAGAGGGCCGCGCTGAACCTGGCCACTCCAGCAAACCCCCATCCACTTCCCCAGTGATTATTTAACCGGGATAGGAACAGAGGCCTTGTTGTCTTCAACTCACCTCTTTCTCTCAACAAAAACGATCCTCCGACGCTCAAAGAGTGGTTCGCTATGTAGGAGGAGGAAATTTTGGAATTAAGGAGGATTAACACAAAGGTACTCCAGATAATCATTCCTATTGAATATGTTCCCAATATGAGTCACATTATGCACTTACAGCAAGTTTTCCTTATCAAAAATGGTTTTCACCCAAAAAAGAAACATGGTCTAGGCCCACCTACCATGGCACCTCACTCATCTAACTACCAGATCATTGATTCAGAAGCATACCAAGACTTCCCTCCACTTAGGAAGAAACTAGAGGGAGCACATCGAAATCCTCCTAAGATACCACCACTAGAATATGCACCTTTGGTACCTTCTAATCCATCACATCATGTAGTACCCCATGCTATACTCATTCGGGATTAGGCCTAACCTGATGTAAACTAGGGTCTCGCCAATACCATAGAAGCACTAGCAGATCTATTAGAAGTAATGGAAGTCTAGCGAACTCTGATACATCAAGAATGAAATCATTAACAGGACTGGGTTAGCATTATCACACCTCCACCAAATTTTGGGAGCCCTGTATTCCCAATATTCAATGGATCATGTGACACTGTACATCATTTTATGCACTACACATCTTATTGCGACCCTGTGATGGGAACTCTGGAATAACAAGATGTAGTGAAACTCATATGTTTTGTGTGAACCTTACAAGGTTAGGCCATCATTCGTTATAAATTTTTTTCAATATAGTAAATAAAAATGATGGAAGGATATTTCACATCAATTCCACTTTCACTTCAACTCAACATTACCCATGAAGAATGTTAGAATCCTTATGAATTTTTAACAGAGGGAGAACGAGAGGGTCTAAAACTTCATATCCAAATATAAGGGTCTGACCTACTCTCTGATCAAGACACTTCCCTAGGACAAGATGATTGTTATATGAATCAACATCTTCAGAGATGTGCTGAGAACGTCACTCCTACTAGTAAAATGCACCACTAGATTTCGGGACTTCTCTGTTATTTCCCAAACATTGGAAGAATCTCTATAGCGGACTAACATCACGTCCTAAATAGCTTCACATTCTCATAAAAAGAGAGTTGGTAGAGATGAAGAATACTCTTTTGTGCTGAAGCCATCCCCTACACCTTCCCCACCACATAGGCCTCTGCCAAACCACCAAGGGCCTACTGTGTATCAACAACCACCCCCGCCCTAGCAAGATGATCAAAGAGAACCTAGGTGAAGCCAATTTTAGGAATAATGAAATAAATTTACACATTCTTAGAGGACCAAATCCATGACTATTTAATAGCCACCATGAATTTCACGTTTTTCCACTTACCAGAGCCAAGAAATCATGTAGAAGATGGCATTAAAAACTGACTGGATTATTGTACCTACCATTGTTTGTTGGGACACAATATTCTGAAATGCTTTGTCTTCAAATACCTCTTATAATGGATGGGGGAATCAGGGCTGGTCTGGTTGGGAACACCGCTAGAACACATAGAATATATTTCTACCACCTTCCTAGTTAAGGGGGGAGGGGAGTGGCACAAATTCATTAGAAAAATGGGGTATAAATTTCAATGTTGGTGGACTCGGGAGATGGTCAACTGAGTTTGTGACATACTATATGTTCAACTGCAGCCACTGGTTGTGCGGCCAACAACTCTAAATGAAACACATCATCAGTCCTTGTCCTTGAAACCCTCCACAATCCAGTCATCTATGCATAACTAGAAGAGAATAAACATGTACAAGAAAAAGAAATATATGACAGGGACAAATCTAGCCTTGAATATTTTGGATTTCATGCCCTCAGGCATGACCCAATGGGAATAGACCCGAAAAATGACATAATCAGAGGAAACAAACCTGGATAATCTACGACCGAACTAGGAACTAATTTATAATTACATCAACTTCCTCCCTTTAATGAAACCATTCTATGTCATAGAGTTTGGTTTTGAACTTGAGTTCCCGAAACTCGATCAGGGGACTGGAAGGAGGAATCATAGAGGCATGCAATACCGAGGAAGACTCATCCATGAATAGATCCAACCCTATGGTTATACCCTCTCTCATACCTTCAATATTAACAAAACTCAAGGGAGATCCCTTCTATGGACCCAGTAGGGGAATAATATTCCCCTACCCCATGTACATCCTCTCTGGCCACATTGTTCCATAGTACCCATAAATGGTGGAACAAGGGTCTTTCCACCTATGGTGAACAAGTAAACCAACTAGGTCTGGTCCCCAGAACACAGTAGCACCACCAAATCTATCCCCTATGACAGGTCCCTCTACATCTCATGTTTCAGCCCCTAAACTGCCCGCTAAAGAGCTACACAAATGGAGAAGTACTGAAATCTGGAGAAAAAGTATGACATCCTAAAATATCAGGCCTCAGTATGAGCCAAGCTATCAATTCTAGATGCCATGAGTTTGTTAGCAGACCTCATGGTGGCACTCATAGAAGACTTGTTCATCCCCCAAGAATTTCAAGCCTAGGTTGCTGCCACTAAGATAAATCAAACAGAGACTATCCCAAATGAATGTAATTTAGTGATTTCCATCACCGAGGAGAATGATGATTCCACCATGAAAGGACACATCAATCCCCTATATGTGTCTATCATGCCTAATGATGTTGAAGTATAGATGGTCTTCATCGACAATGGCTCCGGAGTCAACCTTCTCCAACTATGGACACTTAGTAGGTTTCACTACAATGAAGAAAATCCAACACCCTCGAGCCCAACACTCTTGAGTTACGATAAGATCAAATAGAAGCATGTGGGACAAATCAAGCTTAGAACCCATTTTAGCAAACTTGTGGCCCATTTAGAGTTCCGGGTGGTTCATCCAAACCCGGCGATCAATGCCCTTTTAAGAAGGCCATGGCCACATCAACCCATGTCCATTCCTTCTTCATACCACTAGTGTATAAAATATTTCATCAGTTGAAAATGTGGGACATTGCATGCTGATAAGGCCCTTTTCTAGATCCCTGTGTCACATAACATTGATGCCAGATTTTACACAAAAAAGGTGAAGACATATGAAATTGATGTTATTGATTGGGTAACCGCCCCAAATTGTCTTTAAGTGGTTCTATAATACCCCCTCAAGCTACTCAGCAAAGAATAGGTGCTTCCCCTAAACCATGTTGTGAGTAGGAATACGACTTCGGATGCGTATTCAGTTGTTCTCATGATATCAGTCATGATAACCGATTCTGAAAATTCATAATAAACTACTGACCCTCAATCTGAGGAACATTTCATGAGAAAGGATGACCTGGACCCATCATTGGAATATCGATATATCCCTATTGCACTCTCAGATGTGGAAAAAGGACAAAACTCGTGTCACCCACATGCTTCTCCCTCTCCATAGGTTTCTACAAAACCAACTGTGTTAGAGGAATTCACTTCCACCACATAGTGTCCATGCGACATATTTCCTCTGAGCTCTAGGGAGCCCACATCAAGTGCTCTCTCCCCATAAGAAAGAAAAAAGGAGAAGGATTTGGGGGAAGAAGAGGAAGAGGACCTTAGAGATTCCCCTCTGAAAATTGGAGAGGGTATATCTTCCGTTGTTGATGAACATAGGGAAATAAATCTAGGTACTAAAGAAAACCCGAGACCCAATCTCATTAGTGCAACAATTTCTTTCACAGAACAATAGGTATATACCTACTTCTTGAGGTGTCATCGAGATTTTTTCTCTTAGAATTACACATAAATTCTAGGACTCAATCCGTAGGTGGCGTCACATCACCTAGGCCTGCCATAAGATCAGCAAAGCAATTAGCAAGCTGCCAAAAAGGTGCACCACACACATACGGCCAAGATAGAGGGAGAAGTCAAAAATCTCATCAAAGAAAACATAATTCCGGAGTTCCAATATCACATCAGGTGTTCCATTGTAGTACCCATTAAAATTAATAATGGAAATATTTGATTCTAAACTGATTTTAGAGATCTCAATCGTCACTGCCCGAAAGAATATTTCCCAATCCTGATCATCGAACTATTGATCATGCGACGATGGGAGAGGGGATCTATACTTCATGGACGTTTATTCAGGATATAATAAAATCACAATGGACAAATAAAATGAAGAATCTACATCCTTCAGGGGCCCATTGAGTATTGTGGTACATGGTCATTCCCTTTGGTATAATAAACGCCGATGCCACATAACAATTTGAAATACATCACATTTTCCTATAGTTACTGGGGATGTTCGTTGAATGTTATGTTGATGAATATGTGGTAAAATCCAGACAGTGTTTAGCTCACCTGTCTGAGCTTGAAACCATCATAAGAAAACATCGAAAACACAACCAGAATATGATCCCCCTGAAATGTGTCATCTGGGTTTCCTCCAGGAAATTTCTCATCATCTTTGTATGCCATCATGGAATCGAAATCGACCCTGATAAGACAATAGATATCCTTGTTTTTCCACCTCCCTACATCCTCCCAAAGTTTAGTGGACTTGAAGGACACATGGCCTTTATCAGTCATTTTATAGCCAACCCCACATGCAAATGTATTCCCTTTACTAGGTGGATGATGAAGGGAGAGACCTACCAATGGAATGATGATTTTAAAGTGGAATTAGATGACATCATGTAGTGCCTATTGAGTCTACTGATGGCCATTCCATTGGTTTATGTATGTCCACTTATCCAATATATGAAAGCCTTCGAACGGTCACTAGGAGCCTTCCTCGCGTAGAAGAATTATGCTGATAGTGAAAATATCCTTTATTATCTCAGCCAAACCATGATTGATTCTTAAAAAAGTATTAATAAATCAAGAAGAGCTGTTTGAATCTAGGCTTTGAGGCCCAGAAGTTGCATCATTATCTAAATCATCATGGAGCCAATCTGATCTCGCGCTGTAATTGTCTAAAGTACATCCTCTTCCATCTAATGCTGATCAAACACCTATCCTGCTGGGAAGCCATCCTAAAATAGTTTGACATCTGGTTTATGCCTAAGAATGATATCAAGGGAAAATTGTTGGATGATTTTCGGGAAGAGAATCCGACAACAGAGAGTGCCTCATCAGATGTTGAACTCCCCAATGAATACATCTTATCTGTAGAAATGGATTTCCAAAATTGGGAAATGTAATTTGATAGCACATCTAAAAGACCAACATGTAAAAGAATTGAAGACCCCATGTATTACAAGGTGGGTTTGGGAGTCATACTCATATCTCCAGATCATATGGATTTTCCATACTCTATCATTTTGTTAGAAGGATGCACAAAAAATGAGGTGGAATACCAGTCCTTCATTTTAGGTCTAGAACTTGCACTCCAAGCGCTAGTTTAACACCTTAAAGTAAAGGGCTACTCAGATATGGTCATCATGAAAGTTAATGGTGACTATGCTATTAAAAAGGAGGAGCTTATCCCCATGTTCAACCACATATGAAGGTTAATGGATAAGTTCCCCATAGAACTGACAGTGACCTATGTTCCCCAGTCTCAGAATTCCCAGACCAATGCATTAGACAATGCATCCACAACCCTAGCTAACCCAGGCCAGGATGAAACAGTTATCAGTATTTGTCATCGTTGAATGGTCTTACCATTTGTTCAAACTAACGTGGAAGAAATTGATGATGTCATCTCTATTACTGAGACAATTTCTCCTACTACTAGCTCGATGACCCCCATTACGAACTACATTAAGAGGGGATAACATCTATGAGAAAGGGCTAGAAGAGAGAAAATATAGATATGGGTAGTCAATATTTTCATATATGGTAGCACGAGCCAGTAGAAGGACCTGTACAAGAAATTCAATGATATAGTCCTTCTCATATGCATTGATGGAGAAGAGACTGTAGCTGTCATTACTGAAGTGCATGCCAGAGTGTGTGGATCACGTCAATCAAGATCTAATCATTCCCATAATATTTGAAGGCATGGATAATATTCTCCCTCCATAGAATGGGATTGGATGAACATTACCGAGAAATGTCACCCCTACCAAATTCATGCTATCTTCATTCATTATCCCCCAGAGCTACTTCACCCAGCTGAGTACTCCTGGATATTATCCATTTGGGGAATAGAAATCATGGGACCATATACTCCCACCATAGTCAAATAATTCAAATATAGTATTACAGTGACTGACTTCTTTTCCATGTGGGAACAAGTTTTACCCCTTAATGAACTTGGGGGAAGAAGAATCATTAACTATGGGAATGCCAATATCATCACCAGATTTGGTGTCCCTCATACAATACTAACTGAAAATAGCACCAACATATGATTGTTCGAATTGGAGAAACTATACCAGGAATATGGTATTGGGACCATCTATTCATCATGATACCACACAACGACCACCATACATATAGTGGCCTTCAATAATACCCTATTTAACATACTCTAGAAAATGGTGGAAAATACAAGAAGGAATTTCCAAAAAAAACTCTTCCTTGCCATGTGGGCCTATCGAACCACAATTCCCACTACTACCCAGGCTACTCCGTACACATTAGTATACAAAGCAAAATTAGTTTTTCCCGTCGCACTCTAATTTTCCATCACTATGTGATTCCATTTGATGTTAACTATCCAATAATGAACAAGCAAAAAAGAAACATGATGAATTGGGGTGACCAGTTGATAAGAAGTTGATCAATTTTCATAAGCTGAAAGTATATCAGAACTAGATTGCACAAGCCTTAAGTAAAAAAGGTTCATCTTCGGTATTTCCTTGAAGGAGAATTGGTATTGGTCCTCAAAACCCTAATGATACAAGGAAACAAGCCATCAAACTTGAATCTAAATTTGGATGGACCATATTTCATACATAAAGCCTATTTTGATGGAGCATATTCCCTGGTCTCCAAGGATGGGCAGCTCTCCACCACTCCAATAATAGAGAGATTTATAATGAAATATTTCGTGTAACCATAAGAGCAGGTTTTGTCTAGGCTACTGGACGTTAATATAACATGCATTGAATGTACATACTACATAAAAATAGAAGGCATAGTATTGTGTCCATACCACATGGTGGTAAAATTCATGGTACTTCGTCACTGTGACATGAAAATAAACAAGGCTGCATCGGCCCAGACTCTATGACCCTAAACAAAGAGCAAATAATCATGGTACTATAACCACAAACTATCCAAGATCCCCCTACTGAGGTGTGGGTCTGAGGCTCCCAACCTCATTCACATCGGTTCTGCTATAAAATGATAGCAAGATCCCTTTTTGGAAGTGATTATTGGAGTTCTGAGCTCTATGACACCAAAATAAGAGAAATATTCCCTTAATTAATGATAGTAAACAACATATTAAACCCTCTGAGATACATGACATTAAACTACCAATCCCTAAAATTTCATAATGCATGAAGATACACTATAATTTCCTTATTGGATGGAAATAAACTACATAGTATAATTTCCTTACTATACGACAATAAACTGCAATGAAGAGTGTCCTTACCTCATGACGTTAAAATGCATGGTACGTGATCCCTGCGACATGAAAATAATGTATGTCATGCCTATATGAACTCTAAAACCGTAAACCAAGATCCAAAAATCCTGGTACTCTGACCTCAAACATTCCATGATACCCCATGGTGCGTGTATGAGGCCCCCAGCCTCATTCATGTCTGTTATTCTATAAAATCATAGCATGCACCCTTATTTGGAAGGGATTTATGCGGGTCTGAGCACTATGAACCCAAACTAAGAGAAAAATGTGAATACACATTACAATAAACTACATAATAAATCATATGATCTGTAGGATGTTATCTTAAAAATACCCCATGACCATACCACATGATGTTAAATTGCACGTTACATCATCCTCGGAACATTACAATAAATTCTGTTGTGCCAATCTGAACCCTATGACCATAAACTAAGAGAAATATTTCCTAGTTTCATGACATTAAACTGCATAACGAGTTAGTGTTTTCACCTATGATAGCATTGATCTCCCAACAATTTTCATCTACTTTGAAACATTCAATGAACTACATACGATTTCATTCCTACCCTGACATGATACACAGCGACACCGAGATTTCTATATCCTGGCCCAACCACTTAGAAAAAAATTCCATGTACCGCATATGAGTGATATTTTCATAGGAGTCATATTTGAATAAGAAGTGCATTGAGAACTATGAAAGGATATATTTTTTCCCATGCAAGATACATTGCGGCGTCTTGATTTCTGTATCCTGGCCCATCCACCCCCGAAAAAATGATGACCCCACCCTTACCGCATGATAGTAAACTGCATGACACATTTTAATCTTCACGTGGATTCTCCACCATCCTTACCACATTATATTAATCAGCATGGAATCCCTTTTCACATCAGTTTTACACCGTCCTTACCACATGGTGTTAATAATCATAGATTAAAAACGCAACCTATTCTTACCGACTAAAAATAAACTACATGACATTTTTCTTTACGGCATGTCCATAAAAGACATGGTAGAAGTCATAATCCACTCAAGAGACCTAGTAAAACGTAACTGGAACACTCTTTTAATGACTGGATGCATCCTTCCGATGCATGAGACTCCATGTACCGAAGGATTGCAAAACTTCATACTCAACCACGACCATCAGAAGTGGAAGGTCATCAATAAGCGAACACCTCTGCATGACTATGCATACCATGCCCTCTATGACACTGCATATTGATCTCCCCTGGCCTATCTACCAAAGGAAAGTCTTCCACAGGGTACACACTTACTAGCCCCAAACGCTTACAGGCCCAATAGCCCGATATAACATTTCCCGATCCAAAAGATTCTGGAACAATGGTTTTCATTTTTGTGCACATCAAGTTCAGAATATCTAGGGTGCCCCTACCCAGTTTGCATTCATATCCACCTGTGGTATCTATGATGGTCTGCCTCCACAACATAACGCCATAGCTATGATGAATTAACCCAACAAACAATTTTTATATGATTTTTTCTCTTATTCTCGAACACATCTCTCCCCATCTGCCAGACATCATGTCATGAGTGGTACATGATCTTCATAATCATTCACGGCCATCGGATGTGGAAAACCATTGACCTGTGGACACATTTTCATGACTATTCATACCATTCCCTCAACAACTCTGCATAATGAGGCCCATGGACCGTCTACCAAAGGCATGTCTTCCGCATGCAATGCCCTTCCAGTCTCGGTATGCTTACCGGCCTCAGAGGCCTCACACCACATATCCGGATTCAAGATACCCAATGATAACAGTTTACAGCCTTCATCCCCCTTTCTTATTAGATCACACTAGAGCATCCAAATTAAATTATCCCATATGTAACCGTAACATTATCCAACATTTGTCTGAACTATAGGAACATTAAAAGAATAACATATCATCCTTAGAGCATGATGTTAAACTGAAAAAAATAAAAGTGTACCACACACCTAGGGTAAATCCATGTAGGGAACTTCCTAAGCTTTAGATACAATAGTGGCCTAATATATCGAACATGAATAGACATTCCCTTTCTATTACTCAAAATCTATGACCCGGATAATCACGGATACTCATAAAACTCCATGTCCATCAGACATGGAAGGTCATTGACCAACTAAAACCATTGCATGACTATGCATACCATTCCCTCAGTGTCTTTGCATATTGATCACCCTTGGCCCATCTCCCAAAGGCACGTCTTCCTCATGTGACACACTTGCTACCCCTGTACGCTTAACAACCCTAGATACCTCATATCATTTATCCTGATCCAAGAGGCTTTAGAATCACTGTTTAAACTATCTACATCCTTCCCACATCTTATTCATGTTACGATATTCAGACCCAGTTAGATTCAAATCAAGAGAGACCATTATAGAAGCATCTTTACTACATGATGATAAATGGAAAAAGTCATATACATTGACATTCACAAGTGTACATAGTTATGGGAATTTATATATGAAACAAATTACATTCGTCCTTACCAAATTATTTTAAACATCATAGAGACCATCCATTCCACATTATGTTATACTGCATGGTCTTGAATGAACTCTTTACGGGTTCAGTCAGGAAAGGAGGCTTCCCAATCATCATCAGTTCATAGGTCAAACCTACAAGGATATTCATCTCCCACCTACGTGAGAGGGATGAATTCATCCATTCCTCAAGATAACTTAACCCAAAATGATTCCCATGTGTCTAGACACCCCCTCCACATGAATCATACTCTATAACATAAAATAACCAAAATCCCATAAACCAATGTTGGTTGTCTCGAATACCAACATCCATGGAGTTTCCCAATTATCGGGGGAATACAACCATTGACCTATGGGCACCTTTGAATGAATATGCATACCATGCCTTCAACGGTTATGCTTATTGTTTCCCATGGCCTATCTTCCAAAGGGATGTCTACCTTAGGAAATGTTTCATTCTAAACGCCTCATTGACTTTAAGCCCACATATCCATCCAGGGATTTGGAAACTCTTTGAGCCACAGTTTACAAACCATTCTACAATGACTTCTATGTATCTTGGGATGTTTTTCATTAAATTTTAGTGAACTAGGGAATGCCATTCCATTTTGAAGGAATCTCCAATATTTATGACATTAAACAACATAAAGCTCCAAACCACCTTTATGACTACTAAGTATGTGTTGTAGTGGTCTCATATCCATATATATGATTGGTATTGATTTCCCAAAATCCTTTATTCACCATGTCCCTTTTGAGCCACCCATGGTAGTCTTCATTATCTGAACATCAATGAAGTTACTTGTCCATCAAAAAGTGATAGTCATTGACCTAAGGACTCCTTGGTATGACATAACATACCATTCCCTTAGTGTCTCTTCATAATGAGGACAATGGCCCATCTACCAAAGGCAATTCTTCCTTAGGCGATTATTTTCCTTCCATTGAATGCCCTTATGGTCCGTAGGCCCCAGGGAATGCCATACATAATGTTCATACAAGAGTGAAAAAATCCCCCCTATATTCTTGAAAGGTATTAAGACTTCTACATTCTGTAAAAAACATTATCAGTTCCCTCATGCCACCACATTTTTTCAAAACAATTCGACCTAAAATATCAGTAATGATAGTCTTCGTTGTGAGACATGAAACCACTATTAAAAATATGTATGAAACAACCCAGACAAAAACCCGCCATGGGCGTCCTGGGAAAAAGCTCTGTGTCAGGTCTCTATGCTAAAATAATTTATGGCCTCGTCAAAACCTTGAGAAATAAAAAAAATCAAGAGGCATAGAGGCTATTAGGTCGAAAATCCACATATGGTGGCCAACTAACAAGTCTAGAAATACCATCTAGGCCCACACAAAATGGATCAAGTCCAAAATTAGGGTGTCATCTGAAGAGACACAATGTTTTTAGGGTTTTTTATAAATCCCTATCAATAGTATAACTATGCTAGCTGAGTCCCCATGATCCGGGAAAAAAATTAGAGCTCGATTCAGTTAACTCGGTTTTCTTGATTTCATTTATTGGTTTAAAAATTAACATTTGATGTAAATAGTGCTGACATGAAGATACAGAGAAAATACATTTAGAAGCCAAATCTATTCTATTGTGTTCAATATAAATGGAATAACATCCCCAATTTGGTTACTCTCTAGAGTAAAAAAAAGAAAGAAGAGGAGTTCATGTCGTAACATTGGGATTGTACTACAATCGGGCCCAGCTCGCGCTTTCCAAAAGGATAGTGAGTGATTGTCATTGGACATCGATGATATGTTCCAAGGAAGTGATTTCCTCTATATCAGCTTTTACCATCGGATGCACCCACTCACAGCCATCTTTATGGTCTCGCCCATTCTTCTAAAAGGCTTCATAATTGGCACGTCAAGAGCCAGATTCTCTTATAAATTGGTTGTGTGTGCTTCGCATTCCTACATCTCTTCCTCTAGGGCAGCCACCAAATCACTATCCTTCACCTACTCCACCTTAAAATTAAAAAATTATTCCATAATACCAGATAAGGTTCTTCTCTTGTAATGGGAACAATTAAACCTAGCCAGATTGTCATCCCAGGAGGGGAGGTCATCTCAAGCAATGAAGGTTTGATAAATAAAGAAGTGAAGGTGATGGTATTCGTAGCCTCTAGAACAAAACTCAGTAAAACCCACTAAAAATTTTCACCCTCGCCGACAAAATTTGATAAGAGTTTCTCCATGGTGGGAGAACATAATTAAAACCATTCCTCTTTACTCACTTCCTGGTGTATCGCTGTGACACCAATACTTTGATTCTCCCCTTCCTCCACATGTCTATAAGTCGGAAGAATCACCGCAGAAGTTGGGAGGAACCTAAGACTAGTCACAGAAGACGGGATAAACTATTTTCTATAAGATGTCTCCTCAATTGGATCCAGATTCCAAAACTATTTGTGGCCTCCGAGATGATTGGAAATGCTCAGATGGTGCAGGTCTAATCAATCTTGGGAAATATCTACAGGGGGAGCAGTTTGAATCACCCCCACTGAAGTGGGTTCACTGATGAAATCCCTCCAAGATGCTTTTGACAATTGATCTAGTTTCTCCACCTATTGAGATTGGGAGAAGTATGTGTATCCATATGGGTTGTTGACGGGAAAAAAGAAGAAGGTGTGTTTGTTGCACCCCTCATGACGAAGGGAATGTGTGGTGTAGTTATAAGGTCTTGAATGAGACATGAAACAATCAAGGGTTTATGTACCCACGGAACTTGTTCTTTAAACATCTATGTGGGGTAACAATCGTCCAATAGTAGTTCATATTCCATCGATAGAAATGTGGGCCTATCATTTTACAAATGATAATTTCTCTAGAAGAGCCTATGTGAATCATTATAAGCCACAATTGGTGGATAACCACAGGATGAGACTATCCCCTTAATTGAACAACTGGAATTTTCCATGTCTGTTGAAAGCAACCAAACTATCTGGGAAACCAGTTGGTATGGTATTGTTAACAAATTACTACCCGGTCTATATGATTAGTGAGCCTCCCAACACGAAGGTGGATAATATATGAGGATTCTTCCTAGGAACCGCCCCTTTCGCCCCTCAATGACCAATAAGGTGTAGGATGTGGTGCGAACAAGAAATAAGTGGGGTCGTTCATCTTTCCAACCACATCGGTAATGCTCAGAGTATTGGACGAATAACACAAATGATGGGAAGAGATGGGTGAATTTCATAATGGGGAAACCATGTGGTATGTAAATTCTCATAATAGGTGAAGTGTTTTTCCATCCACCCATACAAGAATTGGAACGGTCTGCTAAGACGGTACAGATACCTGCCAACCTGAATCTTTCCTAATAATTCATAAAGTCGGGCAAGGCTATGAATTTACAATTTAATATGTCGACCCTCCACCAGAATTGCAGCCATCATCACGGTTCAGGCCTAAACTCCATTGTATGCGTCACAAGATGGGAAGATCCATCCACATAAGTACTTGGAGAAGTAACCTGCTAACCTAAGAAAAGATGAAACATTTGTCTTAATCTCATACCCCAAGGAGGTATACCGTCCTACTTCAAGGGTTGCACAGTATGACCCTGGAGTTTGGCGGGATTGACAGGTTTTTTGAGCTTGATTGAGGCATGCTTTCATCCGAGGATCATTCTTCTGTAAGAATAACATTATCCTTGTTTTGAGTAGGATAAGGAAACATTCCTTAAGAGGATGACATAATAATCACTCCATTATAACCAACAATCTACTTATTAAAGGACACACATGATCTTTATCATTCCATGTGGGAGCTACTGGGAGAAACTCATTGTACATTTTTTCAAAGACAGGGGGACCACCATGTTAGTTTATGTCCAAGAGAAGGATCACCAGCACTCCAAGTAGTAGGTGAATGGTGTTGGTACTCGAACACTAGCCGCTCAACAACTATAGATGAATTTATCCCAAAAAAAAGAATGAAAAATGAGACACCCAGGCTGCCTGGTACAAGTCCACTGCCTCCAGCAAGCCAAGGCCCCCCAGATAGGCTTGATGCACCCAGAATGCTGAGGACCACTCGTCATTGAATCATCATTAGGCCTGAAAATCCCACATACCCATCCATCCTCCTCTAATTTTTTTTCAAGAGATGTTGATAATTGATGGGTACTCTGAGGCATCATGTCTTGGGACATCATAACGACACCTGTAGTTTACTTGAGTCCACACTGGGCCTCTTGGTATGAATATGTTCTCCTCAATCATAGTGGAAATGATTTATCATACTGGGGAAATGCTGGAACATTTATAACCAAGTGGTGCTTCTAAATGGGTGAAAGGGAGGTCAGGGTTAGACAGTGGTAGAGGTATGTCAGTGAGAATACCACAGTAATGTGGAAACTGTATGGATAATGGGTAAGATAAAATCTAGGGAATTAGAAAGAATTTCAGAAAGCTTTCATGGGGATTGATGTGGGTTTGAAAATTATCAACATTATTCCTTGACATGGTATCCTTCATCTTTACTAATTCAACAACATCTTGTGGAGGAACCATGCTTTCTTATTACATCAGAAAAAAATGGTTTAGTCAAAATGATATCATTCAGGAAAAGTCGTAATATTTTTCAAAGGCTCCACAATGGGAATGTATAGTACGCCCAGTTTAGTGACCCCAGAGTTGGTTCGAGATACCCATATTATGTGAATAAGTGTTATACGGAAGGGGTCTTCATTATCCTGGCCCGAGGAGTGATGGCCAACAAACCACGTATGAAGACCCTATCTGGGATCCAATAATTTGGGACTTAAGTGAAGTTCGAATGTTTGAAGGGTAATTCTAGTCAGTGGACCGCTAAACTGCGTAGAGTTGTCCTGAAGCTTGTTTACAGACAAAGTAGCTCGTGAAGGAAGTCGAACATGGAGGTGGTGCACGGAAGCAGATAATGAGAGAGATTTTCTCTGAAGGTCCTAATAATGGATAATTCTTGTGGACACCTTTATATAGGCGTGGTCTCCCACCTAGTCCAACTGTTTATCGAAAACCACTATTTTCTCAGGACCACTCTAAATCGGAATATCCTCCACTTCATTCTTATCGGACCCCATTGTAATGGGGGAATTTATAGGGTCTGGAATAATCTGCAGAAGGGAAGAAAAATACTCCCTTAAAATATGTGGAAAAATCTACCCAATATTCATCAATAATTTGTGGAAAATATGATGACTATTTAGAAGAAATTGTAAAGGACATAACCATCCCACATAGCTATTCATCATCAGTTTACTCTACCTATTTTGCGAACCACTCCACCCATTGATGGTGTCATTTGACCAACAAAGGGGGAGCTCATATGCGGGCGTGAACCAAATGGTCAGCAAAGTGAGGCCGGACCGGTCTGTTGTTGCGAACCACACCAGCCGAAAACTAGGTAGACCGACCCCCTCCACACACCACGTCATTTGCAAAACAAAATAAGAGATATGTGTGTCCATGAAGAACCCTCGTGACTAATTTGGTTCATGGGATAGTTGCATTGAATATACCTAATGAAGTTCGGGTTGACTAAGTCATCTGTAGGACATGTTTTCTGTTAGGGGACACTAGAAAAGGTGATGTGTGACCATAATTATAACCCTTATCCTCTCTATAAATGAATGTCAAGGGGATAAGAAATGGAAGAGATGATTAAGGATTATATTCTTTGCGATTGGCTCTTTGAAAGAAGGCAATAATCTTTTTGAGAAGGAATTGGCTATCAATAGATTAGGATTTCACCTACCGAGAAGATTCGATTCACGAACCAGCAACTGGTATACACTAAAGAAGAATTGTTAAGAACTGAGGAACAAAAAATTAAAAAGGTAAATCAAGAACCAACCATTGGTAAACCACGGACCTTAGCCCCTATGCAGATGCACTACCCATGAAACAGGGAGACCAAGCCAATTTTTCGATCCAACACACCACGTTGCACCCTTATACGATGTCGAAGACCTATCCGGCCATGCCCCTGGCCGCTGCCACTCGAGCAGACTAAAGTGTCATGTACTAATTTGGTATGAGGGCCAAGCCCAATGCCATGTACCACTCTTCTACACAGGATACCCCTTCAGTCCAAGTACCACATTGATATGAGGTCAAACTCTCCATCTGCATGGCATCTTCCTACACGATGGGCACCACTCTTCATATGGCTATGTGGTCTGCCAAGACCTTAGGTGTTTCCACCACTTTTGTCAGATAAGGCCCATCCAATTTAGACCATAATCTAGAATCTATTCAATAGAATATCCGTCAACACCAGGCCAATGCCTTTCCCAATGCCACTATACCGGCATGCTGAAACATTCAGGTTTATTAGAGCGCCCCCTTGAGTTCACATACAAATGGTAGGCAGAGACAAAGGGGTTACCACATCCCTTGAATGGGTTTCTAGAGAATTCATGGATTCACATACCCATGATTGACCAGATTATGAGCCTGTGAGACCCTTTCTACCTCTCCATTATTCATTACTGAATGATCCATCTTGTTGTTACATTCAATGAGCACCAACAACTAGCACTTCTCCCCTCCCATAATGAGAGTAACAGGGAAACCATCATTGTGTATTCCCCTAACCATATTCCCTTCCTCCTATCATTGGACCCTTATCTAATGTAATGTCAATAGAGGTAAGTCTTGTTGCCTCATCCTCATCACTGGTAAACTCAGGCCTCATCCACTCTTTCCACCACAGGTTCATCTTCTTCAACTGGAGTAGGCGGAAATGTTCATGTTTCATTGTTGAATCTTTTACATCCTCTTGTTTCTCACATTGACCATGACATACAAGGAATTTGTGACTCATGATGACAAAAAAATGTTCACAAACACTTTCTAGAATAAACTATGAGAACTCTGATTCCCCTGCTTATTGGGATACGTAGGAAGACTTCTCATGGCCCGAACTCACTAAACATCATCTTCAAGAATCCAACCCTAATTCACTTAATCTAGGAAGCCTCTTTAAGAAAAATTCCCAAATAAAACTTCTAAATCTTCACAGAATCCTTTTAAAAAATTTGTCCCAAACTCATTTCATTCAAAGGACTATACTCTTCTATGAGATTGAACGAACTACATAGGTTTTGATCGCTGTCTCTTATGCCGGGTAAGTAGGACACCTCCCTAAGGTTCAATCCCTTCTCGGGCTACTTAACACATGTATGCTCCAACCATACCCCATAATGGGCTTCTAATCATGCCCTTGACAGGAGAATATCGCAAGTAAGATGTGATCTTCCAGAACAATGTACACATTGATTCCCAACAATCCGAGATACATATGAAACCCCCCTAAGGCGCAATCACAACATACAATTATGATACCCATCTCTCCTTATCAGATTGTATCCTAATTCCCCAAGCAGGACCATACCTGGGCCCTTGAAAAAATATTCTCGCGGGTCCTCTGCTCCGCTTCGGCATAAGTCCCACACTAACATTTACTAGGCATCTATCTCAAAGAGGTCCTTTCCACTTGACATTAAACTCTATGGTTGGGTCCTTGTGAGATGACCTTAAAAGGTTATGTGTCCCATTATGTGGCACTGAACTACATAGATCACTACTAGAATTATATTTATTTGAGACAAGCTATTTGAGACGGGATCCTGTCTCAAATAGTCTTTAGTGACGGGGCCCCGCCACAAATATCCTGTTGCAGAAAACGACATCTAAATAATCCTCCAATTACATACATTATATATAAATAAATATCTTGTGACAGGCACTTCCCAAAATACTACTTGCGACAGGGAAATATGTTGTCGCAAATAAGCCTCCGAGTATATACATAATATATATATAAATATTTTGCGAGGGACCCGTCGCAAATACTATTTGCGATGGGCCCGTCGTCCTATCTCTAATACTTCTAATATATAAATTATATTTCAATTATTTGCAATGGGAACCCATCTCAAAAGTTCTCATCACAAATACTAACCATAATGAAAAATATATTTAATAAAATTATGATAAATGAAAAAATATATTAATATTATTAAAATAATAAAAATATAATAAATATTATTTTTAGTAAAGTAAAAAAACATTAAAAAATATAATACTAAAAAAAATATATTTATGAAAATTATTATTAAAAAAAATTAATATCAATATTATTAAAATAATAAAAAAAAATTATTAAAATTATCAATAATTACAATATTTACAAAAAAAATCATAAATTGTAATTATTATTAGTAAAATAATAAAATATTTAAAAATATAATACTAATAATAAATATTAAAATATTAAAAATAATAAAATTAAATGATTCAATATTTGCACCAATATAAAAGACAGAAACTATAAATAGTTCATTTTAGAATAAATCGTCAATTAAAATGTTTTTAACATAAAAAAATCACTAGATGTTGTCTTCTAGAGGAGGTGGAGGAGTTGTATGAGATGGTGGATGAAACTCCATCCCTAAACAAGGAGTTAGATAGCGCATGTACTCCATCTGCTCGTGATGCTGCTGCTGCCATCAACGTATCTCCTCTTCATGTTGCTGTTGCTGCTGTTGCTACCACGAACATATCTCTTCATGCTTCTTCTGCAAACTCACTATAAGCTCAGACTGAATTCACAACTCCTCCTGATACTGTGGGGCATGAGATGATGCCTCTCCACGATCTCCTCTCATGCTGGACACCAACATCGCATTAGTACCATAATAAGTACCAGGAGTAAAATGAGAGCTGATACCAACTACTTGGCCCTTCTTAAAGCTATACTGAGTCGCCTGCATCCATGCTGCCTCATCGAAAAGGTGTGAACTGGTCTACTCAGTTGTCTCGTCCTGACTCATTTCCTGTGTATGAGAGGTTGCAGCCCAATATGACTCCTTCAATTCAAATTTGAAATTAAAATGGCAAACATATTATATGCTGTTACTTTTAAAACTGTAAAAAAAATTATATTAACCACAATCTGACACTGGAGATCACATCTAATCTCTCCAGTGGCTGGATTACTTTACATCCTCTGATAAAAGTCAAACTCCATAATATCCGGATGCTCGACTACCTATAGAAATAAAAAATGAAATGTGAATATTTATTGTTCTATAAAATATTTAAAAAATATACCTACTAGATGATCTATATGCGTACTAAATGTATGGATACCAGCTCGATGTGTCACCTCCTTTCTCACTCATTTCTATCGTCCCACTGAAGATCTCCTCTGAAATCGACCAGTCAACTGATGTAAAAATAACCTATCCCAAACATGAGATGAAATGTACTCTGTTCGGTGGGCTCTACACGACTCATAAAATTCCATCACTCATGCTTTCATAATAGTTGTTCTTCTCAAATTGTGCAAAAACTGACAAAAATGGTCACGTATAGACAACTGTCATGTCGTGTGGATAGTGTTATGCATTCTATCATCGATGGGATACCATAAACCCTAAAAATAATTTATAATATCAAGTTATTAATAAAATAAATTTCAAATCAAATATTCATTCATTATATACTAGCAAATGATCAAACGTGTTGCGTTCCACACCAATAGGAATATGTTCCCATGTGATCAATGGCTGAGAAAAATAATTATGAAAGATAGCGCTCCCCTGTCCAATAGCTACATGCACAAAATTGTGAAAAAGGAATAAATAATCAGACAATTAGTATATATATAAATAAATTAATTAAATCTAACAAAAAATATATAGGTTACCAAACCTTCATGTGTGTGGATTGAAGCCAACATGTGGACGTCGCTCAGGGATAGGTTCAAGAATCATCAGTCACAAAATAATGCACCCCCTCTATGTACACCCTGAACAATCAGTGGGCTAGGGGTCAGATGGACCCCAATCTCCCTTATCCAAAGGTTGATCAACCTCCTACGACTCGCAAAATAGATCAGGAACCATTTTCAAGACAAATTTATTACTGTTAGTAGATAGTTGAAAATAACTACTAGATATATATATATATATATATATATATATAATAGTTATGATTATAACTGACATTTAACTATGTGAATGTCCATGTTCATCCTCATCTACATAGATGTCAATGTCAATGTCTTCATCTTCCTCATCAACATCATCAATATACATATGAGTTTCAGTTTCGTCATCTCTTGTCATTTTAAATTTATCTGTAACATTATTAACAACTTCATCATCATCAATCCTTAATTGTGGAGTGTCATCATCGATATTCCTATCTCTTTTTAAAAATGATGGTTTTTAAGTAGTCTCTTGAAAAATTTCAATTGCTTCCACTTCATTGGAACTACATTCAGTTTGAATAAACATATTTTCCTGAGATTTCATTTTTATTATGCTCCCCCAATCACTAATGTCTCTTGAAGTAGAACAATACATTGCGTAATAAATTTTATGTGCATGTTGAGCCAGTAAAAATAGTTTATTTTCTGCACGAATAATTTTATATTTAGTATCGACGATTCCATGAGTCAGATGAACACATAAGCCTCTCTCAGTATCCAACCTTTGACATTTAAACATTGCTATATAATTCTGTCCTAGATAACAGAGCTCAATAATTTCATCTAGAATTCCATAAAAGTCAACTTCACTTTCTCATGTGATGTGATCCTCTCAAAAAAAATCCAATGTTCATTGTTTTTATATTCCCTATATGCATGTGTATGAAATCAAAAACCATTCCCCACATATGCATTATAAGATTTAACTATTTTGGATGGTGGGTTACTCAATATACACAGTCACATATCAATTTTATCATTATGTTGGGACATCTTAATTTTTTTAAAACAATTATCAATATGATAAATAATAAATGGAATTGATATTAAACCATCAATAATTTATGTTACCAGTTTTTTAAACAATTGAGAAATTTTTTTGTCTACATACATCAAGAGAAACTGCTGAAATTTGTGGATCTTGTTTCCAGATATAATTATCATATAACTTATATATAAAGTATGTTTACATACTGTAACATAAATTATAGAATAAGTGATAGAATCACATATTTTACAAATGATTTCATTTCTTCCCCATTGAGCAGATCAAATGTAAGAGCTCTGTGATGTTGATTATCTGAATGACATCATTAATGAACTCCACTAAAACCAAGATTTAGATGATTAAAAACTGATAATTGATTGTCTATTTTGTCATAAACATTCCACTCATTTAATCCCATGAGATTTTGTTTTAAAATATTTTGAGATTCAAAATAATGAGAGTAGAAATAAAATTCCTATGACAAATAATCTTTAGCAATTGAACCTTCAACTGATGCTTTGTTACATATATTTTTCATCAATTTTTGTATGTGTCTCTCGAATGGGTTCATCCATTGAAACTATACTAGTCGTCCACATTTAGCTTCATGTGGAAAATGTAATATTAGATGATTTATTGATTGAATGAAAGCCGATAGAAATATTTTTTCCAATTTACATATAAGTAAAGCAACTTCTTCTTCCAGTTTTCTTAGTGCATCGTCATCGGTTGTCGCTGCACAAATGTCTCGAAAGAAATATGATATGTATGTTATCGAATCCCAAATCATAGAATTCAACAAACATCTAAATCCAATTGGCATAGGTCTTTCCATTATAACAAGACAATTATGTCATTTTCATCCCATAATATAACAATTCTTAACACATCTTCCCAAATTGGAAGCAAGGCCATCTGGAAGTCTCAAATCTAAAATCCACTAACAAAATAGTATGTGACTCTCTTTGTATAGTGTATAAGATTATTTTTTCTTTATTAACCTCTGTGATCTAATATTTTCAAATAGGTCAAGTTCTGGTTGCCTGTAAAGTTTGGAAATATTTAATAATTCCTTTATAGTAACTTTGTTCATACCTGGTGTATCCACAAAATTATGAAATAAATTATCAAAACAGATTTTTCTCAATATGCATGACATCCAACATGTGGCAGACCAACAATCAGAAAAATATGGAAGATCCAAAAAAATTCCTTTTTTTATCCAATTATGTATTTATCCCATAGCCATGAATTATCTATTGGTTTACTATTGGCCCAAATGAGATGGGAGGTAAGGAAAATACAACTGATTTTAACTCTGAAACTGAGATAATTTTTGGAGGTTCATCCCTTTCAATTATACTTTTTTTAAAATGAGATTTGTTCCTACAAAAAGGATGATCGGTTGGAAGAAAACTGTGTTGACAGTAAAAATAGTTAGGTGTTTTCCATTGATGAGAAAAAAGCCTTTCATATGTTTCATAGTGTAAGGACATGATTTCGGACCATGTTTACTCTATCCAGATAACATGGAATATGCCAGAAAGTCACTAATCATCCACATCAATGCATCTTTTAATATGAAATTTTGTTTCGCAGCAACTTCATATGTAATAATACCATCATTCCACAATCCATTTAACTCATTAATCAATGGTTTCAAATTAATATCAATATTCTTTTTTGGATGTCCTGGGATTAATAAGGTCAAAAAGATATCAGGAACTTCATCAAAATACATGGAGGTAAATTTTACAGAGTTTTAAAGACAAGCCAACATGAATAATGACTACCATAAGAACTAAAGAGATAGATTCTATCAGTAGAAAGACCCAATCACACGTTTCAGGCTTCTAAAGAAAAAGGCAGATGTAGAAGGTCAAAATGATTCAATGAATCACCATCAGATGGCTTATTAGTTGAAATCTTGGTTTTGTGCCTTGAAATCATTGACGTTGTGTTCTGAGATATAAATAAACGCTGCAACCTGGGAGAAAGGGGTAAATATCTCATATGTTTTAGTAGAATCGATCCAGACTTCCCTAGTTGAGCTTCTTTATACCTCGATTTTCCACAAGTGTGATAACTACCCAACAAATCATTTTCACCAGATTATAAGATGCAATCATTTGGACATGCGTGAATCTTCAGATAAATAAAGCCCAGATTACGAACCATCCCTTTTCTCTCATAGTAATTTCTTGGCAACAAATTTCCTTCAGGTAACAATGATTTAACTAAAGAAAATATCTGATCAAAACAGTTGTGTGACATTGCATTATCTGATTTAATAGAAATAAAATTTGCAATCGCTTGAAATTTTTTTATCTTGCAACCAGGATATAATGCATCCTTAGTATACCTAAACAACTCATAAAATTTATATGGTTCCAATTTAGGAATTAAATCAATATCATCTTGAGTTTTAGTTTGTTGAATAAATAGACCTGCAACATCATGTACTGGATTTTAAAATCGTGATGGATCTTGATTCAAGTTATTAGTATCTTCCCTAGAACTGGGTTAATCATGTTGATACCAAAAAACAAAATCTGGTTGAAAACCAAACACCAAGAGATGTCCCCCAACCTTTTTAAATGTGTCAAATGTTCTCATAACACATTTTTTATAAGGACACTTTATTGTATCTTCTGAAACATATTCTAGTTTTGATGATACAAATGATAATAAAGCTTCAACACCGTCAATATATACAGTATTTAAACCAGATCTGTTTGGATTTCAATGCAAATTTATCCAAGCAAGACAATCTAATAATGATTGTTGATGACTTCCTTGTTCCTCATTTCTCTACAAAATATAATATCATTACTTTTGTAGAAAAATTTGAAAATATAAAAACACAATCTAAAAAAAGATAAATAATTACAACTATTTCTTAATAATTACCATTACTTATGGGAGAGACAATTTCCAGTGGACTGATGGATACTCTTTTGTCCAACGACTCATTTACTTGCAACTTTCTCACACATAAATCAAAAAGAAGAATCTTCTCGGAGGTATGAATATTCATTATCGTATGCATGTGAATGAATATGTGTATCTCTGATCAGACTCTTCATTGTGACAATGTTGCAAGTAAATGAGCTTTCGGACAAAAGTGCCCCATTTTCCTCGATGAACCATGTTCTTACAATTATCACCACCTGAACACATTATGAAAAATGTGGTCCTATTGATGCATATTTAGACTCGTGCATACAAGATTGGATACGCATACATAGAAGAATACTTTTCAATATGTTTTGATTCAATGAAAGTTGAAAGGAGAAGATTCATTGAGAAAAAAGAGTGCCGCCAATCCATTGGAAATTGTTCCATGTTATTATTATTTTTTACTATATTTTACTATTTATTCATATTTATTCCAATTTATTAATATTTATTACTATTTATAACTATTTATTAATAATAATTCATAATTATTATTAATTATTTCTAATTTTTCTTTATTATTCTAATTTATTCCTAATTATTCCTAATTATCACTAATTATTCCTAATTATTACTAATTGTGACTAATTATTCATATTTATTCATAATTATTACTAATTATTATTAATTATTACTAATTATTCCTAATTATTCCTATGTATTCTTATTTATTCCTAATTATTCTTAATTAATCAAATTTATTACTAATTATTTCTAATTATTCTTAATTATTACTATTTATTCCTAATTATTAAAAGTCATTCAAAATTATTACAAATTATTCATATTTATTCATATTTATTCGTCTTTATTCATAATTATTTCTAGTTATTCATATTTATTCTTAATTATTTCTAATTGTTCCTATTTATTCTTATTTATTCATATTTATTGTTATTTATTCTTATTTATTGCTATTTATTCTTATTTATTCCGAATTATTCCTAATTATTCATAATTATTCCTATTTATTTGTATTTATTCCTATTTATCAGTAATTATTCTTTAATTCTTCCTAATTATTCCTAATTATCCCTAATTATTCCTGTTTATTACTGACTATTCTTATTTATTCCAGATTATTCTTAATTATTACTAAATTTTCATATTTATTATTAATTTACCTTTATTATTACTAATTATTACTAATTACACATATTTATTTCTAATTATTCATATTTATTCATAATTATAACTGATTATTACTAATTAATAATAATTATTAATAATTATTACTAAATATGACTTATTTTTGACAATTATTTCTAATTATTTCTAATTATTACTAATTATTCTCAATTATTACTAATTATTTATAATTATTCATATTTATTCCTAATTTTTCATATTTATTCCTATTTATTTCTAATTATTATTATTTATTCTTAATTATTGGTAATTATTCTATTTTATTGCTAATTATTCTTATTTATTTTCATTTATTTCTATATATTACTAATTAATCTTATTTATTTCTAATTATTTCTAATTATTCCTAATTATTCTTAACTATTACTAATTATTACTAATTATTAATATATATTACTATTTATTACTATTTATTCCTATCCATTTTTATTTATTTCAAATTATTACAAATTATTCTTAATTATTACTAATTAGTCATAATTATTACTAATTATTCATAATTATTCACAATTTTTACTAATTATTAATAATTATTCATATTTGTTTCTAATTATTACTAATTATTTTTATTTATTTATAATTATTCATAATTATTCATTTTTATTTCTAATTATTCCTAATTATTCATATTTATTCCTAATTATTCATATTTATTCATTTTTATTCCAAATTATTCGTATTTATTAAAAATTATTCTAAATTAATCTTATTTATTCGTATTTATTTCTATTTATTCCTATTTATTCCTAATTATTCCTAATTATTCCAGTTTATTACTAATTATTCCTAATTATTACTAATTATTCCTAGTTATTCTAATATAATTTTAATTATTCTTAATTATTACTAATTATTACTAATTATTAATAATTATTACTATTTATTACTATTTATTCCTAATTGTTACTGATTATTCCTAATTATTCATATTTATTACTAATTATTACTAATTATTTCTAATTATTACTATTTATTCATATTTATTCATAATTATTACTATTTATTCAGATTTATTCTTTATTATTCCAATTTTTTACTAATTATTTCTAATTATTACTAAATATTACTAATTAATTGTATTTATTACTATTTTTTAGTATTTATTAATGTTTATTAATATTTATTAGTATTTATTACAAATTATTCCTAATAATTCTCAATTATTCATAATTATTAATAATTTTAATTTATTATTACAAATAAATATAGATAATAGAACAATTTAAATCCAATTTCATTACAACTATTCAACAATAATTAAAATTAACATAAAAAATAAAACAAATACTAAAATAAATAAAATTTAAATACATTTATACTTGATCTCCTATAGATGTAAGCGACTTCACAACTTCTTCGTAAAAAAACTAACTAAGAAAATTATTTTATCTAAAAATAGAGTTTAGAGAGAGAGAGAAAGTGAGAAATTAGAGGTAGAGAAAAAATGGAGGGGATATATATATGATAGATTAGTTGCGACAGGACTATTTGTGACAGGCCCCGTCGCAAATAACGTTCCCGCATTAATTGATATCAGTGGTTAAAAGGGTATTTGCGACGTGGCCCATCGCACAAAGTAACCATCTGACACACCTTTTGGGACAGGGCAACATCCCGTCACAAAAACACATTTACCGCTGCTTGTATTTGCGATGGAGGGATCCCCCCGTCGCAAAAAACCTTCCCACGCATTAGCGCACATCCCGCACATAACCGCACATTACCATTTCCGACGGGACCCCATATCCTGTCGCAAATAACATGTTATTTTTGACTGGAAGATCTCCCCCATATCAAAGCCTATTTTCCCATAGTGGATTATGATTCCTTTCACAAGAATACATAAGAATCCAATATTATGGGTTCGATCTAGATGCTCAAGTCACTCTCTATCCCCCCTGGATGAAAATAAACACCAGAGCTCCCAATTATAATGCATGAGACCAGTGCTGTCTGAAAAAACTCAATCATGGCTAAAATAGTTAACCCATGGGGGATGATAATCCTTAAATGTAGGTGGTTTTAAATCCCTGCTTATACTTGTGACTAGCAACCGAGGGGTAATCCATGGATACTATGATAGTGGATAAACCAATGATTTTTGAACATATGAACACTTCTTAAATCTATAAAACAGTCCGAGAATATGCAATAATTCCCCGCAAATGGGTGCGATGATCCTAACATCCCATCCTTATGACAAATTTGTGTTTTTAAAAGTCGTTGGACATATCACCCGACAAGCACCTTCCTTAGGAATGAATGTCCATGGAACTTGGATACAAGAACCATTGGGTGTTTTTGTTTCTGCAAATAAACCCGTTAAAGAACAGCTGAAGACACAAAGATAGGGAACCTAATATAAATGATTAATCATTACGAACTCCCTTTAATCATACATGGGAATCAATCACACCCCCTTCGCTATGAAATGACTACATGAAAAAAAAATCTGTGTAACACACAACACCGACTTATTGTCTATTACATGTGAAAACAATTTTATAAGGGAATATAATAACCTGATACGTTACAATATATTTCCTATCTTGAATAAATATAATATAATTTATGGATTTTAATGGAAACCAATAATAGTTATCTTTGACTACTGAGGTTCATCCTGGAAAGGAGTCTCCCTGAGCAGCAGTATAGATCTCTTTTCATGGGATTCCTCTTGTATTTATGAAAAAAATATTATTTGAAGGGATTGGGAACATTGTAGGGTCATTTATTTGTCCAATTGAGAGGATGATTACTTTTTATTAAACAAATTCACTGAGGATCTACTTAGAGATTGATATCACATTCCCATTTATGAATAAGATCATGCTCCATATTGAAGGAATTAAGGACCAGTATCAAGTATTTTCATATTCAACAGTGCCTCTCTACTACTCTCCTAATCACATCAAGGGTCACACTATGAATATATATCTCAAGGTGGATCAAAATGGAGAGGTTGTTGATTCAACCCAGCTCGCTAAATCATCCATGATCTAGGCATCTCTGCCAACCGCCCCTTTTAGCCTCGCAAGATCTGATTGGGCTGGGGGGAGAAAGGGTTAAATGGTCAGTCCTTCAGCTTGATCCCCCTACAACATAGGATTCCTTATATAATTCGTATAGTCTTGTCATGGAAGTGTGTCGTCATAGCTCGGATAAAGTTCTACTCAGTCAGATCGGTTCGGCCACATCATGGTACAATGTCCCATGCTCTATCACATTGGTTTTTTCTCTTCTTTCCTCTGGTTGAAGCAGTGTGGTATTTCATGAATCCTTATATCTTTAAAGTTTCTACTTTACTGAAATTATTCAAGATGGCTCAAATTTTGACTCCCAAGATTCAGTATCATTATCAACTGGCCTGCTTCAACTTTTCTTCAGTGTCATTCCATCTAATGTTCGATCATCATCCCCTCTATAGGCCATTTCTCTGCCCTATTCTCATGTTGTTTCTTCTCCCTTCCATAAGTCAATCACACATTTTTCTATACCTCTTATGTGAAACTAGTCACAAGTGGATGGATGCTCTAGAACCCCTAAATAGGGAAGTCAATCAAATTTGTAGAGTGGGAGATGTAGCAGATCTCAATATAAGGCAATGTCTTATGTCAAACATATAATATTTTAAAAAATGGAGTGCTGAGGTTTTAATGAAAATTTTATATGTAACTACGTACATTTTTAATATTATCATATGGAATTATATTTTGATGGTTACGTAAGAAAAATATGACTTTTACTCCAATGATATGTTTAACCACACAGTTTTAATGCTGGTTATTCTCAAACCAAAACATGTTTCGTATCAAAGAAAGGGATTTTCTTAAAGTATTAAAGCATGTGGCTTTATGCTTTGAAATCCTTACAATTATCAAATATGGAACTATTGGAAAGAACTTATCATAGATGATCATCATTTAATGTCAGATCAGTATATTACTAATAAAATCTATTGGATTCTTAATGTTTTTTTCTATCATTTATGAAAAATGTGATTCAATAGAGAGGGAGGAGTTGGTGTATCCTAAGGATCATTATGAAAGTATAACAACCAATGGCTTTAAGGGGTGGAAACAATGTTATTGATAGTCTCGATGAGAAGTAGAGAGGCAGGTCCTTCACTAGAAATGATAGTTATAATTTTTTTTGCTGTTTATTGTTTTCAACAGATATTTGGATATTAAATTAAAATGGGATCTGTTTTCATGGTGTAAAAACTAGTAGGGAAGCATTGTAACTTGGTGTCATCTTGATTGAATCTTGTTGAATGAAGCTACACCATCCATCTTCCTGAATATTAATGTTACTCAACTGTCTAATAATTTATCTGATCAGTCTCTTCTGTGGATTTTTCTATCATCATGGTTGATGAGAGAAGATTTCATCCAGTTCTCTTCAGCATGGGTAGAGGATCCCAGTTTTAGTGATGTTGTTAATTATTCCTAGATTCATTAGTGTTTGGGTAACGCATGGATTATATTTCACAGTAAGATCACGAGTCTCAAAACTATATTCAATGCTGGAGTAAAAATATTTCTTATGACAAACATGATTTGTTTATGATCTGCAGAGATATTAATTGTCATGATAAAAACTTTTAATAGAATGGGATGTGAATATATTTTCTATTAGTAGATTCAACAAGGATCATACTACTGATATGATCTTAACTAAATCATGCATGGATAGGGAGGATTCAATGGTTAAATGGATTTGTGGCGGGGGGCACCATAATGGTTTCATTCATGCAAGTATTAAAGAAAAAAAAGAATATTATTGAACCAATATTCTTTGTGAATATGGATCATATTCCAAAGAATGCGATGTGGTATGGGATCTTAAAGATCATCACATCAAGTCCATTTTAGTTTATCCTAATACAAGCTGGATATGTGGTTACTTGAGGGATGTTGCAAACATCTTTGATTCCTTTACTATCATGGTGAATGGACGGTTAATAATTTATTATTGTAGCTGCCTGAGGAAGGAGAAGTGAGGTAGAAGATCTCGACCCATATAATGGGGAGTGCATTGGGGGATGATAGTATTTCCATGTATTTCTACCAGGTCTTATGGGTTACTATTAAGGAGGAATAGGTATGTACAGTTTAGGATTACATATGTAAGAGTAATCTACCACGTACTACTTGTGTTTTTTATATTGTGTTTATTCTAAAGGTGAACAATCCTTAGTCCATAGACTATTATAATATTATTATATTGTGAAATATCCCATATAAGGTCTCACCACCATTCATTACAAAAATATTGTATCGTACTAAGAAGGCTGCATATCTCTTCAATAGAACGGTTTGATTAAGGTTCAGTACATTTAGGATTCTATTGGTGTGGTGAAAGAGGTGATACGTGATATCAATATAAATTTTTTCATAGTAATATTTCCATAAAATCGGATATGAGTAAATCTTATTATAGGATATATTAAGGTTTTCTTTTAGGGGTTTCATACTTCAGGGTTTTTTCATCTTGGGTCATTGATGTTTTATTCAGTTGATTTATTTCATCATGTCTTTCAACATTCTTCGTGGGAAAAAAATTTGGTTTCTTAAAATTATTACATAGACAAAGACAAGAGGATCATCTTTCTCCTCCTACATTTTTCATTTTCTACAAATTCATTTTGATCATGTACATCATCCATGGAAATCATTCATGAAAGATTTTTCCTTTTTATAATCAGCACCAAACCAGAAGTATTTATTCCTGGATTTTTTCCAATGACACTATTCTATTAGTTACTGGAAGAATAAGATTAGTAAATGGGACTAATTATATCCTGAAGGAGTATAGTATTTGGAGAGGCTAAGTGGTTATTCTAAAGAGGTGTCTCTTTTTTCAAATGAAACACGGTCATGAGTAGAATGATTCAATCTCGGGAAGGTAGGATGGGTATGATTATAGGTTCGTTCTGATGTAATATGTGGGAACTATAGTAATTTCTCATTCTCTAAACATTCATCAATTTTTTATGATCATAAACTGTATCATATGGTGTATATGTAAATGTAAGAACATAACCTTGTCCTTTGGGGGTGTATAACTCTAATTAAAAATTTAATTTCTTCTATCCCTATTCATATTCTATTATCATTGAATGTTCCTCAAATGCTGGTTTCTAATATGAAAAACATGATGGAATATTTAATATGGGATAGGTAGATGGAAGGAAGACATCCCTGTGCATCATTGAAGATACTTTCTACTCATATTTTATAGGTAAAACTTCATCTCATATGCGTTCAGGGGATAATGAAAAAGATTCATGCCATGCTAGCATTGAAGGATATGGAAGGCATGTACTTCTAGGAAAACACTATATAATAAAAAAATGGGATGAATGAGAACATTAATATGTCTTGATCTTCAATCATATGGAAAATAGTTCTTCTTTTATTAGAATGCATCTACAATATTATCAGTGGATTTTGGGTGAAGGGAACATCAACTTATAGAAACTTGATTTGGGGGAGGAAAAATACGGTTTCTAGGATGTTCTATACCAAATTCCATTACACACGAGGCTTTTTCTCATCCCATATTTATTCATTATATTTTGTAAGATAACAAACCAGTCTCTTGTGAAACCATTGTTTATAATGATGAACCAGATAGATGCAAGTTTATGTGTTCATCATATGATGTTTTTTCTGACAAATATTTTACTCGTATACAGATGGATATTTGTAATATTGATCCTGGGGGGAGACACATTGGTTCAAGCTGTTCCCGTACAACATTAATTTTCATTTATGGTGCATTAGGAATATGAATATACCTACTTCAGGGAATGTCCAGAGGGTCGGAAATCAAATGGCTTCAAGGTGTCTTTACTGCAAGGAACATCAAATTGTATTTGCGGGGAATGATTTTTCGAAGGTGATTGGGTAACATGGATGTGAAATGATTTTATGGAGTTTACAGGATGGTTGTTTCTTGATGAGGTCTTCAATAGATTAATGAATTGGTGGTTCCTAGGTGAATGAAATCAAAGCATTGAACTATAATCTAGAACCACCATTCTTCATGCTGGTTATTGGTGAATTTGGGATTCAAGGAACGATGTTTGAACAAAACTACTTCATGAACTCAAATGTGTATAATTTTAAAACTACTAACATCATTATGGGTATGGATATGTTGTGAAAGGATTGTTAGATTATACTGCAAGTGCTACCTTTGATGACATCTTGATCATCCTCTAACACAGTTTTCAGGATGAGGACATAATGATGGTTTAGGTGGCTACCTCATTACTGCGGCTCAATGCTCAATACGAACGTGTCATCTACCATGGGTATAAAACGCAAGGGATGAACACTAAGGGACCTGTTGGGAATTATTATCAAAGATTTCATAGTTTTTCTAGAATAATTGAATCATTTCATGATATATCACATGCTCGTATCATGAGTTTGAGATTGTGAAAACTCAGGCATATTCACATTAAGGCTATGGAAATTGATTCGTTAGATATTTAAAAATATCGTGGCAGTATTGGTATTGTTCAGTTGGAATTCTATTATATCATCAGATCAGGAAATTATCTCTTGAATAATCAAATGGCGACTTCCAACTCATGGATAGAGAGGAATATGGTGTCTGATTTCCTTGAAGCCAAAGAAACACAATACAAAAGATTTTCGTTCTTCTTCAATCTTGGGTCATTTCTGGATAACGAGATATTGTTTGTTAAAAATGATGCCATGGGAGTACACTATTTTAAGAATCATTTATTTTTTTTGACTCTTTCATTTAATTTACTTCTTTTTCTCTTAGTCTCTCTTTTAAATAATTAATAAAATCTATAATTTTATGGACAATGAATATAAAAATAAATATTTTTATAATTTTCCTACTTACAAGGGGTTTATTATCATGGGAAAAAAAATTTATCCAAATTAGTGAGTTATTTTTTAGAAATATATATGTTAAATACTCAATAATTTTTTTTATATTCATACATTTATTTTTAAAGGAATTAGATAAGAACAAACCCAATTTTACACATAAAAACCAATATTTTTATAAATGAAAATTTAAGACCTTTTGATGGAGAACCCGTTTTAAATCCACAATTTGACAATTTTATAGATTTAATATGTCCAAATATACATCATATTTGAATGATAAATATAAAAATTAGGGTATGATATTCTAATATTGATTGATAAGGTTTCATCTTTTATTACTAGTTAAAAAAATGGATTTTGATTCAAAACTACTTTTTATTTAATTTCATTTTAATGATAAATTAATTTTTTTTAACATTTTAATTAGATTATAATTTTATAAATTATTCAAATTTAGTTCATTAGAAACAATTTTACATTAAAATTGGATATAAAAACATACCAAATTTTTTATCTTTTTTACTTTAAAACCATGTGGTGTCATCCCATCCATAAGATTAATTTTTAATTAAAATTTTCCTATTCCCTGATAGGATTATGAAAAATGGAATAAATATTTGGATTCACCATTATTTATAATTTCTAATAAGATCAAATTAGTTTATGACCAATTCTACTAGTAATACAATTATAATGAATGACATCGATTACTGTCAAATTAATCTTTACTATGGATTAAACCTTATATTTAAGACTCAAAATACATATACACATTTCCAAGATCCATTGGATGGACCTATTTCGACCATATCCTCCCTTTATCCAAATGTGGCAATTTATTAGAACCAATTTCATTTTGAGAAACGTGGGTGTAATTCTCTATTTAAATATTTACAAGAGCATGACTCCTCCTTTCATATAAAAGGCCACCACCTCTCCCTCTTCTTCACACATATAAAAAAATAGGTTTGTTCAATATCATTAAAATAAACTTTAAAAAATCCCTCCCATTTTTATATAATCATACCATTTTTCATAATTTCTTCTAATGAAGCCTTTTTCCACAAACCAAAAGGAGTTACCCGACTAAAAGGCATCACCTTCTCTCTAACTCCTTTTTTTTATTTTCCATCTACACACTTTACTATATATATATGTGTGATTATTGAATAATAAAACAAGTATCATCAATATTCTAGGATGTTTATATTATGTGGGGTCAACTGTTACATGCACATATCTCTATCTAAAAGGTAGCAAACATACTGTTGATTTGTAAAACGAACATCCACTTCACCAAACGATGATTGTTCAATATTCCTTACTACCTATCATGGTGGAAATTTCAAAGGAAACTCTATTTATATATATTATATACTATATTTATTAATAATTTATGATTCTATATTACTTTTAAGAAAAAATTTCTTTTTTACATTACATTTGTTGTAAATATGATTGTTTCATTTGAGGAAGTGTGGACTACTGCGCTGAAAAATTGATGTGTCTCATTCACACACAACATGGAATATAATAACGCTGATTTTTGTGAACTTTTATAATATATATTAAATTATAATTATAATATAATTAATATTATGTATATATATAGATATAATTCGTATTATTTCATTCATTCAATATGACATAAAAAATTGAAACATCAGACATGTGTACTTATGGATTACCATCTCCATGAACTGAGTATTCGAATTCATAAATATATATTTTATAGATTACTATAATATATATATATATATATATATATATATATCTACATCATTATTTACATTCTGGAATCATTATATAAGTATATGGGCAAGCGATATAACAAATTAAGACACTTGCAATGAAAAAAAGAAAATATTTTACAAATTAAAAACTTAACATAAGATAGTTAAAAAGAGGGTAATATAATGTCATAATAAAACCATAAATGGTATTATATATAATAATATTGTTTTTAAAAATGTGTATAATAAATTTAAGTTTATTATATATGAGTTTGGAATGATTACGACGATATCCAAGACACTAGGTATGAGGATTTTTCTCACTTTTTTTTTCTATGAGATACATGCTTCATTAACAAGACATTATATTTTTTGTGATGTGTATAATAAACAAGGATGTATTAAATATTTTAATTTAGGTGTAATTACATATCCATTTTAGAGCATTTATATCCTGGGGTTTATGTTTCACAGGTTACCAAATCAGTAAAACGATTTTGTCTCTTTTTTTCTTATTCGAGACTCATGTTATGTTATGCACCTACATTTTTCTAAGATATAATTTCATACATACTTCATTATATATCATTAATATCCTAATTTTTATGATATTTTTTTATTCAATTAATTTTCATTATTTTACATGTAAAGTATAATCCCATGTTACCTTGTTATAGTAGTTTATTAAAACAATATCATTTTTTTCATGATTGTTGATACTGGTGCTTCATATGATAAAATATTATCATCCATCCCCCAAGAACTCAAATGAACTTTCATATAATCTAATTATTCGTGTTATATTCATATACATTTACCAATTTTCACTCTTTGGTATATATGGAATTTAAGAACATGTTTTTACGAAATCCAAATATTACCCTATATTCGATAAGAAATCTGTGTTCCCAAAAAAATGTATTCTAAAAACTGTTTCAAAGTATAATAAATTAATCTCATATGATCATTAAAATAAATTTTTTGTTTTTTTTATGAATGTTTTCAAATTAATTTTATTGCCGATTTTTGAATGAGGTATTTTTTTCAACCTTTTTACTGTAAAAAAATTAATGTTCTTTTTACTTCATAAAACATGTACAATTTTATCCTTTATAAATTTTTGAATAATTAATTTAATGTTTAAGGTTAATTTTTTTAAAAAATATTTTTAACATATATTTTTTAATAAAATGGGTTTCAAGACAATTTCATGATCCTTTTATACATTTTCAAATAACATGGATTTCAAAATATTTTGAATCTATCATTATATTTTTTCAACAAAAACGGATTCATGAAGTTTTTCAAGGATTTATTTATACGAATTCATTTATATTTTCATGAAAATGGTATTCAAATGATTTTATGTATTGAAGACATTTTTAAAACATGAAATAATATTTTCCTTAATAAATACTTTCAAGATATACTTAAATGTTATTTTCAATCTAAGATGATATCTATTGATGTAAATCATGACGTTCTAGGAAATGATTCAAAGGTTACAATCATTTTCAATCATGAATGGGTTGTGTTTTTCTGTGTTTATGATTATCAAATGAGATTATCATACACATGTTATAATCTTTTGAAAGCATATTTTTTAATGATTTCTAATTTAAAGAAATGTTATTTAAAACTATCTCTTTTTATTAGGTTATGATGTGATGAAATGATAATGATACCAATTTCATTTCATGGGTTATTATTTGATGTTTATGGAACCCATTTTTATGGGTTATGACAAGATAAATGTTTTATTATCTTTTGGAGCCTGTATGAATAAATTTACTATAAGATGTGTAGGAAAAATATCCCCCTCCAACGCTTTGGGTGATGATGGATAACTCATGATTATAAATTTAATGCATGATCATGATTACATGTTCACAATATAATGCATAGACCTGGTTTCATGTACATATGTTTATGAGTTTAACAGATTACATGGTCACAATGATATGAGTGAACCTCATTATCTGTTCACAATTTTATGCATGGATATGGTTTCATGTCTATCGGTTTATGAGTCAACCTGGTTGCATGTTAAAAATGTTATGCGAGTACTTGATTACATGATCAAAATTTAATGCATGGACCTAGATGCATATCTATATGGTTATGCGTGAACCTGATTATATGTTTACAATGTTATTTATGGACATGGTTGTATGTACATAAGTTCATATGTTGAACGGATTTGTTTTTTCTAACTTAATGAGTGAAACATTTTCTACTTATATATGTTTCCAACGTTATTTAAAAATGTTCATGCCAAAAATTTCATATCTTATTCACATGATATGATTTTAGGAGGTATTCTATTAATTATATTATGGTGTGTGTCTTCTGAACTTCCAATCATTATCATGATTTCTAATATGAATGGTATGATCTTTAAATGTAATTCTCTTGTTCCATACCCTACTGTTCATGTTATGATTATACATTTACATTATTTTCACTTACTGACCATCTGAGCTCACCCCTTTTTTAGTATTTCTTTCCCTAGGTAGTGAATAAATGTTTTATGTAGATATACTAAAGGTGGATATATTTATGGGAGTTGTTGAAGATATTATAATAGGATAAATGATTTTATTTCCATGAATAAAAAGACCCCAACCAATTATGTATTTTAGGCATATATTATTTTAATGTAGTGAATATTCATCTAAAATGGTGTGATATCCATGTATGTCAATCATGGGATTCTATATTGGTAGTTTGAAATTAATTTTATAATAAAGATAAAATTTATCACCTTAGATATAATGATATATCCTTTTCCCAGTTGGTCATGATGGTAGTACCTTTACTAAATACACAACAATGTCAGAAAAAGTTATGCATGACTATTAATTTAAACCAATAATAATGTAATAGTGGTATATGTCCAGAAGTGTACATACATATTTTTGATAAATCATTTTAAAAAGATATTATATTACAAGATTAATGTTTTGTGTAATGTTGTCTTTGAAATGACCTCTCCTTGTCACATTAGGGGCCTTGATGTGTTTCTAGACTCTACTCAATATCTATAAATAGAATTTAATGCTATCAAGATAAGTTATACGAGGGTCACAGAGAATGCTTATTCAAAAGACTTCCCTATTCTGATGAATAAGAGTGTAGAGCATGGTGGGTCTCACCATGGATTCAAGTATATGAACAGTGATATATGACAATCAAGGTATAATTTTTTTACTGTTTTCATGTTTATAATAATTAGTATTGAGTTTATCTATTTAATTTATTTACTAGTGTAAAATTTAATATATAAATAATAATATATGAATGAATAAAATTTTAATATTAACAGATTATTTAATAATTGGTGTAAATAAGGGTAAAGATGATAACTTGATATTATCATGTAATATATTTATTACATATCATGTTTGTGATAAAAATATAAAGGAAATTTATGACCCAATAGTGAATTCATAAGATTCTATTTAATGTATGTAATAAATATTTAGTGGATGGGGACCCATTTAAATTATTTTTATTAACATGATATATAAGTGATTAGAGGTGACCTTACACTAAAATATTCATCAGATGATTGGCGAGGGTCTCGCTTTCCACTCTAAAATCATATATAGAGAGTTATATTATCCAATCTCATAATCGATGTTATTCTTATTTCATTTATGGATCATCATTACAGTGATCTTTATTATATTATATTCATCATATTATTTTTATTCTAGCAACAAAAATTCTATTATTAACTTACACATAGACTTTTGATGCATATGTGTATGATCTAGAAGGTGGTATTTTGTGGCTAGGAGCCTTATAGAAGAACTATATTTATATATATATATATATTAATTGGTTTTGGAAACTAAAACATTAAAAAATATTTTATTTCCATAAAATATAACTGTACTTATCAAGGAATACTAGATATAATGAATAGTTTCCAATATTAGACCATCAGAAATAGTTATTCTCACCGACCATCCTAAGAGGAATCTCATTATGTGTATCCATCACCAGTACAAATAGATCAAATGGAGGTCCATCGTTCCACAACCCTTTCAAATACTTCGGTATCCAATAAACTCATTACACCCCATTTCATCTTTCATGGTGCCATATTGTTCCGTTTTCTGCTCTCCCATCTTCAAAATGTATTACCGCTACTGCTGATAAACCCTCATAGACAGAAACCTTGTGGACATCCTCGATCACATATCCTTAATGACATTTGGATCCCAATATCGAGCACAGCCAAAATCCATTTTACATATCCCAGTAGAACCACTTTTTATGATCCCTATATGTATTTCCATTCCTATAATGGTCCTGTCAGCTCATTCCCACCCCCGAAAAATCACTGAGGGTCATGCCCAACTAAGAGTCACATATGACGAGATATTCCCAATCTAACCCAATCTATGATCATAAAAAGTAACTAAAAAAATATTATATATATATTGTATATTATATATATATATTATATATAAATTCTAAAACATGTAATATATATATATATATATATTTATATAAAAAAAGTTTCTGTCAAAACGATAAATCAAATTGGAATTAAAATTATAACTGGCACCGATAGAGTTTATTTTAATTTAAATTAAATTGAATTATTTAATTTGTTTTAATTTCCTTCATTGGGATATTTATTGAAAATATAATTTTTAATACCCTTTTCTAATTTAATGCTAATTGATTATGATAAATGTTTAGAATATATTTGTCCAGAAGATAATTTATTTAATTATTGATTGGCACTCTTAGTGATGCATACAATTAATTAAATAAAAGATGGTATGAGTATTTTTATTTTTTATATTTGAATATTTATAAGGATTCCTTTCCATTATTTTTATTTTTGGTATAACTCATTACTCAGACCCACTCGTCTACATGCGAGTATGTATGTATTGTGGTGATGATAGAGTAAGATGATGAACACACCATGACAAGGAAATACATTAGATGAGATAGTAGCCCATTGGAATGGGGTTGGTCAGAAATATGGGTCAATAATTTACTCTACTATTATTCCGCTAAGGTAACTATTGATAAATTGTGTATAAATGCAACAAATGATAAGAATTGGTCAAGATCTGTAGAATTGTTTGTTTAAATTATTCATTTAATATTCATGTTTTGTGTATTTTGAATCTAGCATGATCACATTTATAATATAATAATATTAAAAAGTTAAATCTATATATTCCATCATGAATGTTTTTATATTTATATCATGTTCAGTTGTGAGTGTCATCACATAAAATATTCATAACAGATAGTAGATGATTTCATTCGTCATTAAAGAAAATAAAAACCCCCCATTGAATATATTGAGTTCTAACACCTCAAATTGTTTAAATTTTATCAAAAACAAGTATACATGGTTCTCATCATCAATAGTTGAGGGTGACTCATTCTACTATGGAGTTATAATGAGAATGATGTGTTAACTTAATTAAATACATATTTAATGATGTAAACATTGCTATCTTGTTTCATATTTAGAAAAAAATATTGAGTAAATAGGGTTATGATTTCTAGACACTGTGACATCACTCAACTGTTCAACCATAAGTGTTTAAATATGGTTTCTCAGTAAAATACCATCCTTGTAGCACTCTTAGAAGCTTCATAGGCATATATTATATACAACGAGGATTGGTACAAGGACCATTACTACTATAATACTCGAGTAGTAGAGTATTTGACATATAGTAGTGAGGGTTACTAGATCACAATAAAATAGTTATGGACATTTAATTTTACAAATAATAGGTAATGTATTATCAATAATAGATTTCAATGTACTAATCTATTAGAATTAGTATTTTTTTGGAAATGGACGTTATTACCCCAAGTACATTACGATAAATATTGGAGAGGGTACATATTAGAACTTGAATGTTTCCAATAGTAATAATTGTCCATTAGAAGAGATCTACAATATGTGAATGTTATGGTGTGGTTATCCCTAATAACTATTGATCTAAAATAATAATTGGTCATTTAAAATCTTATTATAGTGGACCCATGTGTTTAATAGTTTATGTTAACATAATAATTAAATAATAAATGACTGATGTTAGTTTAGGATACTTCTATCAGGGCATGGATTGATTTTACATGATGTACCATATTCGTGAATATTTCAAGGAGAATGCGAAGTGAGAAATGAATTGGATGATGAATACAGTAGATACTTGAAAATTAAATGATGGATCAAACTCATTTAATTCATACATTATTATAATTGTTCATCTATTTACTCTAACATCATCTGTGATTATAAATTTAATATTATAGAGATAAATGACTGATTATAGTTGGGTAATGTTCTCCATGTAAATATTAATGCAATGGATGTTTATTAATTTTATCTTATGGTGAACATTGTGAAATAGATGTTAAAAGGATAATAAAATGTATAACGCCAAATTCACCTTCACAATTTCCTTCATTGAAAAGAAATGTGAAATATATTGGAGGATAATTTTTTCATATAAGTATATGAAATTATTAAATTTTATGAACAATATTGGAAATGAAACTAGTAACTTATTCTATGTACATTCATCAATTTCATGATATTTTTTTTACAATTATCAGGTATTGAGTACAATACTCTTATTACATTATTTATTTAAATACAATATCCATGTATGTAAAGAAATGTTACTTCAAGTAAGGTGAGATATTCATGTGACTAATAATGGGTGATTTCTATAAAAGCGGTGATAATTTCATAACATAGAATTTCCATGATTTTATGATCGTAGTTAACCAAATTATCTATTAAAAAAAATTAATCTCACACGTCATTTTGACAAATGGAAACTCTATTTAAGTTTATGAATGAATGTTTTTTGGGGTGTCTAATACTCAACTAATATATCATTACATCTTTAGTGATGTCAATTAATGATGAATATAAAATGTATGAATTTATAACCTTTTATGTTAATATAATTAGAATTCTTGTTATGTAGAAATATGTTTTATATGATATCACTAATATGATATTTAGACACTTTTGGACAAATAACATTAGGTATTATCAACACATTATCTAATTCTGTTTTTTATAATGATACATTTTGGGCTTAAGGTAAGCCACATTAATTCGATAATTATTTCATCTAGGGATAGTGAGTCATTATAGGGGTATGATAGTTGTAACTACACATCATAATATTCATTTATGTTTTTAAGGAATGTAATTGTGAAGTAAATAATATAAATGGTTTGATAATATTGGTTACTTCAGGCTTGTGTGTGTAATAATATTAAGAACACGCATTCATAGATCACTAAAATGTTTTGTATAGTAATTACTAAAATAACATTTACTTTTAAACTCTAATGTCACATTTCTTGTAAATGGATCATCAATGTTGCACCAATATGTATTAGAACAACATCCCTTTTTTTGAAGGCATGCTTCAAGAAGTACTATATAGTCCAATAATTATATTCCAACTATTTTAAAATAGGATATATTGTGATTAATAATATGATATAAATATTTAATTTTTGAAAAAAATCCGTTTAGATGAAAAGTGTTATTTAATATAAAAGAACATGCATAAAAAAAAGACAATGTGCAGCTAAAGTGATCGCCTTAATTTTTTTAAAGGATATTAATGAATTCCCTATAAACGGAATGTTATTGTCAAGTGTAATAATATATTTCTATAAATATTTTACATATATATTTGAGATTTAGGTAGAAATACTGACTGAGATTTCATTAATAGTGAAGCATCACATGTATTTGGTATAAGAATAAGTTCCACACGATCACATGGAAAAGGAATGTTCCAGAGACACATACTATGTTGAAATGATACAACTAGGGTAATGGTGGCACATTCAATATGGCTATTGATACATTATTCATTGAGAATATTAAATATATATTGATTTAGTATATTAAAATCATATATGAATGAAAAAGGAAATTTAAGAATCAATAATTGATTCCTTGTATAAATGGGTTTGGGATTATTTCATTGAATAATATGGTTGGTATTCATATGCAATATTTTACAGGGATACTATATAAGGACCCCTCCTTAAACCTTACTTAATATTGAATTAAATGAATTATTCACATTGAGGATATTTTCACGGTTTAGTGTTTTAGAGAATTAGCATATAACTATTACATCTCAAAAGATTACAAAGTAGAAACTTCTATTAAGTTTCAATAAAATAAAAAATCTTAAAAGGAAACATGTCTAGTGCCATGTTTTAGATAGCATGAATTTCCCTTGATCCCATCCTCAACACTATTCCACATTATGTCCTGTGAAAAACATTTCAAAAAAAAACTTGGGGTGAGCATAAAAAGTTCAGTAAGGGATACAAAATGACTTAAAATTGTTAGTTTTTCAAAACAAAAAGTAAACCATGTATAATTTATCAAAGTAATACTTTTCACCTTTATGAAGTAGTAAAAATGCTTCGCTGAAATAAAATATCATTACATACCCTTTTGTAACCAAAATATTACCAAAAAACCCATATGAAGATCACATAACATATATAGGTAACTTGGGACATAAACCAACTTAAATGGAATAACCATACGGTCGACTTCCACACATATCACTTAAGGGAATAGCCATACGAACGAATTCCATACCCAATGCATTGGAGGCTATAACGTAACCACCCATCATGGTATTCACGGCACCACCTGTCATATGGTCTATCACATAACCACCCGTAAAATGTCCATGTACCGTTGTAAAATCACAATACATAAAAAAAATATAATGGAAAGAATAAATTTCCACACATTGATCACAATATATCACATAAATATATTGACATAAAAAATCCATTATAAAAACCATTTTCAAAATCAAAATACATAAAAGATTATATGGTATTTATTTCAATTTAAAAACATTACGTCTTGTTGAGGAAGCCAAAGACCAAATAATACTCATGTCGACAGAAAAGGTCGTTATCACCGCGTACGTTAAATGAAACATTCCTTTCTTTCGTTTAGTAAAACTATTAGTAGAAAAAGATTCCATTTATATAAAATTAAAATTCAAAGGGGTTTATACACCGTATAAAATAAAGTTTTTTATAAAATAAAATATGCCTCAATGAAAGGAGATTAAGACGAAGTCCCTTACCTCGGGTCCGACTTGACTCGATCGTTCTCTAACATCCGGAATAATAAACTTGAGTTAATTTCTACTTTCTTAAGAACATTTTTCAAGTTCATTATTAGTTTTATATCACTTATTACCATGTTATATACATTATGAAATCATTTATGTTAATAATGTTTGTTTTTTCGATATTTGGTTCTTAAGTCGAAAGTGGACTTCTTACAATTACATTTTGTTCATGTGGTCAAAAGTTCTTTATATCCAGAATGATATTCATGATTTGGATATCATATATATCATATATATCCAGCATATACATGTATTTATAATATTAAATAATAATTTATAGGTAATAAATGAAATGCACCGTTCATGGAGACAGTAAGCCGTACGTACATATGAACGCTACTTTCATTTCTATGTCATATTAATGGAATTAAAACTAAATGAGAGGAATGTATATTTTAATAACATAATTATATTCATAATTTAGATGTAACATACATCATATATAATGACATTAAATCCATCCTTTATACTTCCCACATATGGCATTAAAGAATCAAATCATTTTGAGGGGGCGGTAGTCCACACTTCCAAAAATGAAGATATCGCGTATACCCATAATGGAAGCTATAAAGGTATACAACAAATGAAAAAAAACAGAAGTATAAGGAAAACATAAACATTATATATATCATATATAAATTTTATGACATCTTAATGGCCACCATTAAAGGTTTTAAAAGAAGATTGAACAATCATCGTTTCGTGAGGCAAAAATTCGACAACCACAGAAACAGTATGTTCTTTAACAATTAGACGGTGGTGTGTGTAGGTGTATCTCGAATCCTTATTATAAAAAATTCCTAGTATATTGAAGATATTGGTGTTGTTACAAAATAAAGGAATAAAAGAGTTTAGAGGGTTGGAGAAGCAAAATAGAAAAAAGAACACAAGAGAAAACACTACCATTAAAACGGGTAACTCTATTTGAATTTACTTCAAAGGCCTCCTTGGGAAGACTTCTGCCAATGTGAGGCTTCTAGGAGTAATCGTGGAATGTGGAGAGTCAAAATGGTCAGATCTTGGCCGATCCAAAGTCTTTAGAGGTGTGGGTAAGGTCATAGAGGTGGGGGCCGTTTTTAGGAGGAGAGGAGGGGAACTCTTGGAATGTTATAAAAGTTTACTTTATTATAAAATCATTTTCGGATTTCAAAGGTCCCACATTGATATAATTTGAGGATAAAGTGATAAGAGTTCGAAATATACTCATCCAATAGGTCTTTTACATGTTCAAGTCTTAGATTTTACATTATCTTTTCATTATATTTAAATCGTTCATTAATGAGATAATCACTGCATCATCATGATGTCATAAATAATTTAATTTATTTAATGTCCAAAAATTATAAAAAAAACTATCATGACGTAGGAATTTTTTATTTTTCTAATGTATATTTATAGTCAAAAATATTACTTTTATAACCCCATTTAAATTTTTTTTAGTAAAATAACTCTTGTTTGTGACATTTTAATAATAAAAAGTTATTAATGTCATTTTCCTACCAAAGTGGCTCCATGGAGTCCCCAAGTTGACCCATGGATTGTCTTGGTCTATCATGACACATCCAATAAGGTAGGACATGTTTCTAGGTCATTTCATATTATTAAAACATTATTTTTACCTTAAACTACACTAATTACCTCTAATCACGATTAATAAACAAAAAAGGTACTATTCACCAAAAAATTATTTTAATCCCATTGAACCAAATTTTACATCTTAATGAAAGCCATGTATGTTGGATTTTTGAAATTCAAAACATAGAGGTGGTAAAATTTCATTTAAATGAAAAATCAGTTTTTTAAGTACCACTTAGTGGTTTCAGTATTCATCAAAAATTGATGTTTTTCAGAAAAATACAAAAAATTCACCCTAAGCTATATTTGATATTCTGAATTCAAAAATGATATCTATTTTAAAAAATTCAAAACATATAAGTTGAATTAATTAATTTATTAATTAATTCCCGCTGTCAGAGCAAATAGCGTGTTTTTATGAAACAATAAGAATCAAAAGATTGACACTAGTTTAAGTCCAATTTCAAAGTGAAATTAATTCCAATGACATCTATTGGATTAAATGGTAAAAAAATATTCTATTTTCACATTAAAACCAATTAAAACGATAATCTAACCATATAATTAAATTAGATGAAAATGAATTTTTGATGTAAAATGCATTATTTTTCACTATTCATTAAAAAATTAACATTGTCAGAAAAATACCAAAAAATTAAACAAAGTTAATTTTGATGTCATGATTCTAAAGAAGAATTTTATTTGGTCCAATAGAATGTATAAGAGTGAACAAAACAATATTTAATGATGGTTCTCCATCAAAAGGCGATAAGTGGACCTTTAGTGAAAATTAGAGTATATATGCCTAAAATTGAATTCTTTTCCTATTTTAAACCTTTATCCTTTATTAGATAGAAGTAAAAAAATTTAACAAACATATATAATCATACATTAGTTATTCCTATTCATTCCATCCAATACAATAGCTATGTGTTAACTACCATTTAAAATAATATTATTATATTACTAGTGTGCAACATAAGAGTTCAAAGAAACCCATTATTGTGTATAGGGTATGCTATAGAACATAGAAACCCCTTTAAAGTAAAATTAATATTTAATATATAAATATTAATAAATATGAAAATGATTTATTCTTTATTTACCTGGGATGTTACATCCTTCCCCCCTTTTGGAAATTGCGTCCTCGCAATTTTATTCACTTATCAAAATAAGTGGGTGTATTTATCCATCATAGAATTTTCAGATTCCCACGTTGCCTCTTCAACGATATGGTTTTTCCACAGAACCTTTACCTAGTGAATTACCTTATTTCGCAACACCTACTCTCTTCGGTCAAGAATCTAGACTGGTTGTTCTTCATAAGAGATATTTTCTTCCAACTGAACTACCTCTGGGCACAAAACATGAGATGGATCTGGCATATAATTTCTCAACATCGAAACATGAAAAACATTGTGTACCTTAGATAAACTCGGAGGTAAATCCACTCGGTATGCAACTGTTCCAAGTCTCTCCATAATTTCATATGGTCCAATGAACCTTGGACTCAGCATTCCTTTCTTACCAAATCACATCACACTTTTCCATGGTGAAAGTTTGAGAAAAACATGATCACCTACCTTGAATGATATATCATTCCTCTGGTTATCCGCATAACCTTTCTGTTTGCTCTATGCTGTTCTCATGTGTTTCTGAATCAATTGAACTTTATCTACCATCTCTACTACCAATTCTGGTCCCATCAGCATCCTTTCACCTACATCATCCCAAAAGCTGGAGTTCGACACCGCTTCCCATATAATGCCTCAAATGGTGCCATCTGTATACTGGAATGAAAACTGTTATTATATTAAAACTCAACCAAAGAAATATTTTGGCCCCAACTTCCCTGATAATCCATATAGAAAGATCGTAGCATATCCTCCAAGGACTGAATTGTTCGTTTTGACTGCCCATCTGATTGCAGATGAAATGCTGTACTAAAATTTAATTCAGTACCCAATGACATCTGAAGGCCTTTCCCAAAGTTAGAAGTAATCCTGGGATCACGATCAGATAAAATGGAGATGGTACCTCCATGCAACTTGACTATCACTTTAAGATACAACCGAGCAAGTTGATCTAGAGACAATGAATCTCGAATAGGAAGGAAATGAGCAGATTTAGTCAATCGATCAACAATAACCCATATTGCATTATTACCTCTAGATGTCTTCAGTTATCCCACAACAAAGTCCATTGATATATTTTCTCATTTCCACTCTGGCACTGGTAGAGGCTAAAGCATCCCTTTCGGTAACTGCTGCTCTGCTTTAACCTGCTGATAAGTCAAACACTTCACAGTAAAATTAGCAATATCTCATTTCATTCCATTCTAGCAGTAATACTCTCGATGATCTCTATACATCTTAGTACTTCCTGGATGAAATGAAAATGGAGAACTATGAGTTTCACATTACAACTCTCTCTTCAACTGTGAATCACAAGGCACACACAATCTCTTCCCAAATCTCAAAACACAATCATTATCAATGTCGAATTCGGACAACTAACCCTTCTAAACTAGCTCTACCTTTTTCTGCAACTCATTGTCTTGCTTCTGTGCTTGCTTGATTCTGTCTGATAGAGAAGATTTCACTCATACCTGAAACAAAGCAGAAGAAAATCTGGCACCAAAAACATATATTCCAAATTTCATCAAATCAATAACCACAACATCATGTTTCTAACACAAAATTTTTAATGAAGCATTACTTTTTCGACTCAAAACATCAGCCACATTATTTTCTTTTCCTGGATGGTAATTAATTGAACAATCATAATCCTTGATTAATTCTATCAATCTCCTCTGTCTCAAGTTCAATTCATTCTGAGTGAATATATAATTTAAACATTTGTGATCAGTATATATTTCACATTTTAATCCATACAAATGATGCCTCCAAATTTTTAGAGCGAAAAATACAGCAGCTAATTCCAAATCATGTGTAGGGTAATTTACCTCATGAGTTTTCAACTAGTGTGATGCATAAGAAATTACCTGATCATTCTGCATTAGGAAAAAAACATGTCCTTTCAATGAAGCATAACTGTAGATAAAAATCTCACCATTCCTGGAAGGCAGTTCTAAAACTAGAGCATTCACCAATCTTCTTTTCAATTCCTGAAAACAATCTTCACATTCTTTTGTCCATATAAACTTAACACCCTTACGAGTTAGCTTATTCATTGGACTAGATAACCGTGAAACATTTCTAACAAACCTTCGGTAGTAACCTTACAAACCAAGAAAACTATGGATCTAGGTTATATTTGTGGGTCTTGGACATTCTTTAACAACTTTTGTTTTAGCAGAATCAACAGTTAGGCCATTTTTTTGAAACAATGTGACCAAGGAAAGAAATTTGTTGTAACCAAAACTCACAATTGCTAAACTTTCCATACAGTTTCGTTTTTTTAAGGTTTTCAAGTTAACCCTTAAATGAATTTTATGATCCTCTTTACTTTTATAAAACACCAAAATATCATCAATAAACACAACCACCATTTATCACTTGATTCAACTGAGCCATCAGGGCAGTAAACTGCTCAATTCTGATTCCGACCATCTCTGGTTGTTGATTCGAAAGGTCATTATACTATGTTTGCCTTCCTAGAAATTCTTCTCTACTTCCACTATGTAAAACCATTATTATCATAGAAATATCTTAGGCGACGAAACATGGTAATCTTTAAATGCTATATAATTTAAATTTTACCATTAAAAAAATATATTTGGATAATCATTTAATAAAATTCTAACTCCTAAAGTAATCTAAACCGTCCTCTAATACCAATTATAAGGCCCCATCCTTAAAATGTACATAATATTGAATTAAATGAATAATTCATATTGAGTATCTTCTCCCGGTTTAGAGTTTTAGAGAATTTGGATATAACTATTGCATCTCAAAAGATTACAAAGTAGAAACTTCTACTATGTTTCTATAAAATAAAAACTATTAAAAGGAAACATGTCTAGTTTCATGTTTTAGATAGAATGACTTTCCCTTGATCCCATCCTTGACCCTATTCCACATTATGTCCTGTGAAAAAAATTTCAAAAAAAACTTGGGGTGATCATAAAAAGCTCATTAAGGGATACACAATGAACTAAAACTGTTAGTTTATCAAAACAACAAGTAAACGATGTATACGTTATCAATGTAAAACTTTTCACCTTTATGAAGTAGTAAAAACCCTTCACTGAAATAAAATATCATTACATACCCTTTTGTAACCAAAAGATTACCATAAAACCCATATAAAGATCACATAACATATATAGGTAATTTGGGACGTAAACATACTTAAATGGAATAACCATACAATCGACTTCCACACATATCACTTAAGGGAATAGCCATACGACCGACTTCCATACCCAATGAATTGGAGGTTATAACGTAACCACCCATCCTGGTATTCGCGGCACCACACGTCATATGGTTTATCACGTAACCACTCGTCAAATGTCCAAGTACCATTATAAAATCATAATACATAAAACAAATATAATGGAAAGAAAAAATTTCCACACATTGATCACAATATATCAATTAAATATATTGAAATAACAAATCCATTATAAAAACCATTTTCAAAACCAAAATACATAAAAGAGTATATGGTATTTATTTCATTTTAAAAACGTTACGGCTTGTTGAGGAACCCAAAGTCCAAATAATACTTGCGTCGGCGGAAAAGGTCATTATCACCGCATACGTGAAAAGAAACATTCATTTTTTCGTTTTGTAAAAGGCTTCATAGAAAAAGTTTCCTTTTGTATAAAATTAAAAGTCAAAGGGTTTTACACACCATATAAAAGAAAGTTGTGTATAAAACGAAATATTCCTTAATGAAAGGAGATTGAGATGAAGTCCCTTACCTCGGGTCCGACTTGACTCGATCATTCTTTAACGTCCTAAATAATAAACACGAGTTAATTTCTAATTTCTTAAGAACCTTTTTCAAGTTCATTATTACTTTTATATCACTTATTACCATGTTATAAATATTATTAAATCATTTAAGTTAATAATGTTTGTTTTGTCGATATTTAGTTCTTAAGTCGAAAGTGGACTTCTTACAATTACATGTTGTTCATGTGGTCAAAGGTTCTTTATATCCAGAATGATATTTATGATTTGGATATCATATATATCAGATATATCCATCATATACATGTATTTATAATATTACATAATCATTTAGAGGTAATAAATGAAATTCACCGTTCATGGAGATGGTAAGCCGTACGTACGCATTAACGCTACTTTCATTTCTATGTCATATTAATGGAATTAAAACCAAATGAGAGGTATGTATAATTTACTTCCAGATTATATTAATAATTTATATGTAACATAAATCATATATAATAACTTTAAATCCATCCTTTATACATCCCACATATTCCATTAACGAATCAAATCACTTTGAGGGGGCGGTAGTCCGCACTTCCTAAAATGAAGATATCGCGTATACCCATAATGGAAGCCATAATGGTATTACACAAATGAAAAATAAATAAGTATAAGGATAACATAAACAAAATATATAAAATATATAAATAGAGTGACATCTTAATGTCCACCATTAAAGGTGTTAAAAAAATATTGAACAATCATCGTTTCGTGAGGCAGAAATTCGCCAACCACAGAAACAGTATATTGTTTTACCATTAGACGGATGTGTGTGTAGGTGTAGCTTGAATACATATTATAAAAACATCCTAGTATATTTACGATACTGTTTTTGTTAAAAAATAATGTAATAAAAGAGTTTAGAGGGTTGGAGAAGCAAAATAAAACAAAAGAACACAAGAGAAATCAATACTTTTAAAACAGGTAACTCTTATTGATTTGAGCTCAAAGGCTTCCATGGGAAGACTTCTGCCCAAAAAGAGGCTTCTAGGAGTAATAGAGGGATGTGGAGAGACATAATGGTCATATATTGGCTGAACCAAAGGCTTTAGTGGTGTGGGTAAGGTGGTAGAGGTGGGGGACTTTTATAAGAGGAGAGGAGGGGCACTCTTGGAATGTTATAATAGTTTACTTTATTATAAAAAGAATTTCGGATTTTAAAGGTCCCACATTGATATAATTTGAGGATATGTTGATAGGGGTTCTAAATATACTCATCCAACAGGTCTTTTACAAGTGTAAGTCTTAGATTTTGCATTATCTTTTCATTTTATTTAAATCGTTCATTAATGAGGTAATCGCTGCATCATCATGATGTCATAAATAATTTAATTTATGTAATGTCTAAAAATTATAGAAAAAATATAATTATGTATAAAATCTTTTTATCTTTCTAATTAATATTTATAGTCAAAAATATGACTTGTATAACCCCATTTAAAAATTATTTTAGTAAAACAACTCATGTTTGTGACATTTTAATAATAAAAAGTTATTAATGTCATTTTCCTACCAAAGTGGCTCCATGGGGTCCCCAAGTTGACCCATGGATTTTCTTGGTCGGCCATGACACATCCAATAAGGGTAGTACATGTGACTAGGTCATTTAATATTATTAAAACATTATTTTTACCTTAAACTACACTAATTACCTCTAATCGCGATTAATAAACTTAAAAGTTACTATTCACCAAAAAATTATTTTAATCTCATTGAACCACATTTTTATACTTAATGAAAACCATGTATGTCATATTTTTTAAATTCAAAACATAGAGGTTGTAAAGTATCATTTAAATGAAAAATAAGTTTTTCTAAGTACCACTTAGTGGTTTCAATATTCATCAAAAATTGAAGTTTTTCAGAAAAATACCAAAAATTCACCCTAAGCTAGAATTGATATTCCCAATTGAAAAATGATGTCTATTTTAAAAAATTCAAAACATATAAGTTGCATTAATTAATTTAATAATTAATTCCCACTGTCAGAGCAAATAGTGTGTTTTTATGAAACAATAAGTATCAAAAGATTGACACTAGTTTAAGTCCAATTTCAAAGTGAAATTAATTCCAACGACCACTATTGGATTAAATGGTGAAAATATTTTCTATTTACACATTAAAACCAATTAAAAAGATAATATAACCATATAATTAAATTATATGAAAAAGCAGTATTGATGTAAGATGCAGTATTTTTCACTATTTATTAAAAAATGAACATTGTCAAAAAAATACCAAAAAATTACACAAAGTATATTTTGATGTCCCGTTTCTAAAGAATAATTTTATTTTTTCTAATAGAATGTATATGAGTGAAAAAAAATATATTTAATGATGGCTCGCCATCAAAAGGCGATAAGTGGACCTTTAGTGAAAATTAGAGCATATATGCCTAAAATTGAATTCTTTTAGTATTTTAAGCCTTTATCCTTTATTGTATAAATGTAAAAACATTTAACAAACATATATAATCATAATTTAGTTATTAATATTCATTCCCTCCAATACAACGACTATGTGTTAACTACCATATTAAATTTTTTTATTATATTACTAGTGTGCAACGTAAGATTTCAAAGAAACTCATTGTTGCGTATCGGGTACGCTCTCGAACATAGCAACCCCTTTAAAGTAAAATTAATATTTAATTTGTAAATATTTATAAATATGAAAATGCTTTATTCATTATTTACCTTGGATGATACATAGTACAATATTGGTATCAGTGTGGTTCGATTTGTATTTTCAATTCATTATGAAAAAATCCTTTAGAAATTTACATATCATAGATACATTCACCAGTCATTAAATTAAGCACTGGATGTCAAACCCACTAATCATGTAAGGTGTTTATATGAAGCAACTAGAATGTAAGGTGGACACAATATATTTCCAATAGGGGGTAGAAGTAACTGAAATGATGTTCAAGATTAAATTAAAGGACATGATCCTAAAATATTCATGATAAATAACGTTTTTAGAAATTTATACAATATATTACTTATATAAACATAGTTTTCATTAAATATAATAGGTATAATAATATATGGAAAAAAATTATTGGTTTTATAGCTAGTTAAGGATGTCCTGATTGTATCCCTCTAAATATTATATTAACGCATCAACCACCAATCTAGGTAACATGATATACCATGGTAAATTTGATAGAATTATCATACCAAGAATATGTTCATATATTGACATGGTACAAAAAAATAATAAAAATTTTAACATTTTGAGAGAGAATCATTAATGATTATATAAGAAAAAAACATTATCCTGAAGGCATTCATGGGGTATATGAGGAGATTAATGTGGTAAATATAAATTAATATTCTTCAATGATAGATCAATCATAAATGGAATGCCATTTAGTAGACATAATATTTTTTACAAATACATCATGTTTTCAAATTATTAGTAATATATAGGACGACTACATGGGAAGAAGTAAGAACTATCCAAATGTACATAAATAAGTATGAGGGATTTGTAATTAGAAAATGAAGAGGAATAGATACAATTTTAATGGGGGTAAAAATACTCATACATAGATCAATATGATCAAATATCATTTTATGAAAATTTTAATAAGAAAGTAAAGCTCACTTATGTTAGTAGGAACCATATATATAAATAGAGAGTGCATTGCAGATTCTAAGGAAGCTAATGAATTTTTCTAAAAATAAAAAATGATTTCTTCCATTTCATGTTATCCAAAATAGTACGTAATGTTTTATAATAATTAAAAATATGAAAATCCTCATATAATTATAACGACGAGGTGAATTTTTTATAATGGATAAAAAGAACATGCATAGTGATATAATCTCATGATGAGTCTTACTCAAAGGTGATATGTCCCAAATAGAATAATAGACATATAATAGAGACATCGTAGGCCAGTGAATAAATCAATAAATCAGTATAAATACAATATTATGATATGAAGGACAATAATGATAGTTAGAAAGTTGTTACTAGTAAATGTTAGAGTGTTGTAACAGTGGATTCCCTAGTCCCAACACAAAATATTTTATTCAGTTACCATATCATGAATACAATGATTAATTAATGATATAATCATACCATAATTATGTTTATTTTTATGAATCCACTACTTGTTGGTAATATCAATAGATTATTTTAAATATCAACATTTTGTCAATGTTCCAATCGATATTATGAGTACCATGAGATACTATGTATATGATTATTAACTAATGTCCTATGGTCTATATAATCATACTAACTAGACCTTAACGATGTATTATTTTCGCTTATTGGGAGATCATCACCATTTGGACTTGACCTCTTGAATTTCACAAGTGAGGATATCAATTATATAAGATAAGAAGGACTTACCCACTGAGAAGAACAAGAACTATTTATGGTGTCACTGGCTTTTTGCTTATGTGAAAATCTTTTATGGTATTTTGATCGATATTATCAACAATGTATAATATTATATCTCTTTACCTGGTTTTCAAAAAATATACAAAACTGATTTTTTATATAGTTATATTTCATTGGTAACATAATTATTATTATGGAAATGACAGAATAATAAAAATAGAATTTGGTGTATCAAAATTGAAAAGATATCTCTGTCCTAGTTGACCAGAATTGTTATAAATTTACTAAAATAAAAGGACCCGATAGATGAATGTAATTATATAAAGTTTGGTAATAAAAATATAATACATGAAATGATGATGAATTATGTGTGAATACTTCATAATGAATTTTTACTAGAAAAACGTGATTATATTACATGGACTGTGTTTGTTGGAATGTTATAATTTATAGGAATAATTCTAATATCTTTAGGGCCCTTGACTGATTGCTAAAGTCCACTCCTAGTCAATGAATAGTATTCACTAATATCAAAATAAGGTATTATAGGATCTCCCAATAACTATTTTAAAATTTTCTTTCTATTATAATGAATGGGAGTATAAGAAATTGTGGGACCCACCATATTTTTTGGAACATGTATGAGGATATAGAATCACCATCAAATAAAGAAATTATTACATATAAGGATTAAAATAATTTGTATTGAATTTACACGTTAAATGTATTAAAAATTGTAAATAAAAAATAACTATACAGATTTATATGAATGTATATTATTTTAATATTCATGGATAATTTAATATTTGTGGGAACTAACAGCCATGTTAATGAATTTCGTTAATTAAAATATATATTTGTCACATTTCAATTCATGGATGAAATTATTAATAAACTTATGACTCGGTAATGTAGACATAAGTTTCAATTTTTAGTGAGTAATAATTATTTTGGGGTTAGGGAACATTTTGGGGAAATTTTACTAACACAAAATATAAGTGAGGAGATTTTCCGAAGCACTAAATTATTCATCCCACAGTTTGAGAGACACTCCCTCTTCTCTCCTGCATCATAGAGAGAGAATTAGACAATGCATTACTACAATCAATGTTATTCTTCATGGATAAGTGTATTATCATTGTGGTGGTCATTATGACAACAAAATACTCATCAAATATTTCTTCCAGGCCATGTAATTTGATTGTTGACACTCCCACATAATTTCAAATCACTTTTGGATATTTTTTTGGGTTAAAATTTTGATATTTAATCAAATGATCAATGAAAAAATGCAGATGGTGAGTGTGACATCATATATAATGAATCTTATTTAAGTGTTTATGTTAAAAGTTCATCACGGGATGTCCCTTGGGTGCATAAAAATTGTAATATTCATCATTTACTATGAAGATTCATTGAACACTATAACAAATTCAAATTACAAATGAAACTTCTTCTGTTGTGTGAATCAACACCTATAAGAATCACATGCACTAGTTGATGACTAATATATGAATGAATTCACTAGAAACTATTTTTAAAAAATATGTATATATTGGATTAAAAAATTTCATAAAAATTCATATCTTTCAATGTATATTTAGTTTTTTCTTATTGAACTAACTTCCACATCTTTGAGTATGCTTATAAAGATTCTATTAGTGAAACAAATGAAAAATTTGGCTTATTAACTATATTAAATCATTAAACATTATAGAGGTTTCCCAAAAATAAGGAAAAAACAAGAATATTTGATCATTTAATGATTGAGAGTATCCAAGAGACTATCCAATTAAAAATTTGATAATTCCTCAATGATCATTTAATGAAAAAAATTATATATTGTTGCTAAGAATCATGGTTGAAGGTCACCAGAAGTTGAGATAGTGGATGTTATATAGAAATACATGAATATATGACTCTATAAAACAATTCCAGTAAAAGAAATTCCTCACATGTAGAATTCAAATAAATTAGAAATATGTTTCTTATAGAATATGTGAATTTAATATGATAGTGCAATTGAAAAATGTATTTTATAGTGCTTCTATCATATTTGGATAACAGGATAACACTAAGATGTTAATTTCATGACTAGGATAGGAAATCAAGGAGACTATTCAAAAAATAATACAATAATTCTTTGTAGATTATATCATGAAACAGACATCATATGGGGATTTTAATTTTTTCAAAATGGTTAAATTAAAAGGTGAAAGTAGTGGATGATGATAACTACAAATGATATTCAGAAAATTTTTTAAACTAACACAATGGGGTCAAAATGTTATATACATAAAGTAACTTTTTAAAATGATATTCCTCCTCTGGTGGACAAAGAATATGGTATACCAATGGAAGTAAAGGAAATAGAATATTATAAGGTCATCATAATTATAATACACTTCTACCAATGTTATGATGTATATTGAATATATTTTATCATAAATTAAAGGCTATGTAAATAACCATGCATGAATAGTCATTTTTTGTGGTTCTATAAATAAATAAATTATTTTAAAGTTGTCTATGAAAGATAGTTTTTTAAAAATAGTGCAACACATTTATGGTTTCACATAGAATACTTAGGTTTACCATTGGAATATAAAATACATACCTAAGAAAAACAATAATATAATAAAACGTGATTAAATAAGTTTTCGATCAATAAATATATATGTGAAAAGGTTTTTGACAACTAGAATCCAATAAATTTTTTTTTGATTTTTTAAATAAAGACAATTATAAAAAAGTAGAAAATTATTTATGCATACCTTAGCATGAAAAAAAATAAATATAAATCCAAGTATAAATTATTTATACTTTCATATGTATGAATAATATAATGTGAATATGATATTCACATAAATTATAAGTTTTATTTGTTAAAAAATATTAGTCTATATGTTCTTAAATTGTGGAAAATATTCAATATAAGAATCATATGATTATCTGATGTAGATTTTTTGGTAGTGTTTTTTAAAATAAAATAATAAAGTATAAGGAATTTGAAAAAACGGAAATAATGCGGGATATGTTTTCCTATGAAGTAAATATATAAAAAAGTATTCCAATTTTGATGATCTAATTCCAATATATTTTTAAATAATTATATTTTTCTTCTATTCTCTATTTGAATAAAATATTGAGTCCAAATTTGGTAAATATTTTAAAATCCATTGAACCTATGATCATCGATCATTTTAGAAGAACTAAAAATATAAATTTTTTGTGTTATTATGATTGAATAAAAAATTCCCTACAATAATTTAAGAATGGATGATTTTATAAAATGATGTAGGTCATCTAGAAATTATTAAGAAGAATAGAGAAAATACTAGTGAAAACTAACTAGAATGGAAGATATATGATTGGGAGTCTCTTAAGGAAAAATAACAAAATAAATGTTGGTTAAATGAGTAAACATTCTAGATATATAATTTTTTATTTTTATGAAGGTGATTTCCCCAGAAATTAATTTGTGGGATCAAAATAGTATATGTAGATTCTTAATTACAATAGGGGGGTGAATTTTATGATTAAAAAAATTAATTTTTAACCATAAAAAACTATTATTACCCAGGATAAACAAGGTAGATTCCGAAAACCTAAAATATCTTAATGATACAACCATTATTTGGTTCATGAAATATGGTTCTGGAAATGAGAATTCATAAATGTTAACTTAATAAAATATTCTACCTTAATGTGTATAAAATATTTCTATCTATGTATGTAAAGTATAATAAAGTATAAGAATGTTGTACATTCTTCCTCTATCAAAATACTACAGAAATAAAACCTGAAAAAAAAAAACGAATGAAAATTATGAAATCATTTAAACTAAATAGTAGGGTATCCAAAAACCTTGGATTATTTTCCTTGATTTTTACTTTCAAGAACGACTATCTTACCCACACTAGTGTAAGCCCTCAATAAGAATATAAAAATATGTTTTTCTGTCCCCACAAGCCCTTGATCATTAAAGTAGTCGGCACCTTTGTCATAATATCCCCATAAGTCCCCAAACATTAATGTAGAAGACATCTTTGTCTTCTTATCCATGTAAGACCTCGATTTTATTCACCAAAAATCAGAGATACACGAAGCACGCTGAAAAAATTATCACAACCGAAATAGATGTTCATGAAATGAAAAAAGCTTCAGAGTATTTTCTATCTCCATAAATCACTTTTCAACATCACAACTTGTAATATCTTGGTCGATCAATAGATTACTATAAGATCGTTCAAATGATCTCTTATTTATAATAAGAACATCAATTTTTAGCTCCCTCCTCCAACAATCATATTTTTTCTTGAATCTATGTGGGACCTATACACATGTAACTCAACCAATGTTTTGTTAGAAATATATTGAACAACATTTAGAATGTTAATTCATTGGAATTCAGAATCTAGAATCTATAGAATATCTAGAGTTTAAGGAATTGATGAATTATGAATCTAATCATATAAATAATCATATATTATAAAACATTGATATTTGGGTCTTTTTTTATAGAGTATTTAGAATCTGAATTCTATAGATTCTGGATTCTGAATTCCAATGAATTCAAATTCTGAATTTTGTGGAATTTATAGTCAAAATTTTTAAGAATTCAGAGACTGAATTCCTAGGAATTAAGAGTATTAATTATGAGGAAATTGGAGTTTGAATTCTGAAGAATTTATAGATGAAATTATATGGAATTAGGTGTATGAATTCTAAGGAATTTGGAATCTGAATTTTGAGGATTTTGGAGTCTGAATTTCAAAGAATATGGAGTCCAAAAATCAAAGAATTTAGAGTCTGATTTTTTAATAATTAAGGGTCCAAATTATCTAGAATGCAGATTCTTTAATTTAGAAAATTTGGAAACATTATTTCAGAGAATTTGGAGTCTATAATTCAAAGATTTCATTTTTTTAATTTTTGAGAATTCGGAGTGTGAATTTTAGAGAATTTGAGGTCTGAATTTCAGAGAATATAGAGTCTGAAAACAAAAGACTCTATATCCAAGGAACTGTATGATTATGTGGTTTTAGATAAGGATCCTAATTTTTTACATAGTAATAAAATGAGATTGATTATGAGAAATTATTAAATGATACCATAAAAAAATTTTAAGGGTAAAAATTTTCATAGAGAAGGGAATATATCATTATGAAAATAGTCCATAGGTAAAGATAAATTTCCATAAGAAAAAGTGTTTGTGATTTTGAAAACTTAGAGTAATGAAAAAGTTATAAGGAAACATTATTGACTCAACAATCTCCCCATTTTTGGAAAGCACAATGAACTCTAGGAAAAAGAATATAAGGACTAAGAATTTCTTTTATAGACTATAAAAGGAAAACTTATCTCCCTTTACATAGGAATCATGATGAATAATTCTAGAACCCCCATAGGTTTTGATATCACTAAGGATCATATTCATGACTTCCTTAGAGAAAATATTCATTAATTAAACTCCAAATTACATAATCCCCCCCTTTATTAGGGTATTATCTTCTTTTATACATAGTATTATTTGCATCAATATTTTCTCTCCCTTTTTGATTTTCAAAAAGGAATAGTGGTAATGGTGAAATGGGTACCTAAAAATTTAGAAATATAGAAAGTAACAGAAATGAAAAAAAAAATTTCATTGTGATTGGGAAAAAAATGCAATGGAAGGAAAAGACAATAAATGATCACAATTTATAAGAAAAATTACTCATCATTAATTTCTTTGGCATTTTCTTCTTCACGATAGTCATCTACTTTTTACGCTCTTTATGGTCTTAATCTATCCTTTTGAGAAGCTATTCCTGACCTTGATTTTTCTTTTCTAGATCCTTGATTTCATCTTCCTAATATTTAAGGGTTTCATCTTAAGACTTCAGTATCACTTCTTACTGATTAATATTTTCTTTGAACTCTATTCTGAGATTTGTTTCTCTCTTCAAATTTAAAGCAAGTGAATTTAGATTCCCATTCATACCATTGTGTTCTTGCTTCCGGGCTACATGTTTAATGTTAAAATTCTTAATAAGACTTGTCGTAGGGTTTTTTATCCAGTTATTAGACATTTAAAATGTATATTTCTCCGAGACATGGATGTCATCAAAGATTCTCATGTCATAAATTATTCTTTTGTACAAGATTATAATCTCCATTCAAGATCTCATGTGAGCATCATAACTGATATTGATGGTTTTTAAATAAACCTCATGCTTGATGAAATTTTCAATGATAATTCTATCTGATTATTAATTTTGATTTAATTAATGTTGAAGCAACTGACACCTTGATTAAATATTCAGAAACAAGGGTATTATGACTACTAATTTCATCAGTTGCTGAACCACAATTTTCAGACACATGGAAAAAGATTCAGAATCTGATTCCCTTGTGGTTAAAGATTCTTTTTCAATATCAACAGCCTTCTTCTTGGATGAACCACTAGTATCCTTCTAAACCATTACAGTTTTCCGTGATGAATCAACTATCACTTGTTTTCCATTGCATATTATTGAATTCTTCTCTTATGCCATTAGAGATTGATGCTAACTAATTAAGACATGGATGGTTTTATCGTCATCAACCTTATACTTCGTAGTTTCTCCCTCAAGATCATTAGGGTGACTAAATTCTTGATTTTTGCTTTCATCAACAGATGGTTTATTATCCTCTTCCTGACCCTCATCCTATTTTCCTTGAGAAGCAAGATTCATTGATTCGGCCTAGGAAATCCAGATCGATAGTTTTTTCAAATAGGTTTTCTGCTCATGATGTTATTTGAATTTCCTTGTCACATCATCACTCTCATCTCCTTGGTCATCTTATTCTTCATCTACATCCTCTTCCTGAAGAATCTATTCTTTTAATTGGGATAATATCTTTTATCCTAGAGTCACTTGTACTGTTTGTTGCAAAAAAAAATATTATGGTATCTAAATCTCTTCAAGAGATTTCTCTTTTTCCATGAAATGATCTTTAATAACTTCTGCATTAGATTTTTTCTTTTTTTTTCATGCTTTTAAAATTCATCACCCGCCTAAAATTTCAATTCCCTTATATTAGTAGGGTTTAGAGAAAAACAATGATCTCCTTCCATATTATTTTTCATCTATTTCCAAAACTTAGCTACAACTTCATTAGGAACTTTTTTTATTCTATGGTTTTAGTGGTGATGACTGACTTTCTTGAATAGTAGGTTTCTCTTTTATTTCTAGTTACATATTCTTTATCTTCATCTATGTTTTCATTGAAGTATCTACTACATCCACATCCATTTATGTAGCTACAAATTCACTTCGGATAGATCATACAATTCTATGTATTTTTGATTAAAATGGATTATCATCATTCGTAATGTGTCATCACTTCACAAAAAAATCTTAATGGTTTTTGCCTAAGAGCTTCATAGTATTCTGAACAACTCATAGAATAACACAATGATCATAGATAGAATTGTTGGATACATGAATATATGCTATTTGAGAGTTCATATCTTGATATTGGTAATCAACTTCAAGATATATTTCACCATGTTTATCTTACTCATGTTGACCATAAAACACAGAATGTAGATGCCACTTGTTGTTAAGGAGTCATTTTCACGTTTTCTCATAATTATAAATCCATGCACCCATAATTATAGCATCCTAAAATATGTTCATATATGGTTGATCCTCATTGGGCTCACACATTTGAGTCCAAGGCACTCTATTTCCTTTTCCATCTCAATGCTTTCCAGCAGATCTAGCAGTATTGTGGTGCATGAAGTCACATCTACTTCATTTGGTACTCTAATGATAATTATTTCCATGTTGATGGAAACAAAATATTTTTTCCCATAACTAATGAATGATAACATTTATCTTCAACCTTCATTAAATAAATACTTATTGTGTCATTCAATTCAACATGTAGCTCTAGATAAACTCGATCTTGACTTTCCAATTTTGCTACATAGTGGATCTCCAATCCATTCAGCTTAATATTTTCTAGTATCATGGAATTTTTATAATTGAATAATCTTGGATAAGCTAACATTTCCCTTTATATTTTACATTTTTTTGTTGATTAGATATATAAATCTTTTTCTGTGAAGAGTATTCCAATGATATCTGTAGTCCATGAAAACATCGAAAAACCAAATGAGATTTTTGAAGAGAGGCTGATCATCGACACTTGTAAACTGTTTTGGGTAAAAGTACATGTGGCTTTATATGGATGTGGAAGTCATAGTTTGCATTAAAAAATTCATCCAACAGTTAAAATAAGAATGATGTAATCTGGCAGTTGAGATGAAAGATCAAGAAGTATTTGTCGGGTTTCGATTTGTTGAGGTTTTGAAGAAAAAAATTAGGATTTAAGGAAAAGTGAATACAAAAATATACATAAAAAATATAAAAAAACCACTAAGTAGAAAAAATAAATTACTAAAACAAATGTAAGGAATTATACCATAGGGATTGATAATATAATTCTTAGTGATAGAGAGAATTCTTCTTAAAGAAGATTATAATACAAAAACATTAAGTAATGAAACAAAATGTTTGATTTTAGAAAAGTTTAGCATGTAATGGATGAAAAAATAGGTTCCAGAATTTCCGGTTTCAAAAAAATTTATTATGGAAAAAATTTTGATTAAGAGGAAACCAAAATTTTGGTTAGCAAGTAAATGTACTCCCCCAATGAAAATAAGATAGTCAATGTAAGGATATATGTTTAATCAAAATGATCATATGGAGTATTACCAAACGGGTACCATTCCCAACTTTTGTTTAATGTATTCAAATCAATCGTAGGGTAATGATTTTGTAAAAATATCAGCATGTTTATCTTGCATTCTGATAAATTGAAAAATTAAATATCCTTTAAATTTATGATCCCTATGAAAGTGAAGCCTAATATATATGTGTATTTCACAGGACTGATGTGTAGTATTTTTTCATTGGGAAATGGAACTAGTGTTATCACCCAATATTTGCGTATTGGTAAAACTCATGCCATAGTCTGTGAGTGTGTGTTTCATCCACAACACATGGGAATGACAATATCCAAATAATACATATTGAGATTTAGCTGTGGAATGTTCTACTGAATGTTTCTTCTTACATGACAAAGAAACTAATGAATCGCGTAAGAAATGACATGTTCCAGATGTAAGTTTTATATACATTCTACCTCCACCAAAATCATCATCTGGAAATATTTTCAATATAAAATCATTTCCAGAAGTATAATAAATTAATAAATCCATGGTTCCAATTCTATTGAAAAAAATTCACTTATATTAAATGAGATTACTTTATATTAGATTGATATCTTGCACATAAGAATACTGAAAACATTAAGCCTGGAAGACTAGCTATCATGTATTGAAAACATCCTATCATACCTCTAAATGATATTTGATCTCCTATTTTTACATCTTCATTAAGATCAAGATAATTTGAGGTACCTATTGGAGTGATTATACATTTAGTTTTTCCATATCCATAATTTATAATAATATCATTATACTTATCTTATGATACATATGTACAAAATGGTATTAGTTATTTTAAATACTAGGAAAAATAATTTCTCACCCATGATTCCCATTTCAAAATAAGATTTCCTTAGACATAAAAACTAATCTGTTAAAGGAATTCTTAATTGATCCTAATATAATGTGATCTACATAAATTTGAACAATCAAAACATTTTTCTAATCATTCATTATAAAATTTGTTTTATCAGTAGTTCCATTAACATAATTAGATTCTAACAAAAATTTTGTAATTTTATAATACCTACCCCTTGGGGATTTTTATGTCCATGTAATGGTTTTGTATGTTTTAAAAAAAATTAGGATGTTTTGTGTCTTCAAAACCTCGAGGTTGTCCAATATATTCTTACTCTGGAAGATATCTTTTAAGGAAAGAACACATTACATCCATTTGAATTTTTTTGAAATTATAGAGTGCAGCAACGATATGTAAAATAAGAATAGATTCATGTCTATACACAGGAGCATAGGATTCTTCATAATCGATTTCTTATTGTTGATTATTTCCTATAGAATCTAATATAGATTTAATTCATACTATGATTCAATTTTCATCACACTTATTTATGAATTCCCACTTTACCCTAATTAAAGAATTTTTTTATGTCTTTCAACCATGGTCCAATCATTGCCCCTTATGAATTCATTTAGATCCTCATGAATGGCTTTGATCCAATCATCATCACCTCATGATTCATCTAGGATTTGGGTTTTAACAATTAAAGAAATACTAGATGTTATACTTTAATTATAAAAAAAATTCAAGTCCTTATTAGTTTATTTACATCACAAATGATACTATCACTGGGATGATCCATACGAACCAACTGATTTTGTTTTCGTAAAATTCTTATTCAAAATATTGTATAATATCTTCTCAAGTAAATGCATCAAAAATATATTCTTGAATATTTTTTTATTAGAATTATCTTCTACAAATGTTTATAATTGGTTTTTGAAAATACATCCATTGATGCAGGTTGAAGTTATTCCAAAATAAAAGGATCGGTTTCATCAAACTTAACATGAACTGGTTCTTCAAAAGTAAATGTATTTTTATTAAAAAATATATAATCCTTAAAACTAGTAGAATAGCCTAGGAAAATTATTTCATTATATTTGGGTGAAAAATTATGTTTGGTATATTTAGTATTCAAGATGAATACTTCACAACCAAAATCATTGAAGTAAGAATGTCTAGGTTTTCGACCAATCCACAATTCATAAGGTGTTTTTTCAATAAAAGGTGTCATTAAAACAAGATTTGTAGTATAACAAGGTGTACTAACAACTTCATCCCAAAAGTACTTAATAAATGAAAATTTACTCAACATGTTTATAGTTATCAGTTGAAGAATTCTATTTATTCTTTTGAAACTCTATTCTGTTGAGGAGTTATTAGAGATGATAAGTGTGGAGTACAACCTTTTTTACTACAAAAAGTATCAAAATCAGAATTTTTAAATTATCCTCCAAGATCACTGTGAGTAGATATCAATGGAAGGTTTTTCTTTTTATTAACATAGGCTCTATTGTTTTGAAATAATAAAACTATTGCAGAATATTTTCTAGAAAATAGACCAAATAAAATATAGTGCCATCATCAACTAAGTCAAATACATAATAATTCCTTCCAATAAATCCAGTTTTTATTGGAAAAATTATCCACTTTCGCTAACAGTAATTCATCATAACATGAGATTTCACTAATTGTTTTAAAACATGATTTATGTTTCCTTCCATATTGAAAAGGATCAAAAACTTTTGTAGGATCAAATCAATGCTCTAGTAGATCATTAAAAACTATTTTAATTGACTATTTTCGTCCGATCCTAAGGTTATAGTATCCTAAATTTTTATTTCATAACCAAGATTAATATTTTATTTCACCAAGGTAAGGTATATTTTGGCTCCTAGGTTGTTCTAGGATTAGTGTGTATACATTTTCATGCCTATAAGAAGAAAGAATAAATGCTTCCTTGGAATTTTGTATTAATCATTTATTATTCATAAAATTCAAAAGGAAACCTTCATCACATAATCGAATTATGAAAATGAGGTTGTGCTTATGAACCTTATCAAATAAAAAATTCGAAATTAATGTTTTTCCATGAAAAACAATATTACCTATTCCAAAATGTTCTCATTGAGCATTATCTCTAAATGATACTTTTCCTCTATTCATCTTAATAATATTTTAAAAGAATTTTTTGTTACCATTCTTATTCTAGGAACATCCACTATCCATGTAACATGTATTGTTGTTGGTAGTTTCTTTATTTTCCTAAACAATAATAAATTTAGACTTTCAGAATCCCAAATTTCGTGGATCCAGATATTTTAGAAACAATGAATTTAGGAATACACATTGTCATAGAAAAATAAGATTTCTGAAAACCTCAATATTGGGTTTTGTTTAAATAAATTTTTTTCTATAGATGTTCATGACATTAAAATTGGTTATAATATATGGCACTTTGGGGAACAAAATAATTATTACTAAAAATAGGTTTGGCATGAGTATAAGAAATTTATGAACTATTTCTTAGAGTATGAATTTAGGAAGATGTTTTATAAAATTCATTACTTCATGAGGAAAAATTTGATAAAAGTTTATTTAAGTAAAAAAATTTGGATTTCAGAAAAATGACTAAATTCTTATCCTCAAAATTATTAGAACTAGTACTAGAGTGAGACTATGAAATATTTTTCATGAAAATAATATTTTCATGTTCCTTTGAAAGTTTATTCATATCTGAATTAACATTATTAAAGTTATTAATAACACATTAAAAATAAAATGTTTCTGATCATGATCTTTAGAAAGAATTGATACATCATTGGTTAAAATATAAATTTCAGAATTTTAATTCTAATGCCCTTTCTTGAGTTTTTAAGTATAATTTTCATGAAGTTTGGGAATCCACGACTATAACGACCCATACTATACATACATTGTTAATACATCAAAATTGAAGCATACTTATTACAACATATAACAAAACCACAAAAGGACCATATAGGTATAGTGTCTTTAGAAACTAGGAAACATAAACAAATGGTTTATGAAGCATCTACACTGTCTCCCATTTATTTCATCATATCCATAGTCCCATTTGGCATATCTTACTTAATAACCTTCTTCCTGACCTAGGGAAAGATAACATAAAAAAGGGTGAGCTCAAATGCTTAGTAAGGGTAAACAAAATAAATATCAATCACATCATATTCATAAGAACATAACTTTTGGAAATCTTAACCTGCAAAAGAGAGAATAATTTCAAAAAAGGGGATAAATCATAGTAGTGAAATGGAATCCCAATAATCATAAATTAAAACATGAAACTTTGTGGAATACACACATAATCATATAGAATCATTTCCTATTAGTCAAGACTCATTGCTAAGACTATCTTTGTTAAAAAAGTCCCATTCTGAACCGAGTTCACTCCTCGTTTTAGTCCTGTTTCACTGAACCGGTATAACCTACCGTTCCAGCCATGTCTATCTCAAGAGATATAAAATCTTTACCCAATGAATTTGAGGGAGATATAGATTCCACCCATCTCATAATGATACCATTCTTATGTTTTCCCCAAAATCATAAATCATACATCATTGCATAACCCATGTAATAAAAATGGGATTCTTGAACAACATGACATCATAAAACAATTCATATAAGATAAATGAATTCATAAAAATAATTCCATCACAACATAATCAAATCAATGTAATAATAGTGATAGAAACAGAACCCTATATTATCTTGGATGGAAAATAATTTTGATAAAACACTTGAACTCCATTCTTGAGGAAAATATCCTTTCTACTTCAAAAACATTTTCCTTTCTTAACATGTCATACAATTTTAAAGTAAAAGAAGTTGATTAAAAATAAACTTGAAAACTTGTAAAGGAAGCTTCTTGAAAATAATGTTTTAAAAATCTATTCATGCCGTATAAGTTAAAAAGAACATTTTTCTCGTACTTTTGTCGGAAAAGTCAAAAAGTACCTCGTACGAAAAACGACAAAAGATTTCGTTCATATCTTTTACTATAAACTCACCAAAGGGTAAAAATGGATTTAAAAAGTTGTAGGTGGATGGAAATAATATTACATATTGAGGAAACATGGATGTGGATGATAAAATACACCCTAGTAAATTTCAAAGTATAAACAATCTCGGATAAAAATGAGATTGTGATATTTTCCCTTACCTTAGGTCCGATTTGCTTCGAAAGTGTCTGAACCTCCTGTATAATGATTTAAATAATGTTATTGACTTATTAAAGAATCATAATTATTGTTATGATATCATATATGGTCATATTCTTAGTTTCTTAGTAGTAATATTTCATTGCCACTTGTTATTCGGGTGTTTATAATTTTTTGTTCTTATGCATGTTTGGTCGAATAAATTCTTATTCTTCTCTTTAGGTTATAGATACCTCATTTCCAGAATGGTATTAGTGTAATATATATCATATTCATTCATTCAATTCATTTATATAATCATTATGAAATGAAGATCATGTAGAACGAGTCGTATCACATCGTGGAGACGGTATTCCATACGTACGCACGAGTGATGATATCATTCCTATGATTGTGGAATTGCATTGGAGTGTATGTATACTATTTAAGAATCAATATCAATTTATAATAGTCATATATAGTCATTATTTACACCATTATACCCATCCAAGTATGGTGGTGGTCGAAAATAGATTACACCACGGTGTGAAGACAGTATTCTGTACGTACGCACGCGCGGTGATTTATTTTTCCGTAGGATGGATAGATGGTGAAATAGGGTTGTTTCATACTTATAATAACATATCAGTATGTGAGTGATATTGAAGTTATTAATTCATAATGAAACAACTAAATAATAAGAAGTGGAAGAAGAAATAAAGATGAACGAATCGGTAACGGATATTACCTCTTCTTTGAAGTACTTCTTTGATACCTCCTTTTAGGGCACTAAAATAGGTCTTTGATGAAGACCAAAACCTCTAGTTTGTTTCTAGGGATGTGGAGAGGAGAAATTGTCAGGTGTTGGCCAATCATGAAGGCTCAAAGTGGTGTGAGGAAGAGGGGGAGGAGGTTCCCTTTTATAAGAGAGGAGAGGGGCACCTTTGGAATAAATAAAAATAGTAATTTATTATAAAGCCAAATTCGGTTTTTAATAGCTCCAAATTGAAATATTACGAAGATAAGGTGGGTAGGGGTCGAAATACTCTCATAAAATAGAATTTATACAAGTTTATGTATCAATTTTAACCTTATCATTTAGATTTAACTTTAAGTTAGATAATTTAACTTTTACCGTGTCTTCTGGTTTTCTTATACTATAAGGTTAATAAACATAATATATCAAGCCAAACGAAACCCAAGATGTTTATTATTCATATATATAACCTTATCTATGTCATTTGGACGAATCTTAGATTTTTAGGAATAAACTAACAATTAATAATATAATATTTGTTTTAAAAACAATTTTATGTCAATTTTGACACTATTTAGTAATTGATTTTTGTGAAAATCATAACAGTATGATTAGTTCAAACAAAGTTAATTATATCAATACTAACATGTCAAATTAACCTATAAAATTAGTTTAATTCATAAAAAGCCTCGAATTACATTAAATTTGGGTATTTATAACATCAATTATGTCAATATTTCATTAATAAGATAATTACTACATCATCGTTGTGTCATAAATAAATTAAATTATTTAACGTCTAAAAATTACAAATAAAATACCATTATGTAGGAAATATTTTTATCTTTCTAATTAATATTTATATTCGAATTTATCTCATGTATACCCCCATATTAAAAATGATTTACTTATTAAACATTGATTTTAACTATTTAACCCTTCATTAAATAAATTAATATTAAATGTCCTAATCTAATCCATGTAGGCCTAAATGGTCATATTTTATTCCTAAGGTTGTTTTTTGTTGAATTAAACTTGTCCAATAGAATTAGGACATGTGTTAGGGTAATAATAATATCATTTTTACCCTTAATTACCCTATTTACTTTTAACCGTGGTAAATAAAAGTAAGAAGTTACTATTCACCAAAAAATATTTTCATCTCATTGAACCACATTTTAGTCCTTGATATTAACCGTGGCTCTTTGATTTTCGAAATTCCACTCACATAAGCGGTAAAATTATGTATTATGAAAAATTCAGTTTTTTTAACTACCACTTAGTGGTTTCACTATTCATAAAAAATTGAATGTTTTCAGAAAAATACCAAAATTTCACCCTAGGCTAACTTCAATATTCTGAATCCAAAAATGAAGTCCATTTTGAAAAATAAAAATTACAAAATTTCAAAAAGTGGTTATTACTATTCATAACGGCTAGTTTTAATAATATTTTAATAGCATATCGTTGTTTAGTGAAACTCGGTATTGCGTACGACGCAAGCTATCGAGGAAGGCTGCGATTGCGTGGAAAGAAATCCAATCTAGTGTTGTGTGTAGTAAAAGATTCTTTTATGATTTATATAACATAAAAACAAAAAATTTCTCATAATAGTCTCGGGCGTTACATTCTACCACCCTTAAAATGAATTTTGCCCTCGAAATTCGTCACTTTGTCACAAACACATGAGGATACCTCTCCCTCATCATATCCTCAAGCTCCCATGTAGCTTCATCTAATTGGTGGTTCCTCTATAAAACTTTCAAAAATCGTGTGTTCTTTCTTCGTAGGAATTTTTCACTACGATCCAGAATCCTTATCGGCTGTTCTTCATAAGAAAGATCTTGCTCCAGTGGTACAACTTCTGAGCTAAGTACATGTTAAGGATCAGGTATGTACTTTCTCAGGAGAGATACATGGAACACATCGTGAACTTGAGAGATATTCGGTGGAAGTGCCAATCAGTAAGCTACCTTCCCAACACGATCCATTATTTCGAAAGGACCGATATATATAGGGCTAAACTTCCTCTTCTTTCCAAATCTCCCGACTCTCTTCCAGGGAGATATTCGTAAGAACACATTATCACCCACTTCAAACTCTAGGTCTTTTCTTCGGTTGTCGGCATAACTTTTCTATCGACTCTAAGCTGCTCTTTTGTGTTGTTGAATAGATCTGACCTTTTCTGCCATTTCATCAACTAGATCAGGTCCTAATAGCTTTCTTTCCACAACATCATCCCAGCAAGTTGGAGTCCTGCATTTCTTTCCATAGAGAGCTTCATAAGGAGCCATCTGAATACTGGAGTGAAAGCTATTATTATAATAAAATTCCACCCAAGGTAGGTGTTGATCCCAACCACCTTTGAAATCCATAGAGCAAGCTCTCAATATATCTTCTAGGGTTTGAATTGTTCTCTCAGACTAACCGTCTGTCTAAGGATGATAAGCCGTGCTGAAACTCAACTCTGTATCCAGAGTATGCTGAAGACTTCGCCAGAACTTCGAGGTAAATCTCGGATCCCGATCGTATATAATAGAAATTGGTACTCCATGCAATCTTACCACTTCCTTTACATATATCCTGGCAAGCTGATCAAAAGAGAAATCCTATCTAATATCAATGAAGTGTGCAGACTTGGTAAGACTATCAACTATGACCCAGATAGCATTATTGGCTTTGGATGTTTTAGGAAGTCATGTGACAAAGTCCATAGTGATGTTTTCCTATTTCCATTCTGGTATGGGTAATGGTTGAAACATCCCCTTTGACTTATATCTCTCAGCTTTAACTTGCTGACAAACCAAGCATCGAGAGACATATTCAGAAACATCTCTTTTCATGCCATCCCACCAGAAGTACTCTTTTAGGTCCATATACATCTTCGTGCTTCCAGGATGAATAGATAATGAAGAACTATGAGCCTCATCTAGAAGCTCCTTCTTTAATTCCTGGATGGGAGGAACACAAAACCGATTCCTGAACTTTATTATCCCATCACAATCAAGGTTGAATTCAGGAACATTTCTCACCTTCTTTTGTAACTCAACATCTTCTTTCTGTGCCTCTTTAATCTTCACATGTATAGATGGTTGAACATTCATTTGAGAAAGATACAATTTTTCCCCTTCCATTATAATTCCAAGATCCATCCTTTGTAAATCCATAAATATTGGATCTTTTTTGATCCTCAACATTGATAAAATGGCATGGTCTTGTCGACTTAATTCATCTGCCACCTTGTTTGCTTTCCCAGGGTGATAATGGATTGAGAAGTCAGAATCCTTAATCAGCTCCAACCATCTTCTTTGACGCATATTCAGCCTCTTTTGTGTGAAAATATACTTTAAAATTTTATGATCAGTATAAATATCACACCTTTCACCATAAAGATAATGCCTCCAAATCTTTAATGCAAAGATTACTGCAGCTAACTCCAAATCATGTGTTGGGTAATTTTGGTCATGGATTTTCAACTATCGTGAGGCATAAGCTATCACCATATCACTTTTCATAAGAACACACCCCAATCCCTTCTTGGATGCATCACTATAGATCACAAACCTTTCTCCACTACAGGACAGTGTGAGCACATGTGCCCTGGATAACCTTCTTTTCAACTACTTGAAATTCTCTTCACATTTCTCCGTCCAGACAAACTTAACTCCTTTCCGAGTCAACTTGGTGAGTGGATTAGATAATCGTGAAAAATCTTTCACAAAACATCGATAATATCCAGCCAAACCAAGAAAACTTCGGATCTCAGTTACTGTTGTTGGTCTCGACCTTCTTTTGATAACCTCTGTTTTTGTTGGATCCATAGATATCCCCTCTTTTGAGATTATGTGACCCAAAAATGAAACTTTTTGAAGCCAAAATTCGCACTTGGTAAATTTGGCATAAAGCTTATCCTTTCTCAGGGTCTTCAATATAATTCTCAAGTGATCTTCATGTTCTTCCTTTCTCTTTGAATAGGCAATAATATGGTATATAAAGACTACCACAAATTGATCAAGATAGTTTCTAAAGTCCCTATACATCAGATCCATGAAGATAGCAGGGGAATTAGTAAGACCAAATGGAATCACTATAAATTCATATTGTCCATACCTTGTACAGAAAGCCATCTTTGGTATATCTTGAATTTTGACCCTTAATTGATGATACCCTGAACGAAGATCAATCTTGGAAAATTATTGAGCTCCGCGTAGTTGGTCAAATAAGTCATCAATGCGTGGGAGAGGATATTTGTTCTTGATAGTGATCTTGTTAAGTTCTCGATAATCAATGCAGAGTTTCATTGATCCATCTTTCTTCTTAACAAATAGAACAGGTGCTCCCTAAGGTGACACACTAGGGCATATGAATCCCTTATCAATATTCTCTTGGAGTTTCTTCTTCAATTCCTGTAACTCAATTGGGTCCATTCTATAAGATGTCTTTGAAATAGGAAAAGCACCCGGTTCGAGTTCTATTGAAAACTCAACTTCAAGATTTGGTGGAAGACTCGGTAATTCCTCCGGAAAGACATCATAAAACTCCCGTACAATGGGCATATTATTAATCGTGAGTTTCTCACCAACCATTTGAGATAAATAACCTTCCTTTAGTGGAATCAAGACCTATGAGGTGGAAGGAATTTCCACTGGAAGGTTATGTTCATCCATGCATTGATAGACAATCATAGATTGATCTGGAATATGAAATGTGACTTCCCTTCTTTGGAAATTGATATGAGCTCCATATAAAGAAAGACAATACATGCCAAGAATCCAATCAAATTCCACTATAGGAAGGATCACAAGATTTGCAGGATGCACTTTCCCACAATCTTCGATCGGAGATGAATTATAAACTTTTGATGCGACTGTTGTGCCATTAGGTTTTGTCACAGCTAACTCAACATCTAATTTTCGAGGTAATACGATGATACCCTTAAAAAATTCTTCATAAATAAAAGAGTGGGTGGATCCAGAATCAAATAAAACATTTTCTACTTTGTAGTGGATGGTAAGTGTACCTTTCACCACATCGTTATCGTACTCCACATCGCTGATAGAAATTGCATGTGACTTTCCTTTTTCTTTAGCATTAAGAGTTTGTTGAGGTTGGCCATCATCATCAACCCTTGGATTAGGGAATTTATTGGCATAATGACCCATCACCTTGCACTTGAAACATTGAAGTGTAGTAGGTTCATTCTGTGTATCCCTTCCTTTGTTTGCATCATTAGACATCTTCTTCCCATCATCGCGGCATTCAAATTCCCGATGAACTTCCTTTCCACATTTGATACACTTACTTGTCCCTTTAAGACAACTCCCTCCATGTTTCTTTCCACACTTTGAGCATAAGGGAAAGCGCATCTTCTTTTCAGTGCACTCTTTAGATTTTCCTTTGAATTCTCCTCTTCTTATCAAACCCATATGACTGATGGGTTACTCCAATCTCCATCTCAACATTGAGAGCACATCGAACGATTTCCTCGTAGCTATTGAAGTCTCTTATGGCTATGGCCCTTCGAATAATTGGTTTTAAGCCACTAAAGAATTGATCTATCTTACTCTCACGTTGGATAATAATACCAGAATCATACCTTGCAAGTCTTGTAAAATTTGCTTCATAGGTACCAACAGATTCATCATCCTTTTGCTTCAGTTCAAGAAACTCTTTCTCTATCTTTGTTCGGATAATACAAGGGAATTACTTATTGAAAAATATGTTCTTGAACTCATCCCATTCCATGGACTCAATTTCATCCCATTACCTCGTATTCTTAATAAGATTCCACCATTGATCAACATCACATTCCAAACGATACACTGCTAAGATGACTTTATCATGATCCAAACATTGAAGAACTGAAAATATCTTTTCAGTAGTACCAATCCATTGTTCAGAAAATAATGGATCAGTAGACCCGCTGAATGAAGGAGGACGCTGTCTCATGAAGGATTCAACAGAATGTTTCTCCTTGCTTTGCTCGTTTGGAAGTCCTGCATGATTCATAGCTTGAGAAAGTTGTGTGATCATGGATACAAGATTTTTCATTCCAGCTCCCATCACGCATGGTTGCTCAGGGAGACAATCATTGCATTTCCCGTCGCATTCCGCATTAACACGGTTTATTTGGGTTCCATCCATTGACTAAAACCAAGAAGAATAATGTGAGCAACACTAATTATAATAGGAAAACCACATAATCAAGAATAATATTTCACACTTAAGGTATTATACTAGGTTATTCATGGCCATTTCTAAAACACTAAGATTGTGTTCTATGATTAGAATTATCTTTAGGGTTCTTACTAAGGCTTTCACATCCTAGTTTCCAATGGTTGACTATACCTTTCCTCTGATACCAACTATAACGACCCACACTTTATATACATTGTTAATACTTCAAAATTGAAGCATAATTATTACAACATATAACAAAACCACGAAAGGATAGTATAGGTATAGTGTCTTTAGAAACTGGGAAACATAAACAACTGGTTCATAAAGCGTCTACATTGTCTCCCATTTATTTCATCATATCTATAGTCCATTTTGGCATATCTTACTTAATAACCGTCTTCCTGACCTAGGGAATGAAAACACACAAAAGGGTGATCTCAAATGCTAATTAAGGGTAAACAAAAGAAATATCAATCACATCTTATTCATAATAACATAACTATTGGAAATCTTAACTTACAAAACAGAGCATAATTTAATAACATGGGATAAATCATAGTAGTGAAATGGAATCCCAATAATGATAACATAAAACATGAAACATTGTGTCATACACACATTATCATAGAGAATCATTTCTTATTAGTCAAGACTCACTGCCCAGACTATATTATTGGACAAAGTCCCATTCTGAACCGAGTTCACTCCTCGTTTCAGTCCTGTTTCACTGAACCGGTATGACCTACCGTTCCAGCCATGTCTATCTCATGAGATATAAAATCTTTACCCAATGCATTGGAGGGAGATTTAGGTCCCTCCAATCTCATAATGATACCATTCTTATGTGTGCCACAAAATCATAAATCATACATCATTGCATAACCCATGTAATAAAAATGGGATTCTTAAACAACATGACATCATAAAACAATTCATATAAGACAAAAGAATTCATAAAAATAATTCCATCACAAAATAATAAAATAAATGTAATTATAGGGATAGAAACAGAACCCTATATTATCTTAGATGGAAAATAATTTTTATAAAACACTTCAACTCCATTCTTGAGGAAAATATCCTTTCTACATCAAAAACATTTTCCTTTCTTAACATGTCATAAAATTTTAAACTAAAAAATTTGATTAGAAATAAATTTGAAAACTTGTAAAGGAAGCTTCTTGAAAATAATGTTTTAAAAATCAATTCATTCCGTATAAGTTAAAAAACATTCTTCTCGTACTTTTGTCGGAAAAGTCAAAAAGTACCTCGTACGAAAAATGACAAAAGATTCCTTTCATAACTTTTACTATAAACTCAAAAAAGGGTAAAAATGGATTTAAACAATTGTAGGTGGATGGAAATAATATTACATATTGAGGAAACATGGATGTGGATGATAAAATACACCCTAGTAAATTTCAAAGTATAAACAATCTCGGATAAAAATGAGATTGTGATATTTTCCCTTACCTTAGGTCCAATTTTCTTCAAATGTGTCCGAACCTCCTGTATATTGATTTAAATAATGTTATTGACTTATTCCAGAATCATAATTATTGTTATGATATCATATATGGTCATATTCGTAGCTTCTTAGTAGTAATATTTCATTGCCACTTGTTATTCGGGTGTTTATAACTTTTTGTTCTTATGTGTGTTTTGTCGAATAAATTATTATTCTTCTCTTTAGGTTATAGATACCTCATTTCCATAATGGTATTAGTGTAATATATATCATATTCATTAATTCAATTCATTTATATAAACATTATTAAATGACGATCATGTAGAACGAGTCGCATCACATCATGGAGACGGTATTCCATACGTACGAACGAGTGATGATATCGTTCCTATGATCGTGGAATTGCATTGGAGTGTATGTATACTATTTCAGAATCAATATCACTTTATAATAGTCATATATAGTTATTATTTACAACATTATACCCATCCAAGTAAGGTGGTGGTGGAAAATAGATTACACCACGGCGTGGAGACGGTATTCCGTACGTACGCACGCGCGATGATTTCTTTTTACGTAGGATGGATAGATTGTAAAATAGGGTTGTTTCATACTTATAATAACATATCATTATGTGAGTGATACTGATGTTATTACTTCATAATGAAACAACTAAAGAATAATAAGTTCAAGAAGAAATAAAGATGAAAGAATCGGTAACGAACATTACCTCTTCTTTGAAGTGCTTCTTTGAGACCTCCTTTTAGGGCACTAAAATAGGTCTTTGAATAAGACCATAACCTCTAAGATGTTTCTAGGGAAGTGGAGAGAAGAAATTGTAAGGGGTTGTCCGAGCTTGAAGGCTCAATGTGGTGTGTGGAAGAGGGGGAGGAGGTGCCCTTTTATAAGGGAGGAGAGGGGCACATTTGGAATAACTAAAAATATTATTTTATTATAAAGTCAAATTCGGTTTTTAATAGCTCCAAATTGATATATTTCTAAGATATGGTGGGTAGGGGTCGAAATCCTCTCATCCAATAGAATTTAGACAAGTTTAGGTATCAATTTTAACCTTATAATTTAGATTTTACTTTAAGTTAGATAATTTAACTTTTACCGTGTCTTCTTGTTTTCTTATACTATAAGGTTAATAAACTTACTATATCAAGCCAAACGAACCCCAAGTTGTTTATTATAAATATATATATAACCTTATCTAAGTCATTTGGCCGAACCTTAGATTTTTAGTAATAAAATAACATTTAATAATATAATATTTGTTTTAAAAACTATTTTATGTCAATTTTGACACTATTTAGTAATTGATTTTTGTGAAAATCATACCAGAATGATTAGTTCGAACCAAGTTAATTAAATCAATAATAACATGTCATATTAACCTATAAAATTAGTGTAATTCATAAAAAGTCTCGAATTAAATTTATTTGGGTAATTATAACATCAATTATGTCAATATTTCATTAATAAGATAATTACCGCATCATTGTTGTGTCATAAATAAATTAAATTATTTAATGTCTAAAAATTACAAATAAAATAAAATTATATAGGAAATATTTTTATATTTATAATGAATATTTATAGTCGGATTTATCTTATGTATAAACCAATATTAAAAATTATTTACTTATTAATCATTTTTTAAACTATTTAACAGTTCTTTAAATAAATTAAAAATAAATGTCCTAATCTAATCCAAGTGGGCCTAAATGGTCATATTTTATTCCTAAGGTTGTTTTTGGTCGAATTACAATTGTCCAATATAATTAGTACATGTGTTACGGTAATAATAATATCATTTTCCCCCTTAATTACCCTATTTACTTTTTACCGTGGTAAATAAAAGTAAAATGTTACTATTCACAAAAATTATTTTCATCTCATTGAACCACATTTTAGTCCTTGATATTAACCGTGTCTCTTGGATTTTTGAAATTCCACTCACAGAAGTGGTAAAATTATGTTTTATTAAAAATTCAGTTTTTTAACTACCACTTAGTGGTTTCAGTATTCATCAAAAATTGAAAGCTATCAGAAAAATACAAAAAATTTACCCTAGGCTAATTTCGATATTCCGAATCCAAAAATGAAGTCCATTTTGAAAAATAAAAATTATAAAATTTCAAAAAGTGGTTATTACTATTCATAACGTCTAGTTTTAATAATATTTTAATAACATATCGTTGTTTAGTGAAACTCGGTTTTGCGTACGACACAAGCTATCGAGGAAGGACGTGGTTGCGTGTAAAGAAAGCCAAGCTAGTGTTGTGTGTAGTAAAAGATTCCTTTGATGATTTATATAACATAAAAAAAATATTTCTCATAAAAGTTTTGGGTGTTACATAGACACTCTTTAAAAAAGGTAAAGAGTTATCTTCATATGAAGAAGATTTATAATGTTAAGAATTATAATATCTATCATCAGTATAATATATATTCAATGATACATTAGTAATAGATTAAACTTTATGTAACTTGTCTATTAGACATTGATTTTCAATGGGATGTTTTTCTTGTAGACTAATATTAATTTAAATAGAATTTTCATACTACGATGATTCATCTGAAGAGTCACAACCACTAGCACTCAACATGTTATTTGATTTCACATCTTTCTTAGTCTTAGTATTTTTATACCTCTTTCCTTTTATCTCTGAATTATTTTCCTTCTTGTATTTTCTTTTAAGCATGGGACAATCAATCCTGATGTATCTATCTTTTTTGCATTCATACCATGTGACTTCCTCATCATTCTTGTCTTTTCATTATATATTCTTATATTTTTAATGAAAGTCTTTATTTCCAACTATCTTGTACATCCTTCAAGAAAGGTTAACTAATACATTTTTAGAATGTTCACTTTCACAAGACTGAGATTGAAATGTGACTTTTTTAGACTTATATCTTGTAACCCTTTCATGATTATTGAATTTAGTATTAGTAAAGGGTATACTTCCATTTCCATTCTACTTTTTATTCATATTAGCATATCTTTTCATTCTTGTCTCATTTTGAAAAAGAGTTCCAAAACGTTCATCAACTGTAATATTGGAAACTTTCTTGTTCACATCAATGGTTGTTTCTTTGGATTCCCACTCATTAGGCTTGATATCAATTATCATGTCTACAATAACTTCATCATCATGACCATTATCTCCCAAATATTGAAGAATGCTGAAAATGATTATTAATCATTATTGTACATTGAAAATTTACTCTCTATAGAGAAATAATAATCTATGATAATCAGCTCATAACATTGCTATTCTAGTTTCTATCACATTATATGTTCCAAAATGCGTAACTTCATGTTTCTTCAAAATTCAGATTATAGCTTCATAAGAAGATATTTCTATCTATATGTTCCTGGACATAGAACACCACAATTTACTTCATACCTTATAATTTTATTGATATTCTAATTTATCATGATTGGTGAAGGTTTTGACTTCCGTTTCTAGAATATTTTAGTAACCAGTAAGCATAAAAAATTATCTACTCTAGTGTTGATAAAAATTTCATTCTATCTCTATAGTACACTAAATCATAACCGTAAAAAATTGGAGGTTTGGTAGGATTATGATTTTCAATCGAATCAACATGCATTCATGATATTAAATAAGAAAATAATTTTCCACAAAACATGTTAATAGAAAATGATTATAAACCAAAATAAATATCTCTATACAGAAAAATGAACAAGAAAAGTTATGAAAGAAAATTAAGAACAAGGAATACTTGAGAAATATAACATATATGTGAATATAAGTATTTTATTGACCACCTTTGATAGAAATTGTAGGATCAAAATATTATATGTATATTCTAAATTACAAGAGGGGGTGAATTGTATGTTTAAAAACTTATATTTTTTACCTTAAAAAATCTATGTTTATCTGATTTATAATAGGCAAATTAAAAAACACTAAAATAGTTACATGAGGAAAACATTCTTAGGTTTTTGAAATATGTTTCAGAAATAAAACGTATGAAAAGTTTTCTTAGGAAAATAATATACCTTAAAGTGTATAGAATCTTACTATCAAGGTATGTAAATTACCAGAAAGTATATGAATTTTATGATTTCATCTATTTTCAAAATAAAACAGAAATATAACACGAGGAAAAATAACTAAAAAGTATGAAATATTTTATCCCAAAGAGATGGGTATCCAAAAATCATTGATAAACATCACTTGATTTAAACTTTCAAAAAATTTTGTCTTACCCACACCGGGGTAGGTCCTCAATAGGAATATTAGAATCTATCCCGATGTCCTTGCAAGCCCTCAAACATTATATTAGTCAGCACCTCTGCATTTTAATCCCCCTATGTTCTCCAATATTAAGGTAGTCAGAACCTCTATCCTCTTATCCCTGCAATCCCTCGATTTTACTCAGCAATAATCATAGTCCCATGAAGAAAGACGAATAAGATGTTCATTACTGAACATGATGTTCATTAAACACACAGATCATGAGAGTTGTTTCTCTCTCCAGAAATCATTTCAGAGTATCAGAACATGTAAAATCTTGGTTGATCAACAGATTATTATGAGATTGTTTAAATGAGCTCCAATTTATAACCAAAACATTATCGTTCGGTTCCCCCTCAAATGTTCATATTTTACCTCAAATCCCATATGGAACTGTACATGTGTCACTCAACTAATGGTAAGTCAAACTCAGATTGATAAACATCATTTCATAATAATAACATGTGAAAGGAAAATGTATTAGCTTAACAAAATATGAAAATCATGAACCTAAGGAAAAAATAGGCTTCAAAATCAAATAATATAAATTATTATATCTTATATAAAATGAATATTTGGTCCATATTTTTCATATAATTAAGAATCTGATTTCTGTAGATTCCAGAGTATGAATTCCAATGAATTCTATGCCTGAATTTTGAGGAAATATGAGTCGTAATTCTAAGGCATCCAGATTCTGAATTCTGAGGAATTGGGTACCAAAATTCATAGGAATTTGGATTCTGAATTGGTAAGAATTCGGAGTATGAATTCCATGGAATTCAGAATATGAATTTTGAGGAATTTTGCATCTAAATTTCAAAGAACATTGAGCCTATATTCCATAGAATTCGGATTCAGCATTTCATAGAATTCAGAGTCCAAATTTTATAGAATCAAAATCCGAATTTCATCGAATTATGAGTGTGAAATTTAGAGAAATCAATGTTTGAATTTCAAATAATTAAAAGTCCAAATTACAGAGAATTTGAAGTCTGAATTTTGTAGAATTCAGATTCTGAATTGTAGAGAAATTTATAACTGAATTTCTGATAATTTGGATTCTAAATATCAGAGAAATCCGTGTCTGAATTTCAATGAATTAGGTGTTTGAAAATAGAAAACATTACATTCAAGAAATTATATGATTTTGAGGTTTTAGATAAATATCCAAATTTTTGACATAATAATAAAATTTTTATTATTATGATAAATTAGAAAATGAGATAATTAAAAAAGGTAAAAATAAAAATATATATAGAGAAGGGAAATTATCCATAATAAAATTGTTTTTTAGGAAATATAAGTTACCTTACGATAATGTGTTTTTTATTTTCAAATATAGTGGAATTTAAATGTCATAATGAAACCTTATTAACTCAACATAATTAAGTCCAAGAGAAAAAGAATGTTTAACAACCTACTACTAATAGATGAGGTTATTGATGATGAATACTTTATAGAAGTTAGAGTATTAGATGTAACGTTTTTAGATGATATATTACACGGATTTCATACTTGCGGTTTAATTAAAATATTTAGCCATAGTAAAAGTACTTTTTTATGGAAAAAGATATTACAAGTAATTTAGATACATTATAAAGAACATGGATGATATTATTCATGGATTATTTGTGGAAGAATTATTATAACTGATAGATGTTTTTACAATTCATTGAGATATTTTATGAGTATGAAAAGCACTATAGCTCTCAATTAATAAAAACCCTAATAAATATAAAATTTCTAATATGTTAATTAGTATATAATCATTAAAATAAGATAAAAACCAGATATATCACATTGTCAGTACTGATATTATTATTGATCATTTTAATACCATTTTATGCGCATTTTATTAATTTTTTATACATTTTTATAATGGTGATGTGTGTTGTGGGTGGTTAAATAGATTTATAAATAATAATACCGAAAAGAGTTAGAAAAATATAAAGTGTGAAAAATAAATTTTTTTAATTTTTGTCATTTTTTTCATGCCTAATTTTTTCCCATATCAGTGTGACTATATGATCCACTGATACTATCATGCTATGTCATAAAATAAGTTTCCTACTATTGGATCAATAGTTTTAATAGTTATTTAACTATTACACATGATTTGAATTATCTTAGTGTTATAGAGATTCCCCCACTAATGAAAAGGATGAATCACATTTTAGGTAATCCATTGAAGTTTGAACAAGAACAATGGAAATAATGATTCAAAAATATGGTCTGATGTCAGAGTAGATAAATTTTAAAAATTAGTATAATTTGGATCCACCCAACTATAAGATAATATAGTTAACTGGTATTCTAATAAACCCTTAAAGGTTATATACCATGATTATTTTTGATGAATCTATATAGAGTATGAATATATTGATAAAATTATACTAATTTCCTAGAAAACAAGGATTATACAAAAAAATTTCTATTGAGGGGTGAGGCCTAGAATTATATTGCTCGTTGATACATTAGTGGGGATAATGAGATAGATTAGTTTGGGAAATATTTTGTAATACTAACCATTTATTATAATGAATTTTCCTTAGTCCATCGTGGTTACAATTAACTATTATATATTAAAAATGAGGTCTTTATGGTTTCAATTATCTTTAGTATCTTGGAAGGTGACCATGATGGGTTGAATCAGATTTCATGCATTATGGATTCCTTTACTATTAAATAAAATATTTTTACCTTGTTGGTTATTTTAATCATTTTTTATACACGCATATATGTAAGGATTATTTAAATAGTTATATAAAATTATTTCATTACTGTTTATTCCTGACATAGTTTTCATGCCTTGTTTATTCCATTTTCACAATTTCCATATTATAGTAGTAAATAACTGTTTTTGGAAACGCTTTTGTTGTTATACTATTCCCCAAGTAACCATGAAGGTTAATTTGACCCATTTCAAGGGAATTAAAAGGGAATTAATACAGTATCTTGAATATATCATGTCACACAGTGAAAGAGTTTGGTTTGCGGAAAAATATCCATTTGAGGTAGGATTGATTTTATTATATTAATGATTTCTTATATCCTTAAAACTATAAACCTAAAAGGTCATGGGAATGTAATTGGTATAGTATTATCCATAGATCATTTAATTATCAATGAATATGTTAATAATAACATAGTTGGTCTCAATCCCATATGATTTTTAACATTGGATCCAGGAGAGTAGGTTTGGTGCCATATAATTTGAATAAAAGAAAGGTTTAGATAACATTATAGTTATGTTTTATTTTTATTTATGGATTGTTTAATTTTTTAGATACTATCATGGGTTAATTAATTTAACGGTGGTTATAAATTCAAATGAATATTTCCATTTTGTGATCATTAAAAGTTGGGTTTTATTGTTTTTAATGATATATTCAATGTCATTTATTTTGTTGTATAAAGAGTAAATGATTGTGGTATGTATTATCCAAATTTTTAATATATGTTTTACTATGAGGATTCTTTGAATTATTTAGAATTATCAGTATTATATTTTGTCAGACATAATCTAAATGGTATAGAAACCCCATATAGTTGGTATGTTATTTTTTGGTGAGGATGATATTGTTATTTGGTATAATTTTTAGTGGATTTTACTAATATAAGATTAATTATAAAGATAAGATTGATGTTTGGAATATTATTTAATGATAAATTGATTAAATTTATATCACTGTAAGTTCATTTTATTTTAGGGAACATTACATGATTAAGTTAGAAATTCAAAAGTATTGGGCACTATGTGATCTCATTAATTTAGTATTTTAAATGACATTTTATAAAAACGATTTATATAGATGGGATAAAAGTTATATTCATGAAAATAAAGCATATTTTGTGTTTATAATATAGTGGAGAAGATATATTATTATTAAATATTAGCTATTTTTGATAGGAAGGTAAATATTATTTTTAGAGAGAAAATGTTTATTTATTCATCTTGATTTCATATGTTTGGTACAAACCATAATAAATTTTATTTATTTATATTTTCTTTCACAATTTATCATCCATCATTATGTTCCTTATTACAACATATAATATTTCGGTGGGAGGATAATAACGTAATTTTTTTTTGAAGTGTAAATATTTCATATTAAACCTGTTAAAAAGGGAAAGTTATATTTATTTTATCAATTTTATTTTCCTAGAAACAATTTTGAAATAAAAACAGTTATTTATTTCAACATATATGTATTTATTTAATCTTACACCCTATATATATATATTCCCTTTATAGTTATTTCTTTCAATGAAAAATTATCAGATATTTTTTAAAAAAAATTGGTTGTTCAAAATCCATTTTAACTTCATGGAATAAATTAGGAATTTCATTATTTATATAATTTATAATCATGTTCTTATCATAAAAGATATTAAATATTAACGATTTAATTTTTATGATAGGGGATAATGTTACAGAACATGCATTTTTAGGAAAAGCCCACTTTTAATGTTTATTCATAACTATGGTTATGTATTTTAATATATTATAATCGTTTATTTTTGTTTATATCATGTAAAAAAATTCATTTATTCAATTAGAAAATTATTTTCCAATTTGAATAATTATTTTTACTCTGGGAATTTTTTTTAATTTAAATGATAATAGTATATTACAAAAATGAAAACATATTGTTGAAATATTTAATGAATTATTTCATTATTATATATATTATAAGCGTTAATTGAAAAAAATAATATTTAAATTTATCATATAAATATTTCCATCAAAGATGAAATAAGAATTTTTTTAATAAAGAATATTATTGTATTATAAATATTTACTTTTTCAATGTTTTATATAATTTTATAAAAAAGTAAAACTAAAAAATTTTATAATTTATATTTGATAAAATCATATTTATTTTTAGTATTACAAGTCCAAAATTAAATGAGGTTGAACTCATGGAATTTTTTCTAAAAGTTTTATTTTAGATTAAATTGAAAAAATACACTTTTAACAAATACTGTATCATTTATGATATAATCATGATATAAGAATGACATACAAATTTGTACAACCATTTTAATGACTAAATATTTTCTATTGAACAAAAGTGTGCATTTAAATAACCATTCTTCAAATTTAGATATCTTTGTTTGACATTTTAGAATCTAATATATATGGTACAGTATGAAATAAATATAAATTTGATCAATTTTAATTAATTAAGTATTTGTAATATTAAATTTTGTTTTGGAATAGTCTGAAATTTATATAACCATCACAATTTTAATCATAAACACAAAAAAATAATGGAAGTAAAAATAGTTTATAATAAATGGAATAAGAACGTAAAAATAATTGTTTTGATTTAAAATATTTATATCAAGGAAATTGTAATTATTATTATTTTTCTTATATTAAATTATTCTGAATCAGATTTAATAATAGCAGGATATAAAATTTATTTCTTTATTTTAAATAAATATTTGTCAATTGGGTATTAAGTATTTTTTAACTTTTAGGCATGAAAATTATTTACAACAATAAAAAATGAGTTTGTATAGTAAATCCTAAAAAGAGATAAATGTTTTATCTAATGTTTTAACATCATAAATGAAGAAAAATATCACTAAATGAGTTTTTCGAGGATTTTTATCTATTCCCGAAATATTATATTCTTTAATTTTAAAATTTTCATCCATCATCCATGAATATTTCATTCCTTTTATATTCAGAAATATGTATTTACAAAAACACTACCCCACACACTTTTAAAGGGGACAACCACCAATATTTATAATTTATACTAAAAAATTGAATCAATATATACTCAAAAATTTATAAATCCTAAATAATCAATCCAAATTCTATTATGCCAGTATGATCTAGGGAATACATTATTATCATCAAACCTCAGAATGATTTTTAGAGGAAATGAAAATTATTATTTATAAGTGATAACATATAATAATTATTTTCCTTTTTTATTATTAATAATTATACTTTTAATTTTGAATAAAATATATATTAAAATCTATGTGATATAATTATACTTCACTAATGATGATATAATCATAAAACAACTTCATAATCATACTCATGCATTGATTATATCATCTTCTTGTTTGTGGTAGTTGAACAGCCTATATGAACAGTGCAATAAAAATTTCCAGTAATGGTTTTGGAATAAAAACTAAAATTAAGATATGATATTAATAATAATTAATTAATTTATTATTTATTTTTAAATTTAATATTCTGATTTAATTAATTATTAAGTTATGAATGTTTTATCATTATAAATTACTAAAATAAGCACAATATATATATCATTATGTAGAACTATAAAAGAAACTATCGTGGAATGAGCTTTTAACATCATATGATATTTGAAAATTATATTCAGGTTTCTTGAATATTTTACAGATTAAGAACTCAAGAACATGGAATGATGAACAAAACCATTATATTGAAATGGGAAAATAAGAATAGATACAACTAAAAATCAATTATGAACAATAGTTAGAATGTCAAATTACTATATATTAGGTTTATATAAATTATTAGAAAAGTTACTATTAATATGAAAAAGGTTTTTAACTAGATTATTTATGAGTCTTATATTCTAATATAGTTGACTGAATCACGACTATGTTTTAAGGATTCCAATGTATGGATTTTCACTTATCCTTTATTTATCATTTGGATATGTTATATATTCACCAATATCAATAATTTTTTTTTCATATATAATTACTATGGATGTGTTTTAATTATAATAATACATAAATGAAACATATTTACAAGTCCATCAGATTTCAGCACTTTTAATTAGATTAGATCTAAATTTTATAAAATTTATAAGGTATTGTTGTCTCAAATTACATTATTATAGATAAGTTTTATACAGTCTTCATTTTTAAATTTATATTGTCTATATATTACTAATATGAATGACTATATCATTATAATATTTCTATTCATCGGATTTACTGTTCCATTTCAATTTTTTATAAGGCTTTTTAATAAAATTTTACAAATGTTTGAAGTGTTTCCTTTACAATCTCACTTATAGTTTGATTTTATTTTAGTATATGTACAAAAAATGGTGAACTAAATTTTAATTATTAATAGACTATCATATATACTCGTCCCTATTATTTATTTCTATGTTATACATGTTTATTATCATACGATTTCCCTCTTGTTCAAAATTTTACTAAAATCATACAATTACGTGAAACTAGCCATATATTATTATTATGTTCATGAAACATTTTCCGTTAAGTAAATATAATTTATATTTTCTTATAAATTTTATTTTCTATACCTTAATTATTTCATATTTTTTATTTTTATTAAATTTATTTTATTTAAAATTTTAAGAGGAATATTATTATTTTTTTCCATTTATTTCATAGCACAAATTCCTCAAAAATTTGTGGAAAGCGTAATTTTTTTGCAAATATCCATGAAATTATATTTTTTAACCTCATTATCCATTATTCTTAATGAAGGTAAAATTCCATGGTTTCATTTTTTTCAATGTAAACTAGATTTCAATTTTTATGAGTGCTTTTTATTTTTTGGAAATATTTAACAAAGAAATTATATTTCTTCATACATTCAACATAATTTTATAATACTATTGTTGAAGTAATTTTCTTATATTTTAACATCCATTATCTATTCTTGTTCATCAATAAGGATATTATCAAAATGTATCACTGACCACATTTCTCTAGAAACATATGATCAGGTTTTATGAAAATGTTTATGAAATATATTTATAGATTTTGGATTAATTAAGATATTAGAAATATTTTTATGTATATATTATTTAATTTGTTTAATATATTATATATCATTTAAACTATTTTGTTTTTTATTTCTAACTTGAAAAAATACACACTTCAATATATGATGTCAATTGGAAGGGTGCTTATAAATAATGCTATTCAACTTATTGTGTGGGAAAATATTGATATTACAAACAATTGTTATATTAATATAGATGATTATTTGTAATGCCTCGACCCCAATTACCCTGAGTCGGTGCATTAATACTTAACATTGGTATGATTACAAGGATTCAAGTCTCGAAGGACCGATCAGTTTACCATTTTTGGAAAATAGATTACATACATGAATTTTACATTACACTTTATAACATAAAAAACAACATAAATAATACTTTATGAACGCCATTATTCCCTTGTCTTAACCCTGCATATTAATCACAAAACATGTCATGGAATCCTTGGAAAATAAAACATAGAAAGGGGTGAGCTCAAATGCTTAGTAAGGGTAATCAATACAGCGGAAACATTCAAAAACATGCATAAATATTTAAGGCAATGTATACAACTAAAACAAAAGCCTTTTAAACTTGAACTTCAGTATAATATGATAGAAATAAAATGAAATAATGCCATTTTCTTATTCACATGGATATTCTAATAATTGAATAATCAAATGCAATATCAACAACCACGTTCATAACGATGGAATGCATAATGCCAGACAATCATAACCATATAGCCAAGGCCTCGTGCCAAGACTACAAATAAGATTTTGTCAAGGCCTCGTGCCAAGACACTAGTTTGTCTCATGAGACCTACCGATGCATCGAGGAGCTATAGCGGGCTCCACTCTTCACTTGTTATGTCTAATGCATTCCTTATATGAAAAGGTCTAAACATAACATAAGCATTCGTATTAAAACTATTAGAAGAAATGTCAATACTTTACCCATAAACCATGAATGGTATAAAAAGAACACATCCATGGTCAAACATATTACAAAACCTTAAACACAATATTTAAGATTTGTATCATGGTAAATCAACTTCAAATCAAATTAAAAATCAATTAATGAATTTTGACATTGATTAAAATGATTTGTAACACTCATTGAGAAAAATGCTTATTTTTCATGAAAACATTTAAAAGTCACACAATTTAGAAATGTAGTCATTTAATGAAATTTTTGAATCATTGTGTCTCATAACACATTGAAACTTTTGAAAGGAATTAATATTTTAAAAACATCCATGTCCATAAAAATAAATCCCTAAAATCCATTTTGAAGATATGGACATTAATGACAATGACTTAGAAGAATAAATATTTAAAACATTTGAGATGTTGTTTTAGTTAAAAATTTCCCTTAAAATAATCCTTTTTAAAACTATTTCATAAAACATTGAAATGGATAACAAATATGTCCCAGTAGATACTTACGTAAAAACAACCTCAGATAATAAAGAGATTGTGAAATTAACCCTTACCAATTTGGTAACGTACGAAACATACAACCCATGAGAGAGATATCATAAAATGAATATGTAAATGCACATAAACTAATGTGTATTACAAAATTAATACAATTATGGGAAGTACATACATCACACAAAAGTTAATAGTGGAAATATGTCATGAATCTCACAGGAATAAGGAGTGAGATGAAAACCCCTTACCTTGCACATTCCTTTAGTCGAGGGTACGTTTAACCTCATGTATGAAGACTATAGTATGTTATTAAATTATATCATTACAATATTAATATTTATTATATCACACATTATTCATTTATGAATTTATAATACCGATTTAATAATAATTTCCATATAATATTAATTTTTCGGGTAATAATCGCTTTATTTAGCGTACATATTTAAACTTGTTACTCTTGATTGTATCACATAGATCATGATTTAAATACTTCCAGAATATAAAACAGTATTTATTTATCATATATATTTAGAATATAAAAATTTATAATAGATGTATATATGAAATGAAAAACACAATTTATGGAGACGGTAGTCCGTACGTAAGCATAAACGTTGTTTCCGTTTTCATACAGTATTGAACGGAAGTAAGTGAATAAGATATATGTAAGTACATAAATATTTATATATATAAATATATATATCTCCAGTATCATTATTATGCCATATATTACATACTTATTAGTAATATATATTTTTATAATCGTCGATGAATGGTGAACTTGGAAATGAATCTCATCGCGTTGTGGAGACGGTAATTTGTACATACGCACGAGGGATAATATTATTATTTTGAAATTAATATAATATATAATTAGATGGTATATAATATATACATAATACTTATCATGTTATATTTATTATTTACATCAAATACACATCATTATTATACCCATCCAAATAGTAATGTATTGATTAACAATTACATCACGAAGTGGAGATGGTAAGATGTACGTACGCATTTATGGTGACATGTCATTCAAAGGGTGGATAGAATAATGAATTTATTTGTACCATAATTATAATAAAATCAAATTATATAGAGTATATAGGATTTATTAATTAATAATGGAAACAACAAAGAAAAAACAAATTTAAGAAGAAAGGAACTTGAAAGAGGGTGGTGAAATTATTACCTCTTCTTCGGGTTCTTCCTTTTGATTTGATAAAAAGGGATCCCTAGGTTCGCTTTATGATCAATATAATGACTCTATGATGATGGGAGGATATTTTAGAGGGTATTTTGGAAGGGTTTGGCCGAGCCAAATGTGTTTGAATGTGTGAATTAGATTGAAGGGTGAGTTCCCTTTTATAAGAGGGGTGAGGGGCACCTTAGGAAAAACATAAAATATTATTTTATAATAAATTAATATTCGGTTTATATTGGCCCCAAAGTTGATTATTTAAATTATATGGTGGGGATAGGTCTATAAAAACTCAACGAATAGGTTTTAGACAAGTTTAGGTTACCATTTTAAACTTATCATTTAGATTTAACTCTAAGTTAGATAATTAAACTTTTATCACGTCTTCTTGTATTATTACACTATATGGTTAATAAACATACTATAAACTGCAAATGGGACCCAAAATGGTTCTTTAATGACATTTATATTATTATATAATTAATTTTACCAAACAATATATTTTTAGGATCATTATATCAATTAATAATTTAATATCTGTTTTAAAAACTATTTTATGTCAATTTTGACCCTATTTGGTATTTGTTTTTTGATGAAACAATAAAAACTTTATTACTTCAAAAAAATACATTGAATCGATCCTGAAATGTCATATTCACCTAGAAAATTAGTTTATGTCATACAAAATTTGAAATTATATTTATTTTAATATTTATAATACCATTTATTGGATTCTTTAATGAATAAGGAAATTAAATCATCATCATTGTGTCATAAATAAATTTATTTATATAATGTATAAAAATTATAAATAAAATTCCACGAGGAAGGCGATATGTTTATCTTTATAATTAATATTTATAATCTAATTTATCTAATGAAAAACCCTATATTGAAAATGTTTTAGTAATTAAACATTGATTTTATATATTTTAATTATTCTTTGTATTAAATAATAATAAATGACTTAATCTAATCCATGTGGACCTAAATGATAATATTTTATTTCTAAGGTTGTTTTTGGTCAAGATATAGTTGTCTAATAGAATTAGGACACGTGTTAGCGTAATATTAATATCATTTTTACCCTTAATTACCCTATTTACTTTTAGTGGTGGTAAATAAAAGTAAAAAGATAATATTCACCAAAACTATTTTTATCTTATTGAACAACATTTTACTCTTTTATATTAACAGTTTCTCTTGTATTTTCGAAATTCCACTCACAGAAGAGATAAAATTATGTTTTATTTGAATTTTCAAATTCTCCTAGGAGGTGGGTAAAAGATGGTGAAAAGTTCAATAAAAGTTTTATATATCTAAAATTATAATAATCTAACTACAATGAATTACATTGAAATTATATTGGTATTATCTATCTATTTTTACCTTAACTAAATTTAAATAAAATAATTATTTATTTAAATAAAAATTCCTTTTTAAACTACAACGTAGTGTTTTTTCACTATTCATAAAAAATTGAATGTTTTTAGAAAAATACCAAAAATTCACCCTAATCTAATTTCAATATTCCAAATCAAAAAATGATTTATATTTTATAATAATTAAAATCATAGAAGTTGCATTTATTAATTTAAAATTAATTCCCATTGTTAAAATATAAAGCGTGTTTTTAAGATATAATAAATATTATAAAATTGACACTTGTTTATGTCCAGTTTAAATGGGAAATTACGTCCAATGAAAAAAATTCTATCAAATGGAAAAATTATATTCTAAATAAACATTAAAACCACTCAATTTCATAATTTACCACTATTAATTATTTCTATAAAAAAGTTGTTTTTAATTAAAATTTAGTAATTTTAACTACTCATCAAAATATGTAAGTTATCTAAAAATTATTAAAACATTATCGAAACTAAATTACAATGTCCCGATTCTAAAGAAGATGATTATTTTTTCAAATTTAATATATAAAGGTTTCAAATATTGGATTTAAAAAGGCTTCGCCATTAAAAGGCTGTAAAATTGCATTTTTTTTGAAAAATAATTCTTTAATCTGAAAAAAATGCATTTGATCATAAAATATGTCTAAGAAACTCATAATATGGATTCTAAATTTATAAGGATTATATAAAGTTCAAAATTCAGTCAATACTATTCATAACCGCTTTTGAACGGATTGTTTGGTAAGTCGTGGTGTGCAATAACTCGATGTTGCATGTAGTGCAAGTTATTGAATTACTTTGAAGAAATAATGTACTATGAAATCTTGGGGTTTTATATTCTTCCCTCCATAAATAAATTGCTTCCTCGCTATTTGAAATTATTTTTTGAAAATATTATTTTGAAAATAGAAAATACCCTTGGGAAAACCCACATCAGAAGTTAGGTTAATATAATTTAGTCTTAATAAGAGGAAAAGGGAAATGAAAGGGTCACCTCTAAATAATGATCTCGATTTAGATAACATTGGTGGAAATTAAGGAAATATAATTGAAATAAAAATTTAAATATTTATAGGTAGTTATTGAGGACATCAATCAGAAACAAATCTAAAATTGAGGGCCCTAAATTCATCAATATAGTATGATTTAAAATACCATCAGTTCAACAAAACATATGGTATTAGGATAACACATTTTTTGTTTTAAGACCCCTTAACTAACATATAATAATTAATTTCTTCATAGAATAAGAGATAAGAAAAATATATACTTGACAAGTATAGTCCCATCCTCTAACTAATTTCTACCACAAAATCACCTTTCACTCTAAAAGATAATAGAACATAAAAATAATATTATATTTATCCTATTCATATAGGGTTCAAAAAAATAAATTTATATTTCATGTACAAGATTTTTTTAAAAAGACTATATTATTCAATCCAGGACATCACGTGTGCTAGTGGTAGGTGATACACCCTTGTCTCCCTTCTGTTGTGGGTTCAAGTCTCGTGGCCTTTCCGGACGCGACGAGTTGCTGCCTGACCTTCGGGTTGTCCTTTTATGGAAATCGAAAAATAATATCAAACTAGAATTATCCAAATTAATTCTATCCAAACTCACAGTCCAAAATTTATAAGGAAGGTAAACACAATGAAGATACTTTTACCCTATAATATCACGTGAATTCCTTCATCATGTATTCTTCTAAAACACTGAAACATCCTGAATTACCATAAAACCTTATTGATTAAATTCATGCTCCCTCATTCCTTATAGAATACTGGATATACTTCATCCATCCAAAAATGTTGTAAACTCCAACAATGATGGAATATACAAATCTTTAATCAGTTTCAAGGCTTTCAAGAATATCCAATATAATTTAACAAATGAACCATATCTTATTCCAAAACTAGTACCTCAATATTAGGACCATATTAAGATTTATCTTTCCATCAACCAATTAATTTCCAAAAAGTTTAACTTGTTGTAGAGTCACTTTTAATATTACCATAAAATCTCAAATCCTCAATGAAATAGTACTACAGTACAATCCTTATTTATTTCTATAACATCATTGATACAACACTTCAATTAAGTAATTACAAAATAACAACATAGGAACACTAGTCATTCCTCTTCATTTGTGGTAGTATCATAAATTGATCATTATACAATAGCATCATTTGTGATATAGTCTGATGACTGGGAAATTGGTTCTCGTAGTGTCCTAACTCATTACAGATGAATCATTGTACATTTTAAACCTTTGTCTAACCCTTGCAGTCACGTACTTGGTGTCCTTTTTCTCCACACATATAACATACTCCCATTCCCTTCAAGAATTTTACAAGGTTATTCTTTCCATTGTTATCACATATGGGAAAATTATTCTTTACCTTCTTCCCTTTACCTTTCCTTCTCACTACTAACCTTTTCTTCTCTGGCATCCCATCAAAGCCATAGGAGTCCGAGAATACTTTACTTATGTTATCAACACATGATAATATTTCTTCATATGATGATAATATGTGGGAGACTATTTTCCTTCCAAATTCTGGCTTAGGACCATGAATGATATGATCCTTCTTACTTTTTGGATCACATGTATTGCGGGAGTTCTCATTCCTTCTACTGGGCGCCATTTCTAAACAATGGAATACACTAGATTAGTTTATGAATAGAAATACATAATCCCAAACTGGTAAAACACAGAACATAAATTAAATTGTTTATGTATATAATCCATAGTCATAAAAATGTTTTCATTGAGTATGTATAAATTCAAAATCCCTTCATAATGGTATGTTAAAAAAATGAGACTTATCCTAACCATATCTCCCGGGAGTGTCGTAACCAAATTTGCAACAAGGCCCATTGTCGTTCACCAGTTCCAATTCAAGTCTAGCTCAAAGCGGTGTTTTCGGGTTTTACCCCTAGGTACATCTGTGCCAAAGCTGTCTCTACCTGCTCGTAACTAGAAAGGGATGCATTTTATTGGAAAACTCACAAAATCTCTACATTTCCAAAATTCTAGAAAGTTCTTCTGTACTAATCGTCAAAGCCTATCTTAGGGTAATATGCTCTAATCATAGTTTATCTAAATCTAGTTTACAAAGATATTTCTAAACATCCTTTGATACCAACTGTAACGCCCCGACCCCAGTTACCCAGAATCGGTGCATTGTTACATATCATGGGCATGATTACAAGGAATCATGTCCCAAAGGACAGATCAGTTTAGTAGTCTTGGAAAATAGATTACATACATGAATGTTATATTACACTTTATAACATACAAAAAAACACAAATAATCCTTTATCAATGCCATTATTCCCTTTTCTTAACCCTTCATATAAATCACAATACACTTCTTGGAATCCTGGGAAAATAAAACATAGAATGGGGTAAGCTCAAACGCACAGTAAGTGTAAGCAATACTGTGGAAACTTTAAAAAATAAGAACAAACATTTAAGGCAATGTATAAAACTAAAACAGAAGACTTTTTAACTTGAACTTAATAATAATTTGGCAGAAATAAAATGAAATAATGAAATTTACTTATTCACATATATTTTCTACTAATCAAATAATAACATGCAATATCAATAACCACTTTCATAATGATGGAATGCATAATTCCAGACTATCATAACCACATAGCGAAGGCCTCGTGACAAGACTACAAATAAGATTTTGTCAAGTCCTTGTGACAAGATAGTAGTTTGTCTCATGGGACCCAATGATGCATCGAGGAGCTATAGCGGTCTCTACCCGTCACTTATTATGTCCAATGCATTCCTCATATAAAAAGGTCTAATCATAACATAAACATTCGTATTAAAAATAGCACACGATATGTCAATACTTTACCCATAAACCATGAATGGTATAAAAATAACACTTCCATAGTCAAACATATCACAAAACCATCAACACAATATGTAAAATTTGTATCATGATAAATCAACTTCAAAACATGTTTAAAATCCATTAATTTTTTTTGAAATAGATTAAAATGATTTGTAAAACTCTTTGAGAGAAATACCCCTTTTCCATAAAAACATAGAAAAGTCACAGAATTTAAAAAAGAAGTCATTTAAAGACATTTTTGAATCAATGTTTTCCAAACCACATTGAATCTTTTTAAAGTAATTATCATTTTAATAACATTCATGTCCATATAAATAAATCCTTAACAACCATTTTGAAGACATGGACATTAATGAGAATGATTTAGAAGAATAAATATTTCAAACATTTGAGATGTTTATTTAGTAAAAAATTTCCCTTAAAAGAATCCATTTTAAAACACATTAATTAAACATGGACATGGATAATAAATATTTCCCACTAGATACTTATGTAAAAATAACCTCAGATTGTAAAGATATTGTGAAATTAACCCTTACCAATTTGGTAACTTACGAAACATACAAAAAATGAATGAGGTATCATAAAATGAATATGTAATTACAGATTAATTAATGTTTATTACACAAAGAATACAGTATAGGCAGTACATACACCATACAAAAGGTAATAGTGGCAACTTGGCCTGAATCTCATAGGAATAAGGAGTGAGATGAAAACCCCTTAACTGGCACTTTCCTTTAGTCGAGGGTACATTTTACCTCTTGTATGAAGAATATAATATGTTATTAAATTATTCAAGATCCATATTAATATTTATGATATCAATAATTATTCATTTATGACATTATAATACCCATTTAATAATAATATCAATGTAATATTAATATTTCAGGTAATAATCGCTTTCTTTATCGAATGTTTTTTAACTTTTTCACTCTTTATTGTATCACTTAGATCATGATTTAAATAATACCAGAATATAAAACGTTGAATTATTTATCATATATATTTAGAATATAAAAATTTATAAAAGGCGTATATATTAAATGGAAAACACCGTTTATGGAGACAATAGTTCGTACGTACGCATAAACAATGTTTTCATTTTTATATAGTATTGAACGGAAGTAAGTGAATAAGATATATGTAATTACATAAATACTTATATATATAAAAATATATTTCTCTAGTAGCATTATTATTCCATATATTACATACTTATTAGTAATATATATTTTTATAATCGTCGATGAATGGTGAACTTGGAAATGAATCTCATCGCATCGTGGATACGATAATCGGTACGTACGAACGAGCGGAAATATCATTCTTTTGATATTAATATAATATATAATTTGATTGTATATAATATTTACAGAATAATTATCATGTTATATTTATTATTAATAAAAAATTAACATCATTATTATACCGATCCAAATAATAATGTATTGAATAACAATTACACTACGACGTGGAGACGGTAAGCTGTACGTACACATGTATGGTGACATGTCATTAAAAGGGTGGATAGAATAATGAATTTGGTTGTACCATAATCATAATAACTTCCATTTATATAGAATATAATGGAGTTATTATTTTAGAATGGAAACAACACAAAAAAGGAAGCGGAAGAAGAAAGGAACATGAAAGAGGGTTGTGAAATCATTACCTCTTCTTCGGGCTCTTCCTTTTGATTTGATCAAAAGAGCTCCTTAAGTTGGCATTATGATCAAAATAATGCCTCTGGAATGAAGGTAGTATATTTTAGAGGGTATTGGGGAAGGGGTTGGCTGAGAAAAATGTCTTAGAAGGTGTTAATTAGAGAGAAGGGGGGTGCCCTTTTATAAGAGGGGTGAGGGGAAACTTAGAAAAAACATAATATATTATTTTATAATAAATTAATATTCGGTTTCTAATAGCTCAAAAGTTGATTATTTAATGTCTATGGTAGGTATAGGTAAAAAAAACTAAGCCGATGTGTTTTAGACAAGTTTAGGTTACCATTTAAACCTTATCATTTATATTTAACTCTAAGTTAAATAATTCAACTTTTATCGTTCCTTCTTATATTCTTACACTATATGGTTAATAAACAAACTATATACTGCCAATAGAATTCCAATTGGTTCATTAAGGTCATATATATTATTATATAAGTCCTTTTCCAAACAATATATTTTTAGGACCATTATATCAATTAATAATACAATTTTTTTTAACAAATATTTTATGTCAATTTTGACACTATTTGGTATTTTTTTTCTAAAATAATAAAAACATGATTACTTCAAATAAAATAAATTTAATAAATCCTAAGATGTCATATTCACCTAGAAATTTTTTGGATGTCATAAAAACATTGATATTATATTTATTTTAATATTTATAATACCATTTATTTGATTCCTTCATGAATAATGCAATTACCGCATCGTCATTGTGTCAAAAATAAATTTATTTATATAATGTACAAAAATTATAAATAATATACAATGATGTAGGAAATAATTTTATCTTTATAATTAATATTTATAATCGAATTTATAATATAAAAACGTTATTTTAAAAATGTTTTAGTTATAAAAAATTGATTTTCACTCTTTTAACTCTTCTTTGAATTAAATAATAATAAATGTCTTAATCAATTCCAAATGGACCTAAATGATAATATTTTATTTATATGGTTGTTTTTGGTTGATATACGCTTGTCCAATAGAATTTGGACATGTTTTAGGGTAATATTAATATCATTTTTACCCTTAATTGCCTATTTACTTTTAACCGTGGTAAATAAACGTAAAAAGTTACTATTCACCAAAAATTATTTTAATCTTATTGAACAAAACATTACTAATTGATATTAACGGTGTCTCTTTGATTTTAGAAATTCCACTCACAGAAGCGATAAAATTATGTTTTACATGAATTTGGAAATTCTCGTAGGAGGTGGGTAAAAGACGGTGAAAATATCAATAATGTTTTTATATATCTAAAATTATTCTAACCTAACTCCAATGAATTAAATTGAACATATATAGATATAATGTATCTATTTTGTCCTTAGTTAAATTTAAATAAAATAAATATTTTTTTAAATATTTTTTTTAAAAACTATAACTCTGTGTTTTTTCACTATTCATCAAAAATTGAATGTTTTTAGAAAAATACGAAAAATTTACCCTAAGCTAATTTGGAAATTCCAAATCCAAAAATGATGTCTGTTTTACCAAATTCAAAACATAGAAGTTGCATTTATTAATTTAAAAATAATTACCGTTGTTAAAACAAAAAGCGTGTTTTTAAGAGATAATAACTATCAAAATATTGACACTTGGTAATGTCCAGTTTAAATGTGAAATTACGTCCAATGTCCAAAATTGTATTAAATGGAAAAAATATATTCTAAATATACTTTAAAACCACTCAAATTCATAATTTATAACTATTAATTGTTTCTATAAAAAAGTTGTTTTTAATTAAAATTTTGTAATTTTCACTATTCATCAAAATATGAAAGTTATATGGAATGTACCAAATCATTTTCAAAATGAAATTATCATGTCCCGATTATAAAGAAGAATTTTTTTTGTCAAATTGAATATATAAAAGTATCAAATATTGTTTTAAAAAGGCTTCCCCATTAAAAGGTGGTAAAATTAAATTTTTTGAAAAATACTTCTTTCATTTGAAAAAATGTATTTGTTCATACATTATGTCTAAGAAACTAGAATTATGGATTCTAAAATTATAAAGATTATATAATGTTAAAAATTCAGTTAATACTATTCATAACCGCTTTTAAACGGCTTGTTTGGTAAGTCATGGTGTGCTAGAACTCGGTGTTGTGTGTAGTGCAAGTTATTGAATTACTTTGAAAAAATAACGTACTATGAAATCATTGGGTGTTACATTATTTATTATTTTGGAATTTTTATTATGCATTATTTTATTTCTTCCATGGAATTATGAAATAATTTGAAATATTTAGTGTCTTTGGAATCCCTGAAATATATATCCTTATAATATCATATTAGGTCTATTGAGAGATCTATTTTGAGTATTTGGTGTTTGAATTCAATTTTATTTATATGATTATAGTAAAATGGCTTAGAAACACACATTACCTAATAAACTATATAAGTCCTTCATTTTTTTGAAATATCAATAATTACTTGGTACGATTCCTTAACATCTTGAATTACAATACAAAAATTTTAAATTACATGATAATGAAATTATATCATGTTTTATATGAGATTATTTATATCATTATGTCATCCATTGATATATTTTGAGTTCATTTCCATAGTTGTATTGAATTATTTGATCACTATTAATTCATTCCACATAATATATACCATGATTATTACATGATAGCTTATTTTATACACTACACCTTAAAATGAATTTTAGGTCACTGAATTACATTGGTATTATTCTCCATAGTATACAATAAACAATAATATGAAATATTTCAAGGGTATACAAAGATTAATAACTCATTATCATTGAATTATGTAGGTCTTTCATTCATAGATGTTGGTTTTGTGTAAAAATTTACATTTGATTAATTTATAGAAGTTGTTATAAAATTAATTGTTGTACTTATCTATTAATATAACCCTAAATTGTATTGGGTGTGTATGTGTTGTGATTTTTTCTATATATGATTTAAAATGCAATGTATATGTTCATAATTTCATATTTCAGATTAATGATAGTAAATTTTTAACATTGAATCTAGGAGTACGTGTTTATGGAGTTACACAATGGATGATTGAATTAATAGTGATTCCAATAAATAAATTAAGGGATTTGTTTATATGAAGAAATTCATTGAAATTAGGTCCATGTTCATGAACAAGATCAAGAATATTTTCAACATATATAAGATGATAATTAGAGTTCATGGATTAATGATATCAGAAACACTCATAGAAATGTACGATTATCAAAAATAGTTTATAGAAGTTTGTTAAAAAAGAAGCTATCATTATTAGATATGATTTCCCAAAACTGATTCAATCAAATTTAATCAAACATAGTTGGTAAAATGGCTCTATGTATGCATCCCCATATGCAATATGATGCTTATTTATAGCTAGGTCTATTGTTATATAGTTGGGGCGGGGAAAACCCCTCTTGATCGGAGTGAAACATGGTTCTATATTAAAATTTTAATTAAACATATAGATAATAATAAATAATAAATAGAAATAAGCATTCACATAAATATAAAATAGATCCATATCCACCATCAATTAAATTTTTTTTCATGAATATGAGCTATAAAAAAATTAGAATATAAGGTTTTTAAAAGAAATAATATACTACATGTTATAAAAAATACAAAAAAAAGAACAAAACATATCTCCAATATCATTGTGGGAGAAATTTTAGTCTATATCTCCCACTCTCCATGCTAGTATCAAAAATTCTGAATCCATTAATGGATTCATTACTTTTACCTTACATAAATCTAATAAGTCTATCAAGAAACCAAAATAGGGGATGAATAGGTATTAAGATAAACATAGTAGGCCATAAAAATGGTTTTTATTATTATCAGGTCTATGAATATTTAATTTCAATTGTAGATTAATAACGAAATAATATGTTAAATAAATATACCATGTTGGTATCAATTCCATATTGGACCCCTATCTGATGCTACCCGCTTGTTCCTAAGTAAGAATATGCTTGAGAAATTACTAATTGAAATATAAATTTATATACATTTTCATGGGATATAAGTGTCATAGGAATTTCAACCATAGTTAATGTTATACATCTATAGAAATCAAGATGTCCCATAGAATTAAATACATTAAAGGTTGGGATGAACTAAGAGAGTAATATAAGAAAATATTTACTTAGTCCATGTTTTTATTTGACATGGAAGATGAATAATTTTAATAGGTTGTTAAAAAAGAATATATTAGGTAAATAATGCAAGTTGTCTAAGTATTTCTCAAGTTCAGTTATAAACCCAACACACTATGTGGGCATCCAATATATTATGTAATTAAAAATTAGTATCACTCTTGTGCTGGAATAAAATAATTTACCCTTTTTACAAAACAATGTATTCTATATAGGAATCCATATATTACACTAGAATAATGAAATATATTTATATCAGAAAGTCCATACATGCAATTATATATAGGATCTAAGTATCAATCCCGAAAAACCATAATTTCTATTCATAAATCCTTCAATTCAATAATCAAATGACCTCGTCCACATAATTCTATAATGAGACCCATTTTCCCCCATATAATTTTATAATTCTAATTATATTTCATTTGTTAATAAATTTTCATTTCATTAATTAGGTAAAAAAAATAACAGAGAACATGGGTTCAATTATATTTTATCACCACCATTCACTTTTTATTCTGAAATATATTCATATTTTTATTTATAAAAAAATTTCAACACACTTAGATAGTTGTGTATTCCTAAGGAACCCATTGAATAAAAGTGAATCCAATAAAACACATTATAAGGAGTGGGTTTAGTTGATTTATGTAACAAATTAGAGTGAAATATGGAACACATGGGCTATCAAATACATGAAATTTTATTTTAATAAATTATTATTTTATGTGATCATTAAAAATTAATTTTTTGGTGAGAGGGAAAATGCAACATCAGATATAAAAAACAATTTTAAAGAAGGAATCTATAGCACATAAATTATATAGTTTATAGAATCCTTATTCTACATTGGACACTTTTTTGGGAAATAATATGATAAATAACAGAAATTGAAAAATATCATTAAAATAAAGAATATTAATTCACATGAATATAGAATAGGATGTGATAAAAGAAAAAATAAAATGAATTAAGAGGATTTAAGATATTACCAATGGATATAGGATACGAATAATGGTGATCAATTTTGATATACTGTTAGGGTGGGAGAAAAAAATCCTTGGTTGAGAATAAGTGGAATGTTTATAATAGGGGGTGGTGATATGAATTTGTGGGAATAGAGAATCAATAATAATGGTATGATGAAGTTTTTGGTAAAATCACAATTTCATCTCTCTCTAGTGTGTAATACCTTTTAGATTCACTATTTTAAATACCATACAGCAACCATGTGAGATCTCCATCTTCAAGGAATCCCCTTACATGGTTTATGAATAATTATACAATCAATTCACACATAAAAATGATCACCTCTATAACAATACTACAACAAATCACATATCTGTGTGACTTGAATCCAACTACTCAGGTAATCATACAATAACCAAAAAAGGCTGACACTATTGTGTCATATGGTTAGCACTAACTGTGTGCTAATCAAGTGACTCACCATATTTTTCAAAATTAAAGATATAAAATATTTGGAAAACTCCTAAACACGTATAAGCCCTTCCAAGTATCAGTTTTTAGTGTAAAATAATATATTTAAACATAGATTTTTTGAATTTTTTCATCATTAGAAAAAAATTTCTTATCACCCCTCCTCCATAAAATGACACTTCCTCATGATTCCATTCTATGGGTTTTCCAACAACATTTGAGAATATATCTAAAAACATAGAACACACATTGTCCTACCACTCTAATATTTCATTTGGTATATGGTTATGTGGCTATTGTTTTGGAAGTAGAGGATTTTAACTACTTCAATGGTCCTTCATGAAAATATAAACAATATGTATCACTTAATCCTAAATAGAATCATCAAAATTTATCTACGTCTCATATGAATGAAGGAAAGGAGGAGTGTATGAATGATAACAACATAGACATTAAATGTGGAAGACATCGTACGTAGACATGTAGCTTTGGAGGGAGTTCTATAAAATATGAAACATGGATTACCTTCTACAAAACCTAAAAATGTATAATAAAACATCAGACAAGATTATATTCCAAAATAATTCATCCATTTCTAGTCTAGGTAAACCATGTAAGAATACTTTACCCCTGACCTGAAACATTAGAGTATTTCATCGGTTATAAAAAAAATATATTCCAATACTATGTGGTATCTCTGTGCATTATGATCATCTTCACCTACATTGAGGTAACTTGAATGAGGTGCAGCCCTAGTAACACATTGCATAATTTATATAAAAAACTCATGGGTGAATTATATGACCGAACATATAATGCCTATGAATGATCTATATGTCTCTTTAATTGAATGCAATTTTAAAAAATGAACCCAATTATATGTTGATACCTCTCTTAAGATCCTTTAAAATTGAAGACACATACTTGGATAATGTACTGTAATACCTGTATCATAAACATGGACTGACCATTAGTCTATTATTGTGTGTTTTTACTTCAATGTAACTATGAACCTGGATACTAATAAAACCCCTTACATAACCACAAGATAATGTGAGAATATCAGTCCTATAAGATTTTATGTAGAACTCTGTATAGGAATATGATCTAATTAACATGTAAAAATCCTATATAATCCTTTAGAAATATTTCATTTAAAGGTTATATGTGAGATACTAGGTCAGGATTTCAACAATCACCCACACTATATCACTTCCCCTTTGTGGTCTCGGTATGCCCATCACATCATCTATAGTGATGTAATCCCACATCCTCTAATGAATTGTAAATGAAAATAAAAATCATATAATACAACAATGTTATTCTTTCAATCACCTATATGTTGTCATTGAGTGAAAAAACCAACTATCTACCTCTCCATACCATGCCAATAGTGTTGTTAGTTTAAATCATGATACATCATTTTATATCAATGATTTATTGCCCATATGGAAGAATAAGACTGTATAATTAATTACTATCGCATGATTGTAGGAACACAAACATATCCATGAATTCATAAGATATAATTCCTATAAGAAACACATCCATGGTTCATGTTCTCACATGAAATGATCTCCTTTTGGACTAGTCCCTCTGGATCAGATGGTTATTGCATCATTAATTGGTCTAGAAATGAAGAGGTCGCTACTTAGGACATGAGAAAACTATTCTAGTGTCCATCCTAAAACTAGAGAAACATAGAGATACATATAAAAAAATAGACCCATGAAAATCCATTTAGTACTATACCACTGAACCTATTGTGTATGAGTCTTCATTCTCTGGTCATTAACCACTACATCACTATTTATATAGATATAAATGAACACAGAATCACAAGACTGCAGGATTTTTACCCATCTCCACTTTATAATGTTCAAATAATTATGAGTGAATATGTTTTCAAGTCTCTTATGATTTATGTATATAATAAACTTCTCTCCAAAAAAAGTACCTCCAAAATCTTAATGAATGAACCTAATACGGTATCCCAAGATTGTGTGTCCGGTAATTGTGCTCCTAAAGTTCCAACTGGTGATACCCATACACCATGACTTTCTCATTCAATTAAAAAATCCTTCAATCTAGACACCTAAATCAACATAATAAAATATATTTTTTATCCGAGGTCTGGTATAATATGGATCATTGCTAATGCCAACCATCTATTTTATATATGAATGTTATAATCACACAATATAGACTATATAAACTTAAGATCCTTCCTATTTAATGCTATAAGAGGTGAATAATAGTACATTAAATCCTTATTTAGGTTTCATTAGTACACCTAACCCTTATAAACTCCATATTTCAACGGTGTTTCTGGGATACATTAAAGAAATCATAGATCTCACCATTTCCAGCTTCATGGATACCAATACATATGAGATAATGTGACCTAGTATGTGGAACTTAACAATACATAAGTAGAAAATATTGATATTCAAATTCAGTTTAATATCTATGTGTTCATATAATATGATGGAAATGTGTTTGGAATGATCTTTTCAAGTACGATAATACAAAATTATCACTACCATAAAAACAAACACAAAAGAACCCTAATAAGAATGGAAATCCTATTCATTTGAGATATGAAAAAATCTAGTGGGTGTGAGGGGGAAAACAATGTTACCAAATACACATGAAATCCATGTTACAACATAATTTCATACATGATATATTTTTAAGGATAACTCAACCTTGGAGAAGACCCAAACTCAAATCAATATTGATGAAAACCCATGTTCCTCATATCTTATGGAAGTGTTAAACAACGCAATGAAGTAGATAATGGTTTCTAACAAAAATTAAATTAAATTTTATGTAATCCACACAAATCCTATGTATCCTATAGAAATTCATAGTAAAAATAATTACTGAACACTATAGAATTTGTTTAAGATAATGTATTATATGATATAGATACTAATGTTGAGGGTTCTAAAATCATACATTAAACATGGAATGGCACTAAACACTTCCCTTTTAGAGAGGTATAGACTGCATAAATATATCCTAAACTACTTCACTAGAGAATCAACCTGACAATCCTATGTACGAATACCATGTTAGAACCTCATATTAGATGTCTGAATTTCTTATCCCTGTCCAACCCCTCAGCATGTATGTTCAGTGTGCTCTTTATAATTTCTTGATGTGGATATGTAGATTCTACCCCCAGAATATTTACTTAGTGTAAAGAATTTTTAAAATTTAATTGTATTATAATTTTTAAAAAATTCAAATAATTTCCCAAACTTCCACAAGATCGACTCTCAAATATAGCCTTAGTTATACTAGGTATTCATTGGTCTTAGTCTACTACACTATAGACACTTTAAAAATGTGTAAGTATGTGAAATTCGACTACCAATGCCTAATGGATATAATCCTGTTGATTATTCCTACTCCAATGTGAACCAATCACTAGACTATGTTTTGAAATGATATAGGCCGAACCATTATTTTCAATAATATGTCTCTCCGTTTTAATGAATCAGTTCAATATATATGAAATTTTAGTCAACTGAATGATGATTACATAATATTAGACGGTATAAATAATAACACTATCCAATATTATAACTCAAGAAAAATCATCAGTAGTTTGTGTTGGTTTTAATCAATGGATTTCATATAAGTAAGATGAATATTATATGACATACATGGTACCCTATAACAGATTCATAATATACATTGATCGCTCTTCTCTTAACGTGTTCTGAATGAATTTAAAATAGAATGTAATTTCAGAGTTCATACAGACCATATTTTGAATATTATCTGGCTTGGAAAGGATATACCACTAGCTCTTAGAAGAACTACACATAATATATGTAGAATGTTTTACCCTATTATCTATATACATATCTAGGTGCTCAAAATGTGTCAATATGGCCTCCATCCATGTCTCATCCATGAAAATGTATCTTAGATGACACTATATAATGAAAAATAAGGGAGATATTTTTATAAAAACTCCCTTGTTAGCAATCCCATAGTATGGGTAGGTATTTGGGATCCCTAGATGGTATGCATGAACTAATGAAATACCTCTCCAAACTAGTAATTTTTTCCAAATTCCAATATAGAAAGAGATTTTTCTGGTGGAACAATAAGAGTTAATAACATTTTATCTACTCTGAACACATCTGGAGCATAGTCCTCACCACCTTCATGGTACATCACTTGATGTCATCATGCTGTCATATTATATAATATCAAATACATGGCTCAAAATATTATTTTAAAATGGTACGGTTCACATACATGAGAATATGACCGAATCAATATTTTATGAATAAGATTTATCACCCCATTTACTACTCATAGTTCCATGTTTTGGTGACATAAGAGATAATAAGGGTTTAAAGAGACACTCCCAGCTGCCCACAACTAAGGTTGGATCTGGGACCAGGTCTCATATCTCAAATACGGGTCATATAAAATAGAGTTTTAATTGAAATTAATTGGGGGAAATTATTTTCTATCGATGTTTTAATCCAAATTATGATCAACCAATTCATTCATGAATTATAATTTAGTAATTTATTTATGAAAAACATTTTCCCTTTCCATGTAATATATTATTACCATTTATAAGTTTTAATTTTTTTACCTATATTGAAAACCTGAATTTTCCCAATGCATTTATTTTAGGGATCATTGTTACTGATTTAAGAGGTCAAAAAACACCTTATAATTTTATATTTACATGCATTTGTTTTTTAATCAAAAAAATTTCATCCCTCGTGACAACTAATCTATGGATCAAACATGCTAGAATTGGTTAATTAAGGTTCCAAAAACATGATATATTAGAGAAAAATATTTAAGTCAAAGATGAAAATTTATTTAATACAATTATTTTTTTCCAACAAGAATCATAGTATGTATCTAAATTTAATCATCACGGATCCAAAAATATCTACTTGAAAATACATGCATTAATATAAAATTGGAATATAATATTCTTTACATGTAAATCCTTAGGTTACTATAATGATGAACAATATTATAACTTCTTGTTATACTAGAGAAAGGGGATAAAATATATACATCAAATTATTATTATTATTATTGTTATTATTATTCCAAAAATCATGGTTTTCACCCAATAGTGAAATTAGTATTACTGTAATAGAGAAAAACGAGAACAAAAATTCACATGCCAATGAAAATGCACTGTTCAATGAACATAGGTCATCGAATCCAAAAAAATATTTTAATTACAAAATTCATAAAATTTTCTATTCTCTTCTAAATTATTCTCAAAATTGTAAGGAAAATAAAAGAATAGTTGTTAACAACTTTTTAAATTTTGAGACACAATTCAATGTCATCTAACCAAACATGATTGGAAACATAGGCTCAATAGTGCCTCTATAAATGCTAGTGGGTGATGATTAGTAGTGAGGGTATAATGTGATATAGTGGGGAGCATAAAACCACATTATTAGATTCAAACATAGATGGGGTATAATAGTAAAATCTAGTAAATAAGCACAATGAATAGTGGTATTAAACATCCAGATAATGGTAAATGACTGCAATCGATAAGTAGTCGAATAAAAAATAAATAGATTCATATAAACTATATTATATAATATTATGTAATATATAAATTTTATAAAAAAATGGATATACAAGAAATAGTGAAATCGATGTATGGAAAATTTTATATGAGAAATGAAAAAATTCTAATACTATATCTCTTACAGCATCACCTGCATATGATTAATGCTAATCTATAATACTCCATCATAGTAAAAAATATCATGTGTACATATCTAGATATGTCCTTTTGTCCATACATGGATATATGAATTTTTCTATGTAGAAATCATCTCCCTAAACTAAGAGTGAGATAAAAATAGTAGGACACCATCGATAGTTCATAGAAATACACAGATTGTGAATCTATAGTTAGAATTTTGTATGAAAAATGAAAGAATATAAATAAAAAAATAATGTTAGTTTGGGTTCTCTATGGGAAAATTGACCAATGCTACCTGTTTCATTCTATGAAAAAATTTATTTGAGCATTTATTTAATTGGAAAATAATTATATACATCAGCTCATTATATGAGGCTCAAATAAAATAATTATCTGGGTATTTTTATTTATCTTAGGAAATAAACAAGACACATATCATATAATACATAGTATGTCAGGATGAACCAGGATATGCATATAAAAAAACATTGACGGAATCCAAAATCACTAATTGACATGGAAAATAAATCCTTTAAATTGGTTTTTAACCCTATACCATCCTAGGAAATCAGTATATGGAGTATCAATGTCACAAATTGTATACTATCAATCCAATACACTATGAATCCATTATAAGAGTTCCATAACAGATCCCTAGAATCCCCTATAGTAGTTTATGAAGGTATTTTCAGTTTTCCCAATCTAATATATTGCATATAAAATATGGGTATTCCCCTAGAATAACGTAATCTCATATACATGGTAATACTACCCAATGTATTCCATATAGGATCGATGTATCACCCCCAAAACAATATAGTTTCTATTCAAAAAATATTCATAAAAATTTCCAACGTGACCATCCAATTTGAAGCTTATGGGAACCCAATTTCTTACCATGGAATTTCATAATTCTATTTATAAATAACTTATTTTATTTCTCTGTTTCATTCATAAATGAAAAATCAATATATGGAAGTCAAGAACATGGGATATGTTATATGGTCTCACCCCAATTAACTATTTATTTGAAAATAAATTATATTCTTATAATTAGGAAAAAAATCTATACTCACTTATATTGTTGTTTGGTCACTATGATCCCATAACATAACAAGGGAATAAAATAAAACCCTACAAAATGGGTGGTTTTTTTGGATGTGGTTGAATAAAAAGGGAGTAATTGAGAAAAATGGGCTAAAACTTATATATGTAATTTAAATTTAATAAATAAATATTTCATTTAAGGGAGAAAAATAAAATGTCCACCACAAGACACAAAGACACATAATTTTATATCAAGACACTTAGGGATGAAATCTAGAAAAACATTCTTATATTGATCATTTAATCCTCAAAAAATGTAGGCATCTAATATTTGATAGAATGGACGAGTCAGAGAATTGGGAAAATACCCTGAATATATGGAAAATCGTCTCACATTGACTCATAATTCCATATTGAGAAAGGAAAGGAGAATGGAAGAAATAATATTTAATAACATAATGCTGTCAATCATGCATGATGAATAGTAGTCAAATTTAATACCCTTTGAGGGACGAGGATCAAGGCCAAAGTTTGGGGGAAGCGGAGAGATCTCAATATAAAGAGTAAATGTGTGTATTTTGGATGTGAAAAGGTAGAATAATGTTATAATGAAGGATAGATTAAAACATAATTTCACCCATATTTAAGGGGAACTCATTTTTGACACATGATTAGAGAAAAAATTAGATAAATTTTCACAAGCTCTTTCAACACGGAACACCAAATTTCCTAGATTGGGGACATCCAGACAAACCATGCATATACCATTCAAATTAACTATTTTTCAAGAATGGACTAAATCACAGATCCACACGTCTACATTTCATGGTCCAAAAATCATTGTCTCACTGTAATATTCAAGCAATACTGAGTCACTTGTTTAAAACTAACCACATGTTTACTATGGTAATGATATTGTATTCCCATAAATCAGATATTAAGCGTTTTAAAATGCCCCAAATTATCCCATTACATTCTATAAACTCTTACATACAACATTAAATATAATTTTTTTAATACAAATTTAATGAATTTCTACATCACAAAAATATAGGATCGTATATGAATTTACATGTACTATAATTATTAATGTGATGAAATAATCCCAGTATAAGAATAAATATTAACATGATCTGAATGCTTTTATAAATTTCTTTCCCGATTATATTTAAAAAGAAAAAAATCTAGATGGAATAAAAAAATTATCACATCCATTTAGATAGTATGATAAAAATAATACTCCATAGATAACAAATGTTTAATGGATGAATATGTCAATACATCCCATTAATGACCAAATATGAATAATTAATGGTAATTGAATGAATAGAAATATATTTGAATTTTAAAACTCACTGGGATAAGAAATATATCATATCCTTATATCACTAATAAATGTAGAAAAGAAATATCCACCATATTACCAAATATATTTTGATTATTTTCATTGAATAGTGAATTTATGGTTAAGAAATTTATGGGTTATTATGAAGTAATAAAATCATTTAAAAAACATTTTATAGGCAAAAATAGATCCTACACACTCGAATTAATTTTAATCGGTATGTTGGTTTAAATTTATCATGATTAGATTGATTTCATCTATAAAAAATTAGTTGGTTTCAACCAAGAAGAAGAAGATTTATCTAATTTATTATTTGGGGAGTGTTTATAATGGTGATTCCGGATTTTTTTTGTTATAGAGAAGAGATACATTCTGATTTATCAATGGTTAAGGATTTAGATATTACAACATTGGATGTTATGAGTCAGAACAAAGAATATCTAAATGAAATTTACTTCATGAAATTGAAATATTTATAAATGGTAGAAAATATCTTTAATAAGGTAGACTAATAATTCTCTATTTTTAATATGATAAATAAAATCATATTCCAATAAGTTGAAATATATTTTTTATTATAGATGAAATATATTCATTGGAGTGGAATATTATAAAACAATGATATGTTTTCAAATTATTATATTTTAAAATAAATATTATCATTTATATATGTCATTTACATACGAAAATAATTCTATCATTAGTTATGAACAACATTCATTTTTTCTTATTCTACACCCAAAACTAATCTTATATTACATTGTATACAACACCGAGCTTAAATAAAATGTTACTTGTTTCTAAAATATTATTAATATGGTTGTTTCACCATGTAATCAGAATTATAGTTATGAATAAAATGAACATAATTTTAAAAATATTTTTTACATAGGTATTGGAAATTATTTCCTTTGGTGGGAAAATAAATAAAAATAAGAAAAAAGTCATTCTAAAATTAAAATATAATCTTTCTCTCAAAACCTATTTTGTGCACACAAGTGTGATTTAAATCAATGAATTATAAAATTTATTTTACTACTAATTTGAATGAAATATTTATATAATATATTAAATTATCTATTTACCACTAAACATCATGTTTTCTATACAATATATAAGAATAAATAATAATTCATGATTAAAAATTATATTTTTCAAAAAAATGGCATTGTATGTTTTTTAAGAGGAATTGATTTTAGAACTAATTTTTTACAAAATTATAAAATTTATTTGAAAAGATAAAAATATTTTTTTAAATAAAAATAATAAACTTTTCTTAGTGTAAATTTGTATTATTTTTCTGAAATGTTTGGTTTTTTGATGAATTGTAAAAAATACCGAATTTTATTCGAATACCGGGTTTATGACTAAATTAATTGAAACTATAAACCATATATTAAATTATTTTTTTTACTAATATGTGTTCATTTATAAATATTTAAATAATATTTAAATTATTTTAATTAATTTCATGAAGATATTGGATATAGAAACTTTTTAAACATTAGATTATTTTATCTTTATAAACTCAATTTTCATCCCGTAAGCAGGTCTACTTTGAAATTTAATTTTTCCACATATGATATTGGAATTTGGGGAAATTGAATCAATATTTTTAAAACTCATAAAAAAAATTAAAATTTTTTAACATAAATTTATTCAATAGTTTTTAGTGAAAATAATTGAAATTAATTAACATGATTAATGTTAAAATAATATTTTGTGCAATGAATTTGTTTACGACCAAATTAATTTTCAACACACATGTAATTTTTTATTAAATTAATTTTATTTAAGATGTAAAATAATTAGGTATAATTTATCTAATAGATAAATTTTTAATAATTTTCATGAAGTATAAATTACCTAGGTAAATGAAACGATACAGGTCACCTTGGTAAAAACTACGGGGGTAAAATTGAGTAATCTTATTGACTAAAAAATAAATTATTAAAAATGTGTTTATTTTGAGTGTTGGTTTTATTGATTTACCAATTAATCCATAAAATATGTTATTATTAAATATTATGGAGCATAAAGTAAGGGATAATTTCCAATAGAGAATGCTTAATAATATTTACAATCATTGTGTTCTTACACAACTACAAAAGGGAACTCAATCACATCAATTCCTCGCTCCTTAACACCAATTTGGTACATACTAGACCTTAAAAAATAACTTATAGGATTTCTTAAAATACTTATAGAAGCCGTATTTTTCTCATAAATCCATCATAGTATGACCTATAGCCGAAACATAAGGAGTATATCTGTTGAAGAGGTAACATTCATCAAAACAAATTTTTGTTTTATATCGTCATACCCCTCTTGAATTATTTTTGTGTAATTACTATAAAATAAAATAATTATCATCACTATAAATAGATATTTTAATGTTAATGTTTTGATCTAAAACAATAAACACATTCATTAAAAGGGTTATTAAATCATCATTTGTGTGTACGTCAAACTGATGTCATTCTTTTCGTCCATTACAAGCTATCAAGGATGGTGATAATGATGGATTTATTATTTATATATGATATAAATTATATTATGATGTTACTACGATTCTGTATATTTTATATCAAACATACCTTCATACTCTCCATTTCATGAGAATATCATACTGTTATTCCGGTGTATGGCACACTACCGCCTCGAGAAGCAATGTGGTTCATTAACGCTTTGCATGATATTATTAAATATATGTATAGTAATTTTTTTGATATATATAATATAAATATTATTTTGGGATAATAATAGTGTTTATTCACATATCTTTCTTTCAATGCAATAAAAAATGAAAAAAAATTGTTCATCCATACATACCACCTATCTTGTCTATGGAAAATTTATTTCATTTCTCATCACACAAATTTAATAGATTACCATTAATAAATATTAACTGAATATATAATATTATTAATAATGGGTTATCATTCTATATATTATTAAATCATCATCATTGTAATAAGACCAATTATATAACTAATCAAAACAAATACTAAAAACAAAATGGTTTTTACTCAAAACATAACATTAACATGGAATCCCTAAAAAAAGTGTAATTAATAGTCATAAAAAATAATATATGGGTTCATATATATTAATATATTTATGTAATATATTTATAATAAAATTATGTTGGTTAAAAGATGTTTGAAAAATTAATATGGATGTTGATACTTAAGGTAAGGGATTCTATCTCACTTTTTGCATCCACGAGACACAACCCATGTTCACCAACTATTTATTTTATAAGATGTGTGTAATAACAATTAATTTATTTTATAATTACAAGAATCAAAATTATTAGTTTTTACATATCCATTTTCTTATCTCTATTTCATGGGATTTTTTGTTCTAATGTTACCAAAATGATAAGGCATTTTTTTATCAATTTTCATTATTTGAGACAGAAGTTATGTTATTCACCTATATTCATTTAATAGATGTATGTACAACTAATTTAACATGTAATATCATCAATATATTTATAGTTATGATATTTTATGTTATTTCATTGTGTGTCTTATGATCCAATGCCACCAATTATTGAATGATTTTATTTTACATTCTCATAATTTAGAAGAACTATTTATGTTTAATTCCCCAATGATGAAATATTATGATATACCTCACAATATATTTAATAATGTTTCTTATACTATAGATATTCAAGATATATAAATTTAATTTTATAGTTTTTATACTCCTAGGTACAAAATAAAAGTAAATAATTTTTTTTCAGGAAAATCTAACTTAATTTCTTACTTTGATCAGAAATTTTTTTATTACAAAATAATGTTTTCTATGAAATGTTTTCAATTTTTTTTCAAATTCTCTTGTAATAATTGTTTTTTAAGGAAATGGATAAAAATATGTTTTACATTTATAATGTATTTTAAATGAATTTGAAACATTCCTTTTTTGGATTCAATGTGTATTTTCAGAGAAATGTATTTTGAAAAAAATTATGATGAAATACTATTTTAAAAGAAATTAAAATAATTTTATAAAACATTAAAAAGTTGTTTTAAAAGAATTATATTTTTAAAATTTTCCTTAATGAAGAGGTGATTTAATATATTTTTAACACTTTGATTATATGTTTCGCAGTAATTTTCAATAAAAATGTATTCAAATTATTTGCCATTTGAAAAAGTGTTTTTCAATCCATGAGGGATATTTTCAATAAGATATGTTTTAAATAATATTTCTAAATTATTTTCCATCATTTATTGACATCCATTGGGGTAACCTAAGAAATAATGTGAATTTAATCCAAGGATACCATTCATATTATTTATCTAAATTGATTTTTTTTTGATAGAATCATGTTTATGAAGCCTGTTTCTCTTCCATAGGCATTAACATAAAGAAATTATCATGAAACCATCATATTTGGTTATGTGATTCTATAATGATATGATTATGAAACCTATATCTTTTTGATAGGTTATGATTTGTTCAAATGTTTTTGGTAAACATTTAATTTTATGGTTTATTATAAGATGAATTCTTATGATCTTGAGGAACACATAAATATGGTATTTATTATGAGATTGGTGGGACATATATATCCCTCCAATTAAATAGGGAATGATTTATATTTCTCATGAGATCGACATGGAATGAATTGCGAGAGAAATTGGTATAGTAAGATATGTTTTGAATAGGGAGTGGGCATAATTCTACAAAACATTGTGGTAACAATGACTAATCTTAGTTCTATAAAGGAACTTTTAAACAATGGTGGACTTGGAATATTTCCTTGACCAATATGGAAATGAATTTCTATGATTATGGGTATATTAAAAAATTAATACATAATTGAAATTGTATTCATTCATGGCTCATGTTCATTTATTTCCTAATTATTCAAATATTATGAATTTATAATATTTATTCGAGATATCAATGTTATGATATTTGATATGTACGTTATGGTTTTCACATATTATACTCATTTTCTCATACAATTACGATAATGTTATTCATTAGTATATCGATTTTTACCTTGACTAAGAGACTGAGATCACCGATTCTTATGGTTCCTTCCCTTGGTTATGAGGAATGGTTTAGGTATGGTATGCCTCAGAGGATTTCTATGTGACATAGAAATAGTAGGATATTTTTATGATCATTCCTCAAATTAGAATACTAATTTCCATGATTCTAATGGAGGTAATCCTTTATGTTTATTAGCCAGGTCTGTGTTTCATGTTTTGGATAATCCTTTGAAAAAATGTTATATCCATGTGTTGGAGGTATGGATAGATATAGTTGGTAATAGAAGAAATTTTTAGTACACCTTTGGAAAAAGATATGTTAAAACATTAGTGAGATCCATAAGGATATTTCTTGGGATATGTGAAGGGCTTTCTCTAAGGGTATGTAAAAGGATGATATATAGTATAATAAAATTTCTAGGAATTTTGGAAAATGATTCAATGATTGGTATCCTAGAAATTAAATTAGTATACTGATACTATAACTGATTGTGCATATATAAAATATGTAATTAATGGAAAAAACCCTGAATTTTTTTAATGAGATAGACTCAATTGGTAACTGGTACCCAATAATAAAACATTCTTTCCACCTTTTTAATCTCTCGATGTATAGGTTTTGGGAATCAAAATATATTTACAAAAAGTTATAAAGGATTACATTATATTACGATCATGTATATCCTAGGTTATTTCTAATGTGTGATGGATTTAAAATATTAATTCATGATTTTGTGATAATAAAGTTATTTTTCATAATCATGCGGTTTTAAACTTTTATTAGTCTTTCAGACACAATGATGTTTGGATTTAGTAAATGGAATGAAAAAAATGAACATTGTTAACATAGAATGTAAAATATAATTTTATAATGAGTATAAAAATTGGTTTATAACATGAGAAATGGATATTGAGATTATTCGAAATAAGTTTTCAAGGTTCATGATTAAAAACATTTACCATAGATAACTCTCAAAATCCCCAAAAATATATGGATATTGATTAAAGATATCACATATAGTTGATACCCTAGAGTAATCAATATTCAGTTTCTTATATGTCAAGAATGTGGGAAGAATCACCCAAAAAAATGAAACAGAAGAATGATAATGTGACTTATGTATGGTTAAGATGTCCACAATGTATGTAATTGTTTTTGAAATAATGAATTGTTTAGTAAATTTAATGGATTTAAATATTAGTATACATAACTTATTATAAAATGATTATTTTTTGAATTATGTAATGTATGGAAATAATTAAAATCATTGTCTTAGAGGAAATAAATGTAGGTTTCATCCCTATAAGAGAAAAACCAGAGGAAACACAAAGGAACATAATGATAGTGGAACATTTTATGAGATGACACCCTCATTCATTCGATGTATCTTTAGACCCTGTAGTGGTTTAAGGATAGATTAAGGCCCTTGAAAAGTTATTCAATTTTATGGGGTAAGTGGATAATAAAAAGGTTTGTATTTTCATTTATCATTATGAAGGTGATGTTGATAAGTGGTTTTCAACGATCATGAATATCAAGGATATGTTATAGATTGATGCATTAGAGTGGCATGAATTTAACATTATTTTCTTTGAAGAATATTTTTATACAGTGGTGAGACACAAGATAGAGTACCAATTCCTTGAATTGATGATAAATGTGGAATATTATGTAGCTATGTATGATAAAAACATCACCCAACTAGTGAGGTATGCTGTAAATATTATTTTCAAACTTTATAGGTAAATCCACCACATTTAAACATGGTTAAATCCAATTTACAAAAGGGAATTGGTATCCTCTAAAATAAAATGTTATGAGAAACTCTTCTGATGAGCTGAGAGGTTATAGAATGAGTTTTTGGATGGTTATATACAGTTTGAAAACAAGGAGAAGTAGAAGTCCAAATGAAATGTGATGGGTATAAATCAATCAATAAAATTTTATGGTAAAATTTCAAGTTTCTAGTTTATGAAAAAATGTTGAAAACTACATTCTAGAGTGCCTCATAAAAAATTGGAGGTATTTTCAAAGTGGTAAGTGTGGACATATTGCACTGTATTATAATGAAAATGATACTAAGACTACTCATGATAAGAAAACTATAACGTGTATTAAATATAGTGGAATGTTTCATTATAAAAATTCCTTCCCAAAAGGATAACTAAATTATGAAAAGAATCAAGATTATAAGTAGAAATGTTTAGTGAGATCCTTTGCGACTACATCATCAGATATCAGGCCATACAACGAAGTGGTATCAGGTACATTATTTGTTTATTTATATTTTTCTAAAGTATTTTTTGATATGGGGTATACAAAATTATTTATTTATAAGTAAATTTCTAATAAATTGAAAATATAACCTCTACAAATGAGACCATAAATTATTGTTTAGACTCAATTGGGAAATATTATAGGAATGAATAATTATAAGAATCTTTCTATTGTGGTCTATGGAATGTATTTAATTGAAAACCATGTTGTTTTCTCTATTGTTTTGTTATATGATATTTTGGTATATTCTAAAACTAAATAGGAGAATAAAAATAATTTATGGGTTGTTTTGAAAAAAATAATGGAAAATAAATGTAAGGAAAATTTAAAATGTGTGATTTTTGGTTGTAACAAATTTATTTTCTGGTGAAAATTGTAAATAATTATGGAATAATAGTTGATCCTTCCCAAAAAATGGTTGATGATGGGACAATCTCTACAAATGATATAAATATTCTCAGTTTTATTTAATTACCATGTTATTAGATATGGTTTATTAAAAACCTTGCACGATTTTCTAGGATGCTAAATATTTTAACATGAATAGGCGTTATATATGTCTGGATAGAATAATGTGATGTTTGTTTTCAATAATTGAGGTGGATATTAGTGAATTATCTTGTTTTGGTTATGTATTTATAAAATGTTGAGTTTGAAATATAGAGTTATGGTGTATTGAAGGGACTTGGTTGTATTATGATATAGAATGATTAGGTAATTTTATTCCTAAATAAAATAAAAAACTCATGTGTTAAATTAACCCACGCAAGATTTAAAATAAGTAGGAATTTTTTGTGCCTTGAAAATTTGGAGTAATCATTTTTACAGATCCAAATATCAAATATATACTAAGAAATAAAGTTTGAAGTATATATCAAGTAATAAAGAATTTCTCATGAGGCATAGAAGATGCATTGAACTGATAATGGATTAGTATTTCATGATCAATTACCATCAATGAAAATTAAAAAAATTGTAATATTCATTAAGATGAAAACATCATTCATCATTAACTATTTTATGTTTGGAACATGATCCATTAATTAATGATTTGATAAATTTTGGCTTAAAAATTGTTGGTGTAAAAAATATATCAAATTTATTTCAGGTTTAAATATAGTCATCAATATCATAATGAATTATGCACATAAAAAAGGAAGACTTTGAGATATAGAAAAATATAGAATTTTCGAAAATGTTTAAGTTTCCAAAAATTTACTTTGTTATAGGTTGTATTTTACGATTAGGAAAATATTGTGTATTATTTGTGATTCCCAATTAAAGAAGGATTTATTGTGTAAAACTCATAGTTCTCCATTTTAATTTCATCCTGGAAGTACTATGATGTACAAAGACAATCGAGAGTGTTGCTGGTGGGATGAAATGAAAAGAGACAATGCAGATTTTACCATGACAAGTATGACATGTTTACAAGATAAAGCAGAGTAGCAGTTACTAAAGAGGGTGCATCAAACATTTCATGTGCTAGAGTAGAAATGGAAGAATATATCCATGTAATTCATTGTGGGACTACCAACTAATTCTCTAGGTAATAGTGTAATATGATTTATTGTTGATCAATTGGAAAATTCTACACATTTTCATTCTATTAATTATAAAATTTCATAATATCAACTTTCTCAACAGTACATCAATTGAATTTTTAGATGACATGGTGTTCATATTTACATTGTATTTGACTAGGATCCAAGGTTCAGTTCTAATTTTTTGATGGGACTTTAGAAGATGTTGGTTATAGACTATATTTTAGTATAACTTTATATATTAAATAATATGGGCATTTATAATGAAAAATTTAAGAATTGGAGGATATCCTTTGAGTATTTTCAATATATTACTAGGCAGGTTGGGGTACACATTTTTATTATATTAGTTTTCTTATAGTAATAGGTTTCATTCTAGTATACAGATGGCAAAAATTGAGGTATTGTATATAAAGTGTTGTCGAACTCCAGCTTTTTGGGATGATTTTCGGGAAAGTAAGTTGATCGGACCAAAGTTTGTAGAGTAATTAGATGAGAAAGTGAATATTATCTAGAAACACATGATGAAAACTCTGAGTAGGCAAAAAAGTTATGTAGAAAAAAGGAGGAAAAAATTTTCTTTTATGGTAGGTTATCATGTTTTTCTTATAATCTCACCATGAAAAAGTGTTATTTGTTTTGGTAAGAGAGGAATTACAAGTCTATGTTTCACTGGACCTCATGAAATTAAGGATAATATTGGACCTATATTCTACCGAGTATCATTTCCATATAGTTTATCTCAAGAACACAATCTTATTCATGAATCGAAGATTATAAAATATGTTCCAGATTCAGCTCAAATATTGAGCCTAGAAGTAGTTCAGTTGGATGAGAACCATTCTTATGAGTAGAAAGCTATTCAGATTCTTGATCAATCATAAAACCTATTTCATAATAAGTCGTTTAATAGGTGAATGTTTTGTGTAGAAACCACATGGTTGAATAATCAACATCAGAATATAAAATTGCTAAAATGGAAAGGTACCCTCACCTATATAAAAAGTAAATAAATGTGTGAGGACATAATTTACAAAAGATTGGGATAATGTAACACCTCAATGATTTAAAAATAAATTATAATTCAAGAATTTATTTATGTATATATTTATAACTACCCTTTATAAAAAACATTCTCTTATTCTATGATTTGAATTTGAAAAAAATAGTCATCTATGGTTGTGATCACTAAATTTTTAAGAGGATTATGGAAACAACCTAATTTTTGGTTAATAGTATCATAACCTAAAGAATATTATTTTGAATTTTAATATGACTATATTAAATAGTATGTTTTATTATTGTTTTATTTTCTTAAGGATTTAATATAATGATATCTTGAATAATTTTTCAAGGTTATGTAAGATGAGTTATTGTTTTAAAATTGTTAATTTTTGGATAAATCATGATTTTATTTAAATTTTATAATTAATAATATTAATAAAATTATTTTGAAAATATGGGGTTCATTTATTAATTCTACACATTGGAATGTGTTTAGGGAGAATATTTTATTATTTTCATAAATTCTTGAATTATTGATGTATAGTAACATGAAATAAATTACAAAAATTGCTAAATACATGGTTTACTACAGAATAGGTGATGCCATGAAGATTCAAGCCTAATTAGTTAAAAATAACATGATATTATTAGTATATGGGGTCACATGAATCCAAAATTTTTATTGTATTGAGAAAAATAAATACAATAGTGATGAAAATAATGTACAATCCCTCATCTCCTATACTATAAATAAAACCCTCATCCCCCTCTTACACTCAAACCTCTCAATCCTAGATAATTTTCTATGTTCTATGAAATCCACTCCCAAAATGGTCTTACACACGCCTAATTCATACTGGTCTTACCAAAATTCTCAATCCAAATGGTGTAAATAGGATCTCAAGGAGAATATATCAAGAGTATGAATCCTCTTCCATTTTTATGTGTTTTCTTTTCAATTCCCTTATTTTATTATACACTCTACCCCTCCTCATAAAGAGGATGTATGAAATCTCTAAAATCAGATATATTAATTGTTTTATCATTTTCATTTAAATAAATTCATCATAAATATGTGTCTCTAATTCATCATATAGAAAAATTAATAACACCGCCCGCGATGTGCCGATTTACCAATATGTTGGATGGTGTGTTTGAAATTTCCATTATTTCCATAAAAGATGATCATAAAACCATTTTAATGGTTGAAACATTCTTTAAAGTGTATGTTGTATCCTATTTTATTTTTTACAATTAACTTCTATTCTTGAAATTAAATTAATTAATTCAACAAGTTCATGAATATCGAGGAACTGATAAAAATGTTATAAACAAATATCAATAATATTTTATCTAATGATCCAAAAAAAAATTTTGATGAAAAATTATTTATGGTATAATTCAATATTATAGAAACATATTAATACAATATCATTCCACTATTGGAATTTCTTTTTTATATGACATGAAAAATTAAATATAAACAGGCCATGGAAATCGTGTTATAAATGATCCCAAAACAGTAGAAGGAACAAAATAATAAAAATTAATGTCTGAAATTTTGTTATTATGTGATCATATAAGGTTTTATAAACATAATATATGTGTTTTTAATATATTATAAACACTCTATTAACCACTATAGAAGAGGATTAAACAATTTTGAAGTCTGAGAAACCCGATGAAAGGGAATTCATAACCCAATTTCCATTATTTGATTAACCTTATACTTCATTAATTATGTAGTTTTATGATCATTTGTGTGATGAAAATTTGTTTATATTTTGCTATATTATGTTTATTTAGAGTGTATACATATATTAAATTCATTATATTGAATCTAATATCAATTATATGTTAATTTTATGTGACTTTTCTTATAAATACCACATTCAAAATTATTGTTTTACAAAAATAAAGGTGAATATTTTTTACAAATATTTTAATTTAGTGATTATGTTATAGTTATTTGGAATTATTTATGATTTTGTTTGTGAGCTATATCTCCCTTAAATTTATTTGGTAATTGTATGTTGATGTTCAATTATATGGTTAGTCTAATTGTTACTACGATGGTTACATAATAAGGTACCTGTGAGGGTTACATTGTAAAGTATCTGTGTAGGTTTAACATTATAAGGTAGCCAAGAGGATTACAAGACTATGTATATAAATACAAAAGATACCCTTTTGGTTCTATTTATATTCATTATGTTTTGTGTAAATATCATGTTTAACAATGTATGCTTATATGGGTGAAACATATGTATTTTTTAATATGATTTCATATGTTACTAGTATTCTATGTCTAATGTTTTCACTCAATATTTTTATATCCCTTAATGATATTTTTGTGCCCATCCCATGTTTTTAAATGATTTTAATTTGTTATAAGTACGTTTATTTCAAATTATTAATCCATGTTTAATGTTATGTTGTTTTTTCAATGAATCCATGTTTTATTTGAAATGTTATATATTTTTAAATTAATATAAACTATTTTTATGAAATTTGATCTATATAAAATATGGAATGTTATGTATGTGTTATATTCCAATGATCAAAAACTATAAATTTGAAAAGATCATCAAAGTGGAAGTAAGTGAGTTATTGACTAAAATTCATGATTATGTATTATAATAAGGTCAGGTCTTTATAGTTGGTATTAAAGTTTTGTTTACATAACAATAGGGGTTAGGATGATGTTAATAGAATAACAGAAATATTTTTTACACTATTTATATTTAGAAATGTTATATAATTTAATTATTACCATATTCCTTCATCTAATATATGTTTGTTTAGAATTGTTTTATGTATAATAAACATGGAATTCGAAGTCGAGAGACACCAAAAGAACGATATATTTCCCAATCTCTAGCCCATAATGATAGGGACTTCAACTGAGTAGTTTTTGATAGAAATGGATCAGCTGAAGTAGGATGTATATAGTGTTAGAATCCATGGAAGATAAAAACTAGAGATTCCAAAAAGGTACATGATTATTGTAACCATTTTATGAGAAAACACCCACTTTCTTTCAATAGATCTTATGACCCAGTAGAGGATGAATGATGCATTAAGGAACTTGAAAAGAAATTCGATGTTATGGTATGTTCGTATAATAAAACTATATATATTTCCATTCATCCTTTTTAAGGAGAAGATGATTATTGGTGGTCATTGGTCAAGAATATCAGGGATTGAGTTGAGATTTATTCTTTAGAGTAGGATGAATTTAAAATCCTTTTCTGGGAAATATATTTTCATACGGTTGTGTGACAAATTATGGAGAATCAATTCCTTAATTTGATGAAAAATAATGATAATTATGTGGGTTTGAATTATGAAATCATCCCCTAACTATAGAGGTATTCTCCAAATCAAATTTCGGATATTGATAGAAAATCAACTAACATTACTCAGGATTTAAGACAAGGTATCAATGTCCATTGTCCTCGTGTGAATGAGAATGTTATGAGTAACATTTCTAATGCGTTTAGAGGGTATATATGAAGTATGATGAATATCATATTCACATTGAAAACATTGATAAGAAGAGGTCCAGATGGGAATCTATGTTCAAGAATAATTCAAAGAAATTTAAATGTTGGAATGTAAATTTTATAGTGTGTGGAATGTGTGGAAAATCTCCCAGGGGAATGCCTTACCAATTCAAAGAAGTTTATTTGATGTGCTATGTTTGGAAATATTGTTTGATATTTTAATTAAAATGGTCCTTTGACTGATCAGGATAATAAAACTATAAATCATTTTAAATGTGGTGTAATGGTTCATTTTGAAAATTTCTGCCAAATGAGAGATCCGAATGATGAAAATAATATATCCTATAAGTAGAATGATGCAATGAGATCCTTTGCGACCACATTATTAGATGTCGGGACATCAAATGAAGTGTTAGCAGTTACATTATTTTATTACATATATTTTTCTAATGTCTTGTTTGATACAGGGTCTACACATTCCATTATTACTAATGAATTTTATTAGAAATTAAAATATTCACCTTGATAAATGAGACAAGAACTTATTTTTAAAACATCAGGGAGAAATATTATAACAAAAATTATTATATGAATCTTTCTTTTCTGGTTTATTTAATGAAATTACTTTCAAACATTTTTGTTTTCACATAGTGTAATATAATGACATTCTATAATTTTCTGTGAATAAATAAGAGAAAGAAAAACATATATTCATTGTTTTTCAAACTATAGTGGAAAAAAATTGAATGGAAAATTCAGAAAGGGTAATTTTTGGTTTCATTGGATTTTTTTCCTGGCCACATTGTATATAAGGATGAAATAAAATTTGATCCTGCACAAACAAAAGTTGTTAATGATTGACCAAGACCTATACATGTTACAGAGATTCAAATTTTTATAGGATCAAGAGGTTATTCCAGACTGTTTGTTAGAAAATTTACATGGTAATCTACCTTTCTATCTAAGTTATCATGAAAAGGATAAAAAAATGTTTGGACAGAAGAATGTGATGGTTTTCTTTAAGAACTGAAGAAAGTATTGGTGAATTCTCCAATTTTGGAATTTCCTTCTTGAAATGGTGAGTTTTTCATCTACATTGATGTTTCATTAAAAGTACATAATTTTTTTCTTGTACATATTGACTAGGTTATTTCTTATACTTCAAGAAAACTAAAATATTTTGGGTTTAATTATCACACAAATTATTTATAATTATAAGCTATGCCATATTTTTTATAATTTGGAGGTATCATTTCTAAAGAGCCAAATTTCAAACATATAATGACCATAAAAGCCAAAGGTATATATTACAATAGAAGGAATTAAACTCGAGGAAGATAACATGGCATGAACTAATAAAGAATTATGATTGCACGGTCAGTTATAATACAATAAAAGAAAACAATGTGGTAGAGGCCTTTTGTCAAAAACATCATTCATCATTAACCATGTTACAATTGGAACATGATCCGATGATTAATTTTTTGTTGAATTTTGGATTATAAGATGTTGTTGTAGAAAATACATCGGTTTTTTAGGTTTTATTTCATTCATCCTTATCATATAGAATTAAGAAATCAGATATGGAATACCATGAGCTACAAAAAATGTTGAATTTGATAAAATGGGAAAGTTTCTAGAATATAACATTGATAATGTATGTGTTTTGTGATTTTGATAGACATTGTGTGTACCTTGGGATTCCATGATGATGAATGATTTGTTGAGTGATGCTCATAGTTTTATATTTTCATTTCATCATGGAAATACTATGTGTATAGACACCTTCGAGAGTTTTACACATGGGATGGAATTAAAAAATATATTATGGATTGTACTATGAAATGTATGTAAAATGTTATAAAGCTAAAGAAGAGCCTCCATTAACAAAGGGGGTGATTTTGACCCTACCAGTTCTAGTATAGAAAATAATGAATATATCTATGGACTTTGTTGTATAACTACCAATTACTGATGAAGGTAACATTGCAATATCGGTTGTTGTTGATTTACTAAGGAAATATACAAATTTTTTATCTATTCTAGATACAATGTGTTTGGATCACCTTTCTCAATTGTGCCTCCAAGATATTTTTAGGTTACGTAGAGTTTATCTATACGTTGTATCAGGCCAAGATCCCATTTTCACTTATAATATTTGGAAGGGTCATCCAATGATGTTGGTCAAATAATTAAATTTTATAAAATATTTCATCATCAATCACATGGACAGTCCAAATAAACAATTAAAAAGTTGGAGGATATTCATTTCTCTTGTTCCGTAGACTAACATTTATGTTTGGATAAACAAATTTATTTAGATGAGTTTTCCATTAATAACATTTTTCATTCTAGTATACAGATGGAACCTTTTAAAAAATTGTATGGGAAGTGGTGTTGATCTTATGCTTTTTGGGATGATTTATGGGAAATAATTTTGGTGGAATCAACAATTGTAGAGGAAGAAGATGAGAAATTTAATATTATCTAGAAACACATGGGAAAAGATCAGAGCTTCTAGAAACTTTTTGCAAACAACAGGTGGAAAGACATTTCTTTTGAGTTAGGTGATTATGTTTTTCATAGAATATCACTCGAGAAAAGTGTTATGCATTTTCGTAAGAAATGAAAATATATTTCTATGGTTTTTTGGACCATATTAAATTTTGGATGATGTTGGAACAATATCTTATAGTATAGTTTTGCCTCTGTGTTTATCTCATGTAAATAATGATTTTCATTTTTTGATGTTGAGAATGTATGTGACTGATTTATATGATATCTTCAACCGAGAAGCAGTTCAGCTGGAATATAAACATTCTTATAAATAAATAGATGTTCAAATTTTTGATAAATGGTAAAATGAATTATAGAATAATGAAATCCACCCGGTAACGGTTTTTTTGGATAAACCAAATTGTTGAAGAAGAAACATGGGAAACTGAAACTTCTATGAGGGAAATGAACCCTCACTTGTATAATATGTAAATAAAATTGAGAGGACATAATATCTAGAATATGGGGTCAATGTTAAACACCATGGGTTTAAAAATAAATTTAAATTCTTTATTCTTTTTATGTAGATATTTATTACTATCCATTAAACCCAATTTTCTTCTCTTCTATGATTTTAATTTAAAAAATTACCATTTATGGTAGCGATCAGTAATTTATTTTGAGTTTTTTGGAACAAACATGGTTTTGGGTAAATAGTAACATAGGCTTATAAATATTAATATTTATTATAATATTATCTTAATGAATCGTAAATTTTATTGTTATATTATTTTATTAAGGATTTAATATAATTACATCTTGATTATTTTTTCAATGTGATATAAAATGATGTTAGTTTTATAATTGTAAATTTTTGGAGAAAGAATGATTTATATTAAAAATTAAATTATTAATGTAAATAAAATTATTTTAATAAAATTGAGTTCATTGTAGAATTTTACGTTTCAAATAATAGTAAGGGTAAAGGTTTGATGAATAGTAAATTATGATAAATTCTAAATACTTGTTTTAATGCATCATATCTGTCACAAGGATAATGTAATACCACATGGATAAAAATCACATGAAATTTCTAATATTTGGGGTCACATGAATCAAAAAATATTCGTTGTCTTTAGAAAATAATATTGAAATAATAATTAAAATAATGTAAAATCCCTCCTCTCGTCTAATATAAATATCACCCTCATTTTCTTCTTCCACTCACACTTCTCAAGCCGGGAGCATTATATATGGTATAAAAATACCCTCCCTAAGGCTCTTCCAAACATTTAAGACCTTCTGTTCTAACCAATATGATAATACAAAAGACATTATGTAGGATCTCAAGGACAATAATTCAAGAGTAGGAATCCCCTTCTATTTTTATGTATTTTCTTTCCAATTAATTTCATTTCATATAATATTTTCCCTCACCTTATGAATTAGTTACTAAATTCCTATAATCATATATATTATATATTATATCATGTTCATGAAAAAAAATCATCATCATTCTTCTTCTTTTCTTCTTCTTATTCTAAAATTAAAAACACAGTGAACGATGTGCTGATTTACCAAAATCATTGAGGACATGTTTTCAATTTCCATCAATTTCATAAAATATGATCCGAAATGAAATTTAATTGTTGAAAAAGATTTTATGATTAAGTTATTAACCAATTTTATGTTCTAGAATTAACTTTTATAGATGAAATTATTTTATTTAATGAAACAAATTCATGATTGGCTTGGAACCCCAAAAAATTATCTAATCAAATATCATTAATGTAATATCTAATGATCCACCACCATATATGATAAAAAAGTGAATTTGGGTAAAAAAATTTATTTTTTAATCATATTAATACAATTCCATTCATCTTCTGTAATTACTTTTTAATTAAAGATTAAAATAAAAAACAAACACTACATGGAAATCATGTAAAGAATGCCCCCAATACACTGGAAAGAACAAAATAATAATAATGAAAGGGTGAAAGGATATTATTAAATGTTAATATAAGGTGTTATAAACATAAATATGTATTTCTAATATATTAAAAACAACCTTTTAAACATTATGAAGTTGTTTTAAACATGTTTGATGTTAAAAAAAGCATGAGGTAAGGAAATTTATAACAAACTTTTCATTCTTTGTATTAACCTTCTACTTCGATTATTGTAGGGTTTAAAGATCATTGTATGTGATGATTATTTGTTTATATTATGTTTTATTATATTTATTTATATTGTATACACAAATTGACTTTACTCTATAGATTATGATATCAATTATATGTAATTTTAATGTGACTTTTCTTAAATAATCGGCATTTAAAATTCTAGTTTTACAAAATTCAAAGTGAATTCATTTATACAAGTATTATTGTTTTATGATTTTGTTATGGTTCCTGGGAATTTTATATGATTAAGGGTATTACCATTATCTCCCTCTAATGAATTGAGTATGTGTAACTTATATGTCAGCCGTATGGTTACTTGAAGTGTAAATGTGATTGTTACACAATAATGTAGTAATGAGGGATACATTGTAAGGTATCATTGAGGGTTAAAATATCGTGTCAATAATTCCTCATGATTACATTTTGTTCTATTTATGGTCAACATTTATTATGTAAATCTCAAGTTTCACAAAGTATGTTTATATAGGATATACGAATTTCTTTTTGAAAATTATTTCATATCATACAAGTATTAATGGAATAATGTTTTCATTCCTACTTTTTATATCCTTTACCATGTTTCTTATCATCCCATGTTGCTATGTGATTTTCATAGGTTATAAAAAAATTTATGACAATGAAGATTCCATCTTAATGTTATGAGTATTTTTCAAGGAAATCATGTTTTATTTAAAATGTTTTATATTTTAAACAAAATTGATACTATTTTTGTTTTATGTTATTTGTATAAAAGTTTAATGTAATGTGTGTTTTATATCTGAATTATATAAAACTCTAAAATTGAATAAATCCTCAATGTGAGTGGAAGTGATATTTTGACTAAAATTCATGATTTTGTAATGTAATAAATCTGTGTCCATATAGTTAGTATCATTGGATGGCTTAGATATATTTAGTTTTTAGAATTATTTTTATAGAATTATATAAATAATTATTACTCTAGTTAATTTGAAATTTTATAAAATTTAATGATTACCATGTTTCTTCGACTATGATAATTTTTTTGAGAAAGGATTTCCATAAAATAAATAGGGAAGCTGAATTAAAGAGGCACTGAGAGATCAATATCCTTCCAAATCTGTAGACCAAAATCATAGGGATTAGAACCAAGAAGTTTGTGATAGTAATTTCTTAACAAATTTTTGAAATAAATGGTGGTGGAATCTATAGATGTGTACCACCATAAGTACCACAAAGGAACATGATGTCAGATGATCATTTAATGAGACAACACCATCATACTTTCACTAGATCTTCTTAACCAATAGCTACGAAAAGATGGATGAAGGTCATTGAAAGGAAATTTGATGTTATGGGATGTTCAGATAATCAAATGGTATGTCTTTCCATTTATCATATTTATGGTGATGAAGATAAATTATGGTCAAGGTCCAATAATATCAGGGATAAAGAGGTGATTTGTTTTAAAGAGTAGGATGAATTCAAATGTATTTTCCTTCAAAAATATTTATTTAATGTGTTGAGACATTGGAAGGAAAATAAATTCCATTAATGAAAGAAAAAAAAGGATGATTTGTTGGTCGTGTATGAAGATACAATCACCCAACAAGTGAGGTATGCTCCAAATATTATTTTGGATATTTATAGCAAAATCTATCACTTATACTCAAGATTATATTCAAGGTATCAAATGAAATTGGCCTCTAATGAATTCAAAAGTTATGAGAAACATTTCCAATGTGCTTAGAGGGTAGTGATAGATTTTTATAATGATCGCATGACCATTGACAATAAGGGGAAGAATAGGTCTAGATGGAAATAGATTGTCAGAAATAAATCAATGAAATATAATGGTAATAATGTCTAGTTTCACGTTTTTGGAAAGGGTTGCAAAAAAAACCTGGTGACTGCCTTACCAAAAATAGGATATTTTTTGATGTAGTAAATTTGGACATATAGCTTGATATTTTAATGAAAATGATATTAAGACTAATATTGATAGGAAAAATGTAAACTATATTAAATTTGGCTAGATGTGTCATTATGAAAATATCGTCCCCATGAGAGATCTGAATGATGCAATGAAGACATACTATAAGCATAAAGTTGTAGTGTGACCTTTTACGACTATCTCAGTAGATGTCTGGTCCTCCAATGTTGTGATATTGGGTAATTAATTTGTTTAATTAGATTTTTATAAATCTTGTTTGAAATGTTGTCTACACATTACTTTATTTTTGTGGAAGTTTATTGTAAATTGAAAATATCGCATCGACAAATGAGACTGAACCATATTTTTAAAACACAATGGGAAAAAATTATTGAAAAGATGAATTATAAAAATATTACAATTGTGTTCTATGGAAATTCATTACATGAAAACCATCTTGTTTTCCCTTATAAGAGTTTTATGACATAATTGTATTTTCTATAAGTATATACGATAATGAAAAACCTCTAAATGTTGTTTTAAATGACATAATGGAAAATAAACTATATGGAAAATTCAGAAACTATGATTTTTGAATGAAACATATTTCCTTTATTTTGATCATTATATATAAGGATGGAATAACTCTTGATATAGGAAAAAAAGGTGAATAATGAATGGCCAAGACCAATAAATGTTTAAGAGATTCTTAGTTTTAGTGAACTAGTAGGTTATTACCAATAGTTTATTAAAAATAATTCATGGTTATTTATAATGCTAACTATGTTAACATGAAAAGGGATTAAATTTGTTTGAGTAGAATAATGTGTTGTTTTTATTCAGGAACTGAAGAGAAGATTGGCGAATGCTCATGTTTCGGTCTTTCCATCCCAAAATGGCGTGTTGTTCAACATCAATGATGCTTCACTAAAGGTACAAGATTGTGTTATAATGCAGAATGATTCATTAATTTTTTACGCATCATGTAATCTAAAACTTCCTGAGTTAAATAATCCCACACATGATTTGGAATTGGCTATTGTGATATTTTCATCGAAAATGTGGAGGAATCATTTATACAAAGCCCATTATTAGATTTATATTGATCGTAAAATCCTGAATTTTAAATTCAAATAGAAGTAATTAATCATGAGGAAGGGATGATTGATTGAACTGATAATGGATAATGATTTCATGATCAATTACCATCATGATAACCAAACAATGTGGAATATCACATGAGTCAAAAACATCATGCATCAATAACCATTTTATGTTTGGAACATGATATATTGATTAATGATTTGAATAATTTGGGTTAAAAGTAGTTTGTGTAGGAAATAAATTTTTTTAGATTTTAGTGAAGTTATCGTTATCATATAGAGTTAAGAATGCATAGAACGAAGACCGTGATCTATATAAAAAGGTTGAATTGGTTAAAATCGGTATTTTGTAGAGAATTTATCCTTTATAAAGAATATGTTTTGAGATTTGTAAAAAGATTTTTTGTGCCTTGTGATTCCTAATTGATGAAATATTTGTTGTTTGATTCTTTTAGTTCTATATTATTAATCTATACTTAAAATACAAATATTTACAGAGACATTTGGGTGTATTACGGGTGGGATATAATTAAAATATGTATTAAATATTTTACTGAGAAATGTTTGAGATGTCAAAAGGATAAAACAAAGTTGCAGTTACTGAAGGTGATTCTTCAGCCACTGCCACTCCCAGTATACAAATGGAAGTATATATCTATGGACTATGTTTTGGGACTGACATAGACTTCTTGAGTTAATAGTGAAATTTAGGTTATCGTTGATTAACTGAATAAAGATGCACATTTTATTTCTATTCGAGATACAATGTCTTTGGATCATCAATCTATGTTTTACCTCAAATAGATTTTCAAGATACATTGAGTTCCTCATTCCATCATATTTGACTGGGATCCCAGGTACACTTATAATTCTTTTAAGGTCCATCAAATGTCATTGGGAAAAAAATTAATTTTTATTACATCTTCCCATTCTCAGTCAAATTGGGTGTCAGAACAAAAAATTCATACTTTGGAAGATATGATGCAACCTTTATTAATGGGCTAACAATGTAGTACGGAGCAACAAAAATCATTATTTGAGTTTTCTTGTAATAAATTTTTTCATTCCAAAATACAGATTTCTCTAGTAGAGGCATTTTTTGGGAAGTGGAGTTGAACTAAGGATTTTTGGGATGAAGACGAGGAAAAGAAGTTGATTGGACAAGAGTTAGCAGTGGAAGTGGATAAGAATGTGTTGATGATCCAACAACACATGAGGTCATCTCAGATCTGGAAGAAATTTTATACATGAAATAAGAGGAATGAGTATTCTTTTGTGGTAGGTGACCATATATTTCATTGTATATGACCATGGAAAAGTGTTATACATTTTGGTAGGAAAGGAAAGATTTGTCCATGTTTCATTTTTCCCTATGAAATTATGCATAATTTTTGGATAGTCTAATACTGAGTATCATTGCCTCTAATTTTATCTCAAGAATATAATCTTTTTCATATTTTATTTTGAGAAAGTATGTGCCAGATTCAACTCATGTCTTGAGCACATAAGCAATTCAGCTAGAAGAGAACCTTTCTCATAAAGATAACCCAATTAAGATTCTTTATCCATGATAATATGTATTGAGAAATAAGGTAATACACTAGGTAATGTTTTGTGGAGAAACTACATGGTTGAAGAAGAAACAAGCGGATCTGAAAATATATCGAGGGAATAGTACCCCCACTTGTATAATAAGTAAATAAAATTGAGAGACACAATTTTTAGATGATGGGTATTATGTAACAGTAGAATCTTTTTTTAATGTAAATTGAAATTCATGAAACATTTTTATGTAGATATTTATAACTAGCCTTTATATAAATTTTTTTCTTCTTCTACGATTTAAATTAAAAAAACGGTCATCTACGATTGTGATACATATTTTATTTGGAGTGTGATAGAACTAACTTGAATTTTTATGAATAGTAACATAACCATCTGAAAAGTAATATGAATTTTAATATAAACCTATTAAATATAAATTTGTATTATTATTTCATTTATGTAGGGATTTATGATAACGAAATATTGATTACATTTTCAAGGTGATATAATATAAATTATAGTTTTAAAATTTTAATTTTTTGGATAAAGTATGATTTTATTTAAAAATAAAATTAATAATATTTATAATTTCCTTTATAAAAAAATTGAATAAATTTTTGAATTACACATGTCAAAAAATGTTTAGGTTGGATCCTTTAGATTTTTTCTAAAATTCATGAATTTTTTATGAAGAGTAAAGTACGATAGATTACCATAAATGGTTAATAATTTTTTTACTGCATCATAAGTGATTCATGGATGATGTAATATCATTTGGTTCAAACTCAAAAGAAATTATTCCTATTTTTGGTCACATAAATCATGACTATTCATTATCTTGATAAAAAATATTAAAATAATGATTAAAATATTGTAAAATATCTCATGTTCTCCACTATATATACCACCCTCATTCCCCTCTTCTTCTCGCACCTCTCAAAAAAAATATCATTGTAGATGTTCTACCTAATCCCATCCATATGGCTCTTCCAAACGTCCAATACATTATTGCCTCACCAAAATTCCAAAACCAAATTCATTAATGAGGATCTCTAGGAGAAGAGATCAAGAGTAAGAATACACTTCATTTTTTATTTGTTCAATTTTCAATTTTTTTCTTTCTTGTTGTAATCTCTTCTCATACATTTATACATGTGATATTAAATATCTATAATATTATATATTCATTATTTTATCATGTACATGTAATTAAAAATAAACATCTTTCATCCCCTCCTCTTCCACATATTCTAAAAATTAAAACACTATCTGTGATGTGCTGATTTACCAAATCATCAGTGATGTGTTTTTAATTTACATTAAATCCTAAAAAAATTATTATAAAACAATTTTAATGGTTGAAATAGAATGTAAGATTTATCTTCTAACCTATTTTTTGTTTGAAATTTAATTTTTTTATGATATTAAATTATTTTATTAAACTGTTTATTGTTTTTTGAGGAAAATCGAAAAATGATCTAAAAAAATATCAATAATGTTTTATTTAATGATCCATCACCATGTATTATAAAAAATTATTTATGGTACAATAATATATTCTGGAAACATATTTATACCAATTAATTCTACTTATGGAATTTCATTTCTATATGACAAGAAAATAAAATACAAATTGTCCATGGAAATCATCTAAATAATTCACCCAAAACAATGGAAGGATCAAAATAGTAATAAATATACTGTGAAATCATGTTATGTAATGAAAATATAATGTTTTATAAACCTAAATATTCTTACTTAAAATATTAATAAAACTCTTTTAACCATTATAAAAGTGTTCTAAATAGGTTTTATGTAAGACAAAACAGAGGTATGAGAATTTATAACCCAATTTCCATTCGTTGTGTTTACCTTCTACTTCATTAATTGTGTGGTTTTAAGGTCATTTGTGAGATGATTGTTAGGTTTATATGATGTTTTATTATGTTTATTTATAGTTTATACACATTTTCCATTCATTATATTGATAATCATATCAATTATATAGTATTTTTATGTTACTTTACTCAGGAAATCCCCTTTTAAACTTCTAGTTTTATAAAATTCAAAGTGAATGTTTTTATTCAAGTATTATCATTCGATGATTATGTTATGGTAATTGGAAATTATTTATGATTTAATGTGTGATATATTTCTCCCTCCAATGAATTTGGTATGTGTATGTTGGATTTTTGACATATGGTTACTCCCATTATAACTGCAATGGTTATACAATAAGGTATTTGTTAAGGTTACATTGTAAGGTGTCCATGCCTGTTAGAAATTATAAAGTATCCAAAAAGGATAAAATATTTTTAAATTATTTTCCCAAGAATCCTTTTTGGTTCTATTTATATTATATATATATATGTTTTGTAAATATCAGGTTTCATAAAGTATGTTTATGTGGTTGACAAGTATGTCTTTTTTAGAATAATTTCATAAGTTTCAAGTATTCATGGGATAATGACTTATTTTCTTATTTTTATATCCCTTAAATAGGTTTTTGGGATCATAAAAAGTTTTTAAATTATTTTCATAGGTTATAAGGATGTCTATGGAAATGAAATAATCCAAATAACTGTTATGATGATTTTTAAAATAAAACATGTTTTATTTGACATGTTATATATTTTGAATGAAATGGATAATATTTTTGTGGTATATTTTCGTTATAAAAGTGGAATGTTATGTGTGTGTTATATCTGTATTCAATAAAACTATAAACATGAAATAACCAACAATGTGAATGGAAGTGAATTCATGACTAAGAATCATTAGTATTTAATGTAATAAAGTCATGTCATTATAATTTTATAGGTTATAAAATAGATATGTGAGAATCAAAGACTCAAGATATTGGTTTTCCATATCAAAACATCCATAATTGTAATGATTGATATTATAAATTCCCAATTTCTTTTAAATGGGTTTTAATATAAACACTTGAATAATATATCATGAATAATTTATACCTAATGGTATTTTGAGTGAAAATCACCTACTTCATTTTTTGGGTTGGTGATTCAAATGTTATTAAAATGATAAGGTTTTATTCATCTGTCTCATCTTAAACTAAATAGTGTATTCCTAAATTTCCAATGAATGGAATTATATTATTTTTTCCATATAATACTATTTTATATTATTCTCTTTTTTGATAAATTTTCATGTAGTAGTACCATTTTCTATTAATTCAACACTTAATATGATCTAGTATTTTTTTAAGAATAACTATCATCATTTTTTCATCAATAGAAAATAATTTTCATCCATAAACATATTTTTAAAAAAATTAAAAATGTTTTTTGAAATATCCAATTAATTTAATATATAAAATTTTACCTTTTTTCATTTTACAAAATAGTTTGAAAAGGAATTTTATTTTAATTTTCATAATTAAGGATTTTTATTATTTTTACAATACTTTGAACGAAAGGATATATATGTTTTATGGAATGTATAGAATTACCCACCATGATGAAAATATTATTAATTGTGTATTAATTTATAATTTTCCATGGATGATTCTTAAGAAAAGTTTCTAATTATGATTTTGGGATTTGTATTTTTCAAAATTTATTTTCAAAGTGGAAATGTTATTTTACCGAAGAATGTTTTCAAAATTTTTAAATTTACTTCTATTAATAAATAAAAAAACATATAATTAAATTTGATGATAATATATTTTTTACATTTCTATCTTAATTATATACGAAACACACTCCCTATTCTATTTATGGGAAAAAATGCAGATTACGATCACTTCTCAACATACTTAATTATGAAATTTATTTTTCTAATGATATGAATTAATATTTGGGATTGAGATTTATTTCAATTTATAATTCCTCTATTAATTAATTAATAATAATTCATTATTTGGAACCCATAATCATATAGCATATATGGATGTAATTTGGGGGCCTATAATTTTATATCCCTCAAATTTATTTGGTAGTTTTTAGAATCATGAAATTTTACAATGGTAATTTGGTGTGAACCTAATCCATTATGGGACATATTCCACCATATAATTTGGTATTGGTTGTTATAATTGACATATTTTTATGTCATTTTAGGTTTTTTTTCATTTCTTAGGATTTGATTATCTGACGATACCATTTTTTTATGTTTGTCTTCCATGTGAATATCACATCCATTCTCATTTATGAAATCATGTTATACATTTAAATCACACGTTATTATTCCTTATTATGTTTATTTTACTATTCTCTATGTGGTATTTGATTCTTGACATTATTTAAGGTGTAATTATGGAGAGTAAAATAATGAAATTTTATTTCATCCTCAATTTTATATATTATAAACATAGTAATCCAAATATATTATGCAACATAATCATTGAGTTGTAATTAATAGTTTTTTATGTTGAATAATCATGAAATAATATGTGAAAAATAAATGGGGTTATATAGTTACTACATTAGGTATATTTCATGTAACACCATTAATGTGTGCTATATATGCTTCCCCTTGGGGTTACCCAGTTGATTATGGGTACATTAATATATTTACGTTTCACTAGAAAATGACAACATAAGATATAATGAATCCTTTATCAATTAATAATAATCACATTATTCATTCATAAATTCAATCAATAGTTTTGAATATGTAGCATACCCCTCTTCAACTTCTTGAAATTATGGATATCTCAAAACATCCAGTAATTTTAGAATCACTTTTGAAACATAATCAAATTAAATATTTTAAACCTATAATCTGTGTCTTCTATTTATAATCTCTAAGATCCTTATAAAAGAACTTATATATATTAAATATAATACCACAACCATAATTATTTAATTCACAATATATTTCCATTTATTTATAATATCAAAATTAAAACATTAAATTTTTCATTGACCCACAATGAATGAAACTATAACAAATTGATCCATCATATCTATAATTCTCAATAATCACTATTATTTATAAAGAAACTAAATTGAAAAATCATGTTGTAAATATCATTGATGTTTATATCGTCTAATTTTATAATGTAATAACAAAATTTAAATATCCATGAAATTCAATGATAATATTTATATAAACCATTAATGAAAGTTGGAGTATATAGAATATTCAATTTATTCTGGAATATAGTATCAAGAATATTGACATAAAATATACATATAATTAGGTGAAATGATGGATTTAATGGAGGAAAAAAGACCTATTATTTTTTAAATATCCATTAGGTTAAATAGTTGTGGTTATGGAACTCAACGGTTCTGAATTTTAGAGTGTCAGAATTGTGACCCATTGTTTTGATACATAAATATCAAGTATTTTTATAAGAATATATATTACATAAAATTATGATCTACACTTGAATCATATATGTCTAGTAACTTTCTTAACAATGATACCAAAATGACATGCTCATAATAGATATACATCATCTGCAACATAGATCTTCAAATACGTCCCTTATTTGACATATCATACTTATAATATTTCGTCATATCTGAGGGAATGTAAACATAGTAAAAGATAATATATGATGATCCACAAAGGTATGTAATTTAATATCATTCATCATTTTCAAAATTACATGGGATTAAGGGTATGTGAATATTAGGTTAACATTTGATAACTATACCCAATATATCAATGGTCATAATATTGAGTTATGGTATTAAACATGATAGTTCATAAGACATGATTAATAATTTAATTATAGAACATGATCAATGTAAGAATAACATTGTCATAAGACATAATTATTTGGAATATACTAAGAAATATAAAATAATTTCCATAATTTTCATGGTTCACAGAGAAAATGATCATAGTGGATTCAGTTCACTCCCTAAACAATAATAAAATTATTCATGTTTCACTACCTAAACTATATTAGTAGACATATTCGACAACATCAAAAGATTCAATCACCATTCTAGACCTTACTATGTTATGAAATATTTATAATTACAAAATCCATTGGCAGGAAATACTATTATAAGTGCACTCAAAAAATAATGGAAATCAAACAAATGTGTGTCACAAGATTATAAACCAATTATATTAAAATAAAAAAAATGAAAATGAAATATTTTTAATAAAAAATTCATCAATTTATATAATTATAAATTGTAGAAAATAAAAATGTTTCATAAATTTGTTATTGTAACAACCCAAAGTATTTCAATGGAAAATTCCCTTCTTATATTTATGTCATAAAAACACTAAATAATGAACTACTAAGTAAACATAATTTTGTCACCCCTATGTTTGGAATTTAAAAAAAAAAATCCAACATACATGGTTGTGTTTAAGATAGTTTTGGAGTCTAATGAAACAAAAATGATTTTTTGTGAATAGTAACCTACCCTTATGAATAGTAACCTGCCCTTATAAGTAGTAATATTACCCTTATAGTAAATAAGAGTAACATTACCTATGAATAATAAAATAATATTTAGACATCATAGAAAGTTATAATTTGACCTTAGTAAACATTTTTGGTATTTTATAAAGTCAAAATAATTAATTATAATTAATTAATTAATTTAAAATAATATTAATTTCCCTGAAATGTATTCATAAAGTACTGAATCAATGTCTAATAGTTTTCATATAATTTTATATGACCCTATGTCATTTATCAAAGAACTACAAACTCAGTTTTAATTTTAAAAACAGTTTTTTTAAGTAAATTATTATTTTAGTTAATCATTAAATTAATAATATATAGAGAACTATTTTTAAAAAATGGACATCATTTTTGGATTCTACATGTCAAAAAATGGTTGTGGTAAATGTTTGGGTTTATTCTGAAATACTTCAATTTTCGGGGGAATAGTAGAAAAATACAGTTTTTCACATAATCAGTGTACACTAAATAGCATCATTTAGGATGTAATGATGAAATAAACACTATAGAACTTTTTTCCCTCCAAAACCTATTAAATTTCATAAAATTTTCCTTGAAATACAATAAATCCAATTCTCAACCCTAAAAAGAACGTTCCAAATCCTAAAGTCAAAAGGTGATTTCTTAAAGTGTCTTTTTCTCTTTCTTTCTCTTTCCTTTTAATCAATCAATGAATTCGAATTATAAAGAAGATTTAAAGACTAAAACGAATTATATTATATTGATATATGATTTAGGATGTCAAAAAACTACTATTACAAGTCTAAATCTTTATATAATATTTTATTTAATATTTTATGCAAAAAACACCTCCCTCCTCATGTATAAATATGCCCTCCCCCTTCACATGACAAACCACACCTCTCAAGCTTAAATAATTGTATAAGCTCTGCCCAATCATCTCCCCTAGCCCCTTCCCCACGTCTAGGAGCTTCTGGTCTCATAAAAAGACCAAGCTTTGTCCCTTAAGGAGGTTCTCAAGTGAAGGATTGAAGATGTAATTTTCCTCCCTCTTCTCCTTTAATTTCCTTTCAAGTTCAAGTACCTTTCTTGATCTCTCCCCACCTATATTCATAAAAATTATTAATTAACTACAGTATTATTCATATACTGTAATCATAAGATTCTAATGGTATATTATATCACCCCACACCCTTTCCCTCTTCCTTTTATTTTATTAAAGAGAACGTTGTTCATGTGGTGATAATTTATCACCTTCAAAAACAACATGCTATCTTCTTCCATTTCTCCTCTCATGTTCATGATTCTTTGCCTATGTCATGATTATGCTCACCCCATGATATATTGTTCTTATCTATCCTCTTACGGGGCTCTTAGCTCACCCCTTTTTATGTATATCCTTAGGTGGCTACATGTACTAAGGAGAGGACAAGTGCCACTAAGAAGCTAGTGAAGAAGAAGTTAACTAAATGTTTATGGTTGATGTTGTATTTGACATGCCTGGTCCTAGTTTGCCCAAGAAACTAAAACTATGGATCCTCTATGTGTAATACTATTATGTTGTTTGTCTTTGAAATGATTTAATAGTAATGTAAGAAAAAGGCTGGGATGCTATAGTTGGTATCAGAGGAAAGGTTTCATTAATTTGGGAATTAGGATTAGTAAACCCTAGAGAAAACCACTAGCATAAGAATAAGTACAAATATGTACAAAATAATATTTACCTAGGGATCCCATATGTTATGTTTTTGGTATAATTGTTTAAATGAATAAGTTATTCATGAATTTTTTACTTATGTTTTGTTCTAACCTTTTCTATTTTAGAAAATGGTGGGAACCAGGAGAAATCAGGCAAACAACTCCTGTGAGGGGCAATGCAACGATTGCCCGAACGACATCCCCAATGATTTTGGAGGTGGAGTTCAAAAAAACATGGCGATGCTTACCCAAATATCTTGGGTTATGAATAATAACCATAATAATGGGGAACGTCCTTCTTCAAAAAAGAGGGAGAAACTAGCTATCGAATGTTTTATGCGGCAACGACCCCCGACGTTTTGTGGATCTTCTGATCCACTAGTTGAAGAATAGTGGGTCAACTCCATGGAGAAGATCTTTTATGTTCTTCACTGTTCCTAGACGGAGAAGGTGACTCTAGACATTTATCGTCTAGATGGAGAAGCTGATCAATGGTGGGCTTTGATTAAGAACACCATGCCAATGGATAAAATTGAAGAGATGGAATGGGAAGACTTTAAGATAATGTTTCTTAATAAGTACTTCCCAAGAACTCTTCGCACAATGATGGAGAGAGAATTCATAGAGCTCAAGCAAAAAAAAGGAGAATCTGTCACAACCTATGAAGAAAATTTCACAAGGCTCGCAAGGTATGCTTCGGGTTTTGTTATCAACAATGATAGAAAAATTGATAGATTTTTTAGTGGATAAAAACCACTTCATTGAAAGGCTCTTTAAATTTGATACTTTGGGAGTTATAAAGAAGTTTTTCGGTGTGCTCTCAAAGTGGAGATGGATTTTGGAGAATGGTCCCTTGGCTATAGTGATAAGAAATGAAAGTTGGAGTTTCATGCTGCTAGATCTAGTGACAAAGGTGGGAAGAAAAGTAAACGTCCCACATGCCAAAAATGTGGGAGGTTTCACCATGGGAACTGCCTCAAAGGTACGGGGAAATGATTTAAGTGTGGGAAATAAGGAAACCAAGATCACGAGTGTCGAAAAGACATGAAAAGTAAGGATAAAGTTGCCGATGAAAGGAGAGAACCACTCGTGGTTCAATGCTACAACTGTAGGGAGCTAGGGAACTATTCAAACTGGTGCACTAAACCTCGAGATCTCGAGGGTAATCAGCGCCAACAACCACAAAAGACAAAGAAACAAGGTAAGGCTTATGCCATCACTATTGTGGAGGTGGAACATGATAATGATGTCGTACAAGGTACACTTCCTATTAAATCATGAATTGAAAAAGTATTATTTGATTCTAGTTCTACGCATTCCTTTATATCTTTCAAGTTTTCTAGAACTATAGAACCGAAGCCCCGAATCCTTGAAGTAGTTATATCTGTAAAAACACTAAGTGGTGCAATCATTTTAACCCATGTGTTTGACTCTACTCATGTTGACGTATGTGGGAAGATTCTTCCAGAAAATCTCTTAATAATTCCCTTGGTGGAATTTGATGATATAATGGGAATGGATTGGCTCTCGTTATATAAAGCACATATCAACTGTCGGGAAAAGGAAATATATTTTCATATTCCTAACTATCCCATGCTCCTTGAAAAATTCCAGGAAGATCATGAATATCCTTTGATAAATACATCAATGGTGTGGGTGTTGATTCTCAATGAAGAAGCATACCTCGCCCAAATTGTTGAGTCGAAGGAAAGTGCCAACCTTGAGGAAATTCCCCTCGTGAGAGAATACAGTGATGTATTTCCCGAAGAGTTACCCGGAATTCCCCCTGATCATGTGGTAGAGTTCTCAATTGAACTCATACCTAGAGCTAATTCTATCTTGAAGTGCCCCTATATTATGGATACTATCGAACTGGAGGAGTTAAAGAAGCGGCTGCAAGAGCATCTAGAAAAAGGGTTCATACGCCCTAGTGCATCACCTTGGGGTGCGCCAGTGCTCTTTGTAAAGAAGAAGGATGGAACCATGGGGCTGTGTATCGATTATCAGGAACTCAACAAGATCACCATAAAGAACAAGTATCCTCTACCAAGGATTGACGACTTGTTCGACTAGTTAAGAGGAGCTCAATACTTCTCAATGGTGGATCTTCGTTCTCGATATCATCGAGTAAAGGTGAAGAAGGAAGATATTCAGAAGACTGCCTTCCGTACATGGTATGGGCACTATGTGTTTTTGGTGATTCCCTTCAAACTTACTAATGCCTCTGCATTCTTCATCGATTTGTTGAATAGAGTCTTTAGACATTACCTCGACAAATTTGTGGTAGTGTTTATAGATGATATTATCATTTACTCCAATAGAAATGAGGACCATAAAGAACATCTAAGACTTGTGTTGGAGACATTGAGGAAGGAGAAGTTGTATGCCAAGTTCAGCAAGTGTGACATTTGGATGAATCAAGTCACGTTCTTGGGACATGTGATCACAAGTGAGGGAATTTCTATGGACCCTTCAAAGACAAAGGCGATTGAGGAATGTCCCAGGCCCTCTAGTGACATAGAAATTCGTAGTTTTCATGGATTATCTGGGTACTACCAACATTTTGTGGGAAACATCTCACGTTTTTCAAGATTGCTAACAAAGTTAACAAGAAAAGGCATAAAGTATGTATGGACGAAAGAATGTGAGGGATGCTTCAAGGAGCTAAAGAGAAGGTTGATCACTGCACCTGTACACACACTACGGAAAAGTGGAGAATGTTTTCTGATATACAGTGATGCATCAAACAATGGATTGGGTTGTGTAGTCATGAAAAATGATAATGTGATAGCATATCCCTCACGACAATTGATGATCCATGACCAGAACTACCCGACACATGATCTAGAGCCGGAAGCCGTGATTTTTGCCTTGAAATTCTGGCAGCACTACCTTTATGGTGAAAAGTGTGACATATACACCGAACACAAGAGTCTAAAGTATATATTCAAACAAAAGGATCTCAACATGCATCAAAGGAGATGGTTAGAGCTAATCCAGGATTACGATTTCTTTATTCACTATCATCCTGGGAAGGCGAACAAGGTAGCTGATGCTCTAAGTATAAATGAACCTACTACTATATCCATGTTGAGGATTGAGAAAGACCCTATCTTCTTGGATATGCAAAGAATGGATTTGGAAATCAAAAGGGAAGGGGATACATCCTACCTATCCCAAATGATTGCGCAACCATCCATCCCATAGAAGATTAAGGAAGCACAAAGGGATGATGTGGAGATACAAAAGAGGGGGACACTTCAAGAGTTCCATATCGACGACGATGGTGTGATTTGGTTTGGAACGCAGCTTTGTGTGCCCTCATCAACTAGTATAAAGAAGGATCTATTGGATAATGCACATAGCTAAATTGTCTCTATCCATCTTGGAAGTACCACGATGTATCATGATCTCTGAGAACACTTCTGGTGGGATAACATGAAGAAGGATATTGAAAAATATATATCAAGGTGCTTGGTATGTCAGCATGTTAAAGTTGAGCGGAAAAGTCCAAAGGTATGATGCAACCATTGCGTATACCCATGTGGAAGTGGGAAAATGTTACTATGGACTTTGTCACGGGTTTCCCGAAGACGTCAAAGGGAAATAATGTGATATGGGTTGTGGTTGATCGACTCACCAAGACGGCCTATTTTATCTCTATTTGGGAAGACCTCTCACTTGAACATCTTTCAAGGATATATGTGAAGGAAGTAGTGATATTGCATGGTGTTCCACTTTCGATTGTCTCTGACCGTGATCTAAGGTTCACATCTATGTTCTGGAGGATCCATCAACATGCTTTCTGTACAGATTTAAATTTCAGCACAGCCTATCACCCCCAAAATGATGGCCAGTCTAAAAGGACTATTCAGACGCTTTAAGATATGATATGACCCTGCTCTCTTGAATTCAAAGGTGGTTGGGATCAACATCTCCCATTGGTTGAGTTCTCATACAACAATAGCTTCTACTCGAGTATTCAGATGGCTCCGTATGAAGCTCTTTATGGGAAGTGATGTAGAACTCCAACCTATTGGGATGAAGATGGAGAACAAAAGATACTTGGTCTTGATCTTGTTCGAGAGATGATAGAGAAGGTTCAAGTCATCTAGAAACACATCAAAGCTGCTCAAAGTCGGAAAAAAGAGCTATGCTGACAACCGTCGAAGGGACTTGGAGTTCGACGTTGCAGATAAAGTATTCCATCGAATATCTCCATGGAAGAGAGTCATGAGATTCGGGATGAAAGGGAAGCTAAGCCCAAGGTTCATTAGCCCCTTTGAGATCCTTGACCGTATAGGAGCTGTGGCCTATCGTCTGGCACTTACACCGAATATGGCTCAAGTTCATGATGTGTTTCATGTATCACTACTGAGGATGTACATACCAAACCCCCCACATGTACTAAACTCAGAGGTGGTACAACTGGATGATGATATATCCTATTAGGAGAAGGTGATAATTTTTTTTGGACCGAAGTGATAAGGTTCTACGCAACAAGACAACCCGCCTTGTCAAGGTATTGTAGAGGAACCATAGGTTTGAGGAAGCAGCATGGGAACCTGAAGAGGCAATTAAGGAGAAGCACCCACACTTGTTTGTGTAAAGTGAAATTTTGGGGGCGGAATTTCTTAAGGGGGGAAGAATGTAACAACCAAATGAATTTCAATGGAAAATTACATTCTTATATTTATGTCAAAAAAACACTAAATAATGAACTACTAAGTAAACATAATTTTTCCACCCCTATGTTTGGAATTTAAAAAAAAAATACAACATACACGGTTGTGTTCAAGATAGTTTTGGAGTCTAATGAAACAACAATGATTTTTGGTTAATAGTAACCTACACTTATGAATAATAACCTACCCCTATGAATAGTAATTTTACCCTTATAGTAAATAAGAGTAACATTTCCTATGAATAATAAAATAATATTTGGACATCATAGAAAGTGATAATTTTACCTTAGTAAACGTTTTTGGTATTTTATAAAGTTAAAATAATTAATAATAATTATTTAATTAATTTAAAAAAAATAATTATTTCCATGAAATTTATTCATAATGTACTGAATCAATGTCTAATAGTTTTTAGATAATTTTATAAGATCCTACGTAATTTATTAAAGAACTACAAACTCAGTTTTAATCTTAAAAACAGTTTTTTTAAGTAAATTGTGATTTTAGTTAAACATTAAATTAATAATATTTAGAAAATTATTTTTAAAAAATGGAAATAATTTTTGGATTCTACACGTCAAAAAATGGTACTGGTAAATTTTTGGGTTTATTCTGAAATAGTTCAATATTCGGGGGAATAGTAGAAAAATACAGTTGTTCGCATAATCAGTGTACACTAAATTGCATCATTTATGATGTAATGATGAAATAAAAATTCTAGAACTTTAGTTTCGGCCAAAACCTATTAAATTTCATAAATTGTTCCTTGAAATACAATAAATCCAATTCTCAAACCTAAAAAGAACTTTCCAAAGCCTAAAGTCAAAAGGTGATTTCTTAAAGTGTCTTTTTATCTTTTTTCTCTTTCCTTTTAATAAATCAATTAATTCGAATTATAAAAAGATTTAAAGCCTAAAACGAATTATATTATATTGATATATGATTTAGGATGTCAAAAAACTACTATTACAAGTCTAACTCTTGATATAATATTTTATTTAATATTTTATGCCAAAAACACATCCCTCCTCATGTATAAATAAGCCCTCCCCCTTCTCTTGACAAACCACACCTCTCAAGCTTCAAGAATTGTATAAGCTCTGCCCAATCATCTCCCTTATCCCCCTCCCCACGTCCAAGAGCTTCTGGTCTCATCAAAATCCCAAGCTTTGGCCCTTAAGGAGGTTCTCAAGTGAAGGATTCAAGAGGTAATTTTCCTCCCTCTTATCCTTTAATTTCCTTTCAAGTTCAAGTTCCATTCTTGATCTCAACCCACCTATATTCATCCAAATTATTTTTTAACTCCAGTATTATACATATACTGTAATCTAATTATTGTAATGGTATATTATATCAACCCACACCCTTTCCCTCCTCGTTTTATTTTATTAAAGAGAACGTTGTTCATGTGGTGATAATTTATCACCTTACAAAACAACATGCTCTCTTCTTCCATTTCTACCTTCAGATCTTGTCATGAAACAATTTTTATGGTTGAAACAGAATCTGTTATATGTGTTATGTTCTATTTAAAGTTATAGAAATAACCTATGGCCATATTACAAAGTTAAAAGTTAAAACAAGTTTGTTGTGATCCAAAAACCGGCCAAATTTACCCAAATAACCATCATTAAAATCTTATCTAATGATTCGTCCACATGGATATAATATAACTCATTATAAAATCATTCAAGCTAATGTAATAACATAAATAACATGTAATATCAGTTCTGGATGTTTACTCATGATCTACCCAAACATCAATTTAAGAATACAGGTGGACTGCTCAAGAAAACCATAAAAACAAACATCCTCGAACAACGTTTTTTAAACTCTATAAGTCATCCAAAGGTACATAATATGACATAATGAAACCATAATTAAAACTATTAAATTATAAAAGGTTCTGAAATTTATAATTAATGAATATAATGTATTTATACAGGATATTAAAGAGAATGAGGCATTCGAGTACAAGGTAAGGGGAAATCTCGAACCCAATTTTTCTTCCTTCGGGTTCTCCCTCTTTCACTCCATTTTTGATATGGTTACTCCTCAAAGATAATTTTTTCGTCATTTACATTAATTTTCTGAGATATACATGTTTTCACTGGTTTTTAGGTCCAACAAAATGTTTTCCAAAAGAACTCTTCTTTCAAGATCTCACCTTTTACCTCTCATTCAAGGTTAATGGTTTGTGTATCAAGTATGTTGTTCCCTCTTTCTTTTGGGAACCCAAAGATTATGAATGTGTTATTATGAGATGAAACCCATTACATACCATGGGTTATTTATGTACATGTTTGATATGTGTTCCACGTGGCAAGCATGATAACGATAATGTTATGATGTGACGGGTGCACCCGGAATTATATAGCGCAATATGAATGTTTAAATGTGACGGGTGCGCCTGGAATTATATAGAGCTCCAATTCATTGGGTAAAGTGAGGAATCTCATGAGTAAATGTGAAATTATGTGTGAACAAGATGCTATATTGGTTCACAAGTATGTGTTGTATTTAACCACTAAGACATGATGTTTTATTTTTTATGCATTTCCACATTTCAAGTCTATTATTTATGCTCCACTCATGTTCATGATTCTTTTCCTATGTCATGATTATGCTGACCACATGATATATTGTTCTTATATATCTTCTTACTGGGCTTTTAGCTCACCCATTTTTATGTATATCCTTAGGTGGCTACATGTACAAAGGAGAGGACTAGTGCCACTAAGAAGCTAGTGAAGAAGAAGTTAAATAATTTTTTATGGTTGATGTTGTATTTGTCATGTGTGGTCCTAGTTTTCCCAAGACACTAAATCTATGGATCCTCTATGTGTAATACTATTATGTTGTTTATCTTTGAAATGATGTAATAGTAAGGTAAGAAAAAGGCTGGGATGCTATAGTTGGTATCAGAGGAAAGGTTTAGTTAATTTTGGAATTAGGGTTAGTAAACCCTAGAGAAAACCACTAGAATAAGAATAAGTACACATATGTACACAAGAATATTTACCTAGGGATCCCATATGTTATGTTTTTGGTATAATTATTTAAATGAATAAGTTATTCATTACTTTTTTAGTTATGTTTTGTTCTAACCTTTTCTATTTTAGAAAATAGTGGGAACTAGGAGAAATCAGGCGAACAACTCTTGTGAGGGCCCATGCAACGATTGCCCGAACGACATCCCCAATGATTTTGGTGGTGGAGTTCAAAACATCATGGCGATGCTTACCCAAATATCTTGGGTTATGAATAATAACCATAATAATGGGGAATTTCCTCCTTCACCAAAGAGGGAGCAACTAGCTATCGAATGTTTTATGCGGCAACAACCACCGACGTTTTGTGGATCTTTCGATCCACTAGTTGCAGAACAGTGGGTCAACTACTTGGAGAAGATCTTTTCTGTTCTTCACTATTCCGAGAGGGAGAATGAGTCTCTATATGTTTATCATCTAGATGGAGAAGCTGATCAATGGTGGGCTTTGATTAAGAACACCAAGGCAAGGGAGGAAATTGAAGAGATGGAATGGGAAGACTTTAAGATAATGTTTCATAATAAGTACTTCCCACGAACTCTTCGCACGAAGATGGAGAGAAAATTCATAGAGGTAAAGAAAAAAGAAGGAGAATCTGTCACAACCTATGAAGAAAATTTCACAAGGCTCACAAGGTATTCTTCGGGTTTTGTTATCAACAATGATAGCAAAATTGATAGATTCTTTAGTGGATTAAAACCACATCTTTGAAAGGCTCTTTCAATTCGAGACTTTGGGAGTTATGAAGAAGTTGTTCGGTGTGCTCTCAAAGTGGAGATGGAGTTTGGATAATGGTCCCTTGGATATGGTGATAAGAAAAGAATGATTGTGTTTCAATCTACTGTATCTAGTGAAAAAGGTGGGAAGGAAAATCAATGTCCCACATGCCAAAAATGTGGGAAGTTGCACCATGGTAACTGCCTCAAAGGTACGGGGAAATTCTTTATGTGTGGGAAGGAAGGACACCAAGCTCACGAGTATCGAAAAGACATGAAAATGAAGGATAATGTAGCTGATGAAAGGAGAGAACCCCTCATGGTTCAATGCTACCACGGTAGGGAGCTAGGGAACTATTCAAACCAGTGCACTGAACCTCGAGATCTCGAGGCTAATCAGCGCCAACAACCACCAAAGACAAATTAACAAGGGAAGTCTTATGCCATCACTACTGAAGAGGTGGAAAATGATAATGATGTCATACAAGGTACACTTCCTATTCACTGAAGAATTGAAAAAGTCTTATTTGATTCTGGTTCTATGCAATCCTTTATATCTTGAAAGTTTTCTAGAATTATAGAATCGAAGCCCTGAATCCTTGATGTAGAGATATATGTAAAAACACCAAGTGGTGCAATCATTGCAACCCATGTGTTTGACTCTTCTCCTGTTGACGTATGTGGGAAGATTCTTCAGGAAAATCTTGTAATACTTCCCTTGGTGGAATTAGATGCTATAATAGGAATGGATTGAATCTCGTTATATAGAGCACATATCCACTGTCGGGAAAAGGAAATATATTTTCATATTCGGAACCATCCCATGCTCCTCTACAAATGCAAGGAAGATCATGAATATCATTTGATAAATCCTTCAATGGTGTGGGTGTTGATTCCCTATGAAGAAGCATACCTCTCCCAAATGGATGAGTCAAAGGAAAGTGCCAACCTTGAGGAAATACCCATAGTGAGGGAATACAGTGATGTATATCCCGAAGAGTTACTCGGAATTCCCCCGGATCGTGAGGTAGTGTTTTCAATTGAACTCATACCCAGAGCTACTTCTATCTCGAAGTTCCCCTATATTATGGCTCCTATCGAACTGGAGGAGTTAAAGAAGCAACTCCAAGAGCATCTAGACAAAGGGTTCTTATGCCCTAGTGCATCACCTTGGGGTGCACTAGTAATCTTTGTAACGAAGAAAGATGGAACCATGCAGCTGTGTATCGATTATCAGGAACTCAACAAGATCACTATAATGAACAAGTATCCTCTCCCAAGGATTGATGACTTGTTCGACTAGTTAAGAGCAGCTCAATAATTCTCAAAGGTGGATCTTCGTTCTGGATATCATCAAGTAAAGGTGAAGAAGGAAGATATTCAGAAGACTGCCTTCCATACAAGGTATGGGCACTATGAGTTTTTGGTGATGCCCTTCGGACTTACTAATTCCCTTGCATTCTTCATGGATTTGATGAATAGTGTCTTTAGATAGTACCTCAAAAAATTTGTTGTAGTGTTTATCGATGATATTCTCATCTACTCCAAGATAAAGGAGTAACATAAATAACATCTAAGACTTGTGTTCATGACATTGAGAAAGGAGAAGTTGTACGCCAAGTTCAGCAAGTGTAAATTTTGGATGAATCAAGTCACATTCTTGGGACATGTGATCACAAGTGAGGGAATTTATATGGACCCTTCAAAGACAAAAGAGATTGAGGAATGGCCCAGTCCCTCTAGTGTCATAGAAATTCGTAGTTTTCTTGGATTAGCAGGGTACTACCAATGTTTTGTGAGAATCTTATCATGATTGTCAAGCCCGCTAACTAAGTTAACAAGATAAGGTTTAAAGTATGTATGGATGGGAGAATCTGAGGGATGCTTCAAGGAGCTAAAGAGAAGGTTGATCACTACATCTGTACTCACACTACCGAAAAGTGGAGAATGTTTTGTGATATACAGTGATGCATCAAAGAAAGGCTTGGGTTGTGTACTCATGAAAAATGATAATGTGATAGCCTACGCCTCATGACAGTTGAAGATCCATGAGCAGAACTCCCCGACGCATGATCTAGAGCTAGCATCCGTGCTTTTTGCCTTGAAGATATGGCGGCACTACCTTTACGGTGAAAACTGTGATATATACACCGAACACAAGAGCCTAATGTATATATTCACAGAAAAGGAGCTCAACATGCATCAATAGAGATGGATAGATCTAATCAAGTATTACGATTGCTTTATTCACTATCATCCTGGGAAGGCGAACAAGGTAGCTGATGCTCTATGTATAAAAGAACATACTACTCTATCCATGTCGAGGAATGAGAAAGACCCTATCTTCATGGATATGAAAAGAATGGATTTGTAAATCATAAGGGAAGGTGATACATCCCACCTTTCCCAAATTAATGTGCAACCATCCATCCAAGAGAATATTAAGGAAGCACAAAGGGATGATGTGGAGATACAAAAGAGGGGGAAGCTGCAAGAGTTCCATATTGATGATGATGGTGTGATTTGGATTGGAACGCGGCGTTGTGTGCCTTCATGAACTGGGATAAAGAAGGAGCTATTGTATAATTCACATAGCTCAACTTTCTCTATCCATCCTGGAAGTACCAAGATGTATCATGATCTACGAGAACACTTATGGTTGGACAACATGAAGAAGGAGATTGCGGAATATATATCGAGGTGCATGCTATGTCAGCAAGTTAAAGCTGAGCAGAAAAAGTCCAAAGGTATGATGCAGCCATTACCGATACCCATGTGGAAATGGGAAAATGTTACTATAGACTTTGTCACGGGTCTCTCGAAAACGTCAAAGGGAAATAATGCAATATGGGTTGTGGTTGATCGACTCACCAAGACTACCCATTTTATCGCTATTCGGGAAGACATCTCACTTGAACAACTTGCAAGGATATATGTGAAAGAAGTAGTGATATTGCACGGTGATTGACTTTCGATTGTCTCTGACCGTGATCTAAGGTTCACATCTATGATCTGGAGGAGCCTTCAACATGCTTTGAGTACTGAATTAAATTTCAGCACGGCGTATCACCCCCAAACTGATGGCCAGTCTGAAAGGAATATTCGGACGCTTTAAGATATGCTAATAGCCTGGTCTATTGAATTCAAAGGTGGTTGGGATCATCATCTCCCATTGGTTGAGTTCTCACACAACCATAGCTTCCACTCGAGTATTCAGATGGATCCGTATGAAGCTCTTTATTTGAAGCGATGTAGAACTCCAACATGTTGAGATGAAGTTGGAGAACGAAAGATATTTGGTCCCGATCTTGTTCAAGATATGACAGAGAAGGTTCAAGTCATCCAGAAACACATCAAAGCTGCTCATAGTCGGCAAAAGAGATATACTGACAACCATCGAAGGGACTTGGAGTTCGACGTTGGAGATAAGGTCTTCCTTCGAATATCTCCATGGAAGAGAGTCATGAGATTCAAGAAGAATGGGAAGCTAAGCCCAAGGTACATTAGCCCCTTTGAGATCCTTGACCGTATAGGATCCGTGGCCTATCGTCTGGCACTTCCACTGAATATGGCTCATGTTCATGATGTGTTTCATGTATCACTACTGAGGATGTACATACCAGACCCCTCACATGTACTAAACTCAGAGGTGGTACAGCTGGATGATGATATCTCTTATGAGGAGCAGCTGATAAAATTTTTGGATAGAAGTGATATGGTTTTACGAAAAAGACAACCCACCTGTCAATGTATTGTGCAGGAACCATGAGTTTGAAGAAGCAACTTGGGAACCAGAAGATGCAATGAAAGAGATGTACCCTTAGCTGTTTGTGTAAAGTGAAATTTCGGGGGAGAAATTTCTTATGGGGGGGAGAATGTAACAACCCAAAGTATTTCAATGGAAAATTTCCTTCTTATATTTATGTCAAAAAAACACTAAATAATGAACTATTATGTAAAGATAATTTTGTCACCCCTTTGTTTGGAATTTTAAAAAAATCCAACATACACGGTTGTGTTCAAGAAAGTTTTGGAGTCCAATGAAACAAAAATGATTTTTGGTTAATAGTAACCTACCATTATGAATAGTAACCTACCCTTATGAATAGTAATATCACCCTTATAGTAAATAAGTGTAACATTTACTATGAATAATAAAATAATATTTGGACATCATAGAAAGTGATAATTTGAATTTAGTAAACGTTTTTGGTATTTTATAAAGTCAAATAATTAATTATAATTAATTAATTAATTTAAAAGAATATTTATTTCCCTAAAATGTATTCATAAAGTACTGAATCAATGTCTAATAGTTCTTAGATAATTTTATAAGACCCTACATAATTTATGAAAGAACTACAAAATCAGTTTTAATCATAAAAACTGTTTTTTAAGTAAATTATGATTTTCGTTAAACATTAAATTACTAATATATAGAAAATTATTTTTAAATAATATACATCATTTTTGGATTCTACACGTTGATAAATGGTAGGGGTAAATATTTGGGTTTATTCTGAAATACTTCAATTTTTGGGGGAATAGTAGAAAAATACAGTTTTTCGCATAATCGGTGTACACTAAATTGCATCATTAATGATGTAATGATGAACTAAACCATCTAGAACTTTATTTTCGGAAAAAACCTATTATATTTCTTAAATTTTTCCGTGATATACAACAAATCCAATTCTCAAACCTAAAAAGAACTTTCCAAAGCCTAAAGTAAAAAGGTGATTTCTTAAAGTGTCATTTTCCCTTTCTTTCTCTTTCCTTTTAATAAATTAATGAATTCGAATTATAATGAAGATTTAAAGCCTAAAAAGAATTATATTATATTTATATATGATTTAGGATGTCAAAAAACAACTATTAAAAGTCTAAATCTTGATATAATATTTTATTTAATATTTTATGCCAAAAACACCTCCCTCATTATTTATAAATAATCCATCCCCCTTCTCTTTCCAAACAACACCTCACAAGCTTAAATAATTGTTTACGATCTTCCCAATAATCTCCCCTAGCCCCTTCCGCACGTCCAAGAGCTTCTGGTTTCATAAAATTACCATGATTTGGCCCTTAAGGAGGTTCTCAAGTGAAGGATTCAAGAGGTAATTTTCCTCCCTCTTCTGCTTTAATTTCCTTTCAAGTTCAAGTTCCTTTCTTGATCTCTCCCCACCTATATTCATCCAAATTATTTTTTAACTCCAGTATTATACATATAATGTAATATAATTATTCTAATGGTATATTATATCACCCCACACCCTTTCCCTCTTCATTTTATTTTATTAAAGAGAACGTTGTTCATGTGGTGATAATTTATCACCTTCAAAAACAACATGCTCTCTTCTTCCATTTCTACCATAAGATCTGGTCATGAAACCAATTTTATGGTTGAACCAAAATATGTTTTATGTATAATGTTCTATTTTATGTTCTAGAAATAACATATGGCCATATTACTAAGTGAAAAGTTAAAACAAGTTTGTTGTGATCCAAAAACCGCCCAAATTTATCCAAATAACCATCATTAAAATCTTATCTAATGATTCTTCCACATGGATATAATATAACTCCTTATAAAATAATTAAAGCTTCTGTAATAAAATAAATAACATGTAATATCAGTTCTGGATGTTTACCCATGATCTACTAAAACATCAATTGAAGAATACAAGTGGACCGCTCAAGGAAACCATAAAAACAAACATCCTCGAACAACGTTTTTTAAACTCTATAAGTCATCCAAAGGTACATAATATGACATAATGAAACCAGAATTAACACTACTAATGTATAAAAGGTTCTGTAATTTCTAATTAATGAATATAATGTCTTTATATAGGATATTAAATAGAATGAAGCATTCGAGTACAAGGTAAGGGGAAATCTTGAACCCAATTTTTCTTCCTTCAGGTTCTCCCACTTGCACTACATTTTTGATATGGTTACTCCTCAAAGATCATTTATTCATCATTTCCTTTAATTTTCTGGGACATACATGTTTTCCACTGGTATTTATGTCCAACAAAATGTTTTCCAAAAGAACTCTTCTTTCAAGATCTCACCTTTTACCTCTCATTCATGGTTGATGGTTCTTGTATCAAGTATGTTGTTCCCTCTTTCTTTTGGGAACCCAAAGCTTATGAATGTGTTATTATGATATGAAACCCATTCCATTCCATGTGTTATTTATTTACATGTTTTAAATTTGATCTATGTGTCATGCATGATAATGATAATGTTATGATGTGACGGGTGCGCCCGGAATTATATAGCGCAATATGAATGTTTAAATGTGACGGGTGCACCTGGAATTATATAGCGCTCCAATGCATTGGGTAAAGTGATGAATATCAAGAGTTAATGTGAAATTATTTGTGAACAAGATTCTAGCTTTGTTCACAAGTATGTGTGGTAGTTAACCACTAAGACATGATGTTTCATTGTTTTATGCATTGCCACATTTCAAGTCTATTATTTATGCTCCTCTCATGTTCATGATTATTTGCCTATGTCATGATTATGCTCACCCCATGATATATTTTTCTTATCTATCCTCTTACTGGTCTTTTAGATCACCCCTTTTGATGTATATCCTCAGGGGGCTACATGTACTAAGGAGAGGACAGGTGACACTAATAAGATAGTGAAGAAGAAGTTAAATAAATGTTTATGGTTGATGTTGTATTTGCCATGCATGATCCTAGTTTTCCCAAGACACTAAACCTATGGATCCTCTATATATAATACTATTATGTTTTTTATCTTTGAAATGATGTAATAGTAATTTAAGAAAAAGGAGGGGATGCTATAGTTATGTTATGTGAGAGATACATGTTTCATAAAGTCATCCTTAAATCATCATTATCATATTCCAACCAAAAATTGATAGTGGAAGATATCCTTGGTTTTATACATAGTAAATATTATGAAACCTCAGAGAATTCATTCTTCTACATATATTACATTAAAATATCCTATTTAAAATTTAATTAGGAAAACACCACCTTAAAATTAAAAATACTAGTTTAATAGCCCAAACAATATAATAATAATAAGGACGCAATTTTATTTGAAAATACAGGGGAGAACTAGTAATGGATGATTCAATGAATAGATTGAAATTAACATCATAAATTTTTTTTCCATTGTGTGAATATAAAAATGACGATTCCATTCACCTATTCCAAAAAAAATCAAGTTAGCATTTTTTAGAAAAAAAAAATAAGACTCAATTGAATCTTTTTTTTGAAATTGAAACACGATTAAACCTTTTCTTAAATAAATCACTGGAGAATAGATAATGTTTTTTAAAAATTATCAATAAAATAAATTCACAGATGAAAAATATTTTCAATAATGTAGATAGAAAATTCAATTTTAATTAAAATAATGTTTCAGCATCTTTAGTAATCATTGTGAGAAAAATGGGTGGAATAAATTCAATTTCTATAAACTAATATAGGATAAAAAAACATAACGGTTTTAATATATGAATATAAATATATTCCCCCAATGGGGAGGTAATTATTAACAATCATGAATAATGATGAGATTATGAAATAAACACTTTTCACTTTGATAACTTTAGAATAAAATGCCCCTTTTATTAAATAATATTAAACTAAACATGAAATAACATAAAAATGAAGTTAATAATGGTATATAAAATAAAAGGGGTATTATTTACACCACATGGATGAATCAAGTGGCGAATATGATATACGTCTAATAAAAAAAAGTGAGATTAGAAATCCTTACATTGAGATTGAATTTCATCGAAATATCTTCAATATCATGTTTGATAAATTTATATTTATAATAATTATATACTATTGTAATGAAAATTCTTATAATATCACATAACATATATTTATAACATTTAAACACCTATTTATTAACAATTACTTATTCAATTAATTTTTTTGACAGTTAACCATTATGTTTTTCATTAGGATATCAATTTGGTATTTAAATTACATTTTAATTTATACTGGTTCCATCATCTCCATTATTTCTGGCATGAAATAAAATTATATATATAAATAATATATATAATTATATTTACATAAATTATATAAAAAAATTAATCACGACATTCACTGATACGGTAGGCCATGTATAAACATGAACATTAGATTCCATTTTTACATGAATGGAACATAATAATGATAAATAATAATTCATATTTAGATATAAATTATTAAATATTATATATTATATTATGTAAATATATCCATATTACCATCCATGAAAAAAAAAACAAATTCCAAACCCATCCGTTGTGGTTTTAGTGCACAGGCACACACGAGCAACGATATTGATTTCCGATTTCTTAGAATGTAAAATGATAGATATGATATTGAATTCACAAATAATAAATATTTAATAAATTTATTTTTATTCATTAAACCCACGATAATAACTACCCATGAAATATAGTTATGGAAAATGAACAGTATCTCTACATAGAAATGAAAATCCTTGTGTATGCATGAGAGATACATTCACATACCTGTTGTTGGGAGAATAATGTAGGTTTCATAATATCAATAACATATAAAAATATTTAGGATACTAAAATTAAGATTTTATAATAAATATAATATATTTAGAGGAGTTATAATAAAATATAAATTTAAATTCATAATGTAATACATCACCCATTCTTCAATTGGTTTTCATTATATCCCTTATTCAGGACAAATTGAATTATATTTTAAAATTGAAAACACCTCTACATCAGGGATAAGATTGATAAAAAGATATATGAAATGGATTTGGATTATATATATAAATAAATGTGGTGTAGATAAGATAAATAATAAGTTTTCTTTTAGAATTCAGTAGAGGGTCACTCTTGGAAATTCATATAATAATAAAATATAATGAAGTCTTTCTTTATATAAATTCTTTAAAATTAATATATATATATAAAGATTAGTAAACATGTTTTTAAAATCCAATAAAAAATAAAATTTGGATAGTTTAATTTAATATTTTAAAACATTTCACTGGGGATAACCCTTTTGAAAACCTATATAAAGCATAACCAAGGTAATGACATTTTGATTCATAAAGTGTTATAATTTGAAATATAGGGTCCAAAGTATATCATTAATTGATTATTGATTATATTTTCAAACATATCTCTTCTTAATTATACTACTTCATTATTTCTTGTAATCCTTAAATAATTTAATTAAAAATTATTATTTTTATAAAATACCATTTGTTTAATTTTTGACACTATTCATGAAATTTAACCTTGAAAACAACATGATAGAAATGAAATTAGAATAGATACCATTAAAAAATTTGAAATATGTAATATTGATCGATAAAATTCATGATAATATATGTATTTCCAAAAATATATAATTTTAAGAGATTTTATATAAAATATACCTAAATGTTTTACTTATTAAACAAACACCATGCTAGTGTCACGTAAGAATTTATTGAAATTATTTTATTAAAATAATAGTAATAAAATAGAATCATAAAAAATATTTATTTTTATTAAATAAAAACATTGAAAAATGTAATTAAATTTTTATTATCCTTTAAAAAAATTAAAGATAATAAATTTGAGAGATTTACGGTTTGTATTTATTCACTATTTAAAATAAAATAATTTTAATGATCGATGAAAAATGGAACCATGTATACATATATTCAATAAATGGTTGTATATAGATGAAATACACCAATAAAATATGATATGTGAATGTTTTTGGTTGATTTTGAGATATAATTTCAGTAATTTAACATTATTTCACACATTTTACACTTACATAGGTGACTAATATTTAACATGGTAACTATTTATATTGAGAAAAAAATTGAAAAATTATGTTAAAAATACATACCACCCAATTCCAAAAATAGTATCCATTTATTAATATTTAATATGTATAATTAGTTGAAATAAATTTCTTATAAATGATTGAAATTCAATGAAAAATAATCTTTTAAAAAATGTGTTTTCAAGCCTAAAGGTTATATTATTTTAAAATAATGAATATTATTGAATGAATTAATTATATTCTTATAAATAAAATATATAACCATTCCATTAAATAAAAAAAATATAATATAACTTTTTAATTACATAATATAATGATATATTTTGAAAAATAATCAATTTTCATTATTAACTGAAATAACAGTCAATAATTTTTTTTTCCAAATTTATACCTATGTTATTATTTATTGAATGATTTAAAAATGAATTTTAATTTTTAAAATTAATATTCTAAATGTGCAAGAAATTAATTATTTTAGTTCGTAACAAAATAAAATTAAAATTATTTATAATGAATACATATTTTAATGATGAAAATGTCATTATTATTAAAAATAAGTGCTTATTCTCCGTGATTAAATTATTTTTTTAAATTTTATGTCCAATATATATATATACATATATCATTATTATATTAACAGTATTCATACATTCCATTTAAAAAACTGGTTTACAATGGTTATTTATAAATAACAATATTCTATTTTTCATTTAAACATGTTATATTGTTGTGTATACACTTTAAAAAATTGCATTATTTTTGAATCATATCGAGTCGTATTCTACCTCACTAATAAAATGAACTTTTAGAATATGTAAATTTTCATAATAATCATGTATTTGTATTTTCAAAATACTTTTACAGAATACCCACATGTTAAAAGGGGTAAACACAATGTTATCCTAAATGTGGGAAATGTGAATTTGATAGTCATCAAGAATAACACGTAACATGGCATCTAATTTGGACAAAATAACTGGTTGTGAAGATATATACATTGTTGAAAAATAAATGTTGAATTAAATATTGTTTGTGATCGGAAACATTGATCACAAGAACGCGAGTGATCATGTTAATGTTAATGTATAAGGACCCAACCTTAAATATTACATAATATTGAATTAAATGAATATTTCACATTGAGGATATTTTCATGTTTAGAGTTTTAGAGAATTAGGCATAAAAATTAAATTACATCTCAAAAATTACAAAGTGGACACTTCTAATCAGTTTCCATTTTTTTCATGAAATAAAAACTCTTGATTAATGAGACAAATATAGTTCGTTGTTTTATACAACATGATTTTTACTTAATCCCATCCTATACCCTATTCCACTTTATGTCTTATGAAAAAAATTCCAAAAAACATGGGATTATCATAAAAATCATAGTAAGGGATTCAAAAAGTAGGAAAACTGTTAGATTTTCTGAACAACAAGTAAGCCATGAATATGTTGTCAAAAGTAATATTTTTTGCCTTTATGAAATAGTAAATACTCTTCACTGAATAAAATATCATTGCTTACACTTTTGTAACCAAATGATTTCCATAAAAACCATATAAATAACACATAACATATAAAGTTAACTAGGGAAATAAACATTCTTATGTGGAATAAATATTTGGTTGACTTCCACAAATATCACTAAATGGAATATCCATACGACTGAATTCCATACCCAACACATTGGAGGTTATAATGTAACCACCCATCCTGATTTATCGCGACACCACCCATCATATGGTTTATCATGTAACCACCCATCAAAAGTCCATGTACCATCATAACACATAAAATATTGAAAATATAAACATCTCACTAATAACATATCTTTTGAAATCCCAAGAAGTAATTTCAAAATATTGAAATAATCATTCCATTTTCATAAACCCTTTAAAAAAAGATTTTTGAATCATCGTGTCACATACCACTTTTTTTATACTAATGGAATTATAATTTTTAAACATTAATATACATATAAATAAAAACCCAAAACCATTTTTAAAACATGGACATTAATGATAATGATTTATAATAATTAATCTTTAAAACATTTAAACAAAATTTTAGTTATAGTGTTTTTAACAAAATCAGAGACTCTTGAATTGAAATAATTGAGGAATAACATTTAATCTGAACTTTATAATGTCATGATAATTAAAGTATTGATGATATTATATTACAAAGGACTGTATATACACCATATATGAGTAAATTGGTGCATAACAACAATAAAGTCTCAATGGAAATGTAAATTGAGATGAAATCCCTTATAAAGACGGTATCTTTAAATTAAGGATAAATCAATCTCATAATTATGTATCAACAATATAAATACACCCAATATAATTGGACATTAAGATTAAAAACATTATCGGTCATTCACACATATTCAAAGTATTCCATATTCAAGAAGTACATGTTTAACCCAAAGAATTGAAATTGGGTTAACAAGTTCCCTTCGAAAAATTCGAAAGCCTAACGACGTCACTTTAAATTTATGAAAATGTTTTGATGAGATAAAAAGGGTATATCATCACTTGGACATAAAATTTACATCAATAATGTTTTATAAGAACACATACAAACATAATAAGATGTAAATTAAAAGACATAACAAAAGGAAGGATTTTAAAAAGAGGAGGGTAAAAGGTTCCCATACCGATTTGGTAACTTACAAAACATACACCACATGAAAGAAAGACCATAAAATGGATATGTAAATACCCATAAATAATATTATATTAAAAAAAGAGTATAATAATGGCAATTACATACACCACTCAAAGGAAATAGTTACAAATATTACATCAATATCACATGAATAAAATGTGAGATAAAACCCCTTACCTCATTATAATCAATCGAGTCATATGACCAAAAGATAATAAAAACCAAATAAATCAAACAATACCATGAATATAAATAGAATAATGATAATATAAATCAATGGAATTATAAATTACACCACATGAAATAAATAAGTGGTGAACAATGGAAATCTCACAGAATTAAATGTGAGATAAGAAATTCCTTTACCTCATGTCCTACTTGACTCGTTTGTTCCTTGTTCATCCTGAATAATGAACTAAAGTTAATTTATAATTTATTAAGAAAATTTTTCAAATTTATTATCCTTTTTATATCAATTATTACCATGTTATAAACATTATGAAATCAATAATGTTAATAATGACCATTTGGTTGATATTTGGTACTTATGTAAAAAATGAACAACTTATATTTACAAGTTGTCCATGTGGTCAATAGTACATTATCTCCATAATGATATTCATGATTTAGATATAATATAAATCATATATATCTAGTAAATATATGTATTTATAAATGTACATAACATTTTGGAGATAGGAAATGAAATTCACCATTCATGGAGATGGTAAGCCGTACGTATGCATGAATGCTACTTTCATATCTATTTCGTATTTTAATGTAATTTGAAAATAATGCTATATAGGTATATTATAAATACAGTATAATTTCATATATAATATCATTAAAAAATCCTTTATAAATTCATCATATGGAATTAACGTGTCATATCACTTTGATGGGGTAGTAGTCTGCACTTCCTCAAATGATATTACCGCGTTTAACAAACATGAAACTCATAAAGGTAGGATATAACATTAAAATACATAAGGATAATGAAAATATAAACATAATATATATCATATAAAAATATAGTTCCATCTTAATGACCACTGTGAGAGGCGGTAGGAGATAATTGAACAATCATCATTTCGTGAGGCGTTAGTTTTCCATCCATAGAAACATTATGTTCTTCACCCATTAGATGGAGGTGTGTGTATGAGTAGTTATAATACCTCTCATAATAACATTTTAGTAAATTAAGGATACTAGTGTTGTTATAAATGAAAGGAATACAAAGATTTTAGGGGTTGGAGAAGTAAAATAAAATAAATGAAGTTAAGAGGAACTGTTACCTTTGACATGGGTAACTTCCTTTGGTTTGAACAAAAAGAACATATTGTATTGTCTTTTTCCTAAGATAAGGCTTCTAGGAGGAGGAGATAGATGTAGGGAGCTTAATTGAGAAGATTTGTGATGAGCCAAAAGGCTTGAGAGGTGTGAGGAATTTGTTATAAGTGGTGTCCTTTTATAGGGGGGGGGGGGCTCTTTAGGAATGTGTGAAAATATTATTTTATTATATTAAGATATTAGGTTTATAAAGTTCCATAACAAATTAATGTAGATGATATGATGACTCGTGGTATAAATAAAATCATCCAATAAAAATTGGACAGGTTTTTATGTTATTTTAATATCTATAATCTTATTTATTTAAATCATTTATTAATGAGGTATATACTGCATCATTATTGTGTCACAAATAATTTAATTTATTTTTTGTCTAAAAATTATAAATAAAATACCATGATGTAGTAAATTATTTTATATTTTCCAGTGAATATTAATAGTCAAAAATATAACTTATATAACCCAATGTAAAAATTAATTTACCAAAATATATTAAATTGTTTCATTTTTTCCTTTACATTAAATAAATTAATCTAAAGTGTCCTTATCAATCTTAAGTGGCTCCATGGGGTCCCAAAATTGACCCAAAGATTCCCATGGTCGGAAATGAATCATATAATTAGGTTAGGAAAAGTCTTAATGTAATTGGGTATTATTATTATATTCTTTTTACCTTGAATTACCCAATTTACCCTTAACTGCTGTAAATAAAAGTCAAAAGTTATTATTCACCAAAAAATATTTTCATTTTATTGAACCAGATTTTACATAATAATAACAACCATGTATGTCAGATATTCAAAATCCAATTCACAGAAGCTATAAATTTTCATTTAAATGAAAATGTCTGTTTTTTAACCACTACTATGTGGTTTCAGTATTCATCAAAAATTGAATCATCTCAGAAAAAAATACCAAAAAATAATCCTATGATATATTTAATATTAAAAATTCAGAAATGATGTATATTTACAAAAATTCAAAACATAGAAGTTTCATTAATTAATTTAAAATTAATTCATGTTGTCAAAACAAAAACCGTGTTTTTACGAAACAATAACTATCAAATGATTGACCCTTGTATTTGTCCAATTTCAATGTAAATTTAAGTCCAATGACCACCAATGGATTAACTGGTGAAAATATAATATTATTAAACTTTAAAACCAATTTAAAAGATAATCTTAAAATATAAATAAATTATATTAAAATTTGGTTTTGAATTAAAATACAATATTTTTGATATTCATCAAAAACTGAATTTTATCAGGAAGATACCAAAATTTTACCCAATGTCATTTTTGATGACCCGGTTTTAAATAAGAATTTTATTTTATAAAAATCAATATATAAAAGTGACCAAAATTGATTTAAAGATGGTTCACCCTCAAAGGGATGTAAGTTGATCTTTTAATGAATATTAGAGTATTCATGCTTAAAATTAGATTTCTTACTATTTTAAGTCCCTAACATTTATTGGATAAATGTAAGAACATTTAACAAACATGTATAATCATTTTCTAGTTAGTTTTGTTTATTCTCTTCATTATAAAGGCTAGGTGTTAAATAACATTTAAATAATAATATTATATTTTTATTATTTAGTATGACTCAACTTTTTGTGCAACATAAGATTTCAAAGAAACCCATTGTTGTGTATCGGGCATGACATCGAATGATATAATCCCATTTAAAGTAAAATTAATATTTAATTAAGAAATATTAAAAAATATGAAAATGGATTATTAATTATTTACCTGTGATGTTAGATCCTTCCCCCCTTTTTGTAAATTCCATACTAGAAATTTTAAAACTGGGCTTGGAAACATAACTGAAAGTCCCACATTAGAAAAAGATTCTATAAATATATCACTTTAAACGAAATAAAGAGAATTACAAAGGACTTCTGAGATAATCCCATACTAGGATTCAATGTTGGAAAATATGGATACTGGAGATAAAAAAAATCATCATGTTCTGATGGAGTGTGATATTAAACATGGTTAGGATAATGTTAACCACCAGAAAATCACAAACTTCTTATGGGTTAAATAGTATTTGATTCCCCAATATGAAAAGTTAATGGTTAATGCTTTTTTTTTAAATTAATTTTCATAATTTAGAGGAATTTATTTACGAGTTTGAATAAGATCATAAGGAAACTCACATACTTGTCACGTAGACTTTCATCCTTTACTAGCTTTCTAACACAAACTCATATTTTCTCCAAACGATGAGTATTTAGGAAGAATTATTTCACATTAAAAGCACTATTATCAACATCTAGAGAATCACATAATCCACAAAATATAAACTATATATTTTTCCTATATCTAGACCATATCTAAAACTAAAAAGGTTAGTACATGATCAGATCATCCCCAAAAAGGATAATTCTTTATAAAAAAAATACTATTCCAAATCTCCAAAATTCAACAAACAGTACCCAAAGTCCAACAAAGACCATTCCATAAACAACAATCATAAAAATATTCAATATAATCCAAACTAACATTGAAAACCAAAACTCATAAGAATTTAAACCCATAGTCTTCCACAGTAAATCTTTACATTTACCTCCAAATAACAACAACTACTTTTAAAGTCTCATACTAATGTGTATTTAACATAATCAAATACTCTCCATGATAGGTTATTAATTTCCATAAATAACCCAAAATTAACTTCTTTATAATATCATCAAACTAAAAAAATCACTCATACTAACCAGGTACTTCATGTATTCTAGTTGTATGAGATAAATCATAGTCCCACTTTGGTTGTGGGTTAGATTCCCACAGCTTTGTCCAACACAACGGGTTGTCACACTGTCTGTGTGTTGTCCTTTTTCAAAAACTATATTATTTTATAACATTACCAAAAAGGGATAAATTCTTCCAAAATAACTATAACATATTTTAACCACAAAGGTTATTTAATAACTTTGAATTTTTCATCCCAAAATGTATTAAACTGAAATTGCCTCATATTCAATGATCATATAAACCCAAATGGTTCTTTATTACAATATCTATAAAAGAAAAGATAATTATTCCTTGAATAAAATTTTCCAATATCAAACTTCAGGGTTACAAATACTTTAAAAAGTCTTCAAATGTAATCCCATCATCAAAAAATCCTTATTACTTTTAAGCATTTCACCATCCTAAAATCTGCCATATCTCTTGAATCCCTTATATGTTGACTTCATTCTCATTAAACATTCTTCTTGATCTATTAACCATCCTTTACAATCTTTTTCTGAAATACATCTTTCCTACAATCAAAATCATGAATCATATCCTATGATTCAATAATGTCAAAACATATGTTAAGAAATAATCCATACCTTTCATTGGTCATTGTCAGTTCCTTCATCCTCAATTGGAATGGAATTAGGTATTGGTAAATATATATTTTTACGATCCTTCAGATCCCATTACTGAAACATCTTCGTAGGAAATCTATTTGTATAATGACCATGCACACCACATTTAAAACATTCAATTGATCCCACAGAAAGAACTTCTTCCCCTTTCCTAGAGTCAACTGGATTCTTCCTTTTTTCATGGAAGGTTATTACTTTATGACCTTTATTCCTACATCTATAGAATCTTCATATCCCTTTGAATCATTTTACTAGGTGTTTCATTCCACATAATTGACACACAAGTTTTTGAACATACATACCTATATCATTATTACCTGAAATTATGTATGGATTTGTTTTAGGCATATACGATGAATTATAAAAATCACCAAGGTTCAGGTTGTCAATCACGACTCAGGATAGTTGGTTGAGAATAATCACAAGAGTTCTCATTGCATCTCTCATTTAATTTAGTTTCTCATTCAGAAACCCACCAAAGTTTTCTTCACATCCACTGTTACATTGGTGTCTGCTAGATCAGTCCATTTACTAAAACTGAAAAGGTCAGTGTGTGTATATCAGTAAAATCATCATATAATATCTTAATTGTAGGGTAAATACTTATTCAAGTTATCTTAAACTCATTAACAATAACTATGAGTCATTCTAATATGATAAAAATTATTTTTATGTCACTTATGCTTAGATAAAACCCCAACCTCTATAGTTATCTAAACCAATCTTTGATACAAACTATAAGGACATGGCCATAAACATTACATATTATTTAATTAAATGAATAATTCACATTGATGATCTTTTCAGGTTTATATTTTTATGTAATTAGGCATAAAAATTACATTACATCTCAAAAATTACAATGTAGACACTTCTACTTAGTTACCATTTTTTCATTAAATAAAAACTCTTGAAAAAATGAGACATTCCTAGTTCAATGTTTTAGACAACATGAATTTTCTATGATCCCATCCTTGACCCTATTACACTATATTTCATTTTAATAACATTTCAAAAAAATGGGATGAGTATAAAAAGCTCAGTAAGGGATACACAATGAAGGAAGACTCTTTAATTTTCAAAACAACTAGTAAGCCATGAATACTTTATCATAAGTAATATTTTCCTCATTTATGAACTAGTAAATACTATTCATTGAATAAAAGATCATTGCTTACCCATTTATAACCAAACGATTTCCATAAAACCCATATAAAGAACAAATAACATATAAAGCTAACTTGTGACATACACATTCTTAAGTGGAATTACCATATGGTCGAGTTACAGAAATATCACTAAATGGAATAGCTATACGGCCGACTTGCATACCCAATGCATTAGAGGTTATAATGTAACCACCCGTCCTGGTTTATCACGGCACGACCCGTCATATGGTTTATCACTTAACCACCCATCAAATGTCCAAGTACCATCATAACCCATAAAATATTTCAAATATAAACATTTAACTAATAAAATATCATTTAAATCACAAGAAGTTATTTTAAGATATTGAAATAATCAATCCAGTTTCATAAACCATTTAAAAAGTTATTTTTGAATCAAAGTATCCTATACCATATTTAAGATTTTAATGGAATTATAATTTTAAAACGTTAATTTCAATATAAATAAAAACTCAAAAACATTTTTAAAACATTTATATTAATGATATTTATTTTGAATAAATAATCATTAAAACATTTAAAACAATATTTCTGTTAAAGAGTTTTTAACAAAATTAAATAATCTTGAATACAAATAATTGAGGAATAACATTTAATATGATCATTATATTATCATTAGAATACATGGATTCATTATATAATATGAAAAAGGACTATATATACACCATATAAGAGTTAATTGGTTCATAAAAACAATGAAGTATCAATGGAAATGTAAATTGAGATGAAATACCTTATAAAGATGGTATCCTCAAATTAAGGATAAATCAATCACATAATTTTGCTTGAAAAATATAAATACAACCAATATAAGTAGATATTAATTGTAAAACAATTAGAGGTAATTCACACATATTCAAAGGATGACATATTCAAGAAGTACTAGTTTAACCCAATGATTTGAAATTGGGTTAAAAAGTTCCTTTCTCAAAATTCGAAAGCCAAATGACGTCACTATAAAATTCAGAAAATGTGTTGATGAGTAAAAAAGGGTATCTCATAACATGGAAATACAATTTACATATATAAGGATATAGAATAATATATCTCAGCATAATAATATGTAATGTAAAAGAAATAACAAAAAGAAGTCTTAAAAAGTGGAAGGTGAATGATTCTTTTACCAATTTGGTAACATGAAAAACATACGCCACATAAATGAAGGACCCTAAAATGTAGATGTAAGTACCCATAAATGAAATTTTATTACAAAAAGAATATAATAATGGTAATTACATACACAACTAAATGGAAATAGTGAATAATATAGAATGAATCTCACGAGAATAAAAATTGAGATAAAAACCCCTTACCTCATTATTATCAATCTAGTCATATGACTAAAAGATAATAACCACAAAATAAATCACACAATACCAAGAATGTAAATATAATCATGATAATATATATCAGTGGTAGTATATATTACACCACATGAAATAAATATGTGATGAACAATAGAAATCTCAAGAAATTAAAAGTGAGATAAGAAATCCCTTTACCATGTGTCCTACTTGAATTGTTTGTTCCTTATTCTTCCTGAATATTAAATTAAAGTTAACTTATACATGATTAAGAAAGTTTTTCAAATTTATTAACCTTTTTATATCACTTTTTACCATGTTATAAACATTATGAAATCATTTATAATAATAATGATCGTTTAGTCGATATTTGGTGCTTAAGTCAAAAATGAACACCTTATAATTAAAAGTTGTCTATGAGGTCAATATTCCATTATATCCATAATTATATTCAGTATTTAGATATCATATAAATAATATATATCCAGTACATATTTTTACTTATAAAATTACACAACATTTTGGAGATAAGAAATGAAAAGCATAGTTCATGGAGACGGTAAGTCGTACGTACACATGAACGCTACATTCCTTTCTATTTTGTATTTTAATGGAATTAATACATAATGATACATAGGTTTAATATCATATAAAATTTCATTAACTCTATAATTTATACATCCCACAAATAGAATTATCATGTCATATCACTTTGAGGGGGTGGTAGTCTGCACTTTCTCAAATAAAATTATCGCATTTACCCAATATAGAAACCAAAAAGGATGGTTATAAATGTAAAATATAGAAGAATAAATAAAATATAGACATAATATATATCATATAAAAATAAAGTTTAATCTTAATGGACACCATGGGAGGCTGTAGGATATAGTCGAACAATCATCGTTTCATGTGGCGTTAGTTTGCCATCCACCGAAACAGTATGTTCTCCACCCATTAGATGGAAGTGTGTGTAAGTTCAGTTAATGTACTTGTCATTAAAAAATCATCGTATATTTAGGATAGTTGTGTTGTTATAAATTAAATATATAAATAATTTTATGGGTTAGATAAGTAAAATAAAATATAATAAGTTAAGAGGAACTGTTACCTTTCATTTGGCTAACATCATATGGTTTGAACCAAAAAGACTCCTTGAAGTGTCTTCTGCATATGTTAAGGATACTAGTTGGAGGGTAGGGATGTAGGGTGATTAATTTTTCATTGTTTGGATGGTCAAAAAGGCTTTAGAGATGCGAGTAATTTGATAGAAGTGGTTTCCACTTATAAGGGGGAGGATGGGCTCTTTTGGAAAGTTTGAATATATTATTTTATTATATAACGATATTCGGTTTCAAAAGTTCCAAAACTAATTAAAATAGAAGATAATATGTCACATGGTCGAAATAAAATCATACAATAAAACTGGATAGGGTTTTAATGTTATATTAATATTCATAATCTTATTTATTTAAATCATTTGTTAGTGAGGTATATACCACATCATCATTGTGTCATAAATAATATAATATATTTGTTATCTAAATATTATAAAACAAATTTAAAGATTTAAGAAATATTTTTATCTTTCCAATGAAAATTTATATTCTAAAATATATCTTATATAACCCCATGTAAAAATTAATTTACTAAAATATATTTCATTTTGTCATTTTTGCCTTTATATTAAATTAATTAATCTAAAGTGTCATTATCACTCTTATGTGGCTCCATGGGGTCCAAAAATCAACACAAAGTTTTCCATTGTCGGAAATGGATCATCCAATATGGTTAGGACACATTTTAAGGTAATTTGGTATTATTATCATTTTCTTTTTACCATGAGTTACCCTATTTATCTTTAACAATGGTAAATAAAAGTCAAAAGTTACTATTCACCAAAAATTATTTTCATCTTATTGAACAAAATTTAACATACTAATAACAACCATGTATGTCATATTTTCAAAATTCAATTCACATAAGTGGTAAAATTTTATTTAAATGAAAAAGTCAGTTTTTTAACCACTACTAAGTGGTTTCACTTTTCATCAAAAATTGAAACGTTTCAGAAAATATACCAAAAAATCATCCTAAGCTATATTTTATATTAAAAATATTAAAATTATGACTATTTTAAGAAATTAAAAACATATAAGTTGAATTAATTAATTGAAAATTAATTCATGTTTTCAAAAATAATAGCATGTTATTAAGAAACAATAACTATCAAAAGATTGACACTTGTTTATGTCCAATTTCAAAGTGAATTTAATTTCAAAAGGCAACTGTTGGATTAAATTGTAAAAATATAATTTATTACACATTTAAACCAATTGAAAAGATAATCTAACAATATAAATAAATTAGATAAAAATATAGTTTTGAATTAAAATACAGTATTTTCACTATTCATTAAAAAAACTGAATTTTATCAGAAAAATACCAAACTTTTACCCAAAGTGAATTTTGATGTCTCGGTTCTAAAAAAGAATTTTATTTTATATAAAAGAACATATAAAAGTTACTGAAAATAGATTTAAAGAGGGTTCTCCATCAAAAGACTGTAAATCAACCTTTTACTGAATATTAGAGTATTCTTGCTTAAAATTAGATTCATTCATAACTTAAGCCCTTAACATTTATTGGATAAATGTAAAAACATTGTTCAAATATGTATAATCATTTTTTAGTTAGTTCTATTCATTCTTGTTGTTACAATGGCTAGGCATTAACTAACTTTTAAAATATTAATATTATATTATTATTTTTCAGTATGACTCAGCATTGTGTGCAACGTAAGATTTCAAAAAAAAACCCATTGATGCGTATCGTGTACGCAATAAAATCATGCAATCACCATTAAAGTAAAAATTTTATTTAATTCAAAAATATTAATAAATATGAAAATTTCTTACTCATTATTTACCCCGGATGTAACATAATGGCCAAAAAACAAGATAATTGTGGAGTAAAAAAGAAAATGAATTCCTCCAAAATAATTATAATATGAAAAAATTTCTATTTAAATATCCCATTACTATATATGTTGAATTTAATAACCATATATAATACAATATAAGTAAATATACATACTTGACCGATATAATTAGATCTATTAATCAATTTCCACAAAATTATCTTCATTTCATCTATTGATGAGTATTGATGATGAATTTTAAATGGATGAAGAAATAAAATACCAATTCACATATAGTTTAAATTCTTTAACTCCTATCTTTAAACATTAATAAAACCCAAAATGGGTAGTATAAGGTAAAATCATATCCAAATTGTAGAAACATTTATTTGATTAAATAAAAAAAATTAATCAATCATTTCCATAATAATACCTATGGTTCAACATAGATAATTCAACTGATAAAGAAAGATTCATTCTGATTACCTTAATAATATTAATATTTTATATTGTTTTAACATCAATTTTAGTCCCATAAAATTCAAATTACATCCTAAATTATATAATTTCATTCTTTTCATATAATCCATTATATTAAACCTCATCGTAATCCACTTGTGAAACCTAATGGTTACACAGATGTCAACCTAGTAAATAATATCAGAAAATATAATTAATCCTCATGTTAAATAACTACATAATAATATAATTTAGTGAAATTAACCATAAAATCATGAAAAATTTATATATCTTCCTAAAAGGTAATGCTTACCTTGACCATAACTTTCTATAAAAATATATCCTTTTCAATGTATCACATTTGAACCATAATGATAATAAATTTCCCAAAATATAATTTCCCATAATATACATAACATTAAATAATATACTAAATCAATGTTTTCTTTAATCATCGATAGAGTATTCTTCAAACAATACCTATAAAAGATTCAAACCACATGGAAATAGTATCTCTTAAAACCTCAAAAGAGTTATTAATTACATTATATGATAGATCAAACATATATAAATAAACCATTGATAGTGTCAATAAATCTTATGTTATACACACATGATGAAATATATGATTCAATAAAATTAACAAATTCCTTTTTCCTATTGTAAAATCACTGTATATTGAATATATTTTTGAAATGAAAAATAAATAAACATCATCAAAGATGTAGTAAATCACTTTTTCATAAAATTGGTAAAAAATTTAAATATTATCAACACTATCCCACACACTTAATCAAATTAAATCATCTATTTATCTAAACCAATCAATAATTACTCAATATTTGGAACTCATTAATTTTTTTTTTTTCACTTAATAATATTGGTTTTCAGAAAATATATCCTTACATCTAAATTACCTTTCTATGTTATTTTTAACATTAATCATATTCATAAAAACTACAATAATAAAAACAACTACATAACAATACAATGTTGTTTCATTATTATTATAAAAACATTCCAAAGATAAATATATTTCTACAATTTTATTATAGAACCTCAATACATAAACAATTCAATATTGTAACTTAAATGATGGGTATATCAAAGGAAAATCCATAGTATATGAATAAGCTTGAAAAGGTGTAATTAACATGTGTACTACCCAGGTTCCCAGCATAAAAATATTTTACATATAAATTAAATATTAGGATAATCATTATATCTCTATATCAAAATTAATAGTTTTTTTTAAAATCATTTTTCAATTCCCTTATTTATATAATTTTAATAACTAATCTTCTTTATAAGAGATTATATGTGGTATATCCTTCTATATTTATAACATAAATGAAATTGATATTTAATTCCAACTTAGTCTTTACCACCTAATGTCTCAATAAAATATATTATTCCCTTCATTGGCGAGTCTAAGTGTTAGATATGGTTTATGTTATTAATTATATATATTGGTAAAGGGTTATGCATAATATAAATTCATATCATTTAAGTGATTTTTTAAAAAAAATTTACAGAATAACCATATTGTCCTCCAATGGCCCGAAGGCCTTCATTTTTTATTGATTTTTTATAATCCACAGTATTGTAAAAAACATTCAATGTTAATATGATTACATATGGTTTTATCCATTTATTAAAACCAAGAATCTTAGTATAATATAAAATAATCATAGTGAGAAAAAACATATCCTAGAGACATTAATTTATATCAAAGACCCCTAGGACTATCCTAGGACTTTCCGGATCAACATCTAGTAAAATATTACATAAATGTTTATAAATAATATTTGAAATTGAACAATGAGTATCCCCGAGAAAGGTAAAACCTATTTCAATATAATTCCACACATACCATAAACTAGAATAATGGAAAAGATATATTCAAAAAAAATTGGGTTTTTAACCCCATGATGCATCTGTGACTAAACCACATCTACTTTTAGAATCTTGAGAGAGTTTTATTTCTTGTAAAACCACACTCATTTATTTTAAATAATGTATTATGTTATCCTATAAATATAATTATACTAAGTGTAATCATAAAATATATATCATCCTTGTTCAATGGTTACTAATATTTTCTCTGAAACAATTTATAGAGAATGAAACATTTAAAATATAAATTCCACATCTTATTAGATTAATATTCAGTTAATAAAATTAAATTACATTAAAAAAATTTAATTTGTCATGTATAATTAAAATCATGGATATATAAACAAATTTCTTATAGGTTATCTATGATTTTTCTAACCACGTAGTTCAAAAATAGAACTATTACTAGATATAACATACATCAAATATTACTTTATAAAATAATTAAAAGAAACATATGAAAGGTTTATCTATGATGATAAATAATGATATTAAACGTAGATATCAATTATCATATAAACATACAATGATAATATAAAAATCGTAATATGAGAAATAAAATTATAGCCTTGCCTTTCTTATCCAAAACCATAACATTACATTTTCTCGTAAAAGATAACAATTTATAAGACTGATTAATAATGGAATTATAGAACTATATCCTTGAAATAAAAACATTATCATCATACATATGTTTATAGCATACACATAATCCTTTAAAATAATTTCCTTAGATGTGATGGATCACTACCAATAAAATAATAATTGATTGGGTTTAGTCCCTAAAATTTTGTATCTATAATCAAGGTTCACTGAAAATAATATCATTGTGGACAAATTCACTTAATAAATGATTTAAACTCCCGATTCACCCCCATACTATCTCCTGAGATATATGTCATTACCCAATCCCTTAGTGGGATATATAATTATAGACCCGCCCATCAAATCTTACAAATAATACATATATTTTCCAAAAAATTATAAAACATTAATTATATCATATCTAATAAAAGGAAACATATTTCATAAACATTTGATCATTTCATCAAATCATAGCCTATAGAAATGAAACATATTTCATAACTAAGTAAATCAATGTGAAATAAATAGGTTTCATTGTAAAAACCTTAAATAATAATAATCATAATACATAATAATTAATAAAAGTTGATGGAATCATTGTCTCATACTCTTATTACTGAATATGTAGAATAAAATAATGTTTTCATAAATAAAAATGTATGTAAAGCTCATAAGGATCATTTATTGAGCATTATACCCTTTCTAATTTGAAAAATATTTTTTAATTCCAAAAATATTCAACATGTTTTGTTGAAAATATTTTGATTCAATATAAACGTGGATATTATTAAAGGAATTATAAAATTATTGATTATTCAGGATGGTGAGAAATGTAGTTCTTTCCATGTTTTTAAAAATAATGAATGCATTAAATTTTTTGATAAAAAACAAAAAGTAATCACTCAAAAAAACAACAGGAGTACTTCTTTTAAATAGTTTTTAAATTTAAAATATTTCATAATTTTTTTTACAAAGTCATTCTAGATTAGTAATAATATTTTTTTAATATTTTCAAGAAAATATGGACTTGATTCCTGATCATGTAAGAAAACAAATGACATTTTCCCTTAAAAATAGCATATTGATATATTGAGTAAATTAATAGTGGAAAATAAAAAATAAATAATAAAAATAAATAAAAAAGAATAAGAAAATATATTACGATGAATATATAAAGATCAAATATTTCAACTAGTAATTACATAAAAATAAATAAAGCCAAAAAATGATGAGATTGTGAAATAAACACTTACCACTTTAGTAACATGTGAATCATAATAATTATTTAACAAATAATTTAAATTAGATATTTAAAAATCGTTAATATGATTTGACTAATTATATAACATATCATTGGGGTATTATACACACCATGTGAAGGAAACATTAATTGAATAAAGAAAATATCTCATGGACAAAATAGTGGGATAAAAACCCTTACATCAAGTTTGTCTTAGTTCAACATCTCTTTAACATATGATTTAATATTTTTTTATATAAATAAATAATTGATCCATTTAAATACTTATAATTATATATATGATCCACGTATTAAAATTCAACAAACATTTATTAATAAATTGTTATTAAAATGATCGTTTTTGGTTGGTCAATATTTGGTTTTTCTTGAGGACATCAGTTTAGTAGTTTACATCCTTATATATTGATAATTATTAAAACATATTAAGAATATTTACAAATAAATAATTAAAATATTTTTTATTTAATATATATAAATATATATATATATTTCTCTAAAAAATATCGTTATAGAAAAATTATGCACACCATTCATGGAGATCGGAGGTCCTACAAATGTAAGAACACTGATTTAACATTTCGATGGATCGAAAAGATAAATTTAACTGTTAATTAAACATTATAGAATCATTATTATATCATAAAAATGAAATATAATCATTTAATATAAAATTATTACAATATATTTAAAGAAACAATGAAAAAACAAAACACTTCACTCAGTGGAGGTCGCAATCTACCCATATATATGAGCGATGATAGTGTTTTATGATGTATTAAAAAGATTGAAGGTATTTATGATATTTAAATTACATTATAATAAATATTTGAAAAATATAATTTCTAATCATAAAACATATAATAAAAATAATTCATGAAACATAGTGATGGAGATTGAATTGTATTAATATTTGGAGACGATTAGACATAGGTAAACAGAAGAATTACATTGACTTATCATTTGCTGAAATATAGGATTAATAAAAAAATGTTAAATTATAAAATTTTCTTAGTATGGTGGATCCTATTTTTATTTTTATATTCATAAGATCTATGATATATTAGAGTTATATGAGTAAATAAATTGAATGAGGTCAGACAAGATGAATACCTCTTTTTGGTGGGATTCCCCTAGATCCTTTCTAAAGGACACATCAAATGTTGTTTTAATAATATAATAACCCTTGAAAAATTTATAAAGAGTTTTACATTGTATGTTTTATGGTTTTTTTATAATATTTTTACCAAAAATTGTTTAATAAAGAGAATGGAGAAGTGGCGTTTTATAAGTGAGGAGAGGGGAGTTTTGGAATTTCATAAAACAATAAAATATAACACATCATTATATTAAAAATTCATTAAATATTGATATATAGATTATGTTAAGGTTGGTTTGGTTTAAAATTATTTCATCCTATAAAATTTAAAAAAAATTTGTTATAAATCTTATCTTTTCTTCCAACCCATAGTTGATAAATGTTTTCATTGACATCAATATAAAAAATTTCTCTCAAAAGGTGTTGTTATTTTACATATATAATAGAACTGGATCCATAATCAGTAATTGATGATATTTCAGATAAAAAATTTATTTATAATTTTATCTTTATTGTATATGAAAATTTTCATGAATTTAGTAAAATATTATTTTTTCATAAAAAAATTAATCTCATTTATCACATTATTCAAAAAATTCGACATTATAAACAAAATTAAAACAATAAAAATAATATTAAAACCTATAAAACATACGAAAATGTGTTTTATTGTTCTATATAATCATGTTACACAACAAATCATCAATAAAATATTTCGATAGTAATTAAAAATAATTTACCAGATTTTTTTGGGCTTGTACAAGAACAATGATTGTGTTACTAAAGATTTTATAGTAATTGTTTCATTAATAGTTGTTAAATATAAATTAAAATTACATGGAAAATTATATTAAATTTAAAATTAATAGTTATAATAATGGTTGACCTCTTTTCATACTTATACAAAATGTTTTGAGATGTTTTATTCATGAAAGGGACATTTTGTTTCATTTTCATTATTAAATTAATATAATTGTTATAATCAATGTTAAGTGGGAATATAATGAAAAATATTTGATACATGAATGTAAATGGACCATATACACCAATATAAAAGGATTAAGTAAGGGATGGTTTAATTTTTAGGCATTATCTCTGGGAATTACCTTAATTTTACCCACATTACCTTTATTGAGGTGAAAAATATTTAATATGGTTACTATTCAAAATAATAAAAAATTATAGGGTCCAATTTAGCAAATTTGAACCCAACGAATAATAATATTTTATCCATTACAATATATTGAATCTCTATAAAGGAATAATATTAATGTTATTATAAATTTAGAAAACACAATGAAATTTGTTTTTAGAAAAATGTACTTTTATGCATAAAAACGGCTTATTTTATAATTAGGAATATTATTGATGGTAATAATTAGATAATTATAAATAAATTTTTTCATTTGTAACATTAATATAAAATGAAAAATATATTGGTCTATTTCAATTAATTGATTATATTCTAGTATCTGAAAATTATGAATTTATCTCTATTCACAAAAGAGTCAACTATTTTAGAATAATACCAAAGTTTCACCATATATTAATTGGAATATTATTATTTAAAAATGATGTTTATTTTATCAAAAAAATTTATAATTTTTTTAAATATTAACAATATTATTTTCTCACAAAAATATATTTATTATGCTTTGGAAGAAAATAGATCTCGACTAATATAATTGAATTTTATAAAAAATTATATTCTTATTTACTACAAATAAATAAAAACAATTATTGACAATGTATATATATATTTTTTATATTTCAGTTAGTATTAATATTATCTTCCATTTCAGTGAAGATGTTATAATGATCATGTTTTATTAATAATATTATGTGATTTATTTATGTTATGTTTCCTGTTTTGTATACGCTATCAAAAATCATGTACTATTAAATTTTTTCTTGTTTCATTGGGAGGTTTCATGAAAATTATTGATAAAATAAAACAATATGGTCTATCATCCTACTACCAAAAATATAAGTTCATGATATTTAATAATTAAATGAATTGAATGTTACTAAAGTTATTCATTTGGATGATAGATTACCCAACTGACTTATGTATAGTCACTAAAAGATACTCGTTGAAAGGCAATGTTCTATTTTTATGAATTTATTCTTATAGCTAATATAGATATATCACATATATCATGGATGATCATATTTATTGTTTTCATGTGTAGTAATTATTGTAACTCGTAGTATACATTATAATTCATTAGAATATAATAATAATGTATGATTCTCTATGGGTCTCAGTTATTAAAATTACATACCACATATAACTGATGATAATAATATTATTATAGGATAATATATGGATTAGTATACTAATAATACACAATAATAATTAGGTACCCACATTGTTATATAACATTGTAAAAATCATAGGTAATATTTTTCATTCTTCCAATTACTATTTTTTCATGCAGTAATGTGTCTATGCTGTTTCTATAGAGAAATATCACTATAAACATTGATATAGATTAAAAAAATTTGTTGGTATCAATTATATTTAAATAATTATGTAAAAATCTTTCACATTTGAATTACCCCACAACTCTCTATGATTACAAGATCTCATTTGAATTTTAATGAAAAATTATATCTATCTAAATTTATGTTCTAATTTTTATAATTTATGTCCATCAATTTATCATATCTCATTGATTTAACTATCTTTTTTAAATCCATATAATCAATGAAGACTTATTTATCTTCTATAGTAAATATGGGTGGGAAATTACTATGAAAATGATGTATTTAACCATTATTAGTAATTTCCCAATTATGGAGGTACTGAATCACTAAATAGTTTAATTTTTCTCAACATATCGATAGATAGAACTTCATGATTAAATCTTCATAACAATTATTTCATTTTTTTCTTTATTGGTTAGTATTATATCACATTTATATTTTCCTTTATTAATTTATTTCATGAGTTTTTTCTCCTGATGATCTCTTTAATAAAAAAAAATACATTGATTAATTAGGATTCATATATATATCCAAAATTTTAGCAAAAAACTTTATTCTCTATATATTCAAGAAAAATATTATTTCACCCATTTCATGATCATTTCGTAGATAATTTTGTACTTGGGGCCTCAATTTCATTGATGTATAGACACCAAATCTTTCATTTTTAATAATAATTCACCTTTTTTTAATCTTATTGATATGTATTTAGAGAAAATAATTTTCTATTAACTGATAATGTTAATAACTATAAATATATTAATCCATTTTTTATTTGTATAAATAATTATTCACATTCCATCGTCGATTTGAAAATAATACAATTAAATATTGACATGATTAACAAATTTGATAATCTGGAAGAATCTCAAAATACTATAGATAAAAATAATCTTGGGAAAAGCAACATTGTTTTTGTTTTATATTAATTTTTAATGGTCATTTTTTCAATGCCTAGGACTATTAAGGGACCAAAATATTTCTTCATTGTAGAAAACATTTCTGATAATGTAAATATATTCGAAAATAACAGTTAATGAATTTATTATATAATTATTTCACTTTTACTTCCCCAAGAACAATATATAAATAGATCTAATACTATTTATATAAGTATTATTATATATTGATATCATCAATAGAGGGAAAAACTACATATAAAGATAATAATTGAATTTATTTCTATTTAGATGCTTAAAAACTAGCGATTCATTTTTTGATCCAATATACATTTCAATAATCTCATTATGCCCATACATAACCAAAAAACAATAGTCTTATATAATCTGTTAAAAATAATGAGTCATTCATATCTTAAATTTTTCATTATAAAAAAGTATATCCCCAATTTTCATTCCATTAAAAACAATTTCTTATATTGACATCTTGAATTTTATAATTGATGTATGTAAATTTTTTTATAATTTATAAATAACCATATGATGGAATAAAATATTTATCCCTTTATATAGATATAAAATTAATGGGAAAACAACAATTTCATATTCATTTAACAATATAAATCTTGGTAAATAAAATCAAATAATATCACCATTTGGACCTCTAATATTTGATAAATTAATTGTTCCTCCATTTTGGAAAATAAAATATATTTTTTAAGCCATTAAATACATTAACATCCATTATAATTCTATAAATATACATCTTCCATGAAATTTTATTTATAATACATTTACTCCACTCGTAGAATCATTAGACTTTTTCATTTTTGAACTAGGTACGTAAAAAATTAAATAAATTAACAAATTAATTATTCAAATATCATTTAGTCAATTACATTGATTTTATTAAGATCATTAAATTATCCATTAATGAAAATATTTTCTATTTTATGGGGATATATATAAAATACAAAATGGTTAGTAATAAAATTTTATTAATGTTTTTACAAAAATCGGGTTGTTTAATAAACACTATTCATGGATAAAAAATACCCAGAAATTATCATAAAAATGGGTAAGATATAGTATAATAAAATAAAATAATTAGGATAATCACTATGATACATAATTAATCAAGGAATTATATTGAGATATAATGTATGATTGAAGACATAAATAATGTAATAATCTATCTATTATAAATATTTTTACACAGATCTTCACAAATGTATTATATTTTCAATTCTAAATTTCAATCCAAATAATAATTTTCTTTATAAAAACTCAACAATATCACATTTGAAAAATTATAATGATCTATAATTAATAATTTCAAATTGGAGATATATTTTTTATCTTACCCAATACCAAAAATATATTAACATAATAAATAACATAAAATAAAAAGGAAAAAATTATAATATAACATTTGATATATATAAAATTATCTAATTAATCATGAGTTGTACCCCCAATCAACTATCTATCTTTGAATATTCGTGGAAAATCTAATAAAATGATTGAATCATATGTTAGAAATCTCCCTTTAATAAAAATAACATAATAATTGTAAGATCATAACCTTCTATGGAAGTGTCTTTTTAGCATTTATAGGTACTATTTTACAATTTTATTATTATTATCTATTTTTTTACATTGGGGGGTTTTGGGGTGAGAATAAAAAATTTAGGAAATAAGAGGGGCATTTCATAGTTGGTTTACGGTTTTTCCATGTCATGAACCCATGCAAGAAAACTATGTGACCCCATACCAAGGGGATTCACACAGTATTAACATGATTTTCCAATACATGAATCCTATTAGTAAAAAATATGCTACCTATAGTAGGAGGCAGATGATTAGGTTCTTGGTTAGGTAAAACCATGCACCCCTACACAAGAAAAAATCCATGTGAATATAATTATTCTGATTTTTTTTAATATCATGACTCCCCATAGGCATTCACACTCATTCATCCATATTCAACCTGGGAGGATTTATAATAATTTTAGAGGCTTCTATATGGATTATAAGGGATTCCATACTCTTGTATTGATGAATATATGATTTGATTGAAGAACCATAAACTCTCTAGGCAAGTGATTCTCATCCCATTCATTTAATCCCCCTCTCATGTATTTATCTCAACTTTTAAAGGGATGTTTTCTTTTATTTTTGATGGATTTAAAACATTGTTTTGATTTTTTTAATAAATTCCATTTATTTATCTATATATTGTTCTCTGATATGTAATTGATCATTTCACTTCAATTTGGGTATTTATGTTTAAGAGTTCCCATCAACGATCTTGTGGTCGGTGGTGTAAATTGAATATCTAATAGTCTTGATTGATTTACATATATGTAATTGTGATATATCAATTTCTATTATGGGGATATTGAATATGAAATTGAATAATTAAATTAAATTTCCATTTAAAAATTATTTGGGTTGAATTATGGAAATTGAAATTGGTTGAGTTGTGTTTTGGAAATTTATCGGATAATGTGGTTATGTGATTGGTCAAATTGATAATATTGTGGAAATAATTTATAAATTGAAATTTTAATAGGTAGATTAATGCGAATAAAAAATTTAATGGCTCATCTAGGATGGGTAAAATATTTATTTGATTAAATTTTGATAATTCCTTTTATAGTGAATTGTTCATCTTATTCCCTATTTTTGAGATAAAGAATTATTATTTTTGTGATAAATTATAACTTTAAAATTAATTTATAATTATTGATAAGAAGGAAAATTTTGTACCATCATGAATAATATGGAATTATGATTTTTGTGATATTTAGATATTTGTGAAAAATGAGATGTTGAGATGTGGGATATGGACTACGGCTCGAAAAACCCATATGAGTTAGTGCACATGGTGTTGGGATTGGGGCTCCAAATACACATGTGACATTAAGAAAAAGTTCATGGTATAAGGCTAAACATAGCAATTTTTTAGTGAGTGTGAGACAATGACTGAGGCTGCTAATACCCTTGGACATTGAACTTCGGGATAGATACAAAGGGTCCAAAAACCCATGGGTTGCTAGGAATGACATTTTGTAACTACGAAAATGGCATTGGACTATGGTTCCAACTGGCGATAATATGATTTAAAATGAATTGATAAATGATTACAATGGTATTTTTGTTTTTTATATCCTTTTGAGATTGTTCGGTATACATCATGGGATGATGTAGTTATTGATGGGTTGTGTATCGATGTGAACATGATTTCTTTTTGTCATTTATTAAAGAATATTGAAATGTTATAACTATTTACTTTATGATTTTTATCTTATTCCTTATAATAATCCATACCCTATTATTTTATATATATTTATTAAAACAATGTTTGGGGAGGCCTAGTATGTTGAACTCGCACCCTACTTGGGTTTTCAAATTGGTATGCAAAGATACTTCATGTTTTCATGATAGGGAAAGTGAAAGATCCCCATGCTATGTGGGTGAGTCGAGATGTAGAATAGATGAGGGAACTATAAATTTTTTTATGACCCTCATGGGGGTGCTAAAATTTATTTCATTTTTTTCATTTAACACATGACACGTACATGGAAGGATATATCTACTAATTTTTTTTGGATAGTGTAGTACTATTTTAGTCATCATTTGATACTAATTTTTTTCTGTTACTGGATATATCATTTGGTTATTCGTATTGAAATACAAAATTTAACATCATTGATATTAAGGGTATTGTATGCTCATGATGTCTATATTAAACCCTCACTACTAGTTGGCAGCCTCTAGAATATTGGGAGGCACACTCAAGGTCATGTAACCGAATGGCTCAGGGCATCAGTGTGCATCACCTAGGTAAGCATGTTACAAAGTGGTATGAGTGGTGTCTTCATTACATTATTTTATATTACTATTTGGGGAAAGGTATACATGATAATATGATGAGTTGGTTCTTATTCAAGATATCATGCATTAGAGTAGATAATCTATGTATGGTGGTAAAACAATGTACCCAGTTTGGGATTGTTGATATTTATTGTGTTTTGAAACTATTGGATGTTTTCTCTTATCAATTGTTGTAATTTTTTAGGATTTTATTATTGATTCTGTGATTCTATGAGATTCATATCATGTTTTTGTATAGAAAGATATTTGAGTAACTCTTCACCATTATAGGCACTCATGAATTATATTTAAATGCTTTATTGTAGGAACACACATAGAAATAATGTTTCGCGTTAATTTTTAAATAACATTCATTTTCTTTGATTGCGTAATTACATTCCAAAATGACCAATATGAATGTTGAATGATGTAAATGATGAAAGATGTGTAAAATAGGTGTCTAGTGAGATGTATGAATAATTGGATACCTACTTAAATTTTTACCATGACAGAGATGTATGATGCATAAATGTAGTGGTATTTCCTTAGTTTTGACCATATAGCGGGGATTGGGGGATGAATTTTTTTGACATTATGTGACTTATTGAAATTATGTAATGTTTTGAAATTTTTTCAATGACATGAGTTTTTAATTATAGAGATATTACTCTAATATTACATATTTTATAGTATAATATTAGGAAATGGATAATGACTTGAGTTTTGTATATGAATAGATGTTTTAGATAGTTTTAGGTGAGGATGATGGAGAATAGTTCCATGAGAACATTTCTCGTTTCATACCGTTTATAGAATGTGACCAAGGGCGGGTTGTGATGAGAATGATCCCCTTGGAGTGGGATTTTTAAATGTATCACCCTACAAATTTAATTAGTGTGATTGGACTTGAGTTGGATGAGTAACGTATTAAGTCAATCAAGATGATATTTGACCACGTAGAGACTCACTATGAGGAGAGACTCAACCGAGAAGCTTATATGTGGTGAGGAACTAAAATGTGATGGTGGGAAATCATTATCTGGGATGGATATTGTGAAAAATGGCATGGAAGGAATTAAATGATATGTTCCTAAAGAACATTTATCCAAATACTACGAGACATGGTATGGTAGCTAATTATATGTGTCTGTCCATGTAATGTATGTCTATGATGGAGTATCCTGGTCATTATTCCTATAAAAAATGTGTTTTTCCATTTCTATTAAAGGAAGAGGCTTCAATGAAGATTCGATTACAGTGTGGGATTGTATTTGCGATTTATTACAATGTTAACATATATTGGATAATGAAGTTTAATAAGGTAGTGAATTGTGTTTTCTTATCTAAGGGGAATATGAAAGAGGCTTATAATGGAGGATATATTGATCTATCTGGAAAATCAGGTGGTACATCTTCCGTGGGTTTTAACTAAAATAATGCAAATGGTGAATGGAATCGTGTAATGTAGAGTGGCTTGGGGGTTGGATTAATTGATTTGGATCTTACTATAGTTATCTACCAAACATGAGGAATGTTAGGTAACTATTATAGTCATTTTCCGCTACCAATGGTAGAGTGATGCACTTATGGAAGTATTGGACATCTATATATATTATTCCTGAACCCATGTTGGAATTGTAATGATAGTGGAACAAGGTTGAATCACAATTCTGGAAGGGGGTCTTATACCTCTTATCTGCATGATAGTTGGAGTTCAACTTCCTGTGGTGGTTGAGATAGTGGGAGAGATTATTCTAGAAAAGTGCACCCATATAAATAGAGTTGTGTAACTCAAGGGACAAATACTACATCATTGGGGTTAATTGAATAAAATAGGCATCAATTACACACTACACATATAGATTGGGAGGTAGGATCATCGATTGTTAGAGTTAATATGCTTATAGATTATATACAAGCTAGTGCATTATTTGATACTAGTGTTTTTAATTTTTATATTGATTCACAACTTGTGAATATATTTAAATTGGATGTAGAGTGTTTGTGTTGGATTATGAATATTAATACACCATCGGGCGTATGGTAGAGATACACATGCTATATGAGAGGGAGTTCTATCGATATTTAAGAGTCTAATTTCATTCGATATCATTACATTCTGGATGGGTCTGGATTTGGCCTATTAATGGGTATGGAATGGTTAGTGGCATACCAATACGACATAGATTTTTACCACATGAGAGTGATTTTTACATGTCATAATGGTTACAATTATATTTATTGTGGGAATTTGAATAACATAGTAGGAAATGTAGGGAAAGTTAATTAGCAACTAGAGGGGATCACCACCTGGGTTGTTAGTCTGTTGATGAAATGTGGGGGTGTAAAGAATTATGTATTTCCCACCATAGTGTAAAAGATACATTATGTGTTTCCCAATGACTAATCAGGGCCTTATCTTGAGAGAGATGTGGGATTTATTATTGGGCTCATTTTGGTGGTTGAGCCTTTATATATTCCACCTTGTATAATGGAACCAATAGAGCTTAAAGATCACAATACTAATTGAGATGAGTTGAATGATAAGGTTTTTATCCATCCAAGTACATCACCTAGGGTTTCTCCATCCTTTTTATCATTTATGGCTAATAGTACATTTCACTTATGATTTGATTATTGTATGTTTAACTAAATAACTATGAGGAACTAGTTTCCTCTTTCGTATATCAATGATTTTTTGACTAGTTGTCGATAGATTAAGTATTCTAAAATATTTACAGGAGATCAAGGTATCAACATTTCATTGTTTGGATTATGATATATGAAGGTCTTGTATCAGAATAAGATTTAGAGTATATGTGTTTTTCATGATTTCATTCAGATTCAAAAGTGAACTAGTTGTATTTTTGGCCAGGATAAATAGAACCATCCACCCATAGAAGAATAAGTTTTTGGTAATATTTGTGGATTGAATTTTGGTGTTTGTAATGACTCATGAATATGATTCCCAGCATTACGAAATACTCTTGATTCACTAAGATAGTATCAATTATATTCAAATATATCAAAGATCTAATTCGATATTGATCATGTACATTTCATGTGATACAAAATCTTATAGGAATGTGTGTTAGGAGTCATAGATAAGGGAGAGGAAGATGATTCATGGTATAGTCTCATGAATGTATTTTATGTCTTTGTTTTTTTTTGGATTTTTGGATAATATAGAAGGTGTATCCAAGACAATCCCAGATTGGCAGAACCTATTTCTGGAAAAACCAAGAAGGGGATAATCATTTATTATTTTGGATCATATGAAAATTCCTTCCTGGAGTTGATGATTTTCTTGATAAAAAAGAAATATTGATTCTTCCTAAGCCATGTGTGGAGAATATAGTGTTTTAGAAAGCTAATTGAATCTATATTGGATTAGTGTTGATGTAGAGAGATCATGTTGTGGAGTATCAGTCATGATCACTGAGGCAACATGAATGGATTTACCCTATCAATGACCTCAATTTAGCTGAAATATATTATTCTTTGATGTGTTGGAAGTATTATAATTTTGAAGAAAATTACATTGTATAATGGTCAGAAGAGAATAGGGAATATCTTTATATAGTGATACATGAATATTATTCAGTGGATATGGGTTGAGTACATGCAATAATTTTATTATGAGCTCGAATATATATCAATGGAAAGGAAACAGTTTTACTCTTTCTTTGAGAAGAAAAAAAAGACCCAGGTAGTTTAGGAGTCTATTTCTGAGTGGAATATGATGAATTTGTGTGTTGATACAAAAGTTGTGGTTCATGAGTCCCATGATTCGAATACCCTCTTATCAGTTTCATTATATTCTACACATTTATTCCATATCAAGTATAAGGAATGTTAGGATCTCGAGTGTTTGGAAATGAGGGAAATCCTCAAAAGAGGCGTGTCACCTTCATATTGCACTATAGATGAGGGAAAAATAATTTATTTTTAGAACCATGTTGTTGTTATAACTAGTATGTGCGAGGATATGATGATTGAATATCATGCCACAAAGTGGTTGGTCCATCCAATTTTTACCAAACCATGTTATATCCATTAATTGATGTATTGCGGGTCGGGAATGAAAAATGATATTCCTTGGTTGGTAACCTAACATTACACATATCTACAGGTGATGGTTGATCATCAAGAACCTAGTTTTTTACTATATCAATTTCGGATTTTGGAATAGATGTTGAAAAACTAACTATGGAATTTTTGATTGGTCACTTAAGGATGCAACATAATAATGGAGTTGTTTGGGTGATAGTAAATTGATTGATGGAAGTCATGCATTTTTAACCTATATGCGGGTAATCCTCTAAAAATCAGTTGGTAAATATATAAATTTTATAGATAGTTAATTTTCATGGGGTGCCACAAATTATAATTTCATACCATGACTCGCATTTTAATTTTCAATTCTGGTTGGGCTAGTATCAAGAGGTTAGTATATAGTGTTTTATGAGAATGATATTCCACCGACTGAGAGATCGAAAAAAAAAACGTACTATAAGGTATCAGAGAATATTATTTGGTCATATATCCTTAAATTTTTTTATTCATGTGATATGAACATATATCTTTTTTTGATAACCTATAATGATACTTTGCAATAGACAATACAGATGGCACCATATGAGGCTATTTATGGTAGGAAATTCAGATCACCTCTATGTTGGGTGGTGACATGTGAGTCAGAACTACTAGGACCAAGTCTCATATAAGAGATGTTAGAGTATATTCTGATGATTCATAAGTATATGCATTGGGATCATAGATGAAATAAGTCATATAATGATATACATCGATGACCCCTATAGTGTTTAGGGGGTGATCAGGTGTTTTTGGGTGTCTCCTTGATTGGGTCACCATAGCATTCGATGGTAGGGGAATATGATGCATAGGATCGTTGTGGAGTTTAATATTGTGGAGGGAATCCGGATAGTGTAATATGTATTATATCTTAAAAAGAGTTATAGTTCCATTCATGATGTTTTTGATGTGATACATCTGCAATAGTATCACCCTAACCATTCCCATGTGATCGAGGTGAATGATGTTGAGATTGAGACTAACATTTTTATTGAGTAGAAATGGATACATGTGATGGATCACAATGAGAATGTGTTTCTAGAAAAGATACTGATGATTTTTCATCAATTGTGTAATAATATGTGTGTTCATGAGGAAACATAGAAGAAAGAAGCGGGTACGCGGGCTTAGGGGTCTAATATTTTGAAATCATAATCTTAATGATGCATGTTGTATAACTCGGGGATGATCTTTTATATGGTAGATATATTTTATATTCCCAATAAAATTTGGAGATTTAGTGGGATTTTTTTCAAGTAATATTTTATCTTTGTTTTAGTGTTCTCTAGTTGGATTTTACATTGGGGTGATCTAAAGTTAAATATTATACTATTTGAAAGAAGTTGTGTAGTACACAGTGGGAACACAATTTTTGCAAACCGTGCACCATAGACAACAGTCCATTCCTTAAATATTTAGTTTATTCAAAAGGATGTTGAAGGGGATTTCAATACATGTTATCCATAAGAGGAGGCACATAGTTAGAAACACAATTAATAAAAACCATGCAACACATCTTAATAAATCGTGTGCATGTGTCTAGATACTAAAAAAAGTATTTTAGAATTAATGAACCCCTTGGATATCACTATTATCCAATATATTTTACCTTGGACGATTTCATATGATTTTAGAGGATTTTGGTGGGATTTGAAGGTCTTCCAAACTCTTTCTGTGATGAATCAACGATCAGATTAAAAAATATGCATCTTTCTTAATACAATATTCTCATCCTGCATGGTTCCCATCATCACTCCCATATTTGTATCATATTTTTATGATATTTTTTCACAATTTTTGTTCGATCAAGATCGAGGATTTTAATGATAATAATCCAATCAATTTTGGTTCTAAATTTCATTTTTCATAGAGAAATTAATTGTTCATTTGCAATTTTTGTAACTCCATTGGTGAGGGTCCATCAACAGTATTGAGTTAGGTTGTCTATATTTTAAATCCAATAGTATTTTACTTAAATGTATATAGTTTTTAAATTTCAATTTTAATGATTAATATATTTCATCAATTGTTTAATTTATTAAATTAAATTTTCAATATATAATTTTTTCTTTTGAATACAAGAAATTGAAATTTGTTGACTTGGGATTATGAAAATGATGGTAAATGGGGTTATGGGATTGTGGAAAAGATTGATTAATTGAATTTTGAATTAGTTGATTATTGGAAATAAATGGACGTTTAGATTATCCATGCAGGGTTCATGAATTATTTGATTAAATGCTAATAATTGGTTTCATAGTGAATTATTCGTAATATTTGTTCTGATTAAAAAATAATTATAATTGTTGTGATAAATTGAAAGTGTGAAATTTAATGAGATATTATGGTAATAAGTTTAATGATTCAAAACCATGATGTATATGAAATTATTATTTGTGTGATATTTTGATAAATGTGATTTATGTGACATTGTGGTGTGAGAAAGAGACTAAGTCTCTAAATACCTATATGTGTTAGTTAGTGTTAGATAGAGACTAAGGATCCAAAAAACCACCTGATGTTGATGTATGTGATTTGGATTAAGCCTCTGAACACCCATATGTGTTAGTGATTGTGGGACATGGATTGAGTCTCTAAATACCCATATAACATTGATGAGTTAGGTGGGTGTATATGTTTAAAATACACATGTGGTGTTACACACAATATTCTACACCTGAAATTTTGGTATTAGACTATGGTTCCAGTCGACTACGATATCTTTTAAATGATTTAAAAAATTATTACCACGGTACTATTGTATGTGATATCCATTAGGTATAGTTAACTGACTATCATGGGCCGAATCTGGTACTAATCAGTTGAGTGTAATTGTGAACCAAGGAAAATTCTATTGTCAATTAAAGAATGATAAAATGTGATCCTTATATATAATAAGTATTATAGATTTTTCGTTATAAAAGTACATATGATTTTATTAACTAGATAATGTTTTAGACACTATTTGTGTAGGCCTACTTATTTGAAAACACACACCACATGGGTTTCCTAATCGGTACCAAAATAGAATTTATGTTTGTAGGAGTGAAATAATGGAAGTAGAACTATGTTAAATGGCTGATGTGTGATTGATCAGGGATGAGAGAACCATACATGGTGTTGATACCTTAATGGGAGTTTTAGGGTGTCCTTATTTTGGTTTTTTGTTTAACATTTGATATGCAATTGGGATGAAATAACTACTCTTTTGGATTGGGTAATGTATTTTATTTTTAGTTATCATGTGATAATTGTTTTTTCTTGGTTATCGTGTATATCTTATGGGTATTATTGTTTATTACCAATATTATGCTACATTGATAGAGAGTATATAGCCTCCCAAAGATATCTATATTAGACCCTAAGAGATAGGTTTCCTTATCTAGAATATTTTGAGGTACATATGAAGTCATGTAATCATCCGGATTGTGCTAGTAATGTCTAGAACCTGAGTCAAGAACTTACAATAATAAAGATAATTATTTTGGATACAAATTTTGTGGATAAATATATTATTTTTAGGGGTTTATTATGGAGTTAATACATAATAAATTTATGGAAATAATATATTAGTATTTTTATTGTTATGAATGGAACCGTGTATAATAGAATTATAATTATATAATATCAAACTATTCATATATAAATTCTATCCAAAATTAAGGGTGTGTTTTTAGTTTATGATGTTATCATTGGGGTGAATAATATCTATAGGAAATAATCTATTACCTGGTAATATGAATCCATTCCTATTATTATTGGGGTGAATAATTATGTAATAACAATCCATTCATATGTAACACTTATTTTAAAACACTGAATCATGTTATAATATAACTAATAATTTTCCTTGTAATGAACCACTTGGCAGGTGTGAATCCACCTAATATCAATTAAGAATTATTTTCAATAACAATAAATCAATATGAGAATATCAAGTTCTATAAAATATCATCAATTACATAAATATTTACATCATTAAATATTAATTTTAATTACTATTTTCCCTCAATAATCCATCAATGATAAAATAATTAGTATTATCATCATCAAGAAATAATCCCCATACTTATCATATAAAAGAGAGTCATTTATTTTAATTAATGTGAAAAAAATTCAGGGATCATCCATTAATTGTGGAAAAATATATGGTTTTCATCATCTTGTTGTTCATTAGATTATAACCATGAAATAGGCTATTGAATATAAAAATTCCACACTAACGAATATATACTATAAATAGTAATTCTTTAAAACAGGTGTTAAATTGGAGTCATTGTATCATAATCAAAAATCAAAATGAAAAATAATCTTAATATAATAAAGATGATTTATAATTAAAATTAATTGTCATATTAAATACTATTGGTCCCACTAAAAGATACTCAAATGTTTTAGTCGTAAATATATTCTAGAGATCATACATTGAGTGTCCTCATCGAAAATCATAATTTACTGTCATAAAATAATTGGTCATAAAAAATAACTAGAAGAAATTGTAATTGTAATATATATATTAAAATGGGTTTGGTAGGGACTTACGAAATTTAGTGTCTTGGGAAATCATTAATCTGTCAACCACGTATTTTTAATTTCTAAAAATATCCCTAAATAAATACAACCTCCAAAATATATTTTGTTTCCAAGTCCTTTGTGGTAAAAAAAACATCGTTAGACTACAAAAAATACATAATGAATACTTAGTGAAAAATTGAAAATTTTATTGATTTCTTATATGAAACCATCACATCAAGTCAATCAGAAACTTTTATGGTTTAAAAATATATATATCACATTTGGGTATTTATATAATTTTAGTGATGTTATGATTTAATTATCATACAAAAAAATTAATTAAATTGTCACAAGCAATAGATATTGGTAAATTAAACTCTAACTATCCATTGATAAAATATTTTGTATCACTAGATATTTTTTTATTAAAAATTTAATTTTGAAAACCATCAGTACTTTTTCTCAAATCATCCTTCTCATGAAAAACATAGTATTAAACATAACATCATATATGAAACCATTAAATCACCGCCATTATTCCCATGACCATAGACCATGACCTCATAATATCTCCCAATTTCTGTTTTTAATTGAATGAAACCCATTTTTATTTGGGATTAAGGAATCAGGACTCCATATTGACATGAAAAATCAATTCTATGAACTATTTTTCAAAATATATCCGTGAGGATGGAATAAACAATTATAGTCAACGAAATAGTTGGTGTGATTGGTTAGAAATAAATTTACTAACACATAATTTACTCATGTTGAACATAGTTCCTCTTATAAATAACCATTTATGTGGTAAATTATATTAAAAAAATTATCCAACATATAAAATATATAATCTCTTTTAATTAAAATATAATAAAATGAAATTAATGTCATATTTTAGAATTGGAAATTTTTCACGCAAATTCATATAATATAAGGGATAAATATTTCTTTCCACTAATATAATCCAATTAAATTACAACCCAAAATTATATTACAAAACATGAAAAATAAGGTGTTGAAAAAAATGCATTTTTTGTGATTATATAATACAATTATAAAGCAATAAATTTAATTAAATAATTTTATTTAGTAATTAATTTAAAATTGATTTAAATTTTATTATCGTCCATTTCCCACAGAAACTATTATAGGTATGAAACCATGATTCATGAATAATGGTTCAGTTAGATTTTATAAGTAATCATATATTTAATTAGGTATTTTATATTAAAAAATCAAGCCCATGGGTGACCCTATTAAAGTAAAAAATAAAATAAAATATCAATTCTATCATAAATAAAAAAACATTAAATAAATTAAAAAATCACCCTATGGTAAAAATATTTTTTGAAGATCAATATAACCATTGACATTTATTAATGGTGACAATATCTAGCTTAAATTACCCCCTTACCACATAGGTAAAAAATATAAATATTCTCATGAATATTTTATGTTTGATTAACTATACTTTTAGTCGAATTTCAATGTAATTGTTGAAATAAAATCTATAGTACCATTTTGGTCTATTGAAAATTTTATAAATCAATAGAATAGGAACATATTACAAACAGTATATAAAATTAATATTAATCCAAATTATATATAAGGATAAAAATAATAAAATATTTATAAAAATTAAAACCTGAAATAATAAAGATAGATTTGAATGAACTAGTACGACAATATAAAATTTAATAAATTGAGAGAGAAATAATTTGTTGATTAAAATTCTAAGAAGGGATTTTTGTGGATACCATGACTCGTGATACCGTGATTTGATGAAAATTATCACCTTCATTACATATCAATTTTTTAATGAGAAAAATTTATCTATATTTTCTATCAATAACTATAATGTCACAAAAAATATTAATCCACCAACATTCAAAGGAAATTTTATTTTTAATGTTTTAGGGATTTTGGTAAAACATTTAACTAACAAAACCCATGCCTTTTTTATACAATGGATATTTATTCTATTTCAAAAAAAACTACCTAATCTAAAATAAGGATTCCACATCTCCCAAAAAAATATCCACACATGCTTCTCTTCAAAACATTTGATTTATAATATTTTCCTTCATATACTTTTTAAATTGAAAATAATTAAGGGCGATATCAAATGAATTACATTAAAAAATTTCTATCATAAAATATCAAGGTATCAACATAGACTGAATAATATATAATGATAAATGATAATCAGACAATGAAAAACAAATCATCACATGAGTTTGATAGAAATATATTATTAAGAATATAAATAAATAAATATAAAATATTATGGAATTCATAGTGATAGAATTCATACTGATGGATATCATTAAATTTTTCATAAAATACTTGAGCAAGACATTGGTACTGTATTCAGGGTTGACAACATGAAAAATTTGTTTTCATTTTGTATAAAATAACTATATGTCAAAAAAAATCTCCATGGAACAAATGATGCATCAATGGGTTATTTAATACAAAGGTCCATCAATAACATATTTATGTACAATGAATAGACCAAATGATAGATACAAATATCAATACAATGTATGATCAAATTTCATAATTAATCAGTAAAATTCCACATTAAGTTATCAAAATATTGATTTACAATACACTACTTGAAAATAAGTAACGGAATGGTTTCATATGACCGAATTTGGATGACTAAACAATCATAATCAACAATAATGATAAGTCAATAAATATATATATCATAATAATATGTATACCAATTTTTAATTTATCCCCATTCATTATATATAATATCAATATTTTTATGGTTTCTCAAAATTTCTATTTCTATATTTAGGGATTATATTTTTTTCAATAATATTTACAATTATTTTATGTACCGAAACCTTCTTGAAGACCCATTAATAAATGGAGAAAATATTGATTATTCATAGGGTAAAGACATTGGATGAAAAATTATTGTTCTGATAAAGGATTTTTTGTTAGAAAAATGTAAAAATGGATTTACAGGATTTAAATCCCTAAAACTATAATAGAATATTTAAATTGTAATCCATTTCCATTACACACAGTAAAAAAGGGAAACAAATTTTCATCATATATAATATCCCAAATATGTAAAATTATGTTCCAAATTAACTTATGGTAACAGTAATGTAAGAATCAAAATAAGATGAGTTGGATGAATTAAAATTAATATATAATAAATGAACTATATTTATTATAAATGATAGAAATATGGTAATTAATACACCATATTAATTAAAATATGGTGCACAAAATCCCAAAAAAATCACGGAATTGAAAATAGATACAAACATATCTTATATGTTTAGAAAAATAGTAATAAAAACCCATCAAAGTATATAATTAAAAATTAAAAATTAAATAACATAAAAAGTTAGTTAATAGTTATATCAAATATGATAAATATAGTAATTAATATAAAAAATTTAAAAGACAGTGTATAACTTAATCAAATATCAAATAATTTAAATTTTATAAAATTATCACTTTCAATGTTATAAATCATTGATTAAAAACCCCGTGATGGAAAAATTTATAAATAAAAAATAATATAAAATTCATAAATAATGAAAAATGTTAAAAAAATTAGTGGGTATAATATACATAGTAAGAAATTGTGTTTTATAATAAATATGTCTCATGGGGAGAAAATTATGATGAGAAACCCTTACATGTAACAATACATTAGGGGAAATAATTATTTTAATATGAGACTATATGGATGAAATGTAGAACCCAAAATGGAATGAGGTAATAGAATAAAATTTATTCATTTGGTAAGAAGAAATTATAATTATAATTATAATTTTAAATAAAAAAATCTGTGACTTAATAGATGAAAATTGAGTTTTAACAAACGCTTACATATATTATTTAATTATACTAATGTTCATGAACCAAAATTATAAAATAAAATAATCTTAGTCCCCAATTATAGAAAATTTTTCATATATATAACATTCTAAAAATATATTTTTTAATCTTTCTAATTCTATATGTATTTTTAGTTATGATTTAATTTCAATATAGGTTCTGATTAATCAAATAATATTTTGAAAGATTATTCTAATACATGTGTTTTTCATAAGTATTATCCACACTAATATAATTATTAGATAATTTAATGTAGTAAAATAGAAAACTTCTATCTTGTTTAATATAGATCCTAAGTAATTAAAAAAAAATTTAGTTATGAAGTTTGAAAATAAAAAAAGATTCATATAATTTTTATAATTATAGTGGTTGGAGATGAAATTTTAATAATAAGTTAAATAATTAATAATAAATTTTTGTAAACATAAAAGTTAATTATTTAATTATTAAATTTTAAAAATATTATTATATTTGTTCCTATATTCATTCATGGTATTTTTATGTAATTTTTAAATTAATTGGATAGATCTAAAGAAATATCAACACAATATAAAATGATGGGGGACTATAGTTATGAAATTATTTATTTTTGTATAACATTTTTATATGTAAATCAGAATGATATTATAATGATTTTTCAAAGAAATTGAATCATATTTCATGAGATTTTTTTTAAAAAAAAAATAATTGTTGAAGAAAATAATTTTTTGAGGTGGTAATCTATACAATGCAAGATAATCATTTTCATTTACCTTGGAATTTGTTGAAATGAAGGAGTATTACTGTTTTCACATCATCTTAATAATTATATGATATATTAAACTATGAATTTTCAATTACATCATTATAACCAATGATAAGATGTTATAGGGGAGACCAAAATATTTATCCTTGTAGAGTTTATTGTCCACACAAAGAATGAAAACCAATATTTTGTTTTTCAATGCTTACAAAAATGAATAAATATGTTTTGGACCACTACTATAATAACAATTCGGTATACTAATGATGTTTATAAAATAATATATGTATTATTCGTATAATTTTTGATTTGAGTGAATAAGAATAAAATCACATGTATTATTTAAAACTCAAATTGAATCATTTAACATTATCTTGAATGCATCCATATAACTAAATGTATTGTGATCAATTATTTAGAATATAGGATTAGGTTTATGTGATTTGTTTCTTTAATTATATAAATGTATTATTTTTAGTATGTTCTTCAATGTATTTGTTTTGGTATGAATTGGTTGAATTATCCCCTTTTATAAATGATGAAATGTTAATTATTTTTAATACCCATTATTTTTTAGTAATGGAATGTCACTATTCAAAAAAAACAAGTTCCAAAAGTGATAAATTATGGAATGTGGGTTGTTATTGGGATAATTAATACTCAATCATGTATTCCCACTTTCATTTTAAATTTTATAGATTTCATTTGTAATTTAATTTTTTATTTTTACTTTATTTACTTATACCATGGTAAGTAGAATTTAAGATGTCTAACATATGATTTTATACAAATATAAAATACTAAATTGTAACAAATTGATATTTTAGAATATATTTTTCTCAAATAGATTGCAGGTGTTCTATAGCTTTCCTAACATGACACACAAAAGTCAAAATAAATCAAAATTCATCTTAAAATAGCCATTAAATTTTTACAGTGAATATGAATGAAAATATTATAAAAATAGCATGATTATATTCTTAAATAATGATATTGTATTTAATAAATTATAATAAACATGTTTTCAATTTTTAGTATATTCATTGTATGCACCAATAATTTTTTTTATTAAAATGGTTTTTATTATATTTTGTAAGTAGATAATATAAATAGTTTCTACCTTTTTATGGATATTATATCTGGTAATGAATTAATATTTTTAAATAAAAGAATTTTAAATTTTCTTAGGGTATATTTTTTCAATAATTTTCAGTTTTTAGTGAAGAGTGTCAATTTTTTTATTAAAACCACACATGTATTCTTGAAATCATGTAATTTATAAGGACAATTATGTTTTAAATTTATTATTAAAGTTTCATATGTATCCTTTATATATGAATAAGATAGTTTTATTCAAATTCCCATGATCTGGTCAAAACAGGTCCTAAGAAATTTATTAAAAAAAAGAATGTTAGTTAGACAAATACGAGATTATTACAAAATTGATTGTGCATGACACCCTATAAATCCACCTTCGCCATCGAGGAACAGTAGTTCAGGGAAGTAAAAGGAAACATCATATCCATCACCATAAGGTAATGGATTATTTATATCTCTAAGAAATAATCCTTTACCTTGTAATATCTTTCCACTCATATTCTCATTGGGGTGAATAATTATGTAACATCAACCCAATCTTATTTAACACTTATTATAAGACACTCGTTCATGTTATCATTTAACTAATCATTTACTTTGTATGGAACCTGTTTGGATAACTACATCCACTATATATCAATTATGAATTATTTTCATTAATAATAATTCAATATGGTAATCTCATGAACTATAAAATATATTCAATTACATAAATATTCACGTCAATAAATAATATTTAAAATTACTATTTTCTTCTATCAATAATCCGACTATTTTAAAATAATTGTTATTATCATAATCATGAAATAATCCTAATCCTTATCATTTATAAGGGGGCCATATATTTTAATGAATATGAATTTTTTTATAGGATCATCATTTAATTGTTGAAATATTTGTTGTTTTTATCTGCCTATAGATACTTAAATTATGATCCCGAAACAGAGTATATAATATAAAATTTCCACATCTATGAATATAAACATTAAGTAAGAATAATTTAAAATATTTTTTAAATAGGAGAAATTGTATCATAATCAAAAATCTTAATGAAAATTAATCTTAATATAATGAAGATGATTCATAATTTAAATTAATTTTCATATAAAAGACTATTTGTCCAACTAAAATCTACTCAAATGTTTTAGTAATAATTTTTTTCAATAGACCATAATTTTAGTATCTTCATCGAAAATCATAATTTATAATCATAAAATAATTTCTGATAATAATTTTCAAGAAGAGGGTGTGGTTTCATTATATTTGTTAAAATGGATTTGATAGGTTACGAAGAAATTTAGTGTCTTGGGAAATCATTATGTTTATAGAAAAATATTTTTAATTTATTAAAATGTCTATTAAATATATAAAACCTCCAAAATATTTTTCTTTTCCATGTATATTGTGATGAAGTAATTAATTAAGACTACTTAAATATATGAAATGAATAACTGGGGAAACATTATTGATTTATTTATATAAAAGCATCACATGATGTTAGAGGGATAATTTTAGTGTTCAAAAATATATATATCCCATTTGGGTATTTATATATTTTTACTTATGTTATTATTGTACTCTCATAAATTTTTTTTTATAAAAATATTATAAGCAATAGATATTTGTAAATTATATTGTAACTATCAATTGATATCATATTCAGTATCACCAGGAAATAAATTTCATGATAATGTCATATTGAAAACAATCATCATTTTTTATTATATCTTCATTCTCATGAAAATAATATTAGTAAACATAACAACATATATGAAAGCATTGCATCACCACATATATTCTGATGAACAAGGTCATTTCCCCCTTGGCCTCTCCCTATTTCTAGTTTTAATTAAATGGAACACCTTTTTATTTTGGATTATGGATTCATTAATACAAATAAATAGAAAGATCAATTCTAAGAGCGTGTTTCAAAATATCTCTATGGTGATGGAATTAACTATTATAAATAATGAAATTTTTTGCTTCAATGGTTTGAAATAAATTTAGTGAAAAAAATTATACTAATAACGAACATTGTTCCTTTAATAAATAACCATTTATGTGGTACATTATATTTCAAAATAATTATATAATAAATAAACTATTTCATCTTATTTAATGATATATGATTATAAGAAAATAACTTCATATTTTATAATTTAAAAATTTTCTATGAAAATTCAAATCCAATTAGGGAAAAATATTTACATATACCAATATAATCAAAGTAATTTACGTTACAATATGAAATATCTTACATTGAGAAACAAGGTTGTGGAAAAAACAACAATTCTAGGCAGTTTTGGGTAGAATATAATAGAATTATGAAGATATAAATTTAATAAAATAATTCTAGATAGTAATAAATTGAATAGTGAATGTAAATTCATAGTGGTATATTTTCCACAATCACTATTATAGGTATAATACTATGATTCCAGATTTATGGTTTTGTCTGATTTTTTAAGAAAACATATGTGTAATTAGTTATTTTATTTTAAAAAATCCACCCAATGGGAGACACTATTAAATTGAAAATTAAAATTAAATATCACTTCAATCCCAAGTAAAGAAAACATAATATATATTAAACATACATCCTTGGTAAAAAAAAACTATTTGATGATCAATATAACCACTGAAATTTTGTAATGGTGAAAGTATATAACTTATATTTACATCCATACCAAATTAGTTAAAAAATGAAAATATTCACTTGAATATTTATAATTGGATAAACAATAATTTTAGTCCAATTCCAATGTAAATGATGCAATAATAACTATAATACCATTATTGGATACTGAATATAGTATAATTCTATGGAATGAGAAAATATTACTAACAATATAAAAAATTATAATTAATCAAAATTATATTTAAGGGTAAATAATAAGGAACCAATTTAAAAATATAAATCTTTGTATACATAAAAATTAAATAATAGATATATATTTGAAAAAACCCAGAATAAATATATAACATCTATAAATGTGAGAGAGAAAATTTTTTTTAATTAAATTTCTAAAATGGGATATTTATTGTTCCCAAAACCCGTACTCCAACGATTTATTAAAAATAATCATATTTTTTATATATTGATTTTTTAATTATCCAAATTGGTTTAATTTTAACCATTAATAACTACAATTTCACAAAAAAATATTATGCCACCTACATTAAAATAATGTTTTATTTTTAACATTCTAGAGAGTTTGTAAATCCATTTAACTAATAAAACCCATGCATTTCTCATTAATTCGATATATTTCATTTACTAGAAAACTACATAATAGCTAATAAGGCATATACATCTTCTAAAAAAATATCCAAACATGATACCCTACAAAACATTTCACGTATAATAATTTTCTTCATAACCATATTAAATTAAAAAAAATAAAGAGTGATCTCAAAGATTTACATGGAAAAATTTATATCATAAAATATCAAGACTTCATAATAGAATGAATAATATAGAATGAACAATTATATTCAATTATTTTCAAATATTTAATCACATGAGATTGATATATATTTATCATCAAATAAATAAATAAATAAATAAATAATAGTATTGAAATCATAGAGATAGATTTTCTATTGATAATTTTTTTTAAATTTATCATAAAAGACATGAGTAAGATATTGTTATTGTTTTAATGGTTGACACTAAAAAATATGTTTTAATTGTGTATAAAAGAACTAAATGTAAAAAATAATCACCATAGACCAAACAACATATCAAGGGGTTATTTAATACAATGATCCACCAATATATTCGTTATGTTCAATGCATTTACCATAAGATTGATAAAAATATCAATACAATGTATGATCAAATTTCTTTATTAATAAGTAAAATTCCATATTGAGATATCAATATTTTAATTTAAAATACTCTTCATGTAAATAATTGAAATAATGGTTTCCTATGAAATATTGTGGATGACTAAAAAATCTTAATAAACATTCACGAAAAGTCAATAAAAAATATATCATAATAATATGTATAAAATTTTTTAATATTTTCCCAATAATTATAAATGATGTCATTCAATTTATGGAATCAGAAAATTTAATTTTCTAGATTTTTTGAATATGGATTTTCTAATAACAGTAACTATAATATTAATTATTTAAATCTTGTTGAAGTCCAAATAACCAATAGAGAAGATATAGAATATTCATAATGGAAAGACATTACATGAAAAATTATTGTCTTAATAGATGAATATTTGGAAGACAAAGGAAAAATATTATTTAAATGAATTAAATACCTAAGACCATAATATAGTATTTTAATTTTAATGAATGGTCATTACACATTCTAAAAATGAATCAAATGTTAGACCTAAATAATATCCCAAAAAAGTAAAATTATGTTGAAAAATCTTATGTGGTAATAGCAATGTATGAATCCAAATAAGATGATTTGGATGACATTAAATTAATATATAATAATTTAACTATATTCATTATAAATGAGAGAAATCTGGAAACGGGTAAAGCATATAAAATAAAAAAGGGTCTTCAAAATCCAAAAAATTAATGGAATTGAAAATAGATAAAAATAAGTATTATAATTATAGAAACATTTGAATATAAACCCATTGAAGGATGTAATTCCGAATTAAACATTGAATAAAATGAAAAATTAATGAAAAATTATAAAAAATATTTGAAATATAGTAATTAATATATTAAATAATAAAACATGGTGTATAACGTATTCATCTATCAAAGAGTTTAATTTTCAAAATATGTTCACTTACAACTTCAGAAACCATTGATTAAAAACACCTTGATGGAAAGATTATCAAATGAAAAATTAAAGAAAATGAATAAATAGTGGATTATGATACAAAATATTAGTGGGAGTAGAATATACATAGTAAAAAAATTGTGTATAATAATAAATATGCCCCAGGGGGAGAAAAACTGGACAAGATACCCTTACTAGTAAGATTACATTTGAGGATAGAATAATTCTAAAATGAGACAATATAGATGAAATGTAGAACCCAAAATGGAATGAGGTAATATAAAATTAATTATTAAATTAGTAGGAATAAATTATAATTTTTGTTATAATGGTAAATAAGAATGTGTGTTATTCAACAGATGAAAATTGATCTTGAACAATCCATAATATATCTTATTGAAATATATTAATGTTCATGAACCTACTTTATAAAATAAAAATATCTTATTCCTCAATTTTAGAATCATTTTCATATATATAACCTTTTAAAAAATCATTTATAATTTTTCTATCTCTATATATATTTTATGTTGTGATCTAAATTTAATATAGATTTTGAGTAATCATGATGATTTTGAATGAGTATTCCAAAAAAGTGTTGTTCTTAAATCCTATAAAAATATATATAATTATTACATAATTTAAATCACTATAATTGATAAATTATAACTTTTTTAATAAAGACCATAAATAATTAAAATATAGTTTTAGTTATGATGCCTGAAAAATGAATAAGTTTCATAATATTTTTATAATTACAAGAGTTGAAGGTGATATTTTAATTATAAGTTAAATAATTAATATTAACTTTTCATAAACATAAAAGTTGATTATTTAATTATTAATGTTTAATAAAATTTTTATATATGGTTAATTAGTCAATTATTATATTTTCATAATGCTTTTAAAGTAATTGTATATATGGAAAGATTCATAATCATACTATAATTCGATGCGGGGAGTATAATTATGAAAATTTTTATTTTTATATTATATTTTGATAAGTGAATCATAAGGATATTATTTAAGTTTTTTTTTAAAAAACTTGAATCATGTTTCATTTATCATGGATAAACAAAATAAATTAATGGTGAAGAAAATAATTATTTTGAGTGGTAATGTATATAATTATTGATTGATATTTTCATTTCCCATGGAATTAGTGGAAATGAAGGAGTATTATAGATTTCACATCCTATTCACAATAATCTGAAATATTAATCTTTTAATTTTCAATTACACCATTATAAACAACTGTAATATATTGTGGGGAAAAAAATTTCTCTTTATGGAGTTGATATTCCACACAATGCACGAATAAAATTATTGTCTTTTCAAATGTTTAGAAAATGAAATAAATAAGGGTTGGAATAGTAAAATAATAACACTTATGGTTTCTAGTGATAGTGAAGAGATTATATTTGTATAGTTAGGTTATATTTGGCTGGGAATGATTAAGAATAAAACGACATGTGTTATTTAAAACTCAAATTCGGTCCTTGAAATTTATATTGAATGTATCCTTAGAAGTGAGTGGATTATGATAAATAATTGAGACTATAAGATTAGGTTGTTGTGATTGGGTTTTTAACGATTGGAATGATATATTTTTAGAAAGTAATTCAATGGAATGGTTGTCACATGATGGGGTTGAAGTATCCCCTTTTAAAAGAGAAGAAAATTTCATTAGTTTTGAACACAAATTATTTTTTAGTAATGGAATGTCCGTATTTAGTAAAAATGGGTTTCAAAAGTGATAAATAATGGAATGTGGGTTAATATTGGAAAACTAATAATCATCCTTGTATTTCTGTATACATTTTAAATATGATAGATTGAATTTTTAATTTAATATTTTATTATTTCATTTTTTACATATACCATGGTAACTATAATTTACCATCTCTAACTTCTGATTTTATAAAAATATGAAAAACTCAAATGAAACCCCTTTATATTTAAGAGTAAAATATTTTTTTAAACATATTGTAAGTGTTAAATAGTTTTCCTGATATAAATCAAAATAGTTAAAATGAATTGAAATACATTTTAAATTAGCCATTAAATATTTTAATTTGAATATGAATAAAATTATTATAAAAATAAAATGCTTATGTAATTAAATAATGATATTTTATTTATTAATTCGTAATAAACATGTATTCAATTTTCACCAAATTCATTTTATACACCAATGTTATGTTTTGATAAAAATGGTTTTTATTATATTGTGTAAGTAGAAAATATAAATAGTTTCTACCAATTTAGGAATTTTATTTCTAGTTATGAATTATTATTTTTAGTGAAATATAATAATATTATGTTAATATACTTTATTCAAAAAGTTTTAATTTTTTATTAAGGAATGTCAAAATCAATTTTTTTAAAAAATAATAAAAATATATTCCTGAAATCATGTAATTTATAATTAACATTATCTTTTAAATTTAATGTTTCAGTATCATATGTATCCATTAAATATATAAGATAATTTTAGTCCCCAAAATCCCAGGATCCAGTCAAAACATGTCAAATGAAATTTATTAAACAAAATAAAAGTGTGTCACACAAACTGGGGAATATTACAAAACTGAGAGTGCATTAAACCCTACATATCCATCTACACCATTAAGGCATAATAATCGGGGGCTGTAAAAGACCACATCATATCCTTCATCAAATTATACTGCTTTTACAACACATTTTCTACATGATTGGCCTCCCTATAAGTATCTGAGACTGCAAACTATAAATGAGCTTCCTGGTTCAGGAATTCAACGCAGTGAGGTAGGAATCTTTAGGGTATGTTACCTATTCATAATTCCAAATCATGAACTACAAAATGAGAATCTGATTCAATCGATAGCTTGTTCCAATTATAGTGAACAACCTACCTTAATTCACGTGTTATCGCCCATAATTCAGCTTCGTAGGAAACTCCTACATCAATAAAATGATAAAATCATCCCTTGACAAAGACACAGTATGTGAAAAAAACACCACCACATGCGGATAATCTTGGTGCACCATAAGTTGATCCATCCTCAATAACCATTTTCCATGGGCAGATTGGAGGTATCCAGTGAATATACTTAAGTACTGGGGACATCCATGGATGACCACAAACTCCATGCAACCAATGAGTCTACAAATCAAGAAATATATTTTTTTCGCATTATTCTATTTTGAATCCTTTATCAATCATGAACATCCATATGAATTTCTATCATTCTACTCTATACAGGGACACACCTGCTGTAAAATAATATCATAATATGAGAAACCCATGTGGCCGAAATCAGAGCAACATCAGACATAAGTAAGAGTTTACTTACATGTTCCCTACAACTAGACTTCGATGGCCTTGTTAGTAGGTCATGTAGTAGCATATTTTTATCAAAATCCATATCAAACTGGTCGCCAACAAAATTCCACATCTTCCTAGCGTAGATGCACCCCATATTCATATGTTTAACATTCTCCTCGGGAGCCATGCATAGGTGACAAGATAAAGAAAACAGAAAACCAGACTGCTTGAGTTGGTCACAGGTAGGAAAATAATTTTTCCAGATTCTCCAAATTATAAAAAATCTACAAGGATGAATAAATGGATTCCTGTAATGTAGATGATAGGTAGGTGAAATACAAAATCCTCTACAAACCAGCTAGTAATAATCTTTATTAGTGATCTAACCATTATTATTATGCCTCCATATCAATGTATCATAGTCCATGAAATTATATTGTTAAATGTCCAACTCCACCTGAGATGGAACCATTATTCCAGAAAAGTACATGTAAGAAGGAAAATCAGCAATGGAGAAATGACCTCAATCACAAGTAACATACACGCTATCCTGCAGAGGCCTCTCAAGCCATGTCGTGATCTAGTAGTTAAGATAAGAGTCCCTTCAAACCATCCACTTAGTGTAATGAGTGAATTTCATAATTTAATGCTTGAGTGACTCCGAAATAGATAATGAAACATAATACATGTAATCATTAAGCCACCTTCCATTAAATCTGTTTGTTAAATAATCACATGTCCAATCATTGGAAATCTGACCCTTCGTGGATTCCACGATAAGACCATCATTAAATGTCCCAAGATCCTTGACTCAAAGACCTCCCAATTCATCTGGTTGGATACATTACTTCCAGGAAACAATGAAAATATTCTTCTCAAGGACCGACCTTGTCCAAATGATGTTTTTTACCATGCTTTAAAGCTCTTTTATGGGACCCCTAGGTCATCAATAGAGAGAGATATAATGAACAAAAATAGTAGTGATCACTGTGATTAAAATTCATACCCTCCTAGACATGGAAAACACTATCCCATTCAAACTAGCATGTTGATTCATGATTCTAGATTATATTCCCTCAAGATGCAACCACTTCTCATTTATCCAAAATAATAGAACCCCTATATAGTGAACTGGTAGAGATCCCTCTCTAACCCCTAGATGTATCATTATCATATTATACAAACCAGACCTTACTCCATTACCATATACTATAAATGACATATAACTACAGATTGATTGACCATCCACCTAGTCATAGTGTTTAAAGTGGGACTTGATGGAATGAATGGTTCTCCTTGAAGCTTTCCCCACAAAGAGTATGTCATCAGCATGCAATAAATTAGATGTAGAAATGTCATTCAAACCATACTTGATTTTCATATAGAATCCCATATAGGTATGGTAATTAATTCATCTTCTGAGATACCCTTCAGTCATATCAATTTGAATACCAGAGAGCGGGTCACCTTACTGCACACCTCTAGTGCAGGGAAAAAATCCTATGGGCATCCAATTAATGATAATGAAGACCCTTGATGATCATTAAATGTTACAAATCATATTAATGTAACTAGTGGAGAACCCAAACCAATTTAGTACATCTAGGAGTATAATCTAGTTTAATGTGTCAAAGGCCTTTGATATTTCAATTTTCAATGAAAATGTTTCTAGCTTCGTCTTTCTCCCCATGATATGGACACTTTCATAAGTGGTGAAATGATAATACTGAATATTTCTCCAAAGAAAAAATCAAAATTTATTTACAATTTTAATATCCCCAACCATTTGACCCATTATATTCATGATTATTTTTTTAATTATCTTAGGGATAGTGTAACCTAGTTCAACTGGCATAAAGTCCTTGATATCTAGAGAATTACCATTCTTAGGCAATAGGTAAATGAAGAAATAATTCATCCCATATAGTCTCTAAGAGTTAATATTGAAATACTTTATGTCTTAGGTAATATCATCCTGCAAAACATCACAATAATATATGAAAAACATGTTAGTAAATCCTTCTAGACCCAAAGCACAGTCCACATTAAGAGTGATAAAAACTGCTCAAATTTCCTCTTTAAGAGGACGGGTGAAAAGGGATTTACTATCATGCTATTCAATGATTTGAGTTAGGTTCCCAAAAATTTGGTGAGTATTGACCTAACCACCATCATAATATGATGCTTTAAAATGTTCCACAACTGTTAATGTGATCTCACTATTACAAGTATATAGACGACCATTGATGTTGATTGCCATATCCCTTGCTCAGACATTATTCTCTTCAAACTATTTTCTTAACAATTTAGAGTTCCTATCACCATCTTTTATCCATATGACAATAAAATAATTTCTATAAAGACTTTTTTGGATCATTAATAAGTCATACAACTTTTTATGAGCCATGATTTTCTCTCAACATGGTGTAGGCTATTGTTGGCTTCGAATATGAATACAATAAAGCCCCCCCTTAGCTGCCTTAATGTCATAGTCACGTTTAGAAAATTATTCTCTTATCCATTAATTGAGAAGTGTCTTGAGGTGTTTTAATTTCTTAGACAGCGTCTATAGGAGACATTCAATAGGTTTAAGCATCCAATATTATAGGACATGTTCCTTACATCCATGCTCCATAATCCAATCATTGTTTAACTGAAATGATATGGGGACATACAGTACCAATTGTTGATTGGAATCATCAAAAAAAGGATTGTGGATAGAGTGATGTTTCTGTAATGTAAAACCTTAAATCCCATGAGAAACACCATGATCAGACATTTGAATAAAACTTCTATCAAGTTTTCTTTATTGCATCCAATTCCATGTCTAACAACAACATGTGAATTCACATCCAGCTGGTGGGACCTCAATAATATTTCATTTGTCAAGGCATACAGAAAAATATTAAGTTACAATCCTATTAATATTACTCAAGTTTATTCTTTAGGTCTCAAAATTACGTTAATATCTCCAAGAGATATCGATTTTTTTCATCCACCCAGAACCCTATTCGAGCTCCTCCCACAAATGATTTATCTCAGAATCATGCATATTTATTGACAAAAACATGTACACATTTGATGCCCAGTTGAATCATTTCAAACTATTAAAAAATATTTGGATCAGCAATACCAAAAATAAATGTCTTATGGTCCATTATAATATATCTATGAAATATGGTCGTTCGGGAATTTTCCAACCCTTGAAAATTCTTATAATAGATCTTCATTTCATATAGGCCATGTCTCGTGTATGGGGGAAACCTTTTATTCCATATTAATTTGTACCTATTCTTTTCTTCCCAATACCTTTATTACAATGCCCATTTTAGTTATTATCTACCCTAGAGTACCTAATGGGTGAATCCAAAAACATCATTTCCCTTAGAAGCATACTGTGTAACATTATCAGCCTATTTGGTGTGTGTAATCTTAATATGAGGTGGGAGTTCCTGATCAATTGGGATAGCCCATATAGTAATGGTATTATCCTATGCATGCGGCCAATTTTTGAGAGAGCCTGCCTCAGTCTCGAGAGCCATATTAGCTAGATCAGGTGGAGGAGACTCTTCAGTATAATATGAAAAAAAAACACCGCTCATGTGTGTAAAATTTTTCTTTGATTTTATGTGATAAAGGGCATTTCTAACATGTATTGTCCTTTTAGTATCCTTTAAGGAGAGTTTCTTTCAAATTTCTACCCAGATCAGTTGCGGCCAAGGCATTAACATGCTCATCTTCACCTCTATCGTCATGAGAGATAATCCCAGGTGATTCATCCTAAATATTATCACCATACATATGGGATTCAACCTCTAGAAACTGAGGTGTGGCATTATCTACATGATCATTGTCTCGACATAGATGAGGCTCCACTAGCATGATTGGATAAGGATGTGATACATCCACCACTGGGTAGTGTCACAATCTAGACTATTGGCCCCCAAAGAATCCCTACCACACTATTGGAGACCACCACACCTGAACTAGGGGCTGGCTAAGTAGGAGCCATTTGTGGAAAATTTCAATCATATCTCTCTAGGGCCAGCATGTCACAAGAACTGGATGTCTGTCTAGAGATTGATCCCTCCTCATGATGACCAAACATGGAATGACCCTCCACCACATTGGTATTAATAGCCACATTCTTGCACTATAGAACACTGGATACTGGTCCATTCCCATCTTTCTTCTAAATGAATCATCATGATGTCCTTTCACTTTGAACACACTACATACCATGTCTCTTTGTCATTAAAAATCAAGGTGAAGAAAAAACATTAAATTAAAACATAATTTTTTTGCACCATTAATAAAAAATAACAATATTTATACTATCATCTTGTGTTGTGATAAAAATTTCCATTAAAAGGGTTCTTGAAATACCCACATCCACCAATATCCGAGGAAAATCTCTTAACATTGGGTTATTTTTCTGCCGATACAATCAAATGGGGTTGCCAACTACTGGGGAAATAACCTATATGATACTTGGGTGACAATAGTGCCAAATTGTCCTATAGATTCAGATACATATATGAGCATTTGTGTTTCATACATTCATGTGGTCAAAATTCTAGTCCCATTTCTGAAGGTTCAAGAAACAAGGTTTCAGAGAGAAGGATCCATTTATCCTCACTCTTCTCTTTAATTCATCTAATGGGAAGATGACATTTTAATACACCCTCCCCATTACAGTCATTCTCCAATCACCAAATCCACACACAAAAGAATCCCTTTTAGTCAAATCATTGAATTTCCAATGATTACCACCTTTTGGGGTCAATACATGAGCAATAATTATGAAGTATAAGAGACAAAATCATTCTTCAACCGCCTCATATTTTTCCGACACATGAGTCATCCTCCCCTTCTTTATCACCCATTCAGGTGGAGGAACATCAATCGAGAAATATGACCGAGAGGCCACCTTGACTATATCTTAAAAATTCTTCTCTATACCAATAGAATTAGTAGGGAAAGTACCCAATAGACCATTAGGATTTTTTCACAAACACAAACATTTATGTATGACCATGACATTCAGCAAGACTTCTAGAATGATCAACCTCGTTGGAGGTTATCTCTGAATTGTTCGCCACACAATCACATGGACACCAAGGTTTAAGTTTATCACCTACTTCTCCTTGTGCGGCCATCTCTTGGGCGTGAACTACCACCTTCCTATAAGATAATTAATTACATAGTACTAAACATTACATATGAATTTCTCATAAGACTATTTTTGGGGTAAAGAAAACATTTTCCATAAATGTTTTTAAGTGTGTAATGTTTCATATCATATTAAATTTAATATATCATTATCGATTAATGGTTTTAATGAATTTTTGTATTTAATTAATTAAATAACATATTTTTATATTCATGACATAGTTTTAACATGGTCATGAATGAAAATAAATTTATTTTTACTCATTGAAATTAATTTTATCTAAAAAATGGGTTTTCTTTCATTTTGAACGCAAATTTTTAGGATTAATTTATATTCTTGTCTAAATTTAGTTTTATTATTTTGTGTATATATTATTAACTATCATAATAAAATTTCATTATGTGGATAATTTCATTTAAGTACATAGTAAACAACAATAATAATAAAGAAATATAATTACCATGGTTGGGGTTAAAACGATTTTGAGGGGGTGTGAGAGGGGTGGGGGGTTCATCCATGAGATAAGGGTAATATTATCACATAAATATATATATTAATTATTTTATATAGATATTTAATACATATATTGTACTACCTTTTAAGTCATCCATATGTAGATTGATTATCATGATAATGTTTCATTATGTTTTTTAAATATTTATTTAATTCCACGTGTGAAATTTCCCTCACTTATAAAGGGTAAAATTATATCCACCATAATTTATTAATTTTCAGTCTTCTAGATCTATGAAGTCTTCCCAAAAATAATCAGATATAATTACATTTATCATAGATCCATTATTATTTTTCAAATAATAAAATTTTAAGGATCCAGCTGTATACTAAAGGAGGTATATCAAACAATATATATGAAAAATAATTGATATATATAAAATCTCTTTCATCTTACACCTACAATAATCCTATCAGTACCATAATTAAAAGATTAATATTGTATCATTAATATAATTATATGTTATTGTTTCTATGGGAAAATGATTCTCATAAATTACCAATCTATATCTATTTGATCCCTAAATGGGAGAGGGGGTGAATCATAGATTTTTTATTTTTTTCTTAGTTAATAAATTACCTTGATGTAATTTTATAGAGATATTGATGGTATATAATGATATAAAACAAGAAAAACAATACATAAAAATGTATTTACATGGTTTAGTAGTCAATAAGAGTAGTTCTTCTTTGATATGTATTAAAAACAATCCAAGACCACATGAAACACTAGAAAAGACATATAATGTTGTTCCTGAATGAATGGAGTATGAGTATACTAGTAAATACCTATTTTCTATTGAAAGTGAACATATATATTGAATATATAAATGATATAATAACATTTTTTAGGAACTATAAAATCCATGACCAAATCATTTAGTTTGTTGTTAATGTGATACTAGATCATTCTTCACACATTCATCTCAATAGTTTTTATTTATGGAATAAAGAGAAATAAAAAACCGACAAGAGAACTAAAAATAAAAACAAATCAAGGAGGTTTAAAATAGTGTAAGTTGAGGGAATACCCTCTCACAAGTTCCTCTACCTCATCCTTGATAGTATTCCTCCCCTCAGGGCCCAAAAAGAACGAATTGTGGGATGCAATGGAGGCTAGATGATCATACACTTTGTTACCCTCTCTCCAATTGTGAACCTCCTTGATATTGCTACTCATGAGTCCATTTCATTTTCTGATAGTATATGATATAGACCCGGGAATATTATCAGTTCCATGAAGATCCATAAAGGGGACCAGGCAGTCTGTTTTCACTTCATCAATGTGGATATTATGTTGGCAGCATAGCCTAAGGCTAGAAATCATGGCTGAAGCCTCTACATGGAGTGAATGTCCACTTCTATAATGAGCAGTGAACAACAGGATGAACGAGCCACTAGAGTCTCGGGAAACACCTCCACCTTACAAGCTTCCCTATTTGGAATAGCCATCAGTATTAAGTTTGAGTCCCATGGAGGGTGGCTTCCAGCAGACCTAATGAACTGCTCTTGCATTGATAGGACCATGGGCACCCATAGGTCTCGACTGGAGAGGACTGAGCATGGGGGAATGTCGCAACTGATCGTTCGTTCTGAGAAAATCCATGAGAAAACATTGGGTTTTGATGATAATAAATCTTCCTGACATACAAGTTCCCTCATATCTGGCTCTGATTCGAGCATGCCAAATTCCCCAAAACCCGGTAGTAAACACCAGGGCTCGCCCTTTCCTCTCCACGCTCTGTTCAGGCGATTCCTGGAACCAGTGGTCCATGAAATCATCCACAGAATGTTCTTGGCCATTGTAGGAAGTAAGGACATAGAAGAAGCTCCACACTTCATGATCCCAAACACCATCAAAGAAACTATGGAAGAAACTCTCCTCCTTAGCATGGCAGTATGAACATCTGTAAATTGAGGGTATAACCAGATTTTTGATGTTATCATCAGTCGGCACCACAAGGTTCCAGATAAACATACAGAGAAAGTTGAACTTGGAAGGAACTGTTTTACACCACATGGTGTCAGGTCGTGTTTTAGAGATTTCATGTGAAGCCATAATTTCACGGAAATCGTTGGTGGTGATGATCCCAGAAGTAGAGGGAGTAAACACACACTGATCAGGCCCCATGTTCATCTCAACATTCATATAGGTTTACATTTGTTCATTTTTCAACACATCCTTGATAAAGGAAGGGAACTTACTGACCTCCATGAAGGTTTTATGAGGGTCTAGACAGCTAGGAAATACAAGGATGGAACACGCCCAATTAGGGTGCCAAAAAGAGAGGTCCCCATTACAAATAATCCAGCAAGATAGTTTTTGGAGGGAGGAAAGGAAGTCAACAATCATAGACCAAAGGGGGGTGTTGTGACTATGCCTAGTAACGGGAAATTCGCTTCATCTATGGAGCATCATCCTTCCCCACAATGAATGGCACTCAAGAGCCTCCCAGGCCAGTTTGGCATGCATGCACTGGATTGTATTGTGCAGGTTTATAACATCAATACCTCCATTAAAAATTGGTTGTGCCACTCTTTTCCAAGACTCCCAATGTCTTTTTCCTTCAGATAGAGCATCCCAGAGAAAACCTATAGGAATTATATCAATGGAGGTAATGACTCCCATAGGAACTCTGATGGAAGCCATAGCGTGAACATGAATGGATGACAACCGACTATTAATGAGAGTGATCCTGCCTCCAAAGGATAAGAATCTGTTTTTATCAATTATGAATTCCACCCGTGACCTTATGCACAATGTGGTCAAAGTCATGGATGTTGAGACGTTGGGGAGAAATGGGTGCACTATGGTATTCAAGAAGAAGGTTACCTCTTTTCATGTCTGGACTAAAGCTTAAAGAGGCCACACATCCTGATCCCAATCTATTAGAGATGAAAACGTTACTCTTGGAGCATTTTATGAGTTGACCACTCCAATGGAAATACTCCTTTATCACCTTATTAATGCTACGGATAGACATGCTGCTATCATTCAGGAAAAACAATGTGTCATCAGCAAACATGGGGTGATTCATGCTCGAGGGGATTGAACGACTCTAGTAAGGAAGAATATTCCAATGGATTCTGCTCCTATTAAGCAAATAGCTAAGAACATCCTGGGAAATGATGAAGATGGTAGGGGACATGGGGTCCCCCTTCCTGAGTCCATGAGTTGATTTGAAAAATCAATAAGATTTTCCCATAATAGATACAACAATCCATGAAGCATTGAAACATCTAAATATGATATCAGTGACCTAGGTAGAGAATCCCATACCTGCGAGTTCCTTGATGATGAAACTCCATTAAATTCTGTCATAGGCCTTATTCATGTCGAGTTTGTTGAAAAAATTGGACCCACGTGATTTGATGTTAACATATGATATCAAATCTTGGGATAGAGCAATCGCCCCTTGTATATACCTACCTTTCACAGAACCTTGCTGCTCAAGGGAGTCCCTTTGGGGAAAAAACAAGATATTGCATTATTAATTAGACATGAGAGGATTTTGTAGGAGAATTTACGCATACTGATAAGCCTATATCAATGAAATGAAAAAGGATCTTTGATCATAGGAATAAGGACCAACGTTGTTGCACTGGCCACCTGGGGAATGTTTCCTCCACGAAAGAAATCATGGATAGCTAGAATAACATCATGCTGGATAACATACCATGAATCTCTATAAAAGAATCATGGGAATCCATCCGAGCCTCGGCACTCTCAAGGATAAGGCTCATCATGGACTCATGGATCTCCTTCTCATTCGGAATTGCTTCAAGGGACTCATTATTCTTGGTAGAGACATGGTAGGTGATCACTTCCAGGATGGTCGCCCTATCACTTGGGTATCCCTCAGATATGCAAGGGTTAGTTCCTACCAGTAACTCCTTGAAATGAGAGAAAGCCAACCCACCAACTACAACACTGTTATCAGTATACAAGCCATCCTCTAGCATCAAGTTAGATTTGTGATGAAGATTATTCTCTTTAATTCAAGATTTAAAATAGGCAGTGTTTTTATCCCCCTTACGAAGCCATTGTATCCTTGATTGTTCACCGTCAAGACACTAATGGGACAGAATAATTTCCACCAAGATGTACTTCTTACAATCAAGGTCCTTAAACAACCGATCATTCCAATCATGCTCCAGCTTGGCTTCTAACTAATCAACATCTGACATAAGCCATTTCATGTCCTTGTCAGTAGGGGGAACCTGCTTAAACCAGGCCAAAAGTTCTTTCCTTAAGCTCCTCAGTTTGTTATGAAGCCAGATCCACATGTTCCCTTGTTCAAGAGAACCCCACAATCTTGTGACCACTTGAGTGTAACCTTCAATCCGAGTCCATTGATGAGAGAATCTAAAAGAGATAATGGGAACCCATCTTCAGTACAAGGAAAGCAGTAGGGGAGAATGGATAGAAACGCTTTGAGTTAGGTTGGCTACCTGAGCATTGGGGTAGTCAGAGATGGCCTGAAAATTAAACTAACATCTATCCAACCGACTCCAAAATCTTCAGCCTAAACTTTGATTGTTGCACCACGTGAAGCGGTCCCCAGAGTAACCCATGTCAGATAGTCCCTTGTGGGACATGAATTGAAAAAGCTCAAAGCTTGCATTTCAAAATAAGGGAACTCTCCTATTCTTCCCATCATGTATGTTATTACTCTTCCTATTAAATATATTGTAGAGAAGTTAATAATATGACTAAATTTGACTTATATATGAATACATACCTTTAATCACCTATCCATTTGATAATGTACTTTCATTCACTCATATGACAAACATTTTATTATTACTTCTTATGTCTAACACAAATACATATGTATGAGCACCATGGAATATGTTTTTATTGACACCACATTCCTCATGTATTTTTTAAATTAATATCTCTTTATACTATTCATCATCTATAATCTACAATATTCATCCAATAACTTCTATAGATGGTCTATCTTATAATAACTGATGGGAATACATCATCTAGTATTCATTTGAATGATGTTACATTATAATGATTTCAAAATAAACATTCCTATTTTACAATGCTTTACAACAATTTCAAAAATTACTTCAACAATTTGAATAATAAAACCCATTTAAATAGGTCTATATCATCTTATTTTTAATGTAAATGTATGAAAATCATTCCATCATCCCTTATAAAAATTATTATGAATCATACTTAATAATATCCAACATTTTACTACTTTCAATTACCCATGAATTTAGGGGATTATATTAAGGACCTTTTTCAAAATCCTTCATCAATGTTCTCAAAAATTTATTGAAAATCATAACCATTTCATCCATAATTTTTTTAATGATTATTTATAAACATATCATCAAACCCTATGATAGCAATTTGAAATCATCATAAACATTTTCGAAAGGTATAACATTATACCAATCATCTAAATGGAAATTCATATTAGTAACACTTCTAAAAAATGTGGCTCCTTCCATGGTTTTGAAAAAAATAATAATAATAATTTATTTTCAGTATTCAACCAGTAACATCAATAACAAGCTAGGTTCCATTAGAACACTTCTACAGTTCATGTTTCATTTCATACTTATTTTGATGAACTCCTTATATAAAATTATTTCCAATTTCATCAACAAGAACCATTTAACTAATGATAATATGTATTCTATCTGATCATAACAGATAAACATTACATCTAACCTGTGTATATGTAAATTGAATCGACATTGTAGATAAGTAATCACCCATAAAAGATTCAATTGATTCATTCAATAGAATCAGTCTGATTAATTTTTTTGTGATTATTTTAGTTTATTTAACTACTGAAAATCTCTATGGAGTTCACTTTTTAATTAAAAAATTTTTATGATTTTTTTCATCTCAAATAATTGACCAATAATACTTATACATATAATAATTCAAAACATCATAATATTCGATCTTGGAAACATGAAATATTATGAAAATGATATTTGAAAACTAAAGAAACCTATAGAATAGTTATATTAATCATGTAGTCTTAAAAAAATTTAGTCTGGTAATCAACACTATTCGTCATAGAATAAAAATTCAATAAATGAAAATTATTCACCCTCATTTGAAATAATCATGTATTTTGATACTTTTTAGTACTACTGATAATAATTACTTGATGAAAAAACAATAAATAAATCATTTAATTGGTTGCTTTATGTGATCGAATATGTAATAATGATAGAATAATAATTCATAACAACACCTAGGCTCATTACCTTAGACTAGTATGAATTTTATGATTAACAAGGTCAGGTAGACTCAATATGACCATCTCCATCCAATCACCTTTGTCGGAAGGACTAACAATGTATGTTAATTTATGTTATAAAACAAAATAGAAAATTTCTGACTTATTATTAATTTTATCTCATTATAATAAATAGTTTTTATCAATTCATCACTGAAAAACATATCCAAACATATTTGTAACAAAAAACCCCCCATTTTGATATTATTTTCAACCCTGTAACATAAATCATTGGCACCTTGAAACTCTATTAATTAATTAATTATACAAGAATTATATTCCAATATGGGTGACCTCAAGGTATTAAATAATAATAATTGAATAAATATATCATGTTTAAAAAAAGATATTAATTGAGTAAATTTTTATACACTTCTTATAAAATTATTTATTAGAAACATCTCAAACATTTCTTTTCACAATAATCATTTATTATAGAAAAATTAAACCTAAAAGAGAAAACATACCTGAGTCCACTTTATAAAACTATTAAAATAGTTGAAAAGTGTTGAAATCAAAACATACACCTATATAAAAAACCCTATAAATACATGATTTTCCATAAAATTTAAAACGCATAACAATTTATATATATATATATTAATTTTAATTGTAAATAAAAATCAATATTGGATGAAACGATAGAGAGGGGTTAAGGAATCATATACCATATCCTTTATTTTAGTGAGTTTTACACCCTTGATTAGTATAGTTTTATTAAATGTTTTATTCAATAATTGTTTTGGGGAAATTATCATCAAAATTTTCTATTTGTAGAAAAAAAAATTTAGTTATTTCATTTTCACATGGTCATTGATTAATTGATATTTGATATAAAAATTCATTGAATGAGAACGAATATCATGATTAATAGATTAATTTAATGCTATTGGATTATTAAAATGAAAGAGAAGAAGTAACTTTTCCTCAATTATACTGTCTTCCAATTGTGTGTTTTTTCATATTAGTTTAGTAAAATCATAAGTAAAATCTACATAAAAGATTTTTTAAATATTATATTTATATAATTATTAATCATTGTATACAAAAGAAATATTTCTTAAAAATATAAATCTTTACTAGGTATGGATATTTTGTAATCAGTATAACCTTCTCAATAAATATCTATATTCCAAAACATATCAATCATTATAATCCAATAAAATTTTATTTCAAAATCAACTATTCATATAATATAAAGTTGAATTATTTTCCCTATATAAAATGTTATAGTTTGGACTAGTTTTATAATGAGGACCTAGATAAAAAACATATAATATATTTGGCCTTGAAGCCATTATAAATAGTAAACCTTTAACAAAATTTATAAAATCATATGGATCCACCACCATTAATTACCAACTATTTTTATTCCTTTTTTCCACAATGATGGATTGGAAAAAGTTTTTATGTTTTCTATTCCATTGTTCTTCATAATTTCTATAATGTACCATTCTTGAGGTAGGAATATTTAAATCTTTTTTAGAGATATTTTTAATTCAAATATGTATTTTATTTATCCGAGAACAAATACACCAAAACAACTCTTCATATAAATAGAAAACAATTAACTTATTTATTAATTAATCCATTAAAATAATATATAGTCTAACTAAACAACCAAAATGTGGGAAACTTTTTAATTTAATTTTACATTCAGGTTATAACTGAATTTTACTTTTATAAAATTCATCTTTATTAAAAAATTATCCAATTTAGAATACCATGATCATAGAGATTACTTCATCCCATTAAAATCCTTCATTAATATTCATACATAACAATGATATTTCCAAATCATTAAACCATTGGTTTTTTTAATATAATATTCTTTATCGTTCCCTCTATTATGAAAATATAACTTGAAAAAAATAAGGAATGTCATTTTTCATTATTTTGAATAAATATCAAGGAAGATTATTTTAGTTTGAAATCATTATACTGGATCAATGGTGTCAAAATTTTTAATGCCTCCAATTTGTAATCTGACATTAAAAATAAGTAATTCTTTGTTTCTTATCATTTTTACCTTTTCATTTAACTTGTTTTGAGAACATGAAATCTGTTATATTAAAATTATATAGTTTTTTACGTACAAATGACTATGTATCATTCATTTAAATCTGTTATATCTCATCAATATTAATAAAAATATCTTCTTGGTTATATGAATATTTATTAACATACATTATCACATCATTTTAATATTTAGATATATGTAAAACCAACAGTGATGTTCATATAGTTTGGACCAATATTCATTGATCTCTGATGTTGATTTGGATTTCAGATACTTCGATATCCCTGGATGAGTTGAGCATACATGTTTCTCATTCTAGTAATTAACTTTTTTACATTTATATCTCAATTAATATCAATATTATTAGAATAATTGTTATCTTTTTGAATCATTTCCTCTATGTCCAATTCATATTCTATTTCTTCCACATATGGAACATCCAATGAATAAATATTATAAAAATATTCAGTATAATTAAAATATGTAGATTAAATAATACTTCATGTCACTTTATAATAACACTTATATCCACTACTATTAAGTGGTTTTCCATGAAATATTTCTGAAAAACATTTTAGATAAAATAACACAATATCCCTACCCTTGGATTTTTTGAAGGTGATGTTCATTAACATTAAGTATTTAAATATGGGTTACAAATTTAAAACAACTCATAAGGATTCATATTTATGTTCATCATATAGAATGAGATATTAAAAATATGATATAGAGCCCTTATAGTCTATCTCAAATATTACCCATAAGTTTCATGTTCAATCAACATTGTTGATCTCTTCTAAAAAAATTCTTCATATTTTTTTATGTACACCACTATTATATTTTCTGTTTTGAGAAATAACGGAATTACATGAAATATAATATATTTTATAATCCTGATGATCATATATTGAGTACCATTATTTTTTTAAATTTTTTCTATATTATATAATTATTATTTTTATTCACATCTACTGAAAATATTAATTGTTTTTAGGGATTATAACTTATGTTTGAAAATAAAAATGCAATGTTGGTAAAAATAAAATAATGAAAATAACAAATTTTTCTTTATTTAATGATTTTGTTCTCATTTTCCAACTCTTATTAGAATATATTTCGTTAAGGTATATATTGAATGTATCTCAATTTTATTTTGTATTGAGTCTGTAATATTCAAATGTTACTATATAGAACACCACAAATATCTTTTTCTATCTTGCTAGAAGCCTAAAAACAATTTCTCTCTTTTTTATCTTTCTCATGTTTTTCTAAAATAAATTACCCTAAAATTTATAATATAGATGATTTTATTCAATCATGATTAGATATTTTTCACACTAAACATCACGGGCATGAAACCTGTTTTCCTTGTTTTATTTTACTTCAATAAAAGTTTTACATGTTCAAGTATTTTTTCAAATAAAACATCTCTTATGAAAAAATTATTTATACCATAATCTCAATTTTGAAAAAAATAAAAAAAATTTCACCATCAATAAAAAAGGATGTTTTTTAATTTAAATATTAATCAATACTGATGAGAACTCCAGTGCCTTTGATTCTAAGGGACTCATCATTTCAAAAATACATATATATTTTTTTAATAATTCTCATTATTTATCAATATTAAATATCCTATAATTTGTGAATAACTCCCAATATAAAATATCAAAGGGGTTAAGAGTTCCAGTCATCAGGTTTATATTCAACAACTATGGTTTTTTTCAATGAATATTTCTTCCATCCAATAGAGCTTATTTGTTTTATGGAATAAACCATCTTGTGATGGTATCATGAAATGACAGTCTTTTTAATGATTTAATGGTTGATAACAAAATTAAAAAATTATTTCAATGGGTTGGAATCTATATTACATCTTCAAACTATCTTTCACATGCTGAATTATTTAAAAGGGATGACTTACCCTCAAACTCTACCTCCAATTTCCCCTAGATTCAATGTTGAATTAATTATTGAGCAAACATATATCACTCACAATATTTGGTACATGACCACTTATTTGTTAATATTAATTATATATGATGATTGGCTTATGTATTGGGTGGTTCAAAGGTGTTTTCTACTGATTTGGAGGCTTTCATAGAGACACATTGTGACCACAATTAGTAAAAATTGTACAACGCATCAAAGTAATTGCATGTTTGGTGGACGGAGGGATAGTCATTTCATTTTTTTGACATGGTTTGACAAAACCATGTTAAATTATAGGTGTAACCATGCATGTATTCATAGAGTAGAAAAGTATGTTTAGTGCACAATTTTTATAACCATGTGAGACAATAGTGCGAGGGGTTATCTTAAGGAAGTATCACCACATGATTGGTGTATAGTCTACTAAAACATGCATCCTAACCATATGTTGTACATTTTTTTATCCTAAATTTGAAAATATAACTAATATGAAGAGTGGGGACAATATTTATATTCCTAATATTTGATAATAATGATATTATTTTCCTCTCAAGTGTTGAGATATGATTTCTATTGATCCAGGGTCATGTTTTAGGAGATTCAAATCCCTATAGATATCAAAATCTTCGGGTATGTCTCTATTCATGGATGTTCTTCATGTATTTCATATCCACCACTTTTTAAAAACCATATATCATATCATATGAGTATATTTCATGTTTAATTTGTGAATTATTTACCATATATTGATGAATTGTTGATGGATCATGGGAAGGAAATGTGGTTTGTAATAGGATATAGAGAATTGTTTCAAAGTTAATCATCATTCCTTCCATTGTAAGGTGGGTGGAATCTCTCTCAAATCCATAGGATTAAAACATAATGGATTATATTGAATAATATCTTCCATCAAATAGTTGTTAAAAACTTGTTTCAGTCAAGTTGGATACCTTTTAGTGATGGTTTAGAAAAATTTCATAAATTATAAAATTATGTGGAAAGTATCTATTTAAGATAACTTTAATTGGATGAATTTATAATTAAGATATTGTTTTGATAACTGTAAAATGGTAGTTGAAATGTTTTAGATAAATAATTGTTTAATGAGAAATTCATTGAAAGGGTTTTGGAAATATATGGTTGGTGTGGATTCCATTTTATAATAACCTAATACCCAAACTTGTAGATGTTTTTCAAAAAACAAAAATTTTACATTTCTAGACTTTATACTAATAAATGTGACAAAATTTTTTAAAAAAAAAGCGCTAAAAGAATATATTGGTGCATTTTCATACCAAATGACCATTTTGAATTATAACATTACATAATTAAGACAAAACATTATCTAATTGTGTTCATAAACAAAAATTTCATAAATATAGATAGAATCTATCAATAAACCTATAATTTATTATTCCTTAAGAGTCCATCAGTAACATCCATGTAAAATCCTTACAAATGTAATAAATTTAAAATATCTCCTCTTATAATGGGGACTAGAAAATAGAATATGGGTGAGCTCTATTTCATAGTATGTTTACAAATAAGATATATAACTGATTACCTAATCTCGAAATGTATATAAGGGTATAATAATTTGAACATAACATTTAAAAATTATACCATTTATATCAAAGATCAGAATTTCAATTCATGGAAAATATCTTATATATTAATAAGAAATTAAAAAACAAATAATAAAATAACATAAAACATGATACAAAAAAATTAATTAGTACATGTAATTATTGAATAAAAATATAAATTTTTAGATATGTAAAAATATAAATATGTTTACTTAATATGTCAGGGATATCAAATTAGACCCTCAGATAAATTTAAAGATATGATTCCAGGACCACTCTTCATCTTATGGACTTGAAATATTGGTTCGTGCATAAGATTATGGACATCAAAGACATGTTAATTCTTAAAAAAATTTACATGAAATCCAATTCAACATATAAGCATATATCCATGATATCCAGGTTCATGCATAATATTGTGAAATTGAAATCAGGTTCATGTATAACATATTTGCGCCAGGATTTATCATTATATACCCATTTCAATTGAAAATTATATAGGTCCAACCCATCAATTAATTAATAACATATGTATATGTGGATCTTGATCATAAAACATTCATCATCTCAATACTCATGATAAAAATTAATTTCATCAAATTATAACCTGTGGTAAAGTGAAAATATTTATCATCATCATGTTACCATAAACATAAACCTTCTAGAAAGATATCATAAGTGGTTTTTGTGGGTCATATACCAAGAAAAACATACTTATTATAAATTTATTCCATCTTATGTGAAAAATTATTTTTAATGGTCACTTGGAATAATTTTTTAGGAAAATTAAATTTTAAATTTTAAAATAATTCATATTTTTAAATGATTCAATCTTATAAATATAAAAATTTAATATAAATAATAACTTGTAAACTAGTAAAGTAAGCATTAGATCATTATGTCATTATGAAAGGTGAAAAATATACTCATTGTATAGAAGGTAAAAAACATTCCTTCTATATATTTTTCACTAAGACATGAAGTAGACATATTGGAGAACATAAAAAATATTAATTTTAAACCATTTATTTAAAAATAAATCATTATTAAATGTTATTTTAAAATACATTTAGAAATTTTTTTAATTTTATTTATAAAAAAGGGTCATTAAAGAGAAATATTCCTCAGATTAGATTAAACCATAAGCAACCCTGAATACTAATGAGATTTTTAAATAAAGTATTAAAGCTTTTGTAATATTTATATAGTAAAACCGATTAAATAATGAAAAAAATGGAACCCAAAATATCATGAATAAAATTGAGTCAAAGGCATCCAAATTCAACCGTCTTTATAAATTCATTCCAGGAAACAATGAAAATATTCCTCTCATGGACTGACCCTAACCCAATGATGTTTTTTACCATGCATTAAAGCTCATTTATGAGACCCCGTAGGTCAACAATATCGTTATAAATAATAAAAAAACATAGAGGTCATCACTGAGTTTAAAAGGAATACCCTCCCTGCCATGGACATCACCATCCCATTCCAACTGGAATGTTGATTCACAATGCTGGAGTATATACCCTCCAGATTCTACCTCTTCACAATTCCACAAAAAATGGGAAGCACTAGATAATGAATGGGTAGAGATCCCTTTCTCACCCCAAGACGTCTTAATATCCTATTATGCAAACCAACCCTTACTCTATTACCAAATACAATAATGGAATTATCACAACTGATTTCTTCACCATCCACCTAGTCGTAGTGTTCAGATCGGGCCTTGATAGAAAAAATGGTTCTCCTTGAAGCTTTCCCAAGAAAGAGAGTGCCATCAGCATTCAAAAAATGATATAGAGTAATGTAATTCAGACCATTCATTATTTTCTTATAGAAACCCAAGTATATAATGTCATTAATTAATTGAATGAGACAATATTTAGCAATATCATAGAGAATACCAGAGAGCGGGTCACCCTAACTCACACCTCTAGGGTAGAGAAAAAAATCCAATGATTGTTGCATTAATAAGAATGGACAACCTTGATGAACAAATAATGGTACAAATCATATCAATGATACCAGTGGAGAATCCATACCAATTAAGGACATCTTAGAAGAAAATCCATTTTATGTGTCAAAGGCCTTTGATATGTCAATTTTCAGGGAAACGATTCCTACCATCATCTTTGTCCCCTTGAGATTGACTCTTTCCTAAGAGTTGAGATAACAATCTTAAATATTTCTCTTAGGAGGAAATCCAAATTTCTTTACAATGATCATGTAACCAACCATTTTACCCATTCTATTCTTGAGTATCCATCTACTCAGCTTAGGGATAGTGTTCCCAAGTACAAATACCCTGATTTCCTTGATATCTAGAGCATTACCATTCAAAGGAAATAAGGAAATAAAGAAATAATTCATCCCACACAGCAAGTAAGAGTGAGTAATGAAATCCTTTACATCTCATGTAATATCATAATAAAAAAAAACTTATAATATGCAAAAAAGTTAGTAAATTATTTTGGTCCAAGATCACTTTTCACATTATGATATAGAAAAGCTTCTCAAATTTCCTCTTTGAGAGTAGGGGTGACAAGGGATTGATTATCATTCTCCACAATTCTTGGAGTTATGCTCCAAACCATTTGGTGAGTATTTACGATCCCATAATCATAATATAATGCTTTAAAATTTTCCACAACTACTAATGAGATCTCACTTATAGAAGTATAGAGATGTCCAATGATGTTGATTGCCTTATCCAATGCTCAGACACTCTTCTCTTTATGAAATCTATTGGAAAATATAGAGTTCTAATCTCTATACTATAACTATCTGACATTCAACTAATTTCTAGCCATCGTTTCATGGATCATTAATAAGTCATACATCTTTTTATGAGCCATGATTTCTTCATGACATTGAGTATGTTGTTTTTGGTTTTGGATTTCAATATACTAAAGCTCATCCTCATAAACCTTAATGTCATAGTCTCATTTAGAAAATTATTTTCTGCTTCATTCCTTTGAGAAGCATCTTTAGGTGTTTCAATTTCACAGATATTTTATTTTGGGGGCTTATAATAGGTTCATGCTTCCAAGATTCCAGGAAAATTTCACTATATCCATGCACCATAATCCACCCATTGTTTAACTGAAATGGGATGGGGTCTGACCGTACCAATTGTGAATTAATATCCACAACAATAGGATTGTGTTCAATGTGATTTTTGGGTAATTTTAAACTAGAAATCCAATGAGAACCACCTTGATAAAAAATTTAAACAAAACATTTATCATGTTTTCATGCTAACTTCCTATTCTAGGTGTAACAACACCATGTGAATTCACCTCCATCAAATGGTACCTAAACAAGATTTCACTATTCATGGCATATAGAAAAATCATTAGTCACCATCCTATAAAAATTACGTCAGTTTTTCTATAGGTCTCAAAACCAAATAAATGTCTCCAAGAGATATCCATTTTTTCATCCACAATGAAACCTATTTTAGCGCATCCCAAAAATTCTCCATCTCAGCATCATGATAATTGTTTGAAATAAACTGGTTCCCAATGGTGCCCAAGTTGAGTCATATCCAACTATTAAAAAAATAATTGGTTTATAAATACCATCCAACAATGTCTTATGGTCCATAAAAAAATATCTATAGGATATTCCTGTTCGAGAATTTCCCAACCCTTGACAATTCTAATAAAAATTTTTCATTTATTATGGCCCATGTCCCCCTGTCTGGGGGCACCCTTTGGTGCCATATTCATTTGGACCTTTTCTTTTCTTCGTTGTTCCTTTATTTTCATTCCCTTTTTGATTACTATCTATTGTAGAGTACCTAATGGGTAAAGCCACAACATCATTTCCCTAAGAAGCCTTCTATGAAATATTATCTTCCTAACTGGTGTCAATAATATAAATATGAGGTGGGACTATCTGATCAATGGGGATAACCCCTGTAGAAGTGGGATTATCCTAGTCATGTCATCTATCCTTGGGAGAGCCTACCTCAGTCCTATGAGAAATATTATCCAGATTAGCTGGATGAGACTCTTCGGTATCATCTGACAAAAAAAACCACTCAATGGGTGTAAACTTGCTTTTTGATTTTATGTGATAAGGGTCATTGCTAACTTTAATTCTACTTCGAGCAGCCATTGAGGGGACTTTATTCATGAATTACCCACAATATCATTTGTATCCAAGGCCTTTCCATTTTCATCTTCACCTAGATTATCATGGCATATATGAACATGTTATGTAGCCTATATATTATGACCCTACATATGGGATTCAGCCTCCATTAGATGAGGTGTTTCATGCTCTATGTGAGCTTTGTCTCGACATAGATGAAGGTCCACCAACACAATTAGATCAGTATGTGCTACACCCACCACCAGGGCAATTCACAAGCTAGAGTAGTGGACCCCAAAGAAGTATCGGCCACGCCATTGCGGACCACCACCCCTGAACCAGTGGCTGCCTGAGTAGGATCCATTTGTGGAAAATTTCAACCCTATTTCTCTATTACCTTCCTGTCACATGAAGTATAAGGGAATCCAAAGACTGATCCCTCTTCATGTTGAATAGAAAAGGCAATCTGCTCTATAAACATGGCATTAACAGCCTCATCCTTTCCCTAAGGATCATGGAAAGATGGTCCTTGACCCTATTCGTTCTACATATATAAACATTTGGTCATTTCACATTGCACAAGTTTCATTCCTTGTTTTTTTCTCATTAAAAAATATAGATGACCAAAAAACCTTCAATTAAAATTGGATTTTGGCCACCTTTCATAAACAATACCCAGTTTCAAACTATCATCTCATTTTGTGAGGAAAATTTCTTCAACATGGGTGCATGACATATCAACTTCCACCAATATCTGGGAAAAATGTCCAATCCTCGGGTAATTTGTCTGCCGATCCAATCAAATGGTGTTTCCAACAGCTAGGAAAATATTCTATATGATCTTTGGGTGCCAATATATCGAGTTTGGCCTACATATTTGGATCCTTATCTGAGAATTGGTGTTTGAGACATTCATGTGGTAAAAATTCAAGTGCCAATACTGAATGATCCAGAAACATGGTTTTAGAGAGATGGTGCCTTTGCTCCCCACTCTTCTCATGTATTCATCCAATGGTATGACGACATGGTAATACCGTTTTCCCATTTCAGTCATTCTACGATCATCAAATCCCCATGCTTCAGCAATAAATTTAGTTAAATCATTGATTTTCCAATGATTTACACATTTGGTGGTCAATAAAAGAGTAATAATCTAGAAGCGGCACAAACTAACTCATTCTTTAACAGACCACCTCATTTAATGACACATGAGTGATCGTCCCTTTCTTTATCACCTGTGCAGGTGGAGGCATATCAAAGGATAAGGATGACCCAGAGGCAAGCTTGACTATATCTATGAAATTCCACTCTGGAATATTATATTTGGGAGCGAAATATTCCAAAAAACTAGTATAATTTTTCACAAATGCAATCATTTCTGTATGTTCAAGAAATTCAGCAATATGTCCCAAATGATCATCCTCATTTGAGTTTATCTCCGAATTTTTCACCACACAATCACATGGATCCCAAATTTTTGGGGTTTTTCCTACTTCCCCATGTGTGACCAACTTCTAGTTGTGAACTAACACCTTACTATAAGATGATTATTAACATAGGAATCAACATTACACTAAAACATGGAATATGATTATATTTGGGTTTAAAAACACATTTTTCATAAAAGTTTTTTATGTGTGTAATGTTTCATATCATAATAAATTTAATATATCACTATTGATTAATTTTTTTAATTAATTATTATATTTTCTATATTCAATATCATATTTTCATATTCATGTGATAGTTTTTACAAGGCGATGAATGAAATTATATATTTTTTACTCATAAAAATTAATTTTATCTAAAAAGGGTTTCCTTTTATTTTGATCACAAAATTTTTATATTAATTTTTATGCATGTATAAATTTATTTTTATTAATTGGTTAATCAATTATTAATTATCATAATTTTTTTTGGACAATTTCATTAATGGATCTAATAAACAATAACAAAAGTAAAAAATATTATTACTATTGTTGGGGTCAAAGAATCTTTTTGAGGCTGTGCGGGAGGGGTGGGGGGTTCTTCCATGACATAAGGGTAATATATCACCAAAATATATTATTAATTGTTTTATATAGAGATTAAAAACCTATATTTTACTACCTTTTGTGTTATGTCTATGTAGACTTATTATCATGGGAACGATATATTATGCTTTTTAAATCATCTTTTAATTCCATGTGTGACATCTCCATCACTTATAAAGGGGAAACATCTGTCCACCATAATTTATTAATTTTGTGTCTTCTAGATCTATGATGCCTTTCCCAAAACCAATCATATGTTCATTACGTTTATCCTATATCCATTAATATTTTTCAAATAATAATGTTTCAAGTATGAAGTTGTATGCTAAAGGAGGTCTGTCAAAGAATATATCTTAATCTTAACTGATGTATGTAAACTCTATTTCATATTACAACTACTAAAAACCTATCATTAACCTAATTAAATGAATAATATAGTATCATTAATATAAATATATATTATCGTTAGCATGGGAAAATAATTTCCAAAAGGTTCCAATAAATATCTATTTGATCCCTAGGAGGGGGAGGGGTTGAATCATTGATTTTATTTTTTTTCATAGTTATGAAACTACTTGCATGTCCTATTATAGAGATATTAAATATACAGAATTAAATAAAACATAAAAATCCATACTAAAAAATGTATTTACAATGTTTATTATTAAATAAGAGTAGGTCTTCTTTGGCATGTATTAAAAATATTCCAATAACATCTGAAACACTAGAAAAAACCATATAATGTTGTTTTCGAATAAATGGAGTATGAGTTCACTAGTAAAAAAATATTTTAAATTTACAGTGAACATAAATAATTTATAGATAAATGATATCATAACATTTTTTATGAAATATAGAAACCTTGACCAAATCTTTTAGTATGTTTTCAATGTGTTACTTGACCATTCTTCCCACATTCCCATCACTTATGTTATTATTCTTCTTATGAACTATATTTTCAGAGAAGTGAATAAGATGTCTACATTTAATTGTTATATGAATACATCCATTTGATCATCTTTCCATTTGGTAATCTATTTTCATTCATTCATATTATAATCATTATATTATCCTTTCTAAAGTCTAATACAATTAATTATATATGAGCACCTTGTAATATGTTTCATCTGATACAAAATTCATCATGAATTTTTTAATTTTATGTATCGTTATAATATTCATCATCTACAATTTAAACATTTCATCCAGTCGCTTATATAGATTGTATATCTAAAACCATCTGATGGTAATACATCATCTATTATTCATTTTATTGACGTTACATTAAATTATTTATAAATAAATTCAAATTTTATAATGCTTCACATCAATTTCAAAAATAACTTCATCAATTTGAACAATATATCATATTTATATAGCTGTATATCATCTGGGTTTTATGTAAATATTAGAACATAATTTCATCTTTCCCAATGATAATGATTGTGAAATTTCTTAATAATATCCAAAATTTTACAGCATTCAATTATCCATGAATTTAGGGGATTCTATTAAAAACCATTTTCAAAATGATTTTCCAATTTTCTCAAAATTTTAGTGATATTCATATACATTTTATCCATAATATTTTTAATGATTATTTATAATCATATCATCAGTTCCTATGATACCATTTTGAAATCATTATAAATTTCTTCAAATTGTATAACTTTATACCTGTCATCCAAATGGTAAATCATAATAGCAACACATCTGAAAAATGATGCTCCCTATGGTGTTCTGAAAAATATAAATTGAATGTCTTGTATGTATTATACCATTAACATCAATCCCCAACTAGGTTTCATTGGATCACTTTGACAGTTCATGTTTCATTTCATACTTTTACTAATGAACTCCATATACAAAAATGATTCCAATTAGGTCAACTACAACCATTTAACTAATGATAATATATATTCCATATGATTATAATAGATGAAAATTACTATTAACCTATCTATATATAAATTTAATTGACATTGTAGATTAGTAATTACCCATAAAATATTCATTGATTTCATTTATTGGAATTAGTCTGATTAAATTTTTATTGATCAGTTGATGGTTTTTAACTATTGATAATTCCTAATGAGTTTATGTTTTTATTAAAAACATTCCTATGTTTAGTTTTTCTCACAAATGATAGACCAAGAACACTTTATACATCTACTAATTCAAATCATCATAATATATGAACTTGGAAACATGAAATATTATAAAAATGATATTTGAAACCTACACAAAAAAACAATGCAATGGTTATATCAATCAGGTATACTTTATATAAATTTTTATTCTAGTAATCTCCACTATTATTCATATAAAAAAATATATAAATGAAAATTATTCGACCTCATTTATAATAGACATGAATTTTGATACTTTTCAGTACTAATGATAACAATTAAATGATGAATAAAATAATCATCATATTATTTTATGGGACACTCTATGTGATCTAATATGTTATAATGATAGATTAATAATTCAACACACCACCTATAATAATTACCTCAGGCTAGTATGAATTGTATGATTAACCAGGTTCGGTAAACTCAATATGAACATATCCATCCAATAACCTTAGTCATAAGGACTAAAAAATTATGTTGGTTTAATTTATAAAAATAAAATAAAAAACATCTGACATAACATTATTCATTTTTTATAATTATAATTAATAATTTCATATCAATGCATCACTGAAAAATATTTCCAAACATATTTGAAATAGGATCCCCCCATTTTGATTTTATTTTCAACCATGCAACATAAATCACTAACACTTTGATACTATTGTAATGAATTAATATACAAGATTTATATTCCAAGAAGAGTGAACTCAGTTTGTTAAATAATAATAATTGAACAAATATATCATGTTTTACAAATGAACTTAATTGAGGAAATTTTCATATATCTCTTATGAAAATATTTATTAGAAATATCTCAAACATTTCGTTACACTAAGATCATTTATTATAAAAAATTAAACCCAAAAGAAAAAAATTTCATGAATCCAGTTCATAAAAATATTAAAATAGTTGAATAGTGTGGAAATCAAAACATACTATTTTTAAAAACCCTATAAATACTTGATTTTCATTGAAATTTGAAACACATAACAATGGATATATTTATATTATATAGTTTTTCTTTTTATTAGAAATAAATATTCGATGAAAAAATAGAGAGAGGATAATGAATCACATACCTTATCCTTGATTTCAGTGAGTTTTAAACCCACGATCAGTATTGTTTTATTAAATTTTATATTGAAAAATCGTTTGGGGAAATTATCAACAACATTCCTTATTTTTAGAAAAAATAAATAATAAGTTGTTTCATTTACACATAGTCTTCGATTAATTTATATTTGATAACAAAATTCATGGAATGAGAAGGATTATCATGATTCTTTGAATGATTTCATGATATTGGATTATACAAACTCAAGAGAAGGTGTAACTTTACATAAATAAGAATGTCTTCTAATTGTGTCTTATTCCATATTAGTTTTTTTAATCATAAGTATAAAAATTATAAAAGCTTCTATAAATATTATATTTAAATAATTATTATTCACTATATCCGAAAAAATATTTCTTCAAAAATGAAATCTATACCAATTGTGGATATATTTTAATCAACATAACCATTGCAATCAATGTCTATATACCCAAACATATAAATCATTATAAACCTATAAAAATTTATTTCCAAATAAACTATTCATATAATATAACTTAGAATAAGTTGTTATTATAAAAATGTGATAGTTTGGTCCACTTTACTAACTAGAACCTATATAAATGACTTATAATATATTTTTCCTTGAAGCCATCAGAAATAGTAAAACATTCACCAAATTTATAAAATCATTGGGATATAAAACCATTAATTACCAATTAATTATATTACTCTTTTCCACAAAGATAGATTATAAATAGGATTTCTGTTTACCATTACGTTTTTCTTTATAATTTTCATAACCTACATTTCTTGAGGTAAGAAAAATTAATTCTATTTTGAGATATTTTTTATCCAAATGTGTATTTTATTTATCCTAAAAAAATGTCCCAAAATAATTTATCATGTCATTAGAAAATATTTCACATATTTATTAATCATTCACATAAAATATAATATTGTCCGAATAAACAACCACAGTGTGGAAAACCTCTAAATTAAATTTTACATAAAGTTTATAACTGACATATACTATTATAAAATTCATATTATTTAAATAAATTATCCAATTAAGAATAAAAATATCTTATAGTTTAGTTAATCACATTAAAATATTTCATTAAAATTCAAACATATCACTGATCTATCTAAATCATGAAACCATTTGTTTTTTTAAATATAAAATTCTTCATCGAGATCTCTTTTAAAAAAGTGTAACATGAAAAAATAAGGAATATATTTTATAATTATTGTGAATATTTATCTCAGAAGTCTATTTTATTTTCTAATCATTATACAAGATCTGTGGTGACATAATTATTTATGCATTAAATTTGTGATCTACTATTAAAAATAAGTAATTTCTTGTTTCATATCATATTTACTTATTCATTTAACTAGTTTCAGAACATGAAATATGTAATAATATAATTATATTGTTTTTGGGGTATATATGACAATGTATCATTCATTTAAATCTATTATATCTCATCCATAATAAAATTAATCTCCCCTTGATTATATAAATCATTATTAACATACATGAAATTAGAATTTGAAAATTTAGATATATTTAAAACCAAAAATGATGTTCTTACAGTTAGGGCCAATATTCGTTGATCTCTAAAGTTGCTTTGGATTTCAAATACTTCTATATCCCAGGATGATATATGCATACATTTTTCTCATTCTATGTAATAACTTTTCAAATTTAATATCTTGAGTAAAATCAATATTAATGAATTATTATTATCTTTGTCATGTGATTCATCTATGTCAAATTCATATCCCCTTCCACATATGGAACATCAAATGAATAATTTTTATAGAACTATTCAGTAGAATTTAAATATGTAGAGTAAATAATACCTCCTGTCACTTAATAATAACAGTTATATGCACTACATTTAAAAGGTTTTCCATGTAAAATTCTTTCAAAACATTTTAGATAAAATAACAAAATATCCTTAAAATTGATTTTTTTAAAATTATTTTTCATTACCCATAGGTATATAAACATATGGTATAAATTTAAAACAACTCATAATGATTCATTTTAGTTTTCATCCTATAAAAAGAGATATTATGAATATTATATGTACCCCTTTTAGTCTATTTCAAAAATTACCCATAAGTTTCATGTTCAATCTACATTGTTTGTATATTCTAAAAAATTTACTTTATATTTATTTATATACACCATTATCATATGTTGTGTTTTGAGAAATAAATTAATTCCATGAAATATAATATATTTTATAAAACTCTTGATCATATATTGTGAACCATTATTTGTTTTAATATTATTTATATTATTTACATATTCTTATTCTTCACATATACTTAATATATTAATCATCATTACAGTTTCTCCGTTTTGTTTCAAAATAGAAATACAATGGTGCATAAAAATTAAAGAACAAAAATAACGTGTTTTTAATTTTATAATTAATTTTCTCGCATATTCCAACACTTATTCGAATGTACTGTCTTTATGTGATAAGTTTAATGTATCTCAAATTTATTATCATTGAGTTGGTAAGATTCAAATGTTCATATATAGAACTCCAAAAATATCATTTTTCTATCTTACTAAAAACATATAAAATTATTTATACCTTTTTTATCTTTCCTATGTTTTTCTGAAACATATTACCCTAAAATTTATTAAATATATTATTTTATTCTATCTTGATTAAATACGATGCACACTGAACGTCAGAGGCATGAAACCTATTTTCATTGTTTTATTTTACATTAATAAAGTTTTAATATATTCAAACCTTTTATCAAATAAAACATCTCTTATAAAAATCATTTGTACCATAATCTCAATTTTGAAAAAAAAATTTACATCATCAATAAAAAAGGATGTTTTGGATTTTTTATTTTATTTCCCAATGATGATAACTATAATGCCTTTGATTCTCTAGGACACATCATTTAAAAAATACATAGTACATTGTATTTTAGTAATTACAATTATTTATCAAAATTATATATCCTAAAATGTGTGATTAACAAACAATATAAAATATCCAAGGTGTTAACCTTTTTGCATCATTGAGTGTATCTTCAACAACAATTGATTTTTTCAATGAGTTTCTCAGCCACATAATATAGCATATTTGTTTTATAGAATAAAACATCTTGTGATGGTATCATGAAATAATAATCTTTTTAATTATTTACTGGTTGATAAAATATTCAAAAACAGTTTCAAATGGTTTGGAATTAATATTTTATTATTAAATAATCTTTCCCATGTCGAATTCAATAAAATGGATGACTTACCCTTAAACTCTACCTATAATTTCCCCAAGATTCATTGAAGCATTGATAGTTAAACGAACATATATAACACCCAATTTCAGGTACGTGAACACATATATTTGTATTTTAATTATACATGATTACTAGGATATGTATTTAGAGGATCAAAAGATTTTTCTAATGATTTGGAGGCTTTCATAGAGACGTACATTGTGAGCCTAGTTAGTAAAAACCATAAACCCCTTGAGGTAATTGTGTGTTTGGTGGATGGATGGGTACTTGTTTCATATCTTTTGGACATGTTTTGGCCAATATATGTGAAATTATATGTGTAACCATTCATGTATTCATATAGTGGAAAGGAATGATTATTGCATTGTTTTTCTAACCATGTGAGAAAATAGTGGGAGGGGTTATCATAAGGTTGTATCACCACATAGTTGGTGTATAGTCACCTAAAACATGAATCCTAACTATATGTTGTACAATTTTACAACCTAATTTTGTCAATTTAAAACATATTAAGGCTTGGGACAATATTTAAATTATAAATATTTGATAATAATGATATTATTTTCTAGTCAAGTAATTAGAGATCATTCCTATTGATCCAGGGTCATGTTTTAGGAAATTCAAATCAATATAGAGATCAATATTTTCTGGTAAGTACATATTCATGGTTGTTCGTCTTAGATTTCATATCCACCACTATCTCAAAACCCTTTATAATATCATATAAGGTTTTTTTTCAGGTAAATTTTTAAATTATTTTCCATATATTGATGAATTGTTGCTAGATGTTGTTAATGAAATATGGTTTGTAAAAGTATCTGTTGCATTGATTCACAGTTAATAATTTTTTTCAACCATTTTATGGTGGGTGTAATCTCTCTCAACACCATAGGATTAAAACCAAATGGATTATATTGAATAATAATTTTCATCAAATAGTTGATAAAAAAATTCAATCAAGTTGGAAACCAATTAGTGATGGTGTTGATAAATTGCTGAAATCAGAAAATTATGCGGAAAATATATATTTATTATAAGTTTAAAATGATGAATTTAAAATTATGTGTTTTTTTTATTCATGGAAAATGTTTGTTGAAATGTTTCAGAAAAATAAATGTTTAAGGAGAATGAATTGGAAGGGTTTTTGGCATATATGGAGGTTGGGGATTCAGTTGAATAATATCATTGTTCCCTATCTTTCAGATTTTGTTCTAAAAACATAAATTTTACATTTACAGTATTCATATTGATAAATTTGGTACATTTTTTTCACTAAAAAACAAAACGTCAAAAGAAAATATTGGGGAATTTTTATACCAACTGACCATTTTGGATTATAGATTTACATTATTGTGAAAAATTCATATATAATTTGCTTAAAAAAAATTTATAAATATATATACAATCTCTCTCTAATCCTATAATTTATTATTTCATAATAGTTCATCAATAACATCCATGTCAAATCCTTATAGATGTAATTAATTTGAAATATTTCCACTTATAAATGGGAAAAGAAAACCTAATATCGGTGAGCTATGTTTCTTAGTAAGGGTACATATTAGATATATCACTGATAACATAATCGTAAAATGAGTATAATTTTATAGGAATATAAATATAACATTTAATAATTATACCATTTATATAAAAGGTCAAAATATCAATTCATGGAATAGATCTTTAATATTAATAAGATATTAATCATTAAAAATAAAAGAACAAAAACCATGATAGAATAAAATTTAATTAATACATGTAATTATTGAATAAAAATATATATATTTGTAGACATGTACAATTATAAATAGGTTTACTAATTTTGTTAGACACATTAAAATAGACCATCATATAAATTTAGAGATAAGAGACCAGGACCACTCATCATATTATGGACATGAAATCTTGGTCTAAACATTATTTTATCGACATAAAAGACATGTGCATGCTTAAAAATATGGACATGAAATGCAATTCAACATATAAACATATATCCACGAAATGAAGGTTCATGCATAAAATTGTGAAACTAAAATTATGTTCATGTATAAAATATTTTCATCATGTTGAATCCTTCTATACTGATTTCATTTGAAAATGATATATATTCCTCCCATCAATTAATTAATAATATAGATATATGTGTGACATGATAAAAATAAATTAATCATCTCAATACTAATGAAAAAAATTAATTTCATCAAACTATAGCTTTTGAAGAAACAAAAAAGATTTATTAAAATATTCTTACCAAATACATAAACCTTCCATAAAAATATACAAGATTGTATCTATTGGTCATATACCTAGTAAAACATAATTATTATCAATTTATTCTATCATATATGAAAAATTATTTCGTATGATACAAGGACCCAGCCTTATTTAAAACATAATATCAAATTTACTCAACACATCAATTCATTTAACATTGAGTATATTTTCAAGTTTGGAGATTTAGATAATAGGGAAAAAATACACTCATAATATTACACATTGTTACAGAGTAGATACCATAAAAATTGAATCCATTTTTTTCAAAATATAAAATATTAAAACCAAAAACATGATTCCTTTTCAATTATTCAAAATTTTACATGGATTACTTCTTTGTCTTACCCATCCAATAACCTGTGATAAATCATTTTAAACAAGGGATCAGAACAAAAACTCAGTATGAGATATAAAAATAATGAAAGAACACATTATTCAATGAATACTTGTTACATATGATATCATTTTTGTAAGAAATAATTATCAGATGTATATATACATACTTTATGAAACAAAAGATTTCAAGAATACATAATAACTTATGTTGAACCGTAAATGTATCATGGGTAATTACTTGCAGTATTTTTTAACCCTCTTGGCTACCTTGTAATTTTTAACCCTCACGACTACCTTACAATTTGTGTAATCATCGAAGTTACACTTGGAGTAACTATACATATGACCTCCTAAAAACACATAACAAATGAATTGTAGGTAAATATAGGTCCCACCACTCATCAATAATAATTTCAACGAACCAAAACATAATCATGCAACATGGATAATTCCATAAAAACATTACTTTGGAATTACGTAGAACCAAATTTTAAAAGATGTTTTAAAAAAAGAAAAGCCACTTATAAATTACATACAATTTATTTCGGGATTAATATGTATATACACTATATATACACATCATTAATCATATAATCAACAATGTTCATCAAAAAAACATTTTTAACACCATGTAACAATGAAGTTGAATGTTACCCTAAAAATGGAAATTGGGTTAAGAATTCCCTTACCATAGCCTGTGTAACAACCAACATGTTTAAAAATGATGTATAATGGTTAAAATATTGTTATTATTATTTTACAGAAACATGTTCTTGTTTATAAAATCATATATGATCATTTCATACCATAATTTTACACTTTAATAGTTATTATTTTTCTCCTTGCACTATTTTTGTGTAAGTTCATTACATGATTTCCAAGATTGGTTAATGATGGATGTTCATGTTGATTTGAAGTGTAAATATAGAATTGGAATGGATTAGTATTTACATACTTCATGTACCATAAATTATTCCATTTATCATTTTTAATTCTTACATGAGGATGATTCATAAGTTAAAACATTAATGATGTTCGTTTAGATCATTTTATTGATTTTTTTTAGAATAATGACCTCATTTTGTTTATATATTAAAACCATGTGTACAAAATAATTCCATAACCATGGATGAGGTTTAATACATATATTATAACATAGTTAAACCATGAATATTGTTTCATGATCATACTTTAAGGATTTAATGAAAATGAAATCACATCGTCCACGTTGTCTGTAATTCAACACATCACAGACAATGTTTTTAATTCCTTGAATAAGTGGGAGAGATGTAGAAAAATGATGATGAATTTTCCATGAACATTAAACATCTATAATATAAAAGATTCTGGAAGATTCATGCCTATTGGTTAAAAGGATATGAGGAATGAATATGAAAATAAAGGAATCACGAAATAGAAGAAAACATTAGAAATTTCTCAAGAAAATTCGGCAGCCTAACGGCGTCAGGTAAAATTTCAGAAAAATAGTTTTATGAGATAAGGGGATATCTTACCAATCTTATATAATATGGATATTATGGGGGATATGGAATAAAATATCACAACATAAGCCAGAGGTAATGGAATAGAATAACAAAAAATGAAAGTAAGGAAAGAAAATAAAGAGGATGTTTACCTCTTGATCTCTTCTCGTTGAGATCCTTTATAAGAGATTTTTTTGGTCTTTTGGTGATACCAGTATCTCTAGGACGTGGGAAAGAGCATGGGGAGGAGTATTGGGTATAACATAAGCATGTATAAAATCTTGAGATGTGTGGGAAGAAGAGGGGAGTGCGGGTGGTATTTATTGTGGGGGAGAGAGTGTATTTTTCAATATTTTAATCATTATTATAATATTTTTGGTAAATATTTTGAATATTCATAGTTCATGTGACCTAAAATTGTAATACTTAAATGTGATTTCAAACCAAGTGACCTTGAATGACTTATGATGTCCTAAATAGTGTATTTTACTGATAATATTATTATATGGTATTTTATCGTATTACACAATTCATAAAAAATTCATGATTTTCAGAAAAATCCAAATAATTTACCCTAACTATTTTTCAAAGTGTAGAATTCATAAATTACATTAATTTTTTTAAAATAATTTTCTAAATATTATTAATTTAATTTTTAAATAAAATCCTTCTTAATTCCAAATTATCAATTCTAATTCTATAACTATATCTATATCATGATAAAAATACAACCAAGATGTTATTATCTTGAAGCCTTAGGAAAATAAAATTATAATACAATGTACAATTCATTAGGGTCATATTACTATTCATTAGGGTATGTCACTATTCCCCATGAAAACATGTTGGTCTCATCAGACTCCAAATAACTTACTGAACACAATTGTAGATGAACGTTTATTGAAATTTAATACATAGTGGTGGAATGGTTATGATTAAAGTATAGTTATAAATCTAAACATAAAACAGACATCCATGCATTTCTATTTATTTTTAGAAAAACATGGGGTGTTCCATTATCCCCACATTCTGGAAATTGCGTCCTCGAAATTGTATTTACATATTAAACAATTAAGGGTACTTTTCCCTCATAACATTTTCAGACTCCCATATTGCTTCTTCGACCATGTGTTTTTTTCTACAAAACCTTTACCTGGAGGATTACCTTATTCTGTAGTACATGTTCCCTTCGATCAAGAATTTGAACTGGTTTCTCTTCATTTGAAATTCTCTCAACCAGCTAGAATACTTATGGGCTCAAGACATGTGTTGAATCTGGAACATACTTTCTAAACATCGAAATAGGAAAAACAGTATGTTCCTGAGACAAATTCGTAGGCAAAGCTACATTGTATGCCACTATTGCAACTTTCTCCAAGATTTCAAAACAGCTAATGAACAGTGGACTTAGCTTATCTTTCTTACTGAAACACATCACACTTTTTTAAGGAGAGTTTTCAAGGAAAACATGGTCACCTACCTCGAAAGATAACTCTTTCCTTCTGGTATCAACAAAACGTTTCTGCCTATTCTGAGTTGTCCTCATGTGATTCTGGATCATCTTTACTTTCTCAACCACTTATTCTACTATTTCTGGCCCCATTAACAATATTTGAATGAATTCTTCCCAAAACGCTAGAGTCTGACACCACTTCCCATAAAAAACCTCAAAAAGTGCCATCTGAATACCGGAATGAAATATATTATTAAAAGAAAACTCATCTAAAGAATCATATTGATCCCAACATCCCTGTAAGTCCATTTAACAAGCTCAAAGCATATCATTCAATGTTTTAATCATTCATTCTGACTACCCATCTGATTGAGGATGAAAACCATCACTAAAATTTAATTCTTCGCCCAACGACTTCTGAAGTCTATTACAAAAGTAATAAGTGAACCTGTGATCCTGATCAGATACAATGGATAGAGGAAGTCCATTTAACTTTACAATCATATTGATGTATAATCAAGAAAGCTGATCCAATGACATAATATCTCGAATAGAAAAAAATGTGTAGATTTTGTTAGTCGATCAATAATAACCCAAATTGCATTGTTACCATGACAATTATTTGGTAGTCCCACCACAAAGTCCATGGATACATTCTCCTATTTCAACTCAGGCACTGTAAAAGGCTGAAGCATCCCTTTCAAAAATTACTACTCTACATTAATCGGTTTACATGTTAATCATTTCATTATAAAATCAGCAATATCTCCTTTAATTCCATCAGACCAATAATACTCCAAAATTTCTCTGTACATCTTAGTATTACCAAGATGAACGTAAAATGGTTAACTATGAGCTTCAGACAACAAAGCATTCTTCAAATGAGAATCATTAGGTACACAAAACCTTTTTCCAAATCTTAAAATACAATCTTTATCAAGGATAAATTTTTGGTAACTTACCCATTTTTACAAATACTACCTTTTTCTGTAGCTCACAGTCTTCCTTTTTTGCTCTCTTAATTTTGCCTAACTAAGACGTCTTAAATGAAAGATGAGACAAAAAATTAGTATTTCTTGCACCAATAAATTCCAATCCAAAATTCATCAAATCATTAATCAATGGATCAATTTCTAAACATAACATGGTTAATGATTTGTGATGTTTCTGACTCATAGCATCCGACACATTGTTTGATTTTCCAGGATGGTAATTGATTGTGATATCATAATCATTTATCAGTTCAAGACATTTTCTCTACCTCATGTTTAATTACTTTTGAGTGAATTTATACTTCAGACATGTAGGGTCAGAATATATTTGAAATTCTACCCTATATAAATGATGCCTCCAAATTGTCAAAGAAAAAACCATATATTCCAATTTCAAATCATGTGTTGTATAATTTATCTCACGAGGGTCATGTTGTCTCAAATAATAGGCAATTACCTGATAATTTTGCATCAAATCACAACCTAGTCCCTTCAATGAATCATCACTATAGATGAAAAACTCACCATTCTGGGAAGGTAAGGCTAAAACTGGAGCATTCACCAATATCTTCTTCATTTCTTGAAAACTAACATCACATTATTCCATTAAAAAAATTTAACCCTTTTGTATGTTAACGTAGTTATCGGTCTAGATAACCATGAAAAGTTCATAAGAAACCATCGTAATAGAAAGCTAACCCAAGAACACTACAAATCTCTATATCCTTTGTGGGTCTTTCCCATTCATCAATTACTTTTTTTTTCAGGATCAACTGTTATGCCATATTTATTTATAATGTACCCTAGAAAGGAAATATGTTGAAACAAAAAATCACACTTGCTTATTTTTATATACAGTATCTTTAGTTAAATGTTTGTAAAACAAACCTTTGATGTTTTTCATGCTCATATTTATTTTTAAAAAATACCAGAATGACATCAATAAATATAACCACAAATTTTCCAAGAACTTATGAAATTCTATTTTCATAAGATTCTTGAATACTGTAGGTGCATTAGTTATCCCAAACGGCATAAAAAAATTCTTAATGCCCATATCTAGTATTAAATGTTGTTTAGGGGATTTCAACCTCCTTCACCATCAGCTGATTGTATCCATGAAACGCCCGACCCCAGAAGCCCAGAGTCGGTGCATTATTACGTATCACTGGCTTGACCACAAAAGATCTAATCTTGAATGACCGATTTGTTTAGTAGTCTTGTAAGTAATATATAAATTCATAAGGTTTACATTAAATCAAAATAATGGAAATCTACAACAACATTGTTTCCATAGACAACACTGAGATCCCATATAATATCCCAAAAAATTAGTCATAAAAATACTTCTTCGCATCCTCTGGAAAATAAAACATAGAAACGGGTAAGATCAGATGCTAGGAAAGGATAAACATATAGAAGAAACATTAATAAATAATCATAATCATTTAAGGAAATGTATAATACTAATAAAAATATTTTTAAACATAAACATCAACATAATATGGAAAAGATACAATAAAATAATGTCATTTACTTGTGCACATGGATATTCTTCTAGTCGATTAAACACATGTAATATAAATAGCTACATTTATAATGATGTAATGCATAATTCCAGACTTTCATTACCACATAGTCAAGGCCATGTGCCAAGAAAAAAAATATATTTTGTCAAGGCCATGTTCCAGGACAGTAGTTTGACTCATGAGACCTACCGATTCATCGAGGAGCTATAGCGAGCTCTACCCATCACTTACTAAGTACAATGCATTCCGCATATGAAAAGGTTTAACCATAACAAAAACATTCATATTAAAAATAGCATAATAAATGTCAATACATTATCCATAAACCATGAATGGTATGAAACAACACATCCACAGTCAAACATATCACAAAACCATCAACAAAATATGGATGTTTTGTATCATAATAAATCAACTTCAATCAATCTTAAATCCCATCAAAGGATGTGGACATAGATGAAATCAAAACCTTTTTAGAGGAATATTTTTCTATTTTTAAATCATTAAAAGGCCACGTAATTAGAAAACATTACATTTTTAATTGAAAATATTCTTATAATCTTGTAAGGGAAGGTTCAACGATGTTATAATGGAGGAAATTAGCCACACCCACAGTATAATTTAAAAAAAAGATATTCTTACCATAATTTTGTTGAAAAGGTTATAAGTGACCTTTTTTAGAAAACAACTGATTGATTACATTATAAACATCTTATAAAAAGTAAAATAAGATTATAAATTGCGTTAACCCATAGTCTAGTAAATAGTAATAATTTTTTGAAATATATTTTGAAGAAACATGGATGTGGATGATAAAGATGTCCAAGTAGATAATTATGTATAAAAAACCTCGGAAAATGAATCGATTGTAGAATGAACCATTACCATGTACATTTATATTGTTGAGATTAAGTTAACCTCCTGTATAATGGTGAAATAATTTTTATTAAATTATAAAATAATCATATACATTAATATGATATCATATACGATCTTTTAACGTTGCTTTGTAAATAATATCTTACTATTGTCATTGTTTTCGGTGTTAACAGATTCATTTTCCTCTATATTCTTAGTTATGTGAGTCATATTATGTTATGGATGGGATATATATTATTCATCTCCAGAATGATATCATGTATTTAAACATTATTTTTAATCATCTAATGAAAATTAGTCTTGAATGGATATGATGGGGAATGAATCTCATCGCCCTCGTGGAGACGATAATCCGTACGTACGTAAGGGTGAAAATATCATTATTTTTTTATTAAAAAAATATATAATTGGATGTTATATCATATATAAATAATAATTATCATGTTATATTAATTATTTATAGTGATTACACATCATTATTATACCCATCAAAAAAATAATGTATTGAATAACAATTACACCATGACGTGGAGTCGGTAAGTCGTACGTACACACATATGGTAACATGTCATTCAAAGGATGGACAGAATAATGCATTTGGTTGTACCATATATATAATAACATCACATTATATATAAAATACTGGATTTATTATTTTAGAATGGAAACAACAAATAAAAAAGAAGTGGAAGAAGAAATGAACTTGAAATAGGTGGTGAGACATTTACCTCTTCTTCGGGTTTTTCCTTTTGATTTGATCAAAAGGGATTCATAGGATGACATTATGATTAAAGGAAAGACTCTACGATGAAGGGAGGATTGTTGAGAGGGTATTTGGGAAGAGTTTCGATGAGCCAAATGGATTTGAAGGTGTGAATTTGAGAGAAGAGGGAGTTCCTTTTTATACGAGGGGTGAGGTGCATCTTAAGAAAATATATAAATATTATTTTATAATAAAATAATTTTCAGTTTCTAATGACACCAAAATGAATTATTTAAATTATAATATTGGTATGGGTTGAAAACCACTCAACCAATAGGTTTTAGATATGTTTGGGTCACTATTTTAACTTTATCTTTTATATTTAACTCTTAGTTAAATATTTTGACATTTACCATGTCTCGTTGTATATTTATATTATATGGTTAATAAAAGTAAAATAAACTTTTAGTAGAACCCAAAGTGGTTCATTAATGATTCAAATATCACTTTATATGTCTTTTGGAAGAACCTTATATTTTTAGGAAAGGAATAGAAATTAATAATATAATATTTGTTTTAAAAACTATTTTATGTATATTTTGTCATTATTCGGTGTTTTGTTTTTTCTAAATTCATAACAGCATTATTACTTTGAATAAAATTTATCAAACCAACCCTAATAAGTCATATTAACCTTGAAAATTAGTGGAATTCAATAATAGCCTCAAATTACATTCATTTGGATATTTATAATATCAATTATTTTAATATTTCATTAATTAGGTAATTACTACATCATCATTGTGTCATAAATAAAATAAATTATATAATATATAATAACAATAAATTAAGTACGATTTTTTTGGAAATAATTTTATATTTATAATCAAAATTTATAGTCGATTTTATCTTTTGTAAAACCCAATATAAAAATTAATTTAGTTATTAAACTTTGATTTTAAATATTTTAACTCTTCATTAAATAAAATGATAATATGTGTCCTAATCTAATCCATGTAAACCAAAATGGTTTATATTTTATTCTTAAGGTTGATTTGGTCTAATTACACATATCCAATAGAATTAAGACTTGTGTTAGGGTAATAATAATATAATATTTACCCTAAATTACCCAATTTACTTTTAACCATGGTAAATAAAAGTCAAAAAATACTATTAACCTAATTGTTTTTATCTTATTGAAAAACATTTCATTTATAGATATCCACCATGTCTCTTAGATTTTTTAAATTCAACTCCTAGAAGCTGTAAATTTATGTTTTATGTAAATTTTAAAATACTCTTATGAGGTTGTTAAAGACAGTAAAAAGTTAAAAAAAATATTTATATATCTAATGTTATTAAAAACTGACCCCAAGGAATTAAATTGAACATATATATTTATTATCTATCTATTTTTACCTAAATAAATTAAAAAAGAATAAATAAATATTTAAATAAAAATTCGATTTTAAACTATAATTCATTGTTTTTACTATTCATCATAAATTATAAGTTTTCCGAGAAATACCAAAAATTCACTCTAAGCTAATTTCGGTATTCTGAATTTAAAAATGAATTATATTTTACCAATTTAAAAACATAGAAGTTTAATTAATTAATTTAAAATTAATTACCGTTGTCAAAACCAAAAGGTGAATTTTTAAGAAATAATAACTATCAAAATATTGACACATGTTTATGTCTAATTTTAAAATGAAATTACTTACAATGAAAATCATTGGATTAAATGGTAAAATATAATCTAATTTGTGATGACCCAGACCCCCCATGGTCCCTTCCTTTGCCAAAATCCGGATCCTTAAGGGGTGTCGATCGGTGAGACCGAGTGCGACCGATCGGTGAGACCGATCGGTGTGACCGATCGGCGGAACCGGCCGACGTCACCCGACCTTGCCAAGTTGTTCCACTAACTCTCCTTTTTCGCAAATAGGGTTTTAAACCCTATTCTGCCTCGTTTAAAAGAAAAGAAAATGTCTTAAATACCCGAAACGCGCACAAAAGTTTTAATTAGATACTGAATCGACTCATTAGTAGGTTTAAACCACCCAGCACCTTTAATGATGAGTCAAGCCGCGTGGTCAACCCACGACTTCCACGTCTTACGCGGTTTCCTGTTTTCACCTCAACTGTCCCCGGCTCTTATAAATTAAGGGTTAGGCCGTGGTTCCCCCCCCCCCCCTTCCTCGATCGTGGCTCTTCTAGTACATTGGGCCCGCCACATCGTTATCCATAAAGTTCCGCGCCCCGGGCCTAAACATCGATCATCTATCAACAAGTAGGGAATTTCTCTCATCTCTCACCTTTGTGTATCATGCGGGGTGGGCGTTATTTTTGTTCTTATGGAATTGTTTGAACCGAACCTTAATGAAGAAAATAAACGAAGTTCTAAAGAAATAAGGGTAAGGGTTTATGATCGTTGTTATGCTTTATCTTGTGATCATCCATTTGAGTTGTGCTGGTTCATTTTTTCTGAAAATTGAGGCCATTGGTGGTCGTTGTATGTGCACTGATGAATCCCCTCGTGATGTTTTAAATGGGTTGCTGAAATTGTGAACTCCTACTGTGAAATTGGTTAATCACGTATGCCCGACTGAATAAGTTGAAAGCACCAGGATCAACCCTTCTGTGATAACTCCTAAAACACACGGAATTTGAAATCATGGAGTGTCTTAAGTCGTTTAAATCTGAAAATCCCTGACTTGTGTTGGTAGTGGTAGTTGTTGTTTTCCTTTCGGTCTGATTGCTGGAAATGTGGGAGGGGATGGGATCCCCTGTTCTTTTATACTCTCGGTGGTTGTGAGAATTTGGGGATGGGATTCCCTGTTGATATGGTTTTGGTGGTTGTGAGTTTTTATCACAAATTGGGGAGAGATCCTCTGTTGGCAGAACCGGGTGTGAGTGTTTTGGTTGATCCGTGCTTTTGACGCTTCCTTTGGTTATGCTTATGGTAGTTGCCCAGTAGTGCTTAAAATCAATTGAACATTTTAACCGAACGTGAAACAAGAATGGGAAAAATGGTTTTTGTGGGCAAGGGTCGTGAACTGTGACCCGGACGCAGTGGTGTTGTGTTCTGTAGGTTGGCTAGGAAAACCTAAGTTTTTGGTGAGTGTTTGTTACCTATATCAATACTTGTAGCTTTATGTTTCTTATTTGCGCCCCATCCAAGTTGAGCACTCAGTGCCGAAGACCCCCATTTATGGGGGAAGGGTGTTTTTTCCAACACTATCCTTAGTGGCTGGTTATTAGCTCCTTTTCTGCTCCCTTTCCCGGATATCCCAAGTACCTTCGGGCAGGCTGTGATGGCCTGAAGTTCATTATTAGCCCAAGAACCATCAGGCGGGGTGTTGTGGTGGTTGGCCAGGTGTGTGCGGTAGGTGGTTTCCCAAGTGTCTTCGGGATGAGGCCCAGGTGTCTTCGGGCGTGGCGGTGGTTGTTCTGGCCTAGGTGTTTGCAGGAATGGTTACATGTGACATTTGTGGCCCAGGTGTGTGGGGGCGGGATTCAGCAGTGGGACTGCGTGCGGTTGAGTCCCAGGTGTGTGCGGGCGGGATTTCAGTAGTGGGACTGCATGTGGTTGTGGCCCAGGTGTGTGCGGGCGGGTGTGGCAGTGGGACTGCGGTGAGAATGTCGGGATTGGTCTGACGCGTAGGATGTCTCAATAACCAGTGGGAAAGTGGCGCAGGGTACCCAAACATTGATGTGCTCTTATTATATATATTACTTGACTTGCGTTATTTGGGGAGTGAGCCTTGGTGAGGACTAGGATGGATAGTTTGACTTGTTAGGTATTTGGTTTACCCTTTTTTTTCTCACGGGACTTTAGTACGTTCCCCTACTTGTGCACGAGAGTCTTGGTTTTCCCTACTGAGTGTACTTGTATACTCACCCTACGTATATAAAACTGCTTTCAGGTTTCCAGGAGGACTTCGGGGATCACGCAGGACCTTACTAGCTCGGACTTTTGGAGCAGTTGCAGTTGTTATTTTTTCTTTTTCTTTTTGGTACTTACCTTGTAGTCACCTTTTTGCACTTTGTGGCTTCCACTTTTGAAACATTCATGTGGGAATGGTTTACTTTTGGCTTTACTTTTCTTTCTACCTTGGTGTTGTTGGGTTTTCTTCTCATTATCTTTCGATCCTATAAAATACAAAGGGTAATGCCTTCCATTGCGAGAATTTTCTATACCCTTGGTGCTAGTCGCCACTCCGGGACCTATTGAAGGAGGGTTTCGGGGGTCATTATCTCTCCTTCAACTTAAATAAGGAAGGGCTTGGAAATCTACTGTCCCTTCCCACCTTTTGGTGAAGGCGGGTCGTGACAGAATGGTATCAGAGGTGATGGTTGAGAGATAGGATGAAGTCTGGAGTTAGGAACAGTGAGCATTGCATGGGATGGTAAGGCAACAGTGTTGGGTGACCTTGGAGCGTGAATTAGGCCAGGGAAGACCGGCTAGGACACGGGATTTTAGGGCCCCCCGTGATCCGATGCAGGGACTCTGGACCTACCGAACGACCAAGTGAGGCCACACTGATTGCAGGGTAGAGACCCTAGGAAAGGTACATGCATCATAATGACTTCTGTTCTTGTGTTTCTGGTATGTCTTGGGAATTAATAATAAATTAAATCTTAATAAGTTTTAAGAACGATATTCTGCACTACTTGGGCTTAGGCATTCCTTGTTTACCTTGCAGCTATGGCACCTGGAAGGCGACCACGTGTGGTACAGGCAATCGAGGCCCCTGAGACTAATTTGGCCAATCGGAAGAGAGCTGATCGAGAGAAAGAGGACGACCAGTGGCAGAAGACTCTTCAAGCCTTCCAGTGACAGGCCCTCGAGAAGTATGAGGGTAGCACCTCCGATATGAAGACAGAATGCTGGCTAGAGGAGCTAGTTATGCCTTCGGCCTGATTCGGGCCCCGACCGAGTACTGGGTTCCTCTGGCTGTTAGCCAGATGCGAGGAGCGACACGTCAGTGGTGGATGCTTCACCTGGGGAATAGGAAAGAGTCGGAGGTTGCTTGGGCGGATTTCGAGAAGGAGTTCCGGGCGGAGTTCCTCTCCTCGACAATGAAGGCGGAGAAGAGGCAGGAGCTACTCTCCCTCCAGCAGGGGATCATGTTCGTGAGGGAACTTGGAATCAAGTTCAAGTACCTCCTACGTTTTGCTCCGGACCTCTTTCCCGATGAGGAGTCTCGGGCAAGACGTTTGGAGGAGGCGCTCCGACCCTCCCTCCAGTATGATGTTACCCCCATTACCCTTCCGACATACTAAGAGGTCCAGAAGAAGGCCGAAGTGGAGTAAAGGATGCATGTTCTGGGCGGAGTGTCACGAGAAGGGATCCAGCTGGGACCATCGAAGGGGAAGGCCGTCAGCACCAGGCCTCCAGCATCGGGACCCTCCAGGTTCCGACCCACAGGGAGCAGACCGCAGCAGTTTCAGTTTCAATCCTCTGGCCCACGTTCTTTCCCTTCAGGCTCGGGACCACGGTGCTTCATCTGCGGGAGCCCTGGATATCTCCGGAGTCAGAGCCCCGATCGGGTGCAGTACAACAATGGCAGTCATCCCCAGCATCTGCCGCAGCAGCAGTTTCCAGCCAGACCCTTCCAGCAGCAGCAGCAGGGACAGCGAGCTCCCGCTCCTCCGCAGGCAGACATAGGAGGAGGAGGCCGACCTCAGGGCGCTCCCCAGGGACCTCGAACAGGGTGTGGTCGGGGAGGTGTCCGACAGTCGAGGGGCAGGGGAGCTGGGCGTGGACAGTTACACACTGCAGAGGCAACAGTTCCAACTGGGCCAGAGGTTGTTCGAGGTACGATCAATGTGTTTAGCACTCTTGAATATGCTTTGTTCGATACCAGAGCTTCGCACTCCTTTGTTGCACCCAGTCTAGCCCGTGCCTTGAGTCTAGATGCCGAGAGACTTCCAGTGCCCCTGGTGTTGAGCACACCAGTTGGAGGTCAGACCGACTTGATGTTCGTTTGTCGGGGATGTAGACTGATGTTAGGGCCACATCAGTCGGTTAGGGATCTCCTTCTGCTACAGATTCAGCCGTACGATGTCATCCTAGGCATCGACTGGCTATTTTCTGTGTGCGCCGTCATCGACTGTTTCCAGAGAAGGGTGGTGTTCTCCGGTTTGGACGGCCAGCGTGTTACCTTCACCGGCGAGCGGAGCTGTCCGAAGGGAAACGTGAGGGAGGAACCTCTCCTCTCCTTGTTGACCAAACTGACGGTAGAGTCAGCAGATGCGGAAATGGTGGAAGTGCCATAGGTCGTCCGTGAGTTTATGGACGTCTTTCCTGAGGAGGTGACAACTCTACCCCCTCGACGTGATATCGAGTTCGAGATAGACCTGCAGCCCGGCTCTCGACCAATCTCGATGGATCCTTACCGGATGGCACCTTCGGAGCTACGGGAGTTGCGGATACAGATTGACGACCTGATTAAGAGGGGTTATGTTCGTCCAAGTGCGTCACTGTGGGTTGCTCCGGTCTTGTTTGCAATGAAGGCAGATGGTGGTCTTAGGCTGTGCATCGACTACAGGAGGTTGAATCAGGTGACGATCAAGAATCGCTACCCTCTCCCAAGGATAGAGGATGTTTTTGACCAGCTGAAAGGGGGGGGGGATGGTTCTCGGAGATCGACCTGCGGTCCGGATACCACCAGCTGAGGGTGAAGGATAGCGACGTCCCGAAGACGACGTTCAGGTGCAGGTATGGGCACTTCGAGTTCGTGGTCATGCCCTTTGGTGTTACGAACGCCCCGGCCGTGTTCATGGGGCTTATGAACTCCATATTTTGGGAGTACCTGGATCGGTTTGTGGTGGTATTCATCGACGATATCCTGATCTATTCATGGTCAGAAGAGGACCATGCAGAGAACCTGAGGAAAGTTTTGGAAGTCCTCCGACAGCACCAGCTCTACGGGAAGTTGTAAAAGTGCAAGTTCTGGACACGAGAAGTGCACTTCCTCGGGCACGTAGTGTCTGAGCAGGGGGTAGCAGTAAACCCATCAAAGGTTGAGGCAGTTGTTTCTTGGGCAGCACCCAAGAATGTGGCGGAGGTCCGGAGTTTCCTCAGACTGGCAGGTTACTACCGGAGATTCGTACCCAACTTCTCCCGAGTAGCAGCCCCGTTGACGGCTTTGACCAAGAAGGACCAGGTTTTCGTGTGGAGCGAGCAATTCGAGTCGTCCTTCAGCTACCTAAAAGAAAAGATGGTTAGTGCCTCAGTGTTGAGATTACAAGAAGAAGGGATGGCCTATGAGGTATTTTGTGATGCTTCAGGACAGGTCCTAGGATGCGTGTTGATGCAGCAACAAGGGGTGATCTCTTACGGGTCCAGGCAGCTACGCCCCCATGAGCGTAACTACGCCACCCATGACCTGGAGCTTGCAGCGGTCGTTTTTGCGCTAAAGTTATGGCGGCACTACCTCATCGGGGAATGCTTTGTGGTCTTCACAGATCACAAAAGCTTAACGTATATCTTCTCCCAGTGGGATTTGAACTTGCGACAACGGAGAAGGGTGGAGTTCCTCCAGGACTACAACCTTTAAATCTCTTATACTAAGGGCAAGGGAAATGTGGTGGTCGATGCCTTGAGCAGGAGGACGGAGAAGGATGCGGTCCGAGAGTCGGAAAATGCCTGGAAGGCAATGGAGGAGTTGGCTGCCTTACACCTGGATGCGAAGAGGGATAATGGAAGAGGCTTCCTATATCAGATGATAGTGCAGTCATCTCTGTTTCGCCAAGTGGAGGAGTCTCAGTGGGGAGACCCCGAGTGCGAAGTGATGCGTGATCGGGTTGACCAGGGCGATGCTCCAAGAGAATGGACAGAGGACGGTAAGCACCAGGTGCTTTTCTAGAAATGGTTGTTTGTTCCAAGAGTGATGCGTGGCAAGGTTCTCAGTGAGTTCCACAACTCACCCCTAGCGGTGCACCCAGGAGTTACCAAGATGTACCAGGGGATGAAAAGGCAGTTCTGGTGGCCCGGAGTTAAGCGAGCGGTGGAAGAATTTGTGGATAAATGCTTAGTATGTCAGCCAGTGAAGGTTGAACACCGGGTTTCAGGCAGCCTACTACAGCCTTTAGCTGTTCCCGAGTGGAAGTGGGACGACATCTCAACGGATTTCGTCACGGGACTACCCAAGGTCCAAGGAGGGTGCGACGCCATCTGGGTGGCGGTCGACAGGTTGACGAAATCGGCTCACTTTCTGGAAATCAGGGAGTCAAGTACTGTGGATGCTTTGGCACGAAAGTACGTGAATGAGGTGGTGCAGTTGCATGGAGTTCCGAGTTCTATAGTCTCGGATAGGGATGCACGGTTTACCTCGCGAATCTGGAGAGGATTGCAGCATGCGTTTGGCACCCACTTACGCCTTAGCACTACTTTCCATCCCCAGACAGATGGACAAACAGAGAGAACCATCCAGACCTTGGAGGATATGCTACGGGCATGTGTTCTGGACTCAGGAGAGTCATGGGTGTGATACATGCCTCTAGTAGAGTTTTCCTACAATAATAGCTACCACTCTACCATCGGTATGGCCCCGTTTGAGGCTTTGTAATGGAGGCCATGCGGTTCACATGTGTGTTGGACAGAAGTAAGAGAGGCAGGCATCCTTGGCCCGGAGGTGGTGCAGAACAGGACAGAGATGATTCAGCTCATACGGGAAAGGATGAAGGCGGCCCAGGACCGACAGAAGTCATATGCTGATACCAGGAGAAGGCCCTTGGAGTTTGAGGTTGGGGACCACGTGTTCTTGAAGGTCTCCCCGCGGCGTGGGCAATGGAGGTTCGACAAGGGGGGTAAGCTTTCCCCCAGATTCGTCGGACCCTTCGAAGTGTTGCGGCGGGTCGGCGAAGTGGCTTACCAGCTAGCGTTACCTCCGCCGCTGCTAAGGATACATGATGTCATTCATGTATCCCAACTCCGTCGTTATCTGGAAGATGATTCACACATCCTTGATTGGGGTGAACTGGACATTGATAACGACGTAACCTTTGTGGAAAAACCAGTGATGATCGAGGATCGCAAGGAGAAGGTGCTTCGTGGGCGAGCCATTCCCTTGGTTCGTGTGTTGTGGAGACATGGCAGGCTAGAAGAGAGTACGTGGGAGAGGGAAGCACAGATGCATGCCCAATACCCCGGGTTGTTTTGAGCTTTGTTCCATTTGTACATGTTGTGGTAGAACGTTTGACTTTAGGCTATGAAATGTATTGGTTTATTTCCTCTGTTGTGTGTTAAAAGCCCCGGCTAAAGGGAAGAGGGAACCCGACCCCTAATCAAGACGCATTAAGGTGGATGCGATTAAACCCTTGCGGGAGAGTCTGTGACGCCCAAAGCGGATAATATCATTACATGGGGGAGGGAAACTCCCCAAACCCACATGACCGGGTGGTTTGGCGTGGTATGTTGCTTGGTTCTTGACAGGGGAGTGTTTTTAGTTAGCAGAGGTTCACTCTTAAGAGGTATCTTTCGAAGATGGTTGTTCAGACCCACTCTTTCCTTCTGGTTTGTTGTGATTCTCGAGGACGAGAATCATTTAAGAGGTATCTGATGTGATGACCCAGACCCCCTTGGTCCCTTCCTTTTCCAAAATCCGGATCCTTAAGGGGTGCCGATCGGTGAGACCGATCGGTGTGACCGATCAGTGTGACTGATCGGCGGAACCGGCCGACGTCACCCGACCTTGCCAAGTTGTTCCAGTAACGCTCCTTTTTCGCAAATAGGGTTTTAAACCCTATTATGCCTCGTTTAAAAGAAAAGAAAATGTCTTAAAGACCCGAAACACGCACAAAATTTTTAATTAGATACTGAATCGACTCATGAGTCGGTTTAAACCACCCATCACCTTTAATGATGAGTCAATCCGCGTGGTCAACCCACGACTTCCATGTCTTACGCAGTTTCGCGTTTTCACCTCAACCGTCCCCGGCTCTTATAAATTAAGGGTTAGGCCGTGGTTCCCCCCCCCCCTTCCTCAATCGTGGCTCTTCTGGTGCATCGGGCCTGCCGCATCATTATCCGTAAAGTTCCGCGCCCCCGGCCTAAACATCTATCATCTATCATCAAGTAGGGAATTTCTCTCGTCTCTCACCTTTGTGTATCATGCGGGGTGGGATTTATTTTTGTTCCTATGGAATTGGTTGAACCGAACCTTAATGAATATAATAAACAATGTTCTAAAGAAAGAAGGGGAAGGGGTTGTGATCGTTGTTATTCTTTATCTTGTGATCATCCTTTTCAGTTGTGTTGGTTCATGTTTTCTGAAAATTGAGGCCGTTGGTGGTCGTTGTATGTGAACTGATGAATCCCCTCATGATGTTTTAAATGGGTTGCTGAAATTGTGAAATCCTACTGTGAAATTGGTTAATCACGTATGCTCGGCTGAATATGTTGAAAGCACCAGGATCAACCCTTCTGTGATAACTCCTAGAACACACGGAATTTGAAATCATGGAGTGTGTTAAGTCGTTTAAATCTGAAAATCCCTGACTTGTGTTGGTAGTGGTAGTTGGTTGTTTTCCTTTCAGGCCGATTGCTGGAAATGTGGGAGGGGATGGGATCCCCTGTTCTTTTATACTATCGGTGGTTGTGAGAATTTGGGGATGGGATTCCCTGTTGGTATGGTTTCGGTGGTTGTGAGTTTTTATCACAAATTGGGGCGAGATCCTCTGTTGGAAGAACCGGGTGTGAGTGTTTTGGTTGATCCATTCTTTTGAAGCTTCCTTTGATTATGCTTATGGTAGTTGCCCAGTAGTGCTTAAAATCAATTGAACATTTTAACCGAACGTGAAACTAGAATGGGACAAATGGTTTTTGTGGGCAAGGGTCGTGAACTGTGACCCGGACGCAGTGGTGTTGTGTTCTGTAGGTTGGCTAGGAAAACCTAAGTTTTGGGTGAGTGTTTGTTACCTATATCTATACTTGTAGCTTTGTGTTTCTTATTCGCGCCCCACCCAAGTTGAGCACTCAGTGCTGAACACCCCCATTTATGGGGGAAGGGTGTTTTTCCCAACAATATCCTTAGTGGCTGGTTATTAGCTCCTTTTCTGCTCCCTTTACCGGATAGACCAAGTACCTTCGGGCAGGCTGTGATGGCCTGAAGTCCATTATTAGCCCAAGAACCATCGGGAGGGGTGTTGTGGTGGTTGGCCAGGTGTGTGCGGAAGGTGGTTTCCCAAGTGTCTTCGGGATGAGGCCCAGGTGTCTTCGGGCGTGGCGGTGATTGTTCTGGCCTAGGTGTTTGCAGGCATGTTTACATGTGACAGTTGTGGCCCAGGTGTGTGCGGGCGGGATTCAGCAGTGGGACTGCGTGCGGTTGAGGGCCAGGTGTGTGCGGGCGGGATTTCGGCAGTGGGACTGCGTGTGGTTGTGGCCCAGGTGTGTGCGGGCGGGTGTGGCAGTGGGACTGCGGTGAGAATGGCAGGATTGGTCCGACGCGTAGGATGTCTCAATAACCAGTGGGAAAGTGGCGTGGGGTACCCAAACATCGATGTGCTCTTATTATATATATTACTTGACTTGCGTTATTTGGGGAGTGAGCCTTGGTGAGGCCTGTGATGGATAGTTTTCCTTGTTAGGTGTTTGGTTTACCCTTTTCTTCTCACGGGACTTTAGTATGTTCCCCTACTTGTGCACGAGAGTCTTGGTTTTCCCTACTGAGTGTACTTGTATACTCACCCTACGTATATAAAACTGCTTTCAGGTTTCCAGGAGGACTTTGGGGATCACGCAGGACCTTACTAGCTCGGACTTTTGGAGCAGTTGTAGTTGTTTTTTTTCTTTTTCTTTTTGGTACTTACCTTGTAGTCACCTTTTTGCACTTTGTGGCTTCCACTTTTGAAACATGCATGTGGGAATGGTTTACATTTGGCTTTACTTTTCTTTCTACATTGGTGTTGTTGGGTTTTCTTCTCCTTATCTTTAGATCCTATAAAATACATAGGGTAATGCCTTCCATTGTGAGAATTTTCTATACCCTTGGTGCTAGTCGCCACTCCGGGACCTATTGAAGGCGGGTTTCGGGGGTCATTATCTCTCCTTCAACTTAATGAAGGAAGAGCCTGGCAATCTGCTGACCCTTCCCTCCTTTTGGTGAAGGCGGGTCGTGACATAATTATACTTCCAAAACATTAAAATGTATAAATCAACACTATTAATTTTTTTTATTAAAAAAGTTCTTTTTAGTTAAAATATTATATTTTTTACTATTCACCCAAATATGAAAGTTATCAGAAAAACACAAAAACTTTTATTGAAACTAAATTCTAGTTTCCCATTTCTAAAGAAGAATTTAATTTTTTCAAATTGAATATATAATGGTTTCAAATAATGTATTTAAAAAGGGTTCACCATTAAAATGCTTTAAAATTGCATTCTTTTAAAAATAATTCTTCTATATAATAAAAATTAATGTGTTCTTAAATTATGTCTAAGAAAATCATAATATGAATTCAAAAATTATAGGTATTATCTAAAGTTCTAAATTCAGTTAATACTATTCATAACCACTTTTGAACGACTAGTTTTTTTAGTCGTAGTGCGCATGAACTCAGTGTTGTGTGTAGAGCATGTTATTGCATTAATTTGAAGAAATAATGTACTATGAAATCATGTGGGGTGACATTGTTACCTCCTAAAATAAATTGATTCCTCACAATTTGAATGCTTTTTTTAAAATAAATGGTTGAAAATAGAAAATACCTTTGTGGGAAAACTCACATAAAAAATTGTGTTAATAAAATTCAGTATTAATAAAAGTAAAATGGGAATGAAAAGACACCAAAAAATTATGATCTATATTAGGAGAACATTAGTGGAAATTAGAGACACATAATTAGGGGGAAAACGTAAATATTTATAGGTAGTGATTACGGACATCAGTCACAAACAATTGTAGTGTTGAGGGACTCAAAGCCATCAATCTATGATGATTTAAAACATCATACATTCAAAAAACATAATGTATTAGGATAACACATTTTTAGTTTTAATATCCCTTACCAAATGTTTAATATTTAATGTCGATATAGAATAATAGAAGAAAAAAATATACTTTTCAAGTAGAGTTCTATAATTTTACAAATTTTTACAACAAACTCATCTTTCAATATAAATGATAGTAGAACATAAAAAATATTCTCTTTATCTGATTTGTATAGGGTTCCAAAAAAATGAATTTATAATTAACCTATCAGACCCATTAAAAAAAGAAACTACATTATACAATATAGGGACTTCACGTAGTCCTTTTGTAGATGATAAATCCCAATCGCACTATGGTTGTGTGTTCGATTCTCGTATCTTGGTCCGACGCGACGGGCCGTCACACGATATGCGTGTAGGAATTTTTATAAAAATCCAAAAATAACCAGAAAAATAGTATCCAATTTTAATCATAATCAATTACAACCATTAGACTTATCCAAAATAATTCTATCCAAAATCACAATCCAAAATTTATAAGTAAGTTAAACACAATGAAGAGTCTTTTTGCAATGTAATAACATGTGAACACCTTCATCATGTATTATTTTAAAACATGGTAACACCCTGAATTACCATTAAACCTTATTGATTACATTCATCCTCCCTTATCATTTTTATAATACTAGATATATTACTTATATAAAAAAATATTGAATATTCCAACAATGATGAAATAAACAAACTATTATTCAGTTCCAAAGAAGTCAATAATATCCAATATAGTTTATCCAAATCCACCATCTGTTATTCCAAAATAATTATATAATTTTAAGGAACATATTATGGATTACATTTCCTTCAACCATGTATTTTTTCAAAACGTGTATCTTACTATTATGTCAATTTTCTTAGAACCATATAATCTCCAATCCTCGATAAAATAGTACTGCAGTACAATCCTTATTTATCTCCATAATTCATATATCTAGAATATTTCTGATACAACAGTCGAATGAAATCATTCTATAATAAAAACATAATAAAACTAGTCATTCCTCTTCATCTGAGGTAGTATCATAACTTGATTATTATCCAAAAGAATTATTTGTAGTATACTATGATGATTGCTACATTGGTTCACGTAGTATCCCAACGCCTTACAGATGAAGAATTTATCATTTGAAACCTTTTTCTTACCTTTGCAATCACATACTTGGTGTCATTTTTCTACTCACTTATAACAAACTCGTATTCCCTTCAAAAATTTACCAAATTGATTCTTTCCACTGTTATCACATATGTGAAAATCGTTTTTCCCTATTTACTTTATCCATATTTATCTCTTCCATCATTTTCTTCCCTTACTTACCTTCAAATCCATTGGATTCCAAAAATTCATTACTTATCTATTTAACACATCATACTATTTCTTTATATGTTGAGAATACATGGGAGACTATTTCCCATTCAAATGGTGGATTAATTCCATGAATGATATGATCATTCTTACTCTTTGGATCATACATATTGTTGGAGTTCACATTCCTTCTTCTAAGCGCCATTTATATACAATGGAATACACTAGGTCAGTTCTTGAATTACAATGAGTAATTCCAAACTTGTAAAATACCTAACGTAAATTGAACAGTTTATGAATTTAATCCACAATCAAAAAAATATTTTCATTGAGGGGTTATATACTCATAAATCATTCATAATGATTTGTAAATAAAATGATAACTATCCTAAGCATGTCCCCTGGGAGTGTTGTGACCATGAGTACAGCAAGGCCCATTGCCGTGCACCAGTTCCTAGTCGAGTCTATATCAAAGTGGTGTTTTTGGGTTTTAACACTAGGTACATCTATGCATGAGCCACCTATACCTTCTCTTATACAGAAAAGGATATATTTCTTGGATAACAAACAAAATTTCCACAATACCAAAATTCTAGGAAGTTCTTCTATACTAATCCTCAAAGTCAATCTTAGGTATATGTGCTCGAATCATAGTTTATCAAAATCTAGTTTCCAGGGTTTGTACTAAACCTCCATCTTATACTAACTGTAACGCCCCGAACCAGGAAGCCCAGTGTTAGTCCAATATTATGTATCATTGGAATGTTTACAAAAGATTAAATCTCAATAGACTAATTAGTTTAGTATCCTTGGAAGTACGAAATGCATTCATAAGGTTTACATTACATCAAAAAATGTAATACTAAAACAACATTGTTTGCATAGAAAAAACTGAGATCCCAGAGAAATTCCCTATAGGTCAGTCATTAAATAATTCTTCACATCCTAGGAAAAATAAAACATAGAAAGGGGTGAGCTTAGACACTCAATAAGGATAACAATATAGTAGACACTTTCATAAATAAGCATAAAAATTTAAGGCAATGTATATAACTAAAACAAAGTCCTTTTCAACTTAAACATCAGAATAATATAAAAAATATTCAATAAAATAATTCCATTTTCATATTCACATGGATATTCTACTAGTAGAATAATCCCATACAATATCGTCTTCCATTTTTATAATGATGGAATACATAATGCAAGACTTTTATAACCACATATACAAGGTCTTGTGCCAAGACTACCAATAATATTTTCTGAAGACATTTTTCCAAGACACTAGTTTCTCTCATTAGACCTAACAATTCATCGAGGAGTTATAGTGGGCCCCAACTTTCACTTACTATGTCCAATGCCTTCCAGATATGAAAAGGATTAATCATAACATAAACAGTCATATTAAAACTGGCATAGGAAATGTCAATACTTTATCCATAAACCATGAATGGTATGAAATAACACATCCACATTTAATCATATCACAAAACCATCAATACAATGTGGATGTTTTGTATCATAATAAATCAATTTCAAACAAACTTAAAATCCATCAAAGGATGTTGACATTGATGAAATAAAAACCTTTTAAGAAAAATACATCTCCTTCTATTTTGAAATAATTTAAAGGTCACATAATTATAAATGAAAACATTTATATTTTAAAATGTTTTTATAAGCTTGTAAGGGATGCTTTGAGAATGTTATAATGGATGAAAATATCCGCACCCACTATATAAGTTAAAAAAAGACATTGTAACATTAATTTTGTCGAAAAGGTTATAAAGGACCTTGTTTGGAAAATGAAGGAAAGACTCATTTATAAACATCTTATGAACAGTCCAACAGGGGTATAAATTTCTTTAACCCATAGTCCAGTAAATATTAATATTTTATTGAAATACATTTTCAAGAAACATGTATGTGGATGATAAAGAGTTCCTAGTAGATAATTACGTATAAACAACCCCAGATAATGAAGAGATTGTAGAATTAATCCTTACCATGAAAATTTACCTATTCAATGGTAGGATAACCATATATATAATGGTTAAATAATTGTTATTAAATTAAAAAATAACCATATATATTAATATGATATCATATATGATCTTTTAACATTTCTTTATTAATAATATCATTGTATTATCGTTGTTTCGGGTGTTAACAGATTCATTTTCCTTTATATTCTTTGTTATGTGAGTCATATTTTTAGGGATGGGATGTATCTTATTCATCTCCCAATTGATACCAAGTCTTTATACATTATTTTTAATCATCTAATGAAAATTATTGTTGAAAGGATATGATGGGGAATGAATCTCATCATGTTCATGGAGACGGTAATCCGTACGTATGCACGAGCAACAATATCATTATTTTTATATTAAAATAATATATAATTGGATGTTATATCATATATAAATAATCATTATAATGTTATATTTATTATTTACACAAATTACACATCATTATTATACCCATCCAAATAATAATGTATTGAATAACAATTACAGCACGACGTGGAGACGGTAAGCTGTACGTACGCAATTATGGTGATATATCATTCAAAGGATGGATATAATAATGAATTTGGTAGTAACATATTTATAAAAACATTACAGTATATAGAATGTACTTGAGTTATTATTTTAGAATGAAAAAAACAATGAAAAATGAAGTAGAAGAAGAATGAAACTTGAAAGAGGTGGTGAGATATTTACATCTTTTTCGGGTTCATTTTTTTATTTGATCAAAAGGGCTCCATAGGTTGGATTTATGACTTAAGTAAGGCCTTTATGATGACGTTATGATAGTTGAGAGGTTATTTGGGTAGATTTTGTCCATTAAAAATGGCTTTGATGTTGTGAATTAGAGAGAAGGGGGTGTTCCCTTTTATAAGAGGGGTGTGGGGCCCCTTAGGAAAAGCTAGAAATTTAATTTTATAATAAAATAATTTTTGTTTACTGATGCATAAAAAATATATTATTTAAAGGATATGTTGGTTATGGGTTGAAAACCACTCGACCAATAGTTTTTAGACAGGTTTGGGTCACTATATTAACATTATCATTTAGATTTTACTCTTAGTTAAATAGTTTGACATTTACCATGTCTCTTTGTATTTTTATATAATATGGTTAATAAATTTAAAATAAACATCCATAAAAACCAAATGTGGTTCATTAATGACACACCTATTATTATATAACTCTTTTGTCTGCACCTTATATTTTTAAGAATGTAATATCAATTAATAATGTAATATTTGTTTTAAAAACTCTTTTATCTCAATTTTGACACTATTTGGTATTTTTTCTGCAAAATTATTAACAGAATTATTAAATCTAATAATATTAATATAACCAAACCTAATATGTCATATTAACCTACAAAATTATTGGAATTCATAAATACTCTCAAATTACATTTATTTGTATATTTATAATATCCATTATTTTAATATTTAATTAAATATGTATTTGTAGCATCATCATTGTGTCGTAAATAAATTAAATTATTTAATTTAAAAAAGTATATAAATAAAATACCCTCATGTAGGAAATTGTTTTATATTTATAATGAATATTTAATGTCAATTTTATCTTATTTATAACCCTATATTAAAAATGTTTTAGTTATTATACATTGTTTTAAACTCTTTTAACTGTTCTTCAAATAAAATAACAATAAGTGTCTTAATCTAATCCAGGTGAACCAAAGATGTTCATATTTTATTACTAAGGTATGTTTTGGTCGAATTACACTTATCCAATAGAAGTAGAACATTTTTAGGGTACTAATAATATCATTTTACCCTAAATTACCCTATTTACTTTTAACCATGGTAAATAAAAGTAAAAAGTTACAATTCAATAAAAACTATTTTCGTATTATTAAACCACAATGTACGTACTTATATCAACCGCTTCTCTTGTTTTTTTGAAATTCAACTCATAGAAGTGGTAAAATAAAATTTAATGTTAATTTGCAAATGCTCCTAGTAGGTGGGTATAGACGGTAAAAAGTTCAATAAAATTTTTATACATCTAAGGTTATTATGAACTGACTCCAATAAATTAAATTTAAAATATATAGGTATTATGTATCTATTTTTACCAAAAAATAAATTTAAATAAAACAATTAATTATTTTAATAAAAATTCAGTTTTAAAGTATAACTCAGTGTTTTTAACTATTCATCAAAAATGTAATGTTTTCAGTAAAATACCAGAAATTCACCCTAAGATAATTTTGAAACTTTGAATTTAATAATGAAATAAATTTTTCCAATTTAAATTCATATAAGTTTCATTAATTAATTTAAAATTAATCCCCACTGTCAAAAACAAAAAAACATATATTTAATAAATAAAAACTATCCAAAGATTGACAGTTGTTTATGTCCAATTTTAATGTGAAATTACTTACAATTTCCATCATTGGATTAAATGGTAAAAATATAATCTAATTATACTTTCAAAACGTTAAAATGTATAATTCAAAACTATAAATTATTTTAATTAAAAAAAATTTCAGTTAAACAATAGTATTTTTCATTATTCACCCAAATATGAATGTTATCAAAAAGACACAAAAAATTTATTGAAACTAAATTATCATGTCCTGATTCTAAATTAGTAGTTTATTTTGTCAAATTGAATATATAAAAGTTTCAAATATTGTATTTTAAAAGGGTTCTCCATTAAAAGGTTGTAAAATTGCATTTTTTGAAATATGATTATTTTATCTAAAAAAATAATTTATTATTACATTATGTATAGAAAACTCATAACATGGATTCTAAAATTATAAGGATTATATAAAGTTCAATGTTCAGTTAATAGTATTCATAACCTCTTTTAAACGGCTAGTTTGGTATGTCCGGGTGTGCTTGAACTCAGTGGTGCGTGTAGTGCAAGTTATTGCATTACATTGAAGAAATAAAGTACAATGAAATCATGGGGTGTTACAATCCAGATCATAAGTCAACCTTATAAATGTACTAAACTCTATAGAGGTGATAAAATTATTCATCTATGTAAGGAAAAGGATTATTTTTTTTAATAGTGATTTCATTCAAAGTTCTATAATCAATATAACGTATCACGGAACATTCATTATTTTCAACAAACAAAATAAGATCTCCCAATGGTTAAGTGTTATGATTAGTGAATCCTTTATCAAGAAAATCTTGCAACTAATTTTCAACTCATGATTTTCTATTTGAGCCATGCGTATGGGGGTTTTGAAATTTGTTTACCATAAATAACTAAGTCAATTATGAATTCGACTTTCTGATCTGCTATGACACCAGGTAACTCATCTAGAAAAACTTCAATGTATTCATTTACCACTTGTACATCATTAATCTGAATACTTCCCCTATTTTCAACAATATGAGAAAGATTACATTCATTTCAATCTTTCAATAGTTTATTAGCTTCATGATGTGTTATCAATTATATGGGTTCGTTCTTGTATACAAATAGAAATTATTTCTGAAAAAATAGCTTCATTATCTCTACAATCAGTCATTGTACGATAAATAGAATGCCAATCCATTCCTAGAAAAACATCAAACTCGACTAAGGGTAAAACAACAATGATTGCAGGTAATGTCTTTCCAAAGACAATAATATAATGATTCTAATAATTTCTATTTGATATAATATTTCCCACTAGTTTTTTAACAACAAGTTTGGGTCTCATTTTTGAGGTGATATTTCTAATTTACAATAATATTTTTCAGAGATGGTAGAATGTGTTGACCTCGTACAAATTTTTTTTACCAATATCAGAGTGAACAATCAAATTACCTGATAAAACTTCATTGGATGGGCCGACATCGGCAGATGTAGTCGTAATAGATCTCACTAGACCTTTCTTCATGTAGTATAACTTTTTTGAATCATTTAGACCACTCTATGGGAAAGAATTTTCATAATGACCCATCTCAAAAAATTTAAAGAACTTTACAGTTTTCTTATCAGGAATAGTATTTCGATCATTTTCATTTATATCTCAGGACATATGTCCACACATTCCACATTTAAAACACTTCCTATTTTTTCTAAGACATTACCCTGGGTATTTCCTACAAATAATTTCACAAACAAGAAATTTGATTATCTTGCCACCATATTGTTTTTATTTTATTCTTACCCATCACTATCCATCTAGACGACTTATTATCCTTGTTTCCAAATGGCACGTGATAACCAAAAAACTCCATCTCTATCATCTCATCACATTAGACACGTTTCTTATAACTTTTGAATTCACAAGAGGCCAACACCCTTTGATACATTGGCTTCAGTACTAACTAAAATTAGTTGATTTTAATATCAAGATCCAGAATATGATTTGGAGCATACCTCACCAGTCGGGTGAATTTTTCTTCATACACATCAACTGAATCCTCCTCCTTTTTCTTAAATTCATGGAATTTTTTCTCCACCCTATTTCGCACCACCAAAGGAAAATATTTTTCAATAAAAATAATTTTAAATTCATTCCACTCTAAGTCATCAAAATCCTCTCTAACCATGAAATTCTTTACCATTAACTAGCACTGATCAGCTTCACCCTCAAAACAATAAATGTAATGACTTACCTTATGATTGTCTGAACATACCATAACATTGAATATCTTTTCAAGGGATTGGATTCTTACTTTATCTGCTACTAGGTTAGATGATCCATTGAATATAAGAGGGTGTTTCCTCCTAAAATGTTCCTCTACAATCATGTTCTCTTATGGTAACTCTATTTTCTCTCTTGCATAGATACCACCACTATTTATTGCCTTTGATAGCTGAGATATTACTCTCAAAACTCCTCAGTTTCAATCCCTACCATTCCGGGGGTGTAGATATGAAAGGATGTCATTCTTACAGTGCCTCTCATCTTCCACATCCCTATTCTTTCAGTAGAAATCCATTTTGGAAAAACATATATTAGATGAAGCAACATGGTAATCATTAAATTCTAAAACATTTCAAATTAATCATAGTGTAAAAATCATTTACGATATTCTTTTAACATCATACTAACCCCTAATGTTATCTAAACCATCATCTGATACCAACATTAAGGTCCAGACCATATTACATACATATTTTTGAATTTATTAAAGAAACAAATTCCTTTTAATTTTAGGATCATTTCATGTTTAGAGATTTATAGAATTGGGACATAATACATTAATAAAATTAATCATTGTTACAGCGTGGATTCCATAAAAATAGTGTCCGTTTGTTTTCAAAATATAAAACATTAAAACATAAATCTTGATTTCTTGTCAATACATCAAAATTTAACATGGACTCCTTTTTTTCTTAATCATCTTATAACTTATATAAAATAATTTTAACCGTGTGATGATCTCAAATACTCAGTAAGGGATATAAAATGAAGGAAAAAACACAATAGTCTATGAATACATGTAATATATGAAATCATTTTTATAAGACATACGTATCACCTGTTTCTATATACCTACATTGTGAAACACGAAAATTCAAAAATATAAAAGAAAAAAATTAGAACAATAATTTTATCTTGGGTAATTACTTGCATAATGTTGTAACACACTCGGATACCTTATAATTTGTAACCCTCACGACTATCTTATAATTTCTATAACCATCTGAGTTACACTTAGAGTAACCATACAACCGACCTCCATCTTACACATACCCAATTCATTGGAGGAATATATAGGTCCCATCCTTAATTATAAAAAATTTTCATGAACCAAAAAAAATTCATACAAGATGAATTTTTCCATAAAAACATTACTTTGGAATTTCGTAAAACTGAATTTTAAGAGTGGTTTTAAAAAAGGAATGCCATTATAAATTACATACAATTGAAGAGAGGATTAATACAGTGGATGTAATATGTATATAAATTGTAAATAAAACTAACTCACCATATTATATTAAAATTTCATCAATCAATCAAATTTAATACCATGTCACAATTAAGTATTTGGTGAACCTAAAGAAATGAATTCAGTTTAAGAATTTCCTTACCTCGGGATTCTGTTACGTCAAACATGTTTAAACTTTCTATATAATGGTTAAAAGATTGTAATTAGTATTTTAAATAAACATGTTCCTATTTATAAAAACCTAAATGTTAATTTCATACCATTATTTTACCCTTTAATTGTTAGTATTTTTCCCCTTGTACTATTTTTGGGTCAGTTCTTTACATGATTTCCATGATTGGTTCATGATGGATGTTATTATTGATTAGACATGAAAATATAGAATTGGAATAAAGAAATATTTATATATTTCCATTACCATAAATTATTCCATTTATCATTTTTAAATCTTAAATGAGGTAGATTCATAATATAAAACATTAATGATGTTCGTTTAGATCATTTTAGTGGTTTTTTGATAATAATGACTACATTTTGTTTTATGAATTAAATTCATTTGTACAAAAGAATTCCAGAACCATGGATGAGACTTAATACATATATTATAACTTAGTTAAACAATATAAATTGTTTCATGATCAGACATGAATGATTTAGTGAAAAATGAAATCACATCGTCCACAATGTCTGTAATTCGACGCGTCATTGGAAATGTTATTAATTTCTTGAATTAGTGGGAGAGGAGAAAAAGAATGATGATGAATTTTCCATTAACATGAGAATATATATATTATAAATGATTTTGGAGCTTTAATTCTTCTTGTTTATAATTAGGCGAGGAAATATGAAGAAAACAATGAAATCATGAAATAGAAGAATACATGAGAAATTTCTCAAGAAAATTCAGCTTCCTCATGAAGTCTCATAAAATATTCTAAATATAGATTGATCGGAGAAAGGGGATATCTAATCACACTTACATAATACGTACATTAATGGGGGATATGGAATGAAATATCGCAACATAATCCTGAGGGAATTCCAGAGAATAACACAAAATAAAAGAAAAGAATAAAATAAAATAGGATCTTTTCCTCTTGATCTCTTCTCCTTGAGATCATTCTTAAGGGATTTTCTTTGGAACTTTTGTTAAGAACAGAAGCTCTAGGACATGGTGAAATTCCTTGAGAGGAGTATTGTAAAGAAACTAGGAATGTCTCCGGGCTTGAGTGGTGGTGGAAGAAGAAGGAAGTGAGGGTGGTATTTGTAGTGGACGAGAGGGGGTATTTATCATTATTTTAATCATTAGTATAATATTGTTGCCGAATATTATTAATAATTTTAGTACATGTGACCTAAAATAGTAATAATGGAATGTGAGTTCGAACCATGTGGCCTTTCATCTCTTATGATATCATAAATAGTGTATTTTACTCATAATTTGATTATACGGTATTATATCATATTTCACTATTCATCGAAAATCCATGAATTTCAGAGAAATATAAAAAATTTAACCTAATCATTTTTTGACATGTAGGATTTCAAAATGAGTTCCATTATTTGAAAATAAATTTCCAAATATTATTAATTTAATTTTTAAATCAAAGCATACTTAATTCAAAAATAAACATTTCTAATTCTATAACTACCTCTATATAACGATTAAAAATTTACCAAGATATTATTATATTAAACCCTTAATAAAATATAATAATAATAAAATTTACTATTCTTTAGGGACATATTACTATTCATATTACTATTCATTTGTGTTTGTTACTATTCACCTAAAAAACAAGTTGGTTTCATCAGACTCCCAAAATCTTACTTAACACAATGGTAGATAAAAGCTTCTTGAAATTCTAAACATTGAAGTGAAAAAATTATATTTAAAGTATATTAATAAATATATACTCAAAAAAATTTCCATTCATTTCTATTTATTTTTAGAAAAGACTAGTGGTGTTACAAATGATCAATGGGAATAACTTTTTATGTAAAAAAATATTATATTTTAAAAAAATTTCTATTTTTAAAATATAAGAACATATAACTATAAACATTTTATATAAAAAATATAACTTCATAACTAGTAAAGGAATCATTAGATCATTAATTCATTATTAATGGTGTATAATATACTCATTATGTAGAAAGTAAAAAACATTCCTTCAAAATATTTTTCTCAAAAATACAGAAATTACATAGATTAGAGAACATAAAAATTATTAATTTTAATCCATTAATTTAATAGAAAATCATTGTTAAATATTATTTTTGAAAACATTAAAAAAATTTCTAATTTTTTTTATAAAAAATGGACATTGAAGAGAAATATTCCTTAGATGAGAGTAAAACATAAACAACCAGTAATAATGACGAGATTGTGAAATAAATCATTAATGTTTTGGTAATATTCGTATAATAAGCCCTATTAAATAATAAAACGCAAAAGAACCATAAATATCATGAAAATAATTATGTGGATGGTATAAAATTTAAATTGGTAGTATATATTCTAATCAAAAGAAAAGGGTGGGGAATTGGGAATAAGACACACATAAATAATGGTAAGAATAAAAATTATCACATACATAAAAACTCACATTTCCTTGATCGCATTAAAAAATAATTTCTAAAAAATATTTATTTATTATATATTTATTACATAAAAATATATATATTATTCCATTCATGATTTAATTATATCATATATCACTAGTTTCATGATAATTTAGGATGCAAATAAATGTTTCGGGTGATAACCACTTCGTTTACAATCATGTTTTGGTTTAGTAATCCCATTACTTATACTAAAATCAATGTCCCATCATTTACATACATTATATTATCTTATAAATATAAAATATATTCGTTATATACATATTTATAATCAATAAGATTCATTATAGATAGAAAAATAAATTACATCATTCATGGAGAATGTAGGCGGTACATATAGATGAACACCATTTACATTTTTCATTTAATGGAATAAAATAATTGTATATAATAATAAGCCATTAAAAAATATATATATATATAAATTATATTCAAAAAATAATTCCATATTACAATCATTGGGAAATATAATTGAAAAAAAATCACAACACATTTTGGCGATCATTGTCATACATATGCGTGAGATATGTTATCATTTCCCAAAATATTTGGGTGATAAGAATGTATAAATGATATTATCATTCTGAAAGTATGATTTTATAAGGAATATCATATATAAAAATTAATACCATCAAAATAACTATACAAAAAAAAGACAATGAATATGAGTAGTATCACTACATAGAGATGATAAGTTGTGCGTACACTTGGTCTATACATTCACTAATTATTGAGTGGAATATAGGGTTTATAATGGTGTCTTAATATTTATAAAAAAATTAATATTATAGAGGATAAGGAAGATACTATTTTATGATGAATATCCTAGATTTAGAGAATATAAAGAGGAGAAGAAAAATAATGTGATCAGAGAAAGTGACTATCGTAAAATTGAAATTTATTACAACATATGGTGGGGTTGATTTTTAGTACCATAAACTAATAGATTTTATACATGTTTTGTTGAAATTTTAAACATTATTATTTTAATCAAACACTAATTATTCTATTTTTATTTTAACTAAATTACTAAAAAATTTAATATTAAAAGGATTTACTTTTATCATATACGGTTTCAGTTGTACAATAAATTAAGCATTTTTGATATTTGAGACTATAAATTATCCCCTTTGTAATAATTTATTATTTTTATGATTTCAATATAATTCAACAATATATTATTTTCCTAAATTATCATGAATTTCAATTTGACACTACTCATGAAATTAAAATCAACAAAATCAATAAAAAACTTAAAACCAAAACTAGTTTCATTAAAAAATCCTCAATATGTTATGGTTAGGTATAAATTTTGTGTATGATCATTATTAATACAAATAACAAATATTGCAACATGATTGAAATTTCATTAACTAAATTAATAAAAATGTCAGAATCTTATCAAATTTGACTTAAAATGTCATATATTCAACCCATATATGATTATTATAGAGATATAGATATAAATTAATATTTTTTGAATGTTTTTTGGAATTTTAATGATGCATATAATTTAATGTTAATAGTTATCTAAATAATGTTAATGATTATTTCTTCTCCTAGGAAACACTTTGAATTAATATTGCATAATAATGAAAGGAAATTAATGAATTCCACAAATCGAAAAATAAATTACTATAATTAAAATAATATTATTATGGCCCTTATAATATTTAATGTACATTCATTACTAATATTTACCTCCATGTGAACAAATATGTTGTATTTAAAACAATTAGAATTCAATTTTCTCACATCCTATGTTTTAATTAATATATATTTCATTTTAAATGAAAATTAAGTATTATATTACTGAAACTAATTCCTAATGTATTATGTATATAATTTCATTAATCATGTAATAATTAATAAGAATAATTATGTTTTGATAGCATATTTTTAATGTGTAATAACAAAATTTATATTTTATTGAGTGGATAAATGTTACCTAGAGGATTTTTCATATTTAAAAAATTAATGTTAAAATATTTATTATATTTTGAACCAATGAATTTAAATATTGAATAAATTTTTTAATATTCAAAATAGAGATGTAGATTAATTTTATTTATTAAAAAACTGTCAAAAGGAAAAAAAATGATTTTTATAGAAATGGTCTTTCAATGTATAATTTATTTATGCACCAAGAAAATATAAAATTAATTTAAATTAAAATAATAGGGTTATGAGTGATATAATATTACGAATTTTCATTAATTTTATTTAATTATATTTATATTTTCAATTAGTTTAAATAAAAAAAATTAGAAAATTTTTTCTTTTTTCAATATTCACTTGAAAAAAATTATTTTCATTAATACATGTAAGTTTTACCGTAATATATTTCTATTATTATGATTCCTAGATAATCAATTATATTTATTTAAATTAATTAATTAAATTATATATAATATTTTTCAAATAAAGTAGTTTTTGAAGAAGACATATTTCTAAAGCATGAAATAACATTACAAAATATTGAGGGATAATTTCATAAGAATTAATAAATAAATATGTATAATGTTGGTACTATATATATATATATATTTCTTAATTTGGTTATATTTTTTCATTCCTAAAAATGTAATGGTTCTTCTATGACTCTCAAATAATATTTTAATATTGTTATACAGTTTCATTAAATACTCTATTGCCTGGATTGAAAGAAATTGAAGAAATAAAATTTATTATAGATAAATATTTCATAAAATTATAAATGTTATAAAATATCTCACTCATTTTTCTAATTTCATCTTCAATTTTTTTATAGAAAATAAAATTTCATTTCATTTGAAAATCTTAATGTGGAAACACACATAATAAAATTTGATAATAAAACATCCTTTTTAAAATAGAGAAAGTAATGTATAAATTTTATCTCGAATTACATATAATTGGTTACTAATAAGGATAATATTATTAGGAATTGAAGTAATTTATCAATAAAATTAATCATACAATAGTGAATATTCATTGGAATGTTAACTATAAAAAATTCCTAAATCACAGATGTGAAAAAGATTATTAATTAATGGAAGTTGAAAGTTATATGTAACACTTCTTCTCGAAGATCATTTTCCTAGTTTTTTAGAATTACCTTAAATCCTATATTATAAAAATATGTAAATATTAATTCTTGGTATTTATAGTATCATACATTATTTCATTTCTACCATAGTCTCATGTTTTATTCCAAACAACTACTTTTGAAGTTCATTTTTTCATATATAAGGCACTAAAGTCAAGTCATAATAGATTTTATAATGCACAAAAGAATAATAATATTTCTATCATGTATTTGGGAAAAATAAAATCAAATTGGTATTCACATGATAAGATTATTTTTAAATGAATATGTATATATGTGATAAAAACTTCATTAGTCTCCAAAATATTGAATTAATATAAAATGTCAACATAGACCATTTAGTAAATAATTATCTTTAAATTTCTATAAATTATTACATATTAATAATAAAGAACAAAATTTAAGATGTATTGGGTCGCATTGTCTTCCAAGATAAATATTGTATTTATCTCATAATAAGTACACACACGATTCATTTAAATTCAAAGATACGCCAATAATATCATCAATTACCATAAATGCTCATTATAATCATACATGAATCCAAAATATAATTCAACCATTAATCTTGATCCAAAATCCCTTAATTTTATATTTACCTTAAGAAAATTATTTTTCCAAAATAGATTACATATATATAAATAACAGTAGTCCACTAACCACCAAACTAATTATCAATCTCATTGATTTCTCTATGATGAAATATATGTTTCAAAAATTATCATATCATTTATCTATCATATATATTTTTTTTAAAATAATAAATTCATAATACCCAAGACATTACATAGGATAGTGGTAAGCGATTCAATCTTTTGAACTTTTAGATGTGGGTTCAAACCTCGTGGCCTTGCTGAATGTGACAAGTTTTTACCTAACATGCGATTTTTAATTTTTCTAAAACTATAATTCAAATAAATTTAAAAATATTATCACAAAATAAAAAATATATTTAATAATAAAAAATTGTTAAATTTTAAAAGGGTAACACTTACCATTAATTTTACATATCAAAATATAATAATCCATATTATCCTACAAAATAAATTTATCTATAAATATTATTCTTGACCATAAAATTTCATAACATAATTTTCTTGAATGGGTGTTTATAACTCTAAAAGTACGGTATCACAAATCCATGATAAAATTTGTAAATAATAAGAAAATAACTGAAGAAAATATAAAAAACTATAATTTAATCTAAATAATGCCCGTATACCATTTATAAATGCCCAAGACCTATACATCTCAATAGGTGCTAAAAACATTAATTTTACATTTCTGGCTTTTAAACTGATAAATATGAAACAATTTGTTCCACCAATATATTATCGTGTCAAAATAAAAAAAAATTTAACTAAAATAACCATGTACCATTCATGTTTTGATTTTTAGATAATCAATTTATACTCTTCACAATATGGATTCATAAACAACTAGTGCATATATCGACATTATCTATCACTAAATCCATATTTTTTTTATTTCATAAAATGTAATCCAAATCATACATGTGAAATTCTTCTAGAATTAATTTATTTAACATCATTACTCATATGTTGTGGAAATGAAATCATAAGAAATGGGAGCTCAGATGCTCAGTAAGGGTAAATATGGGAGATATCAGTGATTACATAAGTATAAAATTAGAAAAAAGGTATAATAACATGAACATTTGTATCCAATATCATAATATTGTGTCATGGAATAAATTTTTGATGTTTATAAGACATGAATAATAATTTATTTATTGAATATAATCCCTAAAAGAATAAAACTAACATAATACATAAAATTTTTGAATAAATAATTTTCATTGTGGACATTTATAAATAGAAATAGCATCAATCATTAAGTTAGTGATATGAAATAAGGCCCTAATAAAAAATTATGTACATGAAACTAGTTAAACTCTGTATATTATGGACATTAGAGATAGGTCCACACATAAAATAATGGACCTGAAGGCAATGTTTATTCAAAAACATATTGATTTGAATACGCATTCCACATATAAAATTATTGATATTAATTCTAGTATCATGAAAAAATTGGAACATTAAATTAAGTTCATGTATAACATATTTATTTTATTAGACATCCATATTTTCTTAGTTAATTGGATGAATTTATGGTTCCCACCTATCTCATTATAAAAATAATAAATACATGTTCTACAATACCATAAAATATTGGTCATCTTAGAACTCAAGAAAATAAATGAATTTCATCAATGTACATTGGTTAATAAAAAAAATTTTAATCAAAAGATTTTCATTATTAAAATATACCATGAATCAAATGAATAAGGACGGTATCCAAGAATGTATTCCAAATAATTGTAAATTCACATAAAATGATGACATCATATATGAAATATTATTTTGAAATATCATATTCAATAACAACTGAGGTAAATATATTTTTCATTTTAAAATTTAATAAATTTTTAGAAAGATAAACACATATAAATTAAAAATAATTATTTAAAAAACTTGAAAACTTGTAATGAAAGTAAAAAAATTATTTTTAATAGATGGAAAATTTTCTCATTCAATATATTTTAAAAAAACTTTCACTTCTGTATTGTTGTAAAAAAACTAACAAAATACCTCATTTGAAAAATGATAAAAATATTCCACCCAAATAATTTAGTATAAAGTAAAAACGGGGAATAATATTTAAAAAAATAAATAATTTTTAAAACATTTATAGAAAACCCAGACATGGATGAAAAATATTCACCATGGGATGCATAATGAAAAAAATATTGAATAAGGATAACATTATAAAATAAAAGGTTACCTCTTTTGTTAAATTTATATCACAATCCCTATGATATAACAACATGAAAAAGTAATTCATATATCATTAATATAATTTTGTTAATTATAATACATGACAGTGTGTATATATATACTATGAAAGAAAATCGTTGAATATGGAATTATCCTCCCAGATAAAAAAGTGATACTAAAAAAATACATTACCTCATATCTCACCCAACATTGTTCACATTAAATCCTCCAATATAATAAATATGTATTTATTATGCTTGTATACTATGAAAGTATATCTATCATACCATTTAAGATTTATTTATAACATCTTATCACAATTTTATTAACTATGTATTATTAAAATCATTGTTCCGGGTGATAACTACTTTTTTACAATTCATGTTTTGGTATTGTAATCATAATCTTTATACAATGATCGAAGTACCATAATTTATATAATATTAATCATGTTATGAAAATATAAAATATTAATAAAAAATAAATTGTAATCATTCATAAAAAATAGAGATAGAAAAATGACTCAAACCATTAATGGTGACATAATGGTGTACACACACAAGAACACTAGTTCTAGTTTTCATATGATGAAATAAAAAATGTATATAATAATGAAACATTAAAAATAATTATTATGATATATATATGTATGTGTGTGTTTTTATAATTTATATTGATAATTTATATCATTATTACAGTAAATGTAAAATTGAAATAAAAAACAAATCAAATCACATCTTAGAGATGGTTATCCATACGTATGTATGTTAGCCATTGTCATTTCCCAAAAGATTAGATGATAAAAAGGTAGAACTGATATTATAATTATATAATTATAATTATATATTAAATATAATATATAAAACATAATCCCATCATACTATCCATCCATAATATATGATAATAAGAATGAATTATATCACTATAGAAAGATGGTATGTCGTATATACGGATGAGCGATGCATTCCCTTCATATTTGATGGGAAAGACGATGTGATATAACATCTTAAAAATAAAAAGAATGTAATATTAAATTTATTATTCTGAATTAATCATTTTATGATGAATATCATATATTTAGAGATGGTAATCGAGTGTAGAAAAATAATGTGATCGGTTAGAGTGATTACATATTTTTTTTAAAAACTACTATAGATATCATCTATAGAGATCACAGGCCTGTGTTATTGGAATGGAATCAAATATATAATGTCGTATATGTATTTAATAATTTATTTTTTTAGAATATGGTCGAGATATAAATATCAATTTGGCATAATGAACTGAGGTAGGAGGTGTCCATTTAAGATTTCTGTGAGGGGCACATATGTAATTTCTCAAAATTTTATTTTATAAAAAATTAAATCTAAATTAAAATAATTGTTAATTGAAAGGGAGTATAATATTAAGTGGAATAGGGTCTTAATCCCATGAAAATAGATTTGAGACACTTTTTAGTTTAATTTTAAACATTTTTACTTCTTTAACCATTAGATAACCAATTTTAATTGTAACTAAAATAACAAATTTTTCTATTTTAAATGTTTGAAATTTTACATATAATTTAAAAATTGGATAATTAATTGATCATTTGTGATATTGTAGAGATAAAAATATACTATTTTCCTTAGTTATAATTTTTATTATTTTTATATAATTATATAAATCAATTTTTTCATATAATATATTTTGTGTCAATTTTAAATTGATATCTTTTATTAAATATTATAAAATAAATAAAAAAATGTAATTTTATGAAAAAATATTTTAATACATCCCAAAAATATAACTGTATTTTTTTAAATTCACTTATGACCTTATGTATCTCAAAATTTAATACTTTCAATATTTTCAATATCATTTATTTGGTTTTTTATTTATTTAAATAATTAATGATTTAGTGTTGTAAAATCAATAATGAAAAATATATCATCATTAAAAATTAATTAAAATAACATAATGAAGATAAATATTTTATCTTTAAATTTTTTAATTTTATGAGAATATTTTCTCAAGATTACCACATGTTAATATTATTGAACTATTTAAAAAATATTATGGAATGTTTGAATTTACATTAAATAAAATATTTTATATGTCATAATATAAAACAAAAGGCTGTTAAATATCATATATTTAATAATTCAAATTATAATTGTTGATAAAAAATTATTCAATATGTTTTAGGTGAGTTTTTGAGTCATTTTGATGTTCTTAACATTTTATTTTTTGACTTTCTTAAAATAATTTTTAATGAATTTTTTGTTCCGTTTTCATGAAAAATACCTCAATGTTTCATATAAGTATATATAAATTTAAAACTAAATTAATGTCATAAAAATAAATTAATTCGGCTCAATATAATTCTTTATAATCATTCATTACTAATTGTTTAACCTATATGAAAACATGCATTATATTTAAAACTAATAGAGTGACATTTTGTCTGTTCCTTTGATTTAAATAATATATATGTCATTTTTCTGGAAATATTTTCAATAAAGGCTCATTGAATGGGTATTAATGGAATAATTTTATACATGAAATAATAATTAAGATAAATAATTATTTTTTTACAACTTAGTTTTAACTCATATCAACCCAATTTCCCTTTTATATAGGTAATGATAATTATAGAGGTTACACATTATATTGACTAATCACAAAAGGGATACGTTTTCTAAATTTTAAATTCATGATTCCAATTAGGAATTCCTTGTTTTAAAAATAAAAAAATATATGTGGAATAATTAATTTAAAATTACATCAAAAAATGCAACAAATTTTTTTCCACCAAAATACCGTATTTATATATATAATTATTATTATAACAAATTAAACCATGATATGTATTTCAATGAATATTATTGAGATATTAATTATATAATGAAAATAATTTCACATTGGATCAATTTTAAAATAAAATAAAACATTTCAAATTGATAATATTAAAATACATCTTTTAATAAAAATCATTATTTTTCGATAAACAAAGAATGATAAATATTTTTTAAAAAATCCAAAAAATTTACATATAGCTAATTTTTATATGATGATTTTTTGAAATTGTATTTTTAATATTTACATACATAACATATGTTAGTTATAATATTTTCATAATAAAACACATTTTTTATGAAATCATATATTTGAATCATAAATTTAAATTTCCAAAAAATGAGTACTAATTTGATATGTATTAATCATATTTTTTTACTAATTAGTTACATTATATATGTATATTTAACAATTTGATTGAAATTATTTAAACCCACTAATTTAGAGGATATGATATAACTATCACATTATATTTTAATAATGTTACTGGGTTCATTTAAAATTGATGTTTCATGAAACATAATATATTGAAGAAATAAAATTATTTAAAGAGAGATATCTAAAAAAAATATTTTCGTGTTACAATTTAAAATACACATAACCATTTTAATGTGTCTTGTTCCACTTTTGAACTTGGTATTAGGTACCATGTGACAACATGGTAGATTAATGAGAGAATATTGATGAGTATATAACATTTACTTGGGCATGAATGTATTGAAGTGTGTATGTATGGATTATTTGAGTAGGTTCTCAAAATTATATTTTAAATGTTTTAAAATATTTTATATTATATAAAATTGAAAATATTTTTGGATTTTGATATAAATTTGTTTTAAATTATTAATATTGTTTTCAATTAATTGGGCTAACACGTCCTTGTCCAAGTGGTAGGATTTGAGATATTTTTTTGGGGAAATGATATTGACTTTAAACTCAACTTCTTCTTCAGAACTATTTTTCATTTAAATATTCTCTCTATTGAGACATAGGAAAGGGAATATATCACAGTTATTTGGTGATTCTCAATGACCCCATTTTTCATTTATAGTTTAGTTATATCTTGGATCATTTATGGAGTTCATGGGTTGATTTCTTCTCAGTCTCATTTTGTGTTATTATTTCTTTTTTATTCATCATGTACAATGATTTGGTTTTTGTTTTTGGTAATTTTGAGTTTATTCTTTACTCATTCATCAGATAAAGGTATTTTTTCTATTGTATTTTTATTTGGATGATTGTCTTTCCATGGTTAAATCATCCATAAAATTTTATTAAGGAACGTGGCAATTATTTCCAACAATTGGTTTATTTGGGATGCCACCTTTGTCTTGTACCAAAAACTCATCTCTTAACTACAATGGGTTAGGGGACGGATTTTACAAATTGTTTTTGTTTTTGTGATACTAAGTTATCATTTTTTTCATTCATGGAGTTTGAAATTGTATCAATCGTGATAATTTTATTTGTTTATTAGGATGGTATCAAGGAGTAGGATTGTATTAAAAATGAAATTTAATGAATAAAAATTCTTAAAAACTATTTTTATACATAACATCATATTACCGTGTAGTTTGGGTACATTAGTTGTATTAGAAACATCTAGGTTTGTTTTTACCTCTTTATCCCAGATTTTATCGATGATAGTTTCAGGGAATGAATTAATAGAAGGAATTTACACTATGGAATCATTATTAAATATAGAATTAATGATTTATGGGTTTTCTATGAAGTAATACATTATAAAAAATGATGAAATTGTTTTTAAATGATATGATTTAATGAAGTATTGAATGGGGTAATTTGAATATTGTTTAATTGGTTTACTATGTATAAATATATTCAGTAAAGATATGTGGTGATATCTGTAAATGTTGTAAATTTAATCGATAATATATTAGATTAAAATGTGATGGAAAAAATGATGTTCCTTTTGGTTATATAAATTGGCACTCGGTAGGCAGCATATGAACCAAAAATATTAGGTGGCTATAGATATGGTGGTACCTAAGCCACATGTGATCCAATAGTTGGTTGAAAGTAATTTCATGGATTTTTAGGCTGTGTATAGTGGAAAAAAGAAATGATAAACCAATATTATTTGTTAATTTTTTTTAGTTCCAATGGAAAGTTATACTTATTATTAGAGGTAGATAATATTAAAAACTTACGTGCTTCTAAAAATGATGAATTGAATATTGGATTTCTGTGGAACACCAACTAGTAGTTTAGTATAAATTTGACCAAGGAACATCCTTGGAGGATTTTGATGAATTATTATAAAACAATTATATAATCAAGGACTCATAGTTTCTATAAAAATAGGATTCATTATTTCAAATAAATATAATCAATTTACAATAGAATAAGAAACTAAATTTAGGAATTTACCTCTCATTTAAATACAATTAAATGTAAATTAATATTTTAAGGAACATATTTTTGAGTCGAGGATAAAAATATATATTAGATAAATGATTTATTTTTAATATATAATGTATTTTATATAGATTTCCAATAGTGTGAAAGCAATTGAATTATACATCTTATGAAACAAGGTTGTAGGAAGCATGGTTAATCATACAAGAAGTCATGGGAACTCCAATTATGGTAAAGAGTGGTGGGGGAAACATATTATCAATGGGGTAGTTTCTCTTATAATCAATTTATTTGATTGATTTACTTTCATTCTTGAATAAAGAGTCAGACATGATGTTTTGAATTGTGTATTTTTAGCACAGGTAGTGATATTGTATGGAAAAACCAAGGGTATGTCTTAATTGAAACCACATTGGAAATAATCAACTCTATTGGTGATGTGATTCATGGTTTTAGGCTAGAGACACATCTCCTACTTATCAGATGTCATATGATTTGATGGGATGATTAAAGCCAAATACTTGTTGTTACAATACTTGAGTGCGCAATGAATATTCTCAAAACAACCTGACTAATTATCCTATGCCATATCATCAAGGAAAAAAAAATCAAACAATAACTTATATAAAATTCCATGTAGAAAAGAACATGATCATGGATGATCAATTGTGTCCTCTGATGGTGATTCATATGATAAATTTTAATTATAACGAAATGAAATAATTTTTAGAATCAGTGCATTGACCTTTTTTTTATGATTCTCTTGTTTTTTATCTTTTAAGATTATATGATTAGATGATTCCGTCTATTTTTGAACCCTAAAAACATTTTGTATTAAAAAAGTGTTGATCATTGAAATTTTCAGTGCACATGAAATTAATCGGTGGGAATTAGTTGGTATTGGAGTTATCTATTCGATATATATATGGTTATGAAATGAATTTGGGATTAGATTGGTTGACGATCTCTATGTCCCATAAAGGTTAGTTTTAAATCACCTGATGGAGATAGGGATCTCTCAAAATAAAATTGGGTAGTCGATGAATGAAGGGAATGACACCTGTTATAGATGGTTTGATCTATCTACTTATATTTAATAATATTTTCATCATAATTGGTTAATTAGATCGGGAATATACATTTTCCCACCCTAGTGGATAGGTTATTTGATGCTCCACCCAAAAGACAATTATATTTCATAATGAATCTATTATCGGGATGCGACACATATAAAAACCTTATTATCAGATGAACTTGGTAGAATTTAGGGTATTAATGGTATGATTAGAAGAGTTGGAAGGCAAAGGGTTTATTTAGATGTGTATTTCTATGTGGGATGTATTTGTTCATTTAATGGGGAAGGGGAATATAACTCATAAATGTTTTTTGGAAAATTGTATGCACAACTAAGCTAGGATAATGAATGAACACACTCTTATAATAATAAATGACCTATTTTATGAATTGAATGGATCATAGTGGTTCCTTTAAATTGACATTTTTTTGGGATATCACCAAATACAGGATCAAAAATAGGTTATTCTAAAGAAAAAATTTATAAAATAATATACCCATTATGATTTTTCTGTTATGACTTTTGGTTTTATAAATCCTCCTACAATAATAATGTCCTTAATAATTTAGGTACCTCAAATGTACCTGGTCTCTAAAAATTTTATTTCGTTGATGATATACTAATGTATTCTAGGATAAAGTATGATCATGGATAACACCTATATATTGTTTTAGGTGTCTTGTTGGATAATCTTATATTTTCTATGTTTTCAAAGTGTGATAAAAGGATCAAGAGGTATAATTACTCAGCCATTTCATCTCTAAAAAATTATTTCCTAATGATCCAGAAATGATAGAATATATTATCATTTAAAATCCATCAAATAATTTCATAGAGATACATAGTTGTATAGTATTTGGGGGATAAAATAGATGATTCATATGTAAAATTTCACATTTGAAATCATGAGTGAATTATTTGATGAGGTAATGACATTCATAATAATGGAACAATTAATTCTTGAAATCATTTCAATAGTTTTAGGTTCATGTAACATTAGAACATATCCATTTATTTCTAGAGTAAATACCGCGAATTGTGTTTTATTGTGTTTCCTTGGGATAATAGTTGGGATGTTTCCTCAAATAGGTTGATCATGTTATGAATTACGGTTCTTAGAAATTATTGTTTCATTATAATAACATCCCCATAGGACATGGAATTACATTATGTAGTCCATACATTGATGACCTATGGTAATCACATATTTGGTGATAAATTTATGATGTTTATGGATTTTTGGAGTTTGAAACATATTTTCTCTCAATGATATTTGAATCTAAAGAAATGAGGATGGATGTAATACATCAAAATTTTCAACTATGACATGATTAATTCATAGGGTAATGGATGTTCAGTGGAACAAGAATTAAGTAAGAGTTTCTTTTATAGATTTTCTATTGATGCTAAAAATTATTGTAATAGGATGTTGGTTATTGATGACTTGCATCATGATTGTATCGAACAAGGTTTTGTTGTACTTTTCATTGTAATTTATTTTTTCCATATATTTATGATGAAGTTAGAATGGATTATCTATATAATTCTTAATGTGTATATATTATGTCAAAACTCATTGTTGTAGAGACCATCATAAGATAAAATCTGAATGGGAGTCTTGTTTTATGGATTAAAGAATATGTTATGGTAACTTTGGTTTGGATGGATAAAATTATTAAATCATTCGACCAATTTAAATGGAAAATTCTTCAATGAATTTACAATATGTATAGATAAATTAAAACACTGTTTTGGTTGGTTGGACTAAAATTGTAGTGGTAGATTGTGGTTTTAGTATCCACACTTGATTGTAGGTCAAGGATGAACCCCTAATATATTGTAGGCATATTGAAGTCAATAACAATTCCATGTGTATGTGTGGTTTGGAAGAAAAGGATTTTGAGACATTATTACTGAAAACAGTTTGAAAACAACAATCAATATTGGTAATTGTGGATCATCACATTACGTGAGGTCATGTTATCACAATTTATGGATCACATAGAGTGGAGGAGTTTTCCAAAATCTATATCATTGAATTTGTAATGATTCATGGAATTCCAATATTAATTATATATGATAAGGAAAAAGGTTATTGTCTTATTCATGGAAATCCATTTTGAAATACCTTGTAATTTATTAGATTACGATTACTTCCTAACATTCCTATATAGTTAGAAAATATGATTGAAAAATTCCTAATTTGAAGGACAAGTATAGAGATTTTTAATGGATTTTGGTAAACAATTTTAGGAGCACAAAAAATTTCTGGATTTCCAAAATAAACGAAACATTGGTTGTCGATAGATATTTGTTCTTTTTAATCATAATATATCCAATCTTGTCAGTTTATCCATTTTTAGGTTGAAATATGTAACAATTCAGGGGAATGACCCATCCATGTGCAAGATACAAATAATGGTATTTCGATTATTAGAGAAAAACTATAAGAAATAGATTCATTAGATATCATATGTAATCAAAATTGATTGTCATTGTCCTTTGATGTGTGTAATCATAGTTTCTTGAGCATCCATACATGGAATGGGCTTCATCATTTGGAAATAAGGGTATGTTATATCCTTGACACAAAGTTCCTTTTGAGACAGTTGAATGAATTAGTGATATGGAATATTAGTTACAATTTCCACCAGGGATTAGTTAATTGCATAACATGTTTCACATAACTCATTTTAATAAGATTCAACCATATCCTAATAATGTGATTCAATGGGATCACATTAACCTTTAGTTGGATGCTATTCTAATTTATGATTGGATTCAAATTTTATATAAGAATTGGAATGTATTTCATGTGAAAATAACTGATGTAGTATTGGTTTTATGGAAAAATTTTCATCTTCAATAATAAACAATGGAGCTCGATAAGGAAATGGTGGATAAATACCGAAATATTTTCCATAAATACAGGGGTTTTCTAAATTCATGGGATGGAAAGAAAAATTTTGGGGAGAATGTAACACCCAATATATCAAGTAAATGACTTTTTTTGAATATTTTTTATATATAATGATCAAGATAGTTTTTAAGAGGATCGGATGATTTGTTCCTTGATAAAGATGTTTTTTGGAGGCACACAGTTTGAGCATGGTAAGTAATAAAATCTTCACCCCTTCGACATGGTTAATGTACGGTTACTAAAAACCATACAGAATTCCATATGATACAATGAATGATTGGATCAATGGTAATGGCATGTTTAGTGCACAACTGTTTTACGAGACTTTCTAATCTTGTGATTTGTTGAAATATGAATGTAGCACTACATGGTTGGCACGTGTTCTATTAAAGTGTGTGGTACAATCGTGTAGTGTATAGTTATAGATACAAAATATTGGGATATTACTATAATTATGTTTCATGACCACATCTAATTATATATTACTTCATAATACCAAGAATTAAGATGTGATTCTATTTGATACAAGAGTAATTTTCAGATGATTCATAGCCCATTAGAGGTATAGATTTGACAATTATTTTCACATATTTTCCATTCTTCTTATATTTAATCTCTACCTCCCTTTATGAACCTGTGATAAATTCCAATGGGTTTAAATCCACGATTTTTAATGGATTCATGATGAGAAAAAAATGAATTGAAACTATAACTGGGAATGTAATGGTTATTCCTGATCATATCTAGAGAATTTTTTTAACTATTATTTATTTTCTACAACTATTGTTATATATGTTTATTTTATATGAACTACACTTGATTAAAAGATTAAAAATTTATTTCTTATTAATATTTTTCTAGAAATGATTCTGACTTACTAGTTTGAGTCATATTTTAATCATATTTAGTGATAGTTTAAATAAATTTTAGAAATTGGATTATTTTGTGGAAAATAATATTTAATGATAATTTTCAAATAAATATTTTTAAATTATGGTTTTCATTTGATAAAACTAAATCGGTTGTTAAAATTTCATAAAAAATAATACTATTATGTGAAATGTATTGGTATGTGTTTGGACATACATGATTTATGTGGGATCATTTTCATTAGACGTGACCCGATAGAAGTGGAATCAACCATTGAAAAAACTGGTATTGGTTAATTTTTGATGAATTTTAATATAGACATGTAACCACAAATAATTATTTAAATATCACCTAGGAATTCATGTGTGAATGTGTGGCTGATTGGAATTATCGAAATTGTATGAAAAACATGATTATAAATTTCGGATGGGATAGTTATATTTCATTCTATAAAATACAATTTTGTCTTTGACATAAATTTTATTCAATGATAGAATGATTATTATATATGTTGTGAAAACTGTTTATTATCCTAGTGGCATGAGATGTGAAGCCATTGTAGAATCCCATTGCATTTTGATAAAACCCATACTTGGGAACAATTGTTGGTTTGATGATATCCTCTATCGATGCTCATGTAACAAAAATATATATTACAATGTTATTTTTGATTCATGATATGTTGTGAATGGACTACTGATATAGAGCTCAGAGTTGTTTTGAAGTTTCTAGGTTGATTTCACCATAAATTATTTTAAATTTTTTTTCGTTTAGTATCTATCTATACTCCTCTATGATTGTTTTTTGTTCATGTTTTATTTTTTATTTAATCATGAATCATATATTGGTTTTAGGGATATGGTATTTTTTGGTTGGATGTATTTCTTTCTAAAGGAAAATCATCCCTAAAATGATAATGATTGACATTGAATTTATTTTCATCATATTCTATCAAGGGGGTGTCACATAAGGCCAATATCACAAGCGCACTATTCCAAGAAAGTGTATGTTGGGTGGTATGTTACATAACATGTCTACACCATATTCCCAAAATCACTACATTACGAGTATTAACTATAGTTTGAATATTTCTCCCTAAAACATATGTATTATCTAGGGTTTTGTGCCTAATATATATTCCCAATATTAAATTTCAAATTTGAAATTTATTTCCTTCAAATGTTTTAGATACATTGGTAATTTTTCTTGTCATTATTACAAACATCTCTATTAGTATAAGATTTAGTTTTAGAGGTTTAAACATTAAATATTTCTAGATTTTCAACTCTTCATACCTTGAATGCAAAAATTATATTCCTGTATTATTTTTCCTTCTAAAAAAAATCATCAAAATTAAAATCCTATAACGATAAATGTTTCTATTTCATATTAGCATTAAAAATATTATGATATTCAACTATTTTTGTAATAGAGTTCTTGAGACATATCTTCATTATTCAGATAATGTATGTTTTTATAGAACATGATCAAATTCTTATTAAATAACATTCATTTTTTCTTTATTCATGATTATTAAATTATAAATTTCTTCAAGAAACATCTCCAAATATTCAATATCATTCATAATTTTGGAATTATATTAAATAAATTAAATATGATTGTATGTTGAATCATTTTATATCATCATTTTCATGTTCACGATCTCAAGTATTATAATATATTCATGATATTATACAACTCTACCTTAAGTATAAACTATCGATGAGTATCCTTTTATTTTTCAAGGTCACTTATTTTATCAGTGATGAGAATTTCATCATTATAATTTTAAAGAATCAATTGTACAATATCATAATTAATGTAGTTTTAAGAATCGTTATCAGTGTAATCTTATTCCTCATACATAGATAATAAAATAAATTTATTTTTCTATAGTAGATTTTATCATTTTCCATAGAATATGAATTTATATTATGTACCTACAAATTTAGGGATGATATTTAATATCTAACATCATTATTATATTATTCATCCGTTTTTTGAGGAAAATGTTATTGGAAATTTAAAATATTTTCACAAAAAATAAATATTGGTAAAATTCATTTAAATATTCTAATGCCTCTTTTCACATTTTTAGTAAACAAAGTAATAAAATTATAAATTTATTAACATGTATCTTTTTTGTGGTACAGTCACATGATTCTTCCTCTATTATGTCTTTATAAGATTTTCTTTTATTGGTGGATGCAAAAGAGATTTCTCAATCTTATTTATCCTTTGTTCCTATGTTCTATTATCTTCCCATATAAAATGCGATGAGAGTTATATATTGATCATCCTATGATATGTTTTCAATATCTCTATCATCTAAGGGTCAGTCATGGGCATAAAATTTATCTGGAATAATTAATATTTTTTTTGAAATGGTTGAATTTTCTAACCACTTAACAATGGAAACTTATGGTAAAAAAATTATAATTTACCCTTGTAATGATGTCAAAAACATATTAATTACCATCCATTGTAATAGAAAAATTATCTAATATTTATTTTTGAACCATATAATTATTAAATTTGATATTTCTATTGTATATGTTCATTAATATAATCTATATTTTATATACATTAAAATTCCTTTGACTCTAGTGAAATAATTGATGATATTGTAGAAAAATAACATTTCAATCCTTTCGATCAATATCTATATTTTTCATACCTCCAAACATAAATAGAACATATTCTAGTTGATGAGGGAAATCATTTTTAATTACCTCCTATAAATAATAATTACTGTATATAAAAAATAAAACATTATACACTTCCTTATCTAATATTTTTTCCCATATGAGAGAGGAATCCACCCATGAATTCCAATGTTTTGAACATCTATGGATGATTTTAATTTGATAAAAATTTTTAAAATGAGAAAATTAATGGATAAAACATTTTATACCACTTGAAATGGAAAATTTGGATCTTTGTGATCACTAAGTGTTGGACGGGATTAATCAACGGTGTTATTTTTATAGTTTTTATATCTTATGAAACAACGTTCATAAATTATAAGTGTGATATGAATTAACTACAACACCATAAAAAAGGACAACAATAGGAAAATAGGTATTTATAATTTTCACTACTCACTAAGAGTAACTAGTGATTTACATATTTGGAAGTAGTCACAGAGCACATGAACCACTAGAAAATAATCATTTCACGTGGTATCAATAAGATAAGGGAATCCTTTCTAATTCAAAATCACTATAGATAAGTTATAGGGAATGTGATTCAGATATATATAAATTATATTAAATAGTTTTTTCTATTGATATATGAAACTTTACCAAAGGATTCAATTTTTTATAACCATGCATCATGAAAATCCATCACAGTTTCCCCTCCTATAATAAAATATTATTACTCCTCCCATTGTTTTCACAATATAGATAAATAAAACCTCATTGGACTTCTTTTTTAATATGACCATTCTTGAAACTATTTTCCAATATTTTATATATATTTTTCAATATAATAAACTCTAGTTGGTGTTTTCTATAATATATTATATCTTTTAATAACCTTTTGTCTAATTAACTCAGAATATTATCCATCTGATACCTCTTATGAAAATTATTACACTATATTTTAAACTATTTATCCAATATCTTTTCCCACCATCTATCTTATACCAGATGATTTAAAGACTTCAACCAGCATTCACTATGATGATTCCATATTACAATATTTTTCTAATCATCTTTTGTATTCTTTAGTGAATTCACTAACTTCTATAAATTCCATAAATATATCATCTTAATGACCTCATTTATATAATAATTATTAATTTTTAATTTCTATGAAATTAATAAACATTATTTAAAAATTCCAAATCAAAATTTTTTTTTCATCATGTTTGAATTCATCCTATATCATTACCTCATATAATTATCCTACATTATAAGATATTCCCATCAAAACTGGTTCAAGGGTTCTCCCAAAAACATCCATAGAATTGTGTTAATATATTTATTCATTTGTTTCGGATATTTTTAATGTTATTCATATAAATTTATTTTTAGCATATAAATTTTATAGAAAAATTGGAAAAATGATCTTTGTAGAACAATGTAAAAGGAACAATATTGGAACTCCCAAAATCATTAGAAATAAACCTCAAATAATTGGAATTACTCATCCTATATAAGGAGTATTAGCATGAGGTTTCCAAGATCACTAGATTGTTCTTGTCATGATCTTGAAATTGGTATTCCATATTTTCCCATGTCAATATAAATTCATATCTGTAAATTTTCCACTTATTGATTCTACATGAAAATATTTGATCTTTTTTTATTATCTAATACGAATGTTTGAAAATATTAGAAAAATGGATCAATATCTCATATATTATATCATCATATCCCTCTGATAGGATCGCATTGAAATTTTTATTGGAAATATATTCCTTCATGTTGAGAAGAAAAACCTTACATGCTTTATAATCTCCAAGGTGTGTTTCTGACCTCCCTACTATACCACAATTATGAACATCCTAATGTCCTATTCTAACCTCCACCTCGGTGGTAGTAAATTTCATAGATGATATGGTGACCATAGGCTTCTCAAGAATGGAATATTCCTTATGATACATTGTATTTCACTTTTTATGGACAGAAACTTTTATAGGAATATTTCCATAATTTATGTTCTTTAGGCTATTCTGGTAGAAAAAATTATTTATCAATCTTGTTCATACTCTAATGTTGATTTCGATTATGAATATTTATCACTATAGTGGTGTCAAACATAATTTACCAAATCCTCAAGATCCACCATTTCTATCTTTAGTGGAGTGATGTCTTGGTCCTTCTCAACATAACACATTTCCATCATTCTATATCTATCATTCCAGAGTATGGATCTTCTAACATCAAAAACCATTTATATATATCAAATCGTAAGATCACCTTCTTCTTGGAACCAACAAATCTCTCTTCTATCCTTCTTTCTAGTGACACACAATTATCACACATAATAGGTTCAAAAGTTAGAATTAGATTTAGGACATCAAATAACCGATTATATGGGTCACTAACAATATATGAATCCACAGTAACCAATAGTGTATTATTTCAAGGAGTCTACAACATACTCTCTACCTTGAAGGATAAATGAGCCTAAATTTCCATCATTCTATTAGTGGACATCTATTTTCCATTCCACCAAGTTCCCTTGACCATTTTAGTATAGGAGGTGCCTATTTTAGCCCTATGAAGAACTGTCCATGTCTCCTTCATGATGTAGTTATTTTTGACTATTCCTTTATTATCCAACTAATGAGATACCTGACCATCAAGGATATAATCCCTTGAAAGTTCCATGTACTCGCCAAAGATAACATTTTTTAGATCACTGCATCAATCAATTTTGGTACATTTCTTCTGATTAATGTTACTAATGTACACCAAATTTTTTCCATTTCAATCCATCCCCATGTACTTTTTCTAGTAATTGATCATATTCTCAAGAATAAAAATTGGATGAATCGTTTACCATAGACAAACACAATTAAATTTATCCCAATTAGGATTTATATCAATAATTACACATCCAATTAAGATCAACATTTTCCTTATTACATATGAACTCCAATGGGACCTTTGATAATGTAACGTCCCTCATCCGAATAACATTCCACTAGTGCCCCGGACCCGGTTGGTCACATGACCTCAAGCACATTTCCACAAACACCTGAGGCTATGGACTAGTAGTAAGGGCCCATGTCTGATAGTGGGGAAACTATTCCCTCATTTGTCAAAGTGTATCGTAGTGGAATACAAGAATAGAACATACAACAACAGCGGAAGAAGTAAAACATACATAACTTAAATGAACCACTGCAGTAATAAGAACCAGCGGTCATGTATATATTTCAGGATGCAGCGTGTCACTATTTTATGAAAATAACCAGAACATGTTTCACAACAGTACAATAAGATATAATGGAAGGTAAAGGTACATCAGAAAAAAAATAAAATATCTCACAGCATCACAAGCCTAATCTCGGTCCCATGCTCCCCTACACCTCAGCAACACTCATGTACCTGTATAGGGACCCTTTCCCTTATCCATACCTACAAAAAGATAATATGATTGGGCCAATGGAATTACCCAAACAGGGTGTGAGAAATGAATCCCAGTAGGCACCCACCAAAGATCTGTGCCCAACTATCAGCATAAATGTGCAACAACAGTGTGTATGGGTAGATGAAATAAATAATCAGTACTCAAAAGTAACAAACTTTAACAGTTATATTGCCATTTAAATATTCATTTAATCATTCAATAGCAGGAATACACCACAATGTATTTCTAATTAAACAATCTGTGTCATCAGGCATGCAAACCCTTACCCTCAGGTAAATAGAATCTAAACCCAAAGGAATCTTCCCACAGGCATATCGAATGATTCCCACAAGCTTACAAGGTGTCTCCCACAGGCATAGAATCTACTTCCCACAGGCAAGAAAGAAGTTTCCCTCGGGCTAAACAGAGCACTACCCACAGGCTAATCACAACACTGCCCTCAGGTTAAACAAGTAACCGGGTCATGACCAACATATAAACAAGCAATTTATATACAATTTTTCTCAAGGAAATTTAAGACATGCTAAAATTTATGGTATACCCTTGGGTAACCTTTCCAAACGGCTAAACAGAGGAACACACCCCAGGGGTGGTCTTGGATCCAAGAAGCGATCCCAAAATATAGTTATACATGTTCATTAAACTACCTATGCAATTCTAGGTATTTAATTATGCATGGCCTTAGCCATACGACGCTACATTCATGGGATCGTATCAATATGGTACAAAAATTCACCACAGTAGTTGTAAATAAACACTAGACCACCTACCGCAATTTCCAATGATCGATATACGCGAACAATGCTCCTTGAAACACCTGAAAATGATGTAGATCTAAGGTAAAAGAAAACTCGTTCAAATGTAAATAACTTCCTTTATAGGAATAATTGGTAAGAGCTACGCAAGGAGAAGGAATAACTCACCCGTGCGGTTCCAATAAGATCGAAGGAGGATGAATCAGATTCATGGTGTTCAATCGGGTGATATTCAAAGCTTTGTCCCCCCGCCTAAGTTATCCTTAAGTTTTGAGCCTTCCCTTTGAACAGGGGAGGCTACTGCCCATTTTATGCAAAAAACATTCTACACGGCGTGCACTATTGGGTACATGGCATTTAGTTTTCATTTTTTTACTGTTCCTTCGGTGGATTCTTGCCAGTGTGGCACTGTTCATATGTCGAGATGAGTACACGACGAGTTATAACTGAGTACATGGTGTGTACCACCACTCACATTTCCAGCATGGCTACACACCCTGTGTACTCATCCCACACGGCCAAAGTACACAGCGTGTGAAAAAGTACACAGTGTGTACCCACAAAATTTTGTATTTTTCCCTATTTTCATTATTTCTCCAAAACACATAAGGAAAAGAGAAAAGAAGAAACTTTTTCCTCAAGAATAAGAACTTGGTTCTTAGAAACATCCCCCCTTAATGAAATTCATCCCTGAATTTCCCTTCCAAGGGAGGTGAAGATAATGCTCAGAATTACTATTGACACTGAGCACGTACGTCAGTCTCCCACTCCGAGGTTTCATCCTGCACTTGGCCATGCCGTCATAGCACCAGTTCAAGAGGAAGTGACCAGCCTCGGAGAACCTTCATGCTCCTATCCACAATATGAATCGGATGCTCCTCAAAGGATGCATCTATCTAAAGCTCAACCTCCTCTATCTGAAAGACGTGACATGTGTCTGAATAATAGCGGCGCAACTGAGACACATGGAAGATGTCGTTCATGGCCTCGTACCTCTGTGGTAACTACAACCGATAGGAAACCGGTCTGACTCTCTCTAGAATCTCAAATGGCCCCACATACCTCGGTGAAATTTTACCCTATCTCTTGATCCTTCTAGGTCCCAACCTCAATGAAACCTGCAAGAAAACATGATCCTCGATCACGAACTCCAAGGGTCATCTGTGTTGATCAACTTTAAATTTCTGACAATACTGTGTAGTATCCATCCTCTTCTAAATAAATGGGACCTACTCAGAAGTCTCTTTCATGAGACGTTGTCCTAGTAAAGCAGCCTCACCTGCCTCTACCCAACAAAATGGTGATCGGCATGGCCTACCATATAAGGCATCATAAGGTTCCATCTCAACAGTTTCCTGAAAACTATTATTATAGGAAAACTCGATTTGGGGTATATGCTTCTCCTAGGATCCCCCAATGTCTAGGATGCATGCACGCAACATGTCGTCTAGCACCTGTATCGTACGCTCTGACTGGCCATCCACCTTAGGGTGGTAAGCTGTGCTCAGAAGCACCTGTGTACCAATTTCCCACTAAAAACCCTTCCAGAAACAAGATGTAAAACAGGCGTCCCTATCTGAAATGATAGAATGAGGAACCCCATGAAGACGTACAACCACTCGGATATACAACTTTCTGAGCTCATCAACAATGCATGTCACCTTGATTAACAAAAAGTGAGCTTCCTTCGTGAGTCTCTCCACAACAACCCACATGGTATCATTATCTCGAAGTGACCTCAGAAACCCAGTCAAGAATTCCATCATGACATCATCCCATTTCCACTCTAGAATGGGTAACTGATGTAACAGTCTGGCCAGCCTCTAATGCTCTACCTTCACCTACTGATAGGTGGAACATATCGTAACAAAACCAGCTACTTCTCTCTTCATACCCGACCACCAGTACTGACGTCTCAAGTTACGGTACAACTTGGTAACCACGGGATGAACTACCCCACATGAAGCATGAAACTCTGACAAAGCATTTTCATGCACGCTCACAAATATATTTATACTTATGAGCAGCATAGGGGCTGACCTAGGTTGTTCTCTTTAGGAGATTTTGTGGTTAATAAATCACTACTTCTAATTCAATTGTTTTATAATTTAATTAGTTATAATATAAAACTAAATGAATCTATGATTTAAGAGATGATAATGAAATATAGAGAAAAGTAATCATGCAATGCATAATGCAGACAGAATGAATGCAGACAAAATGATGTCAGAAAGAAAAGAGATATTCCCTATAGAATCACCCAGATTAATCTTTCATAATCTCATTATTAGTTTCAAATTTATTTAATAATCACACTCTATCATTTGGGTGAATATCCTCTTCTATATGTGGTTGTGAATATACAGTTCTCTCAATGATTTCTGAGAGACCGCACATCCACCTCCTCGATCGAGGGAAAATATTATAAAAGAGAGAGTTAAGTCTCAGGTGGAAAGTTGAGACACAATGGCACCTAACCACTAATATCCCACTTAACCTAAATCTAATTAAATAAGATAAAAATTAATATTAATTTTAAAATATTAGGGTTCAAACCTGGATTGATCCCCGGGGAAGTTCCTCGGGTTAGTTACTCATGATCACGAGTACAATAGATCGTAGTAGAGAATGACGGGGTGGAAGAACAAAAGATAAAAAAATGAGAATGAGATGAAGAAGCAAAGAGAAAATATATTAAAAATTCAAAATAGTATTACAATGGAATGAAATTATAAAACCATGAAAAATGGCCACACAGGAGTGCCAATTCATTGAGAAGGGGTGAGGATACGTATTTATAGGGATATGAGGTGAATGAATTCTCTAGAAAACAATCCTCCAAATGATGCCATGTGTATGTCTCATTTAATGGAAGAATTTGTAATAGGTTTATTCATAAAAGATGTTTCATAAGGGCTCCTCTGTTCACCCTCCAAATATGAGATTTATTGGCCATCATATGTAGGAGTTAAGACTTATTCCATCTGAGACATTTAATCTGTTAATTTGACTTGCCGAATTTTCAATTCTTCAACATCCTGTGACATTATTTCCCTCCAAACCGTAGATTTACACGTTGGATATTTAACAAATTTTTTTACACATGTACTCTTGAATCTCTGCACAAAATATTAGTCATGTTGCATGATGTTTTGTGAGGCTATGATTTTATTACCCAATTGAACTGCTTCTACCTGGGGAGATGTTTCGTCTTCCACTTGTTGTGAGAGTTCCCATAATATCTTAATGAGGATATTTTGACTTAAAATTCATCATGGACGTACCTTAGTAAATCATTTTTCCTTTAAAAATGGAATAAATTCATTTGAAGGTGTTTGTGCCGAGTAATCCATCAGTTAAGTCGGTGGGGCCCATTCTGTCCGCCTGAAAAACTCTTCAACTTCATTAAATTTTAACTACAACTAGATGATCGATTCAGCCCCTGGTCCAGAAGGTAAAAATGAAGAAAACTAAATATATATTGTAAAAAAATTTATTCATAAAATATGGATATATATTTAAGGAGAAATGACCAAAATACCCCTATGATGAAAATCTGTTAAAATTGAAGAATTAGGCCATTTTTGCGTTTTCGCTCAAAATAACATTAAAACATAAAAATATGACAATTAACCATACAATAACACTATGGTGGGATTATAAAAAATAAATTACAATATAAAATATATGAAAATTTGAGCTTCATCCCTCCCCCACACTTTAACTGTAATGTACCGGATTTTTCCATGTATTATTTTAATATTATTTGGGAATTAATTCGGGACCAGGCTCTGAGACGACGTGCAGTTCCGAGGGCAGGTGAGCTCGGAAAAAATGTTTGAATTTAATTTAATAATAAAATTATGTGGGCATGTAGTTTTAATAAAAAATTGAAATAACACCCGAATGTGTGATCAGATCAGAAATTTGAGGGCATCGTTGCGTTCGGAACAACGTCTTAGCCTTAAGCGAGGCCAAGCTTTGGCCGACACAGGCCGATAGTGAAATCTGGTTTTTGGACTTAACCATAATATAATATTTAATTAAAAATGTTTATTTAAATATTTTATGAAACAAAATCTTTTATTCTTTTAAATATAGATTTCACAGGGAGGGTCAGGGTTATAGTCCCCCTAACTCTGATTTCCTCTAGAGATATCTAGAGAAGACCTCCCGACGCGGCGACGATGTTCTTGACGATTTTCGCTGGTGACGACGACGTGGTAACCGGATATTCTCAAACGAATTCTTCAGATCCAGGTAGGATGTTTTTTTATTTCTTCCCCGTTTTTGATTTCCATGACGAACGCAGACTAATCCATTAATAGATTACCATGCGGATCGATCGTTCATGCAGGATGGGATATTTGCGGGAATCGTGGGGATTCGATTCATGAAATTATTTTGGTTTTCATTCAACCTTCTAACAGTGATGAACCAATATTGACACAAACATCGATCGAGGTTTGTCACTCTCTATTTTTTTTGTTTTTCTCTCCTGGTTCTTACGCGTTATTCGTGTGTATTCTATGTGTTCTTGGAGGAAATCAATCGTTACACATTCGTTTGTTGGCACAACGATATGAAATTCAAGATCCAACACCATGGCGGCCTAGTGGAGGTTTGATAGGGATGGCGGTGGACAAATCGATGGGGTTTGGAATTTCCATTCTTCAAGCGTTTTCGTGTGGATGGATCAGGACGCGCTATCAGGGCCGATCGGGAGCTCGAAAACAATGGAATCAATTTCTCAGGGGAGAGATGTCCCCAAATCTGGAGATTTGTGATGATCAAGCGGTTGGATCAAGATCCAGAGAATCCACTGAGGTGCGAGGAGGAAGATGACGCTTCAAGAAATTTCCCGACTACACGCCGTGTAGTATGGGTTACACGCCATGTGTTCATCAACGGGGTTACCTGGCATGTACTCTGGGAGTACTAGGACACGGGCAGGTTACACGGCCAAGGACATGTCATGTATAACCCTCCACGACAAGACCTGGTGAGATACAGGGGATACCCCCTGTACTGGTACACGGGCAGGTGACACAGACATGGGACGAGACCATGTACGGCACCTGGAAAGCGTACACGGAGCGAGCCCCGGGTGATCGGACACGACATGTATTTCTTCTAAACGTCGTGTAGTTGCTTTCTATCTGAAAAGCCGAATGACACGGGCCGGCTATACGGGAAGTACCCGGGGTCATGGAACACGGCGTGTACTTTTTCTACATGTTGGGTAGTTTAGTTTTACACAGCTTGGACGAATGACACGAGCCGTTTACACGGGCAGTACCCAGGGTCAAGGAACACGGCGTGTAACCATAATACACACCATGTAAATATTTCTTCATGGCATGACCCACTTGTCATCTGTGACTTGGACTAGTTTCCTTACGGTTCGTACCCTTGGTCTTTTTCCTGAAGGTTCTGGTATCATTTCCTTATACTGGATTATGATCCCTTCAGCAGGACTTCTTGAATAGAGTTGTTGGAATCCCCACTGTGAGACTTAGAGCCGGATCCTCTATTCAATCTTGGAACCCTAGGTAGTGTTCTTGGTATAGACGTGACCAACTTTACCTGGGCGCCGATCCTTTACTTAGCGGATTAGCTCAACCTGAGTTGTCAGAATCACCCCATGACATGGCGGTGATCCTCATCCGAGCATCATGTTCTCTAGTACATGTGGAGTGTGTTCCCTCAGAATGAGTACTTTGCGTTTCTATCTTCAGCCCTAGGAGTGTGTTCTCATAAATATGTGCTTAGTAGAATCTTTTAGGAGGATACTAGTGGCATTATCATGATGGTCGTTTGTGTATGAGTATATCTAGATATTCTTCTGGTATGTTCTATACACATATAATGTGTGGAGATGACTGTGTCTTTCCATTGTGGTATTTCCCTTGTTGTATTTTCTTTTTGGTTTCGGGGTGTCCTGCTGGGTATTGTTATACTCACCCCTACATGGGATTTTCCCGAAAATGTCATGTCTTGTGCAGACGAGCGAGCCTTTGACAGGATTCTAGGTGGACTAGGACCAGATGGTGCTCAGTGAGATCAGGGGGGGCTGAGGTGTGTTCCTACGGCTACAGATTGTGGTCCCAGAACCTTTATTTACAGGTTGGACTTTATTACAGACTTTTTTCGGTGTGCTTGTGCTATGGAACTAGATATGGTGAGAGATACTAAAAAGAATGTGCAAGTCATCCAGAAGCGGATTAAGAATTCACAGAGTCGGAAAAAGTCTTATGCCGATAAGAGGCGGAGGCCCTTGGAGTTTGAGGAAGGAGACCATGTGTTCCTTCGGGTCTCATCTCGATGGGGATTGCAGAGATTTGGCCGAGGTATCAAGCTATCTCTGAGGTTCCTTGGCCCTTTTCAAATTCTGAGTACTGTTGGTGAGGTGGCGTATCGCTTGGATCTACCTCCTTTGATGGACCAGGTAAACAACGTCTTCCATGTGTTGTAGCTACGAAGGTACGTGCACGATCCATCGCACGTTATCGACTAGGGTGATATGGACATCGATGAAGGGCTGACCTTTGCAGAGTAACCAGTAGAGATCGAGGATCGATAGGAGAAGATCCTTTGTGGATGATCTATTCCCTTGGTGTGTGTCCGGTGGCAGAACATGAATCTCCAGGAGAGCACGTGGGATTGTGAGGCTCAAATTCGCTTGTAGTACCCACATCTTTCTCATTAGCTCTTTTTTAGGCATTTCAAGGACGTAAAATCCCTAAGGTGGGTGTGATGTAATGTATCATATTTTCCATGTATTATTTTAATATTATATGGTATTTAATTCAAGACCAGGCTCTGAGATGGTGTGCTATTCTGAGGCCTGGTGAGCCCGAAACAAATGTTTGAATTTAATTTAATAATTTAATTACACGGGCGTGCAGTTTTCCTGAAAAAGTGTAATAACTCTAGAACGGGTGATCAGATCATAAATTTGGGTGCACCATTGTGTTTGGAACATCTTTTTTGCCTTAGGCGAGGCCTATCTTTGACTGGCAAAGGTCGATAGTGAAATCTGGTTTTTGAACGTAATCGTAATAAAATATTTTATTTAAATCCTTGATAAAACAAAATATTTTATTCTTTTAAATAGAGATTTCACAGGGAGGGTCAGGGTTACAATCCCTCTAACTCTGATTTCCACTGGATAGCTCTGGAGAATACCTCCCGACGTGGTGATTACATTCTTGGTGATTTTCACCGATGGCGATGACGCGGAAACCAGATCATTGCCAATGAACGCCGTGGATCCAGGTTGTATGTTTGTTTGTGATTTATTCCCGTTTTTTATTTCCATGATGAACGAAGCTTAATCCACGAACATATTAGCCCGTAGATCGATCGTTCTTGCAGGATGGGATATTTGCGGGAATCGTGGGGATTCGATTCTTGAAATTATGTTGGTTTTCATTCAACCCTCTAATGGTGAGGAACCAAGATCGACACGAACATCGATCGAGGTTCGTCCCTCTCGATTGTGGTGTTTTTATCTCTTAGTTCTTACGCATTCTTCGTGTGCATTCTACGCGTTCTTGGAGGAAATCAATCACAGCACATTCGTTTTTTGGCTCAATGATATGAAATTCAAGAGCCAACACCGATATGGACTAGGGAAGGTGAGACGATGACGACGATAGACAAATCGATGGGGTTCAGAATTTCGGATCTTCGAGTGTTTTCGTGCAGATGGAACAGGATGCACTATCAAGGCCGATCGAGAGCCTGAAACCGACAGAATCGGTTTTGTAGGGGCGAGACGACCCAAAATCTAGAGTTTCCTGTTGATCGCGTGGTTGGATCAAGATCCAGAGAATCGGCCGAGGTGTGAGGAGGAAGAAATCATATCTAGAAATTTCCCAACTACAAGCCATGTAGTATAGGCTACACGGATTGTGTTCATCAGCGGGGTTACCTGGCGTGTACTCTGGGAGTACACAGACAGTGGTAGGGAACACGGCCAAGGACACACCGTGTATACCCCTCCCATGCCAGACCAATCCAATTACATGGGATACACCGTGTACTGGTACACGGGCTGGCGACACGGACACAGGCAAAGACCATGTACGGGCACCTGGCCAGCGTACACGAAGCGAGCCCCAAGTGCTTGGACACAGTGTGTACTTCTTCTGCATGCACTTTAGTTTCTTTCTATCTGATAAGCCGAATGACACATGCCGGTTACAAGGGTAGTACCCAGGGTCATGGAACATGACATGTACTTTTTCTACACGTCATGTAGTTTAGTTTTACATAGCTTGGATGGATGACACATGCTTGTTACACGGGCAGTATCTGGGGTCAAGGAACCCGGCGTGTAACTGTACTTCACACCGTGTAACTATTTATTCCTGTCTTGAGCCACTTGTCTTCTGTGACTTGTACTAGTTTCCTTAGGGTTATTACCCTTGGTCTTTTCCCTGAAGGTTCTGGTATCATTTCCATATTCAGGAGAATGATCCCTTCAGTAGGACTTTGTTGAATAGAGTTGTTGGAATCCCCATTGTGAGACTTAGAGCTGGATCCTCTATTAATTACTAGAACCCTAGGTAGAGTTCATGGTATCGACATGACCAAATTTACCCGGGCGCTGATCCTATGCTATGCGGATTAGCTGAGACATAGTTTTCGAAATCACCCCATGGCTTGGTCGTGATCCTAATCTGAGCATCATGTTCTCATATTACATGTGGAGTGTGTTCTCCAGGAACGAGTACTTCGCGTATCTCTCTTCAGACCTTTGAGTGTGTTCTCCTTGTTATGTGCTTAGTATAATCTTCGATCTGGATCCTAGTGGCGGTATCACGATGGTCATTTGTGTATGAGTATATCTAGATATTCATGTGATATGTTCTGTAGACATATACTGTGTGGAGTTGATTGTATCTTTACATTGTGGTATTTTCCTTGTTGTATTTCCTTGGTGGTTTTGGGGTGTTCTACTGGGTATTGTTATACTCACCCTGCACTGGCTTTGACCACACATGTCGTGTCTTGTGCAGACAAGCGAGCCTTTGACAGGATTCTAGGTGGACCAGGATCGGACGGTGCTCAGTGAGATCAGGCGGGCCGAGGTGTGTTCCTATGACTACAGATTGTAGTCCCAGTACCTTTCCTTACAGGTTGGACTTTGTTAGAGACATTCTTTTGGCGGGCTTGTTCTTTTGGACCAGGGTTTTACACTGGTTGTACTTTATTTCCTGTCGTACTCTGTAGGTTGATATTTTTATTGTATCCATGCATTTCAATTTTTAGTGGTTTTTACTTTTCAGTTTTGTGGGCTTGGAGATGTATGTGCGTGTGTACAGGTTTATAGACAATGCCTCCCATGTTATTAGCATGCCTACTCGGTGCTAGTCACCAGCCCCTGGAATATTGGAGGTGGGCTTGGGGAGTTACGGCTCAGGACCCACTAGGATAGGTCGTGACATAAACATTTCACTCCTGGGAAATCATCTTACATCCAAATCAAATTCCACAAAACAATAAAAATTGAGAAAATATCAATGAACTAATCCAAAATAGAAGTCGATCATGTATCATATATGAAAAACAAGCCTATCTCATTTTTATTAGAATCATTAAAATTTGTTTAACCTTATAAATCAATCCATGGCCAAATCACAACCTACCTCACATTGAATTTTATGTCACTCTTCATGCAAGAGAAACTGAATCTATAGTTATACTCATACATGAAAATCGCATGTATCACCATAGGTTTGTGAAAATTCTCATTTCTCCACTGCATGAAACAATAAAATGAATTTAATCATGATGGCTTTAATTATAGGTTCAAATGATTCAGTGGCGTAGGGTTGGTAGGAAAATGATTGAAAATGTTTCAGGCTAAAAAGAGGAGGTTGGAATTTTAATTACAATGCCTGATTAAATCAAAGGAAAATACAGGAAATTCCTCTCTCAATACCACTTGAAAATGTGAAAATCAATACCACCCCTTTTATGACATGTTACATGATCCAAGAAGTGATTATAATGAATGATATCATCTATGTTATTTTTCTAAAGATCCAAAAGGCACATTTTTATATATTTTTTCTTTTTCAAGGAGGATGAGCTGAAAATTGAATACAATGAATTAATGACAATTCATTCCCTTGAATTATGAGAGGGACATGAGTTGTAAAAGAATATACAATGAGGAATTCAAGCCCATCTCCATTTTTTTCTTTTCTTTTTTTGAAGGAGAAATGGATGAAACAAATAAAGCACAATGAAATAACGACACATGCCCAATTCTATTATTTTCCACCGCCCAAAATATTGACACACACATTGCACCACCGAGAAATGATACACATCCCAATGAACGCACATGAATGTTCCTTCACCCACACTCAAAATTGAAATATCCATGGATAAATACTAAAAGTGCAGGTGAGTAAGGAAAAATTTTCTTGTAAAATGGCTTAAACCTATAAGGAAATTCATGGAATCTAAGGGATTATGAAGGATAAATGTTAAGGTGGGTCTGAAGAAAAAATTTGGCTAGCCAAAGAGAAACCTCATTCATTTTACATACAATCCATGAAATCCAAAGCATCAAAAGTGAATATTCACATATTCTGGTTCTCACACAAAATTCACGGTTCCCTCAAGAAAGTGTGAGAATTAAGAAGAATATATAAAAGTGGTTTAGAATACCTCACAAGATTTTAAAAATATATTGAGTCACCATATCATGGGCATGGATTTCAAAATTTAGTCAAACTCATTAAAATGCTTGAAAATACATTTCAAGGAAAATGAATTCATACCAATAATCATTTAAATTCCATTTTTTAAAAAAGCATTTTTACTCTTTCAAAATAAATTGATGTGTGAAAATTGAAAAGAATATTCATTAAATCTATAAAATCCTAAAAATATAATAAACAAAATTGAAAAGCACACATGAAGAAATAAGCATGTTGACACTCACCCACGCTTAAATTTTACTACCCCTTATTTAAAATCAACAATATTTAAATATAAAGGTTGAAAATTAAATGGAAGGAAAGATACAAAATGACATTATTTTAGAAGTGGATGCCTTGAGTTAAGCTCCTATAATCAACCACTTTATGATTATGAGAACGAAATGAAAATAAATAAGAAAAATAAATAAAAAGATTGAGAAAAGGAAAAGAAAAGAAATAATTATTGGTTTAGACCCCCAAGCAGGTGCTAGGTTTTAAAATCCCCTAGTCAGGTAGTTTCAGTGGATTATCCCCAATCAGAAGGTGGGTGTGGTTTTTTGAGATAAACCACCACCTGTGAGTTTACCCAATATCCACTAGTAAAACCAGAAAGTAGTTAACCCCAAATAAGATTAGAATTTTCCCAACCCCTAAGAAATAAAAAAGATGAAATTTGAGGTTCGAAGTGGGAGGGAATAAAATATAAGGGTGCTCCCTGTTAACTTCGGTGGTGTCCTCCACCATATGTTATGATATTTTCAGTTGAAGAGGTAATTGCTTCACTAGCTTCTCTAGCTCTTCTTCTTCAATAACCACCACATGAGTGGTCTCTTCTTTAACATCCATAGTATACTATATTTGTGCTATATCAGAAATTTCAAAGGAAGAGATTTCAGAAAACAATTTAGCTTGAATAAGATTAAAACATGAATAATTAATAAATAATTCTTCCCTTTCCAGTAATTCAGCTTGGTAATTGATCTGTTCATGCATGACCATTGGAAACTCAATATCATCAGGTGAATCTTCTTCCTTATCATACAATTCAAGAGAGAGGTAGAACGTGTCCGATGTTTCATTATCAAGTATGGGAAGATCAGGTTTCATATTATCTTCAACAAAGTTATTCCAAGATTCTTCCAAAAAAATGTTCACCTCCCATCAGTGAATCAGTTGGAATGTGTACTACTGGGACCTCATCAAGTAATGGTTGAGTGAGGTATGATGTGATTAGTTCCTTTATATGTTCTTTCTCACCCTCCTCAGGTTCTTTAACAAAAAAAATTATTAGTGAAATATATTCCACCACTCATTCTAGTTCAGGTTTTGGATCAGGTTCGGATTGCACTTGGGATGTGCGTACATATTAAGAAATCCATTCGAATTGGGTCTCTAGTTTTTTAACATTATCACTAATCCTATAAAATTGAGCATCAATTTCATTGAAAAAAATTTCTGGCACCTGATTTTGATCATTCCATGAATAAAATTTCGAATTTAAAGACATAATAAACAAATAATATTTTTTTAGTTTTCCAAATTTATGATTTTTTTGTTGTTTTTTAATGAATGAAAAATTATTTACACAATTAAAAAAAAATAGTGAATGAAAACTAATTGGATCCCTGAAAACGGAACCAATTTGATGAAGCATTATCGTGCACTCTCTCAAAAATATTTATAGCTAAGTGCAGCACAGGGGCTGACCAAGGTCGTTCTGTTGAGGATCTTTTGTGGTTAATAAATCACTACTTCTAATTCAATTGTTATATATTTTAATTATTTATAATACAAAACTAAATGAAACTATTATTTAAGGGATGAAAATGAAAGATAAAGAAAGTAAACATGCAATGCATAATGCAGAAAGAATGAATGCAGACAAAATGATGTCCGAATGAAAGGAGATATTCCTGAGAGAATCACCCAGATTAAACCTTCATCATATCATTATTAGTTTAAAATTTAATTAATAATCACACTCCATAGTTTGATTTAATATCTTCTTTTATATGTGTTTGTGATATACAATTCTCTCAATGATCATCGAGAGACCACACATCCACCTCATCGATCGAGAAAATATTATAAAAGAGAAAGTTCAGTCTCGGGTGGGAAGTGGAGACACAAAGGCGCCTTACCCAGTAAGATCCCCCTCGAACTAACTCTAATTAAAATAGTAAAAAATTAATATGAATGTGAAAAGACTAGGGTTCAACCCTGGATTGATCCCCCGGGAATTTCCTCCGGTTAGTTACTCATGATCACAAGTACAAGAGATCGCACTAGAGAAGGACGGGGTGGAAGAACAAAAGATAAAAAAATTGAGAATGAGATGAAGAAGAAAAAAAATATATTAAAAATGATTAATACTATTACAATGGAACGAAATTATAAAACAATGAAATATGGACACACAGAAGTGCCAATGCTTTGAGAAGGGGTGAGGATACATATTTATAGGGAGATGAGGTGAAAGAATTCTCTCAAAAATAATCCTTCAAATGATTCCGCGTATATGTCCCATTGAATGGGAGAATTTTTAACAGGTTTTTTCATAAAAGATGTCCCATAATGTCCCCTCCTTTAACCTTAAAAATATGATATTTATTGGCCATCGTATGTAGGAGTGATGACCGATTCCATCTGAGACATTAATATGTGATTTTGACTCGCCGAATATTCAATTCGTCAAATTCATGTGAAATTATTGCCCTCCAAACCGTCGATTTACACATTTATTCCTTAACAACAGTTGTTCCCCATCTATATTCTCGTCTCTCCACAAAATATGAGCCATTTTGGATGAATTTTTGCTATTCTATAAATTTATTACCCAATTGAACCGTTTCTACCCGGGCAGACGTTTCGTCTTCCACATGTTGTGAGCATTCCCATAATTCATTAATGAGGGTATTTTGACTTAAAATTCATCATGGACGTTCCTTAATAAATATTTTTTCCTTTACAGCTATAATAAATTCATTTTAAGGTTTGTTCGCCGAGTTATCCATCTGTTACATTGGTGGGGCCCATTCTGTCCACCTGAAAAACCCTTCAATTTCATTGAATTTTTACGACAAATAGATGATCGATTCAGCCCCTGGTCCAGAAGACATAAATGAAGGAAATTAAATATAGATTCAAAAAAAATTAATCATAAAATTTGAAAATATATTTAATGAAAAATGACCAAAATACACCTATTATGAAAATCTGTTAAAATTGTAGAATTAGGCCATTTCCCCATTTACGCTCAAAATAACATTAAAACATCAAAATGTGACAATTACCCATACAATTACACTATGGTGGGATTATAAACAATGAATTACAGTATAAAATATATGAAAATATTAACTTCATCAAACTCCCACATCATCTCCTCACGTATATCCCCTGGAACCCAAACTCGTCTATGGAGATGAAGTACCTCATCATCACCTAATTTCCACCCAAGAATAGAGTCCTCACATTCCACCAACTCCCGTAGAACTAGGCCTTCTGAATCATATAGTTTTATCATCCTCACTCTATCCAGGAGGATAGAAGTCACAGCTAAAGATGAAATATAGGTTTGTCTCTGACTGTCATGCACCTCCAAATGCATCCTAGAGAACAAACCCATAAGCTGTCACTCACCATGGGCCCCATAAACCGCTTGTGTCTGAGTCTTCCAGTTCAGTGAATCAGCAACTACATTGCCCTTACCAGGTGTATTGGAAAGCTCAAAATCGAAGTACTGAAGGTATTTGACCCACCTTTGTTTCCTCATATTCAAGTCAAGATGAGTAAAGTTATACTTGATACGTTTCTGTTCGGTGAAAACCAATAAATGCTCTCAAAAGATATAGTGTCTCCAATAGTGTAACAAATGATAAACTGTAGCCAACTCGAGGTAATGCGTCGTGTAATTCCTCTCATGTGGCCTCAACTACCGAGACCCGTATGCAAAAACTCGATCGCCCTGCATCAACACAGCTCCCAGCCCAATACCTGATGCATCAAAGTAAATTGTATACCCCCTTCCCTGATCAGGGAGTATCAGAATTGGTGCTGATGTCAACTTCCCCTTCAGCTCCTGAAAGGCTATCTCGCAAGCTTCTGACCAAATGAACTTCACACCCTACATAGTCAAACCCTTCAACAACACTGGTATGTGGGAGATGTCCTGTATAAAACGCATGTAGTAATTAGTCATCCCCATGAAACTATGTATCTCAAAAACGTTCTTAGGATGCTTCGAGGAAACTACTTCCCTCACCTTCTCTGGGTCTACTGCAACTCCTGCCTCTGAGATGATATGACCCAGGAAGTGAATCGGGTCCATCCATTAGTGGCACTTTGAGAACATAGAATATAGTCAATCCTCTCTCAGTGTTCTCAATAAAATCCCAAGATGGGTGGCATGGATGTTTCAAGTATGAGAGTACACCATGATATCATCCATGAATACTAGCACAAAAGAATCGAGATACGGATGGAAGACACGATTCATTAAATCTATGAAAACTTATGGAGCGTTTGTGAGTCCGAATAGCATAACCATGTACTCATATAGACCATACCCACTACTGAAGGCTATGAGAGGTATATCAGATGGTCTAACGCACAACTGATGATATCCGGATCTCATGTCAATATTAGAGAACACTCATGCACCTCGATGTTGATACAAAAGAGCATCAATCATCGGAAAGGGATATTGATTCTTAATCGTCAACTGGTTCAACTTCTGATAATCCACAAATAGATTGAGGGTACTATCTGCCTTCTTTCCAAAATGGAACGGATAACCCCAAGTAGAAGTACTTGGTCAGATAAAACCCTTTGATTGTAACTCCTCTAATAGCCTCTTTAGCTCCTGTAACTCAGATGTAGCCATCCAATAAGGAGGAATAGACACAGGTGCCGCTCCTGGCCCAAACTCAATAGAGAAATCCATCTCACGCTCTGGAGGTAGACCCGAAAAGCCGTCAGTAAAGACATCCCCGAAACGATCAACCATTGGAGGGAAGTCCTTCTGAAAAGTACCATGATCATCTAGATATAAACTCACAATCTAGGTTGTGACTCCACCTGGCCCATGATGATCATGTCCATATCGACTCACCCTAACATCCCACTCGCCCTTGTATAGAAACTCTCTTCCCTCTGGTGACATGAAACACACCCTGTGACGATGGCTATCTACAAAGGCTCGAAAGGGAACAAACCATAAAATCCCGAGAATGACATCATAGCTCATCATATCCATGACATAGAGGCCCTAAACGAAGTGACACCCACCAACCTCAAGGGGGCACTCACTGCACTGACGTACACTAGCCGTTCTAGTCCCCAACAGATTTTCTAGAATCATAACAACCGAAGAAGAAAAATACATAGATCCCAAGGATATCCACAACATGCACAGATATAAAGATATGTGTAGCACCCGTTTCGAAAAGTACTGAAGATAAAACAGAAGCTACTAGAATAGTACCTCTGACAGTAGGAGGTCCGAGATTCTGCTACTGTTTGGTGTGTTACACTGCATATGCCTACCTAGTGTCACGGCCCAGTGACACAACCTGGCTGTCATGAGTTGTCCCGCCGTGCTGCCTCCGAGATCCAAGTGTCTGGCTACCATGGCCACGACCACCATCCTGGCCTACATGCACTGACATATTCTAGTTTTTTGACTGGTAAGATACTGCTTGTCCTGCTCCCACATACAGAGTTTGTACAGAACCCCTCTCACTTTCCACAGGTGGAAATGGCCTACAAAAGTGCTGCAGATACCCCATCTTGCCGCATGTTCGACACTCCACTGGGTCAGGTGGACACTACGGTCTCTTGTGCCCCTCTTTACCACACTGGTAGCACAAGACCTGGCCACCAGAAACATTCTTCTTGATGGTACTGCCACCGTGCGAGAATTTCATCTGCCTCTTCCTCTTACCGGTAGAAATAGTACCAGAAACTCATGTCAAACCGCCCTGTCCCACACAACTAGCTTCCCAAAGATTTCACTCGGAAATCTATTCCTGGTTCACAATAGCATGTACAGTAGGAAACCTGAAATAATTCACCAGTGGTTGGATGTCATATCGACGACCATCCTCAAAGTGTCTATCCCTCAATATCTTATCACCCACAAGAATGGGTGCAAAAAGCTGAACCTTAGTGAAATGAGGAGAATAATCCATCACCAACATAGCGCCCTGCTGCAGATTCAGGAACTCTCGAGATCTATCTACCCTCAACGTCGCTGGGAAGAAAGTGTCATAGAAAGCTGTCTAGAAATCTACCCACGCCATTTATCTGTGATGCTCTGACTGGTTGGTAACATTCCACAACATCTTCGAAGAATCATGCAGCATATACGTCGCGAGCTTGACCCTCCGCCCTACAGGTGTCTCAAGATGCTCGAAAATAGTTTGAAATGAATCCATCCAAGACACCATGACCTGTGGTCTTCCATCCCATGAAAACGTAGGAGGATTCTACTGATGGAAGATATGTGTCAGCAATGCCATAGATGTGATAGCCAGATGTGCTCCTTGAAAGGTCTTCATGAACTGCATGAAGCCGTCACGGAACTGCGCCTCCGTTCCTGTATCTTGTATAATGGCTAGAACTGCATCTGGCTCTGTTGGAGGATCCACTAGTAGCCCATGGCCTACCATATCTATAGTATAATTGTTGTATCTCTCCTAGAAAACAACGCGTGGTCGTCTCAGCGACATGAATCTACAAGGTCAAACACACACATTAGATAAAGATTATCAAAGACTGACCACAAAGAGACAAAGAAGGAAGGATTCCAAAATTTACTAAACATTACTACACGGTGTGTATAAAACTACACGGAATGTTCTCACAAGACATTTACATGGGCATGTACCCCAGCTTAAACTGGTCATGTAACACCCCAAAAACATGATGTGCCTTCTAAATACATGGCGTGTACCTGAATCCTCTTACCCTGCCCGGGTCCTTATACAGGGCTAAGACACAAGGCTCACTTTGAACAAGACCACACGACGTGTATAGAATCTACACGGCATGTATTGTTTAATTTTCAACTGCTTGTGTCGTTAGTGACACGACCGAATACTCAGATGACACCACAAGGCATGTGACATCCACACACGGTGTGTACACCACTCTATTTCCAAAGACACATAGTTATGTCCACACAGTCTCCCATAGGTAAGGACTACACAGCGTGTCCCTCAGTTACACGGAATGTTCAAGAAGAGGTAACACTAACCCGTGTTTGTTAGCTACACGTCCGGGTCCCCAGGTCATACTACACGGCGTGTTCCATGATGGGCATGGCGTGTATGCCTCAAGGTGTCCTTTGTCCGTGTTGTTAGTTATACGGGCAGACTCTGAGTCAACACTAAACGACGGGTACATCCATTACATGGTGTGTTTTTTCCAAGCCTTTCCATACCTCGTGTCCCTACCCACATGGTCTATGACACATGATGACTCTACACGGTGTGTACTGAGGGTACACGGCATGTAATCAAAAAGTTTTCATTTCTTCTCAAACAGAAGAACACACGGGTTGTGTCTGAGTAACTACACGGTGTGTATTCTAGGATTTCTGGATAGTAAGTCTCAGATACTACTCCGGAATCCAAAAAATACTTAAAAACAACACCTATGTGGAAAATTCTATTCTGTGAGGGCTCATACTCCCCGCGAATCAAAGTTTGTCATCTCATCAGTGTTTATAAATGCGGTAAACAACCAATGGTCCACCAAATTCCAATCATTGAGGGCCCATACTACCGAAAAATCATAGTTTAGCATCCATCCTATCAACAGTCTCACACAAAAATACCCTATCACATAGCAGGTATTTATCAATGCAGCTATCACAGCCACATGCTTTTCTAGAACAATGACTATCACAACAGTATGCAATTTCTAATGCATCTACATGGAATGGAACTATGCATGGAATTTGATTTCTAGCATGTGCCTAAATGGTGCATGAGATAGAATACCATCATCTCATTGGGTTGCAACTAAATAGAACCCATGGATAACATATAAACAATACAATTACAAGTGCGTCACCCAACAGTGAAAACCACATCAATTGTAAATTGAAAAATCAATAAAATTGCAATAATGATGAAGGTTGGATTTTCCCTGTACACGGGTTAGCTTCTCCAAGTCACATATTATTACCAAATACCATTTCCATCATATCCATGACTAAGGCTCCAATAAATATGTCAAAGAAAAGAAAACCTACCTCTGATTCCACTTTGTAATGTCTCAGATCCTGGTACCATTCCATGGGTGCTGCAGACCCAGTTAGTCACATGACCTCAAGTGCATTTCCCCAAAGTCTAGAGACTGCCGACTAGGAGCGAGGGCGCAAGCCTGCTAGTGGGGATACTATGCCCTCATTTGTCAAAGTGTAGCGCAATATAATAAAAGAACAAAAAATACAACTAGAACGAAAGATGTAAAAGATACTTAACTGAAATGAACCATTACAGTAAAAAACCAAAGGAAATATATATATATATATATATATATATATATATATATATATATATATTTCAAGATGCATCATGCCACTATTTTATGAAAATAGTGAAAACATGTTACAAAGCAGTTCAATACGATATAATGGAAAGTGTATGCACAACAGAACCAAACAAAACAGCCACCAGCATCACGAGCCTGAGCTCAGTCCCATGCTCTCCTACACCTCAGCAACACTCATATACATGTACAGGCACCCTTTCCCTTATCCATACCTGTATAAAGATAATCTACTTGGGAAGAATACATGACCCAAACAGGGTCTGAGAAATGAATCCCAGTAGGCACCCACCAAAGATTTGTGCCCAACTGTCAGTGTAAATGTGCAACAACACTGTGAAGGTGTAAATTCAATAAACTAAGAAGTACTCAAAAGTAACTATATTTAACAGTTATACTACCATTTTAATATTCATTTAATCATTCAATAGCAGGAAAACACCACAGTGTATTTCTAAGTAAACAATATGTGTCCTCAAGAATGTAAACCCTTACCCTCAGGTAGAATGAATCTAACCCCACATGAATCTTCCCACATGCATATCGAATAATGCCCATAGGTTTACGAGGTGTCGCCCACAGGAACATAATATACTGCCCACAGGCACGAAAGAATTTTCCCTCAGGCTGAACAGATCACTGTCCACAAGCTAATCAAAAGACTTCCATCTGAAAAAACAAGTAATCAGGACATGACCAGCATATAAATAATCAATTTATAAACAATTACTTTGATGGAAATTTAAGACATGATAAAATTTATAGTATACCCTTGGGTAACCTGGAAAAATGGCTAAACAGAGGAACACACCCAAGGGGGGGTCCTAGATCCAAGAAGTGATCCCAAACAACAGTTATACATGTTCATTACACTACCTATGCATTATAGGTATTTAATTATGTAGGGACTCATCCATATGACACCCCATTCATGGGAGCGTATCACAATGTTACAAAAATACACCACCTTAGTTGGAAATAAACACTAGACCACCCACCTCAATTTCCCATGACAGATATACGGGAACGACGCTACTCGAAACACCCAATAACGACATAGATATGAGGTAAAATTAATCTTGTTCATATATAAATAACTCTCATTAGAGGAAGAATTGGCAAGATCTACACAAGGAGAAGGAAGAACTCACCCGTGCGGTTCCAATGAGAATGACGAGGGCGGAATCAGATTCCCGATGTTAATCCCGGTTATCTCCAAAGCTCCGGCCATCCCTTTGGGGTTCTCCTACGGTTCTAAGACTTTCCAATGAACAGGGAAGGCTATTGCCCATTTAAGGCCAAAAATCAGACCACATGGTGTGTACAATAGGGTACACGGTGTGTAGTTTTTATTTTTAACTGTTCCTTCTATGGATTCTCGCTAGCGTGGAATTTTTCATCTGTCGACATGAGTACACGGCGTGTAATAACTTAGTACATGGCGTGTACCGCCGCTCAGCTGTCCATCGCCTTACTATTCGCATACCGACTGACTACACAGTGTGTAAATACAAACTACATGGCGTGTAGTCGGTTTTTATTCCTTTCATTGCTAGCATGGCTACACATCTGATGTACTCATCCCACATAGCCAAAGTACACAGCGTGTGAAAAAGTACATGGCATGTACTCACAAAATTTTTGATTTTTCCATATTTTCCTTATTTCTCAAAAACACTTAAGGAAACAAGAAAAGAAGAAACATGTACCTCATGAATATGAATTGGGTTCTTACAGATAGATTCACCTCAACAAGAATCCGAGGAATGTTTGGGTGAAATAGAAATAGAGGGAGAATATCGATCATCATAATAGATACAACATGTAAACCATTAACATAAAAAAATACTAGATTCAGGAATAGAAGAGTAATCTTTGGTAGAAACATCTAGATCATTATAAAGGGTAGGGTTCCTTATTCACCCCCCTTAATATTTAGGTGGGATCATTTAATCTTTAGTAATCATGATGTGATAGATTTTATGAATAACTAACCATTAAAAAATTCATTTATCATTCCCTGTGTCTAATAGAACATATAAAAATGATAGGATATGTATTCATCATAACACATAAAATTATCACATGAGGTTAGTAACATTCACCAAATAAACTCTTTCCTGTAAACTCTATCCAATCATCTCCATCCCATCACCATTTTTGGAAGGCTTTCAAATGTTTTGTGAATTATTCTAGACAATAAAAGGAAAAAATTTTGAGAAAAATTCATTCATTCATAAGAATACTAAAAAATATTTTATTATAAATACATCATCTCAAATATATCTAGGAATTAGGGTCTCAAAATTTTACCCATCATTCCCATCGAATGATAATGTAATGTATTACTTATGAATTTTTGTGTAAATACACATACATGTAGAGATTTTACTAAATTTTCATAAATATATTTCATTATAATATACTATTATAGATATAATTTTGGTAAATTATATTTTTGACATAAATATGATTCTATAATTATAATCTATATCCACCATTTTTAATCCAGCCAATTAAAAAATAATAATTCCTCTTGTGCGTATATGTGACCTACCACCTCCATGATGTGATGTATAAGGTCCCAACCTTAATAATTACATAATATTGCATTAAGTCAATATTTGGAAGATATTTCATATAGAGGAATTTTCAATTTTACAGTTTAAAATAATTAGGCCATAACTATTACATAATAGACCCAAAAATTACATGTGTATTGATACACTCAGTATCCACTTTTTTAAGAAAAGGAAAAGCTTTATAAAATGAGATTTATTTTTCTTGATAAAAATATTCTTGACATATTACATAATTATAACCATACTTATACACTATGAAAATCATTTCCAAAACATGCGATGATCATAAAAATGTTTTTAAGGACTGTAAAATAAGGGATAAATCTGATATTCTAGGAATACATAAAACCCTTGAAAACAATTTTACAAAATAATACTTTTCACCCATAAAACATAAACTATTAATCTTACATAATGTAGTCATAATAATAAAGAAAACATAATATAAATCATAATAAATAATAGAAAAATATGGAATCCATATAATATGAACATTTTTTCATTCATATATACAAATAGATGAACCTTCATTATTATGTTGAGAATAGTCATCATAGTATAGTCCCTGAATCTCTTAAGAGAAATCATAACGTTTACCTCATTAATGTTATCCAATGCCTTAGAGAGATATCATAGACTCACACACTGTAGGGTTTTCATGGAACCACCTGTATACCGAAGAAATTCCCTTGAACCAAAACATACTAATAACATATATAACATGAATAAATAAAAAATAACATTTCCAAATTCAAATCTCATTTCATTTTTACAATATCGTACACTCATAAATGAAATAAAATTACATGAAATTAAATGTGTAACATTTTAAATTAAACATTATAACATTAATGAGGCATGAAGGTGATAAATTTTATTGATGTCATATATGTTAATTAAAACAATCCACTTTGTTGAAATAATAATACAATTTTAAAACACTCTAAAAATAATAAAAAGTACAGTTTTGAATCAATGTGTCCCATACAATATTGAGTATTTTGAAATGAATTTATGTTTTTAAACATAAATTTACATATAAATAAATCCTATAATCTACTTTTATGTAAAAAAGAAATTATTGATAATGAATTAAATGATTAAATCATTAAAAGACTTAAAATGGTGATTTTTTTAAAGTTCCATTTACCAAATAATAAATATTTGAATAAAAGTAATTAAAGAATAAAAAAATCATATAGTATAATTAGAATAATTAGATTCAGGATATAATATGGAATATAATATTATAAATACTACAAAAAGTGAATGGGTTCTTAATAACAAATAAGTCTTAATGGAATGTAAATTCAGAAAAATCCTCTACAATGATCCAATACTGAAATTAATTATAAATCAATGACATAATTATGCGTGACAGATATAAATAAATTCAATATTAGTGGACATTATGTTTAATGTTTTCAAAGTCCATTCGCTCTTATTATTGGAAAAGAAAAAACATTTACATGGATATTTAACTCAATGAAATGAGATTGAGTTAATATTTCTCACACCTCGAGTCAGAATTGCATTGTCCGTTCATTATATTTTGGAATACTAAACAGAAGTTAATTTTTACTTGATTTGGAACATTATAAAATTTTATTATTCATTTTTTGTTTTATATTTCGATTATAAAGCAATTATGTAATTATTTTAGTTCATTTTTTATGTTTCTTCGATGTTCAATAAAAGAGTCAAAAATGAACCTGTTAAAATTACAAATTATTCATGTGGTAAAAAATATGTTATCTCCAGAATAGTATTCATGATTTAAATATCATATATATCAAGTATATATGTTATTATAATAATCCATTATATTTTTAGATAAGAAATATATTACACTGGTCATGGAGACAGTATGTTATAGGTACGCATGAATGTTACCTTCTTTTATTTGTCATAATAAATGAATTAATATTAAATGACACATAGGTATATTATAATTCCATTATAACATAAATTTTATATATTTTTCATATGTTCATTGTCACCATCATTTATACATTAAATTTATGGAATGAATGAGTCATATCACATTGACTGGGTTGTAGTCCACACATCCTTAAATGAAATTATCGTATTTACACAACATGAAAAGAAAAAAGGTATTTTCTAAATAAAATTTACAAATGAATCGAGAAAATATTAATATAGTATATATATCATATATAAATATTTTTCCATCATTATGGCCACAAATATAGTTTGTTTGATAAAATTGAACAATCATCATTTTGTGAGGCAGTAGTTCACCATATACCGAAACAATATGTTCTATATCTATTAGATAGAGGTGTGAATAAGTGTAGGATGTACCAATAGAATAATAAAACCCTAAAAATGTTAAGGATTATATTTTTTATCTAATAATTGAATATGAAAATAATATGTGTGGAGATGAAAATTAAAGAAATGGGCTTGAGAGAAGACGTTACCTCTAAATAAAGTAATTTTGTTTATTTAATCCAAACCGATTTCATGAATTGGAATATTCCAGAGGTAATGATTATAATAGGAAAATAGGGATGTATTTTATTTATTTTAGATGAATTTGGATGATCAAAAGTGATTGATTGTTTTGATTATGTGAGTAGATTTGTGGCCTTTTATAAGAGGGAGGGGGCACACTTTTTTAATATCTCGAAATATTATATTATTATATATATATTTTGTAAATTTAAAATCTCAAAAGTGATATATTTTTTGGATGATATGGTTATAGGTTGATATAAATTTAACAAATTGGTTTTTTACATGTCTAGTTTAAAAATAAATCCATATCATTTGGCTTTATCCCGTAGTTAAATAAAATAACTCTTAACATTTCTTCTTGTATTTTTACACTCTATTGTTAATATTGTTAATAATAATATTTCAATAGATCCACAAGTAGACCATTTATAACATTTATAACATTATCTAATTATGTTGGATGAATATTAGATTTTTATGATTATTATATTATTTAATAAAATAATATTGGAATTAAAAAATCATGTATGTAAATTTTGACATTATTTAGTATTTGATTTCTGTTAAATTCATAATAAATTGATTCATTTGAAAAAAATATTCAATAAACTATACCTTGTTATAATATTCCAAAACAATCATTTATGGAATTATAATTTTAAAACTACATTAATTTTAATATTTATTATATCATTTATTTGAATCCATTATTAATAAGGTAATCATTGCTTCATCAGTGGGTCATAATTAAATATATTTACTTAATATCATAAATTTATAAATAAAACACCAGTATGATGAAAATATTTTTAATTTTTAAATTATTATTTGTAGTCAAATATATCATTTTTATTGTCCAATATAAAAAATTACTAAGAAGATACATGTTTATGTAATGTTTCTCTTTACTTTAAATTTATTGATTTTACTTGTCATTATCGCATGTAAATGGATCCTAAATTATAAAATATAGGCCTAAGGATTTATTTGGGCTCCCATTAATCATTCAATATGATTAGGAAACCTTATAGTGTAGTTTTATATTATTATTATTTTATTTTTACCCTTATTTACCTTATTTACCCTTCAAACGTGCTAAATAATAAAATTAAAGAAATTATTATTCATAATTTCCAAAAAATGATACCTATTTAAGAAATCCAGAAATTTAGATAAAAATATGGTATCAAATTTTCCATATTCAAAACAATGAAGTTGTTGAATTTAATTTAAAATGAAATCCCATTATCAAAAAGATAAAACATGTTTTTAAAAAAGCAATTACATGATTAAGATGTGTTTATATCAAATATCAACGTAAAATTACCCCAAATGGAAATAATTTGATTAAATAATACAGATAATATTCAAATTAATCAACAAAAAATATATATATATATAGTCTAACTGTATAAATCTATTACACAAAAAAGAAGATTTGAATTAAAATGCTGTATTTTTTCCATTCATTAAAAAAGGAATTTTTTCATTAAAATTCCAAAATTAAACTGAATTAATATTTATATGTTTATATTATAAAGATGAATTTGTTTTCAAATATTAAATATAAAAGTGTGAAAAACTATATTTCAAAATTGTTCTCCATCAAAAGGTAGTAAAACGACCTATCAATAATATTAGAATATTTTATCCTTAAAATTGGATTTTTTTTTCTCATATAATGCCTCTAAAATTTGTTGGATAAATGTAAAAAAAATTAACATTCATTTTTAATCATATTTTATATAATTATATTCATTTATCTTAAATAAAAATTAATAGGTATTAGTTACTATTTAAAATAATAATAATATTATTGTATTATTTTTTTGTATAACTTATTATTATGCACAACATAAGATTTCAGAAAAACCAGTTATTATGTTTCTAGTACACTTTTTGAAAAGGAATCCACGTTAATGTAAAATTAATATCATATTCATAAATATTAATAGATATGAACATTTTTTTTTTATAATTAATTGTGATTTTACATCCTTCCCCTTTTTAAAAATTACATCCTCACAATTTTAAAAATGAGAACATTATCTTCATTGAAAATCCTACGTTAGAAAAAGATTCAATAAAACTATCTCTATCAAATAAATAAAATGAATTTCAAAGTTCATCCATGATAACAAATACAATGATTCCATATAGTAAAACATGGATATATAAGAAAAACAAACAATCTTATTCTGATGGAGAGTGATATACATCCGGATTAGGAGAATATTAACAATATGAAAACCACAAACTTGTGATGAGTTAAAAGGTCATTTATTTCCTTGTAGAAATAGTAAGAGAAAAAAAATTTACAGTCATTTTCATAATGTTGAGGAATTATTTAAAAACATTATTAAGAGCATAATGAAATTTATTAACATTACAAGTATAGTTTTATGTTTTAATCCAATTCCACCAATCACTCATATTTTTCACCAATTGATGAGTATTTAGAAAAAATCAACATATTAATCCAAAAATGATTAAATATGTATTTATTCTATATTAAAACATTGTCTAAAACCATAATGGTTAGTATAAGATTCGATAATCCCCCAGTAGGATAATATTTTACAAGGTGAAGGATTACTTTAAATCTACAATGTTCAACAGTGAAACCCAAAGATCATAATAGAAAGTTTATCAAACAAATTTTCTTAAGTTCCACAAAAAAATTAAACTAATATTGAAACTAAAAAATATTATTAATATTATAATATATTCTTAGAATATAAATTTTAACATGTATCTACAAATAAAATTAATCACTCTTAAAGTATAATACAGAAATATAATTAACCTATTCACATATTCTCCATAATAGGTTAATAATTTTCATAAATAATCTAAACCTCATAATTACTCTATTAAAATCATAATTTCTTCAATTATATAATTCAACCATTACTCAGTTAAATCCTATAGTGTTGTACTTACCTTAATCATATAATGTTCCCAAAAATTAAATGTCTTCTAAATTACCATTAATCACATAATACAAAAAACATTCTATAATACTATATATATCCATTAGATAAAATATATTTATCCCAAATAAATGTATTATTAATAAATAAAATAATTTAATTAATAAGAATAATATATACTATCTAGGGAATTCAATTAGGTGAGTGGAATGTGATAAAAGGCCCATCTCAGTCTAGTTGTGGGTTCGATACCTGTAGCCTTGTCCAATGTCACAGGTTGTCGTACAGTCTTCTTTTTGTCCTTTTTGAAAATCTATATAATTCGTATAAAATAGAAAAAATGTGATAATATACTCAAAATAAGCATAAAACATTTTATCCTCAAAAGTTATTCTATACTCTTCGTTTTTCATCACCAAAATTAGTAACACATAACTACATCAAAAATTAAATTTCTCCAAAAATACCATTATTTACCATGAAATTTCATAACATATGCCTCAAAAGTTGTTTCTATGGCATTGAAATTATTAACAACCTTAAAATTATAAACCCACAATGAAATCCATAATTTTAAAATTAACATCTACTCTACCAGGTAGTTTAAACCATCCTTCAATACCCACTACAAGTACCCAACCATAAACATTTAATATTTTTGTGTTATGTCAAGAATTTGACTATATTTAACTTTTATAATATTTAAATTTTTATAGTTTAAGTGAATTAGACCATTAATAGCACATAATAGTCCTATACATTTCATGTGAACAGTTACCCTTAATATCCATATCCCCCAAAAAGGAAACCCTTTAAACAAAACATGTTTATTTTAATAAAAATAGTCTTGACTTGATAATTTATAATAACCATTATTATAACCTAATGAAAAAAATAAAAAATGGGATATGCATGAAAAATATTATTAATTAATATAAAATAACAATGAAAATCGTTACTCCAAGAAAATTGAAAACCCATGAAATAAATTTTAAAAAAATCACAATTTTCACCAATAAAACAAAAACTATTTATCCTACATCTTGTAATCATAAGATTATATCAAAAAAAACATATAAATTATAAAAAATACAGTAAACATGTGGAATACATAACATAATATCATTGTATCTTTCATATCTACATAGGGAATAATATTCATTGTTAAATTTGGAATGCCCATCTCTGTATATTCCCTAAATATCTTAGGAGAAACTTTAATGATTTTATTCGGTCACATTACCCAATGCATTGGATATATATAACTAGTTTACCCTCTATTGTTTTTTTATAAATCCACCCATATCAAAAAGAAATTCACAAGAACCATAACATAATCAAAACACATAATCCATGCATAATGGAAAATTAACATTTCCACATTGAGATAACATTTCATTTCTTCAATATCGCGCAATTATAAATGAAATCACATTATTTGAAAATAAAAGTTCCAAAATGTATAGTAAATATCAAAACAATAATTTGATATAAAAATGAGAAATTATTTTCATGGATTATAAGTAAAATAAAATATTCAAAGTTATTGAAATAATCAACATAATTTTAAAACACATATAAAACATTCAAAAATAAGAGTTCTGAATTAAAATATCCCATATCACTTTAAAAAATTTGAAAAGAATTTGGGCATTAAAAAATTCATTAATATATAAATAAATACTTAATACCATTTTGAAAAAATGTTCAATAATGAGAAGTAATCATAAAATAATTCTTTAATACACTAAAAAATGTTTTAGTTAATTGGTATGATACCACATCGAAAATATATGAATAAAAATAATTAAAGAATAAAATTTAAAAAAAACATATAAGGTCATTAAAATAAATATATTAATCATATAATATATCAATGGGAAGTATAAAACCCATATAAATGTTAATTGGTACATAACAACAAATAAGTCTTAACAGAATGTAAATTGAGATAAAACCCTTTTGAACGATTCTATAAATAGATTGAGGATAGATAAAGGGCATAACAATGTGTGAAAAAATTAAATACACAAAATATATGTGGTTATTTTTAGTAAATAAATAAATGGTATTTCACACATATTATTGAAAAAACCAAACCAATTATAATGATATTTAACTCAAGGAAATGAGATTGAGTTAAGATGTCTCTTGCATCTAGTCTGACCTGTCTTGTATGATCATTATGTTCACGAATAATAATAATAGGTTAATTTATAGAATTTTGAGAACCATTTACACGTTTATTAGTCATTTTATATCACATATTACCATTTTCTAACAATTGGTTAAGTATATGTGTTTATATCGGACATTGTTTCAATGTTCGTTACATGAGTCAAAAATGGACATGTTACAATTACAAGATGTCCATGTGGTATAAAGTCCATTATATATAAACTATAATTCATTATATAAATGTTATATATAACCATTATAAATTTATTCATAACAATACCTAATATATTAATATAAGAATCGAAATGCATCATTCATGGAGATGGTAGGTAATACGTATGCATGAACACAACTTTCATTCCATTTTGATGTTAGAGGAATGAAAACAAAAATATAAAAAGGTATATTATAATTATAGTATAATTTATATTTTATATATTTAAAAATGTTTAATTAACACTATTAATTATACATTCCATTTATGGAATGATTGATTCATATAACTCTGAGGAGGAAGTTTTCCACACATCCTCAAAATAAATTATCGTATTTATACAACATGAAAAACATAATGTTATGATATAAATAAAAATTAAAGAATAATATTGAAAATATAAATATAATATACATAGTATATATAAATATACATATATCATTATGGACACCATTATAGGTGGTATGTTAAAACGGAACAATTGTCGTTTCATGAGGTTGTAGTTCATCGTACAAAGAACCAATATATTATATATCCATTAAATGGAGGTGTGTGTATGTATAGGTCAAACACATACTCTAAAAAATTCTAAAATATTTAGTCAAGTTTTTTTATGTAAGAATTTAATAATATTCTCATAGGGAATGGATGAGAAAAAAAAAGAAAGGAGCTTGAGAATATACATTACCTCTTAATTAGGTAAATATTTTTTATTTTAGCAAGAAGGATTTCATGAAATTATATATGACCAATGTAATGATTCCCTGAGTAAGGTATGAATGTTGTGAGATTATTTGAAAAAAATGTGTATGATTCAAGTGTATTGAGAGGTGTGATTAAGGGGGTAGAGTTGGTGGCCTTTTATAAGAGTGAGGAGGGGCACATTATGTATGTATTGAAAAGTTATTTTATTATAAATTGATGTTTGAATTATAATTATTAATAGAGATATTATTTTAGTATAAGATGAGTAAGGGTCTAAATAATATCAACAAAAAGGTTTTAGATATTTCTAGGTCATAAATTTAACCACACCATTTTCTTTTAACCCTTAGTTATACAAATTATGTATTATCATGTCTTCTTGTATGTTTACACTATTTGGTTAATATTGTTTCAATAAAATGACAACAGAACCTCAAGTGTATAATTAATGAAATTGATAATATTTTATAAGTTAGTTGACCGGTTCTTATATTTTAATGACTATTATAACATTTAATAAAATATTTATTATTTTAAAAATTCATTTATGTATATTTTGACACTATTTAGTAATTCATTTTTGTTAATGTCATAAAAACATGTTTTTTATAGAAAAACTAAATTAAATCAAAAATAAAATGTCATAATAATCCATAAAATTTTTCTGTTTCATCAAAATGTTCAAATTAAAATTATTTGAAATTCTAAAAATATCATTTATTTAAATATTTCATTAATAAGGTAATCAGTTATTCATCATTATTTCACAATTAAAATTATTTATTTAATGTGAAAATATAAAAATTAAAACCCCATGATGTGGGATATCTTGTTAAAATTTTAATGAATATTTATTGTCAATTAGATCAACTATATTACCAAATATTAGAAATATTTTTGTAAAAAGATACATGATTATGTTATATTTATCTTTACAGTAAATTTAATATTATAACATGTCATTATACCCACCAAGTGGCTCCCAATGCCAAAAGGTAATCCTAAGGATAATTTTGGCCACAAATTAATGATAAAATAGTATTATTACTCATGATATTATAGGTTTATATTATTATAATATTATTTTTACCCTTATTTACCAAATTTATCATTCAACCGTGGTAAATAAAAATAATTAATGAACTCTAATTCATAACGACCAAAACTAAGAGGTAAATATTTACAAAATTTGGACCGTTTGATTCTAAATATTGAATCATTTTTTTATAATTCAAAACACAAAAGTTTTAGTAATTAATTAAAAAATAAATCCTGTTTTCAAAACATGAATACTGGTTTTTAAAAAGTGTAAACCATCAAATTATTGACATGTGATTATATCAATGTTCAAATTGTAATTTATTCCAATGACCACAATTTGATTAAATGAAAACAATTAATCCAATTATAATTTTAAACAAACTAAAATGATAACATAAATATAAAAATATATTATATGAAAAGGTAGTTTTGAATTAAAATGCAGTATTTTTCAAAATACATTAAAAATAAATTTTATCATAAAAATACCAAATAAAACTTGAGTAAATATTTATTTCTAGATTCTAAAGAGGATGATCATTTTGACATATATAACACATAAAATTGAAAAAAAACTATCTTTAAAAAGGGATCACCATCAAAAGGTTGTAAAAAGACCTTCTCAAATATTAGAGTATTTTATGCATAAAATGGGATTCATTCTCATTTTAATCCTCTAAAATTTATTATATAAATTTATAAAAATTTAGAATATTATTTTTATCCATATTATAGTTTTTTATTTTAATTATTAATAATAAAATGGCTAGTTGTTAACTATCATTTGAAAAAATTATATTATTGTATTATATTACAGTATAACTCAGTGTTGTGGGAAACATATGATTTAGAAGAAATTCATTATTTCATTTTGAGAACGTTATTAGACAAAGAATCTGATTTAACAAAAAATAAATATCTTATTCATAAATATTAATAGATATAAAAAGGACTTATTAAAAAATTAACTGTGATGTTACTTGATGCGATTCATTATTCAATTATTCATTTCATTGATGGTATTAAGGATATATTTAACTAGTATATAATATAAATTTTATATAATAATTCTTCTGGAAAGTTAAATTATTATTTAGCTTACTGTTGATTCATCTACCGAAAAGTGGAAACATCACTCATGCTTGTGTATGGACTACACACTCCATATTGTTATATAATTAAATTTTCCACAAATATTTATATTTATGGTCATAAAATAAAATTTAATAACTAAATATTATACTTATGAAATTATTAATAATCTATTTGTGATAGAATAATTATTATTTTGTAAGGACCATAATTATATAACTGAAACACACATGAAGAAGGAAACATTCATCAACGAGATAATAAGATTTTATTAAATAATTATTAATAAAAAAGTGATCAAATTATTTAAGTGGTTAATATATGGTATCATGAGTTCAAATATATTTATTTTATAATATAATTCTAAATTTAAATTTATTATAATTGATGTTATAGTTCCAATGAATATAGTTGAATGTGAGCTATGAGTTCTTCATTACAACATTGTATAATTAATATGTGTTTGATATTATAAACATATTTATGTTTATAAGGTGTATATTCTATTCCATTAAAATATGATAGACTAGATACTACATAATTCAGGGTATTTAGATTTAATTTTTAGATAATTTTATCTAATTATATTTTATTTTAGTTTAACAAATGTTGTAATGTTCCAACACAAAGGCCACTTAATCGGTGTCTTAGAACAACGCTTTACTAGACATCAGGCATTCTTACATATATTCATGAGGATTATGAATAATATACTATTTCTAAGGTAGTATAATGGATATAATATAACAACACATCATGTTAATGAATTATACATATATAACCCATCTTCATACACATCAAATGATGTTGAAGGAATATATAACTGATTATAACAATTAATATTAAAGGGTGACATACAAGAATAAAAGGTTGATCAGCCAATTTGTTAATCATGTATAAAAAAAGAATAAATAAAATAATAAATTCATGGAGATCAACTGCTAACCAAACTCAAAAATCATCTTAATCTCTGACCTCAACTGAGTGGTCCTTCTCGGCCATGTTATCACGTGGCTCCACCCACCTATTCTTGAAATAACCATGTGAGCATATATCATGATCCCCTATATAATGGAATCTCGATCAGGTTGTGTGTGAAGTTTTATTTTGGAACCAATAAATCTATTATTTATAATACCAGCAACATAGTGATATTTACATGTGACATGATAAATTGAAATAAATAAGTTAACACATGAAATAAATAAAAAATTGATGTCAATATTTACGTATGCGACCTTAAATGATTATATATACATTGATGAAATATGGGGTTTCTTATGATCTTGTTTCCTTTATGGTGACTCTGTCTAAATAAATGATCCCATGGGGAAACCGTGGAATTTTATATCCTTAAGAAAAACAACTAACAGCTCAACAAGAATAACTCCATGGTTAGATCCCATGTCTCTTAAGAATATCCCCAAAATCATGAATAGTGACTGCTAAATGGTATATCCATAAAAAAAATGAAATATCTAATTCTTATTAATATCCTTTTCATGTTTCTAAATGGCTAGAACATAGTCACCCTAGTCATATATGTGTAATGTCAATATGACCAATGGGTTGGATCCTAGTTGTGACCCAGACATAATAATATAATAGTCATAGAAAAGCTAATAGTTAGAAATATTATATTCTTTAATTCAATGTAATTAATCCTAAATTTTTGTTATTTTATTGGATAATTTCACAATTTTTTATGTTTTTTGGTTATTTTGAACATAATTGTACAAATAGTAAAATTTTGGATTGTAATTATTTTATTTCAATTCATTTTTTTTCCATACAATTTTACACCTATATTAGAATTGATAAATTCATTATATTTATTATTCATTACATATTGGTCCAAATTGCATCATTATATACACTAGCTTAATTCTCCATTTGGAGGCTCAAACCTACTTAAAAATATCACATTGAAAACTATGTCCTAATCGAGATAAATTTATATATGGGAATATAAGTTGATGTGGGATAGCCGGATAAATATACAATTTGAAAACCATATATAAAATGAATAATTGAAAAAAATTAATTAAGTAACCAATTCTTGAATATTCAATCTTCATGGTCATTATGATATTTTATGTTGAATCATTTAAGTATTAAGATTCACATAGATAGAATAAATGTCTCAAAGTAAGACAATCAATCAACTCTCCGCATAAAGACAATGAAGATGATATATTTTGTAATGAAATATTCGAAATAACCAAACATCTTTAATTAAGACACTCTTTAAAAATTTAGTCATTTAATTTGGATACCCCATTGGGTCATTAAGAGTAATATTTTTAAACCAAAAATATCACACATCATTATAAAAGAGTGTATCCTCTAATTTTCAAAGGGTTGGAAACATATGTGTAGTAGTTTTTCCATTTATAATAACTTTTTAGTGTATATTGTTTGGTAATATTAGTTATCTTTAAATGTATTATTGTTCTTATTCATACCTCTATTCTTCGATTTTATTTTTATGTGTTCTCCAACCATTTTTCCCATCTCAACTCCACAAAAAATAGAGAGTTATTCTCAACACTTGTTTGAGGGTGGTAATTGTGGTTTAATTAATTTTCATGTAAATTTATTTCATATATATAATCCCTTCAAAGAGTGTTACTGATGGATTAATTTTTTATGATGGTCAGTCTTCCTATGTACTCTATCATCTGAATTCTTATCCTTATTTATCATTTTACACCCCTTCACTTTTGTGTTTTTTATATGGTGGAGAATGGCATGAGTAATAAAAGCCACTGAAGTGGTTACATATATGATGTTCATAAGTGGAGTACCCTATATTAAGATGTCTTTGTAAGGGTTAATCATAATTAAATTGATAGGATTTAGTGTGACAGGTATTTTCAACTACATTGAATTCACTCTTAAAATTCTTCTAATCAATTATACCAATTATCGTGAACTCCCATGAAAAATCAGCATCTTTCCTTATTTATTCTAAATTAATAAAGTAGTTCATTTTAATTTATAATTATATTTTCATTTAATACATTTAATAACCCATATATATATATAATAAGTTATTATTATATTAGTTTAAATATACTATAGGTAATAGAAAAAATGGTGTGATGAAGTGGAATCCTTTTGATAGACTATATGGTGTGCCACAAGGGTATATTTTTTGGGAAATAAAAAAATAATTGAATAGAATTTCATTATATTCCTCAATCATTTATTTAAATGTGGCACTCTTGCGAACGACCATATTGTGTTCTACAATTTTATATTATTAGGATAATAAAAAAATAATTGGATAGTGGTTCGTGAAATACCTCATCATCAATTTGTATTCATTAATGAAAAGACCACACCATTACACACCCTGTTAAAAAAAATTACAAATTAAAAATACAAAAAATGATATTCATTGTAAATTTTATTCTTTCATGCATCAGATGGATTATTTTTGTGATCTTTATTATACATGGACTAGTTATAAATTTTAAAGTATGGAATACCCCAGAAATATTCAAATAGAACAAAATTCATTGAAAATAAAGTAAAATTTAAATTCTATAGAATTCTAGAAATATGGTAGTATCAGTAACTACTGAATATGAATATGTTAAATTCCAATGGTTAGAATGACAAAGACATTGATACTATGATGAATATGAAGAGGAAAATATTGTTCTATTAAATTTGTTGTTCATGATAAATAGGATGACATGAATATTTAACATGATGACCCAATCAAATCACCATTTCCATTTCATGAATGGTTAACTAAAGATACCTTTCCATTTGATAAAATTATGGGAGCACAATAATATTCTCATGAACATTTGTAATATTTTGTTGAAGACTAAAATTCTAGAGATTATCCCATATTTCTCAAAGAAATTAATGCTCCTCTATACATATATAATTATTTGTATAAAGATTCATATGATTTTAATGAGACCAAATCATCAGTGTTCTTTTTATAATAGATCGACATTCAATATGCTTTACATAAAAGAGAATAATTATTTGTTGATTCATCACCCTTTAATATAATTCACCTTACATTTTTTTTCATACTTCACCTATAATGAAATTTATAATTTAATGGAAAATATACAAGAACAAGATGATAAAGAAACATCCAAATAATATGTAGACCCATTCTTTCCCTTTCCCCCATATTCATTTTTGTACCACGTGGAAAATGGGGTTGAGCTGATATACTATGTCCATGGATCCCTCCACGAACTATATGAATTTATGATCTATGGATTAAAGATGTTTTGGTTTTTTCTAATCAAAGAAACCCATTCACATGATTGGGTGTCAAACAAAGAATTATACATTCCATTTCTCAATCACTTTATTTTTCATTATTTTTTCTCATGTTGTGTCCATTTTTTATTTTAGGTTTAATGTGGTATCAACAACTATCTTAACTCAAGGCTTCCACATAAAATATGAATCATGATGTGTAATTCTAATTATTAGGTTTTTTGATTGCAAATGAAAATAATGCATGAATATATTTATATAAATTAAAATACAAATATTTTAATAAATTAGATTTGTGTGTCGGGGAATTTCAATCTATTATAGGAACATTTTGTGTGCTTTAGTTATTTTTGTTTCCTTTTTTTGAATTTTCCTGTTTTTATTCTCATTTTTGGTGTGTTTTGAGGTTTCATTAGGTGAATAAAATACTTGTAAAAATATAAATCGTATTTGTATTTCTAGATAATATGTGAATTTGAAATTATTATGAATTAATTTACTATAGAAGAAATTTTATTTAATTATTTCCGATCATTTCATTATATCATGTTCGATCCATTTTGAATATAATTGGAAATAGGTTTGTCAGAAGTGAAAATCTTCCAATTATCTATATGTTTCTAAACATATTTTTCATATTCTTTAATTTATTATTTTTCTTGAGTGTCTTGAGAAATGTTGTGTGATCAAAAACATTTTTTAACTTTTTAATATATTTAGTGTTCATTATATATAAACATAATTAAGACCCTAGTATCCATGAAATAATATAATATAAATCAATATTACAATAATTATATCCATTTATTACCTTCTCTAGAGGATAAATACTTGATTATTGTCGATATCAAGTGTGGGTGTGAGAAAATGAGTTGTATTTCACTTTCTATATGATTTTGTTTGGCCTAAAATGTAAAAAATGTTTTTCTATTTCTATTTCCTAGCTGGTGGATAAAATTTCTTTATTTAAAGACCTATTAGTATCCAAAATAACATTACTATGTTGGGAGAGTAGTTCAAAAAACTATTGCATGTCAAAATTGGCATCTATTCTTCCTCGAAAATATAATTTCGATGAAAAATTCCATATCTGAAATCAACCTGATAGAATTTTACAAAGTAAAGAAAGGGAAAATAATTTATCATTGATTCTTAAATTATTGGTTTTAACATCCAATGTAATTAATGATCAATTATTATGTGATTCATTTTCAAGTTAATTGAAGAGAAGACCATTCTTGAGGAAAACAATTTTCATGTATTTACTTCACATTAGAACATAACCATATTCAATCTTCCTTTGATATTTTTACATATAAATTATTCATACTCTAAGCCTTAGGAAATCCGATGAATAATCGATACAGATTCAAAAATTTATGAATCGGTTTTGTGTAGATACTAGGATGATTTCAAACATATATAAATCACACATGTTCTTTGGAATATGTATAACTCAATCATCGAGTGAAGAAGGAAATATTTTTACAAATAGGTACAATATGAACATGGGGATTGGCATGATATATAATTGATTTATAATATTTCTATGTAGTTATGGACTTTTTATCCATGCAGAAGACATAATATTTTTTATATATGATAATTGAATTATATTGTCATTTATACTTTGTGATGATTGTATTGACCATGGAATTTGATAATTTCCCAAGAGTTAAATTTTTATGTGTGGGAGAGTGATGATACTAGGATTTTATCATATTTTATAAAGAATTTCCTTGTTATTATGCCCATTATATTGTTATTTTATGAGCATTTGTCACTATTGAGGTTTTGGTGTAATTTTTACATTAATTGGAAAAATAGATTAATTTTTTATTTGAACTATTTTAATTTAATTATGTATATTTTAAATAAAAAAATTTATATAAATTGAAGTTGTGAAAATTGTTTCATTATCTTACATTCTTCTTGGACATCATTTCATTCTTTTGAACCCTATAATTAATCAGCCATTCGGAGGCAAAAAACTAGCTCACAAGACAATCCTCAAAAATAATGCAACGATGTGGTAAAATTTAAATTTGAGCTGATAATTAGAATTGTTAAAATCCAATAAATATAAAATTAAATATAGATATAGAAACACCACCAATAAATATTTATTATCATTAATTTCAAGCATGAAAATTTAGTTTTTAAGGGCATTGTGGAATGGGAATTGGATGCATTGTAATATGAACAATCACCTATATAGAAAAAATGTCTCATAGTACAACATCCATAAATCTATGCAGATATTTCTAATAAAGTAGATATTGTTTGGGAATATATTAATGAAATATATAATCAACAATTATGAATAAACTCTATCCAAATTCCATTATTAGAATGGGATAACACGTAATAACTTTTTGGGGAATATTGTTGTGCCAATCATTTAACCCCCATTTTCTTTAAAAGATTGTCTCCACTCATTTTCAAAGTGAAGAAAACATAGGTATTTTCATTTTTATCTATTCATTTCAATTTTCAATTGTACCTATTTATTTTATATTACTTAACATTTAATATATTATATTTATTCTTCATAACTCCTTTTATCCATATTATTTTTATTGGTTACCCAAAATTATTCCCATATCAACTACAAAAAATGGAGAGAAAAACAAGGTTATTTTTTGGGGAAAGTAATAGTGGTTTGATTCAACTTCATATGGAATAATTTATACTATTTTTTCTTTCTTATTTCTTTGGAAATGATTAATATTATTACAGAGAGTGGATTCCCTTTTTTATCTACCATCTAGATTTTTTTTTATCATTTATCATTTTCCTTCCCTTCACTATTTTTTTCAAGAATACGATGGAGCATGGAATGAGTGGTTATGGTCAATAATGTGGTATACATGATGACGTTATAAATAGTATTACCCCATATGCAGAGGTATAAGTATGAGGTAATCACATTTTAAAATAGAGGATGTCATGTTATAGGTCTTGATAAATACATTGATTTGACTATTAATATTATTTTGAATAATGATTTCAATAATTTTGAACACCCACAAATAATATTATTCCTTCATTATTTCTTTGAAATATATTCTATATTGAATTTAAACTTATATATATAGTATATTAATATTTTTGGCATTTCAAAACCCACATATATATTTCATAAGTTAGTTTTAGGTTTGTTAATATATATAATTGAAAATAAAAATAATTATATGCAGAAGTGTCCTCCTTCTGAATGACCCAATGGGTGTTCCACAATAGAACATTCTTATGATAACAAGAAATTAATTTAATGGTGGTTCATGAAAAAATCTATTGTCATTATTCATAATAGTAATAATCATTATAAAAAATACTTAATCTGAGAAGACTAGATCATATAGACTCTATGTATCCTTGGGATCCAAGGAATATAGGTAATATCGTGTAACAATGACATCAAATACATCAACCTAACGAATCTTATTATTTTTTTATAGAAGTATCCCAAAAGGAACTAGGAATATAAATCTATGACATCCTAAAAGCTATAGCACACTATCATCACACATGGATTTTTCTTTTATCCAAGGAAGATCATTTAGGATTACCTATTTTACCTTCAACATTGTGTTATGGATTTAGGTTGGGTACCATAATTACATGTGGGTATCATATCTATATAAAAATAGATAACTGATAGAATAGATAAGGACAGGGGATGAGTGAACACCAATGCCCATTTTCATTGTCCACAACCTCATGGGATCACCTATTTGTTGAGGGTTCAAATTGGACATATTCTATCCTCATCACCCAATACCCACGCACCTTATCATAGTGTCATATGATGAAGAGAACATGTGGGGTCCTATAGTTAATCATGATAGAGGAGGAATACAACATAGGATTCTAGATCAAAATTGATCTATTTTGCATAAAACCAATTATTAGATGATATTTCATACATATGTATCATATAATTCAAATCAAAAAGTAATAATCCTTAATGAAATCACATAATTTAATACTCTAAAGAGATTTGTCAAGGATGGTATATGTGTTTCATGTCACTCTAGACTGATCTACTCACCCATCCCATATTAATTATTCCTAGGATCAATCCACATTGGCTAAACATATCCCAATAGTCCTCTCAATCTTATTATTATTTTTGATCTAACATATCATAAAAACCATATCTTAAAGGCGTTTCTGTGTTTTTGTATCCTATAGACAACTATGTACCTTCACAATTCAGTGTGTAATCCCAGTGCCTAAAATCCCTTGTTTTCTTGGAACATTTACTCATTAATGTTTTGATATCATGAAATAAAATATATATTTAATGTAAATAAAATTTTTAAAAAATAAATGGGGATATATTCAAACTATTGTGGCTAAACATGAACATGAATATAAACAACATACATGAGGCCATGGGTATAAATTATTTAAAACCAATATCTTTTAAAAGCTTCTCCAAATTAACTCCCCTATCAAAAAACACTCTACATGATCTTGTCCAGTTTTCCCATGGATGTCTCATCACCACCTACCACTTCATGCATACCTAAAGTCCTAAATCATTCCAAAAAATAATAATTTATAACATAAGTTTAATTAAATAAAAAAATATATTTATAAATGTATATATATAAATTTGTAATAATCACTAAATCACATAGGAAGGTCTTATCATGCCATAATCACAACAAATAACATTAATGTGGTCCATAATATTCCCCAATCATTAATATGGGAAAAATACCCCTAAATATTCATGAAATACTTAATAATTTGAATTAATATTAAATTAATTCCATATAAATTTTCAAAATTTTAAAAACATTCAAAAAATCAACGAGTTAATGTACTGTGATATCTTCTTGTGCTGTCACTTATCTATGCAGTACCGAATCCCCATGAGAGATTGAAAACTATACCATGATCTAATATAATTTTTACCAAAAATATAATAATATAAACCAAAAAATTGATAAGAACTAAGTAGATATAAGAACTGACTACCTTAGGAGATCACATTCCTAGATTATCCATAAAATTGATATATATAATCCCCTATGATGGGGTTGAAATAGGAGAGTAAAGGGTTGGATCTACCTAGTTAAGAAATTGAAAACAATGGGAGAGGAATGATACCCTTATTAAAAATTTAATGGGGGAAATTGGTAATTTTACCCGTAAATATTCTATATATATTCCAGAATAGGTCTAAAAAGATGATCATGGCACTTGTAGGAGAAACCATTCCCCTGAGACATACTATGCCATACTGTGAACATGAAAAGATTTATCTAAATGGGATGCACCTAAAATTCAACAATGATGAGTGAGTCCATATCCTAAACATATATAACAAATAATTCCTATATATATTATTTTATTATTATAACATTGGATTTAAATTCATTACTTAGAAGTAAAGGGATAGTGAAATTAGTAACTATTGAATTCATTGAATATTGAATACACGTAATCCATGAAATATCCCTAGGAGATTTTATTTTATAGGATATATTATTTCTAAACATTAGTATTAAATTAATGAAAAAATTGAATATTATTTAGGAAATCACAAGGTAAATGGTCACACTTAATGAATCACAATATAGCATAACCGAGAATATTGATAGTGGATGACCATCCCACATTTAAGAAAATTGGAATTTTGAGGCAAATGTAAGGGATGAATTTTGTAGAAAAGTATTATTTAAAAATAAATGTGTCTTGAAGATAAAAGGTAGTTGAAATTCATAATTATAAAGAGATGAGATAATGAAAATAAATGTTCTTTATATTGATGGTTTGTGTCATAGTATTTTTAGTCTGAGTTAACATAATGAATTACGACTAGTGGTGAAATTTACATATAAATTATAGATAATAAAATTCATGGATGGTACAACATTAATGAAATGATGGAGGAAAATCAAAGTATTATACCATGTAAAAAGTAGTGAAAACACTAGTATCTAAATAAATGAATGGGAATTTTTTTGGGATTAGTGGTTTGGTCACATTTTTTAATAGATCATGGAAAAATTTTCCAAGGTAAAACATATTTTTGAATTAAATAAAAATATTGTGTGATGAATAAAAGTCATTTGATCCATATAAGTGATGTAAAATGGTTAAAAATTCCTATCACCAAAGGAAAAAATGGGATGAAATCTACTTGATCTTGACCAGATAGTTGTGTATGGGGTAGTGAATGTGGCCGGAACATATGGAGAGTTTAACATCATTTATTTTATTTAGGTTTATATATTAATGTATTTTGTGATGTTTATAAATTGTAAGTAATATGTGATTTATTAAATTAATCGGCACCTATGAATAGTTTATAATTAATTTTTCTAAATAACTATTGTATTATGGTGTTGTAATTGATTATAATAATTTTTTTATTTTGAAAATTAAATAAAATCATGAGAGAAAGAATGAATTTTCATCCGTGATTAAAATTTTTTTTGGAATATAGAAATTTAATGGTGAATAATATTGTTAATAATATAAGGATTCATAGTTTTTTGTATCATTAATAATTGAAATAAACTATTCAATTCACATTGTATGCAATTAATTGGATCTGGAGAACTTAAAAAAGAATGGAATCCCTAAAATATACAACATGAGTTTTACCCCTTATTAAATTATTTTTGTGTTTTTGGATGTCAATTATTCATCCAAAGGAAATAATAAAGTCAAGAAAAGAATAGGGATTCTACAGATGAAGGAATATTCTTTGGATAATAAATAAAGAGTATATTTTATCAAATCTATAAGAATAGTAATATAAATATTTTATTAGGAAATTATGTGATGATCATTGGTGCTATAATATTGAAGTACTCAAGGATCTTGTGTTATTATCTTCAAAGATGAAGATATATGTAAAAATTTAATCGGCTTAAATATAAAAGTTCAATGAAGCGTTTTTAACATTCTGGGTCCTCAATATAATGATGATTCAAAAGATAGATCACAAGAAGGGACTAGTTCTTATGAACCACAACCAAAACCTCAAAAAGGAATTATAATATTATAATTTTATGAAACCAATAATATTGGAGATTATAAAATACATACACAAATAAAGAGATTCATTAATTTATTGCATTATCTCTCCTATCCATGGTAGAACCAACATCATTTTAATTAGAATTAATTGATGAATGATGGGTTAAGGTAATAAAGTATGAACATGTTTATATGAAAAAATTTAGGATATTTGTCCCTGTTATGGGAAATAAAATCATAATTTGATTGAAACAAATTGGATCCTCAAGAAAAAATTTGATGTGATATGAAATGTGATTAGTAAAATAGAAATGATGTTTTGAAAAGGCTATAAACAGATTGAGGGAATTTATTTTAAAGAATCATCTTTCTCGTAGTTCTACTAGATTATTTAGGATCATCTTTTTTATTATATTTTAATGATGGTACAATGTTTATCATATGGATGTCCAAATTTTATTCTTAAATATATATATAGAAGAATAATGTTATAATGAAAAACGAGTGTGATTTATAATAGAATAGGATGAAATAATGGTTTTTATATTGATGATATTTCAACATTGTCTAATAAATAAACCAATATCTCAGTATGATTTATTGGATTCTAATATAATGATGTTAAAATTTAAATGGGGATCCATAAACCATTATATCATTCTAAGTAAACACTAGTTTTAACAATTTTTTGGTGGTTGTGTATGTTGTTGATAACAAATTTGGATTAATAAATCAAAGACATGTGGTAGAATCACATAATTGAACAAAATATGAAATTGAAATGTCCAATATTCATGAACTAATAGAAATTTTTGGTATGTATGCAATTTCAATAAAATCATGAACTATCACTTCTATGGAAGTGATTGTAAATAATCTACAAAATGTGTTCATCATGCATTATTGCAATCCAATTTCTTCTTTGATTTCTATTGGGAAAAAACATGTGAAGCCTATGGAAGTGTATATTTTAATCCCACCTATTATACAAGTATAATTAGAATCATGTATTATTTTATTCCAACATCCCATATATATCATCAATTTACCATGTAAAGTAGCTCACTTTTGAGGAAATATGATGGATGTTAATTTCACATTACATAAATGAATATTAATGTATCTTCAAGATAGACTGAATTTTGGGCTATTCCTTCTTCTTAGAAATAATAAATAAATGTTTAAATATTTAGATGTTGATTGGTCTATTGATGTGGTGGATTGAAAGTTAACGCGCAGTGGGGAAATGTTTATTAGAAACTAATGTGTGAGATATTTGTGAATGAATATCAGAAACAACTATCATTGTAAATTTTAAGAAGAGTGTGTCTCCTTAACAATGAATGGCACATAACAATTATTGGATTAACTAGGAACTTTCTGATATCATTGATGAAGGGATAAAACTGATGATGATATTAGATGAGATGAATATAATTTTTATACTCAGAAAAAATATATTTTCATACTCTCATAAAAAACATATTGAAATCAGATGTCAATTTTTCAAATAAAATTAAAAAAAATGTGTTATTGAAATTTATCATGTTATAGGTTTTTATCAATTGGAATATACCAAGAATCCTCCATTACTAACAAAAATGTTTGATAAAAAATGTTTGAGTATCATTTTTAACCACCTATAATTTTGTGACGATCTTCTAATTGAAACAATCTCCCCATGTTTTTAAATTTATCAATATTTTTTGTGAATGTCGTATAGTTTTTAGGGGAATATATAAACTATGGTAGTTTTTGCACACTAAGGGGAAAAATCCTTTTTCATTTTTTTTAAATGGAGGATAATGGTGGAAATCAATTTAATAGTGGTTTTTAGGACATGAGGTCCCTTAAGGCACAAAATGCTTTCATGAATTCCTGCTTTCTACACTATGACTTCCTAGAATATTAATAAATTAATAGATTATTTTTTTCACATCTGTATGGTTTTGTTGGAGATTAAGTCTTCATTTCATTTTTATTTGAATTTATAATAAACTAAAAGTGGAAGATTATTTAGAAAACAAAATTCAACATTGGATATTTTTGGTATAGTGTTTTTCTTTTCAATCAAAACTAGTGATGAAGTTACTAAATTTCAATATAAATTTAGTATTTTTTGGCCCTAGAAAAATGGTAGGAATGAAGTTGATTTATCATGATGGATTCACAATGATTCAATAGAAATGGAAATTTTTTAACAATGTTTCCTTGACTAGTTGTCACTATCATTTCATGGTAAAGGGATATCTTTAAAAAAATTGATAAAGTCGTTTTAATGGTTAATTTGGATTGAAAAAGAAACAAAAAAGGGAAGATTTGAAGACCCCCTTCAATATGTGAAAAATTCAATTATACCGTAAATTTTATAAATAATCATGATTGTAGGATTTATAGGAACATGGAAAACTATAATTGCAGTTTCATGATTCCAAAGTGTTGTGCACAATAAGAGACATCGAATTTTTGATGTTATAAGAAATAATATATTTGAATGAATGATAAATATACTCATTAATTAAGTCTGATGGTAGAGAGTTTCTCACTATAGGGGGAATCAAATATATGATGTTATATGAACCAAAATAGTTTCATGTATGGATAGTGGTTCATAATTTAGTGGATGAAATATCTATCGAAAACTACAGAGAGGATACTACACCCTCTTTTAGTTGAAAATATTAATTATGATCTAAAAGATTTAATTCCAAAATTATTTTCATAGATTAGTGTTTGAATAAGATATAATTTTTAGAATTTTTAATGTATAAATTATGAGAGTAATGTTGTTAGATGATTCATACCATGTGAAATTATTGAAAATTTATTATTATATAAATGTTGGATTTTTGTGACTAAGGGGATGTTGTGATATACTCTAAATAAACCTATATGATAATAAATGTTTCGTTGGGTGATAGTTAAATGAGTGATAATGTTTTCACGATTGTTTATCGTGACCTAAAAAATTGTGTTTCCTGAAAATTATTTTTGAGAAATTAATGGAATTAATTCAATAATAATATTAAATCTATTGTGGTCCAAATTATCATTGTCATATAACAATATATGTATGTTACCTTCATGTAGATAAATTGGGAAATAATTCAAAAAATTTACGGAATAATTTATAGTTGATAGATTTTCTCTAAAGAAGGTAGTGTACAGTCCTTTAAATTCTTGTAACAAAAGTGAGGAAAGCATAGAGTGAATTGGAGTAATGAATTTTATTCAAAAAGATGTTGTTAAGAATAGTTGATTCTATTATGACAAATACATTGTCGACAGATGCTCTTTGTATAATCCCTTAACGGTGATCCATGTGAAACTACTTTGTTTGGTTTTGATTAATAAATATGTGTGATGGGAGAATCTATAATTCTACCAGACATGTTTCACATGTTCCTACCAATGTGGAATCAATATTCTTTTGATTTAGAGAGAAATTTATCACCATAATTCAATCCACCAATCTCATTACGTTACTTAGTGCCATAAAAATATTTTTATAATTAAATTACACTAAAGAAATTATTTCAACAAACCATGATTTATTTTAGATAAATGATCAATTATTTAATTAAACTATATTTATTTATTATTATTTATTTAAAATTAGTTCATGATGAAACAACATCGCTTGCCATCATTTTTTGTTGTATTTTAGGGATGAGTAGTAATATTTTAGAATTTTATTCTAGTCTGTGATTTGATCACATTAATTTTGAGAAAATATATACATCCCTCACTATGGAAATATGTTATTAAGGAATAACATTTGGCACTCAACACTCACAAGGATTCTAGGGATGGGTGTTCAGAATCATCTTAGCAATATTAGTGAATTATTTATTTCAATAATAATCCATAATATATTTTTATTTGTATATGGATTCATCCAAAATATTTTAATTATAATTCATAAAACTAATAATTTTATCAATTTTAAAGATTTGTACATGGGAAAACCTGTATATATATTATACTTTCCAAATATTTATCTTATTATATCACTAAACAAAGGATTATATCCACAATGATGGGGAGTCGATTATATCATTCAATCAAGGGGGGTACTAATTTTTGGGATTTTATTTTGGGATTTTTTGAATGGGATTCATAATTCACATCATAAAGTAATCATATACTATATTGATTTGTGAGACATATTAGGAAATTTTATATATTTTATGGTCTTGGGGAGAGGACTATTGTGCATTTTGGATTGAACCATAAATATGAAACCCATGTACCATGGTTAAAATGATCGAAACCTGGGTAGTTCATATATAAATGTTTTTGTTAATATTCTTGGATAGTTCCATGTGTTTTAACTTCATATAGAAAGGATATTTTCTTTTAATTTTAATAGATATATAAAAGAATCGTAAATAAAATTATCACGGATTAGGTAATTGGATTACACTTATAGTTCATAAAATTTGGAGTGTGTCCATATGAGGGATGGAGGTTAATTATTAATATGACCCTTCGAGGATTATTTTTATAATGTATATGGACTTTTGAGAAGTTTTAGATCTTGTGAAATGGATAGAGGTGGATGAAACATAAGAAATATGGCTAATTGAGGGACAATTAGCAAGAATAACCATGCCAACATTTTATGAAATCTGACTCAATAAGAATATAGTCATTTGAGTGAAATATGAGTCATATGAATTATGTATCTATGAGAGAATATTGAATCATAAAGAATAAATCTATTTTACTAATTGGAATCTCACATGGAATATGAAATTTTTAGGATTATTTGATAATGGGAATGTTCTCATGATAACATCTTTTATGTGTGGTATGTACACATTGAGATGAGTTTTTGATTAAATTTATGCATTCCATTGATGGATAAATGGGAATATATAACCTATTTCAATTATTACACATAAGTATTATTTTGTATAAATGCCAAAATATTTTATAAGGTCTAAAATAATATGATTGAATTGTAGAATACTAAAAATATGGATATTTCATTGAAAGGTAACTCCATCCACACAAATAAAATATTTATTCAAAGGGGGGAAAAAGAGAGTAAAACAAGGAACATAAATATTGGACGTTAATATAGTTAAATCTAAGGGAATCCCCTCTAACCAAATTCTCACCATCTGGATTCAAGAAATGCATAGTGAGGAGATGAGTACTAATGGATCTATGGTCTGCAAGAGATTCCAATTGATTCAAAAATCTATTTCCCTCATGCTAAGTGTGGGTTAATTTGATGTTTACACGAAGAAATAATCTACATTTGATTACTATTTTGGTTATGGGACAAAGAGAAACTCATATACTATGTTGGGAATAATGTTGTATCAAGGAGTCAGTCTCCACCAGTGTAATGTCAAGGTTCTCCTGCCTGCATAGTGTAAAGCTGGGGAGCATCACATTGGCCTCGAACATATAAGATGTACCATTTCCATAGAACACAGTGTAAGACAAAACCTCAATTCCCTTTAATCTACAGACCAATCCCTCTCCACTCAGAGATATTATATTACCAGACCCATCCATATTCAATTTACGGCCGCTGGAGGGATGGTACCAAAAAACCCATTTTCCATGCATTTTAACAAGGGTGGGATACAAGGTATGTATTTTGACCTGATGTAACCTCAAAGAAGGATAACCCCACCATTTGGTGTTGGGGTAGACCATATTCATGAGTAGAAAATGATTCCTCACAATGATGAACTTCACAAAAGGAGTAGGTCGATCAAATCTATCTTGGTTCCAAGCAATTCATAGACACCATCACCCAGCATTAAAAATCACATCCTGATCAATTCATTCTATACATGAATCCATCTAACTGTGAAACCATCTTAACTAGAAAATAGTATCCCTAATATCACTCAAGGATTAGGCATTGAGGCATCTAAAGAAAGTCCACAGAGCCCAGGCCCATTCCCCGTTGTAGAAGATATAATGAGATATCTCCACCCACCTGGTACAATATCAAAGTCATATTTACTCCAAGATTACTCCCAACATCATGATATTATCATATGTGGAAATGTCTTGGTTCTTGAAGAATAGGAAAAGAATTTATACATCCCTGAAATCTTTTTTCACCACACCACACCATTCAAACAATTAAGAGGGTTCTGTGAAGAAACCAACATGTGGAAATCCCTTGTAGAGAAAATGAATATGGAAAAAGAAGTAAACACACATATTTCTGGTTAAGTATTGAACATGATGGATTCTAGTAGGACATTTTTTTCATCATCTATCACGTAGAAAAATTAGTGTAAAGGATTTCTTCTTTATCCGTGATCAATGGTGCAGGGCATCCATGAAAGACGAGAAAAGAGCACGCCCAATTACGGCTCATGAAGAAAATACCCACTGTCCAAAATAGTGAGTAGGCATTCAACTGAAGAGTTGGATATATAGGGTATATGATCAACCATAAAAGAGAATAATGTCCTTGAAAAGTATCCACAGAACCCCCTGTAGATATTAGACATTGACATAACCCACATCATGTTCTCCTCAAGAATCGTCAATGCAAGCATGGCATACACTCACATAAGTGTACTCTAAAGACTCCTCACATTGATACCCCCATCATGAATGGACATTGTAAATTTTTCCCATGAGGCCCAATTCCACTTATAATCAAACAAAGAATCACGGAAAAATAACTACATTGAACCTAGATAATAAGTAGAATAACACCTCATAGAAAATTGATGGATGCTATCACATGGATAGGAATGAATTACAAGACGCTCATAACTATGGAAATTTATTCACCTAATGAAATGAATTAGTTCGTTCTGTTGAAGATGTCTCTTGTAATCATGTTCAGAGTTTGATAGAAATATCAAACATGATGTTATCCTATGGAAATGGGTGATCCTTGGTCTCTATGGGAAAAACACCATGCTACATGTCGAGGAAGCTGCACAGAGAGGAAACCCACATGGTTTCACAAATGTGAGAGATAAAGATTTTACTTTTTGAATTACTTATAACTTACCCACCCAAGTAGGAATAATTATCTACTATATTCTTGATGCCTCACAAAGAACTCCTTATTTAGTTTGTGAAGATGATCATATCATCCCCAAACATTATATTAGATATCCTTGGGATGTTCATCTTCCTTCTATAGGGTAGAATATCTCTATAATAGAGGCCTCAATTAATAATGTGTCTATGAATATACAACACCAGAATAAAGATACTAGGAGAGATCATATCACCTTACCGAAGGCCCCTCATAATATTAATGTAATTGGGAGACTTTCCCAAGAAAGAAACCATTGTACAAGATGATAAAAAATGCATAAAAGGATGTCTACATCCCTGAACGTGAACCCATTACCAGAAATAATTTTTTATGATAAAAGTCCTTTTGATCTGATTATATGATTTATTCAAATCCATTTTGATTGCCAAGTTGAAGACATGGGTCATTATGTTCATAACTTAGATCACCTCTTGTGCTTTATAAATAAGTCCCTGAATGGATCTCCCTCTAAAAAACCTGTGTGGCTCAATAGATATACACTAAGTTAGATGTTTAGATAGTCTCTAGTTAATCAAGCCACTAGGATCTCGTATATAAAATTACATGAACTCACTAGTCGATAGTGTGAAGGATAAAACAGTTCCTTAATATTTGGGATAATAATTAGATTTGTAGCACATGTAACCCATGGTAGACTCCCTCCATGAAAATATTCATGAATATATTCAATGATGTCCCCTTAACCACATCCCAATGTCCTTTCTAATGAGTCTGGGAACCTGTTTGGGCCGAGTGAACTCACCTGTATCATGATTCATCATTACCAATTGAATTCCATCCTCACCAACGATCACCTCTATTATTTTGTTTTCCTGGATATACACCACTATGGAAATCACCTCCTAGAGATCAGTAATTCCACTTGGGTATCCACCAGGAATCCATGAGTTAGGGCCAGCAAGGAGATCCCTGAATAACTTATGCACCAATCTCCCAACAATGTCTATGTCCTCTATGTAAGTTACATCATCAAGTGTAATGTCGATCTTTTTCATCCACCACCTCTCGCTAATACAAGCATGGAAGAAGGATGGCGTTTTACCACCCTCAATAATCCATTTCACATGTGATATCTCCCAAGACCATCTCTCCTATTAGTGGATCTGTTCCACCCAAAAAAACTTATTTTTAACTAACTCATCAAAAACATAGTCACTCCAGGCCTCCTCGAGACTAGATTTGAGGTTGTTTATATTCAATTTCAAATGATACATATATTGATCTAATGAAGCTATCTTTTTGGGCCACTCATGAAACCCGATCATCACTCTCAGGAGTTTATTATGAAGTGAATCCCATGTATTCTGTCGTGTTGGATCTCACCACAACTCTCTCAAAATCTGATGTTACCCATAGCATCAAGACAACTAATGATAATACCTGAAAGACGTCAGTAGGTCCTTCCTAGGAGTCAGATAAACCAGTAAATGTGAGTGGTTAGATATTCCATGGACATGATGTTTTAACCATAACATTTGGGAACATGGTGATGGAATTATTGTTGGCCAGACATTGATCGAGACTGCTCTAGCAGCTCCTGCCTCTCTTTTGGTTATTGTGCCATGTGTAAAATGATTTGGAGTACCTCATATTGAGAAGACCAGTTGCCACCATGAAGTACGTAATATCATAGCAATCCTAATTGGGGAAGGCACCTCTTCGTTTATTATCCTCGGGATTGATGATGATGTGGAAATACCACTTCAAGACCCATGGGAGATCCTCCAGATCAAAGGAACCTAGTTCATACCACGACCTCTTCCTTGAAAGGGCATTGTAGCTACAATACACAAAGGAAACAAAGAAGCACTCTAATCCCTTCATGAATTTCAAAGTGAAAATTGTTCACCTTCACTTATTAGATCCAGAGAAACCTCTTCATTCCAAATGATCCATATATATAGGTTTTTCGAGTCCACTTGCATGGATTAATGAATTATGACATTATGACAGAACTACCTGATCATAGAATGATTCAAATTATGTTTGAGAATATCGGCTATAGAGATGTTGTGTTTCTCAACATCTGATGTAGAGAAAGCCTTCAACAGTGGTTTATTCCATTCTCATTCAGGGATTTCAATTTCCTGGGTTGAGAAAAAACATGGAATCCAATAAATGTTTACTAGTGGATACCATGTATGAAAATATATGATCCATTCTTTAATATTAAAATGATTCCTTGGATACACTCATTGTATAGAGTTTGGATTCAGTGGACATGAGATGCATTTGTTTCATTCATGGTCTTAGCCATTGTTTACACTGTTTACCTTGGATGTATTACTTGGAATTAGTTAGACCATCTACATTATATAATTCCTTGGAATAATATCCTTGTATTACAAACTTATTGAATATCCATGATATAGTTCATAATGAGTTGGAACCCTTGTGTTCTTGGATTCCTTTGTAATTACCATGGATCCATCTCTTTATTAATATCTATTCTAGTTTCCATGTTACATATTGGAAACATCACTATTACTATCATGATTTGATGTAAGTGATGTGTATGAATTTTTTAACATATATATATATATAAATTGAAACTTAATTAATTAATAAATCATTTACATGTTTAGACATTGGTCGAGAAATGATGCATATTCTTTGGTATTTACATTTTTTTACTTTTTAAATTTTATATATGAATGATTTAAAACTATATCTATTTATATAACATCAACATGATGTTATATATTTCATAGTTCATATCCTATTATGATTAATCTCCACAATATCTTGGAACCATTGTTTCATAGTAACACTACATGTATGTAGGCATTGAAAAATGGGAAGCATTTGGGATCAGACACATGATTTCATTATTGCATGGGATGAATCTACCATTAGATGATTGAGGTAGAGCATCAGATGTTGGGGTATTTTTGGATTAAATTTTTCTAATTTTATATAACAAGTATTCCTTCTTCTCAATATCCATTGTTTCGGCTTATTATATACATGACATATCATCATAATATTTTGTAAATTTATATCCATTTCTTATATTAATTATTATTAATATATTATTTTAGTGTTCCATCAGTTTAATTATATTACTTTTGATATTTACTAACTTTTTTCCTATTTATATGTTGTGATACACTCTAAAATAAGGCCATGGTCTCCCCACTGACACATCCTAGGGCCCTACTGCTATTTGGAATCCTATAACATTTGAGGATTTATGCTTCAGTCTATGTGTACCATCGAGATCAGGTACGTTAAACTGGAATGCATGTCTACGATGTCACAAAGTGAAATCTGAGAATTACATTATAGCTTTATTATTTAGAGACAACAGTTAGGAGATACATAACTTTAGGACCTTAGTTAGCAGCCATTCGTGGGAATAACTAATGCAAGTTTAGGGTAAAATCAATATTTCTTGATTTATAATTCTTGATATTTTTTCCAGATATAGTTGATATCATTTCAATATTTTTTGTCACACATGTTTTTTTTATGATTATTAATAATGTTTTAATTGATGATATTTTCCCTCCATGTATTTAGGATATGAGGGAATGAAACATTATTACATTATTATTCATAGGTACCTTGAAATAACATTCTATATTGGTGAATTTATTAAATGGATTGATTGACATGGCCATGATTATTGATTTCTCCTTCATTGTATATAATAATTATCTTTCTATTATGATGTGATTTTGTGGTTTCCTATTTCAATTCATGAATAGTATGGGACCTCGTGCGTTTGAATGATTAATTTACCGAGTGAAGAGCCTAATTATAATTTAAATGGGAATTATTATCAGTGATAAAGACATTGGGCCCCTATTAAATAGGATGTAAACCACATTTTTAATTATAATTGATATATGAAAACTAGAAAATGAATACCTGAAAAGGGAAAATTGAATTTTAAAATTATATGGTTTCTTGTAAATGGTGTGTAAAGGTATAGATGAACCTTCAAATATGGGACCACATATTATTTAAAATGGGTCAATTACAAATACATGGAAATCATAGTGGGTAGTTGATGTTTAATACCATGGGTATTGATCCCTTTCTATTTGTTTATATTCTTCTAGTGTTTCTATCAAACTGAATAAGGATATTTTTGAGGTGTGTGCTTGGAATTTGTAGAACAATTTCACCACAACATCCTCCTATTTTGTTCTAGGAGGGTGGCAACGAACATTATCCAGAAGTGGCGTTCCATGAGTTTCAAATGTTACTACCAAGAGTTCCACTTGAAAAACTAGCTATTGTAGCTGATACAGTACTAACACTCAGGTCAGTTATAGATTCCTTCAAAAAACGCTATCTATGAATGGTGCTCTTTGACCTACACCTTCAATGGATGATTTGACTTGTTTGATCTAGTGAAAGCACCAAACCATCTTCTCAATAGATGGAAATCCACATGTTACCAATTCATTTCTTGAAGCGACCCTTTTTATCTTTTAGTATATGGATATGCCTCCAATGTGGATGTTCATTCAATGGATGTACATGTCGTTTGATTCTACCTTTTGATGGTGAGATGTAGTTAAAATGGATGGTGACCATTATTCCATTGTATGTGATGATGTCCAGACTTCCTTCTATGACTAATTAATTCAAAATATTATCAGAGCTAATAGAGCCAATGTTTTCATGCATTTCGAGCTAGGTTCTATGTTAGTTATGTATAATTCAATTCATTTAACTATGTTATAATGTTTTTGACCTATTATAGATGGCGATGATAATTCCCGTTGAAGAATATTTGAGTATAGGATTATTTATGCCATTTGTATATAGGTGAATGTATTTCTCCTACCTACATTCTCTGAAACTATCAAATTAGATCTTATCATTGAGCTCATGCTGAGGGACTATTACAGTACCTAGACAAGAATACTGGGGCCATGGTAGGTTATTTGTTCTTCTGGTACCATAAGGTGGTCTATTATGGATTCTCATAAATGTAGTGGATGCAATGGTACCAAGACTGGTAACTCTATGGTGTGTCTCCAATGTGGATGATAGGGGCACAAAGACCCTGCATGTTATAGAGACCTTCTATGGTGTTGGGATTTCGGTTGTAAAGGGAATCTCTATATATTTAATCATACCATTCCATAAGCATAATGTGGAAGATAAGGAGCTCTAACTCCACCATTGGGAGTAGTTTATTTTATGATGTGTATGATAGGGAGTTCGAGTAGCACCGACCGGACTAGATGAGAAGGATCTCAGGACCATAGTATCCCGAATTCAGATTATAAAACTATAGTTGATACCCAATGAACATGAAATAGTACAATCTACAATATGAGGTACTATTCTAGTGTTTTTCAATAAGGAATCAATTTTATTTGAAAATGGTGCTTCACACTCCTTTATCTCTTCATCTATCTTCGATAGTCTCAGACTAGAAATACAACATTATAATGGTGTAATGTCTCATGATACACAATTTGAAGTGCGGTTAGAGGTCGTATGACAATGTAGGGACATTCCCCTTGATGTATGATGTTATCCTTTTTATGGGACCTTTTTGTTCAATATATTATTGGCATCAATGCCATTATCAGGATAGATTGGTTGGTTTTGTGTCACTTTTATTTAGACTATTATCACCATATGGTATCATTTACATGACAAGAGAAGACAATTAGTCTTTATAAGGGAAAGTGCGATGTACATGCTCATAGAGAAGGTCCAACACATCATTGTAAAGATTGAGTGACCACCCAAATTTCCAATCTATACATAGTTTTATAGGGTTTACATAAGGATAAATTTCTTCTAGTAGTAGATCATTTCATAAATGCATTTCATGATGATTTTTAGTCTTAACCATTGATAGAAAGGTATAGTTTCTTAATGATCTTTTTCTAGTAGTAGAAAAAGTGTAAACTCTTCTATACATGATTAATCTAACTAAACTCTAAGAGCTCAAGTAGTTGTTATAGGATATTTAAGAAAATTTTTTATGTGGACTAATAATTCATCTTGGGTTTCTCCATGATATTCTCCAAATATGACGATGGGAAACATTTTTTGTGCACAATTTATTGATGTACTATCTATTTTATAATCAAAAAGTGATATCAACATCCTATAATGGATGATCTCTTTGATCAAATACCAAGATCTAGTGTGTTTTATAAGATCAACATGAGTTCATACAATCACTAGGTGTGATTCAGACCTTCATACAAACATTTTTCACTGTTACATAGAAGTTATCATCTATACAAGTACATTGCTATTTTATTCTTCCCTACGAATGTACCCACCATATTGATAGTTTTGATTAATAGGGAGATCTTACACTTTCTATATCCCTTTGGTAAAGTACTTTTTTGATTTTATCTTAGTCTATTATCACACTCATAATGACCATGGAAGGATCTTTGAGATCATACCGTGTACACTGAGAGGGAATCATCTTTATGAAAGGATTCCTATGTGATAATTCTAGATAAAAACTTTTTAGTTCATTGGTCATATTATCACCCAATCAGGAGTATCTACTGACTCAGAGAAGGTGAGTATTATGGTGTCTTGGGAGTATCCCAAGAATGTGTTTGGTATACATAGATCCAAGAGGATGTTTGGATATTATATAAATTTCATTAGAAATTTATAATGTATCTCATCATCTATTAATGTACTTATAATGAATGGAGTTTTGTTATTTTGGTGAGAAGTGTATGAAAAATCACTTTAGGATTTAAAATGAAGGATTCTCTCAAAACCTATTATGATTCACCTAGTGCTTGATAAAAGCTACATAGTGTGTTGTGATGCATATGAAATTATACTGGGGGAAGTGATAATGTAGGAAGCCAGATTATTTTCATAAAAATATATATTGTTAAGCACTTATGATTGAAATTACCCAATATATGGCCTTGACTTAGAATAAGTTCTCAATGCCTTACCTTACTGATGAAAGTACATGTTGGGTGAGTTCATTGTGATGTATATAGATAAAAAAGAGACTCAAATACATCTACACATAGCATCATCAAATCCTCTGATATTAGATATGGAGAAAATATATTTTGTCTTTTGATTCTTTTCTTTCCTATATTCTAGAAATGGGAATACAAAAATTAATTACATGTGCCAGAAAAATCAGTCCGACACTAGAAATGAAGCCACTAATGATTTAAAATTGACGAACCTCTTCTAAAAGATGTGTATTATGTTTTATGATATTAAAAACTATTCTTATCTATGATCATTGACATTTAAATATTCCCTCCATGAGAAGTTAATGAGTATGAAATTTTTAGATCATGACGTCTTGTTTTTTATGAGAGTATTTTAGCATATAGAACATCCTTGAATTGGTCTAAGGATAGAGATGACATCCAGAATATACATAGGCATGTATAGATCCTATAATTATGTGAGTGGAACGATTTAGAGAGTCACATTCTTCACATTGGGTAGTTCATCTATGCATATACATGATGTATTGATACATGTGACACTAGTATTGATGGTCTAGTATAAAACATCAGATAAAATTCTTTATTAATACATGTTTCACCTCTTAGCAGGAGATGTCATATCACTAGAGTCGTTTAGTATTGTTATATATTCTTCTAGTCATAATTTAGAAATGAGAAGATGTTTCTTTTCACTTTTAATTATCTTTCCATGGTCTCCTAGATATATAGATGTTGAATGGGTAGTCATTGACTGGCGGATGATTTTTTCCAACATACATCATAATTCAGTGACATTCATAGTTGATTATATGAGAAGATTGTATCTATGTAAGATTTAATGACTATATGATGAACCTCAATCTAACGTTTCATGTATGGATTCTCATGTTATATCTATATTCTTTTAGTTCTTCAAAAAATCTATTTGTACACTGGTGCTTCTAAGATAAACCTTTAACCATCAGACCAATGGAAAATCAAGAAATGTGATACGTGTTCTAGAGGACCTGATTTTGGAATGAGACCAGGATTTCACTGGTTCTTGAGAGTAGCATATCACTATTTTTTAGTTCGTCTAAAATAATATATTTCTTGCGAAAAAAATTTATTTTCCATTTTGAGGCCATATAAAGAAGGACTTATCATTCACCCATATTCTATCATGAGGCAGTTTATGTACAATACTATTTCTTTATTTAATTCAGGATAATTTAGAGGATATTCAATTGATCAGAAATCATATGTCCACTACATAGTCTAGACATAAATAATATTCCAATCACCATTGACGAACTCTGGAATTCGAAAAAAGGGATTGTTTTTTCTTGTTGGTGTTGCCTATGCTAGGGAATATATGGATACAGAGGCTGGGTATGTTGTTTCTGGGACATTTTTGGGCTGACTGCGATTCCGAAAGGTCACGCCGGTGGCCTATAAATTTTAATTACATTAGATCTATTGTTCTATGCATGATGTATTCCACATTTCATAGATTCTCTAATATCATGCCAACTCATCTCAGACATTTGATCTGGAATAATTTGAGTTAGATGGAAATGATTCATTTGATGAGTATATCATTTTCATCACTGATCATATCAGGGAGGCTATTCAAGGACATCTGTCCTTTAGGTATTGGTTCTACGGCTGCACAACCATTTATAAGATACTATTATGGACTAATATGATAACATACATTCCTAGTGGATAAAATTATTCTCATATAGCGATTCACATCCCTTGGAAGGTGATCTCAGGGGGGGGTCCTATAATAGAAGAATATTGTATGATCATGGTTTTTTTATCTGGAATGTATCATTTTAAATATTTTATGATTATTAATTTTGGACATAATTTGGATTCCAAATGAGTTAATGAATGTTTTAGGGGTATATAGGGCTTGTTTAGAGCACATAACAAGGTTCTTTAGAGAATATTCCTATCTCATAGTTAGAACAATCTATGTGGGCTAGGCAACATGGTTAGATGTAACCATGGATGTTTGGATAGAGGGTTGGTATTGGGTGAACAATTTCTGATAAACTTGATCCAGAGGACACACTAACATGAAAAATCTATAAACAAATTGAATAGGTGTTTCACATGGTTGGGGCATGGTTTCAAAAACCGTGTGGCCTAACTTGGTAGAAACCCCCTTCCAATAGCTGGTCATGTTCACATAGCTCACAGTTTTTAAAATCATGAATACAATTCAAGAAGAAACTATTTTTTTGTGATTATTTTGTTCTTTTCCATAATAACACTATTAAATCAATCCTCATTCTCTTATTTTTTTTTAATTTCTAGGTAAGCCCACTTTTCCCCATTATTATCACATTCATATCTTAATATATGTATTGAAAGAACTCTTCCATCTAAAGATCGATTCAGATTCACATCGTCTTGTTGGATTCCTATCAGAACATTCATATTCTTTTTAATATTTAATCATTCTTATTTATATCAATATAACTCTATATATATATGATATTATATCATATTTTCATTTCATTGGACCATTATTCAGATCTCTTTTAGTCCAGGCCAAACTAAATGCTGATACTAGAGGAGTACAACCATATTTGTATGTGTTAGGTGGTATATAACTCAATCATCATGTTTCATCATTTCATAAAGTGTTGTGTGCATGTTCTTATTTCATCAAGAACCATCTTCATAATTTATAATACTTTTTTAGTCGTTAAATCCATATTCTACGCCCCATTCCAAATATGTTATTCATTATTGGTGGTTATTCACACAATCCTGACAATCTGTTGTAGGGTATTTCTTATATTAATATTTTATGGCCCAATTATGCATTATTGTCTCTTATGACCTTTTAGCTCCACCATATATGTATGTGGATTAATCTTGATAATGCTAATACCACCTGATTATGTGAATTTAGAATTTATTAATGCCTAGTACCTTGGGTAATAACAACATTACACGCCTAAAATAAGTTCATCAAATTGAAAAATAAAATTAAATATAGTTGGAAATTAATTAAGTTGATGACTAGGACCTATAAAATGTAAGTGACTGTTCAATCTCTTGTTTGTAGAACCTCTTTTCACTTATAATGTATGATCAAAGAATGAACCTAATTACATGGTTATGACATATATGAAATGTATTAAAAGTTTGAATCCCCCATGCCCTTGTCACACAAAATAAAGGAAATGATTGATATTATTAAACATTTTAAATGATATGAGTATTACTATGATTAATTAATTAAATTAATTAATGGTAAGGTGCCCTGTATATGGACCAATACATTACTATAGGGTTGTAAAAAGTATGTTTTTCATTTGGATTCTCAAGGTAATTCCTTGAGAACTCATGGATTAAATTCCGAATCAGGGATGTTGGTTATCTTGGATGAGAGCCACATAGGAACCGAATCATTATATATCAGTGGATTCCAGATATCACACTATTTGAACCATAATTTTAAATTACAGGATTCCATGGGTGCACTCTTTATACCCAAGGTGGCTTATTCAGTTACCAGGTTCATTGGTTACATAATTGGGCATGACTATATCATATCATATTTTACCTTGGATATATTCCATGGACTCACTTATATAATCAATATAGGGGAATTACATGGATGATTCTCCTTGTTTTAAACTCTTACGTGTAATCCATGGTATAATTACTATAGAGTTGGAGAAACTTGAGCTATTGTATGAATTTGTTATTACTTTAGATCTATTTCATTATTAACATTAATAACTTATGCATTTTTTTATCATTAAAGCTTTACAATTACTATTGAACCTTGATTTCATTATTTTCTACAGCTTAGATGACCAATTTATATAATCTTTAAATTATTTAACTAACAAACATATTATATGTTAAGACACCAGCTCAGGGATGAAACATGTACTTCGGTATTTATATTTTTTACTAAATTAATTTTAAATATTAATTCATGATAAATGTTTTGGATTCTATTTAATTGTTAAGATGTTATATATTCTACATGTGGTGTCCTACTGATATTTACCTCACATCGAATCTAGGTGTCATTGGTACAAGGGGTGAACTACATGTATGAAGGTGTTGAGAAAAAGGAAACATATGGCCTTAGTAACTTCATTTCATGAATACCAAAGATGGATCTAGTATAATATGGTTGAGCTAGATCTATGGATGATGGTGATAGTTTTGGATTCATGTTTTATAAATTTTAATACATTTTATGCAAACTTATTTATATCCATGTATTCTAGAATTTTATATACCTGAAATATCAACATCATCCTTTTTATATTGATATTAGTTGGTTTAGATATTTATTACGCCATAATTATTTTATTATGCTATTAGTTTAATATTATTTCATACCCTAATTACTGACTTCAATCATAGTTATCCCTTTCGATTCAGTCTATTAATGATTTCATAATCTCTCCATAGACATCGTATAGGCTTTCTATGTTAGTGGGAATCCTATTATGTTTCGAAAGATGCAATAGATTCAATTTGGCCCATCAAGAACAATCAACCAAAACATGGAATCTAGGCCTGAGATATTATAATTTTGGTGATGTTACACAAAAAAGGGAAGATAATTATTTATAAATTTCAAGACACATGATTTTGACTCAATATGTTAAATTAATGAATGTTGTAGATCATAAAATGAGTTTCTAAAATGAAATTCTCTTGTGGATTGCATTTAAATATTTTATATGATTAATAACCTATACCACTAAAATAATTCCCCTGGTGATTTTTATGAGATTCATTTTTCAAATTAATTTATTTTCAAATATTAATAGATAATATATGTTTTTAGGATTCGTTATGGATTTATAAAATAAATAAAATAACCAAAAAACACATTATTTTAAAGGAGGGATATATATTTGGTCTTGATACCTTTTACGGAATATATTTTATCACTTTTTTGTCATTATGATTTCATAATACAAACCAAATATGTGTATCATATTTAATTTTGACCTAAAAATTTGAATGTGTCCCTAAACTAAGAATAAATCACCATTGGATAATTTTTAAAATATAATTTAAAAAATAATATTTATTTTTACCAAATAATTACCTATATATGTGAATTTTTTATTTTATATCATAAATAATGATTAAATAAAAATAAATTGATTTTTTATTAAAATAGTTTTCTTAACATTATAAAATATATTTTCTACTTAACAAAATATTATTTTTATTAACATTTTATAAAAAAAATTATTTTATTAAAATTGGTTCTATTTATTAAAAATATACATTTCCAAAACACGCAACTTTTTTTTCATTGTATAAAAAAATATTTTTTTTCCAAGTCATCGTCGAATAATTTAAATTGTAATAATAAAAACAATTTCAAATTAAAAAAATTAATTAAAAATTATACAAATTCATACTATTATTACCAAGATACATAACTCCTTAGTACACCAATGAATCCCTTAAAGGGAATGGTGCTAAATAATGAGGTTCTAATTGTTTGGTTCAATGAACATCTTTTAGTTCATGATCATGATGTTCTTAATCTTCTACCATAAATAGTTTCACAAGTTAAAAGAAATTTTTATCTCAAATTGGATTTTATAGTTTAAAAGTCATAGGGATACAAACATTCCCAAAAGAAAATAATAATTTTTTCATTGGGTATAATACAATTGGTCGAGGGAATTTTCTTTCATGTATAACTATTTTATTTTCTTCATCACCCATTATTTACTAATAACAATTGTTACTGTATAGTAGATATATTTTCAAAGGTTATGATGATTAATAGTATTTCAATTTGTAAGTCCATAAAACAATTCCAAATAGATAAATATGATTATATATTTTCTATACCATCAATACTTAATAATAGATTAGTTTATTCAAAAATAGAATATTTATTTTATATATGTTTTTTTCAATAATTTATTAACCATTTACAAATTTCCCCCTTTAAATTTTAATTTAATACACTCAAATTGATGAGGTATATTCAATTTCATTACCATGTATGATTTCCATATCTCTTCCATAAACTTGTATTTCTGCTCTAACACTTTGACCATATGAGTTTTCTTATTTTTTATAACTATATATCTAAAATATGAGATATTTTATAGAAACTTCTCCTTTGATATATAATTCCCCAATGTAACAACCTTATAATTAAGTACATATGTTGGGTTTAGTGCATAATTATTTTTTAGGGATACATTGAACACATCAGGTTCGGTAAATATGTTTGTTGGGTGTTATATTAAATAGGATACCACTCTGACGAGCACAATGATCAAAAAGGGGAAAATTTTTCCAGGGGTAATGTTTTACTTATACATAACCCTCATGACATTAAACCATATCCATATTTGATGGAACAAATTTTCTCCAACCTCACAAACTAGGATTCATCTAATCTTTTATTCATAAAATTATTTTCTAATTTTCATTAATTTCTTATGTCATTGAATGGTCTAATCCAACTATACAATTTATTTGATATAATTAGGTATAATTAGATTCCACTCTCCCACTTTATCCCATCATGATAGAGATATAATACAATTCATATTTAGTGCCACACAATGTTCCTATTCATTGAATAAATGGACACTATATGTATATTTGAACTACTCTAAGTGATGGTGTTGATCACATCATACTTGAAAATTCATTGAACATGATATCATCATATCCTCCATAGTTTTAATGGTACATTCAGACTAACCATCCATATGAATGTGATATTCAATGATGAATCTCATATTTATATTCCTCTATTGTTTAAGGATTCTCCAAAACGTTAAGGTATACTTCATAAATCTAAAAAAATAGATAGTATAACTATACATAATCTTAACATTTGTCTTGTATATATCATGGTTATTTTTAAGAGAAAAATCAACCTTGATTGAAATTAAATGAACATACTTTTTCAATTGATCAACTACAAACCAGATTGAATTATTATATTTCAATATCATGGAGTGTATTATTATGGAATTATTTGTTTTGTTTTCTGATTTCCATAATCATATAGTAAAGGGTTGTGTCATACCCTTAGATAACTATAACTCGTTCATGTCTTGTTGTCATACCAATAATCAAGATAAAAATTATAAAATACCATTATTCATATTATCACACAAAAAATGTCTCATCATATCTTCGAACATATTAGTTCATCCTTGATAAATAATGAAGGATGATCTATGAGCATCATACAAAATTTACCTGTTCAATTTTGGTTTTTACTATAAATATATATAGTTATCAAACCTTATAACTCAATATTTAGAACATTTTACCTTCATAATATATAATACCATATTCAATAGAATCACATCATCTTTTTGGGCATCATATATCATTTTAAGATAGGATTGTTGAGTAGTTTTTTAGAAAGGTCAGATAATGTCCATTTTATTATCCCCGAATAAATCCTTAAAATGTCACGGAATACTGAATACCTTGTAATTTACATAACTTATTGATTTATGATATCCATTCTACTTAGTATATCATCAACATTGTCTTCTATTATAGGATGTTGATGGAATTAACAATCATAATCCTTGATCATTCTTAACTGCCATCCTTTTGTCATATTATGTTCATTTGGGATTAAATATATATATGAGGATTATATGATATGTATATATGTCACATATTCCTCTATTGATGTCAGGTCACCATACTGACTATGTAATTATTACTTTAGGAAAATATAGAAAAATATTTGGGTAGTTCTACTTGTTGATTATTAATTTTTGGGTAGCATGAGATATTGCATTTTCTTCTTGTATGAGTAAAAAATAAACGACCTTTTTCCATATTATATTATATTACATATTATTCTTATCTAGTGGGTAATGTGATAACATATGCAATTATTTCACTCTTAATAATTCAATAAACCATTCCTCTCATTTATCAGTATAAAAATGATTACTCTAGTCAGAATTATCTTGGTTTGGGGGACTGAAAATCATGTGATGTTTCTTACTAATCGATGATAGAACCTAGATAATCCCTGGAAATTATGGATTTCCATCACCGTGGGTAGTCCACCCCATAGTTTAGTAACCTCTTTGTTATGATTTGAATATTTCTCTTTTCTATTGAAAACATGTCCAATTAAAGGTAACTAATCCAACCAAAACACACAATTTTTAGCATCATGAATAACCTTTACTTTTACAATTTATTCATTAAAAAATTAAAATTTACCTCTTATTCATCAATTCAATTTACGAAAATTATAATTTCATCTATAATACCACAATAAATATTGTTAAATAATACAAAAAAACAATATTCATTAAATCGGTGATAATTTCTATATCATTGGTGTTTCCCAATAGAATTACTATTATCTTTTATTTATTGTACCTTGATCGATTGGTGGTCTGGGGAGTATTTTCATCCTACACCATTACATAATAATATTGAAACCTAAGATACACTATTGAAATATACTGTGATAATCATATGTGAACTATCATTGGAATAGCATACATGCTATTTATCAGGATATTGGTGAGATCATTATATTCAATGGAAATGTGCACTAAATCATATAACTCATTAATTATGAGGATCAGTTAAAAGGTTGACTAAGAATATGGTAATATAAACATTGAGGATCCTGTGAAGATGCAGACTCTTAATACTTAGTCTATCATTTCCAACCCTAATAAACAAACCTGGTCATAAATGGTGGAGGATGAGGAATATAAAGAGAATAAACATGCAAGGAACTCTTTCTCTAAACAAGAAATCTAGGAGGAGGAGGATCTAGACATGGTAATATCTGAAGATATTGATAGTCTGGTTCATGATCTCCTGCATCAAATAGATGATGAATTCATATCTATGGAGTTATTTCATAAAATTAATGACATTGTCTGGTCAATGAGGGATAGTGACTCCTCAAGTGATGATTCTATAGAAAACACCTCAAATCATGAAAACATCCATGTACTTTCCGACCTTAGTATACACACTGAACAGACTCATATATTGATAGGATCTGCATCTGTTGAGAGGATCCCAGTAGTGGGTATGAACTCTAAAAAGTCCCACTGCACAACAGTGATATAGGTTCATGGCATCTCAGAACTTCCTCCTATGATTCACGCAGTTTAGATAACGAAAGGGCATACCGAGGTTGTTGTATGTTCCATTCCAGTAGAGTATGATGTAACAACTAGCTTGCAATAAAGAAGAATGAAACATGAAAATTTTTAGCCTATAGCCTCCAGTAATACATCAAATCTAGATCACTAGATAGGAAAGATTAGCTTTGAGCTTTCCCTTAAAGGGAAGGGTACCTTGACTAGTAGTGCTAATATAAGTGACCCACTATCTCCTCCTCCCAAAAAGGAGCTTGGAAGACCAACTAAAAAACATGGGGGTAAAAAAGTGAGGGGTTCAAACCCTGGTTCCAGTTTAAATGAAGATTTTGTTCTGAAATTTCCTAGGTCTGTGTAATATGGAAATACGTGATCCATAAAGTTATTCATTCAGTAGCACAAACCAAGTCTTATAGTTCTGTCTGAGCCAACCAAATCTTCTCCTATAGTATTTCTAACATGGAAAATTAGTGGTTTCTCTAATTTGATACCAATATGTGTTCAACTAATGTCACTACTCTTTGGGTGTTGTCCCATAATTCTATTTGAAACACTACCATGGTTATGTCACGTGATCAGCATGTGACTAGATCCTTCAACTACCTTGTTTTCCATTTTACCTGCTTCATCATTTATTCTCACAATAGTTATTTAAATCGTAAGAATCTATGGATTGATATAGCATCTCTCATGTTCACCATCTCAAATCCATGGTTAATTCTAGGGGATTTTAATGGAATCTTGAACCTAGATAAAAAAAAAGGGAGCATCTCACTACAGAATTTCCTCCAGGGAGTTGAGATTATGTATTGACCAGAACGACTTGATTGACATTAATTTGGTAGGTGACAAATAAACGTGGTATATGAGGTATCTGAGAAACTTTGTGGATACCAAGATTGAAGGGACTTTGTTAATGGGGCCTCTCTGGATACATGGTGTAATATACCATGCTCAACTCTTTCCAGACTCAATTCTGATCATCATCATATTTTTGTGGATCTTAGTGAGAAGGAACCCATACCTCCTTTACGTTTTAGGTTCAACAAGGCTTTGGTAACTCATCCTGAATGAAAGATCATTGTTCATAACACCTGGGACTCAGTGAAAAGTAGGGATGATACCTTAGATTATATCAACAAACTCAAAATTCTTAAGGGGTATTTAAGAATATGAAGAAAAGATCGCTTCAGATCCCTTAATTCTGATATCTCTACACTTGAAAATTCACTTCAAAAGGTTCATGAACATAACACCAATATTGAGTTCTCTAATATAATTGCATTGGAAGCCGAGTTGTCCCTGAAACTGAACAACCTTCTTGATATAAAAGATGCCTTACTAAGGTATTTTTTTAGATCCTAGTGGGTAAAAGACTGTGAAAAAAATTCAAGATTCTTTAATTATCTTTATAGAATCAGGAAATTCCCCAAGCCTATTTCATTGATTAATAATGGGGATAACCTCATTGAAAATAGAACGAAACTTTCAGAGTATGTCACGTCTTACTTCAAGGATATTTTTAACAGACCTCATTCCATCATTGATCATATGGATGGGGTGATTCTAAGAATTGTGAATGAAGAGTAAAACTCCACTATTACTATTGTGCCTCTTGACCTATAGATTAAGAAGGATGTTTTTAGCATCAAACCTGAGAGCTCACGTGATCCTGATGGCTTTTGAAACTTCTTTTTCCAAAAAATTTGGTATCACATTCATGATGTTGTTTACAGGATAGTCACTCATTTTTTTAGAGGTGGATCTCTTCCTAGAGGACTGAATTCTCAGTTTCTTGCATGTATCCCAGAAGAGGAAAATTTCTAACAAATTCATATCTTCTGTACAGTTTCATTTGTTAGAACCATTTATAATGTTATTTTCAAAATCATTTCCCATAGGTTATCCTTAACTATCTTCCAAATTTTATCTGCAAATCAGAGGGGTTTTATAAAAGGTAGATCTATATATTATTTTCTTATCACCACCTCAGAGTGTGTTAATCATCTCAAAAAACCCATTAGGTGTTGAAATATTCCTCTCAAACTGGATTTCAAGAATCCTTTTGAGACAATGGTTTGGGGTTTCATCTGTAAGATCATTTTCATACATGGGTTTAACGATGACTTCATCAATTATGTCGAAATAATTTTATGTTCTACTCATATTTCAGTTCTTATAAATGGATCCATGTAAGAATATTTTGAATGATTAAGAGGTGTTAGGTAGGGTGATCCATTATCAGCCATCCATTTTTTTATTGCTGAGTATTATCTTAGTAGGATTCCTTCCATTATGGCCAACAATGGGAAAATAATGTCTATTCATGCTGGAAGGGGGATTTTCACACCCTCTCATCGTTTTTATATTGACGATATCAACCTATTCACCCAAGGGGATAAGGAAAACATCATGAATATAATGAGATCTCTTTTACACTATGAAATGGTGAATGAGTAGGTGGTTACATGGAACAAGTCCGTTGTCTAACATGGAAGGGGATTATTAGCTGTCAAGAAAAGTGATTTCATTATAGAATTGGGGATTCCTAAGGGTAATATTCCCTTTACTTTCATGGGATTTCCCACATTCTGGGAGAGACCAATGGTTTGTCACTTCAATGGCATTGTGAGCATGATTAAAAGACTAATTTCTACATGGAAGGGAAAATATCTATCAATGGTTGGTAGGGTTTTCATTGTGAAATAAATCATTAAATCAAAATTTTTATACTAATATATGGTGTACAAATGGCTGATTTATTTAATCAAGAGCATCAATAATTCCATTAAAAACATTATTTGGAGTGTCAACATTTTGGAAAGGATATTGGAAATTGTTCCATGGAATGATGTCTATAAGCCACATGATGAGGGTGGTTTGGGAATCAAAAATCTAGGAGGCTTCAATGACTCTTTTCAGGCCAGGTTTATATGGGATCTTATAAACATTCAATCTGAGGCCACTTGTTTTCTTAGGGCCTGATTTATTCATAGGCGTAAGTTATGGAAAATCAATTATGTTAACTCTTCAGTGTGGTCTTCCTTAAAAGATATTTTCTTAAGAATTAATGTTGACTCAAGTTGGCTGGTTTTCATGGACTCGTATCCTCATTTTTGGAAATCTAATTGGACTGGGAATCAACAGATTAACTTGGTACGGGAGGGGGATTCAAATCTAAACACTGATCTGTCAATCAAAGATCATCTTGGTAGTATGGATAATCTTCAAGATCATATTACTTCGATTGTGAATGAATATTTTTTTTCTCCTAGGGGTGATTTTGGGGAATGGGAACCTACTGACAATGTAATACTCTACTCAAAAGTATATTATAATCACTCCATTTATCGCTCAACTGATTGGAAATGAATGGGGAAACTGCAGTGAATGTTTCTTAGGCCATCCTGATCTATTATTACATGGAGGATGGCTCATAAAATAATACCAACTATAGAATTTATGCTGGTATGTGATATTTATCTTCACTCCATTTTTGCTTTGTGCATTTTTCATAGGGAGGATGTGGACCACCTTTCCCTAAGTTGTTCTGCTACTTTGGCGATATGGAAGGCATTTTTTTGACAAGTCTTAAGTTCCACAGCCCCATTAAAATTCAATTGGTGATTTTATAAAGATATGGAGCTCTTTGATCTTGTCACCGCATCACCAAAATTTATTCCAGGCTACTGATGAGGAGGCATTTCATCTTCTCTGGACATCAAGAAACAAATTTAGACATAATACATAGCACCTTCAGTTTGGTTTTGTCCTTTCAAGGATTCTCGTAGTACCCTGAGAGGTGGATACACTGATAGGTGGGTTTTTTTTCAAACTCTATTCATGATTTGTCGGTGCTTAATGGAATTGGGGTAAAATTATACTTTTACCCTCCACGTGGTACAATGGAAGTCATCTGGTGGGCCCCTTTTTTGGGTTGATTAAAATCAACTCTGATGGTGCTTCAAGGGGAAATCTGGGTCCCTCTAGCTTTGGTGTGGCCTTTAGGGACTATCTGGGATGTGTTCTTGGGTGAATTTATGGCCCATGTGTTATTTCTTCTACTCCTGAAGAGAATATTCTTGGGGTCATTTTTGAAGTGGAGCAATTGTGAAGGCAGGATTGGAACAAGATTTGGATTGAATGTGACTCCACTACAGTAGTTTCTACTATAAGAATTGGGCCTTTGCCTCTTTCTTGGAAGAATACTAATCACTTGAATATGTGTTTTGAATCTCTTTACTCAATAGATCACTTTGTTACTCATGAGTATAATGAATAAAATGCGGCGGTGGATGGGATTGATAAAAAAGCTGTTAATGGTAATAATTTTTACTGGGATGATCAAGTGCCAGATGATCTACGTCATTTTTTTAAGAATTATTTTTGTAAATATTCTACTTTCAAACTTGTGTAATATTATTTTTGGTAATAAATGAATCTTTCTTTTTTTTTGGAATGTTCTTAGTTTGTTTTAAAAATATATATAAACTTTGAATCAATATTCTCATATAATATATTATCAGGATCAACATGTTCTTCAAATTAATATTTTTTATTGTGTCTTGTATATTAGAAAAATCACTATATGATATTGATAGAGAAATCTAAATCATGAATAGGTTAAGAAGAAAAAATTGATTTAGAAACACATCAAAGAATTACATTTCGATTGTAATTTCATCAAGGATGATATTTTAATTAATAAAAATCATTTAAGATATATATTCTTCCTCATAATGAAGAATATCTAGGATTTTGATGTTTGTAGTTATGTTGATTTATTATCCTCCTTCAACATGTATAGAATCATAGAGAAATTTAAGACAAAAAGGATGATTTACTTCCCTTGTAAAATAATGTTAAATACATAAAAGGAATTCTAGACGATTCCCAAAATAACATAAAATTCAACTAAAATAAGTATTACAATGTTTTTTAGGAATATCATCTGAATTTATTTGATAGGGGATGACTAATATACATGGGATTCAAAATTTCACCATTTTTCATTTTTATCAAATTTTATAACTCTATGATTTTTTGCCTTGTTTAAATAGTTATACTAAACATTCATGATATGAATTAATGTGTATGAATAAAATAAAAAATTATGTTCAATGCCCTTAAATCATTAAATAGCATACTTATCTCCACTTCATTATTGGGATCCACCTCAAATGCTATGATGGATGAAAATCACTCGTGCTGCCATAGTGGTTGTTGGAATTAAAAATCTAATTAATCCCCTTTATTAGTGTATTAAGATGAAAAATTATTATGTTACATAAAATGAATAACTATATTTCTTGGTAAGTTTTCACTAGAGAATTATTTTATTCTATTTCATTTGTAGGGTTTTTTATGAGTAATTTCAAGCCAGGTCCCTTCCTTCCCACACCTAATGCCTTTTCGTATCCCTCTTAGGAAATTTTTATCATTATTATTCACACACTTTTGTAATGTTATATTTTGTAATTTATATACCATATTTTATTTATAAATTATACCCCTATAATGGAACTCTAATTTACATTTCGTATCACCCTGAAACCCTTGAGAATTTGTGATCCTTATTTTTAATTGAAGGGAACATCATAGAATTTAATTACATATGTCAAGGTCCCAAATGGATAAAACTTTTAATATATCCATGTTCATCACAAAAAAGTTGTAAAATATTATTTATGTAGAGATGAAATAGATATAGGTGTGTTTTTACAGTCTTATGATGTCTTTCAAATATTCCCATGATGCGTTCATATTTATATTTCATGAGGATAAGGATGGAAAATTTTTTTCAATAATATTATTCCAAAATTCCTTACACCCCCTCAATTAGATGTCATCTTTGAGATTTGTAATTTCAATAAAAGACCACCATTGTTCATCATTACCATTTTTACAGTAAAAACCATCATGAACATCTATTGCTTACAATATACAATGATGGATAAAATCTTCTTAGTGTAGTTTAATTTTTGTTCTTTAATAATGGTTTATAATGTTTCATTGAAATTTTGTGGTCTTTTTTTAATAAATCCCTCAATTGAAACTTTAAATTTCATAAAAGGTTTAGGTGATCCTCCTAATTAATGTTTTATTTTAAAACAATCTATTTTGAATTTATTGTCATGATGTACGTGATTGCTAATCCAATCACGTTGGGAATCTCATTTGGGAAGTCATCACATTGCCCCTCACATTGTATGTGGACTTGGTTCCTCCAATTTCCTTTAATTGACTATAATAATGAGAAAATTATGGATGATAATTATAATATTTTTCAAAACAGATATGGGAAACCATGAACAGTGAAGGGTAAAATAATAAATGATAAATATTATTTAGAATTTAAATTTATATGATTTAATCTATGTAATTATTTTCTATATATTATCATAAAATCATTTTGGAATATTAATTTTCTAATTTTTGGTTCATAAGGATCATGTGAATTTACAAAATAAAATTACAATGGAGAGACAAAACAAGTGAATAGAAATTATCATTTTTTCTGGATCACGTAATGATTAAGTCTAGATTAAATCAGATTTATTGGTGTTATTACCGCTAGGTATATCTATACTAGATCCACATTCACATGTAGTATCAGTATTGGGATTTATTTTTTGAAAAACCAAATACAATATATTATTTTAACATTTATGTATGTTTTTCAAATATTATTATTATCCCTAAGGATTTCATTAGAGATTTATAATCTTATCCCAAAAAATAAATTGACCTACCTCTCATACCATATATAACAAGAAATATTTTTAAAAAATTTAATTAAGTATTTTTAACCAAAATGTTCTCATAATACAATGATAAAATATCACGAATCATATAGTCTATGTGGAATTTTCATCATATCGCACCAATATACAATATAAATATAATGACATAATTAAAACATTTTTAACAAGATTCAAAAATTCAATTATTCTTCAAAAATTCAAGAGATAACACTGGGATGTATATAAGAAATGGGTGAGATATAAATTATAGTAATGGAATACAAAATAATAATATAAGTTAAATTATTACATGTGAACCAAGGGGAATATAACGTTAATAGAGGATTATTGAGAAACATAATCTTGAATAATGTGGCATGATATATCATGGTAAAAAAATGGAAAAATGAGAATGTTACAGTATAATTAATCATGGAAAAATAAATATAGGTCATGGATAATCACCATGAAGTCATAAAATGGTTAATAACGTTCTATAATTGATTAGGTTTATTCCATAATCCCATACATGATGTGTCATGAGAGTAAAACATTAACCAATGCATTGTATCACTCTATGGGCACACCCACAACTTTCATATAATGTACATATATATGCATTCAACATATTTAATTCAATAAAATAATATCATTCATTAATTTAAATCCCACAATTATGGTGTGTTGGAAAAATCTATGTAAATAAAAAAGCAATGAGGTATATGTAAAACAAGGTTAATACTATTTAGCTTGGATACTAATGGATATTCATAATTAAAATGTCTATCATGAAAAAATAATGGATATTCCTGACAGCCTAATAGGGGTACATAATGGATATTGGTAGTTCATAATGATAGTGTAATGAGTCTCTAATTACATGAATATCATAATGGAAATAAGGTTTATATGGAAACTTAGATTCCAACATAGAAAATTAAAAACATGAAAAATGTAAAGGTTGTCCTATAATATGGTGAGGAATAAGAGAATCCCCTACCTTGAGAGGGTGATTCCAAATTCATGGGAGGATAATATTATGTGATTGGGGGAAACTATGGAGTAATCTATGGAGGAAATTATTAGTAATTTAATTATTCTTTTTTAGGAAAGAGAATGTGTAGTGTTTGTTGGTTTATATAGAATAACAGATAATAATCCGTTATTAGTATCAAAATGTAGGTTTTGGACTGTATATGAAAAATAATGAAAACAAAAAATAACAACCTGATTTTTTAAAATGGTTTACTAAAAATAGGATTTCTTATTATTGTTTTACATTTTTAAGAACTAAGTACATTATAATAACCCCCTGATTATTAGTAAGTGATTCATGGTTACAAATAATTTTTTTGATCACTTAAATATAATATATGTGTTGTTGGATTTATTAAGGATTTATAAAATTAACAAAATATTAGTAAAAAAGAAATATTTTAATTACTAATTACATATTTGGACAATGATACCTTTCATGAAATATATTACATCCATTTTTGGGTATTATGATGTCAGTATACCCATAATATTTTTATAATATAATTAATATTGATAATGATATTCAACCATCTCAAAAAATTATTAAAAATCACGATTGGTAAATTTCAACATAATGATTTTAGAGATAATACTTATTTTATCCAAATAATCCTTAAATTTGTAGTTTTAAATAAAAAATCCATCCTTATAGAAAAATACTCTATTTTTTTTTAAAAAAATTGAACCTTATAATAATTATTTTTCATATTGCACTATAATATTATCATTTATATTTAATAAAAAGTATTTAAGAGATAATTTTAATATAATTAAATTTAAATTAAAAACATCTATATTCAATAAAATATAGGGTCATTGTTGAAACTATACATTTTTCAAAAATAAAATTTCTTTTTCATCATATCAAAATAAAATTTTTATCATAGTCAGTATATAATAATTTTAAAAGTAATAACAATATTAAAGGTTAATATAATGATTATTTAAATAAAATATAAAGTAATTCATATTATAATAGTGGAGATACATAACCGCTTATTTAACAAGAAAATCCAATATGGGCATGGTGTGTGATGGAAAATTTTCCTGGGGTGGTTTAAAGAAACATGATTTGGGTTGTGATCTCAATATTCATGAACTTACCTTGTAAATAATTTCAATTTTGATGTACTTCTTGACTCAAATATTGCGATTGATCAAGGTAAACTACAAGAAATTTTATCTCCATTGAAATATCATATATGTTTAATTCATAGTATACAATCCTAATTGTCACAACAATGAATTCATTAATCCATATCCATTTGATTTTATCAAAACCCTTTAATATACTAATCATAATGGTCATAGTAGAATGGGTATATTATATATTTTTATTATGGATAGTGGTCATTTTTTGTATTTCAAACCATATAACTGTTCAAATAATTTAAATATTAATTGTGTTTTCAATAAATTCATCAATTTATAAACAATCTATTTATTTAATAATAAGGAATATCATTTATAATATTTTTGGACCTCAAAAAAACATCCATGGGGACTATTTATAAGATAATTAATCGAGTTTTAATAGAATGTTTAGGTGAAAAAGATAGAATATATAGGTGTAGTCACTAACGAATCCATCATTAATGAGGTGGAAATATTGGGGTAGTCATAGAAGCAGGGATCATGAAATGGGAGGCAATTCTAGAACTCTGACACATGTAGGATAGGGAGTTCATATTTCAACCACCATGGAATTCACCAAGGGACTTGTTCTAACTAAAATATGTGCATAGATAGGATCTTTAGTGAATTTATAGCTTTATTCCTCAGAATTTTTCTTTTATAATTTCTTGGATTCAATATATATATAAAAAACAGAGCTCGAAAATTAATCACTTAGAATTGGATCTGATTGGAACAAAGATGATTTAATTTTTATTATTTTTTATAATGAAATCAAAATTAAATGGTAGATAACTACTATTATTTTGTAATTGGTCATGGATATAGTGTTCATCAGATAATTTCCACACTATGAATGCTTGTTTATGGGTGATACACACTTGTTAACACATTATGATTTTTTGGATGAGTGATGTGAACTATCACTTAGGGAAAATATGTGGTTGCACCTTTAAATAGTACCCTATTATCCATTCACTTGTATGAATTTTACAACCCTTGGAAATTTTATTTCTATGACCTCCCATTTCATAGGTGAAAACATAGTTATGTGCATATTATTTATGTATTTCTCTAGCTGGGGTAAAATTGTTCTCGGTTCCTATAAACATCACAAAACACATTCACTTAGCTAAAGTGACCAAGAGAATATCCTAACTGATGAAACATTTTTTATATAACCTAAGAGATGATGAATTAATAAAAACAACCATGGTTATGAAACCTATGATATAAATTTCATGTTGTAATGTTTTAAATTGTGTTTTTTAATGAAAATATTTCCATAACCATATAATATTTTGGATATTCCTAACTGAGATGACTGATAAATAGCTGACTTACCATTTTATAAATAATATTTCTAGTATTTTTTAACTTTTCTTATGTTTGATTAATTATTCAATTCAATTATATGGTTGACAATTATAATAAGGGAAAAATTCAATAGTGTGGATCCCCCATCTTAAAAATAATGAGAATTCTATTGATGAACTATTAAACCTTATCTCATTATAAAGGTATTATATCTTAATAGTTGACATCATCTATTGTCTAAAAAACAAGATTTCTCAATCATAGATTTCCATGTATATGAATATTGGTATGGACTTAATCTCATTCAAGAGTTGATTTCAATGATGGTGATACTTGACAATCATGTGGGGTCCAACACTTTAAAATCATGTCTAGATAATAATGAACACATACTGGTATTCTGAAATATATGGTTAAAAAATCATACATCTCCCATCCACTGATCCAAAAAATCTATTAAACATGGAGATGTATATGCACCTTATAGGTGGAATCAGTACTAAATGGATGTGGGAATATTGTCTTTACTAGTTATGTTAATATTTAAAGGGTAAAAATTAATATATTTTAATTTATGATATAGACTATGTATTTTGTAAATATTTCTATAAGTACTCAATACTATTCATTTATATGTATATTCATTGAATATTATAGAAAAGTAAAATAAATTTAATATATAAAAAAGTGTTCATCATATTATGGTATGTCCACAAGGTCTCTAAAACACAAATATATAGGGCTAGGTACGATTAATTCCTCCTCCAAAATATTTTATGGTGAATATTGGATGAATAAAATCATTATTCTATATTCTAGTTATGGAATTTAGGAATTCCATAGAGAAGGAGTAGAATTAATGAATTGTTTCGGGTTTTGATAAAGTGTTGAATATCATTTGCGTGCTTCGTGAGGATGATAAAAATTAATCTCTCAATAGGTTTCCCTACGATGATGTATCTTGGGGCCCTAGGAATGTTATATATAGAACTATATCACGGAAAATAAGAAAATGTGGTGTTTATTTCCACCAAATCATCCCATCCTAGGCATTGTAGGATTCTTGAAGCTGTTGTTGAGTTGGAAACTACTTCTAGTCGGTGACCCCCAGAATGATGCTAGGAAAAATTCAATTTCTTATGAATGTATAAATAATAAAGGTCGATAAGTTTATTCTTGTGGTAATAGTGTCCATAATGATCTCTCAGTTAATTTTTTTTTGTAAAGGAAATCCCATGGTCCACATTTCATGAACATTCAAAATATTGTGGGTATATTGTAGTACATTCTAATACCTACACAATCTTTGATGAACCTTATATCATAAAGAGTAGGATCATGGTAATTTGCATGGATATCATTGGAAACAATTAGTTATGACTTAAAATAGATGCAACCACAAAGATATTGAGTTTATACTAACAGTAAACCTTATTATCCAATTGTTACGCTTTGGCTGATAATATAATCAATGATTTCCAAGAAGGGTATGCAGCATCGTCACACCTAAACTCTTTAATGTGATTCACTGATGCAGATTTTTTATCTCTGATACTATCTATTATGAAATATATCAATAAAAATTTACTCAAAAGTTCTATTTCCTTTCAAATTATTTTTTATCATTAAGAAGATTCTAGTAATGGGAAACATCTTATAGCCCTACAATACTTCTATTTTATGATAACTTAGAAAAAATAGAGGAAAAGATTAAAATACTTATTCTAAGAATATTTATCACGATAATAACTAGGTATTCACACTCTTATATTTCATCATAAAATTAGGGGGTGACATATTGAAATATTCCCTGGTATATTACTAAATCAGGTGAAATACTCAGAAATCAAAAAATAATTGGATTAGTACGGTAACCTAATAATAGAATTTCCCGTAAGTACTGGTTACATACATACATTGATTTGAGGTTCTATTTAATCATGAAACTATTAAAAAAATATACTATTTTGTGAAGACATGGTGAATAAATAGATGAGGATGAGAGGTTTAGAAGAAGCTGATATATCATGAACCTAAATTTTCCTTGAGACCTGATGAATGGATAGTAAAATAAAAACTAGAAAATTGGTTCCTTGTTGAATAGAATTTTTGTGGAATATCAAGCATGTTTTTGGAAATTTATAGCTTATGTAATTCCCACTAATATTCCATCTAATTTTCTCAACATGAATATTTAAAAGGCACCAATAGACATTAATCATGGAACCAAAACTATTGAAATTGGTTGTCCACTAAGGAACTAGATATTCCAGCATTTTCCCCTAATAAATGTGTTATAATCATGAATCATTTCAGGGATAATAAAAATCAATATATCAATAAAGGATTCATCATCATGTATCTTCATAATAATTTGGATGATTTCATTAATCATGAAATATATGTCAATGAAGTTATTCATGGGGAACCTATCCATGTCAACCAAACCATCCTTAGTTTTTTTTATTCCTACATTTTGTTAATGTGGAAGATGAACATACATCGAGAGTACCAAAATAACATGCCATGTACTCCATAATAGGTGGTTTTGTATTTAATAATTCCATGTAATTGGATGTGCCATCCTGTTAGAGAATGATGTTGTTAGAAAAAAAAGACTAAATGCATATTTTAATTTTCCATCTCAATGACCCTTTCCTGTATATAAGAGGCTAGACAAACCAATTGAAATTTTCAACCATTAGTATAATATTAAAATTAGGACCAAACATTTTCTCATCTATTAGTGTGTTTACTATATAATATCATCCTTTATTTCCACATTTTCTATGTGTGTGTAATTGTAGTTATGAGACCACCTATAAAACAAATGATATATATCACTTCGAGAAGATAATAGAATCAATCAGTTAATATCAATGATCTATTCTTAAACTATTCATTCCACTATATTTACTATATAATCTCTAGATGGAGTAGTGGAACAAACTAAAGCTATGACAATTATGGATAATATATTTTTACTGATATATGTGAACATGTCACCAAGTAATCGTAGAGTAATTGATAAAAGGGTTTCAATGATATATGTTCTATATACCTTTTTTGGTCTAGTATGGATAGATCAACTCAATAATTTGAAGGAATAACCATGATGCACCATTAAGAGAATACATCAATCAATTTTTATTCAAAGAGGTTGGATTTGACGAAGCATTGAAATGTTGACCATGTGCATTCATATATTTAGTTTCCTTTCCATTATGTCCATAAAAAAAATAGGAAACCCAGATGAAACATTTTTTTGATTCCATATCTAACTAAGACATTACAAGAGGTTATAATTCTCTAATTTCCTTATCATAGGACATATGCGAATAAATTAAAAATTAATTGATTCTTGGATTGATAGTATTTTGGTCAAAATATTATATGATCAGAATTTGGGTATTTTCAAATTTTTATTGTTTTGATTCTCTTAATTCACCATTATAATTGAAAAAAGTGTGTAAAAAATTAATATTGGTTATGGTCCCATGTTTCATGACCATTTCATTGTATATCAAAATGTAATCATAATGAATACACAGGCACAAACATGTTTACATACATGAAACAACCTAAGTATATGGTTGGTTTCATGTACATGGACATGGAATAGTTCATGAATACGGCTAGGTATATGAGAACAACCTCATATACAAAGACGCGGACTTAGGCACTGTCTATGATACACAGGTTGACCATGTACAGAAGGGACATGGTGTTTACATATAACAAATTATGTGAACTTTTTTAAGATAACCAGAGAGAATTATTACCATCAGTTTAGACAAGTTTTCTTACTAAGTTGGTCCATCAATAAATCCATGTGAGGGTATAATATGAAATTACATATTTATAAAATGATAATGATCATCTCTATGTGGTTTTTATCATATATATTTTTTGAAATCCAACCTTGTGGACATGATGGGATCATGTATCATCCCTTCCCCACAATGGGGTTCTTGTAATTCTTGTGGACAACTATATATGGGATTTAATACCCTACATCGAAATTTATTATAGTTTTGGTTGTTGGCATACAACATAATCCTAGGTGTAATCCCCATTGGAATATCAATATCATAAAACTGCAATGTACTTCCTTAGGGTGAGACCTGATGAGAAAAAAATTCTCAGATGGATGCCATTAATTTTGATGGGCTAATATAGTTAGTTATCCCACGTGAGTGTGGTTATAGACTCTTAAGTAGAATCCTAGGATGGAAATGTTGTTGGGACCCTTCTGTATAACTTTGTATTGATTAGGAGTATATGTATATGTTATATTGTTTGTAACTTATTATTATAAGAATATCTTTTTATTATAAGACTACTCATGGTGATTAATTCCTTTTGGTTTTAGGGTGTCCTGTCGATAATTATTATAGTTACCCTTGTTTGGGATCTGCCCAAAAGTATCATGTCATAAGCAGATGTCTGACCATTAGATGGGATTATAAGTGGAATTGGAACAAGTGAATTATATATTTGGGATATAAAGGCTATGGTTCTTATTATGAGTCAAATTCTACTAAAGACCCCACATTCTAGTAGGTTAGACTTATTTGTTTATTAAAATGGGTTTTTAATATGCATTTTTTCTTGTTAGTTTTATTACTGTACTCTAATTTTCAAGTTTATATGTATGTATGAATTTGGTATCTGTTGTAGTTAAATTTATATAACCTATGTAATTTGAAATATATGTTCAAGTTTAATAAACTTGGTCTAAGGCCTCAAATGTCAGTGTTTTGCCTATTATGAACTACTCTCCATCCTTAATCCTTTTAGAAGTTTCCATATGGTAGAAAAACATGGATTGTAATTTTTCAGGAGATCCCAAGTGGGTATTTTCATTAGGTACTAGTAATAGATGATTCTTTCATATCGTGGCTAGAGATTGGAGTTATTTCTAACTGTGATATTGGATTGAATTTAATAACAATAGTGTTAAGTGTTTTGAAATCAAAATTCAATTTTTGAACACTATTTTTGGTGGGATGGTGGATATATTGATATATAAGGACACTAATCACCTGAATTTTGTCTCTATACATATACACATTGGTTACAGTGAAAAAAATATGATCAAATTTTTTTTGCGAATAGTTTGTTTTTTGAAGTCCTTGTTATGTCAACTCCAAAATTATACTCCTCAATCAGGGAACATTATGTATGTTTTATGATTCTTTCAAGAAAATTTCCCACTTGTATTGGGTACCAGAATAATGAGAACAATTCCATTACTGATGTGTCATCGATATAGGGAAATGTAGAATTTCTTCTGCTTCAGGAAAAATTTACAATCATATATCCACTTGTTATGAATTATAAAATATCAAAAAAACTAGTGATTTAGTTTTACTAGATGATTTAAAATAATGATTCATAGCTTCATTGACCCATTGGGATTACAGGTGACCCATACCAAATGAGCAATTATGATTATCTTGAAGTGTATATTCGATTTATTTAATCATGTCAATATACCAAAATACAAAATGTTTGTTCTGGTTGTGAGCCGTCCTTATGATTCCATAGGGAATTGGTAGATCCTAGTGTATTTTCAATACCATGATGTGACTATTTCATGAAAATATTTTGAGCATCTATTTAAGGAGTATTATTCTCCAATAATTTTTGGTACAATTTGAATCTAGGAGATTTTACATCAACAACTAGGCACTATGAATGTGGATAACAATTTATTCAGGTTAACCATTCACTCCTTATACTTCTTGGATATGGTATAGGATAGATTAAATCTAGAATGAAACATTGAGTTAGGTCAATGTAGGGAAATATGAGCCTATATGTTACCGTTATAGACTCTTACATATCATGGGTTTCTAGATAATTCGTTGTTGACCGATATATTTTGGGCTGACTAAACATCAGTCATGGGTTCCAGTAGTGGGAACATAAGGGCATGGACTTTCGACATTGGAATCCAATGATATACATAAGGATTTAAATATGTGATTCATTTTAATAGGTTGTCTATTTACTGGGGATCTACCGGTTACGGACCTTAGGATGGTTTTAGTCAACCTATAGAGATGAAAATATACTATTATTATGGCTGGGGACATGATAAATGGTAATTTCTGACCCACCATATTGATGATAGAGAGAAATTGGATACACTGAAAAGGAAGAGGTAATGGGATGAATAGGGAGGTACATATGATGGTGGATGTTCATAGGAGTATATAGAGAAATATGTGGGGGATATAGTTTGTAATTTTTCCACCACGACCCATGGGTTATCCCCACCAAAATCTAAGAACTTTTTTATGGGGATAGAGGATAGTTGTGGGCCTTGTAAACCAACAATAAATAGGTTCATAGGATTATTAGAGGTATAATCTATATTTTTGTACCATGGATGTAGTCATTTTATTGATAAGATCAAACAAATTATTTTGTTCTATATCCCTTTTATGATACCATAATGTTCTAGTTGATCCCATGGATAGATCCTTATGCTTAGAGACAAAAAACTAGGATGACTACCTAATCAACCACATTTTATGATTGTTTAGTTTAAAAAATATGATAAAGAGTTTCTCATTGGACCTCATTGTGGAATAAATTTGACCATATGATGTTATCTAAGGAATGTACTGGATATACTCTATTCATAATTTGATTAACTATTTCAAGATGTGGATGTGGTGTTTCCTCATTAATTGGATTAGGTTTTCCTTAATATGTGTGAATAAGACCCATGATAATAATGATAGAATAAATTTGTAGGAGTGTCAATCCATGTAATCACCAGTTTTCATGTTTGTATCGTGGTTAGTGGATGTTTTGTTCTACTATTTTCATGATATGGTTGAATAGTATGAGGAACTATTTCTCAAGGATGTTTTTGGATTAGCTCCCTACCGAGAGATGAACGTTCTCATCAACTTATACCCCAATATAGACCAAAGATATGAGACATCATAATGGATGAATCATGCAAATCATGAATATTTGAGGATTCAGTTGGAGGATTTGTAGAGGAAGGATTTAGTGAGACCCAATTATTCATCAAGTAATTCCCTGGTGGTGTTATTCATGAAGGATGACAATATCTTGAGGTGATTCATGGATTATCGGCATATGAAGTAGGATATTTTGAACAATATGTATCCACTAATAATAATTGACGACCACATCGATCATTTGATAGAGGTTTAGTGGTTCTCAATGATTGAACTCATATTATTCTATCACAATAAATAGTACCATTTGAGGTTATAATGAAGATGTCATACAGATGTCGCTATGGTAAATATGATTACTTGGTGATGACCATCGGCTTGATTAATTCTCTAGATGATTTCATTGGGATCCTAAACTAGAATTTTCATACTTTCTTCGACCAATTACGTTGGCCTTTATGGATGATATCATAGGGTACATTTCTCTAAGTTGGAAGACATTATACACTTTATGAAGGTCGTAGACACACTAAGCGAGACCCCACATTATAGAAATATATCATATATTTATTTCTAGATTCAACACATCCACTTTCATAGACATGTTTTCTTAGGTAATGGTGTAGTATTTGACCCAGTAAATGCCATGGTAGTCTTAGGTTTGGTGCCAACTGTGATTGTGATAGATGTGTGGAGATTCCCAAGTAGGTGGAAATATATAAGAGATTTACCCTTGATTTCTTAAGGATTTTTACAATGTTAACTACTTTGAAATGGAAGGGGAATTATGTGTATGGAATAAAATGTTGTAGATTTCTTTTTAGTTATTGAGGAAGAGGCTGATGATTTCCTTAAAATTCATATTTCGAAAGGTTGGTGCCGAGCTTATGGTGTTCTATGTTGATTTGAGGCTTGGACATAGTTCTGTAATGATTTATAGTAAGGTTTTGATTTCCCTTGGTTATTAGTAGTTAGGAACACATAATAAAAACAATGTAAACCTTGATCATGAGTACGTAGTTGTAGTATTCTCTTTGAATATGTGTTGACACTACCTTTTGGCTTAGAATTTTCTCATCGTCACTGACCACAAGTGTCTCATGTCTGTCTTCTCTTTGAAGGACCATGAAATTAGATTGAGGCAATGGGTAGAGTTCATCTAGGATATTATCTTTGAGATATTATATACTCACGAGATGTTGAAATTGGTGGTAGATTCACTCAGTATGAGATATTTTTCTATTTATGTGGCCAAGGTGGCAGAGCTCATAGGATCATTATAGTCATCCTTATTAGACATTGAGGCTGCTTCTGATATTCAGTCAATTTTACTTCCAACAACATGTTTAATTTTTTGATTTAAAATCACATCATGGTGATGCATCATTGCGATCATACACACTCATATTTTCTCTTGATGTTCTCCTGATGAATTTTCTAATGTTGGAAACCGTATTATCATTTTCAGAGGATGTATTATGGTACATATGATATTATAAGAGGAGGTGGTGAGGGAGTTTGATACATTCACATTGGCAGCACAACTATAATTGGATAATATCTTTCGATCCAATCTATATTAGATTTGGAGTTCAATAATGGTGAAGGGTATTGAAACTATTTTCTCTTGATGAAACAATTATCAGCAAGTGATGTATGAGAACATGGATCTGAATATATTAACACGTTCCATTGAGGTCAAAAAGTGTATGTTGGATGGTAATTCTATCGAATTAATGATGGGGTTACCCGATAAATCAAGATGAAGCACATCTATATTGGTGATTGTTGATAAAATCACCATGTGGTGACATTGTATATCACCTTGGGAGACTAATTCTATAATGATCCAGGGTTGAATTTACATTAAAGATATAGTATTGATCCATGAATTTCCAATTATGATATTTTCAAATCATGATTCATTCTTTATTTCATGATTACTAATAAGATATCATGGGTATGTTGATAATTAGTTATGATAGTGATAGATATATCACCCATAGAATGGTGTGCATATAATAACTAACATTTTAATTTTGGTGTTTATGATTCAGGCTTTCGTATTAGTCTTTTTCTATAATAGGGAGGATCAACATCCTTGGGATGAGTTTTCATATAATATATTCTACCATTATACCATTAATGTAGAAATATTTGAGACCGTGTACAAATGTACATTTAGGGTACTAGGTAGTTGTACTGGTATATGAGTGCCAATACTAATGGGTGTTTTGGTGCGGATGTGCGTCGGGTTACGCTGTTCCGCCAGGACGCGTTCGCTTTTGCACCCGTCAACCCGAGGGGATGGGCGCGTGGCTTGTGGCCCCGCAGTCCCGCTTTCCAAAGGCGGGTGGCATCCGTCCCTTGTTCAGGGGCGTCTGCTCCTTGATCGAAACAGGGATGATGGGATGTCGGCTCCTCCTTCCGTGGACGTCTCCTCGGAACTCGTCGCCTAATCCAGGTCTCCCTCATAGATTTAAGAATGTTCGTGAATCTCGTTCCCGGTGCCATATCTTCATGGACACCGGTTAATTACACTGCTTCCGCCCAGATGCTCCAAGGGGACTGGTCGGGGCAGCAACCTACGGTGAGGAGACCGGGTGGCTCTGGGTGTCGGGGGCGTGTCTTAACACTGCGCCTCTGCATGTCTGTCTTCCGTCCCTAATAGGGCTTCTCGAAGGCGTGATGGACTGAGGCATCTTGCGCTTGGCACGGGGAACTGTGTTACCTGAGGTTTTCCTCAGCTTCCCATGTTTAACACGGGGTATGCCGCGAGTTTAACGTCCAGCGGGGACGGCATCAGACTGATCAACACGAGGAGTGGATCAGATGACAGAATCCCTTGCGGGGAACCTCCGATGCTGGGGCCAGCACATGGGCGGCTTCCCGAGTGAAGTGGAGTGGAATGAAATGGCATGACCCCACCGGGATGTGGCGGCCTGGGTAAGGATCAGGATGGATGATGGAGTGAAGAGCTTGGACCCCGTAGGGGCTTCCTACGTACCGTGCGTTAGCGCGGATCAAAGTCAGCGTAGTTCGGATATACAGTTTAACGTCATGCTGGACGTCGGCAAGCCGACTCACAAAGAGATTGAGGCCGCCGGGCGGAGGATTGAACCGAACCACCTCGCACAGAGGGGGATGGAACGGCTGGGTGGATCACAGTTTTACGTCATGCTGGACGTTGGCAAGCCGACTCACAAGGAGATCGAGGCTGCCTGGAGAAGGATCGAACCGAACCACCTCGCACAGGGGGGGATGGAACGGCCGGGTGAATCACAGTTTCACGTCATGCTGGACGATAAAAGGAGAAATAGAAAAAGGGGCAGTGGGGAAGCACAATGGAGATACACACGTGCAGTCCCCCACAGAGGCGGATTCATAGGTGAATCAACGCAAGTGTGAACCCGGGAGGGGTCCACTGATGGATGAACCGACGTAAATACGACCGGGACGACCAGGTGGTGGGCTTGAACCTCGGAGAGGCTTCCTACGTACCCTGTTTAGAAGACAGGGATCAAAGTCCACGTAGTTCGTTCTGGAGAGAGAAATAGAAAAAGGCAGTGGGGAAGTACAATGGAGATACACATGTGCAGTCCCCCACAAGAGCGGATTCATAGGTGAATCGACGCAAGTGTGAACCCGGGAGGGGTCCACTGATGGACGAACCGACGTAAATACGATCGGGATGACCAGGTGGTGGGCTTGAACCTCGGAGAGGCTTCCTACGTACCCTGTTTAGAAGACATGGAACAAAGTCCAAGTAGTTCGTTCTGGTTGTAACACTCTACCCCCGTGGGCGAAGGCCACTCCAATCCCGACATCCCTGCAGAGACGCGTGGGTGGGGGCCACATCCAGACCGGGGGGATCCTGCGTGCGAGACACGGGATCAGGTGATGCGGACGGTTTAACGTCTTGCCGGACGAAGTACAGTTTAACGTCGTGTGTTGAGGACGAGGCGGACGGTTTAGCGTCTTGCCGGACGAAGTACAGTTTAACGTCGTGTGTTGAGGACGAAGATGCTTGGCAGTTTAACGTCTTGCAGCGCGGACGATGGTGCAGTTTAACGTCGTGCGGGACGTAAATGCCTGGCAGTTTAACGTCTTGCAGCGCGGACGTGGCACAGTTTAACGTCATGTTGGACGTATGCAGTTTAATGTCGTGCAGGACGTTGAAGCCGCTGATAGGTCCGTGTCACTTCGCGCAAGCCTGGAGGGCCGCACGGAAAGACAACGCACAGTGCGGGCACCCGGGATGAGGGTCATCGGGCGCCACGCAGGCGGGTACCCTCAGGGGGTCAAAGGAGGCGACCCTGGCAGCTTGCGCGCAAAAGAGGATCTTTGCGCGCAATACCGCGAGTCGGCGCGCAAATGGGCGGCTTGGGCCAGAACTTTGCGCGCGGATGACAGAGATTGCGCGCACCGGGCTTTGGGTAGCGCGCGGGGGGCAACGGCTCATTCTTTAATGAATGGCCACTTTGGAAATGGGGGGTGCGCGCAATCTGGTTGGATTGCGCGCACCCGGGGGCAATTGCGCGCAAGAGGCTTCTTTTGCGCGCAAATGCCTGTGGGTGAAGGGTTATTCAAAAGGAAGGGAGCCAAAGGGATTGCGTGCGAAGGCGAACCCCAAGGCTTTCTTGCGCGAAAGAAAAGAGGTTACCTGAAGATCGGCATTGCGCGCGGAAGGGGTTGGATTGCGCGCACGAGAGACCGTTCAAATTCTGGCAACCTTCAAAACGTCGGGGGTCGCCTTATATTTATAGGCAACCCCGGGCGCGGAATCCAGTGCGCGGGCACGAAATTCTCTTCGCGGGCGCGGAATCGGGCCCGGGCGCGTAAGGGAGTCGCGCGGGCAGCGGGCGCGCAAAACTGCGTGCCGGCCCAGCGCTTTGCGCGCATCCCGGGAGGTTTGCGCGCGGCACTCAACATTGCGCGCGGGCCTCCGAAATTCCGCGCAAGCCTTCCGGTTCTTCTGAAACGCGCTTCTGACTCCAAATATGACCTCGCTTTCCACATCCGGAGCTTTGTTTGGGAACAACGGACTTTTCCGGCGTCTACAAAAGCCCCCCCTCGGAATCTGATCGGCGAGAGGTCGCAACGATCGGGTTCCGAGGGAGACGCCGGAATGCCGAAGTCCTGGGTGGCGCGGGACTGTGGCGTGCAAAAAAGGGGGTCGGGCACGAAATTCGCCGCTGCGGTCGCGCAAAGCGATTTCCGCGCAGCGCGGTCCCTGGCCTCGCCTATAAATAGGGGCCCTGGGTCCCCCGCACCGTACACTGGCCTTCCGCGCGATAAGCATTCGAGCTCTCGTGCGCGAAATTGCCTTTTCCGGCGCGGAATTCGCCAGCTCGTCGCGCAAACTTGTCCGAAATTCAGCCTGCTTTTGCGCGAACACCCGGGGTTTTACGCGAAGCTGTATGCCATCCTGGGACGCATCTCACGAGGGGGGTCGCCACGAAGGATCTGTGGACCCTTTCAATTCTTCCACGGCTGGGTGGCTGCTCACCTTGGTGGGTACACGTTTCCGAACGCCATCGTTCCTCCGGGCAACGGCCTGCGACCCTCCCTGCTGAACATTGCGGGGGTCGCTCCGATGACCCTAAGTGAAGAGGGCGTGAGGATTCGGATTGGCAATCATGCCAATTTCAACTTCAACCCGTTCCCCACTCCCATCGGCCAGATGATCGACAACGGGCAGGGCCCGCTGGAGCAGCATGAATACTTCCTGAACATGCGGGGCGGGGTGCTCGTGGCTCGGATCGACAGGAAGGTGATCTGCGAGCCTTACGTGCCAACCCGGTTCGCCAGGAAGTTCGGGTGCCTTCAATGGATGCCGAAGAGGGTATTCACTGCTGTCCGGGGGGAGAAGAACCATGTCGTCCTTCGCCAGATGTGGCTGATGTTTGTCGCCTTTGGCTCTGGCGACGTCATCACTCTCCCTCCTACCGGGGTCGACGCAGGCTTGGCAACCGAGTACGCCGAACACTGGGCCATCGCGTACCCCGAGGGGCTTTTACGGAAGCCAGTTCGGCGGCTCGAAGTCACCCGTGCGGAGACCGGGCGTCAAGAAAGGAGGCGAGGCGCAGTTACACGGGGGAGAACGGAGGCGCGCCAAGCAGCGGAGCCAGCACGAGCAGGGACTTCGGCGGCGGGCACATCGCAGGCTGCCGCTACGACCTCGGCGCCCAGAGAGGGGGCACGTGTGGTGGTCGAAGAGCGGCCCGGGAAGCAGGTAAGGCGTCTGCTCGAACCCTCCCACGATGCAGTCTTCCCGGCGCTGTGGTCAGCCTGGATGACCCTGCGGCAGTCACTGGGGACCGACGCCATCTGGCGAAAGATACTTAGAGAAGGAATCCATCTGCCAGAGGTCGGGTGCCTCCATATTGCCGACAGGGTGGACTTCAACCGGCAGTATGCGTATCTGACGGCCATGGACGAGTACGCGCTCCAACGTGGTCAGCGTGCGGAGCCATCCCTTCTGGTGAAGGTGATGCTCGGTCTAGAGCCCGCTCTAGAACAGATGCCGCCGGCGGAAGATGACAGTAGCAATGACTCCGAGGAAGAGGAGGAGATGGGGGAGGATGAAGGCTCCGAGGGAAGATCCCATCAGGGGAGCCCGCAGGAGAGCGGCGAGGTGGCTGGCTCTGACAATGTTGATGTCACTGAGCTCCTCGAGGTCCGCTTCTATCCCTACTCAACCTGCTTCATCCATTCTCTTATGCAGCTTCTAACCCATTTCTCCATCTTTCTCAGGAGCGCACGGATGTTGGTCAGGCTTCCTCAGTGGGAGTAGGAGAGGCGCCAGCAGGACAAGGCGGGGGCCAGACGCCCATCATTGAACTGACAAGCGTTGAGGGGTCCCCTGCTACAACTATTCCTGCGGCGGCCGGGATAGCGGAAGATGACGCTCTGAACTCCCGTAAGTCTCCTTACTTTACTGCTGGTGCTTGCCGTTGACGATCCGTGACTAACCACGGCATGCCCTGCGCAGTGATCTCAACGCTGGAGGCTCGTCGGGTTGCCGAACCCGGGCCATCCACGAGTGGACCGGTGGCAGACATGCCGCCTGCTCCGGAACAGACTTCCCACACCGAGCCGGCCCCACCAACTGCTGATCAAGGGGCTACAGACGTCGGCGGTGCTGACATCAGAGAGAGGTCGGGGGCTGACGAGGGTGTCAACGCCGCTGGGGAGAGAGAAGAAGGTCGCCCAGATGTTGGGGAACCTATCCCCCATGAGGACATCCCAGGGGCGGACCCTGTAGCAGACCTGCTGGCTGCCTTCCCTACCTATCGGCCTGCCGACCCCGAGGAGATGGACGACTCGGACGCGGAGGCGGTCGAGGAGAGCCGGATAACGCGCCGCAGGGGGTGGAAGTGCATCCAGCGCTTCCTCAAGCGAGACCCATCGGAGTGGCTGGGGCGCATGGGATCACTCCAAACCTGGCTGCGCTTCCTGTGTGCCGGGGGAGCTTATGCTCAACGCCTTCATCTGACGGTCCGTGATTTCATGGCCGAAAAGATGCGCGAGAGCTGTCGGCGTGCCGACGTCGCACAGAGTCGGGACATGTCGGAGAGCACGCGGGCGCTCCTCGCGGCGGAGCAGGAAGTCCGGCATCTCGAAGGGCAGGCGGCAGAGAAGGAGGCCTTCGTCGCAGCGTGTACTGAGCTTGTGGAGTAACTATCGGCCCAACTGATCGACGCCCAGGTACAGCTGACGGAGACGGGCCCACAGATGGTCACACTCCAAGTCGAGCGGGAGCGTGCACAGGCCAGGATCGACGAACTGCGTGCTGCGACCGCCGATGAGGAGAGGGCACGCAGAGAGCGAGAAGCATCCCTGGAGGCCGCCAGCCAAAGGGTAGCGGCGTTAGAAAGACTTATCCAGCACGCTAATCCCTAGGGGCTTTGTTTTTTCCACTCCCAGAACATTTGCTTCCGCTACTCAATATTTTGATCCATTTGTATGAATCACCATATTTATCTGCATCTTTTGGTTTAACATGCTCGACCACAATTCATTGTCTTGCGGGAGCGTCAACCAAGCTTCAGGCATCCGTAATTGGGCCTGGATTTCTAGAGAAAAGAGGGAGGTCATTCCTAGGAAAGGAGACCTCAAGCCTAATCAATGTATCATCCCCCCAACTTGTTCCGACACACGAGCGGGACAATGCTAGGGGCGTTGAGATTTTATCCGAACATAGGGAAATGAGAAAGGGTGAATCGTGCGTCCTGGATTCAGAAATCCACAACGGTTGGCCTTCCAGGAAATGCCCAAGACGACAAGCGGACAATGGATCAATCAACCATACTACTGCGATAGACGGACCGAAGGTCATCATCCATATTGCAGGAGGTGGATCACATGTCATCATCAATGCCGCTTTGGGGGTTCCTTCAGGCATAAGGGTGGAAATCCAGATCAACAGGGCATGCGAAACGTGGGGCGAAGTGACGATTTGTTCGGATAGAATCCAACGCTCTCAAAATTGCGCCACCGTGGGGAAAGCGTATTAGGCGGATGCACTAATCTGGCCGTGAATCACCCCAATTCTCAGACAGAACCTCTTTGACGAGGAAACCGTCGCTTCCCATCATTGCGATGGGGCATCCCGAGCTGAATCAGGGAGAATATCACAACTGCACCACTCTACCCGAAGTCAGTCCAGACGGCCGGCAACGAGGAGGGGCGGGACCTAGCGATCACTGAGGCTGGACCCGAGTCGAAATGCCCGGGTGTTCCTACGTACTCCATCAGGCTGGAGATCAAGCCATACGTAGTTCTGCGAGTGCAGTTTAACGTCATGCAGGACGCAGAACCCCGTTTGGGGAGATCTTAGTTTAGGGTCGTAGAGCTCGGACCATAGGGGCATATCTTAGTTTAAGGTCTTAGAGCTCGGACCATAAGAGGAGATCTTAGTTTAAGGTCTTAGAGCTCAGACCATAAGGGGAGATCTTAGTTTAAGGTCTTAGAGCTCGGACCATAATGGGAGATCATAGTTTAAGGTCTTAGAGCTCGGACCATAAGGGGAGATCTTAGTTTAAGATCTTAGAGCTCGGACCATAAGGGGAGATCTTAGTTTAAGGTCTTAGAGCTCGGACCATAAGAACCTCAAAGTACGCCGCATCGTGGTCCTATCCCCTGGATATGCGAAGATGCACTGGGGGATAGTGTTAAGAGTGTCGAGATTTTGCCTGGTCAGAATGGGAGGTGGAAAATGTGATGTGAATCATGCGGCCATTCACTCAAGGACTGGGGGCACCGGCGTAACGATATGGGAGTACTGCCAACCGTGGCGGAAAAGCAGCATCAATATCGCACTAACCGTTGGTGGAATGAGGCAGCAAACGAGCATCGACCGCTCAATCGCAGGATTCATATCGATTTGCTGCCCGAGGTCATTGGGGGCACCAGCCCGAGTCGGTGGGAGAGCACTGAGGCATTGTGTCCAAACCGTTCACGGGGGCTCCACCCAGGGCGTAGGCGATGGGTCCGAATGAAAGGGAGCACGAAGCCTGCAAATGGAAGGAACCTGACCAAGCTAAACCTGACCCTCCTGGCAATAAACCAGAGTACTCTTGACACCAGTGGACCACTGCAAGGGGTCGAGGGACACGCCATGAGGGTGGCCTGAAGGCGGCGGACTCCCCAGAGAAGGGGGGAATCTTTAAGAGGTGGGGGGCTGGACCCGAAGTTTCAAACATCCGGGCGTTCCTACGTATCCCATGAGGATGGGAATCAAGCCACACGTAGTTCTTGAAGCGCGGCGCAGCACAATCGGGCACCAGCGCGGGGAAGGGTGCGGGTCTGACCCTCGCACACAGAAGAAGCGGTATTTGATATTTCTTATTTGTCCTTAAAGATGGATGGTTTTTCGTGCAGCGACATGCCGGGGATTAAGGAATCCCTGGCGTCGCCACAATAATCAAGCCATGAAAGGCATTGATGAATGGCGTGGTTATTAACCAGCGCCCAACGTGAGTGCCCCCTGAGGAGGACATCACGATGCAGTGCCGTTTCTCGTCGGGCGGCCAAGATGATCACAGTTTACGGTCGTGTTGTAGGACCAGACATCACAGTTTAAGGTCGTGTGGTTCGGACCAGACAACACAGTTTAAGGTCGTGTGGTTCGGACCATAGAGGAATCTGCTTATCGCGATGCGGCGGACTCAGCGGAGGTGGGAACATACCCAGCCCTACGGTCACGCACGATTCCAGGAGAAGGATCCTGGGATAGGGGCCTGCGTATGTCCATCACCCGAGGGGCAGAGATGCTAGCCTCCAGATATACTGGGCCCGAAATGCGATTGTTCGGGCGACTCCTTCCTCCTTATGGGGACGAGGGTCCAGCTATACACGGCCCTTAGGGAGGACATCAGCATATATCCTTGGTGCTCAGATCGTGGGAGCCTCGACAGACACCATTACCCTGGTTGGCCTGCTTAACGTGTAAAGGTGTACCGAAGGTCAGTATGAAGAGAGTGTCGAGATTCCACTACAACGCACAAAGGCGGAGTGTGATGAGGACCGTGCAACCAATGTTCAGAGCCTAAAAGAGCCGACATGGCGATCAAGGATGTCGCTGATCATATTCGCAACACAACATCCGATCGCGTCAGCCTAGAACTGGGCAAGCAAACGAGCATCAACCGCTTAATCGCAGGATTCATATCGATTTGCGGCCCCGGACCCGCCGGTAAATCGACCCGGAGCGGTAGGAGAGCACTGAGGCATCGTACCCAACCCGCTAACGAGGATCCCTTTGAGTGAAGGCTCGAACAAGAGGAAGCGCGCGGCCTGACAAGCAACACAGGACTTGCCGGGATTGAATCCGACACTACGGGTCATAGACCAAAGTACCCAAAACATGATAACAGATCACCGGAAAGGGTCGGAGGACTCACCCTGAGAGCAACCAAAAGACGGTAGATCCCCATGATCAACCAAGAGACGGGGCTGGACCTGAGACACAAGCGTCCAGGCGGTCCTACGTATCCCATAAGGATGGGAATCAAGCCGCACATAGTTCTTGAAGTGCAGTTTAACGTCATGCAGGACGACGAGAGGTGTGAGATAGTCCCACACACGGGGGAGGCGTAAGGCGCGGCCAGTAGACCGACGTGAATGAGGACATAATCCCCTGCTCACGCGATACGCCTCGCACAGAAAGGAGGGGAACTTGGGCCAGAGGCCCAACGCGGGATAGAGATTCCCGGGAAATGGGGCTGGGCCTGAAACATGAATGTTCAGGCGGTCCTACGTATCCCATAAGGATGGGAATCAAGCCGCACGTAGTTCTTGAGGGGCAGTTTAACGTCATGCAGGACGAAAAGAGAAAAAAGGGGGGAGCAGAAGGCATCCCCAAACGTGGGGGGGGGGGGCGTACAGCGTGACGAGCAAACCGACGTGACTCACACCATACACCGCACACCCGGGTGCAACTGGGCCAAGGGCCCGAGATGGGATGGAAATTCCCGAAGGATGGGGCTGGGCCTGAAACATGAATGTTCAGGCGGTCCTACGTATCCCATAAGGATGGGAATCAAGCCGCACGTAGTTCTTAAGGGGCAGTTTAACGTCATGCAGGACGAATGCTGAACAGTTTGACGTCTTGTAGCTCGGACGTAGTACAGTTTAACGTCGTGTCGGACGAATGCTAAACAGTTTAACGTCTTGTAGCTTGGACGAGGTACAGTTTAACGTCATGTTGGACGAAACACTTGGCCGTTTAACGTCTTGGAGCGCGGACGATATGCTAGGCAGTTTAACGTCGTGCAGCTTGGACGTATGTAGTTTAACGTCGTGCAGGACGTGGTGCAGTTTAGCGTCATGCAGGACGAATTACAGTTTAACGTCGTGCAGGACGTGGTGCAGTTTAGCGTCATGCAGGACGAATTACAGTTTAACGCCGTGCAGGACGTAGTACACTAAGACGAAGTACTGCTTGAGGAACCTAGCGTTGGTGGGAGGAGTGACACGCTCACCATCCAAAGTCGCTAGGGAGTACGCGCCATTGGGATAAACTTTGTGGACGACAAGAGGTCCCTCCCACTTGGGCTCCAACATGGGTGGCTTCCTGCCGGGGATCATTGGCGCTCTTAGGGCTAGCACTAGGTCACCCTGCAGGAAGGAGCGGAGGCGAACCTTCTTATTGAAAGCTCGAGCCATTCTGCTCTGATGCCTCTCCATGTTGTGCAAGGCGCGAAGTCTATTCTCATCCAGTGCTTCCAACTCGACTAGACGGGCTTCAGCAGCTCTGTCCGGCTCTTGCTGGTCGTAGACCGCAGTGCGCAAGGACGGTAACTGGATCTCGATGGGCAGGACGGCCTCAGCTCCATACACCAGGGAATAAGGGGTCATCTGGGTGGAATTGCGAGTCGTCGTCTGATAATCCCAGAGGGCGTTGGGGAGCTTGTCCGGCCAACTCTTCTTGTTCTGACCAACCATCTTTTGAAGAATGTTAGAGATGGTTTTGTTAAACGCCTCGATCTGTCCATTCGCCTGCGCATGATAGCGAGATGTATGGTTCGAGCGAATGTTGTATTTGGCGTACAACTTCTTCAACTCGGCTGCTCGGAAATTGGATCCGTTATCCGTGAGGATAGCATGAGGCACTCCAAATCGATGAATGATGTTGGAGGTCATGATGTCAGCGATCGAACAGGATTTGACCTCTCTGAGCGGAATCGCCTCTGCCCATTTGGAGAAGAAGTCTGTGGCGGTCAGAATGAACCGGCACTGGCGAGCCGTCGCCGGTGGGTAAGGTCCCACAACGTCAATCCCCCAGACTGCAAAGGGCCAAGAATACCTGGTGGTATGGAGAGGCTCCGGCGGCCGATGCACAAAGTTCGCATGAACCTGGAACGCATGGCACCTCCTGGCATACTCGATGCAGTCATGGATCATGGAGGGCCAGAAGTATCCCAACCTCCGAATCTGGTGGGACAACTTCGGCCCAGTCTGATGGGCGCCGCATGAACCAGCATGAACCTCTTGCATGACTCGCGGGATCTCAACTCCCTGAAGGCAACGGAGGTGAACACCATCAAATCCGCGTCTATAGAGGATCTGCTCCAGGCCAGGACTGCTCTGGAGGAAAAACTGCGATGCACGGCGTCGAACTCGCTCGCGCTCTGCCCGATCCGGCGGGAGAATGCCATGTTGGAGGTACTCAACCAAAGGCGTCCTCCAATCAGGGGCTGGTTCGACTGCCACATCTGGGGTACTCGGGGCTCCGGGCGTAGGGGCAACCGTGGTGAGGTTACTTACCGACGGGCCGCGATCTTCCTCCGGGATAACGGGAGTGATGAGCCTGCGGCGCGTCACGCGGACGGTCAGGTTATCCTGTTCAGGCTCCGCAAGTGACGCAGCAAGGCTGGCCAAAGCATCTGCTCGACCGTTCTGCGACCGGGGAATATGGACAATCTCTGGCCGAGAAGGGAACCGGGCCATCAGAAGGAGGGTGCACTCCAGCAGTGGCACAAGTTTCAGATTCCTGACAACATAGTCGCCATTGATCTGCTTAACAACCAACTCGGAGTCCCCTTTCACACACAGATGGGGCACGTCGATCTCGAGAGCTAACTCGAGGCCGGTGATGAGGGCATGGTATTCCGCCTCATTGTTGGTATAGCCCTCTGACAACAGGAAAGAGTATGGCAGCACGGCTTGCTCCGGGGTAATGAAGACGATACCCAAACCCACTCTGTTGAGCTTAGTATTATCAAGTCTTCTACCGGTGGGGCTCCGGGAGGCACCGTCAAAGTGCATCTGCCCGTATGGACCGGCTCGATCGACCGAGAGGATGGCCTCATCTGGAAAGCCTAGATCCAGCGGCTGATCCGTGGAGGTTGGGTGAGCAGCCAGAAAGTCTGCCAATGCTTTCCCGTTGATGGCCTTCTAAGACAAATACCCGATGTCGAACTGCTGGAGAATCACAGCCCACCGCGCTAGACGGCCAGTCAACATGGGCCGGCTCAGGATATATTTTAACGGGTCTACCCGAGAAACCAACTGTACCTCATGGTGCTGCAAGTAGTGCCGTAATTTCTGTACGGCAAATACGAGCGCCAGACAGCTTTTCTCGATGGGGGAATACCTAAATTCCGCATCGAGGAGAATGCGACTGAGGTAATAGAGGCTATTCCTTGTTCCCTCGTTGTTCTTCTGGGCGAGAAGGGTACCCAGGGACCATTCCAGGGCGGTCACATAGAGGACCAGCGGCTTCCCGGATACAGGCGGCATCAGAACCGGAGGTTGCAGCAGGTACTGCTTGATTTCCTCGAAAGTGGTCTGACACTCTTTATCCCATACATAGGTGGCACCTTTCTTCATGATCCAAGAAAAGGGCTTACACTTGCCGGCCAGATTCGCGATGAATCGGCGTATATAGGCTAAGTGGCCTTGGAACCCCTGCAGTTCCCGGATGTTACCTGGGGGAGGCATCTGGCTAATCGCCCTGATCTTCTCTGGGTCGATCTCAATACCCCGGTATCTTAACACAAATCCGAGGAACTTTCCGGAGGCGACCCCGAAGGCACACTTCAACGGGTTCATCTTCAGGCAGCGAGACCGGAGGAAGCCGAACACTTTCTCAAGATCTTTGAGATGGTCCTGACGCTGGCGCGATTTGACTACCAAGTCGTCGACGTAGCATTCCACCAGTGTGCCGAGGATTGGCTTGAATATGCGGTGCATCGCCTGTTGATAGGTGGCACCTGCATTCTTCAGGCCGAAAGGCATGACCCGGTAACAGAAGGTACCTTGGGGGGCCCTGAAGGCAGTGAACTCCTCATCCTCAGGGGCCATCCGAATTTGGTTGTATCCGGAGTATCCATCCATGAAGGAGAGGGCTTGGAACCCTGCCGTGGTGTCAATCAACAGCTCTGTCACTGGAAGGGGAAAATCATCCTCCGGACAGTGGCGGTTGAGATGGCGGAAATCGATGCAGACTACGATCTGCCCGTTCTTCTTCCTGACCGGCACAATGTTGGCCAGCCATTTGGGGTACTGAACTTCTCTCACGAAGTTGGCTTTGATAAGCTTGTCAACTTCAGCCTCAACCATGGCACCGTGGAATGGGTGCATCTTCCTGGGAGGCTGCTTGAACACGCGATGGTTCGTCGGGAGACCAAGGCGGTGGACGGCTACCTGAGGATCTAGCCCCGTCATCTCGTCATAGCCCCAAGCGAACACATCGCGGTGCTGCCTGAGAAAGTCCACGTACTGTTGCCGCTCCTCAGAGGGCATGGCGGCACTGGCCAATGTGGGTCTCGGATCTGCTTCGGTTCCAAGGTTCACTTGTACTAACTCATCGACCGTGGCGGAGACGCCCTCCTCAAAGGCCTGGGGTGCATCTTCCACGTCCTCTCCACTCGGGGAGGGATCGTCCACGGGAGAGGCTGTGTTGGCAACTGCATTGGGGCTACCAGATCCTGCTGGGCCGCTGGTGCTGGCATGGGCGGTCGCGGTCATCTCATCAGGAGACTCACAAGCCGTCGAGACCATGGCTACGTCCAACCGTTGAATCGGGAGGACATAAGCGTCATCCAAACTTTCCCAGGGGTCACTTGCAACAGCGACAGGCTCGACCTCACCTGCCAGGATCTGCTTATCCTTGCTCTTGTAATAGTCCGCGTCCAGATAGCGGGCTTCACATGAGGAAAAAGGAGAGGCATCTCCCTGAAGCACGCCTACTCGACCATTAAGGTAGTATTTGAGGCATTGGTGGTATGACGAGGGAACCGCCGCATGAAGGTGGAGCCATGGCCTGCCCATCAATGCGTTGTACGCCGTGTCTTGAGAGACTACCATGAATTCGGTGATGGCAACCAAATCACCGAACTGGGTCTTCAAACGTATCTTGCCGACCGGAGTTTGCTCAGTGCGGTCGTACCCCTAGATCCTGAGGTCGGAGGGAATCAAGTCATCCTCAGACAACCCCAATCTCAGGAGCGTCCGAGTGGGAATCAGGTTAATCCCGGACCCCGTGTCGACAAGACAGCGTCGGACTTCAAGGCCATTGAACTGGCCGGTAACATACAGCGGACTAATGTGCCCCTGTATAGGAGGGTCTTCATCCTTACCAGAAAACGAGATAACTGCCTGGCATTCGGCGTCCTCAATCGTTTCGGCGTGAAAGGCCTATGCAGCCGCAACCTCTGTCTCAAACTGGAGGGGGCTCTTCAGGGCTTCAGCGAGTGCCTCGCGCATCTCAGATGACATGCGCAGAGCCTCAAGGATGGATAGTCTCGCTGGGATGTCGGCCAAGTGCTTCAAGACATCATACTTTTTGGCCAAGCGCGAGCCCCTGGTTGCAGGAGGTTGTTCTGCAGTTGGAAGCATGACGGGCCTTGCCGGTTGGGCCGGCGGCCGACTGGTGCTTGGCGCATCTCGCTGTTCATTGGTTGAAGCCTGGGAAATGGTCACCGTACTGGGGTCAGGAGGCCGGGATGGAGTCGTGGCAGGGCGGAGCTGATCGCGACGCGGCTGAGGCGGTTCTGCCTGATCCCATACCACAAACAGTGGCGGAGGCGAATCCGTCATCCCCGGATGGGGGGGATGCGCATGCTGAGCTCGGTTTTGAGCCTGCTGCCTGGTCTCAGTGGAGTGCACGGCCTGGCTGGAGGTACCAACTGCTGTGCCCCGGTGACTCCTGTTGCTGCGGTTCTTCCGACAGTGGCGACGACCGGGGACACTAGGGAGGTCCACCTGGTGTTCTTCAACGTCGGGAACCGAAATGGGATTTACCAGCTCGACGGTATTAACCGAAGCGTACCCAATACTGTCATCGGACGAATCATTCACCACTGGGCGGATCCGAGGAGGGATCCCCATCTCCGGGGGCATGAAATCGCCGAGAGTGCGGGATAGTGGCGGAACTGGCGGGGCGCGCTCTTCCTTCTTGCGCCGCCGCCGTTTGCTCTTCTTGGATGAGGCAGGCTGGGACGACGATACCGAAGCAGCACCCGCAGATTCTGGGGGATCAGGCTGATTCAAGCGCGCACGGATGATTCCATGGGAACGAATGATCGTCTTGTGGGCCATCCAGTTTTTATACTTCTGGGATCCGCGGTCGGAGACCAGCTGCCATTCGTCCTCGTTGCCTCTATCGTCATCTGATCCCACGAACACGCCCGCCACTTTGGCCGGAGCTGGGCCCAACCTGATTACATTGTTGTTAATCTGGTCTTGGAGCCAATCCTTAAACACATAGCACCGCTAGATGGTGTTCCCCAGGGCCCGATGGTAGGGGCAGTAGCGGGGGTTATCCGTGAGATGTCCCTCCTCCGGCCTCCAACATTCAGGCAGTCGCACAATCCTCTGCTCCAGGGCGCTCCGGAAATAACCGGGGACCTGATCCTCATGAAATGAGTAGGTCAGGTATCGCGGGCCCCTGGGAGCGTGGTCTTGACGAGGGGCTGGAGGGGCCAGCCGAGGAGGTGGACCCTGATTATCTCGCCTGGGTTGCGGCGGTACATTACGCGGAGGGGCCGGCCGGTTCTGAGGCTGCCGCTGCTGGGCCGGGAACTGAGCCTGTGGAGGCGGATTCCTGTGAGGCTGTGGAGCTGGTCTCACCGGCAGCAGTTCCAACGGCCTGGGAGCCTCTATCTGGGCGACAGCAGCGGGCTCAGCCCTGCTGGCTCTCCTTGCAGGAATCATAGGAGGCAGCGGGTGTGCCTGGCTGGCCTATTGCAGGGCTTCCTCAAGACGTTGAGCTTTGTCTGAGAAGTCCCTGAACCCTCCGGGGTAATTATGAGTGATCAAGGAAGGGACCAGCTCGGTCTTGACATTCCCGACGCACATTGTCAGCAACTGCTCCTGAGTCAATGGCATGTCAAGGGAATACGTGAGACCCTTCCATCGGGCGACGAAGTCCGCGACTCGCTCATCAGGCCTCTGCTTGCACTTGAAGAGGTCTGTGATACTCGTCTTCCGGGTCGTGGAACTGAACTGGTAGAGGAATTGTCTACGAAGGTCCTCCCAGCTAGTTATCGACCCGACGGGGAGCTGGCTGTACCAGTCAAATGCCGGCCCTTCCAGCGTCTGGACAAAGCAGCGAAGCTTAGCGGCCTCTTGCTGCGCCGGAGTCCCCAGCATAGGCCCGCACCTCGAGTTGAAATGGGCCAAATGCTGTGGCGGATCTCCAGTCCCGTTGAAGGGGGCAAAAGTGGGATTCCCGAATCCCGGAGGTGCCGGCTTGTCATCCACCCATGCTGGGTATGGCTTGCCGTCCGGTGGGATTGCCACTTGCCGAGTCTCCAAGGCCTCCAAGCGGGCGATGAGTGCCGCCATCGGATCGTCCGGACATGGGTTCCAGTCCTGGCGAGGATCTCTAACCACGAGCGCATTGCATGACCCTTCAATCGGGTCGTCGACCGGGTCGTCGAACTCGGCAGCTCGTGGGATGGCGGGCGGAGCGGCCCTTGGGGCAGCGGGAGGAATCCGAGCGGGGTCCCTCAGGAAGTCACGCCGCTCGGGAGGGTGTGGTGAAACATACCGCGCCCTCTTTCCATAGGCGATGGCCTCTCTCCTGTCGGCGAACACGGCATAATCACGGTTGCCCGGGAGGGTCTCATCGAGGAGTGGCTGTTCCTGTCCCTGCTGTCCTGGCCTAGGATCACCGTAGTCAGGCCGCTGCTCTGCAACGCACTCGGCGAGGAGCTGGTCAACCAGCTTCTTCTTCTCGGCGAGCTGTTGGTGTAGCATAGCCTTCTCGGGATCCTCATCCGCCCTCTGCGTGGAGGCGGATGGGTCGGCGGGCTTTATGGCCTCGCCGTGCTCTTTACCTTTACTGACGTTTCGGCTCAACGTCAGTGCTTCAGTGGGTGCGGGGAGCCCCAGGAGGTTCCTCTAATGACGAGTAACTCTCACCGATGGATCCAACAACGTCTTGTCTTCGGGGGGAGAGCCCCCATTGAGAAGTTCCAAACCGTTCCCCTCCCTCGACAGGTCAGCCATATTGACTGTTTCCGTCCCTGGGGATGTACCCTCAGGGCCACCCAGTGAATTGGGCTGTCGGTGAATCGCACTGAAGCGTAGGGCAGCGTACTGCCCCCATCCACGGTTATACACGTGGGGAGTGGCTTCCTCGATAACCTTGCGGAGTACTTGAAAACACTCAACGCATCGTTGTTGGAGGGCCTCGTGGTGCCCAAATGACCCGGGGTGCCGAACCGCGGGGAGTGTGGCCAGGTCAATTTGACGGCACTGCTCACCAATATCCTCCAGGTGCACTTGACTCCCAGGATATGGCATTTGTAGGCGGTGAAGACGGGAGTGAGTCTCCCGGAGAGTTCGGCGGAAGCATTCGAACTCATCCGGGGTGAGCGATTCGGGTGCATCAAAGTCCGGTCCTGCGACTGGCCAAAACATCTCAGGGAAGTGGCCCTCTGCAAGGACGGTCCAGAAGCTCCATGACTCAAACTAGGGACCCAGGTCTCCTTGGTCCTCTTCAATGGCTGGGAATGGACGGGGAACCGGTAGTGGTGCCGAGGTGGGCCGCCGGGCTGACGGGCTGGCCGACGGTGAATATGGCGAGCAGGCCGATTGGCCTCCATATCCCGGGCCGCCCCCTGAGGGTGGCGGTGCCCTGGCTACCACATCATGATAGGACGGGCCGACGATCGAACATCCTGCCGTAGTGTCGGTGCTCGCCGAGGGTGCACTAGATCGTGGTTCGACCGTCGGTCCCCAGAAAAAGTCTCCGGCTTCTCCGATCGAGGCAGAAGGCGCTTCCAGAGGGGCCGGTACCAACCGCAAGCTTGATCCTTGGGGGTCTACCAGGCCCTCGCTACTCCGGATATACCTTCGGAGAGAAGCGGGGATCATATCGATCTCGCTCTCGGGGAGTACGAGGCTGACGTGCCGCATTCCTACCCCTGCCCCTAACTGGCGGGATTGGGGGAAGGGCTCTGTCGCCGAATCATACTCCGCCTCTGAATCAGAGAAGCGAACCGGTCGGATCTCTGTCCGGAATTCTATAACATTCTTCCCTTGGCGTCGACGCCTCGCCCTCCTGCCCCTGGGTGGTTCTTCGGGGCATGGCTGACCTCTGTCCTGGCGTCCTCCGGCCGCACTGGTGCTGGGGCCAAGAGGACTGGAAACCAAGGTGTGAGGGGCACCGGGACAGATATCGAAGGGGATGCGGGGAGAGATGATTCCGGGAAGGCCTCCGGGCCGAGATCTGAAGGCGGGGTGACCCATGCCTCTTGGATCGGCCACACGGAGTAGACCCTGTTGGTGAATAGCGCTACCGCGAGGTGGTCCGCGGTGGCTATTGTCTGTACCAGCAACCGGGAGAGTCAACCCAACCTGCCTTTGGGGCGGTTGGGGCCTCGATCCGGGTTGGGCATAGAAGTGCCCCTGCTCAGGATGCGCAGGGGCCTGGCGACTGGAGCCAGCAGTGGCTTGAGCCAACGCGGCCGCTGTTGCTAGGGCCCCAAGGTGGGCATCCTCTTCCGCTCGAGCCCGACGTTGGCGTCGAGACAGACGAGTCGGGATGAGCGGCACAGGTAGGTGGAGAGCCTGTTCCTCGACTTGAGAGGCCTGGCGGTGATGTCGCTGTGGCCTGACAAGAGCCCTCCTCGCGGATCCCTGGGGCGAATCCCGGATAGGGTGGTCCCGGGCATCTTCCACCTCATCCGCATAGGGGAAGGAACTGTCGGAGCGTTCCGGGGATAAACTCCCGAAACGGTTGGAAGTCGAGGTAGGCAGCGGTGCCTCCCTGCGCGGCCCTTGGGGGCGGCGTTGGTGGCGAGGTGCAGCTCCCTCGAGGTCTAGGCGAGCCATGTCCCTGGTGGGGATGACTCCCTCTTCCTCGTATCTCCGCACCAAGTTATTGATCACCCTTCTTTGGATGACCTCCGAGGGGGAGAGAGGGCGTGGTTGCCCCGCAGCTGCGGCTGCTGGCACGGCTGTGGAACGGGCGGGACCGCGCGGAGTAGCCGCATCGGTTTTTCCCCTACCCCTGCGCCAGTGGGCGGGTGGCGATCGAGCACTGGATTGGGCGACCTGATTTTTGAAAGCAGGGAGAAGAACCCATTAACACTGACAGGAAAAGGAATCGATAACCAACCATTAGTTCCATGACGCCTTCCGTGGGGGGGGGGGGGGGAGGGGGAACCCAGGCCCTCGACGTCGCGAGACGGAGTGCCCGATCTCCCTTCCCCAGCCCCTGGCGGGTAAAACTGAATGCTCGGTCGAGCAGCATGCTGGTCTTCCAACACCTCTGAAAGCCATCGGTCTTCGTATTGAGGAGAAGAGATTCACGTCGGGTTCACCATTTTTCTGTTTCGGTGCGGATCTGCGTCGGGTTACGCTGTTCCGCCAGGACGCGTTCGCGCGTGCACCCGTCAACCCGAGGGGTTGGGCGCGCGACTTGTGGCCCCGCAGTCCCGCTTTCCAAAGGCGGGTGGCATCAGTCCCTTGTTCAGGGGCGTCTGCTCCTTGATCGAAACCGGGATGATGGGATGTCGGCTCCTCCTTCCATGGACGTCTCCTCGGAACTCGTCGCCTAATCCGGGTCTCCCTCATAGATTTAAGAATGTTCGTGAATCTCGTTCCCGGCGTCATATCTTCATGGACACCGGTTAATTACACTGCTTCCGCCCAGACGCTCCAAGGGGTCTGGTCGGGGCAGCAACCTGCGGTGAGGAGACCGGGTGGCTCTGGGTGTCGGGGGCGTGTCTTAACACTGCGCCTCTGCATGTCTGTCTTCTGTCCCTAATAGGGCTTCTCGAAGACGTGATGGCCTGAGGCATCCTGCGCTTGGCGCGGGAAACTGTGTTACCTGAGGTTTTCCTCAGCTTCCCATGTTTAACACGGGGTATGCCGCGAGTTTAACGTCCAGCGGGGACGGCATCAGACTGATCAACACGAGGAGTGGATCAGATGACAGAATCCCTTGCGGGGAACCTCCGACGCTGGGGCCCACACATGGGCGGCTTCCCGAGTGAAGTGGAGTGGAATGAAATGGCATGACCCCACCGGGATGTGGCGGCCCGGGTAAGGATCAGGATGGATGATGGAGTGAAGATCTTGGACCCCGTAGGGGCTTCCTACGTACCGTGCGTTAGCGCGGATCAAAGTCAGCGTAGTTCGGATATACAGTTTAACGTCATGCTGGAGGTCGGCAAGCCGACTCACAAAGAGATCGATGCCGCTGGGCGGAGGATTGAACTGAACCACCTCGCACAGAGGGGGATGGAACGGCCGGGTGGATCACAGTTTTACGTCATGCTGGACGTTGGCAAGCCGACTCACAAGGAGATCGAGGCTGCCTGGAGAAGGATCGAACCGAACCACCTCGCACAGGGGGGGATGGAACGGCCGGGTGAATCACAGTTTCACGTCATGCTGGACGATAAAAGGAGAAATAGAAAAAGGGGCAGTGGGGAAGCACAATGGAGATACACACGTGCAGTCCCCCACATAGGCGGATTCATAGGTGAATCAACGCAAGTGTGAACCCAGGAGGGGTCCACTGATGGACGAACCGACGTAAATACGACCGGGACGACCAGGTGGTGGGCTTGAACCTCGGAGAGGCTTCCTACGTACCCTGTTTAGAAGACAGGGATCAAAATCCACGTAGTTCGTTCTGGAGAGAGAAATAGAAAAAGGCAGTGGGGATGTACAATGGAGATACACATGTGCAGTCCCCCACAAGAGCGGATTCATAGGTGAATCGACGCAAGTGTGAACCCGGGAGGGGTCCACTGATGGACGAACCGACGTAAATATGACCGGGACGACCAGGTGGTGGGCTTGAACCTCGGAGAGGCTTTCTACGTACCCTGTTTAGAAGACAAGGATCAAAGTCCACGTAGTTCGTTCTGGCTGTAACACTCTACCCCCGTGGGCGAAGGCCACTCCAATCCCAACATCCTTGCAGAGACGCGCGGGTGGGGGCCACATCCAGACCGGGGGTATCCTGCGTGCGAGACACGGGATTAGGTGATGCGGACGGTTTAACATCTTGCCGGACGAAGTACAGTTTAACGTCGTGTGTTGAGGACGAGGCGGACGGTTTAGCGTCTTGCCGGACGAAGTACTGTTTAACGTCGTGTGTTGAGGACGAAGATGCTTGGCAGTTTAACGTCTTGCAGCGTGGACGATGGTGCAGTTTAACGTCGTGCGGGACGTAAACGCCTGGCAGTTTAACGTCTTGCAGCGCGGACGTGGCACAGTTTAACGTCATGTTGGACGTATGCAGTTTAACGTCGTGCAGGACGTTGAAGCTGCCGATAGGTCCGTGTCACTTCGCGCAAACCTGGAGGGCCGCACGGAAAGACAACGCACAGTGCGGGCACCCGGGATGAGGGTCATCGGGCGCCACGCAGGCGGGTACCCTCAGGGGGTCAAAGGGGGCGACCCTGGCAGCTTGCGCGCAAAATAGGAGCTTTGCGCGCAATACTGCGAGTCGGCACGCAAATGGGCGTCTTGGGCCAAAACTTTGCGCGCGGATGACAGAGATTGCGCGCACCGGGCTTCGGGTAGCGCGCGGGGGGCAACGGCTCATTCTTTAATGAATGGCCACTTTGGAAATGGGGGGTGCGCGCAATCTGGTTGGATTGCGCGCACCTGGGGGCAATTGCGCGCAAGAGGCTTCTTTTGCGCGCAAATGCCTTTGGGTGAAGGGTTATTCAAAAGGAAATGAGCCAAAGGGATTGCGCGCGAAGGCGAACCCCAAGGCTTTCTTACGCGAATGAATAGAGGTTACCTGAAGATCGGCATTGCGTGCGGAAGGGGTTGGATTGCGCGCACGAGAGACCATTCGAATTCTGGAAACCTTCAAAACGTCGGGGGTCGCCTTATATTTATAGGCAACCCCGGGCGCGGAATCCAGTGCGCGGGCGCGAAATTCTCTTCGCGGGCGCGGAATCGGGCCCGGGCGCGCAAGGGAGTCGCGCGGGCAGCGGGCGCGCAAAACTGCGCGCCGGCCCAGCGCTTTGCGCGCATCACGGGAGGTTTGCGCGCGGCACTCAAACATTGCGCGCGGGCCTTTGAAATTCCGCGCAAGCCTTCCGGTTCTTCTGAAACGCGCTTCTGACTCCAAATATGACCTCGCTTTCCGCATCCGGAGCTTTGTTTGGGAACAACGGACTTTTCCGGCGTCTACAATGGGCATATATATGGTGCATGATATGAATGAGAATGTTTATATCATCCAAGAGCATATGAGGAGTTCTTAAAGACATCATATTTAATATGGGGAAAGACAACGGAGGATTTTGGAGTTCAATGAAGGTGGAAACACATTCTTAATAGTTTCACGTCATTATTGAATTTGGATATTTGGGTGAGGAGGTAATATTTCTCCTATATTAATTATCCCTTTACAAATACTATAGAAAATTTCGGATGTGTCGGGATGATTGACTCTATCAATGTAGTTACACTTGTTACATGATGTATGACGTGTTTTTAGGTGAGGATAAACCTACTTGACCCATCACAAGATATCAAATGGTTTTAGATTTACAAAGATGATAAAGCTACATTTATAGGGTACCGATTCTAGATCGAGTATCATCATGGGTAGATCCTCCATGGGTGAGATATTACATTAGTGTGTGCTTGGTGAACGTCGGTATGACATTAAGACAACACCTTGTTGCAGGAGATATCAATAAAATATCAATACCAACAACTTTTAAATCATTTTTTAGGATTAAAATACCTAATGTAGGGAGATTCTAATGTCAATATTTTTTCATGGAATGAATTGAAATAAATATTGTAATTTTTTTGGAGCTAAGTATTAAGACGTCATTTGATACCAAGGCCAAATTAGTATGAAATTAATATTTTATAAATATTACACATATTAATATCAATCTTTGTAAATTTTCATAATAAAGTTGAATAAATCTTATATTGAGTTTTGAATTAGACTTATGTGACTATTATTGTGTTTAGTGCATGGGTTTTAACATATGAACTACATAATTTTTCTCTATATTAGGATATTTACAAAATTCACTAACACGAATAAAAAATAAAATAATTTTTTTTATTTTGGATGATGTATCGATGTAATACTCTTCTATATAATCAAATTTATAACCAAATTATAAGGCTGGAATAAAAACAATTGAATTTGAGAGAGTATCCAATGCAGGAGCTGTAGTGGAAATACATCAATGTATTGAGATTTTGCAATTATTATGGAAGAATGAATTTTGATCTCATCAATGATAACGTCCTAAAACTTCTCTCTATCAATGTGTGATCCATGCTTGATGTGGGAATTTTTTATGTGGATTTATTAACATTTTATTATGAAATTTTAAGTGATAATTAAAAGACTAACATATTGATTCCTCGACTGATCGAATTGTGGGTATGTGTTTTTTATTGGGAAATTTATACTATTTATTATTGAAATAATATTTATCTGTTCATTAAATTTTATAAAAATTTGACTCATTGAAAACACCAACAATTTTGATGTTCCATTCCGATTTTTTTTTATTTTCCCATTACATTTTTCATTTTTCATTTTTTCATCATCAATGTTCTTTTGGATGGTTGTTCGATAAATACCCAGTAAGCAATAAGTGTTGATACATTTAATTGTGAAGAAAATAGATATAGTAGAATTGGGTTTGGATTGATGATGTGATCAATATATGATGTGAAATAAGGACCAGATCATATTTTTTAATTTGGGTTTTAACATGGGGTGATGTGGAGTGTAATGGATGGTTTTTGGTTCAAATAAGAATTCAGGATTATAGAGATTGATGATGAAAAGTATTATCCAGACCATATAAATTTTTATTGATGCAATTCATGTATATATCAGAGTTTATAAAAGAAGAAAAACTCAAATGAATATAATCTATAGTTTTTGAATAATCCCAATATACAAGGCTTGTAATTCACAAATACATGCCTTGTTCGGCCCTCATTATGAATCAAGGGTTTTGAATGTGAAAAAAATATGAAACACTATTGAAACATGCAACATTACTTGTGATTCTTACATGGATGTTTGGTGAGTATCTCATATGATACATGGTCACAAAAAAGATGAGGTACATGGGCAAAGCCAAGTGTACACGATCATTAAAACAGTCATGGTATGTGATACATAGGTAGTCCCGATGATGAAGGGGAATTATATGTATTGATATTGAAAAACGTTTAATTCATCAATTATGAAATAAAAACCTCATTACCCACATTATGGATGTATTTATATATGGTTTTGTTCCCTAGATCTATCCCTACGAGGGTATAGCATGGAATTGAATTTTTAGAAAAGTCTTGTCAATTTAGTATTTCATTTTGTTTCATATAAAGGTGTGGTAATTCATCAAAAATTTATGTATGGGATCTTATAACACCATTTTTCTTTTGTGGTGTTATCATAATATTCAGGTAAAACTATACAAGGTATCCAATCCCCTACATAGTGGGTTAAACAAATTTTGGGTAGTTTGTATTACCCATGGTGCTGGGTGTGATCCAAATTCTTATAATGATCTATTTGGACTTATAGAATTTACATCCGTAAGGAAATAATCCATGAGCTCAAAATATTGGTTGTACACCATTATTGATTTAATAATCATGGAGTGAATTATTATAATAGTGTGAGCATACAAGCTATCTGTGATATCATAGGCTAAAAAGTCAATTTTTTCCTTACCATAATAATCAGTGTTTTCTATGATTATTTCGGGATGTTTTATTTTATTTCTAAAATTATGATTTCCATATCATGTGATGAGATAAATAACCATAATGCTTTATGTTTATTGATTTCAAGGGCCATATTGTGTAGTTATACACTAAACCTTGCATGGGATCTGGCCACATGTGACCTGTCTTTTATGACTGATCATCTGTTTTAAGAGATTTTTAGAAGACCAAGAGTGGAAATTCAATTTATTTTGTCTAGATTGTGTATGGTTCATACTAGAGTCACATTTCACTATAGTACCATAATTCTAATTTTTTGGAATTTTTTTACAGTTTTTGATGGGATGACCTTTAGACCTGATTTCATTACAATATTATTACAACACTTTGAGTATAGGATTTAGTTATATATTAATTTGTAATAATTATTTACATCATATAATTCCATGGTCTTTGATTTGTGTTTGTTTTTATAGGTGTCTTAGGTTAATCTTTCTTTTGTAGGTGTTAGAAATAATCTGCACTAGTCACCGGCTCTAGGCCTATTTGTGGTAAGATTTGGGTTGTCAAAATGTTCTTATTTCCTATCATGGGGACCATTATGGGGTTTTGATATGTAAAATAAATTTTTTCCAAAATGAATATAAAAAATAAAATAATATCGCATTTCCATAATAACCATTAAAATGGGTTTACATGTTGTAACAAAGTGATAAGGGTGATATTTTATAATAAATTTATCTAAATTATACATAGTCGAAATATAGATACCCTATCTCTTTACCCATCTAAATAGAATTAATTTTGGATCCATTTTTATATATTATGTCATTAATATATTTTAATTAGTTTCCAAATTACATGTTTTCCCACTTACACAGATATAGAAAGACACCCCGCCACTAAAATATTCAAACCGAAGGAGCCTGGTAGATCTACCAACACCTTACCAAGTACTTTTCTAATATAAAAAATGAAGTATCGGTGGCCTTTTTATATTGATAATACTATATTTTAAAGGATTATTATTTTATCCATATAATATTTCATAATAAATAATTCTAACTCGGAATTGAGAAATCCCAATACTATTTATTATTCGACATTTTAGAATCCTATTGGCTCCCCAATAACATGATTAATACTATATAATCAATATACTATGAAGTTATTGTTAATATGTAAAATCCATTTTCAAAAACATTTTCATCTAGTGGTATTTGAATGTATTACTCATGCATACGTGAGGACTATCACAACCACACTACGATATTCATCATTTTCAATCATCAAATCAATTAGATATTTATAATAATGTATTTAAAAAATATATTAAATATATATGATTTAATAGTTTTTCTATAATGATAGAAAAATTTCTTATTTTGTTATTTAGATAATGAAGACATTATTTCAGAGCATGTATAGATTATCGTCCCTATGAAGAATGCAATTCATTTATGTACAACTGTATTTTTGGGATGATAATAAATATTTTCAAAATAAATATATATTAAATTTACATTATAATAGAAATTATATATATTATATAACCATAATCAATATTCAAGGAATAGAATTTCCAAATACAAATGTTCACCATAAAAAAATATTTTACATCGAGAAACTATGATTTTAATGAACAATTATTAATAAACATATATTGAAATAATATAATTGGATCATATAATATATTATAATCTTGTATATGGTTATTTTATAGTATTTTAATAAATTAAATTTAATATAAAACATGTTAGAGAACATATGAAATAAGTAGAACTTGGGTTATGAGTTTTATATTCAAATGCATTTTTACTAGGTTTGTTCTTACAGAAATATTTGATGATGAAATTAAATGAAATATATTTCAAAAATATCATGAATTTAATTATTTTATTTTTACTTATGAATATTAAATATTCTTATTTAATTTTTCACCCTATAATTACTCCATAGACGAAAAGAATGTTTTTAAAGAATGAAGACCCTATTTTCCCTTCTATTTGAATTACATTTCTTCCATATCCATGTATTATTTATAGTGTTTTATGTAATTGTTTTAAAATTACACATTAATCATATGAATTTAATATTACCCTTTTTATAATTTTAATTAATTTCTTAAATAATAATCCCATCATTTTTAAATGAATTACATTTGAATTTTTACAAAAAATATAAATTCAACATTTATTTTATACACAATATGAATTAAAATTCACAGCTATTATAAATGATCAATTTATTGAATATTTCAATAAATGTATATAATTATTTTGTGAAAAACCATTCCCATCATATTTTTTAATTGTTTTTTGTTTGATGACTAATCATAAAAAGAAAACATTATTTTTTATAAGAAATGATAATGTAAACTTTTAAAATCATTTTTAATCTATAATATCATCGTATGTTTTAAAATATGATTTCTTAGGGATAAAATAATATTATACTATCCATATTTCTTAATTTATTGTATTATGGTTATAATTATGAATATTTATTAAAATATTTTTATTTTACATAGGATAATAATGATGAAATGATTAATGATTTTAGGATCTTATGATATTAATATGAAGGTATTATTATTTTCTAACAGCTGGGACCCTTATTTCCCTTCATGCATTGGATAATGAATTTTTATGCGATCTAAATGTACAAGTTTGTTTATCAAAATTCCAAAATGTTGGTACATGAGAGTTTATCCCTAGCCCAAAAAGAGGGTACACGGGATCAATCACATTCTTGAAGGTGATATATGTGTGGTTATCCTAAATATAACATTTAAATATTGTCTTAGTGATTTGCCATGAAATAAAACATATTTTAATTTTATTATTATACACTATATTCCACTCATTTAATTTATAATATTATGCCAATATTATTCTATTATTTATCTTGTTCTTTGAATCATTTTTATTTCATGTATAAAAAACTAAAAAACACTAAGAAAATAACAATGATTATGACCAATGATGTGAGGAGAATCTTTTTAAAGTGAAAAAAACATGTTATCATTCCCGTTTCATAGATTATGATTAAATTTTCAATGATATCCCTGTTTTTTTAATTATTGAACATATGAGCTCACCGATTTTTATCAAATTTCCCCTATAGATGAAGAAATTTTTTATGGATGATATGTATAATAATGATGAAAATTAGTATGAACATAAAGGGTGATGTTTAATATCTTTTAAAAATTGTTATTTATGTATCCAGGTATGCAAATACAGTAAACCATTATGATTCTAGTGTGAATCTTGATTAATTTTAATGAATGGTCATCTAATAATGTATAATTTTTAATGTAATACTTAACATGCCTCATATATGTAAACATGATACATTAGATTATATTCTAACACCATACACTAGATTTAGATTATTTGGATATTGAATATGGTTCACTCATGCATATGTACCCACGGATGGGAAAAATTTATAATAAATATAACAAAAAAATATATTATCAACATATAAAAGAGAAAGTCAACTTGGTTTTGTAATATAGTTCAACCTTGATGTTTACAGGTGGATGTGCACCACAGAAGGATATTTTAACACATTTATCATTTATCATATAAGATTATATATATTTGTAAGTAGAATTGTTATTTAATTTTTCAACGTTCAGGGGACCGAGGAATCATAACATGACATTCTAATTGGTTATTTTTTGGTCCAAACAAGTAATCCATTTTTCCAATTTATATAACATTATTTTTTTACTATTTCTCATAAGGAGGGCCAATGGTCACTGGTACTAAGATTTCAGTCTGTCCACCCCCATTATGGGTTATCAGTCTTCCATATTTTCACATCTTCATAAACAAAAACATTCATGTTTAATCTTAGTTATATTTGGTGGTTTCTTATTGAATAGCGATAAAACTTTTATCTAGGATTCCCTTTTGGTATTTTATTATATCGATCATAGTGCCAGTTCCATATGGATATTTATGTTAATGATAGAAAATAAATCTATATGTTATTTTAGCTATGATATATTGTTAAATTTTGAGGACCATATCTAAAAACAAGCTAAAACCCCATATGTAAATTAAGTTACCATTGTTAGAAACATGGAAATCACCATGAGATAGTTAATTCATATTATGAAAAAATTAATGAAACCAAAGGATACTGATGTTTAATGTTTTAAATAATTTATTAAAATATGAGGTGGTCATTTTAGATTCAAGGATGTTGTCCAATTCATGGATCAAAACATTCAAATGTATTGCTGTATTGAGTTTACAGTCACAAATCTTGGACTCAAATAAAGCATTTATTAGGATCCATGACTGAATTTTAAATAATAAAAAATGTATGTATTGAATTATTTTTATGTGGAGAGGAACATTAATGTAGGTTTCGAGTTATTGAAATGATAATACCCCATATGTCATACATAATCTATGGGTGAATTTATGTGAAATAAATTAATATTAAATTTTTCATATAAGAGACACATAATATTATCCAAAAATATTCCTATAAAATAATGTCTAGTGTATACAACATGTACATTAGTAGGTCCATTTGATTATCACAATGAGTTTTTTTTCATTTTGAAAATGTTATAATAACATCAATGAAATTAATGGATAAAGGGTTAAATGGGGAGAAAACCCCATGATTTATCTTAATCTAAAAGATATGAAATTTATAAGGAAAATAACTATTTTCATATCATCTAGTGATTCTGGTTATTTTGATTTATACTATACTAGTTTAATTTAAAGGTACAAACAACATTAACTAGGATTGGGATGGAATTTTAGGTTATATCAATATTAACAAAACATAAGAAAAATTACATATACTGGGAGAGAAAAATTCATCCTATATAATGGAAGAATTTATCATTCATTCTAATATTATGAGTGTTTCAATTTATACTATACTAGATGATTTTATAGTGACAAAAAACATTAACTAAAATTATGTTAGTGTTTGAGGTTACATAGATCTTATAAAACCATAATAAAAATTACATTGGAAGAGAGAGACAAATTCATCGTATATAACAGAACTATTTGTACTTTAAAACAACATAGATAGTGGTTCTTGTAGTTTATGATTGTTAGTATGAAATCATTGATTATTGGTGTGATGAGACATCTAAAATGGGGACCATGTTAAAGGAGTTCCCTAATACATTTGAATATGGATGGATAATTTTTTACATCATGAAATAAGGTGACTAAATATAGAAGATGAAGTGGTACAATTATTATAATGATGATCAATGAAAATAATTGTAATGGAGACTCTCCTAAAAAAATTATCAATGTATACGAAGATTAGATAAACATGTACATAGGAAAATAAAGCCTCTTGTTTCTGGTTCCAAATGTGGTTATATGAATAACATTTTCTATAATGGGTATTTATTTGATTTGAATTCACTCATTACCCATTTTCTATAAGGTCATGATGATTCAATATCCCCAAGAGATTATATTCAGTTTTCTATAATTGAGTATTTAATGACTTATGGTGACAATATAATCATCAGATAATAGTAGTAATATAATAATGGGATGTTATTTGAAAATCGGGGGTGTATAATTATTAATTGAAGGGTCAAAATTATGTTCCCTTGATGTAACTATGCATCCTATGAAAATTAGAATCATGAAAAAAAATATTATAAATAACTATTGCATATATATATATATATATTGTATACATAGGAGGGGAATTTTATGTTTTTCGATAGACTTGTATAGCAAGAAGATTTGAGTTTATACCAAGGATTAGAGATATTCTCCTTCCTTAAGAATGAACGAATTTTATCATAAAGTGGATTTTTAGATATGACCAAAAAAACATTGAATTGTCTCATTGACCATAATATAATTTTATGGAGACTAGATAAATTTTATAGGATACCCTAATATATTTATGGACATTTTTAGTTGACCATACTCCATGTCCATTAACATAATCCAATAAGTACTTTAGTATTATATAATTAATGGTATCACAATAATTTCTTATTTATATTTGAATTATGTCAAGATGAGTAGACATGGGAACTATTTAGTATTTATAATATTTTGAGGAATAATATTTAATTTATGTAATAATGATCTTTTCCATGTGTAATGATAAATATTTTCACCTAATTGATGAACCTATGATGGGAAATCATAATGTTAAAGAGGGGGTTGTTCGGTTATTTAAACAATGTTGTAGAAGGATGGTTTTGTGGAAATTTATTGTTTGGTGAATCTAATTTATACAAGGATCACTATGTTTCCCAAACTAACATTAATACAATGGTACATAATTATTGTTTATGTGGGGGTATTATTTCATTCATGGGATACATTTACCAGAAAATTAATTTTATCGACTATTTCCCTATAAATAACACCTCAATATGTTGATCGATCATGATTTGAGTTTGATATTTCCCATATAAAAAATTTTATATTAATGAGTTAATTTTATTATGTATAGTAGAAATTTCATCTTTGGAAGACACATGAGATATATATCATAGAGTATTCTATGGTTATATGGATTTGACAATTCAAAATAGTTTGAAGTAATTTCAGATTGATTAAATGTTTTTGTAGTTTTACATGTTCAGATAAAGAATTAATATCATACATTTTAGGGATGTATGAAATCAATATTAATGCATGGCCACTTACACATGCCTTGATCAATTATAATGTGATACATTCTTAATCACGTGTCATGTTAAATGGTGAAGGTTAAAATAGGAAAACTATGTTGGGTTTGATTTGAATTTTCAGCAATAACTAACTATCTCATGGAAAAATTAATAAATAAAAACTTATTTATTAAAAAACCATTATATGTTTTCATTGGGGAAGCACATAAAATAATGGAGGGGATCCAATCTCTAGGATATAAATTTAATGAAACATTTTGGGGATTAATATATGGGATTATGATTGATAATTCATATAAATTTATAAATTTTAAGTGATTTAGAATCATACGACTCAATTTTCAAAAAGAAAATTGTGAATATTTTGACTTTTTGGTTTGGTATCCCATGGTATTATAGTTATCCTTTATTTTCATTACCATTTCATAACTAATTAAAATAAATATCATTGGATATAAAAATTACTCTCACATTGGATAGTGATATTCAAATTCAAATCAATATGGAATATAATATACCAATTATGTTATGGTTTTCCTGGTTTGTCATTATATGGTGATGTTTAATATCATCATACATAGACACATAAAAACCACATGATAATTATATGGGCCAAATACTAGTATTGAGTTCTAATATTTTTATAGAAATTCATCATTTGATGGATAAAGAACCAAAATCTATGGATTCGTTCATATAATTCACTGATTTGTAAGGAACACTAGTTCAAATTAAAGGGATTCCACTATAGTGATTTGAGTATTCTAGGATAGACAACATGTCTTATATTTTATCTTCACTAAACCAGGAAAAAATGTTATGAATTTTAATATAATATTATGGATTGATTTAGATATGACGCTTTATATTTATAAATATGAATCATTACATTTGAAATCTTTTCTGTGGTGATGATTGAAATGTAAATATCTAATATATATAGAGTGTAGTCTCTTAAATAAAGGAAATGTGGTTTTTATAGTTTTGATTGAAATTTTTATTTGGTCTATAAGTATTAATGTTTCTTTGTATATTTCAATGATAGTAATGAATAAACATGTAGTTCTTATATATAAAGGGAATTATTTATCGATTTAGACTAAAAAATGGTTAAATGAAACATTCATTGAAGAACTTTTTTATATATTAGGATATATTTTATGTAGAATGGGTCTTACAAATATAAATTTCAGATAAAATATTTTATTAATGTAAAATTACCATATCCAATATCACAGTGGTCTACTATAGTAGACATATAGTGAATCACCACTGAAATGAGTAGAAATTATAGATGGATGGTTTTGATTCAATATTATATGTTGTGACTATTTTTTAGAACATTAAAATTTAGTATGTTTTCAAAAGTCATTCTTCACCCCATTCTATTTGTGTAATATCAACTATTTCATGTATAAAATTTTATTTCATGATCTAATTTGGTTTGTAATATACTATGGAGAGGGTTAGTGAACAAGGAAAAACTATAAAACATAGGATGCGTATATTTCCATGACTATAAGTCTGATGATGTAAAAATTATGTAGGAATTTCTCATTGATTATAACTCTTTATTGCTTTTAGAGTGATTTCAATGGAAAATACTAATTTGAGAATGATAACACCACCATTCCCCCTATATGGAGACACAAGTACCACCAATCATAAATAATTGATCATAAGAGCCATATATATTATGATTCAGTCTAATTATGGGAGGACATTAACAATCCCATCGGCCATATGAACCTTAACTATCACATGTTAATTTTTAAATTCATAACGATGAATTTTCATAGCTGGAAATTGACTTTTTTATTTCGTGGAACATAAATATATTTTCTAAAATTAGTGGCATGAATATATATTTTAAAAAAATATAATGGATTAAAATATTTTAATAATCAAATTATTTATATACTTCAATAAAATATAAAATGATCTGTGTAAGAAATTTTGTGAATCCTTGAATCTAAGGAGTTATTCTTATTGACATGGATGCCTTGGGTGAGTATAAATTGATTGGTCTCTCAGTATATCATGATTCTGACGAATTATATAAGGTTTTTACTCATATATCACCCTATTTCACCATAATATAATAGATGTAATTTAAATTTCAATTTCAAGAACACTTATAATTGCCGCACATCGAAAGGATGATCATTCCACTCTATAAGATTTTCATATATGAGGGAATGGATAAGATATAATTGTTCTTAAAAAATTAACATATTAGGGATATATTTACAATAAATTAGACTCACCCTTTTATTAAACTCTAAATTTTCATGGGTGAAACGTGATAAAACTGAGATACTAAAATATTAATAATCCATCATAAAAAATATATAATTATGTGCTTCTTCTAAAATATGTATATCATTAAAGTGTGTTATTTTTCAAGTTGAAATGATTGAGATGATAAAAACATATCACAAGGTGAATTATTTAATGGGATATATTATATTTCGAATCCATGTAAGAAGAGTGGGAGTCCCAAACTAGATTTCATTCTACAAGTTGATCATTTCTCATTCCATGATCTAGTGATTATTGATATGCAGGATACACTAGAGTCAAAATATATTTTTTTAATGAATGTTTCATGATAATTCAATTGACTAGTGGTGATCCAATTTTTAATATATACTAAATGAATGAAATGAGGGAATTTTTTTTTCATTTGATAACATCCCATGTCATGATAACATAAATAGAATGCATGGTCTGTAAAACATTACCCAAATATATTCTACTATTTTTAAATGGGTTTTCATCCTCAAAAACAATATAATTGAAATATTTTATCATATGTATAGTGTGTGATAAATTAATTTATAGTTTTATCCATTTACCATATTCTATTAATGGTTATATCAAAATGAAAAACATGTGAATTCGGTAGAAGAATGAACAATAGTTGGCCAATATGATCCTGCCTCTAAATAATATAAAATAAAACTTTAACAAATTATTTTAATTATAATATAACTAGAAATAGTCTCAAATTGATGGTTTTTAATTTTCAAACATGATAAATGATGATTTTGGTATTCCATTGAGATTGTTTTTCTACTGATGCTCATGATATCATGAATGAGTTCGAACCACTAAACCCTGTATGTTTCCGGAAAATTTAAAATGATTTACATTGGATATATAGTCTCCAATCCATATAATATATTTACCCAATATATTATTGAACCCATATGTAGTGACGTGAAACCCATTCTTTATAAAGATCGCACTATCTATATTGAATAAACAGTAACTTTTGATGAAATTGTGTCAGATATAGAATAGAAATACTTTTACTACAATAATTAAATTGATGAGTCCCAAATTGAGGGACTATTGAGTGATGAATAAATAACTATGTGAGGTTCAGTCTCCATTAATTTGTCTATGCACTGACATAAAGAATCCAAACAATCAAAAAATTATTGATATTTAATAATTAATGTGACATGTTACTTCAAATGAAAATATCATAAAATATCTTTAGGAAGCCAACAAATTTCATAACAATATAGATGGAATTATATTCAATTAATAAAATATATGTTATCTATGTCGAATTTTATCATTATGAATGACCTAAATATAATTTTTAGATATATATTTTTTATTCATATCGGGCCTATATCAGCTTATATACCCTTAAAATTTATAAAGGAATATTGGTCCTCTAAAATGGTTCCATACGTTTTCCATAATATCCTTCTATTTTTATATGTGATATGATGTTGATTGGAAGGATTCAAAAATGGTATTTTTTATATTTAGATAGTTCTTATCCTCCATCTAGGAAATTAAAACAATGGTAGAGGCCTAATACACTATAGCAAGTTTTTTCCCATGGTATTTGTTCTCTAATACTCAAATAACCAGATCACTAATAATATCAAATGACAATACCAATGAAAGTGGTAAGGTCTCGTATGAAAATCATTTTTTAGATTATAAACCCCATAATTTAATTTAAAATATCCTAGTGATGTTATTTGGATATCATTATATTTTTTACACACATGTGGAGGGACATTACAAAAAACTGTTTCCAAAATATCTTCTCATGGTTATCCTTATCAAGAGTTAAATAAATCATGTAAAAGTAATTATTTTATGTGTTATACATGAATAATTCATTTTTCCTTTTTGTTAATAGTATACAATCCCATTATGAGTAATATAGTATGCCTCCCATAAACATTTATTCAAAATTTTTAAACTTGGAAAATATCAATATTTTTCTCCTAACACAAAACTATAAGGAAAAATATATCTATCATGTGTACCTTTTTGTGTCAAGTAGATTCATGAAATGATGGTTTTTTTCTTGTTAATAGAACAAATGTGACATCATTACACCACTAATAAATATTCATGTTTACATTACTAATTTTATATATGGGAAATCATTTACATGTAGGGTACACTATTAATCAAATATTTGAGGTCCTCTTAAACGCATCATAAAATTATATGAAGAACAAACCATGAATTCACCTACATGGGGTGGGACCAAAATTCATATTCAAAATTAGAAAATATAGTTTTCAACATATACATTATAGAGACACAATAAAATCTATTCAAATGTTAGGTTTTTAGCTATATTGGATAGTATGAGTCATATGAGTCACAATATCATGAGGGATAAAAGATAATCCATCCAAGTTGTCTAGAAAATGATCAACCAAGGTACATATAATTCAAAATATATTCTTATTATTACAACACAAGAAATATTCACATATATATTGATTACACATGAAGAATCAAAATTTTGTTCAGTTTTATATATATATATATAAATATATCCTTTATATTATTTAATAACATTGTACACTATTGTTTCCTAGTGTGGAGAAATTAATAAGAATATAGGTTCTACAAAACTGCCAATGGTTCAAAATTCAATGAATCAGATATTTTCGGAGAGTACAATAACAAAAAAAAATTGTCGTAGATCCAGCATCCAGCTTTACAGGTCTCCCAATATGAACTTTTTATTTTCAATAATATAATTTTTATAATTTTTTAACATTTAAAAAAATAATCCACTAGAAATAACATAAAATTGAATGGTGTATTTAAATCATTGTAACTTGAATCAGTAGAACGGACATGATAGTTTCATTAATTAAACTATGTTATTTATATTGTAACACTATTAAAAAATAATGGGATTAATATTACATTCATATATAACACCATATATTATAATTCATTTTCCCCTCAACACATTTAATTATAAGAGAAACTTCTTATGTCTGTGAGTACTATGGTTCAATATTATTCTTTGATGAAAGGAAAAAAATATGTACCACAAGATACCTCCTACATTCACTTTGTGCATATTTTTGGGAAAGATTTATTTAGACTTACTGCATGAATTTTTTAAATACCTCATACTATTCTTCTTAAAAAATACTAATAAAAAGATAAGAACATTCCATGATAACATTCACATTTGTAAATTCTATTTTATATTTTACGTCATTGGGTGGAAAGGCTTTTAATAATTGTGAAAAATTATGGGTCCTTAAATATCTTTACAATATATGGAAAAAACTACCCCTGAATTGGATGTATATTTCCTCTTGATGAAAAAACATCATTGTTTTCTGAAAAAATATGTTTATGACACTCCAAATGAAGCTCACAACCAACTATTAGCATTTAGTTTACCATAAAATAGATATTACATAATTCATTTTATAAAATTTTCTTTATTTTTATGAATATGTATTGATTATTCATATTTTATAATAGAATCCTAAAATACATTATTGCAATAAATGTTGTTGTAAAACTACATGACGTGATTCATGGGAAGAACATTGTAGTTCATCAATTCAGAAGTGAAAGGGAGGTTATTGAATTTCATAAAATTTTGAAATTTAACATTAAAGATTCTAAAAATGTGAATAAGGGATGCACAAACATATAACATACCATATAAATATGAAACTGAAATGCAAATTGTTGGTGAAATTGACGATATTAGTCAAGAGAGGGATATAAGCATTCAACGAAAATGTGGTGACTTACAAGGCATAATTGAGCTTTACCCATTTCACCGTCCATTTCATTATCCATTGATTTCATAGGTGGGGAGTATTTATATATTGAAAACATGTCCCATAATGTTACACACATCTCTATAAGTATGAAACTCCAAAAAGTAACCATGATTGGGTATTTTACGCATCACTTATAGTTCTATTATAATGGAAGATCAACTCGCTTTCTTCTAGAAGACTGTGGCAATAGTACAATAATATTGTTTATACAATGATGGAGTCACAATGACAATATATTAAAATCTTTAACCAAAATCCATTGAGGGATGAAATATAAATTTTTTTTCAAGATAAATTCACTATAGGTGACGATGAAATTTATTAATTTGGGAAGCGTATCATTTTACCATCGTCCTTTAATGGTGGTCCAAGGTATATGATTAAAAATTATAAAGATGGTATGTATATTTATAATTGTATATTGTACCCTGATTTTATTAACATTTACATATAATACCATGTGTCCGGAAATTTCAAGATTAGTTTGACTCAAGAATCTTCTCACATCATACTTCTGTCAGATAGTAACACACATTTTCAATATTAAGGTAGATCATCAATTAAATTATTTACAAGAATGATTTTTGTTTTGAAAGTATCGATAATGAATATATCTTCATATATGTTATTCAATATGATTAAAAAACATTTTTTATCCTCTCATTTTATATGTTACATAATTAACCCTACTATTTTAGGTATTATTTCTTACTTTGGAGTTTTAGATAATAGGATTGGCTCGTGTGCAAATTCAATTGAATTTTTTATCATAAGTTAAAATTTATCACTTCTGAAAAAATTAAAATAATTTTTTTATAATAAAATTATATATAAAGGAACCTTACCAAAATAGCATAAAATATTCAAAATTTTAGGATCCCATTCCCTTGTGGTGATGCTAATCATCACTAACCATTAATACAGAATGGAAAATGAATGATGTTTTATCCAAAAAATGTATCTCATAAAAAAATAGATGATTATGATTACAATTGATATCAAAAATAAAATTCTAGAAGTACTTAATTCAAGAATGGAATTTCATTGGATGGTAGATTTTTAGTCTCATACAATTAGATTTTGTAGTTAAAGTATCATGTGCAAAAAAAATATTGAAACATTCAATCAATCATATTATATCATCTACCTCTTTAAATAAATCAACGAAGTTCATGATCGTGTTACAGTGGCTCTATAGAACAACAATAAAATAGATTTGTCTAACAACAGTGTAGATGATATTAAAATGTTTTACGAATTCTAGTATATCTCATCTTTGTAAAATTCTTGTAGGACATTCTCTTATGGTATCCATTATATATATCCTTGTGTTGAACGGTTGAATTTACATTTACCGAGACAAAAAAATATGACCTACACAGATGATGAGAAAATTATTGATATCATTAGTAAGAGAAATGTTTTTGAAACAATGTTAACTTCTTCATTTTAGTTAATTTTTTTGTACCCAGAAGGCAGAAGTATAACATATGTATAATTGAAAAAATATTTTCCTTCTACTCACAGGATAAATATAGCTATCTTTGCAAGCATGGATTCAGTACTTGCAGAACATATTATGTGCCTCAATCACTTGGAGAACTATATTATTTGAAGATACTACTTACAAAGGTCATATGTGAATCATCATATGAATATATTAAAATGGTGGAAAAATTTACTCATTAAAAATTAATATAGGATTGTTCTAATTTGGGTTTATTATTTAATGATATTTATCTTATCGATGAAGTAAAATGTGTATCATCTATGAGAATGGGATTCCCATTATGAAGAATATTTTATAGTATTTAATTTACATGTACCTTTTCTTGACCAAAAAATGTCTGGAATTAAAACTAGAACATCCTATGAAAAGATATTGTATATTTAGAATAAAATATAATAATAAATAGAGTTCATCATTTTAATATGTTAGTTAATTTTTAGAATACAATCATCTAGTATAAAACAATAACATTCTTTACAACATATTTCTTTTATTTTTTACAATATCTAACACATATCGACAACTAATAGATAATGTTAATTGATAATACACATAGTAATTATCATTTTTATAAATATAAAAAAATCATTTCAAAAAACTATTAATGATATATAGTTTTTGTGAAATATATATATAATTTATATATTTTAGTTTTGGACTTGCTTTCAGCCTATAGAAAGGTTTCTTACATATGTTTTTAGTATGGTTCTGTACATAATGGAATACCTATCATATTATAATACCAGACAATGGTGATGACTTAAGATATCTATTATCATATTTGTTTTCTATGATTATTTTCATATCTAGAAGATATGAGACTCATTAATCACCAAAGGAAAATGTTTCCATTGTTTGAAATAGAAAATATTCCCCATAGTTTTTATAGATCTATTCACTATTATCCTCTAATTCTAGTTTCATATTCAACATATGATACTCAACAATGTAATTTTATCATAGAGGAGAATAAATACAGTAGATAAAACCTTCATAATTAGTATATATTGTTACGAAGTAAGGTTACTGTTGTACCAAATCAAGTGCTTAGTATCATCATGTCTCTATTAACTTATGTTTTATGGTTTTATGGAATGGATATAGTGTAATGGGTATGATATAAATTTGGAAATTATTAACTTCCCTACTTCATTCATAGGGTAAAATTGTTCTTGAAATTTCATCTACTGGAATAGTATCATTATAGCTACTTGGTGGGAGGAATACCCAATCTAAACTTCACAATTTAGTATTTATTAAAGAAGGTCTATTTGAAATATTCATCAAGAGAGCTATGTTGAAGAAATATACAATCAAAAAAATGGATTATCTTCTATGAGACACCAATGCTTCATGAGAACTATTTTAATGATATTTATCATACATTGAGATATATGTTTACAATAAACTATGATAACTCATAAAATCTAGAATTTGGTAGACTAACAGTTGTCTTGTGGGTGATTTTAGACAAATACTACATATCATCACATGTTGTAACAGATTTGACATTGTCTTTTCATGTGTACAATCATCATATATATTGAAATAATGTCACATTTTAAAACTGAAATGAGTATGAGGATGAAATAAACAACAATAATTAAGATTCATATTAATTTCAATAGTTTTCTTAGTGGAATTTGTGTATTGGAGAAGGGTTAATTGGAAATCCCAACGATGGTGAAGCAGCCATTTAGATTCCAAAAAATATATTCTAATAGTGGATAAATCCCTAATGAGTGTAGCTATAGATTTTTTTAAAGCAAATATCAATGATAAATACATATATATTTTTTATTCGAATGACCATTTTATATTCTCACGAACTCATGACGTTGTTCAAGAAGTTAATGACACCATTTTAACACCTAGAATATTTGAATCAAAATTTTACTTAATTTATGAATATGTTTTCAATATATTTTTTCATATGGATAGGAAAGAAAATATATAACTGACGTTTTTATTGGTATAAATGACTTTTTCATTCCTCTATAAAAAATTACATGTAGAATAATTGTACCCATTATGTTTCTTAGAAATGAAAATCAATTTGTGGGTTTATTTAATAGTAGTCGTATGATCATTAACAAATGTGATGAACATTTCATTTGGGCCTAGATATTTGGTTGTTTTCATGATATGTATCCAGCATTCATTCCATGAATAAATATGACACACACTAATGACATATGTCCATTCAAATTACAAAGAAGACAATATCCTTTGACTGTTTCGTATTCAATGAATATAAAAAATATAAAAGGGAAGTCACTTTATTTTGTTTTTTTGTATCATTGAAAGAAAATATTATATCATGGACCACTACATGTTATTGTATCTTGGGTAACAACCCAATGGGGGTTGACAATAATTGTTTATAATGATTACATATCCCTCGATTAAACCCAAAACATTTTCAACAGTGTAATTTTTATTAACCTTTCATTAAAAACATTTAGTTCGGAGTATGTAAATTTTAATATTATGATTAATTGAATATTTGTAAACCTAATTGAATTACATTACTAGTTGTTATGATATATTTTTACATAGTTTTAAAATGTATTGATTTTCAAAAATATAATGCTCAATAAATAATTTTAATGACATAACCATTTAGGATGATGATACACTAAAGAAAAGGGTTCTTATATCTAATATGTGGTGAAACTGATTTTACATGTACTCTAAGGAAATTAATGGAATTTATCTCATTCTTGGAAATGAACATGTGATTTTACGATATAAAAAATATATTTTTACTAATTCCATAACTATGTTAGAATGTAATAAAATTTCAGGAAATCCTTCTATACCAATAACTTTTGATATCTATTTTCATAATGGATTATTCCCCATGGTCTAATAACTACTAACAGAGATAATGAGACAATTTATAATAACAATATACACCTGAATCTATATGTTAAAACCACTCATGCATGATGGATTATGTTATGTTATACAAAACATCTAAATTTCTCCTAATCAAGGATGCTATTTGGGGACAACACATGCCTTTGGCCTATTTTCACATCAATATGGTATGTCTGACAATCTTATATTAAACTTCAAATTTTCATTTTTAACATCAATTATTTAGACTACCTTATCAAAAATATTTTTCCAAACAACACTTAAAAGGAAAATATAATTTCGAGTATATTTTATGACAATCTTGAATTATTCAATTAATGTTTACTGTATGTTTTTAAACATATTATGTAATGAAATTGGTCGCACTGCATTCTATTATATTTTCATATTTCATATCACTATTAGACAGATTAAAATTATATTTTTATTTATAATTTCATATTATTTAATGTGATTTTTAATTTATTCTTAAATTCTATATAAATTTTTGGACAACTAAGTCACTCTAATCATAAATAGAATATTGGGACTACCTAAGAAAAAGTAAAAATTGTCATAGAAGACTAGGGGATATAATTTCATTCCTGTTACATTAGTTGATCAATATATTAAAAGTAACTACATTGTTTAATGATTTCAGAATAGAGGATTACAATTTACTTGTAGCTTATGGGGTTTTTTTTAAAAAATTCATGGTAGTTGAAAAAAAAATGAATCCATAATAGTTTGGACCCTGAAACTATTCAGGGCATAGAGAGTAAGTAGTAATCTTTCTAGATAAAAAATATAATTCCCCCTAACTAATACATTTCTTATGAAATTTTTGAGACTTAACAATATGATTCTATTATATAACTTATATCAGCATATTTTATTTTCACAACTACTATTGAAGCATCAAAAATAAAATTCAACCTAGAAATTATAATAGTTAAATGCTTAAATAATAAATTTGATTTTCTATACTTTCTTTTGTGCGGTTTTTATGTTTCAAAAAACATAAATCAAGGATGACCTTTCTGGGAACTGTTATTTATAATGCTGTTTATGCTACATTTTCAGATAGTGGTTGATCATTCACTCACAATGTCAGAGTCCATTAGAAACACATTAAAATAGTTCATTTATCTCTTTTCTTTATTGGAGTTACAAAAAAATACCACATTTAAGAAATGTGAAGAGGTATGTAATATATACCAAAATTTGTAGTTTCATTTTCCACTACTGAGTAATATACAACTAATTCTTACTATATACAATATATCAATTTAAACATTATTTTTTAGATGACATGGTGTTTGATTATGGAAAAAATAAAACAAATTCAAATCACCCATAACTACTTTTTTGAATCATCCAACTCTTTAATGAAGAATATAACGACCGATACTTTACATACATTATTAGTACTTCAAAATTTAAGTACACTTATTACAGCATATAACAAAACCATTAAAGAACCATATAAGTATAGTGTCTTTAGAAACTGGGAAACATAAACAACTGGTTCATAAAGCGTCTACACTATCTCCCATTTATTTCATCATATCTATAGTCCTTTTTGGCATATCTTACTTAATAACCTTATTCAGGACCTGGGGAAAGAAAACATACAAAAGGGTGAGATCAAATTCTCAGTAAGGGTAAACAAAAGAAATATCAATCACATCATATTCATAAGAACATAACATTTTGGAAATCTTACCCTGCAAAATAGATCATAATTTCAAAACATGGGATAAATCATGGTAGTGAAATGTAATCAAAATAATCATAACATAAAACATGATTCTTTGTGGAATACTCAAACAATAATAGAGAATCATTTCTTATTAGTCATACTCATTTCCAAGACTATCTTAGTGGACAAAGTCCATTTCTGAACCGAGTTCATTCCTCGTTTCAGTCATGTTTCACTGAACCGGTTTAACCTGCCGTTCCAGCCACGTCTATCTCATGAGATATAAAATATTTACCCAATGTATTGGAGGGAGATATAGTTCCCACCCATCTCATAATGATACCATTCTTATGTGTTCCACAAAATCATAAACCATACATCATAGCATAACCCATGTAATAAAAATGGCATTCCTAAACATCGTGACATCATAAAACAATTCATATAAGATAAAGTAATTCATAAAAATAATTCCATCGCAACATAATCAAATAAATTTAATAATAGGGATAGAAACAAAACCCGTTATTATCTTAGATGGAAAATAATTTTCATAAAACACTTGAACTCCATTCTTGAGGAAAATATCCTTTCTACTTCAAAAACACTTTTCCTTTCATAACATGTCATAAAATTCTAAACCAAAACAAGTTGATTAAAAATAAATAAGAAAAATTGTAATGGAAGCTTCTTGGAGATAATTTTTTAAAAATTCATTCATGCCGTATAAGTTAAAAAAAGATTCTTCTCGTACTTTTGTCAGAAAAGTCAAAAAGTTCCTCGTACAAAAAACAACAAAAGATTCCTTTCATATCTTTTACTAAAAACTCACCAAAGGGTAAAATTGGATTTAAACAATTGTAGGTGGATGAAAATAATATTACATATTGAGGAAACATGGATGTGGATGATAAATTACACCCTAGTAAATTTCAAAGTATAAACAATCTCGGATAAAAATGAGAATGTGATATTTCCCTTATCATAGGTCCAAATTTCATCGTAGGTGTTCGAACCTCCTGTATAATGATTTAAATAATGTCATTGACTTATTTGAAGAATCATAATCATTGTTATGATATCATATATGGTCATATTCTTAGCTTATTATTAGTAATATTTCATTGCTACTTGTTATTCAAGTGTTTATTACTTTTTGTTCTTATGCGTGTTTTGTCGAATACATTATTATTCTTTTTTTTAGGTTATAGATCCCTCATTTACAGAATTTTATTAGTGTAATATATATCATATTTATTCATTCAATTCATTTATGTAATCATTATGCAATGAAAATCATGTAGAATGAGTCGCATCACATCGTGGAGACGGTATTCCGTACGTACGCACGAGCGATGATATCATTCCCAGGATCGTGGAATTGTATTGAAGTGTATGTATAATATTTCAGAATCAATATAACTTTTCAATAATCATATATATTCATTATTTACACCATTATACCCATCCAATTATGGTGGTGGTGGAAAATAGATTACACCAAAGCGTGGAGACGGTATTCCCTACATATGCACGCGCGGTGATTTCTTTTTCCAAAGGATGGATAGATGGTGAAATAGGGTTGTTTCATACTTATAATAACATATCAGTATATGATTGATACTGATGTTATTAATTAATAATTAAACAACTAAATATGAAGAAGTGGAAGAAGAAATAAAGTTGAAAGAATCGGTAACGGACATTACCTCTTCTTTGAAGCGCTTCTTTGAGACCTCCATTTTGGGCACTAAAATTGGTATTTGAAGAAGAACCGGACCTCTAGGATGTTTCAAGGGAAGTGGATAGGTTAAAGTTTCAGGGGTTGGCTGAGCATGAAGGCTCAAAGTTGTGTGAGGAAGAGAGGGAGGAGGTTCCCTTTTATAAGGGAGGAGAGGGGCTCCTTTGGAAAAACTAAAAATACTATTTTATTATAAAGCCATATTCGGTTTTCAATAGCTCCAAATTGATTTATTTCGAAGAAAAAATGAGGATGGGTCGAAACACTTTCATCCAATATAGTTTGGACAAGTTTAGTTTACTATTTTAACCTTATCATTTAGATTTAACTTTAAGTTAGATAATTTTACTTTTACCGTGTCTTTTTGTGTTCTTACAGTACAAGGTTAATAAACATACTATAACAACACAAACGAACCACAAGTTGTTTATTATTAATATATATAACCTTATCTATGTCATTTGGGCGATACATTGATTTTTAGGAATAAAATAACAATTAATAATATAATATTTGTTTTAAAAATTATTTTATGTCAATTTTGACACTATTTAGTAGTTGATTTTTGTGAAACTCATAACAGAAATATTCGTTCGAAAAAAGTGAATTCAATCAATACTAACATGTCATTGTAACTTATAAAATTATTTTAATTCATAAAAAGTCTCAAATTAAATTTATTTGGGTATTTATAACATCAATTATGTCAATATTTCTTTAATAAGATAATTACTGCATCATCATTGTGTCAGAAATAAATTAAATTATTTAATATCTAAAAATTACAAATAAAATATCATTATGTAGGAAATCTTTTTACCTTCCTAATGAATATTTATAGTCGAATTTATATTATGTATAATCCTATATTAAAAATTATATACTTATTAAAATTTGATTTTAACTATTTTAACCCTTCTTTAATAATATTTATAATAAATGTCCTAATCTAATCCATGTAGGCCTAAATGGTCATATTTTATTACTAAGGTTGTTTTTTGTCGACTTACACTTATCCAATAGAATTAGGACATGTGTTAGGGTAATAATAATTTCATTTTTACCCTTAATTACCCTATTGACTTTTAACCATGGCAAATAAAATTAAAAAGTTATTATTCACCAAAATTTATTTTCATCTCATTGAACCACATTTTACTTAATGACATCAATTGTGTCTATCAGATTTTTGAAATTCCATTCACAAAAGTTGTAAAATTAAGTTTTAGGTAAATTAGAAAATTCTTCTAGGAGGTGGGTAAAAGACGGTGAAAAGTTCAATAAAATTATTATATATCTAAAATTATTATAAAAATACTCCAATGAATTACATTGATCTTATATAGGTATTATGTATCAATTTTGACCTAAATTAAATTTAAATAAAATAAATAATTGTTTTAAAAAAAATTGGTTTTTAAATAGTAACCCAGTGTTTTCACTATTCATCAAAAAATGAACGTTTCTAGAAAAATACCAAAATTTTACCCTAGGATAATTTTGATATTCCGAATCCAAAAACGAAGTCCATTTTGAAAAATAAAATTTACAAAATTTCCAAAAGTGGTTATTACTATTCATAACGGCTAGTTTTAATAATATTTTAATAGCATATCGTTTTTTAGTGAAACTCGGTATTGCGTACGATGCAAGCTATCAAGGAAGGTCGTGATTGCATGTAAAACAAGCCAAGATTGTGTAGTGAATTATTCCTTTGATGATTTCTATAAAATAATAACAAAATATTTCTTATAAAAGTCTCGGGTGTTACAAAAAAATTATACACTACATATGTCAATATTTTTTCTTAGAATGGAAAACAATCTCCAAACATCACTACTCCTATGATTTCATTAATTTTTTCAGTATTATACATTATTAATTATATATATGATCACAGATGTAAGTAATTTTTATAAAATAGTTGACTGATTTATGAAAAGAAAAAATCCATAATATTAAGAGACCAACTCCTGGTAAAATTTCAAAAATATTAATTTTTGGTTGTTATCATTGGGAAACATGTCATGCTGTTAATAACCAAAAAAAATGCTCAGCAGAAAGAATCTTTGATTCAATTACAAATAATCAACTATTATTATAATGTTTATATATTTGATTTTTAATTACACTAAAATTTATATATAATTAAAAATTAGTACCATAATGAGTTTGGATTTACACCCGTGATAGACATTTTCAATCGAAAAAGTGAATTTTCATCAATAAATGTCACAAATTAAAACATTAAAAACCATCAAAAGTATTCCAAACAGTTCATGTAAAATGTTATCTTCATTACTAATAATGACAATTTTGTCAGCAATTTTCATTAAAGCATTGAACAAACTCAGATATTATATATTATAATTTCTTAAATTCCAATAATAAAAATAAATTATTCACATGAAAAAATAATTTTGAACACTACTATAGAGGATCATTATAGAAGTGAATCTTCAAAAGCTAAAATTCCCAATGACAATATCCAAGAACTATTGTTTTACTTTGTCCATTTTAATTTATTAGAAAAGAAGGCCACTGTAATTTAATATTCATTTTCTCCTAACATGGTAGGAAAATAAAAGTATTGTATCATTAGGACACAATTTTAAAATTGATGTTTGAAATGATACCACACCAAAAATAATTTCTTCTTAGGTATATGTTTTTATGTTCATTCAATATTTTATTTATGTTTTCTATGGATCATACAATTAATGATCTTTTCATAATAGTATCATTTTCATATGATTATACAACCCATTATTTCTTCTGAATTGGAAATTCTAAGACACCATAATTATTCTTCAATGATTTATATTTAAAATACTAATTAGTATATAATCATTTATGGTAATTAAATATTTCCGAAAAACGGGTTGATTTAGTTTGATGTTGATGATGCGGTCTAAAAACTGTTACAATGTCACCATGATTTGCAGAATTATCAAGTCATTCCAGTGAACTGAATCATCGATTGATGGATAACATAAAGGAAAAGGCTGAAAAAAATTTCTGAAATTTTTTCATGTACTTACAAATTAATGGAAAAACCATTTTTATTATATTTTTAAATAAACATTTACATTTTATTTCCACTATACACTCAAATTTAATTAATGTTTATGAAAAAAATTATTTCAACATCTTACTTTAACGTTATTTACATATTAATATACACTTTATACAAAATCAATCACCCCCCATAGTAAATGCTACAGAGATCCTTAGTGATATAAACAGACATCCAGTTTCTCACTAACAACCCTATCATTTTGAAAAATGTCAATTAATGAAAATAAATTTCTATTAAAAAAAATCACCCAACAAAATTGATTTTCTACACAGGCCCAAAATGAGGCATGCCACATAAAATAATTAGTTCCTATATTGAAACATTAATATGAATATATCATGAAGTACTAGTCTATGAGTAAAATCATATAAAATTTTCACATTGGACAATTATGAAATTATCCATGGTGAAATAAAATCTTACTATATAAGTAGACATTTAAAACCAAAATCACACCCTAGGTTTATAGGTATACCACCACACCGAGGATAGCTACTTTAATGCATGAGAACATGGACAAGGACAAAATCATCTGAGTATCTAGACTAGTTTTCCGAAATATTAAAATTAATAAAATAAAAAACATGTTATAAGACATCTTGATACTCAGACCCTAATATCACATTCTAATACCCATGATAGTTTTTCATGTGACCTTAGGTGTGCCTCCTCATACAATGGTGGCTACCATCTAGAAATGATAGTCTAATACGTCAAATGTGGAGACTACACCCAATACATTAGATCAGAAAAAAAGTGGAAATAAATAATCAATTACCAAATGATAATAAATAATATAAATGGTAATACCATTACCAATAAAAGACAAAGAAATACATGATTAATCCAAAATAGGGAAACAATTACCAAAACCAATGTAGTAAATATGTCATGTCATATTAGTGAAAACTGTCTAAAGAAACCCGAAAATGAATACACACAAACAACAAATGGGTGGTTCCCAATATCATTTCTAGTTCCTCCATCCATGGCACATCTTAAATCCAATATCATCCAACAGATATAAAGATATTTACCCTATAATATCTTATTATCATGAAATATATTCGAGTACCAACCGTGAATATCATGTAGGGTCCGAGTACACCTTAGTGGGACACCACCGACACCATCTAAAGAAATGTCCACTCAATAACATTGTATTAAGTTGTAATAATAATAATGAACAAAATAACTGTAAATAAAATTAATATATAATTATTATTAATTTATAAAAATTTGACCCCATGTTCACTATGACACCCAAACCAACCATACATTCTTTTCCCTGTGCTTGAGTCTGAACCTTACATAATCCACACCTCATTATTCACATACAGATAATGATATATATCTCAATGGAATAATGTTTCTATATAACACACCATTGTTATTTGTAGGAGTATTACCTACACCACAACTAATTTATCCATAATTAAAAAACATAATATATCATTGTTCAATATTCATAACTTATTTTTCAAACATTTTCATCATTTATTTCAAATGTAATTCATCCCTAATTATTATTAAAATCAACACTTAAAATCTCATTTTAAAACTATAGTTGTGATTTTAGTTCCATTATGATGAATGATTATCCAATTTTCTAAAATTCATAAATCCTTATATTAGCGATATTGTCACACCCTTCAATTTCCCTCAATTCTAGTCTTATAATCCACAACATGTCTTGCCAGATTCCTCAATGGTTTCAGTATCATAGGAAAGTCAATTAATTAATTTTTTTACATTGAAAATACAAAACATTCAAAATTAGTGGTACCAAGAAAATAAAAACATTAAGAATCTGGAAAATATTAATTATAAATTTTACCACCTATATCAGTGTTCTTGACAAACTACAAACAATCTTTAACTCTCACTTTTATGTGTAATGGAGAAAATCAAAACTCAGTGGAGATATATGATAAAATCCTATGCCCGTGATCCAATAAAAATATATAAATAAAAATATAAATATATACCATCAATAATATAGTAAATAATCATTTTCATGGGTTATTGAAAAAAGGGAAGAAGGTAATCTAAATGAGAAGATATCATATACTATACGAGATATTGATCCCTTCCACCAGATAATTAATTCACTACAGAACATATTTGAGGATGATATAAATCTTCTTGAGATCCTCCAATGGATCTGGAATACATTTTTTGTTGATAAAGGAATAAGGGGAGTATAAACTAGGCATTTATGAAATTTTAGACTATTTTTACTTGGTTTAAAATTTAACATGAATGGTTTCATGGGTAGGGCACATGGTTTTCCAAACCATTCCCTTTAACCATAGAATCCTACATTCTAGGATCCACAGTATTCCCTAAGTGGAAAACATGTTCATAAATCATTCATCAATCATGAGAAAATTATCAATCAATGGATAAAATATTTTTGATGGGTGGTCATAATGTTTGGTCATACCATATGCCACCTGATATTTCTATTAAGGTTGCTGCCTGAATTTTGGAGAACTGAATAGTTTTCTATAAATGTGAACAAACTGTACATAGCACCTTGAGATTCCATTTTAAAAAAATTCACACATATAAACTCAAATAAACACACAAAATTGTATAATCAATAAATGTTAAAACAATGATTTCAAATGTGGTTGCTAGTTATCCATAAGGGGAATGATCTTACACAACTCTTCCAACGCTTTCTATCGACATCCAAAAAAAGTTCCATTTAAATTTTATAATAAAATAAATATTTAATCAATAATATCAATGTTTTTATATTCTATTTTTATATATATTAAATAATATTGATATCATTATTATCTATACCCTGAAATCATATCAATATTTATTGTAAGAGATACTAAAACATGAATTCCATATCTAATTTGAGATTGATTACATTAAATAAAAAACACTCTCTTTTTTAAGATGATATTAACCCAATTTCATTATTATCTATTTGATACATGATTTATAATAGAATATTGATTGATCCAAGTGACTAAATTTATATATTTTATTAAATTTTCAATGTCTGTATTTCAAAATCAATGAATATTTTTCTTCTAATCTGATTACTCACTTCTTAAAAAATATGATGTAATTTTATTGTTTGTGAATATTAAACTATTATGTTTTTATAAAAATATATTTATTTTTTTCCTATTCTCATTTAACGTATTTTGAGAATCTACTTAAAATTTAGTACATTGAAACTACCTATGTGAATGAAAAAGTTTTATATTTAGTTTTCCATTTCATATTTCTTCTCAATAGTGATTTTTGAAAAATAATATAACATTAATATATAAATAATGAAATATTTACTATTCAATGATTATTAAATAATCATTATTATAATTATTATAAAAATTAATATATCTATTCCAGTTTAACTATTTAAAAATTCACATTAACAATAACTTATTGATTTGTATTTATTTTAACAATTATTTTAGACAACAAAAATATTGTATTTTTTTGAGTGACCAATGAGGTATACCATTACACATATAGAGCTTTTGTGACCCAATAATAAGCAACAATTACCATTTCTATTGTTTAAATTAATATTTTACAAATATAGATCAAACATAATAGAATAATCATCACAACCATAATAAAGATTATCTATGAATAATGAAGGAATATAAAAGAATAATAATATTTAAAAACATATTAAATATTATTCTCATATACTAAATAATAAATTAAATTCAAATTTCATGACTTATATGTTATTTAATTATGTTTAAAGACTTGAGGAAAGGGTTTCTCTAAAAAATTAAATTAATATAAATTATGGAATCTATATTATCGTTATTCAATTTTTTCCCTCATAAACAATTGCATCAATATATACAATATATAATATATCTATTCAATGAGAAATAAGTTTCAATTTTTTCCTAATATTTATTTATTTTTCTTATTATATTTTAAATACTATGGTGTGTCTCTAACTATTTATTTTTTCTGTTATGTTATCAATCAATATATTACTCCCTCTCAACATCATGTTGTAATTCTAATACCCTAACATTATGTTGATTAATTAATATCCATTTTATTTCTAATTATAGTTATGTCATTATTTTTACTATAATTTAAATTTAATATGATAAACCATATTAATCATATATTGTAATCTTTTTTAATTATTGGATACCTCCCCATATTTTAGAAACAATCACAGAAATTTGTTATTGGGTTTTTAATGACATCTGTTAATTTTTTTTCAAATGCATTATATAACCATTTGAGTTTTTTAGAAAATTATATATATATATAATTTAGTTCAATAAAGTCACTATATATATTAATATCACTTTTAATGAATTTTATTCCATTTTATCCACATTTATTATCAAAAAAACTTTCTGTGTGTTACTTTATTCAACATATCATAAAAATTAAAAAATTAAATAACATAATATTTAATAAAGTTTTCCGTAAAATCCCATCATTAAAATAAAATATTTCATTATTATTTTAATTCTGAAAAATAGAGCAATTTAAATCATAATATATCTTAAATTCATTATCTTCCCCAAATTTAAATATAAAATATTTATAAAATTTTAAATTCTACCATTAAAAAAATTCATTTCATTCATTTTCTCATATGGTGTCGTCTTAAAAAAATACATAATATGGGAATTTATATTCATGGTTCTTTATCAAATTATTTATGCTATTTTGATTTTATTGAAATTTCACATCTTCATATATTTTGATCCATAACATCATTTTTAAATCATTATCACAAAATATAGATAAAAATAACCATTATATTGAAATTATTTCTTACCGAGTCATATATACATCCTTCCTCTAGATAAAGGGTCCGCACCCAAATAAACTTATCATTCGATCAATAGATTAATTTTAATGATGAGGATATGTGTATAATGCTCAACCATTAAAACATGGGGTCATTTTCTACTTTATACCATTTTAATAAGAATAAAGGAATCACATCGAGATAGAATGAATAATTTCATGTTATTATTATCAATATAAATTAATTATATCCATAATATTTTTGAAAATATAAATTACATCATATTGTTTTGAGAATAACATTATTTCATTAGTTATATTCATTTATGTTAACAATTGTACACTACCTTGATACCTTTTAAGGGAATCAAAAAATGGGTGAGTAGATAATCATAATATGTTTATAGTACAATAAAATCTATCATAAATCAATAATCATAATAAATATTTTGTGGAAAACATCTGAAGAAAAATTAAATTGAAAAACCATGAATTTCATGATAATATGTAGAGACCTAAAGCTTGACGTATAGAGAAAATTAAATTACTTTTCCGAAATAATTAATACATTAAAAAACAGACACCCAAGGACCGTAATAGTTTAGTGTCTTTGGAAACTCAAAACATCATATTCTTGTCATGGTGAAAGATCTTCAATATCTCCCACAAAGGTCTTCCCCTTTTTTAACCTAAAACCGTTCATTGAATCCGGGGGAAAAGAAAACATAAAAAGGGTGATCTCAATTGCTAAGAAAGGGTAAACATAGAAACATAATAAATCCCTAAACATTTGAACTTAAGAACTTGAACATAAAACATAAAAAACACGAGTAATGACATAAATCATGAAAATTCATAAATCATAGATCATAAAAAACATTAATCATGATAAATAACCTAGGAAAAAAACATGGAATTGTGGAAAACCATTAAGCACATTATATGATTTCCATACTAGCCATGGAATTGCTGACAAGACCATCATAGTGGCCAAAGACCCTTACTGAATTGAGTTCACACCTCTTTCCATTCATGTATCACTGGACTGGATTAACCTGCCTTTCCAGCCATTTTTATCTCATGAGATATAAATATTTACCCAATACCTTGCACGTAGATATAGGTCCCACCCATCTCATAATGAAATAATTCTTACTTGTTCCACAACATAAACATAAATCATTTATCATAACCCAATGAATAAAATGGGCCTCATAAACATCATCCCATCATAACGTAATCCATATAAGACAAATGGATATCATTTCATCATAAGAATAATTGAACCATGTAAATAATAGAGACATTATACTTCAAACATAAACATTCTAAATAATTTTATCTTACATCAAAAATAGTTTTGATAAAACACTTGAAATGAATTCTTGAGAAAAATATCTGTTCGTCTTCAAAATCATTTTCTTTTCACAAAATGTCATGAAATTATAAAAGAAAAGATTTATGTTGAAAATAGTCAGGAAATTTGTAGTGGAAGATCCTTTTAAATAGTCATTATAAAACTATTAGAATTCATTCACACCATATAAGTTAAAAAATATTCTTCTTGTACTTTTGTCAGAAAGTCAAAAAGTACCTCGTACGGAAAACAAAAGAAATATTACTTCCATACTATGTAGTCAATGTAAAATATGGTTTAAAAGGACATTAATAAGTCATGAACCCATTTTTATAAAACATGGACATTTATGATAACAATAAACCTAGTAAATACTTACGAATAAACAATCTCTGATTAGAATGAGATTGGAATAGTTATCTCTTAGCTTATGTCCAATTTCTTCCGTATGTGTCCAAGACTCCTGTATAGTGTTTTTAAACATATTATTATCTTGTAAAATAATCATAATAATATTTATGATGTCTTATATGATTCACTTATGACTTTATATTAACCATTCGTTTGTAAATTCCATGTTAAAGGAGTGTTTTGGGTAAAATTGTTTCATTTATCGTATGTGTTTGGAATTGTTGTTTCTTGATATTATTATAACATATATCATGATTTACTTACTTACAGAATGTAAATTAGGATTTATTTATCATATATATTCAGTATAAATATAATATAATGATAAAGGAAATAAAATACACCGTTGATTGAGACGATAGGTCGTACGTACGCATGAACGTTGTTTTCCTTTCCTTATTGATGTGAATAGAAGTAAGTAGATGACATATATATACATAAATATAGTAGCTTTATTATGTCATATATTTAATTATTAATCATTATATATAATTTATAATCATTCTTGAATGGTTAACATGGATAATGAATCTCATCGTGTTGTGGAGACGGTAATCTGTGTGTACGCACGAGCGATGATATCATTGCCATAATTATTGAATGGAATTGGATTGGATGATATAATATCTCGGAACTTGTATCATGTTATAATAATAATATATAGTTATTCATTACACCATTATAATCATCCACGTAAGGTGGTGGTAGAAAACCATATTACACCACGGTGTGGAGAAGGTTTTCCAAAAGTAGGCACACACGGTGATTTTGTTTTTTTATAGGATGGATAAAAGGTGAAATAGGGTTTTTTTCATATTAATAATTAAATATCAGTATATAAGTAATACTTATGTTATTAATTTATAATTAATGAACTACATAAGTGGATTTATAAGAATAAAGAAACATGATTGAATCTTAGTAGAGATTACATCTTCTTTGACGTGCCTCTTTTAAACATCCTCTTAGAGAACTATAGTTATTATTTTGAGATGACCAGAACCTCTATGATATAACAAGATAGGATGAGAAGATAAAATTGAAGGGTTTGGCCGATCATGATTGCTCAAAATTGTGTAAAGTGGAGAGGGTGGAGGTGCCCTTTTATTAGGGAGGAGAGGGGCACCTTAGGAAAAACTTAAAATATTATTTTATAATAAATTAATATTAGGTTTATAATGGCTCAAAAGGGAATTATATAGAGGATATATTGGAAATGAGTCTAAATACACTAATCCAATAGGTTTTACAAAAGTTTAGGTTACCATTTTAACCTTATCATTTAGATTTATCTCTAAGTTAAATAATTAATTTTTTTCTGTGTCTTCTTGTATTCTTACTCTATATGGTTAATAAACGTACTATAAACTACCAATATAACCCCAATTGGTTCAATAATGTAATATATATTATTATATATGTATTTTTGCCTATCCTTCTATTTTTAGGAGAATTATATCAATTAATAATATAATATTTGTTTTAAAAAATCTTTTATGTCAATTTTGACATTATTTGGTAATTTGTTTTCCATAAATTTAAAATAGAATTATTACTTCGAAAAAAATTCATCTTACCAACAATAATATGTTATATTAACCATTCAAATTAATTTAATCCTTAAAAAGTCTCAGATCCCATTTATTTGGGTATTTATAATATCAATTATGTTAATATTTCATTAATAAGGTAACTATGACATCATCATTCTGTCATAAATAAATTAAATTATTTATTGTCTAAAATTTATAAATAAAAAACAATTATGTAGGAAATCTTTTTATACTTCTAATGAATATTTATATTCTAATTTATATTATATATAACCCTATATTAAAAATGTTTTACTTATTAAAATTTGATTTTAATTCTTTTAACTCTTCTTTGAATGAAATAATAATAAATGTCCTAATCTAATCCAAGTGGACCTAAACGGACATATTTTATTCCTAAGGTTGTTTTTGGTCGAATTGAACTTATTAAATTGAATTATGACATGTGTTAGGGTAATAATAATATCATTTTTACCATTAATTACCCTATTTACTTTTACACGTGGTAAATAAAAGTAAAAATATACTATTCAACAAACGTTATTTTTATCTTATTGAACCACATTTTAAATACTAATATCAACAGTGTCTCTTGGATTTTTGAAATTCCACTCACAGAAGATGTAAAATTATGTTTTATTTAAATTTGTAAATTCTCCTAGGAGGTGGGTAAAAGACGGTCAAAAGTTCAACAACATTTTTATATATATAAAATTTATTATAAAATAAATCCAATGATTTACATTGAACATATATAGTTATTATGTATCTATTTTGACGAAAAATAAATTTAAATTATATAAATAATTATTTAAATAAAAATTCGGTTTTAACCAATAACTAAGTATTTTTCACTATTCATTAAAAATTGAAAGTTTTCAGAAAAATACAAAAAATCCCCCCTAAGATAATTTCAATATTTAGAATCCAAAACTGAAGTCTATTTTGAGAGATAAAATTTATAAAATATCAAAAAGTTGGTATTACTATTTATAAATACTAGTTTATATAATATTTTAATAACATATCATTGTTTAGTGAAACTCGGTATTACGTACAACACAGGCTATCAGAGAAGGTCACAATTGAGTGTAATGCAAGCCATGTCTGGGTTTTATGTAGTGAAACATTCATTTGTTGTTTCATATAATATAATACAACCATATTTCATTTATAAATTGAATATATATATATATACACTCAATGTTGTGTAGAATAACTTCTATCAAACGAACATGAAGTGGTGTGTAACATGATCAATGAATAGTGTTGTGTATACTGCAAGATAATACGGTGTTCAATATAGCACAAGATAATCATGGTGTAACATAAAACACAAGACATCAAATAAAGTAAAAAAGTTTACTTCTTATAAAATTTTAGGGTGTTACATTCTACCCCCTTAAAATAACTTTCTCCCTCAAAATTCATCGGAGTTATAAATTGTTTACTTCTTGAAAATATCTTTAATAGAAACCCACATTGTAAAAAGGAATACTAAATCCCCATTTAAGAAAGGAACAATAGAAACATAACGAATACCCAATGTAACTCATCACTTGGTTTCCTCATAGGAGAATATAGGTCAAAATATGGATATGGAAGAGAAATATAACCATCAAGTTCTGATAGAGAGTGGTAGAGAACATGGAAATCAAAAATCCAAAAATTACAAAGACATAAATTTGTGATGATCTAAGGTACCATTATATTCATTAGATATGAGGGTACTAGGAAAACATTTTTTGTTTTCAATATCATCTCCCTAATGTTGAAAATTTTTAAGTAGATGAAATACTTACCTTATTTTGGTAAAATCTCACCGTTTGTCGTTCCATGAACCATTCCACATCATACCATAATGAAATGAAGTTGAATTTTTCATTCGTGAAGTGTTAGTAGATCATGTGATAGAATGATGGGTCATTCCATCTATTTCAATCCAATGGTTGCAAAATAATTCAAATATACATAAGTCCATCTATGGTGAGGTTAATCGTATATATGATTCAAAAATTGGGATTATACTTCATCTATCATACCGTTTAATAAAATAAAACATGTTTTTACTAACCAGGGACTTCATGTAGGCCAAAGGTAGGAAATAAAGTCATGTTCCACTTCGGTTGTGGTTTTGATTCCTGCAACCCTGTCCGACGCGACGAGTTTTCGCCCATCCTGTAGGTTGTCCTTTTTTCTAAAACTACATTATAATAACATTCCTACAATAATATCGAAAAAAGTTATGGCCTTAAACAATACGATCTTATGTCTAACATAATTCCTTCCAATTTTTAGGCTATCCAAAATACTTTTATCCAAGATCAATGTATAAAGAATATGATTACATGAAAGGTCACATACCAAGAACTTGAATACCATTATTTATCCTCCATATATCATATGATATATCTTGTTGGTCACATTACAAACATTTGAAAACCTTAATCATGTATTCTATTAAAACATGAATTTCCATAGAACCATAGTGAAAACATTAATGCAATCAAATGTTAACTCATTCCACATAAAAAAAACCAAAAATTTCTATATACTCAAACAATGATGTCACTTTGTCCTTATATCAGTCATGAGCTCATGAATACTATCAAACATTTGACTTTCTCATTATCCATTCATTATGTTCATATCATCTGCTTTCCAAAATCACTTTTCTTGGTTACCGGTACCATTCAACATATAATTTCAAATAATTTAGTGGAAAAAATTGTGTACAAATCCATAGATGTATCTTTATTACATAGTTCCATAAATTATTCTTGATAAACATGCAATCATTTCATCCCTTTGTAAACCATTGACCGAGCATCAGCAATTCTTTCATCTCACATTTCATTTTTAGTCTCTTCATCATCATCAACATAAATACTACCCATACGACCATGATTATTCTCTTCATTAGAAATTCCCTTATTTTATTGGTTTTAATAGTGGTCGTACATTCCACATTTAAAACATTTACCAGTTGTTGATGTCATAGAAATACCATTATCCTGATCCATGGTGTTAACTGAACCTTTTCCATTGCAATTACTAGCTTTGTATCCTTCTTTTCCACATTAAAGGCATCTTCCAGTTTCATTGAAACATTCTCCCTGATGCCTCTTCCCACATGATTTAAATGAGGGAAATTGGACTTTCTTTCCTCTATGATGATCATGAAAGTCCATCTTTCTCTTGTTAGCTGAGTCAAGAAACTTACCAAAGTTGAGATTATTGAACACATAATAATGATGTTGGGACTTCTGAATCCTGTTTCTTATGGTTTCTCATGAATAATATCATTCCATTGTCTATCATATCCTCCATTATCGTGAATCTTCCTATTTACATCCATTTTCTAAAACCCAAATAGAATAGTATGAGACGCCAAAATCATACTAGTAAAAAAAATCATGGGGGAGTACCTTCAATATCAAACATCTTAGGTTATATTCTATGATTGTTACTGTAATTCTAGGACTATAAACTACACATATAATTAACCTAAGAGACATCCATAGACATACCTTAGAAATATCTCTCCAGATCTCACTAAATTTTTCACATCCTAGTTTCCCAATGTTAACAAAACCTTTCACTCTGATACCAACATTAGAGACCCAACGCTCAACGTACACAGACATTACATTACCGTTGTGGAATACTTAATAAATTACAAAAACAGCCACCCAGAGAAAAGAATAGTTTAGTGTCTTTGGAAACTCAGAACATCATCTTCTATTCATGGTTAAATATCTTCAACGTCTCTCATAAAGGTCTTCCCTATTTGTTTTTTACCTAAAACCATTCTTTAAATCATGGGGAAACGAAAATAAAAATGGTGATCTCAAATGCTCAGTAAGGGTAAACATGGAAACATAAAAATCCGTAAACATTTGACCGTAAGAACATGAACATAAAACATAAAAATCAAGAGTAATGACATAAATGTTGACAATTCATAAGTCATAGATCATAAAGGAACAATAATCATCATAAATAACATGGGAACAAAACATGGACTTTTAGGAAACCATTAACCACATGATATGATTTCCATAGTATCATATGAATTGCTCCGAAGACCATCGTAGTGGAAAAAGTCCCTTAATGAATCGAGTTCACTCCTCGTTCATGTCCTATATCACTGAACCGGATTAACCTACAATTCCTACCATGTCTATCTCAGGAGATATAAATCATTACCCAATGCATTGGAGGGATATATAGGTCCCACCCATCGAACAAGGAAAACATTCTTTCTTGTTCCACAACATAAAAAAAAATCATTAATCATAACCCAATAATTAAATGAGTTTAATTAAAATCAACCCATCATAACGTAATTGTAACGCCCTGACCCCATTACCCAGAGTCGGTGCATTATTTTAACACATTGGCATGAATACAACGAATCAAGTCCCGAAGGACCGATCAATTTATCTGTCTTGGAAAATATATTACATACATGAATGTTACATTACACTTTATAACATAAATAATAACATAAATAATCCTTTATAAACGTAATTATTCCCTAGGATTAATCCTAAATATCAATCACAATACACTTCATGGTATCCTGGGAAAAATATAACATAGAAAGGGGTGATCTCAAATGCTCAGTAAGGGTCAAAAATAAATAGAAAATGACATAAATATTAAGAATGGTGAATAATTGATAAAACACACCATTAAAAATAATAAACATGAATAATATTATGGAAAGAATATGAGCTGAGTAAATAATGTCATAATAAAACATAATCATGGGTATTAAACTAGTCTAGTGACCATATAAACCATCAATATTAATTCCATATTGAGGGAATGTATAACGTTGGACATTCTGAAACATTTTGTCAAGGCCTCGTCCAAGACGTCTAAAAATGATTAAGGCCTCAGCCAAAATCATATATCAAATTGGGAAAGGGCCTCGACCAATTACACGTCTAGTTTACTCCTGAGACCTACCAATGCATCAAGTAGCTATAGCAGGCTCCACCCGCCACATACTAAGTCCAATACATTCCTCATATGAAAAGGTTTAAAAATATCATAAACATTTTTATTAAAATTAGAATACGAAATGTCAACAATTTAACCATAAACCATGAATGGTATAAAAATAGCACATCCTCATTCAAACATATCACAAAACCTTCAATAAAAAATGGATTTTTTGTATCATAATAAATCAATTTCTAATAAACATAAAATCCATGAAAGGATGTTGGCATAGATGAAATCAAAACCCTTTTTAGAGAAATATGTCTTTCTATTTTGAAATCATTTAAAAGTCACATAATTATATAGAAAAAATTTATTTAGAAAATATTATTATAATCTTGTAATCGAAGCTTTGATGATGTTCTAATGGAAGAAAATAGCTGCACCGACCGTGTAAGTTAAAAAACATTTTTACCTTAAATATGTCAAAAAATCCAAAAAGTTCCTTGTTTGGAAAAAGACGGAATGATTCCTTTCAAAACAAATAAGGATATAAATTACATTAAAAAATTGTTTAGTAAATAATAAAAATGTTTTGAAATAAATTTTTAAGAAACATGGATGTGGATGATAAAGAGGTCCTAGTAGATAATTATTTATAAACAACCTTGAATAATGAAGAGATTGTAGAATAAACCCTTACCTTTTACTTTTCCTTGGTTGATGGTAGGTTAAACTCTTGTATAATGGTGAAATAATTATTATTAAATTATACAAGAATCATATAAATTAATATGATATCATCTTTGATCTTTTAACATTTCATTGTTAATAATATCTTAGTATTATCGTTGCTTTGGGTGTTAAGTTACTCGTTTACTTTTATTTGTTTTATTTAATAAGCCATGTTTGTTATGGATAGGATGTCTATTATTCATATCAAGAAATATTTCAAGTCCTTAATAATTATTTTTAATCATCAATTGAGAATTAGTCTTCAATTATTACGATGGGGAATGAATCTCAATGCGTTCGTGGAGAGGGTAGTCCGTACGTATGCACGGGCGACAATATCATTATTTTGATAATAAAATAATATATAATTGGATGGTGTATCATATATACAAAATAATTATCATGTTATATTTATTATTTACATGAATTAAACATAATTATTATACCCATCCAAATAATAATGTATTGAATAACAATTACACCACGACGTGGAGATGGTAATCCGTACGTACGCACGTATGGTGACATGTCATTCAAGGGGTGGATAGAATGATGAATTTTGTTGTACCAAATTTATAATAACATCACAGTATATATAATATACTAGAGTTATTATTTTAGAATGGAAACTACTAAGAAAAAGGATGTGGAAGAATAAAGGAACATGAAAGTGGTGGTGAGATTTTTACCTCTTCTTCGGGTTCTTCATTTGGATTTGATGAAAAGGTCTCCGTAGGTTGGCTTTATTGACTAATGGAAGGCCTATAGGATGAATTTAGGGAGTTTGAGAGGATATTTTGGTTGGGGTTGTCTGATCCAAAAGGCTTGTAAGGTATTAATTTGAGAGAAGGGGGTGTGCCCTTTTATAAGAGGGGTGAGGGGCACCATAGAGAAAATTAAAACATTATTTTAAAATAAATTAATATTCGGTTTATAAGGGATAAAAACTTATTTAATTCAAGGATAATGTGAGGATTGATCCAAAAAAACTCAACCAATTGGTTTTAGATAGGTTTGGGTAACATTATTAACCTTATCTTTTAGTTTTAACTCTTACTTAATTAGGTTGACATTTACCATGTCTCTTTGTCTTTTTATATTATATTGCTAATAAATATACTATATACTTAAAGACACCCCCATGTGGGCCACTAATGATAAAAATATCATTATATAAGTCCTTTGTCTGAACCTTAGATTTTTAGGAATAAAATATCAATTATTAATATAATATTTTTTTAAAAACTCTTTTATTTCAATTTTGACACTATTTGGTATTTGGTTTTTGCTAAACTCATAACAACATTATCACTTATAAATAAATTCATCTAACCAACCCTAATATGTCATATTTACATATAAAATTATTTAAATTCATAAAAAGTCCCAAATTAAATTTATTTTGGTATTTAATATATCAATTATATTAATATTTCATTAATAAGGTAATTTCTACATCACCATTGTGACATAAATAAATTAAATTATATAATGTCTAAAAATTATAAATAAAATACCATTATGTGGGAAATATTTTTATATTTATAACTAATATTAATAATATAATTTATGTTATGTATGACCCTATATTATTAATGTTTTAGTTATTAATATTTGAATTTAACGTTTTAACTCTTCTTTGAATTAAATCATAATAAATGTCCTAATCTAATCCAAGTGGACCAAAGTGGTTCAAATTTTATTCCTAAGATTGTTTTTGGTCTAAAATAATTATCCAATAGAATTAGGACATGTGTTAGGGTAATAATAATATAATTTTTACCATTAATTACCCTATTTACTTTTAACTTTGGTAAATAAATGAAAAATGTTACTATTCATCAAAAATTATTTTTATCTTGTTGAACCACATTTTACTCCTTGATATTAACTGTTTCAATAAGATTTTATAAATTCCACTCACATAAGAGGTAATATTATGTTTTATGTGAATTCGCAAATTCTCCTAGGAGGTGGGAAAAAGATGGTGAAATGTTCAATAAAATTTTTATATATCTAAAATTATTATAAACTGACTCTAATGAATTACATTGAACATATATAGGTATTAGATATCTATTATTACATAAAATTAATTTAAATTAAATAAATAATTATTTAAATAAAATTTTGGTTTTAAACTATAACTCAATGTTTTTCACTATTCATAAAAATTGAATTTATTTAGAAAAATAAAACAAATTCACCCTGAGATAATTTCTATATTATGAATCCAAAAATATATTCCATTTTACCAAATTAAAAACATAGAATTTTCATTTATGAATTTAAAATTAATTCTAGTTGTCAAAACCAAAAGGCATATTTTTAAGACACATTATCTATAATGAGATTGACACTTATTTATGTCCAATATCAAAGTGAAATTACTTAAAATGTTTCGAATTGTATTAAATGGTAAAAATATAATCTATTTATACTTTCAAACAATTAAAATGTATAATTTACGACTATAAATTATTTTGATTAAAAAAGTTGTTTTATGTTAAAATATAGTATTTTCACTATTCACCCAAATATGAATGTTATCAGAAATACGCCAAAATATTATTGAAACTAAATACTTATGTCCTGATTCTAAAGATGATTCTTATTATGTCAAATATAATATATAAAAGTTTCAAATATTGGATTTAAAAAGGGTTCAACATTAAAATGTGGTGACAGTGCATTTTTTGAAAAATACTTCTTTTATCCGAAAAAATGAATTATGTCTAAGAACCTCATAATATGGATTATAAAATTATAAGGATTATATATAGTTCAAAATTCAGTTAATATTATTCATAACCTCTTTTTAACGTCTAGTTTGGTATGTTTTGATGTGCTTGAACTCAGTGTTGCGTGTAGTGAAAGTTATTGAATTACATTAAAGAAATAACGTACTATGAAATGTTGCGGTGTTACATTATATCCTCCTTCAATAAATTGTGTTCTCTCAATTTTAAATTGCCCCTCCAAAATAAATGGTTTAAAATAGAATATATCATTGTGGGAAAACCCGCATTGGAATTTGGGTTAATAAAATTTAGTATTAATAAGAGGAAAAGGGGAATGAAAAAGTCTCCACCAAATTATGATATCGATTAAGATAACATTGGTGGAAATTAGAGACACAAAATTGGAGGAAAAATGTAAATATTTATAGGGATTGATTGAGGTCATCAATCGCAAACAATTGTATAATTGTGGGCCTCAAAGCCACCAATCTATGATGATTTAAAATACCATCAGTTCAAAAAATTGTAAGGTATTAGGATAACACATTTTTTATTTTAAGATGCCTTACCTAATGTATAATAATTTATTTCCTCATAGAATAGGAGACAAAAATGAAAATGTATACTTGTCAAGTATAGTTACATCCTTTAGCTAATTTCTACCACAAACTCATCTTTTACATTAAAAGATAATAAAACTTAAAATATATTCTACTTATCCTATTCGTATAGAGTTACAAAAAAATTTAATTTATAATTCATCAACCATACCCTTTAAAAATTCTACATTATTCAATCCAGGACATCACATGGGTAAGTGGTAGGTGACACAACCTTGATGACCTTCGGTTGCGGGTTCAAGTCTCGTGACCTTTCTAAACACGACGGGTTGTCGCCCGACCTCCAGGTTGTCCTTTTTATGGAAATCCAAAAATAATCTCAATATAAACATATCCAAAATACTTTTTTCCAAACTCACAGTCTAAAATTTATAGGCAAGATAAACACAATGAAGATCCTTTTTTCCATGGAATAACATGTGAACACCTTCATCATGTATTCTTTTAAAACAATAAAACTTTTTGAATTTCCAGAAAACCGTATTGATTACATTCAGGATCCCTTATTCATTATAGAATAATAGATATACTCCTTCTATACAAAAATGTTGTAAAATCAAACAATTAAGGAATATAAAAATCATTAATTAGTTTAAATGTAGTAAAAAATATCCAATATTATTTACCCAAATAAATCATGTATTATTCCAAAATCACTACCTCAGTATCAAAACCATATTCTGGTTTATCTTTCCGTCAACCATATATTTTCCAAAAATTTAATCTGTTATTGAGTCACCTTTCTTGGTTCCACACAATCTCAAGTCCTTAATGAAATAGTACTGAAGTACAATCCTTATATATTCCATAATTATAATAACTAGTACATCGTTGATACAACACTCAAATGACATAATAATTTAATAACAACATAAATACTCTAATCATTTCTCCACATCTGTGGTAGTATCATAACATTATTATTATCCATTAGCATCATTTGGGGCATACTCTGAAGATTTAAACATTGGTTCGCATAGTGTCCCAACTCCTTGAATATGATGCATTGTTCATTTGAAACTGTTTTCTTAACCTTGAAGTCATGTACTTGGTGTCTTTTTTCTCCACACTTATAACAAACTCTCATTCCCTTCAGTCAAGTTCCATGGTGTTTTCCCATTGTTATCACATATGTAAAAATTCTTCTTTTCCCTCTTCATTTTATCCATATTTCTCTCTTACATCCTTTTCACCTATAACTTCCCTTCAAAACCATAGGACTAGGAGAATTTTTTACATATTTTATTAACACATGATACTATTTCTTCATATGTTGAGAAAACATGGGAGGCTATTTCACTTCTTAATGTGGGATTAATATCATGAATGATATAATCCTTCTTACTCTTTGGATCATACGTTTTGATGGAGTTCACATTCCATCTACTTGGTTCCATTTCTATACGATGGCATACACTTGGCCAGTTTATGAATTACAATGAATAATTCCAAACAAGTAAAATAACTAACATAAATTGAATAGTTTATGGATATAATCCATAAAAATATTTTCTTTGAGGAGTTATATAATCGTAGATCCTTCATAATGATTTGTAAATAAAATTATAATTATCCTAAGCATATCCCCAGGAAGTGTCGTAACCAAGAGTGCAGCAAGGCCTATTGTCGTGCACTAGTTACCGTTTTATTCTAGCTCAAAGTGATGTTTTTTGGTTTTTACCCCTAGGTACATCTGTTCCAGAGCCGCCTCTACCTTCTCGTACCCAGGCATAGATTTATTTTCTTGGAAAACTCACAAAATCTCTACATTACAAAAATTCTAGGAGGTTCTTCTATATTAATCCTCAATGTATACCTTTGGGTAATGTGCTCTAAGCAAAGTTAATATAAATCTAGTTTCCATGGTTATTTCTAAACTTCTTTTAAAACCAATTGTAATGCCCCGACCCCAATTACCCAGAGTTGGTGCATTATTTTAATAAATTGGAATGATTACAAGGAATCAAGTCCTAAAAGACCAATCCATTTAGCTGTCTTGAAAAATAGATTACATACATGAATATTACATTACACTTTATAACACACAACAGAACATAAATAATCATTTATAAACACAATTATTCACTTCCCTTAACCATACATATGAATCAAAATACACTTATTGGATTCCTGGGAAAAATAAAACATAGAAAGGGGTGAGCTCAAAAGTTCAGTAAGGGTAAGCAATACAGCGGAAAATGACATAAATATTAATCATGGTGAATAAATGATACCACATGCCTTTACCAATAATAAACATGAACACTTTTATGGAAAGAATATGATCTAATTAAATAATGCCACAATAAAACATAATCATGGGTATTCTACTAGTCGAATGACCACACGAATCATCATTATTATTTTCATAATTAGGGAATGTATAATGTCGACATTCTGAAAAAAAAACAAGGCCTCGGGCAAGAATTCTAAAAATGATTATGGCCTCAGCCAATACCATATATCAAATTGGGAAAGGGCCTCAGCCAATTCCAGGTCTAGTTGTCTCATGAGACCTACCGATGCATCAAGGAGCTATAGCATTCTCCACCCGTCACATACTTAGTCCATTACATTCCTCATATGAAAAGGTTTAAACATTTCATAATCATTTGTATTAAAACTGGCATATGAAATGTCAATACTTTACCCATTAACCACGAATGGTATAAAAATAGCACATTCACAGTCAAACATATCACAAAACCTTCAATACAATATGGATGTTTTGTATCATAATAAATAAATTTCAAATAATCTTAATATCCATCAAAGGATATTGGCATAGATGAAATCAAAACCCTTTCTAGAGAAATATATCTTTCTATTTTGAAATCATTAAAGAATCACATAATTATAAAGAAAAAATTTATTATGAAAATATTCTTATAAGCTTGTAATGGACTATTTGATGATGTTATAACGGCGGAAAATAGCCATACCCTCCATATAAGTTTAAAAAAATCATTACCTTAAATTTGTCGAAAAAAGTCAAAAAGTACCGTGTTTGGAAAAAGTCGAAAAGATTCCTTTCAAAACACATAATGGTATAAATGAATTTAACACATTGTATAGTTAATAGTAAAAATCTTTTGAAATGCATTTTTAAGAAACATGGATGTGTATGATAAAGAGGTCACGGTAGATAATTACATATAAATAACCTCGGATAATGAAGATATTGTAGAATTACCCCTTACCATGTTCTTTTACTTGGTCAAGGATAGGTTAAACTCATGTATAGTGGTGAAATAAATGTTATTAAAATATAGAAGAATCATATAAATTAATATGATATCATATATATAATCTTTTAACATTTCATTGTTAATAATATCTTAGTATTATCGTCGTTTCGGATGTTACCTTACTCATTTATTTTTTTATGTTTTATTACATAAGTCGTGTTTTTTATAAATATGTTGTATATTATTCATATCCAGAATTCTATGATGTCCTTAAAAATTATTTTTAATCATCAAATGATAATTAGTCTTGAATGATTGTGATGGGGAATGAATCTCATCTCGTTCGTGGAGACGGTAGTCCGTACGTATGCACGAGCGAAAATATCATTTTTTTAATTTAATAATAATATATAATTGGATGGTGAATCACATATGCAGAATAAGTACCATGTTATTTTTATTATTTACATGAATTACACATCATTATTATACCCATCCAAATAATAATGTGTTGAATAAAAATTACACCATGACATGGAGACGATAAGACGTACGTACACACGTATGGTGTCTTGTCATTCAGGGGATGGATATAAAAATGAATATGGCTGTACCATATTTATAATAATATCTTAATATATATAAGATACTGGAGTTATTATTTTAGAATGGAAACAGCTATGAAAAAGGAAGTCAAAGAAGAATGAAACTTGAAAGAGGTGTTGAGATTTTTACCTCTTCTTCTGGTTCTTCATTTTGATTGGATCAAAGGGGTTCAATAGATTGGATTTTTGACAAAATTAAGGCCACTATGATGAATTTAGGGATGTTGAGAGGATCTTTGGGTAGGGTTTGGCCGAACCAACAGGTTTTGATGGTATGAATTTGGGAGAAGTGGGAGTGCCCTTTTATAAGAAGGGTGAGGGGCACGTTAGAAAAAACATAAAATATTTCTTTATAATAAATTCATATTCGGTTTTTAATGACTCAAAACTGATTTATTTCTAGGATAATGTGGGTATGGGTCCCAAAAAACTCATCCAACATGTTTTAGATAGGTTTGGGTCACATTATTAAACTTATCTTTTAGTTTTAACTCTTAGTTAATTAGTTCGACATTTACCATGTCTCTTTGTAATTTTTTATTTTATATAGTTAATAAACATACTATATACTTCCAAGAGACCCCCAAGTGGTACATTAATGATTAAACTATCATTATATAAGCCCTTTGGCAGAAAATTATATTTTTAGGAATATAATATCAATTATTAATATAAAAGTTGTTTTAAAAACGTTTTTTGTCAATTTTTACACTATTTGATATTTTGTTTTTTCTAAAACCATAAAAGCATTATTACTTCGAAATAAATTCATCTAACAAACCATAATATGTCATATTAACATATAAAATTAGTTTAAATCATAAAAAGTCCCAAATTACATTTATTTGGGTATTTAAAATATCAATTATTTTAATATTTCATTAATAAGGTAATTTCTGCATCACAATTGTGTCATAAATAAATTAATTTATTTAATGTCTAAAAATTATAAATAAAATACAATTATGTAGGAAAACTTTATTTCTTTATAATGAATATTTATAATTGAATTTATATTATGTATTACCCTATATTAAAAAATTGTTAGTTATTAAACTTCGATTTTAACTTTTTTAACACTTATTTGAATTAAATATTAATAAATGTCTTAATCTAATCCATGTGGACCAAAGATGTTCATATTTTATTCATAAGAATGGTTTCGGTCTAACTATACATAGCCAATAGAATTAGGGTATGTGTTAGGGTAATAATAATATCATTTTACCCTTAATTACCGAATTTACTTTTGACCTTGGTAAATAAAAGTAAAAAGTTACTATTCACCAAAAAATTATTTTTATCGTATTGAACCACAATTTACTCCTTGATATAAACCATGTCTCTTGAATTTTTGAAATTAAACTCACAGAAGCGGTAAAATTAAGGTTTATGTGAATTTCGCAAATGCTCCTAGGAGGTGGGAAAAAGACGGTGAAAAGTTCAATAAAATTTAAATATATCTAAAATTATTATAAACTGACTCCAATGAATTACATTGAATTTATATAGGTATTATGTATCTATTTTTACCTAAAATAAATTTAAATTAAATAAATAATTATTTAAATAAAATTTCGGTTTTAAACTACAACTCAGTGTTTTTCACTAACCATAAAAAATTGAATGTTTTCAGAAAAATAACAAAAATTCACCCTAAGCTAATTTTGATATTCCGAATCCAAAAATGAATACCATTTTACCAGATTCAAAACACAAAAGTTTCATTTATTAATTTAAAATTAAATCCCGTTGTCAAAACCAAATGGCATATTTTTAAGAAACATTATCTATCAAAAGATTGTCAGGTGTTTATGTCCAATCACAAAATGAAATTATGGAAAAATGTCAAGCATGAGATTAAATGGTAAAAATATAATATATTTATACTTTCAAACCATAAAAATGTATAATTTACCACAATAAATTATATTGATTAAATAAGTTGTTTTCATTTAAAATATAGTATTTTTCACTATTCACCTAAATATGAAAGTTATCAGAAAAATGAAAAAAAAATTGCAAGTAAATTCTTATGTCCCAATTCTAAAAAAGAATTTTATTATGTAAAATATAATATATAAAAGTTTCAAATATTAGATTTAAAAATGGTTCACCATTAAAAGGCGGTAAAAGTGCATTTTTTGAATAATTCGTCTTTTATCTGAAAAATTGAATTATGTCTGACAAACACATAATATGGATTATAAAACTATAAGGATTATATATAGTTCAAAATTAAGTTAATAATATACATAAAATCTTTTGAACGGCTAGTTTGGTAAGTTGTGGTGCGATTGAACTCGGTGTTGCGTGTAGTGCAAGTTATTGAATAACCTTGAAAAAAAGCGTACTATGAAATATTGGGGTGTTATAGTAATTTATATAAAAAAATGGATACCATTTCATCATAAGAATAATAAAACCATGTAAATAATAGAGACATTATAATTGAAACATAAACATACTAAATAATTTCATCTTAGATGGAAAATAGTTTTGATAAAACACTTGAAATGAATTCTTGAGGAAAATATCCTTTCATCTTCTAAATCATTTCTTTTCAAAAAAGCTCATGAAATTTTGAATGTTATTTAATTTGTTGTAAATAGTGATGAAATTTTCTTTAGGAAGATTAATTTAAATAGTCGTTATGATACCGTAAATATCCATTCACGTCGTATAAGTTAAAAAACATTCTTCTCATACTTTAGTCAGAAAGTCAAAAAGTACCTCGTATGGTAAACAAAAGAAAGATTCCTTCCATACTACGTATTAAATGCAAAAAATTTGTAAAAAGTACTTTATTCATACATGGAGACATTTTTAGAAAACATGGACACGGATGTTGTTTCATTGAATAATTATGTTACCATTTTTACGAAATAAGAATATAGATATTTTGTATTCTTTTTATCTTGATGTTTTTTCTTTTATTGTTTTTGAAATTTTATTTTCCATACATCTCTATTAAACTGAATTTTTTTCATGCTTCCTTTTATTGAAAAATTCATCTAATTTGTTAGTGTGATATGAATAAAAGTACATGATACATATTTATTCAATAATTCTGAGAAAACGTTTTATAACGATATTATAACCATATCCATAGATAATAGAATGTGAACATTGATTTTGTTACACCATTATCTATAAATTTAACTCATTGATTATCCATGAAAAATAAAAATTTTATTAATATTTTGGAATATTATATTGTAAATTTGTTTTAAATTATATCATTTCATGTCACTAGTTTTTTATAACATTTTATTGTATTTTTAAATACTATTTAGCATGATCTAGTATCATGTTATGTGTGGAAGAAAGTTTGGAAGGATCCATTGATGTTGATGTACATTGAAAAGGAACACATAATTCCAATTGATCTATATTGATTGATAAATTCCATGTGAGGATGATAATACTCATTCCAATTCAGTAGTGTGATGGAATAAATGTGGATAAAATATTCCATCTTAATGTTTTTTAGTCACGGTAATTCCACGATCGATATAGGTTTAAATGGATCTCATTGAAAACCCCCCTAAGTGTTTGTCACAAAAAATTAAGAGGATAACTAGGAGTCGAGGGGGCCCACTGTCACTAAAGTAAATACCCAGCATGCCTACCCCATTTGGTACCATTCATCTTAAGATAATGGGTTGTGAATAACATTACCCACATCCCAACTATCTAGGTTGGCCTATCTTTCCTATTATTTCACCCACAATAATATTCCCCCATTGAATTTTCTATAGACTATAGATAAGATTTTAGATAAGAATTGCTTGGCCATGATACCAATACATAAGGGACTTATCCCGCTATCTAGAAGCATATACCCCATTATATAAAATGATATCATATCCTCATCAGCCTTGTCCGTACCATGGCCTATCTTAGCACGCCATAGTGTTTTGATCCATTTCTTCCTATAAGCCACACATTCCATAATGGTCTAACCTAAGAGACCCAAAACTAATGAAATGGGTGGTCTGAGCTAAAGACCCTAAACTAAGTAAATAGCTGGTCTTAGTTAAAGATCCTATACAAATATAGGCGATTGTTTCAATAAGAACCTCTTTACCATCCAATCGCACTCGAAATGCTCTCGGAGGATAATAAAACCACTCAACCTTCAGCATATATCTCATTCTTTGATGATTTACCTACTCATAAAACCATACACTAATATATTACAGTGTGAGACATATTCCCCTACAACAATTTGTAATGCAACATAACAAAAATGTATCATATAAATAAGATTATTTGATAGTAATTCAAACTCATCCATTCATTGTATAAAAAATATGAACGAATCTTTGCATTTTGGAATCACTCCAAAAACCTCTAAAAAAATGAGTTGTAGTGAGAAGGTAGGCTATTCTGTGCAATAAAATAGAATTACCGCAAAATATGATTGTATTAAAAGATAGATCGACAAGGGTTTTCTGGGATGCATAAATCAAGCATTGAAATGTTTCCCTCCCCGATTCCTCCACCTCTACCTCAAGGAAATGAAATTGTACCACATTATCGATCACTTCAACCCTCTGTCGAGCAGTGGCCATGGAAATTAATGATGTTTAAAATTGATACTTCAATTGGGTAATAATCACTTCATTCCTCTATATATGTTCCATCAATGTGTCCATTTGGGTTTTCAAATCATACAATAGATGACGACCCTTCTTCTGGGCCATTTCATCTATTTCAATTGTTGGATGAAGGAGGCATCATTTTCATAGTCGTTCAAAATCCTCTTTAATGCATCTAAGTCTCTTTGGGATAGAATGATTTGTTGAATAATTTTGTATATAGGATGCTAATAAAAATCACCGACCCCCATATTATGTAACTATTGGCGAAGTATCTCCCATTGATGACCAAATTTCTTCCCAAGGGTCTCATTAATCAAGGCCTTGATAAGATCCCACCCCATCCTATGGTATTAACAAGCCACAAAAGCTGCTGAAATATGCATTACAGAAGGATATCTAATGAGATGATTCAATGATGAAATAGGAGATGAGTCCCCATAATCCCCCCTTAAATAATATAATAATATCTATCCTATATGGGAGAACATATTTCCTCAATAGAATCAGGTCTTCCATTTGAACAAGTATTATTCAGGTTTGGGCATTTCCTAGATGCCACTCCCAAATATACAATCAGATCCATTGATTCCATAGATAAAGGATTCAATATTTTATAATTACTATCCTCAATATGTAATGGATGTTACAACATAAAACTGGGATAATCCATATTCCATGCTCATACATAATTCATGGTGAATCAAGAAGGAGCATTGGAAGGCAGAAAAATAATCCCAATATTGATTTTATCATGAAATTGAATCTTCTTAAATTTGATGATGATTCGACGATGTTGTTCCATTTGGACACTAAAAAAATGAATGGGGGAAAACCATTGCATGTAGACAAATTATCAGGAAAACCATTGTGATGAGGTTGTTTTATAGATTATAAGCTCGTCTACCACAGCTTAAAGGACCCCATCTAGAAAGGAAGTCATTTTAGATCTCTCATCGAGATAGCCACTATCATCGTTATTTGTTGAACTAGCCAGTATACATAAGATAGAGAAGTAAAAATTGTTAGACTAACATAGCACACCTTTGACCTCTGTAGGGGTTAGGGATATATAATCAACTCTAGAGAGGTATGTCAATCTAGGGTAGGATATGGGGTCCAAAATCCAGGATGTATTGTACTACTAGAATAAATTAATGTAATCTCTTATGAAACCAAAAAGGAATTGATGGGGACCACCATTTTTGTATTGATTTTTACCATGATATATATGTCCCATCATTATGTAACAGTTCAAAAGGACTAGTACCGCTATGTTGAGATGTTTCCCACTATGATTCATGCCTCCATCACAAAGGTGCTAATGCAGATATCAGAGCACAAATCCCCAGTTGGGAAAAACCACAAATTGAGAAACATAAAAAGAAACCCCTATAGCCTATGTTCTAGGAATATGAATTAGTTCACATGATAGCCCTATAAATTAAGCACAACAGCATCTGGAATAGACCAATATGAGCTAGAATCTTCACAAACATTGTGTTAGGGGCACCAATGAGGGTGAATGATGCTTTTCATAACCCTAGTTCTATGTAGGAAAATTTGATCTAGTTAGTTAAGGAAACAAGAAATCACTCTATCATATATCCCCCATGTTTTTTCATCTAAAGGAAAAGTATCTCCTTTTCTAAATCTAGAGTGTGTAGAGGATCATCCCAAATGTTTTTTGTAGGGATAAATTTTTCATACGTCTCTCCAATAGGATAGATTCCCCCCACTGATTGATATTCCACCTCTTGATACCCGCCTTGCCCTGGGTAAGGTGGAATGTTTTGGTCCCAAGGCACCAGCGACTAATCATTTCTCAGCAGAGTTCAGGATGGCTGTACACGATAAATAATGATATCCAAATGGATTCATAAAGAAGAACCATACATAGATGATCATAAAATTCATGAAATCTTTCATATAACTTGAATCACTGTGCCCATTCATCGAAGAAGTTCCCACTGGGTAAAAGGCCCAACTTCATGTACCTCCCACCACCAAGAGTGTTCATTGAAGGTGAAAATATACTTTATTAGCTCTGATAGATTGGTTGTTGGGAAATATCGTCACCATCAAGAATCATGGAGGGTTTTTCTAGTAGATTAGACAAGAATTGAAGTTAGGTAGATCCCAACGATCGATCCTCGGTAATCATCATTTGAATGCAGTCATAAGAACTAAACAACCACATGATGAATGATTATTGTTCGTGGAGGGAATAACATCATCATCCACTAGTCCAAAATCATAAAATGGATGTTGTAACATCCCAATGGAATAAATAATATGGAATTCTCATATTTATTATTATTTTTAATTAAATATTAAATTCAATTTAAAGGGGTTTCCATGTTCGATGGCATACCCAATACACAACAATGGGTTTCTATGAAATACTATGTCACACGCAATGTTATGATATATTGAAAAATAACATAATAATATCATTATTTTAAATTGTAGTTAACGCATAGAAGTATTATTTGCAGGAATAAAAAAGAATAAATACGATATCTTTATACATGTTTTTTATATGATTTTACGTTTATCCAACAAATTATATAAGCTTAAAATGTGAATGAATCCAATTTTAAGCATTAACACTCTATTATTTATTAAAAGGTCAATTTACCACCTTTTGATGGAGAATTATTTTGATGAATAGTATTTTAACTTTCATATGTTCTATTTGACAAAACAGTATTATTATTTTGAATCGAAACACCAAAATTTAATTTGGATGAAATTTATGTATTTTGATAATAAAATTCATTTGTATATAGAATAGTGAAAAATAATGAATTTTAATTCCAAAATCCATTTTAATCTAATTTATTTATATTGATATAATATTATTTTAATTGGTTTTAAAGTTTATTTATATTATATTCTTACTAGTTAACACAACTTTGGTCATTGGAAGTAATTTTACTCTTAAATTTAACATAAAAAAGTGCCAATCTTATGATATATATTATTTCATAAAAATACGCATTTTGTTTTGACCAAATGAATTTATTTTAAATTAATTTATGACACCTATGTGTTTTGTATTTGGAAAAATGGATTCCATATTTGGAATTAGGAGATCTATATCTTGTGAATAGGTATCTTTTATGTTTAGGCATTATGAATATTTACTTATGTAAATATTTAATTTACCACAGTTAAAAGGTAAATCTTGTATATATGGGTAAAATAATAATATTATAAGAATATTAAATTATCCTAACACATATCCTAATCCTATTTTATGATACATTTCCGAATAATGGGAATCATTGTGTATATTTTGGGACCTCATGGAGCCACTTAGGAGTGATAATGACACATTATATTAATTAATTTAATTTATTGACAAAAATTACATAAAAATATATCTTTTATTAAATAAAGTATTAAATTTTGTTATATAAGTTTTATCTTCGACTATAAATATTAATTTTAAATCTAAAACAATTTCCTATATAATGTAATTTTATTTATAATTTTTATACATCAAATTAATAAAATTATTTATGGCACAATGTTGATGCATTGATTTAACCAATCAGTAAATGATTTAAATAAATGATATTATAAAATTTAAAATAAATACAAAACTAATCCAATTCTTTTTGGATGATTTTATTTCTAATAAGAGTCAATGTATCGTTGAATATAATGATTTTTTGACCATTTGAAATCAAAAAACAGTTTATAATAAAATAATGTTTTCAATCATTCCTAAGGAGCCCCTCCCGCCCCTTATTGAAAGTCATCATCTCTATCCCATTTCGCACACCTCTTAATCCCATTGGAACATCCAACCTCTGACCAAATACTGTCCCTACATCCTTATCTTACTCCCAGAAACTATACAATAGGCATAAGGTATTTAAGAAATCCATTTTGTTCAAACAAATGGAGTTGCCAGATTTAAAGGTAACTTATTCTCTTAAGTTTTTTCGTTTTATTATACATCTCCAGCCCCCCTAATCTCTTTTTATTCCATTATTTGAAAAAAAAACCATAATCCTTGAAATAATTGGTTTTTTATGAAAATAATTAGAACTAAACTTCCACACACCCCAAACAAATCGAAGCAATCATATTGTTTTTGTGTAGGACAAAATATTGCTTCACAAAACGATGATGGTTCAAATATTTCAAGACGCCTCTCATGGTGGCCATTATGATGGAACTATATTTATATATAATATTTAATTTTTATATATTCTCTATTCATCCTTATTTTTTCATTTATTTCAAAACATTATGGTTTCCATAATTGGTAAATATCATACTTTAATTTGAGGAAGTGTGGACTATCTCCCCCTCAAAGTGCCATGACTCGTTATACCACACATAGAACATATAAAGTATGGTGTTAATGAACTTACGTAATATATATAAAATATTATATTAATCTCTAAAAATAATATGCATATGTATTATTTGGGTTTCATTCCTTTTTAAATGAAAAAATGAAATCGATGTATTGTTCATGCGTACATACGACTTACTGTCTCCATGAACGGTGCATTTCATTTTCATATATCCAAATGATATGGAATATTATAAATATATATATACTAGATAAATATTATATATATTATATATAAATCATTAATATAATCCTATATATAATGTAATTTCAATCACATGGACAAATTATAATTATAACAAGTTCATTTTTCCTCATGTTTGGAACATCAACAAAATGTCTAATATGAACTAAAATAATTACTTAATTGTTATAGCAAGATATTAAGTGATATAAAAAGAATAATAAAAATTAAAATGTTATTGATCAAGTATAAATTAACTTCTATTTATTATTCAAGAATAAAATGCAACATACAAGACAATTCAGACTTGAGGTAAGGGGTTATCTTCTCACTTTTTATTCTATTGATATTCATGCTATATTTGCCACTATTTCCTTTTGTATGGTGTATTTATAGCCCATGATTGTATTATTTGGGTAATATAATTTAATTTATGTGTATTTACATCTTTATTGTATGATCTTTATTTCATTTTGTGTATGTATCGTAAGTTACCAAAACAGAAAAAGTACTTTTTAACCCAATTTTTATTCCTTAGTTTAATCTTCTTATTCGTAATTATGTCATGTTATGGTTATGTGTGGAATAATTTTTTATTTATTTATTTTGTAATTTTCACTCTCCTTTTTTTTGATATACTTTTGATACACATAATAACTCTCTTTATAAATTCTCATGTCATTGTTATGAAATTGATATGGGTAATATTAACTCAATTTCCATTCGTTGAGTTAAACATCCAAGTCATTAGTTTTATTTTCGAAAGAACATATGTGAATTTAATTTGACTAATTTACACTGACTATAAAATCATATTGAGTTTATTTATATTTTTCACACATTATTATGAACTTGATTTATCTTTAATCTAATGATACAATTTTTATAAAGGATTTCGTCTCAATTTACATTACATTGAGACTTCATTTTTGTTATGCACCGATTCACATTTATATGGTGTCTATATTGTCCATTGGAATAAAATGTCATAAATCCCTTTATTTTGATGATATTATAATGTTTTTATTAAATTTAATTCCAAAATTATCTGTATTCATGAATATATTATTTGGTTGAGAACTCCCTAAATAAAATATTGTTTTAAATATTTTTTATCTTTAATATTTCTCATTAATTTCCATGTTTCAAAAATGATGTTAAGGATTTATTCATATGGAAATTAATGTTTTAAAATTTTCATTATTTTAATAGTTTCAATGTGCTAGGGGAAACATTGATTAAAAAATTTGGTTATTGAATGTTTTAAATGGTTTTAAAAATGGGTTGATAAAGCATTTATTATGTAAATATCTTGAAATGATATATTGTGATTGCAATATGGAAATTTTATCTTTCCATTATGCTTTTTTCTGTGTTATGAATATGTTATGGTTATTGGTCATTGTTTACACATACAGGTGGTTCTTTGATAAACCTAGGGTTGGTGAGCCTGAGATAGCTCTCTAATGCATTGGGTAACATGACAGAGGTAAATGTCAATGTTTCTCCTAAGAGATTTTGGTAATATACATTCATGGGTATTCCAAATGTAAGTACTTATGTAGCTATAAAAGCAACAATGTATGTATGTTATGTATGCCATATGTTACCATTATTATTTATGATATTTGTGTGTTATTTATAAATCTTATGATTTCATAAGGTATGTTATGATTGAAAAGTATGGTCTCATTGTTTTTTATTTTTTGATGGGCTATTGTTTTCATTTAATATTTTATAACCCTTATTAATCTTTTTTTTGATCATCCAATTTTTTGAAATGATTATCACATGACTTAAATATGAATAGGATCAAGGATGAGATGAAGGAAAAGTCATTCTTTCTAAAACATGGAAGAAGTCATGTTCTTTTTTAAGAGTTTTATTTTATTAAAAAATAGAAATTGAGTAGAATTGTATACCTAGTAATTTTAGACATGTAATGTAATTGTTATGACATATTTCTCTAAATCTCTAAACCTGAAAAGATCCTTAATGTGAATTATTGGTTTAACTCATGAATAAGTAATGTTTAAAGATGGGGCCTTATAGAAGTTGGATAGATAGGGGATAGTCTTGGACGTCAGGAAAAAGGTACCTCTACAAAATATCAATATTATTATGAACATGATAATAGAGATCAATGTTGAGATTTATGGAAATCATGGACCATTTAATAGATATAGTAGAGAAATATTTATGGGATCCTAATATCATAAGAGAAATAACTATTTGGCACATGTCAGACAAAAAATATATATTCTAGATAAATATAAACTCATAAATGACCAAAATGGCATAATGTGCATCACATGACATATCTGATGGGTTGTGAGCTATATTAAAGAGTTCATGAACCACATAGTCTCTATAAGATACACATGTCTCATAACACCTATGAGGCCCCTAAAACGTTGCATGAAATCTTCAAAGGCAAGAGATTCTATTATTTGAAAAAGGTCACTCTAATCAATTGAGATGTCATGCCTTAATAAATATTGAATTACTCATTAAAAAAACATATGTTTGAGGAATTACTGATGTTTACACTGTTGTCGAGATAGAAGAGTGTATGAGAAGAAATCGGTCAAACGAAAGTGCATGGATCACAATCAAGACATGCGGTGTAGACTCACAGGTTGGGATCGTGGTCAGGGATCATGATGAGGACCTTCAAAAAGCTATTAGTGGGAGCACTATAGAGAAGGTGGTGGACAATGGGTTTAATTTTTCTCTACACATTGCTCTATATATAGGTGGATAGCAGAATACCAACCGTCTCTTGATAGATCGAACATTCCCTGGGAGCAATGATTCATGACACCACTAAAGAATCAGGTGGACATTTAGTTGTCCTATGATGATGTCTATGTCCCATTGAACATATCTCATTAGGGGGGAGGTTGAATTTGTTTATTCCCTAGCAATGTAATCCGAAAAACCAAAAAAAGATGAAACATAGAAACATGGATATTATCTTCTCTACCTAAGTAAGAAATAAGAGGATGGTTATTAAAGCCCAATTACAAGAACATTAAAAGGTCAAATGATGTCTCCATGAATGGGAAATAATATTTGTAATGTCCTATGGAACCCTCTTAAATAAGATTTCTTTTTCACCAATGGTTGAGTGGTGAAAACTGTAGAAGAATCCCCTAATACTTGTAGTTTTTCATTTACATGTACATTAAAAATTGTCTTGAATCCTTATAAAATCAATGGAAGAAACATTATAAGGAAAATACATCCAATGGTCATAAATATCATGTTCCAAATCCTCAGTTGGATAAATATAATTCCATGACGTTGTACTAGCCATATCGTGAGACATCTAAGACATAATTATATGAAAATAAAGAGATAACTAAGAGGTGGAAAGGGGGATTGAAATCACTGATGGATATGTAATGTACCCTTAAAGACATGTGATGAACAATGGCCTGTCTGTTACGCCTCACAAAACCCCTTTGGCTTGTTAACTAGTCCACATGGAAACCTATAGAAAATTCAGTGATGATCAAAGGATGGACTAATGGTTATTCCACAATACTTTTTCACTCTCATGTGATAAACATTGTTCATGTTAGACACCACAGGAAAACTGAGTAAAAGTAAAATATATTAGTATAGAAAACTCTCATACCTCCCAACCGTTGTCACAAAAAATGGGATCAAATGGGTGTAGGGGAATGGAATATAAAATCACTGAATGTTATGTGATGCATTCCTCGAGCAATACTCAATACATCGAGATACTTTGGTGTCATGAATGCCTTCTATAGAAACGTCCACCTAGCTTGTAAGTCTCACAGCATGGTAGACCTTGTACATTTCAATGAAACTCCATGACGCTATATAGAAAACAAATAGGTTTTCCAATGTGATGCTCAAACACCACCATACGACCCATATTGGTCATGAAAAAGATCTCCAAAAAATGTTGTAAATTCCCATAGTACCATAAATACAATATTACATGACTCCTAACCTTTTTATACCTATAACAGATGAGATAGAAAAGAAGAATCGAGGCCTTGTTCGCAGTTACTCAAGGATTGTGATGCAACCATCACACCCTCAGCGTGGTCCCACATAACCCCGAGAAAAGAAATCCAAGGAATCACAAATTCCTTCTAACTATCAATTGGATCTCATCAAGAGACTTGGAAACATCTACATGATGACAGTGATGTCTATTGAAGAAAAAAATTAATTGTTTTCATTATTCTGGGAAATTATTGATGGACTTGCTGTTGCTGAAAATCTGGCAGGTCCTTTGACATTGTCCACTGTAGGGACTCGTGAAACCTCATAATACCAGACCCTATGTCAACTACAGCCTAGACTCATTTCTAATGCCCCTACAAAAACCAGAGAATACAAATATGTTTATGCATATAAATTATCTACTTTAGCATGGAAAAATAGTCGGTTGATTCATTGATGGGTTGATCAGACGCTATATGTTTGCACCCAGACATCTACTGCATATTTTGATGCTCATACTCTAGTCTTCTTCACACATATGATCAGTTGACTGATCAGCTTTCTACTAGGTAATACATCGGTGGACCACCAAACTTGTCATGAAATATCTACAAAATCCATCGCTGTAATCAATAAATGATCATGTAATAAACTTATGGCGAGATATGTGAATACCATATCACATGTACTCTAGATCACGTGAGACTAATTTTTTTTGTTTTATAATATTTGTGGAACACTCCATACATGTCGATACATATCATGGGAACCCTCTACAAGCATCACATGGACCATGGGACCCTCTGGGATCATCAACATGGAATTTTGTAGTCCATAGGACTCAGACCCTGACTCATATAACGGTGTCCACTCATGTTATCCAAGTCTCTTTGACACTTGTATACATGAAAATCAAGAACCCATGGAATACCCCCTAGTCATATCGGTATGGTTCTGTGATGTCCCCCGAGGTTATTTCATCCATGAAAGGTGAAACCCCTGGGACATGTTATATAGGGCACATGATGTCCACTAAGACATTATCCAAGAAATGTGACACCCCTCAGACCGTACCTCCATGGATATTGTGACCTTCTCTACATTTGTCGGTCTAGTTCTTATGAGGACCTTCAAGGTAGCCTAAATGTATACGTCCCATTAAAACTGAACTATGTACACTCTGATGGCATCCATAATCAATATTTGTAGGATGCATCTTTAAAGGCCCAAGCTCCATATCAATCACACCATGGACTTTTCCCATATTAAGTTCTCATATCCATACTACATAATGCTAATTATGAACTTACCCCTATTTAAAACAATAATAATGATTCATGTGGGATTAGGGTGATGTAACAGACACCTCATTTGGCATGAAACACCCATTCACGAGAGCATCCTCTGTGTATAAGTCCCAACACAAAAGAACTATGAGGACTCTGATTACTTCCATAACAGAGATATGTAGGATGCCTCCATAAAGACTTGAACTCCATATCAAACACTCCATATACATCCCTAAAACACATGATCCCATATCTATACACCATGTGGTTGATCATGCACTCCCCTTTATTTCTCACAATGGGAATAGACCACATGGGCTTCGGGGGATGCGACCAAAACATCATTAGTAATCAAACACTCATTCAGAAGGGAATCATTTTTGTATATGTCAAAATAAGAATAACTACGGGGACTCTGATTCCCACCATAATTGGGATACAAAAAAAATCCTCCTTAATGGATTGATCAACGTATCAAACACTCCAATGACTTCTACAATACATATATCCCATATTCACATACCTTGAGGATGATCCCACATTTCCCCTCATTTATAATAATTATAACAGATAATGTAGGGATAGGGTGGTGAAATGATCATCTCATTAGGAATCCCCCCCATTCAATATGGAATACTCAATGTATAAGTCCCAACACAAAAGAACTATGAGGTCTCTGATTCCCACCATAACAGATATGCGTAGGGCGCCTCTTCCAGACTCGAGCTAAAATATTTATCATTTTGACATCCCTTGTATGAGTCCTATAGAAACCCATCCTTTTCTTACATTACTTTTACATCATTTTAATGATGAACACCATAATAGTATTATACATAGAGGATCCAACAATTTAGTGTCTTGGTCAAACTAGGACAAAACATAGCAATTACAACATCACACATAAACATTAATTTAATTTCTTCTTCTCTAGGTTCTTATTATAAATTTTCCTCTTCTTAATTCATGTATCCACCTGAGGATATACATCAAAAGGGGTGATATAGAAGCCAAATAAGATGATAGATAAGAAAAATATAGCGTTGGGAGAGCATAAGCGTAACATGGGAAAAAGATCATGAACAAGAGAGGAAGGATAAATATAATACTTGGAATATGGAAATGCATAAAAATGAAACATCATGTCTTAGTCGTTAACTAACACACATACTTGTGAACCAAGTTATAATATTTTTCCCACATCATTTCACATTTACTCATGAGATTCATCACATTACCCAATGCATTGGAGGACTGTATAATTCTGGGCGCACTCATCACTTTGAAACATTCATATTGTGCTATATAATTTCGGGCGTACCGGTCACATAATAACAATATAATTTATCTTGAATTACATAATGAACATATAACATAAATGAACATAATGAACCCATGAAAATGGATGGGTTTCATCTCATATGAACACATTTATTAACATTGGGTTCCCAAAAGAATGAGGGAATAACATACATGTTAGAAGAACCGTCCATGTTGAGTGATATTTAAAAGGGATGTTCTTAAAATAGGAGTTATTTTGGAAAACATTATGTTTGACATTAAAACAGTAAAAAAAATGTATATCCAAGAAAAGTAAAGATAATTATGAACAAATTATCTTTACGGAGTAACCATATCAAAAATGGAGTGAAAGAGGGAGAGCCCGAAAGACGAAATTTGGTTTCGAGAATTTCCCCTTACCTTTTATCTGAATGATTTCTTCTCATTTATGTCCTGTATAATGACATTATATTCATTAATTAGATATAAATAACCATGTGTACATTAATATGGTTCATTATGGATTCATTAAGTGATTTTATGTGTCGTTGGATGATTTATATAGTTTTAAAACATTATTCGAGAATGTTTGATTTCATGGTTTTCTTGATTGATTCACTTGTATTATTAAATTGGTGTTTTGGTAGAACATGGGTAAACATAAAGAACTGATATTACATTTTATTAATGATAAAAAATGAGTTTTAATGATCATATAATTAATTATATTAGATCAATGTGTACGAATCATTAGATAGTAATTAAATGGTGGTTATCAAGACCAATTTGGGCGGTTTTTGTATCACAACGAACTTGTTTTAGCTTATCACATAGTAATATATCCATAGGTTATTTCCAGAAAAAAATAGGAGATAATAAATATTACATATTCTGGTTCTACCATACAAATGGTTTCATTACCAAATCTGAAGGTAGAAATGTAAGAAGAAAGCATGTCATTCTTGAGGTTGATAAATTAACACATCACAAACAACGTTTTCTTTAATAAAATAAAAGGAAGAGGGAAAGGCAGTTGGATGATATAATATCCCATTAGAATCATAAAATTACAGTATATGTATAATACTAGAGATGTAGTACAATTTCGATGAAGATAGGTGAGGAGATATCAAGAAATGAACTTGAACTTGAAAGAAAAAATTAAAGGAGAAGAGGGAGAAAAATAACCTGTTCAATCCTCCATTTGAGGTCTTCATTAAGGGCATATGCTTGGTATTTTGATGAGACAATAATCTATTGGACTTGTGGGAGGGGATTGAGAAGGTGTTTGGGATGATTTTAGTGAAGGATTGGAGCTTGAGAGGGGTGAGGAAATGAGGGTGTGAATGGTGGCTTTTATAGTGAAGGGGAGAGGGGTTTCCTTAATATAAAATTCATTAGTTTATTAATATACCCTAAGACAAGGAATAGTGAGTCTTTATTGACCAAGAATAGTAATTTTAACATTTGATCCCGAACTAAGTGGGTTTACGTCAGCAAAACATCATCAATGACTCAATTAATGCATTATTTAGCATTTATTGTGAATTATCGGATTCTACTGTTAATCAATAAATTCTAGTATCTCAGAAAAATAACAAAAATTTACCCCTACAATTTTTCAATGTGTAGAATCCAAAAAAAGTACATTTTTCAAAAACATGTTTATAAATATTATTAATTTAATATTTAATTAAAATCATAATTTACTTAAAAAACTGTTTTTACAATTAAAACTGATCCTACAGTGCATTCAAAAATTATGTAGGGTCTTATAAAATTATATAAAAATTATAAGACATTGATTTGTTAATTATTTAACACATTTTATGAAAATGCAATTTCTTTTAAATTAATTAACTAATTATAATTTATTATTTATTACTTAGAAAATACCAAAACGTTTAGTAAGGTCAAATTATCACATTCTAAGATGTCTACATTTTATTTAATCATTAATTGGTAAGGTTACTCTTACATTGGATGATTTACTATTCATAAGGGTCATATTACTATTCATAAGGGTAGGTTACTATTCACAAGGGTAAGTTACTATTCACAAAAATTTATTTTTCGTTCATTAGACTCTAGATAACATATTGAACACAACAATGTATGTCAGATTTCCAAATTTCTAAACATATAAGTGACAAACATATGTTTTTAGGTCACATAGAACATATTAGTTGATCATGTTGTGTATTCATGTGATTTTATGACATAATTATAAGAAGATAAATTTCCATTGAAAAACTTTGGGTCGTTAAATTCTTCCCCCCTTAAGAAATTTCACCCCCGAAATTTCACATTACACAAACAGGCGAGGGTACTTCTCCTTCATTGCCTCTTACACTTCCCAAGATGCTTCCTAAAAATTATGGTTCCTACAAAAAACTTTGACAAGATGGGTTGTCTTGTTGTATAGAACCTTATCTATCCGATCCAGAATCATTACTTGCTACTCTTTATAGAAGAGATCATTTTCGAGCTACACTACATCTGAGTTGAGTACATGTGAAGGGCCTGATATGTACTTCCTCAATAGTGATACATGAAACACATCATGAACTTGAGCCATATTTTTTGGAAGTTCAAGATGATAGGCCATAGCTCCTATGTGGTCAAGGATTCCAAATGGGCCAATATACCTTGGGATTAGTTTCCCTTTCTTCCCGAAATCATGACTCTCTTCCATGGAGAAATTCGATGGAAGACTTAATCTCCAAAATCTTACTCCATTTCCCTTAGACAGTTGTTATCATAGCTCTTTTGTGACATTGAGCAGCATTGATTTGTTTCTGGATGACTTGAACCTTCTCTGTTATCTCTTGAAAAAGATCATGTCCAAGTAGCTTTCTTCGTCCAACTTCATCCCAACAGGTGGGAGTTCTACACCGCTTTCCACACAGAGCCTCATATGGAGCCATCTAGATACTCGAGTGGAAGCTATTATTGTATGAGAGCTCATCCAATGGGAGATGCTGATCCCAAAAACCTTTTAATTCAAGAGAGCAGGCTCTTAGCATATCTTTAATCATCTGAATAGTCCTTTCAGACTGACCATTAGTTTGGGGGTGATAGGTCATGCATAAATTTAATTCAGTACTCAAAGCATGTTGAAGGCTACACCATAACGTAGATGTGAACCTAGGATCTCGATTAGAGACAATAAAGAGTGGAACACCATGCATTCTCACCACTTCCTTCACAAATATATTTGCATGTTGTTCAGGTGAGAGATCTTCCTGGATAGAAATAAAATGGGTAATCTTGATGAGTTGATCAACCATAACCTATATCGAATTATTTCCCTTTGACGTCTTCGGGAGACCCATGACAAAGCCCATAGTAACATTTTCCCATTTTCACTTGGGTATAGGCAATTGCTACATCATACCCTTGGACTATTGTCGCTCAGTTTTAACATGCTGACATACCATGCACCATGAAATATATTCCACAATCTCCTTCTTCATGTTATCCCACCATAAGTGTTCTCGACGATCACAATACATCTTGGTACTGAAGAGACTCAAAGCATGACATAAATGGACATTACATTAAGTTTGTAGAATTCTTAATACATGACAAAAACAAACTCCCAAAGATCGTATTAGTTTAGTGTCTTTGGAAACTCGAAACATAATCTTTAAATCATGGTGAAATATCATCAAAATCTCCCATAAAGATCTTCCCCACTTAGGTTTTCTACCTAAAACGTTTCATTATATCCTAGTGAAAAGAAAACATAAAAATTGTGAGCTCAAATTCTCAGTAAGAGTAAACATAGAGAACACAAAATAATCCATAAACATTTGAATGCAAAAACATGAACATAAAATCTAAACATCAAAATCTTTACAAAAACATAAATATTGGAAGTACGTAAGGCATATATCATAAAGAAATATCAATCATGATAAAATAGAATGGGAATAAAACATGTGATTGTGGAAACCATTAAGCTCATGATATGATTTCCATAGTAGCCAAGGCATTACTTCCAAGTCCATCTTAGTGGACAATCTCCCTTTCTGAATCAAGTTCACTCCTCGTTCCAGTTTTGTATTACGGAACCGGAATAACTTAGCGTTCCAGCCATGTCTATCTCATGAGATATAAATCTATAACCAATTAAATTGAGAGAGATATAGGTCCCACCAATCCCATAATTAAATCATTCTTTCATGTGCCACAAAATCATAAATCATACATCATAACATAACCCATGTAATAGAATGGGATTCTTAAACATCATTCCATCATAAAATAATCCATATAAAAAAATGGATATCATTTCATCATAACAAGAATCAAACCATGTAAATAATGGAGACATTATACTTGAAACATAAACATATTAAATAGTGTCATTTTAGATGAAAATATTTTTGATAACAGACTTGAAATTAATTCTTGAAGAAAATATCCTTTCTTCCTCAAAACCTTTTTTTTTCACAAAATACAATGAAATTTTAAAATAAAAGTGGTTTTTTGTAAATAATCAAGTAATCTTGTAGAGGAAGCTTTATGAAAATGAGTCATTATGAAACCATAAAGATCCTTTCACGTCGTATAAGTTAAAAATAACATTCTCCTCGTACTTTTGTCGGAAAAGTCAAAATGTTCCACGTGTGGTAAACAAAAGTAAGACTCCTTTCATAGCATGTGGTAAAATTAAAAAATGGGTAAAAGGCCATTAAACATACATGAAAACAGTTTTGAAAACAGGGACATCGATGATAACAAAACCCTAGTAAATACTTATGAATAAACAATCTCAGATAAGAGTGTGATTGGAATAGTAATCCCTTAACTTATGTCTGATATTCTTCGTATGTATTTGAACCTCTTGTATAATGATTTAATAATGTAGTTTACTTATTATATAATCATATTTGTTTTTATGATATCATATATGGTTTAATTATGACTCTATATTACCCGTTCTTTTTCAAATTCGATGTAAAATCAGTGATTTGGGTAAAATCGTTTCATTTATTGTACGTATTTTGACTTGTTGTTCTTGATATTATTAATTATATCCTGATTTAATCAATAAAAGAATGTAAAACATGATTTATATATAATATATATTCATCATAAATATATATATATGATAGATCGATAAATGGAATGAAATACACTGTTCATGGAGACGGTAGGCCGTGCGTACGCATGAACGCTGTTTTCGTTTCCTTATTGAATTAAATGGAATTAAGTAAATGAAAAATATATGTTCATAATTAAAGTATCATTATTATGTAATATATTTCATTATTATTTATTATATATACTTTATAATCATACATAAATGGTTAATCATGAAAATGAATCGCAACATGTTCGTAGAGATGGTAGTCAGTACATACGCACGAGCAATGATATCATTCCCATGATCATGGAATTGTATTGATGAGTTTGTATAATATTTCAGAATCAATATCACTTTACAATAATCATATATAGCTATTTATTTACACCATTATTCCCATCCAAGTATAGTGTTGGTTGAAAACATTTTACACCACGACGTGGATACGGTATTCAGTACATACGCACGCGTGAGGATTTCGTTTTCCGTAGGATGGATAGAAGTTTCAATAGGGTTGTTTCATATTTATAAAAACATATCAGTATATAAGTAATACTGATGTTATTACTTTATAATGATAAAACTAATTACGATTAATTATAAGAAGAAATAAACATGAAAGAGTCGGTAGAAGAGATTACCTCTTCCTCGACGCAACTCCTTTAAACTTCTTCTTAGGGAACTAGAGATGGTCTTTTGAGAAGACCACAAACTCTATGATGTAAATATAGAGGTTTATAAGAGTAATTGTAAGTGGTTTTCGTGGATTCATGGCTCAATAGGGTGTGAAGAGAAGAGGTAAGGGTTTCCCTTTTTATAAGGGAGGAGAGGGGCACCTTTTGAAAAACATAAAATATTATTTTATACTAAAGTCATCTTCGGTTTATAATAGCTCCAAATTTATTTATTTCAAAGCTAAAGTGGGGATGGGTTAAAAAACTCTCATCCTGTATGTTTTAGAAAAGTTTAGGTTACTATTTTATCCTTATCATTTATATTTAACTCTAAGTTAAATAATTTAACTTTTACCGGGTCTTTTTGTTTTCTTACACTATATGGTTAATAAACTTATGATAACAAGCCAAAAGAACCCCAAGTGGTTCATTATTAATATATATATATACTTAACTAAGTCATTTATCTGAACCTTAGATCTTTAGAAATAAAATAACAATTAAAAATATAATATTTTATTAAAAACTATTTTATGTTAATTTCTAGGCTATTTGGTACTTGATTTTTGTGAATATCATAACATCATGATTAGTTCCAAAAAAGTTAATTAAATCAATAATAACATGTCCTATTAATCTATAAATTTTGTAGAATTTATAAAAAGTCTAATATTATCTTTAATTGGCTATTTGTGACATCAATTATGTTAATATTTCATTAATAATGTAATTACAACATCATCATTGTGTCATAAATAAATTAAATTATTTAATGTCTAAAAATTATAAATAAACTTCCATTATATAGAAAATGTTTTTATCTTTCTAATTAATATTTATAGTCGAATTTATCTTAAGTATAACCCTATATTAAAAATTTTTTAGTTATTAAACATATATTTTAACTATTTTAATTATTCTTTAAATAAAATAATAATAAATTTCATAATCTAATACAAGTGGACCTAAAGGGTAATATTTTATCCCTATGGTTGTTTTTAGTCGAACTACACTTATCCAATATAATTAGGACATGTGTTAGGATAATTATAATATCATTTTTACCCTTAATTACCCAATTTACTTTTAACCGTGGTAAATAAAAGTAAAAAGTTACTATTCAACAAAAATTAATTTTATCTTATTGAACCAAATTTTACTCCTTGAGATAAACTATGTCTCTCAGATTTTATAAATTCCACTCACAGAAGCGGTAAAATTATGTTTTATGTAAATTTTCAAATTCTCCTAGGAGGTGGGTAAAAGACGGTGAAAAGTTCAATAAAATTTTTATATATCTAAAATTATTATAAAATGACTCCAATGAATTACATTGAACATATATAGGTATTATGTATCAATTTTTACCTAAAATAAATTTAATTAAAATAAATAATTTTTTATATAATTTTTTTTAAATAGTAACCATGTGTTTTCAATATTCATCAAAAATTGAAAGTTTTCAGAAAAATACCAAATATTCACCCTAGGATAATTTCGAAAATCTAAATCCAAAAATGATGTCCATTTTGAAAGATAAAATTTATAAAATTTAAAAAAGTGGGTATTAATATTCATAACTACTAGTTCATAATAATATTATAATAATATCTCATTTAGTGAAACTTGGTATTGTGAACAAAACATGCTATCGTGGAAGGTCGTGATTTTGTGTAATGAAAGCCAAGTCAGGGTTGCGTGTAGAGAAAGCTTCATTTGGTGTTGCATAAAACATAATCAAAACATATTTCATTTATACATTAATCAAAATGTATACTTAATGTTGCATAGAATAATTTTCACAAGACGAACTTGAAATTTTGTGTAACACAAGCCAAGAATGGTGTTGCATGTAATACAAGCTAATATGGTATTTCATTTAGAACAAGATAATTTTGGTGTAGTGTATAACACAAGTCATAAATGAAATTATATAGAATAATTCTCATAAAATCTCAGGTTTCCACATTCTACCCCCCTTAAAATGAATTTTTCCGTCGATATTAATCGGGGTTATAAATGGTTTACTACTTGATAGTTTATTCAATAAAAACCCACATTATAAAAAGGAATACCAAAACATATTTTTAAAAACTAATGAATGAAACAAAACGGTTACCCAAATTAACTAATCACTAGGTTTCCACATAGGAGAACATAAGTGAAAATATGGATATGGAAGAGAAATCTAACCATTGTGTTCTGATGGAGACTAGAAGGGAACATGGTTATGAAAAATCCAACAGTCACAAAGCCATAAATTTGTGATGATTTAAGGTACTATCTGATTCAACAGATATAAGGAAAATAATACGACATATTTTGGTTTTCAATATCATTTCCCTAAAGTAGAAGAATTTTTGAATTAAAATAAATACTTACTTGATTTTGATATAACCTCAACATTGAATGTGCCTCGAAAAATTTCAACATTATATCTTAAAGAAATGATGTTGAATTTTTCTTTCGCTAAGTGGTAGCAGGTCATGCGATAGAATGATAGGTCATTCAATCTGTCTCAAACATAGGGTTAGAAAAAGTTGTATACATAATTCCATCTATGGAGAGATTAATCGGATATGGTTCCAAAATGGACTTATACTTCATATATCATCCTTCGTAATTAAATAAAACTAGTTTCTACTAACCTAGGACTTCCTGTAGGCCAGTGGTACGCAATAAAGGCCCATCTCACTTTGGTTGTGGGTTCGATTCCCACAGCCTTGTCTGACATGACAGGTTGTCCTTCATCCTATGGGTTGTCCTTTTTCTAAAACTACACTATTATAACCTTCCAAAAATAGTATCGAAAAAAGTTCTAGCCTTAAAAAATTATATCTGATGTCCAACATAATCCATTCCAACCTTTAAGATTATCAAAAATACTTCTGTCCAATATTATAGTTTTAAGAAAACGATTACTTGAAAATTCATAATCCAAACATGTGAATACCATCATTTATCTCCCATATAATATTTATATTGTTGGTCACATTCTAAACCTATGAATATCTTAATCATGTAATCTCTTGAAAAATTAATACCCATTGGACCTTATTGAAAACATGAATGCTGTCAAAAGTTAACTGTTTCCACATACCAATATCCCAAAATTTCTATATACTCAAACCATGATATCACATTGTTCTTATATGAACCATGAACTCATCAATACTATAAAACATATCATTATCTCTTTATCCCTTCATTATTCGCATATCATCTACTTTCCAAAAATATATGAATTAACCATTCATGGTTACCAGAACCTTTCAACAAATACATTCAAATACTTTAGGAAAAACAATAATGTAACAACCCTTATAAGTGTCTTTATTCCACAGAACCATTACCTATACAACATAACTCTTGATAAACATAAATCATTCCACTGCCTTCTTAAACCATTGACCAAGAATCAACACTTCATTCATCTCATATATCATTTGTAGTCTCCTCATCATCATCCATATAAATACTACACATATGACCATGATGATTCTCTTCATGAGATTTTCTCTTAGGGAATAGGTTTTCATAATGCCCATACATTCCACATTTAAAACATCTAATCATTGTTTATGTTGTAGCAATACCATTATCTTTCTCCAGGGTGTTAACTGAACCAATTCATGTTCACTTACAAGATTTGTTTCCTTCTTTTCCGCACCCAAAGCATCTTCCAGTTCCTTTGAAACATTCTCCTTGATTCTTCTTACCACATGATTTACATGATAAAAATTGAACTTTTTTCTTCTATGATCATCATTAAACTCCATCATTCTCTTATCAAATAAGTCAGGAATCTTACCAAAGTTGAGATTATTGATCATATTACAAGATTGCTGATTAGGAATAATAATGATGTTTGGACTTTCAAATCCCGTTTCATTTGGTAGATCATGAAGAATATCATTCCATTTCCCATCATATCCTCTATTATCATGAATCTTCTTGTTTCCATCCATTTTCTAAAACCCAAAAAGAATAGTGTGAGTGGAAAAAATCATGCTAGGGAAAACAAAATAATAAATGGAGAGTACCATAAATATCTAAGATCTTAGGTTAAATAATATGATCGTTGCTGTAATACTAGGACTATAACCGATATGTATACTTATCCTTAGGGACATACCTAGACATACCATAGAAATTTCTCTAGGGATTTCACAAAATTTTTCGAATCCTAGTTTCCAAATGTTAACTAAACCTTCGCTCTGAAACCAACTGTAGAGACCCAATGCTTGACGTACATGGAAATTACATTTCTTTTGCGGAATACTTAATACATGGAAAAAACAGACGCCCAAAGATCGTATTAGTTTAGTGTCTTTGGAAACTCGGAACGTAATCTTTTAATCATGGTTAAATATCATCAACATCTCCGATAAAGATCTTCCCATTTTGGTTTTCTTACATAAAACCTTTCTTTATATCCTGGGAAAAAGAAAACATAAAAAGGGTGAGCTCAAATTCTCAGTAAGGGTAAAAATAAATAACATAAAACAATCCATAAACATTTGAATGAAAAAACATGAACATAAAATCTTAACATTGAAATCTTGAGCAAAGACATAAATCTTGGAAGTACTTAAGGCATATATCATAAAGGATAATCAATCATGATAAAATGGCATTGGAATAAAACATGTGATTATGGAAACCATTATGCACTTGATATGATTTCCATAGTATCCAAGGCATTGCTGTTAAAACCATCTTAGTAGAAGAATTCCCTTTCTAAATCGAGTTCACTCCTCGTTCCAGTCCTGTATTACTAAACCGAATTAACATACCATTCTATCCATGTATATCTCATGAGATATAAATCTTTACCCAATGAATTGGAAAGAGATATAGGTTCCACCCATCTCATAATTAAATCATTCTTTCGTGTGCCACAAAATCATAAATCATACATCATAGCATAACCCATATAATAGAATGGGATTCTTAAACATCATTCCATCATAACATAATCCATATAAAAAAATGGATATCATTTCATCATTATAACAATAAATACATGTAAATAATGGAGACATTATACTAAAAACATAAACATTTTAAATAATGTCATTTTAGATTGAAAATAGTTTTGATGAAACAGTTGAAATGAATTCTTGAGGAAAATATCCTTCCTTCCTCAAAATCATTTTCTTTTCACAAAATTCCATGAAATTTTAAAAGAAAATGGTTTTTTTTAAAATAATAATGCAATATTGTAGAGGAATAATCAAGAAAATGAGGCGTTCTGAAACTTTAAAAATCTGTTCAAGTCGTATAAGATAAAAATAACATTCTCCTCGTTCTTTTGTCAGAAAAGTCAAAAAGTTCCTCGTGTGGTAAAAAAAGTAAGACTAATTTCATAACATGTGATAAAATAAAAAAATGGGTAAAAAGGCCATTAAACATACATGAAAACATTTTTAGAAAACAGGGACATGGATGATAACAAAAACCGCAGTAAATACTTATGAATAAACAATCTCAGATAAAAGCGAGATTGGAATAGTAATCCCTTACCTTATGTAGGATAGGCTTCGTATGTATCTGATCCTCCTGTATAATTATTTAAATAATGTCATTGAATTATTACAGTGTCATATTCATTGTTTTTATATCATATATGGTTTACTTATGACTTTATATTACTCATTCATTTGTAATTTCGATATAAAAGAAGCGATTTGGGTAAAATCGTTTCATTTATTGTACGTATTTAGACATTTTGTTCTTAATATTATTACTTATATACTGATTTAATTAATTATAGAATGTAAAACATGATTTATATATAATATATATTTATCTTATACATATATATATGATAGATCGATAAATTGAATGAAATACATCGTTCATGGAGACGGTAGGTCGTGCGTACGCACGAACGGCGTTTTCTTTTACTTATTGAATTAAATGTAATTAAGTAAATGAAACATATATGTTCATAAATCCAGTATAATTTTTATGTAATATATTTCATTATTATTTATTATATATACTTTATAATCATACATGAATGGTTAGTAATGGAATATGAATCTCATCGCTTTTGTGGAGACGGTAGTTCATACGTACGCACAAGCGATGATATCATTTACATGATCATGGAATTGTATTGAAGTGTTTATATAATATTTAAGAATCATTATAACATTAAAATAATAATATATAGTTATTTATTTACACCATTATACCCATCCAAGTATGGTTGTGGTCAAAAACAGATTACACCACGACGTGGAGACGGTATTCCGTACGTACGCACGCGCGGTGATTTCATTAACCGTAGGATGTATAGAAGGTGAAATAGGATTGATTCATATTTATAATAACATATAAGAATATAAGTAATATTGATGTTATTACTTTATACTGAGACAACTAATGAAGAGGATGTAGAAGAAGAAAGAAACATGAAAGAGTCGGTAGAAGAGATTACCTCTTCCTCAACGCACATCCTTTAAAATTCTTCTTAGGGAACTAGAGTTGGTATTTTGAGAATAAAAGAACCTCTATGATGTAACTATCGAGGATGAAAAGGATAATTTTCAGGCGTTGGCCAAGATTCAAGGCTCAAAATGGTGTGAAGAGAAGAGGGAAGGGGTGCCCTTTTTATAAGGGAGGAGATGGGCACGATTGGAAAAACTGAAAATATTATTTAATAATAAAGCCATATTCGGTTTATAATAGATTCAAATTGATATATTTCGAAGGTAAAGTGGGTATGGGTCGAAATCCCCTCAAACAATATGTTTTAGAAAAGTTTAGGTTACTATTTTATCCTTATCATTTATATTTAACTCTAAGTTAAATAATTTAACTTTTACCATCTCTTTTTGATTTCTTACACTATATGGTTAATAAACGTACTATAACAATCCGAAATAACCCCAAGTGGTTCATTATTAATATATATATCCTTAAATAAGTCATTTTTCTGATCCTTAGATTTTTAAGAATAAATTAACAATTAAAAATATAATATTTGTTTTAGAAACTATTTTATGTTAATTTCTACACTATTTGGTACTTTATTTTTGTTAAAATCATAACTTCATTATTAGTTCCAAAAAAGTTAATTAAATCAATAATAACATGTCACATTAATCTAGAAAAGTTTTGGAATTTATAAAAAGTATAATATTACCATTAATTGGCTATTTATAACATCAATTATGTTAATATTTCATTAATAAGGTAATTACAGCATCATCATTGTGTCATAAATAAATTAACTTATATAATGTCTAAAAATTATAAATAAACTTAGATTATGTAGAAAATCATTTTATCTTTCTAATGAATCTTTATAGTAGAATTTATCTTAAGTATAACCCTATATTAAAAATGTTTTAATTATGAAACATTGATTTTATCTATTTTATTTCTTCTTTAAATAAAATAATAATAAATTTCCTAATCTAATACAAGTGGACCTAAATGGTAATATTTTATCCCTAATGTTTTTTTTGGTCAAACTACACTTATCCAATAGAATTATGACATGTGTTAGGATAATAATAATATCATTTTTACCCTTAATTACCCAATTTACTTTTAACCGTGGTAAATAAAAGTAAAAAAAGTTAATATTCCCCAAAAATTATTTTTAACTTGTTGAAACAAGTTTTACTCCTTGATATTAACCGTGTCACCTGGATTTTTTAAATTCCACTCACAGAAGAGGTAAATTTATGTTTTATGTAAATTTTCAAATTCTCCTATGAGGTGGGTAAAAGACGGTGAAAAGATCAATAAAATTTTTATATATCTAAAATTATTATAAAAGGACTCCAATGAATTACATTGAACATATATAGGTATTATGTATCAATTTTGACCTAAAATAAATTTAAATAATATAATTATTTATTTATATAAAAAGTCGATTTTTAAATAGTAACCACATGTTTTCAATATTCATCAGAAATTGAAAGTTTTCAGAAAAATACCAAAAATTCACCCTAGGCTAATTTCAATATTTTGAATCCAAAAATGAAGTCCATTTTGTAAGAGAAAATTTATAAAATTTAAAAAAGTGGGTATTAATATTCATAACGGCTAGTTCATACTAATATTATTATAATATTTGATTTAGTGAAACTTGGTATTGCGTACAACACACGCTATTGTGGAAGGTCACGATTGCGTGTAATGAAAGCCAAGTCTGGGCTGCATGTAGTGGATTCTCCGTTTGGTGTTTCATATAACAGAATAAAAACTAATTTCATTTATAAATTAAACAAAATATATACTTAATGATGTGTAGAATAATTTCCACAAAACGAACATGAAATTATTTGTAACACAAGTCAATAATGGTGTTGCGTATACTGCTAGCTAATACGGTGTTTCCTATAGAAAACGCTAATTTTTTTTTCGTGTATAACACAAGACATAAATGAAATTTAAAAGAATTATTCTCAAAAAATCACGGTTTGTTACAGGTACTCCTAGGATGGATAGAGAAAGTTGAGCTATGTGCATTGTCCAATAGCTCCTTCTATACCTCGGGTCATAAAGGCACACAAAGTCGCGTTCCGAACTGAATCACACCATCATCGTCATACAGAACTCTTGCAACTTCCCTTCTTTTACTGCATTCACCATCTTTTGTATCTCCACATCATCCCTTCGCGTTTCCTTAATCTTTCTTGGATGCATGGTTACGCAATCACTTGGGCAAGGTAGGATGTATCCTCTTCCCTTATGATTTCCAAATCTATCCTTTGAATATCCATGAAGATAGGGTCTTTCTCAAACCACAACATGGATAGATTAGAAGGTTCTTTTCTTCTTAGAGCATCTGTTACCTTGTTCGCCTTTCCATGATGATAATGTTTAGTAGAAATCGTAATCCTTGATTCGCACTAACCATCTCCTTTGACGCATGATGAGCTCATTTTGTGAGAATATATACTTTAGGATCTTTTGGTCGGTGTATATGTCACACTTCTCACCATTAATGTAGTGCCGCCAGATTTTCAAGGCAAAAATCACGGCTGTTAGCTCTAGATCATGAGTCGGGTAGTTCTACTTTAGGATCTTCAACTGTCATGAGGCATAGGCTATCACATTGTCATTTTTCCTGAGTACACAACCCAAGCCTTTCTTTGAAGCATCACTTTATCTCACAAAACATTCTCCACTTTCCGGTAGTGTGAGTACAGGTGCAGTGATCAGCCTTCACATTAGATCCTTGAAGCCTCCCTGACATTCTTCCATCCAGACATAATTTACCCCATTCCTTGTTAACTTAGTAAGTGGTCTGGACAATCGTGAGAAGTTTCTCACAAAACGTCAGTAGTACCCAGCTAATCTAAGAAAACTACGGATATCTGTGACACTAGAGGGCCTGAGTCATTCCTAAATCTCCTTTGTTTTTCAAGGATCTACAAGAATTCCCTCACTTGTGATCACATGTCCCAATAACGTGACTTGTTTCATCCAAAAGTCGCACTTTGTGAACTTGGCGTACAACTTATCCTTTCTCAAATTCACCAACACAAGTCTTAGATGTTCTTTATGTTCCACCTTTCTCTTGGAGTAGATGATAATAACATCAATAAACACTATAACAAATTTGTTGAGGTAATTTCTAATGACTCTATTCATAAAATCCAAGAAGATTACAGGGGAATTAGTTAGTCCAAAGGGCATAAAAAAACTCATAGTGCCCATTCCTTATATGGAAGGCAGTCATCTGAATATCTTCCTTCTTCACCATTACTTGATGATATCCAGAATGAATATCCACCTTTGAGAAGTATTGATCTCCCCTTAACTGATAGAACAAGTCATCAATCCGTAGAAGATGATACTTTTTCTTTATGGTGATCTTGTTGAGTTCCCGATAATCAATACAGAGCTGCATTGTTCCATCCTTCTTTTTTCACAAAGTGCACTGGTTCACCCCAAGGTGATGCACTAGAGCGTATGAACCCTTTGACCAAATTCTCTTGTAGTTGATTCTTTACCTCCTCCCATTTGATAGGATCAATCCTTTAAGGGAACTTTGAGATAGGAGTATCTCCAGGTATGAGTTCAATTGATTACTCTACCTCATGATCCGGGGGAATTACGGGTAACTATTCGGGAAATACATCACTATATTCCCTCACGATGGGCATTTCCTCAAGGATGGAACTATCCTTCAACTCAACCATTTAGGCCAGGTATTCTTTTTTATAGGGAATAAACACCCACACCATTTAAGGACTTTTAAAAGGAGATGCATGATCTTCCTTGAATTTGTAGAGGAGAATGGGATAGTTCGGAATATGAAAAGATATTTCATTTTCTCGATAGTTGATATGTGCTCTATATAACAATATATTATCCATTCCCATTATAGCATCGAATTCCACCAAGGGAAGTATTACAAGATTTTCTGGAAGAATCTTCCCACATACACCAATAGGAGAAGAGTCAAACACATGGGTTGCAATGATTTCACAACTTTTTTTTACATATATATCTACTTAAGGGTTTCGAGGCTTCGATTCTATAGTTCTAGCAGACTTTCAAGATATAAAGGAATGCGTAGAACCATAATCAAATAATAATTTTTCCATTCATGAGTATATAGGAAGTGTTCCTTGTACGACTTCATTATCATGCTCCACCTCCACAGTAGTGAGGGCATAATCCTTCCCTTGTTCCTTTGGATTTGGGGGCTGCTGACGCTGATTACCCTCGAGAACTCGATATTTAGTGCACTGGTTTGTATAGTGTCGAAGCTCCCTACAGTTGTAGCATTGAACCGTGAGTATTTCTCTCATTTCATCAGCTACATTCTCCTTCCTTTTTGTGTCTTTCCAACACTCTTGAGCATGGTGTCCTTCTTTCCAACACATGAAGCACTTACCGGTCCCTTTGAGGCAGTTCCCATGGGGAAACATCCCACATTTTTGGCATGTGGGTCATTGAGTATTCTTCCCACCTTTATCATTAGTTTCATCATATTGAAACTCCATTTTTCTTTTCTTATCACCATAGCCATCAGACCATTCTCCAAAAATCATCTCCACTTTGAGAGAACATCAAACAACTTCCTCATAACTCCCATAGTCTTGACATTCAATAGCCTTTCGAAGGTGTGGTTTTAATCCACTAAATAATATATCAATTTTTCTATCATTGTTGATAACAAAACCTGAAGCGTACCTTGAATACCTTGTGAAATTGACTTCATAGGTTGTGACAGATTCTCCTTCTGTTTTCCTGAGCTCTATGAATACTCTCTCCATCATTGTGTGAAGAGTTCGTGGGAAATACTTATTAAGAAACATTATCTTAAAGTCTTCCAATTCAATCTCTTTAATTTCCTCCATTGGCTCGGGGTCCTTAATCAAATCCCAACATTTATTAGCTTCTCCGTCTATATGGTAAAGGGCTAGGGTCAACTTCTCCATCTCGAAACATTTAAGAACATAAAAGATTATATCCATGGAGTTGACCCACTATTCTGCAATTAGTGGATTGGAAGATCCACTAAACCTCAGTGGTCGTTGCCGCATAATACATTCGTTAGCTAGTTTCTCCCTCTTTGGTGAAGGAGGATTTTCTCCATTATTGTGGTTATTGTTCATAACCTGAGATAATTGGGTAAGCATCACCATGATGTTTTGAACTCCACCCCCAAAATCATTGGGGATGTAGTTCGGGCAATCGTTGCATTTACCCTCACAAGAGTTGTTGGCCCGATTTCTCTTGGTTCCCACCATTTTATAAAATAAAAGAGGTTAGAACAAAACATAAGTAAACAAGTCATGAATAACTTATTCATTTTAAAAAAAATTACTAAAAAAATAACATATGGGATCCCTATGAAAATATTCTTTTGTACATTTTTTTACCTAGTCTCATGATAGAGGTTTTCTCTACGGTTCACTAATCCTAATTCCCAAATTTACTAAAACATTCATTTAATACATCCTGTAGCGAACCTTACTTTTCTTACATTACTATTAAATCATTTTAAATATGAAAAACATAATAGTATTACACAAAGAGGATCCAACGGTTTTGTGTCTTGGGGAAACTAGGACCAAACATATCAATTACAACCTCACACATAAACATTCATTTAATTTCTTCTTCTCAAGCTTCTTTTTGGAACCTTTCCTATTCTTAATACATATAAACACCTGAGTATATACATAGAAAGGGTGATATAGAATCCCAATAAGAGGATATATATGAAAAATATAGCATGGGGAGAGCATAATCATAACATTGGAAAAATATCATGAACATGACAGGAAGATAAATATAAGTCTTGGAATGTGGCAATGCATAAAAATGAAACGTCATGTCACAGTGGTTAACTAAAAAACATACTTGTGAACCAAGATACCATATTTTTAATAAATCATCTCACATTTGCTCATGAGATTCATCACTTTACCCAATGTGTTGGAGCGCTATATAATTCCGGGTTCACCCGTCACTTTGAAACATTCGTATTGCGCTATATAATTCTGGGAGCACCTGTCACATCATAACATTATCATTTCTCATGCATGGCACAATGAACATAAAAAATAAATGATCATAATTTACCCATGAAAATGGATGGGTTTCCTTGCATAAGAACACATTTTTAAACATTCAGTTCCCAAAAGAATGTGGGAATAACATACATTTTACAAGAATCGTCCACTTTGAGTGAGAAGTAGAAGGGGTGTTCTTAAAATAGGAGTTCTTTTGGACAAATTTTTTTGACATAAAAACCAGTAAAAACATGTATATCCCCAAAATGTAAATATAATGATGTAAAAATGATCTTTAAGGAGTAACCATATCAAAAATGGAGTGAAAGTTGGAGAACCCGAAGGACGAAATCTGGGTTTGAGAATTTCCCCTTACCTTGTATCTGAATGCATCCTTCTCCTTAATGTCATCAACAATGAAATTATATTCATTAATTATAGATACAGAACCTCTTGTACATTAGTATGGTTCATTATGGTTTCATTAAGTGACTGTATGTGCCTTTGTATGAGTTATATAGTTTTAAAAAATTAATCGAGAGTGTTTGCTTTCATTGTTTTCATGAGTGATTCACTTGTATTTTTAAATTGGTGTTTGGGAAGAACATGGGTAAACATACAGAACAGATATTACATGTTATTAATTATATTACAGGAGTTTTAATAATCTTACAATGAAATGTTTTATATCCATGTGGATGATTCATTAGATGAGAACTAAATGATGGTTATTTGGGTCAATTTGGGCGGTTTTTGTATCACAACGAACTTGTTTTAACTTATCACATAGTAATATGGCCATAAGTTATTTCCAGAACATTAAATAGGAAATAATACATATAATATAATCTGATTCTATCATAGAAATTGTTTCATTACTATATTTTATGGTAGAAATGGAAGAAGAAAGCATGTTGTTCTTGTAGGTGATAAATTAGCAGCTCACGAACAACGTTCCCTTTAATAAAATAAAAGGAAGAGGGAAAGGGGTTTGTATGATATAATATCCCATTAGAAAAATTAAATTAAATAATATGTATACTACAAGAGTTTAAATACAATTTGTATGAATATAGGTTGGGAGAGATCAAGAAATGAACGTGAACTTGAAAAGAAATTAAAGGAGAAGAGGGAGAGAAATTACCTCTTAAATCCTCCTCTTGAGATCCTCCTTAAGGGCATAAGCTTGTTCTTTTGATGAGACCAAAATCTCTTGGACATGGGGCAGGGGTAGGGAAGGTGTTTCGGCATAGTTTATTGAAGTCTTGGAGCTTGAGAACTGTGAGTAAATTAAGGTCTGAAGGGTAGCTTTTATAGTGGAGGGGAGAGGGGTGTCCTTAATATAAAATTCATTAGTATATTAATTTCCCCTAAGATAAGGAAAAATGTGTCTTTAATGACCATGAATAGTAATTTTATCATGTGATCCCGAACCAAGTGGGCTGACATCTGCAGAACATAATCGATTACTCAATTAATCCCTTATTTAGCATTTATTGTGAATTATCGTATTCTCCTATTCATCAAAAATTCAAGTATCTTAGAAAAACCCCAAAACATTACCCCTCCCATTTTTCGACGTGTAGAATCCAAAAATAAAATCGATTTTTCAAAAAAAAAATATTATTAATTTAATATTTTATTAAAATCATAGTATACTTGAAAAAACAGTTTTTAAAATTAAAACTGATTTTATAGTGCTTTCAGAAATTATGTAGGGTGTTATAAAATTATAAAAAAACCATAAGACATTTATTTTTTAATTATTTAACACATTTTAAGAAAATACTTTTTCTTATAAATTAATTAATTAATTATAATTAATTATTTTGACTTTCAAAATACGAAAATGTTTACTAAGGTCAAATTGTCACTTTCTAAGATATCTAAATTTTAATTAATTATTAATGGGTAAGGTTACTCTTATGTTGGATAATTTACTATTCATAAGGTTCATATTACTATTCATAAGGGTAGGTTTTTATTCTCAATGGTATGTTATTATACACCGAAATTTATTTTAATTTCATTAGGCTCCAAAAAAACATCTTGAACACAACCGTGTATGTCATATTTTCAAAATTCAAAAAATATAATTGAAAACATATGTTTTTAGGTCACGTAGCACATATTAGTTCATCATGTTGTGTTTTCATCTGATTTTATGTCGTAATTATAAGATGGGAAATTTCCATTGAAAAACTTTGGGTCATTACAAGTCCACACTATATGTAATTAAACATCATAAATAAACTGAAATATATTGTTTATAAATCCAATAATAACTAGGGAATGTTGGAAACCTCATTATGGATCAATCCCATCGTCAGAATATCAACCACCTCCATAAAAGAAAGTATATCATGAAACCCATTTTCATATGGTTTCAGAAAATAAGTGACCACTCATTACGAGAAAATGATGATGATAATCAGATAAATATAGACATGTTCATAAAAAAGATTACAGTAATCCAAATGTATTTTAGTGTTAACCCATTGCTGGTTTGTTAGGGTAACTGGTCTTGCATCATGAATAGGGAGAGATTCATGAACATATATTAAATCTATAAAAGAGTCCTAGAGTAAAATAAATAATCCCCCAAGGATGCAATGAACTAGAACACTCATCCCATCGACCTATGTGAGTATCCAAGAGTTAGTGGACATAAAAAGATAGATGACCACTGGACTTTAGAAATTAGGTCCAGGCCCAGCTACGGATAGAAGAATCATTGGTATTTTATGGGAAAACCGATAAAGGTAATGAAATGAGAAGAATACATTTCATACCAAAAATTCCTCAAAATAAATTGTATTGAATAAAACTAGGTGAAAAATTCCTTTCACATGGCATGGAATTGGCATGTGATACATGCAACATCAACTTGGAGTACGTTACAAGAAACAGTGAGATTTATACAAGACATCATTTTATTATTATAATTATTTAAATGAGATAATTTTAACCATCCCATTAATCATATTAATATGAATAGTAATAACTTATTTTAAAAAAATTATAATGGTTTTAGATAAATAAAATATATAATAAATTAAAAATAATAATTTTTTGTAAAATCATTATGTGTTAAAATATACTACTTTCTCAAATGAACTAATATTCACGTCCATTTCTGAAAAAAAAATTAAACATTATTTTAGACACATATAGAAATTTAATTTAAAAAAATGAACATTAATTTTTAATTTAGAATGTCAAAATTATCTGATGGTTAAATTTACGGATTTTTAGAGAAACATCATTTTTAGATAAATAGTGAAAAATACCAGATTTTAATTCAACAATAATTTTCCATATTATTTTATAGTATGATAAATTGTATTTTTAATTCGTTTGAATTATAAATATATAATATTTTTATAAAATTATATAATTTATGTTGTAGAGATAAATTTCACATTGATATTCGATATAAAAAACAGTACAAAATTTTGAATGTTTTAACATTAAAACCCCACATTGTCAATACTACATTGGGATTAAATTTAAATTAATTTCTTCCATTAAGTGATAATAATTTTTAAAAATGAATTAAATATTTTCAATAATCATAACTTATAATAACTAACAATTCAATGATTTTTTTACCAAAATGGATAGTGAATGTAATTAAAATTAATTATATCATTTTTGGTAAAATTAATCTTAACTAAGGACTAAACGTAACATGTAAGACTCAAAACAAAATATAAAATATTCCAAAACCTATTGGATTAAAATTATTCCGAAATGAACCTTAATTTTATTTGTTTCTATGAATTTTAAGGTAAAAATGATTGTACAACTAGCATGTTTTCTAAAATTCCAAGTGTGCCCTTCACTCTCCCTATAAAAGGCTAGAATCTCTCCCACTTCTTTAAACATCTCAAACCACTTTTTATTGGCCAAAGTCATCCAAATAAACATCCTAACAGTACTCCCTTACTCATTTTATTCTTCCCATGGTAGTTGGGAATCCATGGAATCATTTTGGCACAAACCAAAACGTGTTACCTGATTAAGAGGTTACATCTTCTATCAAGATCCATTATTTTATTTTCCATATCCATCCCCTCAACTATTTTGTAGTATGTGATAAGATATAAAAATATGTATATTAAATATAATAGTATAATTTTATGATATGTTTTTGATCTAAAATGGTACACACATCCATCTAATGGTATTGAAAATACTATTTATATGTACGGCAAACTACCGTTTAAATAAACGATGACTTATCATTTTTCCATTACCGACTATCCGGTTAGAGATTTTGATAGAAATAATATTTAAATATTTCTTATATTATATTTATTATATTAATTTTGTCATTAATATTATTTTTTTATTAAAAAACATATATTTTTTACTTTCCATTTGGTGTATGTTTTATAATTTTGTTTTAGAAAGTTTGGACGACCTCCCCCCTCAAAGTGTTGTGATTCATTCAAACACTTCCTGGAATGTAATAAGGATGTGTTTAGTGATATTATATGATATATATAATATTACAATGATGCATTATTTATATTATATATATATTTCATTTTATATCATTATTCTTATAGAATAATATAAATGGAAACAACGTTCATGAATTAAAATGGCTTACTATCTCCATGGACGATGTATTAGATTTCATACATCAATATTAAATAGGTGATTAGAGTATGCAAATAATGATTTTAAAGTGTATTTATATCATGGAATACATTAATTAATCATGATATAAGTATAAGGATATAATATATAACAAATTAATACACATTCGAAGAACAAAGCAGATGTTTCCATAAATGCAACCTTAACATAGGATTTCTAAGAATAGAGAAATATAAGGTCATAATAAAAAATATATGGTATTATATATAATAACATGTTTATGTAAAATATTTATAGAAAACTAAAATTATTATACAGTATGTATGAATGAGAATGACGAGACTCAAGATGCAACGTCAAGGGATTTCATCTCATTTATTATTTACCTAAGATACAAGGTTTATTTGAAACAGATTCTTTTTTTGTGGTGTTTATTCCCCTCATGGATTTATTCAATGATTGTCATACTAATATTTAATTGTATTTAGATATCCATTTTATGAAAATTCCTTCATGGGAATTATTTTTTTAAATATACCAACCTGGTACAATAGTTCTCAAAATTTCCTCTATTAGTTTTATGTTTTAATATATTCCAAAATTATTTTTCAGGTTATATTTTACATGATATATCATTAATATCCACATTATCAAAATATTTCATGTTTCATGTAATTCCCTTTTCTTATATGGAAGTATGATCCCATGTTACCAAGTGATAATAGTTTATGAAACAATTAAATCACATTGCATGATTGTTTATTATTATAATTGAATAATTGAAATCACATGATACATCTCTGAAGAAAACTCATGGAATTTATTATATGATGGTTATTAAACATATATTAATGTACTAGTGCCATTTTCCACTCTTTGGTACTGAATGTAATTTTTTTATGAAAAATTTGACCATCCCTCTCCTTTGTTGGAAATGTATATTATTCAAAAACCATGTTCTCAAAAAAATTCAAAAATGGGCCTTAATGCACACCTGAATTCCTAGAAATGAATTTCTATCTAGATTCTATAAGTTGATGTGGATCTTAAATTGATGTATAGAGGGGTAAATACTCCGGCAGGATGTTCTAGTCCTGGTTGACGGTAATCTGGTACATAAAAATGGGCCTTAATGCACACCTGATTTGACATTCTTAGGGGATATGCTTGGAAAATTCGTATACTATTCATGATCTATTATGGATGATTTAAATAGATATTGGCTATGAATTACATAGTATTGTCCTTTGGTGTCATAGATAATTGAAGGTTTTATAATTTAGACATCCTATAAGTGAATTATCATTATTATGTTTCTCTTTAATATGATAACTATTTCTTACTCTATGATTTTGGTTTTAGTCAATGGGTAGAACCTAATGGAACCACATTTATGGTCATTGTTATGTACAATGTGATGATCTACCTTCATATATACCAAATGGTATGTGGGATGGAATAAAAAACCTCATTGTTATGCTCACACATAATTATAAGGTTATGAATCATGGTGGTCTTCTATATGAGAAGAAAATGAACTATCATTAGTTTGAGTCATTCATAGAGAAAATCCCACCTTCTTTCAGAGTATCTTCACACCCATTTTTTGTGGAATATTCTTTTAGTAATATGAAAATGATATTATGTATTCATCAGTTTTTGGAGCATGATAAACTCATCGTAGATATTTATCAATCAGATCGAGAAGAAAATAAATGTTATACTCAAATGAAGAATACAAGACAGTAATATTAGATTGTATCTGTTGATTGGGATGTGTTTAGAAACATTTTTTAATAAGTTGTTTTTTTCAATTTATTCTTTCCAGAATGGGGAAAGAGTTACATGAGTTGATGAAATGGGATAGTCAATATTTGGGTACATTGGTTTTTAATTTCACATGATTTTGTATGTACACATTAGGAATTATCATTAAACTCAAAATTATAGATGATAGGTTCTTCAGTGGCCTAAATCCAAGACTCATAAGGGAGATATCCATAAGAGACTTTAGTATCAGTGAAGAGAATTTTCATTTAGAAATCATGGATTAAATGAAGGTCGGAGTCATTTATCAATCTCATTGTTTTTACAGGAAAGTTATCAATGAGTATAATGGAAACTCTAAAAATAATGAATAAAAGTAGATTGTTATTTCATTATACTCTAAATGTGGGAAGAATCATGGATGATTTTATCTTAATGAGTCTAGTAAATATTTCATGTGTGGAAATGAAGGTCCCTGAGTATTTGATTGTCGGAATGATAGGAATATGTTAGATGAAACTTCTAACCGAGATAAATCTACACAAAATTCACCAACCATGATATAGATAGTTCTACAAGTGTATGGATAATGAGAATTATGATAACCACTACCCAAACCAATGTTCTAGAGTTGATGATCGATGTCAGCATCCTCACAAGCCTAGAGTCATGGGAAATCTCTTACAATCATTTTTTTATGAGAGGTCAGATATTGATGTGATGAACGGTATAATTACTATCCACTCTAGAACTTCTAATCTCATATTCTATTCTTTATATAAACACCCTTTAATATCTAAATCATTTTATAAGGTTGATAATCGTCCACTAAATAAATTATATGTGGAATTAGTAGTGAAACCCCCAAATGTTATGATGATTGAATCACATGTCTATGACTCCTTTATGGTTCATGTTTGTGGGAATGTAATTCCTAAAAATCATTCAGCCTTCCGTTGCTTTAATTTGATGTCATATTATGAATGGATTGGATTTCTCTACATAAATCATTTATCAATTATAATGGAAGAAATTTTATGTTTGACATTAAAAACCTCATATCATAATCCATCAATGTGATAATATCTATGAACATCCTGAGGAGCTGAAAACCTATTTATAGATCTTAACATCATTTCAAAATTGTTTATTTATCTCAAATGGGTGGAGAGAAAATTGATATCTATGATATTCCTATTGGTAGGGATTTATTGGAAGTCTTTTCAAAATATTTTCCCAGACTTCAACAAAAATGATGAGTAGTGTTCTTAATATAACTCATAATTGGGTAAACACCAATCTAATTTAATCCTTATAGAATGGGTCTAATTCAGTTGTAGGAACAAAGGAAGACAATTTATGAAAACCTTGATATGGGATTTCTTCAGCCAAGTGTATCACCTAGTACAAACCAAGATATTTTTGGAAATATATTGATTAATGAATTCAACTATTCATCGATTATTATATGTACAACAATATCATGATCATCAATAATTATCCACTTCCCATTATTGAGGAATTTTTTGATCAACTATGTCGATCACAATGCTTTTCCCTGATTGAAATTCATTCTAGATATCATCAATTGAGGGTCATGATGAAGTATATACCCAAGAAAACATTTTATATAAGGTATGGTCACTATGAATATATAGTGATTCCTTTGGGTTTAACTAATTACATTTCTATATTCATGGATTTAATAAATCATGTCTTTAGATATTACTTTGATCAGCTAGTGGTAGGGGATAAAGATTATATTCTTATATATTAAAATAAAACGGAAGAGAAAAAATAGAAATTGGGAAGTATTCTAAAGACCCATAATATGGATAAACCAGATTAAAACATTGCAATTTGTTAATTTTTTAAGAACAAGTTTTTCATTTTTGGGTCACATAATCTAATGAAATCGTATATGAGTAGATCCATCAAAGATAGAGGTTATTGAATGTTGACCTAGACCAATCATGGAAATTGTGATCCATAGATTTATTTTTTAGCTAGATATTATCGATAGTTTATGGAAACATTCCCATGACTATCAAATCTTATGTCTATGTGAACTTGGAATTGTGTCATGTTACTCTGGACAAATGAATGTGAGGAAAATTCAAAGGAACATTAGAGTAGGTTAGCCTTTGAAACTATTCATACATTAACTTATATCATGAAAGGTTTTTAATATTTATTGATGTATCTAAAAATTTATTAGGATGTTTTATTAATCATAATAACATTAATATCTCTTATTCCTTATGATGGTTAATGATTCATTAGAAAAATAACCCAAGTCCTGATTTTGAGTTAGCAGCAATAATCTTTTCATTAATAATTTGGAGGAATTGAATATATGGAGTAAATAATTATATATATACAAATCAAAAATGAATAAAATATATTTTCAAATATAATTTGTTGAACATAAACTTGAAATATGGTTAGATTTTATGATTTATTATGACTGCTCAATACATTACCACCTTGGGAAAGAAAACAAGGTACCTGATGCGTTGAGTTAGAAGGATCATCCTATATAATCCATGGTGGGGATAAAAAAAAGACCCAATACATCTATATATAAAAGGTTGGATCTAGAAATACATAAGTAAGGGGTAAAATCTTATGTTTCTCAAATTAATGTTAAACCCTTTATCTTAGTGATGATTAAAGAGGCACAGAAAAAAGATGCTGACCTGGAATAGAATTTTAGAAATGTTCTTGAGATTAACCTTGATCAGGATGGAATGATAAAGTTCAAGAGTCATGTATGTGTACCTTCTATTCTATATTTTAATAAAGTGCCATTAGAGTATGCTCGCAGTTCTTGTTTCTCTATTCATCAAGGAAGTATTATATTTTATAGGGAAATGAAAGAATTGTATTGGTGTGATGGCATGAAGAGGGATATCGTAGATTTTGTATCTCAGTACTTATTACCTCATAAATTTAATTCTAAAATAAAAAGGACTAAATGGATGTTTCATCAATTATCCATACCAAAATGTAAATGGGACATCCTTACTATTGATTTTTTCACTCGACTACCAAAATCATCTAAAGGGTTTAACATTGCATGAGAAGTAGTCATACTCCTTAAAACTTCAACACACATATTCACTAAAAGAGAATAATTATCTCTAGATATTTTTTCTAGAATACACATTAAGAAAGTTTTAAGGTTTAATTGAGTACAAAATTCCATTGTATCATACTGGTATATGAACTTTACCTCAATGTTCTAGTGATGTGCTTAGTAAGAGAATGATACAGAATTCACTTTCATCACTTATTTCTATCCTCAAACATATGTTTACCCTGAAATAATAATTTAAACCATATACAATATTTTGATATCATGTTCTCTAGATTTCAGTGATGTTTGGGATCAAAATCATCCTCTATTACAATTTTCAAACAACAATATGCTTTACTCAAGAAATCAGATTGAACATTATGTAGACATATATGGGATGTCGTTTAGAACTCGAAAATTATGGGATGATGTTGGAGAAAGAAAGTTATTGGTACATAATATTGTAAATGAGATGGTTGGGATGGTTAGAACTATTCAACAGAATATCAGGGCAGCTCAAATCATGTAGAGACCAGGTTGTTTTCTTATAAGACATTGAAATATTTATATATATATATACAGAGATTAACATAGAGATGAAATGATATTTTATGTCCATGAAGGAATGAAATTAATTTTACAATAATATTAAGTATATTTTATACTATTCACACAAAGAGGCGAGATAACACAAAATCTGATGCTCTAATCAGAAACATTGGGAAATGGTTGAGTTTGTAACATGGATTTTACCCTAGGTGGGACATAACTTTTGTTGGTGTTGTTCATCTATATAAAAGTTCATTTATGATGTAACTATAAATAATAAATATTATATTGTTTTATTTTAATTTGCATGTTGTTTCAAATAACTCATGAATGGGTAGTCAAATTCTAAATCTAAGACCCATGTTGAGTTGTAATGTAGAGTTTTATGTATGTCCAAAATAATTTTAGAGGGAAGGGGATTTAGGGAACCCAAAACCATTGGTCGGTTTGGAAATGTTATTTATCATTGACCTAATTGAATGGTTATAAATAGGTGATTATGTGGTTTTGTTTATAATTTCCTCATAATCCTCCCACCATAGGAAAAAATCTCTTCTCCTCTCTACCTCTTCTTCGTTGGGTGATTCAATAGAAAAGCTTCAATGGATCACAACGATCGTCAGAGAGCTTATCCATCGACGACAAACTAACAAAAACCAATGTAGGATTACATCCCTTGAATTAGTCATCCTTGATTTCTATTCATGAATTTTAAACTATTCATTTTCAATTTCACTGATTTGAACATCAACAATGATGGCCAAACTAACGTGACCATTAATCGGTCAATCTTGTGGCCTCCAATATTTTTGTGTTCATATACATTTAATTTTGGGAATATAGAAAAAAGAATAGATTATAGACCATGGAATATGTCTATATAGATCTTGGTATGAAGAATCTAGATCTGCATTCTTCTCATATTTTTGGCATTGGAGGAGGTGCGGTGGTCCATAGAAGGGACCACCAGTGTGGTGGTCGTCGTCGACGATGCACAACCAAGCTCCTAGTTTGATTAGCAGAGTTAAAGATGGTGAAAACATAATCTACCTAGAATGGGCGGGTGTGAGATGTCTTGTGAGCGGGGAGAAGATATATGGATGGTGAATCCTTGTGGTGGTAGTTGGTGGTCATATGAGTGACAACAACATCAACAGATGCAGTGTGGGCTCGGCCATCCGGCTAGTGTACGAGCTGGCCAAGGTGGGACTGGACCAGGTGGTTGGGATGAGATAAAACCAAGTATAACATAGGTTAAAAATAGGGAGACTGAGAAGAATAATTTCTTTAGTCGACAATTAAGGACTACCATGGAGCTGCGGCTGGTGGAGTTACCACAGGTGTAGTGACTGCAACATGTCTCAGGGGGGGGGGGGGGGTCGACAATGACCCCTAGGACTAGAAATTAAATTTACCATTGTAGTAATTCTATAGAAATACAATAAATTCGTTGTAGACAATGATGTATTGTGGAAAAAACATGGTTTTCTTTACATGACCAGTCAACTCGCAGGCTCAGGAAATCCTGCATGCAACTCTTAGGGTGGATTATTGAAACAACTATTACTCCTAAACAAAGAGTTCAATTGTTTTATAGTATGTGGAAGCATGATCATACTGTTGACCTGGATACTTTGAGACTATATTGGGAATATCAAATTTTGGTATTTACTTCTTGTACTCATGATGTCATGTTCGGGCATGATTATGTTTAAAATCTCTATTTTCTCTAGTTTCCCGATTCGGGAAAATTAATAGCCAATCATATTTGTTTGTCCACATTGATCACGACGCTAACCTTTGATGTACCTTTTGAGTAATGATGTACAATATTCATGCATGATTATTATTCTAAATTTTTTTGATGATAGTGATATTCAGGAAAGGATATCTTATATTTACTAATGGAACCACTCTAACGTACAATGGAGTTGGTTCTCAATGATGAAAAAGTGAGAAAACCCATTGCCATGCATGTAGGTCCTATATAGGTACATCCATGGGGAACCCCCTAATAGGTAGGTCATGGGTCATGTATGTCTGAGATTGAAACCCCTTTGGGATAATAAGTAATGGGTCCTAGACTATTACAATGCCCCCCCCCCCCTGACAAACTAGGTTGTGGGTTGTCTGTGAATGTTACTAGAGTGGAACAATCATGATGCACTAGGGAGAAGGTCATATACTTATAGATTGAACTATATTTCCCCACATATATGTAATGAGACATGGTTTGATATACCACTGAACTCAAAAAATTTCGTAGGATTTCTGCACTGACACATGTGCTTTTGATGTGACTTAAAACTATGAAAGAAAGTCATTACTGCATAAAGAAGAAAGTATCAATGTGTAGTGATTGAGATACTTTAACATTAATTTTCAAGGAATTTGTTATAGTTGTTGGGAATTGTTGATGTATACTCTGAGAATTTTTGGTGACTATTAATCATGGGAACAAATATTATATGGAGATCCCTTTGCTCAATAATTTGGGATTATTTTTAATGAGAATATATATATATATATTGTTTTAGTACCCACTCCTTGGGTTTTTATTTCCATCCTTTCATGGGAGGTGAAAAATTATGGGTTATTTAACATTCTTTATATGTATAACATCTCTTTGTTTTATGATTCAATTATCCTACTATAGGTAAAGAAGTCACAAAAAGAATTTCATCTTATCACCATTTCTGGCTACTTGTGTTTGGACAAGTTTACTTCAATATCTTGTATGGTGGAACTGTACTCTTTTATTGTATCATGTTCTATCTATTGTATACATTTTTAATTGTATAACTTATTCCTCCACATTTAGCTTTCAATGAATCCTACTTTGTATTATTATACTCACCCTAGCATGGTATTTTTCCTCTCTTATCATGACTTATGATAATGATAGACACATTGATCGCGACATTATAGATGATTTGAGATACATAGAGAATAGACTATGTATGGTGGTTTAAGATTGTGATCCATGAGAGAGGATCTCCCATCTAGTTGGATTTTCTAGTTCTTTTGACATTGGGAGACTTTTCTTCTTGGGTGTGTCTTTTTTCCCTTTCAATTAGTTTTACATTAACAGACATGTACTATTTATAAGTCCATGCATTCTTGGATAACATATAGTGGTGTATCAACTTGTACTCCCTTCCCAATATATTTTTTCATTTATTGGGATATGTGCATGTGGACATGTTAATATAAAATCCCCCCATGTGTTTTCTTTTCCTATGACACATGTCGCCACCTTCTAGCCTATGGATGTGGGCTTGGGGTAGTTGTGTTATGAGCCCCAGAATGAGTCGTGTCTTGAAATATTTGTATCATAGATAGTTCATCCCTTGGGATGTCGTTATGAAATTTCCTCTTAAAATGGATGGTTGATTTTAGGGAAACAATATTAAAATGTCATGAGTGTAGATCTCAAGCAAGGGAGCATTGTAATGATGTCGGCAACAAACATATCCATTCACCATAACGTTGATTACCAGCTTGTTAACTGGGCACCCTATGATATTTTTGTAGGGAACATTGGTACATATATAATATAGGAATGAGTATTTGACAATATTACTTTTGTCAGATACACTTATATGACATCAATATGTATATATATATATATATATTCTCATCTGATAGTGGTATTCGTTAATGGCTTCCAGGATGCCTCTATGATGACAGGCAACCCGGATACTATCTCGAGTTCTTGATGACAACCTTGAGATTGATAATTCATTAGTTCAAGGAATATAATGTGATTTACTTCCAGTAGGTAGGTAGGTATAAATACCTTCACCTGTTGAGCATCAGATAGTCCCAGCACAGCATATTGAGGACTAGCACATGATTGGTGCCCTCTGTGAGTTCTAGCATCATAGACTAGTAAGGTTCCATGGTGATCCAGATCCTCATTAAATAGAGGATTTGATGGAGTTGGTGATCCCCAACATCAGTTTTGCATGGACCCCCAATATATTAAATAGTTTCTTTATCAGCAATCCTTTTCAATGGAGTGATTCGACGTTGGTAGTACTTGGTTACTCAGGTGCATGATGGGTTGACACTCTCATGGGATAAATTTCAACTAATTTTTCATGAGAATTACTACCTTAATTTATATATTAATCAAATCCCAAATCATCTAGATCTCTACTATGGATGTATTATTGTGATAGTGTAATCAACTAGGTTCACTAGCTATAATTTCTACTCGGTGAACATTATCCGCAACAGCTACTTCATAGAATATAATTTTGAGCATTGACTCTGAAGAGTGATCAATGCCAGTATTGTACAATTGTACATTCCCACCAATGAAGAGGTGCTAGATTTGGAACGTGTGATAGTTATCTTTCTATTATTGGTACTCCAGATAGCTAGAAATTGTAGTAGACTATATTGATCTTTGAGGCCATCAGTAGCTAGGTTATGTATGCTGATAAGATCTCAATGTAGTAGGTATATCCATTCTCATACATGAGCACATGGTCATGAATTATAGGGACAACGTCAAGAAAAAAGTCTTCCCTGAGAGGTCATATTCTATTCATGTCATAGGTGATATCACAATTCATTTGACTGTCTGTCTATACTCATTAATCAACCTTATAAAATAGTAGATGTTCCAATATAAAAGATAAAACATCCTGACCATGGATCCCCCAAGAAGATATTGGGTTATCCCCAGGGATGTAATGTTTTCGTAGTAGTAGAAGGTGATTTTGGTGGGGGAAATGATATGTGGTCTTCCCACAACCAAAACTAATCATCCCTTGTAAGGATCAGGTAGTTGGTGGCCAAGGCCACAAACAACATCATAGAATTTATTCCTGTGATACTGCATGGCACATTATGATTTGAGGGTTGATCTATATTTATTCTACTCTTGATTTAGTATTAGTAGTGACATGTTCATGTTAAAAATTTTTCTCTTTATTCCTGGAATGGAAATTACAGTTACCATTGGATGCATTTTCACAATAAATTTTCTCAAGGTTCTTATTGGGAGTGCTTTTTATGCATCATTAATCTGTAGTAGTGAAATATATTTTCTAGAGGAGAGAGGTTCACATTAGAGCAGTTGATCTTCATGATGGAACTATATGATGTTATCATGGGAATGTATTTTCATTCCATGGATCAAGCTCAGATATATTATCACAATAGAATATTCATATTCCTATGCACCAATGATATGAGGATCTCTATTCTCAATAATGGAGACCACATAGGATGGTAGTGAGATTCGTTAAGAAGAAGGCTACAACCTATCACACATAACTCACCTAGTGTATTCCTTGGTGAATCAGAATATTCATGAATCTGGGTTTATTCAGTTATGAAGTATTATATTAATGCATTTATAGAAGATGTCACTATTGGAAAATCGAATTATCCCCACGATTTTCCCCAAAACGGTGGGGATAGGTACCCCTATAGCCATACTTTTGGAAAACCCTGGGTATAGGTGACATTTCATTATGTATACCCACGGTTTCCCAAAGCCTTCCGTATAGTGGTACCTCTCCCCATGGTTTTGGGGAAAACCATGGTGACAGGTCAGGGCTAAAACACTTATACCCACAGTTATGAAAAACCGTGGGTATAGGTTTCCCGAGTGTGTGCGGGTAAATTTTTTTCCCAAGAAAGGAATTTTTTTGGGGGCAATCCTATACCCAAGGTTCTTCCCTCTATAACCATAGGGTTTATAACTATATTTATCTAAATATATATATATATATAAGTAATGTTAGGGTAGTGGTTAGATGCGGTTCTTGTAGAGAAGAGTTTGTGGGATCGAAACTCGGCGCTGGCATTATTTTAGGACCTATACCCACGGTTTTGAAATCGTGGGTAAAAGACATTGAACCCGTGGAAATTGGCTATGTTTCGATGACACGGTGGCATGACACTTATACCCATGGTTTTGGAAAAATGTGGGTATAGTCTGGGGACCTATACCAATGCCGTTCCATCCCACGGTTCCCAAAACCGTGGGTATATGCTATACCGACGGGTTTGAACCGTGTGTATAGTCTGTTTTTTCAATAGTGTGTTTCGAAACAACCTCTGAGGAAGGATTTATATTATTTCATTGACTTGCAACCAGGGACTCCCCCAAAATGTAATGTGGCATTTCAGATGGAACAAAAAGTGTTTCTGAGGTTGTGGTTGATGGTGTAAGACATTTGAGATAAAGGATTAACCAGAACCAGTGTGTCCCCTTGGATAGATGTTGTTATTTTTTTGAAGAAGGAATATGGGAGAATATGACATTTCATTAATTATGATGGGGAGAATTTGGCCAAAATAAATAATGAGTACCCCATTTTGAGGATCGACAACCACTTTGACCAGTTTTGAGGTGTGATATATTTATCCATAATCGGTATCAAGTATAGCAACCACCTGTTGTGGATTCACAAGGCTGATATACAGAAGTTGTATTTTCAGTGTCACTATTTTCACTATGAGTTCTCAGTGGTTACTTTGGTTTGAAAAATTCCCTTGCCATTTTTATAGATTTGATGAACCAGATCTTCTATACATACATATATTAGCTTGTTATTATCTTCATAGTTGGCATACTCGACTAATTTTTTTTAGAGGAGGAGCTGGAAGAGCACATGATGATGTTTCTTGGTTTAATAATAGATCGTCGACTTTATGAAATGATTTTGAGTTTCCAGTTCAAGAAACATGATGTACACTTTTGGGGGCATGTTGTTATTTAGAATTATTGAACTATGGACCTAGAAATGATCAATGTAGTTCTTTAATGGGAGCCACTTGATAATATGTCAAAAGTGTGAAGCTTTCTTGATTTTTTGGATAATACATTAGATTTATAGAAGAATTATCCAAAATCACAACCCATATAATGGTTCCTATGTGGAATGTAATGTCATTTACCTAGTATGGAATGTTCTACAATTCCATCAAGGAGTTAAATAATAGGCTGAAGGGAACTCTATTATGTAGACTACTATAGGAAGGTGTTGAGTTTGTAATGTATTACTATTCCTCAAATCCTAGACTTGATTACATGGGGACGAAACAGCAAGTATTAATCACATACGATTTAAGGAATTTGAGACCCCATGAAATGTTCAATGCAACTCATGACCTAGGGATATCAATGGTTTCATTGCCTTGACGATGTGGAGGCACTACCTTCTGTGATAGAACAATGTGGTTTACTCATACCACATGTTCCTAAGTTACATCTTCACCAAGAGAGACATGACATGAGGTATTGATGTTGGATGTAGTACCTTCATGACTATGGCATCGAGATAGTCTATACTGCAGGGAAATGAAACATTGTTGTATATTCCCATATTAAAAAGTACTAGGCTCACCTAGTGTGTGACACATCAGAGTAGTTATCATCCCTGAAGAAGACCTTAGCGGAGAAGGATGGTACACCTTTTCTAAAAGCAATGATGAAGACTCATTTTCCCCATGAGAATGTGAAATATTCTCAATTAGGAGACATTGACTGTGATTTTATACTAGATTTGATATCCATAGTCAATGCACCAGATAGATATTCTGAAGGATGGAATGACAATATCTTGTTCTAGGAGGACACCATGGTTCCAATCATGATTGGGGGGAGGTGATGAAGGAGTTCCAAACATTTCCCTTATATCTGAATCAAAGTATGGGGAATATGTAAAAGGATATTCAGTGATAGTTTCATGGTCTGATATAAGATGAACTGTAGCGGCATTCATCTTATGATTCCTCACATATCAGTAGGTAAAGGTAGAGAACCAGGTTTTAGAGGGGTTTATGTAGCCTCATGATATTGTAGAGTGGAAATGGGATGTAAGAAATTTGGTGTTCATTATAGTTATTCCATTAACTGTGAAGGGACATGATTCTATACGAATTCTAATGGACCAAACAGTGACGTCATCACAGTTCCTTTTTATTAGGAAGTAGAGTTCAGTGGAGATTTTGGGTCAGTTATACATATGTGATATCGTCCATATTCAAGATGTACCATTGATGTTTTCATTTATTGTGAAGTAAGGATTATATAACAATTGTAGAGTGGCCTTCAAGTGTCATTTTAGATGTAGTTGTTGATGAGTATAACATTTCCCCCCTAGAATGGCAGGATGATCAAGAGCACACTCTAAGAACTAGAGGATATTCTGAGGGAATGCATATCCGATTTCATTTAAAAATTGGTGAATCATCAGCCTTTGGTATAGTTTTCAGACCAAAATAGATATCACTCTACAATCTGCATGGAACCTTTTGAGGTCCTATACAATATACACTACATGTCATCTTTTCAATGCATGGAGGTTGGATAAACATCCCCTGTGGGCCCAGAGTTTGGGAAAGTGATGGTGAAGAATGTGTAGGTCATCCATTAATGCACGAGTACATCCCAAAGTAGAAATAATTCTTATGTATATTTCCATTGTAGGACCATGGAGTCCAGGAAGGAAAACCATCTATTATTGAGAGTCTCCCCATGATGAGTAATGGAGAGGTTTTTCCATGGAGGAAATATATCCCTAATTTTCATTGGGCCATTCGAGATTGTGCAGAGGGTTGGTGATGTTCCCTATTTCTTTGATCTACCAACACCACTAGAGTGGGTGGAAAACATCATCCACATGCCTTATCTAGGGAAATATGTTCATGATACTATGCATATCATTGACATAGGAGAAATATAAATTGATGATGGAGAAACAATTACAGAGCACCCGGTGGGGATTGAGGATATATTGGAGAAGTCCTTACATAAACACGCCATCACTTTGGATCATGTACTGTGGGATCATGGAATTTTTAAAGATATATATAATGAATTTGATATCCATATTCAATCTCAATAACCGGAGTTTTTTTTCTATTTTTTTGGAATTAAAATATTAATGTAGGTAATTATGTAGAGTCATGAGTTTTTACTTGTAAAACATTGATATATTTCTATATATAATTCTTGATTTAGGCACCAAGATTAAGTGTGATTCCAAGGGATGATGATTCCAGAATTAATATTATTAAATTACTACGTATATTTAATATAATTTATTTGATGGAATTATGATAACTATCAAATGGAATCACAGATTAGAAATATGAGGAAATGGTTGGGTTTGAAATGTGGATTATTCCCTAGGTTGGTGAAATATTTTTTTAGGTGTGGGTCTTATGTATATAAATTCAAAGAGGATGATACAAAAAAAAAATATTTATTATTTTTTAATTTATTTTGGGTTTTGTTTCATATAACACATTAATGTGGACCTAGATTTCGAATTTGTGACCATCATTGGGTTTATAATTCAGTGTTTTCTTTAAGTGAATCTTAAAGTGGGAGGGCATGTGATTTTTGGATCCCATGACCATTGGTGGGTGTGGTTAATCAGTTTATGTTGGACTTAATTACAATGTTTTAGATTGGTGATAATGTGGTTTTGGTTAGGGTTTCTTTATAATATTCCCACCAACAGTTGAATTCTATCATCCTATCCTCCTCTGCTCCCTTTGGTGATTCAATTACAAAGATTTGATAGATCGCAACAATCGTTGGAAGTCATATTAATTGATGAATAAAGATCCACATTTATAATGAATTATTACCTTTTTATTCCTTATCCACGATTTCAATTATTGAATTATAATTTATTTATTTTTGATTATTCTTCTTCAAACATCAACATTTATGGAAAAACTAAGACGTCCATCAGTTGATCTATATTCTTAACTCTATTAATCATGCGCTATTCATTGTTATTATTTGGCATGTCGAAACCAAAAATAATCATACATCATTGAACATATCTATGTAGATCATGTTCTAAAGAAATCTAAATTCATCTCATTTTTTGAGAATCATAAGAGGCACAGTGGTTCAAAAAAGGACCACCCATATAGTAGCGGCATATGGCAACGATCACGTTTAATGGGGGAGGCTAGGGGTGTGAGGTAGCTAATGAGTAGGGTTGGTCGGAATGTGTAATGCAGCTAGGAGTGAGGCATGACCAGATAGACTAATGATATGTGGGGTGCAAGAAGGAGGCGATCATGTCAATGGATGTGATGTGGTGTAGGCCAGGATCCCCACACCCAAGTAGGCTGAGGTGGGCCATGAAAATCAATGTGGGGCGGACCAAGGTGGGTCAGATCAAATAGATACTAGATGGACCCAGGATAGACCAGGGTTACTGGAGAAAATTCTAGCCATGGTATACCGTGGACCCAGAATAGGTTGAACTTATATAGGTATAGTGGCCGCAGCCAGTCCTGGGTGGTCGGATCTGGTCGGTCATCATAACGAGTGGATGAACCACGATAGTTGGTCAATGGGTAGATTCACCATGAGTGGTTGATCACAATAGTAAACCATAGTGGTTTCTAGACCAACCATGGTGGTCAATTCATGACAAGTTATCCCATGGTCTCAGGCAGGCCTATATGAAGCTCTTCAGACAGAATATTCATAAATTCATTATGAATAAATAAATAATCCAATTGATGTGTCATCTATTGTATCGTGATCCTACATTTGAGGTTGTCCATTAAAGGCCGGTTTGGGAATTTAAATTTCATAATTGATGTGTGGGCCTCATGGAGTCCCATTCCTACATAATAACAGTGAAAAGAACCATTTTCACTGATTTCTTAATTCAGGAAACAAAATAGCATATCCTGCATGTTTTTCTACATAGAGAATAATTGTGACCTATAATTAAACAGTCGGGTTATGATGCACTGAATTCTTATCATGGCTCTTATTTAGGCGGTGCACAATAAAAACAGTGTTTTAGGAATGATATTAGATATTAATAAGTGGAACTACCCTAACGCACTAGGGAGTGTATCATTAACATCATCAGAGGAAGAACCTCTGTCATTATTGGCATGGGTCCTCTATATTTACATCTGAGTGGAATGAAATATCGGGTAGGGTGCGACTCCTTGATAAACTAGAGTCAAACACACTTTTGATACCAAGGCATGATTCAATGACTATTAAAGTGGAACCCCCATAATACATTTGGGATTCTTTCCTCAATGAGTGATACTAGAGTGGAAACCCATTAATGAACAAGGACACATGCCCTATACTTCTTTTATAAACCATTTATCAATAAAGATATGTGAGGAGAGATTTTTTGAATTATTATTGGACATAAAAGAACGAGTTACACTATCACCTCTGAGACACATCCTTAAGAATATACGTTAAATTGTATTGGTGAGTCTGTTCCACCAAAAGCATATAGTATTATGGAGTAGTGATTGAGCCCCTTTAGTTTTCATTTTTAGGGTAGGCATTTGGGATGCTGGGAATTGATGATGGATACTCCAAGAACTGTTGGTGACTCTTCTACTTGGGATGGGATGTGACACAGGGATCCCATTACTCTCTTGTTCGGGTTTCTTTTGAATAAGTATATATATATATATTTATATATATATATATATTAATATATATTCTATTTTAGTACCAACTCATTGGGTTTTGGTTTGTCTCTCCCCAGTGAGGCAAAAATGCTGGGGGGATTCCACATTCATTACCTTGCTGCCTTCTCATGGTTGGATGAATCTACTCTCAAACTATAGGTAGTTATGAATCAATGAAAATTTCAAATTCTCACTATTTAAATAACCTTGTGTTTCGATTAGATAACCTCAATATTTTGTTTTGTATGAGTTTCACAACTTAATTGTGCATTGTTATAACTATTGTTCACCTTTTATTTTGTATCGCTTACTTCTCCCTTTCATATTTTCGGGCATCTTCTTGCGTATTTTTATACTCAAAATTACATTATCATTTCTAGGCATACATAATTCCTTATGAAAATGATAGAGAAGTTGATCGTGACATCAATGGAGGTTAGGTATACGTGGATATTGTTATGTGTATGGTGGTCATAACATGTGATCTGAATGCTCAGATCTCATAGCTATTTTATATTTCTAGATTCTTTTAGGATGGGACAATTTTCTGGTTTGGTGTCTATTTTTTCCATTTCCATTTTAGTTTAATCTACAGAAATTGTATATTTATATAAGTCTAGTCTAGTTTGGTGTAATACTATTGTGTAGAGTCTTTTACTCCTCTCACTCTACAAATTTATATTTATTTGAAATTGTTCATGTGTAAATGTACTTAGTAAATGTAGTCCCTAATAATGGTGTTCATTCATCCCTTATAACTAACCCCTAAAATATGGAGGTCGGTTTGGGGTAGTTGTAGGTCGAACATCAGAATGGGTCTGGTTAAGACAGTGATGGTAGAAAATTTGTGCTAATAACCATCATCACGATATGTAAATTGATGTGTGTAAAACCATAATTCTAAGAATCTTACATTGGTATAAGGTTATAAAATTTGAGAGAAATCAAAATTTATACCCTAGGTATATCGGTCCCTGTGAGATTTATGGTCATATAGAGAATGTAGCCTATTACTTCTAACTTCCAAAAAATCTATCCCAATTCCATGATGTCTTCAATTTTTATATACTGATGAATTAAACACTTAACTCTTCAATTGAACTGAACATAGATGTCATACCACTGGAAGAGGTTTTGCCTTACAAAGAAAAACTATTTCAAATTATGGACCAATCCGAGAAATTTCTATGAAACAAGACAAATCACATAATCAACATTTTTTCAATAAATCACCAGTCGGAGGAATCTATGTTGGAACTTAATCATATGATGAATTTTTTGTATCCTCATATGTTTTAACCAAATTGATGAATTTGTAGTGTGAAATTAATTTTAAAGAGGGTATAATGTAACACACCAATTATCCATGGAATATTTTCAAAATAAAATATATATTCATATATATCATGCAATAAACAATGAAAAATATTCCATTCACAATGCATTAACATGGTGTATGATAAATGGAACAATGACTTCACAAACAATATAAACAGCACTGATGTTTCTACGAAACATAATTTTAATGTTAAAATTATTTAAATGAGATAATTAGTACATTGACATTAATCATAGTAATATGAATAGTAAAAAGTTAATTTTAAATTTATGTTATACTGGTTATATATACATAACATAATTATAATGAAAGGGATAGTTTTTAGTAGAGTTCATGTATTTTAATAAATATTACGTTCTCAAATGAACCCCTTTTAATGCCCTTCTATAAAAAACAATAAAATTAATTTAATACATATTTAAATTTATTATTTTAGAAAATTATCTTCATTCTATGAATTTATAATGACTTAATTTAATTAGTGTGAAATTTTGTAATTTTTCTGAGAAACATCAATTTAAGATGAATAATGAAAAATACCGTATTTAAATTCAAAACTTCAATTTCACGTAATTTATTTATAATGTTAAAAAAATTTAAATTGGATTCAGAGATTAATCAGATCATACTATTATCAATTAATACGTTTTATTTCATTGAGATTAATTTCACATTGAAATAGAATATAAAAATATAGCTAAAATTTTAATATTTTTACTTTAGAAACCTCCATTGTTGACCCGACAACAAGATTAATTTAAAATTAATATTTCCTATTATTTGATTTAAATATAAAATAATGGATTCCATATTTTTAATAAGAACAATATATAATTTCTGATATGGTCATATTTATTCACCAAAATGATTAGGGAATGAAATAAAAATTAATTACATAAATTATAGTAAAATATTTCTTATCTAAGGACTAAACATTAAATGTATGACCCAAGTAGAAATAGACCCAATTCTGAAACACGTTAGATGAAAATTATATGGCCATTAATATTAAATTATTTATTTTTGTTTGATTATTATAATTTATTTAGGGTATATCTTGGGTACACTTACCTTGTATAAAAAAACCAATTCTGTCATTTCATTTCTTTATAAAAGGCCACCACTTATCCCTCAACTTCACACCTCTTACACTACATGGGCTCGAACAAGATCTTCCACATAAACTTCCCAAAATCCATCAGATCCTACTAGAATCCTTATCTTTATGAGAAGTCAATCCATGGAATCCTTTGGGAACAAACTGAAAGGAGTACCCTGATTAAGTGGTAACATTTTCTCTCAAGATAATTTATTTTATTTTCCTTCATCACCCATTAAAATCTATTTATTACATGGTTGTATGACAACACAAATACATTAAATATACAATTATGATTTTGTGAAATTGTTTCAGCCTACACTCTCCCAAAAATTCATAAAAAGGGTAATGGATATATTGTTTCTGTTTACGGAGAACTACCGCCTCATGGAATGATGATTGTCCATTTTCCCCATACAACCTATCAAGATGTAAATTATGATGGAAAATTTATTTTTATATGTTATAAATTATATTTATTATCTATTTAATATTCTTTATTTATTTAACAATACATATCTTTTTTACAATCTATTTGGTGTAATTATGATAATTTCATTTGAGGATGTGTTGACTACTCACCCTCAAAGAGATGTGATTTGTTCACACACTAAATGGATTGTATTAAAGAAGATATTTGTGAACATGTATGATATATATGAAATTATAATTCTACAATATTGATAATTTATAAATACATAAATTTAATCTTTTATCAATATTTCAAAATGACAATAAATACATAAACAACGTTCATGTGTACGTATGACTTACCTTCCCCATGAAAGGTGTATTACAATTTATACATATATATTATAGATATTATTATAATAAACTGAATATACATGGTATTTATATCATGGAATACATTATGGAATCATAATATATGTATAAGGACTGATGATATGAAAAATTATGAAACTACTAATTATCTTTGCAGATATTACCAAAAGTGAAACCTAATCATAGAATTGATATCAAGTGGGTAATATAAGTTCATGACCAAACCAAATATTTTATTATAAATTAGAGTATAATTATTTAGAAAAGGTTTATTAAATTTTTAATTTTATTAAAGATATTTTTAACAAGTACGATGGGAGTCATGACATAATGTAAGGGGATTTTTAATCACTTATTATATTAAAGAGATATATGTTTTAGTCACCACCCATTACTTATTCTTTGGCATGTGTACCAAAAATGGATCTATTAAATTATTCATATACATAAATATATTTTACTCATATATCCATTTTATGATCTATATCTCTTGGGGTTTATCAAAAGATACCAAATAGGTAAAACATCTTAGTGTCAATTTAAATTTTCGAGACTCCTGTTTTTTTATGCCCCATGATTAATTTTTGGGGTGTATAAGATAATATTTTACATTTTATATCATGAATATAATTGTTTTAATTATATTTTAAGCTTCGTGTAATTTTGATTCTTACATAGATCACTTGATTCAATATATCCTTGTGGTATGATTTTATTAAAACTATATCATCCCTTTTCAAGGATATTTATGATTATCGTTCAATTAATGAAATATCACGATCCATATCTCAAACAAACACATGAATTTTTGTCTCATTTTTTTATTCAACTTATCCTCATTCATTATTACAATTTTCTAATCTTTGGTACTCCAATATATTTTTTACATATAATATGACTATATTTGTATTCAGATGGAAATTTATTATAGTCAAAACGCATGTCATAAAAAGATATTTGAATCAAAATTTCAATGATAAATGATTTTTATAATTCATTTTTGTTTACAAAGATTCGATTATATGTTTTAAATTATATTTATGAATAAAAATGTTTAAAAAATGTTTCATATTTTAGAATTCACATTTTAATGTTTAATGTGTATTTCCCTCAAAAAAATATTTTTAAAATAACTATTAAAAATATTTCCCATCAATGAGAACATAATGTATTATTGTACATTCCTTAATAGGGAATGTATTCAATGCTTTAATTCATATTCTTTCAGGATATGGATTATTTTTTGAGGGAATGATTTTTAGGAAACCCATTTCTCATTCTTGGGTTATATGCTATTGAAGAACTATTATTTTAAGGGGTTATGTTTAAGATGGAATGATTATGAAACATATTTTTTTTATAAAAATTATGATATGATTATATGTTTATAATAAATATATCATTTAATGGGATATGATATGACTATTTATGATTTTATGCTACCGGTAAATAGGATTTAATTAAGATATTCATGAGACCTATATCATTCAACAATTCATTTGGTAAATATTTTTATCACAGGAGATAAAAATGAGTAGATTGGGAAATGAAATTGGTTCAGAATTACATGGATAAAAGAGGAAAAGAACCAAATTCATTATTATAGGTCTAGAATGGAGAGGGAAATCAGTTTAGTAATATAACGATTGAACGGGTTCTGAACACATTTTAGTAAAGTACATTGTCCATTAAGATGGTCCAGGTAGTAATTCATTGACTACTATATAACTTATTTTATATTCTTATGTTTCTACCACAATTCCATGTTTTATTCCTATGTTAAACATTCAAGGATTATGTTTTTTATTTCATTCTGAATCTTGTCCCATGAATGAGAAGTTATTATGTCATGGTTCATGTATATGATCATTGATATAACATGTATGATCTTCTATTTACATTATCATTTATTCATACACTTATGATAATGATTATTTTTAAATATATTCATATTTTGACCCTAATTGTACATTTTAGCTCACCCCTTTTAATGTTGCCCTCCCCAAGTAATGAAGATATGTGTCCTGAAAAACCTAGTTGGAGGTAATGTTTCTCACTAATTTAATAGTGTTTATGATTCAATGTTTCAAATGGAAATAGACTAGTATAGTCTAGTTGAATCTATTTGTATAATGTTTTAAGTATTCCCCAAATATATTTTAATGTTAATGTATGAAAAAGGATGGTCACTATAGTTTTTTTCAATCAATAAATAATTTCATACATAATATTCAACCAATCGTAGATAGTGCATATTATTCATATTTGTGTGATTGTATAGAGTCATATATTATTAACATTTTAGTTTACATTTTTTTATGTTGATAGGATTTTAATAAATGTAATTGTAAAAAGTGTATACTATTATAATAGGTAAATTGAAAATGATTAAGATAAATTTTAATTTATAAAATACATTTTGTAATTAAATGTTATTAATAGAGTAAAGTAATTTTTTGTAGAATAACTAGTTGTTTTTTGAATGACACTATGACGAAAAATTTTATAACATCAAAAGTTCATGAAATAAAATGTGATAAGCTTAGATGTAATAATTTCTATTTTTATTATCTTTCAAGATAATTTATTAATCGGATTCATTAGACATATAAGAGAACTGTAAATAAATTACAATAATTATTAGAAAAATAATGGAAATACAGTCTTAGATGAAATATTTTAATAGATAAAGGGTGAAGATATTGGAGAATTTTTAATATTGTTTTGCTAGTGGTTGTGAAAAAACGTTCAAAGGTTCATTGGAGTATACTGATATAACTAACCTTAAATGGATAAATATTTTTTTTTCTATATTAGATAATGAAAAAAATAATAGATAATTGTGATTAGGGGATAAAATATTTAACATTATAAATTATATACCTTTTTCAAAAGAAAAAAATATTAATTATGAAATTATTAATAGGGTTCAAGTTCGCTGGAATAGTGAAAATAATAATAAAATATAAAAGTATGGTGATATTATTGATGACTCGTATAATAATGTATATAAAACATATAAGGGTATCAAGGTATAATTATATGTGATTGAAACTCCACAATATATATATATATATATCTTTGTGTGTGTGTGGGTAATAATGTAAATTCAAAATTATCATGAATTATCAATAATAGTGATTCTAAAAATTAAAATGATAAAATTTATATTGGTAAGATAATTACTAATTTGAATTAAAATATTATATGTGTTACATCAAAAAACTATTAATTAAAAATATATTGAAAATTAATTAAAGCTTTCTTGTAAATTTAATAATTTAAGAGATAATATTTCACGGTTTTTTCAAAAGAAAGAAAATAATTATTTTAATTCTAACTAAATATAATTGAACTTAATTTACCATAGAAATTTTAAATATGAGTAGATGGCTAAAGAGTGTATTATTTATTGAGGATTTGAATTATGATATTATGATGAATTATGACCCTGAAATATTGAAAAACATATATGAAAAGTTCACTACTAGGTTGAATTTTTTTGAGAATATTTATACTCAACATAAATATCATAAAATTATTTCATATCATTGATGTAAAATCCTAAATTGATCATCATATTTAAAATTTATTTTGGGCAGAGAAAGGATTAATTTTTGAAAATGTGTTAAAAAGATAGAAATTAGAGTAGTGATTATTCATTGAATATGATTCCTTTACACAATGATTACAATATATTTATTTTAAAATAACTTCTCTCTGTAGATCATCTAATAACAATAAAAATCATTTTGATAAATTTTTTTATTTTATAATATATCTTGGTTTTAAGATTTCAACCAATAAATAAAATTACTCAAATGATTTGTGTACATATATAATATGATATTTTTAAATATAATTAGTCCCTAAATTTATTTATAGTTTTCTATAATCTTATATATAGTGGTATTTTTATATTTGTTTCATTATTTTTATAATATCTAATAAATTAGGGTTTCATTTTTATTTAAATAAAATTTAATTATATCACATGTTCATTTTTTTCTTTTATTGTTAACATATTTTATGAATGTGTTTTTATGAATTTTCTAGAACTAAATTTTAAATAATAATATCATGCTATTAATATGGTATAAAAATTTTTGGATTCTTATTTACATTTTAATATTATATTTTTATTCTATATTTATCTAACCTTAATTTCCCTTGTGTACTAGTAATTTGTTTAATGATAGATTTGAATTAATTTTTAAATGATCATGATTTATTAAAAATGGTGTTATGAAACCTTAAATGTTGATAAAAATAAAATTTATTTTTTTCATAGGGTTATCTACATTGGGTATTGGATATTTAAATGTTGTTCAATGAGTCAGTTGAATTTGAAATTAGAAACTATCCGTAAACCCTTCAAATACCCTTTTTGACTGTAATTTTTTATGTTTACGTTGTGATGTATTATCATATTTTAGTCTCTATTTTTTTATGGTCTTATAGAATAACCATGTAAAATTTTTATTTGGGAGGTCTTCTATAAATGGATAGTTTGTCATTATTTTTAAGATTAGCATTAATACTTACTAAACATGTTTTTTCTCATGTTTTTCATAATATTTTCCTCCTTATAGAATAAAATTTTATTTATATCCTTATATTATTTATGATTTTTATGGTATATGATTTCATTGAATCATAGGAATTAAAAATATTTATAATAAAAACATGTGGAGTTGAATTTCCTCATAAAATGTTAGATTTTTTTAATAACTTGGGAGGTACATATTGTAGTAAAATAAATGTTTTTATAACACAATAATTAAAAGATAATATTTAAATTTTTAAGATAATAGTGGAATATAGTGTTTTCTAAGATAAATGAATCATTAATAATATAAATTATTTATAAATAGAAGGATGTATAGATATTCATCATGATCAACCAATTAATTATATTATGAACGTTGATAAGGAAAAAATAATGATTCAATAAGTTAATATATTATATAACTTATTCAATATGATTAAATTTATTTTTTAAATTTTATTTCTTGAATATGGTGATGCATTTTTTTAGAATAGCGAGGTAAAAAAATAAAAAAATTCAAAGGATTTGGAATAATGTCTTCATAATATTACATTATAATAGGTATTAAATGTTATTTTTGATACTGAGTGAGTCAAAAGAAACACCATAAAATCAAAGCAACATAAAATATTAATCTTTAATATGATTATTTAAAAAAATAATCTGTTAAAATCAGAATTTATGTTTTCCCTTCAATTAATGTTTTCAATGAGAAAAAATGGTTGCAAAGTAATAGAGTATGGAAATGAAAGATTGAATTCATCATATTCCTCCTCAAAAATACTATATTAACAAGTCATAAATTAAATTATTTTTATGAAAAGTAGAGTGATTTTAATCATGAGATGGTTGAGGTACCTATAATTTATCAAAGAAAAATAGTCATAAAAAATTTTGTTTTAATTTTTAATGATGATTCATTCGTATTATAATTGATGTTATTGGTTAGAATAGTTTTATGAAAAAATAATGTTTAATATTATTATAATGGATTCACCAGAATATATTTCTTAAATTTTAATAGATAATCCTACAATAATTCAGTTACATTTTATGAAAAGAATATTTTTTTATGATTTTTGGATTAATCATTAATTTTAATTGAGTCAAGATTTTAATTTAATGGTTTTCTATGAAAATTTCCCTCCTCCAACAGTATAAGATTTATCCTTGGATTGGGAATAGATAATAGAAAAATACCCTCATAAACCTTTTCAATCTTATGATGAATCTAGATATTCTATGCCATTGTTTTTTTCTTTGGAATAATATTCAATGTAATTAAAATTAAGAGGCTCCAATTTCATTGAAAGTTCAATTATTGATGATGTCATCAATATAAATGATGATGGTCATCTAGATATAGGAAAAATATTAAAAGATGTTATTGGATACATTGAATAAAATAAAAAAACTAAATGTATTTTAGTACGATAATCTAACTGTTGGATTAATTTTATTCAATATAAATAATATTTAGCTTCAAAGAGATTTAGTAAATATTGATAAGGGATAATCTATGATATGATATTCAATATTTATTATAAGATGTAAATGGAAAAGAAATCACCATTAAATTGAAATTTATTTGTTGCATAAGATATGTAACATCATCATTATCGTTTAGAAGCATCATTGAATGAAAAATAAAATGAATATAAGGGTCACTGATATTTAGAATATTGTTACTTTTAATCATGTACATGGTTATAATGTATATTTAAAAATAAATGAGGTGATATTCATAGAGAATATAGGAATATATGTTTTAATATTTTGAAAGGTTCTATTTGTGTAATAAAGATAACGAAAAATATATTAATTATTTGATGGATCAAAATGCAAGAAAGATAATATATATTAATTTGTTAAAAAATGAATTTTAATATAGGATACATTAAGAAAATAGATTAAAATACATAGTGGTTGAAACAATGTTATGAGATTGATATTAAAAAATCCTTAAAATTATTATTTTTTGGATTTTCAATGATATTGAAAACATTGAATTTTTTATTTTCTGTAAAATTTATTTCCTATAGGAATTATATAATCTGTATTGATGAATACATTTGGGTAAAAAAAATTATATAGGGAGAGTACTATTTTTACCCATTATCTGTAAATTATTTAAAAATTTATCTAATTGAATATTTTTAATTACATGTATTCTATTTTCATATCAAAATAGTAATGAATGTTTGGGTGGATATTTTTTCCCTATTGAATGATTTTTTCTTCTAGATTCCACAATACAGATAAATTAAATTTCATTATAAATGGGATAATTTGGACGATTTATAGATGTAAAAAACTATATGGACAATATCAAATAAATTAAGAGATATAACATTTTCATTTATTATTCATCAATTTTTTCATGTCTAGGGTTTTGATAAATGGAGAGACTGTTCAGTAAATATAATATATTTTATTTGGTTTTGAATTTAAAAATTAAATTCTTGTCTTAATTTAGTTTATCTTGATGTTTTTCACAAAACATTATTTGTATGTACTTATAATAAATGAATATTTATGTTCCATTGAATATTATTCCATATTTTAAAAGAAATGTCTCAAAAAATAAAATTCTGAGATAAAGATGAAGAAAAAGAATATTTTTTAGTAGATCATGAAAATATCTACATAATTTACTTGAAAATATACCCTAGTATCATGAATTTATATCATTAATGTTACTTACTAAATACATTTTAAAGAAATATTGAAGATTTATGGAGAGGATGATTCATGAAAACATGATTCATTAATATAATAATATGATTTTTTTGGGAATCTTTTCATTGTTTTTTTTTTGTGTTTTTATATATTTTTTATTGTTTTTTTATTTTTTTCATTCGAATCAGGTTGGTTGAGGATCATATTGTTTTTATAATTGGGAACTTTCCAATCCATTTAAGCCAAAGGATTCTAAAAATTAAATCATTGATTTTTATGATCCATAGTGATTGAGGGATTATAGGTGTGTAATATAGAGTTATTTCTTATTGATTAGATCAAGGGATTATATATGGATTGGAAAATCACTTTTGATAGTTTTAAAATCAAGTTAATTATATGATGGAAGTTGGATACCAATGATGGTGTTTTATAATTCACCTTATACATTGGATACAAATATTCATTACAATAATTTCATGTAATGGACTGTGATGATTGATATATTTAACCTCTATATTTTTTAAAAAATTTAATTGTGATTATTAAATTCATTTATTGAATTTTCTAATTTGTATAGTATTTATTCCAGTAGTTAAATTTATGTAGTTTCTAATTTTATGATTTGTGACATAATTATTAATTGATTTTTTTGATTAAATATAGACCTTCTTATACTATAAATTACATACTTTATTATGATTATTTATTGGTAGATATATTTCTTAATTGGGTGAGAATAATGTTGTTTAATATACCACAAGAAGTAAAATCATTATGTGCATGATGTTGTATGATGAGACACTTTAACATGGTTGTTATGTATTTGGATTATAGTATTATATGATATAACTAGAATCACCATCCATAATAAAAATATAGTGATAATTAAAAATTTAATACCCATACTACCATTATTAATTGATATTGAATATATTATATAGTAGTTCAAACCTTAGATATTAAATAATGAAATATAACTATGAATTTAAAAACTTTAAATATTTTTAGAATTTTTAAAATGAAATTGTAATATTTGTTTTCCATTTTAGGGTCTATATGTCACACACACACAGATATATATATATATATATATATATATATATATATTAGTTTATTCAACATTAAAATTCATTACAATATATAGTTCATGGACACCTCTTAGAAATCATCAAACCAATAGAATCATAATTCTCTCTATTGAGTTTATTGATTTAGTAAAACATTCTAGAAAACCGTGAATACACGGAAATATTACTAATTTGCTAGAGGATTTTGAAAATCAATGAATTCCCTTGGGTTTAAGATTCTGGTAGCTATTTATCAATGTTATTGGCAAAATAATTATGAGAACATCAAAGGCTATATTAAATATTGTGAGGTTTGTAATTATATCTCATTGTATATTTTTTTATAATATATATATATGTATATATATTATTCTTAATATTGTTTTAGAGTTATTCATTAAATTTTTGGGATGTTATTCATCCCTCTATATCTATTTAAACTAATAAAACAATATTTTTTATTTATAATATTATATTATTTATAAATTGGTTTGAAATAAATTATTCAATTAACAAAAATTAAATATCATACTACATAAGATTGACTAAATATTGAGGGTATCATCAAATATGTTTATAAGGTCCTCAATATCAGTTATCATGATTGTGAATTTATTTTCATGGTCCTTGAGATTTATTTATTGATTATGTAATTATGAATATGGATATATTTCTCAAATTAGTAATTAAATATAAACACTATCTCTCTTTCAAATGACGAAAATAAAACCATAGGTTGTGTTCAGAAAATTTTCAATGAATCAAAATTACTAATTGTGAATTTTGGCCTTACATTTCTATTAAAATCCATATATATATATTCATATTCATCCAATAATTTCATGAATATTATCTTTCATCTTATTGTTAAACTTCAGTTTTGATATGAAATTGATTATTTTGGTTTATAGAGTTTATGGTGAAAATATTAATTTTTGGTGTATAATGAAGAGGATAATGGTTTTCTACATTATTAATATAACCATTTATAATGTCCCTAGTCTAAAAAATGAACAAATAGCATTGTATTTTAAAGTTAATCGTTACCATAACCAAATTAGATTACATTGAATCTTAGTTTTCTTTCATACAATGGTAATAAATTTTGGGGTCACAATTAGCCTTACCATGTGATCTATCCATGTATATCATGAATTATTATAGATAATATTCTCTTAAAACACATTTCGAATACATAAATCGTCATATCAACTCTCTTATTGATTTGTTTTATTCGAGTACCTCAACCGGAGGAAGATTTGTCATTTCCCTTAGTGGACAATGGGATTCTTTAATGGATTAATCGAACCATCATAGAATCAATGATTAGGATATGTTTAATTATTCATTTTTAGTCTATCATCACCTCTCACATAATGATTATATATAATTAAAATATTGAGTTTATTATCTATAATTATGAATAATTTTGATCATATTTATGTATTGCATTCATTATTATTATTAATGGAATGATAAATTTCAACAATATCATTTCATGATTTTTGAATATTAGATATTATTCTAACTTTGGGATTGTGTAATATTCTCTAATATATTATATGAAATGCAATATTTATTAATTTTTTATTTTATTTAATATAACATTTTATGAATTTCAGAAAATATTTACAATTCTATATCTAAGAAAAAAATAATTTTATCAGTAAAATTATATTTTTAATAAAATTGAGTATTTTAAAAAAAATCATAATTTAAAATATAAATTGATATATGAAAATATTGATTTACATATAATTAAATAATATTTAACATATATTTATTAATGAATTTAAATAATATACTTTTTATTATTATATTTTAATTAAATAAAATTTCTTAAGGGTTATTCATTGAATTATGAGTTGATATTAATTTCATAAAATCTTGGAATATTTTCATTATATGATTTTCATAAATTATTCATATAAATGGATGGATAGAAGTTTATTTTTGAACTGTAATTAATAAATATTAACATAATCTATGTATATGTGAGGTCAAAATGAATTAGTTTATGTTTTTTCAGTCCACTATGTTTCATGTATAGGGATATGTGGCCTCGATAAGATGAATTATGATAAGAAATTGACAAAATATCTAGGCTTGAGGATAGACTCACACAATTGGGTATTCTTCTAACATATGATTAATTTTCATACCCATTTAAATCATGATAACCATATATATATATATATTAATAAAATGATTTTTCTCTAATTTATCTTCAGATAGATTAATACAAGAATTTAATTTTTGTGAAACTTGTAGTTTCTACTGAAACGGGGAATATTGAAATTTTACACAAATTTTGATAAGGGGATCAATTTCTGTTATTTTTCTTAATGAAAATTATTCCAAATTTTTGTTTGGTAGGGAAATAGTTCTAATGAATTATATAAATTAAAACATTATAGTATTTTTTTTAAAATTTTTTCTTTCTTTCACAATTAATGTTTCGGTTTGAAAGGATTAAATAAATGAAATTGTTTTTAAAATAATTATATATCTTCATGATTTAAGTGAATTATAGAAAAAATTACTATCACATGTACCCATAAATTATTTATGGGGGAACCATACTAGGATTTTAATCACAACCAATATCATACTAATAAAATAATTTATTTTTTATTAAATATTAGAAATGATTAATGATCCATGTAAAAAAATATCATAGAGGAAACCTAATTTAGAATATAATTAAATTTTTTACAGATAATAGTGTCGAAATAAAACATTAATGATAGCTAATAATTTTCTAAAAAAATTTCTTGGTTCTCCTGGACATGCAAGGGAGTGTATTTTTATTTTAAATGATTGTGGGAAATTTTATAACAGTAAATAAACAAATTTAACATAATTGATATTCAATCACAATTATTATATGAACTATGTATTTATAAAATAAAATTATTTTATCACAAATAATTTCTAATAATGTATGATAATATATATATATATATATATATATATATATATTAGATTGTGTATGTGTGGAAAAATTACCATCAATCAGAATTTCTGCAAATTGAAATTTTTATATTTCCAAAACACATTTGAGGAAAATGTTAGAAACCAATGAACACTTTTAAAGAAAAGTGATAAACCATACATGAATTAAAAACATATCACATTGAAACACCATAAACCAAAACCATAAAAAACTATAAGAATAAGCTACATATCATAATAATAATACCCAACACCAAATACATCATATGTATCCGCCTTTGTTGTGGTTAATTCCCACTCAGTATTCTGGTTGTACTACAACTATAGATTGGTATACTTCGGTTGCTCCCATTAGGGCGGTTTTAGGTATGGATGATAAAATGAAAAATATTTTTTTAAGTGTGAGTGGAACCTCGTTTTCTGTCTTGGAAGAAGACTAGGTCTTAATCAGCTTTGGTAGGTAAGAATAATCTTTCCTCATCCTTATCCCTGAAGTTGTATACATAATTCTTTCATATTCCTGAATCTTATTTATCCTTTTTTGATCAATATCACTCTATGAAGGTCTGGAAATACCACTAAAATTTTCATTATAATTCATAGAGAAATATATTATATTATTAATGATATGAATAGAATTTTTACCCTTGACTCCCTCTTTATTTCAAATAAATTGTTGGTTCATATTAGTATCTATCGGAACAAGACACCGCACCACATTTTCATATCCATCAAGGACTGCTTGCCCTTAAAAAAATCTTCAACTATTTTCAGCTGATTTTTAGACATATAATTCATGCTAACATCTCTGTGATTTTTATTTTTACCTGAGCATGTTTCCATTGGTTTGGTTAATAGGCAGTAGTCATGCGCCCCCTTCCTTTCTTCCTCTTTAGGATCTTCCCCTCCTCAGGATCCAAAAAAACTCTGGCATTCTCCTCAAACTTCCCACCTTTTAAATTGCTTATATCACGATCATAGGCCATCTCTAATGAAAAAACCTTTGATCCCATGAATACAAAATAGTTTTTGAGTATGTATACCATCCCAAACTGATCCATGCCCTAATGATTACTACCTTGTGAACCTGAAGTAGAGGAAATATACTTAATGGTGATCTTGGGTTAATTCACCAATCACTCTATCCAAATAACAATTTATTTTCCACGTAAACTCCAAAATTTATATTGCCTCTCCTCAACACGCGCTGCTATTGTTTTACCACTATCCCAGTTCCTCAAATCATCCTTGTTCTGATTAAAGACACCTGACACTGAGGGTTCAACACCCTTCCTTTCCAACGGCTAAAGCAACATCATACTGCCTATTTTCTTTTTTTCATCTCTGAATTCTTCTCCTGGTGACCACCCCATCTCCATTTATCACTCACATGACCCATATTCCAACAAGAATAGCATAAATCCACCCTATGTCATAGAATTTTTTTTTGATTACACCAGATTTGCTCATCGGCATCAATCCGAACATATTTAACAAGAGCTCTCGACACCTCAACCTCCATAATCATTTGTGGATTGGTTATATGACCAACTATAGTGGTATGTGAATCAACAAAATGAAAAATACCAACCACATTCCCTACTAGGAACTTAATAGAAGGATTCTGAAATGGAAGAGTCACAAGAGGAAGGCTTACCCAAATCAGAACAATTGGAGAGTCACAATTTAGGTAGAAAACATAGCTCCAAATAGACAGATAGAAACCGCAGTCACCGAACATCCTGGTTTCACATAAAAGATCACAAATAAGATCCTCTATCGAAGAACATTGCGCCATCAAATTCTTCTTGTCTAACAGACTGAAAACAACCCAATCGTGAAGCCCTCAAAAATCAAAGATGAACCTATTGAAGTCATCCACCGATGCATTTTTTCTCCTAAATTTTCAAACCAGAGATAGTTTAAAGAATATCCCTACATCCATAAACATCAAATCCAAAAATGGAATCACTAGAGTGCCATCTCGATAAACTAGGGACCTTCAAATCCTTATTAATCGAAGGGATCCTCAGAATCAAATCAGGATTGGTGAAAGGATTGAATATGCGTAAACAAATACTCGATGACCAATATATGATATTCAGAATACAATTGTAGTTATTTTTGAATATTTCATGAGATTTTTTTGTAATTATTACCTTCAAAAAGTGAATAGAAATATTTTTTTGAGAATTTATTTTTTATTGTTCATTCAATATTTATTTAGTTTTATTTTAATAATTTAATGACATGGGTTTAATAAAAATTTTAATTTCTATAAATTATTTTATTAAATTTTTTATAACAATACAGTGTAAATAATAGAATAAATAAATAAAATTACCTTATTTTTCTAAGATAAATATACTACTTGTTAATCATTAATATTATACTCTATTAATAAAATTTATGAAAATAAATATATTTAATAGAAAAAACGATAACTGAAATATAATTTAAAATTTTAATAATTTACTAAATGCATATAACATGATAATAAATATCCATAATTCAATTCAATATAATTATAATAAAAATATATTCTTTTTTATTAATTAGAAAAAAATATCATTAAAATTGTAATTTGTAAAAAATGTTATATAGTTTTTATTTAAATGCAAGAATATAAAAAAGGATATGATAAATTAATGATAAATTTCATTATTTATGAAATTTGATAATTGAAAATTTAATTATAAACTGTAAATTAAATTAAAAATAAATATTAATATATAGTTGAATTTAATTCTTATTTAATGATAGTAGGATTAAATATTTTTTTATACTAATTTGATTGATGTTAGAACTGATATCATTTATAAATTGAACAATTTTAAGTTTACAAATCCACCATTAAAGGATGAGATCAAATGTTATATTCAGTCCATTAAGTGTGATAGTGTTGTAAGACCTAGTTATTTTGTTAAAAAATACATTTTTTGTGACATCATACAAATTGAGGTTATCAAATATATAAAATAAACATTTTTTTCTTTATTAAATTCATTTTTAAGATTAATATATGAACACTGTTTTTAGAGAAAAACAAAACATTTCAATGATGTTAAGGAAATTTAAAAAATTTATACTAGAAAAATGATTCCAAAACACAATATCAAAATGAGTAAAAAAGGCTTGAGATGATATTCTATGATAGAATCACTTTTTATCAATTAGGTTGTGTATATTGAAGAAATATTCAAGAACGTCTATTTTTTCACAATGTATTAATTTCCTCTGTATTAAATAAAAAATGGATATTTTCATTTATATAGTATATTTACAAACACTTTGAAACCATTAATTTAGATTTCAAAATTATTGTTCAAAAAAGATATGGCCCATACCCAATATTTTAAAAATTGATCACATACTATTTATTAATTTTTAAACTATCAGTATTCATTAATGGTTCCACGAATAGAAAATTTATCTATATCGGATGGGTAAAATGGGTGATCCTCTCCTAGGAATTTACTTTTTTATTATTGATGATAAATTATATTTGTGAATCATTTTCCATATTCAAACTGATAAATATACACTAATTAAAATTGGAAATGATCTATTTTATCTATTAATCTATTTTTTATAATAGTTATTCTCTTATTTGGAGAGTTTAGCATGTATATTTTTTTTATCCTTGAATGAATGTATTAAATACTATGATGGTGAAGTAGTCTAATGTGTAAAAATCATAGAATAATTTATTTTTTGGGAAAAGATCATTATAAATTTGGAAAAAATTAATTATTATAATTCATAATTCCAATAAATTCATTATATAGTTTACATTTGTTGGTAGTCCCCATTTCTATCATAAATATAAATATGAATTTCAAGAGTGAATTTTTTCAATTTTAAATGAAAATGATCAAACTAGAAATGTAGATATATTTCAAAATTCCTAAATAATTTTTCAAATTACTTATCTATTTTATGTTAGTTTATTCATTCAAATTTTATAAATGAAAAAAATATTTTAATTTAAATTATTCTATTATTATATCATGAAATTTAATATTGGCTCTGAATATATGAAAATAAATTTAATAAAAATCTCATGGATGGAATATATATGAGTAATGGGAATGGGAGGAATTTGTGTGGAGAAATTATGAAATTCGTTGAGCACCTTAAAACTAAATTCCCATGGACAATGCTTACTATAAGAAAAAATTGTACTTTTATTAAGATCTATATTCATGAATATTCTAAATTATATAAATGAATTCTATATTTTTACTATTTTGTTTTATATTTTTGAATAATCATTATCAAATTTTATTCTTTTTTAGAAGTGAAACATTAGAAGAGAATTTAACTTAGCCTGCTATTCAACTAAATTTCTTGAAAGAACGATAATGAAATTGGTCATGGATCAACATCACATGGTGGAAAAAGGATTTGTGAAAATAAAAATCATTTGTATGGACTAATAATTAATATTTTATAATATAATATCCTATATTTATAAATTTAAATTAATTGATAATGATAAACTAAACTTTATATTGAATTCCTTAGGGAGTATGAGGAATATAGACGTATACATTTCAAAATGTGACAATAATTATTAGGATCAAATTCTGGTAAGGACCATTAAAAAAATATTTACATCTCAATGAATATATATAATATTTTAATTCTTTTGAAGAAAATTATTTCAGTTAATGAACAGTTATAGGAAGCCTATATTTTTATATTTTCAATACTTTTTTCATTAATGGAGGCTATGAATCTATAAAAAATATATTTACTAAATGGGTTTCCATATGTATCATCCTATCTATATATAACATATTTTTTTAACTACCAATACAGACAAGATGAAATTCAGTCTTTCAAAAATCAGTCATTCATGTTTCTATTTTATTGATTTCCTCCCACGTTCACAATCACTATGTTGTGTCTGACCAAAGAAGTCAGTGTTTAAACTTAGTCATGACTCATTGTATTCCCTAAGATGTTGAATCATGTAACTATAATTATTATATTTTCCTTTCCAAGACATAGAACCATTAAGTCATATTGGATACTTTGAATTGGATTTAGAGTGGTTCAAGTGTGGCTTATAATTACTCATACAATGTCATATATATGATAATTTAATCATTCAATAAGGGAATACTAATTTCAATAAAAAAGGAAATTATAATAAATAAACCATTTCAATTTATTATTCTTAATTTGACACTGTATATTGACTTTTCCAACATCATCCATTTCTATATAAATCTTTTTATTGTATCTCATATAGGCATTAATCAATCAGTGGAGTGAATCTAGAAAATTTCAAACAATGTGTAATCATAAAAAAATAGGGGGTTTCCTCCCCCAATGAATTTTATAAAATTAAATACAATGAATCCATGGGGTATTCCAAAATTAATTCCAAACCATGTATCCCCATGAATTCAAGAGTTTTCCCCAATTCGCTCAAATTCCTTTTTTATCTCTATTATAATAGGTGTTACAAAAAGAATTAAAAACCATATTTTATAAAAAATCAAATGGGGTTTTCACAAAATTATATTAAGGGATTAATAAAAAATAAGGAAAATTGAATATTTAGTTATAATGTATTTAATATAATATTAAATGGGTTTCTCATCATAAATATAATGCTCCAATCTATTAATATACTTATTTTATCATGATCTATTCATACCTGGACATTTATTTTCTATTGGGAAACCCTACTATTTGACTGGTAATAAAACATTTAATTTTCCATGTAAATTACACCCCATCGATGGATAACATTTTGGTTTTAAATCCAATATACTATATATATTTTTACTATAGTTTGAGTTTGATAATGAAATTTAACATAAGATTTATTCATAAATTTCATGTCATGAGCATTGTGTGTCGACACTAATAAAAATCAAACACATAGTGAAACAAAAAAATAATTTAATGGATGGATTATAGAACATAAAACTTATATTCATATATGTGGAAGTAAAAGCCCATGATTTAATAGGAATTTCCTTTTATTTGTATTTTCTATTGGATAGATTTTTTTAACCGCAACCACGAGCCTATATTAACACATGATATAGTATACCGGTACAAACTAGCCATTGGATTGGCTAGTGTGAACAATATTAATCATATTATGATATATATATATATATATATATTCATTAAAGTAAATTTATTATTTATATCTCATGAAATAATGATTAATTTTTTAATAAAATCATGTAATGAATAAGAGACACTATTTTTGAAGATAATTTGTTTTAATATGTTATATATTTTTATCATAGAAATATATATTTATCTTTATTTTAAAATGAAATCAATGAAATTTATAGATTATATATATTAATAAAATTTAAATAATTCATTAATTAGTTGTCAAATGGTTTGGATTGGAGAATAAGGCAACAAATGGTAAAAAATGATTATTAGGAAAACTATTTTTATATTCACAAACATTTATAACTTAATATTTAAAATTAATCATTAATTACGAAATAAAAATATTAATTTATATATTATGTATCCACTCATATATTTCAAAAATAAATTTATAGTTTTTACATGGCATTTAGTGATATTAAATTTTATTTTATTTAAAAAATAAAATTTTGCAGATATAGGTTTTCATTGCATTGTGGGATATTATTTTAATATCAATATCAACATATTTTATAAAATGAATTTGATTAAAAAGATTAAATATTTAAAATAATTCTTTCAAATTTTATTAATGAGTTGAATTTTATTTTTTCATAATGCAGTCTTAAAATTGTAAAAATTTATTACCATAGAATAAGATTACACAATTTTACCCCGGTGGAACTAGTGGTTACAGAAATAGATAAGGGTAAGATTTCCATATAGATTTTTCCAATTTCTTTTTTATTGAGATATTTGATTCTTTTAATATCCTAAAATATAGTACTTTTCTATATTTCATTATAATAGTCATGATATACATGATTTATATTTTTATCTTTTATGTAATTGAATGTGTGTCATCTCTCTCGCTTTTCAAAGGAATCCACCTCTATTAAATTATTTAAATATTTGGAACCACTTATATCATCCTATAACTACAAAAATTCATTCCTAACATCCCAAACCATGTATTATAGGTCTTGGATTGATTAAACTACCACCATTTAATAGAATAATGTGTATGGAAAATGAAGATTCATAATGAAAATCTTAAATTATTAACTATGTAATTTCATTATTATTTCATTTTACACAGTATAGAAATATTTTATATCCATAAAAACATGATTAATATAGTATATGTGTTATAATTATTTGTTTTTATGAAGATTTAACATCTTCTTATCTTTTTTTTATTCAAATGGGAAATTAAATTATCACACATGTGTATGTGTGTACTACTTTCTCCACACATCGTTATGTTTTATTTTCCATTAAAACCATACATACATATTTATAATAAATAATTTTTAAAATATTAGATATTTATGATTTAATATTTTTTCCCTATAATGAATAAATATTATATATACTGTTATTTTTTCCTTTCAATAAAAATTTAAAATATATTTTATGTGAACGTATGAATTATTATCTCCTTGAAAGGTGTATTCCATTCTTAAACCAATAAAATTTAAATTTTAATTAAATATTTATATGATGAATATATCTTATTTTTATATAATTATTATAATATTTGGAGCTATGGAACTATCATGAAATTTCAAGGATTGGATTGAGTGATCTGAAATATGAATGGAAAATGAAACAGATAACACCAAAAAATGATGGTTTTAGTAAATATTTATGAATATAATTATAATGAAATATTATAAATGGATTAGATATTATTTTAAAATTATTAATATGGATCTATAATATTATTTTAATTAAATTCAATTTATTATACAGTTGGTCAAGGTCATTATTATATAAACAAGAATTAAAGTAATGGTTTTTATGTCAAAATCTCATTTTTTTCAAGGAAATTTATAACTAAACGTATATTGAAGAAATAATATATTATATTTTTTAAAAATCTCATGAAATTTAATCAACAATTTTTTTTCCTAAAAATTTCATGTTTTATATTAATTTAATTATATTTATTAACTCAATATATTGAAGCTGTTTTTTTTATAAAACCCCAATTTTTTCTCTCTTTAATAGAGAATTTATTATTCTTTATTTGAATACAATCATAAAATTGTTTTCAAGAATATATTTCTTATCAAAAAATAATTTTTAATGTAAAATTTAATGTCATTTTTCATTCTATCATGATTTCTCATGTATTTGAATCTTCATTAATTTATTAAAAATTTCATTTCAATTAAATTATTTACATATAATATTATAAATTTTTAAATTTTTAATAAATTATTTTAGAATTAAAGATTATTATCTGGACGAAATGTACATATAATATTTTCATGGAATTTTAATTTTATGATAATATCCATTGATCATAAATTTAATAACTAAGGATTTGTTCACATACCATCAAAAATTATATTTCATAATATTCTTTTATGATTATAGTGATGATATATTGTTTAATATTTTAGCCTTTTCATCATGTAAAACTATAAGGAAATGATAATTTTCATCACAATCTTGTAGTTTACGCATGAATGTATTATGATTTTATGATTGGTGGTTTTTTTATATCCCTACAATTAAATGAAAAGTTATTTTTGTTTTATGAGATAAATAAATTGATGATTTTTTTTACTAAGACAATAAGTAGTACATAAGTGGATAACCTAAGACACATCAGTGTACATGATAGGTTATCAGAATCCAAAATTAGGAACACATATGTTCAGAAAATGCATAACATGTCATGAATGACTTAGTAGGTATACATGGAATAATATTTTATTGTTATTATTCCACACAATATGTCATCCAGTTAGTGTATGATTAATTAAATTTTCTTCCCATGGTTCATGTTCAATGATTTCTATATAAATCGAGTCACAGAAACTATAATACCATATATTTTGACTCATTATTATGAAATGTGAAAAATGTGGTATGATTTTAATATTATAAGATAATTTAATCATTCCCTTATACTCATGTTATTATTAAATGATCATTGATATTTTCATTTTACTATTAATGATCATATGATCTCATTTTCTATTATGTTTCCATTTCTTTATGATGTTAATGATGGTTTTAATTTTTTTATATCATATAATGTATCTTATTGTGATATACTATGTGGGATATGATATAAATATTTTATGTATTAGTCATTTATGTTTCCATGATTCCAAATACTCGAAATCATTATTTTTCAAGCTTCAATAATAATGATATATAATTAATATTCACATAATAATATAAAATATTAATGTATGGGAAACTTGCGTTTCAGTAGTTCATATCAATGAAAGGATAAGTTGTTTCTTGGAAATGAGGATGAGGACTATTAAGATGAAAATTATTTTTGTTAAAAACATAATAGTTAGTAAGTAATGTATTATGGTTTTCTTTAAATTACACACATATCCGATAAATGGCTTGTGGAAGCTTCTATGACAGAAATATACCTATGGGTAATAATATTGAATAGGTAAGATTAGTTATCAACTAGATCGTAACAAGTTCATTATGAGTGGGCATACGAACAAACACCTCGATATAATAACCATAGTAATATTCTTTTGTTAATTCAAATTTTCATAATGACCAATTATAATGAATTTTAATATATTGTTAGCTTGAATGGCATAGGTTAAATTTATGTTGTTGTTGATTGAATATAAAGTTTTATTAATTAGTTATCATATAAATTGTTTTCATGATTATATTGCATATCTTAATTATAATTGTTTCTCCCACTATAATATTTAGTTTTACTCAATGTATGGAACTAGATTAAAGAATGATAACATTGAATATGATATAAAATAAATCAATTTTCCATAAAATAAAATGATCTAGGTGATATATTCAACATTATTAGTAATATAATATCACAAGTATGTGAAGACAATAATCATGATGATATTCCTAATGATAAAATTATGGAACCAAGATTAGATGATTAATTTATGATGAAATATTCATATTGTAATATTTTGTATGAGAATAGAGTAATTCATGTGAAATTTATTGTTACCACTGAAAATATATTTTACATTACACATGGTTTGGAGGATGAAAAATTTATTTTGGATACTTATCATATTAACGGTGAACCAGATCAATAGAGGAAACTAATTTAAAATATAGAGGAACATAGAGAAATTAATTTTATACTGTCGGTTGATTTTGGAAATTTTTTTTTAAAAGTTTATTCCAATTTTTTATAAAATGATAATGGAGAAGTAATTCTACGATCGAAATAAATATGACTATTAATCAATTAGTAACTATTAGATTAATTTTACAGGAAAATAAAGGTATGATTAAGTTATCATTATCTGATATAATAATATGATTTCTCAAATCTTCAATGGATTTTAACAAATTCTATATAAAAAAATATTTTAATATTTTTTAGTATATATAAAAAATCGATCTATGTATTCTTGGCATATAAATGTTTTATAAACTCAACCATCGACCCATGGTTTGGATATGTAAGGAATGATTAAATTAAAATGATGTAATTATAATAATAACCTCATTAAAAGAATATGTGTATTTCTTTTTGAAAGATTTGTTGAAATGAATATTGCAGATATTATGTTGAGTGGTTTTTAAAATGTTATAATTGTTTAATAGATGGGCATCATGAAATTCAATTCCATTGTTATGGGAATAAGATAAATTATAACGTGATTGGAGATAAATACCTAGAGAATACACCTTCCACAATTCATTGTTTCAAATGAATGGAGTGTTTTATATATTATATCCAACGATCGAATCAGAGGGTTAATTAAGATTATTGATGATAGAAACAATTAATCTCTACGGACATGGGGGAATTTTATATGACCACTATTTCGGAAGTGCAGTATGGTAAAAATATGGTGATTGGTGGACTTACCATCCACTGTAAAACTGCTATTGTCTTATTAGTTTATTGATTTAATGAATATTTTATATCTAATATATTTTTTGGGGTATCTTATTACCACCCCATTAATTTAATGCTTAATTAGTATTCATAAATTTTAATTTTATAATGATTACATTAAAAGTATATATATCAACTATGATAAAATTTTATAGGTATGAGAATCCTAAAAATATCATTACTTTTCTATTAGATTAATGTTTTTGGTATGTATTAGTTTCCGTAACATAATTTTCTTTTCAATTATTTGTGAATGGATGTAAAATTTTATATTTTCAACCAACCTATAATCTATTATTTGTACAAGGTTGAATATGGAAATCTAATAGTAATCTCATCCACAGTATAGGTATTTATTCTTATTCAAAGGGAGTATTTATCTCCTATGTTTGGTGTTAAGATAAACATAATTGTTAAACCTATTATGTGAAATATTTTTATACCTTTCCAAAATAATTTCATTTGTTCATATGAATGAATAAGGTGATTTTTTAATTAAACTCATACATGGTTACACTCATCCATCATATACTTCATATTAAAATACCTAAATTGAGTTTCATGAATTAAAGAAGAATATCTAGAAGAATATTGGGAAGGCGCTCTATTGGATAATTACACCACCAAGGGGGTGTAACAATTAATTTTTTAATTTTAATGTTGGATCATTGTAACTATTAAATGATCATCGAGAACATAAAAAGACCAAAATCAAGAATATATATCCTCTTGTAGGTATTTATTATTTATTATATCAAATACAAGGTTGAAAATGTTTTCCCATGATTGATTTACATTCTATAAAATGCCAATTACGGGTCAAATGTGAATAGATACCCTTAAAATCCATCTATACAATGTGTGGAGGCATTGAATTTAAAATGAACCCATATGGTATTACTAATTACCCTAATTTCATCATTTATTTATTTTATATAGTATTTGGATTTTACCATGATTAGAATATCGTGGTATTTTTAGATGCTATTTTATATAATTTTAGAGAAATGAACAACATAAATATCACTTAGTATCACTAATAATGACCCAAATAGAATGAAAATTAATATTAAATAATTTATAATTGTGAATATTCGATATATAATATATCATTTTCTGTTATATAATATCAACATATAGTATATTGGTGGATAATAAAGGATAAATATTTTTTAACATTGAACCAGATCAATCACTTGAATTGATACCCTTAGTTTTCATAGTTTTATTTGTTAATATTGTTGAATTGTTTATAATTGATCATAGATTTACAATATTATAACCATATTATCAAAACTATTATTGTAGATTTGGACTAACAAATGTGAATAATATTTTATGGAATTGATGAGAATTCGGGCCAGTGCATCAGTGCAAAACTATCGAGTAGGGGAGAAGGGTTTTTGATTTATTATGAATCAATGAATAAGTGGAAATGATGTGATACTATATTGAATTTTATGGTTATAAAATATTACTTACACATACAGATGATTCATGAGAAAATCTTATGGATTCATGACCTAGTTTCAGTAATTGTAATCATTGAATTAATGTTATAATGAAATTATATTTACGATAAATTTTTTTCCACATATACAAATCCTGAGTGTTTAAAGTATATATTATAATTGAATGAGTTATGTATGCATGATAAAGGATTTATTTTCTTGAATAAAGGTTAATAAATTTCAAAAAATAACCATCATATAAATGGGAATAATGTGGATAATACTCTAACAAGAAATTTTCATTTAATACTATCTATGTTGTCGATAAAAAATGATCCAATACTAATAGATTTAAAATTAATTGTCCTTAAGTTGAAAAAATGTGATAAATACTTTCGTTCGAAAATGTATGTTCAATAATATATCAATTTAATCATAAAATATATAAAATGGGAGATGTATAGATGAAAAAATGTGTGAATTATTACAGGGTTGAACATATAATGTGATGAAATGAGATGATTTGTGAATCATGTATATGTGCCATAAATACCAGACATTAAAAATGAGCTATTGGAAGAATCACATGTCTAATTATTCTATACTCATCTTTGTAGTAAATGTATGTGTTGAGATCATTTTCTAGGACGAAATAAGAAGATATATATGGAATAGTATATATCTTGTTACTTTGTATGTCAATATGTTATGTTTGAGGCACATAAGTCAAATGGGATTCTTAAACCATAATCGATACCTATATGGGTATTAGAAAATATCCCCATAAATTTCATCATCAGACTCCATAAAATATATAATATCAATTTTTTTACTTTCTAATATATAATCCCCATTTAATTTCCTCAAAATTCATTACTATAAAAGAATATTCACATCCTTATTATGACGATAATATATATATTAATGAATTGTTATGGTTTTATTGAGTATAATATTATATTATATTAGATATAGATTCTATGTTTTCCATGATATTCTAGTAAATTGTTCCACATGATCTGGATAATGACTTAAATTTCAATACAACATATCATCGTACGAGAGATGGTTTGTCTGATGGGACCTTTCAAACGTAAGATGGTTTGTTGTGACCCTCCTTTTTGTATTTAAAAAGGAGGTGGGAGTAAAAAAATACTCTTATCCATTTCTTCTATAATCAATATCTTCACTCAAGAATTCAGATGGAGAATTAAGATGAAATATATAGAAACAATTGTATAACTATAATGGTTTGGGTTTGAATATTGTGATATAAAGATATTAGGGATTTGGATAGATGAGGAAATGGAAGTTAACTTCAGATAAATTCAATAAAACAATAGTGTAGGTCAGACTTAATTTGAATATTATTCTAACAATTTTCATTAAGATTTTAAACTTGAAATTTGATTGAACCTATTCTTGTGAATTACTAGATTTTAAGATATTAACATATTTTAAAATAATGAAAATACTTGATGATGACATACTGACAACATTAATATTTTTAATTTGGTTCATTTTACATCATACTAGTTTTTTCTATCATTGAACTTATCTCATGTTTGTGATGTGTTACCTTTGAATCTCTCAATAATGTACATAACAGATACTTTATTTATACCCAAATAAAAATTTTTATCCCTAGATATTGATCATTATTATGATGAAGAACTATTATATATCATGGATCATAATGATAAAGTGTAATGGGACAAGGATACTCATTGTTTGAGTGTTATATGGGGGGATTAGAAATTTGAAGATGCTACAGAGGAACCCAAATTAAGTGATGGAGAAGATGTATTTGATTTTTAATATCAGAGTGGTTGAATTTCAAGGATTAAGATCATTTAATATGCAGTAGAATATGATACCTTGATATTTTATATATATTTCTATTTTAATAAACATGAAGTATATGACACCATCATTTATAGTCTAAATAATAATATGACATGTTATACTAGTATACCATATTAATTAGAGTAGTATGTGTCAATTTGATTAACCACATTTTAATAAATATATGTAAATTAATTATAATATATTTTTTATAATTCCTATGAAATAATCGTTAAATTTTTAATGAATTCATTTCATTATTGAGATACCTATTTTTCGAAGAAATGAATTTTTAGGTAAGTTGTGTGTTTTTATCTAGAAATTTTATATTCATTAATTTTTAAAAATAATTTCTATGAAATATAATATATTTTTAAACTTATAATTAAATATATATTCATACATTATTTATAAAATGGTATGTAATGAAGATAAAATCGTTTAATTCTATGAAATGTTATTTTTAAAAATATTATTTATATACACAACATATTTTTATTATATTAAATTAAATAAATCCTTAATGATTATTTTTTTAATATAATTTATATATTACAAATATAATCAAATATATTTATTAATATTTGATATATTTTTCAAGGTTATGAATGAGTGTAAATTTAGGTTTATACTTCAAAATGAATTTTACTAAAAACTTGATTCCATTACATTTTTCATATATAATTTATTATTAATTTCTATGAAATAATAGAATTTAATTTTATCAAATGTAATAAATTTTTAGAATCATAGTGAAAAAATTATTCAATGGGGACACTTTCAATGTTGTTCAATATTAATAGTAAAATTAGATGAAATGTGCTATCGTATTTATGGATAAAATGGGTATAAGAGGGGTTTTAAAGGAATGTATAAGGGTAATATTTAGCTGTAAACATATATAATTATTTTTTAGGTATATAATAAAACCCTATATCATCCTAAAATTAAAATATTTTCCATTAAAAATTTCTAAACATGAAATTATTATTAAATATATTTTAATATTTAATGTAATTTAATGTGTTTCCTATCCATAATCTATAAAAAGGAAGGTCCTATTAACTAATATTAAAAAAATATAATCCTCTTACCAAAAATATATATAACAAAATCCTTTCCTAATATCCAATACCATGACCAAGAGATATTTTTTCATCATAATTCCATTCATTTAAAGATTATATTGAAAGCCAATGGTGGTTTGACAATGAAGCGGTATCACTCTTAATTGTGTAATTTCATTAGTATATCTCTTTCAACCATATAAAAACATATTTCATCTATAATAACATGATGTATTTGAGAAAAAAATAATTTAAAAGTAATTTTTTTTCTCATTTCATTTATTATATGAAACACAATTCATAGAAGAAAATATACTACCAAATTCATTATGAAATATTTATTTTTAATAAAATTAAATCTCTTTTAAAGAATTATAACAAAGAAAACCTGATTCAAAATGAAAAATAATATAGTATACAATTATAAAATAGATTTGTATTTGGTGGGAACGAAAAGAAATAAAAAATAATATTTATTTAAATTAAAATAATATTTATTTAAATTAAAATGAAATTTTTTTAAAAAACTTTTATTGTTTCTAAAAGATTTTTTAGTTTAAAATTGCACACATAATTTCATATTAAATAATATGAATATTATAAAATAAAATAGATAAAACAAAACTTATTTTTAATATTATAATATGAAAATTATATTAGGTTTATTTTTTGGGATTTTTCTAAAATGATTTTTTTTATGAATAGTTGAAAATAATGAATTTTAATTGAAAATTTCCATTGTGTTTAGATAATTTATTTTGATAAATTATATGTTAAATAGTGTTTAATGTAAAATTAGTTTAATTATATAAATATTAATAAAATTTATTCCATTATAACATTTTACATAATGATGTTTGATAAAAAAATATTGTAAACTTTTGATCATTTTCTCTTTGAAAACCTTATTTCTCATCATGTTTTCAAGATTAATTTAAAATTATATATTTTTATTCACTAATGATTATATAAGTTTTATAAATTATTAAAAATTAGTAGTAAAACTTATTTTTATTATCAAACAAGGTCACAAAAATTTGGGACCAAAATATAAACTGAATACCATTAAATTAGTTTTCACAACAAAGGTAAATGATGAATTACCAGGGTAATTAACTGAAAATATAAAGGTTTAATTAACCAAAATACTTATATAAAATATAATGTCAATAAATAATTTGACTCCAACATTAATAAGTCAGTATTGTACTCTATTTTTACACCTATTTTTGTGAAAACCATAGGTACACTTTTTTCTATTCAAATATTATTAGCATTGAACTCATGTAACAGATAAAATCATACACCCTATAATCTCTTAATTAAACACTAATAACCCTTTTGTATTGATAATGAATTAAAAAATTACTTTTTAAAGGAACTCTAAGAATTATATAATCCTTATTTTTTTAATTAATCCATCCGTGGAAGGTTTTGGTGAAAAGGTAAGAAGGTAACCCAAAGAATATGAAATATTTTTCAAGAAGATTTTTTCATTTATTTATTAATCCACTTCTATAAATTATGATAAAAAATTATTAAATTTACATAATCAGTTTATTCAAAATAATTATATTTTTTATGTGAATTTAATTAACTTAAACTATCTCTACATCCATATAATGGTTTTTCTAGTCTCAATTGGTGTGTGTCACAGAGTACCACCTCAAGAAGTGATATCATTCATTTTCCCATTTGTATAATTCATTTTTTATGATAAAAAATGAAAAATATAAATGAGATATTTATCAAAATATTATAAATTTGGATATATTATTTTATATATTCCTATTTACTTTCCATTCGATTTGGTATATCATAATGTCTATCCTATGTATGGCAGACTACTGCCTCATGAAGCGATGTGATTATATTATCACTAATGATATTTTTGGATGTTCATTATGATTATTTTAATAAATTTATGAAATTTATGTGTTAAAATTATTATATTAGTTAAATATTAATCATTCTAAAAATCTAACAAATCTCTTTAATATTTACACATAAAATTGATAACATTGTTTGAGTATGTGTTGACTACTCCATTTAAAAAGTGATGGTACTCTATTTTCATCACAACACCACTTGGTAGATATATATAATTATATTTAAATAATTAATATGGTTTATGATATATTATGATACTAATGTATATTTAAAATATTACTTTACTTATTTTTATAGTGATCAAGGGGAAATGGAAACGTTGGTCATTCATACATATGACCTATCGTCTCTGTGATTGTAACACAGATGATTTTTCAAAACCAGATTTCAAGATTAATCTCAGAAGTATAATTGATATATATATATATATGATAAAAAATCCATTATTATTAATTTTGATATGTTGGAATTTGTACAATTACTTCATGAACATGGTCTTTCATAAAAAACATACATGATACTATAAGGCAATTAATACACAAAACAATGAAAATAATGAAAGATAATTAATGAGAAGGTGATAATATGATCGTAAATGATAAAAAATTACATTATTAATATTAATATTTTTATTTAAAAAATTAATATCATTTATAAACCAAGTATATATTATTTTATATAATATTAAACCAAAAAAATATTGAGGTAAGGGATGTCATCTCAATTTATCTTTATTATGGCATAATATAATGTTATAAACCTAATTTCGTTTACATGAAAAATATAATGAAATTATTAAATGTAGTATCATGAATACAGATTTATTAATGGTTTATTATGTTTAATTTTTTGTTATTTCATTCAACGTCACTAGAATTGATAATTAACAAGTGGAAAAAATATCATAAGTTAATTTATTTCATTGGGATATATTACATATTCATAGTTTTTGTTATTTATGTGTATTGTTATGTTTAACTAAAATATTATTTATATATATTTATTTTATGTGGTATTATAAATTATGAACCTAATTAATATATTTTTTAATTATCACATCAACATTATTATTTATTCAAGACTTTGTTTGGAAATCAAATTGTATTCAGGATTATGTATACCTGAAATTCGAGTGAAAGAAATTATTTTTTTATTGTTTAATAAAAATTAAAAACATTTCAAAAATTGTTATTAGTGAATGTTTCCATGTATAAGTAAATTTTTTTTAACACTTATGTTGTAAAATTAATTTATAATAAGTTTTATATAAACCTAACATCATTTATGACTTCAATTGGAAATCCATTTTTCTCCAAAAATAATTTTTTATATAAATGTTTCCATTTTTTTAATTTTAAATAAGTATTATTAATGATATAAGACCCATTATTTACATTTTTAAATTCCAATTTTAAATTATCGTTCTTTTCATTTTGAAAAAAATACCTTTTTGAATTTACTGATAATCTGATGTGAATATTATTTTTATGGGGTACAACATGAAAGAAAATTTAAAACATCATAACCACTAAAATATTTTAAAATATATTTTATAATTTTCAATGTAAATAATTTTCCACATGATTCTAAAATTTAAGTTCAAAAATATATTATTTTCAAAATGAAATATTTATTTTTCTCAAGAATGTTTTTATTGATATTTTTATAAAATTATATTATTCCAAAAAAAATATCCTAAAAATCTTACACCACTACATATATGTATTATTAACACCATAATTATGATTTCCTTGAATGGTTAACGGTTATTTTTCCCGGGAAAGTATTTACTTTTATATTCATTAATAGTTTATTTATTCATTAACATCACCCTGAAATATTCACTTTCCTATGTTTATTATACATGAAAATTTTCTAAAATATTCATATTATTTATAATGGATATGGATAATTTTTAAACTATATCTAATTTATACATACGATTATTTATATTTTATGTTATTTTATTTACCACAGAAATATTGAAAATATAATTTCATTCCATGAAACATACATTCATTAGTAATTCCTTTTAATTCATGAATAAAATAAATAATATGATATGTGAGGAATGATTTTGAAATATTGTTATGGTTCCAGCCTAGTAATATTTTTCCACTCATTTATATCATGCAATTTAATGATATAAATCATTAAAGATAACATTAAATTGGTTTTAACCTATAGTATTAAACCACATTGTGTAAGGTATTGATGGTAAATGTATAATGTTCTCAGAAAAAATGTGCAATAATTAATCAATTACCTTATTATGAATTCAGTTACTAATAATCATGATATTTTCAAAATGGTTTTATTAAAGGATGCATTTTTTTCTCAGATTATTGATTAAATGACCCATGTTTATAGTAACATTGCATTATATATTGACTATTTTATATATAACCCAGAGTATTAATTTATTTAAATGGAATATATGTTCAATTATTTACCTCCCCATGTAGATTATTCATATCGATTCAGTATAGATTCCAATATATGTAACCACTACTAAGTATTTCAGCTCACCCTTATTTTATTTATTTATCTAGTAATTAATGAGAAGTATAATGATTGATATGAAAGGATATTCTACATGGAATGATGTTATTCTAAAAAAATTAGGTATTAAATTTTTTTAATTGTAATGTAGGAATCATGTATATATATAGTTTACTATTACTAATAATTTATTCGATCCTCTAGTAGGGGATTCATTGTATCTTATCCCAATGTAACAATGTAATACACCCACACTAGCTTACTAGAGGTAAGTTCATCATTATTGGTATCATTGGATTATTTGAAGAATCTATTTTATTTGGATTAAATTTATCATTTCACAAGGAACAGAAACCTATAATAGAATGGTATGATATGTATTGAGATAAAGTCATATTGTTTTTTATAGAAGATATTGTGAGGTTTTTCGGAGAAAATGCATCCATTTCTGGAAACAATAATTGGATGTGGTTTTGGAATAAATGAACCAAGGGGTAATAACATTAAAAAGGACTCATTTGTATTGCACCAATTATCACATGGTGTATGAAAAAATTAATTTACACCTGGTTTGACACTTAGTGATTATTGTTAAGATAATAATTTTTTTACAAATAATTAGGAATGATTTCAAAATGAGGTATGAATAATGTATCCATGTTTTTTACTATGAAATTATCTCTGCATAAAATTTTCAATTTATATAAAACAATTCACTATATTTTAGATTATAAAATTTCATTCATTAGGATAAAATCTAATCTACTATATTTCATCATTTTTAAAAGGATCCTTCAAGAAGGAATTAGAAAAATGTCAAGTGGAGTAATGTGAAGAGTAACAATTATTTTTTTGATATGATTAAGCTGATATTCATATGGTATCATGTATAACTTATAGAACATAGTATTTTGATTTATAAGTGATGGATTTTTTATAGCGACTTTGGGGCTATCCCCAAGACACCAAAGACTAGTAACAAATTCCATGTGCATCTTAATTTGTTTTTTTATTTTTATAAAAAAACAACCCACAACTCAATAAAAAATAAACCACTATATAGAGCATAATTATAATGAGGTAAAACCAAAAGTATAACCTAACGAAGACCATTATTAGAGTACGGGTGGAAAAGAAATACAAAAACCTCAATGAAACCATGAAAATTACCAAACTGATCTATGATTTAAATCCACATGTCAATCCATAAGTTTCAAGAAGTATCACAAAAAACAGAGACAAAATGCCTTTTCAAATTTCTAAATAGATAGTATATAAAAATGCACAACAATGCCCATGAAAAGAGTGGATATAAATTTCTTTATGTTTTCCCCCAATGACATCCCAACACATTCCACAATGATAAAACATTTTAGAGCATATATAAAAACAATTATAAACAATTTAATATATTTTTAAAAAGAAAAAATATTTTCAAACAATAAATGTATCCATTGAATATAATCCCACAAAAAAAAGAGTTCTATAAAAACATTTCTCAATTAATATTTTTGTTTTTAATTCCAACGATCCACATATGCATTCCCAATTTACTGATCCATATTTATAAGTGGTATATCATTGGTCTGTGTAGTAATCAGAAGTGAACTAATACCAAGTGACCCAATAGAACAAACATGTTTCATAGGGTCATGTATAAAGAACATAGTCATACACCAACAAAATACTCCAAATACAATTCCAAACCATACATTCCAATTCATTTCAATAGAACATTAATTTTCTTGAAAATAATTCTACAAATAGTTTTCTATTAATCAAAATAAAAATATTACTATAAAATTTAAATTTTAAAATAAGGATGTGAAATAACATTTCATGAAACCATAAAATTTTTACCATTTCATGAAAACATTAATAAATTGTTTTTCTCAAATCAGACAACTGTTTTAAAAAATTTCCTTGAAAAAATAAATTTTAAATAAACCTACATGTTCTAATAAATTAGATAAAATTGATAATCATCATACCTCTCATACATTAGAAAACTAGAATAATGACATAAAAAAATAAAAAATATATACTGAATCACATAAATCAATACAAATATCTCCTTCCACTCAACAAAAAACATCACATCACTTCACTAATTTCACTGAAAAACATGGATATCGCCGTAATAGGTGATATCGACGATTCGATGGAGAAAATAATAATATATATGTGAATAATGATAAAGAAAATGAATTTATGGAAGAATATAATCTTTTAGTGTACATAAATTTTCAATGGAATTGGTCCTAGATTGAAAGGAATTGTCAAACCATCCTTGGGAGAAAAAAATAGTCCTTGTGAGTGGTGAATTGGAGGAAAAATGTTGTACAAGGGTATAATTTCAAATACAACCACAATTTATTGAGGTCAAATTGTATTAAACATTATTGTTCCATAATATTTAGAAAAAACAGTGCTAACCATGTTGCACCAATTTCATTAAGCCATCCCACACATAGTTTTCTATCATGGTTAGATGAAAGATTATTCAACTATACATTATCCATTATATAAAATAATGGTAGGTTCATAAGGGTAATCTTGTGAATGTAGATGGTTTATAGAAACCATACTCCAACGCTTCTATAGCTCAAATATTTCTGTTTATATATGAATGATTTCTTAAATGTGGATGATGGTTTCATGTAATCTTAGACAAAATAGGAACCTGCATAAAATCCTCAAAATTGATTCAATGATCCTACAAACCTCCTAAAATTTACCTAATAATTTTATATTCATAAAATACAAAAAGTGATCAATTACATGTAAAAACAGATCTCAATTAACTGCACAATTATCTATTTAGTTTGCTTTAATATTAAAACCAATTTATTCTAGGTGGACATCCATTCATTACTTTAAAATTTCATTTTCACACTACCTTGTTTATTTCTCAATACAACATTGTTTCCTTAATGAAAACACATGAATGATCATTTTACTGTGAAATACTTTCAAATTCCTATCCACAATCCACACTGGTATATGGAAAACAAATTCATCTACATCTAGTATGACATGATTATATGAAATCTCATGGTTAGTATCATGTTGATACATCATCAACTGGGATTCATTATAAAAATAATGTATTGATGTAAACCTTGTTTTAAGGGATAAAGGATGTGCCACCTCACAAATAAAATCAATTCCCAATAGTGCATGTATAACGATGAGAAAACATTCCCTTGAAACCAAAATGATGATTCTCATGTCATAGCGAGATCATTAAAAACACATCATCACTTAATTTGATTGTCAATGGTTGTCGACGAAAATCCACATATGATTTCAAATGGCATTGAGAAATCTCCATCAATATTATTATTAACTAAATCCTCAATATTATCTCATTCAATATGATTGGTCCCTATATTATGTATCTCCTATTTCCACCAATAAAATAACAGAATTAAAAGTATACCAATTCAATGCTTCCAAATGATTCATATTTATTGAATCCTAATAATAGTATTTATACATGAACTCTACTAATGGTTTGTTTCCGTCCCATGAGCCACCAAAATCCAATACATAAGCTCTAAACATTTTATCAAATGTATGATTCATCCTCATTGATTTTATATCCATTTTAGGATGATACACCATGATCATATACAATTGTTTCCCAAGGTATTTACATAAGGATTTAAAAAATAGGATGTGATCATGGGCTCTAAATCAGACACTATTGAGACTATAGTTACATATCACTTCACAAATTCTTAGAAATAGATTTTTTATAAGTCTTCCACCATATTTGGTTTATAAATATGGATGAAATTGGATGATTTTATGAAATTATTCAGGACCACCCATATGGAATGATGTTTCAAAACTATACATGGTTGACCTATTAAAAAATAAAAAGAAATCTACTCTATTTTCATAGAGGAATCGGTAAAGACTACAACATAACCACTAGATATTACTGATATTTCTTATCCTAATGGAATGTGATGAATTTATAAATAATTATAGCCACATTTAGTAACAAACAATAACAAAAAAAAATTCTTCTTTTGATTAATATATATATATATATATATATTATTCTGGGACAAAAACCCCATTTTTAATGGTCGTAATCACGAATGATTTTAAAAAAAAATCTAGTTGTATGACCTTATGATCATGAAAACTCAAAACCAATATTATTTTAAGATTCCATACTTCAAAGTTCATTCACCTTTCATTTTTTTACCTCATAAAAACAAATTCATAATAGAAATTCAGTTCCTCTTTAACTGTTACCAGAAAATTAAGAAAAAGTGTAACATATAAGAAAATGACTACACTACCTAGGTCTGCACAATCCAAGTGCATGTTAGATATAACTGACATCATCTTCCACTGATCTGAAGATTATTTCGACAATTTTTTAAGAGAATTTATAAATTATTCATGTATTCCATAATATTAATTACCAAGTGTATACATTGCGGGGAAGATTAAAATTTAATGTTTTTCCATCCAACTTATTTTCCTTAAATTTAAATCACTTGGTGAGAAATTATGTTTCATGATTTTATGGTCCATAAACACTATGATTTTAACACCAAATATATAATGATTTGAGGTCTTCAAATCATGGACTAATGTATCCAAAGAGAAATTTTGGGTTGGTTAGTTATCCTCATGAAACAATAACATCCCTAAGTCAAAAGATGCAACATATTATCCCTACATGAGAGCAGATCCCAAACATAATCATAATGAATCACAATAGACTGCAATGTTCTATAAAAAATTCTAAAAGTGATAATATAGTCTGATTTAACTATAATACTATACTCTTTAATAGATTTAATATATTCTACATTAAATTGGAATGTAATTTATTTTCAAAGCAATGATTTCATTATTGAAGCCAAACATGAAAAATAACCTTCAAAACATATATAATATCCACCAATCCATAGAAACTACAGTTCTCAATTTCAATTTTAGAAATTTATGAGAGATAATTACATTTATCTTTAGAGGGACTTCACAAAACAATTTTTAGAAATCATATGTTTATATAATCATACCTATTGTATCCATATATAACACTTTGATAAATTGTCACACAGATGATGGACCCTCTTGATACCTACCATTATAACCATGTATTGATCATGATCCACATTTTTCCATTAATACATAAGTATATCATCCAAAAATTCTAACCTAAATAAATATATATAACATTGAAATATATAATTCAACAATGCCATAAATGTGGTTGGTGCATTAATATGACCAAAGTTTTTAACAGAGAACTAAAAATGGATATATCAGCATTTGAAACATGCATTTAGAATACCCTCCATCCAAAACCTCAATTAGTGTTATCATTAACGAAATTCCATTTTAGAGAACCCCTTATATCCCCTAAATTTATAAAAAAATAATCAATTTATGTAATAGGATACTAATAACATATTGTAACTTGTTTTAGATTATGAAAATCTATATAAATCATAAGAGTTCCATCTGACATCTTCAAGAAAATAACTAGTGTTACTCATACAGGTATTTTTGGTCAAATGACCCATTTTCATTCTAAATCGTCCAACTAATCCTTAAATCCCATATATTATGTTTCTTCCATTCAATATAATGGAATTAAAATTTTCATGGTCCATGATAATATATCAATCTGTAACTACACATTTATATTGGGTGGAAAACTGTTGAATTTTTTTAGGAAAACACCATGAAACTGAACCACTGTGGATAATAAATATATACACCTAATCTAATTTACTAATTCAAAAAACCACTTTTTACTTGTAAGAGATAATTTGAAACATCGATATTAATTTTCCTACACTTCTTTCATCAACTGCATAATCTCCCCTAATGAGATGTCTAAACCATCTAATGATTGAAAAATCACCTTCCATTATATGTATATTTAAAGATAAAATATTGTATATATTATATTATTAAATATATATAGAGTTTAAAAATTACATTCCTTCCTTTCATAATGATCTTTTCAAAATTAAAATGTTACACATGAAAACGTATGACCAATCATCTCCATGACTGTATCATATTTTATTTTTTAGAACCGTTATTAACGATTCATCTCAAAATGATAATATATAAATATAAATATATATATATATATAAGTTAATTAGGATTTATTAAGTATTCTATATTTTATGGATCTATATAGTATTCCCTATAACCTGATACTTCATAACAAAACACACATTTCAATGCAATGTAATTAAGACTACAAATAATGATAATAATGAATGATAATTTTTGAAACGTTGATATGATAATATGAAAGAATCATATATGATATTATATTTATTAATATGTTTATCGTATATGAAAATATCTATTATAAAAAAATTATATGGGAGGTTAAATAACATTCAACCAAATGGAAGTGTGAGGTAAAAGAAATATTCTTAAATTTATCTATGTAAATTCATATTGCAATGTCAGGAAACTAATTTCATTTATACGGTGCATATATATCTTGTTTTAAATTCAATATCATAAATACATCTTTCTTAATAGTACATTAATTTTTAATATAATTACATCATTCATGGGTATTTTAGTTGGAAATTTACCAGTGGAAATTAATTTCATAAGTCTATTTCATTCATTGGGTTATATTACTTTATCAATTTCATTGATATTATATGATTATGTATAGACAATAATTTGAGAAAATTATGTCGTATATGAACATTTTCATGTGTATTTACATTTGATATTGATAAATTAATCACTGATAAACTTTCATTTCAAAGTTATTATCTTCTAAAGGTTTTAATTGAAATTCTTATTTTAGTTAAGACTGTTCATACTGGAATTTACATTGAATTTTTTTATCAGTGTTTAATAAAAAATTTAACTTTATTCTCCTCTAGTAATCCAGTAACGGTTTCATGTAATATTTCCATTTTTTAATATTTGGTTGTTAAAACAATTGTGAACATTTTTCTATAAAAATCATACATTATTCTCTATTCATATAGAAATTCATTTTTCATCAAAGGTAATTTATTCTAAAAATGTTTTAAAAACTATTTATACACCATTAAAAAATTGTTTTATTAATAAAATTTATATTAATTATCTATTTTTAATATTCTTTTCATGTTTTTTATTTTTTTTAAAAATCATGTTTTGATTCTACCAATCATTTTAAATGAATAATTGTATTAATGTGTATGAAATGAACAGAATTTACAGTCTTCATGACAAATAATATGTTTTAAAACAACTTATATAAGTTTCAAATGTTATTTTCGATGAAGATAATATTAAAAAATTTATTCTGACCTTTACATTTAAAAATTAATATTCAAAATTTAAATGACATTTTCCTCAAGATCGTTTTTAAATAACTTTTTTTTGGAAGTTTTATTCCCCAATAAATATAAATTATTTATTCTTACTCAAATGAGAACATGTTTTTGTGGTAAAATCTTTTTTATTTTATATATTATTTACAACCATTTGATCATTGATTTTATTGAAATACAATTTCATTAATATCTTATGGATTTTTTATGTTTTCCATGAAATATTTACATTCTTATAATCATTCAACATTTAATATCCCAAAAATTTCAATATTTGTTTTCTTTGATTTGATTTATAGTTTATCCATATATAATTTTTGCATTTTTAGTTTTAATTTGAATATTATTGGATTAATTAGGGAAATAACAGTAATCTATATTATTTCTTTTGTATGTATAATTAAGTGTAAGGAATATCGATTAATGAATTAAATCAATCATTAGATATGTGATGAATTATTTGGGCTTTCAGTTATTGGTGGTACCTGGTAATATATAGTTTCTAAATTCATTAGTACCTCTCATGAGAGAAATGAGTAATTTAAAATTAAATGGTGATTAACCAACACCTTCATGAAATATTGGGAATGTTATTACCAGTATGGTTATTAGATACTGAAACCATACATCTAATAATTAATCATTTTCCTCATTAATAATTTATCTATTATTATACATGAGATTTTTAAAATTATGTTATTTGTTTATATATTTCAATATAAATTTATTGATTAAATAACATGTTTGTTTAGTTACATACATTTAAATATTTTTATTCCATATCAAATCATGAAAGTCACGTTATTTAAATGGAATACATGTTCATTTTTTACCATGATAAGATGATTATGTTTATTGATTCATAGTAGATCATTTTCACATAATTTGTAACGATCATTTGACCTCAACCATATTTATTACTTTCCTAGGGATTCATGCAATATAAATTCATTTATATGAAATGATAATCTAGAGGAAAACATTAATTCTTCAACAAAATTATGTTTTAATTTTTTTTGAATGATAATATTGGAATCCTTTCAGAATATTTTTTTCTTACATTATTAACAAATTCAGTAATTTGGGAATTGATTCCTATAATCTTATTGCAATGTTATAATGTAAGACCCAAGCTTTTGGATAAAGGATTTTTGGTCGTTATAATGATGAAAACATTATATATATATATATATATAATAAAAGGATATTATTATGATTTTAAAACCTATTTTATACTAGTTATTAATAAATTATTCAGTGACAATATAGGTCAGGAATATTTTTATTCTACCACCAACACAAATCATTATGATTTACATTCCATACACTCCAAATATGCCTATTTATAATGATATAATTAAAAACAAATATAATTTTTATGTTATAATTATTATTCTTGAATGATTAATATTAAAAATCATTCTCTTATTATTTTCAATATAAAAACAAAACCGAATTAATTGGTACTTATGGACTGCCATTTTTGTGAACAATGTAAATCATTTTTTCAATTTTTATCTTTAATGGGAAGTTCTAAATTTGTATATAATGATTATATATGATATCTAACTCATGATTTACATTCAATAAGTTATATATCTATGATCAAATTACATGTACCCGAACATCTGAACTGAATCATTCATGAGATGTGAAATAGCTGACACCTACAAAATTAGTTTAATAAAGAATTATTAATAAAAGGGGGTGGAAATATTATAATTGTATCATATATTATAATATAAGTTTTAATATGGTTCACTAATATATTTATTATATATTTTAATTTATTAAAAATATATATTGAGTTTGTACTATGTAATCAACACATTAAGATACTGTTTTATTTTAAAATATAATTTTTACCATAATTTTTTTAGAGTAAATATCATATAAAGAAATTAAATAATCATTCTATCTAAAATACCATGATTCTTTATCCTATGATTATTTATTGAGATTATTTTTTTCATTTCATTTGTCATGACATGTCCCTTGTGGCCCGATCTGTGACTACCGCAAGCCCGCCTTCCATAGGCCAGGGGCTGGCGACTTGCACCAAAGGCTCAAATCCCTAAACTAGGAAGGTTTTGCCTTCAAAACATGTAAATGCCCGCAAAAGAGTAAGTTTTGGAAGCAGAACACTAAGTAAAACTATATACAAATAGTTTTCAAAGTAGAGGGGTTGGAATACAAGCCCAACCAGAAAATAGAAGTAAAACTAAAAACAAATACAATTATAAAGAAAAAAACAGCTGAAAGGTGAAGAGTAGTTCATGGATCGTCCACCATGGATCCTACTTGAAGGGTAGGTACAGATAGCCTCCTCAGCACTCTATGACTATCGTTCTCCTCCTCGTACTGACACGTCGTATGTTCCACCTTCTATTATCAACCAGTCCTAGTACTCTCAGTCTCATTTAGCATTGTCCGTCATCTGCAACCAACATAATGAGTTGCAGCATAGACCATGTAGGGTTAAGTATAACGATACTCTGTAGTGACCCAGAGACCCTCAAGGTCTCACAAAATCTAACAAGAATAAACCACATAGTATGGAATCAACAGATAACCCCACTTAGGTATATTCCCATACATATACCTATGTTATCAAGTAATCCATCTCAATAAATGGGTAAAAACAAAAAGTTACTGACTCAGCTAAAACCATGATTTTTATTATCAAAAGCATGGCTGCTGGAGAACTCTTACTCAATTGAGTAAAGTGGGCATGTCATGTCACATAGAGGCGCTTCCCACTAACCTTGGACTGCTGAGGTACTCTCCTGTCAAGTACCGTGGGTCTGCTGCACTTACACAGAGGTGCTCCCCGCCATGGGCCTACCACGCTCACATAGACGTGCTCCCCCTCATTGCCTGATGAGGTACTCATCCATTCGAGTACCGTGGGTCTAACAAACTCACATAGAGGCCCTCCCCACCACGGGTATGATGCGACACCAATGCGTTCCCCATGGGCTAGTTGAATCACTCTGATTCGAATCAGTCAACAATCGTCAGGTATCAGCCAGCTACTAGGTCTCCGTACTGTTCTCACTCGTCTCTGGGATGATCCTCTCCAGGAATTAATGGTTAATAATATAATGGTAATGATGTCCCACATAGAATTATCACAAATGTATGCCTCATCATAGCAGTCTCAACGCAACAGATGACGCGTTAATCGGATGTGCAGTCTGTGAGTTATTAGCCTTTTAGTCTCGAGGGCCCAGTTAGACACGTGTATGATCCAACCAGACCATATCTCAACATTACCCCGAATACATGTTGGGTATACTCAAATGGACGGCTTTTCTCGAGAAAACCAACGCCACTGATGTTTCATCAAATGGTCGTCTAGTGCAAAAGATAAGGCCACCGAAAGTATAGGGTTTGTAGTGGGCCTGGGTTCGGTCTGACCCAGTCGAACCGACTTGGCCCACACCAGTCTGGAATGACATGGTCTGGGTTGAATCGGTCAAACCTGTTGGGTCAGGCCGGACCCATTGAGCGGGCCCACCTATTAGGTTCGGCCCGGCCCCCTTGGCCCCGCCCAGCAGGCCGCGAGTGCGGATCGGCCCGGGCTCGGGGCTGGTATGGCCCAGAGCGTCGTGAGGTCGCGACCCTGCTCAGCTCATCCCAAAGGTTGTGGCTGGGTATGTTCGGACATGGCGCCGCAAGGGGGGTCGTATGCCGTTTCGGGAGGCCCGATGGCCGGGAGGCGGTCAGGCATTGCGTGGCCAGGCGGGCATGCGACCGAGATAGGCGTCGGGTGGGCCGGCGGGGGGCTGGGACGGGTACACCCTGTCCAGGAGGTCGCCAGGAAGTGCGCCAGGAGGCTGCTGAGCAGGGCGCCAGGCAGGCCAGAGGGCGGTCAGGTATGGCGTGGCCTATCCGGGATACCGCCGGGCAAGGCGACTGGTGAGCCGGCAGGCGGCCAGGCAGTGCGCCAGGGGGGACAGCGGACAGCCCGGCAGGGCGCCAGGCGGGTCGGCGGGTGGCCCGGTAGGGCGCGGCCTAGCCTGTAGGTGGCCAGGATGCCTGGAGGCTGGGAGGCCAGGGTGTAATGTTTCATTCCTGCGTGGTTCAGTGCGTCTTGGGCCGGAACGGGGCGGTGGGGTTCGTTCGGGGTACGTGGGAGGCCGGTGGCCGGTGGCGATGTGGCAGGGGGCGCCATTTGCCGACGGTGGTTCGTCCTGCGGAGCCGGTTCAGTCATGGCACTGAAACACTGTGGGGGTGATGTTGTTCGTGGAGCCCGCATAATGAATGGACATTTCATGTGCCTTCGTCGCCTTCAATTCATATTCGTCTCCATGCCCAGAAACAACACAAACAAGAATGGCAAAGGGTCAGTCCATGTTGGTTTGGCCCGCACCCTCCACGTTTAGGGTTGTAACATGTGGCTCATCAAAGAGTAAGAAAGATGAACAATAATTGTATTACAACCACAAAATTATTCCTTTAAAATCCGAAGAAGAGAAAAAGAAAAGGAAAGTTACACTAAATAAACTTCATACCTTTGATTGTCAGTCATCGACGTTGAAGTCGCGGGAAGAAGACAAATGTGTTTTTCATTCGTCACGTCTGCCACGCACTCCCAATCATGAGTTGCGTCATCTCGTTGACGATGATGCTGAGGGTAGGTATATTAAAGACTCCCCACGTCAGTAGGATTCTTGGTAGGAAGTTGAATAAGGTCGACATTCTTCATTCTTCATTGGGAGAGATCTTTATCGGTGGATCGTTTTTCATCAGAAGAACTTTTCTCCCAATATCTTCTCGTTCTAAGTTCCACCAAATGAAAAATGTCAAAAAAATAATAATAATAAATTGAGTTTTTCTATTATTTAGTTGCTGACACAAAAATCAAATTGGTGAATTAATAACATCGATCCCCTAATTAATTCATGACTGTTGGCACAAACTATTTAGTGGAGTTAGCACCAAATAATTATAGGGGAGGTCAAGAGGATCTCCCTCATTAATAAGGGAGAATTGAGAGATTTTCCTCTCCTCCATCATTAGGGGGTTTATCCCCGTGTGGTCCCCATTTTATAACCTCTCGCGAGAGGTTAGGTTCGGGTGGGCCCCACCAACATAACCTCTCAGAGGAGGTTATGGTGTGGTGGTCCCACCTCCAACTTCCTTGAGGAGATTTTAAATATCAAATAAAAATAATCCACACCCTTTATTTTTATTTAAATCAATCTCTAAAAACCCCATAAACTATATTTTAAACTGGACCCACATCCGTCAAAGTGAAAGTCTCCATAAGCGAATATCAGCATTGTGAGTTCAACAGTGTCCTCAGATTTCAATTCCGAGAACCGGTTCAAAAGTTATAAAAACTCAGTCGTATGTTTACTGAACGTGCACAAAAAAACATTAGAAATTGATTTTGTTCACCCTGAGCCTCAAAGTCACACGCCGTCAGTTTTCATGGACTCATAAAAATCCCATGTATTAAAGAAAAAAAATTCAATGGAATTTCTGGGTATTTACATTCTCCCCACCTCATGGATTTATATCCCCTTAAGCTAAAACATGATCTATGGGAACATCTGGGGGTACTGACCAAGAATATGAGCCTCTCGCTCCCATGTGCTATCATGGAGGTGCTCGTGCTACCATCAAACGTGAAGTAAAGGTATTGATGATCCATGTAGTACCCACATCATTCGATCCTCAATCTCCACTGGAGCCTTCGTGAAATTTTCCCCATCATCAACGTGCATCTCTCTATGGTCGATGATGTGATAGGGGTCATGCACGTATCTCCTCAGCTGAGATACATGGAAGACGTAGTGCACCATGTGAAACTAAGGTGGATGTGATTAGTGGTAATCCACCTCGACAACTCTGCTGAGGACCTGAAAAGGTCCGATGAAATGTAGAGATAACTTACCGCCTCGGCCAAATCTCCATAGAACTCATCGAGATGAGACCCGTAGGAAGACGTGGTCTCCATCCTCGAACTCCATAGTTCTCCATCTTCAGTCAACATATGACTTATGCATACTATTTATAGTCTTCATCCACTCCTAAATGATTTTAACCTTTTTTGTTGTAGCTCGTACCATCTATGGTCCCACTAGTACTGACTCCCCATGGTCAGTACAGCACCATGGTGATTTTCCAGGTTTCCCATATACTTCCTCGAAAGGCACCATTTATATGGTGGAGTGGTATATGTTATTGTAAGAAAAGTACACCTACGGTAAGTGGTCCTCCCAGCTATGACTAAAGTTGATGATGTATGCACAGAGCATATCCTCTAGAGTCTAAATTGTCCGCTCAGTCTGGCCATCCGTCTGATGATTGAATGCAGTGCTCAGACAAAGCTGTGTCCTGAAAGCCTCCTGCAACCCATTCCATAGCTGGAAAGTAAATTGTGCTTCACGATTGGAGATAATAAATGATGGTACTCCTTTTATCCACACAATCTCCTACATGTAGAGGCATCCCAAGATCTCTTCTGAACCCTACTCTCTGATTAGTATGAAGTGGTCCGACTTGGTGAGCCAGTCGATCATCACCCAAATCGAGCCGTGACCCCTAGATTTACATGGAAGTCTGGTCACATATTTCATGGATATCCCATCCCAATTCCACTCTGGGACCTCTGAATGCTGAACCAAGCTTTCTGGTACCTAGTGATCCACCATCACTTACATACAAGTGATGCACCCAGAGAAAAACTCGGAAACTACATTCTTCATTCTTGGCCACCAGTGCTGTTATCGAAGGTCCTTTTACATCTTCGCGACTCCTAGATGTACCAATAAAGGGTATGTATGGAACTCCCTCAACACTTTCTCTAGATGTGACACTAGTACCACAGTATGTCCTCAAAAGAGGATGACGTGCTCCCTACCTTTAGAAAATCCATCAGGTGCCGACCCTGTATATATATGAGCACGTCGTGTCTCGCATTCAGCATACCCATGTTGTGCCTCCCTAACTCGCTAAGGAAGTTTGGGAGTGACTGTAAGAGATTGAAGGAAAGCTGCTCCATCTCTATCCACAAATGATATCAAGAAAGCGGTCAGCTACTCTGTCGCCTCACCAAGTAGTTGTATACTAGATATTATACTGAGTGCATCTTCTACAACATTTCCCTTTCCATGAATATAGACTATATCAAAGTCATAATCTTGTAGAAACTCAAGCCATCTCCATGGTCTCATGGTCAAGTCCTTCTGAGAGAAGATATACCTGAGACTCTTGTGATCAGAGTACATGGTAAAACATCCTCCCATCATATAGTTATGCGACGTCGTCAAGGAAAATTCCACCACTTATAACTTCTAGCCATTGGTATCATAGTTCTGCTCATGCTGCCTCTACTATCTAGAAACATACATGATCACTGATCACTCCAACATCAAGATACACCCGAGTCTTGTCAGTGAAGCATCGCATTAGAATACATACCATACACCTTCCTCTAGAAGCCTCAAGATGGGAGCACTAGTCATCGTATTCCCTAGCTCTTAAAAGCACTGTTAGAATATCTCCGACCACATGAATGGTTTCCCCTTCTTCTTCAAGGATGATAGCAGTGCTACAACATTGGAGAATTCTGGAACAAACCTCTTGTAGTAACCAACCAAACCCAGGAAAATTCATACATCCGTCACACTCCTAGGTGGCTCCCAAGAATGTATCGCATCAATCTTCACTGGATCCACTGCAACTCCAGCCTCCGAGATGACATATCCAAAAATTTGTAACTCTCGGATAAAAAACATGAACATCGAGACCTTACCATAATGTTGGTGCTCTAGGAGTGTGTCTAGTACTACCTACAAATGGTAGGCATGATCCTCCTCAGTAGTCATGTAGATCAGAATGTTGTTGATGAAGACTACAACAAAGCGATCGTGGTATCGCTGGAAAATACTATTCATGTGTCCCATGAACACTGCTGGTGCGTTGGTTACACTGAAAGTCATAGCCAGGAACTCGTAGTGGTTGTACTGACATCTGAAGGTCGTCATCTACACATCCTCATCACAAAATCTGAGCTGGTAATAGCCTGATCTGAGTTATATCTTCAAGAACCACCATGCACCCTTCAACTGATCAAAGAGGCCGAAATTCATCGGGAGTGGGTACTTTTTCTTCACGGTTACCTGGTTTAGGTGATAGTAGTCGAAACCATGCCTCAAGATTCTATCCACATTCTTGGCGAATAAAATAGAGGTTGCCTTGGGAAAAACACTCGGCCAGATTAATCCTTCTCCTGCAATTCCACTAGCAGTACATGCATCTCGCGAATCTCTGTAGGAGCCATCTGATATGCTGGTATAGATATCAGTTCAGTCTTGGGGTACAAGTCAATGTATAATTCCACCTCTCTATGAGGAGGGAGACCTGGGACATCATCTAGGAAAACATCTGCGTACTGGTCCACCGATACATGATAGATTAGACTCCCCACATCCATCACTCTAAGGGTAAGGTAGGTCAAATAATGAGTGATCGGTTGCACCCTCCTCCGATTAAGACCGTCATATGCTGAAAATGATTCTTTCTCACCAGTGAAGGTGAACTTGGTCCCATCTGTGCGGGCACACCACACATCGTGCCTAATAATGTCGATCTGAGCATGGACTATAGATAACCAGTCCATAACCAAGATAACTTCATCAGGCCTCGAAGCCGATATGAGGAGATCCCAACCGAATCTCTCACCTCCTAGAGTAAGATCACACTGCCGACACTAGTGCGTAATTGCCATGTCGGCTGTCGTAGGAGTCACTAGCTGTAAGGATCGATCCAATAGCTCCGTCAAAATCTCCGAGCTCAGAATGACGGAAGTGGCAGTGAAAGAGTGAGTGGCACCTATGTCTATAAGAACTACAACTATGGTGGAGTGGACACAGATCATAACTCGTATCGTCTCTGGAGTTCCATGATCATAGGCCTCAACTTCCATGAGCTGAGCTCTCCCCTGTCCACCTGCTTCTGGTAGTCAGGGTGGACCACATGGTGGTGGTGGCGGTAGGAACTCAAAACATCACCCACCACCAGCTACACAGCCATATCCTTTTCCACGTCCGCCTGCTCCCTACAGACTGCCTCGATCAAATCTCTTCCACTACATTGGTGGTCCTTCGACCATCTAATGATCATCAGAATGACCGGTTTGACAGTCACGAGCCATGTGAACTAGTCCACCACATTAGTAATAATTCTTGTTCCTAGAATGTGTGTATCTGCCTATTTTTCCCCACACAACCGATCCTGAGTCATGCGATCATCCACCTGTAGGTCTGGTCCTTTTGAACGTCTGTGACATATGTCTACTGCCAGCTGTAGAAGACTCCGCTATGTGTCGACTGGGGGTGGATATCGCTACTTGAGACTACTCAATGTAGAGACCCAAAGCTTTATGTACATGTAAATTACATTACTTTTGAGGAATACTTAATACATGAAAAAAACAGAAGCCCAAATATTTTATTATTTTAGTGTCTCTGCAAACTCAGAATGTAATATTCTAATCACGGTGAAAGATCTTCAAAATCTCCAATAATGATCTTCGCCTTTTGGTTGTCTTACCTAAAAACATTCTTTATATCTTGGGGAAAAGAAAACGTAAAAAGGGTGAGATCAAATTCTCAGTAAGGGTAAATATAGATAACATAAACAATCCATAAAAATTTGAATGCAAAAACATGAACATAAAATCAAAACATCAAAATCCTGACCAAAGACATTAATATTGGAAGTACGTAAGGCATGTATCATAAAGGAACATAAATCATGATAAAATAGTATTGGAATAAAACATGTAATTGTGGAAACCATTAAGTACATGATATGATTTCCATAGTATCCAAGGCATCGCTTCCAAGACCATCTTAGTGGAAGAAGTCCCTTTCTGAATCGAGTTCACTCCTCGTTCCAGTCCTGTATTACTGAGCTGGATTAACTTACTGTTCCAGCCATGTCTATATAATGAGATATAAATAATTACACAATTAATTGGAGAGAGATAAAGGTCCCACTAATCTCATAATGAAATCATTTTTTCATGTGCCACAAAATCATAAATCATACATCATAGCATAACCCATGTAATAGAATGGTATTCTTAAACATCATGCCATCATAACATAATCCATATAACAAAATGGATAAAATTTCATCATAAGAAGACTCAAAACATGTAAATAATGGATACATTATACTTGAAACATAAACATATTATATAATTTAATTTTAGATGGAAAATAGTTTTGATAAAACACTTGCAATGAATTCTTGAGGAAAATATCCTGTCTTCTTAAAAATTATTTTATTTTCAAAAAATTCCACACAATTTTAAAAGAAAAGGGTTTTGTTAAAAATAATAATGCAATATTTTAGAGGAAGATTCATGAAAATGATGCATTATGAAACCTTAAAAAACCATTCACACCGTATATGTTAAAAATAACATTCTCCTCCTACTTTTGTCAGAAAAGTCAAAAAGTTCATCGTGTGGTAAACAAAATTAAGACTCATTTCATAACATTGGGTAAAATTAAAAAATGGGTGAAAATTCCATTAAAAATACATGAATAAATTTTTAGAAAACAGGGACATGGATTATAACAAAAACTCCAGTAAATACTTACGAAGTTACAATCTCGGATGAGAGCGAGATTGGAATAGTTATGCCTTACCTTATGTCTGATATGCTTCATATGTATCTGATCCTCCTGTATAATGATTTAAATAATGTGATTGAATTATTAAAGAACCATATTAATTGTTATGATATCATATATGGTTTACTTATGACATTATATTACAAGTTCTTTTTCAAATTCGATGTAAAAGCAATGATTTGGGTAAAATCGTTTCATTTATTGTACGTATTTCGACTTGTTGTTCTTGATATTTTACTTATATCACGATTTACATAATTCCATAATGTAAAACATGATTTATATATATTATATATTCATCATATATAGATATATATATATGATAGATCGATAAATGGAATTAAATACACCATTCATGGAGACGGTAGGTCGTGCGTAAGCATGAACACTGTTTTAGTTTCCTTATTGAATTAAATGGAATTAAGTAAATAATACATATATTTTCATAAATCATGTATCATTATTATGTAATATATTTTCGTATTATTTATTATATATATACTTTATAATCATACTTGAATGGTTAATCATGGAAAATGAATCTCATCGCATTCGTGGAGATGGTAGTCCGTACATACGCACGAGCGATGATATCATTCCCATGATCATGGATTTGTAATGAAGAGTTTGTATAATATTTCAGAATCAATATCACTTTACAATAATAATATATAGTTATTTATTTACACCATTATACCCTTCTAAGTAAGGTGGTGGTCGAAAATAGATTACACCACGGCGTGGAGATGGTATTCCCTACGTACGCACGCGCAGTGATTTCATTTTCTGTAGGATGGATAGAAGGTGAAATTGGGTTGTTTCATATTTATAATTACATAACAGTATATAATTAATACTGATTTTATTACATTATAATGAGACAACTAAGGAAGAGGAAGTAGATGAAGAACGAAACTTGAAAGAGTCGGTAGAAGAGATTACCTCTTCCTCGACGCACCTCCTTTAAACTTTGTCTTAGGGCACTGGAGTTGGTATTTTGAGAATACCAGAACCTCAATGATGTAATTAGAGAGGTTTAGAATAGTAATTGGCATGGTTTTTCCTGCGATTCAAGGCTCAAAAGGGTGTGAAGTGAAGAGGGAAGTGGTACCCATTTTATAAGGGAGGAGAGGGTCACCTTGGAAAAAACTTAAAATATTATTTTATAATAAAGTCATATTCGGTTAATAATAGCTCCAAATTGATTTATTTCGAAGATAATGTGGGGATGTGTCAGAATCCCCTCAACCAATATGTTTTAGACAAGTTTAGGTTACTATTTTATCCTTATCATTTAGATTTTACTCTAAGTTAAATAAATTAACATTTACCGTGTCTTTTATTTTTCTTACACTATATGGTTAATAAAAATAGTATAACAAGCCAAAAGGACCCCAAGTAGTTCATTATTAATATATATATCCTTATCTAAGTCATTTTTCCGATCCTTAGATTTTTAGGAATTAAAAAACAATTATTAATATAATATTTTTTTTAAAACCCTTTTTATGTCAATTTTGACACTATTTTGTACGTGATTTTTATGAAAATCATAACAGAATTATTAGTTATAAAAAAGTTTATTAAATCAATACTAACATGTCATATTAACATATAAAATTAGTGGAATTCATAAAATTTATAAAATTACATTTATTTTCTTATTTATAACATCAATTATGTTAATATTTCATTAATAAGGTAATTACAACATCATCACTGTGTCATTAATAAATTAAATTATATAATGTTCAAAAAATATAAATAAAATACCATTATATAGAATATATTATTATATTTCTAATGAATATTTATATTCAAATTTATCTTATGTATAACTCTATATTAAAAATGTTTTAGTTATTAAACTTTGATTTTAACTATTTTAATTCCTCTTCAAATAAAATAATAACAAATGTTCTAATCTAATCCATGTGGACCTAAAGGGTAGTATTTTATCTCTAAGGTTGTTTTTTGTCGAAAAAAAATTATCCAATAGAATTAGGACATGTTTTAGGGTAATAATAATATCATTTTTAACCTTAATCACCTTATTTACTTTTAATCGTGGTAAATAAAAATAAAAAGATAATATTCACCAAAAATTATTTTTATCTTATTGAACCAAATTTTCTCCTTTATATTAACCATGTTTCTTGTATTTTAGAAAGTCCACTCACAGAAGTGGTAAAATTATGTTTTATGTATATTTTAAAATTCTCTTACTAGGTGGGTAAAAGACAGTGAAATGTTCAATAATATTTTTGTATATCTAAAATTATTATAAAATGAATCCAATGAATTAATTTGAACATATATATGTATTATGTATCAATTTTGACCGAAAATAAATTTAAATAAAATAAATGATTATTTATATAAAAAAGTTGGTTTTTAAATAGTGACCCAGTGTTTTCAGTATTCATCAAAAATTGAAAGTTTTCAGAAAAATACCAAAAAATAACCCTAGGATAATTTTGATATTATGAATCCAAAAATGAAGTTCATTTTGAAAGATAAAATTTATAAAATTTTAAAAAGTGGGTATTACTATTCCTAACGGTTAGTTCATAATAATATTATAATAATATCTCATTTAGTGAAACTTAGTATTGCGTACAACACACGCTATCGTGGGAGGTCGTGATTGCGTGTAATGGAAGCCAAGTCAGGGATGTGTGTAGTGAGAGCTTTGTTTGGTGTTTCATATAACATAATCAGAAAATATTTAATTTATACATTAATCAAAATCTATACTTAATGTTGTGTAGAATAATTTCCACAAAACGAACATGAAATTGTGTGTAACACAAGCCAAGAATGGTGTTGCATTTAGTGCAAGATAATACAGTGTTGCGTATAGAACAAGTAAATTATTGTGAGGTGTATAACACATTACATATATTACATTAAAAAAATTGTCATAAAATCTTGGGTTGTTACATTCTAGCCCCCCTTAAAATGAATTTCTCCCTCGAAATTCATCGGGGTTATAAATGGTTTACTACTTGAAAGTTTCATTAATTGAAACCCACATCGGAAAAAGGAATACCAAAACATATATTTAAAAACTAATATATGAAACATAAAGATTACCCAAATTAACTAATCAATGGGTTTCCACATAGGATAACATAGGTGAAAATATTGATATGGAAGAGAAATATAACCATCATGTTCTGAATGAGAGTGGTAGAGAACATGGCTATGAAAAATCCAACAATAAAAAAGCCATAAATTTGTGATGAGTTAAGGTACCATCTGAATCATCGGATATAAGGACACTATGACAACATTGTTTGGTTTTCAAGATCATTTCCCTAAAGTTGAATAATTTTTGAATTAAAATAAATACTTACTTGATTTTGATACAACCTCAACGTTGATCATGCCTCGAACAATTTCCACTTCATCTCTTAAGGAAATGAAGTTGAATTTGTCTTTCGTGATGTTTTAGCAGTTCATGCGATAGAATGATAGGTCATTCCATCTGTCTCAAACATAGGGTTAGAAAAGGTTATATATATAAGTCCATCTATTGTGATATTAATCGGATATGGTTCCAAAATGGACTTTTACTTCATCTATCATCTTGCTTAATTAAATAAAACTAGTTTCTACTAACCAGGGACTTCTTGTAGGCCAGTTGTAGGCGATAAAGGCCAGTCGTACTTCAGTTGTGAGTTCGATTCCCACATCCTTGTCTGAGGAGATGGGTTGTGGCTTCCCCTATGGGTTGTCCTTTTTCTAAAACTACACTTCTATAACCTTAAAGAAATAGTAACGAAAAAATTTCTAGCCATAAACAATTCTATCTGATGTCTAACTTAGTCCATTCCAACCATTATGCATATAAAAAATACTTCTGTCCAATCTTAGAGTAATAAGAAAATGATTACTTGAAATTTCATCAACAAATCATGTGAATACCATCATTTATCCCCCATATAAGATATATCGTGTTGGTCACATTACGAACATGTGAATACCTTAATCATGTAACCTCTAGAAAAATGAATACTGATTGATCCTTAGTGAAAACATGAATGCTATAAAAAGTTAACTATTTCCACATACCAAAATCCAAAAATTTCGATATACTCAAACCATGATATCACATTGTCCTTATATCATCCATGAGCTTATCAATACTATAAAACATCTCATTATCTCTTTATCCCTTCATTATTTTCTTATCATCTACTTTCCAAAAATATATGAATTAACCATTCATTGTTACCAGTACTATTCCACATATACTTTCAAATACTTTTGGAAAAATAGTAGTGTAACAATCCTTAGATGTGTCTTTATTCCATAGTACCATTACCTATAGAACATAACTCTTGATAAACATAAATCAATCCACTACCTTCTTAAACCATTGACCAAGCTTCAACACTTCATTCATCTTATATATTATTTGTAGTCTCCTCATCATCATCCACATAAATACTAACCATATGACCATTCTGATTCTCTTAATGAGATTTTATCTTATTTTATTGGTTTGCATAATGCCCATACATTCCACATTTAAAACATCTAATCATTGTTGATGTTGTAGAAAATACCATTATCCTTCTCTATGGTGTTAACTGGACCTTTTTCTTTTTCACTTACTGGATTTGTGTCCTTCATTTCCCCACCCAAAGAATCATCCAGTTCCTTTGAAACATGCTCCTTGATGCCTATTACCACATGATTTAAATGATGAAAATTGAACATTATTTCCTCAATGATCATCATGAAACTTTATCTTTCTCTTATTCAATGAGTCGGGAAACATACCAAAGTTGAGATTATTGATAATATTATGAGATTCTTCATTAGGCATAAAAATGATGTTTGGACTTCCAAATCCCATATCATTTTGTTTCTCATGTATAATATCATTACATTGTCCATCATATCCTCCATTATCATGAATCTTCATATTTCCAGCCATTTTCTAAAACCCAAAAAGAATAGTGTGAGAGGAAAAAATCATGCTAGAGAAAACAACATAATAAAGGGGGATTACCATCAATATCTAACATCTTATGTTAAATTCTATTATCATTGTCGTAATACTATGACTATAAACTATACGTATACTTATCCTTAGGGACATCCCTAGATATACCGTAGAAATATCTCTAGGGATTTCACTAATGTTTTCGCATCCTAGTTTCTAAAGGTTAACTAAAACTTCGCTCTGATACTAACTGTAGAGACCCAAATCTTGACGTACATGGACATTACATTATTTTGTGGAATACTTAATACATAACAAAAACAGACGCCCAAAGATCATATTAGTATAGTGACTTTGGAAACTCAGAATGTAATCTTCTAATCATGGTGAAAGATATTCAACATCTCCCATAATGATCTTCCCCGTTTGGTTTTCTTACCTAAAACCTTTATTTATATCAAGGGGAAAAGAAAAAATAAAAAGTATGATATCAAATGCTCATTAAGGGTAAACATATAGAACATAAAACAATCCATAAACATTTGAATGCAAAAACATGAACATAAAATCTAAACATCAAAATCATGAGCAAAGACATAAATCTTGGAAGTACGTAATGAATATATCATAAAGGTACATAAATCATGATAAAATAGCATGGGAATAAAACAAGTTATTGTGGAAATCAATAAGCACATGATATGATTTCCATATGATCCAAGGCATTACTGCCGAGACCATCTTAGTGGACAAATTCCCTTTCTAAATCGAGTTCACTCATTGTTCCAGTCCTGTATTAGTGAACCGGATTAACTTACCGTTCCATCCATGTCTATATCATGATATATAAATCATTAACCAATGAATTTGAGGGATATATAGGTCCCACCCATCTCATAATGAAATCATTCTTTTGTGTGCCCCAAAATCATAAATCATACATCATACCATAACCCATGTAATAGAATGGGATTCTTAAACATCATGCCATCATAACATAATCCAAATAAAAAAATGGATATCATTTCATCATAGGAAGAATCAAACAATGTAAATAATGGAGACATTATACTTGAAACATAAACATATTAAATAATGTCATTTTAGATGGAAAATAGTTTTGATAAAACTCTTGAAATGAATTCTTGAGGAAAATAACATTTCTTCTTCAAAATAATTTTCTTTTCACAAAATGGCACACAATTTTAAAAGAAAAGGGATTTGATGAAAATAATCATCCAATATTATAGATGAAGCATCATGATAATGAGGTGTTATGAAACTGTAAAAATCCGTTCACGCCGTATAAGTTAAAAATAACATTCTCCTTTTACATTTGTCGGAAAAGTCAAAAAGTTCCTCATGTGGTAAAAAAGTAAGACTCCTTTCATAACATGTGGTAAAATTCAAAATTGTGTAAAAATTCTATTAAACGAGCATGAACACATTTTGAGAAAATAGGGACATGGATGATAACAAAAGCCCCAGTATATACTTACGAATAAACAATCTCAGATAAGAGAGAGATTTGAATAGTTATCCATTACCTTATGTCTGATATGCTTCGAATAAATCTAAACATCCTGTATAATTATTTAAATAATGTGATTGAATTATTAAAGAATCATATTCACTGTAATGATATCATATATGGTTTACTTATGACTTTATATTACCCGTTCTTTTGCAAATTCGATGTAAAAGCATCGATTTTGGTATAATCGTTTCATTTATTATATGTATTTCGACTTGTTGTTCTTGATATTATTACTTATATCCTGATTTAAATAAATCCAGAATGTAAAAAATTATTTATATATAATATATATTCATCATATACATATATATATGACAGATCGATAAATGGAATGAAATACACCGTTCATGGAGATGGTAGGAAGTGCGTACTCATGATGCTATTTCCGTTTCCTTATGGAAAAAAATTTAATTAAGAAACTGAAACATATATGTTCATAAATCTAGTATAATTATTATTTAATATATTTCATGATTATTTATTATATATACTTTATAATCATACTTGAATGGATAATCATGGAAAATGAATCTCATCTCCTTCGTGGAGACGGTAGTCCGTACGTACGCACTAGTGATGATATCATTCCCATGATCATGGAATTGTATTAAAGTGTATGTATAATATTTCAGAATCAATATCACTTTAAAATAATCATATATAGTTATTTATTTACACCATTATACCCATCAAGTTAAGGTGGTGGTCGAAAACAGATTACACCACGGCGTGGAGACGGTATTCTGTACGTACGCACGCGCGGTGATTTTATTTTCCGTAGGACGGATACAAGATGAAATAGGGATGTTTCATATTTATAATAACATATAATTATATAATTAATACTCATTTTATTACTTTATAATTATACTACTAAATTTGAGGAAGTAGAAGAAGAAAGAAACTTGAATGAGTCAGTTGAAGTGATTACCTCTTTCTCGACGCACCTCCTTTAATCTTCTTATTAGAGCACTAGAGTTGTCCTTTTGAGAAAACCATAACCTCTATTATGTAACTAGATAGGTTTATAAGAGTAATTGTCTGGTTTTGGCCAAGCTTCAAGGCTCAAAAGGGTGTGAAGAGAAGAGGGCAGTGGTACCCTTTTTATAAGGGAGGAGAGGGGCACCTTTGGAGAAAATTAAAATATTATTTTATAATAAAGTCATATTCGGTTTATAAAAGATCAAAATTGATTTATTTATAAGTAAAGTGGGTACGGGTCTAAATTCTATCAACCAATTTATTTTAGACAAGTTTAGTTTACTACTGTATCCTTACCATTTATATTTAACTCTAAGTTAAATAATTTAACTTTTACTGTGTCTTTTTGTTTTCTTGCACTATATAGTTAATAAACATACTATAACAAGCCAAAATAACCCCATGTGGTACTTTTTTAATACATATATCCTTATCTAAGTCATTTGGCAGATCCTTAGATTTTTAGGAATTAAATAACAATTAATAATATAATATTTGTTTTAAAAACTATTTTATGTCAATTTTGACACTATTCGGTACTTGATTTTTGTGAATATAATAACAACATGATTAGTTATAAAATTTAATAAAATCAATAATAAAATTTCATATTAACCTATAAAATTAGTTTAATTCTTTAAAATTCTAAAATTACATTATTTGGGTATTTATAACATCAATTATGTTAATATATCATTAATAAGGTAATTACAACATCATCATTGTGTCATAAATAAATTAAATTATATAATGTCTAAAAATTATAAATAAATTAACATTATGTATAAAATCTTCTTAAATTTCTAATGAATATTTATAGTCGAATTTATCTTATGTATAACCCTATATTAAAAATGTTTTAGTTATTAAACATTGATTTTACCTATTTTAATTCTTCTTTAAATGAAATAATAATAAATGTCCTAATCTAATCCATGTGGACCAAAAGGGTAATATTTTATCCCTAAGGTTGTTTTTGGTTTAACTACACTTATCCAATAGAATTACTACATGTTTTAAGGTAATAATAGTATCTTTTTTACCGGTAATTACCCTATTTACTTTTAACTATGGTAAATAAAGGTAAAAAGTTACTATTCACCAAAAATTATTTTTATCTTATTGAACCACATTTTACTCTTTGATATTAATCATGTCATTAGGATTTTCAAAATTCCACTCATATAAGTGGTAAAATTATGATTTATGTAAAATTTCAAATTCTCCTCGGAGGTGGGTAAAAGACGGTGAAAAGTTAAATAAAATTTTTATATATTTAAAATTATTATAAAGTGAATCCAATGAATTACATTGAACATTTATCGGTATTATGTATCAATTTTGACCTCAAAGAATTTAAATCATATAACTAATTATTTATATATAAAAGTCGGTTTTTAAATACTATCCCAGAGTTTTCACTAGTCATCAAAAATTGAATGATTTCAGAAAAATACCAAAAATTCACACTAGGATAATTTAGATATTCTGAATCCAACAATGAAGTCCATTTTGAAATATAAAATTTATAAAATTTCGATAATTGGGTATTACTATTCAAAATGGCTAGTTCATAATAATACTATAATAATATCTCGTTTAGTGAAACTTGGTATTGCGTACAACACACGCTATCGTGGAAGGTCATGATTGCGTGTAAGGGAATCCAAGCCAGGGCTGCATGTAATGAAAGCTCTGTTTGGTGTTGTATATAACATAATCAAAACTTATTTCATTTATACATTAAACAAAATGTATACTTAATGTTGCGTAGAATAATTTCTACAAAACGAACATGAAAATGTGGGTAACAGAAGCCAAGAATGGTGTTGTGTATAGTGCAAGCTAATACGGTGTTGCATATAAAAGAAGATAATTTTTTTGTAGTGTATAACACAAGACATAAATGAAATTAAAAAGAATAATTCTCATAAAATCTCGGGTTGTTACATTCTACCACCATTAAAATGAATTTCACCCTCGAAATATGTCGGGGTTATAAATTGATTACTACTTGAAAGTTTCGTTAATAGAAACCCACATCGTAAAAAGGAATTCCAAACCATATATTTAAAAACTAATGTATGAAACAGAACGGTTTCCCAAATTAACTAATCATTGGATTTCTACATAGGAGAACATAGGTGAAAATATGGATATGGAAGAGAAATCTAGCCGTCATGTTCTGATGGAGAGTGGTAGGGAAAACATGTCTATGAAAAAGCCTACAATCACAAAGCCATAAATTTGTGATGATTTAAGGTAACATCTGATTCATTGGTTATAAGGACACTAGGACAACATTTTTTGGTTTTCAAGATCATTTCCCTAAAGTTGAATAATTTTTTAATTAAAGGAAATACTTACTTGATTTTGATACAACATCAACATTGATCATGCCGCGAATAATTTCCACTTTATCTCATAAAGAAATGAGGTTCAATTTGCCTTTCACGAAGTGTCAGTAGGTCATGTGATAGAATGATAGTTCATTCCATCTATCTCAAACATAGGTTTAGTAAAAGTTATATACATAAGTCCATATATGGTGAGATTAATCAGATATGGTTCCAAAATAGACTTATGCATCATCTATAAACCTTTTTAATTAAATAAAACTACTTTCTACTAACCATGGACTTCATGTATGCTAGTGGTAGGTGATAAGGGCTTGTCTCACTTCGGTTGTGGGTTTGATTCCCACAGCCTTGTCCAACGTGACAGGTTGTTGCTCATCCTATGGGTTGTCCTTTTTCTAAAACTACACTATTATAACCTTCCAGAAATAGTATCGAAACAACTTCTAACCTTAAAAAATTCTATCTGATGTCCAACTAAATCCATTCCAACATTTAATGATATCAAAAATACTTCTTTCTAATCTTATAGTATTAAGAAAACAATTACATGAAATGTCATCAACTAAGCATGTGAATACCATCATTTATCCCCCATATAAGATATATCTTGTTGGTCACATTCCAAACATGTGAATACCTAAATCATGTATTCTCTTGAAAAATGAATACCCATTGAACCTTAGTGAAAACATGAATGCTGTCAAAAGTTAACTCCTCACACATTCCAAAATCCCAAAATTTCTATATACTCAAACCATGATATCACATTGTCCTTATATCAGCCATGAGTTCATCAATACTATAAAACATCTCTTTATCTCTTTATCCCTTCATTATCCACATATCATATACTTTCCAAAAATAAAAGGAATTAACCTTTCATGGTTACCAGTACCATTCAACATATACTTTCAAATACTTTATAAAAAATAGTGTTACAATCCTTAGATACGTCTTTATTCCATAGTACCTTTACCTATACAACATAACTCTTGACAAGAATAAATCATTCCACTACCTTCATAAACCATTGACCAAGATTCAACACATCATTCATCTCATATATCATTTGTATTATCCTCATCATCATCCACATAAATACTACCCATATGACCATGCTGATTCTCTTCATGAGATTTTCCCTTAGGGCATTGGTTTTCATAATGGACATACATTCCACATTTAAAACATCTAATCATTGTTGATGTCGTAGCAATACCATTATCCTTTTCCATGGTGTTAACTGAACCTTTTCCGTTGCACTTACTGGATTTGTGTCCTTCTTTTCCGCACCAAAAGCATCATCCAGTTCCATTGAAACATTCTCCTTAATGCCTCTTTCCACATGATTTACATGATGGAAATTGATCTTTATTTCCTCTACGATCATCATGAAACTCCATCAGTCTCGTACTAGCTGAGTCGATAAACTTACCAAAGTTGACATTATTGATCATATTATGATATTTCTTGATTCGGCATAATAATTTTATTTAGACTTATAAATCCCATTTCATTTGGTTTCTCATGAATAATATCATTCCATTGTCCATTATATCCTCCATTATCATGAATCTTCCTATTTCCAGCCATTTTCTAAAACCCAAAAAGAATAGTGTGAGATGAAAAAATCATTCTAGGGAAAAAACATAATAAAGGGGGAGTAACATCAATATCTAACATCGTAGGTTAAATTCTAATATCGTTATTGTAATTCTAGGACTATAACCTATACATATACTTATCCTTAGAGACATCCCTAGACATACCTTAGAAATATCTCTAGGGATTTCACTAATGATTTCGCATCCTTGTTTCCAATGGTTAACTAATCCTTCACTCTAATACCAACAATAGATACCAAAAGCTTGACGTACATGGACACTACATTACTTTTTCGAAATACTTAATACAAGACAAAAACAGATGCCTAACGATCGTATTAGTTTTGAGTCTTCGGAAACTCGAAACATAATCTTCTAATCATGGTGAAAGATCTTCAACATCTCCCATAAAGATCTTCCCCATTTGGTTTTCTAACCTATAACCATTCATTATATCTTGGGGAAAAGAAAACATAAAAAGTGTGAGCTCAAATGCTCAGTAAGGGTAAACATAGAGAACATAAAACAATCCATAATCATTTGAATGCAAAAACATGAACATAAAATGTAAACATCAAAATCTTGAGCAAAGACATAAATATTGGAAGTATGTAACACATATATCATAATGGAACATCAATCATGATAAAATAGCATGGGAATAAAACATGTGATTGTGGCAACCATTAATCACATTATATGATTTCCATAGTAGCCAAGGAATTGCTGCCAAGACCATCTTATTGGACAAATTCCCTTTCTGAATCGAGTTCACTCCTCATTCCAGTCCTTTATTACTGAACCAGATTAATTTACCCTTCCAACCATGTCTATATCATGAGATATAAATCGTTTCCTAGTGCATTGGAGAGAGATATAGGTCCCACCAATCTCATAATGAAATCATAATTTCGTGTTCCACAAAATCATAAATCATACATCATAGCATAACCCATGTAATAGAATGGGATTCCTAAACATCATTCCATCATAACATAATCCATATATAAAATGGATATCCTTTCATCATAAGATGAATCAAACCTTGTAAATAATGGAGAAATTATACTTGAATCATAATCATATTAAATAATGACATTTTAGATGTAAAATAGTTTTGATAAAACACTTGAAATGAATTCTTGAAGAAAATATCATTTCTTCTTCAAAATCATTTCTTTTCAAAAAATGCCATAAAATTTTTAAAGAAAAGGGCCTTGTTGAAAATAATAATATAAAATTGTAGATGTATTTTCATTAAATGAGGAGTTATGAAACCATAAAAATCCATTCACGCCGTATTAATTAAAAATAACATTCTCCTCATACTTTTTTCGGAAAAGTCAAAAATTCATCATGTTGTAAAAAAAATTAAGAATCCATTCATAACATGTGGTAAAATTCAAAAATGGGTAAAAAGGCCATTAAAAATACATGAATTTTTTTTATAAAACATGGACATGGATGATAACAAAAACCCCATTAAATACTTACGAATAAACAATCTCGGATAAGTGAGAGATTGGAATATTTATCCCTTACCTGATGTCTGATATGCTTCGTATGTATCTGACACTCCTGTATAATGATTTAAGTAATGTCATTGACTTAATAAACAATCATATTCATTATTATTATAACATATATGGTTTACTTATAACTTTATATTACCTGCTTTTTTTGCAAATTCGATGTAAAAACAGCTATTTGGGTAAAATCGTTTCATTTATTGTATGTATTTTGACTTGTTATTCATGATATTATTACTTATACCCTGATTTACTTAATTCCATAATTTACAACATGATTTAAATATAAAATATATTCATCATATACATATATATATGATATATCGATAAATGGAATGAAATACACTATTCATGGAGACAGTAGGCCGTGTGTACGCATGAAACATTGATTTTTACTTATGATATATGTGTTACATATATATATGATATATCATATGTATAACCCTATATTAAAAATGATTTAGTTATTAAACATTTATTTTTACTATATTAATTCTTCATTAAATAAAAAATTAATAAATATCCTAATCTAATACAAGTGGACCTAAAGGGTAATATCTTTTACCTATTGTTGTTATGGTATAACTAACCATATCCAATAGAATTAGGACTTCTGTTAGGGTAATAATAATATCATTTTGACCCTTAATTACCCTATTTACTTTTAACCTTGGTAAATAAAATAAAAAATTACTATTCACAAACAATTATTTTTACCTTATTGAAGCACATTTTACTTCTTGATATTAACTGTATCTCTTGAATTTTTAAAATTTCACTCACATAAGCGGTAAAATTATGTTTTATGAAAATTTTCTAATTCTCCTTGGAGGTGGGTTAAAGACTGTGAAAAGTTCAGTAAAATTTTTAAATATCTAATATTATTATAAAATGAATCTAATTAATTACTTTGAACATATATAGGTATTATGTATCAATTTTTACCTAAAATAAATTTAAATCAAATAAATAATTATTTATATAAAAAATTCGGTTTTTAAATAGTTACCCAGTGTTTTCACTGTTCATAAAAAATAGAAAGTTTTCAGAAAAATACCAAAAATTCACCCCAGGCTAATTTCGATATTCTAAATCCAAAAATGAAGTCCATTTTGAATTATAAAATTTATAAAATTTCAAAAAGTGGGTATTACTATTCATAACGGATAGTTCATAATAATATTATAATAATATCTCGTTTAGTGAAAATTCGTATTGCGTACAACACATGTTATGGTGGAAGGTCATGATTGCATTTAATGAAAGCCATGCCAGGGCTGCGTCTAGTGAAATCTCCGTTTGGTGTTTCATATAACATAATCAAAACATATTTCATTTATACATTAAACAAAATCTAGACATAATGATGCGAAGAATAATTTCCACAAAACGAACTTGAAATTGTGTGTAACACAAGCCAAGAATAGTGTTGCGTATACTGCAAGATAATACGGTGTTGTGTATAGAACAAATTAATTTTGGTTTATTGTATAACACAGTACATAAATGAAATTAAAAATAATAATTCTCATAAAATCTCGTGTTGTTACACTCAGCAAGGAAACTCCCCACGAAGAGGGGTCGCTCCAACACCCCTCCCTACATCGGGATTCTAAGGGATATCATTGACACCCTGATCTTTTGCTTGAGCCCCTACTCGAAGGTCTGGGCCCTAAAGAATGGGTCCCTCACCATATCTGTAGAGTAGTGTGAGAGGTCAGTGAACCTCACTGGGTACTATGGCATTGTCATTTTTCCCTTCTGCAGATGATGTAGCTCTTGTATGCACATTGTTTGAAGAGTCGCTGGAATAAACTCCGCCCGAAACAGGCTCTCGAAGTATTCCAAGAAAAGAGTCATCTCATCGTGACCTTGGACCATCAAGATCCACCATCTACCCGCTGCTGCCTGCAGAAGGCTGGCGACAAGTATCACCATGAGGTCTGCTGGTGTCCCTACTAGTCGGAAAACTCTCACCACAGTCTTCATCCAATCCTCAGCCGCATGTGAGACCATCTCTCCCTTGAACCTGGGTGGCCTCTGGCACTGGAACTCAGGAAACGTGCTCAACCATCATGCATCGTCTACTACTAGGGATTATGGCATCGATGGCCCAATGGGTAGTGGTACTACTGGTGCCTCCATTGGAAGAGGGACCTACACTGATGCTTCATCTCTTAGTGGGCTCTCTATGCGTACAACTCGTGGGGATCTTGCTGGTCATCTGTGGGGAGGCATCTTGATAGAAATAGATGACACACAGTCAAATATTATACTTTGTGAGCTGACCTGGTTGATCTTTCTTAAATAAATCTTTTAAAAATACACACGCAATCAGTGTTTTCATGCACTGGTTCAGAAATCAGAAGTCTGTGTCCTAGTGTATGGATATGTTGGCCACCGCACCAACACTGGACTAACAGAACTAAGAACAACACTCAGTACCCTTAACACAATTTATTCATAGGATAAAAATATTAGAGTCTTAAGTTCTACGGTAGAACTGACTCCTCTAATACCAATTTGTCACGACTAGTCCCTCGGGGCATGTGCCATGACTACCCCAAGCCCATATTCTATTCGCCAGGGGCTGGTGACTAGCACCAAAGGCGTACATCCATAAAATGGGAAAGAAATGCCTTTAATAGTTAACAATGCACACAACAGTGCATGAGCTGGAAGCAGAACACTATGTAAAAATGTATACAAAGAGTGCTGAAAGTAGAGGGTCTGGAAAACAATCCCAATAGGAAAACACATGTATAACTGAAAACAAGTACAAATGAAATGGAAAAAACAACTGAAAGGTGAAGAGAAGCTCTTGGATAATCCACCATGGATCCTACATGATGGGTAGGTCTGGAGAGTCTCTTCAAAACTCCACGTCTACCGGTCTCCTCTGCGTACCGACATGTCAAATGGTTCACCTTCGGGTACTGTCCAGTCTTGGTACACTCAGCCTTAGTTTGCAATGTTCGTCTTCTACAACAAACACAACGAGATTTGGGCATATCCCATGCATGGGTGAGTATAATGACACTCTGTAGAGACCCCTGAGACACTCAAGGTATCACAAAATCCAACAAGGATAAAGAACAATGTATGAAATCAACAAATAACCCCACTTAGGTATATGTCCATACATATACCTAAGTTATCAAATAATCCATCTCAATCATGAGGTAAAAAAAGTTAGTGACTCAGCTCAAACCATCATTTTTATTTTTGAAACCACGGCTACTAGATAACTCTTTGTCAATCGAGTACAGTGGGCATGCCGCATCACACATTGGTGCTTCCCACTAAACTAGAATGGCTGATGTACTCCTCCTATCAAGTACCATGTGTCTTCCGCCCTCACATAGAACGCTCCCCACTATGGGTATTCCATATTCACATAGAGGCATAACCCCTCATAGTCTGCTGAGGTTCTCCTCCTATCGAGTACCGTGCGTCAACCATGATCACACAAAGACCCTACCCACCGTGGGTCTACCACGTCACCTAGGCACTCCCCACTAGGCTACTCGAATCACTCCGAGTCGAATTGGCCATCAGTCGTCAAGTCTCAGCCAGCTACTAGGTCTCTGCACTATGCTCGCTCATCTCCAGGAAGATCTGCTCCACGAACTATAGGTCCATACTCCAAATGTCATGAAGACCCGTGTGGAAGTATCACAATGGTCTGCCTCATCATAGGGGTCTCAATGCAACAGACTGTGCATCAATCGGATGCCCAGTCTGTGAGTTATTAAACTTTTAGTCTCAGGGGCCCGGTTGGATTTGTGTACGATCCAACCTGAAAATATCTCAACATTTCCCGTAACATTGGTGAGCTATACTCAATGGTATCGTTGCCCTTGAATAAAACTAGTGTCGCTGACGGTTCATCAAACGATCGTCCGGTGCCAATGATATAGAAAAGAAAGAAAAGGGTATGTTGTTTCCTCGGGTCCAGTCTGACCTGGTTAGACCGACGCAGCCCAACCCAGTCTGGGACGACCCGGTCTGGGTTGACCTGGTCATACCTGTTGGGTCTAGCCCAGCCCATTGGGCGGGCCAACCTATAAGGTTCTGTCCGGCCCGCTGGGTTCATCCCAGCAGGCCGCGATGGCTGTTAGGCCCGGGTTCATGGCTGGTACTGCCCAGAGCATCGCGAGGGTGCGGCCCGGCCCGGCTCGGTCCAGAGGGATCGCCCGGGCCGATTCATTTAGGGCACCTTGAGGGGGGCCGCGTGCCTGTTCGTGAGGCTATACGGTCATGAGACGGTCGACCAGGGTGTGACAAGGCAGGAACGCCACCAGGCAGGGTGCCAGGGGGCCTGTGGGAAGCCTGGCAGGGTGCGGCCTAGCCGGAAGGTAGCCGGGAGGTCGATAGGCTAGGAAAACGCGGTTCGGGATGGCGTGGCTTGAGCGGGCACGGGTTAGTGGGGTTCGGCCTGGGCACACAAGATGCTGACGGCGGTGGGGCCAGGCGCACGGGAGGCCGACGGTGGTTTGTCTCGTAGAGCCATCTCAGTCAGGGCACCAGAACGCCGTGGGGGTAGCACGGTTTTCGAAGGCTATGGGAAGCACGTCCTTTGCCTCTGCCTTTGTCGCCTTATACACCTCTTCATCACCATAACGATAAATAGCACAAATAAGAATGGCAGAGGGGTCAGGACATGTTGGTTTGGCCCACTCTCTTTGCGTCTGAGGTGGTAACACGTGGCTCATCAAAGAGTTAGAAAGATGAACATCAATTGTTTTAGAACCACACAATGATTCCTTTCCAATCTGAAGAAGAGAAAAAGAAAAGAATTGTTACACAAAAGAAAACCCCTACCTTTGATTTCCGATCGTCGACGGTGAAGTCGCGGGAAGAAGATGATGGATTTAGTCATTCGTCGCGTCCGCCACGCACTCCCAGTTCAAATAGGTGTCGGTTCGTTGAAGAAGATGTGGGGGGTAGGTTGGTTGAAGACTCCCCACATCGGTAGGATCTGAGGGAGGAAGATGAAGAAGGTCGGCGTTCTTCTTTGTTCATTGGGAGATTTATTTTTTGGGGGAGCGTTCTTCATTGGAAGAATATTTCTCCCAGGCTCTTCTCTTCCCATGCTCCACCAAATGAAATATTCCAAGCAAATTATTAATAGATTGAGTTTTCTTATTATCTAGTTACTGACACAAAAAACAAATTGGTGAATTTATAATATGGCTCCTTTGAGTAATTCATGAGTGTTGGAACAAATTAATTATGGGAGTTATCAACAATTAATTAAAGGGTGGTCATGATTTTTTCCCTCATTAATATGTGAGAGTTTATAGGTTTTACTCCCATCCATCAATAGGGGGATTAGCCCCATGTGGTCCCCACGTCATAACCTATCGTGGGAGTTTAGGTTCGGGTTGACCCCACCACTATAACCACTCATGAGAGGTTATGGTGTGGTGGTCTCACCTCCAACATCTATGTAGACATTTTAGCCGCCAAATAAAAAATACACACAATTTATTTTTATTTAAATAAATCTCTAAAACCCCAAAAAACATTCTTTTAAACTCAACCCATTGTCGTCGAAGTGAATGTCTCTTTAAGCGAATACTGGTGCTGCGAGTTCAACGGTGTCCTCAGATTTCATTTCCAAGCACTGGTTCAAAAGGTATAAAAAATCGCACGTATTTTTAATGGACGTACCCGAACAAAAATTCAGAATATGATTCTGGGCACACCGGGTCTCGAAATCACGCACCTTAATTTTTCGCAGAATCGTAAAAAGCCCAAGTATTTAAGAAGAAGAAAAAATTTCCACAGAATTTTGGGGTCGTTACATCCTTTTCTTGCAATATTTACTCATTCCAATAAAAAAATGTTTTAGAAAAACATAATATTATTGCATTCATTGACTGAGATTCATTTTCTTCTATGAGAAAATTAAACATTAATTTTTCATGGTGAATTTATAATTTTAGGTTAACGGTGAAATATATGAATTTGATGGGTTATTACCACCTTTTCTTTTTGGCATGATTTGTGATCAATATGAGATCATCATAATAAAAAAATAAATGACCAATATAATTGATAATGAAATAATGCAAAAAAATCAGATACATATATAGGATCATCACATATTATTTTTAATTAATTTATTCAATTAAATAATTATCTTGAGAATTCATTATTTTTTGTGGAGCTAAGAAATGTTCTATGTAGTAACATATTTATGTTTTAGGAACCATTAGTATATTTCCTCTAGTGGTGGTCATCACAGGTTCCCGAAATCATTGAATGTCACTATATAAATCTATGGTAGCTAGCATGATTGATCCGGTCACTTAAATCGTTCTCCCATGATATCCATGATTATTGATTCCAAAGTGTTCTAATTAATATTTATTATCAAGAGAGTGACAGGGGAGGAATATCACTTTTTGTTCATAGTATTATTCTAGGATATTGTAGATCTATAGGGATTCCATATGATTAAATGGATTCATTTTTCAAGAGAAAAAAATGAATTGTCTCTCTTGGCAAAATATTATAATTATTATTATATATATTAAGGGTTACAAATAAATAATTTAAAAAGTTCCATTTATGATTTTGTAATCCCTTGTGAAACAATATGTGTAAAACAAGTTTAATAATGTCTTATATTTACATGTCCTTAACTATATATTAAAAATTAAATAATATTTATTCAATTAATATTAAATATATAATATTTATCACATGACCTAAATTTTTTCTTCTATTCCTCCAAAATAAAATTTGGGCATTGAATAATGTATAATTAAATATATAATAAATAGCACAACATTAACCGCTAATAAATGAATATTTTAACCACTAAATAGAAAAAAAAATTAAATATTATTAATGCATAATATTTTTTGAATAATTGGGGAAGGAATATAAGTAATGATGAATGAATGTGAAATTAATTAACCTAGTTCTGGAAAAATATTTATTCATCTAGTTAACTATGAATAATAATATTTAATATTTAAAATAGATTATGGAAACACTTATTGTGTGACCCACTAGCCATATTTATCAATGGAATTAGAAGAATCATCCTAAATACCAAGGATAGCATTCTGGAACATGACATGGCTCCGATAAAAATGTAATTTAATTCCACAAAAAAATTTATATCATAAAGACTCATAAAACTGTATATAATACATTTATCATGACATCACTAATAAAAAAATAGTGCATGTTGATTCCATAAACCTATGTTCTTGATGCCTATTCTTTTAAATTTCTAAAAATCAAACCTGCCTATATGAAATCATGTCAATATATTTAATCAGGTGATATCATTTCCATCAGTGGTCTTGAGATATCAACATTGGTTTAAGAAATATCGGGGAAAAAGATTTCTCATATTATATATTAATACATTATTACTTCTGATGCACCCAACATATCAAACATCACTTCCAAAAAAAATTGTTTAAGGATTTCATCAATATATAAAAGTACATGGCTCATAATAATCATTAATAAATATTTTATAGTCTAAAGATCAATACACATTTATGCATATATAAACATCAAATGACACATATGAATAAATATTTCCTTCTGGAATGTCTCATTCTCAAAACAAACTACATTGGATATTTCTATGGGTGTACAACATGAGAAGGTGCCTCAATGTCCAATGGGTTTCCATCCCTAATATCCAATTTCATTTTAACCCAAAAATGATATCATCCACCTATAGAACGTGTGATTAAGAATATTGTCATCGTACTTATAGGTAGTTATCGTATCTGTGAACTACCATGACCTATCAGTGAGACAACAACTCTTATGACATTATGTCATACTATACTGCACATAAGAAAAACCATGATGTGATAACGAGTTTATTATTATTAAAAAATTTAATTTCATGTAACAATAAAGAAATCAAACGTTTGTTCTAGGGCCCCAACTCTAATAGAATCCCACATTCACTAGATCCAACTAATAAAAACCCTTAGTCTTCTATAACTAACATTATACTCTTGCTTCTACTAATATAGGAATTTTGTGACAGGTTCATCCATGATTTCTTCTCTGGGAACCCTTCATACTCTAAATAACCCCTCTTTATAAACCCTCTATTGAGATGATAGTTTTGTAGTATGTTATTCATTTGTTTCAGAAATAATTAATATTTTTCAAGATCCATAATTAGTATATTATCATAATAAAATGTGTTAGTGTAATTATTAATTTGTTCCAAATGAAGCTCCATGAAAAATATCTGAATCAAAATAATTTCATTATCTATGTTACAAGATTTTTTATACTCTGATGCTGCTGTAAAATAAGTCAAAATATGATAATTTAATCTTATCATCCACTCAGCTCCTCTTTTGACACATAAATCATATCCTAACCATGACATAAAATTATTATGATATGTTCAATAACAACCATCAATATAACCCCTAATGACCATTTATTCCTCAATTTCATACACTAGGAACATATCCTTATATCTTCTCAAATACAAGGGGATAACCTTAATAAGAGACCACATATATTCTTCTGGATCCACATGATATCCTCCATCATAGATTAATTCATATGAAACATCATGGGTAGTATATAACATTGAATACATGATTTATCATATCACTAATTTTTATGAGATCTAACTCATTCTGTTTATCTCCAATATTGTATGATGGAACATTTTCATAGAATGATGTATACCATGTGATAGTAGAACTAATCCATTATTTGATTATTCTATATGAAATATATTTAGTAGTTGGTCAATTTTTATTCCTCTACCTTGTCGAAAAGGCCTCATGGATATATCATGAATGATATTCATCCCTAGAACATAGGCTTCTTCATGTATGTCCTTCTTGGATTATGAATATTTCAACTATTCCTTAACATACTATAAGATTGATATTTTGTTTCCAATATTTAATATTTCATCAATATAAAATATTATGATAATATCTGCATTTTCATATAATCTATTTTAAACATATATCTCACATTCATTGTTAATGAATCCAAATTATTTTAAATCTTCATCTGGTTGAATGTTCCATGATATGGATGTTTTCTTCAATACATAAATGGAACACTGTAACATTTAAATCTTTTTAGATTCACCAAGAGTCACAGAACCTACTTACTATGTCACGTATATATATTTATAAATGTACCCATTAAGGAAAGAAGTTTTTAAATCCCCATTCTAAATATCATATTCATGGATTGATATTACACAAGTAGAATTATAAAGGATTTAATAATGGAAACCGTTCAAAATGAGTCTCTGTAGTGATTTACAATTATTTTTTTAAACAATTTATTCACTATCCAATCTTTATATGTATTTAATGTACCATACATTCCTCGTTTTCTTTGTAATATCCATTTTCACTCTAATACATTTATATAAACTGGTGCATTTACTAGAACACAATCATGTTTTTGGTACATGGAATCTATTTTATAATTCATGTATTCCTTCAATATTATGTCTTCTGATCTCCCTACATAAATTATACTGGAGATAGGTTCATCAATAACAACCAATAATTAGTCAAAACATTTTGTGGCATGAAATTCATATCTCCCTGGTTATCCTAAATCTCTAATGCTACATCACTATACCTACTTATATAAAACTACTTCTTCTATGTAGACATGTGGAATCTATTTAACTATGACTTATTGTGTATATTAAGAAACCACATAATCAATGTCAATATCTCTATAACCATCCTTTTGAGTATGTTATCCCTTTCAATAAATATTTCTTGTCTAGTAAAATAAAATTCTTGTCTGAGTGGTTTTCGAGTTACTATCTCTTTTTTCCTTAGTATACGCCATAAGGATATACATTTTGCCTCTTTATGCTAATTTGTTTCTTCATAAATCCATCACAAATTACTTGGAACCCCATACACATGTATGCAAAAAACTGGTTTCCCTCTACTACATACCTCGAAGGTAATTCCATTTTTATCTTCATTTTTTAATTAGTTTAATGTATATGAGACAATTTCTAATTCATATCGAAAAAATGAGATTGTAACATATAAATTACTCAACATCTACCATAACATGTCTAACAATGTATGCTTCCTCCATTCACTAACACCATTATAGTTTGGTCTAAACGTTGGATTGAGTTTAGATATAATTCCAAATACATATAAAATGTCAATAAAATCCAGGATAACATATCAAACACTTTGATATTATCGAGGATTTATTTTATTATTTCCTTGTTAATTCATTAATTCATTCTTTAATTATATCAATTTCTCAAAGGACTCAATCACATACCTCATCTTGTACACATAGACAGATATAATAAATTCATTAGAAAATTTTATTAAGTAAAAATACCCACCTTTAGAATCTACTATACATGATCCACAAACCTCATTGGATTCCAATAATAGAATATATGTGGACCATTCATCAAGTCTGGAAAATTTCTGTTTTGTTATTTTTTCATGTAAACATGAATGAAATATTTCAGGTTGTTTTACAATGAATATGTCCAAATAATAATATTTATTGATATTTTTCAAAATATTATCATTTACATGACCATGATTATGATGCCATATCTAGGTATAATATGATTTGTGTGAAAATAATTTGTAATAGATTGTAATTACTTTATTTTAGTAATTTAATAAAAAAATAATATTATTCAAATGTTTCACACCATAACATATGCAGACTTTATAAAAAATAACTATTGGTTTTGAATATAAAAGTAAAACTACATAAATATAGTAAGGATTATAAAATAATGTTCTAGGTAATTTTTTTTAAATAATAATAATATATATAAAAATACATTATATTGAAATGAATGGTGATAGTAACTAATGTGAAGAACATCCCGCCTCTCACCACATGTAGTTTTTGAATCCACCTATTATCTAGAAATATTTCAATGTATACATAGTTCATAGATTTGTATATATATGTGAGAAAGAAAATATTTAATAACTTCGTAATCCCAAGTTCAATTTTTATAAAAATTTTGGGAAAATTACAACACTGGGTATTGAGACGGTTTGCGATTCCAGGGCAAAAAGTTCCTAGAATAATCCATTGTCAAATGTTATGTTTTTAAATAGCATACATGTTAAGCTTTCGTGAAAATGTGTTATATGTTTTAACTAGGTCCCCAAATTATAAATCTTAGAGCAGCACTATATTTATAGTAAGGGGTTTACCCTAGGTGTGACATAAGTTTAGTCACTGAAAGAATCCAATGAGAAATCCCACAATTCACATAACCATAAATTAATTATTTAAATAAATTTATTTTGTTTTTCATGTCCTCAAAAGTCATAAATATTGAATCATATTGAAAATCTGATACCATCATTGAGAACATGAGGGAGTGTTTTCTTTTGGTGAATCCTAACATTGGAATGTGCATTCCAACTATGGAATGTTATTTTTGAGACATGACCACAAATAAAATAATTAATTAAAAAATATTTTATTTTGAAAAACCTTACAAAACATAAATGGTACCTCATATTGGAAATATAAGAGGACCTTTTATCTCATGAGGATGTTCTTTCCTTGGGAGGATACTTACCATGACCAATACGGGTCAACGGTAAAAATTATTTCTTGGAATTTTTTAGGGAGAAAAAAGTAAACATAAATATGTTTATTTTATTTCCTTTTAATTATTTTCCATGTGAGGATGCAGAGATGCATCAACGGAGTAGCCTGTTTTCCTTTTGTAAATGATGAATTCGGGAAACATTGTTTCAAACTGATAGAGTAATGCTGAAATGTGTAAAATTCTTAATGTGTTCACTACATTATTCAATGGTGGGGATCGATGTTAGAATTCATAATGATGGATATTTCATTGGAATCCTGGTTTTTCTCTAAGGAGGAAGAGGAGGCACTCTTGTAGGCCATGGTGTCTTAGAGTTCGGGATTCAATCACGAATTGATGAATAGATGAAAATGGTGGACCAAGGATCTATGTGGTGACACAACATTTATCAACATCTATAAGCGATCCATATCGAGGTAGTGGCTGTTATTTTAATCCCATCACATCAACATATTTGAATTCAAATGATTAACCTGAATCTATTAACAAATGGATCAATTCATGGTTCATTAATATTGTTGTGCTGTTAATTTCACATTGAGTGGATTATTAGGGATTGATTATCATTTGATTTATTTTTTGTTTATTCATCGTTTTCTTGAACCATCTAATAGATCAGATTGAGGCCGAAATGAACAAATGATCAACATTTGATCTTCTAGAATCTTATTATTCTTTTATCCAACAGGTTCTTTTCATTCTTTATGGATTAATGAATTATTGATTATTATTGACCAATTTCATGGAACAACGATTTGATGTTTTCGATTTGTAATGGACATTAAATGATGGTGGTGTGACAATGAAGGTGGCATGGTGATGACAGTAGCGAACAGAGTGAAGTGGAGTGGGAGATATCTTCACTCAAATGATATTTCTCTAAAGTTTATTGCACTGACTATTTGAACCCTCTAAATGATGAATGCATCCCAAGGGTCATGGAACCTCTTCTGGATCGATTAACAGATTACCTGGGGGTGTCTGGTGGCCCGATGAGGGATATCTTAGCAATATAGGAGGCCCTCCAGTGGTGGAGGCTGCATGCTATAGCGGACGAGGCATGCCACGACGTGTCAAGATGGACTTGTTTCTTAGGCTATGGGGAAGTCTGGCTGATTCGGTTTGCGATCTGTGTCATGTGTTAGAGGCATTGGTCAAGATGGACTGCAGTGGTGACCCACGACAACATCCTCAGTTGAGAATATGAACCCACTATGTCTCGGGTAGAGATGACCAGCCAGCTCTTGCAGGCTGGGTTGGTCAGGTGGGTCATCCCAAGGATATGCAGAACACCTCATGTCAGACATCCTCCGAGGTCCGAGTTAGACCAGGTCGGGTTGACGGATCCCCAGTTGGGTTGGGTAGGTTCGTTCTGACTAGGTCGGACTGCACCCAGACCCCACTAGCCCCATTTTACAAAAAGGCTCATAAGTTTCAAAATGATCATCTTTTTGACGTGTTGTTAGTGGAATTTGGACCATTATGGAGATGATTCCCTTTTTGATATGGATTTTGTTGGGTTTTAGTTTGACCATTATTGGTGGGTTGAATTCTCATTGTCTTCCATATAAGGGAACAATGCAGGATCATGATCCCGTCAAATTGGGTGACAGTAGAGACTGAAATGATTCCCTTTGACTTCTCCATTGAAGTATTATATAAGATCTCATTCTTGTAATAGAGAATGGGCCATGATCTAACGCAAGTTTTCTTAGAGTGTATGTTTGGGACCCATCAGTCCTACGTGATGAGCGAATCTATGTGACCCATTAGTTTGAAATGATTGTGTGGGTCTCAATTCCCCAATGGGTCAATGTGGAGAATGAACTACATCAAGAGGCCCAGTTGGCCCAGATAGTGTTTTCGGAATGTGTGTTACCAATATTTTCATGGGCTACCATCTCCTATCAAGGATGATAATTCCTTTAGGGCTAGGATGTTCGTCAGTGATCCATTGGTTAAGGGTCGCCAATCTGTGCATCGAGATCTCATTCTTTCCATCATGACTTGACAAAAGCACCATTTTTTTGGGTAGTTCACAGTGTCTTCTCTATGGATGGTGACTAATTTATTTGAAACTCTTTCAAGGGTCTCTAATGAGTTCATAGCTCAAGGAGCGAGTTCTCCCAGAACGAGCATTCCTTGAGAAGAATCTTGTGACCATGGATTGGTTATGATATTGAGACTCCTTGTCTTATTGAGACCAGACATCTCAATGGTTAATTGTAGTGTATCAAGACCATATGTACCCTATAATACTTTTTTTAGACATATTCTATGTTGTAAATACTAGATTGCTCGAAGAGTGGGATCTCATGGAATCATGATTTCTATGTGTAGTACCATACATCTCTAATTGGACGAGACATTCCATGTTTGAATCATTTATTAGTATACCTAGATAATCATGTTATATGTCATGTTGACATTTACCTATATGGAGCTAACTGTAAATTCCTGGTAGAGTTTCCTATATGGAAATTTAATTTTTCGATTTCATGGTCCCATAGTGTTTATTATTTTACTCACCACTTCATGGGCATTGCACATATGTATCATGACTTGTGTAGAGGATTTATTATTTGGTGGAGTCCTAGGTGGAGCAAGAATGGGACAAGGACATGACGGTTCCATGTGATATGAGATGATATGAGGTATTTTTGGATGATTCCTACATCAGCTTCAGTTCCTTTATTACAAGTAATACATTACATTTGTCTTTTCAGTGGTATTTTTTTTCTTTCCTGGTTTCACATTTCTATTGTACATTCTAGTGTACTCTATTTTTTGGTAGTAGTATTACGAATTTATTTTTTTACCATAGTTTTTTATACTCCATCCTCTGTGGCATTGAGTTGTGTGTGTGTGTACATGTTATCTTGAAAATGCCACCCAATTGTTGGATATTCATACTCCCTTATAGTCACCAGCCCCTGACCAATCAGAGGTGGGCATGGGGTTATCAGCACATAGGCCGTTGGGGAAGGGTTCTGAAAAAGTGGTATCAGAGAAGGTCTATTATAAAAAATAACCAAGAGCCTTTAAAATTAGTTTGTGTCAACAGTGTTAAGTGTATCGAGATCATCTTTTAATCTAAAAACACCTATGTTGGTGCGGAGACCGTTGTATCCATACACCATGACTCTAGGAACCTGTTTTACAGCTTGGTACATGAAGACATGGGTTTCATGGAAATAATGGTAAATTAATTATATAGTAATGGTTTCTATTTTCCATGTCTTTATTGTGTCACCTCATCAGGTATACTCTTTTAACCATGATACGTCGTGTTCTCTTCAGGATGTGTTCACAACACCAGTCGGTGTGGTTTCTGTAGCATAATCGTGTGTTTGGTATGATGCATGATGATGCATCCTTGATGGGATCCCATCACAGAGAAATTTATCTTCAGGATGATCAATAGGTTACAGTTTCTTTGGATGATTAGAAAAAATACCAACCTCTATTGGTTCATGTGGATTTATCATACCAAACATAGTCATTGATGGATCCTTTTCTACTAGATGACGAAACACAAGGTTCAAACATGTTTCATAGGATCCCAAAGCCACGATTTACTAGGATGATGGGTCTAAATGTCCTACTAACAGTAGGTGTGAATTGTGAGTCACAAAACTAGAGGTCTTTTCTGATGTTCTAGGGATTCCCTAGTCCCCATATGAAATGTATTTTCCATGCCTGTTGAAAAGGGGGTAATCTTACATTAGATTATCTCACTATTCACGCTAAATTCAGAGATGTTTTTGATTAAAAACCAATTAATAAGAAGCAACATGGGAATTCAGATCTGTTGGGTAGTGGACATGGAATCCGGGCTAGGGAGGTAGTAGGGGGTGGTCGACATCTTAACGTGTTACAAACACCACCTCTAGGTGATCGTTAACAAAATTCAGTAGATGGAGGGAAGTGGAGAATATAGTTGCAGGTTGTTGGGGATTATGACGCTAGGACTCCATTGATGATTCATGGTATGATTTGTGTCATTCTAATTTACCTGTAATGTTTATAGACCCCTGTACTAGTGATTTTTTTCGGGTCAATTTTTATGTTCTATACCTAGAGGTTTTGGTTAAACAGTTAACGTGATCCTCACATTTAGAAACTCTTATGGGTGGAGACCCGATGACCACAAAGTGTTGCCTCCTGTGTGACCATACACTTGGACCGACGGTTTCCATTGGGATATATTTTTAGTAGCATTGAGGCCTTATGATATCCTTCTCGAGATGGGTTAAATCCTTAGTTCATACTCATATTAATTTTTTTAGGCAAAGATATGTATTTTCTATATATTGATGGAACTAGATTCCCCTCTTTCGAAAAGGGGTAAATCCATCCAACTCTGGAAGGACTCTGGTAGAGGAGGGTATATATGATTTTTATTTAGTTGTCTTGTCTGAACCTCAATGTAGTGGATGCTATGGGTCCTCGTGTTTGTTAGTGGTGGAAGATTATAAAGACATATTCTTTGAAGATGTTCTAGGTTTATGTCTCTATCGAGAGATATAATTATAAATTGGTCTACATGCTGGGTTAGCCCAATATTTAAATCATTTTATCAGATTGATCATGAAGACCTCCATTAGATGGGGTGAAGATGGGGTACTTTCAAATGAATTGCTAATTAAGACCCATTGTTTCACCTTGGACTGCCCCAGGTGATATTTATTGATAACATAATAGTTTACTCAGTGTCAGTGGAGTAACACATGAGAGAATTTTAATGGTCATGAACCAAATTCGAGAACAATAGCATCAAAAAATGATCATGAAGTGTCTATCATGTATTCAAGTGGTCTTCTGATTCTAGGAAACATTACCTCAGATGTTAGACTTGATGTAAATCTAGTGAGGTTTGAGATGGGGTTTGATGAGATGAACTGTGTCACTCATAATATTGGGCTATAAATGGTGGTCTTTTCATTAAAAAAGTGGAGATACTACATGATGTGATGGTAATACATCTTCCACTTCATCCTCAAGATTCTTATGAAACTATTCTACTTGAAGGAGTAGGTATTAACAAAGAGGATATGCCTAGAATATAGTGACCAATCCTTTAATTAAATTTCTCTTACATCATTTTAATGTTAAACAACATAATAGTATTACACCTAAGTATCCAAAGGATATGTTTCTTGTGAAAACTAGTACTATACATTACAATTACAACATCAAGAAAGAACAGTTATTTAATTCCTTGTTCTGTAGCTTCTTATTGGCACGTGACCTCTCCATAGTACATGTTTTCACCGTAAGATATACATAAAAATTGGTGAGCTAAATTCACAGTAAGAGGAAGATAAGAACAATATTACAATGGTTGATAATATCTCTAACATAGGTAAAGTATCATGATCAGAGATGAATCATTAATAAAAGACTTGAAATGTAGAAATGCATAAAAATGAAGCATCATGACATTGTGGTTAAATACCACACATACATATGAACAAAGATAGAATCTAGTTCCCACATCATTTAAATTTAACACATGAGATTCATCACTTTACCCAGTGCATTGGAGCGCTGTATAATTCCAAGACAACACGTCACATTGAAATAATCATATTGCACTATATAAATCCAGGCGCGTCTGTCACATCATAAAATTAACATTTATCATACATGCCACAATGAACAAAAATAAAAAAATGAACATAACAAAACCATTGAAAGGAATTGTTTTCATCTCATAAGAACAAATTCATAAACATATAGTTCATAAAATTTTGTGGGAATAATATACGTTATATGATAACCATAAACCTTGAGTGAAAAGTAAAAGGTGTGTTTTTTAAAGAATAGTATTTTGGAAAACATTTGTTTGACATATACATCAGTAGAAACTATGTATATCCCAGAAAAGGGAAGATAATGATGAAAAGATTATTTTGATGGTGTGAATATACCAACAAAAAGGAGTGAAAGAAGGAGAACCTAAATAAAGAATGTTGGGATCGAGATTTCCCCTTACCTCGTATCGGAACACATTCTTTACATTAATGTACTGTATAACCACATTATATTTATTAATTGAAAATTCTAGAACCTTTTTTACAAGAGTTTTATTCATTATGGTTTCATTAAATTATGTTATTGGCCTTTTTATGAGTTATAGAGTTTAAAAACATTACTGGAGAATGATTGTTTTTATGGTTTTCTCGAGATGTTCACATGTATTCATAAATTGAAGTTCATGTAGAACATGGATAAACATCCAGAAATTCTCATTCATGTTGTTAATGATATTCAAGAAGTTAAAATTATCTTATAATTAATTATATTATTTACCATGTGGATGAATCATTAGATAATAATTATATTATGGTTGTTTGGGATAATTTAGGCGTGTTTTCAACCACAACGAACGTGTTTTGGTAACTCATTTAGTATTATGTACATAATTTAGTTAGATAACATAAAATAGAACATAATACATATATAATATTTTGGTTCAGCCATAAAAATTGTATCATGGCCATATCTGAAGGTAGAAAAGGAAAAAAGTAAACATGTCATTCTTGAAGGTGACAGATTAACACCTCATGGACAACGTTTTCTGTTATAAAATAAAAGGAAGAGGTGAAGGGTATTGGATGGTATAATATCATATTAGTATCATAAAATTACATTATATGTATTATAATATAGTTATTAATCCATTATAATGAAGATAGGTGGTATTGAATAAGAAAAGAACATAAAATTGAAAGGAAATTAAAGGAAAAGAGGTAGATAAAATACCTCTTGATTACTTCTATTGAGATCCTACATAATGAAGCTAGGCTTAGTCGTCAGATGCGATAAGAATCTCGTGGAAGTGGGGGAGGGGATTGGGATGATTTGTGGGTAGAGTTAAAAAATTCCTGAAGCATGAGAGGTGTGAGTAAATAAGGTTGTGAATTGTGGTATTTATAGTGGAGGGGAGATGAGATTTCTCAATATAAATTTCATTAGTTTTTTATTCCCCCAAAATATAAGGAATAAAGAGTCTTCCATGTCCAATAATTGAAATTTTATCATGTGAAACCGAACCAATTGGGTTTACATAAGCAGAACATCAGTCATTACTCTATAATTAGCTTATTTATCATATTTTTTAAATTTTGGTATTTCAATATTCATCCAAAATTGAAGTATTTCATAAAAATCCCTAAAATCCCCCAATGATGTTTTGATGTGTAGAATCCAAAAATTAAGTCCATTTTTCAAAAATAATTTATTAAATATTTTTATTTTAATATTTAATTAAAATCATAATTTATTATTAGAAACTAGTTTGAAAACATTCATTTACTTATTCTAAAATATAGGTATATCGTAAATTCAACTTGAATATAATATATATATTATCATAAGTAAGGTTACTATTCATTAGGGTATATCACTATTCATTAGGTTATTTACTATTCATATGGGTAAGTACTATTCAACAAAAAAATTTGCTTTTTCTTATTCGACTCCAGATAACTTACTGATTGCAACCATGTATGTCAGATTTTTGAAATTTCTAACACAGAAGTGAAAAACATATGTTTGAAAGACACTTAGAACTTAGTAGTTCATTATGTTGTGTTTTCATGTGATTTTATGACTAATTTATAAGAAGAAAAGTTGCAATGAAAAATATTGGATCGTAACAATCTTCCACCCTTATGAAATTTCACCCCCGAAATGTCACTTTACACAAACGTGTGAGGGTACTTATCCTTCATCGCCTCTTCCATTTCCCATGTAGCTTCTTCAAACTTATGGTTCCTCCAAAACACATTGACAAGGTTGGTTTCCTTATTGTTTAGAACCTTATCTCTTCGGTCCAGAATCCCTACTGGGATCTCCTTAGAGGAGAGATCAACTTCCAGTTGTACCACCTCTGGGTTTAGTACATGTGGGTGATCTAGTATGTATTTTTTCGAGAGTGATACATGAAAGACATCATGAACATGAGACACATTTGGTGGAATCTCAAGTGGATAATCCAAAACCCCTATATAGTCAAGGATCTAAAAGGGGCCAATGTACATTAGTCTTAACATCCCTTTCATTCCAAACCGCACGTCTCTATTCCCTATTGATATTCGTAGGAAAACATTATCTCCAACGTAGAACTCCAAGTCCCTTCAATGGTTGTCAGCATAGATTTTTTATGACTCTGAGCTGTTTAGATGTGTTTCTATATGAATTTAACTTTCTCTATCATATCTTTCACAAGATCGTGTCCATGTAGCTTTCTTTCTCCAAATTCATCCCAACAGGTTAGAGTTCTACATCAGTTTCTATACATAGCTTCATACAGATCCATCTGAATACTCATGTGGAAGCTATTGTTTTATGGGAACTCAACCAATGGGATATGATGATCCCATCCTCCTTTGAATTCTAGAGAGAAGGATCTTAGCATATCATCAAAAGTCTGAATAGTTTATTCCGATAGTACATCAGTTTGGGGTGATAGGCCATGATGAAAATTAATTTCGTACTCAAAACATGTTGATGACTCCTTCAGAATTTAGATGTGAGCCTTGGATCATGGTCAGAGAAAATCAAGAGTGGAACTCAATGCAGTCTCACCAGTTCTTTCACATATACCATTGCAAGTTGTTCATGTGAGAGGTATTCCCGAATAGTGATAAAATGGGAAGTCATCGATAGTCATTCAACCAAAAACAATATCTCATTATTTCCCTTCGACGTATTTGGGAGACACATGATAATTTCTATAGTAACATTCTCTCATTTCCACATGGGGATAGGAAACGGCTGCATCAACCCTTTGGTCTTTTATCGCTCGGCTTTAACTTGGTGACATTCCAAGAAACTTTGTCACATCAATGACATGTTTTAAATTTATTTTTCATTCAATTTCTATAATTTCTTTTTTTTGGCAGTTTCCCAAGATTCTTTTGAAGAAAGGGAGTGTTTTCAGGTTTTGGGCCAAATCGTGAGCCCATTTCCGGATTTAAAAACCAGTTTTTATTCTTTTATAACGTTAATTTTTTTCAATAATTTTTACCCAATCTAATTCGAAAATGGTCTCCCCTAACCTGTTAGCACCACCAGCTTATTTGGGACACTTTAGGAAACCATAATAATGTTGGATTGGGGTTTTTATTTAAGGAAATGGGACAACCTATAATCCTATTTCTAGTTAATTTTTTTAATTAATAACATATTCAATTTTAAGGATTTTTCCATGATTCCATGTGTCACCCAAGCCCACTAAACCCATCCATGCTCCCCTTCTCTTCCCCCTACCCACTATTTGGGGCACGTTTCAATCTCTATTCAGTACAGAACATCATAGGATTACTCAAATAGGCCATATTTGAAGACGTAAATCGATTATTTCATAACTCCATCATTTATCACTATTTTTCCAAATTATAGTTCCTACATGATCTCTTCATCCATTTTCAAATTTCCTTTGAATGTGTAGATATTTGAAAATTTAGCTACTGGTGCAATTGGGGTGATTTCTTCAAGATTATACAAGTTAGGTGATTCTTTCTTGGATTCTTCCTTTTACCATTGGGTCTCTTCCCTCTTTCATTTTTTTCTAAAATGTCTATAAGTTATGGTTTGAAACTCAGGTTTTATTTGGTGTATTGTTGGTCAAATATTGTGGTCTAGGGATATATTTATCTTCCACGTGGTGCATTGGTGGTGTGGTTGAGGTTTCACACCATGTTTTGTGGTATTCGACACTTTTAGTTGGTGATTCCAAGGGTAACCATTTATCAATGAGTTAGTTTGCTTGTTTTACTGATTTTAATGTTCCTCATATGCTTGGTGTGGGGAAAAACTGTGTTAGGTGGACTTCGTTAAGAATTTAATTCTATAGTTGCATTTTTGATTGAAGTGTGAATTTTACAAACTTAACTCACCTACTATATCTTGTGGGAATTTTATAAAATGTGAAATGGATTTATTAGTTGTTGAAAGGGGCTGAAAATTCTGTTTTGGTAATGTTTCAGAGTCATGTGGACTTAAAAAGGGGGTTTTGTGGGTGTTGTGTGTAAATACTTGTTTTACTCCTTGATAGTCTTTATGAAAATTTATATTCTTCATGTGCATCTTATGTGGTTTTATTTGAATGAATTTTACAAAACATGAGAGTGGTTTAAAAAATGTTGAAAGGGTGACCAATTCTTCTTTGGTAGGGTCTTGGTGTGATTTTGGCCATGATATAGGGTTTTGAAATGTTTTTTTGTGCAAAACATAGTTACACCCTTTGGGGTTATTTTTTTTAAAGTTGTAAATGGTTCATTTGGTTAAAAAAGTTTGAAAATGGTTAATATGTATTTTTTCGATGCGTGAGTTCACAAAATATTGGTTTCTTAAAGGTGATATAGTGAATTGAGATGTCAATAATTTCTTTAGAATGTTTTATAACTTGCTGAAATGTTTTACTAAATGGAATTGTGGATGGGAAACGTGGTTGTGGGATTTTTCATGTTTGTTTATTGACAAATTTAATTTTGAAGGTGAGAAGGGTATAATGGGATATGTGTGTGGGTAGTTAGGTGTGTTTTAATATCATTGAATTTTTTTATAATATTTTTTAAATTATTTTCCAAATATTAAAGAAACGTGATAAGTGTTGTGGGCTATTTTGGTGTGAGTATGATTTCAAAATGCATTTTAATGAAAAAATGGATTTTGTGAATTGTGTGATGTACGTGAGGGATATTTAATGAATTTGTGATGTGTAAGAAATATTATTACTTGAAAAATATATTTCTTGTATTTTCTAACTTGTTTAATGACAAGTGGGAAACCTTGGTATCTAGGTGGGTGGATGTGTCCTAGTATGCTAGTTATCCCTTGGGGTTTGGCCTCAGTTTCACTTCGCAATACTGCTGTTTACAACACTAAATAAACTATGTTGATACTGATTAGGGACCACTATGATATTGGTATGTTCCCTACTAGTGGATAGTGCATGAGAACAAATATTGTGATAGTTACTCTTACTGTGATATGAGGTACCTCAGACCCATAGCGAGCTAGTGCCTAGGGTTATTTCCCATTGTGTGTTCCCACTAGATATTTTGTGCTCACCGTTAGCATAAAGTATGATTTGCTGGAAAATTCAGTAAATTTGGAATTTATTTTATAAGTGTTGATTCTTTAAATTATCACCCTTGAAAAATATTTTAATATAAAGTTGTATCTTTTTGAATTGTAACTAGCCTTTCATGTTTTTGAAAATTTGCATGCCTTTATTCATTAAAATATTTTCAAATGTAATATTTTAGTTGTTCTATCATGCTGGGATTTGGATCACACCCTACTTACAACCTTCTGTGTATGTCGACTTGGTTATTTATGTTTCCACAGGTTTGGAAAAAACAGATGTGCCAACAATTAGGTTTTTTAACTAGTCATTCATGATCTGGTGTTGTGGAGATGGTTTGAGGGTATTTCCACATTCCATGTAAATGTTATTAATACGTTCATATTTGGTTTTTTACCTTTGTAATGATATTTAATAATTGTATCAAATTGTGTACTTTAGTTCTGGATTTTAGTAAATGATGTTTTGGTTTGAAAAATCCAGATTTAGTTTATGGGGTTTGTTTGTTGTTTTATGATTAGAAACATAGGTAAATAATTCCCAACATTCAGTTTATGAATCTCGGGCACTTGTTCCATACCATGGGGATTGGGAACACCCTTCGGGTCTTTTCAAGGACCGGTTTGGGTGAAGATTTTGAAGGCGACCAGATTCAGTTCGTGACAAAATAGTATCAGAGGTGGTTCACTCTCTTTGGGTCATGTTATTTGGGAAAGAGTCGGGATAGTCTGGTGTTAGGAATTTCAGAACTAGGAAATCTTGTTAGGAGTAACGTGGTTGATCACCACACATCATGATGAGATTCATGTCACCTGTGGAAGTCCGGACTTTTCTAAGTCCATTGGTTTTCATGGTTTTATGATGATTAGGGGAAATAAAAAAATAGTTGAGTTAATGGTCTCAGTGAGCTCACGGGGGTCTAGAATGCCATTTGGAGATAATTATATTTCCATAGAACACTATCTATGATGGTGAAGTGGTTTGATTTTGGCCACCAACCATATGACCAAGTCACCCTCTGAAGCTGTTCTCCCCTTGCATAGTCATGTGTCCTTTAGTTTTGAAATCATGGAAGATAGGTTTTAAAAACAAAATGACATGGTTTTAAGAATCATATGATTTTTAAATTATTTTCTAATTAATATGGATGGTTTTTAATTTTGAACAAGTGGAAATATGTTTTCAGAATTGTTCTAAAATAGAAAATGGTGTGTTTTCACCTCTTTTGAAAGCAGAAAATTATGTTAAAGTTGGTTTTGAAAAAGTGTTTCCAATTTTGTTTTCTAAACTGTTAAGCCATATTTTAATGGGAGGATATGTTTTAAAATTATTTTTTTGACTTGATATTTAGTTTTCATTTGAATGATTTTTCCTTTTCAAAAACTGTTTTAATTAGTAATTTGGGTTTGATTTCGTAGTTAGCGGTATTGGGAAAAGGAAGTATTGGTTTATTGTTTTGGTTTTGAAAAGTGGAAATTGTTATTATTTTAACCATTGATATTTTCATGAGTGGCCACATGATTGGGGTTATATGGGATGATGGGTGGTTAATGGATCGACTATATGAGTGCTGGGATAAATATGTGGAGGGTGTCTGGTGTGGCATGGAAACATGCATGTCTGGGGCCCAAGAGGTACAATTTATTGATATGCTGACCATTGAACCGTTTGATTTCAAAGAAATGTATTTAAATTAAAACATCATATCTTGATGACTGGTTTGGTAGGATTTATATTATGTGTTTTTAATATTGTTGATATTGTTGGATCTTTTGAGTCCATGAACCCCTCCAGTTTTAATCGTGTTTTGGTTTTGTGTTTGGTCGGTATACAATGTTGTAGGGACATTTAGTGGTCTCTTCTAAGAAATGTTTGGGAATCCTTTATGGTGGTTCCCATAATATGTTTTGTTCTGGTTTGTGTCATTTTTGGACAAATGGACCATGTTGGTTGGGTCCTTGGGTTCACTCATTGGATAAGGTACGCCCCATTTAAGGGTTAGTGCAGAACTAAAGTGAAACCTGGATTGTTTCGCCATTGGAAAATCCTCTAGCTGATCAATTTAAGGAATATTTTATTGAGATTTGATGAATGAGTTTACATCATTTCCATTCATGGTTTTTTTATCCTTTTTCAGCTTTAGAGTTCTTGTGGATGGTTGAAAGAGACCGTAGTATCTTAATCTACCCGATTCATCAATGTTGGATGTTGTTTGGTGTTGTTAGTGTGGATGGTGTCTAAGAGGGCCTATGAGTCCTTTGTAGTTTCTTCAATGAAGTGGTTTATGTTAAACCACCAGAGTAGGAAATATATCCATGGGAGGTTGTTATGGATACTTTCTAGAGTGTTGTGATGTTTGGGGATGTTGTATAGGGCCCCCTCCGTGTATTGTTTCATTTAGTCGCTTTGGCCATGTTCAGTGACATGTTGTGATGTCTCATGCTCGTTTGATTGTAAATATGATGTTATACAATATTTTTTCAGTCATTTTTTTTAGAATTGTGGATTCTTTTGGGAGATCTCAACATCCTCTATTTTAGATTAAGGTATTTATATGTGTCCTTCCTATTTTTTCACACCCGAAGAAACAAGGTGTGATGTCAGTGCATCCTCTATGCCCTTGTTTCAGTGAAATTTCAGGTTTGGGTAAAGTGATTTTGGAACGTGTTATGTCTTGGTGAACCTATATGGGATCAAGGTATCGTTTTCATGAAACTGAAAGGAATAGTTCAGTTTAGGGGTTTCCAAAGCCTAACTGCGAGGCCGAAGATCCTTCAACCATTTGAGCTCCATCCATATGTCCCGGAGAGGAGAAGGATCATAATAATGGGCAATTGTAGGGTCATTTAAACCATGGTAAAATTTCATATCCTCAGTATAAATGATATTAAGAGTTTAAACCTGTAGTTTCATCACTATCCTTCTATTGTTCCCATTCGGTGGAAATAGGTGGAGGGACTTGTTCATATGTGATCACCGAATGTTATTCCTCCCCCTTTGGTTTGCATTTTGTCTTAAGAGAATGGTTGTAAATTTGGATAGACAGGCCGATCACATGGTTTATGCATGATTAGTAGTGTACATGTTCCAGGAATCCATGCGGAAAGAATGATCTGCATAGTTAGTGCATGGTTTTTCAAACAGTGCGGACTGACCGTGTAGCCTTCCCAAATCATTAAATTTTTCGGTCTTTCTATGCTAACCCATGATGCATGGTTAAGATGATCAGTTATTATGGTGGGGAGACCCACTATGATTCTCATTTATGCTCCTTCATGAATTTTGAATTGAGGTATACCCTTTGTACCGGAGAGTAAATTTAGGCCTCCCCCTGTTATTTTCCAGATTTTGTCTCTGAAAAAATATTGGTTGTCTCTTATGGTGGGTAGCCTATTTGTGTCCCCCCATACCAATATCTCAGATATATACATGGTATGGTATTGGTAGTAGGTATTCTTGTTCGAAGAATTCTAGCTACAAACATCATCCATGAGTAAATATTGGGATTAGAGATCACCCAATGGTTTAGTTAAATTATGGTAATTATAACCTTGTTTGAAGTTATTATTCATTTGGATGAATTTCTTGATTTTTGTTCGGATAGAGTTTGAGGTTTTTTCATTTTTTATAAAGTATGAATGTGATTGATCATTTTAGAAAAGTTATGTGTGTTTTGGTTTTGAGAGTAATCCATCCATAATTGATCAGTGGAGGTGTTTTGGCCATTGGGGGTGAAGCTTGGAAAAGAAATACATTTTGGTTTATCGGTTGGGATTTGTTTTTGTATTTGGACTTACTGTGGAATTCCGATGATGGAATGTTTTAATTGTAGGGAGAAATTTCACATCCATGACTTATTTTAAATATCTATTTAATTTAATTTATATTCTTTCTTTATTTTTTAGGTTTCACATGCTTTCTTTAGGAAAAGTTGAGTTTTCTTGATTTGGACCAAACCGTGAACCCATTTCCAGATATAAAAACAAATTTTGTTTCTTTGATAACATTTTCATTTTTTTAATATTTTTCACCCATTCCATGTCCTTAAGGGCCTCCCCTAACCTATTAACACCACCCCTTCAATTTCGACCGTTTAGAAATCTATATTATTGGTGGATTTGGGTTTTTATTTATGGAATTGGGCCAGCCTAAAATCCCATTTCCAATATTAAAAAAAATTAATTACATATTAAATATTAAATATTTTTCTGTGATTCCAAGTGAAACTCATGACCACTAAACCCAGTCGTGTGCCCCTCCTCATTACCCCTATTTGGAGCTCATTTATATCACGATTTAGTACAGAACATCACAAGGTTTCTTAAATCAGCCAGATTCGAAGCGATAAATTTATTCCTTCGTAACTCCTTAATTTCTCACTCTTTCCCCCCATTCTTGTTCCCACATGTTATCTTCATCCTTTTTCAAACCTATCTTGAATGTTTAGTTTTTTGAAAATTCAGCAATTGGTGTATTTGGGGTGATTTCATCAAAAACATTCAAGGTAAGTGATTCCTTCTAGGTTTATTCTTTTCCACATAGGTTCGCCTCCCACTTTTATTATGTTCTAAAATGTCCAGAAGATAGGATTAGAACAAAGGGTTTGATTTGGTGTCTTTTTGGTTAATGATTGTGGACTAGGGCTGGATTTATCTTTCTTGTGGGGTGCAGTGGTGCGGTTGAGGTCTCTCACCATGTTTGGAGGGATTCAACACTTTCGGTATGCGATTCCATGGGTAAGCATTTCTTCATGAGTTAGTTTTCTTGTTTTAAAAATTTTGAATGTTCCTCATATGTTGTGTGTGTTGAAAAAACTGTTTTTGGTGGATTCGGATAAGCATTTATTTTTATAGATGCATTTTTGTTTGAAGAGTGTATTTTTCAAATTTAACTCATGTGTTATCTCTTGTGGTAGTTTTATAAAATGTGAAAGGGCTTTATAATTTGATAAATGGGGCTGTAAATTCAAGTTTTTAGTTTTTTTAGAGTCATGTGGGCCAAAATAGGGGGCTTTGAATTGGTGTTGTGTGTAAACCCTTTTTTTACTCCTTTAAAGTCATTATGAAAAAGTGTGTTTTTCATGTGCATCTTTTGTGGCATTATTTGAAGTAATATTATTGCACAAGAGAGTGGTTTAATAAATGTTGAATGGGATGCCAATTCTTCTTTGGTATGTTATTGGTGTGATTTGTGTCTTAAAATAGGGGTTTTAATGGGTTTTTTGTGCATAACAAAGGTACACCCCTTGGGGTTGTTTTGTGAATGGTTTAAAAGTTTTATCCTGTAAAAAAAGTGGGAAAAAGGATGCATGTGTACTGTTTGGGTGTGTGTGTTCATCAAATATGGGATCTTGAATTGTAATTTGGTGAATTAAGATGTAAAATTTTTCATTAGAATATATTTATAAATTGCTGAAATGTATTATTAAATGGTGTTGTGCATGTGAAATGTGGTTGTGGGATTTTTCGTGTATGTTTGTTGACAAACTGAATTTTGAATGTGAGAAGGGTATAATGGGATATGTGTGTGGGATATTAGGTGTGTTTTAATATCGTGGAATTGTTTTATAATATTATTTAATGAATTTTTAAATTGTTAAGGAAATGAGAAAGGCGTTGTGGGCTATTTTGTGTGAGTATGATTTCAAAACGCAGTTGAAAGAAAAAGTGGATTTTGTTACTTGTGTGAAGTACCTGTGAGCTGTTTATTGAATGTGTGATGTGGAACTGATATTTTCACATGAAAATTATATTTCATGTGTTTTCTAACATGATTGAGTGAAATAGGAAAACTCATGTTTCTTGGTGTGTAGACGTGTACTTGTATGCAAGTGATCCGATGGTTTTTGGCACCAGAATCACTTAGCAAGATTAATGCATAACACACTAACTGAACTATGATGATAATGATTTGGGACCTCTAGGTTATGGGTATGTTCCCTACTAGAGGCTTGTGCATGAGAACAGATATTATAATGGTTACAGTCACTGAGAAACAAGTTACTTGGGACCCACAACGAGCTAGTGTCGAGGGGTTATTGCCCATTGCGTGTGCTTAGTAGATATTTTCTGCTTATTTTCGGCATATGGTATGCTTGGCTAGAGAATTTAGTAGATTTGTAATTTATTTGATATGTGTTGATTATTTAAATTAGCCCACATGAGAATTATTTTTAATTAAATGTTCATCTTTTAGAAACTAAAACTAGCATTTTCTGTTTTGGAAAATTTCCATGCATTTCATCTTTAAATGTTTATCACTTGGAATCTTTTAGTGGTGGTATCCTACTAGGATTTGGCGCACACCCTACCACTATAGGAAAAATTGCATTTTGTGGCTTGCTATTTATGACAGTAAAAATTCATATCGCAAATAGTTCATTCAAGAGGTTATTTGGTATGGGTGGTTCGACCCGTCACAAATAATGGGTTATTTGAGATGGGATTTTGGGTCCAATCGCAAAAAATAAGGCGCGGTTTGGCGCAGTTTGCGCGCCAAACTGTGGGAAGCTTATTTGCAACGAGGTGATTCCCTCGTCGCAAAAAGTGCATCGGTAAAAGGGTATTTTCGACAGGTCCCGTCTCAAATACAGGCGGTGAAAAATAAGTTTTTGCGATGGGATGTTGTCCGGCCGCAAAAAGTTTGTCGGTGGGAAACTATTGCGACGGCTCCCATAACTAATATCCTTTTAACCGACGAGAGTAATTAATGCGGGCAAAGCTATTTGTGTCGGGAATCCTATCACAAATAGTACCTCCGCAACTAATCTAACCTATATATAGCCCTATCTGTTTTTTCCACTCTTCCCAGAATTCAAACTTCCTCTCTCTCTCTAAACTATATTTTTAGAGTGAAAGTTTCTTTGTGTTAGTTTTTTTCAAAGAAGTTGCAAATTTATCTACATCAACAGGAGATCATGTTTAATGGTATTTATATTTTATTTAGTTTATTAATTATTTCAATTTTTTAGGTTAATTTTAATTATTGCTGATTAGTTGTAATTAAATTATATTTAAATTGTTCTGTTATAAGTATTTATTTTGAATAATAAATTGAAAGTATTAGTTCTAATTCTTAATAGTCAGTAATAATTCATAATTATTAACAATAATTAGTATTGTACATTAATATTTAGCAGTAATTAGTAATTATTAGCTGTAATTTGTAGTTATTAATAGTAATTAATGGTAATTATAAATAATTAGGGGTAATTGCTAATAATTATGGTCAATTAGTAACAAACAGTACTAAATAGGAATAAATTGGTATAAATATCAATATATAGTAATAAAAAATAATAATTGTTAATGATTTGTAATAATTGGTTATAATTGGTAATAATTGGTAATAAATTGTAATAATAGGTAATAATAGGTAATAATTGTAAATAAATAATAATAATTGTTAATAATTGGTAATAAGTAGTAATAATTGGTAATAAATAGTAATAGGTAGTACTAATTGGTAATAAATAGTAATAATTTGTAATAAATAGTAATAATTTGTAATAAATAGTAATAATTCATAATAATTCTTAATAATTAGTAATAATTCAATACAAATAGTAATAAATAGTAATAAATAGTCATAATAAGTAAAAATTAGTATTAAATAGTAGTAAATTTTAATAAATAGTAATAAATAGTAATAAATAGTAATAATTCGTAATAATTAGAAATAAATAGTAATAAATAGTATTAATTGGTAATAAATAGTAATAAATACTAATAAATATTTATAAATAGTAATAAATAGTAATAATTAGTAATAAATAGTAATAATTAGTAATAATTAGTAATAATTAGTAATAATTAGTAATATATAGTAATAAGTAGTAATAATTAGTAATAAATAGTAATTACTAGTAATAAATACTAATAAATACAAATAAATTGTAATAAATAGTAATAAATAGTAATAAATAGTTATAAGTAGTAATAAATAGTAATAAATAGTAATAAATAGTAATAAATTGTAATAAATAGTAATAAATATAAATAAATAGTAACAAATAGTATGAAATAGTAATAAATAGTAATCCATAGTAATGAAGAGTAATGAATAGTAATAAATAAAAAATAAATAGTAATAAATAGTAATGATTAGTAATAATTTGTAAAAATAGTAATAATTAGTAATAATTAGTAATAATTAGTAATAATTGTTAATAATTAGTAATAATTAGTAATAATTATTAATAAATAGTAATAAATAGTAATAAATATTAATGAATAGTAATGAATAGTAATAAATAGTAATAAATCATCATAAATAGTAATTATTAGTAATAATTAGTAATAATTAGTAATAATTAACAATAATTAGTATTAAATTGTAATAATTAGTAATATTTAGTAATAATTAGTAATATTTAGTAATAATTAGTAATAATTAGTAATAATTAATAATAATTAGTAATATGTATTAATAATTAGTAATAATTAGTAATAATTAGTAAAAAATATTTATTAATAGTAATAACTAGTAATAAATATTAATATATAGTAATAAATAGAAATAAATAGTAATAAATATTTATAAATAGTAATAAATAGTAATAAAAAGTAATAATTTGTAATAATTTGTAATAATTTGTAATAATTTGTAATTATTTTTATTAATTTTTTATAATTGGTAATAATTTGTAATAAATTGTAATAAATTTTAATAAAGTGTAATAAATAGTAATCATTTGTAATAAATTTTAATAAATTTTAATAATTTGTAATAAATTGTAATAATTTGTAGTAATTTGTATTAATTTGTAATAATTTGAAATAATTTGTAATAATATGTAATAATTATTTATAATTTTCAATAATTTGTAATTATTTGTAACAATATGTAATTTTTTTAATAATTTTTAATAATTTTTAATAATTTTTAATAAATAATAATAATTATAAAAAATTAGTAATAATTATTAATAATTAAAAAGAAATTGTAATAAAAAGTAATAAATAGTAATAAAAAGTAATAAATATTAATAAATATTAATAATTTGTAATAATTTGTAATAATTATTATTAATTTTTAATAAATTTTAATAAATTGTAATAAATTGTTATAAATTGTCATAAATTGTAATAATTTCTAATAAATTGTTCTAAATTGTAATAAATTGTAATAAATACTAATTATGTGTAATAAATACTCATATATTGTAATAAATAGTAATAATTTGTAATAAATACCAATAATTTGTAATAAAAACTTATAATTTTTAATAAATACTAATAATTTGTAATAAATTCTAATAATTTCTAATAATTTCTAATAATATTTAATAAATACTCATATTTGGAAATTTTTTTAATAATATGTAATAATATGTAATAATTTGTAATGAATGCTAATAATTTGTCGTAAATACTAATACTTTTGTTAAAAATAGTAATAATTTGAAATAATTTTTAATAATTTTTAATAAATACTAATAATTTCGAATAATATGTAATAATTCTAATAAATAGTAATAATTTGTAATAAATAGTAATAATTTGTAATAATTTGTAATAATATATAATAATTTGTAATAATTTGTAATAATTTGTAATAAATAGTAATAAATAGTTAAAAATTGTAAAAATAGAAAGAAATTGTAATAAATAGTAATGAAATTTAATAAATAGTATGAAATAGTAATAAATAGTACGAAATGGTAATAAATAGTTAGAATTAGTAATAAATATTAATTATTTTTAATAAATAGTAACAATTAGTAATAAATAGTATCCATTAGTAATAAATAGTAACAATTAGTAATAAATAAGAAGAATTAAAAAAAATTCTATTGTAATAAATTTTAATAACATGTAATAACATAGAACAATTTTTATTGGATTGGTTGAACAACTTTTTCTTGATGACTCTCCTCCTTTCAACTTTCAGTGACTTAAAACATTATGAAATGTATGCTTTTACATATGATTATCAAATCTTGTATGCATTAATTTGAATTTAAATTCGTAGGAAAACAAATCTCATAGTGTTTTTAGGTGGTGACAGTTTCAAGAAGATGATTCGTTAATGAAAAGGGGGCTCTTTTGTCTGACTGCTAATTTACATGCAACATTCTTACACTGAAATCACAACGAAGAATCTGCTCGGATTTACGCTTATACCTTCTTGTATGCACGAGAAGGAATATGCTTACCTCCGAGAATATTATTCATTGTTAATTGAGTGTGAGAATGTTGCAATTAAATGAGTCTTCGGACAAAAGAGTAGCCATCCATCCACAAGAAATTATTTCACCCCTTAATAATGGTAATTATTACTACGTAGTTGTAATTATTTATCTTTTTTTTCTCAGATATTGTTTTTATAATTTCAAATTATTCAAAATTAGTAATTATTTTTTATTTTGTAGAAAAATATTTTATAAGGAAGTAGAAAACATTTATTATTAAATGACTGTGCTTGGATAAATCAGTGCAGATATCCAAACAGTTCTGGTTCAAATCTGGTATATATCGAGGGTGTTTAAGCTTTCATATCATTTGAAAAATCAAAACTATAATATGTTTTAGAAGGCACAATAATGTGTCCTTGTAAAAAATGTACATTGAGAATTTTTGATACATTTGACAAGGTTGGGGGACATCTCTTGTGGTATGGTTTTCAACCAGATTATGTTTTTTTGTATCAACATGGTGAATGTTATTCCAAATAATATACTAATAACATGATTCCAGATCAATCACAGTTACTAAATTTAGTACATGATGTTGTAGGTAAATCTGTTCAACAAATAGAAACTCAAGATGATAATCATTTAACTCCTGAGTCAGATCAAACTGAATTTTATGAGTTGTGGTTATCTGCTGAGAATGAATTATATTCAGGTTGCAAGATAAGTAAATTTGAAGCGGTTTCAAAAGTTATGGCAATTAAATCAGATGAAGAAATGTCAAACAACAGTTTTGATCAGATATTTTCTTCGGTTAAAATAGTGTTACATGAAGAAAATGAGTTTCCTGCAAATTTCTATGAGATCAAGAGACTTGTTCATAATTTGGGCCTTAGTTATCGGAAGATTCATGCATGTAAAAATTATTACATCTTATATTGTGGTGGGAATGAGTTATTGGATAGTTTTCCAACATGTGGAAAATCGAGGAATAATGAATCTCAACCAGGGATGTCTAGATCGATTCCTGTAAAATAATTGATATATTTCCCCCTTACACCTAGGATGAACATTTATTTGTGTCTCAGAACAAAATGCCAATGATATCATGGAAAAAACCAATATTTCAACTGATTAAATCTTGAATCATCCACCTGATGGTGATTCATGGTTACATTTTGATCTTCTTCTTCCGTATTTTGATTTAGAATCCCGAAACGTGCGATTGGGTCTTTCTACTAACAGCTTATGTCTGTTTGGTTGTTATGCTAGTATGTATTCAAGTTGGAATACATGTTTAACTCTGTAATATTTACCTTTAGGGTTGTTTTTAAGGATCCCTATAGCATTTTGACCTTATTACTCACAGGACATCTGAAAAAATTATTGATGTTTATTTTAAACTATTGATTGATGATTAAAATTATTTGTGGAGTAATGGGTTAGTACATATGATGTTGTGGTGAAAAAAAATTCATATTCAACATTTCATTAATGTGGAAAAATATTGACATTCCTTTATATGGCATGTTATCTAGTTGAAGTACACAAGATCTGAAATCATGTCGTTATTATATAAAATACAAAAAATCCTTTAAGCACATCAATGTAAGAAAAACTTGTTATTTTCACTGTCATCAAATATTTCTTCCAACCAGTCACCCTTTTTGAAGGAAAAAATCTATTTCAGAAAAGGCACAATAGAAAGTGACAAATCTCAAAAAATTGTCTTAGGTATAGAGATAATATAATTTGTATTTCTATTACCTCCCATCACATTTGGGCTAATAGTAATCCAACAAAAGATTCTTGGTTTTTGGAAAGAACATAATTGGAAAAAACGGAGTGTTTTTTGAGATATTCCATATTGGTCTGATTTTTTGTTCTGTCACATGTTGGATGTCATGCATATTGAGAAGAACTATTTTGATAATTTATTTCATACAGTTTTGGATACACTAGGTATGACCCATGATACTATAAAGGCCTGATTAGATCTTGCCAAAAATTGCAGGTGACCATAACTTGAACTATTTAAAAATGTAAAATCATAGAGGTTAATGAAGCCAATAGCAGTTTATACAGTGTCCAAAAAGAGTCTCTTATTATTTTGTCAGTGGATTGCAAATTTGAGACTGTGGATGGCTATGCTTCCAATTTGGGAAGATGTGTTAAGAATATTCATATTACTGGATTAAAAAGTCATGATTTTCATGTTATAATGGAACGTCTTATGCTAATTGGATTCAGCGGTTTGTTGAATTATATTATTTGGGATTCGACAATAAACATAACATATTTGTTTGATATATTTATGCAGTTACAATAAAAACTACGATGGGCTGAAGTTTCTTTTACTCAATGAAACATATGATATTACATTTTCCACATGAAGCTAAACGTGGAGGTCTGGTACACATTTGATGATGTACCCATTCAAGATATGCATGCGGAAATTGAAAAAAAAGTACATAACAAATCATTAGTTGAAGGAACAGTTTCTGAAGCTCATTTTCAAGAGAAATTTCTTTTTTCTACTCTCATTATTTAGAATATGAATATCCCTCAAAACAAAACCACATGGGATGGAACGAGCCGAATGTTAATGACATAATTGAAAATAAATTATAAGTTTTTCATCATCCAAATCTTGGTTTTGGAGGAGTTCATGAATGATGGATTTCAGATGGTAACCATCACATAGCTCATATATATGTTCTTCTCGCCTATGAAGAAATGACATCATTTGTTCTGTGAGTTCTTCTATCACTTATTCTATAATTTATGTTACATATTGTAAAAATATTTTATTTGTAGGTTATATGATAATCATATTAAGAAACAACTTCTAAAAATTACTGTTGTTGCTCTTGAAAAACGCAGACAATTTTTTTTTCACAATAGTTTCAAATACTGGTAACAAAAATTCTTGATTGTTTAATACCAATTCAGTTTATTATTTCTTATATTGATAATTGTTTTAAAATTTTCAGGTGTCTCTAAATGCTGATAAAATTGATAAGAGACTAGGTATACTAAGTAACCCACCATCCAAAATGGTTAAATATTATAATTCATATATGGTGAATGGTTTCGGATTTCATAAAATTGCATATAGGGAATGAAAAAAATGAACAGTGCAGTTTTTTTGAGAGGATCGCATCATAGAGAAAATAAAGTTCACATTTACAACATTCTGGATGAGATAATTGAACTGTGTTATCTAGGACATAATTACATAACAATTATTAAATGTTGATGGTTATATATTAACTGAGTCTTGTGTGTTCATTCGACTCATGGAAACGTTGATATTAAATATAAAAGTCTTCTTGCTGTAGCATGCATGACGCAATCCACGCGAAATGGCAGGTGTCTATATGTGACCGTTTCTGTCAGTTTTTTCACAAGTTTAGAAGGATGGCCATTAAGAATGCATGAGAGATAGAATTTGATAAGTTATGTAGATCCCAATGACCATAGAACATTTCATCTCACGTATAGGATGGATTATGTCTACACTTGTTGGGTGGTGGATTTCAGAGGATATCTTCAGTGGGTAAGAAGAACCAGGGGATATATGAGGTGACACATTGAGCTGGTATAATTACATTCAATACACATAGAGATCATATGGTATGCAATTTTTTTTAATATTATATAAAACTTAAAATATAAACAATTTATTTTATATTTCTATAGGTAGTCAAGAATCCCGTTATTATAGATTACAGCCTTTATCGGAGGATGTATAGTGATCCAGCCACTGGAGAGATTTGAGGTGATCGCCATCATCAGATTGGGGTTAGTATTATTTTTACAATTTGACAATTAACTGAATATAATATTTTAACAGTTTTATTTTCAAATTGGAAATGAAGGAGTCATATGAGGCTATGACTTCCCCGAGAAAGGATGGGAGTCAGGACGAGACAACTGATCAGACTAGTGCCCACCATTTTGATGAAGATGCATGGATGCAGGCGACTCAGTATGGCATTGAGAAGGGCCGAGAAGTTGATATTGGCTCTCATTTGACTCGTGGTACTTATTATAGCACTGTTGTGATGTCGACGTCCAGCTAAAGAGGATCTCGTGGAGAGTCATCATCTTTAACCACATAGTATCGGGAGCAGTTGCGAACTCAGACTAAGCTTATAGAGAGTTTGCAGAAGCAGTATAAAACAGATATGTCAACAATAGTAGCATCAGTAGCAGTAGTTCGATGAGGATATGCATCGATGGATACAACAGAAACATCATCATCATCATGAGCAGATGGGGTACATGCGCCATCTATCTCATAGTTTAGGGATGGAGTTTCCCCCACTATCTCCAACAGCTCCACCACCTCCTCTAGAGGACGGCCGACAATGATTTTTTTTTGTGAAAAACATATTAATTCATGATTTTTTGTAATATTAACTATTTACAGTTTCTGTCATTTATATTGGTGAAAATAATGCATAATTTATTATTTTCATTTTCAATATTTTATTATTTACTATTTTTATTTTATTTTCTAATGTTTGTTTATTTTACTAATAATAATATTAATAATCATTTAGGAATTTTTTAATATTTTTTTAGTGAATATTGATATTTTTAATATTTTTTTTATATTTTAATAGTAATAATATTATTTTTCATTAATCGCAATTTTATTAAATATATTTTTTTAATACTATATTTATTGATGTTTGTTTATTTTAAAAATATTAATAATAATAATAATTGATGATTTTTTATATTTTTTGATAATATTATGAATTTTAATATTTTTAGTATTTTTATTTTTTTAATAATATTAATATTATTTTTTAATTAATGGAAATTTTATTAAATATATATTTTTACTTTGATTATTATTTGCAGCGAGACCTGTTGTGACGGTCTCCAACCATAATTAGATTAAATATATATTTTTAAAATAGTATTTGCGATGGGACCGTCGCAAAATGTTTATTTATATATAATATATATAATTGGAGGATTATTTGCGATGAGGAACTTCCCCATCCCAAAATAATTGTTTCTGGGATGGGCCATCATAAATAGTATTTTCAATGGGCCTGTTGAAAAAAGGATTATTTCTATATATAATGTATATTAATGGAGACTTACATGCAACAGTGAAGTTCCCCATCACAAATACTATTTTTTGCGACACTGTTTTCTGTAATTGGCTATTTGCGATAGGACCCCATCACTAATTATTATTTGTGACCAGATCCCATCACAAATAAATCAAATTACAATGGTCTAATTACACCCTTGTGTATTGTAGACCTCGTTATTTTTGTTGTTGAATTTTTGGGAATAACATGTGTTCCAACAATTTGGTTTTTTTACTGGTCTTTCAAGATTTTGTGTTGTGGAGACTGCTTGAGGGTGGTGCCTCATAACATGTGGATGTTCATAGGCTATCTATATATTGTTTTTTACCTTTTTATGGTTTTAAAATAGTGTTTTAAATTGAGTGATTCATTTCTAGATTTTAGTAAATGATGTTTTGGCTTGAAAAATCCATATTTGGTTTCTTGGGTTTTACTGTTGTTTTAAGTATATAAACTCGGGTAAATATTTCCCAACAATCAGTTTATGATACATGGGAACTTCTTCTATCCCTTGGGGTTGTGGAACGCCCTTTGGATCTTTCCACGGACCAGGTCGAGTGCCAGTTTAGAAGGAGACCAGATTTAGTTTGTGACCAAATGGTATTAGTGGAGGTTTGAAGTCTTTGGGTCAGGTTATTTGGGGAACAGCAGGGAATGTCTGGAGTTTGGATTTGTAATGCCTCAACCCCAGTTACACAGAGTTTGTGCATTATTATATATCATTGGCGTGATAAAAAAAGATCAAGTCTCGAATGACTTATTAGTTTAGTAGCCTTGGAAGTACTAGATACATTCACAAGGTTTATATTGCATCATAAAATGGAAAACTACAATAACATTGTTTCCATAGAAAACACTGAGATCCCATAGACTATCCCTACAGGCCAGTCATAATATACTTCATCGCGTCCTGGGAAAAATAAAACATAGAAAGGGGTGAGATGGATGCTCAGTAAGTATAAAAATATAGTGGAAACTTTCATAAATAAGCATAAACATTTAAGGCAATGAATAAGACTATGAAAAAAGACTTTTAACTTGCAATTCATCATAATATAGAAAAGATAAAATCAAATATTTCCATTTACTTACTCACATGGATATTCTACTAGTTCAATAATCACATGCTATATCAAAAGCCACTTTCATAATTATAGAATACATAATGCAAGACTTTCCTAACCACATAGTCAAGGCCTTGTGCCAAGACTAAAAATAATATTTTTTCAAGGGCTTGTTCCAAGACAATAGTTTTCCTCAAGAGACCTACCGTTGTATTGAGAATCTATATACGGCTCCACCCATCACTTACTATGTCCAATGCATTTCTCATATGAAAAGGATTAAACATAACATAAACATTTGTATTAAAACTAGCATACGAATGTCAATACATTATCCATAAATTATGAATGTTTTAATAATAACACATCCACAATCATACATATCACAAAACCTTCAATACAATATGGATGTTTTGTATCATAATAATTCAACCTCAAGAGAACTTAAAATCCAACAAAGGATATTGAAATAGATGAAATCATAACATTTGTAGAGAAATATCTCTTTCAATTTTGAAATAAATTAAGAAAATATTTATATTGAAAATATTTTTATAAGATTGAAAGGGATGATTTGAAGACGTTATAATGGTGGAAAATAGGCACACCCACTTTATATGTTAAAAAACATTCTTACCTTAATATTGTCGAATTGATTATAAGGTAAGTTGTTTGGAAAACGACGGAAAGATTCATTTCAAACCATTTTATATATAGTAAAACACAGGTTTAAATGACTATAACCCATATTCTAGTAAATATTAAAAATGTTTTGGAATACATTTTTATGAAACATGGATGTGGATGACAATGAGATCCTAGTAGATAATTACGTATAAACATCCTTAGATAATGAAGAGATTGTGAAATTAACCCTTAACTTATTCTTTTCCGGGGTCAAGGGTAGGTTAACCTCCTATATATTGGTGAAATTATTGTTATAAAATTATACACAAATCATATACATTAATATGATATCATATATGAACTTTTAACATAGCTTTGTTAAAAATATCTTTTTATTATCATCGTTTCAGGTGTAAAATGATTCGTTTTCCTTTATATGATTTGTTACATAAGTAATGTTTTTTATGGATAGTATTTATATTATTCATATTCAGAATGATATTATGTCTTTAATTATTTTTAATTATTTAATGAAAATTAGTCTAGAATGGATATGATGGGGAATGAATCTCATCGCGTTCGTGGAGATGGTAATCCGTACGTACGGACGAGCGACAATATAATTATTTTGATATTAAAATAATATATAATTGTATGGTATATCATATATACAGAATCATTACCATCTTATATTTATTATTTACATCAATTATAGATCATTATTATACCCAAAAAAATATTAATGTATTGAATAACAATTACACCACAACGTGGAGACGATATGGTGTACGTACGCACATATGGTGACATGTCATTCAAATGATGGATATAATAATGAATATAGTTATGAAATATTTATAATAACATCAAATTATATAGAATATAATGGAGTTATTATTTTATAATGGAAACAGTAAAGAAAGAGGAGTGGAAGAATTAAGGAACTTGAAAGAGGTGATGAAATGTCTACCTCTTATTCGGGTTCTTCCTTTTTATTTGACCAAAAGGGCTCATTTGGTTGGATTTCTGAATAAAGTATGTCCTATATGATGAAGGGAATATTGTTGATAGGGTATTTGGGTAGATTATGGCTGAGCCAAATGGCTTTGATGTTGTGAATTAGAGAGAAGGTGTAGTTCCCTTTTATAAGAGGGGTGAGTGGCACCTTAGGAAAAGCTAGAAATATTATTTTATATTAAAATCATTTTAGGTTTCTAATGGCTGAAAATAAATTATTTTAAGGCTGAGGTGAGGATATATCGAAAACCACTCAAAAAATAGGTTTTAGATAGGTCTGGGTCACTATATTAACCTTATCTTTAATATTTAACTCTTAGTTAAATAGTTTGACATTTACCATGTCTCTTTGTATTTCTATATTATATTGCTAGTAAACATACTATATATTTCCAAGATAACCCCAAGTGGTTCATTAATGATACAAATATCATTATATAAGTCTTTTTGCTGAATATTTTATTTTTAGGAATATAATATCAATTAATAAAATATTATTTGTTTTAAAAAAACTTTTATGTCAATTTTGACACTATTTGGTATTTTGTTTGTACTAAATGAATAACAACATTATTACTTAAAAATGAATTAATATAACCAACCCTAATAATTCATATTAACCTATAAAATTATTGTAATTAATAAAAAGTTTCAAATTACATTTATTTGGATATTTATAATATCAATTATTTTAAAAATTCATTAATTAGGTAATTACTGCATCATCATTGTGTCATAAATTAATAAAATTATTTAATGTATAAAAAATTTAAATAAAATACAATTTTTCAGGAACTAAGTTTAAATTTATATGTAAAATTTATTTTCAAATCATTCATATGTGAAACTATATTAAAAATGTTTTAGTTATTAAACATTGATTTCAACTCTTTTAACTAATCATTGAATTAAATAATAATGAATGTCCTAATCACATCCAGGTGGACCTAAAGGATCATATTTTATTCCTATGGTGTTTTTGGTCAAATTAAACTTATACAGTAGAATTTATACATGTGTTAGGGTAATACTAATGTCATTTCTACCCTTAATTACCCTATTTACTTTTAACCGTGGTAAATAAAATTAAAAAGTTACTATTCACCAAAAATTATTTTCATCTTATTTAACACATTTTACATGCTGATATCAACTGTGTCTCTCTAATTTTTGAAATTCAACTCACAGAAGCGGTAAAAGTTTGTTTTATGTAAATTTACAAATGCTCCTAGGAGGTGGGTAAAAGAAAGTAAAAAGTTGAATAAAATTTTTATATATCTAAAATTATTATAAACTAACTCCAATGAATTATATTGAAATTATATATGCATTATGTATCTATTTTGACCTAAAAAAATTTTAAAACAATTATTAATTAAATAAAAATTCGTTTTTAAACTATAACTTAGTGTTTTACACTATTCATCACAAATTGAATGTTTTCAGAAAAATACCAAAAATGTTACCCTAAGCTAATTTCAAAATTCCAAATCCAAAAATGTAGTCCATTTTGAATGATAAAATTTATAAAATTTCAAAAAGTGGGTATTACTATTCATAACGGCTAGTTTGATTGGTTATGGTTTGTTTGAAGTCGAAGTTGCGTACAACACATGATATTGTATTATTCAAAGATAAGCATACCATGGAAGCTTGGGGTGTTACATTATCCCCTCCTTCAAATAATTTCCTCCTCAAAATATTTAGAATATTACATCATAAAAATACTTGGGTGGTTCTTCATAATATGTTCCTCGGGTTCCCACATTGCCTCTTCCATCTAGTGGTTTCTCCATAGAACTTTTTCCAGTAGATTCGTCAGGTTTCTCAACACTTGGTCCCTTTAATCAAGAACCTTGACAGGCTCATTTCAATAAGATAGATTGGGTTACAGTTCTAATTTCTCATTGGTGGTACATGCGTTGGGTCAGGCATGTATTTTCTCAATAGTGATACATGGAATACATCATGTACTTTGGAGAGAATTTGCGTCACTTCCAAATGGTAAGCTACATCACTAATTCGTTCTAGAATTTCGAAAGGTCCAGTGTACCTAGGACTTAATATTCTTTTCTTACCAAAACGTATAACACCCTTCCATGGAGATACATTCAAGAAAAAAAGATCCCCTACATGAAATTGAAAATCCTTCATTTGGTTATCAGCATAGCTCTTCTGTCTACTTTGAGCTTCATTGATGTGGTTTTGGATTACCTTCACATTTTCCATCTTTTCCTCAACATGTTCTGGGCCTACATCTTTTCCTTCACCAACATCAACCCAACAGGTTTGTGTGTGACATCTCTTTCTGTACAACGCTTTATATGGTTCCATCTGTATACTTGAATGGAAGCTATTGTTATAGGAAAATGCTACCAGAGGTAAATATTGATCCCACATACCTTGAAAGTCTTGTGACCATGATCTCCACATGTATTATATGGTTTTAATAGTCCGTTCTGATTGTCCATCAGTTTGGGGGTGGTAGGCAGTGCTCAAAAAAAGTTCAGTATATATAGATTTCTAAATACTTTTCTAGAATCGTGATGTAAAACGGGGACCACGATCAGAAATAATTGATAGGGGTACTCAATTAAGTCTCAATATTTCTTTAATATGTAGACTTCATAGATGTTCAAGTGGTAAATTGTTTTCTTCTAGCATGAAAATGTGTTGACTTGGTAAGACAATCAACAATGACCAATATTGCATCGTTTCTTCTTGGAGTCTTTGGTAGTCCCATGAAAAAGTTTGTCTTCATATTATCCCATTTCCACTCAGATATGGGAAGAATTTTCAAGACTCCTCCAGGATGTTGCCTTCAAGCATTCAATTGTCGATAAACGATACATCTTGACACAAAATCAGCAATCTCCCCTATTGTGTTGTCCCACCAATAATTTTCCTTCAAATCTCTATACATATTGGTGCTCCCAGGGTGTACAGAAAAATTGGAGCTAGGAGCATCATCAAAAAATTGTATTTTTAGATTAGTTATATCGGGAACAAAAATTATCTTACCAAATTCCAAAATTCCATCTTCATATATGAAGTCACTCAATCTACCATCATTCACAACATTGATCTTATTTTGAAACTCATCATCATCGGTCTGAGAACACTTTATCCTTTCTAGTAACGATTTTTTGAAAACCATTTGAAAAAGTATTGATGTATCACCATCCATGATGATTCCCATAACCATCTATTCTAGAACCATGTAGATAGGATCCTTTTCGACTCTCATCTTGATAAAAACTCCATGATCCTTTCTACACAAAGCATATGCCACCTTACTTTCCTTCCCCAGGTGGTACTTTATAGTGCAATCATTATCCATGAGTAGTTCAATCCATCTCCATTGCATCATGTTGAGATCTTTATGTGAGATAATATACTTCAAACTCTTTTGATCGGTATATATCTCACATTTTTCACAATAGAGATAGTGTCATAAAAGTCCCAAAGTAATGATTCGAGATTCTAACTCAAGATCATGAGTATGATAGTTTTTCTCATGAATTTTTAGCAGTCGTGATGAATAGGCAATTACCCTATCATTCTGCATGAGGAAACAACCAAGTCATTTCATTGATGCATTAATATAAATAAAAATCCTATCATTCCTTGATAGAAGAATCAATATAGTAGCGTTGAATAAAATTATCTTCAATTCATCAAAACATATTTACATTATTTTTTACAAAAAAATTTCATCCTTTACGTGTGAGCTTGGTTAAAGGGGTAGCCAGTCATGCAAAATTCAGGACAAAATGCTGATAATAACATGCTAAAACAAAATAATGTGTACCTCAGTTATACTTTTTGGTGTTTCCCATTCATGGATTTCTCTTTTATTAGATGGATAAATGTAGATTCCATACTTAGAGAAAATATGGCCATAAAAAGAAATCTCATAAATCCAGTATCCACATTTTCTAAAGTTCCCAAATAATTAATGTCTTCTAAGAGTCTTTAGGTTAATTTTCAAATGATTATCATGATCTTCATACCTTTTGGAGGATACCAAGATATCATCAATAAATACCAATACAAATTAATAAAGATATTCCTTGAAAAACCTATTCATTAGATCCTTGAACACAGAGGGTACAATAATCAATCCAAAGGAATTACTGTAAACTCATAATTGTCATACCTGGTTCGAAATGAAGTTTTCAGAATGTATTCATTCTTTGCAGACAACTGATGATATCTAGATCGAAGGTAAAAAATTGAAAATTATTGATCTCTATGAAGGTAGTCGAATAAATCATCAATGAAAGGTAGGAGATACTTGTTATTTATTGTTATAGCATTGATCTCTCTATAGTCAATGCACAACCTCGTAGATACATACTTATTCTTAACAATAAGAAAGGGTACTTCCCATGGAGAAACAATGGGGATAATAAATCCCTTATTTCTCAATTCATCTAGTTGTTTCTTCAGACCCAAAAATTACACAATGGCCATTTTATAAGGGTTGTTCGATATGGGCCTTAATCCATGAAATAATTCAACGGAAAATTGAATTTCTCATTCTGGAGGTTGTCCAGGAAAATCTTCTGGAAACACATAAAAATATTAATTCACAATAGGTACATACTCTTTTTGACCATTCAATTCCTCACCCACAGTTATTTCATTCTTTTCCTCCGTAATAATTGAATTTAGTTAATCTAATGAGGGTGGATCTAGATAAGAATCAAGTGGTGACATTTCTTCTTTAAAGATAAGGGCATTCTTTATCATCATCATTAAAAAAAGAAACCTCTTTATTCGTACAATAAATTTTTTCATCATTGTCCAAAATTTAATCCATATCGAAGATTATATCAAATTCAATCATGGGTATGGTGATTTTATTAGTAGATAAAGAATAGTTATATTCCCTAATGGGGGATGATTCAAAAAACCGTGTATCAATGATATTTCTCTTAAGAGTTTTGACTAACAACTCCCGTGTGAAATCAAATTAGAAATATCTAATTTTCGTATCAATCTAGGAATATATGAAACAATGTGATGATCCAGAATCAAATATAGCATTTTCTAAACTTGGAGAAACCATTAAATTACCTGCCACTACGTCTTTCGGAGCTTCAACCTCAGCAGTAGTGATAGCATAAGATTGGATTTGATCCCTTATCATTTTCTAAGGTAAGTTCCCTTGGCTCTTTGGACATTCATTTGCATAATTAACCCTTTTCTACAGTTGTAGTATTTAATAATGACAACCTCTTTCTTCCCCTTGAAATCATGATCTTGGTGGCCTTTTTCACCACACTTCCTAACAGACTCCCATTCCATTCAGGAAAGTACCAGGGTGTTTCATCCCATATTTACTACAATATGGATATTCAACTTTTACTGTCTTCCCCTTATTTCCATTTCCAGAGTGTTCAGCAGAAATTTTCTTATCTTTATTTTCTTTAAAGTCATAAGACATATAATTTTTTTTTTCTTTCTTGATAGAACATGACCCAATATCTTTTTACGATGAGAAGGATTGTGAGACTAATGCTCAATGAAGAAATTGTTTAATCCATCAAGGAAAAGACCAATCTTACTTTTGGGGTTACATATATAATCTTATGCATGCCTTTCTAACCTTTTAATGTCAGCCTCATACTTAAACATATTCTCATCCTCCTTTTTCCTCAGACTCAGAAATTGCCTTTCAATATCTGCTCGATGGTCATGAGGAAATTATTTTTCTAATAAAACCTATTAAAACTCCCTCAAGTCCATATTGTATACTTCATCATATTCATTTGTTTTTTGAATAAATGACCACAATTTATGAACATCTCAAGTGAGGCGGTAAACTGCTATGACAACTTTTTTCCTTTTAGTTACTCCCCAAGGAGTGGAATATTTTCTCTAAAGAATTTATGCATTGTTCAACTAATAATGTATTTTACTACCATTTAATGTTGGTGGTTGTTACCTCATGAAGCGGTCTAACATTAATCCTCCATGCTGTGAATCAGGGTTCTACATACAGGTAATGTTATTATTAATAACGCGAGTGAGTTGTCCCAGTATGGTGATAAGCTTATCAGCACCAGTTGTATCACCAGATGCACTATAATTATCTTGAGTAGGAGGGAAATCCCGAACTGGTGTGTGTGCAATGATACAGTTTCCATTCCTTTTAATAGGCTCCATTTATAAACAATGGAATAAACTATTTTAGTTTATTACATGAAATACATAAATCCAAAATTGTAAAACACTTAACATAAAATGAACTATTTTTGGATATAATCAATAATAATAATAAAAATTCTTTGAGTAAGTATATAAATATAGACCCTACAAAATGGTTTGTAAAGAAAATGAGAAGTATCCTAAGCATAACTCCTATGAGTGTTGTAACCAAGAGTGCAACAAGGCCCGTTTTCATGCACAAGTTCTCTTCAGGTGTAGCTCAAAGTGGTGTTTTCGGGTTTTACCCCTAGGTACATCTGTTCCTGAGCCGCCTATACTTGTTCGTTTCCAGAAATGGATGTATTTATTCGAAAACTCACAAAATATATACAATACCAAAATTATAGGATGTTCTTATAAACTATTCATCACAGTCTATCTTAGGGATACGTGCTCAAATCAGAGTTTATCTAAATCTAGTTTTCAACGTTTGTACTAAACTTCCACTAATACCAACTGAAATTCCCCGACCCCAGTTACCCAGAGACGGTGAATTATTATGTATCATTGTCATGATCACAAAATATCATGTCTCGAAATGATGATTAGTTTAGTATCCTTTGAAGTACTAGATACACTCATAAGGTTTATATTAAATCATAAAATGGAAAACTACAACAATATTGTTTCCATAGACAACACTGAGATCCAATAGACTATCCCTGTAGTCAGTCATAATATACTTCTTCGCATCCTGGAAAAAATAAAACATATAATGGGGTGAGCTCAGATGTTCAATAAGGATAAAAATATAGTGGAAACTTTCACAAATAAGCATAAACATTTAAGGTAATGTTTACGACTAAAACATAAGCATTTTATACTTGAACATCAGTATAATATTGAAAATGTAAAATCAAATAGTTCCATTTACTTATTTTCATGGATATTATACTAGTTGAATAATCACATGCAATATCAATAGAAAATTTCATAATGATGGAATGTATAATGCTATACTTTCATAACCACATAGTCAAGGCCTTATGGTATTACTACAAATAAGTTTTTTTCAAGGACATGTTTCAAGACATTAGTTTGTCCCGTGAGACTGACCGATGCATTTAGGTGATATAGAGGGATCCAACCGCAACTTACTAAGTCCAATGTAGTCCTCATTTGAAATGGATCAAACAAAACATAAATATTCTTATTAAAAATAGCTTAAGAAATGTCAATACATTATCCATAAACCATGAATTGTTTAAAAATAACAAATCCATAGTCAAACGTTTCACAGAACCTTAAATACAATATGGAATTTTTTATCATAACAAATCAACCTTAAACAAATAAAAAATCCAGCAAAGGATGTTGACATAAATGAAATCAAATTTTTTTTGATAAATATCTCATTATATTTTTAAATCATTTAGGAAAAAATTTATTTTGAAAATATTCTTATAAGATTTTATGGAAAGCTTCGACGATGTTATAATGGAAGAAAATAGCCGCACCCACTGTATAATTTAAGAAAACATTCGTACCTTAATTTTGTCGAAAAGGTCATAAGGTACCTTGTTTAGAAAACGGCGGAAGGATTCCTTTCAAAACATTTTATAAAAAGTCAAAAATGGGTATAAATTAATTTAAACCATAGTCCAGTAAATAGTAAAAATATTTTGGAATACATTTTTAAGAAACATGGATGTGGATGATAAAGAGATCCCAATAGATAATTATGTATAAACAACCTCAGATAATGATGAGATTGTGAAATTAACCCTTAACGTGTTATTTTCCTTGGTCGAGGGTATTTTAAACTCCGGTATAATTTTGAAATAATTGTTATTATACTATAAAAGAATCATATAAATTAATATTATATCATATCTGATCTTTTAACATTACATTGTTGATAATATCTTAGTATTATCATCGTTTTGGGTGTTAACTAATTCATTATCCTTTATATGATTTGTTACGTACATACTTTTTTTATGGAAAGGATTTATATTATTCATTTTAAGAATGATATTAATTATTTATAAATTATTTATAACCATTTAATGAAAATTATTCTTGAATGGATACGATGGGCAATGAATCTCATCGAGTTTGTCGAGATGATAATCCATACGTACGCACGGGAGACAATATCAATCTTTTGATATTAAAATAATTTATAATTAGATGGTATATAATATATACACAATAAATATAATGTTATATTTATTATTTAAATCAATTACACTTCAATATTATAGCCAACCAAATAATAATGTATTGAATAACAATTACACCATGACGTGGAGACCGTAAGCCTTACGTACGAACGTATGGTGACATGTCTTTCCAAGTATGGATAGAATAATGAATATGGTTGTAGAATATTTATAATAACACCACAGTATATAGAAGATACTGGAGTTATTATTTTCCAATTGGATAAAAAAGAACAAAGATGTGGAAGAAGAAAGGAACATGAAAGAGGTGCTGAAATATTTACCTATTCTTTGGTTGCTTCCATTTGATTTGACCAAAATGGATCCTTAGGTTGGATTTCTGACTAAAGTAACACCTCTAGTATAAATGGAGGATAGTTTATCGGGTATTGGGGTAGATTTTGGTAGAGCCAAATGCCTTTGAAGGTTTTAATTAGATAGAAGGGGGAGTTTCTTTTATAAGAGGGGTGAGGGGAACCTCAGGAAAAGCTAGAAATATTATTTTATAATAAATTAATTTTCGGTTTCTAATGGCCTCATAATGGATTATTTAAAAGGAAAGGTGGGTATAGGTATAAAACCATTCAACCAATAGGTTTTAGACAGGTTTGGGTCATTATATTACCATTATATTTTAGATTTAACTCAAAGTTAAATAGTTTGACATTTATCATGCCTCTTTATTTTTAATATTTAATTAATTAGGTAATTACTGCATCATCATTGTGTCATAAATAAATTTACTTATTTATTGTTTCAAAAATATAAATAAAACATTATTATTTAGGAAATCGTTTTATCTTTCTAGTGAATATTTATAATTGAATTTATCTTATGTGTAACCCTGTATTAAAATTTTATTAGTTATTAAAAATTGATTTTAACTCTTTTAACACTACTTTGAATTAAATAATAATGAATATATTAAACTAATCCAAGTGGACCTAAAGGTACATATTTTATTCCTAAGGTTGTTTTGGTCGAATTACACTTATTAAATAGAATTAGGACATGTGTTTGGTTAATAATAATGTCATTTTACCCTTAATTTCCCTATTTACTTTAAATCGTGGTAAATAAAATAAAAATATAACTATTCACCATAAATTATTTTCATTATACGGAACAAAATTTTACTTACTGATATCAACAGTGTCACTCAGAACTTTTAAATTCAACTCATAGAAGCAGTAAACTTATGTTTTATGTAAATTTACAAATGCTCCTAAGAGGTGGGAAAAAGACAGTAAAAAGTTAAATAAAATTTTTATATTTGTAAAATAATTATAAACTGACTCCAATGAATTAAATTGAACGTATATAAGTATTATGTATCTATTTTGACCTAAAATATATTTTTTAAAAAAATTATTATTTAAATAAAAATTTGGGTTTAAACTATAACTCAATGTTGTTCACTATTCATAAAAAAATGAATGTTTTCGGAAAAATAAAAAAAACTCACTCTAAGATGATTTCGATCTTAAGAATCCAAAAATGAATTCAATTTTTAAAGATAAAATTTAAAAAATTTAAAAAATTGGGTATTACTATTCATAATGTCTTGTTTGACTGGTTGTGGTGTGTTAAAACTCGAAGTTGCACAAAACACACATTATTGTATTGTTCAAAGAGATGAATTCCATTGAATAATGGGATCTTATAGGATTGTTGGAAATGGGCATTATGGTTTTGAATAATGTGGATGATCACTACACCAAATGTCAAGATTCGTGTCTCTAAGGGAATTCGGGACTTTTCTAAGTCATTTGGTTTTCTTGGTTTGATGAGGATTAGGGTAAATGAAAATAGAATTGGTTTAATGGTCTCTGTGAGCTTACAGGGTGTAACAAGCCATGTGGAGCTAGGGATATTTTCCTATAACACTCTCTTTAATGGTTATTTGATTGGAGTATGGCTACTAACCATATGTCAAAGTCACCCCCGAAGCTAGTTTCCCTTGGTATTGTCTTGTGTCATTTAGTTTAGAAATATTATAAGTGAGGTTTTCAAACAAAAATGACATGGTTTTAAGAAGTGAAAGATTTTTTGAAAGAATTTTCTAATAAATATGGAAGGGTTTGAATTGTGAAATGGTTGAACTATGTTTTTTGAATTGTTTTGAAATAGAAAATATTGTTTTTACACCTCTTTTAAAAGAAGAAAATTCTGAAAATGTTGGTTTTGAAAAATTGTTTCCAATAGAGTTTTCTAATCTATTAATAGGTGTTTTAATGTGATGATTTGTTTTGAAATTAATTTATATGACCTGAATGTGAGATTTCATTTGAATTATTATGCCTTGTTGAAATTTTTTGTTAGAATTAATTTGGGATCGATTTTTTGGTCAGTGGTATTGAGAAAAATGAATTATTGGTTGATTGTTTTGGTTTTGAAACGTGGAAACAGTTTTCATTTAAACCATTGGTATTTTTGTGAGTGACCACATGCATGGGGTCATATGGGATGATGGATGGTTAATGTAATTAATAGATTAGTGTAGGGATAAATATGAGGTGGGTGCCCAATGTGGCACAAAAACATTCATGTGTGGGGCCAAAGAGGCACCATTGGTGGATACGCTAACCACTAAACCATTTGTTTTGAAAGAAATGTTTTTAACAGAAAACATCAAGTCTTGATGATTGGTTTGGGATAGTGTGTCTTATGTTTTTTTAATTGATGATATTCTGGGATGATTTTATTCCAAGAACCCCTCCTGTTTGAACTATGTTTTAGGTTTGTGTTTGGTCGGTAAGGTGGGTTGAAGGGCCAGTTATTGGTCTCTTCTGAGAAATGTTTGAGAAGCCTTTATGGTAGTTACCCTCATATGTTAGTTTATGTTTTGTGGCATGTTTTGACCAATGGGTCAGCTTGGTTGGGTCCTTGGGTTATCTCATTGGGTAAGGTGTGACCCCATTAAGGGTTAGTTCATGACTAATGTGCAACCCAAATTGTTTCACCATTGGAGAATCATAATGTTGATCAATGTAAGGAATCAATTCTTGAACTTGGTAGAATGATTCTACACCATTTCATCTCATAGTATTGTTTGTATCCTCTTATAGTGGGAGAGTTCTTGTGGAATGTTGAAAGAGACATTAGTTTCATAATATACCTGATTCATCTATGGTGTATGTTGTCTGTGATTGTTAGTGTGGATGGTGTCTAAGAGGGCCTATAATTCCTTCGTAGTCTCTTTGAAGAATAGGTTTATGTCAAACTACTACTGTGAGAAAATATGGCCATGAGAGGCTGTTAAGGCCTCTTATTGGAATGTTGTGATGTTTGGGGATGTTGTATAAGCCCCACTCTATGTATTGATTCTTTCAGTCACTTTTTTCATGTTTTGTGACACGTTGTGATGTTGCGTGCTTATTTGATTGTAAAGGTGAAGTTGTATAATCTTTTGTGTTAATTTTTTTTTCAGAAGAGTATCTCCTTTTGGGAGATGTTAAAATCCTCTGTTTTAGAGTAAGTTGTTTATATGTGTCCTTTCTTTTTTTGTTTCTCACATGAAGACACATGGTGTGATGTGAGTGTATCTTGTAAGCCCTTTTTTCAGTGAAATGTCGGGTTATCGTGAAGTGAGTTTGGAAAGTCTAATGTCTTGGGGATCCAATATGGGGTCATGGTATAGTTTTCATAGAATCAAAAGGTAATATTTAGTTTATGGGTTTCCCAATATGAACTGTGAGGATAAAGATTCTTCAACCGTTGGAGCTCTTGCAATAGTTACTGGAGAGGAGGTAGTACGTAGTCAGGGGAAATCCCATGGTAATTTAAACCATTGAAAAAAGTCATATCCTAAGACTGGAAGATAAGAAGAGTTTAAATCTATAGTTTCATCATATTTGTTATGTTGTTATTGTTTGATTAAAATAGGTGGAGGGACATGTTCCCAAGTCTCCGCCCAATGTTATTCATTCCCCCTTTAGTTTCAATTGAGTCTTCAGATAGTGGTAATAAATTTTCCTAGACAAGACAAGAATATGTTTTGTGCATGATTAGTAGTGAACATGTTCCAAGAAGCTGTGTGGAAAGAATGATCTACATAGTTAGTAAGAGTTTACCAAACCGTGCAGACTAACCATGCAACCTTCCAAACTCATGAATTTTTTGGGTATTTTTGTGTCGACCCATGCTTGTCTGTTTAGATGGTTGGTTCTTATGGTGGGGAGACCCACTGTGATTCTCATGTATGTTCCTTCATAAATTTTGAATGCAGATATACCCTTTTTACCAGGGATTCCATTCAGGACTCCCCCTGTTAGTGTTCTGATTCTATCTCATGAAAAATATATGTTGAATCTAATGGTGGGGAGCCTATTTGTGCCCCCCATACCAATAAATCAGAGATTTATCCATGGTCTTGGCTTGGAGGTAGGTAGTCTTGTTCGGGATTATCATGAAACCAACATCATCTGTGAGTAAACAATGTGATTGGAGAGTGGCCAATGGATTAGATAATGTTAGGTAAGTGCAACTTTGTTTGATGTTGTTGTTCATTTGGGTGAATTTCTTGAGTCTTGTTCAGATAGGATTTGAGGAGTTTTATTTTTCGATAATTTATGAATGCGATTGAACATTTTAGGAAAGTGGTGTATGTTTTGGTTGTCTGAGTAATCTTTGCTTATTTGATCAGTAGAGGTGTTTTGGATTTTGGGGGAGAATCTTGGAAACGTAGTACATCTTGGTTTATCAGTTGGGTTTGGTTATTGTATTTGGCCTTGCTATGGATTTCCGGGGACCGAAAGTATTCATGGAGGGGAGAATTTTAATATCCATGACTTATTTTAAATTTATTTTTCATTTCATTTCTAGTATTTCATGATTTATTGGGGTCCCAATGATTTTTTAAGAAAGGGTGAGTTTTCATGAATTGGCCCAAACCGTGAGCCCAATTTCATATTCAAAAACAATTTTTTTTCTTTTATTACCATATCTTTTTTAAAAAGTATTCACCCATTTTAGTTTATAAATTGTTTCCCCTAACCTATTAACACCTCAATTTAAATTTTTACCCTTTAGGAATCCATTATAATGATGGATTTAGCTTTTTTTACAGAATTGGGCCAGCGCAAAAGCCCATTTCCAGTTTTAATTTTTTTTTATTAATTAGTAACATATGAAATTTTAATGTTTTTTCGGTGATTACCGATGTGTTCTGAGCCCACTGAACCCAACCACATACCCCTTCTCTTTCCCCTCTCTTTAGAGCCCATTTCGCCCGCGGTATAGTAAAGAACATCATAGGGTTTCTCAAAATGCCCATATTTGAATAAGCAAACTTATTCTTTAATAAATCCTTCATTTATCACTATTTTCTCCCATTATAGTTCCTACATGATATAATCGTCCCTTTTCAAACCTCCCATGAATGTTTACCTATTTGAAAATTTAGCTACTAGTGTATTTGGGAGGATTTCGTCAAGACTGCTCAAGGTAAGAGAACCCTTCTTGGTTTTTTACTATTTCCATAGGGTTTCCTACCTCATTTGTTATGTTTTAAATTGTCCATAAACTAGAGTTAGATCATAGGGTTTTATTTGTTGTCATTTTGGTCAAATATTGTGCTCTAGGGATGGATTTATCATCCTTGTGGTGCAGTGGTGGTGTGGTTGATGTTCCACTCAATTTTTTGAGTGATTCGACACTTTTAGTAGGTGATTCCTTTGGTATCAATTTCTTTATGAGTAAGTTTTATTTTTTTACTGATTTTTCATGTTCCTGATATGTTGTGTGTGGTGAAAAAACTGTTTTTTGAGGATTTGGTTTAGCATTTAATTTTCTAGTTTCATTTTTTAGAAGTCTGTATCCATCAAATGTAACTCAAGTGATATCTCTTGTGGTAGATTTATTAAATGTGAATGGGAAATATTAGTTGTTTAAAGTGGATGAAAATTCAGGTTTGGTAAATTTTTAGAGTCATGTGGGATGAAAAAGGGGGCTTTATGGGTGTTGTGTGTAAAACCTTCTTTTACTCATAGAAATTATTTTTGAGAATGTCTGTTTTTCATGCGCATATTTTGTGGAATTATTTGAAGTAATTTTATGTCACCTTAGATTGGTTTAATAAATATTTAACGGGATGTCAATTATTCTTTGGTAGGGTCTTGGTTTGATTTTAGAATTGATATAGTGTTTTGAAATGGTTTTTTTGTGAATAACATAGTTACATCTCTTAGGTTGTTTTGTGAATGTTGTAAATGTTTTATTTGGTTAAACAGTGTTATAAAAGGTTGATTATGTATTTTTCGGGTGATTGTGTTCACCAAATATGGTTTTTTGAATGTTTATGGGGTGAATTGATATATCAAACATTTCTTTAGAATGTTTTATAAAATTCTGAAATGTTTTACTAAATGGTGTCGTGGATGAAAAACGCGGTATTGGATTTTTTTGTAAGTTTGTTGAAAAACTAAATATTGAAGCTGAGAAGGGTATAATGGGATATTTGTGTGGGATTTTATGAGTGTTTGAATATCTTGGAATGATTTGATAAGATTTTTTAAAGGATTTTTGAATTATTAAAAAAATGTGAAAACTTTGGTGAGCTATTTTGGTGTGATTATGATTTAAAAACGCATTTGAACGAAATAATGTATATTTTGACTTCTATTATGTACATTTAGTCTATTTACTGAATTTTTTATTTAGAAGTGATATTTTCACATGAAAATTATATTTCCTGTCTTGTCTAACTTGTTTGAGCACAAGAGGGAAACCAAGGTATCTAGATTGGTGGACGTGTGCTAGTATGCTAGTGATCCCGAGGGGTGTCGCCTCAGTTTTAATTAACAAGATTGACCCTTAAAACACTAACAAATCTATGATGATTATGATTGGGGACCTCTAGAATAGGGTTTTGTTCCCTAATAGTGGCTTGTACATAAGAACAGATGGTGTAACTGTTACTCTCAAAGAGATACGAGGTACCTATGACCCACATTGAGCTAGTGCATAGTGGTTATTTAACATTGTGTGTGCTCAATAGATATTTTGTGCTTACCGTTGGCAAAAATTATGATTTTTTAGAGAATTGATTAGAATTGGTATTTATTTTAAAGGTGTGGATTCTTAAAATTAACCATATTGAAAACAATTTTTATTTAATATTGCATATTTTAGAAATTAAAAATAGCATTTCATGTTTTTCAAAATTTGAATGATTTTCATCATTAAAAGATTATCACATGGAATATTTTAGGGGTGGTATCCTAATGGGATTTTTCCCACACCCAAATTACACCCTTGTTTGTATGTAGATTTGGTTATTTTTGTTGTCTCTGGTTTTGGCACCACTTATATGCTAACAATTCAATTTTCTTACTGGTCGTTCGTGATGTTGTGTTGTGGAGATGGATTGAGGGAAGTGAATCATTCCATGTGGAGGATCTTATGCTATCCATAATTGGGTTTTTACCTTTTTAATGGTATTGAAACATTGGTTTAAATTTTTTATTTCATTTATGGATTTTAGTAAATGATGTATTGGTTTGAAAATTCCTAATTTTGTTTCTTGGGTTTGTTTTTGGTTTTATGTTTATAAAATCGGGTAATTCATTCCCAAAATTCAGTCAATGACACCCGTGCACTTCTGCCAGCCCATGGGGATCAGGAACACCGTTCAGTTCTTCCCACAGACAGGGTCAGGTGCTGGTTATGAAGGCAACCACATTTGGTTCAAGACAACCTTGATATATATTCTACAATCTCATTCTTCATGTTACACCACCAGAAGTGTTCTCGGAGATCACGATACATCTTGGTACTCCCACGATAAATAATGAATGCACAGCTATATGCATTTTCCAATAGATCATTCTTTATCCTAGGAGATGAAGGCACACACATCCGCATTCCAAACTAAATCACACCATCATTGTCAATATAGAACAATTTTATCTTCCCTTCGTTTACTGTAGTCACCCTCTTTTGTATCTACATATCACCACTTTGTGCTTCCTTAATATTCTCTTGGATGGATGGTTTCACAAAAATTTGGGATAGGTAGGATGTATCCCCTAACCTTTTAATTTATAAATACATCATTTTAATATCCACAATGATATGATCTTTCTCAATCTGTAACATGGATAGAGTATCCGATTATTTTGTTCTTAGAGCATCATCTACCTTGTTCACCTTTCCAGGATAATAGTGAATAGAGAAATCATAATCCTTGATTATCTCTAACCATATCCTTTGATGCATGTTGAGCTCCTTTTTTTGTGAATATATACTCTTGGCTCTTGTGGTAAGTGTATATGTCACACTTCTTTCCATAAAGGTTGTGACTCCATAATTTCCAGGAAAAAATCATAGCTGGTAGCTCTAGACCATGTGTCGGGTAGTTCGTCTCATAGATTGCCCACTTTCATGAGGAATAGGCTATCACATTTACATTTTTCATTAGTATGCAACCCAAGACTTTGATTGAAGAATCAAATTATATCAAAAAAACATTCTACACTTTTTAGTTGTCTGAGTACAGCTGTAGTGATAAGCCTTCTCTTTAGCTCCTTGAAGCTTCCCTCAGATTCTTCCATCCAGACATAATTTACCCCTTCCGTTGTTAATATAGTTAGCGGGCTTTAAAATTTTCAGAAATGTCTCAAAACATTACTATAGTACCCAAATAATCCAAGAAAACTACGGATTAATGTGACACTAGAGGTCTTGGGCCATTCCTCAATCACCATTGTTTTTGAAGGGTCCAAAGATATTCCCTCACATGTGATCACATTTCCCAAGAATGGGAATTGCTTCATCCAAAAGTCACACTTGCTGAATATGGTGTACAAATTATCCTTTATCAATGTCACCAACACAAATCATAGATATTCTTCATATTACTCCTTGGTCATGGAATAGATGATAATATCATCAATAAACACTACAACATATTTTTTGAGGAAATTTCTAAAGACACAATTCATCAAATCCATGAAGATTGTCGGGGCATTAGTATGTCCGATGGGAATCACAAAAAATTTAAAGTGCCCATACCTGGTATGGATGCTAGCCTTATGAATAAGATCCTTCATCACCTTTAGATGATGATATCCCGAACGAAGATCCACCTTGGAAAAGTATCAAGATCCAATTAATGGATTTAACACATCATCAATCCCTGGAAAAGGATACTTGTTCTTTTTGGTGATCTTTTTGAGTTGCCGATAATTGATATACAACCGCATTGTTCCATTATTATTCATCCAAAGGATAACTGGTTCAACCCAAGGTCATGTACTTCGACATATGAACACTTGGTCCAGATTCTCTTATAACTGCCAATTTAACTCTTCATGTTCTAATGGATCAAACATATAGTGCACTTTAAGATAAGAGTATCTCCTGGTATGAGTACTATTGAGAACTCTACATGACGGTCTGGGGGAATTCCAGGTAACTATTTAGGAAATACATCATCGTGTTCACTCACGATGGGAATTCCCATAAGGTAGGTACTATCATTTGACTCAACCATTTGGGCAACGTATGAATCTTCATGTGGAATCAGCACCCACACCATTGAAGTATTTTTCAAAGGAGATTCATGATCATACATTCATTTGTAAAGGAGAATGGGATGTTTAGGAATATGAAAAGATATTTTTCCCAACTGTTTATATATGCTCTATATAATGAGAGCCAATCTATTCCCATTATATCACCGAATTATACAAAGGGATGTATTACGAGAGTCAAAGGAAGAATCTTACATCATACACAAAAAAGAGAGGAGTCAAACACATGGGTTTCAATTATTATACCACTTGGTGTTTTAATAGATATATTTACATCAATTTATCAAGGCATTGATTATATAGTTCTGGAAAACAAGAAATATATAAAGGAATGCGTAGAACCACAATCAAATAAGCATTTTTCCATTATTAAATGAATAGGAATTGTACATTGTTCGACTTTATTATCTTGCTCAACTTCCATAGTAGTGATGTCATAATCCTTTCTTTGTTCCTTTGGCATTACTGTATGCTCACCCTGATTACCCTTGATAACACAAGGGTCAGTGTACCATCTTGCATAGGACCCTAGCTCCCTACAATTGTTGAATTGAACCATTGGTGGTTCTATCCTTTCTTTCGCCAAATTATCCTTCCTTTAATGTCTTTTAAAAACTCTTGAGCATGGTGTCCTTATTTCCCACACTTGAAACACATACCCTTTCCTTGGATGCAGTTCCCAAGGTGAAAATTCCCACATTATTGGCATATGGGTAATTGAGTTATCTTTCCAAACGTTTTCTTTAGATCCACCATCTTGAAACTTCGTCTTTCATTTCTTATCACCATAGCCATGTGACTATTCTCCAAAATCCCTCTCCACTTTTAGAGCACATTGAACAACTTTTTCATAACAACCAATGTATCTGATTTAAGTGACTTTTAAAGGTGTGGTTTTAATCCACTAAAGAATCTATAAATATTTTTTATTGTTAACAAAACCCGAAGCATATCTTTCAAGATAAGAAAATTTTGATTCATAGATTGTGACATATTCTTCTTCTTTTTGTTTTTCTCTATGAATTCACTCTCCAAATTCGTGCGATGAGTTCATGGAAAATACATCATTAGAAACATAATCTTAAGTTCTTATCATTCCATCTATTAAATTCCTCCCGTGACATGTGGTTCTTAATCAATGCCCACCATTGATCAACCTCTCCATATAGATGATAAACAGCTTGTGTAACCTTCCCCATCTCAGAACAGTGATGCACAAAATTTATCTTATGCATGGAGTTAACCCACTTCTCCACAACTAATGGATCAGATGATCCACTAAATGTCATTGGTCATTGAATTATAAAACATTCTATATCATGTTGCTCCCTGTTTGTTGAAGGTGGGCATTCCCCATTATTATGTTTAATATTCATAACCAGATATAGTTGGGTAAGAATCACCATGATTTTGTTAAATCCACCTCCCAAAACATTGGGGATGTCATTTTGGAAATCACTACATTAGCCCAAGAATGAGTTCCTGGCCATGTTTATCTTGGTTCTTACTTGTTTCTAAAATAAAAAAGTTCGAAAAAACATAAGTAAACTAGTCATGGATAAATTATTCATTTTTTCGATTTATACTATAATAATAAAATATGGGATCCTTATATAAATATTCTTGTGTACATATTTTTACTTAGTCTTATGCTTGAGGTTTCTCAAGGCTTCACTAATCCTAATCCCCAAATTATATAAACCTTGCCTCTGATACCAACTATACCGACACAACATTTTCATTTGTTACTATTACATCATTTTAATGATAAAAAAGATAATAGTATTACTCATAGAGGATACAAAGGGTTAGTGTATTTGGAAAAGTAGGACCATACATAACAATTACAACATCAAGCATAAAATTTTATTTAATTTCTTCTTCTTTAGACTCTTCTTAAAACATGACCTCTCCTAACTACATTTTGTCACATGAGGATATACATCAATAGGGGTGAGAGAAAATCCCATTAATAGTATAGATAATAAAAATATTAAAATGGATTATCATAACCATAACATAGGAAAATGATCATGAACATGAGAGTAATCATTAATAAAATATTTGAAATCTGGAAATGCATCAAAATAAAACATCATTTCATAGTGGTTAACTACTACGTATACGTGTGAAAAAAAGATAGCATATTTTTCACTCATCATTTCAAATTAAATAATAAGATTCATCACTTTACCAAATTCATTGGAGCTTTGTATAATTCATGGCACACTCATCACATTGAAACATTCATATGGGGATATATAATTCCGGGCACACCCATCACATCATAACATTATCATTTATCATGCATGCCACAATGAACATATATCCAAAATGAACATAACTAACAAATTATAAGGAAATTTTTTAATCTCATAATAACATATTAATAAACATTGGGTTCCTAAAATTAAGTGTGAATAACATACATTATATGATAATCATTAACCTTGAGTGAGAAGTAAAAGGTGTGTTTTTTAAAGAAGATTTATTTTGGAAAACATTTTTTTGAAATAATATTCAGTAGCATACATTTATATCTTATAAATGGAATATAATGATTAAAAAATTATTTTCAAGGAGTGACCATACCAAAAAAACATTGAAAGAGGGCAAACTTGAATAAGGAACATTGGGTTCAAGATTTTCCCTTAGATTGTATCTGAACGCTTTATTCACATTAATTTCATGTATAACCTCATTAGATTAATAATTTGACCAATATAGAACCTTTTATACCATAATATGGTTCATTGTAGTTTCATTAAGTTATTTTATGGGCTTTTTAATGAGTTATAGAGTTTAAAAACATATCTCAGGAATGTTTTTTATGGTTTTCATGAGCGGTTCACATGTATTCATAAATGGATGTTCATATAGAACATGGTTAAACCTCCATAAAATGTATTTTATTTTATAAATTTTATTCTAGAAGTTTATATGATCTTATAATGAATTATATAATATACCATGTTGATGAATCATTATATAATAATTAAATGATGGTTGTTTGGGTTAATTTAGGCGGTTATTTGACCACAACGAACTTGTTTTGTTTACTCATTTAGTAATATGTAAATAAGTTAGTTCTAGAACTTCAAATAGGACAACATGCATAAATAATATTCTGGTTCATCTTTAAAAATGGTTTCATGAATAGATTTGAAGTTATAAATGGAAAAAAGAAAACATGTCGTTATTGAAGGTGATAGATTAAAACCTCACGGACAACGTTTTATTTAATAAAAAAAAGAGTAGAAGTTGGTTAGTTGGTTTCATATATAATTAGTATCATAAAATTACAGTATATGTATTATATAGGAGTTACCATACCATTTGGATGATGATAGGTGGGGATAGAATATGAAAACAACCTGAAATTGAAATGAAATTAATGGAAAAGAAGGAAATAAAATACCACATGAATCCTTCTATTGAGATCCTCATTAAAGAAGCTAGGCTTAGTCATTTTATGAGACCAAAAGCTCTTGGACGTGGGGGAGGGTCTAGGGAAGATTTTTGGCTAGATTTTAGGCAAGGCATAAAGCTTGAGAGGTGTGTAGAAATGAGGGTGTGATGGGTGGTATTAATAGTGGAGGGGAGAGAAGATATCCCAATATAAAATTCATCAGTTTATTATTTCCATACAAGACAAAGAATAACGACTCTTAGAGAAAAATAGTAATTTTATCATTTGATGAAAAACCAATTGGGCTTACATCAAGGGAACTTCATGCATGACTCTATAATTATCTTATTTGGTAAATTATGGTATTTTAGTATTCATAAAAATTTAAGTATTTCAGTAAAATACCAAAAATTCACCCAACAATTTTTCGATGTGTAGATTCCATAAATGAAGGAAATTTTTCAAAAATAACTCTCTTAATATTATTAGTTTAATATTTAATTGAAATCAATATTTATTATCAAGAACCATTTTTAAATCATTAATTTACTTATTCTAAAATATAGGTATATCATACTTTCAACTTGAGTATTATCTATATATTATCTTAGGTAAGGTTACTATTCATTAGGATTTGTCACTATTCATAAGGGTATGTTACTATTCATAATGGTAGGTCACTATTCACCAACAATTATGTTTTTCTTATTGGACTCCAAATAACTAAATAATTGCAACTGTGTATGTCAGAGTTTATAAATTACAAACACAGAAGTGAAAAACATAAGTTTAATGTTCACTTAATACTTATTAGTTCATTATTATGTCTTTTAATGTGATTTTATGACATATTTATATGAAGATAATTTCCATTGAAAAACATTGTGTCTTTTTATAGGGTTTTGATGTGACTATGAAATGAATTTTATCTATACTCCTAAGAAGAGGAATGTGGAAGAATATACTATAGACTAGTATCAAGTTAGTAGTTACTGAGAGAGGAATTTGATTGGATGGCCTCATTGCAGATATCCTTTATGAATGGAGATGGAGCTATTTATCTCCAGTCATGGGTTGTTTCCCATCCTGTCTTAAATAAGTCAAGGAGGAATAACTCAGTCAAATTAACTGTGTGTCTTTACATTCTTAGTTGTACAAAGGGAATACTCATGAGGAGATTCAAAAGGTGGGGATCATATTGTTCTTTTTAAAGGATACACATTTATAGAAATGTGTACCTAAAGTGGAGAGATGCATCAGGGTGTGTGTGTGGGTATAAAGAAGGAAATAGGGGATATCAAAATGGGTTGAAGCTGGGATTACCAGTTGAGATTAAAAATATGAACATTTTTCTGAATCAATTGTGTGGTTTGTTCCTTCAAATACATGAGGTACCCAAAAGAATGTGGGATGGGATTTTTGTGGACTTTAGGATGGGTTTACCACATAAATTAAGGAGCCACAATACCATCATGCTGATTTTTGACCAACTCCCCGGGTCAGCCCACATCCTAACTACTGAGGAACATAGTTTAGTATAGGTAATGGGCAACCTCTACATGTTGGAGATAATTTGATTCCATAGAGTTTCATCGATTATTGTTTAAGAACATCATGAATACGTAACATCCTGATTGTGGAAGGAATTATAGGAGGCATTTTCAGAGAATGTGCAGGTCATCTTGTAGTAGATGAAGTATGTACATAAATATCTGACATTTTTTATTGGAAGAAAAAAGATACCTTTTATGTTCGAGGGAGAATGAATTGTCTTCCTTAGGGTCTCAACCCTATGAGGGTTAAATAGATTTTTTCTAGGGTCAACAGATATTTCTATGTCTAATAGTCCCTCTATTAGGTGCATCAAAGAGTTGTAAAGGTAGATTACTTCTTGTCTCTATGCCATAGTGGGTCTAGGTAAACAATGTCTTCCATATGTTTCGGCTAAAGATATTCGTTCATAAACCCTTTTCACATCGTAATCATGGGAGATATGGACATCTAAATTTGAGTGTTTTGGGTTAAATTCCCACTGAAGATATAAGATCCTTAATGAATAATCTATTGCAATGGTTCTTGTCTGAAGGTATCATGGGGGACTTAAGAGGAGAACATGGGAGGAGGATGCACTGATTTAGGCTCAGTGCTCTCATATTTTGTTTGAGGAACATTATATTTTATTATGAGGATATAAATCCTTATGTTTGGGAGAATATGATGAAATGAATTTTCCCAGATCTATATTGAGAAAATTCATGGGAAAACTGAATGGTTCGGATTTGAGACAGCGTTTGATTCTGAGGGTTGGATTTTGTGAATTTATCTGTCAAAAAATTTTATGTTTTTAAATAGTGTGCAAGAGTTGTTTTCTTGAAAAGGTGGAATAACACTAAGATGGTTGCCCTAATCAAAAATTTGAGGGCCCTATTTAGTTCATAGTAGTGGTTTAACTCTAGGTGTGACTTACGTATAGTCAGTATGTGTCTCTAGTGAGAAAAGTTGAATATGGCATAACAATAAATAAAATAATAATTTTTTGTATTTTTCAAGTAAATATAACTCATAAACAGTGACTCTGATTAAAAATATGTGAACACCATAGAGCTCATGAGGGAGTTTTAATTTCTATAGGTGGATTGTTACAATGACCGGTGCGGGCCAATTGTTGACTATAGTTATTAGGATATAAATATAAATAAATTAATTTAATAAAAATTATTTTATCTTCCATAATCATATAACTCATAAATGGTAACTCATATTAGAAATTCAAGAGAACCATTGAGATTCTAAGGATGTATGTTCCTTATGGGGAGGCTAAATTGAAATGGTGTGGGTTGAGGGTAAACATTAATTTTTTTTACATTCCCAAGCAGATAAAATAAACATAAATAATGTTGTTTTATTTAATTTTATAATTACATAGAGTGGCGATGCAGGAAAATAGTAATGAAAAAACATGTTATCCATTCATAAATAAAGTAGTGTGGTGAAGTTGATTCAATGTGAAATTGTAATGATGAAATGTGTAAATGTGTTAACACATTTCTTCCATTAATTGGGGGTGGGGAAAACATTAGAATTCATAAAAATGGTGTTTTCTTTTTAAGGATAGAGTTTCACTAAGGAGGAGGAGGAGGGTCTCTCACTAGTAATGGAAGATCAGAGGTCTGGATTCAATCATGCGGTGAATAATCGAAGAACACCAGATTAATAGAGATAGATATGGTGATACAAATTTAGTCTACATCTACAAGATATCTAACTCAAGGAAGGTTTTATAATTTAAATTCCATCCATTCTCTATCATTGAATTCTTATGAAGAACGTGAATCATTCAATGAAAGGATCGATTCATAAAATGTGTGTATTGTGGCCGGACCAGTTTTACATTGTTGGGTTTTGTGGGATTGATGATTTTTTGAATGGTTTCTAGTTTGGTCATGATTTTATTGATCATTCTAATAGTTTAATTTTTGGTCAGAAAGAAGGAATGGTTGAGGTTCAATCCGTGGGTTGCATACTATGCTTTTCACCCACACGATATTTTCATTCATGATAGGTTGATGAACAACTGATCATTGTGGAACCATTTCATGGTTCAACTATCCAACATATTGAATCTAAAATGTACATGACATGATAGAGGTGCAATGTTGAAGGTCACATGGGTAATATGATGGTGAACAGAGTGGGGAGGTGGAGGATATATCTTCAATTGAACAACATTGCACCAATGTGGATTAAAATGATGATTTGAACCTGGTGTGTTGAAGAACGCGGACCGAGGATACCGAAACTGCTTTTGAATCGAAGAAAGGACCACCAGAGCGTGCTCAGTGGCATATGGAAGGTAATGTAGTTAGAGAAAATCATGTGAAGTTGTGGTGGAGGAAGTAGGAACTTTTGGAACGACGTGGTGGTAGCAAAAAACAATATGTTGGAAGTGCCACCACATACTGATGTGGTGGGAGGAGGTGGACCCGCGACAAAGGCCACGAGGGGGTGGGGGTTTCATCAAACACAACTGGGGAGACTCTTCATGCGACTTGAGGTCACGTTCCAATAGGACCACAGTGGAAACAAGCGATATGGCCAATTATTGTGACATGGTACCCACCACGTCTCAGGCAGAGAAGACCCACCTACTTTAGTTGGCCTGGTTGGCCAGGTGGGTTGAGCCACCACACATGCCCGGGTTGGAGCCAGCAAGTCTAGGACAAGCCTAATGGGTTGGTCTGACCTGTTGGATCGGACCATTCCATGTACCTCGGGTTAGTTTAGTGGGCTTTAGTCGGGTCAGACCATACCTAGACCCCACAAATCCATTTTAAAATAATGTCTCAGAACATTCAAATAGAGCATTCATTTACTGATTTGTACGCAGTGTTGGGACCATTACTAATAGGTGGTCTATTTGAGATGGATTAGTTGGGTTTTAGATGGACCAGCATGGGATGGTGGTGTTCTCTTTGTTTTTCCAATGAGGTATCGAGGTAGTATCCTGATCCCGTCACAGAGGGTGACAATAGAGATTGAGATGATACCCTTGGGGTTCTATATAAAGGTACGATGTAAGATCCCATTTTTTTCACAGATAATGGCCAATGTAATGATGTGAGTTGTCTCATAGCAGATCTTTATGACCCATTAAGCCTATTTTATGAGTAGATCTAGGTATCTAAGAATGGTGAAATGACTATGTGGGTATCAAATCCCCATCAAGTGTATATGGATCATGTACATTACCGATAGGCTAGGTAGGTCCCCAATTATATTCGAGGTAAAATAGATATTGATTATGGAATACGAATGACCAATATTTTCATGGGAACCCATCCCCTACCTATGATTATAATTACAGTAGGGCCAGGATATCTCATTGTGAATGCGGGGTGTAGGACCCACTATCTATGTATCATTATCTGATTCATTCATTCATGAAATGACCTGCATAGTGTGTATTTGGTAGTTATCAGTGTGTTATCATTGTGAGGAGCCCAATTTACTGGGATCTATTGAGAGGTTCCCTATTTAGTTCATTGGTCAAGGAGTGAGTTCTTCGGGAACAAGAATCCCCTGAGCAGAATCTTGTGACCAATGATTGGTTGTGATATCGTGACTCATTGCCTTATTGAGACCATAAATCTCAATGAAACATCATGGTGTATCAATATGAGATATTTTTTTAGATACTATTTTTAGACTTTTTCTACATGTTTACTATCAAATAACTTGAGGTGCGTGAACTCTCAGAATTGAGTGTGCTTTATGCTGAACCATACTGTTCGAAGTGGATAAGACGGTGCATCATGAAATCCATTACAAGTATACCTGGATATTCTTGTTATCTGTTTTTTTAACATATAACTTTTTGACCTGATAGTATATTATTTGTGGTGTTGTATTTTCTACTTTTACATTGTTGTTTTTGGGGTCCACTACTGAGTAATGTTTTACTCTCCCCTAAACAGGATATGCCCTCACATATCATATCTTGTGAAGATGAGTCACACATTAGTGGAGAACTAGGAACAACTAGAAATGGACATGAATATGCCTTGTGAGATCATATGAGTTGAGGTATTTCTTGAAGATTCCAAAAACATCATTAGTGACCTTATTATAGGTCAAGATTTATAGTAATCATTTTTCTGGTCTTGTGTTTGATTCCTAGTTTCACTTTACTAAATTACATTCTCTCATACTCTTTTTTTGGGATATAGTATAGTTCATGAATTTTCATTATGTTGTTTTTTACTATCTATCCCTTGTGTATTGGATTTGGGTTTGTGTGTACAAGTTCATAGAAAAATGACTCATATTTGTGGGATATGCCTACTTGGCGCTAGTCGCCAGCACCTGGCCAATCAGAGGCGGGTTTTCCGTTGTCATGGCATGAGACCTAGGGGATGGGATGAGACAAATGATATATCTAATACCTAATGTGTAGATATTGAATGATTAAAAATGATAAAAAATAACATTTATCTTCCCCTTTCCTCTAGTTGTAGTTTCTCTTTTATTTTCCATACTTTCCACATGAAAAAAATAGATAATTCTATTCATCACTCTTCCATTGTATTTTTCTCCTCCATATAGGATCATTCATGGGATATTTAGACATGTTATGAGTCTTGGGACCCTTTCCATAGACTGTACATTTATTATTCAATAGAACAACCATGATTTTTGCATTCTAGAGTCCCTTATCAACATCGATAGTTAGAGTACGTGGTTTTGGAAGACTCTTATCATTGTTAGTCATATCATAATAAAAAATAAAACTAGATCATGTCCTTGGTAGTGATGAATGTTTTAGATATATGAACAAATTATATGGAAATTTAATACATATGATGTATATGTGCTCACTATATCCAATAAACATGACTATATGAGGCCGAACTGGAATTGAAAATCCAAAAATAGTTGCTAACAAATCATTAAACATATCATATATCTATTATCTCATTTTATCTTGAAATAGATCATGAAGGTGAGATAAAATTTAATACGAATATGTGTTCTCATGTTTTTTTAAAAGAACATTGGTCATTGATGATGGAATGAAACGTGCAGAATTTGGGGAATTATTCAGATTTTTATAGAGTTTTATCTCTTCTTCACTTCCCTTATCATCAGGAACACCAAGAAAATATGCTTCCAACACATTAACATTTCTTTCTATGATACAACTAATGTAAAAGAAAAATTTCTAATTTAGGAAATTTCATCTGGTGAGAAGGTTTCCCTTCTCATATATGAAACAAAATGACATGTTTCAAGTTATTTTATTTCTATTTATACAAATAATATGATTCTAATTGTAGTACATTATCATATAAAAGTTAGACAAATAAATTAATATCATATTTATTAATCTCGTACTATTTTAATGAATCCCAATGTCACTCACCACTGGCCTCAAAATATCATGTTTCTTGGGCATTTTAGCAGAACATATCTATCTCCCCCATCTAATTACCCAACATTGTTTGGTGAATAAACATGATTTATTTTTAGGTTAGAATTCAAAATTACAACAACAATATCTCTATGTTTCGTTATCTTTATAGTAGAATCCCTAGTCCTAAAATAATAATGATTGATTTCCACCCCCTTACTTCTATGTTACACTATGTTCTTCTTTATCAATGAACACATGATTTATACTTTTTTATTTAAACCTATATCTTCATGTTATAATTCTTCGATAATTGAATGAACCCCAACATTGGTTTTATAATAACACTGAACAATAGTTTTATTTTTATTATAGTATTGGAATAATAAAACAACATAATATATAATTGATGGATGTAATATTTTATGCGTAAAATATCAATTATTATATCTATAACTATATTTGTTATATTATGTGGATTTTAAAAAGTGATTATATTTTTATTATATAATAATTACATATAAATAACAAATTCATGTTTTATCTTGAAGTTTGGTCAACTAATTAATACCAGTGATCTTGGAAAAATATCAATAATGAAATTATAATTTAACCAGACTGACATAAAAAAATACAGATTTATGATCATAAGCTTTAGTAAGGGTTAGGTTATTTTGAGGATAATAATCTAACAATCTACTTAGGGAAAATATACCTCAAACCATTATAGTCTCGTGTTATAGCTTGACACCTGTCCACATGTATATCTCTCATGGAATGGTTTCATCTCATCTCCAAATATAAACTCCCTCCACTAGACTACGAGATCTATCCATTATATATTCTTTTACAAGAATACAAGCGAGGAGATATGGTTAACATAAAATTAACCATCACACGTAGGCCATTTCATAAAAGATAAAAAGACGACATTCATTCTAACAATTCGATTTGATAAAAAAAATATATTAAATCAATCACATACAATGTTATGATATATTTTTCATGTTCATACACATGCATGAACCAAATTAAAATCATTAAAACCATTTCCATTCAATCTAAATAATTTTTATTTATTAAAAAAAATTTAAATGATTTAATTATATTGATTAATTTATTAATTAGTATATCTTAATTATCATTTCATTTTTATTGAGATTATCATTGAAAAATGTTAAATAAAATTAAATAAACTTATAAAATAATAATCCAATATATAAATATTCATTAGAGGGAACATAGAGAGTACTCATCTGAATCTGACTAACATATATTATACTCGTATATTTTTTACTCTTGAAACATATGGAATAGATGAATTATTAGATACTTTACTGATTTGTACTATCAACAAAATTATTACATTGATTACATGATTTTTCTATTATGTGTAATGCTTCATCAAACATATATTAATAACTGAAAAATATCACATTAATGATATTCAAATAAAAAATTAAACTAACATTATTTAAATATATATATTAAAACCCATCACATGTCGAGTACTATCAAATAAATCACCACAAGTATTCACATTTGGATAATTTTTAAAAATTATAATAAATTAATGTTTTTTTAAAATTTTATATAAGTACACATCATGTATAATCTAGCTACATTATCTACAAACTTCAAACAATCAATATATGGTACACATATAGGGAATAATATTCTAAACATTGCCATATAAAATATAAGAGTACATAGTGTGTTCATGGGCCACATTGTGTGTGGTCTCTGAGATACATGGTCACCAGTCAGGTAGACCGTGTGTGAAGATATGTGACCTATTTGTGAATAAAGGACTACTAGACCTATATATGTTAATCATTTCATAAACACCATCTATACCTAAATTTGGTTGTCATAGTCAACATACTCTGTAATATTAAATGAACAAAGAGTAATAAATTAAATTTCTTTAAATTATTTTCTAATCATTTATTGGTGAATTGAACACTGGTACAAGGAATGTACCCTATGGGTCACAATGTGAATTTTTTTAATCTGGATTGAATCCTCACCCGCACGATATTATATGTTCAATTATATTTCATTGATAAAATTAACCGATTGGATTAGATCCATGAGTAGCAAAAGAGGACGATAAATACCTCGTAATTTAGTTTAAATAATTATTAAAAATGAATTGAAAACTAAATTCCATATGTATATGTCTATGAATAATCCTTAAATAATTTTACATAATTATGTGACTTCTCTAATACCACTTAAATTTTCGAAGAAAAAAAATGCATTTGATGATTCATGACCAAATATTCTTTTTTTCATGATTAACGATCAATCTGAGATAAATACCTAAATTAAAATCCTGATCAATGGAATTTAATCAACGAAAATAGAAAATAGATAAAACATTGAATCCCGAGAGTGGATGAAAAAAAATTATATAAAATAAATGAAAACAATTAATAAATTTACTTGAAAGAAATATTGATTCATTGAATGATCTGACAACATATCTACATTATATAATCATTGAATTATAGATATAAAGAGAATAATCCCACAACCAGTGATCCAAAAAAGTTAAAAAATATCTAAACATTTCTCTAGGTATCATCAAGGGATAGAATGATAGATCTTATCACTTTTGTTGTTCTAATTTGACCACCATGAGAATCACTTCTAATGAGTTATCATGGAAGTCTCTTGATTACAGAGTCGTCATAGGATGAAGGCCACACTACATTCAAGGGAATTTTTTTAGATATGGGATATATCTATGAATTGAAGATAATGGTTCAGATCTATATTGAACAACTAAACTCTATGATTGGTTCTATTGGAAAATTAATAAAATTGGGTTTATATAATGTTAGGTTTAGAAATATAAAAATAAAAAATCACCGTATATTATTAATTTAATCCATTGTTAAACCACATGTCTAAAATAAAAATAATAATAATATTTCTCTACATGGGATTAACATGTGAAGTAAAATAAAATATTATTTAATAAAATAATATTCAATATATATTATTTCTCACCAAAAATATAATATTAGTTTTTTATTAATACAAAATATCTATATTTCCCCCCAATAATATCTATTTATTTATAAAATAAATATCACTACATTATTCATCGATAAATAAATAAATATTATATTCACTAATAATTATATAATTATTTTTTAAAATATTTAGCTAAGATAATATTCCATCAAATAACTGGTGATGGAATATATGAAATCAATAAAACATCAATAATTATAAAACTCCATTGGGAAGTACTATTTATCCATGCTATTAAATAATAAAAAATAATAAATTTCATTTAACTGATATTTTACACACAGTTAGAGTACTACCCACAATGTCTCTTTATATGTGGATTTAGGTGAAGTAGCCTAAAGTCCAATGTTATCATCCAATATCATTTCGAGGAACCTAAAAAGAATGAGTTTAATTCTATAATGAGATAGACACTCATATAAATTATTATTATTTAATATAATCTCTTAATCATGATACATAAAATTATGTAGGTTTCAAAGTAATACAATCAACTGATGTAACTGAGGTATCTTTATTTGAATTTACAACAACCAAAATTACCTATAGAACATTGCAGACATGGACTTATTTTGGATATATCATTTCAATTAATGGGCTTGAGATAAGATGTTTCGTTAAAGAAAAAAATAGACAAATCATTTTTTCATTATTTAATAATGAAATATTACACCCAACACATCTTAGATTACTGTGAAGAGATATCATCATGTTTTTCATCAACACATCAATGGAAATGACTCATATTACACATAAATAATTATAGAAAATTATAAAGATCAATAAACGCAACTATAATGGGTAACATTTAAGGACGCATTTAAATGTTAATTTCCAACTCTCAAGTATCATTCACTTAATAAAATACACTACATATAACAAAAGGAGTACACCATGAGAATGTTTCTAAAATTTTAAGGAATCTCCATCCATTATAGCCTGTATCATTTTCCTATTTCATATTTTATCATACATCTATAGAATATTTATTTATGAATACCATCATGGAACTTAAAGGTTCTCATTATAGTGGGGAACTACTATGAAATTTTATCATGATAAATACACTTAAGAAAATATCACATACATTGTTAGGTATAAGAACAAATACTTTTTGATAACAAGTTTATTAATATTGAAAAATGTGAATATGTGTTATCATAAAGCATAGATAAGATAGTTATAGAGAACTAACAATTAAAATAATTACATTGAAATGTCTTTTTTGTTTTTATATTACCCAATATTTTCATCAAACAAAATTTACATTAGGAATCTTCATTCTTTACTTTTAATGAGGTACTTATTATTTTTACAAAAAAATATTTATTAAAATTTTTGTTTTACCATATGAAACATGAATAAATTTTCAAACATTCCTGACAAAAAAATATTTATGATTACAGTAAATGATTCCATGGATCATTTAATGGAAAAAAATATCCTTTATTTTTTGGATATTATTTTTATTTTTAAATATTTTATTTTAAAATTAAAATGGATTATTTAACATGAAATATAAAGATAATATTTTAAAACACTTTTTATGATATGTATACATTATTTGATGTTGTATATGGTTCACTATGAATATGATCCTATATGAAAATATCCATTATTTCTCAAGATGGTTTTTGTGTATAATGATGATATGTTGATGAAACTCATTTTCATAACTTTAATTTAATAAATGATGAAATGATAAACTATTCCTTGATATTGTGGAATATAAAATTGAATGGAATATGATTATCTAATTTTAGGTTCTTCAATAAATATCCAATCCATTGGTTAATGTATTTTTTATAATGTCATTTGGAACAAGTGTGCAAATTCAAAAAAATATGCAATATATAAAGTTATCCCAAGACATGTTAGAGTACCTGATAGGATATACTGGGCTTGAAGAAGGTATATGATTAGTTAGACAAAGCCTAATATTTAACATATCTCATGATGAGTAACATATACAGATAATTTTTTTGATTATTATTATTCAAAAATTTATTCTTTTAATTTATGAATTGATATATAAAATATTTTATTCTATTATTACTCATATTCTTTGATTCCATTATGAGTGTTTCATTATGAACATTACAAACATATTACATGATACATGAATATGATATATAATTTACTAAGACTAATTTACAAATGTTATTCCCTTGTACTCATACCCTTTTTCATGTTCAGAATTAATAATTTTGGATATCCCACTCATTTACATTTATTGTGAAAATGACATGACTATTAATTATGATTATTTTTTTCTAGGATATGAATAATGTTTTTATGTATTATATGTATTAAAATGGTGATAATTCTGATTAAATATATTGGTAATGATGTTGAACATTTATATACAATTTTTTATTGTATCCATGTTTGGAACAGAAATAAAACATTTGGTTTTTTAAGTGGATCATAATGATATAGAATGAATATTAATATTATAAATTTTAATATATATATATATATATGAAATTATTGGGTTATAAAACTCATATCATAAAATATAATTCACTCAATAAAGATCAAATGGAAATAAATGAAAAATAATAGGAATTACGTTGATATAAGGAATTGTTGCATGAGAAAGCACGATATAAATATAAATAGAGAGAGGTTGTGAATAGAATGATATCCTTACAATAACTACAATGTATAAATGAAAAAAAACCTAAATGACAATGTAATGATGGGGAAATCACAAGGAATGAAGGGAGGAGTAAGGTAAGGGTGTGCATTATGGGACTGTACAAACATAGAGGCAAAAAATTAAGGGTTTAGGTATAAAATACAGATATTTTTATAAAATAATTCTATTTACATAATTTTACCTCTTCAACATCGTGAATTTCATGAAACCATGAGTTTAAATGAACCAAAATACATAATTAGTATAACCTATCTATAAAATTAGAGGAAAAAAATAAGAACCAATAATTTTTATGTAAATATAAATCTTTAACTAAATATTAATTTATGTTATATACTTGGAAAATAAACTCACATATTTTTTAAATAATCTATTTATGGTTTTTAATATGATTTTATGCTTGAATTTATTATATTATCATTTCATGTTTTTAATGATTCTTTTTCTGTGAAATTATTCTTCGCCGCATTTTACCTATTTTATTTTAAATTAAATTTTGTAACTTCTTGGTTTTGTATTTTGAAAAATGGATAAAAAATATATTTTCAAAAAAATTATTTAATAGGATTTTTTTATTAATTTCCCAATATGAATTATAATCATTGTAAATTTTGTTACCACTATAAGGGGGAAATGGGTAATTTTAGTAAAAAATTGATAAGGAATATAAAATTACTCTATTAGAAGAAAAAATTTAATTAGTTGAATAAAATTAATCCATTAACACATAAGGTTACCAATTAGTATTTTTAATAATCACATTTCCATGAAATTTACTTATATAATATTTAAATCAATGAACGTTAGAAAATGTGACTTTCTTTTTCATAAATATCCCTTTAGTGTACACATGGAGAAATGGAAATTTATGGTCAAATATAAAAATATATTTAAACATTAATTTTTTTCACTATTAAATTTTATTTCTGGAATTTTGGTCCACATGGATGAGATTATGATATTTATAATAGTTTATTTACCAAAAATTCATTTATTTAACATCCACGTTTTAAATAATATATCATTTTTAATTACGGTTTTTCCAAAAATATATACCTGATTATAAATATTGTACGAAATATTTATGTTTTATCTTCATCATGACTAATTATTATTAATTTGAATTATAAAAATATGTATATTAAATAATTACCCCACACTGATGTAGTAATTATTTTATTAAAGAAAAAACAAATAATTGTTATCAAAATTGGGAAATTAAAGATAATATGACATATTTAATGTGATAAAATAACTTTTTAGAAAGAGTTGACTATTTAGAGATATAGTAAAATATTTATTTCTTGGATAACTTGTTATCAAAATTTTTTTAAAGCCCCTGTAATGAAAAGTAGAAAAAATGACAGTAATAATATTTATAAAAATAATATATTTTTAAATTCTTTATTAATAATCAAATATTGATAATATTATAAATTAATTTTAATATAATTAATAAATTTAATAATTTTCAATTTATATTATAATTGACATCAAATTATAAAAAATAAAACCTTTTAATATTGAAAAATTTGTAACATTATTTAAAATTAAAATAGGTAAACTAAGTGTCAAACAAAAATATAAGCTTTAAATTATTATTAAAATTTAATAAAAACAATAATTTTCTTATATTACAATATTTTTTCAATTTCCATCGAATTAATGTAATTTTATTAATGGGATGTATTTTGAATTTATTTTAAATGTATAGTTTGAGAAAATTCTAAATGTTTCCTTCTCTTCAATTTTAAAAGGAAACCTCACCACTCATATCATCACATCAAATTGTGCATTCATGATAGACCATAACATAAAAATTTAACATCTAAATATCCCAATAAAAATTCTATAGGTTATGTACTTCTCAAAATAAATCATTAGTGTCTCTTATAAGAGATCTAATGGATATTCTACAAAGAAGTAAAAATTTCCTTTATCGAGTCCTTCAAGATTATTTAATCTTCAACTTCCTATTCATGTGGGTTTCCTTTAAAATGTAATATATATTCATTCTACATTATTATTAGATGTTTTTATTATTATGGGAAAACCATATCACTGATTTTATCCATCCTATGAAAAAAATCACCATGTGTGTGTACGTAAAACATTCCGTCTCTACACCGTGGTACAAATATTTTTTCCCTAACACATTATTTTAGTTAGGTATAATAGAATAAATAATAGATATATATATTATTTATAATTTATTATTTATTATATAATAATATAAACACCATTAAAAACCTTACACTTTTACCATTAATGGAATGATATCATCACTCGTGTGTATGGATGGCCTATAGTATTAAAGATTCCATGTGATTCTATTTCCACGTTCATCATTCTATATGGATTTTATAAATATATAGAATTAATCAATATGATAATTATTACCATAATATAATTATTTAAATTATGTAAATATATCTTATCCACATGAATGGGTACTTATATTACAAAATAAGAATATGAAAATGAATCTGTTAACACATGAAAATGGGTAATAGTGGAATATTATTAAAAAATAGGTTTTAAGATTATATAATATGATCATATATGACATCATAAATATGATTGTGGTTATAGAATAAGTTCATAAAATTAGAAAAGTGGTTAAAATTTTAACGAATTAAATTAGACATATGTTAATTGTTAAATTCAAGATCTCATTATTATATAAGATTGTTTATACGTACCTATCAGTTATAGAGTATTTACCTTCCATGACCATGATTATAATAAAATTCCAAAATATTTAAAATATTATTCTTAATATTATTAATAATTTTTTTACCAATGTTATAATTTCTATTAAAAATTTGGAATGAAGTGTTTTTTTCATTTTCAAAATGATATATTTTATGACTTTTATAGCAAATTTATGATAGGAATGTTCTTGTAAACATATAAGACAAGCATATATATTTATTCTTTATGGTTTTACAAATTAATTGAACATTACCGAACAATCAAGTATGGTTATTTTGAAATAATATTTTTTTCAAATCTCATGGCTATTTAGGAAACCAAAATGTATTTAATGAAGTAACGCTATTTTCTTCCAGGATTTTCTTCAACTGATCTCTCAAAAATATTTTCAATTTATGATAAAATTAGGTGATTTTAATTATCTTAATAGTGATAATTTTAATGGATGATATAGTGACTCTGTCTTTTCATACATTATAATTACATCAATTTTTATGAATAATCAATATATTACATAAATAGACACCCAAAGACTCTGTCAGCTTAGTGCATTTGGAATCAGGGAAATGTAAAAAAAATTATATAGGTGAGTTATATTATATCACACCTGGTTTTTTATTACTATAACCCTTCTTAAACACATCATAAATAATTCATATCTTCGTAAACTAATTAAATGAAACATTAAAAGGGGTGAGTTCAGATTCCATGTAAGGGTAAACAATGGATATACGTATTCATAATTATGAACATAAGGGTATGAGATCATGAGAACAAAATTACGAGATAATACTATGCCTTTAATATATAATATACTTGAGTCATATAATATATAATTTGTGTTCGTATGAACAGAAATTTAAGGGAAACGATGAACAAGATTCATGAGAGAATAATGTTGGGATAAGACATAAACTTTTTCCATTCACATATGCATGTAAAACCATTCCCATATACAAAAGGCTGCATTACAAAAACAATCTAGGTAACTTCATGAGGACTAATGCTAGTGGGTGGGACACATCACCATCCCTAGTCACGTTCCATTTATTTTAAGGGATCGATTTTTCTCTTCCTGTGAGTGTGTATCAGGTTTCCCCATTATTCCACAGGGAATTTTTTTCCCCATCATTCCTTAGTACAACGAATTTACACATATTCCCATAGTGGATCAGTTTTCCCCATCATCCATAATAGATCTATATTTTGGACATCAATCCTAAATAATCTAATGATATATAAAAATACACCTAAGAAATTTTTGGGAGATATAGCTCCAAGCCATATTATAATGAAATCATAAATACATGTTGAATAAGATAATAAAACATGTGTCGTATCGTGACCCATAAATAGAGATAGGTTTCATAATAAAAGATTATCCCATAAAATGAAATCTATATCATATAATTTTATCATTATATTATATATGGAAGAAAGATAGGTTTCATAATAATTTTATTGATGCATAACCCATGAGTAGTAATAGGTTATAAAAGCTTATAAGCCATGGATGAAAAAAAGGTTATTATGAATAATTCCTTATGATAATATACCATTTATAAATAAATATTAATGGTATTAATAGACAATATCCCCATTAGTTAATGAAATATAAAAAATTATGTCCTCATAAATGAGGAAATCTTTTTAAATATCACATGAATTATTTATTAAGTAGAATATAATTTCCATGACTATAATTTTATAAAACCATTTCAAGATACTTTTCTTATGAATAAATGTTTATAATTTCTATTAAAAGGTTTGGTTTTGATGATAACATTTCATCATTGAAAAATTACATTTATAACATAAAATAGATTGATGAAAAATTTACCTAAATATAAAATTAAAAACATATTATGGAATCTAGAAAAAAAATTAAAACATATTATATGTATACCACATCATAAAACCATTTTCTATAAAAAAAATTGAACACATTTAATGTATTTAATATCATTTAATAACTACATAAATAAAAATCATTATAAAACCCTTTTTATTTGACAAAAAAATTAAATAATGAATGTAAAAAATATTAGGAAATTAAAGTTTCAAAAGAAAAATAGTTTAAACACGAAAAGGATACTTTAAAGGAAAGAAGGTAATGAATTTTTATTAATCCATAAATGACATGCATTTTTTCACCAACAACAGTTGGGAAATGTCCCTTGTTCAGAAAATTTAATGAAGATTACTTTTGAAACCCCTTAATAATATTGTAAACAATTGGAAAATTTTGAAATAATATTATAGGATAATATTAAAAAAAATTAATACAATTTCTTAAAACATGGCTGTGAAAGAACAATGATTTTTGAGCAAAAAGAAAAATAAACTCATATTGTAAAACAAATTTCATAAATAATTCCACTACAAAAGAGTGTAAAATGGTAACATTAATTGGATATAAAATGAATTATTGGAATCTATGATAATTTATGAGCGTTATTGATATATGGATAACAAATTGCATTATTGGAATCATACTCATCCACATTCTCTATAAATGATATGATTATAGATATAAACTATTACTACTTTGGTAAGATTGGACTATAATGAAATAGATATATTAATATTAGAAGAACTATAATATACATATAAAATAAATAGATTTATTATATAACAATTAAACGGATGTTTATAAACCTCATTAAATTGTATAGGTGCATAACATTGCATGCGTCTCAAAGAATGAAAAGTGATACAAAATTACATTATCGATTTGGTGGCATTTGAAACATAATCCACATGAAAGATATATAAACAAATAGATATGTTAAAACTAAAAAATTGAATTTTAATAATCCTATTTTACGTCAATGGAAATTATATATACAACAAAAAATAATCAATTTCCATTTATAGAATGCATCTCATTGGAATAAAAAGAGAGATGGAATTACTTTACCTATGTCAAGAATTTATTCATATACATTTAAAATTCATGTATTATAAGTATATGTTTACTAATAATATTAAAAAAATATATTATATATTATACCATATATTATTTTGGTAATGACATTTTATTGCGAGTTTATTAAAAACTCCATGTTAATTTTATGATTCATGTAATTTATAATTTGTATCTTTTATAGGTTGTCGCTTTTTATTCTTCATCCTTTTCCTTAGATAATGATTTAATTATATAATTAAGTCAAATCCCGAAATAAATATCAAATGTATTGATTATATATATATATATATATATAATTTTGAAAATATTGAAATATGAAATAAAATACACCCTTAACAGGGATGGTAGGCCATACATACACATGAACGATGTTTCAATTTTGTTGTAATATTGAATGAAATAAAGACAATGAAATATATATTTATATATATTTATAATTAATAACATTAAATTAGTATAATTATTATATATATATATATTGTAATTTTAGTAAACCCATCATGAATACATTTCATGTATAGCATGAACGAGTCAGATCACATTGAAGAGGAGATAGTCCACACATCCAAAAACAAATATATAACATTTTGAAAAATGGAAATAAAGAATTTATGTTTTATATAAAAATTTCATATGAAAATTGCTATCATAAGAATAATATATTTAATATAAAAATATGGTGTTCGTCATAATTCCCAATAATGTGACATGGTAATATAAAAACGAGCAATATTGTTTCAAGAGGTGGTAGTTCACCGTACATAAGAATAGTATGTTCATTACCTATTACATGATTGTATGTCTTATTTTAGGTCTAAAATATGTAATAAAATCAAATATGTAAATTTAGGAAACTAATTTTATTATATAATTATGTAATTATAACATTTAATTGGGTTTTTGTATGAAAATAATACAAATGATCATAATGAAGGATGTTGCGACTTCTTTTTTCAACTCCACTTGGTTTTCATGTAAGGGATTCCTTAGATGAATTTATTCACAAAGGGATGATTCAATGAATAAAATTGATATTTAGATATATTTTTAGAGAATATTTAGGATGATTTAACGTGCTTCATGTGTGGGAAATATTGGGAGGGCTGAGTGCCATTTATTAGTGGAGGGGGGTGGCATTCTTCAAAAATTTTGAAAAGGGAATTCCTCACAAATTTTTATAATTTTATGTGTCTCCAATAATGGTCCCAATATGATAAAAGTGATGATAGGGTCGTAATATTGACATCCATTAGATTTTTGAAAAGTGAATATGTCATTTAGGTCTATAATATTTAGGTTTAGTCATTTGTTAAACTAATTTTTCTCATAATTCATGATATTAATTTTAATCACATTCAAAAATATTATTTGTCCAAAAATAAGTTTAAATTATTAAAATTTATAATATATTATGATTAAATAAATTGAATCAAAATTTCGAAACTACAATAACATGAGCATAATAAATTAATTTAAATTTAATCATGATGATGGGTCAAAACAACTTTTTTACGAATAAATGTTTAAAATTAGTTAATGTTTTGAAAAAAAAATTCATCATGAAATTTTTTCACTGACATAAATTGGATTAATTTATGTGAAATTTACATCATTAAAATTTTAAATAACATTAAAATATTATTTAATTATATATAATAATTAGACAACAAATTTTTTGGAATTGATATTTAATATTAAGCAATATTCGTCAAAAAATGAAACTTCATAGAAATATAGTAGAAAATTAACCTAGACTAATTTTTAAGTACCTCATTGAAAATTAATATTTATTTTTTCATGAAAATATTATAAAATGGTAATAAATCAGAATATAAATCTGTTCTCATTTAAAAGGTTTAAGATTTACCTTTCAGAAAAATACATTTTTTATTTATAATATTTGATTTATTCTTATAAAATATGAATCAAATATTTTATATGAGTGTCAAAAATATTATTTGATTATATAATATATACTTTTTAATGAAAAAATTAATCAAATTTATTTTCATTAAATTAATTACATATAAATGTGCCATTATGCTTAAAAATTGTTTTTTAGAAAAACAAATTATTTGTTTTAAAATAGTTCTCACATTAAATTATAGTAATTTATAACCAAAGGATTCATTTAATATACATGGGTAAATTTAAATTTCACAATTTAATTAATTTTATTCATATTTTCAATTCCAATGTCTATATGGTGGGAATCTAAATATTTTAATAATAATATTAATATAATTTTATAGTACAATATAAATAAAACTTGTGTTTGACATAAGCTATCAGAGGGACTCAGAATTGTGGGTAATATGTGAAAAATATAGTGTATGGTGTGCCAAAAGCTAATATAAGTGTTTTGTGTACCATCATATTTACATGGTGTTGTATAAAACATAGGACACACATAGTAAATTTTTATAACAATATATATATATATATTGTTTTGTGAAATAAAAAATAAAAAAAATTAAACAAATAAAAATATAATAATTCAATAAATATTAGGTTGTTATGTTCAACCCCCTATAAAATTAATTTCACTATCCAAATTCATTACGGTTACTAAAATTTTGTTAGTGGGATGTTCCTTTCATCGAAACCCACATCCTTATATAAAATAATTAACCTTATTTTAAAAATGAATAGTTGGAAACTTAATAGGTACCCAAAGTATCACATAACTATGTTTGCACATAAGGAACCATATAAAGGAATGGAATACTGGACACAGTAAAAATGAATAAATAATTGTAGATATTGATAAATATCATTGAACAAAAAAAAGTTATTGGTCAATGGATATGTTAAGGGAATCATGGACACAAATCTATGATAATATTAAAGACCATCATGTCAAATGAAAAAAAGGTTTTATGATAAATACTTTTCAATATGATTATCTAAGAGTTCATGAATTCATTCACTATCGATGAACATATGAAAATATAGTTTCAGGATTTTTTTTCATTCTATTTGCTCAATATAACCCTTGGGATGTGACTTTTTTGATTTAGAATACATCTCTTACTCTGAGAAATGAATGAAAATTTTTATTTTCTGAACAGCAAAAAGATCACGATGTAGAGTGAAAAATCACTCTATTTATCTTTAGTTACATTATAAAATAGTGGTTAGAACATTTTCTCTAATATGTATAAATTATTATGTGGTGATAAAATACTTTAATCAAACAAACTTCATCCAATATTTAACATAAACATTTAAAAAATGGTTAACCTTATAACCCTTTTGAAATATGAAATAAAAAAACATTACAATAATGGTAGAGAAATCTACGTAACATTGATCTCCCATATATCGAAAATTATTTCTTTGTTTTCACATAATAAACATGTTAATACCATCATATTATATTTTCTTAAATATCATAATAACTTTATAATCCATAAATCCTTTTGGAAATCATAAATACTTATTTTGAATATTACATGATATATTCCATAAATCCAAGAAGATAAATACACCTTCCATTAAAACAAAGACCACTTTATGAAGATATGAATTATCATAAATACTATACAATTTACATTATCTAAATAAATCAACTGTTTATTGAATATATACACAATTTTATCAATATCATGAACACATTATTTGTCACCTTCCCTTATTTAAAAATATAAACTTTCCATTAAAACACATTTATATGAATTCATCAACATTGAACATATCCTTTTAGATCCTTAATGAAAAATGTATACTAAAAATAATTATATAGTTTATGATTCAAATAAAAAAATACATAAATTCCAAAACATATAAACTTCAATAATCAAACATTATTCATAAACCACTACTCTAGATTCATCATCATTTTACTAAATATTCCATTCCAAAAATATTAAATATGAATCATGTATGAAGGTTCCTCAACATAAATCCAATCATTTTTATTATGATAAATTAAAATAATACTGGAAGAACATCCCATAAAATTGACATGTAATTTTGAGTCTCTTTATCTTTAGTAGTATAACCATTTATCATGGAATTACCTGATAATATTAATAAAATTTACTCTTTGGAAATATATTTTCCTCATGAACTCACATTCTATATATTAAACATATATTGTTAACAATGTTCGTTCTAGTCCCCCATACTGACTTACACCATAATTAAAAGAGTGATAAACACTTATCATTGTATAAAACCACATAATAATGAAAATTAACTTATAGGATTTTTAAATAGTGACACTAATTATTTTATTATGTGAATCCTTATTTTTATCCTAGGTTATTCATAGATATCTTCTAATTCAATATTTTATGATGGTTCCTAATGAGTTAGTTAATTCAATGTGTATATCCCACAGGAGTGTCAAACCAGGTTTGTAGCTATCCCCATTGTTGCATAACTATTTATGATCGAGTTGAGATCAATATATAATTTTCATGGTTGTTACCCCTATGTACATCTGTTCAAGATCCACATCCACTTTTATTATGAATAGATGGATTTATTTTTAGAAATCCACTCTCTCTATCATTTTCAAAATTCAAGATAATTATCACATACTTTGTATCATCCTTAGACTTTTCCTTAGAGATATCCATATAACAATACTTATGAATATCCCTTGGGATCTCAATAAGGTTTACTTGTCATAGTTAACAAATGATATCTAAACATTTTCTTTGAAACAAACTATTGACACCCACTATTTTCACACATTTACATTACATATTTTATTCGATAAACTTAAAAAATTATAGAGATAAATGACCAATGACTTTATTATTTTAGTTCCATTGGAAATATGGAAACATAAAAACTGATACATAAGCGAGATAAATTAACTCCAACTAAGTTCTTTATAACTAAAAACATTCTTAGAAACATCATAAAAAATAAATATATTCATAATTGGATGAACGGAAACTTAAAAGGGGTGAGATTAAATGATCTATAAGGGTAAAAAGGGAGATGTGTATATATTATCATAAACAAAATTGTATGATAACATGAGAGTACCATGATAGGATCATAACTTACATATTAAATGTTATATACATTAGTTGTGTAATTAATAGTTTCACTTCACAAGACATCTATCATAAGGTAATCAAACAACATGATGTCTAAGAGAATAAATTTGGCATAATACATAGGCTTGTGGCATCTACATAACCATATAAAAACATTTTCTATATGGAAAGGACCATTTCAAAAACATGATTGAATACATCAAAGATATTGCACGTACATGGAGAGAGACAACAATATCCCTCATTACAGTCCCTTCATGTTAAGGGATCAAGTTTCCTCTTATTCCAATTGTTTATCAGTTTTACCTATCTTCCCTTAGTAGATCTTGTTTTCCCATATTCACATAGTTGATTTTGGTTCCCCATCTTCACTTTTTGGATCAGGTTTTCCAACCATTAACATTGGATCACGCCCTTTGACTTGAATCCCATAATTATATCATGAGATAAAAATCATTAGCCAATGAATTAATGTTAGATATAAGTCCCACCAATTAAATAATGAAATCATACATACATATAATACAAGATAATAATAAACTCATCATATGAGGAAACACAAAAATATATGGGTTTCATTAAAATATTTTCATAACCCATTAAATGAAATGGGTATTAATCATATCCATACCTATTGAAAATAGATGGTCTTCAAAATCATTTCATTAAAGCATGACCCATTAAAAGAAATAGGCTTCAAAACCATAAAACCCATGGAAGTCTATGGGTGTCATATACATCATTCCATACTATCATAAACCATTAATTATAGAACATGAATGGTATTCTTAGATCGTATCCCTAGTAAATCATAAACATTAATAAAACATGTCAACGTAGATATAAATGAATTTTTAAAGATCACATGACTCATTTCTTATAAAAAATATAATTTCATTGATAATCCTTAATAAAAACCAAATTAAAAATATTGTCATTGCAATGAAAACTATATAATATCATTTAATATGTTTCTTAAATAAAATATATGATTGTATAAATCAATACATGATAAACATTTCATTTTCTGCACTAAATATTTAGAAAGGTTCCTTGATTGTAATGTGACCTAAGGATTTATTTTTAAAAATTATTTCTAAAAAGTTGTTCATGGTTCAAACTATATATTAAACATTTTATTATAATTTTAATATATTTATGAAAACATTATTGAAAATTATGATTTTATATGAACACTAAAATTTTACCGGAATGATAATTAAACTCATATTTTAAAAAACACATTTTTTTTAATTAGATTAAGTACCAAATAGTGACAAATTACACAATTATAAAGATATAAAATGAATAAAAATATATTATTAAAATTCATGGGAGGTCTTGAGAGATGGATCATAATATTTCATCAATAAAAGTATAATCATAAACAATCTTGACAAAAAGTGAGATTATTGCAATAAACAATTTCTACATTTGTATCATTGAATTATAAAAAATAGAATGATTAATAAAAAATAATGATCTAATTATCCATTATAAAATTATATTCTGGATAGAACTTGTCAATCGTTGAATATAAACCTCATAGAAAAATATAGATTCATTACATGGAATGAGTCTCAAAGAAGGAAATGTGAGAAAAAAATACATTAGTGATTTGGTAACTTTTTTGACATAAACCCCTTTAAAGAAATATTATAAAATATATATTTAAATAAAAATAATTGTATTTCATAATAATCATAGGAAACATTAATGCGAAATATATACACCCCAAAAATTAATAGAGTAGTGAATAGGTCATATATCTCATGGAAAACAAAAGTTACATGTAGTCTTTATTTTCATAATAATCATTAAAACCACATATATAAAAAATATAAGGTGAATATAAATATACCAGAAAACTATATTATTATATATATTATCATATACTACAAGGTTATAAAATTGTATTACCCATTTATTAACATCTCCATATAAATATTATGTTTCAGGTAATATATGCTATGTTTTTCCTATAAGTTTTGGATTGTTATTCATGATCCTCTTACATAGATCATGATTCATTTTATTTAACCATTTCGAATAATGATATTAATAGCATATAAATTTAGTTTATATGTATTAATAATTTACAATAAAATATAGATATATGAAATGGAATACACTATTAATGGAGACATTCAGCCATTTGTATTCATGAATGTTGTTTCCATTTTATATAAATATTGAATGAAAGAAAATAAATTATATATAAATATAGTATTATTAATGTACAATTATTAAGTCATATATATCATATATTTTCTCTAAAATTTTCTGTAATAAACTCCATGTAGATCATGGAAAAATCACTTCACATTAAGAATTATGTTGTCCACATGATAGAAAGCAACGTTATTATATATTCAAAACATGAAATGACTGAATGTATGATTTAAAAAATATTTGTAGATTCATAAATATATCATATATATCATATATATATATATAATAAAAACAATCTTTACATGTCAGAACCATAAAAACACATCCAATGAAATCATATAATGACTATAAACAAGATAAAGGTGTGTATCTCATATTGTAAGCTTCTATTTGACTAGACATAGAGCACAAATGGATTTATGAATAAGAATTTATGGTGATTCAAAGTCAGGATAGAAAATTGTTTAACATATCCCATTATTAGATCCCATTAATGGAGGTTTGATTCATGGAGACCACTTCACAACATCACGAAACCCTGATTAAACTATTTAAAGTCCAATAAAACCCTAAAACCACGTAGACACCATTAATAGATTAAGACATGAGTTTTATGAATCTACGGTAATTGATGGAGAAAACCTTTTCTTCACTGAACACCTATGCAAATAAAAAGACTCCCAGAACTATAAATTCCCATCTCACACCTTCCTTTGAAATAGAGATATTGTTGAGTTTCATCCTCATAATATCAATTCACATAGCTAATGTGCCCTACTAGACCCTCTTCTATAGATCCCCAATAATTGAGACACCACTATTCCTATGTTCTTGAGAGACTCTATAACATTTTTAGATTCTCTTTGAATGGAGATAAACGTTTCTTGAAGAATGAAGGCCCTTAGAGGCTGTTGAGGCTTCCCAAAGCGTTCAGGCTTCAAGAAGCACCCACCCCATGATTCATGACATCACATTCATATGAGGGAAACATTATCCGTGAGGCCCCTTAATGAGATCCTATGATTTATGAGTCCCTATCCTATAGAAAGACCCATAATTCATGAATCTCCTCTTTATGCACCCATAGGACCATACCGTGTGGCCTATGCCCCTACACCACTCGATCGGGATCAATACTGGGCTTTGTACCTAGATCGTTTTCTCACTACCATCACTAACCCCCATGAAAATTATATAGTCGCATCACGATGTTTTTGGGCCATGTTAATTATATTTTCATTTTTTCCCTTCTCCATCCCCACATACCACCCCTGGAATACCATGATTTGAGATACCCCCCCCCCACTCACTAAAATACCTAAACTCAATCTACACTTATTTTTCTCATTCCATGATTTTAGTTGAGATTATATTCTTTGATTTTCCAACCACAGAGTGTCCAACCATTCATAAAAAATCTTATAAATCCTCATCAACATACTTAAATGAATTGTTGAACTAGAATGGTTCACTCCTGTGTAAGTCCCACATAAGTCATTACTAGCTATCTTAGGCCTAATAGAACTCCCTATATGTCTATAAATTATAGTATAAACTATATGGAAAACATAGGATTCCTATTGATCCATGAAATATATTCTTTATGTGCCAAAAATAATTTGGAAAGTGTCCTCCCAATATGGATTTAAACAATAGCTTAACCTATCATTCAATAATAGTATTCCACCTATGACATCGCTGAGAAGCCTTATGTGCAAGGAGTAATATTCCTTATCTAATGATCATAGGAAATCTACCAAATGACAAGCCTGAGCCTCCTTCTTAGGTGTACACACCAATAATATACCTCAACCCACTAACATGTTAAGATTCCTTCATTAACTAACAAGGGGAAGACTGAATGGGATGATTTAATTCATAAGCCCCATGCACATCATCCATTCACATGATGTTAAACTGAAGAACTCCCTAATGAAATGAATATTGGATTCCTTAAATCCTACAAATGATGTAGAAATTATGGGAATCTCATACATGTATGCCAAATCCACACTATAAAAAATTCATTGTGGCACCCAGGATGCTTCCATACATAAGACCCATCAACCCCATTTCCACCTTATAACGACATCGGTCAGCTTTAACTCATAATCTTCATTCAACATTTCTTCTCCATAGTGGAACCTATATAGCTTCCATGTGGTATCCCCAAACCATAAATTTTCCATTATTATTTTGAGACACTAGTTTCATGTATATTACTTCTTATTGTTTCTCAAAACAAGCCAAATTCACATGGTATTAGAGGTTAGTAGTGACCACGACATTCATCAAATCCTCAAAATGTGATTCCTTTATAGAGTAAGCTACAATATTCATCTCTATAGAATAAATTCCAACATGTAGGCCCCAAAATGTCCCTCCCAATAAGCCTCATCCTTACATGTGAGTCCTAATCACCTCAAATATCCTGGTAGCACATAGGAATATCTCATTGTGTAATCTCCATCAATGTAGAACTACATGGGTTTTGATAAATGTCTCATAAACATGGTATATATGATCCCCCAGATGTTTAAATCACACCCAATGTTAAACCTATTTGTCCTACTCCTAGTGTTTCACCTGTCTAATCTTTCATTAGTCATGTCTGGATCTGCCATCATGAAGTGAAACCTTACATTTAAGAAAAACACATCCCAGGGTCTACCTACATAGGATTTACAACCCATACATTAGTAAACACAGGTGGATCCATATAATTATGTTCCCAAATGATGTGACATCATCCATTTATGGGGAAAATACCCAAAAATAAGCCTCTAATGGGTGTTTGGATCCATCCGATATCACACATTTAATCAATCATCCCCCCTGATTTTATCCTAAACTGTCATGTCTATGTATATTCTTGACATTCAACCAATTCTCCCATGTTCAATTAGTTCTACATCCTTAGGTGACCCAACATTAGTTTGCAACAATTTATTCTATTATCTATGTTTAATCCCCATTACATTCCTGGGATGCAAACCATGATTAACCCCCATCATGTATCTGAGATACTAGCCATGGTTAATCCCTAAATTGTATCCTCATTCTATGACTACATGGAATTTTTCCCGATTTTATAAACTGGGGATGTAGGAAGCCTCCCTGAGGTTCAATACCATCATCTATTACCATACACTTCATTCCCTCAAGTCTCCACGTCTTGGGAGGATCGTGACCTAGACCGGAGGATCCACTTCATTTAGGCCCCCATCCATGTTGTCCATTATGATGGTCCAACTTCTTCGGTGTCTATTCACCCCATATGAACTATATTTACATCGATCCCTTTCTTATAGATTTGTTACATAGGATGCCTCACTTATTTCTAATCCAATCATCTATTCACATCTTCATATTTCTCTCAATTCTCTTTTTCTCAGGTGGATCATTCCCTAACCTAAGTGTTCCACATCCTTTGGGACCCATCTATGAGATCATATCTCACGAGCCTCTTTATCAGGTGTATCATCACCACATCATCAAAATGTAGAATTTTATCCCTGACTTTTGTATATGGTATTATTGAAGGCTGTCTGAGTTTCAATACCTTCATACCAAACATTCGATCAATTATATCCTTTAAATATCTCACATATCATTCATATCCATCCTGATTATTACAAAATCCATCACATCTCTATGATATCACTCCATACATTTGGTCCATAACAGTTAGTAATACACATTAACCTCATCCCTTCCCCTAATAGAACATCTCCATATACCCATTCACAATCCCCACAATGTCTATATTCATCCAACTAATACTTATCCTCTTGCAAAGGTAAGGTAGCCATGTGAAAACTCTGATTTCATCACCCATTCAAACTATGAAGTTTTTAAACCATATATTAAATACATGTTATGTATTAAGCCTCCCTAATGTTAAATCCTAGAAAAAGATAACCATTGGTGTCCCCCCTCGTTGGGGTGCAATTCCTTGATCCACCCTCTATGGTTTCAATATCTTCTTTCTGGTTGTGAAACCGTCTCCTTAAGAGATACACCATAATCGTTCAACTGTCATTATGAATTGTAATAAATTTATATAGTTAACCATCAGGGAATTACATCCAAGGTATAAACTAATTCGATCAGTCTCGGTGGTACATTTTATTTGATACTATCTCATCCACAAAATATATTAAACTTACGGCCTACCCCATGTTAAATTTGGGATGCATGAGGTAAACATTACAATACATGAATTTGGAATATGATACATTATGATTTCTATATAATTTATTTATTTTTCATTTAACTAAGATGACCTCTTATGAGGAAGAATACACATGTTCCAATTTTCTAGCATCTAGACATTCAACTAATGCTTAATGTGACTGCTCTCTTAACAGATGCTTTATGCCCATCCCATACCCTTTGGAAAGTGTAGATAGATGCATCATAATTATATAGTGTTCACAATGAGATGGAACCAGTAATGATTATCATGAACTGAAAATGAAATCTATTAGGGAGTCCTAGACTGGGTGACAAATTCCAATTAGGAATCAATATAAAGTAGAATCAATATCCCATGATCTCATTTCAATCAAGGATCATATATCTCCAAGAAAGAGACCAATACCTCTAGCCATTAGAATGAAGGAATGTATAGAAAAAACACATACCAACAAGTGATTACACATTATGTGGTAACATCCTATTGAAATCATTCAAAACAGTCCATCATAATTCCCAACCATGAGAGGAGGTAATTTAAAATGAAAAACTTAATTTCTTGAGGCTGAAGATTTTTGTAGAGAAGAATTATAATATTGTTACACAATATATGCATGTGCATGTATGTTTAGTTATAAATCATAAAATTAAAAACTCTATGTATATTGATCATAATGTGGTTGTCATATAGGAATTAAATAAGATGTTTGGGGGTGGGGGGTTGAGAATGAAAATAAAACAAAGGAGCATGAGGAAGGATGTTGCCTATTGTTTGGGTAACTCTTCATGGTTTCACCAAAGGGATTACATTTTTGTATTTATTCCCATAGTGAGGTTTTTTGTATAAAGGGAGGGAAGTTGGGAGATTATTTGAGTTGATTTTTGTGGATAAGAATGGATTTATAGGGGTGAATAACGGGGATGGGCGACTGCATTTTTACAGAGCCTAAGGATTGGCTTTGTTGTATTTTTTTCAAAATGGAATTCCAAACACGTTTTTTCAATTTTGAGTGCCACCAATAATGGTACCAATACTATATATGTGAGGTTTAGGTAAAAATATCAACATTAAATGGATTTTGGACATATTTATTTGACATTTTGGGATATAATATTATTATTTAGTCCATTTTAGGATAATTTTTCTCTTAATTATTGTAATTAATTTTAATCACATTCACTATTATTTTTGTGCAATAATCCATGTTAACCTTATTATAAATTATATATTTTTTTTGATTTCAAATATGGAATCTATTTTCCTAATTTTCAATCATGTAATTGGTAGAAATTAATTAAATTTTAGCCCCAAATAAGGGTTGTTTCATTGAGTTTTATAAACAATTTTTTTAAATGGGTGTTCTGTTTTCATATAAAATTTCAATATGAAAATGGATAAAATTATTGATATTTGAATAATTGATGTTCATTTAATCTTATTACCCTATAAATCAAATTAAAATTTAGTTTATCCTTAAAAATAAAAGTGAATAAAATTCTGCTTTGAATCAATATTCAGTATTACTCAATATTCATCAAATAATGATCCTTCATTGAAAAATAAAAAAAATTCACCTTAATATTATTTTTATGGTATGATTTAAAAAATTAATTTTATTTTGATTGATAAAAACAAGTAATTTGTTATAACTCATATTTAAAATTTGTTTTCCATTAAAAGGTTGGAGAATTAACATTAAGAAGAATGGATTTTTTTTATTAATAAAATTGTATTTCATTAAATTTGTTACCAATAAAATCTATTGTATGATTATAAAAAAAATATTGACAGACTATAAAATATATAAATTTTATTAAAAACATCAAAAATATTTTTTCAATATATTGAGATAATTTTTCTACATAGAAAAATAGTCTTATTAGAAAATTTATTTATTTATTTTCATGTAGTTTTTATGTTCACTTATAAAAATTGATAATCAATGTACTCAGTTAATAAAAATGGGAAAAATAATATTTTAAAAATATATTTAATATTAAACATAATATCATTTTGGATTCTGAGTTGGTATCTATAAAAAAATATTAATAATAAGATTACGAGTATATTGTAGCCTAGTAAAACCCAACCATGAGTGTAACCCATAAAATATTAAGGACTTAGTATTATCTATAATTCAAACCAAATATAGTTTTTTATGTTCCAGAGGCTAATAAAAGTGTTTCATGTTTCAAAATATTGACATTATTTTTGTGTGTAATGCATGAAACACGTAGCTTTTCGTAAAAGAAAATACATACATAGTGTTTTGAAAAATAAAATATATAAAAAGATAAAATTAATTAAAATAAATAATTCACAAAATCGTATGGTGTTATTGTTCTGTCCCATTTATTTTTATGGTTTGTTTATGTTTATTATGGTTTCTAATTAAGAAACTTATTTATTTTTCATCGGTTATGTTTATATTGAATGATGATTATAGAACACATTTCATTTTAATGAGTTCTAGTATGATGTATAAATTATGTTATTATGGTGGACATATTTATGGGTTTCATTTTTGGAAAATTCGGGCCTATATACCTATCCAATACATTGGGAAATTATTTATATTTCATGATATAGATATGTCTGGATAGTAGAATGAACTCGGTTCAATAAATTAATTTTTCAACAATGATGGACTAGGAAATGAGACTTGATTAATATGGAAATGATTTTATATTATTTTATGTGTTCAACAGTTCCGTGTATTATGTTATTCTCTCATATAGTATGTTCTTTAATTTTTTATGAACTTCTGTGATAAAACCCATGACATTATATGAAGGTATTTTATATAAAAGATATAATATTAAAATGTTTCATTTTCTTAATTATGTCTTTTTATTCTGATATGATAGATATATCCCTTATTTACTCACATTCATCATATGAGTTAACCGATTATAATGTTTCTTTTCTGCATGATATAAAGGAAGGTATTAAGTAATATGTGTATAAAGGGGTTCAAGTTATGATGGAAGAAGGGGTATATGATTTAGATTCCTTGTGAATTAGTTGTTTTTGTTACCATGTTTCTAGATAAAATAAACCTATAAGATTATTTTTTTATTTATTAATGTTATTTCATTAATATTATTCTATTATATGTAATATATATTTATGAAAAGTTGGGGTCATTATTGTTTGTATCAGATCATGTTTTAGTTCACCTTTAGAAACTTGTATGTTAAAACATTTTGATAAAACCAATGGATAATTCTGGGTATATGATACGAATCTAGAGATTTGGCGATGATCATAAATAATCTAGGATAAATCCTATATGGTGTCATCAATTTTAATTTTATATTAAATTTTTCTTTATTATGCGGTTTTTCTACAATGATTATTTTTTCACAAACTATAAGTTATTTTTTTTATTCATTGCTCTGAATACAAAGAAACTAATCTAGTAATGAATGGGAAATTCAATCAAATGATTTTCCTACTGGGTAACTACACGTTATGCAGGATGCAATGAAAAATATTTTCTTATTCCCACAAATATTTCACAAAATATGATTCATGTAGGTATTAAAAAATAAACAATTGGAGAACAACATTAAATTGAGTCTTTCATGAGGAAACATCCACAATATTTCAGTGGGACTTTAGTTCCACAAGTGATGGAACAATGGAATTGTACGAGTGAAGATACATTTTCAGTTCTCCAATGTTCAGAACATGGGAATGTAATTTATTCCTTCTATCTTTAGGAATGTGAAGTATGTTAACAATGGTATATTGTCAAGAATAAGAGTAAACTCGTTGAAATTTACAATAATGAATGGGATGAGTTCAATAACATTCATTTTAATAATTACAGTTTATAAATTGCTCATACCAATATACAGAAAGAGTTTGTTGAGGTTAAAAATAATAATAATTAATACACTACTAACTATAGAGGAAATTTTTAAATACATGCAAGTAATGGCTCTGGAATTATAATACAACCTGAGAATAAGGATGATAATCTCTTAGTGGATTAAAACCAAGTCTTAGATAGGAATAATCATTAATTGAATTCAGTAGGTATGAAGAAATTTCTATATTTAATCTCATGGTTTATATAGAGATTGGAGTTACCAATAAATCTTATGGGTTTGATAAGAATAGGAAAATGGAATTAAAGGTAATATTTAAAAACCATAGTGAAAAGTAGGTGAGTCTTCCATTATGCTCAACTTGTGGAAAAAACATGGAAGAAACTATCATATAGAGACTTCTAAATTTTATATTTTTCTGTATAGTAGGTCAAAAGAAAATATACTACTGAGGAGATGTAAAATATAAAAATATTGTTTTTACTATATAAAATCATACAACGAATTGACCTCTCACAAGTCAATTCTTCATGTTCATAAAAAATTGTCAATATACTAACCAATTCCCAAATTTGAGGGCTAATGATGATAATTGAAATTGACAACCTCATAAGGCCAATGAAAAATGGATATAACATGAGATTAATATTGGTGATGTGGATTACGAAAATGAAGTTTTGAATCATAAAAATACAATATAATTTAAAGAATATAATGTTTTATTTTATTCTAGATAAATCCACTATTTTATTTGAAGTAAATTTTATATGAGTATCATTATTTTACATACAAAATAGATGTTGAGTTATCATTGAGAACTCTTAATCAATTTATGGTCAAATCACAAGTATTTAATTATACTCTTGTCAAATATTGTGGGATATTTCTTCTTAAAAGCATTGTGATTCTTCCTTAAGTTAAACGAAAAGAGAATCTTGGAATAGATTGAATTTATCTATTTGGATAACATATCAATTAATGAAGAATATATTTATTGTTTTATTTGATTTTATGAATCTAAAATTATCAATAAAATCAAGGATTAATGTGAACTTCTAGTGGAAATTACTTCTATCTTAGGGTCATTAATAACTATAAATACATCTTATCTATCTCAAGTGGGGTTGAAGAAACTCACCATTATGGATACCCTAATTCTAATTAGTTTTTTTAAGTATTTATATAAAACTTTCTAGGTTAGCCACCAAATTGTGGTGTTGAATTTTTAAAATAACTCATAAAAAATTCGTTGAATACTTTAAATACATCATTTAGAATGTCCCCAATTATGTTACCTGAATTGAAAAAATACATCAAGAGAATCATGACACAGAAATCATACACCCTAGTGAATCACCATTTGTGATCCTATTCTTTTATTTAGAAGAAATATGGATGAATGAGGCTCTGTATTTAGTATCTATAACATAACAAGAATTTTATCAAGAAAAATTATTCTCTCCCCCAATTCAATGAATTATTTGATCAACTACCAGGATTTTGATAATTTTCTATGATGGATATTCATTATGAATATCATAAAATTATGGTTAAGAAATAATATATACAATATAAAATATTCTATACAATGTATATAGAAAATTAATTTATAGTGATACCTTTAGGTTTAATAAATTCTTCTACTATATTCATGGATTTCATTAATAGTGATCCCAAAGACTATCTTGATTAGTTTTTTGTAGTCCTTAGAGGCGATATTATTTTATATTCAAAGACAATGGAAAACATGATGATTACATTAGGATTTTACTGATGTGCCTTATAAAAGGATTTTATTTATGAAAAACATTACCAAGGGTGAATTTTGGATTCAAAATGTTTCATTTTTGGGTTCCTTAATCTCAAGAGTGTTGATATCCATGAATATAGAAGTTACATAGGTTATTAAATGATATCCAAGACCAATAAATATAACTGAGATCCATATTTTATATGTTTTTTAGATGTTATCAATATTTTTTTAAATAATTATCATTATTATTCAATACAATCATAATTTTTAATCAAAAAAGATTTAAGTTCATATGGATAGAGGGATGTGAAGATAATTTCAATGATCTAAAAAATGGTTCATTAGTGCACCAATTCTAATAATGCACTGTTATGGGGAATTAATCATGATCAACAGTGATGCATGAAAGACGTGGCTGGAATGTGTTCTCATTCAAAATATTATAGCGGTATCTTATACACCACTACAATTGAAAATAAATTAGAAAAATTACAAAACTCATTATTTGGAAGAAGATGTAGTTATTTTTACATTAATTATATATAGTCTTTATCAATATAGAGAAAGGAGTGACATATATACTAATTATAATTTTTAAATGTATATTTATTCTCAAAAGGAGCCAAATATTCTTCAAAAACGATTTTCGGTCTTTATTAATGTCTACAAATACTCTATACCTGACCAACCATGGAAAAAAGATGGAAGATGCTCTCTGTTGAAATGACCATGGTGGAATATCATGAGGAGGAAAAAAAAGACCGAATAATTATGGATTTGTAATGTATTGATATATAAATCATAATGGAATGGTAAAAAATATATCTTTCTGAAATTAATGTTCAACTATCTATACAAGTGATGATTATGGAGGCACAGAAGGAAGATGTGGATATGGAAAATATGATGAAAATGATAATAAGTTCAACATTGATTGTGAAGGAATAATAAGGTTAGGGAATCATGTTAGTGTCCCTCTGATTCATTATTAAATTAATGTTATGTTGGATGGGGAACATTGAACAACATTCCTTATTCCTCCAAGAAGCAGAATGATGTATAGAGAAATGAAATAGTATTTCCTAGTGGATGAAATGAAGATTGATGTTTCATAATATATTTCTCGGGGCTTGGTTTATGGACAAAATAAGGTTAATAAATAGAATTCTAATGGGATTATAAAACCATTAACCATAAATAATGTAATTGGTAAAACATCTCTATGGATTTTGTCCTTGAATTTCCCAAAAAAAATCTAAAAAAACATTATTTTATATGGGTTATTGTTTATTACCTTATAAAATGTCCACAATTCATTTCTATTAGATAATATTTATCTATTGAATACATTTTCGAAATATATATTAAGTATTTGATGAGAATGAATGGAGTAAAAAATTCCAATATATCTAATCGAGATCTGAGGCTCCCCTAAATGTCCTTGAGATGTCTTTCGTAGGATCTAGATAAAACATTATTATACCACACTAATTATCATCCTTAACCAGTTTTTACGTATTAGAGGAAAACTAAAACACTTTAATAAATCCTGAGAGAATTATTTATATATTTCAATGGAGGTTTTGATCAACAATATATTTGGTAGAATTTTCATACAACAATATCTTTCAATCTAGTGTTCATATGAATCCTCATGATGCCCTCTATGGTTAGATGTATTGAACACCAAAATGAAAAAATTATATCATTGAAGTCATACTATTAGGACCTATTCTATTTGAGGAAATGTTAGAGAAGTTATATCTGCAAAACATAATATCAGAGCCTCTTATATTTAACAAAAATGTTTTTCCAACAATCAATGAAACTGACTAGAGTTTGATGGGGTTGAAAAAGAATTTCTATGAATATATCCTTAAAAGAGAGTGATGTGATTTGTGTCGTGTATATATTGAACATTATTGAATTCCATGTAAATTTTACTTAATTTTTTCGTTATTAACATACCGATTTTTTGATACTTATTTCAAGGGGTTTATTATTGAACAGTTACCAAACCACTAATTTTTTTTTCTAAATTTCCCTTCTTTGTGAATCAAATTTTCTTATGCACTAAAAATAGTTTTCAAGGTGCATATATTTCCATATTACATTCCATATCAAGAATATAAATATTTTATTAATATTCTACGCTTCATGTTATTTAATTACCTTACATGGAGATCTTGACCCCATGGTACCAAGTTATAATAGCTTATTAAGGCAATCTCATTTCATTTGGAGATTGTTTATGTTTATACACTATTTTATGAAATATTATGATCCATATCCCAAGAATATTCATGATTTTTATTATCCTATTTTTATTCAAGATATACCCATTTTTAGTAAGATTTTTCAATCTTGTCTGCTTAGGATAATGTTATTAGTAAAATGTAACCACCTCTCTCTTCGTTCAAGAATCTATTGTATTAAAAACCCATGTTTTAAGAAATGTATTTAAATGATAATTTAACATATTTTTAATGGGAAAATTGATTTTATAATATTTTACTATTTTAAAAGATTCCATTGTATGTTTGAAAAGATATTTTAAAAGAAAAATGTTTTAATATAGTTTGACATAATAAAAATAAATTTACAAGGAAGAAAGGTCATGTTCCTAAATAAATGTTTTTAAAAGATCATTAATAATTATTTCCCACATAAGATAAAATACATCGATTTTAAAAATTACTATATGGGGAATTAATCAATATATACATTTATATTATTTCATTTATTGGATTATGTTTTGTGCAATTATGTTTATGAATCTCGTTTCCCATTCACGAGTTATATGATTTTAAAGGCCACTTCTTATCATTGGTTATGTTTATGATCAAAATGATTATGAAATATGTGTCTTTTCATATGTTATAATAAGAAATCATATTTTTGATACCAATTTCATTTAATGGGTTATTATATGTTCATTTATGATCTTGTGTCACACATACATAGAATTTCATTATGTGACGGATGAGACCTATATCTACCTCAAATAAAATGGGTAAATATTTTTATCTCATGAGATAAATAGGACTTGAATGAGGGTTACATGGTTTAGTAATACGAGACTGTAATGGGGATTACTCAGTTTAGTAATATTGGACATGATCGAGGTTCAATCTGTTCTATAATATACGACATGCAAGGTCGTTTCTTGATTTAGTAAAGGCCTTTTTCAACTATGATGGTCTTCAAAATGATGTCTTGGATTATATTAAAATCATATTATATGCTTATGTTTTTTACAATATTACATGACTTACTCTTATGGTATGAATTCATGGGTTATGTCTTCCACCCCATTTGATTAATGTCTAATGAACTGAAAAACATTATCTAGTGATTAATGTATATTAATATTGATATGAATATTATGATATTCTATTTTATGATCACAATATAATACCCTTATTATAATGTTTATAATGACATTTCTCCCTTGTATACCCTTATAAATTATTTAAGCTCTCCATTTTTTATGTTTTCATTCCCAAGATATGAAGATATGTATCATGTTTGATCTTTTTAGAATCGGTTCTATTCATGAACAAAATACAGTGAGATAATGAAGCTCATTTATATACTAATGTTTATATTTCCATGTTTCCAAGGTACTATAGTAGTTCAATATTCATGATTATATTCTTATAATTTTTATTTATCTGGAAAATTTGAAGTAATTTTAATGTTTTTATATCGAGGGTCATTATAACCATCTCCTTAATCTTGTCAACATGAGCCTTCATCATCCACAAAAATTTCTGAACTCTCATGAATTTCACCACTTTTATTTCCTTTACCTCCTCAGGAATTATTAACTAGATAAAAGTATTTTTAAAAACTCCACATGACATTCCAACTTGTGATGATACTAGGATTAACACCCTCCCCTATTCTATTATTGGACCTCCAATATAACTCAAATCATCTTGAACCCTCACCGCATTGGTAGTTCATAAAAATTATTTCCACTTACTTAAGCAACTCCATTACCTATAACAAACCCTTACCATCCAAAAAAGGCCAACAATAACAAATAAAAACTATATCCCACCACTCCACAGGGAGTCTAGGAAAGGCCAAAAAAAAAGACACATGAAATATATAGTACATTTCTAGGGAGCATACTTCTAATAAGAAAAATATAAAATTGAATCAACACCCTACAAAATCCCAACCATCAAGGACATATAAAACAAAATTCCAATCTCATAGAGAAATATATGACAAAAAAATTCAAAAAAAATTAAACTACCAATGAAAATATAACCCTAACAACAACAAAAAACAATTAAAAAATCCTAATTTGAAAATCAACATTTTTCAAATGCTCCCACTTTCCAATGTAATTCTATTTTAAAATCAAAAATAATTTTCTATTTCGACAATTATTTTAGCATATCCGCTTAAAAAATCACACACATCCCCTTAAAACCACAAATAAATTTAGAAAAAAATCTTCTTTTTAGTAGTAACCATTTATTTTTTCAAACACAAAATTGGAAAACTAGATCAATCTTTTATTTTCAAATACACACCCATTGTATCCTTTGAACTGTCATATATTTGTACATACTCACTTCTACTTATACCATCCACACATACATTCCAATATGATTTTTCCACACACACACACACACATATATGTGGATATCCATACAGAACACCAAGGTTCACACATATACATTCTCAATCAAAACAAATCATTATCACTTAATTAAAATATAACATTATATAAAAAATTTCATAAATAAAAATAGTTTCCCTTCCATTCTAAAAAAACTATGTTTTCTCATTTTTTAAATCCATCCTTTGAAAATCATCAATCAATTCATAACTCGTGAAAACACCCTAAAACCAATTTAAATTCACACCGAAAAAAGACACCACTCACACTGAAGCACCTATATAGGGAAATAGTGCTCATCCTTAACCCCAGTATATGGTTTATCATACCATGGTCCCAACAAGAACCATCCACCAGGACTGTCTCAACCCATACACTGAGGCTCAACATGGGTTTTTACAACACGTAAGTCCACTAGGAAACACAGTATCACTCCCTAGGTTATCCCCCTAATCAAAAACCAAAACCAAAGTCACAATTCACAGAATACCCATATAAACATGAGGATCATGATGGAAAAGAGTCTGTGACACTCTTCATGTACCAACCTGTCATGTCCCAATGGTCCTTGTCTCCTTCTACCCGACACACCAAAAAAATGAGGGCCTCTTTTTCTACCATATTTTCATGAACCAACCGAGGTCAACCCAAAACTAGCCACCCAAGAGGATCCGCGACAAGACCCGAGGGTCGTTAAAGATTACCATGTGATGAAAATTAATTATATAAATCAAGAAAAACCCATTTTTATTTAACATATTAAGGGTAGACACAAAAACAATCAAAATCATTCTGTTCAATAAAAATAAGTTTTCATAGTGGAAATAAATAAAATGATAAATGTACCTAAATGTTACATTTTAGGTCACCACCAATCACATAACCATGTTATATTTTATAGAAATAATGAATTGGAAATACCTGAATCATCAAATACATATTAGTCATTAACACCAAAATTCTTAGTATGAATGCCAAATGTTAACTACGTTTAATTCCCCAGCTCTAACGTGATATCCTATCATTATAGTTCAAAAATAAGATGAATAAAAATTAGATTTTATTCAATTTTAGTTAAATAAGTATCATGATGCTATATTTATGTATCCAATCCTTTTAATTTCACATCAAAATACAATTACCAAAACACAATAGTCATTTAAGTAAATTATATTAAAATCATATATTTCTAGAATATGTATTTTATTATAAATTGAAATATAAAGGTGTCTTGAATTCAAATAGAACCAAAGACCGAAAATAACAAAAAACAATATACAAGTATCTATCCATGGGTAGTTCCTAAACACATATAGATCAACCCATAGATATAATCGGTTCAGAACCACATACCATGAGAAGGTGAAACTCCATAGTTAATATCCAATTGGCTGAGCTATATTGACCAAAATAGTGAAACATCCAACCTATCCTTTCATCCAATCCAGAGGTGTCACCTTTATAATAGGATTTGATAAGAATCCATCACTTGATCTACTAAAATATTCCTTGAAAACCCACAGAAATAATTAACTCTGTATCTTGAAGTACCTCACATGCATGTCCCACAAATCTTGACATCACCACACTATCCTACCCCAAACACTAACAACACCTATTTGTTAACCCATAAGGGGAAATACTCAATAGCCATGCCCAAATTATTACAAACCAATCAAATATTCCAACTGGGGCATCACATCACATACTCAATTAGTCTATTTCAGGAAGAACCTTATGTTTCCAACCAGATGTTTACACCTTCAAAAACCAAATTTCATTTTCAAAATGATATAAGGTGCCAACCAGGCCATTAATACTATCATTCACATATATATCATAATAATATCAAAAACCATTTCTAAAAAAATGTCAAACACCACATCCATAAGAACATTTTAATTTGATACTTTACATTTTGAAAATCAAATCATCTTCAAAAATAATATCAAATTCCAGGTCAATGTACAAAACACACATAAAAAGAGAAAATGGGACATCAAGTCATTTAAACAATTCAATTTTGTTTCATAGTATATATTCCACAAGACAGAATTCATTTAGTAAATAATTATAAAACATTTTATATTTCTCACACTTTAATGTAACATAGAAACATGCATTGACTAGTTATATAAATAAATTGGAAACCAATTCCAAGAGGTGTAATAAATTTTACAAGACACCTATGAATTTCTATATATGTATATATAAATTTCCTGAAAATATAAAAACAAACTATTAAAATAATATTTTCTTAGGAAACTCAAAATAAAGGTGCATTATTTAGAAACATACATCAACAAGGGAGCAGACCATGACAACACAATTTGGTGCTTTAAAAATTTTGTGCAACCACTCCAAACCACCATGTAATCAAACACACATAAAACCACATATATATATATTTGGGTGTGTGTGGGGGGGGGGGGGGTTTGTCTGTGTTTTTGTGTCCTTTAGTCCACGGAACGTATTCCCTTATCAATAAAGGAATATGCCTAGGGAAGAGATATTTATATATGTATAGATTCATACATATATATGATTGAAATTATCTATAATCTTGTTTAGGGACCTAATAAACCATAATAAAAACAATTCAATGTTTCAAAAGTTAATTGTAGGTTTAAAATAATTCCCCAATCGACGATAGTGAGAGAAACCAAAAACTTTTGCCACACCTTTGGCAGCAGATTCATGAATATGAAAGAATAGGACTTGAAGATCACATTACATGCACAAAAATTGGAGAATCAAATGTAACCGAATTTGAAGACCTAGGATATTGAACTCCCAAATATGGTGATGGGGATTGGAAAAATCATCCAAATATAGAGAGATAAGTGGACAATAGATTTTACCTCTTGGTATTGAACAAGAAACATGGTTGAATCTAATCAAATTCTCTGAAGAATAGAGGGGTATAGAGTGGGTGGCATGCGTGCGAGCAAGGATTGGTGGAGAGGTGTAACGTAACAGAGGGGGAGAAGAAAAATAAAAGAGGGGAAAGAAAAAATAAGAATGAAGAATAGAAAATAAATAAATAAAGAAAATAAAATACAAATATAAATACGGAATTTTAAATACATGGACAATCACATGGATTGTGCACGTATTGTGAGACTGTGCACTCACTGTGCACTGGCCTCCCCCTAGGCTAAGCACCGTAGCATTATAATCTACGGGAAGGTTTTTTGTTGAGGAAATCATGCTACAAATATGCCAAATTTCACTATCACAATGATAGAACATCTTTCATGGTATGCCCATGGTTACACCTAACCATGCATAACCTATGTGTAAAACCCCTCTTTACATGAAAAGTTAATAATTTTACCCAAATCTTCCAGTAATAAAAAAATATTTAAATATTTAAATTAATCAAAAATATTAAAATTTTGAGTTTGGGATTGACAATTCTACCCGCCATAAGCACTTTGTTCCTGAAGAATGATACATAGTCGAACATTACAAGAAACTCAAGTCAATGCCCTATAAAAACTGAGAGAATCAGTGAACCTCCATGTGACCTTTCACTCCACAAGTCACATTCGAATGATTAAGAAGAAACTAAAATTCATGAATGAGGGGAGAACATGGGGGGGGGGGGTTCTCCCAACCAAAAGAAGTCAAATATAACTATAAAATTATAAACTCAAACTACACTACTAGGACTGGGAACTCACAACATGCGTTAACCGCCCAATCCTCAATATTAACCAAGAAACACAGTCTCACTGCAAATAGAAACTAGGTAACTACCAATAAAAACCAATCCAACATCCATAGAAATGGATAATAAACACCAAAACAAAAACAAATAATTCCCAATACCTACCAATGATCCCATCACAAGGGAATATATGTACAAAAGAAAATAGAACTAGATAGTGAACTCAAACAATAACAAGAGACATTTTTTTTATAGGAACATATTTACACAAATGATAACAACTAAAACCTAAACCAACCAACATTTGGGCAAGGGAGACATTTACAAATGGGAAACTATTTAAAGAGACACATTAAAAACACATGGAATAGATTATGTGAAAATATGATTTTTAGGTATCTTAAATTGTCAAATTAAACTAATAATGAGATGAAAATTACCATATGAGGCATGAAATATCACCACTTTAACATAAGAGAAAATAGATAGGCTAAGGTCCTCCTCACTCCCTAAAATTCATGACTGTGTGAATATCATCACTCAGAGAATGTGGCTGGAAATCTGATGTCTTGAAGCATGTTCAGCCCTGCAATCCGGAGATGACACCCTCAGGATAAGACATTCTGTTTCAAATGATGCCACATGATTAAATTTATAATGTTACTTAGACATTAAAATCATCAGTAAGTATCCATATAGTTTAAATAATATTGGCATAAAATACCTAAACTAGCCATATTGGAAGCACTCAAGTGGTTAAAATGGTGAATGAAATGTTAGGACTAACAAGAGAGACATATCAGGGACATGTTCCTATAGTATATACATTCCACAAACTGGGGAACCCTCATAGAAACCAAGATAAAACAGAACATCCATACACATATATTTGAGTAACCAAATATGCCAATAACACCTATTCAACTATATTGACAAACTGATTTTTAAATTCTACCGCCGATTAAATGGAAACCAACTCCTTAATAATGTCAACAGGAGCCTTGATCATCAACTGACCATTCTAAACACACATGAACTTCATCTTTTCTCTCACCATTACCACCTAAGGTATAATTAATTATAATAATGTAGTCTTAAAGACTCCCCATGACAACCTAGAAAGTGATGCCACTGGGAAGAGCACCCTCTAGATGTCTAAATTTGGACCTCTAAAAAAACTCAAAAGAGCATGAACCCTCTCCATATCACATGTTACTAATGACACATTACACTTCCTTGAGACAGTACATTATCTATTTAAAACATTTAAGACCATAAAAAATATGAAACAATCAAAAGGAACTCAATCCCACAACTCCACTAGAATTATGTGAATGGTAAATGATCGAAAAAGATTAGAAACATCTAGGATAGTTCTCATCCGCATACCTTGAAAAATAAAAATACAAAACCAAATCAACGACCAATAAAATTTCAACCAACAATGACATCTCCAACCAAATTCCAGCCTCGTATACCAACACATAGCCATCCAAATCGACACTAAATAATATCTCAATCAAATTAAAACAACAAAAAAATCACAAAATATTTAAAAAAAATTCTTTTGAATATCACCATTTCCAAATTCACCAACAGTCAAATTTAGTTATATTTTAAATTTAAAAATGATTTTCCTTATAAAAAATAATGCTATAAAATCCACTAAAAAATCCAAATCAGTATCAAAATTTTTCCTTTGAAACCAAATATTGCTTTGAAAAGAAGCACTTTTTAGAAGAAACCATTTCTATTTTCAAAAAAAAACTTTAGAAATCATGATTAGTAATTGATTTTCAAATACATTCCCATGATATCTTATGAAATGTCATTCATGTGTTCATCCCAACGTCCACTCATACCATCCACAAAGACATTCCAAAAATAACTTTCCCTACAAACATATACATATGTGAACGTCCATAATGAACAATAATGTCCACACATAACCATTCTACATCAAAACCAACTATTCCCATTTAATTCTCATTCCACGTTTTTTAATATATTAAAAATTAAAATAGTTTCCCTTCCATTCTCTAAAAAACATATGGTTTTTCATTTTTGATATCCAAACATTTCAAATCAAGATTCATTTTATAACTAAAGAATGAACCTAAAACAGATTTAATTTCCCACCAAACAAAACAAAACCAAAAAAAACACTCTGACTGAAGCTCCTAGATGGGGAACTAGTGGTCGTGGAAAACCTAGCTACATAATTTAGTAGATTATTCCACCTGAAAGAACCAAGCCCTATGTTTGTCTCAAACCATACACTTGAGATCCATATGGGTCGCTACTCCACGGAAGGCCACCATGAATCATATGATCGCTCCCTTGGTCACCCCACCCTTCTACTCGAACAAAAATTAATGAATCTATTCCAGGACTACTGATAAAACATGTGGAATAGGATGGACAAAAGTTGATGATGGTCTCCCATACCTTCCTCCTAAATACCAAAATTTGTAGTCTCCAACTATATTACACACAAAATAACATGTTCCTCGTTTGATACCAGTATTCTCATGAACTAAAATGGGTTGACCATAAACCGGGCACTCGATCCAATCCATGATAAGGAAAAATGTATGTTCTTAATCCCAAAACGGTGTCAAGTAGTGTAAGGAATCATGATAAAACCATTGGAAAAAATTATTCCCACGAAAAAAAGACAAAAAAAATGAAAATAAGAATGAAAAATAAAAATAAACACTCATAGAAGAATTAAATATAATACTACATGTACGTCTATGTGACCTCATAGGTTTTCACCAACCATAGAACCGAGTTCTCTTAAGAGCGATGAATAACTTAATGAATTTTAAATTTAAAAGATAATGTAGGAAAGAGCACCAAAGTGCCCAGTAGGAATTTCAATGATATTCTACATTTGATTACCCACCTCTAAATTTCTATCCATTCTTTCTTGTTTGAAAATAAGATACATCAAAATAAGGGTTTCCCCTATTTTGTCATAATAAGTAACATGTTTCTATTTTTTAATAAAAACCCTCATTTTATTTCACATTTCAAAACAATACCAAAAACTCATAATTCATTTCAATAAATTAATTTAAAACCCAACCAGTGATAGAGCATGTATTTTAGTGTAAAAATAAAATTAATCTTTTCATAATATTCAATAAGGAAATGTTCCAGAAATGATAATATGAACATAAAAGTACGTATCATTGGTATCGTCCAAAAAATCACTACAGTGAAACCTATAAATATTTTGTTAAAGGCCTCTTATTGGAATGTGGTGAAAAACAACAGTCAATAACTTACTAGACACCCAAAAATAAGCAATCCTGTGGCACATTCCACCCAGACTCATAGCTTATCATGATGGTACCAACCCATATAATTGGGGTTGATCAAGATCTATCACCCTATCCTATAAAAGACTCCAAAGAAACCCTTGGTAATAATAAAATATTTAAATGCCAAACAGACCGTCAAATGACATATTCCTTTAACCATTTCACAAATAACCATAATTTTCCTTCCAAATGTTCACAAAATCAAAAAAAAAATCATTTGCAAATTATAGAGTTTAAAATAGAGGGTTAAATACATAGATATAGATAAATACATATGTATACATGTGAACACCACCAAGGATGATTATATGTCCCTATAATCATGTATATGAAATCAAAACAACATAAGGCTAACAAATTGTATATTGGAAACAAAATAGAGTGTTTAAAATATTAACAAAACAACTATGGAGAGCCAAAATAAACCCATCAGCATCACCTTCGACAACAGATGCTAGAATATGCAAGAACACAACTCGAGGAGCCCATTTTAATCCCTAAAAACAACATGAGAGTTAATGATACCTACATATAAAAACCTAGGGTTCGAGTCAACAAAATTAGACAATGGGTAGTGGGAAAATCATCCAAATCAAGGGAAACAAGTAGAGTGAAGTATTTTCCTTGAAGTTTTTACCCAGATATCTGGAGGAATATGGTTGAAATCATTGGATAAAAAAGTGGCTGAGAGGGGGTGGCATTGGGGCGAGTAGGGAATGGATGGGAAGCGTCGTGAAAGGTAGAGGGGATAAGAGAAATATAATTGGGTAAATAAAAATATAATGATTAAAAATAAAAAAAAAATAAATTATAGAAAATTAAAATAAAAAACATGATTTAAAACTATATGAAAACCCATATGGTTTGGGAACATAATACCAAAATGTGCACTAATAGTGTAGTTGACACAACTCAGTCGAAGAACCCTCACACGGTTACCATTAAGAATAGACATTAACAAACAAACCATGCTACACTCATGCCAAATCAAACTACAAAGATGATAGACCATCCCGCACGGTTTTCGCATGGTTACACATAGTCATGCACAATATGTGCATCTGAACCCTCTTTATGTGAGAATTTGTATATTTATTACTGACCAAACCTCAATAAAAAATGTATAAATAATTAAAATAATTGAAATAAATATATATTTGAGCTCATGGTGTTATGATACTTCCCACCTCAAATTGTTTCTAACCCCCAAATGTCACACAACTGAATGATACACTAAACTCGTGTTTTTTCACAATAAAAAAAGGATAAAATACTAACCTTGGGGTGAATTTATATCCTAATGTCATGCTTGAAAAATCAAGAAGAAACAAAATCACCAGAATGAGGGGACAACATGAGGGGGTTTTCCACACTACAAGAACTCTATAACCAGATGAAAATTTAAAACACACACAAAACCACTAGGCCCGAGAACTCACAATTGGATTTAACCCCAAACTTCTAAACATTAACTACATAAAACTCTCTCACTGTGACCAGAGACTAGGGAACTACCATTATGGACCAATCCATCATCCATAGAATGAACCAAAAACCACAACATGAATTTATAATTCCCCATATCAGTCAAAAATCCCATATCAAGGGTTAAAATCCACAAAAAGAAACATGAAATTGAAACTGAAGTTGATCTCAAACCAGGGACATGAATTTCCACAAGCACATATATCATATAATGAGAAAAAATAATGGAAACTGACCCACGTGTGTTTTAAGGAGACATTTATGACTAGTGAAATATTTAAATCACCACATTAAAAATAGAAAGATGGGTTTAAGAAAAAAATTATTTTTAGTACTCGTGTATTGAAAAAATAAACTCACAATGAGAGGAAAATAACAACAGGATGATGGAAGTATCTCCACTCTATCACTAGAGAAAAAAGTTAGACCAAGTTCCTTCACAAAACGAACAATTCCTGACTATGTGAATAACTTCACTCTAAGACCTATTGATAAGGGTTTTTTATATTGATGCATCTAATTTCCTGCTGTTAAGAGCTTATATACTCTATACATGAGTTTCTCCTTTAATTGATTCCACTTTCATAAACATCCCCATGTGTCCCAGACGACCACAACATCGGCAAGCATCTAGATTGTTTTTAAATGATGGATAGAGAATTCCCGATCTAGCGACAATAGAAGCACAAAAGTGGTCAACCCAATGAATGAAACGTTGGGACCAATAAAAGAGACTTATAAGGGCTAGGTTATTCTTATATAGACCTTCCACCATATGGGGATCCTAGATTAGCTCCAAGTTAGAAAATTGATCTTCTAGCATCCTACATTTCAGGAACCAATTTGGCCAAAAACTAATACTCCACCAACTTTCAAAACCTATCTTCTGACTCTACCTCGGAATAAAATGAAACAAACTCATTAATCTATTTAACATGAGCTTTCATCATCTGCGACCTTTCCAAATGACCACGAACCCCACCCTTTCTCACGTCATTAACTCTTCAGTGAAAATTCACTAGATTAAATTACATTCAATAATTCCCCATGGCATCCCAACTTCTGGCAACACTGGGATAACCACCCTCCACTAGCCCAGATTCATACCTCCAAATAAACTCAAAACAGATCAATCCCTCACATATTTAGGATTTCATAAATATGATTTCAATTTCCTCAATTCATTACATTACCTTTAACAAACTTTGATCACCCCATGAAAATGGGAAACAATTATAATTAACATGATACCACAAATACACAATGAGTGTGAGTTAGGAAAAGGATATAATGAAATAAGAAACATCAAGGACCTTTTTGGATAGTATAAATTAAATAAAAAAAGAAAAATAATCATAATCAACACCAAACAAAATATCAATTAAAAATTACATCTCCAAAAAAATTTATATCTCACTAAAAAACACATCATAAACCATATAGAAACCAAATCAAATTTTAATCATAATAACCCCACAATAACATCACATAAGATGCCAAAAAACCTCTTTAAAAAATAACCATTTTCCAAATTCTCCCACATTAAAATTAAAGTAATTTTGAAATTACAAACCATTTTCAATTTCAAACTCCCTTGCAATATATCCACAAAAAACACTAAAAATACCATCAAAATTTTCCTTTTATAACCACTCATCTCTTTCAAAAATAAAACTCTTTTTTATCAGAAACCATTTGCAATTTCAAAAACCACTTAATAAAATATGATTATTCATTCTTTTTCTAATAGTCACCCATGGTATCTTATGAAAAATATTATATGTTTTCATCCCTAGTTTTGATTATACCACCTACAAATATATTCAAAAACGAAATTTCCCTACACACATGTACATATGTGAACATCCATAAAGAACACTAATGATCACTCATAGCCATTTTCCATTAAAACAATGAATTCAAACTTAATGATCATTTATAATTTTATATAAATTATTGAAATTCAAAATAGTTTCCCCTCCATTATCTACAAATCTTGTGTTTTTTGATTATTGAAATCCATCTTTTTCAAATCAATCCTCATTTAATACTTCAATAGAGAACCCCAAAACAAATTAAAATTCACAACAACCATAACAGAACAAAAAAAAGACAGTCACACTAAATCACTAATACGTGGAACCACTGATCATTCCAAACATGACTACATGTTTTTGAAGACCATGATCCAATAATGAATGAAAAAATAGCATTCTCTCAAAACACATAATTGGGAAACACATAGGTTGATACTCCATGTAAATATATTGTGAAGAATTGTCTCACTCCCTTTGTCACCCACAGAAACATGAACCAAAATCAAAGTCATAATTCATGGAATATCCTTGGAAACATAATGACCAGGATTAAAAATACATCACAATGATATTTTGAACATACCTCCCATGACTGGATTATCTTTGTCTCTAACTACTAGACACCACAAATATCAATGGCCTCCTTTTATACATTATTTTAATGAAACAACACTTGTTGACCCTAAAACAGTCACCCAAGCCTACAAACGGCAAAAGCCAAAAGGAATTCCAAATCCCCTCTTGATGGAAACTAGTGTCAGACATCAAGATAAAACCATTGTGATTGATTTTTACCATGAACAAAATAAAAATAAAAAATTGATACCAAGATGTACAATAAAAATTAGTGATCATAGAGGAAGTAAATGAATTTATACCCATACCTATATGAGACCTCATAGGTCACCACCGAACATAGATTAATGTTCATTCTGAGGAAGATCCATAAACAAAAGAAATTGAAACATAAAAGATAGAGTAGACATGAGAAAAAAAATCAAAATAGGAATACCAATGATTAACCTTGTCTGAAGCCCAACCTCAAATGTGATATCCATTTCTTGTAATTTGAAAATATGATAAATGAATATAATGTTTTCTACTATTTGATCAGAATAAGTACAATAATTACAAATTTAAGAAATAATTCCTTTTTTTAAATTCTAAATAATTTCCAAAAAAATAATCCATTGCAATACATTCTTAATAAATCCATCTAGTTCTAGAATGTGTATTTTAGTATAAAACACAATGTAAATGTGTTATTAGATCAAATAGTGAAAATATCCACAAAAAATAGTAAAGTTAATGTATATATCAATGAAAGGTACCAAAACATCCATAGAGTGACCATTTTACATACTTGGATCAAAACCAACTGATAGTGTATTTTGAAACTCTGCAATAAATAACCACCTGGCCACCCTTAGTTAACCAATCCATTGGAACATCCTACCTATCCTCTCAGCTAATCCATAGGTATAAAACTCTCTAATTAGGGTTGATATGAAATTCTCACCTGATCCTCTAAAATTCATCCATAAAACCAATTGTAATAACACACATTCTTAGTAGGAGTACCTCACATGCGAGACTTATCTTACGTACCATCACATCACTTGTCTACCCAAAACAAAAACATTAGCTATATGATAACCCACAAGGGTAAATCCCCAAAATTTGAATTAACACCCACAAAATTTGTTTTAAAATTGTATATACATTATGTTATGGAAAATAATAATTCAAAATTATGTGTTTTAATTAATATTTATTCTTATAAATAAATATATTTTTAATATGTAGCATTTAATTTTATTTTAAATTAATTTTCTCAAAAAAATACTAATTTAATATTTTTTTTCATATATAATATTTTATTAATAACATTGTATTTGATGATATTTACTTCAAAATTCTTTTATTAAAAATATTATTCAATGATATAATTTAAGAACTATACTTATAATGACTATTTTAATTATTTTCATAAATACTACATCATGTTAACAATATATTAAATATTATCATTACAACACAAGATTTTATGTTATGTTTCTTCATAAATAATTTCGATTCATTAGATATTTTATATTCAAAATACAATGAGTCATTGAAAAAAAACAATACTATTATTTTCTATACTATATAGTTATAAAATAGAAATTAAACATAATTTTTTTACCTCTCTGAATTGAATTTCTAAAAACCGACAGTGATAGTTCTGTTCGAGTATGAAATTTAGATTCTGATATGATGAAAAAAAATTTTGGTTAAGAGTGACTTATGCTTATTAATTGAAATGTTACCCTTAGAAATAGTAATGTAACCTTATGAATATTAATATAAACATTATGAATAGTATCCTCACCCATGAAAGTATATATAATATATAGGGACTTTATAAATAAAAATTAATATTTTGATAATTAAAAATTTAATGTCGTTATTTTTATGAGTAATAAATATTTAATTTCCATTTTATAAATAATAGTTTTTGTATATGAAAATTAATTTTCATTAAATTTATTACTAAATTAATTTTTATTCCAATTAATTTAGAATAATTTAATAATTCTTTAGTTATTTATTTTAGGTGTTATAAAATATGTGTTAATTTTACTAAATGTATTTTTCGAATAAAAAATAATTTAAATTAATAACTAAATTTATAATATTTATATAATTTCATTCATAAAATATAGTTCATTTCATGACTTCATGTTTAAAAAAATTTCAAGGGTGAATTTTTGGGATTTTTTTTGAAATACGAGATTTTTTGGGAATAGTAAAATACGATAATTTACCATATGAATACAATATAATATAAATATACTATTACATGAATTATAGATGATGTAAATACACATGTAAGAAATCACATTCACTTATTACTTTTTTCATAATAATAACAAACAATTTCTTTTCTTGAGAAAAATAATAAAATAATGAATAAGATATTAAAAAATCACTCCTCTCCTCCACTAGAAAAACCACCCCACACTCCCTGTTCTCCCCACTCATATAAGACATTATGATTCTCAATTTTCTACCCTAATACTATTCAATAGTATATTCCCACATCCAATATATCTTGGTATTTCTTAAATTGAAAAACATATTTCCTTAAGGAGGTTCATAAGGAAGATATTTTATAAGGTAAACCCTCTTCCTTCTTCTTTTATTTTCATTTTTAATTTATTGTATTTTCTTATTTTATCCTAAACATATCTATATTAATGGGAATGATAACATAAATATAACCTATATAATATAATTATATCATGTTAATGGAATATTTATCATCAATATCATTACACACATTCTCTATTATTTTAAAAATAAAATCAGCATCCGGGAGGTGCATATTTATAACCTTCGTGGATGAAGAAGGCTTGTTCTTCAATTTCTCCTTCTAGTCTGGTTATGAAACCATATATATTTTTAAATACCTAATATATATATATTATAACCTATTTAAATATATTTAACAAGTATATACTCATAATGTTAATTCATTCGAAAAAACTAGTTCGTAAAAATCTAAATACAGAAAAAATTATCTAGCTGATTATCACTAATGTTTTAAATAACAATTCTACATCATTATATATAAAAAAATGACATCTATATAAATATAAAATTAATTATTTTAAATAATAATATATAAATTAAATTTTGAATAATTATAACCATTCCACATGAACTTCTATAATTATTATCTTGCGAACAGATCATGGATATCAAGAAATATACACTCTGTAACAACAAAAATCAATCTTATAACTTTTCAAAAATCCATTAATGAGCATTATAAAATTATAATAAATTATATACATGTCTAATAGTTCAATAATTGATTTATTAATCGGTATAATATCATTTATAAGAACATACTATCATGTGTCGAAGACATTTTTACCTAAGGTAAGTGTTTTCTCAACTCACATTCATTTCCATGAGATATATATTACCAGACACTATTTCATATGTGTGGTGTATGTATAATAACTATTTATATATTACGTATTGAATTTATTTATTTTTAGGTTACTTAATGTATCATTTTATACTTATTAAATTTAGGGCATATGATTCAATTGATTACAACGTGGTAAGGGTTTTCTACCCAAGCTTCCATTTTCTTTCGGGTTACAATTATTTTCTAAATAATAAATAAAATTATTATTTAATATTATTTAAAACTCATAAATTAAATTTCAATGTTCCCTATACGATTACTAATCAGAATTCTTTTTTCTTTTACAAAATATTAAAAGTTTTAAAAGGATATCTCAATACAATTTCACGATAATCAAGCCTGTTTGAAAGGATCTTATTGGATCGTTAACTATTTTCAAATTCACTATATAAACTATTTTAATATATTATTAGTTTTATAAAATAACTAACTTTAATATAAAAAATATATCCTATGTATTGTTGGTTTATATATAATGATTTTTCCAAAATAACTCTTCTTTTCAAAGTAAAAGAGAATTCCTATTTGTAATTACATGATGTTTTTATAAGTGTATTTTCATATATTTTAACAATCATGTTGATTATTTTGGGATAAATATTTTATGATATCATATAACATATTTTATTTAATGATATATGATTATTATGACTATGTATTTGTTATCTTGATTCCGTTGATCATATTACACTGAATGGTTATTATTGGGTTTAGGGATTTGGGAAAGTGATTTACATATCATATGATAGTTTCAATATGAATTTATGTGTACTATATGTTTTACCCATTTCATATGAGGAATTCATTGTACATATTATGTTATAAGTGGGGCCTTTTATAGCCTCTTGGTGCATCAGTAGGTCTAATGAGATAAACTAGCCATTGTTTTGACAAAGGGCTTACAAAATTAAAAGATTTTTAGAGTGAGACCTTAATAATAATAGATTCATGACATGTAGCCAGGTCAATAATAGATTTTATGACTAAGCATCACAATATTCATGTCATGATACCATGAAGGTATGATTTATATATCCATTGTTATTAATTTATTTCATTATGAATAAAATAATTAATAGTCCACGTCAATATTCAAGTACATGAATATACATGGTTATGTTATATTATTTAAATGATTAATTTGATCATATTAATTTTATCTTATGATAATTTATATGTTTAAAATCATGCATTTTTTCTTATCATCATGTCTAGTGTTTATGCTTTTTATTACTTCCATTGTATTACATACAGTTACAGAGCATCTGATCTCATCCCATTATTGTTATTTCTTTCTTTCACATTGAGAAGAATAATATTATGACTCACTTTCAAGGATAATATAATATTTATGGATGATTCCAATGTAAATAAAATATTTAATTTTCCTTTAATGTTTTAATTTTGAACTTATGTATTTATCTAGTTTTCTAAAACTACTAAAATATTTGTTTCATTGGGATTTTATTCCATATAATAACACAAAATTAATAAAATAATGAACTAGATCAAGGATTATGGGGTTGGTTCATTACAGTTGTTATTCTAAGATGTTTTGTAGAAACCTTGGGAACTAGATTTTGAAAATTAATTTTATGAAACATATACATTAGATAGACTTTGATGATTATAATACAATAAAGTCCAAAAACATTGGTAAGGTGGAGTTTATGTGGTTTCTCTTAACAATACACCCATGTATGGATACTAGAGGAAGACATGGTTCTGGGTTAGATGTAACTAATAGAAATAACATAGGAATGATGTTCTGGGCATGAATTACGGAAACCTGGTACACAACATCAAGCCTTACTACACACCTAGATTTGCACAATCAAAGGATATGATTTGGATAATATAAATTTTATTACAAACCATTATAAATGATTTAAAAATAAATTGAAACCATTATTTTTGTTATGAGATTATATATGAAAAAACATGGTTATCAAAGAAATGGTCTAGAAAACATTGGATATTAGATGTTTTCATATAAAATGTGGAGTCTATAAGATTAGTTTTCCAAGTGTTTCTTAATTATGAATATGGAAATTTAGAATTCATTTTAGTTCATTGATCGAATTGTGAGGACCCAATTTTTTTTGTAAAGGATGGGGCTGAAGCCTCATTTTATTATTTAAAGAAAAGACCTCTTTAGACCGGGTAGAGGGAGACCCATTACATAGCCCGAAGGCCCAAGACCAAGTGGCTGGAATATAAGTCTTGAAAGCCCATTTTTTTGCCCAAAGAGCCCCTCGGTGAATAGTACTGCTATAGTACTCGGGCTACTATAGTACCTGCTATAGTACAACCACCACTACAGATCCTACTATAGTGCATCTACTACTATAGTGTTTCCACCGCTACAGTTCTGCAACTGCTACAGTGCCCTTCAGGACCCAATTATATTTAGGGGGAATAATGTTACACTGCAATAATTTAAGTTATAATTTTACATATATTAAGATTAAAAAATAAATTAATATTTAGTGTTTTAAAAAATATTAAAAATTATAAATAATTATACATCAAATTTATAGTATTTAAATTTATTTTAAATTAATTTTTATAAATAAAATACTTTTTAAAAATATTATTTTTTGTAAAATAATATTTTAATATGAATATATACGTTTGATTATTTTTTTACAATATTATTGTAATCAAAATTTTATGTAATAAAATTTTTTTAGTACTATATATATGTTGACTATTTTATTTTTTAAAAAATAATATATCATGTTATAAATATATTAACTATTAATAACACACCCTATGATTTTATGGTACCTTTCTTCATAAATAATTTCAGTTCATGAGATAGTTTATTGACATATAACCTTGTGTCTCTGGAAAACAAGATATAAGATTTATTTTCTAAGATATTTAGTTATAAGTTAGCTAGTAAACATAAATTTTCATCCATTGTGAGTTTAAATTTGAAAAAAACATACCCGGTTATGTTCAGTAGGATATTTTGTGTCTAATATGATCCACTTAATTTTGGTGAATAGTAAGTTACAGTTATTAATAGTATTTTTATCATTACAAATAACAATATACCCTTATTAATAGTTATTGGAAACATATGAATTGTAATGTTATACATGGAAGTAAAAATAAAATTTAGGATACTAATAGTTGATATATCACATTTTAAAAATTTATAATTAAGTGTTTGTATTTTTGTGAGTAAAAAATATTTAATTACTAATTTATAATTCAAAAAAATAATTAAAATAAAAATTATTTTCATTAAATTTATTCTTAAAACCATATTTTGTTGTCCTATGATTTTAGGATAGTTTAATAATACCTTACATAAATTTTTTGGCTGATGGAAAATCTATTTTAATTATAAAAAATATTTTTTTTGAGTAAATAATGATTTTAATTTAAAATTATATTTCATAAATATATAAAATTATTTTGATAAAATTGGTTCCATTTATGTATTCCAAACATCAAAAAAATTTAGGTTTCTGTTTTGTGATTTTTCTGAAATACATGAGTTTTTTTTGGAATTGTAAAATACAGTAATTTACAGTATAAATACATTATATGATATATACAGTATTCCTAGCGTCATAATTGATGTAAGAAAACATGGTTCAAACAAAATTCACCTACTATATTATTTTTTCACTAGAATCAAAATATATTTCTTATATTGAGAAAAATGATAATTTAATGAATAAGATATTCAAAAATCACTCCTCTCCTCCACTATAAACATATCCCCTCACTCACACATCTCCTCACACCTCTATTCCATAATACATATCAATGTTATTCCCAAAAGGTATTCCACTGTATGTCCCCACATCCAGGATCTCCTAGTCTTTCCAAAAAACAAAAATCCCCTTCCCTTTACAATGTTATCAATGATGATATTTTAACATGTAACCACTCTTCATTTTTCTTTTATTTTCATATTTAATATTTTTTATTTTTGTAGATTCTCCCCACATCCTCGGACCAAATGATCATGATAAATACATTATAATATATATTCTAAAATTATATAATTTTAATATGGGATTCATCATCAATCTTCTTGGTGAATCTATCTCATTCATTTTAAAAATTAAATCATCATCTGGGAGACACCAATTTACAACCATCATGGATAATGAACCATTGTTCTTCAATTTAACATTAAATTATGGTATGAAAAAAATGGTTGAAAACAACTCTTATATATGTATTATAACATATTTATTATTCTAGAACTAATAAATATCAATAATATTCATTCATATGAAAAAAATAATTCATAGTAATCGAAATACCATAAAAATAATCTAAATTATTGTCTCTACTGTTTTATCTAAAACATCATTCCCATAAGATGTAAAAAATTAAATCTATAACCATTTACCCAGTTTTATGTTCATTAATTAAATATAATTTCAATTATGGAGAAATATATCCATTCCATATGAATTTCCATACTTATAATCAGTTTAATAGATCATGAATATCAACAAACTAACACTCCAGAATCACAGAATTAAATCTTATAACTTATCAAAAGGCCATAAATTAACATAATAAAATTATAATAATATATACACATGTATAATATGTTCTGAATTCAATTAGTAAAGGGTATTATTTCATATTATAGTATATTAAGTCCAAATAAAAAACAAATTCAGAACTATGGTAAGGGAATTATCAAATCAATTTCATTTCTACGAGATATTCCATACCCGCTCCAATTTTGTGTCTGGTTTATTTTTTCTGAAATATTTATATCATATTATTTATATATTTTTTCAATATTTATATTTTATATTTTAATGATTATTAATTTTTTGGCATGTTATTTGTTTAAATATAAAGTGGTATGGGTTTTATACCTGAAACTCTATTTTTATTCAGGTTACTCTTATTTTCTACTTAATTAAATGAAATTATTATTTACTCTTACTTACACCAAATAATTTCTATTTTAATGTTCTATATATGTGTACCAATCATAATTGTTGTTTATTTTGATGAAAATTAATCATTTAAATCTATCCTTCAAATAACATTCATGATAAACATTCCTATTTCAAAGTTACTTCTTGATCTATTACCAATTTTCAAATTCACTATATAAACTCTTTTAAGACACCATTATATTTCCAAAAAAATAGATGATTATATTTTTAAAAAACAACCTAAATTAACTTCTAATATTATAATAGTATTTTTCTAAAAGAACTCTTTTTTTCAAAGTAAAATATTATTTCAATCATGAATTACATGATGAGTTTGTAAAATTATATTTATCTATTTCATCAAACTTGTTGATGATTATATGATAAATATTTATTGATATAATCTATAATATTTTATTGAAATGGTTATGATTATTTGAATATGGAGGCGATATCATGAAAAAATTCACCATATTACTCTGAATTGTTAGTGATTAGTTTATTGATTGGTTAAAGTAATTTTGATTTCATTTTTTGTTTCAATATTAATCTATATATTTTTTATGTTTTACCCATTAATATGAGAATTGAATTTGACATATGAAGTAATGAGTGGATCCTGGTATAGCCCATCGGTGAATCAGTAGGTCTCACCAGACAAACTAGATATGGGTTTGGCTAGAGTCGTACACATTTAATATATTCGTAGCGTGAAGCCTAGACCATAATAGATTCTTGTCATGTATCCATGATAATAACTGATTCTGGTTAGATTCCAGATTATATTTATGGAATGAATCCTTGAAATTATGGTTTAGATATCCATCATTATGCATTTCTTCTTTATGAAACAAATATTTAATAGTCCATGTGAATATTTGACTTGTAGAATAAACATGGTTATGGTTTATTATTTAATTACTAAGTCATATTTTAGTCCTACCATATTATGTTCAAGTACATATTTATAGGATCATATTATTTTCTTCACAACATTCCAAGTGTTTATGTTTATGAATACAACCACAGGATTACATAACCTAACTGAGAATCTGAGTTCCCCCATTTATTTTGTTTTATTTCCCCCAGGATGTGATGTTGAATATTATGAATGAATTATCGAGAAAATCATGGAGTATTGTAGGTTTCTAATGGAAATGCAATATTTTTTCCTTTCAATGTGTTTTGTTAATCATATGTATGTATAAATTTTTTTCAAAACTATAACATATTCATTCCAATTGGATTTTATTCATTGTAATCATTTTAATGTACTAAAATAATGTTCTTACTTCAAGCTTATGTGGTCGGGGAGTTACAGTTGGTATAAGATGATGTTTAGTTGAATACGTGGGAATTGGATTTAGAAAACATCATTTATGGAATATAACCATAAGATAAAATGTATAGACCTAGAAATTTCAAGGAATTGTTTTCTTAAATACTTTATATTTTTAGGAGTCGGCAGTTTTTGACGGTGCCTGATTCTGAGCCCCTGTGTGCCCGAAATCATTTTCTTATGTTTTGTTCAGGTATATTCAGTAAACGTATGTGTTGGTTTTTCTATCTTTTGAATCAGTGCTCAGATTTGAAATATGAGGACACCGATGGACTCGCAGCACCAGTATTCACTTAAGGGGACATTTATCGTAGTTACTTTTTATGCGAGTTAAAAGTTATAATTTGAGGATTTATCTTAAATTAAATAAAATTTTGCTGATACACAATTTTGGGTGTCACTTTATAGTCTACTCTGACCACTAGAGTCTCAGGTACATCTTCTAGAAGAAGGACCTAAACCTGAGATAGTGGCGATGGATCAAGTTCCTCCCGGACTATGACTTTGGGATTGTCTATACTCATGGGAAGGGGAATGTTGTTGATGATTCTCGCAGCAGGATATTGAGCATTCATCTTCTAGGAGAGGCGACAAAACCGCTAGCCGCATTGCAGATATAATTTGTGGATATATATGGACCAGACATTCTTCAGTCTCTCACAGTCACTCCTCCACTTCTTCAGCGAGTCATGGAGTCAGGGAGGCACAGCGTGGGGACGTTGACTGTGAGACACGACATGCTCAAATATCCACAGGGCAGGCACCTGATGGATTTTTTGGAGAAGGGGAGCATGTCATCCTCTTCAGCGGACCTACAATGGCACCAGTTTCACTACAGGAGGAAGTGTTGAGGGAGTTTCACACTTCCCATCTAGTGGTACATCCAGGATTGGGGAAGTTGAATCAGGACCTCAGACGACAACACTGGTGTCCAGGTATGATGAAGGATGTAGCATATTTTGTATCACAATTCGTCACTTGTCAGCAAGTGAAGGTATGGGACTAGGTACCAGTAGACTTGGTACAACCCTTAGAGGTCCCATAGTGGAAGTGGGATGGGATATACATGGATTTTGTGACAGGGCTTCCACGTACATCCATGGGACACAACTCTAACTGGGTGATTGTAGACTAACTCCCAATGTCGGCCCACTTCCTATCGATCAGAGAGAAAGGCTTAGTAAGGAGTTTGGGAGACCTCTATGTTCAAGAGATCGTATGACTTCATAGAGTTCCATCGTCTATTGTTTCCGATCAAGATGCTCGACTCACTTCCCGGCTATGGAAGGGGTTACAAGAGGCTTTTGGGATGCAACTATGTATGAGCACCGCCTTCCATCCTTAGACAGACGACCAGACAGAGACGACCATTCAGACTCTCGAGGACATGTTCTGTTCATGTTTCCTTGACTTTGGTCACAACTGGTAGGATCACTTACCATTGGTGGAGTTTGCATACAAATATAGTTACCACTCCACCATCGGGATAGCCCCTTACGAGGCGATGTACGACCGACCTTACAGATCACCTATGTGTTGGATTGACTCAGGGGAGTCAGCACATGTAAGGCCAAAGATGGTTCAGGATACAATAGAGAAGGTGCAGATCATCCAGGTGTGGATGAAGACTGCACAGAGCAGACTTATGTCCTTTGGTGATTGGAGACAGAGACCACTGGAGTTCATGGATGGCGACCACGTCTTCCTATGGGTCTCACCTCGATGAGATCTGTGATGATTTCGCTGAGGCTATGAGTTGTATCCTCAATTCATTGGACCTTTACAGGTCCTCAATATTGTAGGCGAGGTGTCTTACCGCATGGCCCTACCACCTCAGTTGCAGCGGGTGCACGAAATCTTCCACATATCTCAGTTGAGGAGATACGTGCCCGACCGGGCCCACATCATCGATCACGGGGATCTGGACATCGATAACGGGGCGACACTCATGGTGTTCCCAGTGGAGATCAAGGATCGACATGAAAAGGTCCTATGTGGATAGTCGATTCCTCTAGTGTGTGTTCGTTAGTAGCACGAGAACCTCCGGAAGAGCACATGGGAGCGGGAGGCTCAGATGCATGCTTAGTACCCACTTTTGTTTCCCTAGTGATATAAATCCCTGAGGTGGGGGTAATGTAATGACAGAAAAATTTCAAGGATAATTTTTTCTTAAATACTTTGTAATAGTTCGAGTCGGTGTTTTCTGAAGGCACCTGATTCTGAGGCTCGGTGTGGCCGGAATCATGTTCTAAAGTTTTTTTTGGGTTCATTCAGTAAACATACTTGCAAGTTTTTCTATATTTTGAACCGATGCTTGGAATTGAAATCTGAGGACACCGATGGACTCACAACCCCTGTATTCGCTTAGGGGGTCATTTACTGCAGTTGAGTTTAATGCGGGTTGAAATTTATAATTTGGGGATTTATCTTAAATTAAATAAAATTGTGGTGATACACAATTTTATTTTAAGAGGTGGATATTTCGTCCAAAAGGAAGTTATGGGTGGGGCTCACACCCCACATAACCACACATGTGAGGATTTAGTGTGGAAGGGCCCACACAAACCCAAACCTTTTCACCTCCCCTCAACTAAAATAAACTCCCCATTAACACCCCTTAATTAATTTGGCACCTCCCCTCATTAAGGTGGATCCTTTCCACCTCCCTTCCTTAAGTAATGCCAACATAATTTATTAATTAATTGGCTTAAATTTTTAAATGAATTTGAATTATTTTTCCAAAATTAAAATAAGGAATATCCATCATTTTTTTGGTTGGCATAAGCTCGTTTTTTTGGGACTTGAGAGTATTTAAAAGTAAGTGTTCCTCTTCGCGAAGAACACTCCATGACTTGAAGAATGTGAAGAATTTTCTCTCCACATTCCTTTTCAACCGAAACAAGATCATGATGAATTCCTTCATCCTTTCTTTTTCCTCTACGTCAAGGGAGAAGACACCACTCGCGTGGAACACCTTTTATGACAACGACTTCCAATGTTGATGGAGACAACACCGTTCTCCAAAACTCCGTCTTCCACGATGCCATCTTCTGTGACACCCTACTTCCACGATGGTCATCATTTGTGGCTCGTCGATGAACGAACATCAATTACGAGGTTGGGGGGTTTGATATAATTTTATGTGAATATTTTGTACCCCGTTCTTCATTGAAGTTATGGATTGTCATCAACCTTATGATATCACCTAACGCGGAGGGTGAGTTCCAAACAAACAAAGACCGATGACCCTCTTATGGTTCTTGAATATTTTTGACTGCGGCGAACGGAGGCTGCGATAATCGGAGGAAGCACCAGCCCCGTGCCAAAGAACCACGGCCCGCATGTAGAGACCCGAAGCTTAACGTACATAGACATTACATTACTTTTTCGAAATACTTAGTACATAACAACAACACACACACAAGGACCATAATAGTTTAGTGTCTTTGTAAACTCGGAATATAATCTTCTAATCGTGGTGAAAAATCTTCATCATCTCCCATAAAGATCTTCCCCCTTTTTTTAACTAAAACCATTCTTTATATCCTGGGGAAAAGAAAACATAAAAGGGTGAGCTCAAATGCTCATTAAGGGTAAACAAAAGAAATATCAATCACATCATATACATAAGCACATAACATTTGGAAATCATAACCTGCAAAAGAGATCATAATTTCATAACATGAGATAAATCATGGAAGTGAAAAGTAATCATTACTTAAAACATGAAACTTTGTGGCTTACACACATAATCATAGAGAATCATTAATTATTAGTCAAGGCTCATTTCCAAGACTATCTTAGTGGACAAAGTCCATTTCTGAACCGAGTTCACTCCTCGTTTCAGTCCAGTTTCACTGAACCGGTATAACCCACCGTTCCAGCCATGTCTATCTCATGAGATATAAAATCTTTACCCAATGCATTGGAGGGAGATATAGGTCCCACCCATCTCATAATTATACCATTCTTATGTGTGCCACAAATCATAAATCACACATTATTTCATAACCCATGTAATAAAAATGGGAATCTTAAACATCATGACATCATAAAACAATTCATATAATATAAAGGAATTCATAAAAATAATTCCATCACAACATAATCAAATCAATGTAATAATAGAGATAGAAACAGAACCCCTTATTATCTTAGATGGAAAAATAATTTTGATAAAACACTTGAACTCCATTCTTGAGGAAAATATCATTTCTGCTTCAAAAAAACTTTTCCTTTCTTAACATGTCATACAATTCTAAACTAAAAGAAGTTGATTAAAAATAAACTTGAAAACTTGTAAAGGAAGTTTCTTGGAAATAATGTTTTAAAAATCCATTCATGTAGTATAAGTTAATAAAAACATTCTTCTCATACTTTTTTCGGAAAAGTCAAAAAGTACCTCGTACGAAAAATGTCAAAAGATTCCTTTCATATCTTTTACTAAAAACTCACTGAAGTGTAAAATAGGATTTAAACAATTGTAGGTAGATGGAAATAATATTACATATTGAGGAAACATGGATGTGGATGATAAAATACACCCCAGTAAATACCAAATTATAAACAATCTCGGATAAAAATGTGTTTGTGATATTTTCCCTTACCTTAGGTTCGACTTGCTTCGTAAGTGTCCGAACCTCCTGTATAATGATTTAAATAATGTTATTGACTTATTCCAGAATCATACTTATTGTTATGATATCATATATGGTCATATTCTTAGCTTCTTATTAGTAATATTTCATTACTACTTGTTATTCGGGTGTTTATTAATTTTTGTTCTTATGCGTGTTTTGTCGAATAAATTCTTATTCTTCTCTTTAGGTTATAGATACCTAATTTCCAGAATGGTATTAGTGTAATATATATCATATTTATTCAATTAATTCATTTATATAATCATTATGAAATGAAGATCATGTAGAATGAGTCGCATCACATCGTGGAGACGGTATTCCGTACGTACGCATGAGTGATGATATCGTTCCTATGATCATGGAATTGTATTGGAGTGTATGTATACTATTTCAGAATCAATATCACTTTATAATACTCATATATAGTCATTATTTACACCATTATACCCGTCCAAGTAAGGTGGTGGTGGAAAATAGATTACACCATGGCGTGTAGACGGTATTCCGTACGTACGCACGCGCGGTGATTTCTTTTTCCGTAGGATGGATAGATGGTGAAATAGGTTTGTTTCATACTAATAATAATAGATCAGTGTATAAGTGATACTTATGTTATTACTTCATAATGAAACAACCTAAGAAGAAGAAGTGGAAGAATAAATAAACATTAAAGAATCGGTAACGGACATTACCTCTTCTTTGAAGCGCCACTTTGAGGAAGACAAAAACCTCTAGGATGTTTCTAGGGAAGTGGATAAGGGAATTTGGCAGGGTTTGGCCGAGATTTAGGGCTCAATGTGGTGTGAGGAAGAGAGGGAGGAGGTGCCCTTTTATAAGGGAGGAGTGGGGTACCTTTGGAATAACTAAAACTATTATTTTATTATAAATCAAAATTCGGTTTTAAATAGCTCCAAATTGATTTATTTAGAAGCTAAGGTGGGGAGGGGTAGAAATCATCTCTTCCAATAGAATTTAGACAAGTTTATCTTCCTATTTTAACCTTATCATTTAGATTTAACATTAAGTTAAATAATTTTACTTTTACTGTGTCTTCTTGTGTTCTTACACTATAAGGTTAATAAACTTACTATAAAAAGACAAACAAACCACAAGTTGTTTATTATTAATATATATAACCTTATTTAAGTCATTTGGACAAACCTTAAATTTTTAGGAATAAAATAACAATTAATAATATAATATTTGTTTTAAAAACTATTTTATGTCAATTTTGACACTATTTAGAAATTGATTTTTGTGAAAAACATAACAGAATGATTAGTTCGAACTCAGTTACTTAAATCAATATTAGCATGTCATATTAACCTATTAAATTAGTGGAATTCATAAAAAGTCGGAAATTATATTTATTTGGTTATTTATAATATCAATTATTCTAATTGTTCACTATTATGGTAATTCCGGCATCATCATTGTGTCATAAATAAATTAATTTATTTAATGTCTAAAAATTATAAATAAAATATCATTATGTAGGAAATCTTATTAGATTTCTAATGAATATTTACAATCGAACTTATATTATGTATAACCCTATATTAAAAATGTTTTAGTAAATAAACTTTGAATTTAACTCTTTTAGCTCTTCTTTGAATTAAATAATAATAAATGTCCAAATCTAATCCAAGTGGGCCTAAATGGTCATAATTTATTCCTATGGTTGTTTTTGTTCGAATTAAACTTATCTAATTGAATTAGGACATGTTTTAGGGTAATAATAATGTCATTTTTACCCTTAATTACCCTATTTACTTTTAACCGTGGTAAAAAAAAGTCAAATGTTACTATTCACCAAAAATTATTTTCATCTCATTGAACCACATTTTAGTCATTGATATTAACCGTGTCTCTCGGATTTTCGAAATTCCACTCACAGAAGCGGTAAAATTAGGTTTTATGAAAAATTCAATTTTTTAACTACCACTTAGTGGTTTCACTATTCATCAAAAAATGAAAGTTTCCAGAAAAATACCAAAAATTAGGCCTAAGATATATTTGATATTATGAATTCAAAAATGATGTCTATTTTATCAAATTCAAAACCTATCAGTTACAATAAATAATTTAAAAATTAATTCTCGTCGTCAAAACAAATAGCGTGTTTTTAAGAGATAATAACTATCAAAAGATTGACACTTGTTTATAACTGGTTTAAATGTGAAATTACATCCAATGACCAAAATTGTATTAAATTGTAAAAATATATTCTAAATATACTTTAAAACCACTCAAATTAATAATTTATCACTATTAATTATTTCTATTAAAAAAGTTGTTTTTAATTAAAATTTAGTAATTTTCACTATTCATCATAATATGAAAGTTATCCAAAAAGTACCAAAATTCCACCCTAAGCTAATTTTGATATTCCGAATCCAAAAATGAAGTCCATTTTGAAAGATAAAATTTATAAAATTTCAAAAATTGGTTATTAGTATTCATAACGGCTAGTTTTAATAATATTTTAATAGCATATCATTGTTTAGTGAAACTCGGTATTGCGTACTACACACGCTATCAAGGAAGGTCGTGATTGCATGTAATGCAAGGCAAGTCAAGTATGTGTGTTGTGAAAGCTCCTTTTGGTGTAGCGTACAACACAAGACATGAAATTAAAAAGAATATTTTTCATAAAATCTTGCGGTGTTACATTCTACCCCCCTTAAAAATGAATTTCTCCCTCGAAATTCGTCGGGGTTATAAATGGTTTACTATTCGAAAGATTCTTTAATAGAAACCCACATCGTAAAAAGGAATACCAAAATCAATATTTAAAAACAAAAGTATGAAACATAACGGTTACCCAAATAAACTAATCATTGGGTTTCCACATAGGTGAAAATATGGATATGGAAGAGAAAACTAACCAACATGTTCTGATGGAGAGTGGTAGAGAACATGGCTATGAAAAAGCCAACAATCACAAAGCTATTGATTTGTGATGATCTAAGGTACCATCTGATTCATCAGAGATAAGAGCACTAGGACAACATTTTTTGTTTTCAAGATCATTTCCCTAAAGTTGATGAATTAAAAGAAATACTTACATGATTTTGGTACAATCTCACTATTGTTCGTGAATTGAATAATTTCCACTTCATCCCTTAAAGAAATGAAGATGAATTTGTTATTCATGAAGCATTTGCAGATCATGTGGTAGAATGATGGGTCATTCCATCTATTTCAAACAAAAGGTTAGCAAAAGTTATAAGTCCATATTATGGTGAGATTAATCGTATAAGGTTCCAAAAATGGTCTTATACATTATTTATCATACCGATTAATAAAATAAAACTACTTTCCACTAACCAGGGACTTCCTGTAGGCCAGTGGTAGGTGATAAAAGCTTGTCGCACTTCAGTTGTGGGTTCGATTCCCACAGCCTTGTCTGACGCGATGGGCTGTCACCCATCCTGGAGGTTTTTCTTTTTCTAAAACTACATTACTATAACATCCAATCAATATTATCAAAAAAACTTCTTTCCATAAACAATACTAACTTATGTCCAACATAATCCATTACAATCTTTAGGCTTATCCATAATACCGCAGTCCACTCTCATAATATAGTGAAAACTATTATCAGAGATTTAATACCATCGTTGATCCCCATAAGATATGTATTGTTGGTCACATTCCAAACATTCGAAGGCCTTAATCTTGTATTCTCTTGAAAAATGAATACACATTGAACATTATTGAAAACATGAATGCAGTTAAAAGTTAACACTTTCCACATACCAAAATCCTAAAAATTCTATATACTCAGACCATGATATCACTTAATCCTTATATCAATCATGAGATCATGAATACAATCAAGCATCTCATTATCTTCTTATTCCTTCATTATGTGCATATCATCTACTTTACAAAAATATCTGAATAACCTTCCATGGTTACTGGTACCATTCAACATATACTTTCAAATACTTTTAGGAAAAACAAAAGTGTAACAATCCTTAGATGATTCTTTATTCCATAGTACCATTAACTATACAACATAACTCTCGATAAACATACAATCATTCCACTACCTTCTAAAACAACTGACTATGATACAACACTTCTTTCAGCTCATATATCATTTGTAGTCTCCTCATCATCATCCACATAAATACTACCCATATGACCATGCTGATTCTCTTCATGATATTTTCATTAGGGAATTGGTTTTCATAATGCCCGTACATTCCATATTTAAAACATTTAACCATTGTTGATGTCGTAGCAATACCATTATCCTCATCCCTGGTGTAAACTGAACCTTTTCCTTTGCACTTACTGGCTTTGTGTCCTCCTTTTGCACACCCAAAGCATCTCCCAGTTCCTTTGAAATAATCTCCCCGATGCCTCTTCCCACAGGATTTACATGAGGGAAATTGAACTTTCTTTCCTCTATGATCATCATGAAACTCCATCTTTCTCTTATTATCTGAGTCGGGAAACTTACCAAAGTTGAGATTATTGATCATATTATGAGATTGCTGATTAGGCATAATAATGATGTTTGGACTTCCAAATCCCATTTCATTTGGTTTCTCATGAAGAATATCATTCCATTGTCCTTCATATCCTCCATTATCATGAATCTTCATGTTTCCACCCATTTTCTAAAACCCAAAAAAGAATAGTGTGAGAGGAAAAAATCATGCTACGGAAATCAAAATAGTAAAGGGGGAGTACCCTCAATATCTAACCACTTAGGTTAAATTCTAATATCTTTACCGTAGTTCTAGGACTATATTCTATACGTATACTTATCCTTAGGGACATCCCTAGACATACCTTAAAAATATATCTAGGGATCTCACTAACGTTTTCGCATCCTAGTTTCCAAAGGTTGACTAAACCATTCCTCTGATACCAACTATAGAGACCCGAATCTTAACGTACATAGACATTACATTACTTTTGCGGAATACTTAGTACATAATAAAAACACACACACAAGGACCGTAATAGTTTAGTGTCTTTGGAAACTCGGAATATAATCTTCTAATCGTGGTGAAAAATATTCAACATCTCCCATAAAGATCTTCCCCTTTTTTACCTAAAACCTTTCTTTATATCCTGGGGAAAAGAAAACATAAAAGGGTGAGCTTAAATTCTCAGTAAGGGTAAACAAAAGAAATATCAATCACTTCATATACATAATCACATAACTTTTGGAAATCTTAAACTGCAAAAGAGATCATAATTTCATAACATGGGATAAATCATGGAAGTGAAAAGTAATAATAACATAAAACATGAAACTTTGTGGCATACACACATAATCATAGAGAATCATTTCTTATTAGTCAAGGCTCATTGCCAAGACTATCTTAGTGGACAAAGTCCATTTCTGAACCGAGTTCACTCCTCGTTTCAGTCATGTTTCACTGAACCGATATAACCTACCGTTCCAGCCATTTCTATCTCATGAGATATAAAATATTTACCCAATGCATTGGAGGGAGATATAGGTCCCACCCATCTCATAATGATACCATTGTTATGTGTGCCACAATATCATAAATCATACATCATTGCATAACCCATGTAATAAAAATGGGAATCATAAACATCATGACATCATAAAACAATTCATATAATATAAAGGAATTAATAAAAATAATTTCATCACAACATAATCAAATCAATGTAATAATAGTGATAGAAACAGAACCCTTTATTATCTTAGATGCAAAAACAATTTTGATAAAACACTTGAACTCCATTATTGAGGAAAATATCATTTCTGCTTCAAAAACACTTTTCCTTTCTTAACATTTCATACAATTGTAAACTAAAAGAATTTTATTAAAAATAAACTTGAAAACTTGTAAAGGAAGCTTCTTGGAAATAATGTTTTAAAAATCCATTCATGCCGTATAAGTTAAAAAAACATTCTTCTCGTACTTTTGTCAGAAAAGTCAAAAAGTACCTCGTACGAAAAATGTCAAAAGATTCCTTTCATATCTTTTACTAAAAACCCACCGAAGGGTAAAATAGGATTTAAACAATTGTATTTGGATGGAAATAATATTACATATTTAGGAAACATGGATGTGGATGATAAAATACACCCCAGTAAATACCAAAGTATAAACAATCTCGGATAAAAATGAGATTGTGATATTTTCCCTTACCTTAGGTCCGATTTGCTTCGTAAGTGTCTAAACCTCCTGTATAATGATTTAAATAATGTTATTGACTTATTCCAGAATCATAATTATTGTTATGATATCATATAAGGTCATATTGTTAGCTTCTTATTAGTAATATTTCATTACTACTTGTTATTCAGTTGTTTATTACTTTTTGTTCTCATGCGTGTTTTGTCGAATAAATTCTTATTCATCTCTTTAGTTTATAGATACCACATTTCCAGAATGGTATTAGTGTAATATATATCATATTCATTCATTCAATTCATTTAAATAATCATTATGAAATGAAGATCATGTAGAATGAGTCGCATCACATCGTGGAGATGGTATTCCGTACGTACGCATGAGTGATGATATTGTTCCTATGATTGTGGAATTGTATTGGAGTGTATGTATACTATTTCAGAATCAATATCACTTTATAATACTCATATATAGTCATTATTTACACCATTATACCCATCCAAATAAGGTGGTGGTGGAAACTATATTACACCACGGCGTGGAGACGGTATTCTGTACGTACACACGCGCGGTGATTTCTTTTTCCTTAGGATGGATAGATGGTGAAATAGGGTTGTTTCATACTTATAATAATAGATAAGTTTATAAGTGATACTGATGATATTACTTCATAATGAAACAACCTAATAAGAGGAATTGGATGAAGAAATAAAGATGAAAGAATCGGTAACGGACATTACCTCTTCTTTGAAGCGCCTCTTTGAGATCTCCTTTTAGGGCCCTAAAATTGGTCTTTGAGGAAGACCAGAACCTCTAGGATGTTGCTAGGGAAGTGGAGAAAGGAATTTGGCAGGGGTTGTCCGAGCTTTAGGGCTCAATGTGGGGTGAGGAAGAGAGGGAGTAGGTTCCCTTTTATAAGAGAGGAGAGGTGTACCTTTGGAATAACTAAAACTATTATTTTATTATAAATCCAAATTCGGTTTTAAATAGCTCCAAATTGATTTATTTCGAAGATAAGGTGGGGATGGGTTCAAATCCTCTCATCCAATTGAATTTATACTAGTTTAGCTTCCTATTTTAACCTTATCATTTAGATTTAACATTAAGTTAGATAATTTTACATTTACTGTGTCTTCTTGTGTTCTTACACTATAAGGTTAATAAACTTACTATAACAAGCCAAACGAACCCCAAGTTGTTTATTATTAATATATATAACCTTATCTAATTCATTTGGCCGAACCTTAGATCTTTAGGAAGAAAATAACAATTAATAATATAATATTTGTTTTAAAAACTATTTTATGTCAATTTTGACACTATTTAAAAATTGATTTTTGTGAAAAACATTGCAGAATGATTAGTTCGAACACAGTTACATAAATCAATATTAACATGTCATATTAACCTATAAAATTAGTTTAATTCATAAAAAGTCTGAAATTATATTTATTTGGGTATTTATAATATAAATTATTCTAATTTTTTACTATTATGGTAATTACTGCTTCATCATTGTGTCATAAATAAATTTATTTATTTAATGTCTAAAAATTGTAAATAAAATATCATTATGTAGGAAATATTATTAGATTTCTAATGAATATTTACAATCGAACATATATTATGTATAACCCTATATTAAAAATGTTTTAGTAAAAAAACATTGATTTTAACTCTTTTAACTCTTCTTTTAATTAAATAATAATAAATTTCTTAATCTAATCCAAGTTGGCCTAAATGGTCATATTTTATTACTAAGGTTGTTTTTGTTCGAATTAAACTGATCTAATCGAATTAGGACATGTGTTAGGGTAGTAATAATATCATTTTTACCCTTAATTACCCTATTTACTTTTAATCGTGGTAAAAAAATGTCAAAAGTTACTATTTACCAAAAATTATTTTCATCTCATTGAACCACATTTTAGTCATTGATATTAACCGTGTCTCTCGGAATTTCGAAATTCCACTCACAGAAGCGATAAAATTATGTTTTATGAAAAATTCAGTTTTTTAACTACCACTTAGTGGTTTCACTATTCATCTAAAAATGAAAGTTTCCAGAAAAATACCAAAAATTAGGCCTAAGATATATTTGATATTATGAATTGAAAAATAATCTCTATTTTATCAAATTAAAAACATATCAGTTCCATTAACTAATTTAAAAATTAATTCTCATCGTCAAAAAAATAGCGTGTTTTTAATAGATAATAACTATCAATAGATTGACACTTATTTATAACTAGTTTAAATGTGAAATTACATCCAATGACCAAAATTGTATTAAATTGTAAAAATATATTCTAAATATACTTTAAAACCACTCAAATTAATAATTTATCACTATTAATTATTTCTATTAAAAAAGTTGTTTTTAATTAAAATTTAGTAATTTTCACTATTCATCAGAATATGAAAGTTATCCAAAAAGTACCAAAATTTCACCATAAGATAATTTTGATACTCCGAATCCAAAAATGAATTCCATTTTGATAGATAAAATTTATAAAATTTCAAAAATTGGTTATTACTATTCATAACGGCTAGTTTTAATAATATTTTGATAGCATATCATTGTTTAGTGACACTCGGTATTGCGTACTACACACCCTCTATCGAGAAAGGTCGTGATTGAGTGTAATGCAAGGCCAGTAAAGGATGCGTGTTGTGCAAGCTCCTTTTGTTGTAGCGTACAACACAAGACATGAAACTAAAAAGAATATTTTCATAAAATCTTGGGGTGTTACACCGCAAATGCCGGCCGCTCAGACGAACCGAACCGGCCGGCTGTAGCCAGCAAAGCTTGTGGAACTGCAACGCCCCATGGCACCGTGCTGCGGAGGACTGTGCCTGCGCTTCACGGGCCGCTTCAATGGACGAACCGGCAGGCTCGTCAGCCGGTCGTGTTGAAGAAGGCCGCGACACCCGCAGTTGCTGCGTGGGAGGACATTGGGCCACTGCGCAGGCCGCTCGTGAAGGGAAGACCACCTAGCATCGACTGACCAGATAAGTGGGGCGGCGCAGCTTTGTGATGCCTGTTTGGGAAACCGGGGGGCCACGCCTCCCCAGCATCGCTCGGCCTGCCGCGGCCAGGTCACGCAACGCCAGGCCGGGCCGCTCCCTTGCGCGGTGCGGTCCGCCTGCCACTGGGCCGGGACATGCCCCACCGGGCTAGGCCACACTCCATCGGGCCGGGATGACCCCCCGCTGGGTCATACCCACCGAAATAGGTCGGGCCGACCCGCCTGTCCACTGGACATGACGGGCTGGGCCCTTTTCACTTAAACGTGAAAAACTGTATGGTCGTGCATCCGATCGACATGCCGTCTATGGAAATAGGATCCTCGTGACAAGACAATCCTTTTTCTATACTCTATGTGAGTTTTGACGACTTTGGAAAATTTCTGGGTTTGGAACGAGCATAAATCCAACCGGGCCCCTAGAACAGAAAATCCTATAACTCTTAGACTGGGTGTCCGATTAACACACCGTCTATTGCGTTGGGTTTATTTTGATGAGATGTTACTTCGGGATACATCAAATCTATACATAGTGATAGTTGATGTATCGACCCCTTGGCTCGAGGAAAATACCCACCCAGAATCGAGCATGTTGTGTGTGGGAACACTAGAGATGGATGCGAGTGCGATGACTATCATACTGGAATCCTCTGTGGGTTCGATGACGACTATTACTATACTGGAATCCTCCTTGGGATAGACAACAATGAATATTGTAATTGTATCCTAAGTGGGTCCGATAGTATGACTTTTGTATTAGTATCATTTGTGGGTCTGATAGAGTAGCTGGTCTAGTATCCTACGTGGGTCCGACACCTTAGCTTGTCTAGTATCCTATGTGGGTCTGACAGCATAGATGAATTAGTGACTACATCCGATCATCTTTATCACTATACGAAAGATGTGTACCTATGTGAGCTGAGTCTTGACATTCCATCATTATCATCGATGTGATTGACTTGATTTCCTATGTGGACTGGGTTGTTCTTGGGCTCAAGAGTTGGATCTGAACTGAGATTGATAACTTAAGTATATGTATGGGGATATACATACATTGTTGTAATGACCCGCCAATTCTCATTGGCTTGAGAACTCATCGAGTCATTACATGGCCTTAAGTGACATCCCCAAGGCGCCAAAGGATGGAAATAAATGAGGAAGGGATTCAAAACGAGTGGGGGACTAGTTACCCTTTAGGAATATACCACAGAGCCAACAAATATAACGAAAAAAATCTACTAAATGATGCATGAAAAAATCTAAGACAACTCAACTATTTATTTTATAAAAAACCAACCAAAATTACCACATCAGAAACCAACAATAAAATATAAGAGTAAAAAGTGGAAAGAAAACACAAAGACTTCAAGAGAACAACCCAACTCCATGCTCCACAATCTCCAAGCTCTAACATCACGAACTAGCCCAAGTATCACGAAGCAGTGCTCTAAAAATTTGAAGATATACCTTTTCCAACATCCTAGTACATGACATCTATAAAAACACCAACTTGACAAAGTAGGGAGTGAGTAATAAAACTCATTTGTTTTTCCCCGATGACTTCCCAAACCATGACTCTTGGATAAAACAAGTTAGCACATATATATAAAAAAATTTATATAAAACAATTATAAAAACAGTTCACAATATAACAAGTTCCATGTACAAGTGATTTTTCCCACAAACCCATCTTTCTCAAGAAAATAAATCAAGAAAAATTTCTAATTCCATTCACATTTCCATTTTTCACATTCGTTCCATTTCAGCAATCCACACAACCAACCATGCATGCAACATGGACATCCCTATACTCGTGAGTGGTGAGTTATCCTCCCACTAAACCATCAATTAGTGGACTACCATGACGTGGGTACTTCAAGACCTTATATGTCCCAACCTATTGATATGGGGACTTCTCGCCGTTATCCATCACATCCCTTTGATGGGGGTACTTCTCCCCCTTATCCATCCCAATGCAAATGAGAACACACCACAACCCATGCAATCCATGCCCAGAACCAAGTGTGTTCAAAACCTTTCAATAAAGCATCACCCTTTTATTGAAAACCCTTTTTCATACAAACTATTTTCCAAATCTAGAAAATCCATATTTTAAAATCACTATTCTAAAATCAAGAAACCAAAACACTTCATATAACCAATATTTCAATTTACACAATTTCATCAAAACCTATAAATCATCACTAAAAAAGATTTATAACTTGTTTTGCACCACAATTTCACAATCAAAACCAAGGAAATAAATCAATTTCAACTATGCTATCAAATTCTATGAATGAAAAATAGAGACTGAATCCACCTACCTGAACAAAAAGGATAAACCAAGCAACGGACGAAGAATGCTCATGAACACTAGGTGAAACCTCCATGATCCCACCTTAGATCTCTTCTCCTAACACAACCAAGACTAAATCACGTCATTTTGGGCAACCACACAATTAGATATAACCATAATGGGAATAGATCTATGAAACTGAGAGAAGATGAGAAGTATATCTAAGTAGATCTATGATACCATTCAAGAACGAAGGAGAGAGATCACATACCTCAAGAATCTGGCTTCGATTCGCCAAAAGAAGCCTTCGGATCACCTCCAGAATGATGGTAGAACCCTACTTGACCTTAGGAGAACCAAAATCCTAATTTAGGGCTACTTAGGAGCTTTAATTAGGCAATTAGAGGGAGAACGAGTAAGATAAACAATTTAAGGATCTAATTTTAAGCGACCACAAGGTTAGTCCACACGGTTTGACAAACCATGCGCTAACCATGCGTTATCTACGGCCTCAGCCCCCATTCTTGCATGGTTTGGTCGCACAGTTAGAAAAACCGTGTGACGGCCGTGTGACTTCCCCTTTGCCTCAAAACATCATTCCAAGATCTCCCGACTCTCCCATTCAACACCCTTAACTTTAAAACCATGAAAATCATCAAGAAAGAGGTTAAATACCAGAATCCATGGGTACTACATTTTTCCCACCATTGGACTTTCCATCCCCGGAAATTAGAAAAAAACGTTTGTTTGAAATAGTTCTGGCCACTGCTCTTTCATTACTTTCTCGTGTTCCCAGGTCTCATCCTGAATCTGACCATGTTTCCACCAAACACACAATTGACCGATGATTTTCCCACGCAAGACATTATCCTACCTATCCACAATCCACACCAGGATATGTACCAAACAAAGCATCTTTCTCTAGGTCAACATGATCCCATCTGATCACATGGTCAGGATCGGGTTGATACTTCTTTAACTGAGATACATGGAACACATTGTGCACCAAACTGAACTATGGTGGTAATGCCAACCGATATGCCACCTCTCCAACCCATTCCAGTATCTCAAAAGGGCCTATATATCTAAGAGTTAACTTTCCCTGCTTTCTGAAACTACATTGTCCAAGTGTTGGAGTGATCCTCAAGAAGACATGATCACCCAAAACTATGACAATGGTCTTCGATGGGGATCTGCATAAGATTTCTGACGAATCAGAGTCATCTCAATCCTCTTCCTAATCAACTGAAACATCTTATTTGTTTCATGGAAAATTCTTGGCCCAACTAGTGAAGTCTCACCTGTTTCTACCCAGCAAAGTGTAGAACGACAAGGACGCCTATACAATGCTTCAATCGGATCCATGTGTATCGAGGATTGATAACTATTATTGTATGAGAACTCCACTAAGGGTATATGATCCTCCCATGAGTCACCACAGTCCATTACACAAGCCCGCAACATGTCTTCCAACGTTTGTATCATCCTCTAAGATTGCCCATCTATCTAAGGATGATACGATGTACTCATCGTCAACTTAGTCCCCAGGGCTTGCTGTAATGATTTCTAGAAACGAGATGTGAACCTCCAATCTATATCTGAGACTATATAAACTGGTACACAATTCCGTTCTACCACTTCTCTGATATCGATTTTTGAATGATCTTCCATGTTATTAGTTTCACGAATCGGGATGAAATGCTCCGACTTGGTTAGACGATCCACTATCACCCAAATGGAATCGTGTTTCTGAACCATTTTTGGACGACCTGTAACAAATTCCTTTGCTATCAGCTCCCATTTCCACACTGGGATAGGGAAAGAGATTAACATGCCAGCTAGTCTCTAATGCTCTTCTTTAACCTACTGTCAAGTTAAGCATCGCGAGGCGAAATCATCCATATTCCTATTCATGTTGCTCCACCAAAACTGCACCTTTAGTGCCTTATACATCTTCTGTGTACCCGTATGTACAACCCATATTAGATAGTGGTAAGCATGAAGAATTTGTTCCTGAAAAACCATGGGTTCAATGATCCTATCTCTATAACACAAGACTGAACTCCCATCTAGCTTCTATCTGTAAATGGTCTACCCACCATTGAGTTTTGAAATCATTGATCCACAGTCTACATAGAATGCATGTGCCTCTATTACTATCTCCACCCAATCAAGAACATGTGTAGATGAAAACAAAACCGCAACATCACCTCAGTTTTCACATTCCACATGCATGCCGGCTAAGACCGACATCAATTTCCATTCGTCTGAAGCTTCCTTTTCCAACTAGGCATACGACTTCCTGCTTAATGCATCAGCCACAGAATTTCCCTTACTTGGTGTATACATTACGTCAAAGTCAAACAATTGATGATACTCCATCCATATCCTCTGCCTCAGATTAAAATCTCACCGTGAGAAAATGTGTTTCATGCTTTTGTGATCCGTAAACACTGTAAATTATTCAACAAAAAGATAATGTCTCCATGTTTTCAAAGCATGGATGATTGCAGATAACTACAAATCATGTGTTTGGTAATTTTTATCATGAACTCTAAAATTCCTTGATCCATAAGCAACCACATGGTCTCCTTGCATGAGAAACCAACCCAAACCTGTTCTCGTAGCATCACAATACACCACGTATCCATGCCCTGATTCTGGAAAGATTAAGATAGGTGCTAATGTAAGGAAAAAATTCAACTCTTGAAATGATCTCTGTCATTCCTCAGTCCATTTAAATGCACTGTTATTCTTTTTCAATGCTATCATAGGCGAAGCTAGTCATGAGAAGTCACAGAAAAAGCAGTAGTATTAACCAGCTAGACCAAGAAAACTTCATATTTCAAAGACATTCTTCGATAGTTTCCATGAAATAACATATTCTATATTTTCAAGATCCACTGAAACACATTTCTCAGGAACAACATGGCCCATAAAATGTACCTCTTGTATCCAAAAATCGTACTTTGATAATTTGGCATACAACTAATGGTCCCTCATGATTTCCAACACTATCACTAAGAATTTCTCATGGTCATCCATTGTTCTTGAATACACAAATATATCATCCACAAACACCACTACAAAAGAATCCATATATTATTGAAATATCATATTCATCAAAGACGTGAAGACTGCTGGTGCATTCATTAGACCAAAAGGCATGATGATATATTTGTAGTGGCCATATCTGCTTCTGAGGGCTGTCTTTGGAATATCCTCCTTCCAAACTCACAACTGGTGATATGCTGACCGCATGTCAATCTTGGAGAACCACTGAGCTCCCCTTAATTGATCAAAAAGGTCATCAATGCATGGAAGTGGATATCAATTCTTTAACGTAACTTGATTAAGTTGACTATAATCCACACATAGCTTTAATGTTCCATATACTTTCTTTATAAACAAAACTATTACTGCCCACAAAGACACGCTTGGCCGAATGAAACCCTTACTTTCCAGCTCCTCTAACTGCACTTTCAATTCCTTTAACTCCGTTGGTTCCATTCTATAAGATGGAAGTGAGATAGTACTAGTCCTAGGAATGATATCAATTGTAAACTCCACTTCTATTACAGGTTGTAATCCTGAGAGTTTTTGAGGAAAAAACTCAAGAAATTGATCCACCATAGTTGGAAAACTATTTTTCACGATCTCTTCCAATGATGCCAAAGTCAACGCTGCCAATTAGTATGAAATTGTTCCCACCATTGGATCCAACAAGCTCTTTACGCCTTTTTTACTATTCTATCTCTTCTAAAGAGATTCTCCATGCCATCCTCAATCGTGAAACTAACTGTTCACCTATAACAGACGATGTGAGCATAAAACCTTGTAAACCAATCTATACCTAGGATTATATCATAGACATCCATCTCCAGCATAGAGAAATCCCATTTCAGTTCATCTCCATAAACAGTTATAACACATGCTCTACACACTAAGGCTTGACATTCCCTTTTACCAAGATGAGTTTGCGATTTCAATAAAGAAGGCATCATTTCCAGTTTTATGTTTTGCAAATCAGAAATATGAGAAGAAAGAAAGGAATGCGATGCTCCAGCTTCAAAAAAAACTTGCATGAGGATATAATTCAAAAGAATTATACCTCTCACCATATATGGTCCATCCATATCATTGATCATCATTTTATCAACTCCATACAATTGTTTAATTACTACATTGTTCTCCATGTTGCCTTGTTGATATTTCCCTGGTTGGGTGGTCATGGTATTCCTGGAATCACCATAACTAGCTCTATTCTGATAGCAAGACTGATTTTTCTGTCCTCGCCATGTTGAATCATAAGTTGCTTGCGACACTTGAGAAGTGTCGCCAACACCTGACCATGGAGCACAACGACAATATCGCTGAAGATGCCCCATATTCTTGCAATTTTGGCATGCTCTCGGTGGTTCTATACATTCTTATTTGATGTGATCAGTCGAACCACAATAATAGAAACCTGCTTTGCTCTAGGGTCATGGATGGAGGTTGACTGATCCCACTGTCTGGTTCTGATTCACATTCCCACTTTGGAAGTAGGTGTCCCTATTCCGCTTGTTTCCATCATTAAATCTCCCAACCGTTCTTGTGGGGTATCATCATGGTTCATCCTATCGATCCCGAGATATCACGTTCAACAACTGTTTCACTGTTCCCCATTTATGTATAATTCGTAATACAAGGCAATGCAATCTTCGATCGAATCTCTTGCCTTAGCCCTGATTCAAAGATGTGTACCTTCAAAGAAGCACTCCCCATAACCTCTGGTGCAAAATAGACTAAATTATTGAACATAGCCGAATACTCTATGATAGAGAGGCTCTCTTGTTTCAAGCTGATGAAGTCTGTCATTTTCTGGATCATTAACGTGTGAGGATATAATTTTTTGTTAAAAATTTCTTCAAAATCCTCCCATGTAATGCCTTCATCAAATTTTAACAACACCGCTAAATCCCACCACTGACGTGATAGATCCTAGAGAATATATGTTTCTAGCTTTAATTTTGTCTCTACCGGTGTGCCAATGAAATCGAAGATATGATTCATCTTGCTTAGCCACTCCTCCGCATTCTCGGGTTCATCATCACCCTGAAATGTGGGTGGATCCTACTTCTAGAACTGAATGGAATGGTCTATATGTTGTGACTCATCCTTCTGATTCCCTATGTCCATAGCCTAGAACGCCTGAACGATACTCTGAACCAGCTCTTGGTTCACATGTGGTTCAGTTGCAATCACATTCTCCGCATCTTCTTCAAGTTGGTTTCTACGACACCTAACAGGTGCCATTTTCTATACAAACAATGTAGGCCGTTAGTCTCACTTCTTAGCAAATGAAGGCTTATCATTTCAATTTCTATCACATAAACTATCACATCATTGTTTTACAACCATCCAACTTATCCACATGTTCAACCATTTTGGAAAACACCCCCATTCTTTTTGAAAATCCATCCATTTTCAAAATATAATAAATATCCAGTTTTCAAAATATTTCATTAGAAAATCAATTTCTGCATTTAAAAAAAATCACCTTTCCCAAAATAATGAATCATTCATCGAAATGAGATATCCCATCCTAGTAGGAAGTCATTACTCTAATGAATTTCATTCTCATCTCATTGGCTAAACCCATGACAATGAGATTTTCAACATTCTAGAAGTATATCCAAAACACTTTTGTACACAACAACCTGGTAACTTTATGTTCAGCATAAACATGTTAGCTATGTCCTTTAATGATATACATTTCAAGTTCCGACAATCCTACTCCTGTCTAAGATGATCACCCAAAGAATATAAAAGAAATAATTTCAACTCCTGGACCAAGAACATCGATGACCACTTGTCAGGAAAGGACCGGACAAGCTGATACCATTTGTAATGTCCTTCCAATTATCATTGGCTTGAGATCTCAATGAGTCATTACATGGCCTTAAGAGACATCCCCAAGGCGCCAAAGGCAGGAAATAAATGCCAAAGGGTTTCAAAACAAGTGGGGGGATGATTTACACATTAGTAATATAACACAGAGCCAACAAACATAACCAAAAAAATCTACTAAATGATTCATGATAAAAGTTAGGACAACTCATCTATTAAATTTATAAAAAACAAACCAACAATACCACAACAAAAAAAACACTAAAACATTAGATTAGACAGCCTAAAGAAAACACAAAGACTAAAAGACAACAACCTAACTCCATCCTCCACAAGCTCCAAGCTCCATCATCATGAACCAGGCCATGTATCACGAAGCATTGCTCTAATCATGTGACTATTTACCTTTTCCAACGTCTCGGTACATGACATCTACAAAAACACCAATGTGAAAAAGCAGGGGGTGAGTAATTAAACTCCGTAGGTGTTCCCCAATGACTTCCCAACCCTTGCCTCTGGGATAAAACATTTTTGTACATTTATATAAAACAATTTACATAAATAAATTCGAAAAACAATACACAATATAAAATGTTCCATGTACAAGCCATTTTTCTCAAGATCCCATATTTCTCAAGAAAATAAATCATGAAAAAATTCCAATTCCATTCACATTTCCATTTGGAACATTCGTTCCATTTCACCAATCCACACAACCAACCATCCATTCAACCTGGACCTCCCTATACTCGCGAGTCACGAGTTATCCTTCCACTAAGCCATCACATAGTGGACTACCTTGACAGGGGTACATTATGACCTTATCCATCCCAACCTATTGATGGGGTGACATCTCGCCCTTATCCATCCAAACCTTTTGATGGGGGGTTCTTCTCACCCTTATCCATCCCAATGCATATGAACACACACCACAACCCAGGCAATCCATTCCCAGAACCATAAGTGTTCAAAAAATTTCAATAAAGCATCACCTTTTTTTGGAAAACCCTTTTTCCAACAAACCATTTACCAAATCCAGAAAATCCATATTTTAAAATAACTATTTTAAAATAAAGAAACCAAAAGACTTTGCAAAAATATTATTTCAATTTCTACAATTTCATCAAAACCCATAAATCATCACTAAAGAAGATTTATAACATCTTTTGCACCACAATTTCACAATCAAAACCAAGCAAATAAATAAATTTGAATTAATCCTTCAAGTTATAAGAAAGATGAATTGAGATTGAAGACACCTACCTCAACAAAAATGTGAAACCATGAAATAGATGAAGAACGCTCAAGAACATCGGGTCAAATCTCCATGAACCCACCATAGATCTCATCTCCTAAAAAAACCAAGAACAATCTCATCATATTTTGCATGAACACACTTAGATCTACCCATAACAGGAATAGTTCTAAGAAACAGAGAGAAGATGATAAGTAGATCTAAGTATATCTAAGAAAACATTCAAGAACATAGGAGAACGATCACATACCTCAAGATTCCGACTTTGATTCGCCAAGAGAAGCCTGTAGATCGACTCCTGAATGATGGGATAACCCTTCTCAACATTAGGAGAACCAAAATCCTGAGTTATGGCCAATTAGGATCTTTAATGAGGCAATTAAAGGCAACACGAGTTAGATCCACAATTTAAGGATCTAATTTTAAGTGACCTCATGGTTAGTCTGCACGGTTTGACAAACCGTGCACTAACCATGTGTTAGCTACTGCCTCTGCCACATTTCTCGCACGGTTTGGCCGCACGGTTAGACAAACAGTGCGTAGACCGTGTAACTCCCCCTTTGCCTCAAAACATCATTCCAAGATCTCCCGACACTCTCATTCAACACCCTTAACATTAAAACCATGAAAACAATCAAGAAAGGGGTTACATAACAAAAACTGGGGGTACTACAGTTGTTTTGGTTGATACTCCCTGATTTTATCTTTTTTATGTGGTTTGTCCTTCGTGGATTCTAGGAGACCTTCGAAGGTCTCGGGGTCCCTACTGAGTATTGTATACTCACCCCTGCATGGGCTGTGCATGCACTTCATTTTGTTGGTGGTAGACGAAGGACATAATTGGTCGATGTGGAGGCTTGTGGAGATGGACGGTACCCATAGGTGGGCCACTTGGTGAGATGTACACAGAGCGGACGGCCGAACACGAGGTGCTGAGAAGGCCATCTGTACCCACCCTTTAGGTGGGAATCTCGGAGGACGACTCAATGGTTGCTGTTTTACTTTATTGTTGTTGTACTAGATTTTCTGTTGAACTATACTTTACTGTTGGGATTGTATTTCCAGCCCCCTTTTCTTTTAGAACTACCTTTTGTATTCAGTATAACTTAGTGCATTCCACTTTTGCGTACTCTTTTGTGTTTGATTACTTTTATAAAGGCAATACCTTCTTTTTTTATCGAGATTTACGCCTTTGGTTCTAGTCGCCAGCCCCTGTCCTATGGAAGGCGGGCTTGGGTAGTCACGTCACGAGCCCAGAGGATGGGTCGTGACAAGAAATTGTGGATAATAATAGAATAAAATCAATATATTTTGGTATGGAAGAGATTATGGGGGTCTTCTTAGAAATACATCCTTGTCTAGATTCTACAAGGGGAAGTGGCTCAAGAACATATGTACAAAGGGGTAATAATTCTAAGAAATGTGTTCTAAGCCTGACTCAGGGTATCCATGTACACAAATATATACCAAACAATACAGCAGGTGTGACATTGTAATGGGAAATTTTAAGAATAAATAATATTTTCTTTAGAAACTAGTGTGACCGATTTAAAAATAAATAAAATAAAATTCTATGATTATGATATTTTCTTTGTATAAATATGTTTTTAGAGAAATTTTCTATAAAAATTTATATATTACAAGTATTTTCTTAAAATGTAGGGTCTAGGTGTTTAGCAGTACTACTAATTCTTAATTTTGAACACAGATATTAAGAATTCTTATTTCTAGGATGAAAAAATTGTGAGGAGAAAATTCTATTGAGGGGGAATAATGATACACCCCCATAATTTTTTTTATTTAAAATAAAAGATTTTATGAAATATAATAATATAAATATAACTGTTTTAAAAAACATACATTAAATAATTATAATTTCAATTTATAGATTTTATTTTAATTTTATATTAATTTTAAAAAAATATTATTTTACAAAATTATTATAATTAAAATAATTATTTAACATGAATATATGTTATTGATTATTTTTTAACAATATTATGTTTATTAGAAGATAATTTAATTAATTTTTTAAGAAAAATATTTAAATTTATTATTATAATAATTTTGATATATATTAAATAATGGTATGAAAACATAAACCATTGACATGACATCTAAGGATTTTATGGTATGTTTATTCATATATAACTAATACGCAATATATAGATTATATACACACAACAATTAGTCTCTACAGAAAAACACTTTTATTTATTATTATCAAAGATATATAGTTATAACATATATGTTGGTCGGAGTGGACACTCAAGAGGGGGTGAATTGACTTCCAATTAAAATTTCTGTTTTAAAACTTTGACTTAAAAACCCCCAAATAAAGTACTGAATTAAACTATAGTGAATTTATATCAAAGTAAAGGTTCTGTTGGGTTCTCAAGGGATTGATTATTTCCCAGTTAATCAAAACAGAAAGGCTGATTAACTTTTGAAACCAACTTACTGATTTACAACTAATATAAACACCTGTGAATTTAATTATCAAAGTGACTTTAAAACAGTTTTGGTTTTAAAGTAGTTTGCAGAGAAATAAAAATAACCTAGAAAATAAATAAGCACAGTAGGTTTAACCAAGAGTTCCTGTATCAAGAGGAGACTTAGCCCTCTTAAAGCTTTATATAAAAGTTATCCACACCCTGGATCAGGGAATACAACCATATACAACTATCTAGGTCCAAGACCTCTACCACTGTTATCTGTGGGAACAAAAACAATAGAAAACCAGCTGTCCAGGTCACACGACCTCTACCACTATCCCAGTGGGAAATAAAAGATGTAAGAGTGTTGAGTTAGGATTTAAAAATCCTCTAGTTAAAGTACAGGAGACAGTGTGTGTGTGTAAAATACAGCAGATAACACACAATGCTCAATATGTAAAAAAGATAAATCACAGAGGCAATGATTTAGAGTTTAGAAATGGCTCTAGTGATTGTAGTGTAGCTCTGGACTTTTTGGATTGACCTGAATTAGTTCTGAGTCCTCTTCTGGTTTTTGTCTGGAAAACAGAGTGTCGTCTGCTTTCTTAACATCCAGGTGTAGAGACAGAGGAGATATTAGTCGATGAAGTTCTTGTGTTATGTTCTCATTCTCAGCTCTTCACTGGTATACAGTAAATGATTTTTTCATATAAGTTCTGTCGTCTCTTTTCATTCATGCTCTGTTGTTCTTCCAGCACACCATGTGTATGTATATCTTTTTGTATTCGTCTATCTCTCATTCTTTGTAGTATCATATCCTTCCTTTATTTAAAGCACATGCTCCGTCAAAATATGATTTACTTTTTGCAAGTACGAGGTACGGTTCCCTGACATCAAACATCACACATTAAATAAATGTCAGTGTGTTAAAATATACCTGATTTGACCATTTTTTAGATTAAACAAAGATAAAGAAATTAAAGCAGTGTCGGGTTCTGTCTCTGGAATGGTAGTTCTTGATATCGGTAGACTTGTGTTCCAGTAGGTGTTTGTATCGGTAGATTTCATTTGTAACGGAAGACTTTGTATCGATAGCTGCAACAGTAGGCTTGATCGCATCAGTAGCGGTGGACTTGTAACGGTAGCTATGGCTCTACCTTGTATCGGTAGCAGTAAGTCCCTATCGGTAGCTTCCTTGAAGTGTCGGTAGACTTTGCATATCAGGGGACTTCAGCATATCAGTAGTGTTCAGCATATCGGTAGCTCTGTATCGGTAGCTGTCGACTTCGATGTAGCAGAAGGCTTGAGTACCGGTGAGCTTGTAACTGTAACTCTATCGGTAGACTTGATGTACTCTATCGGTAGACATTGATGTAGCGGTGAAATTTGAGTAACGGTGAACTTCATATCGGTGAACTCCGTATCGGTATATTTATTCGATATCGGTAGCTTTATTCCAAAATGGTGGCTATTTTTTTGTATCGGTAGCTATAAACTATTTAAGCATTCTATTGGAAGAATGAGTTAGGTCAGAGTACATATATCCAAAAGACTTATATTAATCATAATTGAAAGTAACAACATATAATAAAGCATATTGGAGATGAATCAACCATAATTAAGAAATAAATAAAATATAGTTGGGACTATCAAAATATAGTAAAGCAACTCAATTCCTAGAGGGTTCAACAATCTCCCCCTTTTTGATAATCACAACTTATGCCAAGAAAATTGAAATAGTATCAGAGAAAAAAATACATCCAAAATGATATAAAAAAATAGTATCAGAGGAAACATAATAGATGGAAAAGAACATAAGGTTTCTTTTGTTTAAAAAAATGCCATATTTTTCATGTCTCAGTTTCACATTCCCCCTTTGTGTGTTTCTCCCCCTTTGTTAACTCTTATGTCTCATTTCTTATTTGCTCTCATTTTCTCATGTTCTCATTTTCTCATTTTCTCCCCCTTTGTGAATAACAAAAAGAAGGGTTGCAGAGAAGAGATAAAGATAAGCAGAGAATAAATGAAAATGTAACAGAAACACAGTAAAGTAGATAATGAACAGGAATTTCATTAATATACAAAATATACACTGATAAAATCAGAACAACAAAACAAACAAAAATTGAATCCTATCAAAAATATCTAGAAACACTCAATCCTCCTCTGGAATAGGTGTCATTCCCTTAGGATCTGTAGAGGTTGCAGGTGCAGGGTCAGCAGAGGGTTTAAGAATAGATGAAGGGACAACTGGTGGTTCAGCTACAGAAACTATACAGGATCTGAAATCTGAGCTCCTCTGAGTGATCATTGGTTTCAAGCTCATGATGGCTTGAACTGGAGTCAATTAAGGAGTACTCCCAGAGGTAGAAGCAGGAAGTGCAGGAGGTACAATCACTGGTCTGGCATCCACATGCAGGAAGGGCAGCAACAGGTTTCTGAAATCCATTATAATGCTTCCTCCATTCTCCATTACAGACAGAAAATCATCTCTATTCTCTATAAACTTATCCAAAGAAGGAGTAAGCTCCACGAGCTTACTAACTTATTCCCTGAAGGCTTGGGTAACTGGAGGTAACTTCATTTTTTCCAGCAAGATCTTGAAATGGTTTGTCATTGGTTCTTGGTATAAACCGTTTCAAAATAAGTATCCACCTTATTTTTGATTTCCTCTTGAGAAGCAGTATTTGCCTGCAGGTGATCACGAACAAAACTACCAACTTCCCTAGTTGTAGCAAGGATCTGAGTATCTGATGCACCACTGGGACTGGCCTTAGCCAATTCTTCCTGAACAACAGTGCAGATCTGGTCAAGGTTCACACTGGAGCTAGTTGAGGGAAGAGGTTTCATTGAGAAGGTCATTGTCTCCTTGAAAAATTGAGTCATACTACTAACTACCGTCTGAAAAAGTTCATCTTGACTGTTCAGATGTTCTTTGACTGACATCTTAAAGGTCTCAAAAACTTCCACAAACTGTTTGACCACTTCTTTGATATAAAGAATGTTAGTGTGCACTTGGGTTTGAGAACTGTTCAAGACAGTCAATGAAGCAATTGATTGTCTAAGAGCAACTACAGCTCTTATCCAACTCTCAATCTGAGTGTGGCACACCTTAAGTTCATCTACCATTTCTTTAATAGGACTAGACACACCGCATCCAATGGATAACTCAAGGGATTTATCCACGCTTTTCATCTCTTCAACCATACTTTTCTTCATATATGCCACTGATTCCTTTATTGATTCTTTCAATTCAGCTTTTAAGGACTCAAGGTCCTCCTTGGTTGCCACATTTTCAGCCACAGTGGGTAAGGTAACTGATTCCTTTTGGGTTTGGTCTTCCTCATCTGAATCTCCATAAGAAAGTCCAAGAATCATATATCTGGGATTGGATGTCCAACCTTCAATGTCGTATAACACTGATACTGAGCCAAGATTCTCCCCCTCACATGGAACATTTTCCTGAGGTATCTCTTCCAACTGTTCTTCCTGAGGAAATTCTGAAATTTCCTCTACAACCACAGCAGATTCAATAGCCATTTTTTCTAAGTCATTAATGACTCTCTCATCAATAGGTGATGCTGCTACGTCTTCCGGATCAGGCACTGTCCTGACTGTATTGACTATTAGAGGACTCAAACTGAGCTCTTTTTCAACATTTTCCTCATCATCTGCTTCACCATCAGCCTCCTTTTCTCCATTAACATTATGATCAGATTCGGTTGTCTCATCCTACTCAGAGGTATCCTTGACAACATACTAGCATGCTTCTTCTCCTTCTTCTGTAGTCTCTATATCATTGTCCTTCAAGACAGTTTCTCTCTTTGGTTGTTCTTTTGGAGGGCTAGCTGCTCCATAAGAAATAACTTAATGCACAGGACTAGGGGTAAGTTTGGGTCTCCTCCTTCCTCAACTGAAGTCTCTTCCACCTCAGATTCATCATCACTGTAGACCATTTCTGGCACATTTGGTCCAAGACCGGGATCCCTCACACCCTTTGGTCTAGAAGGATGATCCATAGGAGTATAATTGTCATAGATTTTTCCATCATCATTCACCCATGATTTCTTCCAAGGATTCCAACTGACTTTCATGTATTTACAGACAGTTCTTGTAATACAGAAGTTGTTCTTAATCACTACCAGCTCATCCTGAGGTCTAGCAACCTCTTTCACTTTCAGCATCACAGAAATCAGCATTGAGAAAAACAGAGCATTTGATTTGGACTTCGGTCTAGTCATCTCTTCCACTTGAACCATAATAAATCTACATAGATAGATTCTCACACTGTGCTTCAGCAAATATAACAGATATATGTATTGGAAAATAAAAGTGCAAAATTCTCCTCTTCTCGGACTAACAACATGCTGAATAAATTTAAACAACAGCTTATCTTCTCCTACCATCTCTACAGCAATCACCTTTATAGGGGTCCCATTCCCTGTAAGCTCCAGCAAAGAATATTCATATTGAAACAAATCATGGGTTGAAGGTAATGATTTTGAATAAAACACATAATCTACTTCATGGGGAACTCTTAAGTTCCTAGCCCATTCTACTAAAGTAAAAGATACTTCCTAACCATTTACCACAGAAATCATTCTGCTTTCTTCTTCAGACTTTTCAAAACGAACGAATTCGTAGAACTGTTTCACCAGTCCTAGATAATAAGGATCATGGTTGTTCGCGAAGCATTCTATCCAAACTTGTTCTTCTAATACTCTAAAAAACAAGGACTTGCTCTCCATAAGCCATTATTCTCACACCTCTTTTTCAACAACAGTCTCTCTCCTTGAGAGATGTGGGTTTACTGGATTCCATCGAGCTACACTTCCACTTCCACTGGTAATAGCATTCGATACTTTCTATCTTTTCTCTTGCGGCTCATCACTCCCATATGTGACTTGGGGTCTCTTGACGCGGGCCATTACAGATTTGAGGTTTAGGGTTTTGCGGCTAGAGAGGGTTAGGTTGGAGGGATTTGAACAGACGAGTTCACGGTGAGATTGAGTGAATTTTAGACTCGATTTAATATCATTTAGGATCCATAAAAAATCATAAAAAAATCATATATATAAAAATTGATGACTCGGCTTTAAAGAAGTTTAAAACGGCTGAGATTTACTAGTAAAGTCTCCTAACGGTGAGGTCTTCTGACGGTGAGGTTTCTCTAATGGTGAGGATTTATAACGGTGAGGTCTACTAATGGTGAGGTTTCCTAACGGTGAATATTCTCTAACAGTGAGGTTTCTAACGGTGAGGATTCTCTAACGGTGAGGTTTCTAACGGTGAGGTTTCTCTAACGGTGAGGATAAGTTATCATTCCTAATTCTTTTCTAATGAAACATAATCTTTCTGAACTTAAAGGCTTAGTTAAAATATCATCTTATTGATGTTTAGTTCCTATAAATTCAAGTGTTATATCACCTGTTTGATAATGATTTCTTAAAAAATGGTGTCTAACATCAATGTGTTTTGTTCTAGAGTGGGACACAAGATTCTTAGAGATGTTGATCACACTAGTGTTGTCACAGTTGATTGATACATGTTTAAAAACAAATCCATAGTACAATAAAGTGTGTTTCATCCACATAATATTTGCACAGCAACTACCAGCAGCTATATATTCTGCTTCAGCAGTAGACAATGCAACTGAGTTCTGTTTCTTACTACACCAAGATACTAGGGAATTTCCAAGTAAATGAAACGTTCCAGAAGTACTTTTTATATCTTACTTTCATCCAGAAAAGTCAACATCCGAATAACTTATTGAATCAAATGATTGTTCTTTTGGATAAAAAAAACCCAAATTAGCAGTAATTTTAAGATATTTGAAAATCTTTTTAACAAAAAGTAAGTGTGATTCTTTAGGGTTATCTTGAAATCTAGCACACATACATACACTAAACATAATATCAGGTCGACTAGAAGTAAGATAAAGAAAACTCCCAATCATACCTATGTAATTAGTTTGATCAACTGGTTTACCAGTTTCATCAATATCCAATTTACAGGTGGTACTCATAGGTGTATCACTTCCTTTAATACTATCCAAACCAAAACCTTTTAAAATACCCTTAGTATATTTACTATGATTTAAAATAATACCATCATAGTTTGAAAGATTTGAGATCCAAGAAAGTACTTAAGCTCTCCCATTAAGCTCATTTAAAACTCATTTTGCATAACCTTTGAAAAATCAGTACATAAAGAATTTTTTGAAGATCCAAAAATAATATAATCAACATATATTTGTACTATTAAAATAACTTTTGAAATCCTTTTTATAAAAAGAGTGGGATCAGCTATTCCTTTTTTAAATCCTTTTGAAATAAGAAAGTTTAAAAGTCTTTCATACCAAGCTCTTGGAGCTTGTTTTAAACCAAATAAAGCTTTAGAAAGTTTAAAAACATGATTTTCAAAATGAGGATTTCAAAAACCAGGTGGTTGTTCTACAAAAACATATTCATCAATAAAACCATTTTGAAAAGCACTTTTCACATCCATTTGATAAAACATAAAATTCAGATATGATGCAAAAGAATGTAAGATCCTAATAGTCTCTAATCTAGATACATGTGCAAAGGATTCCTCATTGTTAATTCCTTCTTCATGATTGTAACCTTGTGCGACTAGCCTAGCTTTGTTTCTAATGATGTTTCCAGATTCATCAACTTTGTCTCTAAACACCCATTTTGTGCCTATGGTTATAGTGTCCTTAGGTCTTTCTACTAATTTCCAAACTTTGTTTCTTTCAAATTGATTTAGCTATTCTTGCATAGCCATTACCCAAAATTCATCATTGATAGCATCATTGAAATTTTTAGGTTCTAACTGTGAATGAAAAGCTTGATGTTCAACATGATTTCTTAGAGAAGCTATAGTCTGTGTTCCTCTATCAAGATTTCCTACAACAGCAACTAAAGGATGATTCTTTAGAATTCTAGTTGATCTAGAATAGGTAGGACTAGAGATTTCAGGTTCATCAACAGGTTGGGGTTCAACAGAAGCAGGTTCTGGAAGATTTGCAGAACTTGATGTTTTTACTACAGGTCCACTGTCTTTATCATTAAGGTTCAAAAAAGATAGATCATCTTCAAGATATTCAAGAGAGGTATTAGGTTCATGTGGATCTGTTTCATCAAATTTGATATGAATAGATTCTTCCACACATTTGGTTCTCTTATTGAAAACTCTATAGGCTTTACTAGAAATAGAGTATCCTAGGAAAATTCCTTCATCACTCTTGGATGCAAATTTGTCGAGATTGTCTTTAGTATTAAGAATAAAGACTTTGCAGGAAAAAACATTGATGTAGTTAACCTTAGTTTTCCTATGGTTCTACAAAAGTAAATAGGTAGCTGATATTTATTAAGCATAGTCCTAGCAATTTTTTGCAGGGTTCTATTCCTTCTTTATACTACACCATTTTGTTGGGGTGTCCTAGGGGCGAAGAAATTGTGACTATAGCCCTTATGTGAGAAGTAAGATTCAAACTCATGATTTTCAAACTCACGACCATGATCACTTATAAGTGTTTTAATCTTAATTCCACGAAGATTTTCTACAGACATGGAATATTTAACAAAGCAAGAACATGCTTCACTTTTGTAAGCTAGAATATATACCCCAAGTATATCTAGAAAAGTCATCTACAAGAACATAGACATAGTGATTCCCATTTAAACTAGAAACTCTAGAAGGTCCAAATAAATCCATGTGAACCAACTTGAGAGGTTGAGAAGTTGACACTTTTTTCATTGATTTGAATGAAACTTTATGTTGCTTTCCCTTTTGACAGGGATTAAAAAACTTTGTATGCTGGAAATTCAAGTTTGGGTAGGTCTTTAACTAAGTTCTTCCTAGCATGTTTTCAAAGTGAATGCACATTGTAGTGTCCTAATCTTCTGTGCCAAAGCCAAGACTCTTTATTAAAAGCATTTAATCAAGTAATATTTTCCTTAGCTAATGAATTTAAATCAACAGCATAAACATTTTCATTTCTTAAAGCAGAAAATACTAAAACATTTTTAGAATTAAAAACATTGCAAGAATCATTTTCAAATTTGACATAAAAACCATCATCACATAACTGAGAAATACTTAACAAATTATATTTAAGTACATCAATAAATAAAACGTTGGAAATCAATATTGAGTCATTGTTACCAATCTAGCCTAAGACGGTGATTTTCCCTTTTGAGTTATCACCAAAAGTGACAAAACCTCCATCAACTCTGACTAAGATTTTATAGAATGAGAAGTCTTCTGACATATGTCTTGAACATCCACTGTCCAAATACCGAGTCTTTCTATAGGAGCTCTTTAAGCAGGTTCCCTACAAAACTGATTTAAACAGGAAATGATTTTGGTACCCAGATCTTCTTGGGTCCAGACAGGTTAGCCAATAAAACTTTAGGTACCCATATTTGTCTAATGGGTCTCATAAACATTATAGAATCAACATATTTTGAATGGTAATACTTATTAGATCTGTAACTATGAAAATAACTAGTTGAGAATATAAATGTTTAGAACTAGAACTAGCAGTATTCTGTCCAGATTTAGGAATAAATTTAGTTTTGGTAAAAAAAATTTGTCCAGGTTGGTATCCTATACAAGTAGTGTATCTAGGTGCTATTTGTTTACCTAGAATCTGAGAAAGAGTATCTTTACCATTTGTAAAATTTTAAATGTCTTTCTTGAGTTGTTCATTAGATAATTTCAGTTTAGTATTCTCTTTAAGCAACTGAGCATTATTTTCTATTTCAATATCAAGATCAGATTTATGTTTAACAGTTAAAGCATACCGTTTCTTTAAACCTTTGTATTTATCTTTCAGTTCATTACAAGTTTCTTCTAACATATCACAATATTCAAATAGTTCAGATTTTGACATGTTATCAAAGTCAGAATTATCTCTAGAATAATACGAATCTAAAGCTGGAGTTTCCGATGTTACCTCAGATGTGTTTGTCATAAAACACATGTTTGCCTTATTTCTGTGTTCAGTTTCAGAAATTTTAGATTCACTGGAGGTATCCTCAGAAGCACTCTAAGTAGCCTTCATGGCTTTCTTGTACTTATTGTCCTTGTATTCATACTTATTCTTGTATTTCACCTTTGGACAGTCTGCTTTTATATGACCTTTTCTTTTGCACTCATAGAAGACAACCACATATGTTTTGTCAGATTTCTTCCAATCCTTTTTCCAATGACCCTTGCTGTCATAATTATTTTTGTAATTTTATTTTCTGAAAAACTTTTTCTTCCTATAGAACTTCTTAAACCTTCTGGCAATGTGAGCCATCTCAGCATCACTATCAGAAACACTTTCACTATCTTCATAGCTTGAACTCTCGTTTATAGCTTGATGCTTCTCCTTATCTTTATTCTTTGAAGTTGAAGTCTTGAACCCAACATACATCCTTCTTGGTTCATCATCTTCTACTTTGTTCACCTTAAGTTCTTCTTCATACATCATCAGCTTGCCAATTAATTCCTTGACTGACAGTTCTCCTATATCACATGATTCTCTAATTGAGACAGAAGTTCCTCTCAATATTTCAGGTAGGCAACTCAGAATTCTCATAATTTTTTCCTTTGATGGAACATCCTTTCCCAGAGAGATCATTGTGTTGACAATTTCGTTGAACCTGAGATACATTTCAGAAATTGGTTAATCAGGCATCATCTTAAAATTATCATACTTAATAGTATAAGTGTTCAATTTCATTTCCTTAACATTATTTGTTTCTTCATGAAAAATAGCTAAGGTATCCCAAATTTCATAAGCAGTTTTACAGGAAGATATTCTATTAAATTCCTCATCTTCTAAATCACAATACAAGGCATTCATAGCTTTGCAATTATTATTGTAGGTTGTCTTAGTAGCTTCATTCCAAGTAGATCTAACAGTTGTACGAATTTTATATTCTAATTATATAGTAGTCAAAATATCAAAACCCATGCTCTCTAAATGAATTTTCATCTTGATTTTCCACTGAGAATAGTTAGTACCATTGAAAAATGGTGTTCTATTGGTATCAAAACCTTCAAGTCTATTATCCATGATAGCATACATAAAGAAAAGATTATAAAGTGGTAAAAATTTAGAAATAACAGAAATTTTAAGAGCATTAAAATACAACTAAAATCACAGTTGAAAAACATAGTACAAAATATTTAAAACAATCCTTTGATACCAAATTTTGGTTGGAGTGGACACACAAGAGGGGGGTGAATTGAGTTCCAATTAAAATTTCTGTTTTAAAACATTGTCTTAAAACCCCCCAAATAAAATACTGAATTAAATTGTAGTGAATTTATATCAAAGTAAAGGTTTTGTTGGGTTCTCAAGGGATTTATTATTTCCCAGTTAATCAAAACAGAAAGGTTGATTAACTTTTGAAACCAACATTCTGATTTACAACTCATATAAAAACATTCAAATTTAAATATCAAAGTGACTCTAAAAAATTTTTGGTTTTAAAGTAGTTTGCAGTGGAATAAAAATAACATAGAAAATAAATAAGCACAGCAGGTTTAACCAAGAGGTCCAGTATTAAGCTGAGACTTAGTCCTCCCAAAAAGTTATATAAAAGTGATCCACAACCTGGATCGGGGATTACAACAGTATACAACTATCCAGGTCCAAGACCTCTTCCACTGTTATCTGTGGGAACAGAAACAATAGAAATCCAGCTGCCCAAGTCAGACGACCTCTACCACTATCCCAGTGGGAAATAAAAGATGTAAGAGTTTTGAGTGATGATTTACAAATCCTCTAGTTAATGTACATGAGACAGTGTGTGTGTAAAATACAGTAGATAACACACACTGCTCAATATGTAAAAAGATAAATCACAGAGGCAAAGATTTAGAGTTTAGAAATGGCTCTAGTGATTGTTGTGCAGCTCTGGACTTCTTTGGATTGATCAGAATTAGTTCTGAGTCCTCTTCTAGTTTTTTTCTGGAAAACACAGTGTCGTCTTCTTCCTTGACTTCCAGGTGTAGAGATAGAGGAGATAGTAGTCTATGAAGTTCTTGTGTTATGTTCTCATTCTCAGCTCTTCACTGGTATGCAGTAAATGAGTTCTTCATGTATGTTATGTCTTCTCTTTTCATTCATGCTCTGTTGTTATTCCAGCACACCTTGTGTATGTATATCTCTTTGTATTCATCTATCTCTCGTTCTTTATAGTAGCACATCCTTACTTTATTTAAAGCGCGTGCTCCGGCAAAGGATTATTTACTTTTTGCAGGTACGAGGTACGGTTCCCTGACATCCAACAGCACACATTAAATAAATGTTAGTGTATTACAATATACCTGATATGACCGTTGGTTAGATTAAACAAAGATAAAGAACTTAAATTAGTGTCAGGTTCTGTCTCTAGAACGGTAGTTCTTGATATCGGTAGACTTGTGTTACAGTAGGTGTCTGTATCAGTAGATTTCATTTGTAAAGGTAGACATTGTATCGGTAGCTACAACAGTAGACTTGATCGCATCGGTAGCAGTGGACTTGTAATGGTAGCTGTTTCTCTACCTTGTATTGGTAGCGGTAAGTCCCTATCGGTATCTTCCTTGATTTATCAGTAGACTTTGCGCATCAGTGGACATCAGCATATCGGTGGACTTCAGCATATCGGTTGCTCTGTATTAGTAGCTGTCGACTTCGATGTAGCGGTAGGCTTGAGTACCGATGAGCTTGTAACCGTAACTCTATCGGTAGACTTGATGTACCGTATCGGTAGACTTTGATGTAGCGGTGAACTTTGAGTAATGGTGAACTTCGTATCAGTGAAATTCGTATCGGTAGCTTTATTCGATATCGGTAGCTCTAGTCCATAATGGTGGATGCTGTTCTATATCGGTAGCTATAAACATTGTAAGCAATCTATTGGAAGAATGAGTTTGGTCAGAGTACATATATCCAAAAGACTTATATTATGCATAATTGAAAGTAACAACATATTATAAAGCATATTGGAGATGCATCAACCATAATTAAGATATAAATAAAATATAGTTGGGATTATCAAAATATAGTAAAGAAACTCAATTCCCAGAGGGTTCAACAATATACATTAAACATAATTCTTCCATCACTATGAATTGAATTTCAATAAATAGGCTTATACGATTGCGTTCAGTATTATATTTGGGTTATTATATGAACAATTTATGTTTTGGTGAATTGTAACTTATCTTTATGAAATGTAATGTTATCATTTTGAATATTTAGGTATACTTAGGAATTTTAATATAACACTTATTAATAGTAACCTCACCCAATATAGTATTAATTAAATATAGGCACCTTATAGAAAAAAATATCCTATGTTAATAAATAATGAATAAGTGATGGTATTTTCTTTTGAGAAATTATAAATATTTAACTAAAATTGTATTATTAAAAAAATTTATAAATTAAAATTCATTTTCATAATTTGTATTCCTAAATAAATATTTTTTCCTACGATTTTAGGATAATTTATCATGTCTGTAGAAAAATTTTAGGGTGTTATAAAATCAATTTTACTTTTAAAAGGTATAATTTTGAAGTAAATTATAATTTTAAATAAAATTTAATCTATGATAATTTGAATATTTTTTTGATAAAATGGTGCCCATTTTTATAATCTAAATGTTTAAAATAAAATTGGATGATATTTTTGGATTTTTCGAATATAATTGAATTTATGGTGAATAGTAAAATATAGTAATTTTAAGTATAAATAAATTTTAAGATTAATAAACCATTAAATGCATAATGGATGATGTAATAATACTCAGATTGAACCCACATAAACCTATTACTAGTATTTTCCCCAATAATAAAATAGCCTTTCTTTTCTTGAGTAAAAAAATCAAATAATGAATAAGATATTCAATAATCACTCCTCTCCCCCACTATCAAAATCACCCATCAACCCCCCCCCCCCTCTCCTCAAAACTCTATATTGTGAAGCTACCCAATGTTCTACAAAAATACTCATTCCAATTATAACCCCACATCTAGGATCTCTTGGTGTTTCCAAAATTCCAAAATCCCTTCCCTTATGGTGGTTCTCAAGGTGGATATTCCTAGTGGTAAGCCCTCTTCCTATTTCTTTCATTTTCATTTTCAATTTGTTTTATGTCATTATATTATCCCCAAGTCCTCCTTCCAAATTATTATTATAACTCTATTATAACCTATACACTATAATTATACAATATTAATAGATGATTAATCATCATTCACCACACTGTTTATCTATTTTAATTTAAAAATGAAATCATAGTCCGTGAAGTGCCGATTTATAACCATTATAGACAATGAAAGTAGTTCATTAATTTATCCATAAATTACTATAACGAAAAAATTTATGGTGGAATGAATTTATAATATATTTATTAAAACCAATTTTATATTCTAAATATATTATATATACATAATATTAATTTATATGACAAATCTAGTTTGAAAAAATCAAAATACCATCAAAATAATCTTAATGATTTTTTTAAATTTTTATCAAAAAATATATACCCATTACATGTAACCAAATAATATATAATACCATTTACACATATTTATTATACTTTATAATATATAAATTCAATTATAGAAAAGTATATCTATTCCATATGGACATCCGTATATATAATCAAGAGAATTGATCATGAATATAATTCAGTAAAAACACCAGAACAATATATGTCAATATAATAACTAATAAAAATACCATAAATGAATATAATAAAATTATAATATATTATATACATGTATAAAAATTACTAAATTAAATTACTAATGGTTCTTATTTCAAATTCTTGGACTTTAAGGTCATGCGAAGTACAAATTCAGAAAAAATGTGAAGGTTTTCCCTTATCATTTTCATTTCCTTGGGATATTCCTTACTCGTGATTATTTAGTATGTGTGTTCTATATATACAACCCATTTATATATCATATAATGAATATATTTATTTTAATTTTATTTAATGTATCAATTTATAATTATTAATTTTCTATCATTTTATTTGATTGATTTAAAAGTGGTAAAAGATGTCTACCCAAATGTCTATTTTATTTCTTATTACTCTTATCAATTATTAAATAAATGAAATTCAAATATTAGAATATGTAATCATAATTGTTTTTTTATTAATTTTTAATATATTTGTACTAATTAGTTTCCTTATTTATTTTTTTGGGATGTATATGTTTAAAAATAATATATAAAAAATGATTCATGATATACAAGCCCGTTTTAGACGAACTTTTCAAAATCATAATATTTTAAAATGTACTCTATAAATTATTTTAAGACACCACATCATTTTTAAAATAACTATATTTATTATGGAAAAACATCAATGATTTAATTCTGGTTTTATATAATTCCTCTTCCAAATGAATAGTTTTCTATATAAAATAGTATTTCAATCAATAATTACATGATGATTTTACTAGAGTATTTTCATCTATTTCAAAACTCTTGTGAATTATTATGGGATAAATATTTTATGATATAATCTAAAATATATAATTTAACGGTTTATGAATATTTTTACTTTGTTTGGGAAATCATGAAACCAGTCACCAGATTACTCCAAATTGTTAGTTTTATGTAATATGAATGGGGAAAGTGATTTACACATAACATTTAATTTCAATATGACTATATATATTGTTTAGGCTTTACCACATTCATATTAGAACGTCATATTACTAAGTAAGTGATGGGTGGAGGCTACTATAGACCCTCAATTCATCTATATGTCTTATTAGACATAATATATATGGGTTTGGTGGTGGCCCTTCCCATTAAATAGATTCATGGAATGGTGATTTTAAAATAATAGATTCCTAGAATATAGAAATGATAATAATATATTTTGGCATGAAGAAATGGATGATTCTCAACATGAATACCAGAAGGTATGTATTAGATATACATTATTATGCATTTTCGTAATTCTGAAACGAGTAATTGATATTCTATATGGTTATTCAATTAGTATAATATCAATACTTATGTTTTATTATGGAATTATTTAATTAGATTCTATTCCTGCTCTATTATGCTGAAGTGTATATTTAAAGTCATGTGTTTTTATCTTCTCACAATTCCTAGTATTTATGTTAATGATTACATCCTCTGTATTACACACCATTATTAGTCCTCTGAGTACCCACACTTTTTATGATTTATTTCCCCTAGGTTGCGAAGATTAATATTATGAATTACATGGAGGGATAATTTAAAAGTTATGAATGATTATAATGTAAATGATATAATATTTGTTCCATTCCATTAGTAATGCTGAACTTATGTATGTATCTGGTCTTCCAAAATAAATAAATTATTTGGTCCTTCGGGATTTGATTCCCTTTAATCATACCAAGGAAATATAATGTTGCAATGATTCCCTGATTCTATGGTACTGATGTTACAGGTCTTTCCAACCAATAAAAACTAATCAGAAGTTCCAACTAGGCCGTCACATCAAATAATCCTCTAAACCGTTTAAAAAATATTCTTCTGTTTATAACCTGAAGTCCACACATTCAAAAACAAAATTTATTTTTCAATATGATATAATATGTCTAATGGAAATTTAATAGTATCATTCCAATATATATCATAATAATATTTCAATTTTTTTTAAAAAAAACATGAAACACCAATTCCCCCGGATCTTTTCCACACATTCTTTAACATTTTCAAAACCAAATTAATATTCAAAAACCATTTCCAATTCCAGGTCAATGCACACAACACATGTCAAATGTACCAAATGGGACTTCATGTAATTTAAATAAATCCTTGTATTTCTATAAAATACACTCCACAAGCTAGTATTCTTTTAGTTAACTAATCAATAACATATTGGATTCTTGACACATTAAAATAATCCTATAAATTGTATTTAGTGGAATATTTAAATAAATGGGGAACAAATTCAAGGAGGCACTATCAAATTTACCATGAACCTAGGCAGTTATATATATTTATATATAAATATGACATAAATATAATAATAGACTTAAAAAATATTATACAATCAGGAAACAAAAATTAAAGTCAAGAGTATTGGAAACCTACATCCACATGGGAGAATACCAATTAGGGACAGTTTTGCACTTTAAAAAATAAGGCAGTGACCTTTCCAAACCACCACACACTCACACATAGATACACCTTTATATCTGTATTTCATTTATTCCATAGCATAGATTCCCCAATCTAGGAAGGAATACACCCAAGGGAGGTATATATATATATACGTATGTATGTATGTATGCCCCACCAAGAATGATTAAAACTACCTATAATCGTGTATAGGGACTCAATAGACAAGAATAATAATAATTAAGGTTGTGAATAAAAACCAAGGGTTTAAAATATTACCCCATTTCACAGTGGTGAGGCAAACTGAATCCATCAACATCACCTTTAATGGAGAATTATAGAATATGCAAGAACATGACCGGAAGAGATCATTACATGCTGTAAAAACAAGAGGAATTTTAGAGATCATTGCATCCAAAAACCTAGTGTTTGGTATATCCCATGAGGAAGACATGGAGATGGAAAATTGGCCAAATTGTGGGAGGATAGTGGAGATAAGGGATGACCTCAAGGTTTTGAAAAATAATCTGGGAAGAATCGGGCCAAAATTGTTGGAGAAATGAAGGGCCGAGGGGGGACGTTGTGTGCATGAGTAGGGATTAGATATGGTGGATCATATGAAGGTGAGGGGAGGAGAGAAAGAAGATACGGGAATTAATTAATATATTGTTAAAAAATAATATAAAAATAAAATAAAATTTTATATTTTAAAATACTGGACAACCCACATGGTTTGTGCATGATTTTGAAGACAATGCCCCAACCGTGCACTAGCTAGAGCATAGGCTTGGTACCCTCACATTTTCACATGTAGGAAGTTTCATGGTTGATAATACCATTCTATATCAATGCCAAATGAATCAGTCTAAATTAAAGATCTTCATGCGTGGTTTTGACACAATTACACCTAACTATGTGAATTTGAAGGTTAAAACCCCTCTTCCCTTGAAAATTTAAAAATTTTACTCAGATTATCCAAAAATCATAAATGGGGATAGAAATAATCAAATAATAAAATTATTTAATTTTTTGAGTTTGGGGTGTGATGAAAACCCCTAATTCATAGGGTCAACACTACATACACATATGTTCCATTTAATTATAAATTTACATTTTTCATTTACCCAAAATTTATCCTATGTATGTACAAGTAAATGAAATTTAAATATACAAGTACAATGAAATCACATTAAAAGTTGAAATTGATATTTTATTTAACTGACCTTATATTGAAATCCATTGATGTTATTATGTAATAGGAATCATTGAATTTAAAAAATAGTTACATAATATTCCACTATAAATTAATATTGTAAAAATGAGATGTAAATTTATTTTGATATTATAACTTGTAATGGCCAGGGTTTTTGGGGTCCATTACTTCGTGAAAATCTCAAGTTGGGTTTTCTGGTCTGGGAATCTCGGTGAAATTTGGACTGTAATGGTAGGCCTACTGATAGCCTTACCCTACCGGTAGTAGGCCTACCGGTAGCTCGGTATACCGGTAGCCGCATCCTACTAGTAGCTCTGTCTACCGGTAGAGCGGTCTACCGGTAGAGCGGTCTACCGGTAGTTGCAGCTACCGATATCACTATCAACCAGTAGCTCTGTCTACCGGTGGCTGTAAGCCACCGGTATCTCTCGGATACCGGTCTCTGTCAGCCACCGGTAGCTCTTAGCTACTGGTGGCTCTCGCCTACCTGAACATGGTCTATCCAGTAGGGCTTCCTTTTTTCGCAAATTGGATTTTAAACCCTATTTTGACCCCTTTAAGCATGTTTTAAAGCCCAGTAACGCCCATAAATGTTTTAATTAAATATTTAATGAATTAACCGGGTGTGTGCATCGGTTTAAACCGCCCGGCCATTAATGATGTGTGGGGTGTCTCAACCACGTGGTCAACCCACGACCCCACTCATTACGCGGTTTCACATCCTTATCTCAATCGTCCACGACCTTTATAACCCAAAATGGTTCTCCCTAAGTTTCTTTTCTCGATCACCCTGTGCTAGGAGTACCCTTCATTCAGACAGGCAGCTTTTCGTTTAGATGAGCCGCATCGCTATCTGTGAAGTTCCATGCCTGGGATTAGCGTCGATCGATCATAACAAGTAGGTAATTTCTCCTTCGTCTCTCCCTTTTGTGTATCATGTGGGGTGGGCATGATTTAGATTCTGTAAAATTGGATGAACCAAACCTAAATAAAGATAATGAACAAAATCTATAAAGAACGAAGGGGGTCTGTGATTGATGGAGCTGCTCTGTTTTATGATCTTCTTTTTTGAATTTTGCAGGCTTATGCCTACTGAAAATCATGGCCGTTGGTGGTATATCTCTGTACACTAATGAACCCCTGGTGATGTTTTAAATGGCTTGTTTTGTATTTGTGAAGTCCTTCTGTAAAAATGTTAATGCCTCCCATATTTGTGAAAACTCATACCATTGGTGCTAGTCGCCACCCCGGGGCCTACTGGAGGCGGGACTCAGAGGGTCATTATCTCTCTTTCACCATTGCCATCTCAAGAGGGGCATCTTTGGTGGGAGGGGGTCATGAAAGAATGGTATCAGAGGTTAAGGTTGATAGATAGGATGATCTCTGGAGTCAGGAACAGTGCGGATTGCATGGGATTGTAGGGCAACAGTGTTGGGTGACCTTGGTGCGTGAATTAGGCCAGGGAAGACCTGATAGGACACAGGATTTTAGGGCCCCCATGATCCGAGGCAAGGACTCTGGACCTACCGAACGACCAAAGGAGTCCATGCTGATTGTAGGGTAGAGACCCTAGGAAAGGTACATTCATCATAATGACTTATGTTCTCGTGTTTCTAGGGTATTTTGGGATTTGGAATCAATAAGAAGTTTTAAAAAATTAAATTTTTGAGAACTAAATTCTGCACTACTTGGGCTTATGCATTCCTTTTTTTACCTTAAAGCTATGGAACCTAGGAGGAGACCATGTTTGGTGCGGGAGATTGAGGCCCTGGAGACTACCTTGGCCGATCGGTAGAGAGCTGATCGAGAGGAAGAGGACGACCAGTGGTAGAGGACTCTTCGGGCCTTCCAGCGACAGACCCTTTAGAAGTAAGAGGGAAACACCTCTAAAATGAAGACGGAGAGCTAGATAGAGGAGCTAGTGATAGCCTTTGGCTTGATCCGGGCTCCGACAGAGTATTGGGTTCCTTTGGTCGTCAGCAATATGCGGGGAGCGACACGTCGTTGGTGGACACTGTACCTGGGGGAGAAGAGAGAGGCTGAGGTGGCATGAGATGATTACGAGAGGGAGTTCCAGGCGGAATTCCTCTCTTCGACGACGAAGGCGGAATAGAAGAAGGAGTTACTCTCCCTCTAGCAGGGGAGTATTTAAGTGAGGGATCTAGGAATCATGTTCAAGGACCTCCTACAATTTTTCCCAGACCTCTTTCCCAACGAGGAGTCCCATGAGAGATGTTTAGAGGAGGTTCTCTAACCCTCTCTCCAGTATGTTTTACCCCCTTTACCCTGCCGACGTACTTGGAGGTCCAGAAGAAGGTCAAAGTGGTGGATATGATGCACTCTCTAGGAGGTGTGTCATGATATGGGATCTAGCTGAGACCATCGAAGGGGAAGACCCTCAGCAATAGGCCTCCAGCGTCAGGACCCTCTAGGTTTCGGCTAGCAGGGAGTATGCCGCATCAGTTTTAGTTCTGATCCCCTGGTCCTCACCCTTTTTCGTTGGGCCCAGGACTACAGTGCTACGTATGTGTGAGCTATGGACATCTCCGGAGTCAGTGCCCAAACCGGGTACAATACAGTGGTGGCGGACCGCTCCATCACCCGCCCAACACCAGCTTCTAGCCATGCCTTTCCAGCAGCAGCAGCAGGGGCACCGAGGTCTCGCTCCTCCGAGGGAAGACGTAGGAGGAGGAGTCCGACCTCAGGGAGCCCATTAGGGACCTCAACCGGGGCGTGGTGGGGGAGGTGGCCAACAGCCTGGGGGCAGAAGAGATGGGCATGGACAGTTATACGCCGCAGAGGCAGCAGTTCCAGCAGGGTCGGAGGTTGTTCGAGGTACGATCATTTTGTTCAGTACCCTTGATTATGCCTTGTTCGATATCAGACCGACTTGTTATTTGCATTTCAAGGATGCAGACTAATGATAGGGCCACATCAGTAGGTTAGGGATCTTCTTCTGTTACAGGTACAACCATATGATGTCATCCTAGGCATTTAATGGCTATTATTTGAGTTTTCTATCATCGACTACTTCCGAGGAAGGTTTGTGTTCTCAGAAATGGGCGGCCGGCCTTTTACCTTCACCAGCGAGCGGAGCAGTCAGAAGGGCATCAGGCGAGAGGAACCCCTCCTCTCCTTGTTAGCTGAGCTGTTAGTAGAGTCAGTAGATGCTGAACTGGTGGAGGTTCTAGAGATCATCAGCGAGTTTATGGACATATTTTCTGAGGAGGTGATTACTCTACCCCCTCGACGTGATATCATGTTCAAGATAGATGTGCTTCCTGGTGCTCATCCGATTTCGATGGAACCTTACCGAATGGCACCTTCAGATCTATGGGAGTTGCAGATTCAGATTGACGATCTGATAAAGAGGGGTTATGTTCAACTAACGACATCACCATGGGGTTCTTCAATTTTGTTCTCAAAGAAGGCATATGGTGGTCTCAGGATGTGCATTGACTACAGGAGGCTGAATCAGGTAACGATCAAGAATCGCTACCGCCTTCTGAGGATAGATGACCATTTCGACTAGATGATAGGGGCAGGGTGGTTCTCGATGATCGACCTACGGTCTGGGTATCACCAGTTGAGGGTAAAGGAGAGTGACACCTCGAAGATGTCATTTAGGTGCATATGTGGACACTTCGAGTTCATAGTCATGCCATTCGTCGTTAAAAACGCCATAGCTGTGTTCATGGGGCTTATGAAATATATCTTCCGGGAGTACCTAGATCGGTTCGTAGTCATGTTTATTGACAATATCCTGATCTATTCAAGATCATGGGAGGATCACGCGGAGCACCTGACGACGGTTTTGGAGGTCCTCCAACTGCACCAACTCTATGGTAAGTTGTCGAAATGAATGTTTTGGATGTGAGAAGTGCACTTCCTTGGGCACGTAGTGGCCGTGGAAGTGGTAGCGGTGGACACATCAAAGTTTGAGGTAGTTGTTTCTTGGGAAGCACCCAAGAATGTTGAAGAGGTTCGCAGTTTCCTCGGGCTGGCGAGTTACTATCAGAGGTTCGTACCCAACTTCTCCCGAGTTGCTACTCCTTTGACATCCATGACAAAGAAAGACCAGGTTTTCATGTGGAGTGAGCAGTGCAAGTCAGCCTTCAGCTATCTAAAGTAGAAGTTGGTTAGTGCCCCAGTGCTGAGATTACCAGAAGAAGGGGCAGCGTATGAGGTGTTCTGTGATGCTTCAGGACATGACATGAGATGTGTGTTGATGAAGCGACAAGGGGTGATCTCTTATGGGTCTCGACAACTATTATCTCTTTAGTGTAACTATGCCACCCCCGACCTAGAGCTTGCAGCGGTCGTTTTTTCACTGAAGTTAATGCGGAACTACCTCATCGGAGAACATTTTGTGGTCTTCACATATCACAAACGCTTGAGGTATATCTTCTCCCAGCGGGACCTAAACTTGCGGCAACGGTGGTGGATGGAGTTCTTACAAGATTACAACTTCAATATCTCCTACACTTCAGGTAAGGAGAATGTAGCGGCTGATTCCTTGAGCAGGAGGACGCAGAAGGATGCGGCTGAGATTCGGCAGACACCTATAAGGAAATGGAGGAGTTGGCTGCCATACACCTGGATGCGAGGATGGATAGCGGTAGAGGTTTCCTTTATCATATGAGAGTGCCGTCATATATTTTTCAGCAAGTGGAGGAGTCTCAGTGGGGAGAACCAAAGTGCGATGTAATCCATGACCGAGTTGTCCATAGTAATGCTCCAGAAGGATGGACGGAGGATGGTCAACACCAGATGTCTTTCCAGGGGATGTTGTTTTTCCCAGAGGCGATGCACGGCTAGGTTCTTAGTGAGTTCCAAAACTCACCCCTAGTGGTACACCCAGGAGTTTCCAAGATATACTAGGGCATGAGGAGAGAGTTCTAGTGGCCCGAAGTAAAGCGAGCAGTGGTAGAGTTTGTGGCCATGTTCCTAGTATGTCAGCAGGTGAAGGATGAACACCACGTTCCAGGTGGCCAACTGCAGTCTCTAGATGTTCCCGAGTGGAAGCTGGATGACATCTAGATGGATTTCTTCACGGGACTAGCCATGGTCCAAGGGGGATACAACTCCATCTGGGTGGTAGTGGACTGGTTGAAGAAATTGGCTCACTTTCTGGCGATCAAGGAATCAGGTGCAGTGGTTGCTTTGGCACAAAAGTACATGGATGAGGTGGTGTAGTTTCATGGATTTCCTAGGTCTATAGTCTCGGATAGGGATGCATGGTTTACCTCGCAAGTTTGGAGAGGATTTCAGCATGCTTTTGGCACCCAGCTTCATCTTAGCACTACTTTCCATCCCCAGACAGATGGACAGAAAGAGCGCACCATCCAGACATTAGAGGATATGCTGGAGGCATGTGTTCTAGACTCAGGAGGATCATGGGTGCGACACATTCTTCTGGTAGATTTATCCTAATATAATAGCTATCACTCTACCATTTTTATGGCCCTGTTTGAAGAATTGTATGGGAGGCCATGCCGCTCACGTGTGTGTTGGACCGAAGTCGGAGAGGCATGCTTCCTTGCCCTAGAGGTGGTGCAGAGCACGAAGGAGAAGGTTCAGCTTATACATGAAAGGATGAAGGCGGCCCAGGACCAACAGAAGTCATATGCTAATACTAGGAGGAGGCCCTTGGAGTTTTAGTTTGGAGACCACATGTTCTTGAATGTCTCCCCTCGGCGTAGACAACATAGGTCCGACAAATGGAGTAATCTTTCTCCCAGGTTCATCGGACCCTTCGAAGTGTTGCGGAAGGTCGGTGAATTGGATTATTAGCTAGCACTACCACTTCCGCTACTGAGGATACATGATGTATTCCATGTGTCCCAGCTTCGTTGTTACATGCATGATGATTCACACGTCCTTAGCTGGGGAGAGTAGCACATCGAGGATGACGTGACTTTTTTAGAGAGACCAATGATGATCGAGGATCACAAGGAGAAGGTGCTACGTGGGCGAACCATTCCCTTGATTCGTGTGTTATGGAGACATGGTGGGCTTGGGGAGAGTACATGGGAGAGGGAAGCACAAATGTGTGCCCATTACCCAGAGTTGTATTGACTTTTGTACATTTCGATTTATAGCTGTTGTGGTGGAACATTTTACCATGTTGGCTATGAAATACTGGTTTTATTTCCTTTGAATGTGTGTGAGAAGTCCTGGCTATGGGGAGGGGAGGACCTGACCCCTAATCAAGACGTATCAAGGTGGATGCGATTAAACTCGTGCGAGCGAGTCAGTGCCGCCCAAATAAGATAGTATCTTGACATGGGGAAGGAAAATCCCTAACCCACATGGTTGGGCAGTTTGACTTGGTATGATGCATGGTTCTTGACAGGAAAGTGTTCTTAGTTGACAATGAGGTTCACTCTTAAGAGGTATCTTTCGAGGTGCTTGTTCGGACCCTCTCTTCCTTCTGGTTTGTTTTGATTCTCAAGGACGAGAATTGTTTAAGAGGTATCTTTCGATATGGTTGTTCGGACCCTCTCATCCTTCTGGGTTTTTTTGACTATCGAGGATGAGAATCATTTAAGAGGTATCTGATGTAATGGAACAGGTTTTTGGGTTCCATTACTTGTGTGAAAATATGAAGTTGGGTTTTCTAGTCTGGGAATCTCCATGAAGTTTGGCCTCTAATGGTAGGCCTACCGGATGCTCGGTGTACTGATAGCCGCAGCCTGCCGATACCTCTTTCTACCGGTAGCTTGGTCTACCGGTAGCTGCAGCTACCGATAGCTCTGTCTACCGGTAGCTCAATCTACCAGTGGCTATAGCTTACCGGTAGCTTGGCTACAGGTAGCTGTTAGCCACCATTAGATCTCGGCTACTAGTCACTGTCAGCCACCGGTAGCTCTCAGCTACCGACGCCTCTCGCCTATCCCCATGGGGTCTTTCCAGTAGCGCCTTCTTTTTGCTCAAATTTGGTTTTAAGCCCTATTTTGACCCCTTTAAGTGTGTTTTAAAGCCTGGTAACACCCATAAATGTTTTAATTAAATATTTCATGAATTAATCGGGTGTGTGCGTCAGTTTAAACTGCCCAACCATTAATGACGTGTGGGGTGTCTCAACAGCGTGGTCAACCCACAAACCCGCTCATTATGCGGTTTCACGTCCATATCTCAAAAGTCCCAAGCCTTTATAAAACAAAAAGTGTTCTCCCTAAGTATCTTATCTCAATCACCCTGTTTTATGTGTACCCTTTGTTCAGATGAGAAGTTTTTATTCTGACGAGCCACATCGCTATCCGTGAATTTCCACACCCGGGCATAGCGTCGATCATTGATAACATGTAGGGAATTTCTCCTTCATCTCTCACTTTTGTGTGTCATGCGGGGTGGGCATGCTTTAGATTCTGTAGAATTGGATGAACCAAACCTAAATAAAAATAAGGAATATATTCTATAAAGATCCTAGGAGGGGCTGTGATTGATGACACTGCTCTGTTTAATGATCTTATTTTTCGAAGTTTGATGTCTTACGCCTACTGAAAATCATGGTCGTTGGTGGTATTTCTATTTTCACTAATAAACCCCTGGTGATGTTTTAAATGGCATGTTTTTTAGTTGTGAACACATACTATAAAAAGGGTAATACCTCCCATATTTTTGAAAACTCAAACCCTTGGTTCTAATCGCTACCCCGAGGCCTACTGGAGGCGAGACTCTGGGGGTCATTATCTCTCTTTTACCATTTCCAGCTCAGGAGGTGCATCTTTGGTGGGAGGGGTCATGATAGAACTAACTAACCATTATAATAGTATATGTAACTAATAATTTTTTTTATAAATATGACATGTAACTCCTACATGCATTTTATAACACCAGTTCCAAAACCCTCTTTCCATTGCATTAATGTTATAAAATTACAAAAATAATATATCCCAAATGATGCATGTCACTAAATTTGAAATTGTTTGATAGTAAAATAAAATAAATAAATAAATAAGAACTCTAGAAACATCGAAGTTATGGTTATGAGTGTGAAATAATCCATGGAATGTGTAATATAATATTTCCTAAAAACCCAATAACACTTCTCTAACTGACTATAGTAGTTAGATAAATTAAAAAGAAATAATACCAATTTTTGATGTCATCACATAGTTCACAGCCACTGAAAAATGCACATGCATTAGAATCCACCACATATACTCATGAATTCTTCATTATAATCAAGAGGCCACAAACAAGATGTATGGCTATAAGGTGGTATGAATGGGAGAATAGACCACCATATTAGACAAAAAGATAAATAGTTATAATATCAATCAGAAAATTCTGGATAAAACAATAAAAAATAATGATAAGTTTTTATAAATAATCACAACACATACTGCATCAAAATGATCTGTCAAAAAAATTAATATGTCATACATATAAGATAGTTCATATACACTAATATCTTATAAATTGAAAAACTTGTATACTTTAATACTCCCCCACAAGGAGTCGTAATTATTATAATAGTCCAAAAATGTAATGCGCTATCCTTAATTTCTTAATATATAATAAGTTATATGGTGATTTCCCATGACCTGACCAATAACCATGATGTTTTCTTATTTACTAAATTTTGGATTGATATGGGTGTGAATAAAACTCAATAAGGCACCACCAATGAATTCTATCCGAATATCCATCCTAAGGAATAATTTAATTCTAAAGTTAATTATAAATAATGGAACAAATTATGCCATTTGTATTTGTAAATTGTATCTCAAGTAATCCCAACTGAATATGTATATCATATCTAAAAAATTAAACTATTTTTTTATATTTAATTAATGCTAATTTAAACCAATGAATAGTCGAAAAAGTATCAGCAATAGCCCAAGGGTTTTCCCAAAATTAAATAAAATCCATTTTTCATATTGAATCAAATTGAATATTCCCCATAATGTTCCTTAAAAAATTATCATATAGAATTAAAGTGTGATTCCCAAAATTCATATTATCCATTTTTCATCATAAATTTATTGTGGATCTCCCCAATTTATTCCAAACCTATAATGAAAATTATATACTATAGAAATTAAATAAACCATTTGTTATATTAATTTTCAATGAATCATTCATAATCTATATATATATATGGTCCAAATGCATGTTCTGGTACTATTTTTATGCTAATTATTTCTCCACTATATATTCTTGAGAATAAAAATTCTATATAATTAATTTGATAATTTTTTTATGAATTCAATATCATGGGTTTGGGGTATAATTTTCTATCATGGAAATGTCTTATTAATGGCCTATGGATTGGTTAAATTTCTTGGTGGAATGCCAAAAAAGTTTAGTAATAATATTTTATTCAATAACATGTTTTTTCAACATGGCCACACAAAAAACTTCAAAAAATGTGTAATATTTTAATGGATGGCCTAAAAAACTAAATTAAATTCATTGATGTTTATCGATTAGATAATTTTCCTTCATTTATTATAAAATTGAATCAAATGAATAAACATAATAAATAAATTAAAACATGATAAAATGGTGTGATTCTAATAGAGAGTGAAATCAAAAAACAAAGGAAGAGATCATAATGATAGTCTTACAACTACATCTCTAGAGGTGAATGAGACAAAAAATCACCATGAAATGATAGTGACGTCACAACCAAATAGAGGATGTTGAAGATAGGGTTTCATATACTAAGGCTAGTGAAAATGATATAGTGAAATGAGATGTTTATTTAATTTAATTTATTTTAGAAAAAATTCATCTTTCCAAAATTTTAATGCATTATAATTTATACATGGAGTGGTTACACAATTGGGAAAATCATTAGTTAACCATGTAGTAATCACTGTCTTTGGAACATTAACTCACCTAATTGGATCATAGAGAGATATAGACCATGATCCAACAATTGGAATTTACTCTAAAATTTTATATACATCACACATGGTTTCCCTACTGTTTTAAATGCTTTATGAAACCACTTGAAATTATATCATCCCTGCATAGTTAGGGACTAATGTTTGTACAAATGATAAACCTTGGAAAATAATTCATCTGTCCACATTTTTTGGCCACCAACTAACAAAATTTTATTAATAATATTCATAATTCCCAAAGACACATTCATGAAACATTTTCGTTGAAAATAAATTGCACTAGATAGAATATTAAATAGAAAATAAACTAAAAACTATCAATGGTTTCTTGAATATTGAGTGACTCTATAAACTTTTTTGGTCATAGGTAAATTAATTTGTACTTTTATGTGAAAAAATAGAAACAAAATCACTTTTTTAGGGAAATCCATGAAAAATGGTTTGTATTTTGATGGTTCATACATGATTACATACTTTAAATATTTTTGGATGAGGATTCACAGATATAAAATGTCTCACCCTTCAACATTAAAACTACTTTTTGATGAAATATGATGATAAATGTGGAGTAAACACTTTTATAAAAGATATTACTATATAATCCTAGACAACCATTAATATTAATGGATCTTCCACTATACCATTATGTGATATAGTCCATGGTGGTATATTCTTTACATATTTCGTGTCTTTGAAGTGATTATTTTCTAATTTTTTTGGATATCATCAGTACATGAAGATGAGTTGTTCTTTTATGCATGATTTGGATTTCTCTAATACATTCACATAGTGAATGTTAGGGTTAAATAGTGACTCCATGGTAGTTATGGATATTATAAATTAGAGAATGTGGATTGATCTATGGTGGATACTCTATAAAAGTTTATTTTTGTTCAAACTCATTTGTACATTAAATTATACTGACACATATTTATTGAGAGTAAATCCATGGGGATAACACACTTAAGTATTATATGGTTAATGAAGAGACTATTTTAAGGAAATTTGGAAATATCTTTTTATGTATCACTATTGTGGATCCTAATATGGTTGTTGTCTTATGCATGAGTTTTTAACCATTTTATGTAATTCTATGTACTTTTATTAAATAATATTATATTTGAATGGGTTCATTTGGGCCCATATCATTTTCCAAGAAATAAAAAATATTTTAATAATTTCACAAAAATCTAATAAAAATAACAATGATAGATATATTTAAATAGATAATCAACATCGAAATAGTTTATTTTAAAAATGTTTTAAATATTAGTAGGTTTGCTAACTAACCCCATAAAAAAATTTATAAATATAATGGGTGTTATATGAGTGAATACATTTTGTTTTAATGGCTTAAACAAACATGAAAAAACAAATTAGAAAAACTATTTGAAAATGAATGAGATTAAATATTTTAGCATTCAGGAACCAATCAATTTATTATATTTTATTTTTAATAATCCTTCAACTAGTTTTGACGTGTGTTCATGACATAATATATTCACCAGTGTTGTTGAACGATTATATGTTATCAAAATTTGAACCCTCATCTATTCATATATGTGCATTTTATAACCAAAAATACCACATTCAATCATAAATTCCTCAAAATTATCCAACACTATTTTTAATAATTTTTTAAAATAGTAATAGAGTAAATGCATTGTAAATTTTATATTAATTAATTTTTTCATATTTTTAAGAAATATATATTGATATAAAATTATTTATAGTATAAAATTTAAATTAATATACTATAAAATATAATTTTATTTAAAATTATAATATTATGTAAATATAAATTCTTTACGAAATTTCAAAAATAGAAAAATTATGTATAAATATATATTAACATAGTTTTTATTAAATTTTTAGGAAAATTATTATATTTAAAAATTAATATAAAAAAATTATTCAATAATGAGGAAATTTTATGACTCTTTTTAAAATAATAAATAATAAATATTATTAATAAATAGATTAATACGTTAATAAAAATCATGTTAAAATTTAAACTATTTAGAGAGATAAATATATTTTAATAGATGATATTTATTTTTCTAAAATAATAAAAACTAGTAATCTAATATATATATTATAATTTTAATTAATTTTTAAAATAATTATAATTTTTAAAATATTTGTATAGAAAAAAATTTTATATAGTGAAAAGACCGTTGCATCTGAACTGGGTAAAAATTCATTTTTTTAAAATTCCATTTAATTTTGTATTCATTTTTATAAAAATTCATTGTGATTATGTTTTGTGTTTTGGGATATTTTAAATGTGTTTATATTGTTCTTGGGTAAATTCTCTAGGAGTTTTTCAAATGGCTGGATGGGTTTCAAGAGCACCAAGCTTAGTAGTGGTGTACACACATGCTATGTATGGTTAGTCAAACATTGTGGGTCAGCCATGTTTGATTAAACGGTTTTCCACAAGTGGAAGCACACTCTGTGCATGGTCTATCAGAACGTGTGAGTCAAAACATAGAGCTTACCATGTTTTATTTTTTGCATTAATTTTTTTAATAAAATTTAGTTGAAATAAATTTCATAAAAAAAGCCGAATTGGTGATTTTAGTTAATTGAATTAGCGGTTATGAGGAATTTTATAAATTGACGTGATATTGGGTTTTAATTAATTAATTTTATTTAGAGAGAATTTAATTAAATAATGTTGAATTAGAGAAATTTTTTAAAGAAATTTTTTTGAAGGAATTTATTTAAATAAAGTGAAATGTGGGTTTTATTTAATTAAATTAATGATTAAATAGTTTAATTAAATGATGATTATTTCGTGTATTTATTTTAAAAAATTATGTTGAAAATAATATAATTAAATAACTTTAAATGTGGGTTTTATTTAATTAAATTAATGTAGATATAAATTAATTAAATGACATCGAGATGGAGAATGGAGAATTCAATAAATTAAATTGTGCTGAAGATATTTAATATAATGTGAGGTAAATTGTGGAACAGATTTTATTCAATTATATTGAGATAAATTATATAAATGAATTTGACATGGAGAAGTTATTTATTTATGTTTAGAATAAATTACATAAAATTATTTTAAATGATGATGAATTGCAGTCATTATTTAATTACATTGAGTTGAGATGAAATTAATTAAATGAGTTATAAATGAGGAGTTGGTGGTTAACAATGAAGGGTAATTTAATATGGTAATATTAAATGATTTGGAAATTCGGAGTTGATGATTCATTTAATTAAATTAATGCTAATGTGAAATTTAATTAATTAATATGAAATGGAGGTTTTATTTAACTAAAATAAATGTTATGTAAAATTATTTATTCATTCGGAAATGGGGGTTATTATTTAAATAAAATTATGATGAGAGAATTTAATTAAATAATTTTTCTGAGATGAGAATATTAATTTAATTAAGTTTTGTTCACATATTTTAATTAAATAACATGAATTGTAGAAATTATTTAATTAAATTTAACAGGAATGAATTTAATTAAATGATGACAATGGGGTGTTGGGTATTTTTAATTGAATTTTTCATGAATATTGAATTAAATGACATTGATTTATGGAATTTATTTAATTAAATTTAGTTTAATATAATTTAATTGAATGATGTGTAAATGAGGTGTAAATGAGGATTTTGGTTTTTATAAAAACAAATTGATTTATTTATACTATAATAATAATAATATATGTGTTAAAATTATTATTTTATTAATTATAACAATTATTAGAAGGGAAATAATGAGGGGGAGGTGCACATCCTAGGTGAGGCGCGACCAACCCCTTGACTCTCATATGGGTGGCGCACAACACATCCTCTCGGCTACCTCCGAACATGTCGGATCATGGTGATCTCTTTATAGAAGTAGTCCATCGTGGATAGGTGATCCCTTCTATATGATTTTAATTGTTCGCATTGGATTTTTAGACTCGCCTTCACCAGTGACGCACCTAAGGGTTGCACACCACTCGTTCTCCGATCTCCCTCTCCGCACAAAGGATCATGGTGGTCTCTTCATGGAAGTTGTCCATCACGGCACGGTGAGTACTTCTCAATGCTTTCAAATGTTTGCATCAGCTGTTTCGACTTGCTGTTACCCACAACCCACCCATGGTGCAACACCCATGGGTGGCCAACCACCCCTCCTCTCTATTTCGTTTCGCGTGACTATCTCTTTTAGGTTCATTAATGAAAGTTGATTTCATCAGCGAGGTGATTCCTTCTCCTTGCATTTCATTGTTCACTTCGGCTATTTCATCTTTGAGTTGAAATATCCCCCATCGGAAAAACTCTCTATATTAGTTAAATTCAAAAAAATTCATTTCTTAATGTTCTAGGTGGTGCCTAAGATGTCTTGGGACACAATGGTTCTAATTATGATGACTTCCACTAAAGGCGAAGTAGCTCATCTCAATTTGGTTCACCGATGTTATTCACATTTTGGATATATACCAGATAATTAATTTCTTACACCTTGAATTATATCATTATATTTGTTTTGTGTTGTTGTTACTTTTTTGGGGTTTTACTTGAGGAAGGGTTCTCGACTTTACCTAGTCAATAAAATTAATTTTATAAAACTTACTAGTTTTTATAAAGTTGAGTACAATGCTTGGATAAATTTTCAATTAGTAAGATGAGATAATTAATTGTGAATTAATTGTTTTATTTGAGGTTTTTATTGAGATAATTATTCGGGATTATAATTATGTGATACTAAATTGGTTATGATGAGATAAATAATCATGGATTAATTATATTCTTTGAGATAAAGATTATAAAGGGATTAATTATTAGATATTAAATTGGGTAAGATGAGGTAATTAATTATCAATAAATAATGTACATTGAAATAATAATTATTGCGGGATTAATCATCAGATATTAATTTTTTTGTTGAGCTAATTAATTATGAATTAATAATGTTCATTAAGAAGATAATTAATTAGAAGATTATTTACGAGATATTATATTTGTTAAGTAGAGATAATTAATTATGAATTAATTATGTGTATTAAGATAATAATTTACTAGCAATTAATAAAGATATATTAAGTTAGTAATGATGAGATAGTTTATTATGAATTAATTATGAGCTTTGAGATAATAATTTTCAGGGGATTAATTATGAGTTATTTAATTGCATATGTTGAGAAAATTATTTATGAATTAATTATGTGTTATGATATTATAATATAAAAAAATAATCATGTAATTAATAATGATATTTTGTTTTGCAGCTAAGCAGAGATAATTAGTTTCTTAATTAATTGCATGATATAAAAACGGTTGCATAAAGATAATTAATTTATTAATTAATTATGTTATAATGTCCTGGTTTACTTATGACTACTTCATTGTTGAATTAAGAAGGGTAATTGTTGTGATAATATAATTGTTGAGTTAACTAAATGAATTATTGAGTTTAACTAATGGATGAATTAGTAATGTGGTTTATGATTACAATTAATTGATGAATTATTTATCTAATGAAGCATTTAATGGTAACATTGACATTCATGGGTTCATTAGTATGAAATGGTAACGTGTTCATTCATTGGTGCATGAGTCTATAATGGTATCATAAAAACTCATGGGTTACAGAGTATGGAATAGTGACATGGACATTCATGGGTGTGTGAGTATGGAATGGTAACCTGGATATTCAGTGTTGCGTTAGTATGGAATGGTAACATTGAAATTCATGGGTGTGTGAGTATATAATGGAATCATGGTAATTAATGGTGAGTGATTTTATAATGGTACCTTGGAAATTCTTGGGTGTGTGAATATGGATTGGTAACATGGACATTCAAGAGAGCCTGAGAATTGGATGATAACATGGAAATTCATGTCTGTTTGAGTAATGGAATGATAATGTCATTAAAATTAGTGATATTTAAGAATGGAAACATGATTTTCTCTTTTTTGTGGTTAAAAATAATATTAAATAATGTTATAAACATTTCATCAAAAACACACACATACATAAATTGATTCTTTTATAGAATCTTTTTCTGGTTTTGGACTGAAGCAGGTATCTTTGTCTGTTGTCCCTTTTGAACCACGTTGTGCTTTTGATTATTTTTCAGTTCTTCTATTTCCTATTTATATCAAACCACTATTTTATTATATAGAATTATCCTCATTAAGATAGAAAACCTATGGTCCCGGACTAATAACATGAATATCTCCCACACCACTCGGTTCTCCATTTTATTGATATACATAAGTAGAAAATCTAGTTTGTAGGATAATGGACCTTTTCTTGTGGTTATTAAATATAAATTGTATTTAGTAGGTAAGGACTAATAGGGAGCTCAAGATGATCTTGTTGGTCACCCTTAGAGATGTGATAATTTTCATTACTTAGCTATTGGAATGTAAATCATGAGGTTTTTTCACTACCATCATATATGTATGATCATGACAAGCATGAATTGTAAAAACTAACATTGGCCCTTTTCATTACTCAGTTGATTATTGTAATATATTTTCTTCTGATGTTGTTTCAGTTTATTATCTATTTCTACTCTGCACTCTGAATATGAGGGTATAGTCTTCCCACTGACTATCCATAAACTCTCAGTGCTAGTTGGCAGCCTTTGTGTATAAGGAGACGTGATTGAGGTCATGTGGAGATTGTACCGACTATCGATTCAAGGGAAAGCTGGGTCGAGACGTTACATGGTGGTATTAGAGGGTTCAATTTTCTTTCTTTTTTAATTTTCGGAATGGTATATAGGACAATACAAATGTATTGGAACTCTATAAATAGTTGTTTGTGGGACTGATCAATGCATGAACTGGAAATGACCAAGTGTCGAGGGATGTGAATTGATTTTTATACTATTTGTGGTTACTGTAGATCTGATTTCACCACGAGTGACCAGTGTATTTTCCACTACTTATTGATTTTGAGAATACTAAAATTGTACATAGCCTAATATGGTATGTAAATTTCATTAAATTCCTCATATTATGGACAATAGGATTCACATTCCATTTATATAATATTTTATGTAGTTTCATTTGTAGGACCCTTATTAATTATGATCATGTCACTAGGGTGGAATTCCATGTTTTTATCAACATTATAATTCATAATGGTATAACATGTTTAAATGATTAGAAACCATGTTACGTGTGTTATTATCATGTTTTGTTGTTGTTCCATGCTTTTATGTTGTATAATGTTGTTGTGTTACTACTTATGATAACATTCTAGAGGTGGTGTGTTGTGTAAATTGATGAATCATTAGAAAATTGAATAATTGTATTTAAAAAATTATACAATTTCAGTTGTAAGGTTTATGGGAGGCTTATAAGTAGAAAATGGTAACCCATGTAATCAAATGATTAAAAAAGAGTTAATAATGTTAAACATATTAAAATTAAATTTCCTGTGAAATATGGTTGACAAATTCCAGACTTAGGTGTATGAGCTCTTTATAAATTGGAAGAAGACCACCCATTTCACTGACCCTGGAATGAAAAAAATGTTTTAGAAAATGTTTATAAACACAATTTATTGAGTTTTTTTAAATGACCTATTGTGCAGTTAATTTTTATAGATCCATGATTAGAATAAATGGGACCCTTAGAGGTATTCTATCTGATAAAATGGTATTTAGATACAAAATATCAGTTTTAAAATGAAATGACACTCAATGTTAAATTCTTAAATAGTGAGTTTTCTTTATTTTTGCAATGTGTTTTTGATGTTGGTATCATTACTGTTCTGTTTTCCTTAGTAATACTTCTTTGGTTTTATAGAATTTATCCTTTTTGTGGGATTGTCATTTTATGTGGACTCCTGATATGAGAATAAGCATTGGAGAATTCTTGGTTATGTTGTTCAGACATGCCTCAAACAGGGTCAACCATTAAAGACGTCCTTGGGTATCTACAGAGTAGAGATAATGTGTATTTAAGGTATGATCATCCCACTACATGGGATGAATTTTTGGGACTTGGGTTTTATGACATGCTAGTCAGATTAAATTTTCAGTTTCATGCGAGATGTTTATGTGGTGATAATGTTTTCAAGAAATGTCACACATTTGATTTAGGTGTTTCTGAAATAGCATGATTGGGAGTATCTAGTCATTTCGTTCCACGACAGGGACTATCCTTAGTTTGGTATTCAATTTTGTTGGGGGAACAATTTTTTTGTGAAAAATCCATATGATGACTTGTCATTTAATGGTCACTGGATGTTGGGCTTGATATTAAATATACATTCAGTTTTTATAGAAATCATTTTAAATTCATACCATTGGTTTAATGATAGGTATGTGATTCATGGGTCGACAATGTCTTTAATGGAATGTGTCATGGATTGGAGTTGTAAATTAAATAATGTTATTTTGGGTTTTTGGGAATGAAACAAAATCATTTAAATGAGACTTATTGAGCTTCCTAGGTTAGCTGGTGAAGTAGTAGTTAATGATGGATTCTAATCGATGAGAGGTTTTTAATGTTGTTATATTTTAATGTATTGTTTTTTTAACTGGGTTAAAATAGGTTTTTTGAACTATTTCATTTAATTATTCTGCCAGTTTTAAACACATGTTTTTAGATGATGTTTTATGTGTTTGAATCTTTTAGACATGTTTATATCAGGCATAGGTAAATGCTAAAGAAGTTTCCTAGATGGCTCGATGGGTTTTGGTGGCACCGGTCCCGATAGAAGTGTACGCACAAGATTTACACAGTTAGTCAATCCATGCGAGTCATCCATTCATGTTAAAATGGGTGTCCAGTAGTGGATACATGGTCTGTCAGACCATGCTACTGAAACTCCCCGACTTAACATGTTTTAGGTTTTGGATTAATTAATTTAATTTACATTTTTTTAAAGGAATTTAATTAATTGATGTGAATTTGGGGTTTTAGATAATAAAATTCATGGTTAAGAGGAATTCAATTAATTTATGTGTAACATAGAAAGTTATTTAATGAAATTGAGGCCCATGGAATTTAATTAAATGATTATTAATTATGGAATTTATTTAATTAAATTTATAGGAAAATAATTTAATTATATAAACTAAAATTGGGGTTTTATTTAATTTAATTAAATTTGACAGAAATTTATTAAATTATGATGAATTAGATAATTGATCCAATTGTATTCAATTTATAAATATTTAATAAAGTAATTTGAAATTGGGGGTTTATTAAATTTAATTAATATAGAGAGAATTTAATTAAATGATGGAAATATGGAGAATTGAGAATTAATTAAAATAAATTTTGTTGAAGAAAAAGTAATTCAATAGCGTGGAATGGGGTAATATATTTATTAAAATAATTTTTAGGGAAACTAATTAAATGACATTGATATGGAGAATTTGAATAATTAAATTGAGGTCAAAGAATTTTAATTTGATTTAAATGTTGATGAGATAGAGTACTTATTAAATTAAATTGATATAGGAGGAATTTAATTAAATGACTTGTAAATGAGGATTTGGGGGTTTTCTATGAAGCGTAATATTAAATAGTAATATTTAATGATGTGTAAATGTGCAGTTGGGGTTTCATTTAATTAAATTCAAGGTAATGTGGAATTTTGTTAATTAATGTGAAATAAATGTTTTATTTAATTAAATCCAATGTTAAGACTAGTTTAATTAGTCATTGTGAAATAGGGGTAATTATTTAATTAAATTGAGGATGATAGAATTTATGTAAATAATGTTGTTGAGTTGGAGTTTTTAATTTAATTAAAATTGGATCATATATTTCAATTAAATAACTTGAATGGGTGAAATATTTTATTTGAATTCTGTTTGAAGGAATTTAATTAAACAATGACTAATGAGGTGTTTGTGGTTTTTTTATTAAATTGTAAGAGAGAATTTAATTAAATAATTATTAGTTTGATAATTTATTTAAGTCAATTTGGTTGAAAGGAATTTATTTATATGAGATGTAAATTGGGAGTTTGGGATTTATCATTTTTTTAATTAAATGATAAAAATAAATATTTGGGGTTATTATTATTAGTATTATTATATTTATTATAATAATTATTACATGAGAAATGAATATTGAGAGAAGCACAACCTGGGTGAGGTGCCCCTCCCCCCTCTCCTCTCCCATGGGTGGTGCACCACCCATCCACCAGATCCCTCTCTACACAATAAATTGTGGTGGTATTTTCACAGAGGTTGTCCATAATGGGGATGTGAGTCCTTATCTAGGTTTTTTTTAGTTTTTTTTGATTATTTTGAATCTCCATTTCCAGCGACGCACCCATGGGGCAGTACCCGTGGGTGGTATACCACCACTCCACATATCTCCTATTAATGTGGCTATCTCCATCCCTCTCCATCACGAATGTTATTCGTCTCGACGAGGTGGGTCCTTCCCCATGCATTTATTTATTCCAATCATATTCTCAGGATCTCGGTATGATGGTCTATGTTAGGAAGAAACCATATAATTGGGTTTAATTCATTTTCATTTTTTTCATCTGGTTCCAGGTGGTGTGGGAGATGACTCGGGACCTATTGGTCCATATTATAACAACTGTTGTCGAAGGAAAATCTGTTTTTCTTGATTCGGTTAACTATCATCATTCTCAGGTAGGGCTATATATCTGATAATTGGTTTCACACCCCTTGAATAAGATAAATTTGGCTATTTATTATCTCAGTTATTGTTTTTGTTTTTTCTTTATTGTGGGGTTATCAAATTTTCCACATTAAAAAAATTATGTTTGGATTACTTATAACTTTTTATAACATTGACTACAATGTTAGAATAAATTTATTATTAGTAGGATGAGATATTGAATTATAAAATAATTATATTCATTGAGAATTAGATTGAGACAATTAGATGAGGAATTAATTAGGAGATATTAAATTGATTAAGATAAGATAATTAATTACAAATTAATTATGTTCTTTCTGAAAATAATTATCCAGCAATTAATAATGAGATATTAAAGTGGTTAATATGAATTATTAATTATTAATTAATAATGTTCTTTGAAATAATAATTATTGGAGGATAAATTATGATATATTAAATTTTATATATTGAGATAATTAATGTCGAATTTATTATGTGCGTTGAGATGATAATTAATCAGGTGACTAATTATAAGGTATTAAATGGGATAAGATAATATAATTAATTATGAATTAATTAGGTTCTTTGAGATAATAATTATTAGGGAATTAATTTTGAAATATTAAATTGTTTAATATTTGATAATTAATTATGAATTAATTATGTTCTTTGAGATAATAATTATCATGGGATTAATTATGAGATATTTAATTTCCTAAGTTGATATATTTAATTATGAATTTTCTTTGTGTAATGTGATTTTAATATAGAATGTTCATATGGGTATTTATTATGATACTTTTTTGGGTCTAAGCTGATTTAATTAAATTCGGAATTAATTACGTGATATAGATATGGTTGACTACAGATAGTTAATTTATGAATTAATATGTTTTATTGACATGGTTTCCTTATAGGGAGTTCATTATATATTTTACTAGAGTAATTTATATGATAAGTTAATCATCATGTTTACTAAATGACTTTTTGTGTCTTTGTAATGTTTGAATTAGTAATGAGGTTGATGATGAAAATTGGTTGATGAATTATTTTTATTATGAAGCAGTGAATGTTAACATGTATATTCATGGGTGTGTGAGTACAAAATGGTAACCTAGAAATTAATTTATGCGTGCATAAGTAGGGTTACATGTATATTCATGGGTACCTGAGTATGGAATGGAAACATAGATATTCATGGGTGCGTGATTTTGGAACTAAAACATGGACATTCATTGGTGCGTGAGAATGGAATAAAAACAGGGACAGTCATGGGTTTGTGAGTATGTATTGGTTATATGAACATTCATGTTTCATGATTATGGATTGGTAACATTGACATTCTTGGGTTCATGAGTATTGAATATTAATAAGGATATTTGTGGGAGCATGAGCATGGAATGATAACATGGACATTCAAGTGTGTCTGACTTATGGTATGATAATATCATTCAAAAGGGTGAAATATAAACATGGTAACATGCACATTTATTTTCTGTAGTTTACCATAAAATATTAAATAATGTGATAAAAATTTCATTATAAATTATATATATATATGTAAAATGATTCTTGTGCAGACTCTTATTCTGGATTTAGGTAGAAGAATGTATTGCTCTATAGTGTCCCTTTGGAACATGGATGGTATGCTGGTTATTTATTCAATTCTAGTATTTCCCTTTTACATCAACACACTTTTTATTAATATTAAATATCCTAGATATTGCAAGACAACTGGTGGTCGAAGACTACTGAGATGTATATCTCACATCCTACCCGAGCTTCCATTTCACAAGGGTACCCGAGTAGACATTCAAAATTGCAGGACTATGTATCTTCTCTTTTGGATTTTACATGTACTTGTGAGTTTATGGAAAAGGACCGATTGGGATCTTGAGATGCTCATGGGGATCTCCCTTGGAGATTCTATACTTTTCATTATTTATGTATTGTAATGTAATGAATTATTTTTTTGTTTATTTCTTTCAGATATGTATTAGCATGATATGCATTCATTTTATAAATGTGAATTGTCTATTTTCATAATCTTATTGATTATCAATTATATATATATTCTTCCGTTGTCTATTTTTATTATCTATTTCCGTTTTTAACTTTTAATATAAGGGTATAGTCTCTCCACATACTATCCATTGACCCTCGCTGGTAGTCAAAATCCCCTAGTGTATGGGGAGATGCGCTAGAGGTCAGGTGGTGGTCAGTCTGGGTACATGTTCGAGGGTAAGCTGGGTCAGGACATTACATATATTTTTTATTTGATATTATAATTATAAATATCATACAATAATTTGATCATAATATTTAAAATTTAATAAAATTAATATTACAAAAGAATTATTTAAAATTGTAAATATCAATAAAATTATTTTCAATTAGGTAGGTTTTAGATAATCATAGTAATAAATATTTTATATAAACTAATTATATTTTATTGAATATAATGGATTCAAAAAATATATAACAATTTTTATTAGAATTTCTTAATTAAATTTTTAATCATAAAAATAAAAGTCTTTCCCATATATGATCATTTTTTAATGACATTATTGAGGATTTTAATATATTTTCTTCACGTGATATAAAATATTTTCCCAATAAAAAAATTTAGTCTCTATGTATAAAATGTGATCACATGGGAGATGATGTGTTTGATATAATTAGAGTTCATAAATAAATTTCTTATTTTCAATCATATAATTTTATCAAATGAAAATATTTATTATGTGATTCAGATGAATTTAAATATTTATTATTCATGATCTTTCAAAATATTGTAATATAGTACCTGAGAATTTGTGTACATTTAACAACATATAGAATCTTATAATATTTATTTTGAATTCATTAAAGTAACTATATGAGTTTAATGAATATTTCAATCATATAATTTTTAGAATTTTTTATTATGTACAAAAAATTAGAATATCATTATGAATTTAAATAGAAATATATAATATATTTTTCTGTCACAATTATATAGAATAAAAGTAAATTTAATAGTAAAATGATTTCCAAAGTCTCACACATAATATGATATTTCATAGTATAATATGTCAATTATGTGTTGATATAAAAATTTAATATTAATTTACAATGATGAGATTATAATCATATAAAATATTTGTCTCATCCAAAATTGTAAACAATATCTTAATGACGTCAATTTAGTATTTCCAAGAGTTTAATTGTTATATAATTATAATAATGGTTCAACTAATAAATATGTTAATTATAATTACAACACTCTATAACATTGTTTGTTCCATATAAAACTATATTTTTCAATTGTAGAATAGAAAATATTTTAAAAAATTATTATTTTTAAAAAAAAAAATTAATTTAATTTATATTTAACACACTTCACCATTAAAAACTTATATTGACAATAAATTATTAAAAATCATCTCTTCCATTATATAAATGTTATATATCCCATTTCTATGTGTGATGCTATTCTTCATCACAACATGGTTCTACTCTGTCCTGAACGTTTTCAAAATTAAATTCTAAATTTGAAAAATATTATTATTTTACTGTCATAAATATTAAGTTAAACTGTAAGAAAATATATATATTCTGTTAAAATATTTATATTTAATCAATTATTTAACACATTTACAAACAACATCCAATAATACATGTTGAATTGTTGTCATAATGTCCATTTGAATAATTCTATATCAATAAATCTATGTATGATTGAATCATTCATGGTGTTATAATTTTGCTTATCCATTAACTATATTTATCATCTGAATAGATCAAAAAATCATATAAGGATTCTAAACAAGAAATTTTTATCATTTTTAACATATACTCAATATTAAAAATCATAGCCTTTTAGAAACACAATATTGTTTCTTCAATTTAACGTGAAAAATGTTTATTTATATATAATTTTTTTCCCATATTGGGAATATAAATATGTAATGTCACAATACAAATATATATCAGAATAATCTATAGAAATCCAAATTTAACCCTTCTAGAAAAGTAAACTAGAACATATTTTTTTCAACAATATAATTTATATGTTAGTTTACTATATTGATATGCTCATTTTTAGGATATATATAAAACAATTATACAGATAATGTAATAGAAATGATATGTCACATGAATCCAAATTGAAAGTGTAAAATCTTAACGATTGTTCATTATGGAGATATATATACTCAATGATTTTCTAGTTTACATTCATATAAAATAATAGATGAAATATTACTATAATATTCCAATCAATCTTTCTTCAACACATATATTTCATAATTAACCTATGATATAATTATAATCTCTACATTTTGATAAATATCCTACCAAAGAAAATATTTCAACTCTCTAATCATTGACTAATAAGACATATAAGTCTATCATTTACGAAACTTTTGAATTATATTGTTCATTTTTTAAAAAATATAATGGCACATATGCACCCCCATTAAAAAAGTTATAATTATGATATTTTTACATAGTGGTTATCATCAACACCCTGTCGCATGAAATCAAAAAAACCACAATAATGTATAAAATCAAGTATTCCATGCACAAGGAAATTACTTTATTCTGTAAAAAATTATTAACTCATAAAATTTATAATCACAAATTCTAATAAAAATCTAAATGATTTCTCTATATTGAATTCTTAATTCCATGATATGTAATCCTTTTTTTATCTTCACAACCATGTGATATGTTATAAAAATTATCTGAATAGGAGACACTATTAAAATTCATAGATATTCCACTTCTACTAACTTGTTGAATATTTATTTCCCATCAATTCATTTGATGTAAGAATTACCAAAATGTATTATCATCAATTTATTCTAGAAAACCCTTTTAGGTTAATCGATATTTTTAAAAAACCATTTTATACTAATAAAATGTTGATGCATTAGGTTATCTTAAATCTAAAATATTTTATATATATCCAATCACAAAATTATGTCAATTTTCACTCCCATGATTTTTTAATTTTTGATTTTTCAAAATATACCAGTTCTCTTTGGATAATAGAGTAATTTGGTCAGAAATCCACATACACTGAGCTCTTGTGGGAGTAGATTGTCCTCCAATAATATTTCAAAGGTAAATAAAAATTAATTACCATCCTAGTTTAGGAATATTTTAATATATAATTAAAATTTTCCTTATTTTTATTCAACAAAAGGATTATTATAAATAATATTTTTTTGGGATACTTCTTAATATAATTTCATATAATCATCTAATTTAAACACAACATGAATGAAAAAATTTCTGTAATTTTGATTAAATTCACTATCATCCTTTATCAGAAAACATTCCAAAAAAATATAATAGACCCTTTTTGATGAAATTATAGAAATTATAAATTGATAAGTAGCCAATGAGTAATCATTCATCCACTATATCTCCATATCTCTATAATATCATATATTATTTTAAAAATACAATTCTATTCCATATAAAACTGTTTCATCATAGAGGGATTTCATCCCTGGAATTTGTTTTTTGACATATATAGTAACTCAATATTATTTAAAAATCCATTATGATTATACAAAGTCAAATTCATTACTTATTTCAATTAATTACATGAAATTAAACAATCTATATAGATTTTATTTTCTATATTTTTCAATATAAGGTTATTTACCGCAAAACCCCTTCTGTTGGTGAGTTCATAAATATGATAAATTGTACATAATAAAATGTTTTTCAAGGTAATTATAGAACTCATATGTTGTTTACTATGTTCTATTTTGTGATACCCAAATCATCATATTTCCTATAATTTAAATTGATACTAATTTTTGTAATATTTCTATATTATCTTGAAATTCCCTCTTTTACAACATAAACATAGGGTATCCCGTATTACAATAATGAAAAACATATGAAATTCAATAATTATAAATATATTTCATTCAATGAGGAATCATAATATGAAAAGTGATGAAATTGAATTTCATTTACTATTTCAGGGGGAAAAACATATTACCAACCTTCTTACCTAGAAACAGATATACATATAACATTTAATAAACATAAAAAATAAATTTTTAATAGAATCCTTGTGACATGATATATTATTCATACTTATGGTTTTATATGGTTATATTTCTGGTTCCATAGATAGTATTCTTATTCAACTATTATGGTTAATGAATATTAATTTATATTTACCCAAAAAAGTTATGTTTTTCCTCTAACCATTCATAAGATTATTAGTTTTCATAAATTTGATGCTACAAATTAACTAATTTAATGTGAAATGATAATAATATTCACAGATATAACAATCATGAAATAAATTTTATCATTGATAATCATAAGAGTGTACAAATTTTATCATTAATTCATTTACATTTATCCTAGTCTGGTCTCTTATATCAATAATTAATTCTCAATCATGTATGAAACATAGTCATCAATAATATATTCCCATAGAATTCATTTATAGATTCATATTAACTATTATATGGGATGACTAATTAATATCTTTAATATATGTGCTAATGTATCTTTATTATTTCAATACAATTTTATCCAACCTCACAATCATCATATTCATTACTTAGATCCAATAAATAATGAAATATTTTATGATTTTATTTTGTCTATTCTTATTTACTCTACCATAATTAATCATAGAACATTCTTCTTCATTGAGAAGATAAAACTATTTTTCATTGGGATAATAATTAATTATAATCTTACAATATATTTCAATATAATAAATTCAAATCATTTGATTGGTTTCATTATATGGAACACCGATATTAAACGAACAGAGATATAATATTAATATGATACTATTAAATGTGACCATTATCGCATACCAGTTGAATAGGTGTGTATGAATATGAAAATTTATAGTATGAGAATTGTTTTTGGTAATTATAAAAAATAAATTCATTAGTTATCAACTGGATAGAAATGAAAATTAAACCATTTATATGTAAAAAGCGATGGTTTTCTAAAAAACAACTTTTATGTTCTCTATGTGGATTTTATTTTATTAAAATAAATTATTCACTATTAATGTTGTATTTTACTGAAAATTTTAGATAATATATTTAATTAACTATTTTAAAATTAAGTAAAATGTTTCACAATGAATGTATTAAAAACAAATCTTTTTAAAGGGTTGAAATTCATTATTATTAAAATGATTTTCATTCAAATTTAGAAGATTATTTTTTAAAAAATTATGACATATATAGAAATTTAGTCTGATAAAAATAATTGAATATGTTTAATAATGATTATAAAAATTATTCAGTAGGAATTATATATTTTTAGGTTTATGAGGACTATAAATATCTTATTATATAAATTTTCATGAACAAGGGGAGGTATTTTAATAATAGGTAATATATAACCAGAAAATCTCATAAATGAATAATTATTTATATATTATTTTCTAACCACCAGTAAATATGATTCCTTATTTACCCATGATTTATAGTTATAGTTTTATTATTTTATGTTGTTAATGTAATGCCAATATTATTGAGCTATGATATATAGGTGAGTATGTTTATGAATGTTTTTCTTTTGGAATAAGGAAGTTAGGGTAGATGAATAATAATTCTAATTAGATGTTTTAATTTATTTAAATGAGGTTATCAGTCGTTATGATATACAATATTTGAGTATAGTGAAAAACAAAATACACTAATTTGATAGAGGTTTTAGTTGTGACATATACATGGAAGAGACATTCATTTACATAAAATTAGAGAACACTATGGAAGGATTTACCATTTTAGAATCATAATAATGTTATAGTTGGTAGAATAACACAAAAATATACATTTTTAACCACCCATTCAACATTTTTATGAATAATGAAACTTATTTTCCAAGGAGATGGTACATTACGAAAACGCATGAGGAGGTTTTTTGTTTTATTAAGAATGGGTTAATTTTAAAGGTTGATTGTTACCTAAAAATTATAACATTAAGAATATAGAATAATATAAAAATTATATAACTCTATTTGAATAAGATTAGATAGAGAAATAATAATGATAAAAGAAGTTATTCAAATATTAATACTAACATTAAGAACAAGATTTTTCCCTCAGGGAAAATGATATAATGTGATAGTTTACTAATTTTCTATGGATCATGGGAAACAAAAATTTTGAAAGTGATTTTTGTGTAGTTAAGGGGGTATATTCTCATTATTAAATTTAATTATTGAGTTCCCTTAATGTAGTGATTGAAGTCTCCTTTAATAATTTTATGGAGTGATAGAAGTCAAAAAATGATTTTAATTTTTTCAAATTAAATAATTAATAATTGATATTTTTTTAATTAATGATGTTATTATAAACGTATTTATATGGAAAATATGTTTTTAAATTATTAACAGTTCATATCTATTTTTTTGTCAAAATTACCAACAATAATTGTTTTAAAATAAAATTCATGATACAAATATATTTAATATTATTATTTTCATAAAATAAATTCCACAAAAATAAAACTATAAATTATAAGTATTTATGATTTTATATGTTCTTATTAGTTATTTAGCTATATTAATTTAATTTTATCTATAACTTATTTTAAAAATTGAACATTATTATAAATTAATTAATAAAATATGAGAAAATATATTATATATATAATTAAATGTTTAGGATTTCTAAATTTATAGGTACTTACTGTAACAAACCAGTTATTTATAGTGTAGTTCTTTTCGATTTAAATTATAAGATATTAATTTTCTGTAAAAGGGGACACTTTTTATAGAAGCATACTAAGACACAACACTAAGATTTTCTGAAATCTTACATTGCACACAAAATTGAGTTATTTTGAAAAACAATACAATAATATTAATATTATTTTAAATGGTACTTAACACCTAGTTATTAGAATGGAGAAAATGATTATGATCAACTTAATTTAGTATTATGGTTTACAGATGTTTAAATGTTTATTCCTTTGTTACCAAATTTATTAGAAATGATAATAAATACCGATTGGATATAATGGATGTGTTTTTATGAAAACCTATTTAAAAGTGAATAATTGTGTTTTCATATCACAGTTTATGGATTTTTTATTTTATTCAAAATATATGATATATATTAAATGTAATGTTTCAAATTTATATTTTATGGTTTCTAGATATGATATAATAATAAATTCATTTTTTTAGGTAAAAGATGTATTTTTCTAAAAAATGTAGTTTTAATGACTTATTAAGGAGAACCGTTTTTAAATAATGTTTATGACACTATTATATGTTTTTTTGGTAAAATAAAAATATTATTTAAAATCACAACATCAAAATTTACCTTGGTATAAATTTTGTTATTTTTCTCCTAATGATCATTTTTTAATGAATATTGAAAAATAGTCCATTTTAATTCAAAACATCCTTTAAATATAATTTATTTACATAGTTTTAAGGAAATTGTAATTGGTTTTAAAGTGTAATTGGACTATATTTTTATCATTTATTCAAATTTTGAAAATTTTATGTATTTTAAAATTTTAATTGCTATAAAAATCTTGTCAATATTTCGGTTGTTTTTACTTCTAAAAAACATGTTTCTGGGTTTGACAACAACAATTAAATTTAAATTAATTTCTGAAACAACTATGTTTTGAATTTTGAAAAATGGATTTCATATATGGAATCTAGAGGTCCAAATTGTGTATATAGGTGTAATGGCCCGGACCCTCCTGGCCCATTACATTTCCATTGTGAGGCTCGACCAAAACGGTGGCACCGTAACGGTGGCACCGTGAGGGTGACACCGTGACGGTGGAACCGTGAAGGTGGCTCCATGAGGGTGGAACCGTGACAGTGGCACCGTGAGGGTGACACCGTGAGGGTGACACCGTGAGGGTGACACCATGAGGGTGACACCGTGAGGGTGGCACCGTGAGGGTGACACCATGACAGTGGCACCGTGCCCCCTCACCGAGCCTTTCGTTCGTTTTCCAGTACCTGACTTTTCCGCCTCTGCAATGTAAGTTTCGACGTAAATTAATTCTTTTACTCCTTTTAAAACCATTTAATGCCCATAATTAATTCCAAAAAAACACAAGAGACCTCCGTGTGTAACTGCCCAACCACGTGGTTAACCCACGACCCCCACTCCTTACGTGGTTTGGAATTCCCATATCAACCGTCCGCGACTCTTATAAACTAAGGGTTAGCCATGGCTTCTTCTTTCCTCGATCACCGCTTTTCACGAACAGCTTCTCGTGCATCGGGCGAGCCGCATCGTTATGCGTAGAGTTTCATGCCCGGCCTATGCATTGATAGACGACGTGTTTTTTGTTCAAGAGAGCCGCATCACTATCCGTGAAGTTCCTCCGCTGGCCTCAGTGTAGATCATTGATCCAACAGGTAGGGAATTTCTTCATCACCTCTCCCTTAGGTGTATCATGCGGGGTGGGCATGCTTTTGTTTCTTTAGAATAGGATAAACCAGACCAAATAAAGATAATTAAGGGATTCTATAAATAAAGAAGGGGGGCTGTGATTGTTGATACTGTTTTATATTATGACTTTCTTCCGGAATTATGTGGGCTTATGCCTACTAGAAATCATGTCAGTTGGTGGTCTTTCTATGTGTATTAATGAACCCCTGATGATGTTTTAAATGGATTCTTTATGGTTTGAACTCATGCTGTGAAAAGTAAATTGGTTAATTACATATATTCAGCTAAGTAAATTGGAAGCACCAGGATCGACCCTTCTGTGATAACCCCCAGTTAAGACACATAGAATTAAAATCATGGAGTGTGTTAAATCATATAAATATGAAAATACAGGCATGAACCTGCTATGTGTTAGTAGTAGTGGTTTGGTTGTTTTTCTTTTATGGGATAATTGCTGGAGATGTGGGAGGGGATGGGATCCCCTGTTCTTTTTATGCTCTCGGTGGTTATGAAATTGGGGATGCGATCCCCTGTTGATATGGATTTGGTGGTTGTGAGTTTTTAGACCTAGTGGTTACTTGTTTATATCACGAATTAGGGTGGGATCCACTGATGATGAAAAACCTTTTTGGGGAGGGGACATGGGGCAGTGTCTCTGGGTTGTCTTTGGTTCTAGTACTTCGGGGGATCTCAATTATTCCTTGTTGTTTTTACATTACAAGAGAACGGAGTGTGAATGTTTAAATTGACGTTTGGCTGGATTCTCTTCCTTGGTTATGCTTATGGTGTTAGTTTCCCATTAGTGAATGAACTTATTTGAATGTTATCACTGAACATGAAACAAGAATGGGAAAGATGGGTTTTGTTGGCGAGAGTCGTGACTCGGACATGAGTGTTGTTGTGATCTGCAGGCTGTCTGAAGAAAAACCTAGTTTCGGGTGAGTTCTTGTTACCTATATATACACTTGTAGCTTTGTGTTTCGTATTCTCTCCCCACCCAAGTTGAGCACATAGTTTCGAACACCCCCATTTCATGGGGGAGGGTGTTCTTCCCAACACTATTATTAGTGGCCTGTTATTAGATCCTTTACTGCTCCCTTTCCCAGATAGACCAAGTATCTTCGGGCAGGCTGTGATGGCCTGAGGTCCATTATTAGCCCAAGAACCTTTGGGCGGTGTAGTGTGATGGTTGGACAGGTGTGTGCGACAGGTGGTTTCCCAAGTGTCTTTGGGATGAGGCCCAGGTGTCTTCGGGCGTGGTGGTAGTTCTTCTGGCCTAGGTGTTTGCAGGTGTGGTCACATGTGACAGTTGTGGCCCAAGTGTTTGCGGGCAGGATTCGGCAGGGGGAATGCGTGTGGTTGTGGCCCAGGTGTGTGCAGGCGGGTGAGGCAGTGGGACTGCGGTGACAGAATGGCAAGATTGGTTCGATGTGTAGGATATCTCAATAACCAATGGGAAAGTGGCGTGGGGTACCCAAACATCGATGTGTTCTTATTATATATATTACATGACTTGCGTTATTTCGGGAGTCTGCCTTGGTGAGGCTTAGGTGGATAGTTTACATTGATAGGTGTTTGGTTTACTCCTTTTTTCACGAGACTTTAGTACGTTCCCCCACATGTACACGAGAGTATTTTGTTTTCCCTACTGAGAATACTTGTATGCTCACCATATGTATATAAAACGGCTTTCAGGATTCCAGGAGGTCATTGGGGATCGCGTGGGACCATACTAGCTCGGATGTTTGGGGCAGTTGTAGTTGCTGTATTTTTTCTTTCTTTGGTACTTACATTGTAGTCACCTTTTGTACTTTGTGGCTCTTACTTTTGGAACATGCATGTGGGAATGGTTTACTTTTGGCTTTACTTTTTTTTAACTTGGTGTTTTTGGGTTTCATCTTCTTATCTCTCGATCCTATAAAACAAAAAGGGTAATGCCTTCCATTTGTGTGTAATTTCTATACCCTTGGTGGTAGTCAGCACTCCGGGACCTATTGAAGGAGGGTTTCGGGGGAAATTATCTCTCCTTCAACATAAAGAAGGAAGGGCCTGGCAATCTACTGACACTTCCCTCCGTTTGGTGAAGGCGGGTCGTGACAGAATAGTATCAGAGGTGATGGATGAGAGATAGGATGGAGTCTGGAGTTAGGCACAGTGAGGATTGCATGGGATGGTAAGTAAACAGTGTTGGGTGACCTTGGTTCATGAATTAGGCCAGGGAAGACCAGCTAGGACACGAGATTTTAGGCCCCCCTCGTGATCTGATGTAAGGACTCTGGACCTACCGAACGACCAAGTGAGGCCACACTGATTGCAGGGTAGAGACCCTATGAAAGGTACGTGCATCATAATGATTTTTGTTCTCCTATTTCTGGGATATCTTGGTAATTAAGAAAAAATTAAAATTTAAAGAAGTTTTAAGAACGATATTATGCGCTACTTGGGATTAGGCATTCCTCGACTACCTTGCAGTTATGGAACCTAGAAGGTGACCACGTATGGTACATGCGATCGAGGCCCCATGGACTAATTTGGCCGATCAGTAGAGAGCTGATCGAGAGGAAGAGGACGACCAGTGGTAGAAGACCCTTTGTTCCTTCCAGCGACAGACCCTCGAGAAGTACGAGGGAAACACCTCTGACATGAAGATGGAAGGCTGGCTAGAGGAGCCAGTGATAGCCTTCGGCCTGATTCGGGCCCCGACTGAGTACTGGGTTCCTCTAAACGTCATCCAGATGCGGGGAGTGGCACGTCAGTGGTGTACTCTTTACCTAGGGGAGATGAGATAGGCTGAGGTGGCATGGGCTAATTTCGATAGGGAGTTCCGAGTGGAATTCCTCTTCTCGACGATGAGGGCAGAAACGAGACAGGAGCTACTATCCTTCCAACAGGGGAGTATGTCTGTGAGGGAACTAGGGATCAAGTTCAATGACCTCCTACGTTTTTCTCTGGACCTCTTTCCTGACAAGGAGTCTCAGGAAAGACGTTTGGAGGATGCGCACCGACCCTCCCTCCAGTATGTTGTTACCCCCTTTACCCTGCCGACGTACTTAGAGGTCAAGAAGAAGGCCGAAGTTGTGGAGAGGATGCATGCTCTATGAGGTGTGTCACGAGATTGGATTTAGCTAGGACCATTGAAGGGGAAGGCCGTCATCACCAGGCCTCCAGCCTCAGGCCCTTCCAGGTTCCGACCAGCAGGGAGCAGACCGCCGCAGTTTCAGTTTCGATCCCCCAGTCCTCGCCCATTTCCTTCGGGCCCGGGACCGCGGTGCTTCGTCTGTGGGAGCCCCAGACATCTCCGGAGTCAGTTCCCGGACCGGGTGTAGTACGGTAGTGGCGGACAACCCCATCACCCACCCCAGTAGAAGCTTCCAGCCAGAACTTTCCAGCAATAGCAGCAGGGACAACGAGCTACCGCTCCTCCGAGGACAGACGTTGGAGGAGGGGGATGACCTCAGGGCGCTCCATAGGGACCTCGACCGGCGCATGGTCGGGGAGGTTTCCAAGAGCCGAGGGGCATAGGAGCCGGGCGTGGGCAGCTACACGCCGCGGAGGCAGCAGTTCTAGTAGGGACGGAGTTTGTTCAAGGTACGATCAGTTTGTTTAACACCCTTTCTTATGCCTTGTTCAATACCAGAGCTTTTCACTGCTTTGTTGCACCCATTATAGACCATTCCTTTGGTCTAGATTCCAAGAGACTTCCAGTGACCCTGGTTTTGAGCACACTAGTTGGAGGTCAGACCGACTTGTTATTTCTTTATCATGGATGTAGACTGATGATAGGGCCACATCAGTCGGTTAGGGATCTTTTCTTGCTACAGATACAACCATACGATGTCATCCTTGACATCGACTGGCTATTCACTGTGTGTGACGTCATCGACTATTTCCGAGGAAGGGTCATGTTCTCAGACTTGGGCGGCCAGCGTGTTACCTTGACCGGCGAGTGGGGTGGTCAGAAGGGCAGCAGGTGAGAGGATCCCCTCCTCTCCTTTATAGCCGAGTTGTCAGTAGAGTCAGTGAATGATGAGATGGTGTAGGTGCCAGAGGTTGTCCATGAGTTTATGGACATCCTTCTTGATTAGGTGACGACTCTACCCCCTCGACGTGGTATCGATTTCAGGATTGACATGCAGCCTGATGCTCGTTCGATCTCGATGGCTCTTTACCAGATGGCACCTTCAGAGCTACGGGAGATGTAGATCCAGATTGACGATCTGATGAAGAGGGGTAATGTTCCGCCAAGTGTGTCACCGTGGGGTTCTCCAGTCTTGTTCACAAATAAAGAAGATGGTGGTATCAGGTTGTGAATAGAATACAGAAGGACGAATCAAGTGAAGATCAAGAATCTCTACACTCTTCCGAGGATAGACGATCATTTCGACCAGCTGAAAGGGGCAGGATGGTTCTCGAAGATCGACCTGTGGTCTGGGTACGACCAGGTGAGAGTGAAGGAGGAAGACATCCCGAAGATGGCGTTCAGGTGAAGATATGGACACTTCGAGTTCGTATTCGTTCCTTTTGGTGTTACGAATGCCCGGGAAGTGTTCATGGGGCTTATGAACTCCATCTTCCGAGAGTACCAAGATCAGTTCGTAGTTGTGTTCATCGATGACATCCTAGTCTACTCCAGATCAGAGGAGGACCATGCAGAGCACCTGAAGATGGATCTGGAGGTCCTCTGACTTCATCGGCTCTATGGGACGTTGTCAAAATGCATGCTCGGTACACGAGAAGTTAACTTCCTCGGGCACGTGGTGTCCGAGCAGGGGGTAGCGGTGGACCCATCAAAGGTTGAGGCCATTGTTTCTTGGGAAACACCCAAGAATTTGGCAGAGGTCCGTAGTTTCCTCGGTCTGGAAGGCTAATATCGGAGGTTCGTACCCAAATTCTCTTGAGTTGTAGCCCCTATGACAGACCTGACTCAGAAATACCAGGTTTTCATGTGGAGTGAGCAGTGCAAGTCATCCTTCAGCAATCTGAAGGAGAAGTTGGTCAGTGCCCCAGTGAAGAGATTGCTAGAAGAAGGGGCGACATATAAGGTATTCTGTGATGCTTCAGGATAGGGCCTAGGTTGTGTGTTGAGGCAGAAACAAGGGGTGATCTCTTATGGCTCCAAGAAACTACACCATCATTAGCGTAATTGCGCCACCCACGACCTTGAGATTGCAGTGGTCGTTTTTTCTCTAATGTTATAGCGGCACTACCTCATCGGATAGCGCTTTGTGGTCTTCACGGATCACAAAATCTTGAGATATATCTTCTCCCAGTAGGACCTAAACGTGTGACATTGGAGATGGGTGGAGTTCCTACAGGATTACGACTTCAACATCTCCTATACTGTGGGCAAGGGAAATGTATTGGCCGATGCCTTGAGCAGGAGGACGCTGAAGGATGCGGTATGAGTGTCTGCGGACGCCTGGAAGTCGATGGAGGAGTTGGCTGCTTTACACCTGGATGCGAGGATGGATAGGAGTAGAGGCTATATTTGTTAGATGACAGTGCAGTCCACTCTGTTTCAGCAAGTGGAGGAGTCTCAGTGGGGAGTCAAAGAGTGCGAAGTGTTGCGTGACCGAGTTGACCAGGGAAATGCTTGGGAAAGATGGAAAGAGGATGGTCAGAACCAGATTCTATTCTAGGGATGGTTGTTTTTTCTGGAGGCAGTGCGCGGAAAGGATCCCAATGAGTTCCAAAACTCACCCCTGGAAGTACACCCAGTAGTTTCCAAGATTTACCAGGGACTGAAGAGGCATTTTTGGTGGCCTAGAGTTATGCGAGAAGTGGCAGAGTTTGTGGCCAAGTGCTTAGTGTGCCAGCAAGTGAAGGCTGAACACTGAGTTCCAGGCGTCCTACTGGAGCCTCTAGATGTCCCTGAGTGGAAGTGGGATGAAATCTCGATGGATTTCGTCATGGGACTACCCACGTTCCAAGGGGGATTCGACGCCATCTGGGTGGTAGTTGATAGGTTGACGAAATCAGCTCACATTCCGGAGATCAGGGGGTCATGTACAGTGGATACTTTGGCACGAAGGTATGTGGATTAGGTGGTGCGGTTTCATTGAGTTCTGCGGTCTATAGTCTCGGATAGGGATGCATGGTTTACCTCACGAGTCTAGAGAGGATTTCAGCATTATTTTGGCACCCAGCTACGCCTTTTCACTGCTTTCCATCCCCAGACAGATGGACAAACCGATCACACCATCCAGACCATGGAGGATATGCTGCGGGCATGTGTTCTAGACTCAGGAGGATCATGGTTGCAATACATGCCTCTGGTATTGTTTTCCTACAATAATTTCTACCACTCTACCATTGTCAAGACCCCTTTTTAAGCTTTGTACAGGAGGCCATGTCGTTCACCTGTGTGTTGGGCCGAAGTAGGAGAGACAGGCATCCTTGGCCCGGAAGTGGTGCAGAGAACGACATAGAAGGTTCAACTCATACGGGAAATGATCAAGGCGGCCCAGGACCGAGAGAATTCGTATGTTGATACTAGGAGGAGTCCCTTAGAGTTTGAGGCTGGAGACCATGTGTTCTTGAAGGTCTCCCCTCGGTGTGGGAAACGGAGGTTCGACAAGAGGAGTAAGCTTTCTCCCAGGTTCATCGGACCCTTCAAAGTGTTGTGGTGGGTCAGCGAAGTGGCTTATAAGCTAGCGTTACCACCGCTTCTAATGAGGATACATGATGTATTTGATGTGTCCCAGCTTCGTTCGTATCTTCACGATGATTCACATGTCCTTGATTGGGGTGAGCTGGACATTGAGGACGACATGACTTTTGTGGAGAGACCATTGATGATCGATAATCGCAAGGAGAAGGTGCTTCATGGGAGAACCATTCCCGTGGTTTGTGTGTTGTGGAGACATGGTGGGATTGAGGAGAGTACGTGGGAGAGGGAAACTCAATTGTGTACCCAGTACCCAGAGTTGTTTTATGTTTTCTTCCTTGTTGTACCTGTTGTGGTAGAACGTTTTGTCTTTTGGCTATGAAATGTACTGGTTTTCATTCCTCTGATTGTGTTTGAAAATCCCTGGCTATGGGGGAGGAGATAACCCGAACCCTAATCAAGACACATTATGTTGGATGTGATTAAACCCATGCGGGTGAGTCAGTGCCGCACAAAGGGGATAATATCTTGAAATGGGGGAGGAGACTCCCCAACCCACATGCCCGGGAATTTTGGCATGGTATGTTGCCTGGTTCTTGACAGGGAAGTGTTTTTAGTTAGCATGGGTTCACATCTAAGAGGTATCTTTCGAGGTGGTTGTTCGGACCCTCTCTTTCCTTATTGGGTTGATTTCATTCTCAAGGGAGTGAATCGTTTAAGAGGTATCTAATATAATGGCCCGAACCCTCCTGGCCCATTACATTGCCAAAGTGAGGCTCCACCAAAACAGTGGCACCATGAGGGTGACACCAGTCACGGTGGCAGCATGACAGTGGAACTATGAGGGTGACACCATGAGGGTGACACCGTGAGGGTGACAACGTGGGGGGTGGCACCGTGAGGGTGACACCGTGATGGTGGCACCGTGTCACCTCACCGATTCTTTTGTTCTTTTTCTAGTACCTGACTTTTCTGTTCCCGCAACGTAAGTTTCAACGTAAATTAATTCTTTTGCTCCTTTTAAAACCATTTAAAGCCCATAATTAATTCCTAAATATCTAGAGAGGCCTCCGTTTGTAACATCCCAACCGCATGGTCAACCCACGACCCCCGCTCCTTATGCGGTTAGGCATTCTCATCTCAACCGTCCGCATCTCTTTTAAACTCAGGGTTAGCCGTGGTTTCTTCTTTCCTCGATCGCAGATTTTCATGAACAGCTTCTGGTGCATCGGGTGAGCCGCATCATTATGTGTAGATTTTTGCGCCCGGCCTAAGCATTGACAGACGAAGCGTTTTTCATTCTGGAGATCCGCATCGCTATCCGTGAAGTTCCTCCCCCGACCTCAGCATAGATCGTTGATCCAACAGTTAGGGAATTTCTTCATCGCCTCCCCCTTTGGTGTATAATGTGGGGTGGGCGTGCTTTTGTTTCTGTAGAATTAGATAAACCAGACCTAATAAAGATAATGAACGTATTCTATAAATAAAAAAGGTGGGACTGTGATCGTTGATGCTGTTTTATATTATGACCTTCTTCCTGAATTATGCGGGCTTACGCCTACTAAAAATAATGACCATTAGTGGTCTTTCTTTGTGCATTAATGAACCCCTGGTGATGTTTTAAAAGGCTTATTTATGGTGGTGAACTCTTGCCATGAAAATTAAATTGGTTAATTACGTATATTCGGCTAAGGAAGTTTGATGCACCAGGATCGACCCTTTTGTTATAACCCCCGATTAAGACACATGGAATTGAAATCATAGAGTGTGTTAAATCTTATAAATATGAAAATACAGGCATGAACCTACATTGTGTTTGTAGTAGTGGTTTGGTTGTTTTTCTTTTACGGGCTGATTGCTGGAGATGTGGGAGGGGATGGGATCCCCTATTCTTTTTTAAGCTCTCGGTTGTTATGAAATTTTTGATGGGATCCCCTGTTGATATGGATTCGGTGGTTGTGAGTTTTATGACCTGATGGTTACTTGTTTATATCACGAATTGGGGTGGGATCTTCTGTTGATGAAAAATCTTTTTAGGGAGGGGAGATGGGGCAGTGTCTTGGGTTTGTCTTTGGTTTCTGTACTTCGGGGGATCTCACTTATTTCTTGTTGTTGTAACATTACAAGAGAACCGAGTGAGAATGTTTAAATTGACGTTTGGCGGGATTCTATTCCTTGGTTATTCTTATGGTGTTATTTTCCCAGTAGTGCATGAAAATATTTGAACGTTATCAGTGAACATGAAACAAGAATGGGAAAAATGGGTTTTGTTGTCGAGAGTCGTGACCCAAACTTGAGTGCTATTGTGATCTGTAGGCTGTCTGAAGAAAAACCTAGATTTGGGTGAGTGCTTGTTACCTATATATATACTTGTAGCTTTGTGTTTCTTATTCGCGCCCCAACTATGTTGATCACTTAGTGCCGAACACCCCCATTTCATGGGGGAGGGTGATTTTATTAACACTATTCTTAGTGGTTGGTTATTAGCTCCTTTTCATCTCCCTTTCCCAGATAGACCAAGTATATTCAGGCAGGATTTTATGTCCTGAGGTCCATTATTAGCCCATGAAACTTCAGGCGGCGTAGTCTGATGGTTGTCCAGGTGTGTGCAGATGGTGGTTTCTGAAGTGTCTTTGGGATGAGGCCCATGTGTCTTTGGTCATGGTGGTATTTCTTTTATCCTAGGTGTTTGCAGGCGTGGTCACTTGTGACATTTGTGGCCCAGGTGTTTGCGGGCAGGATTCGATAGTGGGACTGCGTGTGGTTGTGTCCCAGGTGTGTGTGGGAGGGTGAGGTAGTGGGACTGCGGTGACAGAATGGAGGGATTGGTTCGATGCGTTGGATGTCTCAATAACTAGTGGGAAAGTGGCATGGGGTACCCAAACATCGATGTTCTCTTATTATATATATTACTTGACTTGCGTTATATGGGGAGTGTACCTTGGTGAGGGTTGGGTAGAAAGTTTTCCTTGATAGGTGTTTGGTTTACTCCTTTTTTCATGAGACTTTTGTACATTCCCCCACTTGTGCACGAGAGTCTTTGGTTTTCCCTACTGAGTGTACTGGTATTTCCACCCTACGTATATAAAACTACTTTCAGGTTTCCAGGAGGACATCGGGGATCACGCGGGACCATACTAGCTCGGACCTTTGGGGCAGTTGCAGTTGCTGTTTTTTTCTTTCTTTTGTACTTACCTTGTAGTAACCTTTTGTACTTTGTGGCTCTTACTTTTGGAACATGCATGTGGGAATGATTTACTTTTGGATTTACTTTTCTATTACCTTGGTGTTGTTGGGTTTCATCTTCTTATCTCCCGATCCTATAAAACAAAAAGGGTAATGCCTTCCATTTGTGTGTAATTTCTATACCTTTGGTGCTAGTCGCCACTCCGTGACCTATTGAAGGTGGGTTTCGGGGGTCATTATCTATCCTTCAACTTAAAAAATGAAGGTCTTGGCAACCTTCTGAACCTTCCCTCCTTTTGGTGAAGGCGGTTCGTGACAATATGTATCTTTTATTTTATAATATTATGAATATTAACTTACTAAAATATTTTATTTACAATGGTTAAATTTTAAATTGATAAAATAAGGATTAAAAAAATATTAAACTACCCAACATAGGTCGTAGCCATATTGGATGAGATATGTACGACCATGGTAATTCTTGGGTCTATTTTTGGTCCCCCTGGACCCACTTGTGTATGAAAATGAAATGTTATAAATTCTAATTTAATGTTAAGGAAAATATATCCTAAATATATGTCATTTAGTAAAAAAATTATATGGGGATTTATAAGTGACCTATTAAATTGTTAATATTAATTTTAATGAAAATTAATATTTACCAGCTCATGGTATTTTATTTATAATTTTTAGGTTTTATATATAAAAATTTAATTAGGACACAATGATGATGCAGTGATTGCTTCATTAACAAAGGATTCAAATAAATGAGATTATAAATTTTAAAATAAATGTACTTTGGTTATTTTGATATCATCCACTACGTTTCTGGATGATAGTTGCATGTTATATTGTTATTACTGATGTTTTTTCAAGTCATTCACCGTGGAATGGATTTTTAAAACACCGCGATATGAATTGTGTCTAAATTGACATAATTCATATTTTAAAATATAAAATATTTTATTATATATTATAATATTTCAAAAAATATAATATTTGAAAAAAAATAGTAATACATAGAATATAATTTTATTATTGAATCTTTAATTGGATATTTTTCATATTCTGCTAACTATTTTGATTCTCAATGTGTTAAAGGCTTGATAAAATGGTCAGAGTAAAAAAGGAATAAATAAAAAATATAATGATTAAAAAGTAACCAAAAACTATATAATTATTATTTGATGATTTTATTTAGACTAATATTTAAAATATATTAGATATAACTTAATTTGGAAACAATTTTAATTGAAATATAATTTATAATCATATAATAATTCCAGATATTCTTTAAGTGCCCCTCCTCCCTCTTATAAAAGGGAACCCCCTCTAACCCTTACTGACACATAGAAACCCATTTCCACATCATAAATATTCCCAAATAATCATCCATCATCCTTATATTCCTCCACGAAGCCTCGATTTTAGATGATGTCAATTGAATAATGCTGATTTGGCTCAAATCAAAGATGGGTACCTCATTTTGAGGTAATGTGTTCTCTCAAGTTATCTTCATTTTTTTATCGTTCTTCACAAAATATTCTATTGTTATACAAAGATTACCTAAAAACAACAGTATGATAAATGTACTTTGATGTTGTAATGATAATGAATTTTACTACACATACACACACATTCATCTAATAGATTTAGAACATACTGTTTCTATGGACGACAAACAACTACCTCACAAAACAGTAATAGTTCAATTATCTCATAAGGCCTCTCATGGTTGACATTATAAAGAATCTATATTTGTATATAGTATAAATAATATTTATTTTGTCTCTATTATTCTTTATTTTTCATTTAAATCATACCATTATGCATTCCAAAATGTATAAATTAGATAATTTCATTTGAGGTAGTGCGGACTACCGCCCCCCTCATGGTGATGTAACTCATTCATTCTATAATAGAACATATAAATGATGTAATTAATGATCTTATGTAACATATATAACATATATATATCATACTGGAATTATAATATACCTATGTATCTATAAATACTGACCTCAAACGTTACGAAATACTGAATTAAATGAATTATTCACATTAAGGATATTTTAAGGTTTAGTTTTTAGAGAATTAGGCCATAACTATTACATATTATCTTGTAAATTACATGTAGACACTACTAATGGATTTCAATTTTTTTCATAAAATAAAATCTCTTAAAAAGAAATATGTATAGTTCCCAGTTTTAGATAGAAAACATTTTCATTGATCCCATCTGTGACCCTATTCATCTTTAAATCTTGTCAAAAAAATTTCAAACATTGGGGATGAGAATAAAAAGATCAGTAAGGGATATAAAATAAGTAATGAAAACACTATCCCATGAATAAATACAGGACAATGAAACCAGACTCTTCAATTATAACATACCATATGAAATTTTAAGATTTATGAATAACAAACAGAAGTAACAGATCATAAAGGTAACTTATGCCATACATAAAATACACAAATTGTTGATTTCATAGCTACATAGGGAGTTACATTTGGAATACAATCACAGTATAATTCCTAAATCTCTTAGGATGACATCAACATTTACCTCTGTCATGTTATCCAATGCATTGGAGAGCTATCTCACGCTCACCCGCCCTATATTAATCACAAAACCATCAGTATATATAAACAATGCCCAAGAACCATAAAATATTAATAACACATAAAAATATAATAATGGAAATATTACATTTCCACATTGTAATCAAAACATACCATTTCAAGATATATACATAATCAATGTTTTATCAAACAATTTTCAAAACCATTTAAAACATTTGATGAAGATATTTCTGAATCAAAGTGTCCCATATGACATTGAAAATTTTAAATAAATTATCATTTTAAATCAGAGAAGACCATACAAATAAATACTTAAGGATATTTCTAAAACATATACATTTATAATAATGATTTAGAAGAATGAATCATTTTAAAATTTAAAATGATATTTTAGTTAATGTGTTTTTAAAAAAATGACAGACTCTTGAATACAAATAATTGAGGAATATCATTTAATCAGAACATTATAATATCAAGATAATAAAATAATTCATGATATAACATGCCAAATGATAGTATATACACTATATAAGAGTGAATCAGTGCATTACTACAATGAAGTTTAAATGGAATGTAAATGGAGACAAAATCCATTATAAGAACTGTATCCTTAGATTAAGGATAAATCAATTAATTAATAATGTGTGAAAAATATAAATACAGTAAACATGATTGTATATTAAGTGTAAATCAATCAGAGAACATTCACACATATTTTTGTAAAAACTACACCAATCACTTGTATATTTCACTCAATGAAAGGAAATTGAGTTAAAATTACTCTTATCAAGTTCATATCGATGACTTGAGAATTTATCAATGGATTGATTATGTGTATAAGAAGTATATCCATAAAAATGGGAGTGAAAATTAATATATAAGTAAATAAATTGTGACTTTAAACTTAATTTTGGAGTAAAATAATCAATGATGTGTGCATAATGCCCAATGAGTGGAAATTGAAATTAGAAATTCCCTTACCTATTTGGTATCATACGAATCAAACACCACATGAAAGAATGATAATACAATGAAGATGTAAATACCAATAAATTAAAGTATACTACACCAAGAATACAATCATGGGAAGTACATATACCACAAAAAAAGAAATAGTGGAAAATGTAGCATGGATCTGACATGAATAAAAAGTGAGATTAAAAACCCTTACCACGTTGCAATCAATCGAGTCATATGAACATAAGTTAATAACCACAAAATTAATCCCATAATACCACTAATATAAATATAATTGTGATAATATATATCAAATGGTAGTACACTATACACCACCTGAAATAAATAAGTGGTGAACAATGGTAATCTCACAGAATTAAAAGTGATATAAGAAACCCCTTATCTCGTGCCCGACTAGACTCGTTCATTCTTTAATAACTTGAATAATAAAATAATGTTAATTTTTACATGAATAAGAATCACTTTAAAGTTATTATTCGTTTTAAATCACTTATTAACATGTTATAAACATTATTAATTCATTTAAGTTAATAATGGACATTTTGTCGATATTTGATACTTTAATAAAAAATGAACTTCTTATAAATACTAGTTTTTTATGTGGTCAAGAGTCCATTATATCTAGAATTATATTCTTGATTTATATATTATATATATCATATATTTCCAGTATATATGTGTATTTATAATATTACATAACATTTAGTGGTATGAAATGAAATGCACCGTTCATAGAGATGGTAAGCCGTAAGTACACCAAAACACTACTTTCATTTCTATTTCTTATTTATGTGAAAGAAAACATAATGACACATAGGTTTATAATAATTACAGTATAATATAATATATAATTTCATTAACTCTATCTTATATACGTCACATGTATGGCATGAATGAGTCATATCACTTTGAGGGGGTGGTAGTCCGCACTTTCTCAAATGAAATCATCGTGTTTACCTAGAATAGAAACCCTAAAGGTATAATATTAATGAAAAAAATATAGAAGAATAAATAAAACATAAAAATAATATATGTAACATATATAAATATTTTTCTATCATAATTGCCACCATGAGATGCGGTAGGAGATATTTGAACAATCATCATTTGGTGAGGGAGAATTTTTCCGTTTACCGAAACAGTATGTTCATTATCCATTAAATGGAGGTGTCTGTATATTTAGATAGAAGACATCATAGCAAAATAACCTAGTATATTAACGATAATTTATTTTTTATAAAATAAAGTAAAAAATATATTTTAGGGGGTTAGATAATTAAAATAAAACAAAAGGACTTAAGAGAATACATTACCTTTAAATTGGGTTTCTTTATTTGGATTGAACCAAAAGGTTTAAATGAAGTGTCTTCTGCCTAAGGTAAGGCTTCTAGGTGGAAGATACAAATATTTATAGATTATTTGGACAGTTATTGGATGATCCAAGGAGCTTGAGAGGTGTGAGGACTGGGTTAGAAGTGGTATCTTTTTATAAGATGGAGGAGGGGCTCTTTTGGAATGTGTGAAACTATTACTTATTATATAATGATTTTCAGTTTCTAAAGGTTTAATACTTATTAAAGAAAAATATCAGACAACTCATGGTTGAAATAAAATCATGTAATTATAATTTCACAATTTTGGGATATTATTTAAATTTTTTAATATTATTTATTTAAATAATTTATTAATGAGGTAAACACTTCATCCTTATTGTGTTATAAATAATTTAATTTATTGTTGTCTTTAAATTATAAAAAAAATACGTTCATGTAGGAAATCATTTTATCTTTTCAAATAATATTTATAGTCAAAATGATAATATATATATATCCCTATGTAAAAATTAATTTACCAAAAGATATAGTATTTTGTTATTTTTGTCTTTGCTTTAAACTAATTAATATAAAGTGTCATTATCACTCCCAAGTGGTTCCATGGTGTCCCAAAATAGACCAAAGGATACCCATGGTCTGGAAAGACTCATAAAATGTGGTTAGGACAAGTGTTAAGGTAATTTCGTATTATTATGATATTCTTTTTACCTTGAATTATTGAATCTACTTTTAACATAAATTTGAATTTCTAACAATGAAATGACACTTGAAGTCATGTCGGGCGCAACATGTATCATATTGAGTGATAGAAAATTAAATTTATATTTATGAAACTATTTTAAGGGAAATGTGAGAACATGAGTTCAACCAAAAAATGAAATAAAAGAACAAATAATGGAAAAAATAAGACGTCCAAAATTATACTGTCTGAATTATTTCCATGAAATATTGTTAACTTAGGTGTTGGGTTCAACAATGATAAGTTCTTCGAACCGAGATGCCACCTTATCCAAGGAATAAATGTACTTATCTAGAAAAATAATCCCACTATGAAAACCCCCATATAATATCATATAGATTATATTAATAAAATATAAAAACAATTAGAACAATTTTTATCCAATTTTGAGTTTCTATATTTCCTTTTTTTAAATTAGTGGCACTTTTAATTAAAAAAGCCCAACATAGAGACATATCAGTTACAAAATCCATTTTATTGAGGTGTGGAAGATTGTAACATCTCAAAAATGATAGTTGGATAATTACACTAAAGTAGAAAATAAATTTTAATGTGTTTTGTCAATTTTGAGAATATCATTTGTCTTTTTACTAAAATTTAATTTTAAACTAAAAATGTGCACATTGATCCATATTGGTCACATTATGTTTTAGTTTGGCATTAGAAAGACTCTTTAATGTAAATAACTACATATGAATCATTTCCATATTTTACCAAGAAAATTTTATTACTTTTTCATTATTATCAGTGAGTTAACAATTTGAAATAAAATGTTAATTATAAAATGATAATAGACACTTTTACTCATAATGGGAGCATTGTGTGTCAAATTGAGAAGATGCTAATTCCTATACATTAAAAATAAACTATGAATTATTTTAATAAAGTATAATGTTAATAAAAATTTCATCGATATGTTTTAAGTATGTTGGATTTTAAACATTACAAAAAAAATATCAATTTAAAATAAAAATGAACACATGGAGTTATATCGGCCAAACAAATAATCATATTTGGATTATGATGATTAATAAAAATTGTAAATTTATATATGGTTAATTTTTATAATGTATCAATAAAATATTTTTTTTATTTTTTAGAGTGACGCTTATGTTTTGATTACTAAAATTTCATGTTAATCTAGAAACTCACAATTTTAGGTGTACTAGTCACATCATGTGTTATTTTTATATGAACATAATTATAAGACATAAAAATGGACTTATGAATTTTTTTCCTCAATAATTATGATGATATTAATGTGTTTTCTGAGTCTTTAGCGAGCGACCCATGTTTTTAACTAAAATATCAATTTTAAAATGATAAGGGACACTTTAATTCATACTATACACACTGTGAAAATGAACTAGTTAAGTATAATTCCTACACATTAAAAAATCATAATGATCATTTTAATCATGTATAAAAAAATTATAAATGCATTTTTTTTATTTTGAGAATATGTTTTTTCTTTTATACTAAAATTAATATGAATTTAAAATAAGAAATTTACTCTTGGAGTCATAATAGTGACCAACTATATTATATTGAGGAGTTACTAATTGAGGATGTGATATATATTATATATTCAACTATCTATAAACATCACAAAAAAAGAGATCATGTTTCATTCTAATGGAAGAGAAAAACTCAATTTCCTTGGACATGGCTATCCCAAAACACTTTTTTGATAGCTAAGAAGCTCTGTCACTCAAATCCTAACCATGTTCATCCTTTGTACACTCATATAAAATTAATGTTTATTTATGTGCATGACAATATCACTAGATACACTTGAAATGGAAGATATTAATTTCTCTCAACATCTATGTGTATTTAAAAATTATGTGCCACTCCATTTTGTATAGGGGTGAGTAGAAAATTCTATAACATTCTAAAATATTACATGTCGACATGTTTCTAGAGTATTCATCCTTATATGAATATTTATGGAGAACTCTTCTACCTAAAGAGTATAACATCCATCCATAGAGATGCAAATTGTTTCAGAGACATAAAGGACCAAGGTGTATTCAACAATACTCTAATGTGGATTGGAATATCTCAGAACCTCTATGAGATGAAGGGACTTCTAAAGGATTCCATAGAACCATATAACCATATATTATCACCATATGCTAGGTCATGAGACCATTCTTCCTAAAACATGTCAATTTTTAGGAATCATGGGATTTCCATTTCCACCATAATGGAAGAAGTTTTTTTCAGTATCTCATGAAAATAGAAAACATTGGACAAACCGACCAAATATATTAAAATGAATACACCTATAAAAAACAATTTTAATTTTTTAATATTATAAATATATTAATTAAATATAAATATTAAACAAGGAATTCAAAGTCACATTTTTTAAACTATGATTCTAAACTATAATATTTTTAATTCAACCATTGTGAATATATATGATTTATTTTATAAGATCAATCGTAACAATATAATATATTTAACCATAGTACAAAAGCATACTATTAAATCATTACAAAAAATATCAATTAAAACTTTTACCCTTTTGGGGTTGTGTTGAACTTATATATAAATGTTTTCCATATTATTTGATTCAAAAATCATGTATAAAACATTATATATTATTATATTAGAAAAAATATTATTTTATCTATTTAATTATTCCATGAATAAATAATCTTTAGTGAAAACCAATTAGAATTCATTTATTGATCAATTACTTGTCACATTTTATGTAAATCCTTAGTGTTATGGTCTAGTAAGAAACTACATTCTGTTGCCCTGTCAACAGATGAGGCAGAATATGTTTCTGTTGGCAGTTTCTATGCACAAGTGTTTTGGATGAAAAATAATCTTACAAATTTTGCACTAAATTTTAATAATACACTTATTTTATGTGATAATACTAGTTCTATAAAAATTTCAAAAAATCTTATTAATCATTCTAGGACTAAGAATATTAATAGAAAAAATCATTTTATAAGAGATCATCTTCTGAAAAAGGATATATGTTTGGAATTTGTAAGTACTGAAATTCAATTAGAAGATATTTTGACTAAATTACTTCCCACTGCAGGGTTTGATTTTATTAAGGGATAGCTAGGTTTATTTAATTTTAAATAAAATTTTAATTTTAATCATTAAATTATCTATTTTATTTAAATATAAAAATTATATTTATTTTTATATACATTGCGAACAATTTTTATTTGTTTTTAAATTCTATGTAATGATTATTTAAAACATGGGAATCAAGGCTGTCATAACGTTTCAAATTCTGAACCATTTCATTTCCATCAAAACCCCTTTCGAACCCATGAAACCGCATCACTACTTGTAATAAATGTTCTTAGAACCTATGAAACCCTAACCTTCAAAACATCAGAGATTTTTGAAGAAATGAAAAATACTAAGAAAGCTAATAAGGTCGATACTAGGAATGCATAGATACAATACACATCAAGAAGGAAAATCCTACTGGTAAAGAATATTGATTTCGAATGGCTATTTTAGACGAACTAGTTGTTAAAACATGCCATGTCATTTCAGAATATCGAACAGACCTTCAATAGTTTGAATACAAAATTCTTGTATAAAGTTGAGCTTTGATATTTCTTCAAATATGTTCAATTTTGTTTGGGATATGATTATTACACCATTATGGATAAGATAAAGGATAGATATTTTTCAATCTCTTCAGTTTAAATTAGTTAGATATTGAACTACCCACATGAGGGAGTGTTTCATTTCAATTTGAAAAATATAGGAGATTCTGTAAATAAATATGAAGACATTATGTCCATCATGTTTGGATCTACTATCATAATGAAAAGGTTAGTTAATGATTTGGAACCAGATCAGATGATCCTTGTGAAATTTGTTCAAATAGGGATAACACCCAGAATGACAAAAATGGAGATGATGCTATATTCCGGCATGTACAAAATGTGTCTTCTACTCAGTGATGTAAAATTAAATTTTCCTAGGTACATGGTGGGGTAACTGAGTTACTGCTGTCAAAGTGAAGATTGAATGAATTTGTACACTTTTGGTAGATTTATCTCAAAACTATTGTTTATTAAAGACATGGTGAGACTGGTTGATGCTAGAACATGTTGTCACCATAGTTTTGTTTTTAATCCTGGTACATTAAAAAAAATGGCTATTTCTGGAGTATAGTAAGAGGAAAAATCTTTCCAGTAGGAGCTGAAGAAGAAGTAGAAGAAGATAGAGCTCTGGATCAGCCTGAAATGTCAACAGAAGATCAAGCTACATGAAAAGTTGGCTCTGTTTACTGAAGAATAAGCTTTGAATTTGAGACATTTCTAGAGGAATAATGTCAATAAGGACTTCAAGTAAAAGTAAAAAGAGATTATATTATGCATGAAGATCGAGTTTCAAATGTTTTAACCACATAAGATTTATTAAATTATATATTTCTAAGAGAATTTGTTGGTGAACAATCAATGGAAGTTGTTATTAAGAGGTCATAACCATAGTAAGAACCTCAGATGCAATTTGGAGTTCTTGTAGAAGATGAAGGACAGACTCGGTAATAGGATTTGTCTATTAAAAAAGTTGAACCTGAAACAATTGAAGTTCAATGAACAGAACTAGAACCTGATGTTGATATTTGAAAAAGAGGCAGTTCCTTGTGTAGATGTGGCCAGTCCACAATTATTTAAAGATGAAACTATTCATAAAAATCATATAGAAGAAGTTATTTCTAATGTACAAGATAAAAACCCTTCAGATATACAATCAAGATGTTTTCCAGAGAATTATTATATGGAATATTCGGGAAAAGACTCAGATGAGAAGTCTTTGGACCAACCATTTAGAGAAGAAATGGAGGAAGAAGATGTTGAATCCTTAAACCTATAGTTAGAACATCACTTTCATGATAAATAGGAGAATCAATCACAAAGTACCTCTGAATCAAAAAATAAGGAAGATGATTAAATATACAGGTAGTTGGAGAGAGTGAAGCAAGAGAATGCAACTATGAGGAGAGTATTGGAAAAAGAAAAATTAATCTTCTAGAGGCTAAAGAATAGTACAGTTTCAAAGAAAGAAGTTGAAATTTTTAAGAAAGATATGCTGAATGATGTTAAAAAATTAATGTCTGAAATGGTTATGAAGTCTCATTTTTCAGATCTCAAATCATTTATGGAGACAATTTCAGCATCTGTCAGGATCGATGAGGCCAGTGATTCATGTACTTTACCTGATATGATCAGAATATTTAAGGCAATAACCACTATCTTAGTTGATATGAATGACAAGTTTCATGATTTGCAATGGAATAGTTCTCCTCTTTCAGTGCTGTTGGACAATCAAAAGTTTTTAGTTGAAAAATTGACCTCAAATGAACCAGGAATATTATTTGTCTTGGATAAGTTAACAGAGAAGTTTTCTTTGTTTTTGGATAAAGAAGAGAGAATATATGAGTTTTTCAGAGTGAACATAATTTAAGACATTCATATGACTCAAGAGAATAGAGATCTTATTGTTTTCTTGGTGTTGGAATGATTAAGAGTTTAAGGGAGTAGCTATCAGAAATAATGGAGGTAGTTCAAACAAGATAAAACATATGTAAACCCTAAACAACCCTTGATTCATGTATTTATCAATTTTGACCTTTCAATATTTTCATTTATAATCTGTTTCATTATATATTTTTGTGTTTTTTTGTTTTACTGTCTTTGATTAGATATACCACTAATCCAAATTAAGTAATTGATAAACAATTATATCTAGAATTTATTTAAGTTCAGTGCTACATAAATATGTTTTATATTACATATTTTGTCAATATTTTTGATATCACAAAAGGGGGAGAAATTTGGATAAACACAACACTTTATTTTATCACATTTAAACTTTTTTCTTCAATATTAGTTTAGGGATAAATTTAAAGAAAAGTTTTATTAAAAAAAATCAAAATTTTTACGTAAAAATCATTTAAGAGGAAGAAGTTTATATACATATTTTTATTTTATTTTCCAAAAGTTTTATTTATTTATTTATTATTATTTAATGGGATATATATTTTTTCATTAGTTTGATTTTTCACTTTTGAAAAAGGGGGGGAAATTAATTTTTATGATTATAGATGACACATTGTTTATTATTTTTGAAATAATATTATTATAATTAAATATTGCTTTATCTAATCAAAATTATAAACAATATGTAATTATTTTTGAAAATTAAGTTCATTTAATATTTTATGTGTTTTGTGATCATCAAAAGGGGGTAGATTATTGAGAAATTGTTGATTTCAACAATACTGAATGTTTTTATTCAAAGGTGGGGATTTTTGAGAACAATACTCTTTATTTTTAGGATGGTTTTGATGCTCACAAATACCCTTAATTGTTTTCTATGGATTTTAATTTTGATGTAAATTTTAGGAATTTTTTTTTATTTTTTTTATTCTTGAAGAAATATTTAAGATCTCGATCATTGAGACTTAATTGATAAAGTAGCAGCCTTAGCGTGTTTGGGAAACACTGTTCATTTTCTACATTTTTCGGAATTGATTAAGCATGTTCAAGAATCACTATTTATACACTACGTGTGGAAACGTAGCATAAATAAAAGAACCTGCTGTTTTAATTACAAGTTATCAAAATAGTACGGTTAATAAAACATATGTTATTGGAAAAGTGCGAAAGGGAACCCTACGTTAGAAAAGAACCCTACATTTGGGATATTAGAAAAGTGTGGAATGAAAACCATACGTAAGTGTTAAATGTTACATTTGATTCTCAAAATTATGGTTCATCAACCATACATTTGTAAACACCATACGTTTCTTTGAAATCAATGGAACATTTATCATATGTTTGAATGTTGAAGTGAAAAGTATAGATAACCAACCCTATATTTGTGATCAACCATACGTCAGCAGCCTTACATTTGAAGGCTACGTCATCAAAATTATGTTTGAAGGCTATGTCATCAACCTTACATTTATGATCTATGTTGAGTTCTTAGGATGCATTCTGTACAACTCGTCCTTATGTTTAGCATTGCAGAATTTAAGGGTGATATTATTATTCAACGATGTGCTATAGATTTATTAGTCTGATTTTATACCATATTAAAAGAAGATTTTAAAGTGGGTCTTTAAAGAGTTAAGTGCCATTTAAGGATTGAATTAAAAGTAGCATTTCATTTCGAATTATTAGGAGAGTTACAAATACTCTAAAAATTCAAATGATTGAATTATGCGAGTAAATAGTCGACAATTTTGGATCTGATTTTTTCAGAGGAAGTATTAATTATATTTGTGTTTTTAAGGTATGTGTAAGTAAGAATTGATGATAGTTATCAAGATCAAAAGAGTAGATACATCTATAAAAATATGAGATCTGATGTATGGCATTTAGTAAAGGAGAATAAAAAAAGAGTTAATCACAATGTATATTTTTGTTGATTATGAAGAGTGATAAAATCCATGTTTGTTAATGAAGAAAATACATGACAAAAGATTCACTCATTCGACATTAATGATCAATTGTGAATATTCTGCTGCTGATGTTTCGATTTATATTTCTATATCTACTATAACAATATCGACTCAAAATGATTCTTTCTTGAAGATCATTATTTCTGAAGGTGATGATCTATTTACTGTCAATTGCATTTTTTGCATTTGTGAAGAACAATCGGGAGAGTATTTTCAAAGAAAATCTACTTTTTATCTTGAGTGACTAGATTCTTGTTCTATGCAGTGTAGGTTCCGTGATTGAACCAAAAGGCTGTGTTTTTCCTTAGATTATAAAGGTGTCGACTTCCTACAATCTGTTGTGGAATGGTCTGTTTAGATGAGGACCAGATAGTGAAAATCACCAGGCTCTTGTAGTAGAGCGTTGGTGGAGTGGACTTGGGTCCTTCTGTTCCCTGAACCACTATATTTTGTCTGTCCTTGAATTTCATATTTCCACTACATTAAAATATATGATTAAAGATATTGGAAAAAACATGATCTCGTGATGATTTTTGAGAAGACACAATTCACCCCTCTCATTTATATATTTGATATATACTCGATCCAACAACACAGATGTCGATTTAGATTAATAATTATAAAATGTTTTCTTAGAATAGATATTTAACTTCTCAAACAACGGTGGAAAATCCCGAAGGTAATTTCCAATTGACATTTTCATTTATTCCACGTAATCTCTATCATCATTTACACTGATATTCTTGTAAAATGATCCATAAGATTCAATATCAACCAAGTTTGTGTTCATATTAATTTTTTTGTGTATTTATTCTACACCTACAGCTCTAAAATATTATATATAAAAATGAAATGTTCTTCTATATCTTTTGGAATAAGGTATTTAAAAAACAATACAAAAAAATTATCAACATGGAATCTATATAGGCTCTATAAAAAATACGAGAATCTCTATAACACCATATTTTTCTCTTTTTTCATACTATTAGAATGAATCTAGGTCTGGATTCATATGCATTATGTTTGTTTATTAAAATATTAATTTCTTAAAAAAATAAAAAGAAAATATTAATTATGAATGGTGTAATTTATAGCTAATTCTAATTATGGGATCCCAATATTTTATTATTTCAAATAATTTAATTCTTCTTTTGAATTAAATTTTAAACTATATTTGAGACCATAATTACTCCACTATGGTAGGTGTTATAATCTAAATCCATCCAAATTAATTTATGGTACCTACTATAAGATGACAACTACTTAGGGAAGTTGATGAAACATTTGTGCATATACAGAGGTGATGATAGATGAGACTCATTAGAAGGACCCAACCTTAAACATTACATAATCTTGAATTAAATAAAAAATTCACATTGAGGATATTTTCAGGTTTCGAGTCTTATGTATTTAAGCCATAACTATTACGTTATTAATCAAGAATTAAAAGGAACCCACTTCAACTTAGTTTCCATATTTTATTAAAAAACTATTAAAAAAAGAGTCGTGTCTAGTCCCATGTTTTAGACAACATGACTTTTCTTTGATCTCATCCTTGACCCAATTCATCTTTAACTCTAGTTAAAAACCTTTGAAAACATGGGATGAGCAGAAAAATCACAGTAAAGGTTATAAACCAATGAAATATAACATTATTTAATCATTTCATGTATAACATAAGAACTTTAACATGCCTGATGAAATCATAATATTTATGTATAACACCTAGAAAACATAATCATAAAGTTATCTTGGGGCATCCATATCATAATTATATTGTATCTATCATAGATACATAGAGAGTTACAATTGGAATACCCATCATAGTATATTCCATAAATCAATTAGGAGAAACATTCACGTTTACCTCTGTCACGTTACTGAATGTATTGGAGAGCTATCTCGGGCTTTCCCGCCCTAGGTTTATCAAACAACCACCCATATACGTAAAAATTTCAAAGAACCATAACATATTCATTACACATAAAACAAACATAAAGGAATGAAAAAATTTCCACATTTCAATCACAATATATCATCTAATTATAATGAAATAATAAATCCATCATCAAAACCATTTTCAATACCAATATATTTTAAAAAAGCGTAAATGGTTTTAACTTTCCTTTTAAAAACATTATGCCTTGTTAAGGAAGACAAGATCAAATATTACTCGTGGTAGCAGAAAGGTCATTGTCATCGTGTATGCTAAAAAAATTCGTTTTTTTGTAAAGTAAAATGAATCATAAAAAATTATTCCCTTTGAATGAAATGATAAGTCGATGGAGTTTATACAGTGGATAAAAGAAATTCGTGTATAAAACAAAATATGCCTCAATGAAAAGTGATTAAGACGAATTACATTAAAAAGATCATTTTGTAAATAAAATAAATTAATTATGTGTATTTACAATATGTACACATTTATAAGTACAAATAAAAGACTGTACATCAAATGTTATTTCAATAGAATCATAGAACAAGAGAATTTAAAATTAGAAGATTATCATAGAGAATGGAAATTAGGTTTAGAATTTATCTTACCTCATGTTCGACATGACCCGTTTGTTCTTTAATCTCTAGAATAATAAACTAATGTTAATTTATACTTTATTATGATCCTTTTTCATGTTTATTATTCCTTTTATATCATTTCTTACCATGTTATAGAAATTATGTAATCATTTGAATTAATAATGGTCAGTTAGTCGATATTGGGTACATGAGTCAAAAATAAACTTCTTATATTTACAAGTTCTCAATGTGGTAAAAATTAAATTATATACAGAATTTTATTCATGATTTAGATATCATACATATATTATATATCCAGTATATATATGTATTTATTACAGTACATAACTTTTGGAGGTAAGAAATGAAATGCACTGTTCATGGAGACGGTAAGTCGTACGTACGCATGACTGAAAATATCATTTCTATTTCTTATTCTAATTAAATTAAATCATAATGATACATAGGTATATTATAATTCTATCTGGATGGCCACCATGATAGGTGGTAGGAAATAACTGAACAATCGTCATTTTGGGACGCGTTAGTTTTCCATCCATAGAAACATTATGTTATTTACCCATTAGATGGATGTGTGTGTAAGTGTAGTTAGAATACATATCCTAACAACATACTAGTATATTTAGGATACTAGGGTTGTTATAATTGAACATAATAAATAGAGTTTAGGGGTTAGATAATTAACATAGAATAAACTAAATTTAGTGAAATTTTTACCTTTAATTCGGGTAACTGTCTTTGCCTTGAACCAAATGGACTTCTTGAAGAGCCTTATGCCTATGTTAAGGATTATAGGTGGAATTGATGGATCTTGATAGATTATTTTGGTAGGGGTTGGACAAGCCAAGGGGCGTGATAGGTGTGAGGAATGGGTTAGAGTTGATGGATTTTTATAAGGGAGAGGAGTATCTCTTTAAGAATGTGTGAATGTATTATTTAATTATATAATTATTTTTGAGTTATAAATGTCCAAACCATATTGACACCGAAGATAATATGACTTGTGGTCAAAATAAAATCATCCAATAAGAATCAGACAGCTTTTGGATATTACAGTAATCATTATAATATTATTTATTTAAATCATTTATTAATGAGTTAAACACTGCATCATTATTGAGTCATAAATATTTTTTAATTGATGTTAAAAATATTTAAAAAAATACCATGAGGTATGAAATATTTTTATCTTTTCAAAGAATTTTTGTAGTTAAACATATAGCTTCTATAATACCATGTAAAAATTCATATACTAAAAAATATTTTCTTATGTCATTTTTGTCTTTACATTAAATTAATTAATATAAAGTATCATTATCACTCTTAAGGGGCTCTATGGGGTCCCAAAATAGACACAAGGATGACCGTGGATGGCCATGACTCTTCTAATAAGGCTAAGAATGTGTTAAGGTAATTTTATTATTATTATAATATTGTTTTTACCTTGAATTACCCTATTTAACATTAACCGCTGTAAATAAAAGTCAATATTTTCTATTCACCAAAAAATATTATCATTTTATTAACCCCATTTTAATTACTAATAACAACCATGTATGTCTGATTTTCAATATTCAATTCAAAAAAGCAGTAAAATTTCATTTAAATGAAAAAGACAGTTTTTAACTACTACTTAGTGGTTTTACTATTCATAAAAATTTGATGTCTTTCAAAAAACTACAAAAAATTACCCTTAGCTATATTTAATATTATGAATTCAAAAAATGATGTATATTTTACAATATTCAAAACATATAAGTTGGATTATTTAATTAAAAATTAATTCTGGTTGTCAAAATAAAAAGCATGTTGTTAATAAATATTAACTATCAAAAGATTGACACTTGTCTATTTCCAATTTCAAAGTGAAATTTATTAAAATGACCAAAATTGGATTAAAGGATAAAAATATTATCTATTTACACTTTAAAACCAATTAATAAGATAATTTAACCATATAAATATATTAGATTAAAATGACGTTTTGAATTAAAATATAGTAATTTCCACTACACATCGAAAATAGAATTTTATGAAAAAAAATATCCAAATTTTAACCATAGTGAATATCGATGTTTCTATTCTGAATAAAAATTTTATTTTGTCAAAAAGAACATATAAATGTGGAAAAAAGGACATTTAATGAGGGTTCTCCATTAAAAGGTCCTAAATCATATTTTTAAATAACCTAAAAGTATTTATGCTTAAAATTAGATTAATTCACATTTAAAGCTTCTAAAATTTTTTAGATAAATATAAAACCATTTAACAAAAAAAATTTAATCATATTATAGTTAGTTATATTCATTCCTTCTAATAAAATGACTTGGTGTTAACTAAATTTTTGGTAATGTTATTATATTATAAGTGTGGAATGTAAGATTTCAAAGAAACCAATTGTTGTGTATCAAGTGCACCATTGGGACTTTCAACCCTTTTAAAGTAAAATTAATATTTTATTCAGAAATCTGAATAATTATGAAAATGTATTATACTTAATTTACTTGGAATGTTACATCCTTCCCCCCATTTGGAAATTTCATCCTCACAATTTTTATTCAAATATTAAATAAGTGGGGGTATTTATCCCTCATAGCATTTTCGGATACCCATATTGCCTCTTAAACCATATTGGTTTTCCAAAAAACCATTACCTAGTGAATCAACTTATTTCGCAACACTTGCTCTATGTGGTCAAGAATACGTACTAGTTATTCCTCGTAAGGGAGATTCTCATCCAACTAAACTACCTATGGACTTAAAACGTAAGATGCATCTGGAATATACATTCTCAACATTGAAATATGAAAAACATTATGTATGTGAGTTAAACATGGAGATAAAGACACTCTACGAGAAACTGATCCAACAGTAACCAGGAGTTCATAGGGTCCATGAACCACAGACTCAGCTTTCCCTTCTTATCAAAATGCATCACAGTTTTTCAAGTAGAAAATTTTAGAAAGACATTATAAACTACCTCAAAAGAAAGATCCTTCCTCCAATTATCCTCATAACTTTTCTGCCAGTTGGGAGCTATTCTCATGTGATTCTGAATCAACTGATCTGTTGCTGCCATCTCTTCTACCAATTCTGGTCCCATTAACATCCTTTCACTCTATCCTCAAAAGATGGAGTTTGACACTTCTTCCCTTTTAATTCCTCAAATGGATGAATATTTATACTGGAAGGGAAAATATTATTATAAGAATATTCAAACCAAGAAATATGTTGGTCCCAACATCCCTATTAATCCAGTGAACAAGAACTTAGCATACCCTACATGGTCTCAATTGTTCATTCTGACCACCCATCTGATTGAGAATGAAAACATGTACTAAAATATAATTCATTACCCAATGACTTCAAAAGGCCTTTACCAATGTTAGAAGTAAAACTGGAATCACGATAAGATATTATGGAGAGGCTAACTCCATGCAACCTAACTATCTCTTTAAAATACAACCGATAAAGTTTATCTAGAGAAAAATTATCTTGAATAAGAAGTAAATGAAGAGATTTAGTCAATCGATCAAAAATAAACTAGAATGGAATATTACATAGATATGTCTTCGGTAATCCCACAACGAAGTCCATGGATATATTTGTCCATTTCCACTCTAACACGGGTAAAGTCTAGAGCATCCTTTTCTGTAACTACAGCTCTTCTTTAATCTGCTGATAGTTCAAACACTTCAAAGTAAAATCAACAATATCTTCTTTCATTCCATCCCACCAGTAATACCCATGAAGATCTTTGTACATAATAGTACTTCCAGAATGAAGTGAAAAAAGAGAACTATAAGCTTCACATAATAACTCTTTCTTCAACTATGAATCAAAAGGAAAACATAATCTCTTCCAAAACCTCAAAACACAATCACTATGAACATTAAAATCAGGCAACATACCCTTCTAAACCAACTCTACATTTTTCTACAACTCACTATCTTCCTTCTATGCTTGCTTAATTCTGTCTGATAGAGATGATTTCACTGACACCTGAAACAAAATAGAATAATTTCTAGCACCAACATCTTGTATTACAAAGTTCAGCAAATCAATAACAAATGGATCTCATTCCAAACATATCATGGTTAATTAATCATTACTTTATAGACTCAAATCATCACCCAATTTTTTTGATTTTCCATGATGGTAATGGATTGTGAAATCATAATCTTAGATTAATTCTAGCCATCTCCTCTACCTTTTATTAAATTATTTCTGAGTGAATATATTCTATAAACTTTTTTGGTCAGTATATATTTCACATTTTACTCCATACAAATGATGCCTCCAAATTTGTAAAGAAAAAAAACAGCAGCATCTTATTCCAAATCATGTGTAGGGTAACATTGCTCATGAGGTTTCAATTGACATGAAGCATAAGCAATTACCTGATTATTCTGCATAAGGACACAGCCATGTCCTTTCAATGAAGCATCACTATTGATTAAAAACTCACCATTTCTGGATGGTAGTGAATAAACTGGACCATTCACCAATCCTCATTTAAATTCTTGAAAATAATAATCAATTTCTTTTGTCCAAATGAACTTAAAACCTTTTTGAGTTAACTTAGTTAGTGGTGTCAAAAACAATGCTAAATTTTCAAAAAACCATTGGTAATAACATTCCAAACCATGAAAACTATGTATCTTAGTAATATTTTTGGTTCTTGGTTATTCTATAACAGCTTTTTCTTTAACAGGATCAACAATTATGCAATTTCTTGAAACAATGTGACCAAGGAACAAAATTTGATGTAACCAAAACTCACACTTGTTGAATTTCCCAAATATTTTATTTTATTTTAAGGTTTTCATGACAACCCATAAATGGAATTCATGCTCCTCTTCACTTTTAGAATAAAAAAATCTTCAATGAACACAACCAAAAACATATCCTTGAACTCCTGGAAAATTCTATTCATAAGATCCATGAATACAGCAGGTTAATTGGATAAACCAAAATGCATAACTAAACATTCATAATGGCCATATCTAGTATGAAACGCAGTCATCAGAATGTCTTCTTTAATTTCATTCAACTGATGGTACCTCGACCTCAAATCAATCTTTGAAAAATACTGAGCTCCATGGAGCTGATCGAACAAATCATCGATATGAGGCAAAGGATACTTTTTTTTACAGTAATGTTATTCAATGCTCTATAATCATTGCAATGTCACAATGAACCATCATTATTTCTAACAATCAAGAAAGGAGAACCCCATTGTGGTGTTCTAGGTCGAATAAACCTTTATCTAATAACTCAATCAATTGTTTTTTAAGGCATAATGTTTAATTTGATCCATTCGATAAGGGGGTTTGGAACTTGGATAAGCAACATGAATTAATTCAACAGTAAATTCAACTTCTTTATTAGGTATAAAATAAAGAAACTCATCAAGAAAAACATAAAGGTACTCATTTACCACTGCCACATCATTAATCTGAATAGATTATTTTTTTCAACAATATTAGCAACGTAACATTCATATCCATATTTTACTAGTTTCTTAGCTTCCTAATATGTTATTAGAATTAAGGGTTCATTCCTTTACAAAAACTAAAATCATTCTGAGAAGAAACCCCTTTATCTATGCATTCAATCATAACATGACAAACAGAAATCCAATCCATACACAAAGTAACATAAAACTCTACTAGAGGCAAAACAAAAAGATTAACAGCAAGATACATTCTGCACACCAGGATGGGAAGATTATTATAATTTATTTTTGTTACAAGATTTCATCCATATGTTTTTACCATAAGATCAGGATTCATATCATAATAATGAATTTCCAGTTTACTAGAAAACGTCCAAGAAATGAAAAAATGTGTAGACCCTGAAACTAACAACACATTGGCATAATCTGAAAAACAAATAGTGTACCTGATACAACGTTATTTGGTGGCCCATTATATATTTGTGTAGTTTCAAAGGACTTAAACACTATTTTATGCTTCTTGCTGGTTGCCTTCCCTTAGTTGAGTTCTTCATTTGACACTCATTTTCTTAATGACCAATTTCATTGCACTTAAAACATTTTAATGATTATAAATTATCTTTTTTAATACCATTACCCCGCTCTTTATTAGTGAATTATGAGCTTTATGTCCCATTTTACTACATAAGTAGCACTTAATATAATTTAAAATACAATCCCTAGCATGATTTATACCGAAATTTTAAAAAACTGTAAATATATGGTTTTTACCATCAGACTTTTAAGGAAGAGATTTTCCCTTTCCATTTCCACTGTGACCTCTTATTAATTTTTTTTTCAAAGAGCACCTGATAATTGTAAAATTCAATTTCCTCTTTCTCCGCATATAGAACACGTTTTTCAAAACATTTGAAATCATGAGAAGCTAAAGCCTTTTGATAAGTTTGATTTAATCATGAGAAAAAATGGATGATTTTAATATCAATACCCCATATGAAATTTGGAACAAACCTTTTGATTCGAGTGAATTTTTATTCATTATCAGCCACTGATTCATCCACCTGCCTCAATTCCATGATTTGTATTACTATCCTTAGATGAAACACCTTTGGAAATTTTTTCTAAAGATAAATAACATTGAATTCACCCCAATCAAGATCATCATTCAATTCACCATCCCTTATATTTTTCACATAGACCACCACTGACCAGACTCACCATTAAAATAATAAATAAAGAGACTATACTATTGATATTCTGAACACCCCATTACATCAAAAATCGTTTCCAGTTCTTTAAGCCGCACTTCCACTAGAACATGGCTAGAAGATACTCTAAATGATGGGTAAATTTGCTTTATGAAGTCATCCACTTCTAACGTGTTTCTCTATGGTTTATCTGAATGATATCGTGCATGGATACCACCACCATTTGCAACCTGGGTCAATTGTTCCATTATTGCAAAAACTATTCAGTTCTGATTCCGACCATCTCAAGGTGATGATTTAGAAGTTTGTCTTCCTAGAAGATGTCCCACCGTAGCATCCATATTTCCTCCATGGAAAACCATTCTGAAAAAAATATGTCATAGGCTAAGAAACATGATAGTCTGTAAATGATATAATTTCAATATTAAAATAAATAAATTTATAAATTCTAGTTTAAAAATTACCTAACTCCTAATGTTATCTACACTGAATTCTGCTACCATCTATGAGGTCCTATCCTAAACATTACATAATCTTGAATTAAATGATTAATTCACATTGATAATATTTCCACGTATAGTGTTTTAAATAATTAGGCCATAGCTATTACATTATATCTCAAAAATTACAAGGTAGACAATTCCTCTCAGTTTCCATTTTTTCATAGAAAAATACTACTGAAAAAAAGAGTCACGTCTAGTCCCATGTTTTAGACAGATTTTTTTTCCTTAATCTCATCTTTGTCCTTATTCATCTTTAAGTCCTGTGAAAAACATTTCAAAACTTGGGATGAGCCTAAAAAGCTATGTAAGGGTTATAAAACAAAGAAATAAAAAATTAGTTCATAATTAGGTACATAAAATAATATCTTTAACATACCTCATGAAATCAGATGATTAATGAATAACACATAGAAAACAAAAATCATTAAGGTAACTTGTGGCATCCATATCATAAATACAATATAGCTATCATAGAAATGCAGGGAGTTACATTTGGAATACCCAACACGTTATATTCCCTAAATCTCTTAGGATAAAAATTCTCATTTACATTTGTCACATTACCCATGGAATTGGAGATCTATCTCGGGCTCACCCACCCTAGGATTGTCATGGAACCACCCATATAAGTAACAATACCCAAGAACCCTGACATATCCATAAGACATAAAACAAAAATAAAGGATAGATAACATTTCCCCATATCAATCACAATATATCACTTAAATATATTGAAATAATCAATAATTATCAAAACCATTTTCAATACAAATATTCATAATAAAAATATTAAATTTTATTAACATTCATTTAAAAACCTTACTTCTTGTTAAGGAATCCAAGATCAAGTAATACTCGTGGAAACAAAAAGGTCATTTTCATCATGTACATTAATAAAATATTAGTTCTGTCATTTATTAGAATGCCTCATAGAAGAGGATTCCCTTTTAATGAAATAAAAGAAAAAGGAGTTTATAAAATGTATAAAATAATTTCATGTGTAAAACAAAATACACCTCAATGAAAGGATACTGAGAAAAAGATCCTGGCAAAGATAATTTTGGAAATAAAATAGACCAATTATGTGTATTTACTATATGTACACATATATAATGTATAAATACAATATATAACCTAAAAATTTATTTCTATATAATCCTAGAACAATAAAATTTAAAATTAGTAGATTAACCAAAAGAATGGAAATTTAGTAAAGAAGTTCCCTTACCATTGGTCTGACTTGAAACGTTCATTATTTAATCTCCTGAATAATAAAATAAAGTTAATTTATACTTTATTAAGAACATTATTATAGTTTATTATTCCTTTTATATCAATTATTACCATGTTATAATCATTATATAATAATTTATGTTATTAATGGTCATTTTCTCTAAATTTGGTACTTAAGCCAAAAATGATCTTCTTAAATTTACAATTTGTCCATATGGTAAAAAGCTCATTATATCTAGAATGATATTAATGATTTTGATATAAAATATTTCTTATATATCTAATAAATATATTTATTTATAACTATACATAATATTTGGAGGTAAGAAATGTAATGCACCATTCATGGAAACTGTAAGTCGTACGTACGCATGAACGCTCCTTTAATTTATGTTTCTTATTTTAATAGAAGTAAAACATAATGATACTTATGTATATTATGATTAAAATATAATATCATATAATATCATTAAATATATCTTCTATACTTCCCACATATGGCATTAACGAGTCATATCACTTTAAGGGGGTGATAGTCCGCACTTCTACAAATGGAATTATCACATTTTTGCATATTATAAAACCATAAATCTATGATATAAATATAAAATAAAGAATAATAAAAAAACTAAACATAATATATATCATATATACATAATTTTCCTTCTTAATGGCCACCATGAGAGGCATTATGAGATAATTTAACTATCAACATTTCATGAGGCCTTAGTTTTCCATCTACAGAAATAGTAAGTTTCTTACCCATTAGATGGAGGTGTGTGTAAGAGTAGTTCGATTAATTATCATAAAAACATCCTAGTATATTTATTATACTAGTTTTTATATAAATTGAAATAATAAAAAGATTTTACATTTGGCGAAGTAAAATGAAATTAAATATTTTGTGAGAAATAGTTACCACTAATTTCTGTAACTACATGTGTTTGAACCAAAATGACATTTTAATGTGCCTTCTTCCAACGTTATGGTTTCTAGGTGGAAGAGAGGGATAATAAGAGATTATTTTTTGTAGGTTTTTTATGATCCATGTGGCTTGAGTGGTGTGAGGAATGGGTTAGAGTTGATGGATTTTTATAAAGGGGGGGAGGGGCTCTTTAGGAACGTGTCAAATTATTATTTTATTATATGATGATTTTCGGTTTATAAAGGTAAAAAACATATCAAAGTCAAAGATAAGATGAATCATGGTAGAAATAAAATCATCCAATTTTAATTTGATAGGTTTTGGATATTAATTTATTCATTATATTATAATTTATTTAAATCATTTATTAATGAGGTGAACACTGCATCATTATTGTGTCATAAATAATATAATTTATTTGATGTATGAAAATTATAAAACAAATAACATGATTTATGAAATGTTTTTTTCATTAAAAAATATTTATAGTTTAATTGATAACTTAAATAACATAAATTTAAAATTAATTTACTAAAATATTTTTGTTTGTGTCTTTTTTCCCTTTACATTAAATTAATTAATATAAAGTTTCATTATCATTGTTATGTTGCTCCATGGGGTCCCAAAATTGTCGAAGGATGCCCATGGTCGTCCATGACTCACACAATATTGTTAGGACAAGTGTTAATGTTATTTGTTTTTTTATAATATTCTTTTTACCTAGAAATAACCTATTTACCTTAAACTGTGGTAAATAAAAGTCAAAAGTTATGATTCACCAAAAATAATTTTAATGTTATTGAACAAAATTTTACTTAATAATAATAACCATGTAGTTTGGATTTTAGAAATTCAATTCATAGAAGTGGTAAATTTTAATTTAAATGAAAATGAATGTTTTTAACTACAACTTAGTGGTTTCATTATTCATAAAAATTGATGTCTTTCAGAAATATACCAAAAATTTATCCTAAGCTAAATTTGATATTCTATGTTCAAAAATGATTTCTATATTATGAAATTCAAAACATATACTTTAGATAAATTAATTTAATGTTAATTATAGTTGTCAAAACAAAATGCGTGTTTTAATTAAATATTAACCATCAAAAGATTGACACTTCTTTATATCCAATTTCAATGTGAAATTAAAATCCAATGACAAAAAATTGGATTAAATAGTAAAAATATAATATTTATAAATGTTAAAAGAAATTATAAATATAATCTATCGATATAAATAAATAATTTTAAATGTCAATTTTTAATTTAAATACCCTTTTTCCAACTATTCATCAAAAATAGAATTTTAGCAGAAAAATAATTTTTTTACCCAAAGTGAATCTTGATTTCCCGATTCTGAAGAATAATGTTATATTTTCAAAAAGAATATATAAAAGGGACCAAATATATATTTAATGAGGATTCTCCATTAAAAGGTGGTAAATCGAAATTTATAATAATATTAGAGTATTTATGCTTAAAATTAAATTAATTCATATTTTTAGCCTCTAAAATCTATTTTATAAATGTAAAAAAAATTAAAAAACATGTATAATCATAGTGTAGTTAGTTTTATTCATTCTTACCAATACAATTTCTAGGCATTAAATACATATAAAATAATATTATTATATTATTAATGTAGAACGTAAGATTTTAAAGAAACCTGTTGTTGTGTATCGGGTACGCCATCGAGCATATGAACCCATTTAAAGTAAATTTAATATTTAATTCAAAAATATGAATAATTATGAATATGTATTATGCTTTATTTACTAGGGATTTTACACTCCTACCACAAAATGAAATAGTAAATTTCTGTGAGATAAATTTGGTGAGGATGAATGTTTTAACCATGTATTTAAATGTTATTAGGATTGAATTTGGTGCATCAATAGAAAAAATTTCTGATATTGTTATATAAATCTGAATATTTCCTTAGGCACACAATGGATTTACAGATGACCAACTCATACAATGTCTATGCATAGTTCCCTTATAATTTTATACATCTATCAACATTCCCAACAGTTTGAGATATATTATCAACATTTTCCGAGTATAAAAACACTACTATCACTAGAATAGATAAATTATTTCACCAAAACTATAATATTTTATCCTAATGGAAACAAATACATGATTTTCTATTATATCTTATTTCCAAAATTTCGTGGTACATCAAGTTTTTATAGAAGGAAAAAAAATATAAATAAACTTCCCTAGAATTAATGAAATAATAAGTGGATGAATTAAAAATAATCTATGTTTAAGGAATTATATTAATGAATACGAAATTAGTGAACTTATGACTTTAATGATTTTTAAAATTCCATATTAAAACCAATCACTATATAAAAAACTTTTCACTAGACCAAACCATTTTAATTGACCAAGTAATTTTTTAAAAGTTAAAAAATAATCTTAAAACCACTTTAAAAACTCAGATTGATACTTTTGGAACATTTGAAACACTAATTTAAATCCTTATTTTTATATTCTCATCAAGAGGAACAATTTTTTTCAAAAAAATAATGTGATATGTAACAAGTTCTTTTTATTATCAAATTTAATCAAGTGAAAAAAATTTATAACCATATTAAAAAAAACATATCTCAAAATAAATGTTCCATAAAATATCCATTGAAATATTTACAAATTCAAATGTTTAAAAATTTACATGTTCACATTAAAATTTGTTCATGAATTTCAAAAAAAATTATTCCATATTAGTATATTTTAAGGGATAAATTTTTTAATTTAAAAATCTATTTAGAATTTAAAACAAAGATACATTTAATGAAAAATAATAAAAATTTTGAATTACCATAAAAATTATTTTTCAACTACCCCATGACTAAACAAATGAATTATTATGAATGAATTCAAATTTTTTTAATAATGCACAAATGAATAGAACATTTTTTAGAAGATAACAGTAAATAAAAAATATACATCCCAATATTATTATCAAATGATTCTCACATAAATACTTAGTTTTCCATTGTCTTATTTTAAAATTTATTCAATGTCCTATTCATATATCGAAAATTGGTTTCATCAAATATTACACTTGAGGACACAAATATATGATTTATGATTTCATAAAATATAATCATGAATCGATAACAAGACTGTTTTCCAAAATATTCATAAAATTGAAAAATATTAACCAAAATTTCATGAGATAGTAGATTTTAATTTTTTGGGATTAAAAGCTTTTGTTTTATATGAATTTAGTTGAGAGTGTGTTGAACAAAAGGTGCTCTAGTATTTGGGGTGAGATTATTATAATAGATTTAGTTTTTGTTTTTCAAGGATCCAACAATAAATTTACACCCTATTTAGAGTTTATATATATATATATATATATTGTTTTTAGATGATCGTTGAATGATTTTGGTTGTTTAAAGATTGTGTTGGAGTGATGTGATAACACATCGGTTGGAGAAGCTATGAATTCTAATCGAAAATTTTTCCTCAGGAGGACCAAATAATATCTTTTTCAGGACATTGGGTGTTGTAATATTGAAATTAATGTTTAGATATATATTATTTATTTATTTACTATATTTTACTTAAATAATTACATTCATATAAAAATCATAACCTCAAAATATTTTTGATATCTATAGAGGAATGTTGAAATAATATGTTTGGTCCATCAAATTGGATCAACCAAAAACGAATTACTATTTTGTGTAGATTTAGTTACTCATCCCAATTCCATATGTGTAACTAAAAAATATATTTATGGATAAAAATATTATTATGATATTTATATATTTTAATTATATCGGTATTCATCCCTTTTATCTGTTCCAAAGTGCATACCCAGATAAGGATAAAGCAAGGAGCATCCACTAGCAATGTTCATTGGATTAAATGGTTAAGAGGGTATGGATTTTCCATAAATTCCTAAACAATGAAATCACACATTGAGATTACTATATGAGATAATTTTTAGGTTTATTTCTATGATTCAAAAATAATTTATCAGGTAAGGTGTGAATTATGGTTGGGTATTTTGACTGTGGGCCTAAAATGGAAATGTTTTAAGAACTGGTTCTTGATGGTCTTTATACAATGCAAATTTTACCCCTCAACATTTAAAATTGGATTGTAAAATTTTTAAGAAATATTTAAATATTATAAGTATTCAGATTAATTCTACAAATTTATACCATGGAAAATCCAAGTACTACAACATATATTAATGTTATAAAAAATTAAATGATCAGAATTATCTCTACATTGTAACTCTTCTGTATTTAAACATTTAAACCAATGTTAAAAATACATGATTTATTTTGTAACATTATAATTCATAATTCTATAAAATCACAAAATTCTTTAACATATTCAACAATTGTTTATAGTGTTCTAATACAACTATGATTAGTTATCATCTATAATAATTCTCAAGTAGAAAATATTTTTTGGGAAAAAATAAATTCAAATATACTATTATAAATAAGAATACTATCAATAGAATGAAACATATTTCACAATTAAAATAATGGAAACATATTTCAAAATAACTGATTCACTTTAGGAATTTTCAATTATAATTTATTCATAACAAATTACAAAAAAATGAAATCCTAATGTTGACATTAATCTTTCGGACATAGAAAAAACATTCTTCTATTTAATTATATAATTTGATATTTTTTTTAAATATATAAATAAATTTAACATATTAAATGACATTAGAAATAATATAATATTTATGAAAACAATATCAATAGTTATAAAGATCCACAAGGATGAAAACAATTTAATATATCATATTGATATTGAAATTGTCACTTCATCTAATAAATAAAAAGTGATATATTCTATGAACATGATTAGATTAAGAGATAATTTGATTTTAATTTTCTTTTATTATATTATAAATCAATTGTAATAATCATAAACATATCATATATTTTTAAAATGTTAAATATTTGGGTACTCTATAAATAAATGGTATATAGAATGAAACATTTGTGAAGTGATGATGTTTTTTATGAAATAGTTATAGAACCTGATAAGTTTATATTTCATTAATTATGAGAGGAATTGTATATAAATATTAAACAGTATAATCGAAAATAAAAATGGGATAACTCTAAAAGACATTTATAATGTTCTTATGTTATAAAAACTGAATTAGAAACTTATTTCCCCTATAATTAAGTTACACAATAAAAAAAACATTCCCTGGATGATCGATTAAATATATATTATATATACCCCATTTTAAAAATACATTTTAAATTATACCTTCAAAACACCCAGTCACCATGTAAGAATAAAACAATAATTAATCATTCAAACATTCAATAGGTAAATTAAACAAAGCATAAATTCACTAAAAATATTAAAATGTAAATTATAAGAAAATAAATGACATGAAAAAGAATTAGATGATTTATAAAAAACCAGTTAATAAAATATTATTCCTCAAATATAACACCAGTTAAATAATCATTTAAAAAAATATCCATACCTTTTCTATCCTAAATCACATAAAATAACCATTCATTCAATGACAGAAACCCGAAAAATACCGTTGATATCCTTTTAGATGTAAATCATCATGATTTACAGCAACTAATCATCAAACAATCATTTATGAAAACCACATGCCTGAAATAAAAATTTATCATCTAAAAATAACTTTGGGTGTGTGAAATATAGTAATATGATTAAAAACCATGGATAAATGTTGATGAATATCACTAGTGGAGGAAGATGAAAAAAGATATGTTGATTATGATTGTGGTGATGGTGATTATGATAACGTTAATGTCAAAAGATACATGTGTGATGGTGTAAATAAGAGTGGAATCAATTTGGAAGAATGATAGAGACAAATCACGACTAGAGTCATCTGAGAACAGTTGTAGTGTTCATCATAGTTGCCGACACATTAATAATGAAAACAACTGGACTCAAATAAGATATCAATGTGTGGGGATGTGGTTAAAATGAAATACCTTGGATTTTATACTTGAATATTTCAATGGAATATAGAGGATGAGTGAAAATAGTATAGGTATTCTAGGAAATCTAGAAAATTAGGATTGAATTAGTCATGGTTAGAGATCTTTAAAATTTATTGGGGATATATCCATTAGTACTTCCCAAAAATGCTAATAATCATAACATTTATCAGTGCTAAATTAATATGCAGTGATAAAAGATATATTTATCCTCATGAAAACACTTCAATTTATAATGTATTTAAAAATATTTGATATTATATGTTGATTTTACTGATATACAAACATTGGCCTTTTTGGTTTTAGTAAATGGATTGCTCTAGTAGGCACCAATGTGACCATGGATTTTGGTAACACTATGATTTTTTTCTGAATAAGAAACTGAATGAAAGGGGATATGAAATGAAACCTCTTTTGGATATTCTAAACCAACTATCTAGAGAAATAATTGACCACCTAAACCTTATTTATTTTTATTAGTAATCGTATATTAGAGAAATAAATCCTTATGGATGTTCAGGTAATAATCATAAATTTAGGTACATTCAAAAACCAATGTGTCATTGATGTGGAAATAAAAACATTGTAAAATGATTCAAAGGTAATGGAGGATGCAATTAATGTTGTAATGATGTTCATAAAGCCAGAATCTTTAATAGAAAAAGGAAGAATCTGGTTAACCGTAGGAAAGGGAAAGAAGTTCTTTCAGAAGGATTAATTGATTGTTTTAAATGTGGTGTGCATGGCCATTATAAAAACAGATTTCCTAAAAATAAGGTTAAGGATTGGGATTAGGTGGAACATACAAATATATGTTTTCCAATAACTTATGCAATTTCAATTAAGGGTGTTGATAATGAAAATAACCAGCAAAAAATATGGATTCCTTCTTAAATAATGTTTTGAAATTATTGATTCTTAGGATTGGAATCATGATTTTGTTTTTAGGATTGAATATTATAGAATAAGTTGGAAAAAATGTTAAAGTTTCATAAATAATGTTGAATGAATAAAAAATAAATTTTTAAAGGATTCAAGAGTTATGGTAGATTTTAGGATGATTAAATGCTTAAAAGTATTATGGCTCTTTTGATGATGAGATTACATTAGAATACATTTTATAGAATGTGTAACCATAAATTTTGATCTATAAAAATTTTATTCAAAAAATAATAATCTTTTTTGTGTGAACATAATTAATAAACATAGGGGTTTATATATTATTTTGTATTGATGTGATAAATAGTTATTACATATTTGGATACAAAATCAATGGCATTAGATAACTATTGAATATAAAATTGGTTATGATTATATTTGAAGATATTATCTTATTATTGATAATTTTATTATAATGATATGGTTTTAGAAAAACGAAAACACGCAGGATGGGTGAAAACCCATCACTTCCGGAAAGGCCTTGGAAACTGAACCCACAACCAAAGGGATGTTGAGATTTATCGCCTATCCCTAGCCCATGTGAAGTCTCTGGTTAGTATGAATTATTATTTTTTGTTAAATGATATTATTGATCAAGAATAAGTTTATTTGGGTACTTATGTTTCATCAAATTATTATCCTTAGTATAAGAAAATGATATAATGATTAAGGGATAATGGTTATTTTAGAATGTGTTTTCCCTTTTGGGAACACAATTTGTCGATGGAAAATAAAATACATTAGGATGTCAATTGAGGAGTAATGGTGGAAGGATTTTTGGAAGAATCAATGTTTTTATAGTGGATATATAGTGATTTGGGTTATTTATAGATATGATTAACCAATAATAGTGAATATGGTAATATGTTAATTACTTTTCATTACAAGTCATTAAGAGTAGTCGATATTATTTGGAGATATGTGTTATGATTCTTTGTGGAAGAGTATGTGATCAAATTATTCTGAATTTTATTTTTCAAACATACTTTGAATTAACATGAATAATTTTAAGGAATGTTGTGTATTGAATGGTCATTGTTGAGCTTGGGGTATTATTTGTTCAATTCTAGAGATTATGTGTAGTATCTATTTTTTAATAAAATATAATCCTTTTTTGTGAATTATCTGCTCATGTACTAACCACATTGGTTATGGTTAATAACTAATGACCTGGGAAATATATAGTTCATCTTTTTTAGAGTATTTTTTTCTCAATAAGTTTATTCTAGTTCTTTTGATGTGGCCAAGTCATCTTGAATACTCATCATTTGAGGAATATATGTGTTTGTGGTAGAAACTTAGTAAAAGATGAAAGTATCAATGAAATTTATATAGGTTTCCTTATGTTTTTAGTCAATATAATTAATATATTCCCCAATATAATGAAAGGGAACTTAAAACAAAAAAAACATTGTCTGTTTACTTTTTTACAGGGGAATCAAAGACGGTTTAACCAATCAAAAGTATGGGGTTTTCTGGTGGTTAACATTCTCTTGATAATGTTTTCTACCACACTCCATCAGATCATTATGGATAGTTTCTCACTCATATATATGTTTTCGTACAAGGAATCCTAGTATGGGTTTCCCTAGGTGACCTTCCTACTTATCATAGATTATTTAAAAGTGATTTTTTTGTTGACATTTTTTCCGACGTGGGACTTTTGTTGAGGTTTCAATGATCAATTTTAAAATTGTGAGGGCAAAATTCACAAAATGGGGGAAAGATGTTATATCCCAGGTATAAAAAGTATATTACATTTTAATATTTATTAATATTTTTCAATTAATAATGAATTTTACTTTAAATAGAATTCTATGTATGATATTATATTCAACACGCAACAACGAGTTTCTTTAAAACATACGTTGCACAATTCTTTCAGTTATACTAAAAAATAATATAATATTATTATTAGTGTTAATGGTAGTTAACTCCTATCCATTGTATTGGTAGTAATAAAAAGAAATAACTAAAATATGATTACATATGTTTGTTAAATATTTTTCTTTTATACAATAAATATTTGAGGCGTAAAATAAGAATGAATAGTATTTTAAGCATTAAACACTCAAATATTATTTAATAGATGGATTTACTGAATTTTAATCAATAATTCCTATTAAATATATTTTTTGACACATTTATAAGTTTCATTTGACAAAATAAACTTCTTTTTGAGAATCGGCACATTGAAATTTACATTGGGTAAATATTTCGTATTTTTCATATAAATTTCAACATTTAATTAATAGTGAATAATAATACATTTTTATTCAAAAATTCCTTTTAATATAATTTATTTATATGATTATACTGTCATTTTAATTGGATTTATAGTCTATTTAGATTATATTTGTATCTTTTAATACAATGTTGTTCATTGGAAGTAATTTCATTTTTTCATCAGACATAAACACATGCCAATAATTTGATAGTTATTATTTCTTAAAGAAACGATTTTTGGTTTTGACAAGAGTGATTATTTTTAAATTAATTTCATAAACTTCTATGTTTTGAATTTGGAAAAATAGATTTAATATTTTTAATCACGAGGTTAAAATTTTTTAAATATGTATCTTTTATTTTTAAATATTATGAATTGTAACTTCAATAAATATTTTATTTACCATGGTTAAAGGGTAAATTTGGTAAATAAAGAAAAAAATAATATTATAACAATATTAAATTACCATAACACATGTAATATCGTTATTGGATAATATTTGTCCAACCATGGGAAAACATGGGTCTATTTTGGGACCCCATGGAAGATTTTTTTTCTGAAAATTACTTTTTATAAAAATTAATTTACGGTTAAAGAAAATGTAACATAAACCTATATCGTTTAGTAAAAAAACTTTTATATGGGGTTATATAAGTGATATTGTGGACAATAAATAGTCATTATAAATCTAAAAATATTTCATACATTATGGTATTTTATTTATAATTTTTAGATAATAAATAAAAATATTTAGTTATGACACAATAATGATACAATGATTTATTCCTTAAAAAAAGATTCAAATAGATAATATTATAAATGTCAAAATAAAATTTATTTGGTTATTTTCTGGTATCCCTGAATTTTATGGATGATTGTTACATGTTATCGTTTTATTAATGATGTTCATTAAAATCAATCAAGTTGTTATGGTTTAAAAAAAGTCATGATATAGATAGTTTCAGAATTTATATAATTCATATTTTAAAATATAAAATATTTTATTAAATAATATAAAATATAAAAAAAATATATGAATCATCCAAATAGTTATAAAAATTCTAACAGTTTATTATTGACTAGATATTTCTCATGTTTTGGTATCGACATTTATTCTCATTGTGTTAAATGCTCGATAAAACGATAGGAGTAAAAAAGGGTAAATTAACAAAGATAAGGATTAAAAAATATCCAAAACCTGTCAAATTAATATTGGATGATTTTATGACTACATATATTCATATTATCTCCAATTTAATGAGTTTTTGATCTTTTTAAACTGAAAATAATTTTATAATAAAATAAGTATTTCAAACATTCGCAAAGATCCCATCCCCCTCTTATAAAAGGTCATCACCTCTAACTTATTACTCAAAACTTTCACGCCGCATGGATTATTCAAAATATATCCAAATAAGCTACTAAAATCCATATATAACTCTAATAAGAATTAACCTGTACATAAGGCAATTCAATATAGAATTTTGGATCAAATCAATAGAAGTAACCCGATTTGAGGTAACATCTTCACTAAAATTTCATTCCATTAATTTTCTGTTTCCACTCCCAATGCTATTATTATTCTTTTTTTGGATAAAAAATAGTATCCTACATATAATATGGTGTTTTATGATTTTTATTTGAACTAGACATACACACACCTCCATCTATTGGCTACATAACATACTGTTTCTATGGACGGTGAACAAGTGCCTCATAAAACGAAGACTGTTAAATCTTATCCTACCACCCCTTATGGTGGCCATTATGAAATAAATGTAATTATAAATGATATAAATGATATTTATTTTATCTCTATTATTATTTAATTTTTATCTAGAACATATCTTTATGGTTTTCATCTTCTATAAATACTATAATTTCTTCTGAGAATGTGTGGATTATCGCCCCGTCAAAGTGATACGAATCGTTAATTCTATACATGAAACATATAATGGATGTAATAAATTAAAATATCTATCATTTATAAAATATTTATTACACTAGAATTAAAATATACATATGTATCATTAATTTTTAATTTCCTTTAAATATAAATACTAATTTAATGTTTAGTTAATGCCTATGTAAGGATTATTGTCTCCATGAACGATGCATTTCATTTTTTATACCCAAAATCAATGTAATATTATAAATACCTATATATTTTATATATACGATATATATGATATCTAAATCATGAATATAATTCTAGATATAATTTAATACTAACCACAAGGAAAATTCATAATTATAACAAGTTTATTTTTTAATCATGTTCTGAACAGCGAATAAATATCTGATATAAACTCAAACAAATAAATAATTGTTATTTTAATGTAATGTATGATATAAAATGAATAAAAAAATTTATAATAGTTCTAATGAAATTAGAAATTAAATTACGGTTTTTATTTAGTAAATTAATTAATAAATTTGTCATGTCAGACACATAGTAAGGGAACTTCTTACCCCAATTTCCATTCATTGAGTTGATCTGATACTTCATGATTATGTTGTGGAATGATTATGTGAGAATGTTTTTTTATCATATCGTGTATTTATACTTCCTTTATGGGTACATACAATGAATAAGCATAATTTAGCTATGTTATTTAAAAATTGACGTTTTTAATGGACTTCATCTCAATATAATTTCATTTACGAATATTCCGATCATACATAACTTCCTATTTTATACATTTTATTAAATTACCCTTTGACTTTTATATTTAGAAAAAGAAAATATTTTATGGTATGAAGAATTTTAAAAAATAACAAAAAATAATGTTTTTAATGTATGCACTGACAATGACCTCTCCAGTAATGTAATCGTTATTTTCCTTCCATTATAAGAATTAATGATTTATTTAAAAGATAAAAACCTCATATTCTATTTTTGGATGATTTTAGTGTTAAAAATGGGTTTTAAAGTGGATTTAGTATTTTAATAAAATCAAATTACATCTTTTGATTTCATAGGAAATGTTATCAGTGAAATTTTGATATTTTCAATATTTTATGTGTTATGATTACATAACAGTACATGGTCATTTAATGGGTGGTTGGGTGAAAAACCAAATGACGGTTTCATCTTTGATAAACCAAGGACGAGTGGTTATGTTATAACCTCCAATGCATTTAGTATGGAATTCGGTCATATAGATATTATATTTAGTGATATGTGTGGACATTTACTAGATGGTTATTAATTATAAGTATTTTTATGTCACAAGTAACCTTTATATGCAATACATTGTTTTTTGTGGGATTTATGGTAATGTTTTAGTTACAAAAGGGAAACCAATGAGATTATTTTTAGTAAACTATTTTTACTAATTCTTTAAGCTGAAAAGTATAAATTTATTATAATGTATTTATGGGTAACATGTTGTTTTTAAAAACGTATATTTTACATTATTTGTGTATCCCTTACTGAGCTTTTTATGCTCATTTGATGTTGTGAATTTTTTTCATATGAGATAAAGATGAAGTGGGTCAAGGATGAGATCAAGGAAAATTCATGCTGTCGAAAACATGGAACAAGGCATCTTTCTTTTTTTATGAGTATTGCATTATAAAAAATGGATAGTTTTAGAAGTTACAACATGCAATATTCAAGTTGACATGTTTCAGCAATGATCTATTTATCTAAAGATCTATAACTTAAAAGATATTCAAGGTGAATTATTAACACAATTCATGATTTTGTAATGTTTAAGGGTGTGTTCTTATAGATAATTCTCCACCTAATTAATTGGATCATTTAACATGATAATAATTCACTCTATATAAATCATCAAATAATAGTCTTCTATTCTATAATAACTAATATATAATGTTGGTAAACCATATATACACCAATCATGAATTATATAAAGTAATTTTTCATCATGTTTTACAATATTAATATATTATTTTAAACAAATAACAAAATCCCCATGTGGTTTATAGGCACATCCGCTGCTTCTGAGAGATAAATCTCCTTCATAAATATTTAATAGTAATACATATTATTAGTCATTAGAAATAAAGAACCATTAGAGATGTGTGTCTATGTGTGTTTTTGTGGGATTATTATTATATATTGAAAGTACAAAATTCACCCTTACTAATTATTTAATAACACAATTCATTTAAAATTTCATATCTACGAAAACTAATATGATGTATAAAACAAAATAGAAAATGGATATATGGTATTTTACAAAGTTTATAGAAACAATGTTAATTAAAGGGGAATGAAATATTGATGTGATATAGTGAATATTAACATATATAACTACATTTTTTAAAATTTATAGAGGCTATAATAGTCAAATATTTTTGAAATCCAAAATTAATATATAGCATACCACTCTCTCACACCTGAACAACTCACTAATTTAACATATGTTATTTTTTCAAAATTCAATAAAAAATAAATTTTTAACTATAATATATCATTGAAAATTCTATTCCACATTTTCCACCAGTGAACCTCACAAATTTCCATTGACAATAACAAATGAGTCACTTACCACTGACATTCCAAAAAATATAGAAATTCTATATTTTAATTAAGACTCTAATAATTTTTAATACTTATTAATATTTAAAAAAGATAATGATGTCATAAATATATTTTTATTATAACATTAATCCCCAATGATAACCCATTAATCCACAATTCTTTAGTTAGGGAAACCACAATAAATATTTTCATAAATCATAATTAATGAACTATCATTTAATTCAAGATCCATTATCCATAGTGATTGGAAATTAAAAATATTTAGTTAACCCACACTACTCTATAAAAATGTAGAGGTCTCTACCATGTTGTGAATGATATATCTATAGTTTCAATCATATATCTTTTATATTTCATGATCTGAAGAAAAATATTATTCTTTATAGATTAAATTAAATTAAGACTATAACCATTATATGATTGCATATTATAGTAATACCCATGGAGTGGTAATTCATTAATATTACAAATATATAATTAATAAATTATGCTCTATTATCATTCCATATTCATCTCAAATGGTATGACAATCGACAGACCATGGGTGTTGGACATGAAAACACTGGCATCCTACATCAACTAATAATACATGTGTCCCTGATGGAAACAAGGACCAAATAATTCATATTCCTCATATATGATAGGAGTTTATAAAATATCTTATGACATAAAACATGGTTTTGTCACTGGTAGCTTCATGTTTCTAAAAAACCCATATAAAAAATTATGTTGTAGTTTTTATAAAATTTACATCACCAAAGTTTTTTTCTTTTTATATGTAGAGTGTCCCCTATTAAAGTTTTTAATTTAACATAATAAAATCCAACAAAAACATAAATTTTCCACATTCATATTGTCCTATCTTTGAAAATATATTTATTCCATAATAAATATAAACCAATATTATTTGAGAAAAACATAATTTCATTTTGATTTGACTGTTGAATCATTTTTTATCCCCCAGAATGGACCCACAATTCACCAATTTTTTTATGATTATATAGAATGTTAGATACCCTCTTTAATAAAATAAAAATGAAATGAATTTTTTTAATACTAATTAATTTCAATATTTATATATATAGTTCTGGAAACTATTCACTATATTAAATGGATACATAGGCATATGAAATATTTTTAAATTCTCTTATATGAAAACCTCCAAAATAGTGTAACCATGAATAAAATTGTGTGGTACCTATACATTGGTCAAAAAATCATAGAAGTACTTCCTTTATACTCTAAAATATATGTATATATACCTAATAACATCTAATGTATTGACCCATACATTAATTAATGTAAATTAATCATGATCTAATTAAATTTATTATTATGTAAAATGGTTATATAAAACATATGCACTTCCTTGGTTAAATTTTTTCTGGATTTTAAAATACCGTTATGAGAAATTTGAGACATTGGTTACTTCATGATTGTGATTTTACACTAAGTGTGACATAATTTTGGTTAGCGTTGGGTGGTCCATGGGAGACAACTAGGAAAGTATTCCAAGAAAATTAATTAATTTATATATTGTATAACATCAACCTATGGGATATTAATTGAATTTTTTGTTATAGTCAATCATCAGAGTTATCTAGATAACCCTGATGGATTATATAAAAAGATGTTTTTTTATTCATTGGCTCATCAGGATCGAGAAAAAATGAACAATGGACTAGAGAGATTGATGAGATAGACACCATACATAGTTAAATCATCATCTTTATTGTAGTGAATTCATTTTTCACCAATGATTGATCCACAATCAAATTAGATATTTTTTTGGTATTTATTCTATATTTCATTTGATAAAAATTTATTTTTTATATAATATTTATTTTATATATAATTTATATCTTTCAGATGAGTCATAAAATATTTTTGTATTCCTAGTCTAATTATTTATTTGTTTCACCATATATTCACCAAAGAAAACGATAATTTTGAAATCATTGGATGATGTCAAATTGGGAAATGATGTGTTCACTTAATTCTTGGGGATTTCCACCACTATTATTCACATTCATCATAGTTGTCCCACTAGATCATTATTTGAGGTTGCTTGGTTTATTTAAGTGGGATGGAACATAATATATGTAGTGGATTCAGTAATTACATGTATACAATTTTTTTAGATAGATTGTATAATAATGTGGATTTTGGGCTATGGAGACACATTTCATAATCTTGTTTGATGTGAATCATCCCTGGTATAGTTTGGTAGTGACTGGATGAACATATTGGGCTTCAGTTGGCTAAAAAATTTCCACCAGTTATCGACTAGTCATATAATTCCTTATATTAATTGTACCTTGTATGAAAAATTGTAGAATTGATGGTGGTAGTGGTGTGGGTGAGACACCTGAATAATTCCTTATTTTCTAGAAAATTACAAGGTACATTTTTTTTAATTTAGAAAATGATGTTGTGTATTAACCTAGCTATGTTGGATAGGGTTTCAAGTGAATAAAAATTTCAGTTTCTATTTATGGACCATACATGATGTGTCAAAATAGTGTGGGATGATTTTCATGTACCATAGGGTAACACGAGCATAGATAGATCAATGAACATTCACACAACTAGAGTCCAAAATCATGATAATGTATTAGAAATAGATATGGTTAGCGACAAAACAATAGTTATTCAAAGGAATGGTCCTGAAATGCTTGTAATTATATGTGAGTACCAGACACACTGTATTCCATATTTACAAGTCTTATAGACACACATGCACTTCCAATCTATATACTAGTGGGGACATGAGGAAGTGACTCTGTGAGGTCGCACACTATGTGACACAAGGTACAAACCAATTAACATACTCAAATTATTGAACCATGTATTTAATTATAATTGGTAGTCAAATATTAATCCATTGTTATCCTATATTGAATATTTTTATGTATGGAATTTGATGGCATCTTAATTTTTATGTCAATGATTAAAAAACACATCTTATGAACCAGAAACATCTTTTAGCATAACTAATTTAATGATATTGATGGGTTATATCTACCAATGATACATGGAGGTTAGAATACACATGTTTAACAAGGGAATGTGATACCTACAAACTTAAACAATATATAGTTGAAAACCCATAATACTGCATAGGCTAAAGGTCATGTATCGCTTGACTAAGACCCTTGTCTAGGCACTCTAACAAAGAGTGAGTCGTCCATTAGGGATTATTATCCACCACCTGTGAAGAGTGTTTATGAGGTCAAGGCCATCTACATTTATTATTTTATAGTCCCATGTGATGTTGGGGATCAAATATGGGACATTATATATGCAGGTATTCTCATTATTACTAGTAAGGATGTTTAGTTGGAGAAACCATTTCACCCTCACTTGTGTTTAATTATGATTACATATATATATATATATATTATTTCTCATTAGTGTTTTTATTATAGTTTGATATGATTAATTGTTTCATATTTTGATTAATCCATTTTTAGTATTAGGGGTATTTGACTGGGAATGTATATACTCACCCCTTAATGGGGTTTCCTATAATTTCCATCTCTTATATAAAAAAAAATACCAATAGTACTTGGGTAGAATATAACCATAGATCAGTCCATTGACCATGTGCAGTAATTAGACAATGACGATAGAAGTATAACTCTCTTCAATTTCCCCAACTTCTAATTTTTGTCAGTTTGGATGATCATTTTTATGGAACACATTTTTCATTATTATTCATTGGTTTTATAGTGTCATACTATAATATATTCCCTTGAGGCTATTTAATACATTATTACACTCTTTATTTTGTAGTATTTTATTATTCCCAAGTACATTATAAATGGGATTGATATGTGTATGTGTATATTTTCCTTTGGTTATGAACTCCTAATTCAGTTAATTGTTTCTCTAATCTAGCCACCATTCCCTAGAATATTGGAGGTGGGACATGTGTGTCACACAAGGATTTACACTAGCCAGGTTGGGCTTGAGGGAATGGGTTGTGGTGAAGCTCTATCAGAGGTGGTATTCCCTACGGTTAGTGTTTGGGGTTTGAATTAGTTGTGGGTATTTGTTTGGGAATATTAGGGAAATGGTTTCAATGTGAATGATCTTAGACATTATGAATAGGTAACCTAGTGTTTGAATGAAAACTAACATATCTATTCACTATTGGAATGATTGACTTCATGTTAATGTGACATATGGTGATAGAAGTTTTATGGAATGTTTTTGTTTGTATCATATTGGATTGGTTCATTGGAATTTTATTTCCTTCTTGAAATATATTCCCATAAATGATCAAATAATTTTATTTTGTTTTGTTGTATTTTGGGATTCCCCTATGACAATACGAAAAAGGTATTTTCATATCATATCATAATGAAAAATATGTTTTGTGTTAGGGGCTCAATTTATAAACATTCTCATGCAGTGTTTCCTTCAAGAGGGTTGATAGTAGTTCCATTATCATTGAAAATGTGAATATATCTTGTAAGTCATAATGAAATTACACATTAATATAAAATTCCACATGTGTTCCCCTGTTGTGTGATTCACATGTATCATCATTATAAATTAAATTCTACTATTTATGGAATCCATCATGATGAAATTCAATGTATGTGATGTGTTACATGGTTAAAATACATATATAAACATGTTATTGAGTCCCTTTATAATAAATGCATCTATATTCTACGAATATTATATGTTATTTTTTATATTTAATTATATAAGGATCTTCAAATATTCACCACATCAATGATTAATGACAAATTCTATTTCAAGTTTTAATCATGTGAAAATATTCCCATTTATTATTATATCTTAGTGTATTTAATATGATTGATGTAAACTGATGCTCAAGCTATTTCTATTATTATACACCCAGTTAATCTAGACTACCTAGAATTTATATTCTTGATCAATGTTCCCCAAATTGATGATTCTAGTGTTCAATGGGATTATTTATCTCTAATTTTATTGGATTGGACACATATTTGATGGTTACAAATTGATTATTATAATTCTACAACATCATAAATCATCTATATTTTGAGATATCATTCTTATTATTTATTTTGAAAACGATTTTTACACGTGATAATTTTTCATCTTTGAGTCCATAAAAATCATTTATAAATTACAATCCAAATAATCATTCCACCTATTGAAAATTATAAAAATATCATTTTTTTCTCTTCATTCCAATATTCATATTTCATATTGAATATACATATTTTGACTTTCTTATACTTCAATAAAAACATCATTAATTTCATTATGTATAATTTTCTGCCTTTTCTCTTTATTTTTCCTTTTGTTTCTTTCAAGAAGAACAAAAATTTAATTTTTCTGTTTTCAATTATTTACATTTCAAATCAATGATAAGTGATTTTATTTATATTTAATAACAAAAACCAAAATGACATTATCCTTGATCCACTACACATATGGGAAATTAAGTAATTTATACATTGATTCAATTTGATCCTCTAGTGTTATTTATGCATCCCATACAATGAAATTTCATAATATTATTCCATATATAATAATCATATATTTTTCATAAATATTTCATTAGATCTATAAAACATCACCTTCCATCAATTTGATCCAATTTATTTGTTCATTGAAAAATTTGGTCAACCAGTTAGAAATTTAATCCCTCGTGACTTTTTTGAGTATTTCATCTATTTCAACCCCTTATATTCCAATATTCATAGATTTATTGTTTTACATTTTAGTATTCAGCTCAAAATATTATTTATCCTGTAACAAATTGTTGAGTTTGGAATTTTATATCACTTTCTAAGAATATTTAATATTTTTCTACACATATATTAATTTATTCAATTATAGATACTAGTTTGAAATTAAATTTTTACTTTTACATTACACTATATCATTATTCATCATTTTTTTACATGAGTTTTTTATGTTATAGCCACCTTAAAATCGTCTGTATGGTGTTTTCGCGCAAATGTTTGTTCATACAACATTTTTCTCTACCTTATCAACCTCTATGAAATAGATGTTCTAATTTTAGAAAAATTATTATAGTAATCACTATTTTCATTCACACCCTAGGTTAATTTCTTTATTAGTTCGTCATATTCTTCATTTCATGAGAATTTATTTGCTAACATTTACATGAGATTCCCATTATTTTAGAAATAAAAATAATGAACATTGAATATTGAAATTGTATATTTTATTTACCATGTGATATTTAAATAATTGAAATACATCAACTCATCTATTATCTTACTTTTGCATCATATTACACTCTTATTTACAATACCATAATTAACACAACTTCTAAATAAATGAACTTCTTCATGGACATGATTCAATTATTACTCATATTACATTCAATAAGAGTACTGTGAATTCAATCTAGAATAATCACATTTTGTTCATTATCATAAATTACCAATACCATTACATTAAAATACTATTGAAATAATTTTAATACCAACTTAATTATTTTTACATTATTTATTTTTTCTCTGATTTCACAGATTTTATGTATAATTGTTTTCATTAAATCAAATATATCAATGAAATTCTTATTTGGTTTCTTCCATTAACAATGATAAATATTGTGTAATATTTATGAATATTTTTTACCTACATCAACATTCGTATAGTAGATGTTGAGAATTTCATTCCCACAAGATGTATTTGGAATTACAATAAATGCCTATAATGTATATGTATGATTGGATAATTCTCCTCTCAATTCATTGACTCATTTGACATCATAAAAATTACCTCATTATAAATCCTTAGATAATACTCTTCCTTATATGATAACTAATATCTAATGTTTTGAAATAGAATACACATCAATTATAAATTATATAAATAAATGTTTAATCTTGTTTTCTAGTAATTAGATGCTATTCAAAAAAATTAGAATCCCCCAATGCTTTAAAGGAACATCTTCTACTTATGAGAGATAAATCCCCTTCATAAATCATTAACACTTATACAACTTATTAGTCTTTTGATTAAAATATACAATTATAGATTTGTGTGTGTGTTGGGGGTGGATATTAGGGTATATTGATATTTTAAATTTAACCCCTTACTATGGATTTATTTAGACAATTCATTTACATAATCATATCTATGAAAATTTATATGATGTTTATAACTAAATAGAAAAGGGATATATGAAATTTTATAAGGAGTAATGATACAATGTTAATTAAAGGAGAAGGAATTATTTAAGTTATGTAGTGTATAGAAACATATATAACTACATTTATTAAAATTTATAGAGGTCATAATAGTTATATATTTTTAAAATCCTAAATTAATATATAGCTTGATACTCTCTCACATGTGAATAATTGACTAATTTAATGAAAATTATTTTTATGGAATCTATAAAAAATATAATTAGTTTACAATAAAATATCGTTGAATGTTCTACATGACATTTATCCACGGGTGAACCTCCCAAATTTTCACAAAGAATAAAAAATGAGTTAGCTCCCACTGACATTACATAAAATATAGAATTTACCTAATTTAATGAAGTCTACAATCCTTCATAATCCTTAGTACTATTTAATAATTAGAATTATATCATTTATGTAATTATATTATAACATTAATTCCTGATGCTAACCCATTAATCCATAATCTATTAATAAGGGAATCCATGAAAAATATTATCTTAAAACATGAGTAATGAACAATAATTTAATTCAAGATCATTTATCATTAGTGGTTGGAAATTAAAACATTTTAGTTAACAAACTCTACTCTACAGAAATATGGATATCACTAACATGGTGTGAATAATACATATATAGTTTCAATAATATATCATTAATATTACATGATCTATACCAAAACATTATTCCATATATATAAAATTAAAAATCGACTATAATGTATATATTATTACACTTCATAGTAATAACCATATGGTAGTAATTCATTAAAATTACCAATAGAAAACTAATACCATTTGAACAATTACAATTCCATATTCATCTCCAATGGTCTGACAATCAACACACCATATGCATTTGAACATGAGCTCCCTAGCATCAAACATTAACTTATATTACATGTATCCCCATTGGAAACCATAACGATTGAATTCCTATTAATCATATATTATTCGGGTTTTAAAATCCATTATGACATCAAACATTGTTTTTTCCCTTATATCTTCATGTTTCAAATAAACTCATATAAGAAATTAAGGTGAGGATTTTATAAAATGTTCATCAAGAAATAATTTTTCTTCATATAAGTGGATTAGTCCCCATTCCATTTTTTATTTTATCATAATAAAATCCAAAAACAACATAAATTTATCATATTCATCTTTTCCATTCCTTTAAAATTGATTTATTCAATGAAAAATATTATTCAATATTATGGGATAGAAACATAATTCTATTATGACTCGACTAATAAATCTTTCCTTATCGCAAAAAATGGCCTAATAAATCTGTAAAATATCTTATGAATGTATATATTATTAAATACTCCACCTAAAACAATAAACATGATATGAAAATATTTTTCAAATCAATGAATTTCAAAATTTATATATATTTTATTATGAATTCATCAACATATTCAATGGTTACTCTAAAATATTCATGATATTTTCAATTTATCCTATATAAAAACCTTTTAAATAGTGTTAACTTGAATATGACTGTGTGGTACCTATAAATTTGTCGAAACATCATAAAAGTAGTTCCAATATCCTCTATATTATTTTAATACTTTCTTATGTACAAGGAATGTAACGACCCGAACATTTATTAATGAAAATTCATCTAGATCAAATTAAATGTCTTATTTTGTAAAATGGTTATATAAATCATTTTCACTTCATTGATTTTTTTTGCATTTTAAAATACTGTTATGAATATTCATCGTTGCTAATATAGCCGATGGACATTGATCAGATGATTAGTTTAAATATAGAGCTTCAAAAAATTCATTTTACTCAGAAAAAGGAAGTGATGGCCTCATCTAGTATAATTTCACCATATGAATCCAATTTATCATATCATATAAAGAATTTTGTGTCACTAGGGTTTTCTCATGAAGAATCCCAAGCCGAGCTACAATATGTCAATCATGAACGGAATCACCTTCTAAAGAAGTTGAAGTTAATAGAGATTACCACATGAGGGATGTCATCCTAGCTGCCCCAAGAGTCTGTAACTATCTCAAACAATACCCTTAGGTCTTATAAATGTTTTATAAGGTTTATTTATGAATACCCTAGAACTATAATTTTATTCATTATTTTTTTATAAAGAATATACATTCATTTTATTATTGTTACTTTGTAAAAATTTTAATTGAAAAATAGTATTTTTAGTTAATATTAAATTAAGAAATCTATTTTGTCAAATTAATCAATTTTTTAATTAAGTAATATTATAATAAATCATTATTACTAAATTAATTTTTAATAAATTTAAATGATAATATAATCTTTATGAATACAATTGTAATTTCTATTAAGGTTTGATTTTTTTAAAAAACCCATGAATTTTCGATAAAGGTATGTTTTTATTTTAAAATTATAAATTCATATATTTAGAAAATTATTTAGATAAAATGAATATCATTTTTGGATTTATTATTTCAAACTTATCTAACTGTGAATTTTTCATAATTTTCTGAGACTGTCAAATTTTCGGGTAAAAATTTATTACCGTTTAATATATACTGTGTTTTATTACATCATAATGAATATATAGGGATGTAATAAAATAATAAAAAAGTATTGATCATAAAATATATGCATTACCTTTAATATAACTTTACTATAGTATTTTTATTTAGTTTATGGAGCCTTAGTGGGACCTCTATGACTTATAATGTATTATAACTTTTTAAAATGATTTATTTGAGAGTGTGACTCACCTCCACATATTCATTCATAAATTTCTAATATGTTCATCCTTTTTTTTATAGAGTACTTTTTCCACTACTATTTGGAAAAAACCATGTGAAAAAACATGGGATGGTTGGTGGGGTTTATTAGTTAAATGAGTGTTTTCCAAATCCAAAATAATTTAGAATTCCCACTCCTTTCATATATAAACCAACTCAATATCCTATTAATATTAACTCAAAACCTTTGGAGTTATACCAACGTCTTCCATAATATGCTTTGAATCCTCCTTTGTCTCCCCAGGATCACAATAATCTTCTCTCAATCCTCTCCCAAGGAATTGGTATCATACTTCCAAGTAAGGGATCATGATGTTCCTTACTACTTTATTTATATCCATGTTTCTTTACATTGTTATGCCCATTTACATTAAATTAAAAAATTTTGGGTTTTAATTTTCATGTACCCTATAATTACCTACCTTTTTAATTATTAGATACCACTGGTATCTCATTAATTCCTCACATGTATGCATGATACCCTACTGAAATTCCGTAAGGAATTTCACTCTTTTCATTTACATTCAAGAAATTATTTTATATTTTTCATATACATTCCAATACATATGTTGATATATTATGATCTATGACCCCATTTATTTCCATTCAAGTATAAATGATGAAATACCAATTTATCTCTCATCATCCCTTTTTATAATTTTAATTTGACGTCGTTATGCTACCGAAGATACACCAAAATTTCCATGACAAAAATCATCGTCTCTCTGAATACCATACCCATTTCTAAATCATGTGTATTAACCTTTATGAACATGTAATTATTTATTGATGACATAAATTAATTTATTCCAAATATCTTATTCGTGCAATATGTTATGATGTTTAATAAATCATTATTGTATGATATATGTGGCACACTTATACCTAAAATGAAATGATTAATAAGTGTGTGCCTTGATACCAGTCCAAATTTTTGGGTAAATATTTATATCATGATAAGTCATTTGAAATTTGGGTTTTCTCATTCCTTATAAAAGTTCAATGTGGTTTTAATCTTGACAATCCATGTTCAATGATGGTTTACTTATTCTTTATGTTCCATGAGCCTTGCTAATGCTAATATATTGTTAAATGTTGTTTCAACATTTCCATGTTTTGATAATCATTATAAATCATGACTTTATGTTAATACTTATATTTTTCCCCATTGATATTCCTATTTCCAAACATTTTCAATATTTTTAAGGTTATGTATTGTTCACTCCCCTACTGGGTTTTATAGTTATTCCATTTCTTATGCTTGTCCGCTGGTTATCCCATGCAATGCTAAGTACGAGGTAATGATGTGGTCATGTAAAAAGAGTTTTGAAATAAAGATGTTTTGTTTTATGTTATATGTTGTTATTTATTGTTCCTAATTTTTCCCATGACACTAGACCTCTTGATCCAAATCTTTTTCATAAGTGCAATTTTATGTAATAAATAATGTTTATGTATCTAATAAGTAGCATGGTTGTTATAGTTTGAATAAGGGGATTTTTTTAGTTATATATTTTATTAGGATTTGAAAATCCTAGTGAAATACACATGTGTAATACTATGTATAATAAAAACAATGCTATATTTTGGTATGTATAGATTAACTGGTTTATCAAGAAAATACAACCATATCTGGATATATACAAGTAGGGTGGCTCTAGAATATATGTATCTAGGGGTAAAATCTGATAAAACTTCCTTGAGCTATAATCAAATGTAAACTGGTGCAAAAAACCATCCTTCATGCACATTTGGTTAAGACACTCTTAGGGAATATTCTTTTTTAAATTCAGGAGATTAGTATGAACCATTATTATGGGGAAAAATATTCACCTAAGAATATATATTGGGATATCGATCATGGATAACATATATGGAGCATATAAATTAATAAGTAATGTAAAAAATGTAACTTATATGTTATCCATTTTTATCTTTGGATTCCCATTTTTGTGTTACCCCTTACATTCCTTTTATTCCAACCAATGTCCTATAATAAGGGGACTCGGGCTAACCACCAATGTGATTATCAATGTGATGATTGTTCTAATAATATTTCAAATCTGATGTGATTGTTCATCTCAATCATTTTCATGATAATCTCTTAGTTAACTCATGTTTTGAATAGAAACAGTGGTCACAAGGAATGTTCAAACCCCTATAAATGAAAAATACACAATCGAGATCTTGATGAGACAAAGGCCTCCTACTTTTAATGGATCATTAGATCCCTCAATCACTAAAAAATGGATCAAATATATATAAAGGAGATTCTCCATCCATAAATGTTCTAGACAAGAGATGTTTCTTCTGGATGCTTAACATATTGAGGTTGAATCTGATCAATAGTCTTCATTATTAAAAAATATGAAGCCTGAGAATGAAATCGAGTTGTTGGGATTGAAGCAATTATACGAAAAAATTTCAATAAATAATTTCCTTGCACCCTTAGACGTAAGATATAAAGCGCCTTATTTGACCACAAGAATATAGACAATGAATTCATCAGAGCATACGAGGAAAAATTCACATGGATGGCCCGATATACCTCCATCTTTTTCAATACCCCTGAATGCAATGTTGAAAACTTCTTTTGAGACAAATAACCTACCATATAGAAATACCAAGTGATCTGTGACTTCAATAACTATGAGGAAATTATCTGATGTAACCTCATAGTTCAAATAGAGAACGGTGAATCTGAGGGGTTTGTGGGGATACGAATCAAAAAGTGGACTTTAATTATGGTGGTTCGATGGATAATTCCAACGATGCTATGAAATTCTAGAACCAAACATTCCAAAGGTGTGGAAAGAATAACCCCATAAATTCACGGAAGTGGATGATGAAATTATTTAGGTAAAGACGAGTAGGATAGTTGGACATTAACTGTGGACTAGAAAAAACTGTTGCTACAATAAAAGAGAGGAATAATTTGTTCAACTATCATCACATTGTTCATTTCATCAACTAAAAATATATGGGGCACATCTCATACCAATGACCAAAGATATGGGTTTTCAAAGGTAACCAACCACCTCGATGATAGCAAGGGAGAGATTTATCCATCACAACTACCGAATAGAACCCAGAAAATTGAATGGTTACCTTTATAATTGTTATTCAATCAAGAATATATAAAATTATTTCTTATCCTGGTTCTTTGCATTGTTTTATATCCCGAATGGTTAGTTGAAAAATCCCAACACCATTAAAAATCATGGAATTTTAGATGCCGATGGGAACTGAAAATGGGGAAATCATTACATACCTAAATATAACTCCTCCCGTGCCATAACATGTGGTTTTAACATCCTAGAAATCCTCATAATACTACCTCTGGTGGAATTTTATGCAATTCATGGCATCAATTGGATTTCACTATATACATTCATCATAAATTAATGTGAGATAGAAATCACTTTCTATATGGAGAATCAACCCCCTATTTAATACAAGTGCAAGGAGGTGGATGAATATTATTTTGCACCATTATCGCTTTTGAGGAAATTATTTCCCTTTGAGCATGGGTATCTTTCTCTGGTGATTGAGTATAAGAAAGTAACTAACTATGAAGAAATTCCTATTATGAGGGAATTCACTGAATTATTTCCTAAGGAATTTATTTGTCTTCCATCTAGAAGAGAGATTTAATTCTCGATTGATCCTATACCTTGGGCATTTGAAATATCAAAAACTTTGTATAGAATGGATGTTTTAATGCTCTAAGAGATAATGAAACACCAATAAGATACTCTAGATAAATGGTTTATATGCCATTGGGCTTCACCATTGGGTGAACCATCCCTCTTCATTAAGATGAAGGACATGTCAATGCGTATTTTCATTGATTATCATGACACCAACAAATTCATGATAGAGAACGACTATCATATGACATGATTTGTTGACTTTTTCGATAAACTATTGGGAGAACAATACTTCCCTAATATTTATTTGCAGTTAGGATATTACCATGTATGAGTAAATATGGATGATAACCCCAAGACCACTTTCCATGAGTGGAATGTGAACTATGAATTCATAGTGAATCCTTATTGACTCACTAATGCTTCATAAATCATCATGGACTTGATGAATAGTGTCTTTATATATTACTTTAATAATGTTTTGGTAGTCTTTATAGAAAATATTATAATATACTCCAAAATAAAGTAAGAGCATGAGAATCATATATGAATTGTACTTAAGGCGTAGAGAAAGGAGAATCTCATTGAAAAGTAAAGAATCTGTGAGTTTAGGTTTAAGTAAATCTAATTTCTAGGACATATCATCACAAGCAATAGGTTATCTATGGATCCATCCTAGATAGCTGCAATTGAGGGATGGAAAAGGCCATCACCAGTGATAGATATCCATAGCTTCATGGGGTCATTTGTATATTAATTTTGATTTATGAGAAATTTATCAAGATTTAAAAACCCCCTTACCAATATAAATCATACGAAATTCCAGTTTTATTAGAGTGATGAATGAGAAGATATCCTCCAAAAGTTGAAAATGAATCATATCACTACTCCCGTGCTCACAATACCCGAAATTAGTGAACTTTTTGTAGTATTCAGTGATGCTTCGATGAGGGTCATGGTATGCGTGTTGATGACAAATGATAATGTCATTTCTCATGCTTCAATTAAATTGTATGTTAAGGGAAAAAAATATCCAAAACATGATCTATATTTTTCTGTAGTAATCCTATTTTTAAAAATTTGGAGACATTATATCATTGGGTAGATGTGTTCAATATGTACAGATCACAAAATCCTAAAATATATATTCACACAAAAAGAGTTTAACATGCTCCAATGAAGATGGTAAGAGTTGATCAAAGACTAGGATATATCACTCCATTACCATACTAGGAAAGAGATCATGGTGGTGGATTCTCTATGTTGAATATGCCTAGTGATTCTATCATTGATGAGAATTGAAAAAGATCCAATCATCTTAAATTAGATGAAGATGGACATAGGAATCATAAATAAGGGAACATCATAAATCCATTCACAAATGATTTCTCAAACCATCTATTTTGGAAATGTTAAATGATTCTGAAATTGATAATTTGGGAATTTAGAAGAAATAGGAAACTATCAGAAATGGAAAATCCTCAATTTCAAATATTAACGAAGACGGAATTTTGAGATTTCGGGAAAGACTATGTGTTTCATTAAACAAGGAGTTGAAGAATGATCTTTTGGATGATGAACATAGTTCAATTTTGTCCCCTAATGCAGGAAACACAATGATGTATTGAGATATACAAGAGCATTATTAGTGGGATTACATGAATAAAGAGATCACTGAGTATAAATCGATGTCCCTGGTATTTCTGGAAGTGAAGGCTGAGAGGAAGAAGTCTAAGGGGATGCCAAAACCATTATCCAAACCAACATTGAAATGGGAGAACATCACCCTGGAATATGTCAATGGAATTCTGAAATCATCGAAAGAAAACAATTATATCTAGGTTGGTGTACATCATATTACTAAGACTGCACCACTCATTGAAATTTGGGTGGATTCATCATTGGAACAACTAGCAAGAATATTGTAACAACATGATATTTTATGAGAATTATTCTTTTTAATTTCATTTGTGTCATGTGTTATAAACTACATCAACAATAGATTGTTCTATACACAACACTGTATTAGCTTTCAGTATACACAACCCCATTCTTGTCTTCTGTTACACACAATTTCAAGTTTGTTTTGTTGAATGTATTCTATGAAACATTAAGTATAGATTTAGTTTAATGTATAAATGAATTAAGTTTTGATTATGTTATATGCAACACTAAACAGAGATTTCACTACACGTAGCCCTGACTTGGCTTTCATTACATGCAATCGCGACCTTCCACGATAGCGTGTGTTGTACGCAATACCAAGTTTCACTAAATGAGATATTATTATAATTTTATTATGAACTAGCCATTATGAATAGTAATACCCACCTTTTCAAATTATATAAATATTATCTTTCAAAATGGACTTTATTTTTCGATTTGGAATATCGAAATTAGCCTAGCGTAAATTTTTGGTATTTTTCGGAAAACTTTCAGTTTTTGATGAATAGTGATAACACTGGGTTACTATTTAAAAACCGACTTTTTATATAAATAATTATTTATATGATTTAAATTTATTTTAGGTCAAAATTGATACATAATACCTATATAAGTTCATAGTAATTCATTGGAGTCATTTTATAATAATTTTTGATATATAAAAAGTTTATTGAACTTTTCACCGTCTTTTACCCACCTCCTGGGAGAATTTAAAAATTTACAAAAAACATAATTTTACCGCTTCTGTGAGTGGAATTCCAAAAATCATAGAGACACGATTAATATCAATGAGTAAAATGTGGTTCAATAAGATAAAAATATTTTTTGGTGAATAGTAACTTTTAACTTTTATTTACCACGGTTAAAAGAAAATAGGGTAATTAAGGATAAATATGATATTATTATAACCTAACACATGTCCTAATTATATTGGATAAGTGTAGTTTGACCAAAAACAACCTTAGGGATAAAATATTACCCTTTAGGTCCACATTGATTAGATTAGGACATTTATTATTATTTTATTTAAGGATGAAATCAAATAGTTAAATTCATAGTTTAATAAAAAAACATTTTTAATATAGGGTTATACACAGGATAAATTCGACTATAAATATTCATTATAAATATAAAAATCTTTTCTACATAATGGTATTTTATTTATAATTTTTAAAAATTAAATAATTTGATTTATTTTTGACATAATGATGATGTTGTAATTACCATATTAATGAAATATTAACATAATTGATGATATAAATAACCAAATAGAAGTAATTTTAGACATTTTATGAATTTAACTAATATTATAGGTTAATATTACATGTTATTATTGATTTAATTAACGTTTTTTGAAATGTTAATTCTGTTATGATTTTCAGAAAAATCATGTACCAAATAGTGTCAAAATTGAATTAAAATAGTTTTTTAAAAAAATATTATTTTATTAATTGTTATTTTATTCCTAAAAATCTAAGGTTCAGAAAAATGACTTATATAAGTATATATATATTAATAATGAACCACTTGGAGTTCTTTTTACTTTTTATATTATGTTTATTGACTATATTGTGTAAGAAAAAAAAAGACACGGTAAAAGTTAAACTATTTAACTTATAGTTAAATCAAAATGATAAGGATAAAATAGTAACATAAATTTTCCTAATACATATTGGTTGATAGGATTTCGACCCACCCACACTTTAGATTCTAAATAAATAAATTTGGAGCATTTATAAACTGAATATGACTTTATGATAAAATAATATTTTATGTTTTTCCAAAGGTTCCCCTCTCGTCCATTGTAAAAAGGGTTCCCCTTCCATCTTCTCTTCACACACTTTTGAGCCTTGAAGCTCGGACAACCCCTGAAAATTACTCTTCTATACCTCTCTAGTTACATCATAGAGGTTCGGGTCTTCTGAAAATACCAACTCTAGTGCCCTAATAAGAAGTTTAAAGGAGGTGCGTCGAGGAAGAGGTAATCTCTTCTACCGACTCTTTCAAGTTTCTTTCTTCTTATACTTCAATTTCATTAGTTGTATAATTATAAAGTAATAACATCAGTATTAATTATATACTTATATGTTACTATATATATGAAACAATATTATTTCACCTTCTATCCATCCTAGGGAAAACGAAATCACTGCGTGTGCGTACGTACGTAATACCGTCTCCACGCCGCGGTGTAATCTGTTATCGACCACCACCTTAATTGGATGGGTATAACGGTGTAAATAAATAAATATATAAGATTATATTAAAGTGATATTGAATCTTAAATATTATATAAACACTTCAATACAATTCCATGATCATGGGAATGAAATCATATCTTGTGCGCACATATGGACTATCATCTGCACGAACGCGATGAGATTCATTTTCCATGATTAACCATTCAAGTATGATTATAAAGTATATATAATAAATAATAATGAAATATATTAAATAATAATGATACTGGATTTATGAACATATATGTTTCATTTACTTAATTCCATTTAATTCAATAAGGAAATGAAAATAGTGTTCATGCGTACACACGGCCTACAGTCTCCATGAATGGTGTATTTCATTCCATTTATCTATATATCTTGTATATATGTATATGATGAATATATATTATATATAAATCATGTTTTACATTCTGTAATTATGTAAATCAGGATATAAGTAATAATATCAAGAACAACAAGTCGAAATACAAACAATAAATGAAACGATTTTACCAAAATCATTGCTTTTACATCGAATTTGCAAAAGAATGTGTAATATAAAGTCATAAGTAAAACATATATGATATCATAACAATGAATATGATTCTGTAATAAGTCAATGAAATTATTTATATCATTATACGAGAGGTTCTACTATATACGAATCATATCGGACATAAGGTAATGGATTACTATTCCAATCTCGCTCTTATCCGAGATTATTTATTCGTAAGTATTTACTTGGGTTTTTTTTATCATCCATGTATTTGTTTTCTAAAAATGTTTCCATGTATGTTTAAAGTTATTTTTACCCATTTCTGAATTTTACTATATGGTATTTAAGGAATCATTATTTTGTTTACCATACAAGGGACTTTTTGACTTTTCCAGCAAAGGTACGATAAAAATGTTTTTCAAAACTTATACGGCATGAACAGATTTTTACGGTTTAATAATGACTTATTTAAATGAATATTCCTCAACAACATTTCACTACTATTTTCAAAAAAATCCTTTTCTTTTAAAAATGCATTTCATTTTGTGATAAGAAAATTATTTTTATGAAGAAGTGATATTTTCCTCAAGAATTCATTTCAAGTGATTTGTCAAAACCATTTTCCATATATGTTGACATTATTTCATATGTGTATGTTTCAAGTATAATATATAATATTTTATACATGGTTTCACATTTGTTATTATGAAATGTTATCCATTTGTTTTATATGGAATATGTTATGATGGGATGATGTTTATGAAACCCGTTTTTATTCTTTGGGTTATGATGAATGATTTATGTTTATGTTGTGGCAGAAGTAAAAATGATTTCATTATGAGATGGGTGGGACCTATATCTACATATAATTCATTTGGTATAGATTTAGATCTCATGAGATAGACATGGTAGAAACGGTAAGTTAATCTGGCTCAGTAATATAGGACTGGAACAAAAAGTGAACTCGATTCAGAAAGGGACTTTGTCCACTAAGATGGTCTTGGAAGAAATGCATTGGCTACAATGGAAATCATATCATGTGTTTAATGGTTTCAACAATCACATGTTTTATTCCAATAATATTTTATCATGATTGATGTTTCTTTATGATATATTCCTTACATACATCCAGGATTTATGTCTTTGCTCAAGATTTTGATTTTTAGATTTTATGTTCATGTTTTTGAATTCAAATGTTTATGGATTGTTTTATATTCTTTATGTTTCCCTTACTGAGAATTTGAGCTCACTGTTTTTATGTTTTATTTTCCCTAGGATATAATGAAAGGTTTCATGTAAGTAAACCAAAAGGGTAAGATATCTATTGGAGATGTTGAAAATCTTTCACCATGATTGGAAGATTATGTTCCGAGTTTCCAAAGACACTAAAATAATACGATCCTTGGGCGTCTGTTTTTGTCATTTATTCAGTATTCCGCAAAAGTAATGTAATGTACATGTACTTCAAGATTTTTTTATCTACAGTTAGTATCAAATAGAAGTTTTAGTTAACCATTGGAAACTAGGATGCGAAAAATTTAGTTAAATCCCTAGAGATATTTCTAAGGTATGTCTTGGGATTCCCCTAAGGAAAGTATACATATAGGTTATAGTCCTAGAATTATGGTAAGGATCATAGAATTTAACCTAAGATGATAGATATTGATGGTACCCCCCCCCCTTTATTATTTTGTTTTCTCTAACATGATTTTTTCCTCTCACACTATTCTTTTTGGGTTTTAGAAAAAGGGAGGAAACATGAAGATTCAAGATAATGGAGGATATGATGGAAAATGGAATGAAATTCTTCATGAGAACCCAAACAAAATGGGATTTGGAAGTCCAAACATCATTATTATGCCTAATCAACAATATCATAATACGATCAATAATCTCAACTTTGGTAAGTTTCCTGACTCAGCTAATAAGAACAAGATGGAGTTTAATGATGATCATAGAGGGAAGAAAGATCAATTTCCATCTTGTAAATCATGTGGTAAGAGGAATTAAGGATAATGTTTCCAAGGAACTGGAAGATGCTTTGGGTGTGAAAAATAAGGACAAAAATCCAGTAAGTGAAAAGGAAAAGGTTCTGTTAACACCATGGAGAAGGATAATGGTATTTCTACGACATCAACAATGATTAAATGTTTTAAATATTGAATGTATTGGCATAATGGAAACCAATGCCCTATGGGAAAATCTCATGAAGAGAATCAGAATGGTCATATGCGTAGTATTTATGTGGATGATGATGAGGAGACTACAAATGATATATGCGATGAATGAAGTGTTGAAGCATGGTCAATGGTTTAAGAAGGTAGTGAAATGTTTTATGTTTATCAAGAGATATGTTGTATAGGTAATGGTAATTTGGATTAAAGACAAATATGAGGATTTTCCAAACTATTGTTTTTCCTAAAGTATTTGAAATTATATGTTGAATTATACTGGTAACCATGAATGGTTATTCAGATATTTTTGGAAAGATGATTATATGTGCATAATGAATGGATAAAGAGAAAATAATACGTTTTAAAGTATTCATGAGCTCATGATTGATATAAGGACTAAGTGATATCATGGTTTGAGTATATATAAATTTTAGTATTTTGGAATGTAGAAATAGTTAAATTTTGACAGCATTCATGTTTTCACTAAGGTTCAATGGGTATTCATTTTTCATGAGAATACATGATTAAGGTATTCACATATTTGGAATGTGACCAAAAAGATATATCTTATATGGGGGATAAATGATGGTATTCACATTTTGGTTGATGACATTTCATGAAATCGTTTTCTTAATAATATAAGATTGGACAGAAGAATTTTTGATAAGCTTAAAGGTTGGAATGGATTACGTTGGACATCATATTGAATTGTTTAAGGCTAGAACTTTTTTCGATATTATTTATGGATGGTTATAATAGTTTATTTTTATAAAAAGGACAACTCATAGGATGTGAGACAATCTGTCACGTCAGACAAGTATGTGGGAATCAAACCCACAACCAAAGTGTGACAGGCCTTTATCACCTACCACTGGCCTATAAGAGGTCCCTGGTTAGTAGAAACTAGTTTTATTTAATTAAGCAGGATGATAGATGAAGTATCAGTCCATTTTGGAACCATATACAATTAATCTCACCATAGATGGACTTATGTATATAACATTTCTAAACATATGTTTAAGACAGATGGAATGACCTATCATTCTATCGCATGACCTGCTAACACTTCGCGAAATACAAATTCAACTTCATTTCTTTAAGAGATGAAGTGGAAATTGTTCGAAGCATGATCAACGTTGAGGTTGTATCAAAATCAAGTAAGTATTTCTTTTAATTAAAAAATTCTTCAACTTTAGGGAAATGATCTTTAAAACCAAAAAATGTTGTCCTAGTGTCCTTATATCTGATGAATCATATGGTACCTTAAATCATCACAAATTTATGGCTTTGCGATTGTTGTCTTTTTCTTAGCCATGTTCTCTACCACTCTCCATCATAACATGATGGTTAGATTTCTCTTCCATATCAATATTTTCACCTATGTTATCCTATGTGGAAACCCAGTGATTAGTTTATTTGGGTAACCAATATGTTTCATACATTAGTTTTTAAAGATAAGTTTTGGTATTCCTATTTATGATGTGGGTTTCTATTAACGAAACTTTCATTTAGTAAACCATTTATAACCCCGACGAATTTCAAGGGAAAATTCATTTTAAGGGGGTTAGAATGTAACAACCCAAGATTTTATGAGAACTATTCTTTTTAATTTCATTTATGTCTTCTGTTATACAGTTCTCCAAAATTATCTTGTTCTATACGCAACACCATATTAGCTTGTAGTATACGCAACACCATTTTTGGCTTGTGTTACACACAATTTCAGGTTTGTTTTGTAGAAATTATTCTACGCAACATTATGTATAGATTTAGTTAAATGTATAAATGAAATAAGTTTTTATTATGTTATATGCAACACCAAACAGAGCTTTCACTACACGCATCCCTGACTTGGCTTTCATTACCCACATTCATTACCTTCGACGATAGCATGTGTTGTACGCAATACCAAGTTTCACTAAATGTGATATTATTATAATATTATTATGAACTAGCAGTTATGAATAGTAATACCCAGTTTTTGAAATTTTATAAATTTTATCATTCAAAATGGACTTCATTTTTGGATTCGGAATATTGAAATTTTCCTAGGGAGAATTTTTGGTATTTTTTTGAAAACTTTCAATGTTTGATGAATAGTGAAAACACTGAGTTACTATTTAAAAACTGACATTTTATATAAATAATTAATTAGTTGATTTAAATTTATTATAGTCAAAATTGATACATAATACCTATATATTTTTAAATTATTTCATTGGAGACATTTAATAATAAATTTAGATATATAAAAATGTTATTGAACTTTTCACCATCTTTTACCCACCTCCTAGACGAATTTAAAAATTAAAAAAAAAACATAATATTACCGCTTCTGTGAGTGGAATTTTGAAAATTTGAGAGACACGGTGAATATCAAGGATTAAAATTTGGTTCAATAAGATAAAAATAATTTATGGTGAATAGTAACTTTTTACTTTTGTTTACCACGGTTAAAAGTAAATAGATTAATTAAGTATAAAAATGATATTATTATTACCCTAAAACATGTCCTAATTCTATTGGATAAGTGTAGTTCAAAAATAAACAACCTTAGGGATACAATATTACCCTTTAGGTCCACTTTTATAAGATTAGGACATTTATTATTTTTTTATTTAAAGAAGAATTAAAATAATTATAATCAAAATTTAATAACTAAAACATTTTTAATAAAGGGTTATACATAAGATAAATTCGACTTTAAATATTCATTAGAAAGATAAAAATATTTTCTCATAATGTTAATTTATTTATAATTTTTAGAAATTATATAATTTAATTTAATTATGACACAATGATGATGCTGTAATTACCTTAATAATGAAATATTAACATAATTGATGTTATAAGTACCCATATAAATGTAATTTTAGACATTTTATGAGGTAAACTAATTTTAGATGTTAAAAAGACTTGTTAGTAGTGATTTAATTATCCTTTTTCGAACTAATCATGCTGTTATAATTTTCACACAAATCATGTACCAAATTGTTTCAAAATTGACATAAAATAGTTTTTAAATCAAATATTATATTGTTAATTGTTATTTTATTCCAAAAAATCTAAGGATCAGTAAAATGACTTAGATAAGGATCTATATATTAATAATTAACCACTTGGGGTTCTTTTGGCTTGTTATATTTATTTTATTAACCAAATAGTGTAAGAAAACAAAAAGACATGGTAAAAGTTAATTTATTTAACTTAGAGTTAAATATAAATTATAAGGATAAAATAGTAACCAAAACTTGTCTAAAACATATTTTTTGAGATTATTTAGACCCATTCCCACTTTAGATTCGACATAAATCAATTTGGAGCTATTATACACCAAATATGACTTTATTATAAAATAATATTTTAGGTTTTTCTAAAGGTGGCCCTCTCCTCCCTTATAAAAAGTGCACCACTTACATCTTCTATTCACACCATTTTGAGCCTTGAAGTTCGGAAAACCCTTACCAATTACTCTTATAAACTTCTCTAGTTACATCATATAGGCTCTGGTCTTCTCAAAATACCAACTCTATTGCCCTCAGAAGAAGATTAAAGGAGGTGCGTCGAGGAACATGTAATCTCTTCTACCGACTCTTTCAAGTTTCTTTCTTCTTCTAGTTCCTCTTATTTAGTTGTCTCATTATAAAGTAATAACATCAGTATTAAATATATACTTATATTTTATTATAAATATTAAACAACCCTATTTAACCTTCAATCCATCCTACAGAAAACGAAATCACCGCACGTGCATATGTAGAGAATACTGTCTCCACACTGTGTTGTAATGTGTTTTCGACCACCACCTTACATGGATTGGTATAATGGTGTAAATAAATAGCTATATATGATTATTTTAAATTAATATTGATTATGAAATATTATAAAAACACTTTAATACATTTCCATGATCATGGGAATGATATCATCGCTCGTGTGTACGTACGGACTACCGTCTCCACGAACGCGATGAGATTCATTTTCTGTGATTAAGCATTCATGTATGATTATAATTTATATATAATAATTAATCATGAAATATATTACATAATAATTATACTATATTTGTGAACATATATGTTTCATTTAATTAATTCCATTTAATTCAATAAGGAAACAAAAACATCGTTCATGCGTATGCACGTCCTACCGTCTCCATGAATGGTGTATTTCATTTCATTTATCGATATATAATATATATATGTATATGATGAATATATATTATATATAAATCATGTTTTACATTCTGGAATTATGTAATTCATGATATAAGTAATAATATAAAGAACAACAAGTCGAAATACGTACAATAAATGAAACAATTTTACCCAAATGGCTACATTGACATCAAATTTGCAAGAGAATGGGTAATATACAGTAATAAGTAAACCATAATTGATATCATAACTATGAATATGATTCTGTAATAAGTCAATGAAATTATTTAAATCATTATGCAGGAGGTTCGGATACATACAAAGCATATGAGACATAAGGTAAGGGATAACTATTCCAATCTCGCTCTTATACAAGATTGTTTATTCACATGTATTTACTGGGGTTTTTGTATCATCCATGTCCATGTTTTCTAAAAACTCTCAAGTATGTTTAAAGTCCTTTTTACATATTTTGGACTTTTACTAGATGGAATGTAAGGAATATTTCATTTTTTTACCATACATGGTATGTTTTGATTTTTCCGAAAAAAGTACGAGAAAAATGTTTTTCTAAACATATACAGCATGAATGGATTTTTATAATTTTATAACGACTAATTTAAATGAAGATTCCTCGAAAAAAATTCATAAATATTTTAAACAAAATAATTTTCTTTTAAAATGGCATGGCATTTTGTTAATGAAAATGATTTTTATGAAGAAAGGATACTTTCCTCAAGAATTCATTTCAAGTGTTTTATCAAACCCATTTTCCAACTAAGATGACATTATTTCATATTTGTATGTTTCACATATAATATTTATACGATTTACATTGTTTCACTTTTCTTATGATGAAATGATATCCATTTTTTATATGGAATATGTTATGATGGGATGATATTTATGAAACCCCTGTTTATTCTTTGGGATATGATGAATGATTTATGTTTATGTTGTGGCACAAGTAAGAATGATTTAATTATGAGATAGGTGGGACCTATATCTCCATATAATGACTTGGGTAAATATTTATATCTCATGAGATAGACATGGCTGGAATGATAAGTTAATCCAGTTCAGTAATACAAGACTGGAACGAGGAGTGAACTCGATTCAGAAATGGACTTTGTCCACTAAGATGGTCTAGGTAGTAATGCCTTGACTACTATGGAAATCATATCATGTTCTTAATGGTTTCCACAATCACATGTTTTATTCCCATGATATTTTATCATGATTGATGTTTCTTTATGATATATTCCTTACGTACATCCAAGATTTATGTATTTTCTCATGATTTTGATGTACAGATTTTTTGTTCTAGATTATGCATTCAAATGTTTATGGATTGTTTTATGTTCTCTATATTTACCCTTACTGAGCATTTCAGCTCACCCATTTTATGTTTTCTAATCCCCAGGATATAAAGAAAGGTTTTAGGTAAGAAAACCAAAAGGGGAAGATCTTTATGGGAGATGATGAAGATATTTCAGCATTATTAGAAGATTACGTTCTGAGTTTCCAAAGACACTAAACTAATATGATCTTTGGGTGCCTGTTTTTGTCATGTATTAAGTATTCCGCAAAAATAATGTAATTTCCATGTACATAATGCTTTGGGTCTCTATGAATATATATCAAATAAGTTTAAAGGATGCATGTAGTACATAAATCTATTGTATCCGATTGAGATCCAGGATTCACCTATAGATTTGGGAAGTGTCTCTATCATGATATGAATACTGAGCTAAACTTCAGTAAGAATTATCATCCTCAAACTAATTTTCAATAATAGCAGTCTATCCAAACACATGATGTAATTTTGAGAGATTTTTCAATGGTATTTAATGGAGGATTTGATCCAAATTTTCGTCAGGTTTAGTTCTCTTACAATAAGAGTTTTTACCAAAGATTCAAAATGGTACCATATGAATCCCTTTGTTGGAAGAGGTGTAGAACACCAACATTTTGGGATGAATTTATGGTGAAAAAAAATCATAGTTTCAGAAATTTTTGATTAAATAGTGGAGAAGGTTAAGACCATCTAGTAGCACATTAAGGACTCTTAACATCAACAAAATATCTATGCTAACAATTTTCAATGAGAACATGAGTTTAATGTTGGGGATTGTATTCCACTGTACATAACCGTGAAAGAGAGTTTAAAGATTTTGTAAGAATAGAAATCTTATTCCAATGTACAGCATCCCATTTTTGATCCTTAATTTCATTAGAGAAGGGGTCCTTTAACTTAAACACTAACTGAAACTATCTTATGTGAATGAGTTACTTCATGTATCACTTTTAAGGAAGTACGTAACTGACCCATCACATGAACTCAATCTAGTGGTGGAAACATTGGACAATTACCTCTTCTATGAAGAGAAGCCAGTGATGATCTTAAATCATTGGGACAACGTTTTAAAAAATAATGCAATTCCCCTCGTCAAAGTGTTGTGGAAAAACTACATGTTTGAAGAATAAATGAAGAAATCCGAGGAAGTGATTATGTAGAGTTATCCTCATATATTTTAGTGTAGTAAAAGGAAATTTGATGGGGTATATTTATTAAAGGTGGATGATTGCAATGACCAAAAAATTAATTAATGAAAATTTCTATTGATCTAATTAAATGTCTTATTATGTCAAATGCTGATATAAAAAATATGCACTTCCTTAGTTTTACGTTTTAGGAATTTGAAATACATTTATTAATTTTTATTACTTTTAATATAGCCATAAAACATTGATCACATGATTAGTATACATATAAGGATGAAACAAATACAATTTACTCAAACAAAGGATGTGATGGCCTCATCTAGTAGAATTTCTCCAATCTAAGATCATTTTTCAGAACTCAAAAAGGAGTTTGAGTCACTGGACTTTTCACTAGTCCAATCCCAAGAAAAGATTTAGCATGTTATGATTAAACAGAATCACCCATGGGAGAAGTGGAAGTTAATAGAGATTACAACCCGAGTAAATTTATCTGAACCGCCCCAATATTTTGTCACTATCTCACACCCTTCACTTAGGTCATAATTGGGTGTTATAAGGGGTTATGTAATAATACTCTAGCAATATTATTATGTTATTTATTTTTTTATAATTAATATATATTCATTTTATTATTGACACATTGTAATTTTTTAATGAAAAATAGTGTATTTAATTAATATTCAATTAAGACATCTATTTTGATGAATTAATGGATTTTTTAATTAAATTATATTTTAATGTAATATTATTTCTAAATTTATTTTTATTAAATATAAACAATCGTATGATTTATATGAATACAATTGTGATTATTATTATGTTTTGAAAACCATTTTAGTTAATACACATGAATTTTTGATAAATATCAGTTTTTATATTAATAGTAAAAATTCACATATTTAGAAAATCATTTAGATAAATTGAATAACCTTTTTGGATTCAGGACGTCTATTTTATCTACTACTAAATTTTTCATAATTTTATGAGATTGTCAACTATTTGGGTAAAAATTAAATACTATTTAAATATATAATGTGTTTTATTACATCATAATTACCCAATAGTCAGGTAATAAAATATTATAAAATGTTTTTTCAGAAAATATATGTTTTAACTATAAAATGATGTTATTTTAGTTTTTTTGATTAATTTAATAGTGTCTTAGGAGACCCTCTAAGGCATATAAATCATATTAATTATTACAAATGAATTTTTCAGAGTGTGGCTCACCTCCACATAAGAAATCCTAATATTTTAATACATTAAGAAATTGGCCTTATAAATTAATGTTTCTCCACTCCCCTATGTAAAAAAACAAGTAAAAACATGGGATGGTTTGCGGTTTTGAATAGTTTAATGTGTGATGTCCAAAACCTAAATAACAATGAATTCTATCACAATTCATATAAAAACCCACTCAATATCCCATTCCTCTCCAGTCACACCCTATTGAGCTCAAACAACCTCTTCTCTCATACATATAGAATCCTACCAAGGCACTCTTGATCCCTGGAAGCCTCTATCAAGCCTCTGTCAAGTCTTTGGTATCACTCTTCCTTGTAAGGGATCCCCACTTTCCTTCCTTTCGTATTTATATCCATGTTTCATTATTTTTTTATGCCCTTTTATTTTCAATTAAAAACATTGGGGTATAATTTCTCACCTCCCCTATAGGTTCCTACATATTTTTAATGAAGATATTATCATTTCTCTCTCTTTAATTTCACCCATGGACACCCTTTAACAACCTCAAATTCCATAAGGAATTTCTCTCTTCTCATTTACATTCAAGCAATTATATTATATTATAAATCTATATTCCATTAAATATGTTGGGATATTATGCTACATGACCCCATTACAGTTCATTTCATGTATAAATGATTATAGACCCATTTCCCTCTCATTAAATTAATTTACAATTTCTATTTGACGTCACTATGCTGCCAAAGATACAACAAAATTTCCCTACTTGAATAATGGTGTAAATGAATACTATACCCATTTGTCTATCGACCGTATTTAACATTATGCACTTTTAATTATTCATTTATGATTTGTATTTATATATTCCACATCTTATAATCATTCAATAAATTATTATGTTTAATGAATCTATGTTATATGATCTATGTGGCGCACTTATGCATGAACTGAATTGATTAAGAAAGGTGCTCCCTGATAGTGCACAAGTGCATTGGGTAAATATTAGTTTCCTAATACGTCATGTGTAACAACAGCTTAATTATGATAATTCGAGTTTAATTAGGGATTACACGTGGTAATTAATGTGCAATAACTATTTACCCATGCTTCAAGTAGCATTAGTCTTTGCTCATGCTAATGTCATGTTAAATATCATCGCCACATTTCCATGTTAGGATAATCAGGATATATCATGACTTTAGGCTCATTTTGGCTTTGTTCTCCCTTGATATACCTATTTTCCTAATATGTTCTATATTATTCATGTTATACCTTGTTCACTCCCTTACTGGGATTTATTTCCAATCCTTTTCTTATGGATGTCCTCAGGTTATACCTTGCAATGCTAAGTATTAGGAATGTTGTGGTCTTGTAAAAGAAGTTCTCAATAAGGATGTTGTGTTTTATGTTATATGTTGTTGTATAATGTTCTTAATTTTCCAAGACACTAGACCTCTCTATGCTCAATGTTTTTTAGGTCCATTTTTATGTAATAATTCATGTTTATGTATGTAATAAAGGGTAGGGTTATGATATGTAATTTCATAAATATGAATTCTACGATCCTGGTCAATATACACAATCCAAAAAATCAATTATTTTTTTCAAACTAAACATAATATTTAAACAAGGTATTACATGTTGAGATTATATCTCATTAATCCATTTATAAATCATCTTCTTCAAATATATGTGTAATAAAACCTAATATTTCAATATGGATTGATTTAAAAAATATAAAATACTAAATCCTCATAATATATTGCTTATTTAATCAAAATTAGAAAACTAGATATTAATATCATAAAAATTAATAAACCATTATCTTTCCCCACATATGGAAATAAAAAATTCCAAAAAAAATATACTATATTTATCAGATAGAAATCAACAAAAAAATATCCAAAAATATTTTTTTATGTCATATCACTATCAAATTAAATTTATATTCAAAAATCATCATAAACGAGATAACATTATTCTTGTATGATTCATATCTATAATATATAATCTTAAATTCTCATTAACTAACATAAAATCACTATGATATTTTCTTAATAGAGTCTATCAAATATTAAACCATTAATTTTCTTTTAATTGAACTTTATTAGCATGAATAATATCATCCAAACATACCCTCCATAAAAAATATAATCTTTATTATTCTCATGTAGAATACTATATATTAATTTTTCCTTAATATAATAATTCAAGGGTATGAGATTAATCATCCCATTTATTTATATTTTTATAATTATTTATCATTTCATAAATTGAATACGTATAATATCATCAAATTATTTTACCATGAAAATAAATTATCATCTCAAATGAAGAAAATAATTTATGAATATCTAATTAATTAAATTGATAATACAGACATATCATTTAGAAAAACAATCATTTATATTGAATTATCATGTCACACCATGAAAATAATATACATGTACTAGATAATAATATAATATTTTGATTCACTATTGTACCATAAATACTTATAATAATCTCTTCCTCCATTACTATAGTGTTTTTCCCTATTTATTATTTGTATTAAAATAATCATGTTATTCATATACTTTTTATTTCACTGTGTGATCTTATTATAGAAAATTTATAATTTAATGAATTATTAGTTTGATTCATCATTTTATGGACATGTTAATATTGTGATGATTAAAATAATCATTATCTTAATTTATTTTAACAAAATTATCAAATAGATGTTGATAAAAGGAATTTTATCTTCTAATAGATTATCATTATAATAATATAAAAAAAATTACTATGGAAAACAATTTATATACAACAATAAAATATATAATAGATCATGTGTTATGGGGTCATCATTACGAATACTAGAAATAATGTGTTTCAATTTGATGAGACCATTTTATATTATCATATATAGATATTTAAATTCATTTGCTAATCTAATTTCAGGAATTTTGATTCATATAGAAGTCTTAAATATCCACAATACACCTTAAACATTAATGAAAATTATATATTTGTTCATTATAGTCTTTTTCACTATATCTATATTATTATATATCTCACCATTAGGGATTTGAGATTTTAAAAAATATAAAAAATATAATTTTTTATATATAGGTATTAGAAAACAAGATTACTCATAAAATGGCTAAAAAAATTTGATCCATAAAAATATAAAATAATATGATTTTTAAAACTAGTTCAGAATATTCTAAAATTAACTCTTACATCATTAAATCAACTCAATCAATTTCAATTCTCATCACAATTATCCATTGGATTCTTTTATGAATTATAGAATCATACAATAAAAATAAAATTGGGATAAAACCCTATTTATTATAGTTTATTTTATTATTTTTTGGATTATCCAAATTTTTCCGTAAGAAATGATTCACTGAATAACCTGTAATGACTGGTCATGATCCTATGAAAACCCCAGAACCAAATTTGTCATAAGAATTTAATTGAATTTAACCTCACAGATTTTAATTCATCAACATCTTCTCCTTTCCCTATGGAGGTTTCATAAGACCAATTATTATCATATGGTTTGTTATCCACTGTGTTACATTACATATTTATAATTTCAATTTTCAAAATTATTTTATGAGTTACCAAATATATAATGTAAATTCTATCATGATTATGATAAAAATTCTAAAAATTTATTTTTCATGATTATTGAAAATGATTTCAAACCTCAAAATATAATGGGATTATTGACCACCATCCCATTTGGATTTATTTTCAATAAACAACACATTTTTCATTTAATTTCAATGTCAACATCTACTAAATCACATTTCTGCCCCTTATTTTCAAGAAATATGAAATTAAAATCCATTATGGTGGTATCATGCTTTACTGAAGATTTAACACATTATAAAATAATTAGGTTAACATGAGAAAACTCGTTATAGAAAAAAATAGTGATGAATGTGTACATAAAATATATACCTAAAAAACACACCCAAGATATATAAACGTTTATTTCTTATTTTAGAGATTGTTTAAATATATTTAAAAAATTACAAGATAAAGTAAACTATCAAAATAAAATGAAATCATTTATGAAAAAGTAAGTTTTCCCTATTCCAGTTACATATCATTCAACCATATCAATATAAATTCCAAAATGAGATATGATTTTTTTAAAAAATTGATATAACAAATGTTAAATTCATGGATAATAATAATCATTAATAAAAATATCATATTTTGATAATAAATTCTATTTAATAGCATATATATAATTATCTCAACACTCCCTCAATTGATTCATTCCAATAATAAATCATCATTTTTGATCAAATAACTAACTTAACCCTTATTAAATCCTTCACAAATAATATATAACAATTGATTCAATATGTTATAAATTCATCTATGGTCGACGTATCATAATGTTATACAACAACCATATCACCTAATATCTTATCCCTTATATAAGTCAAAATATATTCCTTATTTGTGATAATAAAAAAAAAGATATAGAAATAATGAGGTCACTCCATTTATTTTTAAAATGAGTAATAAGGGTGAGAGCTTATTCCCAACCAAGAAATATATTTTTTAGTTATAGTTTGGTGGGAATACTTCATACATGGTATACATTTGACATTATTGATAAGAATATTATTTTTATCATTAGATTTATTTCATTAAGGAACATTAAGATTAATATCATATTATATTTTATCTGTAGTAGGAAAAGTAAATCAATTTTTTTTCCTTCCTAGTTTTCTTAATATATTTTAGATTTTACTTAATATCTAACTACTCATGAGTTTTAAAATATTTATTGATGATGACTTCAACTATAAAATAGATTTTAATTAGTGGAAATATATTTATTATTTTAATTAGATAAAAAACCAACCATAGACATTTCTAAAATACTTAAAATGTTTTTAGATGAGTGATTTCCATCAATAATTGAAGTATCTCTTAATTGGTGTGATATAACTCACATAATTTTTCATGGGTGTTATTTTATCAAAACATTTTGATTATTTACTATAAAGGGTAAATTAAACATTTTATTTTAATTTTTTTATTCAGAATCACGAGTTGTATACTTTCATTTTGAATAAATGAGTTATTTATAGTTTATGTGAACCAAAAAATCAATGTCACAGTAGCCACATTTTTTATTATTTTTTTTCAAACATATTTACGATCATTAAATCAATTAGATGAATATATAAATTACATGGGATGAAAAATTATACAAAAAATCAATTATCTATTGAAAACTATAACTACCATCAATAATATCCAATAATCCTTTATAATTACATTTTTCATCCATTCAATGTATCATATATTCCCAAAGATTTATTGTCTAACCATTCACATAAATTATTTTCTAAAAATAATCATTCTACATTGTATTATCATATTTAATTTATTATAAGTGGTTTTACTTTTCATCCTCAATTTTATTAGACCTTTCGTATATACATGATCCTAGATAGTTCAATTTTTATAGCTTATTATTCCATATCACGTATTATTTTTTATTCATGTCGACCATAAATGAACACATATATATATGTGACAGATTCATAATGAATAATTTAAAAATAATATTAATATTAAATATTAAAAACACAATGTGACATAATATGCAAATGTTTATAACATCAAGAATTATATTTTTAAGAGAGAAATCATTAAAAAAATGTGTTATAATAATTTCTAATTTTATAACTATTAACTATTTTTGAGACTTCTTAATTATTGTTCAAAAATATGATATTTTTTATTATCATAGGTTTTATTTTATTCTTATTATTTAATTTTCAGGAAAATAAATTTTGTACATTTCCAGGACCAGAAAACTAAATTTTTATCATTTCATTTTAAATAGGAAAATTAATGATTGATATGAAAAAATATATCCAAATTGAATCTTAACATTGTTTATCATTCTTCCTGAAGTGCCCAATATAATATTGTAGTCATAGTGAGAGGGAGGACTCAAAATGAGCTAATTTTACATATATTTAAAAATATAAAATATTTACCCCGATCAATATTTTCACCCCAAAACTTTTATTGTTAAGAGATATCACATGTTTCAATCAAAATAATAACCCTTCATGAATTATAGAGTGTTAGAGTGATACAAACATGTCTATTTCTTCTAATTTTCAATCCCAATGTCAATGTTTACTTTTATTTTCAATTAGGTTGATTTTGAAACATATTTTCTCATCTAATTGTTCATGTAAATATAGAATCCTGTTTAGAGTGTTTTATACTCTATCCACTACTTCTTTATATTTTCTCCAATTACTTTATAATTTTTTTCATCATACATTATAATGTTCCGTCAATTAATCTATACCCACTAGTCGATCCTTAATCGTTAAGAACAACGATGGATAATGAATATACCTGTATCCAAAACATATTCTCCTAAATTCTTATATCAGTTGTTAATGTTAAACAATGCTGATGGTCTATAGTATGAAAATGTATTTTGGTTACAACCCTATTTTACCTTGTTATCTTTAACACACAACCTTTATTCATATAATAATGAGGTTATTCTTATGTTCAATCAAAATTTTTTTATTCTATATCCTAATCACATATCACAATACAAATTTATGTATATAATATAGAGTATAAAAATAATTTGTTTTTTTAACATGATAAAATCATTACATAACAAGTCAATAAAATAAAAAAATAGTTCCAAACACTTTTATTTAAATAAATTGAATTATAATAATAATATATTAATACACCATAAGAATAATATATGGATCCATACACAATTATCACCAATATATATTAATGAAATATCATTATCAGGGGGAAATAATAATTAAAAAATACAAAAACATATTTCTCTTTATTACCTTACCTTTGCACTCTATAATTTTATCCATTAATTCCTCATATGTGTCATATTATATCCATGATATTTTATCCACAAATATTACACAACTTAAACCAAATTTTTTTTTGAGGGAATGTAGGGTATCCTTGTATCTTGACGAATCGCCACATAACACATATTTATTTCTCATTTATCATTTGTATTTTTCTTAAATATAATCTGGGTAAATTAATTAATCACAAAATTTTATGGTCAAAATCAACAAATTATTTCCCAATTAATTTTTGTCATATTTCATTTGAAATTAATTTTTTATACCAATTAAACTATCATTTTGTTTTTACATAAATGAAAATCAAAATGTAATTTTATAACAATACATAAGAAATTTCTTTTTTTAAATGATAATGTATATATATATATTGGAAAATAATATAGATATATTTTTTATCTGTGATCCACCAAGGATATATTGGAAATGTTCTAGAATTTAAGAAAATATTATGTATTATATAAAAGAAAAAAGATCCTTGTGAACCTCTCTACATCTGGAACTAAAATGTGATTGTATCTATAAGAAAAAAAATAACAGTGGAATTTTATTCCTCATATTCTTATGGTTGACATGATATTATTCAATATAGTGAAAATTAATTATTATTCAAAAAATAATAATCATTATTTTAGCATGTTGGTTAATTTATGTTGTTCATAATATACATTTTGTGTCATTAACTATAATTGAAATATAAAATTAGTGTTTTGAGAAATAATTTATCATTAAAACAATTTAATTTATATATATTTTAATCATTTCTTTAGATGTGAAAAAAATAAGAAATATTAATTATTTAATTATATATAACATTATTGAAGCACCACACATTTTAACATAGAATTTTATTCATGTGTTTGATTATGATGAACAAAATTGTACTTAATAATATATATAACTGTCAATATTTTGGATAATTTCATGTAACCAATTTTAAATCTTATAGAATCATTATAACAGAATTTAAATCATTACAAATGGATTGAAATTCATAATTGAATTTGGCACATCTTCTTCAACATTGATCAATTTTAATTAACAACCTTATTTCATAATTAAACATATGTAGTTTCAAAATAATAATGTATAACCTCATTAGGTTTAAAAAAAACTATATTACTATTACACAGGTATTAGAAATATAATTCTTCAAAATCAACTACTCAAAAAATTTTCCGTTTCTTTTCCAAATAATTTCAAATCCACTATAAAGACATTAAATTAACATTAATCGATCAATTCATGTATTTATCATAAATAGTATTATTTTAACAGTTATAAAAGCCTTAATTCTATGAAAATAATCTATGAAACCTTATTTCTTTTGATTAGTTTCAATTTCTATTAACTATTTCCAAATGTTGTACCATATAATTATTTAATTATTGACTTATCCACCATTTATTGGACGATCTAAAAAATTCATAAAATATTATCATAATTATATATGTTAATCAATATACCTAATATTTTTAATAATTAAAATCATTTTCAATACCAATGGTATTATGTTAACCTCAATTTTTATTAAATGAATTCATATATATTGTTTGTATAATGTATATAAATAATATTTTTTCTATGTAATGTAGTGAGTCATTAATTTTAGAAACAATATTCTATTCACATTTCCATAGATTATTGAATATAGAAGTTTATAATCATTAAAACAATATAAACCCCTAATAAACCTATTATAACATTTGAACATTAATAGATATTAATGACATAGAAAATTATCATTGACAATTGGAATATAAAATTGGAATGTGGAATTACCGAGCAATGTTACACATATATTATGAAAACATCTCATTGAATTATATCAATGTTAATAACCAAGTCATTCCTACTTTAGTTGAATCATTTACCCACATATATTTCATAACAATTTAGACGTGACTAAACACCAATTTCCCATATCGCAATTGACATGGATTATCACATGTTACCTAAGAAATATTTTAGTTGGTTTAACTCCCATGTTAGAAAACACAACTTTTCATGATATTTAATTCTTTTTCAAAGAATTATAAGGAACTATTACATTTATTTACCCTTAAAATTATAATATATCTATATACACATATGCCTCATGAATGTAAAATAAATAATAAATAAAAAATAGTATTATGAATTAAAAATCAAAATAAAATAGTTATGAAGTGTAATTAAATGGTTATTTATGTAATATATCATTTATTATAATTATGTTGTTGGTGATATTTACCACAAATATATTACAAATATCAATTTTCAAGGAAATATCTTTTTATTTTCTATCAAATTATAATATTATCTATCTAATAATCCATCAATTAGAAGGAATATGGATTGGAAGTTCATTAAGTTAATGCATTAGATAAAATATTTTCCTAATTCTTTTTGGATGATATGGAAAAATATTCACTAACATAGAAAAATACTACCTACATAAATGATAATAAATTATAAATGAATATAATTTTTTTTTATAAAATATTAAATGAAAGTAAATTATGTTAATTTTCAAGGCAACATATATATATATGATTGTTGGTGAAATTTATTCCTAAAAACAATGTTATATATTTTAATATAATTTTGTTAAAAAATTAGTAACTAATAATGTATATCGTAAATTTGTAGAAAAATTGTTGAACGTAATTTCATAACAGTTGGATATACTTTCAAAAAATACAAAAATAAGTCACATTCAAAACATGTTTTAGAAATGTGATATATATTAATAAAAATAATTTTTATAAAAATAATATTTCCTTGTTATATAAAATTTTAAAAAAAAAGATAATGTATATAAAATATAAAGATGAGTTTTTTAATTTGATAATTTAACTTTATAAACATCATAAAGCTAAAAATAATTAAATAATTTAGTGGGAAACATATATATCTGAATAAATGAATAAAATTTTAAATGGAGGGATTTTATAATGAAATTATATTGTATATATGAGAAATGGAGAATAAATAGGAAATGAAGTTAGAGAGAATTTGAGAACATAACAATATGAAAAATGATGTAGTTAGACTAACAGCTTATGGGAAATCATAATATATGAACTAGATATATATGAGGGAATGTGACTATTAATAAACTAATAGTAGTTCTAAAATATTATGTTGTTTTTCATCATTGTGGATATGACCTATTTAATATATCATCAATAGTAGATAAGAAATTCATGAAAATAATAGATATTTATAGGATAGAATTTTAACATTACTCTAGAGAGACATATAATGGACTGTAACATCCTAAATAACAACAATCTTATAGTTAATAATTTACATAATTACCATTTTAATTTTAATATTAATTTTGTTATTCCTTTTTAATCATTTATTATTGAATGATTATATTTATTTTTCTATTTTGGATCACTATGATCTATTCCATATATAATTACATTAATGTCTTGGATACAATGAAAATACTCAAATTTTCATTTTAAATGGTCCCACAACCTCTATATATATATTTGATTTTATTCTAGATGTTCAAGTTATAAAATGATTAATATATTCTATGAAATATTTCCACATTGATAAAATATTGTCATTTTTTGTATATTAAAAATTTTAATTTACAATGATGGATTCCTTTGAATATTATAATTATGTTGATTATTTTATTATTATAAAATTTAATCAATGGTATTAATTTATTATTAATAAGAATATTTTCATGGAATAATTTTTTTTAAAACCCAAATTATGTCCCTAGAAATGGGATATACGGTCGTGATGTGGCATGATGAATTAGTTGTCAGTCACTTAAAATTTCTTTTTAAAATTAACAAATCTCACTTTATAATGTCATTATCAAATTAAACATTATAATGTCAATATATCCTTATACAATTAAATTAATGAACTAAAATGAAAAAAATTATTTATAATAGGGTTCTCCATCAATGTTGGTGACATCAATTTCAAGGATTATTTTATTTTATTGAGATATATATATTGAAATTATGTTACATGTGAAAAAAAGAAGGCTATATTTCGAAAAATAATTCTTCCAATAGGGTTTGTATTCTATCAACCTTATTTTTACAAAATGTTATTCTACATGATTACTAATCCATTATTCTCCTATTTTCAGTACATTAACAATGATAAGATCCTTCTTTTTACCATAATGTAGTCATCAATAACTTTTATCTTTTTATACAACAATTATCATTTTATCTTTATTGTCTCTGAAATAATAATTTTTTAAATATTTCAAATCTTATATCTTAATATTATGATATCAAAGGGAATGTATTTTCACATACATATACATATATTAAAAAACCTTTTTTCTCTATTATCATGATGGTCAATACTCTCATGTACTTTGATACTATATATTATCATATTGTGTACATGATCTCAAGTCTATAACCTAAGAGAAATAAATTATTCTTCATATTTCATAAATAAATATTCATATAACCATGTGAATATTAAATTTATATATTATAATGTCATGATCTTATAATTATTATGTACTATACTAATTCCCATGAATAACCCCCATGATATAAAGGACTCTTTTGAACAACATCTTTTTGGTAGTTAGTAAAATCACTTTTATGTTTTATTTATGAATCCTTTTCTGGGAAAAAATGTTAATTTATATGTGATTTTTTAACCTATTCATGGTATAAGTTCTAAATTAGGGTACATACTATCTACAATTATATTGGGTGGTCATTAAGAGTTATGTAATGGAAACTTCTATTTTATTGAGATGTGTAATGGTATGAGTGTGTTTATAGATTCTATAGAATGGAATATGATTATCCTATTACATTTTTTAAGGTTGAAAAACATTGAATTTCATGTAAAAAATCCTACAAAGGTTTGGTGTACGGTTAAGCATGTTCTTTTATGAAATATATATGGGAATTACAATATTGCCTAAGAATAATGTAAGACATTTTATAAGGGTAACCAATGTATTTTAAGGGTTATATATAGTTATTTTATTATGGTAACAACTTATGTAATGGTACAAAATTGTTATATTGACTCATATAAGGGTGTTTGGAAAGGCCATGATGTACCTAACAAAGGCCTAACCCTATTTCTCTAAAGGTTTTCTAACATTTATGTATAGATATAGAATGGAAATGATCAATTTCCAAAGCACTATTCAGGTTAACTAAGAGTTGTGAAAGGGTATTTTTAGGTTCAACCACTAATCCAGAGCCATTATTTTGATCCAAAATGCATATTTATAAGGATTTTGGTACTTATCTAAGGAGGATATCTGAGGAAGATTTATCATGTTGAATCCTATATTTTTTATATATTATTCGTACACATTATAATCATATTTTAATTCTATTATATTGTGAGAATTATTTACTACATATTTATAATGAATTAACATAATGTAAGAAACTAAATAAATATTCAATACCCATCAAATGTGTTAAAAAACATCATTTGAATATATGGGGGACTACCACCTTTCGAGCTGATGTTAGTTGTTTTTTATCATCTCTACTCACAGCCTGTTATAATGATGGATTTAAATTATCTAAATAAATTATCAACAAATATATATATAAATATAATTCTAGAATTATGATAGAACATATAACATTAAACATTATCTTCTGTGGGTTGTACAATAATGTCGCTAATCAATATAGAAGACCACCACCTCGCAAAGCAATGTGAATCCTCTTTCACTACTTATTTACATTGATTTCAATAAGTATAATGGTAATGATTATATTTTATATAAATTACATAATAATTATTTCCATGAAATATTTATCAATATTAATATAAAATATATCAATAAACTTATTAAAATAAAAAATTATAACACCGTTTATGTATAAATGTGGATTACCACCTCCATGAAGTGATGGAGTTCTTTTTTTCATCACCAATTCACATTGATAATATATATTTTAATATTATATAAAATAATATGATATACATGATATAATTATCATTATATACATATAAAATAGCACTTATAGTCTTTTTTTACTGATCATTATAAAGCCGAAAATTTAATCATGCATATGTATGGCCTACTGTCTATATGAGTGTAACATAATTTATTTTTCATAAACATGTATCATGAATTGATTATAATGAATTAGTAATTCATAAATATGAAAAATAATTCATGATTACTATTCTTGATATATTGAAAAATTACCACATTTATCCTTATTAACACAGAAAAACTTTTATAAAATAATAAAATGAATGTCCCCAAAATTGTGTAAATAAAAATAACTAATAAATTATTTAATTTTATAATTAAATTTAAAAAATATAAAATATTTTTGTTTAATATATTAAACCATTGAACGTTTTTTAATGAATAATATAATTGTAATTATCTTGCTATATATTAGTTATACTACACAAATTGACTATTTAGACATGATATAATGGTTATTTCTTTCAGTGTTTATTTTTTTTGAGACATATTTCATATTCAAGAATAGTTTATAAAATGTGGGGTATATAAAGCCATGTTTCTTATAATAACATGAATAAAAATATATAACGTTTTTAGGTTTTATTTTGAATTATATCATTCCTAGGAAATCATTTATTTTTAATTTTTTATTGGAATTATTTCACTCAATGATAATTAACTTGAAATTTACCAAGTGATAAATAATTTATTAACATAGTTTATTTTCATTTGGTTATATTACATCTTAGTTGATATTATTAGGTAATTATTACGTGTGTAATTAAATTTAAAAATATTATGTTGTATTCCAACTAATTTCTTGTTAATTATCAATTGATACACATAATTTATTCATTAATCAATTCCCAAATTCATTTGTATTTTTTTGTAATGATTATTCCTCAAATATTAATTTTCATTAAGAATTATTTTTATGATATGAACTTATATCCAATTTTGAGTTTCATATACTACCATTTTAACATTTCATATCATGAATATTCGTATGTTAGGTACACTTATAGATTCATTAAAGATCATTTTTTTCATGGGCCTTATGATTAATGAGTTAGCAATGTAGAATGGAATTTATGTTAAAATGTCTATTAATTAATGATTTATTATGATAACAGTTATTTTGAAGTAAATAAGGTGAACATATTTTATTGAATCACATTACATTTATTTTTATCCGATTATCAATGTTCTTTACATATAAAATATCTATATCTGACTTATTGATTATAGAAACACTAGGGAAGTCATTTTTTAGTGATACTGATGATTTATATTATTTTAGACCGTTAATATTTCTCTTATATATCCATTCATTATTAAAAAATTCAAAAAATTATTCAGATAATATATTAATATAAATGACTAATATAACTTTTACCAATTATTTTATTTATTCTATTTTCATATAAAATAATCATCTTGTAATTTTTTTAACAGTGTTTTTTTTAAATTCCATGAAAAAGAGTAAATGAAATATTATTTTTAACTATTTGGAATAAATATAACATTATCATATAATGACCACTCGATATTTTAAACAGTTATTATTATTTTCCAAATATTCATTTCATTGAAAATAATTTTCCTAACTTTTGATAATATTTTACATTAAAAAAAGGGTTTTCAAAATTAATGGTATATTTTCCTCATGAAATATTGCACATGATACTTTAAAAAAAAATTATAACATAAAATCCATTAATGTTAATCACGTTAAATGTTTGTTTTCCTCAACATGTTTTTAATAAGATGTTAACAGTATTTTAATTCATTAACGTTGAATCCCCTTGATTTTATTACAATCTATTAGGGATATGTTGCAATGGTACTATCATAATCCATTATTTGGATTTATTTTAATATATTCATGCAACTAATTTTTTGAAAGGATAATCATGATACAAATTATGTTTATTTTTATCATGATTTAAAATTAAAGGATTGTATTTTTTTTATCCTAAATTGAATGATGGAAATATATGAGAATAAAGTGAGCTCACTAAAACCTATACAATGGTTGGAACCATATAATATCTAGAAAGAAAAATATTTATTATATTATTAGTGTTCCTAGATTTCACTTGGTGAGTCTAATATATCTTATATTATGGATGCACTCATAGAAAACTCCAATGAATTTGTCAATGTTACTTTTCAATAGGGGTATGAAAGATGAATTTATCAGAAGGTGCTCTTATCAAATTAGTTTGGATCATGTTATTTTTAAAACATAATTAAAATGGGTTATGAATATGAAGTTATAAGAAAAAAACATGTTTTCTTATTCTTTCTATAAGTTTTAAATATTTCATTTGATCAAGTTTAATGTCACATGGGTCATTATTAATGATTTTAATTATTCAAGAATATGTTAACTATATATTTCATGCCACATGATTTTTGATCTTGGTTTTTGTGTATTATTTAACGTTTTTTAATCATCATGTACTCATATTAATTTATAATATCTTTCATTATTATGTTATTCTCACTGATAGAATTTTGTTTTTTATACTTAATTTATTCCATAATGATCATTTTTTCTCAGCCTCATTATGTTATATGTTCATTAGGTTGTGAATAATGATATATAATTAATAATTTATAGAAGGTTTTAAAATAGATATTGAGGAAATCCTAAAGTCTATTATAAAAAGTTGGGTATAGTGGGAGATGATGTACATATTAATGATCTATTTATTTATGAATTCATGATGTTAGTGTAATTTATAATTCTCAAAAATTCAATACCTATAAGTTACTTGAGAATATATATGTTCAAATATATTTTTATTTTATTATGTTTTGGATGTGCATATTGTGTAACTATAATCATTACTGAACACTATAAATGTAACGTTTATGATTTCAACACTGGATCTATGAGTGTGGATTTGTGGATGTTAGAGTTTTCATTAGGGGTGGGAATAGATAAATTGTTATCACATTATATTTTTATTTGAGGTTATATTAATACTTAAGGACATCACCATTGGACTATATTATTATGGTTGATCATGAGTTCAATTCCTATGACACAACTTTTGTTGTTTTAAGTGATGGGATCTTAATGAGATTATTGACACTTTAGTATATACTTAATTGAGTTGAACTATAATTATAGATTATATTTAACAAATATGTATTCATTTAATTTTTTTGTAGAAATGTTTTAATTTATCTAAAACAACTTGGTTTTGTATGATATTGGATATTTTGGGTAATTTTTTAAACAAAGGTCTTATAATAAGTATTACCCTAGAATTGAAAATTGTTTTGTTGATTAAATGATTAATGCTACTTTAGATCAATATGTATACATGTTTTATATATAATCTAAGAGGTATGATATATTTGTTGGGGTTACATGGTATTTAATGATGATGTTTTATTGGATATAGGTTTATTTATTTATGAAATTTTTTCTTTTGATTCTTTTATATTTTTAATGAAATTTCATAATTAATGTATCATAATAATATTTATCTAATTTTAGAATGACCTTACCGTTTAAATACAATATTTTTTTTGGATAAAGTATAAATAAATAAAGGAGAATTTGTTTATATCATTTGGGTTTATTTATTCATTTAATTCTTTATATTAGTTTTTAGGAATAAAGAAAAATTTCACCATTAATAATCATCATTTTTATAAGAAGATGTAATTATGTTTGAAATTGAAAAATGATGATATTGTAATGAATAAGTATTTATATTTAATTTTTAACCTAGTAGAAATTGAAATTAAATAACTTATATCGAGAAATAAGGCTATTGAAACAAATTGTTTCCTACTACTATCATTTTCTATGATATCAATGATTCATTTACACTACATTGATTTATAATTTACCATTGTGGAGATTCTCACAATCATCAAAATTCCTACAATGAATGATCACTAATGACATACCACATTATTTGGATGTTATTACATTCTTCCATGTCCAAATCACCATTTAACATATATGTTTTCCTATTGGAAATCTTATATTGTGTTATTTTATATTTCTGACATTATTATTTTCTCTGTCATCAAGAGGATGTTTTATTAAGCCTTTTTATGTTGTGGGATACCAAAATAGGAATGTTTTACAAAATTAAAAAAAAATAATGAATAAGTTGATGAATTTTTTTTATTAAATTTATTAATAGGGATACGATGTAACACAAAAATATTATCAATAATAGAATTATGTTTCATAGCATATTCAGAGACACCATAGGGCATAAACGACACACAAAATATGTAACTATTTTAACCTAGAAGTTAAATAAGATGGAATGAATATTTATTTGTAATTTATGATATATATTTTATATTTCTTACAAAATATAAAATAATAATTAATACAAAGAAAATGACTTATTATTTTATGTTAATGTAATTTAATTATTCCAAAAATTGTCTTCTATAAAAAAATGATTTTTTTTTTCTGTGAAAATATTCTTATAAATTTATAAAACTTTTCTGAAATTTATTTTATAAATACAATATAAATATTTAAATTATTATATAAAAATAATCATCTGTATAAATTTCGATATCCTTCTAAAAAATTGATTTTATATTTAATAGTTGAAAATACTGTTTTTTTCAAAATTATATAATCATCCCAATATATCAGGTAATTCAAAGCTACAATAAAAAAAATTTGATTAGAAAAAACATATGTTATATATTGTTATATTAATTACACTTATCTATATGTTAATCATAATTTTATTGTATTTTATTATATTATTATTTTTTAAAGCATGTTTTCTATGATAACTATTTTAATGTCCAAAAGGGTTATCCTATTTTATTAATTATTAAATACCATTATGAGGAATAAATTGAATGAAATTTATATATTTTATTTCATTGAGTACTAATTTATATTCATATTATTATTAATAATGGTTTTAGAGTTAATATAAAATAATCGTCTTGAAAAAAATCCACTTCTTGAAAGCTTGATTTTCCATTGAGTCTGTGAGTTTAAATTTTAATTAATTTTTTATTCTTCCATAAAATCAATTACTTAAAATTTAATTGATATTTATAATCATCATAAATATATTATCATATAATTTCAACCTATCTATTTAACCATGATGAATGAGAAAAATAGTAAACACGAATTATTGCAGTTAATTTGAAAATGAGATTACGGGGGAATGGAAGAAAGTAATTAAAGATTTCAATGACCTAATACATTTTATAAAATCTAATTTATGGAAATAATTAATAAAATATATTTTATAGTTTTCTATAATTATCCATATGGTTTCATTATGGAATTAGAAAAATTATGGAACACATTTTTACGAAAATTACAACCATAATCTACACCACACTTATTAATTTCTACCCCTCTCCTACCCTCTACACACATTCAAATACCAGTTTTAGTAAGACATAATATCAAATATATCTTATTTAATTTATTTTCATGAAATATATCTTATAAATTTATCTAAATTCAATCTTTTAAAATACTTTGTAATAAACATAATGAATCTATCTGAAGAAGTGTTCCTAGGTTTAATAATGGATTTTTATTTTATTCCTTTTTCAACATAATAAAATGTTATCTGAATGATATGATATAATGAAAAATTTATATCCCATATTCTAGGATGTTATTATGTTAATTTAAAACCCTAAATCAATCCCTTCTTCCATCAAATGATATACAGAATCATCATTGGTGTGTACAACAATATACAACCTCATGAAATATTGACATTCAATTATTATAATCATCTCTTTTGGAAAGATATAATGATGAACATAAAGTATATATATATATATATATTATATTTTTAACAAATTTATAATTCAGAAGTTATGATAGAAATCAAATCTTCTATATTTTACTTTTTTGGGAGACTCGATGAAGTTACTCATGTAAACAGAAAATTTCCTTCTCAGGAAGTGATATGCTTTTTTTTAAGAAATATATTGCCCAAATTGTAATACGAATAATAAAAAATTATATATGTGATATATGTGATATCAATACAACATTAATTATATATTTATAAAAAAATATATTACATATCATTTTTTTCATACCATAAAAAATAATTATGTCATTTGTGCATACATGTCGACTACTACCAATCTTTAGCGATGTGAATATTTTTTTCATTCACCACATTACATGGATGATATATATAAGAATATTTAATTAAATAATATTATATTTATATTATAAAATTATATTTATGTGTATATAAAATAACAATTTCCCTCTTTCTAATGTTATTTTTGAAAAATGAAAATATTACTCATGTGTACGGATGACCAACTTTCTCAATAATTGCACTGTATTTTATTTTCATAACAATATTTCATGATTAGTTTATAAAATATTTTATGCATAAATCTAATAAATATTTTATTGTTAATTTTTTTAAAATTTTTATATAATTAAAACATTTATCACAATCCATACACTAAATCCAATTTTAAATTTTATACCCAATCTCCTGAAAACAATGACTAGGAATTAAATCTTAATATATATAATTATGTAATTAAAAATAAATAACATAAAATTTAATTTATAGGATTATAAACATAGATAATTTTATAATAAATGAAATTATTTATATAATGTAACTATATAGGAGTTAATGGAATGTCATTAATTGTCAGGGTTAAAGGTCAGGGTTTCTCATCTCACATTTTTCTTTAGTTACAAATATTCCATAATAACCACTTTATTTTAATTTGTTATATATATACTTATCTATTACATGTAATAACATTAATCCATAATAAATATTTTTTTTCTTTTTAAATTAATTCATTTATTGGGAATTGACCTGAAATGTACCAACTAATAAATAATTTCATAAAAAAATTTATTTTCACTGGGATATGTTACTTCTCTACTAAAATTATTATCTTATGATAATTTCTATAATTATATATAACTATAATATTTTGATTTTGAATTAACTTTATGTGGTTTAAAATTTCATACACATAATTTAATGATTTACTACTTTTAAAATTCTATTGAATGATATATGTATGGAAAATTCATCTCAAATTCACACTCTTTGAGACATATGTTTAATATATTAAATTATATTCATTTAGGTGGTCTATAAACATTCCTTTAAAAAATTAATATAAAAAATCATTATATTTTCATGATATATAATTTTTCATTTTATGTAATTATTTCATGCGATTTAAGATTGAAGTGTTAACAAAGTGGAAATGGTTTTATTTTAAAATATCATTTATTTCATTATTTTTAATGTTCATGTATCTTTTGGATGAAGTTATTTTATATTTTATTTAATAAAATAACATTCTTTTAATATAGAGATGAATGTTTTAAACATGTTTAATTTATATTTCATCCCTTATTGGTTAAAGAAAAACCATGAATGTAACTTTTATGTTGTGTCCATGTTGTATTGGTTTTAGATCATGAATCATTTTCTTCCATATCCATTTCATCAAAAAAAGTACAGAAAAAGTGTTTTCTATGAAATTTGATTGTCATTTTTTCACCATATTTGAATTTTTATAAAATGTTATAAATTTAATCATCATTTATTTTTTCTTAAAATGATTTGTATTGATTTTTGAAACAAAATTGTCAATGTAATCATTATTTTTAACACATTAAACATGAAAAAAGCATTATAGTATCATGACTACTAAATATTTAAAATTTAAATGTTCACGTTTAAAATTCTATTTAAAAAAATAGTTTAATTTTTAATAAATTTATTAATATTAATATTTTAAATATAATTGATATTTTCCTCAAAAAAAATTCTAATTTATATATCAAAATAATATCCAATATATCCAGACATCCATTGTTGTTACTAATGTTAAAAACATTTCTCTACAAAAATGATTTCTGTAATATTTTAATGTTATTTTGAAACATCAACATCAACACCCAGTAATTTTACTAAAAATCACTAAGGAGATAGAGTGTTGTCACCATCCTTTTTATTAATTGGATATATTATTTGATTTTGAGGTATTACATTTATTATTAAAAGGTTAATCAAGTTATGAAAAAACATTGATTTTTTCATGATTGAAAAGTGAATTCTAATAAATTATTTAGTAATTAAATGAACATAGACATTATATGATAAATAGGTGAGTTTGATATAGCTTATATAATGAATGTTCTCAAATAGCATAGGTTGAGCCTAATATAACGTCACCTATGGGTGCACCGAGATATAAGAAGTTAAGTATAATTTAGAATACATTATAGGTGTATCTTTATATAACTAAAATTCATTTTCTAATGTTCATTTTATTTATAATAAATAAAGTGGAGTTAATATATGGTTTATAAAATTGATTTAACTAGGATTCAAAAGTTACAACCATTGTTTTCACATAGGTCATGAAGATGTTATTACAATATAAAAACACATATTTTTTAATGATTGTATGGTTTGTAAATCATTAAATTGAATATTATATCTACACAGGGATATTGATAAATTATTTAGATAAATATATAGTGTTAAAAAATTATGTAATGACAAATGTTTATTGTTAGAGGATGGTGGGTATGATTTATATTATTCTATTATAATGGAAATTTATTATATAATGATAACCATAAGCATAACATATTTTCAATTATGAAATTCAATTTTTAATTTTAATTGTTTCCTTATTATGAATTTGGGCCCACTATTCTTATGTTTTATTATTCAAAGGTTATAAACAAAGATGCTATGTGAATTATTTCTTGAAGGATTTCATGTAGATGGTGGAGATGACTTACAATGAATTATGAGAAAAGGGTTATTGTGGGATATTATTTAATATATTTGATTATTTTGTTTAAGAATCCATGATGATAAGAGTTTTTTGTAATTCAAAAAAACATTATACCTCAATGGTCCCTGAGAGTTGATGTGATCCAATATTTCATTATGATGTTTTATGTTTTGGAAGTGAAATTTTTTACATAATAATTAGTATTAAATGGTTTCAAAATAATTTTTATCATTTTAGAACATGATCTTTTTGTTTGTGTTCAAGGATTATATAATTGAAATTATTAGAATATTTCTTATTATCTGATAATATGAATTAAATTCCAAACAATGGATGAACACCCGTATCAGAGTACGTTATTTAAAATTCACATATAATTTAAATATAGATTTAAAACATGAATTATTCCACCATAAACCAATATATAATAATCACTGAATAATGAAACAATTATTACCAATAATAAAGGGAACTTTTCTGATAGTTCTCTAAAACAATGATTCTTTAACTTTTGATGAATCAAAGATCATATATTTTAACTGTAGAAAGATTATCCATCATTTAAAAACCAGAATTTCACCGTCATTATATTCATGTTTTTTATAGGATGCTCTCTCATAAACCATATTAAATGTTATGAATTCATTAAAGTCCATCCTATCATTAAATCAAATGGTAATATTATTTTTATTATCATGATGTCCCAAAAATTTAATGTGGCATCTTATTTTACATTTACCAACTATGAATATTCATTATCTCAATAACCATATTAATTAATTGGTCTCTTCAACCATAAACCAATATTAAAAACTACTTGAACTATCAAAGATAATGAGGGAACCGTGATAAATTACTTAACACTAACACAACCAAATGGGAATTATTGATCCCCACGAGGTGGTAATAAGAACATATGGTCATTTATTTTAAAAATGGGAAAATACTTCAACATGACCAATTATATATAAGGATAAATATATTTATGGTAAAATAATATAAAAAGAGTAGTACAATAAACCAATTTGGTATATAAAAAACTCATACTATACATTATCAATGTATTCAATGTAGACATGATAAACTCAATACATTAAAGAAAAATTCACTCCAAGCCACAATGGATCAAGAATTCCCACATCCTCTAAGAGGTGCATTCCATTTGCCTGTACATAGAAGGATAAAATATACAAAAATTTTAAGGTAAATGTATGGTGTGCGCTCAAAATCCCAGTAGTGTATCACCATGTGTTCTTTTATGAGATTTATTAATCACAAAATAAATCATTATTTTAAATTTAATTAAAATAAGAATGGAATTTAAAAAAAATTTAAAACAATACATTAATTTAATTTCAAATTGTTGAAATCATTAAAAACAATGGCTACAATAAAACCATTTTGAAAAAAAATATAAATCACCAATCATGAGTAAATTAGTTTCACAATCATTGATATTTATAATCAATATTATCACAATAATTTCCTTTACCATATTCCCTGTGTTATGATAGTATCTTTGTATAGGATCACCACATCTATCGTATTTTTGATCATGGAATATGTGTACCCATTTCCCTCATGCTTAGGCTTAATTTGACTCTACATCATTAAATCATGAGTATGATCTACTGATCTATATTTTTGTCAGAGTCTTCACCTTCAATATATTTTTATGTCTTTACCATACTATAATTGTTTAAAAAAATAACATATTAACTACATATTGCCAATTTTTTCAACCAATTAATAAATATTGGGATATTATTCTCAATCTAAATAAAAAAAATATTACAATTCAATATCACAATTTCTCACTTCAAAATTCAAAATCAATTTCTACCAAAAACATGGGGTTTTTGTAATATGATAACATTTTAAAATAAAATCATTAATATATTTTCATCAATTTATTATAATATATTTTTTCAAAATATATTAAAAAATCCATTAATTTCAAAATACAACGCAATTTTCATTTTCATTGGGATTAAGGGTTTATCAATGCCCATTTCAATCAATTTCCTTATCCAATTCAAATATAATTAGATGTAAAAAGTTCAATTGAAATAAATAAAAATTAATTCAAAGAATTAAATGTTTAATTGTATGGTGAAAACCAAATTCAACCACCTATCATTTTTCATGTTATAAAAAATAAAAACCACAATAGTATTTCCCAATAATGAAATATAGAAACATAGATATTGAAATACAAATAGGATCTAGGATCCAAAATAATATATTTATGATCAATTAATAACATTATAACCTAAAAAACATTGTTGATTAAATTAAATAGAGTTATAGAATGAACATCACAAGAATCACTTACCAGAGTGGGATTTACCAAGATCCTACATGCCTTAACCCACACCCAAATATAAATTTAGGATCCAAGGTGGGTTATTTAGAGTTTATAATACCAAGGAAAATGTGATATCTTTAGTAGGTGTTGATAAATAATATAAACATGGTGGACCTATTTTTAAAATATTAATGAAAATAAAAAACCATCCACATGATGTTATTGGAATGACAAATGGTGAGAAAAAGTAATGTCCCTTCTACATGAGAATACATTTTATATTAGTAGTGTGAAAAATATGTATAATTTTGTACCAAATATGAAAAAATAAAATATACAAGGATCCATAGTTTTCACTATGTGGGTGCTCTATTTGGGAAATCTATGAGCCATCTGTGAATAATATAGAAATTAAAAAAAATTATTTTTCTACTTGAAAAAAACATAAGAATTATCAAAAAAACATGACCATTAATAAGGTTTGAGAAATATATAAAATAAGTAACAATATGTTACAGACTACCCACTGATGAAATATTATTTCACCATAAATCCCGTCAAGAAGCTTCTAGATCTAATAAATTTATGGCATTTACATTATCATCAATTCACCTATATCACTAGAATCATTAAAAATAGAGCAATGATACCATGCCACACTTAACAAATAAATCATCCACTGATGATGTAACATGGGCGCAGAATCAAAAATCATAATTGAATTCATAATTAAGGAAAAATAATGCTCAATACCAATGTTAGTCCTTCTCAAGACATTATATGGATCCCAAAAAAAATTTGATGATGAAATACATGGAACATGTTTTGTATTGATGTAAACTATGAAAAAATAGAAAAGTGGTATCACACTTTCCCCTAATGAACAATAAAAATAAAATGCAACCCAATACATGTAGTAATAATTACATTAATTCCATTTATGTTTTTACCAAAATTCACGAACACCTAGCCATCATCTAAAAACAACAACGGGCTATGACTACAATTATCATATGTTTTATTTCATATAAATTCCTTAAAAATTCACTTAAAATTAAATTTAATAAGTTTATTAAAATATATATACTTATATAGTCTAACTAATTAAAATTTACTGATCTATTAAAAACATATATAGGATTTATAAAGTTTTCCTTAAAATTCATCAAAATGATAAATTATAATTTTGGACTAGTAACTATTGTCATAAGAAAACTAATCAAATGGCACATGATCATCTAAATCTCAAAAAAAATCAACAAAATAGGCATGGTGAACATCCTCATGAATATGTATAGATATTTATATATGGCCTTCCATCTTTTTATTGTATTCCATACATAAATGAACCCCCAAGACTAGTGAATTTTTATGTCCAAACGTAAATCATTATGTAAAATGATGATCACTGTCAAAGACTATAGCATATGTGACTTCATGAAAATGATTAATCACTATCAAAAAAGTATTTGGAAGCTCCACGACATTGTTTGTGTCCTAAATAGGTAATATTTATGATAATTTGGTCAGCGTATTGATCAAAACCCATATCACATTCTTCATTGATGAGTAACATAACATACCAATAACAATGTCCATTGATATTTCATCCCATGTACACGTCCTACCTAGAATTGGATGAATCAACCCAAATGGCCTCTAATTATTGACCTTGATATTTAGTCAATGTAACCATGAACAACAATGTATGTGATGTCTTGACTTATAACTATCAACCAGAATATTTGAAAAATATCATAAAAATAATTGTGGTTTTTAGGTGCACATCCCACTTTTAGTAATAGAATCTCCCAATCACATCTTTTCAAATAGTTGAAAAATTAAAAATGATTCCAAAAACATTGTGTCCCTCCTTGGATAATGAACAATAAAAAATATACTCCCTACCATATAGAGGGTCCATAATTCAATATAATTCATCATCAATATGTTATTCCTAAGTAATCATCACAAGAAGAGTATAGTTCAACTGATCATTTTCCATGGAAACTATATAACCTTCATCCCAAACTATTATAAAAAAAATATTAAAATAGATACATCATGTTCCACTATATTGATGATTCATTCTTGATTTCGATCAACAGTTTATTGTTCAATAAATTATCACTGAAATTTCATAGGCCTAGCTTATAGGAGCTGTCAAAATAACAGCGTGTTAGTTTCTCCACCAAATTCATCTTATATAGATTCAAAACCATTCTATGAATGATATATATGAATATTTTACTTTAAAAATACATGATAAAACATTATTAAATAAATGTTATTCTACCATCTATTAAGTGCATGCATCACAAATTCATGTTCAAGGTCATGGGTGGGATAATTATTCCCATATGGCCTATGTTACAATGAGACACAAGGAATGATATGTTCAATCTACATGAGAACAAATACAATACATAAACATGATGTGTTACAAAATACCACATCACCCTTAATGAATTTTGGATGGGTTTAGATAGGAGAATATTTTAAAAGATGTTTCTTAAAAATAAAACAAAATATTTCATTCACATCCTCAGATAAAATTACTCCCTTATGAGTGAGAGCAGTCATCAAAGAATCCATCTTTGAGAAATTCATTATGAATCAGAAATAATAACAACCTAAACCCAAGAGTATCCTAATATAGAAAACAATATAAGGATATTACAATAGCATAACATCTTATAAATTTCAAAGATCAATTAAAATACAATGTTTGTTGGCCACATGTCCCAATTACATCACATCCTTAATTAATAAATAACCATTATATGTATTTGAATAATGTCAATAATTTCTGAAACAAATCCCTAACATTTCTCATATGATTCACAAAATCCTCTTCACCCCCTATGTAAAAATGGATGTCATCCATAAATACATCGAAGATCATATCAAGATAAACATGGAGTATTATGTTAATAAAATACATGAATACATCAATATCATTTGATAGATCAAGTGGAATGATATGAAAATCATAATGGAACCACCTTATCTATAAGGTGGTTTTATGAATGTCAAATTAATATATTCTCAATTGGTGAGAACTATATATTTGATGATTATTCTAAAAAATTCACCCCTTTCAAGTTGTGAAATAAATCCTCAATCTTGGTCAATGGATACTTATTCATCGACACAGATCGATTGTGTTTTCAACATCCAAAAATTAGGTGAAGCATTGAATTATATTTCATATAAAATAGAAAAATTTGCATATCGTAACACGATATAAGCTGGGGCTAGAGCCATGACTACCCAAATCACAACTCCATAGGCCAGGGGGTGGTGATAAGGGTTGAAGGAATAACCATCTCATGGAAGATATTTTTAAGAACCTATATGTAAGTATACAACCGAATCAATATGTAAGTGTGTAGGATATGAATAAATGATACAACAATGTTATAAAATAACCTAGGCATGAATTAAATTCTGGTCAGTACAAAACTACAATTGAGTAACTGAAAAGTAAAGGGTAAAATAAATTCCCAACCATAAATATGTCACATAATGAAAAATCAATAAAACTAAATAGGTGAGAGAACCATGGTCATGAAACCAATATTATAACCACCGTATATAGTCTAGGAACCATGTATCCCTAAGCTATTATAATGTCATGGTCAACCTGTCTGTCATTTGTATAATATAATAGACGTGTTAGAAATTCCCATACAACGGTGAGTATAAACAAACCAAGAATAATTTTCCATGAAGGTAATGGGGGGATAGACGTAATAGATACAATGGAATATAAATAGAGAAGATACACAAGGTAATTTGAAATAATAAATCCCAAACAAAAAATTTTGAATTAAATCATCCAATCAAAAAGGTATAGAAATGCCGAGTAGATGAACTAACCATAGAGTCTTCACAACCTATAGTCAGAGACAAGACTCATCCAAACACGAGAATTTAGAAATAAAAATCATGAGGAAAACCTCTCTCTACTTCAGCTCTTATAGAAGGAGAGTAATAAAATAAAAGGATCATATATACAAGGACATATATATATATATATGCTCAATAAAAATTTACCCAATTGTGAGTGTATGGGGATCTATATCTCTTATATGAACCCAAGAAGAATAAGTAACCAACAGTTCCAAATTTCTATCAATGATGCCCAACATCCCATATGTCTACCTTCAACACACATGTCTACATATGTAATTAAACACAAATGGATACTATCCACTTTGGGAGGCACTGACTCAACCATATTGTATAATTTCACATCAGCAAAAGGAAAACATCTCTCATCCTCATGATTGCAAATATATTTCATATCACATCTCATCACTTTACAACACAGTCGATAGGGCCCATATCTAGGTACATGACCCATGACCTCATACAATAAGAGGTTTCTACTATGGTAGTCAGGGAGACATACTTAGCCCAATCAAAGTGTTTCACTCTTAGTCTTCAAGCACACATGTCCTGATACCACATGAGGGGTGTCACTCAGGTGGTCAAGGGACCATGCCCATTGCATATAGAGGGTTCCATTCAGGAGTCAGTACTGGACCCATTTAATTTCATGGTTGGGCGTTTCACTATTGATGACTTTGATGATCCATTTTTATCTTGGCTGGAGGTTTCTATATAGAACTAACCATATAGTGATTTACCAGATCTATGTCGTCACTATGGTCATCTGAAAATATTTCATGCTCCGGTTGACATTTAGAGTTCTTCCACTCGTTTTTCACTGCTCCATAGCTTCTAGGTTCCATTATGTGGACATATTATTGAAAAAATAGATCATCCTCATCATAAATGAATTCTATATATTTGAATAATTAAATAATCCATTCCAATTTCATTGATTCTCTACAAATCTGGTGGTCTCCTCGAGCATAGTACATCCTAGAAAATTCAGTCTAGTAGTGTGAGGATAAAGTTAGAGAACAACATGAGGAATCACACGATAAAAGAACTACAATGCATTTTTTAAATTACATTGTACAGTTATAATTCAATTACCAAGAAAAAGTATTTAAATTAGAAAACAAATGATAATAAGATATATTTCAGTAGTTATCCTCATGTAATGTTTGAAACAATGGTGCAGATCAACAGAAAAATAACAATATTTTTAATAGTTTGATCATGGGAATAAATGTATATATTGAAGAGTCCTATATATTTTGGTCTTAGTCAATGATGAAGTACTCATTAAACAATTATTTGGATAGAAATTCTGCAATTTCTGTGTTCTTATCATATCCTATTTGACAGTTTTATCACTCTTTCTTTATAACTACCAATATAGGGAGGAATAAGAGTTTCATACATGATTTGATATTTACATGACATCCCTAGAAAATCATCTATAGTGATATATTTACATCATGTCAAAATGTCAATAAAAATTAATTAATTAATTTAATGATTAATTAATCCACTTAAATGTACCAGCAAATAGTGAGGGGTCTAAACATCCAATACCGACACATTTTATATCATACCAAGAGTAAACACCACGTTCTTAACACATCATTGGTATTATATTTCTAATCTGGTGAAATGTTTTATAGTTTTATTCATTTTTTAAGAAATATTTATATAAAAAATTCAGAATAAAAATAATATTTTTTTAAAAATATATTTTGTGGACCACCACGACACAAAATCAAATCTCATATCAGTTAATAGCTCATGAAATATATATACAAATATTTCAATGTAATATTAGGGAAAAATATCTTTATATCAATCTGCAATTCAATTTTATCATCCCGAAAAAATATAAATAGAAAAAAACTCTGGAGAATTAGACATCACTTTTCTATTCCTCTACCAAGAACTATCCTTCTAATTTCCATGAAACCATAGCATGTGAATAATGGGGATGGTTCATCTATGTGGGTTATCATCCTTCTGACCCTCGGCCTTCATCAGGTTCTCCGCAAAGTTGGATCCATCCTTCTTTTCCATATTTCCCCTTTCAATTATGTGAGTGGGGTTCTGATAATATAACCCACGATGTTATAAGGGAATACATCATGCACCCGATCCAACTATGTGGGTGTGGATATGCAGTAGGAAACCCCACCTATCCTCTACACAATCATAAATGAAACAATGAACCTTAATGATTACATGACTCGGAGGAATAACCTCCTTAATCATCATCATGGGAAGAGTCATAAGAAAACATATTCTCCTTGATCATTTTCCTAGGATTGACGATGATGATATGTATATGACAAGATCTTCTTTGGACCATTCTAATCATATCACAGATAATTTAAACTTTCTATATTTCCATAGGTACCAACTCTGTATTTAGAGGAGATGACTCAACAATATCTATCCACAACATGGTTGACCTACGATTCCTTTTGTAAAATTCCTCGAAAGGGTCAATACTACCAGTACATTGATATCTATTGTTGTACGATAACTCTAATAAGGGTAGTTAATATTTATATCTCTGAACAAATTTTAACACACATGTCATCAAAAAATTCTCTAGAACATGGATAATGTAATCAATTTGTCCATCGTTCTAGGGATGAAAGGTGGTACTCATCCAAAATTGGGTCAAGAATGCATCATGTAGGAATATATATAATTCACACGTTAAACTCGTGTTATAAGCAGATACAATCATCAAGGGTCACATGTGAAGTAAAATCATCTCCCAAATGTATAAGAACCCTGAAAACCCCACTAAACTCTTCTCCCTAATAATATGAATGCTTTCGAACATCATGATTGGGTAGAATGTCACCCGGATGGATTCATGACCCTTCATTTTTTGTGAAAGACCTATGACAATGTCCGTGGAATTGCATTTAATTTCAACTCAAGGTTCTTAAGGGGCTGAAAAAAAGAACACATAACCTAGTGAGAGTCATTTACCTATTGTTTGGGGCCACACTAAGATATGAAATAAGCTATGTTTTGTCCCATACAAAACCACCAAAACATCTGACAAAGCTCTATATAAATCTTTCACACACTAACATATACAACTATGATATACATATGTTACTCATTTATCACCTCCTTCCAAAACATGATGGAACCATGGTTAAACCCTTGAACAAGATTAAATGATTCTGTCCTACAATATATCCATCATGCACATCACTTGTGTATATATGATCATGTTAGACCTTAGATTTAATCTATCACAGATGGGAATCTCTCATATTCTTAAGAAGTTATGAAATCAAGACCATGTATTGATTGAAAATTCTACCCCTTCTCCCCTAGGGTCAGTTTCATGGCGAGACACTTCTCAAATTATTTATTCACTAAGAGTGATTGGGACTTATATCTCAGATAATTTATTGTAATGCTTCACTTCCCTGTATTATATACCATCTCAATGTTTTCATCCTTTAGAAACTCCAACCATTTTCACTCTCTCACGTTCATGTCTATCTATGAGAAAAAATACCTATGACTCTATTGGTTTGCGTAATCCAAAAATTGATCACCCAAAAGGTAGTATCCCCACATTCTTAGGGTGATTTCTAATACTACAAAATCCAAGTCATTAGTACCTAGTTCATATTAGGGGGTATCAACTTTCTTGATTATTATTGAGTAATGTGCTATTTTCTCCCAAAAACTCAACTGAGCTGAGATCCCGAGACATCAAAATACTAGAAAAACTCAATGAATATATATGGTTTTATTAAATCATGATAACTCATCAGCCTATGGCTCACCTCCCCAAAGGTCCTATAGAACTACATAGTACATGTCAATGGGTAACTTTTCCCCATTAGGAAATTCAAAGGGGATGTTATTCTAGAGATTTCCCCAACAAACCCCATGTTGTTCCATACCAATCCATGAAACCTTCACACCTAAAACATGTACTTGGATGGATTACAAGCATTCACTTCTTTTATGTTCACTGGATCTAGGGATAATCCTTGTTCAAAATTTAAATTTCCCAAAAATTGAGCATTATGAATCTTGAACATCCATATTGAGATTTTTCTACAATACTAAATATCTCAATGAAATTCAAGAACAATCCATTTTCTCTATTCATGATCCTCCTCTAATTAATAGTAAAATATAATCTCATAAAAATTCAACAATTTACATATCAATGAGTGGATGTAAGAAAAGTTTCATCAAATTAATAAACATGGAATTAGTACACATCATACCAGTGTTCATCAATATGATCTCACAGTGTCCATTGTGACATCATAATGAAAAAATTGGAATATCATCATCAGAAACATAAAATTGGTGATAGTGGGACCTGGTATCAATCACAGAGAACCATATAGTCCCTTGAAACTAGTTAATGATGTCATAAATAACCATAAGCAGATCTTATTATATATATTTTTTCTAGGTTCATGTGATGATAATCAATTTAAATATATAAGCTACAATTTTTTTGATGAATAGGAATGAATATGCCTAGGGGAAATATTAATTATAGTGAAACCTTTCTCCAAAAGTTACTCAATATACAAACATGTACCCATTGCTCGACATGTTCTATCTGATATGATGCAAGATATATTATGGAAATATCATGGTGCAGGTCAGTCCAATACTACACCTCCCACCTCGGTGGTAGTCATGAAACATCATTGGAAAAGACATCTGTATAATCACCCACAAATGAAGGATCATAGATTCTAGAAGAACCTACTGCACAAAGGGATACACTCTCTAACTAATACATTATTGGTTGAATCCTATTTATTGTAGGATCCACGTATCATTCCATGAGATCTCCCATGCCAAAAAAAATGAGAATCACATCTCATCATCACATAGGCACATGAAATATCTACGATGAAATTCAATATGTTCTCGAAATAATGAAATGAAAATACATGCCCATGTTAACGTAATAGTGTTCTACAATGAGTACCAAATGGTCCCACCTAAAAACCCCTTCAAAATGTGATATCTCAAATTGATTGAGGATAAATGATACATAATAAGATATTCTTGTGGGAAACTAAAGATCAATCTATTGTACTAACATCTCAACTTGGAACACTGGATCTCAAAATTGTAGATGAGAGATAACGAAGTTACTAATTTATATGTCATGTAACACTGATGAATGAGTAGAATAAACAAATCTAATAACTTGAATCATCTCGTGAGTTGAGGGACTGTTGACATCCAAATCATGTAGCTCTATACCACACTACTCACAAGATCCCAGATCCTACCAAGGACTGACATGTGGTGGTAGTGGAAGGATCACTTGTTTATTTCAATCCACCCCTAGCTCATTCCAATATTCATCCTACTCCAACTCTGTGAGGACCACCATCTCCATGCCTTGATGAACCCACATCATGGAAATAGCTATACCATGGTGGTTCATCATCTATCTTCCTTTGATTCTTGGTATGCCTAGTCAGGTAGTCTTCTTCCATGTGAACCTACCCATAACATGTAATTCACCATCGATCTCTATGATACCATGGAACACATTTCTGGATAGGACCATGAGCATGAGTTTGGTCATGGAATGATCTCCTACATCACGATCCTGGGACCGGATGTCTACAAGCTACTGTATACAACTCACCTCTCTACCACCCACTCCCAACTCTTGCTCCCTAAAATCCCTCTGATTGGAATATAACTTTCACAAGTTACTGATCTGTATCCTAGGAAAGGTTATGGTTGAAATAGGGTGTAACATAAACTAATATCTCTCAGTAGAGTCCCTACTCAAAATTCTTTTGTTAGACATAGCCATCCCATATCATGTCATTAGAGTGACATTTAAGGTATTTGAAAATCATCATATACACAACCACCATCATCCCTCAGAAAATTATCTCCATAATATCCTAGATCCAAACCAAGCTTAAGCATGAGGGGTATTACTCCTCACAAAAAAACTATTGGAAGTCATCCCATTATTGTTCCGACACAACATGCATCTCTGTAACCAGGCTCCACCAACAACTAGATTATCTATGAAATAGAATGGATTCCAATGATAACATACGATCTTTTGATGTCTGATTAAGATTGAATATATAGACCACTAACTTAATTATATCCTTTACTGCCTAAGGATCTATATCACCATATAAACTAATCATTTTCTCATAATGGAAGTTACTGAGTGGGCTGATCATTCACATTTGATCAGACTACTCAGGTGCGATGATCTAATTTTTGATAGGTAGAGGTTCGGATATATACCCACACACATGAAGTGTGCTACAGGATAAACCAAGAAATTAGGCCTCATCGATCATAAGTTTTTCATCATGAAATAGAGACAGTATCATTGATGTTTGTCATTATAGAAGAATCCTTAATTTTAACACTGAGTATTATGGGAAGATGAGCTTAAAAACAAACACACATACACATATATATATATATATCAAAAGATTTTGTGATGTCTCACGAAAGGAAACAAGAGACCCAATACTATTGGAAGTACATGACATTAATCCCTATAACAAGTGTACTAGCATGCCGAGTCACCAATGTAGGTAGACAGGATCCAAGTGAATGGGAACGTTGGTCACTGGACCATCACTAGATTCCCTGGAATCAATGCCACACTCAAGAAGCTTAATTGTTTTTCCCTAATCATATCTAATCTAATTACATGGATATATTCAAAAAAACCCAATAAATGAACATAATATGATACCAATATTTTATGACCTCACCCATGCTGGGGAAGGAGATGTATCTATCCCATGTATGCCTCTATAGGCCAGAGGGTGGAAAAAGAGTTGTATATATATCTAATTTGATGGGTCTGATTGTTTTGAAATTGAATACATGGAGACAACCAACTAAATGTTGTATTGAAGATTGGAATATCACAAAATGCGACAATACAACAAATTAATCTGAGAAAGAATGATCATATAGTCACTACAAAAGTATTCCACTATAATCAAAAGAGTATTGGAAAAAAATTTACACCCAACAAAAAATATTTACCCACCAGAATTAACTGGAAAAGTAAAAGGATACGAGAGTTGAACTCCTGAATATAAAGCAAAAACACTATATACGGTCCAAGCACCCAATATCTCTATGATATTATAATGTCAGAGTAATCCAATCCATAATCTATATAAGTAATAATACTAAATTAAAATCACATGAATGGGTGAGTATAAGAATTTATAATATGATGCCTCAAATGCTGGAGGAGTAGTAAGAGAAACAATCATAGTGAAATGCAATAGATAAGCATGGTGCATTGAATGTATAATGACCTATACATTACATAAATTTTTATTACTAAAAAAATTATATTATTATATGTGAAATATAATAATTCCTTGACATAACTATATATGTTTAGTGTTTTTTGAAATTGAGAATCCTGAACAACTCATTCATAAAACATGTGCATTGTTTCTCGCTTATTTATTATTATATATACTATTTATTTAAAAATATTACTTAATACCCATTACCATGTCCTGGTGAAAAGAAATATAAGAATGGGTGAGCTCAAATTTCTTGTAATGGTATACGAGGGAGATATATATCTTATTATAATCATATGACATAAAAACAAAACAATGTATAATCTTACCCAACGTTTAAAATATCATTATATCAAGTCATATGATAAATCATAAAAGTTAAACATAGTCCCAAAAGTCATAAAATAAGACATGATGATTTTTGGAATACACTTAAGTATAGAAAAACATTTCTTATTAGTTATGGAAATTTACCTATACCGTCATAGGGGTAAAATTCTATTACTGAACCAAGTTGAATCCATGTTCCAAAATTATATTACTGAATCAGATTTACATGTTGTTCATGTCATGCATATATCATAAGATATAAATTATAACCCAATGCATTGTAGAGAATATAGGTCCCACCCATCACATAATGAAATCATCCAAACATGCTACATGAAAACATAAATCATTCATCCTAGAAAAACCAATAGAAAAAAGTTTCTTAAACATCATTCTATCATAATCCATACATATAAAATGTATTTTATAAAAATAAACCCATAATAAAAATTATAAATTAATAGTAATTATAGTGAGTGAAACATAAGCCTATTTATATAATGTCCTATTATATGGAAAATAATGATGATAAAACACATGAAATTAATTCATCCAAAAAATAACATTCATTAAAAAAATTATATTTTTTCAAAATTCCATACAATTTTAAATATGTAGAATTTAATAGGAAATATAGTTAATATATTTTAAATGATTATTAATGGAAATAAGGCATTATGAAAGCATAATAATGCAATAATTATATTTAATTTAAAAAACATTATTCTTTTACTATGGTCAGAAAAGTCCAAAAGTATTTTGTTCTTAAAACGAAAAATATATTATTTTATACCATTTAATAAAAATTCACCAATGGGAAAAATTTACATTAATGAATAGTATAAAAATAGAAATAATATTACATATTTTGTAAATAAATAAATAGATAATAAATACCCATATTGAATTATTACTTATAAATAATATCGTATAATAATGAGATTGCAAAATTATCCCGTACCGTAGGTCAAATTTACATTATATCTATATAAACCTATGATATAATTATTTAAATAATTTCATTAAATTATTTAATAATCATATTCATTTTTGTGATATCATATATTAATATATTATCATCTGTTTCATAATATCATTTCATTGTTACTTGTTATATAGATATTAACTCTTTTTCTTCTTATTCATGTTCCATTGAATACATTTTGGTTATCCTTATTGGATCATAGTTATATCACTTAAAAATTATATTAACATTATATTACCATTATTTATTCATTCAATACATTTATATAATCATGATTTAATAAATATCATGTAGAATGAAACACGTCACATCGTGGAGATATTAGGTCATACGTACGCATAAGTGACATTATTATTTATATATTTGATGAAGGTAATTGAAATGGATTTTGTATAATATTTCATAATTGATATCATGTTGTAATAATAATATTTAGTTATTAATTACATCATTATATCTATCCAAATAAGGTGTTAGTGAATAACATAATACCCCAAGACAAAGAGACAGTATGTCATAGGTATACACGCGTGATGATTTCATTTTTCCAGGGATGAATAAAAGGATTCACATAGTTGTTTCATAATTATAATAACATATCAGTACATTATTTATACCATAGTTATCAATTTTTATTTAATCAACTCATGAAGAGGAATTAGTAGAAGAAAGAAGTTTGAAGGAATCAGTAGAGGAGATTACCTCTTTTTCGAAATTCTTCCACTAAATTTCCACTTAGGGCACAAGATTTGGCCTTTGGAGAAGAAATAAAGACACTAGAATGTTACTAGGGAAGTTTATAATGGAGAATGGTAGGGTATGGCGGATATTGAAGAAAACATTTAACTGAAGAGGTGATGGGTAATTTGGGGATCTCAAAAAATATTAATATATAATAAAAAAATTCACATAAAAAACTAAATAAATGAACCAAATTAGAAGATAAGATTATATTAGTTTGAAATATCAGTATCCAATAAATTTTTTAAAAGTAGTTCTAAAAATTTAAACCTAATCTTATTTAGTAACACATATTTATTTAACTTAATTATTAGCTTGGGTAACAAATAAATCTATATTAAAGAGGTGAAATATTTGATTTTTTGATGTGAAATAGGCCATAAATAAATAATTCAGATCATTTTATATCCCAATATAATTAATATATATTTCTAAAACATGTATTTATATTTTTTAATAATTCAACAAAAATAGTTTTTTGATAAATAATTAATAGGGCCTATTTTGAAACTATTCAATTAATTAATTTTAAAAAATATTATGATAACAATATAAATACGAAGAAAATGTTATATTATATTTCAAAGAGGTTGAGTTCATCTTTAAAAATCATTAGATATATTAATTTTCAAAAATTATATTTATTTTAAAAAAAATTATAATATTTATTTTTTATCAATATTAAAAATTGATTTATTAAATAAATTTGGTGTCATTATTTAATATACATATTTGTTCAATGAAAATATAATATATAATACTGTGAAAAAAATAAATCTGTTATCTTTTAGAAGAATATTTGAAATAGAATTTATCTTCAAGAAAATCAACTATTTAAAATGATAGAAATTTAAATTATGCTTCTAAAATCTATAACTTCGGTTTAAATAATGTAATATAAGTGGAATAATACCTAATACAAGGATAATCATGGTATAAAACTCGACCCGTGGATGATAATGGCTGAGATATATTATTTTGTCATGTGTTTGAATATTTTAATTGGTATTATTATATAATAAAAACAATAATATTTATTTATAAGCAATTAAATAATTTATGCATCATTAATGTATAAGGTATTAAGGTAATTATTTATTTTGTAAAAATAAAAAATAATTTACCATAATAAATACAAACATATTATATCATAAATTATTATTTGTAGTCTAATTTCAAATTTTTATAATCTTATATTAAAAATTAATTATTTATTAAAATTTGAGTGAGACTTATTTATCATTTCATTAAATAAAATAAATTAATGATCGAAATATCATCCATGTGGATTAAAATAAATTATATTAAAAAATGATGATTTTGATAGAAAAAAAATCATATTAATACAAGTGCTAGGGAACTTTTATATCATTTTTATTACCCATAATTACCTGGTTTATCCTTTTACCGCATTAATAAAAATTTGCGAAGATACTACTTATATATCCCAAAAATAAAATAATCCAACTTAAATAAATTGGATGTACTTATAATATATATGAAATCCATTTTTCAAAATTAAAAACACCCAAATATGTAGTAATTAATTTAATTTTATTTCTGTTTTCAAAAAGAGGGAATGATTTTTTAAAGATAAAACATTGCAAAAGAGTAACTTATTTTTACATTTGAGTTCAATGTAAAATTAATTATAATTAAATATATCATATTTAACACTATAAATAATGTTTTATTTATAATTTTTAACCATTCAATAATATAATTTAACAATATAAAATATTTCAATGAAAAAAAAATCATTTAAAATTTTGTGTTCTTTTTTATTAATAATAAATTGAATTTTTTGAGAAAAATATTAAACTTTCATCCAATGTAAATATTTATATTCCAATACTAGAGAGGATGATTATATTTTCATATAAAAATTTTTACTATGTGAACATATAAATTAAACAACATTTCTCTATTAAAAATCCAGAAATTACCCATTAAACGGTATTGGTTTCTATACATCAAAATGTATTTTTTCATAATCTATGAGAAAATAACTATTGGATGAATATAAACGATATTTCATTAATTATATAAATTATATTTTTCATCAGTTTCATTTACTAATAGTTATTAAATCAATTTATTAATACAATGAATACAAATATTTAATAATTAGTGGCGAATGACTTCACTATACATTTTCTCATTTAAGTTATAATTATTTTCATTATCCTAATGGAATGAATAAAATGGTCATTTTATACTATTGGGAATCTCATGGATTGTTTAAACTCATGATCACATGTAACATAAGCTACTAAATATTTAAAATTATCCACAAATATTATTTCATAGATACATTAGGGTGTTATATTAACCCCCTCCCCAAACTAATTTCCATCCCCAAAATTCACCACATAGATACAAGAAAATGAGGATATATATTCTTTATCATATCTTTATGTTCCACTGTAGGTTTCTCAATTTTTTGGTTCTAACAAAAAACATTAACTGTGCAAGTGGTCTTATTTTGTAGAACAATCTCCCAATAACCATGAATCTCTATCGGTTGTTCTACATAGGAAAGATCTTTATCTAGTGGTTTCACACTAAAGTTTACTACATGTAATGAACCATGAATTTTATTTCATATGAGAGATATGAGAAACACATCATGATCTTCATAGAAATTTGGTCGATGTTCTATTTGGTAAGACACCTTCAATATTCAATCCATAGTTTCAAAAGGATAGATAAACCTAGTGATTAGATTTCCCTTTTATCCAAATCTCATTATTCTTTTCGAGGGAAATATTAATAAAAACACCATATAAGCCACATAAAAATCTAGGCCTTTTCATGGATTATCAATGGAATGATTTTTTGTCGACTCTAATATGCTCTATTGTTCTGTTAAATAGATCTATCATTTTTTCTACCATTTCATCTACAATATCATGTCCAAATAATATTATGTCCCCATTTCCATCCAAATTTTTTTGTAATCCACTTATTTATATAGATTTATCTATATAGAGCCATATGAATACTGAAGTTTAATCTATTGATTTATAAAAATTCCACAAGAGGTAGGTGGTGATCCAAACATGATTTGGAATCTATAGATCTAGATATCAACATGTATTTAAGAGTTTGAATTTTCCTATTAGAATGATTGTTTATCTAAGGATAATAAGAAGTTTTTTGTAATAAATTTGTATCTAGAACATGATGATGACTTCAATTAATCTTTTAAGTAAATGTCAAATCCTTATTCAACAAAATTTAATGTTGTACATCATAAAATCATACCACATCCTTTACATATGTCATGGAATGTTGATCAAGAGGGAAATCCTCACTAATTTATATGATGTGTTCAATCCCCATATAGATTTCATCAATAACCCATATATAATTATGGAATTTATAAGTTTTCTCCAATCCGATGTAAAATTACCTAGCATTGTTTTCCCACTTCCAATCTTGTATTGGTAATTTTTGGAACATCCTCATGGAATTTTATCTCGTAGCCGTATCATGATGAAAAACCTAGCACATAGAGACATATTCAATAACATATCGTTTCATGTAATCTATTCCAAAATAACTCTCTGAGGTCCTGGTACAATGTTTTATTTCTTGGGTTAATAGGTAATGAATAAATACAGGCCTCATATAATATCTCTATTAATTTTGTTATGAGAGGAAAAATAACAAGGTTTATGAACCTTATTATTCCAGCAGAATCAATAATGAATTCAAGAACTTCCTTAACATTCATTTATTTATCTATATCCACATTCTTTCCTCTTTAATATTAACTTGTAATAAAGGTTGCTCATTAATTTGATAAAGACAATATTTCTCCCCTTCTTATAACATTTAATACATATTCATTTAAATCCATAAATGTTGGATAGTTTGTGATCCATATCATTTATAGGGTAACATGGTCCATTCTACTCAATTATAATTCCACCTTGTTCAATTTCATAGGCTAGTAACGTATTTAGTAATCGTAATCATTAATCAACTCCATCCACCTTATGTGGCGTATATTTAACTCATTTTGTGTGAAAATATACTTCAAAATCAAATTATTAGTATAAATATCACAAAATTCAAAATAAAGTTGACAGCACCATATTATTAGTGTAAAAATTACTGTAGCTAACTCAAATCATTATTTGAGTAATTTTTCTGATGGATATGCTATCACCATATAAGTTTTCATGAGAATACATCGTAACCCATCATGGATAAATCAGTGTAGATCAAAAAACATTCTCCCCTAAAAGGTAGTGTGAGAATAGGGGCACTTGATAAACTACATTTTAGATATTTGAAATACTCATCACCTTCATCTATCCACATGATCATAATACCTTTCTGTGTCAAATTAGTTGGAGAATTTGATAATTGTTAAAAAATATTCAAAAAATGTCAATAAAATACATTCAAACCATGAAAACATCAGATCATAGACACAGTTTAAGGACTCAGTTCACATTCAGTGACATTAGTAGTTGATGGATCCATAGATAACCCCTCTCTTGATATTTTTCCAAATTATGAATCTTTTGAATTACATAATTCACACCTAGAAATTTTTTCATAATTCATATATATTGTTAGGGTCTTTAGTAAAATTCACAGGAAATCTTCATGTTCTTCCTTAATCAACAAATATAGAATAAATTCAGTAATAAAAACTTCCCCAAACTGATTAATATAGTCTCTAAATACTATATTCATTATATCCATGTGATAGTGGGGGCATTAGTGAGAACAAAAGGCTTCTATATAAATGAATACTGTCCATACCATCTAAAAAATGAATTATTTGTTATAACCACATTCTTGAACATGAAATGAATTTTTGATCCTTAATAGGTAAATCTATATTTTCGATCAATCTAGGAAAATTATTTATCTACACATAATTGGAAGAATAAGTCATCAATGAGGGGAATATGTAATTTTTTCTTGATAGTGATCGTGTTATCATCTCGATAATCACTGTAGAGTCTCATTGATCCATCTTTCTTATTAACAAACATATTAGGTGTACCCCATGTTTATTCACTATGTTGTATGAATACTTTATAAATATTCACTAATATTTACTTATTTAATTCCTACAACTCAATTGGGGCGTTTCAATAAGGTTTCTTTGAAATGGGAATAACAACTGGTATGAGTACAACTAAAAAACAACTTCTCGATTTAGTGTAAGAATTGTTAATTCATATTCAATTACATAATCAAACTCTTAATAAATGGGTGTATTCATATTTTTGAATCTCTACCCAACTATTTGACAAAAATAAGCTTCATTTATAGGGATCAATACCCATAAGAATGTTGAAATTCAAACTGGAAGGTCATATTCATCTTTGCATCAATAGATGATCATATATTGATATGCAATATGAAATGTGACTTTCTTTCCATGTAAATAGACATGAGATCCATATATAGAAAGACAATCCATTCCACCAATAATATAAAATTTCCCTAATAAAACTATCACACGATTTTATGGATGTATATTCCAAAAAACATCTCCAACAGAAGAGATAAAATCTTTTGATGTCACTATTGTCCCAGTAATAGTTGTCGCTACTGTCTCAAAATATAATTATTGGGATAAAATGATGGTACCCTTAGAAAAATATTTATAAAAATAGTGGGTGTATCATAAATAAAATAAAATATTTTTTTAATTTAGTGTCGATTTGATGTGTACATTTAACCACTTCATCATCATAATACACATCACCGATAGTGATCACATTTAACATGACATTTTCTTTAGCCTTATTATTTTAATGGAATTGATCAAAACCAATAACCCTTAGATTATGAAATTGATTATCAAAAAAACCAATGTCATTTTACTTGTATAATTTAAGTGTAGGATGTACATTCTGTGTATCCCTTTCTCAATTCTCATTATTAGAAATATTTTTCACATCACATCAGTATTCGACTACCCTATGACCTTATTCTCCATAAATTATTTATTTTGTGGTCCCTTTAAGTCAATTTCTTCCATGAACCATTCCACAGTTTTATCATAATGAAAAACTCATTTTCTTATCATTGTGGTCTTTAGATTTTTCATTGAATTCAATTTTACATTTATATCAATCACATAGGACTTCTGAGTATCTACAATCACCATCAAAACATTGAGAACATATCAAACAATTTACCCATTGATATTAAAGTAACTTTTCAATAATAAACATTAATGTCTTGGTATTATTCAACTAAATAAATTGATCAATTTTAAACTCGAGTAGTATAATAATTCCAGAATCATACACTGCATGTTTAGAAAAATTATCATTATGGGTACAAATAGATTAATTGTTAGTTCTAATATGTTCAAGGGACATAGTCTCCATAACTATTTATATTATATGAGGTATTTAATGACTAAAAAATATGTTCTTGAACTCATCCCATTTCATGGACTTAATTTCATCTTATTTCCACTCATTTTTAAAAAATTTCCTCCATTGATTAGCTTCAACATTAAAATAATTGACTACTAATATTACCCTTTATTGTTATGGACATTGGAGAGCTGAAAATATATTATCAATGTTGTTGATCAATTTTCTATCCCATAAAGGAATAGAAGACATAATGCAAGAAGGTGGGAACTTCTTACTTAAGGAAAAAATAAGAAGTTATTCCTTTATTTTCTCTTCTGTAAGTCCTGCATGATTTATAACATGAAAATGTTGTCAGAGAATCACTAAAAGATATTTGATTATAGATCCCATAATATTTGGTTTTTTAGGAGGAATATAATTATATTTTCAACTATATTTAGCATTAATTTTGTTTCTTTGGGGTCTATCCATTGACTAAAACCATGAATTATATTTTGAGAAACACTAATAATAATGAGAAAACCACATAATAATGAAATAAATTTAAATTTAGGACACTTTGGATTTTATCCAAGGTTATTCATGATCATTTCTTCAACAATATGATTGTTATTTATAAGTCGATATATACATTGGGTTCTTACTATGGTTTTCATATCCCAGTTTCCAATGATTATCTATACCATTCCTATGATACCAACTATAATGAACTATACATTATTTAAATTTATATTTTTTAAAACTAGAATAATATTAATTTCAAAATATAAAAATTCCAAAATAAGATTGTATATGTATTTTTTCTTTAGATACTTGGAAATATAAACCAGTTTTTCATAAAAAGTTTCCATATTCTCCAACATATTTCTTATTAACTAGTGTTATTTTTGAAATATCAAACTTAATAAACCTTATAATGACCTAGGGAAATAAAAAATAAGAATGGGTGAGCTAAAATTATCATTATGGGTAACCAATTAAGATTTCAATCACATCATAATCATGGGATAGAAAAATATAAAAATTGATAATCATATCATGCATATAAAAGTTCATGATACAATTTCATGGGATAAATAATAAAAGTTCAATGTAATACTAAGTTTCCTAACAAAATACATGTTTTTTGGCATACAGATGAAAATAAATAATCATTTCTTCTTATTCATCGCTTATTTCCATGGCCATCATAGAGGACAATGTCTATTATGTAACAGAAATCACACTTCATTTCAACAATGTATTACTTAACCATATTTACATTCTAATCCAGTCATGCATATCTCAAGAGATATAAATCATTACCCAATGAATTGGAGGGAGATATAGGTCCCACCGATCACATTATGAAATCATTAATATATGTTCAACAAAAAAATCATTCATCATAGCATAACCCAATGAACAAAAATTGGGATTCTCAAAAATAATTCCATCTAAATCCATTAAAAATAAATGGATTTCATAAAAATAATTCATAACAATCACAATCTATTTGATGTAATAATATGTATAATAAAAAAACCCTATTTAATAATTTACATATTAGATGGAAAATAATTTTTATAACCCACATGAAATAAAATATTGAGGAAAATATCATTTATTATTCAAAAAAAAATTATTTTCCCAAAATTAAAGGAATTTTCAATCGAGATGTTTTTAATTAAAAATACATGTGAAATATTGTAAACTATGCCTCAGAGAAATAAATCTTTATTAAAGAGTAATAACCCATTAATGTTCTATCAGTTATAAAACATTATTCTTGTTCTTTTTCTAGAAAAATCAATATGTACCTCATATCGTAAATGAAAAATTATTCCATTCATAATGTTTAAGGACAATTCAGTAATAGTTAATATTTATAAAAAAAATAGAAGAATAGAAATAATATTACATATTTATGAAATGTTAACTTGGATGACAATTATAATCCATTAAATATTTACTTATAAATAATCTTTGATAATAATGAGTTGGAAAAATTATCCTTTACCATAGGTATGGTTTTCTTTGTATGTATCTAATCTTTTTTTATAATGATTTAAATAATTTTATTGTTTTATTTAAGAATATTATTCATTTTTATGATATCATAAATGATGATATTATCACCAATTTGTTAATAACATTTCATTTTTACCCATTATTTGGATATGGACTACCTTATGTTCTTATACACAATCTATCAAATAAATTAAGGTCATCCTTATTAGGTTGTTGTTTTATCACGTGAACAGATCTTAACTTATTATATACCATATTTATTTGTTTTTAACTTTTATATAATCAGTATCTAATTATGACCATGTCGAATGAATCATGTCACATCATGAGGATGGCATTCCATACGTACGCACAAGCGATGATATCATTTCAATATTTGTTGAATGGTGTTGAATTGGTTGGGGTATAATATTTAATAATTAAAATAATATTTTAATAGTCATATATAGTAATTATTTAGATTATAATACAAGTTTATATAATGTGGGGGTGAAAACAGTTTACACCATGGCGTGGAGATGGCAAGCCACACGTACACACGTGTGATGATTTGTCGTCTAAAATAATGGATAAAAGTAAGAATATGTCTGTTTCAAAATTATAATAAAATATTATAATATTATTGATACTACAATTATTACTTTATAATTATATAACTAATGAATATGAAGTAGAAGAATAATGAAGTTTGAAAATTTTTGTTAGGGGAGATAAAATTTTCTTTATCATGCTTCCTCTAAATCTCTTCATAGAGAAAAAGGGTTGGTCATTAAAAAATAAAAAACTATAGAATGTTACTAGGTATGTTAAGAATGGAAAATAGTAGGGTATGGACGAAAATGAATGAACAATGTCAAGTGAATATGTGAGGGAGATGGTCCCCTTTTGTTATGCATGTGAGAGGATCTTTTGGGATATCCAAAAAATATATTTTATAATAATATAAATCCCCATTAACATAACATTAAAATAACCCATATTCTAAAATTATAATAGATAAATTTTCAGTATCATAAAATAGTAATATTTTCACCTGTATTTCTTCCAATTGAAACCATATCAATTTAATTAACACTTATTTTTTCAATTTAATATTTAACTATGGAAACAAATAAGTCAATCAAATAAAGGCACAATATTTACCTATTTGATGTAAAATTGAGCATAAAAAAATAAATTATAATAATTTTTACCTTATTATTATTAATAATTTTTTTAAATTTTTTTATGATTTGTAAATAATTTAAGAAAGAATTATTTCGATAAATAATCAATAGTGATAATTTTGACACTATTCCATTCATTTACTTTTAAATATATTAGGATAAAAATTAAAATTTAAAAAATATATTATATTACATTATTGAGAGGTAAAGGTCACCAATAACATCATTAGAAATATCATTTATAAAAAATTATATTTAATTTAACATTTCATATAATATTTATTTCTTATATCTGTTAATAAAATAATTATTACATCAATTTATTATAATTTTTTAATATTTTTTTGAGAAAAATTAAAAATAAAATACCATGATTAATATAAATTGTTTATATTTCGTGATAATAATTTTAGTCAAATTTATCTTCTCATAAAACATATATTTAAAATGTTATACAGATTACATTATACATGTGAAATCATTAAAATAACATTAAATAAAATAATATAAGTGTCACAATCCTATATATAAGCCTCCAAATGGTCATATGTAGAATGTTGATTATTATGTAAGTGATATAATATACCAATAAAACTTTTTCTTGTGTTTAATTCTTTAGTGGGTATTATTATATTAATGAAAACATTATTAATTATTTTTCATCAACTAAATAACATCTCCATCATTAATGTATAAGATATTAAGGTAATTATTTATATCATAGATATTAAAAAAATTACAATGATAAATAAAAAAAATTTATATTTCAAATTATTTTTTATAATTGATTTTATCTATTTTATTAACTGATTTTTTAAAAAAAACAGATATTAAAATTTGAGTGAGGCATATTTATCATTTATTTATATAATAAATTAAATGTCCTAATCTAATCCAGGTAGATTCAAATGGAATTCATTTATTCTGAATAATGATTTATGTCAAAACACACTCATCCAATTTGAAAAAATATTCACAATGATTCATTCTTACCCCCTATTAACCAATTTACCCGTTTACCATATGAAAAAAATACCAAATTTTCTATTTGCAATGCCCAAAAATAAAATAAATATATTTAAATAATTTGGACCTAATGAATATAAAGATGAGATCAATTTTTCAAAATTAAAAGCACATAATTTTCTATAATTAATTTAAAATTATTACAGTTGTCAAAATGAGGGAACATATTTTAGATGATAAATCATTTCCAAAGATTGAAATGTTTTAATTATGAAATAAATTTAAAATCAATGATAATGACGTAAATTATATTTAATGGTAAAAATATATTCTACATATAAATTAAATCCATTAAATTTTATAATTTAACAAATTAGATTATTTTGGTGAAAAAAGTTGGTTTGAATTAAAATTTTCTGTATTTTTATTATTAATCAAAATTTCAATGTTATCAGAAAAATATTAAAATATTATCCAATGTAAATTTCTATATTACACTTCAAATGCACAGGTTTATTTTGTAATATAAAAATTATTAATCTTCCCCAAATTTAATTTAATAGGGGTTCACCATTTAAATGTGGGAAATTAAGCTTTTTAATTATATAGGTTTTCATACATAAAATATGGTTTTTTCATACCCTCTAAAAAATATCAATTGGATTAATATCAAATATATTATAATGAGTATATATCTTATATATTTCATTAATTTTATTTTATAATAGTAATTTAATGAATTTATTAATACAAAAAATACAAATATATAATAACTTAATGTGAATTAATTCACTATATATTTTCATAAGATAGATATATTTATTCATGACAACTAAACAGCTTTATTAAAATGGTGATTTTATTCAATGGGAATCTCTAGTTTGCGTAAACTCAGAATTGTGTTCATTTCGAGCTACAACAAATTAAAATATATTAAAGAGAATTATTTCATAAAAACATCAATGTGTTACATTATAACATCCTTAAAATGAATTTTTTCCTTCAAATTCATCTCATGGATTGGAGAAAATTTGGATATTTATCCATATTCATGTCCTTACGTTCCAATGTAGCTTCATCATATTTGTGTTTCCTCTATAAATCTTTAACCAAGTGAGTTTTCTTATATCATCGAGCATTCACGACACGATCCAGAATCTCTATCAGTTGTTCTTCTAAAGAAAGATTGTGCTCCAAGAGTACGACTTCTGAGTTTACTACATGTGATGGATCTGGTATATACATTCTCAGGATAGATACATGTAACACATCAAGAAATAGACAGAGATTCAGTGGAAGTGAAAACCAATAAACAACCTTACCAACATAATATAATATTTTAAAAGGACTAATATACATTGGTCTTAGCTATCCTTTCTTTCCTAATATAATTAATATATTCTAGATATATATTCATAGTGTCACCTTTTCATCCACTTAAAATAAATAGTATTGAGTCTCTAACATATCATATAAAACATAATAATTTAATATGTTATAAAAAAATTCATATAAATATATTAATATAACTCTAAAATTAGTGGAACTGTGATTTTATATATACTATATTATTAACTGTTTCATGAGAATTTTATTACATGAACTGAAGATCTTGTGATCCCAATTTAATCTTCCTACATGGTGTATGATTTTGATATCTACTATATTCCAATCATGTTGATGGTGTGATCCCCCATTATACATAAAAAATGGACGATGACTTGTTTTCTAATATTTAAATATGATATTCTTTAAACAAATCATGCAAGATTCACCATGAATTAAAATGTGGAATTATATTGTGTCAATAATACTAATATAGATATTCTTTATGGAATTGAGTACTAAATGAAATAAAATTCATCATCTTATAATTTCATAGTAAATAAGTAGAGAACATATTTTCCATGTAAAAACTATAACTTAATTATAACAACCATAATAGATGGTTATTTAAATTTCATCATTCATTATTGTGTTTTCTTATTCTTCATGATGAAAAAGATAATTATTTTATAATAAATATTATATAAAATAGAATTTTAATTAAAAATATATTTTATACATTTAGGAATTGTCTGTAAAATATTTTTTTTATCCTAAAAAATATGTAAAATATATAATCAATCACACAAAGAATAAAATGTAAAGTCCCGGAAATTTCAATGAAATTTTTTTCTTAATTTTATTTGAAATTTTACAAGAACGCAGTTTCTGACGGCGCCTGATTCCGAGGCCCGGTGTGCCCGGAATTAATTTTCGACGTTTGGCTCGGGTACGTTCAGTGAACGAGCGAGCGGGAATTTCTATCTTTTGAACCGGTGCTCGGAATTGAAATCTGATTGCACCGATAAACTCGCAAAACCGATAATCTCTTAAGAGAACCTTTACCGTAGTTGCGTTTTTGCGGAAGAAGAAGTTAAATTTTTTGGGGTTTTATTAAAAAAAGTGAATAAAATTGTTAAATCAATTTTATTTCATGTTAAGTTGTTAACTTCTCCCATGGGAAGTTGGTAGTGGGCCCACATCCATCCAACTTCCCATGTGTGGATATTTGAAAGGGTGGGGCCCACACAAACCCCTCCCCACCTCTTCAAATAATTTAACTTTCCTAACCCCTCTAAACCCCCCCATTTAAGTTTTGATAACTTAACACCTCCTTAATTTTATAACATCTTATGTTAATAACTTAAGTGAGTTAAATATGGGTTTTGAATTTTCAAACTCTTGAAATTCAAAACCTCTATTGGGTTAATAAAATAAGTGGGAGGATTATTTTATTTTGGGGTTAGTTGTTCTTGTGGTGGAGACTTGGGAGAGAAAAGGCTAAGTCTTCTTCTTCTTCAACATCGACGAAGAACGCGAAGAACACCTCCAACGAAGAACATCTCCACCGAAGAACGCGACGTTCTTTCCCAGCGACGCCCGACCTCCGCGACGCTCGTCTTCCGCGGGTTGTTGACGTGCACCGTATCTGAATCGATGTAGGGGTTTATTTATTTAATTGTTCGTGAATACAAACTTGGTGATAATCATGGATTAAAACCCTTTTTGTTATTGAATAACGCGAGGGGGTCGAACCGCACAAACACGGCCGACCATCCTCCTTTGTTTTTTGTGATGGTATCTTGAGGATGATACGAGAAAACGTGGTGTCGTTGCACCACAAGATATATTGCGGAAGATATGCGCGGCGCCGTCGCGCCGCGCCGTGGAAAGAAATCCAAGAACCCGATGCTGTCGCGTCGCGTCGAAGAAAGTCAAAGGCGCCGCGGCCGGAGCGGGGCCGCGGCGGAGGGAAGCGATGCCGTCGCATCGCGCCGAATGGCATAGGCCGCGGCCGGTTCCGGGCCGTGGCGGAGTAAGATGACCGGCGGCAGACACCGGGCCGCCGGTGTCGGCGAAGGAAGGACCGGCCGTCGCCAGTCCTTGGTGGCGAAACCGGCCGGCCAGTGCGGGCCGGCCGGGCAGTGGAGACCGGGGGAATTAATTCCCATGGTCGGGTCTTCAAGCGGCCCCAATTAAGGGGCCGCGGTTTCACAAGGGGGGGGGGGCTTTGCCCCCCGCGCGCGGCACCCGAACGACTCGTTGGCCGCACCGCCGGCCGGGTCGCGCCGCCGGCCGGGCCGGGTCCAGCCGGACCGGGGCGGGTCGACCCGGTTCGGGCCGACCCGGTTCGGGTCGGACCAGGGGCGGTCGGGCCGGGTCGGCCCGGGCCCAGACCCCCAGTTTCGGACCACTTTTGGTCAAATGCACGTATCTTGGGCTACGAGCCTCCAAACGACTCGCCGTCAGCGGCAACGCGATCCTTGGATCGAGACGGTCGTTTCAGTATACTATACTCAAGGTACATCTTCCTTTTCGGGAGGCTACGTGGTTAAAACTTCATAGTTAAGCGCGTTTGGCCTAAAGTAGTGATCAGGATGGGTGACCTCCTGGGAAGTTTTCCAGGGTGGGTGTGAGACGGAAAAGCCAATAACTACCAGACCAGTCGTCCGATTGACACGCCGTCTGTTGCATTGCGTTCCTATTGACGATACGGAACTTTTGGCATCATCCGCCCGAGTTTTGGATGCAGATGGATAGTGGCCGGGTTGGATCGCACCGAAATCCAACCGGGACCCTGGAACGGAAAAGCTGATATCATTCTGACAGAACGTCCATTTGACGAACCGTCAATGGCGTTGGTGATCACATTGAGAAACGGTCCCTATGAGTTTACCCTATGAGAGTTCGGGGTACAGTTGAGATACGGCCGGGTTTGGTTCGCTCACAAAACCAACCAGGCCCCTGGGACGAAAAGGTTAATAACTCACATACCAGGCATCCGATTGACGCGCCGTCTGCTGCGTTGAGACCCCTATGATGTGGAGGTCCTTTTAGATACTTTTTTGTGGGACTTTGAGTTACTTGAAGTATCGACCTGTAGCTCGTGGAGCGGACCCTCCCAGCGACGAGCGTGCAGAGTACGAAGACCGTGTAGCTGGCTGAGACCCGACGACTGCTGATCGAATGACTCTGTGTGTTACAGAGGTGCGCTTGGTTGTAGCGGCACATGGGAGGGCTTGGTTGTAGCGGCAGACCCACGACAGAGGTGCGCTTGGTTGTAGCGGAACATGGGAGCGCTTGGTTGTAGCGGCAGACCCACGACAGAGGTGCGCTTGGTTGTAGCGGCACATGGGAGCGCTTGGTTGTAGAGGCAGACCCACGACAGAGGTGCGCTTGGTTGTACCGGCACATGGGAGCGCTTGGTTGTAGCAGTTGGCCCGCAGTACTCGATGGGTGGAGTTCTTCAGCAGTCTTTGGTTAGTGAGCAGTACCTCGGAGTCGTGACAGGACCACTGTACACTCTAGAGATGGAGCTCTTCAGCAGTTACGATTTTGATAATGAATATCCTGGTTGAGATGAGACTTCTGACCTTGTGTTTACCTCATGATTGAGATGGGTCACTTGCTAACTTAGGTATATGTATGGGCATATACCCGGGTAGTGGTTATCCATTGATTTCACAATCCTTGTGTTTCCTAATGATTGAGATGGGTTAATTGATAACTTAGGTATATGTATGGGCATATACCTAAGTAGAGGTTATCTGTTGAGATCTTATTTGGGGTTATCCTTGTTGGTTTAGTGAGACCTTGAAGGTCTCGGGGTCCCTACTGAGTATCGTTATACTCACCCCTGCACGGGCTATGCCCGCACCTCGTTGTGTTGGTTGCAGACGACGGGCAGTGCTGACAGAGGCCAAGTGGTCGAGGACTGGACGGTACCTGGAGGTGGAATATACGACGAGATGGTACCTGGAGGAGGACCTCACGACGATACGGTACCCACAGGTGGACGTGACGACGAGGCGGTACCCGAAGGTGGACCACTCGGCGGACATACTCGGAGCGGACGGCGAGACCCGAGGAGCAGAAGAGCTATCTGTACCCACCCTTCAGGTGGGATTTCCAGTGGACAGCTCGGCGTAGCAGCTTTACTTTTCAGTTGTTGTTTTCCCTTCGAGTTGTACTTTACAGTTGGGCTTGTATTTCCAGCCCCTTCTTACATTCCGCACTTACTGTTGTACTCAGTTTTTACTTAGTGTTTACTTCTTCCTCTTGTACTCTGTGTGATTGTTTACTTTACAAAGGCAATGCCTTCCCTTTTTACAGGGATTTACGCCTTGGTGCTAGTCTCCAGCCCCTGGCCTATGGAAGGCGGGCTTGGGGTAGTCACGGCACGGGCCCCGAGGACGGGTCGTGACAAATTGGTATCAGATGAGTTCGGTTCTACCGCAGAACTTATAACTCTGATGTTTCTTTCTGTGAAGTAATAGTGTTGAGAGTACCGAGTGTGGTTTTCAGTTCTGGGAGTCCAGTGTTGGTGCGGGCGGCCGACGTATCCATACACCAGGACCCTGACAACTGATTTCTGACTTTGTGCACGAAAAAACTAATTGCGTGTGTGTTTTCAAATGTTTTCCCTTAAAACAGCTCAAACCAGGTCAGCTCACCAGGTATAAACGTTTGACTGTGTCACGATGTTTCTTTCAGAATGCCTTTTCACGGACGACCAGCTAGATCCCCAAGAGTGGTACGTACTGACAGCCCACCGAGCAACGAGGCCTCAGTACAAGGCCCTATCCCAGTTGAGGCACCAGCGGAGGCACCAACGGTACTGCTACCCGTTGGGCCACCGATGCCACTAGCCCCAGCAGTAGGCAATGCACGACGCTTGAGCGCGCTGCACGAGTTCCAGCGCCAGAGGCCACCCAGGTTCTGGGGAGAGACGGACCCGCAGGCGGCTGAGGTTTGGCTGGAGGCTGTGGTGAGAGTCTTCAGGCTAGTGGGGACACCGGCAGACTTCATGGTGATCTTTGCTACCAGCCTCCTTCAGGTAGCAGCAGGCAGGTGGTGGAGCCACTTGTTTCAGTTTTGCGATGAGATGAACTTCGTATGGGAAGACTTCGAGACCTTTTTCAGGGTGGAGTTTGTGCCAGTATCTCTACACCCCGAGCGTGTACAGGAGATTCTGCCTTTGTTGCGTGCTTTTCAATCAGTATCCGAGTCATCTGTGGGCAGTAGACAGATGATGCAGAGGTCCAGGAGGACCGGACTAGCAGTTGGACGATCTCGGGTTTTAGGACCGGATGGTGCAGGGCACCCGAGGTGGGGTCAGAGCCAGGCGTGCCAGAAACGGACAATGTTACTCCTGCGGCGGAAAGTGTCACCTGGCACGTGACTGTCCGACTCCTCAAACGATTGATCAGTGGGTGTTGGAGGAGCCACCGAGACAGAAGCAGCGGCGAGTGCTTGAGTAACAGTCGAGCAGTGGACAAGGCAGTGGAGCTCTGAGAGCAGGTGGGAAGGAGAGGAACTAGTGGATACGTCCTTTGTACTTCTAGTTCCATGTTGCTTTGTATTCGTGTCTTTGTACTATGAGCTGCAATAATAATAAGACACTTATCTTTGTTGCTTTCCTGTCCTTTTGTTTGGTTGATACTGAGTGGTCCCGGTTAAATTGTTGACTTGACCCTCACTTTCGAGATTTCTACTGGAGGGGACCCAGTGACCTCACACTGATTCTGAAAGAGTGACTCGACCCTTGGAGGCGAGAGTGACAGTTGGATCTCTTAGTAGATACGTCGAGGCCTTATGACGTCATCCATGGCATGAATGCATCATTAATGTCAGGATTGACTGTATTAGGCAACGAATGTGGTTCATGCAGGGGATGAGACCAGGTTTCTCTTATCGACAAAGAAGAAATCATAGCAGCTCTTGTGATACTAAAGGAGGTCCAGGACATCCAAGAGAGGATTAATACTGCTCAGTACAGTAAGAAACAGGAAACCGGTGCCAGTCATAGAGACTCGGGCGTGTTAAGAAGAGGAAGATTAAAGGAGATATGAGTCTACGAAGCAGTAGACGTGGAGGCAGAGCTAGGAGAGAAGCATGAGGTGGTGTACATCCTAACATGGTACAACCACCTGCCTTAGTTATTCCTGCCAGGCTCAGGGAGCTGGAGGGCGGAGGAAGAGTGCGCCTGCATGCAGTCAAGGAGTGTGACCGAATGGCTCTAGAAATGATTCAAGGGACATTCTGTGTCCACTACTAGATGTTGTAGTAACGGATGTCGATGTGAATCATTTCTTGCTTTCACAAATCTTGTTCTAGACCTAGAGTTTCTGGTTAGCCGTGGACTTGACCCTCACGTCTGGAGATACCTTGGTAGGAGACTTGATAATCACACTTACGCCAACGGTGTGGTCAGACCCACGAGGCGAGAGTTTCGGTTGGAATCTCTTGGTGACAGCGTCGAGGCCTTAAGACGTTAGTTTGAGTATGGAATGGGAAATAACTCTTCATACTCAAATTGACGGTTTTAGGAAAACATCGGGATGGGTTTTCCTTGGTCGGTGAAAAGGAAACCCCAGGCAGCACGGGATAAACTCTTTCACGGGAGGGTGCGACCGATCACTCTTGAATCGGCCAACCTTACCCTCGTGGCAACAGTCGTTTGAGTTCCAGTTCTAACAGGAATTGGAAACATCTGGAGTTTGAGGATGGCGACCACGTTCTTATACGGGTCTCACCTCGACAAGGTTTACGGAGATGTGGCCAAGGCGGCAAGTTATATCCAGGGTTCAGCGGACCTTCTTAGGTCCTCATCTGGGTAGGCGGGGTGGTTACACGCTTGACCCATTCACCGCAGTTGCACCAGGTGCACGATGACTTCCACGTATCTCAACTGAGGAGATACGTGCTCGACCCTGCGCATATCATCGACCATGAGAAGCTGGACGATGGCGAAGGGGTGTCTTTCACGGAGGTTCCAGTGGGGATCGAGGATCCACAGGAGCAGATCCTACAAGGACGATCGATTCCTCAGGTGCACTTTCTTTGGCAGTATGGAACCTCCAGGTAAGCACATGGGAGTGGAAGGCTCAGATGCGTGCTCTGTACTGCTTTTGTGACCCTAGTTTGTATTGAAGCTTTACGGGGACGTAAAGCCCTGGGGTGGGAGTAATGTAAAGACCCGGAAATTTCAAAGAAATTTTTTTCTTAATTTTCTTTGGAATTTTACAAGAACGCAGTTTCTGACGGCGCCTGATTCCGAGCCACGGTGTGCCCGGAATTAATTTTCGAAGTTTGGGTCGGGTACGTTCAGTGAACGAGCGAGCGGGAATTTCTATCTTTTGAACCGTTGCTCGGAATTGAAATCCGATTGCACCGATAAACTCGCAACGCCAGTAATCGCTTAAGGGAACCTTTACCGTAGTTGCGTTTGTGCGGGAGAAGAAGTTAAATTTTTGGGGTTTTATTAAAAATAGTGAATAAAATTATTATATCAAATTTATTTCATGTTAAGTTGTTAACTTCTCCCATGGGAAGTTGGTGGTGGGCCCACATCCATCCAACTTCCCATGTGTGGATATTTGAAAGGTTGGGGCCCACTCAAACCCCTCCCCACCTCTTCAAATAATTTAACTTTCCTAACCCCTCTAAACCCCCCATTTAAGTTTTGATAACTTAACACCTCCTTAATTTTATAACATCTTATGTTAATAACTTAAGTGAGTTAAATATGGGTTTTGAATTTTCAAACTCTTGAAATTAAAAACCTATATTGGGTTAATAAAATAAGTGGGAGGATTATTTTATTTTGGGGTTAGTTGTTCTTGTGGTGGAGACTTGGGAGAGAAAAGGCTAAGTCTTCTTCTTCTTCAACATCGACGAAGAACGCGAAGAACACCTCCAACGAAGAACATCTCCACCGAAGAACGCGACGTCTTCTTCCAACGACGTTTCCCCTTCGAACGCACCTCGACGACAACAGAGTCGACGTTCTTTCCCCGCGACGCCCGACCTCCGCGACGCTCGTCTTCCGCGGGTTGTTGACGTGCACCATATCTGAATCGAGGGAGGGGTTTATTTATTTAATTGTTCGTGAATACAAACTCGGTGATAATCGTGGATTAAAACCCTTTTTGTTATTGAATAACGCGAGGGGGTCGAAACGCAAAAACACGGACGACCCTCCTCCTTTGTTTTTTATGATGGTATCTTGAGGATGATACGAGAAAACGTGGTGCCGTTGCACCACAAGATTTATTGCGGAAGATATGCGCGGCACCGTCGCGCCGCGCCGTGGAAAGAAATCCAAGAACGCGATGTCGTCGCGTCGCGTCGAAGAAAGTCAAAGGCGCTGCGGCCGGAGCGGGGCCACGGCGGAGGGAAGCGATGTCGTCGCATCGCGCCGAATGGCATAGGCCGCGGCCGGTTCCGGGCCGCGGCGGAGCAAGATGACCGGCGGCCGACACCGGGCCGCCGGTGTCGGCGAAGGAAGGACCGGCCGTCGCCAGTCCATGGTGGCGAAACCGGCCGGCCAGTGCGGGCCGGCCGGGCAGTGGAGACCGGGGGAATTAATTCCCACGGTCGGGTCTTCAAGCAACCCCAATTAAGGGGCCGCAGTTTCACAAGGGGGGGGGGGGCTTTGCCCCCCGCGCGAGGCACCCGAACGACGCGCTGGCTGCACCGCCGGCCGGGTCCCGCCGGACCGGGTCGGGTCGACCCGGTTCGGGCTGACCCGGTTCGGGTCGGACCAGGGGGGGTCGGGCCGGGTCGGCCCGGGCCCAGACCCCTAGTTTCGGACCACTTTTGGTCAAATGCCCGTATCTTGGGCTATGGGCCTCCAAACGACTCGCCGTCAGCGGCAACGCGGTCCTTGGATCGAGACGGTCGTTTCGGTATACTATACTCAAGGTACATCTTCCTTTTCGGGAGGCTACGTGGTTAAAACTCCATAGATAAGCGTGCTTGGCCTAGAGTAGTGATCAGGATGGGTGACCTCCTGGGAAGTTTCCCAGGGTGGGTGTGAGACAGAAAAGCCAATAACTTCCAGACCAGGCGTCCGATTGACACACCGTCTGTTGCATTGCGTTCCTATTGACGATACAGAACTTTTGGCATCCTCCGCCCGAGTTTTGGATGCATATGGATCGTGGTCGGGTTGGATCGCACCAAAATCCAACCGGGACCCTGGAACGGAAAAGCTGATATCATTCTGACAGAACGTCCGTTTGACGAACCGTCAGCGGCGTTGGTGATCGCGTTGAGAAACGGTCCCTATGAGTTTACCCTATGAGAGTTTGGGGTACAGTTGAGATACGGCCGGGTTTGGTTCGCTCACGAAACCAACCAGGCCTCTGGGATGAAAAGGCTAATAACTCACAGACCAGGCGTCTGATTGACGCGCCGTCTGTTGCGTTGAGACCCCTATGACGTGGCGGTCCTTTTAGATATTTTTCGTGGGACTTTGAGTTACTTGGAGTATCGACCTGTAGCTCGTGGAGCGGACCCTCCCAGGGACGAGCGTGCGGAGTACGGAGACCGTGTAGCTGGCTGAGACCCGACGACTGCTAATCGAACGACTCGGTGTGTTACAGAGGTGCGCTTGGTTGTAGCGGCACATGGGAGCGCTTGGTTGTATCGGCAGACCCACGACAGAGGTGCGCTTGGTTGTAGCGGAACATGGGAGCGCTTGGTTGTAGTGGCAGACCCACGACAGAGGTGTGCTTGGTTGTAGCGGCACATGGGAGCGCTTGGTTGTAGCGGCAGACCCACGACAGAGGTGCACTTGGTTGTAGCGGCACATGGGAGCGCTTGGTTGTAGCAGCTGGCCTGCAGTACTCGATGGGTGGAGTTCTTCAGCAGTCTTAGGTTAGTGAGCAGTACCTCGGAGTCGTGACAGGACCACTGTACACTCCAGAGATGGAGCTCTTCAGCAGTTACGGTTTCGATAATGAATATCCTGGTCGAGCTGAGACTTTTGACCTTGTGTTTACCTCATGATTGAGATGGGTCACTTGCTAACTTAGTTATATGGATGGGCATATACCCGGGTAGTGGTTATCCATTGATTTCACAATCCTTGTGTTTCCTCATGATTGAGATGGGTTACTTGATAACTTAGGTATATGTATGGGCATATACCTAAGTAGAGGTTATCTGTTGAGATCTTCTTTGTGGTTATCCTTGTTGGTTTAGTGAGACCTTGAAGGTCTCGGGGTCCCTACGGAGTATCGTTATACTCACCCCTGCACGGGATATGCCCGCACCTCGTTGTGTTGGTTGCAGACGACGGGCAGTGCTGACAGAGGCCGAGTGGTCGAGGACTGGACGGTACCTGGAGGTGGACTATACGACGAGATGGTACCTAGAGGAGGACCTCACGACGAGACGGTACCCAGAGGTGGACGTGACGACGAGGCGGTACCCGAAGGTGGACCACTGGGCGGACATACTCGGAGCGGACGGTGGGACCCGAGGAGCAGAGGAGCTATCTGTACCCACCCTTCAGGTGGGATTTCCAGTGGACAGCTCGGCGTAGCAGCTTTACTTTTCAGTTTCTGTTTTCCCTTCGAGTTGTACTTTATAGTTGGGCTTGTATTTCCGGACCCTTCTTACTTTCCGCACTTACTGTTGTACTCAGTTTTTACTTAGTGTTTACTTCTTCCGCTTGTACTCTGTGTGATTGTTTACTTTACAAAGGCAATTCCTTCCCTTTTTACCGGGATTTACGCCTTGGTGCTAGTCGCCAGCCCCTGGCCTATGGAAGGCGGTCTTGGGGTAGTCACGGCACGGGCCCCGAGGACGGGTCGTGACATAAAATAAATTTCATATTATGTTTCTTGGTGTGGATTGGGGTTATTTCTATTTCAGATTTTTCATAAAATTTAACTTTTGTGTAATTTTTTTTTAGAAATTACACACCCATAAAAATTTTCCTCTAGTTATATTTATTATTGACTATCAATTCATTTATTATAGATGTTAAAAAAATAATATATTCATCAAAACATATTATGTTTTTCATAAGATAATTTCCATTTCAAAAAATTATATTGAAAATTGGGAATATCTTTTGTGTCCATTACATTTTCTAAATAATCAGTTCCCTATAAGATATTATGTTTATTTTAATATTTTATTATATATGTCTATAAATCATTAAATTATAGTGAAATATTTTATATAAAAATATATGATCATCAAATTTTTTGTATTCAAACATTAGTTTAATGTTTTATTTATATTATAAAAAATATCTTATTTGAAAATGTACATTCATTTACTAATAATTGTTTTTGGGTGATGGAAAAACATTATAATAAATATCATTTAAAAAAACATATTTTCCCCCAGAATTACTAGACAATGAAAATTCACTCATAAACTCATTGAGATGTCCCATCACATCTATAAATAATTGAATATATTTCGACCACGATAAAATACATTCAGAATTATCAATACGTTTTAAATGTTATTCAAGATCAATTCCAATGAATTATGATATATTAACACCCATCAAATTGTATATAAATTAAATATCACTTTAATTTCTATTCCAATGCGTATACAATACATAAAAACCAGTCATATAATACATAATCATACCAAAATACAGTTTTCTACATGGAAATAATTCTATGAAATTTTATTTCACTCCATCACAGTTTTCTTCTATAATCATTGATCAGTAGAAACTCATCAATAAGTCTAGTAGCCAGTTTCCATATCCTAAAACATCAACCATTTTAGTATCATTATAAAAATTGTTTTTTATAGATTGTGCTCTTATTGACTATATAAAATAATTTAAATATTTTGAAATCCAAAACAATGATCATAACATTTATATAATGTAATCCTAAATATGAATATCCTTGTTTTCCACAATGCAATAATATATTTGTTAAATTTATGTACATGTTTTTTCTAAATATGTAAAAAATTTATTTATAATTTTACTCTATTAATGAAAATCAAAATAAAATAAATATTTTTATTATATATATATTGAAAAAAATAAAATCATAGATTCCTGAATCTTTTTCAGTTCATCACCAATAATGGACAAAACAACTCAATATACACTGTTATAGTTGTTTAAATCTACATGGTTAATTGATATTTTTATAAGATTTAGAATGAACATGTAAAATTAAATATGAGTTAAAATTATAAAATAATAGATTTAAATGATAATAATATATAAATTTTTCTACAAATAAAATTTATGTTTAATAATATATAGGAAGATAAATTTAATGATAAGAAATATATTTTCAAACCCGTACTTTGTTATATTATTGAATTATAGAGAGATATCATTGAGATAAATTTTTTAACATCTCCTCTGTAATAGAATAATATTGGTTCATTATATTGGATTATCATCACTATATAAAATTAAATATTATTCTATCATAATTTTTTATAAAATAAGTTATAATAAGTTATATAAATGATGGAATTCCAAATTCCTACCTAGTATAATGTGTTGTTTGTTTTTTATTGAGCTCAATAATTTTTTGTAGGGGGTTTTAGTAATTGGACCTTATAAAGTGTATAATAATTTTTAAAAATGTATTTTTATGTATACATTTATGTGGAATATAGTTATTTTATAAGATTATTGGATGGAAGCAGTATTTTAATATAGTGTCCACCAAAGGGTGGTGTTTCATTCATTAGGATGAATACAATTTATAAATTTATAATATATATCAACTAATTGAATTACAGAAAATAAAATGTATGTGATATGTTTTAAATCAACCTAAGAGTCATTTTATTACATCCATTATGAAAATTGAGTGATTTAATGTGATGTTAATTGCATTTTGAGATATTATATTAATAATTCCGATTATATATATGTTGATCAAATATTGATTTCTATTTAATTTGGATACTAAATTTTTTATATGTTTTATGGGATTTAGTTTTATGATTCATTGTAATCATTGTATTTTCTCAAAAATTAAAAAATTCTCCATTCACCTGGTCATTTATTAGGTGTTATTAAAAATTAAGAGAACTAATATCATGATAAAAGTTAATTATTTTAAAAACAAAATAAAATTACTTATACATATATATTTATTTAATTTAATGATATGTGCTATTAAATTAAATTTTTTTCCATGAAATGATAATGAAAACGACAATGAAAATATAGTGGGAATACATCAAACAAGACATGAATAAGAAAATGAAATTACATCACTATATAGAAACCCATTTCAGTGCAGCATCTTTCACCTGAGATAATTATACCCTATTGGTATTCACATGTGGAAAAAATAAGAGAAGATCCTAGAGAGATATCGTCATATTAGTCCTTTAGTTTCAACTAAATTACATATTGTTTATGAATATCCACCTCCACCATAAGTCCTTATATCTTTTTAATATGAAAATATTTAGGAATTTACGTCCATATGAATATTTTTTGTCTCTCTTAATGAATATCTTGATCAGGATGGTGGGTGATTCACTAGTGGTAAATAAAATATTGGAAATTTGAAATATAAATATTCAAAATTTATATCTGTTATAATGGTACATGGATGCCCATATAGTTGAAATATTATTATACCCCATGAATCCACGCTATGTTTCCCTTTTAATAATGCAATATCTTGTATTGTATGCAACCTCGAGATTTTATCACACCATGACCAATCAAACTAGCCATTATGAATCGTAATACATACATTTTAAAATTTTAAATTTTTTTAATAATGGACTTCATTTTTTATTTCATAATATCAAAATTTATTTACAATTAATTTTGGGTATTTTCTTGAAAGTGTTGTAATTTTTATGATTAGTGAAAAACACTGCATTATTGGTTAAAATATAATTTTTATTTATATATTTTTTATTTTATGAAAATTAATTTTATGAAAAAATAGATACATAATACCTATATAAGTCCAATGTAATTCATTGGAGTCATTTAATAATAAGTATAGATATATATAAAAAATTATTGACCATTTTAACGTCTTTTACCCATATCCTTGGAGCATTTGAAATTTTTTATAAAACATTATTTTATAGATTTTGTGAGTTGATTTTCAAAAATCCAAGAGACACGGTTAATATCATAATGTAAAATGATGTTAAAAAAGATGAAGATAATTTTTGATGAATAGTAACTTTGGACTTCTATTAACCATTGTTAAAATAAAATAGGGTAATTAATGGTATATATGATATAATAATTTCCCTAACACATGTCCTAATTCAATTGGATAAGTATAATTTGACCAAAAAAAACCATAAGAATAAAATATGTCCCCTTTTGGTATACATGGATTAGATGAGGAGATTTATTATTATTTTATTTAAAGAAGAGATAAAAGAGTAAAATTCAAGGTTTAATAATTAATCCATTTTTGATATTGAGATACACACAATATAACTTCTACTGTAAATATTCATTAGAAATATAAAATTATTTCCTACATAATGGTATTTTATTTATAATTATTAGACATTAAATACTTTAATTTTTTATGTCACAATGATGTTGTTGAAATTACCTTATTAATGAAATATTAAAATAATTTATATTATAAATATCTAAATAAAAGTAAATTGAGCATTATGATATATTAAACTACTTTTATAGGTTAACATGACTTGTATTTGATGGTTAAATAAATTTTATATAATGTGATTACGTTTTAATGGCTTTCAAAACAAATCAACTACTAATGAGTGTCAAAATTGAACAAATTGATTTTTTAAAACAAATACAAAATTATTAATTGATATAAAATTTTTAAATATCTATGTTTCGGCAAAAGGACATAGATAAAGTTATATATATTAATAATGAACCACTTGGGGATCACTTTTCTTGTTATAGTTAGTTTATTAACAATATAATTTAAAAATACAAAGACACATAGTAAATGTCAAACTATATAACAGAGAGTTAAATATATAGGATAAGGATAATATGGTGACATAAACCTATAAAAAACCTATTGGTCTATGGTATTTTGACCCATAACCACCTTGTCCTCTAACTAAATCATTTTGGTGCTATTTGAAACTGAAAATTATATTATTGTAAAATAATATTTCTTGATTTTCATAAAGTGGCCCTCACCTCTCTTATAAAAGGCTACTTCCCTTTATCTTAATTTCCCACCACCAAAGCCATTTTTCTCGGCCAAAACCTACCAAAATATCCTTCTAAAATTCCTCCCTTCATCCTAGAGGACATCCATTAGTCAGGAAGCCAACCTATACAGACCTTTTGATCAAATTAGAAAGAATAACCCAAAGAAGAGTTAAATATTTCATCACATTTTTCAAGTTCTTTTCTTCTTCCACATACTATTTCATTATTTCTTCCATTATAAAATAATAACACTAGTAGATTCAATATATTATGATATTATTATAAAAATGCTTCAACCATATTCATTATTCAATCCACCATATGAATGTCAATGTCACTATACATGCATATGTACGGCTTACTGTCCCTATGTCGTGGTGTAGTTTGTTATTCAAACACTTCATTATTTGGATGGGTATAATAATTAGTATAAAAAATTTAAATAATAAATACAAAATGTTAATGATTGTTTATATATGATATAGCATCCAACTACATATTATTTAATAATCAATATAATGATATTGTCTCTTGTGCATATGTACGGATTACAGTCTCCACGAACGCGATGAGATTCATTCCCCATTGTAATCATTAAAGACTAACTATAATTTTATGATTAGAAATAATGTTTATTAACATAATATAATTTTTTATATGAATCAAATACATCCTATCCATTACAAACATGACTTACATAAACAATCATATAAAGGAAAACGTATCAGTTAAAACCCGAAACGATGATACTACTAAAATATTATTAACAATGCAATATTATAAGATCATATATGATATAATATTTATGTATATAATTCTTTCATTATTTAATAACATTGTTTTAACTATTTTACAAGAGGTTAACATACAATTTACTATGGAAAATTATAAGGTAAGTGTAAATTTTACAATCTCTTTATTTTTCTGAGGTTCTTTTTAAGTAAGTATCTACTGGGAGCTCTTTATCACCCACATCTCTGTTTTCATAAAAATTTATTTCATAACATTTTTTATATTTACAAGAGTAAGGGTTAAAGTCAGTTATACCATTATTTGACCTTATATTTTATGAAAGAAATCTTTCTGTAATTTTCAAAACAAGGTACTTCATGACCTTTTCTAAAAAATTACGTTAAGAAATTTTTCTAACTGGTATGGAGGGTGCAGATACGTTTTTCCATTATATCATCATCAAATATTCCCTTACATGCTTATAAATAAAATTTCAAAATAAATATTTTCTTTTATAATTATGTGACTCTTAAATGTTTTCAAAATAGAAAGAGTTATTTCTTTCATATAGTTTTTATTTAATCTATGTCAACATCCTTTGATAGATTTTAAACATGTTTGAAGCTGATTTATTATGATACAAATATTACATATTTTATTAAAGGTTTGTTGATATGTTTGACTGTGGATGTGTTGTTTTTATACCATTTATTGCTTGTGGTTAATTTATTGGCATTTCGTATGATAGTTTAAATATGAATGTTTATGTTGTGTTTCAACCATTTTATATGAGGAATGTATAAGACTTATTATGGGATGGGTAAGGCCTACTACAGCTCCTCCATGCATCGATAGATCTCATGGGATAATTGGATGTCTAATTGGCCCAAGCATTTTCCAATTTGATTTATGGTTTTGGTCGAGGCCAAAATAATTATTAGAAATTTAGGCCGAGGCCTTGAAAAGATGTTTCAGAATGTCCAGTATTATACATTCCATCATTATGAAAATTATAATTATTTTTCATGTGTTTATTCAACTAGTAGAATACCCATGACTATGTTTTATTATGGAATTATTTACACAGCTCATATTCCTTCTATAAATTGTTCATGTTTATTATTTATAAAGGCTTGTGTTTTTTATTATTCACCATGTCTAATGTTTATGTTATCTTCTACTGTATTACTTACCATTAGTGAGTGTTTGAGCTCACCCCTTTCTTATGTTTCATTTTCCCATGACGTGAAGAAGTTAGTTATGAGTGACTTGCATGCATAATTTAGGAGTCTTGGATCAGTCTAATGGAATAAATTAGTGTTTTATTTCTGTTCATGTTGTAAAGTTAATCTTATGTATGTATCTTGTTTACAGTAATACTAAAAAGATCAGTCATTCGCCTCATGATTCCTTGTATCATGTCAGTGTTCTGTAATAATGCACGACTATAGGTATTTGGGTTTGGTGCGTTACAATTGGTATCATTGGAAGTTTCGTAAAATACTTGGAAACTATATTTAGAAAAACATTTATTATAGAATGTTACCATAATATAGAATTTTATGATTAGTATAGAAGAAAAACATATAATATTGGTAATGAAGATATTTTGTGTATTTTCCCAGAAATACATTCATGTCTGGATATGTGCAGGTAGAGGCGGATTTGGCACATTTGATCCTAATAGTGAAAACTTCGACATGGAGTTTCGGGCTTGACCCAGGGTATCATGGTGCATGACCACGGGCCTTACTGCACTCTTGGTTATGAAACTCCTGGGGTATATGATTAAGATAATTCATATTTTGGTTATAAACCATTATGAAAGATTTATGAGTATATACCAACTTAAGGAAAACATTTTTTTTAAGATTATGTATTATATCCATAAATTGATCAATTTAATTTAAGTGTTTTACATGGTTTAAATTATGCGTTTTGATTCATAAACAAATCTTATGTATACCATTGTTTAGAAATGGAACCTAGTCGATGGAATGGAAATTGTATAAATGCATGTATTCCATATAGGTATTTCCCTCAAACACGTGATAATTAGAGTGTAGATGGTGATGAAATTGGTGCTGATCATTATATCACCATACAAGGATAACTCACTCAGGTTAAGAATAATATCCTTACCCATATGGAGCACTCTGATCCAAAACATGGATGATCAATGTTAGACCGCTTCATGAGGAAACAACCACCAACATTCAATGGGACTACAAATCTATTGGCAGCTGACCAATAGATAAATTTATTATAGAACATATATCATGGTTTGGGAGTATCGAAAATGGAAAAGTAGAGATGGTAGTTTATCACATCATAGGTGATGTAGATCAACGGTGGTCATTAATTCAAAACAAACATGGGGACGAAGAAGTATCAAGTATGGAATGAAGGGAGTTTAAAGATATTTTCATGGAAAAATACTTTCCTCATGACCATCAAATGGATATAGAAAGGCAATTTCTAAGTATAGTACAAAAATAGTATGAGAATGTCACAATGTATGAAGTTAACATCCCAAGGATTGTGAGGCTTGCTGCAGAATATATACATTACCCAAGAAGTATGAGTCATTGGTTTTTTATGGGTTGAAACCATGTCTCCATCGATCATTAGTGTCACAATCCTTATCATCGTATGGAGATATTGTTTAATGTGATATCAAGACATAAAAATAATTCTATAATTCATATGACTTTAATGCAAAGAAAGTGAAGAAGAGATCTGCTGAACACTATAGGAAATGAAATAAGGAAACATGGAAGAAGGGAAGTGTTGAATTTCCACCCTATGATAATTGTTGAAGGAAGCACCCTGGTGCCTATCTAAAAGGAAAAGGAGTATCCTAAAAATGTGTTAATAAAGGCCATCTTGATCGTTATTGTAAGGGGAATAAATAAGCTAGCAATATTCAATGATAAAATTAAATAGAGATGATACATTATAAAAATGAAGGTCCTAATCGTTAGGGAAACTAACTCAAAAAGTCAAATGTAGTAAGTCTATGATTATGTGATTACTGCTGCTGAGGATGAATCTTCAAAAGGCGTTATGGTAGGTAATATATTGGTTTCTTTCTGTTTATCCATCACTTTATTTGATTTTGGATCATCGCATTATTTCAAATATTCCCAATTTGCTATGATATTTATATATTTCCAAATTGATTTAAGAAGGGAGTTTTCTATTAAAACATTTAATGGATTTATCATTGCAACAAAGATTTGTGAATCAGTCCCCATTAAGGCATATACACAATATTTATCTATTTATCTAATCGTTATACTCGTGATTTTATTTGATATAATCCTCAGTATGGATTGGATTTCAGACCATAATGTGAAAATTTATTGTAAGAAGAAAGAGGTTACTATTATTGATGATGATAAGTAGTATCATATCTTTAGAGTAGAAATGTCACCATCTGATTCTTATCTATATCCACACCCAATAGCTCTACTAAATTAAATTAGTGGGGAGGATGAAAATTAAATAATTATGGGTGAGGAAATGAATGTTTAAATAAGGGACGTACTTATTGTTCAAGAATATGTTGATGTGTTCCTAGAGGATATGCCTAGACATCCTCCAGAATGAGAAATTTATATTTCCATTTATTTAATTAATGGTTCAAGGCCCATATCAAAGAACCCATATAGAATGGCCACTGTGGAATTAGTGGAAATAAAAAACTACTAGAGGAATTGATAAATAGGGGATTTATTTTCCCTAGTGTTTCTCCATGGGGATCCCCAATCCTTTTTGTTACGAGGAATGACAGATCTAGGAGGTTGTGCATTGACTATAGGGAGATCAATGTTGTAACAAAAAAGAATAAGTATCCCCTACCTCGCATTGATGATTTATTAGACCTTCTTCACGGAGATCAATATTTTTCAAATATTGACCATTGATCTGGATATCATCATTTTTTTTGAAGAAGGGAGACAAACCAAAAACAGCATTTCAAACTAGGTATGGGCATTACGTATTTAGAGTAAATCCTTTTGGATTGACTAATGCATACTATATCTTCATGGTTCTAATTAATAGAGTTTTTAAGGGGTATCTTGATTATATTTTAGTGGTGTTTGTTGATGATATATTAGTATAATATAAAATCTACAAATATCCTGAAAATAACTTGCATATTATTCTAAAGATATTTAGTAGAAATGAATTATATGGGAAGCCTAGAAAGTGAGAATTCTAGCTTCAAAATATTTCTTTTCTTGGCCATATTGTCTTTAAGGAATGAATATCTGTTGAACCTTCAATGACCATGCCAATCCATGAATGGCCATCACTGACGAGTATAACTAAGGAATGCATTCTTATTGGTTTATGATGTTATTAACAACGTTTCGTTCAAAATTTGGCCTGGTTGGCTAACCCATTATCCAATCTCACATGTAAAGGGGTTAAATTTTTTTTATTTAAAAAAAGACTGTGAAGAATGTTTTATAGAACTGAAGAGAATATTAGTTGATTCTCTTATCATTAATATACCATCAGGGAATTATGGGTTTGTTATTTATAGTGATTCTTCAAAGAATGGACTTGGTTGTGTCTTTTTTTAAATGATAGAGTTATTGCATATGCATCACGATAACTAAAAATTTATGAAAAAACAATCCCACTCATGATCTTGAGTTAAAAGCTATAATCTTCACCCTGAAGATATAGAGACACTATATACATGATGAAAAATGGGAGATTTATACTGATCACAAGAGTTTCAAGTATATTTTATCCTAAAAAGAACTAAAGAAGACGGAAAGGGGATGGCTTGAACTACTCAAGGATAATGATTTCACAATACACTACCTCCTAGGGAAGGAAAATAAGGTGGGAGATGCTTTGAGTAGAAAGGATAATGGATTTTTTAACAAGATGAGAGGTGAAATTGATACTATCTTCATGGATCTAGTAAAGATGGATATGGGAATAACCATGGAGGGTGAAACGTCAATAATTTTTAAAATGGTTTCCAAACCAGCTTTACTAGAAATGATAAACAAATCTCAGACTTATGATGAATAGTTTCAAAAAAAATTAAAGATGTAAATGATGGGACATTGAGTGACTTCGTATGTAAAGATATAATTTTTTAATTTAGGAAGATACTTTGTGTTCCCAATATTCCTGATCTAATAAGAGAATTTTTGGATGATGCCCATTGCTCTAATTTCTCTATACAGCCTTGGAGCACCAAGATGAACAGATATTTGAAGGTACACTTTTGATGTGACAACATAAAAAGCGAGATTGCTGATTTTGTGTCAAGGTGTATGGTTTTCCAAAAAGTGAAAGTTGGAGGAAAACATCTGAGAGGAGTCATGCAACCTCTTACAATACCTGATTGGAAATGGGATAATATTACGATGGAATTTTTCATGGGGCTACCAAAGACTCCTATATGGAATAATGAAATATGGTTCAATACTGGTCGACTTAACAAGCCATCACATTTTCTTGCAGTAAGGGAAGATTTACCACTGGATCATTTAGCAAGACTATATATTAATGAAGATTTAAGGATTCACGGAGTACCCCTATCGTTTGTTTCAGCTCGTGATCCTTATATTACATCACGATTTTGGAATGTTCTTTATAAATATCTAGATAATGAACTTCGTTTGACCACGGGCTACCACCGTCAAGCCGATGGAAAATCAGAACGGATTATTCAATCCATATAAGGCATGTTTAGATCTTTCTCACATTACTTTCCCTGTATGTTTGTTCGATATTTACCTTTGGTAGAATTTTTTAATAACATAATCTTCCATTCAAGTATGAAGATGGCACCATATAAAGCATTATATGGAATGTGATGTTGCACACAAACTATTTGGGATGATGTTGGTGAATGAAAACATGAAGGCCCAGAACTTGTCGAGGAAATTATGGAAAAGGTGAAGGTTATCCAAACCCACATCAAAGAAAATGAATATATGTAGAATAAAAATTTGATAACCGAAGGAATGATTAGGAATTTCAAGTGGGATATCATGTTTTCGTGAAGGTATCTCTATTGAAGAGAGTTATATGATCCAGTAAGAAGGGTAACTTAAGACCCAAGTATATCGGACCATTCAAAATTCTAGAATGGGTTGGGGTTGTGACTTACTATTTGGCAATGCCACCTAGTCTCTCCAAAGTTCATGATGTGTTCTACATATCACAATAGAGAAAATAGATGTTTGGCCCAACACATGTACTCACCTATGATGAAATTGAACTGGAACTAGATCTATCTTATTATGAAGATCCTGTCAAGATTTTTGATACTAGAAAAAAAGTGTTGTGAAACGGAACGACTCATCTGGTGAAATTTGTATGGAGATACCATAAGATGGAAAAGGAAACATGGTAACTAGAAGAACATATAATGAAGAACCACATGAATTTTTTTGTGTTGTAGTATTATGGTAATATAGAGGATGAAATTATTTTATGGAGGGAAGAATGTAACACCCCAAGCATCCATGGAACGTTTCCCTTTGAATAATGCAATATCTTGCATTGCACACAACCTCTAGATTCTAACACCCTAAGACAAATCAAACAGGGAGTTATGAATAGTAATACCCACATTTTGAAATTTTTATAAATTTTAATTTTCAAAATGGAAATAATTTTTGAATTTGGAATATCAAAATTATCTTAGGGTTAATTTTTGGTATTTTTATAAAAACATTTACTTTTTGATGAATAGTGAAAAACACTACATTAATTGTTAAAAACAACTTTTTATTTAAATAAATTATTATTTAATTTATATTTATTTTAAATAAAAGTACATACATAACACCTATATTTTTTCATTTTAATTCATTGAATTCATTTTATAATATGTTTAGATATATAAAAATTTAATTGAACTATTTTTCGTCTTTTCCCCATCTCCCAGGAACATTTGAAAATTTGCATAAAACATAATTTTACCACTTCTATGGCTGATTTTCGAAAATCCGAGAATCACGGTTAATATCAGTAAATAAATTGAGGTTTAATAATATGAAAATATTTTTTTTGTGAATAGTAACTTTTGACTTCTATTTAACACAATTAGAAGTAAATAGGGTAATTAAGGGTAAAAATGATATCATCATTACCCAGCACATGTAATAATTATATTGGATAATTATAATTCGACCAAAACCAACATTAGATGTAAAATATAACCCTCTTTGGTCTACTAGGATTAGATTGAAACATTTTTTATTATTTTATTTAAAGAGTAGTTAAAAGAGTTAAATTCAATGTTTAATAACTAAACAATTTTTAATATAGGGTTACACAAAATATAAATTCGACTATAAATATTCACTCGAAAGATATAAGTATTTACTTCATTTTTTTTATTTTATTCATAATTTATTGACATTATACAATAAAAATTATTTTTGACACAATGATGATGCAGTAATTACCTTAATAATGAAATATTAAAATAATTGATTTTATACATATCCAAATAAATATAAATTAAGACTTATGATAAATTAAAGTAAATTTCTAGGGTAATATGAAATGATACGGTTGGTTAAATAAATTTTATTCATAGATATAAAGTATTAATGTATTTTAAAAAATCAAATACAAAATAGTGTCAAAATTGACATAATTAGGGTTTTAAATGAAATACTATATTATTAATTGATATGATATTTATAAAAATATAAGGATCAGACAAAGGAAATAGATATGGTAATATTTATAAATAATTCACCACTTTGGGTTCACTTGTCTTATTATAGTAAATTTAATAAATATATAATATAAAAATTCAAAGAGACATGGTCAATGTCAAACTATTTAACTAAGAGTTAAATCAAAATGATAAGGTTAATATGGTGACATAAACCTGTCCAAAACCAATTGTTTGAAAGGTTTTGGACCCATCAACTCCTTATCCTCCAAATAAATCATTTTGGAGCCGTTAGAAACTGAAATTTCTTTTATTATAATATAACATTTCAAGCATTTCTTAAAGTGACCCTCACCTCTCTTATAAAAGGGAACCTCCAATTCTCTTAATATGAAAACTCCAAAGTAATTTTTTCATGGCCAAACCCTACCCAAATATCCACACAATCATCCTCCCTTTATGTCAGAGGCATTCCTTTGTTCAGGAATCCAATATAATGCGCCCATATGATAAAATCAAAAGTATGAACCTGAACTAGAGGTAAATATTTCCTTAGCTATTTCAAGTTTTTTTCTTCTTGCACATCTTGTTTCTTTTTTGTTTCCATTATAAATAAATAATTCCAGTATCTTATATATACTTTGATATTATTATAAAAATTGTAAAACCATATTCATTATTCAATCCATCATATGAATGACAAAGTCACCATACGTGTGTATGTACGACTTACCGTCTCCATGTCGTGGTGTAGTTTGTTAGTCAAACACTCTATTATTTGGATGGTTATAATACTGAGTATAAATTATGTAAATAATTAATATAACATTTTAATGAATCTGTATATATGATATAACATCTAATTACAAATGATTTCACCATTAATATAATGATATAGTCGCTCGTGCATACGTACAAATTACAATCTCCACGAACGCGATGAGATTAATTCACAAATGTAATAATTCTAGAATGATATTGATTTTATGATTAGAAATAATTCTTATTAACATAATATCATTATATATATAAATCTAATACGTCCTATCCATAATAAACATGACTTATTTAACCAATCATATAAAGTAAAGTGAATCATTTAACACCTAAAACTATGATACTACTAAAATATTATTAATAAAGAAATATTATAAGATCATATATGATATAATATTTATGTATATGAATCTTGTATAATTTAATAAAAAAAATTAACTATTATACACGGGGATAACATACCATAATATATGGTAAAGTACAAGGTAAGGGTTAATTTCACAATCTCTTTATTATCTAAGATTGTTTTTACATATGAATCTACTAGGACAACATTTTCACCCACATCTGTGTATTCTTAAAAACGTTTTTGAATTTTTTTTACTATTTTTAAACAATGGGTTAAATTTATTTATAAACTAATTTTACCTTATATTTTTTTAAAGGAATCATTCCATCATTTTCATAACAAGGCACTTTATGACCATAAAGACAAAATTACGGTAAGAATGTTTTTTTAACATATACGGCAGGGCTGCTATTTTCCGACATTATATCATCATTGAAGCTTCCCATAAATGATTATAAGAATATTTTGAAAATAAATTTTTTCTTTCATAATTATGGGACTCTTAATTGTTTTAAAAATACAAGAGGTATTTATTTCAAATAGTTTTCATTTCATCTATGTCAACATCCTTTGATGGATTTTAAACTTGTTTGCTGTTGATATGTTATAATAAAAATATTCCATATTATATTGAAGGTTTTGGGATATGTTTGATTTTGGATGTGTTGTTTTTATACCATTAATGGTTTTTGGTTAATTTATTGACATTTCAAATGATAGTTTTAAAATGAATTTTTATGTTATGTTTCGACCTTTTCATATTAGGAATTTATTGGATTTAGTATGTGAAGGGTGTAGCCCACAATAGCTCCTTGGTTCATCTGTAGGTCTCATGAAACATTAGTACATTGAATTGGTCGAGGCCTTCCCCAATTTGATATATGGTTTTGGCCAATGCCAAAATATTTTTTAGACGTCTTGGTTGAGGACTTGAAAATTTTGTTTCAAAATGTATAGAATTATACATTCCCTCATTATGAATATAATAATGATGGTTCATGTGGTTATTCGACCAATAGAATACCCATGATTATGTTTTATTGTGGAATTATTTACTCAGCTCATATTCTTGCCTTGAATTGGTCATTTTTATTATTTTTAAAGCCATGTGTTTTTAATTATTCACCATTCATAATGTTTATGTTATCTTCCAATGTATTACTTACCCTTCCTGCGAGTTTGAGGTCCCCCCTTTATTATGTTTCATTTTCCCAGTATATGAAGAAGTTAGTTATGAGTGACCTGAAGCCATAATCATGGAGCCTTGGATCTTTCTAATGGAATAAATTAGTTTTGTATTTATTTTAACGTTTTAATATTGATCTTCTGTATTTATCTTGTTTCTAATAATACTAAACTGAACTGAAATTCGGGACATGATTACTTCTATCATTCCAATGTTATGCAATAGAGCCCTAAATCTAGATAAATAGGGTCACAAAATTACAAATATATGAACATTTCCCTATTTTATGTCTTTTTTTTCTGTTACTGGTAGAGATTTTCGATGGCATGATGGTCTATGTTTTGCTGGTAATGGTTCATTGATTTTTTTCGATGAATCATTTGGTGCTTGCTTAGTAGGGACCTTCTTTAGAGGTCTCGCCCACATGTACTAGTCTATTCCTTATGTGTCCAACACGCTCTTCCTAGTTGGATTGGTGCAATGTCATCTCAGGGGATTTGAGTTGGGTTTTTCATTGCAGTGAGGGGCTTCCAGGACACCTGGACTGCAATAAAGACTTAGTGGGTTTCATTTTGGTTGGTAATTGTCAACGATGACCATGTCTCTCTATGAAATCATCATTCTAATCTTACACTTCTTAGTCTTCATGTTCCATCTTCTTCCTGGGTAGTTCTGGCAAGTTGGAGTTCACTAGAGATTTGAAAGGTGATGTTTGAGAGGATTTAAGAGTTTCGGGTGTCATAGTCCTCACCCGATGGTTTTGCAATGGTCTCGATGCATGTCATTTCAGTTTTCTGTTGGTGACAGTCTGGTTATGGGAAGTTTCAACGTCGATGATGCGGTCTGATCTTGGCATTAGACATCAGATAGAGGCTAGTAGAGACATGTAGATAAGGGTGACCATCGTTACATGACAACATGTTGATGGCGTCATTTCTGGTGAATTGATGATTGTGTGATGTGGTCCTCAACATTTGGTTTATCAATAGGAGTTATTTCCACTATCAGATATATGATTTTCAGGATTGTCTATGATTATGTTTTATTTTGAATTTTCAATTTTGGCGCTTATGATGGCGCAATGTTTGGATGTATAATTTTTTTGAATTTTGAATTTTGTATGTGTTTTTAATGTGGGTGACATGATGATGGAAGAAGTTATGTAGGTTCCCATAGACACTGAAAGTGGATCGTTTAAAAAAATGAATTTTTGGAATATAAGAATTGAAAATCATTTCCATATTATCCAAGGATCATAGTAAGAACATCCCAGTGGACAAAGTCCATTATTGAACCAGGTTTACATGTCGTTCCAACCCTATATTTAATTCCCATATTTACACGATGTTCCAGTCTTGTCAATATCATTAGATATAATTTATTACCCCATGTATTGGAGGGAGATATATTTCATTCCCATTTTATGATGACATCATTTTTATGTGTTCCACAAAAACATAAACTATTCATCTTAGAAAATTACTAGGATGAAAAAATGGTTTTATTAAACATCATTCCACAATAATCTATATAAAATAATGTATTTCAAATAAATATTTTCATCATAAACACAATAAAATCAATTTAATAATTCTAATTGAAATATAAATCTATTTCATTATAGATGGAAAGTAATTTTGATAAAATTTTGGAAATAAATATGTTGGAAAATATCCATTGTTTTTCAAAAAATATTTTTTCTAAAAATTATAGGCAATTAGAAATGAAAATGAAATAATTAAAAATATAAATTAAATATTATAATAGAATTTTCATAGAAATAAAGTGTTATGAAATTTTTTAATAAATTCATGTTTAATTATATAACAAAATTCTCATCTTAATTTTTTCGGAAAAGTAAAAAAGTACATCATATAGTAAAAGAAAGAAATATTCCTTCCAAACCATGTAGTTAAATTTATAATTATTGTAAAAATGACTTCAAAAATACATAATTGAATGGTAAAATTTTTATGAAATATTTTTTGAATAAAAGGACATGGATGAAAAATATACCCCCAAAAAATACTTACGTATAACCTTTCTCTATTAAGAAAATTATTGAAAATTTATCCCTTACCTTTATTCCAATTTCATATGTTTAGATAAGATCCTCTATTATAATGATTTAAATATCTTTCATGACTTATTAAAGAATCTATAAATTTTTTTATATTGTATATTGTCAAATTATCATCATTACATTTGTAATTTTTCAATGTCACTAGATATTTAGATAATAACTTCCTTTTGTTTTTATGCAGGTTTTTTTTGGTTATGTTTATGTTACCCTACATAGGGTATAGTTATATAATTTGAAGAATTATATTTGTATAATATATATCATATTTTTTCATTCCATTAAAAAATTTAACTATTTTTTAATGAAGATGATGTAGAATGAATCACATTGCATCGTGGAGACGGTATGCAGTATGTATGCATGAGCGACAATATCATTCACATAATGGTTAAATAGCATAGAATGTGATGGTATATTAATTATAATGAATAAATATAGTGATATATTCATTTTTTAAATCCATTATAATCATCATTATACCCAAACATATTATGAAATGTTGAATAAAAAATACACCACAACGAGAAGATGGCATGTCGTACATAGGCCCACATAGTGATATATTTAATGGTAAGGTGGACAGAAGAAGGAATGTAGTTGTCCCATAACAGTAATAATATATCAATATATATAATATAATTGATTTATTACTTTAGTATGGAAACAAAATAATAATAGGAATTAGAAGAAGATAAAAATGTTAAATTTTTCGATTAAATAATTAAATCGTTTTCATGTATCTATTTTTGATTTTCAGAAAAGGTCACATTAAGATGGATTTATAAAAATTTGAAGACTCAATAAATAATTGAGCTATGTTGTGATATTATTTTTAAATAATTTTTATTAGAAACAGGGCCTCAGAGGTGTGTGCAAGCGTGTAGATGTGCCGGCCTTTTATAATATAGAGGAAACATTAAGAATGTCTATATAAATATTATTATTAAAAATTTATATATGATTAATAATACCTAAAAAGTGATATAATTCTAGGATAATATGATTATAGTTTTAAGTAATCATATCCACTAATTTTTATTCATGAATTTAATTTATTCTAAATCTTATGTTTTCAGGTTACAATTAATTACTCTCTCATAATTTTAACTGAGGTAAAAAAATTGAACTATCAAAAGGAAATTACGATTATTTATATGGGTTAAATTTCTATTAATTTGAAAAATGATTAACATTTAGACCTTATAAAAGCCCCTTTTTAAGTTTAAAACATTATTGTGACCTTAAAATTATTTAATTTAATATTATTTAAATAATATATCAATATTGTCAATTTTTAAACTATACATTTCCTTGAATTTAAATAAAATCGAAACAAAGATATAACATAGAAAAATCATTGAATTGTATTATAACATGTACTATTCACATATGAAAATCATGTATGTCATAAATTATTACATTTAATATTTTGTTTACTATTTGTAATATGATTTATTTATATTTCTCTTAATAAATATTAATTTTATCACTATTGTGTCAATATTAATGGTAATTATATATTAGATAAAATTTTATTTAGATTAAATTGATGTAGATAAATTAATTATATTTATTTAAACAATTTATTTTATATGTTTTTTCATTTTTAAAAATACATTAATATTATTATACTTATAAGAGATAATAGAGTGACATGTTGTCACATTATATAGTTTTAATTGAAATTATATATAATTCATGGAAAAAGGACTATTAAATGAATAAACTATGACCCATAAGTGATATCAGTCATATTTTATTCATTAAATAGTAATTTGGTAGGTTTTAGAGAATTTTCATTTCTTTATCATATTTATTGTTACCAAAATTTACACGATTTACCTTTAATTACGGAAAATAAAAATTAACATGGCTACTATTTATAATATCCAAGAAAACAAAAGTACCCTATTAACATAATATGGACCAAATAATACCAAATATGTTATATATAGTTAAATATTCAATACAGAAATGTTTTATTAATTAATTTCATAATAATTCTCATTGTCAGAGTGAGAAAACATGTTTTTTAAATGAAAAACCAATCAAAATATTGATGTGAATTTATATCTAATTTCTGAATTAAATTATATCTAATGACCAATATTTTATTTGATTATAATAACATAATATAATAGTACTCTAAAATCTATTAAAAGGATAAAATTTATATATCTAAAATTATGATGAAAAAAACTAGTTTTAAATTAAAATGTAGTATTTTTCATCATTCCTTAAAAATTGATTATTATTTAAAATTACAGAAAATGAATCAAATTAAAATTATGATGACAGAGTTCAATTTATGAAGTTTATATTGATAAAAATAACTTATAAAATAGTAATATATAGATTTAAATTGGGTTCTCCATCAAAAGGGGTAAAATTTTATTTTTGAGAAAAAACTCATTCTATCCATGAAAATTGAATTTGTTATAATAGCATGTGTATACAACATATAAGATGAATTTTATACATTAAATTTATGATATAAAAAATATATATCATTAATAAAATCTATAAATAGTGTTTTTATTACCTTATAATCTCACATATTTTCAGCTAAATTGTTTTTTAATAAGATGTTTTTTATATTCACACCTTCCTTTATAATGACTAGGATATAAAATTTAGATATCACTTATTCTCATTATTGAGAGAAATATATTTTAACAAAATTACGTGCAATTTTATGTAATATATTCTAAATATAGTGTTCTGTATACTATAAGCGAATATGGTGTTTCATATAGTGAAATATAATCTATGTGTAGCATACAACAAAAGACATCAATGAAATAAAAATGAATTTATCTCATAATGTTTTGGGGTGTTACAATTTCAATTCCAAAATAATTGTGTTTTGGTTCATCATGATTATAGGATATCATGTGGTATCTATTTGATAATGTGTTTTTAACACCATGAAAATAACCACCCCAATCAAAATTAGTTATTAGATGTTATGATGCTTACTCTAAAAATGTGAAATCAGAACATCTTTAGTGAGAAATTAATTGTATGTCATGTTCATAAAAGCACGATATACATTGTTTCTTTATATGATATAAATATCAAGAATATATAGTGGACATATTAGATTAAAATACTAGTTTTTATTGTTATAGCCACTATGGGAAAGGGAAATTAGTGGTTTAGATGGTTTAAATGGAATCATAGTCGTAATTAGTAAATGAGTTTGGATATTAGTACGTACTAATGATATTATTTACTAAGAATCATTTGTATTTGGAATAAGGGGATGAAATTATATCATGTCTAGTACCCATTTCACATCCTTTATCAATGGTAAGATCTAAACTGTGATGTTTTACATTACTCATTGTTAGTTGATAAGTTGAAATCAATAATATGTACAGAACGTGGGTAATTTTCATTTGTCACTCAATAGTACTATCTATTTTAGAATTTTGATTGATGTAACAATGTCTTTGATGTATTATAAATTGTATTTTGGTAACCACAATTGTGGAGAATTAATTTTAGTGGAATGAAGATGAAATATGATATTAATCATCGATATTGGTGGACATATCTGTAATCATAAATCGGGGTTTTTTTCACAATGTCAAATTTTTTTGAGAATTAAACATGATCTCAATAACATTATTGAGTAATTTAAACCACTCTAGATATCAGTGTAAAAAATTATTAAAACAACAGTATAATTTTTAATAAATTTCTATTATCTCTTAGAGGGAATGATTTTAATAGGGTTATTTGATAACATATTGATAAATCACCTCATTTAATTCCCATAATGTATTTAATTGAATTGTAATAACATGATATTCTCTTTATCAATGTGGTTGTTAAGTTTCATCAGGATCTTTATTATGTTAATGAGTTTAATAGAGGAACTAAGAGAGACATAACCAACTATGCTTTTTTTATAATCGAGAAATATTTTTAATGCACAGTATATGAATTTATTATGGATAAAGTAATTAATGATATGATTAATCAATAAAACCTTATATCCAAAAAGTGACAATAATTATAAAAAATTATATATTATTAATTTATTTAATAAAAGGAATAAATATCATTTAATTAATCCATTAAATGAATGGATTCAATAGAACACTATTTTCATACCTTTATTTAATCAGAGAATCCAAGGAGATATTCTTTCAATAGGTGGTTCATAAGGGATCCAGAAACCTACAATTAAAACCCTCCAATTATATGGGTTCTAGTTCAAATGAATCTATCTATTAAAATTATAAATGTTGATTACAAATAAATACATAGATATAGATGGTATTCACACTTGTGGAGGAGAGTGAGTTTATATTAATTAATTAGACCATTATATGATATATTTTTTAAGGAATTTAATATTTTACTACATCATAAATATACTCCCTTTTCCTGTTCTAATAAAATATTACAATTTTAGGATTGATATTGATAAGAGTTTGAATATTATATACATCTATAATACAATACATCAGACCGAAATATTTGAGAAATTATATAACCAAGAAACTGTAAGGTATACTTTTTTAGAGAGTTATAATTATATATTACATGATAATATCCATGAATTTATTTAATCATTTATCTCTCTATATGATTCATTTCTCATTTAGTAATATTTTTTATCATATTTCGTAAATATTGTCACACGTTGATGATTTCTAGACAAAATAAGTGATCATCATTTTTCAAAAAATGTGGATAAGTAAGGTTTAAAATGGTGTAGTCAAACACTAAGTATGTTCAAACATAATAATTAAAAAATGAATTTCATTTGTATAAAAAATATGTATATCCTTGTATGGTGAAATAATAAAAGTTCATGATCACAACATAAGAGAACAAATACCCGTTAAAATGTAGATCATAAAACCTAAACCATGTTATAAATATTAATACTCAGAAGAGCTTCATTTATTTTAAAAATCATGATGAATGTAAACACAATAATTGATGAAAAGATTCATTAAAACATATATTATTATTATTTAATAAATAATAGTATCATGAAACATCTATATAATTTCAAAAATGTATTCAATCATTCAAATGTAATAACATACCAAATAAATTCGAACATTATTTATGCTTAATCATTTATTTAATGTACCATCTTGACTCTTCAGAATGGTGGTGAAATGATTTCTGGGTTAGAGGTCCTCAAGCATGACTCTTTATACACAAGTGACTGATGACTAGAAATGAGGTTTCTGAGGTCATAGTAGGGAGACTATACATTAATGAGCATAGTATAAAAATGGTATAACAAATAAAATCAAATAGTAAAATATGATATAAATGAATGATAAATAGCGAAATAATAATTTAAAAATATGTATAGAGCATGACAAAAAGAAATATAAAACAATGCACGTATGTTCAAATAATGATACATAATATAAATCAGAAGATATGCAACATTAAAAATATACAGTACGACACATAAATAAATTAAATAATGAAAATCCACAAGTCTGATCTCTATAAGAATCCCAATATCTAGCTAGGTCATGTGCTACTCACTTTTTTCTACAAACATAATTGGACAAGAATGAATCACCAGCCTTACATACAAATGTTCTACTCAATTAACCAACTACAATTTATCCTGAGAATTTTATGAGATATAAATAATAGTAGGTTTCCACCCATCATGTCTATAACTAAATCTATTCCATTAATAATATGAAATCTAGTTTGAAATTAATGTAAACAAATAAACAGTATTGAAATAAACAATCTAGCTTCATTGGGTTCATAAATAACACATAGTAGCTATAAATTATATGCCTAATTTCTAGAATAATTCTACTAATTGAAATCATAATTATATAGTTATAATATATAAACAGTATAGTTAAATATTTCGTCCACCTATATGGTCCATGTATGTGCTGGTGTAAGTGGTCATATAATCGGAATAGTGATTTCTGGTTAGACCGAGGCATAAATCAGTCATCCATAACCTGTCTCAATGAGCCTAGGATCTGCAACAGTCGGTACACACCCTACATCCCATAATGAGGGAGATATTTGATTCTTATATCTATATATAGTGATTTCTCGATCACACAGACACTCAGAGTCATGACTGTGCCATCATTCCAACACTCAACATGGGACATGGCACATCAAGGCCAACATCCATATAACATCAATGGAGCAAGATGCCATGATTGAAAACCCGATTTAAAGGATCTATATTATAATCTATGATCAACAAAACCCTATCCAGCATTTCAATCCCATTTATAATGTATATAAATATATATGTAACTATATACAATAATAATACTTCTAATTACATTCATTTTACAATTCAATGATAGATAATGGGATCACAATCCAAAAAATTCATATAATGCACGATTATTATATTATAGAAAGAGGCATGGGCATACCAGAAAATTCAATATGAGTTTCAGATTATTCTATTAAATATTCAAGGATAGAAAGCCACCAAGAACATGTAATTCAATTTAATAAATTTCATTTAACTAAAAAAACATGGATGTTGTTTTTTCATGGATCAAGAGACACTTAGAATGTGTGATTTCCAATGGAGAATTTACCTACATGGGAAAATATCATATATATTATAATCCATTCAATTTATAAAATAGGACAAGCACATAGAAGGTGAATTATTTCATTTTACATTTTTAAAAATGATGGAAAATCGATTTAGGAATGATAAAGGAGGACATATTCCTATCATGAACATAACAAAAGAAAATATCATTGCATTAATTTCATGTAAGTGGCAATTCACCAAGATTGACACTGTAATTTGGAAGAATACACCCCTTATCCGATGTGTTTTTTATTAATACATGACATTATTTATTAAAACATTCATTTAATATAAGTTGGAATTTCATTTAACATTCATATCCCAAATATTGTTAAATTATAATTTTTGAAAAACTATGCAACAAGAAAATATAATTTATGAAGGTTAAATATGGAACATTGGTGGTGCGATTAGTAATTGGGAAAAGGCCTCTGAGGTAAAATTCCATTACTAATTCATGACAAATTCATAGAAAGAATTCCGAGAATTTAATAAAAAGTTTATCATAGGAAAATAAAAGATGTCACCCTAATGGGTGTTCATAATTAAGGTAGGAATCCTAAATTCATAAAACAAGGATTAACAAGATTCTATATATGAGCCTGTATAATTTTTTATGAATAAATAACATAAAATGTAATGATTGGTAACGTCTCCTACATGGCATATTAAAACATTTAATGAATCAACAATAAAATTGGGAAAAACCATTCACCTCCTACTTAATTATTCGAATATTCAACTCATCCACTATCAAGGGTTGATTTTCTCTAGATTGGAGGAAATATACGAAACCAAAATCCATCATGAAAATTTGTAAAATAATATTGCACCATGATAATTTGATTAAGAGGTGATTAGATGAAATAAGATTCAATATCATACTAATTTGATTCAAGATATTTATAATGTTCAATCAAGATAAAAGATATAGGACAAGTCAAGAATCCTTGAATAGCCTTTGAGGAGAACCCACAATACCAAATGATAAATTACCGATTGGAGGAGGATGAATTAAACTAAAATGAGGGTTTTAAGACTAATTAATAGAAAATGATAATTTTACCCTGAAAAATGTCACATGGTTTTTCTTCATTGATTTTAAAGCATGTTCCATTTGTGTAGTACCAAATTATTATGAAACCTAACTGGCATAGTTTTTAAAGCATGGTTACCCATGTTGTGTCCCAAATATGAGATAAATAATGATTAGACACTACAGATATGGTACTAACGAGGTGGGATAGGTGCACCACTTGGGAAAATCTAATCAATCCCATATGATGCACATATTCTACTTTAATATATGCCACATTGTTTTCAATTGGGTTCCTTTCAGTGTCTAAAAAAATTTGCACCCAAAATAGATTTCATTCATTTTTAAAATAGATTTTGATGCTCCTGAATCATAGTAGAGAAACCAAGGAATAATTCAATCATTCAACAATGTCTATAAAAAATTTTATTGCTCCAAATACTGGAATCATGTTCCGATTCACAGTTCAATGTATGTAATGTACACTAAATGACAAAATTTTAATTTCCATTGATGTTTACCTTTTATCAAAAAACACGGGTCATTACAACATCCCCACTTTAAAAAATAACATCCCTAAAAACCATTGGGGATCAAAAATAACATCTCTTGACACATAACGCTCATAAATAAATTTTCGAACATTCACATAACATTTCCAAACACCCAAATCACCTCTATTAATTACATAATCTCACGATGCATAATCCATAAAAACACATTCCAATGATAAATTTCTATAAAAAAATATAGAATCTATGGTTATATTTGTACATTTACCTAGATAACTGTCAATTCATCATCTCCTTAAACTTCTGACCTATGGTGCTTCCCACCATGGGTTTTTAACATTAAATGTGTCTAATTTTGAATCATTAAACCACCACCATCAATATATTTTTTTATGAATACAATTATATTTTTTATAAATTCCCACAGAATATTTTCCATAACAGTGTAAATATCAATACATCTGAGTCCATAAAAGTAACCTCATAGTAAGACCAAATAGAGTCTCGATCAACCAAACTAAAATTGGTCACACAATATTTCATCTAAAAAACATCCAAACATTACATCAAAACTTCATTAACCTGATATTGTGATTTTAAAAGGATGTATTCAACCATATACATTGAAGAATATGAAAAATAAGTCAATCCACTCCAACTGACTATTGTAAAAATTATCTTCTGTGATGGAAAATGTTAAAAAAATAGAACCACAATGCCTTTATAAATGACATTTCCCATTTAAAATAAAAACGTTCACCAAAGACTATACCACACATAAGGTGATTTTTCCAGATCAAACCCCGCCAGACCATTTAAACTATCTTTTTCCATGATGAAAAAGGATCTATCCTAGATACAGGATGTGGAAATCCTAGAACTTTTAAACATCACCTTTGATACCAACAACAAGCCTATTTTAACATCAAATTCATCAAATAGGGTTCTAAGAAACAAGCCAATAATTTTCCATGTTCCATGTTTAATAGAGATACATTGGAATAATGCTAATACTTTCACATTAGATCACTAACTGAGCCAAGAATGTCATCCCCATGGCTCTTGTGTAAGATGATAATTTTTGGTGCTCGGGATTCCATCCAATGGTTTCCTACAAGTGAATCTTGATGTCACCTAAAACTAATAATATCTATTTAAATAACTATGCAATCAACACACAACTCCAAAAAAGATTACTTTTCATTTGAAAAAGATATCGTAACATTATCATAGTATAATAATGACTCTATCTTAGAGTATTAAAGATGATATTAATATAGGGATCATGAGGATTTCATAATTATTATACAATGATAATTTAGATTGTTTCCCAAAAAAGATTTTCCACACCCCTACTGGTCAAGTATTCAAATGATGGTCAGCTTCACCTGATGACACGTCATCATTTACTGGTCACAAGCCCTTACAACCTGAGGCACACCATGATCACTCAATCACTACCCCCGATGTATATCCTAGATTAAATGTGTTTTTCAAGGGTTTCATAAAATGGAATCCAAAACAACATCATGCCGTCGAGATAGAAACAACACTAACTTACTAGAAATGAAGCATCACTCCCCACCCAATGAGTGTCCTTGTCATCGATAGAAGTGGTATAAAAGTCACTCATAATCACTCCAGTTAATATTTACCATAAAAATAAATATGTTTCTCCTCTGAGACATGATTACTATTTTACAACATTCTTCCTACAATATAAAACCATCTGAGCATGTGTTTAAAACACCAAATGTTCTTGGAATGTTTTCCCATATATTGAGAAAAATTAGATTACCAGATATCACTTATGTGATTATACTCTGGAGAAGACACATGAATGTACTCAACAGATAAAGTCTCAATTATTTCACTAAACCCAACATATTCATTATATAATTTATGATCCCGATGGGTACTATCTATATCAAGACGTGCTACTACCAAATTACATTATTGAAATAGAAAATCCATGATATTATTACTAGGATATCCAATATATTAATTGTTATATCTGATTTCACATGTAGAAAACTATATTGGTTTTAATTATCATATAAGATTACAAATGTTATTGATGGAATGTTTAGCCTCCCAATAAAGGAAGCAAGGGTCATGAGTCCTATAAAGTGGTAAACTGTTCTCTTTCCATGTTTATCCTCTTAAAAATTAGAATTACTCTATACTCACACCCATAACTAGGAACACGAATAGATAGAACATCCATTCGAACATGGGTTTCATTAAAAAGATGCAATTTTTTAAGTGGACAACATCATGAAAATAAAACCATACAATAGAAAAAAAATATAATTTAACAAGTAATATAATATTTAAGGGTACTACATACCATGGGATTTCCTATCATGAAAGAATAATAACAATCCAAATCAAAAGGTTGCGAAAAAGATATTTCACTAGGTCTAAGTTCTATATTTTAATCAAACTCTAAAAAGATAAGGGTCTACGGGAAACACCCATGTTTTCATTCCATGGAAACTAAAAAAATAAAAGTTTAAACTACTCTTACTTAATGGTTTATGGGAAGGACACCACTTTCAGTTAAATTTAAGTATAATTAAATAAATTCGTATTCAACATTTAAAAACATGATTCACTTAAAACAGAGACTCATGTAATAATTATTAAAAAAAAACAGAACATGATTTAACTGATGCCTGATGGAAAATAGGTATATTATATCAAAATTCCATTTTAAACATTAAACATTTATCTTTTATTAACATCTCATTAGAACTAGGATATTTATTAGATAAATTAATTTTAGGCTTTAAAATATTTCAAGACATACAATGGACCCATTAATCCAATATGTGTTCAACAAGAAATTCAATAATGTAGCAGTTAATTACTTGTCAATGTTTTAAACACTCGTAGTAGGTTCTCTCATTAAAATCATTCCCAAAATAACTTATTTTGGTCCAGTTGTGTTATTATGAAGCTAAAAATATCATTTCATATAGAAAATTTATGTAGTTTATATTATAACCATTTCAGTAAATAGCATGGTCATATATAATAGTTTTTATATATGGTTATCTATCTACCAATCCATTATCTTCCCATAAACTGTATAGGTTGGAATTTTTCTTTAATTAATAAAAATGATTCCATTTTAAATTTTGAACATTCTGAGACATTAAATTTCAATAAGAGTATCATGCTATATTTACAATACTCAATATATAGTTTGATCACACATGGTAACATTTACAAATTGTAAGGCACCCATAAACTTTACAACAAAAATATGTTCACATTTAATCACAACTAATTAATGTAACCATTTAAATATCAAAATAATACTAGTAGGATATCAACAATATTGTACATATAGATTAATTATAAATAAACAACCAATTCATCTTATAAACACATTCATGGTAAAGAAATCAAAATCATGGCATAACAGTAAATGCACATAATCAAAATCCATAAGAAAAGTATAAATGAGACTACATGGATTGTAATATTAATGATAAATGAATTTATATGTAATTATAATAATTCATGAAATGATATGTACTATACATACAAGGACATGGTATAATACCAAAAAAATCATAAATCAATTTGTTACAGATATACACCCATCACTCAAGTTGAAATCACAATAAACTATAATTGAAACAGCGTGAAAAATTATCCTATCCTTCAACACATCATATTTTCCCCATACATTGATTCATCACTTTAATGAATGAATATTTACCCAGGGAAGACACATTTATAGTCTCATATCTACTAGAAAAAATTAGTTAGGAAAATGAAAAAAATTATGTTCTCATACGAATTGAAATATCATAACCAGAGTCACCAATAAGGTGATGAAAGGACTGGTGAGTCACATGGCCTCCAGCATGCCTACCTTAATCTTGATGGTGCTATCTAGTATTCATTTTCTAAATAAGTGATAGTAGGGTGAATTTACTATCATGATTATGGTATCAAAATGATATAAAAATAACCACCAATTGAGTATGCAATATGAAATGAACAACATATCCAAAGAAGTATAATATAAAGATATAGAAAAATGATGTCCAATGAAGAAATACAATAATTTTTGTAGGTCCAAATGGTTATTCATAATATAAAATAGATGACATGGAATGAGAAGTTGTAAAAAGTAATGCACATTAATAAATAAAATAATTAAAATCCATCATGTCGATCTTGACGAGCATCCCAACCTACATCATAGTTATGGGCTCCTAACTACAAGGCACAAGGATGATAAAAGAAGCATACATTCACATTTATTAAAAAATATACAGTACACGATTACCCAAATGTATTGGTTTTCTATGTATTGTGTGAGATATAAATCATAGTTAATTTTCAAACATAGTTTCAACAACTGAATCATATCTATATGTAATTATTTAAGAAGCATTTTATTAATATAAAAAATAAACAATACTGAAATTAAAAAAAAATCATCCTACTCATGTTTATAATGGACACAAGGAAGATAAACCTTTTTTGGAACATTACTATAATATCTTCTTAATAGTAAATATATATGTATAGTAACAATATATACATAGTTTTGTTATATATTTTATCATCATATTTGGTTCCAGTACGTGAATTTTTTAGTTTCCATATAACTACAATACTAGATTTTGGATAAACTTGGGAATTTCCATGTCATTAATAACCATTTTCAATGAGCCTATATGCTTCAATAGAGGGTACATGGTGTACATCTCATAATAAGATAAATAAATCATTCTAATCAGTTGATATGGTTAATTTTCCTTCCTGTAAACAATCGATGTCATGAGTGTGCCACCATGGAATCCATTAATATGGGATGTGGCACATGAATCCCACTATCCACATAATATTAATGGTGTGATATTTTATTACACAACACTCTAGGTTAGGGATAAATATTTTCCTCAATTCTCAATAGAACCCTTAAAATTATTCCACAACCTATTTATAAGGCATAAAATAATTTATAAACATATCATTTAAGAAACACCTCTCATTTTTTCTTTTAAAAAATCTATTATAATCAATTTTGTATTAATAATAATATCACACAGAACTCATTATTAATAAATTAAAACAAAATGAATGGTCTTACCCCCATTTAAATTTCCATTTCAGTTAATTATTTTAAATATTCAAGGAAGGAAAGTTAACATGACCATATCATTATATTCAATATATAACTTTTAATTAAATAACACTGGATTTTTATTTATAAAGCATCAATAGACACCTAGATGGATTCTTTCTCAATTGGAAATTTACCTACACAGAAAAATCCAATTATAAATAGACCCATTCAATTTACAAAACTACTCATTCGCCTATAAGGCTCCTTGGTCCATTTTCCTTTCATAAAAATGAGAGAAATTCAATATTGGAATAACAAAATAAGAAATATGCCTAAATTAAAAAATAGAAAACATCAATTTGATATGGTAATAAATACACAATTTACCAAAAATAACTTTGTAATTTCGAAGAGAGCACAACTCATCAAAGCCATTTTAATATAAAAAAATTACACTGTATCTTAAACAATTCATTTAACATAATTAAGCACATAAGAGAAGAGACATAAGTCAATTTTTTTAAAAGAAACATTTCATAAAAACTACCGAACATGAAAATTTAATTTATAAATAATCAATACTTCACAAAGGAAATTCAATTATTAATTGTGAAAATGAATGCAATGGGTAAATTACATTTGAAATATAGGATTAATTCTTAGTAGGAATATGAGGAATTTACCAATTTAATTATTTATTAAAATATAAGCTGTAACATGATATGTGGGTCCATAATTGTGGTCATCCTCACTTATTCATATAACAAAAATAAACAAGATTTTATCTGGGTGTGTTGATCAATTTTTTATGAAGAAACTAATTAAATGGAGTCAATCAGAAAATCCCAACGCATGAAACAAAGAAAGTATTCATAAATTATAGGAATATTTAAAAAAACACCATTAATAGATACCTTATAAATGAAAAATTTCATTAATCAAATATTGAGGTCTAATGTTCTGTAGATTAGATGAAATAAATTAAATAGAGATCCACCCTAAAAATAGGGAAAATGGGCTAACAACCTTATAACTTGATCGATATGAGATAACTCAAAAAATAATTCAAATGGAATCAACAGTTTTCCGAGTTAGATCAGTAGATACCGACAATGTTTTATTTAGAGGATGGATAGAGGAGTTATCAAGATTCTGAGAATAGGCCTGGAGGAGAGCCCATGGAACCAAAGGAGACCTCACCCGTTTTTAGATGATTAATGAAAATGAATATAGGATTTTAAAACCCACTAATAAAAAAGGGGTAATTTAACCATAAAAATTGGGTCACATAGTTTTTAGTCATGGTTTGAAAAATGTTCACAAATAATGAAACACCTACAAATTAGGGAAACCAAGTCTCATAGTTTTTCCTTCATGATTACACCATTACTATTACAACCATGTAATTAATAGTGCTTAGGTTGTCCATATGTGGCACTAACCATGAGGGATATGCGAACTATTTGGGAAATCCATAACAACACATTTAAGGAAGATATCTACCTATGATATAAACCACACAGTTTTCTACTTGGGCTGCACAGTTTTAAAAAAAACCTTGCACCCTATATTGTTTTTTTTCTTTTTGAGTTTGTAGATTCTTACACTTCGGAAACTCGACAGATCACTCGAGGAACCTTTTGAGCCTTCTACAACATCTAAAAACAATACATTAAAGTGTTATAAATATCATAATAAGATTCTGAAACACAATTCAATGAAAAACCCATCCACTAAACACAATATTTCAATTTTCAGTGGAATTTTAGCATGCAATAAAAAGAACAGGTAGTTACCCTTTAATTATTTAACTCTATTCATTTACTAAAATAAATTGAGGGATATAGAAGACCCACCCATCCTTGGTTTATTACATATCCATAAATACTAAAATTCTACAATGATGATTATATAATAAATATAATGTAATATGTTTAACTATACTTATATATACATAATATATTTCATGGAGATGATATAGGAATGGCATCACATTATACAGGTGGTAATCCGCATGTATTATTGATGACAATCTCAACTTTTAATCGATATAATTTTTAGAAAATAAATTAAATCATACATTTTTATAATGGTAATTATTTATTGAATATCATATACCTATAATAATCCTATCATCATTACCATTCACTAGTAACATTGATATACATTTTTTTACATTGGTTCACAAGGAGGTAGTCTACTATGCACATGAATGATGGTTTCATTTCCAATTAGCTTTCAAATTAAATATATTAAATTTAATAAATATAAATAAAAATAAGTAAATATATTTCATTTATAGAATTTAAAACATCTCAAGAGTTATAATTTTTATATTGAGTATTAAATATTAAGCAATATAAAAACACACAATTAACAATTATACAACATATCTAGGGAACCACATATGGATTACTCCTTAAGACTTATAGGATTTTATTTTTATGAGGATATAACATATAGTCCATGGATAATAAATTTGGTAATTAATATGGTTACATGTTTTCTGGTATGGAGTTTTAATAGTAGGTGATGATTATATCGGATGATATTCTCTTTTATAACTCAGTGGTGGTGCTCTATTTGAATAACATAAAGTATTAAAGTACTATATATTACATTTAATGAAAAAGATGAATGAAATTTATATATTTGACTATAAAAATATTATTAATATAAACACTATAGAATAATATATTTTTTTCTAGATTATATGTAATTTTAATGATTATATTTAGGTGTATTCCCTTCATTATCAACTTTTGAAATAAATGAGTAAACAAAATTTTTAAATCTAAAGGGTTATAAATTTACTCATAAGGTTATAGTAGTCTAAAAATAGAAAATAGATGAATGATTATACTATATCTCATCCCCAATGTAATATTTTTTATTTTTATGAATTTTAAATCATTTAATAACTTATTTTTAATCATAAAATACAATTAAATTTATATTAATAATGATCTATGTTGTTTCACATTGATGTTGAGTATGAAAAAAAACCTCTTTTCTGTAATGAATGTATGGCCGTTGGACACTCATTTGAGTTATGTCATAAGAATTTTTCTTGTGGGGAATGTGGGGTGAGAGGACATTCAGTAGCTCTCTGTCGTAGGAAGTCAAAGGTGAAGGATTCGATGTTTCCAAAATCTACTTCTCATGATGGTGATTCACTTAGCGAGCTCGTTCCCAACGATACTGGTAAAGGGTTGGCAATTTATGCTTCTCTGATGAAGGCCAATCGTGGCCCCTCTACGACTCCATCTGCTTTAGTCAAAGAGGTTACTCCAGTTGTGGACCCTGATACCCTCTAGGTTGATGTCTCCGAGCACAATGATGCGCAACAACATTTTGATTGTCAGCAGGAAATCCAGAAGCTTTTCCAAGTTTCTGAATTACCTGAAAAATGGGGGAACGTTTCTGAGGGTGAAAAACGGAATGTGGGTACCCTGATTAGGGTCTCAGACAGTGGCAGTCACACCTCTTATAGGGATGCTTTTTTAAGTGGAAATACAAAGGATGCTTCATGTGAGTGTTTCACCTCTGTTCCCGTAAAGCGGAGACCACACAAGGATTATACTAATTTCCCTAGAAACGTGTCTACCAGATCGTCGTCTAAGGTGTCAAGGAATGTGGATACAAATATTTTTCAAATATTAAATCGGGATAAGTCTCAATCAGAGTGGGAGACAGCTGGTGACTCTGATTATGGAAATTAGTTGTCGTATTATGATCTCTAGACCTGTTTTTAGTGGTTATGGGAATTTCTGTTTGTTTGATCCCGTCTGCCACTCTTATGTACTCTTTTCCTTCTTTTTAATAAATGGTCAGAAGCTTTTCTTCTAACTAGACTAAAAAAAATTACTAGATTATTCTAAAACATTATCATGCATTGTTTTGACATTTTATAAAAATTTAATATAATCAAAACTTCATTAAAATCATATAGTAAAATAATATCCGATAAATAAATTATTTTTTTCCTAATTAATCTGTCTATATTTTTATAGGATCTTGATTTCCTTTTGAAAACATATTTGAAAAACTATAAAGTGGGTGAAATTTTTTTTTTCATATAAATAATGGAATATATTGTAATTTATCTAGTGTAAATTGATAAAATTCCATATCATATAATTTAAGAATGTTATGAATAAAATCAACTTCTAAAATAGAAATAATATAGGTTTAATATACATTTATAATGTCTTATCACCGAATTTATATTATAATCACATGATTTATACATTCTGTGGTGAAAATATTTATCCAATTAACTATTCATAATATCCAAAAATAAAAGAGTATGTTTTACCAATTTTTAAAATTACATTTAAAAACAATAAATATTTTTTTCAAGATTCAATTTTAATAAGTAGATAAAAAGAATATCAATTTAAATCCGTATAACATATACTTTTTTAATAAGTATGAATTTTATTCCAAAAAATGAACAAATAAAAAAATAATGTATATTATAGATTCAAATTTAAATAAATATGTAATATATAAATAAAATATAGTTATGAATATCTAATATCAAATTCAAGTTATGATTATATGTTTTAATGAATCAAAATTCATGTTTTCTACAAATCCATTTTTTAAAAAATCATGAAAAATAATTCCTCCCACTCAAGCCTAAAAATGCCACCATTAAAATATTTTAGAATGCTACTTTAAAAAATACTATCCATGTTAACAACTAAAATTTTAAAAAAAAATTAGAATTTAAATACATTAATTTCTCACAAAAAATAATAAAAATAATTTTTTAGAGGCAATGTATTTCTGAATTATTTGATTAATTTACAAATAATTATGTGATGATTTTCTAAGAATTTATCAATACATTTTCTGGGATAAAAATATATACATTTCATAATTTGGATACATGTATTTACATCCATCTATTTGGTGGATATGTTAGAAAAATAATATTTAAAATATTATTCATATATAATAAGCTAAACCTTGGCGTTGCATCACTTTTGTACTTTTGAACATTATATTCTATTAAAATCTGTTCATATTATATTATTCCATTTACTTCTATTTATTATTAACATTGAATATTATTATTTTTATATTAATCAAGGGTTCAAAATCTGAAATACCATTATTTAAAACCTATAATGTTAAAATGATTCTAAGAATCCGTTTGAAACGGTATAAATGGAAATATGAATTTCATATGGAATTACACATAACTAGGTTTCCAATGAGGATAATTTTAGTGGTATGTTAAAATTTGATCACAGATTAATGGCTTAACTTCCAAATAATGATTTTGAATTAATGAAAAAATTTACCATAATGATCCCTTGAATTCATTACTATATATATAATCATTTTCAATAAGTATAATGTAGTTATCCGTGATTATTTTATGTAATTAGAGTAATATTTCTTTGAAACAGATTTTGAATAACTAATGAATTATAATAAATAACACTTTGATAATTGTAATGAATATAAATCGATAGATATTACTTAAAAAAATATATATAATGGATAGTATGGAAAATTTTATTATTATCTAAGAACATATAATAAAATGAATAATAACAATATATCATGATATATTAATTTTTTAAAATTATATACTGTTTTATTTATACTTCAATATAAATTCCATGTCCATATATATATATACATGAAAATAAATTAATTTTGTATTTAGAAATATAATTTCATTTTAAAATGTTTAAAAATAACAATAATCAAAATGGGGAAGATGCAATATAGATGATATAAATAAATCTATTCCTCATAATTATTACTCACTAATAAAAAATTATTACTGTTCTATAATATTTTAATAATGAAAATTTCTAAATCCCCAATTTTTATTAAAAAATATCTATGGTAATAATATAATATGACATTTTGTAAATTTGTTTTATTTGTTCAAAAACTGTGGATATACTACTAATACATAACATATTACTATAGAGTTAATGGGAAGCCTTCAAAATATTAATATAAAATTATCAATACAATTAGCCAAAATAGCCAAACCCTTTTTCGATACAAATAGATGTTCCCCATGTATTATACATCTGAATTTAGATTTTAACAAACATACTATTACTGATAACATAAAATTTCAATTATATCTAATAAAAAAAATCACATTTTATTAAGAAATCGATTTTATAATAAATTATATATATAAATTTAAAATTAAATTAATAGATTCCTTCTATGTAAACACAATTCAATTCTTTCACAAACTATGTAACACCTATGATCAAATACGAATATGGGGAGTAAATAAAAAAGTTATCTCAAATTCCCATTAAGGGGTAAAATAATAATAATGAAATTTGATAGAGTAATTAATTAAATATATATATTTGAGAAATATTATATTGATATAAATTTGATTATTTGGAGAATATAATATTAAAATGAACAAAATTAGTTAAATGGAATGTTAATTGAACCTTACTTCATAAAATTATTTTTTTAAAAGGGTGACAATTGGAAAAAAATTTATATCATTTTTTGAATATGTGAAATCATAAGAAAATAATTCAGAACCATTATACTATAAAATAGGTGTGTGGAATTGAATGAAAATGTGGCACATTCCAAAGAATAACATAATTGAATAATATGTCAAGGTAATACACTATTAATATAAAATCATGGAAGATTATGGTAAACAACTATGTCATCCTACACAATATTTTTATAAAATAACAATTATTGTATAATATGGATTTTTAGAATAACCAATCTGGTCCGATTACATTATGACACATTAGTTATATACATTACCCACTATAATGAAATCATATAAAATTTAGGGAATAAATTTTTTTAATATGTTATATATACAAATATATAAGTAATATTAATATTAAAATTATTAATGATCAAAAAATATGAAGATTATCACATATAACGAATATTGTAAATCAATGAACAAATATATCTATATAGGTAAAAACCATTCAATATGGATAAGTATGTACATGGTTTTTTCTCATTTTATATATTTCAAACTAATATTTTGAAACCCCCAGATACCTTAAATGATGATAATTATGTTCTATAGAGTATATGAATCACATCACCATGCTTATATGTGATTGTAACATACCTAGAATTTTGGATATATTTAATTTTAATTAAATTAAATCTCTCCAATATTTTGTAGAACATGCAACCCCAAGTCTAACTAGACCATAAAACAGTTTACCATTATAACACAACAGTTAAATAAATGAGTGTAAATAGTAATAAATTAGTATTGAAAGTTATGTTTTATATAATTATAATATTAACTAAATTGATATCTAAATATTATAATTAAAATGGTAATAATTTTAATGAAAAGAATACATTTTTATAAAATAATTCATTTTAAAAAGAAAATATTTTTGTCCCTTTTTATGAATATATTTAAATCTTATTTGATGAAAGTTGTTTGTAATTTATTTAAAACAATAATATAAATTTGTAATAAAACATATAAATATTATTTTTTATTAAATTTTTTAGAATATTAAGGGAATATAATTTTTTTCATGAATAATAGAAAATTCTAATTTTATTATGAAGTTGAAGTTATATTAATGAATTTATAAAGAACCAAATTATTTTAATAAATTTTAAAAAATAATTACATAAATATATATATTATTCCATTTTATGTCATTATAGTAATTTTCATATAGACCTTCGATATAAAAAAAATATTAAAATCTTGATCATTAGTCTTTGAAAAAGTATTTTCTCATCTCATCTGCTAGATTTATTTTAAACTAAATTATGATTATTATGTTATTTCAAATAGTAAACATGTATTTTATGTTTGAAATGAAAATAATTAATATTATTTACTAATAGAAGCATAAATTTTAACTAAAACAAATTGTAAAGAATAATGAAAAAATAATGGAAATTAATGATAAAATGGGTTTAATGAGGTTAAACAAAGATGATATAGGTTAAAAATGACCTAAAACAAGTACACAAATCATTGTATGGAAATATCTTTTTGTTTTATATTCTATTATTGATAATGGCCAATTTTTGTTCCATGTAACATATGAAAAAACAAGACCAAACCTTCTTCATTTAAATAATTACAGTGACACCCACCTCTCTTTTAAAAGAACAACACATATCCTATTTATTTAACACTTCATAAAATATATGGTATTTTATCCAATAATTAGAAATCTTCCATAATTCCATCCCAAGATTCTATACCTTTTGTTTGGTTCATGTAGAAAACCCAAAACGAATTTTGGTTCAAACCAAAATAAGTTTTTAGAAAATGATTTAATGTTATTCAATGTGATTTTTTATTTTTTTTTCTTCAATGAATTCAAAAATTAATAAATCCTTCTTACATAAATATTAATTATCATATGTAAAGTGATATTTTATTATTCTATTCTCATGAAATATATTCATTGTCACACCCCGACCACAAAATGTATTTTAATTTTTTATTTCATAGATTTGGATATTTTCATTGTGGTTTGGGTGGGGGCTATTCTAAAACATTTGATGTTTGGTAAATTAGTTGGGTCTCAGGCCAGTGCACCTGCACCAAACTATTAGCTGTAACCATGTGGTCAGCCTAAGGGACAGTGCAATTTCTCAACATTTTATGTAAATATTATTTTATGAAAATAATATTTATTGAAATTTTAATAATATTAATAATATTATAATACTATTAATAAAAAATTTAATGATTATTATAATTATTATAATTAATTTTTATATATATAAATATAAGGGTAGTAATAAAAAAAATATAGTAAACCCTAGCATAACCCCCCCTTTCTATGTGTGGCCCACAGTTCCTCCCCGATTTTCTCTCCCACTTCCACAACCACCGAAGTTTCTCCCTCTTGTGTAGGTTACCTCCCCTCCACTGGTGGACATGCCACCACCTTGCACTACCCATTGTGTCGGACCACCAACCCTTGGATAACCTGACCCTAGTGGCATCCCTAATGGGTGTGGCCTTCCTCTAACTTCCCTCTCTGAAAAATATATATTCAGGAGTTCTCCATCTCTCCTCTCTGAACCCCTTATAGACACAACCCCTTCCCATGCGACTCTAATTCTCATGTGCGTGAATCCCCCTATGGAATCTACTTATTATTTTATATTGTTTCAAAATCTGAAATTCTCATTTAGCCAAACCTAGAAAATTGGGTTGATGTTTAACGATCTTTCTGGTGCTTTATAGGCTTGCAGATCATTCATGGGGTGTTTTTCTCTCTTCTATCGATGTTTCATTGCATTCACGCCCACTGAGGTTGTTGTTTTCATGTTCATCACTTTAATATTTCAAACCATTGGTGCTGTAGTAGTTTCAATTAATTTTTAAATGTGTTTACGAAATTATTATTCTTATGGATAGTTCATTGTAATGTTTTCTTGTTGGATGAATTTACTAAAAAAGGTTCTAATATTTTCTCTCTCTAAGATTATGTGTATACCAATACAATTTGATTTGATTAAATTAATTTATAGATTAAATGGATAAGTTAAATTATTTTGGTAGTATGTTCCTATAAAAATATTATTTAATTGTTTGTTTGGGTTGGCTTTACCTTTTTAAACAAGTTTGTATTCATAAAATGGTTTATTTGGTTAGTGTAATGTAATGGTTTTTCCCATGAAAATGTTGTTTGTGGAAAACTATATTTTCCATGCCATTGGACATAGACGCATCCATTGGTGCGTGGAATACACCCATAGATGATCATTTTAATGAAAATGGAATTAGATGTGGTTCATTTTTGAACATGGTATTTAAAAAGAAAATGTACTCATTATATTTTCATACCCTCTTTCTTTATTAGATTGTTATATGAATCTGCTAATGACTTGTGTGATTTTCATACTGTTTTGTGAAATGATGAGCTGTTAGGAGTTTTAAAATTTAAATCTATTACATATGTTTAAAGGCTCTTTTGGAATTTCCAATTTTGTTTTCAATGTTACATGTTGATATTGAGATAAAATTTGTTTTGGAGTAATGACCCATTTTGCATCAGATTCTTGAAAGTGACAGTGTGGATATTCTATTTTCTGTTTCTTTTTAATTTTTTATCGGTTATGTTAAATTTACTGGGTGTTTAAAGATATGATCATTTTTATCATTTTAATTATGTTGTGTATTTTTTCGTTTTTTTGAAATAAATACGGACTTGGTTTTTTTGGATTGGTCAATTGGTTTCTAAATTATGTTGGTTCCCATGTGTAATTTCAAAATGGTTGGTATAAAATAAATCTAAAAAGATTATGATAATATGGTAGGAAAATAGTCTTTCCCAACAAAATAAAACAAAAAATGGAATGGTTTCTGCCCTAATGAACTATGAACAAATTGAATAAACTGAACACGTAGATAAACAATAAATTATCATATAATAATACCCAACTATTCTATATAAAAATTTAATTGTACAAGAAAACTAAAACATTAATTAAAACAAATAGAACTAATATTTTACCAACTAAAACTTCACCTGACCTCAATGTTACCTCCAACCATTGTTTGATACTACTCCAACCAAGATAATCATAAAAATTAACCTGAACATTGTAGAGAATAAAAAAATCAACTCTGGTCTATCAAAACCGAGTAGTTTTAGTAGGGTTTGATCTAAACAAGTTCAGTAGGATGTCACCATAGAATATATGTGATTTCTTTCCAAAAACAATTGATTACAAATTTATTGAAATATAGTTATAAAAAAATTCACATTTAAACAAATAAATTCACTTTTCCCCTTTTGAAAAAACACTACACATAACACCTTTATATATACAACAAGTCTTCCTTTTCAAAACAATCTCCCATACCAATAAATAAAAAGACAAAGACAAGTTTTACTATAAATAAATATATAGTTCAAGCTATATGATGAATAAAACAGAGAGTAATAAATAATAAATAGTAATGTAACCATGGTATTTCATTAATATCCCTAATAATTCCCTGGAATTACTCAGTTCAGAACCACCTATATGCATATGGTGAAGCCCATTGGTCATTAACCATTGGTCTCCCTAAACTGGCCAATCAAGTGGTATATCCCACCTAGTATATTTACTATCTAAAAGGTACCAACTAGTCTAATTCGAGTTGGTAAAAACATTCACGGGATGAAAATAAAGACACCTAATAACTCATGTTATATTTAACTTCGAATATTATAATCCCCAACATACATGAGCCACCATACGCACCGCTACCACAATTTCCTAGTGAAAACATGAACACTAATCTATATGAACGATTTCAAAACTGATGTTATTGACCGTTCTGTCATGACACATCAAATTGATTATGTTTTTAAGGTTTATTTATAGTCTAGGGTAGACCCTAGGTCATCTCTCAAGGAGCGTTGGTAGGTTTAGAGTGTGCATTTTTAATAAAAATGACTAAGAGAAGGGGTGGTTTTGAAAAGAGTTTAAAACAACGACTTAGTTGAAATGGCTTAAAAATTGAGTGAGCAAGTGGATTTTGAAAAATATGAGATAAAAGGGTCGATGTGATTTCACTACACACATATCATGTTCATTGTTCATAGAGATTCATCTCAGGTTTAGAGTAATTCTTTTGGTTGGAGTTAATTGGAATCCCGATTAATTCCTAAGCTTTTATTTCAATGCTTTAAGGACCCAACCTTGACGTGACAATCGTATTGTCATGGTCTTGTACTTATGCATAGAATAAGAGCTTCCAAATCATATTTAAATCTCAATAAGGTGGGTAAGAAAAAAATTCTTGTGAGGTCCAATCGGAACAACACAATCCATGCACTCAAAACCTCACACCGATCGGTTAGAAATTAAGAGCATAACACTAACATGCATCAAATCAAGCATTAAAATCTGAAATAAAATAAGATACATGGAATTAAATGTTTAAAAACCCAAATTATTCCAAACAAGTAGCTAATGTATGCATCAGAACTCCCTTGACATGTGTGTAGCTCCCTCACAACGAACACCCATCTTTTAGCTCGACATCAGGAGGAGGAGGAAGCTCGTGTTGAACTCCTTCTTCATTGTTGATCCCACTAGGAGGATAGGGGCCTCCAGAACCTCCAAGGTGATTAGAAGACTCCTCTAGGACTCCAAATTAGCAGCACTTCACTCCTTGTCTGAACTTACAAATGAGGAGCCCAAGGTGCCTTTTTATAGGAAATGTGGGAGGTGGTTTTGGGCACACAGATTTCATCAATCCACATGCACGATGCGTTTTGGCCTTCAGACAGTCTTATATCACTTTGGAGAAAATAGAAAAGTTTTATCCCTACCTCTTGAATGTCTCCGCCGAACGTTTGGCACCATTTGGACAACTACATCTCAAGATAGTGATAAAATACAGAACACCGCATTTGACTTGGTCCAAATTCGGTGTCTTGGACAGATCAGTTCGGATGGGCCCCATAAAAGACGAATCGGGATTGGGTTCCTGAATATGAAATGTATCCTATTTAATTTTGGACTGGCCCAAAAACGTTCATCCCATTTGGATGCACGTATTGCGTGTAATATTCAAAAAAGTGGACAAATGTCCATGGATCCATGCAATTTTGGCCCATTTTTCTTTCACTTCATCAAAGGACCTCCAAATCGCCTCCACCTATATTGTAATTTTCAAAACAATTATCAATGACCTATTTAACACTGATAAAAACAAAATTATTGAATCAAACATGAAGCACAATTTGATAATATTTTTATAATTTTTAATACAAAATATGTTTAGCACAGCGCTGTAAGGGTGAAAATGAAACAGTGAATGTGGTGCGATCACACCCCCACACCTAAACATTTGCACACCTAGGCAAGGTCACATATCCAAATAATATGTTTAGCATTTGAGTAATTTTATTTAAAGTAAATTGATCAATGCACGAATCACACCAAGGAGTTCTTCCTAGTGAAAATAGAAAAAGATGTCTCATAAATCATATCATAGAGAAATTCAAAATGGTTCATGATACCCAATTGATAAAGGAATTCAGATGTAAAGAATGACACTAACTCTCCATGTGTGTGTGTGAAAACCATTCCATGCTATTCTTTCCACTTTCTATCCAATAAATATATGTTATTTTAACATTTTCATCTTAAATGATTTTTTCGCTGAACCTGTCCTACATCCTTTGCAATCATATTTCAAGACCCACTCATTTAAGAATTCCCAATAGTCAAACCATAAGCTCCTGGCCTGGATATCCCCATATGTTTCACATTTCATCACTCCCCTCATTTATAATTTTTTTTTGAAGTTTCAATTGGAACAAATCTCACACTCATCTCTCAATCCTTGTTTGATCTCCTTATGACACTAATTGCAGTTGTTATAACAAGATCAAAGGTTGAGGAGGAGTGGTTTTTGACCTTCCCAAGACACAACAATTTTTTTTTGAGGGCGTACAACAGTCGGACATTAGGTACACACACATAGGTCAATCTGGTATAGTAATGAAACAGATCGGATAAGGATCAAACGTATGGAAATATCATTTAAAGAGGAAAAATATTAACCCAACATATATTTACCTTATATTAAGTAAGAAATAATCAGACTTTGTGGATTGGTGAAAATTTTTTTGGAGATATTAGTGACACAGTTTTCCCAAAAACTACTCACACAATAGGCATCAATCATCGTAAAGGTTTCACATAGATATGACCATTTATATCATTGACAGAAAACCAATTCACTAAAAATCACTCCCTAATGTTAAATTCATAAAAATATTCTTTTTAGCCTTCGTTATGGTATTTTTACTTTCCCCATATTATGGTCGCCAAATCATGGAACATCGAAATTGTTGAAGGGGAAAAATGAAAATACCATAAAGAAGGCCAAAAAGATAAAACAAAAGGAGAAAACAATGAAATATCCAAACTAACCCAGGAATGTATCCACCCCCCACACCTAGAGAATACAGTGTCCTCATTGTAATAAAAGAGTATGTGGGAAGGAAGGATAAAACTTGGTGTGTGTTATTCATAGACCGCTTCTTGAACATGGAGTTCCTCCATTGGGGACTCCGGAATGGCATAATGGAAGTGCTTCAGCCGCTGGCCATTGACAGTGAAGTATTGCTTGGTGTCTTCATTTTGAACCTGGACAACACCAAATTGAGAGAAATTAGTAACAATGTAAGGTCCAAACCAACGAGAACGATGCTTACCAGGGTGCAACTTCAGCCTTGCATTGTAAAGGAGGACCTTCTGCCCGATGTGGAATTGACGATGAAGGATGAGACGGTCGTGGGAAGCCTTGGTTCGCTCCTTATAAATTCGGGAGTTCTCATATGAATCTCTTCTCATTTCCTGCAACTCCTGAATCTGCAACTTCCTTTGAATACCTACACCAGAAAGATTAGAATTACATTGTTTAATAGCCCAGTATGCCCGGTGCTCTACCTCAACAGGGAGGTGACAACTCTTCCCAAAAACTAGCCGATATGGTGACATGCCAATTGGAGTTTTGAATGCAGTACGGTAAGTCCATAATGAATCATTGAGTCTAAGACTCCAGTCTTTTCTATTTGGATGAACTGTTTTCTCAAGAATCTGTTTTACCTCTCTATTTGATACTTCGGCTTGACCATTTGTTTGTGGGTGATAAGAAGTAGACACTCGATGCCCAACCCCATACCAGCGCAAAAGAGATTGCATTGTGTGGTTGCAGAAATGAGAACCCTGATCACTGATGATAAACCTAGGTAATCCAAACCTATATAATATTTGGGTTCTCAAAAATTCCACAACTGTCTTGGAATCATCTATCCTCGTGGCTCACGCCTCGACCCACTTTGAAACATAATCCACTGCCAGAAGAATGTAAAGGATCCCAATTGAATTGGGGAATGGTCTCATAATGTCAATGCCCCAAACATAAAAAAATGTCATGGAATAGTAATGGTTGTTGGGGAATCTCATTTATTTTAGATACATTCCCTATTCTTTGACAGCAAGGACAAGATTTACAATATTCGTGGGAATCCGGAAACAATGTGGGCCAAAAGAGACCAGAATCTAAGACCTTGCGAGCAGTCCGTTGGGGACCAAAGTGGAACCCACAAGCAAGTGTGTGGAAGAACCTAAGGACAGATTGAAACTCACTATCGGGAACACAACGCCTAATAACTTGATCACTACATGTGCACAATAGGTAGGGGTCATCCCAAATGTACCAACGAGACTCATGTTTTAGACGGTCAACCTGGTTTTTGGTGAAATCAGCAGGAATTCAAGACGCTACCAAATAATTTACAATCTCAGCATACCAAAAAATAGAATCTTGCACTCGGTACAATTTCTCCTCAGGAAACAATTAATTTATGGGAATACAGGGGGATGAGTCAATGTCTGAGGATGGGAGAATCCTACTGATATGGTCAGCAACCACATTCTCTGCTCCTTTTTTATCCCTAATTTCTAGATCAAATTCCGGAAGGAGGAGCATCCAGTGAATGAGACGTGGTTTGGCTTCTGGTTTCTTTAGGAGATATTGGAGGGCTGCATGGTCTGAGAACACAATGACTTTGGACCCTATAAGGTATGACCTGAATTTATCCAAGTCAAACACAATGGAAAGAAATTATTTTTCAGTGGTGGTGTAGTTTTCTTGGGAAGGGTCCAAAGTACGTGAGGCATAGGCAATGACATGTGGAGCATGGTCGACCCTTTGTGATAAGACTACCCCAACAACATAGTTAGAGGCATCACACATGATCTCAAATGTTAAATCCCACCGAGGTGGTTGGATTACTGGGGGTGATGTGAGACTACATTTTAACTTATTGAAAGCTTCCTCACATTTTTTATCAGAATAATATTATTTTTCTTTTTGGAGTAATTGGGAGAGGGGGAGTGCAATTTTACTAAAGTCACGAATGAAACGACGATAAAATCCAGCATGACCTAGGAAAGACCGCACATCCCGAACATTTTTAGGGAATGGTAGAGAGGAAATGATATCTACTTTTGATTTTTCCACTTGGATACCTTCCCCAGAAATGACATGTCCCAAAACTATGCCTTGTCGCACCATAAAATGGCATTTCTCATAATTTAATACGAGATTCTTTTCAATACAGTGACGCAGGACAGAAGCAAGACTACACAAACATTCATCAAAAGAGGATCCATAAACTGTAAAATCATTAATGAAAACTTCCATGCAATTATCCAGGTAATTAGAAAAAATACTAACCATACATTGTTGGAAAGTACATGGAGCATTGCACAGACCAAATGGCATCCTTCTATAAGAAAATGTACCAAAGCGTCAAGTAAAGGTTGTCTTTTCCTAATCCTCCAGGGCAATATGGATCTGAAAGTATCCAGAATACCCATCAAGGAAACAGTAATGGGACTTCCCTGCTAGCCTCTCTAGCATCCGGTTAATGAATGGCAATGGGAAATGGTCCTTCCAAGTGTGTTGGTTTAGTCGGCGATAGTATATACAGACACGCCAACTATTCTGCACAGGAGTTGGAACCAATTCATTGTTTTCATTTTTAACTACAGTAAGGCAAGTTTTTTTAGGAACTACTTGAACCGGATGGACCCATTGGATATTAGAGATAGGTTAAATGATTCCAACAGCCAACAATTTTGTTACTTCTTTTTTAACAACATCAAGTAGGTTTTGGTTCAGTCGACATTGTGACTGCCTCACTGGTTTAGCCTCATCATTTAATAAAATATGATGTGTACAAATTGATGGGATAATTCCAGGAATGTCAGCAAGTTTCCATCCCAAAGCTTGTTTATACTCCCTCATAAGATCAAGCAGTCGCAATTCATGCTCAGAAGGGAGTGAACTAGCAATGATGACAGGAAACTTGTTTCCATTCTCAAGATATGAGTATTTTAAATCTTGAGGGAGTTGTTTCAGTTCCAATTCTGGGGGATTTTGGATTGACGGAAGTCTGTGTGATAGTGAGAAGTCACTGATCACATGTAACTTCTCAATGGTAACATTCTCATATGAGGAATGAGCTTTTAAAAGCTTAGCAGTATCATCGAGGGTCATGTGATCATCTGTGTTCAAGAAATCATCAACTAAAAAACATGCATGACATTTATCTAGACCGCTACAACAATCAATGCAAGATTTATTAACAAACATTTCAATCAATGAAGAAAACTCAAAAAGGGGATCAGGTGAATGAAAATAAGTTGTTTCATGGGAAGGGAGAACATCAATTGAATTGACAGAGAGAGAGGAGTGTTCTTATGAGGGGTGATTCATGGCATCAAGGATATTGAAGTGGACAGTATTACCACCAAACTCCATAGACAATGTACCATTATGGACATTAATTATGGTTTTGGCGGTTTTCAAGAAAGTTCTCCCCAATATAATTGGGGCATGTCCATTCATCCTATCATCTTCCATTTTAAGAACGTAAAAATCAACAGGAAAAATTAAATTATTCACCCTCACAAGAACATCCTCTAGCACACCAGAGGGGTATGCTGTACTCCGATTTTCTAGCTGAACGACAATACTAGTGGGCTTCAGTTCACCGACCTGCAATGAAGTGTAAATAGAGTGAGGCGTCACATTAATAGAAGCACCCAAATCAAGCATAGCATTGCAACATGAATACTCCCCAATGGTGCACAAAATCGAGAATATCCCAGGATCATTGCACTGGGTAAGAAGTGATGACTCTATCAATGCTGAAACATTCCTCCCCAGGCTCACCTTCTCATCACCACGAAGACTCCTTCGGTGTGTACACATCTCCTTCACAAACTTGGCATATCTTGGAATTTGCTTCACAACATCAATCAAAGGAATGTTAACCTGTACATTTTGAAATATTCCAAGATTTCTTTAACAAGTTAGGTTTCTTTTTGTTTCCTTGGTTGGGAAGCCCTTTGAGGAAATCGAAGAGTAATGGTTGGGATAGGTGGCTCATCAACAACCACAGTCTTTTCTTTGGAATGGCTTCTCTCAGGAAAAGGGTTTTATTCTCTTGGACCATTTTCAGAAGTTGGGATGGTAGTATCCTTTGGATGTGAGGACTCTAAGGGAGGGGTCATTTGGCTTTTGAGTTGTGTCCCACTCCTAAGGGTTATGGCACTAACATTTCCTTTATCCCTAGGGTTTACAACTTGTTGAGATGGTAGTTTACCCGACCCATGACTTTGGATTTCCCCCACCGAGTTGGAAAGCTGGCCTAGTTGGGTCCTTAGGTCTTGTATGGCTGCTTGGGTGGTTTTTTGGAATTGGATATTATTGGAGGCCATTTTCTTCATCATATCTTCTAGTCTAGGCTCGGTTTTTCGAGGGGGTGGTTGGAATGGCCTTTGGGGTGGTTGAGGATTTCTGGGTGGTGGTGGATGACTACTCTGACCCTGTTGGTTCCATTTCTATTGAGTTTGGTTTGAATACCCCCCTTTCCTATAGTCTTGGTTGTCCTTCCACCCTTGGTTGGATGGCTAGTATTGTTCTTGCCTAAAGGGTTGGTTAAAGGGGCGTCCTGGAAAAATTGCCTCACAACTCTCAGAAGTTTCTCTCAATTGAGGACATTGGTCAGAATAGTGGGTTTCATAAGAGCAGATTCCACAATGGATGGGAGGAGGAGATTGATATTTCCCTTGGTAGAGTGCAAGTTGTCGTAGAAGGGTACTTACCTCTTCAAACATCATGTCCACCTTCTTCTCGAACTCAGTACTTTTCCCCTCATGGACATCTCGAATGGGAACACTGGACCATGTACCGAAGTGTTGAGTGTTTTGTGCCATGTTCTTAATGAGGGTTCTTGAAGCAATTGGGGTCTTATATACCAATGCACCACCTGCAGTAGCATCAATCATATTTCGATCAATAGGAATCAAACCTTCATTAAAATATTGAATTAAAAGTTGATCAATTATATGGTGGTGTGGGAAACTTGAACATAACCTTTTAAAGCATTCCCAATATTCATGTAATGTTTCCCCTTGAGATTGTCTTATACCACATATTTCTTTCCTTATAGTTGCAGTTCGAGAGGCTGGGACGTATTTTTCAAGAAAAAGGCGTTTCATGTCTGCCCAGCCCCTAATTGGTGAATTGACTTAGTATAACCAATCTTTTGCAGTGTCATCTAATGAAAATGGGAATTCCATAAGCTTCACTTGTTCTTCATCCACATTAGCAGGTTTTAAGGTTGAACACACAGTATGAAATTCTTTTAAGTGCTTATGAGGATCTTCTCCAGGCAGTCCATGAAATCCTGGTAATAAATGAATTAAACCAGATTTTAGTTCAAAATTGGGTGCCTCGCCTTGTAATTGAATGTAAGTGGGTAGGATATCAACATCAGGTGAGGTTAGTTCTTTTTGTGTTCTATTATTTTAATCCATGATACACAAGTTATGTTCAATTTTAACTTTGGTTTCAGATGAAGAATAAGGATCAAGAAGAATTTTAAGATTTGATGTCTCCTCCTTCAAAGTGTGGTCTTGTATGTCTCAGTTTTGTTGATGTAGGATCCTCTCCGGTTAGGGATAGAAAGTTTGTAGGTCTCCCGGAGTAGAATGCGTCATAAAAAGAACCTACATAATAAATAAATTAGAACAAAAAAACAAATGCAAAGGTAGAAGATAAAACAAACAAATATTCACAAAAATTACAAAAATTTTATCAAAAACACGCACAAAAACCCATAGCGCTCCCCAGCAACGGTGCCAAAATTTGATCGTGATATCGTGACACGTCAAATTGATTATGTTTTTAAGGTTTATGTATAGTCTAGGGTATACCCTAGGTCATATCTCAAGGAGAGTTGGTAGGTTTAGAGTGTGTATTTTTAATAAAAATGACTAGGAGAGGGGGTGGTTTTGAAAAGAGTTTAAAACAATGGCTTAGTTGAAATGGCTTAAAAATTGAGTGACCAAGTGGATTTTGAAAAATATGAGATAAAAGGGTCGATGTGATTTCACTACACACATATAATGTTCATTGTTAATAGAGATTCATCTCAGGTTTAGAGTAATTCTTTGGTTGGAGTTAATTGGAATCCCGATTAATTCCTAAGCTATTATTTCAATGCTTTAAGGACCCAACCTTGAAGTGACAATCGTATTGTCATGGTCCTGTACATACGCATGGAATAATATCTTCCAAATCATATTTAAATCTCAATAAGGTGGGTATGAAAAGGATTCTTGTGATGTCCAATCAGAACAACACAAGTCACGCACTCAAAACCTCACACCGATCGGTTAGAAATTAATAGCATAACACTCACATGCATCAAATCAAGAATTCAAATCTGAAAAAAATAAGATACATGGAATGAAATGTTTAAACACCCAAATCACTCTAATCCAGAAGCTAATGTATGCATCGGAACTCCCTTGACATGTGTGTAGCTCCCTCACAACGAACACCCAACTTTTGGATCGACATCGAGAGGAGGAGGAAGCTCGTGTTGAACTCCTTCATCATTGTTGATCCCACTATGAGGATAGGGGCCTCCAGAACCTCAAAGGTGATTAGGAGACTCCTATAGGACTCCAAATTGGCATCACATCACTCCTTGGCCGAACTTACGAATGAGGAACCCAAGGTTCCCTTTTATAGGAAATGTGGGAGGTGGTTTTGGGCACACAGATTTCATCAATCCATTTGAACGATGTGTTTCGGCCTTTAGACAGTCTTATATCACTTTGGAGAAAATAGAAACGTTGTATCCCTACCTCTTGACTGTCTTCACCGAATGATTGGCACATTTTGGACAAAGAAAACTCATGATATTGATAAAATACAGAACACCGCATTTGACATGGTCCAAATTCGGTGTCTTGGACAGATCAGTTCGGATGGGCCCCATAAAAGCCGAATCATGATTGGGTTCTTTAATATGAAATGTAGCCTATATAATTTTGGACAGTCCCAAAACATGTCAGCCCATTTTCATGCACGGATTTCGTGTAATATTCAAAATAATGGACAAATGTCCATGGATCCATGCAATTTTGGCCCATTTTTCTTTCACTTCATCAAGGGCCCTCCAAATCACCTCCACCTAAATTGTAATTTTAAAAACAATTATCATTGCCATATTTAACAGTGATAAATACAAAATTATTGAATCAAACATGAAGGAAAATTTTATAATATTTTTATAATTTTTAATACAAAATATGTCTAGCACAGTTGTGTAAGGGTAAAAATGAAACAATGATTCATGGTACGATCAGTGATCCAGTGTCACGTTGTGATCGTACATGGAGGAGTTACCCATGTGGAGTCCAGGTGAACTATTTATGGCCCTCTTATTGTTATTAATTACTTGGGGAATGGCTCACTACCATGTCTCTTAGTAAGGAATAGACCCTAGTTCTTCATTCTAGTGGTTTAGTATATGTTGTGCTTCATTTTCTCTTTAGTGGGTTTAAGAGTGTTTTGAAATTGAAAATGGATTTTTAAAAAAGAGTGTTTCCCATAAATGGTAATTAATTGGTAAAGTGGGTTTCTAAATTAAAATATTTTTTTATTTGATAATTTTCTAAATGGTCGAATTTTGAAATGAAATGGGTTGAGCACAATATTGTGTTCTACATATGAATGTGTTCCCAAGTGTGGTTTAGTATGGAAAGCGCATGATGGATTGTAAGGAAGAATGTGGATGAATAAATGTTAAATGGTTCATTGTATTAATTTTGTATTTATTTGAATCCAATGGAATGTCAATGTTTTTCAAAATGTGATATTGAATGATAAAATGATTTTTGGAAATTTTATTTTGTTTTAATAGTTTGTTTTTGTATTTGGAAATGTTTCATTTGAAGAAGGTAGTTATGAAATATAAATGAAAATGGTGTCATTTGAAATACTGTTTTCTTGGTTTTTATTTTATTTGTTTTGTTTTTGATCTGGTAATTTTGGCATAGATGATTATTTTTATTGTAATTCGATTTGATGGTTGTTTGGGTTTGTGTTATTCATGCTATTTAGAAAATGTCACAAATAAGGGTTTCTAATATTTATAAAGAGTCATTCCCAGTTTTTTATTCTTCCAAAATGTTACCTTACCTTCATGGTGATCGATTTCCATTAGATATAGTGAGCTGTCAGGAAGAAGACTAGTGTGCCTTTAAGGATTTTGGAACTCCCAAAGATATTAGGGTGTGGCATATATCGTGTTCTAGAGGTCAATACTTGTAATAATAAGGGTTTTTTCTCACAATATTTTAAATTAGAGATTATGTGTGTGTGTTTTATGTCTTCCTTCATCTGATGGTTCATACTATGGAAGGAGAAGATGATGAAAATGGACGAGCTTGTGGGTATTGATAAAATACAGTGGTCATTGAAGTCCTACATTTAACAATATAAGAAAATGGATTCATTTTTTTCTGTGGTAGAATCATTACAATTATTGTAGACATCTATCTTACTTTGGTGAATTCACCTTGAGGTCAAGGATAATTGTAAAGACCCGCAAATTTCAAGGAAATTTTTTTCTTAATTTTCTTTGGAATTTTACAAGAGCGCAGCTTCAGACGGCACCTGATTCTGAGGCCCGGTGTGCCCGGAATCAATTTCCGAAGATTGGCTCGGGTCTGTTCAGTGAACGGACGAGCGAGTTTTTCTATCTTTTGAACCGGTGACCGGAATCTAATTCTGAGGGCACCGATGAAATCGCAGCGCCGGTATTTGCTTAGAAACGCCTCTTCCGGAGTTGCGTTTGCTCAGACGTGGTTTTTAAATTTTGGGGCTTTAAGTCAGAAATAAAATAAAATTTGTGCGACAACTTTATTTTATTTCACTTAAGCTGCTTGGAAGTCAGTTGGAAGCCACTTGAACTGAGTTAAAGCAGATAGGGTGCTATCCGGAAATATCCTACCCTCATGGTAGGATATTTGTGAGGCAGGGCCCGCACGAGCCCCGCCGTTTCTTTCGCTAAGTAACGCACCCGCGAAAACCCGTCAAAGTTACTGAAAAGTCAACCGACGCGTTTTCCTTAATTCTTAATAGACCATTTAATTGGGTGGTCTATTTCGTGAATTAAATGGGTTGTTTCATTCGTTGAATTAATTCAACGAATTTAATGGGTCGTTACTTACGCGTTTGCGTTCGTTGGCAAATTAATAAAATAGAAAAACTTGTCTATTTTGGAGGATCCTCCTGTTGTGCGAATCCTCTGAGTCTCCACCCTCCCCGCGAAGAACGCGAAGAACGCGAAGAACGCGAAGAACGCCGGAACCGGAATTCGACGACGCACACCGTGAACTGCGACGTCGACGAGCTCTACCTGCGACGTTCTTCGGCGACGCCTCTTCTTCCGCGACCGATCCTCATTCGGCAACTAAGGTGAGAAACGGATCGTTTAATTCTTCCTTTTTAATTTCAATAACAACGGATTTAATTAATTAAATCCATTTGTTCTAGATCCGGAGATCGTCGGCGCGACGCTTTTCCCGCGGTGCGACGAACGTCTATTCCGCGAACGACGTGACGATCCCCTCCTTTCGCGACGAGCGATTCCGCGACGACCTCACGTCCGACGACGACAAGGTAAGGGATGTTGGAATATTTTTTTATTCCCCGTGTTTATTCTTTTAAAATAAAGAACCTGATCTTCGAACAATTTTAATTTAATTAAAATTGTTGTTGATTACTTTCTTTTCCTCCCGTTGTTTATGACTAACGCGGAGGGTGCGGATCTAACGAACAAGACCCGGCAACCCTCCGCCGATCTTTTGTTGTGCGGATTTGGCGGACGACGACGAACCGTGCGGCAAGGGCGATCCGTTGATCCCACAGTGAAGATCGGCCCCCGGGAGGAGCAACGGCGCAGACGGGAGGCAAAACGGGCCACCGGAGCAACTCCGGCGGCCCGCGGAAGGCGGCGGCGGCGCCGGCGGCCGGAGGCGGCGACGCCCGGCGCGCCGCCGTGGAGGAGATCCGCCGCGGCTGAAGCCGCGGCGGCGGCGGCCGGTTCCGCGGCCGCGCGGAACCGGGGAGGGACGCGGCGGCCCGGCCGCGTCCGCATGACAGGCGGCCCCCCGTGGGGCCGCGTTGCACCTAAGCCGCGGGTCAAACCTGCGGCGCCCCCTTCGGCCGCTCGGCCGAAGCCGAGCCGGCCGGTCCGGTCGGCCGGGCCGCGCCCAGGCCGGACCGGACCCGGCCTAGCCGGGTCTGGACGGGTCGGGCCGACCCGGTTCGGGTCGACCCGGTTCGGCCGACCCAGGGGTGGTTCGGGCCGGGTCGCCCCGGGCCCAGAACCCCCGTTTTCGGGCCTTCTTCGGTCTTTTGCCAATATCTTGGGCCTGAGACCTCCGATTGACGAACCATCAGCGGCTACGCGATCCTTGGATCGATACGGTCGTTTCGGTATATTATACTCAAGGTTTCGGAAGACTTTGGGTTCGGCCGGGTTGGTTCGTACACGAAACCAACCGGGCCCTCGGAGCGGAAACGCTCATAACATGAGCTACGGACGTCCGATCGACGTACCGTCAGCTGTGGTAGTTTCCTCTAAGTGAGACGGAACTTTTGGCATACTCCGCCCGAGGATCGGATACAGGAGGAGTACGGTCGGGTTGGATTTGCCCTAGAAACCAACCGGGCCCCTAGGACGAAAATGCCAATAACTCTCAGACCGGGCGTCCGATTGACGCGCCGTCTGTTGCGTTGAGATCCTGTTGTCGATACGGAACTTTTGGATACATCAACATCGGACTACGTGTCAGTTGATGTCTCAGCCTCTCGGCTCGTGGAGCGGACCCTCATAAACGAGCTCGCTGTGTGCGGGAACCCTAGCGCTGGCTGTGACTTCGACGACAGAGCAGAGATCCTCCGTGGACTGCGACGACGGCAGAGCAGAGATCCTCCGTGGACTGCGACGACGGCAGAGCAGAGATCCTTCGTGGACTGCGGCGACGACTGTGTAGAGATCCTCAGTGGACTGCATCGACTACTGCACTCAGCGATCCTACGTGGATCAGTGCTACAGGTTCTGTGTGAGCCCGATCCTATGTGGGTCCTAACTACCGGTTCTGTGTGAGCCACTGCCTACAGGTTCTGTGTGAGCCCGATCCTGTGTGGGTCTTTTGCGGGGGTTAGTACCTATCGATCCTTCGTGGGTCCGACGACTTAGATGGATCAGTGATCATCTTTGACGTCATCTGAAAAAGTATACCTGGTTGAGCTGAATCTTATGTTACTCTCCTTTGTGGTTTGTGTTGAACTATCCTTTGTGGATTTACTGTTTACTCTCCTTGTGGATTTGAGTCTTGCTTTCCTGCGTGGATTGAGTTGTTCTTGAGCTCGTGAGTAGAGCTAGAATTGGGGACTTAGGTATATGTATGGGCATAAACCTAAGTCGAGTCAGATGTTACTTCGTGATTGCATCTTTCTTTTGTGCTATATCCTTTGTGGATTTCGGGAGACCTTCGGGGGTCTCGAGGTCCGTACTGAGTAGCTTATACTCACCCCTGCACGGGCTATGCCCGCACCTTGTTGTGTTGGATGCAGACGACGGACAGCGCTGATCTCGGTTGGGGCGTGGAGCAGGACGGTACCTGGAGGTGGACCACTGGGCGGGACGTGCTCGGAGCAGACGTGGGACCCGAGGAGCCTGGAGGCTATCTGTACCCACCCTTCAGGTGGGATTGCCAGTGGACGACACGAGGCCGCCGTCTTTTCTTCTGTTGTTGTTCTTTACTTTTTCAGTTGTACTTTCAGTTGGGCTTGTATTCCGGCCCCCTTTACTTTTCTGCACTTGTAGTTACTTTCCGCTTGCTGACTCTGTGGTGGTTGTTACTTATAAAGGCAATGCCTTCCCTGTTTACCGGGATTTTATGCCTTGGTGCTAGTCGCCAGCCCCAGGCCTATGGAAGGCGGGCTTGGGGTAGTCACGGCACGGACCCCGAGGTCGGGTCGTGACAAATTGGTATCAGAGGTGGTCGGTTCTACCGCAGACTCTGATCGTCTTTTCATTCTATATGAAGCAATAGTGTTTAGTGTATTGAGTGTGGTTATCAGTTCAGGGTGCCCAGTGTTGGTGCGGCGGCCGACGTATCCGTACACCAGGACCCTGACTCCTAATTTCCGACTTAATGCATGAAAACATTGATTGCGTGTGTGTTTCAAGTTTTCTTCGTGATTACTTGTGTCAGCTCACCGGGTATACTGATCTGCTTTATGAAAGTCTCAGGTTTTCCTTGTGATTACTTGTGCCAGCTCACCAGGTATACTGTTCTGACTGTGGTGCTCTTGTTCTCCTTTTCAGGATGGCCCCGCGACGACAGCCAGCTAGGGTTCCGAGTGTAGGGCGCGACGGCAGCCCACCGAGCGACGAGGCCTCGGTGCAGGGCCCTTTGCCAGCAGTGGCACCGGCAGTAGCTTTACCCGCCGAGCCACCGATGCTGCTAGTACCAGACGCTGACGATGCACGTCGCCTCAGGGCACTGCTTGAGTTTCAGAGCCAGCGACCGCCCAGGTTTCGCGGTGAGGCGGACCCCCAGGCCGCCGAGGACTAGCTAGAGGCGGTGGTGCGGATCTTTAGGCTAGTGAGGACACCAGCAGATCTCATGGTGATTCTCGCGGCGAGCCTCCTGCAGGCGGCGACAGGACGATGGTGGAGCTTGATGCTCCAGGTTCACGATGAGGCATCCTTGCTCTGGACGGACTTCGAGAGCCTCTTCCGCTCTGAGTTCGTCCCGGCCACCCTCTGAGCGGTGCGCATCCAGGAGCTTCTCCAGCTGCGCCAGGGCAGCATGACGGTCGCTCAGTACGCGGCGAGGTTCACTGACCTATCTCGCTACTCGACCGACATGGTACGTGACCCCTTCTTCCGGGCCCGGACCTTCGAGCAGGGCTTGCGACAGGAGATTCGGGCGTCGCTGATCTCCCTCAGCATTCCGACCCAGGCGGGAGTGCTGGAGCGAGCCCTCCTGATCGAGAGCTTCCTGGCAGAGCCTTCTTCAGCGGTGAGACCTAGCGCAGGGCAGCAGGTAGCTGAGTCTTCGGCAGCAGGTAGCCGACGGATGACTCTCGGGTCCAGGCAGACCAGACCCCCACGCAGACGGCCTCAGGGCACCGGCTCAGCAGTGCGGGGCACACAGCGGAGTGCCAGCCTTCCGAGAGGCAGGCTGTGCTACTCCTCCGGCGGGCAGGGTCACATGGCTCGTGACTGCCCGACTCGCTGATCAGAGGAGCAGCAGACGGTGGAGGGGTCACCCAGGCAGAGGCAGAGGGTCGACCGTGGCGGTCCGCAGGGAGGAGGCGGACGTGGCAGAGGAGGTGGCCGAGCAGCGGGTGGTGGGCGACGCTTCCAGGCTCTACCCCCACCACCACCAGGAGGGCCACCTCGACCACAGGGAGCTGGCGGGCAGGGACAGGCCCAGCTCCAGGCAGTGGAGGCCTACGACCCCGACATGCCCGAGATGATTCGAGGTACGATCTGTGTCTATTCCACCCTTGCTGCAGTACTTATAGACACAGGAGCGAGTCACTCTTTCATAACCTCTACCCTTGTTCGGAGCTCGGAGATTCCGACTGAGTCGTTGGCTCGATCCTTACGGCTAGAGACTCCTACGGGAGCAGACTCGACGATTACGCACTGGTGCCGGCAGTGTGAGCTTACTCTAGGAGGCGAGAGCTTCGGCTGGGATCTCCTTGTAGAGGCGTCGAGGCCTTACGACGTCATCTTGGGCATGGATTGGCTATCCACGGTTCATGCCCAGATCGACTGTTTTAGGCGCAAGGTGCGATGTGTTCGCACCGACGGGAGCAGGTTTACCTTCACCGGCGAGAAGGGATCCTTTGCAGCACAGGATGGACTTCCGCGGAGGAGAGTGCAGCCCATCTCTCATCATTTGGCTAGCCTCATCCTAGGAGCAGTGGACATGCGGAGTCCAGTTTTTCCTGCAGTGGTGGACCAGTACGTGGACGTCTTTCCCGACGACGTTCCAGGGCTACCTCCTCGTAGAGAGGTAGACTTTTACATCGACTTGTACCCCGGGACAGCCCCGATATCTACTCCAGCATATCGGATGGCCCCCGCCGAGCTTCGGGAGCTGCGGGTACAATTGGAGGACTTGCAGAGCAAGGGGTTTATCCGACCCAGTGTTTCACCCTGGGCTTCCCCAATTTTGTTCGCCAAGAAGGCGGACGGGAGCTTGCGACTGTGTGTCGACTATCGTCGCCTGAACCAGGTGACAGTGAGTAACAAGTATCCGCTGCCACGGATTGATGACCTCTTCGATCAGCTCAAGGGAGCGCGGTGGTTCTCGAAGATAGACCTCCAGTCAGGCTATCATCAGCTTAGAGTTCGAGACGAGGACGTGCAGAATATGGCCTTCAGGTGTCGGTATGGCCATTATGAGTTCTTGGTTATGCCGTTCGGCGTAACCAATGCTCCAGCAGTGTTCATGAGCCTCATGAACAGGATCTTCCAGCCATACCTCGACCGATTTGTCGTGGTCTTCATTGACGACATTTTGGTATACTCGACGACTGAGGAGGAGCATGCCTACCACCTGCGAGTTGTGCTAGACACACTCCGAGAGCACCAGCTTTATGGCAAGCTCTCAAAGTGCCAGTTCTGGTTACGTGAGGTCCACTTCTTGGGGCACGTCATCTCTGAGGCGGGAGTTGCAGTGGATCCCGTGAAGATCGAGGCAGTGCCAGCTTGGGAGCCACCCAGGAGCGTGACGGAGGTGCGGAGCTTCTTGGGCCTAGCCGGATACTATCGGAGATTCGTGCCAGACTTCTCCAGAGTTGCGGCACCACTCTCAGCGTTGACGAAGAAGGGGAAACCCTTTGTGTGGTCAGACAGATGTCAGCAGAGCTTCCAGGAGCTGAGGCAGAGGTTGACCAGCGCACCTATCTTGAGGTTGCCTGAGGAGGGAGTTGGATACGTAGTTTACTGCGACGCATCAGGGACTGGACTCGGGTGCATCCTGATGCAGGAGCGGGCCGTGATCGCCTACAGATCACGTCAGTTGAGGCCGCATGAGCAGAACTACGCCACTCATGACCTGGAGTTAGAAGAAGTGGTCTTCGCTCTGAAGACTTGGCGGCACTATCTAATGGGCGAGCGCTTCACAGTCTTTTCTGACCACCAGAGTCTCAGGTATATATTCTCTCAGAAGGACCTGAACCTGAGACAGCGGAGATGGCTTGAGTTCCTCCAGGACTATGACTTTGAGATAGTCTATACTCCTCGGAAGGGGAACGTGGTAGCCGATTCCCTCAGCAGGAGGACGGGCATTCAGCTACTTGAGGAGGCGACGGAGCAGCTAGCCTCCTTACAGATATCCTTCATGGATAGAGACGGAGCAGCCTTTCTTTAGTCTCTCACAGTCTCTCCTCCACTTCCACAGCGGGTCAGAGAGGCTCAGTGTGGGGACGCTGACTGTGAGACCCGGCGTGCACTGATATCCTCAGGTCAGGCGCCTGATGGTTTCTCCCTTGGAGCAGAGCACGACATCCTTTTCAGAGGACGTACCTTCGTACCAGTCGCTTTACGAGAGGAGGTGCTGAGAGAGTTTCACACTTCTCCCTTGGCGGTGCATCCCGGAGTGGCGAAGATGTACCAGGATCTCAGACGACAGCACTGGTGGCCGGGCATGAAGAAAGCTGTGGCAGAGTTCGTTTCACGATGCCTCACCTGCCAGCAGGTGAAGGCAGAGCATCAGGTACCAGCAGGCTTGGTACAACCCTTGGAGGTCCCGGAGTGGAAGTGGGATGGCTTATCTATGGACTACGTGACTGGACTTCCACGCACTTCCAGAGGTCACGAATCCATTTGGGTGATTGTCGACCGACTCACCATGTCGGCACACTTCTTACCCATCAGAGAGCAGGGCTCAGGGGAGAGCTTGGGACGTCTTTACGTCCTGGAGATCGTATGGCTTCACGGTGTGCCATCTTCTATCGTCTCCGATCGAGATGCTCGTTTCACTTCCCGGCTTTGGAAGGGGTTGCAGGAGGCGTTCGGGACGCGGCTCAATCTGAGCACAGCCTTCCACCCTCAGACGGATGGTCAGATGGAGAGGACCATACAGACACTCGAGGACATGCTCCGTGCATGTGTTCTCGACTTTGGTCGCAGCTGGGAGGACCACCTACCCTTGGTGGAGTTCGCGTACAACAACAGCTACCACTCCACCATCGGGATGGCACCATACGAGGCGTTGTACGGCAGACCCTGCAGATCACCGTTGTGCTGGAAAGACCCTGGGGAGTCAGCACTCGTGGGACCAGAGATGGTTCGAGCCACGACAGAGAAGGTCCAGATCATCCAGGAGAGGATGAGGATAGCTCAGAGCCGGCAGAAGTCATATGCTGACAGGAGGCGGAGGCCACTAGAGTTCGAGGATGGCGACCACGTCTTTTTGCGTGTCTCACCTCGACGTGGTTTACGGAGATTTGGCCGAGGTGGCAAGTTGTCTCCACGCTTCATCAGGCCTTTCCAGGTCCTCAGCAGGATAGGAGAGGTGTCTTATCGCCTGGTTCTACCACCTCAGTTGCACCGGGTGCAAGACGTCTTTCACGTGTCTCAGCTGAGGAGATACGTGCACGACCCGACGCACATCATCGACTTTGGGGAGCTGGACGTGGACGATGGGGCGACTTTTTCGGAGGTCCCAGTGGAGATCGAGGATCGACAGGAGCGGGTCCTACGTGGGCGGTCGATTCCTCTTGTGCGCGTCAGATGGCAGCATGGGAACCTCCAGGAGAGCACTTGGGAGCGGGAGGCTCAGATGCGTGCTCAGTACCCCCATTTGTTCCCCTAGTTTTTGATGTATCTTTACGGGGACGTAAAGCCCTGAGGTGGGAGTAATGTAAAGACCCGCAAATTTCAAGGAAATTTTTTTCTTAATTTTCTTTGGAATTTTACAAGAGTGCAGCTTCAGACGGCACCTGATTCCGAGGCCCGGTGTGCCCGGAATCAATTTCCGAAGTTTGGCTTGGGTACGTTCAGTGAACGGACGAGCGGGTTTTTCTATCTTTTGAACCGGTGCCCGGAATCGAATTCTGAGGGCACTGATAAAATCACAGCGCCGGTATTTGCTTAGAAACGCCTCTTCCGGAGTTGCGTTTGCTCAGACGTGGTTTTTAAATTTTGGGGCTTTAAGTCAGAAATAAAATAAAATTTGTGCGACAACTTTATTTTATTTCACTTAAGCTACTTGGAAGTCACTTGGAAGCCACTTGAACTGAGTTAAAGCGGATAGGGTGCTATCCGGAAATATCCTACCCTCTTGGTAGGATATTTGTGAGGCAGGGCCCGCACGAGCCCCGCCGTTTCTTTCGCTAAGTAACGCACCCGCGAAAACCTGTCAAAGTAACTGAAAAGTCAACCGACGCGTTTTCCTTAATTCTTAACAGTCCATTTAATTGGGCGGTTTATTTCGTGAATTAAATGGGCTGTTTCATTCGTTGAATTAATTCAACGAATTTAATGGGTCGTTACTTACGCGTTTGCGTTCGTTGGCAAATTAATAAAATAGACAAACTTGTCTATTTTGGAGGATCCTCCTGTTGTGCGAATCCTATGAGCCTCCACCCTCCCCGTGAAGAACGCGAAGAACGCGAAGAACGCGAAGAACGTGAAGAACTCGAAGAACGCCGGAACCGGAATTCGACGACGCACACCATGATCTGCGACGTCGACGAGCTCTACCCGCGACATTCTTCGGCGACGCCTCTTCTTCCGCGACCGATCCTCGTTCGGAAACTAAGGTGAGAAACAGATCATTTAATTCTCCCTTTTTAATTTCAATAACAACGGATTTAATTAATTAAATCCGTTTGTTCTAGATCCGGAGATCGTCGGCGCGACGCTTTTCCCGCGGTGCGACGAACGTCTCTTCCGCGAACGACGTGACGATCCCCTCCTTTCGCGACGAGCGATTCCGCGACGACCTCACGTCCGACGACGACAAGGTAAGGGATGTTGGAATATTTTTTTATTCCCCGTGTTTATTCTTTTAAAATAAAGAACCTGATCTTCGAACAATTTTAATTTAATTAAAATTGTTGTTGATTACTTTCTTTTCCTCCCGTTGTTTATGACTAACGCGGAGGGTGCGGATCTAACGAACAAGACCCGGCAACCCTCCGCCGATCTTTTGTTGTGCGGATTTGGTGGACGACGACGAACCGTGCGACAAGGGCGATCCGTTGATCCCGCAGTGAAGATCGGCCCTCGGGAGGTGCAACGGTGCAGACGGGAGGCAAAACGGGCCACCGGAGCAACTCCGGCAGCCCGCGGAAGGCGGCGGCGCCCGGCGCGCCGCCGTAAAGGAGATCCGCCGCGGCGGCCCGGCCGCGTCCGCGTGACAGGCGGCCCCCCGCGGGGCCGCGTTCCACCTAAGCCGCGGGTCAAACCCGCGACGCCCCCTTCGGCCGCTCGGCCGAAGCCGAGCCGGCCGGTCCGGTCGGCCGGGCCGCGCCCAGGACGGACCGGACCCGGCCTCGCCGGGTCGGGCCGGGTCGCCCCGGGCCCAGAACCCCCGTTTTCGGGCCTTCTTCGGCCTTTTGCCCATATCTTGGGCCTGAGACCACCGATTGACGAACCGTCAGTGGCTACGCGATCCTTGGATCGATACGGTCGTTTCGGTATATTATACTCAAGGTTTCGGAAGACTTTGGGTTCGGCAGGGTTGGTTCGTACACGAAACCAACCGGGCCCTCGGAGCGGAAACGCTCATAACTTGAGCTACGGACGTCCGATCGACGTACCGTCAGCTGTGGTAGTTTCGTCTAAGTGAGACGGAACTTTTGGCATACTCCGCCCGAGGATCGGATACATGCGGAGTACGGTCGGGTTGGTTTTGCCCTAGAAACCAACCGGGCCCCTGGGACGAAAATGCCAATAACTCTCAGACCGGGCGTCCGATTGACGCGCCGTCTGTTACGTTGAGATCCTGTTGTCGATACGGAACTTTTGGATACATCAACTTCGGACTACGTGTCAGTTGATTTATCAGCCTCTCGGCTCGTGGAGCGGACCCTCCTAAACGACCTCGCTGTGTGCGGGAACCCTAGCGCTGGCTGTGACTTCGACGACAGAGCAGAGATCCTCTGTGGACTGCGACGACGGCAGAGCAGAGATCCTCAGTGGACTGCGACGACGGCAGAGCAGAGATCCTTTGTGGACTGCGGCGACGACTGTGCAGAGATCCTCAGTGGACTGCGTCGACTACTGCACTCAGCGATCCTACGTGGATCATTGCTACAGGTTCTGTGTGAGCCCGATCCTATGTGGGTCCTTACTACCGGTTCTGTGTGAGCCACTGCCTACAGGTTCTGTGTGAGCCCGATCCTGTGTGGGTCTTTTGCGGGGGTTAGTACCTATCGATCCTTCGTGGGTCCGACGACTTAGATAGATCAGTGATAATCTTTGACGTCATCTGAAAAAGTATACCTGGTTGAGCTGAATCTTATGTTACTCTCCTTTGTGGTTTGTGTTGAACTATCCTTTGTGGATTTATTGTTTACTCTCCTTGTGGATTTGAGTCTTGCTTTCCTGCGTGGATTTAGTTGTTCTTGAGCTCGTGAGTAGAGCTAGAATTGGGGACTTAGGTATATGTATGGGCATATACCTAAGTCGAGTCAGATGTTACTTCGTGATTGCATCTTTCTTTTGTGCTATATCCTTTGTGGATTTCGGGAGACCTTCGGGGGTCTCGAGGTCCTTAGTGAGTAGCTTATACTCACCCCTGCACGGGCTATGCCCGCACCTTGTTGTGTTGGATGCAGACGACTGACAGTGCTGATCTCAGTTAGGGCGTGGAGCAGGACGGTACATGGAGGTGGACCACTGGGCGGGACGTGCTCGGAGCGGACGTGGGACCCGAGGAGCCTGGAGGCTATCTGTACCCACCCTTCAGGTGGGATTGCCAGTGGACGACACGAGGCCGCCGTCTTTTCTTCAGTTGCTGTTCTTTACTTTTTCAGTTGTACTTTCAGTTGGGCTTGTATTCCGGCCCCCATTACTTTTCTGCACTTGTAGTTACTTTCCGCTTGCTGACTCTGTGGTGGTTGTTACTTATAAAGGCAATGCCTTCCCTGTTTACCGGGATTTTACGCCTTGGTGCTAGTCGCCAGCCCCTGGCCTATGGAAGGCGGGCTTGGGGTAGTCACGGCACGGGCCCTGAGGTCGGGTCGTGACAATAATGTCCTCCCCTCAAATGATTTTTTTATTGATAAGTTGTTGGATAAAGAGTTTCTTGATGAGTTGGTTCCATGTGAATAGGTAGTTGGTGTTATAGTCACTCTCATTGTTCGTAATGATTCCACGTATGGAGAGAACTATAATATGGAGTGACATACATCTAAGGATACTTTTCAAATGGTTTTTCTTCGGTTCATCAGATAATCCATGTGTGTTCCACCGATGTGGTCGGTTCAGGCACTCGAATCTGTCATGCCATATACCTCCGAAGACGTCCCATTTTTTTGGCTGTCTGATTCATCTGGAGAAGTTTTGCAGAAATCATTACTTGAATAATAAATTTTGACAATAGGATTTTAGTTCATGGTTATGAGGTAGGAGATGCTTCATCCCTCCAAACCCCAACTATAGGTCTTGAGATGATGCTAAAATATTGTCAGAAGTATCCATGGTTGTGATTCTTTGGTCAGTGATGTGTGTTCCGTGATGGAATTAGAACATTTATTGTCTTTTTGTTCTTATTTTTGTACTGTTAGATTTTATCCATCATTATATGTACATCATTTCTTTGTGAACATATTATGGACATGTTCAATTGAAATATCTGTAGTTATTTCTGTTTGATTGTGTATTTTTTAATAATTCATTATTTGTTTGGGTGTGTTTTATCATTATTTGTATTGGTTATGTGTTGGTATTTCCCGCCTTGGGACCCTCCATAGGGAGTTATTTTTGCATTTTAATTTCTTTGAGAATATAATCCTAAAGTGGGGAGAACCCTCTACTGTTTTCCCCTTTTTTTGAGTTTTGATTACATTTTGATCAGTCTAGTGTGTTGGGGGACGAAATAGTAGCACAACAATTCCTTGTACCTCCTTGTTATGGTTGGAAATTTACATATTTTTTTATTAATATTCAACTTGGTTACATTGTGGGGGTAGATATTTCTGGTGGTATGGAGAACTGTAACACCCCAACCATTAAAATTATTATATTTTATTATCTACTGGTTTTGGATATTTTAATTTAGGTATGTGTTGAGAGATAGTTTACATTCTCTGATGTTTACTAATTTTTGTGGGTTTGGGGATGGTTTATGGGAACTGCATGGTTTTTATGAATGCTTGAATCGATGAGAAGCATGTATAGTTTTTGTGGTGAAGTGGTGAAGTGGTGAAGTGGTGAAGTAGTGAAGCGCTGATGTAATGAAGTCGTGTATAGTTTCTCACTTTTTCCTCAAAAGTTTTTTTATAATAAAAAAAATTCAGTCAACAATGGGGTAAGCCCATTTGAACGTGAAATTGCCCAATATTTGATATAATTTTTTAATGAAAATAAAATTTATTGAATGTTTTAGTAAAAATAATAATGATTATAATTTTATTATTAAAAAATTAAATGAATATGATGATGATTATTATCATTTTATAAAATTAGAATGGGTTTAATTAAGAAAAGATAAAACCTATAACCAATCCCTTCCTCTATGTGGTGCACATCGCCTCACCCTATCTCTCTCCCTCCTACACTACCTCCCAGTCTTCTCCCCCTTGCAGTGGTGACCTTCCATTTGACGGTGGCTGGATATCCCTCTTGTTTCACAACTTCCATATGACCACCTCCCCATACCGACCTCACCTTGGAGGTCTCCCATACCAGTGTGTACATCCTCTATATATCCTCTCAGGTGAGATATCCTCTAGCCCTCTCATTCTATCGGGTGTGAAAATCATTCAGCGGCACCCATTACTTCCATGACCGCCCTTCTGGTGCACCCAACTACCCCTTTAATAAACACTCCTTCATTTATAAGGGGTTTTCATGTATGTTTTCTCATTTTTTTCATGAATGGACAATAGGGATGATGTTTGACTCATTTTCAAAGGGTTTTATGGCATGAAGATCATTCATTTGGTGTTTTTCTCTCTTCCATCAAGGTTTGGATGAATCCACACACCATCATGGTTGCTGTTTTTGTGTTCATTACTTTCTGATTTCAATCCATTATTTCTTGATTAGTTGCAATTAATTTATAAATGTTTTTCATACCATTTTTATTTTTTGGGTAGTTTATAGTAGTGTTTTTAGGTTGGTATAATTTATTAGAAAATGGTTTTGATAATTTAGTGAATTAATGGTTATTTCTATGATTAGCCAAAAGTATTTGGTTAAATATTTTTTTGTTTTAACGTATAACATAAATGATATGTGTTGAGTTTTACCATAAATTTATTTTGTTGAATTTTTTGGTTTTTTGGGGTGGATTTATAAATCTTGGTGGTCTTAATTAAATGAACTATTTGGTGGTGGAAGGTATGTGTAGTTTTCCTTGAAAAAGTGTTTTGGGAAAGAAAAAATGCGCCATGCCAATGGATGTGGGACCATCCACGGGTGCATGGAATTCACTCAAGGAAGATATTTCGAATTATAATGTTTTTGGATTTGGTAGTTGTCTTGATAAATAGTTTCTAAAATATAAGTGATTCATTATCATTTCTTCATCCCACTGTTTATTAAATGGGTATATGACTCCTCAAATGATTTTTGTGATTTTAAAAATGGTGTGTGAAGTGATTAACCATTTTTTTTAAAAATGGAAGGGTTTTTTGATAGTTAGAAGCTTCTTTGGAACATTCAAGTGTGTTGAAAAGGTTTCATGTTGTTTTTTTGTTAAAATTAAATTTGGTGTAATGGACCATATGGAATCACTTTATATAAAGTGAAAATATAGATGTGATGATTTTTGTATCATTTGGATAATGTTGTAGAAATTTTGGTATGTTCATTGTTTGTGTAATGATGAGGGCATGTTTAATATTTTTAGTATGTTGTTCATTTTTTCATTGTTTTGAAATTAATATGGCCTTGGATTCATGAATTGTATGTTGGTTACAAAATGATGTTGGTTACCTTTTGTAATTAAAAAAAGTTTCGTTTAAGTTAAAAAAAATTGTATGCCTTTTTGATTATTGGAATACATTTTGTTACATGTTTGGCTTTTGGGGACATCTTGAATGTTTTATAAGAATGGGTACATTCTCAATGATTAGAAATGATTTTAAGAATATGAATTGGATAGTGTAATTTAATGTCCCATTTGGTAATTTTTAAAATTTTAATGAATGGTTTGAATGTTTAAAGGAGGTGATAACCTGGTTGGAACATTTAAAGATGTGATATACCCATGTACTTATATATGGCACCCCTATAACAGATTTCTCGTTTATGTTTTATTGCATTGATGATTTTCATGTTTGGGTTTGGTAAGTGCAGTGTCGATAGGTATTGTGGGTCACACATGTTTGGGCCTACCACATAAATTTTTTACTATACCAAGGGATCATAGTTTTCTATTAGGGGATCGAGTTATTGTGTCTGACCATCCCAGATTAGATGGTTTGATACCCCCTAGATTGCTATAGACTTGTTGGGATGTGCCACTAGATTGTTCATTTTAAAGTGACCATTGGTTTTTGAATTAGGGGCATCACTATATGCCAATAGGTTGTTCTAAAATGAGTACGTCCATGAATCTTTTTATGATGTTTTGACAATATCATTGTTAATCTATTATTTATACTTGTTTAATCTTTTTTGAACATTGTTTTTACAATTCATTTTGTTTTTATTTATATTATAACCTATCTTTTACTTTTTATGTTTTGGGATGGGATTTAGTTTTGAAAATAAAGACTTCTTTTGAAACAAAATATGGGGTGTGTGGTGTATTTTTCATAAGGGTGAAAAGTGTATTAATATTATAAAATGTGAAAATCTTAGTTTCATCAGTGTATTTGAATATAACTTTAGTTGCTTGAATTTAAAATGGAGACAAATGGATTATAAGGTGACTTTCTGATTATCTTTTTTAGCTCACACCATATTGCAACCACTTCGTGTCAATAGGCCAGAGTTGTTTTTTTACAGGTTTTATTTTGTGTTCAGGTTTATGGATCTGAATCTCATGGTTGGAGAAGTATGTCCTTATGGTTGGTGGAGAAATTTATGACATGTAGTGTTCATGTTGACAATAGCTTTGTTTTATTTGACTCAATTCCATTTTTTGTTTGTTTCTGTTCAGTTATATTTGTATCTGGACCAATTTGGTATTCTTATATGATCATTGGTTGATCATCAGAATTTTCAGTTTATTTTGTTTTATATTGGTTTATTTGTGCTAAAAGTTTTCTCTTTCTGGTAGAATAATGATTTTGGATCATAATTTTCATCTCATGGGTATTGGAATTGCCCTTCAGGACATTCCTCGGACCATCTTGGGTGATCAGTTTAGGGTCAACCTAGGCTAGTTCATGAGATTCATCTCCTCTTAAATCAAACGGGAATGAAAACTATTGATAATTTTAATGACATAACATCTCTTTGTTAACCAATATAAATCATTTTCCATCAAAAAAATGAATGGATATATAAATTGATGAATTTAACAAAATTATCATTTATTATTGTATTATTATAATTATTTAATTCAAATATTGAAAATACATTATTATGATCGACATTATTTATATGAAACTAATGTATCTCATTTTTATGGTGGACTAACACCTCATGAAATGATGTGATTCAATTTTCACTTATTCTTTACATTTATTGTAATAAGGATAAATTTAATTAATATATGGGAAATATATGAAATTATATTGATTATGAAAAGTCAATATATCATAGAATAATTTAATGTATCACTAATTAAGGAAATAATAATGTCTCACATGTGGACATAAAACATACCATATCAATGAAGCAATGTTTTCCATTATCTTTATTTAATTAAAATAATGATTCCAAATATGTATATAAGGAAAAAAATGTAATTTATAAAAATTATGTCATTCTAGGATATGATGAAAAAATATAATATTTTCATGAAGTATACCTTTCATGAAAAACCATTCATGAAAACAAAATACAATTGTCAATTGAATTATCTAAAATACTAAGATAATGTAATCAATTATGATGTAACATGTTTTAATTGAATAATCTAAAATTATAAATTTGAATATCATTTCTTATAAATTAATGACTTTTCTAAATCCTTTATACATGATCCTAAAGTATTTTCATCCAAAAGGAAGTGTGGGTTATGGAACATTGTGTCAATTTCCATTCATTGAGGCTTTTGGTAAGGTTCTACAATGGAGTAATTTCATCAATGTATAAAATACTCCATTTAAATGTAGTATAATTAATAATTCACATATAATGGTACATTAGGTTAAAATTTTATTTGTTTCATTCAACATGATTTGACATATAAATTAAAATTATGTAAATAATTTCATAAATCAATTACATTTATTTATGTTATATTACATATGAATTAGAATTTATATTCTATGATTATATTTGTAAGGAAAATAGATTATTTCATGTTTCATTTTCCATATTTTTTTATATTTACATTTAATTAAGATAATTTTTTCATTGATTAATTATCAGTTCAATTTTATGATATTTTTAAGAATATTTATCACAATCACAACTTAATAATGAATTTTTATGCTTGTATTTACATTTAAGGTAATTATTTAATCATTGGATAATAATACAATTTACATTTATTATACTATAGTTATTCAAGATGTTTTAATGAAAAGTTACCATTCTTTTGACTATTTTGTACATAAAATTATTATGATAATGGGTTTGATAAATTCTGACATCAAATATTTTTTTAACCAAAAAAACATTTTCATCCAAATCCATGTTTAGAAAAATATTTCAGAAATATTATAAAATTATTAAAATTATTTATTAATGAAATTTAAAACCATTGATTACTTTTAAAAAATGATATGATAATTCATTTCTTTTTCCAAATAAGTCTCATTGGAAATTTCGATATTAGGTGGTTGAATTTATTCATATCCATTTGATGCATCGGTACTCATAGGAGTTGAGTCCCATGGATAGCCTTAGTTAAATAGAGCTATTATATATTCATTAACAACTATTTAAAATGGACCTAAGAAATGTATTAATGGAAGAGGTATCTTAAAGTATTATATAATGATGTAAAAAAAATAATCATTCATCCATTTAAAATTCAATTATAGTTATCATGTGATTTTAAAAATTATATTCTCAATAGTATCATTTCATTCTTAGTTTATTGATTATATATAATGTGCTTTAGGTTATTTCTCATTCCAAATTGATTACTCTTTATAATAATATTATATTCATTTTATTGATTAAATTAAAAGTGTTCGCAATTATTCTCCATTCAATTTATTTCTATATCCTATTAAAATATTCATGTAATTTAATTAGAATATGTCTTTAGTTAGTCAAATTTCTTATTTTATTATGCATATTGATTAATTATTTCTTTCAATGTACATATCACCTACTGATAATTTTAGATGAATCTTATTTATTTATTTCTCTAAGTATTTCATGATGGGATCAATGATTGATATGAATGTTTATAATAGAAAGAATAATTTTATTCTCAATAAAATTTATTTTTTAATTTTTGTTTTATAATTTAATATTTCAATCATGTATAAATTTAATTTAGAAAGGATAATATATTATTCAGTTCATCAATATGAAATTACTTGTATCTTATCCAAATTTATTAATGTTGTTGTTAAATATAGTTTCGTTTTTATTAGCTACTGTTTAAGAATTGTTGTGGTTTTCCTTTTTTATTTTCTTGGTAGACACAAGAAGGCCATAGGAGGATAAATGTAATGGTGAAGTAATATACTTTTTGGATTTTTCAACATAAATCCTACTATTAAGGTGGGATACTCGGGATTTACTTAACGGATGACATAGATACATGACATGTAAATTCTAATAAATAAAATTTTATAAAAATTTGTTAGGAATTTCTGCCATTTGGTACATTTTAAATACGTGAAATGTAATTGGTTCACACGTCATGTAATGTCCAAAGATTTGTTTTGAAATAGGAAGATTGGATGAAATTTATATTTATTCTCTTTCATAGTTCCTTGATCTTGACCTATTAGCCATCCCGAAGTAATTTTGGATCCCCCTAAACCTTCTTTACCATTTCAATCATTGTTTGATTGTTTTTGTGCTTAGGGTTTGGCTCTCGATGTAAGTGGTAGCCCTATCTGTTTATCTATTTCTCCATCCTATCATGGATTTTGATATATCATATTTGGATTAATGGATCTAAATTTTGTGTGGTTGAATCTTTTTTCTTGGTTTATTTTCTATATCTATGGTATCATTGTTTTTCAGGGTAGGTTCTACTATAGTCATTGTTTATTCATGACAATAGTAGCTGTTTCCATTTTGATTGGCCATATTTATGAATGAAAAATTTTAAATTTTAAATTCAATAATTTTATGTAAATTCTTTTTAGTGAAATTTATATCAATATATTTATTTAAAAACACAAATTCAAATTGATTGAGTAATTTGGATTTAATGATGGATTTGGCATGAAATTGTGAAAACCCAATAATTTGATTTAATTGGGATGTGTTGTGAAACTATATTGAATGTGTTAAAACTAAAATTTTAATTTAATTATTACAGTTAATTTTATAATTTTGTTAATGAATTTGAGATCAAATTGTACATTGAGAGAATGGTTAAAAAGGGTATTGATAAAAACCTAGATGTTTTATAATGTAAAAGTAATGATTAAGTTAAAACATATATTTAGTGATTAAGGGAAAATGGAATATCTGAAATATAATAATGGGTCGAATTATATAATAAATATTTTTAATATATATTTCCTTTCATTTATTTTTATTTGATCTAATGAAATAATTTATAGTTAGCTAGTTATTAGTGATAAACATGCAAGGATGATAATTACCTATCATTGGATTAACATTTTACAACTATAACATTAACATATAGGGAATACTAATCCATAGTGGGATGTTATTTATTCTTTTTTGCATAGTTTTAGAGAGAAATGTGTGCACATTTCTATTTTTAATATATAATTGTGTGTTGATCCCATAAGTTTTTACTAGAATTCATTTTGGAATATGACCATATTGATTATTGTTACTTTATGAAATATATACGATTGTTTCTTGTAAAATAATTTACACATGCCTTCTGAACATATATAAATTATTTTCTTTAAAATTATTATTTAATCTATTTTAAAAGTTAGTTTCCATCATTATAAATGGGATACATAACTTTTTTAAATATCCTTATTTTAAATTCTATACATATTTACTTAAAATTGATATCAATATTTGTGTTATAAAACTTGTGAATACTATTATGAAATAATTTGTAAAACTCAACTGGGATTTTATCTTAGTCCCTATATATATCATTGGGTGTTTTTAGTCAATGTTCTTCCGTGTTTGAGCAAGGGAAAGGTGCCACTTGAAGTTGGTAGTAGTTTTTGATCATTGGTATTGTAGATTTTTATCTTCTAGGACATGGATATATATCCTGGTTTTTGGTATATTTAAATAGTTGTTTTAGTTGTTTATGAAAATTTTAATTCTAGTAAAATTCTCCCTTTAGAATTATTCTTTTATACATACTGAATTGTTTATATTTCTTATGAAATGTGTGTGTTTAAAATTCATTCAAGATTAATTTTTCTAGTATTCAAAATACATGCCATTAATCTAGGGTTTTTGGGAATTATCTTTGGTTAATGTTGGGATCTAATTAGTTATTGGTTTACAAGGGAGCCCCAGACATTTCAGGAAAAACTGGTATAAAAGCTCTAGTTTGAGAATATTTTCAAGATTTAATTTTTCATTCATGTTACCTTTTTGTGAAATTGTAGGTAGTTATGATATGGTACCTAAACTAATCATATTTTAACAAACGATAATTCATTAGTGTCTTTTAGAAATTATGTATTTATATTTAGTTCTAATCGTTTCCATAATTTTGATTTGGATATTTTGAAATCCAAATATATTGTCATTATTTGAAGGGAGTATTTTCCAATTTTTCCCTGTTAGATTTTTAATAAGATATCTTCGTTGTTTTAATATGGTATTGTGTCGGATCAAATATCTAAAAAGATATGAGAATCATATTCAGTATGAATATGAAACTAAACCATACTAAGAAAATCCTATTATAGACCAATGTCTGGTGGAAGTGATTGTTCATACTATGAACCCTCTATGATAAGAAATGCCACCCTTTATCATTCAAGATCTAGCTACAGAGCCTCAGAGGGATGTTTTCTATAATCATACAAAGGATTACCTTCCCTAGAAGCCACCAATTTAAAGATTCTCTAATGAACATCAAGAGGATAAAGAATGGTTATATAGGATTGAGCATCTCTTTTAAATCATGGGGATGCATGATTAAATAAAGGTAATGTGTTCCACCTTTTTGCTAGATAGATCATGTAGGAGATGGAAGGACAATATTGTGTTGAAGAAGAGTCATGTGGGATTTATGTTTAATGAATTCAATTATATTATCAATGAAAAGTTCTATATAAATTCGATGTTTTTGGCTATGTATATTGAGAAATTGAAACTCAAGTAGGATGACATGAATGTGATGTTGTATTAATCCTATATTTATGGAATAATTTATTTTTCAACTGAGATAGTATCCAATTTTATGATGAAGATGCAATGGTTTGAGTTTGGAAATCTATCTAATATTAATTCATAGGTTTTATTGTTGTGGATTTATTCTTATAGTGGATTACTAGATATAGTTTTTATGTTCTAAATAGAACAGACAATAATATTATGGTTTATGGGAGCTAGTTTAACTCCTTGTGAAAGTTATGATCTTCCTATTAATGAAAATAAGGAAGGGTTATTATTCTCATGGTGGATCTTGACAGCATGGTTCTTCTATACCTCATTAAAATCCTAAAATAGGCACTTCAATTTTCTACCAACATGGAAATCCTAATAAATATATGTCAGTTTTAATTTAGGAAAACAAGATCTCTAGTTCATGGGGATTCTTAGGTAACATGCATAAATTTATTCTGATCTATTCAATTCTCATATTTGAATGAGATCATCTATGTCTATAAACAATATAATTCAATTAGATGATATAATAAAAACGAGTCACATCCTCGTGTATCCAGAATGAAGTTTCATTATATAGTGGAAGAGTCTCTAGAGTATGAAGATAGAGTTCTAAAGACTTTGATAGGTACCATTACTATAGACTCAACATTGTTTACTACATTATTTTATACTAGTATATCTCATTAGAGTATTTCCAGAAGTATTTTTGATTTTCTAAATCTTCGTACATATATTTTTTATTATGTGATGGATATTACTATAGTCATTGAAATGAAGAGAGAGTAGGGTATCCATTGGACATGCTTTGTTGACTCAATACATAAAACCAATCATTCTTCGAGTATTACAGTTCTAGGAAAGAAAATGGTTGATGATATATATGTGATGTATTGACTAATTACCAATAAATCCAAGATTTAATTTTATCTTTTAAGTGTCACCTTTACCGTACCAAATGGTTTATTCCAAATTATTCAAGGGTAATGGGAAATAATATCAAGTTGGAAACATATTATATTTACTTTATTAAATAATATAGGTGTTCACTTTTTATCTATAGTGGGAATAGTTGTGCAACAATATTCCTCTAGTTGTTGTTTAGTTTCCTATAATTTTTCCTTCAAACATAACTAGTTTTCCACAGAAAAGAAATTAAGATTTCTCTATAGATTTAGTTTCTGGTATATAATCATTTTCAATCATTCGAATTACATATTATGATACAAATAAAATACATGAATAATTTTTTGAGATATATTCATGAAAACTAAATTATACACATAAGAGTGTCCCCATGGGTGGTGCTAATTCCCTTTACAAAGAATGTTGATGGTCATTATTCTAATTGTTTTGATTACCAAAAAAAATCAGTTTTTGATAAATAATATGTATTTATATGCATAGATTGATAATTTAATTAATTAGTTGAATTTAGAGAGTTTATTTTCAAAGAATTCTCATCGATCTGGTTACCATCTGTTTAGAGTGAAACAATCCATCATTCAAAAATCCTCCTTTCAGAGATGGAATGGCTATTAACAATATTTTCTAGGAGTAACATTATGGATTGGTTGTGGTACTTGTGGATGAAAGCCTTTCTTAATGTCAGAATGTGGAGGATCATTTTTGTCATATGAGAGTTGTTCTATAATTTTTGAGAGATCAATGACTTTATTCTAAGATTCTGAAATGTGATTTATAGTTTGGAGAAGTGAAATTATTAGGACATGTATTTTTAGAACATGGAATCTCAATAGATCCTCAGAAGGTGAAATATGTTAAGACATGGGAGAAACCAGAAACTGTTTTCAATGATTATGGATTATAGGGTCAAATAGGAATTATCATTTATTTTGTGAAGAAAAACCCAATGATTTATTCTCTATTGAAAAAAATCCCATGGAAGGGAGTAATTTTTTCTAGGACGATGAATGTAATAATTATTTTATAATGATTTAACCTTTGTTCAATACTTCATAAAATTTTACACTTCTAAATCATTATAAGGGATATGTGTTCTTTTATGAAGTAGGATATTATTCTTTGGGATTCATTCTTTTGTAGAGTGATCATATTATTACTCCTGTATCTAAACATATTACTCTATAGAAGAATAATTACCCAACTCCAAACCATGAACCTCCAGATATGATGAAAATTATTGAGAATAGACACCATTACCATTACTAAGAAATGTGTTCCTTATTTTCAAACCACATTGTTTTTAGTTATATCATATCTCAAAAATATTTAAACCTCCTTCAACATAACTGGATTAAATATATATAATATTTTGATTTCAACATCACCCATTCGATTAGGAATGGTAATGGCCTCATAGATGATTTGATCTAAAAACATATGACATATTCTGGGAAAGAATCTTCATAAGGGTGGAACATGATGGATATTTTTTCACAGTTGAATATAGAATTCTTGGAAATAAAGTCTGAGGCTTCCATTGGTAGTGTTCAATTTACATATTATCTTATTGTGATGATTCATTTTGTACAATATCTTGATGATGATATCAATATAATTAGAGAATCTGTTTATTGTGTGGATCTAATACCCTGATAGTCATTTTCCCCCATGGGTATACAATGCTATACAAATCATTTTTATGAAATTTTCATTAATGAAATATATTATGGGATATTTTCATTACTCCTAATGGGTAGTGCACCAAGAAATCATGAAATGTTAAATTACATGAGTTGAAAAATATGTTGGCCATGAATGGGATGTAAATATTTTGAATTTGTATCTTCTTTTCATATATTCAAAAAAATCATGTCTTTACACCAGAGGCCTTCAGGTTTGTGTCAAACACTTCCAGTTCCTACTTAAATGTGGGATCAGTTCTTAATGGGATTAATTCATGTGTTTACTTGTACACATAAAATGAAAAATTCTAAAATGGTTGGATCGAATGAGTGACCAAATCAAATAATATTATACACATTCATGATACAATAAACATTAAGCTATTGGGAAATATATATTTTAATGAGATTTTTTTTAATTTCCATATTCTATATTATCTTTTATAGATCCTCAGTTTACTTATAAATTTTGGAGATACCTTAAAGAGCCACTGGGATCTCAGGACCATTTGGCATAGATTACAATCCAACGTCAGCTCGATATATAGAACGATCTATACAAATTATTATGGATATGCTATATGATTTTTTTCTGAACATTAGTGGAGCTTGGGATTACCATATGGTACTGGTTGAGTTTTCTTATAATAATAGTTACCATTTTGTGATCTGAATGACTCATTTTGTGGCCTTATATGGACGAACATTTATTTCTCTATTGAGTTGTTTGGAAAAAAGTGAAGGATACTTCGTTAGATAAATAATGGTCTATGTGGGAACAATAATGATTCATTTTATTCCTTAGAGAATGATGAGAACACAAAACCAATAAATGTCTTATTCTGATCATCGTCACAAGCAATTTTAATTATTAGTTGTCGACTAGTTGTTCATGATTGTTTTACATCATAAGTGTCAATTTTGGAATATGAGTTGAGGGAAACATTATCCAAATTTTGTGACACATGTTTATGTTGTTGAATAGGTGGGTATCGATTCATATAATTTAGATCATCCACTGTAGATAATTTTGATACATAATATGGTCTATGTATCTCAACTATGAATAAATAAATATAATCCACCTCATGTTCTTTGATAGAGTGAACATGTGGATGTACTTGATTTATCAATGAATGAATGATCTATTGGGATATTTGATTCAAAATACATGGTACATTGTTGGAGGATGATGAATTTAATTTTATTTCTATGGTAGCATGATTTGGATTCTTATTATATATGGGAGTGAGAGGCACTAATGAGGGACTATAGGACATATCTTTTCTATATGGAAACTTATTAATAGGATTTTTGGGGGAAGAATGATTCTTTATGGTGGTGAGTTTATAAAATCCCATTAGATTTAATCCATTTACATTTGAATCCTTCTATGGGATTCACATTTTTGTGTTATGGGTATGGCCGCGAAAGTGTTGGGAGGATTCCTTTAATGAAAAAGTTCGTGTTTTTTTGTGGTTGTGCTGTGAATCTCAGAGAAAGAGGTCTTCTTGTCTCTCCATATCCATTTCTGTCCCTACATGGTGTTTGATATATCATCATTTGAATAAGGGATCTAGAATATTTGTTGTTATATATTTTTTGTGAGTTCAAATATGTTTTTCAACATCATTATTTAGGTATGGTTTTGTTGTGGGTGTTTTATTTATGTGAGAAATGTCGGTGGTTGTGTATTTATTGGAATGTTTTGTTATCCATAAATTACTTAATTTAAATATAATTGACTAAAATGTATTTAAATATTTTTATTAACATATACCCAATTCTATTTAATTGGGTTATTTATATTTCAAAATGGATTTGGGCTGAAATTGAGAAATTCCCAATTTCATATGAAGTGGGGTGTGATATAAAATTTGAAGGAATTTTCTAGAAATAAATTGTTGAATTTAATTGTGGAATTTTAAATGTAAATTTTATTTGATTCAATTGATTTAATATTAGATATTTAAAAAATTGATTAAAATTTTATTGAAATATACCCAATGATTTTATATTGAAAAAGGAATTATTTGGTTAGACACCCAGTATTTTAACAGGAAAATAGAATATTAGAGATATGAGAAAGGGATAAATTGTACTTCACAAAGTTTTAAAATAAATATCCCCTCATTAATTCTATTTTACCTCATGGAATCCTAGGTGTACAGTGATTTATTATTAAAAAAATGGTTTGTTGGAAATTTCCTAGTAAAAAATATAAATCTTTTAACTTCAGAATAATATTGTTGGTAGATCTTATCCAATGTGGGATAAAGTTTATTCTTATTTATCCAGTGTTATGGAGATGTGTGATAACAATTATATATTAATTTTATAAATGTTTTATGATTATATTATCTCAATATTTCACAACTTTTGGTATATGACCAAGATTATCATGGTTTTTATTTCAAATATATTCTATTATTTGTTATAAACTGTTTTACACATTCCTTCTAAGTATATATAAACTATTTTATATTGAATATTAATGTGATTAATGTGTTTAATAAGATTTTACTTAATTAGAAATGTAAATAATTATTTTTTGTGAATGTTCTTTTTAAAATACCATAACCATTTATTTAAAATCAACAGATTTGTTTGGGTAATTAATTATGGGAATCATATTTAGGAATCTTTTGTATTTACATCACACCATAAATATTCCATTAGGTGTCTGTATATTATTTCCTCTAGTTTAGAGAAAGAGTATTGTGACACATCATGGTTGTTGTAATTGTTGATACTTGGACTTGTAGAGACGTGTCTTCTAGGACATGAGTCTTCATAAAATATATTGTCACATTTTTGTTGTAATATGGGTTATTGATGCTTATTTTAATTGAAATTAATTATCCTTTTTGGATTTTTCCTTGATTTTTTATTGACTCATTTTTCTTGCATCCCCAATTTTAGTGACAAATTAATTCCCACATTCTTTTTGTATGATTATAGGTTCTATTCCCCCACCTAGGGGGATTGTGAATGCCCATTGGACCATGCCAAGATTGACTCGGTTATCAGGTTACTAGAGTACCCCAATTTCTTCATAAAAACCAAAAATCTTTTTGGGTTACTAGGGTCAGGTCCATTTATGTTTTTTTGAATGAAAATATATTAGAATCCCTAGGAAATAAATTATGTAATATAATATTCTGATAGTCATTCATGATACATATAAATAAAAATGCAATGTTTTTTGTAAGGTAGATATTATGTCGTTTTCTGTAGAAATATATCAATTCCTTGATACTATATGTGGATTTGGTTCTCAAAAATATGTACCTACTGATAAAAACAATGAAAAATGGGTTCCCAAATTAACACAATCTAAACATTGTATTTAAAAATTTTCTTACATTGCATCATGTATAACACAAATGGATGATATGATTCATACAATTCATATATTTTTAAATTTAATATTAATTTATTTGGAATTGATTATGATATTGAATGACCTTGAGTAAACCTATGGTGTAAAATATTGAAAATATGATTCAAATTTTTGGACATCCTATAATTGATTATATGTTTTTCCCTTTATGATAATTGTGGCTTATAATATTCTTTCTGGTTATAATCAATGACTATAACATAATGAAATTATGTAAACAGGGAATATGAAGCAAAATTTGGTGACAATGGGAGACAATTTGGGAATATTTTAAGAATGAATGTTATCATAATTACTACTAAGCAATTTTCTCATAATATGCATAAAAACATATACCATAATAATTAAATGGACTCGCCAATGAAGATGAATCATTCAAATTACAGTGATTGTGGTGGAGGCCACAAAAGTAATAATTATTTATTTCATTCATGTAACAAAATTTTGAAAGTCATAAATTGTAAAATTTCTTAAGGAATATAGAATTTGTCGTAAATGTGTATCGGAAGGGTACAAGAAAATGAACAATTGGAGAAAAATAATGACCATGATATAAGGGAATTATTTTAATCTTACAAATCCACAAATATTTTATTTTATTAAATGTGAGAAACCTATGAATTATCGTTGTTTAATACTTATTGTAATGATTATTTAGAGAAATTAAAAAAGGTCCATGTTCCAAAAAAAATAATTTATTTTATCTATTCTGATTCAAGAAATAAATGGTAGATTTTTTTTCAAATGTATTATTATTAGAAGAATCATGAAACATATACGTATTGTGTTAAAATACATAACCATACATGTCATCATCATCATATAAGTCATAGACATCATAATGGGTTATGATAGTATGGGTAATAAAATGATAATAGAATTGGACACAAATTTTTTATGTTTCATGAGATTGGATTTCAAAATATAAATCATATTTTTTAAGACATTATGGAGAATATATCCTATTTATTTAGTATAAGAAAAAGTTATCTAAAAAAAATTCTTTAATTTCTTTCATATGTTTAATTATATTGGTATCCATTAATGACACTATTATTTTTTATGATGTAGTTGTAATGGTTATTCATAATTTGGGAATATTGTTGAAATATTTTATTTTGGTATTAGTAAAGGAAAATCTTATAAACAAGGTGACAACTAGTACCATCTAGTATGACCTTCGGGATCAAATCAATAACTAAAATAAAATAAGGGTTTATGTCTTACAACTAACCTACAAGATTTTATGGGTAATATGGTTTTAATTTTCCAGAAAGGATAAAATTGAGAAACATTATTGTTGAAACTATGATGTTACTATTTTTTAGATATTAATATATTATATTTAATAACTTTTTCTAATTATATTGGTTTTAAATAATATTTATAGATATATGGAAATACATTTCACTCATTTATGGATCATTTGAACTTTATAATGAAAATTTTATTGCATCTGGAATAAAAAATCATTTTAAAAACTCATTTTGTTTTGTGTGAGATAACATTGAAATTCAATTAGGAAAAAAAGAAAGATAAAATTACTAATATGAATGAGAAATATATCATGTAAGTATAATTATTTATATAATTATAATTCAAAATAATTACTCCAAATTAAAAAAGAAATATTGAAATAAAAATATTTTAATATTACTATCATATATGATGTATAAAATTTCTTTTTAAATAATCATTGATTTATAGTTTTTAGGTCCTTAATATTCTATTGATCATTTACATTATTTTGATCCATGACATCTAACACTATTAATAATTATTTACACATTTCATCTACTTAAATATCTTCACATTCCACATATGTTATCTTATTTGGAAATCTTGTTGTCTGTTTTTATGGAAGTTCATAAAATATTCATGTCTATGTATTCAAGAGGACTTCTTTATTAACCCTTTAAAGATGCGGTATTTTCCTGGATTGGTTTTTGAATGATTCAATCCATTTATTATCTATATAATGTTTAAAATGTAAGGATGAAATTTATTGAATTAATGTTGAAGGTAACAAAATTATATTATAAAAAGAAGAATATTGTGTTTGATAATGTATATGAAACACATCTCGGATAATAGAATATATTGTGATACCTTGATTCTTTTTTTATATATTTATTTTTAGAAAAATATAGTTCTCTATGATAACTTGTAGAATATGACTCCCCCCGAATGGCCTAAAGGCCTTCATTTTAATTTATTTTTGATAAAACCACTTTCAACGGATGATAGGGAACCCATACAAGGCCCGTAGTTTTAGAGAATACATGACCATAGGCTTATGAGATTACATGACTTGAAGGTCTTAGGGAATTCAACCAGACTATCTACAACAAACTACCCCTCCCCAGCATCTGCATCGTGACAGTAGATCACCACCTTCGCGTGTCATATGTCTCGTCATCCAGTGCAAGCATATGCCAGTCTTGATGGAAAAACCATACCCTCTCATTCTGACAAATCCATTTGGCTCTACTATAGTGAGTACACCTACTCTAAATCCTATTTTGTGGCTAATCCTTTTTTGTAGAATCTATCTGGGGAAACTGTATTTGGCCTGAAGGCCATGTGATGGCCCGAAGGAAATAAAGGTGGCCTAAAATGCCTGCTGCCCAGAAGGTCAGGGTGGCCCGAAATCCTTAAGATCACCAAGCCCAAACTGGAGGCCCAAGGTGAATAGTTTCAGCTACTACAGAACCAAACATTGCCTTCTATTGTAACTGATCTTGTGCCATCTACAATACCACACAGGTTTATCGTTTTTCTCTATGAAGGCCCTCCATGGATGAGTTTGATCGCTTTGTGTTCAGTTATTGGGATCTTAAGTAATGTGTGATTCTAGGGATTCTTGATAATTGATATTTGATGATTCGATTTGGCTCAAGGGAACACTTGATAAGTGGCTGGTCCAGAGCTCCCCGCCGGTTCAATGGATGAAAATCCATCCTGCTTCGTTGGTTATTGGATTTCTATATTAATCGGGATCATCCTTTAGTAGTGACCTGGGTAAGTCTGCCTAATCTTCCCTTACCTTTTCAAAATCCTGCGATAATTTATATGCTAGGGAATTTGGTCGGCTGTTTCCTCAGATGCTCTCACATCTTCTGTGAGTCATCCTATGAACCCTCGTATTTGTGTTGAGGTGGATGCATTGAATCCACTTTTAGACTGGATTTGGATTGTTGTTGGTGTGGATTTCCACTGGAGGCAAGCAGTTGTGTTTGAAAATTGGGTTGATTACTGCTCGATTTGTTGTCGTATGGGTCACTTGGCTGGACACTATCATCGTGGAGTCAAAAGTAGGAGATCGGATACTTCGTTGAAGAGGCCAGGTGATGATTCTGGTCAAGGAAAGTAGGGTCTTGATGTAGCATAGGTTTACAATGTTGTTCATTTGGGTTCGACTTCTATGGGGAGGCCGGAACGGGCTTCACATAATCCATCTGTTGATATAGTGTTTGATATATTGAAACATGATCTCTCACTTCATAGTGGTGTGGATCAGATAGACAAGGATGAGGTTGGGCCTGGCTCTGGGGTTAGAGGAATGTTGGAAAAGCCTGCTTCTTTAGGGAGAAGTTTCATCATGATCAAAACCTTGTTGGTCAGTGTGATGTAGGAAGGGTTGTCAGTGAGCTTATCAACATCGTGAATGATGAATAGAAGGGGGAGGAGATGGAATTATTCCCAGTTGATGGGCAAGCACATGGTCACTTCTTATTGGTATGATCCTCAATATGTGGGCTGGTACTAGTTTAGGCAGTGGGGGAGTGCTGGAAGCATCTGCTAATGCAGGGCATGTATCGCAGCATGGGAAAACACTTGCTGGTCAGGATAATGCAGAAAGTGCTGTTTGTGGAATGATCAAAGTTGGTGAAGTTGGACAGAAGGAGGGAGAGCTAGAATGGAGTTAAGTTGATATGCAGGTTCATGTTGCACCCCATGTTTGTTTAGCTGGTAAAGACTCTCAGTTGCAGCTGTCTTCTGATTGTGGACTGCAGATCACAGTGGAAACTTGCAACTGCTTTCAGGAATTGGGTTATGATGAGATGGATGGGTGCAATCCAATGAAGGATGGTAACAATATTCAGTTTGGAAAAGATAATGTGTTAGGGGAAGGAGCTAGATGTAGGTACTATTTGTGTGGAGTCCCCCCATTATTTGTCTATGATTGATCTCAATGGCAAATTTGAGAAGATTCGGACCCTAAATGATTTTTTTAAGAGGTGGTAAATTCTGGAAATTGGGGGGATGTCTTGGGCAGTGACACACATAATATTTGTGGGTTGGCCAGGCCTTCCTTTTCTGATGTTTTCAAGGATGGGAGGAAAACTTCTAGAAATGTGGAAAATCCCCTTGTTAAAAGAAGAATGAGGAAGGCTTACTCTGACTTTCCAAAGCCGGTGTCCACTAGGTCCACTTTCAGGGAATTCTTCTATGGAGTTGTTATCCTTAGAGAAGCTGAATCTCAGACGGAAATATGTGATGGTCCCGAAGCACAATGGCAGCTCTTTATAAGAATCATGTACTGCGGATGAAGTCATATATCATGGGTGTGGGGTGGGGTATGAATTCTATGACATGTAACTGGCTTTCTTGTGAGTTTTCTTGTTCAACATACTTTTCCTTTCTTAATAAATGGTCAGAGGCTTTACCTCTGACTGAGTATTCCTAGTAAAAACATAATTTTTTAAATAATGGAATTATAAAAAAAATATGATAAATTATATATATATTAATAAAATTTAGGTAATTTTAGCAAGTTAATATTTGTTTTTGATATTATATAATTTTAATATTTTGAACATTTATTCGTTGAAAACCCACTTTTTCGTGGAATCAATATCAATAATATAAAATTGAGATTCAGCCACTTTTCTGAGAAAAATTTGGAAAACCAGATTTCATATTTCCAAACAATATTATTTAACTTATCTAAAAATTTCAAATTAATATTTTACCATAATAAATAATAAATAAAATATAAATTATATGATTCAGAAAACTTAATAATTTGTTTCCCGGGGGTTACAGTAAAATGATAAGGTTTTAAAATGACCCAAAACCATTTCAAGATCCATTAGGTAGCCGTATTTTAAACCTATATATTCTTTGTTTAATAGAGTACAATTTCGGAGACTTTCATTAATTGAGAATCATGGGTAGTCCTTTTATTTTGAAAAGTTTCAACTATAGAACCCACCTCACATATAATTGGATAACCCCTCTATTATTTACTTCACACTTTCAATACAATTTCTTTTATGTCAAAACCTCCCATATAATTTACTTAACTAACTTACAATATCCAAATCCAATTTAATGGATCATAAAATCCTCCTAGGAATGATTTTGGATCAAACCAAATGATTTTTTCCAAAATGAGACAACATTATTAAACAATCATTTTATTCTGTTTCTTCATCCACATATTAATAAAATAATAAATCGTGATTCTATAGAAAAAAAATTTATATTACATATTCATATATGTTTTTTTGTTACGTTAATTACCTATATCTATCTACATTTCCATCAAATGGTAAATGGAACATTTTATCATGTGTACGGATGAATACATCCATGTGAACTGATGTAATTCATGTTCCATAAACATTATTTAAGGATCGATATAATGATGGTTTTAACACATGAAAATTATATTTATTATATTATTATAGATAATTAATTTTAATATCACTTATACACGTACATTTACATTCCTATTAAAACAAAATAATGTCACTCGTGTGTATGGTGGACTACCACCTCATGAAGAGATATGACTCTTTTTTCACGTTTAATTTACATGATTTTATTTGGTTTAAATGTATTTAATATATGTGATATATATTTAATGACATTTATTATATAATATTAATGCATCACCTACTTTCTTACCCATTCACTCGTTAAGGGAGTGATAATGACACCCACGCGTACATGAAATCTACCGTCTCCACGAAGTGATGTTATTCATTATCCATGTTCAATTTCACAGATTATTCTTAAAATGTTTTATGAAAATATATTTATATTTATAAAATTAATAGCACAATTTATATGATGAAACATTTGAAATTTTCAATGAACTGAAACATTCGTGATTAATCAATCACTTGAAAACATACCAAATTACACCTGAAAGAATGAAATTAATAAAATATTATTATAAATCCAGTTATAAAAGGATATAAATGGTTAATATATTGTATTATATATTTTAATATGGTTTTGGTATAAATTTTTATCTTTCAATAAACGTTATACAAGATTTTAAAAAATCATCAACCAAATGGATGTGTGAGGTATGTGTATTCATCTCAATTTCCCCTCATTAGGTTAAAATATAATTTTATCCACCAAATACATTTTATATGGTGCATACACAGCCCATTTATCATTTAATATAATTAATAATTCTTATTAATTATTCATTTTATTTTAAATTTTAATAAATTTATTCATGTGTCTTTAACATGGAAATTACAATGTGGTAAATAATTTCATAATAAAAATTATATCAATAGAGTGATAATACTTATTAAATGTTTCATTTATTCTAATATTTTGTGTGTATTGACTATCGATAATAATATTATTAATTTACACTTGTTCTATGGGGATTTAATTTTTATACACAAAATCAATTCATTTGTTAATTGTCACTGTAGCATTACCATAATTGAAGGGTTTTATATCACAATAACATTATAATCTATATTATTTAATGTTAAACTTCAATTAGACGAAATTATTTGATAATAATATAATTAAAAACATAATTTTGTTATCATGTAATTATTCGTGATGTTTTTATATAAAAGTACCATTTTTTATACGCTTTGTTACTTCAAAATATTGACAGATTAATTTTTATATAATTTGACTTGATGTTTTTTTCCAAATTATTATTTAAATTTGAATCCATGTTTTAAGTAAAAAATTCAAGTTTTTTATTAAATTATATAAATTTTATATGTAATATATTTTAACCAATGTTGGCGACTATAATTTCATTGGAATAAATATTCATGTCATTTTGCAAACATTCCTATTGGGATTTTACCTAAAATATGAAAAGAATAATTTTTTTAACATGTATTGAATATAAAAAAGATTTCATATTTATAACCACTAATGGTTTTAAATCATCCATTATAACATTAAATTTTTATACTCAATGAAATTTATTTTTCAAAATTGTTTCAATTTTTTTGAAAAGATATTTTCAATATGAAAATTATATTTTTCTATATAATTTTTAAACATATAATTTATGGTGTATATATTCATAAATGGTAAAAACATGTATTTTAAGGATAATCCCAGGAGGGGATGTTTTATTGATTCTACCCTTACTCTTCCCTATGATAGTATATGATTGTTTTTTCCAATTATATAACTGACACTCAAATCCATGATTCATTTTTACATTTATTATCACTACCAATAATTATTCTCTATCATGTATATATTTTAAATAAAATTTCCTCTTATAACATATTTTTTTCATGGATATAATATAATATAAAATGAATATAATATCTACATATGATGTTTTTTACATTGAATTTTATCTGGTTTACTATGTTAATATTTGTACAAATTATTTTTTATTCAATATGGATATTTTACAATTTAAAATATTTTTCATTAATAAATCTATTATGCGCTATATGATGATTTATCTAGAGATAGATATATGGGTGAGGCTCTTTTATAATTATACCTTCTATGAGTTGGTGTTCTATTGAGATGATTCTGTTACTATTCGTTATTTAAATTGTTTTCGAGAAAAATCATACCCATCATTTTTAATATATCCTCTGAAATTATGATACCATATATATATCATGATTTTTGCGATCATAAAATCCTATAATTAAGAAATACCAACATTGAGTATCTAGTTATTATCATTGATGTGATTTTATAAATGGTATTATCTTCGGTTACATTTAAATATCAGTTCATTGAAAATATTTCATGTGGTTTCATTTATATAACTTCTCATATTGATCATGTCTTATCCTTTTATTATTGTCTTATTATAAATTAAATGGAATGTAATTTCCGTAATTTACAATTCAATGTTGGTTATGCGTTATATTATGCAACACCCCAAGATTTTATGAGAAGTATTATTTTTAATTTATTTGATATCTTGTGTTGTATGCTACACCACGATTATCTTCTGCTGTATGGAACACCGTATTAGCTTGCAAGTATACGCAACACTATCATTAAGTCATGTTACACACAATTTCATGTTCGTTTTATAGAAGTTATTCTATGAAACATTGATTGTATATACATATATATATATATTCAATGTATAAATGAAATATTGTTGGATTCTATTATATGTAATAAAAAAGGAATCTTGCACTACACGCAACCCTGACATGGCTTGTATTACACGCAATCACGACCTTCCCCGATATCGTGTCTTATACGCAATACTGAGTTTCACTAAACAATGATATGTTATTAAAATATTATATAAACTAGTCATTATGAATAGTAATAACCACTTTTTGAAATCTTTTACATTTTATCTATAAAAAATTTACTTCATTTTTGGATTCGGAATATCGAATTATATTAGGGTGAATTTTTTTTATTTTTCTGAAAACATTCATTTTTTGATGAATAGGGAAAAAACACTGAGTTATTTCTTTAAACCGAAGATTTATTTAAATAATTATTTATTATATTTAAATTTATTTTTGGTCAAAATAGATATATAATAACATTATATGTTTAATCTAATTCATTGGAGTCATTTTATAATAAATTTTAGATATATAAAAATGTTATCGATCATTTGACTGTCATTTACACACTTACTAGGAGAATTTGAAAATTTACATAATACAAAATTTTACCGCTTCTGTTAGAGAATTTAAAAAATCCAAGAGACATGGTTGATAGCAGTATATAAAATGTGGTTCAATATGATAAAAATAATTTTTGGTGAATATTAACTTTTTACATTTATTTACCACGGTTAAAAGTAAATAGGGTAATTAAGGGTAAAAATGTGTTTATTATTACCCTAACAAATGTCCTAATTCTATTGGATAAGTGTAATTTGAAAAAAAAACTTAGGAATAAAATATGACCATTTAGGTCCACTTGGAATAGATTAGGACATTTATTATTATTTAATTGCAAGAACAGTTAAACGAATTAAAATAGAAGTTTAATAAGTAAAAAAATATAATATAGGGTTATACATAAGATAAATTAGACTATAAATATTCATTAGAAAGATAAAACGATTTATTATATAATGGTATTTTATTTATAATTTTTAGACAAAAATTATTTAATTTATTTATTACACAATGATGTGCCAGTAATTACCTTATTAATGAAATATAAACATAATTGATATTATAAATACCCAAATAAATGTAATTTGAGACTTTTTATGAATGAAACTAATTTTATAGGTTACTATAACATATTAGGGTTGTTTTTATAAATTTTGTTTTATGTAATAATTCTTTTATAAATTTATAGAAAACTAAATACCAAATAGTGTGAAAATTGACATAAAAGAGTTTTTAAAACACATATTATATAATTAATTTATATAATGGTCCTAAAAATATAAATATCAGCCGAAAAACTTATATAATATTATATATGACAACAATGAACCAATTGGGGTTTAATTGGCTGTTTATGGAACGTTTATTAACCATATAGTTTAAGAATACAAGAAAACACGGTAAAAGTTAAATTATTCTACTTAGAGTCAAATCTAAATGATACTGTTAAAATGGTTACCTAAACTTTTCTAAAACCTATTGGTTGATAGAATTTCAACCCATCCCCACCCTATCTTTTAAATAAGTCATTTTGGATCCATGATAAACCGAATATGAATTTATTATAAAATATTAATTTATGGTTTTCCTAAGGTTCCCCTCTCCTCCCTTATAAAATGGAACCTCCTCCCATTCCTCTTTTCAAAATTTTCTGCCTTAAAGATTTGACAAACCCTGAAAATTTCTCTTCTCAACCTATCTATTTATATCATATAGGTTCTGGTCTTCTCAAAAGTCCAACTCTAGTTCTCCAAGATGAAGCTTAAAAGAGGCACGTCGAAGAAGAGGTAATCTCTTCAACCGATTCATTCAAGTTTTTTTTTCTTCTTCTACTACATATTATTTAGTTGTTTCATTATAATGTAATAACATCAGTATTAAATATATACTGATATGTTATTATAAATATGAAACATCCCTATTTCACCATCTATCCATCCTACAAAAAACAAAATCACAGTGTGTGCGTACGTACGGAATACCGTCTCCACATCGTGTTGTAATATGTTTTTCTACCACCACCTTACATGGATGTGTATAATGGTGTAAATAATAACTATATATGATTATAATAACATGATACATGTTCTGAGATATTATATAATCCAATACAATTCCATTCCATAATTATTGTAATGATATCATCGCTCGTACGTACGCACAGATTACCATCTCTACGACGCGTTGAAATTTATTCTCAATGGTAACCAATCAAGAATGATTACAAATTATATATAATGAATAATAATGTAATTTATGACATAATAATGCAACTTTATTTGTTAATATATAGATATATATATTTCATCTACTTACTTCCATTCAAGTCAATAAGGAATGGAAAACAGTGTTTATGCATGCGTACGGCCCACCGTCTCCATGAACGGTGTATTTCATTTAATTTATCTATCTATTATATATATATATACTGAATATATATTATATATAAATGATTATTTAAATTTTGTATGTAAGAAAATCATGATATATGTAATAATAATAATATCAGGAAACAACATGTCCAAACACATACGATAAATGAAACGATTTATCACAAAACACTGCTTTAACATGGAATTGAAAAACGAACGGTTAATATAAAGTCATAAGTGAATCATATATGAAATCAAAAATATTATTATGATTCTGTTACAAGAAAAAAATATGTTTAAACCTACTATTCATGAGTCTCGTACACATACAGATGAAATTGGGCATAAGGTAAGGGATAACTATTCCAATTTCGTTCTTATCTAAGATTGTTTATTCATAAGTATTTACTAGGGTTTTTGTTATCATCCATGTCCATGATTTCTAAAAATGTTATCATGTTTGATTTATGTCCTTTTAACCCATTTTTTACTTTTAATAAAATGTATGGATGTAATATATTTTTTTACTATACGAGGTACTTTTTGACTTTCAGACAAAAGTACGAGAAGAATGGTTTTTTAACTTATACAGTGTGAATGGATTTTTACGGTTTCATAACGAATATTTCAATAAATATTCCTCTACAAAATTTCTTTACTATTTTCATCAAAATCCTTTTTAAAAAAAATCATGACATTTTGTGAAAAGAAAATGTTTTTGAAGACGAAGGATATTTTCTTCAAGATTTCATTTTAAGTGTTTTAACAAAACTATTTTACATATAAGATGACATTATTTAGTATGTTTATGTTTCAAGTATAATGTCTCTATTATTTACATGGTTTAATTCTTCTTATGATGAAATGATATCCATTTGTTTTATATGAATTATGTTATGATGGGATGATGTTTATGAGACCCATTTTATTATTTCTGTTATAATGAATAATTTATGTTTATGTTGTTGCACAAGTAAGAATGAATTCATTATGAGATGGGTGGGAACTATATATCCCTCCAGTGCATTTATTAAAGATTTATATCTCATTAGATAGACATGGCTGAAATGACAGTTTAATCTGGTTTTGTGATACAAGGCATGAACAAGGAGTGAAACTGATTCATTAAGGGACTTTGTCCACTACGATGGTCTTGGCAGCAATGACTTGGCCACTATGGAAATCATATCATGTGCATAATGGTTTCCCACAATTCCATGTTGTGTTCACATGTTATTTATCATGATTAATGTTCCTTTATAATCTATACCTTATTCATTGTTAAGATTTATGTCATTACTCGTGATTTTTATGTTTTATGTTCAAGTTATTACGTTCAAATGTTTTGGGATTGTTTTGTGTTTCCATTTTTACCCTTACTGAGCATTTGAGCTCACCGATTTTATGTTTTCATTTCCCCAGGATTTAAATAATGGTTTTAGGTAAAAAAAAATAGGGAAGAATTTTATGGGATATTTTTAAGATCATTCACCATGACTAGAAGATGATGTTCCGCATTTCCAAAGACACTAAACTATTACGGTCCTTGGGTGTCGTTTTTGTTATGTATTAATTATTCTGAAATGGTAAAGTAATGTCTATGTATGTCATTATTTGGGTCACTAATGTTGGCATCAGAGTGAAAGGTTAAGTTATCCTTTGGAAACTAGGGTGAAAAAACATTATTGATATCCCTAGAGATAGTTATAAGGTATGTCTAGGGATGTCCCTAAGGATAAGTATAAGTCTAGGTTATAGTCCTAGAATTACGGTAACAATCATAGAATTTAACATAAGATGTTAGATATTGAAGGTACTCCCCCTTGATTATGTTGTTTTCCTGGTATGATATTTTCCTCTCACACAATTCATTTTGGGTTTTAGAAAATTGCTGGAAACAGGAATATTCATGATAATGGAGGATATGATGGACAATGGAATGATATTCTTCATGAGCAGCCAAATGAAATGGGATTTGGAAGTACAAACATCATTATTATTCCTAATCAACAATCTTATAATATGTTCAATAATCTCAGCTTTGGTAAGTTTATTGACTCAGTGAATAAGAGATAGATAGAGTTTCATTATGATCATAGAGGAAATAAAGTTCAATTTCCCTCATATAAATCTTGTGGGAAGAGGAATCCGGGAGAATGATTCAAAAGAACTAAAATATGATTTGGGTGTAGAAAATAAGGACAAAAAGCCAGTAATTGTAAAGGAAAAGGTTCAGTTAACACTATGGACAAGGATAATGGTATTGCTAAGACATTATCAATAGTTAAATGTTTTAAATGTGGAATGTATGAACATTATGAAAACCAATTTCTTAAGGGAATTTATCATGAATAAAATAATCATGGTCGTATGGGTAGTATTTATGTTTATGATGATGAAGAGACTACAAATGATAAGTGAGATGAATGAATTTTTGAAGCTCGGTCAATGGTTTAAGAAGGTAGTGGAATGATGGCATGTTTTTAAAGAATAATGTATGGTACTATGGAATAAAGAAACATCTAAGGATTGTTAAACTATTTTTTTCTAATGTATTTTAAATTATATGTTGAATGGTACTGGTAACCATGAAATGTGATTTTGTAAAGTTGATGATATGCACATAATTAAGGGATATGGAGAAAATGAAATGTTTTCTAGTATTCATGTGCTCATGACTAATATAAGGACAAAGTGATATCATAGTTCGAGTATATTTATATTTTGGGATTTTGGTATGTGGAATGAGTAAACTTTTGACGGCATTTATTTTTTTACTAAGGTTCCATAGAAATTTATGTTTCACAAGAATACATGATTTGGGTATTCACATGTTTGGAATGTGAACAACAAGATATATCTTATAATATATGGGTGATAAAAGATGGTATTCACGTGATGTTATGTGACCTTTCAAGTAATGATTTTCATTATAATATGAGCTTGGACCAAATTATTTTTGATATGCCTAAAGATTGGAATGAATTAAGTTAGACCTAAGATATTATTGTATAAAGAAATAACTTTTTCGATATTATTGTAGGAATTTTATAATAATGTAGTTTTAGAAAATGAGACAACCTGTAGGACGGGATACAACTCGTCATGTTAGACAAGGTTGCGGGAATTGAACCCACAACCAAAGTGGGACAACCCTTTATTACCTACCTCTGGCCTACAACAAGTCCCTGGTTAGTAGAAATGAGTTTTATTTTATTAAGAGGTGTGATAGATGATGTATAAGTCCATTTTTTGTATCATATATGATTAACCTCACCAAATATGGACTTATGTATATTTGATAACATTTTATAACCTTTTTGATTGTGACAGATGGAATGATAGCTCATTCTATCACATGATCTGCTAATACTTTACGAATGAAAAATTCAACATCTTTTCTTTAAGATATGAAGTGGAAATTGTTCCTATAACGACCAACGGTGAGATTGTACCATAATCCAGTAAATATTTCTTCTAATTCAAAATTTTCAACTTTAGGGAAATGATATTGAAAACCAAAAATTTCGTCCTAGTACCCTTATATCCGATGAATCATATATTACCTTAGATCATAAAAACATTATAGCTTTGGGATTATTTGCTTTTTCATAGCCATGTTCTCTAACACTCTCTATCCGAACTAGATGGTTAGATTTCTCTTCCATATCCATATTTTCACCAATATTCTCTTATGAAGAAACCTAGTGATGAGTTACTTTGGGTATTTGCTATGTTTTTAACGTTCCTTTTTAAAATTATTATTTAGAATTCCGTTTTACGATGTGGGTTTATATGAAAGAAACTTCCATGTAGTAAATGATTTATAACCTTGACGAATTTCGAGGGGGAAATTAGTTTTAAGGGGGGTAGAATGTAACACCCCGAGATTAGATGAGAAATATTCTTTTTAATTCATTTGATATCTTGTGTTGTATGCTACACCAAGATTATCTTGTGCTATACACAACACCATATTAGCATGCATTATACGCAACACTATTCTTGGATCGTGTTAGACAAAATTTCAAGTTCATTTGATAGAAGTTATTCTCCCCAAAATTTAGTGTGTATATATATATATTCAATGTATAAATGAAATATGGTTGGATTCTGTTATATGCAACAACAAAGTAATCTTTCACTACACACAACCCTGACATGGATGGCATTACATGTAATCGCGACCTTCCCCGATAGCGTGGGTTCTATGCAATACCTAGTTTCACTAAACAAAGATATGTCATTAAAATATTATATAATCTAGCCGTTATGAACAGTAATACAAAATTTTGTAAATTTTATAAATTTTATCATTCAAAATAGACTTCATTTTTGGATTCAGAATATCGAAATTAGATTAGGGTGAATTTCCGGTATTTTTCTAAAAACATTCAATTTTTGATGAATTGTCAAAAAACTGAGTTATTGGTTAAATCTGAATTTTTATTTAAATGATCATTTATTTTATTTAAATTTATTTTTGGTCAAAATATATAAATAATAACTATATATGTTCAATGTAATTCATTGAATTCATTTTATAGTAAATTTTAGATATATTAAAATTTGATTGAACATTTGACCGTCTTTTACCCACCTCAATGGAGAATATGCAAATTTACATAAAACATAAATTTACCACTTCTATGAGTGGAATTAGAAAAATCCAAGAGATACGGTTGATATCAGTAAGTAAAATGTGGTTCAATAAGATAATTTTTTTTGGTGAATATTGACTTTTTACTTTTATTTACCACGGGTAAAAGTAATAGGGTAATTATGGGTAAAAATGATATTATTATTACCCTAACACAAGTACTAATTCTATTATATAAGTGTAATTCGATAAAAAAACAACCTTAGGAATAAAATATGACCATTTGGGTCCACTTGGATTAGAATAGGACATTTATTATTATTTAATTGAAAGAAGTGCTAAAAGAATTAAAATCAATGTTTTATAAGTAAAACATTTTTAATATAGAGTTATACAAAAGATAAATTCGACTATAAATATTACATAGAAAGATAAAAAAATATCATACATTATGGTACTTTATTTATAATTTTTAGATGATAAATAATTTAATTTATTTATGACACAATGATGATGGATTAATTACCTTATTAATGAAATATTAACATGATTGGTATTATAAATACTCAAATAAATGTAATTTGAGACTATTTATGAAATAAAGTAATTTTTAAGGACAATATAACATATTAGGGTGGGTTAGATGAATTTTTTTGAAGTAATAATGATGTTATAAATATAGAGAAAACAAAATATCGAATAGTGTCAAAATTGACATAAAATAATTTTTAAAACAAATATTATATTATTAATTAATATAATGGTCCTAAAAAACTAAGGATCGACCAAAAGACTTATATAAAAATATATATGACTTTAATGAACCAATTGGGTTTCTATTGGAAGTTTATACTATTTCTATTAAGAATATAGTGTAAGAATACACGAAGTCATGGTTAAAGTTAAATTATTTATCTTATTGTTAAATATAAATGATAAGTTTAATATGGTAACCATAACTTGTCTAAAACCAATTGGTTCCAAGGATTTCGACTGATCCCCACCTTAGCCTCGAAATAAGACACTTTTGAGCCATTATTATCTAAATCTGAATTTATTATAAAATAATATTTTATGTTTTTTCTAAGGTGCCCCTCTCCTCCCTTATAAGTGGGAACATCCTTTCTCTCCACTTTACACAATTTTAAGCCTTCAATCTCGGCCAAAACCTTAAAATTTCTCTTCTAAACCTATCTATTAATATCATATAATTTTGGGTTTTCTTAAAATACCAACTCTAGTTCTCTATGACGATGATTAAGAGGGGTACGTCGAATAAGAGGTAATCTCTTCTACCGATTCTTTCACGTTTCTTTCTTTTCTACTTCCTTTTATTTAGTTGTTTCATTATAAAGTAATAAATTCAGTATTAAATATATACTGATATGTTATTAAAAATTTGAAACAACCACTTTTCACCTTCTATACATCCTATGAAAAACAAAATCATTGAGTGTGCGTACGTACAGAATACCATCTCCACACCGTGGTGTAATATGTTTTTCTACCACCACATTACTTGGATGGGTATAATAGTGTAAAAAAAGTGATTTGTTCTGAAAATAGTAGAAATATAAATTGTAAAAAAAAAATCAACTCTAATATGGTAAAAATATAATTATTAAATAATCATCGGAATTATTAAATCATTTTAGAAGATTTTTTTTAGAAAAAATGATTCTATAAGAAAACAGTTTCTCTATCAAATTAGATAAATGAATTCGGGTTCTCTTGAAGAATTTTTCTAAATCATTTTCAGTACCAAATAAAGGTAAATTGATTCTATTACATATAAACGGTCATTAATAGAAAAAATTATAATATAAATTTTAGTTTTATTTATAAAATATCATAGAAATTCTATTAATATAATTTTGTGATATAGAAACCTCGATTAGAATGGGATTGTCAAGTAAACACATTAAATTATGATAACATTAAATTTAGAACGGATCAATGAATTGATTAATTTTATCAACATAAAAAAATTGTAAATATATAATTTGACATTATGATTCAATATTAAAATAATAAAATAATATTACCTATAATGAGGAAGTAATTTATCCTAATGGAAATTTAATTGAGTTATGAAATTTCATTACAACCAAGTAATATTATGTTCTAATCCCCTTTGATATAATATTTCCAATTTAAAATAAAATTAAATGCATCATGAAGTAATATTTATATTTTATATCAATGTAGAAATATATACACTATATATATGAAACTATGTTCATAATTATAATGTTTTCCTCATTGAAAGGAAATTTAGACAAAGTCCCCTACCAAGAAATTAATTTTTGATGAACATCTTTTAACATCTTTTATAATGAATTTTAACATTGAACTAAATTATAACATATTGATAAAAATATTGAAAATTTCATATATCATCTTATTATAATATCTTCATAACTATTTCTTAATAATTATTTATTATTTTATCTATTTTAGGAGTTAATTTCATAGTTTTTCTAGAATATTTTTTATTTTTTTCTTCTTACATTTCAAAATTTTATCCTATCCAGTATGTATAACATGATTTTAAAAACATATATACTCATTATATATTTAATTATAATATTATATAATTATTGGAAATTTTAAATTAAATTACATAGTTTATCTACAGAGAATGTCATATATACTGATGAAAACAATTTCCTTTATCATATATTTTTAACAAGAATGAAAAATAATTTATATACATGTTGATTTTAAAATTAACATATATTATTTATGACATATATATCATTGATTTTTATTAAAATCATTCATAACACTTTTCATGTATATCGTGAACAAATCACATCAATTTGAGGAGGCAGTAGTCCACCCGTCTACAAGCGATTTTAACATATTCCCTCAAAATGAAAACAAAATATTATGTGTTATATTGAAAATTAAATAACATAATTAAATTATAATTACTATTTAAATTATACACATACCATAAATATATTATCATTTCCAACCTTGAATGGTGCAAATGGAAGAACAAATGTCATCAGTTCACGAGGTGGTAGTCCATCGTACACAGGAACGGTGATTGTGTATCCAACAAGATGGATGTGTGTGAATGATTTGATAAGATTATTTGAATAAAAATGTCAAAATATTTAATATATATTTCCCTATAATATAATAATTATAATAAAATAATATAAGGCGTTTGGAAGTAAATGAATCAAATGTTATTATTGAAGAACGTTACCTCTTATTTAGGTATCTCTTTTTTATTTATCCAAAAAACATACTCGGTTATCTCTCTATAAGAAGTGATTTTATAGGATTATGAGAATGAATTTGGAATATTCTTTTGGTGGAGTTTTTGTGAGTTAATATTCTTGATATTTTTTATTAGTGTGTGGGGTGAGTTGTTTTTTTATAGTGGAGAAGGAGTGGTATATTTGTAAATAAAAAAAATGTAAACACAATTTAGTGGTCTTAATTTTATAATGTTCATAAAGAAATGAACACAGATTTATAAAATAAATTATACTATCAAAATATTTACATAAAATATATTTTTTATATGTCTCTATTTCATTTTTGTGCTTAATATTCTGTTATGGTCCCTTAATTTACGATTTTTTTCTCTTAATTGATGTAACAATTTTTAATATAAGTCACTACAATTTTTGATGAATTTTTTTAAATTATTATACAAGATAAATTAATATAATTATTGTTATGGAATATATTTATCCCAAGTACTAACACATAAGAGGTATAAATTAATTTAAATTTAATCTGATATATGTGACAATACAACGTGTTTTTAAGGTAAAATGTTTAATGGTTTGAAATGTTTTTATATCCATTATCAATGTGAAATTAAATAAAATATAAATTTGGGATAAATTTATGATTTATTTATTTACTGTAAATTTAAAATAAATAAATATAATTTTACTAAATATATAAATTAAATGAAAGCTTTGTTTTTATTTAAATTTTGAGTTTTAACGATACTTTAAAAAATAAAGCCTCACAAAAAAAGGAAAAATTAAACGATTATAATTTTAAAATTTTTATTTCTTTAATGATATTTATTGTAACATATAATTTTTTTTGCATTCTCACAATTGAATATTAAAATAGGTGTGTCATTAAATGAGATAAAATTACCTTAGTGATTATTTGACTAGTATGTGGTTATTGTTAGGGCTTCCATTATATTACAGCTATAAAAGAATTTTTTTTTTATATGAACTTTTGTGGTGTTAATATGATATTATCGAAGGATTTCCTATGAGATTTTAATTTTAAAAACAGAATATTTTTATTTAAAAAAGAATTTTGTGATGGTAAAATAGTCAGGATGATGTTATCATTCATTCTAGGATTTAACAATGTGTTTGACTACCATTCCAAATTTTACCCTACCCATTATGGGTGAGGAATGTACCTTGTTTTGAGATGAATATAGACTCATACATGGAATTTTTTAATTGTGTTTCCTCGAGTTTTGTTGTATGGGTCATGAGATTTGAGGACCAATGAAATATTATCATATTCAAGACATTTTTTTAGTTTTTGTAGTTATGACTTAAAGTGTTATGAAATTATATATTAGTTGAATGAACAATGTTTGTACCAAACACAAAATATTGATTCATATAATTTCCTATAAATATTAGAATCTCCAAGAATGGATATGGGTTATGTGTATGAAGTCATTCAATATTGAGATATAAAAATATTATTTGAAGGGAAACATTATTGTGAAATCATTGATTTAAAATACATTTACATAGTTAGTGTAGGAGTCAATATCATAGTGGGAGATAATAGTAACAATGGATGGGATATATATATTTGTTGAGGAGATTCATGAAAATATGAAAAAATGTTTCTATATACATCGATTCTACACATCTGAATTTGACTTTTGGGAGTATGTATGAGGATTCAAAGTGTTTTTCCTTGAAGAAAATACTTGAAGGTGGTGAGTTATCTTCCAATAAAGATATAGATGAGGATAACATCATCTATATCCAAAACCATGTTGTTATCTCATAATTTTTGTATTATAATATGATTATTATGTTTTATTCCTATAATTGTGCAGTGCTCATAGATTTGATCGAAATTTACCATGCCCTAATATGATGTAATTGGATTCCTTGGAATGAAATGGTTATTATATTTTTTGTGACACAATGTTAAACCTATTTACAGATGAAGGATGAGCATCAATGATCTAGTGGTTTACTACAATATTTTCACATTTTAAAAAAGAAGTGGGATGATTATACAATAGAATTTGTTGTTTTTCTTCAAATTCTCCAAATAAATGACATAATTTGGATGATTGTGGATAGGATAACAAAATATTCACATTTCTTGATGATACAAGGGAATTCCACCATTGAAAATTTGAGGATATGTCAAGGTTAAGGGATTATCCATTTTCTGGGGGGTCCACAGAGTATAGTTTTTTTTATTGAATATTTACAGCATACTTTTATAAGGTATTATAGACGATGAATAGAACATAAGTACATCATATTACAAATTTCCACTACAACACTGATGGGTAATAAAAGAATACAATCCAAGTTCTTGAGTACATGATAAAAGTATACTATATTGATGTTTGTGGGACTTCAGAGAAGAAATAAGCGCTCATTGAGTTCCCCATAAAAATAGATACCCAACAACTTTTCATGTAGATCCATATAATGCATTTTATGGTAGTCCATTTTTATTTTACTTTTTCTAATATATGTGGGTGACTTTCGGTTTTTGGGATCAAGTCTTATGGAATATGCATTAGAGAATGTCCAATTATTTCAGAAATTTATGGTTATATCATAGAGTATATATAAATCATAGATTTATTGGAATTGTATAACCCATGGGTTTACTGTAAGATAATATTTTTTCTTTACTGTGTTGCATATATTAGATACCCCTTAAATTATTAAGTATAAAAAGTGGTTACCCATGATTGACAGATTATTTGGGGTTTTTGATCAGTTTGGTCTGGTGGCACATCGATAGGATCTTATAAAGGTCTTCAGGAAATTTGGGCCACAGTGACCATGGAGTAGCCCGGTTTATATAGAGCAAGTTCTAGAAGAGGATCAGAGAAACAAGACTACTATTCACCAAAAGAAGAGCCAAGATATTGGAATAATGAAATGGTATGACAACCGCCATTGGGACAGGGCACCATGCAGCTTGGTACAGGGCAATGCTAGCCGATCAGCAATGTAATGTGGGGGGCTAAGTGATTAATGATGTATAATATAGGTAAGGGGTAGTTCCTATGGGATGGGCCTAAGGGTCATCAATTGTGCATAGTATGCCTCCAGGCCTTCCGGTCATGTATTGCGAGTCATGTTGGGCCTTTTTCCTTAGGCCTACGGGCTATGTAAAGGTTCTACTTATTCCCTTAAAATGGGGGATTATATATAATAAAATTAAAAAAGAAGGCCTCTAGGCCATTTATGATATGTGATAATTCTACCACCCCAAGATGGCCCATGTTAGGCTTAGTGTTTTGGCGGTTGGGGAAATATAAATATGCATGATTTGGATGTCTATGATCCCATAGCTTACTAGATTACAAGAGGTTAAATTTTTTGTTTCTTCTACCTACTATATTATAAATTAATAGAATCTGTATGAGGTAATTTTTTTACTCCACTCATTTATGTATGATTAGTTTATGGTGGTATAGGGCATCAATGTGACCATGTTTCAGTTTTTTTCTACACAGCATCGAAGGGATGAGAATGATTGGTACTTACCCCACTAAAACAGATTTTCTGTGACATGAAATTTTTTTTGATAGAAATATAGTGACTCAAAGAGTATGTCGTATCGAGGTGTGATCGATGATTCCCTTTGACAAATGCATTTTGGGAGAGGTTGTACGATAGAGTGACTGAGTATGTCCTAACAATGTTGATAGAGTTTTTATACGTGACATTTTTTTGTGGGATTACACTTGTAGGTGTAATAGGGTTTTTGGTATGTGATTACTATCCATTAAAGAGAGGTGAAGATATTAGGGGTTTAAAAAATGATTTATATTTATATATTCTCATTTTTATGTGAGTTTACTAACCTTCCTTGTTCATTAGTACCCTTGAATACTTAACTTCAACCCTTATATAGTGAGAAAAATTAGCAAATAATGGTTGAGGATGTTGAGATCCCAAGAATAGAACTACGTGAATTCCTACCTAGATCTGGAAGTGTTAGTATTCACCCTGAAAATTTAGAGACACTCCAGTATGGGAGAGTGGATTGTGGATTACTCAGACCACATAAATTTCTAAGAACAAATTCACTAAGAAAGACATAAACTGTAAATAGTTGTTCTGGTTGTATTTTCAATAGGACAATACCATCAAGATAGTTTATACTCTATGGATAAGAAACATTGTAGAGGATTCCCGTAGAATGAATTACCAACCTCTCTTATTGGATGAAGCTTCGGTGTAATTAATATCCCTATAGATGACCCTAGTGGAGAAGGAGGGTACATTTTTTCTACAGTCAATGGTGTTGGATCCATCACTTCTCGATCATGAGAGAGAATGTTAGATGGTAAACAACAACTTCATGGCCTTGAATTATTATATATCTTCAGGAGTGTCACCTAATTTATATTCTCAGGAAGAAAATATCATTATCATTTTTAGTGAATAATAGTTATTCTTGACACATTACGAGAGGATGCGATGAGAGAGTTTTACACTTCTCCTTCGGCTGTACATACTATTGTAGGGAAAATCTAGGTATTGTATATGTTTCCCGAAATCATTTCATAGTTTGTGTTTTTGGGGAATGAAATTTTTCGAATAAGGGAATAGTGTAATGTCTTTAGTTTTTTCATGTACAACATTAGAATATTTCCTGGAATATTTTTGGAGCCAGTCACTAAGAAGACATGTTATTATGATGCACGAAGTGCCAAAAAATAATTTTATAAAAATATATAATATATTTTTAATGGGAGTAGATGGTTTTTTCAAAAAATAATGGAATATATACATAGTGGAAGATCTGGGCAGAAAACATAGGGTAAGGACGAGTCCAGAACATGGATTTCACCATAGGCATGACATAACTTTTTTCAGCAAAGGTCATCTATAAAATATTTCACATAGGACATAACCATAAATAAAATAATTAAATAAGTTTATTTTATTTTTAATTATAATCTAAATAACTCATTATTAATTACTTAGATTGAATATAATAGATCCTCTTTGTGTTTATAATGTAGTTTTTTCCAATGGCATGAGCTAATGTTGGGTAACACAATACTTTTGGATTTGAGAGTCATTAACAGTATGATTATGTTTATTATTTAATTCATTCATTCATTAATTAATATATAAAATAATTGTCATGTTATTAATCAATGGTTTCATAAATTCACTATGGTGAGATACATTAACCCAGGATAGTTTTAAAGATCTCTAACCCACCTATTGTGGGATCATCATGATGATATTGCAGAATGGGATCGACTATGATGCAACGAATGCAACAAATTCTTCAAATCATTGGCATGAACTTAATTCATCAAGGATAGATATACATATGATGTAGGAATCATCAATTTGTGTATACACCAATTTTATTTAATGTTTTACTAGTTTAATTAATTTCCATGAATCTATACGATATAAAAATCATACATCATTCCATGAACAAAGAATTATATTTTTTTTCTTCTGTATATATATCTCTTTTGGAACAATCATGATTGTTCCCAATGATAAATTAGACCAAAATCATCAGACAATTGGTTATTTGATTTTATCTCTTTTTCATTGTGTTATTAGCTTTTGAAAACATGATATTCTTGGTTCAAGAGTTCTTGGATGACCTGAGGATGATCATGTGCTTGTATTTCGGGTGGATTAATGAAACGATAACTTTTTGATACCCATAGACTAGATCAGTCTATATTAGGGTCCAAGGATATAATATCTATTATATATTTTTATTTTTGGTATTGGAATGTAGGTGTGGTGGTGTGCAGATGGTGATGTCCTTCAATGTGTTGCGTAATGGTTAGATGAGGTGATAGGCAGTGTCTGTCCAAAATAGTGAAGAAACACCAGGTTGTGTGCCGTCAAGGTGTTAGGGAGAGGTGGAAAATGGGCCATGATCGAGGTGTTTGGTACGGTTATGTGAGGTGGTATTAGAGATTATTAGAAGAGGTGGATATAGGCTAAGGTCAAGGTACCCGACCATGGCTGCAACCCATATGAAAAAGGGGGGACCTAAACGAAAATCTCTAATTAAAAAAATTATAACATTCATATAATTATTATTATTATTATTAAAATGTTTTTCCTATAATAACTCCCACATGGGGTGTCTATTTCACATGCCATCTATGGTGGAATGTCCCCATATATGTTTTATTCATTTTTTGGACCAATTCATATATAATTATATTACCCATGAAATGGGCCCATGAAACACCTGTGAAGTAATATATTTAATAATATTATTAAATATTTGACCCACCATAACTATTGCATACAACAACATATTGACACACTGTTAGTTGAATTTTATCCTTCATATTGAGGCTTACCTATTGAAATTAACTTTGGGATTTTAATTATTATTCAAGGATTGGGCTCCACAAGATGTCATTTGGGTATAATTCATTAAAATCCAAATTCTTCACATGGTGTATGGTTGTGGGAAATAAATAGTTGATTCCAGGAATTTTTCCATGAGGATCATAATGGTGTGATCCTTATAATTTATCTTAGGTTTGAGATGTGGGCCCTATGGGGAACTATTTATGTGAAATGTTGCAAAATGGTTATTCATTAGTATGTTTTCAATTTTAACAAATAAATAGTAGATCATGTTCTATTATTCACACAAATTACAATGGTGTGATATGTTCAGTTTTATATGTCCATTTTAAGAGGCATGTGATAGAAATTAGGTTTTTCCATTTGGAACAATAATGAGAATCATGTTCTCATCATCTGTTTGGCCATATATGACATGTAATATTGAAGTATACTAGCATGAAAATGGGTATATGTACATAGTTAAGTACCCATGAATGGAAATGTACATAACCAGATGACGAGGTGGGGTCACATATCATGATGGTCCGATAAAAACAATTTATCTATTATAAATCTTATTCCTCTCATATATATTTCAATTAGATTCAGTTTTGTATCTCGTGAGTAGCCTATCCTGAGTGTTTTTCAACGTAGAATGTGATAGTGCCCTCCGTATTATATTTTAAGATAGAAAGTGAGATATTTGGGGGCATTCTGATTATTGAGGAGATGATTTGTTCTTGTTTTTATCAAGAGATAATACCAATGATTTTGGAGCATAACCTTTAGGAGGGTTTGGTAGAGACATTCTTCAATGCATTCCAAGAGGTACCAAATAAGAGTGATGGCCATGGTAGTTCCTTTCTTCCTTTCATGTGGCACCCTTCTGCAGGACTAGGCATGGGTCCTTAATTATATTCAGAGTGGAAACCTTCAGTATGTCTGGGCATGGGTCCTCAACCTATTAAAAGAGGAACCCCACTAACACAACATGGAATGGGTCCTTGATAACGTCATATAAGAACTCCCCTGATCCAATAGGGTGTTGGTCATTGATGACATCAGAGTTGAACCCCCTAATTTACAATGGTGTGGGTCCTCGATGACAATAGGTGTGAAACCCCCAAGTGTACTAGGGTTCATGTCCTCTCCAACTAGATCTATCTCACCGATCTATGCAGATCAATGACAAGAAATGGTTGTTTGTAGATTTTGACTCAAAAGGAAGAGGGGAATATTTTGCACCGAGAATCATTCTTGGGAAGAGACATTAAACCGTGGATGCGGGTCACTTCCTCCAAATGATGATAGTATAAAGGTTTGTTGATGATGTCCCTTTGAATTGCATGTTTAGGGTAGACATGTTCGATGCTTTACATCATTGTTGGATTTTCATAGAACTATTGTCTACTCTTATTCTTAGGATGTGCTGTGAGATATAGATTCCATTACGTTCTAATATTGGATTAATTGACTGGGCATATATATCTGCTTTTAATAGCCACTCATTTTGTATAGTTAATATACTTTATTGATATTCTATGAAAGTCAGGGTATTCCATTTTATTTTATGTTCAACATATTATAGTTGTATGAGTCAAATATTATACTATAGGTACTAAATACATTATGAGATTTTAGTCGCCCCACAGTACTGAGCTCCTTCTGTTCTGGAAAGTTCACCTTTAATCTCTTGTTGTGTTTAGTAGTACTCTCCCACAATAAATTTTTATATTTATTTCTTCCCTCTTCAATTTTAACTCATACCCACATTCATCATCATTGGTATTTCTACTGGGAGTGTATATACCCACCCCCAATCTTATAGGTTTTTTTATTATTCTTTATGTGTATGGAATAAATGTTAATGATATTGAACATATGATAATTTTAAGAAAAAAATAATTCCATATATAAAAAATAAAATATAGCTTCTTACATTTCAATCCAATTGAAAATAAAAAACATATCTCATGCATATTGTGGACTACTACCTCCATATAGAGATTTGAAATGTTTTTCATTTTAAAATTTCATTTATTGTAATAATGCCATATTTTATTAATTTAAATTCTATATGTCACACAATAATTATTCTATATATATTATTTATTATTTATGTAAATTATATTTCGTCTATTGTAAAAAATAGAAACGTCATTCATTTATAAGTATGAAATTTTATTTCCATGAATAGTTTCATGCATTTCCAATAACTAAAATTAATATATTACTGTAAATAATAATAAAATGAATATATTTTCTATTTATTTAATTGATTAATTTATTTATATCTTTTAATAATGATCAACATAAAATGAAAATAAATAATAATGATCTAAAACTGACATGATAGACAAAAAATATATTTATTAACAGAATGATTTTAACAAATAACTGTTAAAATTCAGGTGATAATGGATTATAAAAAAATGATAAATTGCATGAGATATATGAGTATGGTTCTATAATATATCTATAATAAAAAAATATTTATTATAGTAGTGGATCATGGAAATAAAAAAATAATTTGAACGTGAGGCATCATTTTCTCGTCTCACATTTACTTCAATGAAACAAATTCAATATTCACCAATTATTCTTTTTTGTGATGTATGTAATTCAATATTTATATATATATATATATATTATATAAATAATCTATTTATCTTAATAGTATTTATTTTTTACTTTTAGGTTTATTTATTTCATTTTGATAATAATTCATATAGCACTATAGTGGAAATGATTTATTTCCAAATCACATCATTATTGTTGATTATTATAGTTTTTGTCTCCTATAAGAGAATTATCTTATATATATATATAAATATATCTTAAAATCAATATAATTTCGTATAATATAGTTATTAATTAGCTGTTTCATTTAATTATACAAATCCTCCAGTCATTGATACATAAAATTATTTATATAATTTTTAGAAAATCCATCTTTTTTTCACTCATCGGTCGAAGATCCCTTTTTTGTAAAAAAATGGTTTAGAAAAATGGTTTTAAAAAATTATTATATCCTTATAATGTTTATTAAATAAATAAATTATTAATTTTTTTTAATTTTTATAAAATTATGTTAATGGAATATGTATTTTTTATTTTCAAAATAAGAACCATTTGGATGTTCTTAAAATGTTAATGGTTCTTTTTTTTAATGTGCATGTCCTGAAAATTTGTATCCACTATAATTAAAAATAAACATTCTAAATATATTTTTTAAAGTATTAAGTGTTTATGTTCAATAAAATAAAATTTAAAATATTTTTCAACATTTATCCTTTAATATGATTGAAGAGGTAATGTTCTTAAAAAATTTATGATATTTTCGTTTTATTTCTATTAATAAATCCCCTTAACCCTTTATTGAACATATGATCCAATTGGGATATGATATTTTGATATAATTATTATTATATCATTGAATTTTTTTTATATATTTTTACTTAGGATATTAAATTTTATAACCATCCTTCATATTACATAGGATGGTTTATGGTTATGTTTATTTTATTTGGGTATGTATTATCATTTCATATGTTATTTTTTTTTTGAATTTTTATAATGATGATAATTAACCATATTCATATGATTAATCAATTGGTTATAATAAGTGATAGGTGGGCCCAGTTTTATATAGCACCTCAATTTATCAATATTTATGAAGATAAAATCCATTTGGAAAAATTAAGTATTTATACGACAAATTCAAACCATATTATCATAATTATAGAAATTATGTTTCAGATTTCCTAAATTTTCTATTCTATAATTGTGTGAGATTAAATTCCTTCATGTGTAATTATTAGATTAGATTGAAAATTGATGGTTATGGTTGAAGCTTATGTAATTATATATATGCGTTTATTTTACCATGATTTTTTACCTACTTTACATGTCAACCATTATTAATTAAATTATATATGATTGAGTTATTTAACATTTCATATTTTTTGGATTATCTTTTCATGAAATATTTATTGATATTTATAATATTTAGGCACATATAATATCACCCATTTCTTATGTTTTATATTCCATATGATTCACGATGGTTTTTGGTATCAATACATAGGGGTCCACTATAAGAAAGAATAGTGGCATTAAAGAAAACACATTTTGTATTTTTTTTGATTTCAATGAAAATATCTAGATTGTATCAGGTTTGACAAGAATAATGAATCTTTATTTCATTATGGATTTGATTACACATATCTTATGAAAATGTAATAATGTAACCACAAACTATCAGATATTAGGGTCAAGGATTCTATATTTGGTATAATATATTGTTTAGTTGAAACCATGAGAAAAATTATGGAGTAAAATATAATTTAGATAATATAACCATGTAGTAATAATTGATGATATGTTTATAATGGAATGATTATGTATTATTTAAGGTATAGATAATGTGATATTCCATGAAATACATCCATATTTAAATATTATAAGTGGAAATGGTTCTTGTGTAGATGTATCTTAGGGTAGTTAAATTAAAACATGAATTTCGAGCTTTACTTGAGTGTTACATAGTATAGAACAATGTGACTTACTATGCTTCTTGTTTACCACTCACATGAGATTTTATTATGTTATGTAAAATTTAGTTGCAACATATTATGAAGGATTTGAAAATATTTAAATTACATGTTATCATTCCATGAGAAACCATATTTATGTTTATGATATTTTACATTCATCATATATACATTTTATGATATGTGTTTCACTTATTCTAGAATTTAACATTATAGAATATAATGACATTATTAAATATATTTTAAATAATTAATTAAAAATTTAATATATCTGACGTAATGGGAACCATAAAAATTATTGTAATACACAAATTTATAATAATCATTCCTTTGATGTAATGAAGAAAATATATCTAAATTAACTAGTTTGAAAAATATTATCAACATTGTAGGCCATAGTATCATGAAAATTTAATGAAGAAAAATATTTTTATTTCAATTATATATATTAAGTGTAAAATAATAAAAATATTATGATAAAAAAAATGGATGAGGTAAAAAGTGAAATATGGGTTTTCCAATATGTTATTATTGTTTATTGAAAACCCATGAACAAGTTTGAATATAATTTATAGTTTCATCTAGTTGGAAAAAATGAAATCATTATTATGAATAAAACATAAATAAATAAACCAGTATGTATAGTGTTTCATCTATATAGAGATTGGTATCTACATAAATGAGTTCCCCATGCATCATTTGAATATACATTTGTGGATGGCATGTGATCATGGTCAGGCCTTTTCTATTCCTAAAGTTTAAGTTGAATGGTTATTGATCTTGTGTATATTGATTCATGAATAATGTCTTAGAAGTAAATATGCATTTCTATGTCATTATATGACACCATGAATTTGGTTAGTTAGATGAAGAATTATATTATTTACTATAGATTACTATGTATTTAGGTTAATGAAATTTTTTAACAACATGATATTTTATTTTTGGAAACATGAATGTTTTTGTTAATGTTTTAATGTGATCAAAATACTCACATATTTATAATGAGTCATTCAGAGATAGTTTATTTTGTTTTGAAAATATAATTTTGATTTAGATAATTCTCTTTGAAAAATTTTAAACATTGAATTTGGATGAGCATATTTCAGTCAATTCGTAAGGAAAATAATTTATGAAATGTATTAATTAATAAATTTCTAGTTATTATTAAGGTATTATAGATTAATGAATTTTATTAGATAAATAGTTCCATTATTATAGATAATATATAGAGAAAATTTGAATTACTTTAAAGTATATTATTAATATAATATTTGTATATGTTTTAATTTTAGTAATTCAAACATAAACATTCATTTTTGATATTCCATTCATGATTTATGTGATTATGTTGGAATTGATTGATTCAATGAAAAATGAAGTAATTTTGAAAATTAATTATAAATTATATCATGTATTTATATTCTAGATGTTCTCGATGTAGATAGTAATTAACATAATGAATTCTAGGAAAACACACTTATTTAAAAATGATATCCTAGAACAATCATTTTCAAAGAATTAAATTGCCTCCTAAAGAAATTAAAATCTAAATTTTTTAGTATTTTAGCCTTTTCCTAGTTATTCATTTTCTTATCATCAATGAAAAAAATAATCATTCATCATTATTTCAGTGTAACAATTTTCGTCAATGTCTATATCTTTACTTCCCACCAATGCTATTCTACATAGAATCTTATGTATGTAATTATTTCAGAGGAAAAAATAATCCCCCTTATATCTTAATAAGAATATATTTATAAAAAACTTTCCTTTTTTTATTTTATGAATTTTTTTTCTAAATTTTAAATAAATTATTATTGTGGGCTTGATTAAATTACGTGGATACCATTTATTTAAGTGGTTGAATGTACCACCACTAAATTTAAAATGAGTTACATTTTATTTAATATTTTTTGACATAAAACACTATCATTTTAATATATCATTATACCATGATTTTTTAGATAAATTTATTGAAAAATAAATTAAATATGTTTTATAAATTTCAATGGACCCCAAATTGGGTTGCAAAAAAAACACAATAATTATTTAGAATATTATTATTTAAATATGATCATTATAACAATACTGATAAGATGGAGGTTGTGAATATTAATAAATAAATTATTAAAAATATACGGTTTACACATATATAAAATAAATTAAATGGTTATATATTATTAATAAATAATCAAGAACTGTTGGAATGTGAAAAAATGTGTTTTTTTAAATTGTTTTTTCTAATATTTAGAGTAGTCGTGCTTTGTTCACATAAAAGAAAATTATTTTCAACCAAATTAAAAATATTAGGTAATACTAAAATTTATTCTTTTAATCAAAAATTACATTTTATCATTGGGTTAATTTATATAATATAATAAACACTCTAATTTTTGGATAAATAGTGAAAAATATTGATTTTAATTGCAAATTTAATATTCAATTAAACTATTTATAGTGTAAAACTATATTTTAAATTTCTTTTAAAATAACCATAGTTAAATTATATTATTAATAAAATAATTTTGTTCATTTTAATGGACTTAATATTAAATTTTGATATTAAATTAGTCTATTCATAAGAGAATTTTCTATTTGGAAATTTTATTTTTCATCACCTCTACGGTTCAATATTAAATTAAAAATTTTCACTTATGTAAATTTGATTTAAAAAAAATTATATTTTCAATTTTAATTACAAATATTATATAATAATATAAAAATAGTTATTTACCCACAATGAATATTTAATATAATAAAAATTATTAAAACATTTAACGTAAAAATGTGTTTATTGGGTGGTGTAAACTAATAATATTTGGGTCACGATTAAAATAAACCATAAATAAATTTATGGACATATTTAAACCTTATGAATTAAATATATATGTATATATATGTATAATAAATTACTACTTACACTTTTGGTGGGATAAAAATAATGGTACCATGTTATCTTTTCAAAATCAAATTCTTCTATCCCCACGCATCAACTAATAAAATTACAAATAGTATCCATCACTATTTCGTCTATAAAAACCAATTGTACTATAAGAAACATAAAAAAATACCATCCTTAATAGTATACATACTTGACACATTATAGTCACCAATAATACCTCATATAAATTATTTAGGTATAAATATAAAGAGGGTCTTGAAGAAGAGAAAAAATATTAAATGTGAGTATTACTTTTATTTGATCTCTAATATCTGTAAAAAATTATTCATAATTTATAACATAATAAATAAATTATATAAAAATTAATATCCTTTTTTAGTTTAATTAAATATCACTTATCCATATCCACTTCTATAAAAAATGAATACAAATTATTGATCATGTGTAAAACATACTAGGACCTCACAAACAAATGTAATTAATTATCTAAACAACATTTCAAGGATGGAAATAATGATGTTAACATATTTTAATTATGTATATAAATTTATTATTATTATTATACTATTTTCATATCTTATTTACATTATCACATTACATTATAAGAAATATGTGACAATGTCCTTCATGTGTACATCAGAAAACCACCTCAAAAAGCAATGTGAATCATTATTCATTTATAATTTACATGAGATGTATTGATGGTGAAGTTAATAAATAATTGTGATATTTATTTCAAAAACATAGTTAAATAAATATTATTTGACATTTAACTTATCACCTCTCAAACCATTGCAAAATAATGACATTTCTCATTCATATATTTTGATTATCACAACCATTTAGTCTTGTGAAATTTCCATCAATTTATTTTCTTCACGGATCATTATATAAAAATATTTGGTTAATATAAATTATATATATATATATTTAATCATAATTATTATGTAATAATGAATTAATATTTACTTTCCATTGGTTTAATCTAATGAAAAAATTGGAAGTAATGTTTTTATGAACATATAAAATGACATTTCCTTGAATGGTAACATATATTTTCTATCTCTAAAACAAATATATTATTATATCTACATATAAAATTTTTATTTATGATATTAATATCATTTATAACATATTATGGATTATTTAATTAGGATAAAATAAAAAATAACAATATTAATGAACTAAAACCAATATGATTAATTTAAAAATTTTATCTCAAAAAAATTATTTAAACATATAATTCCAAAGAAATGGGGAATAAATGAATATAATAAATACATACATGTTTTGATATAAATTATTTTATTTGTGAAATATTTAAATAATAATCATATATTTATTTAATAGTAGGTTTTGATACATTATATGGATGTCAAACATGGTGTAAGATTATCTCGTCACACTTTTCCTTCCCCCACACGTTCAGAATATTAATCAATTATTCCTTATCATGTATTATATAATACCCAATAAACATTTTATATCATTAAAAGGGGATATAATGTATTGATATCATCCTTTTTCATTATGATGTCTCTTTTTGATCAGCTTAACTGGTCATATAAAATTTAATTATAATTCACCATATTACACTTCAAGGAGTTTATAATATTCATTTGATTAGGGTATGAATTAATATTTCAGACGTTATTTTTTAAAATTTCAATGTTTATGTTGATTATAATTCACCTTTTTAATGAAAATAATTACATGAAATTAGTATTTGGTGGTTTTCTCCCAATTATATATGGCCTCTCGATTCATTGACATGTTTCAGGAGACAGTCCATTTTGAAAAATTAGATGGGTTTATACCAAAATATTTGAACATTTTTTTGAAATTTCATTATAGAATGTTTCATATATCCAACATTACATTTTCGATTATTATGATATTAGATATTTATGTACATGTGGTTTTTTATTATTTTGAATATCAATGGATAATTTTCAAAATTATAGGATTATTTAAATGAATGTATTTAAACATTAATTATTTGTTCCATATTATTTAATATTATATGATTAAATGTTATTTTTTTATCTCTATACCTTTAATATTGATTATTATTACTTATTCAAGACATATTCCATTGTATTCATACCCTTACCGAGCATATGATCTTACCCCCTTCTTAGGTTTTATTTTCCCTTTGATACATAGATGTGTTTTTTGATTGATATGTTTGAACATGATATGATTAATAATACTTTTATTAAAGGGAACTCAATGTATAATTTTTTTTTCAATTTTAATATAAATTATATTTTTTTATCTAGTTTACCAAGATTGATAAACCAATCTATCCATTAGGATTTGATTCCTAGTATCTTATAACAATGCAATATATTAATCACCTGTATAGGATACGAAGGTTAAGTAAATTATATATAAACCTCCAAATTGTAATGGAACATTTGAAATATTGTTTCATAGTAAAGAATTAATTTTATTTATTGAACCTATGATGACATTCCTCTCAACTACACATTGATGTTGTATAGATTTAATTTTTTAAATAAGTGGGTAACAATGTTTTTTAAAATCAATTTATTTGAATGCATCCGGGTAAAAATAATTGTACATGATGTTATAATACCCTTCATGGGGGAATTATTTCAATAACATGGACTCTCTAATAGATTTAATTATTGTTTATTAATCCTTATTGAATTCCAGTATTGAAATGAATACAACCATGCCTATTATAAATAAAAATCATTTTTTATTTATTATATATTTATATGTCTGTGTGTTTCCATAAATTTATATAATTTATTTATTATTTTTTATTTTACATTGATAGTTGGGTATTTTAAATTTATAATTATCCATTGAAGAGGTCATAATTGTGATATTGTAATTGATTTCAAGAGAGGGGATTCCAAAATATAACTATCACACAAATTATAACGTATAATGACTGGTAAATAATAATAATAAATGAAATATATTTTACATTTTTGTGAAAAGTACAACATTATTTAGTTTATCATCATGTGTAATAGACAATGTGGTGATATTTTCCTTAAAATTATGTCTTTGGAATATACTTGAGGGGAACCAGTTTTTTTTCGTACTAATTGTTTTTAAATATATATGTGTTGATGTGTGTACGTATTATAAAATTTTAAGATGCTTGGATATTTTATTGAACATATTTTCTGATAGAAATTAGAGGATGACAGAAGATTATAGAATATATTTATTACACATTATAGGAAGAAATAATAATATATACAATTTTACTCTCCATAGGAAATTTATTTTGGTTTTAATTGGGAGAATTTAAGAATAAGTTTTATGTAAATATAGAAACAATTATAGGTTTTTATGATAAATGTAAATTTTGATTTCTTTTCATTTTCTGGTTTTATAGTGATGGAAAGTTTCATTTCATCTGATGCACATCACAAAAAATTAATTTATTTTATAATATTGTGATGAATCCTCAATTATTAGTCATGTGTATTTTGATATAATATGAATAAAAAATTTCTTTGTTCGAGTTCAACTGTTAGAAATAATATAATTTCATTAATCCATGCAATTGATCAGAAAAAGGTAATGATGGTGATGTCCTGGAAGTGGAGACCTCAAATTATTTTTTGGGTATTATGCATGGTAATAACAATGATTCTATACATGGTTGATGAATTAGGTGAAGACATCAGTTAATATCAATCTAGATTCCCAAAATATTAGGAACCTTTGAAGTAATGCAAAGTAATAGGATTCCTTACCATTATAAAATTCATTCATGACATTCCATTATATTATAGTTGGGGTGAGGATTATCCTAAAATGGGCCTCAATGATATCTTCTCCCCAGTACGGTACTAGGTGAATTCTTATTCACTAATGGATTCCTGGTTAATTAAATTACCATTTTATTCGGATATGTGAAGGGTTTTCCCTTATAAAGGCGTAGATGAAATGTTTATCTATATCATTGGAATGTTTAACCAATTCATTCTACCTAGAGAATCAATAAAAGGGTTCTCTAGTATTTTATGTATTTTAGATGTCATTGGAAAAATAATAACACTATTTTTAATCAATGGTTATTGTAATTACCATAATGAAGCATTATTTCGACATGGTATCAGGCATATTAATGTGTTCCCCATACATGGGTATTCCAGTATGAAAAGGGACCATGCCTCAATATTGAACCATACTTAGGATAACTAAGGTGCATAGATACCTAGTATAAGAACTCTATATATTTTTATTTAATTCGTATCTCATAATTCAATTTTTCATCTAGATGTATTAATCATTATTATTGATTAGATCATCTATCAAAAAATATTTGGACTTTCTGGATGTTAATTATGAGTGAATGTCTACTTGTTCTTGTCACTACGGTTTAACATATGAGTTCACTATGGATTCAATTAATATAGAATACATTCTACCTAGTCAAACTATTAATGATGTGTGTGCTTGGATTTTGATGATATGACCTGGGTTCCTAGATCTAGGTAGGTGCACGATCTAGGTGAAAGAGACATAAGAGTTATATAAGAGTAAAACCCTAATAATGAGCACAAATATCATTAAAATAAAAACTAATATTTATAATTGCATGAATATTGAAATAAAATATTGTTATGCATAGAAGACTAGGAAAATTTAACTATGATAATCAATCTGGAATCTAGATAGTTTGTTATCCTATATAATGAGTTTTCTGAGTGAAAAAATTGAACATATTACCACATAATTTGTTAATATTTTTTAGACGCTCTATTTCACCAGAAATATTTTAATCCCATGTAATAATCATATTACGAGGTTTTCAGGAAAATGGATCTTTATGTGGACACATCTTCGGGGGATTTCCATCCCTAATAATGTAAAAACTTATATGTTTCATAGATATCATATTTTATTTTTCATCAATTTTAGAGATTCTTATTGTTAACCTAAACAAACATAAACATTCTATGTGATGAAAAAATAAATACATATGTAGAATGGTTAATGGTCTAATATTTCTAAATAAAAAAAATACAAAAACAATAATTTAATTTATAAGACAAAAAAAATACCGAATTATAATTTAACATGGGGAACTCTTCCACCACCCTTAAATATCTAGTGGGATTCTATAGACAGACCACCGAGAGAAAAATTATAAAATTATGATAAAAAAACTAAAGGATATTATGTTATTTCCATAATGGATTATCATACAATGTATTTTTAAGTTTAAAAATAAGTTATTATCAACTAAAATGTTCTAATATCCATAATTAGTCGATGTAAATATTATGTGATAATTGATGATTTCATTCCAGTATAATTCTATAATGAATAGATGATAGGTGATCCTAATATCAATATATATAATTGATGGACATTAATCAATCCACATGTAGTTATCAAAAAATTCCAAACAATGATATATCGTGGAGATTCTAATATTGGTTATTTTGTTTAGGTATAATGATAATGGTGAACAAACCGTCATACTACATCATTGATCTAGATCTCATGAATTGATATCTGGTAATATAATAGGTTGAGTCTAAATAGTTTAATGGATTTGTTGGATGGACTATTTTTTTTTATTTTTTAATTCCTATGATAATTATTGTAATCCTCTAAAATATTATCGTTCTCCTAGAATATACTAGTTTGCTGAGAATTGTAGGAATATAATTATTTTTAGAGGAAATTTTAGTTGTCATTACATGATATATATCCTATAATTTTACCCCGAATAATTTTCTAATTCATTTTTATATTTTTATAGCTCGTACGTATTCATATTTTTAGCATTATTACCATTATGGGTTTTCAAACTAATATGTTTTTTCCTTCCATAATATATGGAACAATGAGAATTATTATTATGTGAATTTTGATGAATGACTTGAGTGTGTAAAATTTAATATATCCAAATATTAAATTACTTAGTTATAAATATAGTGAGTACCTTTTTATCTTCAATTTTAATTTGTAGGATCATTCAGGATGGAACAATGACATACATATTTATAGACAGATAGAATTTTCCAATAGATTATGAAACCTATATAAGAGAAATGAATGAGTTAACCTAATCTGAACGAATAGTATAATATCAGCCCCATGAATAACCACAAGGAATTATGAATGCTATATAAAATGATACTAATTGAACCATTGATTTATGATGTTCAAATAATGCCATATTTCATGAAAAATGGGAGCTATAATTTATCTATCATGTTTGATTTTACTCGACATGGACTGAAATTGAATATTATATAGATCATCACATGTATGGGTGCAATTAGTGTAATTGCAGTCTACAAGGTCAATTATATATTTTTGTTTAAGTTATTTTATTGATGTTCAATAAATCAACATGAATTCACACATAAAATTAAATTTATTTTCATGGATTTGGATTTTCATGGGAAATTATCAACTAAATAATATTTGGACTTCGTACTTGAATGACACCCATATGTGAAAATTTAAAAAATACTAAAAGTTCATAACATCTCTTTGAATATTTGTAATGTGAAAATATGTGAAATATTAAGGGTTTCTAAATCAAAATGAATATCCAAGTAATTGAAAAGGAAAATAATAAAACATGATTGTCAGAGTCAATGTGACATGGATAATGGTGGTGACTTTCCCAATGGATCATGCAGTCACAATGGAGGTAGTTTATTTTTGTGAGTTTTTTTTAATAAATGCATTTAATTTATATTTGCTTAATTTTAATTTCACAATCCATCATATATTGGAATAAGTGGATATCATTTTTCAAATTGGAAAAAATGAATCAAATCATGAAATATATTTTCATGGTTTGATAGTAAGACCAACTCTATAATGCAACCAGTTATTCCCCTTATTACAACTTATTTGGTATTTATATAAACATGCATAGTTCTGTTCACATCAATCTAGAGTACCAATTTTTTCATTATAGTTTCTCAACATAGATTATATTATCCACCAACATAAGAAACTATTTACTACCTTAGGTAGATCATTATATTGTATAATATAGTGTCACCGGTATCTTAGTCACCTTCATACACTATAGAGACCAAAAGATGCTTTCTCATACTTCAAAGTCTAAATGATGGATATTAATTAAATTCTACAAATGATTGTTTGAGTGAGATATATTTGAAATCTTATAATTTATTCTACACATCCTATAGTTGGAATATTTGTACACAAGTAATTTTAACAATAATAATGTATAATATATAATATCAAGAAACTTACTAACTAATAAACAACTTCCCGATAAGGATCACTCTCCAATGATCATTAAATTTTCTAAACCCCATAAACTCACTCATTACATGGTTATATACTCATATATTAATCACATTGGTTCAGTATAAAAATTCACTACACAGAAAAAATTCAATTTGTAACACATATGTATTTTTTAATCAATATTATTGTTCAATAAAATTAAATCTTTTCTTATATCACTAAAATATATCCAGAAATAAAAATGATAAATATTATCATTTTTTTGATTTAATTATTTTTCATTCAATATCATTCCCTCAATTATCTCAACTCTATGATTCTATCATTTTTCTTAATATCACACAGTTTTTATCAAATAAATATTTTACTCGATCCAAAATATTGTATAATAAAATTTCACACCTATTAATCTTGAAGATATTTTATAATGAATTCATGTGCGTCACATAAAAAATTATTATATTACATTTTGACTTTATTACACATAACAATAATAATTCTAATCAGAATTATCAATAATATACATTCTTATTATTTAATTCAGGCATCTTGACCGTGCTGTTGTGACACGTCAAATTGATTATATTTTTAAGGTTGATTTATATTCTTGGGGAGACCCTAGGTCGTCTCTCAAGGAGCGTTGGTAGGTTTAGAGTGTGTATTTTTCATACAAATGACTAAGAGATGGGGTGGTTTCGAAAACAGTTTAAAACAATGACATAGTTGAAATAGCCTAAAAAATGAGTGACCAAGAGGATTTTGAGAAATCTGAGATAAAAGGGTCTATGTGATTTCACTACACACACATCAAGTTCATTGTTCATATAGATTCATCTTGGGTTTAGAGTAATTCTTTGGTTCGAGTTAATTGGAATCCCGATTAATTCCTAAGCTTCTATTTCAATGCTTTAAGGACCAAACCTTGACGTAAAAATCTTATTATAAAGGTCCAGTACCTATGAATGGAATAATAGCTTCCAAATAAAATTTATATCTCAATAAGTTTGGTATGAAAAGTATTCTTGTTATGTCTAATCTAACAACACAAGTCACGCACTCAAAACCTCACACCGATCGGTTATAAATTAAGAGCATATCACTCACATGTATCAAATAAGGCATTCAAGTCTGAAATAAAATAAGTTACATGGAATGAAATGTTTGAAAACCCAAATTACAGCCAACCAGTAGCTAATGTATGCATCAGAACTCCCTTGACATGTGTGTATCTCCCTCACAACGAACACCCAACTGTAGGCTCGACATCGGGAGGAGGAGGAAGCTCGGGTGGAACTCCTTCTTCATCCATGATTCCCCTATGAGGATAGGGGCCTCCAGAACCTCCAAGGTGATTAGTAGACTCCTCTAGGACACCAAATTGGAAGCACTTCACACCTTGGCCGAACTTCCAAATGAGGATCCCAAGGTGCCATTTTATAGGAAATGTGGGAGGTGGTTTTGGGCCCACAGATTTCATTAATCCACTTGCACGACGCGTTTCGGGCTTCAGACAGTCTTACTTCTCTTTGGAGAAAATAAGAAAGTTGTATACCTACCTCTTGACTGTCTCCACCGATAGTTTGGCACTGTTTGAATAACTACAGCTCATGATATTGATAAAATACATAACACCGCATTTGACTTGGTCCAAATTCGGTGGCTTGGAAAGATCAGTTCGGAAGCGCCCCATTCAAGCCGAATCAGGATTGGGTCTCTTAATATGAAATGTATAATATTTAATTTGGGACAGGCCCACCAAATGTCAGCCCATTTTTATGCACTTATTTTGTGTAATATTCAAAACAGTGGACAGATGTCCATGGATCCCTGCAATTTTGGCCCATTTTTCATTCACTTCATCAAGGGCCCTCCAAATCACCTCCACCTACATTGTAATTTTCAAAACAAGTATCATTGACCTATTTAACAGTGATAAAAACAAAATTATTGAATCAACCATGATTTACAATTTGATAATATTTTTATAATTTTTAATACATAATATGTTTAGAACAACGGTGTAAGGGTGAAAATGAAATAGTGAATCGTGGTACGATCACACCCCCACACCTAAACATTTTCACTCTTGGGCAAGGTCACATATCCAAATACAATGATGCATATATATATATATATTTAAAACATCCTGATGATTTATCATTTGAGGGAATTTTATTTAAAGTAAATTGATCAATGCACGAATCACACCAAGGAGTTCTTCCTAGTGAAAATAGAAAAAGATGTCTCATAAATCATATCATAGAGAAATTAAAAAAGGATCATGATACCCAATTGAGAAAGGAATTCAGAAGTAAAACATGAAACTAACTCTCCATGTGTGTGTGTGTGAAAACCATTCCATGCTATTCTTTATACTTGTTATCCAATAAATATATGTTATATTAATATTTTTCAGCTTAAATGATTTTGTCACCGAACCTGTCCTACATCCTTTGCAATCATATTTCAAGACCCACTCATTTAAGCATTCCTAGAAGTCAAACCATAAGCTCCCGACCTAGATATCCCCATATGTTGCACATTCCATCAATCCCTTCATTTTTGTTTGAAGTTGCAATTGAAACAAATCTCACACTCATCTCTCTGCCCTTGTTTGATCTCCTCATGACACTAATTAAAATAGTTATAACAAGATAAAAGGATGAGGAGGAGTGGGTTTTGACCTGCCCAAGACACAAATTCTTTTTTTAGGGTGTACAACAGTCGAACATTAGGTACACATGCATAGGTCAATCTGGTATAGTAATGAAACAGACCGGATAAGGAATGAACGTATGGAAATATCATTTAAAGATGAAAAATATTAACCCAACATATGTTTACCTTATATTAAGTAAGAAATAATAACATTTTGTGGTTTGGTGAAATTTTTTTTGGAGATATTAGTGACACAGTTTTCCAAAAAAAACTACTCACACAATGGTCATCAATCATCTCAAAGGTTTCACATAGATATGACCATTTATATCATTGATATAAAAACAATTCACTAAAAATCACTCCCTGATGTGAAATTCATACAAATATTCGTTTTAGCCTTCGTTATGGTATTTTTACTTTCCCCACTTTATGGTCTTAAAATCATGGAACTTCCAAATTGTTGATGGGGAAAAATAAAAGTACCATAAAGAAGGCCAAAAAGAGAAAAAAAAGTAGAAAATGATGAAAAATCCTAACTAACCCAGGAATGTATCCACCCCCCTACACCTAGAGAATGCAGTGTGCTCACTGTAATAAAAGAGACTGTGGGAAGGAAGGATAAAACCTGGTGAGTGTTATTCATAGACTGCTTCTTGAACATGGAGTTCCTCCATTGGGGACTCCGGAATGGCTTCATGGATGTGCTTCAGCCGCTGCCCATTGACAGTGAAGGTTTTCTTGGTGTCTTCATTTTGAACCTGGACAACACCAAATGGAGAGATATTAGTAACAATGTAAGGTCCAAACCAACCGGAACGAAGATTGCTAGGGTGAAACTTCAGCCTTGCATTGTAGAGGAGGACCTTTTGCCCGATGTGGAATTGACGATGAAGGATGTGACAGTCATGGGTAGCCTTGGTTCGCTCTTTATAAATTCGGGAGTTCTCATATGAATCTCTTCTCATTTCCTCCAACTCCTGAATTTGCAAATTCCTTTGAATATCTGCACCATAAAGACTAGAATTGCATTGTTTAATAGCCCAGTAGGCCCGGTGCTCTACCTCAACAGGGAGGTGACAACTCTTCCCAAAAACTAGTCGATATGGTGACATGCCAATTGGAGTTTTGAATGCAGTACGGTAAGCCCATAACGAATCATCGAGTCTAAGAATCCATTCTTTTCTATTTGGCTGAATCGTTTTCTCAAGAATCTGTTTTACCTTTCTATTTGATACATTGTCTTGACAATTTGTTTGTGGGTGATAAGCAGTAGACACTCGATGCCCAACCCCATACCTGCGCAAAAGAGATTGCATTGTGCTGTTGCAGAAATGAGAACCCTGATCACTGATGATAAACCTAGGTAATCCAAACCTACATAATATTTGGGTTCTCAAAAATTCCACAACTATCTTTGAATCATCTGTCCTCATGGCTCGTGCCCCTACCCACATTGAAACATAATCCACAGCCAAAAGAATGTAAAGGTTCCCAAATGAATTGGGGAATGGTCCCATAAAGTTAATGCCCCAAACATCAAAAATGTCATGGAAGAGTAAGGGTTGTTGGGGTATCTCATTTCTTTTAGAGACATTCCCTATTCTTTGACAGCGATGACAAGATTTAAAATATTCATGGGCATCCCGAAACAATGTGGGCCAAAAGAGACCAGAATCTAAGACTTTGCGAGCAGTCCGTTGGGGACCAAAGTGGCCCCCACAAGAAAGTGCGTGGCAGAACCTAATGACATACTGAAACTCACTATCGGGAACACAACACCTAATAACTTGATCACTACATGTGTGCCAGAGGTATGGATCATCTCAAATATACCAACGAGACTCATGTTTTAGACGTTCGGCCTGGTTTTTGGTGAAATCAGCAGGAATGCAAGACGCTACAAAATAATTTACAATTTCAGCATACCAAGGAATAGCATCTTGCACTCGATATAATTTCTCATCAGGAAACAATTCATTTATGGGAATACAGGGGGATGAGTCAATGATCGTGGATGGGAGAATCCAACTGATATGGCCAGCAACCACATTCTCTACTCCTTTTTTATCCATAATTTCGAGATCAAATTCCTGAAGGAGGAGCATCCAGCGAATGAGACGTGGTTTGGCTTCCGGTTTCGTAAGGAGATACTAGAGGGCTGCATGGTCTGAGAACACAATGACTTTGGACCCTAGAAGGTATGACCTGAATTTATCCAAGGAAAACACAATGGCAAGAAATTATTTTTCAGATGTGCTGTGGTTTCCTTGGGCAGGGTCCAGAGTACGTGAGGCATAAGCTATGACATGTTGAGCTCGGTCGACCCTTTGTGATAAGACTTCCCCAATTGTATGGTTAGAGGCATCACACATGAAAATGACTAAAATGACTAAGAGAGGGGGTGTAATTTTACTAAAGTCACAAATGAAACGACGATAAAATCCAGCATGACCCAGGAAAGACCTCACATTGCAAACATTTTTAGGGAATGATAGGGAAGAAATGATATCTAATTTCCATTTTTCCACTTGGATACCTTCCCCAGAAATGACATGTCCAAAAACTATGCCTTATCGCACCATGAAATGGAATTTCTCATAATTTAATACGAGATTCTTTTCAATACAGCGACATAGGACAGAAGCAAGATTACTCAAACATTCATCGATATAGGATCCATAAACAGTAAAATCATCCATAAAAACCTCCATGAAATTCTCTAGGTATTCCGACAAAATACTAACCATACATCGTTGGAAAGTACCTGGAGCATTGCACAGACCAAATGGCATCCTTCTATAAGAAAATGTACCAAAGGGGCAAGTAAAGGTTGTCTTTTCCTGATACCCAGAGGCTATATGGATCTGAAAGTATCCAGAATACCCATCAAGGAAACAATAATGGGACTTCCCTGCTAGCCTCTCTAGCATCTGGTTAATTAATGACAATGGGAAATGGTCCTTCCTAGTGTGTTGGTTTAGTCGGCGATAGTCTATACAGACACGCCAACTATTCTGCACATGGGTTGGAACCAATTCATTGTTTTCATTTTTAACTACAGTAAGGCCAGTTTTTTTAGGAACTACTTGAACAGGACTGACCCATTGTTTGTCAGAGATAGGGTAAATGATTCTAGTAGCCAACAATTTTGTTACTTCTTTTTTAACAACATAATGTAGGTTTGTGTTCAGTCGACGTTGCGACACCCTCACTGGTTTAACCTGATCATTTAATAAAATATGATGTGTACAAATTGATGGGCTAATGATAGGAATGTTACCAAGTGTCCATCCCAAAGCTTTTTTATACTCCCTCAAAAGATCAAGCAGTCGCAATTCATGCTCAGGAGGGAGTGAACTAGCAATGATGACGGGAAACTTGTTTCCATTCTCAAGATATGAGTATTTTAAATCTTGAGGCAGTTGTTTCAGTTCCAATTCTTGGGGATTTTGGATTGACGGAAGTGTGTGTGAAAGTGAGAAGTCAATGATCTCTTCTAACTGCTCAATGGTAATATCCTCAGATGAGGAGGGAGCTTTTACAAGCTTAGTAGTATCATCGATGGTCATGTGATCCTCTGTGTTCAAAAAATCTTCAATTAACAAACATGCATGACATTTCTCTAGACCGCTACAACAATCAATGCATGATTCATTTCCAAGAATTTCTATCAAAGGGGGAAATTTAGAAAGGGGATCCGGGGAAACAAATGAAGTTATTTTAGGGGATAGGAGTACATCAATTTAATTTACCGAGAGAGAGGAATGTTATTCTGAGGGGTGCTTCATGGCATCAAGGATGTTGAAATGGACTATGTCACCACCAAATTCCATAGATAATATACCATTATGGACATTAATTATGGCTTTGGCAGTTTTCAAGAAAGGTATCCCCAATATAATTGGGGCATGTCCGTTCATCCTATCATCTTCCATTTTTAGCACATAAAAATCAGCAAGAAATATTAAATTTTGAACCCTCACAAGAACAGCCTCTAACACACCAGAGGGGTGTGATGTACTCTGATTTTCTAGCTGAACGACAATACCAGTGGGCTTCAGTTCACTGACCTGAAATGAAGAGTAAATAGAGTGAGGCATCACATTAATAGAAGCACCCAAATCAAGCCTAGCATTGGAGAAATAATACTCCCCTATGGTGCACGGAATCAAGAATGTTCCAGGATCATTGCACTTAGTGGGAAGTGAAGGTTGTATCAATGCTGAGACGTTCCTCCCAAGCTCAGCTTCTCATCACCTCTATGTGTCCTTCGGTGGGTACACATCTCCTTCAGAAACATTTCATATCTCGGAATTTTCTTGACGGCATCAATCAATGGAATGTTAACCTGCACTTTTTTTAAAGTCTCCAAGATTTCATTATCAAGTTCAGTTTCTTTTTGTTTCCTAGGTTGGGCATCCCTTTGAGGAAACGGAAGAGGAATGGTTGGGATAGGTGGCTCATCAACAACCACGGTCTTTACTTTGGAAGGGCTTCTATCAGGAAAAGGGTTTTCTTCTCAGGGACCATTTTCAGCAGTTGGTATAGGGGTTTCCTTTGGATGATAGGACTCTAATGGATGGGTTATTTGTATTTTGAGTTGTGTTCCACTCCTAAGGGTGATGGCACTAACATTTCCTTTATCCCTAGGGTATACTACTAGTTGATATGGTAGTTTACCCGACCAATGACTTTGGATTTCCCCCACCGAGTTTCCAAGTTGGCCTAGTTGGGTCTTTAGGTCTTATATGGATGCTTGGGTGGTTTTTTGGAATTGGATATTATTGGCAGCCGTTTGCTTCATCATATCTTCTTGGATTGGCTCGGTTTTTGGAGGGGGTGGTTGGAATGGCCTTTGGGGTAGTTGAGGATTTCTGGATGGTGGTGGATGACTACTCTGACCCTGTTGGATCCATTTCTGTTGAGGTTGGTTTGAATACCCCCCTTTCCTATAGGCTTGGTTGTCCTTCAACCCTTTGTTGGATGGATAGTATGGTTCTTGACTAAAGGGTTGGTTAAAGAGACGTCCTGGAAATATTGCCTCACAACTCTCAAAATTTTCTCTCAACTGAGGACATTGGTCAGAATAGTGGGCGTCATAAGAGCAATTTCCACAATGGATGGGAGGAGGAGATTGATATTTTCCTTGGGAGAGATCAAGTTGTCGTAGAAGGGTACTTACCTCTTCAAACATCGTTTCCACCTTCTTCTCAAACTCAGTAATTTGCACCTCATGCACACCTCGAATGGGAACACTGGACCTTGAACTGAATTGTTGAGTGTTCTGTGCCATGTTCTCAATGAGGGTTCTTGCAGAAATTGGGGTCTTATCTACCAATGCACCACCTACAGCAGCATCAATCATATTTCGATCAATAGGAATCAATCCTTCATAATAATATTGAATTAACAGTTGATCACTTATTTGGTGGTGTGTGAAACTTGAACATAACCTTTTAAAGTGTTCCAAAAATTCATGTAATTTTTCCCCTTGAGATTGTCTTATACCACATATTTCTTTCCTTATAGATGCAGTTCGAAAGGCTGGGAAGTATTTTTCAAGAAAAAGGCGTTTCATGTCTGCCCAGCCCCTAATTGGTGAATTGACATAGTATAACCAATCTTTTGCAGTGTATTATAATGAATATGGGAATTCCCTAAGCTTCACTTGTTCTTCGTCCACATTAGCAGGTTTTAAGGTTTAACACACTGTATGAAATTCTATTAAGTTCTTATGAGGATCTTTTCCAGGAAGTCCATGAAATCTTGGTAATAAATGAATTAAACCAGATTTTAGTTCAAAATTGGGTGCCTCGCCTTGTAATTGAATGTAAGTGGGTCGGATATCAACATCAGGTGAGGTTATTTCTTTTAGTGTTCTATTATATTCATCCATGTTATACAATTTATGTTCAATTTTAACTTGGGTTTCAGAAGAAGAAGAAGGATCAAGAATAATTTTAAGATTTGACGTCTCCTCCTTCAAAGTGTGGTCTTGTATGTCTCGGTTTCGTTGATGTAGGATCCTCTCTGGTTCGAGTTCTAATGTTTGTAGGTATCCCAGAGCAGAACTCTTAATACAAAGAACCTAAAAAATAAATAAATTATAACACAAAAACAAATGCAAAGGTAGAAGATAAAACAAACAAATATTCACAGAAATTACAAAAAAAATTATCAAAAACACGCACAAAAAACCAAAGCGCAACCCGGCAACGGTGCCAAAATTTTGTCGTTCTGTCGTGACACGTCAAATTTATTATATATTTAAGGTTGATTAATAGTCTAGGTAAGACCCTAGGTCATCTCTCAAGGATCATTGGTAGGTTTAGAGTGTGTATTTTTATTAAAAATGACTAAGAGAGGGGGTGGTTTTGAAAACAGCTTAAAACAATGACTTAGTTAAAATAGCCTAAAAAATGAGTGACCAAGTGGATTTTGGGAAATATGAGATAAAAGGGTCGATTTGATTTCACTACACACATATCAAGTTCATTGTTCATAGAGATTCATCTTGGGTTTAGAGTAATTCTTTGGTTGGAGTTAATTGGAATCCCGATTAATTCATATGCTTCTATTTCAATGCTTTAAGGACCAAACCATGATGTAACAATCGTATTGTCAAGGTCCAGTACTTATGCATTGAATAATATCTTCCAAATCCAATTTAAATCTCAATAAGTTGGATATGAAAAGTATTCTTGTGATGTACAATCGGAACAACATAAGTCACGCACTCAAAACCTCACACCGATTGGTTAGAAATTAAGAGCATATCACTCACATGTATCAAATCAAGCATTCAAAACTGAAATAAAATAAGATACATGGAATGAAATGTTTAAACACCCAAATTACTCCAAACCACTAGCTAATGTATGCATCGGAACTCCCTTGACATTTGTGTAACTCCCTCACAATGAACACCCAACTTTTATCTCAACATCTGGAGGAGGAGGAAGCTCAGGTGGAACTCCCTCTTCATCCTTGATTACCCTATGAGGATAGGGGCCTCCAGAACCTCCAATGTGATTAGGAGACTCCTCTAGGACTCCAAATTGGCATCAATTTACTCCTTGGCCGAACTTCCAAATGAGGAGCCCAAGGTGCACTTTTATAGGAAATGTGGGAGGTGGTTTTGGGCACACAGATTTCGTCAATCAAATTACACGACGAGTTTCAGCCTTCAGAAAGTATTATCTCTCTTTGGAGAAAATAGAAAATTTTTAGCACTACCTCTTGGCTGTCTCCACCGAATTTTTGGCACCGTTTGGACAACTAAAGCTCAAGATATTGATAAAATACAGAACACCGCATTTGACTTGGTCCAAATTAGGTGGCTTGGACATATCAGTTCGGATGGGCCCTATACAATCCGAATCGGGATTGGGTTCCTGAATATAAAATGTAGAATATTTTATTCTCGACAGTTCCAAAAAAATTCAGCCCATTTCGATTCACGGATTTCGTGTAATATTCAAAATAGTGGACAGATGTCCATGGATCCATGCAATTTTGCCCCATTTTTCTTTCACTTCATCAAAGGTCCTCCAAATCACCTCCACCTACATTGTAATTTTCAAAACATGTATCATTGACCTATATAACAGTGATAAAAAAAAATTATTGAATCAAACATGAGTCACAATTTTATAATATTTTTATAATTTTTAATACAAAATATGTTTAGCACAGTGGTTTAAGGGTGAAAATGAAATAGTGAATCGTGGTACGATCACATCTCAATCACCAACATATAAATGAAATCTTTGGTTCATTATTTTTTAATCTTTTTCATTTGTATCAGTATTAATTGGAAAATATTTTATTCCTTCATGAATAATTTTATTGGTGAAACAAAAGATTATAGAACTCAGACTAACATTATTTGAATGTGGTGGTTGTGTAATGAACTATTAGAATAAACGTATTTTTTCATCCCAAATATAGATTTAATCCACTTTGTTGTTACTCTATCAAGGGAAATCTTGTAAACATACCTCATATCATACTAAAAAATGGAATTGTTTGGGTATTTATTAAAAATAAATAACATAACCCACACTACCATATAATATCATACATGGAAAACATCATTTTTTCATCAAATAATGTACTTATTTGAATCCAAAAAGTACCCTCATAACATAGAAAATTAACATCCACCATATTATCATATATATTTTTTATAATAGAACACATAATTTTTTTAATATTTTTTATATAGAATATAAACTTATTCATTATTTTCAATAGATTTCATGATCTCATAGAGATTTCTATCCATTCTAGTATAATGAATGGAAAATAGAAACCCACGGGTGAAGGATTGTGGTTAAAGGTGATGTCATGGAGTTATTAGATTAATTTTATTAATTCCATCATAATGAATTCCATGTTTACTTTTGTTTTTTTTGTCTAACTATAGTTATGACATAGCGTTATTAGATAACCATTATTAATTCCAACATCTTTTCTTTCACGTAGATTCTATATACAAACCAAAGCTCTATGTTTCAACCCTTACAGTGGGGGGCCACTACCCAACCCTATCCATGATTAGTCATCGCACTGACAGACATATATTCAACCAACCAATTTAAAAGGAGATATAAAATATTAAAACATTAGAAATAATAATAATTATAAGAAAAATATCCACATTCATTAGTAATTGAGATTTAATGAATAATTAAAAAATATTCACATAACATAATATTTACTACATTAAATTATTTAAAAAATTTGAACCCTCTTACAATTTTCTTCAACACATGTCTTATACAGTAGAACAAATATGAAAATAATTATTATTATTATAAGAAAATAATTTTTTTTATCAATACTAATTGTCCTTAAATTATAATTTTGAAATATTCCATATTAAATGAATATGAGTTCATCAATATCAATATTTGAAGTGGTTTTCAATACACATTAAATTAATAATAATAATTTTATTTTTTCTACCTAATTTATAATAAGTCTAATAATATAATTATGTGAAATGAATTATCCGCTACATAATAAATATTTTTGAAACTTCCTTTGACCCTTTTGAATAATTATATAATTTACCTTTGATAAGGTTGAAAAAATTTATAACACAAAAATGATCTAATATTAACCATATTTAACTCATTCAAATACATTTTCATTTTGTAAAACATGAGAGAATATACATAACATAAATATAATTAATAATGTATATAACATGTCATACAAAAAATGAAAAATTATTTTATTGGTTTTTTAAATGAATTTAAAAAAATACCCTCAATGTTGAATATAGTCAGCCCTTATAAATTTAACATATAGAATTTTCTAGTGACCCCCTCACAAGATCATAAGTTATTTATAGAATATCAATTGAGAGATATATATATTTTGGGTTCTATTATTTTATCCTTTAACGAGATGAAATATATATATGAAAAACATTATTTGATATAATCAATAATAGAATCAATAAATCTTAAGATATTATTTGAATGGTTTTAAAGAGAAAATATAATACTACTATTACTAAACGATTTATAATTTAAAATATATTCAATATTCACAATGTTAAAAATACATATATTATATTATGAATAGATGGATAAATTACAATTCCCCTGAATAGAATAAGAAACTATATGTACTTATATGTTATTATTTATGTTCATCCATGATAAATATTTAAAGAATTTGTTCTGAGAGATTATTCTCAACCAAAATATCTTATTATATAAAGTATTATTCTTGATTTTTTTAAATTGTAATAGTTTTATGTGGTTAATCTAGATTTTTATCCTTTTCCATCTAATGGTTCCATTAAATCAAGAAATTTTTAAAAATCACAATATTTCTCCACTATATAATCCTTCATAAAAATATCATGTATTTTTTAGGTTTAACTATGGGGGTAGGGTGATATGTCACGACCCTTCCTCGGGTCCCGTGCCGTGACTACCCCAAGCCCGCCTTCCATAGGCTAGGGGCTGGCGACTAGCACCAAGGCGTAAAATCCCAGTAACAGGGAAGGCATTGCCTTTATAAGTAACAACCACACAGAGTCAGCAAGCAGAAAGTAAAGTGCAGAAAAGTAAAGGGGGCCGGAATACAAGTCCAACTATAAAGTACAACTGAAATGTAAAGTACAGCAACTGAAGAAAAGACGGCGGCCTCGTGTCGTCCACTGGCAATCCCACCTGAAGGGTGGGTACAGATAGCCTCCAGGCTCCTCGGGTCACACGTCCGCTCCGAGCACGTCCCGCCCAGTGGTCCATCTCCAGGTACCGTCCTGCTCCACGCCCCAACCGTGATCAGCGTTGTCCGTCGTCTGCAACCAACACAACAAGGTGCGGGCATAGCCCGTGCAGGGGTGAGTACAAGCTACTCAGTAAGGACCCCGAGACCCCCGAAGGTCTCCCGGAATCCACAAAGGATATAGCACAAAAGAAAGATGCAATCACGAAGTAACATCTGACTCGACTTAGGTATATGCCCATACATATACCTAAGTCCCCAATTCTAGCTCTGCTCACGAGCTCAAGAACAACTCAATCCACAAAGGAAAGCAAGACTCAAATCCACAAGGAGAGTAAACAGTAAATCCACATAGGATAATTCAACACAATCCACAAAGGAGAGTAACATACGATTCAGCTCAACCAGGTATACTTTTTCAGATGACGTCCAAGATGATCACTGATCCATCTAAGTCGTCGGACCCACGAAGGATCGATAGGTACTAACCCCCGCAAAAGACCCACGTAGGATCGGGCTCACACAGAACCTGTAGGTAGTGGCTCACACAGAACCGGTAGTAAGGACCCACATAGGATCGGGCTCACACAGAACCTGTAGCACTGATCCACGTGGGATCGCTGAGTGCAGTAGTCGACGCAGTCCACTGAGGATCTCTGCACAGTCGTCGCCGCAGTCCACGAAGGATCTCTGCTCTGCCGTCGTCGCAGTCCACGGAGGATCTCTGCTCTGCCGTCGTCGCAGTCCACGGAGGATTTCTGCTCTGTCGTCGAAGTCACAGCCAGCGCTAGGGTTCCCGCACATAGCGAGCTCGTTTAGGAGGGTCCGCTCCACGAGCCGAGAGGTTGATACATCAACTGACACGTAGTCCGATGTTGATGTATCCAAAAGTTCCGTATCGACAACAGGATCTCAACGCAACAGACGGCGCGTCAATCGGACGCCCGGTCTGAGAGTTATTGGCATTTTCGTCCCAGGGGCCCGGTTGGTTTTTAGGGCAAAACCAACCCGAACGTACTCCGCCTGTATCCGATCCTCGGGCGGAGTATGCCAAAAGTTCCGTCTCACTTAGAGGAAACTACCACAGCTGACGGTACGTCGATCGGACGTCCGTAGCTCAAGTTATGAGCGTTTCCGCTCCGAGGGCCCGGTTGGTTTCGTGTACGAACCAACCTGGCCGAACCCAAAGTCTTCCGAAACCTTGAGTATAATATACCGAAACGACCGTCTCGATCCAAGGATCGTGTAGACGCTGACGGTTCGTCAATCGGAGGTCCCAGGCCCAAGATATGGGCGAAAGACCGAAGAGGGCCTGAAACGGGGGTTCTGGGCCCGAGGCGACCCGGCCCGAACCCCCCCTGGGTCGGCCGAACCGGGTCGGCCCGACCCGGCTAGGCCGGGTCCGGTCCGGCCTGGGCGCGGCCCGGCCGAGCGGCCGAGTGAGCCGCCGCGGGTCAAACCCGCGGCTTTGGAGAAACGCGGCCCGCACGGGCCGCATGCTAGGTGGCCGGACCGCAGACGCGGTCCGGCGGTTCGCCGCCGCCGCGGCTCGGCCGCGGCGGACTCCTCCGGCGGCGCGCCGGGCGCCGCCGCCGCCTCCTTCCGCGGGCCGCCGGAGTTGCTCCGGTGGCCCGTTTTGCCTCCCGTCTGCGCCGATGCTCCTCCCGGGGGCCGATCTTCACTACGGGATCAACAGATCGGCCCTGCCGCGCGGTTCGTCGTCGTCCTCCATATCCGCACAACAAAAGAGATCGGCGGAGGGTTGTCGGGTCTTGTTCGTTAGACCCGCACCCTCCGCGTTAGTCATAATCAACGGGAGGAAGGGCTACAACAATTTTTAATCAAGATAAAAAATTTTCACTCCTTTTCTTTTAAACGGCATTTCAATTTTTTATTAATTGAAATTATTCACGCCGGTTCTTTATTCAAAAGAAATAAGAACACGGGAATGAATCATCAAGAAAATAAACCCCTACCTTGTCGTCGTCGTCGTCGGACGAGAGGTCGTCGCGGAATCGCGCGTCGCGGAAGAAGGAGGGATCGTTGCGTCGTCGCGGTATCCGGCGTCGCGTCGCCAATCTCCGGATCAAGAACAAACGGATTTAATTAATTAAATCTGTTGCCATGAAATTAAAAAGGGAGAATTAACGATCCGGTTCTTACCTTAGTTGCCGAACGAGGATCGGCTGCGGAAGAAGAGGCGTCGCCGAAGAACGTCGCGGGTAAAGCTCGTCGACGTCGCAGATCTCGGTGTGCGTTGTCGAATTTCGGTCACCGGCGTTCTTCACGTTCTTCGCGTTCTTCGCGTTCTTCGCGTTCTTCGCGGGGAGATGAAGAAACAAGATCCTCTCAAATCCTTTCAAAGGATTTTTAGGTTGGTCTTATTTTATAAACATGCCAACACACGAAACCGGTTAAGAAACGATCCATCAATTCGAAAGAAATGACACATTTAATTCACGAAAGAAACAGTCCATTTAAATCACAAAATAAACCGCCCAATTAAATGGTCTGTTAAGAATTAAAGAAAACGCGTCGGTTGACTTTACAGTTACTTTGACGGGTTTTTGCGGGTGCGTTACTTAGCGAAAGAAACGGCGGGGCTCGTGCGGGCCCTGCCTCACAAATATCCTACCAAGGGGGTAGGATATTTCTGGATAGCATCCTATCCAGTTCAACATAGTTCAAGCCGTCATTAAGTGGCTTCAAGTGGCTTCCAAGCAGCTTAAGTGAAATAAAATAAAGTTGTCGCACAAACATTATTTTATTTCTGACTTAAAGCCGCAAAATTAAAAAAAAACACGTCTGAGCAAACGCAACTCCGGAAGAGGCGTTTCTAAGCAAATACCGGTGCTGCGATTTCATCGGTGCCCTCAGAATTCGATTCCGGACAGCGGTTCAAAAGATAGAAAAACCCGCTCGTCCGTTCACTGAACGTACCCGAGCCAAACTTCGGAAATTGATTCCGGGCACACCGGGCCTCGAAATCAGGTGCCGTCTGAAGCTGTGCTCTTGAAAAATTCCAAAGAAAATTAAGAAAAAAAAAATTTCCTTGAAATTTGCGGGTCTTTACATTACTCCCACCGCAGGGCTTTACGTCCCTGTAAAGATACATCAAAAACTAGGGGAACAAATGGGGGTACTGAGCACGCATCTGAGCCTCCCGCTCCCAAGTGCTCTCCTGGAGGTTCCCGTGCTGCCATCTGACGCGCACAAGAGGAATCGACCGCCCACGTAGGACCCGCTCCTGTCGATCCTCGATCTCCACTAGGACCTCCGAAAAAGTCGCCCCATCGTCCACGTCCAGCTCCCCAAAGTCGATGATGTGCGTCGGGTCGTGCACGTATCTCCTCAGCTGAGACACGTGGAAGACGTCGTGCACCCGGTGCAACTGAGGTGGTAGAGCCAGGCGATAAGCCACCTCTCCTATCCTGCTGAGGACCTGGAAAGGCCCGATGAAGAGTGGAGACAACTTGCCGCCTCGGCCAAATCTCCGTAAACCACGTCGAGGTGAGACACGCAAAAAGACGTGGTCGCCATCCTCGAACTCTAGTGGCCTCTGCCTCCTGTCAGCATATGACTTCTGCCGGCTCTGAGCTGTCCTCATCCTCTCCTGGATGATCTGGACCTTCTCTGTCGTGGCTCGGACCATCTCTGGTCCCACGAGTGCTGACTCCCCAGGGTCTGTCCAGCACAACGGTGATTTGCAGGGTCTGCCGTACAACGCCTCGTATGGTGCCATCCCGATGGTGGAGTGGTAGCTGTTGTTGTACGCGAACTCCACCAAGGGTAGGTGGTCCTCCCAGCTGCGACCAATGTCGAGAACACATGCACGGAGCATGTCCTCGAGTGTCTGTATGGTCCTCTCCGTCTGACCATCCGTCTGAGGGTGGAAGGCTGTGCTCAGATGGAGCCGCGTCCCAAACGCCTCCTGCAACCCCTTCCAAAGCCGGGAAGTGAAACGAGCATCTCGATCGGAGACGATAGACGATGGCACACCGTGAAGCCGTACGATCTCATGGACGTAAAGACGTCCCAAGCTCTCCACTGAGCCCTGCTCTCTGATGGGTAAGAAGTGTGCTGACTTGGTGAGTCGGTCGACAATCACCCAAATGGAGTCGTGACCTCTGGAAGTGCGTGGAAGTCCAGTCACGAAGTCCATAGATATGCCATCCCACTTCCACTCTGGGACCTCCAAGGGCTGTACCAAGCCTGCTGGTACCTGATGCTCTGCCTTCACCTGCTGGCAGGTGAGGCATCGTGAAACGAACTCTGCCACAGCTTTCTTCATGCCCGGCCACCAGTGCTGTCGTCTGAGATCCTGGTACATCTTCGCCACTCCGGGATGCACCGCCAAGGGAGAAGTGTGAAACTCTCTCAGCACCTCCTCTCGTAAAGCGACTGGTACGAAGGTACGTCCTCTGAAAAGGATGCCGTGCTCTGCTCCAAGGGAGAATCCATCAGGCGCCTGACCTGAGGATATCAGTGCACGCCGGGTCTCACAGTCAGCGTCCTCCCGCTGAGCCTCTCTGACCTGCTGTAGAAGTAGAGGAGAGACTGTGAGAGACTGAAGAAAGGATGCTCTGTCTCTATCCATAAAGGATATCTGTAAGGAGGCTAGCTGCTCCGTCGCCTCCTCAAGTAGCTGAATGCCCGTCCTCCTGCTGAGGGCATCAGCTACCACGTTCCCCTTCCCAGGAGTATAGACTATCTCAAAGTCATAGTCCTGGAGGAACTCAAGCCATCTCCGCTGTCTCAGGTTCAGGTCCTTCTGAGAGAAGATATACCTGAGACTCTGGTGGTCAGAAAAGACTGTGAAGCGCTCGCCCATCAGATAGTGTCGCCACGTCTTCAGAGCGAAGACCACTGCTGCTAACTCCAGGTCATGAGTGGCGTAGTTCTGCTCATGCGGCCTCAACTGACGTGATCCGTAGGCGATCACGGCCCGCTCCTGCATCAGGACGCACCCGAGTCCAGTCCCTGATGCATCGCAGTAAACTACGTACCCAACTCCCTCCTCAGGCAACCTCAAGATAGGTGCGCTGGTCAATCTCTGTCTCAGCTCCTGGAAGCTCTGCTGACATCTGTTTGACCACACGAAGGGTTTCCCCTTCTTCGTCAACGCTGAGAGTGGTGCCGCAACTCTGGAGAAGTCTGGCACGAATCTCCGATAGTATCTGGCTAAGCCCAAGAAGCTCCGCACCTCCGTCACGCTCCTGGGTGGCTCCCAAGCTAGCACTGCCTCGATCTTCGCGGGATCCACTGCAACTCCCGCCTCAGAAATGACGTGCCCCAAGAAATGGACCTCACATAACCAGAACTGGCATTTTGAGAGCTTGCCATAAAGCTGGTGCTCTCGGAGTGTGTCTAGCACAACTCGCAGGTGGTAGGCATGCTCCTCCTCAGTCGTCGAGTATACCAAAATGTCGTCAATGAAGACCACGACAAATCGGTCGAGGTATGGCTAGAAGATCCTGTTCATGAGGCTCATGAACACTGCTGGAGCATTGGTTACGCCGAATGGCATAACCAAGAACTCATAATGGCCATACCGACACCTGAAGGCCGTCTTCTGCACGTCCTCGTCTCGAACTCTGAGCTGATGATAGCCTGACCGGAGGTCTATCTTCGAGAACCACCGCGCTCCCTTGAGCTGATCGAAGAGGTCATCAATCCGTGGCAGCGGATACTTGTTCCTCACTGTCACCTGGTTCAGGCGACGATAGTCGACACATAGTCGCAAGCTCCCATCCGCCTTCTTGGCGAACAAAATCGGGGAAGCCTATGGTGAAACACTGGGTCGGATAAACCCCTTGCTCTGCAAGTCCTCCAACTGTACCCGCAGCTCCCGAAGCTCGGCGGGGGCCATCCGATATGCTGGAGAAGATATCGGGGCTGTCCCGGGGTACAAGTCGATGTAAAAGTCTACCTCTCTACGAGGAGGTAGCCCTGGAACGTCGTCGGGAAAGACGTCCATGCACTGGTCCACCACTGCAGGAAAAGCTGGACTCCGCACGTCCACTGCTCCTAGGATGAGGCTAGCCAACTGATGAGAGATGGGCTGCACTCTCCTCCGCGGAAGTCCATCCTGTGCTGCAAAGGTTCCCTTCTCGCCGGTGAAGGTAAACCTGCTCCCGTCGGTGCGAACACATCGCACCTTGCGCCTAAAACAGTCGATCTGGGCATGAACCGTGGATAGCCAATCCATGCCCAAGATGACGTCGTAAGGCCTCGACGCCGCTACAAGGAGATCCCAGCCGAAGCTCTCGCCTCCTAGAGTAAGCTCACACTGCCGGAACCAGTGCGTAATCGTCGAGTCTGCTCCCGTAGGAGTCTCTAGCCGTAAGGATCGAGCCAACGGCTCAGTCGGAATCTCCGAGCTCCGAACAAGGGCAGAGGATATGAAAGAGTGACTCGCTCCTGTGTCTATAAGTACTGCAGCAAGGGTGGAATAGACACAGATCGTACCTCGAATCATCTCTGGCATGTCGGGGTCGTAGGCCTCCACTGCCAGGAGCTGGGCCTGTCCCTGCCCGCCAGCTCCATGTGGTCGAGGTGGCCCTCCTGGTGGTGGTGGGGGTAGAGCCTGGAAGCGTCGCCCACCACCCGCTGCTCGGCCAGCTCCTCTGCCTCGTCCGCCTCCTCCCTGCGGACTGCCACGGTCGACCCTCTGCCTCTGCCTGGGTGGCCCCTCCACCGTCTGCTGCTCCTCTGATCGGCGAGTCGGGCAGTCACGAGCCATGTGACCCTGCCCGCCGCAGGAGTAGCACAGCCTGCCTCTCGGAAGGCTGGCACTCCACTGTGTGCCTCACACTGCTGAGCGGGTGTCCTGAGGCCGTCTGCGTGGGGGTCTGGTCTGCCTGGACACCAGAGTCATCCGTCGGCTACCTGCTGCCGAAGACTCAGCTACCTGCCGCCCTGCGCTAGGTCTCGCCACTGAAGAAGGCTCTGCCAGGAAGCTCTCGATCAGGAGGGCTCGCTCCAGCACTCCCGCCTGGGTCGGAATGCTGAGGGAGATCAGCGACGCCCGAATCTCCTGTCGCAATCCCTGCTCGAAGGTCCGGGCCCGGAAGAAGGAGTCCCGTACCATGTCGGTCGAGTAGCGAGATAGGTCGGTGAACCTCGCCGCGTACTGAGCGACCGTCATGCTGCCCTGGCGCAGCTGGAGAAGCTCCTGGATGCGCACCGCTCGGAGGGTGGCCGGGACGAACTCAGAGCGGAAGAGGCTCTCGAAGTCCGCCCAGAGCAAGGATGCCTCATCGTGAACCTGGAGCATCAGGCTCCACCATCGTCCTGTCGCCGCCTGCAGGAGGCTCGCTGCGAGAATCACCATGAGATCCGCTGGTGTCCTCACTAGCCTAAAGATCCGTACCACCGCCTCTAGCCAGTCCTCGGCGGCCTGGGGGTCCGCCTCACCGCGAAACCTGGGCGGTCGCTGGCTCTGAAACTCATGCAGTGCCCTGAGGCGACGTGCATCGTCAGCGTCTGGTACTGGAAGCATCGGTGGCTCGGCGGGTAAAGCTACCGCCGGTGCCACTGCTGGCAAAGGGCCCTGCACCGAGGCCTCGTCGCTCGGTGGGCTGCCGTCGCACCCTACACTCGGAACCCTAGCTGGCTGTCGTCGCGGGGCCATCCTGAAAAGGAGAACAAGAGCACCACAGTCAGAACAGTATACCTGGTGAGCTGGCACAAGTAATCACAAGGAAAACTTGAGACTTTCATAAAGCAGATCAGTATACCCGGTGAGCTGACACAAGTAATCACAAAGAAAACTTGATACACACACGCAATCTATGTTTTCATGCATTAAGTCGGAAATCAGGAGTCAGGGTCCTGGTGTACGGATACGTCGGCCGCCGCACCAACACTGGGCTCCCTGAACTGATAACCACACTCAATACACTAAACATTATTGCTTCATATAGAAAGAAAGGACGATCAGAGTTTGCGGTAGAACCGACCACCTCTGATACCAATTTGTCACGACCCGTCCTCGGGGCCCGTGCCGTGACTACCCCAAGCCCGCCTTCCATAGGCCAGGGGCTGGCGACTAGCACCAAGGCGTAAAATCCCAGTAACAGGGAAGGCATTGCCTTTATAAGTAACAACCACACAGAGTCAGCAAGCGGAATGTAAAGTGCAGAAAAGTAAAGGGGTCCGGAATACAAGCCCAACTGTAAAGTACAACTGAAAAGTAAAGTACAGCAACTGAAGAAAAGACGGCGGCCTCGTGTCGTCCACTGGAAATCCCACCTGAAGGGTGGGTACAGATAGCCTCCAGGCTCCTCGGGTCCCACGTCCGCTCCGAGCACGTCCCGCCCAGTGGTCCATCTCCAGGTACCATCCTGCTCCACGCCCCAACCGTGATCAGCGCTGTCCGTCGTCTGCAACCAACACAACAAGGTGCGGGCATAGCCCGTGCAGGGGTGAGTACAAGCTACTCAGTAAGGACCCCGAGACCCCCGAAGGTCTCCCGATATCCACAAAGGATATAACACAAAAGAAAGATGCAATCACGAAGTAACATCTGACTCGACTAAGGTATATGCCCATACATATACCTAAGTCCCCAATTCTAGCTCTGCTCACGAGCTCAAGAACAACTCAATCCACAAAGGAAAGCAAGACTCAAATCCACAAGGAGAGTAAACAGTAAATCCACATAGGATAATTCAACACAATCCACAAAGGAGAGTAACATACGATTCAGCTCAACCAGGTATACTTTTTCAGATGACGTCAAAGATGATCACTGATCCATCTAAGTCGTCGGACCCACGAAGGATCGATAGGTACTAACCCCCGCAAAAGACCCACGTAGGATCGGGCTCACACAGAACCTGTAGGCAGTGGCTCACACAGAACCGGTAGTAAGGACCCACATAAGATCGGGCTCACACAGAACCTGTAGCACTGATCCACGTAGGATCGCTGAGTGCAGTAGTCGACGCAGTCCACTGAGGATCTCTGCACAGTCGTCGCCGCAGTCCACGAAGGATCTCTGCTCTGCCGTCGTCGCAGTCCACGGAGGATCTCTGCTCTGCCGTCGTCGCAGTCCACAAAGGATTTCTGCTCTGTCGTCGAAGTCACAGCCAGCACTAGGGTTCCCGCACATAGCGAGCTCGTTTAGGAGGGTCCGCTCCACGAGCCGAGAGGTTGATACATCAACTGACACGTAGTCCGAAGTTGATGTATCCAAAAGTTCCGTATCGACAACAGGATCTCAACGCAACAGACGGCACGTCAATCGGACGCCCGGTCTGAGAGTTATTGGCATTTTCGTCCCAGGGGCCCGGTTGGTTTTTAGGGAAAAACCAACCCGACCGTACTCCGCCTGGATCCGATCCTTGGGCGGAGTATGCCAAAAGTTCTGTCTCACTTAGAGGAAACTACCACAGCTGACGGTACGTCGATCGGACGTCCGTAGCTCAAGTTATGAGCGTTTCCGCTCCGAGGGCCCGGTTGGTTTCGTGTACGAACCAACCCGGCCGAACCCAAAGTCTTCTGAAACCTTGAGTATAATATACCGAAACGACCGTCTCGATCCAAGGATTGCGTAGCCGCTGACGGTTCGTCAATCGGAGGTCCCAGGCCCATGATATGGGCGAAAGACCGAAGAGGACCCGAAACGGGGGTTCTGGGCCCGGGGCAACCCGGCCCGAACCCCCCCTGGGTCGGCCGAACCGGGTCACCACGAACCGGGTCGGCCCGACCCGGCCCGACCCGGCTGGGCCGGGTCCGGTCCGGCCTGGGCGCGGCCCGGCCGATCGGACCGGCCGGCTCGGCCTCGGCCGAGCGGCCGAGTGAGCCGTCGCGGGTCAAACCCGCGGCTTTGGAGAAACGCGGCCCGCGCGGGCCGCGTGCTGGGTGGCCGGACCGCGGACGCGGTCCGGCGGTTCGCCGCCGCCGCGGCTCGGCCGCGGCGGACTCCTCCGGCGGCGCGCCGGGCGCCGCCGCGCCGGCGACCCGCGCCGCCGCCACCTTCCGCGGGCCGCCGGAGTTGCTCCGGTGGCCCGTTTTGCCTCCCGTCTGCGCCGATGCTCCTCCCGGGGGCCGATCTTCACTGCGGGATCAACAGATCGCCCCTGCCGCGCGGTTCGTCGTCGTCCGCCATATCCGCACAACAAAAGAGATCGGCGGAGGGTTGCCGGGTCTTGTTCGTTAGACCCGCACCCTCCGCGTTAGTCATAATCAACGGGAGGAAGGGCTACAACAATTTTTAATCAAGATAAAAATTGTTCACTCCTTTTCTTTTAAACGGCATTTCAATTTTTTATTAATTGAAATTATTCACGCCGGTTCTTTATTCAAAAGAAATAAGAACACGGGAATGAATCATCAAGAAAATAAACCCCTACCTTGTCGTCGTCGTCGTCGGACGAGAGGTCGTCGCGGAATCGCTCGTCGCGGAAGAAGGAGGGATCGTTGCGTCGTCGCGGTATCCGGCGTCGCGTCGCCAATCTCCGGATCAAGAACAAACAGATTTAATTAATTAAATCCGTTGCCATTAAATTAAAAAGGGAGAATTAACGATCAGGTTCTTACCTTAGTTTCCGAACGAGGATCGGCTGCGGAAGAAGAGGCGTCGCCGAAGAACGTCGTGGGTAAAGCTCGTCGACGTCGCAGATCTCGGTGTGCGTCGTCGAATTTCGGTCACCGGCGTTCTTCGCGTTATTCGCGTTCTTCGCGTTCTTCGCGTTCTTCGCGTTCTTCGCGTTCTTCGCGTTCTTCGCGTTCTTCGCGGGGAGATGAAGAAACAAGATCCTCTCAAATCCTTTCAAAGGATTTTTAGGTTGGTCTTATTTTATAAACATGCCAACACACGAAACCGGTTAAGAAACGATCCATCAATTCGAAAGAAACGACCCATTTAATTCACGAACGAAACAGTCCATTTAATTCACGAAATAAACCGCCCAATTAAATGGTCTGTTAAGAATTAAAGAAAACGCGTCGGTTGACTTTTCAGTTACTTTGACGGGTTTTTGCGGGTGCGTTACTTAGCGAAAGAAACGGCGGGGCTCGTGCGGGCCCTGCCTCACAAATATCCTACCAAGGGGGTAGGATATTTCTGGATAGCATCCTATCCAGTTCAACATAGTTCAAGCCGTCTTTAAGTGGCTTCAAGTGGCTTCCAAGCAGCTTAAGTGAAACAAAATAAAGTTGTCGCACAAACTTTATTTTATTTCTGACTTAAAGCCGCAAAATTAAAAAAAAAAACACGTCTGAGCAAACGCAACTCCGGAAGAGGCGTTTCTAAGCAAATACCGGCGCTGTGATTTCATCGGTGCCCTCAGAATTCGATTCCGGACAGCGGTTCAAAAGATAGAAAAACCCGCTCGTCCGTTCACTGAACGTACCCGAGCCAAACTTCGGAAATTGATTCCGGGCACACCGGGCCTCGAAATCAGGTGCCGTCTGAAGCTGCGCTCTTGAAAAATTCCAAAGAAAATTAAGAAAAAAAAATTTCCTTGAAATTTGCGGGTCTTTACATGATAAATGTTAAACACATTATACAGATTATCTTTCAATAAATCCCCATGAACATGTTGTGGTTCTTAGTCAAATAAAAAAGAACTCCAAACATCCCATAAACTGAAATAATATATAAATAGATCCATACACATAAAAATTAAAAGGATTATATACTTGTCGAACACCACTCTATGATTGCCACACACCAAAAAATGGATTATAAAATATATTTGATCCATCTTTTATAACATTGAATCCCCGTTGACCTCCCATCTTTATGAGTGCACATTATGAAAATAGAACACATCAATATAGAAGACCCAACCATGACTAGCTTCATAAATTATATGGGTGATATTTTCTTCTCTTTTTGATAATCAATCTCAAGATGTAGAAGTATTATTGGCTCTCAAAATGTACATATGATTCCTGATATTCAACAGCATCTATTTACTGATGAAAATTTCAACAAATAATGCGTGGTTATGTTCATTAATTATTTAATTCTCCTGCACAAACGATTCATCTTGCTAAAAGCTCTACAAGATTCAAACTTTTAATATCATATATATTCATTGTTATCTCAAATTCTTCTACAAGTCTCTAATCAGAACCACATCATCAATTTTCATGATAAAAATAAAATATCGTGAAAAAAATATATTGTTCATTTTATTTGAAAAAATCTCTCGTTATTTACACATTCAAATTCATCATTTTTATGCTTTATTAATATAAAATTTATATTTATTAATTTAAAATATAAATACATCCATGGTGTTTGGAAATTAATTTTTTTACTTTTATATTTCTAAAAATATATAAGAATCAATCATGGAGCTCATTTTAAATACCCAATTGTTTTATGTTTCCTTATTTATCACATTAGTATCATCATACACATTTTAAATAGTTTTCCCACATTTAATTTTAAAATTATTCACAAATAAGATTAATCTATATTAATGAATCTCATTTATAATGCATGAAAAATATGTGAAAATATTTTTCCTCAAGTTGAATATTTATTTTTGAATACCAATTGATTAAAATTTCAACACTCTTCATAGATATTGGATATTACTAAAAACCTTCTTTCATTTTATCTTAAATTGAAAAATAATTTACTCTATGCATGTGTATTTTACCCATAATTAGTAATTTATTTATCATATATCGATTTTGTTCAAAATTTTGACATCATTAAATGCGATATTATAGCATTTTTTCTTCATTTCATGTGTGAACATTCATGGATATCCTATGAATCACATATATTGGAATCACCTTAACCAAATGAGGTCAATGTGTTTCATCATAGATGTGATCTTTTTTAGTTTCTCATATTTATGAGCACAAACTATAAACACCACATACCATTTCTATATAGTCAATAACTCAATGGTATAGTTCCATATTATTTTCTAGAAAAAAACACATTTAGAAATCCACACACTCTTGTGACGTAGATATATCATCTACTAGTTTTAGTTTCATTGTGGACTTTTTAGTTTTGTGTTTTACTATGTGGTGGAGTCAACTTCTTACCATAATAAGAGATATGGAAACATAGAAATAACATTAAATATGTATTTATTTATCCTTAAATGCATAAAGTAATACCTGGTCGACCCTTACATGATTTGGAATCGACCTTTATATATTTTTTTGAACTCATTTGTAAAACTTACACAGAAACCATTACAACGTCTTGTTTTTGTAAAATAGGTAACCTTACACATCATTGTCAATCTTAAGCTACGTCATTATCCTTATTTATTTACCCTTATACATTCCCATTATACATACATTGGAAACATTATTAATGGTCATGATTTTATCACTACCATTATATTTCCTCAATATACCCTTACATAGTGAAATAAAATCCCGGTTTACCCTCATATAGGCAATGAACCAACATTATGTAGCATGTAAAATGAAAAAATATTATTAAAAAGTTTGTAAATATTGATTCACACCTCTCTATATATATTAATCTTAATATAATATAATCATCAGCAGAAAGAAACATATTCTTAATGATTTTGGACATTGTGTTTCCTTAGTATCAAAATTAAATCATGTATTAGGATTTAATGACTAGTTCAAAAATCATTAAAATTATTAATATAGAAATTCTCAATTCTACATTTAAATTCCATTAAAATAATCCATTATAAATCTCATTTCACCAAAACATAGTCTCAATGATTCCTAAAACATATTGAATCCTTTAAAAAATAAAATACGTAAATGGTATAAAAAACATACCCTTTTTATTTTATTAAAATAAAAAAACATCATAGAAATAAAGATGTTGTGAAAATATCTTCTCATCCCCTTATACAAAATTATTTTAAAATGATAATTGTTTTATTCAAATATTATTTTTCCTCTCAAATAAACATCACTAATTATTAATTGAAGGTATGATATCATATGATATGTAGAAAATATGATTTAGTTAATAACATCTAAGACTTAACGGGATAACATAGTTTAGATTACAGGAGTTTTATAACTAATATTTCCAATTATATCTTTAAAATATACAAATGTGTTACAATTTTATGAATTCCCCAAATCTCATTATAGGGGATTTTAAGACAATAAATTGAGGATCATTCATATTATTTAATAAAGATATCAACATGATCAAGTTAAATAAAATATCTCCCTTTTGTCTCATCTTATCATCATCAATAACCCAAATAAATTATCTTGATGGTGGTATTGAATCATGGTAGAATATGTGACTATTATACTATATTTATTAGGTAAAATCCTCTTTAAGGGATGTAGTTATCTCCATTATTATTGTCAATTTGATACTATGAAACACCATGTTAAAAATAAATATTATTTATATCTATAAGTGGAAACATCAAAATTTTTCTTCAAATCCACACATATTTTTACAATTCACATAAAAAATAGGTTAAAATGAGGTGCCACGATGTGGTACTAGAAGAAACACACATGTCTTGGATTTATTCTCATTATTTATTTCCTTTTAAATTTAAAATAATAATGGGTGGCCTATTATTTATTTTCATAATGGACGAATGTAGTTTATTTATATGATTCCAAGATAATCATCATAAAAAATTACCCTTCATTGGTTGAATAGTCATTTATGATTTTTAGTCATTCCAAAACTACATACATTATTCCAATTTCTTTCTAATATTTGGACTCATTTCCATATCAAGGAACCCATGACTTTGAAATCCTTAATTCAAATTAAATATTATATGAATAATAATAATGATTGTGAAAAAACCTTATAAAAATACCAATAAACACTAGGCTGTGACATTATATATTGGTTATTGATTTATCAAATATTTTCCTATTTTTTTGTTATTGTAAAATATGACTCCTTTTTCATAGGAGGATATTTTTTCCTAGGAACATTAATATCATCCACTTGTTTAAAATATTTCCACTTAATTTAATACTAATTAGTTAATCCACCTATAATAGAAGCTAATATGCTAATATGAAAATTAATAACTAGCGTTTTACCTCTATTTCTCTATCTTGAGAATATAAACACTTGATATGAAATGGTTGATTGAATTATCATCTAGATATGTTCAAATCAATTTATACTACACCATAAATAGAATATGATTGATACCATAGTTAATTTTAATGCATAGTCTTTTAAAAATCATATATCATATAATTTAGATTATTAATATTAATCTGTGATAATTGATCTCAATGAAATAAGAGACAAACAATAGGATTAGACAATCCATTTCTACATAAAATGTATATTTAACATCACATTTAAATAAATATATAATTTATTTTTTTATTTCATGATATATATTTTTTCATTATTTAAAAATGAAATCATCCTATGTCATGATTTGAAAATATATTCATTTCCCAAGTCATATTCCATACTTTTATCTCCATCATTCCTAGGCATTTATGACACAAATTAATTCTTATAATTAGAAAAGGATGTAACTTCGTTATATTAATAAATACAAAAATAATAATTCTATTACCTTTTCATTAAACATTTCTTTTTTTAGGGGTGGTTAATTATAATCATCTTTCATACATTGGTGTCATTCCTCAGCTGATTTAGATTCATAAACATATATATTTGTAATTTTTTCTTTAATATTAAAAATTATATCAAAATAATAAAACCTTAATATTTAATTTCAATTACATTTCCTTTTTTCCTTTATTGAATTATTTTGTTATGATAACCAAAATATTGTGGATGTTATCATCATATTTTTTAGTATCTATGTCACGGAATTCAGTATCCCCTATTTCACCAATGAAAATTCAATTTAATAGAGACTCAAAGTCATTATCATGTTTGAATTTTCATTCATAGATGAATATTTTATATTTTATATGAAACTAGTATAATATGTATCTCATTAATATTCATATATTATGTGTTTTAAATTATTTATATTTTTTTACTAAAACAATTAGGAAAACATCATAACAGTTTTTAAAAAATAAAAAAATCATCAAGATTGAAACCAAACAAAATTTTATTTCCCACAATTTGACTAACACTTGTGAAATAATCATTAATTTTTTCATCAATAAAATTTTTTAGTCTTCATATATGATTATCCATACCTATATCATAGAATTAAATATAATGTTTTTCCTTCATAATCACACCTCAATTTCTTCTATAGTTCTTTAGCAGATGTATGAAACATTATCTTTAAAAAAGATATATAATATAGACATTTAATTTTTATACATATCCTTCGAACATAAAATTTCCTATAACACTATGATTCCTAAAAAATTAATTATTAATGGGTTGAAAACACCCAATAAGATCATATATATCATCAATTCCATGAAATTGAAGGTAATCCAATATAGAATTACTCATTTTCACAAACTATGTACCATCAACTATATAAAATACACAATTAAAAAACATAATTTATTTAATGATTGGATACATGGATATTTAGAAGGAACATTCTCTAATTACAATAAAACAATGAAATAATCAGTTATAGACAATTTATTGGTTGATGGATCAATGGTATTCCCATTTTAATGATTCAATTTCAATAAAACCACTTCAAATTGATATTTGTAAAACCCCAGATAAATAAATAATATGACATTTTTATATTTATCCATATTTGTGAATAAAATATTAATACTACTTTAAAGGGAATGCTATGCTCGATGGCGTACCCAGTACGCGACAACGAGTTCCTTTGAAATCTTACATTGCATTGTAATAATAAAATAATATTATTTTAAATGGTAGTTAACGCCTAGTCATTGTAATGGAGGGAAAGAACGGAACTAACTACAAAATTATTATATATGTTTGTCAAATATTTTTACTTTAATCCAATAAATTTTATAGGCATAAAATGAGAATGAATCCAATTTTAAGCGTAGACACTCTAATATTCTTTAAAAGGTCGATGAACCGCTTTTTGATGGAGAACCTCTTTTAAATCCACTTTTGAAATTTTTTGTGTTATATTTGACAAAATAAAATTCTTCTTTAGAATCAGGACACCCAAATTTTCTTTTTGTAAATTTTTGGTATTTTTCTGATAAAGTTCCTTTTTTAATGAATAGGGAAAAATGTTGTATTTTAATTCAAAAACTCTTTCTAATCTAATTTATTTATATTATTAGATTATCTTTTGAATTGGTTTTAAAGTGAAATTAGAATATATTTTTACCATTTAATCAAATGGTGGTATTTGGAATTAATTTCACTTTCAAATTAGATTTAAACTACTGTCAATCTTTTGATATATATTGTTTCATAAAAACACGCTATTTGTTCTGACTACGGGAATTAATTATTAAATTAATTATTGTAACTTATATGTTTTGAATTTTTTAAAATATACATCATTTTTGAATTCGGAATATCAAATATATCTTAGGGTGAAGGTTTGGTATTTTTCTGAAAATCTTCAATTTTTAATGAATAGTGAAACCACTAAGTGGTACTTAAAAAACTGATTTTTCCTTTAAATGAAATTTTACCACCTCTAGGTTTTGAATTTCAAAAATCCGACATACATGGTTTTCATTATGATGTAAAATGGGTTTCAATGGAATTAAAATAATTTTTTGGTGAATAGTATCTTTTATGTTTTTAATCGCGATTAGAGGCAATTAGTGTAATTTAAGGTAAAAATAATGTTTTAATAATATTAAATGACCTAGACACATGTCCTACCCTAATGGGATGTGTCATGTCCGACCAAGAAAATCCATTAGTCAACTTGGGGACCCCATGGAGCCACTTTGGTAGGAAAATGACATAAATAACCTTTTATTTAAAGTTAAAATCAAAATGTCACAAACATGAGTTGGTTTAATAAAACAATTTTTACATGGGGTTATACAAGTCATAATTGTGACTATAAATATTCATTGGAAAGATAAAAATATTTCCTACATCATAGTATTTTTTTTATAAATTTTATACATTAAATAAAATAAATTATTTATGGCATCATGATGATGTAGTGATTACCACATTATATAACGATTTAAATAAAATGAAAATATAATGTAACATCTAAGACCTAAACATGTCCAAAACATATTTTATGGGTGGATTTAGAACCCTTATCACCTTATCCTCTAAATATATCAATGTGGGGCAATTAAAATCCGAAAATCATCTGAAAATAATGTAATTGTTTTTGACTTTCCAAGAGTGCCCCTCCTCTCCTCTTATAAAAGGCCCCCACCTCTACCACCATACCCAAACCTCTCAAGCCTTTGGATTGGACAAACCCTGATCATTTTGTATATAAATCTCCCTATATTACTCCTAAAATCCTCACTTTGTGCATAATTCTTCCCAAGGAAGCCTTTGAGAACAAATCAAAGAGAGTTACCTGATTTTAAGGTAATGTCTTCACTTGTGTTCTTTTGTTTTATTTTGCTTCTCCAACCCCCTAAACTATTTTTATTCAATTATTTTGTAACAACTATAGTATCATAAATATACTAGGATGTTTTTATAAGATGTATTTGAGCTACAGGTACACACAACTACATCTAATGGTTAAAGAACATACTGTTTCTGCGGATGGTGAATTTCTGTCTCACGAAACGATGATTATTCAATATTATTTTAACACCTTCAAAGGTGGCCATTAAGATTTCACTATATTTATATACGATATATAATATTTTTTTCTTTTACTTATTCTTCAGTATTTTTCATTTATGGAATACCTGTATGGTTTCCATTATGGTTAAACGCGATATCTTCATTTTAGGAAGTGCGGACTACAACCCTCTCAAAGTGATTTGATTCGTTAATACCATATGTGGTACGTATAAAGGATATATTTAATGATATTATATATGATACCATACTTTAATTATAATACTATTATTTATCATTATGTTTTAATTCCATTAAATAAGAAATATAAATGGAAGTAGCGTTCATGCGTACGTACGGCTTACCATCTCCATGAATGGTGCAGTTCATTTCATACCTCTAACTGATATTTAATATTATAAATGCATGTATATAATGGATATATATGATATATATGATATCTATATAATGAATATAAATCTTGATATAATATATATTTTACAACATGAACAACTTGTAATTATAAAGAGTTTATTTTTGACTCAAGTAGCAATGATTTAAAAAACGACCATTAATAACTTAAATAATTACATAGTGTTAATATCATGGTAATAAGTGACATAAAAGGAATAATGAACATGAAAAAGGTTATTAATGAAGTATAAATTAACTCAAGTTTATTATTCAGGATGTTAAAGAATGATCAAGTCATGTCGGACCCGAGGAAAGGGATCCTACCTCTCTCTTCCTTTTTAAGTACTCTCTTTTATGTCATTTCTTTTAAGCTCAACATTATTATGTTTGGGGATGTTATTTTATATTCCTCATTCTGTACTTTTTATGTTAATATTATGAGATACCGTATTTGATCTCATAAATCCATTTATGGATGTTTTAATTGGCACCGTTAGGCTGCCAAAATTTCGTAAGGGTTTTTTTATCTCACATTGTGTTTTTGTGAGATTCATGACACATTTTCCAATATTTCTTTTTGAGTGGTGTATTTACTATACATTATTGTACTCTCTATATAACATACTTTATTTTATGTGTATTTACATCAATTTTTTATAGTCCTTCTTTCATGGGGTGTACGTTTCGAAAGTTACCCAAATCGGTAAGGGGACCATTCACCCTCCTCTTTTTAAAAGACTTATTTTGTTATGTCTTTTAATTTTAATCTTATTATGTGAGGATATGTTCTTATATATCCTTATTTCCATAAATTTTATGTCCATGTGTTGAGATACCCTTTATCTCTCTCATTAACTCTTTTTCTAAAATTTGATGTGACTTCGTTAGGCTGTCAAAGGATTTTCTTAACCCAATTTCGATTTCTTTGGGTTCAACATGTAGTTATTGAATATGTCATACTTTGAATATGTGTGAATGACATTTTATTATTTTAAAATTAATATCCACATATATTGGGTGTATTTATATTTGTCACACATAATTATGAGATTGATTTATCCTTAATTTAAGGATACCTTCTTTATAATGGATTTCATCTCATTTTACAATTCAATTGAGAATTCATCGTTGTTATTCACCAATTCACTCTTATATGTTTTATATACTGTACATTGGAGTATTATATCCTGAATCACTTTATTCTCATGATATTATAAATTTTTTATTAAATATTATCCCTTAATTATTGTATTCAAGTGTCTCTCATTTTGTTAAAAACCCTTTAACTGAAATATCGTTTTAAATGTTTTAATGATTTATTCTTATACATATTTCTCATTAATATCCATTTTTTCAAAATGGATTTAAGGAATTATTTATATGGATATTAATGGTTTAAAATGTTAAAAGCTTCAATGTGGTATGGGACACTATTATTTAAAAATATCTTTATTAAATGTTTTAAATGGTTTTAAAATGGTTTTTAGAATGGATTAATTATTTCAATATCTTAAAATGTTATATTGTTATTGCAATTTGGGAATGTTATCTTTACATAATGATTATGTTATGTGCAATGATTATGTTATGGTTCTTGGGAATTGTTATGAAGACGGGTGGTTCGGGGATAAACTAAGGGCGGGTGAGCCCGATATAGCTCTCCAATGCATTGGGTAACGTGAAGGGGTTAAACGTTAAGGTTTCCCCGAAAAGATTTTGGGAATATATTGTGATGGGTATTCCAAACGTAACCAAGAGGGTTACTCTCTACGTAAGAATGTTATAAATGCCTCAAGTTACTTTATGTATTATGATTTCTATGACTTATTCATGATTTTATGAGGTATGTTATAGTGCTTATGATTTATGGGTAAAGTATGATTTAATTCTTATGTATATATTTACTCCTAGTTCCATTACATACTTTTTATAACCCTTACTGAGCTTTTTATGCTCATCCCATGTTTTTGAAACGTTTTCATAGGACATAAAGTTGAATAGGGCCAAGGATGGGATCCAGGAAATGTCAGGAAGTCTAAAACAAGGAACTAGACAAGACTCTTTTGTTCAAGAGTTTTTATTTTTTTTAAAAAGATGGAAGTTGTGTAGATGTGTATACTTTGTAATCTTTGAGATGTAAAAGTTATGTCATAATTCTCTAATACTATAAACCTGAAAAGTTACTCTATGTGAATTATTAAATTTAATTCAATATTAAGTAATTTTATAAGGTCGAGGCTTTATAGTTGGTATCAGAGGTCGGTTTAGATATTTTTAGAGGTTAGAGCGTTTTTTAAGAAAAAGTGACATGTTGTGTATAACCAAAATGGTTAGTATATTATATGGAGTCATTGTTTTTTTTTTTGCAAGATAGAATGAGTTTGAGATAACTTGGAATGTATATCTTGGTATTTATCTTCCTCTTTATTATTTGATTATTTTACTAATATACTCACACTGACCTTTTTGGTTTTAGTAAATGGTTGGATCTAGCAGGCACCAAAATAACAGTGGATTTGAAGAAAAATGTTACGGGTTTATGAAAGAACAACTGAATGATATGGGAGATGTAATGAGAACTCTTGTGGTTATCCTCAACCAACTATCCCGAGTCATGATTGACCACCTGAACCTTATAAATTTTTATACGGCATCGTATATGTGAGAAACAAATCCCAATGGATGTTCAGGTAATAATCATAAAGGTAAGTATGTTCAAAAACCTATGTGTCAAATATTTGGAAAGAAACACATAGTAAAATGTTTCAAAGGGACATAAAGATTCTATATATGTTGAATTGAGGGTCATAAAGTAAGAACCTTCCAAGGAAAAAGGAAGCATCAAGTTGACTCTAAGAAAGGGAAAGAAGTTCTTTCTGAAGGATCAATTGAATGTTTTAAATGTGGCGTGCATGGTCATTATGCAAACACTTTTCCAACAAAGAAGTTTCGGGAATGGGGTCACCAAGATCGTAAAAATATTCATTTACCAATAACTAATTCCATTCTGATTGAGGATGAAGAAACTGATAATGAAGAATGAAAGGTATGGATTATTTCTTAACATATGTTTTCCTATTATTGGAATCTTATGATATGATTCATGCTTTTTTTTAGGAAAGAAGTATTTTAGAATAAGTTGAAAAGGAATGGATAATGGATCAGGAGGAATGTGGAATGAGTAAGAAGTCATCATATAAGGGATTCAAGAGTTATGGTAGATTTTAGGATGGTGAAATTCTTAGATGTATGAAGTCCCTTTTGATGATGGTGTTACATTAGAAGAATTTTTATAGTAACCCTAATGTTTGATATACAAAAATATTATTAAAGGGATAATTATCCTTTCTTTTGTGGATATATTTATAAAGAACCATTTTGGTTTATATGATCCTTGAATTTTAGGCAATTACTAGTTAATACATTTTTGGTTGAAAAATGGAAGTTATTAGATAACCTTTGTGGCTGAAATATGTTATGGTTATTTTGAATATTTTATCTCTTTTTGGGGGCATGTTTTAATAATTATACAGTTTTGGAAAAAGAACAACACACAGACCTTGTGACAACCCGTCGCGTCAGACGAAGCTGCGGGAATCGAACCCACAACCAAAGTGCAACTGGTATTTATCACCTACCACTGGATTACGTGAAGTACCTAGTTAGTTTGACTAATTATTTTTAGTTAGATGATTTTAGAAATCAAGATTAAGATTATTTTGGGTTATCTATGGAAATTATTAACCTATCATGAAGGATATGTGATTAGATTAATTACTTTTCAATATGGGACTTTAAGATAAACTAATGTTATTTGGAGAAAAATGTTAATTTTTACATTGGAAGACTATGTGATTAAATAATTCAAATATTTGGGTTTCAATAATTTTATGAAAAAATTGTTTATTGAATGGTCATTGTTAAACTTTGGGTATTGTTTGAAAAATTATGGAGATTAAGAATAGATTTTTTTTATATAAATGATTATCCTTTTCGGGTGTTATATGATCTCATACTAGCCTTTTTGGTTTTAGTTTTGGTTATGTTCTAAATACATGGGATGTATATAGTTTTCTTTTTTAAATTAGGTTATTCTCTAGAAGTTGATTATAGATCTCTTAACGTAAACAAGTCATCCTAAATACTCATCTTTTGGAGAAAATATGTGTTCGTGTAAAAAATATAGTAAAAGTTGAAAGTAAAAATGACAAGTAAGTATGTTCTTTATGTTTTAGTTAAGCTAAATAAAATAAATTCCTTAATGAGAAGTAACATAAAAAAATGTTCCCCATTAACTTTTCCTATTGGGGAATCCAATACCGTTTAACGCATCATAAGTTTGTCATTTTATTATGGTTAACTTTCTCCTAGACTTGTTTTCTATCTCTCTCCATCAGAACATGACCCTTTGTTGTTTCCTCTATATCCATATTTTCATGCATGGAATCCTAGTATGGGTTAACTCGGGTGACCGTTGTACTTCCATTTCTTTCTTTTAAAGTGATAGTTTAATTTACTCCTTTTCTGATGTGGGACTTTCAATGGAGTTTCCAAGCCCAATTTTGAAATTGCGAGGACGCAATTCTCAAAAGGGGGAAAAGATGTAACCCCCCAGGTAAATAATGAATATGAAATTTTTATATTTATCCATATTTGTGAATAAAATATTAATATTACTTTAAAGGGAACACAATGCTCGATGGCGTACCCAATACGTGACAACGAGTTCCTTTGAAATCTTACGTTGCACTGTAATAATAAAATAATATTATTTTAAATGGTAGTTAATGCATAGACATTGTAATGGTGAGAAAGAGCTGAACTAACTACAATATTATTATATATGTTTGTCAAATATTTTTACTTTCATCCAATAAATGTTAGAGGTCTAAAATGAAAATGAATCCAATTTTAAGCGTAAACACTCTAATATTATTTAAAAGGTCAATTAACCACCTTTTGATGGAGAACCACTTTTAAATCCACTTTCTGACAATTTTATGTGTTATATTTGACAAAATAAAATTCTTCTTTAGAATCGGGACATCTATATTTACTTTCTGTAAATTTTTGGTATTTTTTCGATAAAGTTCATTATTTAATGAATAGGGAAAATTGTTGTATTTTAATTCAAAACCACATTCTAATCTAATTTATTTATATGATTAGATTATATTTTGAATTGTTTTTAAAGTAAAATTAGAATATATTTTTAACATATAATCCAATGGTGGTCGTTGAAATTAATTTCACTTTGAAATTGGATTTAAACTAGTGTCAATCTTTTGATATATATTGTTTCATAAAAACACGCTATTTGTTCTGACAGCGGGAATTAATTATTAAATTAATTATTTTAACTTATATGTTTTGAATTTTGTAAAATAGACATCATTTTTGAAATCGGAATATCAAATATAGCTTAGGGTGATGTTTTGGTATTTTTCTGAAAAACATCAATTTTTAATGAATAGTGAAACCACTAAGTGGTACTTAAAAAACTGATTTTTCGTTTAAATGAAATTTTACCACCTCTTTGTTTTGAATTTAAAAAATTGGACATATATGGTTGTCATTAGGAAGTAAAATCTGTTTCAATGGGATAAAAATAATTTTTTGGTGAGTAGTAACTTTTAAGTTTTTAATTGCGAGTTGAGGTAATTAGTGTAATTTAAGGTAAAAATAATGTTTTAATAATATAAAATGACTAAGACACATGTACTATCCTAATTTTATGTGTAATGGCCGACCAAGACAATCCATGTGTCAATATGGGGACCCCATGGAGCCACTTTGGTAGGAAAATGACATAAATAACTTTTTATTTAATGTTAAAATAAAAATGTCACAAACATGAGTTGTTTTACTAAAAAAATTTTTAAATGGGGTTATACAAGTCAGAATTTTGACTATAAATAGTCATGGGAAATCTAAATATATTTCCTACGTTATAGTATTTTTTTATAAATTTTATACAATATATAAACAAAATTATTTATGACATCATGATGATGCAGCAATTACCTCATTATTTAACGATTTAAATAAAAAGAAAAGATAATGTAAAATATAAGACCTAAACATGTCAAAAACATATTTGATGGGTGTATTTCGAACACTTATAACCATTTCCTCTAAATATAACAATGTGGGACCTTTAAAATCCGAAACTTGTTTGAAAATAATGTAACATGTTTTTGACTTTCCAAGAGTGCCCCTCCTCTCCTCTTATAAAAGGTCCCCACCTCTACCACCATACCCACACCTCTCAAGCCTTTGGATTGGCAAAATACTACTTATTGTGTCTCTCCAAATCCCTATATTAATCCTAGAAGCCTCACATTGGGCATAAGTCCTCCCAAGGAAGCCTTTTATCTCAAATCAAATAGAGTTACCTGATTTTAAGGTAATGTCTTCACTTGTGTTCTTTTGTATTATTTTGCCTCTCCAACCCCTTAAACTATTTTAATTCATTTATTTTGTAACAAATATATAATCTTAAATATACTAGGATGTTTTTATAATATGTATTAGAGATAAAATTACACACACCTACATCTAATGGTTAGAGAACATACTGTTTCAGTGGATGGTGAATTTCAGCCTCACGAAACGATGATTGTTCAATATTCTTTTAACACCTTCAAAGGTGGCCATTAATATGTCACTATATTTATATATGATATATAATATTTTTATGTTTTACTTAAGATTCTTTATTTTTCATTTATGGAATACCTTTATGGTTTCCATTATGGTTAAACGCGATATCTTCATTTTAGGAAGTGCGGACTACCGCCCCCTCAAAGTGATTTGATTCGTTAATACCATATGTGGTATGTATAAAGGATATATTTAATGATATTATATATGATAACATACTGAAATTATAATAATATTATGTATCATTATGTTTTAATTCCATTAAATAAGAAATAGAAATGGAAGTAGAGTTCATGCGTACGTACGGCTTACCGTCTCCATGAACGGTGCATTTCATTTCATACCTCTAAATGTTAAGTAATATTATAAGTGCATGTATATAATTGATATATATGATATATATGATATGTAAATAATGAATATACTTCTGGATATAATATATATTTTACCACATGAACAACTTGTAATTAAAAAGATGTTATTTTTGACTCAAGTAGCAATGATCTACAGAACGACCATTATTAACTTAAATAGTTACATTGTGTTCATAGCATGGTAATAAGTGATATAAAAGGAATAATGAACTTGAAAAAGGTTCTTAAGAATGTATAAATAAACTCAAGATTATTATTCCGTAGGATAATGAACGATCGAGTCAAGTTGGACCTGAGGTAAGGGATCCTACCTCTCTCTTCCTTTTTAAGTACTCTCTTTTATGTCATTTCTTTTAAAATCATATTTCTTATGTTTGGGGATGTTATTTTATATTACTCATTATTTAAGTTTTATGTTAATATTATTAGATAGCCTATTTGATCTCATAAATCCATTTTTGTAAGTTTTAATTGGCACCGTTAGGCTGCCGAAATTTCGTAAGGGTTTTTTTTATCTCACTATGTGTTTTCGAGAGATTCATGCAAAATTTGCCAATATTTCTTTTTGAGTGGTGTATGTACTGTCCATTATTATACTATTTTTGTAACATACATTCATTTATGAGTATTTACATCAATGTTGTATAGTCCTTATTTCATGGGGGTGTATGTTTCGAAAGTTACCCAAATCGGTAAGGGGACCTTTCACCCTCCTCTTTTTAAAACACTTCTTTTGTTATGTCTTTTAATTTTCATCTTATTATGTGAGGATATGTTACTATATATCCTTATTTCCATAAATTAATGTACAAGTGATGATATACCCTTTATCTCTCTCATGAACTCTTTTTATAAAATTTGATGAGACGCCACTAGACTGTCAAGGGAACTTCTTAGCCCAATTTCGATTTCTTTGTGTTCAACAAGTAGTTATTGAATATGTCATCATTTTAATATGTGTGAATGACCTTTGACTATTTTACAATTAATATACACGTATATTGGGTGTATTTATATTTTTCACACATAATTATGAGATTGATTTATCTTTAAATTAAGGATACCTTCTTTCTAATGGATTTCATCTCATTTTACATTTCTATTGACACTTCATTGTTGTTATGCACCAGTTCACTATTATATGGTGTATATACTGTCCTTTGGAATATTATATCATTAATCAATTTATTCTTATGATATAACAGTTTTTTGATTAAATTTTATCCCTCAATTATTGAATTCAAGTGTCTCTCATTTTGTTAAAAACCCTTTAACTAAAATATCGTTTTAATTATTTTAAGGATTTCTTCTTTTAAATATTTCTCATTAATATCCATGTTTTCAAAATGGTTTTAAGGAATTATTTATATATATATTAATGGTTTAAAATGTTAATAGATTCAATGTGGTATGGGACACTTAGATTTAAAAATCTCTTTATTAAATGTTTTAAATGGTTTTGAAAATAGTTTTTAGAATGGATTCATTATTTCAATATCTTAAAATGTTATATTGTTATTACAATGTGGGAATGTTATCTTTCCTTTATTCTTATGTTATGTGCTATGATTATGTTATGATTCTTGGGCATTTTTATGAAGACGGGTCGTTCCGTGATAAACTAAGGGCGGGTGAGCCAGATATAGCTCTCTAATGCATTGGGTAACGCGAAGGGGTTAAACGTTATTGTTTCTCCGAAAATATTTAGGGAATATACTATGATGGGTATTCCAAATGTAACCAAGAGGGTTACTCCCTACGTAAGAATGTTATTAATGCCTCAAGTTACCTTTATGTCTTATGATTTCTATGATTTATTCATGATTTTATGAGGTATGTTAAAGTGCTTATGATTTATGGGTAAAGTATGATATCATTCTTATGTATATATGTACTCATTGTTCCTTTCCATACTTTTTATAACCCTTACTGAGATTTTTATGCTCATCCCAAGTTTATGAAACGTTTTCATAGGAAATAAATTTTAATAGGGTCGAGGATGGGATCAAGGAAAGGTCTGGCTGTCTAAAACAAGGAACTAGACAGGACTCTTTTGTTCAAGAGTTTTTATTTTTGTGAAAAAGATGGAAGTTGTGTAGATGTGTCTACTTTTTAATCTATGAGATGTAATAGTTATGTCCTAATTATCTAAAACTCTAAACCTGAAAAGATACTCAACGTGAATTATTCAATGTAATTCAATATTAAGTAATGTTAAAGGTCGATGCCTTATAATATTGTTCTCAACCAACTAAAGTTTTATGAAAAACGTCACCTTTTATTCATGAGGATATATAGAGAACTCAATATACAATATTGAAGTGTTTTAACTCGAATACCTAATCCCTTATATTTATTTCGTACCCACTACATGGAATCCTTATATATTAAATCAAACATATATATATAAAAACTACTTTTTTCCATCTTAAATTCTATAATACACATGATGATTAAAGAAAACATGAAATATAATAACTCACACAAATAAAGTATTATAGAAAAAGCATGGTGGTAAATTAATATTATTATGTGTTTCATTATAACCAAATAGATGGATGTGTATGTTGGCTCTGGTAGAGCTTCTTCATGTTCTTTAACAACTACTAAATGTATATCACACACTAATCAAATCATGAGTGATTCAGTTATTAATTCACTAAAAACACAAACAAATAAGTTTATTCCTTTTTAGGGGGTTACAAAATTGAAATTTATTTTTTTATTATGGATTCTATGTTATATAAAATTCAAAAACATTTATTCATTCACCAGAAAATAATCAGTTTGGAAGATAATATAAAAAAAATTCACTTGATATCTAATATATTTCATTCACAAAATAAAATATATTTTTTTAAAATCCTTTATTTTAATTTTCTATTAATGACACATTAAATTAACATCAGTACGCATATGAATACCTATTTGTTTGGGGTATCATATTTTCCTATTTGAAATAACTAATTTTTGTGTTTGTTTATCATGTAGCTCATTTGGAATTACTCAATGTTTGTGCTTTCACTTTTTCTTAACGTGGATATCATCTTATATTACTCAAAATTCACATATGAATCTTATTTAAAATGAATAAAAATGATGGGTCACTCAATATTCATTATGGCCTTAAATAATGAACTAATTTTTTTTGAATTTGTTTTGATCGCACAAAATATTCATTTTCAAAAAACCTTATGTACAAATTTTATGATGAAGCCTCATTATTTGATGATTCTAGGACTATTATATAATTTGATCATACATTAATAATATTGTTACTACATGTATGTTCATTTATATAAATTATTATCATGTATATATAATGTTTTAATTTCATTCAGTTATTCATATTAATTATACATGATATCATGTATCATGTTCATTATGACATTCATGTAAGATCCCTGAATAATTTATGCAACATGTCCATCCAATAAACCGTGATCTCATAAGTAAGAAAAAATTTAATATTTAGGTGAAATTATTCAATTTATCAAATAAATTAATATCGAAAATTTTTAATTTTCTTTTGTAGCATAGATAAATACTCAAGTGTGAATTTCATTATTATTTCCTTTTACGAAAAACCACAATATACATTCTTGTGGTGTACCCATGGGTTGTTGAGATATCCTATTTACATTTTAACATTATAAAGGACTCTAACATGGTATATAACTCTTCACTATTTAATCTACTTATTCCCCGTACATGATATATCTAAACCCAACAATACCTATAGAAATGTATTATTTAAACCACAAGTTAATAATGGATGTCATGGACAACCCTTAAATGATAACGGTTAAATCCCGATATATGAATGGGAAATTATGGTTTTTCCATATGTTGGAATGGAAACATAGGATTGTTACTCTATCATAATTTACTGTACACCACCTTATTACCCATTCTTATCTTCATTACACATACAAAACCTCATTACCCTAATGTAGGTACCCTTACAAATACACATGATTATATCCCAACCTATACATATACTCAATTTACCCTTATATCGAGTAATATAAAATCCCTTTAATATTAAATAGGTAAATAAATATATTCATATTTCCTACATATATTGAGAAAAACCATTATAATATAGGTATTATGTGAGACATTCCAGTACATAGAATGGCAGTTTTTCTTAATCTACATTAGGGGCTTTTGAATGAGATATTCATTATTTTTTGATCAATGAATCATCATTTAAATAATAGGAAAGTATCGTTAAATTTAATTATTGTTTCCAAAAGTCTCAAAATTATTCAATTATTATATTCCATTAATAACATACACTTCTAATTAATGATTGTATATAAACATTCCAAGAAACAGAACACATCTAGGAGCCATAATGACCACATTAACTCATGGAAACAATTTCATCACATACATTACATCCAAAATATACCCTATTGTATGTTATTATGAATATATGAAACAAATATAAAATTCAATATGTTGTCTAAACATTTTTCCCACCATATATAAAAAATGGAAAGGAAAAATGGTGTCTTTAAATTAAATATTTAATCTCAAATAAAATTTTATTATTTTTAATGAATGGTAATATATCCAATGATACACAAGAAACAAATTTTAGTTAATAAAATATATATCTACCTAGGAATACCTGATGTGGGAAATAAGTTATGTATAACAGTTGTTCTCATTGATATATATTAATTACTCAAATGTGATACCAAGATAAGAAATTATTTATTCTCATGATAAGGGTTTATTAGATAATAAATACATGATTATATATAGACATTATAAAACACATCGTTATGTTATGGTGCATAATGAGAAAACCCCAAATGTAATAAATTTCTTCATCCAACACTACCTAGAGATTGTTCGAATACTACAATTGGTTTAAAGTATAATTATTAATTTTCACATGTCATTGATCTAATAAGATCACATCCAAGTGATGCACTCATCTTAGTTTTTATTCCAGTTGAAAACCATGGATCTCAATGAAATAATTAAATATAATTACTATCTAGAAGTGATACATATCATTTTCTCCATCATTAGCGTACCTATTATCTAAAAATATAATAATAAAATACATAATATGGAGAATTAAAATTGTCTAAATAAAAGACAGAAACATGTTGATAATTTCTTCCAAACCATTGTAATTGTAGACAAATGATTGCAGATGATTTAATTATTTTCCATTAAAACATATAAATTTTCATAATATTATTTTTCTAGGGTCGTTCAAATAAAATCCCCTTATGTTGATATAATTATAATGGAATATTCTGAATAATTCCCAATAAGCTAACACCTTTCCCATTTAACATAAATTCATCATCACATTTTCTCATTAATTCTCCCCATTTACACTCACATCATTCTTGGTAATGAAATATAATACCAACATAAATATTGTATATGACCATACATTCCACAAACCAGTAATAACCTATAAACATTTATATTCTATATTGGTTCCATAATTTTTTATAATTTTATTGTTTTTTATTATTATAGAATATGGTTTCATTTATCTCTATGGAAATGTTTTTCAATGATAAATTATCCCTCCCACAAATGTGATATATTTCTTTTTATTCTTATACTACATTGTCATGCCAATAATGATAGTAATAATAGATCCACTTTTATAAAGAATTGGGTTTTTAACATAATTTTCTCAAGAATGAGTTGATTCTCTGATAATATTAATTGATAAATGGATATGTTAACTGGAATTGTAAAATTAGATTATAGTACAAAATATATAGATGTTTTTTTTAATTTAATATTATTTCATATATTTAATCTTCACATTTTGTTCATATATATTCTTAATTTTCTCAAAAAATTAATTTCTAAATCATTATCACAATAACATAACCTGTTAATTAAAAATGAAATTAACATATGAAGAATTATTATTTATCAAATATTTGATTTATTTATCAATATGTACTATTTAATTCATATTCTGTTCCATTGTAAATTTTCTATTTTTATTGATAAGATCTTTTATTTCATTCTTATCTTATGTAATCTTCTAGAGAAATATTTTTTATTTATAATTATGTTCCAAATCCAAATAATTAGATTCTTCACTTTATTCATCAATATATGAAGAATAAATCAATTTTAGAAATGACATCAGGGAGTTACATCTTCTATTGAATCACTAGATTATCATCATTATATTTCAGAACAATAAATGTTTTTTTAAAAGGAATATAACTTATTCTTCTTATCCACTTTCAATATCCGTGGTTTCTCCTCTTATGATTCTGGTTATTCAACTCACATAATTGTAACAAGGGTAGAATATAAATAATATAAGAAAATACTATATATTTAATATTCATTACCATTACCATTAAATTTTTCAATCATGAATCTTTTTACAAGAAGTTTCATAATCATTGTAAGTTCATGTTCATTTTACATTCAGACTCTATCACATAATCTATAACATCATCATATAAATTGAATTCTAATTTCCTATAATACAATTATTAAATCTCATAATTATCATCATCTTGATGTCCAGATCACTTCTAATTTTTTATTTAATTAGTATCTCTTATTCCTCATCAGTAATGAAATTTTCTAAATAATCTAGTGATTATTTTTTTGATCTATGTAATCTAAAAAATTTCATTATATATTTTTTTAATAATTTAATCATCGATCTTTTCATTAAATCCTATGATATTTCTCCCAAACACTCAATAAATTATGGAATATTCATCAATTTTTTCATCATATAGATTTTTTATTCCATCAAATAACATTCTCCACATATATAGATTAACATCTTGGATAATAATGTTTTTTTATATACTTCTAAATTTTACCCATATTTCATTATATGTTTTATGACCAATTTGAATGGGGAATATTTTTTTCAAATAAAGACATGAACATTGTATTTTCCCCCTTTATGTCCATATCCATATAGATCTTTTCAACACAATTGAACGGGAAATCGTTAGAAATAGGTTGAAAGACCACTATAATAATATTTTTAACATCAATACAATGTGAAACGAAGTATGTAATCATCTAGTTCCACTAATTATAGTAATTTCAGTTATAAAATATTGGACCTCCTCTATTTTAAACTTAATTATATTTTCTATTTTGAATTTCATATTTCAATAATTATTGTGACCACGTTCTGAGAAAAAATTATTTCTACATGGATATGTTTGGTCCTACAAAAAGAGGGGTGGGAAGTTATTCATTGAGCAACTCATTAAAGAAAGTCAATTTTATTAAACACATAGAACATGATAATGTTCATGACCCATTAAAAGATAATCCCCAACCTTACATATAATGAAGGAAAATATAAAAAAGGACAACACATAGAATTTTGAAGGTTTGTATATAATGAATACTCTTTTCCAAGATTGTCATAGCCCTAAAAGAGATTCAACAATATCTTCAAAAAATTTCTAAAAAAATTATCTTTTATGGACCCTTAGATTATATTTTTCACTAGATTGAACTATAATAATTTAATAAAGGTGATCATTGAATTAATATATTATAAAACGTTCATGGAGATATTTATACGACATTATAAATATCTATATTCAAAAGATGATGGATCAGTAGTGAAAACGTTCTAAACCTTCTTCGATATATTTAAAAAAATATTATTTTCCATTCGACACTCACAATATATTGATATATCTGCTTCTTTAATATTAAAATGTCCAAGAAAACATGTTTAATCTTCATTAAAAGATTTTGGAAATGATTTTTTTTTCTCTTAGTTATTTAATTAAATATAATATTTTATCAAATTTCTTCAATCACAAAAATTTCATTTGTCTATATGTAAATAATTTTCTTTCTCAAAATAACTCTTTCATTTAATTTCTAATATTCTTCCATTATATTATAATAAATTTTCATTATTTAAATATATTATTAGTAACCAATTTAATTTACCTAATTTCAAATATTAATACCTTCATGTAGTTGGGTATTATATTTCCTCAATTTAAATTCCAAATAATTTTTTAGTAATCATTATCAAGGAGATTTGACAATTAAAAATATTTTGGGTTTTTCTTTCATTTTATCATTGATATCATACATTGTATCTATATATTCATCCATTAATTTTATTTAAAATTCATGACAAAAATAATTCTATATGTTTGTAATGAAACTTATCTGTAATGCAAAAAATATTTATCCAAAAAGATTTCCTTATGTGCAATATTGATTTTCAAATATTAATTCATTTTCATTTCATTTTTTGGTCTCATTATTAGAGGATGCTTGAATGCTTCTCAAATTATAACTTAAATTTTTCCATGAGTAGAAAATGATATATTTTTTGAATGATAATTTATTCTTATCCTTTGAATAATGAATGAGATTTTGATCATATTTTTCAAGTGTACACTCATCTAAACATTGTGGTTGTTATTTAGTAACATATGAAACCATTTTTATGAAAGTAGAAGAAAATAATACATGATATTATTTTTTATTAGTTCACCTGATCATTAAAATAATAACATTGATAGTGGTTAATTCTTCCATCACTTTTGGAGATAGTATGTAAAGTGTGGTGGTTCTCATCAAAACATGATAGGGGAAATATTTCATTGTCTATATGATTTATGAATAATGTAGGAATGACGTTGTACCAATTATATAATCCTTAGTTAAACCACGATAATCTTTTCTATTTCATACATATTATGTTAAATTATTAGTGGTTGAGTAATAAGGGATGATGGTGTCAAACATTAAAATTAAATGTGGTGATGAAATGTTGATTGAATCGTGACTTAATGATGGAATGTTATTAATGCATTGTATTTTGAATCATCTAGTAATGAATGATTGTAGTCTTACCAAATATGGATTTATTCCTATATTCAAAATCAATTATGATATCATCCAAGACATATGTCGAATGAAGTTTGGGACACACAGTTTGAATATTATAAAAACAACATTTTTTGTATAGGTTATTCATTTATAAAGAATTATATTATCAGGTTACCCAATACATGAGCATGTGGTGAATAATTTAGTGGGTAATTAAATGATTATTCACCTAGATACTTAATATCTGGTAATTGGAAATATAATTTTTCCATGGAAGGGAACCATTACCCTTGAACTTGATCATTATTTAAGGAATATTTTTTATTCATCCAACCATCATGGTCACATCACATAAATTATTTTTGTATTATAGTTACAATAAATCCAATGATTTCCCAACATCACACACACACACACACAAAGATATATATATATATATATATATTATTTTTTTATGAGAAATTTGATTATTTTATTTAGTGTAATGATTTATATATTTTTCAATGGTCACATGAACATTGAGCCCACAATGATTCATTTGAGGGATGAGAATAGTATATAACTCATCACATGAGTTATAATTATATACATATAATAATTATTCTTTGGGAATTGGGGTTTCCAAATATCATGTTTGACCCTTTTATATAATAATGAAGTTTGAGGCATTATTATAATAATTAAAATATTACATTGAGAGGTCTTGGATAATGATTTTTCATTGAAAAGGATCTCAAATTGAAATGTAAATTTTGATAAAGTCAAAAATAACATATGGTAATATTAACTAAAAGATTATTATAGAATAAAAATAGAGGAAATCCATCATTCTAATCAAATGTTCTATGCTTGGAATCCTCTTATTGTTTAGGGAATCAGAATTTTATGCAGTATTAGTATGATAAATGTGTTACATAATAATTTTGATCACTCAATCTAATGAATATAAAGATGACATGACTTTGTAACCACAATGGATAATAATTTAAATTTATGAAATATATACATTGATTAACCTCTATTTATTCCACTTTTATTTATCAATGAAGATAATCTATTCGAGAAGTTATAAAATCAATTACTTCCATTTTTTCCACTTACAAATTCACAATCCAGATACATTCCTAAATTTTTAGTTGATCATTCTCATGTGGTGAGAATACTTTATAATTAATCAAAATTTTAATATCATGGGAATATATTTAGGGTCTCAAATGTATAGTGTTATAAATTTTATCAATTTTTGGATATGTAAATTTTCTTTAATTAGAGAGGGTCGGCTGAAGGAGGAATTGCGGCTTCTGCATAATGAACAAATTTTGTTGGTATGTTTCCACTAGGAAACTCAGTATCTATTCACTCTAAATCCTCAAACCTACATGTGATATAAAATATTACTCGTATTTAGAGATTATATAGAATTTTATTGTGGTGGGAGGTTGTTGGGTAATGCCACAATGATTTATTTTTCATTATTATCATGGTTTTCTATATCAGTTATATCAACATTGTTGATGACACATTTGTAAAACCAATGTTATGAAGAATTTGATATATTGGAAGAGCTGCATACAATATCTTGGTAATATTTTTACCAATGATTGAAGTTATAGATGATAATATTATTATAAAATTCCCTGCTATTCAGTCATAACTAGTAGAAAATTGACCTTAAGCTACCACCATATGAGATCACTAAATTCTTATAGGGACTGCCATGTGACTGCTTTGGGTGGTCGAAGTTGTTCTGTCAGTGTTGATTAATAGTGACCGCCATTGGAACTCCCTAAAACCCCACTCGATATTTTTTGGTGATGGTGCAATTGGTATGAGAAGGGATGCAGGTGTGAAAATGTGTTGGGGTGAGATTGACTGAAAGGTCTAGCCACAGACCATGGACAATTTTCAGAGGTCATAGGATGGGAAGGTGTGATGTTGATGTTTTTTTGAAGGCAGTTGAACATTGGATGGATAAAGGGTTTAGTGGTGGGTGTGCCATGGGAAATGTGGGACGACGGGAGTGGCGATTTGGGTGACCGTGGGTAGAAGGGTGGTGATGGGGGAGACCCTGGGTCTCGAGGTATTTTTAGTGGTGGAATAGAAGAAGACAGGGGAAAGGTGAGAAATATACAACACATTTATTTTTAGTATAAGTGGCAGCCGCAGGCGGTCACCCATTTCCCCATGCGTAAAAGCCTATTATTCTAGTATTGGATGAAGTTTCCCCTAAGATGTAATAATCAGAAATGGTAGTTTTGAGGATGTTGGATCTTTCTTGACGGGGGTTTATTAGATTTTTCCTCTTCCACCTTCAAAAATCATATATTGGTATGAGTTTAATAAAAAATAGTGGATATATAAAAATTATTTTAGGTTTAAATTATTTTCTTCACCCACAATTTTTTTGGTCGTCCTATCCAATATAGATGAAAATTATATGGATTTTTATAAAATATTGTATAGAATTATAGTCAAACATTTTACTGATGACTACTATGAATAAGATCATTTTGTGGATGATCCTGTGTAGTTTCCTTGATGTGGTGGAAATAAACCTACACCTACATAATGTAAGGGAGTTATTAGATTATATTATCAAAGGATTGAAACATAATGTGGTTGGATATAAAAATTGTGGCCAAAAACATATCTATTCCTAGTCATTGATAAATTGACATTAATGGATATATTATATGGATTCTATCACATGAATCCAAAATTATCAGGATGAATATATTAATATTATATTTAAATAACATATTATTCACCATAGTTAACATGAGAGGCTATATCATTGATATAATACATCACAACCCTAGGTCTATGGTCTCCATGGTAGTCAACGAATAAGTTTGTATCAACATCATCTGTTGGAAAAAATCAAGTGTTGTCCAACAAGATGTACTATAATTTATCCTTATATTTTCTTAAAATGGAATATGTTTATATTTAACATGGATTTATGTTAATATATAATGTATTATAAGAAAAATAAAACATCAAACATGTAAATGAAGTATTAACTGTAATATCATTCTCGGTTAGTCACATTCATAGTGAAAAGATTCATGATGGTTTCACCATTATTTATCTTAAATAAAAACGATCATGAAAAGTCAATATTTGAATAATAATTATATGGCATAAAGTTATTAATATGACATGAATTTTGGGGATTATCTACATGTTATTCTATAGAACAAATTTATATAAAATGATTATAGGTTGAATCATTTGACACGTTATGGGGTATTCATTTCCAAATCAATGTATCTCATATTTATTTGTGCCATTTTTCCGACTCATTACATAATACTTGAATGGGAGATATTCCCACCATGTCATTTATTGATATAATCCATTTATTAAATTGATCATATATATATATATATATCAACAGTTCAACATATATCTCATAAAAAAATTTATTTTATGTTTTATAAATACAATTTTTCCCTTTGTAATTTTTGTCCATCTTTTGACATAGACTAAATTTTGATGATTTTACAAAGAACGTGATATAGGTTTCCTATATTCCACAACATGTGAATAAGAATCACTGTATTTTAGTGCAACATCTCAAGGAATTTCATATATTTTTTATGTGTCATAAAGTCAAATTTGAAACATTTTAACATCATACATAATGTATGGGTAAGAAAAAAAGTTCATAGTTGTGGTGGTGTGGGTACTGCACATCATATTACCTTCCTAGATCATCATATTTTTTGTGGAAAAAAATATATAATGTATATTTTTTGAATGAACCTACTATGAGTCAAATGTATTGTTTTTATAAATATATATATATATAACCATATGAGGAAAGAAGATAACAGAGGTTATAGATTGGACCCCATAGAAGGCCAATATATAGTAACCAATAGTATTATCTTCATTTAATATACTTAAAAGGCCACATGGAGAATTTTAAGTAAAGAGATATATGAAAAAACCAAAGAGTATATCGACTAATGGTAAAATAGAAAAAATGTCACCTCTTATTCCCATCATATTAGGGATTATATGTCTTCACCTACCTATAATGATTTATATGAGAGGTATTTTTTTTATATTAAACCTTTAGGTGGAATCATATATATCCTATTTGAAATGAAATATAATACAAATATTTTTTAAAGTGAAAATATTTTAATAGAGTTACCAACCAATTACATTTAACATAATATGGTAACGATCCCTATGATGTGATTGAGGAATCCACAATGGATTGAGTTGGTCATACAAATGGTATTACCAAAGATACACATCCCAAAAATGATAAATTTAGAGATGTGATATCGAAATTAAACAATATGTGGAACCTACTGATTTAGAACCCAAGTATGAGACATATGAAAAAGTATTCCCTACCATTAGAATAAAAATGGATGGGGAACACTAGAGTGGGAGATAGTTAAAGGTTTCAACCAAATGGGGGAACATACTAATGGTTGTACTATCCTTGGGGAATAATAATGTTAAATACTATATTGGTGTTCATGGAAAATGGATCGCCATAATATAGTTCATGGAGAAAGGGATCTACGTATTTGAGGCATGGGGTAAGGGTTCTATAAACTATTTGGATATGGAAATATGATCAATAAATTTACAGGGCCAGTTTGTTGGATTAAAATAATTGGAATACCTTAGAGACGGTTCACCGCAATTGAATTTTTGGGGGAATTGTTTTTAATGAATAATGATGGTAAAATGGCTCTCCATATTAATGATCTATGAGGATTCCAGTGGTTCAAGGATACCTAAAATATGATCCAATATATTACATGGGTTTATAGAACCCTAGTATTGGGGAACTAAAGAAAAGTTAGGGTTAGATTGTTACTATATTTATTAATCAAATCAATTGAAAATTTGATGTGAAATGGACTTTTAGTGGATTATATACAGACTAAGGTGATGCTACATTGGTGTTGATGGGGTATCATTTAACACATATGGGTGAAATAAATAGGAGAACCCATGTTTTCTCTGAGGTGTAAATTGGATCACTTGGAAAATTGCTATTGTAATTATCTAGAGGACAAGGGTGATGTTATATAATTGGCTAGACCCATGTAATATAGAAATATTATGACAGAGAATGGTGAAAGAGAACTAAGAATAGGATATATGTGATGGTGATTCTAGGTGTGATTTAAAATTCCATTATGACAAATTATCATCTTTACAAATATATATCATTTTTATGTCTATTTGGTCACCAATACTTATAAAATGAATTTTAGTTAAAAAATAAGGCCATTGAAATTTATTTTACACATAGTACATGTCTTATAATACAAAAAATACCCCATAAGAAACCCATGAATTATATTTAATATATAAAATTACTTATCCATGGACAACAGATGAAATCAATGGCCCAGTACTAGTTGGGTTCTTCTTACCACCACCTCACTAAATTGCATTTTTTAGGTAATAACATTTACATTGTGTGTGACCGATATTATTTCACCTAGAGATACCAATTTTTATTTTGGTGTGAAGATAATTCAATCTCCTCAACCCCAAATAGAGTTCTTTATGTGAGTACTATATTATAATATTTACGGTAAAGTGCATGACACCTGGTATAAGTACCCGGATTTATTACATACATAATCTGGAATTTAGACAAGAAAACATATCATTTTACATTGATGATCTTTTCAAGTTTATAGCTTTTTATAATTGGTACAAAACATTCATAACATTGCACATTGTTACATAGTGGACACAATAAAAACAGTTTCAATTTTTCTCAGAATATAAAACATTAAAACGTAAAACAAGACTCCTTGACAATTCTTCAAAATTTAACATGTGTTCCTTCCTTGTATTACACATCAATTAATCTGTGAAAATTAATTTGAAAACATGGGATGAGCACAAAATATCAATAAGGTGTGAAAAAGAAGGAAAAATAACAATAGTCCATGTATACTCATAACGTATGAAAACATTTTCAAAAGACATGTTTTCACCCATAAATACATACTTCGTATAACATGAGATTTACACAAGATCCACACTAACATGAGAATAGAAATATATTCATAGAGGTATCTTGGGGAATTACTTACATAATCTTGTAACCATATTGGCTACCTTAAAATTTGTAACCCTCACGGCTACCTTACTTTGTTTAACCATCGCAGTTACACTTGGAGTAACCATACAGACGACCTCCATCTTACTCATACACAATGAATTGGAGGGAAATATAGTTCCTACCCTTCATCATAAACAATGCCCAATAACCAAAACATAATCATAAAACATAAATAATAGAATAAAAACATTGCTTTTGAATTTTGTAAAACAGAATTTTAAAAGAGTATTTTAAAAGAAAAATCCCTTATAAACATCATATACATGAAGTGATACATAATAGTGTGGATGGAATAAGTATATAATATGTAAATATATATAATTAAACATAATATAAACATAACCCATCACAAAAAAATTTAAATAGAACATAAACAATAAAGTAGTAGGTTAACCCAAAGAATGTAAATCGGGATAAGAATTCCCTTACCTTAAGATTTTCTTACATCAAAATTGTTTAAAACTCTTGTATAATGGTTAAAATAGTTTTATTAGTATTTTAAACAAACATTTTCCTGTTTATAACACATTATATGGTCATTTCATAACCTCATTTCACCACTTAATTGTTAGTATTTTGATGGTTGCATTATTTTGGCTGAGTTCTTTTATGATTTTCACAATCAGTTCATGATGAATTGTTCTTGTTGATTGGAAGTGAAACTATAGAATTGGAATGGATTAGAATTTACATATTTCCAGTACCTTAATTTATACCATTTGTCACTTTTATTCTTTCTATGATAAATAATTATAGGTTAAAACATTAATGATGTTTGTTTAGATCATTTTAGTGGTTTTTTGATAAAAACAAACTCATTTTGTATTTTAAATTATATCCATGAGTAAAAAAGAATTCCAGATCCATATATGGGTCATAAATTATAAATTATCACCTGGTTCAACCATATAAATGGTTCCATGACCTGACATGAAAGAATTAATGGAAATATAAAATACATCATCCACGATGTCGGTAATTCGACACAAATGGACGATGTTTTCTAGTCATTAAATAAGTGAATCAAGAGAAGAATAATGATGAAGAATTTTCAATAAACATGAGAAGATAATTAATATACATGATTATGTATATTTACTCTCTCTTGGATTTGAGGGAGTGAGGAAAGAAAAAAAGGAATCATTAAATAAAAGAAAATATTGAGAAATTTCTCACGAAAATTCGACAGCCTAACGACGTCTCTTAAAATTTCATAAAATCACGATTGATGAGAGAAATGGAATATCTCATCATTCATACAAGATATGGACATTACGGGAGAATATTTAATGAAATATCCCCACACAAGTCAAAGGGAATGGAAGAGAATAACATAAAACGAATGAAATGAAAAAAAGAGGATGTTTACCTCTTGATCTCGTCTCCTTGACATCCTCTTTAAGGGGTTTTATTTTTGTCTTTTGGTGAGGCCAGAAGCTCTAGGACGTGGGGATGATGGTTGGGGAGGGAATTTGGCAGAAATAGACAATTATAAAGGCTTGAGAGGTGTGAGAGGAAGAGGGGAGTGAGGGTGGTATTTATAGTGGAGGAGGGGGGTATTTTAAATTATTTTAATCATTATTATAATATTTTTTTCAAGAGTATGAATAATCTCCAATAAATTGGCACCAAATAGTGATAATATCATTTGAGTTTGAACCAAGTGGCCTTGAATCACTTATGATGTCATAAATAGTGCATTTTTACAGATAAATTGATTATACAGTATTTTATCGTATTTCACTATTCACTGAAAATTCCTGAGTTTCTGAAAAATACCAAAAATTTACCCCAACCATTTTTCGACATGTAGAATTCAAAAATGAACTCAATTTTTCAAAATTAATTTTATAAAATTTATTAATTTAATTTTTAAATAAAGTCACAGTTAATTCAAAAAATAACAATATTGAAGTGCAACTGGATTTATGTGACATTTAAAAATTAAATAAGTTCCCATTATCCTATTTCCTTGGGAAAATAAAATAAAATTATTATTTACTATTCATTAGGGTCATATTACTATTCATATTACTATTCAAAAAGGTATGATACTATTCAACGAAAATCAAGTTTGTTATATCAGACTCCAAATCACATACTGAACACAAATGTAGATGACAGTTTCTTGAAATTCAGAATATAGAAGTAGAAAAGTTATGTTTTAAAGGATAATTAAAAATATCTGTTTAAAAAACAGTTCCATGCATTTCTATTTATCTTTAGAAATACTTGGGGTGTTACATTATCCCAACCTTCGTGAAATTGCATCCTCGTAATTTTACTTACTTATTAAACAACTAAGGGTATTTTTCCCTCATAGCATTTTCAGACTCCCATGTTGCTTCTTCAACCATTTGGTTTCTCCAAAAATCCTTTACCTGGTGGATTACCTTGTTCTGCAATACCTGCTCACTTCGATCAAGAATTTGAACTGGTTTCTCTTCATAAGAAAGGTTCTCTTCCAGGTGAACTACTTCTAGGTTCAAGACATGTGATGAATCTGGCACATAATTTCTCAACATCAAAACACGATAAACATTGTGTACTTGAATCAAGCTCGGAGGAAAAGCTATGTGTTATGAAAATGATCCAAACTTTTCTAAGATTTCAAAAGGACTAATGAACTGTTGACTTATCTTTCCTTTTTTACAGAAAAACTTCAAACTTTTCTAAGAAGAAACTTTAAAGAAAACATGGTCACCTACCTCGAAAGATACGTCTTTCCTTCTATTATCTGCAAAACTTTTCTGCCTGCTCTGAGCTGTCCTCATATGTTGCTGGATCATCCTCAATTTCTCCACCACTTCTTCAACTGAATTTGGCCTCATCATGCCACGACCCTACCCAACGGCACTCGATCCGTGACTCCCCAAGACCGCCTCCAATAGGCCAGGGTCTGGCGACCAGCGCCGAGTAGGCTATCACACACATGGGAGGCATTAGCCTAAGGTACCTATACACACGCACCCACAAACACCTCCATGCAACATTACAGAGATATAGAAAGTGAAAAGTAAATGCATGCATACAATCTATCCCAAACCAGAGTGTAACAGCAATAGTACAAAGGGAAAAACAGGGCCCACCAAAGAAAACTACAAAGCACGTCCAACCTGCTCTAAAGAAGGGGAACGCTGCCACAAACACCCGCTGGAAAGCTCCCTCGGCACAACTCCTGTAAACACCCCGGTCAACTCACTCACTAAGCTCTGCCTGCTTCAGGTCCTCCTGGGACTCTGTCAAAAGGCATGTGGTCTGAAAAAGACACAAACATGTGCGGGCAAAGCCTGTGCAGAGATTAGTATAAACATACTCAGTAGGCACCCCAAAAACCCAAAACCCAAGGGAGCAACTGAAAGGCAACAGTCCGCCAAACCTAGCCAGAGGGAACCCAGACGAGAGAGAAACTCCATCTCGTGACCATCCTCGGCTAAACACAACTAGTCAGCTTAGCTCAGGTGTATGCCCATACATACACCTTGAACAATCTAGATATACACAGCTCACGCCACAAATCCACAAGAGGTACCGACCTCATCACCAGCATCTGCCCCCAACCAGGAGAGTACACCACACGAACATTGTCATACCAGAAGACACTCATCCGAGAGATACACTTCATCGGGTCCCACACAAGCATCTCAGACGCTCACCCAAGAGACCACGCTCGTCAGATAACATCACTGAGGAAACATCGCTGAAACAACATAACCACCATACTCCTTGGATAGGGGATCTCCGTTAGGGTCCGCTAGGGGTTACCAAGACCCACTCCGGTATACGTATCTCATAGATTGGGGATCAATCCCAGGGTCCGCTGGGGGATACCACTACCTGATCTGGCATACGTAGTTCTCACAGATAGGGGATCACACCCATGATCTACTGGGGGAAACCACAACCCGATCTGGCGCTCGACAGAAGCTCCATACTCAGATAGAGGATCATGGTCCAAATAAAGATGGTCACGACAATACCTGAACCCTATCTAGTATAACTCGCGATGTAGGGGATCGAACTGATGATGCTGCAACCCTACCAAAACCACACGCTGAGTAGGGGATCACATAACCAAAGATACCGCAAACCAACTGACACCAAGCGCTGAGTAGGGGATCGTATAACCAACGATACCACAACCCAACTATAAAATTCATGCTGAGTAGGGGATCGTATACCCGACGATGCCACAACCCTACTGGGCAAGACCAACCGTGTAGGGGATCATATTCCCGATGATGCCACAAACCCTACGGGGCTAACCTGCTAGATAGGGGATCGCTGCCCGTGAATAAGCGGTCACAACGATACCAAGAAACTGATCCAGGGTAAAGATGCTAGAGGATCCGTTCCGGGCCCACCAGGGGGATTCCACAACTCTAACAGTTAAAACATTCCATCGAGAGGGTCACAAACCCCTACGAAGGTTGTGATGTCGCGCGAACCCTCATAGGAACGAACCAAGGGAGAACCCTCAACCACTGCTGGTCCAAACGTCGCTAACCTGAGCGACCCGCCACAACGCCACACTGCGCACCTCCTAGGCCAAAACTGACGCCACCATCATGTTCCATGCGGAAAAACACGCAGGATAGGCTATTTACTCACCCGAAATGGAGCACCGGTGAAAAATGAACTATTCACCGTAGCTAGACCGTGCAGGGCCCACTCAATGATCCCGAACCCCATCGAGCGGACCATACCACGGCGATCCCCTCGAAAAAACCAGCGGAATCGACTACTCACTCGTACAAAATGGACACCCGGTGAAAAATGGTATTATTCACTGAATGCCAGCTTGGGTGGGGCCCACGCCTGGATTCCAAAACTCAACGAACGGATCACACCATTGCGATCCTCTTAGAAAAACACACAGGATCGACTATTCATCCGCCAAAATCGGACTCCTGGTGCAGAAGATGTGTTTCTCTGCAAACGCCAAAACCCGGCCTCGTGGGGCCCCCACCCCGTTCTCAGTCCCAACACCCGGAAACCATCTCAAAAAGTCTTTCGTACCATCAGGGTCTCAACGCCACTGACGGCACGACAATCAGACGCTCCGGGTAGAAGTTACAACAACCCGAAGTCATAAAATAATAAAATAATATTATTCTATACGACGTTTCTAAATCCCGGGCCACGATCCCAAACTCTTAAACCCTCAATGTGAGTTCAAAAGGTCCGCCTCGACGCAAGGAGCGCATTGCCGCAAACGGCTCGCAAATCGGAGTAACGGTTTGTGAGTTACGGGGGTTTAAAGAACCCCCGGAAAATCCTGGCCAGACCACAGAAAGCCTCACCGGAAACCACCGCGCCGCCGCCGGATTCCGCCGTGCCAAGCCGGAAACCAACGCGCCGCCGCCGCGCCGCCACAGAACTCACCGGATTCCACCATCGCCGCCGCGGGTCTCGCCCGAAAACTGGGTTTTCGCCGGAAAACTTCCGGGAGCCACCGGGAGCACTCTAGTGCTCCAAATTCAGATCCGAAACATATTTTGGAAATCTCGGAACCCTAACTATTCAAAACTTACGAAAATTTGAAGGAAAACAACACAAAAAGGAGATCTGGGATTGAAAAACTCAGACCACCTACCTCACGGGCGAAATGCCGACGTTCTGCCTTAGATCCGCGCACAAGAGCTTCCGCTGCGCACTCCTGGAATGTTTGCCATCGAATTCCGAGCTCGTGGGCGCTTCGTTATCTCAATTCGGAGGAGTGGCGGCGAAGACCTGTGAAGAACGTCGAGAGGAACGATACGGGGGGGGGGGGGGCACTGATATTTATATCAGCCGCCCGACGGCGCAAAACCCGCCTTGGACCCGATGCCCGATGTGAACAAAATTAATGTCACCCATAGGGTAAACTTGTCGTTCTGAACGCAACGGCGGTCTCAGAATTTCCATCCAAGACTCCGTTCAGAAGTTATTCGAGCCGACGCTCGAACACTAACTTCGATACTTATTTACAAAAACGCTCCTGGTGGCGTTTCTCACCGCAGGCCCGCGCCCACAAAGTTTACACCTTGCCTAGGGTAAACGGCACGTTCCGGACGCAACCGTGCCATCAGATTCCATTTCTAAGCTACCGTTTAGGAGATATCGCACCCCCGACACGTGCATATTATAAAAATACTTAATATTTTTATAAAATTTATTCTGGGCACACCGGGCCTCGGAATCGCACGCCGTCTTCACGCCTATCTCTGGAATTCTTTGTAGAAATATTTCAAAGTCTGAAAGGTCCAAAAACTCAAGTCTCTACATCCTCCCCCCCCCCCCTATAACTTTTCGTCCCCGAAAATCCCTAAGCACGAGGAAAGTGACTGGACTCTCAACTGGGTCTCACACACCAGTGAGCTCACCAACCAACACCCATGCCCGAACGCATAAGTTAGAGGGACTCATCCACCACACCTCAATACTATCCTCTTTGGGCGGCGCTGACTCACCCGCACGGTTTTAATCGCATCACAAAAAAACGTCTCAGTGGGGGAAGGATCCATCTACCTCACGCATTCAAAGCATGCGGAAAACTCCCACACAGGGTCTTACCAATGCCCTGAACAAAACTTGAGCAAGAAACAAAAAGGAGGGTACCACTAAACAGTGTCTATCAAACTACTTTAGTAAGTATAAAAGACACAAGGCGTACCTCTTTCCATCCGCGATGCATCTGGGTCAACTACCTCCAGGCCATGCAGTTGTCCTCACCCTCGCCCACCAGCTCCCTGAGATTGGAGTGGACCACCTGGGGGGGTGGTGGAAACTGGTACTGCCTATCACAGCCTCCCGCTACACCAGCTCCGCCGCCACGTCCGTCGTCCTGCGGACCTCCTTGCTCGAGATGCTGCCTCTTCCAAGGTGGTCCATCGACTGGCTCCCTCTCAGCAGCACGTCGGGTCGGAAAATCTCTAGAAATATGTCCCCGACCGTCACAAGCGTAACATCGCCTCTCCTACGGCTGACCAAAACTGGCCTGCGAGCCCTGTGAGCCCTGAGGCTCAGATCCTCCATCCTGGGGTCACCTCCTGAAACGTTGGCCACGTCCAGACCCCAGATTATGTCGTCGGCTACCAGATGCCGATCCGACTGAAAAAGTCTCAGCCCTCGAGTGCCCAACACTAACACGGGGAATCTGCTCAGCCAGAAAACTCTCCACCACCAACGCTCGCTCCAGCACTCCAGCATAAGTGGGCATGCACAAGGAAACCACACATGCTCGGATGTCCCTGCGTAAGCCTTGCTAGAAGGTCTGAGCCCTAAAGAACGGGTCTCAAACCATATCCATGGAGTAGCACGACAGGTCTGTAAACCTCGCTGAGTACTTCGACACAGTCATGCTCTCCTGTCGAAGCTGTAGAAGCTCCTGGATCCGCACTGACCTCAGCGTCACCAGATAAAACTCCTCCCTGAAGAGCCGCTCAATCTCTGCCCACATGAGCATCTCCTCGTCATGGGACTGTGTCACCAAACTCCACCATCGCCCGGCAGAACCATGTAGAAGGCTCGCCGCTAGGACCACCATCTGATCTGGAGGTGTCCTCACTAGGCGGAATACACGGGTGACTGCCTCAAGCCAGTCATCAGCAGAATGGGGGTCTGGATCACCCTGGAACCTCAAAGGCCACTGGATCTAGAACTCGTGCAGCGTACTCAGCCTACACGCAACCTCGTCCTGCACTGCTGGCACAACCAGCTGCTCGACAGGTGGCGGCTCAACTGGCAGACCACCTAGAGGTGCAACCTCAGAACCTGCGCCCTACTCCACAGCCTCTACACAGGGTGGGTCATCAGCACAATCCTGCTACGGAACCCTCGATAGCTGTCGTCATGGAGGAATCCTGAAAAACATTCAAGACACACCACAGTCAAAAAGTATATCTGGAGAGCTGACTCAAGAAGGACAAGGAAATACCCAAAAACCCAGTCCTATATGATGCATGTACCATTACGTCCCCGCGACCAGTGTACAAATGTCCCGAGTCGAATGGCAGGTTATCTGAGTCCTGGTGTATGGATATGTCAGCCGCCGCACCAACACAGGAGTCTCTGGCCTGAAAGCCGAACTCAAAACATCCTAACACTGCTGATATGCAACACAAACCAAGCTCATAGCTAGACCAGCTATGCTCTGATATCCCAAAGGTGGAACCTCCTCTGATACCACTCTTCCACGACCCGACCCAACAGGGCTCGAGCCGCGACTCCCCAAGCCCGCCTCCAATAGGCTAGGGGATGGCGACCAGCGCCGAGTAGGCTATCACACACATGGGAGGCATTAGCCTAAGGTACCTATACACACGCACCCACAAACACCTCCATGTAACATTGCAGAGATATAGAAACTGAAAAGTAAATGCATGCATACAATCTATCCCAAACTAGAGTGCAACAACAAAAGTAAAAAGGAAAAAATAGGTCCCACCAAAGAAAACTACAAAGCGCGTAGAACCTGCTCTGAAGAAGGGGAACACTGCCACAAACACCCTCCAGAAAGCTCCCTCGGCAGAACTCCAGTAAACACCCCGGTCAACTCGCTCACTAAGATCCACCTGCTCTGTGTCCTCCTGGGACTCCGTCAAAAGGCATGTGGTCTGCACAAGACACAAACATGTGCGGGCAAAGCCTGTGCAGGGGTGAGTATAAACTTACTCAGTAGGCACCCCAAAAACCCAAAACCCAAGGGAGAAACTGAAAGGCAACAGTCCGCCCAACCCAGCCAGAGGGAACCTAGACGAGAGAGAAACTCCATCTCGTGACCATCCTCGGCTAAACACAACTAGTCAGCTCAGCTTAGGTGTATGCCCATACATACACGTTGAACAATCCAGATATACACAGCTCACGCCACGAAGCCACAAGAGGTACAGACCTCATCACCAGCAACTGCCCCAAACCAGGAGAGTACACCACCCGAACACTGTCATACCTGATGACACTTATCCGAGAGATACACTCCATCGGGTCCAAAACAAACATCTCAAACGCTCACCCGAGAGACCACGCTCGTCGGATAACATCACCGAGGAATCATCACTGAAACAACATAACCACCAAACTCCTCGGATAGGGGATCACCACTAGGGTCCACTAGGGGATACCATGACCCATTCCGGTATACGTAGCTCACAGATAGGGGATCACTCCCAGGGTCCGCTGGGGGATACCACGACCCGATATGGAATATGTAGTTCTCACAGATAGGGGATCACACCCAGGATCCGCTGGGGGATAACACAACCCGATATGGCGCTCGACAGAAGCTCCACACTCAGATAGAGGATCATTGTCCATATAAAGATGGTCACGGTGATATCGGAACACTATCTGGTATGACTCGCGATATCGGTGATCGAACTGACGATGCCACAACCCTACCGAAACCATGTTCTGAGTAGGGGATCACAAAAACTACGATACCGAAACCCTACCAACACCAGGCGCTGAGTAGGGGATCGTATAACCAAAGATACTGCAACCCTACTATAAACTTCATGCTGAGTATGGGATCGTATACCCGACGATGCCACAACCCTACTGGGCAAGACCCACCCCGTAGGGGATCATATTCCCGATGATTCCACAAACCCTACGGGGTTAACCTGCTAGATAGGGGGTCGCTGCCCGTGAATAAGCGGTCACAGCAATACCAAGAACCTGATCTAGGGTAAAGATGCTAAAGGATCCGCTCTGGGCCCACCGGGGGGATTCCACACCTCTAACAGCTAATACATCCCATTGAGAGGGTCACAAACCCCTACAAAGGTTGTGATGCTGCACGAACCCTCATAGGAACGAACCAAGGGAGAACCCTCTACCACTACGGGTCCAAACGTCGCTAACCCGAGTGACCCGCCACAACGCCACACTGCACACCTCCTAGGCCAAAACCGAGGCCACCATCGCATTCCATGTGGAAAAACACGCAGGATAGGCTGTTTACTCGCCGGAAACGGAGCACCGGTGAAAAAGGAACTATTCACAGTAGCTAGCCCGTGCAGGGCCCACACAATGATCCTGAAACCCATTGAGCGGACCATACCACGATGATCCCCTCGGAAAAAATAAGCGGAATCGACTACTCGCTCGTCCAAAACGGTCACCCGGTGAAAAAGGGTACTATTCACCGAATGCCAGCTTGGTGGTGTCCATGCCTGGATTCCGAAACTCATCGAACGGATCGCACCATTGCGATCCTCTCGGAAAAACACACATGATCGAATCTTCATCCGCCAAAATCAGACTACTGGTGAAAAAGATGCGTTTCTCTGCAAACGCAAAAACCCGGCCTCCTGGGGCCCACACCCCGTTCTCAGTCCCAACACCCGGAAACCATCACAAAAAGTCTGTCGTACCATCAGGGTCTCAACGCCACTGACGGCACATCAATCGGACGCTCCGGGTAGAAGTTACAACGGCCCGAAGTCATAAAATAATAAAATAATAAAATAATATTATTTTATACGACGTTTCTAACTCCTGGGCCACGATCCAAAACCCTTAAACCCTCAAAGTGAGTTCAAAAGGTCCATCTCGATGCAAGGAGCGCGTTGCCATAAACGGCTCGCAAATCGGTGTTACAGTTTGCGAGTTAAGGGGGTTTAAAGAACCCCTGGAAAATCCAGGCCGAACCACCGCCAGCCTCGCCGGAAACCACCGCGGCGCCGCGCCGCCGCGGAACACACCGAATTCCTCCATGGCCGCCGCGGGTCTTGCCAGAAAACGGGGTTTTCGCCAGAAAACATCCGGGAGCCACCGGGAGCACCCTGGTGCTCCAAATTCAGATCCGAAACATGTTTTGGAAAGCTCGGAACCCAAACTATAGAAACCTTACGAAAATTTGAAGGAAAACAACACAAAAATGAGATCCGAGACTGTAATACTCAAACCACCTACCTCACGGGTGAAACGCTGACGTTCTGCCTTAGATCTGCGCTCCAGAGCATCCGTTGCGCACTCCTAAAACGTCCACTGTCGAATTTCGAGTTTGTGGCCGCTTCGTTTGCTCGATTCGGTGGAGCGGCGACGAAGAACGGCGAAGAACGTCGAGAGGAACGATAAGGGGGGCTGATATTTATATCAGCCGCCCGCTGGCGCCAAACCCGCCTCGGACCCGACGCCCGATGTCAACAAAAGTAAGGTCATTCCAAGGGTAAACGCGTCGTTCTGAACGCAATGACGGACTCAGATTTTCCATCCGAGACTCCGTTCAGAAGTTATTCGAGCCGACACTCGCAGACTAACTTCGCTACTTATTTACGAAAACTTCCCTGGTTGCGTTTCTCACTGTAGACCCGCACCCGCAATGTTTACACCTCGCCTAGGGTAAACGACACGTTCCGGACGCAACCATGCCCTCAGATTTCCTTTCTGAGCTACCTTTTAGGAGATATCGCACCCCTGCCACTTGCATAGTATCAAAATACTTAATATTTTTATAAAATTTATTCTGGTCACACCGGGCCTCGGAATCGCACGCCGTCTTCACGCCTATCTCTGTAATTCTTTGTAGAAATATTCCAAAGTCTGACCGGTCCAAAAACCCGAGTCTCTACACATCAACATTCTTTCACCGACTTCATCCCAAAACGCTGGATTCTGACACTGCTTCCCATACAAGGCCTCAAAAGGTTCCATCTGAATACTTGAATAAAAACTATTATTATAAGAAACATCAACAAATGAAAGATGTTGATCCCAACTTCCCTGATAGTCCATTGAACATGCTCGAAGCATATCCTCCAATGTCTGAATTGTTCGTTCTGATTGCACATCTGATTGAGGATGAAAAGCTGTACTGAAATTTAACTCTGTGCCCATCAACTTCTGAAGTCCCTTCCAAATGGTAGAATTGAACCTAGGATCTCGGTCTGACACAATGGAAAGAGGAACTGCATGTAACCTAACAATCTCTTTGAGGTACAATCGAGAAAGCTGATCCAAAACCATTGTATCTCGAATATAATGAAAATGTGGAGTCTTTGTTAGCCGATCAAAAATAACCCAAGTCACATTGTTACCTAGAGAATTCAGTGGTAGTCCCACCAAAATTTCCATGAACATATTCTTCCATTCCCACTTTGGCACTGGAAAAGGCTGAAGCAACCCCTTCGGTAACAGCCTCTCTGCATTAATCTGCTGACGTGTCAAACATTTCATTGTAAAATAAGAAATATCTCTCTTCATCCAATTACACCAATAATACTCCCAAAGGTCTCTATACATCTTAGTACTTCTGGGATGAAGAGAAAATGGAGAACTATGATCTTCACAGAACAATTCTTTCTTCAACTGGGTATCACAAGGCACACACAACCTTTTCCCAAATCATAAAACACAATCTTTATGAAGATTAAATTCTGGAAACTTACCCATTTTAACCAATTCTACCTTTCTCTATAGCTCTCGGTCTTCCCTCAGCGCTTGCATAATTTTATCTGACAATGAAGACTGTACTGAAACCTAAAACAAAACAGATATATTCCCTGCATCAACAACTTCTAAACCAAAATTAATCAAATCATTGATCAAGTGATCATGTTCCAAACATAGCATGGTTAATGATGCATGATGTTTTCGACTTAAGACATCTGCTACTTTGTATGCTTTTATAGGATGGTAATTGATCATGCAGTCAAAATACTTTATCAGTTCTAGCCATCTTCTCTACATCATGTTTAATTCCTTCTGAGTGAATATATACTTTAGAATTTTACGGTCAATATATATTTGTCATTTGGTTCCGTATAGATGATGCCTCCATATTTTCAAGGAAAATACCACAACTACCAATTACAAATCATGTGTGGGATAATTTATCTCATGATGTTTACGTTGTCTCGAAGCATAGGAAATTACCTAATCATTCTGCATCAAAACACAACCAAGCCCCTTCAAAGAAGCATGACTGCAGATGACAAAGTCACTATTCCAGGAAGGTAAGGCCAAAACTGGATATTTCACCAATCTCTTCTTCATTTCCTGAAATTAAACATCACATTCCTCTGTCCAAACATATTTAACCCCTTTCCATGTTAACTAAGTTATCGGGCTATATAACCATGCAATGTTCTTAACAAACCGTCGGTAATAACATGCAAATCCAAGAAAACTACGAATCTCTATATCAATTGTAGGTATTGTCCATTCATCCACTACTTTTTTTTTGGTAGGATGAACTGTTATTCCATTCTTATTTACATTTTTCCAAAGAAAATAAATCTTTTGCAACCAAAAAACACACTTGCTGAATTTTCCATATAGTTTCTTTTCTTTTAATGTTTGTAAAACAACCCTTATATGTTTTTCATGCTCATATTCAGCATCAGTATTCCTTCTGCGGACAACCATTCTAAACAAACATTTCATAGATGAGGCAACATGGTAATCTTCAAATTCTATAACAAATTAAACATAGAGTGAAAATCATTTATGGTATTCTATTAACATCACCCTAACCCATAAAGTTATCTAAACCATCATCTGATACCAACAATAATGATCAGAACTTATTACATACATAATCTTGAATTCTGTCAAGAAAACACTTCCTTTTACATTGAGGATCTTTTAATGTTTATAGCCTTTGAGAATTGGTACAACATATTCATAACATTACACATTGTTACATAGTGGATACCATAAAAACATTTTCCATTTTTCTTAGAATATAAAACATTAAAACTAAAAACAAGACTCCTTGACAATTACTCAAAATTTAACATGTCTTCCGTCCTTGTATTACACATCCATTAACCTGTGAAAAATCATTTAAAAACTTGTGATGAGCACAAAATCTCAGTAAGTTATGAAAAAGAAGGAAAAATCACATTATTCCATTAATACTCATAATATATGAAAACATTTTCAAAAGACTTTTTTTGACCCATTAATACTTACTTCGTGTAACATGGGATTTACACAATATCCACATAAACATGAGAATATAAATATAATCATAGAGGTATCTTGGGGGATTACTTACATAATCTTGTAACCATCTTGGTTACCTTAAAATTTGTAACCCTCACGGCTACATTACTTTGTGTAATCATCATAATTACACTTGGTGTAACCATACGGACGACCTCCGACATACTCATACCCAATGCGTTGGAGGGAAATATATGTCCCACCATTCATCATAAAAATTTCCCAATAACCAAAACATAATCATACAACATAAATAATAGAATAAAAACATTGCTTTTGGATTTTGTAAAACAGAATTTTAAAAGAGGATTTTAGAAGAAAAGTCCCTTATAAATATAATATACTTGAAGTGAGACTTAATAGAGTGGAATGAATAAGTATATAATCTGTAAATACACATAATGAAACATAATATAATTAGAACCAATCACACAAACAATTTAAATAGCACATAAATAATATAGTTGTTGGCTATCCCAAAGAATGGGAATCGGGTTAAGAAATCCCTTACCTTAGTCTTGTCTTACTTTAAACATGTTTAAACCTCCTGTATAATGGATAAAATAATGTTATTAGTATTTTAAAGATAACTTTTCTAATTTATAAATCCTTATATGGTCATTTCATAACCTCATTTCACCCCTTAATTGTTTGTATTTTATTCCTTTCATTATTTTGGGTGAGTTCTTTTATGATTTTCACGATCGGTTCATGATGAATCATTCGTGTTGATTGGAAGTGAAACTACAGAATTGGAATGTATTAGTATTTAAATATTTCCAATACCATAATTTATACCATTTATCACATTGATGCTTTATATGAGAATGGCTTATAGGTTAAAACATTAATGATGTTCATTTAGATCATTTTAGTGGTTTTTTGACAATAACAAACTAATTTTGTATTTTAAATTAGAACCATGAGTAAAAACTAATTCCTGAAAAATATATGATTCATAAAACATATATTATAACCTGGTTCAACAATATAAATGTTTCATGACCAGTCCTAAAATAATTAATAGAAATTGAAAATACATCGTCCATGATGTTGGAAATTCGACACAAATGGACAATGTTTTTTATTCTTCAAATAAGTGGAAGAGGAGAAGAATAATGATGAAGAATTTTCAATAAACATGAGAAGATAATTAAAATACATGATTATGGAGATTTCATGCCTCTAGGATTAGAGGGAGTGAGGAAATATAAAAAAGGAATCATGAAATAAAAGAAAATCATGAGAAATTTCTCACGAAAATTCGGCAGCCTAACGGCGTCACTTAAAATTTTATAAAATCAATATTTATGAGAGGAATGGAATATCTCATCATTCATACAAGATATGTACATTAAGGGGGAATATAAAATGAAATATCGAAACATAAGACAAATGGAATGGAAGAGAATAACATAAAATGAAAAAAAAATGAAAAAAAGAGGATGTTTACCTCTGGATCTCTTCTCCTTGAGATCCTCCTTAAGGGATTTGATTTTGGTCTTTTGGTGAGACCAGAAGCTCTAAGACGTGGGGTAGAATATTTGGGAGTGAATTTGGAAGAAATTAGGCAATTCTCAATGCTTGAGTGGTGTGGGAGGAAGAGGGGAGTGAGGGTGGTATTTAAAGGGGAGGAGGGGAGGTATTTTAGATTATTTTAATCATTATTATAATATTTTTATAAAGACTTTGAATAATCTCAAAAAAGTGGCCCGAAATAGTGATAATATCATTTTAGTTCTAACCAAGTGGCATTAAATCACTTATGATGTCATAAATAGTGCATGTTTACTGATAAATTGATTATATAGTATTTTATCGTATTTCACTATTCACCAAAAAATCAAGAGTTTCAAAAAAATACCAAAACATACCTCAACCATTTTTTGGTTTGTAGAATTCAAAAATGAAGTCCATTTTTTAAAATAAATTTTATACATATAATTAATTTAATTTTTAAATATGGTCATAGTTAATTCGAAAAATAACATTATTGAAGTGCAATTAGTTTTATGTGACATTGGAAAATTAATTAAGATCCCATTATCCTATTTCCATGGAAAAATAAAATATTATTATTATTTACTATTAATTAGGGTCATATTACTATTCATATTACTATTCATAAGGGGATGTTACTATTCACCAAAAATCAAGTTTTTTCTATCAGACTACAAATAACATACTGAACACAAATGTAGATGACTGTTTCTTGAAATTCAGAATATAGAAGTATAAAAGTTATGTTCTAATGGATAATTAATAATATCTATTTAAAAACAAGTTCCATGCATTTCTATTAATATTTAGAAAAACATTGGGTGTTACACCTGGTTTTCAGTTCCAACAAAAAAAATTAATATTATTCAATAATAATGTGACCTAATTTATCATATATGATATATTAATGTAGGATGTAATTTTATTATATTATCATTTTTTTAATAACTAAATATATTTTATGTTAAGATAAACGTTTTATAAATCATTGAATATTTATTAAAATATAATAACTTCCATAATGTTATTATATATATAAAAATGCATACTTTTCTCTTTACAGAAGAAAAGTTTATATTCATGTTATAATAAAAAAATTGATAAAAAATATATACTTATTGATTCTAAAAAAATTATATTCTATGAAATTCATATACATGTTATGTTTATTTAGTTATTTAAAAAAGTAATTTTGAATGGAATCTTTGAGTAATGAGAATTGTTAGTATTGGATGTAATTATATTAAAATGGTTATAAAATAATACTAACAAATAATAGAACAAAATTCACAAACAATTAAATAGCAATATTATTGTATATATATAAAATAAAACACCTTTTTTAAAATAAAATCGGTATCCAAATATTATATCTTTTCCTATCATTTTACTAATCCATTTCAAGTTAATTTCTATCATATAAGAAAATTCACAAAGAATAAGATAATTTATATTTTGAAATTAATTTTTTGTCAAATTATAAATATAAAAAAGATATTCTATTTTTTAAAAATTATATTTTCTATTTTTTTAAATATGTGATGAACATAAAATTTAATATAATGATATAAATCATATCACACACAATGATTGAATAATAAAATATATCATTGTTATAATATGAATAATAGCATATTAGGTTTTACAAACCAATGAATACATTATTATTTCAATGTGTATATTAAAAATAATATATAAAAATGACTAACATTTTATGAAAAGAAATATTTTAATATAGAATGAATCATGAAATCATTAATATATATTTCATAAAATATATTTTTCAATAAAAATTAAATTATAATATAAAAATTATTAATATTTTATTTATTTTTTTGTAAAAATATTAACAATATATTCTTATATATACATCATTAATTTAAATAATGAAATATATATTAATTTTCTTATTATTAATTTTTATATAAAAATTATTTATTTTATAAATGTTTATTACTAAATAATGTTTAATAGTAATGTATATAAATTGTATTATTATATCATTAAAAAAATTAAAATGAATAATTGAATTTAATAAATTATTTACGGGAATGGTTTTTTTTAAATACTCATTGATGATATTGGATGTTATAAAAAACATCAATTATTGAAGGGTGTTGTATGGTTGGAGTATGTGGAGTAGTGGTTGGGGGAGATTAGTCATGACTTTCGGGTTTTTAGAACACTATTAATATCATGGGTGATGGTGGATCCTATTTAGTAGAGGGGTTGTCTCAGATGTATTTTGATGTGTTCATGGATGATTTAGTGGGTAGATATCTTAAATTGAAGTGAATCTATAAAATATATAATGAAGAATATATAAAAAATTAATTGATGTTGTATATATTTCCAGAGACCTAGGATTTAATAATGTGGAAATGTTTGTTATTGAATTTACAATGAATATGATAAAATAAGATGTATTTTCTCTATCTATATGTGAATGAATGGATCATGGAAAAATGATATGATATAAAATTATAAACAAATATTCTTTCATGGATTATCCTTATAATAATTATTACTCCGAATTTGTTATTTAGAAAAACAATATTATAGAGGGGAAAATATAATGTCTACTTTTTTTCTTTCTTATATATATTTTTTGGAATAAATTCATTCAGTGTTGTAAAAATGATGTTTAATGAAATTCCTCAAAACTATGTTGTGTTTCCTTTTGAGGCATTCTATAAGAAGGGACAGTTTTAGTGCTTCCATTTTTGTGTGGTGGGACATTAAGAGCCTATGATTATGACCGAAAATATCATGTGTGTTTTTGGGTAAAATGTTGTGTCATATAAATATCTATTAAAATGATATTTTTGGAATGTATTTTATAATAATAAATATATTCTCTTATTTTACAAATATAAGGCTATTCACTTTTCATGTCCTTTTTTGTATGTTTGTACTGCGACATGACATCTAAGGGGAGAGGACCATTACTCACAAAACTTATGTGAAATTATTGAATGGTTATTTGTTTCCATAGGAGTTTGTGTAAATAATGTGCCCTTATATTGTGTTGGTTACCATTAATATAGACTAATGTGTAGTTTTCATTATTAAATTTATGACAACCTAATTCAATTAACAATACATTATGATTTATTTTGTCGGATTGTTAATTAATTCTATGTCATAAAAACATAGAATTTATAATTTTCATGGTGAATAAACATAGATAAAATTAACATATACATGTTCTCAATATTTATTTATACAATTATAATATATATGTAATTTTTTATATTAGTACTCAAAGGATTTATTGGATTATCCGGATACATTGGAAAATTCAATATAAATTTCAATTTCAATATTATTGTTGAAATAAGTTCTCTAAAACACCAAATTAGACTATCCACACATTATAAGTAGGGTGGGATGTTTATGAAACATAATGGTGATAATGGTTGGAATTTTATTGTCTTTATAATTTCATTTCACCATAAAGAAGATTTGGCCTATAGAGGGTAAAATTCCAACTATTTTTTCAACAGTAAATTATCAAAAATTATAATTTTTCCTAGTGGTTTTCTTAGGATCACCATCAATGAGTGAAATTATAATTTATATTATCACTATTATTATGATAAATTCTATTTCATTACTATCATATAAAATAAAACTAATAGAATTTCATGTGGTGAGGAATATCTAGAGAAATTTTGAATTATTAATTCATTTAATTGAAATTTTGACCATCAATAACATTAGTTTAGTTTTCGATGAAAACAAAATGTATGTGATGTTTTTCAATGAATATCCAAATCTAAACAAAAATATTTTGAAAATAAAAAACATTACATTAAATAAATTAGTCATTTGACCTACTAATATTGTTTTAGTGGGTTTCTCTGGTTTATCATTTGGTATACTAACATCATTTATGGGTGAAAGATTTTTTAATGATTAAATTATAATACATATATATATATTATGATTATTATACTTCATTTTGGATCTACTAATTCTTCTCCAATTGTTTTTAATATGATGATCTGTATTTTAATTTTATATTTTGATTATTGATTGGATAATATATTTAGGATATTATCATTTTTCCATGATCACGAATTTTTATTCATTGGCACATACAAGTTAAGTTAAAGGATTTTAATGAGCATATAAAATATTGTCAAATTCATAATTTACATATAATTTTTCAAATTGGATCGTTCCTTAGTATTTTCATGTCAAAAATTGGTGTCAACATTTAACAAGAGACAGTTAATTCTATGATAAGTAGAAAAATACAAGAGTATTTAATAGGGACATATTGTTCTATTGGATTTAATGTCTATTATTTGTTAATCACTAAAAGAATCGCAATATTTTCTTCTCCAATGACATATTAAATTGTAATTGGAGAATATTTTTACTAAAAAATTTGTTCAATACGACATTGGATGAATTTAATATTTTACTCACTACCTCACTATTTCGAATTCTCAATAAATCGGTATATATAAATGATGTGTATTTGTGATTCATACTGGATGTGTTTGGGTACATGTCGTTAGAGTAAATTATGGTTATGTCTAATTGGTATAGGAAGATGAGAAATTTTTAGAAATATTACATGATTCATGATGAAGATTTGATTATTTTAATTTCCTATATGTTTGGAATTTGTTTTAATTTAAATAAAAACAATATGATATTTCTTCTGAAACATGAAATTGTGGAAAAAATAATGATATATTTCATTATTATAAAATATTTTAAATAAAATAAAAAAATATTTAAACAAAACTAAATTAAAATCTAATACAAAAATTACTAATACAGTGAAACAACAAGCAAAGAAAACAAAAATATAGTTCAAATTCATATAGTTATAATCCTCTACAATGATCATACCATATATAATATCTTTATTAAACATAGAACATGATAGAAACATAATAATTTTCATGAATTAATTTGGAGAATATAATGAATTATTTATATGAAATATGAATGGATAAATATGTTAATGTTATGTTCATTAAATATACGCTCAATGGTCATATAGATATTGGACATATAATTATTTTGTATATATATATTGGATATGATGTCACCTGATACAATTGAATAAAAATTTTAAGTTGATGTTGTTAAATTATTTTTAACAATTAATAAATGAAATAATTCACTAAAAATAAATATTTAAGGAATGATGTTAAAATATAATAATTAAATTAATTTGTTTTAAATATATTTATGCGTTATATATATACATGTATTTTTTAGTTTATGATTGGAATTGCTTGTGAAATTAAAATAACATATATAATACCTATGGATTGATAATATTGAATTATTTATTCATAAATAATGAAATTATTTATTCTTATTAGAATTTACTTCATTAGGTAATTTCCTATTGTCATAAAAATTTAATAAAACATATTTATTATAATCTCTAATAAAATTATATTAAATTCTTTTCCATATACATTGTATTTTTTAGAAAATACATTATAAAATATATAATTTAACATATCATAAATAATTAATTTCTCATGTAGTTTTAAATCTTTTTTAGGAAGATACATTTACATGTATTCTTTTATTAAATGTATTTTTGTTTTCTATTTTATATAAATGATTTGAAAAGAAATTTATTATAATTGTGAAATCTATTTCGACCAATTTATCAATGTAATAATTTAATTCTATTCTAATTTTATTTATAATTATATTAATATCCTTCAATATATCCTATGTTTCATAGGGATGTTATCTAATGATACCAATAAAATTATTTCCCTAAATACTCAAATACCATATCATGTGTATTATTTCTTGAACCACATTTCTTTCAATGTGGATAATTAACCTATTAAGTAATCATGAATTATATTGTGGTAATGTTTCTTAAATATATATGATATTTCGTTATATGGGTGTGGTATAAGAATTATGTATCCCTCCAATTAATTGGAAAAAATTTTAGGTCATATTATATGGTATGTATGGGATTGTAGAGTGAACCAAATCCACTATGTGAATCTATTAACATTTTTTAAAGGAATTTAGAGTGATACAAATCCACCATTAGGCTTTTTCTGATGTGATTGTCATAGAAAGTGATCCTTAATATTATAATTTATTTTACATTCTTATGTATGTTTTACATAAATGAGATATATTTCCAAAATATTATATATATATATATATGTGATATATATTATCTATGTTTTGTAATATGATATTCAAAATCATTAAATTGTATATATACGTTATATAATTGAATTATGATTATATATATGATTTTACATAATTTTAATGATTGACGTGACATAATATATCATATAATAAATTTATAAGGTACAACACATGAATATTTCCCTAATATCAACTAATTCATTCATATAAAATGTAATAAAATGATAATTCATGACACTTCCATGCTACTACCTCTTCAACTATATAACATGAATGAGTGATGCCAAGTATCATATACCTGAAATCTATGATATTACATGTTAATGAATTATCTAACTATCATACTTTATTGAAAATCATAATGGTATTAATTAAATAGAATCTATCCGAAGGGACTTTGTTTTAGTAATTCATATGTTTCATAATCTACATGCAATATTATGTCTTCAATTAATGTCCATGAGTTAATTCATGAATCACGAAAGAGTCTCACTTGGATTCATTAAAGATGTACTTCTATGATTTAGAAGGTGTGTGTTATTATCCTTAGCTTGAATGATAATTCTTACCACATAACCAATATTTTCTTCAGAATCTTTTCTAACAAGATAATCTAGCCCAGAGTTAAGGGTAAATAATATTATTCAAATATTATATGAGTCCATATCACATATGGATACCTTTGGGGGTGTGATATCCATTTTATTTGGAATGATTAGTTAAATATAAATCTTCTTAATATAAAAGACATTTTTTCAATGAATCTTCCATAAAAAGAATAAATACAAGTATTCTTATTTTCTTGTTAAATAAATTTCCTAATATTTATCCTATATATATTAGGTAATGTATTTATATTCAGCATCGGGTTTAATTTTTTTTGACTAATCCTTGGTGAAACCTATCAATGAAATCAATCTATTAAATTACAATAGATTTATGATGTTACAAATTAAATAAAAAACAATTGAATAATATTTCATATCATACTATTAATCAAAAAATATGTATCGTTTAATATTATGTTGTTTTTTAATCACTGTATTTGACATGAGATTTCAAAATCCAAAATGTAGATCATAAAGTAAATTTTTCCTTAAATAATTCAAGATATTGAGATTCCATAAATTTTTATTTAAATTATATATTTCACATTAAAATTTCATCATATTTCAATTGTGAAATAAAAGCACCAGTAAAAAATTAGATATTACATATGAAATTTATACTACCATTGGTGGAATAAAATTTATTTTATGACCTAAATTATAACATATGTAAACCTTATTTATTATTTTATCATTCTAATTTAAAACAAATAATCAAATTAGATCATTAAATACAACAGAGTAGAGGAATTTATTTTTATTTATACTTAAATTTGATTTGAATTTAATTAATTATAAAATATTTATAAATTTTGATGATTTGATAATTTGGAATAACTATAATTTTATTAAAGTTTTTTTGTAGTTAATAAGTGAAAATGTGCCAATGAATATCTAATTGATGTTTTTATAACATTTATTTCTAGTCACCGGTTAATTCCATGAGTTGATATTAGAGTTTATTTTTGGAAATTTTCTACTAAATTTTATTATTTAAATAAGATGTTATTTTATAGTAAAATTTTTAAATTAATTTGTAAATATATTTTATGTAACATAAATAAGAAAAAATAGTATCTTTCTTACATTTAAAAAATGTAAATTATTTATAATTATTAATTTGGTGTCTTTATATTTAATATATAATTATTTGTAAAACATTGATATGTTAACAACATAGATTTGAAATATGATAAAATTTAATAATAAATACAATGAAAAACGAAATTTTTTAATATAAAATTCTTATAATTATTATATATTCATAATTATGTGATTTCAAAAATTATTATTTAATTAATGAAGTATTTTATAAAAATATGTTATTTATTAATTATTCTGAAATACTTATATATTTAATAAATTTTGGAAATGATATCTTTTTTAATTAATATTAATATATATATATATATATATATTATATAATTAATTATTTTAATTTATATTTCAAAATATGCATACCTAATTTTATAGATTTTGAGATTCTTATAGAATTCTTCATCATAATACATAGTATTTTATTTTCACCAAACATGACACTAATTTGATGTTAATATTTTTTCATTTATTTATATATGGAAAATAATTGGTAGATATTTTTCATTAATTTTCGGATAAATTTTATTCTCTAAGGATAATGGAATTTTTGACCTATTTCCCACTAGCTATTATCTATATTCAATGTAATGGCCCAGACCCTTCCGACCAATTACTTTTCCAAAATAATGCTCCACAAAAACGGTGGCACCGTGATGGTGGCACTGTGAGGGTGTCACCATGATAGTGGCACCATTTCCTCATCCAGCCCTCCGTTTTCTATTTCCAGTCCCGCTCCCATAACGTAAAATTCTGACATAAATTAATTCTTTTACCTTTTTAAAGCCATTTAAATCCCATAATTAATTCCTAAAAATCCCGTGAATCCTCCCACAATGAGGTGTATTAAATAAAATTTTATTATCATCATTCGTAGCCTCCTAAAATACGTGGGAAACCACGATCTGACTTTCCTGGCGTTCAAAATTCAATATCATGTAACTATAGGATCTTCTCTTTATACATCCCGCTATGGTTTTCTCTCCTCAAATAGATTTCTTCCTTTACCCTGGTGCGCCTAGAGTTCCTCTCTTCCCGTTTCTTGTGGTGATCCTCTATTGGAGATTCTACACCTCTTAGAGTCCACAGAATTCCTCCCATGCACGCCGTGTATCCCCTGTTCTTGGTGCGCGGAGAAAAACAACGATCCTTGATCAACCAATTAAGGATTTTCCTTTATCTCACCTTTATGTGTATCTTGTGGTGTGGGAAATCTACTATTTATGTGGGAATGGATGAAACCAAACCTTAACAAAGATATCAAACGGACTTTTAAAGAATAAAGGGGAGGGGTGTGATCGATATGATGTTGTTCTGTTTTATATACTTCCTTGACCATTAATTTTTCAATTATGTAGGTTTATGCCTACTAAAAATCATGGTCGTTGGTGGTATTTCTGTATGCACTAATAAACTCTTGTCTTCTATGATGATTAAATGGTTGTAACATGGAAGTTGATTAATCATGTAAACTCGTTGGAGTAAATGGATACCGAGTGAACAAAAAACCTTGTTTGGTCACCCGAACGAACCAACATAAAGAAGAAAATAATAAATGATTCACATGAACCTAGAATTTTTCCTACTCTGTTTTGGTAGTGGTTGTTGTTCTGTTCGATGCTTATGGGGGAAAGTGGAAGAGGATGGGATCCTTTATTGTGGTACGGATGTTGGTTGTAAATATGAAGTTGTGTGTTTGCTATACTATAACACGAACTCTAGTGGGATCCTCTATTGTTGATAAATTGTTGGTTCCTGGTTTTGGGGACACAGGGCTATGTCTCAAGGTTTTCTTTGTTTCCAGTACTTTGAGGGATCTCATTTATCCCATTTCTGAGGTTTTTTTTGGTTCCAGTACTTTAATGGATCTCACTAATCCCATTTGGTTGTTTTAACTTTACAAGAGAACCGGGTGTGAATGATTAAATTGTTGTTGGGTTGTTTCTATTCTCTAGTTTTTGTTTGTGCCTTTTAGTTGTGTAGTAGTGTAGTTTTCATCCAAATGGGATAACTTGAACAAGAAAACAAGAATATTTTAAATGGAGAATTGGTTTTTGGGGATTAGTTGTGACTTGGCAGCGAGTGATGTGATTTTCATTATGAATTAATAGTAACGAGGGTGTTTGTGCATAGGTTTTGGAGACCTTAGGAAAAGATGTCTTCTTTTTGACTAAACATATATCCGTCTTCCTTATCATTCTTATTTGAGACCCACCCAAGTTGAGCACTTAGTTCCGAAGTCCCCCATTTCATGGGGGAGGTTTTTTCCCAACACTCCTCTGAGTGGCTGGTTATTAGCTCCTTTTCTTCTCCCTTTCCTGAATAGACCAAGACTCTTTGGGTAGGCTGTGATGGTCTGAAGTCTATTATTACCACAAGAATCTCCAGGCAGATTAGTTGTGGTGGTTGGACCTAGTGTTTGCGGGCAGGTTGTTCCCAAGTGTCTCCGAGATGAGGCACAACTGTCTTCGGGCATGGCAGTAGTTGTTCTGACCCTGGTGTATACGGGTGTGGATACGCGTGGTGGTTGTGGCCCAGGTGAATGTGGGCATGATATCGGTTATGGACCAGGTGTGTGTGGGCGGGGTTTGGCCGTGGGACTATGGTTATAATGGAAGTATTGGTTCGATGCATAGGATGTTTTCAATAACTAGTGGGAAAGTAGCGCGGGGTACCCAAATATCGATGTGATATTACTATACTTTACTTTCCATGTGTTATTTGGGGAGTGTGCATTGGTAAGTCTTGGGTGGATATTTTTTCTTGTTAGGCTCTTTGATTTCTCTTTTCTCACAAGGCATTAGAATTATTCGCCCACTTGTGCACGAGAACTTTTGGTTTTCCCTATTGAGTATACTTGTATGCTCACCCTACATATATAAAACTTCTTTCAGGTTTCTAGGAGGACTTTAGGGATCGTGCGGGGCCGTACTAGCTTGGACCTCAGGGCAGTTGTTGTTGCCTTTTTCCTTTTTCTTGGTACATAACTTTGGAGTTTTTGTGGTTTCTATAGTTTAATGTTGAAAATGCATATGGGAATGGGTTACTTATGTATTTACCTTTACTTTCATCTTTTGTGTTGTTGGGGTTTTAACCTTATCTCTCGATCCTATAAAAAGAAAATGGGTAATGCCTTCCATTTTGTGTGAGAATCTATACCCTTTCTTCTAGTCGCCACTCTGGGACCTATTGAAGGAAAGTTTTAGGGGTCATTATCTCTCCTTCAACTTAAATAAGGAAGGTCCTAGAAATCTGTTGTCCCTTCCATCCTTTTGTTGAAGGAAGGTCATGATAGAATAGTATCATAGGGAGGTAGGTTGAGAGGTAGGATGGATTCTAGAGTTAGGCATAGTGAGGATTGCATGGGGTGGTAGGGAAACAGTGTTGGGTGACCTTGGTGCGTGAATTAGGCCAGGGAAGACCAGCTAGGACATGAGATTTTAGTGCCCCCCGTGATCCGACGCAAGGTCTCTGGACCTACTAAACGACCAAGTGAGGCTACACTGATTGCATGTTATAGACCCTAGAAAAGGTACATGCATCATAATGACCTGTGTTCTTATGTTTCATGGGTGTCTTGGGGATTCAAAATAAATAAATAATTCTATGAAAATGTAACAACGATATTCTACACTACTCGGATCTTGGTCATTCCTTGTTTACCTTGATGCTATGGCACCTGGGAGGTGACCACGAGTAGTGCAGGCGATCGAGGCCTTGGAGGTTGACTTGTAAAATTAGCAGAGAACATACTGAGAGGAGGAGGATGATCAGTGGAAGAAGACTATTAGATCCATTCAGTGACAGACCCTCATGACGTACGAGGGAAGCATCTCAGATATAGAGATAGAGAGATGGCTAGAGTTGCTGGTGATATCCTTCCGCTTGATTTGGGATCCTACGGATTACTGGGTTCCTCTGGCTATAAGCCAGATCCATGGGGCAGTGCGTTAGTGGAAGACACTTTATCTTGGGGAGAAGAGGGACACCGAGGTGAGGTGGGAAGACTTCTGGAAGGATTTCAAGGCATAATTCCTCTCTTCCATGATGAAGGATGAGAAGAGGTAGGAGTTAATCTCCCTCCAGAAGGGGAGTATGTCAGTGAGAGAGTCGGGGATCAATATCAAGTATCTCGTTCATTTCGCTTCGTACCCCTTTCCAGATGAGGAGTCTCAGGAGAGACGTTTGGAGGAGGTACTTTTACCTTCACTTCAGTATGTTGTTACTCCCTTTACCCTACCGACCTACATAGAGGAGAAGAAGAAGGCTGAAGTGGTAGAGAGGATTCACACGATGGGAGGTGTATCGCGAGAGGGGATCTAGTTGGTCTCGTTGAAGGGGAAGTCCGTTAGCAACAGACCTCCAGTATCAGCACCCTCTAGGTTTCGACCAGCTGAGAGTAGGGCTTAGTAGTTCCAGTTCCGACCTTCCATCCCTCTCCCTTTTATTTCTGGTCCATGGCCGAGATTCTCCATCTGTGGAAGCCATGGGGACCTTCAGAATCAGTGTCTAGACTTTGTACAGTATGTTGGGGGTGGGCAGATCCAGCACCCACCTCAGCAGCAACAGTTACCAGCTAGGCCATTTCAGCAGCAGCATCTGGGGCAGCGGGCTACCGCTCTGCTGAGGGAAGATATTGCAGGAGGAGGCTGACCTCAGGGCGCTCCTCAGGGTCCTCGACCTGGGCATGGTTGGGGAGGTGTCTGACAACCGAGAGGCCAAGGAGCTGGGTGTCGGTAGTTGCACGCCTTGGAGGCAGCAGTTCCAGCAGGGCCTGAGGTCGTTCGAGGTACGATCATATTGTTTAGTACCCTTGCATATGCCTTGTTCGATATAGGAGTTTCACACTCCTTTGTTACACCTAGTCTGGCCAATTCTCTGGTTTTAGACACTGATAGACTTCCAGTGCCCCTAATGCTGAGCACATTAGTTTGAGGTCAGACCGACTTGTTGTATGTTTTTCGAGAATGCAGACTGATGATATGGCCACATCAGTCGGTCAGGGATTTTATACTATTGCAGATACAACCATACGATGTCATCCTAGGAATTGACTGGTTGTTCTTTATTTGTCCCGTCATTAACTGCTTCTTAGAAGGGTTGTGTTTTCAGACATGGGCGGCCAACGAGTGACTTTCTTCGGTGAGTGGATTTTCCAGGGGACCAGCAAGCGAGCGGAACCCCTCCTCCCCTTGTTAGCTGAGCTATCAGTGGAGTCGGTGGATGCAAATATGGTGGAATTTCCTGGGGTCGTTAGTGAGTTTATGGATGTCTTACCTGAAGAGGTGATAACTATACCCCCTCAACGTTAAATAGAGTTTGGGGTAGAATTGTAACCTGGTGCTCATCTGATTTTGACGGTCCCCTATCAGATGACACCTTCGGAGCTATGGGAGTTTCGGATTTAGATTGATGATCTGATGAAGAAGGGTATTGTTCGACCATGTGCATCATCGTGGGGTGCTCCAATATTGTTCGTGAGAAAGGAAGATGGTGGTCTAAGGATCTACATAGAATACCAGAGACTGAATTAGGTAACGGTCAAGAATCGCTACCCTCTTCCAAGTATAGATGATCTCTTTGACTAGTTGAAGGGGGTGGGATTGTTCTCTAATAATGACCTGTGGTCCAGATATCACCAGTTAATGGTGAAGGAGGGCGACATCTCGATGACCACCTTCAGGTGAAGATATGGGAAATTCGAGTTTGTAGTCAAGTCCTTCGGTGTTACGAACGCACCAGCTAGGATCATGGGACTCATGAACTCCATCTTCCATGAATATCTGGACCGGTTCATAGTCATGTTTATTGAAAAAATCTTGATCTACTTAAGATCAGAGTAGGATCACGCTGAGCACTTGAGAATGGTTTTAGAGGTCCTCCAACGACACCAACTCTTTGGGATGTTGTCCAAGTGCAATTTACGGGCGTGAGAAGTGCACTTACATCGGCACGTGGTGTCCTATATGGGGATAGCAATGGACCCATAGAAGTTTTAGGTGGTTGTTTCTTGCGTAGCCCCCATGAACGTGGCGGAGGTTCATAGTTTCCTCGGGCTGGCAGGTTTCTACCAGGGATTCGTGACCAATGTCTCCCGAGTTGTAGCACCTTTTATAGATTTGACCAAGAAGGACCAAGATTTTGTGTGTGATGAGTAGTCTGAGGAGGCCTTCAGTTATACGAGTGATAAGTTGGTTAGTGCTCTAGTGTTGAGGTTTCTAGAATAAGGGGAAACAAATGAGGTGTTCTGTGATGCTTCAGGGAAAGGCCTCAGATGTGTCTTGATGCAGCGGAAAGGGGTGATCTCCAATGGGTCTAGGCAATTACATCCCCATGAGCGTAACTACAACACCCATGAGCTGGATGTTGTGGCGGTCGTGTTCTCACTAAAGTTGTGGCGGCACTACCTCATCGGGGAGCGCTTCGTGGTCTTCACCAATTACCAGAGCTTGAAGTATGTCTTCTCCCAGTGGGACCTGATCATACGGCAGCGAAGGTGGATGGAACTAATTCAAGACTATGACTTCGAGATTTCCTACACCTCAGTAAAGGGGAATGAGTTGGCTGATGCTTTGAGCAATAAGTCGTAGAAGGATGTGGTTCGAGAGTTAGTAGATGATTGGAATGAAATGGAGGATTTGGTTGCCCTACACCTAGATGCAAGGATGGAAGGTAGAAGAGGTTTCCTGTATCAGATGACAGTGCATCCTTATTTACTGTGGTAGATGGAGGAGTCTCAATGGGGAGAGTCTGAAAGCGAAGTGGTGCGTGACCAGGTCAACAAAGTTGATGCTCCGGAAGGGTGGGTGGAGGATGGTCAGAATCAGGTGCTTTTCCAAAGAAAGTTGTTTTCTCCAGAGGCGATGCGCGAGAGAGTTCTTAGTGACTTCCACAACTGACCCCTAGTGGTGCACCAAAGAGTTTCCAAGATGTACCAGGGACTGAGGAGATAGTTTTGGTGGCCCTGGGTGACACAGGCAGTAGCAGAGTTTGTAGCAAAGTGCCTAGTGTGTCAGTAGGTGAAGGCTGAACACCATGTTCCAGGCAGCCTGATGCATCCTTTTGACGTTCCCTAGTGGAAGTGGGACGATATCTAATTGGATTTTATCACGGGTCTACCCAAGGTTCAAGGATTATATGACTCTATCTGGGCAGTGGTGGATTGGTTGACGAAATTGGCCCACTTTCTAGCATTCAAGGAGTCGGGCGCAGTGGATTCCTTAGCATGGAGGTATGTGGATGAGGTGGTTCGGTTGCATGGAGTTCCCAGGTCCATTTTCTCGGATAGGGATGCATGGTTTACCTCATTAGTATAAGGGGGATTACGGAATGGTTTTGGCACCTGGCTATGTCTGAGCACTACATTCCATCCCCAGACAGATGGAAAACTAGAGCAAACCATCCAGAAATTGGAGGACATGCTACGATCATGTTTCCTAGATTTTGGGGGATCGTGGGTGTGACACTTGCCACTGTTAAATTTTTCCTAGATTAATAGCTATCCCTCTACCGTTGGCATGGCCCCATTCGAAGCCTTTTACGGGAGGCCATGTCAATCACCCGTGTGTTGGACAGAAGTTGGGGAAGGAGGTTTTCTTGGCCCAGAGCTGGTGCAGAGTACGACGAAGAGGGGTCAGCTTATACGAGAGAGGATGAAGGTAGCTCAGGACGACATACGTCATATGCCGATAATAGGATGATACCCTGGTATTTCGGTGTCGGGGACTACGTATTCCTGAAGGTCTCCCCCCAGCGTGGGTAGTGGAGATCGACAGAAAGAGTACGCTTTCCCCCAGGACTGTCGGACCGTTTGAAGTGCTGCAGTAGGTCGACGGGGTGGCTTATCAGCTGGTATTGCCACCACCACTACAAAGGGTGCACAACGTCTTCCATGTGTCCTAGCTCGGATGATATCTGCATGACGAATCACCCATCCTTGACTGGGGAGAGCTAGATATTGAATATAATGCAACGTTCGTGGAAGAACTAGTGATGATCGAGGATCATGAGGAGAAGGTGCTTTGTGGATGAACCATCCCTCTTGTTCGTGTGTTGTGTAGGCATGGTGGGATCAAGGAAAGTACATTGGAATGGGAGAGGCAGATGTGTGCCCAGTACCCAGAGTTGTTTTGAGTATTGTGATGTTCTATATGTAATTTTTTGTGATGGAACACTTTAGCTTATTGGCTATGAAATATGTGGTTCTCTTTATTCTCTGAATGTGTGTGAAAAGTCCTGGCTATGGAGGAGGGGAGGACCCGATCCCTAATCAAGACGCATTAAGGTGGATGCGATTAAACAAGTGAGGGTGAGTCAGTTCTACCCATAGAGGATAATACCTTGACATGGAAGAAGAGACTCCACAAACCATATGACTGTCCAGTTTGACCCTTGTATTTTTCCTGGTTTCCTGAGGGATAGGTGTTTCTAGATGAGGATGAGGTTCACTCCTGAGATGTATCTTTTGAGGTGGTTGTTCGAAGCCTCTCTTTTCTTCTGTCTTGTTTTTTATTCTAGAGGCCGAGAATAGTTTGAAAGGTATATAATGTAATGTCTTGGTCCCTTCAGGGCCATTACATTGCCAAAATAAGGCTCCACTAAAAGAGTGGCACTATGTCCTCACCCAGCCCCCCATTTTCTTTTTCCAGTCCCTCTCCCACAATGTAATATTTTGACATAAATTAATTCTTTTGCATTTTTAAAGCCATTTAAATCCCATAATTGATTCCTAAAAATACCAAGAAGCCTCCCCAATCAGAGGTATTAAATAACACCTTAATATCAGCGTGTGTAATCACCCAAATCATGTGGGAAACCACGATCCGACTTTCCCAGCATTCAAAATTCCATATCCCGTAACTGTAGGATCTTCTCATTATACCTCCTTCTAGAGTTTCTTTTTCTTCTTGGTTGGATTTCATCCTTCACCATGGTACGCCTGGAGTTCATCTCTTCTTGTTTCTTGTTGTGGGCCTCTACTGGAGCTTTCTACACCTCTTGGAGTCTACATAATTCCTCCCCTGCAAGCCGTGCATCCCCTATTCTTGGCAGGTGGAGAAAAACATCGATCCTTGATCAAACAAGTAGGGATGTTCATTCTTCTCCCCTTTATGTATATCATGTGGGGTGGGTAGTCTATTGTTTCTATGGGAATGTAGGAAACCAAACCTTAATGAAGATAACAAATGTACTTATAAAGAATAAAGGGGAGGGGTGTGATCGATATGCTGCTGTTCTGTTTTCTCCTCTTCCTTGATCATTATTTTGTAAATTGTGTGGGTTTATGCCTACTAAAAATCATGGACATTTGTGGTCATTCTCTATGCACTAATAATATATTGTCTTCTGTGCCGATTAAATGGTTGTAACATTTGAATTGGTTAAACATGTAAACTCGGTGGATTAAATAGATGCCCAGTGAACATAAAACCTTTTGTGGTCACCCCGACAAACCAACAGAAAGAAGAAAATAATAAATGATGTGCTTGAACCTGGATGTTTTCCTTCTCTATTTTGGTATTCTGTGATGCTCTTTTCAATGCTTCTGGGTGATAGTGAGATAGGATGGGATCCTATGTTATGGTACGGTTGTTAGTTGTGTGTCTAAAGCTGTGTGTTTGCTCTGTTGTGACACGAACTCGGGTGGGATCCTCCATTGTTGAGAAATAGTTTTTTACTGGTTTTGGGGACACGAGGTTGTGCCTCGGGGTTTTCTTTGTTTACAGTACTTCGAGGGATCTCTCTTACCCCTTTTCTGAGGTTTTCTTTGGTTCCAGTACTTTGATGGATCTCACTAATACCCTTTTGTTGTTGTAACTTTACAAGAGAACTGGGTGTGAATGCATAGATTATTGTTGTGTTGTTTCTCTTCTCTAGCTTGTGGTTGTGCCTTTTAGTTTCCCAGTAGTGTATTTTTCACCCAAATGGTATCACCTGAACACAAAAACAAGAATGGTTAAAATGGGGAATTAGTTTTCGAGGATTAGTTGTTACTTGGCCGCAAGTCCGGTGATTTTAATTGTGAATGAATATTAATGATGGTGTATGTGCATAGTATTTGGAGCACCTAGGTTGTGATGAGTGCTTGTTACCTATAAATTTATCTGTATTCCTTATTTTTCTTATTTGTGCCCCACCCAAGTTGAGCACTTAGTGAAGACCGCCCCCATTTCATGGGGGAGGATGTTTTTCCAAACAATACTATGAGTGGCTAGTTATTAGCTCCTTTTCTACTCCCTTTCCCGAATATCCCAAAACTCATCGGGCATGTTGTGATGGCCTGAAGTCAATTATTAGCCCAGGAATCATTGGGCAGGGTAGTTGTGGTGGTTGTCCCCTGTGTTTGCGGGAACATTGTTTCCCAAGTGTCTTCGGGGTGAGGCATAGGTGTCTTCGGGCGTGGCAGTAGTTGTTCTGACCTAGGTTCCTGCGGGTGTGGTTACACGTGGTGGTTGTGGCCCAGGTGATGCAGGCAGGATAGCAGTTATTGCCCAGGTGTGTGCGGGCAGGGTTTGGCAGTGGGACTGTGGTGAGAATGGTGGGATTGGTTCGATGCATAGGGTGTCTTCAAAAACCAGCGGGAAAGTGGTGTGTGGTGCCCAAATATCAATGTTCTATTACAATTATTTACTTTCCTTGTGATATTTGAGGATTGTGCCTTAGTGATGCTTGGGTGGATAGTTTTTCTTGCTAGGTTCTTTGCTTTCTCTTTTCTCACAGGGCATTAGAATGCTTCCCCCACTTGTGCACACGAGATTTTGGTTTTCCTTACTGAGGATACTTGTATGCTCACCCTATGTATATAAAACTGCATCCAGGTTTCTAGGAGGACTTCAGGGATCGTGTGGGGCCGTACTAGCTCAGACCTCGGGGAAGTTGCTATTGTCGTTTTCCTTTTTTTGGTACTTACCATTTGAGTTTTTGTGTCTTGTATCATTTAATGTTGATCATGCTTATGGGAATGGGTTAATTTTTTCTTTACCTTTACTTTCAGCTTTGGTGTTGTTGGGGTTGGTACCTTATCTCTCAATACTATAAAAAGAAAAATGTTAATTCCTTATATTTTGGGTGAGAATCTATACCCTTGGTGTTGGTTGCCACCTCGGGACCTATTGAAGGTAGGTTTCATGGGTCATTATCTCTCCTTCAACCTAAAGAAGAAAGGTCCTGGCAATCTGATATCCCTTCCATCCTTTTGGTGATGGTGGGTCGTGAAAGAATGGTATTAGAGGAAGGTAGGTTGAGAGGTAGGACGGAGTCTGGAGTTAGGAACAGTGAGGATTGCATGGGGTGGTATGGAAATAGTGTTGGGTGACCTTGGTGTGTGAATTAGGCCAAGGAAGACCATCTATGACACATGATTTTGGGGCCCCCCATGATCCGATGCAAGGAATTTGGACCTACCGAACGACCAAGTGAGGTTACACTTATTGTAGGTTAGAGACCCTAGGAAAGGCACATGCATCATAATGACTTGTTTTCTTATGTTTCATGGTTGTCTTGGGGATTCAATATAAATAAAGTATTCTAAGAAAATTTAAGAACAATATTCTACACTACTCAAGCTTAGGCATTCCTAGATTACATTGTAGCTATGGAACTTGGGAGGAGACCATGAGTAGTGCTGGTGATCGAGGCCCAGAAGGTTGAAATTGCCAATCAGAAGAGGAACGACCGAGAGGAGGAGGATAATAGTGGCATAAGATGCTTCGAGCCATTTAGCGATAGACCCTTGGAATGTACACGGAAAGCATCTGAGATATAGAGACAGAGAGATGGCGAGAGGAGCTGGTGATAGCCTTCAGATTGATCCAGGCTCTGATGGAGTACTGGTTTCCTCTGGCTGTAAGTAAAATGCATGTGGAAGCACGTTAGTGGTGGACACTTTATCTTGGGGAGAAGAGTGATACCGAAGTGACATGGGCAGACTTCGAGAAGGACTTATCCGTGAAATTCCTCTCTTCCACGATGAAGGCTTAGAAGAGGCAAGAGTTACTCTCCCTCCAGTAGGGGAGTATTTCAGTGAGTGAGTTGGGTATCATGTTCAAGGATCTCCTTCGATTCACTCTAGACCTCTTTCCGAATGAGGAGTCTCGGGTTATACATTTGGAGGAGGAACTTCGACCTTCTCTTCAGTATGTTGTTACTCCCTTCACCCTACCGACCTATATAGAGGTGTAGAAGAAGGATTAAGTGGTGGAAAGGATGCACAAGCTGCGAGGTCTGTCACGAGAGGGGATCCAGTTGGGCTCTTCGAAGGGTAAGGCCGTCATCATCAGGCCTCCATCATCAGGAGCCTCTAGGTTTCGACGACTAGGGAGTGGGCCACATTAGTTTTAGTTCTGACCTTCCTGCCATCTCCCTTTTCTTTTAGGCCTAGGGCCGAGATTCTTCATCTGTGGAAGCCATGGGAACCTTCTGAATCATTTCCCAGATAGAGTACCGTATGGTGGGGGTGGATAGGTCCAGCACCCACCTCAACAGTAGCGGTTCCTATCTAGGCCCTTTCAGTAGAAGCAGCAGGCAAAGCGGGCTCCTTTTCCACCGCGGGTAGACATTTCCAGAGGAGGCCGAGCTCATGGTGCTCCTCACAGACCACGACCCGGGCATGGTAAGGGAGGTGACCAACATCTGAGAGGCAGAGGATCTGGCCATGGGTAGTTGCACACTCCAGAGGCAGCAGTTCCAACAGGGTAGAGGTTGTTCGAGGTACGGATAGCTTGTTTAGTACCCTTGCATGTGCCTTGTTGGATACATGAGCTTCACACTCCTTTTTTACACCTAGTCTGGACCATGCTCTTGGTTTAGATGCTGAGAGACTTACAGTGCCTCTGGTGAAAATCACACTAGTCAGAGGTCAGACCGACTTGTTCCATGTTTGTCAAGGATGGAGACTGATGATACAACCACATAATTTAGTCAGGGATCTTCTACTATTGCAGATACATCCATATGATGTCATCCTAGGCATTTACTGGCTATTCTCTGTTTGTTCATTCAATTGAATGATTTTGTGGATGGGTTGTGTTTTCAGACATTGGCGGATGATGGGTGACTTTCATCGGTGATAGGAGTTGCCAGGGGAGCAGCAAGCGAGGGTAACCCCTCATCTCCTTGTTAGCTGAGATATCGATAGAGTCGGTGGATGCAGAGATGGTGGAAGTTTCAGGGGTCATCAGTGAGTTTATGGACGTCTTCCCTTAAGAGTTTAAAACTTTACCCCCTTGATGTGACATCATGTTTTGGATAGACTTGCATCCTGGTGCTCATCTGATTTCGATGGCACCTTCGAAACTACGGGAGTTGCAGATTCAGATTGACGATATGATAAATAAGGGTTTTATTAGACCAAGTGCATCACCATGTGGTGATCTAGTATTGTTCACGAGGAAGGCATATGGTGGTGTCATGCTGTGTTTAGATTACCGGAGGCTGAACCAGGTAACATTCAAGATTCGCTACCCTCTTCCAAGGATAGACAATCTCTTTGACTAGTTAAAGGGGGTGGGATGGTTCTCTAAGATTGACCTGCAGTCAGGATATCACCAGTTAAGTGTGAAGGAGGGAGACATCTCAAAAACTAACTTCAGGGGAAGATATGGTCACTTCAAGTTGGTAGTCATGTTGTTCGGTGTTACGAATACGCCCGTTATGTTCATGGGACTCATGAAATCCGTCTTCCAGGAATATCTGGACCGGTTTGTAGTCATGTTTATTGACAACATCTTGATCTACTCAAGATCAGAGGAGTATCATATTGAACACATGATAATGGTTTTAGAGGTCCTCTGATGGCAACAACTCTATGGGAAGTTGTCCAAGTACATGTTATGCATGCGAGAAGTGCACTTCCATGGCCATATGGTGTCCGAGCAGGGGATAACAGTGGACCCATCGAAGGTCGAGGTGGTTTTTTCTTGGTCAGCACAAAAGAACATGGAGGAGGTTCTTAGTTTACATAGGCTGGTAGGTTACTATCAGAGATTCATTCCCAACATCTCCCGAGTTATAGCACCTTTGACAGCTTTGAGCAAGAAGGACCATGCTCTTGTGTGGGATGACAAGTGTAAGGAGGCCTTCAATTATCTAAAGGAGACGTTGGTCAGTGATCCAGTGTTGAGGTTGCTAGATTAAGGTGAAACATATGATGTGTTCTGTGATGCATCAGGGAAAGGCCTCAGATGTGTGATGATGCAGCAGCAAGGGGTGATCTCTTATGGGTCAAGGCAGTTACGTCCCCATGAGCATAACTACGCCACCCATGATATGGAGCTTGCGGCGGTCGTGTTCACACTAAATTTGTGGCCGCACAACCTCACCAGGGAGCGCTTCATGGTATTGCCCAATCACAAGAGCTTGACGTATGTCTTCTCCCAGCGGGACCTGAACTTACGACAGTGAAGGTTTATAGAATTCCTTAAAGACTACAAATTCAAAATTTCCTACACCTCAGAAAACGGGAATGTGGTGGCTGATTCCCTGAACAGGAAGTCACAGAAGGATGTGGTTCAAGATTCGGCAGATGCATGGAAGGTAATGGAGGAGTTGGCTACCTTGCACCTGGATGTAAGGATGGAAGGTGGAAGAGGCTTCCTGTATAAGATTGCAGTGCGGTCTAATATACTACGGATGGTGGAGGTGTCTTAGTGGGGAGACTTAGAAAGCGATGTGGTGCGTGATCAGGTAAACAAAGTTGATGCTCCGGAATGGTGGACGGTCGATGGTCCGAATTAGGTGCTTTTCCGAGGAAAGATGTTTGTTACCGAGGCGATGCGCGAGAGAGAACTTAGTGAGTTCCAGAACTCACCACTAGTGGTGCACCCGGGAGTTTCCAAGATGTACCAGGGTCTGAAGAGATAGTTTTGGTGGCACTGGGTGAAACATGAAGTAGCAAAGTTCGTAGTAAAGTACCTTGTGTGTCAGCAGATGAAGGATGAACACCATGTTCCAGGTAGCTTGATGCAACATTTAGAATTTCCCGAGTGGAAGTGGGATAACATATCAATGGATTTCATTACGGGGCTACCCAAGGTTCAAGGACTCTGCGACACTATCTGTGTAGTGGTGGTTCAGTTGACGAAATCGGACCACTTTATGACATTCAAGGAGACAGGCATAGTGGATGCCTTAGCACAGATGTATCTGAATGAGGTGGTGTGATTGCGTGGAGTTATGAGGTCCATAGTCTCGGATAGGGATGCACAGTTTACCTCACGAGTATGGAGGGGATTTCAACATGCTTTTGGCACCCAGCTACATCTTAGCACTTCTTTCCATCCCCATACAGATAGACAGACAGTGCGCACCATCCAGAAATTAGAGGACATGCTATGGGCATATGTCCTAGATTTTATGGGATCATGGGTGTGACACTTGACACTGGTAGAGTTTTCTTACAATAATCGCTATCACTCTACCATTGGAATGGAGCTGTTCTATGCCTTGTATGGGAGGCCATGTCACTCACACGTGTGCTGGATAGATGTTGGGGAAGAAGGTGTTCTTAGCCCGAAGGTTGTGCAGAGTACAATGGAGAGGGTTCAACTTATACGAGAGAGGATGAAGGTGCATCAGGACCTACAGAAGCCATATGCCGATAATAGGAGAAGACCCTTGTAGTTCGGGGTCAGGGACCACATATTCTTAAAGGTCTCCCCCCAGCGTGGGCAGCAGAGGTTCAACAGAGGGTGCAAGAATTTCCCCAGGTTTGTCGGACCGTTCCAAGTGCTTCTGCGAGTTGGCGGGGTGGATTATCAGCTGGTGTTTCTACCACAACTGCAAAGGGTGCATGAAGTCTTCCATGTGTCCCATCTCGGACGATATTTGCACGATGACTCACACGTCCTTGACTGGGAGATCTGGATATCAAATATAATGTAATGTTCTTGAAACAACTAGTGATGATTGAGGATCGTGAGGAGAAGTTGCTCCGTGGATGAACCATCCATCTGGTTCATGTGTTGTGGAGGCATGGTGGGCTTCAGGAAAGTACCGGGGAATGTGAGACGCAGATGCGTTACCAGTACCCATAGTTGTTCTGAGTTTTGTGATATTCTGTTTGTACTTGTTTTTTATGGAACACTTAACCTCGTTGGCTATGACATATGTGGTTCTACTTATTCTCTAAATGTGCGTGGAAAGTCTTGGCAATGGGGAGGGGAGGACCTGATCCCTAATCAAGATGCATTAAGGTGGACGTTATTAAACCCGTGCGGGTGAGTCAGTTCCACCCAAAGCGGATAGTATCTTGACATGGAAGAAGAGACTCCTCAACCCATATGACTGGCCAGTTTGACCCTTGTATATTTCTCGGATACTTGAGGGATAGATGTTTCTCGATGACGATGAGGTTCACTCCTAAGAGGTATCTTTCGAGGTGGTTCTTCAGACACTCTATTTTCTTCTGGCTTGTTATTTATTCTTGAGGGAGAGAATAGTTTGAGAGGTATATAATGTAATTTCTCAGACCCTTCTGGCCCATTACATTGCCAAAAAAAAGCTCCACCAAAATGGTGGTTCAGTGACGGTGGTACCGTAAGGCTGAAAATTTGATGGTGGCACCATGTCCTCGCCCAGTCCTCCATTTTCATTTTTCAGTCCCGCTCCCGCAACGTAAAATTTTGAGGTAAATTAATTATTTTACATATTTAATGAAATTTAATGCCCATAATTAATTCATAAAAATCCCGAAAAGCCTCCCCAATGAGGGGTATTAAAAAACCATAATATCATCGTGCTTAATCTCCCAAACCACATGTGAAACCATGATCCAAATTTCCAAGCATTCAAAATTCCATATCTCGTATCTGTAGGATATTTTATTTATATCTACCACTAGAGTTTCTTTTTCTTCTCGGCTGGAATTCTTCCTTCACCATGGTGTGCCTGGAGTTCTTATCTTACAGTGGCTTGTGGTGTTCCTCTAATGGTGTATTATACACCTCTTGGAGTCCATGGAATTCCTCCCCTGCTAGCCACGCATCCCATGTTCTTTGTACGTGGAGAAAAACTCTGATCCTTGATCAACCAAGTAGGGATTTTCATTCATCTCTCCTTTCTGTGTATCATGTGTGGTTGGCACTCTAATATTTCTGTGGGAATGGATGAAACCAAATCATAACAAAAATTACAAATGGAATTTTAATGAATAAAGGGGAGGGGTGTGATCGACATGCTGTTGTTCTGTTTTATCCTCTTCCTTGATCATTATTAGGTAAATTTTGTGGGTTTATGCCTACTAAAAATCATGGCCATTGGTTTTCTTTCTCTGTGCACTAATAAAATCATGTCTTATGTGACGATTAAATGGCTATAACATGGAAATTGGTTAATCATGTAAACTCAGTGGATTAAATGGATGCCCAGTGTATATAAAACCTTGTCTGGTCACCGCGGCTAACCTACAGAATGAAAAATATAATAAATGATGTGCTTGAACCTAGAAGTTTTCCTAATCTATTTTGGTAGTGGTTGTTTTTCTGTTCGATGTTATAGGGGAAAGTGGGAGATAAGGGATCCTCCATTGTGGTACGTTTATTGGTTGTGAATCTGAAGTTGTGTGTTTTCTCTCCTGTGACACGAACTCGGTTGGGATCCTCTATTGTTGAGAAATTGTTGGTTCATGGTTTTGGGGAAATGAGGCTGTGCCTAGGGGTTTTCTTTGTTTCCAGTACTTCGAGGGATCTCACATATCCTTTTTTGAGGTTTTCTTTGGTTCCAGTACTTTGAGGGATCTCAGTAATCCCCTTTTGTTGTTGTAACTTTACAAGAGAACCGGGAGTGAATGCTTAAATAGATGTTGGGTTGTTTCTCTTCTCTGGCTTGTGGTTATGCCTTTTAGTTTACCAATATTGTAGTTTTAAGCTAAATGGGATCAATTTAACATAAAAACTAGAATAGTTTAAATGGGGAATTGGTTTTTGGGGATGGGTTGTGACTTGGCCGCGAGTGTTGTGATTTTCATTATGATTGAATAGTAACAATGTTGTTTGTGCTTAGGTTTTCGAGCCCCTAGGATGGGATGAGTGCATGTTACCTATACATATATTTGTATTCCTCATTTTTCTTATTCGCACCCCACCCAAGTTGAGCAAATAGTGCCAAACGCCCCCATTTCATGGGGGAGGGTCTTTTACCCAACACCCATCTAAGTGGCTAGTTATTAGCTCCTTTTCTGCTCACTTTCATGAATATCCCAAGACTCTTAGGGAAGGATGTGATGGCATGAAGTCCACTATTAGCCCATGAATCGTCGAGCATGGTGGTTGTGGTTCTTGGCCCTGGTCTTTACGGGCAGGTTTTTTCAAAGTGTCTTTGTGATGAGGCCCATGTTTCTTCAAGCATGACAATAGTTGTTCTGACCCAGGTGTTTGTAGGTGTGGATATGCATGGTGGTTGTGGCCCAGATGTCTGTAGGTGGGATAACAGTTATGGCCAAGTGTGTACGAGCAGGGTTTGGAAGTGCGATTGCGGTGTGGTTAGGGCCCCGGTGTGTGCAGGTGGGGGTTTGGCAGTGGGACTGTGGTGAGAATGGCTGGATTGGTCGATGTGTAGGATATCTTCAATAACCAGTGGGAAAGTGGCACGACATACCCAAATATAGATGTGCTATTACTATAGTTTACTTACCTTGCATTATTTGGGGAGTGTTCCTTGGTGAGGCATGTTTGGATAGTTTTTCTTGCTAGGTTCTTTGGTCTCTCTTTCTCACAGGGCATTAGAATTCTTCCCCCACTTGTGCATGAGAGATTTTGGTTTTCCCTACTGAGTATAATTGTCTGATCACCCTATGTATATAAAACTAAATTCAGGTTTCCAGGAGGACTTCAGGGATCGTTCAGGACTGTACTGGCTCAAACCTTGGGGCAGTTGCTGTTGTCGTTTTCCTTTTTCTTAGTACTTACCTTTGGAGTTTTTGTGGCTTTTATCATTTACTATTGAACCTGTATATGGTAATGGGTTACTTTTGACTTTAACGTTACTTTCAACTTTGGTGTTTTTGGGGTTTCTACCTTATCTCTTGATCCTATAAAAAGTAAAATTTTAATTTCTTCCATTTTGTGTGAGAATCTATACCCTTGGTGCTGGTCGCCACTCTGGGACCTATTGGAGGTGGGTTTCGGGGGTCATTATCTCTCCATCAACTTAATGAAGGAAGGGCCTGGCAATCTGCTGTCCCTTCCCACCTTTTGGTGAGGCGGTTTGTGAAATTCAATGTACATGAATGGTGGGGACTGTCAAACTATTCATACTCATATACACTTTTTAAAATTTTTTATATCATACGATTAAAATCAATTAAATGATTTATTTATAACATTATTCATGAGATTAATTTGGATTTCTGTGTATATTTTTCGGTTCTAATTTTTCGAGGTTTTATTAAATAAATGTCTATATAAAGGGATAAAAAATAACATTTCTAGAACATAATAGTTTTTTGGAAAAAATAAGATTCTACACAACCTTGCTAAACGCATAAATACCAAATGACCAACAAAATATATTATAGGTAGATTTTATTATTTTCAAAATATAAACTATTAAATTAATTATAAAGTATAATTTGTTAAGAACATAATGATATTTTAACATAGTTTTTCATTATTGTGGGGTTTCATTTATTTTTTTATATAAGGGAAAATATAATAGTTGAACATGGAAATCCCCAATTATGTTAATATAATCATGGGTTCCCCTAGTTTTTATTTTGATTTCATTTTTATTATGTCTATATTAGATTATACAGTGATGAGAAACCATGTTTCAATGATTCATGTAAAATTATGTGTTGTTGTCATATATGATTGATTGGTTATTGATGTACCTTCAAAGGAATATTGGATTCATATTTCACACAATTGATGTAATTAAAATCCCATATAGATATAATGTTTGATTAAATTAAGATTGTAATAATTTAATAATAAATTTATGATAATGAACATGTCCACAATATAATTTATTCATGAATCGATCATGAATTTTGGGATATCCCATTTCTTGACCGTCATTATTAAGTGTTTATAAATAAAACATAATACCCATATGGGACAATAATATACTTTTGATAACAGTTACATCATCATAAAACATAACAGTTTTATAAAGATGATATTAAATATAAAAATACCTTAAATTATTTTAATACATTTAATATAATAATTTATCATAAGGAGTAATTTTACATACCTTCAGACATCTTAATTTTTAATTTAGATTTTAAAATAATTCAATAATTAAATATATTTATTCTTAATAGAACCATAGGTTTTTTAACATAAATATTTGGATGAAATAATTAAAAATGTGAAATGAAATTGTAGTATCTTTTCATATACTAAATATTATTTTTTCTGAAAATGGATTAGAGAGAGAAGTGGTTTCCACAAGGCTTATTCATGAAAAAAATTTACTTTATTATTATCTATGAATGTTTTTGGAAATTATGAATATAACCATGAAAAGTCATCCATACATTATGAGGAGCATAGAATATAATGACAATATATATACTATCAAGCGTCTAATGTATAAATTGTGTTACAATGGGATGTAAAAATATATTCTTTGTCCCAAAATGTTTGATCATGTATACAATGTTACTAGAAACTATTATTTTTTAAATAAATCTATTTTAGAAATATTATACCATGGAATATTCTAAATAATATATCCATGTAAGGTGTGGAATAAATTCATGTTTCTTGATTTATTAAAACTTTTTCCATATTTTCTATCATATTGTTGAGATGAGAAACTATTTGGTGAGAATTGTAACATCTCTCCCCCTCACATTTGCTTGGGAAGAGGTTGAGGTGTTATTGGACTTAAGTGACATCTCCATGACACAAAATGTTAGAAATAAATGAAAATGGATTCATGAAATTTTTTTGGAGATGTTTACCTTGTAAAAAACATTAACATGAATTAAAAACATCTATATGATGTGTAATTAAAAAATAAAACCAAAAAAACAATCCAAACCAAACTACGTCAGAGTACCAAGAGGAAACCAAAACAGGAAAAACTCAAAGACACCAATGAAATGCTCAACAAATATCTTAACCGGATCGAAGATAAAAATCTATAATCCATTCCACTAGTATCATGATTCATAAAAAAATTAATGATATACCTCCCTTTAATTGTGTTTTACAATATGATATATACATTCATAATAATGGTCCCATACATGGTGTGAATATGAAAATTGATTTGTTCTATTAATTAAATAAAAACTCCTAACACTAGTATTGAAAATTTTATAATAACAGATACATAAATTATATATAAAACAATTAAAAATGATCTGAAAAAAATCAATACAATTATCCAAACCAACCTATTTTACAAATAATGTAACCAAACAAGTTCGTAAATCCATTAATAAATATACCATTTTATATTACCCATTATAAATATCAAAATTATACACATGAATTCCTATGTTATTGTACCATACTTGTGTCTGGTCTCTCAGCAATCAACCTCATCTTCACAAGGCAATCTATACCATGTTCCATCATAAATTTTTCAATGAGAAGGAATCCATATTTCCACCATAGCATATATAAAACAAGAAAACAAACCTCCCACAATCCAAAAAAATTCAGTCCAAACCAATTTTGATCATATCCATTGTTTATTAAAATCATTTACAAAATCATTTTCCATTCATCAAAACCAAACCTTAATTTTAAATAAATCAATTCAAAATCATGAACCAACCACATTTTACCACAAACATAACCAATTTCCCTCATTTCATTAATCAATCAAAAATGTTGTTTTCTATCAAGAATCTAAAATCAATTTCAAAATTAAATCCCTGGAATTTAATATATTTGAAACCAATCATTCATTTTTTTAATCAATAGGAGTCTATAATGATTCAACATAACTCTCAAACATAAGAGAAAACAAATATAGATCAAACAATATGAGAAATTCTGCTTATATATTCCATATTCAACCATAGATAATGTCACCTCAATCTAAAATCACTATATCACCACATTATTAGAATAAATCATCTTTTATTTAATTGTAAAAGATTAAATCCATTATTTCATGAGAGGTAAAAGGAATGAATCAATGGAAAATCACCATGAATAGTCACTTTCTTTGTAAACCTTTCTCAGATGCATCTAGAGTCACCTTGTAATCACTAATGGATTAAGAAGAATGATTTTCATAATATTTCGATTAAGTGGAATTTTGTTTATTAATTTTTAGGGAGAGAAAAGTTTTTTATTAGGTGATATAGTATTTATTCACTAAATATGGATCTAAATTTTAATTGTTCATGGTTTTAGAGCACATTTAGGGGAATTATGTGCTGACAATGCACAAGCCAGTACCTTTATACCCCACTCACATGGTTATATTATAATATTAGAAAAACTATTACCAAAAAAATACCAAACCCCTCTTTCCAAAATTTCATGTTTTCTCATATTTTGTGTAAATGTTTGACCAGACCATGTTCCTAACAATGAACATACCTAGTTCACACTATTATAGTTGAAAAATTCAAAGTAGGTGTTATAAAATTCTTATTATTCATTATCAAACTGTGAACCTAAAGAAAATGAAAAAAACAATGAACATCTATTATAATCCTCCAATATCATAACAATGATATATTAAAAACTAAAAATGGAAAAATTAATTATCATGTTCATGAAAATGTGTGTGCTAAATGTTTCCCAGTATTGGAATTTTCATCCTAGAAATGTGGTAAAACACAAATTTCTTGAATGATTTTAGAAATTTATCAAACATTAATTTCTTACAATTCCATGTTTCATCATAATTCATTACATGTTTCTAAAAAAATAAAACATGAAAAATGTTTTTCCCTTGAAATCCCTTGTCGTCTTTATATATAGTATTCATTTGTACATGAACCAACATAACATCTGCATCTAGAACAATGTGATCCCATATAATATGATGGTAAATATCATGTTGATAAATCTTAAATTGACATACATGAAATAAATTACTCATTTAAGAAATCCATAATGGACATAATAAACGATATGTCACCTCCCCAATCCATTAATGTATCTAAAAAGGGCCAATGGATTAGTGATATAACACAACATAATTCCTTAAAAATGATTCTCCATACATGTACGGATTCTAAAGAATATATTATCACTTTTCATGAAAAATATTGAATGTCGATGACGATATCCATAGGACATATAATGACTATGTACCATTTTAAAACTCTTTTTGATCAATCAAGTCTTTCTTATTAGCTTTTTAATACGGCCTGGTCTAACTAGTGATGTATCACTTGTTTGTTTTCAAAAAATTGAGAACAACTTGGAAACACATACAAGGCTTCATGAAGAGCCATTTCTCTCAAGTTATGATAACTATTTATAAATGAGAACACAAATAACAGTACGTTCACATCATATGATCCACCAAAATCCATTAACTAATCCAAATTCATGTTTTAAAATGTATGTTAATTCCTTTTTAGATATTGCATCAATTTTCAAAAGATATTCTGAGCTCCTAGTAAAATATGTCTGAAGGGATATTTGTAATAATTTACAAATAATGAGATGTAATTGTAAAATTCCAGGTAAATAAAGAATAATACATATTTCAAATTTACTAATATTTGTGAATTAAATATTATTTTTACTTTAAAGTGGATTCTATGTTTGATAGCGTAGCTGATATGCAACAACGGATTTCATTGAAATATTACATTGAACACTAATAATATATTATTATTATTTTAAATGGTAGTTAACTCTTAGAAATTTTATTGGCAGGAATGAACAAAACTAACTTCAATATGATTATACATTATTGTTAAATGTATTTACATTTATCTGATAAATGTTAGTGGCTTGAAATATGAATGAATCTAAATTTAAGCATAATTTACATTAATAGGTCGATTGACCGCCTTTTAATGGTGAAACCTCATTAAATAAAGTTTTGGTCTCTTTAATACATTCTAATTGACCAAATAAAATCCTTCTTTAGAATGGGGACAACAAAATTTACTTTTTGTAAATTATTTGGAATTTTTCGATAAAGTTCATTTTTAATGAATAGTGAAAATATTGTATTTTAATTCAAAAGTACCATTTAATATAATTTATTTATATTTTAATATTTTCTTTCTAATTGGATTTAAATTTTTTTTAGAATATATTTTTACCATTTAATCAAATTTTGGTAATTCGAAATATTTTCACTATGAAATTGGACATAAAAAAGTGTCCATCTTCTGATATTTATTGTTTCTTAAAAACATGCTATTTGTTTTAGCAACGGGAATTAATTTTAGATTAAATAAGTCCACTTATATTTTTTGAATTTGGAAAAATAGAAATCATTTTTTAATTTGGAATATCTAATATTCTTCGTATGAATTTTTGATATTTTTTTGAAAAACATCAATTTTTTATGAATAGTGAAAGCACTTAGTAGTAGTTAAAAAACTGAAATATTCATTTAAAGAAACGTTTACCACTTCTATGAATTGAATTTTGAAAATATGAAATACATGGTTGTTATAAGGAATTAAAATGTGGTTCAACAAGATGAAAATAATTTTTTGGGAATAGTAACTTTTATCTTTTATTTACAGCAGTAAAAGGTTAATAGGGTAATTCAATGTAAAAAACAATACAATAATTATTCAAAATTACCTTAACACATATCCTAACCTTATTGGACGAGTAAATTCCAATCATGGAAATATTTGGGTCAATTTTTGGACCCCATGGAAGCACTTGTGAAAGAAAATGACACTTTAGATTAATTAATTTAATGTAATGGAAAAAATGTCATAAAGATATATCTTTTAGTAAATTAATTTTTATATGGTGTTATATAAGTAATATTTTTGAATATAAAAATTCATTGAAACGATAAATATATTTCCAACATCATGGTATTTTTTCATAATTTTTAGACACTAAATATATGAAAATTATTCAAGACACAATAATGGCGCAATATATACCTCATTAATAAATGATTTAAATAAATAAGATTATAATGATTAAAATATTATCCCAAACATGTCCAATTCTAAAATAATGACTTTATTTCGAATATGAGTCATATTATCTCCAACTTTAATGAAATTTGGACCTTTTGAAACTGATGATATTTTTATAATAAAATAATGTTTTCACACTTTCTTAAAGAGCCCCTCCTCTCCCTTATAAAAGGAGACCACTTCTAATATATTCCACAAACCTCTCATGCTTTTTGGCACATCCAACCACTACCCAATTACTCACCCTACATACATATCCTCCTACTAGAATCCCTACCTTAGGTAGAAGGAACTTCAAGATGTCCTTTTGTTTCAAACCAAAGGAAGGTACCGAAATTAAAGGTAGTGGTTTCTCATAACTTTTTTTCTTTTATTTTACTTATCCATCCCCATAATCTCTTTTTATTGAATTATTTTTTAACATCACCTATATCTTAAATATTCTAGAATGTTGTAATGAGAGGTTTCCTAACTACACTTACACACACATCCATCTAATGTTATAAATACATAATGTTTTTGTGGATAGAAAACTAACGCCTCACAAAACGATGATTGTTCGATTATCACCTTCCACCTCTCATGGTGGGCATTATGATGAAACTGTGTCTATATATGATATATAATATATTTATGTTTTCTTTATGCTTCTATAATTTCTATTTATAGCATGCCATTATGGTTCCCATTATAGGGAAAATTTGATAATATAATTAGAGGAAGTGCGGACTACCACCCCCTCAATGTCATATGACTCGTTCATACCATATGCGGTACATATAAAAGATATATTTGATGATATTATATATGTAACAATACTAGAATTATAATAATACTATGTATCATTATGTTTTAATTCCGTTAAATATGAAATAGAAATGGAAGTAGCGTTCATGAGTACGTAAAGCTTACCGTCTCCATGAACGGTGGATTTCATTTTATGCCTAAAAATGTTATGTACTATTATGAATACATGAATATGCTGGATATATATGATAAATATGATATCCATATCATGAAGTTTATTCTGGATATAATTAACAATTGACCACATGAACAACATGTAATTATAAGAAGTCCATTTTTGACTCAAGTACCAAATATCGAAAAAATGAACAACATTAACTTAAATGATTACATAATGTTTATAACATGATAATAAGTGATATAAGAGGAATAATAAACTTGAAACATGTTCTTCGGAAAGTTGAAATTAACTTTAATTTATTATTCAAGAGATTAAAGAATGATCGAGTCAAGTCGGACACGAGGTAAGGGACTTCATCTCAATCTCCTTTCAAGGAGGTATATTTTGTTTTAAAACACGACGTTTTTTATACGATGTATAAAAACCCTTGAATTTTCAAAAGCAATATTTTTCTATGAATAGTTTCACTAAACGAAAAAATGAATGTTCTTTTAATTTAAGTGGTGAAAATGTCCTTTCCACTGCCGCGAGTTTTTTTTGATCATTGGCTTCCTTAACAGGCTACAATTTTTTTAAAAGAAAATAAATACCTTAAAGTATTTTATGTATTTTTGTATTGAAAATGGTTTTGATAATAGATTTTTTAGGTAAATATATTTATGTGATATATTGTGATTGATATGTGGAAATTTTTTCATTCCTTTATATTTATTTTATGTGTTAAGATTTTATAATGGTACTTGGACATTTGATGGGTGGTTACGTGAAAAAAATGACGGGTGGTGCTGTGAATATCAAGAAGGGTGGATACGTTATAACCACAAATGCCTTGGGTATAGAAGTCGGCCGTATGGCTATTCCATTTAGTGATATGTGTGGAAGTCGACCAAGTGGTTATTCCATTTAAGTATGTTTATGTCTGAAGGTACCTTTATATGTTATGTATTCTTTATATGGGTATTTTTTTGTTACAAAAAGGGAATGTAGTGATCTTTTATTCAGTGAAGAGTATTTACTTCTTAATAAAGGTGAAAATTATTATTTACGATAATGTATTCATGGTTTACTTGTTTTTTTGAAAAACTAATAGTTTTCCTTCTTTGTGTATCCCTTACTGAGATTTTTATGCTCATCCCATGTTTTTTAAATGTTTTTTACATGAAATAATGTGGAATAGGGTCATGAATGGGATCATGGAAAAGTCATGCTGTCTTAAACATGGAACTAGACATGACTCATTTTTTCAAGAGTTCATGTTTTGTAAAAAAAATGGAAACTGTGTAGAAGTTTCTACTTTGTAATCTTTTGGGATGTAATAGTTCTGTCCTAATTCTCTAAAAATTGTAACCTAAACATATCCTCAATGTGAATTATTTATTTAATTCAATATTATTTAATGTTTAAGGTAGAGTCCTTATAGTTGGTATCAATGGAAGTTTTATATACATTTAGGAGTTAGATTATTGTTAAATAAATGTCCATAAATTAATTTATTATAATATTGAAATGATATAGAAATTACATATTACCATGTTGCTTCGCCTAAGATATTCCTGTGTTCAGAATGGTTTACTACAGAGGAAACATGGAAGCTATATTGGGATGACATCAGGAGGAAGAAAACCTTCCAAACCAGCAACCTGAGATGGTCGCAATCAGAACTGAACAGTTTGTTGCAGTGATGGAATAGTTGACTAATGATATAAATGGTGGTGGTATCTATGCATGAGATCATCCAGATCATCCATAGGGGAACATGTCAGTAGTGGAACATTTCATGAGGCAACATTCCCCATCATTCAGAGGATCATCTTTCCCGGTGCAAGCAGAAGGGTGGATTAAAGTACTGGAGAAAATTTTTGATGTCATGGGTTGTTTAGAACATTAAAAGGCTAGTCTTGCAATTTACCATTTTGAAGGTGAAGCAGGTCAGTGGTGGTCGATGGTGAAAAATATCAGGGATAGTAAGTTTATTGATGCTCTTGAATGGGATGAATTCAGAGGTATGTTTCTTGAGAAATATTCTCCTAAGTTGGTTCATCTTAGGATGGAAAAACAATTCCTATAATTGTCGCAGGAGGATGACTCAGAGGCTACTTATGAAGCACATTTCACTCTACTAGAAAGGTATGCACCAAATTAAATTCAAGATTATGATAGTAAGATAAATCGATTCTAATCAGGACTGAAGCCATGATATCTAATAGTGTTAGCCTCACATGAGTTAAAAAGTTATAAAAAACATGTTCAATGTTCAGAGAAGGTGAAAATGGAGTTTTTCGATGAACAATTGTTCTTTGAAAAACAATATAATAAGATGTCCAATTAGAAGGCATATATGAAGAATTCATCGAAGATGCCAGGAGGTAAGAAAACTGAATATCCATCTTATGAGAAGTGTGGTAAAAATCATCTCGGAGAATGTTTATCAATGTTTTGGAAGTGAATCAACTGTGGTAGGTCTGGTCATATAGCTTGTAACTAGAAGGAATATGATCAAAAAAATGAAATGAAATCCATCGGTAAGATGTTTTAAGTTTAATGAAATGGATCATTATGAAAAATAAGTGTCCAGCAAAGAACTCAACTAACAGAAAACATCCAGACTACAAGAAGAAATGGGTGGTGAAATCCTTTTCAACCACTTCAGTGGATATTGGGCCATCAAATGAAGTAGTATCAGGTACACTGTTTGTTTGTTCAGATTATTCCAATGTGTTGTTTAATTCCAGGGCTAAACAGTCTTTAATTTCTAAGTTGTTTTATTTTAAATTGGAATTCAATCTTTTGATATGAATACAGAACTTATGGTAAAAATACTTGGAAGAAATGTTGAGACAAAAAGAATTTACATGAAACTTCTCTTCCTTGTGTACAGAAAGAACCTACCTGTAAACCTTATTTTTTCTCTCTAGTAGAGTTTTATTTTATTTTAAGCATGGATTGGATTTTGGTTTATCATGCTATGATTGATTGCAGAGCTAAAAAGACTTCTTTTCAGAAAGATTTATAGTCTGTGTACAAGAATGAACTCTTTCTTTTGATAAAATATTAGAAAGCTATGAATCTAGTAATATATGGAAATGAATTTTACCTTGAACATATTGTTTAAAATAATGGAATTGTTCATATTAATGATGTGACCGTGGTAAATGAGTACCATAATGTTTTTCCTGATTAGTTGCCTGTAATTAACCTGATCTGGAAGTTGAATTTACTATTGACTTAGTTCCTAATGCTAAGCCAATTTCAAAACCCCCTTATCGAATGGCTCAAATTTAACTTTTAGAGTTAAAGAATAAATTTCAGGATATATTAGATAATGGTTTCATTTGACCTAGCACATCACCATGGTGTTCTCTTGTTTTTTTGTTAAAATGAAAGTTGGTTCAATGAGACTTTGCATTGATTATAGATCATTGAATAACATCACGATTAAGAACTTGTATCCTTTTCCTCATATCGTTGATTTGTTTGATCATATCTAGGGGTAATATTATTTTTCGAAGATTGACTTGAGATTGGGGTAACATGAGTTCAAAGTAAATGAATAGCACATTACAAAAACAGTGTTTTGTACTTGATATAGCCATTATTTATTTGTAGTTTTTCCTTTTGGTTTAACCAATGCATTTACTGTATTCATGGATATTATGAATATAATTTTCCGTGAGTTCTTGGATATGTTTGTGGTTGTGTTCATTGATGATATTTTTGTTTACTCCAAAAGTAAAGAGGAACATGAAATTCATTTAAGGATTTCTTGAAAACCATAAAAGAAAAGAAACTAGTTGGGAAATTCAGCAAGTGTGATTTTGGGTTACAAAATTTTTTTTTCCATCGTCACATTGTTTCAAAAAATGGAGTAACCATTGATCCTACAAAAACAAAATTTGTTGAAGAATTGCCAAGGCCAACAAATATAACCATGATTAGTAGTTTTCTTGGTTTGGCAGGTTATTAACAGAGGTTTGTTGAATATTTCTCACGGATATCTAGTCCAACAACTACGTTAACTCAAAAAGGTGTTAAGTTCATTTGGAAAAAATAATGTGACGATTGTTTTTAGGAATTGAAAATAATATTGGTGAATGGTCCAGTTTTAGAAATACCTTCCAGAAATGGTGAGTTTGTTATCTACATTGATTCTTCGTTGAATGGTCTTGGTTGTGTCCTTATTCTGAATGATCAGTTAATTTCTTATACTTCATTTCAGTTAAACCCCCATGAGTTAAATTACCCTACAAATTATTTGGAATTAGCTGTTGTTGTTTTTGCTTTAAAAATTTGTAGGCATCATTTGTATGGAGTGAAGTGTGAATTGGATACTGATCACAAATGCTTGATGTATATATTCACTCAAAAAGAATTGATCATGAGACATAGGAGATGTTAGGAATTAATCTAGGATTATGATTTCATGATCTCTTACCATCCGGGAAAAGAAAATAAAGTGGATGATGCTTTGAGTCGAAAAAGTAATGCTTCATTAACTATGATGCGTTTGGAACAAGATATTTCGGTTCTTGATTTCATGAACATTATCATAGAATTTTTTTGGTGTAGGAAATTATCTTGTTTTGTATCAGGTGTAAGCAAGATCATCTCTATCAGAAAAAATAATGAAAGCGCAGAAAGAAGACAGTGAGTTATAGAAAAAGGTAGAGCTGGTGCAGAAAGGTAAGTTTCTTGAATTTAACATCGACAATGATTCTGTTTTTTGGTTTGAGAATAGATTATTTGTGCCTTGTGATTAAAAGTTGAAGAATGAGTTGTAATGTGAATATCATATTTTCCCATTTTTAGTTCATCCTGGTAATACTGAGATGTACCGAGATCTTTGGTAGTATTACTGGTGGGATGGAATGAAAATAGATATTGCTGATTTTACTGTGATTTGTTTGACTTGTCAGTAGGTTAATGTAGAGTAGTAGTTACCAAAAGGAATGCTTCATCCATTACCAGTTCCAGAGTGGAAATAGGAAAATATATGAATGGACTTTGTTGTGGTATTACCAAAGACATCTCGAGGTAATAATGCAGTCTGGGTTATTATTGATTGATTAACAAAATCTACTAATTTCCCTCCTATTCGAGATTATTTGTCTCTAGATCAACCTACTCAGCTGTATGTTAAAGAGATACTCAGGTTGCACAGAGTTACCCTCTCTATTGTATCTGATCATAATCCCAGTTTCACTTATAACTTTTGGAAAGGCATTCAGAAGTCGTTGGGTACTAAATTAAATTTTAGTACAACTTTTTATCCACAGTCAGATGGGAAGTCAAAACCAACAATTCAGACCATGGAGAATATTCTAAGTGCTTGTTCACTGGATTAGCAGTGAATTTTGACCAACATCTTTATTTGGTTGAATTTTCTTATAATAACAGTTTTCATTTCTGTATACAGATGGCTCCATTTGAAGCTTTATATAGAAATCATTGTAAAACTCCGGGTTTTTGGGATTATGTAGGTGAAAGGAAGATTATGGGACTATAATTGGTAGAATAGATGGCAGAGAATGTTCAGTTGATTCCAAAACACAAGGGAACAACTCAGAGTAGACAAAAAAGTTATGCAGATAACTGGAGGAAGGATATTTATTTTGAGGTAGGTGATCATGCCTTTCTCAAAGTTTCTCCATGGAAAAGTGTGATGCGTTTTGATAAGAAGGGAAAGTTGAGACTGAGGTTAATTGGACCGTATGAAATTCTAGAGAGAGTTGGATCAGTGGCATACATAGTGGCTTTACCTCCAATATTTTCCTAGGTACACAATGTTTTTCATGTTTCGATGTTGAGAACGTATCTACCAAATCCATCTCATGTTTTGAGCCTAGATGTAATTCAGTTGGAAGAGAATAACTTTTATGAAGAACAACCAGTTCAAGTTTTTAACCGAAGAGACAAAGTGTTGCAGGATAAGCTAATTCACCCGGTAATGGTTTTGTGGAAAAACCAAATGATTGAAGATGCGATGTGGGAATCTGAAAATGCTATGTGGGATAAAAACCCCCACTTATTTTGATAAGTAAAATTATGAGGATGCAATTCCAAAAAGTGGGTAAGGATGTAACAATCCAGGTAAATAAAGTATTAGAGATATTTTATATATATTAAAATTTAGAATTAAATATTAATTTTACTTTAAAGGGGTTTCTATGTTCGATAGCGTACCCGATACGAAACAACGTGTTTCTTTGAAATCTTATGTTGCATGCTAATAATATAATATTAGTATTTTAAATAGTAGTTAACTCCTAGATGTCTTATTGGAATGAGTGAAAAAAACTGACAAGAATATGATTATACATGATTGTTAGATTTATTTACATTTATATAATAAAACTTATAAGATTAAAATATGAATGACTCTAATTTTATGAATAATTTATATTAAAAGGTCGATTTACAGCCTTTTAATAAAGAAACCTCATTAAATATAGTTTTCTTCACCTTAACACATTCAAATTGAACATATAAAATCCTTATTTAGAATGCGGACATCATAATTTAATTTGAGTAAATTTGTGGGATTTTTCTGATAAATTTCATTTTTTAATGAATAATGAAAATATTGTATTTTAATTCAAAAGTGATTTTTAATCTAATTAATCTTTATGGATATATTATCTTTTTAATTGGGTTTAATGTGTAATTAGAATATGTTTTTTACCATTTAATCAAATTTTGGTCATTGTAATTATTTTCAATTTGAAATTGGACATAAATAGGTATCAATCTTTTGATAGTTATTGTTTCTTAAAAACACGCTATTTGTTTTAACAAGATGAAATAATTTTAGATTAATTATTTCCACTTATTTGTTTTTAATTTTTTAAAATAGACATCATTTTAGAATTCAGAATATCAAATATATATTAGGCTGAATTATTTGTATTTTTCTAAAAAACGTCAATTTTTTATGAATTGTGAAACCACTAATTAGTATATAAAAAACTATATTTTTCATTTAAATTAAATTTTACCACTTATGTTAATTTAATTTAGAAAATCATACATACATGGTTATTATCAGGAAGTAAAATTTGGTTCAACACGATGAAAATAATTTTTGTTGAATAGAATCTTTTAACTTTTGTTTACCGCGGTTAATTGTAAATAGGGTAATTGAAGGTAAAAAAATATTATATTAATTCAAAATTACCTTAAAACTTGTTCTAACATTATTTTATAAGTAATTTCTGACCCTGGTAATATTTGGGAATATTTTGGGATTCCATGGAGCCACTTATGAATGAAAATTACACTTTAGATTAATTAATTTAATGTAATGAAAAAAATCACATAAACCAAAATATTTTAGTAAATTAATTATTATACGATGGTACATAATTAATCTACATTACTATAAATATTCATTTGAATGATATAAATATTTCCAACATCATGGGATTTTTTTATTATTTTTTTACAAAATATAAATTATATTATTCATGACAGAATAATGATGCAGTATTTACCTCATTAATAAATGATTTACGTAAATAAGATTATAATAATTACAATATTATCCAAAACATGTGAAATTCTGATTAGATGATATTATTTCTAATACGATTCATCTTGTCTTTGAATTTAATTATTTTTGGAACTTTTGAAACCAAAGATATGTTTATAATGAAATAATTATTTCACACTTTTCTAAAGAGCCCCTCCTCTCCCTTATAAAAGAAGACCACTTCAATCCAATTCCACACACCTCTAAATCCTTTTGGATTTCCCAAACTCTGCCCAATTAAGCTCCCTAAATCCCTATACTTCTTCTAAATGCTTTACCTTAGGCTCAATTCACTTCAAGAATTCCGTTTGGTTCAGACCAAAGAAAGTTACCCAAATTAAAAGTAATGGTTTCTCTTAACTTGTTTTCTTTTATTTTACTTCTAAACCCCCATAAACTATTTTTATTACTTTATTTTGAAACAAGACCAGTGTCTTTAATACACTAGGATGTTTTTATGATAAGTATTTGAACTACACTTACACACACCTCCGTCTAATGGGTGAAAAACATAATATTTCTGTGGATGGCAAACTAACGCCTCAAAAAAACTATGATTGTTCGATTATATCATATTTCCTCTCATGGTTGACATTATGATGACATAGTATTTATATATGATATATATTATGTTTTTTTCTTTATTATTATTTAATTTCCATTTATATCATGCCTTTATGGTTTCTATTATGGGTAAACGGGATACTCTCATTAGAGGAAGTGCGGACTGGCACCCCCTCAAAGTGATATGACTCATTCATTCAATATGTGGTATGTATAAATGATAGATTTGATGATATTATATATGATTCAATAGTTATATTATATTACTAATTTGTATAATTATGTTTTAATTCCATTAAATATGAAATATAAATGGAAGTATCATTCAAGCGTACGTACAGCTTACCGTCTCCATGAACGGTTGAATTCATTTCTTACCTCTAAATGTTATGTACTACTATAAATAAATGTATATGATGGATATATATGATATATATGATATTCAGATATTGAATATAATTCTAGATATAATGAACCTTTGACCACATGGACAACATGTAATTATAAGAAGTCCATTTTTGACTCAAGTACCAAATATCGACAAAACGTACATAATTAACTTAAATGATTACATATTGTTTATAACGTCGTAATAAGTTATATAAATGGAATAATAAACCTGAAAATGTTATTAATGAAGTATAAATTTACTTTAGTTTATTATTTAAGAGATTAAAGAACGATTGAGTCAAGTCGGACACATGGTAAGGGACTTCATCTCAATCTCCTTTCATTGAGGCATATTTTGTTTTGATACATGACATTATTTTATACGATGTATAACAACCCTTGAATTTTAACGGGAATCTATTTCTATGAAGCATTTTACTAAATGACAAAATGAGTGTTCTTTTATTGAAAATGACCTTTCCACCGCCACAGGTATTATTTGATCATTGGTTTCCTTAACAAGCCTTAATTATTGTAAAAGATAACAAATACCATATAGTCTTTTATGTATCATGGTATTGAAAAAGTTTTTTAAAATGTATTTGTTAAGTCAAAATATTAATGTTATATATTGTGATTGAAATGTGGAAATGTTTTCTTTCCATTATATTTGTTATATGTCTCATGATTTTATAATGGTACATGGACATTTTACGAATGGTTAAGTGATAAACCAATTGACGGGTGGTTCCGTGAATACCAGGAAGAGTGGTTACGTTATAAACTCCAATGTACTGGGTATGGAAGTCAGCCGTATGGATATTATATTTAGTGATATATGTGGAAGTCGACTATATGGTTATTCCATTTAATTATGTTTTTGTCCCAAGTAACCTTTATATGTTATGTGTTCCTTATATGGGTAATATTATTGTTACAAAAGGGTTAGTAGTGATCTTTTATTTAGGGAATAGTATTTACTACTTCATAATGGTGAGGAGTATTACTTACGTTAAAGTATACATGGTTTACTTGTTGTTTTGAAAAAGAAACAATTTTCCTTCTTTTTTTATCCCTCACTGAGCATTTTATGCTCATCCTATTTTTTGAAATGTTTTTCATAGGACATAATGTGGAATAGGATCAAGGATTGGATCAAGGAAAAGTCATTATATCTTAAAAAAGGTACTAAACATGACACGTTTTTTCAAGAGTTCATTTTTTGTAAAAAAAATGGAAACTGTGTAGAAGTGTCTACTTTGTAATCATTTGAGATGTTATAGTTATGGCCTAATTATCTAAAATTCTAAACCTGAAAAGTTCCTCAATGTTAATTATTCATTTAATTCAATATTATGTATGGTTTAAGGTCGGGTCCTTATAGTTGGTATCAAAGTTCTATTTAGATAACATTAGGAGTTAGAGTATTGTTAAATAAATGTCCATAAATTAATTTATGGTAATATTGAAATGATATAGCATTTACAGATTACCATGTTGCTTCACCTAAGATATTTTTGTGTTCATAATGGTTTTCCACAGAGGAAATTGGGAAACTATGTTGGGACGACAACATGAGGAAGAAAACCTTCCAAATCAGAAAGCTGAGATGGTTCGAATCGGAACTGAACAGTTTGTTGCAGTGATGGCACAATTGACTCAGGCTATAAATTGTGGTGGTATCCATGTACGAGATCAGCCAGATAAACCACAGAGGAAAATATCTGCAATGGAAACGATCACGAGGCAATATCCCCCATCATTCAGAGGATCATCTGACCCAGTTCCATCAAAAAGGTGGATTAAAGCACTGGAGATGATTTTAGATGCCATGGGTTGTTCAGTACATAAAATGTTTAGTCTTGGTGTTTACCATTTTGAAGGTGAAGCTGATTAGTGGTGGTCGATGGTTAAAAATATTGGGGGTAGTGAAGAGATTGATGCTCTTGATTGGGATGAATTCAAATATATGTTTATTGAGAAACATTTTCCTAAGATGGTTCTTCTTAGGATGGAAAAACAATTCCTAGAATTGAGGTAGGAGGATGACTCAGTGGCTCCTTATGAAGCAATGTTCACTCGACTGGCATGGTATGCACCAAATTTCATCTGAGACCTTGATAATAAGATAAATCAATTTTACTCAATATTAAAGCCATGATATCGATGATCATTATCCTCTAGTGAGCTCTGAAGTTATTAAAAACTTGTTCGATGTGTGGAGAAGATAGAAATGGAGTTTGCCGAAGATCAAGTGTTATTTGAAAAACAACAGAATAATAGGTCTTGTTGGATGGAAGAGGGGAGGAATTCATCAAATAAGCATGGAGGTAAGAAAACTACATATCCATACGGTGAGAAGTGGGGTAAAAACCATCCCAAATACTATTTATCAATGTTTGGAATGTTCTTCTGGTGTGGTAAGTCTGGTCATATTTCTCGTAACTGTAAAGAAGATGATAAAAAAATGTAAAGCCATCGGTAAGATGTTTTAAGAGTAATGAAATGGGTCATTATGAAAAATGAGTGTCTAGAAAAGAACTCAACTGAGAGAATCCAGCCAGACTAAAAGAAGAACGGGGTGGTGAAATCCTTTGCAACTACTTCAGTGGATGTTGGGACATCAAATGTAGTAGTATCTGGTATACTGTTTGTTTTTTCAGATTATGCCAATGTGTTGTTTGATTTAGGGTCTACACACTCTTTCATTTCTGAGAAGTATTCTAGTAAATTGGGAATTCCATCTCATGATATGAAAGCTGAACATATGGTAAAAACAACTAGAAGAAATGTTAAGTCAAAACGAAATTATAAGAAACTTTATGTTCTTGTGTGTGGAAAGAACTTACCTGCAAACATTATTGTATTGCCTCTAGTAGTGTTTGATGTTATTTTTGGAATGTATTGGCTTTATGGTCATCATGCTAATATTGATTGAATATATTAAGTGGTTTCTTTTCAGAAATATTTGCATCTTGTGTACAAGAATGAACCCTTTATTTTGATAACATATTAGGAAGCTGAGAAACTAGTAAAATATTGAAATGAATGTTACCTTGCACATATTTTTTAAAATAAATTAACTGTTTAGATTAATGATGTTCTAGGGGTAATTGTGTACCTTGATGTTTTTCCTTATTAGTGCCCTGGAATTATAATTGTTCGGGAAGTTGAATTTATTTTTGACTTATTTCCTGATGCAAGGAAAATTTCAAAACCCCATTAACGAATGGATCAAATTGAACTATTAGAGTTAAATAAGCAATTGCGGGAGTTATTAGATAAAGGTTTCATTTGACCTAGCACATCACCATGGGGTGCTACTATTTTTTTTGTTAAAAATAATGATGAATAAATGTGACGTTGAATTGATTATAGAGAATTGAATAACATCACTATTAATAACAAGTATCATTTTTCTCATATTGATGATTTGTTTGATCAGCTCTAGGGAGCACAATATTTTTCGAAGATTGGTTTTACTTCGGGGTACCATCAGTTGAATGTAAAGTAAGCTGATATTATGAAGACCACATTTCATACCAGATATGGCCATTATGAACATGTAGTTATGCCTTTTTTTAACCAATGAACCTGTTGTATTCATGGATATTATGAATAGAATTATTCGGGAGTTCTTGGTTATTTTTGTGTTTGTGTTCATTGATGATATTTTGATTTATTCCAAAAGTAAGGAAGAACCTTAAATTCATTAAAGGGTTGTCTTAAAAACCATAAAAGAAAAGAAACTATTTGGGAAATTCAGAAATAGTGAGTATTGGTTACAACAAATTTTTTTCCTTGTTCAAATTGTTTCAAAAAATGGCATAATTTTTGATCCTACAAAAACAAAAAAAATTTAAGAATGGTCAAGACCCATAAATATATCTAAGATTCATATTTTTCTTGGTTTGATAGGTTATTACCAGAGGTATGTTTAATATTTTTCATGGTTATCTAGTCCAATGACTATGTTAACTCGAAAAATAGTTATGTTCATTTTGACAAAAGATTGTGATGATTGTTTTCAGGAATTGAAAAGAAGATTGTTGAATGATTCAGTTTTAGCACTGCCTTCCAGAAATGGTGTTTTTGTTATCTACAGTGATTCTTCGTTGAAAGGACTTGGTTGATTCCTTATGCATATTGATCTAGTAATTTCTTATACTTCACATAAGTTGAAACCCCATGAGTTAAATTACCCTACACATGTTTTGAAATCTGCTGATGTTGTTTTTTTCTTTAAAATTTTGGAGGAGTCATTTTTATGGAGTGAAGTGTGAAATATATACTGATCATAAAAGTTTGAAGTATATACTCACTAAAAAATAATTGAACATGAGACATAGGAGATGTTTGAAATTAATCAAGGATTATGATTGCATGATCCATTACCATCCAGGACAATCAAATAAAGTGATTGATGCTTTGGGTCGAAAAAGTATTGCTTCATTAACTACGTTACGTTTGATATAATATCTCTTGGTTTTTGATTTGATGAACTTTGGAATATAAGTTGTTGGTGTATTAAATTCTTCTTTATTGTATCTAGTGTTATTGATATCGTCTCTATCAGATAGAATAAATCAAGCACAAAAAGAAGATAGTGAGTTATAGAAAAAGGTTGAGTTGGTTTAGAAGGGAATGTTTAGTAAATTTAACATTGATAAAGATTTTTATTTGAGGTTTGCGAAGATATTATGTGTGCCTTGTAATTCACAGTTGAAGAATGAGTTGTTATGTGAAGCTCATAGATCCACATTTTTAGTTTATCCTGTTAGTACTATGATGTACAAAGATCTTCATAAGTATTAATAGCGGGATTGAATGAAAATAGATATTGTTGTTTTTACTGTGAAGTGTTTGACTTGTTAGCAGGCTAAAGCTGAGAGTTAGTTACTGAAATGAATTCTTCAACATTTATGAGTTCCAGAGCGGAAATGGGAAAATATATCAATGGAATTTATTGTGGGATTACTAAAGACATCTCGTGGTAATAATGCAAGATGAGTTATTGTTGATTTATTGACTAAATCTTCTCATTTATTTCCTATTCGAGATACTTTTCCTCTAGATCAAATTTCTTGGTGGTATGTTAAATAGATAGTCAGGTTACATGGAGTTCCTATATCTATTGTATCTGATCGTGATCCCTGGTTTACTTATAACATTTGGAAAGGCCTTCAGAAGTCGTTGGGTATAGAATAAAATTTTAGTACAGCTTTCCATCCACATTCAGATGGGAAATCATAACGAACAATTCAGACCTTGGAGGATATTCTATGTGTTTCTTCACTGTAATACCATGTAATTTGGGACAAACATTTTTCTTTGGTTGAATATTCTAATAATAACAGTTTTCATTAAAATATACAGATGGCTCCATTTGGGGCGTTACATGGAAAGCATTGTCGAACACCATCTTTTTGGGATGAAGTAGGTGAATGGAAGCTTATGGGACCAGAATTGGTAGAAGAAATGGAAGATAATGTTCAGTTGATTCAGAAAAACATTAGAACAACTCAGAGCAGAAAGAAAATTTATGCAGATAATTGGGGGATGGATTTTTCTTTTGAGGTAGGTGATCATGTCTTTGTGAATGTTTCTCCATTGAAATGTGTGATGTGTTTTTGGTAAGAATGGAATGTTGAGTCCGAGGTTCATTGGACCTTATGAAATTCTGGAAAAGATGGATTAGTGGCGTACAAATTGCCTTTAAATCCTTGTTTGTCCCAGGTACACAATGTTTTTCATGGTTCGATGTTGAGAAATATATTCCATATCCATATCATGTTTTTATCCCATGGGTAGTTCAGTTGAAAGAGAATCTCTCTTATGAAGAACAACCAGTTCAGATTCTTGACCAGAGAGAGCAAGTCATGCTGAATAAGGTAATTCACCAGGTAATGGTTTTGTGAAAAAACCATATGATTTAAGAGAAGCCATCAGAATCTGAAAATTCTATGAGGGATAAATACCCCCACATATTTTGATATGTAAAATTGCAAGGATCCAATTCCCAAAAGGGGGAAGGATGTAACATTCCATGTAAATATAGAATAAGTCATATATCATATATATTAATATTTGTGAACTAAATATTAATTTTAATTTAAAGGGGTTTCTATGTTCGATAGCATAACCGATACACAACAACGAGTTTCTTTGAAATCTTATGTTGCATACAAATAATATAATATTATTATTTTAAATTATAGTTAAATCCTAGACATTTTATTTATAGGAATGAAAACAACTAACTACAATACGATTATACATGAATGTTAATTGTATTTACATTTATCCAATAAAAGTTAGAGGCTTAAAATATGAATGAATCTAATTTTAAGCATAATTTATATTAAAAGGTAGATTTACCACCTTTTAATGGCGACCCATCTTTAAACATTGTTTTGATCACATTAATACATTCTAACTGACCAAATAAAATCCTTCTTTTGAATGGGGACATCAAAATTTACTTTTTGTAAATTTTTGGGATTTTTCCGATAAAATTCATTTTTAATGAATAGTGAAAATATTGTATTTTAATTCAAAAGTGCATTTTAGCCTAATTTATTTATATGGTTAGTCTATCATTTTAATTGGTTTTCATTTATAATTAGAATATATTTTTACCGTTTAATCCAATGTTGGTCATTGGAATTATTTTCATTTTGAAATTGGACATAAACAAGTGTCAATCTTTTGATAGTTACTGTTTCTTAAAAACACGCTATTTGTTTTAACAACGAGAATTAATTTTAGATTAATTAAGGCCACTTCAATGTTTTTAATTTGAAAAAATAGACTTCATTTTTGAATTTGTAATATCAAATATTGATTAGGATGAATTTTTGGGTTTTTTTATGAAAAAAATTAATTTTTGATGAATAGTGAAACCACTTAGTAGTAGTTAAAAATGTTTTTTTTCATTTTAATGAAATTTTATCACTTTTGTGAATTAAATTTCAAAAATCAGACATACATGGTTGTTATCAAGAAATAAAATGTGGTTCAACAAAATGAAAATATTTTTTTGATGAATAGTAACTTTTGACTTTTATTTATCATGGTTAAAGGTAATTAGGGTAATTTCAAGGTAAAAAGAATATTTTAATAATTTAAATTTAGCTTAACACTTTTCTTAACCTTATTGGATGAGTAATGTCTGACAATAGGAATCTTGGGTTCTATTTTAGGACCCCATGGAGCCACTTAAGAATGAAAATGACACTTTAGATTAATTAATATAATGTAATGGAAAAAATGACATAAAAAAATATCTTTTAGTAAATTAATTTTTATATAGTGTTATATAAGTAATAATTTTTAATATAAATATTAATTGGAAATCTAAAAATATTTACTACATCATGGTAATTTTTTTATAATTTTTAGACAACAAATAAATTAAATTATTCATGACACAATAATGATGCAGTATTTACCTAATTAATAAATTATTTTAATAAGTAAGATTATAATGATTATAATATTATCCAAAACATGTCCAATTCTGATTGGATGATTTTATTTCGAATATGAGTCATCTTATTTTAAACTTTAATGATTTATGGATCTTTTGATATCGAATATATGTTTATAATAAAATAATGTTTTCACACGTTCCTAAAAAGCCCCTCCTCTCCCATAAAAAAAGAGAATACTTTTAACCAATTCCACACACCTCTCAAGCCTTTTGGATCGACAAACCTCTTCCCAATTAAGCTCCCTACATCCCAATTCTCCTCCTAGAAGCCTTATCCTAGGTAGAAGGCACTTCAAGAAGTCCTTTTTGTTCAAACCAAAGGAAGTTACCCAAATTAAATGTAATGGTTTCTCTTAACTTGTTTTCTTTTATTTTACTTCTACAACCACATAAACTATTTTTATTCTTTTATTTTATAATAAAAAAAGTATATTCAATATACTAGGATGTTTTTATTAGAATGATTCGAACTAAACATATGAACAACTCCATCTAATGGCTGAAGAACATAATGTTTCTGTGGATGGAAAACTAACACCTCACGAAATGATAATTGTTCGATTATCTCCTACCTCCTCTCATGGTGGCCATTATGATGAAACTGTATTTATATATGATATATATTATGTTTATGTTTTCTTTATTCTTTTTTAATTTTCATTTATATAAGGCCTTTATGGTTTACATTATGGGTAAACGTGATAATTTCATTAGAGGAAGTGTGGACTACCGCCCCCTCAAAGTGATATGACTCATTCATACCATATGTGGTACATATAATGGATATATTTGATGATATTATATATGATAAAATACATGAATTATAATTTTACTATGAATCATTATGTTTTAAAACCATTAAATATGAAATATAAATGGAAGTATTGTTCATGCGTATGTACGACTTACCGTATATATGAACGATGGATTTCATTTCTTACCTATAAATTGTATGTACTATTATAAATACATGTATATCATAGATATATAAGATATATATTATATCCAAGTCATGAATATCATTCTAGATATAATGAAAATTTGACCACATGAACATCATGTAATTATAATATGTCCATTTTTTACTCAAGTACAAAATATCGACAAATTGAACATCATTAACGTAAATGATTACTTAATATTTATAACATGTTAATAGGTGATATAAAAGGAATAATAAACTTGAAAAATGTTATTAAGCATGTAGAAATTAACATTAGTTTATTTTTCAGGAGATTTGAGAATGATCGAGTCATGTCGGAAATGAGGTAATGGACTTCGTCTCAATCATCTTTCATTGAGGCATATTTTCTTTTAATAGACATCTTTCTTTTATACAATGTATAAATACCCATGACTTTTGAAAAGGAATCTTTTTATATGAATCATTTTATTAAAAGACAAAATGAATTTTCTTTTCATGTAAGCGTTGACAACGTCCATTCCACCACCAGGAGTACTATATAATCATTGGCATCCTTAACAAGCCATGATGTTTTTAAAAGAAAATAAATACCATATAGTCTTTTATGTATATTGGTATTGAAAATTAAATTGATAATGGATTTTTTATGTCAATATATTCAAGTTATATATTGTGATTGTAATGTGGAAATGTTTTCATTACTTTATATTTGGTTTATGTCTTATTATTTTATAATGGTACATGGACATTTGACTGGTGGTTACGTGATAAACCAAATGACGGGTTGTGTCGTGAATACTAGGATGGGTGGTTACGTTATAACCTCCAATTAATTGGGTATGTAAGTCAGTCGTATGGCTATTCAATTTAGTGATATGTGTGGAAGTCGAACGTATCATTATTCCATTTAAGAATGATTATATCCCAAGTCACCTTTATGTGTTATGTGTTTTTTATATGGGTAATATTTTTTCTACAAAAGGGTTAGTGGTGATCTTTTATTTAGTGAAGAGTATTTACTACTTCATAAAGGTGAAAAGTATTAATTACATTATTGTATTCATGGTTTACCTATTGTTTTGAAAAAGTAACAGTTTTCCTTCTTTGTGGATCCCCTACTGAGCTTTCTAGGCTCATCCAATGTTTTTGAAATGTTTTTCACAGGATATAATGTGGAATAGGTTCAAGGATGAGATCAAGGAAATATCATTTTATCTTAAACATGAAACTAGAAATGACACTTTTTTATAAGAGTTCATGTTTTGTAAAAAAAATGGAAAATGTGTAGAAGTGTCTACATTGTAATATTTTGAGATGTAATAGTTATGTCCTAATTCTCAAAAACTCTATACCTAAAAAGATCCTCAATGTGAATTATTCATTTAATTCATTATTATGTAAGGTTTAAGGCCTGGTCCTTATAGTAATAGCGGGTTCATTATATGATACTTTTGAAACTAATAGTCCATGAATCATTACAACATCTGAAATAAATATTTTTACATGTCCTCCACTATATTATATTAAATTACGTTCATGAAATGGATTGAGTTTATATTATATTCCACTATCACTCAAATGGAATCTTGTCTTGAAATCATACTTGGTATAGTTGTTATAATATATATAGTTATCTTCACTAATTTTTCATAGGATTCGATAACTAATGTAGCAATCCCAGAAGAAAAATGGTCAACGTTTTATCCTTTATGCATGTGATTTATCACACGAAAAACCTAGAACTATTTTTACATGTATTCCCACCAAAATTTTTATTTCAGATCCTTATACCATTTTTATAGTCCTAAATGGATATCCCTTGTTGAATGTAGTCATTCATGAAAATTTAGTCATCAGAATCAATAGCTATGAAAATTAGAGACTGAAGAACCCACATTGATCCTCTATCAATCATCCATCCATCAATGGTTTACCTGCCATAGAATTTTGACCGAAAAAAATTACATTTAGAATCAGATGTTCATTCCTAGTTCACCTTTTAATTCTAATCTAGATCCAAATAAATAAAAAAAGACACAACAATACATCATTGTCATAATTGAAGGGCATGTCAACTATCACTACCATTATCTTCACTTGACCTAGTGCTTCTCTTTTGAAAATACAACACAACATTCTTTACAATAAATCCACCACCAAAATTATGTAAAATAATAAATAAATCATGTTAATGTCATAAAAAATTAGATAACCCATCTATATAAATTATAATTAATTCAATTCTATTTTTGAGAAAATAAGTTTCCAAATATTATGAACATTAATCACAAAAATTATAATACCAAAGTGGTAATGATGTAAATTCATTACTAGGTTGACTATAATATATTATTCCAATTTATGTATTGGTAAGTTATTATCCTGAAACACTAATTATCATGTAAGTTAAGTAATTAATTGATCTCGTTTCATGAGAAGATAACCCAAACCCATATATCAAAACATCACAATACACACAATCTCATTTTTGTGATTATAGATGTATACATATCATTATTTATGTAAGAAGAACATTATTATCTAAAAACACATATATTATTCATCAATAAATTGCAACAGATGGATTTTTTGATTCAATATTATGATTGGTGAAACTTGTAATGAAAATTCATGAATAAGACATGGTTAATATCCTAAAATACCAAGGAACCACTATATATTCAAGTGATTCATTAGTGGTTTCTAGGTGATAACAATATCAGTTTTTATCCAATTAACAATATTTCATTTAAAAATTTTCTATGTAAATGTACCTATTTAATAATAAATTACTTTCATTTATATTTTGGAATACTGATGATTAAATCATATGATAACCAAAAGTACAGATTGTTTTAATCATGCTATACAATTTTCATAAAATAGACCACTATCTCATCCACAACCCCACCACAAAAAATTAGATATGTCTAAAATATCTAATTGACTAATTTAAATTGTTCTTACAAAACAAATAATTGTATACAAGAAATGTCCATAAACACTCTTAAAATATGTCCTTAGAATAACCTCATTATGAGCCAACAAATTGTAATATAATGAATGTGAATAAATTTTAGAAAACTAGTTGGTTCCCTCTATTGAAAAAATATAATACAAATAAAAGATATTTGATACATATTATTCATTATAAAATGGTTATTTGAATGATATTTTATAAAAATATGAAGATTTAAATATACCTTTTTTACATAAAATGGTGTTTTTAATGGATAAATATTGGGACCAATGAACCCTTTTCATTCTAACACATCCAACAAACCCTTAACAATAATTAATTAGTTTTTTTAATCCAATAAGATTGATGTTACAGTGGATATGTCCTTGGTAAGAGAACAATCTTAATCATCACTGCTCTTGTGGGTGGAAACCAGAGTTGTATTCATGAAAACATTAGGAAACTAATTTATTTGATGGAATCCCCCAACTCTCGATCTTATCCAACAATTTTTAGGTCAATGATGCTAACAATAATTGAATAATTCAAATTATTGTTTCCAAATAACTTTCTCTACATGATTTCACAATTCTGAATCACTTATAAGGTGATGCTCAATTATTTAATTAGGTTTAAAACTAATTATTAGATTAAATTTTTTGATATAATTAATTATCATTGTGAACAAAACCGTACAGAAGAATAGGTTCTAGACATCCATCCCAATAATAGAGGAATCCCAAATCAATTCAGAACCAATAAAATTTTTAGAAAATTATTTCAATATAACATCATAACATTCTAATTGGATATGTGGGGTTTGATGTTTCAAACTAGAAGAGATTATCCTAAAATTAAATCTCATGAGATTAACAACCTTAAATGAAACAAGAAAATGAGACACTCCCTATTAAAAATAGTGTGCATAAGAATAGACTTTAATAAATCATACCACTCACTATCAGGGGAAGAAATTTTCATTCATTGTCATTATATTGGATCCGTAAAATTTCCTAATTATTGTATTTTTTTATTATTTACTCTATTCAGTTGAAACTATTGGAGGAGTTATAATTTTCCTAGAATCTCACTGGGTAGATCAAGTTTTTTTATGATAGAAATTCTGATGTACTTGTCCCATCATTGCATACTATGAATAAGAAGTGTGATATGTGTACCTAAAAATTACCATGGATTACTTCTATAATATAATTTTAGGTATCCATTCTTGTTGAAATTGTGGAATCTCTAAACGTGGTTTCATAAATGTTTTATTGATATGATGTGATAAACTACAATTGAAACCTATATACTTTAATATAGGTCTGTAAAGATGCTATATTTACATGTGTTCTATGGATAAGGTTCCCGACATCCTTGATAAAATGTGTCTATATTCCTCTTCCTCTTTGTCTAAATGTTCCAACTTGTTCTAATGAGGACAACCATGATTCCTCCACTTGGATTTTCATTGGTTTATAATTTTACAATTATCAATTTAATCACAATTAATATAATATTAAAAATATAGGTGACTTATAAAATAAATATTTTATTTTATTTTATTCAATACTAAATGTTTTAAAATTGGGAAAAATTATTTTGACCGTCTTTTGGTTCACCTATGGCTTAGGTGAAACCAGATTCTAAACAAACTATTTCTATATGTTTCTAAATGACCAATCAATTTCTATTGTTTATAACAAAAATTATTACTAATTTATATCAATATATAAAAATTAAATTCAAATAAACTTCAAATTAACTCCATCATGCATATCAAAATAATGTTTTTAGAAGATAAACTTTTCTCATTTCAAATTACTTTTGAAAATTACAATAATATTTTTCTACATCAAAAAAAAATTCAATTGTTTTTATGAATCAACACTTTTTCACCAAATGATAAATTATTTATCAAAAGTAATTATTCACTCTTATTTTTAATTCATTTCTACTGATTCAGTTAATTCTATTTTAATTGAATATATCCAATATGATAATGTTACAACTCATATAAGTATCCCAAAAAACATGTGTACACAATATCAATGGTAAGATGATTTAAATATTAATAGGTTATGTATTACTAATTATTATCTATATAACATGTTATGATTATACTAATCGTTTATACACATCCAACTCATGGAATACAATAGAATTATTTTCATCACTATTACTAAAAAATGATACCATTTATAATATCATTCCCTAAACTATTGGATTGAGAAGAGGATGTGGGTTTAATATCCTTTGATGACATGACCAATTTACCAAGGGATGAAAATAAATTATAAAGTCATTATGAATCATTTGGGGGTATTTTCAACCTGAAAATAAAATAAAAAACCATTATAACAAAATCCAAAATAATAACTATACATGAAGGTTGAGTAATAAATCAATCCAAAATAAAATAATATTAAAACAAACTATATCATAGTAAAATTGTGATACCGTAACAAAAAAAAACTCAACAAAAATAAATAAATCAACAGTGAAACTCTCAAAATACTCCATGATATATCTCCTCTAGCATTTATAGCGGTAACCTAATGATTCACTAAAGAAATTAGATACCATTCATTTAACAATGAAAAAATATTAAATACCAACAAATGCATGAATGTTCCCAAGAAGTTGGTTACTATAAAATATAGTTGGTTTTCCCCTATGACATCCCAGTAAATTATAATATGATTGAATATGTTATCATAATTTATATAAAATAATATATATAAAAATATATAAAATATATTATACTATTGAAAAATAAATCATAACTAAGAAATTTTCCATTGAATGAAACAAATTGAGTATATAGAGCCATTTCTCAATATAACATTTTTTTTCATACCCATTCAAAATATCAACAATTAAACACATGCATAACAAGGGGTTAGTTACATATTCATGATTTGTCTTTATTCGGTCTACCAATTCATCACAAGGTATCCAATCACTAGATCCATTAATATTTTGTCCCTAAGAACCATGTTCTATTTCAATCAGTCCTTATATGCAACATGAACAATCTCTTTTAGGTATACCCAAAAACAAGTCGAAATCCCCATTCTACAACGAAATTAATTCATTAAAATATTTTAATGAAAAATTTTCTACTTACGAACCAAAACATATTTTTAAAACAATCATTTTAAAATCATTATATAAATAAACATCTATAATAAAACAAAAAAAAATCCCATCATTCCACATAACATTAACTATTTTGGTTTTCCATATATGATCAATCATAAATTTAACAATTAATTTAAACCAATTAAATAAAATTGAATATATGTAATCATGTTCTATTAAGCTGGAATTTATACTGAACCCACATGCATCTCAAACATAGGAAAAAATAAAGAATGATCTTAAAAAATAAAAAACACATCTTATAATTTCAGGATTAGTCCATGTATCATTTTTTCCTTCAATAAAAAAAATTATATCAAAATTATTGGAATCAAAAATCATTTATTTATTCTCAATGGATTAAATATATAATTATAAATGTGATGATAATAATAAATACGAGGAAATCTAATAATAACGATCCCTTACCACAAAACATGCCCTCCAACCTACCTAGAATCAACTCAGAATCAATCTCAGATCAAGTAGAATGGCCACTAAAGCCTATGGATTATTTGGAATTTGGTTTAGGGATTCTTAAGAAGAATAATGTTTCTTATATAGTGGTTAGGATTTTATCCACAAATTTTGAATCAAAATTTTACCAATGAAAGGTTATGGTGCATGATTATCAATAACAATAACTAATAATTCACAATCCATTTCCACCAATTTCTCCTCATAATGATGGACCACATGGTTAGAAAAATAATGGGACAATCATTCTAAAACCATATGTCCAATATTTCGATTTTTCACTTCAGTGGAAAAATATTTTTTTTATTTCACCTCAATATGTGCCTACCTAGTGAACATTGATTTGTTTTCCATGTTTCCTAGGATATTTTACATGGTTTCTAAAAACCATGGGACAATTTTTAATTCCTTGAATACATCTAAAAAATACCAAATCTCGTACAAGGCTCCTAAACACATGACCAAAACATTTCATATACATAATATACATGATGTAAGTCAAATGTAGCAAAAGTTAAGGGTTTTATAAACTAATTAGGATCATAGAATTATATATAATCCTAAATGATAATTTTATAGTTTTTTAAGAAAAAACATGGTACCCGAGAGCTATAGTGTATGTTGTGGTGGTTCATTGTGTAATTTGGGAGAAGTTACAAACTTGGATTTCATACTGTTACTAATCAATGGTTTTGGGGGATGGGCGGGGTGCACCATGACCATACCAACCTCAAAATAGTGGTAGTGGATTCCATGGTAAGGAAAATCTCATAGAATCTAATAACATGATTATTTGAAAATGGCCATTATATATAGTGTTAAATAACAACACACCCATAACATTGAAATTGTAGTGGTCATGGAGAGAGGAAGGTTATCTTTGATATGGATGAAACAACATACCTTCTTCTTGAAAGGTGAAAAAATCATGCTGTAAAATTTTATATATTAAATGTGGGGTATTTAATGTAGTTTTTAATTAATTCATACAGATATTATTAAATCCATCTATTATATTTACATTTCCCTTTATTTCTAAGTGTTTTAATATTCTTTTATGGAAATTATTTATATTGGATTGTTATATGAATTTATAGGCTAATGTGATTAATTATCCATAGTTATAGTTATATATTCCTTATATAAAATAATCCTATGAAGGTGGAGACTTTTCTAGGTTAACTAAAATTTATGTAGGTAGACATATCTCATATTTTATTCATATAAGTGTGATTAAATATCCCTTTCAAAAACCATAATTTATTTCTACCATCATTGGTGTTTGATTATGTGTATGGGTTTACTATATTTATTTTCATTAGAATTAATTATTTTTATTGTGATACCATATAAGTATATAATAGAATCAGTTATAAGAACTCTCGGTGTCATAATATGTTCATGTTAGTGTGAAAATTTTCCACGACAGATGACGTTCTTGAAAAACCATGAAATTTACGTTAAGTGGTATAAGGTAAATGTATTAAATGTTTCATTTAAACAACATTGTTTATATTTATGAAATAAAAAACTAAAAACTAAATATTAATTTTTGGATTTATAGTTAACATTTTAATATTTTAATATTTATTTTTCTATCTCATTTGGGATTCATTTATTATTTTGGATAATTTTTTACACTCCATCATTATTCATATTTATTAAAAATGGCCAAATTATATTGGATTCTATTTTATATAATCTTTTGTATATTATTCTATTATTAAATCATTCAACATTTGTTCGCAGTTCTTTTTTGGATAGTGATGTGAATGTATAGGGAAAAAGTTTTGATATATTATTTTTTTTATATGTCATGATTGTGAAGGTTCAATATTAGGATAACATGAAATATGGAGGAATGAATGTTATATTGAAAATTAGATTGTGGTATATGGGATATTATTTTTTCAAGGTATTTTGTATGGATTTATTAATCTAGAGGGGTGATGATGATTAATCTAACATTTTCCACATAATCCATTAGAGCATCATGTGATACTCATGGTGGTTGAAGAGTTGATAGTGTTGTAGGTCTATAAATATAAAATATTTAGAGATTCTATGGGAATATATTTTACTAAATGTGAAATTTTGAGGAATCTACATCATTTAAAAACCACCTTAATTAGTAAATAAATTTTTGATTAGAATGTATCATAAGACTACATACATTTTTTTTATTTTGTGTCACTACTTTACAAGATTCAGTATTTTGGGGTGTGTGTAACCTCAATCCATTTTTACCTGAAAATGTTTCCTCATTTCCATTCCCATGATGGTATAATGTGGAATCAAATAATATGTATATGTTGAGAAATTCCCTATGTGGGATTGTACAAAATAGATTTTGGAATCTTATAGTGTGGTCAAGACATTTTACTCTATCTTTATCTCTCTAGGTTTTGTCAGGTATCCTGTGACTAGAATCTAGGGTGAATAACACCCTTAATAGTAGGTTATACAAGTAAGGGAACAGAATAACGTACAGTCCATTGATATATGGTGCCCCAAGACATTTAATTTTTTTTACAATAATTATTTAACATAAATTTCTATTAATGGAACTGAAGAATCATAATGTCCTGGTGTATTTAGAATATTTGTTTTATAATACATCAAATGAATCTATAACATAAAAACCATAATTTATTCTACAAACTTATATCTTATAAACTATTTCAACTCATATATAATCATAAGAGAACTTTTGAAATACATGAATGCATTGGGAGTGCTAAAATCACATACTGGAAATAAGCATGATGACGAAGAAAATGATGTCACTCAATGATATGAAACGATATCACAAAAGATATTTCATATGTGTAATAAAATGGAAGCATAAAAAAAGTTCATGGTATATATTGGTAATGAAAACATTTAAAATGTAAAATTATATAATAAATGAAATAAATATAAGTCGAGGATAACATTCAATAAAACACCACCTTGGCTTCATATTCCCATAATAGATTATATTCTCTCCAAAATCATATACATAAAATCTCATGAGACTAAAAAAATTTCCATTACATTATTAGGATATATATATTTATTTATTCCCATTGAGAACATTAATTTCATGTATCATATGTGTTAAATATGTGTATATAAATCATGAGGATTAAATGAAAAAATTACACATTAAAAAAACTAGATTTCGTAAACTTATCTCAAAACATAATCATTAGATATGTAATTGTTAGAAAAACTGAGGGATGAAAATAAAGAAAGCATTATATCATAAATATATGAGATAATAGTATTGTAATTCATGTCATAGTCATATAAATATAATTTATAAAAATTCCATAACATTTATGAGAGATAATGTGAGTTAGAAATGGAATGAAAATAATCAAATGAAAGTGGTTGTTTAGAAAGATCTATTTCCTTAGCCCTGATTTTAAAGATGTATTAATTATATTCCTGAATAGTGAACTAATTTTAATAATTTAAATTATGCATAAACATTTTAATGTTTATTATCATTATTTTTATTTTTCTACCACTCCATATTCAAAGACTTTACAAATTAATTTCAAGTCAAATGTTTTTAAAATAATTGAATGATATTTCCAAAAAATCATATATATGTTGAATAAGGTCAAAGATATAATAATTTAAATCACCAATATAATATTAACAAAAATATAATTTTTACTTTTATACATAAATATCACTTTTGAAACAATCCTTGTCATATGGTTCTGATAAATTAATTATGTCACAATCATCGAGATGGTAGGCCATACATACCCATGGGTAACATTTCATATTTTCAATGATTATGATAAATAGAAGGTAATTTTTATTTTATAATTCTTCCATTATAATTATAAAATAAATATATTACTATTTATTTAAATAAAATTACACATACAATCCATGAGATGCATTAATAAAAAATATTAACATCTCTTCACGAGGAGGTAGTTCACCATATACACGAATAAAGTCATACTTTATTAAAAAAGTGCAGAGGTATGAAATAATATGATATAATACACCACTAAAATGAATAATATATAATTAATATAATAGAAAAACATTAAATAAATCCAAATTTCTTTCCACATAATTCATATGTGAAAAATGATTCAAATTTCATTGGGATGATGTTTTCTGCTATACACATGAATGGCATAATCATATACCCAATTGAATGGAATAAAAGATGGTATATATGATATTAAGTTTCTATATTTATAATTATATTATAATTATAAAATATAATTATTATTTAAAAAATTATAACTATTTTTGTTAAACGGTATTTAAAAATGATAATGTTAGTTTGTTATGAGGTACACTTTTGTTCACATAGTCGATAATTTCATTTCCCTTTTAATGGAGCATAATTTTGTTTAATGTCATGGACATAACATATAAAAACCCAATTATATTTATTTTATAATTTTCATTATATAATCTTGGATTTATAATATCTTGATGATGATAGATGAATAAAATAAATAAAATGGTCTTTTACGGATGATACCTCCTTTTTGGAGAACTTTTTTATGTTTCTACAAAAATCCTGTCATGGTATGAATAATGATCATAAATAGTATTTTTGTATTAATTAATTGATTTATGTTATTTTTTGGTATTAGAAAGAAAATGTTTTTGGAGGAGTGGAATGGATAGGAATGCGGTCATTTTTTATAAATGGGGGTGACAAAACAAATTTAATTCTTGAAAATAATGATTTCAACACATGTTTTAATGATTCCAAAAACATCCAAAATGAATGTTTGATAATATTTAAATATATAATTTAGATATAAGACCATATAATTTCTTTTTTAACTCTTATCTTTTAGTTTAACAACAGGTAAAACAATTTTTACATTAACCGTGATATATAATTTTAATTGTCTTAAATATTCATTATTATAAGAATTAATGATTACCAAATTATATTATAAATATTATTATCATTAAAATTATTATATCCATTAATCCATTTTCATATAATTTAAGTGGATGGATTTAATTTACATACAAAATTGTAAATGTTCTTTAAAAATGGGGTTTCAAGAAATTCTTTTTTAAGGATGAGTTGATAATATGTTACCTATATGAAAAGTAATACTAATTTAATGAAATTGTAATAATATATATAGATTAGTTTGAAATAAATTTCATTTAAATATTTTCTTACTATTGTTTTTTTAATTATCTAAGTTGATAAAAATTATGTAATTTAAAAAAGCATTTAGAAATTATTAGTTTTAATTTCTAAAAATAAAATTATAATAAAATAAAAAATTAATTTAATTTATCTATAATCTAATGGTTTAAATATAATTGAGGAATATTTATCATAGTAAAATAGAAGTATTAATATCAAACATAATTATTTTTTAAAATTATAGTTTTATAGAAAATTTTATTTTTCACTATTCGATGAAAAATAATTCTTTGATGGAAATTATCAAAATTACTCACTCTAACAGTATGAATAATATTTTAAAAAAATAATTTAATTTTATAAAATAACATCATAGGGTCCAACTATTATTTATCATAATTTATCAAAAAAAGTAAAAAATATTTTTTGAACTATATGATTTCAAAACAATTTAGGTTTATTCATAACATTCTATAAATACTTTAAAATTGGGTCTTAAAATTATATAAATTTAATAAATTAGTTAATACAATTAATTACTTCCAATTTAATTGATAGGTTATAATAGTAACATTTAAATAATCATGGTTTGTTTGGGTTCTATGTTGCTTGTCACTAACAATATCAAAAATATATTTTCATTTTTAAATATCACGATGTAATAAGGAATGAAAACCTATGGTGTTATTTTTTATTATCACTTCTATATCTATTAGACATATTGGCGGAGTTAGTTCTCTATATGATAATTACATTAGATATTATATAAGAATCCTAATAATAGTAGTGAGGAAAGATATCACCTTATGAATTGGTGTATTAAAATGAGAAGATGTATATTGTTACATGTCATCCTCTTTTTAATTGGATATATAGTGGGATCGATCTATATTTGTTAATTGTTTTTGTAATTTCATGGTGTTTGAAATGGTTTGTGTATACTAAAATAGTCAAGAGCGCTGCTCACATGTGTCATGTAAATATACACCAAAATCCATTGGAAATGGTCCTTGGTGAACTAGAAGAAGGTGTCGTCTAGTTATGCTAGGATGATTGCATTTGGATTCCAATGTCACAGTTGGGGAGTATTTTTCTTTTACAATAAGGCTGTAGTTTTACTTTTTTAGTGTCTTCTAATTTGAATTTTTATCATCTAATTATATAATTAATCACACTATGATGTTCAAGTATATTTTATTACTTTAATTATAGTACCAGTGTGTTTCTATTCGAGATCAAATATGTTTTTAGAGATGTGTGTGTGTATTTACCTATAATTTAGGATAAGAGTACAGATTATCCTGAAATGCCTACTCAACACATCTCCCTATCCCGTTTCTTATTAGAGGTGATATTGGTGGTTCACAGTCTAATTAAATCCATAATGGTGGTCCCAGTGGTGATAGGTTTATATATATTGGTATCATGTCCTATGTTGTATTTTGAATTTTTTTAGATATTCTAATTTGCATGTGGTGGTTCTGGAAGTTGGGTAGTAGTGTTACATTGTATCAAGATTTTCTAATTGTATATGGAACTTCATAATGGTGATATAAATGATGTATCCATTCCCATGGAATATGATAACAAATTTTTCGAATCAATACATTTATGAATTAGTTGAATAAAAAACATAGTTATATGCATAAAATCGTAATGGGTTGTGGATTCTTTTTTCATTATGATTCACCTCCCCAGTTAATCTAATCTTACAATGGTGTGTCGTTAATAATGTAATATAATAGAAAAATATATTACAACATGGATAAATGAAATAGGTTAATGATTAAGAACCATTTAGTGGAATTCCATCTTTCAAGGAACATGTATAAGAAGTAAATCATCCATATAGAATATTGATATTACCTCCACCACTTGAGTATCCCATTATTATTAAAGAAATGAAATTTGGAATGCATGGGAAAGGTGGGAATTATCAATTCTATATATAGATATTTTTTATTATTCAATGTGATCTATACAACAATTGATATAATAAATACTGTATGTAGGAGATTGATTTTTCAATATTGTGAGGTACCATCTTCGGTAGGAGGTGGTATTGAGGTGGATCCTTCCCCATAAACCATTAAAGAAATGGTGGAGCTAGATAATACATAATAATGATGATTAAATCATCATATAAAAATATTTATGCATGTTTTAATGTATAATTTTTTCCATTGATATTACTATATGTGTATATCATGGATCATTTGGTGTTGTAGTAGGGAAACATGAAAATTTCAAATTATATATCTATATTCAGTAAACTTTAATGTTATTCCCTCTGTGTTGTTCATTATGGATAATTTCTAGCAATTATATTTCATCATATCCTTATCTTTTATATCAAATATCAAGTGGTATTTAAGATCATTCCATAAAATATTGGTGTTCTAGTTAATTCAAATGTTGATTTGAAATCTATGAGGCTAGTCACTGATTAATGTTTTAGAAATTTTGTACTATATATTAGAGACCCCAATAGCTATTAAATTATTATAGACACATGGAATGAGGATTTAATTAAGCTTCGGGGCATGATGAGGATAGATTTCCACTTCATCCATTGGGAAGGGAGATCAATGGTGATCTGGACACATAAATTTCTAATTCAATGCAATCGGTAGGTACTCTAGAGATACTGCATATTGTTCTAATTCAATATATCTCTTTGGAAGCTAGCTTGGAATTTCCTAGCATGACTGTGTCACCTTGGGAAGAGGAGATAATATTTGAGGCCGCATATGTCATCCCTTCTGTTCTACATAGGGCACTTCTACCTCCATCTCAATGTTTTCAAACATCCACCATTTTTTGTCCATGTTCTCTAAGGTGATCCTTGTTGAACAAATATGAATTTCTCAATGTTAATCCCAAATGGGCTCAGGGGAATGTTCTTTCAGAAGGGATGGAGATAGAGATGAGTGTGTCCAGGAGCCCACCTTCTAGGTTGGTGTTGTTCTCTTTAGTGTTGGAGTATTTGGATCATTACTAGTCTTCAGCTACGTCTTTTAATATACTATCTTTGATTGAGGAGCCAGATACCCCTCTTAAGATAATGATATATACGTCAAAGAACTTGGCATATCTAGATGGACTATTCAGGCTGACTACTAGATCCATGTCCATTAAATATGGTAAAATTATCATGGCTCCATAAATAAGTACCCCTAGCTATAAGGAAAAGATATATTCATTTTAATGTTGTCTTTGATTTTTTTGAATACTAGTGGTCTGGGGTCACATGATAAGGATTCCTTAATGGACTTTGATGTCAGGAAATATAATTGATCACTAGTTTTTATTTTGGAACCAAAATACGAATCAACCAAGATCGCTCTATTTTATAATAAAATGGGGATTGTACTTTTTAGTCTTTCTTACCCTGACAACAAAAACATCTACAATTACTGGAAAAAAGATGTGCATTTGGTGGTATTCTGTTATTTGGAGCTATGTTTAACGGTTAGGATATCTATGAAGGGAATGATGATTCTATTTTCATTCATTTATTCCAGTAGTGATGTGCGATGTAGAAGGTCCATAGGGGTTATTTGGTTTCCTTTGAATCTCATTTACTTCCCTAGTTTTTAGTTGGAAATTTCAACATGATTGTGTATGATGTCGAAATAATGAGGAAATTTTTAGTGCTAACACTGGTATGTAATATTTATGAAGATTCATCGCTAGTATGGGGCTGATGGAATTTGGTTTTTAAGGGACACAAATACACATTGTGAAATAATTTTAATGGCAACAGTCGCATTGGGAGAATTCTTGACTGGTTTTTTCCAACTTACAGTGTTTAACCTATTTTTTGAATGTTTCATTATTTCATTTGTATCATTTTCTTTTGGATCATGCTCCATTTTTTGGGGATTTGAAAAGAGGTGATTCAGATAATTGACCATTTTTTTACTCCTCGAATTGGCACCAGGTAGATGGATTTTTACAAATTTTGATATTTTCATGGGAGAATGAAGAGATCAGGAGAGCATGTGTTACTCTTTCACGGTGACTTAGGCATCTTAAGCTGGAAATAAATGGATGATTAATGAATAATATTTTTGGTGATGTAATGGTAGAATATTTACAGTAGAAGACTGATCTAATAGAAGATCATAATTATATATATTATTATGCGGGTAAATTCTTGATTCATTGTGATAAGCACAGTCTTCTGACGACTAGTTTGTTCGATAATGAGAGGGAATTCAATCATAGGTCAAAAATTGATGGCTTAAGGAAGGTAAAAACATTAATTCACACTTCTATTCCTATTTAATGAAAAGAAAAAATGTTTATAATCTATATTAGGATGGATGATGGTTCCTATACACTTGATGTAAATGTGGCAGGGAGTTTGGGTTTGCAACATTTATAGAGTTTACATGTAGGGGAGGCTTCTGTTAAAAAAAGGTTTATCGGAGGAGGAAGTGGTCTTTATGGGGAGATTACAGATACTATTAGTAGAGGAAGATAACATAGTTCTACTAGCTAATCCCTCTGATGTTGATATTTGGGGTGTTGTTCACATCATGGATTGTGAAAGAACACCAGGACCAGATGGTTTTCCGGATGATTTCTATGGGAAAGCTAGGGATTTTGTGGGGAATCATATCATTGAGGTGATTCATGATTTATTGGGGGTGGTTCTATCAGTTGATGTTTTTGGTCCTCCAGTGTGGTCTTTATCCCAAAAGTGAAGGATATGTCAACTATTAATCATTATAGTCATATTTTATTATTAAAATTTTCCTACAAAATTCTGGCTAGTTTGATTTCTAAGAGGTAGAATGAGGTGATTCCCAATATTGTGTCTTAAAAATAACATGGTTTTGTCAGTGGGAGAAGTATTCATGGTGTGATTGTAATTTCAAAGCATCTAGTAGAGGGGATTAAGAAAAAATTTATTGGTTCTAATTTAATTATTCAAGTATAAATGTATCATGCATCTGATAAATTGGAATGATGCTTTGTTATTCAATCCATCAGATTTATGGGCTTTCAGGAGTGGGTCATTGATATATTCTTTAGATGATATTCCTTTATAAGTTTATCTATTTCACCATTGTTAAGAGGGTATGGATTCATTAAGATAATGTGGGGTTTCATGTAAGGGGGACCTTTGTCTACTTCATTTTTAATTTTATCCCATGATTCTTTATCTAGAAACATTTATAGAGGCATGGGTGAAAAAAGAATCCTCGTGTATAAGTAGACTTGGGTAGGATGTATTTTCCATCTCATGTTTTTGGATGTCATTCTTGTCATTATTAACGGCATGTGGAATTCTCTAATTATCTTCCTGAAGATCATGAAGGTTTATAATGATTTAAGCGACTAAAGAGTAAAGGTAAGGAAGAGCTATATTTTTTCTTCCAAAATGTGTTTTGTTCAACGAAGCATGGTCATTCTAGAAACTCTTGGAATTTAGAGGAAATAGTTTCTTATGATCTACCGTGAAGCACCAATTTTCATTGTCTTGATAAAAAAGTCTTTCTTTGAGGATTTTATGAAAATTATTTGGGGAGAATTTTTAACTGGAATAGCATATTTTTGTCATTCAGTGTTCTGGTCAATTTGATCAATAATGTATTGTCATCTATTCCAATGTACATTCTCTCTACCATCACTCTTCCTAAAGGGACCATCGATAAGATGCATAAGATCATGGATAGTTTCTTATGGGAGGCAAATTACCTTGGACGATGAAATTGGGATTCCTATAATTGTATCAGTAAACCAGTGGTGGATGGGGGTATTGGACTTATGGACATCAATGAGGCCAAGAAATTCATTCAAGCACGAATTTCTTGGGACTTCAACATCGAAGAATCCATATGGTTCAACTTATATAGAAATTATTATGGAAGGAGATTTGATTATTTTATAAATCATCATGGAATGCTTTTGAAGTATGATAGATGTATTCTCCATCATTTAGAAGTACATAAAGATGCTACTCAAAGGGTTATTGGGAGAGGAACACATAATTTTTGGAAATATAACATGGTGGGAGAGAGATTATTTTTTCAGGGATCTCTGGGACATTACATGTCTGTTAGAGAGGAAAGTTTTTATCCTTCCCTCTTATACTCCATTCTGAGCAAGGAGAAAATGGAGGTCATTAATAATATTTTACTACTCCGATGAGGTTGATATATGTTGTTTTATTATATCGTCCACAGTGTTCTTGATTTTACATGACTATAGAGAACTATGTAATCATATATCTATTCAGGATGAATGGGGTTTGTGGTTATGGTGTAAGGACATCACCACATAGATGATTTTTCTATTGGAGGATGCAGAATCGGTCAATCTCAACAGATGATAATTTTTAATCACAGGGTATTTCCCTAGATTTTCATTGTTTTGACTGTTGTCACCCGCAAATTGAATCTACCATTCATCTATTCTATGTGACTAGTTGGGTTGTTGGATTTAGGTCTACTATAGATACGAGGATGTAATCTTGATGTTAGTATAATAATATATAGGATTCAATTTATTTCCGTTTTATGGGCTCAGATTCCAGCGAGATGGGTTGGAATGTTCATAGTATAACTTTTAGCGCCATTTTCCGGATTATATGGGAGGCTCTTAATATTTAAAGGTTGTACAAGTGCCCTACGTTTCCTAGTCATGTGGTAAGAGTAAAAATAAACATTTACAAGTTGAAATTATGTATGAAAGGAAGAAACAGGCCCCAGGTTATCGATAATATCATTAATAGACCTATATTAGCTGATAGTTCTCCAAGACAATGGGTACTGTTAATTCCTTTTTTTCATGGTATCAAGCTTAATGTTGATGGTTCTTTTATGAATGGATGCATAAGAGGGGTTCTGTGATTAAGGACTCAAATGGTCTAGTGATTCTAGCTCTTAGAACATTCTATGGTATGTGGAACCCCTTGTGCGTGGAGGTTAGGGACTTTCTCACCGATTTATCTCTTTTCAGAAGGATCATCATGCAATTCTGTTAGGTTGAATCGGATTCTAAGATATTGGTGCCTTCTTTTCAAGGGAAATTCAATCCTCCATGGACTATTATTTATCACATTAGATGTTGTTCTAGGGAAATTAATTATGGTTGTAGGGATCATCATATTTGGAGAGAAGCTAATTTTGCTACTGATGTTCTTGGTCAAGCAAGAATAGAGGAAGATCCAATTATTATTTATTCAAGTATTGGATCACTCCCACATGATTGTAAGGATGTAGATCGAGGTTATTCCCTCGGACATCACCACTACAGACAGACATGACCGGTTTCCTTTATTTTTTTGGGGGTTTCCTCCCATCCTTTAATAAAAAATTTATTTTAGATCGATCTATATGGAAAATATTTGGTAGTAGATGATTTTGACTCATACTCCCAGGATATGATCTAAGGTGTGATATATATTTAATGATCATTGGTTTCTATTTTTAATGGAATAGTTTCAATCCAATCCTTCCCATTAACATTTACTCCTGGAATCTTAGAGATTAATGTCGCGCCTTTAGCATGAAAAATCCACGTATAGAATCCCGGTATTGAAGATTCAATGGTGATATAGTTTTTATGAGAGTTTATCATGAATCGGGGAGGATATAGAATCACATGGGATCTTTTCATAGTCTTTATAAGACCATATTATATCATTTGGGTAATGATTTAGATCTATATAGTTTATGCGATCATTGATTATTTCATGTCAAATATTTAATTCATCGAGTTAGATGGTATGAAATTATCCAACATTATAGTGATTAAATCTCAATAAAATTATAATAAAATAATATTGAATATATTATAACTAGTTACTTATATATTGGATAGTATTTTCCTTCAATTAGTAAAAATAGTGGTCTTTCAGTTCCCTATAGTAGTGGTTGATTATGAGGACATCATCACTAATGACATTCAAGGATGACATCCCCAAATAGAAGATGAATTATATATAAATAAATAACATGTTATGACCTCAAATATAAATAAAATCATATCTGTGGGACCCTAAATGAATGTGTGGGATAAAGGTGTAATAGGAGTATCCATAGAGGAAGGGAATAGTTTGGTGGAGTTTTCCAACAACTGCACCCCTAGGATTGTTCACCAAGAACACAGATGGATGATTGATTTTATTCATCGATTTCCATCAGATTTATAAGTATAATATTATTTATATTTATCAACTATGTGGGATCATTTATATCCTTGATGAGTTGAAATTATAGAAGTGGTTCTCATTGATAGACTTATGATCAATTTATCACCAGCTCTATGTTTGAGTAGTGTATATAACAGATAGAATAATATAATTTTAATATGTTTAATATTAGTATGTGATGGTTCCCATTGGAATGATAAACTCCTAATAACTATTAATGGGGCTAATGAATCATAAAAATCACCACTTCATGGGTCAATTAATGATTGTCTTTATAAAATACAAGCTATTTTATCCAATATCTGAATATGTGTACATAATATATTTGAAGAAGGTCGTGTCAATAATATGAGAGAATTGGTGTTATGGGATGATCTCAATGTGTTACTTATGTATTATTTATGTCAGCATCCTGGGAAATTCCTTCATAGTGTAGGGAGTGGAATTGGATGAAAAATAGATCTAGGAGGTCCATAATTATGAGCCACCCACATGCATGATAAGGATAGACAAATTATGGTCTACATGTCTATTATCTATGATCCATAGACAAAATATCAATAATTTTTTAGCATCTAAATACCATGACCATAAAGGGGATTCATTTCATGTTTTCATAGAAATACCAGCCTGATTTTTAGAATATGTGAAATAGATTAACAACAACCCGCATATCAATAATATTGGTAGATTTATTCATGTATGTGGTGCCCTATGATTCCTTGAATGCTGCTCTATGTGGAGTTCTAATAAATATATAGGTCATTATTTCATATAGTTACATATATATAACACCTAGAAGGAATAAATTTATGACCCTTAATGTATCATTTGTAGATGTTCTGTTAACATATATATTTTTTATAATATTCGATGGGATGGATATTCATCATTTACTAACAATATAAGAATATAATATCTATATTCTATCATAAATACATTAAACTGGTGCATGTTTGATTAATATAGTCGTTTTGTGACTAGGATTTTGAAATACTCTATTCTCCAAAGAATTAAATTTTGGGGAATCCATCTTAGTAAGAAATCAATTTCATAGTTCCTGAGTGAGTATAGAAAGTAGATCACCACATTGTTGTTTACCGTTTGGATGTGGGTGGGGTATATTACATTTCATTTATGGACATGAACAAATAAATTATACTTTTTGATGGGATGAAAAACTAGAAGGTAATTATTTTGTGGTATAGAATGACTAGAAATTCAAAGGTTGTGCTCTCGATTATTTTTATGAAAGTGTGGACCATTTTTTAATTTTTCAACGTTAGATGATGGTACATTTCATTATGTGAGAGGATTTGTTTAGTGTGTTTCATATTTCATATTCGATAGTACATCAAGAAATGGTGATTATATACTAGGACATTCATCTTTAGTTTTAAGTGTAGAGTCCATAAGGTTTTCTTTATGACTTTTCCATTCCTTCTTGTTTTCAAAATCACAAACACCTTATCTTTAAGGATAATCTCTTTTATAAGGAAAATTTCTTTTATAAGAAAAATCCCTTTTGTAAGAAAAATTATCCTTATCATATTTTCATCCATATTTTTCTTAAGTATAAGATTAGAATTCATTTCAATATTCTCGGAATTGTTTGAAACTATGATATGAAGTTTTCTGTTTTTGGATCTGAATTCTGGATAAGAACTGTAATAAACATTCATTCCGAAATCCAGATGAGAACTATGATAAAGATTCATTCCGAATTCCGGATACGAACTCTGATTAAGTTCTACTACAGATTCAGGATACAAATCCTTGTGAAGTTCAACATCGAATTCTCATTATGAATTCTAATGACGAATTCTCATTACGAATTCTGATCACGAATTCTCATTATGAATTCTGATGATGAATTCTCATTACGAATTCTGATGACGAATTCTCATTCCGAATTCTCATTCCGAATTCACCTTTTAAATAGAATCTGATCATCTTTGTTTCATACACTCTGAATTTATTTAGACACCGAAAATTATTTTTGGTTAGACTCCGAACTTTCATTTTTCTTATGCTTTTATAATTTGTCTACACTTTAATATTTTTTTCAGTCCGAACTTTCACTTCGAATCATCACTCCGAACTTTTTAGTTAAGACTTAAAACGATGTCATACATTCTGTTACACTTGTTTTGTTATAAAAAAATGTCATCTATTCTGTTATAAACTAACCGTTGGTTATGTTACACGTGTACAGGTCCCTCCAATTTTTTAGGAAAATATGACCGTTGGAAAGGAGGCCGACCTTGCCTATAAATATGAGCTCATTTGAAAGAGCTCGCTGATGAACTGATGACTGATGAATGACATCTTCGACATTTTTCATACATGCTATTGAAGTGATTTCTAGAGAGAGAGGCTCTTATTAACTCTCAAAACTCCGTGCGACTCCGAATGTTGGTGATTACATTCGAGGACATCCGGGGATAGGAAGACAGAGGTTTCCAACACCTTGAAGTTGAGGACTTCCTTGCCGAGGAAGACAGAGGATGCCAACTACCTTGAAGTTGAGAGCTTACGGGGATAGCAAGACAGAGACTCTGATATTCGTATCGAGCGCTTACTCTGGTGTGGGTAAGACAGATTTTCATAAAAGTATAAATCAAGGGACCTTTATCTAAGGTTATTGGATACCCTTCTCTTTGGGTTAAAAGACTTATATCTTGTTACTTGTAGTTTTAATACTTGTTTATTTCTGCTGAATTTTGTATTATAAGGAAAGTATAACTTTCTTATACTTCCTTACTTGTACATTGTTTCATTCAGATTCTATACTCTTTAAGGTAGAATCTCATATTGTAATCTTTTGTTAAGTTTCAATTTCCGGAACCATATTTCTGGAACCTACTTTCGAAATCTCTTTCCAGTTTTAAGAAAGTTCATAGGACTTGAAGTTTATATCATCATTCCTTATTCCATGTTTTCTTTTGGTGTTAGAGGTGTTGTGAATTTGCTTAGTTTAACTTTTTTAAACTTATCCCTTTCCATTGCATAAGGAAAACATTGTTAATCGTAACTAACATTAAAGGTTCCAAAGGAATTTTTAAAGTATACAATTCACCCCCCTCTTGTATATTGAGAATCTACATCATTATTTCGATCCTACAATTGGTATCAGAGGTTGTCTCTGAAATACTTGTACTCACGTATAAGTTTTTCTTGCTCACTTTATCATTACGAACTTTCCCATTCCGATCATTCTCATTCTGAACATTATTATTACGAATTTTTTAACAAGTTTGTGTGCCAATGGTTTTTATGTATGGCAGGAATTAATGTTGGTTCCATTGATAATCTAAATCCTACAAGACCACCAATCTTTGATGGTAATGATTATGAATACTGGAGAGATCGAATGAAGAATTTTGTTATCAATACTGGAGTGGACAACTTTGTTATGCTTACTGGTGATTATAAAATTCCTAATAAGGAAGTTAGAACTTTTACTAACCAGGAAAATAAAGAGTATCAAGTCAACTATATGGTACTCAATACTCTACTTTGTTCAATGACTAGAAATATATATAACCAAATTTCTTTTTGTAAAGAGGCTAATTGTATCTGGAAGAAGTTAGAGGTTACACACTTTGGAACTTCTAAGGTGTTTGAGACTAGGAGGGCTATGCTCAGAGCTGAATATCATGGCTTCAATTTTCCTTATGGAGAACCAATATGTAAAGTTCAACAGAGATTTATGACTATAATCAACAGACTATAGTCTATGGGAGAAAAAGGGTTATATGATGAAGCACTTGTGGATAAGATAATTGATATTACGGCAAATGAGTGGGAATCCAAATGAACTGCTATAGATGAGAACCAGAAGGTTACTCAAATTTCTCATGATGAGTTATTTGGAACTCTTCTCCAACATGAACCAAGAATGAAGAGAGATGCTAACAACTTCAAAAAGAATAATGGAAATGGTAATGTTGCTTTTACAACAACATCAAATCAGATGAAAGCTAAGACTCCAGAGAGAGTAACCAGATCCAAGTCTAAGAAGGTTATTTTCCAATCGGAATCTAGTGAGAGTGAAGTCTCTAAAAGTGAGTTAGAAATTCTTGCTCGAAGGATGAATAAGATAGCTGGCCAGAGATATTTCCAATCCAAGTATACAAAAAAGGAAAGGAAAGATAAGAAAGATGGAGAAGTTACTTATTATGAATGTAAGAGAGATGGACATATTAGACCAGATTTCCCTTGCTCAAAACGAAAGAAAGGAATGAAAGGCATTCAGATAAGAACATAAAGAAGTATTATAAATCCAAAGCTAAGAATGTTCTGAAAGATAATGATACCTGGAGTTCCAGTGGTGGTGATTCTTCATATGAATCTTATGATTACGAATCTTCAGGATAGAAGAATCTTGGTCTTATAGCCAGATTACCTATTGGTAATCATTGTTTTATGGCTAAGGTACGAAATGCTGAATCATTGACCAATGATTCTTTAAATTCTAATGATAGTAAGTATTATAACTCATCTGATGAAGAATCCTCTTCTGATGAAGAAAATACTTTACCTACTTATGAAGAAGTCTCTAGGTTTTCTGAACTTCTTGAAATTGACAATTCTAAACTAAATAAGAAACTTGATAAGGCAAACTCTAGGAATTGTATTCTTACAAAAGAGATATCAGATCTTTCTAAAGATCCTGATTGGAAAAATGCTGATTTTGAAAGTGTTTCAGAAAATTTTGAGGAAGTAATTTCTGAGAAGAACAAACATTCTAAAGAATTAGAAAAAGTAATTTCTACGAAAAATGTTTACGAGCCTAGCTCTAGTTCTAAAACTAATGATTTTAAGGATAAAAACTTGGTTATAAAACTCAAGTCCGAAATTTTTTCCTTAAAGAAGTGTTTGTCAAACTTTACCCATGGTATGGAAAATTTTGATAAAATGTATTCCCAAATACGAACTTTAAGAAATAAATCCGGATTTGGTTATACCCATTAAAAACAAATTTTTAGTAACAATTATTTTGTTCCTCAAAGTTCCCCATTTTGTACTAAGTGTCAATGTGGTGGTCACTGGGCAAAGAATTGTTCCTTAAACAAAACCCAATCTCTAGGATTTCACAAAGCTTACTTTTCTAAGAAGATGTGGGTTCCTAAAATATTGTTATCCAGTAATCTCGGATCCAAACAAGTTTGGATTCCGAAAGTATAATTCTCTTCTTGATTTCAGGAAAATAAAGAGAATACCAGCAAAAATACATGGTACATGGATAGTGGATGTTCCCAGCACATGACTGGTAACAAAAGCTATTTAGAAAAGATTATCAAAACGAAAAGAGGAAATGTAACTTTCAGATGCAATGCTATGTTAGAGATTGTTGGTATTGTTAATATAGTTCTTTTAGGAAAAACTTTGATTTCAAATGTTCTTTTTGTTAAGGTCGTTAAGCACAACCTCATTAGCATAAGTTAGTTATGTGATGAAGGTTACCTTGTGAATTGTAGGAATGATAAGTGCTTTGTTCACAATTCCAAGGAAGAATTTATTCTCTCCGCCAATAGGCATGAGAATGTTTACAACTTAAAAATAGAATACGTCAGGAGTCAAGATTTACCTTGTCTAAGTGCAATGGAAGATCATTCCTGGTTATGGAATAGAAGAATAGGTCACTGTAACCATAGAAACCTATGTAAACTCTCTAAGAAGAAACTAGTTATGGATCTACCGGAGCTTAGATTTGATTATTCTAATGTTTTTGATCCTTGTCAATATGGAAGGCAACATAAATCTAGTTTTAAATCAATCAGTGAAGTCTCAAGAACTGATGCATTACAGTTAGTGCACATGGATCTTTTTGGCCCAACACAAACTGGAAGTATTGGAGGCAAATACTATGTGTTTGTTCTAGTTGATGATTACACTAGATTTACTTGGGTTTATTTTCTAGCAAAGAAATCTGAAGCTTTTTATTATTTCAAAAGTTTTAGAGCTCAAGTTAAAAATGAGAAAAACTTTCCATTGAAATATATTCATAGTGATCATGGAGGACAGTTTCAAAATTATGATTTTGAAACTTTTTTGTTGTAAAAAAGGTATTACTCACAAATTTTCATCACCTAGAACTCCTCAACAATATGGTGTAGTTGAGAGAAGAAATATAATTCATCAAGAGATAACTAGAACCATGTTGAGTGAATATTATATAGGTAGACATTTTTGTGCTGAAGCTGTAAGTACTGCTTGCTATACTATAAGTCGAGTTTTGATTAGAGATTTTCTTAATAAAACTCCTTATGAGTTATGGAATGGTAGAAAACCAAGACTATCATACTTAAAGGTTTTTTCCAAAGTATTCATCCTGAATACTAAAGATAACCTACATAAATTCGCTCCAAAATCTGATAAAGGATTTTTCTTAGCTTATTCCACAACTTCTAAGGCTTATTGAGTCTTTAATAAAAATACTTGTACTGTTGAAGAAACAATACATGTAATATTTGATGAGTCTGATCCTTTTGTTTTTAAACCATCCCAGCCTACATCCTCGGATGTGTTTTCAAAAACTGATTTTCAACCTTTGATAGAAGAACCTTCTGATAAGGATAATGTTCAAGAATATAATTCTGAAACATTTACCCCGGAAGACTTTCTACCCTATGTTGATGAACATGCTTTTCAAAACCCAAATCAGGTGTTTCTTATGAATCATCCCAGTGATAATATCATTGGTGATGTAAATCAACCTGTAAGGACTAGATGTTCCTTAAGAAATGAAGTAGAACATCTAGCATTTCTTTCCCAATTAGAACCTAAAATCACTGATGAAGCTTTAGGTGATGATGATTGGATCAAAGCCATGCAAGATGAACTAAATGAATTCGAAAGGAATAATGTCCGGACCTTGGTTTAAAGACCTAAGGAAACTTCTGTTATTGGAGTAAAATGGGTTTTCAGAAATAAATGTGATGAAAATTGAGTCATAGTAAGAAATAAAGCTACACTTGTTGCTAATGTTTATGGTCAGCAACAGGGAATAGACTATGAAGAAACCTATGCTCCAATAGCGAGACTTGAATCTATCCGTATTATACTTTCCTTTGCAGCATTCTTTAATTTTAAACTTTTTCAAATGGATGTAAAATGTTATTTTCTTAATGGTTATATTTAAGAGGATGTTTTTCTTGAACAACCTCCCGACTTTGAAGATACAAAACATCCTGATTATGTTTTTAGACTTACCAAAGCTCTTTATGGCCTTAAACAATCCCCAATAGCATGGTATTATAGACTCACTGGATTTTTTCTTCAAAATAACTATGTTAAGGGAAATGCAGATCTAACCCTTTTTATAAAGAAAGATAAGAAAAATGTTTTGATTGTTCAAATTTATGTTGATGACATCATATTTGGTTCAACTCAGCAGTCTTTGACCGACTCTTTTTCAAGTCTAATGAAAATTGAGTTTTAAATGAGTATGATGGGTGAGTTAACTTTTTTCCTTGGTATTCAAATTTCTCAAAAACCAGAAGGAACCTACATATCTCAACATAAGTATATTAAAGATCTTCTCAAAAATTATGGTTATGAGAACACTAAGAGTATAAGTACTCCTATTGGTACGTCAAACTCTTTAGATCTTGATGAAGCTGGGAAACTAGTAGATCAAACATCTTTTAGAGTTATGATAGGAAGTTTACTTTACTTAACATCTAGTCGACCGGATATAATGTTCTCAGTAAGCTTACGTGCAAGATATCAATCCAATCCTAAGGAATCTCACTTAAAGGCAGTAAAAATAATTTTTCACTACCTTAAGGGAACCATGGATCTAGGATTATTTTATACTTCTGGAAATGCTTTTGTTCAAAAAAGATTTTCTGATGCTGACTTTGGTGGATGTAGAATGGATAGAAAGTGTACATCTGGAACTTTTCATTTCTTAGGAGATTCATTAGTTTCTTGGTCCTGTAAGAAGTAACATTCTTTAGGAATCTCCACTGTTGAAGCTGAATATGTAGCAGGTGGAAGTTGTTGTTCTCAAGTGTTGTGGATGCAACACACACTCACAGACTATGGCTTGAGTTTGACTAAAACTCAAATTTTATGTGATAACACAAGTGCCATTTTCTTAAGTAAGAACTTTGCACATCACTCTCGTGATAAACACATAGATATTAGGCATCACTTTCTTAGGGATCAAAAACTAAAAGGAGATATTATTCTTCAGTTTATCGGAATGCAAGATCAACTTGCTGACATTTTCATAAAATCATTGCCTTCTGATAGATTTGAATACATTAAACAGAAGTTAGGAATTATAACTATAAGTTAATCATTATTCATTTACATTCTGTTGAAAAAGTATCCTTAAAATAATAAACTCCTTTTCATAGGGGGGTACATTTTATTGTTAGATTAACTAAATTTTTCAAAGTTAGTTTTTCAAACTTTTCAAAACTAAAATTCCGGAATGGGAATTTCTGGAACTAAATTTTTTCAAGAATTGATATTTTCGTATTGAAAACTTCCGGAATGGAAAATTTCATACTGGTATTTTCATAACGATATTTTTGTACTGAATCTTTCATAATGAGTTTATTTTTTCAAATTTTGTAATGATATTTTTGTACTGAGTTTTCCGTACTGAGTTTGTTTTTCGTAGTGAGTTTTGCGAACTTTGTCTTTTCATAGTAAATTTTTTTTCGTAGTTTTCTTAATAATGTTACCAATTACGAATAATCATCCTAAGCCAATCCGAAAGGTATGATTTCCTTACTCAAGTTTTCGTAATCATACTTTACTTGCTGGAATTTTCTTATATTTTGTTTTCGGATTATAGTTTTCTTAATTATTTATTTTAATAAAAACCTCAAATGATCGGATTCAATATTTCTTGAGAATTGGTTTTCAACCGTCAGATCTGATCTCAGCTTGTCACAACTGTTTGATCAACTGAGGAAGTTGAACCGTCTTCTCATTTCCTATATAAAGGGGACCCCAAATGGTTGTCCCACATCGGTTTTCAAGCTCCAGCATCTCGAAGCTCTGCCTCTCCGTTTTAATGTCGTTCCGGACTTCAAATTTCTCCGTTCCGATCTTCTCATAGGTCTTCAGATCCGAATGTCTGTGGAAGTAGCTTCTCAAGACATATCTTCTTCTAAGCCGATTTCCAAGTGGTTAGTATATAGAGAAATGTTGGTTCATCCTGATTTCTTTAATAGGTATGATTCTCCTGTATCCAAGAACATAAATATTAATGGATGGGAAGATGTTGTTGTATCCAAGCCCGGAAATCAAGATGAATTGTTTTCGGATTTTCTTATAGAGTTCTATGATACAGTTTCCTTCTATAAGGAAGATGGCAAAGAGAAATTGTCGTTTAAGTCTTATGGCAAGACTTATGAACTTTCTTATGCTAAGGAAGCCAGCTTGGTAGGGCTGAACAATGAAGGAGAAGCTGAGTTCATTTCTAATGTTTTTCCGGATTCAAAGGGAAGTTTCGACAAGGAAAAGGCATTAGAGACTCTCGGACTGGAAGATGACAAGGCTCCGAAGATTGCTTCTCTGTCTACAAATTTCAGAATTCTAGAGTTATGGGTACAAGTATTTATCGTACAGAGAAAGGGTGACAAAGATAGTTTGAAGAAGAGTGAGATCTACATCCTAGATTTTCTGATAAATATGAGGAAGTTTAATCTGATAAAACACATTCTTATTACTCTTGAGAATGTTAAGAAAGGGAATTTGAGAGCTCAGATCATAATGTATCCAGAAATCCTTTCAAAGTTGATAGTTTTGTGCCTTGAGTCTTTCAAGGAGGATTGCAAGTCAAAGCCAAGAGTTTTCAAGATTATGTTGGTGAGTGATGGTACTCTTAAAAGGATGGATATAGCCTTCGACAAGAATACTGGTCAGTTTGTTGATTTACCTGCTCAAAAAGAAGCAGTTCCAAAAGTTTCTGATCTGGAATCCTCTAAACCAGTGAGGAAGAGAAAGTTGAATGAAGTTGAAGTTGAAGTAGAGAATCCCAAATCTAAGGAAGTTCATTCCGCACCTCCTAAAACGAAGAAGAAGAAAGCTTACCCTCATGAGGTAGTTGCTAAATGGAGGGAAATAAAAGAGAAGATCATGCAAGGGGAGCCTCAGTTTGGCTTGGATCCTGCGGAGGCTAAGGCCTTGAAAGAAAGAACTGCAGATGAGCTAGAAAAACAAGTGAATGAAAAGAAGCTTACAAAGAAGATGTCTGAAGCTGAGGTAGCTCAGACTTTGTTAAAGTTTAAGGAGATGGTTTCAGAAAACATTCTTGTTCCGAGATCTTTTTCTTTGGAATCTCTTCCTGAGACTCCAGGAAGAATCTTTGTCGCTCCGGAAGAGGCAGTTGCTAAGAATGTTGAGGAAGTAGACCAGATTGAGCAAGTGGAAGAGAAAGAACCAGTTGCTAAAGGTAGTGGTGAAACTGGAGATCTTTTGAAGAAAGTAGATGATTATAAGGGGACACCTTCAGAACATTTTTCTCTCCGAACTTCAGAAGATCAATCATCGAAGTTAGTCACTCCAGGGAAGGATGTCCAGGAAGGAGAACAAGAAGTATCCTATCATGCAGAGGAAGAAAAACTTCTATATGATGTTGCTCAAATGGAGAATGTAGATGATGGTGCAAAAAAAGCTGATGATGATGAAGGCCATGTTGTTTATGTTTCTGATAGTGAACAGAAGACTCCGGAACAACAAACTATTCCGAAAAAGGACAAGGGAATGCAACATTTTGTTGATACACCGAGCTCTATTGTTGTAAAGAGAAGGGAAGTTGATTATTCTTATAAGAAGAAGAATGAGAAAATTGAAGAAGGAAATTATCCAAGCAAAGTCTCGGATTCAGAGTCATATTTGTTGGGGCATGAATTTGTTGTTCAGTAATTAAAGAAGTTGGTTGGTACTATTCTGACTTTCTCATGTATTGATTCAAGATGTCAGATGCTCCAACATGCTTTGAATCAGAAAAAAGACACCGTATCCATGGTCATGGAAAAATGTGTTGAAATAGAGGCTCAGTTCAAAACTCTCTTTATCGACTATGAAGCCCACAAAAGATCTTGCAAGAGGATGACCAGTTGTCGAGAAATGCTGTAGAAGAGATGAGGCTCTTTGATGAATTCCAAGATAATGTGAAGGATGCCTTTGAGACAAAAGACAGGAAGATAAATCAACATACCTCATCCTTCGAAGAAAAGTTGACAAATGATAATAATTTCTGGAATCAAGAAGTCAGAGAACTAAATGGAAAGCTGAATTCTTTTTCTCAAAACTGGAAGTATGAAAGGGATCATCAGATTGAGTTTCAAGAAATGTTTTTGAAGAAAGAACAAATCATGAAGGCTCCGGAAGAGAAGCTTCAATCCCAGGAAGAAAATATTGAAGCTCAAAATGCAAGAATTGTTGTATTAGAGAAGCAATCCTAGGATGATCATAAATACCAGAAGAAAATAGAGACTATTCTTAAGGGTCTCATGGCGAAGGAAAAAGATCTAAAATTGACATATCCGATCTTTTTTTGTATCTAAACTTCTTTGTTGTTGACTTTTCAAACATAATGAAAATTGTTCTTGCTCTTCTCTTTTGTTGTTACTACTACTTTTTCAGGTACTTTGTTATTGTTTCCATTCCCTAGAATTATTTTTGAAAATAAAAAAGGGGGAGAAGGAAAAGAACCCTAATAAAAGGGAAAAAGAATCTTAACAAAGGGTGAGAAAGAAAACAAACTCTATTAGAGTTTATCTAAGGGGGAGTTTTTCATTAAAGAAGTAATTCTTATTCGTAATGAAATGTCATTCCGGAAATCTAGAATATGATCCTTAAAGATTCAAAGCCAAAGGGGGAGTTAGTCGTATTCATCAATATCTTTAAAGCAAAGGGAGATAAGCCTTAATGTTTTTCTTTCTTCTTAGAATATCTTTTTCGTAAGGATGTTTTTGCTTTCCAAAATGGGGGAGATTTTTGAGTCAATAAGTTTTTCCTTATGACTTTTCCATTCCTTCTTGTTTTGAAAATCACAAACACCTTATCTTTAAGGAAAATCACTTTTATAAGGTAAATTGCTTTTATAAAGAAAATCGATTTTGTAAGAAAAATTATCTTTATCATATTTTCATCCATATTTTTCTTATGTATAAGATTCGAATTCATTTCTATATTCTCAGAATTGTTTGAAACATTGATATGAAGTATTCTGTTTTAGGATCTGAATTCTGGATAAGAACTGTAATAATGTTTCACTCCGAAATCCAGATGAGAACTGTGATAAAGTCTCATTCCGAATTCTGGATACGAAATCTGATTAAGTTCTACTCCAGATTCAGGATACGAATCCTTATGAAGTTCAACATCGAATTCTCATTACAAATTCTAATGACGAATTCTCATTACGAATTCTGATAATGAATTCTCATTACGAATTCTGATTAGGAATTCTCATTACGAATTGTGATGATGAATTATCACTACGAATTCTGATGACGAATTCTCATTCCGAATTCTCATTCTGAATTATCATTCCAAATTCTCATTCTGAATTCACCTATTAAACAGAATCCGATCATCTTTGTTTCGTACAGTCCAAATTTATTTAGACTCTAAAAATTATTTTTGGTTAGACTCCGAACTTTCATTTTGCTTACGCTTTTATAATTTGCCTACTCTTTAATATTTTTTTCACTCTGAACTTTCACTTAGAATCTTCAATCCGAACTTTTTAGTTAAGACTTAAAATGATGTCATACATTCTGTTACACTTGTTTTGTTATAAAATGATGTCGTCTATTGTGTTATAAAACTAAACGTTGGTTAAGTTACATATGTACAGGTCCCTCCGATTTTTTAGGAAAATATGACAGTTGGAATGGAGGCCGACCTTGCCTATAAATATGAGCTCATTTGAAAGAGATCGCTGATGAACTCATGACTGATGAATGACTTCTTCAACATTGTGCATACATGCTGTTGAAGTGATTTCTAGGGAGAGAGGCTCTTATTATCTCTCAAAGCTACGTGCGACTCCGAATGCTGGTGATTACATTCGAGGACTTCCGGGGATAGGAAGATAGAGGTTTCCAACACCGTAAAGTTGAGGGCTTCCTTGCTGAGGAAGACAGAGGTTTCCAACTATCTAGAAGATGAGGGCTTGCGGGGATAGCAAGACAGAGACTCCGATCTTCATATCAAGGGCTTACCCTGGTGTTGGTAAGACAGACTTTCTTGAAAGTATAAATCAAGGGACCTTTATCCAAGGTTGTTGGATACCCTTCTCTTTGGGTTAAAAGACTTATATCTTGTTACTTGTAGTTTTACTACTTGTTTATTTCCACTGCATTTTGTATTATAAGGAAAGTATAACTTTCTTATACTTCCTTACTTGTACTCTCTTTCATTCAGATTCTATATGCTTTAAGGTAGAATCTCATATTGTAATCTTTTGTTAAGTTTCAATTTCCAGAACCATATTTCCGGAACCTACTTTCGAAATCTCCTTCCAGTTTTAAGAAAGTTCATAGGACATGAAATTTATATCATCATTCCTTATTCCAAGTTTTCTTTTGGTGTTATAGGTGTTGTGAATTTTCTTAGTTTAACTTTGCTAAACTTATCCCTTTCATTTTCTTAAGGAAAACATAGTTTATCATAACTAACTTTAAAGGTTCCAAAGTAATTTTTAAAGTATACAATTCACACACCTCTTGTATATTGAGCATCTACATCATTATTTCGATCCTACATTAAGGGATTGGGACGAAGGAGATTTTTATGGTGTTAATGACTTGATTCCTCACAAGCCAATTGATGAAGGCCAAAAATATGGTACTAGATAATTAAACAGTACATACTGAGCTTCCATATTGGATGTGATATAGTATCTCTATGAATAAATTTTAGTGAATTCCATGATATTATAAAGCTCACAGTACTATTTATTTTATCATAGATCAGATCACTAAGATGGAACAATTTCTAGACATTCAAAACTAAAGTTTATACGGGTGGTTTGGATGCATTTACATGGTGGTAAGAGACCTATCTCAGGGATTCAAATATAAAATTTTAATATAACATGATTTTCACTTCATTACATAATTGTAGACTGGTTTCAAAAAGGCATTCAAAACTCAATTACTTTTCAGAACCGTATTTCATTCCATAACATATAAAAAATTATGTGGCTCATTTAGATGATTGATAACATTCATTAGGATCACATGTTCGGATTTGAATTGAAATACAAGGATCATCAACCATTGGTTGAGTTTTAGTTTAAAATTATATATTATACTTCCATATGTATGTAACTATTCAAGGCCTCCGACCAGAAACCATTAAATGAGATGATGTGAGACATATATAAGAGAATCAGTTCTAAAGTAACTATATTTGGTTCGGGTGATGACTGAAAAAGATTAGGTTATATAAACGAAGATGAGGAGTACCTAGAGTCGTTGGTATATTGATGCAAACATATAGTGGACGATCATGAGGATCGATGTGTGAGACCATGTTCTATTTAGCTCATCCTCATTGATGATATTATATATACATGGATGAGTTGATATGCTTTCTCCAAGGTTAATTGGCCCTATCCAAGATAATACCATGATTCAAAAATGTGACATATCTCTTGGACATTCCACCAATGTTATATATGGGGATTGATTTCCTCTATGTATGAAAACATACTACATCTGTTTATCATCCATTATTTGTTTTCGAAATTGGATAATTGGATATTGATGATGATGATACGTTATATTTTACCATGGTGGTGGTAACAAACTATATGGATAAGCTCCATCATTAGAGAATGATTCTATTGGTTTTTGTTTATTGGAAAACATGGAACCTCCCAATGAACATGTGGGAGATAGAGAAGAATATATTATCTTACTAGCCTCACCATTTGGATTATTTAATTTATATCAATGATGAATATCCCATAGACTAGGGTTAGGTATTGAATCCCCATTAGTTGTGCGATAATTTGAAATATTTTTTTACGATATATCTAATTTAAGTTATATAGTATACAAAAATTTATTTATATTTGTTTGATTTCTTTAATCATCGCATTACTGTGTATTGTTTTACCCATTATTGGGATTATGTATTTGGATTTGAGTAGCCTGTCAAATATAAAATTTATGTTTTAGTGGTATTTTTGGAAAAATCTGAAACATCACATCTATGGTTCCAAGTGTGGTGTACTTTGGTGTAATGTATTTGTGGATGGAAATGGGGTACACTTGGTGTGAAATTGATATAGTTCTCATGGAAGAGTATTGTGTGCACATACCATAGTCTCATAACCATAACCATTGTTTAAGAATTTGCGATTGATAATTAATAGGATCCAAGCCAAAACATGGGGGTGGTAAGTCCATTTTGTGGTGTTCCTATGAATACAATGTCCATGGCTATGCTGTGTTAGATAAAATGGTGATGGTTGGGTATGAAGTGAAATAGAGGAATATATATTCATTAATATTATATCACAAATAAATCAAATAAAAAACATGTTTTTATTATAATTGGTTTATATAATGTTGTTTAAAATATATTCTAGACCATATAAATTTATACATCCTTTATACTGAAATTTACGTTGATTTAAAAATATATTACGGATGTTTTAAAGGATGGGTTAGAATGAGAGACAATGATGATATTATATATTTATTTGATTCATTCAATGAATGAACCAAATTCCTAAAATATTAATAATTTTTAAATAGAACCAATTTTAAGGGAAAAGGGAGAAACCTCACATTATATCGAATACATAGAGACAAACACATATCCTAGAGGTTATAAGGTCTACAATAATCCAATAATATGTCAACATATAAATTAGTCTCTCAATCATCAACAAAATTATGGAAATCCTCCACCAAAACAAGATGACTCATGGAGTCATCCCATGGAAAAATCCAAAGGTCAGGTACGGATGTCATATATTGTCTGATCACATTCAATGAGAGATATATTTCCACTTTTCCAAAAAGACTTATTTTCATCCATAATTGTTATTTCAAATTCAATATGAGTTTTTTGTCATATTTTTTTTGATAATGAGTATCCTTTTAGGACCTTATCTTATATAATTGGAATCAATTTTTGGATCTAATGTCATCAAAACATGTTCAAGATTTTGTGAGAATGTGGTTTTTGTGATGATTCTTTCAAAACACATTGATTCTGACATCACAAAAATTGGGGTAAGTTTACATTTTTTATTTTTTATTCATCATTATTTATTTATGTGATTATCAATAATTAATATAATTATATATTTATTCATGAATTATTCTTTTTCAATTTTATAGTTTTATATCTAATTTTTTGAAGAGTATGTATTTGCTAATTAGTGTAGATATGTTTTTCACTATCAACCATTATTTGGATTTAATTAGTGATGGTTAAATAATCAATATATAATTATGATGTTCTATATTATTTTATTCATTTATCCAATTGATCTATGTTTCATACTATATCTCTAATAGATGATTATTTGACAATATATTAGAAGAAATTATATAGACTCTTTGACTCTATGTTCTACAGAAAGATTGTTATCGTTTAATATTGGGTTTTTTGATGTAATAGAGAAATGCTTTTGTTGAATAATATATTATTTTGGTATATGTTATATTTTTGGGATGATTTATTCATGTGTTTTATCTAAAAGTACATTGTAAAAGACTCTAGAACATTATGCATAATCATTCGGAATATCGAGTGAGACCTATATGGGAATAAGATTATAAAATTATTTGGGGGAGATTCATGGAATATATAAAGTATTTTTTTGGAAATAAATTTTATATGATTTTTATTTTGGAAGAACACACATCATCTGGACCCTTCCGTATGAAAGGTAACCATTATGTTAGTGAAACTATCACATAAACATGTAATTTTTGCATTGGAAGGGTAACTACTCGAATGGATTCGGTCTTGGTAAGTGTTTTTCACTCAAACTTATTTCATGGGTTTTCTTGAACACATATTTTCCCATGAGGTTATAATGGGGATTCCTATAAAATTTTAATCATGATTGATCTCCTTTGTGGTATTTTCAATGTTGGGTAAGGTATCCTGCTATGTTTCCATGGAATGATCATCTATCTCTTTCTATGTTGGTTGAATCACATATCTAGTCACTAATATCCTTGGTGTATGGTCATAATCATAGTGGGTAAAAATAGTTATGGTCATGTACCCCTTATAGTATATGGAAATGATCCCTTATCAAGGAAAACTTTTCCTATAAATTATTTTAGTATGGGAGAGACTAGTGGAGTGTGTTCCCTTAGATGAAATTTATCATTAATCTTTGAGTATAATCCCATGCATATAAATGAGATAGGACCTCATAGTGATTCATGGAGTCTAATATTGAAAATATATTGGTTTTACCTAGTCATTCCACATTACTTGTTGATATACATCCATTTCAATCTATCATTGATGCATTGTGTTTTTTCTAGGATATCATAATGGGAATATTTAGACTCCCACATTGATGGTATCTTTCAACATGTTTCATGTATTATACACATTATTGTCCATTCGATGGAGGTCTATGGGAAATAATAGTTGGTGCAACTTATTGGGAAGGGCTGACCAATTATGGATCTCATAGTTATTTTTGGATAGTAGTTTCAATTCACTATAGGGTCATATGCCTTTAATGTGTTGGTATCTTATGTTTGGAATAGTGTACCTCTTCTATTCATTTTTACATAAGATAATGTTGAAGTGCATATTATAAATTAAAACACTAAATCATGTTTTTATCATTCCACATCATATTCATATTTCTAGATGTGTTGATGGGTATATAATCATTAGGAAAAGAACATCACTGAATGTGATATATATTTTCAGTTCATGTCCCTATCCACTAGTACATTATACGACTATTTTGTTTGTTGGATTCAACAAACCACCAGAAATATAGGCCATGATGGGTCAATTAATGATAATATCTGGAAGGAAGAGTAATGATTCCAAGACATGGAATTTTTCCTAATACATAAAAGTGTTTTATAAACATTTTATAATGTCCATGTTAGATATATAGGTTATAGAAACCAAATCTATAATTTTAGGGTTATTTGATAGTAATTGTAGTCTATAAAATTGAATTAATTAAATAGGAGCTAACAATAAAGGTAATTATTCATTAATCATTTAATTTTCATTCAAATTAATAAGACAATGATTTCATATATAATTTTTTTCACTAATGATATTAATCACCCTCAAACTGATTAAGGAAAAATTATATTTCTTCATATTTGTTATAATTTATAATAATACATTTATTCTGATAATCAATGAAAATTTATGAGCTATATGAGAAATTAATTATATACCCATGGAATATGAATAAATCAGTAATAAAAAATTTTAGAGTATAATTTAATGATTGCTGATTTTATCAAAAATTAATTCTTTATACATATAAATATTAAATTATGTTCGATGAGTTTTCTTCCCACAATATAATGATTATTTTGATGAAGAAACTCCTTTATAGTGCAATGGTCCCTGAAAACGTAGAATAAAATATGATACGAAAACAATATGACTTTTTAAATAGTCATATCAAAATAAAAAAATATACTTACTATTGAAATGATACAATTTGTTTCATTATTATATTCAATAAAAAATAATATTTAAATGATGATACTAGAATTACTTTTAAACATTGAGAATTTATAAATTATAAAAAATATAAATGATTAAATTAGTGTAAGGTTAAAATTATTTTCACATAGTTTCTAAGAGGTTTAATTTTATTCAATAGTAATTTAAAATTTGTTATATTATATTTAGTTATTTAAAAAATTGAATATCAAAATTTATTATTATTATTATTATTATATAATAAATGAAAATTCAATATGATGTTTTCGTAAATGAGTTTTGGAAGATATTAATTATAGAAATATAATGAGTAACATTATTATTGGTGAATAATTTAGACCATAATAAGTTATGTTGATGATACCATAAATAACTGATTTTATTGAAACAATTATATATTAACATCATAAAATTTTAAGTTGGGGTTTATTTGGATTGAATAAATTAATAGTGATAAATATAAGAAAAATGACTGTGAGATATAATAATTATAAAATAATTAATTATTAATTGATGTTATCTGATAAATGATTTATTTAGAGTGTATTACCAGATCTTCCAACAAATAAGTTCATGGAATCACATATAGATGTTTTATTTTATTAATACCTAATTATGTGATCTAAATATAATGTTTATCAGGAAGTATATTATAAAATTTACTATAGAAATGTGATAATGTTAGTTATTGTTATGTATTATTAAATGAGTTATATAAATTAAAAATTAGTCATATTTAACAGAATCTATAATATAAAGTTTGTATACACTAACTACATATATATAAGTATATTGATATAAAAATTTATTCATGTAATTATAAATAACATCTCACTAAATGGAATTGAGTTATTTTAAATTAAATTTCACAAAACCGTACTATTTCATTGGATGGAGTGATAATTTTATTATTAATAGAATTCTATTACATGACATTAAAAAAGAACATGAGGATCCAAATTATTTTTTGGATAAAAATTTATATGAACAACATGGATTTTCAATCACTATGTTTTTGGTATACTAGGTGGGTATGTATCATATTGGATTTCCTGTTAGTTAGGGATTATGATATTCCAATCATAAAAACCATCAAAAATTTATAAATTCTAATGAAATATATTGTGGATTTTCTATTGTGGGGTTGTTGGATATGTGTGTGTTTATGTATTAAGTTATATATGAACCAAAAAAATATTTTTACACTTCTATGTTGATTATGAATTCTAATCCATCAATTGACATATGCCGTGGATTGTGTGGACACACATAGAATTAATGGATGATATGCTTATCTATTCGAGTGAGAAACATGTGGTGTGAAAATCAAGAAAAATCAATGACATTGTATGTGTTTGTTCTACATGGTATGTAGACAATCATAAATTATTGATCATTTGATTTTTATACTCGGTATTAACATACCATATGTCCCATGGTCACTCGATATCATAAAAGGGGAAATGTTTAAAATAAATTCATTCTTTTCGAGAAGCTGGTGGAAATAGTTATCGAGGTACATGTTTTTTATGGTGATCATAGTAGATACCATTATATATTGAACACCATTTATAACACTCCAGAGACTTCCAATATATTACATCAATAGATAAAGTATTTCATACTTTTTATCTATACTATAATAGTTCATATTGATAAAACACATTGTTGACTAATTCCTTATTTGTTTGACATGGATAATATCACTAAATGTTTATATGAGTTAACAAATATGCGTTTTGGATTTTTATTTATAGGTAATTTCATATGATGTGATATATAATATTATTTATGAAATGATATATATATTTTTTGGAAGATATTTTTTTGTTTTTTAATATAATTTTATTTGTTATGGTTAACGATATAATATATGGATTACTAAGATAATGTCTAATTGTGTTTATATAATGTATGATAATAATGATGAATGTAACAAATAAAGAACTTTATAAATTTATAATACACTAGAGAATAGGATGTACTAAAACATTGAATATGAAAATAATTGTATAAAAGGATTTTTATCGAAATATATATTAATATTTCTTTTATATCATAAAAGAAATAGATTATCATGAAATTAATTTCCAAACAACTACGTATTATTGTACAATATAATATGATTGAATAAATTATATTTCATTTAATGGCTATATATTTCAATCCACTTCCGTGTTTTCTACACCTTAGTCATATTTTATTATTGGGTAATATTTTCTTATATAATCATAATATCATTGATATAAGGGGGATGAATTTTAGTGTGATAATACAATTTTGGAAGAAATTAATGAAACTTATATTGGTATACCAAAATCTTACATATGTTTTCCCCAGGTTGAGAGATAAATTGGATGAATACAAAAAATGTGCACAATCCCTCTACAACCTAATGTAACTGATACTTCACAACATATCATCCATGAATGAGTGAAATATTTAACCTATATTCTTAGAATTACTAATTTAATATTGAATAATTATAAATATTAGAAATACTCAATAATAGAATCACCAAAGATATAAAAAATTATAACCACAACACTACTATAGTCTTCCGAAAATGATTGAAGAATAAAAAATGTATAATGAAAAAACATACAATATCATATGTAAAAAGAAATATCTGAATGATAGAAACCATGACTGGGATTTTGCACTAATTTTATTTCAAATAACTAACTTTATGTAACCCAAGGGTGTCTATGGGTGGAAAAAATCAAATCCCTAACCATAGTGTAATGACATATCATTTTCATGAAGGCATCGATCATTAGTTTTTCGATATCTTTCCATTTATTAGTATTAGTAAAAGTGAATTATAGACTGTATATGTCCATAATATCTTATTAGGATTGTTCTAAGCACATTGTTATAGAAAATGGTAAAAAAGTGTTGGTCACAAAGTAACATCATAATTATTACAAACCATGTGGGAAACCATAATAGAATTTTGGGCTGCATAATTTTTTGGCAACTATGTGTTCCAAGGAACATGGCCATGAAACCATATGATGTTTATAATGGAGGATTTTATAATAGTTTGTGCATGGTTATTGAAAACATGTGCATTAACCATTTTATTCCATTCCCTAGATATCAGGATGAGAATAATTTTTGAAGGGTTTGACAAAACCATCCATCTAAATTGTGAAACCACTATTGTGATGGGGAATTTTCCTTTTGGCACATAATGATCTTTTCAACCATATTTTTTCTTTCTCCTTCCACATTGTAGTGACTTTTGTTCTCGTTCCACTTATCATGAACAATTTTTCTCCTCAGGTTATTTTTTTCATATCTCCATGGTCTGGAATCCAAATAATGATCCATCAAAATAGATAGATATCTAGAAGAATTATATTGATTCAACTTCATATTATTCAATATTTTTATTAGATATATAATTATATTTTTTTGGAAGATCATTTTCACTATTTTTAGGGTTTTAGATTATTTCATCAATTTCATCCAATATTCATAGAATATTAGTCCTCCATCTAATGAGGAGTCATCAATAATCCTATGCTAGGAAATATATTATTTTTTCCTAAAATATATGTTATTTTCGATTTTCTGTCGATGTTTCTCATGCTAAAATATACCACATTTTTCATTAAATTTCATTTCTTCATTCAAAATATATATTCACCCCTAGTTACTCCCTCATCGATCCTTCTTATGTGGTTAGAGGATGTCGACCAAAATTAGGGACACCGCTTTTCTGTTGTTTCATGAAATTCATCTTTATTGTTAATTGGTTAAATTCCTTGAATCCATTATAATCATTCACAATGAATTTTATATGTAATTTAACATTGATACAAAATTTATTATTTAACTAAATAACATCATAACATCTTGAAATGACATATAAATGGACTATTCCCCATATAGGTATTTTTGAAAATGATATTATCTCTTTATATTGTCTTTTTAGACCATGAAATTGAATTTCCTTGTTTTGTTACTAAAATGGATTGTATTAATTGAATTGATTTCTTCATTATGGTAATTGTAATTAAATTAAATTAATGGAAAAATTTATTTACTGTTCTTGGGTGGTAAGACCATGTCAATTGTTCAATTATTTATTATATGAAAAATATGAATTGGAATTATCTTAGTTCTATTTTGGAATGAATAATATCATTCATGAGAGGACATCCCTCATGTATATTATTATTATTATTATTAAAAAAATTATATTTTCCATTGAATTAAGATTAATGTAATTATGGTGTAGGATTTTTCACTCAATGTTGCATTTGCTGTCCGAGATGGTAGGTCACAAAATTTAAACTATTTGGATGGTGTGAATGATGTACCACATACCTTTCTTTTGGAGTGGACATAAATACTCTCCCCACATATCGAGTGATGAGCATGTTGTCTCAAAATCATTATGAGATGTATGAAATTTACCAATGATTGAGGTTATAGGATCATTTATACAAGTTATTATTTCTGGAGTTATTACTTAGTCTATCCATCAACTAGTATTATAGTATATCATTTCTTACATATACATATACCATGTGAATATATGTGGATATAGTACATAAGTATAATATATATATATTATTGTTATATATATGGTTATTGATTAGGATTTTACTCTTTAATGAGACAAATGAGACAAAGTTACCGGGTGTTATTTAGGAACTTGAGCAGACATGTGCTTATTTATTCATAATTGTTGGTTATTTATTTATTCCACCACAATGTATATACATTCAAACTGCCTCGATTACATGCATACAAAACTGGTGGTGGGATACAGAGATTTTATGTGACACCCTATTCTAGACGCCTTTTGTTCCCAAGTAGATTTTATGTCAACACGTATTTCTAAGGTAAAGTGACTAGCTAAATATTAATGATAGAATTAGATTATAGATATATCATTAGTTAAGTTGATCAAGTATATATTGAGATTGTAGTAGTGTGTCCTTTTTTATTTTTTATATATTTTATCAAAATGTTTTATATTCATATCTCATATTACCATTATTTGTAACATTATTTCTTTCCATTAGGTATATTAACCTCCCTTGATGCTTTTGATTATTATTATAGTGTTTGTTACTTAATATTAAATATTCAATTATATTACATATTGTACATGTTTTTATTACGACGGGTTACTTTTCATGTAATTTCATGTCTATATATTGTGATTCTAATTTTTTCGGTTCCTTTCAATACTTTTTGTCTTACAATGATATGTGGTAATAAAATCATTCTACACAACCATCGACCCTTGATACTTTTTGGTAGCATCTATCCTAAGGGGAGGTGTACTTGATGTAATATGGCCAACTAGCTCAAGGGTGTAGTTATGTGGACCCCGGTTTGGGACATTTCAATGTGTTATAATAGATTTATTTCTTCTTTTTTATTACTGTCGGGGTATTAGATAATAGAGTGGAATATAATTGATTTTTTCAATGACTTTCTTCCTGGACAACATTGTCCCATGTACTAGGTACACCAAAATTAATAGGGTTTGATAATTTATTTTTTTGATTATTCCAATTATAGTTGATACAACATCACTTGTGCGTGATTCACATGTCATGTGATGTTATTGTAATTATAATTATTCAAATGATAATTATATTTCCTAGGATAGATAAATGTTGGAATTGCATTAAATGATTCATTATATGCATAATATGAAAAATGTGACATGCCTTTTTATTATCCACATTAACATTCAACATGAATTTGTATGTATCATATTAATGGTTATCTAATTATTATAAGGAATTGTGATGACATCCCACACATTATTGGAAAAAATTAACACATAAAGTGCCTTCACCAATTGTTCATTGTTATACTACATAGGTTAATGCAACCTCACGATGAAGTCTGTAATAGGACATTATGCCTTGGACCATTCATTGCATGGGATGGAACATGTTATGATGCATATGAAATGGGCACCATATTTTGGATCATGAGAATTATGAAACCATATGGATCATAAATGGTAATACATATAATTCATCAATTTAAAAAAGATTATATAAAAAAATAGTGTGAACAAATCAATAAATATTATTTCTACGATGAAATTTTTATCTTATATTGGTAACATGATACATAGACCTGAACCTAGCCATAGTAGTTTTTTTGTGCCTATGACATTATTATGTTTTGTAATTTTCTTATCCTCATACCTTATCCCTACACTTAGATTCATGAAAATCGGTATAACCCCATCAGAGGATATATTTATGATTATCCAAGTTATACATATTTTATCTCATGATAGTTAGATATCTTCTGTTTAATTTAATTAGAATTGTGTCATCATACCTCCATGAAGTACTCCAATTATAGGTCTTAAAGGTGATAATGACCATGATTTAGTGGTGGTCCTTAAGCTACTTGTGATTCCTCATATAGTGTCATCTATTGACCTTTCCCATATTCATGATATGGTAATTTCCCTCATTTTCATTAGGTATTTTTTTGCATGCTCAAATATACAGATGGTCTCACTTGTCCAGACTGAACAGGGGCAGAGTTGGATCAAGAGTTCTGGATGAACTATCCTCCCACCGTGTCGATGGTTCGTGGACTGAATTATATCGAGGCATGGAACGAAACCATTATTTATATATTTGAGCATTTGCATATTTCTATATAGTGTAGGTTCAATCTCGATGATTATAAGATACCCAATTCATCAATGAGATTCTTTGAAGTTATCACACTATAAGATCATCATCTAAATATGAATTTGGTAAATTTATATACTATCATCTATAATTATTTCGTTACATGGACTCTGAGTGACTAATGTGATAATGTTTATTTGATCATACAGCATGGAATCACATTTTCATGTAGTGTTATTCTATCATTACTTAGTTTTTGTTGTTTGAACCGACTCTAGCGGGTAATGAACTTATGAACCTTAGGTGATTCGGGGATGGGAAGCTATATTTCAATATTTTTAAATTGAATACTATTTTTTTTTTGAAATTAATTCTAGCTGTTATTATAAATAAAAATTTGAAGGAATCTTTTAGTGTGATTCAGGGATGAGTGGAAGTGAGGCTCGTCAGTGGTTCTTCTAGAAAACATATCTTCGTTTTTTGGATACTCATGGTGGTAGCAGTAGTAATCCAACTCATGATGAATTTTTTCTAATATGTTATTAGTGAAATATTTCTATACATTAAAAACCCAAACATTTATGGGATATAATGGAACAAAGATGATATTGGAAGATTAGATAATCCCAGCTATTCTTCATTAACATTTCATTAGTTCATAGACGGTCTAGATCTACACCTATTGCATATTCATGATTAGGTATGGTAGTATCACATTTGTAATGTATTCTGAATAACATTTTATGATTATAAATAGGTGGTGGTCGAGATAATGGTAGACAATCTCATGATTCTCTATCCAAATAGGCTGATAATTCTTAGGGAAGTTAGGATGTGACTAAGGGCCATGGTATAATATTGTTACATGTAATGAAACCATTGATGGGGGATGAAAGAACAAGACAATCTATAATTTTACATTCTTTTCTAGTAGATTTCACTTTATTGTTTGTAGTAATTGACACATGTGGGTATCACTATTTTATATCTGATGTAACTATTGAGATTTTAGGCCTTCACATAGAACCATTAATTGTTGTGATGACAAAAATCCTCATTATGTATCTAATATGAGAGTGTTCACCAATTTATTTATTTTTCCCTAGATATATCAAGATATCACCTCATATATGATATTTTTTCATTATGATGGGCCTTGATATAAGCATCAAAATTCACTGGTTAGTTCCATATCGAGCCCATATTGACACTTATCAATGGAGGGTGATGTTTAAATCAATATAGGGAAATAAGGATGTTAATGAGGGTGAATGTTATGTCCATGAAACTGAAGCTGGTGTAGGGAAACAAAATCTGAGTACTATGATAGATCAGATCAACAGTCTCTTCATGGATGAATAAGGCTTATAAAAAACTATTTTACATCACGAAGATAATTTTTTAATGGATGTATTAACTATTGACATCTCTAGGATACCTACAATGTGAGGGGTAGAATTAACTATTGATCTAGTTATAGGTGTTTCACCTGTGACCATTCCTTATAAAAGGATGGATCTTATGCAATTTCTAAATCATAAGAAATTGTGGTAGGATGATGGATCTAAATGTGTATATGATTAAACACATAAATTTAGGGTTCACTGTTCCCTTTTATCGAGAAGGCGGTTGGTACCCTAAAATGTGTGTTAGATTACCATTGATTGATCTAGATCACTATAATGAATCAATATACATGTAAATAATATACTACTTCATAGATCAACTTTAATGAGTGAGATCATTTTTTGATGATATATCTGAGATCATGCTACCTCCATGTGCATGTCAGGACCTCAGACATACCTCATACAAAATTTCAGAGTATGTATGGTCATTAAGAGTACCTAGTCATATAATTCACCCTTACAAACGCAACTATAGTTTTCACAGATCCTATTAATCTTGTATTTTAACCTATATCTAGTTAAAATTGTGGTATTATTTATTGATGATATCTTAGTATATTTAATATTTCGACACAAAAATTTATATCACCTCGATAATATGATGAATACATTGATAAATGGACAACTATATGAAAATCATAATAATTCCATTTAATGATTAATAATTTCCACCCCTTGAGTAACAATATCTTGGAATTGGGACACATAGTAGATCCCGAGAAAGATAGAGTTGTAGTTTTATGTGAGTAGCCCACAAACATCTATCAATTACAGAGTTTCTTCATTCCATCCAAATATTAGAGATGATTCATTCATGATTTCAAATTCCTTGTTCAATATCTTACTAGTTATACCTAAAAGGGTGAAAATTTTATCGGTTCAGAAGATTATAAAGCATCCATTACGGAGATGAGGGTATTTTTTACTTCAATTCCTATACCGATTCTAAAAATCCCAAGAAGGATCTATACAGTATATTGTAACACATCATGTATCTGTATTAGGGCTATATTGATGCAGTTTCTTCAAGTCTTCATTTATGTGATTCATAAATTTTTTCCACTCATGCATGATTTCGTGGTGCACAACCTCAAGCTAGATCTTTTAGTTTATGTCATACATTATTGGAGTCCCAATTTACATTTAGAGTGTTTTTTCATATTCACAAAAAAAGTAAATTACATCTTTACATAGTATCATATAAATATCATGTAGAGTGTATAGGTTGAGCAGCTACAATTCTTCAATTTAAAAATTACATACATGCCTATGAAAGGAAATTTAGTCGCCAATAATCTGAGATAGAAGAAACTAATACATGAAATTTAGAAGGACAATGTTGAGAAACAATTCCTAGAATTGTTTTTAAACATTAATTTTGAGGTTTAAGAGAATATTTGATAAAATAACCTCTTCTATTTATTAGTGACCTATAATATTTTTCAACATATAAAAATTAGGTAACTATCTGATCTTGTATGAAATTTCCTAATGAATTACATGTAGAAAAAAATGGAATTACATGTAGTAAAGATGTTTTATGGAAAAATTGTAATCATTTCCATTTTCCCACCATTCTAAACTTATGTATCTATATTAATTTCAATTAACATTTTTCTAATTATTTTTCAGAAGAATATACAAGAATTTCCAGGATAAAATCAAAAGTCAAGAAATTAAAATTTTAAGAAAATGTATTTCTACAACAAGGAATAATATATTTCTATGCCAAATACTACTCATACCACAATATCCAGTTCACAAACCATCTCCCAGAACAATATCCCTATAAATCAAAGGAATTCCCCTTGAGTGTATCCACATAAAATTTCAATATCTTCCCCCAAGAACAATGGTTCTAGAGAACAATAGAAATTCACAAGATAGACCACTATGATAATCCTAAAACAATGGAAGATGGCCCCATGATAAAACTTCCATAGAAATTCCTATTCTAACCAATGTTTCATTTTCACAATTTATTTCAATGATTTGGAAACCATTTAATAACCATTACTAATTTCATTTCAACAATTCAATAACCTTGACTTTTCCATTCCATTTATCAATAAATAGGGGAAAATATTTTTCCTTGAAAAATATTCCTACCACTCACAAAATAACCATGAAAATATTTCATTACAAATTAGTTCGTAAAGAAAAACTGGCCGGTTTGTAATCATTAGCTAGACACAGAACAACCTACCCAAAAACACGGGTTCCACACACCCACAACGGGACACCCCAACAATGAAATCCCAACAATGATAAAAAATGACCAATAATACAATCCACATCAAATTGTTGATATATATATGAACTCAATGGTTTTCTAGAATGAATAAAACCTACATACCACAACTAAATGCACCATCTGCATCGTAACCGACATATAAAACGACCTATATAAAAAGAATATAGAGTAGATCTAAAAAAATCTAAGAAGAAATACCATCATAACCATATAGATGTGAATATGTCACCGGTAAGGGATATTATTATCAATGGAAACATAGAAGTGGAAATAAAACCTACCTATATAGATGCACCATAATCACAATGATGATCAGATGTCAAATAGTTCAATCCAAAAGGAGTTGTTTCTTCAAAAAACATCTAGGAGAGAACCCAGGTTGAGGATGAAGATCTCTATAATGAGAGGACCTATAAAAAATACAATGCTTTTATTTTAGAACTGGACATGGTCCATTTTAGGATGTCCAATATAGTTACACACCATGAAATCCATGATATACATGTATGGAGAAAAATCTTTTACATTGTAATAATAATCTGTTATTTAAAAAATTCATGAAGTTAAATTACTGTTCAGGATGTGAAAACATTTACATCGTGAATCCCTTTCACAAAATGTATCCAGAAAAAATTACAAGCTGTATATCCTAGTTACATGGCATGAAATACTCCTATATCTTATTGAAAATGATGATTAATGTTTAATATCTAAAAATCACCAAAGTCTCCATTATAGGTATCCTCTCAATCTCAATGGAGGGTAAAACCATGATGTGGTCATGGGATTACCTGATAAAATGGTAACGAGATGTTACATGGAAGATCATGATTTATATGGTATTTTAGTTTTAACAGGTAAACATTCTATATCCTACTATTATAAATAATGAATATATAAGTTGAAAATTGAATAGTATATATATCATTCATTATGATCACAATTTAACTTTCATCATTTAATTAACTTATGATGATATAATTTTTCTTATATCCTAAAAACTTATTCATTTTAAATTAATTATTCAACATTGAATTCAGAAACACAAATTCCAAATAATTTTCCTTAGTAATTTTATTTTTTTATAACATTTCATAAATTAACTATATCATATTTTGAAAATAATTTACATTTCCGAATTTTTTTCCTCAAGGTACATTGTTCTTATACCATATATCATGGATGTTGTTACTCATAATTTATCCCCAAAATATGAATAATATTTTGGCATGAATACATTATTTAATTGAAAAATATTAAAACAATATAGCTCTTAAGACCCATAAATGTAAAAAGAATTTGATTTAATAATTCAATATCATTAGAATTATTTTTTTTAAATGAAAAAAATACATGATTAAAAGAATGTTTTTTCTAATGTTCCCCATTTTAAAATTATAAATTAAATCGTTCAATTTTTAAATAAAATATATAGACTGAAAATAAGGTTTTCAAGATACAAAACCTACTCTAGAAGATTTTCTGTGTGGTTTTCACTACCGAAAATGATTATTATAATTTTCCATTAATGTCCTAAAAATTGATAACTATTTTATCAAACTATATTATCAAACTATTTATTTCATTTTTGAGATTAGAAAAAATATAATTATTTTTAGTTGAGATAGAATTATATTTTTTATCTAACATCAGTGCGAACATATAAACATATAAACATAAAAATTAAAAACTTATATTAATGTATTGGATTTCTAAGCATCTACTTTAGTATGAACACATACATAAAAACCACTGGAATTATTTTTTATAAGAAAACTTATGTTTCTTGTTATTTTAAAAACATATTGAAATCTATTCTCATTATATGATATATTATCATTATCATCTTCAGAAGGAGACAACCATATTTATTCATCAAAATTACCATGTTAATTCATGTTTTATGTTATTTTTTTTATTCATTCATATAATAAATTATCCATATTACATGGTATTGTGTTTATAATAGTGGTAAAAAATTAAACAACCTACTAACTACCCAAAAATCTATCATATGATATTTTAAAATATATGTGTACTCCAACTTCACTCAATGTAGCTCAACTATTCAGTATTTTATTCCCATTTCCTTTATGAAATTTAATTAATCGTTTCACATTTCACATTTACATTTTAAAATATTTTAGGATAGTACTTTTTTCTTAAATTAAAAATATACCATCTTAGGGTTATTATTATTTTCACCCATATAATTCTAATTTTTCATATATTTAAAAAAGAAGTTCATAAAAACTATCATATCTATTATATTTTCAAGGTTATTGTGATCACATTCACATGACTCTATATAACTACCTTACAATTCCACATTAACATTCAACTTATTTTAATAATTTATTGAATCATTCATATAAGTCATTGGATTTATAAACATAAATTATATAAAGGTAGATTCAAACTTCACTATGCAACCATTTTCTTTTTTTCTCTCATGGAGAATATGATTTCTAATGAAATTTTTTTAGATGAATAGTATTATGTGTTCTGTTTTTTTATTTCACTTCTCATAGATTCATACAAATTAAAAATAATATTTATAATTTTTCATTAATTTTCAATAAAAAAATATTTATCTCAAAAATATTGTAAGATATTTAAAATAATTGAAATAATTAAATGCATCTATGGAAATTTTTCACCTTGTATGAATGATAATGATTTTTAGTCTAAAATGTGGATCACAAATATATATTATTACAAAATATTTGTTAAAAATGAAGTTGTATTAAGCTTCTTCAAAATATTTCTATATAGTATAAGAAAAAATATAACTATTTTTATATATTTTAGAAATTCTGAATAAAATATTATTCTAAACTATATAATTCAAATAATATAATACATAATATTCTCATAAAACAAATTTCAATTAATTTTAATGAATTTTATAATTTTGAGTTATGATACAAAAATTATCAACACTAGCTTTTATCAGATATTAATTCATATTACCACTCCAATATTATGAATTTGAACTAGTAAATTTTGACAGTTTGTCTTTGTTTAAAATATCATATTTTATCATTTACAATCGAACCAAAAAAATATGATTCTCTACCAAAACTGTTAGTAAAATATATCTATGCAAATTCCTTCTATGATATGAAAAGTATGATATCATCAGTACTATAAATACTAAAATATGGGTGGGGAATAACTTTTTTAAAAAACAACAAAACATTCACATTACCTAAAACATAGATATATATATATGATTATTTTTAAATAGAATTATAAAAATACTAACTATATCTATCAATAAAACATTTATAATGACTAGTAGAATAAGACTCATTCATACATTTTAATAGACAATTACAATGCCTACCATATGAAAACATACAAATGATATGAGATATTAATATATCTTCAACTATATGATGAAATAAAAATTATAATGAATTTATAAATAATAATAAAACAAGAAATAACGTCATAATATTTATTATAATGATGAAATACATTCATGAAATCCAATAAAGTGATGCACTTCTAAAATCATCAAGATAAGATGTTTTTTTAGATTCAATTGTAGATATTATTAAAAAATTCCAAATATAATCATTGAAATATTTCATGAAGAATTCTACAATGTTGAATGTGATCTCATGTGGAATAAAAGAATGCATACAGTTCGTCTAGTATTATGTGATGATGTTTTCCAAAATATCCATTTTTTGAGCTCTTGATTTCATTATAGTTTTGATAGATGACGTTGATGACATATTGTGTGATGCCTTAATTTAAAATTCCTTATGTTATCTGTTTGTAATATACATTTTCAAAATATTGTTATTGATTATAGCCATATACATATCGACATATATTTTTAAAATCATGTTGATCAAGGGCTCTATGTGATAATGAGACACATATTTTTCTTATCAGGTTTACTGAGGGCCTCCTTGTTTTTGATGAATGACATTTCAATAGGTTAAAAATCATGGATACTTAATGTAATTTATAAAGAATTAATTTACACATTGGTTCTAAGGGAATATCGCATCTAATAGAGGTTCTATAAAGTTTGTATTTTTTACGTTGTTATTATAGTTTATATAATTTTTATTTTTTTGATATTCATTTAAAAAATATATTCTATTTACAATTTAACAATTTAAAACCATGAAAATTTTGATCTATATTTAAAATATATTTTTCTAACACAAATTATTAAAAACTGTTATTTGGATGTAATAAGATACGTTTTTTATAAATTAAAATCCCCCACTAATAATAAGTTAGACATAGGGACAAAATTATTGTATTGTATAATTATCAATAATGAATGTTACCACCCAAATATAAACACATTATCATGAAACTGAGAAAAAACAACCCAAACCCTCCATTAATATACTAATTAAATGACCAGAGTTACAATGTTGTCATATTAATTAATGAAAATAAAATAAATCAACCATTTATAAAATTTTCCATGACTACCATTAGCCAGACAAGGACACGCAACCATCAGATTCCATATAATATATTTCCTATAACATTTTTTATGGAATCCAAACAATATGATGTGTTTAAAAAATTCTAAAAGTCCCTTTATTATTACCAAACCTTTTTTGTGACACAAATTTCCATTTTTTGATCTATCACTTCCTTCTCCAACAATATCATGATTCTTATAATATCCTCTAAATTATATAAACACAAGAATCCAAATATATTAGTTCACAAAAATTTATATATTGTATCCTTTGATCCCTATCACATTATAGTTTTTCTCAGTATCATACCCATAAGCATAATGAAACAAAAATTATCATAAAATAAAAAAAATAGTTACCTCTGCAATATAGAAATCTCCAATAATGATACGTAAATAAAACTAATGTGAAGAAATCATAATTATAATAACATGGAATAACTCCATAGAAAATTACTCGGTCAAGAGATGAAATCCTCTAAAAACAAAACTAATATGTTGGATGCCTCTAAATAATGACAACACATTTCAAATAAAAAAATTACCATAAATTGGGTGAGTAAACTTGTCAAGGTATTATATTCTAATTTTGAGTGACTGTTAAATTATATAGAATAATAACTACCCCACTCTCTGCAAAGACCCATAAATTCTAAATAATGTTTCTTAAATTATTTTAGATTATTATCAGTTTGTGAAAATTAACAACATCTGATTACAAGGCCCAGATAGCCAAAAAGATATTTTGAACTTTATTTTGTTATTTTCAGTAAACATGTGGGTGGTGTTTTCTATATTTTGGACTGATTCGTAGATTAAAAGTACGATGAATCCATTGAATCTGCTACACCAGGATTTTCTTAAGAAAATCTGGAATTCGACATGAAATTTTTGGACACAAAAGTTAATTTTTTTGAATTTTCAAAAAAATAATAAAATAATTTAAGGTTATTTTATTTTTATTTTTTTCACGGTTTGAAAAACAATGGTGGGACCACAGTGTAAATTCAAACCATTTAATGGCATGACTCAAAAGTTGTGTAACTACACTATATGGTGAATTAAAAGGATATGTAACCATACCGTTTAGAAAATTATTATGTTCATTAATAAAAATTAGTAATGGACCACCTTAATATTATAAGTCATTAATCTCCACTTTCACTCTATTTAAATGAAGCTCGGGCATGGGTTTTTAGAAACCAAGAGGGGAACCTCTGATGAATTTTGGGGGTGTCTACCTCTAACGAAGAATATAGGCTTAAACAATAACATTAGAGGAATCAATAAAATATTGAAAAATGCTGATTGATTCACCAAATTTTCATTCTTCTCCCACAATTATGGAATCTCATATGAATCTTAAGTAGGGGTTTTGATTAAATTCAAGTTATTTTGTTTTAATCTATCATCCTTGAAAAACAAGATGAACTTTTATTTAAAAAAATAAGGTAATATGTGATTCGTATGAAATTGGGGGTGGTTGATGCATGAGTTTTGAATGGGGTTTAGTCTTCTCAAAATTATGTTTGAAATCTCTACCTAGTTATATAACTAACACGGAGGGCGCATGCCAAACAAACATGCCCCGGAAACTACTCCATTGATTCATTGATTTTGTTATTCATGGGAAACTAATCAATATGGAGGCAAGATGATTCTGGGAGCAACACAGTGTTGGAAGAATCCCGAGTGTTTTGTAGGCGCAATAAAAAGGAAAAACAGACCACTAGAGCTCATCATTTGGCCTCTAGAAGACCTGATGGGGTGGCACCACTACGAAAGTGCCTATGGGCAACAGTGGGGGCAGCGAGTGATAATGTAGGCATTAGAGGGTGATGGTGGAGGCGGTGTGTGATTGCAGAGGCTGTAAAGGATTGTGACGCTCGAAGGGATTGTCGTCGAAAGCATGGGCAGTTGAACCTTTTATGACCACGTTGGAAATGAGCAGTGTGACGTCGCGCAATGTTTATGGGGTAGGTGGATTTGATGTGTAACTAATGGGAAACCACAATAGGTGGGTCTCGCTGACAAAGGGGGACCCAAATGTGGTGTCGCCATTGCAAAAAATAACTATCAAATATCTGTTTAGGAGGGGAGACGACCCCTGTGCTGCCCAATGGGGCATGCCCGCCCAAGGTGGTCCATGGACTAGCGGGTCGAGCCCTCGACGTAGCTCACCTGGGCAGGTCCGGCTGGTTTAGGTTGGTCCATGTCTGAACTAGGTCGGGTCGACCCCTAACCGAGTTAGATCGGCCCATGTTGGGGTGGGTCGGGTTGGTCTGACCAAGTCGGTCCAGACCTGGACCCTTTTGGACCTAGTTTTACTTACAAATCCATATCTCATAAACCATACGTCTATTTGATAAACCATGGGAGGCACTTTAATCCATGGAATAAGAATTTTCTTTTAATATACTTTAAATGAGATTCAGATATTGCTGGAGTATGGAAAGGTTAGATCGAACATGAAATCAACCAGGCCCTTGGTACTAAAACTCGTATAACTCAAAAAAATAGTGTCCAATTAACAGTTCGTATGTTGTATTGGAAAACATACAACATTTCTATCCTTTTAGTTAATACTTCTTGTACTATGATGGATGTTTAGGCACAAACGATATCTTAAGGAATATATTCTAGGGAACTCAACCACACTGAGTGAGGGGAATCCTTGGGTTGGCTTACAATTTGAGAGAGACCCTGTGTAGATCAGGATCATAGAGACCCTATGTGGATCATCATCATAGAGATCCTATGATGTTAAGGATCATAGAGACCCTCTATGGATCAATGACATAGATAACCTGCATAGATTAACATCATATAGAACTTGTATGGATCATCTTCATAGTGAACCTCTATTGATCACCATCATTGTGACCCTATGTGGATCATAATTATTGAAAACCTGTGTGGACCAGCATCCTAGAATCCATATGTTGATCAGTAGTTCAAGACTCAATGAGGTCCATCCTAAGAGTGTTCCATTATGGATAAATGACATAAAACCCCGTGTGGATAGAAAATGGAACAAATTTTTCATGGTTTAGTTGTAGAACTTACTAATAGAATAACATGATATAACATTAGACTAATCATCATTATTCATGATCTCTGAGTTGTATACTTGGTGTGAGTTGTCATTTTTATTTTCCATTTGGTTTGAGATCATTATTTTTTGTTTTTTCATTATGGTATTATGAGAGACCTTTGGAGGCTCAAGGTCTTTAATGGGTACTATTATACTCAACCATGCATGGGATTCACCCACGCCTTTTGTGTCTTATGAAAACGGACTGGAATTTTTGACTGATCCAGGAGTAGCCCAAACAAGATGGTGTACGTATGTGATTGATTGATGTAGAGATTCATAGGGATGAGGTGTAGCTACCATTTTGTTAGCATCATTGGAAGATGAACTGAAGAGATGCTTCCCTTTTTTATGCATTTCATTTATTTGGGTCTTGTATTGTAGACCCTTACTTCAGTACTTACATTACACGCTGTGGTGGATTTTAGTGTTAGTTGAACATTTCTTCTTCCATTTGGTAATTCTAGTGCACAATGTACCCTATCTTTGTGTGTATATGTCTAGATGAAATTCCTTACCATTTTTGGGAAATGTGTTTTCGGTGCTAGTCGCCAACCCCTAGCCAATAAATTGTGGGCATCGGGTAGTCACGACACAGGCCCCGAAGGATGGGTCATGACAACCTTGTATCAATGGAATCAGTTATATCGATGAACTAATAATATGATCATTCTAATAGATCAATAGTGTTATGAGTTTTCAGTGTGGTTCTCAGTTTTTGGAGTCCAATGATGGTGCGGTGGCCGATGTATCCATAATCCAAGACCCTATATTTTTATTTCCAACTCAGTGTAAGGTAACAATGGTTTTGTTTGTTTTATAAATGTTTTAATTTTGATATATTTTGATTCGTCTCACCGGGTATAAATTATTGACTATGGTGCACCTTTTTCTTTTAAAGATGCCTCCACATAGAAAACGAGCCAGTATTCTAGATAGAGTTCATGATGATGTCCCACTGAGTGATGATGATCATTGAGCGGACCTCTTATAGTTATAGAACAATCACTTGGTGCACTAGGTAGACCACTAGTCATTAAAATAAAATTTTCAATATACCCACTAGTGGACAATGCATGCCAGAGGATCACGTTGCACTAGTTCAAGTAGAAGAGGCCTCTATGATTTCTAGGTGAGATGGATCCACATGTAGCTGAGGACTGGCTGGGGGCTTTGGCTAGATTGTTCTTCCTAGTTGAGAAACAAGCATAGTAGATAGTGGTCATAGATGCTAATATATTCTAGGTCACATTAGGGAGAATGTGGTTTCTGACACCACTATTACTCGATGAGGTGACCCTCACCTGGACAGACATTGAGATCCACTTCAGGGAGGAGTTCATTTTAGTGAATCTATGCTCTGTGGATATTTAAAGCTTCTATACTTATAGTAGGGCAGCCAGATAGTGGCCCATTTCTCAATGAGATTCAATGTCCTCTATCACTACTCCATCGACATGGTACGAGAGACTTTAATTAGTGACCAAACCTTTTAGTAGTGTCTCCGGTGATAGATCATAGCATCGATGATATCTCTCAATATCCAAAATTATGATAGAGTACTCGAGCGAGCATTATTGGTGGAGAGATTATAAGATTAGCAGACACTGATGGTCACATCCACCACTGAATGATAGGTTTTCAAGTGCTCACAAGGTAGGGAACGCTAGCAGAGGAGTAGACTATGCTTCACATATGGCAGGCAGGGCCACATGGCTCACAACTTGAAAACTCTCCATACTGACTATCAGAAGATGGTCGAGGGAACACCGAGGAAGAGTAAGATATTTGAGTGAGGAGGTCCGCAGGGTGGCTGATGTGGAAGAGGAGCAGACCATTTAGTAGTTGGTGGGCAATGGTTTGAGTTTCTAACACCCACACCTCTAGGTGTTCCACCCTGACCTCGGGGAGCAGGCAGACATGGATGATCTCATCTTGAGGAAGTTGAGGCCGATGACCACGGTGCTCTAGAGTTGATTTTGAGGTGTGAGCTATGTCTAATTCATCCAATATATAGTACTTATAGAAAAATGTGATATCCACTCTTTCATTTCCAGGGCTCTCAATTGGATCTTGGAGATTCCAGTAGAGATTTTGGATCAATTCTTACGGTTGAATACTTCTATGGGAGAGGATTTAATTATTACAAACTATTGCTAGTAGTGTGAGTTTAATCTTAGAGGAAAGAGATTTGGCTAGAATCTCCAAATAAAAGCATTGAGACCTTATGATGGAATCTTGTGTATGTAATGGTTATACATGGTCCATGATCCGATTGAATTTTTTAGGCACAATGTGTGGTGTGTCCTCCATGATGGGACCAGGTGTTCATTCCCTGGTGAGAGGGGAACCTTTTATGCTTAGGATGGAATTTCCCATAAGAGGGTGTATCCGATCACACATCATTTTCCTAGCCTTACCATCAAATCATTTGACAATAATAGTTTGATCTATACTGTAGTGGTGACCAGTGTGTTTAGGTCTTTCTTGAGGATGTTTCCGGACTACCTCCTCACAGAGAGGTAGACTTCAATATCAACCTCTACCACATGATGGAACCGATATCTAATCCATAATATCAGATAGATCATGAAGAGTTTGGTGAGTTTGAGGTTCAGCTGGATGACATGCAGAGTAAGGGGTTCATAAGGCTCAGTGTTACTCTATGGGAATCCCTAAATTTGTTCTCCCTATATTTAAATGGGATTCAAAGGATTTGCAAGGACTATCAGTGCCTGATCTATGGGACTAAGAAAAACAAGTATCCACACACGAGGATTGATGATATCTGCAACCAACTAAAGGTTTCTTGATGGTTTTCGAAGATAGATCTCAGATCATGGTATCATCAGCATAGGTACAAGATGAGGATTTATAGAAGATAGCCTTAAGAATCCGGTTTGGCCACTATTAATTATTAGTAATGCCTTTCGGCATGACCAAATCCTTAGCAGTGTTCATGGGACTCATGAATAGGACCTTCTTTCATTACCTTGAATGCTTCGTGGTAGTTTTCATTTAAGACATCTTAGTGTACTAAGTGTCGGGTGAGGAGCACGCCACACACCAGCAGATAGTTTTGGACACACTCTGAGAGCACCGGCTTTGTGGATTTCAATAAAATTGCCTATTGAAGATATGTAAAGTCCAATTCCTAAGGAATGTTATCTTTGAGGCTGTAGTGGAAATGAATCCTGGGATGATATAGGTAGTTCTTTCATCGGAGACACCCATGAGTGTGAAAAAGGGGCAGAGTTTCCCGGGATTGGCTGGGTACAATAAGATATCTTTAACTGACTTCTCGAGGGTAGAGACACTGGTCTGGGCAGTCTAGGCCAGTCTGTGGCCCAGTTCAGGGTGGGTCTAGTCAGTCCAGGATGGTGCAGGTCAGGTCTATCAAAACAGGGTTGGGTCAGCCTAGCTCAGGGAGGGTCGGGTCAGTCTAACTATGTCAGACTAGACAAACACCCTTTTCAGCCCAGTTTCCCTTAAAAGGCCATACCTCACATACCAGATGTCTGCTTGACGAACCTCCTCCAGCGGTGATATCCTTGTAACAATATAATATTTTTGAGATACTCCACCTATGTTTTGAATAATTTTGTAGTATATTTGGGATGGATCGAACTTGAATCCAATCGGTCCCTCTATATTAAAATACTTGTAACTCAAATATTGGGCATCCGATTGACGCATCGTCTGTTGCATTGAAACCCTTATGGCATGGCCTTTTTTTTTGTGGTAATCCTTGTAGAAAATCATGGATGTATAGGCACAAATAGTATCTTTAGGAGAAGAATATATGGAAATAATGTTCACCATGTGTGGGAAATCATGTGGTTGGATTTGAATTAGAGAGCGACCCTATGTGGGTAAGCATTATAGAGACCATGTGTGAACATCATCATAACAAAACTATGTGGATCTGAATAATAGAGAACCTAGGTGGATCAGAATTATAGTGACCCTTTTTGTGTCATCATCATAATGATTGGGTGTTGATAAACATCATAGTGACCCTTTTTGTATCAACATCATAGTGACTCTATGTGAATTAATATCATTGTGACCCTGTGTAGATCAGCACCCTAGAAACACTGTATAGATAAATAGTGCATGACCTGACAAGGACCATCCATAGAGGGGACCATTTTGGTTCAGAGGCATATGACCCTGTGTGGATCAACAATGGAAGAACATATTTGTGGATTATTTTTAGAACATCCTAAAGGAATAAAATGATATTTCTTAAGTCTTGTCATCTTTATTCATGATCAATGAGTTTTATTCCAGGTGTCAGCCGTCCTTTAATTTTTGTTTTGGGTTTGAGATCACTCTTTGGTGTTTTCTAATTTTTGAATTCTGAGATACATTACGGGGTCATAGGGTCCTTACAGTGTATTGTTATACTCACCCCTACATGGGCTTCGCCCGCACCATGTTGTGTCTTATGACGATGACATGCAGCTTTGACTAAGTCTCAAGGAGCCAGGACATGACGGTGTAAAGAGGTGACTGGATGACATAGAGAGTTGAATTGACGAGATATACCTACCCTTCAAGAAAGATCCTTGTTGGAAGTCCTCAGGAGATGTTTTCCATTTTTGATGCATTTCCATTTTAGTTGGGCTTGTATTCTCGCCCCTTATTTCACAACATACATTATCACTATATGGTGGGTTTTCTTTGTGGATTCACCCTTCTAATTAAATTTTGGTATACTTGTGTGTAGTGTACCATATATCTATGTGTATAGATTCTGAGGCAATGCCTTACCATTTTTGGGAAATTCCATTCCGGTGCTAGTCTCCTACCCCTGGCCTATGGAAGGCGGGTTGGGGGTAGTCACAGAAAGGGATCAAGGAGATGGGTCATTACACTCTCATCATATGATTTAGGGATTATAATTATATTAAATCCCTATTTTATTTATGTAAATATCTAAAACCATCTAACCTAATGAGATACATTTTAAACCAAATGCATCCACCACCTGTAAAATCAAAAAAAGGGTAAAAAATATTATATTAACAGACAGTCAAAACTATTTGAAGAGTAATTTTTGGAGAACATGCCAATGTGAAAAATTATTAGTGATTAAATTATTTACTATTTCGAAAATGGATTTTTTTAATTAATGGAATATGTTTATCAACACAACTATACTATCAAAAAATAACTACAACATTTTAACTGACTACATATGCGGTCCAACCCATCCTATAATATCTATTAACATAATGAAACCATTGAAATCCAAAAATCATTTTGTAATTTAACATTCTATGCTACACAATTTAATAATGTAAATTTATATAAATAGTACTTTTGGGAAAATAAAATACACAAAAACCATAACCCAGGAAAACAGTACATTTCTCAAGGATTTCCCTAATCTGTAATGCAGTATATGAGAATACAACCATATTAGGTTCCACCTTCTAACTTCTCAATATAAAAAGGAAGAATCTTATTAATTAGATCATTATTATATGAATTTTCTATAATAGAAATCAAAAAAATTCACCACTCACTTTTTATATCTCTGGGAACAAGAGAATATCCAAAATCTAATCTTAAATACCGCATCAGATGTTGTCTCATGTGAATAAAGTGACACATAAACCAAAATAGAAATCCAAAAAAAAATATAAACATTGATCAACATAAATTACTGAAATCTATACCAAAATGAAGACATAATGTTAGGAACTGAGTCAATGATTCTTGAGTTAAAACTACTCTATGACCACCACTAATATATCATGGGATGGAAACTAGTTCCTAGTAGATATATTAATGAAATTAGAGGAATTAACATAATGTACATGCCCACATACACAGATCTCATAGAAAATGAAATTACAAAACTCAAATAAATGGATAAAATGAATTCATACCACTATAGTCCCTCAATAAAACTATGAAATAATGTTTAGGAAAAGAGAAAAGGGCCCAAATATAGGACCCCCGAAATGGAAAATAATACATGGCCTTCCCAAAAAGTGGGGAAACTGTCAAATAAAACACTTGTATACACCATGTTCAATCTTGCACAAAATAAAATTAACCGACTAATATTATTCAGAGGAGTTAATAAATAGGCACATATTCTACATAAGAAAAAAAAATGTGTATGAAAATATCTTGAATGATTGAGTATAAAAATACCCAATAGGACCCCTCAAAATCACATTGATGAATAAAAAAGAAAAACAATATTATATAATGATATGTAAATTATAATGAAAGTCAAAATTATAAGGCAATAATATATACTAATAATAGAAATACTGTCTAAAAGTAATGTCATAACCATATTTACAACCAATGAATCTTAATCGATACTTTGATATAACTCATATCTGGGATAAAAAACTCAATAATTAATTCTTCCACTAAAGACAATAATCCTAGAGGCCAAACTTGTATGAGAATCCATGATTAACCGTGAAGGATAAAAATTTGGTTTTTTCCATAAACATAATTGATTGGACTACATGTCATTTGTAACATCATATCTAGATAAAAATATCACTGATCAATGTCCATGGTTCATTATGATAAATTAAATGAGGATCACTTCATGGATATCAATGGGAAACATTATATGAGAATCATAGGAATATATGAATGAAAAATAAGACTACTCGCTCCATTATATGGGATATCTCCAAGACTATACTAATCATCATGATTTTGTAGTGTGTTCAACCGCTATGATAAGAACTTCATGCCACATTGAAACCCTAATATGAATTGTAACGACCAAACATTCATTAATGGAAAACCCTATGGATCTATTTAAATTTCTCTTTATGTAAAATGATAATATAAAATGTCAAATTATTTGGTTTTATGTTAAGAATTGTGACTGTTTCTAATATAGTAATTGAATAGTGATCACATGATTAGTAAAAATATATGGCTTTAACGAATCAAATTTACTCAGACAAAGGAAGCGATGTCCTCATCTAGTAGACTTGCACCAAACGAAGCCCATTTGTCAAAGCTTGGAAAATAGGTGGCATCATTGTTCTTTACTATTTACCAAGCCCAAGCCGAGCTTCAACAGGTTAATCTCGTGAGGGACTGCCTACGAGAAAAGTGGAAGTTGATAGTGATTACCACCCAGGAAATTTTATCCGAGCCGCCCCAAGAGTCGGTCACCATCAAACACCTTACCCTTAGGAGTTATGCTGGTGTTATAAGGGTTTATGTAACAAGACCATAACACTATGGTTATGTACATTTTTTTAATATAATAATGATTATACTTTCATTTTATTTTTTGTACCTTGTAAATAGTTTTTAAAGCAGACATAGTGTTTTTAGTTAATATTCAAATATTAAATCTATTTTGATGAATTAATAGATTTTTGTATTAAATAATATTTTATTAAGATATTACCATTATTATTATTAAATCAATTTTTATTAAATATAAATGACGATAATATTTTATGAATATAATTGTAGTTTTTGTTAAGGTGTAGAAGCCATTTTTGTCAAAACCCATGAATTTTCGATAAATGTATGTTTTTATTTTAAAAGTGAAAATTATCATATTTAGAAAATTATTTATATTAAATAAATTTCATTTCTGGAATCAGGATGTCCAAATTATCCAACAGTGATTTTTTCATTATTTTCTGAGATAGTGAAACTTTTGGGTAAAAAATTAAATACCGGTTAAAAATATAATGGGTTTCTATGACATCATAATGACCCAATAGTGATGTAATAAAATACTATAATCATTATTTTATGCCAATATTTGTTTTAACATTAGAATAATGTGATTTTGTGTTTGTTTGACTCATTTTACAAAGAATTAATGTACCCTTCAAGGATTATTAAATATCTTTTCTTTTTAAATTGTTTTCCATTGGAGTGTAACTCACCTCAACATAAGAAACGCCATTATTTTAAAACCTTCGAACATTGGAGATGTAAAATATTGTTTTCTACTTCCATTTGGAAAAAACCATGGGAAAATACCATTTTATGGTATGAGGTTTTAATTATTTTAATGTGAGGTATCCCAACCCTAAATAATAAATAATCCCCTCAGCTTTTCTATATAAACCCACCCAAGCACCCACTTTCTCCTCACGCAAAGCCTTTGGAGTTCATCCAACCTCTTCAATACATTCTGTTGAATCCTTTGAAGCTTCCCCAAGCTCCCAAGAATCCTCTCTCTATCCTCTCTCAATCCTTTGGAAGCACATTTCCATGTAAGGGTTTTTTTCTTCCCTTCTCATTTTATACAGTTTTATTTAAAATTTAATACCTTTTAATTTAAATTATAAATGTTGGGGTATCATTTCGAACCTCCCCCATACTTCCCTTTTTATGTTTTAATGATGGTAGACCCCTTTATCTCTCACTAAATGCCTCCCATGTACACCCATTACTATGCCGAAATTCCAAAAGCAATTTCTCTCTCCTCTTTTACATTCAAGCGATTCTTTTGTATCATGACTATAAATTCCATTTCAATTGTTTTGACATGTCTCTCTATGACCCAATTAATTTAAATTTCATTTAAATATTATGATACACCCCTTTCTCTCTCATCAACATTTTTTATGAATTCTTACGTCACCAAGTTACGCTGCCGAAATTGCAGCGATTTTCTATGCCAAAGTCATTGTGTAGTGAATACCACACCCATTTTTATAACAAGGGTATTCACCTTTATGCTCATTTACTTATTGATTATAATGTTTCATGTATGAATTCCACATTCTTATATCGTGGAATAAATGGTTATGTTTTATAAATCCATGTTATATGATCCATGTGGAACTCTTATGCATTAAATGAGATGTTTAAGAATGGTTCACCCTTGTAGCACTCCAACGCATTGGGTAAAGTATAACATCATGATAGTTCATGTGAAATGGGGTTTTACTCATTCTAATTCATGTTCAACAAGTTTTTACTCATGATTCATCTGAAATAGGGATTTACTCATCCTCCAAGTGCAATGATCCATGGCTCATGCGAATTCCATATAAAGTATTGTTGCCACATTTCCATGTTATGATTATCATGCATTATCATGAAATTATATTTATGCCTCTCTTTTGCTCTGTTTCAATGCCTATATTCAATCATGTATTGTATTTCTCATTTTATTCCATGATTATTCCCTTAATGGGCTTTATATCTCACCCTTTTCTTATGCATGTCCTCAGGTTATCCCATGCAATGCTAAGTACGATTGAATGTAGTGGTCATGTAAATGAATTTTTTTACTAAATATGTTGTATTACATGTTTTAAGTTTTTATTTAATATTATTAAGCCCAAAAGATAGTAGACCTACTGATCTTCCATGTTGTACAAAGTGAATGTATAATGTAATAAATCAGGTTTCTGTTTGTAATAAATGAATGGTTGTCATAGTTGGCATCAGATGGAGGTATAGTTATTTTTGGTATTAGGATTAGAAAACCCTAGTAAAGCCTTAGAGACAATACTAGGTATTGTAAAAACATCCCTAATTTTTGGTGGGTATTGAGTAAGTTTTTATTAAGTAAATACATCCCTCTTTGGATACGAGCAGGTAGAGGTGGATCTAGAACAAATGTATCATAGGGGTAAAACCCAAAAACACTGCTTTGAGCTAGACTCGAACGAGAACTGGGGCACGGAAACAGGTCTTGCTACACTCTTGGATATGACACTCCCAAGGGATATGCTTTGGTAAATTCACAAGCTTAGTATGTACCATTATTAAGGGACAAAAAAATTCCCTCATAATAAATGTTAGAAAGTAGATCATGGATAACAAAGACTGAAGCCAATAGATTCATATGATAAGGAAATAAAAATAATTTATAAATCATCAGTAATGTCCTTGTATTACCCTTTATGTGTTGCCTCTAACTTTCCTTTTATTCTAGAAAATGACCCGTAGTATGAGGAGTCGGGATAACAACGAATGTTAAGATCAATGTGATGACTATACTAATGATATGCCCAATCCAAAGGGAGTGAGAATCATGATTTTTTCTATGCTTCTATATAAGATAACTCATTCTTTTAATATAAACTTGGGTCAAGATTAATGTTAAAACCCCACCCCCTATGAAGGAACAAGTCGCTATCGGGAGATTCATGAGATAACTACCTCTTACTTTTAATGGATCATCTGATCCCTCAATCACTGATCAATAGATCAAATCCACTGAAAAGAACTTCTCCATCCTTCAATGTTCTGAACAAGAGAAGGTTCTCTTGGCTTCTTATCGTATGGAGGGTGAATCTAATCAATGGTGGACGTTGATCAAAAATACGAAGCCAGAGGAGGAGATCCAGGCGTTAGAGGGGAAGGATTTCCAGATGTAGTTCTTTGATAAATATTTTCCGTACACCCTCCAGCTTAAGATGGAAAGTGACTTCCTTTCCCTCAAGTAAAAAGATGAAAAATCTGTTGGAGCGTTTGAGGAAAACATCACATGTCATTCGTGATATGCTTCCGACATTGTCACTTCCCTCGAATGCATGGTTGACCACTTCTTTGGTGGGCTGAAACCTAGCCTTCAGAAAGTGTTAGCCATTCATGACTTCGACAGCTATGAGGAGATTGTCCAATGTGCCCTCAAGGTCAAAATAGAGATCATATAATTTCATTGGTATCATGGGGATACGAAGAGTAAGGTGGACTTAAATGCTGGTGGTCCAATGGATAAATCCAATGGTGCTAATAAAATCCAGCACCCCACTTGCCAAATGTAATGAAAGAAGCACCCCAGCAATTGCCTAAAGGGTACAAGAAAATGCTTTAGGTGTTGAAGATAAGGTATCGTGGCTGTAAAATATCAGAAAGAAATACCTGTGATAGCAAAAGAAGAGAGAAATTCTCCGTTCGAACCTCAACACGTGATTCATTACTATATCTACAATGAACCAGTGAATCTTGCAAATCAGTGCCCTATGTCAAGGGTTTTCGAAGGAAACCAACAACTGCCAAGGCAGTAAGGGTGAGATTTTTCCATCACTACTACCGAATTGAACCCCCAAAAAAAAAGTGGTGACATATACTCTAGTTATTCATTCATGAATTGCGAACATTATTTTTGATTCCGATTTTACTCTTTCATTTATATCTCAAAAGTTTTGTAGAACAATACCATCACCACCACAAATCATGAAAGTGAAGATGTCGGGGATTATGTAAAATGGGCCGATTATTGCATTCCATGTATATCACTCCTCCCCTGTCATTATTTGTGGACAGAACTTCCTGAAGAACCTCTTCATAGTCCCTATGGTGTAATTTCATGCAATTCATGGCATGGATTGGCTTTCCTTATATAGAGCCAACCTAAATTTCTGTGTGAGAGAAATCATTATCCATGTGGAGAGTCAACCCCTGATTCTTTACAAGTTCAATAGGAAGATGAATCTTATTTAGATCCATCATCTCGAGCGTGGATATTAATGCCCTATGATCATGCGTATCTGGATCAGATACTTGATTCCAAGGTAGCAACCAACCTTGAAGACATGCCTATTGTGAGGTAATTCACTAAAGTGCTTACTGAGGAATTTCCTTATCTTCCTCCTAGATGAGATGTTTAATTCTCAATTGAAATTATACTGGGGGCGTTTCCAATATCCAAAACTCTGTATAGAATGGTTATTTTGGAGGTTGAAGAGCTGAAGAAACAACAACAGGAGAATATAGATAAAGGGTTTATACACCCAAGTGCATCACCATGGGGTGCACCAGTCCTCTTTGTCAAGAAAAAGGATGGTTCAATGCGCCTTTTCATCGATTATTGTGATTTCAACAAAACCACGAGAAGGAAAAAGTATCATCTCCCACGAATGGATGACTTGTCTGATCAATTATGTGGAGCACAATAATTCTCCAGGGTGGATTTTTCGTCGGAATATTATCATGTAAGGGTGAATAAGGAAGATATCCCCAAGACTGCTTTTTGTACATGATACGAGAACTATAAATTCAAATTATTGCCTTTCGTACTCACTAATTCTCCAGAAATCATCATGGACTTGATGAATAGAGTCTTTAGAGATTACCTAGAAATTTTTTTGGAAGTCTTTATAGATGATATTTTGATATAATCTAAAACCAAGTAGGATCATGAAGAGAATCTAAGAACTGTACTAGAGACCTTTTACAAGGAGAACCTCTATTCCATGTACAACAAGTGTGATTTTTGGTTGAATGAGGTATCAATCATGGCCCATATCATCACAAGAAATGGGATATATGTGGGTCCCTCCAAAACATATGAAATTTAGGGATGGCTGAGGCCAACATCAGTAACATATATCCGTAGCTTCTTGGGGTTAGCTTGATATTATCGACGATTTTTGAGAAATTTATCACGATTTTCCAACCCTCTTACCCCGAAAACATAGAAGGAAGTAATGTTTTCTTGGAGTGATGAATTCGAAGAAAGTTTCAAGGAGTTGAAATGGAGTCTTATCACTATGCTCATGCTCACATTACTCACAATTAGAGAACATTTCGTGGTATTCAGTGATGCTTTGAAGGAGGGCCTAGGATGTGTGTTGATGAAAAATGACATAGTCATTGCATATGCTTCAAGGAAAATTAATGTTCATGAACAGAACTATCCAACACATGACCTCTAGTTGGCTGTAGTGATATTCGCTTTGAAAATTTGGTGGAATTATCTCTTTTGGGAGAAGTGTGAAATATATATTGAACAAAAAAGTCTCAAGTATATATTCCCACAACAAGAGTTGAATATGCACCAACGAAGATGGTTATAGTTGATGAAAGTCTATGACTGCTCAATCCATTACCACCCTGGGAATGCAAAAAAGGTGGAAGATTCTCTATGTAGAAAGGACCTAGAAATTATATCATTGATGAGAATTGAAAATAATTTTATATTCTTAGATTTGATTATGATGGTCAAGGGAATCATAAATAGCGGAACATCATCAATCATCTCACAAATGATTGCTCAACCGTCGCTTTTGGAAAGGTTAAGGATGATCAAAAGGATGATGTGGAAATACAAGAAAAAGTGGAAGATATCAGAAAAGGGAAATCCTTGGAGATTAATTTCAATGAAGATGGAATTGTGAGATTTGTGAAAATACTATGTGTTCTATCAATTCTGGAGATGGTGAAATAACATTTGGATGAGGCACATAGTTCAAATTTCTCAATTCACCCAGGAAACAAAAAGATGTATCGAGATATCTGAGAGCTTTTTTGTGGGCTAATATGAAGTAGGAGATCACTGAATATAAATCAAAGTGATTAGTGTTCCAAAAAGTGAGGGCACAGAGGCAGTAGTCTAAGAAGATGATGTATCCATTTTCCGTACTAAAATGGAAATGGCGGAACATCAATATGGACATTGTCACCGGACTTCTGAAGACATCAAATGGGAACAATGCAATCTGGGTTGTTGTGGATCGTCTTACGAAGTTTTCACACTTCATTGCTATTCGGGATGATTTCTCATTGGATTAACTGGCACAGATATATATTTAGGAAATTGTAAGACTACATGGAGTACCACTATCTATTGTGTCTGGTCGAGATCCAAGACTCACCACTATATTTTGGAAGAGTCTTCAACATGCGCTGAATATTGAACTGAACTTCAGTGTGGCATATCATCCTCAAACTGATGTCTAATCAGAGCGGACTATTCATATACATGAGGACATGTTGAGAGCATGCTCAATGGGCTTTAAAGGAGGATGTGGTCAACATCTTCCTCTGGTTGAGTTCTCTTATAATAATAATTTCCACTCGAGCTTCCAAATGGCACCATATGAAGCCCTTTATGGGAAAATGTGAAGAACACTGACATGGTGTGATGAGGTCGGTGAACATAAGCTACTTGGACTATAAATTTTCAAAGAAATGGTAGAGAAGGTGAAAACCATTCAACACCATATCAAGGCTTCCCAGAGTCGACATAAGAGTTATGCAGTTAACCATTGACAAGACCTTGAGTATAAAGATAGATACATGGTATTTCAATCCATATCTCTTTGGAAGAAGGTAATGATGTTTGGAAAGAAATGGTAGTTAAGTATAAGGTACATCGGCTCCTTCTAGATTCTTGATCATGTCAGGGTTGTGGCATATCGACTAGCACTTCCACCTACCATGGACAAAGTTCATGATTTCATTCATGAATCCCTATTTAGGATGTCCATACCAAACCCTTCTTCTGCACTATCTTCATAGGTGGTATAGTTAGAGGATGATATTTTTTATGGGGAGAAACCAATGAAGGTAATAGATCGTAGAGAAAAAGTCCTAAGAAATAAAATAATTCCCCTCATCACATTGTTGTGGAAAAACCAAATGTTTGAAGAAGCAGTGTGGGAATCAGAGGAAGTGATGAAGTAGAGTAACACACATTTTTTTTAGTATGAAAAAAGGAAATTTCAAGGGAGAAATTTCTTAAGGGTGGATTATTGTAACAACCCATACATTCATTAATGGAAACCACTATTGATATAATTAAATGTCACTTTATGTAAAATGTTTATATAATATGTCATCTTCTTTGGGTTTATGTTAATAATTGTGACCATTTCTAGTATAGTCGTTGAATAGTGATCTCATGAGTAGTATAAATATAGGGCTTTAAATAATCAAATTTACTCAGAAAAAGGACGTGATGGCCTCATCTAGTAGACATGCCCAATACGAAGGCCATTTGTCGGAGCTTGGAAAAGAGGTCTCGTCAATATGATTTTCTCTTGACAAATCCAAAGTTGAGCTACAATTGGTTAAGCTTGAGCGGGACCACCTACGAGAGAAGTAGAAGTTGATAGAGATTACCACCCAGGCAATGTTATTCGAGCCACCCCAACAGTCGGTCACCATCGCAAAATTTACCCTTATATATTATGCGGGTGTTATAATAGGTTATGTAACAAGACCTCAACACTATGGTTATGTAAATATTTTGTAATATAATAATGAATAAACATTCATTTTATTTTTTGTACCCTGTAAATAGTTTTTGAAGCTCAAATATTGTTTTTAGTTTATATTCAACTAATAAATCTGTTTTGATGAATTAATGGATTTTTTTATTAAATAATATTATAATAAAATATTATTATTATCAATATTAATATTATAAATTTAATTTTTATTAAATATAAATGACCATATAATTTTATGAATACAATTGTTATTTTTGTTATGGGTTGAAACCCATTTTTGTTCAATCCCGTGAATTTTTTATAAATGTCGGTTTTTATTTAAAAATTGAAAAATAGCATATATGGAAAAATATTTAGATAAAATAAATATTATTTTTGGAATCAAGAAATAGAAATTATCCAATGGTGAAATTTTCTTAATTTTCAGAGACAGTCAAATTTCTGGGTAAAAAATTAAATATCGTTTCAATATATAATGAGTTTTTATGAAACAATAATGACACATTAGTGATGTGATAATATACTACATGCCCTATGTTCGGAAAATATATGTTTCACCATTAAAATAATGTGATTTTGTATTTTTTTGACTCATTTTACCAAGAATTAGTGGACCCTTCAGGGCTTATTAAACATCTTGTCTTTTTAAATTGTTTTCTTTTGGAATGTGAATCACCTCCACATAATCATCCCCATTATTTTAAGAAGTTTGGAATTTATCCTTGTAAAATATTTATTTTCACTCCCCTTTGGAAAAAAGCATGGGCAGTAACAATGTGCTGGATTGTGGTTTGAATTAATTTAATGTGTGGTGTACCAACCCTAAATAATAAATAATTACCTCACCTTTCTTATATAAACACACCGAGGATCCCACTTTATCATAACTAAAAGCCTTTAGAGTCTGTCCAACATCTACCCTACCCTCCCTAGATTACTCCCAAGGTCCCCCAAGCTCCCAGGAATCCTCTCTTGATCCCATCTCAAGCCTTTGAAAGCTCACTTCCATGTATGGGTTTTTTTCTTCCTTTCTCTTTTTTTCCAATTTTCTTTAAATTGTTATGCCTATTAATATCAAGTATATATGTTTGGGTATTGTTTTAAACCTCCCCCATTCTTCCATCTTTATGTTTTAATGATGATATACCCTTTTTTCTCTCAATAAATGCCTCCAATGTACACCCACTACAATGTCAATATTCCAAAAGGAATTTCTCTCTCCTCTTTTGCATTCAAGCGACTGTTTTGTATCATGACTCTAAATTCCATTACAATTTTTGGGAAATGTGTCTATATGACCTCATTACTGTCCATTTCATGTTCATATTATGAGTCACACCTTTCACTCTCATCAATCATTTTTTTTGAATTCTTACGTCAAACCGTTACGCAGTTGAAATTGCATCGATTTTTCAAGCCAATGTCATTGTGTTGTGAATACCATGCCCATTTTTCTATCATGGGTATTCACATTTATCCACATTTAATTATTTATTATAAAGATTAATTTATGAATTCCACATTACTTTATCATGTAATAAATGGTTATGTTTTATGAATCAATGTTATATGATCCATGGGGCACACTTATGCATTAAATGAAATGTTTAAGAAGGGTGCACCCTTATAGCGCTCCAATGCATTGGGTAAAGTATCGTATGATGATACATCTTGTGAAATGGGTGTTGACTCATGCTAATTCATGTTCAATTAGGTTTTACTCATGCTTCATGTACAATGAGTATTTACTAATGCTCTATGGGAAATGAGCCTAGGATCATGCAAATTATGTCTTAAATGTTGTTGCCACATTTCCATGTTATGATTATCATGATTTATCATAACTTTTTGTTCATGATTATCTTGTTCTATATTGATATTATTATTTTCTAACATGTATTGTATTCCTCATGTTATTCCATGATTATTCCCTTATTGGGCTTTATAGCTCACCATTTTCATATGCATGTCCTCAGGTTACCCCATACAATGAGAAGTATGAGGGAATTTAGGGGTAATGTAAAGGAAGTTTTCAATAAAGATGTTGTATTACATGTTTTAAGTTGTTATGTAATGTTATTAATCCCCAAAGACACGAGACCACTTGATCATCCATGTTTTATCAAGTCAATGTTTTATGTAATAAATTAGTTTTTAGTTTGTAATAAAATCTGGGTTTTCATATGAATGTGATAATGTAATAAACTCAGTATGTTCATATTTATATGATATCAAAAAAACAAACAACGAATATAAGATGAGACAGAAGAGAAATCCAAATTATCCATAAAAGAGTACACAACGTCTCCTTTGGGATAAATGATATATCTCACAAACATGGGAGCTACTAGTGTCATTCAATGACATGTAATGAAAATCAATAATTACACAACATGTATTCTATGTGTAGATGGTTTCCTTGTTTCGATCTAAAACTCACAATTCCATTTTCCCATTCTCATGTACACAAGACTATTCACATTTTGATGTTCATTTCCTGGTACAAGTCTCTTCAAATGTACTAAGGCCTTCCAATGTACATTCCATGTACATAGCCTTCTTCCCACCATATAGTGAATGTGAGGACACATGATATTTTTGTCATGTACTACCATTATATGTAGTGCCTCATATTATAGTGTACACATTTTGAGGAATAGATCACATGAAACCTAACACCATACACCCTCCTCGGTGTGTACATCCTATACTCACTGAACTATTTGTATTACTGTCACACATCATGTTGTATGATTCACATAGATGAGATAATTTTAACTCTTTGGAGATACTAGCTTCACTTAGAAGGGACTACATAAAATTGGTTCATATGACTACACCAATTTTGTATAGGTTTTCTTAAAACTAATTGGATTTTCCATTCATCTTCACCTGAACCTCCATAGACTCCAATTTTATAATAAATTTCAAAATATGTGGTGTATTTAAAGATGAACTCACAATCCTACTATTATTGTCCAAATTAAAGATGTATCTAGGGCTTGGGAAACACCCACCATTATTCCTTAATAGTACCACACACCAAACTGATATCACAAACCCTTGATCCTTAAATTTATCTACTAACATTTTCATGTACCAAAACCCTCAGGTAATATTTCTCTCCCAGACCCACTATAATGATCCATTATTCCAATGAATTAATAAAAAATAATTTTTCATTTGGTATTCATCACATCATAGGCTAGATGACATTGAATATGATGACCATAAATTGATCAAGGTACAAAAAAGAACAAACACAATCATTAGAAATAATCCTCATTAGGTTTTCATGTATGACTCAATTCATTAGAAGATAAATATGAATGATTCGAAATAATTAAATAAAAATTATATCAATTCGTATAAGAACGAAATGTAATGAATATACATGAATAAAATGATCGATCTATGAATTAATTTATTAGGATATAAATTTTCAATTGTATTGGGTAAATAAAACATGCGATAAATCTATAAATCAAATTTCCTTTCTTGATTTTTATCTCTCTAGGTGAAATAATCACCACAAATCATTTTCCATGATGAGATCCACTAGGTTTGATGGTGCACAATCTTCTATATAAACACTTAGATAGTTTTAATCTACTAACAATACATCGATGAATCCCACCAAATCTATAGAGTAATGGTGATAACTATACATATATTGAATATACAAATATTTTTAGTGGTTTAATATGTTTTGGTTTTAAATTAAAAAATGAAATAAATAATATTTTATTTATTCTATTATTAATCCAATGACAATGCTCATGAAAGACACCCAATACCATCCAATCATATATCCTTAATTTGGTAAACCATGTTTCTTAAACACTATAGTGATTTTATATTTCAAATATGAGACACGATATTGAATTTATACTACTTTTTTATGAATACGTCATGAATTTAATATTAATATATTTAATATTATTTATGTATCAATTTTGACGAAATGGGGCCTCATAATGTTGGGCAATCTCAAGACCCCAATTGAAAAATATTTTGAGGATTTTTATATATTATTAAATAACGAAAACTACGATGTTACCAAGGAACTCAATAAATCAACCCAACCACTATTATTGATTTTATTAAAAAGAAAATGTATAAATGAAGAAAGGATCATTGGAAACTAGGTTTTGGATTTTGAGTGAGGGATATAGTAATGTTAGTGATTATGGACGAGAAATAGAGAAAAATGGATTAACAACACTATCATATGGTCTCCAATGATTAAAAAAATAATTGATTAATTGAATTTTAAGGAGCATCAAACCCATTTCCTTAAACGATTATTCAGTATATACCTCATATTAATTTACCCCAACATTGACTAATATTCAATTATCACATAATGGAAAAAATTGATCAACATGGAACATAGAATATCATAAAAACACACAACCCAATGACATGAATATCGTTCTCCAACCACTATTATATCCATTGTAATAAATAAGAATGTATAAAATGAAAAATTGAATCAAGGAAAACTCAACATGGAATTTGATTCAGAGTTATCATAATGAATAAAAAAAATATGAAAAAGTGAATTTAATAGTTTCCCATGAATGAACAGAATATCACCAAATGATAATATAAAAAATGGATGAAAAATTGAATTTATAGGATCTTTAATATTTATTTCAAATCCAAAATACACTAGGTTGTGGAATGGCATGTCATCATCACAGTGGGAAGGGTATATCAAGAATGGTTCTTTGGAAATCAGATTAATTACCTACATTACCTATTCATTATTAAATTATCTAAATACATTTCAAATCAGTGTCATCAATTAACGTAATAAAATAGTTTATATCATTCATTCATATCAAAAAAATAATAAAACCATAGAAACCAACCCTTAATGTACTCATGGAAGGACATTGGTAACCAAACCTCTATTTTGATCACATACAACCCTATAATTACAAACTCAATACATTATGGAATGATTTATACAAATAGTGTAGTCATTTTTTTCATTTTTAATATTTGGTATCTATCACAAGAATCATCATTTAATGAAACCCTCTTGATATTGTGTGACCACCACATAGAAAAAAATCCATTAAATAATGAAACCCCTTGTGTTATGATATACATACCGCCAATTTCACCCATCCATTCCTACATAATTTTCCACTCCTAAAATATATTTCTTGTTTCAGTACACCCTACAAATATATAACACCTATGTACCGTAATAAAAATTGTTATAATTTTCTTGACCATTACATTCGACACCTCCCAAATTATTGATTCCTCGTAAAATATAAACTATAAAAACATAGAAAATATATATAAATAAATTATCTGATGTGGAATAACTATAAAAAAGATATCACATCTATTGACACACAATTACAACTGTTGGGGGGAAATTATAATCATAATAATCTTGAATAACTAATTTTAACATCTACCTATGTAGGGAAAAAATCCTTAAAAAATATTTTAAATATGGTTGAAATAAAGAACATCCCAATACCAATAGGGATTGTGATTCCCCATATACCTTAATATTATTAAAATGGATTATTTAATTTAACAAGAAAAATAAAAACCTCACTCTCATCCAATATATAATAATAATTAAAAAACCGCAATAACTCTATATTAGATGATGAATTTATTGAAACCCACCAACCACATCAAATATATCACAAAAAAATATAAAAAATTGATATCACATGCTTTGAATGGGTTTTGATAATATATCGAATAAAAATTAATGAAAATTTTAAGAGGAATAACAACACAACATTATGATGGATGCACTTTAAGTATTTTTTTTATGATGAAATAGAATTTGTGATTAATATGAAATGAATAATGGTACAAACTCAAATCATACTATCAAACTCTTAAAAAATTTCATTACCTTAACTGACTTCCCATTAGATACATACAATACATTCAAAAAGACAATAACCTTACCAAAACCAATGAACATTACAAATGATAGTGAACCTGTTTTAAAGATTGCAGAAAACATTATAATTGCAAATGATTATGATTTTAAACTCTAGAAACCACTAGTTAGAAAATACATAGAATATATTTCATGATATAGATCTAGAAGATTATATAACTCACCCCTTCCACCTAATATAGTTTTCAAGACTAAGTATTCCACAATTCATCTTAATAATATCCCAAATATGGCTCATCACAATTACATTAGTATGATATTCTGTTTACATCATATATAATAATAAAAATATCCCAACACTCTATCAAATATATTAAAAGAATAAATGGATATCATAAAATAATTTACACATTATATGTTATACAATAATAACATTTATAATCATAAAAAATTGTTAATTCTATAGTGAGAACACATGATCACCATAAATCAAGGAAATTCCCTCTAAAATCTTAACCAATGGATAAAAAAATCATCCCTAAAAACTACAATATCAATCAAGAATAGTGATTAAGGGGTAAAAAGTGAATTATAGGAAGGAAAATAAATCATTGATTTTGAACAAGGAATATCTTATGATATATACCAAGGATGATAATAAACATAAATATTTTCCAAAATACTCACATATGGTCACTGATGGTTGAGAGAAAAAATGGATGTTGAATTTAAATTTGATGATATTGTAAACCCCTATGATAATAATCCAATCATAATAAGTCATAAAGCAATAATTTTAATCATTTAAAAAATAAAAATAACCCACAATTGAAACATTAATCAACATAAATAATCAAAATAAACACAAAAATCATGATACAAGGAAACCACAAAATTTTGTATACAACTACCAATGAATTTCTTAAAAGATAATTGGTTAAAAAAGTAGAAAATTAATGGAGGAAAACCCAAAATAATTTTTTAATGATGTATATGTTAATTTTAAATACCATACATTATAATGATAAATAAAATATATTACAAAAATAAAGTTAATTTTACCTACGATTAATAGATAAATAAAATGTACGTATTAGTGGAGAACTATGAAATTTAATCATAAATTATAAAGAAATGCATTTCCAAAATATATTCTTCAATACATTGATGAGGATATCTCTAAAATTACTTTTTAAATCATAACGTATATCCCCTATATATCTTAATTATTATATTATGGAAATACTTACTAAACCTATATCATAATAAGAGTTATTTACACCAAAGTTAACATTTTGTATTCAATCCCAACTAATAAATGAGAAAATAAAAATATATAGGTCTTTATAATGTAACATCAGAAATCATGACACTAAATTCAATAGGAAGAAGAATCTAATTCAACTATTTATTATAGAGTCCATTATTTATGTAAACCACACGAAGACATTGAACTAGTTGATTCCTTTGAATCATTATATTGATTTCAGTTACCAAAAAAACCATTCATTGTTTTATTATCTCCCCAAGATACTCAATTAAATAATTTTATCCCCTAATTGGGTTACATAATTATATATTATATGATCGATCATGTCCTGTTAAATTTACAGATCCATTGATATTCATGTTCTTTTAATATCAACTATGAATCTATAACGGAAAGATCTAATTATATGTTAGGATATAATGTCTTTAACTTTACATTTTATACCTACCAAATGATTCTTGACTCTTATAATGGAAAAAATATACATAAATAATCCTATAACTATCCACAAAAGTATACCCTATGAGACAAATCACCATTATATATTCAAACTCAATTTATTAAAAATCATTGATTAAATGAAAAAATTCAAATTTATAAAAACATTGAATCACTCATTTAATAAATTGTAAATATATGGAATGAATCCCCCATGGAACATATTTATTATGGTGTATACCCCTATAAAAAGAAAATCAAAATTAGAATAATTAATAACTCAATCATTTCAATCTATATAAATAAAGGTATTGTATTCAAATTTCAATGTTTTTTTATATTTATTGGAAAAATATCTCAATATAATCAATTTTTAATTATGACTTCTTCTTTAATTTTGACGAAACATTAATTGAAGCAGGCTCACATACCGACCTACAACATGGGGGACTAGTAAAAAAATGAACAATCCACCTACACATACATAAAAAGGGGTCATGAATTGATTTTAATTAACATTAATAAATAAATTAAAGGGAATATGAAGTTAAAATTAAAAATAAAACACTGAAAAAATTAATGATCATTTATGAAATAAGGTTTAATTTGAAATTAATATGGTTATTGAATGAAATCATACTATTAAATAGAAAAAAATAGAATAAATCACAATAATTATCTAAATATGGGAGCCCATACATCCAACTAAATTACTTAAAACATTACCTAATCGATGGAAGATGAAAAATCATAGTGATCCTTTAATACATATGCATCATAATATTAACATTTAGACAAATTAATGTAGTAGTCTTCAGAACCGATTGGCTAAAAAATAAATAGAACAAAAGCAAAAAATCTCACATTATATGACCAACATAGTGGTTGATTAAACACATAAGAATTTCCAAAAAAAAGATTACTCCATCATTATTCTAAAAATCGTGAAAAATTAATATCTCAATTAATTCATTAAGATCACAAAACTATATATTATTCAGGAACCCCAAATTTACAACCCTCTTTCATATATCTAGGATCTAGGAAGAAAATAAGTCCATTTTAATGTGTCATTAGATTATATGTTTTCTAGATATATGCTTCCCAAAATGAAAAATATAATCATAATACCATGCATAATACACTCTATATACTATATATCTATGATGTATTTCTCTTGTTTATACTTATTTATAGTGGAGCCAACATTTCGCAAAACATGAAATTGAATTCATCATTATAATCTAATTTTGACTAACCATTATTCAGGTGGAAAGAACATTTCAATTAACAAGAAATTGAATTAAACCTGACAAACTAATTTTGGATAACCATGAATCACATTATAATAAACATAATACACCTATCAAAATGATCCCTTAATAGTAAAAAATAAAAATTTATATGTATTACTCATCAATTTGACTAAAACTAAAACTGATTGTAATCAAAAATCATTCCTGAGGCCTAACACCACAAAAATGTCAATTAGATCTTTCTGGTGTAGAAATATATACAATACCTCATCAATATAATCATTTCTATTCTCAAATAAATCCAATTGATGATAATTTAAATACATATATTCATTCAATAACCAAAATATCTATAATTCTACTCCAATAATTCAAATAATCACACCAATTTTATGTATATCATGAATAAACATAAAGAATGGTATAAGCTCATACACCATTAAATCATTTAAGAAATTAAAATTTCATGATAATGTCTTAAACCATCCATCACTCCAAGTAATTAACAAGAAAATCCCATATTTCCACCATCCATCATACAAGAATGTACTTGATGAACTCTTACATCCTGCCCATTAATATTTTCTACTATCACATAAAAACCTAAACGCATGTTAATGGTATAATATTAATAACATCATTTATTTAATAGAAAAATATTTTTATGAATTTTAATTTCATAAATATTAATCTATATAATCTAACTTAAAAAACCAAAATAACATTCCATTAGACCCATATATTACTAATATAATAACTTTACTAAACACTCTTATATTTATAAATTAGTTACCAATTTATAATTTGATATATTAAGATTTTAATTCAATATTTATTCAATGAGTTTATATATCTATTTAAGAAATTTTTTTTCACAAAATATTAAAATAATTTTAGAGATTTTAACAAAGAAAACATAATTAATATTATATTCCCATTATAAAACTATGAAGGAGTTAATAAAATTTACATGAACAATGTTAAATGATTTTTTTGAATCATGTTATTGTGGATTTTTTTCAAAAATGACCTCCCCTGATTCTAAAATTTTTAACAAATTGCTTATAAGAGGATTTAAAGATTTTAAGAATTAAAAAATATATCATCAACATGATTAAAATTAAATATGTAGAAAACTATATAAAATTTAATTTAAAAAAAACATTATTACTGACCATATATTTTATGCATAATTTTCTTATGTAATGCACACATTTAAAACTAGTAAATGATACGTGCTCAAATCATATTTATTTTTTCCACAAGTAACACAACCTTGTATTTCTCTATTTAGAACCAATATTAACATAGACTATATTAAAATATTAAATCTAAATTAATAAATATTATATTTGATAAAACTCAGTAAATAAAATATATTTTATCTAGTTCAATGCTTTGTCATGTTAAAAAGAAATATAAAAATATAAATATTTAAATAATGAAAATTAATAAAATTTCAAAAAATTTCCTAGTTTTATATTTTGCATTTTTTTAAAATAATATACAATAAAAAAACATACCAAATTCATTATTAAGAAGGTATTGAAATAAATACATACTTTTTCACCCAAAAGAAACCTACTACAACTTAAAAAAATTAATTTACATAGTCAAATGGAAGAATAAAGGGAAACATAAATTAATGAAATATAATATGGAAAATATAGTCTAGAATAGTATAATAGTGGATGATTTTGTGATAATGATAGCACCTGAAATCCCACATTTTACCCAAAAAACCATAACACAGATGAAAAATAATAAAAATATTTTTTCTATAGAATAAAATTTTGTAAGGTTTTTTTTTATCATTTTGATATAATCTAATACTATTGAAAACCCATTGTTTTAGAATAATCATAGCTAGATATGGTCAATAAAAATATCAAAATTATTTTCAATTAAATCTAAATTACATCGCCATGGGTGTTTATTATACCAATGGTCCTTGAATCAGATCATCAAGGAACATAATTTATTATATGTTAGCTTGTATCACTTAATACATCACACACTATGTTTTAATAACATCTTCTAAAAAACCAATTAATTCATTAAAAATTCACGACTCCATTATTCATTCTTAATATCATCCAAATATTTTATACCAAATTATTAGCACCCACTCACACTAGAAACCCACCCTTGGAATGTATTTAGGAATCAATTGATAGTCATTCGCAAAGCGTGTATTCTCTTGTTTGGAGACTATAATTTTTGGTATAAAAATAATTAGAGGAAATACGCCAATATATCTTAGTAAAATATAGTTTACCTTCTAATAAATTACATAATAAATAATAAAACAATTATGAAATAATTACCTACAATGCGTCAGAATTTTTAAATATATATTCCCAAAGAAATATCATGGAATAAAATTAAATGTATAATTCCCAAAAAAAAATCTCAACATTATAATATAGTAATTAGTTGTAAAAAATGTAATCAATAAAAGGAAACCATTAATATATTTTATATTTATATGGATGAGAGTATATGTATACTAAGTAGGAGCATCCCAAATACGACCATGAAAATGAAAAATAAAAAAATTATTACATTAGTGAATAAACACTAGAACTAGATAGTAAAATTCACGTCAAATATCACATTTCCTAATTATAACAAAAAAAATTGTATTATATTTAATAATTTAATATTTAATAATATTGTCTTTTTTATCTTATGACATATTTCCCACTTGTTTTTATCTCATGATATCAATCATAAAATTTCATGTCCTTCCATTTATTAAATATTCAATGGTCACTTAACAACTATATATATATATATATATCCATCTGTTATGTCATTCATTCCACAAATGTACCTATCCAATCTTTACACATGGTCAATTATATCATTATAGCATTAGATCAACTAATCAAATCTAATCTAATGCTCTTTAGAAAATAACTTTACCAATCCAAAACTACCACACATTAAAACAAAACTCTTTAGTTTCTTTTCATAGCCATAAATGTATATAAAACTATATCACTATAGGTTATCATGAACATATATGAGATTAAAATAATTCCCTCTTTAGTTTACTCCTAACCCCAATATATACCAATATGACAGTCATATACCATACAACAATATGATGAATGCATGGAGTAGTTGCTGTTTTTATCCATCTGTTCCATCCAAAACAATGATACATATAGATGAACATGGGACCCGATATATAAGAGTGTTTTATATGTTATCTGTCTTTATTAGAATTATCATAACAATATTATAATATATATATATATTGCCAAAAAAAACTAATAAAATAGTATTAAATCCATGAAAACATAAAAAAAATTAAAAAATTACATAATGATTACATTACCTGGAAACATTGTCCATCTATGAAACAATAACAAATAAAATACATTATCGAAAATAACTAAATAATCATTCATTGTTCTTTATTATTGTTTTTGTAAATACCTATTCAAGGAAATACTATTCTATAATCAATATTATTTTCATTATTCTAATCATTAAATGTAATATGTAAAAACCATTCTATAATTTACATTTCAATTTTTGTTTCTCATAACACATGTATAAAAAGTCAATATTATTCATTTTCAAATCATTTAAAATTACCTAGTAGTCATAAACCACAAAAAAATTAAATTATATCGCACCATAATTTTTAACAACACATAAGCCTTAAATTATAAATAATTATACCCCTTACCCATTTGATAATCAATATCATCTTCCAGTGATAATAGGATAATAAATAATAATTCAAAAACGATACACCAATAATAGGATAGTTATTGTTAAATGTAGACTATATGAATAATTAAAACAAAATAAAAAACCAAAAAACCAACAGCAACCCAAAATCCGATAATAATATTTATGATATTCCATTAACAAAATTTTTCATCAATCACATGATTCCTATCACAAGATAATATTTTGGAAATAAATACTTAGACAAAAATATCTTATAATAAATATAATCCTTCAACATATCCAATTTGTTAGAAATCATTACTTGATTTATCTATTTATTAATTTGAAAATAATATCGATAGTATTTTCTAATTTCTTCATATAATAAGACATTATTAATCAAATAATGCTCAGTAATAATAAAAAACACATTAAGATAATAAAATGTCACACCACTAAATAGATTTTTAAATCATTATTTATAAAAAATTATTTACTTCTAGAAAAAAAATTACTGTTATTAAAGGTAATCATGAAAAACTTTCATTACTTTATTTATATAGTTGTGCTTTTATGATTGGAGAAAAAATTTACTTATCACATTATTGTAAAAAATGTATAAATTAAAAAATTTCCCCTGACACAAATAATGAATCATCTGTTACATGAGGTTTAATAATAAACATTTAATAATCATTAAATCATCCCATCCCATTAATTTTGAAAACAAAATTTTATTATTATTATAATGATAATATATACTATCAACACTTGGGATTAAAAATCATGCCTATTACATTGATCATCACAAATAAGTTGTATAGATCCATAAATCTACCGTCTTGAATAGTTTATTACACATTTCTGAAGAAGAAGGTCAGAATGAGATTCCCACTAAACAATCACATATAAGTTAAACCATAAATATCTTAGGACAATATTATTCCCATCAAAACCATAACTTAATGAAGATGTGTATTTACCCTAACCCATAACATTTACTTCTTAAATGACGAGTTAGGGTAAATCTATGAATTGAATGAATTAAAACAATACTCATGGTTGAGAATGAAGAATATCCAGAAATAAGAATATATTTAAATTATAAATACTTAAGTGTTCTCCTAAAAAATAAATTATGAACTCCCATAATTTATAGTAAAATATAAGATGAATGTAATTTTAATATTTTCATTAATTGTTACATTGGAAAGAATTCACATCATCATGATGTGAAATACCATAATCATTCTTTGGAGTGGATATAATGAATTTTCTTCCAAAAATTGTGTTATGTATCCCTTATATTTCTATATTATTAATAATCTATAATCCGTTATAAATACATGTCATAAATTATTGTCATTGTGTGATGGTTATTATCACACCATGATGATAAAATAAAATATTGACATAAACATATCCCTTTATCTTAATTCAATGAAAAGGTAAATGATGTCATGATATTCCATAGGCATAACCCTAGAAATTCACCATTGAGACTTCACATCACAAGTCATAATTTATAAAATATCATTCAAAATGATTTTATAAATTTAATTTTATTTTAAGAAATTATTTGATTCCTAAATAACCATGATATACCATGAACCATAATTTTAATATTATATAGAATGTTTTATAAAATCTAAAAAATTAAAAACATAATCATATATGATGAATTTATAAATATACAAATAAAACACATTGTAACCCATATATAATGAATAATCAAGAAAATAGCATCCTAAATTTATGAATCCACTCATATGATTTCATTTAAAATTAGAATGAATATTTTGAATACAAAGATTCATTGATCATTACACCATCACTATGTTCAATATTCATGAAATAAATATTTCATTATATTAAACCGATATTTATAAGAAACCATTCGAAAAACCATTTAAATTAAATATCTTGGTTCAAAATTACACATCTGCATATTATAATATAAAGGAACAAAAACTTTTATATAAAATTGAATTGAAATTAATGTAATATTCAAATTATAATCAATGAAATTTAATTTTTTCAAAGAACCTATCTTGATAGAGTGATTTATATGATAATGAAAATCATTGAATATGTAGCATTAATATAAAATATTCAAACCCTAATTAAAAATAATGAATTCCGTGAATCCATTTATATTTGATATTTTAAACACCATTCATGCCTTGGGGGAGGGAGAGAAATAAGATAAGGGGAATAATGAAATTAATTTAGGGACTTATATTGAAATAATTAATCCAAATTAGTTTTATATGTTTAAAAAACAAGTGGAATTATTTTTAAATTAATTTTTGATCCCCACATTGGTGTATCATGTTATTAAATTAGTAGAAAACCTTGTTTTAGTTTTCTTTTGATGAGATGAAATTTGGATATTGAAAATATTAATGATCTAGTAATGGAACACTGTTTTTTCCATTGATTTAGAAATATATTTGTGCCATCCAGTGGGATAGAATTGGATCATCCTTGATGGAAGCACTATTTGGCCTCAAGTTTTGAAAAATTATGCATTATTATGGGGAGAACCTATGAGATGTGTGGAAAGTCATCCAATACTATTTTGTATATTTTATATAATAAAAAACACTGATAATATCAGAATAGAACATATTTTATTGTCATTTTCATAAATTTAAATAGGATGTGATGGAAAATAATTTAAATAAAGAAATAAAAATAATAATTTTGTAAATCAACATTGGGATTCATCAATAAATGTTCTTAAATGAATATTTTCTCAATAAGCATAAACAATTAAAATTGTATATTCCTTGATTTATGTGATTGCATTTCTATTTCAACCTATATATGTGATAATATGTTGGATGAATAATTATAGAATTATCATAATTTGAGATGCATATAGTTGGGTATTTTTTGTGATGACATCTATTATTGTTATTAATCATGGTTTATTTATTAATTATCGAGAATGATAATTGTCATTATATTTTTTAAATAATCTTTTGATATTTTCCAAGACCATAACTTTTTTTATTTTTATAGTACCGGGGTTCTTGGTGTATAGATTTCAGTTTTTTACTAATTAGGTCCAAAACCAACATTGTTTATGATATGTTTTAGGATTTTGAGGTAATGTCGCTTGAAGATCCATCCATATTTATGCACAATGATATGGGTTCATGAAATTTGAAATTTGAATGTTGTGGTACATGGAGAATTCATCTATATTAGTTGGTGTAAAATTTCATGATGTGTATGGAATCAAAGGAATAATGGTGTTTTTTAGTTGTATAATGGTCCCCATGCTATGATGGAATTTTTTTTTAACAATTATTGATTTTGGGAATATCATAGTGTAGTACATTTCTAATACTCGGAGAGATTCAAAATTTTCATTGGTAGGATACACAATTTATTTTCCCTAAATTACTTTTTATGGAAAAAATAATTGTTGAAATTATAAATCACGGGTTTGTGGTGGTGACTAATTAAGGAGATATCAGGATTATTCCTCTATTATGGAAATGGTGATAGAGGATTCATAAGCTAATGTATGGGTTATTTATTTCTAAAAACAAATGGATAATTTTTTGATACTATGGTGGATAGGATAAACATGGTCAAGAATTTATTTATGTTTCCTAAACAACTACTAAAATGTCAGGGAAACTATTTATCAGTTAATTTAGTAATATCCACTACCATTTACATATAAATACTTAAATGTATCCCCAATTAATGTGAATTATTGAAATAATAAACATTCTCCTTGATAGAATCTAACTTGATTAATCATTAAATAAAAAATCTTTTAAAAATAAAAACTATGGTAATAATCTCCTTCTCATGATGCCACTATATTTTCTATATTAGTACCCTTATATGAATTTTATGGTGAAGAATTAGTTTTTTGCTATGTTGTATGGTTTCATTTTTTATATTAAAATTACATACTCTACAATTTGGTTAGGTAAAATTGATTTATTTTGCGAAAAAGTTGTTTTCTATAACATATCGTCATATTCTGTGGATTTATTATTCCATTTTATTATTCCATTCCATGGGAATATAATTTCACATTACATTAATTAATAAAATAATTGATATTTATTATAAAATGTTATTATGATAAATATTTATGATAATGATTTTACGTTCTACATTGAAATGGGTTTTTGGTTGGAATAAAATTGGGTAAAATAATCATATATTGTATTGGTGAAGGAAAAATGACGTATTTTAGTCCTGATAATACAAAATTTTAGGAAAATATGGCCAATATTCCATGATTTAATGATTTGATGATATTTAGATAATCTATATGTATATATTAATGATATTGGATTGTAAAATAATGATGAATTAAATTTTTTAACTATATTTAAACATGAATTTTGGCGTTATGTATATTTGAAATGAAAAATGATTTAAAAATAGTATCCTTGGATTAGATGTGTAACAAAGGGTAGTTTATATATTAATATTTTTTTATGCATGTAATGACCCACCAATTCACATTGGTTTGAGAGCTAAACGAGTCATTACAAGGCCTTAAGCGACATCCCCAAGACGCCAAAGGATGGAAATAAAAGAGAAAGGGTTTTAAATAAAATTTAGGGGATAATTTACCCTTTAAGAAATATACCAAATAACCAACCAACCAAAGGATTCACTAACAAAAACTACCTGATGCATGTCAACGGAATAACCAACTCATCCATTATTTAAAGGGAAACACACGATTCCACAATACAAGCTATAAACCAATACCACCAACAAAAAATCAGAATGACATGTAGAAGAGTAAACAAAATACCCAAAGTAAAACAAGACACACTCCATGACTCTACACCATGTTCCATACTCCATGCACCCCACTTCTCCCAAGCATCACCACAAAACACTAGTAATGAGATGCCTTACCTTTACCTATGTCTCGGAATACAACATCTGCAAAAGAACTAGAGTGCTGAAGCAGGGGTGAGTATAAAAAATAATAAGTTTCCCCAATTACATCCCTACTCAAGCCACTATGACTGAAGAGTTAGCCACATTTATTTGAAAACAGTTTATATAAAAAAATCTCAAAAATAGGTTATAACTAAATATAAACAAGTTTCCAAAACCATTCATAACCAATGGACTTCCAGGAGCAACTGAAACCAATTTTCTAGCAAGTTATTTTTTCAGAAAAATAACCAAACAAGCTTAAGAACCATTTCACAAACATTGCTTTTTGGCATACCAAAGAATTTCTCAACCCATGCTACCAACCATGTATGCTTAGTTATGACAGTTTCATACTCATGAGTGGTTTCTCATCGATCGACCAAGTCGTCACAAGTTTATTGTTCCCCATGTTCCATTATCCCATTGGCATCGAGAACAAGGTCATATTTCAACCAAGCATCTTATTTCCCATGTTCCATTTACCCTTTGGAACCGAGAACAAGGTCATATTTCAACCAAGCCCCGTACATGAAATATGAACACACACCTTTCCAAAGATCCACTATCCCATTGGCTCTATGCACAAGGTCCTATTTCAACCATGCCCCGTATTTCCCATGTGCTATTAACCCTTTGGAACCGAGCACAAGGTCATATATCAACCAATCCTCTTATAAGAAATATGAAAACACGCCACATATTCTCATCAATCATTCAAAAACACCCTTTCAATAAAAAATTCTTTTTATTGAAAAAAATTTCCATCAAAACCATTTCAACGCCAAACCATTTCAATTTCAAACCATTTCAATGAAACTCCCTTTTTAAAAAAAAATAAATCCATCAATGTAATTTCAATCTCAAACAATTTCAATAAATTGCCCTTTTTATTGAAAACCCATTTATCATCAAACCATTTAAAATTTCAGCAATCATAATTTAAAATAAAATTTTATATTCAAGAAACCAAATCACTTTGAACAACAATTCTCCAAGATTTCACAATTTCATCAAAACCATAAATCATCACTAAAGAAGATTTATTCCACACTTTACACAATCAAAACCATTAAAAAACCAATTTGAAATGAAGACAATCAATTCTAACAATAGGAGTCGAGATTAAAGCCTCCTAACTCAAAGGTTTTGATGAAGACCACAACAGTCGATGAACACACAAGAATCCCGGGTTGATTCTCCATGAAAATCTGCCATTGATCTCTTCTCCTAGAAAGATGAAGACCGAATCTCATCATATTTTTCATCCACACACATAGATATACCCATAATGGGAGTCGATATATGAAATTGAGAGAAGATGAGAAATAGATATAAGTATATCTATGAAACCGATCAAGATCGATGAAGAACGATCGCATACCTCAAGAATTAGGCTTTGATTCACCAAGAGAAGCATTCAGATCACCTATGGAATGATGGGATAACCTTTTCTAGACATAGGAGAAGAAACATCCCACATTATGTCCTATTAAGGGGGAAAATTGAGGCACATAAAGTCAAAAAAATTGATATCCACAAATTAAGGATCTAATTTAAGTGCCTGCATGGTTAGTTCACATGGTTTGACAAACTGTGTGCTAACATTGCATTAGCTACTACCTCAGCCACCATTACCGCAAGGTTTGGTGTCACAGTTAGACAAATTGCATGCCGCCCGTGTGGAAGGAACTGCCTCCAAGACCAACTACACACAGTCTGGCCGCACGTTTTAGACAAACTGTGCACTGCCCATGTGACTTCTCCTTTGCCTCAAAAAATTATTCCATGTTCTCCCGACTCTCCCATTAGTCACCCTTAATATTAAATCCATGAAATGCATCAAATAGTGTTATATACCAGAATCCGAGGGTACTAAATTATCCCCAGCATTGGTCTTTCCATCATTGGAAAGTAGAAAACATTCACCCAACTGATAGAATTCCGGCCACTGCTCTTTCATTTCCTTTTCTTGTTCCCCAGTCTCTTCCTGAATTTGGCCATGCCGCCATAAAACTCACACTAGAACGATTTTTTTGCATGCAAGACTTTCTCTTGCTTATTCACAATCCATACTGGGCTATTTATTAATGAAGCATCTTGCTCTAGGTCAATGTGATCTCATCAGATCACATGGCCAGGATGAGGCTAATACTATTTCAATTCAGATACATGGAGGACATTATGCACTAAACTAAACCATGGTGGTAATACCAACCGATATGCCACATCTCCATCCTGTTCTAGTATCTCAAAAAGTGCTAATGCATCTAAGAGATACCATTCCCTGCTTCACAAAAATATGATGTTCATGCCTTGTAGAGATCCTCAAGAAGACATGATCACCCACAACGATCGACAACGATCATTGATGGTGATCTGCATAAGATCTCTGAAGACACTGAGCCATCCCCATCCTCTTTTTAATCAAATCGAACTTCTCTATTGTCTCTTGGACATGGATTGGCCCGACTAGTCATGTTTCACCTTTTTTCCACCCAGCATAGTGGTGAACGTCAAGGACACCCATACAATGTTTCAAACTGAGCCATGCGTATCGAGTGTGATAGCTTTTATTGTATGATAAATCCACTTAGGGTATATGATCCTCCCATGAGCCACCAAAATCCCTTACACAAGCCCGCAACATATCTTCCAACATTTTTATAGACCGCTCATATTTCCCATCCGTTTGGGGATGACACGCCATGCTCATTTTCAACTATGTTCCATGGGAATGTTTTAATGATTTCTAGAAACAATATGTGAACCATAGATATCATTCTGAGACTATATACACTAGTAAATCAAACCTCTTTACCTCTTCTTGGATATAGATTTTTGAAAGATCATCCACCGTATGGGTTTCACAAATAGGGATGAAATGGGCTGACTTAGTTAGATAGTCCACTATCACCCAAATGGCATCATGTTTCGAGACCATTCTTGGATTACCTATAACAAAATCCATTTCTATTTGATCACATTTCAAAACTAGGATAGGTTAATATTGTAACATATCGACTGGCCTCTGATGCACTGCTTTAACCTGCTGACATGTTAAGCACTGCGAGACGAACTCGGCCACATTCCTTTTCATGCTGCTCCACCAAAACTATAACTTCAATGCCTTAACCATCTTCATTGTAATTGGATGTATTTCCCATCTTTAATGGTGTTAAGCATGAAGGAGCTATTCCTGAAAAACCATAGGAAAAATCATCTGATCTCTGAAACACAAAACTGAACCCCCAACAAGTTTCCAGCCATTAATGGTCTCCCCACCATTGAGTTTTGAACATACAACCAGACATTCTGCATCAGATGTTTGTGCTTATTTGATCATATATACTAAATAATAAACAAGTGTAGTTGAAAATAAAATAGCAACATCACCTCGATCTTTACATTCCACCAGCATGACAGCTAAGATCTACATTAATTGCCATTCTTCTGAAGATTCTTTCACTAACTATGAATATGAATTTCTACTCAATGCATCCACCATGAAATTTCATTTTCCTGGTGTGTACATCTAGTCAAATTCAAACATTTGGAGATACTCCATCCATCTCCTTTTCCTGATATTCAAGTACCACTGTGAGAAAATTTGTTTCATGATTTTGTGATCCGTAAACACAGTAAATTTATAACCAAGGAGATAATTTATCCATGTTTTCAATGCATGGATGGCTGCATCTAACTCCAAATCATGTTTTGTGTAATTTTTCTCCTGCACATTCAACGTCCTTGAACCATAATCAACCACATGATCACTTTTCATGAGAACACAACCCAACACTGATCTCGAAACATCGTAATACATCACATACCCCTTTCCTGATTCTGGAAAGATCAAGATAGGTTATAATGTAATCCAAACATTTAGTTCCTAGAAGGATATCTAATATTCTTCCAACCATTGGAATAGAGAATTCTTCTTAGTCAGAGCTATCATTGGTGAATATAGTCGTGAGAAATCATGCACAAAGCGTTGGTAGTAACGAGCTAGACCAAGAAAACTGCATATCTCGAACACATTCTTCGGTGGTTTCCAAGAGAGAATGGCTTATATATTTTTAGGATAAACAAAAATGCATTTCCCAGAAATGACATTTCCAAGGAAACATACTTCTTGTATCCAAAAATCATACTTTGATAATTTGGAATCCAAATGATGATCTCACAAGATTTGTAACGGTGTTTCCAGGTGCACCTCATGATCAACCCTTGTTTTTGAATAGACCAAAATATCATCCACAAAGACCACAAAAAAATAATATAGATATCTTTGTAATATATATTTAAACCAAGCCATAAAGGCTTCTTGAGCATTTGTTAGACCGAAAGGCATGACTACATATTCGTAGGGTACATATCTGCTTCTGAAAGCTGTCTTTGAAATATCCTCCTTCCGAACACACAATTGGTGATATCCTGATCGCAATTCAATCTTAGAGAACCATTGAGGTCCCCTTAATTGATTGAACCAATCATCAATGCAGAGAAGTGGATATCTATACTTTATCGTGACTTGGTTTAGCTTACGATAATCAACACAAAACTGCAGTGTTTCATCTTCCTTATTCACAAACAATACCGATGCAGCCCATGGAGATTTACTTGGTCAAATGAAACCATTACTTTCCAGCTATTCTAACTGAACTTTCATTTCCATTAAATTTTTTGGTGCCAATATATAAGACGGAATGGAAATATGACTGCTCCCCGGAAGAAGATTAGTCATAAACTCCACTTCCCTTAGAGGTGGTAATCATGAGAAGTTATTGGGTTAGGAATTTTCAAATTGATCCACATCAGCTGGAAAACTATTTTCCTAAATATATTTCATTTATACCAATGTCAAATCTTCTTGTTGGCAAGATATCATTCTGACCATTGGTGCCAAAAAGCTCTTTTCACCTTTCTTTACCACCCTCTCTCCTATGAAGAGATGGTTGATGTCATCCTCAGTCGTGAAACTAACCATTATCCTATAACAGTCGATGTGAGCCTTAAACATTGTCAACCAATGCATACCTAGGATTACGTCATAGACATACATTTCCAACATCAAGATGTCCCATTTCAACTGAACTCCTTCAATAGTTATAGCACATCCTCTAAACACAAAGGCATGACATTCTCTTTCACCATGACTAGTTTTCAGTTTCAAAACAGAAGAGATTATTTGTAGTTCTAAACATATCAAATCAGTGGCACGAGATGAAATGAAGGAATGGGGAGCACCCGTATCTAAAAAATTTTGAATCATTGGGGAAATTAAAAGAACTGTACCCACACTCTGGATGGTCTTAACTTATTATCCACTAAAACATGCTCCGCTTCAACAGATGTGTTCTTTCCATGATATTCTCTTTATTTTCATACTAATACTTCCCTTTTTGAGGAGTCTCACAAACACCCGACCTCAGAGAATTATGGTAAAAGCACTGAATATGTCCCATATTTTTAAAATTATGACATTTTTGAGGTTGTGCCTTTTAATTCTGCTTGATTTGGCTTGTAGAGCCACACTGGAAACATCCCAGCATACACTTGTGTCTCTGAAGAAGTTTTAACATTCTTGTGGTCCGGTTCTGATGTTTTCTTCCCCAATGAGAAAAGGTGTCTGATTCCCTCTTTCTCTTAGTGTTAGAGTTCTCAGCTCCTCCAGTAAAGACAATAATACCTCCTCCAGTTGGATTTTCAATAGTGACAGATATCTTAAACAAAGTATTTAGTTGCATTCATAATTCAGTGGTCTTTAAAGCTTGCAAGATTCTTTGGACCAACTATTGGTTCACCTGTGGTTCAGGTGAAACCACATTCTCACTGGCCTCCTCTGACTGGTTTATATGACGCCTAGTATAACATCCCAAGTAAGGAATGAATTATTTATTTTCATATCTATGTCTATTTATGAATTATATAGTTTTTTAGAGGCTTATAATTAGAATAAATCCAATCTTAACCATTGAATTCTCTAATGTTTTTATAATATTATTTTACCGCCTTTTGATGGAGAACCATTTTTAAATCTATAATTTGACACTTTTATAAGATCTATTTGTAAAACTAAACTTATTACTTATGATTGGGTCATTTAAATTTACTTTGGATAAATTTTTGGTATTTTTTGGACAGTGTTCATTTTTTTAATGAATAGGAAAAAATACTGCATTTTACTTCAAAAATGCATTTTCATCTAATTAAATTATAAAGATAAATAATTTTTTAATTGTTTTTAAAGTGTAAATAGAATATATTTTTACCATTTAATCCAATTTTGGTCATTGCAATTAATTTCACTTTGAAATTGGACAGAATGAATTGTCAAACTTTTGATAGATATTATTTCAAAAAAACATTCTATTTTTTTTGAAAACGAGAATTATTTTTTAAATTAATTACTACAATTTCTGTCTTTGGAATTTGTTAAAATGGATTCAATATTCGGAATCATAAGGTATAAATTATTTAATTAAGAGTATTTTGTTTTTGGACATTATGAATAGTAATGACGGTAATTATCTTTAATTATCATGATTAATTAGTAATCGGGTAGTTAAGGGTAATAAAATAATATAAAAATAATAACAAATGACCCCAAAATGTGTCCTAATTCTATTGTTTGTGTCATGGCCGACAATGGGATGACTTGTGACAAACATTGGGACCCCGTGGAATCAGTTTTGGGTGATAGTGACAGTTTATCATTTTATCGTTTTTAAAGAGAGTGTATAACCAATGTATGTATCACCCAAGTAAAACAATTTTAATTTTTTCTACATAAATGATCTCTTAGACTATAAATACTCATTTGAAATATAAAAATATTTCCTACATCATGATATTTTTTTTATAATTTTTATACATTAAATAAATTAAAAATTTTATGACACCATGATGATGCAGCGATTACCTCATTAATTAACGATTTAAATAAAATTAAAAGGTAATGGAAAATCTAAGATTACACTTGGAAAAGACCTATTGTATGGGTAAATTTCTAACCCTTCTCACCTTATCCTCTTAATATATAATTGTGGGACCTTTAAAATCCGAAACTCAATATACAATAATGTATCATTTCTTGACTTTCCAAGAGTGCCCCTCCTACCTCTTATAAAAGGCCCCCAAATCTACCAACATACCCACACCTCTCAAGCCATTGTCTTGGAAAAAATATGCCAATTTTATCACTCCAAATACCTATATTCATCTTATAATCCTTAACTTAGGCATAAATCTCTTTTAGAAACCCTTTGGGTTCAATCCAAGGGGAGTTACCCGATTTAAAGGTAATGTCTTCACTTGTGTTCTTTTGTTTTATTTTTCTTCTCCAACCCCCTAAAATTTTATTATTACTTTATTTTGTAAAAAAACAGGTATCTAAAATATACTAGGATGTTGTTATGAGAATGATTTTATTTACACTTACACACACATCCGTCTAATGGTTAAAGAACATACAGTTTCTGTGGGTGGCGAATTTCTGCCTCACGAAACGATGATTGTTCAACATTTTTTTAACACATTTCTTGGTGGCAATTAAGATGTCACTATATTTATATGTTATATATACTATTTTTATGTTATATTTATGATTCTTTATTTTTCATTTATGGCTTTCCTTTATGGTTTACGTTATGGGAAAACATGATATCTTCATTTTAGGAAGTGCGGACTACCACCTCCTCAAAGTGATTAGATTCGTTAATACCATATCTGGGATGTATAAAGGATTTATTTAATGAAATTATATATGATATTATACTGGAATTAAAATATAACTTTATATCATTATGATTTCATTCCATTAAATACAAAATAGAATTGAAAGTAGTGTTCATGCGTACGTACGGCTTACCGTCACCATGAACGGTGCATTTTATTTCTTACCTCTAAATGTTATTTAATATTATAAATGAATTTATATACTGGATATATATGATATATATGATATCTACATAATTAATATAATCCATATATAATTAATATTTTACCAAATGAACAACTTTTATTATAAGAAGTTTATTTTTGGCTCAAGTACCAAAGATCGAAAAAATGACTGTTATTAACTTAAATAATTACTTAATATTCATACCATGGTAATAAGTGATAAAAAAGGAATAATGAACATAAAAAAGGTTCTTAATAAATTAGAAATTAACTCTAGTTTATTATTTAGGAGATTAAATAACGATTGAGTCAAGTCAGACATGAGATATGGGACTTTTTCTCAATCTCCTTTCATTGAGGAATATTTTGTTTTATACACAACATTATTTTATATGATGTATAAACCCATTTTAATTTACTTTTATTCAAAATAATTGTTTTTCATACGAAGCATTTTTCTAAATAGAAAAAGGGAATGTCTTTTTCGTATGTATGCGGTGACAACGACTTCTCCGCCGCCGTGACCATTATTTGAGTTTCGGCTTCCTCTATAAGACATTACTTTTTTTGAAATGAAAAATAAATACCATGTTTTAATTTTCGTTTATATTGGTATTGAAAATGGTTTGGATAATTTTTTTATTATATAAATGTTTTGAATTGATATCTTGTGATTGAAATGTGGAAATTTTATGTTTCCTTTATGCATGTTTTATGTGATATGATTATGTTATGGTTCAAGGGAATTGTTTATCAAGACGGGTGGTTCCGTGATAAACTAATGGCGGGTGAGCCTGATATTTCTCTCTAATGCATTGGGTAACGTGAATGAGTTAAAAACTAAGGTTTCTCCGAATAGATTTAGGGAATATACTATGATGGGTATTCCAAACGTAACCATGAGGGTTACTCCCTACGTAAGAATGTTATGAATGCCTCAAGTTACCTTTATGTATTATGATTTATGTGGGTTATTTATGAATCATATGATTTGATAAGGTATGTTAAAGTGCTTATGATTTATAAGTAAAGTATTATTTCATTGATTCTTATGTATACAAGGACTAATGTTTTCATTCCATATTTTTATATCCCTTACTGATATTTTTATTCTCATCCCATGTTTTTGAAATGTTATTCACAGGTCAAGGGAAAGGAACATGATGTTATGATAGTGTTGTGTAAGTTTCAATAATGAATCCATGTTATAATTTAAATGTTTTTCCTTTAATGAGAAAAGTGAATATTTTCAATGATGTAAACTCCTTTTTTGAAAGTGGAATGTAATGCATGATTTATGATCTAATTTTCTAAAACTCTAAACCTGAAATGATGTTTAATGTGTATTCCTGTAATAATTTAAGATTAATTAATGTTTAAGTCCGGGGCCTTATAGTTGGTATAAAAGGTCAGTTGATATAACTTTAGGAGTTAGAATTGTATTAAATGATTATCTAAAAATACTTTTTTATGGTCAAATTGAAATGATACAGATTTTGAAGATTGCGATGTTGCTTCATCTAAGACATGTTTTTTCAGAATGGTTTTCCACAGAGGAAACAAGGAAGCAGTACTAGGAAGTCATACAGAAGGAAATGACCTTCTAAATCGGCATCCTGAGATGGTTAGAATTTGAAATGAACAGTTTGTTGTTGTAATTGCACAGTTGACTCAAGTGATAAATTGTGGTGGTATCCATGCATGAGATCATCCATATCAACCGTATAGGAACATGTTAGTGGTGGAACATTTCAGGAGGAAACATACCCCTTCATTCAGAGGATCATCTAACATTGTTCTAGCTGAAGGGTGGATTAAACCGCTGGATAATACTTTTGATGTCATGGGGTGTTCAGACAATCAATAGGTTAGTCTTGTTGATTACCATTTGGAAGGTGAAGTAGATTAGTGGTGGTTGATGGTTAAAAATATGAGGGACGCTGATGAGATTGATGCTCTTGACTGGGATGAATTTAAAGGTAAGTTTCTTGAGAAATATTTTCCTATGTATTTTTGACTTAGGATGGAAAAAAAATTGTTAGAATTGAGGAAAGAGGATGACTTAGTGGCTGCTTATGACAAAAGGTTCACTTGATTGGCAAGGTATGCTCCAAATTTTATCCGAGACCATGATAGTAAAATAAATCGTCTTTACTCAGGATTAATGACAAAATATCGAATGGATTTAGCTTCTCGTGAGTTCAATAGTTATGAAAATATTTTTTGATGTGATGAGAAGGTGGAAATGGAGTTTTCCTATGATCAAGTGTTATATAAAAACCAACAGAAGAAGAGTCTGAGGTGGCAGGAGAAAGGGAAGAATCGTTCAAAAAGGTATGATGGTAAGAAAACTAAGTTTTCAGTTTGTGATAAATGTGGTAAAAGGCATTCTGTGGAATGTCTTCTGAATTCTAGAAAGTGCTACCGATGTGGTAAGATGGTACATAAGGCTCGTGATTGCACTAAAAAAGATCAGGGTGATGGTATGAAAAAATTTTATTTACAACTACTGAAAGGTTTCAAGTGCAATGAGATGGGTCATTGTGCAAACGAGTGTTCGACAAAGAGCTCAAATAATGGGATGCAGTCAGAATACAAGAATAAAGGTTTGGTGAAATCCTTTTCAACTACTTCATCATATTTTGGGCCATCAAATGAAGTGGTATCTGGTAAATTGTTTGTTTTTCCAGATTATGCCAATGTGTTGTTTGATTAGGGGTATACACATTCTTTCATCTCTGAAAACTTTTCTAGTAAATTGGGAATTCCATCACAATAAATGATTCCTGAACTTGTAGTAAAAACACCTGGGGAGAAGTGTTGAGGCACAAGGAATTTATAAGAATCTTCTTTTCCTTATCCGTGGAAAGAACCTACTTGCAAACCATATTGTTTTACCTCTAGTAGAGTTCGATGTTTTCCTGGGTATGGATTGGCTCTATGTCTACCATGCTAATATTTATTGTAGATCTAAAGAAGATTCTTTTTAGAAAGAATTTCAGTTCATGTGTACGAATGAATCCTTACAGTTGATAACATATCAAGAGGCTGAGAAACTTGTAAATGATGGAAATGAATGTTACCTTGCACATATTGTTGAAAAAAAATGAACCGTTCAGATTAATGATGTTACAGTGGTAAATGAGTATCCTGATGTTTTTCCTGATGAGTTTCCTAGAATAATACTAGATCAAGAAGTTGAATTTACTGTTTACTTAGTTCCTGATGCTAAGCCAATTTCCATACCCCCTTATCAAATGGATCAAATTGAAATTTTAGAGTTGAAGGATCAATTGCAAGATTTATTAGAGAAATGATTCATTCGACCTAGAACATCACCACGAGGTTCTCCTATCTTATTTGTTAAAAAGAAAAAGGTTCAAGGAGACATTTCATTGATTATAGGTCCTTGAATAACATCACTGTTAAGAAGAAATATCATTTTCCTCAAGTCGATGATTTGTTTGATCAGCTCCAGAGAGCTCAGTATTTTTCAAAGATTGAACTGAGATTGGGGTACAATCAGTTGAAGGTAAAGGAAGCAGTTGTTCCAAAGGCCACGTTTCATACAAGATATGGCCATTTTGAATTATTAGTGATCCCTTTTGGACAAACTAATGCACCTGCTGTATTCATGGACCTTATGAATAGAAATTTCCATGAGTTCTTGGATAATTTTGTGGTTGTTTTCATTGATGATATTTTGGTGTTTTCTAAAAGCAAAGAGGAGCATGAAAGTCATTTAAGGATTATTTTTCAAAACCTCAATGAAAAGAAAATATATGGGAAATTCAGCAAGTGTGAGTTTTGGTTGCAACAAATTTCTTTCCTTGGTCAGATTGTTTCTAAAGATGGAATAGATATTGATCCTTCAAAAACAAAGGTTGTTGATGAATGGAAAAGTCCCAAAAATGTAACCAAGATTCATAGTTTTCATGGTTTGGAAGGCTATTACCGAAGGTTTGTTAGAAATTTTTCATAGTTATCTAGTCCAATGACGAAGCTAAATCGTAAGGGTGTTAAGTTTATCTGGACAAAAGAATGTGATGATTGTTTTCAGGAGATGAAAAGAATATTGGTGAATGCTCCAGTTTTGGCACAACCTTCCAGTATTGTAGAGTTTGTTATCTATAGTGATGCATCATTGAAAGGACTTGGTTGCATCCTAATACAGAATGATCCGGTAATTTCTTATTCTTCACTTTAGTTGAAAACTCATGAGGTAAATTACCGTACACATGATTTAGAATTAGCTGCTGTTGTTTTCGCTTTAAAAATTTAGAGGCATCATTTGTATGGTGTAAAGTGTGAAATATATATTGATCACAAAAGTTTAAAGTGTATATTCACTTATAAAGAATAGAACATAGACATAGGAGATGGCTATAATTGATCAAGGATTATGATTGTACAATTCATTACCATCTAGGAAAAGAAAATAAAGTGGATTATGCTTTGATTTGAGAAAGTAATGCTTCATTACCCATGCTATGTTTGTAACGTGATCCTTTGGTTATAGATTTGATGAACTTTGGAATAAAATTTGTTGGTTCAGGCTGTTCTTCTATTTTGTTTCTCGTATCAGTGAAATCTTCTCTATCAGACAGAATTAAGCAAGCATATAAGCAAGACAGTGAGTTGCAGAAAAAGGTAGATCTGGTTCAGAAGGGTAAGTTGCCTGAATTCAATATTGATAATGATTGTGTTTTGAGATTTGGGAAGAGATTGTGTGTTCCTTGTGATTCACAGTTGAAGAAAGGGTTGTTATGTGAAACTTATAGTTCTCTGATTTCAATTCATCCTGGCAGTACTAAGTTGTATTGAGATCTTCAGGAGTATTACTGGTGGGATGGAATGAAAAGTGATATTTTTTATTTTACTTTGATGTATTGGCTTGTCAAGAGGTTAAAGAAGAGAAAAAGTTACTGAAAAAGATGCTTCTGCCTTTACCAGTACCGGAGTGGGAAGGGGATAATATATCTATGGACTTCATTATGGGATTTCTGAAGACACCTCAAGGTAATAATGAAATCTGGGTTATTGATGATCGCTTGATTAAATCTACTCATTTCATTGATATAAGAGATACTTTTTCTCTGGATCAACTTTCTCATTTGTATCTTAATGAGATAGTTAGGTTACATAGAGTTCCCCTCTCCATTTTATTTGATCGTGATCCTAGGTTTACTTCTAACTTTTGGAAATGGCTTCGGATTTCCTTGGGTACTGAATTAAATTTTAGTACAACTTTTCATCCTCAATAAGATAGGCAGTTAGAACGAACAATTTATACTTTGGAGGATATGATACGTGTGTGTTCTATGGATTATTAGGGACGTTGGGACCAACATCTTTCCTTAGTAGAGTTTTCTTATAGTAATAGTTTTCATCCAGTACACAGATGGCACCATTTGAGGAATTATATGTGAAGCGGTGTTGAACTCCAGCTTTTTGGGATGAAGTGGGTGAAAGGAAGTTGATGGGATCATAATTGGTAGAATCGTTGGCAGAAAAAGTTCAGCTGATACAGAAACACATGAGAACAGATCAGAGTAGGCAGAAAAGTTATGCAGACAATAGGATGAAGGATCTCTCTTTTGAGGTAGGTGATCATGTATTCCTCAAAGTTTCGCCATGGAAAAGTGTGATGTGATTTGGTATAAAAGGAAAGATTTGTCCAAGGTTCATTAGACCATATGAAATTCTTGATATAGTTGGATCAGTTGCATATCGAGGGGCTTTACCTCAGAGTTTATCTCAGGTACACAATGTTTCTCATGTTTCAATGTTAAAGAAGTACATGCCAGATCCATCTCATGTTTAGAGTCCGGAGGTACTTCAACTGGAAGAGAACCTATCTTTTGAGGAAAAACCAGTCCAGATTCTTGACCACATGGAACATTTAGTATGGAATAAGGTGATTCATCACGTAAAGGTTTTTTTTTGGAAAAACCACATTATTGGAGAGGCAACATGGGAATCTGAAAATGCAATGAGGGATAAATACCCCCATTTATTCGATAAGTAAATAAATTGCGGGGATGCAATTTTATAAAGGGGGGAAGGTTTTTACATCCCAAGTAATTAAAGAATTATGAATTTTCATATCTATGCCTATTTATTAAATAGATAGAGTTTTAGAGGCTTAAAATGAGAATAAATACAATCTTAAGAATTGAATTCTCTAATATTTTTAAAAGATTGTTTTACCGCCATTTGATGGAGAACCATTATTAAATCTATCGTATGACAATTTTTTAAGATCTATTTGTCAAAATAAACTTATTCTTTAGGATTAGGACATTAAAATTTATTGTGGATAAATTTTTGGTTTTTTTCTAACAATGTTTTTTAATGAATAGTGAAAAATACCACATTTTACTTGAAAACTTCTTTTTCATCTAATTTTATTATATAAATATATTATCTTTTTAATTTGTTTTAAATTGTAAATGGAATATAATTTTACCATTTAATCCAATTGTTGTCATTGGGATTAATTTTACTTTGAAATTGGACATAAACAATTGTCAATCTTTTGATAGTATCGTTTCTAAAAAACCCCGCTATTTGTTTTGAAAATGGGAATTATTTTTTAAACTAATTAATATAATTAATGTGTTTGGAATTTGGTAAAATGGATTCCATATTTGGAATCAAGAGGTCCAAATTATTTAATTAAAACTCTTTTATTTTTGGACATTATGAATATTAACAATGGTAATTATCTTGAATTATCGTGATTAATTAGTAATCGGGTAGTTAAGGGTAATAAAATAATATCATAATAATAAAAAATGACCCCAAAATGTGTCATAATTCTACTGGTAGTTTCATGGCCGTCCATGGGATGCTTTGTGACAAACATTGGGACCCAATGGAATCACTTTTGGCTGATAGTGACACTTTATCATTTTATGTTTTTTAAACGGAAAGTATAACAAAAGTATGTTTCACCCAAGTAAAAAAAATTTATTTTTGTCTACATAAATGAAATATTATACTATAAATAGTCATTGAAAATATAAAAATATTTCCTACATCATGATATGTTTTTTATAATTTTTAGACATTATATAAAATAAATTTTTGATGACACAATGATGTTGCAGTGATTACCTCATTAATTAACGATTTAAAAAAAATGAAACGATAATGTAAAATCTAAGACATACACTTGTAAAAGACCTATTGTATGGGTGTATTTTGAACCCTTATCATCTTATCCTAATAATATATAATTTTGGGACCTTTAAAATCCGAAACTCATTAGATTATAAAGTAACATTTTTTGACTTTCCAAGAGTGCCCCTCCTCCCTCTTATAAAAGGCCCCCACCTCTACCACCTTACCCAAACCTCTCAAGCCATTGGATCAACAAAAATCTTATCATTTTATCTCTCAAAATCCATCAATTCATCTTATAAGCCTTACCATAGGCAGAAAGCTCTTCAATAAACCCTTTTTTGTTCAAACCAAGGATAGTTTCCTGATTTAAAGGTAATGTCTTCACTTGTGTTCTTTTGTTTTATTTTGATTCTCCAACCCCATAAACTATTTTTATTACTTTATTTTGTAACAACACCAGTATCTCCAATATAATAGGATGTTTTTAGGAGAAGGATTTTATTTACACTTACACACACTTCCGTCCAATGGATAAAGAACATACTGTTTCTGTGGATTGTGAATTTGTGCCTCACGAAACAATGATTGTTCAATATTCTTTTAACACCATTCATGGTTTCCATTAATATTTCATTCTGTATATATATGATATATATTATTTTTATGTTTTCTTTATACATCTGTATTTTTCATTTATGTCATTCCTTTATGGTTTCCATTATGGGTAAACGCGATATCTTCCTTTTAGAAAGTGCGGACTACCGCCCCCTCAAACTGATTTGATTCGTTAATGCCATATGTGGGAAATATAAAGGATGGAGTTAATGATATTATTCTAGAATTATAATATACATTTATATAATTATGATTTCATTCCATTAAATATGAAATAGATATGAAAGTAGCATTCATGCGTACGTACGACTTACCGTCTCCATGAATAGTGATTTCATTTCTTACCTCTAAATGTTATGTAATATTATAAATGCATGTATATACTGGATATATATTTCATATATGATATCTAAATCATGAATATAATTCTGTATATAATGGATATTTTACCACATTAACAACTTGTAATTATAAAAACTTTTTTTTGGCTCAAGTACCAAAGATCAACAAAATGTCCGTTATTAACTTAAATAATTACATGATGTTCATCACATGGTAATAAGTGATATAAAAGGAATAATGAACTTGAAAAGGGTTCTTAAGAAAGTAGAAATTAACTGTAGTTTATTATTCAGAAGATTAAAGAACGATCGAGTCAAGTCGGATATGAGGTATGGGACTTCGTCTCAATCTCCTTTCATTGAGACATATTTTGTTTTATACACAAATTTGTTTCATACGGTGTATAAACCCATTTGACATTTACATTCATTAAAAAGTAATCTTTTTTATATGAATTGTTTTATAAAAACGACAAAAGGGAATGTTTCAGTCATACGTATGCAGCGACAACAACTTCTCCACCGCTGTGACCATTATTTCAGTTCCGGCTTCCTCTACAAGCCATAACTTTTTTTAAATGAAAAATAAATACCGTGTTAAAATTTTATTTTATAATGGTATTGAAAATAGTTTGGATAATGTTTATATTATAACAATCTGCTGAATTGATATCTTGTGATTGAAATGTGCAAATGTTGTGTTTCCATTATGCATGTTTTATGTGATATGATTATGTTATGGTTCATGGGCATTGTTTATGAAGACAGGCGGGTCCGTGATAAACTAACGGCGGGTGAGCCCGATATAGCTCTCCAATGCATTGGGTAATGCAAAGGAGTTAAACACTATGGTTTCTCCGAATATATTTAGGTAATATACTGTGATGGGTATTCCAAACATAACCATGAGGGTTACGCCCTACGTAAGAATGTAATAAATGCCTCAAGTTAGATTTATGTCTTATGATTTATATGGGTTATTTATGGATATTATGATTTCATGAGGTATGTAAAAGTGATTATGATTTATATGTAAAGTATGGTTTCATTGATTCTTATGTATACATGGACTAATGTTTTCATTCGGTATTTTTATATCCCTTACTGAGCTTTTTATGCTCATCCCATGTTTTTGAAATGTTTTTCATAGGTCAAGAGAATGGTACATGATGTGATGATAGTGTTGAGGATGTGTCAAGAAAGAATCCATGTTTTATTTTATATATGTTTCCTTTAATGAGAAAAGTAATATATTCCTTGATGTTACCACCTTGTTTGAAAGTGGAATATTATGAATTATTTATGATCTTATTATCTAAAACTCTAAACCTGAAAAGATCCTCAATGTGTATTCTTGTAATAACTCAAGATTAAGTAATGTTTAAGGCTGGGGCCTTATACCTACCGGGTTCTATTTAATAAACCAACAACAAACCCCATCCATATCACTCTCTAGCAACTGATGTCTTAACATTTCAAATTCTAACACATCAACTATCTCAACATTGTTTTTCCAAAAACAATATTTTTACATGTTCAACCATTTCTGAAAATATTCAGCGTGATTTTTGAAAATCAACCCATTTTCAAAATACACCAAACACCCTGTATTCAAAATCTTTCTATTGAAAACAATTTCGTCATTTTTAAAAAATTCACACCTTGCACAAACTCACAAATCAATCCTTACAATGAGATATGCATTCCTAGTGGGAAGTCATTCCTCTACAATTCATATCATGCTCATCTCATTGGATAAACCCAAAACAATGAGATTTACAACATTCAAGAAGTGTATGGAAAACACTTATGTACCCAAGACCCTGGTAACTTGAAGTTCAGCATAAATGAGTTAGCTACGTCCTTTTATGCTATACATTTCATGTTCCGACAATCCTACTCATGTCTAAGATTTCCACCCAAGGAATATACAAGAATTAATTTCAACTCCAAGACCAAGAACATCGATGACTACTTGTTAGGAATGGACAGAACTAGCTGATAACATTTTTAATGACCATCCAATTCTCATTGGCTTGAGAGCTCAGCGAGTCTTTACTATGCCTTAAGCGACATCCCCAAGATGCCAAAGGCTAGAAAAAAATACCAAAGGGTTTTAAATACAAGTTGGTGGATGATTTACCCTTTAAGAAATAAACCATATAGCCAAAAAACCAATAGATCCACTAACAACTAATACATGATGCATGTCACTGAAACAACCAACTAGTCCATTTCCGAAAGGGAAACACATGATTCCATAATACAACCCATAAACCAATACAACCAACACAAAATTAGAGTGCCATACGGAAGAGTAAACAGAAGACCCAAAGTAAAACAAGACACACTCCACGACTCTACACCATGCTCCATGCTCCAAGTACCACAAATTCTCCCAATCATCACCACGAAACACAAACAATGAGATGCCTTACCTTTACCTGTGTCTCGGATTACGACATCTACAAAAGCACCAAAGTTCCGAAGCAGGGGTGAGTATAAAACTCAGCAGGTTTTCCCCAATGAATTCCCTACTCGCACCACTAAGATTGAAGAGTTAGCCACATTTATATAAAAACATGTTATATAAAACATCTTCTCAAAAGCAGTTTAAAAATAAATATAAACAAGTTTCCAAAAGTGCTCATAAACAAAGGCATTCCAAGAGAAATTGAAACCAATTTTCCAGCAAGTTATTTTTCGAGAAAAATTAAAAACAAGTTCATGAACCATTTCAAAAAAAATTCTATTTTGGTATACCCAAAAATTTCCCAACCCATGATACCAACCATGTTGGCTTCGTTATGACATTTCCATACTCATGAGTGGTTTCTGGTCGATCTACCAAGTCATCACAGGGTAATTGTTCCCCATGTTCCATTATCCATTTGGTACCAAGAACAATTTAATATTTCACCCAAGCCCCATATTTACCATGTGCCATTTACCCATTGGAAATGATCACAAGGTCATATTTCAAGCAAGCCCCATACGTGCAATATGAACACCCACATTCCCCATGTTCTATTATACCTTTGGCATCGATCACAAGGTCATAATACAACCAAACCCTGTATTTCTCATGTACCCTTAACCCTTTGGAATTGAGCACAAGGTCATATTTCAACCATGCCCAGTACATGCAATATGTACACACACCACATATTCCCATCAATCATGCCAAAACACCCATTCAATAAAAAATGACTTTTTATTGAAAACCATTTCCATGAACACCATTTCAATGCCACACCATTTCAATTCCAAAACATTTCAATAAAACACACTTTTAATGGAAAAAAAATCCATTTAAGTCATTTCAATTTCAAACCAAATCAATAAAACACCCTTTTTATTGAAATCCCATTTTTCATCAATCCATTTACAATTTCAGCAATCATAATTTAAAATAAACAATTTAAATTCAAGAAGCCAAATCACATTGCACAACAATTCACCATGATTTCACAATTACATAAAAACCATAAATCATCACTTGAAAAGATTTATTCATTGCATTTAAAAATCAAAACCATTCAGATAATCCAATTTAAACTAATCCAATCAATTCTAAAAAGAGGAGATGAGAGTGAATCCTCATACCTCAAAGGTTTTGAAGAAACCCGCAATGGTCGAAGAACACTCATGAAACCCGTGTCGATTATCCAAGACAACCAGACTTAGATCTCTTCTCCTAGCAAGACCGCGACCAAATCACATCATATTTGGAATAAAAATTCTTAGATTTACCCATAATGGGCATAGATCTACGAAACTAAGAGATGAAGAGTAGTAGATCTAAGAAGATCACCTCCGGAATGATGGGAGAACCATCTTTGACCTTAGGAGAAGAAAAATCCTGAGTTATGGCAGCTTGGGAGGAAAAACGAAGCACACAAAAGTAAAAAAGTCAGATCCACAATTTAAGGATCTAATTTAAGTGCCAGCATAGTTAGTTCGCATAGTTGGACAAATAGTGTGCTAACCATGCGCAATCTACCACCTCAGCCACCCCTCTCGCACGGTTTGTCCGCATGGTTAGACAAATCATGCACCACCCATGCGGAAGCTACTGTATCCAAGACGATCTACGCTTGATTTGGCCACACAGTTTAGACAAACCATGCGCTGCCTATGCGACTTCCCCTTTGCCTCAAAACATCATTCCAAGTTCTCACAACTCTCCCATTAGTCACCCTTAACTTTAAAACCATTTGAAGCATTAAGAAAGGGTTACATACCAGAAACCAGGGGTGCAACAATGCATGTAATTTATTATTTAGTATTAGTTTCTTGTTGGATTAATATTATTTTCTGGGATAAATACATTTTTGTGATAATTGTGATTTTTATTTTGGGGTTACTATTATTGATTTCAATTTAACTATCTTTGATGAATTATTTAAAGGAAGGATATATTTTTTAATATTATTGAAATAATATTTAGTTTATAAACAATGTGTGAGGTTGTAAGGAAGGTATATTGGTAAAAAATTATTGAGTTTGGAAATTATTATGTGATGGGAATCCTGAGGTATTATTGTTATTATTAAATGGTTTGTTTGATGTTTAATGCACTGTTTAAAACATTATTAACATTAGTAGTGAATTTAAATTTTAAGGGCTACATACTAGTTTTTTCCACCACAATATAATACAAGTGGTTGGGTTCAATTAATTAAAACATTAATTCAATTGGAAATCTAAAAAAAATTAGGCAATTTAATATTTCAACACTGTGTTTTAATACTCATTCCCCATGTGTTTGGAGAAAATAAATTAATATACAAATATGTGATTGGTTCATTGGATATGTTATTATGAAAATATCTATTATTTCATTGAGTGGCCCGATTTATTATTTTAATTTGTGATAAATCCTTGTTTGGTATACATTGTGATTGTATTTAATATAGTTAGTATTTTTAACTTCGAAGAGAATGTGGGATCTCGATGTTTCTATAACACATTAGATCCTTCAGTAATCTCTATAAGGTTAATTATATGTAACTATTATGTGATATGATGGAATATTTGTATAATATTTACATATTCTTTTAAGGATTTCATAACATGGAGATATTTCATTTTCATCAAAGGTATGTAGAATTATTATAAAAATATAAAAGAGGTTATGATGAGATTTATGACATGAATGATTATATGATGATATGTATAGGTTATTTTAATGTATAATAATTATTTTATTTAAAAGTATATTTTTTAAAATGGAATTCCATATGTGTTTACAGTGTGGTCATGATATTCCTCACAAGGGGTTTAATTTCATGATGATGAGGTTTTGATGAGATATATGGTTTGATATTTGAAATTATTATATGATTATATTTTGGTATTTTCATGGGGGTGGAGAGTTGATGGATGTTGAAATGGTTATTAGTCATAGAGATTAGTGTAAATAGTGATTTCTGTTATGTCATTTGATTTTGTTATTCCTCAGATATTGGAATTCTCCATTGATTATGGATAATATTATGTTATGATACATTTTACTTCATTATTATTGGTTGTCTGAACATTTTCATGATATTATAATTAAAACACATCGTTTTTCTTCGTCATGTTATTTTTGGAACATTTATTTCACAAGGATACTGATTTACATTTAAATATGGTCATCTAAGTTACTTCTATTTTTTAAACACACTATAGGTTTTTTGTGTCATTTTTCATCCTTTATTGTGGAAAATTTTAATGTGTCTATTCTAATATAAATAGTGGATCCATAAAAGTTCGATCCAGTACTAATTTTTGTTATTTGGTTTATGTTATTCTAACATTATTCATTTTTTTGGATAGTATGATTTCCAATATATATATATATATATATATATTATTTATTATTAGAAATATTATATTTAAAATGGAATATATAGGGTAGTTCTTCAAATTATATTTATAGATACATTTGTTTCTGGTCATAAACTCATTTCCTTTTGGATATAGGCATTCTGTGTAACTCTTTTATATTTTTTAGACACATGAGGGGTTTCACAAAGCTCAGTTTCTGATAGTATTTTTGAGAAAGGGTCTTATAAAATTATATTATAGAGTATAATAGGAACTTTTATTCATCATCTCCCATAAATTTTCTCATAGATTTATTTCAGTAAAAAAACATTATACACTATATTCTAGATATATATTTTAATATTTGAAAATATCATTTTAAATGAAGTCAGGAGATGTAAATATTTGTATGAAAATAATAATTATAAGGTTCATCAAAGTAATTATTTATAGATTCTCCAAAATAATTGACATAAATAGATATTAAAATATTCAATTTTTTATTTTTTATTTCTTATATATATGAAATTATTTATAATAATCAATTATTTATTGAAGGAATTAAAAGAAAATATATTTTTTAAAATATTAAAACATGTATTGTTTCCATCAAATATAGGAAAAATGGGTTAAAATAAAAAAATCCATGGTTTACTAGTAGAATGGTGTTTAAAATGGATGAATATTATTCATTAATGTGATTTTTTTAAATATTTCTATATAATGATGATTCTTAAATAAATATTTATTTAATACACAATGTATAAAAATAAATTAGTGGATACTTTCTGTAGTGTTTGACATGATTGTGTCTGTTTTAATGGATTTTAATTTCATCCCATATGTAAGCCTAAATATCTAGTATGGTAAATCATTAAACATGTTGGACTTGAATATATTTTAAATAAAAACTTAATTATTATTACATAAGATATAATAAATGAAAATATTAATTTTATGAAAAAAATCCATATTTCATTTTCACTGGACAATAAAATACTACTATAACAGAATTTGATAATATAATTCAACTAATATCTTATTCTATATGTAATTAAATTATAATTAATTTAAAATCAAGTATTTATTTAAAATATATCTTCGATTCATTTTTAAAAAACAAAACATTGCATAGTAATGAAATTCTACTTTGAAAAATTAGGACTATTTATCACATATATTTTATGGGAGTCTATTTTCATCATTCTATAAATCTCCATGAATTTTAATCATGAGAAATTTTTTTAAAAATTTATTGTTTTACTATATACATAAGTTAAAAAATAAATATGGATCCATTGATAATAGAAAAAATGAAATTTCTTATATAAAATTTCATTTTGAGAAAGATTCCCAGTGAAACATGTTATATAAATTAAACCATTTTATTCCAATGATAATTTTATTTAATATAATTTAAAAAATATTGCAAATATTTTTTTTGAATATAAATATAAAAATAACATTATTAGTATCTATTTTAGATTTTAATAAATTCCTAATACCACTTTGATTAGAGAAATAATTCCATGGATGTTCAAAATGTAGATTTGATGAACCATACTTTTTCACCAACATACTTCACTATTATTGATTTTGGTGATAATTTCTCTAATATCAAATATATATATATATATATATAATAAATACATATTATATTATTCTTTAAATTTTATGATCATATTCTCCTATTCATATTAGATTAGATCATTATGAATAATAACATTAATATATTTTATTTATGTAAATAAACTTTTACTAGATAATAAATACAACCATTAATTAATCTCTAGTACAATTTATATATCTCTAATTAAAATAGTAAATGGAAAATAAGATGTTATAAAATTTAATATAATATATACCCTTATTTTTTCAAATGGTCAGTCAGTACTTTTTCCCTTGAATCTTTTTATGGGATTGAATCATCAATTTTATTGCACATAATTACTTTAATGTATTTCTTAATTTTTTATTTTTTATTTTTTATCCAATTTTACATCATATAATTATGTTTTATTTTCCCATTCCTTTAGAATATATTTATTTTTCAAGAAATTATATATTATGATAGTCACTTTCCCCTCATCAGAATAATTTATTACTTTGTCTATAGTTTTTTTCATCATGTCTATGTGAGATAATTTTATGTCTCTCTTGAAAGAATGTCATATAATTTCCTTAATGGAAAGGCTCATCATTTAATTGATCTTATTTATTATGTTTTTATACACAATTTTATTATAATACCTTTTTTCACAAGATATTCAATGAGTTCATCAACGATAAAATTCATCATGTCAATTAGATCAACGATTTATATTACAATAGATTAACAAGATAATTAAAATAGAAAATTCTTCTTTTAATTAGATTTCAATTGATATTATAACCCATTTAAAAATTTCACTTCATGAAATGTGAATAAATTGTATGATATTACTAATTATTTCATTAGATTACATGTTATAACATACAATTTATTTTCTATTGAAGTTATGTCTAATTTGTTTTATAAGTAACCATTTCTAGAATAAAAATTCCTCAAAATTTCAATATGATATGAAATGATTAATTTCATAAAATTATTATATTATATTAAATACATATAATGATGAGTATAATTGTATTCATCATGGATAATATATGAAATGTCACCAGGATTATATTATTCCTAGGATCAACTTGGATATATCGAATACATGAATAAAAATTTTCATTTCTTGAAATACATTTCATTGAATATTTTTATTTTTCAAATATTTCAATTAACATTATTTTGTCTCATTAGATATGTGTAAACAACCTATTCCATGTCCTTTAGGAGAAAATATATATTTTAAATTATAACAACCTTGTCTTAATGTTCATAAAAATTACATCATTTTTGTGATATACATAAAACATTACACAGAAGGACACCAAATGACCAGATTAGTTTAGTTACTCTATGAAAATGAAAAATTAAAAAAAAGTACACTTGTGATCAAAAATATCTCCCACTATGTCCTCCATGACTAGAACACATCTCGGAAACATTATACAAAGCATATATCTACATCATCTTGAGTTGAAAACATTAAAATTGGTGAGATAAAATTCATATAAAGGGAAAATAAAGGAGATGTGTATGAATAAACATTAGTATAATTTTGGGATAATGTGATCATAACATTATAACATCATACCATGCATATAAATTATCATAAAAATAAATAATAAGAATTCAACATTATAATCAACAAAATAATAACACAATAGAAATATATTGAATATTAATATAGACATAAACAGGTAATATAATTCCCAATATGTAAATATGCATTTCTATAATTAATCAGTGAAATTCACTATGACTACAACTCCTTGACCTAAAAAAACAACTCTCCCAAACCATAGTCCTTCCTTTTTAAGGGATCGGGTTTCACCATCTCAAATATGTAGATAAGGTTTCACCATCATCAAATATATATATATATATATATATAATCATTATTTTAGAATAATGTTTTCATATATATCATATAATTTTTCTAAACACATCATTAACGCATTCCATGTATTGTGTGAACAAATCACATTGATTTGTGGAGTTGATAGTCCATAATTCGACATATGTTGTTATCTAATCTACACAAAATTGAGTGCATGAAGTTATGCTTTATATTAAAATTATATATTATTGATAAAATATTTAATATAACATATATCATATAAAAATAGTGTTTCATTTAGAATTACAGACCATAAATTTAGTAAAGGGAAAAACGATAAACATCTTTTAATGAGGTGTTTGTTATCTTTAATGAAGAACTAAATGTCAGTTACCCATAATATGAATTTGTGTTTTAGTGATGGAAAAAATATGGATGAAAAATATAAAAATATTTAGGTTATTTATTTTGTTTTATAATAATTAAATAATAAATTTAGAGGGGGTCGATAATTAAAATTAAAAAAAAGTATATTGATGAACGACGATGCTTATTCTTTGGGTAACTCATTTTGGTTTGCACCTCATTATTTCCTCATGTGGATTTCATATAGTAGGGGGAATTTATGAGGGAATTTAAGGAGTTTTTGAAGTGAATTGGGAATATCTTGGAAGATCCTATGTGGTTTGAGAGGTGATAAGAAGGGGGAGATGTGGTGGTGTTTTTTAAGTGATGGAGGGGACACAAATGACATTCATTTAAACATGTATTGTTTTCCAATGTTATTAGGTAAATTTTCATAAATAATTGATTAAAATAATTTCCAGTATGTTATATGTTCATAAAAAGGTTTTTGGGAAGTTTATAGGTCATGTGGGATGTTATTTTTTGGTTTGGACTCTTATTAAACTCAATTTTACCGTAATCAATGAAATTTATTTTAATCACATTCACTAATCCACTTGGTAAAAAATATTTTGACCTTATTAGAACATAAAAAATATAATTATTAACAAAATTATGTCAATTTATAAATATTATTCATGTAATAATAATAAAAAATTAATGCTGATATGACACACATGGCCAGAAAGATGATTTTTAATGTGTAAATTTTTAAAAGATCCTTAAAATTTTATATATAATTGAAAATAATGAATCCAATGGTATAAATTGTAGTAAAATATTAATACTTTATATATTTTCACATTAAAAAAATTAAAATTTAATTTAATAATATAATTAAATTTGCAGAAAAAACATTTTTTAATGAAAATTCAGAATTTATCATTCTTCATAAAAACATGACGTTTCTCAAAAAAATACTATAAATTAGACTGGATATAATTTTTAAGGTATGAATTAAAAAATAAAATTAATTTTAGTCAATTCAATTTATATAAATTCCTAAATTTTATTTTAGTATTTTTCACCAGAATGACATAAAATGTAGTTTTTTCCATAATATTATTTTCAATCATAAAAATAATTTAATAAAAACTATATTTATTTTTATAAATATTATTTATCTATATAAATTCATTATATTATATATATATATATAATACATTAATATTATATACCAATAATTTTAATGTAATGGTTTTTTCTATCCCATTTAAATATCTATAATAATAAAAAGTTGTTTTGTTGAAATTTAGGGTTTCGGGTAATGCACATCAAGTCATTGTTAAATTTTTGTGAAAGGAAAAAAGGGTATATCATATAATTAAATAAACAATGTTTTCTTTCATATTAAAAAATATAAATTCAGTGTAGTGAAATATAAAAAATATCAAAAGAATATATTAATCCAATAAAAATACAAAATCATGGGGTTTTACATATTACTTCCCTTATAATGAATTTCACACTATAAATTAATCTTGTTTATTAAAATGTATATACTCCAAATATCCTTTAATAGAAACCCAAATAGTGAAAATAAATACATATTCTTTTATTAAAAATGGATTCCAAACATATATTGGTTACCCAATGTAACTAATAACTATTTCTCTTTACGGGAGAACATTGGTGGCATATAAAAACACAAAATTAGAGGTAAATTGTTCTTACTGATCCGAAGTGACTTAGGTGACAAATCATAGAAAATTAATTGATAAATAGATGGTTGAGAAACTTGATTGGATAAATGTAGGATGATTTAAAATGATATCGGTTCACGAATAAATAACGTTTCAAGAATACATTTTATATTTAGATTGATTTTCTGATTTTTAATAATTTTGTTGAAAAGATATACCATCATGATTTGAAGGTAACATCACCCTTTGGTATTCCGTTATTAATTTCCACATTATATATTATTTTAATAAATATAATTGTATTTTTCAATCCTTGATCACTAGCAGAACATGATATCCAAAAATTAAATGATTGTACATTCCATCTATGACACCAAAAACGTTTTCACATGTAAATCCACAAAGATAGTGATTATAATTTAACATCTAAAACCTAATAAAACGGTTAATAAAAACCATTCCATATATATTTATCCATATATCCCTTCTAGATGATGAAAATATAAAAGATTATAAATACGGTCACTAGATTATCATTAAATATATCCCACAAATATATTAATGTATCTATTGGTTGTGACATTCCAAAAATGTGAATACCGTCATCATCAATTATCTCAAAATAATGTAATTTCCTAAATTACCATAACCAATTTTTTAAAACATGCATGCTTCCTTATTCGAATGATTGGTGAATATATTAGTAGAATATAAAAAGTTATAACCATCAATTTTGATAACATAGGACACTATCAACAAATCCTTTATCAATTACAAGGTAATTAATACCGTCTGATTCACTGATTTATATCCAAAAATCCTTTTAACCAAAAAAAATTATCTTAACATCACAGAAATATAATGGGTTATCTATCGCTTAAATTTTTGTTTTCAATGAATATCACCATTACGTTAAATAATTTTTCATGCCTACCATCACCATTAAAAATGTCACTGTAAATCCTTATCAATGAACATAAAGTAAACAATCATTATATATTACAGATCTCTAATTTCATTATTCCAAATAAATAAATAGTTACGTTACACAACATCATTTATTAGTCAATTATACAGATAAATCTTTTTATTTCATAATACCTATTTGATTTCACATTTCACATGTAGTCTCATCATCATCAAAATTATTACCATTACTTGTACCTCATTTTTATTCTCTCAGTTATCTTTCACATTGGATATTGATTTTTATATTGACCATTCATTACACATTTTATAAAAATATAACCTTAGAAGACATATTATAGGGGTAAATATTCCCATTCATTGCATTAATTGTACTTTTAGTCCTCCCTTTCCAGTTACATGCTTTCTGTTCTTTTCCATTGTATTAAAATATTCAAATTCCATTAATAAATTCACTTAGGAGATTCTTCATACATTTCCGAAATGTAATAAAGTGAATTATATATCCAACATGGTCTTCTTTTCAAGAAATTTTGGTGAACCACATCCTTAATTCCTTGGAGTGTTTAGAATGGTTATGGTTACAAATTTTGAATCATGTTCCATGAAAACATATTACGCATGATTTTAATGTCATTAAATATAGTGATCATACTATTTGACTGCTCATTATAATTTTGTCAGTCACAGTCACCATTAACCAAATTTTTTTTGGTTCCCACCATTTACTTAAACCAAAAGAATATATTAAAAAACTTTTCTAAGATTGAGGTACCACATAATGAAGATAAAATATCACTTATTGCAAGTATTAATTTTGAACCATTATTTAATCTATTCCACCTTATATATATCCTATATTATTCATAAAATGAATATTTTTAAATCCATCATGATGTTTCATGACATGTTTTATAATTCCCATTGCATATCCCCCCAATGAGTTTCAAACATGGTGCATAGTAATGCCCATTTTTGTGTACCTGGTTATGCTTGAGTCTAGAATTGAACAGCTATTCAGAGTTATTTTTCCTAGGTAAATTCATTCTAGAATGATGTCCTCATGAACTATAAAAACATATATTTATTTCTAGGAAACAACCTGGTATATCATTTACCTAATTTACAATACATTTCCCTATACTTTGTATTAACATTAAAATTATCGTTATGAATTTCATTAGATTTATAATTATGGTTTTCTCATTCCAGTTTCAAAATGGTTGATAAAACCTTTTCTATGATAACAGATATACAACTCGTTATGAATGTACTGTGAAATTATATTATTTATTTTGAATAATTGAAACATTTCTAAAACAGACACCCAAAGGCCATATAAATATTGTGGCCATGGAAACAAGTAAATATAAACACTAGTACTTGAGGGGAAAAATTATCTCCAACTATATAGTTATAGACTACCACCCCACTTAAATGTATCTTACAAAAAAATTCACCAATCATGGGGATGGAAACATATAAATTTGATACAATAGTTGTTCAATACTAGTCAAAAGGGATATATGTACGAATAAGCATGATAATAATTGTATCATAATGTGTTCATATCATTAGATGATCATAATCTTCACCTCAATTTTCATAATCATGATACACGCCATACATTTTTCGTGTTCATAAGGGATTAAACATAATAAAATAAACACCATAAGACCCAATAAAATAAAATATAATTAATAAATGGAACATTGTTATACACATTAACATTTAATATTATTCTCTATAAGTCATGTCCCACTGATATAACATATCACAAAATATCATGGGGAATACACTGACTGGGAGAGAGAAATGACCAACCCCAGTCTCACGCCATTCATTATATTGGATTAGGTTTCCCAATTCCAATTGTGGATTGGGTTCCCCTATAATCCCCTAGATGATCAGATATCCCCATATTCCAATTTTTATCTCGTTCCCCATCTTCCCATATTTGATTGATTTTTCGCTACTTCACATAATAGATCTAATTTCCCCATCATTCCATAGAGGATCAATATAAATTACATGATTCCCATTATTATATCCTGGAATATAAATAATTTTCCAATTCATTGGATGGAGATATATGTTCTACCCATCATATAATAAAATTATTCATTTATTCTTTACAAGTTAATAAATCAGTCATCATATCTTAACCCATATAAAGATATTGTTTTCATAAATATCAGATCATAACCCATGGAATTAAATAGGCATCATAAACATTTCATCACATTGTAATTTATATAGAAGAGACATGTTTCATAATCATTGAATCAAACCATATAACCTTTGGAAGAGAAATATGTTTCTCAAAAACCTTTCAAATAAATAGTAAACTATTCAAGAATTAATATCAATTGTATTTTGGGACAATTTCTTCATCAACCTATTACACATTAACCATCAATTAATTTATTATTACATTAAAGTACAAAAATCACCACCGAAAATACCATGGTATACAATGGTATTGGTAATTATGTACATATCATAACATATTGAACAAGGGTAACACCAACACTGCTGAAAATATTCTTAACATGATTCTAACATTCCATAAATTTTAAAAGTACATGTTATAATCTTGGGACAGACATAAGAAAATGTCATCACATAAATACAATTAATGGAATAAACAAGGCATAATGTAATATATGATAGAAAATAATTACAAAAATGGGATATAAATGATTTTTAATAACAAATTGAACAACGATTAATGATATACCATAGTTTTCATAAAATGGAAAATGTTTTAACAACATAAAACACTACAACAATGATATAGGTCATGAATAAACTTCTAGGACATCATGGTTGAAAACATTCTAAAATGGAATCAGGTTCGTTCACTATATCAAAATGATGTCCAATATTGATAAACATTGTGAAATGCATTGGAATGTGTTATAATTGTAGGAGCACCTATCACATTCATTTAATTATCATGATTATGTGTGGCAGAAAGATCATACTATATGGGTTCGTTCATCATCATATTTTATTCAATAAACAAGGTGTGTAGAATAAATTCCTGAAATTTTCCAATTATAAAAAATATATTCATAATGTTGAAAATACAAGATAGAAATGGGTATGATATTGAATAAAATATTATTTTGGAATTTAAAATAGTGGTGACATTTTAGAATCATTTTGATGTCACTTAATGATTTATAAAAATTGGTTGATGAGAGAGAAATTGTTATATCATCCTATAGACACAAAATTTGTAGTAATAGGTAGATATAAAAGAATATCCCTATAATATATATTTTTAATGGAAATCATATGTTAAAGGAAAAAAATGAATAATGAAAACAATTTTTACTATATTTCAGCAAGGTAACATATGTACATATAGGATCATGGGTGTCCTAATGTGAGTGAAAGAGGGATATTATAGTTTATAAATTAAATATAATGTAATGGGGAGATGGAAGAACATATCCAAACATAATAAAATTATATTTAAGAGAGAAAACATAAAAATATATGTTCAATTAAAATGAGAAGAATGAAATCCCATACTAAAACTCAGCATTGTAATTGATATACCCAAATAATATTGGGAGGGATTAATGAGAGTGAAAGGGGGATCTAATAATTTATATATATAATTGATATTAAAGGTGTTATGTAATAACATATCCAAATATTTTCAAATGGAAATTAAATAACATAAAATAAAATAAGTGCTCGATAAAAAGAGGATAGTGGAAGATCCGTTACTAAAATTTGGCAAACAAGAATCATAGGTATGGGTAAAAATTTAGTGATATTATTGGTTTCTAAGTCAAATAAAATAATGTAAACTATATTTTATTTTTTATATTAATTAATATATATCTAATTTAAATTTTAAATTATAATTTCAAATATTATTCATGAATTGATCGGAGGATATGGAGGGTCATGACATGAGTGTGCAACTCAAAATGCATTGGAGAGGCTTAATGATAGCTCGGGGGAACCTTCAGATTTATATTGATATGGGAGGGAAGAGGAATTGCATTATCAATTTATATTTAGTGATTCCATATGGGTTCTTGTGTGGGATTTAAAATAAAGGAGTAGCGATTTCATTACTATTTCTCAATGTTTGGTTTTGGACACTATATGATAAAATAACCAAAACCAAAAACCATCATATGTGGATTCCCATGATTTAATTCCATTGGGAGTGGGTTAATTATTTTATATGGAAAATTTCTGAACAAAATAATGTAATTCCCTTTCTTTTATGAAGGTGAGTTATACTCATAATGAATTGATTTCAAAACATTAAATATATAATTTTTTTATGTGATTCATAATAAATTTTATGATATTAAATAAAATATATATAAAATCAAATTATTGAAAATATGATTAATATATTTGGTCATTTATACCTTTTATATTTTTTATTATATAACTTTTGGTTCATTATGATGTTGTAATACACCAAGTATATTTATATAGTATTTAATTATTAACTTAAAAGATCACTAACACAAAAAACTATGAATTATTTTTTATATGATAATCTAGAAGTGATGATTCTAAAAGTAATATTCATCTTATGTAAATAAGGTTCTAAATATTTTAATTCTCAATTTTAAAATAAAATTATTTTATCATATATATATAGTAAATATTATTTAATAAAAAATCTTTTTATTAAATCTTTTTTATTTACATATTAATTATTTCATGAAAATAGTTTCAATTATTTATCTTTAAAATTAACAAACAAGTACTATTTTTTGTTTTATGTATTCATCATATGAAACATTCATAATGTATTAAAAAATAATTTGAAATTTTATTTATTATTATACTAAATATAATGTACATACTAGTATTTATAGGGTCTTGATACATATATATTTAGTACAGAAGAAAAATTCATATGGTTAATATGTGTGATGATGGGACACTAATTTGGTGGTTTGATGAACATTTTTTGGGCCTGGATATCAATGTGCTTGAAGTTCTCCCATAAATTTTTTTTTTTCATTATTATGTTGTCAGATTTTAAATTAAGATTGGTCAAGGTATTAACGCAAAAATTATTTCTCCCTTGGAATCTAAGGTAAATGTGATTCATAGTGTAAAATACTATTTTTTTGAGGTTATCACATCCTTGTAATGTGTTTTATGAGTTTTTAAAAACCAAATATATAAATAATTTATGCGAGCACTGTTAAATGCATATTTTTTAATAATTTATAATTCATAATTCTAAATTAAATCTGATATGATATAATAATATCAAATAATGGAATATTATTCTATAAACTTATTACAAAATAATATATTTAAATAAATATGATGTGAAATTTTATTTATAACAGTTCGGGTCATTACAATATTCTCCTTATGAAATTTAACCCTTGAAATTATCTTTTCCTAAAATCTAAATATGAGGGTAACTATTTTTCATAAACTATTATGTTCACAAATGTCCTCTTCCATCTTTATGTTCCCCTATAACACATTTACTGGGTTCACAGTTTTATTTTTAGAACATTTTTCATAATGATCTAAGATACTCACCCTCCTCTCTTAATAAGATATATCATTCACCAATGATTCCACCTCGATATTGACTATGTGGTGGGGATCTGATATGTACATCATTGAGAGGTGTATATGTTAAATGTCATGTACTTGATGTAGGTTTGGTGGGATTCCCAGTTGATATGTCACCACTTTAATGTGATCAAGTATATCAAAGGATTCAATCTATATTGGACTAAGATTTTCATACTTTTGAAATATCATCAAATTATCCAATTGAGATATGAATTGGAATTCAATGTTTCAATCATCAATATCTAGGTCAAATTGATGATTCTAAGCATTATTGTTTTTCAACTAGAAGAATCCTTATTGTGGTGCTGAATGGACTTTTTCTTTTTAACAATTTCTTAAACAATATTTGGACAAAAAAAATTATGCCCCCCAAAAACACTCTAACAGGTAGGTGTTCTACACCTCATCCCATAAATTTCGTCATTTTGATATATTTTGATTCTTGATTGGAAATTATTGTTTAAAGACAACATAACAATAGGAAGATGTTGGTCACATCCACTGTTGAAGTCAATTGAGTGTGAACTCAACATATCCTCAAGTTTCTATATAGTCCAAAAAAATAGACAGCCATTTTAGGTTGATAAGATATGATGAACATAAAAACTTTATTTAGAGTGTCTTAGAGACACTTCCAAAATAAAAATTCTAATCATGTATCTAGATCTAAAATAATAGATAGTGTTACTCAATGTAGCCTTCAAAATTTTCTCATTTAAATATATGAATGTTGGTCAAATGATAAATTCTCTCAAATCACAATTAAGTGTCCATTCATTTTATAAATACCCACAACAACCCATATAATAATATTCCATCTTGATGTCTTCAAAATATCATTGATAAATTCCAGGGTGATGTTTTACAATTTCCATGGAGGTATGGCTAACAGTTACATCATCCCTTTGGATATTCTCCTTTCTGCATTCACATAGTGTCATAAAAGACATATAGATGTATATTCTACAATTTTCATATATACATTAACCCACTAATAGTTTTAAAAGAACCCATATATTCTATGGTATGAATTTATTTTTTGGTAGGTTTATAGAAAAAGATGAGTTTATGGAAATTTTTGGATTACAAGCCATGTACATATAAGCACATGCCATGAACCCAGTTGTCGCTAGTATGCATGTGTTGGACATGTAATGTTTGAGTACATAGTCGTGTGGGATGACCTGACGGCCGCCTAATGATGAGGCTGGTTAAGCCAAGTACACATCGTATACTTTTAAAGAACATTTCGTGTACTTTCTTTTTTTATTAAATGTAACGTGGTCGCATACAATTGACAGAACACCATTCTTCTTGAACTATCCCATCCACAAGTGTCTATAGCTGGAATTTCTTCTTCAATCCCCTGACATGCAATGTTTTCTATGAATCGACCGATTTCGATTGCATTGGAATCTCCACAGTATGCTCTTCCTTCTTCTAGAGCCACATTCTCTAATTTCTACTCTTTTAATAGTTATCCCCAGTTGACCATTTTTTTTGTTTTTATTGATCTATAGTTTTATAGGGAGATTCAAGGCCCGAGGTGCACATATATCAATCGTACTATGCCATGGTAGGTGGTTTGTGCCTTTCTGTAGTCAGTCATTGAGTAATATGTTCAAAAATGCCCAATACCCTCGGTTGTGGAATTGCATGTTTAGGGATTTTAACCATGTAAATGCCTATTATGAAACTTATGGTTGAATATAAGCTGTTTGATTGTGAATAATGTTAATTTCCTGTCTATGAATGTGTTTTCCCATTCCATGTATGTTTTTTACAATTTGGTCTAGATAGGCCAATTGGGCTATTTTGTTTCCACTCCTAGTGTAGTTAGGATGGAGTAAATATTTATCTGATATGTTGTGCCATGCATGTAGCTCATCTGCAATGTTTTACATTGATGATTACTTTGGATTCTAATTATCCTTTGTTCATGATTTCTTATCACTGGGTTGTAGGCACCTGGTATAGTGAGACCATAGGGACAATTGATGTTGACGACTTTTCCAGAGTGTCTCTAATAATTCTCCTACTACGAGGCCATAGGGTTTCTTGACGTTGAGTGCTCAGAATTTTTATATATATGTTTCAAGACCATAATAGGAATTGACATTGAGTGCTTCCTCAGTGTGTCAATAGTTTTCCAATAAAAGGATATAAGGGGAATTGATGATGGCTTCTTCCTCATAGAGTCTATAATTACACAAGACTCTAAGGGGAATTGATGTTGAGGTCCTCCTCCGATATTCTTCATTATATCCTTATTATATATTGAATAAGAGGGGATAGGATGTGAGAACCTTCCCAGAGGGTTTGATGTTTTTGGGTTTGGTTGATTAAAATTTTAAATGTATATGATGTAATATAAACTGTAAGATTGTTTACTTTTGAGTACGTCCTTATTTACATCATTATTTTCATTATTTATTTCCATATATATATATATTCAATGACTATTTGGTATAGATGATTGGGTGGTTTCCTACTAGTAATTGTGTCACACCATGTTTGTGTAATGATTTTGGGCCCAAACAGATTATATTTTCGCATGTATATATAAGGGAAAGCGCCCTTCTACATCATGTACTTGACTAATGTGGAGCTGGAGAGCAGGGAACCAAGCTAGGTCTTGCGATGCAACTGGATTTATTTGTCTTTGGTGTACTTATATTTAGTATTGTATTCTATTATTGGGACATGTTTGGATATGTTCATGGACATATGTACCATGAATCATTTATATATGTTCTCTATTTGTTTATTTCTTCAGTCTTCTGTTGTTTATTATTGTATTGTATTTCTTTTTCATCCTCTATTGTTGTCATTTTTTTCGTTCTATTACTCTTCCAATGATGGAATAGTTTCCCAACTATCACACCAAAGGCCCTCAAATGTAGATGTAGCCTTTTTCATTTGGGAAAATGTGCTTGAGTCCAAGTGACTAACCAGGTATGGTGCAACACTGGGTGGGTTTCAGAACCGGGATGTTACAAATTGGTATCAAAGAATTCAATTCTTCTTGATTTACAATTTGGAGTCTATATCATGGTATTGGAAGGAATTTGTACTTTTTAATAAGTTTTACCCGGTAGTATTTAACCCGTGTATAGGGAAAAGCAAATCTACATCGATTATTCCAATTTTGCTGGTTTTTCAATTATTAATGATGATTTGATTTTACCATTGGGTGATTTACTTGTTTTGTGCAGTTATCACAGTAATTATTGAGGTTCTACTTCTATTGAAACTCGATGAGATGATGTCATTCCATTTAATGTACCATATAAGCACTTTCTAGAGATCACATGTCATGCATTCTTGCCATGCCATTTAGGGTGAATTACTAATTTAGGTAGTTTTTATAGATGTTGTTCAGGATATATATGTTTTTGTGGTATATGACTTGATAAAATACCTGTTGTTTGATTGGGCATTACTAATGTATAAGTTTTTGATTGAATAAATGAAAAAAAAAATCGTTTCATAGGGGGTTATGGGCCCTCATGAATGGGAATTTGGAGGATCATTTCATTATTATGATTTTATATGAAATGTTTATGATTCCAAGAATTTATTCGCGAGGAGTATAGAACCCCACTAATCATAATTTGGAACATTAATGTTTGTTTAAGTGGTTTCTAGGTTCTAGAGTAGTTTCTAAGGATTACTATCTTAAAAACCAAGAATACAGGCGTGTTATGATAAATACACGCCATGTGTCATTTTGTTCGGGAATGAACTATTTTTCTTACGTACACACTGTGTACTAATTTTACATGTTGTGTAATTTCTAACCATGTACTTGGCTATATTGTAAGAGAAATGGTGTTGGGAAATCCTTGGTGGGACAATCCTTGTACTAGATGTACATGAAGTGTTGTGTAGACCATGATTCCACTCGTGTGACTAATAACACAAATGGATAAAACCGAGTTCATACATGATGTATCGAGCTTGTACATGTTGTGTAGTATAACCCTTTTTTTGGCCATGTAACAAACAACATTGGGCGGTTGAATCCTTTTTGTACACACAGTGTAATGTCATTTGTGCGTCCACCCGTTTGACTAACAACACGAGCATTTGAAACATAAGTGGTACAAAACGTGCCTAGCACAAACACTTCATATAGTTATGTACAAGGGGAACCATGGGGGCTAGTCATGTAAAAGAACTTGGGAAGGGTAAATGAATCAAGTACATTTCATGTCTTGGGAGAACACACTGTCTGTATGAGGCGTTACATGACTACTTTTCACCAACGTACATGCCCATGTGAAGGATCAATGGAACAAACTGTGTAAGGGTTATACACGTCGTGTATCCATGTTTTGAAAAACATGAATACTTTCATTATCATGTTCCTTTAATTCCCTTCTATGTTTCAGTTCTTGATAAATCATGATCCCAATGTGTGTACTTGTCCTTACTGAGTCATGCCACCTAGACATCCATGAGTTATATGCCAGATACAAGGTAGTGATTAGACACTGTACATGGATGATTTGGGACTACCAATAGATCCTCGTATAGTGCCAGTCATGGCACAAGCCGTCATTCTAGACACAAGTGCTAACACACAGTTTTGAGAGGGCTTTTTGAGGATCATGCACACCTTCCTGGGAGCACCACATCCAGCCCTGCTAATGTATGAATTAATGTGAGTCTTTCAATAGAATAATCCTTCCACATTAACAGTGGATGGATGACCCCGTGTTGTAGAGTCATGGCTAGAAGCCATTCTTACAATCGTCAAACATATAGAGATTCCTTCAAAGAGGATGGTCAATATTACTATGTATATGATTCGGGATTATGATAAGAAATGGTGGGATGTACTCTCACTGGAGGGACACTGGCATGCTATGACTTTTGAGGAGATTTAGTGTAACTTCTACGATTAATTGTACCTAGAGACATTGAGGGACGATCGAGCCCGAGAGTTTATGAGTGTGGAGTAGGGTAATATTTCAATTATGGATATAAAAAAGACTCTATAAAAAAGAACAGAGCACATACTGAGTGATTATGGAGTCGAGTGCTCGGGCGGTTCAACAACCTGAGTTTGTACTTCACCGGGTGATAGTAGGAATCAATGCAGAGAGGCTACACATGGAGATCAGATTAGGCGAGATACACCTTCAGGTAGCCAGGGGGAATGATACCAGTGTAGGAATGTTAGACATATGTGTCATCATTTCCCAAGAGACCCAGTTGAGTGTCGTTATTATTGTAATATGGGCCATCTTCAGCGCTTCTGTCTGTTCTTCTCACTAGTAGCCTGTTATCAGAGGTCCCCTCTGAATCCACATAAAAGAGAACACAACCTATTTGTCATCAGTCGAAGAACTAGTGTTCTTCTAGCCGTTCAGACCAAGGTGTAGCTCGCAACTATGGTTTCCAGTCGGCATTCTTTTAGCGACAAGAAGGTGGATTACCTCAGGGTTGTCATGTTGGGTAACATGGCCATGGTAAATGCCAGAGTTATGCAATATAATATACCCAAAAGTAGCAGGATACTGACCCTTCTACAATTTTTTGAACTATTCTAGTTGCATCAGTTTATGCTTCTGCACTCTTCGATACATGGACATCCCATGGTTTCATATCTATTTCTAATGTGTAGAGACTTGGGCTCTATATCTTTTCTTATGCTGATTTCATGATGCTAGACACTCTATTTGGGGCAAGAATGGATAGTGTATGATAGTACATGGAGTTCCCTCTAAAGTTTGGTTTGTGTCACTTCTTGTGGGACCTATTAATCTTAGTGATGAAGAGATAAGAGGTCATTCTCAGAATGGATAGGTTAGTTACCTTCCAAAGATGTTATCGACTAATATTTTCATTAGGTGAATTTCATATCATCACGGGGAGGATGGTTTCATCATAAGGGTGAATGGGACATCTAGGAGGGCACATATGGAACTATGAATCAATTTTTGGGAGGAGTTATAGCTCATATTTCATGTCTATATCTGGATGAGTAAGGGAATTCACAGTTGGACATTAATCTAATGGTGTTTCATTTCAGAGATGTATTTCTAGAGGAATTTTTTTGTTTTTCTCCATAGTAAGTGGTAGAATTTTCTATTGAACTCAATCCCGGAGTGGTGACTGTGTCCATTCCTCCTTTTAGGATGGAACCACAAGAGTTACATGGGATCAAGAAGCTATTTGAGGGGTTGCAGGAAAAGGGTTTCATCTGACCCAATACTTTTCTATTGGGTGCGCCTATCCTATTTGTGAAGAAGGTAAGAAATACACTTAAAATTTGTGTGGATTATCAGAAGATTAACTAGTTGACAGTCAAGAACCAATATCCTTTACTGAGGATTGATGATCTCTTTGATCAGCTTCGAGGAGCCTGGGTGTTCTCAAATATTGACATGAAATTCAGTTATCATCAGTTCTGCATTAGACAATCAGATAAAACACTTGCATCCTTTCAGAGAAGGTATGTTCTATTCGAGTATGTTGTTATTATTTTCAGTCTCACGAACTCCAATGCTATTTTCATGGCTCTGATGAACCATGTGTTCCATCCATACTTGAATTCTTTCACGATTGTCTTCATGGACGTTATCATGGTATACTATAACACTCGACACGACCATGCCACACATCTTGATATCATTCTGTGAACATTGAGATATCATCATTAATATTCAATGCTCTAAAATGCCACTTTTGGATGGACCAAATTTACTTCTTGGGCCATGTCATCAAAGTGATAGGAGTGTCTATAGACCCTTTGAAATATTGAGTACTAGTTTAATAGGAGAAAAGAACAAACTTATCTGATGTACGATGATTTCTTGGGTTGGATGGATATAATAGAAATTTCATAGGTGACATTTCATGGATAGAAGTGCCTCTAACGGGCCTATCTATGAAGGGTGTGAAGTTTTTTTTGGCCGATTCTTGCAAGTATGCCATTTAAGAGATGAAAGAGAGGTTGAATTTAGCACCGATACTAGTATTTCATGAGACTGACAAGATATATACTGTGTATTGTGATGAATCAGGTATCGGGCTAGGAGTAGTGATTATGTAGGGGGAATGATTCGTTTTATACATGTATCGGCTGTTGAGGACACTTGAGAGGAATTAATTTATGCACAATATCGAGTTGGCGGTAGTTGTTCATGACTTATGTTGTTTGAGAGATTATCCTTTTGGATATCATTTTTTGGTTTTCATTGATCTTAAATGTCTGATATACATCTTCACTTGGTGTGATCAGAATTTGAGACAGTGAATGTGGGTTGAGTACCTTTAGTATTTTGACATTGGGCATGCCTACACTCCTAGAATATAGAATGCAGTGGCTGATGTGTTGAGAAGGAGGTCTATGATATAGGCAGTTTAAGAGGCCAGTAGTTATTATAAGCTTTTGGCTCTATTCTTTAAGATGCATTTGGAGGTGCACGACAGACATGGGAAGACAATTATTTATTCTATGTCCATTACCTATACTCTTCTTGATCGAGTTTGAATGAGGTAGCTATTAGATTCTAAAGGCAAGTCCTACAGAAGAGTCTATCATGGGAGGACCATATTCCTTGATGAACCACTAGTGAGGATGAGTACTTTCTTTTTCTTGATTGATTTTGGGTGTCCATAGACATACACAAAGAGTTTATGCATGGCTTTCATTCCACTGTTTGGCCAGTTCATCTAGGGGTCTCCATGATGTATTGAGATCTGCACTATCATTGTTGTTGGTAATGTGTGAAGATAGATGTGGTTGGGTTTGTCATTAGGTGTTCCAACTTTCATCATGTGATGGTGGAGCATCAGCGACCATCATGGATTTTGATGTTGTTACCCATTCGCAAGTGGAAGTGGAATGCTGTAATAATGGAAATCATGAAAGTGTTATTGATTTGGCCTAAAAGGAATTATGTGGTTTGGCTTTTCATTGATAGACACATGATTGTTTCTCACTTCTTACCAATCAAGAGACCTTAAATATTGATGATTTGGGATGTCATTACATCCGGGATATTTTATGTTTACATGGGGTCCCACATTATTTTTTTTCAGATAGGTATTAACATTTTACATCTCTGATCTACCAGGGACTACAAATGTCTTTGGGTACATAGGTACATTTGAGTACAGCATACAATCACTAAATAGATGGCCAGTCCAAGATAACGATTTAGGTGTATGAGGACATACTTCTAGCATGCATCCACGATTTTGTAAGTTCTTGGGAGAAGAACATACCATGTGTGGAGTTTTCCTACACTAATAGTTTTCATGAACTGTTCAGATTGAAACTTTTTAGGCTTTGTACATTATGCAATGCCGATCACCCTTATGTTTGCTGGAGGCAGGAGATACGACTATGTTGGGACATCATATTTTTCAAGAGACAACAATGTAGATAGAGTTGATTCAAAAGAGGTTGGCTTATACATTTCCATGTCAAAAGGTTTATGCTGGTTGATGGAGATGACCTCTGGAGTTTGATATCGGAGATCATGTTTTCCTATGTGTCACATCAATGTTGGGAAATGGGAGGATTTGGATTCAGGGTACACATTTGATGATATATGTTGAATCTATTGAGGTTTTGGAGAGTTTTGGGACGGTTTCCTATCAGTTTCAGTTACCTCAGAGGTATCTTGATATGCATGATGTTTTTGACATGTCAATGTTGTGGTATTACATCTCAGACATGTGTCATTTCCTTCAACACGGGGAGGTTTAGTTGGATGGGGATTCATCGTTCAAGGAGAATACTAACCATATTTTTGATCATAGTGCAATGGATCTTGGTTGCTGGTCTGTTCCTATACACGAGTTCTATTGCAGCATGGGTGGGTAAAGGGTGAGACATGGCAGAGGGAGGCAGATGTATGATCATAGTGGCCTGAGATGTTCGAGGATTCTTCTTCTAAAATGTATTCTTATGGAAATTTGTGGACAAATTTATTTAAGGGGGGTGTTTTTAAAATCCATGATAATTTTCTTAGGTATGTCATTATTTTTTTTGTTTTTTTGAGAAAAAGAGTAGTTTCTAGAAATTTCTGGAGTACATTCCATGTACCAAGTTCCCATGGATAGCCATGTGCTGACTATGTAACAGCTGAGTACATGGTCATGTGGGGTGACATGGAGGCTGCCTAATACTAAGGCCGGTTAAGGAAAGTACATGCCATGTAATTTTAAAGAACACATCTTGTACTTTCATTTTTTCTGTTAATAGACCTAGGTGGCCTCTAATCGGCAGAACAATCTTCTTCTTAACATTTCCCTTCCAAGAGCATCTATTGTCAGCGATTCTTCTCATAGTCCCCAACACACCATCGTTTCTCTAAATTTACCACCGTATATTGAGTTAGAATCTGCATGGTTAGATCATCCTTCTTCTAAATCCTCATTTACTGATTTATCCTCTTTAGAGAAATATCCTCAGTTGAAAAATTTTATCATTTTGTAGATATAGGATATTCTTATGAAATTCAAGGCCCTATGTTCATGTATATCGATCATACTACACTGAGTTAGGTGGGTTTTTTTATTTCCATAGTTATTTGTTGAGTTATATGTGCGAAAGTTCCCAATACCCTAATTCAGGATATTTTATGTTTATAGATTTTAACCGTCTTAATTCAAACGATTCCTTTTATGTTTTAATAGAAGTTGTTTAATTTTGGATATGGTTAATTTTCATGTTATGGATGTGTTTTCCCATGCATGTTTGTTTTTGACCGTTCAGACTAGATTTTCCAGCTTGGTTATTTGTTTTCCATTCATAGTGTTGTTTTGTTAGAGTTATTATTTATTTGACATGTTGTCCCATTATTTGTACCTATTTAACCATGTAGTTCTTATATGGTTTACATTGGATAGTAATTATCATTTTTTCTATGATTGCTTTACACTAGTCTATGGGACCTTGGGATAGTGAGACCATTTGGGAATTTGAAATTGAGGGATTTCCAAGAGTGTATTTAATATTTATCATGCTGCGAGACCTAAGGGGGATTGATGTTGAGTGATCCCTCAGAGTGTCGATATATACGTTACAATACAAATACAGGAATTGACAATTAGTGCTTCCTCATTATGACAGCAGTTCAATGTTAAAAGGCTATAAGTAGGAATTGATAGGGGGTGGTTACTGAGAGATTCTTTGATTACACAAGTCTATAAGGGAAATTGATGTTGAGGGCATCCTAAGAAAGTATTTGTTATAACCTTCTTGTAAATTGTACCATATGAGATAGGCAGTGAGAACCATACAAGAGGGTTGCTTGTATTTTTATTGATTATGTTTTTAAATGTAAATGATTTAATGGAAACTGTAGGAATGTTTACATTACAGTACTTACTTGATTACAACTTCTGTTTTCTTATTCCCTAATATATATATATATATATATATATATATATATATATTCACTGACTATTATGTACAAACCTTTGGGTGGTTTCCTACTGGGATTTGTCTTGCACCATATTTTGGGCATGATTTTGGATCCAAACTGATTATGTTGTTGCAGGTATTGACAAGGTAACGTTCACTTAAACATTAGGTACATGATTAACGTGGAGATGGAGAGCATGGTTACAAGATGAGGCTAGAAATGTTGCATGAGTTAATTGTATTATTTGTTCTTTCATTTAGTACATTGATCCAACATTGTGATTTTTTTGTAGTTTCCCCAGAAATACATATCATTCATCATTTATATATGTGCTCAAGTAGTTTATTTCATTAGTCTTCTGATGTTTATGGACTTATGTTATTATTACTCCTTCCAATATTGTTATCAATTTATTTACCCTATGTTACTCTACCAATGAGGGTATTGTTTCCCCACTATCTCACCCAATTCCCTCACTGATAGATGGTAGCCTCTAGAGTTTGGGGAATTTCACTTGAGGACATGTTACAAAACGAGTACGAGGAACCTCTGGGAGGATTCCAAAACCGGGTTTTTACAAGTATTCTCTAAGATCTCAAAACATCATTGTTTTTTCGAATTAATATAGAAGGTTGAACTATGTGAATCAACAACTCCTTTTTAACACAGGACTCGATGGAACAAATAGCCTTGACCGAAATCTCGCAACTCCTTCTTCTCAACATTAAACACTATGGATTTACCAACTCATATATTTTATATTTTATATTAAATTTCAACCTCAATTCATTGATAATAATTTATCTTCTCTATATGGGACAGTTGACAAATCATCAATGAATGGATTGTTTATGTTTCATAACTTTTTATATACATGTAAATCCTATCAACATATTTGATGGTCAAAACCTTATAAATTACCATTATGGATAGAAGTGTTGGGTTTTTTCTATATAAATCCTCGTACACTTTGTCTAATTTAACAAGATGGTAGTGGAATGACAATTCATAGTGCGTGATCAGTGTTATCCAGCTTTGTTGAAGCATATTATACTCCTTTTATGTTAATATATACCATTGGATTTTGTAATCTATAAATATTTGACAATTCATCATAGAGTGATATTGTTGACATATTTTCAAAATTAACATCACACAGAAAACTCCAGTTAATGAATTTTCCAGTTCTGATTGAAAAAACTCAACTATATTAAATAATACGATATGAATTTGTAATTTTTAATCAATGCAATTTTCTATCCATTATTCAATTCACCAGTGAATTCAAAATAATGTTGGCTGCTACTTTATAGTTTGAGGAGAGGTGAAGTAATAAGAGTTAATTTTAGCTCCTTCATTCTCTCAATGTATGAATCATTCCATGATGTCATTACACCCTGATGGGTTATCATGGATAGATGGTTTAAAAATTGTGATAAATTTCTCAAAAATCTATTATAATACCCATCCAATACAAGTAAATAATGGATATATGGCACAGATGTTTACCACATCCATCAATCAATTTATTTTTTCCATTAATGGGTCTATATATATCCCATTTATTTTGATGTTATTCCCTATGAATGATAATACCATCATCACTAACACACCATTGACATACTTGGCATAAAGCCTCCCCATTTACAATGTATTTAGTGTATCCCTCTGATTCCACATGAAATAGTTTGTTTTTCAAGTATAGTAGAATATATTATACAATATAGATAAAAAATTGGTCTCGGTGTTCTCAAGAGACTGTATTCATAAATTCCACAATCATTTCAAGAGCATTACCAAGTATGAATGGAATTTCTATGAACTCTTATTTACCACACCTTGTTCAAAACAAAACCATGGGGATATCCTCATTCATCAAATTAACATGATTATATCCTGACCATAGATCCATCATAAAGAAGTATTGTTATCCACATTTCTAATAGAATAATCCATCAATCTATAGAAGACAACATTTGTTCATTATTGTGATCTTGTTGACGAAATGATAATGAATAAAAAGGTGCATTGTTCATCCATTTTTCTGGTTAAAGAGGATGAGAGAACCCTATGGTTAATCATTTGGGTGTATGAAACCTTTTATCTAAATTCTCATATATTTTTTCTTTAGATCATTATGTTCGACAGCACTGATTCGTTATTTAATAATGGATAATAGTAATGCCCTATAAATTTTATTAATTTAAAATTCAACCTCTCGATGAGGTAGAAGAGAAATAAAATTCTATAGAAACAAATCATTGAATTCCATCACAATGGTAATGTCTTCAAGAATGGTTCTTTCCACAGTCTCAATCATTTGGAAAAGATACACTTTCTCATAGTGTAATAATATCCACTCTTGAGAAGTTTCTTCTAAAGAATACTCATCATCCACATTATAATTTTACAGAATCATGGGACGATTCAATACAAAGATTGTGATATCTATTTAATGGAAATTTATGTTAGATTTTAATAATGAAAGGTAATCCATACCAATAATTACATCATGTTCAACGAGATGGTGTCTAAAAAGGTTCGTTGGGAACTCCATCCCATATATTACGACAGTGTAGGAGTTATATACTCGATATGAAATTGTTACCCCATTTGAATCTTCACCAATTGCTCTATGTCCTTGATTTGAGGTAGTGTTCGAAATGTTCAAATTTTAATTCATGCTCTAAAGGAATGTGTAGACCTAGAATAAAAATGAATGTTTTATATGCTGGAATGAAAAACTAGTGTACCTTTCACCACTTCATTGTCAAGATTTACCTCAGCAATTATGATGGAAAATTCTCACCCCCTGCATTAGAGGTTGTTGGTTGTCTAAAAATCCATTGCATTAGGGCATTGTTTTTTCATGTTCCAAGGTTATTTTCTATTAATGAAATGAAAAAAAAATTGAGGGTTGATTCAAAAATTATTTTCCTCTACCCCATTAGACGATTTCTATTTTCTGAAATCATTATCTATGTGTCCTTCCTCCCCCCCAAATGAATTACTTTTCCCCCATAGTAAATTTTTAGGGTTCTTCTTTATACACCTTTGACATGTGGGTGATAAAATATATTAGCACTGTAATATTTTTCCACCATATTCTCATAATTAAACTGCATTTTTTTCGTCTTATCCCAATGATACCCTTGAGATTTAATGATCTCCATTTTGAATCTGAGGGAAAAAAATACAATTTCTTCATATCTATCACCCTCAAGGATCATCATGGCTTTTATTAGACTAGTTTTTTCAAAATAATGAAACATTAAACCTAGAATTCAAAGGTACAATTAAATATAGATGTTTATCATGGTCGTCTTGGGAATTTTTACTCATATGTTCTGATAGATTCATCATCCATTTCATGTAGGAAAGGAAATCAATTTTCATTTTAAGGAAGAGTGTGTGTTGAATATATTCATAGAAGAACATTTTTTGAAATTTCATCCACTGCCTCTCATAAATCTCTTCCTTGGTCATCATATTCGTGATCATTGACCCCATATAAATTCATATCTCTCCATATGATAAATTTATAGTCAAAAAAGATTCTTTCTCAGAATATTGATGGATGGAGAATATATTCTCAATAGAGTGGATACAATATTATGTGGTGAAGTGATAAGATGAACCATTGGAAGTAGATATTTTATTGTCACATAAAGGTTTTAATAAAAAATTGTTATCCCTTATGGGGATTTGGGTGCACCTCTGAATTAATTTTTTTTTTCAGAACTGTATTTATCTAATAGGGTATTATATGGATATTTGTGATTCCTTTTCCCATTTGGCTGGGAATCATGTTGGGGAATTCATCGCATGTGAAACTACATTTATTTCATACCCAAATTCTAGTATTTCTACCCATTGGATAGAATAATGGAAAATTTTGGTAATATTATTTTTAAAATATTTAATAAGTAAAGGGAGAAAATGACATTACTAAGATAACATATAAGTTACCTTTTACCATAAATAATTCCTTTATAGGATTAAATCTATGTTATCAATTATCTATTACATAACATATACCATTTTGTGTATTATTTTGTTCCCATATTATTAATTCATTCTGATCATGTTAATTTACCAAATACTAACCCCAAGTATTGTCAAACCATGTTAAAAATAAGGCTCTTAGTCATGTACTAGGATACACATAGTTAAGGTTGGCACAACATGTTGATGTTGTTACCCCTAGATATTTCTGTTCCAGAACCACCTCCACTATTACTCTCAAGATAGGGATATATTTTCTTGATAAACCACATAGAAAATGAAAAACAATGTTAGGTATCTTTTATTCTACTCAGTATTATCAATAAGCCTTTAACTAGAGTTTTGTAATCACAATACAAAAACTATCTATAACATTTCCCTGATACCAACTATAAAAGTAGTCTAATTTTTTACACATTAATCCATGACTTGTTATATAAAATTACACATAATAAATCCCAATATAGATAGAAGAATACTATATTTTTTGGATTGGGTACATAGTATAACAACTTAACATTGGATACAACAACATTATTGAAAGCATCATTAATATAATTTTAAAATTACATGGATTTTAATGGTGTATGAGATAACCAATGGAAAAACATATGAACATAGTTAGGAATAATATTCTATATAAGAATAAACATGTAATAAAATTAACCATGTTAGTAAATATGCACATCAATGGGGCATAAAATGAGTTTGAATCATAAACATGAGCTATGAGATGTGATAAATCCTAATAATCATATCATGGGAAATTTGGAAACAACATAAATTTTTTTATTATAAACATTGTTAGTGGCTAAAACACCAGGATATCACAGAGTAAAATGTCCCATATTGGAATTTGATTCCCTCTTTGTCCCAACATGATGTCTCATTAGATGAAACAATACCTATATGGACCTGACCTTAAACATTACATAATATTGATATTAAAGAATAATTCACATTGGAGATCATTTCATGTTTACTATTTTAGATAATTAGGCCATATCTATTACATTACATCTCAAAAATTACGAGGTAGACACTTCTACTCAGTTTCCATTTTTTTCATAAAATATAAATAGTTGAAAAAAGAGTCATGTCTAATCCCTTGTTTTAGATAGCATGACTTTTCCTTGATCACATATGTGACCCTAATCATCTTTCAGTCATGTGAAACACATTTCAAAACTTGGTATGAGCATAAAAAGCTCAGTAAGTGTTATAAAATAAAGAAAGAAAACATTGGTTCATCAATACATTCAAAACCTATGATCAATAACATTCCTCATTAAATCATAATATTTACATAGTAAAAAAATCATAAAGGTAACTTGTGTCATACATAAAATACTTACATTGTAGCTTTGACAGCTACATAGAGAGTTAAATTTGGAATACCCATCACAGTATATTCCCGAAATCTCTTAGGGGAAAAATTCAAGTTTACATCTGTCACACAATCCAATGCATTAGAGAGCTATCTTAGGCTCACCAGCCCTAGGTTTATCATGGAACCACCCATATTCGTAACAATTTCCAAGAACCATAACATATACATAACAGATAAAACAAAAATAAGGGAAATATAACATTTCCACATTTCAATCTCAATATATCATTGAAATAATCATCCCATTATCTAAACCATTTTCAATTACAATATATGTAAAAATGAGTAAATGGTATTTATCTACCTTTTAAAAACATTACGGCTTGTTAAGAAGGACAAGATCAAATAATTCTCATGGTGACAAAAAGGTTATTGTCCGCACGTATGATAAAAAAATTGTTTTATTGTATAGTAAAACACCACGTATAAAAAGATTACCTATGAAGGAAATAAAATCTAAAAGTGTATTATACACCATATAAATTAAATCCATGTATAAAACAAAATATGCCCTAATTAATGGAGAGTCACTTGTAGTCCCTTTCATTGTGACCGACTTGACCTGTTCATTCTTTAATCTATTGAATAATAAAATCATATTTATTTAATATTTCATAAGAACCTTTTTCATGTTTATTATTACATTTTTATCAATTATTACCATGTTATAAACATTATGTAATCATTTATGTTAATAATGGTCATTTTTTCGATATTTGGTACTTGAGTCAAAAATGGACTTCTTATAATTACAAGTCATTCACGTGGTCAAAAGTGTTTTATATCCTGAATTATATTCATGACTAAATATCAAAAATATATTAAATATCCCATATATATATGTAGTTATAACAGTACATAACATTTTGAGGTAATAAATGAAATTCATAGTTCATGGAGACAATAAGCCGTACGAACACATAAACACTACTTTCATTTCTATTTCATATTTTAATGGATTTAATACACAATGATACATAGGAATATTATAATTCCAGTATAATATCATATATAATATCATTAACTCCATCATTTATATGTCCCACATATGGCATTAACGATTCATATCACCTTCAGGGGGCGATAGTCCGCACATCCTCAAATAAAATGTTTCATGTTTACCCATAATGTAAACCACTATGTTATGATATAAATGGAAAATAAATAAGCATAATAAACATAAACAGAATATATATCATATATAAATACTATTCCATCTTAATTTCCACCATGAGTGGAAGTATGAGATAATTGAACAATCATCGTTTCGTGAGACTTTAGTTTACCATCTATATAAATAGTAAGTTCAATACCCATTAAATAGAGGTGTGTGTTAGTGTAGTTCTAATAACTCTCATAAAAAATCCTAGTATATTAAGGATACTGGTGTTGTAATAAAAATATATATAAAAAGTTTTTAGGGGCTCTAGAAGTAAAATAATAGAAATGAATTTAAGAGAAATCATTTCCTTTAATTTGGTTAACTCCCGTTGGATTGAACCAAAAGTCTTTACAGAAGTGACTTCTGCATAAGTTTGGGATTCTAAAAATAAGTAATATATCTTCAGTTCTTTTTTTTGGTAGGGTTGGATGAGACAAATTTCTTGAGAGGTGTGAAGAATGCGATAGAGGTGAGAGCTTTTTATCTGGGGGGGAGGGGCTCTTTAAGAAAGTTTGAAAATATTATTTTATTATATAAATATTTTCAGTTTCTAAAGGTCCAAAAAATATTAATGTTGAAGATAAGATGAATCTTGGTAGAAATAAAATAAACTAATAAGAATTTTATAGGTTTTATATATTATTTTAATGTTTATAATATAATTTATATATTTAATTTATTAATGAGGTAAACATTGTATCATTATTGTGTCATAAATAATTTTATTTATATTATGTTTAAAAAAATACCACTATGTAGGAAATCTTTTTATCTTTCCAATTTAAATTTATAGTTACATGATAATTTATATAACCCGATGTAAAAATAAATTTACAAAAATATATTTTTTATGTCATTTTTGACCAAACATTATTTTAATAAAAATAAATCGTCATTATCACACATATGTTTCTCCATGGGTCCCCAAAATTGTCCCAAGGATGCCCATGGTAGAACATGACTCATTAAATAAGGTTATGACATGTGTTAAAGTAATTATTTATTATTATTATATTCTTTTTAACTTAAATTTCCCTATTTACCTGTAACAGTGGTAAATAAAAAACAAAAGTTACTATTCACTGAAAAATATTTTCATCATATTGAACATCATTTCACATAATAATAACAACCATGTATGTCAGTGTTTTGAAATTCAATTCATATAAGTAGTGAAATTTCATTTATATGAAAAACTCATTTTTGAACAACTACTTAGTGGTTTCATTATTCATCAAAAATTGATGTTTTTCAATAAACTACCAAAAAATGAATCGTAAGATATATTTGATATACTGAATTCAAAAATGATGTCTATTTTACCAAATTACAAAAATAAAAGTTGGATTAATTTATTTAAAATTAATTTCCATTGTCTAAACAAAAATCGTGTTTTTAAGATATATTAACTATCTAATGATTGACACTTGTTTATGTCCAATTTCAAAGTGAAACTAATTTCAATTACATAAATTGGATTAAATTGGAAAAATATAATCTAATTACATTTTAAAAACAATTATAACGATAATCTAACCATAAAAATAAATTATATTTAAGGGAAGTTTTGAATAAAAATGCAGTATTTTCCAATATTCATCAAAAATTGCATTTTATCAGAATAATATACCAAAATTTTACCCAAAGTGAATTTTGATGTCGTGATTCAAAATAATAATTTTTTATTGTAAAATAGAACATAAAAATGTGACCAAAACTATATTTAAGGATGGTTATCCATCATAAGGTGGTAAATCACCCTTTTAAAGTAAAATATCCTTAAAATTAGATTAATCCACATTTTAGAACTCTAAAATTTATTTGATATATGTAAAAACATTGAACAAACATGTATAACAATATTGTAGTTAGTTTTATTCATTACTGCCAATATAATGACTAGGCGTTAACTACATTTAAAAAAATATTATAATATTATTAGTGTGCTACATAAGATTGCAATGAAACCTGTTTTTTCATATCGGCTACACCATCGAACATAGAAACCCCTTTAAAGTAAAAAAATATTTATCAAAATAAAAATTAATTGTTTCTTTAATTACCTAGGATGTTATATCCTTCCCCCATTTTCAAAATTTCATCCTCTCAATTTTATTCACTTATAAAATAAATGGGGGTATTTATCCCTCATTTCATTTTCAGTTTCCCACATTGTCTCTTCAACCATATGGTTATTCCACAAATCCATTACCAGGTGAATCACCTTATTCCACAACAGATGATCTCTATGGTCACGAATCTGGACCGGTTGTTTCTCATAAAAGAGATTATCTTCCAAATGAAATATATCTGGACTGAAAACCTGAGACAAATCTGGCATATACTTCCCAACATAGAAACATGATAAACATTGTGTATGTGTGATAAACATGGAGGTAAATCCACTATGTGAGAAACAGATCCAACTTTCTCTTGGATTTCATAAGGTCCAATGAACCAATGAATTCACTTTCCTTTCTTAACAAAATACATCACACATTTCTGTGGAGAAAATTTTTGAAATACATGATCACCTACCTCAATAAGAAAGATCCTTCATCTGATTATACGAATAAATTTTGTACATACACTGAATTTTTCTCTTATTCTTCTGAATCACTGAACTTTTTCTGCCATCTCCTCTACCAATTATAATCCCATAAACATCCTTTCACCTACTTCATCCCAAAATGCTGGAGTTCGACACCGCTTCCAATAAAATTTCTCAGATGGAGCCATCTGTATACTGGAATGAAAACTGTTATTATAAGAAAATTCAAACAAAGAAATAGGTTGGTCCCAACATCCCTAGAAATCCAATGAAAAAGCATTTAGAATATCCTCACAGGATTGAATTTTTCATTCAAGCTACCCATCTTATTGAGCATGAAAAGATGTTCTATCATTTAATTTAGTACCAAACGACTTATGACGGCCTTTCCAAAAGTTAGAATTGAATCAGGGATCACGATAAAATACAATAGATATGGGAACACCATGCAACCAGAATATCTCTTTGTTATACAACCATGAAAGTCGATCTAGAGACAAAGTATCATGAATAAGAAGGAAATGAGAAGATTTATTCAATCAATCAATAATAACCTCGATTGCATTACTACCACGAGATTTATTTGTTAAACATAGAATATAGTCCAAAGATATATTTTCCCATTTCTACTCTTGCATCAGTAAAGGATAGATCATCCCTTTCAGTAACTGCTGCTCTACTTTAACATAATAACAATTCAAACACTTCATATTAAAATCAGCAATATCTCTTTTCATTCCATCCCACAAGTAATATTCCCGAAAAAATTTGTACATCTTCGTAATGTCATGATGAACTGTAAATGGGGAACTATAAGCTTCACATAACAAATCATTCTTAAACTGTGAATCAAAAGGCACACATAATCTCTTCCTAATACTCAAAACACAATATTTATCAATGTTAAATTCAAAAAACATACCCTTAAGAACTAACTCAAACCTTTTCTGCAACTCACTATCTTCCTTCTGTGCATTCATTATTCTATCTAATAGAGATGATTTCACTGACACCAAAAACAAAATAAAAGAATTTCCTACACCAACATCTTCTTTCCCAATGTACATAAAATCAAAAACATAACGATCTCATTCTAAATGTAGCATGGTTAATGAATCATTACTTTTTTGACTCAAAGCATCAACCACATTATTTTCATTTCTGAGATGGTAAAGGATTATGAAATCATAATCCTTGATTAATTACAACCATCTCCTATGTCTCATGTTCAATTGTTTTTCAGTTAATATTTATGTCTATATTTTCTGCTCAGTATATAATTCATATTTTACTCCGTACAAATGATTCCCCCAAATTTTTAAAGAACAAAAAACAGCATGTAATTCCAGATCATTTGTGGGGTTATATAACTCATGAGGTTTCAACTGACGTGAAGCATATGAAATTACCAAATCATTCTTCGTAATGAAAGAACCAAGTCCTTTCAATGAAGAATCATTATTGATAAAAATCTCACCATCTTTGTATGGTTGTTCAAATATTAGGGAATTCACCAATATTCTTCTAAATTCCTGAAAACAATCATCACATTATTTTTTCCAAATGAACATTACAACTTTTCGAGTTAAATTAGAAATTGGGATAGATAACCATTAAAATATTCAACAAAACACTGGTAATATCCGACCAAACCACGAAAACTACAGATCATGGTTATATTTGTGGGTCGTGGTCATTCATCAATTTTTTTTGTTTTTTCAGGATTAATAGTGATGCCATTTTTTGAACCAATGTAACCAAGGAAAGAATATTTATATAACCAAAACTCACTGATTCACAATTTAAAAAATAGTTACTTTTCATTTATGGTTTGAAATACAACCCTTAAATTACTATCATGATCATTTATCATATAGAATAAACTATAATATCATCAAAAAACACTACCACAAACATATCAATGAACTCATAGAATATTATTTTTATGAGTTCCATGGATACAACAGGTGCATTGGTTAAACCAAAAGTCATAACTAAAAAATCATAATGGCCATATATAATACGAAACATGGTCTTCAGAATTTCTCCTTCCTTTACTTTCAACAGATTGTACCCTGACCTCAAATCAATCTTTGAATAATACTAAGCTCCCGGGAGCCGATCAAACAAATAATCAATATGAGGAAAAGGATACATGTTTCATAACAGTGACATTATTCATTTCTCTATAATCAATGAAATGTCACATTGAACCATCTTTATTTTAAAAAATCAAGACAAGAGAACCCCATGGTGATGTTATAGGTCAAATTAAACCATTATCTAATAACTCATGCAATTGATTATTTACCTCTAAAAGTTCAATTTGATCAATTTGATAAAGGTTTTTTTATATTGGGTTAGCATCAAGTACTAAGTAGAGTTTAAATTCAACTTCCCGGTTAGTTATAATACCATAAAACTCATTAGGGAAAAAATCAAGATACTAATTTACATGTGGCACATAATTAATCTGAATAGTTATTTTATTTTAATCAAAATTTTCAATGTAACATTCATTTCCATCTTATACTTGATTATCAACTTCATAATATGTTATCAAAAGTAAGGGTTCATTCTTATACTAAAACTAAAAATATTTTTGAAAAACTACATCTTTAACTTTGCATCCAATCTTAGCATAATAATAAAAAATCCAATTCATACCAAAAATAACATCAAACTCTACTAGAGGGAAAACAATGAGGTTTTTTTGGTAGATTCTATCCACACAAATGGATAGGTAGGTTCTTATAATTACTTTTTTGTTTGAACATTTATTCTAGGTGTTTTGATCATATGTTATGGATTCATATCATGAAATGAAATTACAAATTTACTAGAAAACTTCTCAGAAATGAATGAATGTTTAGAACCCGACTCAAACAACACATTGGCATAATCTGAAAAAAAAATTCACCGCCCCATTTGTATTGTAGTCTAATTTCGTTCCCTCAGTTGAGTTCTTCATTGGACACTCATTTTCAAAATGACTTATTTCATTTCACTTAAAACATTTTATTGATTGTAAATCAGATTTTTTCATACCTTTTACCTTCTCTTCTTCAGTAAAATTATGTGCATTTTGTCCCATTTTACCACTTTTGTAGCACTAACCATAATTCATTTTACATTCCACATCATGCTTTTTACCAAAATTTTCACAAAAATTAAACTGATGTTTCTTAACATCAGAATTTTTTTAAGAGTTCTTCCCTTTTCCCTGCCACCTTGAACCTTTATTCTATTCTTTTTTAAAGAACGCATGATCATCAGTAAATTCCATTTCCACTATCCATGCACATCAAACATGTTTTTAATAACATTTTAACTCACGAGAAGCTAAAGCACTTAGATACTTTGGAATTCATCCTGTGTAAAAATGGTTGACTATTATATCAATAAATCGTATGAAATTTCGTGCATACATTTCTAGTCGAGTGAATTTTTCTTCACAAGAAGACACTAAGTCATCCTCCTACCTCAATTCTAGGAGTGTTTTTTCAATCCTAAGACGAACCTCCTTTGGAAAATATTTCAAAAGAAAAATACATTTGAATTCATCCTAATCAAGATCATAAATCTCCCTAATATGCCTGATATTTTTTACCATCGACCACCACTGATAATCTACACCTTCAAACGGTAAATAGATAGACTAATATTTTGATGTTTTGAATACACCATAAGATAAAAAATTTCTCTAGTGATTTAATCGACTCCTCAGCAAGCATAGGGTCATATGATCCACTTAATGATATGGGATGTTGCCTCATGAAATGATCTACTACGGATATGTTCCTTCTGTGGTTGATCTAGATGATCTTGTGCATGGATACCACCACAATTTATAGCCTAAGTCAATTGTACCATCCCTGTAACAAAATATTAAGTTCCGATTCCAACCATCTTACGGTGCAGATTTGGAAGGTTGTATTCCTACTGATGTACAGCCAACATAGTTGACATATTTCCTCTTTGGAAAACCATTCTGAACACAGAGATATCATAGGCAAAGAAAAAATTTAATCTATAAATTCTATCATTTCAATTTTAAAATAATTTAATTTATAGATATTAATTTAACAATAATATGAAATCTATAGTTATCTAAAATAACCTATGATACAAACTATAATGACAATTCCTTAAACATTACATAATCTTGAATTAAATGAATTATCCATGTAGAAGATCATTTCAGGTTTTTTGTTTTAGGGAATTAGGGCATTAATATTACATTACATCTAGAAAATTATAATGTAGACACATTGACTCAGTTTCCATTTTTCATAAAATAAAAATGGTTAAAAAAAGAGTCATGTCTTGTATCATGTATTAGACAACATGAATTTTCCTTGAAATCATTCTTGACCCTATTCATCATTAGATCTTGTGAAAAACATTTCAAAACATGGGATGAGCATAAAAGTCTCAGTAAGGGTTGTAAAATAATGAAATAAAAAATTAGTTTGTCAATATATACCTAACATAATATCATTAACATACCTCATGAAATCATAAGATTTATATTGTAAATATAATTCATAAAGGAAACATGTGGAATCCATAAAATACTTATGTTGTAGCATTCACAGCTATATAGGGAGTTACATTAGTAATAACTATCACAATATATTCCCCAAATATATTAGGAGAAACATTCATGTTTATCTCCATCATATTACCTAATGCATTAGAGAGATATATCAGGCCAACCCGCCCTAGGATATAATGGAACCACACATATACATAACAATGCCCAAGAACCATAACATATTCATAACACATAAATCAAACATAAATGAAAGATAACATTTCCATATTTGAATCATAATATATAATTGAAATAATAAATCAATTATCAAAACCATTTTTGACACGAATATACGTAAAAAATAGTAAATGGTATTTACTTTCCTTTTTAAAACATCACGACTTGTTAAGGAAGCCATGATCAAATAATTCTCGTGGTGGTGGAAGGGTTATTGCCACCACATATGATAAAAAAACGTTAGTTTGGTCGTTTTGTAAAATTCCACATAGAAAAAGAATCCCTTTGATTGAAATGAAATGTCAAAGGGGTTTATACACTGTATAATATAATGTCATGTATAAAACAATACATGCTTCAATGAAAGAGGATTGAGACGAAGTCTGTTACCTTGTGTCTAACTTGACCCGTTCGTTCTTTAATCACCTAAATAATAAACTAAAGATAATTTAAACTTACATAAGAACAATTTTCATGTTTATTATTCCTTTTATATCAAGTATTACCATTTTATATACATTTTTAATCATTTAAATTAATATTGGTCATTTTTTCAAAATTTGGTACTTGAGTCAAAAATGGACTTCTTATAATTACAAGTTGTTCATGTGGTAAAAATTTCATTATATCCAGAATGATATTAATGATTTAGATATCAAATATATCTTATATATCCATTATATATATGTATTTATTATAGTTCATAACATTTGTAGGTAGGAAATGAAATGTACCATTCATGGAGATGCTAAGTCGTACATACACTTGAATGCTACATTCAATTATATTTCTATTTATAATTGTATTAATACATAATAATACATTGGTATATTATAATTCCAATATAACATCATAAATAATATCATTAACTCCATCCTTTATATGTCTCACATATTCCATTAACGAGTCATGTCATTTTGAGGGGGCGGTAGTCCGCACTACCTCAAATGAAATTATCGAATGTACTCATATTGAAAACCATAAACGCATTCTATAAATGAAAAATATAGAAACATAAAGAAAAATTTAACATAATACATGTCATATATTAATATTTTCACATATTAATTGTCACCATGAGAGGTGGTAGGTTATAATTGAACAATCATCGTTTCTTGAGGCGTTCATTGGCCATCCACATAAACAGTATGTTCATTAACAGTTAAATGGAGGTGTGTGTAAGTGTAGTTAGAATAAATCTCATAAAAAATCAAATTATATTGAGGATACTGGTTTTGTTATAATATAAAATTATAAAAAGAGATTAGAGGATGGATAAGTAAAATAAATGAAGAGAATTTAAGAGAAACTGTAACTTTTATTTCGGGAAACTCCCTTTGGTTTGAACCAGAAGCGTTTGTTGAAGTGCCTTCTGCCTATGTTAAGTCTTCTAGTCGGAATATTCAGATATTTAGAGTGTATTTGGGTCGGGTTTGGATGATCAAAGGGGATTGAGTGGTGTGAGGAATGGGTTAGATGTGAACTCATTTATATGGGGGAGGAGGGGCTCTTTAGGAAAGCGTGAAAATATTATTTTATTATATAATGAATTTCAGTTACTAAAGTTCCAAAACAAAATAAAGTTGATGAAATGAAGACTCATGGTCGAAATAAAACCATCTAATAACAATTTGAATGGTTTTGGATATTATTTTAATCTTTATAATATTATTTATTTAAATCATTTGTTAATGAGGTAAACACTGCATCATTATTGTGTCATAAATACTTTTATTTATATGATGTCTAAAAATTATGAAAAAAATACCACGATGTATGAAATATTTATATATTTAAAAATAATATTTATAGTTGAATGAATAACTTATATAACCTTATGTAAAAATTAATTTTCCAAAAGATATTTGTTTATGTCATTTTCCCCCTACTATAAGTTAATTAAAATAAAGTGTCATTAGCATAGTTAATTGGCTCCATGGGGCCCTAAAAAAGACCCATGGATGCCCATGGTCGTCCATGACTCATGAAATAAATTCAGGCCAGTGTTAAGGTAATTTTTTATTATTATAATATTATTTTTAAATTGAATAAACATACTTATCTTAAACTACAGTAAATTAAAGTCAAAAGTTACTATTCATAGGAAAAATATTTTCATCTTATCGAACAAAATTTTACATAATAATAAATACCATGAATTTCATATTTTTGAAATTAAATTCAATGAATATGTAAAGTTTCATTTAAATTAAAAAGTCAATTTTTAACTACTACTTAGTGGTTTCATTATTCGTCAAAAATTGTTGTTTTTCAGAAAACTACAAAAATTATAGCCTCAAATATATATGATATTCCAATTTTAAAAATTATATCTATTTTAAAAAATTAAAAAATATAATTTGGATTATTTAATTTAAAATTAATTCCCATTGTCATTACAAAAAAGCGTGTTTTTATGAAATGTTAACTCTCAAAAGATAGACACTTGTTTATGTCGAATATTATAGTGAAATTAATTACAATAACCAAAATTTGTTTAAATGGTAAAACAATAATATTATAATACTTTAAAACCAATTATAAAGAAAATATATCAAAATAAATAAATTATATTAAATGGTAGTTTTGAATTAAAATACAGTATTTCCAATTATTCATCAAAAATTGAATTTTATTAGAAAAATACCAAAATTTTAACCAAAGTGAATTATGATGTCCCAATTCAAATGTAGATTTTTATATTGTCAAATAGAACATATAAAAGTGACCAAAAGTATATTTAATGAGGTTTATAAATCAAAAGGTGGTAAATCAACCTTTTAATGTATATTATTATTAAAATAATATTATGTCATATTTTAAGCCTCAAAAATTTATTAAATAAATGTAAAAACATTTAACAAACATGTATAATAAGATTTTAGTTGGTAATATTCATTCCCTCCAATATAATGGTTAGGCCTTAACTACATTTAAAATTATATTATTTTATTATTAGTGTTCAATGTATGATTTTAATAGAACCCATTTTTGCATATCTGCTACACCATCGAACATAAAAACCCTTCTAAAGTTAAAAATTATTAATCAAAATGAAAATGTTTTTTTTTCATTATTTACCTGGGACGTTACAATACCCTATGCATTATAGTTTTTTTAATTCTGAGAACAACCATCAGATTAGTTTCATTCAAATGATTATGTGTAAAAAATGATTCATACACATGGGTTCATTCATTATCATAACTAATACTACAATGACAGTGTGTATAGTTAATACAAGGAAGCCCCTAATTAGAATATACATGTTCATAATGGTGAAAGACCTTCATAATAAATGAGAATATTTTTCAATAAAAATTTAATTGAATGGGAATTTTTTGTGATATGTTGACAACATAATTATGTAACATAAATATTCATAAAAATAGGGTGACCAGAAATATAAGTGAATATACTAACATAAAAATAAAATGGGTACTATTAAGGACATGAAAAATAATATACCAATACTATAAATATTTTTCTAGAAAACATATGTATATGGACCCAACAATAAACTCTTCCTAATCACTTAATTTCATTTCTTAATTACATCATTACATTCAAAAATATCTTTTTGGTTCACAGTTTTACAATTTTATGACATAATTCATAAAAATCAGCATAAGAATCAAATAATGTGTGCAATACTAAAATTGTATCCATTTTTTCATAGTACAAAAGGATTAAATTAATAACATAAATTATATTAAAGAAATTTCATCAAAATATTCATTTTGATTATCATTTTCTCTTACCCATCCTTAATCACAGTGAAAAATTAATATAAATTGGTATGAGAAAAAAATCATAGTAAAGGAAATAAAAAAGGTAAAGTGAAATATATATTATAGGAATAAATATAAACATATGAAAACAATTTCTCAATGTCATACTATCACCCAATAAGTATCACATTGATACCTTGTGAAAACATGATATTTCCATAAAACAGTGAAAAAATAAACAAAATATTAATGTATGTTGGGGAATTAATTACATAATATCGTAACCTTAAAGATAAATTATTATTTATAAAATTCATGTCTTCCTCATAATGTTGCCCTCATGACTAACTTATGGTGTAATAATCATAGTTACACTTGTATTAACCATTTGACCGACCTCCAATATAAACATACCAAATCCATTTTAGAGAGACATAGTTATCACTCTTCATCATAAACAATTAAAAAGAACCATAACATTATCATAATACAATAATAAATACATAATATTAATCAATCCCTTTAAAAAATAAAATAAATTTAAATATGATATTTAATGGAATGTCTTGTACAAATATATTATATTTGATGTGAGAATTGATAAAATAATAAAATATGTGTATAAACCTTAAATAAAAATAATATAAAATAGCATAATAAAAATACATATCTTAAATAATCATAGTAAGAATAAATAAATATATTTTTGGTTAACATAAATAATGGATATTTGGTTACGAGTTCCCTTTCATATGATTTGGCATAATTACAATATGATTAAACTAATTGTATAGTGGTTAAAATAATGTTATTAATATTTTATAGAAAAATAATTATTTTTATAACAACTTATATTATCATTTTATAAAATTATTCCCCTAATTTATAAATTATATTTTGTTATTCCATTATTCTTTGTGCATTCTTCACATGGTATCCATGGTTGGTTCATAATAGATTTTCAAGTCGAATAGAATAAAAACCACTTATATGGAATGAAATGGTTTTAATATGTTTCTAGAATATTAAATGATAAAATATATAATAATTTTATATTTGATGATGAATCATTAGAAAATACATTAATGATATCTTTTTAGATCATTTAAGTGGCTCTTCAATAATCACAAACAAGTTTGTTTAAATAATTTAATATTGTGTATATATGTTAGTTACAGAACATAAAGATTTAATCTAAATAAAATTAAAAAAAAATTCGACCCTTGAAATGTTTTTATGATAATTACTGAAGGTGGTAATAGAAACTAAAAAAAAATCATCCATGATGTCAGTAAATCGACACATCATTGACGATGTTTTTCTTTTCAAAATAAAAGGTAGATAAGAATAAAAATTATTATTAAAATGTCCATTAAAATTATAACATTATAGTATAAATAAGAAACATGATTATATATTCCCCTAGGGTAATGGAATTTAATGGTTGTATGAGAATTAAAAAATAATTTAAAAGCAATGAAAAGAAAATTAAACATCATTTTTACCTATTGAATCGTCATCCTTGAGAACATCCTGAAAGCCTTTGGTTTTGAACAATTAGTGAGACCAGAAGGTATTATAAATAGTTAAGAGGCTTAGGAATTGTATTTGGTAAAAATTGGAAAAGAATATAAATTTTGAGAGGTGTGCAGATAATAGGGGTCATGGGTTATATTTATATTATAGAATAGTGGTGTTTTCTCATTATTGTACTCAATAGTTTATTAATTTTTATCATGTTTAGGAACAAATTGAGAGTTATATTTAAAATAATAAAATAATTAGGGATAGTTTTATATTTCAGTATTACATAACCCTATAAACTTCCATGAATCAATATAATTGGTATTTAACATATATCATAATTTACAATATACCACTATTCACTAAAAATACATGTTTTTTAGAAAAATTCCAAAAATTACCCCAACCATTTTTTTCATGTAGATTTAAAAAATTAAAAAAATGTTGAAAATATTTATCTAATTATGGGAAATGTATATTTAAATTAAAATATTAATTTATATGAAAAATAACAGTTTTAAAACTAATAATGATTTTATAAAAGATTTAAAAATTAATCAATCTCTCATAAAATTATTATATAATCACAAGGAAATAAGAATTTGTATCTATTTTATGAAATTAATTTTTTTAAATAGTTTTATTGACTATAAAATTTTATATTTATATTCATTACCCCCAAAAATACATACAATAATTTATAATTTTCAGAAAAATTACTTGTTCATGTATATAAATATATCATATTTTCTCATATATGATGATTAAATTTCATTTATAATAAATTGAGTGAGGTTATTATTTTATTATAAAAATTACTATTATTAAAGTTCATTTACTATTCCTAAGGAATAGTTACTATTACATGAGTTTAATGTCCATAATTTCTATAAATGCAAATTTTCATTATACTTTAATAATTGATTTAATCAATTAATTCCAAAACTAAAACTAAATATTGTATTCGTACATGGGTCATTACATTATAACCACCTTATAGAAACTATTTCCTCAAAATATTTATTTTCTCATTATAGTTGTGAGTGTAACTTTCTGTCATTTCATTTTAATATTTCCAGGTTTCTTCTTCATCTATGTGAATTATAGACAAAACCTTTACATGGTGACTTCCATTATTCAACGGTACATTATATTTACGATAAAGAATCTAAACAAGTTTCTCTTAATACAAATGTTTCTCTTCCAATTGATCTACAACTAAGATAAAAACATTACATGAATTTGGAACCTACATTATCAACATCAATACATCAAAAAAAATGTGTAAAATAGATTAACATAGAGGAAAAGCTACCTAACATGTGATGGGGCAAACTATTTATAGGAATTCATAATTTACAATGAACTCTAGACTTAGCTTTCCATTCATACCAAAACACATAACACTTATTGTAAAAACCTATGAAATTATAAATTAACATAATTTTGAATTTATGAAAAAACCGAGTCTCTACAAAACCAAAATTTTTATAACCTAACAAGTAAACATTAATTTTCCACAACTGTGTTTTGAATTTTCAAAAACTAACTTACATGGTTGCATTCTATAAGATATTTAGAATTTGGTAGAACAAACTAAATTTTTGGTGAATATTATTATACCCATATGTATAGTAATATAAATATTAATATGAAACTCATGAATAGTAAATCATAATATTATTTTATTTTCATATGGTTATATGATAATGAGATATTTTTAAATTTTTAAATTGGAAAAAAAAAATTGTTATATGAAAATTGTTATTTTTTGAATAAATTATTAATTTATTCAAAAATAAATTAATCTTATTTAGAAAATTATTTCGAAAATTTGACTTCATTATTTAATTTTACCGGTAGAGAAATGGCCTAGGTGATATTTAAGTTTTTTTTTTGAAATACTGTATTTTTTTTTGAATATTGAAATTAGATAATTTATGAAATATTCTAAATAAATGAATTTTTGCATCATTCCTTAGTATTGGAAGATGTAATGACAATTGGTTCAAATGCACTTGCGGTTATTACAATTATTTGTCACAATAATCATCACTACATGTATTCTTTGGGATAAATTAAACTATTGATTAAAATAATGTGATAACCCTCCTCTCCCACATTATTAACCCCCCCTCCCCACACCCCTATTATATTTACTCATATAAATCATTGTACTTTCTCTAATTTTTTTTAAAATCACCCTCATGATCCCCCATCTCATTCATTAGATCTTGGTCTCATAAAAATACAAAAAATTCTACCCAATATATGTTCTAATGGAAGATAATTTCAAAAGGTGAATTCCTCTTCTAATTTTGTTAATTTCGAAAACCTCTTATTTCTTTAATTTCCACAACTATTCCAATATAGGAGTTTTGATAACTCCATTCCCCTATATTTAATGTAATTTTGTTATGATAAGGTAATAACACATATTCATTTCTCTTTTCCCTTTCATTAACACTAGAAATGAAAACATCATCTGAGAAGTGTTAATTTAACATATTCAAGGAAGAAATGTTTTCAATTTATATTACCATATCCAATTCTGTTAAGAAAGAAAATTATGGTTGAACTATAAAAATATATAGGATATATATCATGTACAAGGTTTCTGTAATATTTTTATACAAATGATATTAATTAATATATCAAAATGAGTTTGTTCGGATAAAAAAGAACCAAATAACCCAAATAATTATCATTAACATTTTATATAATGATTCTTCTTCACTCCAAATAACAAACTAAATATTATAACTGGGTAATATTATCAATATTCACTAATATAACATAACATATATTAAGGATAACCATTCTCATTATGCATGATTATCCTTACATGAATTTATGTAAAACAATATTGAAAGCCAAGGAAGATAACACTACCGTATAATAAAATTGTATCTTATAACCTTTAAAAACAATATTAATGGGAATAATAAGGTTATAAGAAGTAAATTAAATGTATATTTGGTAATGAAATAACTAATTTATGATCCTAAATTTGATTATTCATGTCATTACAACCTTGTTAGGGACAACATCGAACTAAAGGTAATGGTTTCCTACACGAATATCCATTTTGATTCAGGTTACCCATATTCTCTATGTACCTCAATTAAATTATTAGTTACTCATATTTAATCATTGTAAATATTGTTTTAATGAAATTTATAAATGTTCAAAAATAATAATCCGAATTCAATTTATAGGGAGTTATATTTTTTAAAAGGATTAATCCAAAATTCGCCCTAAAATACAATCCATATTCATTCGAATTTCTTAAATTTGTACATACATTCAAGTGAAAAATATAACATGTTTTAAAAAAAAATATTCTTTCAAAAATTAATCTTTTTATTAATAAATACTATCTTACTTTTCTTGTAGTTTTATTAAAATAATTATCCAAAATAACACTTCTTTTCAAAGTAAAAGTGTATTATTCCCAAGAATTACAAAATGATTTTATAAGAGTATCCACATATATTTCAACAATCATATTGATTCATAAGTATTATTGTTATTAATAATTTATTATATCATATAATATATTTAATTAAATTATTTATGGTTACTTTGACTATGTATATTCATTCTTAAAACCATTCACCAATTTATTATGAATGGTTAGTTATTATGATTAATGTTTGGGGAATATTTTTTACATTTCATATGTTATATGAAATATGAATGTATATGATGTTTAAATTTATCCCCGTTCATATGTGTAAGGAATTAGACTTATTTTTTTATTGGTGGCGAACTCTATAGCCCCAAAATGAAATAGGTGGTCTCATGAGACAGTCTACAGTCTTGGAAAGAGGCCTTGAAAAAAAAATTATTTGTGGTCTTCGAAGGATCCCATGGACCAATGGTGTCTAGAATCATGAATTCACTTAGTATTAAAATAATAATTAATGTTTATGTGATCATTATAATATTTTTAATGCCATGATTATGATTTATTGTGTGATTATTTATTAATCTCTTATACCTTCTATAACGATTTCAAGTATATTTTTAAGTGCATCTGTTTTTAGTTATTCATTATTCCAAATGTTTTTTCCTATGATATCTTCCACTATAATTATTATATATACTTACCATTTCAGCTCAACCCTTTCAAATGTTTCGTTTTCCCATTACATGTAATGGTTTATTATGAATGACATGACAGTATAACCAGGGTTTTATTGATGATATCAATGTAATTTCTATGTAATTTTTTCTTTCATGTTGTAAATTTGAACATGATTATTTTTAAGATTTTCCAAAACAAATAAAATATTCCATTAATTGGAATAAGACATTCATGTTATCATGAGAATGTAATGAATTAATGCATTAGTTATGGGAATCTGGGATCAAGTCATTACAATCGTTATAAAATAAAATTTAGAAGAAAACATGGAAACTAGATTTAGAAAAAATATATTAGAGAACAAAAATATAATTTTGTATTTAATTATATGAATACAAGAATATCCTGGAATTTTTGTATGGAATAGATGATGTGGATATTTCTAGAAAAAACATCCTTATCTAGATACTCAGGTGGGCATTGTTTTGGTATAGATATACCTTGGAGTAAATACTCCAAAACAGAGTTATGAGCATTGTCCAAGGTATCATGGTACGCGACAACAGACCTTACCATGCACATGGTTTGACCCTAACTAAGGATATGATTAGGATAATTCACATTATTTTTACAAGACATTATGAAGTATTCGAATATTACTATTTTCTCAATGAAACTATTTTTATAATTATCGGATTCGAAAAGCCTAGGATTTCAATTAATGATAAGTATTTTTATAATCCGAGATTATACATTATGATTCATAATATAATCTAGTTAATGCCGTTATTTAAGAATTTCACCAAATGAAATGAATGGAATCTTCCTGAGTGAATGTGTCTCGTGTTGGGATATCCCTATAATGCAAGATAATGATGTTGGATTTGGTTCTGTAACTAGTGTTGAGAAACATATAACTATAATGTGATAGTTCGCTCAAGTTATGAACAATAACCATACCAAAATGTAACATATGGTTCCACAATGTGGATAAGAAATGTTTGACCACTTAATGAAATAAAATCCGCCATCATTTAATGGGACTACATACCCATTCATAGAGGAGCAATGGATACGTTCATTAGATATGATATTTATCTCTTTGTGATGTTACAAATCTGAGAAATTTTTCAGGGCAGTTTATCATAAATCAATAGATCAGGATTAGAGGTGATCAATAATCATAAACATAATGGAGGATAATGACATAGAAAAATATAAAATGGAGAGATTCTATAGAAATATTATTAGTAAAATACATCCCTCATAAAAAATGGTTAGATATGGAAAGGAATTGTCTAAATATGGGGAAAATGATGATGAAAATGTTTTAAAGTATGATGCTAACATCAAATGGTTATCAAAACTAGTTACAGACGTCAAACCTAATCCAAGGACCAAGGATTTTTGATTCATTAATGGTTTAAAACCATTTATATGAAGGGATCTAGTCTCCCAATGTTTCTCATCATATGAAGATATTGTCTCTTGTGTTATCGGGATTGAAATGTAATTCTATATGTATTATGATTATAATGTAATCTGAGATAAGAGGAGGGATGCTAAAAAATATAGAAAATGATATAAGAAAATGGGTAACAAGCTAAGTGTTGTCCTTCCAACCCATGATAATTTTAGGTAGAGACACCCTAGTAATTGCATGAAGGGTATGTGATATTTTTACACGTGTGGATAAAAATTACACATATACTAGGATAACTAGGGGAATAAAGATGCTACAAATTTTATATGAAACAATTTCAAGGAGATGTGACATTTTGTAAATTATTTTATTAAGAATCGATGAAATATTCTCCAAAGAAGGAAAAATGGTCCAGGACAAGCTTATGTTATCACAAACTACAGATATTAAAGTTACATATGATGTGGTGGTATGTACTTTAATTGTTTCCTCAAACATAGGGAACACATTATTTTATTCCATATAATTTTATTCCTTCATATTTTTGTAGTTGTATAAGAGAATTAAAAATTTATAATTTTATTTATTATGTGATTTGACAGTCAGAAATCTTAAGGGAAGTATCATTGCGATAAAAAAGTGTCAGTAAGTCCCCATTATGGAATATGATCATTCTTTATCCGCCGTTTTTTTTCTTTCCAATGATTGAATTTCATATATTCCGCATTATGGATTGAATTATATATCATGAAGCCAAAACATATTTCATGATGAATTTCGTTTAAATTTTTTATGATGATGTGGAATAACTTTTCATTAGGGAAGAAACATCACCATATAATTATCTTTGAAATATGCCCTCAATTTCTCTAATTAATTCAATTCCTTGGGATAATGAGATTATAGTATCATCGGTGAGGAAGGAAATCTTCAAATAGTGGACATACCTATTGGGAATGAATATGTTGAGTGTTTCCAGTGGATTTCCATGGATATTCTCTATAGCAGAAAGTTGGGTTCGCTATTGATTTAATTCTTGGTTGAAGGCCCTTATCAATGACTCCTTATAGAATGCCCACAAGGTAATTAGTATAACTAATGAATTAAATAGAGTAATGAATTTATAAAATATTAATTATCCATAGTGTCTTACCATGGGGATCCACTATTTTATTTGTTAAGAATAAGGATTGATCTATGAGGTTGTGCATTGACTATATGGAGAACAATTTTATGACATTAATGAATAGGTATCCCCTACATTTTATTGATGATTTATTAGATAAAATTCATTGAGACCAATATTTCATAAAATTTGAACATCAATTTGGATATCATCAGTTGGGGCTGAGGAAGGAAGATATTCCAAAGACTTCATTTTGAACTAGGAATGGGCATTAAGAGTTTACAGTAATGTCTTTTGGACAGACTAATACACCCTCTATTTTTATATATCTAATGAATATAGTTTTCAAGGAATATCATATGAATATTTGGTGGTCTTTATCAAGGATATCCTAAAATACTCCAAAATATACTATGATCATGAAAATAACTTATGCACAATTAAAATGACTCATAAAAGAAATAAATTCATTGGGAACTTTAGAATGTGTGAATTTTGGCATCAATGAGTTTCCATTCATGGCCAATTTGTCTGTAAGGATGAATCATATGTTGCTCCTCTGAAGAAAGATTCTCTTCAAGAATGGCATACTCCAATAAAAAAATTGAGTATCGAGGTTTTATCTTTTTAGTAAGCTATAGTTGGTGTTATTTCATTGCTTCTCTTGTATAGACAACCCATTAAACTAACATACTCATAAAGGGTGTAAATTATAATGGATAAAATAATTTGAGGAATGTTTCAAATAACTAAATATGAGACTAGTGAATGATTCCAACATTACTCTACCATCAGTGAATGTTGGGGTTGTGATATATAGTCATGAATCCATGACATGGATTGGTTGTGCCCTTAGGAATAATGATATAATTTTTGTCTATCAATTATAAGAGTTAAAAATCCATGAATCAAACTATCCCCCTCATGATATTAGTTTCTCATAAATAATATTACCTCTAATGTTATGGATACAATATCTCTATGGAGAATGGTGTCACATATATATAGATCCCCTGAAATTAAAATATATCTTATCATAGAAAAAACATACCATGAGTCCATGTTGATATCTCAATCTACTGATGTATTTTTTTATTGTTTCATACACTACTGCCTAGGAAGGGAAAATTAGGTAGTTGATGCATTTCTAAAGAAGTATCTTGTTGTTTTAAAAAAATGATGATTTAATGGGATCCTTTATTAATGGATCTAGTAAAGATGGAAATGGGAATAATCAAGAAGTGTGAAACATGGTTACATTTTAAATTGTTTTTCCAACCTTCTTTATTATAAAGGATTAATATCTCCCAGCTTGATGAGGAGAACTGTAAAAAAAGTTTTGAATGATGGGAAGTTTGCCGACGTCATATGTGAAAATGGAATTCTGAAATTTTGGAAGAGGACATATGATCCCTCTATACAGATGTTGAAAAGGTACTTATTGGATAATTTTCATAGCTCAAATTTCCTTATACACCATGGTTATACTAAAATTAATATCGATTTGATAGAAAATTTTTGGGAGGCGCAACATAATGTTGGAAAGTGATTATTATGAATCAAGATGATTAGTCTTTCAACATGTAAAGGAGGAATACCAACATTCTAGAGGAACCACGCAACCTCTAACTATTACTACATGGAAATGACCTTGTATTTTGAAACTATATTTCCCAAAACTCCATGAAATTATGTTGAAATTTGGGTAATTATTTCGTGACATATGAAATATGTAGAATTTATCACAATAATGGATGATTTTCCACTAGATAACCTACAATAGCTCAATATAAATAACGTTGTAATAACTTATTGATAACCTCTTCCAATAGAACCAAATCACAATTGTTGATTAACATTAATATTCATTAAATGTAATCAGAAATCCTTGTATACTAAGCATTAATTGAGTACTGCTTATAACCTTGAACTGATGGGAAATACGAAATGATGATCCAAACATTATAAAACATATTGATATCATGCTCACATGATTCTCAAGGTATATGTAATCAATATTTAACTTTGATGGAGCTTTCCGATAAAAATTATTTACATGGACACATTCTAATGGAACCATATGAAGCATTCTATGGAAATAGATTCCATACACCAACATGTAGAGATGAAGTCTCTTAATGGAAACTTGTGGGACTAAAGCTATTAGAGGAAACAAAAGCAATGTAATAGACAATTCCAACCCATATCGAAGCATAAAAATGTATGAAAATGTTATATGGGATAAAATATGGTTGGATATTAAATTTAAAGTAAGAGATCATGTTTTCATGATGGTATCTCCATGGAAGGGTGTTATAAGATATGGGATGAATGTTAAGCTGATCCCTAGGTATATTGGAAATTTTGAAATCACAGAAAGAATTTGAGATATTGAATAACCTCGTTTATTCATCCTAGCATGTCTAATGCACATAATGTGTTCCATGTAACATTGTTTAGAATTTAATTTCAATACACAATGTATGTCACCAATCATGAAGGTATAGAACTTGATCCTAACATAACTAAATGCAAACAGCTTATCCAGAATCTTGACACTAAGGAATAGGTGTTGAGGAATCGGATGACTCGACTGGTAAAGGTAAACTGGAAAAATTAAAAAAAATTGAAGAGGAAAAATGGGATCTTGAAGAACCTATGATGAAGAACTACCCAAATAATTTTGTGAGGTTACATTCATATAATTTCAAGTATGACATTTTTGAAAGAAGGAGAATGTAACACCTCAAGGATTTATAAAAAAAATTAATAATGAATTCATGAAACTCTAAGTCTCTACCATAAACCACTTTTTTATAACTTAGAGAGTAAATATAAATTTTCCACTTTTGTGTTTAGAATTTCAAAATACTGACATAAGTAGTTGCATTCTATGAGATATTTAGAGTCAGATAAGAGAAACATAATTTTTGGTGATTAGTAACATGAAGTTATGAATATAATATTGAATAGTAACATGACCCTTATGAATAGTAAATTATATTACTATTTAATTTTATTATGGTTATATGATAATGAGATCTTTATTAATTTTACATGGTTATATGAATCAATTTATAGTTCAAAAATTGTTATTTTTTGAATAAATTATAATTTTATTTAAAAAATAAATTAGCCATATTTATAAAATTATTTTCGAAAAATGGATATCATTATTGAATAATACACATTATGAAATGGTTATACTGAATTTATGGTTTTTTTAAAATAATTGAATTTTTGTTGAGTAGAGAAATTTGATAATTTACAAAGAATGATAAATAAATGAATTTCGGCATCATGCTTGTTTCATTGATCATTAAAATGATTATTGGTTTGAAAAAATATTTACTTAGTATTGTTTTTTGTCTGTGGAAACAATATTATTCATTATCTTTGAATAAATAATATAATAATGATAAAAATAATGTTTAAACCCTCCTATTTCCCACAATTATACCCCCTCACTCCATCATATCTTCACTCTTCTCAATAATTTTATCCTTTCCTAAATTCTACCCAAATATAATCCTAGTATACCCCCTACATATAGTATCCATTTGTCTCATAAAATTACCCAAACCAGATCCCTAAGGAGGCTCTCAATGAAGATAAATTCAAGTTTTAAATTCAACATCTCATTTATTTTATTTAATGTGCCAATATTTTCAGATTCATTCTTCACCTCTAATCATCCAGATGTTATGATAACTCAAGTACCATATATTTATTGTAATTTTGTCATGATAAAAGAATAATTCATCATCTTTTCTCTTTTCCCCTTAATTTATACTAGAAATGAGAACACCATCTGAGATGTGTTAATATATTATATTGAAAGATAGTTGTTAAACCAAATTATTATATAGGACGTATATACCATGTGATGTTATGTAATCATTTTTACATATAGTATTTATTTATTATTCAAAATGAGTTCTTTATGACAAAAAATCACCAATTAACTCAATCAATTATCATTAATGTTTTTTATAATGATACATCATCACTTCAAATAACCAAATGAATCTTATAACTATGTACTCTTTTTTATTTTTACTAATCAAATATAACATAAATTATGTATAACCATTCTCATTATACATGTTTATCCTTAAATGAATATAAGTAAACTATTCATGAAAAATAATGAAGAAGACACACCCAAAAAATGAAATTGAATCCCTTGACCCATCAAAAGTCATCGAATAAACCAAAAAAGGATTTAATAAATCAATTAATTGTAGATGAGGTTTTTTAATAATTAATTTATTAATATAAATTTTATTATTCATGTCATACGATCATGTTTCAAACACCATCAAGCATATGGTAAGGGTTTTCTACCAATACCTCCATTTCCATTCAGGTTACTCTTATTCTATAATTACCTCAATTATATTCGTATTTTTTAACATGTAATGTTCATAAATTATGTTATAATGTTTTATATATGGGTTCCAACTATAATAATTTATTAATTTATGGTGATTTATATGTTTTAAAAGGACCTTTAAAAAATTCATCCCAAAATATAATCCATGTTCAAGGGGAATGTAAAATTATTCCTATTTTCTAAAAAACACTATAATATATTATTATCATGAATTATCTTTATAAAATCAATAATATTATTATAAAAACATGATTGTACTTTAGTCCTGGTTTTAAACATTAATATTTGCCAAATAATACATCTATTCAATGTAAAAGAGTATTATCTCAACAATTATTTGATGATTTTATAATTGCATCTACTTCTATTTCAACAATATTGTAGATTTTTATGAATTATTGGGATTAATCATTTATGATGTCATCTTCCATATTTGATTTAATTTTGTATGATTGGTTTTACCTTGGTTGTTTTATATATATACCATTCACCAATTTACATTGAATGGTTAGTGTTTATGGTTAATGTATGGGGAAGGTTATTAACATTTCCTATATTAGTATATGTATGAATGAATATGTTGTTTATGATTACCATGTCATGACCCATCCACTGGGGCCTGTTACATGACTACCCCAAGCCCCCCTTCCATAGGCTTGGGGCCGGTGCCTAACACCGAAGGCGTATTCCCTAAAACTGGGATGGCATTGCCTTAATAACCTGTAAACACATGCAACCAACCACACAACAAGATATGAACTCAAGTAAATTGAATAGTAAACATAGCGAGTACAGTAAGCAAAAGGGGAAAAATACAAGCCAAACTAGAAAGTACACGAATATGAAAGTACATGTAAAGTGGAACCGCTCCTGCGATCACACGCCAAGGATCATACCTGAAAGGTAGGTACAGATCTCGAACGGTCATCTCTGTGGTATGCCTGGTCTAAGGTCCATCTCCGAGCTACCTCCAATCATTGTGCTCTCATCCTCCACCAGTACATTCCATCATCTACACTAAACACAATGAGTTTTGGGAATAGCCCGTGCAGGGGAGAGTACAACGACACTCATTAGGGACCTCGAGACCTTCAAGGTCTCACAAAATACACCAAGGATAAACCAAAAAGCATGAAAATAAACTGACAACCCAAATTAGGTGTATGATCATACATATACCTATGTCATCACATATAAGCATTTCTATCATTAGGAAAACATAGAGTCCAACTCCAGAGCCCCAAAGATCAACTATTCCACAAAGGTAAGAAAACCACAATGGTAAGTACCACACATGTACACCACACAGAAGAATACGACCAAGGTATCACCATGAAGGAAAGTACCTCATAGGCACGAACTCAGATCATTCCATGTATAAGATAATTACAGAAGTTGGGATGATTATATGTAACTATCGAATCATCTTACTCTATAAAAAATCTGAACCAAACAAGATCTCTAGGTGCTTACCCACACAAGATCGCTAAGTGCTGACCCAGACTGGATCTCTAAGATCTAACCCCCAATGAATCACTAGGTCTTTACCCACACAAGATCACTAAGAGCTGACCCAAATAGGATGACTAGGAGATGAGCCACATTGTATTTCTAGGAGCTGTCACACACAGGATCACTCTTCATTCTTTTCGACACAACCAACTATAGGGTTCCCGCACTATGCTCGGTCGTCTTCGGGAGGATCCTCTCCAAAAGCTACTGGTCGATTCTCCAAATATGACTAAGTCCCTTGAAGTAGTATCTCAATGGACCACCACGTCATAGTGGTCTCAACGTAATTGACAACGCGTCATTTTGAGGCCCAGTCTGTGAATTAATGGTCTTTTTCCCCATAGGGCTCGGTTAGAATCAGGATCGATCCAATCCTACCATTCCACAAAATTATTCAAAACTCTTGTGGGATATACCAAAGGGAATGTCTCACTCCATGGTTTCTGATGCCGTCGAATGTTTTTCAAATGGATGTCTGGTAACAATGTTATGGCACAAGTAAAGTAAATGTTATTATCAAGTTCGGGTCCGGTCTAATAGAGTCGGAATGACCCGACCCAACCTGGCCTGGGTTGACCTGGTTCGGGTTGACCCAGCTGGACCTGCTGGGTAAAGCCTGGCTCGTGGTGTGACCTGACCCGCAGGGCGGTCCGGTAGTCCATGAGGGTTGTGAGGTGCTGGAGAGGCCGTGTGGGTGTCGCGAGGGCATGTGACTGCTCGGCCCGACCGGGAGAGAGAAGGTTGTAGGGAGGCTCAGACCGGGAAGCTCAGCCATGGCTCAACAAGGAGGTAGCGGCCTGGCCACGTGAGGAGGCTCATCCGTGGAGGGCGCCCAGTCGGCCGCGGGGAGGCAGTCTGACCACGGGGCGACAACCCGGCAGCGGGTGGCGGTCTGACCATAGAGGGTTGCGGCGTGGCCACAGGGTTGCGGCCTGACCCCGGGGTGGTGGCGGTGTGGCCACGGGATGGGGCCCAACCTCGGAAGGAGGCAGCTCAACCGTGGTGCAGTGGCCCGGCCACAGGACGGATGCCTGGCCATGGAGCGGCGGCATGTCCATGGAGGGTGGTGGCCCAGCCGTTGAAAGCACGGAGGCCACGAGTCAACAGTGGTCGGTGGCCGGCGCCATTTTTCCGTCGCATTCGTCATGGCTGGTGGTGGTGTCAGCCACCAGTCTTGAGCCCCACAGTGGTTCGCATCCTTTCCTCTATAAAGATCAACAATTCACCGCATTGTTTTCAGAGAGGACGAGCCATTTTTTTTGGTCCACACTCTCCATGTGAGAGAAGTAGAAAGCCGCTATAATTCCTTCTTGAATAACGAAGAATTATCAAGAACGAAAAGAGATAAGAATTTCAAACAACCACCATACAAATTACCACAAATAATCATAACCAATTAAACCCCTATGTTGGATTGTTCATTGAAGTTGACATGAGAAAAACGTTTCTAGAAAGCAAAGGGAGTGCCAACACTCATCTCTTCTGAAACCAAGCTTTGATGTCGCACTCACTCATTGTCCTCTTCCATGATTTCTTAATAGTGTTCTTCGATGGCATTTTTCATTGGAGAAGTGAAATCCTCCAAATATTTATCCTCTCACCAAATCCACCAAAAAGAAAAGTATCCAAAATGATATGTTTCTTCAATTTAATTGTTGGCACAATCTCAAATTGGTTTAAATAATTATATAGGTTGTAATAATAAATTTATGTGGGGTGGAACCATTTATGTGGGGATGTCTAAGAGGCTCCCCCACACATATGAGGGAGTTCGTGGGGTTGTAAACCTCATGAGGTCCCCACAACCATAACCCCTCATTGGAGTTTAGGCTCTATGGTCCCCGCCTCCATTAGCTCTCATGGGATATTTTTGTTCAGGTGGTCACCACCTGTGAAATATCCACATGGGTGGTATCAAAATAAAATAAAAATAAAATGTTACACCATTTTAATTTATTTTATTCCTTCACAAAAATCCCAAAATCAATCCTTCACACTCGACCCATTGTGGTTGAGGTGAGGTCTCATTAAGAGAATACTGATGCTACACGTTCAACGGCATCCTTAGATTTCAATTCCCGCCATCGGTTCAAATGTTAGAAAAACCCACTCGCATTTTTATTGAACATACACAAAAAAAAGTTCAGAAATTCTATCCGGGAACTCTGGGCCACAGAATCACGTGAAGTCAATTTTCGCAAACTCGTAAAATTCCTATATAGTAAAAAGAAAAATTTACATGGATTTTTCAGGTCTTTACATATCCCCATTAATATTATCAATCCATTGGGAATATTATGTGCATGTTTTTCCCTCTATATCCCTTAGAAGATTCAGTTGGCCCGACGAGACGAATTGCGGTCATGGAACAAGGCCTTGAAGGGATGGTTATTTATTTTTGTGGAACACACCCTTGACGTTATGTTTATGATGTACACAATTATGCATTACATCATTTGGAAATTAGCAATTGAATGTTCTTGGGTCAATTAAACTAGTCGAATACCCATGATTATGCTTTACAATCTAATTATTTATTCACTTCTTATTCATTCCCTAATTTGTTTATGTTTATTTATAAAGGCATATAATTTTAGTATTCACCATCAATAATGTTTATGTTTATGATATCTTTTGTTTTTTACCATTAATGAGGATTTTAGATCACCCCTTTATTATGTTGGACTTTCCAAGGACATAAAGATGTATATTATGAATGACATGCTTCGATATCCTAGGAGTTATGATTGTTGTCAAAGAAATATAAATATAGTTTTTTATTTCAAGTTGTAATTTTAAACTAATTTATGTAAATGGTTTTACATAACCACTGGACTAATAATTCTTTTGGGATGAAAAATATATTTCTACCATTCAAAATTATATAATTAAGGAAGCATCTCTGGGAAACAAGGGTAGGGTATTTACACTTTTCAATGATGAGATTATAAGAAAACTATGATCAGCTTCCTCAAATAAATTATTTTCCACCAGTCATCTAATAATCGTTTCACCATAATCTGAAATATAATCATGGTTACTGGATCATCCCCACATTCTAAGCTACATCCAATAATAATTCAAGTCTCATTAACATCCATTCCTAGACATCATCACATTACTCAAGAGGTTGACACTGCTTCCTTTATAAAACCACAGAAGGGTCCATCCCTATACTAGAATAAAAACAATTATTATAAGAAAAATCAACTAAAGAATTATATTGATCCCATATTCCCTAGTAATATATTAAATAACCTAGAATCATATCCTCTAATATCTGTATTGTTTTCTCGGTCTGTCCGACAGAGTGAGGATGAAAATAGTGCTCAAATTTAATTATGTGTCCAAACTCTTTGGAAGGCCTTTCCATGTGTAATATATGAAATTGTGATTTTGTTCAGATACAGTGCATAGAAGAACTCCATATAACCAAAAAATCACCTTCAGGTAAATTAAAGAATTATTATCCAAATAAATATTATCTTCAATAAGAATGAAATGGGAATATTTTATTATTCGATCAACAATAACCGAAATCACAATGTGACTTTGAGGATAATTTGGATCTCCCAATAAAAAGTCCATGGATATATATTTCCATTTCTACTCTGGGGTTGGAAAATGATGAAGCATCACCTTTGTTAATTTTATCTCTGCATTAACCTCTCGGGAAGTAAAACTTGTAATTTTATAATTTGAAATATATATTCTCATTCCTTCACAATATTTGTACTAAAAAAGGTCTCTATGCATCTTTATGATACTAGGATGAACTGAAAATTGTGAATTGTGATCTATCCGAGAGTGAAGATTACACTAGAACATGAGAAAAAATAGTGGAATAACCTCAATAAAGAACATCCAATCCAATATTAAACAAATAATTAATTAAATGGTTTTTTTCTAAACATAACAAGGTTAATGAAGCACGATTTTGTAACTCATGGAAGCCACCATTTTTTCTTTTACTATATTGTGACTGATTATGCAATCATAATACTTCATTAGTTCAAGACATCTTCTTTTCCCCATGTTTAATTCCTTTTGAGAGAGTATATACATTATAATTTTATGGTTAGAATATATTTCACATTTGGATGGATATAATAGTGCCTCAAAATTTTCAAAGTAAAAAACGTAGCTATTAATTCCAAATCATATCTGGGTTGATTTAACTCATGATGTTTCAGTTGCCTAGATGCATAAATAATTACTTGATCATTTTTTATCATAAAAAACCTAGTCCATTCACTAAATCATCACTATAGATTGAAAACTAAAAAATTCTATAATTTTGTTCCAAAACTAGAGAATTCTACCATCTCTTATTTATATCTAGACAATTAACATCACATTTGTAAGTCAAAATAAATTTAACACATTTTCTTATTAACAATGATAGTGGGAAATATAACCATTCCATTTTATTATCAAAAACAAAGTAATAACCTGCTAATACAAGAAACTGATAAATATCAATATCTTCAATATTATTTGTCCATTCATAATTTATTTTCTTGTTTTGGATGGATTAACTATTATTCCATCCCTTTTTACAAAGTTCCCATGAAAATAATATTATTCCAACAAAAAATCACATTCACTGTATTTTTCAAGTTACTTTTTTTCATCGAGTGTTTCATTGAAAATCATTCAATTATTTTCATTATAATCATAAATTACTGAAATGACCAATATATCATGAATAAAAAACAAAAAAATACAAATAGTCATGGAATTTATTATTCATAATATTATCAATATATTATGATATTTTTAAATATAATGGGAATGATAACAGGTTCATAATTACCAAATATAGTTTGAAAATATGTTTTGGAGAAGTCATCCTCCTTCACCATCAATTTATTATAACAAGATCTCATGTCGATAATTGAAAAACATTGAGCTATCAGGGACTGATGAAATAAGTTTTCAATATGAGGAAGATGATATTTTTTATTAATAGTTATGTTATTCCAGGATCAATAATATATGAAAGGAATCATGGAAAAACATCATTTCTAAAGAAAAAAATAGGTTCTCTCGATTATGATGTGCAAGAATAAATTATGTTGTTATCAGGAAACTATTAACACAGATTTTTTTACTTGAAGAAGATCAACTAGATCCATTATATAATTGGGTTTGGAAATTTTCATAACATCATGAACCAATTAAACAATAATTTCATCTTCCTGATCATGTATAACACTAAGTAACTCATCAGTAAAAACATTTAGGTATTAATTTTCCATTATCATATCAACAATATGAGCATTTCCATTGATCTTAACAATATGAGTACGATATCATTCATTTCCATCTTTTAACAGTTTCTCACCTTCCCAATATTTTATTAATTTTACGGTTTCATTCAAGTATATAAACAGAAATACTTTTGAAAAAACTTCTTCCTTATCTTTATAATCAATCTAATCATGATGCACATAAATTTAATCCATACACATAATGATATGAAACTCTATTAAGTGAAAAATAAAATCTATTTTTGGAAATGTATTACCAAAAACAATAATAAAGAGATTATTATAACTAATTTTTCTATAACATTCCTTCTGGTTTTATAACCATAAGTTTTGGTCTCATTTTCTGATTTGAAATTTCCAATTTCAATACAATTTTTTGGAAATAAAGGATGGTTTAGAACCAGTATCAAAGAAGATATTAGAATTATTTTAAATAACAAACAAATTACATCAAACCACCTAGTTGGAAGTCCTAATATTTACTAATGTAGTAAGAAAGGCTCTCAATAGTCCTTTATTATTATAATCTAACTTCTGGCTATAATTTAGATCTTTAATTGGGAAGTTATTTTCATAACGACCCATATAACCACAATTATAACAAATTATAATTTTCTTATCAGAATTAATCTTTAGATAATTTCCATTACAATATTTGGACACATGTACAAACATATGATATCAAAAACACATCCAAATTTTGGTAAGACATTACCCAATGTGCTTTTTAACACATATTTATGTATTTGAAAATTATACATTCTTAACATTATATTTATTTAATTTAATCATAACCATCACATTCAATGAGGTCATTTTTTTAATCATGTTTAAAATGTATGTATGACCATAAAAAACTTCATTTTTACCCTCTCCGATCAATGATCATGTTTCTTTTAACCTATGAATTTTGAAGTGTCTAATTCCCAACATTATGTTGGCTTAATTCCATAGAAAAAATTATCAATTTTACAATCAATATCCTGAATAAGTTTTGGAGTTAAAATTGACAATCAGGTGATGTCTTATTCTATTATATACACTAAATCCGAAACATTTTTCTAAAGGTCAAGTAATTTTACTTCTATACTATGTAAAATCACCAAATGGGAATAATTTTCAAGGAAAAATTCATAAATGTATAAAACCTTATTGAATATACCACCTCACTATCCCTATTATTTTAGACTATTATACACCACTAGATATCTTCAACCTAAAAACATTAAATGTAATGTCTAAAAATTTTCTTATTTAAACATCCCATAAAATAAAATACATTTTCAAAGCCTTTAATATATTCTTCAGCTACCACTATGTTAAAATAATTACAAAATTCACAATGGTTTTGTCTCCTAAAATGTTCCACTATCGTCATATTACTTTAATGTATTTCTGGTTGTTCTCAAACATTGATTCAACTTACATTTATAGCAATTTTAAACCGATTAAGTAATTTTAAAAACAATTTGTTTCCAATTCCTACCATTCTCGAATATGGATTCAAATAGATATGAGGCTCTTGGTTACATCCAACTTCAAATTATCTATTTCATCAATTGAAAACCATTCTGAACAAAAAAAATTGTACAAGAATAAACACAGTAATATTCCAATTCAATATCATTTCAACATATTAAAATGGTAAAAATTATTTATTTTGGACTATTAACATCATGTTAAACCCTAAATGTATGTAAACCACACACTAATACCAACTATATGAACTTGACCTTAAACATTTCATATTCATGTAAATTCATTTAGAATTTAATTCATTAAATTTTAAAATAACATTACGTTTTAGGGTTTTAGAATGTTAGGAAATAAATTATACAGATCCACCCACAACCCTACAATGTGGGTACTTCTAAAAAATTATCCATTTAATCCATAATACAAATTTTTTTTGAAAAACATGAGTGTTATTCAGGACAAGTCCCAATAGAATTCATCTTGGCTTCTCCTCTTTTCTTAACCATCCTCAAACCGTATGAAAAATATTTTAATACATAATATGAGAACAAAAATATTAGTAAGGGATATAAAAATAAGGTGATAAACATTCAGTACTTGAATACATATAAACATGTGATGTCAAATTCATAAATAAAAACTCCTCACCTTATTAGTATCCCATTGTTACCATGGGAAAACATTATATTTCTGAAATAAATAGAAATCATATATAAAAAATATATGTACATTTTGGAATTAATTTATTTATATTTTAGCCCTCATGGCTAGATTATTATTTCTAATCCTCACGTCTACCATACAATCTTACCCACTCAACAACCTTATTATGTAACCATCACTGTTACACGTGGAGTAACCATACATCCATCCTCCAACATAAACATACCCAATGAAAAGGAAAAGGTATTAGGTCCCTCCACTCATTATAATCAATTCCGATGAACAATAAAATAATAATAATAAAAATAATACATAAATTATATAAATCATTCCAACTATAAATTGAAAAGAAATTATGAAATTATTTTTAAAGAAAAGTCACTTACAAATATCATATATTCAGAGTGATAATTGATAAAAAGGAAGGAATATGTTTATAAAGTATATACACACATAATAAAACTAAAAATAATCAAAATTCATTTCACAACAAATCGTTGTACCTCATAATCAATAAATTAGAAGGTTATCCAGAATACTAGAAATAGTGTTATGAATCACCTCACCTTGGTTTCAACTAATATTAAATGAGTTAAAAACCCATGTAAAATGGTTAAAATATTGTTATTTATGTATTCGTTAAAGAATGGAGTTTTTATAACACCTTATATGATCATTTTGTAACATCTTCACTCATATTTATTAATAACGGATTGTTATTTCTATTATTCTGGGTGCATTCATTACATGAATTGAATTATTTGTTTTTAATGGATTTTTTATACAATGAATGATAAAATAAATAAATGGAATTAAATGGAATTAATATGTTTCTATAATTTTATTTTATAAATTAAATCATAATATTTCAGATATGATGTATAATCATTAGATAAAACATTAATGATATTCATTGAGATCATTTTGGTAGTCCATCATTAATAATTAACTAGTTTTGTTATATAATTAAATATTATGTATACATGTTAATTAAATAAAATGAAATAGGTTATATCATAGTTTATTTTAAAAAATCAACCATATTAATTATTTTATGACCAGTAATAAATGACATAATGAGATTCATAAACACATCATCAATGATGTTGGTAAATCGACACATCATGGTCAAAGATTTTATTTTTAGAATTAAATGGGGAGGAAAAGTTGGATGATGAATATTTACATAAACATGATAAAATTATAGAATTGTTAGGATACTTTAGTTTTAATTAGTCTTGAACAATTCCATGTGAGGAGAGTATATGAAAAAAATGAAAAAATGAAAAAATATGAAAGGGGATTTTTACGACATGAATTCTTTTCATTTTGAACCACCTTAAGGCCTTTGGTTTTGGCCTTTGGTGATAACAATAGGTCTTTAACCAGGGGATTTTACGTTTCATGTGTATTAGTCATTAATTCATGAAAGGAGGAAGCTTGAGATGTGTGAGGAGAAGAGGGGGTGAAGGGTGGCATTTATATTGGGGGTGAGGGGTGTTTTCTCATTATATCAATCAACTTTTTAATAATTTGGATAAAGACTACGAAAATATTAATCATTATCATGAAATATAATAAAATAATTAATGTTTGTTTTACTTTTTGACTTACATCATATTTATGTCATCTATGACTTAATAAATCAATTATTAATCTTATATTATAAAGTATTGTATTCAAATATTCACCAAATATTCACGTACTTTAGAAAAATCTCAAAAATTCATCCCAACCATTTTTTGACACATCGAATTCAAAAAAGTACCCCATTTTTAGAAAATAATTTTTATAATATGAGATGTTTATTATATAATTTAAATCATTATTTAGTCGTGAAATTCATGTTTTAAAACTATAAAAAAAATTGAACACTTTTAAAAATTAATTAAATTATCATAAAATTATATTATAATCTAAAGAAAGAAATAATAATTTATGAACCTAATTTATAAATATATATTTTATTTTAAACAATAAAAATAATAGTAATAATTTTAATAAATATTAATAACTCAAAGAATTATCAGCACATAGTTTATAATTTGCCAAAATATTTATTTGTTAAATTATTTAAATATATCATATTTTCACTTATAAGATGGATAAATATTATTTAGAATTAATTTTCAATGATTACTATTTTTGGGATGATTACTATTCTTAATGGTAAATATATTATTCTTGATGACAATTTACTATTTAATTAGTTTAAAGTCAATAATTTATAAAAATTCAACTAATTCATTATAATTTAATAATGAATACAATAATTTAATTCAATAAGGGAAAAATTATATAATCAGTAACTATGTAATTAAAATCTCCCCTCTTTCTTGATATTTCATCCTCACTGTTTTTATTTACTTATTAAAAATATGAGGGTGTCTTTTAATGAATTCATTTATTAGACTCAAATGATATTTTTTATACCATGTGGTTTCTCCAAAAAACCAAAGATTTGTGAATTACCTTATTCCACAATTCATACTATCTGGGATCAAGAATCCATACATGTTTATCATCATAATAAATTATCTCTTCTAGAATAACTAATTTTGTGATCATAACAAGAGATGAATATAAAACAAACATTCTCAATATCAAATCATGAAAAACATTGTTTTCCTATAAAACACTTGGAGGAAATGATACTCAGTTGGAAACTGGTCCAAAATTAACTATTATTTCCTCAGTTTAAATATATCATGGAATTATCATTCCATTATTGAAAAAATGAATAACTCTTCTCCGCTATTATATTATATGAAAAACATGATCTCATACATCAATACAATATTCCTTCCTCTAGTGATCTACATAAATATTTTGCATAATCTGAGCTATCTTCATGGGTTATTGGATCATTATAATTTTCATAGATACTTCAACTACTAATTCTTGTCCCACCCACTACCATTTCATATATTCATGAAAAAATTGAAGAGTTATACACTACTTACCATATAATACCAAAAATATACCATCTATATAATAGAAAGATAAATTTTATTATAATAAAACTAAACTAATCAATAATGTTGATCACCACATCCATGGAAATCTATTTAACATTATCAAAAAATATCCTACAATTTTTGAATTGTTTGCTTGATATGAATATCATATTGAGGATGAAATAATGTGATCAAATTTAATTCTATGAAAAATAAAATATACAAGACTTAATAATATTATATGTTTTATAATAGTCTCCTTTAAATTTAATTGATAAGATGAGATTCTTGTAACCAGAAAATTTTCTTAAGGTACAGAAGAAAAATATTATCAAATTACATTATATCACAAATATGAAATAAATTTGTTGATTTAGTCAGTATTACATCAATAACCCAAAATCGTAATGATAACCTGAGATGTCTTTTGTAGTCCCACCATGAAGTCCATGGATATATTATTCCATTTTCACTTTAGAACTGGAATAGTCCAATTCCCCCCCTTTGGTTATTTTCACTATGCTTTAACCTATTGGAAAACCAAAAATTTCACTGTTAAATCTGCAAAATAAATTTTCATTCCATCCAACCAACAAAAAAATTGATTATCAATACACATCATTCTAATTTTAGGATCAAATGAAAAGAGGTAACTAGGAAATTTATACAATAGTTCATTATTGAGCTGGAAAATAAAAGACACACATAATTTCTTCTCTAGTCAAAAAACACTATCTTTGTCAACATTAAATTCTAGAAACATATCCATTTTAAACAACTCTATCTTCCTCTATAACTAATAGTTTTTTATTTCTTATTGTTAAATTTTATCTAAGAGGGATAAATACATAGAAACCTTTAATAAAAGAGTAATTTTTTACCCAAATACATCCATTCAAAAATTATTAAATCATTAATAAAGCATTCATGATCTAAACATAACAAGTTTAACAAATCGTGTGGTTTTTGACTGAAGAAATACAACACATTGTTTTCTTTTCCAATATGTCAAATGATCATGAAATCATAATTTTTTATTAGTTCAATCCATTTTCATTTTCTTTACTTTAATTACTTTGGAGTGAATATATACATTATAAATTTATGGTCATTATATATATTTCACATTTTTCTATATATAAATGATGCCTCAAATTTTTCTTATTAAAAAATCACATATGTTAATTCCAAATCACGTGTGGTATAATTTAACTCGTGAGGTTTCAAATGTATTTATTCATAAGAAATTATGATCATTATACATCAGAACACAACCATGTCCATTCAATAAATGATCATTGTAGATAAAAAAGACACCATTTCTGGAAGGAAATGCCAACAATGGATCATTCCCTAATCCCATCATCATTTTATGAAATTAAAAATCACATATTCTATCCCAATAAATTTAAACCATTTTCATTTTAATATAGTTAGCAGGAAAGATAACCTTGCATTATTTTTAAAAAATCCCCTATAAAAACCTTTTAATCCAATAACACTATAAATCTTTGTAGCATTTTCAGGTCTTGGTCATTTTTCCATGACTATTGATTTGGCTAGATCAACTATTATTCCATCTTAATATAAAATGATCCAAATAAAATAAATCCATTGAATCAAAAAATCACATGTAAAAAATTATCCATATAACATATACTCATTGAGATGTTTCAAAACAATCCTTAAATGTTTTTCATGATACCCATAACTTTTTAAAATTACCAAAATATCATTAATAATGAAAATAATAATCTTATCCAAATATTCATGAAATATAATAGTAATTAGATACATGGAAAAAATAGGTGTATTTTTCAAGACAAGGGTCTTAAAAACAAACTCCTTGAACACATATATAGTATGGAATGTTGTTTTTATGATGTCATCTTCTTTCAACTTCTGATGGGGGTACCTGGATCCCATGTCAGTCTTAGAAAATTTTTCACTACTTGTAGTTGATCAATGAAGCCATAAAAATGAGGCATATGGTATATATTCATAAAATTATGGTTTTTCAAATATCTATATTCAATAAATAGTCTCTTGGATTCATGATTCCTTTATAAAGAACAAAATAGGTACACTCTATGGTGAAGTGATATGGTGAATAAATCCTGTATCAATAATATCATGCAATTGATTTTTCAATTTAATAAGATTCACTTGATTCATTTGATAAGGGAGTTTTTAAATTGGAATTGAAAAATTAAAAAATTCCATAGTAAATTTATCTTCTCATTCTATTTTAGCCTCAGGTAACTCACTAGAAAAAAAACTATCATGGTACTTATTTACCTCTAGAACGTCATTAATTTGATCAATTTCTTTGTTTTGATCAATATGAGAAGGATGAATTTTCTTTTTGATATTTTAATAGATTCTCATCTTCCCAATATGTTATTAGTTTTATGGTTAAATTATGGTATAAAAATTGAATCACTTCTGAAGAAACCAATTATTTCGCTATGCATTCAATCATAATAAGATAAATTAAAATCCAATCAATAGAACAAATGGAATTAAAACATTATTAATGGAAAAATGTATTTTATCATGTAATTTCATTCCATAAAAAACATGATGAAGAAACTTATAAATAATTTTCACTAATATTATGCACTTTATTTTTAACCATAAGTTCTAGTCACATTTTTTCAGGTGAAATTTGTACTTTACTTGAAAAATTATCATAAATAAAGGAATGTGTATAAAATGTATCAAATAAGACATTAAAAAAATATGAGTAATCAAAATACCTAATACCACTTCATTTTCTAGACCAAAAACTGCTCATGTAGTCATAATGGTTCTATATCTACATTTTCACTTATAGTTCTATTTATTTCCATCATTATGATCATTAGTTGGGTATGTATTTTAATAATGACCAATATCACCACATTTAAAAAACATTATTATTTTTTAATATAATTAATATTTACAAAATTTTATGGAAAATAATGGGACATATGTCCAAACTAAAAACATTAAAAATAATTCCCATTTTTCATTAAATACCCATTCGATATTTTTACCACAATTTTCAATAACTACAAACCATACATTTTTACCTTCATATTTATTTGATTGATTATTTCCATACACATAACAGATGGTCCACATATTATTCATGTTTTCATAGTACATGTGATCATCTTAAAAATTCATTTCTACTATCCCAAAACATTTAACATGTATCTCATAACATTTAATTTAACCATAAGCCAATTCTGTAACAGTATCATGGCTTGAATCCTTAGTAAAAATGATTGATTTTTTATATCAGGATCCGGAATAAGATTTAGATAATACCATACCATTATGGTGATGTATGACTCATAAATGGCCATTAAATCCTAAATATTTTTATTCAATTCAAGGAACTTCTATTCCATCATAATTCAAACCACATAAGGAAAATAATTTTCAATGAACATTTTCTTAAATTAATCCCACTCCATGGAATTAACCATGTAGATATCTCTGAGATTCATTCTCATTGACCACCAATGGTCTTCTTCAACATAAAATTGATAATTTTAATGACTAAAAATTTTCTTATATAAAAACCCCTTAAACATGATTATATTTTAAATCCATTTCATCTATCATTCATCTGCAACTAGGTCATAAGAACCATTGAATGGAAGAGGGTGTTGGGTAATAAAATGTCTCATTATCACCATTTTCCTTTGTGGTAGTTATTGTTTTTATATTTAATGTTTTAAATATATGTTTATCACCTTAATAAAATGATCCATTAATGTCAGAAATAGTTCTATTGTAATTCCCACAATTTGAAATTGCAGATTCAGAAAGATATCATCCTCGTAGTTCCTTCCAACTTCTTTTTTATGGTTTCTTCTATGTAAAAACATTATGAAAAGACACATCATAGAAAAAGGAACATGTTAATCTTCAAATTATATATAATTTCAACATAATTATATGGTAAAAATAATTTTTGGTGTTTTATTAACATCATCCTACACTCAAATGTAATACAAACTATTCTATGATACTAACTATAAGGACTCGTCGCTAATGTTTTCTTAATCTAGTATATTCCATTAAAATTCACATCATTACATTCCCGTAGATATTTTCGATTTATATTTTTAGAATGTTACGACATAACTCAAACATATCATCCCACAAGCATATATATTGGGTACTACTAAAATATTACCTATTTCTTCGTTAATACAAAATTTATTAATATAAATATTTAATGGTCTACATTATATGTGTTCAAAAAATTCATCATATATTCCATTATTTTTTACCACACATAATCGGTATGGAAATATTTTTTAAGATGATGATGTGAAAAGAAATCTCTGAAAGGGATATAAAAAGAATGATATAAGTAGTTTTTACATAAATACTTGTAAACATAAGAAATCAATTTCACAAAGGCATAATTTTACCTAAATAACTATCACAAAGTTACATCGCCAAAACGTGAAATTTACAAAAAACAATGAAAAAATAATTAAAATATTTATGTAACATTATGAATTAATTATTTAATATCATATCCCTCTTTTCTAAATTATGATTTGTAACCCTCATGACTACCTTATGGTGTTACCATCAGAGTCACACTTAGAGTGACTATATGTCTGACCTCAAAATTAAACAAACAAAATGCATTTGAGAGATTTATAGGTACAAAAATTCAACATAAATAATTTCAAAGAACCATATCATAATCCTAAAACAATAATACATCAGTCATATAAATATTTCCCTTTTAAAAAACAATGAAATTAAAATATGATTATAAATAAAATTTTGTTACAAATATCTTCTATTAGAAGTCCGACTTAATAAAATGAATGGAATATGTGTATACACATTAAATACATGTAAAAAACATAATATAATCCATATTCATTCCACAAAAAATCTTAGTACCACGTAATCAATAAATAGAAGGTTAACTCAATGAATCGAAATTGGGTTAAGAATTCCATTACCATGGGGTTTTTTTATAAAATGTGTGTAAAATCATTGTATAATAATTAAATGAGTGTTATTAATATTTAAAAGAGACGTATATATTTTTATAACACATTATATGATCATTTAATTACAAAATTCTTCCAATTTATAACATTAATTTAATTATTTCTATTATTTTATGTGCATTAATTACATGGTTTCCATGGTCAGTTCATAATGGATTTTCATGTTAGAGGATAGAAAACCCCAACAAGTACAATGATATTGTATTAATATGTTTCCCTAATTTTAAATGATACCATAAATCATTTTCTTAATATAAGATGATAAATCATTAGATAATACATTAATGGTATGAATTATGATCATTTTCGTGGTTTTCAATAATAACAAAGTAGTTGTGTTATTCAATATAATATTATTTATATTTGTAAATTACATAAAATTAATAATGGCATATCCTAAAATTTAAAATAATTTTTATCCATTATAATGGATTTATAACAAGGATGTCAGGATCTAATGGATATTGAAAACACATTGTCCAAGATGTCAGCAAATCGACACATCATGAATAATGTTTTTGTTTTCCAAATAAAAGGAGATGAGGATATGTAAGATGATTAATATTTCTATAAAAATTATATAATTCAATTATATGTATTATTATGTATTTTTCTTGATTCTTGGACTAGGGGGAGTTATGTGAGTATATGAAATGAAAAATATTTTAAAAGAAATGTGAATAAAATGAAGGACAGTTTTTACCAAGGGAATTATCTTCCATGAGAACCTCTTTAAGGAAATTGGTTTAATAATTTTAGTGAGACCAGTAGGTCTTGGACGTTGTTATGTGGATTTTTATATGTGTTGGGAAGAAATTGTAAAATTATCAATGCTTTATAGGTGTGAAAAGATAAGGTGGTGAGGGGTGTTATATATAATCGATGATATGGGTCTTTTATGATTACTATATTCATTAGTTTATCAATTTGGAATATGATTATGACTAGATTGATAATAATAATAATAAATAATTATATAATGAAAGATATTTCAACATTTGGTCCTTAAATTATCTTTATATAATCTATGACTCAATAAGTCAAGTATTGAGGTTATATTATAAATTTTTTTATTTCTCTTTACAAAAAAAAATCCATGTTTTTTATAATATATATAATTAACTAAAATAATATTTTAAATTTTATAATTAAAAAAGTAACTTCATTTTTAGAAATATATTTTCCAAAATATTTTAAATTTTATCTTCTTACTAATATAATTATTTTTCAATAAAATACATGATTTATCACAATAATAAATTTAACAACACATTGAAAAATTAATTACAGTCCCATAAAATAAACTTATAATCTTAAGGAAAAAATTAATAATTCACCAATCTAATTTATGAAAATATATTTCCTTCTAAATAATTATATTAATTATAATATTATAATTAAATTATTTTGGATTACAAAATAAGTAAATTAATTTATAATTTTTTATAAAATATATTTAATTGTTAAATGATATAAATGTATCGTCCATTCAAATAAAAGATGGATAAATATAATTTATAATTTATTAGTTGAGGTTAACATTTCATTTTATTTATTACTATTCTTTATAGTCATATTACTATTCCTCAAGAAAAGTCACTATTCCATTAGTTTAATGTCCACAATTTCTATTAATCCCACTTATTCAATATTATTATTAATTAATTTTATTATTTATTTTAATAATTAAGTCAAATTATTAATTGAAAACCATGGTAGATACATTTACCCACCTTCTTGTAAACTGCCCATGATTTTTATTTAATTGTTAAACAACTGATGAAACTTTTCTATCAATGAGTTTTCATATTACCATGTAGTTTCATCAGAAATTTGGTTTCTGAACAAAACCATTAAAATGTGAATTATGTTATTTGTCAAAAACATACTCTTTATAATCATGAATATGAACTAGTTTCCCTTTTCAAGAATGTTTCAACTCTAACTGAACAAATTTTGAGATCAAATCAGTAGATGAATATTAAACATGCATTATCAAAATGAAAACATGAAAAACATTGTGTACCTGATATAAAATCAGATTCTAAGATACTAGGTAGAATAATGGACCACTTTTATCAAAGATTCATATGTTCCAGTGAACTATATACTTAGATTCCCCTTAAAAAAATACCAAACAATTTTCAATAGTATGATTCCAATATAAACATGATCACCTACCTCAAAATAAAAGGAATTCCACCTATTATCTAATCAACATTTCTTCCTACTCTGTGATATCCTCATGTGTTTTTTGATCAACTACACATTCTTAGCTACATACTCGATTAATTCAGGTTCCATCAACATATATTCCCAAACATCATCCAAAAATGATGGATATTTACACTACATCAAATGTAATACACCAAAAATTTCATCTTTATATTGAAATGAAAAAACATTATTATAAGAAAACTCAAATAAGAATGATTATAATTCCAAAATCCATATTAAAGAATTTTTCAATATCAAATAACATTAACTAATGAATGAATTGTTTGCTCAGTATATCAATCAATAAAAGGTTGAAAAGAAGTTCTTAAATTTAAGTATGATACCAATGACTTCTCACAGCCATTACAAAAAATATAATTTAAAATGGGAGATTTTATGTATTCAATGGATAGAGCAACCCCTTGTAACATTAAAATATAATTGATGTATAATAGATAATGTTTATCCAAATACATAGAATCTTGAATAAGAAGTAACTCTGCTTATTTATTCATTCGGTCAATAAAAAATCGAATAATATTTTTACATTGAGATGTCTATGGTAGTCCCACCATGAATTCCATGGATATATTTTACCATTTCCACTATAGAAATGGAAAATGATGAAATATCCCATTTGGTCATTGTCTCACTTCAATATCTTGTTGAAAAGTAAATAATTTCTTTATAAAATCTAAAATATATATTTTTTATTAAATCACAACATTAATACTCTTCAATCCCTCTATTCATTTTGGTAAAACTAGGATGTACTGAACAAACAGAACTACGAGCATCAATAAACAATTAATTCTTCTAATGGTAATCACAAGGCACAATGAATCACTACTCAGATCATAAAACAGAAACCTTATCAAAATTTAAATACTAAATCATAGCCTATTTTTTAAATTCTACATTATTCTCTAAATCATGGTTTTCCTTATGTTCTTTCATAATTATTCTTGAGAGGGATGAAAGGTCTGACACCTAATAGAAAAAAATTTAATTTCATACACAAATAACATCTGATGGAAAATTCATCAATTCATTAATAAATGATTCATGTTATAAACTTAACATGGTTAACTATACATGATGTTTTCTACTCATGAAATGTACCATGTTGTTTTATTTTCATAGATGGTAATTGATAATACAATTATAAATCATTATCAAATTAGGAAATATTATTTTGCCAATGATTAATTTCATTATATTAATTTATAATTAAGACTGTTATGTTACCTATATATTTTAAAGTTGGATCTGTAGAAATTATTTATTCAAATTTAGGTAGCCAAAACCACATTTGTTAATTAAAAATAATACATGGGTTGATTTAGCAAATCAGGTTTTAGTTTTCTTGAAGAATATGAAATTACCCGATCATTATTCATCAGAAAACAATGATAATCAATTTTAATGTAAGTGATTGTTTAGAATGGAATTAAAATATAACCAATTTAAATTTAAATAAATATTTTTAATAAATGTTCATGAATTTAATGGAAGTGTGTAGTTTCCCTTATTTTAGACTGTTAGTCTAAATTCCTGGGATGATATTTTTGAGATCTTGGGGGAACATTGGAATGACTATAGATAGAGGAGGGAAGATTTTGGAAGTTCTTCAATTTTTTTAGTTAAAGATAAATTGGAGCTTGGGTGGTGTTATAAAAGAATGAAATTTTCATTTCATTTTTATTTATCAAAATTAAGGTGTGTATTTTAAAAAATTAAATATCTAAATTTATAAACCATCTTAATATATTGGACCATGGTTTCTTCAAAATGTTTTTTCTTTTCATTATTTTATAATTCCATGTAATGAACATAATAAAATAATATACTTTCTAATTTTTTAGTGAGTCATTCTCATAAAAAAATTAATATAAAACCATAAAAATTATAAATTTTCTTAATGATTAATAATGGATTTATTCTATATATCAAATAAATTTGAAATAATATTGTTTTAAATTAAATTTATATTTTTTTTCATTGATACAAATTATCATATTTGTTAGATCACTTTTAGGTTTTTATGATGCCATAATACACCAAGTATATTTATATAGTATCCAATTATACCCGAAAATTGGAACACCATATATAAATAATGAAATTTAACTATGAATAATTTTAAAATTTTGATTCAAAAAATAATATTATTTTTATCTAAATAATTTTAATATTTTTTTGAATTTTCAGTTTCCATATTTTGAAATTAACAATAGAATTATAGATTTGTTAACTATAAAAAATTTTAAAACCTTATAATATTTATTTATGACATTATGAAACTTTTATGATGATTTATATATAATAAATATTATAAAATTGTATAATTTTAATAAAATATTAAAAAATTAGAATATCCATTAGTTCATAAAAATAAATCCCTCAATTAAGCTTGATTATTAAATAAATTACTAATTAAGTTGTATTGTATCAAAATTAAAAACATTTATAATGCTAAAATAATATGATGAAAATATAGAAATATTTTTATAATATATACATATATACATATATATATATAGAAATTAATATTTCATGATTCTGAATACATATCCCTTTAATAATCCAGAAAATTCCCTAAGTGTAAGGTGCAAAATGGTTCGATATTGATGGGACAATTTTAAGAAAATTGTTTGAGCTATGATATTGATGTTCTTGAACTTATCCCATTAATATTTTCTCTAATGCTTAATTTATTTGATCTCATCTTGGGAATGGCCAAGGGAAATTCACAAAAATTATATCTCCCTTGGAAGCACCGATAAATGAGACTCATAGGGTTCAATCATACTAATTGATGTCATCTCATCCATTTTCTATGTTATTTGCATTTCATAAAACACTATAAATATAATAATAATGTGATAACTTCTAAAATGATATATTATAAGCACTAATCATTCTTAAAAGAAAATATAATCTATCAAGATATAATAAAACTAAATAGGAGCATGTGTTTTTTTATAACCATAAAAAATTAATAGAATATAAAATAAATTTCAAGGTAAATATTATTTATAAATGTTTGGGTCATTAAAATGTCAAAAAAATGATTATTCTAAAAAATGGAAGACATCTTATATGGATAATGATTTTGAAAGATCACATAATTACTTCTTAAGAAACATTTCCATTCATTGTATGTAATTTTCATTAAACCATTTTTGAAATTATTTTCATATAATGAAATTTTTGTGACTTCATTTTAAACATTTATCAAGGAAAATACATTACTTACATTGAAAAAATCTTTTTAAAACATAAATAGTTAGGAAATCCAATTTCTTCTAAAATAAATATTTGAAAATATAATGTAATATTGAAAATAATTATGAAAACAAATTTCCATTACAACACCCTAAAAAAATTAATAAAGTAATGAAAACATTTCGAAAACAATATTATTTTAAAATAAATTGAAAAAAATGATTCAAAAAATTTTGAAGACAATATTTTATTAAAACATAAAAAATTATCATAAAAACTTTTTGAGATCAATTTTAGTTCAAAACATATAAAATATGATTCCAAACATTTTTAAAGACTTTTATAACAGTATTCTTCTTTAAATCCATTTTAGAAATATTTGAATAAGAATTAGGTCAATATTATGTCATATCTAGTGATTATATAGTCTGGTATAATTGGAGTATCAAAGTCTGTTGGTCCACATATACATGGATGATGATATTGGAATAAGAATTATATCATCATTATATTATATCTATTGATTATCTAATAGGGTTTAATTAGAGTGTCAAGGTTTATTGGAGTCTATTATTTACACATTCCATAACTTTATGATACCCAATTAATTTAAGGATTAAATACTTTTAAAACACTCTTATAAGTACTTAGTTAGTCATGGTTTGGATCCAAGGTACTTGGTCAATAATGGAGAATTATCAATGCATTATTTTTTCATGATAATGAAAATATCCTTATTTGATCATTAATTTTATGAACTATATTTCCTAAATTAAATTTCATATAAATCAATAGAATCAAATATTGGTTTCTGAAAATTTAAATACATTTTGGGTGACATATAAAAATGGATAATGTTAAATGAAATCCTAATATTCTCCATTTTTTTGTATTAGTAAACATTAAGTCAACACCATTGCATTTTTTTATATTAAATAATAGAATACAATCTAATTTTTATTTATTAAATAATCAACTTCTTTATAATTTCCCATTATATATACAAATGGACATATTCATTTTTCCTTGTGTATCCATGGTATAAGGATATTGTGGATATGTGTTCATCATTTATTCCCTTATATCTTTCTTCATTGTAAATGATCTTACAAATATACATATAATAAGACATATAACTCCATAATTATAATTTTTTAATTCTAATAATTTTAAAAATATTATAGTTTCATCCTTCTATTTAATCTCTTCATCGTCCCATAAAGAATCTATTTACTATACAAAATGGATTTCGAAAAAATTATAGTGTACAGAAACTTTTGTATAGTCTTTAGATGATCAATATTCACAATGGCATGTGATAATGATTATTTGGGTGTTTCCATTATTTTCAAAAATTAAATGAGTCTATTTATATTAATATTATTATTTATTTATACAATAATATTAATAATAGGAAAAATAAAATATGAATGTAATTATTAGCCGATTGATAAAAATATAATTCACATCTCTTTTATAACCTATTAGAGTTAGGGTTTTGGATTTATGATCATTTGTGTCACGACCCGTCCTCGGGGCCCGTGCCGTGACTACCCCAAGCCCGCCTTCCATAGGCCAGGGGCTGGCGACTAGCACCAAGGCGTAAAATCCCAGTAAACAGGGAAGGCATTGCCTTTGTAAGTAACAACCACACAGAGTCAGCAAGCGGAAAGTAAAGTGCAGAAAAGTAAAGGGGGCCGGAAATACAAGCCCAACTGTAAAGTACAACTGAAAAGTAAAGTACAGTAACTGTAGAAAAGACGGCGGCCTCGTGTCGTCCACTGGCAATCCCACCTGAAGGGTGGGTACAGATATCCTCCAGGCTCCTCGGGTCCCACGTCCGCTCCGAGCACGTCCCGCCCAGTGGTCCACCTCCAGGTACCGTCCTGCTCCACGCCCCAACCGTGATCAGCGCTGTCCGTCGTCTGCAACCAACACAACAAGGTGCGGGCATAGCCCGTGCAGGGGTGAGTACAACTACTCAGTAAGGACCCCGAGACCCCCGAAGGTCTCCCGAAATCCACAAAGGATATAGCACAAAAGAAAGATGCAATCACGAAGTAACATCTGACTCGACTTAGGTATATGCCCATACACATACCTAAGTCCCCAATTCTAGCTCTGCTCATGAGCTCAAGAACAACTCAATCCACAAAGGAAGCAAGACTCAAATCCACAAGGAGAGTAACAGTAAATCCACATAGGATAGTTCAACACAATCCACAAAGGAGAGTAACAGTAAATCCACATAGGATAGTTCAACACAATCCACAAAGGAGAGTAACAGTAAATCCACATAGGATAGTTCAACACAATCCACAAAGGAGAGTAACATAAGATTCAGCTCAACCAGGATTTTCATTATCGAAACCGTAAATGTTGAAGAGCCCCATCTCTGAAGTGTACAGTGGTCCTGTCACGACTCCGAGGTACTGCTCACTAACCTAAGACTGCTGAAGTACTCCTCCTGTCGAGTACCGCGGGTCTGCTGCCAACTACCGGGCGCTCCGTCCGCTGAGGGTCTGCTGCCAAATACCGGGCGCTCACCCAGATAGCCTACTGAGGTACTCCTCCTGTCGAGTACCGCGGGTTTGCCGCCAACTACCAGGCGCTCCGTCCGCCGTGGGTCTGCTGCCAACTACTGGGCGCTCCGTCCACTGGGCTAGTCGACTCACTCCAAGTCGAGTCGGTCAAGCAGTCGTCAGGTCTCAGTCATCTACACGGTCTCCGTACTCCGCACGCACGTCTCCACCGTCGCGGGTCTGTCGCTACAACCAAGCGCACACACTCCGTAGAGTATCGCGGGTCTGCCGCTACAACCAAGTGCTCCACCGCCAAGGGTCTGTTGCTGCATCCAAGCGCACCACCACTGTCAAGTACCACGGGTCCGCCGCTACACCCAAGCGCTCCACCGCTCAAGGTAAAAAGAAGATTCAGCTCACACAGGTTCGGTAGCACTATTCCACGTAGGATCGCTGAGTGCAGTAGTCGACGCAGTCCACGGAGGATCTCTGCACAGTCGTCGCCGCAGTCCACGAAGGATCTCTGCTCTGCCGTCGTCGCAGTCCACGGAGGATCTCTGCTCTGCCGTCGTCGCAGTCCACGGAGGATCTCTGCTCTGCCGTCGAAGTCACAGCCAGCACTAGGGTTCCCGCACATAGCGAGCTCGTTAGGAGGGTCCGCTCCACGAGCCGAGAGGCTGATACATCAACTGACACGTAGTCCGAAGTTGATGTATCCAAAAGTTCCGTATCGACAACAGGATCTCAACGCAACAGACGGCGCGTCAATCGGACGCACGGTCTGAGAGTTATTGGCATTTTCGTCCCAGGGGCCCGGTTGGTTTTTAGGGCAAAACCAACCCGACCGTACTCCGCCTGTGTCCGATCCTCGGGCGGGGTATGCCAAAAGTTCCGTCTCACTTAGAGGAAACTACCACAGCTGACGGTACGTCGATCGGACGTCCGTAGCTCAAGTTATGAGCGTTTCCGCTCCGAGGGCCCGGTTGGTTTCGTGTACGAACCAACCCGGCCGAACCCAAAGTCTTCCGAAACCTTGAGTGTAATATACCGAAACGACCGTCTCGATCCAAGGATCGCGTAGCCGCTGACGGTTCGTCAATCGGAGGTCCCTGGCCCAAGATATGGGCGAAAGACCGAAGAAGGCCCGAAACGGGGGTTCTGGGCCCGGGGCGACCCGGCCCGAACCCCACCCCTTGGGTCGGCCGAACCGGGTCGGCCCGAACCGGCTCGGCCGGGTCCGGTCCGGCCTGGGCGCGGCCCGGCCGACCGGACCGGCCGGCTCGGCTTCGGCCGAGCGGTCGAGCAGGCCGCCGCCGCGGGTTTGACCCGCGGCATTTGGAGAAACGCGGCCCCCGCGGGGGGCCGCCTGTCACGCGGACGCGGCCGGGCCGCCGCGTCCGTTCCCGGTTCTGCGCGGCCGCGGAACCAGCCGCCGCCGCCGCGGCTTCAGCCGCGGCGGGAGATCTTTACGGCGGCGCGCCGGGCGCCGCCGCCTCCTTCCGCGGGCCGCCGGAGTTGCTCCGGTGGCCCGTTTTGCCTCCCGTCTGCGCCATTGTTCCTCCCGGGACGTGTCCTCCACTGCGGAATCAACAAATGGCCCTTGCGTCGTGCTTTTGCCGTCGCCCGCCAAATCCGCACAAAAAGGAAGATCGGCGGAGGGTTGCCGGGTCTTGTTCGTTAGACCCGCTCCCTCCGCGTTAATCATAAACAACGGGAGAAAAGAATAAGATGATCAACACATGATCCAACAATTTTATTTAAAGATAAAATTGTTCGCTTGAAACCGGCTTTTTAAATTTTCAAGAACGTTCACGAGAAAATTTAAAAGGGGTAACTTTTCCAAAATAAATCCCTACCTCGAAGTCGTCGTCGGACGAGAGGTCGTCGCGGAATCGCTCGTCGCGGAAGAAGGAGATCGTCGCGTCGTCGCGGTATCCGGCGTCGCGTCGCCAATCTCCGGATCAAGAACAAACGGATTTAATTAATTAAATCCGTTGTTATTGAAATTAAGAAGGGAGAATTTAGAAGTTTCGATTCTCACCTTTAACCGCTGATCGCAGGTTCGCCTCGGAAGAAGAGGCACCGAAGAAGAAGAAGGTCGCGGAAAAGCTGTTGACGTCGCGGATCGTGCGTCGTCGGATTCCGGTTCCGGCGTTCTTCGCGTTCTTCGCGTTCTTCGCGTTTTTCGCGTTCTTCGCGGAGAGGGTGGAGGAACGAAGATTCTCTCAAATCCTTTCCAAGGATTTTTAGGTTGGTCTTATTTTATAAACATGCCAACACGAAACCGGTTAAGAAACGATCCATCAATTCGAAAGAAACGACCCATTTAATTCACGAAGAACCAGTCCATTTAATTTACGAAATAAACCGCCCAATTAAATGGTCTGTTAAGAATTAAAGAAAACGCGTCGGTTGACTTTTCAGTTACTTTGACGGGTTTTCGCGGGTGCGTTACTTAGCGAAAGAAACGGCGGGGCTCGTGCGGGTCCCACCGCACAAATATCCTACCAAGGGGTAGGATATTTCTGGATAGCATCCTATCCAGTTCAACTCAGTTCAAGCCGCCTTTAAGTGACTTTAAGTGGCTTCCAAGCAGTTTAAGTGAAATAAAATAAAGTTGTCGCACAACTTTATTTTATTCTGACTTAAAGCCGCAAAATTTAAAAACCACGTCTTGAGCAAACGCAACTCCGGAAGAGGCGTTTCTAAGCAAATACCGGCGCTGCGATTTCATCGGTGCCCTCAGAATTCGATTCCGGGCACCGGTTCAAAAGATAGAAAAACCCGCTCGTCCGTTCACTGAACGTACCCAAGCCAAACTTCAGAAATTGATTCCGGGCACACCGGGCCTCGGAATCAGGTGCCGTCTAAAGCTGCGCTCTTGTAAAATTCCAAAGAAAATTAAGAAAAAAATTTCCTTGAAATTTGCGGGTCTTTACATTACTCCCACCTCAGGGCTTTACGTCCCCGTAAAGATACATCAAAAACTAGGGGAACAAATGGGGGTACTGAGCACGCATCTGAGCCTCCCGCTCCCAAGTGCTCTCCTGGAGGTTCCCGTGCTGCCATCTGACGCGCACAAGAGGAATCGACCGCCCACGTAGGACCCGCTCCTGTCGATCATCGATCTCCACTGGGACCTCCGCAAAAGTCGCCCCATCGTCCACGTCCAGCTCCCCAAAGTCGATGATGTGCGTCGGGTCGTGCACGTATCTCCTCAGCTGAGACACGTGAACGACATCCTGCACCCGGTGCAACTGAGGTGGTAGAGCCAGGCGATAAGCCACCTCTCCTATCCTGCTGAGGACCTGGAAAGGCCCATCGAACTTCGGAGATAACCTGCCGCCTCGGCCACATCTCCGAAACCTCATCAGGTTGAGACCGTATAAGAACGTGTTCGTCCCCCTCGAATTCAAGAGGTTTCCCTTTTTAGGTTAGAACTGAAACTCAAAACTCCTGCTGCCACAAGGGTAGGGTTGACCAACTCAAGAGTGATCGGCCACACCCTCTTATGCCTGAGTTTAACATGTGCTGCCCAGGGTTTCCTTTTCGCCGACCAAGGAAAACCCATTCCCACGTTTGCCTAAAACAGTCAACCGGGGTATGATTTGTGAATCATACCCAGATCAAAGTCGTAAGGCCTCTACGCTGCCACCAAGAGATTCCAACCGAAACTCTCGCCTCGAGGTCAAATCACACCGTCGGCGTAAGTGTGATTATCGAGTCTCCTCCCAAAGGTATCTCCAGACGTGAGGGTCAAGTCTACGGCTTACCCGGAACCTCTAGGTCTGGGACATGATTCGTGGAAGGGTTGAATGATCGGTTCCTATGTCTATAGATATGGCAGCTCGTAGTAGACATAATTCGTACCCCGAATCATTCTTAGAGTTCATGGGTCACACTCCTTGACCGCAATGCAGCTACTCTCCTCCCCAGCCCTCCTGCTCCCTGAGCCTGGCGGGGACTACTAAGTCGGGTGGTCGTAACATGTCGAAATGTACACCACCACATGTTGCTCTCTATGCTCCGCTTCCACGTCTGCTACCCTGCAGATTCATCTGTCCTTAGCACTTCCTCCTCCTGAAACATTTTACACGCCCGAGTCTCTGAGACTGGCGCTAGTTTCCTGCCTTTCACTGCTAACGTTCACAACCACAAAGGTTCTCTCTAGCATCCTAGCATAGGTAGAAATGCATAGAGGAAAAGTAATGGTTCGGATTTCCCTTAGACATACTTCGCTCAGAAGTTCGAGTCTAAGGAACTGATCACAACGTAACCAACGAGTACTACGATTGATTGGTAAGCCACGATGAGTGCTCTGCTTCCGACATGTCGTACTGTTGAAGCTGTATTAGCTCCAGAAAACTCACAACCACCTCCTCAAGCCAGTCCTCAGCCGCCTACGAGTCAGGCTCACCTCGAAACTTGAGGGATATCTGGTGCTAAAACATATGTAAGGCACTAAGCCTGTGATTCTCTGCTACCGGTACCGCCGGTAGTGTCTACTGACCAACAGGTAGTGACATAGCTGGCGCACTACCCGTAGGTACTATCCCAGGTATCGGTTCGCGTACCGAAGCCTCATTACTATAAGAACCAACCTCATGGTCACTCACTGGAAACAACAGAAGCTAAGATCATCATCCGCTTTACTAGTATCCAAGCTAGGCGTAGAACTCTAGCAACCGCCTCCATCCAGTCCACTGCTGCCTGGGAAATCTGTCTCGCCTCGTATCCTCAGAGGCCTCTACTGCTGGAACTCGTGCATCGCGCTCTGCTAGCGTGCACTGTCAGCTAGTGGCATCCTCTGCCTAACGGGTGGTGGTGCTGCTGGTACACCACCCGAAGGTGCCAACACTGAAAAAGGGCCCTGCACCGGAGTCTCGCTGCTCGGTGGGCCATCATCGAGAACTCTCTCGGAACTCCAGCTAACTATCTGCATGGTGACATCCTGAACAGTTGTGTCACGGTCAACGATTTATACCTGGTGAGCTGACCTGGTTTGAGCTGACTTTAAACCTTTTGGGAAACACACACGCAATCAGTGTTTTCGTGCATTAAGTTGGAAATCAGAAGTCAGGGTCCTGGTGTACGGATACGTCGGCCGCCGCACCAACACTGGGCTCCCTGAACTGATAACCACACTCAATACACTAAACACTATTGCTTCACATAGAAAGAAAGGACGATCAGAGTCCGCGGTAGAACCGACCACCTTTGATACCAATTTGTCACGACCCGTCCTCGGGGCCCGTGCCGTGACTACCCCAAGCCCGCCTTCCATAGGCCAGGGGCTGGCGACTAGCACCAAGGCGTAAAATCCCAGTAAACAGGGAAGGCATTGCCTTTGTAAGTAACAACCACACAGAGTCAGCAAGCGGAAAGTAAAGTGCAGAAAAGTAAAGTGGGCCGGAAATACAAGCCCAACTGTAAAGTACAACTGAAAAGTAAAGTACAGTAACTGTAGAAAAGACGGCGGCCTCGTGTCGTCCACTGGCAATCCCACCTGAAGGGTGGGTACAGATAGCCTCCAGGCTCCTCGGGTCCCACGTCCGCTCTGAGCACGTCCCGCCCAGTGGTCCACCTCCAGGTACCGTCCTGCTCCACGCCCCAACCGTGATCAGCGCTGTCCGTCGTCTGCAACCAACACAACAAGGTGCGGGCATAGCCCGTGCAGGGGTGAGTACAACTACTCAGTAAGGACCCCGAGACCCCCGAAGGTCTCCCGAAATCCACAAAGGATATAGCACAAAAGAAAGATGCAATCACGAAGTAACATCTGACTCGACTTAGGTATATGCCCATACACATACCTAAGTCCCCAATTCTAGCTCTGCTCACGAGCTCAAGAACAACTCAATCCACAAAGGAAGCAAGACTCAAATCCACAAGGAGAGTAACAGTAAATACACATAGGATAGTTCAACACAATCCACAAAGGAGAGTAACAGTAAATCCACATAGGATAGTTCAACACAATCCACAAAGGAGAGTAACAGTAAATCCACATAGGATAGTTCAACACAATCCACAAAGGAGAGTAACATAAGATTCAGCTCAACCAGGATTTTCATTATCGAAACCGTAAATGTTGAAGAGCCCCATCTCTGAAGTGTACAGTGGTCCTGTCACGACTCCGAGGTACTGCTCACTAACCTAAGACTGCTGAAGTACTCCTCCTGTCGAGTACCGCGGGTCTGCTGCCAACTACCGGGCGCTCCGTCCGCTGAGGGTCTGCTGCCAAATACTGGGCGCTCACCCAGATAGCCTACTGAGGTACTCCTCCTGTCGAGTACCGCGGGTTTGCCGCCAACTACCAGGCGCTCCGTCCGCCGTGGGTCTGCTGCCAACTACTGGGCGCTCCGTCCACTGGGCTAGTCGACTCACTCCAAGTCGAGTCGGTCATGCAGTCGTCAGGTCTCAGTCATCTACACGGTCTCCGTACTCCGCACGCACGTCCCCACCGTCGCGGGTCTGTCGCTACAACCAAGCGCACACACTCCGTAGAGTATCGCGGGTCTGCCGCTACAACCAAGCGCTCCACCGCCAAGGGTCTGTTGCTGCATCCAAGCGCACCACCACTGTCAAGTACCACGGGTCCGCCGCTACACCCAAGCGCTCCACCGCTCAAGGTAAAAAGAAGATTCAGCTCACACAGGTTCGGTAGCACTGTTCCACGTAGGATCGCTGAGTGCAGTAGTCGACGCAGTCCACGGAGGATCTCTGCACAGTCGTCGCCGCAGTCCACGAAGGATCTCTGCTCTGCCGTCGTCGCAGTCCACGGAGGATCTCTGCTCTGCCGTCGTCGCAGTCCACGGAGGATCTCTGCTCTGCCGTCGAAGTCACAGCCAGCACTAGGGTTCCCGCACATAGCGAGCTCGTTAGGAGGGTCCGCTCCACGAGCCGAGAGGCTGATACATCAACTGACACGTAGTCCGAAGTTGATGTATCCAAAAGTTCCGTATCGACAACAGGATCTCAACGCAACAGAGGGCGCGTCAATCGGACGCACGGTCTGAGAGTTATTGGCATTTTCGTCCCAGGGGCCCGGTTGGTTTTTAGGGCAAAACCAACCCGACCGTACTCCGCCTGTGTCCGATCCTCGGGCGGGGTATGCCAAAAGTTCCGTCTCACTTAGAGGAAACTACCACAGCTGACGGTACGTCGATCGGACGTCCATAGCTCAAGTTATGAGCGTTTCCGCTCCGAGGGCCCGGTTGGTTTCGTGTACGAACCAACCCGGCCGAACCCAAAGTCTTCCGAAACCTTGAGTGTAATATACCGAAACGACCGTCTCGATCCAAGGATCGCGTATCCGCTGACGGTTCGTCAATCGGAGGTCCCTGGCCCAAGATATGGGCGAAAGACCGAAGAAGGCCCGAAACGGGGGTTCTGGGCCCGGGGCGACCCGGCCCGAACCCCCTCCTTGGGTCGGCAGAACCGGGTCGGCACGACCCGGGTCGGCCCGAACCGGCCCGAACCGGCTCGGCTGGGTCCGGTCCGGCCTGGGCGCGGCCCGGCCGACCGGACCGGCCGGCTCGGCTTCGGCCGAGCGGTCGAGCAGGCCGCCACCGCGGGTTTGACCCGCGGCATTTGGAGAAACGCGGCCCCCGCGGGGGGCCGCCTGTCACGCGGACGCGGCCGGGCCGCCGCGTCCGTTCCCGGTTCTGCGCGGCCGCGGAACCGGCCGCCGCCGCCGCGGCTTCAGCCGCGGCGGGAGATCTCCACGGCGGCGCGCCGGGCGCTGCCGCCTCCGGTTGCCGGCGCCGCCGCGCCGGCGACCCGCGCCGCCGCCTCCTTCCGCGGGCCGCCGGAGTTGCTCCGGTGGCCCGTTTTGCCTCCCGTCTGCGCCATTGTTCCTCCCGGGACGTGTCCTCCACTGCGGAATCAACAAATGGCCCTTGCGTCGTGCTTTTGCCGTCGCCCGCCAAATCCACACAAAAAGGAAGATCGGCGGAGGGTTGCCGGGTCTTGTTCGTTAGACCCGCTCCCTCCGCGTTAATCATAAACAACGGGAGAAAAGAATAAGATGATCAACACATGATCCAAAAATTTTATTTAAAGATAAAATTGTTCGCTTGAAACCGGCTTTTTAAATTTTCAAGAACGTTCACGAGAAAATTTAAAAGGGGTACCTTTTCCAAAATAAATCCCTACCTCGAAGTCGTCGTCGGACGAGAGGTCGTCGCGGAATCGCTCGTCGCGGAAGAAGGAGATCGTCGCGTCGTCGCGGTATCCGGCGTCGCGTCGCCAATCTCCGGATCAAGAACAAACGGATTTAATTAATTAAATCCGTTGTTATTGAAATTAAGAAGGGAGAATTTAGAAGTTTCGATTCGCACCTTTAACCGCCGATCGCAGGTTCGCCGCGGAAGAAGAGGCACCGAAGAAGAAGAAGGTCGCGGAAAAGCTGTTGACGTCGCGGATCGTGCGTCGTCGGATTCCGGTTCCGGCGTTCTTCGCGTTCTTCGCGTTCTTCGCGTTCTTCGCGGAGAGGGTGGAGGAACGAAGATTCTCTCAAATCCTTTCCAAGGATTTTTAGGTTGGTCTTATTTTATAAACATGCCAACACGAAACCGGTTAAGAAACGATCCATCAATTCGAAAGAAACGACCCATTTAATTCACGAAGAACCAGTCCATTTAATTTACGAAATAAACCGCCCAATTAAATGGTCTGTTAAGAATTAAAGAAAACGCGTCGGTTGACTTTTCAGTTACTTTGACGGGTTTTCGCGGGTGCGTTACTTAGCGAAAGAAACGGCGGGGCTCGTGCGGGTCCCACCGCACAAATATCCTACCAAGGGGTAGGATATTTCTGGATAGCATCCTATCCAGTTCAACTCAGTTCAAGCCGCCTTTAAGTGACTTTAAGTGGCTTCCAAGCAGTTTAAGTGAAATAAAATAAAGTTGTCGCACAACTTTATTTTATTCTGACTTAAAGCCGCAAAATTTAAAAACCACGTCTTGAGCAAACGCAACTCCGGAAGAGGCGTTTCTAAGCAAATACCGGCGCTGCGATTTCATCGGTGCCCTCAGAATTCGATTCCGGGCACCGGTTCAAAAGATAGAAAAACCCGCTCGTCCGTTCACTGAACGTACCCGAGCCAAACTTCGGAAATTGATTCCGGGCACACCGGGCCTCGGAATCAGGTGTCGTCTAAAGCTGCGCTCTTGTAAAATTCCAAAGAAAATTAAGAAAAAAATTTCCTTGAAATTTACGGGTCTTTACAATTTGTAGAATCAACATTATGCACCAGTAGAAAAACATGCCAATTAGATGGTATACACTGTAAAATCACATTTTATGTCATGATTGTTTTATGAAATAAATACATTAGAAGGTCAAACAACATAGTAAACATACAGTTTGGACTGATCAACCTTGATGGTTTCACAAATTTCATCAACACAACCTATGTAGTTACAATATTTGGATAATAATAAATCTTTTATGGTGGAACATGTGTGGTTCCTTAAGAACAAGAATTATATTAAACATAAAATTCATCAACTTGCATAAAATACAAGGAATCAGCCAATTAATTTATTTAATTTTAGTGAACATAATGCTTTATTATTTTTTTATTTCATCCAATGTCCCACCCATTCCAATAAAAAAGAACATGTTCTAGCATAGATTCTTGAATATCACATGATTCATAGAAATGAAAGTATGAGATCAATGGAGTGTTTGTGAACTCAGAAAACTCTGATGCTCAGTGACATCTAAGGATTCATCAACTCATTTATATCCTTTGATGATATATTTTTTTTAAATCAGTGCGATAAGTGGATAAACACAATTATTAAACATGAAACCATTGTCAGATGTGTGGAGGTTTTCTGATATTTGATCAAAAAATATTTAAGGGTGATCATGAGTTGGATGATGCTACCACTCTAAATAGAGGGATCTCGTATTCCTTGAATAAAAGTGTATTAGGAGTCCAAATAAGGGTTATGTGATGTGTTTAGTGAGGGAAGGGATCTTGCAGTCATTATGGTGATGAGATAATCCATCACATAATCGATCAAGAATAAGGATAAGGAACCAAATGTAATATCCCATGATAGAATGTGCAAATGTGATGCATTAATGTTCTGTTAAAGATAAAACTATTATATTACATATATATATACGACCATGTCAAACTAGAATTAGGCTCATATCATGGTCACAAGTTTTCAAAGATATACTTTTAATTATTGAATACCATCTTATGTGTGAAATTTTCAATAAAACTCAAAATATGGATATGATAGTGGCATGGAGATATTATTAGATAAAAAATGAAAGATAACCATAAATATAACTCAATAACAAATGCACTATATCAATCTAATTGATGTCCACACAAAACAAATTAAATATTAATTTTCACATGAAAATATCTATTATATATGTTAGATAATCATTTAAAGAGAATGTATTTTCACAGTAGGGTTTTGGAGGACAAAGAAGTGAGGTCTATGAAAATCAAAAGCACCTGACACTGTTTATGTGATCATGTAATGATATTAATGTCATTTGACTCCCTCATGGAAACCATAAACAGTGACAAACTATCAAGTTTCTTGGGATTCATTTGAAATATTGCAACATGAATCCTTACACCCATGTTCAATAATAACATAGAGTGACGTGATCCTATAATTATGAAACCTTCATGTGAACTATCGTGTACAAATCATCTTATTCCTTAAACATGCACCCATTATAATGTGAATCCTATACATCCATATGATAAATAGCCCTTGACATAAAAACCATTAGACATGTTTTATTAAAAAAACCATAGACTTGAAACGCATACAATTTGTTTATTAATGAAAATATGTTGATTAGGAGGACATCCACACAGATATAGTATATAAGAGTTGGATAGTCCCATTTTATTATGTTATACCCCCATATGTTTTTGATAATATGATGCACATCACTATATAGAATGATACATTGAGCATCATGCAATGCCCAATTGGATCGAAAAACAAATGGGGTGACTTTCCAGCACAAACATTTCATGCCATCATGCGATAAACATTGTTCATATGACACATCATTCATAAGATGAATGAAAATACAATTTAATGTTGTCACACCGTCATGAGATTCCTCATTGATCGCACAAAATTCCAAAAGACAAGAAGTTTGACCTTTATGATTTTGATCACATTACATTTAGTGATAATGAATTGGTCACCAGACACACCATGAATAAGTCAATAAAACCCCCTAAATACTCTTATATTCCATAATATGATATAATATTGATCACAAAAAACACTATATAAAATTTCAAGTTACCACCCATGAAATATTTCACATTCCATCATGAGATTCATCATTAATCAAATTAATCACCATAGAAAAGTGAATAAACCAGAAATAATAATAACTAAAAATCATCATGGGATCCAATATTGACCAAGAGATTACCTGATAGACATCCAAATATAAAAATTTCATGATATGGGAAAATAGAAGATAAATTACAAGAAAAATGTAAGATACATGTGAAATGGAGTTGTGTTTTTTTCGTGAGAAATGATTATGCAACCCATGAGTCAATTTCATTGATAATGTAAGATCCCTATTGGAATGTGGTAAATTATATGTGAATTTTTTTGGGTATTTTACCTTTATAATTTTAATGATCACATACATTAATATTTTATCATGTTATTCATTGATAAAAACTCATGGGCCAAGAACCATCTTCACTGTATAATAAAAGATAAAATGGTGGTACCATTATCATAAGTATATTTATGTTGTTTTTTTTTTGAGAAATACCTATCACAAGACAAATTAGTCTCATGAATGGTACCAAAATAGAGAATCTTGATCATAAAAAATCCTCTTTGGTAGGTGTTGTTATTTTATAAAGACCCCCATTTGTGTTGGTAAGATCATAAAAATTCCCATTAACATTTCTATTTGATTATGTGAAACAACATTGGAATGAAATGGATCAATTAAATATTTTTCATGATTTCGTGATATTGGGGGTAATTTTTAAAATAAAACATAATGTTGATTCCAATTCATGGCCTACTTAATTTTCATATCAAATGCATGATACTCCACCGGCACATTTTAATATCATCAATTTTCCCCAATGAAAGAGGCTTATACTTGGGATGTAGAGTGCCAAAAATACCCCACCCAATATAAAAAACATAAACTCATGAGAGAGAAAATATATAGAGAACATATCTAAGAGGAAATCCACACAATTTCAATGTTCATTCACATGGTAAACAAAGGGACTGAAAGAAGGGATTTTGAAACAACTATAGAAACATCAGATGATTACCCTATTGATCACGTGAGGAATTTTGGTGAACTATAAAAATTATATATAAGATATTCAATAAAGAGAGAGGGTTACATGATTTCTCAATTGGAAAATACCCAATGAACATTGAAAAATTAATGTGATAAAGTTTCAAACATAATGTTGCCTTAACTGAATATTTATACACATATTTTCATACAACAAGATCATGCACTATGTGTGAACTGCTAATTTTTTACGAGAAAACACCCAGAAATGTTATCCAAACTATGAGAGAACAACCAAGAATGTAATCCAAGTCATGTGAAGTCCTCCAAATATGTCATACAAGTGAAATAAATAATTGGGAAATATCTTCTAACCTGCATGATGTCCTAAAAAAATTTCTCAAGATCATGTGACATGAATCCAACATGTCATATTTGATTTTGCGACTCCCTTGGATTTTTTTACACCAATCATATAAAGTGTACCTGGATATTCCATATAGATAACATAAAACTACACAGATATGTGCACCAGTCAACCATGACCTTTGCGGAATACATCCTTAGACGTATCAGGTAAACAAGTATGACATGTCTAGTATACAATCATTAAATTTTACACATAAACATATGACATGTTACATGAACACTCATGAAATGTTAGGAAAAATATCTAGATATTATAGGAATACATATGGGACTTTTTAGGAACAACCTATGGAAATACTATGAGGACCACCAACTAGTTAATAGAATTTCCCAGTAGGAGTACATATTTATGAATCTTCAATCTATGGGGACCCCAAACCATTAGTCTAGGGTCAATCATTCCCTTTGGATTTTAGAAGTATCCATAATGGGTTATGATGGGATACACATACAATCCTATGGAATTAAAATATCCCCATTCTATCTAAAAAGGTTATTTTAGCCACCAATGGGCGAAACACCTTATCCATTACAGGTCATGGGTTGGATTACTTCCATGGGAATGTAAACGGGTGAGTGTACCACCATTTCTAAGACACTATAACCCATGGGTCCCAAATTATCCGATGTATTTAAAATTCTCCCATAACTATCAGTGGATTGAAAGTCTAATCGATCACAATTGAATATGATATATATTATTAGCAGGATATATAACACTACATAATAAAAGATAATGCAATTTTATTGAACATCATATTACAAATGTTCTTGGGAATAAGTCACATATCTATAAGTAATAAATATTATCAGATTCAATCCATTCTGTCTCACACCATGCATGAATCACATAGTCTTATTGATTTTCAATGATCATGTAACTAGTGATATAAAACACCATCATACAGGGAAACCAAATTGTGTAATACATGTTTATTAACATGATACAACTTCCCCAAAAATGGAATCAACCTGACTGTATGATCCGAATATATTCACATATTATTAGTTCATAGAGAAATAACCCTTACATGAATTAATTATTTATAAAAATCCATACAATTATTGTTGGAAGACAAAACTAGAATAAAAAAAATTATTTCCATAAGCATCCTATGTAGGAATCATTCTTAAGGATAAATATCTATACCCAATTACTATGTGAATTTATAAATTTCAATTCTAAAAGTCATCAAATTGAACAGATTGGACATAATTGAAATAGGTGGGTTTTAAGTATGGGTATAAATAAATTAAATAGGATTCCTCAAATTATGTTAAATCATATTCTTAAATATCCAACAAGATACCAAGATAGTACTGATCACAACATTTCTTAGTTTTATGGATTCAAAATATATGCAACTACATATTGCTAAGATATTATTTCAAACTGACAGGGAACCATTGATATTTAATGACGATCTCATAAATACAACCCTTAAAGGATGATAAGGAGTAAAAACCATCTAATTTTATAAGGGTAACCAATATATTATTGGTATTTGGATGAGATTCATGAGAAAATATAAAATCTATAAAAGAGGCTCATAGTATACAATAATTCCCTCCCGCTGAATGTTGTGAATAGCCCAACCAAATAATCTATAATTCAATGTTAGTTCCAAAGTGATTTTTTATTGAATCCAAAAATGACTACATTACATTAGAATATTTAAACTTACCTTTTTTTATGTGGGACCCATTGAGAGTTTAAATGACAGACAAAAATTGTAAACCTGATTGTAATGGTTATATAACTATCCTACAGCATCCCCAAACCAATCATTGAACGCGATATTCAAACAAGAAAAATTGGTGATTCAAATATGTTTGAATGCCAGGATATAATAAATGAAACATCAAAATCATTATGCATCATCTTTCATAATGACATGGAACTATATGATTCTAAAACAAATAACAATGGTAAACCGATTGTAATTATATCTAATAATAAAAGAGATTGGTTTTCCATGCAATATAAAATTATTGTGCATCTCATATGAATCAAAAAATTATACAACAGTACTATTATTGAATAATAAAATTTAACTAGGGTTCCCATGAATTCATTTTTTATTTTTAAGAAAACTACATGATAGAAAAAAAAATCCAAACAAGACACTTAATGTGAAACGTTATTATCCACACATAACTGGTTGAGAATGCTCAATACTAGTGATAATTCACTTTTAGGTATCCTTGTTCTGGGTTTTATTTATTCATATAAATAAACCCGAGTAACCTAACATAATATCATGTATTCAGCAGTTTAATTCTAAATATCATGAACATTAAAAACAAGTATCACATGTCAAAAAACAACATCACTTATATGATGCCTAAAATGTAATGTGGAAACATGATGGTTCAGTAATACCAATGAAATTTTTAGACCCTAGAAATAAATTATACACATATATGTCTTCAAATGAAATATTCAACATGTATTATTTTTTAGATAATTTTTCAATAAAACGTCTGGAACATATTACCTCCAAAAATTTCTAAAGAATATTATCCTTATATCATGAAAATTATAACCGTACATATCATAGGTATTTTTGATAAAGGGTTTTATTAAGGTATTATCCAAATTTAGGAGTTGAAATGGTTGGTACCTTTCAACAATTATCAATAATGTCATTCCAATATTTCCATTTTGTCTCCCATTAATTGGAACACCATACAGTTTCCACCATCCATACTCATGCATGAGTAAACATGATATCTCAACAAACCACATAAATCAATGGAAAATGGGATTAGTATCATATCAATACATCCATTGAGAAATCCATTTAGCATATTTTGAAAATGGGATATAGGAAAGACCATATCCCTTCCCACTCACATCAAGTCTGCATGCATATTCCTGCGTCAACCATGGATGAGGAATATATCCCCTGCCCCATTCATGAGACTCTCACAAATAATGTGATGGGTAGGGAGTAATAGAAAAAAACTATCCCCTCTTCAATCGATGGAATATGAAATTATATAACAGAGGTTGATAATGTGTAGAACTACATTACTTGAAACAATTATATATTGTGTATCTGCATTCTATTAACAAAATAAGATATCCATTAATATATTATAACACTAGTATAGATAAAGGGATATCACATATCCTCATACCAAAATCCATAAAACCATATCTACATGATCAGTATAAACATATTTCTACTAAAGAGAATGGTAAAATTAATTCTCCCATCTAATAGAATGGTTGTAATATTCATGTAAAGGATGAGTCACGAGAACATTGTCAAATCCCCATTCCGACTGGGCTCCCCATATCTATTTGGAAAATATATCAGTACTGGTTCACTTTAAATTCAAAAAAATTCAAATATAATTCTAAAACTACAATAATACATGGCAATATTCTTTCAAAAATTGATGATCATCAGTAAAATGTGATGTTAATATCAATGTTGGGTCATATCCCTTCAAAAGATGCTATAAGACATATTCTAGTTTCTTAAGGAGGAATGGATCAAATATATGCATTTTCCAATTACTGACTACACCAACACACTTTATAGGATATAAATTATATGGATCATATTGTTTCCCCCATTTCAGATATCTTCCAAAACATTCCTATTGAAAATGAATATTTTGACCCGGATCTTATGGCTCCTTCAAACAATATTAAAAGGAATATTCTAAAAGATAATCATAAGTTGTATCATATTAATATCAATAATATAGATGATAACCAACATACATTATATGATTCATTTAAATAACATTATAAAATTTATGCTCCATAATTTTATCAACATATTCCCAAAACTGGAATTCCAGATTATCATATCATTGATCTAACAAAAAAATAGGTTTTCATATTTAATCCATGATGAATAATTCTCATTAAACCAATGATATCCAAAAATAAATTTCCCATGAGTCTATATGATGAATATCCTATTCACATAAATGGTTCGTCTACTTGTGAATTGAAGAATATGGTAATCACTACCTCAATTGTCCATATCACAATGGTGTTGTGATGAATAACATGGACTTTACTCTAGATTCCCGAAGTGGACAAACTCCCCAATGTAATATCTTCCACATATATGAAAATCTAACTAATGGATAGAAAAAATCGAATATTTAGGTTCTTGTAACCAAGACATATTATTATAGAGCGGTTATAGTTATATCGTGGTTAACCTCATATACATTCCAATAAAATATTTTCATCACTTCCCCATAGTTAGTAAGTGAACTAGTGAAGATGCCATTATGGAATTACTAGGTTTATGTGTATAATTATAATGATGTAGAGGAAATAATGGATATATGGAGAGGATAAACTAGAAACAACATCAAAACCATGTTTTATCCCTTTATTGCCTATAATTATGATATCTCCCAAGAGATAGAAAATGACTGTATACCTTACCTACACGAGAACATGTCAGTGGATCACTCTTGGTTATAGGAGTGATGACACACCTATCTAGGATATGAGGGACACCATCAAAAAATTAACATCTTATGTTCTCATATTGACCTAGATAATGTCTCTATTAGATGAAACCCAATACCAAAAAATAATAGAAAATATATGAAGTGTGATTTATACTATTTCACCCCAACTATTCACAAACTAATTGATGAGGCCTCACCAGATATCCATAATCAATACTGGAGGAGGTATGGAGAGGTCCCCTTCACCACATCCCTGAAAAAAGTACCCATATATGGAATAATAAAATATCATACATAGTACGAATTATAGGGACCATTAACACATAATCTAGTTTGTCAATATAGTGAGATTCCACCTATAAAATGCTGAAAATATGTCATAAATTGTAATAGATGGATGAATGAAGACTCATCCCATAGGATCACCAAAAAATTGATTATTAATTTTAGACAGAGAATCCTATATTTTTCTCTACCTTATTGGTTCACATAGAAAATGTCTCCCATATTCAGCATCCACTACACCCAGACATACACATGTACCATTTTACTTAAAAAAATAATAACAATAGTTTCCATCATAATAGTGTTCCTAGACTAATTGAATACCTCATTTATTGTGTTATTTTTATCTTCATCTCCTCCCCTTGGTTAATCAATCCACTATATGACTCTGAAAATATTATCAATAGTTGTTAACAAATCTTATCGTGCATTGAGGGAGAATTTGTATCTCATTCACCGTCACAAGGTTCATCACATCCTTAGAGTTTCATGGTGATATCAATAGATATTCTTGATCAACCACATCCCAATATAATGGGGCCATTTATATCTCAATTTACATCATATAAGATACTAGATCAATGTGAAAAATTATTATGTCCTCAATAACATGATTACAAAATGCTAATAAAATCCCAAAATCATTCCCATACCACATGAATGGGATAGTATTTTTTATTATCATCACAATATATGTATTTAACCATTTATAGTAATTAAGGTAAATATCAATTGTAGACATACCATTTATTATTTCCATCATGATACACACTTGTGAAATTTAGGTAATGTGTGGAACACATGACTGAAGACCCCATTATGTTCACCATTCAAAGAATGATATCGGAGGATTGTATGAAATAGGAAATCAAAACACATAAGTGTATTAATAATGGAAAATCTAACATATAAAGAAATCAAAGAAATTACACCCATGTAACCATCAAAGGAGGAGTATGTGGGAAAAATGAATGTATTTCAGGTAGAGTTATTGGATAATTATAATTTACTTATAATCCATATCTACTTTAATCATCAACAAAAAAATATAATAGTGATAAACATGTAAATGTAGAGGAATTAAATTATGACACTATGTATCATGAGGTATGGAATTTGAATACACAAACTATGGTTTCAAACTCCCAGTATCTGCGAATAGCATAGAACCTAGAATATTTGATTTATGAATGACCACCTATTGGGAGGAACATTGTAAAAGACAATCAGTATGTTATGTATTTAGTTAAAAAACCTCCAAAAAAAATTAGATCCATATAGAAATGTATTTCATTATAATCTAACGATATTTAAAATCTCAAATAACTCATTGAGGAAGTACCCGGGGGAAGCACTCATGGTGGACATCTTCTTCAAACAATATCAAATATCACTCTTAGCATACATCATCAGAGATATAATCATATTATAAGATAGGGATTTGAGCAGCATTAAATCTCACGATCTAGGAAGTTAATACATATAAATCAGGATGTTGAAGATGATCTTAGTATTAATCCATTATGATGATAACCTCTCCCCCATTAGCTTGTCCATTAAGTCCTATCATGAAACTTGAATCAACATGATATGAAAAATTGGCCAACCCATCATGTATTTCTATCTACCTATAGATTGGAAGTGGTCTAGAGAGTGTTACCATTAAAACACATAAATGTTATTGATTACCCCATCAAGTCGAATTTTATCTATATAAGGGCATCATACAATTGTGTAGCCAAAAATGAATCCATATTATAAATGGGTGGATTACACTTTATTTCTACCGAATTTATTAAATATAATCTTATCAGACATAAATCATGGGGGATATCGATAAAACCATCACACACACATTATATCACGATGTTACCTGATAATGGACTATCAATATCAATACATCATGACCAAACTAAGTAGTATTGTGTATATTATTAAAGGGATAGCCTTCGTTTGGTACCACAACATTATAGAGGGAACCCTTATAAGAGGTGACGAACTTACTCATCAATTAATTTCTCATTTGTGCTCTTTGATGTAGAAAATTAAAATTACTAATATCAAAAATTTAACTAAACGTGAAAATGAGAGAGTATATGAATTCATCAAAAGATGTAAATGGTTAACATATTTTCATAGTATCCCTCTATCATAAGGGAAACATGTGGAAATATATTCTTAGAAACATTTGTATTTTCAGCAAACACCATTAATCCTAAAAATTATTTTTGCAGATTATATGAGTTCAAAATAAATGCACAATTCCTTAAAGATCACATAACATGTACCTGGGAGAAATATCAGCCCAAAATCATTACATGGGTTTTTTTATGGAAAGGTATTAAAGGGTGTTGTTACCCTCTAACCAATAGGAGTTCTTAGTCAAGTAATCAGCATGACCAAACCCTCTAGCACCTCCCATCGAGTAGCATGTGAAAAATGATCCCCCAATGCTGGAAACCAAAATCAGTAATGGTGGTACTTCATAAGATGAATTAATGAATAAATCATATTCCATCGAAAATTATTTGGTCCCATATTTTATTCTTGCATCCAATTAAAATAACATAATTTCGATTTTAGAACCCATTAAACCCCATGAGTTCATCATCATATCCATCATGAATACACCCCATTCATTAAGAGGATGTGTGACATGATACATGACTACATTATATTTAATGATGTGAAAAATATAATTTTGGTATCTGGATATGTTATTTTGCCTAATTTCTTGTTAGATGTGACTTCTTAAACAGACTCCTAAACAAAATAAGAATGTGACTAGAATGATGTTCCATCCATTTGTAGAGATAATTTTGATAAGAGGATGAATTAAATGACAGTTGAAAATTATCCTAGAACCATGAGATAATAAATTCAAAAACAAATAATGATCTATAATCCTAGGAATTCGTGTTTTAATAAACTTCTAAGATACTCGAATAATTATAATATAGAATAAAATAAAAAAAATAAAATGATTAATTTTTTGCATCCTCATAGTATTAGACACTTTCAAAAATCTTTCAATCAATATATGGAGAATGGGACTTGTTACACAAAAAAGAATACCCATTCGATGAATAGATAATTTATTATTCTAGAGACATAATACAACATATATTAATAATTTATATGATGTCTAATACATAAATAATAATTTATACGATGACTAATTCACATCCAATTTTGAGATCCCCATTCTTGTGTTGAGAGCACGAGGATGAGGAAACGATAGTTGATGATATAGTTGATAACGCAGGTTTAGTCAATGGAATAAAATTTACTCACATCCTTATATATGATATATATGGAATTGAAGCATATGTATGAAAAATCCTAAACAGATAGAAAAAATGGATATTCTTCATAACCCTTCTACGGTTTTTTATGCTGAGTAAATTTACATGAAAAACATGTAGTGGAGCGATTGTCTAATGAGCCTAAGAAATGGGATGCTCAACGCATCCTACATTACAAGAAATAGATGATATTTTGTCCTATTATTTAAGAAATCATGTATACCACAATCACGTCAACTAATGATCCAATTATTAAAGAGAAACCTCTACTTGAATAACATATTCTATAAGCACCAAAATAATTCATTTTGAAATATTTTGTGGTTGTTCCATCCAAACCCAAAATTAGGGATGATATTCATATTTAAATGGAACTCAATGTGACACTCATCAAGGCCCTCTAGACCAAGAATTAGTTTTCATTAGTTTCCAATATAGATAAATTTCAATTATTGTAGACTATTCCATCATAATTTAATATCACTATCTAATTCATAGAACATTCCTCGGTGGATTTTTTACAATGACACGTGAGACATATGTATGTTTTTAGGAAAATAATCAATTTTTCTAGACAAAGGGATTTATTATTCAATGATTCATGAATTAAAATTATTTCATGTTAGAAACTATGATGATTTGTATACAAGAATAGGGGAATATCTTTGATGATGTTGAAAATTTTTAAGAAATGAGAAAGGGAAGGAATCTGGAAAATATCAATCTCAATGATTAGTTTTGGGATCTCACATACATTGTTGAGTTCATTATAATATAGAAATATTAAAAATAGAAATACATGTTTCTGATACACTGTATTCATTATCTTGTAGAATTAACATCAATATTTTATCAATTTCTGAAATACCCCATTCATGGAAAAATGACATACTATATGATGAAATCACCCCAGTGAATATTTCAAATCCATATATGATGAGTATAGTTTCTACTATAATGAAGGATGTTGGTCGGAGTGTATACTCAAGAGGAGGTGTGAATTGAGTTCCAATTAAAATTTCTATTAAAATATTGTCCATTTAAAATCGCCAAATTTATAAAATAAGTTAAATGATAGTGAAATTATACAAATTATAAATGTTCACATAGCTTCTCAAAGATTGATTATGTCTCAGTTAATTTAACCACAAGATTAAACTATCTTTTGAAACTAACCTAATGATTTACAATAAGTGTAAACATGTGCTAATTAAACTATCAAAGTAACTTTAAAATGGTTTTATATTTCAAATTAATAGCAGTGGAATATAAAATATATATGTAGTAAACATTAAACATAATCTAAAGATGCACATCAGATATAACAAGAGGTTCAGTCTCAAGCCGAGACTTAGTCCTCTCAAATTTATATAAATTTGATCCACACACTTAGTCGGGGTTAACAACAGTCTACAAAACTGTCCAGGCCACGCAGGGACCTCTACCACAGTTTTTCGTGGGAAGCAAAATAGAGACCAGGCCACACAAGGACTTCTCCCACAATTGACGTGGGTAAACAAGAGTTAAGAGTTTTGGAGTGAGGATTTTGATATTCTCCAGTTTAGTACAAGAGACAATGTGTGTGTAAGATATATAGAGCACACCACACTGCACAAAATTAAATAAACAAATCCCATAGAGAGAAAAGATAAGATTTTAGGAAGCTCTTGTGATTAGCAATGCAGCTCTGGAATTGTTGGATTCAGCAGAAATGCTTCTGAGTCCTTCTCTGGTTTATCTGATGAAAAGCAGAGTGTCCTAGTGTAGCTTGTGTTCTACAAGAGTGAAAATGATCTCTTGATTCGTCATGTGTTCTTAAGTGGTGTTGTATTGCACTCTTGAGAGTTCTTTGAAAGTCTTGCAATATCCTTCATGCTCAGGATTTTTCTTTCTATTCAGCACAGTGCTCCCGAGCGTATGTAATTTCTTCTTGTTGTATCGTCACACTTGCGCATTTGTACTGCATCTCCATCTACCTTATATTCCACGAGTTCTGGCAGTAGGAATTATTCTCTTTTCATGGGTATGAGATATGGTTTATTGACATTCCAATAACTATAATTAAATAACATTAATTGCATTATAAACATCAAATATGACCGTTAGCATTATTTAATTAATATTGACAAAAAAGTTAAGAAATGGTGTCACAGTGATTATGTAAATGGTGTCTTCTACACAGTATGGTCTTCACGGTATGTGGTTCATGGTATGTGCTTCACGGTGTCTCAATGACACGGTGTGTAGCTCATGGTGTCTGGGTCATGGTGTGTCCTTCACGGTGTCTGGGTCATGGTGTGTCCTTCATAGTGTCTGGGTCATGGGGTGTCCTTCACAGTTTCGGGGTCACAGTTTGTCCTTCACGGTGTCTGGGTGAATGTGACTGTGTCTTGTACACAGTCTATCTTACTGTGTCAAACATCATGGTGTCTCTATAGATAGACAAATATATGTATCTAGATTTAGACAGTAATATGCAGAATATGGATTACGCTTAACCAGTAGAGAGTAAGAGAACTTGAATCATAATGTCTTGATAATATAAGTGAGATTTTTGATCATGAAAAAGACTTGTAAATACTAAATATAGTAATTAACATCAATAAGAATTGCTATCATTTAAACATGATGTGTAGATATTATTGAGATTACAGAACATTAACATGATGGTCAATTAAGATTGAGATTAAGTAACAACAATAGGATTTGTGATCATTAAAACACGATTAATACATGAGGAGTCCAACAATCTCGCCCTTTTTGATGATCACAAATCATGTATAGTCATAATAGAAATGAAATGCAACATTAAAGAAACTAGAATATTAGAATAGAAAAAATTAGAGAATAATAGATTCAATAATAACATATCTCATTATAGTACTGATACTTGTAGTTTTTCTCCCCCTTTTGGGATTATCAAAAAGTAGAGAGAAATGAGGGAAACACTACATTTGTCATTGAAAATGTTCATAATAAAACATACAGGAGAAATAAAAACATTAAACAACAAAATACATCCCATCAAAAAGAAAATAGTCCCTGAAGTCTTCACGGATCGACCTTTTCCTTGCCTTTATCTGTAGTAGGAGGTGGGGATGATGTAGAAATGGGCATAGATGTGGAAGAAAATGAGGTTAAGGGTAGACCTTCAAAAACGGATGGAGCCAAAGAAGGAGGAGTAGAAGATCTAGGCTGCGGTTGGTCAAGAATGACTGGCCAGATCTGAGAAAGAGCTTGGCTGACTGATATGGCAGTTGAGGCTAAGGCATGTAGACCAGGTCTAAGGTGTGCAGCAGCTGGAGCAACAATAGTAGTACTCTGCACATTAATATATGGCTTCAAAATATTGATGAAATCAGTAATGATTTCTCCACCATATTGCACAGCCTTTTCAAAATCTTCCTTATTCTCCATGAATTTTTCAAACAGTCTGGTGAACTCTATAAGCATCTTGAACTTGAGCTTTAAAAGCTTGAGTTACTAGAGGGATTTTCAGGTTTTCCACAAGAAACATTAAGTGATTTTTCATGTCACTTTTGGAAAAAATTAGGATGAGATAAAAATCTATTTTCATAGTGTTCTCCTATCTAGCATCATTGGCTATCTTATAATGAATTATAACTAAGTCCAATGTTCGATCACTATTCTTAACCACTTCTGACAAAAATACATATCCAAGCCACTAAAGGCATTCTAATGTTATTCCCTGATTATGGATCTCATCATAGAATCATCCAATGGAGGAATAGAAGGTTGACTTGAATCATGAGAAGCTTTTACAGCTATGGATAGAACATTGAGCTATTTCAAAACATTCTACAAACATCCAGTGTACTCTTCTGTGAGCTTATTCAGATTTCCTACAAGCTCCCTCATGCATTCCTGCATCTTGGGGTGTCTTCTTCCAATATTCTCATCAAAAGATAGTTGATATGGACGCACGTGAGACACAATCTCTCTAGCAAGGGTGGAATCATTTGCTTCAGGAGAAGAAGCAACAGGTGAAGGGACAGAAACATGAGCAGGCTCTGATCTCAAAGACAACTCATTCTGCAAGTTTTCTACCATAATTTTCATGTTTGCAACATCATCACTCATGTTATTATTTTCTAATCTGACATCATTAATTTCTCGGATCATCCTTGTTTGAATATGCAATATAATATTTCCCAAGAGAATTGATGCATCTTCTTGACTTTACTGATTTACATGACGAGGTTGAGAGGATAAAATCTTCTCAACGCCAGCCAAGATAGTCTCTCTAAAGGATTTCAAATCATCCTTAGTTACAAAGGTGTGTTGCTCAGGTAAGAGTGTAGGTAAAGGTAGTAGAGCAGGTTCTGGTTGTGGTTCAAAGTCATCGTCATACTCAGATTACGATTCAGATTGAGAATGGGGCTCTGTTTTTGGTTCTGGTTGAGCTACAGACTTTAGTTGAAACACAAAAGAGAGATCCATTCCATTTTTTGTCACTTGCACTGACTCATTCACATCATAAAAGTTTGGGAAAACACATCGAGTGTACATAGAGTATGACTCATTAATAAGTTCATATTCAGATTCAACAGACTTGGCTAGACTAGACTCATGGTATTGAGGTTCCTCCCCCTAAAATGGTGCCACGATTTCAGAGACTATAGGTTCAGCAACATGGTCAATACCCATAGGATCATCTATAATCTCTTCAGAAAAATCTTTCCTTGCCAGTTGAAAGGAAATTTCCATCCTCTCTTCAATAGAGGGAATTATCTCAGGAATCAACTGTTCCCCATGCAGTTCTACCAGATTGGCTTTTTTTCAACAGGGAGTTCATCTACACCAGTAGACTCTTCCATGGCTTTTTGCTCTAATTCTGTTACTACATAATCTCTTACATCCTCAGATTGGATATCCAGATTTACAACTTTTCTAGAAGCAGGAGATTCTTCTTCACTAATAAAAACTAATGGTTCCAAAGTCCATTCCTTTTCAACAACAACATCCTATCCATGAGGTATTTCTGCTTCTTCTCTATGTGGTACATCAACTACCACTTCCTCTTCTTCTTCAGCATCTGAGCACTCAACCACTTCATCTGGTTCCAAACCAGGATCAGCTGGGTTATTATGTCTTCTTGAATAATCAACAGGATTAAACATCTTATACAATTTATCATTTTACTCAACCCATTGCATCTTCCAGGGGATCCAACTAATCTTCATCCTTCTAATTATAGGCTTGGATAAGCATAAATCATATTCCTCTAACTTTTCATCATTCAGTCCAACCATCGCTTTGGAAACTAGCATCGCTGAAATCATCCTTGAGTAAAACAAGGAGGTGGATTTGGAAATGACTTTAATCAGCTCACATATATGGTTAATAACATACTTACATAGGTTGATCTTATGGACATTCTTCAATAGGTGAATCAGGAAAACATCCTGATAATTCATTACAACAAAATCCTCATTTCATGGACTGAACAATTCTGAACAAAGTTGAATAGTCGTCTTGTTTCTCCATCATGCTCTGTAGTTATATCCCTTCACTTGGTGCCATTACCAGTTAAGGTTCCCATGGAATTTTCCAGATATAAGATGTTAGACGAAGGAGGAGGGTCTCTCTGGCAGTCTTCAAAAACTACTTCATGTGGAATTCTTAGGCTTGCAACCCACAACTTCGAAGTGAAAGAACACATATGACCATTGATTGAGTTGGTCATCATAATGTTTTCTCCAAAATCAATGAAAACTTCACATATTGGTATAATTGAGATACCAATCTCGGTAGAATCGGTCTATCTTTTCTAGAGAACAATTCAAGCCATCCTTTTTCTTTTAAGACATTCAATACTAACGACTTGCTAGACAACAACCACTCAGGGAAAATCTCCTTTTCAGGTACAACATTACAACTTACCAGGTTTTGTTTTAGAGGTCCTTCGAGAGCTATCATCGGTATTCTCTTCTGTTTCTTAGAGCGGCGCTTCTCAGACAAGGGTGAAGACAAACGCTTCATCCTAGGCATTCACTGAAGGTTCAGGCGAACGAGGAGAAGGATTTCAAGAGTGAGAATATTCACGACAGAGTTCGGGTAAGGAATCAAAAGAAAACTTTATTTTTTATCATTTGGGAGTGTCAAACGTCATAAAAAACACGGGAAATAAAAATAGTGGTGAAATAAAAATTACCGTGATACAGGTTAAAATAAGAGTATAAATAATCTTCATGGTGAGACAGTAAGTAGGCAATACGGTGTGACGAAAATGAGTCATCATGGTGAGATAGTTGGTGGTCATCACGGTGACACAGTGACCATTCTATGTTGTCACGGTGAGATAGTGAGTTGATAGACTATTAGCACATGGTCTTAACGGTGAGACCGTATGCGTGAAACAGTAACTGTAAAACAGAGAGCATGAAACCGTGAAATATAATACAGTAAAGTATTAAACATTATGATCAGTAAGATATCTATTTATGATTAATCATACCATGATCATGTATGATGTAGTCTAATCTATCATAATTTAATGTTTTAGTGAATATATCACCAAGTTGATATTCAGTACCGATAAATTCCAAAGTGATATCACCCTTTTGATAATGATCCCCCAAAAAGTGATGTCTTACATCAATATATTTTTTCCTAGAATGAAAAACAGGATCTTAGAAATATTAATAGCACTTTTGTTGTCACAATTTATTAGGACATGTCTAGATTGATATCCATAGTCTAGTAATGTTGTGTTTCATCCACAAATTTTGTGCACAAAAACATCTAGCAACTATGTATTCACCTTCTACAGTAGATAATGCAATAGAATATTGTTTCTTACTACACCATGATACTAGTGACTTTCCTAAAAGGTGACATGTTCTATAGGTGCCTTTTCTATCTAACATATATCCAACAAAATCAGTATCAGAATCACTAACTAATTCAAATCATTTTCCTTTGGGATAGAACAGTCATAAATTGGGAGTTTTCTTAAGGTGTTTGGAAATCTCTTTACAACATTTAAATGTCGCTCTTTAGGGTTTTATTGAAAACGAGCACACATACACACACTAAACATAATATCAGGACGACTAGAAGTCAGGTACAGTAGAATTCCAATCATTCCTCTATAAGTGGTTTGATCAATAGATTTACCATCATCATCAATATCCAACTTACATGTGGTACTCATGGGAGTGTAACTACTTTTTGTGTTATCCAATACAAAACGTTTTAAAAGATCCCTAGTATATTTCCTTTGAGTTAAAATAATTCCATCATCATTTTGAACGATTTGAAATCCAAGGAAAAATTTGAGTTCACCCATTAAACACATTTCAAATTCATTTTGCATCATTTTAGAAAAATTAGTACATAAGGAATTTCTTGAAGATCAAAAAATAATATCATCTACATAAATTTGTACAACTAATACATCTTTAGAAAGTCGTTTTATAATAAGAGTAGGGTCAGCTATACCTTTTTTAAAACCTTTGGAAATTAGAAAAGTACTTAACCTATCATACCATGCTCTTGGAGCTGTCTTTAAACCATATAAAGCCTTTGATAATTTAAAAATATGATTTGGAAAATGAGGTTTTGTAAATAAAGGTGGGGTTTCAACAAAAACATCCTCTGAAATATATCTATTTAAGAAATCACTCTTAACATCCATTGAATATAGTTTGAAATTTAGATGTGCAGAATAATCATGTAAAATCCTAATAGCTTCTAATCTGGCTACTGGAGAAAAATTATCCCCATAGTCAATTCCTTCCTCTTGACTATAGCCTTGTGTAACTAGCCTAGCTTTGTTTCTAACTATGTTTCCAGATTCATCTATTTAATTTCTAAATAACCATTTAGTGCCTATTGTGAAAGTGTCCTTAGGTCTTTCAACAAGATTCCAAACACTATTTCTTTCAAACTAATTGAGTTCTTCTTTCTTGGAAATCACCCAAAATTCATCATTAATAGCATCATCAATGATTTTAGGATCAAGCTGTGACAATAAGGCTTGATGTTCAACCTGATTTCTAAGAGATGCTCTAGTGGGTGTCCCCCTATACATATTTCCTATAATAGCATCTAAAGGATGATTCTTTAGAATTCTAGTTGATTTAGTAATGGTAGGACTAGATATTTCATGCTCTTCTCTAGTTTCGGGTTCATTAGAAGTAGAATATTCGAATAATTACAGAAGTAGTTGTCTTTATAGTAGGTTCTGTAGATTTTCCATTAAGGTACAGAACACTCAAATGTTCTTCAAGATTTTCAAGAGAGGTTTTTGGTTCATGTGAATCAGTTTCATCGAATTTTATGTGAACAGATTCTTCCAAACACTTGGGTCTCTTATTGAATACTCTATAGGCTTTACTGGTTATAGAATATCCTAAAAATATTCCTTCATCACTCTTAGAAGAAAATTGTCCAGATTATCCTTTTTATTTAGAATAAATACTTTATAGACAAATACTCTAAAGTAACTAACTTTAGGTTTTCTATTGTTCCAAAGTTCATAAGGGGTCTTTTTGAGAACATGTATGACTAAGACTCTATTAATGATATAAAAAGTTGTGTTTACAGCTTCAACCCAAAACTTAATTGGCTGGTCATATTCATTAAGCATTGTTCTAGAAATTTCTTGCAGGGTTCAATTTCTTCTTTCTACTACACCATTCTGTTGAGGTGTCCTAGGAGCAGAATAGTTATGATTATATCCATTGGGTGAGAAATAAGATTCAAACTCTTTATTTTCAATCTCATGACCATGATCACTTCTTATATTTTTAATCTTAATTACACTATGATTTTCTACAGACTTGGAGTATTTAATAAAGTAATTACAAGCTTCACTTTTGTGAGATAAAAAGTATACCCATGTATATCTTCAAAATTCATCTACTAAGACTTTGACATAGTGCTTCCCATTTAAACTAGTAACTTTAGATGGTCCAAACAAATCCATGTGAACCAACTTGAGTTGTTGAGAAGTTGAAACTTCTTTATTTGGATTGATAGAGATTTTGTGTTTCTTTCCCATTTAACAGGGATTACATACATTGTCATTTGGAGACTCAATTTTGGTTAAGTATCTAACTATGTTCTTCATAGTAAGTTTTCTATGTGAGTGTATATTGTAGTGTCCTAATATTCTATGCCAAATCCAAGACTCTTTATGAAAAGAATTTAAACAAGTAACATTTTGTTCAGCTAGAGAATTCACATCCACAACATACATATTTTTATTTTTAAAGCAAAAAATACTAAAACACATTTAGAGTTAAAAAAATTACAGGAATAATTTTCAAACTTGACATTAAAACCATCATCAAACAATTGGGAAATTTATAACACATTATATTTCAGTCCATTAACAAATAAAACATTGGAAATTAAAACGGAATTAGTGTTACCAATTTGGACTAGGCCAATGATCTTTCCTATAGAATTATCACCAAAGGGGACAAAGCCTCCATCAACCATTATTAAACTCTTGAAGCATGAGTAATCCCCCGACATATTCCTTGAACATCCACTGTCCAAATACCATGTCTTCTTGTGGGAACTCTTCAAGTAGGTTTCCTATAAAACATTTTTAGATAGAATATGATTTTGGTACCCAGATCATCTTGGGTCTAGACAGGTTAGAAATAAATCATTTTGGTACAAAAATTTGTCTTATGGGTCTCATATAATTTACAGAATAAAAATATTTTAAGAGATACACTCTATTTTATTGACTACTATGTTAATAACTAGTTGAATTATATTAATGTCCAGAAATAGAACTAGCAGTATTCTGTCCAGATTTATGAATAAATATATTCTTAGTAATCTGTCTCTATCCAGGTTTGTATCCTATTCCAATAGTGTATTTAGGTTCAAGTTTCTTTCCTAGAATTTTAGTTAGTGTATCCTTTCCATTTGTGACCTTCTCTAAGTCCATTCTATGTTTCTCATTAGAAATTTTTAGATCAGTGTTCTCTTTTAACAGTTGAGCATTTTTCTCTTTTTCAATAGTAAGTTCAGTTTTAACAATTGTAGTGAGAGCATGTTGTTTCTTCAATGATTTGTATTTATCCTTACGTTCATTGCATGTCTCTTCCATCATATTACAATATTCAAATAATTTCTCACTAGTAATTTTTTCATAATTAGAATCAAATTCAGTTCCAGAATAATAGGAATTTAAATATGGAGTATCTAAGGCTACCTTAGATGTGTTTGTCATGAAACACATGTTGGCACAATTCTTTTCAGAATCAGACATTTTATATTCACTTGTGCTGTATTCAGAAGAACTCTATGTATTCTTCATAGATTTCTATACATGATGTCCTTGTAATCATATTTCGTCTTGAATTTTATCTTTGGGAAGTCTTCTTTAATGTGTCTTTTTATTTTTCACTCATAACAAATAAATTCATCACTTTTATCTACCTTTTTCCAGTCCTTCTTCCAATGTCCCTTATTGTCATACATACCCTTGTAATTTATTTCTCAGAAAAATTTCTTCTAACTATAAAATTTCTTAAACCTTCTGGCTATTTGAGCCATTTCTGCATCACAATCAGAGTCTGAGCTTTCACTTGTTGAACTGTCAGTTTGTATTTGAGAATCTTCTTTGTCATTGTTCTTTGAATAATTATTCTTGAAAGACACTGATTTCCTATTTGGTTCATCATCTTATTTTTTATTCACCTTGAGTTCTTCCTCATACATCATAAGCTTACCAATGAGTTGTTTGACAGGTAGAGCTCCAATGTCACATGACTCTCTAATTGAAATAGATGTGCCTCTCCACCAGTCTGGTAAACATCTCAATATCCTCATAATTTGTTTCTTTGATGGAACAACATTTCCGAGTGAACTCATTTTTTTACTATCTCTTTGAACCGGAGATACATATCAGAAATAGGTTCATCAGTCGCCATTTTAAAATTGTCATATTTAATAGTTTATGTATTCAATATCATTTCTTTAACATTGGTTGTAACCTCATGAGAAACACCCAATGTATCCAAATTTCAAAAGTATTCTTGCAAGAATATATTCTATTAAATTCCTAATCTCCTAATGCACAATACAAAGCATTCATAGATTTATAGTTACTATTGTAAGCAGTCTTTGTATGTTCATCCCAAGTTGTTCTTTTGGTTTCTGGAATTTTATATTGTGATTATATATCATTCTAGATATCAAAACCCATACTCTCTAAATGAATTTTCAATTTAAGCTTCCACTGGGCATAGTTCGTACCATTAAAGAAAGGTGGCATGTTAGTAGAAGCACCCTCTAGTCTATTATCCATAACTATATTTTAGAAAATAAATTTAAAGAGATAAAATTTAGAACTAACAGAAATTTAATATCTTTAAAGATGCTACTAAAACCACAGTTTCAAAAACAGAGTATTTCAAAAATCCTTAAACAAAAAAAAACTACCTCTAATCCCAAATGTTGGTCAGAGTGGATACTCAAGAGGGGGGGGGGAATTGAGTTCCAATTAAAATTTCTGTTATAATATTGTCTATTTAACATCCCCAAATTTATAAAACAAGTTAAATTGTAGTGAATTTATACAAATTGTAAATGGCCAATTACCTTCTCAAATCTTCATTAGGTCTCAGTTAATTTAACCACAAGATTAAACTAACTTTTGAAACTAACCTACTGATTTACAATATGTGTAAAAACTTTCTAATTTAACTATCAAAGAAACTTTAAAATGGTTTTATATTTCAAAGTAACAACAGAAGAATATAAAAGATATATGAAGTATATATTAAACATAAACTAAAGATGCACAACAGATATTACAAGAGGATCAGTCTCAAGTTGAGACTTAGTCCTCTCAAATTGATATAAATTTGATCCACACCCCGGATCGGGGTTAACAACAATTTTCAAAACTATCCAGGCCACATAGGGAACTCTACCACAGTTCTTTGTGTGAATCAAAACAAAGACCAGGCCACACAAGGAACTCTTACATAGTTTACATGGGTAAACAAGAGTTATGAGTTTTGGAGTGAGGATTTTGATATCCTCTAGTTCAGTATAGGATAAAATGTGTGTGTAGTTTATACAGAGTAAACCACACTGCTCGAAATTAAATAAAAAATCACATTGAGAGAATAGATAAGAGTTTAGGAAGCTCTAGTGATTATAAATGCATCTCTGAACTCATTGTATTTAGCAGAAATGATTCTGAGTCCTTCTATGGTTTTTCTGATGAAAAATAGAGTGTCATAGTCTAGCTTGTGTTCTATAGGAGTAAAAAAGATCTCTTGATTAGTCGTGTGTTTTCTGTGGTGTTGGATTACAGTCATGATAGTTCTGTGAAATTCTTTCAATCTCCTCCTTACATAGGATTGTTCTTTCTATTCCTCACATTTCTCTCGAGCATATGTAAGTTCATCTTGTTGTATCATCACACTTGTGCATGTGTACTGCATCTCAATCTTCCTTATATTCCACTTGTTCTTGCAGTAGGAATGATTCCCTTTTCATATGCACGAGGTAAAGTTTCCTGCCATGCCAACAACTATCATTAAATAACATTAATGGCATTAAAAACATCAAATATGACCGTCAGCATTATTCAATTAATATTGAAAAAAAGTTAAAAACAGTGTCACAGTGATTATGTAAACACTGGCTACTTCACGGTATGGCCTTCATGGTATGTGGTTCACGGTATGTTCTTCACGGTGTCTCTATGTCACGGTGTGTAGCTCACAGTGTATGTGTCACGGCGTGTCCTTCACGGTGTCTGGGTCACGGTGTGTCCTTCACGGTGTATGGGTCACAGTTTGTCCTTCACGGTGTCTGGGTCATGGTTTTTCCTTCATGGTGTCTGGGTGACTGTGATTGTGTCTTGTACACAGTCTGTCTTACTATGTCAAACATCACGGTGTCTCTATACATAGAAAAATATCTATATCTATATTTAGAGAATAATATGCATAATATGGATTTAGCTTAATCAGTAGAGAGTAAGAGAACGTGAATCATAATGGCTTGATAATATATGTAAGATTTGAGATCATGCATAAGACTTGTAAATACTAATGAGAGTAATTAACATCAGTAGGATTTCCTATCATTAAAACATGATGTGTAATTATTATTGAGATTGGAGAGCATTAACACGATGGTCAATTAAGATTAAGATTATGTAATAGCAATAGGATTTGTTATCATTAAAACATGATTAATACATGAGGAGTCCAACAAAGGAGAATAATCAATTTTCATTTGCAGATATGACTTTTTCATCACCAAATGGACTAGGAAATTTCATTGTGAATCCATAGAGCATGATTATAACTAATTATGTGTGATCATTATACATGAATAAGGTAGATAAAATAATTTTAGTAATCTATTGTTAATATACAATTTAAATAGATTATGTTCATCTGATGGAAGCCAAGTAATCTAAAGTGGATTTTTAAAAAGTGTAATCAGTATTGTGCCACACTAGGGTATGGTTATTCCACCACACCATAAAAATGATAATTACATTAAGAAATTCCCTCTATCTAAGGATTTTATGGAATCTTCATTGCCTTACACTAGTAAAGAGACCAACAGCTCCAAAATCAATCTTAGATGAATTGAGAAGTTCATGATGACAATATCTCTTATCACCGATCATAACCTATAAACATTAATAAATATTCTCTTATATTACATATCATATCTAAAAATTCATCCATGAACACAAATTTTGAATAAGTAAAGGATAACCTTTGGAGCATCCTTACAATATTTTTGGGTGGAATCTCAACTACCAAAAATGACATCAGGGAGGTTAATCTCATAAAATAATAATACCCATGAATCACATTGATAAATATCCCCATTCCACTCATGAGTAATGATATGAATATATCATTATTAAATATGATATAATATCAGTTATCGTTAAATTATTTATAAATTCAATTGATGAACCCTTGTTGTGGCTACCTCTCCACTAGTCATACCTGATGACCATCAAGGATTCAAGAATTAATCCTGGCGAATTCACTCCTCTCATTGAAATACAATAAATCTATGGTTCAAAAATTATAAATTATAATAATTCCTCAGATGTAAAGTACCTAAAATAATTTTATCATATCATCCCTGTAATAAAAATGAATGGGTATACTAGGGATTTAATTTTTTTAAAATTAATATAATTTACAATTCATTAAGCTAAAATTCCATTTATGATAATAGATTATTTGATTGATGATAGTAAGGGAATGAAAAAACTTTTTTTCTTGGATGGGTATACATGGTATACATAGATAATCAATCCCTATAAAGACATGGAATCCACCTCCCTCAGAGCACCTCCGGGGACCTATTTCTCTTACTTCATTCCCTTTAGATTATATAACTCCTCCATTACATATTAATGAATAATCCATAATATATTTATGAACATATTTGGGATGAATATTTGAATGTTGTGTTGATGACATTGTAGTCAAATATCAACAGAGATGTGATCACATCAATGTTCTTCAAATACTGTTCGTTATGTTTCATCCCAATTATTATGATTCATCTAAAGTTTCTTTCAATGTATATTCATTTAAATTCCATGAAATTATTGAATTCCTCTATCAAATAGACATAAAATGAGAAAATAATTGTTATGGATTAGGAATTCCTCCCCCTATGAAACAAAAACAACTTATTTTTATCATTAGGAAACCAGATTACACTTGAAATTTCATAGTTAAACATGATCTAATATTTCTCCACATAACTGGGTTGATGAAGAAGGGACACCCCTAATGATGGGAAGAGAAATTCCATGAATCGATTGAGAATATTTAAAGGATATACTAAACCCACTGGTCCTGATGCCATAAGTGGAAGCAAATCCACCACTATTTTATCTTGAAAACATGGAATGGTCACTTTACTCTCAAGTCACATTGAAAATCAATGTATGGAATTAAAGAAACATAGAAGATTTTATTGATATGATGAATGGTGCTGAGCCCTAATATTATGATATGATGAATAAATTCCTCACACTCGCTAACATAGTATAAAATATAACTCATTTGATATAGCATCATGAACCCCACTTGGTCTCTTATATTGAACCCCTTATTTACATCCTTGGCCTCCGAATTTAGAAAGAGTGGTTTTACTAATGGTTGATTATTATAGAAAATATGACATATAGTTTGTATCACATAATGAAATTAATGGTATCACCCAATATGATTGTTGTGAGACACACCCCCCAAAGGACACAGATGGACACCAATAATCAAGTTGATGATGATTTCTATCCCACTAAAACACAATGAAATTGGTAATTTTTATTAATGATGCTTATATAATACCAATTAGATAATATAAGTTTGACCTAAATTGCATCTATTTTGAAATTTGGATTTTATTTGTTTTACCATGAAAAATGATTTTTTACATACACATTCTCACTATCTGAAGGTTACAATCATAGGGAGGCATATTTCCATGCCCTAATTAAAATATTATATGTGTCCTACAAAACTATAAATATAAAAATGTAACATCAATGAGGATTCAGAGCTACTAATCAAACAAATAAATGGTATTTATACTATAAAAATGAATTATTAGACATTCTCATCTGTTGTGTTAGATTGTTAATGAAATAATTTCATTTTGAACAGAAAATTTACCCATGTAAATTGATAAACTAATTTTTATTTTAAAAAATTGGAAAATGTAGCCATGGACATGGGCTATACTTTTTAGGATGCTGTTGTTTTCCATAGTTAACACTAAACTGATATCCACCATTGTATGGATATGTCTCATAGTCTAATACATCCAAAATTGGACCATAACATTAGATCAATCCAATATAGAAGTAACAAGATGTTGAACGTAAAACATTATAATCTATGAGGCCAAAATGTGAAGAAATGCATAAATATATAAAGATTCTATATAATCTAAATGGTTTGAATTGAAGAAGGAGAGATTCAAACCATTATGGAAGAAGTAACTACTGGCTCACACAGTGGTCATCTATCGGAGACCATACACTCCCACAAACATAGGATGATTGTACAACTCTTGATACAATGACGCATGACTATGTAGAATAATACAAGAAATTCAATGCACACCATATTAATGAAATCAAAATATATTAACCACAAGAGTTAAATATACCACTATATATTAATGGTCATTTTCTATATCAGTAATGGATGTTTTGTGGGAATATCCCCCAGGCATAGCGAGTAATATTATGTAAATTCGTACTTATACATAATTAATTTTCATATTGAATGAGGTTGTACCACTCTATAAATATTGGGAAATGACTTCATATATTTCTTGATGTCCAATATGATTAAAACTATTTAGGTTCTTCTCATGTTATTTGATGATAAGACCACCAACTTACGTTTATCCAAATTTATGAAATTATGCAAGGAGTATAACCTCGAATATAATTGTTCATCTATCTGTAATATAATGGTATATGGATATAATCAGGACTTCAAAATGAAATAATAAATTTTATAGTCAATGGTTTACATGGTTTTGAATTCTTTTTTTGGTTTGATCCTTCATGATATATGGTCCCACCGTATAACAACATGCACCATAATAAAATTGAATCTATATTCATTTTTATATAAAATTAATTATGTTTTCCCATTGAATTATATTTTCCTTATATTTAGACTAGTAACCATGGTAAATTCATGGGAAATGATAAAATAAAAAATAAAATGGATTAGTTCTATTTATTTGATGAGAAAAGGATGCATACACTTCTTAAAATTGATGAGAATTGAAATATGAATGTGTGTGAATTTACATAAAAGGTATCATTAACTCATTACTTCAATGATAATAGGTATTGTCTTTCAGAACTCTAAAGATACTACAAAAAACAATCCATTTATAGAACCCATGTGGGAAGGCATTATGTCATGCATATGATCTATTACAATGAAGTATACTAATTAGAAAAACGGATGTAAAACATGTTACACCAACCACCAATTAATGGTTTCTCATTACAAAAAGTTAAAAGATACCCGTAAGTATTTAGTGTTATTTTATAAAGACATTATTGTTCATTGAAAATATTAACCATACTAGATAATGTTGAATTGTATGGAAGATGTCTCTATGGTATGACTCCAAATGCATGAATTTCATTCTTACAAAAAGATGTTTAAATTCACAAAGAAATTATTTTCATTTATAAATCACTATAACTAAGCTAGATCTGTGTGAATGAAAAATGATGTTTACCGACACCTATGACTATGAACGATCTGTATATGGAATTTTTTATTATTGTAATATTTGTAATGCACTAACCCCAATTACCAAGAGTTTGTGCATTATTAACTCAAATTGTCATGATACAAGGAATCATGTCTAGAAAGGCCAATTAGTTTAGTAGCTTTTGAAGTACTAGATACATTAATAAGATTTACATTATATACTGAACTAAAAACATAAAAAAAATTTGTCCCCATTGACCACACTTATATTCGTAGCCTATCCATGCAGGTCAACCATAAAATATTTCTTCACATCTTGGTAAAAATTAAACAGAGAAAGGGGTGATATTAGATGATTAGTAAGAATATTAATATAAAAGAAACATTCATAAATGAGCATAAACATTTAAGGCAATGTGTAAGACTAAAACGAATACCTTTTAAACATAATCATCAGAATAATATGGAAAAGATAAAATCAAATGATTTCATTTACTTATTCACATAGATATTTTACAAATCGAATAATCACATGCAATATCAACAGCCACATTAATAATGATGTATTGCATAAGGCCACGCTTTATAACCACATAGTCAAGGCCTTATGCCAAGACTAAAAAAAATTCAAGGCCTTATGCCATGATAATATTTTGTCTCATGAGAACTGCCGATTAATCGAGGAGCTATAGCGGGCTCCATCCATCACTTACTATGTCCAATGCATTCTTCATATGAAATGGTTTAAACATAACATAAACATTCTTATAAAAACTAGCATACGAAATGTCAATACTTTATCCATAAACCATGAATGGTGTTAAAATAACACATCCATAGTCACACATATCACAAAACCTTCAATAAAATATGGAATATTTTTATCATAATAAATCAACTACAAACTAGTTTAAAACTATTAGTGGATGTTGTCATAAATGAAATGAAAACTATTATAAATAAGTATATCTTTCTTTTTTGAAATTATTTAAAAGTCAAGATATTATAAAATAAAACATTTATTTTGAAAATAAATTTATAAGATTATGCAGGAGGCTAAGATGACGATATAATGGTGGAAAATAGACACATCCGCCGTATAAGTTAAAAAATGACATCCGTACCTTAATTTTGAAAAAAAGGTCAAAAGTACAGTGTTTGGAAAACGAAAGAAAGATTCCTTTCAAACCATTTTATAAAAAGTCAAAAAAGGGTATAACTGAAATTAATCCATAGTCTATTAAATATTAAATGTTTTTATAAATCCATATTTATGAAATGTGGATTTGGATGATAAATATGTCCCAGTAGATATTTACGTAAAAACAACCTCAAGTAATAAAGAGATTGTGAAATTAACCCTTAACATGTACTTTTCATTGGTCGAGGTTAGATTAACCACAAGTATAATAGTTAAATCACTATTATTAAATTATAAAAGAATCATATACATGAATATTATATCATATATGATCTTCTAATATTGCATATTTAATAATATTTTAGTAGTATCATCGTTTTAGATGTAAACTGATTTGTTTCCTTTATATTTATTATTTTGTAAGTCAGGTTTTTTATGGATAGGATGTATTTGATTTATATAAAAAATTGTATTATGATTATAAACATTATTTTTAATCATAAAATAAAAATTATTCTTGAATTATTATGATGGGGAATTATTCTCATTACGTTCATGGAAAAAGTAATATGTACATACGCACGAGCAATAATATCATTATATTGATTGTAAAACTGTATGTAATTGGATAGAATATCATATATAAAATATCATTAACATGTTATATTTATTATTTACATCATTTATACTCATTATTATACCAATCCAAATAAAGAAGTGTTTGAATAACAAACTACACCATCACACGAATACAGTAAGCTGTACGTATGCTCGTATTGTGACATTGTCATTCATATGATGGATAGAATAATGAATATGGTTGTACCATTTTTTTAATAACCTCATAGTTTATAGATGATATTGGAGTTATTCGTTTTATAATGTAAATAACAAATAATGAAGAAGTGTAAGATGAAAAGAAGTTGAAAGAGGTGATGAAATATTTACATCTTCTTCAGGTTCTTCCTTTTGATTTGATAAAAAGGGATCCTTATGTTGGCCTTATGAATAAAGGAAGGCCTCTAGGATGAAAAGATAAATTTGGGAGGATATTTGGGCAGGGGTTGGACAAGGAAAATGACTTTTTATGTGTAAAATTAGTAGAAGGGGAAGTACCATTTTATAAGAGACGTGAGGGTCACTTTAAGAATACCTTGAAATACTATTTTATAATAAAATAATTTTCGAATTTTAATGGATAAAAAATAATTTATTTAGAGGATAAGGATGGTATGGGTCAAAAAAATCCCATACAATAGGTTTTGGATGGGTTTTGTTATCCATATTAATCTTATATTTTAGATTTAACCCTTAGTAAAATAGTTTGACATTTACGATGTCTTTCTGTATTTTTATATTTTATGGTTAATAAGAATACTATTACCATCCAAGAGAGCCCCATGTTGTTAATTATTAATAAATATATCCTTATCTATGTTATTTGGCTGATCCTTATAATTATAGGAAAATTATATCCATAAATAATATAGTAATAGTTTTAAAAACTCAATTATGTCAATTTTGACACTATTTAGTATTTTTTTGAAAGTCATAAAAACATTATCACTTCAAATAGAATTTATTTAAAAACTCTAACATGTCATATTAGACTATAAAATTAGTGGAATTTATCATAATTATAAATGTAATATTATTTTGATATGTATGATATATGTTATTTTAATATTACATTATTAAAGTAATTACTGCATCATCACTGTGTCCTAAATAAATTAAATTAATTAATGTCTAAAAATTAAAAATAAAATATAAATATTTTGGAAATATTTTTCTATTTCTAATTAATATTTATAATCGAATTTATATTGTGGGTAGCCTTATATTGTAAATGGTTTAGTTAATAAACATTGGATTTATATCTTTTAACTCTTCTTTAAATAAATTAAAAATAAATGTTCTAATCTAATCCAAGTGGACCAAAATAATCATATTTTATTCCTATGGTTGTTTTTGGTCGAATTAAATTTACCCAATATAATTTGGACATGTATTAGGGTAATTATAATATCATTTTTACCCTTAATTACCAAATTAACTTTTAACCATGGTAAATAAAAGTAAAAAGTTACTATTCACCAAAAATTATTTTAATCTAATTGAACAACATTTGAATTACTAATGTCATATGTGTCTCCCATATTTTTGGAATTACTCTCACAGATGTGGTAAAATTCTGTTTTATAAAAAAATTTAAATGCTTCTAGAAGGTGGGAAAAAGACGGTAAAAAGTTCAATAAAATTTTATATATCTAAACTTATAATAAAATGACATCAATGAATTACATTAAAAATATTTAGGTATTATGTATATTTTTTTACCTAAAAAAATTAAAATAATATATCTAATTATTCAAATAAATAATCGGTTTTAAACAATAATGCAATGTTTTTAACTATTCATCAAAAATTTAATGTTTTTTTGAAAAATACCAATAAATCAACCTAAGAGAATTTTTATATTATCAATCGAAAAATGAATTCAATTTCAAAAATTAAAATTTATAAAATTTCAAAAATTGGGTATTACTAATCATAACACCTATTTTGATTGGTCGTGGTGTGTTAAAACTTCATGTTTCATACAATGCAAGACACTGCATTATTCAAAAGAAACGTACCATAGAAACTTGGGGTGTTACATTCTCCCCATTTTAAAATAATTTTGTCCTCAAATTTTCTAGAATGTCATTACATAAAAATTTTCGGATGGTTCTTCATCATAGGTTCCTCATGTTTCCATGATGCCTCTTCCATCTTAAGGTTTTTCCATAGATCATTTACTAGACGAGTTGTCTGGTATCTCTAGACTTGTTCTCTGGTATCAAGAATATTGATAGGCTCTTCATATTAAGACAGATCTGGTTCTAGTTCAATTTCATCATATGTTAGTACATGCGTTGGGTTAGGATTTTATTTTCGTAATAGTGATACAAGGAATAGATTGTTGACTTTGGAAATAAAAGAAGGTATTGCAAAACATTAATCTACAACCCCAATTTATTCTAGAATTTAAAAAGGTCAGATATACCTGCGACACAATTTACCATTCTTAAAATAATTGTATAACAACCTTCAATGGAGATACCATCCTAAAAATTGATCTCCTACTTGAAATCCAAAATCCATCCTCTGATTATTAGAAATTCCCTCTTTCCTACTTTGAGCTATTTTGATATGGGTTTGAAAAACCATCACCTTTTCTATAGTTTCTTCAACAATTCCTAGGCCTACGATGTTTCGTTCACCAACATCATCCCAAAAAGTTGGTGTGCGACATCTCTTTTCATATAACGCTTCATATGGTGCCATCTGAATACCTGTATTGAAGCTACTATTATAAAAAAAAATCTACCAGAGGTAAATATTTATCCCACATACCTTGAATGTCAAGTGAGCAAGATCACAACATGTATTCTATGGTTTGAATAGTCTGTTCTGGTTGTCCACCAGTTTGAGGGTGTTAGTCTATGCCCAAACGATGTTCAGTATGTACGTCCCTTTGAAATCTTTTCCAATGTCTTGATGTAAAACCAGGATTCTGATTAGTGAAAATCGATAGGGGTACATCATGGAGTATTACAACATTATTAAAATAATGAATTTCTAGATGTTCAAGTGGTAAATCTTCCCTTATATCAAGATAATGTGGTGACTTTGTAAGATGATCCACAATGACTCATATTTCATTATTCCTTTATATTGTCCTTGGTAGCCCCATGAAAAATTCCATTGTAATATTATCCTATTTCCACTCAAGTATAGGAAAAGGTTGCATGACTCCTACATGATGTTTCCTTCCAAATTTCACTTGTTTAAAAACCATACATCTTGAAAAAAATCATCATTCTCCCTCTTCATGTTGTCCCACAATAATTTTCCGTTCAAATATCTATACATCTTGGTGCTCCGAGAGTGTATAAGAAAATTGGATCTATGAAAATAATTCAAAAATTCTTTTTTTTAGATCAGGATTGTTAGGAATACAATTTCTCTTCCCAAATTTCAAAATTCCATCTTCATATATGAAGTCACTCAATCTCCCATCATTCACAGCTTTAATCTTCTTTTGAAACATCTAATCATCAGTCTAAGAACTCTTTATACTTTCTAATAAAGATGGTTGGGAAACCATTTGAAGATGTATGTATGTTTCTCCTTATATGGTTATTACCATATCCATCGTTACTAGATCTATAAAAATTTAATCCATTTCAACTCTCATCTTGTTCAAAACTCCATGATCCTTTCTACTCAAATCATCTTCCACCTTATTTTCCTTCCCCGTATTGTAGTGTAGAGTGTAATTATAATCCTTGAGTAGTTAAAGCCATATCATTTTCCTCATGATGAGTTCTATCTATGAGAAAATATACTTCAAACTCTATTGATCAGTATAAATCTCTCATTTTCACCATAGAGATAGTGTTTCCATGTCCTCGGAGGAAAGATTACAGCTGCTAACTCATGATCCTGAGTGGGATTGGTTTCTCATGAATGTTTTGATGTCGGGATGAATATGGAATAAATCCATCATCTTGTATAAGTACACAACCAAGTACATTCATTGAAGCATCACTATAAATAACAATCCCATTGTTTTCTCATTGTAGAGTCAAGATTGGAGCATTGACTATTCTTGTCTTTAGTTCTTCAAAACATTCTTCAAAATATTTTTTTCCAAACATATTTAACCACTTAAAATGTTATATTTTTAATGGGTTAGACAACCAAGAAAAATTATGGATGAAACGTCTATAATAACCCACTAAAAATGTTGATCCCCATGAGGGTTTTATGAATAAAGCGCATGTGATTTTCATGATATTTGTTGATTTTTGAGTATACAAATATATCATTAATAAATACCAGTACAAGGAATCAAGATATTCTTTGAAAACTCTATTCATTAGATCTATGAAGATATAGGGTGCATTAGTCAATATCAAAGTCATTGTTGTATACTCATAATGCCCATACTTGGTTCGAAATGCTGTTTTCGGAATGTACTCCTTCTTCAAACACCCTTAATGATATCCAGATCGAAGGTCAATCTTTAAGAAATATTGAGCACCAAGATGCTAGTCGAATAAGTTGTCAATGTGAAGTAGGGGATACTTGTTCATTATTTTTATAGCATTGATCTGAATGTAGATAATGAACATCCTCATTGATCCATCATTCTTATTTACAGTTAGGAAAGGGGATCCACATAGAAAGACACTAGGTAGAATAAATCCTTTAGTACTCAATTTATTTAGTTTTATATTTATACCCACTAACTCTGCAGTTTCCATTCTATAAGGGGTCTTCGATATGGACATTGATCCAGGAATTAAATAAATGTGAAACCCAATATCTTGTTCTGGAGGATGTATAGGTAAATCCCTTGAAAACATATCAATATATTATTTCAAAATAGGTCCGTCCTCTTTTCAAGCATTCTTTTCCTCACCCATAATTATTTCATTCACTTCCATTCCAATAATTAAATTTATTAGATCTATATGTGGTTTATCTAGATAAGAATTAGGTGGCCACGTTTCTGCTATAAAGATAACGTACTCTTTATCATCATCAAAAATTTTAACCTCCTTTTTCTTACAATAAATTATTGTTTCATAGTGCGAATGAAAATACATTATAATTATTATATCAAATTCAATTATGGGTATAGTGATTATATCAGAAGATAAAGAACATTTATATTCCCTAATGGTAACTAATTCAAGAAACATAGTTGGGATGATACTTTCCATAGGTGTTTTGAATGACCACTCTATTGTTATGTCAAATTGAAAATATCTAATATTATTAGCAATATGGGAAGATAAGAAACAATGTGATGATCTAGAATCAAATAAAGCATTGTATAATCTTGAGGAAACAATTAAATTACCCACCACTAGGTCTTTTGGAGCTTCAACCTGAACAGTAGTGATTGCCTAAGCAAGGCCTTGGTCCCATGGCCTTTTAGGAGACATGTTACCTTAGATCTTAAGACATTCATTTTCATAATATCCCTTTTCTCTACATTTGTATCTTTCAACAATGACAGAATCTTTCATTCCCTTGAAATCACGAGCATGATGGCCTTTTTCACCACACTAGTAACAGACACCCAGTCCCTTCGGGAAAGTACAGGGATGTTTCTTCCCATATTTTCCATAGGATGTTTATTAAAAATTTCCCATGATCCCTTTATTACCATTTATAGAGTGATCAACACATCTCCACTTCTATTTCTTTTCTATGAAGTTATAAGACATAGAGAATTTCTTTTCTGTCTTGACAGCACATGAGATAATATCTTTATATGATAAGAAGGATTGTATGACTAATACTCGATGGATAAATTGTATTAATCCATCAATGAATTGATCAATCTTACTCCTTGGGATACATATATAATCTTCATCATTCCATGCTAACCATGTAAAGTATGCCTCATACTTTGTGGAATTCTCACCCTCATTTTTCCTCAAACTCATAAATTGTCTTTCCATATCTGCTCGATGGTCTCGAGGAATGTAACTTTCTAAGAAAATATCGTTAAAATCCCTCCATCCTATGTTATATACTTATTCAACTTATTTTGTGTTTTTGGGTAATGACCACCATTGATCTGCATCTCCCGTGAGATGATAAACTTCCATGATAACTTTTCCCGATTCTCTACTCCCCAAAGAAGGGAATAATTTCTCTAAGGATGTTATCCATATCTAACCTACTAATGGATTTGTAATCCTATATAATGATGTAGTTTTTTTCCTCATAATTTGTTCTAGCATTGATCCCCTGCATTGTGGATCAGGGTGATTCCTAAGGGTAAGGTTATTATTCATAACTTGAGTGAGTTGTCCTAGTATGGTAATAAGTTGATTAGCACCCGTTGCATCACCAGCTCCACTATAATTAATTTCAATAGAAGGGAAATCAATACATGGATTAGATTCATTGATATGTTTTCTAATAAATTCACTATAAGACATTTCTAATCAATTGCATAAACTAGATTAGTTTATGAATCATAATAAATAATTCCAAACTTGTAAAACACGTAACATAAATTGAACAATTTATGGATATAATCAATAATCATAAACAAATGTTTTCATTGAGGAGTTATATAATCATAAATCCTTCATAATGGTTTGTAATGAATATTTGAATTATCCTAAGCATATCCCTTGGGTGTTTCATAACCAAGAGTGCAACAAGGCCCGTTGTCAGGTAGCAGGATACCTCGGGTCAAGCTCAAAACTCCTTGTTGGAGTTTTCACTCCTAGATACATCTATGCCAGAGCCGCCTCTACCAGTTCGTATCCAGACATTGATTTATTTCATGGAATATTCATAAAATCTCTACATTACCATGATTCTCAGATTTTCATCGATACCAATCGTCAAAGTTTATCTTCGGTTAATGTTATTTAATCAGTGTTATAATAAATATAGTTTCCAATGATTGGACTAATATTCGTCTGATAACAACTGTAACAGCCCAACACCATTTATCAAGAGTTGGTGAATTATTACATAACACATTCATGATATAGAGAATCATTTCTTGAACCACCGATCAGTTCAGTATCCTTGTAAGTACTTTATACATTCAAAATATTTACATTACATCATGAATTAAAAACATCCACAACATTTTATCCCCATTGACCACAAATATATCCTTATCCTATCTCTACAGGTCAACCATACAATATTTCTTCACATCCTAGGAAAAATAAAACATAGAAAGGGTTGAGGTCAGATGATTACCCTGGATAAAAATATAACTGAAAGGTTCATGAATAAGAAAAAAAATTAAACACAATGTATAAGAATAAAACAAAATCCTTTTAAACATAAAATTCAGCCTAATATAGAAAATATAAAACCAAATGATGGAATTTACCTATTAAAATGGATATTCTACTAGTCGAATAATCACATGAAATATCAATAGCCACTTCATAATGAAAGAATGCATAATTCTAGACATCATAACCACGTTGTCAAGGCCATATTCCTAGACTACAAATAATAATTTTTCAATATCTGGTTCCATGACAAATGTTTGTATCAGGAGACCTACCAATTCATCGAGAATCTATATCAGGCCTTGCCTATCACTTACTATGTCCAATTCATTACCCATATAAAAATGTTTAAACATAACGTAAAAATTCTTATTAAAACTAGCATAAGAAATGTCAATACTTAATCCAAAAACCATGAATGGTGTAAAAATAACACATAAATGATAAAACATATAACAAAACCTTCAATACAATATTGAATATTTCTGTCAAAATTAATCAACTTCAAACATGTTTGAATCAATCAATGGATTTTGACATAGATGAAATAAAAACTATTATAAATAAATACCTCTTTCAATTTTGAAATTATTTAAAAGTCACATAATTATAAAAGAAAACATTAAATTTAAAAATTGAGTTGTAATATTGTATGTAAACATTCGATTATGATATAATGGTGGAAAATAGACACACCCGCCGTATAAATTAAAAAATGGAAGTCATACATTTATTTTGCTGAAAAGTTCATAAAGTACCGTGTTTGGAAAATGACGGAAAGATTCCATTAAAAGAATAATATAAAAAGTCAAAAAAGGTATAAATGATTTTAAACCATAGTCTAGTAAACAGTAAAAATGTTTTGGAATACATATTTAATAAACATGGATTTGGATGATAAAGAGGTCCTAGTAGATGCATACATAAAAACAACAACGAATAATAATGATATTGTGAAATTAATCCATTCATTTTACTTTTTCTTGGTCGAGGGTACATTAACCTCTTTTATAATAGTTAAATAATTATTAATTAATAATAAATGAATCATATACATAAATAAGATATCATATAATATCATCCAATATTTCATTGTTAAAAATATTTTAGTAGTATCAATGTTTCGGGTTTTAACTGATTCGTTTTCCATTATATGTTTAGTTATGTAAGTAATGTTTTTAATGAATAGGATGTATTTTATTCATATACATTATGATATTGGGTTTATAAATATTATTTTTATTCATAAAATGAAAATTATTCTTGAATTATTACAATGGGAAATTAATCTCATCGCGTTTGTGGAGACGTTAATCCGTACATACGCAAAAGCGACAATATCATTATATTAATGGTGAAATTGTATATAATTTGATGGTATATCTTGTATAAATAATCACTAACATGTTATATTTATTATTTTAATCATTTATACTCATTATTATACCCATATGAATAATGAACTGTTATAATAACAAACTACACCATGACGTGGAGACAGTAAGTCGTACATACGATCGTATGGTGACTTTTCCATTAATATGATAGATATAATAATGAATACGGTTATACCACTTTTATAATAACATTATAGTATATATAATATAATTAATTTTTTAATTTATAATAGAATCAACAAATAATGAGGAATTGTAAGAGGAAAAGAACATGAATGAGATAATGAAATATATACCTCTTTTTCGGGTTCTTCCTTTTGATTTCTACAAAAGGGCTCCTTAGGTTGGTTTTTTGACCAAAGGAAGGCATGTAAGATGAATGTAAAAATCATTGGACGATATCTGTGCTAGGGTTGTCCAAGCCAAATGGGTTGGGGGAATTATATTAAGATATAGGGAAGTAGCATTTTATAAGAGAGTTGAGGGTCACTTTAAGAAAATATAGAAATATTATTTTGTAATAAAATAATTTTCGGTTTATAATGGCTAAAAAATGATTTATTTAGAGGTTATGGTAATTATGGGTCGAACAAATCTCAACCAATTGGTTTTGGATAGGTTTAGATCACCATATTAACTTTATCTTTTAGATTGAACTCTTAGTCAGATAGTTTGACATTTACCATGTCTATTTGTATTTGTATATTATTTGTTTAATAAACATAATATTACATGCCAAGAGAAACCCATGTGGTTCATTATTAATATATATAACCTTATATAAGTCCTTTTTCTGAACATAATTTTTTACGTAATATTATATAAATAAATATTATAGTATTTGTTTTAAAGACTCAATTATGTCAATTTTGACAGTATTTAGTAATAGATATTTTAAAAGTTGTAAACACATTATCACATAGATTAAAATATATTTAATAGACGCTAAAATATCATATTAACCTAAATATAGTTTAATTTATCAGAAGGCACAGTTTAAATTTATTTTGATATTTATAATATCAATTATTTCATTATTTGATTATTAAGGTAATTAATGCATCATCATTGTGTCATAAATAAATTATATTATTTAAATTATAAAAATTATAAATAAAATATAATTATGTAGTAAATTTTTTTAGCTTTGTAATTTATTTTTACAGTTGAATTTATATAATGTGTAACCCTGTATTAAAAATGGATTAGATATTAAACATTGGAATTAACTCTTTTAACTCTTCATTAAATAAAATAATAATAAATGTCCTAATCATATCCAGGTGGACCAAAACGACCATATATAATTCCTAAGGATGTTTTTGGTCGAATTACACTTATTCAATATAATCAGTACATGTTTTAGGGTAACTATAATATCATTTTTACACCTAATTACACATTTTACGTTTAACTATGGTAAATAAAAGTCAAAAGATAATATTCACAAAATATTATTTTCATCTTATTGAACTAAATTTTAATTACTTATGTCAACAGTGTCTCCTGGATTTTTGAAATTCAACTCACAAAATAGGTTAAATTACATTTCATGGAAATTTGTAAATGCTCCTAGAAGGTGGGTAAAAGACGGTAAAAAGTTCAATATAATTTTATATATCAAAACATATTATAAAATGACTCTAAAGAATTAAATTGAACATATATATGTAATATGTATATATTTTTTAGAAATAAATTTATATATATAACTAATTATTTAAACAAAATGTCAGTTTTAAACAATAATGTAGTATTTTCACTATTCATAAAAAATATATTGTACTCAGAAAAGTGCCAAAAATTAATCCTTATCTAATTTTGATATTATGAATTCCAAAATGAAGACCATTTTAAAAAATAAAATTTATAAAATTGAAAAAAGTGTGTATTAGTATTCAGAACAGCTAGTTTGATTGGCTGTGGTGTGTTAAAACTCTATGTTGCGTACAATGAAAGCTACTGCATTATTGAAAGGGAATCGTACCATGGAAGCATAGGGTGTTCAAATATGTATATATTTAATCTATCTATCACATGATACCTAGTGAAAATCGGATCAAAAATCATTGGTCCATCAAAAATATAAACTGAAACAATTCTCCCTTGGTGTCTAGGTCTGTCCTAGGTTGGTATGTTTCTGATCTTGTAATACATGTGGCTTGACTTATTCCATGAAATTCTATGTAGTGATTCATAGATCCCAAATCTAGGTATTTCGATAATATAACCTTAAACAATGATACCACTACCAGTAGATTAGAAATTCATCGATATATTTCAATTCAAGAAATATTATATTCCAGATTCATTATTTCATATTTTATTTAGCGAAACAAATATCACAAAGCTTTGGTCAAGCAATAATATAAATGAATAAATTACCACTCTATATATGGGTAAGACATGCAATGAAAGTATTCCATTAATGAAATAGGTTTGGCATGATAAGATACATAGTGACACCATGATCCCAAATCATATGTCCATTAATAATATATATTACAAATTTACCCCTTCTAGGTATGAGTTAGACTTATGTGGAGAATTTTATATTCAAATGATACATATGGATTCATTGGTGCTATCATAATGTACATAGTGACACCATTATCCCAAATATTATATCCATCAATAATATAAGTGGATACAATACCCCCTCAATTTAACGGTCTAGATTTGTCAAATATTTTTCATTCATGGACTACATGAATCTTCATTCTGATTATGAAATGATAAATTTTGATGCCTATATATCTAATCCATGTTTTTATTGAAATATTAATAAAATACACTACAATAATTGACCTAGATGTGTGTGTTGTGATTTCCATTCAAGAACTATGAGTGGATTTATATCTTATATCAAATGATACATAGGTATCCCAGAATTCCATATCCTCAGCCATGCCTCAATAATATAAAATAAATCCCCCCTCCACATATAGTATCTACATTAAAGGAGAGTTTCCCATTTAGAAACTATATGATGGTTTCTTACTATTAATATAGGATATACATTGATACCTAGATCCTGAATCATTGACACAATTATATTAAAAAAAATTCCACTCTATGTATATGGGTCAGACATACATTTATTGTTTTCTATTCAAGAAATATGTGGGTCATGATTCATACTAGCACATGATACGTATTGATGTCCTGATCCCATGCTATTGGCCTACCCAAAGTATATATACTCAATGGACAACTCCCTATATATTGTTCATACTAATAGAGGGAACCATATATGAAATTCATGTGTCCCGATACCTTCAATCAATGGATACATAACAGTTCTTTAATACACTATCACATGCCCATCCATCAGTATTTACCACTCACAATCATGATCCTCCGAAATATTAAGATACATGTAAAGGAAATATTCGATAATATATTTTAATAAACTCCATAAATGCATGATCTTGTTCTTTCACATGCCTTAATAAATAACAAGTTATCCATTTGATCTCATGTTGTTCAGGGATAATGTGAGCTAATAGAACCTAAAATTTTTCTCTAGCCAACACAATCTAGATTTGTATTGGATAATAAACCATTTTTTATTTATATGAAATTAAATTAAATTAACAATTTTTTTATCGATATGATAACATATATGACAATGACCTTGAAACATGATGCTAAACATAATGATATGTGGTCTTAATGCCAAACAGATAACCCTCAATGACTGTGTACTCAATAATTTCATGAAATACCCATACATTATGAAAATGGGTTCAATACCTACTGGTGTATCCTTTATGTTTCTCAGAAATTTCATGAATGTTACATTCCCCCCAATTGAAATTTAGATATATGATTACTGATTTGATACCATCAAATCCATCAAGATAATATTCATCCACGAGATCAGTGATTTTGTTCTCCCATTATCATTTTTTACGCACTAGGAAATTGTAAATAATGACAATGTAATACAATGTAAACCTACAAGGATTTGTTGGTGAATGAAATAATTATGTAGAAAATATACCTAGAGGATGTTTGGTGGCATAGGTTAGGTCCTTGTAAAATCTCGTCGTTATTGTTCAGACTACATTGAATTTGGGCTCTACCAATTATCAATGGTTAAACTGTACACACTAGTTTTGTAATGGCCCGGACCTCTACGGTCCATTACTTTGTGAAATGTTGGTGTTAGAGGTGTTCTGGGAGGCCAAGAGGACTTATCCCCAACACTTTGGCAATTTTCCAATTCTATGAACAGTGTTTCCAGTTTTATGAACATTAACAGATCGGTCTCACCGATCGGTCTGACAGATCGGTTTCATAGATCGGTGTGACAGATCGGTTTCACAGATCGGTGTGACAGATCCGTTTCACAGATCAGTGTGACAGATCGGTTTCACAGATCGGTGTGATAGATCAGTTTCACATATCAGTGTGACAGATCGGCTTCACAGATCGGTCTGACAGGTCGGTTTCACAGATCGGTGTGACAGATCGGTTTCACAGATCGGTGTGACAGATCGGTTTCACAGATCGGTGTGACAGATCAGTTTCAAAGACCGGTTTCACAGATCGGTGTGACAGATCAGTTTCACAGATCGGTTTCACGGATCGGTGTGACAGATTAGTTTCACAGATCGGTTTCACAGATCGGTTTCACAGATCGGTTTCATGTACAGTAACGGTGGGTGAACAGTGTTTCCAGACTCCTACAGTTTTGCCCCTTTTGACGTTTCTTTTGAAGTAAAATACATTTATAGCCTTATTTTAAGGGCTCTTAAGGCCGATTCAAATTCCATAAATCCTATATTAATTATTCCTAAGGCTTGTAAAGTTTTACATGGTCAAACCGCCTGGGTTAATGCGATCCGTTTTTAATTGAGAATTAACCGGATCTTAAACCGCCACATCGTTAAATCAAAAAAAGGGATGAGATATCATTCTCCCTTGTTCTTTACCTTTGTTCTCAACTAAGAGGTGCTAGAACCTTTCAATCCTTTCCATAGGAGTTTCACAATCAATCTTTACTCCTAGGATTGGTTCTACTTTGTTTTGATGCAACCAAGCTGTGTCGATCATTCTTCCACATAAGTTGTCGCGAGAGAAGAATTGTGGCCCGCTGTGTGGATAAAGGACGTCAAGAACTATTCGAGGTAGGGGATTCATGGATTCTCTAATTGTATATGTGCAATCATAGAATTAGCATGATTTATCCCATTGGATCACAATGAAATTGACCTAATTAAATACTTGAACCGGATTAAAAGAATTGGTTGATCGCATGTTGTTTCTTTATACCGTGATAACGGTTTGCCTCATGTTTTACTAGATATAGTGATATATATGTTTTCTTTGACTTGTTGTTCGTTTATGTTAGAAATTGATAATGAACATAAAGCCGAAATTAATTATTAATTAATTGTCTAAAGATAAAGAGGCATGTAAATTAATCTGGTTATTGTCGTTGTTGTAGTTGTTCTAATCTGAGGATAATCAAACTAGGGAAGTAAGCATGGTTATTTAATTGTGATAGCTGGCTGATTAGGTATCCATGATTGGAACCTATGAATAACAAATCTGCCAAATCCATATGGATTAGAAAACAGATTATGTGGGAATTTCAAAAGGGTTCAGAGTTACCCGCTTTCTTGTAAGGCTGAATGCCTTGTGGTTTGGAGCTCTGAGTTCTCATTTTGTTTGAAGGCTGAATGCCTTATTAAAGGGCCGAGAGCCCATTTTGTGATGTTTTTTTCCCTACTGTGATGTGAGCCTGGATGGCTGTTGTGATATGTGGAGGCATGGAGGCCTTGTGTTTGTGGCAGAGGATGACGCCTAGTGGGGCGAGATGCATCAGTTTATGCATGTGGGTGTCGGGGAGGACACCAGGGGTGATGGAATGGGATGGATGTGGTTGCTGGTTGCTTGTGGTTTTCTTGAATGTTAATATGTTTTACTTTTTCCCACTGCTCAAGGCAGCTGGTCTTGATTACCCTCTTTCCGAAGGAGGCGAAGACACGTTGGGTATGCCACGTGCTTTCCGTGTTTAGCCTCCCGATGGAGGATGGGTCTATGCTCTTTCTATAGGCGTCAAAGACTCAACGGGTAGTATATTTACTCACCGTGTTGAGCCTCCTTTGTGTTTAGAAGCATAGGATGCTTTTCTAGAATGCCTGGGAATTTGGAAAAGTAATTCGATAAGGAATGTTCGATTAAATGGTGAAAATCTGTGGGGATGGAGATGCTAGAATTTAAAGGTGATGTGAATCTTAAAAAGGAGCAGTTGTTTTTGATAGTGATGCCAATTCAGATTAATATGGAATTGTTCATTCTTAATTAATGTTTGAAGAATTAATTAATGCACAGTGGAACTGATAAATGAGAATGGAGTAATCTAATAAAGCTCTTCAATTGGTTGTGTGCTTATAGGATACCTAGTCTTTGAAGTAGCAGCCTGGAGTCTGAGAGACGTTAGCTGCAGTTGTATCTAAGACTAGGTAATGCCCATAGTGTGGATGTGAGTTACTTATATATTCTTTACTTTTTGTGTTTCTATACGCTACTCCACCCTGTCGGTAAGGGCAACTGACACCCCGGGGATTCTGAGCCCTGGGGGGTGTTTTCCCCAACATTCTGATGGGAGGTTGAATGGCTGACTACCCCCTTTGGCCCCTCTCTCTTCTCTTGGTAGATACTTGTTCCATGAGGCACAATAGTTAGTTACCCCATATATGTGTGTAGAGGGCTGTAATGGCTTGTGGTTATTCACACACATATATTCTGGATAAAGTATCCTACGGGCTACTATAGGTGTAACGTGTATAAGCTATGATGGCTTGAGGATCCTTACTCGGCGTATGGGCTGTAATGGCTTGAGGTATTATACCCGATGTATGATACATGTTATGTGAGCTGTGGTGGCTCCCGGAAATTACCTGGTTACTTTTGGTTGTGAGGACGGTGTGGTGCTTCGCCCAGGTGTCTGCAGGCAAGCCTTTGTGGTGCACGAGGTGCAGATTGTGGAGCTTAGCCCAGGTGTCTGCGGGCAAGACTTTGGAGAGAGATGCACAGGACGTATGTCATTGGGGAAAAGCGGCAAACCAGTGGGGAAGTAGTAGCGGGGTACCCTTGATATTCTTTACTATATTCTATATTCTTGTATGCATTACTTGGTGAGAGTATCCATGGTGAGGTTGGGAACATAATATACCTGTTTAGGTGACGAGTTAGTTTCACTTGTTGTTCACTGGGATTTAGCATGCTTTATTTACCTTTGCACGAGTGGCTTGGGGAGGATCCTACTGAGTATACTGTTATACTCACCCTATGTACATATAAACTGTTTTCAGATCACTTGGAGCAGGTTGGAGATCAAGCGGGTTACTACTAGCTTGTGGTTGGAGGAGGAGCTTTTTGGGCTCGTGGTCGCTGCCGTTTTTCTTTCTTTTGGGTACTTTTAGTTTCCCCTTCTGTTGTAGTACTTTTGCCTAACATTTCATATATGTACTTGGTTTCCTTTTATATTTCAGTTCTGAGTTGGTGTTGATTGGAGTCTATTCTATCTCTCTCTTCTGCATTTGTTCTCTTAGAGGGTAATGCCTCCAATTTGTTTGTGTATTATACCCTCGGTGCTAGTCGCCAACCCGGGGCCTACAGGAGGTGGGACTCGGAGGTCATTATCTCCCTTCTCACATTGCAGGCCCAGGAGGGGTACACTTTGTGGGGAGGTGGTCGTGACAGAGTGGTATCAGAGGTCTGGTTGAGGGATAGGATGGAGTTTGGAGTTAGGCACAGGTGAGGATGCATGGGATGGTAGGGTAACGGTGTCATTCATGTTTAGAAAGTGGGGTAAACACTGGAGACCGGCAAAGACATAGGCGTTCAGGGACCCCTACGATCTGTTGCACAGACCTTTAAGTTTACAATGGCTACTAAACAAAGTGATACTGGTTGCAGGGTAGAGACCTAGGACAGGATCATGCATCATTATTCTTTGCGCTTGTGTTTGAATGGGTAGACCTTGGGATAGGTAACCTAAAATTAATAAAACAAAACAATTAATTAATTAATGTTGAGTCTTCCATATTCCAGGCTTAGGAGCTCTAACAGTTGTTATTTTACAGGTATGGCTCCAGGCCGACGTCCTCGTCAGGTTTGCGCAGAAGATGCCCAGCTGGCTGTTCCAGCAGATTGCTGCCGGGTAGAGGTTGACGACGATGACACTTGGAGGAAGACACTCCGAGAGTTCCAGCGCCAGAGTCTACAAAAGTACGAGGGCTCCGTTTCAGATGCAGTCACAGAAGACTTGTTGGAGGAGGTCGAGATAGGATTCAGTTCGATTCGTGCTCGGAAGGAACACTGGGTGTCCTTGGTTGTGACGATGCTGCGTGGAGTAGCGAGGCAGTGGTGGTTCTTGTTCCTCGGTGATCGTGAGGAGTCAGCGATCTCATGGGAGGAGTTTCGAGACAGGTTTAGAGTCGAGTTTCTTTCATCGATTGCGAAGGTGTCCAGTCGCCAGGAGCTACTCACCCTTCGACAGGGGAGCTCCAGTGTTCGAGAGTTTGGATTCCGTTTCAAGAACCTTTTACGATATGCTTCAGACCTGTTACCAGATGATGAGGCCAGGGCGAAGAATTTCGAGGAGGCTTTGCGTCCAGAGATCCAGCGCCAGGTCACCCCATTTATGCTGAAGACATATCTTGAGGTGCTCGCGAGGGCAGAGGTTGTTGAGAGGACTTTGACCAGGACCAAATCGTCATGAGAGGGGAATCATCATGATTACTCACGAAGCAGAGCTGTGGTCCGGGGTTCCCGGTTTTCCGGACAGAAGAGTTTCCGTTCACCTGGGGGTAGGTCCCAGCCCTTTCCATCTCGTTTCTCCGGAGGTAGCAACTCTCAGACCTATACCAAGGGATCAGGCGCTTGTTTTTCTTGTGGTGGTCGTGGTCATCAGTAGCGGGAGTGCCCGACTTTTCAGAGCAGTCATCGTGCACCAGGCACTCCACTCCAGGTTCCTCCGTTGAGGCAGTTCCAGCCGAGGCAGCAACAGCAGGTTGCACCAGCTTTAGATCACCTGAGGGTAGATGGAGCAGGCAGAGGACAGCCCCATGACGCTCCCCGTCCTCAGAGAGCAGAGCGTGGCCATGGTGGTGGTCGTCATCAGGGTCAGAGAGGCCGCGGAGGTGGTCGGGGTCAGCTTCAGGCTCTAGCGTTGCCAACCCCAGGCGAGCCAGATGTCGTTCGAGGTACCCTTTTCTTGTTTTCTACCTTGGTGTATTCCTTGTTTGATTCAGGAGCGACACAATCCTTTATATCCCCTACCCTTGTCCACACTTTGGGACTTGAGGTAGAGAGGCTTCCAGTGCCCTTGGCGTTAACTACGCCAGTTGGAGGTCGATCTAGCTTGTTTGAAGTATGTAGAGACTGTGAGCTAGTGTTGGGGCAGCACCGCTCTTGGGGAGATTTCCTATGTTTACGAATACAACCATATGATGTCATCCTCGGCATGGATTGGTTGTATTCAGTGCAAGATATTGTGGATTTCTATAGGAAGAAGGTCGTTTTCTTTGATGAAGACGGAGAGGAAGTAGTGTTTGTTGGTGAGGGAGATCCTCAGATGAGTCATAGACGAGTTCCATCCTTATCATCCATGATTGCTGGGATGATGCTGAGTTCTTCAGAGGTTCAACCGTTGGCATTTCCTAGGGTCGTAGAGGAGTACCATGACGTCTTTCCAGACGAGGTTGTATCCTTACCCCCTCGATGAGATATCGAGTTTGGGATCGAGCTACAGCCGGGAGCGTCTCTTATCTCTATGTATCCGTATAGGATGGCCCCTTCTGAGTTACGAGAGCTACGTATACAGCTCGATGGTCTGTTGTAGTGTGGTTTTGTTCGGCCAAGTGTGTCACCGTGGGGTGCACCAGTTTTGTTTGTGAAAAATTCTGATGGCAGTTTGCAGTTGTGCGTCGATTATCGTCGGTTAAACAAAGTGAAAATAAAGAACCACTATCCTCTCCCGCGGATTGATGACCTATTTGATCAACTGAAGGGTGTAAGTTGGTTTTCAAAAATAGACTTGTGGTCAGGATATCATCAGATGCGTGTAAAGGATGGGGATATCCTGAAGACCGCTTTCCTCTGTCGTCATGGGCATTATGAGTTTGTTGTAATGCCATTCGGCGTGACAAATGCTCCAGCTATTTTCATGGGGTTGATGAATGTTGTGTTCCGTGAATTCCGGGACAAGTTTGTTGTGGTTTTCATCGACGACATCCTTGTGTACTCTACATCTGAAGAGGAGCATGCAGAGCATCTACGAGCCATTTTGGGAGTTCTTCGCCAACATCGGTTGTTTGTGAAGTTGTCCAAGTGTGAGTTCTGGGCTCGAGAAGTTCGTTTCTTGGGACATGTTGTGTCCCAATAGGGTGTAGCTGTGGATCCTTCGAAGATAGAAGCAGTGGTGTCTTGGCCAGCCCCCAAGACCGTGTCAGAGGTGCGAAGTTTCCTTGGCCTCGCAGGATATTATAGGAGATTTGTAGCCAATTTCTCCCGAGTTGCGACTCCTCTGACAGCTTTGACCAAGAAGGATCAAGCGTTCATATGGACTGATCAGTGTCAGGCAGCTTTCGAATATCTAAAGGAGAAGTTGGTAAGTGCTCCAGTCCTTTGTCTTCCAGCGGAGGGAGTCCAGTTTGATGTTTTCTGTGATGCTTCACATCTGGGGCTAGGCTGTGTTCTCATGTAGCAGAGGTCAGTTGTTTCTTATGGGTCTCGGCAGTTGCGTCCCCATGAACGCAACTATGCCACCCATGATCTTGAGTTGGCAGCCGTGGTGTTTGCGCTAATGTTGTGGAGACATTACCTCATTGTCGAGCGCTTTGTGGTCTTCATAGATCATAAGAGTTTGAGGTATGTTTTCTCCCAACGTGACATGAACTTGAGGCAGCGTCTGTGGATGGAGTTCTTGCAGGAATACGACTTCGAAATATCGTATACACCTGAAAAAGGTAATATTGTTGCTGATGCACTGAGCTGAAAGTCACGTAATGATGTTGTGCGTGAATCTGGTGATTCCTGGAGAGTGATGGAAGAGCTATCAGCTTTGCATCTTGATATGGGAGAATTTGGGGGAAGAGGTTGTCTTTTCCAGATGACGGTGAAGTCATCCCTGATGCAGAAGGTGGAAGAGTCTCAGTTGGGTGATCTAGCGGTGGAAGATTGGAGAGACAGAGTTGTGTGTGGTGAGGCCCCTGATGGTTGGTCGGAGGATGAACAACACCGAGTGTTGTATCATGGCAGGGTTTTTGTTCCCTTGGCAATGCGCGAGACGGTTCTCCAAGAGTTCCATAGTTCACCCTTGGCGGTACATCCTGGTGTGACGAAGATGTACCGATCCTTGAGGAGTCGGTTTTGGTGGCCCGGGCTGAAGCGTACAGTTGTAGAATGTGTTTCTCGATGTTTAGTCTGCCAGAAGGTGAAAGCAGAACACCGTGTTCCTGGTCGTCTTCTCCAGCACTTAGAGATTCATCAGTGGAAGTGGGAGGACATCTCAATGGACTTTGTTACAGGTTTACCTCGAGCTCTGGGAGGACATGATGCTATATGGGTGGTAGTGGATCATTTAACAAAATCATCCCACTTCATAGCGATCAAGGAGTCGAGCTCAGTGGAAGTTTTGTCGAGGTAGTATCTGGAGGATGTGGTGAGGCTTCACGGAGTTCCTAAGACGATCATTTCTGATCGAGATCCTCGTTTTACCTCTAGGGTGTGGAGAGGTCTCCAGCATGCTTTTGGCTCTCAACTGTGCCTTAGCACTGCTTTTCATCCTCAAACGGATGGTCAGACAGAGAGAACCATCCAGACTCTTGAAGACATGTTGTGCTCTTGTGTTCTTGATTTTGGAGGTTCATGGACGAAGCACTTACCCTTGGTAGAGTTTTCTTACAATAATAGTTTTCACTCTACCATCGGCATGCCGTCGTTTGAAGCCTTGTATGGCCGGCCATGCCGTTCTCCGTTGTGCTGGACTGGGGTCGGAGAGTCCGCAATTCTCGGACCAGAACTAGTGCAGAATACAACATAGATGGTTCAGGTGATTCGTGAGAGGATGAAAACAGCACAATATCATCATAAATCTTATGCTGATCAATGAAGGAGACCCTTAGAGTTTAATGTTGGGGATCATGTGTTTGTAAAGGTGACTCCCAGTCGTGGGCAGCGAAGGTTTGGTCGCGGAAGTAAGCTTTCTCCCCGTTTTGTTAGGCCTTTCGAGGTGTTAGCTCGTGTTGGAGGTGTGGCGTATCGATTAGCACTTCCCCCTCTGATGAGTCGGATACATGATGTTTTCTATGTATCGCAGCTCCGTCGTTACCTTCATGATGAATCTCATGTTATCGACTGGGGAGAGATCGATATTGATGATGATGCAACCTTCGAGGAGCGACCTATGGAGATCCAAGACCGCAAGGAGAAAGTGTTGTGTGGGCGTTCTATCCCCTTAGTTCGTGTCTTGTGGAGACACGGTGGCATGGAGGAGAGTACCTGGGAGCGTGAGTCACAAATACGTGCTCAGTACCCAGAGTTGTTTAATGTTTAACTCCTTTCCTGTAATGATGTTTCCTCTCTGTTTAGACCTTTCATGTTTTATTTATGTAACTCTGATGTGATGTTATGATTGAATTGTTTGGGTATGGATTGTTTGTTCCCGGATGTCAGAGTTTTGTTCCAGCTTTCGAACAACTCATGGTGGTTTTTCCCTGAGTGGTATCTTATGGGGTGGTTGTTCGGACCCCTCTTCTCTTCTGGGTTGGTTTTTAATTCTCGAGGACGAGAATGTTTTGAGAGGTATCTAATGTAATGGCCCGGACCTCTCCGGTAAATTACTTTGTGAAATGTTGGTGTTGGAGGTGTTCTGGGAGGCCAAGAGGACTTATCCCCAACACATTGCCAATTTTCCAGTTCTGTGAACAGTGTTTCCAGTTTTATGAACAGTAACAGATCGGTCTCACCGATCGGTCTGACAGATCGGTTTCACAGATCAGTGTGATAGATCGGTTTCACAGATCGGTGTGACAGATCAGTTTCACAGATCGGTGTGACAGATCGGTTCCACAGGTCGGTGTGACAGATCCGTTTCACAGATCGGTGTGACAGATCGGTTTCACAGATCGGTCTGACAGATCGGTTTCACAGATCGGTGTGACAGATCGGTTTCACAGATCGGTGTGACAGATCGGTTTCACAGATCGGTGTGACAGATCAGTTTCACAGATCAGTTTCACAGATCGGTGTGACAGATCAGTTTCACAGATCGGTTTCATGGATCGGTGTGACAGATCAGTTTCACAGATCAGTTTCACAGATCGGTTTCGCAGATCGGTTTCATGTACAGTAACGGTGGGTGAACAGTGTTTCCAGGCTCCTACAGTTTTGCCCCTTTTGACGTTTCTTTTGACGTAAAATACATTTAAAGCCTTATTTTAAGGGCTCTTAAGGCCGATTCAAATTCCATAAATCCTATATTAATTATTCCTATGTCTTGGAATGTTTCACTTGGTCAAACCGCGTGGGTTAATGCGATCCGTTTTTAATGGAGAATTAACCGGATCTTAAACCGCCACCTCGTTAAATCTTAAAAAGGGATGAGATATCATTCTCCCTTGTTCTTTCCCTTTGTTCTCAACTAATAGGTTCTAGAACCTTTCAATCCTTTCCGTAGAAGTTGCACAATCAATCTTTACTCCTAGGATTGGTTCTGCTTTGTTTTGATGCAACCAAGCTGTGTCGATCATTCTTCCACATAAGTTGTCGCGAGAGAAGAATTGTGGCCCGCTGTGTGGATAAAGGACGTCAAGAACTCTTCGAGGTAGGGGATTCATGGCATCTCTAATTGTATATGTGAAATCGTAGAATTAACATGATTTATCCCTTTGGATCACAATAAAATTGACCTAATTAAATACTTGAACCAGATTAAAAGAATTAGTTGATCGCATGCTGTGGCTTTATACCGTGATAACAGTTTGCCTCATGTTTTCCTAGATATAGTGATATCTATGTTTTCTTTGATTTGTTGTTCGTTCATGTTAGAAATTGTTAATGAACATAAATCCGGAATTATTTATTTATTAATTGGCTAAAGATAAAGAGGCATGTAAATTAATCTGGTTGTTGTCGTTGTTGTTGTTGTTCTAATCTGAGGATAATCAAACTAGGGAAGTAAGCATGGTTATTTAATTGTGATAGATTTCTGATTAGGTATCCATGATTGGATCCTACGAATAACAAATCTACCAAATCCATATGGATTAGAAAATAGATTATGTGGGAATTTTAAAAGGGTTCTGAGTTACCCGCTTTCTTGTAAGGCTGAATGCCTTGTTAAAGGGCCGAGAGCCCATTTTGTGATGTTCGTTTTCCTGCTGTTTGTGCTGTGATGTGAGCCTGGATGGCTGTTGTGATATGTGGAGGCATGGAGGCCCTGTGTTTGTTGCAGAGGATGACGCCTAGTGGGGCGAGATGCATCAGTTTATGCATGTGGGTGTCGGGGAGGACACCAGGGGTGATGGAATGGGATGGATGTGGTTGCTGGTTGCTTTCGGTTTTCATGAATGTTAATCTGCTTTACTTTTCCCCACTGCTCAAGGCAGCTGGTCTTGATTACCCTCTTTCCGAAGGATGCGAAGACACGCGGGGTATGCCACGTTCTTTCCGTGTTTAGCCTCCCGATGGAGGATGGGTCTATGGTCTTTCTATAGGCGGAAAAGACTCGACGGGTAGTATATTTACTCACCGTGTTGATCCTCCTTTGTGTTTAGAATCATAAGATTATTTTCTAGAATGCCTGGGAATGTGGAAAAGTAATTCGGTAAGGAATGTTTGATTAAATGGTGAAAATCTGCGGGGATGGAGATGCTGGAATTTAAAGGTGATGTGAATCTTAAAAAGGAGCAGCTGTTTTTGAAAGTGATGCCAATTCAGATTAATGTGGAATTGTTCATTCTTAATTAATGTTTGAAGAATTAATTAATGCACAATGTAACTGATAAATGAGAATGGAGTAATATAATAAATCTCTTCAATTGGTTGTGTGCTTATAGGATACCTAGTCTTTGAAGTAGCAGCCTGGTGTCTGAGAGACGTTAGCTGCAGTTGTATCTAAGAATAGATAATGCCCATAGTGTGGATGTGAGTTACTTATATATTCTGTACTTTTTGTGTTTCTATACGCTACTCCACCCTGTCGGTAAGGGCAACTGACACCGCGTGGATTCTGAGCCCTGGGGGGGTGTTTTCCCCAACATTCTGATGGGAGGTTGAATGGCTGACTAATCCCTTTGGCCCCGCTCTCTTCTCTTGGTAGATACTTGTGCCATGAGGCACAACGGTTAGTTACCTCATATATGTGTGTAGAGGGCTGTAATGGCTTGTGGTTATTCACACACATATATTCTGGATATAGTATCCTACGGAATACTATAGGTGTAACGTGTATAGGCTATGATGGCTTGAGGATCCTTACTCGGTGTATGGGATGTAATGGATTTAGGTATTATACCCGACGTATGATAAACGTTATGCGAGCTGTGGTGGCTCCTGGAAATTACCTGGTTACTTTTGGTTGTGAGGACGGTGTGGTGCTTCGCCCAGGTGTCTGCGGGCAAGCCTATGTGGTGCACGAGGTGCAGATTGTGGAGCTCAGCCCAGGTGTCTGCGGGCAAGACTTTGGAGAGAGATGCACAAGACATATGTCATTGGGGAAAAGCGGCAAACCAGTGGGGAAGTAGTAGCGGGGTACCCTTGATATTCTTTACTATATGATATATTCTTGTATGCGTTACTTGGTGAGAGTAGCCATGGTGAGGTTGGGAACATAGTATACCTGTTTAGGTGACGAGTTAGTTTCACTTGTTGTTCACTGGGCTTTAGCATGCTTTCTTTACCTTTGCACGAGAGGCTTGGGGAGGATCCTACTGAGTATACTGTTATACTCACCCTATGTACATATAAACAGTTTTCTAGGTCACTTGGAGCAGGTTGGAGATCAAGTGGGTTACTACTAGCTTGTGGTTGGAGGAGGAGCTGTTTGGGCTCATGGTCGCGGCCGTTTTTCTTTCTATTGAGTACTTTTAGTTTCCCCTTCAGTTGTATTACTTTTGCATGACATTTCATATATGTACTTGGTTTACTTATATATTTCAGTTCTGAGTTGGAGTTGATTGGAGTCTATTTTATCTCTCTTTTCTGCATGTGTTCTCTTAGAGGGCAATGCCTCCCATTTGTGTGTGTATTATACCCTCGATGCTAGTCGCCAACCCGGGGCCTACTGGAGGCGGGACTCGGGGGGTCATTATCTCCCTTCTCACATTGCCGGCCTAGGAGGGGTACACTTTGTGGGGAGGGGGTCGTGACAAGTTTCCATCTTTAACTAACATATAAATTCATGGGTTGTGTTTTAGAGTTACCATAACCAATCAATTATTGTGTATTTAGATACCCTGATGTTCCTCATCCCTGTATCATTTATATATTCAAGTCATGATAATGATATTGCATTCATATTCCAATTTAAATAAGTTTATATAGCCCCTAGGAAGTAAAAACCCCATTACGTTCTAAAATCTTTATGGACCCCAATTTTCATGTTTAACTTCCTAGATAAATAACATATAATTTCCTCACATATTTTAGTTATAATTATTGAATCAATGTTTTCTTCTTGTATATACCCTTAACTAGTGGTAAAAATTTAAATTGCATGACATTTATTTCATAACATAATCTGGTTATATTTTTATTACCATCAGATACAAAATTTTTAACAGACCTAAAATAATTATTCAATACAAGATGAAATGGACAAAATTGTTCTACCTGTTCTTATAGAATCCTAGGGACAATGGACACCCTTGATCTTAGTTAAACCATATATTAAACATGGAATATGGACAGGGTAATCCAATTGGAATTAAAATAGATTCAACAATGAATGAATCAACACCTTGGAGTGTGTGGTTAGAGTATGTTTTGGTCTTGATGGAGATCCCCCATTAACCAAGGTGTTATTTTCCTAACAATGTTTAATATATGAATTTTCAATTACAAAATGTTTCATATTGCCAAAGGTTTAGAACATCTTTTCACTCATATATTCTTTTCTTTTCAAATACAAATTTCATAACCAAACTATCCAATGGGATTAGGATAACCATGATGGTAAAAATATGTTCATCCTACAAATTTGTAAAGATTGATTATGTTAGCATGTCTTTCAACGCTTAAATTTTGTGGTGTGAAAATTATTCAGTGGCCTTATTTATCTGATTTATTTTCTACTACTAATGATACATGCTAGTCCGAAGACATTAAAATACATGTGGTAATCTTAGTTTCATGATATTAATCTACATGACATAAGGCTCATCATGCTAAAGAATATTTTTCAATGATAAGGTCTTTAATTATATGTATCTTTGATTAGAATGAATTTTTTCGCCCGAAACCATAATCTAATATGGAAATTACTTATACCAATATATGATCATGATTTATGTATAGTACCCCACATCCAACCATGATTCCAAGAGTCTCTGTAGAAAAATATATAATTCCCCTCTATAAATAATATTATTTATATATACATAGAGTGATATCCTTAATAGAGATTACAATGACATGATTCATACTCTTTAAAAAATCATATAAAACACCTGGGAGGCCTAATAATGATAATTTTGTATACATAATTTTATTGTGGGCTAGGCCATTCAGAATCTCCCTTCTATTGCATGATTCAGATCTATATATTTCTTGCATGAACATGAGATAAATCTCAACAGAAAGGGACCCAATATAAAGCTAATAATAAAAAATACTATATATTTAAATAAAGTGCATCCTTCATCTAAATTATCTAAACTACTTCTATAGGTAAAAAAGATATATTACCTAATTTTTTGTTATTCCCAACATTATTACTACATCATATTAAACAAAAAGGGAGAAATTTTAATCAATTGATGTTACACTACAATGCAGTTTCATTCCAACATTATGTTGTTCAAATTTCAAATAAAACATCATTACACACTACTTACCATGGAAACATAATTTTATGACCCTGGTCAACCAATGTATGAGGATATTCCTTTAACATTTAAGAACCTTAATCCATTAATCATAAATTCGATAATTATTATGTATGGTTATATGCATCCTTCCATGGCCATAAGAAAGAATTAAAGATCCATCAGTTTGACCAAGTAAACTGTGGATTGGAATAAGAGTATTAGAACCATAAAATAGATGTTTTATTGAAAAAATGAATTACCATATAACACTTATCATCAATGGCACCATCACAAAGGATCTTATCACCATAATGTGATTAAAGATCATTTTAGGGATTCTTATATCAATTGTTACTAATGACCCTTGAATCCTAAACATTGATTTACAATAAACTCATCATATACGCAAAATGATGATGGAGTATTCATTACCCTTGGATTCACAATTAGACTATATCGTATAAATAGAGAAAACATAGGAATGTGTGGACCATGGCCATTAAATGTATTCAATATTTTCATAGTTGCATGACATTACACATTAGACATTTATTATTAAAATATCACAACCATAAACATCCAATGAATTAGTTGTATATATTGTATGGTTGGAAGCATCAAATTGGAGGTTTGAGAAAAATTTAATCATCATCATTCTAAAAACTTGACCCCTAGAGTTTTGGAATAAGTTATAACACGCGTGATAATGGATTTAAGAAAATGGGGGATATCATGAGGCCATTTTAAAGGCTAATCCATTCTAGCAGGATCCCTTGGTCAATGAAAATGAAAGATTAATAGTTTTTCACATTTCCTCGGTCAAATAATATTTTTACTAGGGAAAGGTAATATTTTAGGGTTCCCAAACTATTCTAGAATATTACGTTCTCCACAAATCAATTTTTTTTCAATACGTTAGTTCAATAATATAAATTACTCGAACTTATATTATTATCTTTAATGACTAGGGAAATATGACTCACATGCTCCTAGTTCTCCACTATAGAAAACTAGTGATATAGTACTATTAATGACAATTCATACCAGTAGGTGTTGATAATAAATAATGCAATTTATTGGGGAATTCAGTTATGGTATTGTTTGGAATATTCAAAAAGCCCCTCTTATATCCAAGATTTCATTTCACGAATATATGAAATATTAAATTACTCCATTATTAATGGATGACTAGTATCCATTGGTCTCCAATAATAGTAAAATTGGATTTTAATTGGTATTTATTTAAACCTCTAATGAAATAAATATTCAAGATAACTTGACAACCTTGATGTTATGGAAACATTTATTGTATACATTATAAATTTAGGTATTCCATATTCTATTCGTGAATCCTTTGATGACCCAGAACATTTGACACGAAAGAACTTGTGGTAGGGAGAAAGATTCATAAAAATAAACTAAATTAAGGTTGTGTTCCTGAACCCTTCATGGATAATTGTTTTCTCCATATTCAAGATCATATTTTTTCGATCATATAACGTTCTAAAGTGATATTAGAAGGATTTTTTTCACTTTTTATTTGTTGTAATAAATAAATCAATATATTTCGTCATGATTAAATTCTAATGTACCATGAGATACAATATATCATCTATATAGATTCTAATGAGCCCCAAATATTGCATAAAGATCTTAGTACGACCATTGTTCCTCCACATAAAACTTCAATATATCAACTCTACATAGAGCCCCCAACAGATAAAAAATAAAATTTCTATGAGTTGTTTACTTTCCTGGCCCCTAAAAAATAAAAAATCATTATTGTATAGTGGCATGATTTTTAGGACCCCCAAGAAATTATTTTATGTGATATATATTTACCATTATACCCTATAAAATGAATTTTCCCTTAATAGGGTAAAGAGGCCATATGAGAAACAAAATCCTTCATGTGTGATAGTTGAGTAGTTACCTCCATACACATATAATACCCCAACCATAGAGTCATGAGGGTGGGAAAATATATGAGGGTGGAATTATTTTCTGGGATATGATTGAAAGCATAAATATGATTCAAGAAATAGATTTAGTAGTTAATAATATACCACATACTGCAAGGAAAAGAAGGGAATGTGAATCTGACCACATAGTAAAAACGATATTCAATAATGTATAATATTATTTTATTGATTCAAATTCATTATAAAAACATTATTTTGGACCAATATTCCATGAACCACATACAAGCGAATTTTTTGTGAGCTACCATGTCATATAGAAAATAGTAAGTGGGATGGGATCTTTTGGACCTAATTATGATCTATCTAGCACTTTACATTTTCTCCACTACATACCATGTTTTCTAAATAACCATCACTTTAATAATATTCAATGAAGTGTTATATCCAAATTTTCCCCTTCATGAACAACCATGAAGAGAAATTTTCTAATTCCTCCACATATTTATGATCAAAATAAAAGGGGACACAATACTATCCCCTTGATCATACACTCTGATAGAGAATGATGTCAAATTTCTAACCTACATAATATAGTGGATCCTATAAATGTTCCCAATAACAAATTTCCATTGGAATGATGGTAAATAAATTAGATATTATGTATGTATATTCCAATGGTCAGGTTCATATATACATTTCTTCATCACCCTCCCTTCATTCTATCTACCATCGGTTGAAAGGTTAGTAGTGAATCTGTCATAGGGAAATACTGTATCATTTCATATAGTTCTATATCCTGATGGGTAGCCATATGATTTTAACAGTTTTTTGAAATAAAGTGATTATATGAGATCCAAATCACTTTTCCTATCTTATAACCTTGGCCTCATCTACAAATAGATTATAGAGATTTTGTAGATTTCAAGATTATTTAATTTCTTTTATTTCTCACACCAAGAACAACTAATGTGGATTAGTAGTAGGATCCTATAATGGAATAATCATTATAATATATACATATCATTAGAGAACCTTTTTAGATAACATCATCTTTTCATCCATCAAAGACCCTCCATATGATTGGGTCCTCAAAAATATGTATCAGTTTCAATGGTATATAATACATGAGAGATTTTTTCTCCAACTAGGTATATTCCATAACCAATCCAAAACACATGGGCTATGATTCCAGACCAAATGAGATACATAAGAATACTCCCTACATACCAAACCTAATACATCAAAATCTCCCAATTGTTTTCTATGATATAACCCCAGATGAGTCGTATTAAATGTTGTATTTTTATATGACTTTGGAGTCTCCTTTATCATACACATACTAGATTATATTACCAGTAATATTATTCAGCAAAACAATGAACAATTCCATTATATTTAATTTGGGACACTATTCAATAAACCCTAAACTGACCACTAACTATGAATCAATCTTCAGAAAAATCATTCCACATGATGTAAAATTGATGGTTTGGTCCCTTTAACATGACCATAAAAGTATATTGTGTTCCATTTTGTGACTCTAAAATATGTGGGTTTTAATTCCATCCACGATGATATGTTAGAAGCCCTATCATGGGCCTAACACCCCCATTGAAATAAATGCTATCATCGTGAATGATTAAAAATTCCACAACACCAAATTTTGTGTCGTAATACCATTATAATGCTCCGAAATGATATAATAATTTTAGATAAATTTTCAAAAGGTTAGCATTGATGCCTATACCTAGATTCATATAAATGAATCTATTGATGAAGAAACATAGATACATATATATTTTTCTATAATCAATAAATTCCAAATAAATAATTTTTCACACAAGTTTTAACTATCTAATATTAATGGATATATTAAAGTATTCTTGTGTTAATATTAAATATATAAGATAGTACAAATGTAGGAAGTTATTTCCCACCCAAATTTGGAATGATGATCATAAACATTCTTTACCTCAGCTAACACCACATCCAATGAAATCATTTGATAAAATTTTCTTGCTACCTATCTTTTTAAATATGGTATAACTTGACTTGAAATGAATTTGGAGGAAGGGCCCTCTTGAATTTTTTTTTTCAATTCGATGTGAATATTTTATTTCTCACCACCAAACATAGGGCCATTTTCTTACTTACCACATACAAAAAATGGTAGATCTTATCATAAATAATTTTTCTTGCAATAACAATTTGATTGAATTTTTACATGTTCCATAGAAGAAAATGATCATGTTGTAATTCCTCAAATAAGATATTATTTTATAGTGAAATACTAATTCCCCATCAATAAAAAACTAAAATAGTGACCACAACATAGATCTAATATAATTATTTTTTAATGGGTTTATTTATTGAGATGCTAAATTTTCATTGTATTAACGTTTTTATTCATCGTATATATATATATATATTGTTTTCTCAATAACTCCATTAAATTCAATGCTATGAATTACTTTTAAAAAATATGAACTTCTTCATCTACTATCGGGATCTCATCCAGTTAAAAGACAATATCACTAACTTTGTCTATCCAATGCCAAGTCTCAAATATTATAGTTTAGGGTTCAAACATAATTTTTATAATAATAACCCTATAAATGTCCCAAAAAAACCCTTCCAACTCCTGTTCCCCACCAACCATCATCTCAGAGATAAATGGGTGTCTAGATCGAAGAAAAACTAATTTCCATGTAAAATCATATTAACATCCTATCCCAGAAAAGTATCAATAATATTTTCCCTTACATCGAGGAGGATTATCAGGAGGTCATTGATGATGTCATATTGGAAACATTGGGTGTCTATATAAATGGGTACTACTAGTAGTCACTATGACTAGTAATATAATACAACAATGCCAAAATGTGGTTGGTCCCCTATTTGGAGTCTGGAAATTAACACCCATTAGGGGGAAGCTGGGATAGCTTTATAATGTTTGATTCTAGTTTTTTTGGTCTTGGAATGTACTTATATTATATATAAAAAATTCCCATAGAAATTTATTTAGAAAAACCATGAGAAGGTAAAAGCATCTGCTTATACAAACCAAGCCTATCGAATCAATTTTGCAACATCTAAAAACTCCCACATGAAAAATATATAGATAATCTATGAAAAGACATAAAAAACTGAAAACACAAATCAAGTCTACTAGAATAAATTGGAGGCACTTGAAAATGTTTTTAGGTATATCCCAGTAATAAAATGGGTCAGACCCATATCTCTACCTCAAAAAATAATCATTTCCAACATATCTTAGATGTAAATGGAGTACATGCATAGGATTACATGCCTACACCTTCTGAATATTGGATATATATTCCCTTTCAAGTAGATGAAGTACCTATTATATCCAAGAAATTATTGAGAGACATTCTTATTTTCCAATTATTAATTTACATTTTTTTAGGATGTAATGATAACATTACAAATTGATAAAAGTCTAGAAGAAAACATAACTTCTAATATGATGTTACTCGGCTGAAAAATTCAAGAGCCTCTGTGGAGCATATGTATATTGATACTCCAATCCAAGGAGGTCAAGGGCATCTCAGGATATTTGAACCATGAGATCAATCCCATATCCCAATTCCAATAGGAGGACATTGGTATTAATCTGTCACCACTATCTGGAATGCACATATCCCTTATATAAAATCCATATATCTATTACAAAATTAACAAAAAAATAGTATATTGTCATAGTGTTGTTTTTCAAGAAGTCATCACCAACATTAGGTATCCTCAGTCATCTAGAGGAATACATTTAGGAAATCCCTAATAAATGAAATTTGGTAAATGGAGAGTTATTCCATCATAATGATATACTGAATTATGATGACTTTGAAGATATAAAATGTCTGTATACAATGAACCAAGATCATACTAATCGTTGAAGATAATTTTTGATAGTATAAGAAGTTGGTATGTTCATACCAAAAATTTTATTAGTATTAGATTTAGATTTTCTCCCAATACATCATATTATGAATACATAAATTATTTCCAAATTATAATTGATCTCAAGAACTGATATCCTATTGAGATATGTCGTTTCCCTACAGATGGATAGAATATAAATATTCATGAGTGCCCTCAAATTTCTATTTTACACCCTAAAAGTTCTAAATATGCTATATGTTTCTGACCTTCACTTTATAATCATATTTTAATCAATTATCATAGTCCTTCCCATTGTAGAATTATATATGAATATCCGCCGCATAAAAATGAAATTTTTATCACAATCCTTCTCCCATGATGTATAAGATCTAATAAATTCATAATTCAATATGGTTTTTAGATGATGTGCACATTCATGCCTTATGTCCTTTCATTGTTAAAGTGATATACTTCGTCAAAAAGAGGACAACGAAAGGAAATAGTTATTATCCAATGATTCCATAGATTTATTGACATCTAATGCAATTGAGGAAAAACCAAATGCCAATTTTTTTTTACAATAATGTATCACAAAAATGTATACAGTGGTCAGATCCTATATGATGATCTTCTTAGAAAAATCTATGTTATATATTTCTCATGAGGAAAAAATTATTAAAATATAATACAGTTGTTATATTTTGTCATGTAGCCAATTAAAAACTCATCATACTAGGTGCATTGAATGATTATTATGGGAATAAAATCCACCCAAACCTATGGAATACTCATTATTAATTGAAATAAAAATAATTGAGTAATTATGAATAAAAAAATCATGTATGGGTGCCAAACTAAATGCACTAAATTTATACATGAGATTCATCCAAGAATCATGAAACTTGAAACTAATAATGAAGTGCACATGCTTTAAATGTGCATGCATGAATACATTGAATGAACAATTCTAGTTGATCTATAGATCCACATCTATTGTACACAACAAAGGATGGTGTGATAATGGTTTCTCTCACTTCTCATTTCTTCCCTTTTATCAATATCATCCAAATATTGAATCATATAATTTGATATCCCCATGATGAACTCAAGAAATAGAATCTTTTCATAAAAGAACTTATACTTAGTGAGAGCTGGCCCATGGCATCTCTCAATGACATCATTCGTGAATATTGAAACCCATAAAATTTCTATTTCTTGAAGAATATTAAAAAAGAAATTAAATTCATCATTATAATTTTTATTAATCGATATATAGAACAAAAGTTGTAAATTTCTTTTGAAGAAGTTGTCTCCAGTTATGGTCATGTAATACACCAATCCCATGTTTGTATAAATATATATATATAATCCAAAGATAATATAAAATGAAAATAAAATAAAAATAGGAACAACAATATACAACAAGGCTATGATAATTTTTAATACAACATTAGAGGTCAACCAATTAAGATAAAAATATTTTAATAGAAGAAATTCAACACCCCTCTACCCCAGGGTGATGTGAAATTTTAAATAATCTTATGAAAAATTAAGACACTTATCTATTGATAGATGTTATGAAAAAATATTCTTCCACATTCATCCTGTCCCTTGAAGCATTTTCTTTATTAAGGACATTGAAAAAAAATAATCCATAGCTTCCCTTTAAGTAACCATTCTCTAGACAGATTCAATGTAATCCTTAAAGTGAGGATGAGTTCCCCAAATGTTTTCAATTAAAAAAAGGAATGTTTAGAAACCAACCACTCTCGATAATAATTGTAAGAACCCGTATATTGTTTGGAAAGAATTTGGAATATTCTTGATGATATTCCAGAGCAGCGCCCTCAGACGGTGGGCAATTCCGAGCCTCGGAGTGGCCGGAATTAAATTTTCAGTGCGTTCACACTCAGAACACCAAATAAATGGGTTAACACCTAAACGGAGCTTCAGATCAGAGATCTGAGTCCACAGATGGTTCCAGGATGGGGGTTTTTCCCTAGGAACAACATAAAACATGTCGGTGCGGGACGTTTGGACCCCTCGCTCGCTTTCGGAATGTTAAACGGGTAAATTTATTTATTTATTTATTCTTTTCATGGTTAAACATAGGTATCTATTAAACAGTGGCTCGTATTTGAAAACCGAGGACACCGTTGAGTTCGGAGGGTGACTTTTACGCTAGGAGGGGTATAATATTCGCGCGCGCGGGCCATCTGTGAAAAAATGACCCTAGGGGCATTTTCATAATTTGGCAACCCCAGGCGTTGAGTTTAATAACCTTTGAACGGGGCCTCAGATTGAAATTCTGAGAGCTTCGTAGTGCTCTGGAGGTGGTGTCTACCCTAGGAGAGGCATAACCTCGACCCCGTAGAGTGTTCCATTGAGTTTTAAATCCTGAACTCCTCTTTGAGTTCGATTATATGAATCATGTGTTTGTTTGATCTTCGAACAAATCCCATAATCGTGTAGTATAATTTATAAGATTTCTATTTCCCTTTTTAGAATTGAAATCAGAGTTCGGAGGAGATCGCCATTGTCCGTCGAAGTTTGCGGGTTTGGGAGGTGTTTCTGGCCGGTTTGGGCGTTCTAGCGGTCCGAGGAGCGGTGGCGCGGGGTAAGGCGGCGGCGATTTCCCCCAGTAGCGGCGGTCCGTCTTCGGCGTCCTTCGGCTCCCCGGCAGGGCGGTCGACGCGAGCGGGCTGCTTGGTAGGGCAGAGTAGCGGTCGGCGGCTGGGGTCGTGCGGCTCAGGCGCCTACATACGGAGGTCCTAGCGGAGGCGGCATCTTGGCGGCAGGGCAGCGCATGCGGTCGGCGCCAGCTCGGGCGGAGGAGGTTGGCGGGCACTATGCGAAGGCGGCGGTCTCGGGGGAGCAAGACCCTCCTCATGCGGGTCTTCCGGTTGACGCAGGGGACCCGCGGGGTCCCGAGGCGCCGCCTGCCAGCGGGGTGTCGCGCCAGCGAGGCGCGGCTGTCGACCGGGTCGGCCGGGACAGGCCGACCCTGGCGGTTGGGTCAGGCCAAATTGGGTCGGACCAGCCCGGTTAGGCCCCCTAGCATTCGGGGGGGGGGCATTATTTCTAGAAGACGCGTCCGTTTGACATGCCGTTTGCGGCTACGGACCCACGTTAGTGGGAAAGGCCTTATAAAATGTGTTCTGGGGTTTTTGGGTCCTCTTCCTGAGGTTGGGTGCCCCAAGACGTGTTAATTAAATAATAATAAATTATTATTAAAGTTGCGACGAATGTGGCTCACGAGCCGGACGTTCGTATGACGTGCCGTCAGTGGCGCGGTGGACCCGGAGAAGAGACAATCCTTCCAATGTTGGATCAGAGCCCTTGGAGGTTGGTTTCGTTGCTCGGTAGCACGAAACGCTAAATTTGAAAAATTATTTAAGTAATTAATTGCCGAGTCGGCCCTAACATCTATTTGGGATTTCCAATTGACGCGCTGTCAGAGGTCTCATGACCCCAGTCCTCGTGTGGAATTTTTGAGATGTTTTTCGAAGCGCTCGAGTAGGAGACAATTTTCGGACCCCATAGGGCCCAGTTTGCAAGTTTAATGGTGAAACATCACTTTTTCAACCAACATTTGTTTAGGGTGAATTAGCACTCGTTTTGGAGTGTTTTTCCAAGAGGATTGCAACGACGCAATCTGCCCGCCTAAATTCGAGATTAAGGTGTGTGCCCCATGGGGTCCCATTTGCGTGTAACATAGGATTTTGAAAATCCGGCATCCGAAGTTTGTTTTAGGCATCGTCAACAGCGTTGTGACCCTGGCTTCGAGGCAAAATTGACAGGGGTGGTTTCAGGCATCGAAGCCGGAGTTGAGGTGTGGGCCCCACGGGCCGTCTCTTGAGCTATGTGCAGCGTTTTCGCGCCTTTTTTACCAGAAGTCTGTTTGGGGTGTTCGAGTAGCCATTTCTGCATGTTTTTCTAAGAGAATCGCGATGGTGCAGTTCTCCCAATGAGTATCGGAGTCAGGGTGCGTGCCCCACACGGGTTGGTTATGGTGAATTGTACCTTTTTCACCGGTTGACCATTTCGGGTGAGTAAGTAGCCTATCTCGCATGTTTTTTCGCGAGGATTACAATGGTGTAATCTATTATAGAGAGCAGAGCCTTTTACGTGATCTTATTAAATGAGTAAATGTTATGGTGCCTCGTGGCTATTCTTCTACCATGTTTGTAACTGAACCATGGCGTGTGATCGCGTTCACTCCTGGGAGAGTGAGGTTGTTGTTTAAAGAGATGTGGTTGGTTGTGGCTCAGCCATTGAGGTGGGAGGTTGGAGTTGTTACGTTATGCCTTTTCGTTGATGTTGGGTGTCGTGTGCACGATAGCCTTTGGGCTGGAAAGTTGTATACTCTTGGAGTATACGGGAACGTTTGGAGGTACATGTGGTTGTTTGTACCTGATAATGTTTGTGTGTTCTGTTGGGGTTGACTTGGGGCCACACATTATGTGGGCCCCATGTACGTGTCAAGTTCTAATTTACGTACCTGTGACCTCTTTCTACGTAGAGGGTCCTTCTGTTCTCGATGGTGTAGACCAGCACGGTTGGGTGGTTTCCCCTGGATTTGTTCTGGAGTTCGGTGGTTTCACGATACCCACTCCAAGTTCTATTGGCCTGTGTTATACCATCCAGTGGAGATGGCCAGAGCAGTTCTGCGTTTACCCTCTATTAGAGACTCGGTAGTGGGATTCTCACGGACTTCTAGGGTTTACCTTCCAGTAGAGACTAGGAAGTGGGACCCACGACACTCATAGGGTCTACCCATCAGCAGAGACTGGGCAGTGGGTCACCCGACGACCTCTTAGGGTCTACCCTCCAATAGGGCTGGGCAGTGGGTCACCCGTCGTCTAGTTCCAGGTCTACCCTTTAAAAAGGCTAGGAAGTGGGTCACCTATCATCTTATTCCTGGTCTACCCTCCAGTGGGGATGGGTAGTGGGTCTCCTAATGATGTATTTGGGTTTACCCTCCTGTAGGGATGGGCAGTGGGTCACCTGATATATGGTTAGGGTTTACACTCAAGCTGGGTTGGGCAGTGGGTCACCCGTTGGCATTCCAGACACAGTGCTTTCCACTAGGCTAGTTTGTGGCATTCCTCTGGGATTTCTGGAACGGGACCCTTGGTTGTACGTGTTAGTGATGGAACGACCTTGACTTTGAGGAGACCTCTCGACCGTGGGGAAGTGATGAGGTGTGGTATGACTTAACCAGGAACTCTCATGTATGGGGGGCTCTTTCCCCCACCGAGATGCGTCCATGTGACGTAACCTAAAACCGTGCAGGCACGTCAGTGATGCCCAAATCGGATAGGGTCGAGATGCAGTGGTTTGAGCCCCATGACTTGTAGTTCAGGGTAGACATGCGGGGTGCTGGGTATCGATGGTTTTTACATCTGGGACTATTGGAAACTCACTTTTCTTGGGCTGAGCTATGGGATGGAGATCCCCTTACGGCGTTTTTTCGGGCTTCTTATTGAGTATATTTATTTTTATATACCTTGTTCCAGTACCCACTTTGGGGTTTTGTTACTCTCTTTCCAGGAGAGGCGAAGACGCACGGGGAATGCCACGTGCTTTCCGTGTCAAGATTCTCGTGGTTGGATGAGTCTACTCCCATGCTATAGGTTGCAAAGACTCGACGGGACATTCATCTTATCACCGTTTCCAGCTCCATGTGTCTGGACGAGTCTACCTTATTTCCTACTGTTGGGTTGAGCTGGACTCTTTATTGTACTCTTTGCTGCAGTTTCAGTTGTACTCTATTACTTTCCCATGTTCGATCTACTACTCAGCCTTCAGTACCTCCATTGTTTCTCCCTCGAGCCTTCATGGTATCCTAATGAGTAATTTTTTACTCACCCTTACTTGGGATTTTTTAGAACTTGGTGTGCCCTTGCAGAAGACAGACATGTTGGTCATGACTTCAGTGGAGCTTAGGAGTTCAGGATCTTGGACTGCGTGCGGTGGTTAGAGTCACGTTCTAGGTGGGGGACCATTCCAGTTGTTTTTCTTTTTTTACCTGTTTCTGGATTGTGGAACCTTTTTTGTTTGGGCGTGTGTTTTTTCCCTTTTCATTATGATGTACCATCAGCTTTTACTTTGTAATTTTAGCAGTCGATGCATTTTGTGATTTATTTATAGTAGTTTCCATGTACTTTACATGAATTTTCTTTCTACTCTTCACTTTTTCATTGAGTGGGCTGCGTGTGTGTGTGTACAGGTACATAGGCAAAGGCCTCCCGGAGTTGTTGTTCCTTCGGCGCTGGTCTCCAGCCCCTGGCCTATGGAGGCGGGTTTGGGGTTGTTGTGGCTTAAGCCCGGGTATGGTCGGGTCGTGAAAAAGTTGTATCAGAGGTGGTTCGTTCCTTGGTACATTGTTCAGACATCCCTAATGTAAGAAATAATTGGTTGGGATTTAGGGCAATAGTGTTAACATGTCTCGAGAGTGGCCCTCAGGTTAGGGAGACCAGTGATGGTGCGGCGGCTGACGTATCCATTCAATAAGACCCTGATAAATCTATTGTCAACTCGAAATACTGAGACACTTGTTGCAGGGAAAATTGGTTTGTGCATCACATAGGATTGAGTCCTTGATTGTCCTTCTTGAGTCATCTCCCCATTGTTGTTACCGTTATATACATATATGCTCATCTGACCGTGAAACTCCTTGATAATATTCAGGATGACTCCGCAAAGATAGCCAGCCAGGATACCATCATTGGTTCGTGAGGAAGACCATGAGAGTTACAAGGCCACAGTCTAGGAACCATCATGTTAGCCCCTTTCTCTAGGTGGGTCGGTAGCAGCACCCCCACGTGTTGACCAGCAGATAGCTTCCGCATAGCAGACAAGGCTTGATCGCAGGTTGAGCACGCTCTGTGAGTTCCAGCTGTAGAGACCGCTGAGGTTTAGTGATGAGCCAGACCCTCAGGAATTATAGGTTTGGAAAGAGACAGTGGTTCGCCTCTTCAGGCTTGTACAGACACTGACAGATGTTATGTTGGCTTTGTCCACCATCCTTTTTCATGGAGCAGCTTGGCATTGGTGGAGTCTGGTGACTCAGTTTCATGAAGAGTCATTGGCTTCATGGGGTGACATTCAGTTGTTTCTCTATGAGGAGTTTTCCCCTCCTACTTACGCTCCGTTTGGATTCAGGAGCTCATTCAGTTTAAGCAGGGAGGGATGACAGTGGCCGAGTACATAGCTAGTTTCACAGACCGTGCACGCTTTTACCCAGACATGGTTCATGATGACAACATCTGAGCGCGGATTTTTGAGAAGGGTATCTGCCGAGAGATTCGTGCTATAATAGTACCCTTTGAAATTTCCACATATGCTGGGGGTTCTAGATTAGGCCCTGGTGACAGAGATCTTCATGTCATGTTCTATAGTTGGTGGTGGCAGCAGGCACATTGGAGCCGAGGCATCTGCCGCAGCTAGCGGGCGTTGGCAAGACGATCCTCGACGCAGGTGGCCTTCTGACAAACGGACACAGGGGAGTGGTCGTACACCATAGTGGAACCAGAGGGAACTAGTGAGGCCCGAAGAGATTCATTGTTATGATTTCGATGGGCGAGGTCACCTGGCACGAGATTGCCCGACCATGCATGCAGAGAGCATCGAGCAGGCAGTAGATGCACCACCACGACGGAGGAAACGCCATGATCAGATTAGTAACCAGAGAGGTGGTGATAGCAGAGGAGCGGGATAAGATGGTAGTGGGGGATGAATTTACAAGATCTTCCCATCACTACTAAGCGGTCCACGTCAGGCTTTGGGAGCTGACAGTTGGGACCACGGACATCAACAAGCTTTGAATGTCTACGATCCTGCAGAGCATGTGGTGATAAGAGGTATGCTCTACAACTCTTCTACATTCTACAGTAGAATTGATATACTCTTCATGTGAAATTCTTTTCTCCCTGCTCCTTGTTTGACGTGTTACCAGGGTGACGTAGGGACTCAGGTGTAACACTGTGTTGGTATTGTAGAAGGTGTGTAAACTTCCTCTTTAGTCGATGGTGTTGACTCTAATGCTCTCTGAGTGTGTAAGAGAGTCTTGGTTGAGAGACATCTACTGTGAAACCTTGCATGTCTAGATATCCTTGGGTGTTTCACCATATTTATATTCTGAAGGAGGGAATCACCGGCCCTTGTTCCAGGTGCGGGCGGTGATTCCAGTCGCGGCTTGCGACGTAGGGGTTCGGTCGGGGAGGTTATCTACCCCTGATACCCTTCAGACCGTTTGAGACCATGCAAATGGATAGAGAGGTTCCCTATTGCCTTGCCCTAACCCCAAGGTCGGGTGTGGGTGCATGACGTTTCCCACGTGGCTTACCCGAGAAGAAGAGTACATGCTCCTATGCATGTCATCTACAAGGGAAGACCTCGCATGAACGGATCAGTCCTTTGGTGTGTGTGTGGTAGCGTAGAGATGTACAAGAGTTCATCTGGGTACGGGAGAGCCAGGTGTGTGCTTAGTACCCTGATCTGTTCCCTGGTTTTGATTTTTGGGGATGGAAATCTTGAAGGAGGGAATGATGTAAGAACCCAGTTTTTGTTGCTAAATACATTGGAATATTCTTGATGATATTCCAGAGTAGCGCCCTCAAACGGGGTGCAATTCCGAGCCCCGGTGTGACCAGAATTATATTTTCAGTGCTTTCACCCTGAGAACACCAAATTTATGGGTTAACACCTAAACAGAGCTTCAGATCAGAGATCTAAGTGAACGAATTGGTCCGAAATGGGGTGTTTACCCTAGGAACGACATAAAACATGTCGGTGCGGGACGTTTGGACCTCTCGATCACTTCAGGAATGTTAAACGAGTAATTTAATTAATTTATTTATATATTTCATGGTTAAACTCATGTATCTATTAAACGGTGGAATGGATTGGAAAATCGAGGGAACCATTGAGTTTGGAGCGTACTGTTTACCCTGGGTGTGGTATACGGTTCACGGGCATGGCTGTCTGTGAAAAATGGACCCAGGGGAGTTTTTGTAATTTGGATGTCGCGTGTGTTGAGTATAATAACTTTTTAATGGGGCCTCAGATTGAAATTCTGAGACTGATGTAGTTCTCGGGAGGTGGTGTTTACCCTAGGGGAGGCTTAACCTCGACCCCGTCAATAGTTTCGTATGCGGGTGAAAATTAATGATTAAATTTATTAAAATTTAAATAATTTATTTTTATTTTTAAACCAAACCCACCCCTCCTTCTCCTTTGGCACCCCTCTGGCCGAAGAACCATCAATGAAGACCCCTCAAGCTCCAACTCTCCTCCTCCCCTTCGCCAAGGCAGCGGCGCGATGACAGATCATGCAGGAAGCATCGGGCGAAGCCCATCGAAGTAGGTGGTGTTCATTTAAGTTTTAAATCCCAAACCCCTCTTTGAGTTCGATTATATGCATCAATTCGTTGTTTGATCTTCGAAAAAATTCCATAATCGTGTAGTATAATTTATGAGCTTTCCATCGCCATTTTCGGAATTGAAATCAAAGTTCGGAGGTGATCTCCGTAGTCTGTCGAATTTTGTGGGTTTTGGAGGTGTTTTTGGACGGTTTGGGCGTTCCATTGGTCCGAGGGGCGGCACCGCGGGGTACGGCGGTGACGGTTTCCCTCGGTAGCGGTGGTCCGGCTTCGGCGTCCTTCGGCTCCCCGGCAGGGCGGTCGACATGAGCAGGCTCCTCGGTAGGCCGGAGCAGCGGTCGGCAGCCGGGGTTGTGCGGCGCAGGCGCCTGTGTGCGGAGGTCCAGGTGGAGGCGCCATCTCGGCGGCAGGGCGTCGTAGGCAGTCGGCACCGGCTCATGCAGAGGAGGTCGGCAGGCGCTAGTCGGAGGCGACGGTGTCGAGGGAGCAAGATCCGCCTCATGCGGGTCTTCTGGATGATGTAGGGGACCAAAGGGGTCCCAAGGCACCTCCTGTCAGTGGGGTGTCACGCCAGCGAGGCGGGGCTGTCGATCGGGTCGGTCGTGGAAGGCCGGCCCATGCGGTTGGGTCCGGCCAAATTTGGCCGGACCCGCTCGATTGGGCCACCTAGCATTCGGGGGGGGGCATTAATTCCAAACGGCGTGTCCATTTGACAAGCCGTTTGTGTCTGAAGATCTACATTAGTGGGACGAACTTTTTAAAATGGGTTCTAGGGTTTTTGGGTCCTGTGCCCGAAGTTGGGTGACCTGAGACGCATTAATTCAATAATATTAAATTATTATTAAATTTGCGATGAACTTGGCTAGCGAGGCGGAGGTTCGTTTGACGTGTCGTCAGAGGCGCGGTGGCCCCGAAGATGAGACGGTCCTTCCAAGGTTGGTTCGGAGCCCTTGCGGGTTGGATTCGTTGCACGGTAGCATGAAAAACTAAATGTGAAAAATTAATTAATTAATTAATTAATTAATTAATTGTCTAGTCGGACCTAACTATTGTTGAGGATGTTCGATTGACACGCCGTCAGCGGGAGGATGACTCTAGTCCTCGAATGGACTTTTTGAGATGTTTTTTGAAGATCATGGGTTGGAGACAAGGTGGGCCCCACAGGGCCGAGTCACGCGTTTTACAGTGAACCATCACTTTTTCAACCGATGTTCGCTTAGGGTGAATGAGCACTCATTTCTAAGTGTTTTCTGAGGATATTGCAACAGCGCAATCCGCCCGCCTAAATTCGTGCTTGATGTGTGGGCCCCACGGGGTCCCGTTTGCATGTAACACGGGATTTTGCATCTTATACATCCAGTGTTCGTTTTAGGCATTGTCAATGGCGTTGTGACCCTGGAATCGAGGCAAAATTGATCATGATGGTTTCAGGCGTCGAAGCCGGAGTTGAGGCGTGGGCCCCATGGGCCGTCTCTTGAGCTATGTGTAGTGTTTTTTCTCCTTTTTCACCAGATGTACGTTTGGGGTGTTCGAGTAGTCATTTTGGTGTTTTTACCGATAGAATCGTGATGGCGCAGTTCTCCCGACGAGTATCGGAGTTGCGGTGTGGGCCCCATATAGGTTGGTTACTGTGAATAGTACCTTTTTCACTGGTTAACCGTTTCAGGCGATTAGGTAGCCCATCTAGCATGTTTAACCGTGAGGATTACACTGGTGTAATCTGTTATGGCGAGTGGAACCTTTTACATGATCTTATTAAATGAGGAAATGTGAATGTGCCCTGTGGCGGTTCTTCTACCATGTTAGTAGCGGACCCTTGGCATGTGATCGCGTTCACTCCTAGGAGAGTGAGGTTGGCATTTAAAGATCTTTGGTTGGTTGTGCCTCAACTGTTGAGGTGGCAGGTTGGAGTTGTTAAGTTACGCCTTCGCGTTGATGTTGGGTGTCGTGTGCACGATACCCTTTGGGTTGGAACATGGAATACTCTAGGAGTATACGGGAAGGCATGGAGGTACATGTGGTTGGTTGTACCTGAGAACATTTGTACATTCGGTTGGGGTTGACTTGGTGCCATAAGTTGTGTGGTCCCCATGTGGATGTCGTGTTCTTCATTATGTACCTTTGACCTCTCGCGACATAGAGGGTCCTTCTGTTCTCGATGGTGTAGACTAGCAGGGTTGGGTGGTTTCCCCTGGTTTTGTTCTGGAGTTGGGTGGTTGCACGATACCCACTCCGAGTTCTGTTGTCCTGTGTTATACCATCCAGTGGAGATGGCCAGAGAAATTCCGAGTTTACCCTCCAGTAGAGGCTGGGCAGTGGGTTGCTCACTGACATCTAGGGTTTACCCTCCAGCAGAGACTGGGTAGTGGGTCACCCGACGACCTCTTAGGGTCTACCCTCCAGCAGTGCTGGGCAGTGGGTTGCCCGTCATCTAGTTCCAGGTCTACCCTCCAGCAAGGCTGGGAAGTGGGTCACCTGTCGAATTATTCCAGGTCTACCCTCCAGTGGGGCTGGGTAGTGGGTCTCCTGATGATGTATTAGTGTTTACCCTCTAGCAGGACTAGGGAGTGGGTCACCCAATATTTGGTTAGGGTTTACCCACCAACAGGACCGGGCAATGGGTCACCTGTTGACATTGCCAGTCTGTGGCTTTCCTCCATGATTACCATAACATGCCCTTTGGTTATGCGGGTCAATGATATAATGACATTGACTTTGGGGAGACCTCTCGCCTTTGGGGAAATGACGAGGTGTGGTTTGACGTAATTGGGATCTCTCATGTATGGGGGGCGCTTTCCTACACCGAGACGGGTCCTTGTGACGCGACCTAAAGTTGTGTGGGTGAGTCATTGCTCCCAAAGGGGATAGTGTCGAGGTGCGGTGGTTTGAGCCCCATGTCTTGTAGTTCGGGGCAGACGTGCGGAATGCTGGGCATCTATGGTGTTTACTTATGGGACTGTTGGCGACACACTTTTCTTGGGTTGGTCTACTGGATGGAGATCCCATTACGACCTTGTTCGGGATTCTTATTGATAATATGTATTTGTATATACATTGTTCCATTACCCACTTCTTGGGTTTGGTTACTCTCCTTCCAGGATAGGCGAAGACGCATGGGGTTTTCCACGTTCTTTCTGTGTGTAGATTCTCATGGTTGGATGAGTCTACTCTCCTGCTATAGGTAGCGAAGACTCGATGGGAAGTTTATCTTCTCACCGTTACCAGGTCCTTGTGTCTGGACGAGTCTACCTTCATTCCTCTTATTTGGTTGATATGGACTCTTTAATGTACTCATTACTGCACTTTCGATTGTACTCCTTTAATTTCCCTTGTTTGATCTACTGCTCACCCTTAGGTACCTCCTTTGTTGTTCCCTTGAGCCTTCGGAGTATCATTCTTTGTGTTTTTATACTCACCCCGTCTTGGGCTTTTCCCGCACTTAGTGTGCCCTTGCAGATGACAGACAGGTTGGTCGTGACATCAGCTGAGCTTAGGAGTTCAAGAGCTTGGACCGCGTGTGGTGGTTGGAGTCGGGTCCCAGGTGGGGGACCTTTCCAGCTGTTTTTTTTTACCTATTGTCGAGTTCTGGAACCTTTTCCTGTTGGGCGGGTTTTTTTCAGCTTTTCTTTTCGGTGTACATTCATCTTTTACATTGTACATTTAGTGGTCAATGCACTTTGTGGTTTATTTATATCAGTTTCCCTGTAATTTACTTGACATTTATTTCTACTCTGCACTTTTACATTGAGTGTGCTGGGTGTGTGTGTATGGGTACATAGGCAAAGGCCTCCCTGAGGTGGTGTGCGTTCAGTGCTGGTCGCCAGCCCCTGGCCCATGGAGGCGTGCTTGGGTTAGTTGCGGCTCAAGCCCAGGTTGGGTCATGTCCTGATAATAACAACGCATATTGTTGATGTTCAGGGGTCAAATATCTCTCCCACTATCCTAATACCGATGAAATGCCCCCAACACAGTCCACATTTATAAATATGTTGGAATCTTATGATAACCATACAAATAATTATTCACATATGGGAGATCATGATGAATATGTATAAATTCAAAATAAAATCGACACAAAAATATACAATGATGGCTTTCCATACAAGAAAGTAGATGGTCCATAAATTTATTTAAATAAACCATTTACTCCTCCCCAACATGAAATATTAGATGAAAAGGGTAGGTCTATTATCAATCCCAATAATTACACGAGGGTTTGAAAACCCACACATTGAAGGATATACCTTCTATGTATGAGTTATAAATTATATAATAAATATTTTTAAATGCAAAATTACTCCTGGGACATATTCCACCTGAGTATGTTCTTAAAATGAAATTTCATTTCAATCATCATACTAATGTAGATCATCAAGAATATAACTTCATAACCCAAAAAAATATGATTATCCACCCAATAAAGGAGAAATTAAACCAATGTATTTGTTTTTATTGAGTGACATATAAAGTTATTAATTTTTATTGGACAAACAACCTGAAAAGTTTCACTCATTTTACAATCACCTAAATAATGAAAAAGTGTAGAATTAATATTCATGTCTATTTTAGTGTTTTTTCATCTTAATCAATCCCTTATTCATATATATAATTCCAATAAGAACTATTGAAACTTTTAAATTATTTACTAACCAGTTTAAATCAATATAGGTGAAACGTGGTCCTAATATAGTCTTAATGAAAACCATACCTCAAGATTCTAGATTCATCACTTCCCCTTCCCGATTTTAGAAATCATATATTTCCATCATTACATGTTTTTATATATAATCACCAAAATAAGATGAATTAACTATCTCATTGTGGTTTTCTGGTTGAAACATTAGTTAAAAATGAATCCCCAACATACAAGTGTTTTGTACAAACCATGGAACGACCACCCTTCTTCTGGTTTACCAATTTACCGGAAGGGTCATCCAAATGATGTAATGACCCATGTCAGCAATTTCATCACCAGTTACGCTCAAATATAGGAATGGAAATGGCGATAGACCACCCAGACTACAAATACTAAGAACATGTGAGTGTATCATATATCTTTTCTAGGTGGAGGTATTTCACTTTCGTTATGTTTTTTAATACCATCAAGAAGATTTGAGTGGTATATGTTTATAAATTATACTTGATAAGTTTTGAACACCAATAATTATATAAAATACATATTTTTAATTTTAATTATTTTTATAGTTATATAATGATTGTAAAATACCATTTTAAGAACTAGTTCTAAATCGATTCATTTACCTACAACATAGGGAAATAGGGAAAAATAGAATAGACTATAAATATCACATTAATACCATAGTATGTATAAGATACAGCTACAATTACTACGTCTTATCATTAACCACCACAATAAGGATTTTGTAGTAGATACAACAACCTCATAGAGAATAAAGGTGAGAGAAAATTCTCTCAGTTGGATGACCTAAAAAGTAGAGCCAAATCCTTCTAAGAAGAGTAGTTACCTTGATATTTTTAACAACAACGGAATGAAACATGCAATATATTCTTGATACAATATAGTGATATCATGTTTCTCTTGATGATCTTCCATATTATTTACCATTTCACTGAGTGTTTTAGAATTCTATCTTTATAAATGCCAAGGATGAATTTGCATGTATATTACATCACATTTGATGAATTTCTTCACAATAAAAATGTACAATCATGAGATCTATAACAGTTTAGTATCCTTGTATGAATAGAAACATAATAATCTTCACTGGTGAATGATATCGTACATCTCTCTTTAATATCATCATGGTTAAGTCATTTTACCTGGATCATATCTTCATTACCTAGGCAATGGAATCATAAGAATGTGTTAGCCCTGATACTATACAAGTATAGGCATAAGAGAAATAAATGTATTATAATATTAAAGATTTTGATAATAATTATAGTGCATTATCATAAAAATAAATTAAATGGTCATACACATCCTTACATAGATTATAAACTGGAGTAATATTTTAAATATTGATTTTTCATAAGTAATGAATTCTAAGAGAGTTAAATCGCAACAAATCTATCATGAATCATAATATCATGAAATATAACTGTGGAACCATCATAAATATAGAAAAAATATAATATATAATACTTAACTATAAGTATCACCATCATAGTGGATCTAGATGCCCCTATTTCTCAAAGTGGATTGGGATGCACCTGTTTCCACATGTGAATCTGGACATAACTATTTCCCATTATGTATCAGGATGATGTAGTTTCACATTGTAGACATGGACACACTTGATTACAATTATAGATAAATCTAATAATCTTGTTATCCATTTTATCTCTTTATAAATTAATCATTACCCAATGATTTTGTGGGAGATACAGGCCACACCATTTATATAATGAATTTATATATACAAGTGATATAAGAACAAAAAAATTCTTCATATCCACACATTTGAAATGATACAGTTATAAATATTTTTTAATAATATCATAACATATGAAAAATGTACACGTTTAAAAATGACAAAATAGCCCCTGAAAATAAGTATGATTCTTAGGAATATAACTCATAGAATGGAAATGGGGTTCTTAAACACAATGCCATTAAAATAATTATCCATTCTGAGAAATAATATGATTGGTTACCATGTACAATATCCCCACTAAGGAATATGTAACAAAATTTGATTTCAACCTCAATAGAAAATAAATTTGAAATATCATTTAAAAATAATTTCCCACGAAAATAACATTTCATCGTTGAGAATAAAATTCCAAAACATAACGTATTTTAAAAAAATACCATTTAACATAACATAGGGACAATATATTAGATGATTTAAATACCCATATAAACACTACCTAACACAAGAAAATAATTTAAATATTTTTCCTACGTAATCGGAGGATATTATTATTTAAATACATTTTTGAAAACTTTTCTAAATATTCATGGGTTTTAAATGAAATAGATTTCCAACAGAAGAGTGAAATATGATATGACTTTCTGAAAACACATTATTAATTATCTTAAGTACCATGGGGTGTAAATTTGTTTTAATACATTAATATATCATTAATAAACAAGGGATAATAAATTACAAGATATTTTATGTGAAATTTTATATAATATTTCCTTAATAGAAGTATAATTATAAACAATCCTGATAAACTATGAGGTTTTAGAAAGAAACGGTAACCACTTTGGTGACATTGAAAAAAATAAACTCTCATGGTAGAGTATAATTACATTAAGAATATTAAAATAATTATACACGTGATATATTTTTATAAGCCATTTTAATACACCTCATTAGATAGTACATGGGAATGACATCACATGTGTCTCAAATATAGCATATTGAGAGAAAATTACATTTCGAATTGCTAACTTTTGAATGATAAGAACCATGAAATATAAATCTTAAAATGTATATATAAAGAAAAAATATAGTATAAGGATCATATAATACACTCATTGTCATTATATATACCCAAAAAAATTGAATAGATAATATGAAATAATACTTGCAAAAGAAAAAGTAAGATAAAAAATCTATTTACTACATGAGAATGTTTTGATTCATGAGATTTATGAAATAATTACTTAAATGGAAACTTTTAATATAATTAATTATATTAAATTAATCATATATAATGTCATAGTTTGTTTTATACATTACACAACAAGAATAAGTTGTGAATATAGCATAAATATCACAGAAATAAAAGTTATATAAAAAAACCCTTCCATAATGTCATTGAATTCTTCTAGAATGATCAAACATCCAGTATAAGAAAAATAAAATTTTTATAAGTCTACCACCTAAACATATATATATATATATAACCTTTTAATATTTTACTGTGACATTTTTTTAAATCTTTATTAACACTTCCCTTTCAATATTACATTTCAGATAATATCTGATTTTTTTCGTATATTTTTTGACTTTTAATTTGATGGACCTTTTTATCTGACCATTATTACATTGTATTATAAATTTAAACAATGATATAAATAATATATATATTCATTATATATAAATATATGATAATAAATTTAAATTATAAAGAGAAAATGGGATACATCATTCATAGAGACATAAATTGTACGTATAGATGAAAATTGTTTCTTCTTTCATGTCATATTGAAAGAAAGAATTTTATTTACATATATTATAAATATATAATCACTATATTAGAATTATAATATAATATATATCAAAAAATTTGTCAAACCAATCCTTAATACATTCCATTTAATGTGTGGTCGAATTACATCACATTTATGAGGCAGTAGTCTACACATCCACAAACAATTTTATCATATTGTCATATAATGTATAGAATTAATGCATGTGTAATATAATAGTTCCCAAATTAAAAATACATATAAATATAATATTAATTATATAAAATTAATAATTCCATAATAATTACCTTCCATTAGAGATGTTACTAAAGAATGAATGACATTAGTTCTTGATGGATTTGTTCTTCGTACACACGGATGATGATTGTGTATCGGATTTGATGAATGTATGTGAAGGTATTGGGAATACCATAAAAAAATAATAATTAATTATATTTATTATAAATATGTTATTGTATAATATTTATATATTAATAATTTAATTATTTTTAGAAGGAATAAAACAATAAAGCACATGGATGAATGTTTCCCCCTTTTTTCTAACTCTTGTTGGATTGCACCAAATGGCACAGATTGAAAGTTTTCTAACTAATATGGAAAAACTAGGTTTAAATGATAGATATCTGGGTAATTTGTTTGCACTTTTTTCATTGAAAATGGGTTTATAACTACGAATAAGTAATGGGTGATTGACCTTTTACTGTAAATAATTGTAATTATTTTTTCTAGTATAGTTGTTCAAGGAATGTTTTGACCTTATTAAAAATTATAATATATTCTTATTCAAAATATTTGATCCATTTATCAAAATTTCAAAAATAAAAGTGCATAAAATTTTTATAAGATGATCATGCAGAAGGGACAAACAACTTGTTTTAAAGTGATAATATTCAAAACTTTGAAATGTTTTTTGTCAAATATTAATGTGAAAAAAATTTCAATAAAATATATAGTATTAAATATATATAATGGATATTTTTATAATTTTATACCAATTAATAATATTAATTATATATATAAATAAATTACATGAAATTTCATCTTTTAATTAAAATATAGACCTTTCACTATTAAAACAAAAACAAAACTTTTCAAAACATACCCAAGATTCACCCATTTAAAATTTTATTATAACACCATCATAAATGAATGTTAAATATTTCAATATTTTTATAAATTATTCATAAATTAGTTTTCAAAAAATTTATCCATTAAATTTCGGTAGAACTGCCTTTTTAAATGGATCAAAATTTTATCCCAAAACCTGGATTGGTTCAAATTGTATCCCAATAAAACATATTGAATGGATCAGATAACATTTTTTAGAATTAGTAATATAAATATATTATTAATTTATCATTATAGTAGATATTAGTTTAATTTATTAATATAGAACTACATTCATTCATAAAAATTGTTTCTTTAGGTAAAAATAAATCCTCGATAATAATTCGGGTTGTATCTTCATTTATAATTAATTTATAAATAAGAAAATAATTTAATAAATCACTATAAAGAATAGTTTCATATTGTAGTTAATATTATTCATTCAATTTATACCATTGGATAAATTATTACCATAACAATATTTTACCAATAATATAGTAGTTTTTTAAAACATATTCTTGTTCGTAACTCAATACATTAAAGGCATTTCTTGTTGGGTGTAGTACAAGAGAAATATAGTGCTTCCTATATTAAAATATAATATTATTATTTTGAGTATCATAATATTACATTGGTGTTGTATATAAATAAAAAATGACATGGTGTATATAATAATGAAATCCATCAATGAATTTTTATTTATTTGAAAAAAATCATAAAACATAGGTGTGTTGCATTATACCTCAAATTAAATGAATAATGAACAAAAAATTAATCTTGGATATCAAAATAATATTAAATTAAATTTACTCTATAGAATACCAAAATTAAAAAATAAATATTACAACATCCTTTAAAAATTGAAATTTGGAAACATAACGATTAGAAATAGTAAATCTTAACTATGTTTCCATATAAGAGAAACTATGTGAAAAGTGATAACATGTTCATGAAAGAGAAATGTAACTATAAATTTCATATATATTAAGACATAAAAAATGATTATGATAATGTTAATGATCACAAATCCATTAACAAGAGTGTTTTTAAAAGGAAATTGATATTGTAAAAAATAATGATAATGGGAAAAATAAATTCTTTCAAGACCCTTTTCTTAATATTGTTTAATAATAACAAGAAGTTATAATTAAATTATTTTTACATTAAATTAGAATAATATCACCCATTGGTTCATCCTTAATTGATTTCTTCATGCTCAATTACATAAAAAATAATTGCGAATTCATTATGCCTAAAACACTAATAGATCATAAGAACTATAAATGGATTGATAAGTAATTCCATCAGTCATCAAATTTCATTAACAAAATTTTCTTTACCATAATTTATTTGATATTAATTAATACTCATATGGTGAACTAATATATTAATCATCAAATCCATATCGACATTTCATCTTAATACATTACATAATTGATTCACCAAATTACCCTTCCTAAATAAAATTAACTATTTATTTCATTATGTATTCCATATTTTATAGAAATTTCATTTCCATTGGGATTATGGGTCAACCCTTATATTGATATAATATAAAATATGATTTAATTAATCGAGAATCCATTTTGGTCCCACCCATAAAATAATGAAATTATGCATATGTCTGAAGCTAGATCAAAAACATTAATCATATCATAAACAATGAAATGAAACCTGTATAAAAACAATTATTAAATTCATAAATATTTTAAAGGATAAAATTTTAATAATCACTTCTTAACTATGAATATACGAGTATGTTGTTTGAATATGTCCTACGGAAGATAAATAATTTCCATAACCACCACTCCTTCAAAACACAAACTATTCCAAGAAGGAATTTGAATTGTTAACATCGAACATATCCTTGATATGGAATAATTAATAGAATCATATTTCATTTCATATATAGGATAATTATGAAATATCTATTAAAAACATTTCTATAGGAAAATATCCCATCAACATGGATTAAATATATTTAAAACATAAAACATTTGAAAAACCACTTTTACTCAAAATAACCACGAAATTGTATAAATGAATAATTGGAAATAGTATAAAATCCATTTTATATAATAAAAAATATTTTCAATCATATTAATTAATAATTATCTTAAACTATAATGTAAAATATTTTTTGAATTTTTTAATAAAATATGTTTTTTCAATAAAACGTATTACCAAATGAAGTTAAAAATGTCTATATTTATTTTAAATTTTTAAAAAAAATATTGTGTACAATAGAGTGGATACTTTCTACCAATTCAATATTATATCATGAATAACAACATAAAAAGAAAATTCATGTGAGTTCTTGAGATATGAATCAAAATATTTTATTAATGGAAACATTATAATATATTATCTTGATAAATGATTAGATTGTAGAAAACCAATCATACCAATATGGTAAATAGAAATAAAAATCCAAGTTAAAGAATAAAATTTAAAAAATATAATGAAAGAGAAGATATTCCAGATATCTCAGGGAAAATTTCAGTAAGTATCCCATATAAAAAATACTACTGTATAATAAAATATGTGTGATTATAACAGAAAATGTTGATAAAATTAACATACTGAGATAGAATTATTTGAATCAAAAATAAGATCAAAGAAATATAATCAAATGAATATTGAAATAAAAAATAATTATATGAATCATATGATACAATATATTTAAATAAATACACCACATAACATAAATGAGTGGGTAATATTGCATTAGTCTTCCAAAAATAATTGTTATTATAGAAATACCCTAACAACATGAGTTAATTTTTTAAAGTGAGATATTGTAAAGAATAAATTAAATGGAAATTATTAATGTAATTGAATAAATTAAATTCAATATATCTCATGTTAGGAGGAATTATATGTTCCACAAAATAAGAATATGTGGAGAATATAACTTCTGTCTAACATAAATAAATGTTATATTAGAAGACACTTACATTATGTCATGGAATTATTCATACACAATAAAAAATAATGTATAATAAATATTAGTTTATTATATATAAAAATCATAACCAAATTATTATGTATATAATGTAATTTATTATTTCATTTTGAATTTATAAAACAATTTTTTTTAAATTCCATGTTAATTTATTAGATTTTGTAGTATCCACTTTGTTTATCATATTTGTACTCACCTACAATTTTTTTGTTAGTTTTAATTGATCATGATTTCCTTATGTCCCTAATCATGTTAATGATATACAAAAAATATATATTCAACAATTTTTTACTGAAAATAATCTATAATAGAGTGTAATAGTCAATGAGATACATTGTTCATGAATACGAATGATCGTACATATGCATGAACGTTTTTCCTTGTTCATATAATATTAATAAAATTAAATGACCTATATGTATATGTATATATAATCATTATATCTGATATATTTTTTATATATATATCACATATTTTTATTAAAACCTTCCAAATTATATTCAATATAATCTGTGAATGAATCACATTGCTTTGAGGGGTATGTATTCTACATTACTAGAAAATATGTTATTTCATTCGTACAAAATGGATTTCATAATTGAAAATATTATATAGAAATTAAATTAGAAAAAAAATATTATAGATATCATATAAAATATTAATTATATCATTATTACAAACATTGAGATGTTGTAACGGTAGAATGAAAGACATTGGTTCTCGAGCTGGTAGTCCACCATACACACAAATGAAGATTGCGTATACCATTTGATGGATGTGTTTTATGGTTTAGGGAGTAAAAATTTCATAATAACATATCAGTATATTGATTATAAGATGGTAATTTTATATCTTTGTTATAATAATAATTCACGGTGCTTGAGAAGGAATCAATACCAAAATGAACAAGGACGTTCATTACCTCTTATTTTGGTAGAACCTTTTGGTTTTCACAAAATTATCTTAGTGGTTGGATTTATTCCCAAAATAATTATTACTAGATGATATTTTGGAATTAGGTATATTATTTAAGAATTTTATTGATAGAAAAAATGGCATGATATATGTGTAGATGTCATGGGAGGTGATAGTTCTCCTTTTTTTATGTATACATATCATTCTTGTAAATAGAAAAAGATACACCCTATTGAAAGGCCCAAATTACGTGATGTGCCTCCAATAATGGTCCATCATATATAAAATATTACATATGATAGAAATATGGGCCTAAAATCTGGTTTTTACTTGTTTATAGGTAATTTTCTTCCCATAATTATATGTTTCGTCCCGTAGGGAACTCATCATTATCATAATCTCTGTAAATAATATTAATTCTTTCACTAATATTTTTGTTGAATAATTAATTTGGAATGATAATAAATTATATAATATTCAGATTCCAAATATGGAAATAATATATCCATGTATTAATCACATAAATGGTAACAATCAATTATTATAATACAACATTCAAGGAAAACAGTGAGTTTTAAAAGTGAAAATGTACATATGATTGAATTGTTTTTATATCCAATTTCAATATGAAGTTGATTACAAATAAAAAATTATATATATATATATATATTGATTTATTTATTCTTAATATTATTTATAATCAATTTCAAAAATAATTTATCAATATAAATAAATTAATACAAAATTTAGTTTTCAATTAAAAAATAGTATTTCTCACTCATAATGAAAAAAAGAAACATCAGAGAAAAATAACTATTATTTAAAAAATGTAAATTTTCATATTCCAATTTCAAAAATTATTTTTAACATTTCAAATAAAAGTTAATAAAGTGTCAAAATTATGTCCTAATAAAATTTCCCATAAAAATGAGCTAGAAATTTTTTTTAGAGTGATATATCATATTATTAATAAAACATACATTGATCTTATTTTATACCAATCATGATTTTTGTATGAATGATCATAAATTTTCTATAATATATAATCTATAAATATCATTATTATCTTTTATTAATAGGGATGATTTTAATTTATTATGAAAATATTCTATTGTGGTAATAAAATTATTTTTTACTAAACTATCATTATTATTCAATTTTGTTTTTGTTTTCACAAATAATTAATAGATAACCAAAGATTTAATTTATTAAACATGTGAATATAATATAATCTAATTTAGTTAACCTTATTCATATCCTTCATTCCAAATACTATGTGATAACCCTAAAACCAATTTAATAATAATATTGTAGTTTGGAAAAACACAGTCTTGTGTGTAATGTAAAATATCAAAGAAACATGACATGGTGTGTAATTCAATAAAAACATAGAATTATTTGTAGAAAAAGATAATATTTGTTTTTCATGAAGTTTTAAGTAATATTGGGTTTCTTTATAAAAAAATATCATGGTTTATCATGCAATGAAATACATCATAGAATTTTAATTTATTAGTAAAGATATAAGTTCATAAAATATTGGGGTTTTACAAATTAATACTACATTGTTTCGATAGATATCTTTCAAAAATAAGGATCATTCTATGAATGGGAAACTTGTGAAACTACTAACACATGTATCATTAGTTTCAATAACATCTTCATAAAAATACATTGAATGGTAGTAATTCAAACACAAGAACACATAGATGAATAGTTATTGGATTACATAAAAGATAGTCATCCAAACTCTTATTATTCAGCGAAAATAATTGAAAGAAACATATTTCCCCTCTCTTTCATCAACTATTGGACAACCCATTTTTTTGACACAATAACCGCTAATGCAGAATCCTCCATGAAACAATATGGTCATATGTTAATGAAAACAATTAAGGTTAATGTGCATTCACCAAGGACAAAGATAAAACTTTATCTCTTAGAGATCACATTGTATGTCTTAATATAATGGGTTAATCTCGAATAAAATGGTATAACATGGATCAACTCATCAAATTGAGTCCTCCTCAAATAATGTATTAATCTTTGGATACACTAATTTCAATTTTTTAAAAAATCATCTATTTGACGATGATATATATTTTGAACATAATCTTCACATTCAATACCTAGGAGACACGAATAAGTGAAAAACGGATAATGGAATATCAGGTTTCGTAATAGTGTAAAAAATAAAAAATAATATCCACATCCCATCTAGTGATATCTATTTAATTTAAACCAATGAGAAAGTTATTTGACACATCTATAGAGAAAAAGATAATTCCACAATAAATAGGAAATGGAATTCATAACTGATCATTTTAAAATATTGATACATGATTAGGAAACAACCTAAATAGACCAAATAAGTTTTCATGCTATGGTTGATAAATTCAATAAGATACTAAGTTCCATCCACTTCAACTCAACCCACTCACAAATCTACATCGTGCATGTCATCTCAAAAAAGGAATAATTGTTAATAGGTTCTTATATAGAAACATAAAACTATATCCCATAAGTATGATATCCTAAATAATTGAGCCACATTTATAGAAATTTTTTCATCCATAGATTCCCTCAGTCTATCGAACAATTTAGGATCATGAATAATAGATGATCTTATATACTCATAAGAGTTTGCAAATGATTTTTTTTCTGCATAGGTATATCATCCTTATGATAATATATATAAGTTAGATGTTGTTGTCCATATCTCTATGAAATTCTAGGATTATGTTATACAACATTATATCAGACCCGTATACATATCCTTCAGATTAGATAACATTGACAACCATTGAGAATTCTTTGATAATTTCATCAGTGTCAATGTCATTCTATTGAGGATGATTCACATATTAAGATATAATGAAGTTTATCCATCAAATTATGAGTTATAACTACTCGGTTATGATAAAAATTAATAGAAACATATTAGTTGCAATATTATGAGAACTCAATTCGGAGATCATGTTTTCTATTATGAGTTCATGGTTTCCTAAAAAGATACATCAAGAAATTTCCTTCTAGGAAGGACATAGTTTCACCATAATCATTTGACCACTTTATAATATCTAAAAATCCTTTAATTCCATAACAATAGAAATATTATGACTATACATGGTGATACGTGTCCATTCAAATATAGTGAATCTCAAAATTTGGATTGTGGAATATAGATAAGAAAGTGAAAAAACCCATATCATATGACATCTCTCATGTTACCACTCCAAATTTTTTGGAAAATAATTATGATAATCCATTCATAGATATTGACTATATTTTTTTATCAGTCACCCATTTATATGATACTAGGTTATTTTTATTGACATCCTCACTTGTCTTCATTATAAATGCTACATCAGATAAACATAAGGATGTTTAACTAATCGATGATCCCTCTAATAGAAGAGATATAATAGAAGTAAACTATCCAACATTATCCACAAAATATCTTCTAGACACCAACTCATCCATTGATCCCTATGAAGTTGTGATATCTCTATTAGAAATTAAGTCAGAAGGCACTAAACATCCACATGAAATTAATAATTCCCATGAATTTCTATGTCATAACAATATGGGCATACAATATTTAAAAAAGGTTGAATATAAATAAAAGGAAAATCGTATTGGTACCCCAAAATTGGATGAATGTTTCTATAAAAATATAGATGGAACCTGAGAGATCAATAACGGTGGAGAGTAGAAACCACGTCCAATGTTGATCAGCATATATATTACACACAATAAAATGAAAATTTAAACATAATTTATGAATAATAATTGGAAACTAGTTTCATGTAATTATAAATAAATTGATTTTCATGATATTGATGTGTCTCTAATAAAATGAGTATAAAAGATGACCATCAGGCCCACAAGATGGGCTCCTCAAGGACAGATTCATCTCAAGATTCCAGGGTGGAATCCAATGTAGATATGATAAAAAAACAATATAATACTTGCCTAATTCAAAAAATATTTCTCTATCATAGTTCATTTTAATAAAAATAATGATAAATTAATGTTTTTCATCAAAAAAAAATTCATTAACTTATATTTTTTTAAATATGACTTTCTTTTCCAATCATTGAACCTATGGTTGATCCAACTAGTTTATATCATGATCATAAATCCATGGATATATATTCATGGTAAACAAAATTTTAATGAACCCAGATGATTAAAATCCAACATATTTAGGTCCACATATAGAGTATTATGATTTTGAGTGATTAATTTTTTTTCCTATATTAATGATGTCACTACATATTGGACTAACTTGAATTTTATTAGAAAACCATTATTGCAGAATTCATTTGGGTGTTATGTTGATGATTTATTGATTAAATAACTACAATATTTTAATCACCGTATTGATTTAAAAACCATTTCTAATAACCTAATAAAATCTAGGTTGAATATGAGTCACTAGATATGATATTTTTTTACTTTTGAAATATTACTCATCTTTGTCGTTGTCCATCGTGACATTGAATTTTACCCTAAAAAGAAAAAATAATTTTTTTGGATATTAATTCATAAAAATTTCAACATGTTAAGAGGACTGAAAAGTCATCTTCCCTAAATTTGAAACATCATAAGAAATCCCATGTAAAACATGTTCTATTAACTAGGCTGCTGAATATAGGAGTTGTGTTTCAGTGGACTAATGAATTATATAAATCATGTGATAGACTCATGAAATATCTCTTAAGTACACTACTTCTTATGTTTCCAGTTGATGTAAATCCTCCCATATTATATATAATGACTCTCAAATGATCGTCAGAATGCTACTTTATATAGAAAAATGACACAATTAGTGAGAAAAACATTTAATATCTCAGTACCCTTACAGGGCGTATTGTGATTACTAGTCCCCCATAATGAAAATTTAATTTTTGTGTGATTCGTCATTTCAAATACACCAAAAAGTGAAAATTCATTTTCAAGGTGAATCATCATCATTTAGGACCCCATAAATGAATTTATAAATTTTAGTTAAGTTGGTTGTGAACAATCCAAAAAGAGTCATGGGATTTGGTTGTGAATTTACATATTTGTCCTTAGAAAACCCCACACATAGAAATATTGGGGATAAAAAATGTATGAGGGTGTTAGTAATATGTGATATATGATTGATGACATAGAGATAGATTGATAATGTTATTTTATTATGTAATCTGTTATTATATATTTCAATGTAAAATAGTGAACATGATTCATTAATCACGTGAAAAATAGAATTCCACATAGTAAAGAGACCATTAATAATCTACCTCACACACAGGTAGACCCTCTAAGACTACCATTTCATGAACCATATGTGGATGAAAACTTCATGGGACACCATAACACATATAAAGACGAATACGTGATGGTTTCCTTCAACATATCTACCATTTTGAGTAGTGCTTGGCCTAAGCTCAACCCCTCTATGAATTATCCAATAATCCCACTATATATTTCTCTCCCATGAGGCACTTTATGCTGAAAAAATTGAATGAAAATATATGAAATTTATATAATTTATAAAATGATATATATTATGGAACTATTATATAATTATTAAGTCCAATAATAAATAATCAAAACATATATGAAAGAAATCTAATAATACCTAATATAAGATTTTTACAATGAATCATTAACAATTTAGTTATAAAAGTTAGGCATTATATAATATAACATATGATATAGATAATTATGGTTCATTAATTGTTATATAATATTATACATTGGTTTTGAACTTCTATGAAGGATGTTGAGACTTAAAATCACTTTTACTATCTGTAAGACACATGCCTTATTCATACAATTTTTCTATTATGTGCATTATATGTACTGTTAATGAAGTTATATTATTATTCATCTATTTATAGTTATGTTCATTTATATAAAATTTTATTCTCTCTTTCATATTGTTCACTATTCAAAAGGTTCCCAGTATCTGTGAGACACATGCCTTATTAATGAAATCTTTTATATTTCACTTAATGTTACAATTTCAGGTGGTTTACAATCCAATTTTACTAATGTGGTAAGAGTATTATGTTATAATCTCATCACCTTTCGGGATTGTATATTATGAATCTTCTAATGATGACATCATATATTATAATTCTCATTAATATGTTAAAAATTCTCCTAATATTTTTATTTTTTTATAATACATAATTAAATTAACATTATGAAATTTCTTAACTCAATATGTCAGAAGAAAATTATTATGAAAATTTTACATTCATTATATATTACATCAAATATGTATTTTCATCAAAACTATATGTTTTATAAAACTATTTTGAATTTTTTTTACATTAATCAAATTATCTTTAAATAATTTTTCAATTATTAATTTTTTAAATTATTATTCAAAAATATCATCTTGTCATTTTCCAAATAATTCCACATTTCTTTGACCAAAAATGTCAGTGGAATATTTATTTTAACATGTAATATATATATATATATATATTTTCCCATCATGAACAAACAATGTTTTTATGATTTTTTGATATTTTTCAAATTTTATTTATTATAAATATGCTATTGAAATTGTTATATTTTTTAAAAAAATTTATTCAAGGTGGAATAAAAATTTCTTCAATAAATGTTTAAAATTATATTAATGCTTATTTAATAATTTTCCAATTATATATTCAATGAAAAAGAATTTAAAAATAGAAATATTTTTTTAAATATAATTTTAAAATTTATAGAAGAACTTTTAGTCATTTAATGTGTTGAATCGTTTTTATTTATTTATTTTCAATTATTCAAGGTTATTTTTACCAAAATGGGTTTTGAAAATGTTTTATATTTTAATAATTGTGTTCGAAAAGAGAAATGTGGTTCTACTCATGAATTTTCCATGTGATATTTCCAAATAATGTTTGATAAAAAATGGAATTAGATTATACTAAATATTGCTTTCAAGGGATATGTTCAACATATTCCGTTATTATTCATTATCTGAATGGTTTATGATTATGTGGATAATTTTATTATAAATCATGTTTTTGATACATAGTTATCCCATGAAAATATGTTTATGAAAAATACTTATAATTTCCATTGGTTTTTCTATGGTGAAATGAGGAATGATTATAAAATCAATTTATTTTACATAAGTTATGCTATAATGGAATTTATAATCAATCCATTTCATTTCCTTTTTTCTATTTTTAATTTTTATGATATTCTAGATTGAATATTTATCACTTCTATTAGGTGATGAGTGGTAACTAAATCTCTCTAAAATGAATTGGGTATTGATTAATATTTATTGATATAAACATGATTGGAATAAAGAGTGAACCATGTTCCTTAAGGGATATTATACTTTATGAATTTCATAGTGATAAAACATGATGACTACACTAGTTTATGTTGTTAACCCATTACACAATGAGAGTTTCAGAAATGGGCCATGACAAATAATGAAATTATATTCCATTATTATATGAATTCTAGAAATCAATTTTTCATTCTAATTTTATGTTTTCACTTTTCATCTTATTTTATTCCAATATGATTATTTTATTATTAAATACAAAAAATAATTTCTTAAATAGTTTTTATAATCTATGATATGCATGTTATGGGTTTTTGAATATCATTTTCATGTTTTCATTCCCTTATTGTCTTGTTATGTTGATATAAACCATATCTACAGTTATTGAGATTTTGTGAACACTATTTTCATATTTTTTTCATTAAAAATTGTATGATAAAATGTATTATGTATGATATTTCAATACTATGGTCAAGTTATTAATAACATATTCTGTGAATTCATAAATCACATATGAAGAATTATTTTATGTTTACATGTTTCAATGGAAACTAAAACATTATGATCTAAAAGATTTTGATTGAATAAAACAATTCGTATTCTCATATTATTTTGTAATACCAATGAATGAAGAAAATGGGTATCTACAAGTTGTATCCAGATAATGGTTTAGTTATGTTTTTTAATATTTAATTACAAAATCTTTTTTTCAATTACAGAGTATATTTTGAAATATATGACTATGAATATTAATATTTATAAGAAAATATTTGAGAATATTAGTGATGGATAAAGACAGTAGTTTCTATGAAAATAAATCAATGTATATATTGTACTTGCATTTCTGTGTCTATAAAAGTTAGAAAAAGTGGTAATAATGGTGAAAAGTGAAAATTTGGATCCACTAGATCATCACCTAGTTTATCATAATAGTCATTAATGCAAACCGATTTTGAATGTCCTGAGGGTTATTCTTTTGAAATTAAAAAAAATCTTTTTGAACATTACATAAGGATTTATATAACATCAATGAATGACATAGGATTATCCTATGTGAAATTGATTTTAATAATTGTTTCATGATTTAGACATTATATAAGTGATTTTTTTATTATTTAAATTACCATTAATATCATTTGTCTCAAAATATTCTTTTTGTGTTTTAATCAATAGTGGGTACCATAAGTAAATTAATTATCATATAATCTGATAGAAAATGTGTTGATGAAAAATAAATGTGATGATTACTAGATTGAATGATATGGTGATTATTCGTAATCTGTTATCACTATAAATAATTAAACAATTTCACTATAACTAACTCTCATACTCAAGAACTAATATATGGATAATGTTCACCAATTGAACAAGTAGTTGAATACATGGTAGATGTAACACTTAGTTCACTAGATGTTAATAATTTGTGAGGAAGAACTATATAAAATGTCTTAAAGGAACAATAATATTTATTATATGTGGAGAAGAATGGTACAGATTTTGAAATTTCTAAGGAGGGTGAAAATACTGGTTAACACAGAGGATTTGATTTCAGGTCTAACTTAGGTATTATAAATAGATATATGCTTTATTTTTGTATAGTATGGAAAATATAAAAATCAATTCCCTTTGCGAGATTCTCATATATATAATCCATAATACATAACTATTAATGATTATATTGCTGATTATGAAAATTTAATGAATGAAACATGAAGGGTCTAGGATTTCTTAATAGCCATTATCTTGTTCAACAAAAGTAGTATGAATATATTTAGATTATTTAATTATCATTTAACATTTATATTTTTTATTATAGGAAATATATATTAAACAATAAGATTTTGTAGTGAAGCTAATGGTTAATGAATATTATTGAATGATTAATGTGTTCCTGTTTTTCAATTCATGAAATATGATACTCGAATGATTAAATATTTATAATTATTTCTTTATTGAATATTTTAATTATAGATTTGAAATAATTTTTTAGATGATACTTATGAAGTATAAAATTTATTTAATATAAAGATTTTAATTTATATAAAACAAGTGATTAAGTGACCTATAACCCTTAATATGTTCATAATGTTTAGAAAATGGATAATAGTTTTGATAAAGAAAGCATTGATATAGATAATATAAATTTTATAGTATAGATAAACTCAGAACTAAATAAAAATTTGTTGAAACAACATTTATGTGATCATTAATGGATTTCATAGAGTTTTTTATTTTAGAATATCATTAAAAATGAATTAATTTTATGTAATTAATACTAATCCATTTATTGAGGTTTTCGTGTAATTATGGTTATAACCATGCTTAAGGGGAATACATGACCAAGGTACTGAAATATTTTCCACATGAAAATTAACAGATATATCATAATAGTTTGAGGAAAAATTTTGACATGATTTTGGGAAAATTAGATGTCTAATTAACAAATTTTGGAATATTTGATGGGTCTTATGGTTTCCCATTTATAGAATGATTTATGTTTAACATTGGATAATAATTTAGAAAATAAATTTTTATATCACCATATTATGTTTTTTGTTTTTTATATAACTTATTGTGCCAATTTTCTACGGTAATAAATAAATATTGATGGAATGAATTATTAGTCTATTTTGAATCTTGTAATATATTAGTGTTTGATGGATGAAAATTTACACAATTTAATTATGAGATTATGCGTGCAATTGATCAATGTATAAACAACTTATGATATTATATTTTTAAAATAATTATACGATTTATGTATATAATATAATGAAAATTAATCAACATTAGGAAAAAATGATGTTGAAAAAAATGTTTTACATAGTATCTTTATTTTGGATGAATTGATGGCTGTTTGACTCATCACAATATTATTGATTTATTTTCACATAATTTTTTAGTTAATTCAATTTCATGTGAAAAATGATATCTTTAAATGTACATGATTAATTAAAATTTTTCTCAATGTAAATTGAATCAAATTATACATTATTATACAATTTTGGAAACGAAAAATATGGGGTTTTAAGAATAAAATTTGTAATTTTATTTCTCAAAAATAAATTTATTATATATTTTTGAAAATCGGGTTTACCATGAATGAATATATAATTTTCAAAAGCAATGGGAAGAATCTAAATATCAGAGGAAAGAATTTTTTTATGTGTTGTAGTATTTTACACCCCAATATTCTGAAATATTTAATTTTCATATAAATTTTATTTAATTGTTATCAGTATTTATATTTAAAAACATGTTTTAATTAAAAATGAAATAATACTATAATAATATTATGTAACAAAATATTAATCTACTATAGGTATAAATGTATAGTATGAATAATATTAATTAATATGTAAATTCATATAGTTTACACTTCTATTGAAAATTATATACATTCACCAAATTAATTAGAAATTGAAATAGGAACCATTTGAAAATAAAGAAAATAAATTTTTAGAAAAATATTTTCTTAAAAATATGCCATTATTCAATGAATAAAAATATTTCTTCTAGATATTTATATTAATGAAATTTAAAATTTATATACTCAATTAAAAATTTAACATCAATCAATTGTTTGGTGTAGTCATGCAATATGAATAAATAATTTTTTTCACATAAATAATAAGTGTTCCCAAAAATATGTATTACATCACGTTCTGAAATTATTTATATATTTGTAATGTTTTATATAAAAAGTTATTATATTTTTTATTATTTTATCTTGGTATGATAGATTTTCATCTCGATTAGATGATTATTTTCAAAAGAAAATTTTCCAATTATTTCAATTGTAAGAAACCTAATTTTTTCTTCATCAAAAAAGGCACCAAAACTGGCCTATGACAAGGTCTGTAGGGTCTTCCATATCCCCACTGGCTGGAACAAGTTCCTGGGAATCATAGATTTTGGTTTGGGAATTATTTACCTGAATATGGATATATAAAAAAACTTAAACAAATAAAAAACTGAATATGAAATTTAATTCGAAACATGACATTAATAAATCTCTAACTAAATACACAGTTTTAAAAATTATACAAGATTTCCAAATACACGTAAAATTTATAGAATTATATCCCTAATGACTCCATATGATAAGGGGTCATCACCCACAATATGTCTCCCCAATGACTGAACATGTAAGGGAACTAAAAACCCAAACTGCCATCACCCAAGGCCTTACCTCTACCAGTGTCAATCATTATTTCCATACCTGCTAACCATATTAAATGGAGATATGCATAATAATACCATGTCTTCGACTTTAAACTCAATGTCTCATTGAAGATTTTCTACATATCATTTGTGTAGATATTAGGAAGCCTTGATATGCTGCTGAATAGTTTTCACTTTCTCCACTATTTATTTGGCCATTTTATGTCCAAGAATCTTACACTCACCAACTCCATCGTAACACAACATACTTCTATAACTTTTCCCATAAAGAGATTTATATTGTTCCATTTAGATGCTCAAGTGGAAATTGTTATTGTAGGTGAATTCAACCAATGGTAGATGTTGGTCCCATCATCCATTGATCTCCATAGAATATTATCTCCACATATCTTCCAATTTTTGAATTATTCATTCCGAATAGCCCTCAGTTTGAGGAATATTGGCGATACTAAAGTTTAGTTCAGTGCTTACAACCTGTTGGATACTTTTCCCAAACATCGAGGTGAATCGCATATCACAATCATATACAATAGATTGTGGTACTCCATGCAGACTTACCACTTATTTAATTTAAATCTGTACAAGATAATCCATCGAGAAGTTATCTTTAATCATGATAAAGTGAACAATCTTTTTAAGATGATCCCCAATGACCAATATATCATTATTTTCGTTGGATTTCCTTCGAAGTGTAGTGAAAAATTTTATGGTAATGTCCCTCCACATCCATGAAAGTATGGGTAGTGGTTGTATCATCCCCCTAGACTATTGCCTCTCAGCCTTCAATTGCTGACATACCAGGAACTTTGATGTATACTCATCAATCTCCCTTTTCTTATTGTACCACTAATGGTTTTTTCAGAGATCTCGATACATATTTTTGCTCTGTAGGTAGATAGGGAAGATTGAGCTATGTGAATTATTCAATAGTTTTATCATTATATCTAGATTTGATGGAACACATAACCGTGACCGAAAGCATACAAGTCCTTCATCAACAATCATCAACTTACATGATTTCACATTTTTGGTAGCTTCCACCCTTTTAAGAATTTTCATATCTTTTCTTTGAGGATCATTTATTTTATCCAAGTGGGATGGTTGAAAAATAATTTTAGAAATGATTGATGATGATCCACCCTTAATTATTATCATGTCCATCCTTTGTAAATCTAGGAAAATCATATGTTATTCAATTCTCTCCATTAAAAATTTTGTGGGATCCTTTTTACTTAGTGCATCTGCCATGTTATTTTCCTTACCTGGATGGTATTGAATTGAGCCATCATAATCCTTGATGAGATCCACAACTCTTCTCATGCTAAAATTATTCTCTATCACTGTGAATATATATTTGAGACTCTTGTTATCAGAATATATCTCACACATCTCCCTATAGAGATAATACCCCCGGATTTTCAATGTAATGATCAATGTTTCCAACTCCAGGTCATGTGTGGGATAGTTTTGATCATGGGGTTTCAAGTGTATTTAGGAGTAGGCTACCACTTCATAAATTTTCATTGTCACACTACATTGTACCTTCTTTGAAGAATCACTATACAACACAAAGAGTTCCTCATATGTAGGGAGTGTGAGTAATGGTGCAGTGATAAATAACTTTTCAAACTCCGAGAAAAAATCTTTAAAATCTTGAGTCCAAACAATCATTACTCCCTTCCATGTCAGATTGGTCATTGGGATTGAAAATCTTGAAAATTTCGTCATAAATCATTGATAAAACCTATATAGCCCCCAAAAAACGCGGATATCCTATAAAACCATTGGAATGGGCCCGTCATCAGTTATCTTTGACTTTGATGGGTCCATAGTTATCTCTTTACTTGTGATAACATGCCCCTGGAATGACACTTCCACAATCTAGATATAAAATTAATTATACTTTTCATATAGCTTCACCATTCACAGTGTCATTAAAATAGTATTCAAATTCTCATTTTGTTCCTCCTTTTTCTTGGAGTATATTAAAATAACGTCAATAAAAACTACCACATAATTTTCGATGTAATATCTAAAGACACTAATGATTAAATCTTTGAAAATTGTTGGAGGATTCGTGAGTCTGAAGGGAATCACTATGAAATCATATTGTTTGTACCTTCTTCGAAAGGATTTTGTGGGAATATATTCCTTAGTCACCTTCAATTTGTGATATCTTGACCGAAGTTCCACCATTAAGATATAAATGGCCCCACGACGCTGACAAAACAAATCATATATTCTTGAAAATGGATACCTGTTTTATTTAATGATTTTATTTTTTCTCATGACAATCAATGAAGAGGCTCATTCATCCATCATTATTCATGAATAAGTGGACCTGTGCACCCCATGATGAACCACTCAGGTATATAAAACCCTTCCCCAGATTCTCTTACAACTGCTTCTTTATCTCCTCCAGATCAACAGTGGCGATTTGGTATGGTGTCTTTGATATAGGCCAAGTTCCCTTAATATGTTCAATTGAGGACTCAACCTCTCAGTCCTGGGGAAGACCAGGAACTCCTCAAAACATACATCAGTGTAAACCCTCAAAATATACATGTCTTCAAGCATGATTATCTCCTTTGTCTCAATAATTTGAGCAGATATGATTTATACTAAGGCAACAATATACATACATGAGATGAAGGGTTCAAGGAAAATAATTTTTGAAAAATATCCTCTTGAATTCCATGCATTTCCTGGAATGAATTTCCTCATGGGTCTTAGAATTATATATATGTTTCCACCACGGATTAGGTTCTCTACAAAAATGTTAAACTATTAGTACACCTATCTATTCTTATGAACATTGGAGTTTGGATAAAATCGATTCAATGGAGTTAATCTAATATTCTGCGAGGAAGGGATCAAAATAACCAATAAACATGGGAGGCCATTGGTGCATGAAGGATTCAACGTGGACATGATCTTTCACTAGAAGATGAGGTCATTATACATGATTCAATTAATAATCATAACTCGATACCCCAGAGCATGTATTTTCATGATGTTTTGAATATCCGATCATGTCATATCAGACATTTCATTAGGGAAATCCTCACATTCCCTACCACATTGATTATTGGAATGAATTCTCCTATTTAACTGCATTAACAAATAAAAAATATCCTAAAAAGAGGACATAAATACCTAGAAATTAAGAAAAAAAAATGAATCTTTGAACAAGAAAGGATAAACTTATAAATGAGAAGTATATAATAACTTATGATTCCATTGGTTTAAATCTAGGTTATCCTTGATCTATTACATATCATTTATTCTTATTGTCTTTTTTTTCACTTAATAGTAGTTCGTACAATGCCCCTCAATCTACCAATGAATATACCATGAGATTTATGTATCCCAGAGTGAAAAAATACTCTTTATCGTGCACTAGTTTCCATTCGAGTCTAGCTCGATGCATTGTTTTTGGGATTAACCCATAGATAAATCTATGCCAGAGCCACATCTAGCTTTTAATATCTAGACAGTGAAGTATTTTCCTGATAAACCACTTACTCTATACTCATCAAAATTTTGTAATGCTTTCATATACTTAGTCTTATCCTTATGGTTCCCACGATGGTGTTTATTCAAGATAGTATTTGAGAAAATTGGATTAAAATGTTTTTTATAGAAACCATGTAGTATTATCAAGTAAGAAGGAATGACTTTACTAAAAACGTATTTATTTTTTTATTGTTAAATGGATCTTTTGAATTGAGTTAATGAGATTTAATTGTCATTTTAATTATTCATAAAATAAATTTACAACAATAGATTTTACAAGAGAAAATAGATGACATGGCTGTTTGTAATTTATTTTGGACAAACCCGATCGTATGTGAATTCTCTAAAACATGATAATTTTTGTACAACACTAAAAAAATAGTTTGTCACATATTATACCGTGGCAGGACTCAGATAATCTATCTATTTGATGTTCTGAGCGACATGTTGTAACAAACCAAACTTTTATTAATGTAAATCAATATTAATATAAATAAATTCCTCTTTATGTAAAATTTTTATATAAAATGACAACTTCTTTGGTTTTAGTTTTTTTTATTTTAAAATACTATTAAGAATTTTTACCATTGTTAATATAGTTTTTGAATAGTGATCACATGATTTGTATAAATATAGCGCTTTAACAAATCCAATTTACCCAGACAAAGGAAGCGATGGCCTCATCCAGTAGGCATGCCCCATACGAAGCCCATTTTTTCAGAGCTCAAAAAAGAGGTTCCATCATTGGACATTGCTCTTGACCAAGACCAAGCCGACCATGAATATGTAAACTCGAGCGAAACCAACTACAATAGATGTAAAAGTTGATAGAGATTACCAACCAAACAATGTTATCTGAGCCACCCCAAGAGTCGGTCACCATCGTAGACCTTAAAAATCCATCTTATGCTGGTGTTATAAGGGGTTATGTAACATGAAATTATCATTATGGTAATTTACATTATTTTTGTATATAATAATGAATATACCTTCATTTTATTATTGTAATCTTGTAGATGGGTTTTAAAGCACCAATAATATTTTTAGTTAATATTCAACATTGAAATATAATTTGAGGAATTAATTTATTTTTAAAATAAATAATATTTTAATAAAATATGATTATTATTATTAATAAATTAATTTTTATTAAATATAAATGATTGTATAATTTTTTGAATGCGATTGTAATTTTTATTATAGTTTGAAAGCCATTTTTCTCAAAACCCGTGAATTTTCGATTATTGTCGGTTTTTATTTGAAAAGTGAAAATTAACATACATATAAAATTACTTAGATAAAATAAATATTATTTTTGCAATCATGATGTCAATATTATCCAATGGTGAATGTTTCATAATTTACTGAGACAATCAAATATTTGGGTAAAAATTAAATACCGTTTATATATATAATTTGTTTTTTGACCTCATAATGACAAAATAGTGATGTAATAAAATACTATAAGCCTTATGTTATTCCAATATATAATTTACCATGAAACAAATGTTATTTTTGGTTTGAATGACTTATTTTACAAAGCATTAATTGACCCTTCAAGGCGTATTAAACATGTTGTCTTTTTAAATTGATTTCATTGAGAGTGTGACTCACCTCCACATAAGAAACCCCATTATTTTAAGCATTTCGGACATTGGCCTTAAAAATTATTTTCTTACACTTCCCTTTTCCAAAAACCATGGGAAAAAACAATGTGTTGGTTTGTGGTTTGGATTAGTTTAATGTGAGGTGTCCCAAACCTAAATAGTAAAGAATTCTCTCAAATTTACTATATAAACCCACACAATATCCCACTTTCTCCTCACTCAAAGCGTTTAGAGTGTTACAACCTCTTCCCTAATATCTCTAGAATCCTAATAAGGTTCCCCATGCTACCAAGAAGCTTCTCTCAAGCCTCTCTCAAGCCTTTGGAATCACACATCCAAGTAATTGTTTTTTCATCCTTTCTCATTTTTGTCCAATATTCATTAAATTTTTATGCCCTTTTAATTTCAATGATAAATGTTGGAATATGGTTTTTAACCTCCCCCATAATTCCTTCATAATTTTTAATGATGGGATACCTTTTTATCTATCATTAAATGCTTTCCATGTACACTCGTTACTAGGATGAAATTCTGAATGAAATTTATCACTCCTCGCATACATTAAAGCAATTATATTGTAACATGAATATAAATTCCATTAATATTTATGGGACATGTATATATATAACACCCTTACTGTCCATTTCATGTACATATTATGAGACCCACCTTTCTACTTCATCAACCATTTTTATGAATACTTATGTCACATCGTTACTCTGCTGAAATTGCATCGATTTCCCATGCCAATATCATTGTATAGTGAATACCATGCCCATTTCTGTATCAAGGGTATTCACCTTTATGAACATCTACTTATTTTTTATAATGATTCATGTATTAATTCCACATTCCTTTATCATTTAATAAATGACAATGTTTTATGAATCCATGTGAAATGATCCATGCGACACTCTTATTCATGAAATGAAATGTTTAAGATTGGTGGGGCCCTATAGCGCTCCAATGAATTGGGTAAAGTATAGTATCATGATACATCATGTGAAATGGCTATTTACTCATGATAATTCAAGTTTAATGAGGTTTTACTCATGCATCATGTGTAATGGGGATTTACACATGCTCTTTGTTCAGTGAGCCTTGGATCATGCTAATTCCATGTTAAGTGTTGTTGCCACATTTCCATGTTATGATTATCATGCTTTACCATGTATTTATGTTTATTCATATATTTTTGTCTATTTATATTCCTATTGTCTACAATCAATTGTGTTACTCATGTTATTCCACGATTATTCACTTACTGGGATTTATTGCTCACTCTTTTCTTATGCATGTCCCCAGGTTATCCCATGAAATGCTTAGTACGAGGGAATATAGTGGTCATGTAAAAGATGTTTTCAATAAAGATGTTGTATATCAAGTTTTATGTTTTTTTGTAATGATCATACGCCTCAAATACAGTATAACTATTGATATTTTTTGTTGTATCAATTGATGTTTATGTAATACATTATGTTTAATTGTGTAATAAAAGATCAGGGTTGTTATAGTTAGTATCAGAGGATATGTTTAGTTATTTTTGAATTAGGATTAGAAAACATTTGTGAAGCCTTAGATAAAAGACTAAATATAATACAAAATTCTCAATGGTTTGTTGAGTATTGAGTAAGTGGTTTATCAAGAAAATACATCCATGTCTGGATACGAGAAGGAAGAGGTAGCTCTAGCACAGATGTATCCTTGGGGTAAAACCCGAAAACAACATTTTGAGATAGACTCAAATAGAAACTGGTGAACGAAAATGGGCCTTTCTACACTCTTGGTTACGACACTCCGAGGGAACATGCTTTGGTAAATTCACTAGTATAGTATGAACCATTATTAAGGGAACAAAAAATCCCTGCAAATATATGTTAGAAAGTAGATCATGGATAAAATAGACTAAATACAATAGATTCATATGTTCAGGAAATAAAATTTATTTATAAGTCATCATATTTATCCTTGGATTACCCTTTATGTTTTACCCCTATCATTCTATTTAATCAAGCCAATGGTTGGTAATACGAGGACTCTGGCTAACAACCGTTTTGAAGATCAATGTGATGACTGTACTAATTAGATTCCTTATCCAATGGGAGCGGAAATTGCAAAGATTGTCATGCTTCTCTCTCATATAACTCGATATTTCAATAGAAACATGGGTAAACAGGAACATTAAACAACCCCTAAAAATGAACAAGTCACTAATGAGATCTTCATGAGACAATGGCCTTCTACTTTTAATGGATCATCTGATCCTTCAATCGCTGAACAATGGACCATCTCCATTGAAAACATCTTCTATATCCTTCAATTGTCTGAATAAGAGAAGGTTCTCTTGGATTCTTATCATATAGAGGGTGGAGCTGATCAATGCTGGACGTTGATCAAATATACAATGCCTAAGGAGTAGATTGAAGCACTGGAATGGAAGGATTTCATAAAAATGTTTTTTGATAATTATTTTCCACGCACCATTTGGATTAATATGTAATGGGATTTCCATTCTCTTATGAAAAAAATGATAAATATATTGGATCGTACGAGGAAAACTTCACTAGGATTGGATGATACGCCTTTGGCTTTGTCGTTACCCCCGAATTCAAGGTTGACTAGTTCATTAGTGGGATAAAACCTAGCTTGTGTAAAGTGATGGCGATTCATGACTTTGACAGCTATGAGGAAATTGTCCGATGTTCCCTCAAGATTGAAATGAAGATCCAAGAATCTCAAGGGTATCATGGGAATACGAAGTGTATGGTGGACTTCAATGCTGGAGGTCCGATGGAAAAATCCAATGGTTCTAAGAAGATCCATCACCCCACATTCCAATGGATCATAAAAAAGCATCATAGAAATTTGTTGAAGGGGATGAGGAAATGGTTTTGGTGTCGAAGAGAGTGAAACCTAGTTGTTAACTATCGGCATGAATGTCCAGAAACTACGATAGAGGATAAAAACACTTCGTTCAATCCTCAAAGCATGGTTCACTGCTACAACTAAAATGAACTAGGGCACCTTGAAAATCAATTCCCTAATCCACGGGTTTTCAAAAGAAACCAACAACCTCCAAGATATCAAGGGTCAACTTTTTCCATCACTACTGCCGAAGTCATCCCTGACAAAGATGTGGTGACAGGTACGCTAGTTATTCATTCCAGAATATTGAACATACTTTTTGATTTAATTTATACACATTATTGTATATCTCAAAAGTTTAGTAGAACAATTAAAGCAACACCAAAAATTTTGGAAGTGAAGATGTTTGTGAGTAACGAATAATGGGCCAATCATTGAATCCCAGAAACATAACTCCTCTCTTGTCATAATCTGTGGATTAAACTTCCCCAAAAACCTCTTCATAATCATTCTGGTAAAATTTTATGCAATTATTATAATGGATTGGTGTTACTTATATAGATCTCACATAGATTTCCATTAGAGGGAAATCACTCTCCATGTGGAGAATCGACCCCCAATACCTTACAAGTGAAAGGAGGAAGATGAATCTTCTTTATCTCCATCATCTCAAGCTTGGATATTACTACCCTATGACAATGAATATCAGGCACAAATGATTTATTCTAAGGAGGAAACCATCATAGAGGACATGCCGATTGTGAGGGAATTCGTTGATGTCTTTCCCAAGGAATTTCCTAGTATTCCACCTAGAAGAGATGTTGAATTCTCAATTGATCTTATACCTGGGGCGTTTCCAATATCCAATACACTTTATAAAGTGGTTGATGTAGAGCATGAGGATATGAAGAAACAACTATTTGAGAATTTGGATAAAGGGGTTATATTCCCAAGTGCTTCACCATGGGGGAAACCTACCATCTTCGTCAAGATGAGCGATGGGCCAATGCGCTTTTCCATTAATTATCATGAGCTTTACAAAATCACAATAATGAACAAGTATCCTCTCCCACGAATTGATGACTTGTTCGATCAGATGTGTGGAGGACAATAATTTTCCAAGGAGGATTTTCGGTCGGGATATTATCAATTATGGGTGAAGAAGGAAGATATCTTCAGGACTGTTTTTCGTACATGATACAAGCACTATGAATTCATAGTAATTAAATTCAGAATCACTAATGCTCCAGCAATCTTCATGGAGTTGATGAATATAGTCTTTAGAGATTACGTTGACAAATTAGTGGTAGCCTTTATAGATGATATTATAATATAATCCAAAACCAAGGAAGATCATGAGGAGCATCTAAGAACTGTACTAGAGATATTGAGGAAGGATAATCTCTATAAAAAGTACATCAATATTGAGTTCCTGTTTAAGGGGGTCTAATTCTTGGGCTATATCATCACAAGAAATGGGATATCTATATATCCCTCTAATACATGATGCAATTGAGGGATTATTGAGGCCAACATCAGTAACGGATATCCATAGCTTCTTTGGGTTATCTGGATATTATTGAGGATTTATGGATAATTTATCAATATTTTTCAACCCTCATAACAAGCTAACTCAAAAGAGAGTAAAGTTTTATTGGAGTGATGAATGCGAGAAAGCATCAAAGAGTTGAAATGGAGGCTTATCACTGGTAAAATGCTCACTTTGTGGAAAAGTGGAGAAAATTTTGTAGTATTTAGTGACTATTAGAAGAAGGTCCTATGATGTTTGTTGATGCAAAATGAAAAAATAATTTACTATGCTTCAAGGCAATTGAAAGGTCATGAATAGAACTATCCAACACATGACCTCGAGTTGGTTGTAGTGGTCTTCACTTTAAAAATTTGGCGGCATTAACTTTTTGGGGATAAGTGATAAATATAAATGGACAACAAAAGCTTCATGTATATATTCACATAGAAATAGTTTAACATGCACCAAGAAATAAGGTTAGATCCAATCAAAGACTATGACTGCTCAATCCATTACCACCCTGGGTAAGCGAACAAGGTGCTAGCTGGCCTAATAAAAAAGGGCCCAGTGATTCTATAATTGATTAGAATTGAAAAGGATCCAATGTTCATATATTTGATTAATATTGAAATGGGAATAATAAAGAAGGCAAGATCATCAATCCATTCACAAATTATTCCTCAACTTTCACTTTTAGAAAGTTTAAAAGATGCTTTAAAAGATGATGTGGGAATTCAGAAAAAAGGGGATTCTATCAGAAAAAGGAAACCCACAGAGTTTAATGTTAATGAAGTAAGAATTGTGAGATTTGGGAAAAGACTATGTTTTTCATCAAGTACATAGCCGAAGAAGGAACTTTTGGATGATGCACATAGATTAAATTTCCCTATTTACCAAGGAAACACAATGATGTATCAAGAACAACAAGATAATTATGGTGGGATAATAAGAAAAAGGAGATCACTGAATATACATCAAAGTGCCGTGTGTGTCCGCAAGTGAAGGCAGAGATGAAGAATTCTAAGGGTATGATGAAACCATTGGCCATACCGTAATGGAAATGGGAGAACAACAACATGGACTTTGACATAGGACTTCCAAAGAAATCAAAAGGAAATAATGCAATCTGGGTTGTTGTGGATTGTTTTAATATGGTTTCACAATTAGTTGTTATTCGAGTGGATTTATCATTGGATAAATTGGCTTGGATATATATAAGGGAATTGGTATGGCTGCACAGAGTACCATTATATATTGTTTCCGGTCGAGATCCCAGATTCACCCTTATGTGTTGGAAGAGTATTCAACATGCCCTGAATACTGAACTGAACTTCAGTATGACATATCATCCTCAAACTGATGGCCAATCCAAGTATACTATCCAAGAATTTGAGGACATGTTGAGTGAATTATCAATGTACTTTAAAGGGGCATGGGATCAACATCTTCTTCTGGTTGAGTTCTCTTATAAAATCAATTTCCACTCGAGCATCCAAATGGAACAATATAAAGACTTTTATGGGGAAATGAGGATAAGACTGGCATGTCGGGATGAGGTCGGTGAGTGTATGCTACTTGGACAAGAAATGGTATAAGAAATGGTGGAGAAGGTGAAAACCATTCAGCAGCATATCAAGGAATCCTGGAGTCAATAAGAGAGTTATGCAGATAACCGTCGACGAGATCTTGAGTTTAATGTTGTATACATGGTATTTCCATGAATATATTCGTGGAAGAAGTTAATGAGGATTTGAAAGAAAGGGATGTTAAATCCAAGGTACAACGGCCCCTTCGAGATTCTTTATTTTTTCGGGGCTGTCGCCTATTGAATAGCACATCCACCTACCATAGAAAATGTATATGATGTGTTTCATGTATCCCTTTTTTGTAATTACATACCAGACCCTTCACATGTATTCTCATCAGATGTGGTACATTTAGAGGATGGTCTTTCTTATGAGGAGAAACCAGTAAAGATCATAGACTGTAGATAAAAAGTTCTATGAAATAAGACAATGCCCCTCATCATGGTTTTGTGGTGAAACCAATAGTTTGAAGAAGAGACGTGGAAATCGGAGGAAGTGATGAAGCAGAGTTACACACATTTGTTTTAGTGTGAGAAAAGGAATATTTGATGGAGAAATTTATTTAAGGGGGGATGATTTTAACAACCCAAACTTTCATTAATGGAAATCCCTCTTGTCTTATTAAATGACTATTTATGTAAAATGTTTTTTATAAAATTTCACCCTCTTTGGTTTTATGTATCTAGATTTTAAAATACAATTATGTATTGTGACCATTGTTAATATAGCGGTTGAAGAGTGATCACATGATTAGTATAAATATTGGGCTTTTACAAATCCATTTTACTCAGAAAAAGGATGTGATGGACTCATCCAGTAGATGTTCCCCATACAAAGCGCATTTGTCAAAGCTCAGAAAGGTGGTTGTGTTTATGGTCATTTCTCTTGACCATGCCCAAGACGAGCTTGAAAATATTATTCTCAAGAGGAACTGCCTACGAGAGAAGTGGAAGTATATAGAGATTACCACCCGAGCAATGTTATCTGAGCCACCCCTAGAGTCGGTCACCATCACACACCTTACCCTTTGGCCGTATGCAGGTCTTATAAGGGGTTATGTGGCAAGACAACAGCACTATGGTCATGTACATTATTTTTTTATATAAAAATTAATATTCCTTCTTTTTATTATTTTTTCCTTGTTGATGGTTTTTAATGAACAAATAGTATTTTTTTTAATATTAAACTAAGAAATATATTTTGATAAATTAATGGATTTTTAAATTAAATAATATTAAAATAAATTATTATTATTATTAAATAATATTTATTAAATAAAAATTATTTTAAAATTTTGTGAATCCAATCGTAATTTTTATTATGGTTTGAAAACCATTTTTATCAAAACCATTGAATTTTCGAGAAATGATGATTTTTTTAAAAGTGAAAATTACAACATTTTGAAAATTATTTAGATAAAATAAATATTATTTCTGAAATCAGGACATTAAAATTATCCAATGGTGAATTTTTAATAATTTTCTGAGATAGTCGAATTTTTGGTTAGAAATTAAATACCATTTAAATATATAATGTGTTTTTTGACATAATAATGACCAAATAGTGATTTAATAAAACACAATAAGACTTATGTTCAGACAATATATGTTTAACCATTAAAATAATGTGATTTTAGGTTTGTTTGAATAATTTTACAAAGCATTAATGGACCCTTCAAGGATTATAAAACACCCTTTCTTTTTAAATTGATATCCTTGGGAGTGTGATTCACCTCTACATAAAAAACCACATTATTTTATGAAGTTAGGACTTTAGAATTAGACAATATTGTTTTTAACATCCCTTTTCCAAAAACCATGGGAAAAACCATGGGATGGTTTGTGGTTTTGATTATTTTAATGCGAGGTGTCCCAAACCAAAATAATAAAGAATTCACTAACCATTCCTGTAAAATCCCACCCATGATCCCACTTTATCCCCACTAAACGCATTTTGAGTTCCTCTAACCTGTACCTTAGTATTTTTAGATTCCTCCCAAGGTTACTCAACTCCCAAGAAGCCTCTCTCAAGCCTCTTTCAATCCTTTGGAAGCACACTTCCAAGTAAGTGTTTTTCTTCCTTTCTCATTTTTGACCAACATTCATTAAATTGTTATTCCATATTAATTTCAATTATAAAGGATGGGGTATGGTTTCAATCCTTCCCAATAATTCCCTCTTTATGTTTGATTTATGGGATACCCCTTTATCTATCATTAAATTCCTCCCATGTACACCCATTTCTATGATGAAATTCTGAAAGGAATCTCTCTCTCCCCACTTACATTCATGCAATTCTTTTGTATCATGAATCTAAATTCCCTTATAATTGATTGTACATGTATCTATAATACTACCTTATTGTCCAGTTAATGTACATATTATGCGACCCATTTCTATGTCATCAACCATTTTTATTAACTCTTACGTCACGCCGTTTCGATGCCGAAATTGCACCGATTTTCCAAGCCAATGTCATTGTGTAGTGAATACCATGCACATTTCCCTATCAAGGTTATTCACCTTTATGCACATAAAATTATTGATTATAAAGTTTCATATATTAATTCCACATTATTTTATCATGTAATAAATGATTATGTTTTATGAATCTATGTTATATGATCCATGTGGAACACTTATACAAGAAATGAAATGTTTAAGAAGGGCTTATAGTGCTCCAATGCATTGGGTAAAGTATAGTATCATGATACATCATGTGAAATGGGAGTTTACTCATGATAATTCAATTGAAATGGGTTTTACTCATTCTTAATGTGTGATAAGTATTTACTCGAAATCCATATGCAATGAGCCTTGGCTCATACTAATTCCATGTTAAGTGTTGTTGCCACATTTCCATGTTATTATTATCATTATTTATCATGTATTTATGTTTATGCTTCTATTCTGGTATATTGATATTCCTATTGTCTAAAATGTGTTGTATTCCTCATGTTATTCCATGATTATTCCCTTGCTGGTCCTTATAGCTCACCCTTTTCTTATGCATGTCCTCAGGTTATCCCATGCAATGCTATGTTTGAGGGAATGTAGTGGTCATGTAAAAAATGTTTTCAACAAAGATGTTGTATATCATGTTTTATGTTTTTATGTAATGATCATAATCCCCAAATACACTAGAACGCTTGATCATCTATGTTGTATAAAGTGTTTTTTATGTAGTAAATTCAGTTTAATTGTGTAATAAATGATCAGGGTTATCATACATGTCTACACATTTATTTTTATCACTTGAGAGTATTATTATCTTATAAAGTGAAACTATTAAACATGTTTTTATATGATCATGTTGTTATCATTTTTATATATGAGTTATAATTTTCTCCATTTTTTAAATGTATAAATATTCCTTGTTAATATATGTAAACAATATTATTAAAATAGTTGGGAATCCTTTTGATTAAAATATTTACGTCATTTGAATTTTTTTCAATTATGTTTTTAAATATGATGTTGAAATTACAAACTATTTTATTTGATAATTGGACGTACATTAATGGGGTAATGAACCATGGAAGCCTTATTATACAATATACTAATATAACATGTCATAAATTTATCTGACACCCTATCTATTCCTTTATGTGTGCTTACATTTTCACTATCTAGGTTTTTCTGAGGTAAAGAACCACACTAAGGTGGTTCTAGATGTTGATCCATGTACTTCAAGATTTGATTTAATTTGGAAATTTGTTGTTTATAAACTATATTTTACCAATAATGTTTTATATTAATTGGTTTTGTTACATTTTTTACTCATGTAACATCACTCTCATTGGATTTGTCTTTGTATGCATATTAGTTTGTCTTTTTCTTCTGCAATGATTGTAGAAAATTCATCCCCAATTTCAGTTTTTTTAACATTAGGTTCAATTATACAACCCATGGGGATCTTGAAATCGGTTTAGGTGATGTAAATAATGTATTTGTTATTGGGTAAACAGGGAACCCAGGATGGTTCTTGAAAATCTTGTATAAAATATCTAGGTTGAGCTTATTATTTTAGAATTATTATTAGGTTTTGTATCAGTATCAAGATATTGGTGGTAGTTGTGGTTGAGTTCATGTCCATATATCACCATAATAAACCTAAAGTCCTCAGGGGAGGTGTTCAAAAGTCATCATGAAGATTAGTTCTATTTATCTAAATTTTATTAATTTTTATAGATTGAAATATAAATAATTTTTCTCTATCAGTGGTGATTAATATTCCATAATTTCTTCATTGTGACTATTAATTTAATGTCTTACTTGTTTACTGTTGATGTAATGTAGAATCATGCTTTTAAAAAGATGAGTAAATTGGATACAATATGAAGATACTTGTGAACCTTTTTGGGGAAATCCTCTTGTGGACTAGAATATGGTTGATGTTATAGGGTGTACTATCCATGCCCTGAAACAGTATCCAAGAACATTTTTAGTTTAGGATATACTTGTGGAAACTCAAAATGATATCCTTCTTGAATTTTATCAAGAACTCCTTCACAAGGATCCATCAACATTCAAAAGATTAAAATATTATCAAGAGGGTAAATAATGTTAGAGTATAATGGAATGTTAGTTTGTGTTATTTGATAGAAAACATGTAATAATGTAGAATTGTTCCACCATTGTTTAATATATAACAAGAAAATATAGTGGTAAACTATGCTGATGAAAAAGAATCATAAGGTATTATAGTGGAAAGAAATAATTGTTCTTTTAACCCTACAATATTATCTAGATTTGATTTCGTTTCCTAAAGCTACAAATTTAATCATATTTTACCAAGCTGAGACTACCATGATTGAGTATGAATAAAATTTTTCTGATCTCATGAATTTTTCACTAGAGATAGTATCAAATGAGAAGATAGTGTATATGAGGTTCATGTTTATTATTTAATCTGATATTTATTATCTTATTTTATTAATTATGATACTTACTAATGATGATTTACTAGATAGAGCATTCATGGTAAAAATGTAAAAACCAGGAAAGTTAGGGTTATCCACAATGTCTTTATCTCCTAGTTGTAGCATGTATTATATTAAAATAAAGAGTAAGAATGTAAATTATCTTGGTGGTTCTAGATATTATGTTTTTTCTATACATCAATTAGTTATTTTTAATGGACCATTGAATTTTTACAAGTGTTGAAAGCCAAATCCCAAAAATAGGGAATTCACTGAGGCCCCCCAATATCCTTGTCTGCTTGGGGACTCAATTCATTTTCACATATTTATCCACATATTTTCTGTTTCTTTTAGTGGAACAAGATAATCATAAACATCTAAAACTATAGTGAATTAATGATCTTCATGAGAAAATGGGTTCTATCCATAAGAATCTACGATGAAGATTCTATATAGAGTGGAAGAGTATCTAGGGGAGGTGAATACATGTCCAACAACATAGAGAGGTACCATTACAACAACATCATGACACGTTTTTAAATTTTTCGACAGTAGTGTGTCTCATTAATTTATTGAAACCATTATATTTATCTTTATTTATCTGTCTATGTATATTAAATCTTTTGTAATGTATATTATTACACACCATGGAAAATAGAGAGAGAAGTCTCCTTTTAGTACTTCATTTTTCTATTTTTAGACATCAATCTTTCATGGAGTTTTCTCATACACAACATGCAACCACATTATTTTATATTCATGATGGATTGAATATTTTCCAATAAACCAAAATTTGATTGTAATCATTCACGAATCTCATTTACTAAGCAAAATGTTGTGTGCAATGTATTTCAAGGAGAATGGGTCCCATGGTCATGTAGACATGGATTTTTTATCAAGAATTAGGGAATCTAAAACTGGGGTTTTCTTTTCATATTGATTTAGAATATTTGAGTGGTGATCTCCTTCCAAATGTAATCATGTTTCCCAATGTTTTTCCTTGTGACATCTATGGTTTTCAAACAGAATGAGGGGTACTATTTTTTATTAACATAGTTCCCCAAAACCAACCAGTTTTTATAAATTCTTACAACATGTATCTAGAAAAAATCAATGTGATAGTGACTCAGTTAGATGATCATCATGGGAAATTATTTTTACTAATGATTGTGTCACCTTATTTATAGCATGATATGTTTCCAAATAAATATATCTTTATCCTTATTTAATTTCTTTATTAACGAATGATCAATATATTAATTGTAAGAGAAAAAAATATTCATTTCCACATATTGAAGTTATTATTGAAATTTTGGAAGAGGAAAAGTGGTTCTAAAATGTGGGCAATCTCTCTAGTTACCGTCATATGAGAATAAAATAATTTTACATTCAAGAAACCTACATTAGGATTAGGGGTAGATATTAGGAGTTCATTTTCATGCCTTTTTTAACCAATTATCTTTTAGTGTTTATAGATTTAATAATAAATATTATTCAGAGGTACCATGATTATTTTTTAGTAGATTGTTTTTTTATGAAATCCTCATTTACACTATGTCTGAGCAGGAATATGTGAATCATATAAGAATAGTTTTGAGTTTTCTAATAAAGAATTATTCTTATCCCATGATTTTAAAATGTGTTTTTTTTTGGATTTTGTAAATTCCTACCACACATATAGTCTGAACATGGTATTTCACTTGATCTTGAAAAGGTAAAAGTTGTTATGACATGGAAACAACCAAATAATTCATAAAATATTCAAATCATCTTGGATCTATATTGTATTATTTCCCACTAATACAGGACATATCTATTTTTTATAATCCAATAACTAGTATATGTTTAATGGATTTAAATAATTTTTAGGATGAGAAGTGTCAAAATTACTATAGTTATTTGAAATATATTTGGTCAACTATGCCAATTTTGAATCCTTCAGTGGCCAGGAAGTGCTATGTTGTATTTTATGATGCATCAGGTTCAGGTTTGAGCTAAATTAATTTGTATGTAATTTTTATCATTTCATATGAATCATATATCATTATAATAAATCAAAATAATTACCCTCCCACTGACCTTGAACATGTTGTAGTGATGAATAACATTAGAAGTCATGTTTAATTCCTTTATATAGAATGGTTTAATTTGTTTTTAGACCAAAAGTGCTTTTCATATATCATTATAAAAAGTTATCTGAATCACTTCTTTAGTCATTGGATTGAATACTTATAATCTATCGATTATGACTTCACCAACACTATTTGTAATGGGAATTTCATTAAATATTATTTGACTAGGTAAATTATAGCACACACATTAAAAGAAATATTAAATGAGTAGAACCAAATGGCAATACTTTCCTTATTTCAAATTGGTTTTTGAGAATCATGGTTATAGGTTTCTTTGGACAATGTTCATTGAAATACTCTCATCTTGATATGATTCATCACGAAAAACATATTGATGATGATATATGTATCAATATATAATATATTCTTTTCTGGGTGACCTTCACTAAGTGGTCATTTCCTAAAGTGGGAAATATTTTGTACGAGAATCACATTATTGTCTTATTAGAGGTAAAAAAATATCTTATGGGGATTTCAAAAATTCCTAGTGGGATTTTCTACCAAGAAATATAGATATGTTCCTTAATTTTATATATAGATTCTAATGGCATGTTATGAGATGAGAAATTTCTAAATTGGTCTATCGTTGTTATTCATACCATCAGTTTTAGGAAAACCAATAGAAACCCTCATGTTTTCTTTAGCAACATCAAGTCTCTAATTAGATTTTGGATGAGATATAGATGGACTATGTGTTTATGTTTCCACATACAAAATGAATGAGGAATGTGATATAGGTTTCTGTCAACCAACTTACAAAATCAGCTCAATTTATATACATTCGTTATACAAACAATGTTGATGAGATTGGAAATAAATATATGAATTATATCACTAATATTTATTGTGATACTTATGCTACAATTATTTTTTGAGATCATTAGTTCACTTCTGAATTTTTTAGAATCCGTTGGAATTCATTGGGGTCTAAAACCAAATTTAGTATAACATTCCATCCTTAATTGAATTGGAAGACTAAAATTTCTATATATACTATTGAGGATGTGTTTCATTCATGAATTCATGGATATTATGGATAATGGGATTATCATTATTGGAATGTTGGTATTACTTATAACTGTAGTGACAAGTATTTGATTAGAATGTCTTTTTCTGAGTTGTTATATTTCAATCCATAAAGTTATCCATTATGTTGTTAGAGACTGGTTAAGGATCCTTGGTTAGAAGATGATGGTTTCAATATATGAAAACACATATTTTTATTTTTCATTTAGAGAATATTATTGGAATATATCCATCACATATCATTTTTTGATCATGGTTACAAGTCAATCGTGTTTCCACATGTTTTCAAAGATATAATGAAGGTTTTACCATGGTTGGGTCATCATCAAATTTTGAGGAAAGGGAAACATTCCACTAATTTTAGGAACATTTTGAGGTTGTTCAGTAGGTGGGGATAGTTTAATTCCATTTATCACATCTATTGCTGCTAGAAATGATACATAATGTGGTATATGTATCTCGATGAAATAAGTATCTCTCTAAACCATATATCATTTTGAGTTGGAGTGATCCTGATATTGAAAAAATTTATCCATGCCTGAATGGATAGTTATGATTTTAGATTATGAAACCAAGGAACATTATTGGAAGATGATACCTTTGGTTTGAGTTCTATGGATGATAATTTTATATTTTCATGATACATGGGAAAATAAAGAACAAATGAATGTGCATAGGACTTGTCTTATAGGTTTGGACACTTCTGTATTGTCCTTTTGGGGATAAAATCATTATATGGTGGGGATATTGGTACAATTTTTTAATTTACATAATATTATATATTAAAACATGTATTGGATTTATTTTTTTGTGAATTGGTTGGGGTCAATATGGTACTGGAGAATACATATGATGGTAAAGTAAAAGAATTGTTGGATTATCAGCATAAAAACCTGATTATTCTTTAGTATACGATGGAATTATATACCATGTGTTATGGTTAAATGATAAGAAAATTAAAACAATAATAAATATGATTATATATCATGGTGAAGTTTTTTAATCAGATTTTGTATTATTCAATTACATGATGTGTAATTTGGTTACATGTAATGTATAGTCTCGATTGTTGTTTTTCAACTAGAATAGTGGATTATATTTCATTTTTCCCACTTTAGTTTTCATTGAACATTAACAATGAGAAATTCACATGTGATTTTGGATCCCTCTAATCCATCTTATTTTTCTTGATCAAAAATCAATCATTATTTGGTTGATGTGTGAGTCACTGGGTAAGAAATCGCCATATCTCTTGTTCTCATTCTATTTTCTTCCTTGGAATTCGAATAATCATCTTGATATTGATGAATCTAAATTTTATATTTTCAAATATTATTCCTAGTTGAGTTTTATGATATAATTATTCTTCATTCTGGTTGGTGGGTTTGATTGTGGAAATTGTGTTTCCATGAGAAATGATGCTGGTTCTGTTTGGATGGAAAAAATTTATGAACCATGAATTGAGGGATTTAAATTCAATTATTTGATTTAATTTCAATCACGTGAATTTATTTTAAATTATAATTTGAAAAACCCAATTCAATTGAATATGGGTTTTGAATGTGAAATTGAATATCTAAAATGAAATAGGTGGAAATCCCAATTCTAGTGAAGTGAGGCATGTTTTAGAAATTGATGAAAAACTAAGGAATTTAAAATTATGAACTGTTTAAATAAATTTCAAGGAAGTATTTATAGAAAATAGTATAAAATGGTTTAAATATAAACCATGTGGTTTGATATTTGATAAATAAACGTTTTTATTAAACAAAAAATTTGTTATTAATGGGTTGTCATATTTTTGAAATGGAGGAATGGAATTTAGTTGAATTTTATTATTTTTTAAAATAAATTTCAGATAATTGAGTGTAATACATAACAAGAATTCCTTGGTTGTTGGGAATTTATTCACGACAAACACACTACTATGGGAAATCTGTCACATCATATTGATGTTTTAAGCCACTAAACATATGTACTTTAACAAGTATTTTACCCCAATAGAATATAATTGTGTTCTCTCTTTCCTCTCTTGATGGGTGTGATTACACGTTGAGGTTAATCACTTGAGAATGTGAGTATCCCATAACCAAGAACTATCATGCATTTTAGAAGATGTCCAGGTTGATTACTTATTTATATATGATATATAAATATGAGATAATGTTTTTAATATTTTTAAATGCCTATATATTTTATATAAATTGTTTTATAAAAATTGTTTGTGATGATATTTAAATTGAAATGTACTGAATGATTTGTATAAATTATATCCTTAAACTAAAAAACACTTTATTTGAATATTTAGTGAACGTTATTTATTTAAAAAATAGTAGGAATCTTATTATGGAATTATGGGGAGACGCTTATAAGATTTTTCTAACATCTTAACTATTCCATTGTGGGTTTATAGATTTTCTTCATACGTGTTTGAGGAGGGGTAAAGAACCATTGGGAGATTGTTCTAGATGTTGATTCTTGGACTTGGTTTGTTGCATCATTTTTGACATGGTAAATTTATATTTTGTGTTTTACCAAATATTTTTAGTAGTACATTAAATTTTCATAAATTTTTAACTTCTAGTAAACTTATCCAAATGGAGTTTCTTTTTACTCTTATTGTTTTTTAGTTTTTATTCCTTAATTTTTGTGGAAACATTGTTTCAACTATAGGTTTGTATGATTCTAGGTGAATGTAACCAACACATGGGGATACAGAATGTCATTCTGACCATTTCAGTGTGTTCATGGTTATTGGGTCACCAGGGTACCATGGTTGGTTCATGAAAAATATCATGATAGAAGAGGAATAAAAATTTAAACATTTAACAAATAATTAATGTGATAAATGTTTTAATTAAAAATTCATGAAATGTAATAACTCATCTAAATAGTGATAAATTTATAATATTTTAATAAATTATTATCTTTTTTCAATTACATAATCAAAATTTGTATTGGAGTTGGGTAAGAATTTAAGGCATTTTGTAATTCTATAAAAACAAAAAATATAAACCATGATAAAAAATTCATCAATTTTTTAATACATATATAAATTATAAAAATAATAATTGATGAATAAGATAAAATCCTAATGTTAATGAAAAAAATATTTTTAATTTTTGGATATATTCATTACATAAAATATTAAAAAGACATTATTGAAGATATTTTCAACATTTTCTCCTTATCACTGAATATTATACGATGATTGATAAACTGAAATAAAAATAATATAAATAATTTTTAAGATATATAAATAATTTTTTTAATAATTATCACATTATTTTTATCATTATTTATCATATTTAACCAAAATGAGTTTATAAATATTTTCCAAAGTAATTAATCATTAAAACCAAAAATAAAACTGACATATTGAAAAAATCAAGACATTTTTATTCCTAATATGTGACCAATTGTATAAAACTAATTTTCTTTAACATGAAGAAACTAATTTTTTTCCATGTGAAATATTAAGTGATAACTATTTTTAAAAATATAAATTTTCTTAATAAAAATGGATATATTCCTATTTCATGAAAAGTAAATAATTTAATTTGAATGGTGAAAACATTTATTCAATATAAAGTCTATAAACATCACTAATATCACTCAATAATAATTATTATTATAATTAATTTAATTGAATTTTTTTAAATCCCCCATTGTTAAAAATAACTATATTTTCCATTTAATGATTTTATTTTAATTTCAAACCAATTGATATAATGTTAATTAATTTTATAAATAAATATACAATTAGTTTTCGTATTTTAGTTTATCTAATTCATAAATTCCTATTACATATAATGGTTATAACTGTCATATTAAATAATAAAATTTTAATAGTATATTATGGTGTGTTTAAACATAATGTCTTGTGTAAAACAAGGATTCAAATAAAATTATGTTATTTAAAAAAAATATAATATAAAATATAAAAATTTTGAAAATTAATATGGTTATTTTTTAATGGATATTCTTCCTACATATTTATTACACATTCCATTGATGTATATAATATGCATTGAACCATTGGGAGCCCACTAAGGTCTGTGTTCAGACAACTACACATTTAAAATTCCATTAAAATTAGGCTACTTGTAAGTGAATAGATCGATGAATTTGTAGTATATATATGATTATATGGCCTATAACAACCAATAACATATATTTATCTCTAATAAATAATTAAATTTTAAAAGAAGTGAAGTTATATAAAACAAATGATATATATATATTGTGAGTATGTAATATCAATTCTAAAAACAAACCCATAATATGAAAATATTGATAAAAAAAATAAATATGAATAAAATAACAAAACTCTACATATCACTCAAGAAAAATGGTGGATTAACCCTCCTCTATAAAGAGTATCTATGAATGAATGACATACATCATTATATACTCCATGAAAATAATCTTCTACCGCGTAATTTCTCCATGAACATTGGTATCTCCTTTTGTAATAATATTATATATAAAAAGTAAAAATTATTCAATGATAGAATCAGTGTTCATAATAATCTATTGTCGTGGTGAGTAGTGACACACCAATACGAATTTAAGATAATTGCAAATAAATGGTAAATAAATATTTTTTCTCAAACCTATGTCCATCGATAAACTGATCGATTCCATATCAATCAATATTTATTACACTACGATGAAAACTATGGGAATGTGGAATAACAAGAACATTATAATTTAATTTTTATTATTTCATAGGAAACATGTTACATGTGATACCTGCAGAAACATTATTCTCACAATACAATATGTAAATAGATTAGATGAAATCCCAAATTCAGGAATCCAACATTGTTTTATTATAGAATATAGAATCCTAAAGTCCACTATATTTATATATTTCATATATCATTTGAATAATGAACTACATGTATTTAATAATTTATTATACTACATCTTTGAACCTATAATGAGGTTTTATTCCTTATTGATGTTTGTGTGTACGAAACAAGGTTATACTTAGACTACAGAGTGGAATGCGCCTTAATATATTGGATGTATCCAATCTAATGACAGAGTGTCACTTTTAAATATATAAGGGGTGTGGATTCAATGGGAAAAATCCATAGAATTGAATAATATGGAGTAACAATAATCTATTATTAAATTGGATATTTCCCATTATATATATTTAATGGTGTAATGAAAGTAATTCATAGAGTATTATACCTCCAAACATGGGGGAGATGATTACTAAACCATTACTCCTTTGTTTTAACCTCTACATGATATCCACAAAGGAAGTTAATTTCTACAATCAACCAAATAAAAAAACTAAGTAGTCTACAATGACATATGATATGATACCATTCCTCACTATTTACGATGATTGTCTTTGTAAACTACTTATATGGTTAAAACATTTAATTTATGTTGAATAAGATAATGATCACTATAAGTTCACAATTAAACCTGTTTTAAGAATTGTACATACAATATGTATCTCATGGGAAAATAATATCATTTATTTTTAAATTCAAACGATTATGATATCCAAAATCATGACATATCTATTATAGTACATGATATGTATGGAAAAATACTACAAGACATATTTTTATGAATTTTAATGATAATCAATGTCATTTGTATATTTACTTTAATGTGTTTAATAAATTACAAGATACATGTCTCTCAATAAATGATTTATTCACATGATTGAAAATATATTATTATATGGGTGACCATAACATGTATATAGTGTATATATTGAGATACTTATCCTTGTAAATGGAATTTTTATAATAGAAGAAAACAAATTCCATGTTTAGAATCATTTAATAACAAAAAATTTGATTACGAAATTAAGAACTTGGTTTCACGACACATATAATGTTACTGAGGGACTAGTGATTTTAAATGTTTTTTAGATAACAACTGAAATGATACAGTATGATGAAAAGTATCATGGTATGAGTTATTGAATATTCATGAATTGTTTAATTAAAAGTTATCTCTGACCCATCAGTGGAGAAATTAAAATAATTCGATATAATACCAAATTTTATTTTGTAATAAAATATCACGAAATAAAATTATTTTCATCAAAACTAGAAAACCATCATCATTAAATTTACATTGCATGTATCAAATGATGGTTGAAACTATCTTACATAGTGTAACCAAAACAAGTTTTTGTTCTAATTTGTAACCAACTGTGGTCTCATTCAACTAAATTCATCTATTCATTGTTCATTTTCATACCATGATTTATATTCCCTGACATTTTTTTAAACAATATATTCTATAGTGGTCCCCAATTAGAATCGTGAAATAAAAATAATTCACCACCATTAGTAATTAAATATTTTAATATGATTTGTGGATTGGTAGGAATACCCAACATAAAATAATGAAAACATGTTCTAGTTCATTGATGAGAAAAATATGAGATAATAAAAATATGCGTAAACCTAGTAATTTTTTTATCCATAGTAATTAGATATTTTATCAACATTCAATTACTAAATGAAATAATTTTTAAAATATTATATATGATTTATGATAATGGATTATTTTTCATTATAATTAGAAAATATTATTAGGTTAATAATAAAAAATATTACCCAATACTATATTCATATAATTCATGGGCCTTAGGGGTTATCTCGTTGTTCATCCCATGGATAGAAATAAATATTTATCCAGTAATTGTACTCATACCATAGAATAAAATATAATTTATGAATAAATATTTTATCTTCATTTTTTAAAATATAACATCATGTAATTAGAGACCCACATAATAAATAAGAAACCATAATATTTACCATTGAATATTCCATTGGATGAAATGAATAATTTATCATTATGATAATATATTTCTATCGATATAAATATAATGTTCATCATATCAAATTTTTTATTTGTATGGAAAATTATTTTGAAAATAAAGAACTATTTTTAAAATACTTATTCTATTAATATTCAAAATAATAATTAACATGTTGATAAAATATATATTTATTTCATCAATTTAGAATACTTATGATTTTGAAAAGATAAATTTCTATAAAATTAAAAAAAATTATATAACTTTTTATATAAGAAAAAGAGAAACTATCATTAATTTAGTTACAGAGTAAATTTTAAATCATTTAATCATAGTACTATGGTGATTGAATCACACAATATAAACAACGGTAATTAATCTATAGGATATCCACTATCATTATTTTCAATATAAATCATTTTATTTCATCATATTCCACATTCTTCATTTCCACATTCATAATGAATAGTGTATAAAACATTTAGAAGAAGATATTTTGGGGTGAATATGAAATATGTTCTCAATAGGGCTCATGGAAATGAATAAGAGATAGAAATAACCATTTACCCTATCTATTACAAGTGATTAAATGAAATATAAATTTAGTGGGAATTAAATATTGTATCACTATGTTACCAATATTACAAAAATATAAATTTTCCCCCATTAATAAAATATATAAATATCTCTTCATTAAAATTAAAATCCATTTAATATATTTTCTACAAAAAATATATCCATAATTAATCATCAACTCCACGTTGAATATCATTTAATTTTCACATTGAATTTCTATCTCCATGCCACTTTAAAAAAATATTATATGTTATTTTTGAAATTTTATAACATACAAATATTTAGTCTTGGGGTTCAATGACGAGAATTAAAATTATACCTTACATTGGAGAAAAACATAATGATATAAAAAAAATATTTATAATTTAAATATTTTACATGTTATTGTATTAAACGAATTATTAGTATTATAGGATATTTTTTTATAAAATAAATAAATACTAGTTATCATAGATATTTAAAAACAAAATATAATATCTTAATTTTTGATCTCAAGGAGTAATAAAAGTTCAATTGAATAATAAAAAAGTACTACATTCAATGAAAAATTATATGAGGTCATCACAATAACAATAATTAATCATTAATGAAATTACATATGTGATAATATACCACCCCCATATTTATGTATAATAAGATAAAATTAAGTGCTAAGTATCCTAAGATTGACTTATGTATTTTCATTTTTAAATCTGTATAATAGAATTCTCTAACTAAAAATATACCTCCCAAAACAAACGGCGATAAGCCCAAATATTTTTACGAAAAAATTCAATAATAAACTAAGTGAAATAATCATATACACTCAATTCCACCTTCTATTTTATCTATAGACCAAAACAAAATGCCTTTAAAACTCATTAGATTATTACTCAAAACAATTAGGAAACATTATTCCTTGCATATTCGAAATTAAAAAAAATGATAAAAAATAAGCTTTTAAACATACACAATCAGTTTCACAAAATCTATTAATAAGAAAAAACCATGGGTGGGAATCAACCACCACCACAACACAAAAATATGTAATGTGTTATGTTATTATTATCCTCAATCTTATAAATTTTGATTATTTTTTTAAAATATATTATGTATTAGGGATTTAATTCTATATCCAAAAAGATATGAATGAGATGTTATTTTTATAATATTTTAATCCTAGGTAACAAGATATAATATCATGTGATTAATCGTTATTCTCACCATAAATTTCATTTAATAAAAGCTATGATTCAATAGAGACAAATGAAATAAATTAGTAGGGAATGTTGAAAATCATAAAATTTAAATCATATAAAAAATAATTGGAATTTTTCAGGTGTCCCAATGACACCTCAAAATTATCCCATATAGCTATTTTTTATTAAAACCAAACACGATTTCAACAAGATGTAAAATCATTCTTTATGAAAAGCTAGTATGTGAATTCATAAGGGTCCTAAATGAAAAATAAAATAGGGGTAACATATTCACATTATTTATTATATCTATGATTTTTTTATGACCAATAATAAATATTAATACATACATTAATTTAGGATGGTAAAATAAAATTATATTCAATTATGGACTCTGTGGGATTTAAACTATAATAAGGATCATAATTTCCACCACAAAAATAATAAATAGTAATCTATAGATTATAAATCATTTTTTATTATTCACTCTAGTTAATTGATAATTTGTTGAAAACGTGCAAATTTTCATCCTCAGTTCGAGATGGATTCAATTTTTAGGTAATTGTGAATAAAGGACAACAAACATCAGTTTGTGTCTCTCACTATAAGGGTTTCTATAGAGGATCTATTGGAATCCAAAACCCTATAATGAATATCATGATAATTGAAATAAATATCATGAATTCCTTAATGGTCTTGGATTTTTATTATGATTAAATGAAAAATGTGTTCTTTAATTTTATATACCCCATAGTTTAATACATCTCTAATACACAACCATCAAAAATATTTCATTAGCACTCATGGTTAAAGGAGGATTAAAAAAATGTTGTAAATGTAGACTCCCTATAGTGGTGAATTATTATAATTGAATCTACAAATATATCCCTATTTTTTCTACATATAAGATATATTTTGGAACATTATATATAGAATCACATAATCTCAATGACTCAATTAATGTGTAAATCTATCTCTAACATCACATTTTCCTTCCATAGAGACAACTATCACATTATAAAATTAAATGTGAATTATAGATAGTAAATTTCAATTGAGAAAATATTTCATTAGGATTCCCTTATTGAAATGATATATTTGATATGCATGACACTATTAATGAATATTATAATAGAGTCCCTACACAAATAAATGATCTTTTTGGAGTCAATTGTAAGTTTAAAATTATGAAGGATCAGTCAACAAACCCATGAAGAATATCGAACCATTATCCTTGAAGGATATAATCATTTTTTTAATGATAAAAAAAATTCTAACTGTTCTTGAAATAGTGTAAGATAAAAAATAATAATAAACAATATATAATAAAAATATCCAAAAATGTTGTTGGTAATACAAACCAAAAATAAGAACAAATCAATTTCTATCCAATGATAATGATAAGGAAAAAAATTTATGATAAATATATAAAATTATTCTATATAGATAAACTAATATATATTTAGTTTTACTCATCATCTTGTTAAGTATCACCCACTATAAAAATATGTGCTTCACAATCCATACTCACATCACGACAATACACTAAATTACATGGTAATGATACATCAAAATCAATTACAAAAATAATCATGTATCCTTATAAGATCTAGTCCTTTTATAGAGTTTGATTTGAATAACTTTAATGTTTCGTTTTTATTTATTTGTTTATATCATGATTGAGTCTTAAATTGGATTTTTTGAGTGAAAATATGATATTTTTGGAAGGAGGAGAGGATTTACATGGTATGTTAAAATGTGTGCACTGATGAATGGAGTGAGCTACATGGGTTGTAAGATTTTTAAATGAATAAACAACGTGTAAAACATGTTTCGCGGTTTTTTCATTATTGGTGCATGATTATACTATGTGTGCACCCTAGTCACATTTTTTTCATGTGGACAAACTAAGTGTGAAATGTTTCATGGTTAAGGCACATGGTTATTAAAACCCATGCAACATGGCCTAAAAATATTTTCAATAAAAATATAATTTTATGAATATTAGTTTTAACATATTATATAACAAAATATTAACTACAAATAAACTATAGATCATCCCAAATAAATTTTAAATCATTTTTGGGGGCTCTCATAGGGTTCCCTAATGGTTTTGACCCCTATTGTTTTTGTCTTTCTAAACTTTTATCAAATATTCTTATCTCCAGATATGATTTTTTTTCCCAATTTATTTCACATCTCTCATATTTTATTATACAATTGATATAGTTGGTAGTTTTAGTATATTTTTTGGATCCTAATCAAAATTTTATGAATATAGATAAATTATTTTCGGATCTATATCCATATTAAAAGTACTTTGATTAGTTTAATATTGATTTAGGGTTTTATGATTCAGATCTCATTATAGATATTTTTGGGACCCATTTTTTGGGGATTCCATTGTGTGATTGTTTGTCGACGACTTGAATTAGGTTTAATATAATTAATATCCCAAAAAATAAATTTCAATATTATGTATATAATTGTCACAAGCCGACCTTACCCGGGATCAAGCAGCAACTACCCCATGCCTGCATCCATAGGCCAGGGGCTGGCAACCAGCGTCGACGGCACAATAACTCAGGGAGGCCTTTTCCTAAGTACATGTACACACACACACACACACACAAACACATCACACTCAATGAAGAAGTGCAGAGCAGAATAAAAAGTCAAGTAAGCTACAGGGAAACTGTTATAAATAAACCACAATGTGATTCGACCTTTAAAAGTACTAAGACAAAGCTAACGGTACACTGAAAATAAAAGGGGAAAAACATGCCTAACCAGAAAAGGAGCCACAACCCGGCAACATGTAAACAAAAGAAAAATAGTTGGAAGGGTCCCCCACCTAGAACCCGACTCCGACCACCGCACGCGGTTCATGCTCCTAAACTCCTAAGCTCCGCTGATGTCACAACCAACCTGTTTGTTGTCTTCAAAGGCACACCAATTGCTAGAAAAGCCCAAGCTGGGGTGAGTATAAAAATACTCAGTAGGATACCTCAAAGGCTCGAGGGGGAAATAAAGGAGGTACTGAAGGGTGAGCAGTAGAGAGAACAGGAAAAGTAAAGGAGTACAGCTGACAGTGCCTTAAAGAGTAATAGTAGAGAGTCCAGCTCAACCCAACAAGTGGAAAGAATATAGACTCATCAAGACACAAGGAGCTGGAAATGGTGAGAAGTTGAACTTCATGTCGAGTCTTCGCTACCTATAGTAGGAGAGTAGACTCATCTAACCACGTGGAGCTAGACACGGAAAGCATGTGGCATACCCCGAGCGTCTTCACCTCTCCTATAAAGATTGTAACCAAACCCAAAAAGTGGGCACTGGAAAAAGGTATATACATAACCATATTCTCAATCAAGAAGCCCGAACAAGATCGTAAGGGGATCTCCATCCAGTAGCTCAGCCCAAGATGGTGAGTATCCAACAATCCCAGAAGTAAACCACCATCGATTCTCAGCATCCTGCACGTCTTCCCCAAACTTCAAGTCAAGGTCTCAAATAACCGCACCTTGAAACTATCTGCTTTGGGCCGCACTAACTCACCCGCACGATTTTAGTTTGCATCACAAGGATGCGTATCGGTGGGGAATGTGCCCCTCGTACTTGAGAGTTTTGGGAGAATGTCAAGACACACCTTGTCACTGCCCCGCAGTCGAGAGATCTCCTTAAAGTAAAAGTTGTCACATCACTGACCCGTACAAATTAGGGTCCCGATCCGGTAGTCACTGAGTAAAGCCATAGACTAGACTAGTAGAATGGACTAAGTCTGAAATGTCAACGAGTGACCCACTGCCCAGCCCTGTTGGAGAGTAAACCCTAACACATCATCAGGCAACCCACTGCCCCGCCCTGCGGGAGGGTAAAGCCTAATACATCATCATGCGACCCGCTGCCCTGCCCTGCGAGAGTGTAAACCCCATTACATCATCAGGAGACCCACTACCCAACCCAGCTGGAGGGTAAACCCTAATACTTCATCAGGCGACCCACTGCCCTTCCCCTCTAGAGGGTAGACCTGGAATAAGTTGACAGGCGACCCACTACCCATCCTTGCTGGAGGGTACACCTAGAACTAGACGATGAGCGATCCACTACCCAGCCCTGCTGGAGGGTAGACCCTAAGAGGTCGTGGGGTGACCCACTGCCCAGTCTCTGCTGGAGGGTAGACCCTTTGAGTGTCGTGTGACCCACTGCCCAGTCTCAACTGGACGGTAAAGCCTAAAAGTCCGTGAGCAACCCACTGCCCAGTCTCTACTAAAGGGTAATCCCGGAACTGATCTGGCCATCCCAACTGGATGATACAACCCTAGCCATCAGAACCCATAGTGCGTATCACGCATCTACCCAACTCTAGAACAAAACCAGGGGAAACCACTCAACCCTACTAGTCTAAACCATCGAGAACAGAGGGACCCTCTACGTCGCGATATGTAAACGATATGTAAAGAAGAACACATCATGAACATGGGGCACAGACGACGTGTACCCCCAATTCAACCCCAACCAAGCGCACAAACATTATCAGGTACAAACAATCACATGTTCCTCCAAGCGTTCTCACATACTCCCAGTGTATGCCATGTCTCCAGCCAAAAAGTCTAACGTGCACACGACACCCATCGTCAACTCGGAGGCGTAACCATAACAACTCCAACTGGAGACCTCAACGGCTGAGGAACGACCAACCTCATCCCTTTAACCACCAAAATCACTCTCCCAGGAGTGTACGTGATCACACGCCAAAGGTCCTCTACAAACACAGTAGATGAACTGCCACCGGGGCAACATTCATATTTTCACATTTAATAAGATCATGTATGAGGATCCAATCACATGAACAGATTACAGAGTTGAAATCCACATGAAAAAACACGCGAGATAGACTACTTACTCGCCCGAAACGGTCAAGCGGTGAATAAGGTACTAATCACCGTAAAAACCCTGTGTGGGGCCCACCCTAAGATCTCAAAACTGAACAAATAGATTACACCACTATGATCCCCTTTAAAAAACACACGGGATTGACTACTCAATCGCCCAAAATGGACACTTGGTGAAAAAGTTACTATTCACCGTAGTAAGGTCGGGTGGGACCCACACCACGTCCCCGAAAAAGGTTGGGAAAACTGTGCCAATGCAATACTCTTGGAAAAACACGTCAAAATCACTATTCACTTGAGAACAATAGATATCTGATGAAAAAGATTCATTCTTGCGCACCGCGCACGAGCAGTGCTATGTGGGACTCGCATCCCGGTCCCGAAACACAACGAACGGATCACACTGTTGGGATCCTCTTGAAAAAGTACACAAGATTGACTATTCACTTGTCCAAAATGGACTCCGGTGATAAGGCCAGAAATCACCATCAAGTCCCGAAACAGCCCTTGTGGGGCCTGCACCATCGTGCGGATTCGAAGAGGGAAGACCGCACCAACACGATGCCCTCGGAAAAACACCCAAAATTGACTGGTCGCAAGCCCCGAATGGACGTCTGATGAAAAAAGAGGTAAAGCGCTACACACAGCTTGAAAAACGGGTCGTGTGGCCTACGCCTCAACTCCGGCTGAACGCACAAAATCAGACTAGAAAACTCTGCATCGTCACCAGGGTCCCAATGCCACTGACGGCGCTCAAAACAGACACCGGACGCATCTGCGCCGTCCAAAACAAGAACTCTCGAGAAAAACGCCAAAGCACTTAACATTGTGTCGCATCCTGAGCCCGTCATTTCGAGAATTAAAAATTCCTGAAACCATCTCAGAAAGTCTGTCTCGTTTCATAGAGTGTGTCGCCGTGGACGACACATGAATCCGACACTCGGATTACAAGTTATGATGTTTTCAACATCCTTAGACCAAGAAGGGGGGTGGGGGCTGGGCCGACCCACCCCCTTCAAGCCTGCGGTCCGCGGCTGGGTCGCCCGGACCGCCCGGTCCACCGTCGCCCACGGTTCACCGCGTTGGCTGCACCGCGTCAACCCAGACTGGCCCAGCCGGTCCGTGTTTGCGCCACAAGACCGGCGGGATGTGGGTCTCTGTCGGCTGGTCGGGGTCGCGACGTCCCTGGGTCATCGCGCCTGCCGCTGACCGACGAAGTCGGCCATCCCAGCTCCCCACGTCGCCCCACGTACACCGCCGAAGCACGGCCCCCCGCTCACACCGATGCACGCTGCCACCTACTGGGGAGCCGGCCAACCACCCTGAAGCCAGCCACACTAACGCCCTCGACACCGGCCGTCTGCCGCCTGCGAGCCGCGCGGCCGCCGAAGCCCCTGCCGCCGCCGCTGGAGCTCGTCGGAAAAAAAAGAACCCACCAGAAACTTCCAAACCCCCAAACGTCGACGAGCCGCTGCGGCCTCCTTCAAACTTGGAATTTCGAATCCGAAATCTACATCGGGAAGAGCATAAAACTACTACGCTTTCATGGGCTTCGATCGAAAATTAAATAGCAAATTGATGCCGTAAATTGGGATCAAAGTGGGTGCAGGAAATAAATACAAAACAAAAATGAAGCGTACCACGCAGGGCATCTCCCAATGATTCGCAATGATTGGCCAGACTTTCGGGCCTCTTCGGAGAGGTGGAGGAGATCAAGGGGCTACCGCCTGCTGTTTTCCAGGCGAAGAATAAGAAGAAGTAGATGGAAGGGGTGTGTTAAGTGTTTAAATAGAAAACACATAACCACCCGCCCGTCGGCCCGAACCCTAACTCTCGAGTGGGTCGGGATTAAGCCTCCCCTAGGATAAAAAACATGCTCTGAACAGAACTCCAGTCTCGGAATTTTAATCCAAGGCCCCATTCAAAAGTTAAAAAACTGAATGCCCAAAGCCGCCAAATTACGAAAACACCCCCAGGGCCATTTTCCACAGACAACCTGCGCCCGCGAAACTTATACCCCTCCGAGGGTAAACGACACGCTCCGAACTCAATAGTTCCCTCAGTTTTCCAATCCAAGTCACCGTTTAAGAAATACATGACTTTCACCATAAAACGAATAAATTAATTTTTTAATTTATCTGTTTCACGTTCCGATAGCGAGAGAGGTGTACAAACATCTCTCTCCAACATGTTTTATGTTGTTACTAGGCTAAAAACCCCAATCTGGACACACCCATATACTCATATCTTTGATCTGGATCACCGTTTATGAGTTATCGCATTTATTTGGCATTCCCAGTGTGAACGCACTGTAAATTTAATTCCAGACACTTCGGGGCTTGGAATCGCACGCCATCTAAGGGAGATGCTCTGGAATAATATCAAGAATATTCCAAAGTGTTTCACAGAAAAAAATAAGTTCTTCCATTATTCCCTCCTTGATGCTTTTCTTCCCCGAAAAGAAAAACCAGGGAACAACCCAGGGTACTAAGCCCGCACTTGGATCTCCCGTACCCAGAAGAACTCTTGCACAGTTCTGCGCCACCGCACACAGACCAAAGGATTTAATCTATTCACGTGAGGTCTGCTCTCACAGATGACATGCATAGGATCACACACACGTCTCCTCGGGTGAGTCATGCGGGAGACACTATGCACCCATACCAGCCTTTGGGTTTGGGCAAGGTGGTAGAAAACCTCGTCATCCCTTCGCACATTCTCAAATAGCCCAAAGGCCCTCAGGGGTAGCTCACCTCCTTGGTCGAACATCTACGTCGCACTCCGTGACTGGAATCACCGCGCGCACCTGGAACAAGGCATGTTGATTCCCTCCTTCAGAATATCAATATGGTGGAACACCCAAGGATATCTTGTCACAAAATATTCACAGTCGATGTCACGCAACCAAGACTCTTTTACACACTCGGGAGCGAAGAAGTCAACAACATCGACTAAAGAGAAAGGTCTCACGCCTTTTATCATACCAACATAGGGTTACACTGACGCCCCGTGCCACCCTGGTAACACCTCAAGAAAGGAGAAGGGAGGAAATAATTCCACACACAGAGTAACAATTCTACTTCAAGAAGTAGAAGAGTTGTAGAGCGTACCTCTTATCACCTCATGCTCTGCAGGATCGTAGACATCCAAAGCTCGCGACTGCCCTCTATCCAAACTGTCATCTCCCAGAGCCTATCGTGGACCACCTAGTGGTTATGAAAAGACCTCGTAAAGTCATTCTCCACATCCAGCTCCTCCCGCTCCACTGATAGCACCACCTCTCTGGGCGCTAATCTGATCACAGCGCTGCCTATGTCATTGTGGTGCACCTGCTGCCTGCCCGAAGCTCTCTGCATGCCTAGTAGGGCAGTCCCATGCCAGGTGACCTCGCCCATTGCAAGCATAACACCGACTCTCTCCAGGATGCACTGGTACCCTCCGACGCCACTGTGGTGTACGACCATGACCCTGAGTCTGGTTGTCTGAAAGCCACCTGCATGGAGGTTCTACTTGCTGACGCCCGCTAGCTGTGGCAGACGTCTCAGCTCCAACGTGACGGCTACCACCACCAACTCCAGAACGTTACAAGAATCTCTCTGTCACCAGTGCCTACTCGAGCACCCCAGCATACGTGGAAATGCCCAAGGGTACTATGACAGTACGATTCTCTCGGCAGAGACCCTGCTCAAACTTCTGCGCTTGGAAGTTATCATCGTGGACCAAGCCTTGGAAAAGCGTGCACGGTATACGAAACTAGCTGTGTACTCGGCCACCGTCATCCCTCCCTACTGAAACTGTAGGAGCTCTTGATTCTGAACAGAGCACAAGCAAGAGGGAAAAAACTCCTAATGGAAAAACTAGTAAAAGTCACCCCACGAAAGAGACAACTTGTCAAGAAACTAAGTCACCAGACTCCACCAACACCAAGCTGCCCCGCGAGAAAAATGTTGGCGACCAAAGACACCATAAGATTCACTGGCGTTTGCACAAGACTGAAAAGGCAAACCATTATCTCCAGCCAAACCTCTAATGCCTGAGAGTCTGACTCACCACCAAACCTCAGTGGTCTCTACCGGTGGAACTCGCGGAGCGCGGTCAAGCTCAGCCTTCTCTGCTGAAGCTGTCTGCTGCTCAACAGGTGGGGGTGCTGCTACCAGCCCACCTGGAAAAGTGGCTCGCATGATGGGTCCTGAACGGTGACCTCATAGCACATAGGGTCATCGTCATGAACCAAAGCTGGTATCCCAGCTGGCTGTCTTCGCAGAGACATCCTGAATATTATCAAGGAGTGTCATGGTCAGATGAGAATATATGTAAATACCAATAACAATGATGGGGATCTTAATCAAGAAGGATAGTCAAAGACTCAGTTCTATGTGATGCACAAACCAATTTTCTCTACAACATGTGTCTCAACATGCCGAGTCTAAAAGCGGGTTATCAGGGTCCTGGTGAATGGATACGTCGTCCGTAGCACCATTCGCTAGACTCCCTAGCCTGAGAACCACTCTCGAGACATGTTAACATTGTTTCCCTAAATCCAAACCAATTCATTTTATTTTAGGGACGTCCGAACATCATCTCAAGGAACGAACAACCTCTGATACCGCTTTTTCACGCCCCGACCATACCTGGGCCCGAGCCGCAACTATCCCAAGCCCACCTCCATAGGCCAGGGGCTGAAGACCAGCGACGAAGGAACAACAACTATGGGAGGCCTTTTCCTAAGTACTTATACACACACACATGTAGCACACTCAATGTAGAAGTGAGGAGCAGAAAGAAAATTAAAGTAATGTACAGGGAAACTGTTATAAATAAACCACAAAGTGCATCAACCTCTAAAACTTCAATGTAGCAGCTGAAAGTAAACTGAAAATAAAAGGGAAAAACACGTGACCAACCAGAAAAGGTTCAAATACCCGAAAATAGGTAAACAAAAGATAAACATCTATATGGGTCCCCCACCTAGAACTTGACTCCGACCACCGCACATGGTCTATGCTCTTGAACTCCTATGCTCTGATAAAGTCACAACCAACCTGTACGTCGTCTGCAAGGGAACACCATGTGCTGGAAAAGCCTAAGAAGGGTTGAGTAAAAAAATACTTAGTAGGATACCCCGAAGGCTTGAGGGAGCAACAAAAGAGGTACTGAAGGGTGAGCAGTAGAGCGAATATGAAAATTAAAGGAGTACAACCGACAGTGCAGTAAAGAGTAACAGTAGAGAGTCTAGCTCAACCCAACAAGAGGGATAAAGGTAGAATAAACCTGATAAAAGGAGATGGAAATGGTGAGATGATGAACTTCCCGTCGAGTCTTCTCTACCTATAGTAGGACATTAGACTCATCCAACCATGAGAAGCTAGACGCAGATAGAAAGTGGTATACCCCGTGCGTCTTCGCCTCTCCTGTAAGAAGAGTAACCAAACCCAAAAAGTGGGTACTGGAACAAGGTATAAACATAACCATATGCTCATTGAAGAAGCCCGAACAAGATTGTAAGGTGAGCTCCATCCCGTAGCTCAGCCCAAGAAGGTGAGTATCCAACAATCCAAGAAGTAAACCACCATCGATGCTCAACATCCCGCACGTCTGCCCCGAACTGCAAGTCAAGGGATCAAATCACCGCACCTCGAAACTATCCTCTTTGAGTGGAAATGACTCGCCCGCACGGTTTTAGGTTGCGTCACAAGGACGCGTCTCGGTGGGGAAATCTCCCTTCGTACTTGAGAGCTCTGTGGGACCGTCAAGCCACACCTCGTCACTTCCCCACAGTCGAGAGATCTCCTCAAAGTAAAAGCTATCACATCACTAACCCATACAAATGAGTGTCCTGCTCTGGTAGTCACGGAGTAAAGCCACAGACTTTCCTAGTATAAAGGACTGAGTCTAAAATGTCAACGGGTGACCCACTCCCCATCCTTGTTGGAGGGTAAACCCTAACACATCATCAGGCGACCCACTGCCCCGCCCTGCGTGATGGTAAACCCTAATACATCATCAGGGAACCCACTACCATGCCCTGCTAGATGGTAAACCATAATACATAATCAGGAGACCCACTGTCCCACCCTACGGGAGGGTAAACCCAAATACATCATCAGGCGACCCACTGCCCAGCCCCGATGGAGGGTAAACCCTAATACATCATCAGGTGACCCATTGCCCAGCCCGAGTAGAGGGTAGACCGAGAATAAGTCGACATGCGACCCACTGCACAGCCTTGATAGAGGGTAGACCTGGAACTAGACGACGAGTGACCCACTGACCAGCCCTGTTGGAGGGTAGACCCTAAGAGGTCCTCGGGTGACCCACTGCCCAGTCTCTGCTAGAGGGTAGACCCTAAGAGTGTCGGGTGACCCACTGCCCAGTCTCTGTAGGTGGGTAAACCCTAGAAGTCAGTGAGCAACCCACTGCCCAGTCTCTACTGGAGGGTAAACCCGGAACTTCTCTGGCCATCCCTACTAGATGATATAACACTGGCCAACATAACCTAGAGTGGGTATCGCGCAACCACCCAACTCTAGAACAAAACCAGTGGAAATCACTCAACCCTATTAGTCTAAACCATCGAGAAAAGTTGGACCCTCTAATTCGCGAGAGGTCCAAGGTATGTAAAGAAAAACACGTAATGCACATGGGGCCCACACGACGTGTGGCCCCAAGTCAACCCCAACCAAGGGCACAAACGTTCTCGAGTACAAACAACCACATGTACCTCCAATAGTTCTCATATACTCCCAGTGTATTCCACGTCTCTAGCCAAAAAGGCTAACGTGCACACGTCACCCATCGTCAACGTGAAGGCCTAATCATAACAACTCCAACATGACACCTCAACAGCTGAGGCATGGCCAACCTCAACTCTTGACCCACCAACATCACTCTCCAAGGAGTCCACGCGATCACACTCCAAAGGTCCCCTACAAACACGGTAGATGAACTGCTACCGATGCACCTTTCAGACTTCCAAATTTAAAAATATCATGTATCAGGTTCCACTCGCCTGAACAGATTACACCATTGTAATCCTCATGAAGAGACACACGAGATAGACTACATACTCACCTGAAAGAGTGAACCGGTGAATAATGTACTATTCACCGTAACCAACCTATGTTGCGGCCACCCTAAGATCCTGAAACTGAAAAAAAGAATCACACCACTACGATCCCCTTGGAAAAACACACGGGATTGACTACTCAATCTCACATAATTGACAGCTAGTGAAAAAGGTACTATTCACCATAGTCAGGTCGCGTGGGACCCACACCATGTCACCGAAAAAGATCGGGCGAACTACGCCATCGCAATGCTCTCGAAAAAACAAGTCAAAATCACTACTCACTTGAGCGCAATAGATATCCGATAGAATAAGATGCATTCCGGCACACTGCACACGAGCAGTGCTATATGGGACCCACATCCCAATCCTGAAACCCAACAAACGGATCACACCGTTGAGATCCTCTAGAAAAAGTACAGAAGATTTACTATTCAATTGTCCAAAACAAACTCCTTGTGATAATGCCGGAAATCACCTTCAACTGCCGAAATGGCCCTCGCAGGGCCCGCACCATCATGTAGAATTAAAGCGGGAAGACTGTGCCAACATGATGCTCTCAGAAGAACACCCAAAATCGACTGGTCGCACGCCCCGAACGGACATCAGATGAAAAGGTTATAAAGCATTGCACGCATCTCGAAAGACGGGTCATGGGGCACTCACCTCATATTCAGTCTCAATGCCCGAACCCACACTAGAAAACTCTGCCACCGCATCAGGTTCCCAATGCCGCTGACAGCGCTCAAAACGGACGTCAGACGCGTCCGCACCGCCCAAAACAAGAACTCCCGGGAAAACGTCAAACCACTTAACATCGTGTCTCACCCCCAGCCCCTCTTTTTCGGACTTAAACATTCCCGAAACCATCTCACAAAGTCCGTCTCATTTCAAGGAGCACGCTGCCACTGACGGCACATGAATCAGACACTCGGATTGCGAGTTATGATGTTTTTAACATCGTCGGACAAAGAAGGGGGGGGGGGTGGGCCGGCCCAGCCCCTTCAAGACGGCCGTCCGCGGCTGGGTCGCTCGGACCGCCCGGTCCACCGTGTCCAGTGGTTCACCGCGCGGGCCGTATCACATCATCCCGGAATGGCTCAGTCGGTCCGTGTTTTCTCCACGAGACCCGTAGGAGGTGGGTCTCTATCGGCTGGTCGGGGTTGCGACGACCCCTGGTCTTCGCCCCAGCCGCTGACCGGCAAAGCCGGCCAGCCCGTCTCCCCGCGTCGCCCCGCGTACGCCGCCGAAGCGCATCCCCCCTATAACAACCCATACATTACATACATTGTTAGTACTTCAAAATTTAAGCACAGTTATTATAACATATAACAAATCCATGAAAGGACCGTATAGGTATAGTGTCTTTAGAAACGAGGAAACATAAACAACTGGTTCATAAAGCGTCTACACTGTCTCCCATTTATTTCATCATATCTATAGTCCCTTTTTGCATATCTTAATTAATAACCTTCTTCCTAACCTGGGGAATGAAAAAATACAAAATGGTGAGCTCAAATGCTCAGTAAAGGTAAAAAAAGAAATATCAATCACATCATATTCATAAGAACATAATATTTTGGAAATCTTACCCTGCAAAGGAGATCAAAATTTCATAACATGGGATAAATCATGGTAGTGAAATGTAATCAAAAAAATCATAACATAGAACATGAAGCTATGTGGAATACACACATAATAATATACAATCCTTTCTTATTAGTCAATAATCATTACCAAAACTATCTTAGTGGACAAAGTCCATTTCTGAATCGAGTTCATTCCTCGTTTCAGTTCTGTTTCACTGAACCGGTTTAACCTTCCATTCTAGCCATGTATATCTCATGAGATATAAAATCGTTACCCAATTCATTAGAGGGAGATATATGTCCCACCCATATCATAATGATACCATTCTTATGTGTTCCACAAAATCATAAACCATACATCATAGCATAACCCATGTAATAAAAATGGGATTCCTAAACATCGTGACATCTTAAAACAATTCATATAAGATAAAGGTATTCATAAAAATAATTCCATCACAACATAATCAAATCAATGTAATAATATGGATAGAAACAGAACCCTTTATTATCATAGATGGAAAATAATTTTGATAAAACACTTGAACTCCATTCTTGAAGAAAAATTTCCTTTCTACTTAAAAAACAATTTTCCTTTCTTAACATGTCATCCAATTCTAAGATAAAAGAAGTTGATTAAAAATAAACATGATAACTTGTAAAGGAATCTTCTCAGAAATAATGTTTTAAAAATCCATTCATGTCGTATAAGTTAAAAAAACAATCTTCTCGTAATTTTGTCAAAAAAGTCAAAAAGTACTTCGTATGAAAAACGACAAAAGATTCCTTTCATATCTTTTACTAAAAACTCACCAAAGGGTAAAATTGGATTTAAAAAATTGTAGGTGGATGGAAATAATATTACATATTGAGGAAACATGGATGTTGATGATAAATATTCCCCAGTAAATTATGAAGTATAAACAATCTCGGATAAAAACTGATATTGCAAGATTTTCCCATACCTTAGGTCCGATTTGCTTCGTATGTGTCCGAACCTCATGTATAATGATATAAATAATGTCATTGACTTATTAAAGAATCATACTCATTGTTATGATATCATATATTTTCATATAATTATCTTATTATTAGTAATATTTCATTGCTACTTGTTATTCAGGTGTTTATTACTATTTGTTCTTATGCGTGTTTTTTCGAATAAATTCTTATTCTTCTTTTTAGGATATAGATACCTCATTTCCAGAATTTTATTATTGTAATATATATCATATTTATTCACTCAATTAATTTATGTAATCATTATTCAATAAAAATCATGTAGAACGAGTCGCATCACATCGTGGAGACGGTATTCCGTACGTACGCACGAAAGATGATATCGTTCCCATGATCATGGAATTGAATTGGAGTGTATGTATACTATTTCAGAATCAATATCACTTTAAAATAATCATATATATTCATTCTTTACACCATTATACCCATCCATGTAAGGTGTTGGTGTAAAATAGATTACACCACGGCGTGGTGACGGTATTCTGTACGTAAGCACGCACGGTGATTTCATTTTCCGTAAGATGGATAGATGAAAAAATAGGGTGGTTTAATACTTATAATAACATATTAGTATATTAGTGATAATTATGTTATTAATTAATAATGAAAAAACTAAATAAAAATAATTGGAAGAAGAAATAAAGTTGAAAGAATCGGTAACAGACATTACCTCTTCTTTGAAGCGCTTCTTTGAGACATCCTTTTAGGGAACTAAAAATGGTCTTTGAAGAAGACCAGGACCTCTAGGATGTTTCTAGGGAAGTGGAGAGGAAAAATTGGCAGGGTTTTACCGATATTTAAGGCTCAATGTGGTGTGAGGAATAGAGGGAGGAGGTTCCCTTTTATAAGAGAAGATAGGGGCACCTTTGGAAAAACAAAAAAAATTATTTTATTATAAAGCCATATTCGGGTTTAAATACCTCCAAATTTATTTATTTCAAAGCTAAGGTGGGGATAGGTCGAAATCCACTCATCCAAAAGAATTTGGACAAGTTTAGTTTAATATTTTAACCTTATCATTTAGATTTAACATTAAGTAGATAATTTTACTTTTACCGTGTCGTTTTGTGTTCTTACATTATAAGCTTAATAAACATACTATAACAGGCCAAACGAACCCCAAGTTGTTTATTATTAATATATATAACCTTATCTAAGTCATTTTGAAGATCCATAGATTTTTAGGAAAAAAATAACAGTTAATAATATAATATTTGTTTTAAAAACTATTTTATGTCAATTTTGATAGTATTTAGTAATTGATTTTTGTGAAAATCATAACAGAATGTATAATACGAATAAATTAATTAAATCAATACTATCATGTCATATTGACCATGAAAATTAGTGTAATTCATAAAAAGTCTCATATTACATTTATTTGGGTATTTATAACCTCAATTATTTCAATATTTCATTAATAAGATAATTATTGCATCATCTTTGTCTCATAAATAAATTAAATTATTTAATGTCTAAAAATTACAAATAAAATACCATTATGTAGGAAATATTTTTAGATTTGTAATGAATATTAATAATATAATTTATCTTATGTATAACCCTATATTAAAAATTATTAACTTATTAAACATTGATTTTAACTATTTTAACACTTCTCTAAATAATAAATGCCCTAATCTAATCCAAGTGGGCCTAAATGGTCATATTTTATTCATAAAGTTGTTTTTGGTCGAATTAAACTTATCCAATAGAATTAGGACTTGAGTTAGTGTAATAATAATATCATTTTTACCCTTAATAAACCTATTTACTTTTAACCGTGGAAAATAAAAGTAAAAAGTTACTATTCACCAAAAATTATTTTCATCTCATTGAACAAAATTTTACTTACTGGCATCAACCGTGTCTCTCAGAATTTTGAAATTCCACTCACAGAAGCGGTAAAATTATGTTTTATGTAAATTTGCAAATTCTCCTAGGTGGTGGGTAAAAGACGGTGAAAAGTTCAATAAAATTTTTATATACCTACAATTATTATAAAATGACATTGAACTTATATAGGTATTATGTATCAATTTTGACCTAAAACAAATTTAAATAAATAATTATTTAAATAAAAAGTCGGTTTATAAATAGTAACCCAGTGTTCTCACTATTCATCAAAAATTGATAATTTCCAGAAAAATACCAAAATTTCACCCTAGGCTAATTTCGATATTCCGAATCCAAAAACGAAGTCCATATTGAAAAAATAAAATTTACAAAATTTCAAAAAGTGGTTATTACTATTCATAATGGCTAGTTTTAATAATATTTTATTAGCATATCGTTGTTTAGTGAGACTCGGTATTGCGTACAACGCAAGCTATCAAGGATGGTCACGATTACGTGGAATTCAAGACAAGATAGTGTTGTGTATAGTTTAAGATTCCTTTGATGATTTATATAAAATAAAAACAAAATATTTCTTATAAATGTCTTGGGTGTTACATTCTACCCCCTTAAGAGGAATATCACCCTCGAAATTCGTCACTTTGTAACAAACAGATGAGGATACCTCTTCCTCACCATATCCTCAATCTCCCATATAGCTTCTTCTAATTGGTGGTTCCTCCATATAACTTTAACCAAGCGATTGGTCTTGTTCCGTTGAACTTTTTCACTACAATCAAGAATCTCTATCGGTTGTTCTTCATAAGAAAGATCTTGTTCCAGCGGTACAACTTCTATGATGAGTACATGTGAAGGATCAAGTATGTACTTTCCCTGGAGAGATACATGGAACACATCATGAACTTGAGAGAGATTTGGTGGAACCGCCAATCGGTAATCTACCTTCCCAACACGATCTAGTATTTCGAAAGGACCGATATACCTAGTGCTCAACATTTCCTTCTTTCCAAATCTCATTACTCTCTTCCAAGGAGATATTCGTAAGAATACTTTATCATCCACTTCAAACTCTAAGTATTTTCATCGGTTGTCGGCATAACTTTTTTCTTGACTCGGTGCTTCTCTTATGTGTTGTTGAATAGATCTAACCTTTTCTACCACCTCATCAACAAGATCAGGTCCTAATAGCTTTCTTTCCCCAACTTCATCCCATCACATTGGAGTCTTGCATTTATTTCCATAGAGAGCTTCATAAGGAGACATCTGAATATTGGAGTGAAATATATTCTTATAAGAAAGTTCCACCAAAGGTAGGTGTTGATCTCAACCACCTTTGAACTCAATATGGAAAGCTCTCAACATATCTTCTAGAGTTTGAATTGTCCTCTCAGACTGACTGACTGTCTGAGGATGATAAGCATTGCTGAAACTCAACTCTGTATCCAGAGTATGCTGAAGACTTCACGAGAACATTGATGTAAACCTCGGATCCCGATCAGATATAATAGAAAGTGGTACTCCATGCAATCATAACACTTCCTTTACATATATCATGGCATGCTGATCCGGAGAGAAATCATCTCTAATAGCAATGAAGTGTGCAGACATTGTAAGACGATCAACTATGACCCAGATAGCATTATTGCCTTTGGATGTTTTTGGAAGTATTGTGACAAAGTCCATAGTGATGTTTTCCCATTTCCATTCAGGTATGGGTAATGGTTGTAACAACCCCTTAGACTTCTGTCTCTCAGCTTTAACTTGTTGACGAACCAAGCATCGAGAGACATATTCAGCAACATCTCTTTTCATTCCGTCCCACAAGAAGTACTCTTTCAGTTCCCTATACATCTTTGTGCTCCCAGGATGAATAGAGAATGAAGAACTATGAGCCTGATCCAGTAGCTCCTTATTTAATTCGGGGATGGGAGGAACACAAACCTGATTCCTGAACATTATTATCCCATCATAATCAAGGTTGAATTTAGGATCATTTCTCACCATCTTTTGTAACTCTACATCTTCTTTCTGTGCCTCTTTAATATTCACATGTATAGATGGTTGAACATTAATTTTAAAAAGATAAAATGTTTCCCCATCCATTATAATTCCAAGATCCATCATTTTTAAATCCATAAATATTAGATCTTTTGTGACCCTCATCATGGATAAACTGGCATGGTCTTGTCGACTTAATGCATATTCCACCTTGTTTGCTTTCCCAGGGTGGTAATGAATTGAGCAGTCATAATCCTTAATCAGCTCCAACCATCTTCTTTGGCGCATATTCAACTACTTTTTTACGAAAATATACTTTAAACGTTTATGATCAGTATAAATGTCACACCTTTCTCCATAAATATAATGCCTCCAAATCATTAATGCAAAGATTACCGCAGCTAACTCCAAATCATGAGTTGGGTAATTTTTCTCATGGATTTTCAACTGTAATGAGGCATAAGCTATGACTATATCATTTTCCATAAGAACACACCCCAATCCCTTCGTGGATGCATCACTGTAGATCACAAACCTTTCTCCACTACAAGGCAGTGTCAGCACTGGTGCACTGGATAACCTTCTTTTCAACTCCTTAATATTCTCTTCACATTCCTCCGTCCAAACAAACATAACTCCTTTCCGAGTCAACTTGGTGAGTGGATTAGATAATCGTGAAAAAACATTCACAAAACGTCAATAATATCCAGCCAAACCAAGAAAACATCCGATATCATTTACTATTGTTGGTCTCGACCATCTTTCGATAACCTCTATTTTTGCTGGATCCACAGATATCCCCTCTTTTGAGATTATGTGACCCAAAAATGAATCTTTTTCATGCCAAAATTCACACATGGTAAATTTGGAATAAAGCTTCTCCATTCTCAGGGTCTTCAACATAATTCTCAAGTGATCTTCATGTTCTTACTTACTCATTGAATATACGAGAATATCTTCTATAAAGACTACCAAAAACTGATCAAGATAGTATCTAAAGACTCTATTCATCAGATCCATGAAGATAGCAGGGGAATTAGTAAGACCAAATGGCATCACTATAAAATCATAGTGTCCATACCTTGTACGGAAAATCATCTTTGGTATATCCTCCCTTTTGACCCATAATTGATGATACCCTGAATGAAGATCAATCTTTTAAATGTATTGAGCTCCGTGTAGTTGGTCAAATAAGTAATCAATGCACGGGAGAGGATATTTTTTCTTGATAGTGATCTTGTTATGTTCTCGTTAATCAATGAAGAGTCTCATTGATCCATCTTTCTTCTTAACAAACAGAATAGGTGCTCCCCAAGGTGACGCACTAGGGAGTATGAACCCCTTATCAAGATTATCTTGGAGTTGCTTCTTCAATTCCTGTAACTCAACTGGGGCCATTCTATAAGGTTTCATTGAAATAGTTAAAGCACCTAGTACGAGTTCTATTGAAAACTCAACTTCACGATTTGGTGGAAGACCCGACAATTCATCTGGAAAGTCATCATCAAACTCCCATACAATGGGCATATTCTTAATCGTGAGTTTCTCACCAACCATTTGAGATAAATAACCTTCATTTAGTGGAATCAAGACCCGTAAGATGGAAGAAATTTCCACTAAAAGGTTATGTTCATCCTTTCATTGATTGACAATCAAAGATTGATTTGGAATAGGAAATGTGACTTCCCTTCATTGGAAATTGATATGAGCTCCATATAGAGAAAGCCAATCCATGCCAAGAATCACATCAAATTCTACTATAGGGAGGATCAAAAGATTTATAGGAAGCACATTCCCACAAACTTCAATCAGAGAAGAATTATAAACTTTTGATGCGACTGTTGAGCCATCAGGGGTTTCCACAGCTTACTCAACATCTAATTTTTGAGGTAATACAGTGATACCCTTAGAAAATTTTTAAGAAATAAAGGATTGGGTGGATCAATAATCAAATGAAACATTTTCTACTTTAGAGGGATGGTAAGTGTACCTTTCACCACTTCGTTATCGTACTCCACATCGCTGATAAAGATTACATGTGACCTTCCTTTGTCTTTAGCCTTAAGAGTTTGTTGACGTTGATCATCATAAAAAATCCTTGGATTAGGGAATTGATTGGCATAATGCCCCATTTCCTTGAACTTGTAACATTGAAGTGTAGGAGGTGCACTCTATGTAGCTTTTTCATTGTTAGCATCACTAAACGTCTTCTTTCCATCGTTGCGGCATTCAAATGCCCGATGACCTTACTTTACACATTTGAAACATTTACATGTCCCTTTCAGACAACCCCCTCCATGTTTCTTTCCACACTTTGAGCATAAGGGAAAACTCATGTTCTTTTTAGTGTGCTCTTTATATTATCCATTGAATTCTGTTTTCCTCTTCTTATCAAACCCATATGACTTATTGGTTACTCCAATCTCCATCTCAAATTTGAGAGCACATCGAACAATTTCCTCATAGCTATTGAAGTCCCTTATGGCTAACACCCTTTGAAGACTTGGTTTTAAGACATTAATGAATCGATCGATCTTACTCTCAGGTTGCATAATTATACCAGAAGCGTACCTTGCAAGTCTTGTAAAATTTTCTTCATAGGTACCAATAGATTCATCATCCTTTTTCTTTAGTTCAAGAATCTCCTTCTCCATCTTTGTTCGGAGAATATGAGGGAAGTACTTATTGAAAAATACGTTCTTGAACTCGTCCCATTCCATTGACTCAATTTCATCTCTTGGCCTTGTATTATTGATAAGATTCCACCATTGATCAGCATCACCTTCCAAATGATACACTTCTAAGATGACATTATCATGTTAAGAACATTAAAGAACTGAAGATATCTTTTCAGTAGTACTAATCCATTGTTCATTAAGTAATGGATCAGTAGACCCGCTGAATGAAGGTGGATGTTGTCTCATGAACGATTCAGTAGATTTTTTCTCCTTCCTTTGCTCATTTTTAAGTTCTACATGATTCATATCTTGAGAACGTTGTGTGAGCATGGCTACAAGATTTTGCATTCCTGCTCTAATAACATTTGGTTTCTTAGGGGGATAATCATTGCATTGCCCGTTGCATTCCGCATTAACATAGTTCCTTCGGGTTCCATCCATTGACTAAAACCAAGAAGAATAGTGTGAGCACCATTAATTATAATAAGAAACCCACATAATCATGAATAAAATTTCACACTTAAGGTCTTATCATAGGTTATTAACGGCCATTTCATAAATAGTAATATTGTGTTCTATGCTTAGACTTATCCTTAGGGTTCTTACTATGGCTTTCACATCCTAGTTTCCAAAGGCTGACTATACCATTCCTCTGATACCAACTATAATGACCCATACATTACATACATTGTTAGTACATGAAAATTTAAGCACACTTATTACAACATATAACAAAACCATGAAAGGACCGTATAGGTACAATGTCTTTATAAACTAGGAAACATAAACAACTGGTTCATAAAGCGCCTACAATGTCTTCCATTTATTTCATCATATTTATAGTCCCTTTTGGCATATCTTACTTAATAACCCTCTTCCTGACCTTGGGAAAGATGAAAAACAAAACGGTGAGCTCAAATGCTCAGTAAGGTTGAACAAAAGAAATATCAATCACATCATATTCATAAGAAAATTACATCTTGGAAATCTTACCCTGCAAAAGAGATCAAAATTTCATAACATGGGATAAATCATGGTAGTGAAATATAACCACAATAATCATAACATAAAACATGAATATTTGTGGCATACAGATATAATCATAAAGAATCATTTCTTATTAGTAAATACTCAGTGCAAAGACTATCTTAGTAGAAAAAGTCCATTTCTGAACTGAGTTCATTCCTCGTTTCAGCCATGTTTCACTGAACCGGTTTAACATGCCGTTTCATCCATGTATATCTCATGAGATATAAAATCTTTACCCAACGCATTAGAGGGAGATATAGGTCCCACCCATCTCATAATGATACCATTCTTATGTGTTCCACAAAATCATAAACCATACATCATAGCATAACCCATGTAATAAAAATGGGATTCTTAAACATCGTGACATCATAAAACAATTCATATAAGATAAAGGTATTAATAAAAATAATTCCATCACAACATAATAAAATAAATTTAATAATATGTATAGAAACAGAACCCTTTATTATCTTAGTTGGAAAATAATTTTGATAAAACACTTGAACTCCATTCTTGAGGAAAATATCCTTTCTACTTCAAAAACAATTTTCCTTTCTTAACATGTCATACAATTCTAAACTAAAGGAAGTTGATTAAAAATAAACTTGAAAACTGGTAATGGAAGATTCTTGGAAATAATGTTTTAAAAATCCATTCATTCCATATAAGTTAAAAAAACATTCTTCTCGTACTTTTGTCGAAAAAGTCAAAAAGCACCTCGTTCGAAAAACTACAAAAGATTCATTTCATATCATTTACTAAAAACTCACTGAAGTGTAAAATTGGATTTAAAAAATTGTGGGTGGATGGAAGTAATATTACATATTTAGGAAACATGGATGTGTATGATAAATATTCCCGAGTAAAATGTGAATTATAAAAAATCTCGTATAAAAATTGAGATTGTGAGATTTTCCCTTACCTTAGGTCCGATTTTCTTCGTATGTGTCTGAACCTCCTGTATAATGATTTAAATAATGTAGTTGAATTATTCCAAAATCATACTCATTGTTATTATATCATATATGGTCATATTCTTAGCTTATTATTAGTAATATTTCATTGCTACTTGTTATTCGGGTGTTTATTACTTTTTGTTCTTATGCGTGTTTTGTTGAATAAATTCTTATTCTTCTTTTTAGGTTATATATACATCATTTACATAATGTTAATAGTGTAATATTTATCATATTTATTCACTCAATTAATTTTTTAAATCATTATGCAATGAAAATCGTGTAGAATGAGTCGCATCACATCGTGGAGACAGTATTCCGTACGTACGCACCAGAAATGATATCATTCCCATGATCGTGGAATTGTATTGGAGTGTATGTACACTATTTAAGAATCAATATCACTTTAAAATAATCATATATATTCATTATTTACACCATTATACCCATCCAAGTAAGGTGGTGGTGGATAATAGATTACACCACGACATGTAGATGGTATTCCGTACGTACGCACCAGCGGTGATTTCGTCTTCTGTAGGATGGATAGATGGTGAAATAGGGTTGTTTCATTCATATAATATCATATCAGTATATGAGTGATACTAATGTTATTAATTCATATTTAAACAACTAAATAAGAAGATGTGTAAGAAGAAATAAAGTTGAAAGAATCGGTAATGGACATTACCTCTTCTTTGAAGCGCTTCTTTGAGACCTCCTTTTAGGGCACTAAACATGGTCTTTGAAGAATACCATGACCTCTAGGATGTTTCTAGGGAAGTGGAGAGGAAATATTTTCAGGGTTTGGATGAGATTGAAGGCTCAAATTAGTGTGAGGAAGAGAGGGAGGAGGTTCCCTTTTATAATGGAGGAGAGGGGCACCTTTGGAAAAACTAAAAATATTATTTTATTATAAAGCCATATTCGGTTATAAATAGATCCAAATTAATTTATTAATTATCTAAGATGGGGATGGGTCGAAATCCTCTCATTAAATAGAATTTTGACATGTTTAGTTTACTATTTTAACCTTATCATTTAGATTTAACGTTAAGTTAGATAATTTTAGTTTTACAATGTCTTTTTGTGTTCTTACACTATAATGTTATTAAACATACTATAACAAGCCAAACGAACCCCAAGTTGTTTATTATTAATATATATAACCTTATCTATGTCATTTGGCCGAACCATAGATTTTTAGGAATAAAAGAACAATTAATAATATAATATTTGTTTTAAAAACTATTTTATGTCAATTTCGACACAATTTAGTAATTGTTTTTTGTGAAAATCATAAAAGAATGATTAATTCTATCAATGATAATTGAATCAATACTAACATGTCATATTAACCTATAAAATTAGTTTAATTCATAAAAAGTCTCAAATTACATTTATTTGTGTATTGATAACATCAATTATGTCAATATTTCATTAATAAGATAATTACTGCATCATCCTCGTGTCATAATTAAATTAAATTATTTAATGTCTAAAAAATACAAATAAAATACAATTATGTATAAAATATTTGTAGTTTTATAATGAATATTTATAGTCAAATTTATTATATGTATAACCCTATATTAAAAATTATTTACTTATTAAACTTTGATTTTAACTATTTTAACCCTTCTTTTAATAATAAATGTCCTAATCTAATCCATGTGAACCTAAATGGTCATATCTTCTTCATATGGTTGTTTTTGGCTGAGTTACACTTATCCAATAGAATTAGGACATGTGTTAGGGTAATAATAATATCATTTTAACCCTTAATTACCCTATTTTCTTTCAACCGTGGTAAATAAAAGTAAAAAGTTATTATTCACCAAAAATTATTTTCATCTCATTGAACCACATTTTACTTAATGACATCAATCGTGTCTCTCGGATTTTTGAAATTCTACTAACAGAAGTGGTAAAATTATGTTTTATGTAAATCTGAAAATTCTCCTAGGAGGTGGGTAAAAGATGGTGAAAAGTTCAATAAACTTTTTATATATCTAAAATTAATATAAAATTACATTGAACATAAATAGGTATTATGTATCAATTTTGACCTAAAATAAATTTAAATAAATAATTATTTAATTAAAAAGCCGGTTTTTAATTAATAACCTACTGTTTTCACTATTCATAAAAAATTGAAAGTTTTCAGAAAAATACCAAAATTTCACCCTAGGCTAATTTCGATATTCCGAATCCACAAATGAAGTCCATTTTGAAAAATAAAATATAAAAATTTTCAAAATGTGGTTATTACTATTCATAACAGCAAGTTTTAATAATATTTTAATAGCATATCGTTGTTTAGTGAAACTCGGTATTGCGAACGACACAAGCAATCAAGGAAGGTCACGATTGCGTGTAAAGCAAGCCAAGCTAGTGTTGTGTGTAATGAAAGATTAATTTGATGATTTATATAAAAAAAATTATTTCTTATAAAAGACTTGGGTGTTACACCCCCCGCTCACACCGATGCCTGCCGCTGCCTGCTGAGGAGTCGACCGACCACCATGAAGCCAGCCGCGCTGACGCCCTCGACCACGGTTGTCCGCCACCTGTGAGCCGCTCTGTAACAACCCGATATTTTATGATAATTATTATCTTTAATTTATTTGAGGTCATGTGTTTTATGCTACAAAAATATTATCTTGTTCTATACGCCACACTTTATTAGCTTGAAGTATACACAACACTATTCTTAGATTGCGTTACACATAATTTCAAGTTCGTTTTATAATAGACATTCTACGCAACATTGAGTGTATATATATATATATTCAATGTATAAATGAAATATGGTTGGATTCTGTTATACGAAACAACGAAGGCTTCTTTCACAACACGCAACCCTAACTTGACTTTCATTACACGCAATCGCGACCTTCCTCGGTAACATGTGTAGTACGCAATATCGGGTTTCACTAAACAACGATATATGGTTATAATATTATTATAAACTAGCCATTAGGAATATTATTAACTACATTTTTAATTTTATAACATTAATATTCATCTTACACATTTTCTAGAACATGGTATGAGAACAAAATAAATTTTTTTCAGGTAAAATAAGTATTTTTAAAAAAATGCAGTTTTGTCGCCTTTTGATGGCGCACCCATTTTAAATATAATTTTTGAGAAGTTTATAAGTTAAATTTTACAAAATAAACATATTATTTTGAATCATGATATAAAAATTAACATTGGATAATGTTTTGATACTTTTTTGAAAACTTTCATATTTGAATAAATAGTAAAAACAGACTATATTTTAATTAAAAACAACTTTTTTCATCATAATAATTTATATGGTTAAATTATAATGTTTAATGGTTTTAAAGTTTAAATAGAATTTATTTTTAGTATTTAATATAATTTATATAATGAGCCTTGATTTTACCTTGAATTTGTAGGTTAAATCAATTCAATCTTTTGCAATGTTTTAAATAAAAACCCGTTTTCTTTCGACAACGGGATTAATTTTAATTTAATTTCTGCAACTTTTGTGTATTGAATTTCGAAAAATGAATTCCATATTTGGAATCAGTGGGTCCAAATTATGTTAACAGGATACTTTTTATTTTTGGAAATTATGAATAGTAACTACGGTAAATTTTATTTACCATAGTTAAAGGTAAATCGAGTAATTAAGGGTAAATATAATATTATAAAATTACCCTTAAACATGCCAAAATTCTATTGGATGACTAAAAGTCGACCCATATCACCTGAGGGTAGGATTATATTAATTTTATGGACTTTTGACCATGAAAATAATTTAATTATTATTAAAACCAATGAAAGTGACAACATGTCACTCTCTTAAATCATATAAGTATAATAATTTTAATTTAGTGATAAACATCATAAAACTTCGAACATAAATAGTATCCAGAAATATAATAAAATTATCTACATCATGATAATTTATTGAGAATTTTTAGGGATTAAATAATTGTAATTAATGGTGATACATTAATGACGAAGAAATTATTTATTAAGTGAAAAATCAGTAATATAGTTTTTATTGAAATAATAATACCCATTAAAAGGCCCAAAAACCTGACCAAAAAATATTTTTAGTGTATATATACACCATAAACATCCAATTACCTAATATATAACCGTTTTTAGCCTTATAAAAGTGATTATGACACTTATATTATTTTATTTTAAATGATGCCAAAGTTGTCACCTTCATAATTTAATAAATATAACAATTTAACTATTATGATTTTAAGATGATAAATTCTTGTAAAAGTATTATTGCGGAAGTTAATATATTTATCTTCATCACAAGATTTTATTTTTAAATTTTATGCAACAAATATGTATATTAAATAATTATACAAAAATTTTGTAGTAATTATTTTTTTAAGAGATAAACCAAATGAATGGTTTTAAAAACAATAAAATAAATATTATATGAACTATTTAATGTGATCCACTAATTTTATAGATACATATGACCTCTTATGAATCTATTAAATATTTTATTTCGAACATATATTCTGTATATATTTTATTTAAATTCAAATAAATGAATAGTGTCAAAATTGACACTATAGTTATTTTATAAAAATAACATATTATAAAATTGTTTAAAAATCACATAAATATTTAAAAATTATAAATTTAAAATTATATGATCCATAATGTTATAAAGTAACCAATTATTTAAAATTCACAACAAATAAGAAATTATTTGTTATCATTTAAAATTTAGAATTTTATTACCACAAATAGACTTAAATAGATTAAATAAGGAAAAATCAAAATGATAAGGTTTAAAATAAGATCCAAACATGTCTAAATTTGATTTGTTGATGCTATTACAACCCTATCTCATCTAATAATTTAATATGAGAAATTTTGGGAGGTTTTTAAGTGGGGTTAGATTTATTATAAATTAATATTTTTAAGAATTCCATAGGTGCCCCTCTCCTCCCTTATAAAAGGGAACCTCCTCCCTCTCTTCCTCACACCACATTGAGAATTCAATCTCTTCCAACCCCTGCCAAATTCTCTTCTAAAATTACCTAGAAACATCCTATAGATCCTGTTCTACTTAAAAGACCAATATTAGTGCCATAATAGGAGGTTTTAAAGAGGCGAATCGAAGAAGAGGTAATTTCTTCTACCGATTCTTTCAAACATATTTCTTCTTCAACTTCTTCTTAATTAGTTGTTTCATTAAAAAGTAAAAACATAATTATCACCAATATATTTCTATGTTATTATAAATATGAAGAAACCCCATTTCACCTTCTATCCATCCTACAGAAAACAAAATCATCGTGCGTGCGTATATACGGAATACCGTCTCTACGCCGTGGTTTAATTTGTTTTTCCACCAACACCTTAAATGGATGGGTATTATGGTGTAAAGAATAACTATACATAGTTATTATAAAATCATAATGATTTTGATATATTGTATCATCTACTCCAATTCAATTCAATAATTATGGAAACAATATCATCGCTCTTGCGTTCGTACGGACTACCGTCTCCATGACGTGATGAGATTCATTCTCCATGCTAACCATTTAAGAATGATTATGAAGTATATATAAGCAATAATAATGAAATATATGAAATTATAAATCTATTAGATTTATGTATATCTATACCCTTGGTGCTAGTCGACACTTCGGGACCTATTGAAGGTGGGTCTCGAGGGTAATTATCTCTCCTTAAACTTAAAGAAGGAAGGGCCTGCTAATCTGCTAACCCTTCCCTCCTTTTTGTGAAGGCGGGTCGTGAAAAAAAAATATTTTATTAGAAGGAATTAAATTTTATAAATATTATTGATAAATATATTTTATAAAATAAAAACAGTGATAAAAAAATACTTAGTTTTTTAGTAAATAATTTCTATGTATTGTAAATACTATTTTATAAAAACATTTTTCTATTGATTTTTGTGAAAAATAAAAACAGAATTTTTTTTATAAATAATATAATTTATATTAACAGGTAAATATTATTTTTTACATCAAAATATCAATATTACATTTGAGTTATTATTATCTATTTTTTAAAAAGAATAATTTATAATGATAAATATATAAATACGTAATTTTTATTAAATTTTTTAAGGAATTGACATGATCAATTTTATTTTATGATATTTTTAATATTATAATGATTTTAGTTAGATAATTATAATCTTGTTGTGTCATTGTTATCAATTTAATTATAAATTTTGATATTAAAATGTTATGTACTGAAAACTTTTATCTATTTGTAAACCATATTTGTCACCTCTTTTGGTTTATTTCATTAACAAAATACCAATTTTGAGAATCGATAATATAAAAATGCATACATATTTATAATAATAACAATTAAAACTATAAAATATTTTCATCATATTTCTTATTCAAGATCAATATTTACAAAATTAACAATTAATTATTGTAGTTAATGTTAAAATAGTATTATTAGGGCATTAAAGTAAAGAGTGTTGTGTACCATAAACTAGAAACACGTCCAAATTAACATTAAATGGCTATATTTTGATAATATATCACATAAAGATCATTAATTATCCATTTTTAACACTTTTTCAAATAATAAAATTAATGGTATATGATATTTTATTCAAAAATCCAATGTGTGTCCTCACCACCACTTGTACATTTATGCACCCACTCCTATCCAGTATAAACATCCAAAACCATTTCATTTAGACAATATATATAATATATCTCCATTAATTAACTCCCCATATCAAATAGTACATCATATTTTTGAAAACACACCTCTTATGTCCTTATGTAGAAATCTAATGTGGTTCTTCGAATATGAGATAAAATTCTCAAACTGGAGGATTTTTTTACATCATCATCCAACTCCCTAAAATATAAATAAACCATAATGATATTATATTTTGAATATATTCCACATAATTATTTGATATTTTTAAATGATGTTAATTACATGTATATCTTCTTCCATCAAATTGGGAAAAAACTATTCGTTACGTGTACAACGGGCTACAACCTCACAAACCGATGTAATTTTCCTTCCACCACAAGATAAAGAACATGGATATAATGATTTATTTAAAATATTTACATGATATTTGTGAAAAAAATTTATATGTGTAATTATAATGTTACATATTCCATCATAAATATCATTTCATGGGAATAATATAATGTTACTCTTTTGTATGGATAACTACACCCTCACGATGTGATGCGATTCGTAGTTCACTTGAACATAAAATAAAAGGTAATATAGAGTCTTATAATGATAATATATGATATATATTAAATTAAAATGAATATATTATATTTTTTATATTGTTAACCAATAACTATTTTAATCGGTCAAGAATATGAGAAAAAATATTCTATCCTACGTACAACATACTATATCAATTGATGAGGTAATTAATTTTATATCTATATATTTATTGTATTACTCTAAACATGTATATAATTAATAAGCAAAATATTTATAAGATTTATAAATTCATTTAGATGAAGGAATCATGATCAAAGTGAAAAGATGAAAAATAGCATACCAAAACAAACATTGACAACAATGTTATCATTACACAGATAATTATTTTAACATGTAATTGTTAATAAATGGGTAATAAATTACATAATTAAGTCACATATATCATGATACATTTTGTTATGTTACCTTATTATATGTAGAATATTCATATATTTATCATAAATAATGTTAAAAATTGTATCATTTATGTCGACACATATGGTATGGTATTTTCATCACAATTTTATTAATGTGGGACACATTCCTTATATGAAACTTTTTATTTAACTTGGTTATATATATACTACCCTTGAATTTATATTATGATATTTATCATTAAAATTATGTTATATATATATATATATCAATTAATGTTATTTATTCACGGTTTTTACTTTTTATAAAATTTCAACAAGGTGAATCATTAATGTTACTCTCTAATTGTTAATAGAGATAGTTTATGATAAACTTCTAATTATGGGATATTATGGAATAATTCTGTTGACAATCATGTATTATATAATACTATGACTTTCTATAAAATAATTTTATTTATTTTATTACACTATCAAAATGTATTAATTATGACAAAATAATATTTTTAATAAAAATCATATTTATTTCTGTATTGATTCGAAAACCCTTATTGTGCTAGAGAAATGATGGAAAAAAAATTTAAATAATTTTTTTATATTATAATATTAATTTTTAATTATATTTTTACAAAAACATTACATTTTAAAATATCAATCAATATTAATCTTTATCTTATTTTCGAAAAAAAAAAATTTATTTTATTCGTAATGTTATAGGAATCATTTTCTTAATGTGTATGATAAAAATAAAATTTTCCATAATCATAGTTAATCATAAATTTTACTATTTGATTATTTTTTTCAAAATCAATTTCAATGTAACAGGTTTTGAATTCATTCGAAATTTTATTTTTATAACTGACTTTTGAGGTGAAAAGGCTATTTTACTCAAGAAATGTTTCATATGATCTATTAAGTTCATTCTCAATCTATGATGAGTTCCTTTTATCCTATTTATGTTTAAATTGGGATATTATAAAATTTTACCATCCTTATTATATCTCTAGATGATTTATTATTATGATAAATTGATTTTATTAAAATTTCCCCTTTCCCACATATTGTTAATGTCTGAATTAATGAGATGATTAGTTTACACATTTATATTATATGGGATATATAATGATGGAATGTTTATGATTCCATTTTATATTAATTTATTTAAAATGTTGAATAAATTATGATAATTTGGAACACTAATGATGGATTTTATTTATTTTAATGAGTTTATGATATATATATGGATGGGGGTTACTTTATAACATAGAAAGGTGGTCATGTGATAAACAATAATAGGTGGTACTTATATATCTGTCAAATGAATTAGGTAAATCCTTATATGTATTGATATAAGAATTGTAAAAAAGATGAAATGTGTGATCTATAATGGTAACCAATCAAATGGGATTGATCCACAACTATAAACATGCCAACTCTCTTCATTTTATATTGGAAAAAGTTCATGAGTCATGATATACTTTTTTCGATATTCTTGGTATTTATCTTGAAAACATGAAGAATCTTTATACCAATGTATATTCCACAATTATATTAAAATAGAATACATTTCATGATTTATATTGATTTTTTAATATTAAGAATAAAGCCTTATATAAGTATTATAATTTATACTATCTTCCATGGTTTTGATCAACGATAGTCTGGCTATGAATATTGGATGGTATTTTCATGAACTCATCAATTTATTATTGTCATATACATTAATTTGATCATAGAATTATATCATCAATTTTCTTCATTATTATACAACAAATATAACAATTTATTATTATTTCATTTCCTAGGATATGATTAATGGTTTTATGTTAGGAATTATTATAATGATTACATTTAAGGGAGTACCTAGTAGGTTATTCATACCAATTTTCATAAATATGAATGTTGTGTATCTAGTATCATAAACAACTAATCATTTATAGTCCATGAGATTATATTTGAAAATAAATTTAAAATACATCTAAATGATATGATATGTATGTATGAAAGTCATGGGTCATTATAGTTTGTTTCAGAACAAGTATCTATAAACTATTGAAAACTAGTTTGATTAAAATTTAGTGAGAACACTTATAATAACCCTATGTATATAATAATAAACAAATTATTCTCTAAGGATGTGATAATTTTGTTTCCTTATATTTATATATATCCCCTTATGTTAATGATATTTAAATAAGGCTCTAGAAAAAGCACACCAGGGGAGATGACTCGTTAAATGTCACATCGGGTTTGACAAGAGTGTTACTAAGAATATGAAAATATGCCATGTTATGTACGTTGTTTTAAATCCCAAGGGATTTCATATGGTATTTCTACATTTTAATTAAGAACCATAATTAGGCATTTCAATCTGTTATGGTCATTTATTAACTATAATAAACTATATTACTCGTGTATTTAATTGAATTTTTATTGATTTAGACATCATATAAATGATATTTTATTAAAATATGTTTTCCAAATATGTTTTTTGTATTTCAGATTAGGTTATTTCGTCATAGCTAATGGTTAGAAGAATATGTATCTATGATAATATTTTTATTTATAATTAAATTATATTTCACTTGAGAAACTAAATATATAAAATCTTGGATGAATTACATTGTTAATGTGTTAAAAAAATTCTAACGTCATTAATATTTTTGAGATTCTAAATGATCATCTGTGGGAAGATTGTTCTTATTAATCCTTCATGAGATATCATCCATCCAATTTTATTTATATTCTCCATTCACTATTTCTAGGGTGGTGTATCTACCCATTTAGGAATATATTATTAAACCTCTATTTTCTATTACTTGAAAAAGGTTCTCCTGTTGTTTATCATTCAGATGGTGAACCCGTGGAGTTAACATATTAGGAATATGATTCAAGAGGATGAAATTGACTCTATGGAATGAGATTAGTTTTAGTTGATTCTTCAAATTATATACCTTCATCATATTCTTGGTACAATTTTGGGATGGTAATTCTATGAGAATAAGAAAAAGGGTTATGAATCCATTGGTTTAAATGAGGATAGTTTTTATATGAATTAAAGGTTTCAATCAAGGTCAAACGTCATCCCTAAAATAAAAATTGATAGATATTTTTATGGATAAAAACCATGTATCTAAAATATATTAGTATTAGGATACTTTATTATATATGAATAAGTTTTCTTGTGTGATTATAATGCATAAAGTGAAATTATTGATTACCACTATTCCCCTAGGTTTGATGTGAAATTGTACATCATGTCTCATAAATTAATTAATAGAAGACATGGTAAAATTAATTTAAAAACATATATAAATTATAAAATTTGGAATAAAAATAATTAAATAATTTAAATGGATCTTTGAAATCCATTAGATTTGGAAGGGTGGTTCATAAATCCATTAAAATTAAATATTCAATGAATTTTCCAGTTAACTCATTAGAAGAGATGAGTGAACCAAATAACGTACCACCTAGTCTCCAATTAATCATATAAAAGGGGTGTGGGAATTAAATTATGTAACATAAAAATATTATGGTTTATGATTATGAATATCATAATCCAAATTATCCAAATGTAATAGGGAAATTTATGTAATCATAATCATTGTAATGGGTTATGAAAATGATTTTGTGAAAGGTACAAGTATCATACACTCAATAATTTATGATTCATTTTTAGTCAATATCTAGCCACTCCTATAGGTAATATAAATCATAAATGGGAATTGAGAATCCAATTCAAATATTATCTATTTATTTTGTGTTAATAACTCTTAATGATGTGATAGTCACATCGAAAGTCTATAGTTCTGATCTTATTGAAAATCTTGGGAATGTCATTCCATGAAATATTGGGAATCATACTTTGGTTGAATATATTTTTATTGTCGGAATGGATTTTCATTATTTATATGGTGACCAAATCAAATTACAAGGAATGGAATCCAAAATTCATATTTAAAATGACCCCATGCACAAATGTTAGTGAAATTATGAATATAAAATTCATATTCTGATTACTAATATCATGTGGGTCAAAAATTTTATCGATGATGGTGAATTGTTTTATATTGTTTGGGGGAAATAGTAAATCAATGTCAGTTAAATTCTTTCAGTGTATTTAATATATTTTTGGAATATTATCAATGTGTTACAATAAATAATTAAATTGAGTTATTTGTAGAATTCATAAGTGGAATTGCCTCAATTTAAAAGAATCCATAAAATGTATCTGATTGAGTTGAAAGATTTAAATAAATAAAATTCATGAAAATATTGATATTGGATTTATATTCCATAGTTCATCACCAAGGGGTGAAACCATCATATTAATTAAAAACATTTATGGATCGATGACACTATTCATTGATTATTAGGAGAAGAAAATGATCACGATCATGAATTTTTTTAACTATCATATATTGAAGAATTGTTTCATCAGCATCATGATAGTAAATATGTTTTTATGATTGAAATCCATTTTGGATAACATCTATTGATATAGAAGAAGATGGGTATTCCCATGGAGTAATACCACTCATGGAATTGAAATAATTACAATATAATGATTAAATTCCCTCAAATTATAAATTTAGTGATATCTTCATTGATTTAATGAAGAATGTATTAATAGATATCCATGATTATTATTTTCAAATTATATAAAATTTATTCAAATTTAATAATAGACTATTTAAGAGGATGATAGACATGAGGGATTTATTCTATAGAACCTATAGTATGATAAACACTATTAATATTTAAAGGATTATTAATTTTTCCTACAATGATATAATTTTTAATATAATATAATTTGATGGTATATTAGTAGATCAATCATAGAGATAAGTTATTAAATATTTTAATAGACCAAACATGGTATATAATATCAAATGTTTTATACATTTATCTTGATATTATGTAGGGGAATTTGAGAATATATTATTACTATATGATAATATAATATTGTTATCTCAAAAAGGGTATATGTTCCTTTAGATGGATTAATGTGAGGAAAATATCAAATAAATAAATATAAGATTATTCTGCACCACAGTGCTAACATTACCCAACTATAGGGAAGGATTTTTAAACTCATGTGATTAAAAAAATTTATAATGATGAATTATCATGTTTAATTATAGGTTTATATATTTTTAATCATTAAAATTTAAGGTTCATGATAAATATTACCCATATACTAATTTGGATTAGTTTTTGTAATTGTACATTTAGTAATTTAGAGGAAGTTTTTGTATAGAAGTGTGATATATATACTAGTTTCCAAATATTACTATATATATTCACAAAGATAGATTTATATATGTTCTTGTTGTGTTGGTTATATTTTAATTCAATTTTTTACAAAAAAAAAATTACCACCATGGGAAATTTAAAAATGTGGTAGATAATTTGAGTCAAATGGACCAAGATAGCTTATACATGATTAAGATCATAATCGATGAAATAATTTTCCAATTTTAATGGATTTATTTAAAAATATTAATGTAAAGGGATACATATAATATTTCACAAATGGGTGTTCAACCATATATCCTTTTAAAAATAGTTGAGGCATCGAAGGATTAAGTGGAGAAACTAAAGATGTTGTGGAATATTTCAATTTTCAATCATTAGTTTAAATTATTTAAAATTTTCATGAATCATCTACACGGTGTTCCCATAATATATTTGAAGAACTATATTTTTTAAGAGAATAATAATTCATTATTATATATTAATTAATTATGTAAATTGTTATATTAATAGTTTAATTTTTTTTATAGTTTGTTGGAATAAAAATGAATTTTATCATGTTTTTTTTTCATAGAGATATTTATGCCATCATGTTAATGATGAGACAAAAAGTTCTAAGATTATGAATCAAACATTACTAATATAAAAAGAAAATAGAAAAACATACCATTTTATTTCTATTCATCACACTCCTCACAACATCTAATTGAAACAATGTAATATTTATTGTAATTAATTGAGTTTTAAAAAAAACTAGGAAAATTCATTTGTATCCACAATTATTTCTCAATCATGTAAATTTAAAATATATTCATTAATGAAATGGTTGAGTAATGTATAGTGAATTATTTTATTATTGATGATCAGGAGCTGACATTTTAATAGAAATGTTGATGAATAATTCTATAGGATATAGGTAAGGAGTTCAATTCCCACACGTCTTATCACCATTGGATTTTATTTTCACCAGATATAATCCACTATTTCTATTCAATGACATTTGAATTTAAAGAACCAAATTTATATATTAACTAAAGTAATAAAATGATTTATTTTATTATTATATTCTTAACAATAGAAGGTAACAATAAATGATGTCAGATCTCTGAATGAGGATATAGAGGATTTGATGAATGTTCATCACGTAGAAACTCCTTCCAATTATTCTTTATATTCTATCAAGTCCCCATTGTTCATGTTGAGGATACTGTTCAAGTATGATGAAAAAGAGAATAGATAATCATTCTAAATATTTGAAGGATTGTTTATGATAGAAAAAATATTTAACCATCATTTTCATTAAACTATAAATGATTAGATCTTACCAATCGTATGAATGCTTTGATATAGTAAGAATAAAGAGAGATTATTGAACTATATATTCCATGATTATATATGAATTTGATCAATATTCTCTCTAAGATTTATTTCTATATTCTCAATCATTGAATCACATCATACTGACCAATAAAAACATTTCTATAGTCTTATATCATACTCATTCTATTTAGTTTCATTTTTTACATTGGGATAGTACGTTGCATGAATGTTTTTTCATCATTTACTCTCTCTAACACTATAAATAATTATTCTTGACATTATCTATAATACCATTTCATATTTATACCCATGTGTTTGAGGAATAGGTCTATTCATGTAATGAATCTATTATCTCACTATAGTTTTTATGGAAGAGGTCCTAATTGAATTGGATTACTTATTATATTATTTAATACTGGATCAATGTTTTTTATCAAATATTATTTTTATATAATTATATTGGTACCAAGTGAAATCTACGTGGAATGGACTATGTCTCTCCTTCAGAGTAATATACTTATTTTTATTCATTTTTTGTGTTTTTTCAATTTTATATCATTAATTTTATAAAGTGAATTTATTTTATACAAAAAACACAATGTAATTTGATAGTAAATATTAACCAGTATTCATATAATTATTTTTTAGACAAAATTAATTTATAATGTTAATGTAATTTATTTTCTACTTACTAAGAAGAAATTATTTTTCGAGTAATGATTTAAAAGATACAACATATAATAAACTATTTTATCGATTTACATTTTATACATCATTTTTGGAATTTTATTTATGCATGTTTTTACATATAAATTTATCAGGATCTCATCTCATCCCCTTTTGGGTTACACATTCTTTCCAAAATTTGGTATAAAATGATTTCCAAATAATTTCAATCATGTTATTAGTACTATATCTCCCCAAGCTTCTATGGTACGTTTCTCTTTATATAATACAGTAGCGTGTGTTTCACGCAACTTCAAGTTCTAACACACCACAACCAATCAAACTAGCCATTATAAATACTAATACCTAAATATTTGAAAATTTAAAAATTTTATCCTCCAAATGGACTTCATTTTTTTATTTAGACTATCCAAATTATACTAGGGTGAAATTTTGGTATTTTTTAAAATCATTCAATTTTTGATGAATTGTGAAAAACCCTGAGTTGTAGTTAAAAAACGAATTTTTATTTAAATAATGATTAATTTCTTTTAACATTATTAGGTAAAAATAGATATATAATACCTATATAAGTTCAATTTAATTCATTGGAGTTAGTTTATAATAATTTTAGATATATAAAAATTGTATTGAAATGTTCACCGTCTTTTACCCATCTCCTAAGAAAATATAAAAATTCACATAAAACATAATTTTACTGCTTATGTGAGTGGAATTTCAAAAATCTATGAGACACGTATAATATCAAGGAGTAAAATTTGGTTCAATAAGATAAAAATAATTTTTGGTGAATAGTAATTTTTTACTTATATTTACCACAGTTAAAAGTAAATAGGGTAATTAAGGGTATAAATGATATTAATATTACCTTAATAGATGTCCTAATTCTAGTGGACAAGTGTATCTCGACCAAAAACAACCTTAGGAATAAACTATTATCATTTAGGTCCACATGGTTCAGTTTAGGACATTTATTGTTATTTTATTATAAGAAGAGTTAAAAGAGATTAAATCGATGTTTAATAGCTAAAACATTTTTTATATGGAGATACACAGAAGATAATTTTGATTATAAATATTAATTATAAAGATAAAAACATTTCCTACATAATGTTATTTTATTTATAATATTTAGACAATAAATAAATTTATTTATTTATGAAACAATGGTGATGCAGTAATTACCAAGATAATGAAATATTAAAATAATTGATATTATAAATATACAAATATATGTAATTTGAGTCTTTTTATGAATTCCACTAGTTTTATTAGTTAAAATGACATGTTAGTATTTCTTAAATGAAAATGGTTTGAATTAATAATTTTTTTATGAATTTAAATAAAATGAGTTATTACATAGTGTCAAAATTGACATAAATTAGTTTCTAAAACAAATATTATATTATAAATTGTTATAATACCCTAAATATATATGGTTCTACCACATGACCTATATAATGATAGGTGTATAATTAATGAACCACTTGGGGTTCTTTAGGAAGTATACAGAAGGTTTATTAACCATATAATATAAAAATACAAAGAGACATGGTAAATGTTGAACTATTTAACAAAGAGTTAAACATAAATGATAAGGTTAATATAGTGATCCAAACCTGTATAAAATATATTTTGTGATAGGATTTCGACCCATCACCACTATATTCCTAGAAAGAAGTCACTTTGGAGCCATTATAAACTTAATATGAATTTATTATAAAATAATATTTTAAATTTTTCTTAAGGTACCCCTCAACCCTCTTATAAAAGGTCACTCCCCCTTCAATCAAATTCATACCATCAAACATTTTGGATCAGCCAAAACAAACCCAAATATCCTCTCAACTTCCATCACTTCATCTTAAAGGCCTTATTTTAGTCAGAAAGCCATCTTAAGGAGACCTTTTGATCAAATCAAAAGGAAGAACTTGAAAAAGAGGTAATGTTTTCACCACCCTCTTTCAAGTTCCTTTCTTCTTACACATCTTCTTTATATGTTATTTCCATTATAATATAATAACTCCCTTATCTTATATATATTGTGATGTTATTATAAATATGGTACAACCATATTCAGTATTCTATCGATCCTTTGAATGACATGTCATCATATGTGCATACGTACGACTTACCGTCTCCACATCGTGGTGTAATTGTTATTAAAAACATTATTATTTGGATGGGTATGATAATGAAGTGTAATTGAAATAAATAATAAATATAATATTACAATGATTCAATATATATGATATACCATCCAATTATATATTATTTTAATATCAAAATATTTATATTGTCGCTCCTGCGTACGTATGGACTACCACCTCCACGAACGCTATGAGATTCATTCCCCATCATATACATTCAAGTATAATTATCATTTTATGATTAAAAATAATGTTTAAGGAAATTATTTCATTATGTATATGAATAAAATACAACTTATCCATAAAAACATGTCTTATGTAACAAAACATATACATTAAAATGAGTACGTTAACACCCGAAACGACGATAATACTAAGATATTATTAACAAAGAATTGTTAAAAGATCATATATGATATCATATTAATGTATATGATTCTTTCATAATTTAATAAAAATTGTTTCATCATTATACAGGAGGTTAAACTACCCTCGACCAAGGAGAATTACAAGGTAAGGGTTAATTTCACAATCTCTTTATTATCCGAGGTTGTTTTTACGTAAATATCTACAAGGACCCCTTTTATCATCCATATCCATGTTTCATTAAAATATATTTCAATTTTTTTTACTATTTAATAGAAAATGGACTAAGATCATTTATACCCTTATGTGTTTTGAAAGGAATCTTTCCGTCGTTTTCCAAACAAGGTACTTTTTGACCTTTTCGAAAAATTTATGGTGAGAATGTTTTTTTAACTTATACGACGAGTGCAACAATTTTCAACCTTTATAACATCATCAGAGATTCCCTTACAAGATTATAACATTATTTTTTTAATAAATTCTCTTTATAATTATGTAAATCTTAAATAACATCCAAATAAAAAGAGATATTTCTCTAAAATGAGTTTTGATTACATCTATGTCAACATCCTTTGATGGATTTTAATTTTATTTGAAGTTGATTTATTATGATACAAAACTTCCATATTGTATTGAATGTTTTGTGATGTGATTGACTGTGGATGTGATATTTTTATACCATTCATAGTTTATGGTTAATTTATTGACATTTGGTATGCTAGTAATAATATGAATGATTATGATATGTTTAAACCTTTTCATATGAGGAATGTATTGGACATAGTAAGTGATGAGGGGAGCCCAATATAGCTCCTTGATGCATTAGTAGGTCTCATGAGACAACTAGTTGTGTAATTGGGTGATTCTTTTCCCAATTTTGATATTTGGTTTTTGCCGAGGCCTTAATCATTTTTAGACGTCTTGGTTGAGGCATTGACAAAATGTTTTAGAATGTCTGACATTATACATTTCCTCATTATGAAAATAATATTGCTTGAACATGTGGTCATTCGAATAATAGAATACCAATGATTATGTTTTATCATGAAATTATTTACTCAGATCATATTCCTACCAAAAATGTATTCATGTTTATTATTGGTAAATGCATGTGGTTTTAATTATTCAACATGCTTAATATTTATGTTATCTTCTGCAGTATTTCTTACCCTTACTGAGCTTTTGAGCTCACCCTTTTCACATGTTTCATTTTCCTAGGATATGAAGAAGATTGTTATGAGTGACTTGAAGACACTATTTATGAGGCTTTGATGTTTCCAATGGAATAAATTCGTGTTGTATTTCTTTTCAAGTTGTAATGTTGAACTTATGTATGAATCTTGTTTCCAATAATACTAAACTGATATGTCATTCGAGACATGATTTCATTTTGATCATTCCAATGTTATGAAATAATGCACCGACTCTGGGTAACAGGGGTCGGGGCGTTACAGTTTGTATCAGATGATGTTTAGTACAAATCTTGGAAGCTAGATTTAGATAAACTCTAATTAGAAAACATAGTCCTAAGATGGAGTCTGAGGATTAGTATATATAATCTTCTTAGAGTTTTGGTATAGTATAGATTTTGTGAGTTTTCCTTGCAATACATCTCTGACTGGATACGAGTTGGTAGAGGCGGCTCTGGAACAGATGTACATAGGGGTAAAACCCGTAAACACCGCTTTGAGATAGACTTGAACGGGAACTGATTCACGAAAACGGCCATTGCTGTACTCATGGTTCTGACACTCCTGGGGTATATGCATAGGATAATTCTAATTTTCAATACAAACAATTATGTAGGGTTTATGAGTATATACTTCCTCAAATAAAGCATTTTTGTGATTATAGATTATATACATAAATTGTTCAACTCATGTTAAGTGCTTTATAAGTTTGGTTTTATGTTTTTCGGTTCATAAACTTATCTAGTGTATTCCATTGATTATAAATGGAGCCTAGTAGAAGGAATGGAAACCGTATAATTGTGCACACTCCATGTGGGGATTTCCATCCTTCTCAAGATAATTATAGTGGAGCTGGTGATGCAACTGGTGCTGATCAGCTAATCACCATACTGGGACAACTCACTCAGGTTATGAATAATAACCTTACCTGTATGGAGATGCTAGATCCACAACATGGAGGATCAATGTTAGATCGCTTCATGAGGCAACAACCTCCGACATTCAATGGGAATAAAAATCCATTGGTAGTTGAGAAATGGATAAGTTCCCTAGATAAAATATTTTATGCTTTGGGGAGTAGTGAAAGGGAAAAAGTTTTCATGCCAGTTTATCACCTCACGAGAGATGCTAATCAATGCTGGTCATTGATTCAAAACAAAAAGGAAGATGATGAAGTATCAAATATGGAATGGAGGGAGTTTAAATATCTTTTCTTAGAGAACTAACTTCCTTGGGACCATCAAGCAGATATGGAACATAAATTTCTCAGTCTAAGGAAAAAGGAAGATGAGAATATTGCAGAGTATGAGGCTACCTTTACAAGGTTAGCAGGGCATGATGCAGATTATATACGTAATCCAATATGTAAGATTTTTCATTTCTTTTATGGGTAAAACCCATTTCTCCGTCAATCATTAGTATAGAAATACTTAGTGTCATATGAAGGGAATGTATCATGGGATATCAAGATAGAAAAGGAAATCTCCAAGTCTTACGACATTAAAGAAAAGCAAGAGAAGAAGAGATCTGATGAACACTCGAGGAAAGGAAATAATGAAATAGGGAAGAAGGGAGGAATTGAATTTACACATTGTGATATTTGTGGAAGGAAGCACCCTAGTGATTATCTAAAAGGGAAAATAGTATGCTACAAATGTGTACAGAAATTCCATCTTTCTGTTGATTGTAAGGGAAAAAAAGACACTACCAATGTTCAATGCTACAAAAGCAGTGAGATGGGACATTCTACAAATGAATGTCCTAAACTTCAAGGGACCCTACCTCAAAAGGCCAAGAGATCAAGGCCAAGTTTATGATATCACTACTGCTGAGGTATAATCTCCAAAGGATGTTGTGTAAGGTAATTTAATGGTTTCCTCATGTTTAGAAGATGATGTATTTGGTTCTGGATCATCGCATTGTTTCATATCTTTCCAGTTTTCTAAGAAAATTAGATATTTCCAATTTGATTTGACAATGGAGTTATCAATATAAACTCCCAAGGGAAGTATCATTACAGCAATGTTTTGTGAATCTGTTCCCATTAGAGTATATACATGTTCATCATTTGCTAATCTCATCATCATACATATGATTTAATTTGATATAATCCTAGCTATGGATTGGATTTTGGAATATTATGCAAAGATTTATTGTATGATGAAGGAGGATACGATTTTTGATGATGTTGATAAGGAAGACCTTATCTTTAGAGAAAAATCATCACCACCTAATTCTTATATAGATCCACCCCCAGTAGATCAACAAAATTAAATTATTAGGAAGGAAGAGAATGGAATAACTATGGGTGAGGAAATGAATGTTAAAATAGAGGATTTTCCTATTCTAAAAGAATATATTGATGTTTTTCCAGAGGATTTACCAAGATATCCCCCAGAATGATAAATTGAGTTTTCCCTTGATTTAATTCATGGTTCAAGTCTTATATCGAAGACCCTTTACATAATGGACACTGTGGAATTAGTTGAACTAATGAAATGACTAGAGGAATTGGGTAATAAGGAGTTTATTATCCCTATTTTTTCTCTATGGGGAGCCCCTATCCTTTTTGTTATGAAGAACGGTGGATCTATGAAGTCATGTATCGAATACAGGGAAATAAATTCAATAAAAATAATGAACAAGTATCCCTTACCTCACATTGATGATTTTTTTGACCAACTACATGGAGATCAATACTTTTCCATGATTGACCTTCAATCTAGATATCGTCAATTGTGTGTGAAGAAAGAAGACATTCTAAAAACAGCATTTCGGACCAGGTATAGGCATTACAAGTTTACAGTAATCCCTTTTGGGCTAACTAATGCACCCTATGTTTTCATGGATCTAATTAACAGATTTTCAAGGAATTTCTCGATGATTTTTTAGTGGTATTTATTGATGATATCTTGGTATACTCCAAAAGCTACGAAGATCATGAAAATCACTTGTTCATTATCCGGAAGACTCTGAGAAGACATGAATTATATGGGAAGTTTAGCAAGTGTGAATTCTGAATTCAAGAGATTTGTTTTCTAGGACATATTGTCTCTATGGATGGAATCTCTGTTGATCCTGCTAAGACAAGTGAAATCCAGGAATGGCCAGCACTAATGAGTATAACCGAGGTACGTAGTTCTATTGGTTTATTAGGTTATTATCAACATTTCGTCAAGAATTTTGCCCAATTGGATAACCCTTTAACGAACCTCACAAGAAAAGGGGTAAAATTAGTTTGGACAAAAGAGTGTGAAGAATGTTTTGAAGAATGTTTTTAAGAACTGAAGAGGAGATTAATCAATGCTATTATATTGACGCTACTATCATGTAATGATGGGTTTTTTATTTATAGTGATTTTTCAAAGAAATGACTTCTTTGTGTCTTTATGCATAATGATATGGTTATTGCTTATACATTACGAGAACTAAAAATTCATGACAAAAACTATCCTACTCATGATCTTGAGTTAGCAGCTGTAATATTTGTTTTTTTATTTAGGGACACTATCTCTATGGTGAGAAATGTCAGATTTATACTGATCACAATTGTTTGAAGTATATTTTCTCATTGAAAGAACTCAACATGAGGAAAATGCGATGGCTAGAACTACTCAAGGATTATGATTGCACGATACACTACCACCCGAGGATGGAAAATAATGTGGAAGATAGTTTGAGCAGAAAGGATCATGGTGTTTTGAACATGATGAGAATTGAATAGGATCCTATTTTCATGGATCTAGTAATTATGGATATGGTAATTACCATGCAAGGTGAATCATCAATACTTTTTCAAATGGTTGCCAAACAATATTTACTAGAAATTATAATGAGTTCTCAGACCAATGATTATGAATTTAAAAAGAAGATTAATGTTTTTAGTGATCAGATATTGAGTGACTTTGTGTATGAAGAAGGAATTTTGAAATTTGGGAAGAGACTTTGTATTCTCGATATACCTGATCTAAAAAGGGAATTATTGGATGATTCTCATAGTTATAATTTCTATATACACCATAGGAGCACCAAAATGTATAAAGACTTGAAGGAAAAATTTTGTTGGGACAACATGAAGAGGGAGATTGCTGATTTTGTGTCAAGATGTATTGTTTGTCAACAAGTGAATGTTGGAAGGAAACAACCTAGAGGAGTCATGAATCCTCTTCCAATACCTGATTTGAAATGGGATAATATTACGAAGTACATTTTCGTGGGACTACAAATGACTCCTAGAAGAAATGATGCAATATGGTTCATTGGTGATCGTCTTACCAAGTTAGTACATTTTCTTACTATAAGGGGATATTTACCTCTTGAACATCTAGAAAGACTATATATTAATGAATCTGTGAGACTCCATGGAGTACCCCTATCAGTTGTTTCTAATCGGGATCCCTGTTTTCATTTAAGATTCTGGAAGAATCTTCAGAAGTTTTATGATAATAACCATTGTTTGAGCACTGCCTACCACCCTCAAATAGATGGACAATGAGAATGGACTATTCAAATCTTAGAAGACATGTTGAGATCTTTCTCATTTGACTTTCATGGTATGTGGGATCAATATTTACCTCTGGTTTAATTTTCTTATAACAATAGCTTTCATTAGAGTATTTAAATGGCACCATATGAAGCATTATATGTAAAGAGATGTCACCCACCAACCTATTGGGATGATGTTTGTGAAAGAAAACTTATAGGCCCAGAACTGTTGGAGGAATTAATGGGAAAGGTGGAGGTAATCCAAAACCACATGAAAGAAGCTCAATGTAGGCCGAAGAGCTATATTGATAACCGGAGGAAGGACTTGTAATTTTAGGTAGGAGGTCATATTTTCTTGAAGGTATCTCCCTAGAAGGGAGTTATAATATTCAGTATGAAGTGTAAATTGAGTCCTATGTACATAGGACCTTTCAAAATTATAGAACGAATTGGGGCTGTAGCTTACCGTTTGGCAGTGCCGACAAGTCTCTCCAAAGTTTATGATGTGTTCCACATATCACTGTTGAGAAAATACATGCCAGACCCAATGCATTTACTCTCATATGAGGAAGTAGAATTGGAACCCGATCTATCATATTGCTAAGATCTTGTCAGGATTCTTGACACTAGAGAACAAGTGATGAGAAATCAGACGACTCGTCTAAAAAAAGATCTATGGAAAATCCATAAAACAGAAGAGGCAACATGGGAACCCAAGGAACTTATGATGAAGAGCCACCCGAGCCGCTTTATTTAGTAATAATCTAGAAATATTGAGGAAGAAATTATTTGAAGGATGGGAGAATGCAGCACCCCAAGCTTCCATGATATGTTTCCCTTTGAATAATATTGTAGTGTCTGTTGCACACAACTTCAAGTTCTAACACACCACAATCAATCAATAAAGCTGTTATGAATAGTAATACCCACTTTTTTAAATTTCATAAATTTTAACTTTCAAAATGGACTTCATTTTTGGATTCAGAATATCAAAATTAGACTAGGGTGAAATTTTGGTTTTTTTTCTGAAAACTTTCCATTTTTGATGAATAGTGAAAAAATGAGTTATAGATTGAAACAGAATTATTATATAAATAATTATTTAACTTATTTAAATTTATTTTTGGTAAAAATAGATACATAATTCCAATATATGTTCAATGTAATTCATTGGAGTCAGTTTATAATAATTTGAGATATTTAAATATTCTATTGAACTTTTCATCTTTTTTTACCCATCTCCTAGGAGAATTTGCAAATTCACATAAAACTTATTTTTACCACTTATGTGAGGTTAATTTAAAAAATCCAAGAGACACAGTTAATATCAAGGAGTAAAATGTGATTCAATAAGGAAAAAATATTATTTGGTGAATAGTAACTTTTAACTTTTATTTACCACGGTTAAAAGTAAATAGGGTAACTAAGGGTAAAATTGATATTAATATTACCCAAACGCTTGTAATAATTCTATTAGAAAAGTGTATCTCGACTAAAAACAACCTTAGGAGTAAAATATAATAATTTAGGTCCACTAGGATTATATTAGGACATTTATTATTATTTAATTCCACGATGAGTTAAAATAGTTAAAATAAAAGTTTTATAACTAAAACAATTTTTATATTGGGATTCACATAAGATAAATTTGATTATAAATATTAATTAGAGAGATATTAAAAATTCATACATAATGATATTTTATTTATTATTTTGAGACATTAAATAATTTAATTTATTTATGAAACAATGGTGATGCGGTAATTAACTAATTTATGAAATATTAAAATAATTGATATTATAAATATCCAAATAAATGTAATTTGAGACTTTTTATGAATTACACTAATTTTATAGGTTAATATGACATGATAGGATTAATATAATAAATTTTGTTAGAATTAATAATGTTATTAGTACTTTAACAAAAAGAAATTATTAAATAGTGTCAAAATTGACATAAAAGAGTTTTTAAAACAAATATTATATTATAAATTGATATAATAACCCTAAAAATATATAGTTCGGAGAGAGGACTTATCTAATGATCAGTGTATCATTAATGAACCACTTGGGGTTCTCTTGGAAGTATATAGTATTTTTATTAACCATATAATATAAAAAACAAAGAAACAAGGTAAATGTCGAACTATTTAACTAAGAGTTAAATATAAATAATAAGGTTAATATAGTGAAAAAGTCTGTCTAAAATATATTGGATGAAATTATTTCGACCCATCCCCACCTTAGCCTCGAAATAATTTACTTTGGAGAAATTATAAACCGAATATGAATTTATTATAAAATAATATTTTATGTTTTTCCTAAGGTGCCCTCACCCCTCTTATAAACGGGAACTCCCCCTTCTCTCAATTTCATAATTTCAAAACATTTTGGATCAGCCAATCTATAACCAAATATCCCTTAAACTTCCCTCACTTTATCATAAAGTCCTTCAATTAGTCAAAAAGCCACCATAAGGAGCCCTTTTGATCAAATCAAAAGGAATTACCCGAAAAACAGGTAATGTTTTCACCAACCTCTTTCAAGATCCTTTCTTATTCCACTTCTTCATTCTTATTCCACTTCTTCTTTCTTTGTTATTTCCATTCTAAAATAATAATTCTATTATATTATATATACTTTTATGTTATTATAAATACATTACAACCATATTTAGTATTCTATCTATCCTTTGAATGACATGTCACCATACATGCGTACGTACGACTTACCGTCTCTACGTCGTGGTGTTATTGTTATTCAAAACATTATTATTTGGATGGGTATGATATTAATGCGTAATTGAAGTAAATAATAAATATAACTTTATAATAATTATGTATATATGATATAACATCCAATTAATTTTTATTTTAATATCAAAATAATGATATTGTTGCTCGTGCGTACGTATAGACTGCCGTCTTCACGAACGCGATGAGATTAATTCCACATTGTATCCATTCTAGTCTATTTTATCATTTTATGATTAAAAATAATGTTTAAGGACTGATGTCATTCTGGATATAAGTTATATACAACCTATCCATTACAAACACAACTTATGTAACAAACCTTATAAAATAAAATGAGTAAGTTAAAACCCGAAACGACGATAATACTAATATATTATTAACAAAGCAATGTTAAAAGATCATAAATGATATAATATTAATGTATATGATTCTTGAATAATTTAAAAAAATTATTTCACCATTATATAGGAGGTTAAACTACTATTGACCATGGAAAAGTTCAAGGTAAGGGTTAATTTCACAATCTCTTTATAATCCAAGGTTTTTATTACGTAAGTATGTAATGGGAACCCATTTATCATCCACATCCATGTTTCTAAAAAAATTATTTCAAAACATTTTTACTATTCACTAGAAAATTGATTAAAGTCATTTATACCCTTATTTGTTTTGAAAGGAATATTTCCATCGTTTTCTAAAGAAGGTACTTTTGGACCTTTTCGACAAATTTAAGGTAAAAATGTTTTTTTAACTTATACAGCGGGTGAAGCTATTTTCCACCATTATAAAATCATCAATGATTCCCTTAAAAGCTTATAAGAATATTTTATAAATAAATTTTTCCTTTATAATTATGTTAATATTAAATAATTTCAGAATATAAAGTGATATTTCTCTAAAAAGTGTTTTTATTTCATCTATGTCAACATCCTTTAATTGATTTTAAGTTTATTTGATGTTGATTTACTATGATACAAAACTTTCATATTTTTTTGAATGTTTTGTGATATGTTAGACTATATATGTGCTAATTTTATTCCAATCATGGTTTATGGTTAAATTATTGACATTTTTTATGCTAGTTTTAAAACAAATTTTTATGATATGTTTAAACCTTTTCATATGTGGAACGTATTGGAATTAGTAAGTGACAGTTGTAGCCCGCTATAGCTCCTCAATGAATCGTCGGTTATCATGAGACATGTAGATGTGGAATTGGATAATGCCTTTCCCAATTTTTATATATGGTTTTGGCCGAGGCCTTAATCATTTTTAGAGGTCTTGGCCAAGGCCTTGACAAAATGTTTCAGAATGTATGCCATTATACATTTCCTCATTATTAAAATTATATTGGTGGTTCATGTGGCCATTCGAATAGTATAATACCAATAATTATGTTTTATTATGGAATTATTTACTTAGCTCATATTCCTACCATAAAATTATTCATGTTTATTATTGGTAAAGGCATGTGGTTTAAATTATTCACCATGTTTAATATTTATGTTATTTTCTAATGTATTTTTTACCCTTATTGAGCATTTGAGCTCACCCCTTTCTTATGTTTCATTTTCCCAGGATATGAAGAAGTTAGTTATGAGTAACATGCAAGCATTGTTTAGGAGGCTTGGATATTTCCAATGGAAAGAAATCTTGTTGTATTTCTTTTAATGTTGTAAAGTTAAACTTATGTATGAATATTTTTTTCCAATAATACTAAACTGATCTATCTTTCAAGAAATGATTTCCTTGTGATCATTACAATGTTATGTAATAATTCACCGACTCTAGGTAACTGGGGTAGGGGCGTTGCAAGTACTTCATTAATGATACTAAATTTAAATTAGTTATAAGTTTATCCCATTAAATAGATAACAAACATGAATGTTTAACTAGATATAAAACACTTTTATTTATTGGAAATAAAAATTCTTAAAATAAAATATTTATAAAAATAATTATTTATATCACGGGTATTGAAATATGGTATACTATAGAAAATAAATTTGAATTTCCATAGAATATTACAATAAACTAGGATGATTCAACTAAAAATTCATATAAAAATAATTATAAACCTATGAATGTTATTTATTGTGATTTCCATGATGAAGAGTTTAACATGAATTATTCATGTAAACAATTATATTAAATTTGGGATACATTAGCTATTTAAAAAGAAAGAACAACCAATTTAAATGAAATGTGGTTTAAATAATAAATATATTTATAATAAATTTATGATTAATACTAATGAGATTAATATTTATAAAAATCATAGGATTGATGAATTAGTAAAAAAAATTTATTATGGGAAATCCAATTTCATATAAGGAAAAAAACACGTGACTCTTGATGTGTCTTTCTTAAATATGGGGAGAAACCTTAGTATTAGGTATAATATCCTGTGATATTTGAAAGGTTTCTTTCAAGGAGATAATTGAAATGATGATAATGTTCATGTAAGAACCTAATGGTAATTGAGAATATGAACATGAAACTAAAATTAATTCTACATAATTCATGTATTCTTCCTCGAAATAGAATGGGAAAGAAAACATTCAAGATAAAAGTATTTATACCGTGTAATCCCGTATTGATAGTGATAATGAAATGCCCAACATTTATATAAGGACTATTAAATTATTTTAAAAAATATATTACATAGGAATCCTTGTTAAAATTTTTAGTATGATACATCTGGAAATTAGAAAATTGACTAGAATTTGGATGAAACTAAAAATGAGATAATTTTTTTATGAATATTAGAGAAAATGGAATTTCATTGGTGAAATTATAAAAATATATATTATATATTAGTTTAAATGTTCATAAAATATATATAAAAGAAACATAGTGTTATTTAGAAGATAGTTCTAGTCACATATACTCAATCCATGAGAAAAAACATGACTAAGAAAAGCTATGTTAAAAAAAGATCTTATCAATAAAAAAACCATACTTCTTATCCTAAAAACTATTTTAAATCATTATATATATGAAAAGGATGATGAAAATAGGATAAATGATAAATTTTTTAATACTACAATAATATTTAATGTACTTTTAATGAGCATAAAGATAAATAAAAACCTTATTGGAAACAACATGTAATCTATGCAAGTGATAAATATCATCATAATGAATATGAAGAGATGAATAATCAATTGTTCAATGGAAACACTCAAAAAAATTGATAATTTTCATATTGAATAATGAACTATAGAGATTAATTATTTTAGGGAAAATATCAGAAAAATATTATGAAAACAGATTTCAAATAATTCCATAAATAGTATATGATGTAAACATGTACATAAAAGAATCATTGTGATCTATTTTATCAATAAATCTCTGTCTAAAATGTTTATTACTAGTTATTATTAAACAACACCTAAAAATGTTTTTATTTACCAGATTTTAAAATATTTCCCGTGGAAACAAATTATAAAAACATGGTCTCTTAATAAATTAATTACAAACATATCTGCAACCTAGATGATTTGGGTTACAACATATTTTTTGTTAATTTTTTTAAATTTATAGATGATATCTAGTATATTTATATGGTATATTGATAATAGATTCATCATGAATATGACTAGATATTAATCAAGCATCATTAAAATGTTAAAGGAAAATGGTGGAAATGTCACCTTTAGGTACAATTCATAAAGAAAAATTTGTATCCTTGAAAATTTTGGTAACAATAAATTTGTTTCAATTTTATATTTATTATTGGTTGATGGTTTAAAATATTATATTATTAGCATATCACTTCCATCTGATGATGGATTTTAGTATTAAATTTAAAACAAGGCTGGAAATGTTATTTATTGTAATAATTATAACGTGTTAAATGTTTTGAGAAATGAAAAATTTATGTTACTAATTTAAATTTTTTCAACATTCTTTAAAATTTTCAGTTCTAGGTGTCTTTCATAAAGGATCTTGGATCTGGAATCGGAGAATAGAATACATTAATATTTACTCACATAAATATCAAACTATAAAAGGTTTAGTTAATGATATACCACAACATTAATTCTCAAAAGTTAAATTTGGAATCCCTTATCAAAAATGAAAATAGAAACAAATCATCCTATCCTAGGAATTTTGTTTTGACTTCTCTGCCCCTATATTTGGTTCACATAGTCATGATTGGACCATTTAATTTTTTCTTGTATAAATGGGATTTAATTTGACTATAAACTTTTAGATGACTTTTCTTTCTATACATGGGTATTATATTTAGCACACAAAAGTGAATCTTATACCCACATTACCAAATATTAAAAGTCATTTAAAAATAATCGTGGATATATGTTTATGAACATAATGGAGGCCTTATCTAAGAATTTGACAATCTTGAATTTCAATTATTTTTATCAAAAAATGTATATAGCCAAAAATTCTATGATTATAGGACCCCAAAGAGAATTTAGTTATAAAAATATGAAATAGGACACTTCATGAATTTCTCAAGATAACACAAAATTAATATTTCCCACATGTTTTATTTTTGATAGTGGTTATGTATATAACATGTAATATAATTTACAATGTCATTATTAGATATCCAATGAAGAATAAACCCTATGAACTCTTGAATAATATAATGCCTAAGGTTAATTAATATATATTTTTTTACTGTAACTGAATCTATTCGTAACATTAAAGATAATCATGAAAATACTTCTTCCATGAACGATGATAAATTATCATTCCTTATATAGCCCAAAGTAAATGTTATATATTTTTTAAAAAGAAACATGACTATGAAATAATTTTTTCATATCATGATTCATGGGATAGGTCAACATGTACCTAAATTACCTTTAAAAACAATTGTAATTATATTTATACTCTAAAAAAATTAAAATCCATCTGAAACTACTGTAAAACCACCAGAATTATCACCAAGCAATTAGGAACATACATAATCCATAGATGAATATATCGATGACCATATGATGACTGAACATTCTATTTAAAGAGTTGTTGTTACTCATTAATACCCCTCAATATTTTATTGTTGGACACCTAGATAGTGGTATATTTAATTGATATTCTTATAGGAATCATGAAGACCACCAAAAAGCTTTTCAATACATAAACCTATACCGATGGAATTATTGCGGAATTAGGGGTAATGGATTTTCAATAAGAATAGAACCAATATTAAATAAATAATTTTTTGTAAGATTTTGTTAGACCTAATGGTGGATATATTATTGTCTCTAAATTTGTATTTGGAATCAATGTGGGACAATATAGATCAATAGTATGAAATAATGATATACTACCTTCACAATGGTCTATTCATTATAAGGAAATAGACAGTGAGGAAACATTTTAACATGTATATGGGAATGAATCCATCATAATACAACTTTCCATTAATTAGTATCTATATTTAATGCTATATCAAATGAGATTCGATTGTACATTTTTTATTAACACTATATTAGGGGATTATTTTGTTAAACGTCCCCATTGGTTTTCAATCTTTTATTCTCCAATTTATTTTATCAAAATTTAAAAATATCTATATGTTATAAAATAATCTCAGGTAGATAATTATGTTAGGAACAACAATTTTATGTATTTAAAACTTTTTTCAAAACTTTTTTCAAATCCCACACCATTTATAAAATCAATATCAAAATATATTTTTTTTATTAAAATAATTATAGATGATATAAATTTTCAATATTCAAAAATCACAATATACACTGGTGTTTTATTTATGACACAAAATGAATTTGAAATGGGTTTTTTTGGGTGAATTCAAAATTATTTTTGTACTCATATTTTTCAAAATTAAAAATAATTTACTTGACATCAATGAAATTTCACCAAATGTATTGCAAAATGTTTTTATGTGATAATAATTAATATAGTTACACTCCCATGAGTACCACTTATAATATGGATCTTGAGGAAGGTGGGAATGTAGTAGATCAAACCAATTATTTCTGTATTATTGTAATTATATTATAGTTGTTATCTATTCGGTTTTTAATTATATTTATTGTTTGCGTGTGTGCTCTTTTTTTAGGAAATTTAACTAGATATGAATTATAAAACCATTAAAATAATTTTCAAATACATAAAATATACAACAAATATTTTATTTTAATACCTTATAGGATAAAAATTTGTTGCAATGTGTTATTAAGTTGAATTTGTTTATGATTTCAAGTTAGATTATGAAAAACCATATCCAAATTTCCATAATTTGGTTAATTCTATAGTATCATGGTGTTATATGAAACGAAATTATATTTCTTTTTCTACTACTGATGTTAAATACATTGTAATAGGTATTTGTTGTGGCCAAATTTTTGGGATTAAACAAACTCTACTTGATTATGTATATCAATTCATACATGTACCTATAATTTTTTACAACACAAGTCTAATAGATATATATATTTAACCAGTGTCTTACTCTATATAAATTTACATTGATGGTAGACATAACGTTTTGAGAGATAATTTTTAAAAGGGTCATATAACTGTTGAATTCATAAGATATAAAAATCAACATGAAAATATTTTTACAAATCAATATTATTCTAGGTAACTCAATGATACCATACATGAATTAGGTACGATTATATATTGTTATAGATTATTTTTTGTTACCCAACCTTAGAAATTACCGACCATTGAAAATTATCGAAAATATGAAATCACACACAATAGAAAATTAACCATTACTAGATATTTACCACAATTCATAAATTACAAATCATTGGATGTTACACACAATTATAATCAATTCACTATTTGATAACCCCAACATTGGATAACCCAACATTGGATAACCAAGTGTTGATGATGACACATCATTGATAATAACTCACTATAGGTTTTTTTATTTTTTGGTTATTTATTTTATATATGATAGCATAAAAATATTATTTATATATGAAAATTTTAAAATAACTGATTAAACTAAATGAGAACCTTAGTCTACCATCAATGAACTCTCTAATGCAAGAGCCTATCAAACATCTATACAAACCTCGTTCTCCCAACATCTACCATTCCCTAAAGTTCATCAGAAGAATAAAACTCTATATCATTGGATAGTGTGAAGAAAAATATTATTTCCTATCATATGTAATCATTTATTCCAGAAAAAAAAAGATATTTGATCATATTTTTTGTCATGTCACAAAACACCTATCTCCTAAAGCACACAATATTTCTAGAAAAAATCGAATATTGAGTGGTTGTTATTATGGTTGTCGATGGTGATTAATTTAATTAAAGATTGAAGATGAGATGAGTGGTTCATGATTAATTGGATGAAATTCTACCCATTGTTAGTCCACTAGTTATATAATAATAATGAGTTTATATTTTGTGTAGTTAATGTTTGTATTTGAATATGAATATATAGAATGAAGTTGATTATTCAAAGATAAAATGGGATAGGTATCATAAATATCCTAATTAAGTTATCTAAAAATTTTATCAAGAGTCAATTCCATGTAATAGTGAAATTTGTTTCATGATAGTTCTTCTGATGAGCTGATTGGGGATGAGACATTAAGGAGACCAACTATAAAAAATTTCAATATTGAGTGTAATTTTCTATTTTTTTATACGATGCATGTTATGGGAATGATATAGAAATTATAGAACAATGTGATATCAAGATGTATATATTCTATACCTTATCAAAAGGGGATTTAAAATCATCATGTACATGTATTAAATGGTTAATATTATAGAAATATACAAACCGTATTCTAGGTAAAATTCTCTTATTTATCAAATCATTGTTTCAAACTTGATTGGGGAATAGGGTTTGGGTTATGGGAATGATAAGGATAATGAATATGATTTATTGTGTTGATTATTTCCAAAAAAACATTTTATTAGATAATTAAGATAAATTAGAAACCAATGTTTTTTATGGGTTGATTATATTGATAATATTGAGAAGGATTTTAAACCTAATGTTCACCCTTACTGAAAAAAATATCATATTCATATTATCATGGATCTAAATGAAGTGGATAATTACATGGATTATGAGAAGGATTAAGAGTAGGTATCTTTTCTTCGTTATAATGAATAGATTACATTTGAGCCTCGTAGAGACTTGGTTATCCATAATAGTACACCTCGTACTTATGTTATGATTTTTCTTTTATATTTCCCTACATTAGAGAGACTATATTGTCTAATGAATTTGATGAATACGAAAAAATAAGTATCATCAAGATGAAAAATAAAATATTTCCACATATAGTTAAGGTAATTCAGTTTTAAATGTCATTGATGAGTAAAATGGACGTGATAATGGTAATGAAAAGGAAGTGTGTGATGAAAATTAAGAATAATATGATGAAGGTGAATTATATGTTAATGATGAAAGAAATGTGGATGACGATTGTGGTGAGGATGTATATGATCATGACATGATTATGACACACGTTTTTTCTTCAAGAATATCCATTGCTCATATATCTATGGAGAGTCCATAGTTTTTCTGATATATATATGAAGTTTTTGAAGATGAATTGAGAGCATCGATTGGGTGGAAGAAACTCCTAGTTTTCATGGAAACATTTTGTTCATGTTGATAATTAGTCTAGTTTTGTTTCATCTATCAGGTTAGGTTTCATAGATGTCAATGAATAGGAAAGATAATATGGATTTTTTAGGGTTGCGTTTCACTACTATAAATAAGATTCTAATTTTAGATTCCCTCCAAATCATGAAAGACCTTTTACCCAAAATGGAGATTATATGGATCTTATGGGAACAGTTATTGACTAGATAAGTGTTTCTTGGAATATTAATTGTTTTACTTCTAATGAAACTTTTAGAACATATCCCAAATTTTATACTACTGAGAGAGTATATGCACTTGTTCAATAAATATCTAGTGCCCCACATCCCTTAGATATTGGGATTATTCATTTATTCATTATTGTTGATCATCATGCTATTTCAAGATATGTTCCTGCGACTCCTCAGGAGAGTTGGAGGTAAATTCAATGTAATAGTTAACATGTGTGTAATATGGTACACAATACATAATAATGATATTATGATTTATAGGGAAATCATAATAATTTAAAATAATAATTAAAATTTGGCTATATAACAATATGATTCTCAGATCTCATTTCCTGATACACACTATTAGACAATGTATTCTACCTGTAACTCAAGCCTTCAGAGAGAAAATGAATCTTCATAATGTAGTTAATCTATTGAATAATTTGTTTGTGGAGGATAAAAAGTAACTACATAGTTCTATAAAGATTGGAGGAAATTGTAATGGAAATCATCAACCAATTTATGACTTTTCACCATGTTTCTAGAACTATAGTTTTATATCGGAATTCCATTATAGTGACTTATCATTTATTTCGTTGTGATGTTCCTCATGAGAAATTCAGACAAGTTGGTACAATAATGTCTCGACCATAAACATTACTCAATATAGTGTTAACTCATTAATATTTTTTTTATTCACATAGAATATCTTTTAGGTTTTTGTTTTTTTATGAATTTTGACATTTTTATTACATATCATCCCATAATCATACAAAAGAATACTAACAAAACAATATCATTTTCAACCAAAGTATACCCTTTTTAAAAAAATGTAACTTGGTTACCTTTATTGAAAAAAATAATCTTGAAATATTTATTTTTATTACTTATCCTTATATAATATTAAAAAATTTCAAAAAAACATGGTATGGGCATAAAAATCTCAGTAAGGGATATATAATAATGGGAAACTGTTAGCCTTGCGAAAACATGGAAACCATGAATATATTATCAAAATGTATTTCTTTTTAGTTTTATGATGTAATTAATATTATTCATCCAATAAAATATCATTTCATACCATTTATAACATAATGATTACGATAAAACCCATATAAAGAACTAATTACATATAGTTGGTAATTTAGGATATAATCATAATTAAATTGAAAATTTATACTATCAACTTTCGAATATATCATTCTAATAAATGGAATATCCTTACATATGACTTCCATACCAAATGTATTCTATGTTATAACATAAAAACCTATTTATGGAATAACAAGGAACCACCAATAATTGGTATATAACATAATCAATAATCAAATTACCTTGTACAATTGTATAATAAAAAAACATAAATGATTACAATTATCAATATTGACTCAAAAAAATTAATTTTTAATCACATGAAATCATTTCAAGATATTTAAATATTCAATTGACATTGAAAACAATTTTCAATAATAGAACAACCAATCAGAGAATTAGAGTGTTATTTTCCTTCAAAAAATTAATGCTTATAGAGGAATCCGAATATATAATAATGGTTATGGAGGAGCATAATTCATTGGATTTTCATGCGTTAAAAACATTCTCATTGTAATTTATTGAAAAGGATTCCTATAAAAAAGATTACCTTTCAAAAAAATTGAATGTAATAAAAATTATAACGGTTTATTATACACCATATAAATCACAGTAGTGTATATTATCAAAATATTCATCAATGAATGGAGATTGATATAATTTCACATACAGTGAGTTTGACTCATCACATACAATCGTTTTGTTTTTAAATATAATCCCCTCTTTGAAAGAAACATAAAGACCATAGATTTTGTCTTTTCGTGACAAAAACCACACTTTGACGTGCAGAGAGTGAGGAGGAGTGTTTTGGCCAGAGATTTGTGGGGGCAGAAGGATTTTTGGGTCAAAATGGGTGGTGGATAGGAGGTATTAATACTTGTTAAGAGGCGAGATCAAGTGAATAATTTATTGGTTATTTATATTAAATGACAATCATATAGAGGTGGAATTAATTTTAATGACATTGGATTGTAATTAATGTTGTATATGATGGTTAGGGTTGATCCACACCATATCCAACCATTAAGTGTTATAATTTTATAGATATTTTATGCTTTTTAATGTTAACATTATCCCTTGTCAAAATTTCATGGTAACTACGATAAATAATTTTTTTAAAAAAGGAATCATTTTTATTCTTCAAAAAGAAATTGACATTAAAACCTAATTTTGAGCATCGGATTCTTAATATTGAATCCATTCTATCAAATTAATTTTAATGAATTATGAAAATATAATTTAAAAATAATTATGCAATCTGAACTAAAAATAGGTTTTTAATGTGATGCTATCAAAATGGTTATATATATATTTTCAACGTGAAATTGATTCCAATGACAGAAATTTGATTAAATGATAAATATGTAGTTTAAATTAACTCTAAACAAAATTATAAGGATAATCAATCTATATAGATAAATTAGATGAATGTGTTGTTTTGAATTAAAATGTAGTATTTTTTCACTATTTATTAAAATATGAATATTATCATAAAATTACCAAAAACATATCCAAACTAAATGTAAATCTATTAATTATAAGGTAGAATTTTAGTATGTCAAATATAACTTTTAAAATTTTTGAATACAATATATAAAATGGGTTCTCCATTCAAAGGTGATAAAACTACATTTTATAATTATTAGAGTATTTAATGTTTAAAATAGGATTTCTTCTCATTTTAAGCCACTAAAATTTATAAGATAATAGTAAAGACAACTAGAAAACATGTGTTTCAATATTTGATAGTTGTTTTCAATCATAGAAATACAACGACAAGGATTTATGTATCATTTATAAAAATAATAAAAATTTATTATTTTTTGTTTTAACAGTGGATTGTGTGCTACATAAGATTCTAGTGAAACCCATTATTATGTGATGAGTACACTATCGATGAAAGCATCCACATAAACATAAATTTAATATTTTATTAATAAATATAAATATATATGAATATTTATTATTCTACTCATATAAGAGATGTCACATCCTCCACCTTTTAAAAAATTAAACACCCTCTATTTTATTTACTTACCAAATACATTGGCGTATTTCTCCCTCATGAAATTCATATATTCCCATGTCGCCTCATCAAAAAAAAAATTGAAAATAAAAACTTGACATAATAAATCACTTTAATATGTAACACTTTCACTCTACGGTCATGAATCTTTACTTTATATACATCATAAGAATGATTCAGTTCTGACAAATATACCTATGAACATGTAACATGATATTGATTCAGAATATACAATATTAAAATTAAAAGATGAAAAACTTTGTATAAATGGGATAAAATTGGTTGGAAAGACACTCCGTAAACAATTTATTGGACTTTCTATAGGATTTCACAGGATCCAATGATCCTTAGACTCTGCCTCCATTTCATACGAAAACACATTACACTTTTCAGTGGTGGTACATTTAGAAAGTCATGATAACCTACCGCATAAGAAATATCCTTCATCTAGTTATCCACATAAACTATATGCATTCTTTGATCTGTCCTCATTTGCTTCAGAATCTACTAAACTTTTACTACCATCTCTTCTACCAATTCTGGTCCCATTAACCCCCGTTCACCTACTTTATCCCAAAAAGTTAGAGTTCAACACTGCTTTTTATATAATACTTAAAACGGTTCCATCTTTATTATGGAATGAAAACAATTATTATATGAAAACTCAACTAAATAGATATGTTTATCCCTACTTCACTAGTAATCCATTGAAGAAACACGTAGCATGTCCTCCAATGCTTGTATTGTTTTTTCTAACATCCCATCTGATTGAGCATGAATAGATGTAATAAAATTAAATTTAGTACCAAACATCATTTTAAGGCCCTTAAAAATGTTTGAACTGATCATAAGATCATGATCAGATACAATCAATAGGGGGAAATGATGTATCTTAACTATCTATTTAATTTATAATCAAGAAATTCTATCTAGAGATAGGGTATATCTAATAGGAATAAAATGAGAATATTTAGTCAATCGATCAACAAAAACCCAGATTTCAATATTACCCCATGATTTATTTGGTAATCATACAAATATGTCCACATATATATTTCCCCATTTTCACTATTTCATTTGAAAAGAATGAAGCATACATTTTGACAACATACAAGCTTTTTTAACATGTTGACATGTCTAGAACATTATATAAATGTCAGCATTATCTATCATTATTCATTCTCCCCAGTAATACTATCAAATTTCTATATACATCGTAGCAATTCATGGTTAAACATAAAATGAAGAACATTGAGATTTACACCACAACTCTTTCTTAGTCATAGAATCCCAAGGAACGCATAATCTCTTTTCAAATCATAAGAAAATATCTATCAATGTTAAATTCAGAAAGCATACCCTTATGAACCAATTCATACTTTTTATGTAACTCAATATCATCATTTTATGATTTCTTAATTCTATTTGATATAGATGATTTCACTAACACCTAAATCAAAATATTGGAATTTATGTCACAAACATCTTCCATGAAAAAAAATCATCAAATAATTAGACCAAGGATCTTGTTCCAAACATATAATGGTTATAGTACCATCAGATTTTCAACTATAAGAATAATCCACCATTTTCATTTTTTGGATGATAATGGATCATTAATTCATAATCCTTTATTAAATCCACCCATATCCTATTTCTCAAAGTCAATTTATTCTGAGTGAAAATATACATCGATCAATTTTGAATGGTATATATTTCACACATTAGGCCATAAAAATGATACCATTATATTTTTAATGAAAAGACAACATCATCTAATTCAAAATAATGTGTAGGGTAATATAACTAATGAGGTTTAAAATGATGTGAAGCATAAGTAATTACATGACCATTCTTCATTTGAGAAAAAACAAACTAATTTGAATATAGCATCACTCTACAGAATAAATCACTATTTGTAGAAGGCATGACCAAAACTAGTGCATTTACCGATATATTTTTCAGTTCCAAAAACAAATATTCACCTTATTCTATCAAGATAAACATTACTCCATTACATGTGGATATATTTGGTAGTCTAGATAAATGAGAAATGATTTCAAAAAACCATCAATTATAACCAGATAATCCAAGAAAATTGGGAATCTCAGTGATATTAGTGGGTCTTTGACTCTATTACATAACAATTTTTTAGAAGTGTCATCGATTATTCCAAATTTAGAAATAATATGACCTCAAAATGAAATTATTTTTAACCAAAAATCAATCATTCTAATTTTTAAATATAATTTATTTTATTTTAAAATTTTAAGAACAATCCTTGAGATACATTCATGGTTTTTGGAATTTTAGAATATATAAAAATATATTGTATTAAAATTACCACAAACTGATCCAAAAACTAATTAAATACTACATTCATTGGATTCATAAATACAATCAAGTGAATTAGATAACCTAATGGTAAAAACTAAAAACAAATAATTCTCATATCTCGTTTTACAATTTTTTAAATGGAAAGTCATACTCATTCATAATCATATAAGAGTATCTAGACTTCTCATCAATATTAATAAAATTCTGAGCACCCTAGACTTGGCCAAACAATTCAAAAATTTGAGGAAAATGATATATGTTCTTAATAGTAATGTTATTAAAGGATCTGTAATCAATACAATGTCTCATATAATCATATTTGTTTTTTCACGCATAAAACCAGAGCACCCCATGGTGATGTAATTTTTCAAATAAATCCATTATCATGAAATTAATGAATCTATTTTTCAATTCCACCATTTCAAAAAAATCCATTCAATAAGGGGGATTAAAAAGATTCCTATCATCAGGAACTAAATCAATAGTATATTCAAATACCTAACCAGGAACAATACAAGTAATTTTATCTAAAGGAAATATGTAAATTCTTTCACATCTATAATTTCAATAACTAATACTATTACATTATTTTAAATAACATGAGCCACATAACATTCACTTCCAGCTTTATTCATTATTATTTAATCCTGTTATGTTATTAATGGAATAAAATCATTTAATAAAACATCGTTGTATTTAAAATCTTTCTTAGCATGATAAACTGAATGATAATCCATACACTAAAGATTATCCAATTCAACTATGATAATATAAATAAGATATGCAGGAATGAATATCCCACTAATGATAAGAAAAAATTATTATAAATCATTGTTACTTTAATACATCCACTTAGAGTTTTTTTAAAAAAATTATATCACATTCATGAGGTGATATTTTCAATTAACATGAAAATATCTTGAAAATGATACATTCTGATGATCTATAGTCAAATAGAGTATAGGAATAATTTTAAAAAAAATGTTTTACAAAATAGTCAACACATTATTTGATTATCCAACATCAATAGTAGTTGTTTTAAATGGGTTTCTTTTCCATTATTCTTCCGATATTGATGGTTTCCACCCTGGTTAATCAAATTTCTATGCACATTGAAATAATCTCTTAACTCATTCCTGCTAAAACATCGAACCACTAGTTTTTCAAGTCCTCCCTAAAAATATTCATTACATTTACAAGAAATATGACTAGTATAACCACATCAAAATAACATCCATGACTTTTAGAGACAATCTACATGATTCTTTTTTCCACACTTCTAAAAAATTAGAAATTTAATTTTATTACCTCTAGTCATCTTTGATGAATTATATAAAAATTTATGAAAACTGAATCATGACATTTGTTTTATCTCTTAGAATAAATGTTTATCATAAATCTCAATTTCTATTTTCTCATCAAATTGGACTACATTATTATGTCTTTTAAACATATGAGAAGATAATGACATTTGATATTTAATCTTCAATCATGGGTAAAATCTACTTATCTTAATATTAATATCCTAGATAAAAATTTTGATGTACAATGAAAAAATGATGATATTTTATTAATATGAAGTAATATAATCTTGTTCCTCTGGTCTCAATTAAAAGAGTTTATTTATCATCCTACATCGAACAACCACATCAAAATATTTCTCAAAGAGGACATTCATAAATTAGTCCTACTTCATGAAATCAATCTCTTCACCTCCTCTAATATTTTTAATCATCGACCAACCCTGATCAGATTCACTATAGAAATGATAAATAGTAAGACAAATTTTTCTGATTTTATATACACCCCCTTACATCAAATATATTTCATAGTGCTTTAATTGGCCCTTCTTCATTTAATGGTCAGATAATACTCATATTGTTGGGGTAAATTTCCTCATGAAATGATCGAAAAACAAAAAAAAATCTCATGTTGACCTGGTTGATCTAGTTCATAAACACTACATCTATTTATCACATAAGTCAACTGATCCATTACTACAACAAACAATTCTATTCTGATACCGACCATCTCAAGATGTTGACTTGTAAGGTTGTTTTCTTATGTCTGTCTACCTAGAATAACTTCCTTGTTTTCTATGAGGAAAAGAACTATGAATTAAAATATCTATGATAATGCAAAATCATAATCTTAATAAGATATATCATTTCAATTTCACCATAAATTAAAATTCGTTTATTGATATTCTATTAAAAATTATTCTAACCCCTAATGTTATCTAAATAGACCTCTAATACCAACTATAAGACATCGACATTACAAATGACGTAATATTTTGTTATTTCAATAATTTTACATTAATTTACATTGAGGTTCATTTTGCAATTATTTCTTTAGAGAATTACACATTTACTATTACACATCATCCCATTATAATATAAAGGGGTAATATCAAAACAGTATCATTTACTCTACAAATGAAAACACTTAAAAAAATAAAACATGTTTTTATTTTATGATAAAACTCATCATGAATATTTTTGCAAACACATTCATATAACCTATGAAAAATTTATAAAAAACATTGGATGAGAAATAAAATCTCAATACATGATACACAGAGATGGAAAATTGTTAGCATTTCTAAAACATTAATACCATGAAAATATTATCAAAAATTAATATTTTTTACATTAAAGAAGTAGTAAAAATTAATCATTGGATATAAGATCATTGAAAAACCATTATAACAAAAATATTACCATAAATCCCGTAGAAATCACACATAATATATAAATGATTACTTGGGACACAATCATACATTAATGGAATAATCATACGGTCAAATTTTTCAGATATCATTTTTATAAATGGAATATCTATATGTCATTCTTCCATAACCAACACATTAAAGGTTAATAGGTAACCACCCATCCCTGGTTTTTCATGTATCTTCTCATATTGGGTTTATCATGTAACCATTATTCAAATGTCTATATACAATTTTATAATAATAAAACATAAATGATTTTAATTTTAAAAATTTCTCACATAAAATATCACTAGTGATCATAATAAATATTTTCGAGATATTCAAATAGTCAATGGAGAATCAAAATAATATTCAATACCAAAACAACCAAAAAGTGAATAAGGTATTTATTTTCCTTAAAAAACAAAAAATCTTATATTGGAATACAAATATCAAATAACGATTATGGCGTCATGGAAATCATTGTTCTTGCATATGTTAACGGATTTCCTTTTATAGTTCAGTGAAAGGATTCATATAAAAATGATTCTCATTGAAACCCATTGAATGAAATTAAATGTAAAATGGTATAGTATACACTATATATAAGTACGCAGTGTATATTATCAAAACATCAATCAATGAATAGATATTGATACAAATTCCCATTCGATGATTCTAACTCGTCGTGTACAATCATTATGTTTCTCTTGAATATATCAACATTGAAGGACACTAGTGTACCTTAGATATGTTCATTGGTGAGATCAGGTATAGATGGACATGTGGATAGTGATGATTAGTGTTTTGGGATGATATTGGGAGATCCAAATGACTTTTTGGGTCCAAATATTGGGGTGGAAAGGTGGTACTTTTACAATAGGATAGGTTGGATCAAGTGAAAATTTTCTTTATTATTCAATAATAAAAGAAGACCATGTAGAGTTAGAATTAATTTCAATAATTTTTATTTGAATTAATGATTTATATTTTGGTTAGGGTCGAACCACACCTCATCTAACCTTTAATTGTTTTTTGTTTATATATATGTTAATCCTTAATCTTATAACATTAAACTATGTCAAAATTTATCTTTTTAATATTAAATAATTTATTTAACATGGTATCTTTTTTATAAATAAAACTATTGACCATAAAACATAATTTTGGACTTATTATTCCATATGTTGAATAAATTTTATCAAATCCATTTAATATAATTTTGAAAATTTTATTTTATATTATTTCTTCAAATAAAAATAAAAATGGGATTCTAAAGGTAAATGTTCAAAAGATTGGATGATTTTTATATGTATATTCAACTGGAAATTTATTCTGATGACATCAATTGGATTAAATTGGAATATAATAGTTTAATTAACCTCTAAAAACATAAAAGGATAATATAACTAAATTAATAAATTACATGAAAAAGATGTTTTGAATTAAAATGTATTATTTTTACAATTCATTATAATATGAATATTTTAAGAAAAATACCAAATATTTATCCAAAATAAATATCTATATCCATAATCTATAGAAAAAGTTTATTATCCTAAATATAACTAATTAAATTCTCAAAAAAATTAGATTTAAAAATGTATCTACATCAAAAGACGTTAAATATACCTTTTGCAAATATTGTGTTATTTAATGATTATAATTTGATTTATTTTCATTTAAAACTCAAAAACATATTGGGTAAATGTAATAACATTTTGAAAGAATGTATAAATTTTTTTTATTGTGGTATTTTTATCTAATCAAATACAACTACAAGGATTCAACTACCATTTAAAATAACAGTAATATTTTGTTATTATATTTCGGTATAAATGAGTGTTGTGTGCAATGTATGATTTCAGAGAAAACCATTGTTATGGGATTAGTAAATTATCTTAAAAATAATCCCCATTGACATAAAATTAATATCAAATTCAAAAATATTGATATATATGTAAATGTATTATTGTATACATATTTGGGCAGTTACATCCTCTCATTTTTGAAAATTGGGTACTCGCAATTTTATTTACATATCAAAATAGTGGGGGCATTTCACTAAATAATTACTTGATGAATCACATGTTTCCACAATAGATTCTTTCTGTAGTCAAGAATATCTTCTAGCTATTACTCATATCAAATGTTTTCATCCAAATGAAGTAACACTAGAAGAAAAACATGAGACATATTAGGCATATAATTTCCAAACATTCAAACATGTAAAACATTTTTTTCTTAGACAATCTCGGAGGTAAATTCACTCTGTAAGAAATTGATCAAGCTTTATTTAGTATTTTCGATTAAATATTAATGCTTTTACTATGATTTACTTTTGACCAAAACACTTCATTTTCTTCCATCGTGAAACATTTATAAAGCCATGATAACACACCTAGAAATAAAAATCCGTCCTCTGGTTAACCACAAAACTTTTGTTCCATCTCATAGCTGTCCTAATATGATTCTAAATTGACTTAACTTTATCTACCATCTCTGCTACTTATTCTTGTCCCATCATCTTATATTCACATACATCATCCAAAAAATGAGGAGTTCGACCCCACTTTTAATATAATTCATAAATTGATTCCATTTGTATACTTTAATGAAATCATTTATTTTAAGAAAACTCATCCAAAGAGAGATATTGATCCCAAAATGACTTTAAATAAATTTAAAAAATACATAGCATATCCCTCAAGGTCCTAATTATTCTTTATGACTACCCATTTGATTGTGCATGAAAATATGTAATGAAATTTAATTCATTACCCAGAAACATTTGAAGGCCCTTCCAATAGTTATAATTGAAATTCAGATCCCGATATTATACAATATAGAATGTGACACTATGTATCTCAATTATCTCATTAAGATACAATCGGTAATGTTTACTAACAGACAGAGAATCTCAAATAAGAAAAAAATGAGCATATTTAGTCAATCAATCGACAATGAACCATATTTAATTATTATATATAAATGTATATGCTCATCCATAAAAGATGTACGTGGATATATTTTCCACTACTAGTTGGAATAACTTTAAAATTTATAAATATAAAGAATACACTTTTGTCTTTCATAACACCCCATTACATAGAAAATCTTTTATTGTTCTTTAATAAATACTTCATCTTTTATGTTGTATGATTATCCTATATATTATGGGGTACATTTCATCATGAAAGGATCCTCTACTGACTTATTCATCTATGAATTACATATTTGGTCTCATTAGTGGACTCCACCGCCATTTCTCACTAGATTCAACTAAGCCATCACTACATCAAACTATTCAGTTCTGATTCTAACCATCTCATGACACTGATTTGGAATGATTTTTTTCTTATGTGTGCCTTCCTACAATAGATTCTATGATTCCATTATGGAAATTCATTTTGATAATACATATCATAGATGAAGAAAAATTGTAATCATAAAATTATATATAATTTCAATTAGACAATAACGTTAAAATATTTTGTGGATATTCTTTTAACCAATATTCCAACTCTTGATGTTATTTAAACTGACCTATGATACCAACTATAAGTCCCCAATAAAAACATTACTTAATCATGTGTTAAGTCTCTAATTATAATTTCATTACACTCTATAGTCTTTTTATGTCTATAATTTTAGTGAATTATGACATTATTATTACATATCATCCCATATTCATTCAATAGGATACTATCAAAATAGTATCCTCTTTTCTACCAAAGGAAACCCTTTAAAAAGAATAAATCATAATTTCTTTTCTGAATAAAAATATTTTGGATATCATAATTTATCTTACTCATCCTTGAACCCTTATTTTTTTTATACATAGGATCATCATGAAAAGCTCGGTATGGTATACAAAACTAAGGAAAACTATTACCCCTTCTAAAATATGAATTCCATGAATACACTATCATAATGTAATACTATCTTCTATTATGATTTAGTAAATATTATTCACCAAATATAAGCTCAACGCATACCCATTGTGAATAAAATATTAACATAAAACCCATATAATTAATAGATTAAACATAAAAGGTAACATGTGACACAATCATACCTAATTTGAATATTTATACAGTAAACTTATGCACATATCATTATTGTAAATGAAATATACATACAACCCAATTCCATTCCAAATACATAAGAGGTTATAATTCAACAACCATCTTAGTATTATAATGAATCCACTCATATTTGGATTATAAAAAAACACCTGTGAAATGTATGTGTACTGTTATATAATCACAAAAAATAAATGGTTGGATTTATCAACATTTCACCAATTAAATATAATTTTCATTCACAAAAAATCATTTCAAGATATTAAAATTCTAAATCCACATTCAAACCCATTTTCAATATCAAAACACCCAAAACGTGGATAAGAGAATTCTTTTCCTAAAAAACCACAATTCTTAACGTGGTATCCAAATATAAAATAATAGTTACAATAGTGGTGATGTAGTTTTGAACATAAATTTTATAAACATTCCTTTTTTGTTAAGTGAAAGGCAACATATAAAAATGATTCAATTTGAAAAATGTTGAATGAAATTAGAAATAAAATGGTTGATTATGCTATTTATAAAATAATTTAGTGTATATTATCAATATATAAATCAATGAATAGAGATGGATATGAATTCCCTTACCTAGAGTCTGACTTATGCCATACAATCATTATGTTCTTCTTGAATATATCCTCCTATAGAGGCCCTTAAAGACCATATATTTGGAATTTTGGTGAGGCCAACAACACGTGGACATGGGGAGAATGAGGAGGTGATTTTTGGGAAGAGGGTTGTGGTGCTAAAATTATTTTTGGGTCAAACTATAGAGGTGGAGAGGGGGAATTAATATTGAGAAGAGGTGGGTTAAATTGATTAATGTATTGATTATTTTATATTACAAGCCAAACATATAATGGTGGCTAGAATTTCCACTAATTTTGATAGTAATTAAGGTTTTATATTCTGTTTAGGGTTGAGAGACACCTAAACCTACTATTAAATGTTTTTTTATATTTTATTAGGACATATATTTAATCACTAAATCTTGTAAAAATTTCACTTTTACATAGGTAAATATTTTTTTAATCCTAGTATCAGATTTTAACTAAAAATGAAACTAAAATTATAAACTAATTATAACCCTATTATTACATATATGGAATATATTTTATCTAATTCAAGTTATAATATTTGTAAAATTTTATATAAAATCAATTCATAAAAAAGATCAAAAAATGTGTTTATAATGTGAAACATTCAACTAATTTTAATGTTCTTATATCTATATTCAATGCGAAATGGATTCCTATAACTTATATTGGATTTACATATAAAAAATTATTTAATTAAACTATATAATAATGAAATTATATTGTAATTATAAATATAAATTAGATGAAAACACAATTTTGAATATAATGCTCTACATTACACTATTCATTAAAATAAGAACATTAACAATAAAATAAAAAAAATTACCCAAACTAAATTTTCATGTCCCTATTCAGAAGAAGATGTTTTTTATGTCATAGAGATCATATAATGTTTTCAAAAAAAATATTTATTAATTGCTCTATATCCAAAGGCGATAAAACTACATTTTAATATTAATAGAGTATTTAATTGTTAAATATTTATTTATTTTCCATTTTATGCATCTAAATGTTATTGGATAAATGAAATAAAATAAAAAAAAACAATTTTAATCATATTTTAGTTAGTTCTGTTCATTATCCCCAAAACAACGACTAGGATTTAAGTGGTTTAAAAAAAATTAATATTACTATGGTATTATTTTTCTATATAACCAAGTGTTGTTTTGAAAATAAAATATCAAAAATACTTATTTGTGAATGATGAGTATGGTACCGAACAATGAATCCACTTTAACATTAAATTATTATCATATTCATAAATATTAATAGATATGAAAATGTATTATTCTATAATTACATGTGATGTTATAGATACCTAAAACCTTAAATATTCTATAACACATATATTCCATCCATTCAGTAATTAACCCATATAATCATTCTATTATATACTGTAGATAATCATTCAATATCCTCCTACTCTACCTAGAGTAACTATATACACCACAACATGTATGGTATCCCCATCAACTACTTATATTCCCTTCATTCACGATAATGGAAAACATATTGTTGATCATAGTTTCTATGATTTTATTGTTTGTGTTAGTACTTTTTTATATGGACTCTCTATTACATTATTTTGTATCATTTTTCATTGTAACAACTTATGAAACTATTGGAAATTTACTTATTTATTCATTTTTTCACTTCTTTTTCTAATAATCAGTATTGATCCCTAATTTTACATTGTGATTATATAACGAGGTGGATAATTTATATGAATTTTATTGTTTTCCAATTTATTTTATCCTTTACTACCATATTAATTTTATCAAATATTTATGTTTTATGTTTATGATTATTTAGTATTTTTATTTATAATATCATATCACACCTTTGACTCTATTTTATTTTAATACCCTAGATACCATCATTTATTAGTTTCTATTATTAATAATTTTTTACAATCCTATCATTATTTCTTTTTTAGGTCTTGAGTAGATGAAATGACTTTTTAAATCTATTTATTTTATAATAATGTTTATTTTTTTATAATGATTGTATAATGCATTAATTTATGATCATAAAAGTAGTGGATATTTTTTAAGATATTTCATTACATAATGATGAGAATGATTGTTAATTGTTTTGTTAATGTGTTTTTATATTTTTCATTATTATAACTAAATGTATATAATTGGTGTGAATCATGTGTATATATTGAATTAATATACCATAGGATTAGACTCCTTGAGTGAAAAGAATAACTATTTATTTAGTGTTACCTCTCTGAAAAAATCACCATTGAATTTTATGCACCGCCAGAAAATAATCCCCTTTAAAGTTGATTCAACAACAAGAAAGACTCACTATTAAGGATAATTATCCTTGGTGAATGACTCACAGAAGGAAAAGATTCACCATCAGACGTAGCCTACCACAAGAGGGAAGTGACCATCAGTCATGAAATACTATCCAATGGCCAACCATTTGATAATTCATCTCTGATAAGAGTCATTATAGAGTAATGAGTCTTCAATGAAGATAAACCACCCTTAAATGACTTATCAATAGCTAGACTACCACCAATAAACCTACCATCAGTATGATTACACATTAGATTATCTCAATTCTAGACATGATCCAATGATACTATTTAGGGATATATGAATTTAAAAATTCCAAAATAATATTAATTAAATTATGGTGAATATTTTATTTATTATTATATTCATATCTATATTAGGTAACATTAAATGATGTAGGGGAATAATATGAAGAAAATGATGATCGTGATAATTTTTCATCAAACATTCTCCAATTTCAGTTGAGCATTATAATCTTTTTTTCCCTCATGATTTTATGTGATGGTGGGAATGGGTTTTAAAAAATATAATTTGTAATATTTATGAATACAATAAGGATAATTTAGAATATCATACAAACTAAATCCTTATTTTTATGCGTGTGTTGGCGAGTCAAAATTATAGATCATATGAATACTTTCTAATATTCATAATATTGTAAAATTAAGATGATATTTTTATAGATATTTTATGAGAAACGACATGATATTACCTCGAAGAATCAAATTAATACTCTCAAGCATATAAATCACATCAAATTGAGTAGAAACATAATTTTTATACATAATACAACTTTCTAAATTGGTTTAGTTTCATTTTAAATTAAAAATCTGTATATTGTCTTCTCTATCTGTTAATTTGTTTTCATATGTTCTTTTGGAATAGGAACCTATATTGATTCTATTTTTTATTACCATTATATTTATGGAAGAGGACCTGGTATGGCATAAATAGATCATTTTCTATTGTGTACACCTTATCTAGGTTGTCGATCCAAATTATATTTATATTTTATTCATAGATGTTGTTGAATTAATTATGGGGGGATTATGAATTTGATAGATATTGAACCACTTTTTTATTTTGTACTACATTCTTTTATTTTTTATATATTAATTGTTTTAAATAATTTTTTTAAACCTGAAAATAATATATTCATTGATAATGAGACATAAACAATGTTTATATATGTAAATAATTGATTTAAATTATTTCAAATGGTAATGGGAATTAAATTTTTTCAACTGGTTAGTAATCACACATTTACGAATTATTTAAAACATCCAAATCGTATCGAACCATTCTTTTGATTAATTAAACATTTTTATATAAATTGGTTGATTTTATTAAAACAGATTTAAAAAAAAGTTAATTGGGAACCCAATTCCCACAATATTGAGTTTCACACTCGGAACAACACTTGTAATTCAAAATATATCAATGAATATTAATAAATATATATTAAATATTAAAAATATAATTTTTATTTAAATAAAATATATTGATAAAAAACATTATGTTTTTGTAATTCCATTATATGATTGTAAAATACAATTTTCCCAAAAATGAATTTTTTATTCATTTAAAACGAAATTAAAATTCATTATTTCAAATTTTTAAAATGTATCTTATAGAATAAATTTTATTTTAGAAATCAATATATTGAAATTATCTATTAATAAAAACATGTGAAATTTTTCAAAAAATATAATTTTCAATCCATATTAAATATATTGATTTTTATTTTAAAATGTAATTTTAATGTATTTATAAATTCTATATTCTATTAAGATGAATATAGAAGTGAAATTAGTACAATGATAAATTTATTTATCCAATACATTTCATTGTAATAAATTTCATATTTTATTTTGATTTTATAACTTTATATACTATTAAAATGTTTCTCTTTTGGAAAGCGATTTTTTATGAAATATATATGTTTTACTTGGAATTAATAATTTCAATTATGTATTTTTTTCTGGAAAATGGATTTATTATTTTTAATAATAACAATTAATAATATATATTATTATAAATTTTTTTTGTCAATATTAATTTTACAAACAACATAAAATTAATTAGTATCGTTAAGGTTAAAACAAGTTACATAGGCTATTCAACTATACTTATTAGTAGTTAATAAACATTAATATGTTCATCTTAACTTTTATGGACTTATTTTAACCTTATCTAATATAATGTTCTATATTGATCATCTTTTTAACCCTTTTTTAATGTGCAAAATGTGGGAACACTATATTCTTTTCCAAATTCTTTATGTTGCCTCTCCCACTCTTTCAAATTGACACCTCCTCTCCTATCCACATTAAAATTCCAAAGCCCATTTTTTCATACTATAAATTAAATATTATATTACATATATCATTTTACAAATTCTATTGTCCTTATTTTTATTATGATACCCAAAAACAAAATATTTAAATATAAATCAAAATAGGATTTATGAATAAAAGGATAAATTATTAAACATGTGTTTTTTGATTTATTCATACTACAACTCTCCAAAATATTACTAAAAAAATAAAATTTATTAACCTAATTATCAAAACTATAATTATATGTTATTATGTTTATTTATTAGAATACATCTATATACACTTTCATCAAGTTAGAAATGAATGTGTCAATTGTTGGTATAGCGCAGTACCGCCTCGTTATCCAATGCAATTCATTATTTTCACCAACTGTAATGGATGGAAATAATAATATAAATTATAATTTTATATTATCTATATTATATATTTATTTATTTTCAATAATAAAATAAAAAATACCTTCTTACTTACTATTTTGTGAGAATATGATAATGTCGCTTGTCTATAGGACAGACTATTGGGTCATGAATTGTGGTGATTCATTATCCACATATATATTATATAGATGATAATGATGGTATGTTTAATGAAAGTATGAGATATATATTACATAATAATTATTAATGAAATCTAATACACTATTTACCATTCAATTATTTTATACATTGAATAAATGTAAACTACATTCTTGTATACGTACAACCAACAATCCCCATGAAAAGTGTAAATCATATCTAAATTAAATTTTTTGGATTAGTATAAATACACGTATAATGAGTTTATAATATTTTTTCATCATTTCTAAAATTTTAATTTTTATGGAATAAATATCAATATAAACATTACAATAATATAAAACTAAAAAATACATGAAAAGAAAAACTATTACAACCCAAAATAAGATTTTGAAATTATTTTTTATAAATATGAAATAAAAGATTATAAGTAAATAAAAAATGTAATTATACATAAGAATATGGTTCATAAATACATCTTAATATAATTATTTTTAATATAATGTAAATTTTATTATGTTTTATTGTATTCAAGACATAAGGTACTAGATTTTATTCATAAATTTATATTTGTGGGACACATGCCTTATTCACAACCAGTTTCTTCGATATAGTGTAAATATATCCAATGAATGTATTATTTTATTCTTATAAAGAAAAAATGTGATATAAATATACATATAATTTTCTTTATTTCATTGAATTATTATGTAAATGATACTAATGTATTAAATGATTAATGTTAAAACCTATTTGTTTAATGAGATTGCTTATGATATTTTGAAAATGATGAGATCTTAAGATATATCATCCATAAAACTCAAATATAAAGTACTAATATTATTAATTATAAAAAATATACACATTATCCATTAAATATTATATCATTTAGATTCTATAGAGAAAAAAATGTTAAGAATAAAAACTATCTATCATTATATCTTTGGTTGATTTCCCTTTTCCGTACATATCCATGTTTTATAAAAAAATTTAATGAATGATTTTAGTATTGATAATTTATTTTATAAAAATACCATGAATAGATTTTAACTTTTTAAAAAATTATTTAGAAGTAAAATTTATTCTATCTTCTAAAACAATTCACTACATTATTTTACAAAAATGAACAAGGAATCATTTTTATAAAATTTTTGATATGAAGAGAAATTTTTATCATCATGTCTTATCAATGATTTCTGGATACACTAATAAGATTCAATGATTATTTTGAATAAAATATATTAATAATATATATTGTGAATTTTTAAATTTAAAAATAATCTCTATATATGTAAATGATATTTTTATAGGAAATGATTCATGTGATCATTTTAAAAAATTTCTCATCAAATATGTAACCATTAGTTGTAAAAAATATTTAACTGGGGCATGTTCCAATTATACCACTCTTATTATGTCATAATTTTAGTTATAATTTAGATTATGTTATGGCTATGAAGCCAAATATTGTTCCATGTGTTATAATATATTGATTTTTTGAGATGATTATGAGACCTGATCCATTTCATGGATTATGATATGTTGAATATTTTATAATCATAAAGAGGAATTTTTATGTTTTTATTTATGTGATTTTAGAAATATTTTATCCACGGTTTTTAGTTATATTATATCCAAGGATAGTGGTATAGTTATAAACAATAATGGGTTTTACCCATTAATCATTACAATTCATTATGTAAATAATATTATATAATGATATATAATGTGAACAAACTGACGAGCTTGATCAAAAATTAAAAATATTATAATTAGATTGATCCATAATGGGAAACTAGAAAATGGTATTCATTTTAAAATTAATTGGTTTCTATACCAATGTTGGATTTATAATATTATTACTTGTGGATATTATTTATGGAATTAAATAATTTTACTCTCTAAGAATCATGTATTTTTGAATGATAATTTTTTATGTCAAGACCCATATATATGCTCAATTAACATTATAGTAATTTTTTTATAAATAATGATCTTGATATCATGGGATTATTTTTAATTAATTAATTTATATGAACATAGAATAATATCTTTCATGTTATCTCTTACTATGCTTTGGATCTCACCTATTGTTGAGTTTCATTTCCTTTACTTATGAAGAAATGTTTTATGTAGGGTATTCACAAAATAAGTACAACCAGGGAAGATCATTATGGGGGATGATGAGTATTATTCAATAAATTAAAATATTTTGTACTAGTTATACAATGAAACTTAACCATTATTATCATTGGGTGTGTATATTTGAAATATATTAAATATTCCTATGAAACATACGAGTTATATTTATGGAAAATATAGTTCATTATATAGAATTTTCACTCTATCAGAAATCCATTGAGCCGCCTAACTGCACAATTATTCCACCCAATGGCATCATGTAGAATATGTAATTACATCTAGAAGATAGTGGTACTCCAATATATTTAGTTGATAATTTATTTACCATTAAAATTCTAATAAAATAAGACATAGTAGCTTCTATAGCCTGGAAGTGACTAATTTTTAAATGTCATTCCTTGTTCTACATGAAGAATTATCATTTTAGTCATTCCATTTGAAAATATAAATATATTATAACCATGAAACCCTAAAATATAATTATTAGGGGATTAGTAATTGTTTTTGATCTTATATCCCAATCAGATATTAAGAATATAACCACATTTTTAATAATAAAAACACTTATTTATTATTAAAATAAAAGATATTTGATAAAAATGTGGTGTTAATTATGATGGAAAGGATACAATATTCTGAAATATAATTTTAATTATTTCACTTACCTCTAAATGAAATATTAATTTAAAATATAGAGAACTCTTACCATTTGAATCATTTTTAATTTTATCTAGATTAATATTGTACATTCATCCTCAATATATTTTTCCCCATATTAATCATTTACTCATTTAACCACTTTTTATTTTAAATCAATAACTTTTTTGCAACATGATTAGATAGCATGACATTAAATAATTCTTAATATAATCATAGTGATATAAATTAATTTGTTGAAATATGAAAAAAATCGTCCAAAAAAATTAAATTATTTTAAAAATTAATCATGATATGAAAAATAATTACAATAATTTTAATAGTTACCCCCTTCATAAAAATAAGAAAATGCATTCATAGGGAGTTTTTTGGAATTTTATAGCTAATTAATGTACCATGATAAAGTATTATAATATAATATCTATATTTTGAAATTGGATTGTAAAAAATTAAATCCTTGTATAAAAATTCATTCTAAGTGGAAGCTTATAAACATATCATCATTTAAATATAGAAATAAAAAAAATCATTTAATCTGTTTATATTAAAATTTTATCGCAAAGAACAATTGAGTTTTTTAAACCATATAATTTGTAATGGAGAAACATAATACTACTCTATATACCAATTTATCATCAAAAAGTGAACCAAAATCATTTTAATTACTAATCAAAGGGATTATTTAATTTCAATGAATTTTATATGTCTCACATTTAATATTACAATCTAGATGAACAAGTATATAGAAATTATTGGATAAAATATTAAAAAACGATATATTTTGATATAATAGAATTTTATTATAGATATCTTATAGTGAAAAAAATTAAGAGATTTTAATTATAATTCATTTGGACTAGATTGAAAATATTAACAATTTATAAAACTAAATATAATATATGGAATCATTGTACTATGGTAACGTATACTCCTAATCAATCATAGGAAAATATTGATGTCAACCATCTTACTAGATTTGTTAATATTAAGCCTAATAGGAAAATAAATAGTAATGGTTATTTTCTATGAATGCTTGATTTCAAAACTGTTTATTATTAATTAGTGTATTTAACTTTTATGAGAAATTATCCTTCCCCATATAGTGATAAATGAAAATAATGAATGAATTGTTACTCACTCAGAATTCAGATTTAAATCTATTTTCACATAATTTTTTTGTAACAAATAAACATAGATTCTTTGGGATTCCCACGAATTACATCATCGACATAGATTTGAAAATTTAAAAGACCATTTTAGACTTTTTTTTGAATTAATGTCAAATATTATATTCATATTTTAATATAATTTTATAGAATAAATGTTTTATACCTATAAAACAATTCCCAATGGGTACTACATAGATCATATAAATCTTTTATTATCATAAATTAGGAATTTGTAAATTTTTTATTTTCAACATGGTGTTGTTTTTCTCTATTCAAATTTTAAAAAATAAATCATTTTAAATATTTTAAAATTAATTATGATTCATTTGAATAATTAATAGGAGATGAATTTAAATAAATTTATAATGGAATATATCAATGAAATATGAGAAAAGGGCTTACAATAATTAACGGATACATATTGATTGTATTTATTTTTATATAAATTAACTTTAGAAAATGTCATTTTACCTTTCTATTATAATTATATTTTAATAAAAAAATTCATAAAATTAATAGGAAAACAATTAATTCCATATACATTAGTTAAAACATTGATCCATAATAATTGGATTATATATTAATTTATTGAAAAAAACCAATATTCACTGGTCATTGAATCATCGCAGTCATTATATTTTAATAATTCATTATCAAAATAATTGCCAATATTTTTTAATAAAAAACATATAGTCTAAGTACCAATATGTGGGTCATGGATACTATTTTCTATTTTTTTTATAATTGTATTTTTTAAAATTAATTATGTCAAAAATATAATATTCTTTGATAGTGATAAGATTTTTTTAGAGATTTTGTATCATCAAATTAAAAATATATTGTAAAACACTTATATTAATTGTGATAAAGGTTTATGTTATTTTATTAAAAAATTATATGAATTGATACATCTAAGGATTTGTTTATTTTATTTAAGACTCGTATGGATATACATGGTTTAAAAAACCACACATGATTCCCATAATTAAATATTTTATTAAAATTTAAAATGTTGTATTTAGTGATAAGAATTTAAAAATTATGTCTACAAAAGATGAAATAGAAAAAATTTAAAATATTATTAGTTATATTTTTATAATAGGTTTTTGAGTAAGGATCCTACCTAATTGTAGATAATAATATATAAAGGAATATTGACCACCTTAGTCCAATTTAATTGGTGGGGGGTTTAAATTATTTAATAAGGCGCATCAGATTTCATGAGTTTCATTGAATATTTTGACGACTATATTTTATCGAGGTGTCATAGGAGAATAAATAAAATGAATAAAACCTCATGGAAACTAAAATGCATATTTTAGTAGATATTTAATTCTATTAATAGAATTTATAACACTGATTGTACCTATTCTGATAATCATACTTCAGAATGATTTAAAAAATATCATGTATCCACCATCTAATTTTTTCATTTTTGTTAAATTCAAAGGGTTCACCAGGAATTTTAGGGTGTTACAATTATCCATATACCATTTAAATCTCAAGGATTTACTATTTAGACATCTTTTCCACAATATTACGAAATTATTAGATTGAGATAATAAATTTCATCCCTTTTATTTTAGCTATGATGGATTGTAGTTTTAAAATATTTTTGTTATTATTTACTAAATGTGAAATTGGATGTAAGATATATTCTTTTATGTCTACCAGATTGATAATATTTTCAATTATATACCATAAAAAATTTCTAGTTTTCATATTATAATTTGAAAATAAATTCACCAAATCCCATTTGTAAAATTTTCAATTATAAATGAAAGAACACTATTCAATATATGACTACAAATATGATTATTTACAGGCATTTAATATGGAACGATATATTTTTATTTTTTAAAAATCTTGTTATTTATAAATATAATTTTTGATACTATCGACAGTACATTGTATCTCATATTTATTTAGTAGAGAGTTAATATCTTTTTTATAAATTTTAATTTGGAAAATGTGTTTGTAATTTTTTAACAACCTCGAATCTTATAATTCCCATCTAATGTGTACAATTTTACAATGTCATAGTTACATGGTAAAATTACAACAAAAATACATATTATTAATCTTAGAGATCATGATACAACCATGATACATACATTATACCCATTTTACATTTAGTGTAAACTATAGATCAATGAAATGAAAGTATTCAATATCTTTTAACTCATCCAATGAATTATTCATAATATTAGTGGGAATGGAAATGAAATATAGAAGAGAGATAATTATTAGTATTGGGTTTTTAAATTAGAACCTATCATTAAATCTTATATCGTAATATATTATTGAATTTAAAATTAGTTAAAACATATTCCATCAAAATAAAATTATTTATAATCAATTTGAAATTATATGGAATGAAAACTCATTCCATTTCTTAAATAATTTGTGGAAAAATAAATCCAAGGATAAAAAAATTAAATAATCAAATATCTTATAATTAAATAATTTATAATTAAGTAACTACATGTGTCTAGACATCATAATATCAGTTATTATGGTTTCAATAATGTGAAAACCATTAATAATAAATTTTAAACTATATATATAAAAATATTTAATCTAGATAATTGATTTCTCTCATGTGAAATATCAATTCATTAAGGGGAAATATAATTATGGTCCCTATCTATCAATGAATTAATAAAGAATTAATTTTCATAAAATAATAATTTGAATTAATGAATAATATTGATTACTATAAAATATCCATTTTAGGAAATTGATATGGAATTGTAAATATTTTTCATGTTAATCAAATAAAATTCAATATAATCACCATATGTATAAGGGGTATATAGTGGTCAAGAAAAAATTATCAATGATACAATGAACACTATTATTTGGGTGATCTTTAATGTATCATGAAAAATTATTAAATTAATGTGATTTCCCAGGATAATTATAATAATAAAACAATTGTCCAAAAAATGAGAGGTGGACATATTTTCATAAGAAAAAAATATTTATCTTATAAAAACATGTCCATTGGAAATATAAATGGATTATAAATTTAATTTTTTAATAAGATTCATTAATATTGTTACCATTTTATAATCATTTCAGACTTCTATAATAATCTATATTTGGAAAAAAAATTAGAGTGGTGGGGACGTCAGTTATAGATACAAAAAAATCATATTTTTTCTTTTATTATTTTTTGGAACCATCCTGTTTTGAATGATATGGAAGAATACCATTAAAATAATTTTCATTTTTTAGAGATAATGAAAATAATTTCATAATATATCATTTATGTAAATTAAAGGAATTTTAGGGAAAACAAGGATATACTCAAAAAATGTAGAACATAGAATACTCCATGGCTCTAGAAAATTATTACAATAAAATGAGATAAATAAGGGAGAAAGACAGATATGGGTTCAATGTGACTAATCATGCCAACAATCAAAGATAGGATACAGAATATCCAACCTCTATTTCTATCATTCCCACGATAGCCACCATGTCCACTTTGACGTCTTACCCTCCTCCATTTCCTCTGGGTATTCCAGTCAGTACATTGATCACCTGCATCCTCATCCACATCATGATCGATAACTAGAGCAACTTTTATAGGAGAAATACCATCTACACTATCCCTCCATAACGTCATATCCCCACTTGAGGATTTCCCACTCAACAAGTCCTATTTGGCATCATGAGCTAAAGAAGAATGATTAGAAACTTGATATATCAATGATTTATTACCTTAACAATATCATCTCTCCATGTACATTGCATCAATAGTTATTGTAATAATCAGATCAATCATGGAAATGAAGATATATTGTAGAGACCCGAAGCCAGACATCAATGTACATTACATTACTTTTGCGGAATACTTAGTACATTACAAAAACACACACACAAGGACAGTAATAGTTTAGTGTCTTTGGAAACTCGGAATAGAATCTTCTAATCCTGGTGAACGATCTTCAACATCTCCCATAAAATCTTCCTTTTTTATACCTAAACCTTTCTTTATATCCTGGGAAAAGAAAACATAAATGGGTGAGCTCAAATTCTCTGTAAGGGTAAACAAAAGAAATATCAATCACATCTTAACCTACAAAAGAGATCATAATTTCATAACATGGGATAAATCATAGCGGTGAAATGTAATCACAATAATCATAACATAAAACATGAAACTTTGTGGCATACACACATAATCATAGAGAATCATTTCTTGTTAGTCAAGACTCATTTCCAAGACTATCTTAGTGTAAAAGGTCCTTTTTTGAACAGAGTCACCCTCGTTTCAGTCCTGTTTCACTGAACCGGTATAACCTACCATTCCAGCCATGTCTATCTCATGAGATATAAAATCTTTACCCAATGCATTGGAGGGAGATATAGGTCCCACCCATCTCATAATGATACCATTCTTATGAGTGCCACAAAATCATAAACCATACATCATTGCATAACCCATGTAATAAAAATGGGAATATTAAGCATCATGACATCATAAAACAAATCATATACGATAAAGGAATTCATAAAAATAATTCCTTCACAACATAATTAAATCAATGTAATAATAGGGATTAAAACATAACCCTTTATTATCTTAGATGGAATATAATTTTGATAAAACACTTGAACTTCATTTTTGAAGAAAATATCCTTTCTACTTCAAAAACACTTTTCTTTTCTTAACATGTCGTAAAATTAAAAAATAAAAGAAGTTGATTAAAAATAAACTTGAAAACTTGTAAAGGAAGCTTCTTGGAAATTATGTTTTAAAAATCCATTCATGCCGTATAACTTAAAAAAAACATTCTTCTCGTACTTTTGTTGGAAAAGACAAAAAGTACCTCGTACGAAAAATGACAAAAGATTCCTTTCATATCTTTTACTAAAAACTCACCGAAGGGTAAAATTGGATTTAAAAAATTGTAGGAGGATGGAAATAATATTACATATCGAGGAAAAATGGATGTGGATGATAAAATACACCCCAATAAATACCAAAGTATAAACAATCTCGGATAAAAATGAGATTGTGATATTTCCCTTACCTTAGGTCTGATTTGCTTCATAAGTGTCCAAACGTCCTGTATAATGATTTGAATAATGTCATTGACTTATTACAGAATCATATTCATTGATATTATATCATATATGGTTCACTTATGACTTTATATTACCCGTTTTTTTGTAAATTCATGTTAATGTAGCGTTTTGGGTAAAATCGTCTCATTTGTCGTTCGTGTTTTAACTTGTAATTATTCATATGATTACATAGATCATTATTACTTAATTATAGAATATAAAACATTATTTATATATAATATATATTCATAATATACATATATATAATGGATCGATAAATGGAAAGAAATACACCGTTCATGGAGACGGTAGGCCGTACGTACGCATGAACATTGTTTTCGTTTCCTTATTGAATTGAATGGAATTAAGTAGATGACATATATATATATACACATAAATCAAGTAGCTTTATAATGTAATATATTTCATTATTATTGCTTATATATACTTTATAATCATTCTTAAATGTTTAACATGGAGAATGAATCTCATCACGTCGTGGAGACGGTAGTCCGTACGTACGGACGAGCGATGATATCATTTCCATAACTATTGAATTGAATTGGAGTGGATTATAAAATATATCAGAATCATTATGATGTTATAATAACTATGTATAGTTATTCTTTACACCATAATACCCATCCATGTAAGGTTTTGGTGGAAAAACAGATTACACCACGGCGTGGAGACGGTATTCCGTACGTACGCACGCGCGATGATTTCGTTTTCCGTAGGATGGATAGATGGTAAATTAGGATAGTTTCATAATTATAATAACATATCATTATATGATTGATACTGATGTTATAAATTCATAATGAAAAAACTTAAGAAGAAGAAGTGGAAGAAGAAATAAAGGTAAAAGAATCGGTAACGGAAATTACCTCTTCTTTGAAGCGCCTTTTTGAGACATCCTCTTAGGGCACTAAAATTGGTCTTTGAGGAAGACCAGAACCTCTAGGATGTTTCTAGGGAAGTGGAGAAGAGAATTTGGCAGGGGTTGGCCGAGATTTAAGGATAAATGTTGTGTGAGGAAGAGAGGGAGGAGGTTCCCTTTTATAAGGGAGGAGAGGGGCACCTTTGGAATAACTAAAAATATTATTTTATTATAAAGTCAAGTTCGGTTTTATATAGCTCCAAATTGATTTATTTATAGGATAAGGTGGGGCTGGGTCGAAATACTCTCATCCAATATAATTTAGACAAGTTTAGGTTCCTATTTTAACCTTATCATTTAGATTATCATTAAGTTAAATAATTTTACTTTTACCGTTTCTTCTTGTGTTCTTACACTATAAGGTTAATAAACTTACTATAAGAAGCCAAACGAACCCCAAATTGTTTATTATTAATATATATATTCTTATCTAAGTAATCTGGACGAATGTTAGATTTTTAGGAATAAAATAACAATTATTAATATAATATTTGTTTTAAAAACTATTTTATGTCAATTTTGACACTATTTAGTAATTGATTTTTGTGAAAATAATAAAAGAATGATAAGTTCGAAAAAAGTTAATTAAATAAATATTAACATGTCATATTAACCAAGAAAATTATTTTAATTCATAAAAAGTCTCAAATTATATTTATTTGGGTATTTATAACATCAATTATGTCAATATTTCATTAATAAGATAATTACTGCATCATCGTTGTGTCATAAATAAATTAAATTATATAATGTCTAAAAATTAAAAATAAAATACTATTATGTAGAAAATATTTTTATCTTTCTAATGAATATTTATAGTCTAATTTATCTTATGTATAACCCCATATTAAAAATGTTTTAGTAAATAAACTTTGATTTTAACTCTTTTAACCCTTCTTTAAATAAATTAATAATAAATGTCCTAATTTAATCCAAGTGGGCCTAAATGGTCATATTTTATTCCTAATATTGGTTTTTTTTCTAATTACACTTATCCAATATAATTCGGACATGCGTTAGGGTAATAATAATATCAGTTTTACCCTTAATTACCCTATTTACTTTTAACTGTTGTAAAAAAAAGTCAAAAGTTACTATTCACCATAAATTATTTTCATCTCATTGAACCACATTTTAGTCCTTGATATTAACCATGTCTCTCGGATTTTCGAAATTCCATTCACAGAAGCGGTAAAATTAAGTTTTACGAAAAATTCAGTTTTTTTAAATACCACTTAGTGGTTTCACTATTCATCAAAAATTGAATGTTTTTCGAAAAATACCAAAAATTAGGCCTAAGCTATATTTGATATTATGAACTCAAAAATGATGTCTATTTTACCAAATTCAAAACATATCAGTTGCATTAACTAATTTAAAAATTAATTCCCGTCGTCAAAACAAATAGCGTGTTTTTAAGAGATAATAACTATCAAAAGATTGAAACTTGTTTATAAGTGCTTTAAATGTCAAATTACATCCAATGACCATCATTGTATTAAATTGTAAAAATATATTATAAATATACTTTAAAACCACTAAAATTAATAATTTATCACTATTAATTATTTCGATTGTAAAAGTCGTTTTTAATTAAAATTTAGTAATTTCCACTATTCATCAAAATATGAAAGTTATCCAAAAATTACCAAAATTTCACCCTAAGCTAATTTCGATATTCCGAATCCCAAAATGAAGTCCATTGTGAAAAATAAAATTTACAAAATTTCAAAAAGTGGTTATTACTATTCATAACGACTAGTTTTAATGAAATTTTAATAGCATATCGTTGTTTAGTGAAACTCGGTATTGCGTACAACACTCGCTATTGAGGAAGGTCACGATTGCGTGTAATGCAAGCCAAGGCAGGGTTTCGTGTTGTGAAAGAATCCTTCGTTGTTTTGTATAACAGAATCCAACCACATTTCATTTATGCATTTAATATATATATATATATATACTCAATGTTGCGTAGAATAACTATTATCAAAATTGTGTGTAACACGGTCCAAGACTAGTGTTGTGTATACTGCAAGATAATACGGTGTTGCGTATAGTGCAAGTTAATCTTGGTGTAGAATACAACACAAGACATTAATGAAATTAAAATAATATTTTTCATAAAATCTCAGGGTGTTACATTCTACCCCCCTTAAAATGAATTTCACCCTCAAAATTCGTCGGGGTTATAAATGGTTTACTATTCGAAAGTTTCTTTAATCGAAACCCACATCGTAAAAAGGAATACCAAAACAAATCTTTAAAAACAAAAGTATGAAACGTAACGGTTACCCAAATAAACTAATCACTGGATTTCCACATAGGTGAAATTATGGATATGGAAGAGAAATCTAACCATCATGTTCTGATGGAGAGTGGTAGAGAACATGGCTATGGAAAAACCAAAAATCACAAATCCATAAATTTGTGAAGATCTAAGGTACCATCTGATTAATCAGATATAAGAGCACTAGGACAACATTTTTGGTCTTCAAGATCATTTCCCTAAAGTTGAAGAATTTGAATCAGAATAAATACTTACTTTATTTTGGTACAATCTCACTGTTGTTCATGCCTTGAACAATTTCCACTTCATCTCTTAAATAAATGAAGTTGAATTTTTTATTTGTGAAGTGTTGGAAGATCATGTGATATAATGATGGGTCATTCCATCTCTTTCAAACAAAAGGTTAGAAAAAGTTATAATTCCATCTTATGGTTAATCGTATATGGTTCTAAAAATGAACTTAGACTTCATATATCATACCTATTAATAAAATAAAACTAGTTTCTACTAACCAGGGACTTCCTGTAGGCCAGTGGTAGGCGATAAAGGCCAGTCGCAATTCGGTTGTGGGTTCGATTCCCACAGCCTTGCCTGACACGATGGGCTGTCGCCCGTCCTACAGGTTGTCCATTTTCTAAAACTATATTACTATAACATCACATCAATAATATCGAAAAAAACTTATATCCTTAAACAATACTAACTTATGTCAAACATAATCCATTCCAATCATTAGGCTTATCCATAATACTGCAGTCCACTCTCATAACATAGTGAAAATGATTACCAGAGATTTAATACCATCGTTGATCCCCATATATCATAAGATATTACTTGTTGGTCACATTCTAAACATTCAAAGGAATTAATCATGTATTCTCTTGAATACCCATTGAACCTTAGTGAAAACATGAATGCAGTTAAATGTTAACACTTTCAACATACCAAAATCCTCAAAATTCATTATAATCAAACCATGATATCACTTAGTCTTTATATCAATCATGAGCTCATGAATACTGCTAGACATTTCATTTTCTCATTTTCCCTTTATTATGTGCATATCGTCTTATTTCCAAAAAATATCTCAATCACTTTGAATACCACATTAGACCAATACATAAATATTCCAATACTCCATGATACAACATTATTTTGGAATCCCATTACATAAACACTTAATCATTCCACCACATCGTTGTCATATTCAACATCGCCAATAGTGATCGAATGTGACCTCCCTTTATCCTTTTCCTTAAGCGGTTGCTCATGTCGATCATCACTAACCCTTGGATTAGGGCATTTATTAGCATAATTCCCCATTTCCTTTCACTTGAAGCATTGAAGTGTTGGCGGTGCGTTCTCTGCAGTGTTTTCTTTATTCACATCATTAGAAACCCATTTTCCATTACTTCGACACTCAGCTGCTCAATGATCTTATTTTCCACACTTAAAACATTTTCTTTTCCCTGTAAGACAATCTCCACCATTCTTCTTTCCACACTTTGTTCATAAGTAAACATTCATCTTCTTTTCACCATTATTATGAGATTTCTCCTTGAACTCCATCTTTCGTTTCTTGTCAAAACCATGAGATGGATATGTAACAACAACTTCCATTTCTACCTTGATAGCACAACGCACAATTTCTTCATAGCTACTTAAGTCTCTTATAGCTAATTCCCTTAGAAGACTTGGTTTTAAGCCACTAAAAAATAGATCAACTTTAATTTCAGGTAGGATGATAATTCCAGATGCATACCTTGCAAGTCTTGTAAAATTCGCTTCGTATATACCAACAGATTCACTATCCTTCTGCTTCAGCTCAAGAATCTCCTTTTCCATCTTTTTTCGAAGAATAAGAGGGAAGTACTTACTTAAAAACAAGTTCTTGAACTCGTCCCATTCCACGGACTCAATTTCATCTCTTGGCCTCGTATTCTTGATAAGATTACACCATTGATCAGCTTAATCTTCCAAATGATATACTGCTAAGATGACTTTATCATCTTCAGAACATTGAAGAACTGAAAATATCTTTTCAGTGGTACTGATCCATTGTTCAGCAACAAGTGGATCAGAAGACCCATTGAAAGAATGTGGGCGTTGCCTCATGAAGGACTCAATAGAATATTGTTCCCTTCTCTAATAATTTGGAAGTCCAGAATGATTCATAGCTTGTGTAAGTATAGCAATAAGATTTTGCACTCCATCTCCCATAACATTTGTTTGTTCAGGAGGGAAATCGTTGCATTGTCCATTGCATTGATCAACACGGTTCCTTTGGGTTCCATCCATCGTCTAAAACCCAAAAAGAATAGTGTGAGAGGCAAAAATCATGCTAGGAAAAACAACATAATAAAGGGGGAGTACCTTCAATATCTAACATCTTAGGTTAAAATCTATGATCGTTAGCTTAGTTCTAGTACTATAACCAGTACGTATACATACCCTTAGAGACATCCCTAGACATACCTTAGAAATATCTCTAGGGATCTCACTAAAGTTCTCGCATCCTAGTTTCCAAAGGTTGACTAAACCTTTCCTCTGATACCAACTGTAGAGACCCTAAGCCTGACGTACATGTACATTACATTACTTTTGCGGAATACTTAGTACATTAAAAAAACACACACACAAGGACCGTAATAGTTTAGTGTCTTTGGAAACTCAGAATATAATATTCTAATCCTGGTGAAAGATCTTCAACATCTTCCATAAAGATCTTCCTTTTTTTTTACCTAAATCCTTTCTTTATATCCTGGGTAAAAGAAAACATAAAAGGGTGAGCTCAAATGCTCAGTAACTGTAAACAAAAGAAATATCAATCACATCTTAACCTGCAAAAGAGATCATAATTTCATAACATGGGATAAATCATAGCGGTGAAATGTAACCACAATAATCATAACATAAAACATGAAACATTGTGTCATACACACATAATAATAAATAATTATTTCTTGTTAGTCAAGACTGATTGCCAAGACTATCTTAGTGGACAAGGTACCTTTATGAACCGAGTCACCCTCGTTTCAGTCCTGTTTTACTGAACCGGTATAACCTACCGTTCCAGCCATGTCTATCTCATTAGATATAAAATCTTTACCTAATGCATTGGAGGGAGATATATGTCCCACCCATCTCATAATGATACCATTCTTATGTGTTCCACAAAATCATAAACCATACATCATTGCATAACCCATGTAATAAAAATGGGAATCTTAAGCATCATGACATCATAAAACAATTCATATACGATAAAGGAATTCATAAAAATAATTCCTTCACAACATAATCAAATCAATGTAATAATAGGGATAAAAATAGATCCCTTTATTATCTTGATGGAAAATAATTTTGATAAAACACTTGAACTTCATTCTTGAGGAAAATATCCTTTCTAATTCAAAAACACTTTTCTTTTCTTAACATTTCGTAAAATTATAAATTAAAAGAAGTTGATTAAAAATAAATATGAAAACTTGTAAAGGAATCATCTTGGAAATAATGTTTTAAAAATCCATTCATGACGTTTAAGTTAAAAAAAACATTCTTCTCGTACTTTTGTTTGAAAAGACAAAAAGTACCACGTACGAAAAACGCCAAAAGATTCATTTCATATCTTTTACTAAAAACTCACCGAAGGGTAAAATTGGATTTAAACAATTTTAGGAGGATGGAAATAATATTACATATCGAGGAAACATGGATGTGGATGATAAAATACACCCCAATAAATACCAATGTATAAACAATCTCGGATAAAAATGAGATTGTGATATTTCCCTTACCTTAGGTCCGATTTGCTTCGTAAGTGTCCGAACCTCCTGTATAATGATTTAATGAATGTCATTGACTTATTATAGAATCATATTCATTGATATTATATCATATATGGTTCACTTATGACTTTATATTACCTGTTCTTTTGTAAATTCATGTTAAAGTAGCGTTTTGGGTAAAATCGTCTCATTTGTCGTTCGTATTTTAACTTGTAATTATTCATATGATTACTTAGATCATTATTACATAATTATATAATATAAAACATGATTTATATATAATATATATTCAGAATATACATATATATAATGGATCGATAAATTGATTGAAATACACCGTTCATGGAGACGGTAGGCCGTACGTACGCATGAACGCTGTTTTCGTTTCCTTATTGAATTGAGTGGAATTAAGTAGATGAAATATATATATATAAATAAATCCAGTATCTTTATAATGTCATATATTTCATTATTATTGCTTATATATACTTTATAATCATTATTAAATGTTTAACATGGAGAATGAATCTCATCGCGTCGTGGAGACGGTAGTCCGTACGTACGCACGAGCGATGATATCATTTCGATAATTATTGAATTGAATTGGAGTGGATGATACAATATATCATAATCATTATGATTTTATAAATAATATTTATAGTTATTCATTACACAATAATACCCATCCATGTAAGGTGTTGGTGGAAAAACAGATTACACCACGACGTGGAGACGGTATTCCGTACGTACGCACGCGCTGTGATTTCGTTTTCTGTAGGATGGATAGATGGTGAATTAGGATTTTTTCATACTTATAATAACATATCATTATATGAGTGATACTGATGGTATTAATTCATAATGAAACAACCTATTAAGAAGATGTGGAAGAAGAAATAAAGGTGAAAGAATCGGTAACGGAAATTACCTCTTCTTTGAAGCGCCTTTTTGAGACCTCCTCATAGGGCACTAAAATTGGTCTTTGAGGAAGACCAGAACCTCCAGGATGTTTCTAAGGAAGTGTAGAAGAGAATTTGGTAGGGGTTGGCCGAGCTTGAAGACTCAAAGTTGTTTGAGGACGAGAGGGAGGATGTTCCCTTTTATAATGGAGGAGAGGGGCACCTTTGGAATAACTAAACATATTATTTTATTATAAAGTCAAGTTCGGTTTTAAATAGGTCCAAATTGATTTATTTAGAGGATAAGGTGGGTATGGGTCGAAATAATCTCATACAATATAATTTAGACAAGTTTAGGTTCCTATTTTAACCTTATCATTTAGATTTAACATTAAGTAAAATAATTTTACTTTTACCATGTCTTCTTGTGTTCTTACACTATAAGGTTAATAAACTTACTATAAGAAGCCAAAAGAACCCCAAATTGTTTATTATTAATATATATAATCTTATCTAAGTCATTTGGACGAACCTTAGATTTTTAGAAATAAAATAACAATTAATAATATAATATTTGTTTTAAAAACTATTTTATGTCAATTTTGACACTATTTAGTAATTGATTTTTGTGAAAATCCTGAAAGAATAATAAGTTCTAAAAAAGTTAATTAAATCAATAATAACATGTCATATTAACCTATAAAATTATTTTAATTCATAAAAAGTCTAAAATTATATTTATTTGTGTATTTATAACATCAATTATTTCAATATTTCATTAATAAGATAATTACTGCATCATCGTTGTGTCATAAATAAATTAAATAATTTAATGTCTAAAAATTACAAATAAAATACCATTATGTAGAAAATCTTTTTATCTTTCTAATTAATATTTATAGTCGAATTTAGCTTATGAATAACCCCATATTAAAAATGTTTTAGTAAATAAACTTTGATTTTAACTCTTTTAACCCTTCTTTAAATAAATTAATAATAAATGTCATAATCTAATCCAAGTGGGCCTAAATGGTCATATTTTATTCCTAATATTGTTTTTGGTCTAATTACACTTATCCAATAGAATTAGGACATGCGTTTGGGTAATAATAATATCATTTTTACCCTCAATTACCCTATTTACTTTTAACCGTGGTAAAAAAAGTCAAAAGTTACTATTCACCATAAATTATTTTCATCTAATTGAACCAAATTTTGGTCCTTGATATTAACCGTGTCTCTCGGATTTTCGAAATTCCATTCACAGAAGCGGTAAAATTAAGTTTTATGAAAAATTCAGTTTTTTTAACTACCACTTAGTGGTTTCACTATTCATCAAAAATTGAAAGTTTTTAGAAAAATACCAAAAATTAGGCATAAGATATATTTGATATTACGAACTAAAAAATGATGTCTATTTTACCAAATTAAAAACATACCAGTTGCATTAACTAATTTAAAAATTAATTCCCGTCATCGAAACAAATAGCGTGTTTTTTAGAGATAATAACTATCAAAAGATTGAAACTTGTTTATAAGTGATTTATATGTGAAATTACATCCAATGACCATCATTGTATTAAATTGTAAAAATATATTCTAAATAAACTTTAAAACCACTAAAATTAATAATTTATCACTATTAATTATTTCGATTGAAAAAGTTGTTTTTAATTAAAATTTAGTAATTTCCACTATTCATCAAAATATGAAAGTTATCCGAAAATTACCAAAATTTCACCCTAAGCTAATTTCGCTATTCCGAATCCAAAAATGAAGTCCATTTAGTAAAATAAAATTTACAAAATTTAAAAAAGTGGTTATTACTATTCGTAACGGCTAGTTTTAATAATATTTTAATATCATATCGTTGTTTAGTGAAACTCTGTATTGCGTACAACACACGCTATCGAGGAAGGTCACCATTGCGTGTAATGCAAGCCAAGTTAGGGTTGCGTGTTGTGAAAGAATCCTTCGTTGTTTTGTATAACAGAATCCAACCACATTTCATTTATGAATTTAATATATATATATATATATACTCAATGTTGCGTAGAATAACTATTATCAAAATTGTGTGTAACACGGTCAAAGACTAGTGTTGCGTATATTGCAAGCTAATACGGTGTTGCGTATAGCGCAAGGTAATCTTGTTGTAGAATACAACACAAGACATTAATGAAATTAAAATAATATTTTTCATAAAATCTCGGGGTGTTACATATATTTTATAGAAGAATTATCTTATATAAAAACATGAGTCTATTCAGCCATATCATAACTTTAAATAGGTTGAGAAACTATATGAGAACCTGCATGAGCAGGCAACATCAAGAAATCAGCCCTCTCAAATTCATTTCTAGTCATTCCAGCCTCCATGAACCCATTGGAAATACTAACATGAATTAAAGTAGGGAAAGAAGTGTGAGTATCAACATTAACACATTCAACAATAGGAACATTAACAGTTATAGGTGTACCCACTATGGGCTCAGAGTCATCATGAGACCTGATTTAGTAGGTGGGAGCATGAAATCAACCTGCCAAGATTCATTACAGACAATGTAGCCTCTAGTGAAGCTGGGAAAGTGGGATGCGTATCCACATTAACCAGTAAAATAGTATGCACATCAACATGCATAGGAATACCCATAATTAGTTCAATGTCAGTAGGATCACATACATGCACATTACCTGATTTCCCAAAATAATTCATAACAGTCATAGCTAATAAAACCCCCAAAGTTGTTCTATTATCCGCAACTATAGTAGCATGTGTAAAACCCAAGATCAAATTATTTTAATAGATTAACTGATCTTCCAACAAATTTACATGGTCAGTATTAGCATCACAACATGGTTCACCATAGGACACTTATCCCCGTTTCAAGAGGGAAGCATCCCCTTGGGGTAAAAAAACATTAGTCACTAGAGAAACCCCTACTGAAACACATAGAACACCCACACTACAATCAACATTAAAATTTGGAAGAGAGTAACAATATTTCCCATCCAGAACCTCAAAAAAAGATGCTTCCCCCATTTTCCAGAACCATTAACGAAATAAAATTTAGAATTTTAAGGTCGAGTATCATCTTGAGAAGCAACAAAGGAATCCTTATTTCCATTAGAAGGAATTTTGATTATAACTTTGTCAACCAAGTGTCCATATCATCTACAATTAGAGAATTTTATCCTATGATGATAATTATCCACAGTATGTCCAATAGATGAACAAGATTGGAAAAAATCAGGGACATATTCAAAATCAATATCATGTTCATATTTAAAGTCACCGCCTATTATGTAAACAGTCTCAACAAGAGGAAAAGAGAGATCAATATCGATTAGTAGGTGAAAAAAATGACCATATCTGTCCAATCCAGCCTCTTTATGAATATCAATTGAAGATTGAACAACCACAACTACATCCCAATGGATTTTGGGTTTCCAGAATACCAAATTCAACCCTTTCATATGCATCCAAGAATTACCAATAGTATTTATGGAATGAAAAGTGTCAAACCAGGTAGCCCAGTTCTGAATTTTAAGGATCCCTGGTATGAGATTAATAAAACCCCTACTCCTCACCCTTAATTTTATCACATTTGACCAAAAGGTAATATGAATGAATTTTATCCCATGGGAAAAAATATAACAATCACTAATGCCCCAAATTTGGACTAGAATAAACCTTCAGTCTTTAAGCTTCCAAGTTCCAGATGCTTGCATTCTGAGCTGGGATATGATCAAATGCTTGAACACTTCAATAATTTTCACAAAGATCCTTGGGTATGATTCCACAACTACAAGGGACCCTTTTCTCAACATTCAATTTTGATTGAAGTGTTTACAATTTTAAGAGCCAAAGAATAATCGATCATCACTCTATGCAATAAATCAACCCCACAACCAACAGGTCTACTTGAAATAGATGGCCTCTTCATATCCATATTATTGTCGCCTCATGTGTCGTTCCAGACATAACACCAGTCATATTCAATTGGCCAATAGAAACATATGTAGGATTTAATAACCCATCAACATTCTAACTCATTATGGAAATAAGTCCTTGGAACCATCTTTGTAGGGAAAGATTCTCTCAACCTGAAACACCATCATGGAAAACATAGATATAGAATAGATTTATAACTTATTTAAAGGGCAGTAAAATATTTTTTTAATAATTTTTTACCATAATCCATGAACTGCATAGTTGAAATTTTTTTATGAAAATATATAAAATTCATATATATACATTTGATATTGGTTCATAATGAAAGAAAAATTATAATATTTCATCAAATATATTAAAGGTAACCCCTAATGAATTTTATATTGTAAAATATATTATTAACTATTTTTTAAAATTAAAATATTAACACAATGAATAAATAATAAATAAAGTTAAAATTTTTATATTAATAAATTAAAATATATTTTAAATAAATCCAAATTTCTAGTATATGAACCAGATAAAATTTTATATGTTAATATTAACAAATATTATTCAATGAAATGAAAATTGAGTCAAAATATATTACTTTATTTATCAGTTTAGAAGATTACTCATTATCATAATGTAATGTTTTTAAAAAATATAAATAAATTTTATTATAATAATATTTCAATTTACTATAAAAAATATGACCATTTTATATATTCTTATCACTTGTTCATTAACTATATTTAATTACAACTATTGTTTTCCATTATATGTCCTTGTTATCTCATGTATGATTATCATTAAATTTGGTGAACATGAACAAATGCTATATTTATATAATAAATATAATGATATTAATTTTATAAATAGTTTTTTATTTGAATACATCATTTGTACTATTCATGATGATATACATAGAAATTTAATTGAATCTCCTAGAGGAGATGGTATGATTTATATACGTATGAGTGACAATATAATTTCTTAAGAGATGATGTGTAAGGATATGAGTGATATATAAATTTTATAGAATAAAAATATTTTCATTTATATCATATATATTTAATAATATTTATTCAAAATACCATCCATGAAATATCTATTTAAAAATAACAGTAACATAACTTCTGGTGGTGTAATAACACCATAATCTAGAATGGTTTAATGATAATTTAAATGCAATGGAAATTTGAATTTATATATGATATTATAATTAAAAATAAATTTTTTTAAAAATATATTTTAAATATAAATTAAATCTATCATTAAACAAAACCATGAGTAGTGTTTATGGAAAATGAGATACATCAATTTAAGAGGTCATAGTCTTCTAGACACATGATTAACTATTTTTCATCTAATATGTTAGATAAATATTTGGATATATGTGATGACCTTAACATATCTAAAAAAATATATGAGAGTTGTATTAATTAATATATTAGCATGACTGAGAGAGTTTTGGAGACTGTGGAAGAAGTGATAAAACAAAAACATTTCATTATGTGTATTACCTTTTATTTAATTGACCTCTATAGGTTTTCCCTATATTCATTAAATGGATGGATTTATGATTAAAAATTTCCCTTGGATTTTGGGACGGAATTATGGAATATGTCTGGATAGGAAATTCCTGAATAAATGACAATGGAATTATGAATCTTGGATGAGATGGGGTGGAGATTTATATTTTAGGTAGAGTAAACAATATCAATTTTTTAAAAGTATGAATTTCACCAATGTTCTTCACAAGACAGAAGCCTTTAAAATTACATATTCCAGAACCATGGAAGTTATAGAATTTATATATTGTATAAAAATAATAACTTGACTTTTTTAGGTCATTTAAATTATTTTCTTCTTTTTCTAACCCATGGTAACCATATTTTTACATTAATGAAAATTATTGTTTATTTCTATATGAAATATTTGTTTTAACTATAAAATATGATGATAATATTAGATAATATTAATAAATATAATTAAAAAAAATTATTCTAATTTAAAAATTTTGACTCATATAAATTGAAATTTTAATTTTTAAAATTAATTCTAAATATGGGAAAAATTGATTTCTGATGAAAATTGTAGAAAATAAATAAAATGGTTCTTATATCATATTTTGACACATAATTGGTTAATGTGATCTTATATCCGATATATATTTTATTATTAACATTTATTTCCATTTGATGTTTTTTTGGAAAACTTTTTCTACATGTAAATTTTTTAATCCAAAATGTGGTTTTTAATAAAATTCATTATTTATTACTATTCATCTAAAAATAAAACTTTTTAGAAAATCTAAATTTTTCAGATATTGATAAATATGATATTATTAATTAAAAACATATATTTTATCATCTAAATATAATAATATCATAAAACATCAATTCTACATAAATATGATAAAGGGGACTCAACATTTTATCCTAAATCATTACATTTTCTATAAATTGATTTTAATTTATATTTGATAAAAAACGTGCGTTGATGAATATTTGTAAAGTATCTATTTTTTATTTTTCATTTAGTTCGACGAATTCCATCATTCAAAATAACAAGGTCATAATGATATAGTTTAAATAATAATATTATAATAGAGTATTGGGTTTTGTTTAAAAAATTTTGTGTACATCAAAATATATCAACGAAATTTAATTTATTTTAAAGAGATAAATTTTATTATCTGAAGGTGTTATGATATTCCACCTAAAAAATTGTTATCAATGATTTTTTTTATAATAACCATTTGAAAAATTATGGAATTTTTTCTTTATAACGCCATCAAATTCCCATATTTCTTTCTTTGTATTATTTTTTCCCCAATTAATCATTACCATTGGATTGATTTGATTATTGGATACTAAAAATTTTGTAACAAGAATCATAGTTGTGTCTTCATTAAATGTTTTATCAAGATCCAATTATATATCTTATTCGGAGAGCAGATGTGTTGTGTCTAGCATGTCATTATATATAAATGATATATGATACACATTTTGTACTCTATATTAGACTTGTAAAATTCCCAAAAAATAATTCATAGAACCAATAATTTTAAAAATAACAAAGGGTTTGATGTATTAGGTAATCCTATTTCACAACATTATTATCCATTTAACATGTTTTAATGAATATTTTTACAACAAAATAAAATCACACACATGAAATTGTAAATCCTTCCTTGCCTCTCGACATACCACATTCTACCTACATCAAGACACATTAATATGATAATGAATAATTTATTCCAATGTTATTGATTCATCAATATGTTTTAGGGATACATATTTCACTTCAGAAGATTCATCCCATCAAAGTGATGTAAGAAATCCCATTTAATATTATTTATAATATGATTCCACATAAATACATGAATTCAATCTATTGATATTATAAAACAATTATAAATGTATATAATGATAACAAATTACATTTGGGGTCATATGAGAACATAATCCACATGTATTGCAATGTTTCAATTTTAATCAAGGAGTTTTACTTGTTTGAATATGATAGTTTTTCAATAAATTAATATTAATATCAATAGACTTATGAATAAACTTATATTTTTTAAATGTAAAATGGGTATCATAATCAATAATAAATTAAAATAGGCTTATAATGATGTATTATAAATTTATTAATATAGATACATATTACTCTCTCAAGAGTTAAATACACTCTTATAGTAAGATAATGTTCATATTTTTTATGTGTCAAAAAACAAAGAAATATTTTTTTCACTCAAAGTTTCTTCAATAGTCATGTTAAAATGACTATAATAATATCATCCAATTTCTACACATGAAAATGAATTGGATTAATTATTCCTCTGTGATTTGGTTAACTGGATCTGACAATTCGATAAGCCAAAAATATATAATAATAATCCAAAATTACCAACATTATGTTATCCCCACAATTTTTTTTACCAAATACCTATATATTTGGGCTCTCTTAGGGTGTATCTGGAAATTAAATCTATGATCATCATAAAAAAATTAACTTTCTAGATATTTTTTCAATGAAAAAATTATCCAATTTTCAAAAAATTTAATACATTCTTCACAAATAACGTCTTCTAATCTCCCATCATACATAGTTTTATGATTTTACAAATTATTCTCATTATTAGATAAATATCTTTTTATATTTCCTTTAAAATATGGTTTTAAACAGTTGAAAACTTTGTGATATCTCACTGTAAATAATAATTACCATATACATATTTACTAGATCATTAATCCAAGGATCCCTCTTTATCCCAATTTTCATCATTACAACATGAAATTTTCAATTACATTCACATTCTAGAATATTTACATTTGTCGTGTGGAATTTTATTGAAAAAATAAAATTCTTGTGTAGTTAACGAAATAAAATTTCCCTCATGTTGGGAAATATTTTTGAAAATATTAATTTTTGGATCTCATGGATTTTTTACATGTCACTAATTTAAATATAGAGAGGATTTCACAATTATTACATTAATTTTTTTACAGCTTCCAAATTAATATATTTTGTTAGACAATACTTTTAATGTGTCATTAAATTCTTTTATAAATTTAAAATATCATTATCATTTTTCATAAAGAAATAAACAAAATCTTTCTTTAATTAATCACTAGATATAACCAACCCATCATTCCATGTTGCTAATTGAAAATTATAATAATTAAATACTTTTTATTCATGTTAAAACCCATGACTCACATTGTGTTGTTTAAACAAACATAACCCTTTATGTTTATTCTTGGTTAAGATATTTTACAATTATGAATATTTATATATTAATCTCTTGTAGTAACCATCTACACTATATCAACATTTTACTGTAGTTATGTTTATATGTTTAGGAAAACATCTTATATCCTTTTCCTTTATTGGAAAACATTATATTCTATTATTCAAGATAACAAAGAGATGAAAAGAAACATAATTATCACAAATTAATAAATAAAAAAGTGATCATATAAATATTTTTTTAGAGACCAATTAATAATATACATGTGATTTTCATGGTACTAATAGATTTTATAATTCACCAATATATCATTAATTAATAACACAGAAAATTAATCACGATATTTCTTGATTAAAAATTTCATTAGGAAGATTAATGTATATGGTGGACTAGTATATTCAAATGGAATTAATGTAAACCCATAATTTATATAACTCATTCAAATTTATCTCTTGAAAATATCAACCTAATTTATTTTCATATAATAGAAACAAGATTGATGTTCAATCCCAAAAAAATATTTGGAATATTTAAATTTATTAAATAAATCATCAATTCCCATAAGGGAATATTTTTTAATTATCAAAATGACATAATTTACCCAATAATCAGTGAAAAAACATAAGTATTAATCATTATTCATACCAAATAGATCATAGAATCAAAAATAATGAAATATTAGGGAAAAATATTCATATATTATAAAACTTTTTTTCGTTTATTTATTTCTATTAATTCTATAGTTTCTATTATATAGGGATTATTTTGAATTCATCTTTCATTTGGTATGAAAGTAATTGAAATATAATCTTCATTAAATGGTGATTTCAATCTAGTACATCATGAAATACATCACTAAACACATGTATATTAGGTACATCCTCTATTTTAATATTACCTTGTAAAACCATAATTTTGTTCTCTTATCCCCCAATAATATGTTTATAATGATAGGTAGGGTGAATGACATGAATGATATGGTTTTCCCACTACAGAACTATAATTAAAAATATTAATCATCAATGATAATATCATTCTATTTTTAATAAAACAAAAAATTATATTTTGAAATTTAGTACATTATAAGAAATATATTTATGTAAAATATTGGATTTATAGTAAAATAATCCAATATATATTGTTAATATTTCATTATGGACACTACCCAAAACATAATTTTTTTTATTTCAGACATCCACTATTATTTTTTTGTGAGAAATTTGTTAATATGGTATTCAGGAAAAAGCCATATATTTTTGAAACATGGATGATATAAAAGATTTTTTAGATATATAATAAAATAAATTATTTTTTAATTATGAAAAATTATACAACCACATCATTGTGAACATTTAACATAGAATTTTTTCTTTCCAATAGTTATGGTTATCCCTTTATCCTACTCATAGTTATTTACTGTTTTATCGTTGAAATTGTTTTTAGTAATTCTCTATTTCATTATAGTAGCTAAATTGTGCTACAGTTTATTCCGTTCATCGAATTATAGTCATTTTCCTATTTACCTTTTTCTACAGACATATAAAAAATTCACATTCCCATTGAGAATACCTTAGAATGGTTCATTTAAATTTTTTAACAATATGGAAATTTCAATGTTCAATTCTTATTCAATTATGAATTATGTTCTTCATAGTTCGTTTTCCAAATAATATAGTATTTAATTCCCTTACCTATATGGGATCTATAATATTACAGATCAATTTTGATCGATGATATAACTATTTCATATGATGATGTAAAAATTTAAGAGAATAACTCCCTTCACTGTGTTGGAATAATCAATTCAATGATATTTTAAATTCCATATTATATAATGAATTTATAATTTGTATCATACAACCCATTACTTATACAAGTAGCCTCATACAGTGCAATACATTTTTATTCGTAGTTTTATAATATACTAATAATGTACATAATTTATGTTTAGATATCAGAAATGAAATATTTTTTGATGATTTTATCTTAAAATCAATCTATTACATGTGTTATATTTCAATAGTAACATCAATATTCTGGAATAATGAACATCATTCATCAATAAGTTGTTTGATTAAATAATATACATTTTATTAATTTTCCCTTTTTTCACATCCCAATATAAAAAATACATTCATAATGGACTTAATCCATGTGTATACATCCATCAGTTATGTAGTCTTAGAAAATTATATGGGGTTCTATCACATATATGGATATAACATACGAGAATCCTACATTAAAACTATAAGAATACCTATTAATTTTTTTAATTATACATTACCTTATTATTCTACATTATTATTTCCCTAAAAATTAAATTCTATTAATATCAATATATTCTTATAGAATAGTAATATTTAAAAATTGGAAATGATTACTGATATTTTTCTTTCATCTTTATCCATTTCTACAAAATTTAATATACCTTATTAACCCCCATATTTATGTTTTTAAATTATGTATAAATCTAAATATTTTGTATATCTTAACATCAATTAAAAATTTATAAAACGATAATCTGAATGTCATAAGCATGGTTTCTTTTTGGATATCAATATTTTCAAATAATTCAAAATTAATTTTCATGGTAATGTTAATTATCTTATAAATTTCCCCAAAGACTGTCAAACTGAGAGTGAATCCTGGGAATAATCCTTGTACACTAAAATGATGACCATGATATATTGGACAAAAACATTTCTAGGTTATGACCCCATGAAACATATATTCCAAATCAATATCAACATATAGTATCCATATATGGATGTAATAATACAAAAAATCCACATAATGTCATTTCAAAAAACACATTATGAAATTATTATACACATATCATTAATTTTTATAATACGTTTATTTTTTTTAATTTATATTCCCCTTAATATAATTCAATAATATTACACCAATGTTTCTATTTTTTTAAAATATAACAACCTCGACTCTGATAATATAGAACATGAGATGACAATATTAAAATAAAACAGATAAATTTAGTAAAATCATAAAGGCCAATCAGGTTTGTATTCATGGAAATATAAAAGAATAAATTATATCCATTATATAATGCAGATATATATAATCATATTAATGAAAAAATTCCACATACTTACACTAATTCAAAGAATATTTCTTCATGTACTTGGGAAGAAAAAAATAAGGATGAGAATAAAATGCTCAATACCTATTTTCTAAAATAGAAGAAATCCTTAATAAATAATTAATAATCTATAATTGATTGAAAAATAATAGAACACACATTAAATTTAACCAAAAAAATCACTATAATAGTTTGATATGTCATTATTCAAATTAAAATTTAATTAAATGACAAAAATGTAATTTAATCAATAAGATGGTCATAAAATGAATATATGGATAATATAAATAAATTTACCACATCAATTTAAAAAAATGAATTTAAATACAAGGAAATGAATAACTTTAGACTTTATTGTATCATAAATCATAATATCTATACTATCTATACATTTCATAAAATAGTTTTCAAGAACATGTAAATACACAGGAAATTAGTCCAATAGATTTTTTACCCGGGACAAGTTGATAGATTGAGGGGATATTTTAATTAGTCTCCAAAAAAAAATGCATGTAAAATGAATTACCAATATATCAATTAATTTTATTTATTCAAAAATAATATGCCTTGTCATCAAATATCCAGATTGAGTAAATAATACAAAAATATACATATATCTTTCATTAATTAGAAAACAAAAATGGTAAACATCATATGTATAAATTTTCTTTTCATAATTAAATAATTATATCCATGATACAAATAATATAAATATTAATGAGAGCTGAAACATCTATATGAATTATTTGAGGAAAAATCTATTTTCCCTATATAATGTCAATAATCACAAAATTAATCATGAAATGATGGGTGTCCTTCAGTTCAACGAGATTATTAGTTTTTAATAGAATAATTTCATTGGGATAAATATTTTGAATTGTAGTGAGATATTGAAATATCCTTTCATAAATGATATTTTTTCCAACCCATTGAAAATGTGTTGATGAATCCTAATTTGGTAAAAACGTTAAAATAGAGGGGAATTCCATTGTCACCATATATTTCAAAAAATAATATTTTGTAATTTTTTTGTAAAAAATCATTTTGACAATTGTAGAATTAATTATTTCAATCGTTTTTTATAATGTTAATTCTGAAGTTAAATTTACTAAATAACTCAACTGTTTCAATGGAATGTATTTATTAAAAGATATGTAGAAAACATGGAAATTGATGAAAAATATACCCAATTTAATTGGAGATAATATCATTTTTTTCATTTAATCATTTTTTTCTACGATTCATGTATATTATGTAGGATTAATTGTAAGATAAAATAAAGATTCCACCAATAAAAATAAGAAATAATTTTTTTTTGGGAAATTATGAAAGAAAACATAATGATTCTTAAAAAAATGTGATAATGTAAGATATAATTGTACATATTTAGTAACATTCAAATGCTGAACCCTTGAATGAAAAAAAACAATTGAAATATTTATCATAATGAAAAAATATAAATTCCAATTAAATAAATAAAAATATGATGTATATACACTAAAAAATTGGAGTAGACGAATAATAAAAAATATGCATTAATGGAATAGAAATTAATATCAAAGCCACTACAATAAAATTTTCTTTACAATAGAACCCATTGTCTTCATGTTTTGCAGTAACTATGAATTATTTAATTTTTAAAATAAATTTTTTAAATTTTATATTTTTTATTAACTTATATATTAATTTAATCTTGATATACCAAAAATAATGACCCCAGTTATCATTACACATAACAGTCATATTAGCTTAAATCACTTGAAACACAAAGTTTGAATAAAAAATGAAATATTATTAAGATGTTATTATTTAATATAATACTTATCACCTATACATTGGAACATAGTGAATATATTTGATTATGAAATAATGAAAAAATAATTTTTAATAATGATATAAAATTTATTCCGTAGTGAACAAATATTTAAGAATGAACATAATAACAACTTGTAAATAAATAAAATCTTTTTGAGACAACTATGATATGAATAAAAAACATTTTAGCAAGATAAATTATAAAAACATCCTTTGTATATCTACTTACATCACATAAATATATTATATATTCATTAAAAATTCATAATTATATTTTTATATTTATTCTATACAAGAAGAAAGAATTAATCCAATATAATGCTATAATCTATTTTTTATAAAAAATTATTTTTTTCACTTTTTTGATAAATTATTTTGAAAATTATTATAAAATTATATGAAAATTTATTATGGAAATTGAATTCATTTTGGAAATAAAAATAGAATAATTTTATTATAGTGTATTATTTATAATTTTCAAAAAATATAAATTTTTAGATGAATAATGGGAAATATTAAATTTTAATTTAAAGCTAAAATTTTGTATATATTATTTATAAAGGTAAATTATATTTGAAAAATATATTAAAGTAAATTAATTTCAATTATATATATTTGAAAATATTTATGACATTTAAATAAATATATTATTAAAAATAGAAATAAAAACATTGTAATCATTAAAAACAAATTCTATTTGAGAAAATGTTTTCTCATTATATTTTTAGGATTAAATTAAAATTAAAATTTTATAATTATAAAAATAAAATTTTGAAAAATAGGTTTCTTAGTTTGAATATGAATAATTTAAAATATTTTATTATTTTTAACATTTTACTTGACCAATCAGAATTGTCAAAAAGGAAAAAATTAATAATTGTGTTTAATGTAATGAAAGAGATTTATGTGGGTTAAACTAAAATGACATGTGTAAAAATTACATAAAATCATGTTCAATGTATTTTCAATGACCATATGTCAACATTAAAACATTTATGTCCTGATAATTATACATTTTTTCGTAGTGGATGTAGAAAAACATGAATAATAGTATTTATTATACAGAAAAAATTGAACATTTTCACACACCAAACATAAAAATTGAATCCACTATATTATATTCTTCACACCAAAATAAAAATTTTAGTGGCCATTTTATACCATTATTACCCTCCAATTTCCTTCATATAATCCTATAAGAATTTATTTTGAAATATATGGTGATTTATATATCCATTTTTGATATATCTTTAATGGGGAATACAATTAAATGGTACCAATGTGTTATATAATTTACAATATAATGTCGTCATTGTATTGGAATTATTAAAAATTATATTTATGATGAAAAAATATTAAAATTATAATCTTAAGAAACTCTTGTAATTTAATAACCTGTCATTATTTCATGAAAATACATTATTTACATTTATATTCCACTATTTATCTATGCATTATGGCACTAAAATTTTCCTTTAATATTGATAATATCTATATATATCAATATTCAAAAACATGTTTTCCATCAAATTTTTTTTTCCAATAAATATTTTCCAAATTAATATGATTATGAAATAAATTATTGAAATTATTTATATCATTATAATATATTTTATTATATACAACGGAATGAAGACCTATGGTAAGGGATATTTTTAGAATCTTATTATTATCCAAGATCGATTCTTCCTAAGAATTTATTGTAGTATATTTAGATTTCATATCCATGTTCCCTAAATATTTAATATTATTTCTATTTTAAAAAAAATTTAATTTCTATTTTACCCAGTGGTAAATTTTTATTTAATGGAATTAAAAAAAGCTTTTTTTTTGTTTTCAGTAAGAGGTACTTTTGTACTTTTCTGGAAAGAGTATGACAATAATGTTATCTTATCTTATACCACATCAACAGAATCAATAAATTTCATAACAACTTATTTTCATGATTCTTAATTTAAAATATTTCTTTTTTTATTTTCAATTATGATATTTTTTTTAAATTTCATGAGATTTTTAGAAAATAAACAATTTTTTAAGAAGATAAGATATTTTATAAGAGAATTAATTTCAATTGTTTTATAAAAAAATTTCATTCATGGATGAAATTAATAAAATATGGTTATTTTAATATCTATATTATTACTATGATCTGATTGTGTATATGATTGAATTATTTTTTTATGAAATCATGTTATTTTATTTGGATTATGATGGAATGATGTATAAGGACATAATTTTTTTTATAAACATGTTATGCTATGATGAATGTTTTATGTTTAAGTTTCACATGTAAGAATGATTATATTATGAGATATGTGGGACCTGTATCTCCTCCCAATAAATTGGGAAAATATTTATATATAATTAGGAATACATGAATGGAATGACTTGTAAATTTTGTTTAGTAATATATTGTTGGATTGATGAGTGAACTTAGTTTAGTATTGGAATTTTTCCACTAGGATAGTCTTGGGAATTATATTTGAATAATATTAAATTATTTTCCATGCATATGTGTATACCTAAAACTTTCATGTATTTTGTTAAGTATTTTGATATTAATTATAAATTTTATGATTTATCCCATGTCATGATATCACGATCATTTATACGATGGATCATCATTTCAATTATTTCGTTTTTCCATCAAATGATTATGATTTTATTGATATGTCACATGTTTACCCTTTCTAAAAAATGGTTTCACCTATTTAGAGTTTTCCTTTCATTGGATCATAAAAAGGGATATTATGTAATATATATAAAAAAGGATTCAAGTTACAATGAAATAAGATGGATATAATGTTGATGCGTTATGAACTAGTTGTTTATGTTTCTTTGTTTTTAATGACATTATACCATTTTGTTTTTTTCCATGGGATTACTATGTTTTGAAATAAATATTCAAAACAATTATGTAATATTAGTATATATAATGTTTGGTTCATTATAATTTATATTAGAGGAATGTTATATTAATCTATTGGAATTTAGAATGAGAAAAAAAAGTAAGATCCCAAAGGATATAATAAGTAATATGTTACAGCCATAGTGTTTTAGATGAATTCTAACACATCATTCCCCAGCTATGAATCATTCTAGGCATCCAAAAGATAAAAAGTGAGAACAAAATTATGACGGGTCCTTCAAGAGGTTGTGCCTACCTTCTATCAGTGGGTCTTTTGTTCCATTATGGGATGAGAAACGGATCAGAACAACATAAAAGATATTTTTAATTTTAAAATGTTCATAACATGATAAATTCATATCTGAGGTTTATTGTTTTGAAGGTGAATATGGTAAATTGTGGATAATTTCAAAAATAAGAGGTAGAGAGATGAAATTGAGACCACGTAATATGATATTTTCAATAACTTATTTTTTAATATGTAATTTCAACATATTATTTGAAAAAATATGTATAATAGGGTCTATGAACATACAAAATGGGACCAATAATCCTTTGGAACCATTATTGAAAACATTAGAATATATGAACTGTATGCTTCTATAAATATAATACTACATGAGAGTAAAATTGATTGATTATTTAGTGTCATAAAACAAATTATCCAAGGAAATTACCCATAAGAGACATTAATAACTATGAGGAAATTGATTAATGTGCTATCAAGTTTAATATACTAATTAGTGTAACCCATACTTCCTATGGAATTGATATAATGTAAAAAATGGAATTCAAGGGATAATCTGAATATCACTATTAGAAGAAGGTGATTTAAAAATTATGATCCAAGTGTGAATATAAAAATGTATGAAATTTTATTAATGGGACTAGTAAATGTTTAAATTGTTAAAAAAAAGGAATCAGGTAGTTGAATTCCAACATTATTGGAATAAAATATCTAATGATGCTAATAGATATCAGAATACACATAATACAATTTATACATTTCAATACATCATGTTCAATAAAGTGAGGAATTATTCCAATATATTATATAATCCAAGGGCTATTGATGATGATTGACATCAGAAAAATCATATGGACAAAGATAATGTACTGTCAAATGTGATCAATATTGTAGATATGGATTATTATAATAATGTGGCGAACGGTACACTTATCATCAAATAAAGAGTACAAAATGTTTTATTTGATTCTAGATCCACCCACACCATTATTATTAAATAATTTTCTAAGGGTATAATAGTATAACCTCACCAATTAATGGTTTAGTATAATGTAACAACTCAACATGGATCAATGGTTTTATCCAATGTTTATAATTACTCACTGGTTAACTAATTTTTTGAATTTTCTTTCTTCAATTATTTTGATTCATTCTATTATAGAATTTAATGTAATTATTGACATAGAATGGATTTCTATATATGGATATCATATGAATTTCTAATAAAGGGATGTCAAATTTCAAATTCATGATCAGTATATCATCATCTATTGATACAAGGATGAGTATTAACATCTAGTTAATTTTTTATAATATGGGCCATGTTCCCTATAAAATAAAGTTATTTATCTCAAATTGTTGGGGAGAAACTACAAAATATGAATAAAACCATTGTACAGGATTATTATGATGACATTATCAATTATTTTCTAGGTCATCCACCAAATCATGAAGTTGAAATTTAAATAAAACATATTTATGGTACTATTACATTATCAAATACACCTTATATAATATTCCCAATTTAGTTTTAGTAGTTTTAGAGGAAATTCCATGAGAATATTTAAAGGGGTCTAATATCCTCAAGTTCATCACGTTGGGGAGAACATGATCTTTTATTTATGAGGAAATATTGATAAATGAGACTCTTTATTGATTATCGAGAACCTATCATTATCAATATCAGGATCAAATTTCATCTTCTCTACAATGATGACTTATTTGACCAACTAGTAAGATCTCAGTAAATTACCATGATTGATCTTCAGTCAGTATATCATCAATTAAGGGAAAAGAAGGATAATATACCAAAAACAATATTTTGTACATGGTTTAGACACTACGAATTTATAATGATGGATTTTTGTCTCACTAATTCCCCCACTATCGTAATAGATCTAATTAATATTGTATTTAGAGACAATCATAATTAGTTTGTTGTAATATTTATATAAGTTATTCGTAAAATCAATGTAAATAAATAAATGATAATATTCATTTTAATTATTATTTTTTAAAATAAATTTTAAATTTAGTTTAAACAGGTTTCTATGTTCGATGGTGTACCCAATATGCAACATCGAATTTCTTTGAAATTTTACGTTAAAAATAACAATATAATATTATTATTTTAAATGATAGATAAATCCTAGCCATTGTATTGGTGAGAATGAATTGAACTGAATACAATATTATTATACATGTTTGTTAAAAGTTTTTAAATTTATCTAATTAAATTTAGAGACTTAAAATGTGTATGAATCTAATTTTAAGCATTATTTACTTTTAAAGGTTGATTTATGACCTTTTGATGGAGAAAAATATTTAAAAATATTTTTTATCACTATTATATGTTATATTAGACAATATAAAATAAAATTTTAGAATCGGGACATCAAAATTGATTTTGTGAAATTTTGTAGGCGTTTTTCTGATAAAATTCATTTTTTGGATGAATAGTGAAAAATCAAGTATTTTAATTAAAAACTACCTTTAATAAAATTTATTTATTGGGATAGATTACCTTTTTTACATTGATTTAAAGTATAATTAGATTAAATTTTTACAATTTAATACAATGTTGGTCATTAGGATTAATATCACTTTGAAATTGGACATAAACAAGTGTCATCCTTTTGAGAGTTAATATTTCCTAAAAACACACTTTTTGTCTTGACAATGAGAATTAATTTTTAATTAATTAATCCAATATCTACATTTTGAATTTGTTAATATTTACATCATTTATGAAGTCATAATATCAAATATATCTTACTCTGAATTTTTGGTAGTTTTCAAAAAAAATCAATTTTTGATGAATAGTGAAACCACTTAGTTGTAGTTAAAAATGGGCTTTTTCATTAAAAAGAAATTTTACCACATATGTGGATTTAATATAAAAAATATGACATGCATGGTTGTTATTAGTATATAAAATATGGTACAACATGATCAAAATAATTTTTGGTGTATCGTAACTTTTGACTTTTATTTACGTCGGTTAAAGATATATATGGTAATTCAGTGTAAAAAAATATCATAATAATATTAAATTAGCATAAAAAATGTAATTACCTTTTTTATGTATCATATATGACTGATGCCTTCCTTGGGTAGAATTTAGGACCTCAAGGAGACACTTAAAAGTGATAATGACAATTTAAACTAATTAATTTATAGTAAAAGAAAAAATGATATAAACAAATATAATTAAGTAAATTAATTTTTACAAGAGGTTATATAATTTATCATTTAGACTATAAATATTAATTAAAAATATAAATCTATTTGTTAAAACATGGTATTTTTTTATATTTTTTCAACATCAAATAAATATAATAATTTATGACTCAATAATGATGCAGTGTTTACCTCATTAATAAATGATTTAAATAAATAATATTATAAAGATTAAAATAATATTGAAAACCTATAAAATTCTTATTGGATGAATTTATTTCGACCATGAGATATATTATATTCTACTGTAATAATTTTTGGTCATTTATAAACTGAAAATAATTATATTATAAAATAATATTTCCACAGATTTCTAAAGAGCCACTCCTCCCCCTTATAAAAAACCCTAACCTGTGACCCATTCCTCACACCTCTCAAGCCACTTGGCTTGTCCAACCCTTCCAAAATAATCTCTAAAGATCTATCTATTAAACCTAGAATCATTAACATAGGATATAGACACATCAAGAACACCTTTTGGTTCAAACCAAAGGGAGTTACCCGAATTAAAGGTAATAGTTTCTCTTAACTTCTATTCTTTTAATTCATTCTCCAACAAACTAAACTAATTTATTATTTTCTTTTGTAACAAACAGAAGTATCCTAAATGTACATGGATTTTTTTATGATACAGATTCAAACTAAACATTCACAGACCTCCATCTAATGGGTAAAGAATATATTATTTCTGTGGATGGAAAACTAACACCTCACGAAACGATGATTGTTCAAATATCATTTATTACCTCCCATGGTGGCCGATAAAATTGAACTAAATTTATATATGATAGAAATTATGTTTATGTTTACTTTATTCTTATGTATTTTTCATTTATAGCATACCTTTATGGTTTTAATGATTGGAAAACACGATAATTTCATATCAGGAAGTGAGGAAAACTGCCCCCTCAAAATCATATAACTATTAAATGCCATATGTGGGGTGAATAAATGATGAAGTTAATGATATTATATATAATATTATACTAGATTTATAATATAAATATGTATCAATATGTTTTAATTCCATTAAATTATGAAATAAAAATTAATGTAGCATTCAAGCGTACGTACGACTTACCGTCTCAATGAACAGTGCATTTCGTATCATACCTCCAAATGTTAGATACTTTTATAAATACAAGTATACACTGAATATAAATGATATATATGATATATAATTAATTAATTTCTTTCTGTATATAATAAAATTTTGACCACATAGGCACCCTGTAAATATAAGAAGTTCATTTTTGACAAAAGTATGAAATATTGACAAAACGACCGTTATTAACATAAATGATTCAATAATGTTTATAACATGGTAGTTTGTGATATAAAAGGAATAATAAATTATAAAAATTTTATTAAGAAATTAGAAATTAACATTAGTTTTTTATACAAGAGATTAAAGAATTAACTGTTTATATCGGACTTGAGGTAAGGGACTTCGTCTCAATCTCCTTTCATTAAGGCATATTATGTTTTAATACACACAATTCTTTTATATGATGTACAAACACCTTTGTATTTTTATTTAATTTAAAGGGAATATTTTTCAATGAAACATTTTACTAAATAGAAAAATTAATGTTTCTTTTTAATGTAAGCAGTGATAACGACCATCCCGTCATCGCGAGTATTATTCGATATTGAAAATGGTTTTGAAAATGGATTGAATATTTCAATATATTTAAATGATATATTGTGATTGCAATGTGGAAATAATATATTTCCTTATATTTTTGTTATGTGTTATTAATATGTAATGGTTCTTGGTCATTGTTACGTATACGGGTGGTTCCATGATCAACCTAGGGTGGGTGAGCCCGAGATAGCTCTCCAACTCATTGGGTAACACGACGGAGGTAAACATGAATGTTTATACTAAAAGATATAGGGAATATAATTTCATGATTTTTCTAAATGTCTCTCCCTACATAGATATGATAGTTATAATGTATGTATGATTTGGATTCCATATGTTACCTTTATGATTTATTTTTTCTATGTGTTGATGATAAATCTTATGATTTAATGATGTATGTTAAAGAGATTATGTTATGTATTAAATGATGAGCTAATGTTTTCATTCGTGTTTTTATAACCCATAATGGGATTTTTATGCTCATTCAGTGTTTTGAAATGTTTTTCACTGGACCTTATGATGATTATTATCATGGATGGGATCAAGGAAAAGTCATGCTATCTAAATCATTGGAATAAACATGACTCTATTTTTCAAGAGTTTTTATTTTATAAATAAAATGGAAACTGAGTATAAGTTTCTACCATTAAATTTTTGATGTAATGTAATAGATATGGCCAAATTCACTAAATCTAAAATCTTGAATACATCCTCAATGTGAATTATTCATTTAATTCAATATTATGTAACACTTAAGGTCGAGACCGTATAGTTGGTATTAGAGGTTGGTTTAGATAACTTTAGGTGTTTGGGTATTGTTAAATTAATATCTATAAATTTCATTATGTTATTTTTGAAATGATATAGCATTTATAAATTACATTGTTTCTCCACCTAAGATATTTCTGTGTTCCAAATGGTTTTCCACTGAGGAAACATGGATATTATGTTTGGATGACATCAGTAGGAAGACAATCTTCAAAATCAGTAACCTGAGATGGTCAGAATCAGAACAAGGCTGTTTGTTTCCGTGAATGACCAATTAAATCAAGCTATAAATGATGGTGTTGTCCATACATGAGATAAGATAGATCAACCAGAGAAAAAAAACATGTTAGTAGTGGTTCATTTAATGAGGCAACATCCATCATCATTCAAAAGATCATCTGACACAATGCTAGCCAAAGGGTGGATTAAATCAATGGTGAAAATTTTTGATTTCATGGGGTGTTTATAACATCAAAAGGCTAGTCTTGATGTTTACCATTTTTATGATGAAGATGATCAGTGGTGGTCGATGGTTACAAATATCAGGGATAGTGAGGAGATTCATCCTCTAGATTGGGATGAATTCAATGGTATGTTTTTTGGGAAATTTTTTCCTAAAGTGGTTCATCATGGGATAGAAGATAAAATTCCTAGAATTTAGGCAAGAGGACGACTCAATGGCTTCTTATGAAGATAAATTCACTCAACTGGCAAGGAAGGCTCCAAATTTCATATAATATATTGATAGTAAAATCAACCAATTTTACACATGATTAGAGACAATGTAACTAAAGGATTTAGTTTTTCATGAGTTAAAAAGTTATGAAAAACTTTTTCGATGTGCGGTGAAGGTGGATATGGAGTTTGATGATGATCTAATGTTCATTGATAAAAAACAGAATAAGAGGTCCATCTAATAAGAGAAAGGGAAGAACTCGTTAAAAAATTATGATGGTAAGAATCATATGTTTATAGTTTATAAAAATTATGGTAAAAGGAATGATGGTGATTGTATTTTTTATTCTAGTAAGAGCTTCCAATGTGTTAAAATGGGACATAAATCTCGTAATTGCACTAAAAAAGATTAGGGTTATGGTAACACAAAATCTAATTTACAATCAGTTAAACTTTTCCTTTGCAATTAAATGGTTTATTAGGAAAATGAGTGTCCAATAAAGAACTCAACTGTGGGAAATCATCCAGACTACATGAAAAATGGAGTGGTGATGTCCTTTTCCACAAAATTAGTAGATTATGGGCCATCAAATGAAGTACTATCATGTACACTCATAGTTTGTTCATATTATTTCAATGTGTTTTTTATTCGGGGTCTACACATTCGTTAATTTCTGAAACTTTTTATAGTAAATTTGGAATTCCATATCAAGATATAAATCCTGTACATATGGTAAAAACACATGGAGGAAATGTTGAAACAAATAGAAATTATAATAACCATCATGTATTTATGTGTGGAAAGAATCTACACGAAAACCTTATTGTTTTTCCTCTAATAGAGTTTGATGTTATTTTGGGTATGGATTGGATTTTTATTTATAATTATATGATTGACTGTAGAGATAAAGAGGTATCGTTTTATAATGATTTTCAGTGTGTGTACAAGAATATGCCCTTACATTTGATAACATATCAGGAAGCTAAAAAACTATTAAAAGAGGGAAATGAATGTTACCTTGAACATTTTTTTGGAAATAAAGGAACTATTAATATTAATGATGTTTCAGTGGTAAATGAGTTCCAAGATGTTTTCTATGATGTGTTGCATGTTATTATACCTGTTCGGGATGTTGAACTTACTATTGACTTAGTTCCTGATGCTAAACCAATTTCAATACCCATTTATCGAATGTCTAAAATTGCACTTTTAGAGTTAAATATGTAATTGTATGTGTTATTAGATAAATGTTTCATTCAAACTAGCACATCCCCATTGGGTTATCCAATATTTCTTGATAAAAAAATATGGTTGAATGAGGCTTCTCATTGATTATATATAATTTAATAATATCACTATGAAGAACAAGTATTCTTTTCATCATATCGATGATTTATTTTGATCAGCTCCAGGGAGCTCGATAATTTTCAACGATTGAGTAGAGGTCAGGGAACCATCAGTTGAATGTAAAGGATGAAGATCATCTTATGACCGTGTTTTGTACTATATATGAAAATTATGAAGTTTTAGATACACATATTGGTTTATCATAGGAATCTTCTATATTCATGTATCTTATGAATATAGTTTTTTGCGAGTTCTTGGGTAAGTTTATGGTTGTGTTTATTGATGATATTTTGGTTTATTCTAAAAGTAAAGAGGATCATGAATTCCATTTAAGGGATGTATTGAAAACCATAAATGGTAAAAAAATATTTGGGAAATTCATTAAGTGTGAGTTTTGGTTAAAGAAATTTTCTTTCCATTGTGATATTGTTTCAAAAAATGTCATAACGGTTGATCCTGCAAAAAAATTGTTGTTGAACACTTTCCAAGACTCAAAAATATAATTTATATTTTTTGTTTTTTGGTTTGGCAGATTATTACCATAGGATTATGGAGAATTGTGCACAGTTATCTAGTCCACTGACTATATTAACTCGAAAAAGTGTTATGTTAGTTTGGACAAAACAATGTGATGACTGTTTTCTGGAATTGAAAAAAAGATTTCTAATTTCTCCAGTTTTGGAACTACCTTTCATAAATGGTGAATTTGTTATTTATAGTGATTCTTGGTTGAAATGACATGGATGTGTTCTCATGAAGAATGATCATGTCTTTTCTTATGCTTCATGTTAGTTAAAACCTCATGAGTTAAATTACCCTACAAAGGATTCAGGATTAACTGTTGTTGTTTTCTCATTAAAAATTTAGAGGCATCATTGGAATGAAGTAAAATGTGAAATATATAATGACCAGAAAATTTTGAAGTATATATTCACTCAGAATGAATTGAACATGAGATGGAGAAGATTGATGTAATTAATCAAGGATTATGATTGAATCATCCTTTACCATCTGGGAAAAGCAATTAAAGTTGTTGATGCTTCATGTCAAACAATTAATGCTCCACTAACTACGCTATATTTGGAATGATATTTTTTGGTTTTTGATTTAATGGCCTTTGGAATAGAAGTTTTTGCTACAAGAAAATCTTCTGTTTTGTTTATGTTGTCAGTTAAATCATCTCAATCAGACAGAATAAAGCATGCGCAGAAGGAAGAAGGTGAGTAGTAGAAAAAGGTATAGTTGGTTATAAAGGGTATATTTCCCGAATTAACGTTCATAATGAGTATGCTTTAAGGCTGGAAGGAGATTATATGTTCATTGTGATTCACAATTGATGAATAAGTTGTTATGTGAGCCTCATAGTTACCCATTTTTAGTTTATCCTTGCATTACTAAGATGTACAATGATCATTGGGAATATTACTAGTGGGATGGAATGAAAAGAGATATTTTTGATTTTACTGTGAAGTTTTTGACTAGTCAACAGGTTAAATAAGTGGTAGTTAATGAAAGTTATGTTGTAGTGTTTACTATTGAATGAGTGAAAATGGGAATATATATCCATAGTCTTCGTTGTGGGATTACTGAATACATCCCAAGGTAATAATGCAACATGGGTTATAGTTTATCGATTGACTAAACCTGCACATTTCTTTCCAATTCGAGATACTTTATCTATCAATCAACTTACTTGATTTTATATTAAAGAGATTTTAAGGTTTCATTTTGTTCCCCTATCCATTAAATTTGATCGTTATCGCAGGTTTACTTCTAACTTTTGAAAAGGGATTCATGAATCATTGGGTACTAAATTGATTTTTAGTACAACATATCATCTGCAATCAGATGGGCAGTTTGAATGAAAAATTCAGACCATGGAGGATATGATACGTTCTTGTTCACTGGATTACTAGGGAATTTGGGACCAACATATTTCTCTGGATGAATTTTCATATAATATCAGTTTTCATTTCAGTATACATATGACTCCATTTGAGGCATTAAATACAAAGTTTTGTTGAACTCCAGATTTTAGTGATGATGTTGGAGAAAGGATGCTGATGGGACAATAATTGGTAGAAGATATGGCAGAAAAGGTTTAGTAGATTCAAAATCACATGATAATAGATCAAAGTAGGAATAAAAGTTATGCCGATAACCAGATGAAGGATCATTCTTTTGAGGTAGGTGATCATGTCTTACTCAAGACTTCTCCATAGAAATGTGTGATGCGTTTTGGTAAGAAGGGAAGGGTGAGACCGAGGTACATTGGACACTATGAAATTGTAGAAAATGTTGGATCAGTTGCATAGATAGTGGATTTACCTACATGTTTTTCCTAGGTACAGAAATTTTTTCATGTTTCAATATTGAGAAAGTAAATTCTAGATACATCTCATGTTTTAAGTCCAAAGGTAGTTCATTTGGAAGAGAATCTCTCTAATGAGGGATAATCTGTCATGATTCTTGACCATAGAGATCATGTGTTGTAGAATAAGTTGATTCACCAGGGAATTTTTTTGTCGAAAAACCATATGGTTGAGATACAACATGGGAATCTAAAATGCCCTGAGGGATAAATACCCCCATTTAATTGATAAGTGAATAAAACTTCAAAGACGCATTTTCCAAAAGGGGGGAAGGATATGACATCGAAGGTAAAAAATTAAATAATACATTTTAATTTTAATTAATATTTTTTAAATTAAATTGTAATTTTAATTTAATGGGGGTTTTTATGTTCGATTCCTTACCCGATACACAACAACGAGTTTCTTTGAAATCTTGCGTTGCACAACAATTACATAATATTATAATTTTAACTGGTAGTGAATTCCTGGCCATAATATTATTAGGAATGAATATAACTAACTAAAATATTATTATACATGGTTTTTAAATGTTTTTACATTTATACAATATAATATAGAGTCTTAGAATGTGAATGAGTCTAATTTTAAGCATAATTTACATTAAAAGGTCAACTTACATGATTTTGATGGAGAACCCTCAATAAATATAGTTCTGGCCAATTTTATATATTATATTTGTCAAAATAAATTTATTTTTTAGATTTTGGATATAAAAATTCTATTTTGGGTAATATATTGGTATTTTTCTGATAAAATTCAATTTTTTTATGAATAGTGAAAAATAATGTATTTTAATACAAAACTGCCTTTTAATATAATTTATTTATGTGGTTAGATTATCTTTTTATTTTTTAAGATTTTTTATAAGATAATATCATTATCATTTAATCAAACATTGGTCATTAGTGTTAATATCACATCGAAATTTGACATAAACAAGTGTCAATATTTTGATAGTAAATATTTCTAAAAACACATTTTTTGTTTTGACAATGGGATTTAATTTTAAATTAATTAAACCAACTTCTATGATTTAAATTTGTTAAAATAGACATCATTTTTTAACTCATAATATCAAATATATATTACGGTAAAATTTTGGTAGTTTTTTGAAAAATTTCATTTTTTGATGAATAGTGAAACCACTAAGTAGTAAAAAACTGACATTTCCATTTATATTTAATTTTACCACTTATGTAGAATAAATTTCAAAAATTTGACATATATTATTGTTATTAGATTGTAAAATGTGGTTTAATATGATAACAATAATTTAAAATGAATAGTAAAATTTGAATTTAATTTATCGCGGTTAAAGGTAAATAGTGAAATTCAAGGTAAAATGAATATCATAATAATAAAAACTTACTTCAACACTTTTTAAAACATTATTGGACGAGTTTTTTCCAACCTTGTAAATCCTTATGTCGAATTTGGGTCCCCATGGAGCAACATAAGGGTGATAATGACACTTTATATTAATAAATGTAAAGTAAATACATAAATTATATGAACCAATATCTTTTAGTGAATTAATTTTTTCAATTTGTTATATAAGTTAACATTTTGACTATAAATATAATTGGAAAGTTAAAAATATTTCTTACATCATGGAATTTTTAAAATAATTTTTAAATGTAAAATTTATAAAATTATTTATGACACAATAATGATGCAGTGTAACCTAATTAATACATGATTTAAATAAATAAAAATATAACGATTAAAATAATATCCAAAACCTGTCGAATATTTATTGGATGATTTAATTTCGACCATGAGTCATCGTATTGTCTAATTCATTAATTTTTGGACCTTTATAAACCGAAAATAATTATATAGTAATATAATATTTTCAAACATTCTATAAGAGACCCTTATCCCCCTTATAAAAACTCGTAACCTCTAACCCATTACTCACACCTCTAAAGAAACTTTGATGGTCCATTACCTACCCACATAATCTATCCAGATCCCTCTCATTATCCTAGAATCCTTAACGTAGGCAGAAGGCACATCAATAAATCCATTTGGTTCAAACCAAAGGGAGTTACCCGAATTAAAGGTAATAGTTTCTCTTAAATTCATTTCATTTATTTTCATTCTCCAAGCCCCTAATTTTTATTATTATTTTATTTTATAACAAAACCAGTATAATCAGTATAATAGAATGTTTTTATGGGAAGGATTCAAACTACACATTCACACACCTCTATCTAATTGGTAAAAAACATACTCTTTCTATGGATGAAAAACTAACGCCTCACGATATGATGATTGTTCAATTATCTCATAATCCACTCTTGGTGCCCATTAAGATGAAACTATATTTTTATAGATATATATTATGTTAATGTTTTCTTAATAATTCTGTATTTTTTATTTATATCATACCATTATGGTTTCCATTATGCGTAAACGCGTTAATTTCATTTGAGAAAGTGTGGACTACCAACCCCTTCAAAGTTATTTGACTCAATAATTCTATATGTTGAATGTATAAAGGATGTAGTTAATGATATTATATAGGATATTATACTAGAATTATAATATTCCTATGTATCATTATTGTTTAATTCCATTAAATTAAGAAATATAAATGAATGCAGCGTTTATGCGTACGTATAATTTACCATCTCCAAGAATAGTGCATTTCATTTATTACCTCCATACATTATACACTATTATAAATACTTTTATATAATGGTTATATATGATATATAGGATATCTAAATCATCAATATAATATGGGTTATAATGATCTTTTGAACACATAGACAACTTTTAAATATAAGAAGTTTATTTTTGTCTCAAGTATCAAATATTGAGAAAACGATTGTTATTAACATAAATGATTACATAATGTTTATAACATGGTAATATGTGATATTGATGGAATAAAAAAATTTAAAAATGTTCGTATGAAAGTAGAAATTTTCATTATTTTATTATTCAGGAGATTGAAGAATGAATGGATCATATCGGACCCGAGTTAAGGAACTTCGTCTCAATCTCCATTCATTGAGGCATATTTTGTTTTATTAAACGACTTTATATTATATGTTATATAAAAACCTTTGAATTTTCATTTAATTTAAAGGAAATCTTTTTCTACAAAGATATTTAGTAAATGAAAAAACAATGTTTTTTAACATATGCGATGACAATGACCTTTCTGCCGCTGTGAGTATTATTTCATCAATGGAATCATTAACATATCGTAATGATTTTAAATGGAATTTAAATACCATTTAATATATTTTACGTATATTGGTATTGAAATTTGTTTTGATAATGGATTATTATTTCAATATATTTAAATGTTATATTGTAATTGTAATGAGAAAATGTTTTTCTCCTTTATGTTTTCTTATTTGTTATGAATATGTTATGCTTCTTGGTAATTGTTACATATATGGGTGGTTCCATGATAAAAATAGTGTGGGTGAGCCTATAACCACTCTACAATTAATTGGGTTACATGATGTAGGTAAACATGAATTTGTCCCTTATGAGATTTAAGAAATATACTCTGAAGTGTATTCCAAATGTAACTCCCTACGTTGTTTTGATAACTACAATGTAAGTATGATATGGATGACACAAGTTACCTTAATGATTTATGTTTTATATGTCTTATTAATAAATATTATGATTTCATAATTTATTTTAAAGATATTAGGATATGTATGCAATGATGAAATAATGTTTTTTCTTTATTTTAAAACCCTTACTGGGATTTTTTATGCTCATCCCATGTTTTGAAATGTTTTTCACATGACCTAAAGATGAACATGGTCAAGGATGGGATCTAGAAAATGTCATGCTTGCTAAAACATGGGACAAGACATGACTTTTTTCAAGAGTTTTTTTACAAAAATGGATACTAGGTAGAGGTCTCTACCTTTTATTTTTTGATGTAATGTAATAGTTGTGGCCCAATCCTCTAAAACTATAAACACGAAAAGATCATCAATGTGAATTAATCATTTAAATCAAGATTATGTAATTATTAAGGCCTCTTCCATATAATATTAATTTATATTCGATGAGAAAGGAAGAACACGAAGATAACATGAGAGTTGTATGGATGACCCTTAAAAATGAGTTGATTTATCAAAAATTTACAAATTTTGAAATTTTGATTCATAAAGATACATTTTTGTGTCACTGAATATGGAGAGAGGTGATATCTATGGATCTTTAAAAAATTGATGTTATTGAATATCAGTCGAGAACACTAACAAAAACTAATATAATAATTTTTCAAAGTTGGGATGGAAATTCTCAACAATCTGTGAAATATTTTCCACTATTATCAATTACACATTCCAAGATGACCTTTAAAGGAGTTATGTTCATGTAGAATAATCAATTTGAAGATATTTTCCTAGATATCTATAGAATGTTAGCTAGTGAAACTATTCTCACAATGCTTTTTAGTGGTGCATGGTTGGTGGCCAATAATGATGAATCCATGAAGGGGTTGGGATGTGCTCTAAAGAAAATTTATATAGTTATTGATTTTGATTCATGGAAATTGATAATGAATGGACAAAATTACCAAACACAATAGTTGGTGTTGTCTACGATAAATCGTTGCACTATAGATGTGGAGGAATTAACTTTATGGTGAATGATGTGATATTTATACTAGTCTTACGAGTTTAATGTATTTTTTTACAAAAAATGTTTTAAATATGTTCTGAGGAAGATGGATCAATTTTATATGATATTATTACTTCTATATACATTTCCAACTTGGGAATGTCAAAAAGTTAGAATATTATTGTAGATAAAAGGACCTTGCATGCATGTCAATGTTGAGGATCACAAAAGATCCAATATTTATGGATTTTCAAAGGATGAATCTAGAAATTTTCAAATAATGGGAGAAGTCATTTCGTTATCAAATGAATGATAAACCATATATAAAAGGGATGATTAAGGAGTTTCAAATGTAAGATATATAGATAAAAATTAAGGTGATAAATGTTCTTGAATTTTTCTTTAATGTAGATGGAATAATAAGCATGAGGAACCGAGATTTTGTTCTTCCCATGCCATAATTAAATAAGAAGTTATTTAATGATGCTCATTATTCATCCTTCTTGGTTCAACATGGAAAAAAATATTTTCATGGACATGAAATAATTATTTGGTGTAGGGAATGAAAAGTTATGTTTCTCAAAATGTATCTTGATGCTTGGTTTCTGAGAAATTCAACGATGAGAGACAAAAGTCTATAGGGATGTCACAACAATTGACCATAAAATAATGGAAATTGGAAAACACAACTATAGAATTTGTTTTCAGATGACCCAAAACATATAATGTCCATAATTTTTTTGTGTTATATTAGATCACCTTAAAACGTCATCGCAGTTCATTGCTATTATAGAATGGGTTTGTCTCTTCATCTGCTTGCTTGTTATATGTATAGAATGTTGTAAGATTGCATGCAGTTCCATATTCAATTATATCTGATCAGGATCTGATGATTACCTCGACGTTCTGGTTATGTATTACATAGAATATAGAAAAAGAGTTATTTTTCTAAACAAATTATCATCCTTAGAAATACAATCAGAATGTTAGGAAAATTTATACTCATGATGAAATTTATAGAGCTTTTTCTAAGTATATCAAATGTTTTTGGGATCGACACTATCTGTTGGTATTATTTTATGAAATAATTTCATTTCACACAAGTATTCAAATGAATACTTTGGAATACCTCTATGAAAAAATGTGCATAACACCAAATTTATGGGTTGATGTTGAGAAATGAAATCTATTAAGACATGATCAAATTATTGAAATGGTAGAAATGGACAGATCTATTCAAAAACACTTAAGAGCATATCACAGTCAACAAAATAGGAATGCTTACAACCGATGAAATTATCTAATGTATGAAGTGGGTGATATGATGTTTTTTTTGAATATCACCATGCAAGTGATTAATGAGACTTGAAAAAAGGTAATTTTGAGCCCTAGGTATATCAGTCCTTTTAAAATACTAGATTGTGTTGGGATGGAACTTCACTGAAGGTCACTTCCACTATATGTTTCTCATGTTCTTGACGTGTTCATAGTATCCCTCCTGAGATAGTATATGCCTCAGCCTTAACTTGTACTAAACTGAAAAGTCAGTCCATTGGAGAAATATCATTTTTTCAAATAATAATTGATAGATATTTGGATCGTTGTAAGAATATTCTATGAAATAGGACCACTAACGTGGTTAATGTTTTATAGTAGAACCACTAATTTTAGGAATCTATGTAGGAACATTAGGATAAAATGATTGAGAGATATCATCCAATTTATGTATCCAAGTGACGTATATTGACAAAGAAATTTAGTTTCAGAGGTGTAGAATATATCACACTATTTTTTTTATAATTTTTTTTTCTTAAATAATATTAATTATTTAGAAGCATTCAATGAAGGAGATCATGATTTTACACAAACCATGATATTCCCGTAGTATAAAATTACCAATTTAACTACCCTTTAGGTTTGTGGGAATAAATATATTTAACTTATGAAAATTAATGGTCAATTCATTCAATACAAATTGATATATATTTTTATTATTTATATTATTAAATTGAGTAAATTACTATAAGTAAATGAAATTATTGAAATATATATGTTATATATTTAGTAAAATATTTTATACATTCATCCAATAGACATTTGTTTCATATTGAATAAAAAAACCATGTTTGATTTATAAAAACTAATATTTTTCAAATGGGAAATTTTTTACCATTAAATGGAGGATATCTTTTAAATTAATATTTTGACACATGAATATTTTTTATATGAAATCATAAAAAATTTATTTTGTAGCAGAATATAAAACTTTTATTTGGGTGAAATTTTAATAATTGGTTTGATAACATTCACATTTAAATTAATAGTAACAATACAATAATTTTTAATTGAAAACAATTTTTTTTCATTGTAGTAGTTTATATGGATATATTTTCGTATTAAATGGTTATAAAGTATAAATAGAATATATTTTTATTATTCGATATAATTTATGTCATTAGAATTAATATTACATTGAATTCAGATTTAAAAACATTTCTATATTCTGTAATGTTTTACCTTTTAAAACTCATTCCATCTTTCTATTAATGATAATAATATTAAATTAATTACTGCAGATTTTATGTTTTGAATAAAATAAAATGTATTCCATATTTGGAATCTGTTGGCCCAAATTATGTATATTTTTTTATTTTATTTTTGGTATTATGATCCCTATCATCATTAATTTTAATTAATACTGAAAAAGGGTCAATCGGGTAATTAAGGGTAAGAATACTATTATAAAATTATCCTAATATTTTTAATATCATTGGATGTTTATGTTATGAACTAAATAATCATTGGGAATAAATAGAATCCATTTTATTCCACTTGGATGAGATGATGACATTTAATTTATTGTATTTAATGAAAACCTAAATATGTCTCATCCAAATTCTAATATTTAAATAATGTTTAATATAAGGATATAAAATAGATAAATTTGAAAATAAATAATAATTTGAAACCAAAATTATTTTATTTATTAGGTTATTCTATATTTAAATCTAAAAAAAATAATTAGCTTAACAGATTATACATTAACAATGAAAAACATTTTTAATTAATGAAAAATAAACAATATTTATTTTATTAAAAAAAATAATACTAATTAAAAGACACAAAACACAAGAAAAAATATTATTAGTCGAGTATATATCGACTATAATCATTCTCGGGTCTAGTTATTGACCATTTAGAGCCTTATATATGGGATTATGACATATACAATGTTTTATATAAAGTGATGTTAATGTTTTCACATGCATAATTTACTATGTATAAGATTTTAAATTTCAGCTTTTCAGAAAGATCAATCTTCTAATTTTTTAAATCTATCGAATATATAATAATCATACTATTTTTTGTAATTTTTTAAGCAAATAGATATATTAAATAATAAAACAATATTATTTTTTTAATTATTTTATTAATATAGATAACAAATAAATGGTATAAAATTCATTTCAAATAATTTAATCTGGGCTAATAAATAAGTCACAAAACAAGCCAGGTTGTCATCTGACCCGGTGCTCGAACTTGTCTGTGACATGGCCCGAAGGGCGTTCCCGATCCCCATGGGCTACCAACTAGTACCTCGCACCACAATGAGGAAATTGGAAAATAATTTATCCAAGAAAAGTCATATAAACAATCCACATAAACTAGGAAAGGTAGTTAAATATTTTCTATTGAAAATTTAACAAGGATGGATAGTTAAACAGACCTCCAAGTGACCTAATGGGTCACCAATAGCATAATAAATAATATTTCAACAAGTGATATCCAATAATATAACCTAAAACTGAAATGATAAAGTAGGCGTGAGCTCTAATATTCTTAGTAGGAAAGAAAAAATACAACAATTCCCTATGACGCTGACTTTATTAAGAAATCTGAATCAAGATAGTTTTAAAATATGGAAAAATAAAATAATGTTTTTCGCTATTTTCAAATTCAAATAACAATATTTAATTTCCATAAAATACATTTCTCATCCATTTTCAAAATTGTTTTTTAGAATGCCTTAAAATTTCATAATTAATGGAGAACAGTTTAGATTAAAATATGGTTTTCAATGGTGGGGGAACAAGAATGAAACAACTGAATTTAAAATCACATCACAAGAACCATGGGAAGTCCTACAAATCTAGTGTTATTTTGGGACCTAGGATATTCGTGTCTCAGTGATACGAATATTAGAAACCACGACCCGTAGAAAACATAGCTTAGAAGGCCACAACACTTAGAAAACATGGCATAGAAACCCACAAACCTCAGTCATTCATATGATTAGTTAGTGTTGCAATCGTCAAACCTACAGTGAATACAGTTCAAGTCAACTCCGGACCACTAGCCCACAATTCCTTGTTCACCCACCTAGATAGCTAGGATTCCCATTGTGCTCTATTTCAAGTGGTGGCGAGTTTTTATCAAGAAAACATATATGTAACCAATACATTCTTTATCCAAAACTCATTCAATATCTCACCATCATTCTCCCTCCATATGCACATTCCCCCTCTTTTAAGCCACACAAAGAATAAGCATAAACACTAGGCACATATCACTAATCACATTATAACACTTTCATTACATTTCTCAAAAAAGGGGATATGCCTCTAGAGGGGTTTTCAAATTTTGTAAACCATTTTCAACATGCCAAAAGGGCCCCATTAAAATACAAAGAACATTACGAATCAGAAAACCATGTTGCTCATCATCATTATGTTCCAAAAATCATCTTAATGTTCCACCTGTGCAACTAAGGCATCAAAATTAAAAAAAATGATTAAAATATATCAAACCATTAAAGAGATGAAAATTACCAATTAATCCAAAATTTATTCTAAAACACATGTAATCTTACCAACTAACCATATTAGGAACATCCCTCTCTTTAACGTCTTTCACTAATCTAACTTTATTCAAAAATCAACCTTCACAACACACATGATTTCCACTGAGGAAAACCCACGATAAGTATTTAGCATTTCAAAACCAATTTAGCATAAAAAGGTTATTACATTTTCCAAGCATGGTCAAGATCATATATCAACTTGAAAGACAAATTTTTAAAATTTTATAAATTATGCATAGAGAATAGAGAACCACTTTTCAAAAAAACTTTTAAGAATTCAGTGTGTCCAGCTAGAAATCTTTTCTAAAAGTAGGATACACATTTTAAATCATAAAAGAGAACCATTAAATATAATGGTATTTCCAACACTATACATCACTAACACATTACATAGCACATATATAATATTTGATTTTAAAAACTCTTTGTAATGCTCAAATGTGTTTGTGGAATTCAAATTGAAGGCAAAGTCATATTGGAGATACCTCAAAACACAAAGGTTCTGTCAAGGTCAACCTGAGACCTCTTCAAATACATGCATATACATTTTCATGAATATGGATATACATAGGTCCATAGTGTTGATGAGTTGAACCCCCAATTAAGGGACTACACACTATATATATAATTTAATAAAGGAATTAAACACTTAAAAAATTTATAAAACATTTTAAATATTAACTCAAAGGTTTACACCAATAATACACTCAAAAAACATCATTTTAATAACAAAGGGCACCATGAGATAAAACCAAAAAACAAACTGCACAATTTATATAAAAAAATCAACAGCTCAACATGGATTTTTACATAGAATATCACACATATTGGATCACATGATACTAACATGTTAAAATTATATCAAATCTCAAATATAACAAAATTCAATGCACAAAAACTAATATATAAACATGATTAATTAATTATACTCCCAAAATAATTCATCAAATAACTATTATATAAGAAATCACCTGCCTTGGTGTAGTCCGACATTGCAAATTGGTGTGATACTCCCACTCCATGCCAGCCGCACCACAATCGAACACAAAAATACCCTAAAAACAAGAATTTGAACCGAAAACATCAAAACCAAGAAATATTTGACACTTAACCCTAAATTTATATACTACCTCTAGATTTAACAACCAACCGATGTAAAATGCACCTACGGTGAGGGTTTGGGAGGTCATCCAAGTAATACGGGGATGCCGGAATTGATCTGTGCCAGAAAAAGGATGTTGTTGGAACTCTGGACGAACAAACAAGGGGTCTGTGGATAAATGAGGGGTTGTCAGGTATTCGTTCGAGCCAAAGATGGGGGTTCTCCAGACCTGATGGATGTCGATGAAGAGGGTTTTGAGCTGGGGGTTGTTCTATGGTGGTGCTGAAACAAAAGGGGAGAGGTTCTATGCATGAGGGTTTGGGTGCGTCAGAGGAGGCTAGCCTGGCAGCATCATGGTTTGGTGGTAGCTGGTCTAGTGAGGAGGAGAAATGGAGAGCAGTGGTCAACACCAGGGGAGGATGGAAAGGGGAGGGGCGGACATGAAGCTCATGTAGGTTTAGGATGGGAGAGGGTGTCTGCGCGGGGAAGTGTGTACTGTAATAGAGAGGGAGAAAAAAGAAATAACGATGATGATAAAAACGAATAGAGGTAGAGAAATTGAGAAAAAATAATAATAATAATAAAATAATATAAAATTAAAATTAAAATAATATACAAATAAAATAATATAAAAAAATTAAAATTAATAGAAAAATTTTTAACGTTGAATTAAAACTAAAAATAATAAAACCATAACAAAAAAATGAACAAATTAAAGTATCAACCGAAATAATAATAATAACAACAACCTAATTGAAACACAAACATAAAAAATCATAATATTAATAATAAAACTAAAATATTAAAACCTTTCATAAAATAATTTCATATAATATAGAGTTTAGACAACGCGCACAGATGCATGCATGGTCACACATATAGTCACACACCCATACGAGATCTCAATTTAATTTAATAAAACCCGGTTCAAACCACATCTCAAAAGTGAGACCCCATGATTATTAAATTAAAACTAAGAATTGGTTAGGGTGTGACAATTCTCCCCACCATGACACTTTCTGCACTGAGAATGTCCTAAAAGACTTTACCAAGCCAACATTCGAAGCATGATTGTGAAGTCACTTTAAAAAAAACACAATCGATTGAAGACCCAGCATTCAAAATTACTGTGTCATGAAAATCATAATATCTCAATACCAGAATCACCAAGATGAACAACCAGAAATAAATAATTCACCACATGAAAAACTATAACAAGGAACACCCCAACCCCTAACATAGGGATCACCCGAGCCACTCGAGATGTCCGAGAACACTCTTCAAGTGACCTACTATCAAGGATAACCAATTACCATGGTCGAGGACATGTATAGAAGAAGTAAATGGGTTTACCCACCAAGTGCACTCTGATAATAATGTTTTCCCCAAGTTCTTGTTATGGTGGTCTACCCACAATATTTTTTATTCTCGTCAAACAATAGTTTTCTAATCCAAAACAACCGACAAAACTATAGAACTGATATCACTAGCATGACCCTCAATGTTCCATATGTTAAATAAACATAAGAGATGAAATTGGTGAGGCCCAAAATGTGTATCCCCACCATTTTAATATATCTTAACACCATGGAACACCCGTGGTTATTCCCATTTTACATTGAGTAATACTGATAAAACCCTTCAGTGTGAACCCACCAACACGGGCTGACTTGCATTGATTATTCCTACTATGGACAACATTCCCATTCATGAGATGGTTTGGCTATCAGAAACCCCTAACATAGTGAAAAACTGGACAGGCACAAGCCAAACCCAATAAGACATGAGCATCTATGAAACGAGTATGGTTTAAATCAACAATCTACCACAATAAGGTTCATAGAGCATGCTTTCTCTCTTTACATGAGTATCAATTTTTTGAACCTCTTTAATGACCAAGAGAAAATCCCACAAATTAAGATTGCAACAAGGATACAAGGCCTTCATAAACATCAGAACAAAAATGAATCCTTCAGTGGAAATTCCACAATAAGAAAATTTATTTTGTCCCCATCTAACAATGTGGAATTAAGTTTGACCAAACTCGCACCACGTACGATATGTTTTTAATCTGCGTAAGCTTTATCCAGAGACCTATCATTTGGTCCCTCATGTTTGAAGAATCTAATGCCTTGCAGTCATAAGTTGGCCACATATGACCGGAACATCCTACACTAGGAAAGACACATGCATACTTATCCTTATGTCCCGAGCTGCCACTCTGTCAATATACCCATCGAGAATTACAACGAATAACATAGAGTGCTCAAACTTACCATATAAAAGATAAGAGATTGAGCGGTCTTCCAAATGCACGATGCAAAATTATGGATGGGGTACTCCAAGAATAGGTCCCATTGCTTAACACTCTTCATAGTATGAAGAAACATCACTCACCACTGTATAAATGGGACCAACAACTTGTACGAGTTTTAAACTGATGTTTCCACACTACCTCTATAGATCCTGAAACTAGCTCATCAGAAAGGTGAACACACCTCCTTCTTTGCCTGTTGACTAGTCGAGAACCTATGAGATCAGCCAAATTCCCTCACCTTCTCTTCCTTAGGTGCAACCTCAAGATGAAGGTAGTATTTGGGATCACTCTTGTCAACCTCATTCATAGTGAAACGAGACGATCATCATTTAGTGGTCTAGTCCTGCTCCTCCAAACACACTCTAGTTAACATCCACCCACACAACATTCAGTGTACCTCAGAAACCAAATACACTCCCAAAATCTCAAATCATTCAACAATAATCACTGGACCATAAAATCTAAAATAATTGACACAACCAATCATAACTCAACTCTACAACTCCATTGGGAGTCAGGGATGAGCTAAGAACTGAGTGACATGTTGGAAACCCATGGGACATTTCTAGAGCACATATCCCAAACTACAAACAAAAAAAATTGTTCCAGAAATCCAAAATAAATCACAAAAAAATATCCATATACCAGAAATGAAACCATTTTCAAATTTCAAAAACCATATAATCACAAAAAAACCATTTTAGTGGAAAATCCCTTTTTAGGAAACAATATGAAACCTTAAAATTCAATCACTCTCCACTGATATTCCATGATGCCTTAAAAATAAGAATCATTGTGCCACTCAGGCACCCATTGAAAAGGATAACCAACAATCCATTAATCACTTTCATATTAACATGCGATCACCCCTTGGAATATCACTTGATGAAATAAGGCTCTTCCACTTTCAAAAAGACATTCCCAATATACTGATAATACTTTTTCCAAACCATTTAAAAAATTCATGATATTTTTTTTCAAATGATTCACATTTCCAAAATAACTCAATTAAATTTCAAATACCCCAATACATTATTTTAGAAATTCCACTTAGACAAATAAAACACTGACTTTCTGAAACATGTTTCAAAAGAAAAATACCCCATGAACAGGCAAAACACTCACCAAAATAAGATAAGAGCAAGTACAAAGTTGAATTTCGTTAAAAAACATTCGTTCCTACCCAAAATAAAATCAGGTCATCACATACATTAAAGCACCTAGATGAAGGACTAATGGTCCTGTTTAACCAGGCTACATGGTTTAACAGACCATTCCCTTTGCAATAACTAACCACTAGGAGTGTCTAAACATATTCCACGACATCACATGGGTTGTCTCTCAATGTGAGGTAGCGTGAATCTCTTGTTTACATCTATTGACATCTCCCATCCACATAAAGAAATTCCAAAACATAAATATCATAATACCCATGGCTACTCAAGCATTAGAACGAGTAAGAGTCCACGAAACTATTCTTGAACCTACAACTCGAGTACTAAATAACCTATCTCTGATCTAGATGTCATACCAAATAACATGAAAACCCCATTTGATACCATTTTGTCACAAACCAATTCATGGTCTTTATCTAACATGGCGCTGGTACCAGTCCGCGACATGGCCCGAAGGGCGTTCCCGATCCCCACTGGCTAGCAACTAGTGTTGGGTACCACAATGATGTAGATGGGAATGATTTAGTCCTAAAAATTCATATAAAAAATTCATATAAACTTTGAAATGTAGTTAATTACCTTTAATTGAAAATAGAACGAGGATGCACAATTAAACATACCTCTATGTGACCTCAGGGGCCACCAAAAAACACCAAAACTAGATTACTGTAAGGGATATCCAAAACTAGAACCTAAAACTGAAAAGATAAAGTAGGCGTGAGTAAAGAGAAGCTCAGTAGGAAAGTAAAAATAAAACAATGCCCTATCCAGCTACCATTAATAAGAAATCCAAATCATGCTAGTTTGAAAATAAGGCATTATAAAATACTATTTTTATATCTATTCAAATTCAAATAAAAAGCATTAATTTCCAAGAAAAACATTTCTCTCCCCTTTTAAAAATAGGTTTTGAGCATTCATTAACATTTAAAATTTAAAGGAGACTAATTTAGTATAAAATACAGTTTTCACAAAATAAGGAACACAGATGAAACAACTAAATTGAAAATCTTATTAAAATCACCATGGGATTTCTCTAAGAATCTAGAGTAAGTTTGGGACCTAGGATCTTGATGTCTCGGTGAAACGTGGCATAGAAACCATGATCCTTAGAAAACATGGCCTAGAATGCCAGAACCCTTAGAAAACATGGCTAAGAAGACCACGAGCCTCACTCCTTAATATGTTTATTTAGTGTTTCAATCGTCACACCTGCAGTTATACCAGGTAAAGTCTCTTATATACCACTACCTTACTGGTCCTTGTTCACCCACATAGATACCCAGGTTTCCCATTGTTCCATGTTTCATGTGGGGTGATTTTTTATCATGAAAACATATATGTACACAAAAATTTCATTATCCAAAACTCATTCAACCTCTCAACACTGTTCTCCCTCATTAAGTGCATTCCCCTCTTTCACGACAGACAAATCATAATAACCAACAATAGACACTTATCAAAAATCACATTTTAACTATTTCATTACATTTCTCAAACAACTAGGAATGCCTCAAGAGGGGTTTTTAAATTTTTTAAACCTTTTTCAAAGGAAAAAATTGGATCCATTAATTTACAAAGAACATTATAAATCAGAAAACATTGTTTCTCTACATCTTAAAGATAAAAAAATATTATTAACAATCCATTTGTGAAACCAAGGAACCAGACATTTAAAAACATGGTTGAAATAAATCAAACCATTAAAGAATCAAAAATTACCAATTCACTGCTGATTTATTCCAAAAGACATGCATTTATAAAATATAACTGAAACATGAACATACCTCTTTTTAAAGCCATGAACAAATCTTTATTTATTCAAAAATCAATCTTCACATCACAGAAGATATCAACATAGGAAAAACCACTTTATGGATTTAGCATTTCCAATACAGTTTTTCATAAATAGGGTATTAAATTTTCCTTGCGTGGTCGGGATCATATATCAATATGAAAAACACACATTGGGAACATTATAAATAATTCATTGATAATGAATAACCATTTTTCCAAAACACTTCTTAGCATTCAGGGTGTCTAGCAACAAAATATATATTAAAAAAGGAAACACATTTTAAATCATAAAAATGAACCATTAAATATTAAGGGGTGTCCCACACTATGTATCACTAACAATTTTTACAGTACATATATACTATTTATTTTTGGAAAAACATTTTAATGAACGAAAGAATTTATGGAATTCATGTTGAAGGCATAGGAAAAGGGGACCTACATCAAATCACACAGATTTTGACAAAGGAAACCTGATACCACTTCACCTACATGCATAAAAATTTTTATGTATATGTATATACATAGGTCCTTACTGCCGATGAGTTGAACCTGCATGGAAGGGACTGCTAACTATATATATAATTTACTAATGGAATTAAAGATATAGAAATTTATTAACACATTAGAAATATCACATTAGAGGATTACTTCAATAACACACTCAATCTATCCTTTATAAAACCAAGCGCACCATGACGTAACACCAAAACTCATGTTCAAAATTTTATATAAATAAAACACAACATCTCAACATGGATATGCACTAAAAATTGAATACATATTTCACCAACTTCTACTAACATGTCAAAAGTATATAAAATCTCAAACCTAAACAAATTCAATGCACATATACTAATAAATAAATAGGATTAATTAATTATACACTCAAAAGAATTCATCATGTAATGATTATACGTGGGGTCACCTAAAACGGTGTAGATTAACTTTTCAAATTTGTGTGAAACTCCTGGAGCATGCCAAACACACCACAATCAAACAAAAAAGTACCCTAAAACCAGAAGTTTAACCAAATACATCAAAACCAAGCCAATTTTGACACTAAACCCTATCTTGATATTCTAGAAACATATGAAACAAACAACTAAATTAATTTTCACATACAATGAGGGTGCGGGAGGTTGGCCGAGTAATATGGGGGTGATAGAATTGAGCCATTCTAGAAAAATGATGTTGTCAGAACTCCATCCTGAAAAACCAGTGGTGTGCGGCTAAAGGAGGGGGTGCACCGGACCTGCTGGACGCTGGTGAGGAGGATTCTGATTATGGGGGGATGTGTAGTGGTGCCGAACCAGAAGAGGAGATGTGTTGTGTGCATGGGATTCAGTGCGTCAGAGGAGGCTGGTCGTGTAGTGGCATGGTCCGGTGGTAGCAGGTCTTGCGAGGAAGAGCATAGAGGAGGGGTGGTCCACATTAGGGGATGAAGACAGGGGGAGGGAGGGGGGGGGGGGGGCTTGCAACTCGGGAAGGGTTAGGAGGGGAGAGGGGGTCTGCATGGGGATTGTCGAAGCACAAGATATTTTGTGATGAAAAAGAGAAAAAAAAAGTAAAGAGGGAAAGAAATAAAGAAAATTTAATAAAAAAAGAATAAAAAAATACATATAAAATAATACAACGAAATTATAATTAATAGAATAAAATTTTAATGATATATTACAACTAAAAATATTCAATCCAAAATTAATAAAAAACTACAATGTTAAAGTATCGACAAAAACAATAATAATAGCAACCTATTTGAATCACCTAATTAAATAATAATAATAATATTTATAATACAACTAAAATAATAAAACCATTAAAACATTATTGCATTGATTATTGAGTCCGGACTCCACAAAAAGATTATTTCATGGTCACTTGTATAGTCCCACACCAATATAAGATCCCAGTTTATTTAAAAAAATAGCTGGATCAAACTGTATCTCAAAAGTGAGACCCCAAGATATTTAAATTAAAACTATTCGTCAGTCGGGGTGTGAAAAAATATTTATAAAGAAATTTATAAATTAACTTCACATATTAAAAATATAATATAATTTTTTGTTATGTTTTAAATATTTTTAATTATTTTTTTGTGAATCAATAAATTTATTATTGTCAAAATAGACACTATTGATTATATATAAATATATTGATTATTAAATTATTTAAAAACAATAATTTTTTGTAAAAAATATGTAGTAATTATTATATGGTATAAAATGGTATTTTTTATTTATTAATGATCTAAATAACATCATGTAATAAAATAATTCACCACTTTTATATTGATTTATTTGATACCCTAATAAAATAATTAATAAAATAAATAAGTGAAAATTAAAAAAATAATGTTCCAATTTAAATAAATTCATGTAAAAATAATTATCAGTTGAATATATTGAATCCATATATAATATCATCTTCAAATTTTGGCCAATATTCACGTTTTTGGATGGGGATTTATTTTATTATAATGTAATTAATTTGGAGATCCCAAAAGGTCCCCACACCCAATTCTAAAAGTGAACTTCCTCCTTCTCATGTTATGTTTTTTTTGAGCCTTCAAGTGTAGACATAAAAAACCATTTCCCTTATAATAATGCCTATTTTTAACCTATTGGTTTTGGACTTCTTCAGATAGAATCTATTGTGCTCCAATGGGATATTTAGAAAAAGCACATCGATGAAGTGGTAATCTACCCTACTGATTCATTTAAACTACATTCTTATTTTATATCATCTTCCTGAGTTGTTTCATTATAATGTAACAATACTTTTATACCATATATGCTAAGAATTAATTATAATTATGAAACATTCATATTCATTCTTCTATCAATCTTATGAAAAACAAAATCAACAGCCATTAGTACATATGGCTTTACATCAGCACGTTATGGCATAATTTGTTTTTTATCCACCACCATAAGTTAATGTGTATAACTATGTAAATAATATATATATATGATTATTAAAATGTGTTATAAATTATGAATTATTACAAACTATCCAATTCAAAACCATTCAAAAAAAATAGTAATGATATCATCAGTAGTGAGTACGTACGACCTACCATTTCCATAATGTGATGTTATTAATTTTACATGACAATAATAAAAAATTGAATATATAAATGTAAAAAATGAAGAAATATGTTATATAATATGTTAATATCAATTTTTAAAATTATAACTACGAACTAATAAGGAGAACCATAATTTATTTTATAGAACATGAATAAGAGCATTGAGATTATAATATACAAATAATGAGTAACAATGAAATTTTATTAACAGACCGATGATAATATAATAATTTATGATATCATAAAAATTAAAATGATTTGGAAATAATTCAACGAAATTATTTAAATAATTATACATGAGGATAAGATACATACAAAGTAAATTAGACCTATGGCAAGGAATACTTTCACAATCTCATTATTATTCGAGATTGAATATATGGAATTCTTTACTGGGGTATATTTGTCGTCAAAGTCCATTATTCAAAAAAAATATTTAATATTATTTATATTCTTATAAAATTTTATTAATTATAGTCTAACCACTTGTTAATTTTTCCTAAATGGTTTGAAATGAAAAATTTTCCATTTTTTATGAGGTACATCTTTACATTTCCATTAAAAGTAAGAGAATAATGTTTTTTTGAACTTATATGGAATCAAAATATTCTTATGCCATAAAAATTACTTATTGAAATTAATATTACATTAAAATTTTCAATTATATTTTCATTTAAATTATTTTTTAAAAAAATTGTATTATATTTGGGGAGAATATAAAATTTTGAAAGATGAAAAGGTATTTCCTTCATGATTTAATTTCTAGGGTTTTATCCAAATTATTTTCCATATAAGATGTGATTAATTAAAAATGGTTATATTTCAATACATACTATTAGTTTTATTTTCTTGTGATTATGATGGAAATATTTTTATGATGTTAATTTATCATATATTTAATATGATGGAATGATGTTCAAGAAACACATTTTTTCCTTGGGTTTTGTATTGTAAAATATAATATGATTTTGTGGGACATGTAAGAATAATTTAATAATGAGATGGTTTAGACCAATATGTAAATATAATGATTTGGGTAATGATTTATATCTTATTATAAAGATATGAATAGAAAATAAAGTAAATTCAGCTCTGTAATATGGGGATAGAATGTTTAGTGAACTCGATTGAGTAATGGACATTATCTTCTGTAATGTTCTTGGAAATAATCATTTACTAATATGAAATTATTTTCTAATTTTATGTGTATGCCAGAATTTTTTTTTAAAAGTTATGGATTATGTTTATGTTTTATGATTGACCTCATGACATGAAATCGTTATCTTTTAAATGTAGGTTACGATTATCAAATTTTATGTTTTTATGTGCTATGATTACGATTTGATTGATATATAAATTTTTGATCCTTATTGAGAATTTTAGCTCTCTCTTTTTTATGTTTCTTTTCTCATAGTCATACATAAGGGTATTAAGTATGAAATTTCAAAAAAGAGTATAGTAGATAAGAAATAAGAGAGAGAGAGAGTAATAATTTTTTATGAACTAGTTGTTTACGATTCACAATTTCAAAAGACATAATACCTATGTAGTCCTATTATGGATTTATTATAATTTATAATGAATAGTTTTCAATTATGTAGTAATATCAAGGTATGTATTTAATGGGTAATTTTACACCATCTGGATCATTGACATGACTAATATTTATCTCAGCCAGTGTATGATGTGTTGACATTTTTTCTATGTGCCACCATCTCATTTGCAAACACCCGACTATTCACTTCATTTAATATGATTCTTGGATTCTATATGGTGATTTTGAGTTTACCGTAGATATTAGTTGGGCTCAAATGAGATTCATTAATTTTGAGGACCTATGTTTTCTTGATCAAATACTCCCCACTTTATGTGATAAGTCCCATCAACATAAAGGGTTTTTTCATGATTCAAAATCATAACCGGTTACGTGATTATATGAAGGTTCATAGAAAAAATATTGAGGTACCATAGATTAAATGATTTTTATTTTTGTTTTAAAATGAATTTTCCATCTCTAACTGACGTTTTTGAATGAGATATTCTCAATGAATCAGGACCTAGGATATCTACCTTCTGTTACATGAAGTATATGTAGAACATCTATAGAAAAGATGTTGAGATGACGTGAGTGAAATAATATTTCTGTCAAAGAATTTCATGAAAATATGGAATGGATATTCCAATATAGGATGATTGGGAATTGAGAATTTGATCATCCTAAGGAAGATTCTAAAAGAATTGATAGAACATTAGTATCATGAAATAATAAAAAAATTTAATGCTTGTGAAATTATGGATAAATATTGGATCTCAAATTATAGAACATATTGTGTGGATCACCATAGGATGAGTGGTGAAGGAAACATCTACATAATCATGTCCAATATAAATAGGATCATGTATACTCTATATCAGTGAATTCGTTGTAGAATGAGAGAGTAGATTGAGTCTGAATACTATTTTCAATAGTTCTTATGTGTTATTTGGTTCCACATTGGTTGATAGAAGTGTAACACAACTATTTGGATGAAAAATCATCAACCAATTAGGTCAGGTGTTTTTTTCATTGTTTCACCTACTATTACTATAATTGATATGTTTCATGGAGGGGAGACTATTAGGACACGTGCTTTTGAACTCATATAAATTTTTAAGGGAATATACATTTTATCATTAGTTGATAGAAGAAAATTTTTCTTTATCATTAGTATGTAATAAGAAACAATTATAAATTAAAAGTGTTGTATTTTTATGAGTTCTAAATCCTGATATGTGTCTTGGGTGTTTGTATTAGTTTTGGAGTATTGGACCTTAAAAAATAATTTTCTAGTATATAGGTCAATGGTGCACAATTGGAGCATGATTATGGATAAATGAGCAGCAAAATTGTTTTTCATTTTTGTAATATAGACATATATTGTTGGAATAATATTTCCTCAAGATAAATTTTTGCATCTTAATTTACGATATAAGATGGTGTATCACCATTTTTCGAAACCATGAAAGATGAGGAATACATAAATTCTAGAATGTATATAGAAAACTAAAAATGTGAGTAATAATTTAGTTCATGGTATTAAAACCATTCACATATAACACACCCACTATTCCACATATAATGTTGTGCCCTGTGGTAGTCACATGGTCAGCTTCATCATGCATAAAAACTGTGCTACTCATTAATGGGATAAAAATTATAGTGTATTTCAATCATGAATATTTCTTTCTTTTCCACAATAATCATTCATCTCCCCATTGAAACCCTACCACAATTTTCTTATTCATTTTTTTAAAATGTTGTGATATTTTTTATCATGTTTCTGAATCATGTTCTATATGATGAATTTAAAATCCATCAATTACAATGTTATTAAAATTAATTCATTTTCTAATTTATCTAAATATATATTGTGATGTCCTCAAACAATAAATGATTCCATATTTTCTGGAAGATTTTCTATTTTTTCATTTTATATTAAATCATCTTGAATTACAGAATGATTTTTTCTTAGTAGAAAATTCTAAATAAGAGGTAGGTGGTATATGGGTTTCCTTGAAATCATGGTGTTTTATATATTACAAAAAAAATCCACTCAGAGTATAATTTTGGTGTTTCTTGTTAAATATTAATTAATTTTATTATATAAAAATAAAAAATTTAAAAACAAATTTTTATTCATTGGACAAGTAATGGTTTTCAAAAAAATAAATTTGACCACCCTTCCAAATGGTGTGTTCCTCTTACCCCAATAAATAAAATTTTGTTTATTAAAACAACTTATTAGGGTGTTATAACTAATATATTGGTAATAAGGTAATAGAATGGAATTAACTAATAGTTAAAATGGTGTGAAACATCAATATATTATACCATCGTGACCACTTAATATTCTAAGGTGTTTGGGATAAACACTAAATTTATATATCATTTAATTAAATATATGGTGAATGGAAATACCATATCATTTTACTGTTAAGTTACTTTGAATTTATTTCATGGGATAAATGAATTATCATGATGATTTATGTATGATATGCATGACATCATTGAATAACATGTAACGTTTTCACGTATGGTGTTAAATTTTTTTAATATTTCACTATGAATTGTTACATTTAATTAATGCTATACATATATTAATAGTGCAATGAGGATGAAATTGTCTTTCACATGCCCATCATGTTACCCAAAAATAAAATTTCCAAAATATTATACTTCAGTTTTAATTTTGAAATTCTATGTACATAAAGAAATTAATATAATTATATCGAGTTATTTTCTTATTTGACACGTTATCATTCATAATAATAGCTTATGAAGTAAACTAATTGATTTTTTAGATGACTATCTAGTTATTCTAAAATAATTAATGAACACACTAAATTTATAATGTGCCATTTAAATATTTATCAAAATATTATTATAGTAATGGAAAATTTTAATCCGAACATGGATTATATAAGGAATTCATTGGCCACTATAATGATGTCTTTCTATTTCATTAAGAAGGATAAGAAGTGATACACCCACCGTGGATCACAGTCATTCCCTATTTAAGGATGCCCAAGATTGTGTCGCATGATCCCTTATCCATATTTTAATATTATATATTAATTTATAAAATCATTGGCATCACCATGTTATCCCTGGATTTGTGACTGCATGGATTACCGACTTGGGCTCTGAATCCTTCTTCTCCTAATATTATATTGGAAATATTCTATTGAGATGTTGAAAAAATTACTAGTGTAATGACGTTTTTGTTCCAATTAAATAGAATATTCCCCATAAATCTAGGTTATATGTTAATCTTTTGTGAGAAAATGGTTATTATATGGTTACGAATTCATTGTTTTCACCATGGATCTCATATGATTATCATTATTATTTATGTTACAATAATATTCATTTCCGGGAAAACTTTCAGATAATAACTGATCACTACCAAATATATGAAACCCTCATGTAGATTCCTTAGAAATTAACCTTGGATATAAAGTAGTGTATATAGATTTATGAATATGATTATCTTAGGGAATAGTATATAAATAAAAAATTGTATATATGAATAGATATTCTTTCTTATCCCAAAGTAGTTATGGTTGTCCAATTGTCCTTGGGTAACATTATATTAAAATGATAATGTTTATTTATTTTTTGAATCAATTATTGTTAAACGATCACACATGTTTTTTCTATGAATATGACATATAATATTAAACACTATTTTTGGTGGCCTAATGAGTATATCACACACCCTTTTTTTCATCCATTACATAGGGGTACCTGAATAGTCCACATGGTGGTTCTATTATAATCGGGATTCATCTTAAATGATTTAATTATTATATATTGGAGTTATGAGTACATAAATTACCGATAACATAATGTACTCCTGGTGTTACCCATTGGCATAATTTCACTTTTTTATACATGTACTACAATGTATGGTACCACAATATTTATTGGTACACTTATCGAATATACAGACTCATATAGACATACATCCATGGTAGTAATTATTAGAATTGTAAATTTTACTAATTTGGATATCTTATTCTACTTTTTTTTTATATTTAATGTTTCAACTATTTATTATCTCTCACACTGATAACTAACCCAGATCCTAGGGTTATAATCTCGCCAACGTACCACTATTGGACCCTAATTTTTAGTCAAAATACTCTAATATAAGGGGAACTGTGCTTAAGGTGATATGCCTAACTAAATCATTGATCCATTTTAATATATCATTGTGAGGTCATTACAAATATGATGGAATATAATATATAATTATTCACTAAGATGTGATAAAAAAAGTTTTCAATTGGAAATGTTTTCTAATGATTAAAATATTTTTACATGAAAAGAACATAAAATTGATTCCAATGACCTAAATTGGAAGTTCTATAATATCATTTTTCTACATTTTTATTAGAAAAAACATTAAAAATATTAAAATTGTAAATTTATTAAAATAAATTGTTTTTTTAGAAAAAATTTGTTTTTTGAGTATATATAGAAAATTACAATTTCCATAAAAGTCCAAAAAGTACACCATAATATAATATTTATATGTTGATTTTGAAATTTAATTTATTATTATGAATGAAAAATAATAAATGATTAAAATATTTTTTTTAACATAACGAAGACAAATGTGATGAAACCATTTTACAGAAAACATTTCTTCATATTTAAAATGAATTTTATCTTTATTAATAATCCATGGGTACCTATGGAATAAGTGTATGACTTATATTTTGGATAATATTGTTTTTATTATTTAATTGCATGATCATAATGGATTGGTTATTGTGGTCACATCTGAATTATAATATATTAATATATTGGTGTGTTTTATTTGAAATTTAGGTTGCATATATCTTATTATATTAAAACATTAAATTTATTTTAAATTAAATATAATGAGATTTCATAGGTTTATACCTTTTTTATTAAAATGGTTATAAATATTTTTAATCACATATTATATTTATTTTAGTTCTAAATTCCCTTATTCAATTTGGTGAAGATAATATATTATATATTTTGAAATAGGTGAGTATAAGATGCTAATGAATAAATGTAATTTATAGTATGTAAATAATATGAGTTTTATTTTAATTTATTTATATCATATACTTCATCCCTGAGACAATTCTCTCTTTCATTGATTACACACATGTGGGGGGGTGTGGATATCGAATAAACTCCAAATTGATATTTTGAAGGACATATTTTTTTATTATTTTTATAATTGCTATTTCATTATAAATCAGAGAATTTTGTATTCACTTGACCCTATAAGCCCCGAGCTAGGGCATTATTTTATTACATTGTCATGTTTATACAGAAAATAATACGAATGGTATGTTAAATTTGCCATTATTTTAAATCCATATTAAAAACATGATATCCATCAAACATTGGGAAATAAAAAAACATGATACATGAAAATAAAATAAAATACTTTTCTTTGAATGCTTAATTTACTATTTTTTCTTAATAACATGGGTAAATTAAACATAATAAGGGTGAGCTCAAATTCTTTTTATGGGTAAGTAAAAGAGAAGCAATAATAAATCATTAGAATCAATTTAACATGTAATGGTAAATAACTAGTAACCCATTTCATATAAATAAGTAGATACAGAATATTCAATATGAAAAGATAATAAACCGAAACTCAATACATTTAATCAATGAAATTAAAATTAAATGTATTTATATATATATATATATATATATATTTAAACAAAATCTCATGGATTAATAGTAAATGAAATATCTATGAATAAAATGATTACTTATTTTATGTCAACTACAATGTACATGAGGACATATACTATCATGATCCGTCCTCCAGATTGTTTCAATCTACATGCATAAACCAGTTTGATTTTTCCATCCTTATCATCTCATGATAACATGTTGATGCACTGAGAAGATAAATAAAGCCTCATATCAATAATTCCATTGATTTTAAATTTATTATTCATATCAAATAATGAATTTTTTCAATATACAATACTCTTTAACAAATATCCTTATTAAATAAAAGATATAGATCTATAAATAATTCCATAGTTAATCCAATTTCATTCAATGTACGCATTATATGTTAAATGATATACAGCTTTGGAAACAATAATGTCCATTGTATAAAAATATGAAAATTTTAGGAAATTTATAATGAAATTTTTCTACTGTATGAGATGATATTTCAATGTTTATCATTATGAAAATTGTTGAGGAGAATAATCTTTAAATATCCCAAATTTTACCATACAACTTAAAAAATATGAATCAAAATCACTAGAATTTATGAAATTAAATGAAATTAATAACATGATTATAAAATGGGTATTCATTATATAACATGAAAAATTCATTATAAAAACCAAATAAAAGTGTATTGGTGCATAATAACAAATAAGTCTCAATGGAATGTAATTCGGTATGAAATCCCCTCACATTATTTTTCCTTTTTGTTGTGTGGTATTTATACATTAGTATTTTTGTTGAAAACATGTAACCAACTAACATTTTAATTATACACTTATTTATAATAACATATATTAATTTATTATAATATATTTTTCACTTGTTTGTTAATAAACATTTGTTAATTTCGCTATTTTACCGTTTAATTGGTTTATTTTTTGAGTAAGTTTAAACTTTTTGTTTATTGTAATAATTAATAAAATCATCATTCAATAATATAAATAATAAAAACCATGAAATAATAATCATATATTATTATTATATATGTATTTATAATAATAAAATATAATTTTTCATTAAAAATTATGTGCACATTTTATGGAGACTGTAGGTCATACGTATGCATGAACAATACTTTCATTTCAATGTAGAATTAAAAGAATTATAATTAAATGATAAAAATTTATATTATAAATAAATTAGCATATCAATATTATATATGTCAAATAGTTTTATTAAAAAATACTTTATTTTTTCCACGTAAGGAAATAATGAATCATATATCTTTGAGGGGTGATAGTCCACCCCTCCTCAATCGAAATTATCACATATTCATAAGATTAAAATAATAACAGAATTTTCTAATTGAAAATTTTAGATTAATAAATACATTATAAATATCATATATATAACATATTAATATATTTTCCATTATAATTTCCACCATGAAATGTGGTAATGGAAAAATGATGATTCATTATTTCGTGAGAGAGTATTTCACCATTCATAGAAATTGTAAATTTGGTAAAAAATGGATGGATTTGTTTGTAAGTGTAGGTTAGACCCATAGAATAAAAATATGTTATAATATTTAGGAACCTTTTTTTACATGAACATGGATTAGGGATAGTTTATTAAGTAGATAATTTAAATAATACAATACATCTGTAGAGAAGTTGTTAACTTTTAATCAAGAAACTACTTTTGGTATTTACCAAAATGTTTCCTCAGAAATCATTCTACATAATGGGAAGATTCAATGTGAGGGGAGTGATGTTTTGAACATCTATTGATTGATATTTTCTGAGCATTTTTTGTGTGAGTGGTGTGAGGAAAGGGGATTTGTGGTGGCAATTTATAAGGGAAGAAAAGGACACACATGCTATTTTTTAATAGATATTATTTGTAACTACATTTTTATCAAATAAAGTCTTAAAAATAATCCAATATAAAAAATTTAATGATAATGGACTAATTAGGGATGTAAAATTGATTTTGGGAATGTGGATAGCACTTTTCGTCCTTTAATTTACAGGATTGGTCATTTACTATGATTACATTTACATTAATAATTATAAATAATGTAAATTCCAATCACTAATATTTTTCATGAAAATATAATATGTTCTTATTATAAATTATAAAATATTAATAATCCAAATATACACTCAATTATTCAATATTCCAATCTTCAGACTGGTACAAATTAATTGAAATTTATTCTACTGGATATGACTACATTGTGGGGGTTTAAGGTAAAAATGTTCAAAAGTTTGCTATATTTTTGTTATCAATATCAATGTAATATTAATATTAATTTAAATAATTGTATTTATTGGTAATAATATAATGTAATTAAATAGTAAAACTAATCATAAATATAATTTATTATTTTAAATAGAATATATTAAAAGTAGTTTCAAACTCATATTGTGTATTTTAAACTATTGATTATAAAATGATATGTTTGAGAAAAATAGAAAACATACACAATAAACTATTTTTTATATTTCAATTTCAAATATTTTTTTTATTCCAAATATTAAACAAATTATAGAAACAATATATAAATTTAAAATGTGTTCTTCATTATTTTTTACAATGTTTATATTTTGATTGGTAATACTTTTATAATTATAATGTTTTATGAATTTTTTGACCATGTTAGGATGATCTGACATTTCATCTCCCACATTAGAGTATCAATAAATTTCCTTAAATGAATTGTTTTGTCTCCATGATATAATTGTAATCCTTATTTATATGTCCAATTTTTTTATCTTCTCAGCCATGAGTGAGATAATTATCACTTATATCATCATTTAACATATTCCTTGTGGTTATTTTATTTATTACGCATTAGGTGTATAATTTACTAGTAAAATCCCATGGATTATATTTACTACTTATTTAATAGAAAAAATAAATAATAAGAGACTTTAAATAATGAAAAAGTTTTAAAATTATGGAAACATATTGGTAATAGATTCATTTTTATTCATACTAGTAAATTAAAAATAATTTGAATACCATCGCATTCATTAATTTTAATCTTCATTCACTCATTAATTTGTTAGTCCATGAAATTAAAATATTTAATGAGAAGTTATACGTGTGGAAATTTTAGTAAACTCATAATGATATTATCATTAATATAAACCTTTTAGTTATTTTTTCATATGACCCGAATTTAATTTTCTATCACATGTCTACTATTTCCACAATTTTAACAGATTTTATTAATCTATCTATAAAATTTTAAAAAAAGGATACCATATAGTTCATTGAATAATATTAATTATAGTCTAAACATTTATACAAATTTTGATGTTAAAAAAAGTTTCTATTGAGAAAACTATAGGTTTGTTGATAATATTTTTATTAAAATGTCAATACATTAAAAAAATATTAATATATAGAAATTTTATAAATATAAAAACCTATCATTTTATAGAAAAACATGATGATATCATTTGATATAAAATACAGTGTAAAGATAATATGTCATTATGGTTGGGGGTGGGGGTGAGTTTTCATTATTTAAATTTAAAATTATGCTATTAAATATAATCTATTTTTCTTTAATATTTTGATTAATGAATTAAATAATCCCTAAACCGTTAATGTATTATAAATAATTTTTATAAAATTTTTAAAGTGAATTTTCATAATTGTTATGGAATGTTGTTCCCGAATGGAACCCAATATATCCCAACCACAATAAGGATTTAGAGGGTTATATTTTAACATTATATTTAATTTAAAATGTGGTAAAAAATAATAATTGAATAAATTTATTTATTTAAAATATAAAGTAAAAGAAGACTACAACATCAAAAAAATTAAGTTAAATTTTGTTTTTATGTTAAAATTAAAATTCTCTTTTTCAATTTATATTGTTTTGAGAAAACATTATAAGGAATCATATAGTAATGATATAATTGTCTAAGTAATATTAGTGTTACATTTTGGATGAAAAAAGGAGACCAACTAGTTAGTGAGAAGCACTAGATGATCCATGTCTTTCTATGTGGAATATAATATTCAGAATATCTCATCCAAATGTAGTTGTCCATGTCATAATTATAAAATTATTACATTAAAAATATGATGAATAAATTATAGTGTTCAGCCATACTAAGGATACCTGATGGGAATTCTATTACTGTAGAAATTGATAGTTTTAAATAATCTATTTTTATGTAAATCCTCAGAAAAATATGCCCAGATTATGGCTAAAACCACATAATGATAACTCCTTTGGGTATTTTGGATTCCACTTAATCTCTAACTATTTGAGAGAGATTCATATTCACCCACTCACACCCTTAGGTGTAATATATATAAATTCCAATATGAATTTTCATTTCAAATGTGGATTAGATCATAGGTTCAAACCCATGTTGGATATATCTATTAATCTACATTCAAAAATAATGAAGGCCTCTTGAATTATTATTAACTTTGTGTTGTGTCACATGAATTTGTGTCCCCTCACTGATTGATTTGATATGTTACATTACTGAAAAATTTATATTTCTAAATTATATGTTTATTTCTTCCCATTAAATTATATCTTCCTTGATTCCACATTATAGAGAAATTAATTTGATAGATTGTCTATGGATATATTGAATGTTAGAATGCATATGTTATTCGGGTTTCATCAATGGATGGATCCTATAAATTTCCATCTATATGAAAAATGTTGGATATCCTTAAAATAATTGGCTCTACTGTTGAGTGATTTATTAAACATGGCTTATATATATATTTTTATTATAGGGATTATATCAAAATATTTTTTTTAATTTTGTGGGTGGTCCTTGAGAAATATTATCGGAAAATATTCTATATTTATTTCTATATGGATTGGTTTTTTGTCATTTAAAAGCTTCTAGGTAATTTTATATTGTTTTCAAATCATTTCAATGTTTCGCATACCATGTTTATTAGTTCATGGATTGTGAAGTATTGATTTAAATATATTATTCCATCATATTAAATTCATTACTTTTGGATTTGGGATTAATAAGTGAAACCTCTATTACACTGATATGTTATATAGATTGTCCAAACTAACATAGCTACCCATATATATGGGTTTCTTAAAAAACATGACTCAAATGTTCAATCATTGGATAAATAATTTATATGATGAGATATTTTAATGTTAGTATACTCTATGATTGAAATATAATCTGTGATTTGAATAGGGTTAGTTTTATTTTATGATTTATTGATGGGGTGCGTCAATGAATATTTATAGACATCCATTTATTTTTGATTTAAACATGTGTATGCCAACTGATGACATAATGTATCCACTACTTATGGGTGTGTAATAACCTTTAGATAAGGAAATGAACTATTCAATATGACCATCATCTACAATGGAATCTATATAGGAATGAAAAGTGATCATTTAAAATATTTTATTGAATGGATTCATAGTATATGATTGATTATATGATTTTATGAGAAATTAGCTTTCTGTAAGGTAATAAATATTTTTATACATTTTAATGTATTTCATGGAATAATTGGTGGGATATTAATGGGTTTATACTCATGCTCTATATAGTATTCTCAATGATTGTGTATAATTTTTTATCATGGACCCAGTTAATATAAAGGGCATGGTGCTCGGTATCTAGCGATATTGGTGGTCAAAATGAACAAATATAATGATCTTTTAATAATATATACCCTAAAACATTTTTATATTTATTTTTAGTGTCTAAACATGTTGAAATACCACATTAAGAGACTATTTTTTATATCAATTGATAAACTATCCTTGATATATTATATCACATTTTTATGTTATCTTATGTCATGTTGTTTAGTTGTTTTCTATATATGTTATTTTAATCTGATGTATAAAAATAATTTTCATTGTTATTGAATCCCAATGGAATCTTTTTTCACCTCAACTAGTCAATATCATCATGTTTATAAAGAGTTGATAATGAAAATATCTAGCACTTTTCCTTGAACATAATATCTAGAATGGGTGATCCATATAACTATTGATTTAACTTTTACTCAGAACATAAGACACATATCATACTAATTTTGTTCCCATAATGATGTATTTAATTATGTCACATGCTTTATTTTCAAAAACAATTTAGTAATCACTGACCTCTCTATTGATGTAATTATATAATATGAGAGATGCAAATAGAGGGAGATACAGTTTATAAGATGGAGATAAATTATGAAATTAGAAACATAGATAGAGAAAATTGAAATGTATTGATTGGATTAAAGTATGATTTTCATTTTGATATTTTGAAATTCTTTATAGATATCATAAAATAATGTGTTGTTGATCAATCAAGAATCATAATATTTATTGATATTTACATACAATTTTTTTAATTAGATCTAACCCACCCCTTATATCAATTTATCCACTTCAAAGGAGATAGGGGTCCAATACATTGAACTACGAGTGTAATTAGTTGGAGTGAATGTTTTGATGAATTTGTTTAATTATTATTTAAATAATTTTATTGAGTTGACAATGCACCATATTTGATTCTAATTTAAATTTATGCCTTAATTTAATATTAATTTTCTACTATAAACTCTACTAGATATCTTATGGTCCACTAATATGTTATTTTATTCAATCTAATGAAATTAACCAAACAGTTTAATTTATCCATATAGCCCATGATAATCCAATATATATTGAGGTCTGGTCAATTATCAATATCATCCATGTTTAACCATACCGTATAGCTGGTGAAACAAGGTAGTTATAAATTTTGAAATTATTCTTATATAACCACTAGGAGCCCATTCATTGATAATCATTCCACATGAAAATGAAAAAATATTATAAAAAATGAAAAAAATAATTTTTGTAAGTAAATAAAAAGGATATTATTATAAAATCACACGAGTGTTTTAAAACATGATTTAATGATGGTGTATGATTATATATATATGGATTCATCCAGAAATAATGGTTAGAGTGAATAATTTTTTCCTTATATAATTCCAATTAATAGAATAACTAGTAGTTACCTGTGCATTCTCACGGTGATGTAACCCAATTCATATATTATGCCTACACACAACTATATGATTCAATGCTTATATTTAAGAGTACAATATTATATTTCAATGTTAATAATGAACATTAATCTTTAATATATTGAAATCAAAAAATAGTGAAAAATATTATTAGAATACAATATGAAACATGAACATTGAAACACAAAATATAAATATGAGACTTAGTTTTCACAGCAGTAGAACATTATAGTACGTATAGACAGATGAATGTCAATGTAAAAACAAATTGTGATAAATCTAATAAAACCACCACATTTTTATTATATTTCTATGTGAAGATATGATATATATAAGCTTATATACATGTTACAAAATGTGATTCATATTTGTTGAAAACAAAATATGTAATATATCATAAGGAAATAGGTTAATCAAACTACCTTATGACAGTAAATATCAAAAAACACACTGTATTACATAACATAATGAATCCTTCATACAATTTTTTTACATTTCCATGAAATAAAATCTATAACAAGTGGATGTGTGAAATTTAAGCCAGGTCCAAAACTTCCTCAAATAGAAAGAACACTGCACCATGAGCATTTTTTCTTTTTAATGAACACTGCACCAGGTCCAGAATTTTTAATAGTAAAGGACACTCCAACCAGAAAAGGTGACGAAAAATCAGAAACTATAAACATTTATATTATAACAAACCATTATGAAATGGTCTGTAAATTATTAAAGTCTAAATGATAACTGCAAATGGGAACCACATAGGTACCGCTAACTGTCTGGATAAATAGTGAATCTCATTGTAACATAACATGTAAATAAATAATAATACATATTTCATATTTATTAATATTTTTAATTAAATATTAATTTTACTTTAAAGGGGTTTCTATGTTCGATAGCGTACCCGATATGCAACAACAACTTTTTTTTAAATCTTATGTTGCACACTAATAATATAATATTATTATTTTAAATTGTAGTTAACTCCTCACAATTGTATTGGAAGAAATGAATAAAATAAACTAAAATATGATTATACATGTTTGTTAAATGCATTGACAATTATCCAATAAATGTTAGAGGCTCAAAAGAAAAATCAATCAAATTTTAAGCATAATTTACATTAAAAGCTTGATTTACCGCCTTTTAATTGAAAAACCTCTTTAAATATAGTTTTGGACACTTTAATACATTCTAATTGACCAAATGAAATCCTTCATTAGAATGGGGACATCAAAATTTACTTTGTTTAAATTTTTTGGATTTTTCTGATAATGATCATTTTTAATGAATATTGAAAATATTGTATTTTAATTCAAAGTACCTTTTTATATCATTTATTTATATGGTTATATTATCTTACTAATTGTTTTTAAAATTTAATTTGAATACATTTTTACCATTTAATCCAGTTTTTTTCATTAGAATTAATTTCACTTGGAAATTGGACATAAACAAGTGTCAATCTTTTGATAGTCATTGTTTATTAAAAACACGCTATTTGTTCTAACAAAAGGAATTAATGTTAAAATTAATTAATGAAAATTATATGTTTTGAATTTGGAAATATAGACATAATTTTTTAATTCAAAATATGAAATACAGATTAGGATGAATTTTTGGTATTTTTCTGAAAAACTTTAATTTTTGATGATTACTGTAACCACTTAGTAGTAGTGAAAAGATAGAATTTTTCATTTAAATGAAATTTTACCACTTTTGGGAATTATATTTCAAAAATCCAACATACATGGTTGTTAATAGTATGTAATACGTGGTTCAATAAGATGAAAATATTTTTTTGTGAATAGTAACTTTTGAATTTTATTTACCACTGTTAAAGGTAAACAGGGTAATTCAAGATAAAAAGAATATTATAATAATTCAAAATTACCATAACACATGTCCAAACATTATTGGTTGAGTCATTAACGACCATGGGCATATTTGTGACAATTTTGGGACCCCTTTGAGCCACATGAGAGTGATAATGACAATTTATATTAATTAATTTAAAGTAAAGGCAAAAATGACAAAAACACATATTTTATTGTAAATTAATTTTTAAAAGAGGTTATATAAATTCTTTTTAAACTATAAATATCAATCGGAAATCTAAAATAATTTCCTACATCATGGTATTTTTTTTATTTTTTATTCAATAAATTTATTAAATTATTCACGACAAAATAATGATGAAGTGTTTACCTCATTAATAAATCATTTCAACAAATAAATTTATAAATATGAAAATAACATCGAAAACTTGTCCAATTTTTATTAGAGTATTTTATTTCAACCATGAGTGATCGTAACTTCAACTCTGATTATTTTTGGACCATTTTAATCTGAATATCATTATATAATTAAATAATAGTTTCACACATTCCAAAAGAGCCCATCCTCCCCCTTATAAAAGGAGACCACATCTAACCAATTTCTCACACCTCTAAAGCCTTTTGGCTCGTCAAAACTCAATCCAGTTAAGCTCATTACATACCAATCCCCCACCTATAAACCTTAAATTAGGAATAAGGCACTTTAATAAGTCATTTGGTTCAATCCAATGTCAGTTACCCAAATTAAAGGTAATAGTTTCTCTTAAATTGCTTTCTTTTATTTTACTTCTCCAACCCCTAAACTCTTTTTAATACATTCTGTTGTAACAAAACCTGTATCCTCAATATACTATTATTTTTTTATGAGATGTATTGGAACTACACTTACACACACCTCTATCTAATGGGTGAAAAACATACTGTTTCTATGGACAGAAAACTGACGTCTCAGGAGACGATGATTGTTCGATTATCTCCTACCACCTATCAGGGTGGCCATTACGATGACATTATATTTATATATGATATATAATATTTTTATGTTTTATTTATGCTTCAATATTTTTCTTTTATATCATTACATTATGGTTTCCATTATCAGTAAACGTGATAATCTCATTAGAAGAAGTGCGGACTACCGCCCCACAAAGTGATATGACTCGTTAATTCCATATGTGGGACATATAAATGATGTATTTAAAGATATTATATATGATATTATATGTGAAATTATAAATGAAATATAATATATCTATGTACCATTATGTTTTAATTCCATTAAAATAAGAAATAGAAATGAAAGTAACGTTCATGCGTACGTACGGCTTACCGTCTATATGAACAGTGCATTTAATTTATTACCACAAAATGATATGTACTATTATAAATACATGTATATACTGGATATATATGATATATATGATATCTAAATAATGAATATCATTTTGATATATATGTTATGTGTTCTTTATATGGGTAATATTTTTCTTAAAAAGGATAAGTATTAGTCATTTATTCAGTGACGACTATTTACTACATCATATAGGTAAAAATTATTACTTCTGTTAAAGTATTCATGGTTTAATTGTTGTTTTTAAGAACTAACAGTTTTTACACATTGTGTATCCCTTACTGAGCTTTTTATGCTCATCCTAGGTTGTTGAAATTTATTTCCTAGGACATAATGTGGAACATGGTCAAGGATGGGATCAAGGAAAATTCATGCTGTCTTAAACATGGAACAAGATGTGACTATTTTTTTCAATAGTTCTTGTTTTATGAAAAAAAATGAAAATTGTTTAGAAGTATCTACTTGTAAACTTTTGAGATGTAATAGTTATGTCTTATTTTTCTTAAACTCTAAACAAAAAAATATCTTAAATGTGAATTATTCATTTAATTCAATATTATGTGAGGATTAAAGTCGGTCCTTATATTTGGTATCAGAGGTCGGTTTAGATAACTTTAAGAGTTAGGGTGTTGATAAATTAATTTCCCTATAAAAATTTATGGTAATATTGAAATGATATAGCATTTACATATTACCATGTTGCTTTGAATAAGATATTTATATGTTTATAATGCTTTTCCCCATATAAAACATAGAAGCTATGTTGGGACGACATCAGGAGGCAGGAAACCTTCAAATCAGCAACCTAAGATGGTTGGAATTGGAACTGAACTGTTTTTTGCAGTGATGGAACAATTGATTCAGGCTATAAATGGTGGTGGTGTCCATGCATGAGATCATCTAGATCAACCATAGAGGAACATGTCATTAGTAGAGCATTTCATGAGGTAACATCCCCCATCATTCAGATGATCATCTGACCCTGTGCTGGATGAAGGGTGGATTAAAACACTGGGGAAGATTTTCAATGTCATGGGTTGTTCAAAACATCAAAAGGCTAGTCTCGCTGTTTACAGTTTCAAAGGTGAAGTTGAGCAGTGGTTGTATATGGTGAAAAATATAAGGGTTAGTGAGGAGATTGATGCCCTTGTTTTGGAAGAAATCTAATTTATGTTTCTTGAGAAATATTTTCCTAAGGTGTTTCACCTTAGGATGGAAAAACAATTTCATGAACTAAGGTAGGATGATGACTCAGTGGACACTTATGAAGCAAAGTTCACTCGATTGGAAAGGTATGCACCAAATTTCATCTGAGATCTTGATAGTAATATAAATAGATTTTACTCAGGAATAATTCCACGATATCGAAGAGCATTATCCTCTCATGAGTTCAAATGTTATGAAAAACTTTATAGATGTGTGGAGAAGGTGGAAATGGTGTTTGCCGATGATCAGGTGTTCATTGAAAAACAACAGAATAAGAGGTCCAATTGGTAGGAAAAGGGAATGAATTCATCAAAGAATCCACTAGGTAAGAAAATTAAATATCCAACTTGTGAAAAGTGTGGTCAAAAGAATCTTGGAGAATGTTTATCAAAGACTGGAAAGTTCTTCTGGTGTGGTAAGTCTCGTCATATTGCTTGTAACTGTAAGGAAGATGATCAATCAGGAAATAAAAAACCATCAGTAAGATGTTTTAACAGTAATGAAATCGGTCATTAAGAAAATTAGTGTCCAGATAAGAACTCTAATGAGGGAAAGAATCCAGACTAAAAGCAAAAAGAGGTGGTGATATCCATTGAAACTACTTCAGTAGATATTGGGCCATCAAAAAAAGTAGTACCAGGTACACTATTTGTTTTTTCATATTATGCCAATGTGTTGTTTGATTCAGGTTCTACACACTCTTTCATTAAGGAAACGTTTCCTAATAAATTTGTAATTCCATCTCATGATATGAATACAGAACTTGTGGTAAAAACACATAGATGAAATGTTGAGACAAAAAGAAAACATATGAACCTTCATGTCCTTGTGTGCGGAAAGAATCTACTTTCAAACCGTATTGTTTTGCCTCTGGTATAGTTTGATTTATTTTGGGTATGGATTGGGTGTTTGTTTATCATGCCATGATTGACAGCAGAGCTAAATTGGTTTCATTTCAGAAAAATTTACAGTTTGTGTACAAGAATGAAGTCTTTCTTTTGATAACATATCAGGAAGTTGTGAAACTAGTAAAACAAAAAAATGAGTGTTACCTTGTTCATATTGGTGAAAATAAATAAAATGTTGGGATTAATGATGTTCGAGTGGTAAATGAGTACCTTGATGTTTTTCCTTATGATTTTCTTGGTATTATACCTGATCGGGAAGTGGGATCTACTATTGGCGTAGTTTCTGATGCTAGGCCAATTTCAAAAACCCCTTATCAAATGGCTCAAATTGATGTTTTAGAGTTAAAGAAGAAAGTATAGGAGTTATTAGATAAAGGATTCATTTGACCTAGCATATCACCATAGGTTGATCATGTATTGTTGGTTAAAAAAATGATTGTTCAATGAGACTTTTCATTGATTATAGAGAATTGAATAACACAACTGTTAAGAACAAGAATCCTTTTCCTCATATAGATGATTTGATTGATCACCTCCAGGGAGCATTTTATTTTTCGAAGATTTATTTGATGTCAGGGTACCATCAGTTTAAAGTAATAGATATATACATTCCAAAAACTTCATCTCGTACTAGATATGACCATTATGAATTTGTAGTTATGCCTTCCGGTTTAACCAATGCACCTGGTGTATTCAAGGATCTTATGACAAGAATTTTCTGTGAGTTCATGGATATGTTTGTGGTTGTGTTCATTGATGATATTTTGGTTTATTCCAAATGTAAGGAGAAACATGATAGTCATTAATTGGTTGACTTACAAACCATAAAAGAAAAGAAACTATTGTGTAAATTCAGCAAGTGTGAGTTTTTGTTACAAATAATTTCATTCCTTGGTCACATTGTTTCAAAAAATGGCATAACTGTTCATCATGATACAAATAGTTGTAAAAGAATGGCCATGTCACAAAAATATAACCGAGATTCGTAGTCTTCTTGGTTTGGTTAGTTATTACCAGTGGTTTGTTGAGAATTTTCCACGGTTATCCAGTCTAATGACTAAGTTAACATGAAAAGGTGTTATGTTCATTTTGACAAAATAATGTGATGATTGTTTTCAGGAATTGAAAAGATGATTGTTAAATGCTCCAATTCTGGCACTGCCATCCAGAAATGGAGAGTTTTTTATCTATAGCGATGCTTCGTTGAAAGGACTTGGATGTGTCCTTATGCTGAATCATCAGGTAATTGCTTATGCTTCACGTCAGTTGAAACCACACGAGTTAAATTACCCTACACATGATTTGGAATTAGCTTCTATTGTTTTTGTTTAAAAAAATTGGAGAAATCATTTTTATGGAGTGAAGTGTGAAAAATATAAAGATAAAAAAAGATTTAAGTATATATTCACTCAAAATGAATTGAACATGAGACAGAGGAGACGATTAAAATTAATAAAGGATTATGATTTCACAATCCATTACCTTCATGGAAAATCAAATAATGTGGATAATGCATTGAGTCGAAAAATTAATGCTTCATTAACTATGTTATGTTTAGAACAAGATCCTTTGGTTTTTGATTTGATGAACATTGTCATAGATGTTGTTGGTTCATGAAATTTTTCTATTTTGTATCAGGTTCCAGTGAGTTCATCTCTATCATATAGAATAATGCAAGTGAGTTGTAGAAAGTGGTAGATTTGGTTTAGAAGGGTATGTTTCCTGAATTTAACATTGATAATGATTGTTTTTTGAGGTTTGGAAAGATATTATGTGTCCCTTGTGATTCACAGTTTAAGAATCAATTGTTATGTGAAGCTCATAGTACTTTGTTTTCAGTTCATCATGGTAGTACTAAGATGTACAGAGTTCTTCGGGAGTATTATGGTGGGATGGAATAAAAAGAGATATTGCTGATTTTAGTGTGAGGTGTTTGACTTATCAATAGGTTAATGTAGGGTGGATGTTTCCAAAAGGAATGATTTAGCCTTTACTAGAGCCAGAGTGGAAATGGTAAAATATAACCATGGACATTGTTGTGGGATTACCAAAGATATCTTGAGGTAATAATGCAATCTGGGTTATTGTTTTTCGATTGATTAAATCTTATAATTTCCTTCCTAATCGATATACTTTTACTCTAGATCAACATGCTCGGATTTTTGTTAAAGATATAGTTAGGTTGCATGGCGATACCCTCAAAATGGTATCTTATCATGATCCGAGGTTTAAGTCTATTTTTTGAAAGGCCTTCAAAAGTCATTGGGTACTAAATTAAATTTTAGTACATCTTTTCATCCTCAGTCAGATGGGTAGTCAGAATGAACAATTCATATCTTGGATGATATTCTACATTCTTGTTCACTGGATTATCTGGGAAGTTGGGACCAACATCATTCATTGGTTGAATTTTCTTAAAATAAAAGTTTTCATTCAAGTATACAGATGAATCCATTTGAGGAATTATATGGAATGTGTTGTCGAACTACAGCTTTTTGGCAGGAAGTATGTGAAAGGAAGCTGATGGGACCATAATTGGTAGAAGGGATGCCAGATAAAGATTAATTGATTCAGAAGCACATGAGAACAGCTCAGAGGGGAAATAAAAGTTATGAAGATAACTGGAGGAAGGATCTTTCATTTGAGGTATGCGGTCATGTCTTTCTCAATGTTTCTCCATGGAAAAGTTTGATGTGTTTTGGTAAGAAGGGGAATTTGTGTCCAAGGTTCATTTGGACTAATGATATTCTGGAGAATGTTGGATCAGTTTCATATAGAGTGGATTTACCTCCATGTTTATCCCAGGTACAATTTTTTTTTCATGTTTCATTGATGAGAAATTATATGCCAGATCCATCTCCTGTTTTGATCCCAGAGGTAGTTCATTTGGAAGATAATATCTCTTAAGAAGAAAAATCAGTCCTGATTCTTGACCATAGAGAACAAGTGTTGAGGAATAAGGTAATTCACCAGGTAAAGGTTTTGTGGAAAAACCACATGGTTGAAGAGGAATTGTGGGTATATGAAAATGTTATGAGGGATAAATACCCCCAATTATTATGATAAATGAACAAAAATTGTGAGGATGAAACTTCCAAAAGGGGGAAGTATGTAACATCCCAGGTAAATAATTAATAAGACATATTTCATATTTATTAATATTTTTTATTTAAATAATAATTTTACTTTAAAGGGGTTTCTATGTTCGATAGCGTACCCGATAGGCAACAATGGGTTTCCTTGAATTCTTACGTTGTACACTAATAATATAATATTATTATTTTAAATGGAAGTTAACTAATAGATGTTTTATTGGAAGGAATGAACAAAATAAACTAAAGTTTTATTATACATGTTTGTAAAATGTATTTTCTTTTATCCGATAAAAGTTAGAGGCTTAAAATGTGAATGAATCAAATTTTAAGCATAATTTACATTAAAAGGTCGATTTAACACCTTTTAATGGAGAACCCAAATTAAATATAGTTTTGGCCACATTAAGTCCTTCTAATTTACCAAATAAAATCATTCTTTTGAATGGGGACCTCAAAATTTACTTTTTGTTAATTTTTTAGATTTTTCTAATAAAGTTCATTATTTAATGAATAGTGAAAATATTGTATTTTAATTCAAAAGAGCCTTTTAATATAATTTATTTATATGGATTTATTACATTTTTAATTGTTTTTAATGTGTACTTAGAATATATTTTTACCATTTAATACATTTTTGGTCATTAAAATTAATTTCACTTTGAAATATGACATAAATAAGTATTAATCTTTTGATAGTCATTATTTTTTTTTAAAAAACTCTTTGTACTACCAACATGAATTAATTTTAAAATTAATTAATGACACATCTATGTTATAAATATGAAAAAATAGAAATCATTTATGAATTTTGAATAGCAATTATATCTTAGGCTAACTTTTTGGTATTTTTCTGAAAAACGTCAATTATTGATGAATAGTGATACCACTTAGTAGTAGTTAAAAGACTGAGTTTTTCATTTAATTGAAATATTACCACTTCTGTGAATTGAATTTTAAAATCCAACATAAATTGTTGTTATTATTATGTAAAATTTGGTTTAATGAGGTGAAAATAATTTTTGGTGAATAGTAACTTTTGACTTTTATTTACCGCAATTATAGGTAAATAGGGTAATTCACTGTAAAAAGAATATTATAAAAATTCAAAATTACCTTAACAATTTTCCAAAACTTATTGGTTGAGTCCTTTACGACCATGGACATCTTTGGGTCGATTTTGGGACACCTTTGAGCCACATTGGAGGGATAATGGCAATTTTGATTAATTAATTTAAATTATTGATAAAAATGAAAAAAAAACTAATATATTTTAGTAAATTATTTTTTACAAGAGGTAATATAAATAATTTTTTCGAGTATAAATATTAATAGGAAATCTAAAAATATTTCCTACATCACGGTATTTTATTTATAATTTTTAAACAATAAATAAATAAAATTATTTATAACACAGTAATGGTGCAGTGTTTACCTCATTAATAAATCATTTAAATAAATAAGATTACAAATATTACAATAACATCAAAAATCAGTCCAATTATTATTGGATGTTTTTATTTTTACCATGATTCATTTTATATTAGACTTTAATTATTTTTGGACCTTTTGAAACTGAATATCATTATATAATAAAATAATAGTTTTACACATTCCTAAAGAGTCCCTCCACCCCCCTTATAAAATGAAGAAATTTTAACCCATTTCTCACACCTCTCAAGCCTTTTGGCTCATCCAAACTCTGTCAAATTGTTCTCATTACATCATTCTACTCCTCCTAGAAGACTTATTTTAGGCAGAAGTTACTTAAGGATGTCCTTTGGTTCAAGCCAAAGCATGTTACCAAAATTAAAGGTAATCATTTCTCTAAAATTAGTTTCTTTTATTCTAATACTCCAAACCCTAAACACTTTTTAATACTTTATTTTTTAATAAAAATAGAATCCTCAATATAAAAATATGTATTTATGAGAAGGATTATAACTACCCATACACAACACAAACATCTAATGGGTGAAGAACATATTGTTTATGTAGATGGAAAACTAACGCCTCACGAGATGATGATTGTTCGAATATCTACTTCTGCCTGTCATAGTGGCCATTAAGATGACACTATATTTATATATTATATATTATATGTTTTTGTTGACATTATTAATCTGTATTTTTCTTTTGTAGATTGCCTTTTTGTTTCCATTATGGGTAAACGTGATAATCTCATTAGAGGAAGTGCTGACTACCGCCCCTCAATGTGATATGATTTGTTAATGCCATATGTGGGACATATAAATGATGTATTTAAAGATATTATATATGATATTATATGTGAAATTATAAATGAAATATAATATATCTATGTACCATTATGTTTTAATTCCCTTAAAATAAGAAATAGAAATGAAAGTAACGTTCATGCGTACGTACGGCTTACCGTCTATATGAACAGTGCATTTAATTTATTACCACAAAATGATATGTACTATTATAAATACATGTATATACTGGATATATATGATATATATTATATCTAAATAATGAAAATCATTCTGGATATAATGGACACTTGACCACATGGACAACTTGTAAATATAAGGTGTTTATTTTCGACTCAAGTACCAAATATCGACAAAATGAAAATTATTAACTTAAATGATTACATAATGTTTATAACCTTGTAATAAGTGATATAAAATGAATAATAAACTTGAAAAAGGTTCTTAAGCAAGTAGAAATTAACTTTAGTTTATTATTCAAGTGATTAAAGAACGATCGAGTCAAGTCGGACATGAGGTAAGGGACTTCTTCTCAATCTCCTTTCATCGAGGCATATTTTGTTTTAATACACGACTTTATTTTATACGATGTATAAACACACTTGACTTTTCAATGGGAATATTTTTCTAAAATAATTTTACTAAACGAAAAAAGTAATGTTTCTTTTAACGTAAGCGGTGAAAATGACCTTTCCACCACCACGATTATTATTTTATCCTTGGATTCCTCAACAAGCTGTAATGTTTTAAAAGAAAATAAATACCATATACTCTTTTAAGTATTTTGGTATTGAAAATGGTTTTGATAATGGATTATTTATTTCAAAATATTTATGTGATATATTTTTATTGAAATGTGGAAATGTTTTATTTCCTATATATTTGATTTATGTATTATGATTTTATAATGGCACTTGGACATTTGATGGGTGGTTACATGATAAACCAAATGACGGGTGGTGTTGTGAATACTAGGATGGGTGGTTACGTTGTAACCTCTAATGCATTGGGTATGGAATTTGGCCATATTTCTATTCAATATAGTGATATACGTGGAAGTCCACCGTATAATTATTCTATTTATGTATGTTTATGACCCATGTTACCTTTATAGGTTATGTGTTATTTATATGGGTAATATTTTGGTTAAAAAAGGGTAAGTAGTAATCATTTATTCAGTGAAGAGTATTTAAAAATTCATAAAGGTGAAATGTTTTACATAAGTTAAATTATTCAGGGTTTACCTATTATTTTGAAAAAATTAACAGTTTTCCTTCTTTTTGTATCCCTTACTGAGATTTTTATGCTCATTCTAAGTTTTTGAATTGTTTTTCGCAAGACATAATGTGGAATAGGGTCAAGGATGGGATCAAGAAAAAGTCATGCTGTCTTAAACGTGGAACTAGACATGACTTTCTTTAAAAGAGTTCTTGTTTTATGAAAAAAATGGAAAATGTGTAGATGTGTCTACTTTGTAATCTTTCGAGATGTAATAGTTATGTTCTAATTCTCTGAAACCCTAAACCTGAAAAGATCCTAAATGTGAATTATTCATTTAATTTAATATTATTTAAGGTTTAGGGTCAAGTCCATATACTCATAGTAAAATTATGACCATAAAAGAAAAATAAAACTATTTTGTAATACAACGAAATTTAAAATAAGGAAAAGTAAACAGTACCATGTCATTTTAGAACCGAAAACCCCCAACCTTGGATTTTTCTTACATTAGAATGTTTGTATTCAAATCTAGAAGGTCAGAAGGTTTAAAAATACAAAGTTAATCTAACAAAAGGGAAGTAGTCATGAATTATCAAAGTGAATCATACATATTTATCCTAAATTTTAAGAGTCATCATACTATTCACCCAAAAAAATTCCAACTACCTCCAAATGTAGTGGTTTTTGGTACCTCAATGCAGAATCCCTATGAAAAAATGGAAAATGACATGGCATCCAAATGATTTAGTATTCATATAACATGGTTTGACCTTAGATGAATACCAAGTAATGCATCCTCATAACTAAAAAAACCATAACATGAATTGACTATCAACCAAACAGTAGTGAAAATCATAAATAGGAAAAAATATCCAAAAAATCTTTAAAAACTGATACGATAACATATCCAGATTACATAACAGTCTTGTATCAAATAATGAAATGATCAGATCATAATTTTTAAACTAAATTAAGTAAACATCAAATTCCTTAAAGAGGCTGCAGAGAAAATTTGTCAAATGGCGTTGGTAGACATCAATATGAAGAGGAAAATCAACACTGCAATGTACATAAACAATTTAACAACAATGAAAAAAAGAAAGCATTGCAATATAATTAAATACAGATAGGTGGAAATGAAACAAACGTAATATATTGAACAATAGTTAACATTTTCTTATAATGAATAAAACCAAAGAAATATAGTAAACATAATGGTACGTCACACAAAAATTGTAATGAAAGAGTCAAACTAAACATAACTAAACCAATTATAGTCTATTTAATATAGTATCATATAAAATTTGAGATATGAAAATTAATCAAACCGAGAAGGAACATTTACTAAAAGATGCTTCAAAAACACAACCATAAACCATTAAAGAGACTTAACATGAATTTTGTGAGGAGTTAAATTTGTAATGGAAATTTTAAACAATGAGATAGAGATAAATGTAAAAACTACATTGGGTCAAAAAGAGAAATAGTTAGTCTAGTTTGGATGTTTTTTTGTTTCTCATATCCATAATATGGATATGATGTTCATTGGAAAAATATGATATTGGATTGGGGTCTGGAGACAGGGAGCCTTCCACAACAGCTTCAACATCGAAGTTAGTGAACAATTGTTTATACATGAAGTTTCAATTATAACGAATGAGAAGCATTCATTACATTTAAGTCATAACATTGAAACATGAATATAAAATTTGAAGGATGGAATAAACTAAAAGTAGATAATTATTAAAATAAAATGTAATAGGAAACCATAATGATGAAAGATACATTATTTTATAAAACATATACAACATCAGAGTAAGAGAGTATGAAGTTGGAAAATTTATAACAGGGTTGAAGAGACAACATTAGTACTTGTATTAATGTCAGCAAAATTGTTCAAGCTACATCCACAAGAAGTATTGCATTGATGTTATTAATAATTATGATTAAAATAGTTCAAGTATGTCGTATATGTTTTGTTACTAAAATTTATTATATATAAAAAAATTAAATAACATATTTTTATGCACTTTAAAAATATTATTATTATGTGATCTTCAGCATGCGGCCACAAAATTCCTATGGAAGAATGAGACTGCATACCTGGCTATCTACATAACGATGATTATAGATACTTATATAATCATCATTATCACTAATGAAGAGCATTGTGTATGTGTTCTGCTCTGAACTGCATTTTCTATTTTGAATGTTGTACTCTGTCACGTCATGTGACAACAATACTTTCTTTGATTTTAAAACATTTATATCAGGGAGAAAACCAAACACACCCTTGTCCTATGTTATAAATAAATGGTAATTTGAGTTAAAAAGGTAAATTACATGACCAAAACACATAGATGAAGATGCATACATTTATAATAGCATCTCTAAAATGTGAAGCTGATTTTCTTATAAACTACATGACTTGCTTCTCAAAGAGAACAACAGATAGCGAGTTTATGTCATCTTTAACCAGCAGTTTTACTCTAAACCTAATATAATTTTTTTTGTGTAGATCCATTACAAAATTTTTTGTATAAGAATCCTATTAATGAATAAATAGTTAGAAATAATTTAAAAAATTAAATGAATACCTTAGAGTAGTTAAGGCTGTTGTTTTCTTACAATTCTGGCCCCAAATTTTTCCATCAAAAACATGTATTTTTTTCATCTAGGCGTTGCGTGATTCAAAATACTAGTGATGAGTGATTTGATGTTTTACTATTTTAGAATCAACAATTCAAATTGTGGGATATGAAATAATTATTAATATTAATACAGTTATCAATGTAGTTATTACATGTAGTGTATTATAGTTAACATCTTGAAATAATGGAAACCGGATACTATACTTACCTGCAGAAACATTTTAACATCAGAAATGTATTTATGGTTATTCAAATAAGGAATCATTGTAACAAAATGGTTTAAACATGTTTATGGAGGAATTTGAAAATGGGAATGACTTATGATGCCAGTTCTGATTAATGAAGTAAAAACATAATTCACGATCTGTAATAATGTTAATTTTAGTCATATATCTGGTATTTATAGGCAGAAAAAGATTGCAAATAATGGCAGTTGATAGTTTACCTACATATAAACTAATGGACAAATGTGATGTCATGTTTGAGTGGTATTTTTGAAGAATAAATTGAAGTGGTGATAATAATAGATGCAGAGACATGTAAAACAGAATGAGCCAAAATTCATGCTTGCAAATTGAAAAAAATACACCGATTCCAGTCCAACATGATGTAGAGAATTAGCAGAATTTGTAAATAATACAGGTTGTAATAACGCATAACAATACAGTTTTCATTATGGAATAGTATATTATGAAACATAATAGTTAATGCACAGTTATAGTTTCAAAATAGCATTAAATAATGTAGAGCTGAAAATATTTTCGAACATTATAGTTTCCAAATATTAATCACACATATCACATGCTATATCATTTCTATTGTGCTCGATCTTTCTATATAGGATAATTTTAGTTTGCAAGAAGTTATTTAATAGTACAGTTGTGGTAATACTATATGTTGGATCTTATATATCATCATGTTGCAGTTTTTGAAGGAAAACATTACAGTAAGCAGTAACAAATATTTTTTAATGAATAGGAATATTTATTATAGGTCAACCGTTTTTCCCTGTCCAACTGAAATATAACTACTGTAGATGATTCATAGTTGTTCTCCAAGTACACAGACATGATGTTTTCCAAATCCTCCTAGAATCTATAGTTTATTATCCACCCTCTAGAATAAATCATAGTAGATTTTTTGGAAATTACATCTAGCTCTCCCAAATCAATGATGTGGAAGTCATTGTGACGATAACAATGAATATGGGAGAATTAGATGATATAGTGGATACTGTCAAACCATGTTCTTAATTCTAATAAGGGTTCCATGATGACAACATGCACTTACACCACAACATACCCAAAAACACTTGAAAAATCATACTTCTTATTCCAAACTTCCACTACCAATGTAGATAGTAATCTTCTAGAACACATGGTCCCTAGACTCAAACTCTAAGGTCATACCTCGCAATTTGAATATGACTTCTACCGGTCCTGAGCAACCTTCATCCTCACGTGAATGATCTAAACTTTCTCTGTATTTCTCTACACCTCATCGACAACAAGAAATTTTATCTCTCAATCCTAAGTCCATCATAATATATGATGCCATTTTCATCCATAAAAATCATCAAATAGAGCCCTTAAAAAGGTTGAGTTGCCACATTTATTATAAATAACTCAAACAAAGGATGGTTTTTTCCCTCAAACTATTGAAGTCCAAGAGGTATGCCCGCAACATATCCTCCAGTGTTTGTAATGTATGATATGTCTGACCATCGGTATGTTGGTGAAATGTGGTGGTGAGGCATAACATAGTGAAAAATGGATCCTAAAATCCCCACCCTACTCGTGAGGTAAAACATGTGTCCTGGTCTGAGAAAATGGATCTTGGAACTCCAAAAAACTAGAACACATTATCCACATGTATTGTAGCCAAAGAATCCAATACTCCCTTCTCATTTATTTCTATGTTGTGGACCGATTTCATCAACATATCCCTGACCATCAATATGGAAACACAACTCCCCTTCGTTTTGGGAAACCCTATGAAGAAAACCATAATAATTTCATAATGTTTCCTCTCGAGGGAATCCATGGGCTACAACAAAAATCACAGAACATTATTCTCTATATTTACCACAAGGAAAACTAGACACCTAGCAAGTAACATTACCACTTCCCATTTAATTTTTGGCCAATAAAACTATTCCCTCAATCCATATAAAATTTTAAAAACTCATTGGTGTGTCAAAAAATTTGATATTTGAAACAATATTAGTACTACCTTCTGTATTGCAACACAAACATACATCCTTCATTGTAACAACATCTAGTTTCAACCATCCTTTGACCATCCCATTGGAGCATCACTATAGAAAACATCATTTCATGTCACCTCTTTATATATGTATCTCCACTATGATTACTCCACCTATTGAAACAACGAATATTTTACCATCATCTAACCAAAGTATCCACTATCATAGTCCCATTAGAGATCAATACCTATTACAATATCAACACAAATCCCCAGACTAGGTGGAATCCATTATAAAACCACTGAAATATAACCCCTTCACCTGGATACCATATTAAAAGAGAACTAAAAAACTTTTATTTGAGGTAATATAAGATTTCATGGTTCTTATCACTGCACAAGAAAGATCAAACATTCATAGTCAAAGCTACTGATAGGGATATTACTCTAGAGAAATATGGTATAAACATATGATAATTTAATATGAGGCCAAGGAAATTATGAACGTCTACCAAATTATGGAGTTATCCCAAAAACAATTGCTTTATATTTTGATTGGATGACTACCACACAATAATAAGAAACCGCATTCCTAAGGAAATGCACATCACATATTGAGAACATTCACATGGAAAAAGTTTCATAGAGATTGTGGGGCTATTGAACTGGAAAAGGAGATCGAAGACTCTATACATTCTCATATTATAAATTTGAGTATATTGATATATCAAATATTAATAAGAAAAAAATGGTCATGGAAATCATTGAAGGAATATTTTATAAGCCTTATGACCATATTTGTTTCATTCGTAATAATAAATTGAATTTATAAAAAGTCAAAGTGACTGTACCTTCATATGAATGAAGTATTCATGATATATCCCTCCTCAACCCTCAAATAGTTAAATATGAACTACATGTTTACCATATAAAATCAAATTATTCATGTCAGCATGTTGAAAATATTGACTATCCTCTAATGAAGGAAACACTACTTGACCATCACGCAACTCAACCTCTGGTGGGCTATATAAAACCTCAAACAACCATTTTTCCCTCATGAAGAACAAAAATAGATACCATATGGTCACACAATAGGACATATAAGAACCTTATACATCTAGTCGTATATTTGAATCCAAAACTCCCACAGTATAGAAGGTGTCATCTAATAAGGAGCTTTTGATATTAGATAAGCACCAGACTACAACTTTATAAGAAAATAAATACTAGTTTTAAGGGGTAGTGTCACAATACCATCAGCGGAAACATAAAAAAACCCCCGGGTGACCCCAGAAACTACACCATCCATTAATCAATGGAATTCACCAAAAAAAAATACATCATGTAAATTAGGGGCTCCACATGACGACTAGAAACCTGATAACTCTGATAACAAATAAAAACCATACACTGACCATATACATATGAAATAACAAATCTCCTCTGACTGTAGTTGATAATTTCACACACAAAATGAAACAAATAATTTTCTTGGATAACTACGTATTAAGGCTTTTGAGGTAAGAAATGATCTCCAAGTAACTGATGTGGCCCCATCATCAGTCTACACCCCTAGAACACATAAAAAATGCATTTTGGTCTCTGAATGGTGTAGTCAACACTATTGAAATGACAATCCTAAAAATTTCTATACCTAGATTATGGGATAGTGTGGGTCGAATAATTAATTTCGGAGCTCCGGAATCCACCATGTCATAAACAACTGAACTAAAAAAACTAATCATACCTATAATGATCACTGGCCACTTTGAAATAGATACCTCCAATTAGTGAAACTGGACACCCAAACTCTTATGCCTCTCAGTTTAAAACAACATCCATATAAACAACCGGTTTGTGGTCCATGAGCTCAAGAAAATTCTAGAGGATTTTCTCTACCTTCCCCACATTCCCTAGTTATAGGATAAACTTGTTTCCCCTATTGTTGGAAACACCTTGTTGTTAACTAATACTGAGGATAACACTGGACCTATTATCCTAAGCTAATCTAATAATGGGATGAAACCAGGAACTAGTTTAAAAAATGTACTAAACCCTAATGGTTATGGCACATGAGACTAGACGCTAATAGTCATTCCCATCAATGAACTGTACTAGTTCTCTTCCAATGAATACTAATCTATAAAAAATTACCCTGGATACTTCCTAATTAATTTAATTTTCTAGATACATTAGAAATGTAGAAGTAGTTACTTTATACTATATTTATAGATGGAGTGCCTCCTTAAGAGGTGTTGCAGGAGTGTCCTCATCTTGACACAAATACGCAACAAAATGAAGAAGATCCTTAAACTTATATCTAAACTCCCATACAAACCTTATCACCTCCTGAATAGAAATAAGATCATTCCCCTTTACTTTGTTCTTGGTCAATAAAAGTAACTCTGGTTTGAAATCCAACATTATGTCAACCGACAACCCATTTTTCTCTTTACACTCTCCCATATACAACATCCACAAATTACTCACATCTTCTAACATTAAAATAACAGCCAATGGTACCTTGTACATTGTTGAGGACAAAATCAATCTAAAATTGGTCTCTTACTACATTATCCATCTCCATGTCCCCACATTTGAGATAATTACATCATACAATAGAAAATGCTCCAGCTAAAAATAATGCAATAACTTCTACAACTGATAATCCTCTCAATCATGATCAACCCTAGGACAACACAAAAAAATCCATATTGAACCTCAACGACCTCTGCAACATGAGAATGAAGAACCTGATCTATATCAATGAGGGGAAGAAGGATATAATAAACCAGAGTATAATGAAATTTCATTTAATATTCCCTTTAACTCAATTAATTGATTCTATTATCCAATTAAACATTCTTAAAACAACCCAATTCATAGAAGAACAAATTTCATAACGAATGTTGTACCTCTATTAGGTTTATAACATACTGACATGTACATCACAATTGGACAATCATTCAGACCATAACATATGAACTGGGACACAGGGGCCCTAAAATCTTATGTCCTAGAAGGTCTATTTGGCCTACACCAGATATCGATGTTAACTATCACACTTTCCATACTAACCCATGCATTATTTTCTGTGGAAAACATTTAAATTCACCAAATATCTAATCTTAACATTAATACCACACTTCCATGAACCCTACCTTCAAGGATACGTATCATGCGCTAGAAAAGAATAAATTGGAATAATGACTATTAAGTCTCACATCAAGTAGGTCCTGGATTGGTGACTGAAACTAAAGGGATATATATATTATAATATGGGAAGCAATAAACATTATAAGAAACCAATATCTGAACATAGAAATAACCATCCAAAAAAACTCATTTACATTATATATTGGAGAATCCCAAATCATCCAACATGTATGTATAAATAGAACTGATACAGATACAATTCGATGTAAATACCAAAAGGTAAATATAAATAAAAACATAATAACTATTGAGGATACGAGCTACTAAGGTATAGAATGGTCCATTAAATCCTCAGAAATGACTAAAATATGTTTTTGAAATGTAGGTTTGGCAAAGAAATATACACAGTAGGATAACAAAAGTCTCTCGTAACTATGTGATAGAACCATACTAATAAACATGTGATAAAACATTAGAACCAAATAATACCTAAAGAGTCATACTAACCAATGAAAGATCAGAATGTTAGGATCACAAAATAATGTGCATCATGTAATATAATACAATTTAGTTCTAATCGTTCATAGTGTTCCCCGAACCACATTCCCACTGATTTAACACAGTCACACTGCAATGAAAAACGACTTGACGCTCCCACCTATTCCCAATATATAATATTATATCTAAGCATCATACACCATAGAAATCAAAACACATATATCCTTTACACATTAGGGATATCACAACACATACTTCATGCACAAACCTGACTAACACAACACATCGCATCCTTCTCACTCACACCAATGTTATCCCAACATATATCATCATGAGGACAGCTGGGACACATGTCACATCTCATATTGAAGACTCCTTGGATGCATATCACATCTCATCCCAAAGAATCATTATACCACACAAACCAACACTCCCAAATACACATAGTCCAATATCTCATTAATGAGGGAGAAAGTATGAGTTTGTTGGAAACCATCTATCATCCTACCATGATATAGGGAAATGCACCATCGATTTACTATGCCAGGGTTCATCTCATTATTATCTATGTGGGTAGGGTGTATATCAAAATCATAATGAAAAAAATGAATGTATATAACATCATCTAATCAATCACACCCAATGGGTTCCCAAAAAAATATCCAACACACAACCCTATCACCTTGAATACTAACTCTAAATACATAACTCCATGCATCAAGTCATGTACATTGTTTTACATATCCATCCAATTTAATTTCATCCCTCCATTAATTTCATTATTTACAATAAAAAACATTCATCCAAGAACCCCACCATTTAGTTATATTGGAACCATTTCAATTTCGTTAACCAATCCTACCAAAGCATGTCAAACATCATTGGACAATCAATTATTTCTTCTGTGACTACTCAGGAATCTAGCCCAATGTAGCCACCACATTTTATCCTCCAAATAATGGACATATAAACAAATGAAAACACCATACCAAATTTCAACAACACATTATAATTCCCCAAGCATGACAAATATATCGTGAAACATTGTCATCATTTTTACTAATTTAGCATGGGGACTTTATCACATTTCACTTTGTCTTTGTGTCATTATCAAAAAAACCATTATCCTAGGAAAACATTTATTATCTATATATAAATAATTAAAAATATGAATATAAGTGTTCTTTCACAATAATAACAACCAAAGAAGAAATGTATTCCCCTATATATAGTGCATAAAATTTACCAAAGGATATTATTTTCATTGGGGTGTCAAGATTGTACAATTCACAATATCACAATATATTATCTAATGTATAAAAGAATGTGAAAAAATCCATGTAACCTTTAAAATAAATTCAACCAATTTATTATATTTAATTAATCCATCACCATCATTTCCCATAGGTAAACCAAGAGAAAACCTCACCTATTTTTCACCACATGTATAAATAATGTAAATCCTACCTCAACGATTCTTTTCAACTCATTGTGCACAATAGGGAGAATATGAACTATGTGAAACAAAAATTGCACCATAATATACCCCAAATCAATCTATAGGACACAAAAATTTCATCAAAACACAACACAACACACACAAAAACAAAAGAAAACATCACCACATCGAATCCTAAAGAGATGAATAGATGAAACCATATGATACTGAGATGAGAAGACACCATGTATCGAAGAGGAAATCCAAAGGTTAAATCCCCAGGGAAAGTAAAATAAAAACACAGAAAGATAATGATATATGATATATATAATTGTGGAAAATTATCTAGTCTTAGGGTTTGGAGAAAATCCAAGTGGTTAAAACTAATAAAACTATATAACATTATGGAATTAAATTATATGTAATCCCTTTTATCATTTTGTAATCTCAGGATTCCAGGTTATGTTGAAAAAGGAATCAACATTTTATTATTTGATAATGATTTATTAAAGATTGTATAGAATCCATGGACATGTCAAGAAACATATTTTTACATCAATTAGAACACATACCCAACTTTTATTTTAGGATGTACTTCTGTTTAACATCTTTCTTCCCATTAAATCCCCTAAAAAATCACCCAAAATAACTCCCACACTCAAAAAAAGAAAAGTAATGGTCTAATTGGGAATATAATTTTACACTATATAGTTATTAAATTGATCCAAAATACAATTTATTTAATCTATAAATGTAAATAGAGTCATATCAATTCGTGTTAGTCGTAGTCCAAACATATACACAATAATCCTTATCGTTTTCTAATAGATCCGAGATTAGGAAGGTATATTTTATATTACCATTTAGTAAATATTATTAATTTATTAGTTTAATTTTTAATATATTTCTATATCATTATACATATCTATAAATCATGGGGAGGAGAAGAATATTCTGTCTCAACATGAAGATGGTAAGATGTATGTACAAGGGTGTGATATTTTCACATCCATTTCGATGGATAGATGGTGTAAAAATGTGGCTTAATAAAAATAATAAACATCATCATATTTATAATATAAAATATTTTATTTTATGATCAATAAAAAATAAATTTATGGTAAAATAAAAAATTAAAATAATGTTTTGGATTAAGGAGATTACCTCTTATTAGAGAAAACTAATTTGGTTCTCTTATTAATGGATATTGCGATGGTCATAATGTAATATCATAATATATATAATTCTAATCGATAATTTTTTAAGATAACAGAAGAAATTTTCAAATATTTATAAGCGTCAAAGTGGGTTGATTAAGATAATAGAGGGAAGCTCGTTAATAATGAAGGGGAGTGGTATATTTCGAAATTAAAAAATTTAAATATAATATATGTTAGTTTTGATGATCAAATGCTATCAAAATTTTATTATTCGAGTAAAATATGAAGAATAGTCCAAATTAATGCATCAAATATAACTTTGATATGTCAGGTTACATGATTAACATTTTTATTTCTAACAACATATTAATAATTTTCACAATTAAAATATTATTAATGTTTTCTATAGTTCAAGGGATAATAATATCAAAATAAAATTTCAAACAACCAATAAATAAAACAATGTTGATCCATAAAACCGTTCCCCATATATTTGGGATAATCTATTATGTTTACTAATTTTTAATCATGTAATAAAATACTTATAAATAATCATTAATGTCGGTTTTAACACTATTATATTGATTTTATATTAAATAAGAAACAATGAATGTTAATTGAAATAAACTAATTTAATATAATACTAAAATGTCATATACATGTAATCAATTCGATTAAAATTTTATGAGACAAAAATTATATTACATTTTATAGTTGTAAAATAATTTAATTAATTTAGTTATTAAATATATAAATACTCCACCAATATTAAAAAAGAGTTTGAGGTGATTATATAATGATTGAAAATTATAAATAAATTTATATCATGAAAATAATTTTATTAATATCATTATTTTTTTTACCTATCATGGTTTTCTCATGATATCGGCACATGTGATATATTTATATAATAGAGAGTGAAATTTTGCACATTATTTATCAGTTAATATTATATATCTCATTTTTAGGTAAATGTGTCATTTGAGATACTATATTTATGTACTACGATGAAAAGGGTTGAATTCGTATCTTATAATTAGAAGTGTAATTACAATGTTTGGCCATATTACTTCTTTTAAACCTAAATTAACTAGATTTACCCATGTTTGTGTTAATATAGTTTATAATATTTTCTGTTTACATTGACTAAAAAATTTAAGGAAGATATTTATCTGTTCTTAGCCACATATTAATATATATATATATATATATTATATTATATAAAATTTTCATATATGGATTATATTATATTTATAAAAATCATGATACAACAAATGGAAATAAAAATTTATAAAAATAAATTTTTCATTATAAAACATATATTATCAATAACACATTCCATGAAAAAAATATTAAACTATTTTTAATTTTAATAAAATATATAATATACACTTTTCATCGAACTCATTCTCTAATATTTATTAATTTTATTATAATGTTAAATAATATGTCTACTTCATAAACATCATTGTTTTAAAATACATCTTTTACCATATAATGGCCTTTATTTATATATATTAATACTTATTACAAAAAAATTATTTATACAATAGTAACTGAAACATTTTAATAACTCAAGGTGTCATTATAATACATTTCAGTCCTATTATAATGTGGTAAAATTAATTTAATTGTATATCATGGTTCATTTAAACATAGTGTAGTGTGTGCCTGATGTTTTTAATGAAATATAATGTTTTGAAGAAAAATACTAACATATCGGGGGTATTACCATCAACCACTATTATAGTGAATATTAACCAATAAATTCATCATTATTAATAGGAAATGAGGTCATATTTTTTTCATTACACCCTTGGGTTCCCATATAGATTATTTGAAATTTTAATATCTTGGGAAAATATTTCCTAGTTTATAAGATTTTACCTTTTTCATTTTATCTCCTTGATACAAGATTTATAATTGGTGTTATTATTTAAAAATACCTTTATCTCAAAGTTTGACTTATGATTTTTTTTTGTATGTATGATTTGATGTGTGCTTCCCCATAATAGATATATGGACTATATTATGAACTAGAGAGAGGTTTAGTGAAAGGAATGTGTGATAAGATATTATCCCAACACAATCAAGAATATCGAAGAAGAAAATATTCCATTTTCATATAATTACATTATTTAAAATTCACATATCCTTATTAAATGGATAAATTCGTATAAAACATTATAACAAATATAAAATTACAAGTCATATAGTGGATTTTCTTGAGACAATTTCTGTCAAATCTGAGACTTCATGACATGCTACTAAATCTAAATAACCATTTTTGAAATTTAATATTCTCGATAAGATCAACATATATATATATTTCAATAATTTTATCAATTTTTTGTGAATTTATAAAATTTGACATCATCATCTACATATGAAAATGGATATTCAAAATTCTTTTCTACCATTCCTGATAAACTAAAATAAACATTTTAAAATAATATTATTCATATTCTGATATATTTACCTCTATTTTTTTACTAACACCATAATGTATAATAAATTTTTCCCAATAATCAAGTTGATTCAATATAATCCTTTAAAATAATTTCTAACCCTAAGGATCCTAAAATTTTTCACTAACCAACATTGAATCCTATGTATTGGAATAATTTGATCTCATATGATTAATTGATCAACTCAAAAATTATACTCATATAATTTAATCATGCATAATTTATAATAAAAGAATTTTATAATATAATAATTTCATGAAATGAAGTAACAATAAAATCATAGATTCTTAAAAAAATTCAATTCAATTTTATTTAGTAAATATATTCTCCTTATAACAAAAAATATTTCCATTTAATGTATGGGTTCATACATTCACCAATTGATGGTAATAATTTGATAGAACACACAAAATAGAAATTCATTATTCCATAAGAAATTTAATGATAGTTAATCAATGCACTAGATCACATCTAATTTTAGATAATGATGAATAATATTATTTTCCATGGGAACATACAATCCAACATAAACATTAAATCCCAATCACTATAGTGGGGGTTAAATGTTACATAATTATTATTATTCAAATAAAATATTTTAATTTCATATGAATTCCATTTTCCCTTAGGCATTTATGATTTGTTTTCATATTATCCTTATTTTACCATGCATTATTGAATTGATGTACTTATTTCTGAGACACCATTTTTTATAGAACAGGAGTGTGACTGGTTCATTCTATGGAGATTTATCATTATTTGTAACTTTAGATAACTTATTCCTATTATATTTTTTATACTATTTAATGATTAAATAACTTTTCTATATAAAACTATATACCAATTTATTATTAATATTTCAATATATTTCATTCAATACATTGATAATAATGGAATGATCATATTATTCAGTCGATGGTTTCCATAATTTTATTTGAATTAAATATTTTATTTCTTCACAAAAACATAAGATCAATGGATAAATAAAATTTAAAGATCCTCCTCGATGTCCCATGAAACGATTTTTATATATCCCCATAATTAGATTATTGATAACACCCTTTAGAGTGTTGGTTTTTTGTTCACCAAATGATCAATAAACCATACCTAAAGTTATATAATAATAACATAATCATATCTTGGATTTAATATATCATTTTCCCCAGTGGTATTAATATAATTATTAACCTTATACTTTATCTCATAGAATTCCTCATCTAATTTCATAATAATAATATGATTAATGTTTTTAATGGAAAATACGTTCTTAAACTAATCCAACTCCATGGAGTAAATATATTTATAATTCCTAATATTCAAAATAATATTCAACCATTGATACTCTTTTTTCAAAAAAATTAGGCAACTAATACGAGTCCATCATTTTTTGAAACTAAATGACATAAATTTTCTTCTCAATGGTGTTCTTCAAGTTATTAAAAACATATGGATCAATATAATATCTAAAAACTTTTAGAGTTTCCCCACAAAGGATTCAATATATCATTTTTCCCTCATTTTAATTTTTTAAAGTTTATCATGATTCATAGATTGAAAATCTAATCTTATCATTGATATGATTTTTTATATCCCCATTCTAATAACATCTTTTTATGTTTTAGAAAAATAATTAAACTATCCTTCACATTTAGAAATATCATTATTTATTTTATAATTATAAATAGAATAAAAATAAAAATAATGGAGTGAGAAATAATAATTAATATTTAAAACAAAATAATCATAAAAAAAATATCATATTGGATTTCATAATCATGAAACACACTTTGTTGACATCATATGTCAATCAATAATAATTAATGATCAATAATAAATAATTATGATTTTATAATATATTGTGACTTATCTTATGGGGTCTCATTAATGTTATGCCATAAAAAATTACAAGAGTAAAAAAATTATTTACATAGGCTATAATGGCCACGAAATTTCAAAAACATAGATAACATATCTATTTAGATAAAGATTCATAAAATAGAAAAACATTACACTATAGAATAATATTGTTATAGTGATAATAAAATCATAGAAATTAAAAAAACTATTATAGAAAATAACTATCATCTCCCATGATGTTAGTTAAAAGGTAATTCCTTCAGTGGGATATCATATACAGTACCTTTCTTCATAACCTATAGAAAGATAACATAATAAAGTCGGATTTCTGTTTCTCAATATTTTTAGACAAGGAAAAAACAATGATAATTTGACAAAAACAATTTTATATGGGTATCAGACATGATCATAACATTTCATCGTCATACAATTCATACCATAGTTCATAATCTTGTGTCATTATATAAAACATTTCTTTTCATAAGACATGAAGCATAATAGAATCCTGAACATGAACTATGATATCATAACATAATGATAAGAAAAAATATTGGGGTATAAAAATAATAATGGAATGTCACTTTATTATTAGTAAATTCCCATTTCTACTATATGATAGTGGAATGGGATAATTACCCATTCTATTTTAGTGGTCAATGTTCACATTCAAGACTATTATAGTGTAATTACTCTCTTAATGTGTTAGTTTTACTCAAATTTATAGCCTAAATTATACAACTATTTAGAAGCTTATACAAATTCCTCAGAAGGAGGTATAAGTCCTGCATTTCATTTTTATAACAAGACTACAATTTAAGATTGTAGTATAACAACACTAATTGGTTATAATGTGAGCACCTAACTCTATAATAATGTATCCACTTTCGAATAATAAAAAATTTACATATGTGATAAATAATATAAAAAAACATTACTCATATATGAAACCATTTAGAGGAAAAAAATTTTAAAATTTTTTGAGCATATCAAAACATGTGGAATATTAATGGGATTCATAAAATTTTCATCATATCATTAAAGAATAACCCTAATATAAGAAACATGTTTCATAAAAACATTTTTATCATAGAAATAAATATCATAGTCAATGAATAATAATGGAGTATGTTGATCTTATATATAATAACTAATAACTAAAATATGCAGATATATTACATGATGAACAGAAATAGTAATGAATGTCCTTGAAAATATTATTCAGGTAAATTAAATTAAATTTTCAAAAGAACTAAATTAAATTATTATAATTTAATTATTATAATTGGAAAAATTATATTTAAATATTTCCACACAATAATCATATAGAATGTTTAAATAAAAGATTTTCTAGGATGATAGGATTTTTTTTTCATGTTGTATAAGTTAGAAGAAATCATTTTTTATACATTGGAAAAAAATAAAAATGTAATAGATTCAAAAAAATATAACCAATAGTCTTTTTGACGATTTTTTTTAAAAAGAAATCATTAAATAAATTAGTAAAATCTCCAAATAGTAGTATAAAACATATATTAAAATTTAAGAATCAATTTATATTTAAAAATATTTTTTTTATTAGTTATATAAATAACGACAATTTTACATTAGAAGTATTTTTAGTTTCTAGTCTACATATAATGATTAAAAGAAATTGAAAAATATCATATTCAAGAAAAAAATAAATGAGAAAAATTTTCATGAGTATTTTTAGAGGTATATGAAAATATTAATTTAACATAAACTATATATAATAATTAAAGATAAATAGATTTTTTATAACATAAATCTTTTAAGAATATGGTAATATTTAAATCACAATTAATATGGTATAAATAATTAGAAATATATATATAAATTAAAAAATATTATTAATTTTTTTTATAAAATACAATTTGAAATATATATAATCCACATAATGAATAACATTGAATATATTACATGTGTCTCACAGAAATAAAAGTGAGAGAAAATCAATTACCATGTTGATTTGTTATGAATACAAACACACATGAATTAATAAAATGAATTGAAACATTAAATATACTTTTCATATTTATATTCATAATAAAAATTCTATATTGGTTTTGAATACATCACACAAAATAAAATAGTGGTGAAATTCTTCATAATTAAACCAATATTAAATGTTAGACTATAACATCCTAACCATGGACCTAATTTTAATTTTATGTATTGGAACCACAATTATAATAAATATATATTTAATATAAATATATTTAACAAACAAAATTAGTTGTATCATACAATATATTATTTTAATGCATCATTTAATAAATTTTTTATCTCATTTTTATTTAATTCACTCTTCCACGTGATATAAGGGAATTTTCATTTCATTTCGGGTTAGATAAATTTACTCCACATATTTTGATAATGTTAAAATAAAATAAAAAATATTTTTAATTATATATTTACTATATTTATCCCTTATATACATGTTTAGACTCATTCCTAAAATATAGAGATATAAAAAATTATTACCATGTTCTTGACGAGGGTTGGGTGTACGTACGAATGAATGCAATTTTTTTATGAAATATAAAATGAAAATTCTAAAAAGTAATTCAAAATAAATTAATAATTATAAGATATTGTATATAAAATATATTAATTAAACACAACTTCATTAACTTCTATGTAAAATAAAAATGAAAAATGAATCACATTACTATTTTGAGGTGTTACTCCTCACTTAAGCAAGATCAGTGTTAAAATTTTCCATAGATTGGATGGAAAGAAGGTATATTTGATATTATTATTCCACCAATACAAATATTCGATAATTATCGTATATAAAAAGTAAACTGATCTCTATAATGATCCAATAAATATTGTGATGAGAAATTACTTTTAATATAATTGGGAGACAGAAAGTCTTATATAAGAATGAGTGATACTTTAACATCAAATTTGATAGAAAGTTGATTAATAATGGTGGTTTGGTATAAATAATGGCATATAATGAAATTTATGATACTACAATAATTATTTCATGATTAATATAATATATTTTTTAGTTAAGATAATACTTAAAATAGAAAGTGATTTATTAATGAAATTAACTCTTATTTCAAATAACTTCATTATATAACCTATTAAGAGAAATGTGGTTGGTATTTTGGGGAGTTAGGTTCCTATATAATTTGAATATGGGAGTAGTGAGAAAAACATGTTAGAATTTCATAGTTCTAAATTGCTTAATTTTTATAGAATAATAGAACAAATAGGTTCTATTTTATAATTGAATGGAGGGGAACCCTTAGAATTTCATAAAACATTATCTTAATATTAATTACCTATGACCTTCAAATAGAATAGAAATTAATGTTCATATATGATATTTATTATATAATTATTAGTTGTTAATGTTAATTTCATATTTATCTTCATACATTTATATTTTACGTAAAATGATATTTTTTCTTGGTTGTATGAGTGGATTACCTCCAACATTACGTGATATCAGTCATTTTTCAATTCCTAAATTCTTATATTATAATAATGATATATTTTATTAGAAAAATATTTAAATATTACATTAAAAATATCGATATACGGTGATATATTTTTCTTATAATCATTTCATTCCATCCATTTAAAAATTAAACAAAAGTGATGCATATGTACAACCTACAGTATCCAAGAATGATTTCATTCATTTTTCCATATTTATAATATACATATTACAATAAATTTAAATATAAAAAATATTTCTTATGTTTATATAATATATAAAATTATGAATAATATAAAACCATTACTTTGCTAAGAGGGTTGATGATATTGAATAAAAATACCCACGAAAAATGAAACAGTTTACAAATGAAAACAAGGATCATATTGAGGAATTATTAAAAACTGGGTTTTAAAATGATATAATTGAAAATATATGATATGTTAATTATTTTAATTAAAAATTTATTTAATTACATGAAATATTAATATATTATACAGAATTATAGAATAATTTTGAATCTTTTTAAACTTGGTTTAAGGAATTATAATATTAAATTGACTTCTATTATTGACATCTTATAGTTTCAAAGAATATAATTTTATGCTAATTAATAAATTAAAGAAGAAATTTTATTTCAAAAATATCCTTCATTTCATCAATTTTAATTATTCAATTAATTTCACTTCTTCTGGGGTTTTAATGTCTAGTTTTACTAAAATGGCAAGGATTTATTATTACAATGTTATTGATAATAGAGATTTTTAATGATATTTTTTTGATGATGTAATTTAATAAGAAAAATATCATGAAAATTATAAAATGTCTTCCCCATCATCAATTTAAAGATATTATAGTTTCTAATTATATTTTTCTCTCCTTATGAATTCTTGAAACTGAAACAATGTTTAAATGAAAACATACATTATTTCACTATGTAAGAGACGATTCATTTTCAATAAAAACTATGTATTCAAAAAACTATTTCATTTTTGTTTTATATATTAGAAAATGATTTTTTATATTAATTATTATCCCTTTTTCATTTTTTATATGATTTAAAATCATTCTTTTTTATTAATCCAAATAATGTAGTTTTTTACTTTTTATGGAAAATGAAAATGAAAAAAAAATTTATAACAAAAATCAATATAACTACACACAATTATTACCACACATTTCATTGATGATTCTATTTAAAAAACACTTTTTTTAAAAAATATATTATTTCCTTGATATTTTAGAAAATTTTAATTTTTTAATGATGTTATATGAAAAATATAATTTTTTTTACCTATTGAAATATTTCTGATATATTTTAAAAAAAATTTCATTTTTTTAATTGTTATAGGATGTTACATATGCTTGACATGGCATTTGAACCAATTATAACATAATGTTTTATTTTTGGGATGTCCTGTGATGATGGTAATTTATGGATGATTTAATGTAAATTGTTTATGATAATGACGTTAATTAAGATATAAACCATATATTTTATGGATTAATATAAGATTATATAATGAAATATTTATAATACATGTTTTTTTCTCATGGTTTCTGATGTGATTAATGATTGATAATGTTCTTGAACACATTTGTTTATTATCATTTTGTGTTGGGTGGTCCCAAAATTAGATATTACAAGTATCAATTATCAAATATGGATATCTCATGATGTATATATAAATTTAATGGTGAACAAATAATGTTTAATAAGATACATTTTCCATTGTGATATTGTTGGTAGTGAAACATGAATACATTGGTAGTTTGGGGGGTGTACCCAATACAATATTAAAGTATTATATGAAAGCATTGACTATTATGGAAATGATTTTTATAATATATTATGTATTTCAAAAACTGGTGTTTTTACTAATTTTTTTTATTTAATGGATCATCGGATTTTATTCATTTTTTCAACTCTGGTCTTATGAATTAAAAATATAAATTTCAAGAATCAGTATTTACATAAGGGAATAGAGGATATGGTTTTAAATTTTAAACTCAAGTATGCATGCTTTTATTCTCATGTCCAGATTGTTTAATTATTATCATTTACCAGATTTACCCTTACTAAGCCTATTATCTCACCATTTATTTTGTTTATACTTCCATGATTGTGGTGAATGGATATAAGTAGTATGTGTTTATAATGTGTTCTCACTTTTAATAATTATGTGGGAGACAATATATTCTTTTTAGAAAACACATATCAATGTGTCAATGTTTCCAATGACACAATATAATTATTCTCATCCAGTTATTTTTTGTAATTTAATATTTATATTTCTCTAATAAGATTTAAAAAAATTTAGAACTATCTATGAATTTATAAATAATTTTAATTTTTTTAAAAATGATTTATATCATCTGAGGTCAATATAGAATAAACTTTTTTATCTTTTTATAGTATGTTTTATGTTTTACATGATATATACCAAACACAACTTCATTACATTGAAGTTGTTTTAATATTTGTGGTATTGGATTATAGAGGTTATCATTGTTGGTTTCTAGAAATATGAACTTTGCGACCAATCAATGTGTGGTCTATAATGTATAGAAACATGAAAGAAAATTTCCAAACCATGAGATTGGAATTATATAATTATGAAATTTAATATTAGACCCATAAAATCTTTTGTAAACATCATTCTTCCTCAAAAAGCCATGCCTCTAGAAAATATGAATTCATTGCAAATATATTAGATGTCCCCAATCCTTTAAAATTACAATTAGATTTAAATTAAGGGATATTAATCTGTATACATTAGGACATAGACCATTATTTAATGTTATTCATCATTTTTTGAACATATCTCTTTTTATTGAATGGAACTAAATATCAATGATGTTATAACCAAATTTACGAATTTACATTGTTCTAATGGGTTTACATATAATCATATTCATTTAAAAAAATAAAATTATATATTATCAATGTTAATTCTATGATTTTACCAGAATATTCATGATATGTGGTCTTCTGTAACTCTAATGATCTTTATTTTTTCGAATATTAGTTTATTAAATTGGGTTCCATGGTTTTGAATATTATATTGTAATATAGGTTGCAATATTATATTCCCCTATGGGATTTCATTATTTTGTTTATAATAACATGTATTTCAGATAAGTAAATTCAAAATATATATATATTTTATAATCATTGCAATCATTAACACCATAAATCATTATAAAATTTGTATAGTGTAAGGATTCATAAATTATAAAAATGTTAATTATTTATAATAATATGAAATGGATATTTTATTTTATTTATATTATATTAAAATATAATTTAGAGATTTCGTTATTTGGTTTTATGTTCTTATTAATTTTTTTTATCTAAAATACACACTGATTATTTTAAGAAATGAAAAATATATCAAGTAATTGTTGGGTTTGTGTAAAGGCATGGAAACATTTGTCTATTAAATTGAAAAAACAATATATTGGTTGAGGTGTTTTAGGGGTTAAGAGTGAAAAATTTCTAGATTTTGATAGAATCAAATTTTCCCAATGTTGACTCAGGGATGGTATGTCGTTGATGGTGAGTAATGACTGGTGACTCACAATGGTATGTCAATGACAGTTTGTCACGAATGGAGACTCGTAATTGTGGGTCATGATGGTGACTCGTGAAGTTGCCTCACCAAATGGTATCACACAGAATATTAAATCATGGATTACTGAGTCACCGAACAATGGATCATCAAACGGTACACTTATAAAAAGTGGATCACCAAATAATGACTTGTCAAACAATAACTCACCATTCGTATCTTGTCACTTATTTCATGCTTCAATGACTCATCCAATGGTGATTCATCCTATAGTTCCTCAACCACTAGTTACTTGTGATTATGACTCAACCAATTATGAGTCAATTTCAATAGTTTTATTCAAATTCAATATTTTTCACATTTTTTATAGTCTCCCACATTAATGATTGATTTAAGAAAAATGATTTTAAAACAATATTCATGTTAATTGGAATCCATTTCAATATATATAAAATGTATCATTAATTTCCTAACACTCGATAGGATTTAAGATAGTTGAAATAGTTTATTTTAATCATGATCTAGCTTTAATGGATATTTAAACCATTTCATCAGTTGATATCGAATCAAGACCTTATAAGGTTGAGACTCTTTCATTCTTATATGTTTTCCCTTAATATTTATATATATAATCCCATAACCTTTATACCCTAAGGATAAAAAAGTATAAGTATCACTCTTGGATTGTGTTTCCCTATAGCCATTCACAGCCCATGTTTGGTACATGGAGGAGGTGTTGATCTTCTGCTTATCGAGGTAGGTATCCCTACATCTCCCATTTATTTTCATATCTAGTGATGTTGGATTATTAATGTATCTCTTGTGAATATGGAAGAATTAAAATTAAAAAATGTTAATTGAATGTGTGAAGTATTATATAAAGTGTATGGTAAAAAGTTATCCATACTTTGGTTTTATTATATTGTTGTTATATTTTGGTTTTTATGGGATAATCACATGCAACAAATCATGTTCATTGGTGTCTTTTTTGCATGTACATGTGATTGAAAATGTTTGAATGATTGAGAATTGTTGGGCAGTGGTCCTACATCCAAGATGTGGTTTTTTTATTTCTTCGAATGGTTCGATTGTGCATTGGGGATACCAATGGTTGCGAAAAGTGGGCTTGATGGAAGTGTCTTTGAATTGGTGGTTGTTTTTTTGTTGGTTAGGTGGTAAATTTTGTGTAATGAATTTGGATGATGATGATGTAAGTGGTTGGTATGGGTATTAAGGGGAGGGAAAATATTATGTGAGTTGTTTTAACATTATTCATCTTATACTAAGTGGATAATATTGTGTGGATTCTAATGTGATGATCGTGGTAGTTTATCAGGTATGGGAGGAATGAATAAATGAATAGTTTAATAAGTAATGAAAACTAATTAAATAGATTAGACGGGGTATGGTGGGGCTATTGGTTGTGGTGTTTGGTTGCACATTTATAGGTATTAAGAAATTTTGAAGTATCATAGTGGTGTTTTTTTTTTATTGAAGACCAATAGGTTGGGATTGAGTGTTCTGATATTATATATACATACAATTACATTCCTTGCGTTTTCTATATGCACCCCACCCTATTAATTATCTATCTTCTTAACACCCCCATTGTAACGATGGAGGGTGTTATTACTAAAAATCTAGATGTGAGGATTGATATTCAGCTAACCACTCTTCCCTTCTAACTCTTCCCTACCCACTCATCGAGGCAGAGATAGCCCAAGATTATTTGGGAATGTTGTAGTTTTCCTGTCCTATGTGAGTGTTGGTGAGATGTGTTTTGTCAGGTGTATTTGGGATGAAATTATTTGTCATTTCCAAGGTGTTTTTGGGATATAATGTGGTATTTGGGCCATGTCTCTATCGAAATTTCATATTTGTGAAGCCTAGGTGTGTGCAGGAGGGTTTTGAAGTGGTATTTTTAGAAGTGGTGGGAACACTAAGATGTCTCCCATTGCGGTGTGGGAGTAGATAATCAATGAGAAAGTGGTGTGGGGTACCCCATCAGAGACGGTCTCTATATTTCATTACTTCACTTATATAATTTGGTGTGGGTCCCATTGGTGAGGTTGGGTTGGTCAGTATACATTGTTATATGATGTTGGACTCTATAATTTTCACGCCTGGGTATTAATATGATTCTCCACTTTTTCCCTAGTGTTATTGGTTTTCCTACAGAGTATACATGAATTCACAACCTACATTATAAAACATCATTCATGTTTCCAGGAAGAATACATGGATCATGCTTCACATCACTAGGTCAGACATTTGGATAGTTATTGTGCCTTTTATTAGAATTATTTTTTGATAAATTTTGGTTTCAATCATTTTTAGTTTTTATAGATTTACTTTAACCATGAACATGGTATGGGTTTTGTTCTTTATTTTATAATTATTCGAGTTTTTTTACATTGATACATATATTATCACAATCATGGTTACTAGAAAAAAGGTAAAAACTCACATTCTGTGAGAATTGTATACCATTTTTATTTCTCACCATATCAATTCCAATTGGATGAGGGAATATAGATTAGTTTTCCATCATCCTTCATTTCATACTCAAGAGGGGAATCATAGGAAAGAGGGGGTCCTAAAAAATGGTGAGGTTTGGGTGGCTAGTATACCTTGTTAGGTGATGTTGGTTAATCATGTTTCCTCACATGAGAATTAGTATGTTTCTCCACTTGTTCAAAATGACATTGGTTTTCCTGATAATTATACTTTTATGCTCACCCAGTGTTATAAAAATACTTTCATGTTTCAGTAAGACTATGAGGACTATGCAAGGCATTACATGCTTAGACATTGGGATAGTTTTTTGTGTCGCTTATTATCTTTTCATTTGGGTTTTTACATTTGATATTTTCATTGAATTTGTAACTGTTTTACATTAAACATTAATGTGGGAATGATTTTATTTCCTTTATATAAGTTTTGGAGTTTTTTGGATGTTGATACATCATGGCTCATGATGCTGGTTACAATAAAAGGTTAATTCCTCCCATTTTATGATATTTTTATAACCACGGTGATGTCCACCAAACTGTGGCCTATGGGAGGTGGGACACAGGGTTCATTATCTCTCTTCAAGAATTTACAGCTCAAGAGTGGCATCATTTAATGTAGGGGTTCATAACATAATTATATCAAAGGTGATGGATGAGATGTACGATAGAGTTTGTTGTTTGTCACTATGAGGATTAATTGGGTTGGTAGGGAAACAATGTCAAGTGATCCTAGTGTCTAACATAAGCCAGAGAAGACTAACTAGGCCATGATATTTTTTGGCCCCCAAGATCTGATGCATGGAATCATAGTCTACCAAATAACAATATGAATATACCAAATTTATAGAGTAGAGACCCTTGGAATGGAACGTCAATCATATTCACTTCTGTTCTGGTTTTATGTGGATGTTTTTGGGAATTAATATAAATAATGGGAAAATTGAATATTAAATAAATTTTCATACTACTAATTCTAATATGTTACTTATTTATGTTTTTATTCTGTGGATCCAAATCATCGCCTACGTGTAGTGTACATAGTGGAGGGTCAGCTAGCTTACTCGGTTGATGAAAAGAGTGTTGATATAGTAGAGGAGGATGATAAGTTACAGAATAAAACATGTTATTTATAGTCAGAGACTATGGGACATTATTAGCAAAGCATTCCGGAAATAAATATGGTGATTAGTCTCAAGGATATTGTGGTCACTATCATTTTGATCTGGGATATTCTAGAGTACTAGGTTCTTTTGACAGTGATCTAGATATGGGGAGCCGTGTGTCAATGGTGGACGTTGGGTATGACTAGTTATGGGTGGTGGAAGGTGATGTCTGAAATACTATGTTTATTTATTGTAATGTCCTAGTTCCTGAAATCACCCAGAGGCTCCTCATACCTTTTTGGTCACATGGCCTCTGTGCATTTCCCAAAATGCTAGAGGATACTTACTAGCACAAGGGCTCTCGGTTTGATAGTGGGGAAACTATTCCCTCATTTGAAGAGTAACACAGCGAAAGTAAAATAGATTTTAATTGTGGAAGCTGTAATAATACAATAAAACACTAAATATCGGGTGACTATAAGTAATATTAATAGAGAACATATATATAAATGATGCATGGTACATATGTATATGAAAGAATCCAAACAATCAACAATGCTGGAATATAGTACAAAACCCAAGTACCAAAGAAAATAACGTTAACCATTCCATGGAAACACAAGCCTCGTCTTGGTCCCATGCTCCCCAACTCAACAAGAATCAATTACCTAATGTAGAATGGATCTTGCCCTTATCTTGACCTGTAACAATATATTCTGTTTGGGACAAGAATCATGAACCAAATATGGTATGAGATGAATCCCAATAGAGAACCACCCAAAGATCGGTGCCTAATAGTTAGTGAATATATATGGAAGGCCATAAACAAAATAAATCACTAAATAAGAAAGTACACTTATTTACAGTCCTATAATCCAATTGCATTCATTTTCATATATCATGTATGCATCTAATCAAAGGCAGGAACCCTATGGAAAGTAATCACAGCCTAACCCATGTGGTTTCACCAGAAAATAACAAGATACCATCTTGGAAGTACACACAATCTATCCCCTTTGGTTCATCTTTAGCAAAGACACTCTGAAGAATCACTCACCTTCAATTCCCCATGATGTCTCGTATCGGCCAAAATAGGCACTCTAAGGAAGAATTCAATATCCAATTCCCCCTGTGACTCATATCAAGGAAAATATAGACCCTCTGAAGAATCACAATGTCCATCCCCCTATTGTATTGCAACGTAACATTAAAAAAGTCAATATGGGGAATCCATCCACGTCCATTCTTCCTATGTTCTACTACACTAGTTTCCCACAACCCTATGTAAATGCAGAAACCAAAGTAATCCTCATGGACTACGAGGCTTAATGATCTACAATATCTCCCAGCTTGTCAGATAAAATAACTTCATCCTAACAATACTAGGCATGGAAAACAAAGCAGCATCCTAACAATAAAATCTAGAACAAAGAGTCAAAGAATGAAAACATGGGAAAAACTTCCACGGTATGGAAAATTTAACCCTATTCATAAAAAAATATCCTCTATAGAAACAAACAAGTAATAACAGTAAATAATAGGTCTATCACCCATAAACATTCAATACCTCAAAAAAGTGTATTAGGAACTTTATCATATATAACTCAATCTCTAACTATGGAAAAGCACAAAACACCTACCTCAAAAACATGAGATCGATATATGTGATCCATAGGCCTTGATTTTCCCTAGAATGCTATAGATCTATAAAAATTATAAACACGTTAATCCAATGATATCTCATGAAAGAGGAGAGATCCAGAAATGAGATTATAGAAGACGGATTAACTCACTGATGCAATTCCAACACAACTGATGGAGTTCAGATTAGAGAATCGAAGACTATTCGGGGGATCAGTGAGGATATAGTAGTCTCGTTCTCTCCCGGATGAGATAGGTTGAGAAGAATATGGGTATGTCCATTATATGTGACCCTAGTTAGTGTAATGAAAAAAAGTGAAAGTACACACCATTTTCTTTATGATTACACGACATGTACTTTCCTTATTGATCCTCTGATTTAGGCAGTCTCCAGGTCACCACAGATGGCCATGTACTTGGCTATTACAAGGCTAGTACACAGTCACCCACGGAAACTGGGTACACAGTATTTACTCTTAAATTTTCTAGAAACATATCTTTTTATCTAAATCAACAAAAAAATAATGACATACATGAAAAGAATATCTGGGTTCTTAAAAACCTCTCCTTTAAAGAAATTCATCCCTGAATATCCCTAGTAAGGTGGCGTAGAAGAAGAAGAATTGAACAGTTCAGGCCACTATGATTTTACAATGGCCTCCCTCACCCATGTCTCTTACTTTAATCACCAATGTGTCCATAGACCTCATACTAGAGGAACAGATTGTCCACGATGAAAATTCTCACACCAATAATCAATCAAGATTGGACGCTCCTCGAATGAGGATTCAACCTCAAGCTCAACCTCCATGGGTTGAAAAACAAGAGATGGGTCAAATAAGTAACGTTGAAGCTGAGAAATATGAAAGACGACATGCATTTCCCAACACCTCTAATGTATTGCAACTGATAGTCAACTGGCCTGACTCTCTCAACACCCTTGAATGATCCGACTTACCCCAGAAAAACATGTCATGTCTTCTAATCCTCCCATGTACCAACCGTAGTGGGACACGTAGAAAATCCTGATCTCTGACCTCGAACTCGATAGGTCATCTCCTTCAATTAGCATAAGACTTCTGTCATGACAGTCTCATTTCCATTATTTTCTGAATCAACTCTATCTGTTCTATGGTCTCCTTGACATGTCAAAGTCACTACAGCTACCTCTATTGCCTCTAGGTAGCATAAGGGTGATCATAATGGCCTACCGTACAAGGCATCATAAGGTTCCATCTAAATATTTTCTTGAAAACAATTATTTTAGGAAAACCCCAAAAGATGTATGTGTTTCTCCAAAGAATATCCATAATCCAGGATGCATGGTCGAAGCATGTCATCAAGAACAAGAATTCTACACTCAGACTGGCCATCTCAATGGGGATGTTAAGAAATAATCAAATGTACATGTGTACCCAATGACCTCTTATGTCTCTGCCAAAGCTGAGAAGTTAAACGGGCATCCCTATCTGAAACAATGTAGTGTGGAACCTCATGTAGAAGTACAATCTCTCGAATGTACAACATTCATATCTCATCAATACAGAATTTCTCTTTGATTGGAAATAATTGAGTATCCTTCTTGAGTATTTAAATGAAAACACAAACTACATCCTTCCCTTGAGGAAACAGCGACAAAACTGCCACATATTTCATCGCGACATCATTCCATTTCCACTCAAGAATGGTTATCTACTACAAAAGTCATGCTAGTTTCTAATACTCCACCATCACCTGCTAACATGTATAACATCTCATGACAAACCGAGTGACCTATTTCTTCATACCAAGTCACAAATACTCACGATGTAGATCATGATACATCTTCATGACACTAGGTTGATCTTCCAAAACTGAGGAATGAACGTCTCATGTCATCTCCACAATTATGGATGCTGACACCCCTACAAGCCCATGAAAACAGGTGATCTCGTCCTCACCTATGGTAAATCAAAAAATCGAGTCCTCTTGTAACACACTCTCCCATAGGACTAGGCCTTTATATAATAGATTCCTCATTCTCACTCGATCAAGAAGAGTAAAGGTAACAACTATAGATGATAGAAACATCTGCCACTATTTATCCTGCACCTCCAAATGTTTCTTAGAAAACATAGCCATATGTTTTCACTCACTACTGGCCTCTTGAACAACCTGAATCTGAGTTCTCCTACTCAACGCATCAGCCAATGTGTTTCCCTTCTTAGGCTTGTAGGTATGCTCAAGGTAAGAATACATAAGCGACTCAACCCGAAATTACTATATCAAATTCAGGTGACAGTAAGTGAAGATATACATGAAAATTTGGTGGTCGTTGAAACCCAAAATATTCTCTCCCAATAGGTAGTGTCTCTCACAGTGTAAGGCATGAGAAACTGCAACCAACTCGAGATCATGCATCAGGTAATTTCTCTCATGTGGCCTCAATGGTCGAGACCCGTACACAATGAACCCTTACAAAAACATAAGCACTGCCCTTAGACAAATACTTATTACATCACAATAAAAATATAGCTATTTTCCAAATTTGGAAGTACAACTATCAGTGCTGATTTCAACCTCTATTTCATCTCTAGAAAGTCTAACTCACAATAATATAATCAGAAGTAATTAAAAACCTTCTTAGTTAGGCTCATCAGTGTCATGGATAAGCATGAGATGTCTTGTATAAAACACATGTAGTAACCAGCCAGCCCTATAAAACTCTTTTACTCAAGGACATTCTTCATCTGCTCCTAGGAAACCATGGCTCTCACTTTCTCTAGGTTAGCTGATACTCCTGTCCCTGAGATAACATGATAAAATAAGTGAATCTGGTTCATCCAAAATTTAATTTTGAGAGAATAAAATATAACTGATGCACTCTCATTATACTCAAAATAGTCTCATGATATGTAGAATGGTCATGATGAGAGTGAGTGTACACCATGATATCTTCCATGAAGTCTACAATGAATGAATCAAAGTATGGACGGAACAATCAGATAATCAGTTCCATGAAAACTGCAGGTGCGTTTGTGAGACCTAACAACATAACCACATAATCATATAGACCATATGTGCTCCAAAAGGCTGTAAGAGTTATATCTGATGGTCTAAAATGCAAATGAAGATAAAAAAAATCTCACGTCAATCGTCAGGAACACCCGATCTTCTCGAAGCTAATAAAAGATATCATCAATCCTTAACAAGGGATATCTATTCTTGATCGTCAAATGGTTCATGTTCCGATAATCCAGACAATGTTTGAGGGAATCGTTATCATTTTTCGCAAACAGGACAGGTGAACCCCAAAGAAAAGTACTAGGTCATATGAAACCATATTCATGCAACTCCTCCAACTAATTCATGATCTCAAACAACTCTGGTGTAGCCATCCTATAAGGAGGGTTGGAAATCTATGTTGCTCCTAGCATGAAATCAATATAAAATTACACCTATTTCTGTGGAGATATACCTGGAAAATCCTCTCGAAAGACATCCTTAAATGATAAACCAATGGAGAAAAATCCATCTGGGAAGTCCCCTTATCATCCTTATATAGACTAGAAATATGGGTTGCAACTCCTTCCAACCCATGATGATCAGGTATTTCACTGCTCACATAGACATCCCATTCACCCTTATGAATAAACGACGTGCCCTCTGGTGATGTGAAACTCACCCTATGATGATAGAAATCAACAACATCTTGGAAGGGAATTAACTAGTTCATTCCCAGAATGACGTCATATCCTGTCATCTCTCGGAAATAAACGTATCATAGGAAGTGACACCCACAAAATCGATAGAGAACTCCTTAAACTAACATATAATAGTTGTTTTCCCCCAACGGTGTTTCTATCATCAATATATCAGTAGAAGAAGAGTTACAGAACCCAGGGCAATCCATAATAAAAAAATATAAACATATGGGAATTACCTGTATTGAAAAAATGTAGAAGCTAAAACAGAGGAAATTAGGATCATAGTATGAACTATAGAGTGTCATGGATTTTTCTCCTGTTATCCCTGATCCAATGAAAAATAATGGCATGCATTGTGGCCATGTCACCCGATTTGACCACGCTGAGCTGATCCACCCTATTTTTGTTGAAGGCCTAGCAAGTGGCTACCACAGCCATGACCTATACCTCAACATGAAGGTATGGAAGGGCTCTGTTTCCCTGACTGATGAGAAACTAGTGGTGCTGATCCTAAACAAGGAGTTATAAAACAACCCCTGTCACCAGCTTTCTGTGAGAAAAACTGAAATAAACATTGAAGATGGCCATATTGCAGCTTTTTCTACACTCCATAAGGACTCTCAAGAAATGTGGCCTCATATGCCCACTGTTATCACACTGGTAACACACCACCAGACTACTAGAAAATGTGTCCCACCTCCTCGGTTCCACGCATGCAGACTCTATTCGGCACATCCTACTGTCAGTAAGAGGGATAATAACTCCGAATGTCAAAATTCCATGCATCAAGACTCTATAATCTCTTAGTTTGTGCTCTGTGATTAGTTCAATATTTTATATAGAAATGGTGGATGTCATCCTAAAGACGTTCAACTAAGTTCAGATGTCATTCCTAAGACCGTCCTCAAACTTACATACAAAGAATAACTTATCACCTCTTTGTAATGGTGTGAAGTGTTACATCACTATGAAGTGAGAATAATACTCCATAACTGAAAGAGTACCCTACTATAGACTCATGAACTATCATTCTCGACCATCCCTCAATGTATCTAGGTTTGAATAGTTATACAAGTCATGCTAGAACTCAACAGACTCCATAACCTTCTGGCGTCCCGACGGTGTGATCACATCTTAACATCTCTTGGCAGATTCCCGAAGAATATATGTAGAGATCTTCACCGTCATCTCTATAGGTGTCTTCAGATGCTCCAAGAATGATAGAATGGATTCTAGCATAGACTCGGAATCCTGAGGTCCTCATTCCCTAGTTAAGGTGGGAGGATGACACTCCTAGATAACCGGTGTCAACTCTTCCATAGAAGGGGCATGATGTGGTACTACTCAGAAGGTCTACATAAATCTCATAAAGACATCTTAGAAATGTGTGTCGGCACCTATGTCTGGAATGATGGCTGGTTCCAAGACTAGAACAACTGGAGGATCTTCTTGTATTCCCTGATCAACCATATCCGTTGTCTGATCACTACCCTGTAATCAGCAGACAACCAGAGGACATCTCGGTGGCATGACATTTGCAAGGTCAAGCGCACAACAAAGATCAAGATTAATAGAAACTGATACTTTTAAGCGTAAAAAGGGATCATGAGAACGAAATAATTATTTTTTTCAAAAAATGTATACACAACCTATAAAATCCCTTCACAGTGTGTTCCCTAAGCCTTCACATGGGTGTGTACATTTCTCATCCCATGTCGTGTACCACCCTAATTTAATGGAATGTTGTCCAAACACATGACATTTACATGAATCCTCATTCCTTTCTTGAGTTATTCATCACAGATAGGCCATAATGTTTCCCTAAAACAAGACTACATCATTTGTTAGTGCTATACACGACGTTTACCAAATGAACAGCATAAACCTGTGTTGTTAGTTACACATCCAGTTAAACCGATGCATCTACATAGTGTTTTTTTTCAGACATGGTGTATACTAGAAATATTTCAACAACCCCCGGTAGTTTACTACATGCCTGGATACATTAGTTACACTACACTGCATGTTCAAACATTACATGGCATGCATAACAAATGTTTTATCGATACATGTTGTTTATCACATAGGTAGACACAAGGTCTTCACAACACCATGTGTAAATCAGGAACATGACATGTTCCACCAAAGATTTCCCAAACATGTGTCTCTTCCCAAAGAGACAGTTACATGGTTAGAGACTACATGTTGTGTTCACACAATACACAGTGTGTACATAAGAATAACAGTTCTTCCAGAACAGAAGGACACATGACGTGTGTTAATCATTACACGCCATTTATTTTGGGTTCCTTTGGAGGTTAAGCCTCAGAAAATACTACATATCACAGAAAACATTGAAATGAACATTAAAGTGAAAAATTATGATTCATGAGGGCCCATACTCCCCATGAATCAATTCTTGGAATCTAATATATGTTATATATCAATCATAATAGAGGAATGATCCACCAAATTATGGTCAATGAGGGCCCATAACACCTAATAAACCAATGATTTGTCACCATTAATATAAAACCTTACACAAACCAAAACCTTTTAAAAAAACATGTATTCTATTAAGGAATCAATCACAACATCAAACATATCTAGCACAATATCTATCATAACAACCTACAATGACTAATGAAACCTAAATGGCATGCCACGAATGCATTACATGTGATCTCTAGAATGTTCATGTATGATGCATGAGATGGAATACCCTCATCTCATTGGGTTTAAATAGAAATAGTATATCAATAACATCCATGATTGTAGCATAATAAATGTGATTCACCCAATGATGAAATCAAATCAAATGTAAAATTGAAAAACAATGAATATTGTAATAACTGAGGTTAATTGGCCTTTCCTTGTACATGAGTTTTCTACTCTCATGCACAACATATTACCAACTACCTATTCATTATATTATTGGATATAGGTTCCAAATATAATCTCAAGAATAAAATAATTCATATGATACCACATTGTAACGTCCCTATTTCTGAATCCACCTAGAGGCATCCCAAACCCAATTGGTCGCATGGCCTCAAACTCATTTCCATGAATGCAAAAGGATGCTGAATAGATGTATAGACATTGTGTGTGATAATGGGGAAAATAGGACCTCATTGGCTGAGTAACATAGCAGAAGTAAAAGAGATTATAATAATAGAATCTATATTAATACCACAAAATAGTAAACAATGGATGACTGAATGTATTAAAAACTAACCCCATATATATAAAAGATTAAAGATACATATGTCCAGTAAAGAATCCAAACACACTACAATTGTGTAGTATAATACTAAACCCGTGTTCAAAAGAAAAGCAAGTAAAAAACACCATCACATTACAAGCCTCAGCTTATTCTCGTGCTCCCCAGCTCCAAAACAATCAAGTACCTGAAGTAGTAGGGTGCTTTCCATTATATAGACCTGCTATAATATAATCTATGTGGGCTTGAAAGAAAGAACCCAATAGGATTTGAGATGAATAATAGTAGGAAACCATGAATAGATCTATGCCTAATAGTTCGTGAATATATATGGATGGAAATAAATCAAATGAAGCAGTAAACAAGGAATTACACATAGTAACAATCCTACAATTCAATTGCATTCATTTTGATATATCAAGTAAAATGATAATCAAAATAGGTAACCCCCTGGTAATTACTCACATCCTATCCCCTCTGGTTCATCCAAACAATAATAAGAAACCCTCTGGGATGTAAACACAGTCTAACCCCTAAAGTTTTACTTGAGAAAAGTCCTTCTAAGGAAGAACTCGTTGTCAGTTCCCCTTATGGTATCATATTGGTAACTAGGAGGCACTCTGATGTAGCACTCAACATCCAATTCCACATATGGCCTATATCAAGAATACTGTACACACTCTAAGAGATCACAATGTCTAATCCCCATATGGTCTCACAACGTAATAGTAAAATAGAAACTCTGTATAATCCCTCAATATATATTCTCTCAATGGTCTACTACACCGGGTTCCCACATCCATGTGTATGTTAATCATGCACAAATGATATGTGGAAACATATCAAAACCTCAAGAAATACATGTATAAATAGTCTATAGTATCTCATATCATCTCTGATAAAATCACTCCATCCTATCAATACAATGAAAAGAAAACAAAGCAGCATCCAAGTAGGAAAATCTTGACCAAACTGTCAAAACAACCAAACATGGGAAACAATATCCATAGTAAGTCAAAGTTAACTGTAATAATAAAAAATTAATCACTATCCAAGCAAAAGAGGAATAGTATGAAATGACATGGATAACACCCTTAAACATGCTATAACCTAGACAAGGTTATTGGGAACATTAGCAATTATAACTCAAGGACTAACTACAGAAAGGCAAAAACCACCTAAATCGGATTCATGGGAACGATATATGTGAAACACAGATCTTATGTCTCCCTTGAAAATTTGAGATCTACAAAAATCCTAAAAACATTCAACTAAGGATATCTCTTGAAAGAGGATAAATAATAAAACTAGGTTCTAGAAGAAAAATTAACTCACTAATGCGATTCCAACACAACTGACGATGTTCGAATCAGAGAATGTATGGCGACTAGGGGGCTCGATGAATAACAGAATGTCTTGTTTTCTCCTGAACGATATATTTTAAGAGGAAAATGATTATTTCTATCAGACATGAACCTGATCCATTTAATGATATAAAAATAAAGTACATGACATGTTCTTTAAAATTACACAATGTGTACATGACTTTTCTATCCTCCACTTTAGGTGGTCTACAAGTCACCACACATGGCCGTGTACTCAGCCATTACATGGATAGTACACGGTCACCCACAACAACTAGGTATATTCTGTTTACTTATATGTACGCTGAGTGTAATACTAAAATTTCTAGAAACAAGTTTTTTTCTCGAAAACAACCAGAATATAAAGGCATACCTAAAAATAATTTCTATGTTCTTACATGTGTAGGTATGGGAACATAGAGTTCTTAGTCCGACTATTTGGTAATAAAAATACACCAACTTTTTTCATGGGGCTTATGATATTATTTTTCCATGAGTTTTAAGACCTGTTCATCATCATTTTCTTTGATGATATCCTAATCTACAATAAATAAGAAGAGGATCATACTAGGCATATTAGGACTGTCATGTAGGTTCTTTGATCCCACTATTTTTAGTGGATGTTGTCCATGTGTATGTTATGGTTATGATAGGTGTATATATATATATGGATATTTTACATCACAATAAGTTGTAGTAGTGGACCCATCGAATGTATAAGATGGTGATTCTTGGGAAACACACATGAATGTTGTTGAGGGTAACCATTATCTATAAATGTTGTTCTATTACTAGAGTTCTGTACTGAATTTCTATTGAGTTGAATACAATTTCATATATCTGACTAGAAAGGACCTTTCTTTTGTGTGTAGTGAATAATTCCTGAAAATGTTCAGATAACAAATGGGACAATTGGTATGTTCCCTTTCACTCTGGTTCCTAGAAAATGAGATTATGTTGGAGGTGTTGTGTGATTCTTACCATCTAGGTTTGGGATGCATACTATTAAAACATTGGGGAGTAATCTCTTGTGGGTATAGAAAGATCCTTCCCCAATAACATAACTATGCCACCCAAGATATGGATTTAGAATCATAAGCGTTCGCGATGATGTTGGGGTGTAATTACCTAATTTGTCTGTTCATTGTAGTCATCATGGATCAGAAAATAATGTGGTATATAATTCCCCATCATGATATTAACATGTTATGGGGAAGGTGGATGCATTTTCTTTATGAATATGATTTTTAGATCTCCTACACATCAAAAAAGGGAATGTTGTGGCTGATGCATTGAGAACGTTTTCATCAATAAAAATTGTTCACGAATCATAGCATTCAAAGAAGAAAATGGAGGAGTTGTATGACTTTCACATAGATTCTATAATTGGTGGAAGAAAGTGTTGTTATTGCAGATGAGGGTGAAATTTTCTATGATGTTGTTGGTGGAGGTGTCTCAGCAGAGGGATTTCGATATAGAGGTGATGTGTGATAACATTAACCACGATGATGCTTTGGTGGGATGTGTGTAAGATGGTCAGAATTGGATTTTCTTCCATGGGATGTAGTTTTTCATATGGAAATGAATGAGGGATTCCTCCCTTAGTTTTATATCTCACCGTTAATGGTAGACCTGAGAGTTTACAAGAGGAACAACGACATGAAGGAGCCGTTTTTGTGGCACAGAATGAAATGGTTAGCAGTAGATATTGTGGTGATAAGATTACTATTACAAGAGGATAAATATTTGAAATAAGATCCCAATGAGTTTTTTCCACCCCTAGATATCTGAGAATTAAAATAGGATGGCTTATTGTTGGATTTCGTCACCCTGTTACCTATGGCATAGGTAGGATGATGTGCAATATTGGTAGTGGGGGATTGACTAAATAAATTGAATTACTTCATAGAGATTAAAACTCAAGTGTAGTGGATCCATGGATAGGATGCATGTGGCTAAGGTGGGGAATCATCATGGAGATATGAGGTCTATTATATAATATTGGGATACACGTTTTACTTCACAATTCTATAGGGAAGAATGTATTTTTTTGGAACTCAATTATAAATCAACACCCCTTTGTACCATCAGAAATATAGAATGACTTAGTAGACAACCTAAACATTAGTGGAAATTATACGGTCTTGTTTATAGGACATTTCTGGATCTTGGGTGTGACAACTTCAATAGGTAGAGTTATCTTCTAATAATATTTATTACTCTTCCTTTGGAAGGGCTCCATTTGAAGAAATATACAACAGACCGTATTGTTCACCATTAGGTTGGATAGAGGATGGAGGGATAGTCATTCTTGGCTCTGAGGTAGTGCATAGAAAAGTAGATAAGGTACTAGTTGTATGTGACGGGATGAAACCAGCATAGTAAAAGAATAAACCATATGTGGAATGCAAGATAAAACCCAAAGTGTTTAAGATAGGGATCATGTGTTTTTGAAGGTATTCCCTCGACAAGGGCAGAGGTGGTTTGATAGATTGATAAATCCTTATCCAATGTTCATTTGACCCTTTCAGGTGTTGGGATGAGTTAGATAGCTGGCATACTAGTTTCTGATGCCACTCAATTAGAGAAGTTCCATGAAGTCTTTCACGTCCCCCAGCTTCATCGGTATCTTCAAAAGAAATCGCATGCCATTGATTTGGGATTTATGGATGAAAAATATGATGTGATGTTCGTGGAGTGGAAATTAGAGATCTATTATCATCTATAGCATGTTTTGTTTGGATGGACCATTCCTTTGGATTGTGTTATTTGGATGTCTTGTGGTCAAAAAGAGATTACCTGTGAAAGGGAGGAAAATATTTGTTCCAAGTACCCATAGTTGTTTTGAGTTTTTTTCCTTATCTCATCTTTTGAGATAATTTCTGAACATTTTTTTATATGCTGAATTGTTCTCCATATATTGTTATGTGTGTGGTGGAATGTAAAATTATGTCTTGACATGAGAGGATGGGGGAATTGATTCCAGATAGAGACATTTTGTTTGAGATATGATTAACCATGTTTAGGTGAGTTGTTACCACATAGATAATATAGTACATTGACAGAGTTGATGGTATTATGTGTTTCATATCTCTAGAAAGTGTGGATTTTGGAGCTTCTGAGGTTTTTTGTGTGGTCTATTTGGGTAGTATATGTTAAAGGATGTGTTCTTGGATATTTAGGGTTCACTCTAGATTCAAACAACATAGGGAGGTTTATCATTTGATCATGGGGTGTCTAAGTAGTTGTGGTGTTTAATGTATATAATGATCCTTCATTGGTAACTTACGATGTTTTTGTTCAAACCCCTCTTTTATATGGGTTTGGTATTTAATTATATAGGTCTAGAATATTATTAGAGGTATATAATGTAATGGTCTGGCCTCATTGGACAATTAACAATTTAATATCTAGTGGTTGAGGTGCTTGGGGAGGAAAAAATGACTAATTAGAAGAGTTTCTAAAGGGCCATGTTTTCAAATGGAGAGTCAAATATATTGGGTCAGTAAACATTATTTAGGTCATGTGATTCGCAATTGTAGGTCGCTAAATGTGAGTCCAAACCAGTTACACACAACATTGGGTAATAATGGTGAGTCCCACATTGACTCATCGAACAATAGTTCACTGATTGGGGACTCGACATTAGTATCTCATCACTGGTAGCTTGCACAAGTGTATCCTCCAATAGTGGGTCACCCAAAAATTATTCAACCACTGGTGACTCAAAAAGGTGAATCACCCAATAAAGAGTCATTTCTGATAGTTTGCCAAATATGCAGTTTGACCAACATTTTCTAGGTTTTCTCCTTTGAAGTTTCTTCTAAACTGAGTTTAAAACTATATTCAAGTGATATAATTTATGTTTTAATGATTATAGTTTTTTAAAAATTCCTAAAATCATGTAAAGCTATTATATATTTAAAATATGTGGTATTGATCATTATCCAACTGTAGTGGCTTTTCATACCATTTCATCCATTGATATATGATTTCCCCATATAATGTCGAGAACTTTTATTCCATGTACATTTTCATTTAAAAATGATTCCATGAATCCCCATGAAATTCTTCCACGTGGATAAATTAATATGTGTTTTACCCCATTATCTCATTTCATTGGAGCCTTGTGGATTCCCTAGTTAATGAAATGGTAAGGTGTTGAACATTTCATTCCTGAGGTAGTGATCCATTTGTGTCTTATTTATTTGAGTATAATGTTGGATGGGAATTTTAGTGTATCTCTTGTGAAGATATTATAATTAAAACTGAATAATTATAATTGAATATATTTAATATCAATTAATATGGGATGGGAAAAAGTGACTGATGGTTCTATTTTTTTATTTTATTGTGGTTATTATGATTTGTATGGGATAATCACCCAAAAAAATCATGGTCATTGGAAGAATTTTTGTGTTCTCCAATGATATTTTGTGATGGATTATTATTAATCAAATGATTAAAAAATTCATATATTCATTTGATTAACCTTGTATATTAAGTTAAATAAACAGATTCCCTAGGATAGAACATAATCTGTGATCTCCCATGAATTAAAAAAATGGAATTAATGAATAGTAGCCTTGTAAAATCTAGAATATGGTTCTTGTATGGATGTGGTGTGTTGCAACTAATGGTATTGTTGTTTGTGTTATGTATTAGGTGTTGTAATGGTGAATATGGTTTAGAGCTTTATTAATTTTATAATGGATGATTAGTGATGTGTAGTGGGACTAAAACCAGGTTGTGTTTTGTTTTTGTTGCTGGGTGTCATGTGTTTTTAAAGCATGGTTCTTGATGGTAGTGATAAAGGGAATTAATGAGACTGGATGTCCATTGGTCATTGTTTTGTTGTAGATGAGATAGTGGATTTGGTGGATTCACATTGAATATAAACAATAGTAATGGTTGTTATTGGCATTAATTAGAGTGAATTTTTATGTGGGATATTTTAACATTGTTTTTATTCATTTTTATGGTATATTCTATATAGATTAGGATACGATGAGCTTATTAGTTCACATGGATGTAGTGGAATGAATAAATATATTGTTTAATAAATAATTAGAATTGGTTAAATGATTTTGCTGGGTTATGGTTGGGTTTGTTGTTTATTTATGTGGATGTACATTTATATATTGTATCAAGGTTCGTAGTATCATAGGGGGTTAGTTGTTTGATTTAGAACCCATGGGTTGGTCTCTAGTGTTTGATAGTATATATATATATATTTATTTATTTTCATTTTTTTTATATATAAACCTGACCCATGTTTAAAACAATGTGATGAACAACCTCATTTTCATAGCGGAGGGTGTAATTCCCAACCACCCTAGTGGAAGGATGGATGGATGGCCCCAAGATCATGCATATTCTATTATATAGGATGTGATATCAAAATATTCTTCTGTAATATTTTCATTGGGGGGGAACATGTTTGTGAGGGAGATTTTTGTTTTCCTTTATGTTTTTTGGATGAGATCAGTTATGCTTTCCCAACCACCCCAGATGTATGCACGAATGAGGTGGAAATGAGGCCTATGTGTCTGTATGGGAGATATGATGATGTTATTTTTTCAAAGTTGTTGGAATATTTGTGGGGACCATATTTATACAAAATGGTGCAATTTGGTAGTCTTAAAAGAGGTGGGACCACTATGATGTCTTCTATTAGGGTGTGAGAGTGTAAAATAAGTAGGAATGTGTTGTTGTATACCCTTTCATCAATGTTCTCTATATTAATTTAGAATACATTCATTATTTGGTGAGAGTTTCATTTTTTAGGTTGGGGTGGCTAGTATAAATTGTTAGGTGTTGTCAGTTTCAGCTATTTTATCTCAGGGGAATCAGTATGCTTCTTCGAAATGTTAGGAGATACATTGGTTTTCCTATTGAGAATAATTGCATACTCACCCTATATTATATAAATACATTCTTTTTCTTGGAGTTATATGAGGATAATGATGGGAGTTTCTATCGTGTACGTTTGGATAATGGTTTTTTCACTATTAGTTTTTAATTTGGGATATTTACCTTGGATCCTTTTTAGTATTTGTAAATTTTTTACACTAATCATGCATGTGGGATGAATTTTAGTTATTTTTTCATCTCTGATGGAGTTGTTTTGAGGATGAAACATCTTTTCTTCCAATATTGGACAGTATAAAATATGCAATTCTTCCCATTATTTGAGATATGTGTACCTTGGTGTTTGTCACCACCCAGAAGCCTATTAGAGGTGAGATGTGGGGGTCATTATCTCTCTCCAATTATTTATACCACGGGAGGGGAATCCTTGGGAAAAGGGGTTGTGACAATGTTTTTAAAATATCATAGCCTCAATGTGGGGGATATGGTACATAGTAATGAATGGTACATTAATTGGGGATAGTTCAGTATAAGATTTATTGGATTAGATTCACCTTACATGAGTTTATTTAAGATAAAAAATTGTCTAAAAAATATTATCAGATGTGGATTATTTTATTGTGATTTCTATAACCCAAATCCCCTTGATCTTTGTATTTTTATGAACAATGTTATTTTATTACATTGTATATAAGATATTAGATATCTAATTCCACAACTAACTTATAAATACTGTCTATGGTGATTCATTAGGATAATTTATTTATAAATTAATTAATGAAAGTTTTATTTTTAAATGTTTTTCAAAAAATGTGTCTTTTAATAATTTATGAATTATTCTTGAAAACATTTATTTCCATGAATTCTTTATTATAGTGTTAAAATATATTTTTTAGATCAAATTACATTAAAATTGAATAATTTATTCATTCATTATATATTATATAATGGACATTTGAAGGGATACTAAAATATATTATTTTATAAAACCATGAATAATAATTTTATTTTTTGAAGATCATGTTTATCTCAGATAGGGAATGGAAAGAAGAAACATAGTTGTGTTCAGTATCTGTGTTAGTGGGTTATTTGAGTTTATATGTGACGTGGTAGGATATTAACCTATAAATCACATTTAATATGGGGATTATTGATTCCTATTCTTATGTTCATCTATTTCTAATTTCACCAATGTCTTTCCCATATAATCATTAACTACTATAGTACATAATTTTATTTTCTTGTTGAATTTCAATTAAATATTATATTAGTTGATAACATGAAATATTGTGGGAAATTTTGTTTAAAAAGCTTTTTATTGATTCCCATGTGTATGTTAAAATTCTATGGAGATCTGAAAAACATTAGGTTATACATTAGGCCAACTCAGTTGTCCGATTTAGGGATGTCTCATATTGGTGGATGATATTGTTTAACAAATGGTGGTTTAAAAAATGACCCTATTTTGTAGGCACATTAAGGTAAATTAGAGAGATGATTTTTAGGACTATTAGATATTGCTATGAGTTAGTGCATGGCCAAATATCATCAAATCAGTCCGGATGATACCATATGATATGTTGAATATTTCATTAATTCTTCTATTTCATGTTAATCTCAATTCATTATGATTTATTTCATGGTTCAAATATATTTCAATCATATTTTATGGTATTTATTATTATTTTTTTATTTCTATAGACCCAAAATTTTTCTCACAATTCCTTAGTAATGTTTTATGGATGATGTTCAATAACAAAAACAACATGTTGATAATAATCATCATGAATTGGTAGACATATAATTATATTCCATGTATTAGGATTATGTACATGTGTTATCTAATTATATAGAAAGAATATATGGACTATCAGATAAAATTTAGAAACATAAGATATTCATTTAATAAAATAAATACCCATTCTATAAATGAATGATCCTCCAGAAGTCGAATATTGGTAGGAGGAGTTAGAGAGTATATTGAACATTTTGGAAGCTCTTGATTATATAAATCTTAAATATTCCATATTTAATATTAATGTTCCAATACATAGATTATGGGATATGATTAGTTTTGAAAAAACATTATGGTATGTTGTCAAATACATTAATACAATATTTTTTTGTAGATATGTTCTGAATTTTATAGAATAACTAAATTCATGGAGTTCATTATACTATATCATGGTGAATATACTAGAGTGAAAATTTATAATTTTTTCATTTAACTGGTTGATTTCATTCCTGATATTGTATTAAATGATATCTTGATGAATACAATATTTTATAAGGGAATTATAAGGTATATTGGATCACATATTTTTCAGGATATTCCTACCACCATATATCTAGTTGTTGATAGATCAATAATGAGATAATTTAACATAAAAGGCATGTTGGTTCTAGGTGTGAATATTCAATAAATTTTTTTGGAACATACTGATCATATATAAAGTATATTGAATACATTAATATTCATAACTGGTATGTAGTGGGTCATAGAACAATATTTACCCTCACATTTCATTTGAGCAAACAATAGATACTTGTCTTGTTACAATTTTTCCATGAAAAGAAACATGAGGCATTATACGCTTGATTTTCCATTAATATTTAATTTTTATATATTTTTAGCTCCCAAACAAGATTTATTATAGTATATTTTGAATCCATATTTTTAAAATTACCAATTAAAAAATAATGGATTTGCAGTACAATCATACGAATTAAGGGTTACTTATTTATAGACATAATCCTATAAAACCATGTAGTTACACATTGTGGAAGTGATTCTACAGGACATATATGAGATCCCATCATGTAATAGAGAAAATATATTTTTAACTTATTTATGAAAATAATTTATTTGATAACCATATATTTCATTCCGTTTTTCAAACAAAATCATGTTATTTTCATAATATAATATGAAAAAATTTATTTTATCATTATATATTGTGATTATTCTTGGAATAAAATAGTATGGGTTTTGATGTTCCTAATTTTCAATATTTATATCTGAATGTGAGTTATTTTTTCATTTTTTAATCTTAAAAATGATCTCATATATGTCATAATTTAGATATATTATTCATTTTCACATAAGAATATACTGATTCATATCAATGGTGGTTGTTAATTTCAACCACAATTTGGAGATCACGAGTGAATCATTGATAGTGGTATACAATGTATAGTAATGTAGTTACTATCATACATGATCATTTAAAACATTTTTTTCACTAAAACATTTTAACATGGTAATATACATATCTGAAATGATCTTTTAAAATATTTTATGGAAATTATATTATCATTTACTTAAGATTTCTACAATCTACCTATAGATAAAGAAGATGAGTTCTGTATTAATTTCTTATTATGTACTTAGACGATATATTTTCATTCAGGGCATATGATTCCAAATTAATTCAATTAATCGATTACTACAAAAGATAATTTAATAGATAAAGTTCTCATTTTTCTTGGTGGATTACCGTGGGACACCACTATGATTTTTTTTTGAAATAGCTAATGATAATATAAATTATTCAATAAATTTTTATAATTTTATTTAGAATTTGATTAAAAAAATTAATCAATTTATATATATTAATAAATTTTATGATCAATTAATTGGAAAATTTATATATTTATAAAATCAAATTTCACTATAGATGTCATAATAAATGACTTATGATTCGGTATATTCCAATGTCTACCAATAACACAGGTTATAGAAACATTAATAAAAATGTGATTCTATTTTATTGAAAAACATAAATATGTTTTCCTGGTCTTGTTGAAATGGATTTTTTATTTTTAATTTTATTAATTTGTGGTATTAATAGATGAAATTTTTATTTGTTTGAGTACTAAAAATAATCATGCGATTGAATTGAATTACAATTTAGGAGCCTGGATGGATATCCTATTAAATTTTTTTGAGTTGTTACATTTGGATTTCAAATATTATGTTTGATGTACATGTAGCATTGGAGTATGGATTATAAGTTGATCATAAAAATTTATATCCCATAATATCATTAGTAGTGTTGTAATATTTTTTATGATATAATGTTTTCTTTATTTTAAAGGATATTGTGTGTTGTTTATGGAGGAATTCACAAATATTTCATCTTTATTCACTGATATGTTAATAAAAAGACTAAATTAAAATTGAAATTACAATTTTTATACATACCCTATCTAGATAAATCAATATATGTCCTCATTACCATTTTTTGTTATAAATGTTTTTATAAATTTTTAAAAGATGGGCTTAAATGATACATGTGAAATTTAAGGATGTTTTATTATTAACCAAGATTATATAGTTGTGAAATCCTCCCATAATTTTAGAAAACCAAATATAAATTAGCATACCCTTGATTTAGAATATCTATCAGTCATTAATTCCCCCGAAAGTTGAGTACATTACCCCCATAAGAAATATGAAACATTCAATTCAGAATATTAGATTTTAGATTTTATATTTTTATAAAACGAATTGAATCTTATATAGTATTTATGGGTGGAATATTTTTAGATAGTTGACATTTTCATTGACCATACCCTATAAATTTTAATTATTTTATGGGAATAATTATGCACAGTACTTCAATCTCATGATGTGACAAAATAGAAATATGAATGCAATATCATGGGACTCTTTTATCAAATAAAACTTGAATAGATAGAGAACTAGACTATTATTTGAAAAACATGAGATTAATTGAAAATGAAATTTATTTTTTATATATTCTATGATAAATAAAAGGATAATTACTTCTTGAATTCATGATCTCATTATAGGTTAATAGACCTTTCTCATGTGATCTATCTACCCATTGAGTATTTGGTTGAAATTTTTATTCCATTTATTCGTTTATGAAAGAATAATTGGTGGAAATTATTCATTATTAGTAGTAGTTTTTTTCAAGGGATAATAAATATGAACTATAACATGATGATCATTTTTATTTTTCAATGTTTCAAATGGAACATAGATGATTTAGGGTGTAATTATTATAAAAAATAATAATAAAGTATATACAATCAAAAATTAGTATGGGTTTAATCAAACTAGACTAGTGAATGATTATAATTTGGATGATAAATCTATGGATATTAACATTTAGTTACCATATATTCCACATAGGATGATTCCCCATCTAGTGGTGATTGATTAGAAAACAAGTCTATCTTATATCCTTCCAATTTGAGACACCACCATGGATGACGATTTTTTAAAACTATGTATAATATCACTTTCATTATTTATGGGGTTTAGTATACTATTAACTCATATATTGTCCTCTATTTTACCTATCTAATTTGGAAATTTCTGCCACATGTGACAGTTTCTCATGTTTAATTTAGCATGAATTACATCATCAGGCATAAGTAAATATTGAGTGAGAAATATAGTTTATTATATTATTTTTTCCATCATTTATGACATAAAATTATCATTGTATATCTATATGGGACCTAATGTGTTCTATTAAATTAGTAGATTGCAGTGATCCATCAATATCCTCCCACTGAGTATTTTTATAGTGAATATTATAAATAACCTATTAGTGTGTTTGATAAATGTGAGAATCCCATTAAGTGAGATAATAATTTTACATTAAGCATCATTGATGATTTATATTATTAATTAATATTTAGGGGAAACCCATATCTGACATAAATCATCTATGGATCATTGGTTACATCCTCGAGATTTTTTGATAAGAAACTAGGTGTAAAAAAGACTTAAACATGAATTGAATATAATTAATTATTAGATAAATATAATAATAAAAACTAATACCTAAATTAAAATAGTATTTTGATATCAAATATTAAAATTTTTCCCATATAATTTAGTTTCCAAATATAATTAATAAAAATAATTAACAATAATATGATCTCTATGAACAAAAATTGATTGGAATAGATTTGGGTAAATAATTTATTCCATATATAGATCATTTTTATAGAGATTTTGAGGGTTGTATATTCTCTATGAAATTTTCTAGAACCATAACAATCATTAAAAAATGGTATGATAAAAATGGTATATCATATAAATTTAATCTCATAGAAATGTAAATAATATATATTTTTATACAATCACATACCTTGATATAAACAATAACATTCCTTATTCGTAGATGCTATTTAGAAATCATGATGGGATATGTAAATTTAAAATAGGAATATGTAATCTTTTATTTTTGTAATATGTCAATTATTAATTGAATTTGACCAATTTTAGAATATTTATTTATGTTATTTATTTTTTCTTTTCTATAAAAATAATCATTGATTATATTTCATGTTTATAAATAAATCTAAAATATATATAATTATCATAAGATAATTTATTTAATTTATATTCATATAACATTATAATTTCCTATCTATTATCTAATGGTTTTCGTCTTTAAAAAAAATTATGTGAATATTGAAATGATATTTGTATTGTTATAATCATCACTTTTATGACAATAATGTCATCTATAAATACTACAAAAAACAGATCAAGGATGTATCTAATGAATCTACTCATTAAGTTAATGAAGATTGAAGGTTAAATAGTAAATACATATGGATTCCCAATAAACACAATGTTTCCATACTGTGTAATGCGTGTTTTCATCGTTATATCCTCCTTTTTAAACCTTATGGGATTATACCTAGATATATTTTCAATATTATACATGTTGTGGGATCCATTTAGATGATCAAACATGCCATAAATACTACATATATCATAATTATGCATGATATTGATTTTTTTCCAATAGTTAATGTATAGGATCATTGATACATTATTATTCATAGTAAACATAACTAATTCACCTCAAGGTGACAAACATGCTAAAATGAATCATTATAGAAAATTATCCTAGAGTGGAATCATTAATTATTAAAACACTATTAGGCTTATTTTAAATATACTCATATAAATATATATAGCATCATGTATTTGATTTATAGAACAATAATAATCTTGATTAAATATAATACAAAAAAACTCTTATAGAATAAAAAAACAAACTCCAAAAAAATTGGCAAATAACTAATGAAAATTTTGTCCCCAACAACATATGATAAATTCCCTTTTCATATAGTTTGCGCATCACATAAAATAGATTTAATTTGAATTGGATGTTAATATTTTTTATTACAATGTTATGATATCATAACATTTTGGGAATAAAAAACATTACACACCCTCCATGGAATTTGACATTGCATTTATAAATGGAATTAAAAAACAATTCTCAAAAAAACATCGAGTTCAAATAGTGGAATGATGATTAGATTTCTGGTAAACACATTTTTATAGAAAAAAACATATTCGTAATCATAGTCTTGTTGAGTGACCAACATACCATTATGGGGTTTTAATAAAAATATAATATTTAATAATTTAGGTTTAAATTTGTTACCATTATAAAATTAATTATATATAAAAGTTTGGCTATATCAATAATAATAGAAGACATTATCAAATATACAGTATACGATAAATATAATTTTAGTAAAATTATTATTATAATCCTAATCAATATTAGTTATCATGTAATATATTCCATTTTATCTAAAAATAATAGGTTATTAATGTTGATCATCAACAATAATCCTAGTATTTCGGGATGGGATAACATAATTCCCATACTGAGTGAATTTAAAAAATTATAGTATTGGTGGATCATTTTCAAAATATTTCTATATATTATCATCACTAAAATAAATATTCTCATCAAATCATCATTTTAATGTTAATGAATGTATATTCAACATTGGAATAATTTACTAATTATATTAAATAAATTTCCCCCATTTTTAATTCCCTACATCAAGAATAATGAAAGAATTAAAATCTTATGTTATGTTTATTTGAATTTCGTTTGAATACAAATACTATTTTCTTATAAAAAATAATATATTAATGAGTAATAATTTCCTCGAACAATACTTTGAAATAATATATAATGGTATCATTAAATACTAAATTCCATTAATATTAATTCCAATTGTATGATCCCATTTAGGATAATTTTATCACTGAGTCGGTGATGGGGGAATCAGTGATATTTTTTTCTTTTATGATTCCTTGATACAACATTCACCACATGAAAATTATATCAATACATAAAGAAAATAATTCAAACACACGTCCATAAGAAGAGAAGTATTTATTAGGTTCACTATTCAATAATAATATATACGTAATTGGTATCATTTGAAAATGTTCCAACACCAACCAATCCACTACAAAACAATACTTGGGTTACAACGAGTTGGATATACACATTCACTCATATAGTAATATGTAAATAATTACAATAGTTTGTGTTAAAAATCATAATAGAAATAGGGAAAAAATATTTTTGAAAAAATAATTATTATAAGTGAATAACTCATATTCACAAAATAATAAATTTTCAAAAAATTATTTAATTTTATACAGATAATATGTTAAGAACTTTGAAGAAATTGATAAGGAAACTCTTGTCTAATTTTTTGAGAACTTTTTTTTTCATTATGAATCTTCCTTCTATGAATATCCTAATATTATTTTCCTAATATTACTCTTATCAATACTATTATTCTAGGTATAATTATTTCTAGTACAACTATTCTTGGTATTATTCTCAACATGAAAAATATATAACATTCTATGTATGTTTGAGTTAATTGGACCTTCATTCTTATTTTAGAAATCCAGATCTGATTATACATCACAAAACCCTGATCACAAGAATAAAATTATCAAATTGAATACAATAGGAAACTAAATATTATGATTATATAATATTATGATTATATAAATAACATTGCAATATTGTCAATTTTCCTTTCACCTCTTCCTATCCAAAAATATTCAAAAAATGTTTAATACAAAAACTACTTTCTCTCACTAGAATATCAGATCATATCCATCTAAAATTTTGAACATTACATCAGTCAGAGAAAGTAAAAATATTATTATACTTTTATAATTTCCCTAATTTTTATGTATGTATTTCTAAAATTATTTCCACTCAACCAAATTTCACTAAATCGTGATTTTCCTTCAATTAATGATGAATTTCAGAAATCATCAACTATTTTCCAATATTATTGTTTCTTCTTAAAAATTCATCCCTTATTAATATTCCATTTACAAATAAATTTCTAATTACAATTTTATTCACTACTCATATTTTTCAATAATATTCTCTATACAAATTATTAAAAAACCCCACACAATGAATTTCAATCTCCACCTAATCAAAACATCCTAATATTTTCTTTAACTAATATCCTTATTCATTTTAAAATTAAACAAAGAAATTCACCTCATTTTAAATGGTTGGATACATTTTTTATTAGTATAAATCCATAAAATTATCATCAACATTAACTCCGTTACATTTCCATTAGTCTTTATTTAAAATATGTCTACTAGGGTATGATGGAACTCCAAATATATTAGACTGGTATCAAGAGCTTAAACATCATCAAATTCCTTAATTTATAATCTCATTATTGTTTCATTAATTCCTTCATGTTTTTAATACATTTGATAAAATATTCAAAAGCATCAGAAATTATATAAAAATTATTGAATTCTTCCGAGAACAAAAACCATTAATCTTTCTATCTCATCCTGAATATGATATTCGAGATTTAATTTATCCTAAATATGATATAAATTATTATGACTGGGAAAAATAATATTTCAGGAACCCTTTGATCTTCAATCCCAATATAACCAATCTAAATATGATTTTCTAAGATATGCTCATTCTATCTATTATTAGCTTGTATATGATCATTCATTATATCATCCTGCATGCTTACATAACATGTTCTCAAATAAAAATATTCACTATTTGAAATAAAAATAATAAAATAATTTTAACATTTGTTCTATAATAGTCATACTGAATCTCATTCCTCATTAATTGGATAACTTCTTAGATAAAACATCTGGAGTGAAATTTATGACCATTTACTTTAATATAGATTCATTATCAGTATTATCGACCAATTAATTTTATATTTAGTGTGAATACAATAAGAACAATTGAACTTATTCTCAGTATGATAGACTTTGTAAAATAATGTGAGGTTTAATTTTTTTAAAAAAATATGTTAGTATGTTTTTTATCTTTTACAATGTGATGTGATTTTGAAATTCTTCACAAACATCCTTTAAAAAACTGAAAACACTTGAAAAGAATCACATTCATAATTATACTGGTCCTAACATCATTCAAGAACTTCTTTTATAACACTAATATATCTATTATGCATAGATTCAGGTTAGAAGATAATAGTATAAGAACACCATAATTTTGTTATAAATATTTCCTTAAATGTTCCAATACACAGTTCAACATTCTACATGATCTAATTTTCTTCATTCTCTATTTTCATTCAAATAATTATAAGAATTTACATGTTGAAAAAAATTAAATAAATTTATTCCACTCTATAGATTCAATTTATTTTTAGTCACTAGCAATCATAATAATAGGGTTCCATTAATCAACCTCACATTATAAACAATAATCAACTAATGTTACATTATAAAATTACAAAAATGGAAAATGTAAAATCTATTTTCAAAGGTTGGGATTAACTTCTCAATGACAAGGGGATTCGGGGCCTAATAATACATGGTGGACCTTTTATCTTGAAGTAATCAATAGAATGATGTTTCATACTTTAACTATTTGTATTCTTCCTATGATTAATATAATGACAATATTTTTTGATCATAGTATAAAAAAATTTCATTATAGAACACATAAAATTTGGTTTCTCGTGAATAAATTGATTCCATTTTTTTCCACATTATGTGTTTAAATAATTCCATCAGGTTCCATAAATTGACCAAAACTATAAATCATAGTATGAGAAGAAAATAATCAGTTATTGATACCACATAATCATAAAAAATTATTCATAGTATGTATAAGTCATGAAACATTAATCTATAACTAATTATGATTATCCTAGGTATATAATTATCATTACAAAAACATAAGGAATAAAACATATATGTATACTTATCACTTTTTATTTTACTAAACTTTTATCAGCCATGTTTCCCAATTTTAACTGACACGTTATATAGTTACACATATATAGACGTAAACCATTCATAAAAAAATAATACATCATTGTTGAATTATGTTAATTTCATAAATTTGTTATCCGTAGAAGAATATTTTAGGTCTATTATCTTGGGTATATTGAAAAAAACAAGATCCAAAAATATAAAAGTATTAAACCAAAAATTTATCAACAAATAGAAACCTTATTATAAATTCCATGATTAATAAGAATCTATATAGTATGGGGATATGGAATATAAATTTTTTATCTATAATGTTTTATATTAATAAACTAATGATATATCAATAATCATTATTTCAAAATCAGATAAAAATTTGGATAATGATCTTTGTTTTTAAAACATGTACCCTATATTTAATAGATAGTAATTCTGAGTAATGAAATGAATCATATCACTTCATAGAAAATAAATCACAAATGATTAAAAACAAACACATGAGACCATGAAATGGAATAATACATGTAAATAAGGAATACACATGAAAATAAAAAATTATTTACAATGTAGTCAAGGGAATTTTTAAAAAATATCATTGGGGAATTGGATCACACCCCAATCCCTCATATTATTCATGATTCACACATGATACTATCATAGTGGAAAAGTATTGTACTGAAATGAGTTGACTCCCCATCCACTCCTTTTGATCACGAATGATATCAATCCAAACCCAATGAATTATAGGGTTATATCAGTGTTCCCAATCACTTAATGTATCCATGAATATGTATTATAAAATATCATCAATCATTGATCACATCATAACCCATGAAAATAAATGAAGTTTATTCATATTTTAGAATAGCATAACCCATGTAAAATTAAAAATATTCATCAAAATTAGTTCATAATATTCATAATCCATACATATTTATAATTAGGGTTGTTTCCATGAATCATATCTACTCTCAAGAATATGATAAATAAGGGTTTTAATATTAAGTGGAATGAAATTTCAATAAATTATCATTCAAACATTCTTTATGAAAATTACCATTCCAATATGAAGATTCTTATTGATAAAACATGGGATTTAATTTAAAAATTATTATTTATAATGATACATGTAAAAAATTAAATTAATATTCACTAATGAAATTAGGTATTAATGATGGAAAATCTGTTCATTACTTATATGATAAAAACACATTGTGTCCCTAATTTTGTTAGAAATGATACAATGTACATAATTTGTAAAATGAAAAAAATTTTCTATTCAACTCATTTTTTGAAAAGAAAAAATAAATAAAAAATACATTGAAAAAAGGTAAAATATTAGGATCTTTATATATATATTATTATATTTTTAAAAAAATTAAAATTTAATGAATGGATTTTTGAGTGAATATTGATACGGAGTATATTTTCTTGAAAAATATATTTTCGGTATCTTGATTACATATGGTGAGAATATTGATAAAGAAAACCAGTTATATAAATATAAACAACAATAATAATTTAACGATAATGTCTACATTGAGGGTTTAACCATATTATTTCATTATGAGAACATAATTATGTCAAATATGGATACACACATTCCTTATATAATTAAACCCCAACATTGAGTACCCATAGATGAAAAAGCACTCTAACATCCCTTATAAAAATTTTATATTTATTATGGACCTATAATAGAATCTTATTAATATTTATATTTTCATATATTACATATTTTTAACATATCAATTCATCCATTCAACAAATAATATCTATTAAATTATTCTTTTCTTAGTGTTAACTATGTAATTTATTATGCGTATTTCAGCATAATTTATCAATTAAAATTACATTAATCAGGGTTTAATAATCCAGATGATATTTCTAATCATATAAATATAATATCTTTTTATTATATTTTTATTTAGAGATATTCATATTTGATAGGGATATAAAAATGAATTACAATATGAATATAGATGGTAGGATATATGTATTAGTGAATATTGTATTCTATTTTCTTAAACATGGATAAATGGAAAAATATATGTTAATTCACCTTTATATTTTCATTATTATATCATATTTATAATTTATTTTCATAAAATTAATCATCATTACAATAAAATACATATCCAAATGCAAAATTAATCAAATATCTTCATAGAGGTTGTTTTCCAAACATATGTAGGAGTGACATTTTCATTTCCCAATGTACTGGATTGTAATTTGGTAGAAATTATATATCCATTAAATAAGATTATATTTTTAATTAAATTTAAAATATAAATACTAAAAAACATAATACCCATCCATTAACGTTTTTGATGAAAATTTATTTGTATCACTCTGTGGAGATGGTAAGACGTATATACACATATGGGTTAATTTAACAACAAATTTTATGGGAATAAAGAACAATAATGGTGATTTCATAGTCATAATAACAATTAGGAATATTTAGGATACTAATGATATAATATAATGATATATTACATATAATTAGATGTGTTAATTAAGATTAGAAATGAAAGATACGCATTATAAAAATTTAAATTTATTTCAAATTAATCTATTATATCTCTTCTAAATGGCTATACAGTTTTCATATTTTGATGGAAATGACCTATATAATATTTTTAGGTAAGTTGATATGATATAATTATTGATATATTTTATATTGAAGGATAAATGTGGTGTTATTATTTGATAAAAAAGACACCCATTCATAATTGAGTTTAGTGGTTGTAGAAACCCTGAAATATGTTTCGTGATGTTCTCATCAATTAAAGATGTATTTACATGTATAAATACTGAAAATGATCTCAAACAAGCTCTAAAATTTCATATCATTACATAGCATTTTTCATGGTGGTCAATGACGGTTGCAAAGGGTGTTTTTTAAAGGGCTGAGACCGTAGCCTGACATTGATTCAAAGCAGGGGTGCTGGGGTGAAACCCCCTTGGTATAGAGAAATAAATTTTCATTATCCCCTAAATACGTTCCCAAGATACTTTCATGAAAACACTTATCCACCCCCATGCTAAAGCTGATTGAAATAATTATTTTTTAATCCTAAAATTTGAACCCTAGGTAGGCCAAATCACTAGTAGTGCACAAATCTACTTGGATAGCACCCATCTGGAGTGATGCCACTTGCGCACCACAATGATGGGTTGCAACCCACTTGTGTGACCAAACTCCATTCACCCAAGGACCTATTTTTACCTATAAATAGAACCTTGGTGGCTTCATTTATACAAACAAAATTTACCTGAATCCCAATTGCTACTCTGGTCTCCCTAGTGCTTCGCCCAACTCCTTCTAAACATTCATGGTAGTTATTTAACACCTAATGTGGATGAATTATAGTTGGATCATTGGACTTATGTCCCTTTAGTGTTTGATATCTATTAAATTTGTGTGCCTAAAGATCCCAACCTATCTAAAACCAGAAACACTTGTGCGCCACCTATTCCATTTATAGGAACTTGACTGCCATTCATCAGGGATCACTTGTAAATACACATGAAGGATTGAGCCATGCCTCATGCAAGTATTACCATACAATTTTTTCATCACTTAAGTGAATATCATGTCACCCAAGACTACTTGTGTGCCATTTCCTACTTGGGTTCCCCTATTTGATTCACTTACTCTCTTCAGTCTACAATCCATCAATCCCTCTTCAAAGCTATCCATGTAATGTCTTATTCTTCATTGGATCTGTTATTTGAAAGGGATCCTTTTGAGACAACCACCAACACTAACTAAATTATCAAATGTTTTTGAATGTAACATCACCATATCTTCTATTTCGTTCTGTAAATCTGCAGGTAAAGGTTCCCCATAATTTTTTCACAATGGGGTTAGGATTTGTTGATTGTATGTGGGGTTCTATGACTATAATCACATGGACTATTCTCCCAGGAACAATGTTGTGAGGTTCCCAGTTTAGCTGATAAGGTTTTGGGTCATGTCCTCTCCCTCCTCAATGATCCAGAACCTCATATCTATGATAGGGAAGGTAAGGTTCACGATTTCTATTCCATTCAAGAGAATGAAAAATATCCCTCCCAAACCAAGATCATTTTTAATGCATCCATTCTTGTGTGATCCCCAAACCATCAACATTTCTTCCTTTTATTGGACCATTTTCCAATGTAAAGTGAATTGAGGGAATGCTCATCACCTCGCCCTCATCCACCATTGCCACTATAGGGGAACCCTCATCCACCAGTGGAGGAGGAAAAGTGTGGGTGACTTTGTTGAATATTTTAAAACCAATTTTTTCTCACACTGAGCATGAATCACATGTGATTATATATTTTTCATGATCAGAAAATTTTAACAATGAATAAACTACGAGTACTCTGATTATAACCAAAAATGGGATACGTAGGAAGCCTTCACCAGGACAGAGCTCACTGGACATCCTCTTAAATAATCCAACTCTAATTCCATTAATCTGGGAATCCCCTTTAGGAATAATCCCCAAATTAACCCCCCAAATCATCCAGGTATAATTTTCCGGATGTATGTCCAAACACATTTTTTTCTTAATGGACTATACTCTCCTATGAGACTTATCTAACTATGTGAGCTTTGATTCACATCCACATGGGGTAAATAGGATTCCTCCATGAGGAAGACCCATCATTTTATCCATTGAACTTCAAAAAGTATATATTTTGTCAATATGAAATGGTGAAGATTTTTCAATTCTAGAGACAGACAAGGGAAATTATTTCCAATCCATCATCTCCTCTTTATTACCCCAAGATGACCCTTCATTATCAATAGGGATTGAAATGGTGGACTCTTCTTCAGAATGTTCAAATACTGAATCCTCACGTAGATCTGGTAGTTTTTCCAAGTCATCTACTATTCAAGTATAAATCTAAGAAGTGACACATAAGAATGATGAGGATGAAGAGGAAGAACTCATGGATTCACCTCTAGCATTTTGGGAAGGTGTCTCTACCACTGTCGATGAGTGAAAATAAATAAATCTAGGAATTGAAGAAGATCCACACCCCACATTAATTAGGGTTTCCATTACTTCCGAAGATCAAAAGTTGTTTATGTCATTTATAAACCAAAATCGAGATATATTTTCTTGGAATTACATAGAAATTATAGGACATAATCCTGAGGTAGAAACTCATTTTTCGGTATTTCCAGAAGAACATCGAGGATTCAATTATGCAGCAAAAAACACACACCAAACTCATGACTATAAAATTGAAGCTAAAGATGATAGGATTATAAAAGATAACTTTTTCATGGAGGTTAAATTTCCCAAATTGATGGCCAAAATTATACTAGTGAAAAGAAAAAATGGAAAAATTAGATTTTTCATTGATTTCATTGATCATTATTTGTATTTTACTAAAGATGACTTACAACTCTAATAATAGAGATTTTAATTGATGTAACAGCTCACAATGAAGATATTTTCTTTATTGATGGTTACTCTGAGTATAATCATATTAACATATCCACATAAGATTAATAATCTACAGCCTTCAGAGCCCCTCAAGGTGTGTTTTTCTATCAGGCGATTCTATTTGGATTAATGAATGCAGGTGAAATGTATCAACATGCCACACACCATATCCTCAAGGAATTACAAAATAAATTGATTGAATGTTATTTGGATGATTTTATGGTCAAATAAAAACAATGATCCAATCACATGTCTGATCTAGAGACCATATTCAATAAACATCGAAAAAATAGTTTGGAAATGATCCCCTTGAAATGTGCTTTCAGGGTAACCACAAAAAAGTTCCCCGATTTTGTTGTATCCCATCATGGTATTGATGTTGATCCGGGGAAATAAAATTCAATCCTTGGTATGTAACCTCCTAGAAATTTTTGATAATTAAGAGGACTCCAAGGAAATATGGCTTATATTTGGTGGTTTATCTCCAATTTGGTAGGCAAGTGTCTGCCCTTCACCAGATTAATGAAGAAGGGAGTCACCTATCGATGGACTAAAGACTGCTAAGATTCATTTCGTACCCTCAAGAAATATGTCCTAAGTACAACATTATTAATGCCACATGTTAACAGAATACAACTTATTATCTATTTGACACATTTAGAATGATCACTAGGTGCCTTAATGTCCCAAGAGAATGATCCCAGAAATGAAAACAACCATTACTATCACAGTAAAACTATGCATGTGGTAGAAAATCAAAATTATAGTATTAAAAAGTGCGGTCTAGCAATAATCATTTTAGTTCAAACATTGAAATAGTACATACAACATCATGTTGTCAAATTAGTGTCTCGCAATAACCCACACAAATTTATCCTCATTATTCATATGCTTACATGGAATCCGGAACGGTGGACAACAATTTGGAAATAGTTTGATATTCAGTTTATACCTCAGAAAGAAATATAGGGATATGGTATGATCGATTTCCTTGCTAAAAACCCATCTATGGAAGATACATAATTAAATACTGAAATTTCTAATGATAAGGTCCTATCTGTTCAAGATACTTAACAATCATGGAAAATGTACATTGATGTTGCCTCTAGATGCATAATTGGGAATATAATGAAAATCCATAAACAAAAAAACAAATTGGATAGGAATTGTACTCATCTCTCCGAAAACGGTAGTGTTTCCTTATTCCTTTATATTGTCAGAAAGAGGTACCAATAATGAAGTATAATATCAAGATATAATTGAAGTCTTGGAATTGGCACTTCAGGTGTAAGTGGATCACTTGAAAGTGATTAGTGATTCATTATTGGTAATCAAAATATAGGGATTATTCAACTATTAAATATAGTTAATCCCTTTTTTTATTACTTTAGAAGGTTAATGGATGAATTTCCCTCATATTCGAAATTGTCTTTTGTACCGTGATTGCCAACCACCCATGCCGATGTACTGGATAATGTAGCTACATCCTCAGAAGATCTAATCCAGGATGAGGCAATTATAATCACAACCCATATTCCTGTGTTATCAAGTTTTTTTCAACCCCTAATTTAGGAAATTAATAATATTAACCGTATTTATAAGCCATATGGAAATACGACAGGATGAAGAAAACCCATTATTTTATACCTTCAAAATGGAGTACTTCAACTATATTGAGAAGAAAAAGAACATATTTGGAGACGATTGGACAATTTTAATCTTTATGATAGACCATATCACCAGAAGATCCTCTATAAATGAGTCACTGATGGAATCCAATTCATATGTATTGATGGAGAAGAATCTGCATCCTTAATGAAAGAAGTCAATTCAAGAGATTGTGTTGCTCCCCAGTCTGTGCATAGGCGTTATGATCAAATATGAAGGCTCAAAGACTTTTGGACTTCAATGATGCTTGATTTCACAGATTTCACTAAGATAATTCTTACCTTCCAAGTGAATTCCAACTTCATTCATCAACACCTAGAGTAGTTACATATAGTAAAATACTCATGTCCATTTTCCATATGGTGAATGGATGTTAATGGATGTTATCCTCCAACTAATACTAAGTATTTAAATTATATCCTTACTCTTTCTAACATCTTCTCCAAATTGGAAGAGGAAATACCTCTCAAAAATTAGGAGCCAAAAACATTGTTTATTTTTTCAAATCTATCATCATCACCAGATTTGGTGTCCCTCATAATATATTGATGGAAAATGGAACCAATTTATTTTATTTAGAGGTATAAAAGTTATATCAGTAGAACAATATCAAATCCAACCCTTCATATTGATATCTTTCTACAGCTTATGGACAAATAGAGGCTTTAAATAAGACTATCAAATATACACCAAAAGATGGTGGATAAAGATAAGAAATATTGTCCTGATAAAGAATTTTCGTGCATTATGGGATTATCAGAGTACTACCCCTACTGCCTCTAAGAAAACCCATTATTCCTTAGTTTATTTAAAAAATTAGTTTTTCAACTGAAATTCAACATCATTAACATAGTGTAGCAATCTGTGATTAGTTGTCTACAAAAGATAGGTCTCCGAAATGTTTTGATGAGTTGGATAAATTAGATGAAAAAATATGGCATATTGTTCATCATTTAGAAATCTATCAGAACTAAATAGTGGGATCCTTTTATAAAAAATTTCACCTCTGTTCATTTCTTCGTAGAGAATTGGTATTGATCCTCATGATTTTAATGATAACAGGAATGAAACCTTCAAATATTGTGCCAATTTAGGAAATACCTTATTCTATACTTAAGGTATACTCAAATGGATCTTATGACTTAATATCAATGGATTGAAAGATTATTAAAACTCCATCCAATTCAAGATTCCTAAAGAAATACTTTTTGTAATTTACCATATCGTCCTCACTACATGAATGAATATTGCATTGCCTACATGTCCTCACTAAAGGACTTAAAACTACACAGTAATGTTTCCTTACAGAAATAAATTGAACAACACAACACAAGGTCCTTGTTGAATGATGATAATCTACATAACAACCATAAGCATCCATGCTATATGATGATAAAATTTGTAGAATCTTTGTCCCTGTCAAATGACGTTAAACTGCATGACACCATTTTTCATCGTTACATGACATTAAACTATATGGTAAACACATTCATTAGATGAAGTTAGGAGTTTATATATTCAATCATCATTGATATAATTTTTACTCCTTAGTGGCACATAAGTACGTTTCACCCTTATGTCTGAATTAGATATACACATGGACCTTATTTCATGAACTATATGTGGAATGATTCTCATATATATGAGATACACATAGATGTCTAGATATCTAATTTTGGGACCATCTGCGACCACAAAATATTTATTTCCTTATCTCCAACATTATATGAATTTAGATCTTAAAAAAGTGATCCCTTAAGATAAATGGTTTGATCTTTATACCATTTTGTGTCTTAAGATTAATTGTTCTTTCAGAAGGTTTAAATATTCCTCATCACCAATATAAAACTTGATTGTTGTGGGAAATGATTGTTTCATGAACTACATACGGATTGATTCACATCTATATGATATAGGTAGGGATGCTCACATCTCCAATCTTGGGCACAAACCTGATATAACACCCCTATATTCTTTATATAAGAATCAAAATCTGCATAAGGGATGTTTAAAGAACTACATATGACTTGATTCATGCCATCTGGAATACATGTAGAAACACTAGGGTTTTATCGCTTATTTAAACTACAATATGTCATTCATTTCACATCGGTTAATCTTCATAATTAAAGCATGACCTTAAATTGCACGAAAATTCATGTACTATGATTGGATTGATTCTTTCTCCCACAAGAAACGTAGTTGCCCCCGATCCTATTCCCTGGTTCTTCCACAACTTAATCATAATAACCATATTCTTCACTTTTTTTCATCTATGTGTTACAAAAGAATATTATAATTTATACTTGTTTCTCACATCAATTATAGCTTGAGTGGGATAAAAAATTTATTAAAAGGATTCTCTATATAAAAAAGGTGTTTCAATTTCTTATGGGGTTATCAATTTACTCACAGCATGAATTAAATATGCACAACACAATGTCCACACTGCATGACTTAAAATGACGTAGTACAATGTCCTCACTACATGACACTAAAATGCACAACATGATATTAATTCAAAGGAAACAATGGAAGTCTTTGTTTTTACATATGATTCAGATTCATGTAAATGAATTCAATCTCATGTAAAATATTGATCCAAATAATTCTCATGTGCATTGAGCATAGCCCCCTCCTATATTTCACACTCTTAATCTTGAATATTTCAATATATTCATAATCATTCTTATGGTTTCTGGTGAAATAGATTCAAATATTTTAGAACTCTCTTTCCTGAGAATGCAGAACCTACTCTTAGGTGGCCTTGCATATGTTTCCTACATAACGAACCTATCAGTAAAAAGATCCCACTATTTGGATATCTATCATATTCCCTAGTTGTCCCTTTATAATATTTCCCTCATAAAGGGTTTTTCAAATGACTGTAATTTTGTTCTTGATTATAGTGTCTTTGTCCCCTTTATAAATTTATGAAAATATACAAGAACCATTATTTTTAAAACATTCATTCATGTATATTCTTCCCATTATCATTCTCTCGATATGAAAGTATTCCAGAATAAGGTTTACACATATATCTCTCCATCTTTTCCCTGAAATATGTAATAACCTTGGATCACTTGACAATATATCATAAACATTTCAGGTCTTAGTATTATAACCTAAATATATAGACACCATACTTCCAATGTTTGGGTCAGTCCTTCAAAAAAATCATATTCCCCGATTCAATAGAAATCATGATTGGAAATACCCTCTCCATATTCATATAACTTTTATTCACAAACTAATATTTGGTCTTTAAGAAATTTGAATCTCCATAAATAGTACTCATCATTTATAAATAGAATTTCATACTTTGGGGAGCTCTTTTTTCAGAGTCTATAGTACATTCTGCATTGCGACCTTGCATAAAAGATTCCAATATAACAGGCATATCAGTCAAAATATGCCACAATTTGTTTATGCAGAAGATTACTAAGTAGGAGCTACATAATACAACCACATAACTTGTTTTTCAAATAATGGTAACTTCTTTATAGGAAAAGACATTCTCTAATGATCTTATCCCTTTTCCCATATCATTATTCAGATATTAAAATTCCCAAATCATAGATTACAATTTTCCCATCCATAACTAAATATGGTAGTATGATTCCAAACAAATTATCAATAAATTTGGAGAGTCTCATACGATTGTTCAAAGATAATGATGTCAAATTAACTCCACACAATGTCCTCACTACATGACATAAAACTACACAGTAAAATAAACTCATTGCATGACATAAAATAACATAGTACAATGTACTCAATACATGATAGAAAAATAGACAATATGATATCTTAAATTATCCTTTCTAAATAATTATAACCATTCCATATACACAAAAAATATTAGAAGTGATTTTCCTATTCATGAGATAAGTAGTCTTAGATAACTCTTTACTCTGAAAAATTATTTCCATTGAAAAACCACACAAGGTGTTATTCAGTAACCCATTATAATCTAACCTTCCCTATAAACGGTAAAATGTCAAATTTTTAAGATTTATCTTGCTTTACTTTTCAGTACATTCCCTTATGTGTCCTTGCATAAAATTGAACTACCTAATGGTATTTTCAATCAAATGATGCATGTATTTAGCTATGCAGCATATGCCTTACTTGGCCCTACATAACAATACTTATACAACAATTTTTTTAAATAATGGTAACATCATTCATAGAGGATACTCCCCTTATGTTGATGCATGGTTTAAATTTGGTGAACCTAAAAATCAGGGCTCATGATTCCCCTAGGAAATATTTATAGAACATTAAATATGTTCTTAGCCACTGAGTCTTATTTGGAATCATATTTCAAAATCTATGGTCAATGTTGTTCGACCATAATCATTATCCCTTTATAGTCCAACATGATTGAATATAAACTTCATACAATAAGAGACGTGGTACTCAGCAGATTGAGAACTCATAATGGGAACACTAAACCAACGTTGAGTCCATGATCACTAAACATACATTATTTATGATTTAGGTAATATGGAGAAATAGAAATTCAAAATACACCATGTTATTGGAGTTTTAGGTATTACCCTAGTAAAAATAAAACTATTATTTCTAGACCCCATAGCTTAGGAAAAAATTAGAGTATCCTTACAAACATGAAGTACGCCGAAATCTATCCAAATGATGTTAGAATGCCTCAAAGTTCCCAAATTTTACCTTAGATCAAGATTATTTTCATTCCGAACGAATAAAATTCTATGGGGGGATTTTTTATAAACCATTAAATGTGTTTCATCCAGTTATCTATAATTGAAGATGTATTTCCATGTTTCGTGACTCATAATGGCCTCAAATGGTCTCGAAATGTTCGTGGTGAGTCTCATATTTTTTCATGGTGGCTAGTGAAGGTTGCGAAGGCACCTGGATGTAGGGATAGGAATGCATCATGTCAGTGATTCGAAGCAGGGGAAGGGGGAACAACCCTTTCAATATGGAGAGATTAGTTTGGCAACAGACCTAAAGTTGTGCCCAAGTTACCCGCATGAAAACACATACGCGCCCCCAAACAGGTGCTGATAAAAATAATTATTTTTGATAAATCCTAAAATTGGTGCCCTGGTTTGTCCAAATCACCAAAAGAACTGATGTCTACTAGGGTTCCACCCATCCGTCATGTTGCCACTTTCACACCACAAAGTTGGTGCACAACCAACATGCGCAATCATTCTCCTTTTACCTAGGGTCCTATTATTTCTTACAAATTGACCATTAGGGTTTTATTTGTATGAATGAATATTCCTCAAGCCCAATTACCTCTATTATCAATCTAGTTCTTCGACCAAGTCCTCATAAACTTTCAAGGTAGTAATTTAATGCCCAACATGGATTAATTGAAGGAGGATCATATGATATAAGTCATTTTAGTTTTTTAAGTCCATAACGCGTGTTGTCTTAAATCTCATAACCTCACAAAAGCATAAAAACATTTGTTCCACCTATTCCTTTTACAGGAACGTGAGAACCCCACATATAAGATAACTTATGAAAACTCATGACGGTTTAAACCAGTTCCCTCCCATGTATCACCGTACATGGTGTCCATCACTATAAGTGAATATATGGTCGACCAAGCCTACTTGTGCGCCCGTACTTGCACACCCTTACCTACTTGGGATCCACTCTTTGATTCACTAACTCTCTTTAGTCTACATATCATCAATCAATCATAAAATCCATCCATGGAAATGATTTTTTTTCATTTGATCCTTTATTTGAAAGGAATTTTATTGAGACCTACACTAAAACCTTTTGACTTATCAACCGTTTTAGAAAGGCACATTAGTTTGTCTCATATTTGAGTTTGTATATCTATAGTCAGTGGTTTCCAGCATATTTTTCATAATGATCTTTGGAAACATAGACTATATTTAGGTTTTTATATACACAGTCACATATACTTTTCTCCCAGGAACAGTGCATGGAAGTTCCAGATTTTCAGGATAATAGTTTGGGTCCTAACCACTCCCTTCTCAAAGATCCGGAACCTCAGATCTCTGGTAGGGAAAGTAAGGTTCTTTCACACTTATACATTCAAGAAATTGAAATGTCTCCCTCATCGACATGGCTAAATTTTAGGGCATCCATCCTATTGTAGTCCCCTATCCTAATCCCTTCTTCCTTTCATTGGACTACTTTCCAATGTAATGGGAATAGTGGGGAGGCACGTTGCCTCCCCCTCATCCACTGTCACCTCCGAAGGTGCACCCTATTCCACTATAGGATGGGGAAAATTAGGGTGAATTTGTTTAATCTTTTACACCATATTGTTTCTCACATAGAGCACGACTCACATTGTCTTAGAATTTTATCACTATCATAAAATTTTCACGATAAAAGAACTATGAAAACAATGATTTCCACCCTATATGGGATACGTAGGAAGCCATCTTTGGGCCGAAGATAACTAGATATCATCATCAGTAAGCCAACAATAATTCCCTTAATATGGGAATCCTCCTTAGGAATAATCCTGAAATAAAACACTCAAATCATCAAGGCATTTTATTCAAGAAGTAAGTCCGAACTCATTTTTTATAAAAGGACTATACTCTCCTATGAGACTTATCGAAATACATATGATTTGATTCCCAAACACAAGTGATACACATGAATCCTCCTTGAGGTTAAATCCAAACACTTCAAATCAACCTTGTTCTTCTTGGTTCATATTCCAAATAGGGACCAATCTTACATGGTAACCCATATTATTTCCATTTTCCTAGTGCTGTTAAGGCATAATTCCCACACCAAACATTGAATAAGAACCATTCACATAAATGACTGTACCACATGACATTAATCTCTACAACTATGTCCTTATCAAAATAAAATAAATTGTATGATGTGTCCCATTAATAGGCACTGAACTACTAGGGCTATGATTACTTTCACAATGATACATAGGTATCCCATTTCATAGCAACAACCCGAATATCAAAACATTCCTTCATCTCCCTGAATGAAAACAAATTCCACAGGGCCCCACTGAGTGTCTTAAAAACCTGTATCATCATAACAATGATTAAAATAATATCAATGTATTATATGTGAAGATATCTCCATTAGAGAAAACATCAAATACATACGAATGATTCTAAATTTTACACATTTTAATAAGTTATTGAAAATTCTAAGGTAAAATAATGTAATAATTGGTGAATTAATAAGGATTCATGAAATTATAATAAATTTATAAAGAGAGTCCTATAGTAGGCAATAATGTCATCCAAAGGGGTGTGATGAGCCCGACCACCAATCCTCTGAGCCAAATAAAACTTCTAAGTATCGTAAAGTTAAAACATAACGAAAGAATGTATTTAAAATCAATGTTCCTTTTTGGATCAAGAACTAATGGATGTTTATAGTTCGATGAATCTATCTAATGGAATCCACATGGATGTAGTAATTCTTATAACAAGAAAACATCTTTCAAGGAACTACGAAATAGTGGTACATTTGGAATTTCTAAACAATTAAATCATAATAATTTAATTATGAATGAATATTAATTTTAATGGTTATATATTCAACATTACACTATTACTGTAATTTAATACCATCTTCTAAAACAAATTATACAATAGATATTTTAATTATAAACCTTATCTGTTTGATTGACCCTTATTTTTCCAATTTATGTTTTATCTTCCTTAACAAAATATTCAATAATAATGAGTACAATATTTTCTTATAAGGATACATGATGGTCCATAAATTGATAATTTACTACCATTTATAAAAATATCATTAAAAATTTATTCTTATTTCATAATACTAATGATTTTATAAAATATAGTAAAATATTATTTTGATAAAATGTGATTACTATCAATTAAGAAACTATTTGTTTATTTGAACTCAAATGTAAAAAATATTATGTTGGAATTCATATATTATAATTTAACATAGAAATAATATTTTATATCCATAAAATATTATGTGGAATACTGTTACATTCTCTAATTAAATAACAATTAATATTTTAAAAGTCATTTATTTTTTTACCATTAATAGATTAAATACTACTTTGTGACCCAATATCCAATCATCAATGATATTTAAACATTAAAGAGGGATATTATTTATGATACCTTGATTTATATAATTTTTTATTTATTTTCAATGATAAGTGACCATTAAAAACTCAATTTCATTTCAATGATTTTTTGGACAGAATTCCCATTATCCAATATATGCTACAATGAAAAATTGTGGCATTATTACTAATTTTTAGCATTCATTATCCAAATTTATCCTTCATTGAGGAGACTACTATTATGATCATTATATGGCATATTTAAAATAAATAAAAATGGGAAATTAAAAAAATTTAGTCCTCAAACATATAAATATTAATTTAATATCATGACATAAAATGAAAATAAATTTAAAAATATATATTTAATTTAAATGTAGAAAATCAAACAAAAAGCTGGGTTTTAAAAAAGTATATTTTTAATCAAAAAACCTAGTTTATTATTATTTAATTTATGTAGAAATATTTTTATAATTTTTTTAACATCTGATCCTGTAAATAATATATGAATTTCATTATATTAATTCAACAATAGTGAATAATATAATTAATTCTTATACAATAAATTTTTCGTATAAATACAATATTCTTTAAAAACCATTAATTTTATTTTCAAAATTTCATTTTTGTTATATTCAAATAAATTTATTTTAAAAAAACACAGAACCTATGTTTTTTATAATTTTTTTATTACAATTTCTTTCGCCTAATATAATAGATATGTGAAAAAATTAATTCATTAATAATGTTATTTTTTCTTTAAAATAGGAATTCTATAAAACATAATGTATTGAAAAAAGATATTATTTTAAGAGAAATAATATATAAAAAGTCAAAACTGTTAGAGTTATTGAGTTTGAAATTTCATCTTTATATTTTAGAGGATGTGACTCTCGTGATTACATCAGTATCCAAGATTCTTAATGAAAATGACATCATCACCATGAAACTTAAGGGTGTTTATGGAGAATTATATATATTTTAACAATGAAAAAATGGAAGAAGGCTATATTTTAGTGAAATAATGAATTTTGGAAATATGACTGATTATTAAATAATAATTTACAAATTATTTGATATTTTTTAATAAATGTTTTATGTGTAGTTTGTTTGTAATGGATGCACTTAGAAAGTCATGATGTCTATTAACTATGTTATCCTATTATGATTAAATCCTAAAAATATTCAAATATGGTAAATTAGTTTTAAAAAAAATAGATAGTGATTTTCATGTTAAAGATTGACGAATAGAATCTATTGAATTTTTCATTTTTTATGTTGAAAAAAAGTGGTGAATTTATCAATATTAGTTTCCATTGTGGATTTTTAATTTTACAATAAAAAACCAGATATTAAAAAAAAATTAGTGATGAAATTTTAATCCAATAGAAGTTAGACATTTGAGTTCTAGAATAATGATTCTTAATAACTCATATTACATTCATGGATGGGAGGTCAGTCTAATAACACCCTATTAGGGGAAATAATACTTACTATTACACACTCTTATAGATATGTTATATAATTATTAAATAAATAGACTTCATTATTTTAATGGATAATGCAATACATGAAAAATGGATGTTTTCCTCCAATTTGTGTGTTAACATATTTTATATGAGTCTCATATATGTAACCATATGTCTGTATCTAAGTTTCTACATTATATTACTAATTCTTACATAGTTGTGTTTTCTCAAGGTTGTGTATATTATAAAGACATACATTATAGAACTATATAATTTATTTCCATCATTTAATGTTGAAAATAAATCTACACTCAAGATTAAAACCATAATAGGGGATAACTAATTATAGTTTATAAATGACTCTAAAAAAAGTATTCAAGTTCAACTTAACAACACATGTCATCCCTCTTATGGTCATGCGACAATTTCAAATCCATGGTGTTTAACATTATACCAAAATTATGGGTCAGATAATGAATCCAAATAATTTTTATTGTTTTCTTTGTGGTTTAAATACGATTATAATTTTCCCTAATGATAATATAAATTTATAAGGACTTGTTTTCATCACAAGGAGTATATCCCTATACTGATAATCTTAATATGGAATTAGACCCAATGATGATAACATTGTGGTACCAATAAGAAATATATACACCTTGGAAATGGTACAACTATATTATTAATATAGGATTTAAAGACATAGTCCATATAGAATGTAGAGAAAATAGACAAGACATTAAAACTCATAGGAGTATGGACCAACAAGAGAAGAAAAAAAGATATCATAAGGGATATGTCATGATGTTATTGGTAGTGGGTGGACATTCATATGTTCATGGAAATATATGGATGAATCATATATATCTCATTTATCCATGTTTCAAATCCCATATATTTTTAGTGGAACATTTTATGGATCTATGGTCGGACCATAATATAAAGTTTAATATCATTCATAAAGGACATATATGGGATGATTTATATGGAATATATAATATCCTAAGTCTGTGATGAAAATATAATATATCTCATGATCACATTAATTAATATAAAATTTGTCATCATGTTATCGGTGTTCATGATTTAAAAGGATTCCAGGACATATGTTTTAACATGAGTTTCAAAGATGAGGATTGTCTATGATGTTTTATATAGAGTAAACAATTAGAATTGAAGAATAAAATAGAATAGGGATTTGAATATAAGGGGGTGGATAATGAATGAGAAATTAATGTCACACTAATGTAATGATAATATATTTTCTATAAGAACACATGAATCAATATATTTTTAAGAACAATATATAGAAAAAAATTGAAAAGTTACATGAGAGCATAAGATTTAATATTTGTGGGGAATACACAATAGGTTCATATAGAGATGATTCATTTTATGTATTACCATATAATGAAAAAAACACAATTTTTAATCCTTATGAGGTTTAACCTAATTGTTTTATAATGATATGGAGATTACAAAACTAAGGCTAAAATGAGAGAAGTTAGATTATGTGTTTTGGAGGAAATATGACTTCATGAGAGATGAATTAAGGGCTTCAATAGAAGAAATTGTAATGTGAAAACTATATATATTATGGTATTTGGGTCATAAAGGGGAATATAACCTCATGTGAAGGGTAAATGAAATATATTCAATAATGATCTTATAACATAAAGAAATGTGTCATACATATCTATATAATACTTGAAACAAGGTTCCACATAGTTTATATCTGTGAATTTTATTTGTTGATGTCATTATAAATGAAATTATAAAAACCCTTGCATGTCTTACTCGATGATTGAAAAAAGAGATAGAAAAAGGTAAAAATACCGTTCTTATAATGACTATGTAGCATTGTCAATAAGAAGGTGTACTATGAATAATATTTATATCTATAATAATAGTTCTCAAAGTATATATTTTCCCCTATCACTAGTTGGATAGAGTATTTGATTGTACTCATAGATATTATTTCCCCATGATTTAAGGAGAATTATAGGATATTATGGTTTTACCATATAGGACAATATTGAATATTATGAGTTTGAATGTAAATGTTAAGAGTCCTGATATTAATTTAATTTCATTGGTATACTCACTCTATGTGAAGACGGATGTTATATGAAATTTATGTGATGAATGTTTTGTTAAGAGATCTAATTATGGACATGGTGGTTTTCTTAGTATAGAAGGGTGTGAGAGAAATGTGATATTTACCTAACACAAGGATGAGTAATTTCATGACCATATCACGTGGTCAAGATAACATCTAGAAATTACATTAACAATGAGTCATAATTTGATCACATTATTTATGAGTTAATAATTACTTAGTTCTCATTTGGGTGGTCAGTAAACAATATATCACATCCGTATTAAATTTCATCATATGGTCATCACAATATTTAAATGGTGTATGGAATTGATATGTTAACATTTTATATATATATAAATTATGAATAAATAATTATAAATATCCTCTTGTAATACTTCATCAATATCCAATATCATCATGTTTTTAAGGGGTTGATAAGAATTTTCCTACTTTATCATAGCCTCAATTAAAATTATTAATTCATATATCATTCAAAATGTCTATGAAGGATCGAATGAATTATATGTTTGATTATCATGTTTTTAAAGTTATTATTTCACTTTTCATCATTGATATATCTTGTTGTATGAGATAAAAACATTAACCATGGTATATTTAATTCATAAATGGACTTTCATGGATGAGTTTTAAGACTTTTCTATCAATGAGAAATCACATGTCCTTTGGGGAATCATAAAAAAACATTTTCAATGGAATTACATAAATATATTTTATCAAATTATCCTTTTTTGTAATTGAATTATTATGTCTCTATGAAATGACTTGAATAAAAATGATGAAATGAATACCCTTCTTGGATATGAATAATTTTTGGAATAATTGGGAATTAGGATGTTTTTTGAATATGCATATGCTTTATATTCAAAGGAAACCCCCATTGTGGATTACCCCTTATCTATTCTTCAAGTCTATGTGTTAGTTAGAATGGTTTTTTGATCAGTAATCTCATTACGGGATATAGAATCACGTTACATGATCACATGTCACTCATTTTTTCATGAATTCTCTTCATTTTCCATTATAATAAATAATATCTTGTGTTTTTGGTATTTTCCCAAAATCAATTCCGGAAATATTTATCTCGCAGGTTACCACACCACTATAGTATAAAATCAATAAACATATAAATATTATATAGAATAATTATTTATATAAATATATTTCCAATATTTTAAGGTCATTCACTATTTTCTTAAATATAAATTTCAAATTCTATCTTTATTTTTTCACATTTAATTCATATTTAAAAAACTTGTTTTTATTGTTTTATACATCAATGATTTTTTAATAACATTATATTTATGTCATTAATTATCTTTAGAAAATCATGTAAAAAATAGTTTTGTCATTATCATTTATTAGTTGTTTTTTATTCATTATTAAAAAAATTATTCTCATATAAATTCGAGTCTTGTGATTTATTTTTACTTTTATTTTTTATCATTGAAGTTTAAATTCATTTTGTATTCATTTAAACATCAACTTAAATAATTTCTTCATACTCTTTCAATATTTTTATCCATGTAATAATTATCGTCATTAAAATAAATTTAATTAATTTTTTTTTATAAAATCAATCATGCATATGTCTATATAACATTCGGTCATGGTCACCTATTTATTTATTTTATGAATATGAATAAATTTTCATAGAATTTATTTCCATTATTAAGAAAACGTAAAAAAATTATATATAATTATTGATAAATTCAACACTAACAAATTTGTTTTGGAAAAATATCATTTTTGATTCATCATTCACTTATTCATCATCATATTTATTATATATTTTTTCAATAAATAATAACCTTTCAATTTTTTTTAAAAAAATTAATTTACGTTTGATAAAAATAATTCCTTTTCAATTATTTAATTATTATAAATATATTGTATTTATTATTAATTTTATATTAATTTAAATTATTCAAATATTATTTTTTACATTTTTATTTATATTCCATTCAAAATCAATGTCCTCAAATATTATTGGAATATTATTTATATCATTTTATTATTATTATTTACCGTAGGTCATATTTTATTCTAATCCATTTTCATAAAGAAATATTATTATGTGATAGATAAAAAATTAAATACCTATTCATGTAATGTGTTAATTTTTCAATCTAACATTTAAATATATATATATATATATGAACTATAAATCCTTCTTAGAATCTGATTACTATAACTTTCCATTATGTCATGTAATGTTGTTTTCCACTATATTCATTTTAAAAATTCATATTCGTTTTACAAAATTTCATTTTATATAACATGATTCATTTTTCAAACTCAATTATATCATTAATATTTAAAATATTAAATTTATCTTTTAATTAAAAAAATTATTATATGTTAGTTTATATGAATTAATGATAATAAGTAATTTAATATTTATTCATATTATCATATTTTTTTCTACAATTGTTGGTAATCAATGTGATTAATTTCAACTAACTAAATCATATAGAAATGATATATATGGAATATAGTAAAAGGATATTTTTTTTGGTAATATACTCCTTCTATGAATATATTCATATTAGTTAATTATTTTTAAAATATTATTAATATAGATTTTTTGAATTTTATTAAATAAAAGATATTTATTAATATGAAGTTATTACTGAGTACATTTTTAAGTGAAATTTGATTTTATATTAATTTATATGATCAATATTGTATAAAGATTAAATATTTTTGGATAATTGGTTTTCCAATGTAAATTTAGTCATTTATAAATTTTATTTATATAATTTTATGATTGAAAAAACCCAATTACTCAAATATGACTCAAATATTTGATTTCAACATTTCATATTATTTAAAACTACTAACTATATTGTGTGATATTTCTCCAACGTTCCCCAATCGATGAATCTTTCTAATCAATTTTATCTGAATTATTATAATCTTCCATATTTAATCTAGTTAAAATTATATAAAGAACAATCAAATGTATGAACTTTAAAACAATTAATCATCAATTAAAATGTTTGTCATACTATTATATTCTACCTCTTATATCGAGTGAATACAAATATGAAATATAGATTCAGGACTAATGAAATGATTTTTTATTTATGAAGCTCTAAATATTTTGTTCTCCAAAATGTAGATTGAATAATTCAAAATAATAATTATTTTCATGACACTAATTTCATACTTACTTAAATGTAAAAATTTTATTATCAAACACATTTAAGGAAAAAAGTGAGATACCAAGTCACGAAACGAATGAGAGTAGAAGGCCATTAAAGTGAAATTGTAGCCTACCCGTTTTGATCTCTATAAACAGTTTCCATGATAATGATTTTACCTGGATATCTGGTTGCTACATCAGAACATCTTAAAACCTAAATGTCATCTTTCCCCACACCTGTATGTACTCCTCCACATTTATATTTCCTTTGTTGAAGCCCTGAAACAGATTCAAGTCTTTCTTGTCGATCCATGAACTCTGCTCATCATTTGTGTCCACCTTTAGCATATTTCCCACCATTCTTTCTCCCCCATCATTGGATGCTTTGATTGTTAATAATGTTTCTAGGATAACCTCATCTGAGTTCAAGAGAATATCCAATGGATTGTCATCCACCTCCCGTTGTTGGTAGGACACCTTGGAGGAATGGTGGTCGCACTATATCTTCTATCCCTTTGACTTATTTTTCAATCCAGTCTCCATCGGAAAAGGAAAATTAGAGTAGCCTTTTATCTCTTTCCGTTTACCCCTTTTATTCTTGCTCTGCCTCGGACTAGGGTACCTGACCCCCGGGACCTCATCCTTTGTATTGCTGGAATAGCACTTTAATTTTTCGTCACTAGACTCCCTCTCAGATTCCATCTCCACATTCGCAAATATTCTGACCATGTTATTTCCAATAGTTTGGGCTGGATCCTCAACTACCAAAGCATCAAACTTATTATCCAGCGCAATACCTTCAACCACTATAGATATTTCCCTGGATGCAACCGCAACCACACTCTTTCTAGACTGTTCTAGGGACTTATAACCTATGTCTCTCCTACTGCCACCTGAGCACATCCCCTCTACATAAAAAGTCATACCATGTAACAAGGAAACTCCCTCATCCACCCTATGTGGATCCACCTGGTTGATGCCACATCCAGAACATTCCTCCACCCCCACCAGATCCCTCAATCCCCAAAGCAGAATGCATATTGAGCTGAGGTGTGCTCAAATCAGACCACCATCATTTAAGAACATCATACACTAAGGGATTCATCTCATGATATCCACTCAGCAAGCCCCTTGCATCGGTACAGTCATGGGTCTCACCCACTGAATTTTGCTTTGGCATTACTAACTCAACCACTGAAATCTGCCCTTGCACTACTCACTCACCCACCAATGGATTCTGCTCCCATGATCCACTCGGCATTACCCTTGAATCGATACCCTCATAAACTGCACCCACTGGATTCAGCTCCGGTTCAACAAACTATGTGTGATACTGTGTAACCATACTACTATCCGTAGGCTTCTCCTTGGAGAGAGTCGTATCTCCCCATCGACAGAGAGCTTGCGAATGTGCCAAGTGCTTACATCCTACGCAAAACTCACAACACGATTCATAGACCACAAGATTCTTCTACATGAACTCTTAACCAAATATAATGTAGACATAGTCGAACGAAACCCTTGACACATCCACCTCCACGTAGGCATGCGAGTTAACAGGGTGAAAAAGTGACTCCGTATGACTATCAGAGCAAAGTTATCTACCGACTATGTTTTCAAGCATAAGAATCACCGATGGATTTTGAAAATGGAGGGGAAGATTAAGGAAACTCACCCAAATGGCCATCGTTGGAGAGTCACGCTTCATATGAAAGTCATAAAACAAGCGAAAAAGATAGAATCAACTTCCTTTGATGCGTCGAGGAGCCCCAGAAGAGGCTTTGATTATTTCTTCCTCCGAAGAGAATCGAATCATGAATCATGAATAATATATATAAATGTCATTGAAAATAATTTAATTTTGTAAAATTGACTTTCACTAATACATTTTGTGGAACTAGTGGTATTCCTAAGGCATATTTTCCTAAAACTAATTCATTTATTATACTAACTAATTTATATAGTTGTAGTATGTTCAATGGTGATTAATTTCTTCCAATCATCACTATATAATAGAAATTTATTTAGAAATTCTATAACATTTTGAAGTAAATTAATTCAAATGATTAGGAAATTATTCTCTATTAATGATTGATGTTTTTTTGCATAATAATTTTCACTCTCCAAAGAATGAAAATATTAATAGCATATATTTAGTAAATGTTTTGTGCAACTCAAATTTTATACTACATAGGTTATATTAAATTTCATTCATTATGTTATTCTTAGTTGATCAGATGTTATAATTAATAAAAAATTAATTTCTTATCTTTTCAAGTTTCAATTTTTTTAATTATTTTATTATATAAATATTAGAACTAAACTAATTCAAAAATCTAATTTTGTTAAATCCTTTTTTTGAATGTCAAAATTCAATTATTTAATCATAAATTAATATGTGGAATTGTATTTATACTTCTATTGATAAATATTAAAATTCATTATAATATCCATTGATGCTAACAGAAGGTAGAGAATGTGGTGTTAAGAAAATTGATTAAAGGGATTATTCCAAAAAATAATTATTCCATAGTAACAATAATTATTATTATAATTTAATACATCAGTAAATAAGAAAATTTTATCATAAATAAAAATAAATAGAATTTCAATTTTTTAATTTATATAAATTATTTTGTTATTATATAACCATATTTATATAAATAATGTAAAATTACAATGAAAAATATAAAATATAAAAAATAATAAAATGTAGTATTCAAGTATAATATATGTCTGTTTTTAATACAGGTATATCTATCAGAAAAAATATTTTAATATATTTCATAAAAATTATGAAATATTATATTAGTCACATTTTAATAAAATTAGAATGATTAATTTGTATCAAAAATTTAATCTTTTATGCTATAAAACACACGAATATTACATAATAAAGTTGTTAAATATGTGTCATTTAATAAATTCTTGATGTGACGCACATTCAATCATCTATGGATTAAAATAAATAAAAATGTTTATATTGACCATTAAATATGTACTATTACATTATCATTTAAAAATAAGACTAGAAATTTCATAAATTAATATATCATATTATTAGATAAATCGTCAATACGTATCATCAAGAATCATTCCAGAGTCATATTGGTCTATTATGTTTTGAAAAGTTGATATATAACAAATTTTTCTCATAATAAATCGAAATCCCCAAAAACTATGTTTTCTATATCTATATCCCTCTTTAGACATGAAGGATGTAAAAACAGTCTTCATAATCAATTGAATGAATAATAAGAATGGGTGAGTTCAGATAGATAGTATCGTTAAAAAAGTTTTTTTTAATTATCATGTATAACATTCATGAGAATTAGTGTAAATGGATATGTTCAAAACATTGAGAGCCTAAGATTCACACTCTCTAATATGGTGGAAAATACTATATATTTTTTTATCAAAGATGAATACTACTAATATTGAGTGGTTTATAAAATCAAGCAAAATATTAAACTTGTTTTAGGGGATTTTATGAAATGTTGTTGGATGATATCCAAAATTAGAAATCATATATATAATGAATTTATTTTAAAATATTAATGATATATTATTAACAAAAAAAACATTTTGAACTTCCATTAAGTATTGGAAAATCATTATAAATTATATGGTGAATATAAAATGTCTTGTTAATCCATTTTATAACTATGGAAAATTCACTAAAAACATAAATTTAATGAAATCACTCAAAAGAAATTTCTCATATATATTTAATAAATTTGATAAATTAATGTGAAAAATATTTTTATTGGGGTTTCAAGAAATAATGACAAGAAAATCATTTGATATCATTTAGAAAAAAAATTTTTGAAACCCAATTTAATTTTAAATTAATATAAACATTGAAACTTATTGGATTTCCCTTTGGAAAAAAATTAAAAAATTAGTATTGAATATAAAATATTTATTAATGAATATAATTATATGTTTAAAATATTATGGAAATTCTAAATGGTCTATAATTTTCACCATTAGAGAAATAAAACCTTGAGTGTATGGGTTTACTCTTCATTAATAATCATCACATTCAATTCTAATGTTCTAAATTTTATTAATATAATAGGTTTTGATAATAATTCATTTCATGTTATAATTTCACTAAAATATCCTTTCTAAACTGATGAAATTATTTTCAGTTAGAATATAATTTATTATCACATACACTTATGAAAACAACCATTCCCTTTCAAAAAATACAATTTATTCAAAAATACTTGTTGAAATTTATAATTAATTAAAAATACATTGCATAAAATTTATGTTAAATAATATTTTTTTGTATAAATATTCTTATATATACATGGATTAATGTTCATGAATATATATTATATATGGTGTCACCTATAATCATATATTATGGTAAGAAATTTTTAAAAATATTTTTTATATAAAAGTACATCCATGATTCACAAGAATAACATTAAAATTCCTTATTGAATGTTATTAAATAAATTATTGAATTTTTTTTTGACAAGTTGTATTATAAATAGAATAAAATATTAATCTCCACATTTAGGTATTTTGATGAATTTTACAGAAACCAATTACAATATAAGATGGAATTTGGAGATATAATATATATATTAATACTACAAAAAAGTCTTTAGAATAAAAAAATCATAATAAATTTAATTCCACCGTGAATAATTATTTTTTAGACTAATGGATATTTTTGAAAATTATTTATTTTATTAAATAAAAATTCTCAAACATAAAATAAAAATAAAAATTGATATATCCCATAATAGAAGGGTTTTTAGAATGAAATTAATAATTTAAATAATAATTTTTTCGATTATATATTATAAGTTATTTACAAATATATAAGTAGATAGTTTTCTGTTAAAAAATAATTTGTTACATAATAATTCAGTTTTGGACTACAGTAAATTATAAAATTTATAACATATCCCAATAACATTGACGTTGACTTCAAGAAATAGATGGATCTTTGATTTAATATAATTATAATGATTTTAAATGGATAATAGGATCAAAGTAGAAATGGAGTGTATGGTAATGTTAATTACAATGAGTAAAGAAGATGTAATTTATACATATTTATTTTGGTATTTAGCTATTAAAATTTGGAAATTGAAATACTTGAGGAAGTAGTTTGGGTATTTTAAAGGGAATTCAACTAAAATAAAAATAGTGAACATAAATTATTTATGATTGAGTATTAATGTAGTTTGAGTAATTACATATGTGTTATAATTAAAATTTTTATATTTTTGTAATTATTGGTGTATATATGTGTTACCACAACCATAGTAATAATTTTATATAAATGATAAAACTGTAATGTTCTAGAAATAATGAGGATAATTTGGGGTTGTAAAATATTTTATCATTATGTGTTTGGTGTGTGTGTATTGTTGTTTAACTCACCATTTATTGATTATAGAACGTATTCAAATTAAATTGATCATATATACATGTAGTTTTATTTTTCCCTCAAGAAGAGTCATTATGGGTTTTTAAAAATGATGAATCTATATGGATGAAATTTATATTGATCCCTATTCCTAAGAGATATTAATAAGACTTATATTTGGATTATTATAATTAGTTTTATTAAACTATAACATATGGGAGTCAAGCATAGTGATGTAGAGTATCAAGAAAAATTGTTGTTGGTCATTCTCATTGTCGATTAGTTATGTTGTAAAGAGGAGAATTATGAAATTATTAAGAACATGTTTAATGGAAATGGATAAGGAACCATGAGGGATTATGTATCATGGAATATGATGTGAAAAGCGATCAAATAGTTTATATTTTTCAAATTATATTACTATGATATAATCACTTGTATCAGATATGGATGAATAGAAAACTTTTTGAGCAATCACGGATAATAATTTATGAGGTTTAAAAGATTTCATATTTATTTATTTTTCTAATCACCTGTGTGTGCAACAGAAAATTGTTTTTAGAACCCATATAGAGTAAAAAAACTCATACATAAGCCATCATTCTGACCCGCACATGTGGAATAATGATTCCAAGAATGTTTCAGGATAATCATATATATGTGCTATGAAACCACTATGAAACCCAGTCTACAATGCATGCTCTCACCTCACATGACTGAATTCTGGCTGTCCTATACTTATCTAGATAATGACATAGTATTTCTCCCATAATTCCTACGTGAATGGTTTAGTTTTTGTTCATATAAAGAAATTGTTTTTATAAATTCTTTGTGTTATGTATACAAAAAAATTTATCAAATATATCTATGATGAATAATATCTAAACAATTGTGTACTTATTTTTTCTTTTAATTTATGTCTCTAAATAATTATTATTAAATTACGTATAATTTTTATTAATTTTTTTGAAATAATAATATTTTTAAATTTTTAAAACAATTTTATAATAATTTAATATATGTCTGTTATAAAATACATAAAATTAATTTCATAAATTAATATATAACTAATTTTATAATAATTCATATTGTATTAAAGATATATATGTTTTTATTAATAAATATTTTTAATGAATAATTAGTATTATAATTTTTCTATTTTTGGCATAACATGAGAAAACACATTTCATAATGATTTCATAAGCATTTTTAATATATAATAATAAATTATATTTATTTATTAATAGGACCATAGATGCAATACATTTTTGTTATTATCAAATAATTTTAGAAGGCACGGAAACTAATTTTCAATTACCATATATTATATTTCATAAATACATAACATAAATGAAATTTCCTTCAACCAAACACTTCATAATTTAGTTTTTCTTTTATTTCAAGGAATATTCTTATCTTTCTTCTTATTCATATTTTTACATCATTATATTTGATTTTTATTACTCATTATTGATCTAACCATATATTTATACCAATTTGGAGTTCTTATTTTTTTATAAAATTTCATATCCTCTTACTTTTGATTTTCCATGTTTTATTTCATCTATAATAGTTGTAGGCTAATGTAAAGATGTGTTATTATATAATGGTTTCAGTTTCCATATAATTTGAAATAAAATATTCTATATACATATTTGAGTTTTCAATATTTTTTAATATTTTCTAAATGAACATTACATTCAAATATATTGGGATGTCACATTTTATCCCTTTAAGGAATTATTTCCTCATAATTCCTTCAAATATACTCTATGTCTAGCTTCTTGATATTCAATATAGAAGATCTTGATCATTAAAAAAAATCAATTATCACCCATAACCTAAATTTTAATTAAATATTCCCATATAAATACTCTTAACTTTAACTTTGTATTCAGTGATAGTCACTCAAAAAGAATAATGGTTCAAGAGTAGTATTACGATATTAGGGAATTTTAAAAATCTAAAATTAATTTTATAAAATCCAACTCATTTAGTTTAGACTAAATTAATGAAAACATTATTAAATAGTTATAAAACATTATCAAATATATATATTATTAAAATATCAATTTTTATATGTTTATTAAGATTATATTATAGAGTCATCATTGAATGTTTAAATGTTATCATTGACTCTTAAGAAATAATAAAATACTAAATTTTATATATATATGATATGTGGTAATCACCCTCTCCCATAGAACCATAAAAATAAATAGGTGCATTATATGAATTGAAATGGGTGGGGAGTTCGATCATACACTAAGAGTATATATGACAACTAGAATGGAATGACTGATGATAAATTTTTTTATTTATATAGAATACATGATCCATAGAAAGAATTTGTAAAAATGGAGGCATTAAGTGCATCATATTGTTTTTAGGTTACATGGATATTGATAAATGTATCAAATTAAACTGATCATTACATTAATATTATACCTAAAATTAAATCCTTTTCTAGAGATTGAATATAGTTAATGATCCTCTTCCTTCTTATTTGATACTATTACCTAAAAAAATGTTACAAAATATTATCTTTATTAAATATAATTATACATAAAAAGTTATTAAATTATAATGAATACAACCACCTTTTCATGTTCATCTAAAACATTGCATTGATACTAATTTTGCTAACTAGAGACACATACTCCCTGAGATGGTGCAAAAAATATCATATATTTCAATTAGAATACGGTTACAAAAAATAATCATTCATCTACACAAAAAAATATATTATCAGTACTGGATTAGAAGGATTATGAGAAAAACATATATAATTTATGATATTTTAAAAAAAATTAAATAACTATTCTATTTTATAATCATTAAATTTCTCTTTAAATGAATCCAAACACCATTGAAATTTCAATTGGGAAATTCAAAATCAATTTCACATGCTGGGTTGTCATAAAATTGACTATTAATGGGTGTTAAAGCTATTGAATATATTTTTAAAAATATTTCAGGAAATCTATTTTGATATAACATTCAATTAAATAAAATGTATAAAATATGAAATATAATATTACAAATTATGATTAAATTCTTTTTATAAAACAATATACATGACATACATTACAAATACATTGAAAATATAGTTTATTTTGGAAAACAATTTAATTCCACTGAAACATACCTTCAATATTATGTAATATTTTTTTATTGGAAACTAATTGTTTATCCAATAAATTATTTTCCAAAAAATAATCTTGAGAAAACCATTCCTTCAAAATAAATTAGAGAAATAAATAAAATATAAATAATATTTTGTAAAATAATCAATAAATTTTTAATTGTTTTTATATACATTTTATTGAATACATTCTAGAAACATAATGAATAAATATACTATATGGTCACAACTATGATCATTTATAAACATTGTTATTATTTAATAAAGATTATAGGAGTAGAATTATTGTTTTAAATACAATTAATTACATTAATAACCCAATTTGATATATAGAAACCAAATTTATGAAGTAATATCATTTTCAAATGTGTTTTAACAATATAATAAAATGATCCATCCAAAAATTATGGTTTTAAGATAATTTTATGTAAACCATTTAACATATAACAGAGATAATTCAAAAAATAAGAATCCTGATAAGAGAAATAATTTTTTTAAGTCATGAAATTGTCTTACTAAATTTCATTCAACCTTTATTGAATAATTTTTACAAATTTTTTTAAAACATAAAATTAAATATGAAAATTCTTTCTATGATAAAATATAAATTTTTAAATATAAATTTCAAGATGGGATGGTTTTGAAAGTAGAATAATTATTTTTAAATACGTTTTTTCCCTTTTATAAAAATATCAGTTTCAAATTATAGATATTATTATTGTTAAAAAAATAAGTTAATATTATAGGGGTTTTCATAATACAAAAAATTAAATTCATCAAAACAAATCTTCGTTCCAATGAAATTCAAAACCCAAAAAAGATTGAGGATAAATTTTCTCCACATCCATGGCATAGAAATGATAGTACATATCAATGGTGAATTTTGAAATTTTGGGTATTTTATTTCTCACTAGTGAAGAGGATGGTGTACATAGATATAGATATAAATGTTTGGACCCTAAAATATAATTTCTGAAATGATTGATGTCGAATATGGGATATTTTAGGGGAAATCCAGTGAAATAAAAATATTGAATCTATGATTTATAAGCTCAAGGGTTTATATTTTTTGAGTCTCAAACTGGATATTATATTGGAAATTCCATAATATTAGTAGTTACAAGTATATATATATCCACATGAAATTTTAATAATTAGAGGAAATGATGGAACTAGAGAATTGAAAATAACAAGATGATTTTATTATTTATAGACTTGTTTGATTATTTTTTATTCAAATATACACTCTAATTAACTAGTATAAACTAAATTAAAATATATTTCAATATATATACATTTATATTCACTTTTTTTGCTAATATTAAATGAATGTTTTGAAAATGGAAAATCAATATTGATGAAATCGATATTTATAGTTGTTGTTGATAGAACTTAAAAGGCATGTTATTTTGTTTTCATATTTCTAGGGTTGAAACCGTATTTACTAAGTGAGAAAACCATGGGAGTATATGGTATCAAGATGAACTATTTGTAGTTAACTTACATAATATATTTATTAAGTCAGGTGGAGGGGTAATATAATGATATTTATATCTATAATACCAATTAAAGATACAAAATAATTGTGTGGAGACCTCATTTTTTCATTCCAATCATTTTGAATACTTCTACATATATTTCCAATTCTAGGTGCTATGATAGTGTGCAATTCGTAGGCTTTGTGTGCTTGAAATAATCTCTAAAAAAATATTATGTTTTTTTATTATGCAGATGATAGAAACAGGATGTCCATTAAAAGGTATATAAAATCAGAATATGAAGCCTTAATTGAGTTTAGAATGTGGAGTTTACCCTAGGTAGGGTATAACATCCGTCGGCGTGGGAATTCTGTGAGAAAAGTCACCCTGAGAAATAAGTAATTATATTATCTCAATTTTTTGTAAAATAACATACGATTGAGAACTTTTATTTTATTTTAGAGACTTCCATTTACATTTAAATTGAATATTTTTTCTATTCCCAACATAAAATGAGAGGCCACGATGGATTCAGATTCCGTTTGGAACGGGACATCTATAAATAAAATTTTAGGAGTTCAGGATTAGGGTTAGTTCTAATTTTCTCACTCCCCATCTCACTCTAGCAACCATTCATAATCTATTAGTCAATGGATAGAGGAGAAATCAATGCCAAATACTTGGAGGATCGAAGCAGGATCACATATGACATGATTACAGTTATAAATATATTTGTCAAGGAAGGATTTGTCTAATTTTTATGTTTCAATTCAGTTTATATATTATTATAAATTTAATATCATTGTTAATAATCCATATATTTATTAATAATTGATGGATGCTCGAACAAAATAATTTATTTCTGTTTGGAACCCCTTTATTCTACTTTTCATTGCGGATACCCTCTATCAAATTTCAGACGCGTAAATCGACCGTCAGATCGTTAGTTAAATGATAACACTGAGAAGGTCTTGTCATTGGGATCACATATTTGTTTTATGATCTAGAATAAAGTAGCTAGCCAAGTCATAGTGGTCTGCATAAGGCACCACCAGAGGAAGACTAACTGGTAGCTTCCGTGACGCACAATGGTAGTGGCATGAAACCACTATGGAAGATAGAACTATGAGGTGGCCCAGTATTGTGGAGATGTGTTGAACTGATTAGACGAGGATGGTAGGGGTTCGATGACTTGCGTGTGAGGTAGTGTGGGCTGGTATGGTCAGCTGAGGATCAAGAGTGTGGGGATCCAGGTGTTACAAGATGACATGAGACGGAGGAATAGAGAGTTGAGGTGGAATGATTACTGTCCGGTGGTATGACCAAGGCAGAGACAGGGATGGGCATGACATGTGTGATGCATTATCAAGTTAACATGATGTAGAAAAGGATGATCGAACGCTCCACTTTTCGGTATCTCCCGATGGGTTGGATGCCACGTGAGTGGGCTGGGCTGCAACAATTGGGTTGAGCCATAACATAATGCTATGGAACCTTAGCAAGTTCACGGGCCAGTGATCATGACATAGCCAACAAATAACGAGGGGGTCCGACCAATTTTTGTTGGATTGGACTAGTTTGGAACCAGATCTTTTAAATTCCCATTTCTACAAAATCACATTTTTGGTCAATGTGTCATTTGTGGCCACAAGTCCCTTTAATCTTGGTGGATCATTTAAACTCGGCTTAGGAGTTTTATGTTTTTGTTTCACTGTTCAGTTGCATGAGATACATAGATTTAATTATAATAATTCAATTATTATTATTATGAAATCTTGTTTCAGGTTTGTCTTCTAAATGAGAGGTCCATTTGATGGAATATCATTGGTGGTGTAAACTACATCTTTACACATAATTATCAAGGCCACTTTTGGGGATTTATACCAAATTTGAGGTGCATGCCCCATGAATCCCAATTCGCATGTGTTTCGCTGAAATCCATCATTTTCAATACTTATCTATTTTTGATGAATTAGTAGTGCATTCCGTGTGGTTTTACATGAGGATCACAATAGTATGATATTTATAATTTGATTTGGGGTTGAGGAGTGGACCCCACATGACTTCTTTCAAAAAAAATGTTGGGACTTCAGACAATCCCATCATATGTCTATTCAAATTGAATTAATAGATGATCTTGCACGCTTTACCAAAAGAATCATAGTGGTGTGATCAATTTGATCTTACAGAGCACTGTAAATGATATTAATAAATTTGGAAAGAAGAAATTAATATTGGTGGAATATTTTTTTGATGCATTTGAAGAGAACTGGAAACTTGGGTTAAATTCGACTTTTGTTAGAGTGGAGAAAATGTAAGAAGAGATGATTTCAAATGTTCTTAGAAAATTTGAGTAGTTGATTAAGTGAAATTAAATTTTCTCCCTCTGATCAATGATCCGCATCATGTGCTCATCGACCTTCTGACTAGGCGTGACGTATACTTTGGGAGAACCATGGCATGCCTAGGGGTACATGCTCACTATTTATTACCTAATAATGGGTAGGTACATGGCTTGGTGATGAGGAGGTGTCACATGTCATGTGGGGTCCAGACACATAGTGTACTACTCTATGAATTCTTCTACCTCTCATATCTCATTCCTTTTGAAGATAGATTTTTGTAGGTGAGCATCCTATCATTGGTTCTTTACAACAAAGAATGTGATGGTTCCTTCCATACTAGCTTTTGAGTTACGATGTGAGATGTTCCAAGAATGATGCTTTTTCAATTGATATCTAATGAAAACATTGATCAAGATGGTTCACCAGGTTAGTCCATTAATGATTTCCAAAATTTACATTCTAGCAGGGATGACCAATAAATTTAAATAAAGTTACATCTCTGTGGAACCCTCCCACCGGGCCTGGAATGGTTCCTCAACCTTAGTGATTAGAACCCTCCACCTGGGTTGGGAATCAGTCATCAACCACAATTAAGTAAAACCACCCATCTCAGATGAGTATGGTTCCTCAACCTTGTTAGTGTGGACCCCACCAGATGATATGAGCATAGGTCCTTAATCGTTTCAGTGTGTAACCCTCCATCCAGGCTGGGAATGGGTCCTTGGTAATGAGATTTCTGCTCATCAATGTGAGATAGTGACGATGCAAGAATTGATTTACCATTGGAATTTTCAGTAAGGGGGGATCTTTTAAAACAAAGTAACTTCCTTCTTACATGACCTAAAATTGTGAGGTCAAGAAAGTTCCTCCCAAAGAAGATTCTATCAAGGTTTAGTGATTGAGTCCCTTTGAATTTCAATTCTGTGTAGACTCATGGGATCCTAGTCATTGATGAAGGTAACTTATAGAACTATTGTATACTCAATTTCATGGGATGAGATATGAGATGGAGATCCCAATACTATATTGATTGGGATTTTTTGTTGATCACATATATATTACATTTGAATAACCCAATTCAAGGGTTTTGTTTTCTCTCCTTCGAGTAGAGTCAATGAAGGATTGGTTTTTCCACATTTTTCTCACATATAACATCTCCTTATTTAAGGATTCTACTCTCTTTCTAAAAGTACTGAAGTTTTTATGAATACTTAATCTTGTCACAATTTTTAGCACCTTGATTTTAGATGAACATAGTTTTCGCTCCCATTGGGTTGAGCTTTACTCTATTTATATACATTATTATATCTACTTCTCCAATTTTTGAAGTACCCTTTTCGTACATCCTCTAGTTTTTGTGGAATCCTACTGAATATTTTCATACTCGTCCCTTTTTGGGATATACCCATAATTGGCATGCCATTATAGGTGACATATAGAGATATTGTGACTTTTGAGGATCTTAGGGATATTAGATCATGGACCACCTACGGTGGTCATAGCTTAGGATTCAGAAGAGGGACTGTCCCAGCTGATTTACTTTTTCAATTATTACCAGGTTGTGTATATATTCTAGTTGGGTAATATCATTTCCCTTTTTTCTATTTAATTTTCATTTATTGTACTATTTATAGGTTGATGCCTGTTTGGTTTTATTTTAATAGAATTTTTGTATCTTGTTTCTATTTCTGTATAAATTTATGCATTGTTAGGTTGCATGTGTGTACAGGTCCATAGGAAGAGGCTTACTCGAGTTTCTTATGTCCTAGGTTCTAGTCAACACCTCCTGACGTATGGTGGAGATCGTGTGGTAGATTCGGCTCAAGCCTTTTCACAGTTTATGTCATGAAAAATTGGTATCAGAGGTTATTGAAACAATGTTACGTTGTTAGATCTATTCCCTAAAAAGGTCATGGTTGGGTTTATGGAAATAGTGTTGAAGTATTTGTAGATCTAATTTTACGCCATGGATTCTTATGATTGAATGGGTGGCCGATATATCCATTCACAAGGACCCAGATCACCCGATTGTTGACTCGAGACCCTGATACACTAGTTGAAGGTAGCAATGGTATATGCATCATATATGATTGATTTGTTTATTTTCCTTCTTGACTCAGCTCCCAAATTTTGTTATTGATATATATATATATATATGGTCATCCGATCATGGTTCTCATTAATAAAATGTAGGAAGTCTCATTGATAATACCCATCACGGATACTAGCTTTAGTTCGTGACGATGAAACTATGAGAAATGATGCCACAATTAATGATCAATCATGCACTCCACTTCCTCTAGGTAAATAGGTAGAACACCTCCACATGTTGAGTAACATAAAACCCAAATAGAGTTGTCTTAGGATGTGCACTAGATAAGTGCACTTCATGAGTAGTAGAGATAGAGACTGTAAACGTTTTGTGTTGTGCCAGACCCTTAGGTAGTAGATGTTTTTCTGGAGTTGGTGGTCCACCTCTTCATGCATGAACAAAAACTAAAATATCATAAGGTGGCTTTGGAAGATGTCTATTTCTAAGGAACAACTATGTGACTGTGGATCCTGGTTACTCAGATACTCTTTGAGTTAGAAATCTCTTGGAATGAAATACATAATAGGTTATTTGAGGATTACTACATATCTTTTTTTCACTCCATTCAAATTCAGGAGAACCTATTGTTTTAATAGGTTGGGATGGACGTGGATGAGTATGCGACTACATTAAAATACTTTTCACAATACTCCATAGACATGATCCATGACAACTACTTCTATTCATTAAGGTTTGAGAAGGGCCTTCTCAGAAAGTTCTATGGTATCATAGTACCCTTGTTCATTACCACAATTTTCGGTGTGCTAGATCAAGATCTAGTGATATAGAGCATTCTTTCAAAGTCGTTCCATACAACGGGTTTTAGTAGTGGGAACAACCGATTTGGGATTTCTACCGCAGCTAGTAGGTGTTAGTCGACAATATCTCAAAGTAGGTGGCCTCCCCATTATCATTATCAACAATATAGTTTAATGGTAATGTAGAAGTTTAGAGCATAGGGAGAGCCTAGGGGTGTGTTGTGCTTGTGATGGGTGATGTAACATGAACAGAGACTACCTGAACAGATGTGATGAGAATATCAGGCTGATATTAGGTGGACCACCATGGTAGTGACTACATTATGATCAGGGTGGTCCCTAGAGGAGTGGTGCTAGAAATGGAGCAGAATAAGATAGAGGTTGAGGATAATGTTATGAGGTCATTATAGCCCCACTAGGTGTCCCTTGTGAGGATCATGAAGCTGATAGTTGGGACTCTGGATAACTGAAATTGTTCGATATATACAATCCTACAAAACATGAGATGATAATAGGTATACCATGTGTCTTTTCTAAAATTTTTAGTATAACATGTTAGACATTGTCTGAATTACTCTTTTCAACTTGATAATATTTTGAGGTATTACTAGGGTAAATTTGGGAGTTGGTGTAACCCTTTTTTGGTGATGCTCAATGTAGCTGTGAATGCATGGGGATAATGCGTACTTCCCCCACCAATATGAGTTTATGGTGACCCAAAAAAACCTTGAGGGACTTCCATTGCCACAAAATGTTGACAGAATCATGGTGCGGTGGATGGGTCCCTATAACATGTGCATTCATGGTGAGGTTTTTCAGTAGATTGTTGGATCAGTTCTAGGAATATACATTGGAGTTTTACTGCTTGACCTCAATTTTAATGATATACCTCTAGTGGGATAGGCGATGTCACTATTTTGGGGATTAATCTCATACCAATAGGGGTAATGATGCATGGTGTATAACACATACATTCAGTGTCTAGCCTCTAGCAGTTGGATGTGTTTACTCACTTACACTGTCTGTTGGTAACTTTCATTCCCAACATCAAGTATTGACACTGTATTTAACAAGTACTGGTTGAAGTTATAGATACCCTACGAAAAATCAATGGATCTCTATATTTTTCATTTGCATTGGATGTATTCTCTCTGAGAATGTGGAGAATCTATCTTTTTGTATAGTTCTATGTGGTTTTTGTAGACCCCAAAAGTCTCAGTTATGACTTCACCCTAATAGAACTGAAGATGAGGTGATGACACTGGTTGAACATCCTATCAAACAACGACATCGAGATATTATATACTTTTGGAATGGGAAGTGTTTTAGCAGATTCCCAGAGCAGGATTCACCAGGCTCTCATAGTGCAGGATGATTCATGATTGTAATCTTCCCCGTAGATGAGCCTGGTGGAGCAGGAGGGTACATGTTTTCTTCAGTCGTTGGTGTGGACTCCTTCACTTCTCAAATGTGTAAGAGAGTCTCTATTTTGAGACATCAATTGTGATATCTTTTGTGTCCAAATATCCTTGGGTGTTTCACCAGATAGATATTCTGAATGAGGGAATCAAAAGACACTATCTGATGGAAAAGTAGTGATTTGTGTCCTGATGAGGGATGTAGAAGTTCAGTTGGGGAGAAATTATTACCCATGTTTATTCATGATATTTTGACTATTTAAAATGATGTTAAGGTTTCCTACAACATTTCCCTATGCCCAATATATGGATTATGTGCATGAACTCTCCCACATGTTTCTTTTGAGTAGATACGTGTGTGTTCCAACATATATTATCATCAGTGGAAGACCATATTATGACATACCATCCAATCGGTTCATGTGGTGTGGTAGCATGTAAATGTGTAGATTTTCTTAGGAGTTTGAGAGAAAACTATGAGTTCAGTATCCCAAGTTGGATTCCCTAATTTATCTTTTAAGGGATGAAAATCATGATGGCGGGAATTTTATTGAGAACAATTGTTTTCCTTTATAGGCATTTGAATATCTCTATATATAATTCAAGAGATAGGCATTGAGACTACGTGAAATTCCAAGGCATGGTGTGCCAAGAATAAATTATACAAAAATAATTAATTATTTTTTTCATATCATGTTACAAAATTGATATATCTTTTAAATGGTAGTTGAGATTTGAAATATGATGTCACTATTGAGTACAGAATGTGGAGTTTACACTATGAGGGGTATAACTTTCATCAGTGATGGACATCTGTGATATAATTTACCCATTGGAAAATTATAAATATAATAATTACACTAATTTATTTTATCTTGAATGTTGAACCAAAATTATTTTGAATGGGGTCTCGGATTGGAAATATGAGAACTCCCATGAGTTCTAAATTTGGTTTTTTACATACCCATAACATAAAATGAGAGGGTAAAATGGATTTAGATTCCCCGTTGAGAAAAAATTGTATAACAATATTTTTATGAGTTCATGATTAGTGTTATCTATAATTATCTCCCCCCACTCACTCATACATTCATATTCCATTCTTTTTTAGATCGAGGAGCAATCTCAACTGAAAACTTAGATGGTCGAAGTATGATCACTAGGGAAGCATCATTGGTGATAAATAGATTAGTCGAGGTAGAATATATCACATTTTATTTTCTGATTCAATATATATTTTATATCTATTTCCAATCAGTATTCATTATCTTTATATTGAAAAATCGTTGATGACCCCCCTAACATGGCCATCAATATCTGTTTTTTAGAAAATTATTTTGTCTGTACTCTGTGGATTCCAACTATCAATTTATATACACATTAATAGACCATCAGATCATTGATCGGATGTATTCGATGAGAAGGTATCATCGTAGGGATCACAGATATGTTCTTAGATCTGGAATCAGGTAGTTGATCATATTTTGGTGCTCCACATAAGAGACAACCTGGGTATTAATGGCTGATGATGATGGCGTGCGACGGCTGCTGAGGGAAGCACAGCAGGGCTGCCAAAGTTCACGGTGGTGCACTGGACAATGGATATGAGGACAGTAAACGGTCCGTCGACTTTCATGTGAGGTGGATTGGGACTATTCAGTTAGATAATGCTCGAGGTTATAAATCTTCAAGTTTCGTAGGATCGTGAGAGGCAGAGGAACTGAGCGTAGAGGTAAATGGTTGGTGGCCAAGCAATATGATTGAGATTGGGGGGAATGACCTACACGACGTGGTGCATCAGAGGAAGACTGATCGCATGAATGGTAGGTATCGCCAGCAAGGTCGTGGGATACACGGGTAGGTCAGGCTGCGGCATGTGGGCTAGTTCGAGGTTTAATTGGTCGGGCCAACATTAGACCAATAGGTTGGATATCCTGACGGGATCAGACCAAGAAGAGGAGATACATCATGTTTGTGCCTGATTGGCCCAGTTTGGACCGAGATCCTTTGAAATATTGTTTCTTCTAAACCACTTTTCCATTTGATGCATCATATATGGCCACACATCCCTATAATGGGGGTGGAATGTTTAAGATCATTTTTGGATTTTTTATGTCTTTTTTAATTGTTCAGTTTCCCGAGAAAATTATATTTATTAATAATAATATAATAATTATTATTTGGATATCTTGATTTGTACATAACATCTACTAGGGAGGTACCCTTGAAACACCGTTAGTGGAGGAATAACCCTTGTCCATTTGAATAATTTTACAGAAATCATTCTAATTTTTAAACCAGAGTTGAGGTGCAAGCCCCACAAGGGCTGGTTCACAATTGTGGGGATGAAATTCATCTTTTTCACTGGTGAGCCATTCTAGAAGTACATTTAGTCTATTCTATGTGTTTTTATGTGAGGATAGCCATGACATGATCATTTTAATTTTATTGGGTATTAATGAATGGGATTCATGGGAGTTTTTTAATGTAATGTACCAACTTGTGACTTTTCGATAAGATATATGTTTGGGCTTAATGAATAGCCGATCATGCATATGTTTCCACAAGGATTACAACAGTGTGATTCATTTGAACAAACAGAACCTTATTTATGATCTCATTATATGTAGAAACATGAAAGAAATATCCATTGAATGTCCATTTGATACATTTGAAGAGAACCAATAGATTGGGTTAAATTCGACTATTGGGATATTAGAGATTATGTTTGATGAGATGCGGTCAAATGTTCTCGGACTATTTGAGATAGTGTGTTAGATAAATTTTTTATCATCCTCATGATCAACGTCAACTGTCTTGTGGTTTTCCACCTTCTGACTAAATGAAACATATGATTTGTGATTATCATTGGTATGTCTAGAGACTCTTTTTCATAGTTTAGTATCCAAGAATGGTTAAGTACATTTCTGGCCAATGGGGTGGGTTCACACGTCAGGTGGGTCCCTCATGCACCATGAACTACTCCTCATATTCTACTACCTATCATAAATATTTCGATTGAACTCATACTTTTTCATGCGAGTATCCTATCCTAGGTGTTTACCACATACAATGTTATAGTTCCCTTTTTAGTGGCTTGAACAATACAATTTGATATGTCCCGTGTGGGATTCCTTTTTAAGTGATATCAAACGATGACTATAATCAGACGTGTTTACAATTTTTCTAACTCAATGGATTTGTAGACGTACATTACAGAAGTGATGTCTTGTGAATATACTATATAGTTACTTTTGAGTTGAACCCTCCAGATGGGCTGGGCATTGGTCATCAACCTTACTATGTGGAACCCTCCAGCCATGTTGGGCTTGGGTTCTTGACCGTACTAGAGTGGAACCCTCAAGAAATGTTGGGTATGGTTCCATGACCTTACTTGAGATGAACCCCCATCTATTCTAGTTTTGAGTCCTTGAACTTACTAGAGTGGAACCCTCTAGACAAGCTTTGCATGGTTCCTCGACCTTTTCATAGTGGAACCCTCCAGCTAAGCAGGGCATGGGTCCCCATCATTGAGATGACCTCTCAATTACGTGACATAGAGATGAGGCATGCTTTGACACACCATTGGGCACTCAAGGAATAGACATGCCTTTCCCATGAAGATGCATCCTTCTGTTGTGACATAAAACTGTGAGGGCGAGATAGTGAAACCAAAGAAGATAGAATCAATGTCTGGTGATTGAGTCCCATTGACATTTATTTCAGAGCATACATGTTAGATGTTTGGCATTGATGGTGGTTACTTGTAGAACTCTAGGATAGTCAATTTATGAGGAAGATCTATGGGATTGAGATACCCATACTCTCCCATTTGGTTTTCTTTATTTAATATATATATATATATATATTCTATTTTTAGTACCCACTTCTTTGGTTTTGGTCAATCTCTTTCCAAGAGAGGTGAGGATGTGCAGGGCATGCCCCCTGCTTTCCATGTCTATGATCTCATGGTTGGATGAGTCTAATCTCCATCAATTAGTAGTGAATACTTGAAAAGAAGTTAATCTTTTCTAAATTTCCACCTACTTGTGTTTTGATGAGCTTGTATCACTCTCTTTTTGGGTTAAGTGGTAGTCTCTTTCTATTATTTGTTCTATCTACTAATCCCCTTTTAAGAGTACCATATCTTCTAATCCATCATGCCTATAGAGAATTCTACTGAGTATTTTCATACTCACCCATATATGGTCTTTTCCTATGCTTCGGGTGGCCATGTATGAGATGTATAGGTTGGTCGTTATGCTATAGGAGCTTTGGGATACATGAGGTTGCACTGCATACTGTGGTCGTAGCTTAGGATTTAGAAGTGGGACATCCCCAATTAATTTACCTTTTCTCATAGTGTTGGATTGTGGAACATTTCTAGTTGTGTGTACTTGTGGTACCATTTACATGTATTTACATTTTTGTTCAAGTGATTTTTATTAGTTTACAAATGTTTTTGTTCATTTTTATGGCAGTTCTATATGTTTTTTTCTTTTCCATCAACTTTTAAGGATTATCTGGGTTGTGTGTGGGTAAATGTTCTTAAGCAATGGCCTCCCCGAGTTTGTTGTTCCTTCATCACTGGTCTATAATAAAAGGCATATAGAGGCAATATTGGGTTAGATTCGGCTCAATCCCCACCATGATTCGATTCATGAAAAAAAGTTTTTAGGATTTCAAGTATGATAATTAGAAAATAGATTAGATGGAAAAGATTTTTTTGAAAATATGGCTATGATATTAGGGCTTGATTTAAACATAGTTGATAATTTCTCACATCGTGTGAACCCAAAATGAATTATATATAGATCAGGTGCATCCTAATATATTATGTGATCTCATATTCACATTATACAATGAAACTAATGGATTTACACCTAGACACAACTAAAAAACTCAACCAAAACACATATTATTGACCAACCTGTGTGGATTCCTAAAAACTATCAGGCAATATAAAAATACAAACTCCAAAAAATATTCCCTCTATGATCCTAGTCCTCTAATAAAGTTGTTACCCTCACAAAATAACATGATTTATGGACAATTTTTCTATTGATAGTGGTGGATAATTTCTTCCAAAATGCATGGTTAGGTTGGATGGTTTTCATGCATAATTGGAAAAAGGTTTTAAAAAATACATTAATCTCTATATTCTTGAAATATTCCAAGATATATCCGAATTAATATTAACGAAAAATATATTTATTTTTTATTAATTTTATTATCAAAACATTATTTATTAAATTACAAATTATTTGAATTTCCATTTTAGTAACCATAATTTCAATTTTATTTAAAATAAATTTTATAATTATTTAATACAGTTTTGTTACCTAATCCTCCATATTAATTTCATATATTGTCATTTTAAAAATAACATAAAAATTTATTTACTAATTTTGTATATATATTTCTAATATTATTAATTAATAAGTAACAATTAATATTAAAAATATTGTATTTTTGTTAAAACATAAAACAAAACATTATATTATTTTTTCATAATCAATCTAAATTGAATCATAAATTATATATTATATATAATAGTTTATTTAAATTATACAATTTTTTATTATCACTATAAAATCAATTTAAATGTTGTAATAGCTAATTATCTATGACTACGTATTTTTTCAAACAAATACCCGTCTAAAAATAATTTTTTTATAAGTCATAATATTTATATTTTAGTTACATTATACTATTGAGCAATGGTTTTTATTTTTATACATCAAATTAATTTTTCCTTCATTTTCTTTGGAGAATTTATAATCATGATGTATCCATATACAGTTGGATACCAATTTGTCGTACTTATTTTTATTGGATCATATCTTGTAACACCCCATGGTTTCAAAAATAATTTGAAATGAATTAAACAACATAAAAATTCAAAAAGGAACATTTTTTTATCAGATAACTGTAAACTAGAAATTTAATATGAACCTACCCTTATGAATAGAAATGATACTCTTATTAATATTAATATGAAAAGAAATTTAACTTCTCAAATGAATGTATTTTTAATAATTTATGAGACCATTTTTTTATACGGATTTGTAAAATTATTTATAGTTTTTAATTTTATAATTTTTGAAATAAATTTGGATTTTATTCAAAAATTTATTTTCTCATATTTAAAAATTTATTTTGATAAAGAGGAAATTTTTTTTCAATTATATTTATAGTGATATAGCTAGGGTGATTTTTTTAATTTTTCTCAAATACTCATATTATTTATGAATACTGCAATACGATAATTTAAAATATATATATTTTTTATATTAAATACACTATTCCTAGAATCATGACTGATGTATGAACCCTTGGTTCAAACTGACATGATATATTTAATGTTTTGTGTCACAATATTCATGAATATTCATTATATTGAAAAAATTCTTAAACTAATGATTACTGTAAAGGGAAACCCCTCCTCTCCTCCACTATAAATACTAACCTCACCCCCTCTTTCTCTCACACCACCAAAAAATTTATAATTACCAAAATTCTTCCCAATACCATTCCTAGAACTCTAACCAATTTCTAATAACTTCTGGTCTCACCAAAATTCCAAAACCAAACTCCTTAAAGAGGATCTCTAGTTGAAGAAATCAAGATGTAAAAATCATCTTTCATTTTCTTGGGGTTTCATTCCAATTAAATTTATTTCCTTATAATATCTTCCCCTACACCTTAAAAAAGATTAATGAAATATAATCAATCATATATATTCTAGAATATATAATGTTTATTGAAAAATTATTCAACTTACTTTATATCCTCCCCCTCTTAAATAAACACCGTCTGAGATGTATCGATTTACAATCATCATGGATGATGTGTCTTTAATGGCCTATAAATCCTTAAAAAATGGTTATAAAACCATTTCAATGTTTTAAAATTTCATAAAAGGGTATTATATAACTTCATTCATGTTCTCGAATTTACTTATATACATAAAATTATGTAATTTAACAAAACATGGTTTTGATTATCAAAGAACTACAAAAATGATCAAAACAAGGATTTATCTAATGATTAATCCTAATAACTTATAACAAAACTAATTTATGCTATAATTTTCTATTCTATAATAACATTAAAACCTTATTATTCATCTTCTATTGTTTCAATACCACTCGACAAATTATCCTTTATGAATTGACCATGGAAATCGTATAAAGCACATGACAGAAATAATGGAAATAAAAAAATATTATGGGTCGAATGATGTTATAAATATATAATATAGGCATTATAAACATTATTAAACATATGTAAAATATTAATAACACTATTTCCAGAATTATACATGAGATTTAAATATGTTGGATGTAACCTGAACACTAGGTACATGAATTCATAGCCCAATTTCCGTTCTTTTAGATAACCTTCTTCCTAATTGATTTTGTTGTACTAAGATAATTTGTCTAATGAAAATTGATTACATTATGTTTTATTATTATTATTTATTATTTATTCACAAATTAATTATGATATATTAATGTTCAATCAATTATATGATATTTTTATGGCACTTTTCTTAAAAACCCAGCTTGAAAATTATTTTTTACAAAAATCAACAACATTGTTTTTATGAAATTATCCATGTTTTATTAATATGATCTAGTTCATGGAAATTTTTTATGGTGAAGGTTGGTAACTATATATACCTCTAATTCATTGGTCATGTTTATATTTTAGGCTAGTCGTATGGTTACTCTAATTGTATCATCGATGGTCACACCATAAGGTAACTGTGATTGTTACATTGTATGGTAGTCCAGAGGGTTACAAGTCATACAATAGATGTGAGGGTTAAAATATATGTATGTTATTACCCCTTATAAGATTATATATATTTTTTAATGTTGCATAAAAATACTATGTTTGAAAAAATAAGTATATATTGGTTAAAAGTATGTCTTTTTGAAAATAATTTTATATGTTTATAAGTATATATGGAATAATGGTTACATTCCTTCATTATATATATATAAATTTAAATTTTATTCAAATTCCATGTTTTGAAATGTTTTTAAATTGTAATATAGATGTGTAAGAGAAATCATATTGTCATGTTAAATTTTATGAATTGATTTCAATTGAATGATGTTGTTGTTTTAGGATAAAGATTTTATGTTCTGGATGAAATGTGTACTATTTTAATTGTACACAATTTGTATTATTGTGGATTGATATGTATGTGTTATGTACTATTCATATTTAATTATAAAACAAAAATATATTATGTACTGTAAAGAGGAAAAATAGTGTAGAAATATCAGGATTATGAAATGTTTATGGTCAATTCATTATAGATTGTATCAGAGCATGATTTAGTTAAATTTATGAGTTAGTATAATGTCAACAAAACACCAAAAATGTTTTTTACCAATTTTCAATGAAATGATATATAATTTAATGATTAGCAGGATTATTCTACAATGTTATGTATATTTATAATAGTTTCGAAACATCAAACTAGGAAGCTAGTTGTGGAAGGAAATGAGATGCTAATATCATTCTGAATCTGCTACCAAGAATAGTGGGAATTAGAACTGAGCAGGTCTTGATGGTAATGGTTTAGCCGACATATGAAATAAATGGATGGGGTATCCATGAAATATAACAACCTGAGCTGTAATAAAGGAACTTGGAAATAGTTTAACATCTTATTAGACAACACTATACTCCTTTATGTGGATCTTCTAACCCAGTAGTGGCTGATGGATAAATTAGATCCCTTGAAAAAAAATTAGATGTTATTTAATGTTCAGATAATAAAAAGTTCTATCATTCCATTACTTTATTTTAAATTGAAGCTGATCAATTGTTTTCAATGGTCAATAGTATCATATATAAAGAGTATATTGAAGCCTTAATATTGGAAGAATTTAAATGTATTTTCCTTGATAAATGTTTTCCTTAGGAGATTCAACATAGTATGGAGATGTAATTCCATGAATTGAGAAAAAATGATGAATATTTAGTGTTCGTGTATGAATCAATCATCAACTGATTATAAAGGTATGCTCTAAATATTATTCATGATTGAGGGTATAAATGGATTTCATTAATTATCACTAATTCCTTAAAAAACATAATAAAAGGTCTAAATCAAAAGTGTAAGGTAGGAATCAAGCATTGAAATTTGATTTTAAAAAATTCCAATTTCATGTTTTTGAAAAGTGTGGTAAAACTCCCCTTAGAGAATTTCATAACAAAAAAAAGACTTTTTTTCAATGTGGGATGATTTGAAATATGGACCAATAATATAATGAAAATGTTTCTAAGACTAGTCTTGATAAAAAAAATATATTTTTTTTAAATGTGGTGATTTGGGTCATTATGTAAATCCATGACCAAAGAATGATCTGAATTATGCAAAGAATCAAAACTATATGATGAAAGCTGTAGTGAGATCCATTGTGTCTACATCATAAGTCGTTGGTCCATCCAATGAAGTGGTATCTGGTACCATGTTTTTTTAATCATATTTTAGAAATGTTTTGTTTGATACCGGGTCTAAACATTACTTTATTTCAGATAAAGTTTCTAGTAAATTTGAAATATCACCTCAACAAATGAAACCATTATATATTTTTAAAACTGTAGTGGGAAATATTACAACAAATAATAATTATAATATAATTTCTGTTGTTTTTTATGGAAATCAATTATGTACAAAAATTGTTTCCCTTATTACAGTTTGATAACTTCTGAGATAAATATTAGATTTCTGGTTATCATTATAATATTGATTATAAGGATGATGAGGTTTTTTTATGAAAGACTATCTGTTTTTATACATGAAAAAACCCTGTAATTAATAGAATATAATGAAGCTAAGAAACATTTAAAAGAGGAAATGAATTTTTTTATTCACATATTATTAAAAACAAGAAAATTGATAAGATTAATGATGTTATAGATGTAAATATATAACATTTTTTTAGGATGAGTTACCCGGTGTTATACCAGATTAAGGAGTGGAATTCCAAATTAACTTAGTTCTTGATTATTTTCCAATTTCAAAACCCCCTTATTGAATTTCCCAAATAGAACTAAATGAATTTAAAAATCAGTTGTATGATTTTATTAAAAAGGTTTCATTTTTCTTATCACTTCAACATGGGGATATCCTATTTTTTTAAAACAATAATGATGGTTCCATGAAACATTTCATTAATAAAATACCATTTAATAACATTATTGTTATGAATATGTATCCCATGCCTCATATTGATAATTTTTTTATCAACTATAGGGAGCTCAGTATTTTTCAAATATTGACTTGATATCCGTGTACCATCACCTGGAGGTGAAGGAGGATGACATTCCAAAAATAGATTTTTGAACTATATATTGTCAGTAAGACATTTTTGTTATGCCATCTCGGTTATCTAATGAACATTCTATATTTAATGATGTTGTTAATAGAATATTTATTGAGTTAATTGAGATGTTTTTGGATATTTTTAATTATGACATTTTATTATATTCTCAAAGTAAATAGAAGAATTAAAAAAATTAAGGGTTGATTTGAAAACGTCAAAATAAAATAATCTATATGGAAAATTCACCATGTTGGAATTTTGATTGAATAAAATTTCAATCATTGGTCATATTGTTTCTAAATATGGCTTAACTATTTATCCTTTTAAAATGAACGTTGTTGAAAAATGGAAAAGAAAAATAAATATAATTTATCATTATATTTTTCATGGTTCGGTTGGATATTACATGGGGTTTGTTGAAAACATTACAAAATTTTGTAGTCGAATGACTATGTTAATTCGAAAATATTTTAAATTTATTGGGATTAAAAAATGTGTTTTTTTGTTTTCAGGAAGTGAAATTGAGATTGGTGAATTCTCTAGTTTGGGATTTAACTTTATATAATTTGTGTGTTTTCCATTCATAGTGATGATTCATTCAAGGGACATGGTTGTGTTTTGATGGAAAAAAGATCAGTTAATTACTTCTGCTTCTAGAAAACTAAATCCACATGAGTTAAATAATCCCACATATTATTAGGATTGGGAATCTATGATTTTTCATTTAATAATTTAGAGGCATAATTCATATGGATAAAAATTTGAAATAACTACTTAATAAAAATGTTTTTATTATATATTCACTCCAATGGAATTATACATTAGGTAGAAAAAATGTCATGAATTTATAAAATATTATGATATCATGATCAATTACAAAAATGAAAATGAAATCAATGTATAAGATTCCTTGAGTCCAAAATATCATTCGTCGTCAACAATGTTATGGATATAAAAAGACCCTTTTATTAATGTTTTAATTTTTTTTCTTGGATGATGTCATTGTAGAAAATTACTCTATTTTTATTAGTTATTATTAAAGTCATCGTTGTTAGATATAATTAACCAAGAGCATAAAGAAGAAGGGGATTTTCAAAAAAGGTTGAGTTGGTTAAAATGTCTGAAGAATTAATTGTTGTGAGGAACCCATAGTTCACAATTCTTATTTCTTCCAAGAATCACAAAGATGTATAGAGTCCTTTGGTAGTATTACTGGTGGGATGAAATAATAGAAGATATTTTAGATTTTACCATGACATGTTTCGCATGTCAAAAAATTAATGTACAGTTGATGTTACCAAAGGTAATTCTTTATCCTCTACCAGTTTTAGAGTGGAAATTGGTCATTACATAAATGGAATTCGTTGTGGGATAACCAATGACTTCTCGTGGTAATTGTGTATTCTGGGTGATTGTCGATTGACTGGTTAAATTATCTCACATAAATTCTATTATAGATACATTGTCTTTGGATTAGCTTTATCGACTATACCTCGAAGAGATTTCCTGGTTAGAAGGTGTTCTTATTTTCATTGTATATAATTGTGATCCCATGTATTCTTATACCATTTTAAAAGGCCTTCAAAATATAATGGGATCATAATTAAATTTCATCACAACTTTTCAACCTCCATCATATCGGTTGACATAATTGATGATTCATACATTGGAGGATATACTTTGTTCTTCTTCAATGGATGACACGGGATGTTGGGATTAAAATACCTATTTAGGTTCATTTTCGTATAAAATTATTTTTCATTCATGTATATATATGTCACATGTTTTAGTGATGAAATGGGAAACAAGGTTGAATTCCACCATTTTGATATGAAGTTGGGGAAAGGATGTTTATGAGATCATACTTCGAAGAGAAAATGGATGAAAATTTTGAATAATATCTCGAACCACATTAAGAAATATCAACTCAGGAAGAAAATTTATACGAAAAATAAGAGTTAATACTTTTCATTCAAGGTTGGTGATCTTCTAACTCTTATAATCTCCCTATAGAAAACTATTATGAGATTTTTTAATAATGGAATGATAAGTCCATGGGTAATTGGATATTATGAAATTCTGAAGAATGTTGGATTGTTTTCCTACATAGTATCTTTTCTTCCATATTTATCTCATGTACACAATTGTTTTCATGATTCATTAATGTGAAATTATGTTCCAGATTCATCTATTGTTTTCATACTATATGCAGTTCGGCTGAAAGATAAAATTTCTTATGGACAGAATCATTTTCAGATTTTTGATTAAAGAGAACAAGTATTGAGGAATAAGGTAATATACTAGTTAACAGGTTTTCGGAGAATCCACATACAGAAATTACTAGCGAATCTGAAAATTATATGAGGTATAGGTACCCTCACTTGTTAAATAATTAAATAAAATTATGAGGATACACTTTCTAGAAATTGATGAGAAAGTACCACAATAAGGATTTAAAAATAAATTTAAATGCATGAAACACATAGTCTTTACATAATGAATATTTTTAAGGATATAGTTTTAAACTAGCCATTATATATAATTTTTCCTCTTCCATGATTTTCATTTCGAAGAACAGATATCCATAGTTGCGATTAGTATATTTTTTGGAGTCTAATAAGAGAAAAATATTTTTGATTAATAGTTATGTTACCCTTATGAATATTATTATTACCAAGTGATTTATAACCTCATTAATGATTGTGTTTTTAATAATTTATAATAACTTGATTAATTTTTTAATGTGTTATAAAATCTGTTATAGTTTCTAAAATTTTATACTTGGAATAAATTTTGAATTTATAAAAAAAATTAATTTTATCATATTTATTAAATTATTTTGAGAAAATTTATTTATTTTTGTAATTCTAGAAAATGAAAAAAATGGTTATGGGTAGTTTTATAGATTTTTAAAAAATACAATAAATTTTGATGTATAGTGAAATATGTCAATGTATAGTATACATAAATTAAATGTTAAATACACTATTTATAGCACCATGGATGATTTAATCACCCATGGTTTGAAATGACCTGATATATTTAATATTTTGGGTCCATTGAATCAATACTATTAATATTCATGAGAAAAAATATTAAACTATTAATTAAAATAATGGAAACCCCATCCACTCCACCAATATAAATTCCACCCACAACCCCACATCCTCTCAAACATATCAATCATTTATAATTTCATAAAATCTTTGTAATACACTTCTGAAGTATCTTCTTGAATTCCCAGACCTGATGGTCTCACCAAAAGGCACAAATCAAAGGCCTTATGGAGGATCTCAATGAGAAGAGATCAAGAGGTAAAAATCCTCTTTCATTTTCTAATGTTTTTTTCAATTTCATTTCTTTTATTATACTCTCTACACATACCCCTTAACAAAGAGGAACTAAATATCCTGAATATTATATATTCTTGATGTTATCATGTTTATGGATAGATTTCTCATCTAACTTCATCTCCTCCCCTCTTATAAAAACAATGTTCATGATGTTTGGATTTATCGTCATCATAGATGATGTGTCTTAAATTTCCTTTAATTCCATCAAAATTAATGTGAAATATATTTTAATTGCTTTTAATGTTTTAATGTGTATGATATTTTTTTAGTGTTTACATATATACATAATATAATGTCATATAATGAAAAAAGTTCATGATTCTCTAAGAACCACCGAAATGATCTAAACGAATATCACAAATGATTTATCTAATGATTAATACTCATACCATATAACCAAAATAATTTATATAAAAATTATATATTATGGAAACACATTAAAAACATTTCATTCAAATTTTGGTGTTTTATTCTGATTCGACATGAAAATCCTTTATGAACTCACCATGTAAATCTTTTAAAGCACACACCTAAAATAATTAAAATAATAAAATATTATGTGTTTAATTTTGTTATTAAATGATTATATAAGGTGTTATAAACATGATTATTATTCTTTAAAATACTAATGAAATCCTTTTTTACCATAATGCATTTGTTTTTAACATGTTTTAAGTAAGACTAACTCAAGGTAAGGGAATTCATAAACCAATTTTCGTTCATTGGGTTAACCCTATACTTTATTGATTATGTGGTACCAATAATATATGTTTAAATAATTATATTTTATTTATATTTTTTGTCTTTATTTATAATTTTTAAATTTATTCAATTCAATATATTAAATATCACATCAATTATATGTTATTTTTAAGGGAATTTTCCTTAAACATCTTCTTTTAAAATTATATTTTAAAAAAATCAAAAACAATGTTTTTATGAAATTATCCATGTTTTATAATTATGTTCTGGTTCATAGGAAATTTTTATGAAGAAGGGTCGGTCCTATATCACCTTCATGTTCATTGGGTATAAGTAAGTTAGAGGTCATCCACATGGTTACTCCATGTGTAATTGTGATGGTTACACCACAACGTTGTAATGATGGATACATAGTAAGGTAGCCATGAGGGTTATAAGTCATAACGTAGCTATGAGGGTTATCATATAGGTATGTAATTCCCCAAGACCCCTTATAGTTTTATATATGTTCTTTAATTTTTTATCTAAAACTCATGCTTCACAAAGTGGTTATATATTGATGAGATGAATGTATTTGTGAAAATGATTTCATATGTTTATACGTATTCATGGACTAATGGTGTATTTCCTTCTTTTATATCCCTCACTAATATATTTACACTCATAAAATGTTTTTTATATTTTTAAAAGATTATTAGGATGTGTAAGAGAAATAAGGATGTCATGTTAAATGTTATGAATTTTTGTAAAAGAAATAATGATTTCATTTTGTGTAAAAAAATATATGTTATGGAAGAAATGATCACTATTTTATTGGTACCCAATCTACATGCTTATGGGTTGATAGATATGAGTTATTTTCTAAAAATTATAAAACTCTAAACCAAAAATATTTTTCGGAATCTTAATAAGTGAAATCAAGTTGAAATAGCTATATTATATAATAATTATGTTTTGGTCCTTACATACATTCTCATTTAGTAATGACTTTTCAAAGTCTTATTTTAGATCAGCTATTTTCAAAATCATATAATGATTTATTTATAGCATGAGGTTCAATATTTGGTTAATATTTTAAATAAATATTACTCTAACATGGTTTTCATTCTATCCAAATTACAGTCCTTATGATCTCAGGGGATATATATCATCACCCATTACATGGGATGGATATGTAAATTTATATGTACCAGTCTGATAAAAATAATACATACATATGGGTGTGAAAAAATCAATAATCATTCATCAGATGTTATATAATGTATAATGGAAAAAATTCTCCAAAAAAATATCCACATTTCATTATAACATAACCCATGGAAAATAAACAGGTTTCATTGAATAATCATCATAATAATGTTAAACCATATGAAAAATATATTGGTTTTATCGTTGAATTAATTCTCCATTTTTTGTATGTATCAATAAAGTATGATTTTATTTTTAAAAATGCCTTAAAAATAATACATGGAATGTTTTTTGAGGAAAATACTAATAACATTAATAAATTATTTTTGAGATATATAAATATATAAAATTTTAAGGAATTTTTTTTTATAAAATAATATTAGAAACTTTTAATGGGATATCTAATTCATATAATGGTAATGATTTGGGGAAATTTCGATCATGTTTTTTATATAAACACAATCATTTCAATCATATTTTTTTGTAAAATGTCAAAAATAACCTAATTTATAAAATGAAAAGAATAATAATTAAAATCTATTATTTAACAGTTTATCAATGGGTAAATATTTCATTAAAAAATTTTGTTAAAATAAATACATACTAAAATATTTTTTTTAATACATGGATATTTAAAAGAATTATTTTTGACTAAAGAGAAAAATAAAATCTATTTTGATTTAAAAATTTCATTAATTGACATGAATTATTAATAATAAAAAACTGAAATAAAAAAACAAAAATAGAAATATGATAATAAAATTCAAATTATTTAAGATATATTGGTCATAAAATTTCACTATTAGAATCATAGTCTTAATTCATATTGATATACAATTTTATTATAATGTATGCCCCTTACCACTATAGTATCATTCATATCAAACCCTCATGAAAGAGGGAACGGAATATGGGAATTTATATGGCCATAATATTAATGCATGTCATTATAAAAATCATGTATTGGTAGTATATAAAATATATAAAATAAAAAAATTTGCAATATGGCATGCATCACACAAATATAAATTTGGATTAAAGTACCATACATAAAGATCAAATTGCTAAAATAGTGAACTGAACCCATGTATGATAAATTAAAATGTATTATAATTCCTATATAGAAAAATTTAAATACTAATAATAAAATATATTATCAATTTATAATATTTATTGAACTATTTATTAATAATAACTTTTATAATAATTATTAATGGGTGTTAACAGTTTTTTTATTCATGAGATTTTTAGTTCAGTTGTTTCAATCCCTAAACATTGATCATATTGACAAAACATTAATAATATTTATATTAACATTAACATAATATATATTCATTTTATTTATAATTTTATTCATTGATAAATTTTAGAGAACAAATATATATTGACAAAATTCCTAGAGATGATAAGTCATATGTACCCAAAAATGTATTTTTCACATTTCAATGGATGGAATGAAATAATGGTAATTAATTATTGAAAGTTAATTTTTTTTATAATATATATATATATATATTATAATGACATGAAATGAAACTATTTCCATCTATATAATTAGGAATTTCAAATTGATTCACATTTCATTGTCGAGGTTGTATCCCACATGTATTCATAAGTAATATTAATGTTTACAAAGGATTGTATGTAATGATGAAAGATATTACATAATCATTATAAAATAATTTTTATTTCATAAATATCTTACATAAAATTAATAAATATTTTAATTACCATCCCGGAAATATAGTGATGGAAAATGAATTGATATATTATGAGGGTGTGATATTACACTCATACATACAAGCGATCATTTCATATACCATTTGATTTAATATTGGTTGCATATTGGTTTCCCCATAATGAATGTAAATTTTTACTATATTTATTACAAGGAATATATTTTTTAATTTTTAATCACATAAATTTAGAATATGACGAATCTAGAATAATTTTAAAGATATCGAGGAAGTCAATTACCTCTTATTCAATAGTCCTCATATAGAAAATTTTGTAATGATCCATTGACTTTTTTAATAATATATCACTATGTAAATAATATATAAAATAAATTTTAATATAATTTGGATGTGTTTTTTATTTTTATATGAAACAATGTAGATTATTTATTTGAAATGATTGGTTTCCTTTTATAAATATGTAGTGTAGAGAGTTCAAATTTTATATAAGAAAAAAATATAATAATTTCAATTAAATTATAATAATTACAAATGGGAAATCATCATAACATGGGATATGATATATTCCATATATTTATAATAATTGTATTTTTATGTGTTTAATTTTCAATTAATCCATTATCATGTTGTTTATCCCTTGTTAAATATATCTTTATATTAACCATGGTTACAATTAAATAATGATTTTACTATGCAATATGAAAACTATTATCATGAGAATATTAATTAATTTTAATAATTGTAAATGAAAATTTGTAATAAATTTTAATTTTTTTTTATTTAGGTGATTGAATATAAAATAAAATTAATAACATAAATAATAATAAAAGTGATTTCAAGAAAACATAATCAGTACATAATATTTTTTATGAAAATTCAAAATAATTTTATTTAAATTATAAAAAATGGAATGTTAATATTATAATATAATGATTTATAATTATCAACCTTTTATAAAAAATCAACCTTTGTAAATTCATTATAAAAATGGTATTTTCAATGACGAAACATTATTTTTTACTTATCATAAAAAAAATTTATTGAAAATAAAAAAATTAAATATAATCAAATTTTGAAATAAAGATTCCAATAATGAATTAATTTTTTCCAAATAATTTTTTTTGATTGGTATATTTTATTTTAGTTTATAGATATAAATTTATATCATTTTCATCGGAAATTTTATTTTTGAAATATGTAAAGGATTTACTAAAATATGAACATGTATTTTTCAATATATTGGATTATCAAAAACAATTATAAATTATTTTAAAAAATTGGTTTTTATTATTCATTATTCCAAATTAATTCATCCTCCAAATCATTTTTTAATTATTTCATAAAACCACTTTCAGGGGGGAAGTGGGAACACGATCATTTTTCAAATCATCAGCGCTCAAGAAATTCAAAACTAAAAACATAACATAGGGATAATAAAATTCAAAATTAAAATCACAAGAAAACAAAATCATTTCCAAGTACACATCTTGTGAATCCCGCGATCAACATCATCATTTTTCACTTCACGTCACTTTCGAATAGTCAAATAATCATCATCGTCATCGCCTGTCGTGAAAACTGAAGCCTCCTCACACTGGCCATCATCTCCCTTCGTCTACTAGATCAACGATGAGGTAGGACACATAAGTATATATCATCATCACCGCTAGAGCACCATTCCAAATTAATTAGTATGTTATTATGATGAACAATATTATGGTTCATTATGATATTTATTAGAATTTATCAGTATATATCAACAAAATTAATTTCACGTGAAGAGAAAAATATCCCAAAATATCATCATATCACATTCTAAAAACATGAAATATATTTATTCCTATACATTTAATAACTAATATATATTAGCTGAACATATGTATATTTCAGGACAACATATCATTCACATGATGGTTCTTTGAAAATTAAAATTCATTAAGGTAACTATAAACTGGTGAATTGTATGGTGTTATAAAACATTATATCTATGATATATTATATATACTGATCATTCATCATAGGTATGATAATGAAAAATTGGTACAAATATTATGTTCAATTCATATGAAAAATCATGTATATACTCACTCATTTTAGATACAAGGAATGCATCATGATTTTGATAGATGTTATAATGTACAATGTGTTGATAAGATACAATAGAAACTCAATAAAAAATATCAGAGGAGATAATATACCTAGGGATCTGGATTCCATAAATAATAATTTAAAAACCTTCATCAATGGATTAATTTTTATCAAACCCTTTCATCAAATATTGAATTCAATATTTAGTACATTATTATTATAATTACATTTTTACCTACTCTAAAGAGAATTTATGTGTTGGATAATTGCTCAAAAGTTATCTTAATGTCTATCAAAAATGTAAAATGCCATGAAACATTATTCTCTTAAATGAATATAGAGAGAAAATGTTATAAAATTTATATCGAAATAGGTCTTCTTAAGGAGGAAATTGAATTTTCTACTAATTCTAATTGTTTTTAAAATTTTTAACCAAATGATGTTATTGAAACCTCCCCAGATGTCCATAAAAAATGATATCAGGATATCATATATTGATTTAATTATTCTATTAGAGTGAACATATTTAGAAGAAATACATGTATTACTAAAACACAAATATATATAAATATACTTATGAATAGTCCTAAAAAATTCAAGGTATTCCACATAACCCATTCAAAAATATTAGAATATTTTACTCCTGGTAACCATATCATTCCCTTAATTTATATTCTATCATGATGATCAAGAGAAAAATATTATCTAATATCAAAAAAGTGTGATGATTTTTTATGGTTATTAACTAAAACCATAATATCATTATGAAACATTTATATTTTGGGGGTTCTAAATAAAAAAACTCATTTTGATATTTTCCCATTTTAATTATTTTAAGGTTAACATTTATTATATCGCATTAAAAATTTGGAGCTCTGTAATTATCCACCATATATAACATTCTCCTAGATACAAAATATTTAATTTTTATCTTCTTGTTATACATCATTAAATACTCTTTCTGATCTATGATCATATTCATACTTATAGGATATATACAGAATGATGAACTATGAGATTCATCCAATACTATTACTTATGGAATTTATGGGGAACATAAGTAGTTCCTAATAATTATTATTTTGTTATAATAATTTTCAAACTAAATAATATTTCAATCATTTTTTGAATTCATGAAATTTTATTTTTCACCTCATTAATATTTTTAGGGATAATTTTTGAAAAAGAGTTTTAATAGGATAATATATTTCAATTTTATATTGTATTTCTAGATATATTCTTTCTAGATTCTGAAATTTTTATATTTTGTGATCCTTATCATAAATATTGTTGTATGTCCCTTTAAATTACTGTAATCAACCACATTATTTTTCTCATGTGTGGAAATGCATTAAAAAGTCACAATATTTATTCAACTATGACAACAATATCTAGTGAATATTCATAGCTTTATAAGTGAATATATAATTTAATATTTTATGATTATAATATATTTCAAAAAATTTTGTGTATAGATAATTTCTCTATACTAAAAATTTAGAAATTTCAGTTCATAACTCTATATAATATTTTATTAAGTATTTCTCATTAACATTCAATTATCATGAGGGATAATTTCTCACCATATCATTTTTTATGATGAATTATCTTAGAACCTAATTCAATGTGTCATTATATTCAATAAATATATTTTCAATGTAGATTGTTATAAATGTATGTCAGATGAATAAAAATATCCTTAGATCCATGAAATATTTCTCAAATTCATTAATCCAAATTAATTTTCCAATTTTGAGTAAGTTTTATAAGTTGATTACATAACTTTGAGAAGTTTTCCCCAATGTTTTTACAATATTATGCCAAAAAACAATTTATACAATTCACCATGGTTTCTCTAGGTAAAGGTTTAACAACATCATTCCTACATGTATACAATTATATAAAATTTCTTGATAATATATGACCCAAAATTATCATTTTTGTTTCAAAAAATCACCATTGTAAATTTTTCATTCATTTTATACTCCCTTTGTATATTTTATATAATCTAAAATTAATCAATATTCTCTTCCAATATCATTTAATATAAAATATTATTTTCTATAAAAAATAATGTATACTGATTTAGATAAACATTAAAGTCATCATTTATTAAATCTAAGAGGAGAGATGCAGAATTATTAAGAAAAACTGAAATCTCTTTAAATTAAATGTGTTTTTTAGGATTTATAGAGTATTTTATTTAGTAAATACTCATCATTTAAAGTCAATAAAAATATTTATATAATTGTTATGTCATATTAATGAATTTATCGTCTAAATGTTCATCAATACAGTCATCAATATGAGTTATAGGATACTTGTTATTGATTTTTATCATGTTATGTTCTCAATATTAATGGAAGAGTAAATTTAACCCATCATTCTACATTATAAATAGAACCTTTGCACAAAATGTAACACAAATGGATGAATGCATCCCGTATAAATATTCTCATAGATTACATTTTGTAATTCCAATATCTAAACTGATAAAATACTATATTGAGTCATTGAAATATGTGTCTCATTATTTATGAGATCTTTGGAAAACACTACATAAAAATTATTTGGAAGGATAATAAAAGCCTATATAAAGACACCCAAACACACACAATAAATAATCATGATTTATAAGTTCAGTCTCTCTACATCAATCTAAAAAAACCCATTTTGTAGTTTTTGAGACCCATATATTAAATGATATTTCCAATTTATATTATTATTTATCATTGCACAAATAAAGAATCACTTATTGGTTCATCATATAAAATATCAATAACTATCTTTATAATTTTAATTTTAATTTTTTAGGGAATGCTTATATATTAATAAAATAAACAAATCAACAGGATGGTGAATGATATAAGTTTTATTAAGAAAATTCCAAGAAAAGAAATATTAGAAGAATTGTATAAATGATATGTGATTATAATAAAGCAATGGGGTGTTACTGTTAATTCAAAATCAAATCATTGTGTATTTATTTCGAAAAAATATTAAATTATTCAAATATATTTGAGTTTGTATATCTTAAATAAATTATGATCTTATTATTCCGTGAATTGATGGTGTTTGTTCATTATCAACATTTGTATTGTAACCATCAAATTAAAATAGTAATCATATGTGTTTTACCATTTACCTTGGTGTTATGGGGTTTCAAATGAAATTTATTTTCATAAATCATCATATTTTAGAATTGTTAAGTATAATTTTTATAATCCAATAATTTTAAACATTGATGATTTCTTTGTATGTTAAATAGTTATTTATTATATCATTAGTTAATATTTTATTCCCATTAATTTTGAATTCAAACTACTGATATTTCATTGCAAGAGTAAAAAATTTAACAGTCACCTTATAGAAATTGAAACTATCGTTCCATCCACACATTGAGTACAAAGGAATGATTAATATTATACATCAATTATTTTGAAAATATTATTTTATTTTAATATTTAATTAATTTTCTATTCCATGATCATGATGGGAATCTAAATTATATATCTCCATCGTGAAAGAATATATAATGTTTTCTTTATAGATATAGTGTTCCTTTATATGTAATGGATTTAAAAGAAGTATTTTTAATATACTGATGAATTGATCATTTTTTCATTTAGGTTGGATGAGAATACATGAAGAATTCATGAAATATCATATAAAAATTCATCAATAGTAATAATAATTTATATATCCTCCCTTTTAATATCACCAGATTACTACTCATTTTTTGTAGGAATATTTGAATGAACTACATATCATTAACTGGATCATAACCCCATCGAACTATACTGGGTCAATTAAATAATGATTCATTATCTTATTAATAAAGGAACAACATTGAGTTGCTTCATATTTAAGATGATAAACTTTTAAAATAAGTTTTTTGTGAAATGAAAATAATAGAATGAATGGTATATTCTTGGTGATGTTGATAAGTTTATTAAAAACTAGTTGATAAATATAAAAAAATAATGTTTTTTATCTCATGAAAATCACAATTAAACAATGTTACCTACATTTTTAATATTATAACTAATTGTGATTAATTTATTGAAAATGATTTATTCAAATATAAATAACATTTCCCATTATATCTTCCTTTAAATTTTGTTTCTCAACAAGAAAATTTTGGATTTTCCAATGATATTTAGTATTAATCTTATTCATTTATATTCCAGCCATCAACTAAACCCACATAAATAGTGTAGTCAACAATAATCATGTTGGGAAACTATTTAATTATTAAAATTATATATAGGAGTTCTAAAAATGAAATATTAATTTATATATATGAAACATTATGTTTAAAAATTTACATCAGTTGTCATCATCTATTCAAATCATTTACAATAGTTCAAAATTAAAATGTGAGTCATCAATATAATAACCCCTTGGAGTGTCGATCAATGTGGATAATATGAGAGGAGTCACTAAGAACCTAACAGATGGTCAAGATTTATGTGAACAACTTTTTTTTGTGATAGTTACAATACATAAATCAATAGAAAAAACATGGTGTACCCATTGTATCATGAAGGGGATATTTTAATATAAAAACCACTCTTTTATCATAACATATGACATTATCTTATACATATAAATATTTAGAGGCTTATCACTAATTGTTTTTATATTACATCCCAATGTCAACTAATAATTTCTCATAAACTAACTATAATGATCCATACATATCATATATAAATATGAAACATTAGTAGATAAATATTGAATACATAACATTATGATACATTAATAAATCATATAGTTATATTATTTTTGGAATCACGGATAAATAAACAACTTGGTCATTATATATCACAATAAATTCCTACTATGATAATCAAATATATCATCATAAATATATGTAACACATATAAATATTTTATTTCTAATAAGGGAAATGAAAAAAATTAAGGATTCCATGGGTTGAATAGAGAGTGAAAATGTAAGATAGCAATTATAATTTATGTTTAACTTTATCATAAGGGTATGATACCCTAAGGAACAAAAAAAAATTTAAACTATATAACCTATAATGTATATATAATATGTATTTTCAATGAGTATTTAATTTTTTTTTAATATGGTTTAATGGGTTATATTTATAGTTTAAACATATATAAATTCTTGAATGATCATACATGAGAACAATGACATAAAATTAATTTTTTTTCTAGTACATGTAGATAATAGAAATATTGAATGTATTATATTTTTGTTTTTATTTCAGTAGTTAGATCATATCCATAATGGTATTTATCTAATCACATGATCAATAAAAAATTCTATCACTCAATTGATATAGGATATTTATGATTAGGTTCATGCTTGAATAAGACTTATTATGTGCCTATCTATATAGTTGGATGAATTTAATGTTCTCGTCTATATAATTAATAATTTCATAATTTACTTATTGACCAGGATATTCATTGATTGATGAATAGTTAATTTCTGAGTCTAATGAATGGTATTAAAATAAAATATTCACCATATGTACTATACATGCTTAAAAATGGATCACATGAAAATTCATTATTATATACAATATTTCTCAGCAATACAGATATATAGATAGATATTTTTTATTCAGATCATTATATAACAATGTGTATACTTACTAGAATTTATGAATTTTTAAAGGTTTTTACTTCATAAAAATTAATAATATAGGAATCTTATTTTCTTTTAAAAAAATATTTATAATGTCATCACACAATTTGGGTAACTGAATAGATAATCCTATTTAAAACTAAAGTAGATCTGAATGTTTTTTAGTTCTTTATTAACCAACTATTTATATATATTTTATATAGTTTGTACATATGATTTGATAAATGATATGGTAAATGAAAAAAATTTAACAATATTTTGGGATTTATAATAAAAATTAAAAAATTCTTTGAAAAGATATTGTATGACATATAGTATACTAGAAAACCAAGATCATATTTCGTTGATGTTCTTTCATGTTTCATGGTGTTGCTGTGAGTGGTAGTTCGTTATGGAAACCAAAAACTACTCCAGCTTGGTCTGTACTTTATTCCACCATGAAACTCCATGTCTGATATGAGGTGATGGTTCATCATGGTTTTGTGATTTCTGTTTTGGCAGTCAACAGTTCTAGGTGCACTCATATGTCCTATCAATCTCTTCATTGGAACTGGTTTCATCTTCAATATAATGTTATTGTTCAGATCCTTCAACTGTTTAAATATCTTCCCTGAGATCAATTCCCTTAGCACATCTCCTCTTCAGATCTATAGTGGTGGATACGTAAAAGTTTTATAATGTGATATTGGATTGTTGAGAATTTCCTTCATGCGACCAAATCAATTTTTCTTCTTCACCAGAATTTAGGATTCAGAATCATCAAATGTATGTTTCAGTTCATTTTCATTTATTCCATAATTCACTTGTGAATGTTTTGTGAGTTTGCTGTGGTGGTTTATATTTATAATTCTTGTTCTATGATGAACCAGTCTTGGTTTTATAGAGTGGTTTTTATAATGTTTAGTTTTGATGTTGGATAGAATGGTGTTGAGAGTTATATTGTTTTGAGCTCAAACTATACTGACGTTTGGGTACTTTTTTGAGGTTTTTTAGGGGGGAAAATTAGTTTGATGAGGTCTCAAATTATATTTGGAGTTCGTGGGTAATTTTTGTAACCTAGATATGGACAGTGTTATTTTATGTTATGGTGTATGATGGTGGAAATTTTCTACTGTTATTTTTTTGTGATTGTGATGACATTGTTGTTCGGATGGAATGATGATAGTGGGTATGACAGGTGATATGACATTACCATGGTAGTGTGGATAAATTCTTCCTTGAATGATATAATTTTTTTTAATTTTGATTTATATTTTGGATACATTTAACTTATATAATACGCAGGAAAGTATACTTACCACTCATCCATAAATTAGTTTATTTTAAAATTTATAAAAATAGAGTTTTCAGTCAATGAAACAAAACAATGTATATTAGGCATTATTGTATGTCAGATATTTAATGATATACTGGTTGAATCTAAATGATTATATGACAAATTTTGTAAAATTAATATTCATTATTTTATATGATATGGATATTTTAGTTTATAATACATTATATTTTTGTATCATATTAACTAAATATATAATAAAATGTAGATTATAATATCTATTTCATTAAACATAAGATGTCATATAGATGTTAAACATTCAAATATATTATATTTTATATCGTTAATAAATGTTCTATAACCTTTGATTTTTTCTAGGATCATTTTAATGAATACATTTGATTATGGTATTATCAAACACATCTATTTAATAATTCATTGTATCACATGAGTAAAGGAATGTGGTTTTAGGTTCATCCCCAAATTTTATATATAACGAGAGACCCATTAAGATGGTGTCTGATTAATTCTATAGATTATCTATAGATTATAAATTTTTTCTCACCATCTAACACCTTGGGATAAAATCCAATCTACAATGTGTAAAGGGAAGTTCCTGTAAATTTGGTGAGCATGTACATCGCATAGAAAGATCATATGTGTGTTTATGGGATACACCTGAGTAGTATTCATCATTCACATTTGAAATATTAACTACTATGATGAGTCTAAGTGTATGGTAAAAGTCATTTTTCTGTATTTTAATTTAAATATGTATTTGGTTTTCATAAATGATGTGTTTGAAATATATGGTATCATATAAATTATTCTTTTTTAAACATGTTTTTTATCCACATAACCCTTTTAATTTTATATATTCGTGGACAAGTTAAATGTAGAGTTTGATGTATGAATCCATGTGTATTCATGGCATGTGAATAAGTATGTTATTAACATGAGGCCCATAAAGGAGATTCTTAAGAGATTGTTTGAATATTAATTTTATCAATCCATATATTTGGTGAATGAGGTATGTATTTTCATATACATATAAAGTAAAAAAAAGATTTTTCTATGATCATTTTAGGAAAGATACAAATATTTCATGGGAAAATTTTAAAATTTTTCTAAAGGATTGTATATTCCATTGTAATTCAAGCAATTATTGCTGGAATTTATTTTATTTCACTCAAATTTCAACCGTATTAAGATAATTTAATACGATGATACATGCCATTGTTGGAACTACTCATTTATTGGATGCGTTTGAGTTATTGAAGGACATGTTCTTCAATACTGTCACTATTTTTTCCTACGAAATAAATCATATTAGTGGTATTTTTTAATGAATCATTATAAGATACATACTGATATAGGTTACTTAAATAGTAATATATTGTTCATAGAAAATATTTCACTTTGGACAGAGTCATTCAATCAGTGATCATGGTCAAGTAGTTTCACTTTTTGAACAATTATATTATGAAATAACATTATTACAATGTTGGGTTATTTTGAAAAATCCCAATATTCGTTGACGTATTTTATCTCAGTATTATAAAAACATTCTGTATAATAATTTTATTGATTTCATAGAGGAAAAAGGATTCGCGATTTTATAAACATATAAGAATTATATGTTACCACTAATTTGACAAGGGTGAATATATGTGAGGGTTTTTTCGTGGGGCCATTAATAAATGGATAACGATTGATAAACATATACATTTTAATCAAGATGTAAAAATCCTGATCATCTATCTATTAGATGTGTTTTGGGCGATCACATTGTTACATTTGGAATTAAAAACAACCCTTGTATTGTAATGGTCTACTTACAAGGATAATGCTACATTGAGTATGTAACTAATACAATGATTTACTAAAATATATTAATAGAATGCAACATCATATACATTAATGATATATTATTTATAATAATAAAATATTTAAATATAAATTAATTGCTATTTATAGGAGGAAAAAAGTTGTATTCATATGAGAGAACAATTTTTGAGGACTGGTAACATTTGAATGGGTGATAACGCCTCGATCAATTTGGTTAACATTGTTCATGATGGAACATAAGAGTGATTATGGAGTAGGAAATCCAGGTAGTATCAAAAATTATAAGTGTCATATCCTATTTTATGTATTTTCCATTAAATGGATATTTCATTCATTATAGGATACTAAATCCAAGTTGTTAACAATTTCACCTCATTGTATTATTTTTTCAATGATCACATTATTGAATGGTTTTGGAGGTAAATTATATTAAAATATAAATAAAATTTATTTGTTACCGTGTATATAACTATTAGAAATATAACTAAAATGAATGGATGGGTTATGGAAAATGAATTACCCCATCGTACTCCTTAATGAAATAATATTATAATTTGGGATATAGTAATCAATATGATTATATATGTTTTTACTATATTGATATAAAAAATTAATATATAATTTTTTGTGTGTGTCTAATAACATATCACATAGATAAAATATCAAAATGACTAAATGGAAATCATTACAACTATTTCATAATATATCCAAAAAACATTTTTCAATGTTTTATCAATAATTTAAAATTTTGGATGAATATATTTTATAAATAATTTATTACCTATCCATTGGAATATATTTTAAAACCATTTGGTATAAAAAATTTCTCTTAAAAGATGAATTCCACATTATATAGATGTTATAAATATAATTATATATGAATGAATCATTCTTTCATGAGACTTTAACATATATCCAGTTTATTATTAATTAAATACTATCATATCCTATATAAACATATACATGATTTGATTCATTGTATGGATAATAAAAATTCAATATCAATCACTCATGTTTTGAATTGATATTACTACAATACATTGAAATGTATTATTATAATAGAAGAAATATAAACTATTCAAAATTATATAAAAATTAATTACATATTCATTGATAACATTATATTCAATTTAACATGTTGATGATCCCATTAAATTCATCTAATATGTGTACATAATAAATTAAAATTTTATTATAAAAAACTTGTCCATGTATATCCATTTTTACCGATTCAAGATACATATTAATATTCAAATCATACTATGGGAGAAATCCCATAAAATTAATAATATAATTGAAGACATGGTTTGAATCATGGAATATTAAATCATGATTTTATAAGAAATAATATATTATGAAAGAATGGTATAAAATGTAAAAGGATCATATTTTAAGTGTCTCCACAACAACAAATAATAAATATTTTCAAAACCATATATCTCTATTTTTGTTGATAATGTAATATTATATCATGCGATAAAAATAGAAATTCAGTGAAAATAATATGTATCCACTTATTATCCCATTATTTAACGACTCGAATTGATATTCACATATCGACACATATTATGAAGCTTTAAAATATTCATCTAAAATATAAAAATAAATATCATACATTTTGGGGATATTTTCAAAACATCATTACTATTAAATAAATTCTATCATATAATAATGGTTGGTAAATTTTGATTTCATTTATTATAGTAGCATGATACATTATGATATCATTAAATAAATCTATTTTGTATCATATACCACGAGACTGTATGTGAAACTTATTCTTCATTTACATCATATTTTATGTTACATTTCATTCTATTTTATAATTTGAAACCTCTAAATAGATAACTACACCACCCCTATCAATGATAACTATTATAAGATCGTATTTTAAATTATTTTTGTGTATATTAATTTTCAAAGGGTTCCATTTTTTAAAAAATTACACCATTGATGACCATATATGTAATGAATACTCTACAAATTTTTAAACAAATTGTACCTTAGATAATTAAATACTTATAAAAACATCTTCTTCAAGGGTATCTTACATTTATATTCACTCCACTTATGTTTTTCAGTCCTCGATGGTATCTTTTTTTATCCATTCCACCACATAACTCCAATATTGAATAAAATCATTACACCATATCGATATTTAATATTTAATCATTTATATTGGAGACATTAGGATTTGTATCTATTTACAAGAATAATAAACTCTTATCAATATATTAACAACATATAAATGTTAATTTAACTAATAATTATGAATATAATTCAATTAAATATACTGAATCTCACAAGGACTGGATACCAATTTAACTATTTTTTTAATATCATTACATACATCAGAACGATTTGATGAAATAACTTATATGCTAAAACTAATTTATTACAAATGAGGAATTTTATAATGATTGTTAATCATACTAAAATTCATTCAATTTATCATTGATAAATAACTCTTATAAGATTTGTCTATGTTAAGTACATTTACTAATTTAATTAATATATATGTGATGAAAGATTACACATATCCTCTTAGATTTATATTCATTTATCATTATACCAAGAATGTTGGATTGTGAACCCATGTATTTTATTAATTATAATATTTCATCCACATATTCATAGACTAAAATTATATGATATCATATTTGGTTATGTTGTATTTTATCAACATATAATCCCATAATCATTACGGAAATTACAAAAATTTGCATGCAAAGGTATGAATAATTTATATTTTTTATTTTATTGTTATCCTTGATAACATCCTCAAATATTATAATCCAACCATATTACACTATACTATTTCGATAAATGGATCATCACAGACCACATAACATAGTAGTATCATTTGTAACTTCTACACCATGAGGTCTCATCATATACAATTATTTGAATTACTTCCCATTATGTATTTTTCCATAAAATATTTTATATAAATAAATATATATAATGATCATGTAAAATTTTAATTATTAATGAATATATGAATGGAAAATATCATCAAAACAAGTATGATGGTATCATCATAGTTATTTCTATGTGTTTTTTTATAACTCATTTCCACTAGTTGTAAGTTATTATTAGTCACTAGACATAATGTTTAAATGAGTTGTATAAAACTAATTTTGATCTGATAGGACTAATGGAATCATTTAAATCACTATATTATAGAAAATATAATTTTATATGCATTCCATATTATATTATAGGGATTTTATCATTTTCATAAAATTATAAATAATTATGTCCTCACTGTAGATGGTAGGATCCTTGATAATGAATATTTCATCATCAAAATTATCAATACTAAATACAGATGTCTTGATATTCATATGGATCACATAAAAACATAATTGGTTTGATGTTCATTTCTGATTTTTAAAATAACACTATGTATACCTTATTGAACCTCAATCAAGGGAAAATTATTTTTTTTGTTTTGAACATCCATTTGTTTAACATTCCTCTAATAGATTACATTATTAATTGGATCCTTCTCAATGAAAATACCATATATGATAATAATAAAATTATATTCAATAGTATTTGAGAAACAACATATCATATATTACATTTGATAACAAATAAATAATCATTTTCTACAATGAGATAACTCTATTTGATGTCAATCACTATATGAGTGATTCTCTATGAAAAATATTGATAAATAAAAAATATTGTTCATTACTATATAAAATTTCATCATGATTTTTTGAATACCATACATATAACGCATATTAATATGAATAATATATACTCTAACTAAATTACTAATAATGAAGTTTGAATGTTCATCTCACATGATTTCAATTGAACCATGTCTCATAATGTTTGATTAAAACTCTGAGACAAGACATTCCTTTTTTTTGACATACAAAAAAATATTTTTGAAATAATTTGAAAATAATTCATATTATAAATTAATTGATGTCTTAATTATTCAAAAATTAGATATTATTAAACTATTATAATCATATTTACTGTTTGATTCTGTAATTTTATCATTAATCTTTTTAAATGTTTCAAACACGTCTTTCATTGGTAACACATATCTACAATGACTAAAGTAGTCTCTAATCGTTAAAATGTATCAAATAACACTAGTATTATCGGTACGAATGGGTCCCCATATATTACAAAATATGATATTTAATAATCCACTGACACTTTTAACTTTTCCAAAAATTATATTGTTAAGCCTCATTCCAAATAATAGAAAATCAATATTTTTGATGATTAATAATTTAAATCGATTGATATTTTAAATAAATGGACTATTTGGTTACATTTATAATCAATATTCCAAATATGGTAATTCAAAATATTTGTGGTATTACCATCATCCCAGTCTTTCATATTATAAATTGATACATATTGGATTACATATATAAAATATTTATAATTTTTTTATATATCTAATATAGAAAAAATACACATTAAAATATATTGAAATTTTATTATTATTTAATTAGAATCTTGAAATATCAAATAATATTATAGAAATTACATTATTTGTTTAAAGAATTTGTTAATAGTAATCTAATTACTAGATTAATCAACTTTTTAAAATATGATCATAATTGTAGATATCAAATAGAGTGAATCATTCTACATTATTGAATTAATTTCACTCCTCATCCTTCTTCAATTCTATATTATATTAAATTCTTAGACTATCATTAGAACTGTGTCCTTCACACCTTATATAAAATAACTACATGTATAAAAAATAATACTATATAAATAAAATATTAATATTTGTATTATCAGAAACCATATTTATAATTGAGAACAGTTATCATTTATATATAGTAATTTAGTATTTTCATATAGGGAAGTCATATAATGCAACCCCATTTGATTATCATGATATAAATTAGACGAAAAAGTATCTATCAGAAACTATCATTTGTTTTATACTATAATAAATAATTTTTTTGATTATAATAATGCATAAAAAATTAGCATAACATACATCATATATATTTAGTTAGTCAAGGTTTATATTTCAAGATCGAATTTATCGAAAATATTATTCATATAAAAGGATTCTATTTATGCAGGATAACATGAAAACCATGTCATATATGAATCCATGAAGATTTATTTATTGAACCCTTCATAAATATTCTCTATTTGGGTTTATTCATATTTACTCAACTGATATAATAATAATTATAGTTTCCTAGGCAAGTATTATCGAGAGCTCAAAAGGGGTTTTTTGATCAAGGCCTAGGGAATAACATCTTACTCTGTGGCTAAAATAATGAAATAAATTTAAATATTGAAATAGCATAGACGTTCCTTGTTGGATGATAGAGGTAATGAAATGTTTTATATTTTAAATGAATATTATATATATCATTTTACATGTTTTCAATTAAATGGATCACATATATATTTTCTATAAAATTCATAATAAATATATTTTTTCTCATTTAATAAATTTTATATCCTATGTGCATCAATTATATATGAATTAATGTATTTATTTTGTATCTAAATCATATTTTAACAATAAAATCCTTGTTCATAATGAAAATTCTATAAAAATCATTACATTACTCAAAAGTTTATGTTATTTAGCCCAAAAATTATATTAATGACGTTTATACAAATTCAAAATCATCTCACAAATATGATAAGTGAAATGATCATGTAATTCATATATTTAACAATTATTTACAATATAAATATTTTTATTCTATTTGAATCAAATAGTTCACCCATCAACAATCTAGAATATAGCATCACCCACTAAATCTTGGAGAGTATAACTCTGAAAAGATATCCATGGAGATACATTACTCCATTAATAATTCTGATAAAAATATTTATAAAACATAATATGCACTAATTATTTTTAGAACCTATTTTAAATTAATTCTTTATCATGTTAATAAAAATAATCATATAAAAGAGACATATACATATTTAGATTTATTAAAAATACTTAATGACGTGAATTATTATTTAAAAAAATTAATTAATAAAAAATATAATTATTTTATCTGAATAATTAATATTGAAATTCAATATTCAATTTCAGAACATAGGATCCAATATTTTAGTCCGTACAAATTTTAATTTAAAATTTTTTATTAATAATAATATTTTCTATCATATAACATATTTATTAAAATAACTTAGTGAATTTTTTCGTTATGAATGATATTTAGAAATAAAATATTATTTATACTATTGAGTGTAAACCCTTCTAATGTGTTAAATTATTTGATATAGGAGTAAAATATTGATTATGAGTCATATGAGTACATCAAATTTGCATTATAGTATGAATATACTTATATGTCATTATATATTAGATATCCAAAATAATCCGTTGAATGATGTTGTCAAGAGACCTAATTTATTATTATATGTTATGTCATAAAATATTTTAATTTATCAAATAAAATATAACAATAGACAGTACCTATTTAATTATCTATAATATGTCTATATTTTATTCTATGGTATAATATAAATAAGCATTCATTTTTATATTTTTTATGGGAAAAACTGATGAGCTATTATATAAATATCTTTAAAAATGTATAATATTAAATAAGAAAATTTATTAAGGTCACATTTTAGATAAATGTGAAGAATTTATAGGGTTATGTAATGATATTTTTTAGTGTAAATACCATACTATCAGTTTCATCATTATTTAAGCATATAAATTAATGAAATTTATAATGAACATGATTTTTAATTAAATCAATACAATATTAGACAAGTTATTCATATTTTTTTGAATTCTTCATAATGATTATTAAAGTTGAATGAAATAACCTCTTATCACAATGGGGAATAAAGTGTCCATTATACTCTTGATGTATTCTTGAAGAACTTATATCATTGAAGAACTGTTATTACCTCATTGAAAGAAGTAAAAAGATTTCACAATGAAAGTGAATACCTATTATATATAACTTATTTGGGTATTCTCAATTAGGTGGAGTATCACATACTTTTATGAATTACATATTGTAATAGTTTCTCCTGGGATAGATTATATCTCATTGAAATTGGGTTATTTATCTAGTTGTTATTTTATATAGAATAAAACATCCAAGAATGGTAAATATAAAATTACCATTAATAAACCAATCACATTAACTTATAAATGATTTCAAATCAATATGTTTTATTAAAAAAATTTAATGATTACATTTTAAAAAACAAATATCCCCCTTTTAATTATATTGTACCTTTATTTTGATTCAAATACAAGAAATTAAATTTGAGGAATACATAAAAATTTATACAATAGGCGACCAACGGTCATATTAATTTTGTGCATTTGGAATCATGGAAACATAAACACTATTGTATAAATGATATACCTTATCTCCCACACAGTTCATCGAGACTAGAACACTCCTTAATCACATCAGTAATAATTATTATCTTTATATCATGGGAATGGAAACATAAAAATCATGATCTCAAATGATCATTCATGGTAAAATATGGAGATTTGTATGCATAATTATGAGCATACTGGTATGAGAATGTGATCATGAAACATATGATCATAACTTTCATATAAAAGATCAATATCTTGAATCATGGAATAAATCATGGATATTCATAATAAATTTACCATTAGTAAATAAAAAACATATTCCATTAAAGTATAAAATATAAAGAAATCATGGAATTGTCTAAAATACATAACAATATAATATGATGTCCTTATTAGTCAAGGAATTGCTGTTGAGGCCATCTTAGTGGGAAAAGTCCTTTACTGAACTGGGTTACCACCCCATTACAACACCATATTATTGAGATGAGTTCACATCACATTCTATCCCTATATTACTAAATTGATTCCACTCCTCGCTCCATCCTTGTATTACATAATTGAGTTCATTTCCAATTCTATCAATGTCTATCCCATGAGATAAAAAAAGATACCCAATGGATTGGAGGGAGATATTAGTCCCACCCACCCCATTGTAAAATCAAACATACATATTCCCCAAGATCATTAAAATTCATATCATAAGAGATGGAATTTAATGTTATCATAAGAGTGTAATCATATAATATCCTGTAGAAAATGATAGGTTTCAAAATCTTGTCATTATAAACAAAACCCATGAAAAAAAGCAAGATTCAAAATTACATAACATGTGAGAAAAAAAAAACGATTTTCAGAAATATAATTCCATCGATACATATACCATTAAAGAGAGAATATTAATGGACCCTTTTTATGATTTTCTACAAATTCATGAGTCAGTTCAACAAATGGTATCTTATGTAGAAAATAAATTGAACAGATCTATTGGAAACATTTCAGGAGGAAAATATTTGATCATATTTGAAAAATTATCTTTAATACATAAAAACATTATTAATTTTTTTATTGAAAATAATCAAGAAATATTATAATTAAATATTTAAAAAAGACATGTAAACCTTTTTCATTTAATAATTATTTAAAACATGTTGACATTTAAAAAAACATTCCTTAAAATCTTATAAAACGAGCTTGAAATAATTTTGAAAACCATTCAATTAAAAATAATTTTAAAAAATATAAATATGGATTGAAATAATTTTCAAAACTATTTTCCTAGAAATCATATAATAGAATATTTTAAAATTTTCAAAACCATGTCCCTGAAAAATAATAAAAGTATTTGGAAAATATATTGAACACCATTTTCAATAAGACATATAAAATAATTATAACAACCTTTTGAAAAAAAATCCTTAAATATTACTTTATAAACATATGAATACAACATGAATGCATTTTGAAAACCATTTCATTTAAAAATATTTTTTAAAAATATTTGAATAAAAATTATCCTTTTAAAAATGAAAAGGTTTCTTGATTGAAATGAAAGAGGGTGATTTGGTACATGATGTATGTGGAAAGAATAAAATTCCATTTATATGGTAAAAGGTTAGAAAATAACTAGATTAAAAATGGAAAATAATATTCTATTTAAAAAAATAGTAAATTAAAATATTTAAAAATATCATTTAATGATTATAGGAAAATTGATAAATATTTATGGAACCCCTTTTTGAAAACTTTGTCTTGATGGAAAATATATTTCTAATCGAAGAGAGGGTAATGTTGGGTTTTCATAAAAACAATTCACTAACAATCATATGTACCAATGTGTAGATAAATGGTACAAATACCTGAAGATATGGTTAATAAACAAGGGAAATGAATAGTCATGAATTTTCTCAAGATAGGGATTATAATATTTCTAAAATAGAGGATGGATCATAAAAAATATCAAAAAGATATTAGATTGTCTCAATAATCTCTTATCACCTAGTTAAATTGAACCATACATCCATTTATGAAATTGAAATTAAATGATGTTTAAAAAATAAGTAAATATATTAAATTTATGTTATAACATGAAAAATTGAATTATATACCCATCAAAAAATAATATATGTGCAAAAGATAACATGTGTCTCATAGATGAAAAAATGATACAAAACTATCTTACTGATATGGAAGAATTTGAAACATTAATCTCATGAAATAAATATCATATAAAGGATATGTAAAATACCAATAAATATATGTATATTAATAATTGAATAAATCATTGTTCAGTGTAAACTCCACATAAAATTAATAGGTGTAGATTAATTCATGTATCTCATAGAAATAAATAGCAAAATTAAATCCCCTTACCTTGTGTCTTGAATCACATCATACTCAAACAAGATTCCTTTATAAAGGTAAGTTTATTATAAATATTTTTTCAAAGAATGTTCTTATATCTATTACCATATGTGGTTTTATTAAGAAAGTAAATTACATAATCATTATCAATTCCCTGTTAAGGTTCACTTTTGGTAATATCCTCTTCATTCTTCTCATGTGTTTGAATTTTTCATATCTTTTGTTCTTTTACTAACATTACGATTTCAAGAATGTATATCATGATATAAATACAATTTATAATTAGTATATATATATTTTAATAATCTTTAAAGTATTTATTTATGAATTGGAATAGACCATTCAAGGAGACAGTAATCATTGTATACACATGAATGATGTTTCTGTTTTTTTATCTTATTCAATTAAAGAAGGTACATGAAATATGTTTACATATATGTATATTGATTTCATTATTCAATTATCATGATTATATCATATATATCATATCATTATACAAAACCAAAGCTTAATAAATTCCAGGTAGTATCTGCATAAATCATATCACATTGAGGGTGTTGTAGTCCACATTTATTCAAATGAAATTATTGTATTAAAATTTTTGGAATGTAAATAAGAAATGTGTTTCTAAATGAATAAATAATTATAAATATATAATAAATATAATAAATGAAATATATAAATAGAGTTATCATCATAATATCTACCATGAGTGTTGGTAAAAGAAAACATGGAGAATATTCATTTTTTGGGGGTGGCAGTTCTCTGTATACGTAAATATTATGTTTTTACCCATTAGATGGAGGTGTGTGTAAGTATGGGTCAAATACATATGTATTTATCGTATATAAGTTTTTCAATAAAATCATTTGATAAATAGTGATAATGTGTGTAGAATGAATATAATAGAATGTATCGTTATAGAACATGTTACATCTTAATCAGGAATGTCCTTTTGGTTTGTGAGAAAGTGCATCCTTGGAATTATTTCTCTCCAAATTAATGCATCATGGAGGAAGGGGTATATTTTTGGAAGTGTGATGGGTAGATACTGTTTGATTCTATGTGGATGGATATGTGTGATTATAAGAGCGATTATCTTGATGTAAGGCCCCAAGGATTTAGAAATAAATTATTATAACCTAATATTTCTTTTTTTTTTAATTTTAGAAAAAATATAATTACACGGTTTAATTTTGTATGATATTATAATTCTGATAGGGTCAATATACGTTTTAAGTTAATATAATGTTGACCCTTATGAATAGAAATATAACTATTATGAATAGTAATATCAAAATTATAACAGCCCTGCACTTTATTTCACACTCAAACATTATTTTTTACATAAACATGAACTTGAGATAACTCTGAGGAATGGGAGGTATAGTGTAAAAAGTTATTATAGACCTAACATTAAAACATAGAAAATAAAACCCAACAACATTATTGAAAACATATTTTACATGACCACAATATTCATTCCTACTTAGCATTTCTTGGGATAAACTGAGGACATGAATAAGAAAAGTGAGAGCTATAAAGCCATGTAAGTGAGTAAAGGAACTATAACATGAAGAATATAGTACATGTTAGGCAATATGATTATCGGTGGATCACAAGGGAAACATTTACAAAAAAGAATTTTATATCATGATTATCATAACATGTAAATGTGTAAACAACAGTTAACATGATATTATCATGGTCTAAAGATCATTTCACATTGAGTATATAACACCCCAAGATTTCACAGTCCTTTATTTCATCAATGTAATTAAATAATCTTGTGCTACACACAAAAACAAGTTCGAGTTCACCACTACTTACAAAACTTGTTGTTCAAAACTAGTTTTTAATAGTAGTATCTTCATTTTGAACTTTATATATTCCATATAAATTTTAACATCCATATTATGTGTTTCTTAGACAATATATATGAACAAATTCATTTTTTTAGATAAAGGATGAACTTTTTTAGGAAATTCAATTTTACCACCTTTTAATGGATAACCCTTTTTAGATCAAATATTTTACAATAATATATATAAAATTAGACCAAAAAATAATCATATTTAAAAGCGGGACAGAAAAATTTATTTTTCATATATTTTTGGTGTTTTTCTGATAACTTTCATATTTGGATGATTAGTAGAAAATTCTAAATTTTAATTGAAATAAATATTTTAATAATAATAATTTATAGTGTTAAATATTGTATTTTTGTGGTTTCAAAGTATAATTAGATTATATTTTTTCATTTAACTTAATGTATGTCATTAAAAGAAATATCACGTTTATATTTGACTTAAACACATGTAATATATTGATAGTTTTTACTTTAAAAAACCAATTTTTTGGTTTTGACAATGAGAATTAATTATAAATTAATTAATGAAACTTCTAAGTTTTGAATTTGGTAAAATGGTATTCAATATTAAATTCATAATATTAAAATTATCTTAGGATGAAGTTTTGGTATTTTTCTGAAAACATCCAATTTTTTATGAACAGTGAAAACCACTGCGTTATTGTTTAATAATATAATTTATTTAAAATAATTATTTAATTTATTTAAATTTATTTTCAGTCAACATAGATATACAATAACTATATAAATTAAATGTAATTAATTCGAGTCATTTGATATTAAAATTATATTTATTAATATTTTTTAACTTTTTTACCGTCTTTCACCAACCTTCTAGGGGCATTTTAAAATTGGCATAAAACATAATTTTACTGCTTCTGTGAGTTGAATTTCAAAAATTAGAGAGACAAGGTTGAAATCTATATGTAAAATTTTTTTCAACAAGATGAAAATTATTTTTGGTGAATCGTAATTTTTGACTTTTATTTATCTTGGTTAAAAGTAAATAGGGTAATTAAGGGTAAAAATGATATTATAATTACCTAACACATGTCCTATTTCTATTGGATAAGTGTAATTTGACCAAAAACAAACTTATGAATAATATATGATCCACTTTGGTCCAAATGGATTGTATTATGACATTTATTATTATTTTATTTAAAGAAGATTTAAAACTGTTAAATTCAAAGTGTATTAACTAAACCATTTTTAATATGGTATTAAATGTATGATAATTTATACTATAAATATTAATTAGAAAGATAAAAATATTTCCTATATAATGATAATTTATTTATAATTTTTAGATTTTAAATAATTAAATTTATTTATGACTCAATGATGATGCAGTAATTACCTTCTTAATGAACAAATCAAATAAATAGTATTATAAATATTTAAATAATTATAATTTAAACGTTTTGGTGTCATAAAAATAAATTTATTATAATATAATTTCGACCTATACCCTCCTTATACTTTATATAAATCATTTGGGAGACATTAGAAACCAAAAATAAATTTATTATAATATAATATTTCAAGTTTTTTCTAAAGTGACCCTCGCCTCTCTTATAAAAGGGAACTTTCACTGCTTTTAATTTCACACCACCAAAGCCATTTGTCTCAACCAATCCCATCCCTAATATCTTCCAAACATCCCTAAAATAAACAATGAGTCATTACTGTGGCCAGAAATTCAAACTAAGAATCCCTTTGGATCAACTCAAAATGTAACACACGAAGAAGAGGTAATAATTTCACCAACCTCTTTCAAGTTCGTTTCCTCTTCCACATCGTATTTATTTGTTGTTTATATACCAAAATAATAATTCAAGTACTGCATACATACTTTGATGTTATTTTAAATATCGTTAAAATATATTAATTATTTTATCCATCCAATAAATGACAAAGTCACCAAAAGTCCGTACATACGACTTATTGTCTCCACGTTGTGGGGTAATATGTTATTCAAACAATTCATTATTTGTATGGGAATAATATTGAGTATAAATAATATAAATAATAAATATTTCATGTTTATTATTCTATATATATGATATACTATCCAATTACATACAATTTCACCATCAATATAATGTTATTCTCACTCCTGTGTACATACGGATTACCGTCTCCACGACGCGGTGTGATTCATTTCCACATTCACCATTCAAAGATGATTATAAAAATATATATTATTAATATGTATGTAGCATATGAAATAGTAATGCTACTGTATATATATATATATGTACTTACATATATCTTGTTTACTTACTTCTGTTCAATACGATATGAAAACAGAATCACCGTTTATGCGTATGTACAACCTATTGTATCCATAAATGGTGTTTTCCATTTCATATATCGATCTATTATATATATTTATATTATATAAAATTATTATATATAAATCTGTTTTATATTATTTATGTATTTAAATCATGATCTATATGATACTATCAAGAATAACAAGTTAATACGCCTATGATAAAGAAAGCGATTATTACCAGAAATATTAATTTAGCATGTAAATCATTATTAAATGGATAGTATAAATTCATAAATGAATAAAGTATGATATAATAAATATTAATATGTTTCTGGTATAATTTAATAACATACTATGGTCATTATACACGAGGTTTAAGGTACCCTCATCCAAAGGAATGTGCAAGGTTCGGGTTGTTTCCTCAATCTCAATATTATCCGAGATTGTTTATGTGTAAGTATTTACGGGGACATATTTTTCATTGATACCCATATTTCATAAAAATGTTATCAAAATGAATATTTTAATGTTTTATGGGAGGGTCTATTTTAAAAGATCAAAATTTTAACTATTTTAAATATTTATCATTCATAATCATTTTAACTATGTCCATCTTTTAAAAATGATTTTAAGGATTTATCTCTATGTACATGAATGTTTTTAAATGATAATTATTTTAAAAGGTTTCAAAGTGGTAAGGGAAACTTTGATTCAAAAATATCTTTTAAATTTCTTCTTTTATAAATTTTTGACTTTCATATGATTTCACAATAACAGATATTTCTCTCAAAAGGTTTTACTGATCATCTTCACCTATTTCAGCATCTTTTAATAACTATTTTTCTTGATTGAGATGGATTTATTATAATACAATATTCCATAATGAATTAAATGATTTATGATATGTTCGTCTATGAATTTTATATTTTAATACCATTCATGGTTTATGGTTAATGTTTGGACATTTCGTATTCTAGTTTTAATACGAATGTATATTTTATGTTCCAATTTTTTTATATGAGGAATGAAGTAGACAAAGAAAGTGATAGGTGGAGCCTGCTAAAGCTCCTCGATACATCAATAGGTCTAATGAGACAAACTATTATCTTGTAACAAGGCAATGAATTTTTTTATTCTTGGCACAAGTCCTTGACTAAGTGTTAATGATGTCCAACATTATGCATTCATTCATTATGAAATTAGTTATTACATGTGATTATTTCTCTTGTAGAATATATATCTTCATGTTTATATGGTGATGTTTGATTTATTGTTTCCATATGAAGTTAAAGATTATTTTTAAAAAGGCTGTTGTTTTTATTACACATCATTCAATAATTGTTTATAGCTTTGGCTAAATTATTTACTCTTGACGAGAATCTGAGCTTACCCCTTTCTTATGTTTTACATACCCAATCTTCCAAGAGGTGTATTATGATTGATTTATAGGGTTAAGCTAAAGGGAATACTGTAATTATCAAATAACTATCTATGTAGTGTTTTATGTTCAAAATTGAAATGTAATGATAATTTAAGTAATCTATTTCCTAAGACTTCTAAACTAATTGGTCATCCAGGAAGTGATTCCTTGTACTCATTCCAATGTATTAAAATAATGCACTGGCCATAGGTAATTGGGGTCAGGGAAATACAATTGGTATTAGAGAAAATTTATCAAAAACCTTGGGAATAGATTTCGGAAAACTCTAACTAGAGAACATTAACCTAAGACAGACTTTAAGGATAAGTATAGAAGAACATCCTACAATTTAGGTAATGTAGATATTTTGTGTATTTTCTATGTAATACATCCATGTATTGATATGAGCAGGTAGACGCGGCTCTGTCACAGAGATACCATTGAGTAAAAACTCCGACAATGTGTTTCAGGATTAACTCGGGGTATCTTGGTACATGACAAAGGGCCTTGCTGCACTCTTGGTTATGAAACACCTGGGGACATTCTTTGGATAATACACATTTTCATTAAAAGACATTATGAAGGATTTATGAGTAAATAATTCCTCAAAGAAAACATTTTATTATTGCAGATTTTATGTATACTCATTTCAATTTACATTAGTTATTTACATGTTTGGAATTATGAATTGATATTCATAAACTAAGCTACTGTATTCCATTGTTTATAAATATCACATATTAGAAGGAATGAGATATTCCGGCAATTCGCATGATCGAAATATTAAGAAGGGTAATATCATTCAGGGTATTACACCAACATTTAGATGGGAAATAGTCCCCCATGTATTCTCATCATATGAAGAAATAATTTCACGTGTTAATAAGATAAGTAAATAATTCTATGAGTCTTATGTATTTGAAGGGATGGAAGAGTAGAAAATTATGGAAGAGAGAAGAATGGATAAAGGGAAGATGGGAAAGAAGTATTTTCCTATATTTGATAATTGTTGTAATTATCACCTTGGTAATTGCTTGAAGGGAATGAGAGTTTGTTATAATTGTGGAGAAAAAGAACACCAACCACGAGATTGAAATGGTAGGAACAAGGATTCATATGAACAATTATTTATCTGCAAGGGGTTGGGACACTACCTGAATCAATGTCCAAATCATCAGAGTATACCCTAAATGATGCTTTTGAATAAGAATTAAGTTATGAAATTTCTGAAAATGAAGAGGAATTATTAGAGTTCTTACATTGTTGTTAATGTATTTTTTCATTTGAGTATTGTATTAAAGAAGTACTTGTTAAAGGAATTATAGAGTACATAAGGATTGTACAACAACACTATTTCATTAAAGACATGAGATATTGTGGAGCCAAGAAAATTTACTCAATAGTAGGTTACATTTTTTAGAAAATATATGGTTGAGAGGAAGATAAACCATAATATGGTTCTGATATTGAGGTAGTGATTTTGGATTAATATATTTTTGAATTGGAGAAATTATATTCGACTTTCTTGACCACCATAAAACTGATAAATGATTTGTATATTCTATCATTGATGGAGTTTACATCATTTTTGGATATGATGAGTATATCCAATTTTCTATAAGGAATAATGGAACAAGAATGTAATCAATAAGGTTTTATGGTAATTCAGGGTGTTATTGTGTGTTAAAAGAATACTTGATGATGGTATTCACAGGTTGTTACGTGATAAAAATGATCATCATTGTTTTTACCTTCCTTTTAAATTTTTCACAGTGAGTTTGGATAGATGTATTTTGGATATGTCTAACTATTGGAATCGATTAAATTTGACATTGTATACTATTTTAATGGTTAAATAATTCTTCATATTATTTTTATATTGTCATAAAAAAGAAATCCTAGAGGTCGGGCAACAACCTGTCACGTCCGACAAGGCCGCGAGACTTGAACCCACAACCAAAGGGCGACAAGGGTGGATCACCAACCACTAGCACATGTGAGGTCCTAGTTTCTATAATGTCATTTTTTTAATTGTCTGACAAATGAATTATAGATTAATTATTTTTGGAACCCTATACGATTAGTATAAATAGAATATTTTTAAATTCTTTTATCTTTTCGAGTGAAAGATGAATTTGTGGTAGGAATTAGTTGAAGGATGAAACTATAATTTTCAAGTATTTTTTTTATTATTCTATGAATCAATTTATTCATAAAATTTAGGAATGTTATATTAAAACAAAAAAGGGTTTATCCAAATACCTTATGTTTTGTTGAACTGATGATATTTTAAATCATCATAGATTGATGGATTTGAGGGCCACAATTTTACACTTGTTTATGATTAATGACCTCAATCATTCCCTATAAATAATTATGTTTTTATACAATTATGTGTCCCTAATTTCCACCTATGTTCTCTGAATCGAGATCACAATTTGGTGGGGACTTTTTCATTTTCATTTCCATCATATTAAGAATAATTTTATTATCCCAGTTTCCGATGTGGGTTTTCAACAAACGTATTTTTCTATTATTAACCTTTTATTTTTGATGAACAATTTCAAATTGTGAGGACACAACTTATTGAATGAGGGGAGAATGTACCACACCATGATTTCAAAGTACATTATGTCTTTAATGTAATTCAATAACATGCACTATACATAACACCAAGTTCTAGTGCACCACAACTTACCAAACTAGCTATTCAAATGCGGTTATGAATAGTATTATCTGTATTTTGAATTTTATATATTCTATATTTATTTTAACGTCCATGTTATGTGTTTCTCAGACAATATATAAGAACAAGTTCATTTTTTTCAGATAATGGAATTATTTTAAATAAAATTCTATTTTACAACCATTTAATGGAGAACCATTTTTAAATCCAATATTTTATACTTTTATTTATAAAATTAGAGAAAATAATTTTGTTTAGAATAAGGACATAAAATTTTATTTTTGATAAATTTTTTGTTTTTTGTTTTATCTTTCATACTTTGATGAATAGTGAAAACACTAAATTTTATTTGAAAACAACATTCTAATCAAAAAAAATTATAATATTAAATTTTGAATGTTATAGGTTTGGAAGTATAATTAGATTATATTTTTACCATTTAATACAATTTACGTAATTATATGTAATTTCACATTTAAATTTGACAAAAACACATGTCAATATTTTGATAGATTTTACTTATAAAAAAATAAGATTTTTGGTTTTGAGAGCGGGCATTAATTTTAAATTAATTTATAAAACATCTATGTTTTGAATTTGGTAAAATGGAATTAATTTTTGAATTCTTAATATCAATATTATCTTACAGTTATTTTTTGGTATTTTTCCGAAAACATCCAATTTTTTATGAATAGTGAAAACACTACGTTATTATTTAAAACTAACTTTTTAATTTAAATAATTATTTTTTTATATAATTTTATTTTTTATAAAATTTATATATAGTACCTATATAAGTTCAATGTAATTAATTTGAGTCATTTTATAACAAAATTTGATTTATAAATTTTTATTCAAGTTTTTACCGTCTTTTTCCACCATCTAGAATCGTTTGCAAATTTGAATAAAACTTAATTTTTTTCATTTTTGTGAGTTTAATTTAAAAATACAAGACACACAGTTGATGTCAGTGTGTAAAATGTTGTTCAATAAGATGAAAATAATTTTTGGTGAATAGTAACTTTTGCCTTTTATTTACCATAGTTAATATTAAATAGGGTAATTGAGGGTAAAAATGATATTATTATTACCCCAAAACATTTCATAATTATATTATATAAGTTTAATTCTACCATAAACGTCCTTAGGAATAAAATAAGATCCACTTTGGTCCACATGGATTGGATTTTGATATTTATTATTATTTTATTTAAAGAAGAGTAAAAAGTGTTAAATTCAATGTTTATTAATTAAACCATTTTTAATACAGGTTTATTAATAAGATAAATTAGACTATAAGTATTGATTATAAAGAAAATAATATTTCATACATAACGGTATTTTATTTATAATTTTTAGACATTATATAATTAAAATGATGTATGACACAATGATGATAGAATAATTACCTTATTAATGAGAGAATCAAATAAATGGTATTATAAATATTAAAATAAATATAATTTAAATGTTTTGATACCATCCAAGAATTTCACGGTTAATATAGCATTTTAGGGGTTGTAAGATAAATTTATTTCGATGTTATATGGTTTTTTTGACTTTCCCAAAAACAAAATACCAAATACTGTCAAAATTCACATAAATTAATTTTTAAAACAAATGTGTTATTATTGGTTGATATAATATTCCTTGAAATATAATGTTCAAAAAAATTGATTAAATAATATAATAAATGTCTTTAATGAAACACATGAGTTTCTATTAGAAGTTTATATTATGTTTATTAACCATATAATGTAATAATACATGAAGACACAGTAAAAGTGAAACTATTTAACTAAGAGTTAAATATAAAAGATAAAGTTACAATGGTAACCTAAACATGAATAAAACCTATTGGTTGATAGTATTTAGACCCATACCCACCATATACTATAAATAAGTAATTTTTGATCCATTATAAATCTAAAATGATTATATTATAAAATAATATTTCAATCTTTTCCTAAAGTGTCCTTCAAATCTCTTTTAAAAGGGTACATCCACTTCTCTTAATATCACACCTCCAAATCCATTTAGATCGGCAAAATCATAACCAAGTATCTTTCAAATATCCCTGAAATCAAACTAGAGTCTTTAATTTGATCAGAAATCAATCCTAAGGAGCTCTTTTGATCAACTGAAAAGGAAACATCGGAAGAGGAGGTAATAATTTCACCAGCATCATTCAAGTTCTTTTATTCTTACACATCCTCTTTCTTTTCTGTTTCCATATCTAAATAACAACTAATATCCTCCTACATACTATGATGTTATTAAAAATATGATACAACCATATTTGTTACTCTATCCATCCTATAAATGTCAAAGTCACCATACGTGCATACAAATATCTTATCGTTTGCACGTTGTTGTGTTGTATTTTATTTATTCACATCATCATTTTTATGGTTATAATAATGATCATAACTGATGTAAATAAGAAATATAACATGTTTATGATTATTTTTATATGATATATCATCCAATTACATAGGACTTCCCCAACAGTATAATGATATTGTCGCTCAGGCTTACTTACAGATTACCGTCTCGTCGACGCGATGAGATTCATTTCCACATTCACCATTCAACGATGATTATAAAAATGTATATTATTAATAAATATGTAATAGATGAAATAATAAATATAATGGATATATATATATATATATTTTTATACATATATCTTATTTACTTACTTCCGTTCAATAGGATATGAAATCTGAAACAACATTTATGCGTATTTACAACCTACCGTCTCTAAAAACGGTTGTATTCCAATTCATATGTATAAATATTATTAATATTTATATTCTATAAATATTTTATATATAAATAATGTTTTATATTCTAGAAGTATTCAAATCATTATCTATGTGATATGATCAAGAATAACAACTAAAAAAACGTACGACAAAGAAAGCAATTATTACGCCAAATGTTAATTTAGCCTGAAAATAATTTTTAAATGTCTAGTAAAGAGTCATAAATTAATCATGTACGATATAATAAATATGAATATGGTTAGGGTATAATTTAATAACATACTATGGTCATTATATAGGAGGTTAAACATACCCTCTACCAATGTAAAGTGCGTAGTGAGGGTTATTTCCGCAATCTCAATATTATCCGAGATTGTTTATGTGTAAGTATTTTCTGGGACATACTTATCATCAATACCCATATTTCAAAAAAAAATCAAAGGAAAAATTTTAAGGTTTTATGGGAGGTTATATTTAACTAGATCATCATTTTAATTTTTTTTAATGATTTATCTTTTTGAATCAATTTATTTAATGTCAATGTTTTCAAAATGATTTTAAGGATATATTTATATGGACCTGAATGTTTTTAAATGATAATTATTTTCAAAAGTATTAAATTGGTATGGGAAACATTGATTCACACATCTCTTTAAAATTACTTCATTTATAAATGTGGGAGTTTTAAATGATTATACAAAAGGGTTATTCCTCTCAAAATGTTTTACAGATCATTTTCAACTAAATCGGCATCTTTTGAGGGATATTATAATTGATTGAGTCTCATTTATTATAATAAAATATTGAATATTTTATTAAATGATTTATGAAAATTTTTACTACGAATGTTATATTTTTATACCATTCATGGATTATGGTTAATATTTTAACATTTCATATGCTAGTATTAATATGAATGTTAATGTTATGTTTCAACATTTTCATATTTGGAATATAGTGGAATTAGTCAGTGACATGTGGAGCCTGCTATAACTCCTTGATGCATCGGTAGGTCTCATGAGACAATATATTATCTTGGAACAAGTCCTTGACATAAATTTTATTTTTAGTATTGGCACAATTCATTAGCTAATTGGTAATGATGTTCTACATTAGACATTCCCTCATTATGAAATATGTTATTACATGTGATTATTCGACTCCTAGAATATCCATGTGCAAGTTTATATGTCGATGTTTTATTTTTCATCCATATTATGGTCTTTATTATGTTTAGAAAGGCATTTGTTTTTATTACACATCTTTCCATAATGGTTTATTTCTTCAGCTAAATTATTTACCCATACTGAGTACATGAGGTCAGCCCTTTCTTATGTTTTATTTACTCATGAATTCATGAAGTGTATTATTATTGATATGCAGGGTTAAGAAAAATGGAATAATTTCATTATGAAAGTACTATCTATTATGTGTTTTGTGTTTGAAATGGAAATGTAATGTTAATGTATGTTATCTATTTTTAAAAACCGCTAAACTGATCGGTCCTTCTGGACATTATTACTTACAATCATGCGAATATATTAAAATAATGCACCGGACATGGGTAACTAGAGTAGGTGTGTTACAGAGTATGATTAAACCCTAATTTAACATGTATTATCATGAGTAAACCCTCATTTCACTTAATTTACCCGGATACAAATCCTTACCCAATGCATTGGAGGGCTATCGGGGATCACCCTTCAGAATCATTTAACTTCATGGATAAGGGTTCCACACGGATCATATACCATTGATTCATTAAAAACAATCATTTATTCCATTATAAAGTAATATAAAATTCATATATGAAACATTATAAAAAATAAGAAAAATATCATAATGTTTAATACCCTTGATAGATAAATGTTCATGGTATTTACTATACAATGAGTATGGCTTGGAAAACTGTGGTGTTATATCAGCAGCGTAACCTAATTCCATAAGAATTAAAAAAACATTTATGAGAGATAAAGGGGTGTCTCATATTATTTACATGAAATGGGATGTAAGGGTTTCATATATATACATTTCCCAAAATATGTAATGGAGTTTAGATTCTGGATACAAAAAAATTACTTTAATGCAAATGAGGGGAGAGAAATCCCTAACAAGATTTCAGCATGGTAATGTGTGTACATGGGAAGAATTAATTAGAGAGAAAGTGGTTTCTAAATTTTTGAATTAATTTGGGACATATGGGTGAGGTTTGAAATCATACCACAAAATTTTTAATTCAAAATAAAATGGAATAACAACATAATGAAATTTGGAAAAAATGAGAAAGGAAGAAGTCCCTTACTAAAATGTGCGATCCCAATGGCTAGGGAGAGGCTTTATAGAGGATTTATGGGACCTTGGAGAACCATTATAGGTTTATAAAGATATGAGTTTAGGGAAATTACTTGATAAAAGGTTTTTTATTGATGAAATGAGGGATCTTAGGTGGGTTTACATAATAAAATTACAGATAATTATTTATTGGTATGGTTTTGGAAACCACACTTTAATCTAATGAAAATAACTAACCAACCCATTGTTTTTTCACATGGTTTTTATCATAATGGGAGGGGAAAAGATTATTTTATAATATAAATGGCCTAACATCCTTTAATATCATGCTTTATTATGTGTAGGTGACTCACACTCTCAAGGAATTCATTTTAATAGTTAGAACGTTTTAAATGTCTTGGAGGGTCCACTAATGAACCATAAAATTAATGAATAAAATATAATATCAAACTATTTTAATGGTAATATATATATAATATGAACATACCATTTATATTATTTTATTATATCACTGTTTGGTCATTATGATGTCATAAACAATTTATATAATAAAACTGTATTTAAATTTTTACCCAAAAATTTGATTGTCTCAGAAAATTATATAAAATTCACCATTACCTAATTTCAAAAGTCCTAACATGAAAAATAATATTCATTTTATCTGTATAATTTTCTAAATATTTGAATTTTAACTTTTTTTTAAAGAATATTTTTTCAAAAACATGGGTTTTTACAAAAAATAGTTTTGAAACCTTAATAAAAATCCAAATTGTATTCATAAAAATTATAAGATAATTTATATTTAGTAAAATGTAATTTAGTAATATTATATTATATAAGTATTATTTAATTCAAAAATCAATCAATTCAAAAAAATAGAGTTCTTAATTGAATATTAGACAAAAATATTATTTTTGTTTTAAAACCCATTTACAAAGTAACAATAATAAAATTAATGTATATTATTTATTATATAAAATAATTCACAAAATTAATTTTCTAGGTTATTGTTATATAACCCCTTATAACAGCCCTATATTACATAAGGGTAATTTTTTGATGTTGACAAACTCTTTTCATGGCTCATATAACATCACTTGGGTGGTAATATCTGTTGAATTCTACTTCTCCTGTAGGTGGTTATGTTCAAGCTTAACGTGTTAAAGCATGGACTGGTCTTGGTTAAGAGATATTCCTAGTGACACCAACTCCTTTCCGATATATGAAAAATTGTTTCTGTACAGAGAAATTATAATAGATGAGGCCATCACTTCCTTTTATTGACTAAATTGGATTTGTTAAATCAATATACTTATATTAATCAATTGATCTCTATTCATCAACTATATTAGAAATGGTAACAATTATTAATTGTATATCGAAATCTATAAATCCATAGAGGCTCATATTTTATAAAACCATTTTACATACTAATAAATTTAATTATATCAAAAGAAATTTTCATTAATAAATGTTTGGTTAGTTATAATATTACCCCCTTAATAAATTTTTCCCTAGAAAATTCAATTTTCCACACTAAAATAGATTCCACTAACTCTGATTCACAAATTGCTTCTCTAAACTTTGGGTTTCTACATAGCACATTCATTAGTGGAATTGACTTATTTCGTAGAACATTTTCCATAAAATCAAATATCTTCCCCAGATTCTCCTCATAGGAGAGGTAATTCTCCTATAGTACCACCATTGGATTGAGTACATGCGATATGTTAGGTATGTATTCCTCAATAGCGATAAATGGACTACATCATGTACTTGAGATAGCCTCGGTGGGAGTTTTAGTAAATAGGATACTTCTCCAATTCAATCAAGGATCTCAAAAGAGCGAGTGTACCTTAGACTAAACTTTCCCTTCTTCCCAAATCTCATAACTCTCTTCCATGGAGATATGTAGAGGAATACCACATCTCTAACATAAAACTCAAGGTCTCATCAATGATTATAGAAATAGAACTTTTTTAAACTCTGAGCAGCTTTAATGTGTTTTTTTATGGTCTTAACCATCTCCACCTGGACCTAAGAGTTATCAATCCCTAACTTCATCCCAACATGTCAGTGTTCCCCTCCACTTTCCACAACAGACTTCATAAAGAGACAATTGGATCCTTGAGTGTAAAATATTATTGTAAGATAACTCAATAAGAGTAATTTGATCATCCCATTCTCCATTTATGTCTATTAAGGATTCTCTCAACATGTCCTCAAGTGTTTTGATAGTCCTCTTAGATTGGCCATCTGTTTAAGAATGATAAGTTGAACATAAGATCAGCTCAATATTCATATAATGTTAAAGACTCTTCCATAACATAGAGGTGATTATTGGATCTCGAATATATTTAATAGATATTCATTCTCTATTAGCTTTACTAATTATGTAATATATATATCTTTTACAGTTGATCCCATTATTAATCCTTCTGAATTTCAAGGAAGTGCGTTGTCTTTATAATAAGATCCACAACAACCCAAATAGCATTGTTTCCTTTGGATGTCTTCAGATGTCTGTTGAAAAAGTCCATTGAGATTTTCTCCCATTTCCATGATTTTATTTGTAATGATAGCATCATCGTCTTATACTTATTCATATCAGCCTTCACTTTCTAACATTACAGTCACTTTGATGTTTACTTAGCGATCCCCTTCATCATGTTATCCCACCAATAACGATCTCGTATATCTCAATACATCATTGTGTTTCCTGGGTGAATGGATAAATTTAAACTATGGAATCATTAAAAAGATCATTCTTTAACTCCTGGATTGACAGAATACATAGTCTTGTCCCAAATCTCACAACTTCTTCATTATTAACATTGAACTCATAGGATTTCAATTTTTTGATAGATTCCACATTATTCTGAGTCCCCACATAATCCTTTTGATCATACATAATCATTTCCAAAATATACGGTTCAGAAATAATTTGTGATAGGATCAATGATGTTCACTTTTTATGATTCCCATATCTATTTTCATCAAATCTAAGAAGACTAATTCCTTTTAAATTATCATTAAATATAGATTCATTTTGTCCTTTCTAATTTAAAAATCTACCACCTTGTTTGATTACTCATGGTTGTAATGGACGGATAAATCATGTTCTTTGAGCAGCTAAATAAATATTCATTGGAACATGTCCAACTCACTCTATGTGAATAAACTTGAGGGTTTTTTGATTTGTATAGATTTTACACATCTCTACAAAGTGTTAATGGCACCAAATATTTAACGAAAATTTCACTAAAACAATATCCAAATCATATGTTGGATTGATTTTCTCAGGAAAATTAAATTTTCTTTAAGAATAAGCCATGGCATTTTCCTTTTTCATCAACACATATCACATGCCCTTCTTCATAGAATCCTCGAATACCAAAAAAGGTTATCCACATGCAAATAATGTGATAATAAGAATAGTGATAAGCCTCCATTAACACACCTTGATACTCTTTTTCATTCATAAATCATAGAAAACATGACTCCCAAACAAGTTATATTAGTAAGAGGTTTTGAAAATTCTGAGAAATTTGTCACAAATTGGCAAGAATGTCCAGCTATCCCTAGGATGATATGGATATCCGTCACTGATATTCTCTTCTTTCATCCCTCAGTTGTAGATATCATAGAGGGATACATATAATTCTCATTTCTTGTGATGATATAACCCAAGAATGTGACTTACTTAAACCAAAACTCACACTTATTTTACATTTCATAGATCTTATCCATTCCCAATGTCTCTAGTGTAGTTCATAGATTCTCATCATGATCCTATTTGGTTTTAGTGTATATTATAATATCATCTTTACTGACAAACACAAATTTGTCTATGTAATATCTATAGACTCTATTCAGGAAGAACATGAAGATTTCTGGAGCATTAGTGAGTTCGAAAGGCATTACTGTGAATTCATAGTGCCCATATCTTGTACAAAATTCATTCTTGGGGATAACCATCTTCTTCACCCTTAATTTATAATAACTTGACCATAGATCCACCATAGAGAAGAATTTTTCACCACATAACTTATCAAACAAGTCATCAATTAGTCAAATAGGATTCATGTTCTTTATCATAATATTTTTGAGCCCATTATATTCAATTCAAAGCCACAATGACCCATCCTTCTTCGTTATGAAGAAGACTGGTTCAACCCATGGAGAAGCATATGGGAATACAAACTCTTTTTCCAGATTCTCTTATTGTTGATTATTTTCCACCTCATGTTCCACAATATCCACTTTATAAGGAAACAAGGATAATGGTAGTGATCCATGAATAAGATCAATTGAGAAATCAACATATCTTGTTGGAGGAAGAATCAGAATTCCTCGGGAAGCACTTCAGTGAATTCCATCAAAATATGCATTTCCTAAAAGATGGTTTCATCCATAGACGCCATCATATGAGAAAGATACTCCTGCTCATAGGGAAGTAATATCCACAGTTGAGATGATGGTGCTAAAGAAGATTCATCCTCTTCCTTTCACTTTTAATGAATCGGGGGGTGGATTCACCGTATGGGGAGTGATTTCCCACTTATGTAAATTTATGTTGTAATTATACATGGAAAGAAATTCAATTTCAATAATTTCATCAAATTCCACTAGAAGAAGTATGATGAGTTTCCCCAGGAAGATAAATCCTAAAATTGTGGTAGGGGAGGAGTTATATTCATGGTTTGCACTGAATTTCCATTTTCCATTCTCATCAAAATATTTAATTCCATGATTTGTGGTGGTTATGTGATTATTCTACTAAACATTCAGGATATAAAATAATTCATATAACTATATTTAAAGAGTTAATTCTCTATTATTTAATAAATAATTAGCGTACCTGTCACCACTTTGTTGTCAGGGTTCACTTCAGTAGTAGGGATTGAAAAAGATCACCCTCTCTTCATTGGAGGTTGTTGGTTTCCTAAAAAAATCATTTATTAGGGAACTATTTTTCAAAGGTCCATATTTCATTCTAATTGAATATATTAAAAACACATTGTGGGTTTAATGGATCATTTATCTCCTCAGTCGCAGATGCATGTTTCCCTTGTCTATAGTTAATGGTTATGTGCCCTTCTCTTCCACACCTAATGCATTTCATCGTCTCCATCAAGATATATCTAGGGTTCTTCTTTCTACCCCTTTGGAAAGTGGGGTTATGTATTTTCTTTTCAACATTGGATTTATCCATCCATCCTATAGAAATAATGTACACATTACACTTATTATCCACATGATACCCATGATATTCTCTCATCATCATTTAGGCATTGAGGGAACTTCAAAAAATATCCTCATCTCCCCTGAATTCACAGATTTCTACAGCTTTCCATAGAAAAGGTTTTATACTACTACATATGTGTTAAACCATACATTCATGAGTAACGACATGGTCGGAGGCATATCACCCAATCCTTGTGAATTTCTCCTCATACGCTCTAATGAATTCATTGTCTTTTTTTCTTTAGGGAAAAGAAATCCCTTTACCTGATTAGATGGAGGTAGCGTAGGATGTTTTTATCAAAAAACATTTTCCTAAAATCCATCAATTCAAACACCTTGAAATCTTCCTTAGGCTTGTTATTTTTCATTAATTTCCACCATTGATCAGCTTCACCCTCCATATGATGAGTAGCCCTAAAAATATTATCTTGTTCAGAAAATTGAATGATGGAGAAGAAAAATTCAATGGATTTTATCCATTATTTTGAAAGTGGAGGATTAAATGATCCAATAAATGTTGGAGGATTTTTTCTCATGAAGATCTCGATTGAGAGTTGCTCTTTCTTATGGGGGGATGAACATTCTCTTTCACCCATTATTTAATTCAAAACATTAGTTAACTGAGAGAGTATCATGGTAATGATTTCGATTACCACTTCTATAAGATTGAACATCTCATTATAAAAATCATCACAATAATCATCAGATTGTTTTTTATCCCGAGACATCAAATAATCATTCATTACCTATAATAAAAGGATTGATAGGGGTAACACATAAAGGGAAATATTAAGATACAACACATGACATATAAATTACTTGTATTTCACTAACTTATGAATTTTTAGGATTTAATCCTTGTCTTTAATGATTTATTTTCCCCCATATATTATTAGGGGAAACATTTTGTTCCCTTAAAATGGTCCATACTAAGCTTATGAATTTACCAAATCATGTCCCCCTGGAGTGTCGTAACCAAAAGTACAACAATTCCTGTTTTCATGAACCAATTTCCATTTGATTCTAGATCAATGCGGTGTTTTTAGGTTTTACCCACACATACATCTATTCCAGAGCTGCATCTACCTAGACATATCTAGACATGGATGTATTTTAATGATAAAACACTTACTCAATATATCCAAAATTTAGAGACGTTCTTATTATACATAGTCTTATCCCAATGGATTTCACTAGGTTTTTCTAATCATAATCCTAAAAATTACTAATCTTATACTCTGATACCAACTATAACAACCCTGCTCTTTATTTCACACATAAACATGATTTATTACATAATATTTCAAATAAGACAACTATGAGAATCTAGAGGTCTATTGTCATGGGAAATTATGATCATTACATAACAACATAGAACATAATCCCCAAAATCATTATTGAAAACTGCTTTTACATGAAAACATCACTTCATCATACTTGGCGATGCATGGGATAACATGAGGACATGAATAAGAAACATGTGATCTATTAATCCCATGAAAAGAGTAAAAAATTAATCACCTGAATAATATAGTTCATGTTAGTCAATATTCATATAAAAGGAGAAAAAGAGAAACATGAACATAAAGGCATGATAGGGCATCATTATCATAACATGGAAATTTGGAAACAATATTTAACCTGATATCAAAATCAGAAGAGGATAATTGAACATAGATAATGTTTAAACCATCATTGCACTAGATAAATCTTGATACAAATATTTACCTTATTCATTGAAACACTGTTAGGGCTCACCGTTCGTAATAATTTCATTTCATGCTTATGTTTTCCACATAGATCATATACCATGGATTCATTATACATCATCATTTATTCCATGATAATGGAAGTTTAAATTCATACCTAAATCTATAAAAAAATAATTAAATGTTCATAATGGTGAATACCCGTGATTGTGAAATGGGCATGGTATTCACTACACAATGACATTGGCTTGGAAAATTGTGGTGCAATTTGGGCAACATAATAGTGTGCCATAAGAATTCAAAAGAAATGGTTGATGAGATAAAAATGGGTTTCACATCATATTCACATGAAATTTAATGTATGGAGGATGAAATAGATACATGTCCCGACACATGGAATGTAATTTATATTCATAATACAAAATAATTTCATGAATTTAAATGAGGAGAGGGAAATCCCTTACAAAATTTCGGCATGGTAACAGTTGTAATTGGTAATAATTAATGTGAGAGAAATGGGTGTCTCATCATTGAAAAAAGGAGGGAAGAATGGGGGAGGATTGAAATCAAACCCCAACATTTTTAATTTAATAAAAAGTTTATAAAAACAAAATTAAATTTGGAAAAAAAATAGAATTGATGAAATACCTCACTTGGAAATGTGATTCCAAAGGATTGGTAGAGGCTTGAGAGAGGCTTCATGGGAGATTGTGGTGCCTTGGTAGGATTCTGGAAAAATATTTTTGGGTAGGAACATTCTAGGAGGTTTTTGAGTGAAGATAATGAGGATATGGGGAGAGATTATATATGAAAATAGAGAGGATTCTTTATTATTTCTGTTTTGGACAACAAAATTAAACTATTCAAAACCAAAAACCATACCATAGTTTTTCCCATTGTTTTTTACAAATGAGAGTGGAAAACATTATTTTATAAGGCTAATGTCTGAACATCTTAAAATATTAGGCTTGCTTTTATGGAGGTTAGTCACACTCTCATGGAAATCATTTTAATAGTTAAAATGTTTTATAAGTCTTGGAGGGTCCAATAGTGTGCCATAAAATTAATTAAAAAAATCTAAATTAATAATATTTAAATGTTAAAACATATATTGTAAAAATGTATATTTATAATTCATATAATTATATTCTTATTAATTTCATTAATTTTAATTCATTATGTAGTATTTCACTATTACTGCATTAAAAAATTACTGAAAACATTAAAAATAAATCATAATGAAAAGATAAAAAAATCAAAAGTCTACTGATCTCAACATCTAATAGAAACATAGAGTTTTGTTTGAAATTTATGATTCCCAAAAAATTAAAATATAAAAAACATTAATAGTAGAAATACATTTATTTGGGAATTTTTTTTCTTATAATAAAATGGAAAATGAATGTAGTCATGACATCGAAGATCACATGAACTCCCATGAAAAAAAAATTAATGACATGAATAATAGAGGGTCAGGTTAGTGAAAATGCATGGTACACAAATTGATGAAGTTCCCATGAAGTCACATTGATATGTATTTCTTCCCTCTTGAAGAATCATGATCAACAAGCGAACTAGCATAGGAATCCAGAAAACATCTCCCATGCCACACAGTTTTACAACTATTGAAATCCTAACAAGCCATTAAAAAAGACACATGATATAGGAAGAAATTTTCCAAAAAGTGGAGAACTTTTGTGATCCTAAAACTTATGTGATAGATCACTGATGGGGATAATGAGTGTTCTCAACAACATTCATAATATGACTTCAGACACCCACCCTATTAAAAATAAAGAATGGAGATAGATGTTGAGTTGTATGGAGCCTCATGAGGTCGTAAAACTTCATGGGATGTTCCCAGGACATTACACAACACACTACATGACCCCAATGAAATTCTCATGACATATCATGAAATCTTTCTCGCCTATCATCCTCATAATGTTAATGGTCTCAGGTATTCCTAGGGGACCTTGTACCCCCCTATGAATCCACTATGACATAAAGAATGATATACTCACGAAATGTTCTTGCATATCTGTACGACCATTGTTGTTCACACGACACATCACTTAGAGGTATCTTATATTTCATCTATAATACTCATGATGTCCTTCATAATACCTATCCTTTTTAATGTAATCAAATGCAATGAAAATGGGAGGAGGTGCGAACATAATTGCGTAGTAAAACTATTGTGACACACTATGGTTGTCAAAAGAATGTCCTCTCAAAAAATCATTACGTACCATTTTGGTTTTGTTGAAGCACACTAATAATCTATCCATTACTCATGATATATTTTTAACAAGGCTCTGAAATTCATGAGAATGCCACTAAACACGAACAAAAATCTCAAGAAGGCCATTGGACATGATAATATGTCAATATTGAATTCATTTAAAAATATTGGATGATTCAAGAATTTATCATTAAATGGAAGTAATGAAATAAATAAGTCATTTCTGTGATGAAATAAAGGTCGTTGAAAATAAAGTTGTTTTGATAGAGTGAACCAATACAGGGTTTCATGAAGATGCATGGCATTGTGATCCTCCCCAAACTCATTTCTATATTTGTGTGATATGAGCTGTGAATTGTGGAAATCTACATGGATGGCATGGCCTATAAATCCAAAACCCAAACAATAAAAATGAACCCATACTGAAATTTAGGTGAACAACAATAATGGATGAGTGCTCCATGGAACCTCACAATGGTTATAAAGTAGATTTATCCAAGAAGATAACATTGTGATCAGATAATATTATCATTAGGTAAGATACCAGCCAACAACCAGAGAAGTCATCTAACATGCATAGGCAATTAGTGTTATCAGTCATAGATCAGGTGAATGAATTATGGATGGACAAGTGAAAATATACTATAAATAAAATAATTCATGTAATACATAAATGAAGATAATATTTTTAATTTCTATGTCATTAAAAATATAATATCAATAACAGATTATATGAAAATATTATACATAAGAAAAAAATGTCAATTTTAATACACTTCACGTGAAACCCGTGGGACATGCAACAACACCAGGATGTTCCACCCAAATCTCATAGTGATACATTGGTAAACACTATTGATAATGGGAATTATTATAGACTATCTAATGGAAGTCACATGTTCCCCCATGTTCGTGCCAACATGGTGTTACGAAGCCCTATTGGATTCATTTATATGTCTTGTGATACCCCTCAATGTTATCACATATCCCATATAGTGGATCCATTCTATGTTAGTATCCTATCTAGTTAGTACACATTGTGTTTTAGTTTTCTCAGGTGACCCCTTTCAGGCATGAAAACTAGGTCTTTCACATCCCTCCAGAATTTTCATCCATGAAATGAGACACCCACAAAGATATGTACCATTTACTCTTGCGATTCCCTGCCTTTTTGACTGTCACATATCATGATGAATCTTGGGAATTTCATATGGATCATGAAACACCCTATAAACAAGCTAGTTGAGATCATGCAATTTATTTCAGGGCTAATGTGTCAGGTCTTGTGATGTTCTACATGTAGTTTAGGCTTGATCATTTGAAATCCATTAGATGTTCCATCTAGATTATGTGATGTACCCTGGACAAGAAACTTGTATAATTTTAATTTACTATGAAATGTGTCATTGATATTCTTCAAAATATCTAGTATAAAATCAAAGAATAATGAGTGGATAACCACTACATGTCATGTATAAAATCAAGGTACATCAATAGGGAAATATAATTATCTATTCCCCAATGAATGAAACTATGATGAATTTGATTCATACTATGACAAAGTTATATAGGATTCCTCCCTAAATTTAAATCTCTATATTAATACTCTAAAGGGTAATATTAGATTAGAATCTATAAATCAACATGTAATGGAATCAAATATTTAACATTCCTTATTTATAAAAATGACCATGGAGAACATTGGAATAGGGAATTTCAATAATCATACCATTCATTCATTGGGTTAATAATATATATTCCTCCAAATAAAGAAATATTTCTTGGGCCCAGTGCAATGGATTTGACTAAATTATGATAAATATGATTTGTACAAAAACCAGGAAACATAATATTCCTTTTTATGGCCTGGGAAAACAGATCAATCCACCTTGGTGTATGGCCCCACTTTTCTCTAAAATATCAACCATTAAGACCTAATAATTGGCATGGTATGATCATTCTACCTCATACATTAGCTGACATAGAAACAAAATTAATGATGATAACTTTGATTCTCACCATAATTGTGATATGTACGATGTATCCCTGGGACTCGAGCTTCAATAACTTGTGCATTACATTATTCTTATATGCACATCCCATATGAAATTAAATAAAACTTTTTTATTAAACTGCATGGATTTTGATTCCCCCTATATACAGGATATGTTGGACTCCTTAGAATGGATAAATCCCATTCTCTGAATTTTAACCAACTACAAACATAGTAGTATAATCCAATGAATCTAATTATATGGAATCTATACATAATATGATACCCATTATTAGATACATATGAAGAAACTCAGATACACAAAAATTAATTCATTACTGAGATCCTTGGATTTTGTAAATAAAAGACTTCATCTGTAATAAATTGTTGGGTAACCAGTCATATATTAGGATTATGAATATACCCATAAACATATATCAATATTTTAATATAGTCTTAGAGTATGATACAATTCCCCAAAAAAGTGTGATGAGCTGGACCTCCCATCATATTGACCAATATGAGTCCCTAAGTGTCATAATTTCTGAAAACCCAACTGACCACACACCTTTTGAATGAAATTCATTTCCCAGTTTTGTTGAGGAACCTATATTAGCATCCATTAAGAATGTAAATGGTAACCCAATGTTATCTTTTGTGAATGAATTGAACCTGTCTCAAGAAATCATGATATTGAGCTAAACCCACCTCAATGGGGTTTAAAGGTCATATATTCATCAATAAAACAAAAATGGTCACCCTTTTATGAACCTATCAAATAAAAATTATTAGGTTATTATCTGAGGATAGATTTTTTACACAAAATACTCAAATAAATTTGTGAACAAGACATGAATAAACTAAATAATAGATTGATCATTTATTCATATGATAGTTAACTTTTTATAATATTCTATATAGAAAACGATGATAATATTGACATGAATCTTGCAAAATATCCTCTGTAAATGGGGTTTCCATAAATCGTAACATTCTCCCATTGATAATTCAAGGAGATTAAAATGGTTAGATTGTGAATAAATTAAATATTATGTAAACCATTCATACATGATTGAGAAAATCATTCCTATATATTACACTAATTGATGAACTTGTTCATTATTGTATTTAGGATGATAGATACTTCTCTCATCCACATCATCTCAATCTAAAGGAATTCATCATTATTTGATAAACATTATGTTAAAAAACATATGGATGAAATCCCTATGGGTCACTATTTGATCTCACCTACACGACAAATCCAATGAAAGGGCGGAAATAAAATGATCCTTCTATAACAATAATTTGGTACAATTAAAATACTTGAATCTTCTTCTGATGGTATCCAATAATGGAAATTGGTGACTCAACATCACCCCTTGATATTTTTAGCTGAGCTAGTTTCCCCTATCCCCACGACCAAAATCTTTTAGAGATTATCCCCAAAGCGTGGAATCTTCCACCTTAGGTTTTATATAGAGGTTTTCCATAGAATCAAATACGGATCCAATCATGTCAAGGGGTCACTAATGATAGACCTTGTTATCCAATATTTCTAACACTATCCCACATATACCAATAAGTTTCCTGGTGAGTATACTAACGAACGCCTTGTCGCATCCTACACCCATTCATAGATATCATGGAAGATATATCGGTCAAGGAAGATGTTAGATAACTAGGAGAGGGATCATATCCCCACTCACATAGATGAAGTCTACTGACATATTCAATTAGGGCCTAATGAGCAGTCTCACATCTCGACTCACTTATATAATGTATGTGGGAATATTCCCAGAGCATACATGAGGGGTCGAATATCCAAACAATCGGGTATGATGTCCATCAACATATTCAATTGGAATAAGGATAACAATAGTGGGCGATCATCCCTATATTAATCAATGACATATTAAAATATAAAATATAGTTGAAAAATGTGTAGGTGTATAAAATTTCACACACAATAATGAAATTACAATACATATTGGAATAAAATGAAGAACTCCACATGAATATTCCAACAGTATTATAGAAAAAAGGACATGGAGATATTCATATCCTTATATCTAGAGCGGATCAAAACTCTTATAATTTTGAACATGCGGTTATAATAGAGAAAGTGAAAATTATTTCAACTTTATTAGATGATTATCATTATATTCATATAAAGGAAGAGGCATCTCCTCAAGAAAATATCCTCATTCCAACCGTGGCTCACTAGGTGAGAGAAAAACATGGGCCAGGTATGGGGAACGTGTCAGTCAATGAAGATTGGCGGGATATTCTAATGGACTAAGATTGGGCTCATCTTACTATTCTAGTTGGGGCTCATGAACTGATAGGGGAACATGCAATGGGACCAAATTATATTTCTTTTGAAAAATGAGAGTAACATACTCTAGAGCTCCCTAATTGGGCATATATAACCGTTGTGGTAAGGATTGTCCATGCGAGAATGTAATAAGGCTCAAGACTTTCTCAACTTCATGATAATGAATCAGGCTATAATTTCCAGAAGCTTATGAAATCCATGAAAATATTATTTTACATCTGATGATGAATGACTACACAATCATACTTCAATGTAAATTTAATAGGATTTTCACAAACCATATACAATTATATGGATTTTTTGTTATATTTAGGCAGAGTAATGAATATTCAATCTTAGAACATATTCATGTTCCAACTAGGGATCATAAGGTGAGAGTATAATAATCATCCTGGTAGGCTATTATTCATTTATAAGAAGTCTATCTACATTTTATAAAGGATCATGATCAAGCTCACACAATATCATTGAATGAGTCTCTCCATGTCAGAATGGAACTTTACATAATATATTCTCATATTCCTATCAAAAATAGGGAAGCTTATTTGAATATTCCAATATATTATCATGATTGGGATCATAATACAACAACAATGAATGATTATAAGAAATAACTAGATACCATCACACCACAAGATCATATTCCACACAATTCCAAGAAGTAGTTCAGAATGTTCTGACTACAATATAGATCATGAACTATATTCCCAATATACTAAAAGAATGTTTCTTTACGGTTATTTTAGACACATTATCAACACCCCATTGTTCTTAAAATTATTCAAGTAAATCATATGACATTCATTACAACAATAGTCCTTCTCATGATTATTTGTAGATGGATCATAGGGATACTACTCCTGACATCCTTCATGTTCCACATCCCAACTATGATATCTCCCACGGAAAATAAAATCATTCACTTTCCCAAAAACAATTTTATAGAGAGGATTACAAAATAAATATCATGTTAGATAGCAAGGTTCCTTATATAACAAGGTTAAACCACATATAGATCCCATATGAGCATGAAAAGGAAATCATGCATTATCTATCAAAAAAATCTATGGGATACTCATTAGTGACTGAAGGATTGAAATATCCTCTCAATATAATATAATAACCACTTGAAACTCATTAATACAATTTATTGTCACCAGGATATAAAGTACTTTTCTGTAACATAAATCTTAGGAGAGGAAGATCATAGCAAATCCCAATGTAGTTTATGTCACCACACTATGAGAACACTCCAATAAATGATTTCATGAGAATTTATACATGATAATATTAGAGGAGGTTAAAAATATAGAGCATTTCACTCCATTATTCCAATGGGATAGAAGAAACCATTAAATAAGGCATCCAATTATTTCATTTCCTCCGGTGAAATTTGGGGACCAGTAAATGTTCGATCCAGTTCTTCACTATAGAAGAATTTCTCCACATCAATGATTTCTATACATTACGAACAAAGGGAGAGGATATACAAAAATTATTGAAACTAGGCCCATAATGAAAGGATATGCATTTCAAACATGGATTTCAAGGATTAAATCAAGTCAATGTCATCTTATAGATACTTTCTCCCATCCAAGGCTGTAATTCTACCCATCTCCTAACTATGAGAAATTAAACATTATAAAATGGGTCATAGTTACAACATCAATATTAGCGATCTAGTAGTGTATCCATCTCTCCCGACTAAGTGAATATCTACCACCACCACTACCTATTGGCTCCTAAATTCATGGGAGGTTTCAGTACATAATGATGGATACTAGAAACAGACCCAATCTCACTGTGATGGGGGAATTTATATCTCAATCACAATAACCGAGTCCATCATCCACTCAAAGAGATCGATGTAAAATGAACAAATGTTCCATATTAACCACATCCCTCTAGGATGGGGGAATTTATATCTCAATTTCCATCCAATGAATCATTAATCCCTTGGATGGAGTCATTGGATCTTTATCAAAAGGATCAATTAATACAATGGAGACCCTGAAAAACCGCTCGTCAATAGTGGTCAGTGTATTTTCATATTCAACCCCAAGGATAGAATCAATATTCTATAGGTTGGGATTTTAAATATCAATAGTCGCTTTACCATCTCTTCCTCTATTGGAAATACAAACCTCTTCATTTTGTGGCCCATTCAATAAACATGATAATAAACTCCCACATGATCACTATTCATAGAAAAAGATGAGATAAATTTAAAGTGGAGAGAGTCATACCCCATAGGTGTCACAAGCTAAAATGGCCCAATATGGAAAAGGGTTTGAATAACGAATATGTGATAAAAGATCATCATTAGTATGGTGTATCTAATGTTCTAGTATAAAAACCATTTCATGACATGACATTATATGTTTCTTCACCTTCAAAAAAATAATATTGTGGATAAATGATTAAATATTGGGGGATGCAAATGGAAGACATACCTTTTGAAGAGGGTGGTCTGAATTCACAAATCAAAGATTCGACCACCCAGAACAATAGGTGTTTCAAAAAATCAGGACCACTAAATATCATGTTTCCACCTCTATGGTGGATCAGTACTATTGAAAAAAGGAATGGTATAGATAAATTATAATCAACTCCCTAATGAATTGATATTACTTCAATGGATGATCAATTGCCAAAAAATTAGAATTAAAAATTAAATATCCTGAAATGTAACTTGGAAATACTCTGGGGAAATATTCCCATGGGGTTTCACTATCAGGTGGTGGAAAATAACCCTCCTCCCACACATCATTAAAATATTAATCCACTTGTGAGAGTGGCATCAACTCATCAGATGAAGTCCGTATCATAGAAGACGATCAACTTAATTGAGGATATTGAAAATGAATGTTGTTATATTTGTTGTGGGGAAGTCATATCCAACACTAGGGTTGTCATTTAGTCTTCAAAAGAACCGATATTCCATAGGGGATGAAACTAGGGCTACCTCACTAAAAAATTACTACTCTATATTGATGGAAAAGAATCAAATAGATGCATCTCATGATTTTATTAATTCCACAAATTCGATGTTTACATGAATGGAAATAATATAAGTGTGAAGGGAAACTATGAATTATTATAGGATTCCATTTCTTGAGTTTATGGATGAAAAATTTCATACACGCAATTTATGCAATCCTACATTCTCAACTTATGACAGTGTTGGAGACCCTGAACTACATCTAAAACATTTCATATCCTGATGTGGGTTAATGATGGTCCCTCTAATAACCCAGAGGAAACAATAAGATGTTTTTTAATGATTATAAGAAGTACATCTACTAATGGTACATTAGTCCTTGAGTAGGATCTATGGTACGCTGAGAAGGCCTTTATCATCATTTCGTATATCATTTCTTCACCATGCGATGTAAAATGATATATTTTGACCTAAAAGTCATCATGCCATGTAACAATGAGAGAGTGTCCAACTTCATATCCTGGAGGAATGGTTTAACTTATTCAATAAACATCCCTCTCTCTTATTAGTAACAGTAGGAACTATGTGCCGAAAATATCAAGTATGAGTTGTATATTCCATTGATCCTAAAAAATTACCTAGTTGGGTTCTATTATTTCCTAGAAATGGAAAAAACATTTAAATATGACGTTCAACAATCTCTATCAAAATCTTGAGTGATTACTATAACACAGCATTAAATGATAGAAAAATACAATGTTTTTGTTTTCATATTAAAGCCAAAAGAAGTGTCCATCCAAGATCCTATATAGGACCCAAACCACCTAGAATGCTATTTTCGCTGAAAAAACTAATGAATCACCCTCAACTAGAAGCATTGAGAAATTACGGTTAACCATGAGATGAGTAATGGATGAATAATTCTTATTAATTTTGAAATGAACATTTACCTGATTATTTGTTGGCATCCATAGATAATTACCTACTCAAGCTACCATATCTAAAGAAACATTAGGCGGTCAACCTTATTTATTGTCCCAACAACTATCATTGCCATTTAAGGTTGGGTAATAGTATACATCACTACATTGTCATAAAGGATGTCATTCATTGGATGATTGAATTTGGATAGGTGGTTTTAGATAAGTCCTCAATGAATTTGGCCAACACAAACATTTTCTAGTCATAAAAATATGATGGTTGGTAGAAATATTTTTTTCAGTAATGAGTGGATGAAAACAAATTTTATAACTAGAAAAATAGTTGATTGAGTCCATGACACCCAAATATAACAACTTTACATACCATTAATATCTCCACCACCTAAGGAGATAACATAATATCTTCTTCCAAAAGTTTATCCTGACCAAAAAATGTAGGAGTAATCAAAATTGGAGGAGTCTTATTCTTCTCCAATGCAAGCTATGACTCATGTAGATTTATTAGAGGCAACATCCAACGAATTTGAACTACCCCACCAAATACGAACCTCATCCATTGGAGAACAAATGTTTGGTTTTATAAATGCGTTATATTTGGAAGACCATTATTCAATATGGAATATTCCACATAATATGTGTATCTAACACATAAATGGGGAACACGAGCCACATGCACATGAATCGTGGATATAAGGCATAAAACGTTCTATAAAAGACCTAATATTTTTGTAAAATACCATTGGAAAAAAATATGTATATGGAGCCCATGGGAAATCACTCTCTATGGATCATTAGAGGTGTGGTGGTGTCTAAGAACCCTCCATACGTTTTCCAGGCAATGTTTTCATGTATGACATCATAAAAGAGGTTTGATAATCTGATCATCAAAAACAATGGGGAAGGTCAACACAACCCACACCACCCACATCATATACACCCATGACCTCTTCATAAGTATCATGATATTACACCTTAAATGGACCAACTCCTAATCACCATTATTAGGATAATGACCTCATCAGTAGGTGTTGAAATATTGAAAAAATTCATGATATTCTGAAGTATTTTCTAATATTCACTACCCTGCTTCAAATCCATGATATTCTCAAGAATAAAAAAGATATCCTAGAAAAAATCAATAAACTCCTTAGAGGATATAAGAATTTGATAAATAATTAATTTCCACTATGTCTTATACATTGGATTAAATTAAATAAAAATTCCATCACTCCATATCATTCACTAACCAAGGCTTGGAAAAGTTCATTCAATGGCACATCAAGCATGTGTGTGTCTCTGGATGAATGAACAATTTTTTCATCCAGTGGGATCTGATTGAAAATGATACCAACATCATCCAAATACCAATTTTAACCCTCTCACACATGGGATAAAGGTAAATAGATATATATTCCCCAAATATGAGTATTTAATGGTTCAATAAGCATGATCAATGACATCTTGAGAAGAAAAAATTTGAAACTCTAATTTGGGAGCTCACATATTACACTAATTTTATTATTATCCAACAAGACCCAACATAAACCTTCATTCTTGGATGCCCTATCTACATACTCACCTGGATTACTTTTAAAATTCTATCACTGTTTGAAATATCCCTTCCAGGGAATGATCATCATTCTATATGGTTATAATTCCCCTTAAAAATACCAAGGGTCGGATATATTGAAGATTATATAAATATTAGGGAACATAATAAGAAATGGGGGGATGATGATGAAAAATGTTAAAGGAATCTGGTTGTTGTGGTTGTTCTTTGTAGATCATCCAATGGAAGGTGTTATGGATGTTTAGTTGAATGAATTTATTCAAGATGGAATAATGAAACCATTTTATTATATTTTATGATTCCAAGTAATTTTTTATTTACCCTCTTCCTGGTAATGGTTTGCTTCCTCTTTCATTGAATCCATGAAAGCTTGTTGTGTGAGGCGTCTTGATGAATTGTTTAGGGAAAAGATCCCAATTGGTATGTTCTTTGTTTCCTAATTATTGTGTTGTGGTGTGATAATGGTATATCTAAGGATGGAAAGATGTTGTGGTATATGAGGGAAGGTCGGTCCAGTGGTTCTGTAATTAGATGACTCTTAGAGTGGAAAGATTCATCGATTTATACATATGGGTGTTGGAGAGGACATTATGGATGATTGAATGGGTTAAAGATGGGCATACATGTTAGTATGAATGTTGTTGTTTTTGAACATGTTATTTGTTATCCATATTACCTTCCCCATTACTTGACAATGATAGTCTTTCTTACACTGCTTCAAAAAGATGTGACAATGTGTGGGGTATTCCCCGTGATTTATGTATTTAGATTCTTATGGTTGGATTGTTTTACACATCTATTATAGGTGTCAAAGACTCGATGGGTAGTTCATATACACACCATGATGATCCCCTTGGGTTTGGTAGATGTGAATGTATTCATAGAATACCTTGAAGTATGGAGAAGTGGTAATTATGTTAATTTTTTTTAATAAATCATGTCGAACGCATGAGGTTAGAGCTTGTTGGGATGTAATGACGAGGCTATATTTCTAAGGAACAGTGGACATTATTTAGTTATGCCTAGAGGGAATTGAACATTGTTGTGATGCTAATGTAATGGAACATGGAAATGTAAATGTTTTTTAAATTTTCATGAATTAATTTTCATAAAGGTGAAATGATTAATAATGGATGAGGTAATATAATAAATCTATTTAAATCGTTGTTTTCTTATAGGATATATATTCTTTGTAATGATAGCTAGGAGTCTGAGAGGAATCAGTTATATTTGAGTATGAGAATACGGTTTTTCATCACTATGGGCTTCATCTTTATTATATCATGTAATTTTTCGTATTTATTTTCCACCACACACATTCAGTTAGGCTAATAGTCACTCCATGATTTCTAAAACAAGAGAGTGTTTTCTCCAACATCCGGGTGGGTGGATGGGTGGAGACTTCCCAATTTGGCCATACTCTATTCTCATGGTAGTTAATTGCTATGGTATGCATGGCTGTTAGTTTTACCAATATATCCCTATAGAGAGATGTAAGGGATTTTTTTTAATTTCACACAAATATATTACCGAAATAGTTTATATTAATAATATATAGGTATAACTTCTATTTTCTATTATGTATTTATGATCCTTACATGGTTTATGGGTTGTAATGGATTAAATAATAAATCATGAGTTATTTGGGTAGTGGTGGATCCCAAAGACTACCTGGTAACTTCTGGTTATGTGATTGGTGTAGTCCATCACCCAGGTGGCATTAAGAAAAATTTTGAGTTTCAAGAGGTGTATATTTTAGTGTTAGACCCGATGTCAATAGGCTAACCTTTTTGGAGAGAGATGATCAAGATGTGAATCATTGGGTGAATGTGGAAAACTAGTGGGGAAGTGGTTGCAGGGTACCTCAAAATTTATTTTTATATTAAATAACTTTGTCTTATATTCTTGGGGAGAGTATCCGTGGTGAGGTTGAAAACATTGTATACCTATTTAGTGGTGGAGTTCATTTCACTTGTTGTTCACTGCGATTTAGAATGATATCTTTATTTTTTTCATTAGAGTCTCCAGGGATATTCCTACTAATTATACTATTATACAAACCCTATGTTATATAAATAATTTTTATATTATTTAGAAAATGTTTTATATAAATATTTTTAATACAGGATACAGTTTTTTCTCTAGATGTATGGGATTTGGGGTCATCGATATTTTACATTCTATTGGTACTTGTAGTTTCCCAATTCAGTTGTAGTAGTTTTTTATTACAATACATATATATATACATCGATTTCATTTTATAATGATTTCTATAGAGTTTTTAGTTGTTGTATATTGTATCCCTCTCCTTTAAATGTTGTCTCTTATAGGTTAATGATTCACATTTGAGTGTATATTATACCCTTGGTTCTAGTTTCCAACCTAGGGAATATTGGATGTGGGACATGGTGGTCATAATATCTCTTCTCGCATATCTCTCCATGTAGGGGTATACATTGGGTAGGGGGTCATGATATCATGGTATTAGAAGTCTAGTTGATGGATATAATGGAGTTTTGAGTTAGGAACAAGTATGGTTTCAAGGGTTGGTATGGTGAAGAACCCAGTCATGCTTAGAAAGTGTGGAAAACAATAGAGACCCCATGAGACACATGTTTTTTACCATATGATCTGATTCAGAAGCCATGATTTTTACAATGTCTAATAACGAGATGATATTGGTTGTGGGGTAAAAATTTTGGGAAGGATAATACATTATTATTATTTTTTATAGTGTTTGAATGGGTTGACCTTGGGTTAGTTAGAAATAAAATAAATAAAAGTTAACAATTAATTATTATTAAAGTCCTCCATTTTCTAGGTCCACGATCAATAAATATTTGTTTTTTGTAGTTATTTTTCCAGGTTTACATTATCATTACGTTCGAACAGAATATGTACAAAATGATTCCCCAGTAGATCATCATGGATTAGAAGTTTGCGACAATGAATCTTGTAGCAGGACACTCTAAGAGTTTCAGCACCAAAGTCTATAGAAGTATGGCTTCTCCTTTTCAAATGATGTAAACAAATACTTGTTGGGGAAGGTTGAGATTTATTTCATTTCCATATTTTCATAGAAGGAGAACTATGTTTCATTGGTTGTGATGATGTTCTATGGGGATTTGTGGTCGTGGAGGTTCTTGTTCATATAGGATCACATGGAGTCGATAGTCTCATGGGAGGACTTCCAAGTCATTTTCAGTGTCAGGTTTCATTCTTTGACCGTGAAGGTGGCCAGTCACCATGAGAATATTGACCTTCAATAGGATATATCCGGGGTGTGATAGTTTTTAATCCATTTTAGAAACCATTTGGGATATGTATCAGACCTATTTCTATATTAGGATTTGTGGGTGACAAATTTCATGGGGGATTTTCATCTAGAGATCCAGCACCATGTCACAGAGTTTATGTTGAAGATGTATCATGAAGAGATGGTGATAGACTATTTCATTGAGTTTGTTATTCAAAACTGGATCATAAATATGGGAAAGTCATCAGGATTTTTCATGAAGAAATATTGTAGCATGAGATCTTGTTTATCTAGGTAGAAGAAGTTCTTGTTTGGAAAAGGGTAGTTCAAATCCCACAGTGCCTCATTTGTCCAGGGGATGTGGATCTCAGGTCTATGCCAGTCATCATGTGATTGTTTTTTATTATAGAGGTCGAGTTCGTCATTAGAGAGAGTTCTAGACCATTCTTATTGATCAGCATGTACTAGGTGGTCTACTTCAGGTTCCTTCATTGGGGTTGTTCTAGTTGAGGCAGTAGTAGTAGGTTGCACCAGTGTAGGATTAGCCGAGAGCAGATGGGACAAGTAGAGGAAAACCATAGAATTCTCTGCTTCCTTAGTGATCAATGTGTGTTCATGGTGATAGTCTCCAATAGAGATAGTGAGGTAATGGAGTATGTCAATGTCATCTTCATGCGATATTGTTTCAACCACCATTGAATCCATGTACTGTTTTAGGTAACATTTTCATATTTTATACATTTTTTCCATTTTTTTATTTAGGAGAGACTCAATCCATCATATCACCTACCCTTGTTCTTGCCTCAGAACATGAATTAGAGAGGCTTCCAGTTCCCTTGTTGTAAACTATGCTAGTTGGACGTCAAGCTGTATTATTTCATGTATATAGAGACTAAGAGATATTGATGGGGAATCACCAAAATTGGGTAAATTTCATATGTTTACTAATAAAACAATATTTTTTCACCCATAAAGAGGATTTTTTTATTCTGAGAAGGATATCATGATTTTCTTCCAAAGGCAGGTGATGTTTTCCTATGCATATGGTTATCCAGAAGTGATTATTCGTGAGAGAGACAATCATATGGGTTAAAAGCATGTTCTATATTTTTCATCAAAGGTTGTTGAGCTGAGGTAGATTTTCACAGACGTTCAACAATCAGTGTTTCCCGGGGTGGTGGAACTGTAACCTTGTTTCTTTATAAAATATGTTGTTATGTTACCCCCACAACGAGAGATTAAGTTAAGGATTGATTCAGTGGTTCACATGTATTCTATCATGATGACCCCATATTGGATGGTACCTTTTGAGTTTCAATAGATATTTATAATGTTTGGTGGTATATTTCAGTGTGGTTTGATTCAGTAGAGTGTGTCACTGTGGGGTGTACTGATTATTTGCGTGAATATGGTGGATGACAGATTGAGATTGAATTTCCATTATCATCGTTTGAACAATTTGATGGTGAAGAACTGCTATATTTTTAAGTGGATTAATTAATTGTTCTGTGTAACAAATGGTGAATTTTGGTTCTCAAAAATCAACTTCTGGATAGAATATAATTAGATTCATGTAAAGGATTAGGATATATCGAAGAGTGCTTTCCTTTTCCATCAAGGGAATTAGGGATTCATTGTGAAGTAATTTCATGTGATAAATTCTCTAGCTGTGTTCATGGTGTTGATTAAAGCTGTGTTCCTTGAGTTCCTAGATATGTTCGTGGTGGTCTTCATTGATGACAACATTGTGTAAACCACATTTGTGGAGTATTATATAGAACATCTACCTTCAATTTTAAGAGTCATTCAGTAACAACATCTATTTTATATATTTTTGAGGTATTAGTTTTGGGCATGAAAATTCAATTTCCTGGGGAATTTTGTATCCCAATAGGGAGTATCTATAGATCCATCATAGATATAAGCCGTTTTTTCTTGGAAATCCCCCAATAATGTGGATGTTCTGTGAAGATTACTAGGACTTTCATGCTGTTACTTGAGGGTTTTTTTATTTTACTCCGGAAAAAAACCCCTTTGAAAACAATAACCATAATGGTTTAGGTATTTATATGGACTGATGAGTGTTATAAAGCTATTGAGTATTTGAATGAGATGTTTTGCAGTGCTCTAGTTCATTTTCTACCGAAAGACGGAGTGATGTTTGAGGTTTTCTATGATGATTTGTGTATGGTGTTATGTTGTGCTTTGATGTATTAGAGATCATTCACTACTTATTTATCCTAGTAGTTACGTACCCATAAATTTAATTATTCGAATCATGATATTCAATTTGTGGTATTTTTTTATTGAATTTTTCGATTTATTACCACAATGGTGATATTTTTGTGGTCTTAACCGATTATAAGAGCCTGAGATATTCTTTCTCTCAGTGTGGAATGATCTTAAGAATGTGTTGGTGGATGATGTTCAAACAAGACTACAACTTCAAAACCATATATAAATCATTAAAGAGGGATGTTTTAGCTGAAACGCTATAATGAATGTCGTATAGTGATGTAGTGTGTGAATCTTTTGATTCCTAAAAAGTGTTGGAAGAAATTTCAGCATCACATATCGATATGGGAGATGTTGGGGGAATATGTTGTCTTTTTCAGATGAGGGTGAATTCATATCATTTCAATAAGTTGGAATAATATGAGTTGGGGGATCTTGAAAAGGGGGTTTGGAGAGACCGTGTTGTTTTTTCTGAGTCCCCTGATGGATGGTTTACGGATAAAGAAAATCATGTATTGTTTTAGATAAGGACTTATGTTCCATTCTTTAAGTGTGAAATGGGTTGTGTAGTGTTACATAGTTATCCCTTAGTCGTACGTCTCAGTGTTCCAAAGAACTTTTAGGAATTGAGGAGTCAGTCTTGGTGGACATGGTAGAAGTGTGGAGGTATAGATTTTGTGTCTTGATATTTGTCTTCTAGATGTTGAAGACTTAGCACTATGTTCCCTATGGTTTGATCAAGCAATTATATGTTCCTTAATAGATGTTGTAGAACATATCATTGGAAATTTATACATATTTACCTCAATTATAAAGACTGTTTGATGATATATAGGTAGTTTGGGATCATTTGATGATATTACCCCACATTATAGTTAATAAAGAGCCTAACCCAGTGAGGTTTTTTTCAACACAATATTTGGACGAGGTGGTGAAACACCATAGAGTCCCAAGGATAAACATTTCCTATCGAGATGCACATTTTATATATCGGGTTCTATGAAGAATGCAACATTATTTTGGTTTTATGAAATTCCCTATCACTCTTTTAATCCATAGATGGACGGTCAGATAGAGAGGAAAATATGGACTCTCGAAGTATTGGTGATGTCATGTGTCTTGGATTTCATAGGATAGTGTATGAGGAACATAACCTTATAAGAGTTCACATACAATTTTTTTCACTCATCCATTTTACTAGTTCTTTTTTCCTCCCTATATTTCCGACCATTAAATTCTCAGTTATGATGGTCTTGGGTCAGAGAGTATGAAATTATCAGGACGGAACCAACAAAAAACATGGAAGAGATGGTTCATGTGATTTGTGAGAGGATGATGGGAGACTAGGTTCATCAAAAATCATATTCTAATCATAGGATGAGACATCTGGGGATTGATGTTGGGGATCATGAGGTTTTGTTGGTGAATTCTCATCATTGGCATCGAAGGGTTGGTCATGGTAGTAGGCATTCTCCCTGATATTTAGTACTTTTTAGGTGTTGGCTAGTGTTGAAGAAATGATGTATTGGGTAGCAAATCCCCCATACATAATAAGGATACAATATTTTTCACATCGTATAGATCCTTATTTTTCTTCATGATGATATCAATGACATCAATTGGGGAGAGATCAATGTTGATAGTGATGTGACCTTTGAGGAGCAACATGTAGAGATCAATGACCACAAGGATAAGGTGTTTAATGGGGTTTCTATTCCCATGGGGTTGGATCTTCCTAGGATGAAATGTCAAGGTTAAAAATATTTGGAATTGTGGACTTGGTATGGTTATTCCTAGAGGGAAATGAACATTAGGGAGATTCTAATGAAATGTAATGTGGAAATATTAATTGTAAATTAATGGTTAAAGAATTAATTAAGGTAGAGTGAAACTAATTTACAGAGATGATATATGTTAATAAATCTCTTTAAATGGGTTTTTAATTATATAATATCTAGAATGAGGAGTGGAAGTTGGGATTATGAGAGATGATAGCTATTTTTGAGTCTATAACTAGGGTTTTCCCTGATTGTGGATGTGAGCTATAAAATATCTTATACATTTGTGTTTCTATATGTTTCCCCACCCTATCGGTTATGGGTACTAACAAACTTAGAATTTTGATCCCTAGGGGGTGTTTCCCCAACATATTGGTGGTAGGATGGATGGCCTACTTCCCCCACTGGCCTCACTATATTCTATTGGTATTTACTTTTGATTGTATGGTCATCGGTTAGTTTTCCCCATTAATGTGTGTAGAGAGATATAATAGAATCTATTTTTCCGTAGACATATATTATGGATATAGTTTCATATAAGACATTATATTTGTAATGTTTATAGGATATGATGGTTTGGGGATCATTACTCCGTGTATGGGAAGTAATGTCTTAATGTATAATATGTGATGTATGATAAAAAATATGCATGTTGTGGTGGCTCTGGAAAAAAATCTGTATACATTTTGATGTGTGGTTGGTGTTGTTCATTTCCTACCATTCTTCATGAAAAAACATTGTATTTCATTAGTTTCATGTTGTGGTGCTCACCCAGGTGTCTTCGAGAAATCAATTTATGATAGAGATGCTCAAGATATGCGACATTGGGGAAAAGCGTAAATTAAGAGGATAAATGGTAGAAGGATACCTTGAAATTCATTATTATAATATATACTATTTGATGTTATACATGATGATGATATCCATGTGAGTTTGGGAATATAATATACTTGTTATGGTCATGAGTAATTTTTACTTGTTTTTCACCATGATTTTGGACAATATCATTACATTTGAACAAGAGGATATAGTGAGGTTCCAATATAGTATACTATTACACTCATACTATGATATTTAAACTACTTTTAAGTCACTTAGATCAGATAAGAGACTATATTAGTTACTACTATCTAGGGCGTTTTGTATGAGCTATTCGGGCATCATGGTAACTACTGGTTTATATTCTATTAGTCCTTGCAGTTATCCAATTCTGTTAAAGTAATTTTTCAAGAAATGAAATATGCATACATGAAATTCATTTTTTTACTTTAGTATCAATAGGATTTTTATTGGGTCTGTGTCATCTCTCTCTACCCCATATGTTCTCATAGATGGTAATGCCTTCAATTTTGGAGTTTGACATACTGTCAGTGCCAGTCGCCAATAAAGGGCCAAAGGGAGGTGTGAGTCGGTGGTAATTATCTATTTTCTCACATTACATGCCTAGAAGGGATACACATGTGGAGAGGGGTCTATTACTGGGGGTATAATGTCCCACCCGATCAATCACTGACTAGATATTCTAGTCTACAATCTCCAGCATAAAGGGAGGTGTGATTATTTCCATAGGGCTCTCATTTTTTGTCCCTAAAAAGCAAACTTCGCACGGGACACATCATTTGTGTTTATTAATCCGTCAAAATATATTATTATTTTTCAGATTCATATAAAAAAATTATTAAAATGATATTAATTTATAACAAAACCATAAATTATATATTAATCATCATCATTGATTATTATTAAAATGTAGTGAAAAAAATCATAAAAAATTTTATGAGTTATGTACTTTAATTTCAAATTTATCATTAATTACATTTATTAAAAATATTAGATTGATTTATATTAAATTTTTAATTTAAATGACTATAAATTAATTATTATGTGTCATTTCATATTCAGTCCTAAATATTAGTTTCTATGTGTAAAAATGGACTTACAACATTATAGGTAAATTATGGGTTAAATAGGTTAACATTGTTCAAACTCATTAAAAACGTCAAAAATTTATTGATGAATAATGTTTGATGGAGTCTCAACCATATAAATTAAATAATTGATTGTAATAAATATTTATAATCATTTTAGATAAATAATGAAATTGAATTATTGTAATATAAATAGTTTATACAAAAAGCGCATTATTTCTAAATATAATTGTACACATCTACAATCCCTTTGACTTAATATTAATTTTTCTGTACATTTATAAACACATATAATATTAAAACACTATGAATATGACTAAAAAATATTATATTTATGGTCATATGATATAATCCAACAAAATAATTTCAGGGATTCCACCTAGAAGAACACATCGATGTCCACATGACTATAATTTTTCAAAACACCATTTCTATTATATTTTACGTATAAAATATTATAATTTCATCTTAAAATTTATGAAATTAAATTATTTAATGTAAATTTTATTCTGATATAGAATGTATCACCAAAATTCATTCTCTGTTTAAAATAATTAAAAATGAATACATAAATCACTCATATGTGAGGACTATAACCACCCCAGGGAAACAATATTCATTTTCCATAAATAAATAAAATTGAAGGTTGATAATTTAAATTTAATATATTATTATTATATTTATGTTTTTTTGGGTGATAAAATTTTATAAAATGTTAATACTTTTTTAAATATTAAGGAAAAATTCATTATCCATGTGTCTGAGAGGACTACCACCTCTATGGAGAGATGTGTTCAATTTTTCAGTACTGATTTTAAAGGAATCTATAATGATTATGATTAATGGATAAAAATGATTCTAAATTTATAATATTAGTTTTTTATGTAATTTTTTAATAATATCGAATAATGTAAATAATAATCAATTTTCATAGATTTGTCATTCTAAAACAACCATACAAATATGAAAACCATCTGTTCATTCATTATAATATACTAATTAAAATTATTTAATTCATAAAAATAATGAAATTTATCATATATAAAACAAATAAAAAGTAAATTAGATAACAATTATTGGATTTTTATGATGATACAAACAAACTAATTCACAATAATTCATTAAATTATTATATATTTATTTTTCAGATAGTTTCACCTCGAATTTATAAATGGATGTAAAATAATAGCATTGATTATCTTGGGAACATGAATAGAAATATTATGTGGAATAAATAATAAGATAGTAATTCATGTTTTTTATTGGATTTTTAATACTAAAATAAAACAATTTCACCAAAATACATCCTAACGTTGGATAAAAATAACTGAAACATACTCATCATTATGTTCTTATTCAATGATAGTAATAAAAACTCCCATAGAATGAAATTATTCCTTATATGTTAAAAAAACATTTCTTGACCCATGAGGATATAATATTTATTCTATTTTAATGAAGAATAAATACAGTCCTTGGTATACAAGAATTAAAAACAAATCAATATTAATCACACCCGAGTTTGAAAATAGATATTAACTAATTAATATACATGTATTGAAAAATTATAATTGAGTATTGTTATGGAAAATATTTAATAATAATTTTATTAACAATGTAATTTTTATTTTTATGTTCTTTATAACGTAACAAAGAGTACATTATTGAAAATAAAGATCAATGGTAATGTTTTTTTCATTATAACTATCCATTGAAGAATGTTTTTAAATAATACCATGAAAATTATATATATGGAGTAACTAATACATCAATATGTAGATACCTCAACCACATTATCATGGAGAAGGTTTCTTGCATTATTATATATGCATAAGATCCGAGGATTCATATACCAAAGAGGCTATTAGTTAGGAATTTTTTTAGAACCAGAAACATAGATTAATCCCATTTTACCTTAGGAATATATAATAAAACATATTAAAATACACAATCAAATTATCTATGTAACTGAAAAATCATTCAATGATTTCTTCGTCATATTTTGGTGAAATTAAACTAAATATGGGTGATCTAAAATCATCAATAACGGTTAAGTATAATTGAATATATAATAAATAAATGAATAATAATCACTTTTACAAAGTAAATAATGGATCTCACATTCCATTTAGATAACTAGATGTAAATACCTGAAAAATTCAAGGAACTTTTTTTCATAATTTTCTTGGTAATTTTACAAGAACGCAGTTTCTGATGGCACCTGATTCCGAGGCCCGGTGTGCCCAGATTCATTTTCCGAAGATTAACTCGGGTACGTTCAGTGAACGAACGAGTGGGTTTTTCTAACTTTTAAACTGGTGCTTAGAATCGGATTCCGAGGGCACCGTTGGAATCGAAGTGCTGATAATTCCTTAGAAACATCTTTTCCATAGTTGCATTTGCTCAGGTGTGGTTTTTAATTTTTGGGGTTAAGTTAAGAAATAAAATAAAAGTGGTGCAACCGATTTTTATTTTATTTTTCTTAACTTCTGTTAAGTGGGTGATGTGTGGCCCACAATATCCTACCCACTTAGTACGATATTTTTTGAGGTGGGACCCACACGATCCCCACCATTTCTATTATTCTTATGTAACACACCCACACCCCTATTAATGAATTCAAACTGTCTGTTTATTCTGGTTAAGAAACACCTCATTACTGTGGTGGTTTAAGCGTTGTATTTAATTCACTTAACTGTTTTGTTCATTTTTTAATTTTAAAATGCAGGGCCTGAGAAATAAAAATAAGACAACTCTTATTTTTTATTAGACTGGTGGTGTTGTGAGGGTAGGGATAATTCTCAAGCTTTTGAAGTTCTTCCTCCTCGACGAAGAATGAGAAAAATGTGAAGAACCCGAAGAACACGAAGAACGCGAAGAACGCGAAAAACGCCAGATCCTCGGAGTTCAACGACGCGACGTGATGTTCCTTCTTCCGCGACGATCCTTCCGCGACGCGACGATCCCCCCTTCCACGACGCCTTCTTCTTGTGACGTGCCTTTCTGCGACGGACCCTCGCTCGACAACGCTTGAGGTAGGGGTTTTATTCCATTAAATATTGTGATTTATACCAATTACGTATGTTTAAATAATTGTCTGAATACTTTTAAAACCGCTAACGCGGTGCGTGCGGACAAACGAACAAGTCTGAACCCATCGTCCCTTCGTTCTTGGTGTGCGGATCGGCGGGTGAAGATGAAACAGGCCACACAGGTGTTGTGAGGTCTTCGCAGGGAAGAACTGGTCCCGGGAGGGCCGTTGGCAAAGACAATAGGAAAATCTGACCACCGGAGCTCGTCCGGTGGTCCGGGGAGCAACCCGCCGGTGCGCCTCGCCGGCACGGCGGCAAGGGGCGGAGGCCGGCACCGGCCGGCCGCCAGGAGATGGTTGTGCCCGGCGCGCCACCGGGAAGAGCCTCCAAGGCTGAAACCATGGCGGTAGGCCGGCGGACCCACGACTGCGTGGGACCAGAGGAGGCGGGATGCGATAACCGGCCGCGTCCGTTGGAAAAAGGAGGCCCCCACGTGGGGTCGTGGTTCGTCCAGGGGGCGGTTTCCCCCCTTTTGCGCGACCGCTTGGCCAGCGCCAACACGCCGGGCCGAGCCGCCTGGCCGGACCACCATGCCAGGCCGCGCCTTGGCCAGGCCGGGCCGCGCCAGCCAGGCCGGACCCAGACCTGGTTCGGGTCGACCCGGTTCGGTCCGACCCTGAGGGTATGGGGCCGGGTCGGACCGGGCCCGAACCCCCTAATACCAAACCTCTTTTGGTCTGTTGATCATAACATGAGCTACGGGCCTCCGATCGACGCACCGTCAGTTGAGTAGTGATCCTTGTATCGAGACGGACTTTTCGGTATATTACACTTGAAGGTTCGGAGGACATTGGGTTCGGCCGGGTTGGTTCATACACGAAACCAACCGGGCCCTCAGAGCGGAAATACTTATAACATGAGCTCCGGACGTCTGATTGACTTATCCTCGACTTTGATGGATTACTCATAGTGAGACAGACCATTTGTCTTACTCCGCTTAAGGTTTGGATGTAGTTGGAGTACGGTCGGGTTGGTTTTGACTTAAAAAGCAACCGGTCCCCTGAGAGGAAAAAACCATTAACTCTCAGACTGGGCATCCGAATGACGCGTCGTCTATGACGTTGAGTTCCTATTGACGATAATGAACTTTTGGATACATCAACTCTGGACTATGTGTTAGTTGATGTATCAGCCCTTCGGCTCGTGGAGCGGACCCTCCCGAATGAGCTTGATGTGTACATGAACCCTAGAGCTGGCTGCGACTGCGATGATGATGATGAATATGCAGAAATCGTCCATGGATTCGACAGCGACGACTACAGCACTCATCAATCATACGTGGATCAGTGCCACCGATCTTGTGTGGGTCATGTCCTCTGTGGGTCAGCGCTCAGCGGTCCTGTGTGGGCCAGCGCCTACAGATCCTGTGTGGGTGCGATCATGTGTGGGTCATTGCGGGGGTTAGTTACCTATCGATCCAGTGTGGGTCAGATCCTGTGTGGGTCATTGCGGGGGTTAGTTACCTATCAAACCTAGGTGGGACAGATCCTTTGTGGGTCATTGCGGGGGTTAGTACCTATTGATCCATTGTGTGTTCGATGGCTTAGATGAATCAGTGGCTATATCTGATCATCTCTATCATCATACGAAGAAGTATACCTGTGTGAGATGAATAATATTTTGCTTTCCTATGTGGATTGTGTTGTGCTTTCCGGTGTGGATTACATTTTTCATTCCTGTGTGGACTGGGTTGCGATTTCCTGTGTGGACTGGGTTGTACTTGAGCTCGGATGCTAGAGCCGAACTGGAATAGATGACTCAATTATATGTATGGGAATAGACCTAAGTAGTGTCGGATGTTACTTCGTGATTGTATATTTCCTTTTTGGATTATCCTCGGTGGCTTCTGGGAGACCTTCAGGGGTCTCGGGGTACCTACTGAGTAACTTATACTCACCCTTGCATGGGATATGCCTACACTACATTGTGTTGGTTGCAGACGACGAACATCACTGATCGTGGTTGAGGCTTGCGGAGCAGGACGGTACCTGGAGGTGGACCACTGGGCGGGATGTACTCAGAGCGGACGGCTGGACCCGAGGGGCTGTGGAGGCTATCTGTTCTCACCCTTCTGGAGGGACTTCCAGTGTATGGCACGACGTTAATATCAGTTTTTGTTTTCCCTTTCCAGTTGTACTTTACATTCAGGTTGGGTTTGTATTCTGGCCCAGTTTCATTTCCGCACGTACTTTTGTACCCAGTTTTTTACTTTGTGTTTAATTCTACTGCTTGCTTGATCTGTGGTGTTTGTTTACTTTACAAATTCAATTCCTTCCATTTTTACTTGGGAATTACGCCTTGGTGATAGTCACAAGCCCATGGCCTATGGAAGGCGGGCTTGGGGTAGTCACAACATGGGCCCCGAGGACGGGTCATGACAAATATTTATCAGAGGAGTTTGGTTCTACCGCAGAACTGAGGACTCTAATCTTTTTCTATGTGAAGCAATAGTGTTAAGAGTATTTAGTGTGGTTATTTGTCCTGGGAGTTTAGTGTTGGTGCAGCGGCCAACATATCTGTACACCAGGACCCTGACTTCTGATTTCTGACATAATTCAGGAAAACATTGTTTCCATGTGTGTTACAAGTTTTCTTTGTGATTACATTGTGTCAGCTCATCATGTATATTGTTTGATCGTGGAGCACCTGTTTCTTTTCAGGATGACCCCATGACACAGCTAGCTACGGTTCCGAGAGTTGTGCTTGATGACATCCCACTGAGCGACGAGGCCTCGGTACATGGCCCTTTGACAGAAAAGGCACCGGCGGTACCGATACCCTCCGAGCCACTGATGCTACTAGCCCCAGCCGCTGACGATGCACGTCGCCTTAGTGCACTACACAAGTTTCAGCGCCAGCGACCACCCAGGTTCCATGGGGAGATGGACCCCTAGGCAGCCGAGGATTGGATGGAGGTAGTTTTATGGGTTTTTAGGTTAGTGAGGAAACCAGCAGACCTCATGGTGATCCTCACAGCGAGTCTCCTGCACGCAGCAGCATGATGATGGTAGAGATTGATGTCCCAAGTGCACGATGAGGCATCTCTACTTTTGATGGACATTGAGAGCCTCTTCCGCTCAGAGTTCGTCCCAACCACACTCCTTGTGGTGTGCATCCCGGAGCTTCTACAGCTGCGGCAGTGCAGTTTGACGTTCGCCCAGTACTCGGTGAGATTTACCGATCACTTGCGCTACTCGACAGACATGGTAGGGAACACATTTTTTCAGGCCCGGACATTCAAGCACGGATTTTGGCAGGATATCAGGGCATTGTAGATTTCCCTCTGCATTCTGACACAGGCAGTGGTACTGGAGTGAGCCCTTCTGATCGAGAGCTTCCATGTAGAGCCTGAATCAGCAGCGAGACCTACCGCAGGGTGGCACGTAGCAGAGTCCTCTGTACCAGGAAGTCGACGGATGACTCATGGGTCCAGGGAGACCAGACCCTCAGGCAGATGACCTCAAGACACTGGCATAGCAGCGCGGGGCACACAGCGCAGAGCCAGTCTTTCGAGAGGTAGACAGTGCTATGCATGCGGCGGGTAGGGCCACATGGCTGGTGACTGCCCGACCCGCCGTGCCGAGGAGCAGCAGACGGTTTAGGGTCCACCCAGGCAGAGGCAGAGGGTCGACCGTGGTGGTCGGCATAGATTAGGCGGACGAGGAAGAGGAGCTGGTCGAGCAGTAGGTGGTGGGTGACACTTTGAGGCTCTACCACCAACACCACCACCAGGAGCTCCTCCCCGACCATAGAGAGATGGCAGGAAGAGACATGAACAACTCCAGGCAGCAGAGGCTTACGACCACGACATGCCCGAGATGATTCGAGGTACTATCTGTGTCTATTCAACCATTGTTGCAGTTCTTATAGACAGAGGTGTGAGTCATTATTTCATAGTCGCTACCCTTGTTCGGAGCTCGGATATTCCAACAGAGCCGTTGGCTAGAACCTTATGTCTAGAGACTCCTACAGGAGCAGACTCGATGATTACGCACTGGTGCCGGTAGTGTGATCTTACTCTAGGATGTGAGAGCTTCGGTTGGGATCTTCTTGTAGAGGAGGCGAGGACTTACGACGTCAACTTAGGAATGGATTGGTTATCTACAGTCCATGCTCAGATTGACTGTATTTGGTGCAAGGTGTGATGTGTACATACCAATGGGAGCAGGTTCACCTTTACTATTGAGAAGGAACCTTCACAGCACAGGATGGAATCCTGCAGAGGAGAGGACATCCCATCACTCATCAGTTGGCTAGCCTCATCCTAGGAGCGGATGACGTGCAGAGTCCTAGTTTTCCTGCAGTGGTGGATCATTATGTGGATGTTTTCCTCGACGACGTTCCAGGACTACCTCCCCACCGAGTGGTAGACTTTTATATTGATCTATACACCAGGATTGCCCCAATATCCACACTAGCATATCAGATGGACCCCGCTGAGCTTCGAGAGCTACGGGTACAGTTGGAGGACCTGTAGGGCAAGGGATTAATCAGACCCAGTGTTTCACCCTAGGCTTCCCCGATATTGTTCGCCAAGAAGGCGGATAGGAGATTGCGACATTATGTCGACTATCGTCGCCTGGACCAGGTGATAGTGAGGTAAAAGTATCCGCTACTGAGGATTCATGACCACTTTGATCAGCTCAAGGGAGCACGGTGGTTCTCAAAGATAGACCTCAGGTCAGGCTATCATCAGCTCAGAGTTCGGGACGAGGACGTGCAGGAGACGGCCTTTAGATGTCGGTATGGCTACTATGAGTTCATGGTTATGCCATTCGGCGTAACCAATGCTCCAACAGTGTTCATGGGCCCCATGAACAGGATCTTTCAGCCATACCTCGATTGATTTGGCATGGTCTTCATCGACGACATTTTGATATACCCGACGACTGAGGAGGAGCAAGCATACCACTTGCGGGTTGTACTGGACACAATTCGAGAGCACCGCCTTTATGGTAAGCTCTCGAAGTGTCCGTTTTGGATACCTGGGTTCCACTTCTTGGGACACTTCATCTCTGAGGTGGGAGTTGCGGTGGATCCTATGAAGATCGAGGCAGTGCTATCTTGGGAGCCACCTAGGAGCATGACGTAGGTGCAGAGTTTCTTGGGACTAGCTGGATACTACCGAAGATTTGTTCTAGACTTCTATAGAGTTGCGTCACCACTCTAAGCCTTGAGGAAGAAAAATAAACCCTTTGTTTTGTCATAAAGATGTCCGCAGAGCTTCCAAGAGATGAGACAGAGACTGACCAGCACACCTATCTTGAGGTTGCTGGAGTAGGGAGTATGGTACGTAGTCTACTGCGATGCATCAGGGACCAGTCTCGGGTGTGTCCTGATGAAGGAGCGGGAAGTTATCGCCTATGGATCACGTCAGTTGAGGCAACATGAGCAGAACTATGGTACCCATGACCTGGAGTTAGATGCAGTGGTCTTCACTCTGAAGACATGGCGACACTATCTGATGGGCGAGCGCTTTACAGTCTATTCTAACCATCAAAGTCTCAGGTACATCTTCTCTCAGAAAGACCTGAAACTGAGACAGCGGCGATGGCTCGAGTTCCTCCTGGACTATGACTTTGATATAGTCTAAAATCGTGGGAAAGGGAACGTAGTAGCTGATGCTCTCAGCTGGAGGACGGAAATTCAGTTTCCTGGGGAGGTGACAGAGAAGCTATTCGCATTGAAGATATCCTTCGTGGATAGAGATGAAACAGTCTTCCTTCAGTCACTCATAGTCACTCATCCACTACTACAGCGGGTCAGAGAGGCACAGTGTGGGGATGCTGACTGTGAGACGCAGTGTGCGCATATATCCTCAGAACATGCACCTGCTTGTTTCTCTTTAGGAGGATAGCACGACATCTTTTTCAGAGGATCTATCTTGGTACCAGTTTCTTTATGAGAGGAGGTGCTGAGAGAGTTTCAAACATCCCCTTTAGTGTTACATCAAGTAGTGGCGAAGATGTACTAGGATCTCAGATGACAACACTGGTGGTCGGGCATGAAGAAGGATGTGGCAGATTTCGTTTCTCAATGCCTCGCCTGCCAGCAGGTGAAAGCAGAGCACCAGTTACCAACAGGCTTGGTACAACCCTTGTAGGTCCCGGAGTGTATGTGGGACAGGATATCTATGGACTTCGTGACTGGACATCCATGCACATCCAAAGGTCACGACTCCATTTGGTTTATTGTCGACCGACTCACCATGTTGGCTCACTTCTTACCCATCAGAGAGAAGGGCTCAGTGGAGAGCTTGGGACGTCTCTACGTTCAAGAGATTGTACGGCTTCATGGTGTGCCATCATCTATCGTCTCTGATCGAGATTCTCTCTTTACTTCTCGGCTTTGGAAGTGGTTACAGGAGGCATTCGGGATGCAGCTATGTCTGAGCACCGCCTTTCACACTCAGACAGATGGTCAGACGGAGAGGACCATTCAGACTCTCGAGGACATGCTCTTTTCATGCGTCCTCGACTTTGGTCATAGCTGGGAGGACCACCTACCCTTAGTGGAGTTCGTGTACAACAACATCTACCACTCCACCGTCGGGATGGCACCATACGAGGCATTGTACGACCGACCTTGCTGATCTCCGCTATGTTGGACAGACCCTGGGGAGTCATCACTTGTGGGACCGGAGATGGTCCAGGCCACGATAGAGAAGGTCCATGTCATCCAGTAGTGGATGAGGACAGCTCAGAGCCGGCAGACGTCTTATGTTGATAGGAGGCGAAGTCCACTAGAGTTCGAGGATGGTGACCACGTCTTCCTGTGGGTCACACATCGACCTGGTTTACGGATGTTTGTCCGAGGTGGCAAGATATCTCTGCGCTTCATCGGACCCTTCCAGGTCCTCAGCTGGATTGGTGAGGTGGATTATCGCCTGGCTCTACCACCTCAGTTGCACCGAGTGCACGACGTCTTCAACGTATCCCAACTGAGGAGATACGTGCACGACCCGACACATATCATTGAACATGGGGAGATGGACGTTGATGATGGGGAGACTTTTGCGGTGGTCCCAATAGAGATTGAGGATCGACAGGAGAGGTTCCTACGTAGACGGTCGATTCCTCTAGTGCACATCAGATGGCACCATGGAAACCTCCAGGATAGAATATGGGAGCGGGAGGCTCAAATGCGTGATCTGTACCCACATTTGTTTCCCTAGTTTTTGATGAATCTTTATGGGGACATAAGGCACTGAGGTGGGAGTGATGTAAAGACCCGAAAAAATCAAGGAATTTTTTTTTATTTTTCGTTGGGATTTTACAAGAATGAAGTTTCTAATGGAACCTGATTCCGAGGCCCGGTTTGCCCAGAATCATTTTAGGAAGTTTACCCTGGGTACGCTCAGTGAACAAACAAGTGGGTTTTTCTAACTTTTGAACCAGTGCACGAAATCAAATTCTGAGAGCACCGTTGGAATCACAACACCGATAATTGCTTAGAAAAACCTTTTCCGGAGTTGCGTTTGCTCGGGTGTGGTTTTTAATTTTTGAGGTTATGTTATCAAATAAAATAAAAGTGGTTCAACTGGTTTTTATTTTATTTTTCTTAACTTATGTTAAGTGGGAGATGTGGGGCCCACAATATCCTACCCACTTAGTAGAATATTTTGTGAGCTGTGACCCACGCGAGCCCCACCGTTTGTTTTCTTCTTAAGTAATGCACTCGCACCCCCTATTAATGAAGTCAAACTGTGCATTTATTCTGGTTAAGAAACTCCTCATTAATATGGCGGTTTAAGCATTGCATTTAATTCAGAAAACGGTTTGTCTCGTTTTTTAATTTTAAAACACAAGGCATGAGAAATAAAAATAATACAACTCTTATTTTTTATTAGACTGCTGGTGTTGTGAGGCTAGGGAGAATTCTCAGGCTCTTGAAATTCTTCCTCCTCAATGAAGAACGCGAAGAATGAGGAGAACGAGAATGACACGAAGAACGCGAAGAACATGAAGAATGCTGGATCCTCGGAAATTGATGGCGCCACGTGATGTTCCTTCTTCCGCGACGCTCCTTCCGCGACGCGACGATCCCCCCTTCCGCGAAGCCTTCTTCCGAACGTGCCTTTCTGCGACAGACCCTTGCTCAACAACGCATGAGGTAGAGGTTTGTTTCAATTAAATCATGTGATTAATACCCATGACGTATGTTTAAATAACTGTCAAAAGACATTTAAAACCGCTAACGCGGTGGGTGCAGACCAACGAACAAGTCCGAACCCACCATCCCATCATTCTTGGTGTGTGGATCGGCGTGCGATGATGAAGGAGGATGCATGGGTGTTGTGAGGTCTTCGTAGTGAAGAACCAGTCCCGGGAGGTCCATTGGTGAAGAAAACAGGATATTCCGACCACCGGATCTCATCCGGTGGTCCGCGGAGAAACCCGCCGGTGCGCCTCACCGGCATGGCGGCAGGAGGGGGTGGCCGGCCCCCACCGGCCGCCTGGAGACGGCGGCGCCCGGCGCGCCGCCTGGAAGAGCCGCCACGCCTAAATCTCACGGCGGTAGGCCTACAGTCCCGCTACCACGCGGGACCAGAGGAGGCGGGACGCGGCAATCAGCCGCGTCTTTTGGCAAAGGGAGGGCCCCACGCGGGGATGCGGTTCGTCCAGTGGGGTGGTTTCCCCCCTTTTGCACGGTCTCTTGGCCAGCGCCAGCGCGCCGGGCCGAGCCTCCCAGCCGGACCGCCAGGACGAGCCGGGCCGTGCAAGCCGGTCCGGGCCATGCCCATGCTGGCTAGACCCAGACCCGGTTCGGGCCGACCCTTGGGGTATCGGTCCGGGTCGGACCGGGCCAGAACTCCCCAATACTGAACCACTTTCGGTGTGTTGCCCATAACATGAGCTACAACCCTCCGATCGACGCATCGTCAGATGCGTAGCGATCCTTGGATCGAGAATGTCGTTTCGGTATATTACACATAAGGGTTCAGAGGACTTTGGGTTCGGCTGGGTTGGTTTGTAAATGAAACCAACCGGGCCCACGGATCGGAAACACTTATAACATGAGCTCCGGACGTCCGATTGATGTGTCCTTGAATTTGATGGATTCCTCTTAGTGAGACGGTCCTTTTGGCTTAATCCTCTTGAGGTTTGGATGCAGCTGGAGTACGGTCGGGTTGGTTTTGACTTAAAAACCAACCAGGCCCCTCGGACGAAAAAGACAATAACTCTCAGATCGGGCATCTGAATGACGCGCCATCTGTGACGTTGGGTTCATGTTGATGATACAGAACATTTGGATACATCAAATCCGGACTGTGTGTCAGTTGATGTATGAGCCCTTCGGCTCGTGGAGTGGACCCTCTCGAATGAGCTTGCTATGTGCGGGAACCATAGAGCTGGCTACGACTGCGATGACGATGACGACTGTGTAGAAATCCTCTATGGATTCGATGTTGATGACTACATCACTCAGAGATCCTATTTGGATCAGTGCCACTGATCATGTGTGGGTCATATCATGTGTGGCATAGCGCTCAGCGGTCATCTGTGGGCCAGCGACTACAAATCCTGTGTGAGTCTGATCCTTTGTGGAACATTGCAGGGGTTAGTTACATATCGATCTTGTGTGGGTCAGATCCTGTGTGGGTCATTGCGGGGGTTAGTTACCTATCAATCCTATGTAGGTCAAATCTTTTGTGGGACATTGCAGGGGTTAGTACCTATCGATCCTTTGTGGGTCCAACAGCTTAGATGAATCAGTGGCTATATCAGATCATCTCTATCGTCATACGAAGAAGTATACCTGTGTGAGTTGAATCCTGTTTTTCTTTCCTATGTGGATTGTGTTGTGCTATCCTGTGTGGATTACGTTTTTCATTCCTGTGTGGACTGGGTTGTGATTTCCTATGTGGACTGGGTTGTACATGAGATCGGATGTTGGAGCCGAACTGGAATTGATGACTTGGGTATATATATGGGCATATACCTAAGTAGTGTCGGATGTTACGTCGTGATTGTATCTTTCCTTTTTGGATTATCCGTTGTGGATTCTGGGATACCTTCGAGGGTCTTGGGGTCCCTACTGAGTAACTTATACTCACCCCTGCACGGGCGATGCCCTCACTACGTTGTGTTGGTTGTAGATGACAGACAGTGCTGATCGTGGTTGAGGCATACGGAGCAGGATGGTACCTGGAGGTGGACCTCTGGGCGAGACATACTCGGAGCGGACGGCTGGATCCGAGGAGGTGTAGAGGCTATCTGTACTCACACTTCAGGTGGGACTTCCAGTATATGGCTAGACATTGTGGCTTTACTTTCAGTTTTTGTTTTCCCTTTCCAATTGTACTTTACTTCCACATTGGGTTTGTATTCTGGCCCACATACTTTTCCTCACTTACTGTTGTACCCAGTTTCTTACTTAGTGTTTACATCTACTGCTTTCTTGCTTTGTGGTGTTTGTTTACTTTACAAAGTAAATGTCTTCCATTTTTACCGAGAATTATGCCTTGGGGATAGTCTCCAGCCCATGGCCTATGGAAGGTGGGCTTGGGGTAGTCACGACATGGGCCCCGGGGATGGGTCGTGACACTATAAATCATGAATTGGTACGAAATAAGAAATATTGAATGTTAAATAACTTAACAAACATTCAACTTAATAATAAATCTGAGGATGAATGACATCCAAAGACAATATCATTATTAAAATATCATTGATAATAATAATTACTAAATTCATTGAAAAGTATTTTCATTATTATTATATGTCATATCTTGCTCACTGGATACATCTACCATCACGATTTATGCTTAATATATTGTAAAACTAGTGGGTTAAAACCACATTGGATCTTGCCAAATGATTCATGCCACGAGAATATCAATGCATCATGTGAATATTTATAATTGGCACCCTCTTAATTATATCATGTCTAATGATTTCTTCATATATCGAATAATAATTTTAAATAATAAGCACTATTAGAAATCATTATGTATCAATTTTGAGTAAATTATAGAGATTTATCAATATTTCATATTAAATAAATAAAACATCAATATAAAACCATATTTATAAATTTTATATGATTATTGAATTACTTATATACATCAGACAATAATATGTATATTTAATATAAATTGAACTTCTAATGAAAAATTATCATAAAAAAATTCATGTTTCCATATAATTTAAATAACTTAAATATAATCTGAAATTTGACAATATCGTTTACCACTTGATGATTTTTACGAGAAATTACCTTGTATGAATTAAATAAAATTGAAAAGTGAAATACCATGAATTATTATTTAATCATAATATTCCATATCTTATTGAATTATATACACCATATAAAATAAATTAAGTTCATATAATAACAAATTTTTTGAATGAATGAAAATTGTGATGAAGCCTTTTACCTTGCACTTCTTTTTAGTTCTTCATTCATTAACAAAATATATATTGCTTCTAAGAATCATATTATTATATAATATAACTATATTAATATATATAATATCTTATATTACAATCTTAAAACATTTTATTATCTGTTCATTAATAAAATTTTATTCTTTTCATTGAATTGTGTGTCAATTAAATTGTTTTCTCATTTATGATTTTCATGATAGTTACACGTCATGTGAATGTCATATAATCTAAGAATAAAAATAGTAATATTCCTGAAATAAAAAAAATATTTTTAGAAAAAAAAATTTAATATTAATTCCAAAAATAAATTCTGGTTTTCCTAAATGAATAATGTTACGATCATGCAGATAAAAGTCTGTACGTACACATGGGTAATGTTTCCATTATTCAATGATCATTATGAAATTGAGTTAAGTTAATGTTTTACAATACAAAATTATCATAATATTATAAATACCATTTTTTAATTTAAATATAAAAATATATATCATCCATGTGGGGTGGTTATTAAAATATTTTCAAAAAATTTTGTGTACGTGATAGAACAAACCTTCGGGAATGTCGTTATCATTATTCAACAGTTTTTATTTAAGAAAGAATACGATATATATTATAATTATATAATTACAAATATTTAATAAATAAAATAATTAATCCATTTATATCACATATAATCATTAACATTATCCATATAATCATTCATGTAAAGTGTTAGAGAATGAAAAAACCACATCACATCTCAATGTAGTAGTCTATCATACAAATGACCAATATCATCATATCACCTAGAAAATTTAATTTATAAATTAATGATATAATTTAAATTATGGTATATTATGTAATAAATTATATATATATACTTTATATCCATCATCATACACAACCATGAGAGCTGGTGACAATAAAAAGAATGGAAAATGTTTCTGTGCCAGTAGTCCACCGTACAAAGGATTGATGGTTTCATACAAAACTTGATGAATGTTTATTCAGATATAGGTAATGATTTTAAACATAAAAACGAATTATATGGTATATACATATCAAGATATAAATTTTAATTAAAATATTTCTGGATTATTATATTCTACCCCTGATTTTATATTATGCTTCTAATTATAACTGTGATATGAATTTTCAAATCAATATATAGTTCTTTATTTCATGGGATATATTATTAAAATGTTACAGAATATTAAATGGTGTTATGTTAAAATAAAATTATTATAATGGAATATTTATATTCTGAAATGATGAAAAAATCTTGTGACTTACCTCTCAATATTATCATGAATTTTAATCACCACTATTTATTTTGTATTAATAAATGTTTTCCTTCATTTTTAGTCATCTTATCTAATCATGTGACAGAATGTATTATTGATAGTTTTTAAGAATTATTTATCACATTGATCAATGAAACTTTTTAATTAATATTCATGTTTATGTAAAATGACAAAAATAATATTTAAACTATTATAATATGATCTAGTATAGTCCATTTTATAGAAGGTTTAATATTTTCATAATGTTTGACTAGGGATCTTATTTTCATTTTTCGAATGCGGAAAAATGTATAATTATTTTAAATAATTTTTTATAGATTTATTTTCATTTATTATATCCATGTGGAATAGAATATCATTTATTCATTAGTGGTCAACAATTTTAAAATACCATTAGTATTTTCCATGGATATTTTAAAATTAAATTTAATCCCCTATATTTTGAAAATAATTATATTTTAATGATCTCAAAATAGAGTGGTTATTTTATTCACAAAAAAATTAATTATATATTAGTTATATTTATATCCATTAATAAACACAACCCTTGATTTTAATTATTCATTATTGGGGATCTGAATCAATGAGACAATCCATATTCATTCTCTATATGGTTTTATTATAATGAATGGATTTTCATAAAACATTATCCATTCCATGGGTTATTCTAGGTTTAAATGACTAAATTATTCTAAATCATATCCATTTTATATTAGTAATTCTATGGTTAAATGTTTATGAAACTATTTTCTTATCACACATAATAATATGATGACTATTTTATAATCTTGTGGAACAAATATGAAGAAATTTTATATTTTTATGGGTTTTACATATATATCCCTCCAATGCATTATGTAGTCATTGCCATCTCATTTGTTCAATTGGACTATAAGCGGTAGTGAAACTATCTGTAAGGGACTCATTATAATTGAATTATATTTGCAGTGAACATTGACATATATGATTATTTAGACATAGAGCACTCTCCACTATGATATCCATGAAATAATTCCATGTCCACTATCAACATTATTTTCAATCCTTATCTATATTCCAGAATCATATGGCTACTTCCAATGTTATGGTCACATAGAATCAGTAATCATATTCCCTAATGATTCATATAATTTTACCTGAGATGTTTTATTAAATAACACAATATTATAATCAATTATATTTATGGAATGATTTAAATATGTTTTTCCAAAATTCACATTCCCTTATGATCATGTTATGCTCAATCGATCATAAAAATATTTCTTTTTTTCCATTACTCATCATTGAAGATCACTGTATTTTTTATATTTCCACTCACTAGAATATAAATAATTTTAATTTGTGTGATATTTCTATAAAGGGTTATATATATGAATAACTATTTTGGGTTGATGTAGATCATTAATGAAACAGCTAATTATGTGTACATGTTTCTCAATGAAATAGACATATATGATTCAAGAATGGATCAATATGTAATGTGTGAAATATACATATAGAATAACATCACATAAAAATATAAATAGTTTAATCTATTACAATTGGTATCATATAAAGGTTTTTTTAACCATTTTAAATAGGTTGAGATAATATTATTTAAATCCCTAAGGATACGTCATTGCCAAAAATAAAATATTAATGTTTTTAATGATCTTGGATGACCAATGTTAATAAAACATATTCATTCATTGAAATGTATTTGACTTAATTTAGAAACATGATACAAGAATTTCCATGAATATATGATTTTTTACTAAGAATATCATCAATAAAAATCGGAAATTGGTGGATTTTTATCAATGATACAATGCATCAAGAAAAAATTGAATCTATTGAGTGGGAATTATTAATGTTCAAATTCATTTATATGTACATTACTCATATTGTTCATATAAAAATAGATAGGGATGTCATTGATCAAAAACTGAAGGATGATGTGTCTATTGGTAGCTATGGAAAAAAAATAACAAGACAGGAGATGTATTCTTGTGATATTTTCAACCATTATAAATATAATATTGTTAAATTATTAAATTGAATAAAAACAATTCATTGAATGGAATTACACATAACGTAATTAATATAAATTTATAAATTCTTTTTTTCTACAAATGAGGAAATATAGAAATTATTTACTCATCAAAATCATGGATTGGACAATAATATTAATATGAAATAAAATTTCAGTTATAAAAATAATTTATACAAGAAGCATTAATATCATTTATACATAATTTGAGGATCGAAACCCGGATGAAAATACCATATAGAATGGTAAAGTTATCAATTGTTGAAATGATGTTCCTTTATAGATAGTATATCTAGGTGATGGGAAGTACATATCCAATGTTTAAAATTATTATAATGACTAACATAATACACCAACCATAATCTAATATTTCATATATATGTATTATGGAAATAATATCATATAGTGTACAAATGAGATTGTCAATGACAATGATCTATGACAGAAAAAATCTCATATGATAGAAAAAGCATAACCTTATGTGATCACAGTTTCATAGGAGTGGCATGACAAATAAGTGTTGAAATGTAAACATAACATCCACTATTAAATTGACCATTTCATATTTTATAATTGTATACAAAATATATTATATCAATAAAACATTTATAGCCCACCAATAAATAAAATTCTTGATTATATGATCAATTAATAGTGATAGCTATTAATTATATAATGACCACATCTATGGTTTATGATTATTCCCCATTTTATTTTGTTTGGAATAATTTTCATGTAAATGTAGTTATTATTTCTAGGGTGAGTTTGACTTTATTTTGGGTATCAATTGGATTTCTCTATATAATTACAAAATTAATTTTTTTTATAAGTGTATATTAATATGATATTCAAAAACAACTGATGATAGTCGATCAGTGAGTCAATATAAATTAATTTTCAATGGAAATTGAATCCTTTGTATGGTTCTTGGTTTTTTTTTTGAAAATGAATTTTTACCACTGATGGTTAGGGTGAAACAATACAGAAAAATATGCTTATTTCATGAGAGTGTTTTTGTATAATTTTGAAATAATTTATTTGTCTTCTACAAAATCGTAATGATAACTTCTCTATAAAATGTATACATGTTTTTTCACAAACTAGTCCAAATTAAATAATAATTAACCAAACTAGGTTTCCAATATGGACTCATTCATTCCCCTCAACAGGGAAGTGCGTATCGAATAATAGTAAGGGTACAACATGGTAAAATTCGGAGACAATGCCCTAATAGTTATTGTTAAACCACAGTAAATATAAAATATAAATAAATTGAAGCATAATTAATAATTTGAAACTATCAGTGAAGGTAATGAAAAATAATTCATCAAGTGATCATTATAAAAAATATCTCATATGATATATAATTTGATATATTGTCACATGTTTATGAAAAGAAAACAAGAAAACAAGGAATCTGACGTGCAATACAATATATGTATTAAATTAAAAAAAAATTATATATTTAATATAATTATGAAAAAAGTATGTCATATTCTTTCCAAAAGATAAAATATAAATACTCAATAATCAACAATAGGGAACTTCCCATGTCCCCACATGCAACCAACAATACTTCCTACTAATTATCTGGGGCCAGATCAGGTACCAGTTTAACTCAATCAGCCACCAACAATGGTTTTTATATATTTATTGTTTTTATATATAATAGGAATGGTTTGAATATAAATTAATAATATGTAATAAAGGATATATGGGTTCAACTCTAGTTCTAGAAGGAAACCAGGCTAACAGTAACATTATTGGTCTAACATGGACAATCTCTTTCAATGCAACAATGTCTATATATATATTAGGAATATGTCGTGATGTCTACAACTATATATGCTGAAACCGATTCTAACCGAGAACCAACGTGTAAACATTGCATCCATGGGTCGTAGCATGGGTATCACATGTTAGAGTGAATCTCATTTCTTGTATCATAAGAACAATGGAATATATGTCATCTATCATAATTGTAGGGTCTTCATGACAAAATATTACCACTGGGGGTACTCATGACAGTATATCCTAATTGCATGTCTTAATATTCTTAGTATTATATCAACGAGATATCAATTCCCAAATCATAATAATAAGGGAGATCATAAAGAAATCATATAATTTACATTTCCATTACATTTTACCAATACTAATAAGAGACATCATTCAAATTTATCATAATCTATATGGGTATACATGCCCATATATCATATTAAAAAAAGGTATTCTATGCCCATATATAAAAAAGAATGAGAGCTTACAATCCTCTGTATAACAATAATAATATGGGTGATACACTAGAATAACATGAAACATAACGGGTTGTCGTAACCATTTATTATAAAAGCGACAAATAGGTAATGTTATTTATATGATCCAGCATGTGGTTAATAATTAAATAGAATTAAATTTAACAAAATAATAGCATTTTTCCTATTAAATCATATAATGGGGTCGTAACAGAAAAATCTAATCAATTAACCATAATCATTTGAGGGTTCTTTCCAAGCTATAAAAATAATATATACCATTATAATTTATTGTATCAACATAAAAATCCATTCAAACATAGTAATATTTATTTGGGTTATATACTCAGTGAAGTAAAAAAATTTATATAGGGAACCCCAGATGGGGTCACAGATAGTGAGGTTGATAGCCTCAAACATATCATTTGATATACTATGGTCATTAGGTTCTAAAATGTAGAGACCAATTTTGGAATGATTTGTTTTTTGAGAAAAAATGGTGAAACCTAAGAGCAGTACAACAACCCATATTACAAAAGATAACTAAAATTTAGGGATATATACAACAAAAACTATAATAACCAAAGCATGAGATATAAAACACAACCGTTTATAAATATTGTGTAATTTTTTAATATAAGAATCATAATAATTATGCAAAATTTGAATTACATATTAGGATCTTTAACCAGTATGGGTTTTTGAAGATTAAATAGATGAATTACAAATTTTCTGAACATTGGAAAATTACTGAATAGAAACGACGCCGCATGTGCTAACTCATTAATCGAATAGGAGACCATTTGAAACTCAGCCCGTGGGAAAATATTTCAAAATAAAGTATGGGAATTGGAAATGCCCAGTAAGGGATTTTAAGAACCATAAATAAATTATATTAAAATATTATTTTGAAAAATGTTTTGAGAAATTATAATTTTAAATATTCTTTTCAAGACTTTATTTGAAAATACATACAAACAAATGATACTAAATAACATTATAAATTACTTTTGATAAAAATTTGATTAATTAAAATTCAATTTTTCTATAAAAAATACAATATTATGAAAAAACATTATACTGATGTGACATGAAACATTGAATGGTGTATTTTTCCTACCCACGTAGTGAGGAATGGGTTCACTCCTAAATAACCATCAATATTTAAAATGTTCAACTGCCAGATCATCCGAAAACATTTTTAGTTTTATTGATTATATATAAATTCATTGGATTTTGTAATCATAAAACATTTCGATTCATTTAAATTAACATTCAAATATATATATATATAATTATAAATATATGATCATTCATTGTAAAACACATGTGAGTTTTTTAATTCAATACTCATTCCATAAGACTTAGTATGAATTATCCATAAGTTAAATTATTCTATCATGGAATAAAATTTATATTCATATGAATAATTAACCTTCTTAAAATAATCATAATAATTAATTATGCTCCACACATATGATTACAAATGAATTATTTAAATTATAACACATTCCATGAAATTCATGTACTAATTATTTTCAGAATTAAACTTTAGATTTTAAATTGGAACCATGGATATATTATATATTCATCAGATGGTAAATTTATGATTAATTCATGAAAATGTATATATGTAAATGAGATGTCCCAAAATTTAATAAATCATGATGACATTTTATGAACATTTTTTTGAAACATGATAATAAAAAATTTTAACATAAAATTATATAATAAAAATCATTTCATCCTTATATATATATATTCAAATTTTTGTGTATATATACATATTGAATTCATAATACTCATTAACATGGAATACATTGATGGTTTAGAAAAAAGATTGATAAGTTATAATATCCAAATTTAACAAGAGTGAAACATAATTACGATACACATAAATATAATCATTTTATTAATAACATAAAGGATAACAAGTTACAAAAACACCCATATATATATATATATCTGCAATAGATAATTAATAGCTGAGTGCTGAAAAAATTATATTTTATAGAATAAATTTCATAAATCATAAATTTAAATAATAAATTAACCTTTGATTTTTTTTGATAAATAGATAGTTATGAATATATATATATATATATGCATGCATATCATTATAATGTAAAAGAATTTGAACATTAAAATTAAACCCGTACACATAATAAAAATATAAATAGAAAATAATTCTTTATAGAATTTGAACACCTCAATAAGTTTCCCTTACACAAGACCATATTATCTATGAATTTTAGAAACAAAAATAAAAATAAATATATATATGTAAAAATAAATTTTAAACTAATTTACAAAACACAAGGAATTAAGAGGAATTCCCCTTACTAACATAAATTTAAATTAAATACACATTGAAAAAAATAATATACCATACATGAAAATATAGAAGAAAACATAACTGTAGGAGACTACCATATCTGAACACCAAAATGGGGATTCCCCCAAAAAAATATTTCTGCACTGGCATGTGGTCTTTAAAGACATATCCCTTAATTAAAAATTTTATCCTGAATAGAAATATAATAGTTTAGATTTATACATATAATTGATCATTTATATATTTAAAAATTATTTGTAAATGTGGAAAATAGGGAATGCAGAATAAAACTGAATGTTTATCAATGGGATTGAATCAACAAATCAACAAGAAAAATAAAATATACCGAATCAAAGAAATGATGTGGAAACCAGAATAAGAAGATCAATAATGATATTATAATGATAAAAAAAACATAAAATTATTGTCAAATAACTATATAAAAATGAGATTGATGCATATTGTATTAACAACATGTTAAACCCTCCCAAAAATACATTTGTAGGGTATCCCGACAATGAAATTATTGAATGAAAAAACAAATACAATAATGAAAAAAGATGATTCAGACCCCTTATAAAGAAGAAAAACACTTACCTAAGTTGGTTGGAGAGAATTGAAGGTTTAGTTTTCTCGATTATTCTTATATGAAAACCCTAACCATGGATAAAGCACTTTGAAAAAGCTCAGACAGAATACCTCACACCACTACCTTTGACATTGGCTATATCATGACCACCTGTGGATGAAATCCTCTTCTCGAGGACGTTGCACAACTCTGAATTGGCCTCAGACCCTCCTGGGGAACAGCACAACATGACACCCTTTCCTACTTGTGGATGAAAATACAAACTGAAGCTCCCTAGATCAATACCCTTCTCCCCAAACATGATAAGATAAACACTATATTGATGTCATTAGAACTCTATACATGATTCCATAATTTTATTATTATTTAACAATTAACATGATATTTTACCATAAAAATTTGATACATCATTATATATATCATTATTATATGTTTTAAATGAAAATAAATAAAAATTTATTTTTTTTCTAATAGTTTTTATCATTAATTAAAATTGTTATCCTCATATATCATTAACATAATTCAAAACAATATTTATAATAATATATAATATGAATATTACATTTAGAAATATAATAAAATAATTATTAAATCTATAATATATCATGTTATAATATTTGTATGTCATATTATTAAATTTATATTAATTTTTTTATTAAATCATGTTTTCGAATATTTTTAATAGATCATATAGTGGTTTATATCAACTTCATAGTTAAAAATCGAAATAATCTATTTTATCTACTATATTTTTATTTCATAGAAATAATGACATATAAATATATATCTATATTTAACATAAAAACTATAATTTTAATAAATATTTAATATATCATATATAATAAAAATATATCACTCTATGTATATTATAAAAAATCATTTTTTAAAAAATAATTTTTATTCTAAAACTACTGAGATGTTACAATATTCACCCTCAACCAAAATTCTTCCACATAATTATTTTTGTTATACAAAAATTAATTATGAATTTAAATCCTTAGAATTAAGAAAAAATAAGACCGCCAAACTACTCGACTCGACAACTTTTTATCTACAAAGATTTGTACACAATTCCACTATTTCAAAATGTAATGACCCAACCCTGAGCTACTAGACTCTTCAATTTATAAATGCTTTATAATTTTTTTATAAACAAAACATAATAATTATAACACATTTGAATTTCATATTAGGATATTTTACTGGTATAGGTTCTAGAGGATTTGATACATGACTTAAGACATTTCAAAACTATGCAAAATTAAAGTAAATAAAAGACTTCTCATATAATAACTCCTTAATCAATGCAGATAACACATGAATCACTACCAATATGAAATGAGTTTAAATTAGTGGGTTACCATTGGATATTCCTAGTATGTGGTTTAAAAAAACCGTTGATAGATCCATTTAAAATATTCATTTGAAAACACATATGTAAAATTACATTTATAAATATGCTTTTGAAGACATTATTTGAAAATACATACAGATCAAAAAATTTAAATTACTATTGAAAAATAAATAAATTACAAATTTTCTTAAACATAATCTGGTGTTTTTCTAAAAAATATATATAAATGTTTCTGAAAACAATACATTGTTCTGAGGTCACATGATACATCGAAGCCTATCTTGGGCATACCCACTTAGCGAATGATGGGTTCACTCCCCAATAACCTTTCATATTTACAATGTTCTAGTTCTGTATTTTCAAAAAAACCGTTTAATCATTTTTTACTTATATATATATTCCTTATTGTTTTAAAATTTTAAAACATGTCACTAAATTAAAATAAACATTCACACATATGTTTATTTATAATTATAAATATATGAACATTCGTTGGATCACAATTGTGAGTTAGTTACAACTAAAACATATTCCATAGTCCTCTGAATGAACATCACAAGAATTCAAACACACATTGAGGGAATACATTTTATATTCTTATAGATAATTTAAATTTTTTAAATTATCATTCTAATTAATTATGTTCCACACATGAAATTATATAAGTGACATTGAAAACAAATTCAGTGAAATCCATGTACTTATTAATTTCAAAATTAATCCTTATAATTTAAATTGAAACTATGATTTTTTTTAAATTCAATGGATTTCAAGGTTATGTATAATTAATGTCCATGTTTATATATAGATGTGATGTCCCTAATGTTAATAAAACCTAATGAAATTCTATGCATATTTTCTTGGAAACACGATAAAAAAAAATTATGACAATAAAATTATATTATAATTAATATTTCAACCATATATATATATATAGTGAATTCATAAAACTCATCAATATCAATTAAATTCATGTTTAAGAAAAAGATTGATAAATGAGAATATCGATATTTAACGAGAGTGAAATCATAGTTCTGATTTGCATAAATATAATTATTTTCATAAAAAAATAAAAGATTGAAACATAAATATATATATATATACATAGTTTTTCCATATAGACTTAATTGTATATTTTAGAAAATATTATATGTTTTTTCATGATATTTATATTCCATAAATTAAAATAAATAGTTTCCCATCGATAAAATATTTCTGAAAATTAGACAGAACACAAAAAAAGTATATATATATATATGCCTGTATTTCAATGTAAACTAGCATAATTTGAACAATAAAATTTAACCCTTACACAAATATAATATAAAAATTTAAAATAATTATTTATAATATATAAAAACTAAATTTTGTTTCCCTTAAACATAACCAAATTATCTATTGTTGGAATAAATGTACAAATATATATAGAAAAAAGTATAATTAAATTATACACAAATTAATACATACACTGGGAAAAATGTAAGCATAATTCCACTTACTGAATTACATTTCAAATAAACAAGATTTGAAAAAAAAATCATTACATGAAAAGCTAGAACAAGAAAGAACTATATTGGACTCTCATATTCGAACACCAAAATGGGTTTCCCAAAAATATATAATTGTTCTATGTTATATGGTATTTATAGACATACAAATAAATGGAAAATATCACCATGTAAATTGTGATAATATTTTATATGTAGTTAAAAAATAAAATATTTATATATTTACACATTCACTATAAGTCTAAAAAATCTAGAAAGTAGAATGAAACTTGATGAATATCTGTGGGATTGATTAAAAGAATTCAAAAACACAAAATAAAATATTTGAAATGAAATTCATGATGTGGAAATTAGACAAATTAGATCATAGGTGATCTTAAAATAATGACATAAAACTACTATAGATGTTGAAAAACTGTACAATATCATGATTGATGTATATAGTATTAACAATGTGTTAATCCCACCCAAAAATATTAAAGTAGGGGAACCTAATAATGAAAATAGATAAATCAAAACAATATAATGTAATTAATGTGGACGATTCAAACACCTACTAAATAAACCAAACACATACCTCTATAGGTTGAAGAAAATTAATGGTTCATGTTTCTGGATATTTATCGGATCAAAACCATCACCACATATGAAACAAATCGACGTATCGTGGACCACCGGCGTCACACCCCGGCTTTCGAATTTGATAATAGAGAAGCCTCCCATGGATGACTCCCTCTAATCGAGGTCACTACATGACTCTGACTCATCTTCGACCCCTCCAAGTTGTGTGGCATTGATTGACATTTTCTCCCTCTTGTGGCTGACCTCACAAACGAAAGACATCTGGTTCGATCCCCTTATCATCAAATGTGACCTGAGAAACCCTAGGTCGATGCCTATTGACCACTATATGGGATTTAATATTTTATTCTAAATTATCAATTAAAATTATATTTTAACAAAAAATTCTACACTTAAAAATATATATATATATATATATTACATTTTTATAAATTTAACATTAAATTAAATAAAATTGTAAATTTTTATTTTCAATCTAAATTTGTTATCATTAATTAAAGAAATTATTTTTATATATCATTACAATGACTCAAAATAATATTTATAATAATATATTATAGGAATATTATTTTTAAAAATAAATTAAAAAATATATTTAGACAAATAAAATATCATGTTGTAATATATATATATGTCAACATATAAATATCATTTCATTTTTTTATTAAAACATGTTTTTATTGATTATTAAGATATCATATAATTATTTATACCAACTTCATAGTTAAAAATTAGAAAATACAATTTCATTTAAAATATATTTTATTTATTTTAATTATTAACTTCACTTTATTTATATAACATAACTACAATAATTATAGTGAATATTTTAATATATCATATATAATAAAAATATAATACTCTACATTTATTAAAATTAAAAAAAATATTTAGATGATTTTTTTTACAAAATAGCTAGGATGTTATACCAACAACCATATGAAATTAGGAGGGAATATTCTTAGGATCATCCATTGGTTGGGTACATATTAGAAGAATACAACAACACAGAATAAATCTATATAAATAGAGAAAAATAGTATGTAGTAAAATAATTTTTTTTTGGATAAGAGAAATGGAAAAACCATCATATCCAGTGAATTGATTACTAATGAAAATATAACAAGTTAATAAAAATTTGGATCATATACTAAGCGGATTAATTATAAATTAACATAACATTATAGTCATAGGATCATAAATATTATAATAATCGGATGCTGTAAGAATAAAAGTTATAATAAATAGGTGTCTTAAACATGTAACCCCTTATGAGGAAAATGTAAATTTTCTATTATTTAATATGTTTAAATAGATTTCCTTCACATTTGTATATTTTTTAGCCAAAAGTTTCCATGAAATACATCAATAAAAGACCAACACAATTTTTTAACACCCCCGTGTTTCCAAAAGGGTATGTTTTATTCGATAACGTGTATGAAAAACAACACCAATTGTAGAAGAAAATATATCCTATTGAAAATAACTATTTAATTTATTATATTAAATTAAATTAGTATATTATATATAATTAAATGTTGTCAATAATGAGATATCTTGCATCACATGCTATAAAGTCTTTCTCCAATAACGTGAATTATAAGTAAGACTGTTACTATATAGCAATAATATATTATAAAAACACAATTATTTAATATAATACAATATAACGTAGCAATTAAATTATATATTATGAATAGAATAAAATAAATTATTTACCAATATAGTTTATATATGTAAAATATGAATTTATTTAAAATAATTTCATATAAAATTATGTAAAAATTTCTGAATATAAAGGAAATATTTTTATAAAAAAACGATTTTTAAGATGACCATGATTTTTTCTCCTTAAAATTTAAATTAACTACTATTATTGATTGGTATTAATGATATATATATATATATGTATTCTATATTCAATACAAAAAATTAAACATTATTCCAATATATTCAACAAGTATAATTAATTAACAATTCCAATTTTAAGTATATAAACCTATAATTTATCTAAAGGCATGCTTACATCCTTTCAATGAGAAATTAATTTTAAATATAATTTTGATCTATAATAATATTAATATGTCCAAAAAGTTATAATTTTTTATATAAGAACATTAGAACTATCTTAGGATGATTTGTTGATAATTTTTTTAAGTATCATTATTTAATGAATAATGATGAATAAGAAATTTTAATTAAATACATTATCCCTATATTTTTTAAAGTAATAAAATAATTTAAATCTAATTTAATTTCACATTATTTAATTTATAAATGCATTAATAATACATCGATTACAGGAATTAATATCACATTGAAATTGAATATAAAAACCATTCAAACTATTGAACATTTTTAAATAAAAGATCGTTGAATGTAATTAAAATTAATTAAAATTGTTATGTGAAAATTAAGCTTGTCATGCGACAAACAATTAACAATTATTCAGAAACAAAAATCGAATCATTTAAAAACGAAATTTATTGACCACTTTTCTACTATATCCTTCACTTAATTTATTTTGGTTCATTGATTAATTCACATGAAATCTAGAAATCATGGGTAAATTAACTATTTCATAAAATTAGAAAAATGTCTCTTCTCCTCCACTATAATAAGGTACCCACCCCTCCCACTTATTCACATCTCTCATGAACATTGGTTCATAAATAATCTACCCAAATAATCAGCAAAAAAATTTCTCCATATCTTAGAATCCTCATTTTAGGTATATTAGAATCTAATGATGTATTTTGGTATAAACTAAAAGTAGTTACCCTAAAAAAGTGGTATTGTTCAACAATGATAATTTTTATGATTAATTCTCCTCTAGTTCAAATATTTTTACAAAATTATTATATAATAACAGTAGTATAATAAAAATACTATGTTTTTTATTCTATTTTATCTACCTTTACATCTTCACACAACCTCCAAAATGGGTTAAAATATCATTTTTTGTGGGTACGGTGGACTATCATTTCGCAACACGAGGTTGTTCATTATTCTATTTGAAGTTCCCAGATCAGTGTGAATCACTGAGAGGGGGAGGGGGTGAATCAGTGATCCTTTAAAACTTTTTACTAATTGATTCTTAATCAATTAAACCTCTATGGATTGTTAAGGCCTCGATCCACTCTTCTTTTATCTCTCAGCCTTTCCTCGAATGATGCAGTAAATGTAATGGAACATGACACAAGGATTTACAAGGTTCGGCACCAAAGGCCTACGTCCTTGCCATGATGGTTATACGCCCCAACATGGTTTCTCCATTATAACTTGTTAGAATTACAATGGTCGATACAGCATCCCATTGTATCTCTCCTGAGTCCCACAGGAGGGTCTTTATACTGCCTCCCACAGTGTTACCAGAGTCCCACTGGCCTGCTCCAGAATCCCACTGAAGACTTCTTCTCCCTGAGTCCCACAAGGTCTTCTCTTGGCTCCTCGAGTCACACGAGTAGCTCTTCTTCACTTTAGCTTTTCACGTATCTTCAGTAGTCTGGGATAAAGACTGCTAGCCTTGCTCTGTACCTCTTCTCACTTGTGATGAACAGGTCTTCTCGTCTTGCTCGGGCTTTATCACCTTCTTCTAAGGATGACCTGACCTCTCTCTTCAACTACTGAATACTCAGACAACTGATATCTTTAACTTCATTCTGGTCCAGTCTCACTTCAGTTCAACTTCATGCACTGAGTGCATGGAATCACAATATCTTCAAGATCTCCTGGTCATGGACTCCTCAAATGCAGACAACCGGATTTGGCTTTGTTCACGTGTGCATGTGCATGCATGCATGCATGCACTCCCCTTTCTTTCTTCTTGGTGCAATAAACCCTCAAAGGGTATATTCTCTTTAAGCACACACCTTCTCACTCCTTCACATGTTTAATTCCTTTTGATTACACACACATAAATCTGTGTTATACTTTGTGTGAGTGTCCTTCCTTTTCTTCTTCTAAATTTATACACACTCCTTAGTGCACACACATAGGTTCGGCCTTCTTTTCTATTTGCACACAAAACTTCGTCACTTTGGCACACACTTGAGCTTGGCCGTCACACTTGTTAGGCACACACAAATTATATAAATTTTGTCCACATGGGTGCTAGCCTTGGCCTTGTTCTTTCTTTGCACATACTACTTGATGTAGTCTTCCTCCTTATGCACACACTAGGGCCACGGCCTTCTCTTGTTCACTTTGCACACAAGGCACTAAGACCTCAGCCTTCCTCTTGTTTTGCACACACACAAATGTGGTGGCCACACTCCTTTTGCTTCAAACTTGACCATGACCTTCTTGTTCTTTTTCACTTAGAATGCACACACAAAATGTGTGATCTTTTATTTGTTCTTCAAAGTGTGCACCCACAAGGCTACGACCTTCCTCCTCTTGCTCACACCTGAATACCAACACCTCCGCTTCCGCGTAGGGTCACAAGCAAGGATCTTCACCACTGCCTCACCGCGAAAGGTGTGCTTGAGCCGTGGGTCGCACAAGTCACAAGGCGTGCTAGAATGCGGCCTCGGGTTCTTCCTGACACGCAAGGAAGGCGCGCAGGGGACTCCTTCGGGCCTCAGGTGGCACCGAGATCTTCAGCCGCGCAAGTATGCGTGGGGCTTCTTTCTTCGCGAGGCAAAGAGCACTCACGAGACTTCTCTTGAGTTTTTAAGCAAGCAAGAACAAGCGTCTTGGGTGCTCCTTTTATAGGCGAGGCTGCCTCGTATCATCCGCGTGTGATATCTTTAAATTCCTGAAGATTTCGGTTATTTCAAGATTCTGTGAAATCTTGTTTTACTTTTTATTTCACGTGGGATCACTTCACTTTGTTTTCCTCTTCACGTGCATGCGACTTAGAACGCATGCACGGCCTTCCTTCGGTCCAAACCATGCAGAATATAAATCAAGTGGCCTCGCACCTCCGGTTGCTTCGGCCAACCTCGAAATCTCCCATATGTTGCATGCATGCCCAGTTTTATGCATGGATATGTTCAGTAGGGACAGAAAAACCGAATGGAGCCTTCGGTTTGATCGGAGGTGGCCGGGAACTCGATTTGGCTTGCTCGGAGGGCGCCTGGTTCGTTGGTGGCTGCGGGAATGCGCGGGGAGGCCTCAGCCGAGCTCGAGGAAGAAGATAAGCTCAGCACCGTTGGATCCGTGTGTTGAATAAACTTGGACGGCCTGGATCTGAACGGGAGAGGCGCGATGAGATGTGCGGCCGAGATCTGGCGTGCGATCAATCGTGCGGCCAGGATCCGCTCTTGGAGATTTTTCTGCGTCCCACATAGAAACGGAGCGCGGTTTTTCCGCAGTTTATCAAACATCTGCATCCCTTTCAACGCTCAGTTGTACTTCTCCCCTCTCGGTGCCGCCCCGCACCGAGTTCTCTTAGCGGGCATGCTCTTGCGCCCACCCCTGCCACTCGCGGGCGCGCTATGCGCCCACTATGCTTGCCACGGGTGCGCTCCTCGCGCCCCTGCTGCGCAGGCCTGATCCCCTGCGTGGCCCCGGCTTACACACGGCCGCGGCCTCTCGGGCTGGCCCCATGGGATCCCCCTTGGGCGTGGCGACCTCGAGTCCCACATGTGCCTTGGGGTTGAACCCTTAAGGCTGGCCCTTGGTGGCTTATTTTTTGCTAGAGTAGAGAACAAGTACTTTGTTTAAAGACAATGTAACCAGATTCACATGCCAAATGCCACTTCCACCTCTAAGCCATTCTTCATCATCAACTCTACTTATTCTTTAGAATTCCTCCATCCTCCTTAACATATATTCTAATATTAGGAGGTGGAATTCTCGAAGGTTCTTCATCTTCAACCGAACTCCTTAATCAAATAGATTCTTCAATGTTCTTCATTGATCTAATCAGAGATCAAATTGGATCTTCTTCAAATTCTCATGCACTAAGTGATAGTGCATGGACTTCTTTAATCCACTTCATCCACTTAGAACTTATGGATGGATCACTTTCAACTCCTCATGCATTTTCACTACAAAGCATGGTCTTCTAATCATGTTGTGACTTTGTATCATCTTGATACAAGTACTTTGTTCTTTACACTTAAGGATCATCTCATCAATCGTCTGATGTACATAGAGAATGTTTCAACCACAACATCCTATGTCACTTAGTGAATCTCTTAAGTGACATGCATCTTAGTACCATGGCCATTCTCCTTCATCACCATCACCATCGTATCCTTTGTCATTCACATCTTGACATTCCTTGACATCCATCCATTCATTCCTTGACAACAACATACCTCATTGACAACAAATTCAACACAGTGAATTTCAATCTCCCCCTTTGTATTTGTTGTCAATACACTTCTTCAGCACATATGAATGGGTCAATATGTGGGCCAATATTTTCTCCCCCTTATTGGCAATCAAATGCAAAGGTGTGGTGTGGTTCTCTTAAAAAATATCTCTTCCTCCCTTCGAATAGCATCTTCTTGAAAAGCACTATGAGAGGGATGATGTCACATGTTTTCTTTAGCAAATAACCTTTAGTAAATCATCTCTAAGTCTACTTGGGCTAAACCGGTGTAGAAAACAAGAGTTATATGACCAAGGAATTCAAAGTTCTCCATAATTCTCTACACATGTGAGATCATGCTTAGGGGTTTGAAATTTTTCAGATATAACAATGAATTTGCTAAATCCTGCACAACTTAACAAAACTTATTAGAAAGTTCAGGTGCAAAGAGAAAGCTCCCCCTTTCATCCATTTGTCTTCAATCAATACTCCCCCTTAATTGTCATGATGAATACAATTAAGAAACTAGGGATGAAAGTATGATTGGAATACCTTCACTTTTCTCAAGATGGTATTAATTATTAGAATCCCATCTTCTACAGATTGGATCCCCCTTAAGGGGTGCACTCCATTCTGTCCAAACCACTATCCAGATGAGAATGATCATCATCTTCAATTCCCTGCAATTTTAGCACATGTAAATACCAGAAGTATAAGGGAATAAGATGGAACCTCCTTGGTTCATCAATGTGAACAACAAGGTTGAGAATATTCTCTCAAACGAGATGTCCCATTTTCACCATTCTTCACACTTGCACATTTGATCTTCAATGATGTTTGTGCTGGTGTGGATCTCAGTACATCTTCATGTGAAATCTTCTTATTCCCTTTTGCCTTAGCAATTGCCAGAACTTCATCTTCAACTCTTTGTAGATCTTTGGAAAGTTGCAACTGATTAGTCCAATGACTATCAAGTCGCTTGGAAGTGAGGCCTCAGTTCTGGAAGTTCCACATGGTTCATTCGATGCTTTCAAGCTACCATTCTTAGGAAACTTGTTTTCAACCAATCCCTTCGGCTTCATCTGGATTGATTGTCTATTTGAGTCCAGTCTGCTTCTATTCAGTTCGATGGCTTGTTTACAAAGATCCATGGTATGACCTTTCTTTCCACAGTGGAAGCATGTTTTCTTGGTGGTCCTTCTGGATGCATCACCCTTCTTGGATTTAGACTCCAAGGACTTATTTTCCTTTCTCAAAACCTTCTTGGGAGCATCTTCAACTTTCTTCTTGCTTCCCAAGGATTCTTTCTGATCCAGGTTCTGTGATATTTTCTTCTTTTGAGCTCTGGATACAGTTGGAAATTGACATGTATCTATTTGACCACTTTTGCACACATCCCAGATGTTATCAAGCAATCCAAATCTGTTAGCAGTAAACAGATATCTCTGGACCTGTGGATGCTGCTTCATTTCTTCTGGCTTTCTCCCCCTAGGCATGGGCTTCCTCTGTGCTTTGGCATTTAGTGGATTGTACCAACAATCCTTTGCACAATCCCCATACTTGTTACAACACCAACATTGACCCACAAATCTTGACTTTTTGATTCCTTCTGATTGTAGGGTACTTGTCTTGAATTTTGTGTTGTTTCAGGAGAGAATTCTTTCTTCACTGTCTTCATCCATACTTGTTTGGATTCATTCTTACATCCTGCACTTTTAGTAGTAACACTTTTAGAAGCATGAGTACAAGATGGTATGGATGGTACCTTCTTTTTAGAAGATGTTTCCCTTTCATTAGAGGATGTCTTTCATTTAGAATCATCCTTCACAAAGCAAACATGTGTAGCAACATTTCTACTTTCAGCTGACTGGGAGGATTCGGCTTTGGGTGATTGCAGATTTGTCAATATCACCTCTAGTTCTATGCATTTCATGTTAAGGGAGTTCTTCTCATCCTCAATAGTTCTTAGCCTTCCTTCGCAATTTTCTTTCAGCTATTCTAACTGGTATTCATGCACCTTCTTCCATTCTAGAAATGAATTGTCAAGATCCTTCACCATTTTGACTTTGTCTTCGAGTTGAGCATCTCTGACATTCATTGAAACTTTGTGAAACTTCTCCAGTGCATGGAAATCTTCTTTGATCATTATCATAAATATTTCTTTCTCAGAAAGGCTTATTTGCAATTCTTTAGTAGTGTCTTCATATCTTTCATTGCAAAGTGATACTGTTTCATCTTTAGCCTTCACCATCTTTCTGAGAGTGTTTGTTATGCCAACCCTTTTAGCCAATTGATCTTCCATTGCATTGTCTTCTTCTTCTAACTGTGATTTTTCTTCTTGAAGATCAAGGATGTCTGTAGCTATACACATTGCCACTTCCTTGGGGACTGTATTAGGAAGATATTCGATTGAATTTTGAAGATCATTCATTTTTCCAACTTCATCACAGCTAGGACATGCTTTCTTCATCTTCTTAGCCTGTTTCTTCTTTCTATTTTTCCGAGTCTTGGCAGATATCTCCATTTGAGGCTGGTCACTCATTTCCTCAAATATGCACTTCATAAAGACTCCCTTGGATCTTTTAGAGGTAACCTTCCCTCTGATACCAATTGAAGTGCCCAGATCAGTGTGAATCACTGAGAGGGGGAGGGGGTGAATCAGTGATCCTTTAAAACTTTTTACTAATTGATTCTTAATCAATTAAACCTCTATGTCTTGTTAAGGCCTCTATCCACTCTTCTTGTATCTCTCATCCTTTCCTCGAATGATGCAGTAAATGTAAAGGCACATGACACAAGGATTTACAAGGTTCGGCACCAAAGGCCTACGTCCTTGCCATGTTGGTTATACGCCCCAACATGGTTTCTCCATTATAACTTGATAGAATTACAATGTTCGACACAGCATCCCACTGTATCTCTCCTGAGTCCCACAGGAGGGTCTTTATACTGCGTCCCACAGTGTTACCAGAGTCCCACTGGCCTGCTCCAGAATCCCACTGAAGACTTCTTCTCCCTGAGTCCCACAGGGTCTTCTCTTGGCTCCTCGAGTCACACGAGTAGCTCTTCTTCACTTTAGCTTTTCAAGTATCTTCAGCAGTCTGGGATAAAGACTGCTGGCCTTGCTCTGTACCTCTGCTCACTTGTGATGAACAGGTCCTCTCGTCTTGCTCGGGCTTTATCACCTTCTTCTAAGGATGACCCGGCCTCTCTCTTCATCTACTGAATACTCAGAAAACTGATATCATTAACTTCAGTCTGGTCCAGTCTCACTTCAGTTCAACTTCATGCACTGAGTGCATGGAATCACAATATCTTCAAGATCTGCTGGTCTTGGACTCCTCAAATGCACACAACCGGATTTGGCTTTGTTCACGTGTTCATGTGCATGCATGCATGCATTAACTCCCCTTTCTTTCTTCTTGGTGCAATAAACCTTCAAAGGGTATATTCTCTTTAAGCACACACCTTCTCGCTCCTTCACACGTTTAATTCCTTTTGATTACACACACATAAATGTGTGTTATACTTTGTGTGAGTGTCCTTCCTTTTCTTCTTCTAAATGTATACACACGTCTTAGTGCACACACATAGGTTCGGAATTCTTGTCTCTTTTCACACAAAACTTCTTCACTTTGGCACACACTTGACCTTTTCCTTCACACTTGCCAGGCATGCACAAATTATATAAATTTTGTCCACATGGGTGCTAGCCGTGGCCTTGTTCTTTATTTGCACATACTACTTCATGTAGTCTTCCTCCTTATGCACACACTAGGGCCACAGCCTTCTCTTGTTCACTTTGCACACAAGGCACTAAGACCTCGTCCTTCCTCTTGTTTTGCACACACACAAATGTAGTGGCCACACTCCTTTTGATTCAAAATTTCCCACGGCCTTCTTGTTCTTTTTCACTTAGCATGCACACACAAAATGTGTGATCTTTTATTTGTTCTTCAAAGTGTGCACCCACAAGGCTACGACCTTCCTCCTCTTGCTCACACCCGAATACCAACACCTCCACTTCCTTGTAGGGTCACAAGCAAGGATCTTCTCCACTGCCTCACCAAGCAAGGTGTGATTGAGCCGCGGGTCGCGCAAGTCACAAGGCACAAGGGTGCGCAAGTTCCGCGCAAGTGCCACTGCCGCGGGGTGTGCAAGTGCAACACCCTCGTGCACTTCCTCCTGCTGTGTATGTACGCAGGCAGAGAGGGAATCAACCACGGGCTCACTAGAATGCGGCCTCGGGTTCTTCCTGACACGCAAGGAAGGCGCGTAGGGGACTCCTTCGGGCCTCGGGTGGCACCGAGATCTTCAACCGCGCAAGTATGCGCGTGGCTTCTTTCTTCACGAGGCAAAGAGCACTCACGGGACTTCTCTCGAGTTTTTTAGCAAGCAAGAACAAGCGCCTTGGGTGATACTTTTATAGGCGAGGCTTCCTCGTATCATCCGCGTGTGATATATTTAAATTCCCTAAGTTTTCGGTTATTTCATTATTCTATGAAATCATGTTTTTCTCTTTATTTCACGTGGGATCACTTCACTTTGTTTTCCTATTCACATGCATGCGACTTAGAACTCATGCACGGCCTTCCTTCGGTCCAAACCATGCAGAATATAAATCACGTGGCCTCGCACCTCCGGTTCCTTCGGCCATCCTCGAAATCTCCCATACGTTGCATGCATGCCCAGTTTTATACATAGATATGTTCAGTAGGGATAGAAAAACCGAATGGAGCCTTCGGTTTGATCGGAGGTGGCCGGGAACTCGATTTGGATTGCTCGGAGAGCGCCTGGTTCGTTGGTGGTTGCGGGAATGCGCGGGGAGGCCTCAGACGAGCTTGAGGAAGAAGATAAGCTCAGCACCGTTGGATCTGTGCGTTGAATAAACTTGGACGGACTGGATCTGAACGGGAGCGGCGCGATGAGATGTGCGGCCGAGATCTGGCGCGCGATCAATCGTGCGGCCAGGATCCGCTCCTGGAGATTTTTCCGCGTCCCACATCGAAACGGAGCGCGATTTTTCCGCAGTTTATCAAACATCTGCTTCCCTTTCAACGCTCAGTTGTACTTCTCCCCTCTCGGTGCCGCCCCGCACCGAGTTCTCTTAGCGGGCGCACTCTTGCGCCCACCCCTGCCACTCGCGGGCGCGCTATGTGCCCACTATGCTTCTCACGGGCGCGCTCCTTGCGCCCCTGCTGCGCAGGCCTGATCCCCTGCGTGGCCCCGGCTTACACACGGCCGCGGCCTCTCGGGCTGGCCCCATGGGATCCCCCTTGGGTGTGGCGACCTCGAGTCCCACATGTGCCTTGGGGTTGAACCCTTAAGTCTGGCCCTTGGTGGCTTATTTTTTGCTAGAGTAGAGAACAAGTACTTTGTTTAAAAACAAAGTAACCAGATTCACATGCCAAATGCCACTTCCACCTCTAAGCCATTCTTCTTCACCAACTCTACTTCTTCTTTAGAATTCCTCCATCCTCCTTAACATATATTCTAATATTAGGAGGTGGAATTCCCGAAGGTTCTTCATCTTCAACCGAACTCCTTAATCAAATAGATTCTTCAATGTTCTTCATTGACCTAATCAGAGATCAAATTGGATCTTCTTCAAATTCTCATGCACTAAGTGATAGTGCATGGACTTCTTTAATCCACTTCATCCACTTAGAACTTATGGTTGGATCACTTTCAACTCCTCATGAATTTTCACTACAATGCATGGTATTCTAATCATGTTGTGACTTTGTATCATCTTGATACAAGTACATTGTTCTTTACAATTAAGGATCAGCTCATCAATCGTCTGATGTACATAGAGAATGTTTCAACCACAACATCCTATTTCACTTAGTGAATCTCCTAAGTGACATGAATCTTAGTACCATGTCCATTCTCCTTCATCACCATCACCATCACATCCTTTGTCATTCACATCTTGACATTCCTTGACATCCATCCATTCATTCCTTGACAACAACATACCTCATTGACAACAAATGCAACACAATGCATTTCACTATTTAAAACCATTGATGGTTGAAAATAATAGTGTATTTACAGATTATTTGTAATATAAATAGTATTTATAACTTTTTAATTATTATTGATATTTTCAAATTACAAATAGATTCATGACTTTCATTTTCTGGGAATAAGATTACATCATTTCTGGACGTCCCGACAAACTTCTACTCAGAGAAACATGATTCATTCAAAACTATACATTGAAGGTATTGAGTATAGTTATAATAAAAATATTTTACATATATTACATTAATAGGATATTGGAATTAAAATATACCACTATATATCATTTAGTATTTAGTCATTTAAATGTGGTATAAAAGTGGAATTTGAGTTCATGCACATATATGCCCTACAATCTCTATGAATGATTCTCTTCATTTCAAATATACAAACAGTTTGTATTTTTTTAAATAAATATATAATTTTTATATATTATATTTACATCATGTTTTACCACCATTAGATGATGAAATAATGAAAAATTTTAAAACCAAAAAAATAACAACTCAAAAAATATATGAAAAACTAGGAAATTAATACATTATATAATGAAAATAATGATATATTGTTAACATTATGGTAATAAGATATTATAAGAGGTTAATAATTGAAATTATTATAAATCATTAATAAGTTAAAAAGATTATTAAATTTATTATACAGGATGTTAATATAAGTTCACCATAAATGAAACGATATGTAAGGTATTTAGTCTCAATTTCATTTAATTAAGGCATATTGTCATGTAATAAACATATTTTACTTTAAAAATTTTATATACATACATTATTCTTAGAACCATGGCCGTTCAATGAAAGACTTCGAGTATGGTTTGTTTTTATTGTCAATCCTCATTGGATTCTCAGAATTGTAGGTTATGTGCGAAAAACTTGAGTTGTGCGTGAAAATAGTGCGGTACACTAAATAGTGGAGCAAGGGTTTTAGCGCAAGTAGTCTTTCGGAATCAAAACATCAAAAAATGGAAAAGGCATGGGCTACGCGAAAAACATGGAGATGTGCATAAAAAACGGTACGTGCACGAAATATTACGCATCGAATGAGTAGTTTTTCGTGGAACAATGGGTTTTGTGCATGGGGGTCTGAGACACCTATAAATAAGACGTGACCCCCTTAAGACATAGATAATATCTGACTTCTGTTGCAGATAAAAGGATCGAGTAAAGGGGTTGCACAAAAATGTCCAAGAGGCATGAGAATTACCAAGGATGCGCGAAAAATCTATGGATGCTTGAAAAATTTAATGTTGTGGAAAAAATGTGATGTTGTGCGAAAAAACTAATGTTGTGAGAAAAATCAGATGTTAGGCAAAAAAATTTAATGCTGCACGAAATAGGAAAAGTTGCATGAAAAAGTGGAGGTTGCGTGAAAAAGTGATAACTTGCACAGAATGGTTAAGTGCTATGTGAAATCATCGGTGCAACTTGTTTTCACGTTCTAATTATTCGGTTTAGTGGTTCAGTGTGTTCAAGAGCATCAATTACGGACATCGATGAAAGCATAGACTCATGCTATATAGAGACAATGACTTCAATACAAATCTTTTGAAGGGACCTTTATGTCTATAAACTGAGAGGGTATTCACCCAAGGTAGGGAGCCAGGGAGAGTCATCAGGTGTGACTAGAGGAATGCAGTAGGCTATCCATATGCATTTGTAAAGGTAGTGAGCCTGGGACAGAGTGACAGTTCCCGAACCTTTGTAATCCAGAACTTGTGATGAATAGTATAATTAGGTATGAATGACACACTATCAACGTATGATCCTTGAATGTACACCATTGAGGTGAACCAAGTAAAATTTTTGTGTCATTTCGTAGCTTTTAATTATTTGATAGATATAAAATGTTCCTATTAACGTGGTAAAAAGATCAACAACTATAAAAAGAAAAAGGTGACTCCCTGATTCACCCCTCCCCTCTCCGGGTGTTCTGGGGTCCTTCACATGGGACATTTAATATCATAAATAATTCATTATTAATAGAATTTTGATATTCAATTTTAATTATTTCATCTATAGGGATTTGAAAATAATCATACAATGTTTTAATGAATTTTCATATCTCAATTAATTTTCATTGTGTTATATTACATCCTTTGTGTCATTAGTAATTTAAGATTATGTGTATAATGAATTTAAATATTTTTTGGAGTATATATAATTATTATATGTGTATTAGTATTTCATACACATAACAAGTTCATTTATTAATTATAAATTATATATAATGATAATTTTATGTTTTCAGACTATAATTCAATTCTATTTGAGACTAACATTCGTAGGAATTAAATTAAACAAATTTATATGATTGTTTCTAAATAAACCCTTTAATTTTATTATCCCCTATTTCATCATATCATTTTTTATGTAAATGTAACTTATTTATACTATTTGGTACCTCAAATCTTTTAGAGTATTTGTTTGAAAACATTTCTACATTTATCACACAATTTTAAGAACCAATTTTCTTCAATGAACGATGATTTGTAAAATGGTTTTCAAATATTTGTTAACCTTAACAAAATTATTTATAAAGGAAATTATCACCCTTTTTTTATTTTAATTTTTCTAATGTAATATTTATGTCACATTACAAACAATGCACTTTTCTAACCCTTTTATATTGAAAAGGGAATGTTCAATGTACAATTTATGATATATACGTATTAACCCACAATTATTTACTTGAATTGTCATTTTAAATATTAAGAGATTAATTTTTAAATAAGTTTTTAAAAAAATATTTCAAATAAAAATGAATGTATTTTTTCAAAATTATGAGTTTATTTTCATAAATTTTATTAAATATTTTTCTATATTATTTTTATTAATCAAAAACAAAAAAAATATTATTTTAATACACTTGGGATATATTGTATTGAAACAATAATTATTCATCATATGAATGGTTTATGATTTATTATATCACGTAAAATATGGATATTAATTTCCATGATTCATTTTTATTGTCCCCTTGAATTATTCAATTTCGACAATGCATTGAACATTAAAATTCCTGTAAATATAAATTTCAGTTTTATTGACAAATTTTCCTAAATTTTTGATCATTTTTATACAGTTTTTACATTGAATTTTATTTGATATCGATTTAAATATTTATAAATATTCATTTTTTCTCAATGTGGATAATTGATATGGAATACTTTTTATGTGTTAAATGAAATATTTGATATATAAGGAAGAATTTGTATAGGTAAAACAATGATAGGGATCCGTTATATATATCCATGTGATTAATTTTTAGTCTCAAGATATATTCAAGTTTGGATTGACTTAGTTGGATTTTAATTTAATATGTTATAAATTTTCATTTGAAAGGACATTATAGTTAATATACCATATTCCTCAGAAATATTTCATCCAATAAGAAATAATTTTCTTCATATTGATTAATTTATTATTATCCATTAGAATGTCTTTATGCTAAATTCTATGGATTCATTTCATTCTTAGTTTATTTATTATAAGTAGTTGTTATCATTTATTTACAATTACATATTGACTATGCTTTATAATGTTATTTAATATGGAATGTTTTTACAGTTATTTACTATGAAATATTTCTTATGAACACCCTATTAATTGATTTATTACATGTAATGTGTGTTTAGTTATTTACATTTATATATTGATTATTCTTATTTATTCATTATAGTTTTCATTTTATCTAATTGTAATAGAGCATTCGATCTCAGAATTATTTTTTTTAATTTCACTTTGAATCAATGTATTGTAATAAGACTGATATGAAATGATATGAAAAACATAATTTTGACGTTATTGAATGAAATTATGTTGTGAATTTTTTTTCATTTGAAATACAATAAATAATGTATATATATAGTTCACCAAAACTACTATACTCTTTAGTTCTTCTAGATTTGAATTATTGTAATAATTATAATGTAATGGGAGTATACAGAGCTATGGGATTACAGGGGTCAGGGCATGATAGTTGATATCAAATACAGTTTACTAGAAATAATGGGAATAAGATTTAGAAAAACATATATTAATGAACATATCCATTTTTTTTATTTATGGATAATTATATATGAATATCTGAATGTTTCATTTAGGTAGTGATTATGAGTATTTATAATAAATACACTATTCTTTATGAAGTGCCCGGATCAGTGTGATCACTGAGAGGGGGAGGGGGTGAATCAGTGATCCTTTAAAACATTTTACTAATTGATTATTAATCAACTAAACCTCTATGTCTTGTTAAGGCCTCGATCCACTCTTCTTGTATCTCTCAGCCTTTCCTCGAGTAATGTAGTAAATGTAAAGGCACAGGACACAAGGATTTACACGGTTCGACACTAAAGGCCTACGTCCTTGCCATGTTGGTTATACACCCCAACATGGTTTCTTCAATTATAATATATTAGTATTACAATGGTCGATACAGAGTCCCACTGTATCTCTCCTGAGTCCCACAGGAGGGTCTTTATACTGCGTCCCACAGTGTTACCAGAGTCCCACTGGTCTGCTCCAGAATCCCACTAAAGACTTCTTCCGCCCTGATTCTCACAGGGGGCTTCTCCTGGCTCCTTGAGTTGCACGAGTAGCTCTTCTTCTTGTTCAGCTCTTCAAGTATCTTCAGAAGCCTGGGATAAAGACTGTTGGCCTTGCTCTATACCTCTGATCACTTGAGTTGATCAGGTCTTCTCGTCTTTCTCAGGATTTATCTCCTCCTTCTCAGGATGACCTGGCTTCTCTCAAACTACTGAATACTTAGACAACTGATGTCTTTAACTTCAGTCTGGTCCAGTCTCACTTCACATCAACTTCATGCACTGAATGCATGGCATCACAATATCTTCAAGATCTCCTGGTCTTGGACTCCTCAAATGCACACCACTGATTTAAGCTTTATTCACGTGTGCACGTGAATGCATGCATGCATACACTCCCCTTATTTTTCTCTTTGTGCAATAAACCCACAAAGGGTGTAATTACCTTGAGCACACACACCTTCTCACTCACACACTTTGTTCAATTTGTTTACACACATAAATGTGTGTTTTTCTTTAGTGTGATAGTCTTCCACATCTTCTATGTGTATACACATTTAGTGCACACACTTGGTCCGGCCTTCACTTGTTTATCACACAAACTTTGTTCTTCGTTATGAACACACTTAAGCTTGACCTCTTTCCTCTTCTTGCACACAATTGGCTACGGCCTCTTTGGTCCTTTGTTTGCACACACACAATGTGAGGTCTTCACTTTTCACACAAGGCACTAGGGCCCGACCTTCCTCCACTTTGCACACCCACTGCCCGTAGGGTGTTTTCCCAAGTGGAACACACACAAGGTGAATGGTGCGGACCTCTTCTTCTTCAAAGTGTTCACATCAACTTTTCACATACTAAGGCATCGGCCTCTTATTGTTCCTTTTCTTCTTGCACACACACAATATGAGGTATGGTCTTCTTTGTTTCTACAAGGCTAGTCCTTTATCTTCTTTTCACACAAGGCTCGGCCTTCCTCCTCTTCTTGCACACTCACGGCTAGGGTGTATTCTCCACTTCACACACACACACAAGGTATGCAATTTACACCACCCGAACTCCCTGCCAATATAAAGGCGCACAAGGTATGCTTGAGCCGCGGGTCACGCAAGTCACAAGGCACAATGGTGGGCAAGTGCCGCGCAAGTGCCACTGCCACGGGGTGCGCAAGTGCAACACCCGCGTGCACTTCCTCCTACCGCGCAAGTACGCAGGGAGAGAGGGAATCAACCACGGGCATGCAAGAATGCGGCCTCGGGTTCTTCCTGTCAAGCAAGGGAGGCGCACAGGGGACTCCTTCGGGACCTCGGGTGGCACCGAGTTCTTCATCCGCGCATGTGGGTTGCACGGTGGCTTCGGACTTCGCAAGACAAGGTGCTTGCGGATCTTAAAGTTTTCAGCAAGAAAATTCAGAGGCTCGGGTGATCCTTTTATAGGCAGAGGGATGCCAAATATTCCGCGTGAGGTATCTCTCGAATTCCCTAAATTCTCGGGTTTTCAAGATTTTCTAAATCATGATATTTCCTTTGTTTCAACGTGGGTTCTTTCTCTTTGTTTTTCTCCTCCACATGCATGCGACTTAGAACGCATGCACGACCTTCGTCTAAGGGCGATCCATGCAAAATATAAACCTCATAGCCTCGGCACTTCGTTTGCCTTCGGCCAAACTCCAAATTCTCACGTTGTTGCATGCACACCCATTTTTAGGCATGGATGTGTTCGTTATGCTCAGACGATCTCAATGGTGTCTTAGGCTTGATCAACAGAGATCGGGAGCTCGAATTCTTCATTCGGGAGGCCCCTGGTTCGAAGGAGGAGTCACGGGTGGCCTCAGGTGAGATCATGGTAGAGGAAGTCTCCTCAACCATCAGATCCAGAGTTTGAAATACATCGGATGGCTGGATTAGATCGCAGCGCGCGACAGATGAGATGGGCAGCTGCGATCCAGCGCGCGATCGATCGTGCGGCTAGGATGCGCTCCCAGTGAAATTTGCGCGTCCCACATCAAATCGCCGAGCGGATTTTCCGCGGTTTATCAACCAGCTGCTCCCAGAGACGGCCAGATGAACTTCTCCCTCCACGGTGCCACCACGCACCATGTTCTCTTAGCGGGAGCGCTCTTGCGCCCGCCCCTGCCACTCGGGCGCGCTACTAGCGCCCTCTATGCGCTCTGGCGCTCTCGCGGGAGTGCTCCTGCGCCCCTGCCGCACGGGCGTGACACCCCCGCATGTCCTCTGCCGCCTTGGGTTTTCCCCACGGGTTCCCCCTTGGGCGTGGCGCCTTAGGCCCACATGCCTTGGGGTTGAACCCTCAAGGCGTCCACGACTGGCCAATTTTTTTGGCAAATGATGTGTTAAAAACTTTGTTAAAAAACAAAGTCTCCTATTTATATAAAATGTCAAATTCCATTCATCTTCCAAGCCATTCTCCCATCTTCATTTCTTCTTATCTCTTCTTCTTAGGAATTCCTCAATCCTCCTCACATATACTCAATACATAGAATGTGGAATTCCCGAAGGGTCTTCTTCATCAACAGAGCTCCTTAATCAAATAGATTCTTCAATGTTCTTCATTGATGTAATCAGAGATCAAATTGGATCTTCTTCAAATTCACATGCACTAAGTGATAGTTCATGGACATCATTAATCCACTTCATCTACATAGAACTTATGGATGGATCAATTTCAACTCCTCATGCATTGTCACTATAATGCATGGTCTTCTAATCATGTTGTGACTTTTTATCATCTTGATACAAGTTCTTTACACTTAAGTAACAACTCAACAATCGTCAGATTTAATGATGATGCTACATCATCATCCATTATTCAAGTGGTGTAACTTAGTATCATCTTGATACAAGTATTGAAACATTAATATTAGTTCTTCTATCGTCTGATATTAACATGGATGAATGTTGCAACCAAAAACACTTATGCCACTTAGTGAATCTCCTAAGTGACATTCATCTTAACTTAATGGCCATCCTCCATTCATCACCAACACCATCATAGCCTTTTTCATTCACATATTGACTCTCCTTGACATCCATTCATTCTTTGACATCTTCTGATCAACAAAATACCTTATTGACAACAAATGCAACACAATGCACTTCAATCTCCCCCTTTGTATTTGTTGTCAATACCACTAGAGCACATATTGTCAATCCAATCAGTATAACACATATGAATGGGTCAATATGTGTTCCACACATTTCTGGGGCAATATGTCAGCTTTTCTCCCCCTTATTGGCAACCAAATGCAAAGGTGTGGTGTTGTTCCTTTTCAAAATATCACTTACTCCCTTTGAAAAGTATTTTCTTGAAAAACACAGAGAGAGTGATGATGTCACATGTTCTCATTAGCAAAGAACCTTTAGTAAATCAACTCTAAGTCTACTTGGGCTAACCTGGTGTAGAAAACACGAGTGATGTAACCAAGGTACTCAATGTTGTCCAAAATTCACTATACATGTGAGATCATGCTTCAAGGGGCTTGAAATTTGTCAGATATAACAATGAATTTGCTTAATCCTGCATAACTTCACAAAACTCATTAGAAAGTTCAGGTCAAAAGATAAATCTCCCCCTTTCATCCATTTGTCTTCAATCCATACTCCCCCTTAATTGACAAGATAAACTCAATTAAGAAACAAGGGATGATTGTATGATTGGAATACCTTCACTTTTCTCAAGATGGTATTAATATCAGAATCCCATCTTCTTCAGATTGGCTCCCCCTCAAGGGATGCACTCCATTCATTCCAAACCATCCTCCAGCTAAGAATGATCATCATCTTCAATTCCCTGCAATGTCAACACATGTAAATACAAGTGATTAGGGAATATGATGGAACCTCCTTGGTTTATCAATGTGAACAACAAGGTTGAGAAGATTCTCTCAACCGAGATGTCCCATTTTCACCATTCTTCACACTTGCACATTTGATCTTCAATGATGTTTGTGCTTGTGTGGATCTCAACACCTCTTTAACTTCATTGTGTGTGACTCCTCTATTTCTAGGTTCCTTCTGAACACTGGAGTCTCCTGGTGCAATCTTCATTCTTTTGAAGAATCCCTTCCAAGATGTAATGAATATCATGCATTTATCACTAGTATGTCCAGCTTGATTGCACCTCACACACAGAACTTGATCTTCATGTGAAATCTTCTTCTTCCCTTTTTCCTTAGAAATTGCTAGAACATTATCTTCAGCACTTTGTAGTTCTCTGGCATGTTGCAACTGATTCGGCCATATGACAAGTAAGTCACTTGGAAGTGTGGCCTCAGTTCTGGAAGTTCCACATGGTTCTTTTGATGCTTTCAAGCTACCTTTCTTAGGCAACTTGTTTTCAATCAAGCCCTTCTGCTTCTTCTGGATTGATTGTCTTTTTAAGTCCAGTATGCTTCTATTCAGTTCCATGGCTTGTTCACAAATATCCATGGTATGACCATTCTTTCCACAGTAGAAGCATGTTTTCATGGTTGTCCTTATGGATGCATCACCCTTCTTGGACTCAGACTCCAACGACTTCCTTTCCTATTTCAAAATCTGCTTGGGAGAATTGTCAACTTTCTTCTGCTTGCTTCCCAATGAATCTCTCTTATCCAGGTTCTGTGATCTTCTCTTCTTTTGAGCTTTGGATACAGTTGGAGATTTACATGCATCATTTTGACCACTTTCACAAACAACCCAGATGTTATCAAGCAATCCAAATCTGTTAGCAGTAAACAGATGTTTCTGGACCTGTGGATGTTGCTTCTTTACTTCTGGCTTTCTCCCCCTTGGCATGGGCTTCCTCTGTGCTTTTTCATTCATAGGATTGTACCAAAAATATTTTGCACAATGCACATGCTTGCTACAACACCAACACTGACCCACAAATCTTGACCTCTTGAGTCCTTCTGATTGTAGGGTACTTTTCTTGAACTGCTGTGTTGTTTTAGGAGAGCATTCTTTCTTCATTTTCCTCATCCATACTTGTTTGGAATCATTCTTCCATTTTGTACTTTTTGTGGAAACACTTTTAAAATCATGATTACAAGATGGTATGGATGGTACCTTCTTTCTAGAAGATGTTGCCCTTTTATTAGAGGATGTCTATCTTTTAGAATCATCATGCTCAATGCTCACTTGAGTGGCAACATTTCTTCTTCCAGCTGTCTGGGAGGCTTTGGCTTTGGGTGATTGCTGATTTTTCAATACCACCTCTAATTCTAACCATTTCATGTTGAGGGAGTTCTTCTCATCCTCAACCAATCTTAGCCTACCTTCCCAATTCTGTTTCAGCTGTTCCATCTGGTCATCATGAACCTTCTTTATTTCATGCAATGAGTTGTCAAGCTCCTTCACCATTTTGACTTTGTCTTCAATTTGAGCATCTCTAACAATTATTGAAACATTGTGCCTCTTTTCCAGTTAATGAAAAACTTCTTTAACCATTATCATAAAGAATTCGTTCTCAGAAAGGCTTCTTTGAAATTCTTCAGTAGTGTCTTCATATCTTTCATTGCAATGGTAAACCGTTTCATCCTTGGAATTCACCAGCTTTCTGAGAGTGTTGGTTATGCCAACCCTTTTTTCCAATTGGACTTCCAGAGAATTGGCTTCATCTTCTAGCTGTAATTTTTCTTCTTGAAGATCAAGGATGCCTGTAGCTATACACATTTCCACTTCCTTGGGGACTGTCTTCTGAAGATATTTGATTGCATTTAGAAGATCATTGTTTCTTCCATATTCATCACAGCTAAGCAGGCTTCATCAGAATAATGATAAAAGGAATTGTCATCGGATGTGACATTCACATTTCTTTCCATAGAAGGAGTTTCTCTGATTGCAACAACCTTCTTCCTCATCTTCATTGCCTGTTTCTTTATTCTGTTTTTTAGAGTCTTGGAAGATATCTCCATTTGAGGCTGCTCTTTCATTTCCTCAAATCTTCACTTCATAAAGACTCCCTTGGATCTTTTAGAGGTAACCTCCCTCTGATACCAATTGAAGTTCCCGGATCAGTGTGATCACTGAGTGGGGGAGGGGGTGAATCAGTGATCCTTTAAATCTTTTTACTAATTGATTCTTAATCAATTAAACCTCTAGGTCTTGTTAAGGCCTCGATCCACTCTTCTTGTATCTCTCAGCCTTTCCTCGAGTAATGCAGTAAATGTAAAGGCACAGGACACAAGGATTTACAAGGTTCGACACCAAAGTCCTACGTCCTTTCCATGTTGGTTATACACCCCAACATGGTTTCTTCCATTATAATCTGTTAGTATTACAATGGTCGATACAGAGTTCCACTGTATCTCTCCTGAGTCCCACAGGAGGGTCTTTATACTGCGTCCCACAGTGTTACCAGAGTCCCACTGGCCTGCTCTAGAATCCCAATGAAGACTTCTTCCGCCCTGAGTCTCATGGGGGCTTCTCCTGGCTCCTCGAGTCGCACGAGTAGCTCTTCTTCTTATTCAGCTCTTCAAGTATCTTCAGTAGCCTAGGATAAAGACTGCTGGCCTTGCTCTGTACCTCTGATCACTTGAGTTGATCAGGTCTTCTCGTCTTGCTCAGGATTTATCTCCTCCTTCTCAGGATGACATGGCTTCTCTCCAACTACTGAATACTCAGACAACTGATGTCTTTAACTTTTGTCTGGTCCAGTCTCACTTCGCATCAACTTCATGCACTGAATGCATGGAATAACAATATCTTAAATATCTCCCGGTCTTGGACTCCTCAAATGCACACCACTGATTTAAGCTTTATTCACGTGTGCACGTGCATGCATGCATGCATACACTCCCTTTATTCTTCTCTTGGTGCAATAAACCCACAAAGGGTGTAATTACCTTGAGCACACACACCTTCTCACTCACACACTTTGTTCAATTTGTTTACACACATAAATGTGTGTTGTTCTTTAGTGTGAGAGTCTTTCACATATTCTATGTGTATACACTTTTAGTGCGCACACTAGGTCTGGCCTTCACTTGTTTAGCACACACAATTTGTTCTTCATTTTGAACGCACTTAAGCTTGACCTCTTTCCTCTTCTTGCACACAATTGGCTACGGCCTCTTTGGTCCTTTTTTGCACACACACAATGTGAGGTCTTCACTTTGCACACAAGGCACTAGGGCCCGACCTTCCTCCTCTTTGCACACCCACTGCTCGTAGGGTGATTTCCCAAGTGGCACACACACAAGGTGAATGGTGCGGCCCTCTTCTTCTTCAAAGTGTGCACATCAAATTTGCACATACTAAGGCTTCGGCCTCTTCTTGTTCCTTTTCTCCTTGCACACACACAATATGAGGTATGGTCTTCTTTGTTTGCAAAAGTCTAGGCCATTATCTTCTTTGCACACAAGGCTCGACCTTCCTCCTCTTCTTGCACACTCACGGCTAGGGTGTATTCTCCACTTCACACACACACACAAGGTATGCAATTTACACCACCCGAACTCCCTGCCAATATGAAGGCGCACAAGGTATGCTTGAGCTTCGGTTCACGCAAGTCACAAGGCACAAGGGTGGGAAAGTTCCGCACAAGTTCCACTGCTGCGGGGTGCGCAAGTGCAACACCCGCGTGCACTTCCTCCTGCCGCGGAAGTACGCAGGCAGAGAGGGAATCAACCACGGGCGCGCAAGAATGCGGCCTCGGGTTCTTCCTGTCACGCAAGGGAGGCGCAAAGGGGACTCCTTCGGGACCTCGGGTGGCCCCGAGTTCTTCAGCCACGCAAGTGGGTTGCACGGTGGCTTTGGAATTCGCAAGACAAGGTGCTTGCGGATATTAAAGTTTTCAGCAAGCAAATTCAGAGCCTCGGGTGCTCCTTTTATAGGCATAGGGATGCCAAATCTTCCGCGTGAGATATCTCTCGAATTCCCGAAATTCTCAGGTTTTCATGATTTTCTAAATCTTGATATTTCCTCTGTTTCAACACGGGTTCTTTCTCTTTGTTTTTCTCCTCCACGTGCATGCGACTTAGAACGCATGCACAGCCTTCGTCTAAGGGCGATCCATGCAAAATATAAACCTCGTAGCCTCGACACTTCATTTGCCTTCGGCCGAACTCCAAATTCTCAGGTTGTTTCATGCACACCCATTTTTAGGCATGGATGTGTTCGTTATGCTCAGAAGATCTCAATGGTGTCTTCTTCTTGATCAATAGAGGTCGGGAGCTCGAATTCTTCATTCGGGAGGCCTCTGGTTCGAAGGAGGAGTTGCGGGTGGCCTCGGGTGAGCTCATGGTAGAGGACGACTCCTCAATCGTCGGATCTGGAGTTTGAAATACATCGGACAGCTTGATTAGATCGCGGCGCGCGACGGATGAGATGAGAGGCTGCGATCCAACGCGCGATCGATCGTGCGACCAGGATGTGCTCCCGGTGAAATTTGCGCGTCCCACATCAAATCGCCGAGGGGATTTTCCGCGGTTTATCAACCAGCCGCTCCCAGAGACGGACAGTTGAACTTCTCCCTCCACGGTGCCGCCCCGCACCGTGTTCTCTTAGCGGGCGCGCTCTTGCGCCCACCCCTGCCACTCGGGCGCGCTACTAGCGCCCTCTATGCGCTCTGGCACTCTCGTGGGCATGCTCCTGCGCCCCTGCCGCCCGGGCGTGACTCCCCCGCGTGTCCTCTGCCGCCTTGGGTTTTCCCCACGGGTTCCCCCTTAGGCGTGGTGCCTTAGGCCCACATGCCTTGTGGTTGAACCCTCAAGGTGTCCACGGCTGGCCAATTTTATTGTCAAATGAAGTGTTAAACATTTTGTTAAAAAATAAAGTATCCTATTTATATAAAATGTCAAATGCCATTCATCTTCCAAGCCATTCTCCCTTCTTCATTTCATCTCATCTCTTCTTCTTAGGAATTCCTCAATCCTCCTCACATATACTCAATACATAGAATGTGGAATTCCCGAAGGGTCTTCTTCATTAACCGAGCTCCTTAATCAAATAGATTCTTTAATGTTCTTCATTGATCTAATCAGAGATCAAATTAGATCTTCTTCAAATTCACATGCACTAAGTGATAATGCATGGACTTCTTTAATCCACTTCATCCACTTAGAACTTATGGATGGATCACTTTCAACTCCTCATGCATTGTCACTACAATATATGGTATTCTAATCATGTTGTGACTTTGTATCATCTTGATACAAGTTCTTTACACTTAAGGAACAGCTCAACAATCGTCATATTTAATGATTATGCTCCATCATCATCCATTCTTCAAGTGGTGTAACTTAGTATCATCTTGATACAAGTATTGAAACATTAAGATCAGTTCTTCAATCGTCTGATATTAACATGGATGAATGTTGCAACCATAAACACTTATGCCACTTAGTGAATCTCCTAAGTGACATTCATCTTAACACAATGGCCATCCTCCATTCATCACCAACACCATCATAGCCTTTGTCATTCACATATTGACTCTCTTTGACATCCATTCATTCTTTGACATCTTCTGATCAACAACATACCTTATTGAAAACAAATTCAACACAGTGCACTTCAATATCCCCCTTTGTATTTGTTGTCAATACCACTAGAGCACATATTGTCAATCCAATCAGTAGAACACATATGAATGGGTCAATATCTGTGCCACACATTTCTGGGGAAATATGTCATCTTTTCTCCCCCTTATTGGAAACCAAATGCAAAGGTGTGGTGTGGTTCCTTTTCAAAATATCACTTCATCCCTTTGAAAAGTATTTTCTTGAAAAACACAGAGAGAGGGATGATGTCACATGTTCTCTTTAGAAAAGAACCTTTAGTAAATCAACTCTAAGTCTACTTGGGCTAACCCGGTGTAGAAAACAAGAGTGATGTAACCAAGGTACTCAATACTGTCCAACATTCACTATACATGTGAGATCATGCTTCAAGGGGCTTGAAATTTTTCATATATAACAATGAATTTTCTAAATCCTGCACAACTTCACATAACTCATTAAAAAGTTCAGGTGCAAAGATAAAGCTCCCCCTTTCATCCATTTGTCTTCAATCCATACTCCCCCTTAATTGGCCAAGATAAACTCAATTAAGAAACAAGGGATGAAAGTTTGATTCGAATACCTTCACTTTTCTCAAGATGGTATTAATCTCAGAATCCCATCTTCTTCAGATTGGCTCCCCCTCAAGGGATGCACTCCATTCTTTCCAAACCATCCTCCAGCTGAGAATGATCATCATCTTCAATTCCCTGCAATGTCATCACATGTAAAAACAAGTGATTCGGGAATAAGATGGAACCTCCTTGGTTCATCAATGTGAACAACAAGGTTGAGAAGATTCTCTCAACCGAGATGTCCCATTTTCACCATTATTCACACTTGCACATTTGATCTTCAATGATGTTTGTTCTTGTGTGGATCTCAACACCTCTTTAACTTCTTTGTGTGTGACTCCTCTATTTCTAGGTGCCTTATAAACATTAGAGTCTCTGGGTGAAATCTTCATTCTTTTGAAGAATCCCTTCCGAGCTGGAATGAATATCTTGCATTTATCACTAGTATGTCCAGCTTGATTGCACCTCACACACAGAACTTGACCTTCATGTGAAATCTTCTTCTTCCCTTTTGCCTTATCAATTGCCAGAACTTTATCTTCATCTCTTTGTAGTTCTCTGGAAAGTTGCAACTGATTTGGCCATATGACAAGTAAGTCACTTGGAAGTGTGGCCTCAGTTCTAGATGTTCCACATGGTTCTTTTGATGCTTTCAAGCTACCTTTCTTAGGCAACTTGTTTCCAATCAATCCCTTCTGCTTCTTATGGATTGATTGTCTTTTTAATTCCAGTCTTCTTCTATTCAGTTCCATGGCTTGTTCACAAAGATCCCTGGTATGACCTTTCTTTCCACAGTAGAAGCATGTTTTCTTGGTGGTCCTTCTGGATGCATCACCCTTCTTGGACTCAGACTCCAAGGACTTCTTTTCCTTTTTCAAAATCTGCTTGGGAGCATTGTCAACTTTCCCCTGCTTGCTTCCCAAGGAATATCTCTTAGCTAGGTTCTATGATCTTCTCTTCTTTTGAGCTTTAGATACAATTGGAGATTTACATGCATCATTTTGACCACTTTAGCAAATATCCCAGATGTTATCAAGCAATCCAAATCTGTTAGCAGTAAACAGATGTTTCTAGACCTGTGGATGTTGCTTGTTTTCTTCTGGCTTGCTCCCCCTTCGCATGGGCTTCCTTTGTGCTTTTTCATTCAAGGGATTGTACCAACAATCTTTTGCACAATGACCATGCTTTCTACAACACCAACAATGACCCACAAATCTTGACATCTTGTGTCCTTCTGATTTTAGGGTACTTTTCTTGAACTGCTGTGTTGTTTCAGGAGAGCTTTCTTTCTTCATTTTCCTCATCCATACTTGTTTGGAATTATTCTTCCATCTTGTACTTTTTGTGGAAACACTTTTAAAATCATGAGTACAAGATGGTATGGATGGTACCATCTTTCTAGAATATGTTTCCCTTTTATTAGAGGATGTATTTCTTTTAAAATCATCCTGCTCAATGCTCACTTGAGTGGAAACATTTCTTCATCCAGCTGTCTGGGAGGCTTTGGCTTTGGGTGATTGCTGATTTTTCAATATCACCTCTAATTCTAAACATTTCATGTTGAGGGAGTTCTTCTCATCCTCAACCAATCTTAGCCTACGTTCCCAATTCTGTTTCAGCTGTTCCATCTGGTCATCATGCACCTTCTTTATTTCATGCAATGAATTGTCAAGCGCCTTCACCATTTTGACTCTGTCTTCAATTTGAGAATCTCTGACAATCATTGAAACTTTGTGCCTCTTTTCCAGTGCATGAAAAACTTCTTTAACCATTATCATAAATAATTATTTCTCAGAAAGGCTTCTTTTAAATTCTTCAGTAGTGTCTTCATATCTTTCATTGCAAAGGTAAACCGTTTCATCCTTGGAATTCTCCAGCTTTCTAAGAGTGTTGGTTATGACAACCCTTTTTGCCAGTTGGACTTCCAGAGAAATGGCTTCATCTTCTAGCTGTAATTTTTCTTCTTGAAGATCAAGGATGCATGTAGCTATACACATTGACACTTCCTTGGGGACTGTCTTCTGAAGTTATTTGATTGCATTTAGAAGATCATTGTTTCTTCCATCTTCATCACAGCTAGAGCAGGCTTCATCAGAAGAATGATAAAAGGAATTGTCATCTGATGTGACTTTCACATTTCTTTCCATAGAAGGAGTTTCTCTGATTGCAAAAACCTTTTTCCTCATCTTCTTTTCTTGTGTCTTCATTCTGTTTTTCAGAGTCTTGGAAGATATCTCCATTTGAGGCTGTTCTTTCATTCCCTCAAATCTTCACTTCATAAAGACTCCCTTGGATCTTTTAGAGGTGACCTCCCTCTGATACCAATTGAAGTGCCCGGATCAGTGTGATCACTGAGAGGGGGAAGGGGTGAATCAGTGATCCTTTAAAACTTTTTACTAATTGATTCTTAATCAATTAAACCTCTATGGCTTGTTAAGGACTCGATCCACTCTTCTTGTATCTCTCAGCCTTTCCTAGAGTAATGCAGTAAATGTAAAGGCACAGGACGCAAGGACTTACAAGGATTGACACCAAAGGCCTACGTCCTTGCCATGTTGGTTATACACCCCAACATGGTTTCTTCCATTATAATCTGTTAGTATTACAATGGTCGATACAGAGTTCCACTGTAACTCTCCTGAGTCCCACAGGAGGGTCTTTATACTGTGTCCCACAGTGTTACCAGAGTCCCACTGGCCTGCTCCAGAATCCCACTGAAGACTTCTTCTGCCCTGATTCTCACAGGGGGCTTCTCCCGGCTCCTTGAGTCGCACAAGTAGCTCTTCTTCTTGTTCAGCTCTTCAAGTATCTTCAGTTGCCTGGGATAAATACTGCTGGCCTTGCTCTGTACTTCTGATCACTTGAGTTGATAAGTTCTTCTCGTCTTGCTCCGGATTTATCTCCTCCTTCTCAGGATGACCTGGCTTCTCTCCAACTACTGAATACTCCGACAACTGATGTCTTTAACATCAGTCTGGTCCAGTCTCAGTTCTCATCATCTTCATGCCCTGAATGCATGGCATCACAATATCTTCAAGATCTCCTGGTCTTGGACTCCTCAAATGCACACCACTGATTTAATCTTTATTCACGTGTGCACGTGCATGCATGCATGCATACACTCCCCTTATTCTTCTCTTGGTGAAATAAACCCACAAAGGGTGTAATTACCTTGAGCACACACACCTTCTCACTCACACACTTTGTTCAATTTGTTTACACACATAAATGTGTGTTGTTATTTAGTGTGAGAGTCTTCCACATCTTCTAAGTGTATACACTTTTAGTGCACACACTAGGTCCGGCCTTCACTTATTTAGCACACACATTTTGTTCTTCGTTTTTCACACACATAAGCTTGACCTCTTTCCTCTTCTTTCACACAATTGGCTACGACCTCTTTGGTCCTTTGTTTGCACACACACATTGTGAGGTCTTGACTTTTCACACAAGGCACTAGGGCCCGACCTTCCTCCTCTTTGCACATCCACTGCCCGTAGGGTGTTTTCCCAAGTGGCACACACACAAGGTGAATGGTGAGGTCCTCTTATTCTTCAAAGTGTGCACATAAACTTTGCACATACTAAGTCTTCGGCCTCTTCTTGTTCCTTTGATTCTTGCACACACACAATATGAGGTATGGTCTTCTTTGTTTGCACAAGGCTAGGACTTTATCTTCTTTGCACACAAGGCTTGGCCTTCCTCCTCTTCTTGAACACTCATGACTAGGGTGTATTCTCCACTTCACACACACACACAAGGTATGAAATTTACACCACCCGAACTCCCTGCTAATATGAAGGCGCACAAGGTATGCTTGAGCCGCGGGTCACGCAAGTCACAAGGCACAAGGGTGCGCAAGTGCCGCACAAGTGCCACTGCCGCGGGGTGCGCAAGTGCAACACCCGCGTGCACTTACTCCTGCTGCGCAAGTATGCAGGCAGAGAGGGAATCAACCACGGGCACGCAAGAATGTGGCATCGGCTTCTTCCTGTCACGCAAGGGAGGCGCACAGGGGACTCCTTCGGGACCTCGGGTGGCCCCGAGTTCTTCAGTCGCGCAAGTGGGTTGCACGGTGGCTTCGGACATCGCAAGACAAGGTGCTTGCGGATCTTAAAGTTTTCATCAAGCAAATTCAGAGCCTCGGGTGCTCCTTTTATAGGTTGAGGGATGCCAAATCATCCGCGTGAGATATCTCTCGAATTCCCGAAATTCTCGGGTTTTCAAGATTTTCTAAATCTTGATATTTCCTCTATTTCAACACGGGTTATTTCTATTTTTTTTTTCTCCTCCACGTGCATGCGACTTAGAACGCATGAACGGCCTTCGTCTAAGGGCGATCCATGCAAAATATAAACCTCATATCCTTGGCACTTCATTTTCCTTCGGCAGAACTCCAAATTATCACGTTGTTTCATGAACACCCATTTTTAGGCATGGATGTGTTCATTATGCTCAGATGATCTCAATGGTGTCTTCGGCATGATAAACAGAGTTCGGGAGCTCGAATTCATCATTCGGGAGGCCTTTGGTTCGAAGGAGGAGTCGCGGGTGGCCTCGAGCGAGCTCATGGTAGAGGAAGACTCTTCAACCGTCGGATCCGGAGTTTGAAATACATCGGACGGCTGGATTAGATCGCGGCACGCGGTGGATGAGATGAGCGGCTGCGATCCAGCGCGCAATCGATCGTGCGGCCAGGATGCGCTCCCGGTGAAATTTGCGCGTCCCACATCGAATCGCCGAGTGGATTTTCCGCGGATTATCAACCAGCCGCTCCCAGAGACGGCCAGTTGAACTTCTCCCTCCACGGTGCCGCCCCGCACCGTGTTCTCTTAGCGGGCGCGCTCTTGCGCCCACCCCTGCCACTCGGGCACGCTACTAGCGCCCTCTATGCGCTCTGGCGCTCTCGCGGGCGTGCTCCTACGCCCCTGCCGCCCGGTCGTGACACCCCCGCGTGTCCTCTGCCGCCTTGGGTTTGCCCCACGGGTTCCCCCTTGGGCGTGGCGCCTTAGGCCCACATGCCTTGGGGTCGAACCCTCAAGGTGTCCACGGATGGACAATTGTTTTGGCAAATGAAGTGTTAAATACTTGGTTAAAAAACAAAGTATCATATTTATATAAAATGTCAAATGCCATTCATCTTCCAAGCCATTATCCCTTCTTCATTTCTTCTCATCTCTTCTTCTTAGGAATTCCTCAATCCTCCTCACATATACTCAATACATAGAATGTGGAATTCCAGAAGGGTCTTCTTCATCAACCGAGCTCCTTAATCAAATAGATTCTTCAATGTTCTTCATTGATCTAATCAGAGATCAAATTGGATCTTCTTCAAATTCACATGCAATAAGTGATAGTGCATGGAATTCTTTAATCCACTTCATCCACTTAGAACTTATGGATGGATAACTTTCAACTCCTCATGCATTTTCACTACAATGCATGGTCTTCTAATCATGTTGTGACTTTGTATCATCTTGATACATGTTCTTTACACTTAAGGAACAGCTCAACAATCGTCAGATTTAATGATGATGCTCCATCATCATCCATTCTTCAAGTGGTGTAACTTAGTATCATCATGATACAAGTATTGAAACATTAAGATCAGTTCTTAAATCGTCTGATATTAACATGGATGAATGTTGAAACCATAAACACTTATGCCACTCAGTGAATCTCCTAAGTGACATTCATCTTAACACAATGGCCATCCTCCATTCATCACCAACACCATCATAGCCTTTGTCATTCACATATTGACTCTCCTTGACATCCATTCATTCTTTGACATCTTCTGATCAACAACATATCTTATTGATGACAAATTCAACACAGCGCACTTCACTTTAGATACTATATGTGGACAAGATTCTGTAATAGAAGTACGTATGAGTAAAAGACTCAAAATGGTACATTATTACTTAATCCAGTGTAACCTGGTTTACGAAAATGGGTTTTAATACGCACCATTGACAGTCATTGGGATATTCTTATGATAATTAATATATTCTTTATGATCCCTTATAATAGAATTGTGTAGATAATGGAAGTGAATGACATAGAATATACTAGATACGAATTAGAAAAAAATATGTACCAATATTTAAAGACCATAAAAATGATTTTATGGTTATCCCACAATCATAATTGTTTCTCACATTATGTTTTTTTGTTTTAGTCATTATGTATAACCCTAAGTAAGCAGGTTTACTATAAACATTAAGGAAAATAGGGTTTTAATGGAGACCAAATGAGATGTTGATAGTATTGAAGGATATCATGTTCATGTCTAGCTAGTTTTATCAAAATATCATTACCAACATATTCCATAATAAACCCATGAACTCAATACTGAATAGAAGGATAGAGTTTTCCAAGAGCTTGAATGGTGGATTCCATACATAAAATGTGTCCTGATTTCCCCCTTATCTGAAATGTGGATGGATACCCCCATAAATACGTCTCAATTAAATGAGGAAATTATTTTTCTGTGGAAAATAAAAACATATATCAAATAATTAATGAGGGAAATGAGTTATGTAAGGACATAAATTAATCATAATCCAGATGACCCATTTATAGTTCAGTGCCTTAAATTTAGGGAACCTAGGAATTACCCAAGTCAATTAATTCGTCTAATGGATTTTCCCTATACAATTGAAGGATCTATGTGGAAATAAAATGATGAGGAATTTTTTTATTGGGTTATATAAAAAAATATAGTGAAAAGGTTTCATAATAATTTATTTTCAATGATGTCCATCATATTTAGTTTCAAAATTATATTAATATGAAATAAAAAAACTATTTTCTCAGAGAAAACCCATCATATCTAGTAAGTCCATGAAACATGAAATCGTGTCCAAATTAACATAAGAATTTCACACCTAAAACTAGCCAAAGTAATTTCTATGATAATATATCATTATTTTTAGATTAAAAATTTTAAAATTAAATATTAATGATGAAATACTACTATTACATTTAATGTTTAGAAATTATTATATTTACCATATTTTTTTAAAAATTTTCATATAAAAACGTAATGAAAATTATAATGGATATTTGGATCGAGAAAAGATATTTTTTGTTCTTTAAAAAGAGATGTTTCAATCTAGGATATTGATTTCATGGAGAAAGGGATGAATTATAATTTTTTTAGAAAAACAACCAAATGATGGAATTTATTTTATAAAATTAATTATTTTCATGTGAGTATATTTATATATATTCTTAGCCAATAAAATAATACATCAACATTTGTAAATTTTTTTAAAAAAAATAAATTTATCCTTATAAATTAATATTTGTTGAACTGACGGTCACTAAAAACCATATTTATGACTTCTCGGACCTCAATTTTCCATTGATCATTCAATTTATTATAATAAAAGACCTCAATAATAATCCATAAATATTTATGTGTTTAATACATGTATGTATCACTAATTTTCACAAATATTATCCTACTTAGACACATAACTGTATGGTATACCACGTGAAATTTTTTACTTCACATTCTATCTTATTAAGAGGATATTTTACAAAATAACCTGATATTGTGGAATGTGAAATGATTAATATTTAAATATAAAACCCTTGGTTACAATATTGAGTTTAAATTATAAGGATGTAATTAATTTAATGTGGTGAGAATGTTACACGCCAAATGTTATAAATAAATAATGTTTATTCAATATATTGTATGACACAAAACTCTACCTGTACAATGAAATTTATCATCTCAAGACATTATGGTATATTAAACATTTTAAATTAATTTAAAATAATCAAAAAAATTAAGTTCATTTAATGTTTATTTATATAGAATCAGACAAATCAAATATTTTATTTGATGTAACAAATTATTGGTAATAACATGTTCTAATGAGAAAAGATAATTGTTGAAAATATTATTATTTAATATAATAAAATATAACACAACCATTAAACTTTTGCTCTTGAATATGAATAACTAACTCATTTGAATTTATGGTTTAAAGATATAAAATATAATTAATCAATAATCAATTAAATCAAAATGAAAATAATAACAAATTAAATATAAATGAAATATTGTATTAAAAAATTTTATCATAAAAATGGTGTTATTCCTAAAAAATAGAAATATTTACTACTAAAAATAATATTAATTAAATATAAATATTAAATGTTTACCAAAATATTTTTTCCGCACTTCAAATTTATTTCATAAGATTAAAATATGAAAAAACTCTATTTTATGCATAAAAGTATAAATTTTTTTAATGTTATTTTACAAAATTTTAAGGGTAATCCTCTATTAAATATAATTTTCGGAACATTAATTAATTTTCTATGTTAATATGAGCTTTAATATTTAAATAATATCACAAAAATCAGCATAGTATTGTTTTTTATTTTATGTGAAAATTTATTTTTTTAATGAATATTAAAAAATTATGAATGATTATTGAAAACATATTTTTCATTTACATTTTTATATTGATATATTTTTTTAATGTGAAATTATTTATATTATAAATCATTTAATTTAATTTAGGTACTTGGAATCAATTTATAATATAAATTTGATATAAAAACCATTCAAACATAAAAACATTTCACCATTAAAATCTATCATTGTCAACTCATGTCTGGGATAAAATTTAAATTTATTTAATAGAATATATAATTGATATTTGGAAAAACTAATTCCATATTCAAAGAATTGATATTGTATAATTTATAATATGTTAAAATTGTTTTTTTACCATTAAAATTATTGAATGTAACTAAACTTTTTAACAATAATAATTGAAAAATTAAACAAAAATGGTGACTAAACCATAAACATAAATTAAAATATTTCTAAAAAACAAGTACGAAATCCATACGATGGACATATATTGACTATATCACTTGTTTCATATAAATTATTTCATTATAATTTTTATATGATAAGGAAAAAATATTGGTGAAATTATCTTTTTAAAAAAATATTCAAAAATGATTGTCCCCCTAAAATACAAAATTGCACTCCCCCTCAATCTTGGTAAAAAATAAACCTATTTTAACCATCCAAAATAAGCAAAAATAATTGAATAATGTCCCTCTATTCTTCCCAGAAGCCTCAATTTGGAATAATGAAATCTATGGAATTATTTTTGTACAGACCAAAAAGAGATACTAGAATAAGAGGCGACATTATTCAATGATCACATTTGTATAATTTACTTCACTACCAAGGAAGTTATTTTTAAATAAAGCTTATTTAATATCATATGTATCATAAATATATATGATATGTTAAAAAAAGAAATTTTATATACACATTCATATGCATCCATCCAAATGAGATAAACAATAATCATTCGTCTGTATGGCTACAACCACCACAGAAACAATTTTTGTTAGTTCTTCAAATAAAATCATTTATATTTCATAAATATTTATTAATATATATATATATATATATATATTAAATGATATATATTATTTTTAATTTTTTAATTTTCAATAATTATTTATTTTATGCATACCATCAGGCATTCCATGTTTTGGTAATAAAATAACATTGATTTTGGATGTGGGGACTACATCCTCATCAAAATGATATTATTAGTTCACACTATACATGGAAAGTACATATTAAATTTTTAATAAAAGAGTATGACATATATTAAATAACATTAATACATTAATTATATTATACACACACAAACACACACACACAGATATATATATATATATATATATATATATATCCCTTACTATTCATTATTTTAAATACGAAAATAATGAGGTTATAACATTTATGTGTACGTACAACATACCATCTCAATGAATGGATTCTTTAATTTTGGATCTCCAAATTATATGGATTATAGAAATTACATATATATTGAATATATAGGATATTTCATATTTTTTTACATCCATGAGAATATGAAATCAAGATCTATTTAGGAAGAACAAAAAATAAATCATAAACATAATAAAAAAGGCAATGAACACCACAAAGAGAGAAAATAATAAAATATTATTACCAATAGGTTATAAGATATTATAAGATGCTAATATATGATATGAGGATTTTTTATAGGTTAATAATTTTTTTAGAATCGTTATACAGCAGGTTGACATATGGTAAAAAAAATAAAAATTTCACGGAAAGGGATTTTGTCTCAATTTCATTTAAATGTGGTGTATTGTAGTATTATGCTTATAGTTTATTTTATGTGGTGTATATAATACACAATTAATATTTAATATTATGAATTATTCATTATTCATAGAATAACGAATTTTAATTTTATTGATATCATTTAGGTTTATTTGAACATAAACATACCAAGTGTTAATGAAATTTCATAACTCAAATTATTTTCATTTCATTATATAGCATCGTTGATGTCATTAATATTATAATATTATGGGTATAATTAATTTGAAATTAAATTGAATTATTTAAACTTATTATATGTGGATTTATATTTTATAAACACAATCAATTCATTTATTAATTCTCGCATTAACATTATAATAATATTAAGGTATTATTTAAAAATCTTCTAATTGAGATTTAAAAGTCGTGAAATTAAACGAAATAAATTTATATGATAATTATTCAATAAATCCAATAATTTTATGAATATATTATTATTCGTGATATTATTCATGTAATTTTACAATTTTTATAATCATTGGAAATCAAATGGGTCTTGAGAATAGCCTACTTCATTTCACTCCTTGTTTGGAGAACCATTCATTATCAAATAAAATTGTGTTATAAGAAGGTTTAAAAAAAATTAACCATTATAAAGTGTTTTATAATTTTTAAAATGATTTTAAAAAAATATTCACCATCTATTTCATTATTAATTTTTTTCAAAGGAATCTTATTTTCACATTATGAGAAAATATCTTTTTTTAACTTTTGCCTTTTATAAGGAATGTTCTTTTTTTTACTAATAGGTTATGAACTGATTTACCAATATCCATATCATTAAATCCACATTTGAAATTTTATTAAATATTTATATTTTCTTGATTTTTTATAAAAAAAATTGATGTTTAATTCATTATTTTATTATTTTCTTCTTAATGAAATGTAGATTTTCATCAAGAATATGATAAAAAATATTTTAATAGCACCTTAATTAATAAATTTAAAAAAACCATTTATTTAATTGCACATGTAATATGTTTTATTAATAACGTCATTAATCATATTCTTGAAGGATTCTGAATTATTTTACATCAAATGTTTTTAAATTTCAATTCATTATTCATTTTTATATTTTCTTAGAAAATATCAATTTCCACTAATCATTGAACATTAATTTTCCCATAAATATTGAAATCATTTATCATGGATAGTAATATTACATTAATCATATTCAATATTAAATAGAATTTTTATGTTGATAGTTTTTTGATATATTTGAAAATATAGATAAATCATCATCTTTTACTCTATGTGGATATTTGATTAGGCACATTGATCATGAATTAAATTGATTATTCAATATATGAGGAAATAATTGGACATGTATGAAAAGGGTGGTGAATTTTTATAGGTATCCCATTAATGAATTGGTAGTATCATGGGATGAATCATCAAGGTAGGCATAGAAGTTATTTTCATCTAGAATGTCATAAACCATATTGTGAATGGTTTTGATGGTAAACGAACTGTGTACCAAGGAAACATGGGGTCCAATATTTAAAATATTTCCTCAGGATGATTTATTTATTATTAGAAATAATATTTTAATATGAAAAAATATATAGATGAATTTAATTTTGATTTTTTAAACTATTGGATTTTTTGTTATTTAAATGTCTAAATATATTATTCCTTGTATATTTATTTAATATGGAATGTTGTTTAGTTAGTTAATAATCCATATTTTTTACAAAATCCCTCTTGATTTGTTATATAATTGGAATGTATGATCACTTATTTAATTGTCCATATTTATTATTCTCATTGATTTGTTATTTTATCTTCTATATGTAACCCATACTCTGGATTTGATATCAACTATATTGTTTTCCATAACCCAATTATCCAAACATTTTAAAAATAAATATATTCACGGATATGGTCAATGAGATTATGTAATTATCAAAAAAAATGTTGTAATTAGTGTTTTCATTTTTAATATAAGACCCATGTCTATATCCAATTTACCCATTTTAATAAACTCTTTAGTCCGTCGTTATTTGATTCCTTATATTGATTAAAATTTAGTGGCAGTAGACATCATCTCTGGGAAAATACGGGTCGAGGTTCTATACAGTTCATTTTCATGGTTTGGTAATCAGTGTACAATAATAATTTTTTTATGAACTAAAAAACACAGATCCACCCAAAATCTGTTCATCTTTGGTAACATAGTAATGGTAATACTTATGTCTTACTTCCACTCACTAAATAACATTCACAAAAAGAGTAACCATGTGTAAGGTACCACAAGTGTTATACTAACTGTGTACCCAATCTATCTCATCTACATGCGGGGTTCTCTTATAGTAATAAGACCCCTGAGACCTTATTTCGTTAATGTTCTAACTAGTAATACTATCAAGGTAAAACAAATGAATTAAAAAAAATATTTAGCTCGAACAATTTCAAATTGAAAATTTATGTTCTTTTCAAACTCCCTCATTCAATGAACTATTCCGTGTATATGCCATCCAATGAGTTAAAACACTATCTGAGAACAACTGTGGACACTTCACAAGTTCATAAACCACCCACTCTAATGTCTCATCCTATATAGTTCATTGATACCATAGAAATTTTTAAAAAGGAAATGAATTATTCCTAACAACCTTCTATCAATGATCAATTTATCCTACAATATACTCTTTTAAAAAATCTTCGAAAAACACCACAATATCCTTGGGATCGAATGTATGATACATGTCAACATGTTAAGGATTAAACTATGAAACGTTAAATTATACATTGAAGAAATAGTATATATGAGGTCATAAAAATCATTTTTATGGCATCCCATATCTATAAAATATATCAAAACACCCTAAAGCGGATTGTATCAGCTTCTGCTACCTCGATATCTATCTATTTCCAAGTGTGGATGATACCAACAAGAACACACAGTCCCCAACCCCAAAATATTGTGTTCATATATAGAGTTCCACATATTATTTATGTTTTTATTATGTTGTATACATACACATTACAATAAATTAAATCTTCTCTACTGTCATATAGATGAGATATGAACCTTATATTGATGTATATCATACCTCTAACCCACATAATGTTGATGAAGTGACATTCAATATAAGTCCTCGCATATTGAATTCATAATCATTTTTCTAAATAAACTATTATAGGTATTACTAAGGAGATGGATATAATTTCCCTATGAAATTCTTAAATCAATGATGTATAATTACATAATTCCTTCAAACACATGTATTGATCATTATGATCTCTCATATGATTAATGGTTTAAACTTTTGATCAAAATCACCTGTCTACCTAATGATCTTTATAACCACATTTAAACCCATGATGTGAAATTGATGTCTCTATTTGAAATTAAATTATAATGAAACCTATGTAGGTGCATAATCTCATGTATATATAATCAACATAACCATCAACTAAGAATGTATCCCAGATATGATGAAAATTTGATACCATTTTTCTTCAATTCATGTATTCACAAACAATGTCAATACCATGAGGCGATCTTCATAAATAACGACTAAATCAAAATATATTTCCTTCGATTTCTTTTATAGCACCACAAATGGATGAATAAATTTATTAGGCCACTGGGGTTCTGCGTTCACCTACTAAAATTTACAACACATATTGAAAAAACATTATATATGAAAATTCATCACATTTCACTAGTATAATTGAGGAATATCATAATACACCTGGATGATATCTGCGTGAACATAACACTGAGAGGCATGTGACTCTTACGTTAGATCCTCTATCATGTAGGTAGGATCCTCGATACGTGCTTGGATGCACAAGATCTCATCCAGATCAATAGTCCAACTAGGAGGTGAGGTGTCTCCTGTATCACTCTCTAGTTGGACCATGATCATAGAATTTGATAATTTCATCATCATCAATCTTTATAAAAGTGAAAATAGTATTACTAAAAATGCATTTTTTTACATTCAATTATTTTCGAAATTTTATATATTTTTCCCAAAAATATTACAAGCATTCACCCTCTGATTGAATATGAAACCATTTGTGTTTAGGTCATCCTACATGGAAGATCGACAACTAATTTTACATTCCTAGAATATAATCCTTTGGTTATGTAAAATTATTTTTGGTATTCAAATAACCATTGTTTCCTCATATTTATGTCACATTGTGTAATGATTTACATAAGATTACTCTGGCCATTTTCTACCACAAAAGGATCTTCTATTATGTAATTCCCCCAACAACTCAAATCATGAATGACTACTACAAGATAATATTCATGAGTGAGTTGATTATTATAGTGAGTTCTGAAATGGTGAGTCCCATATGAAATGAATAGATCATGAGGATACTATTGATCCAAAAATAAAATGAATCAATAATTGAGAATTACATAACAAAAATTGTCATTAACTGAGCATGGCATACAACTGGTGCTCTCTAAGTTTATTAGGAATGATTTGAAATTGTTTTGAATGGTAATTTCGATTATCATAATATATCACGATAATTACCACGCAAAAAATCCAAATAGGTTTAAAAAATTGTATTCATCAAATCCATGAAAATGGAAGTAATGTTTATGTGATAAAACAATATATACATATACCCATATAAACATTTCCATCTTCCAGATTCCATATGTTGTATATTTAATGGTCTAAAGAGAACATGGTGATCGTTTGACATAAAATTGATCTCTATGAAAATCCTCTCTCGTCTATGTTGGTCAAAAAGATCATCTATAAATGGTAATTTATACATGTTCTTCATAGTATTAGGATTCAAAATATGATAATTCATAAAACTATTGATGGTTCTATAATAATTCTCAACAAAAAATTATAATAATAAAGTGGATATGTAATAGGACTTATACACCTATATGTCTATAATATCTTATAGAAACCACATGAGATATTCTATATCTATTCAAGACGTCATGTTTGGAGGAATGGATATCTATTCATCTCATGTAATGATGTCAATACAATATTCTACCACTCACATAGGATGTAATCTAGAAAATTCAATGGAGGAATGATGCCTAAAAAATATTTTCTATATTTGGAAATTCAATGTGAATAAATCTCCGGTCATATATATAAATTCTTGTAATATGGGTGATAACTTGACATATCCCATGATTCTCTAGTCCATCCCTTCAATCATGGTCATATCATTAACATTTTAATGATACACACTACACCATAGTAATGTAAAATATACTCTATGTAAATTAGAGTCCACATAGTCATGACATGAGACCAATGAGTCCTTCCCAAGGATGAAATCAAGGGATGTCAAATAAAAGATGAAGAGGTCCCATAATAAGTAAGGGAATCTATCCTCAAGGGGGGATTCTAGTAACTGACATAGACCATCCAATTATAAATCCAATGGATTTCCAAGGGTAATCAAACAATAATATTGATGGATATAATTCTAGTGTATTCCCACAAAAAACATAGATATTGTGTAATGTGGAGATCCATCTAAAATAATGAACTCAAAATGGAGGTGGCTACAAAAATAATACAACAAATATTTGATGGCCCTGCAAGATTCCCCTATAGTATTATATGCAAAAAATAAATCTTACCCAATATATAACCCTGTGTTGCAACATGACTACCTTGTGTGGGTCTTCTCTACTAGAACGGTATATCAAATTCCAATCGACCACAACTATGAAATCTTACTCTGCATGTTCGAATGGTAATACTCAAAATTCATGCTAATGAGGAGATCATGATCCTACTGATGAAGGTGATTCTTATGTGGATCATATCCCATTAAGAACAAATTGAGAGGTCCAAATGTGATAATGATTCCTAATCCATCCACAGACTCTACAATCAATAGAGTCTTTAAGAATGTAGGGATACTTATTCCCAATATTTCCACACATTTGAAACACCACATATCTATAAATGCATGTTACATCGTTGTTTTTGGATTCACATGCAGTCTCCGGTGTCACTTTCTTCTACTAGTAAAACCACTATTAATTCTCAGTGATGATTCTCATGAGCCCACACTCTTTACATCATACATCTTTAAACATTGAATATATCCTAATTCATAATATCATAGGGTGTTCAACCTGAAAAAAAATTAAATTTGGATTGAATAAGATGAATAATACCAACATTGAGTCATTACACATTGACCAGATCGATAGTGATATATATTAGTATAGAGCACTGATGCCCTGCAAAACAAGATGAATAATCGATAATGATGAATTAGATCATTATTGTAGGATCATGATTGAAAACTGGAAGATAAATTTACATGTTAGGAAATTATTATCATGATATCTCAACTACTGAGTCCCATATGAAATGAGCCACTCATGTGGATACTAATGATTCCAATATAATATGAATCAATAATTGAGAATTACATATCGAATAGTGTAATCAACTAATTGTGGAATACAACAGGTGTTATGTAATTTTATTCTGAATGTTTTAAAGTTGTTTTGAAAAGTAATTTCGATTATGAGAATATATCACTATAATTATGACAAAAAATTTAATCCAAATAGGTTTGAATGATTGTATTCATCAAGTCAATGAAAATGGAATGAACTTTTATGAGGTAAAATAAAATAACCAAATACCAACAGAAACATTTACATCATTAAAATGCCATATGTTGTATATTTAAATGTATAACATAGTATTGGTGATATAATGAATAGTTCATAATGACCTAGTACCCTACTAATTGTTCATGAATGACTACTGAAAGATAAATTTCATGTGATAGGTGATTATTATCATGAGTTCTTAAGTGGTGAGTCCCATATAAAACAAATAGATTATGTGGTATTAATGATCCCAATGTAATATGAATCAATATTACAGAATTACAAATCCAAAAGTGGCATTAATTGATCTGGGGATAAAACTGGTTGCCTTTCAGTTTATTCATAATGTATTGAAGTTGTATTTAATGTTCATTTTTATTATGATAATATATCAAGAAAATTACTAAAAAAAAGGAATCCAAATTATTTTGGAAAATGTTATTAATCAAATCTATAAAAATGAAAGGAAAATTTATGAGAAAAATATATATAATCAAATATCCATATAAGCATTTTTCATATTTCAAATTCCATATGTTGTATATTTAATGGTCTAACATGCACTTGGTCACAGTTTGACCTAAAATTGATCTCTTAAAAAACCGTATCTCATCAGTGTTGGTCAATGAGATCATATATACAAGGTAATTTATAGAATTTCATCATAGTAATATGATTCAAAATATGATAATTCGTACAACTCATGAGGGTTTTATCTTCCAACTTGTAAAAAAGGAAAGATAACAATATTTAATAAGTACTAGTCTATATAAATCACTCTGGCCTCAAAATATTATATAAAAAACCTTATATCATGTAAATTTATTCTAGATATCATATAATGAGGAATGGATACTTATAAATCACTTGGAACAAGGTACATTCTAAATTCATCCACTCTCATGCGATGTAATCTAGAGAAATCTATTGTGAAAGGATCCCTAAATCAATTAACTACATTTGTTAATTAAATATGATAAAATCTCTGATAATCCATATAAATTCAAGAAATATGGGTGCTAACATGACATAACCCATGATTATCTAATATATCCCTTCAATCATGGTCACCCCATTCAACACATTTATTGATAACTACTACCCCATTGTTATATAAAACATACTCAATAGAAATATGAGTCCACATCGTCATGACATGAGACCAACATGTCCTTCCCAAAGATGAAATCAGAGGCTATCATATCACGGATGAAGAGGTCCCATAAGATGTAATGGTTTCTATTCAGAAGGAGGGATTTTTCTAACTATTATATACCCTCTAATTCTAATCCCAATGGATTTCCATGTTTCATCACACAACAAGATTATTAAATATTAGCCTAAAGTATTTCCACAATATACATAGATATCAGTTAATGTGGAGAACCATGTAATATAATGTACACAAAATGGTAGAGGCTATAAAATAATACCAAATATATTTGATGGCCCAATAATATTCCCATCAAGTATCATATGCACTAAATAAATATGACCTAATCAATAACCATGTGATTCAAACCCGTGACCTTGTGTGGGTCTTCTCGGCCGCAACTGTATATCTGATGCCAATCAACCACAACTAGGAACCCATACACTGAATGTATGGCTGGTAGTACTCCAAATACATGATAATGAGTAGATCATGATACTACTGCTGATGGTGGATCTTATGTGGTTGATCCCCCACTAGGAACAAATTGAGGTACAAAAAAATCCAATGCTTCCTAAACCATCCACAACCTCCCCAATCAATGGGATCTCTAGGAAACTGGGGATATGTATTCCTTATATTTCTACATATATAACAAACCACATAAATATAACTACATGTTACATTGATGTCATTTCTTCCACATATAGTCTTTATGAGTCACATTCCTCTATAAGTAAAACCACTAATCATTCTCTGTTATGAATCTCAAGATCTCACACTCTCTACCTCCACCGTCATTTTATCTTTATGAGTTAATAATTCAGAATATAAGAGGGTATTCTACTAGAAAAAAATTATTTTTTAATGAATAGGTTGAATAATCCCAACTTCGAATCATTACACAATGACTGGATCAATAGTGATATATATTTTTGTAGAGCATCGATGCCCTACAATACATGATGAATATTCCATAATGACATAGATCCCTACTGTAGGTCCATGAAATCATAATATTATTCTCCCTAAAGGTATCAGGGATGAAAATCACACAAATGATATATTTGAAAACCCATAAAATACCATACTGAAACTAACCTTCCTGGATAAAAATATTTAACCAGTGATTGGTTGATCCATGTAAAATATATGTATTGATATTTACTCTCCTATTATGATGTATCTATAGGATCTCTATGATATTTATGATATTCACAATCCATAACCCCACATACTATGTGAAACAATCTCCTAAAAAGGTAGGTGGATGTTATAGATGAAACTCATTTGGGAACTCTACAATAGAAATATAATGTTGTAGAGTCCCTGGATAGTTTCATAAGCTGTTCAAACTCCAATTGAAACTAGAAATCACCACAAAAAAACTATGATAGTTAGAGGTTCCATAGATTGGAATACTAGAGTTTTCAGTATTGGTTTATGGACCACCATCTCATTAGAATGGTCATTACCACTATCCTGGAACAAGATTAGAGAACTTCGTAGTAGAATATCTCTAGATTTTTCATATGAATAACTTATATAGGATAAATTGTGGTAATGATCATAGGAATATAATTATTATAATTAAACTTCTTCTTTTGTAATAACCACCCATATCTTTATAACACTAGATCCAGGCCTTAGTGACATGCACAGTAATACAGAACACATGATATCTTACCTACAACCCAGCACTACGGTCGGGTATACATCAAGATCCATGTTTTGTTAACTTGTTCCTGATATATATTATTTTATATACAATTTATAGAGGATAACACCCAAAATATATAAACTTTCATTACTATTTAATAGAACCCTATTTTATTTTGAATCTATTTTCATTTAATTTCTTTTCTAATTTCTATAGAAGTTTTCAATAAATGGATGAACAATTTGGATCAGCACATCAAATTTATAAAGTACTACAAATGACATAAATTATTGTGTGACATAGATTTAATAAGAAAAGTCACTAATCATGTTTCATGCATGAAATTATATAACACATCATGGAAAAAAATGATCCGAAAAAATATATAAAAAATACAAAAAAATAAGTAATTGTGTAATGACATAATTCTTGACATATAAATCCAATAAGGTGCATAATAGGAAGCATGATATATTCTTATTTTATATATCATTCCATAGATAAATTAAAATTATCCTTCATTAATATAACTATCACATGAAATTGTTTTCAACTAATGGTGGCATAAAATCATATCTCTCTTGTATAATCCTGAACAATATTTCACAACATAGTATTTTTTTCACTATACGTAGTATTTCTAATTCTAGGAAAATGATCATTAAAAAATAAAAACTCTTCCTTCAAGAAGAATATCAATAAATTAAATTTAATTACTAATCAAAATCGACAATATGAACCATCATAAATAAATTGATGCAATGACATGTCTTTTTCCAACGTGAACTGGTATAAATGTAAGGATTAAAGAAATAAAATAATAGTATCAAAAGAAAAATAATAATTATTATTATGTAAATAATAGAACAAATATCAAAAAATCAGTCTGGTTCTTCCATTATCCCAATCAATTAATACTCAAGCATCAAAAACTGGGAGTCTCCCCCATCCACTAACTCCATCCATAGAATCCTCTATGTTACCATTGACAAATTGAATAGGGGGTGGGATAAAAATTATTGTTAACCACCAATATTGTGTATAAATATCAATTAAATTCATATAATATTAATAGTGTATAGATATAATGGATTGTACTAAAAAATTATGTAAATGGTTAGCTCTTGTTCTTGAATGTCATTAGGCTGACACGACCTGCTTCTGCCTAAACTGAATAATCTATGAATCATTAACCTTGGGAATATATATATATATGGTATGTATATAAAGTGACATCTATAACCATATATTTGGATACTACTACTAAAATAGACACATGATTTAATAATGACATTCATATGAAGTAGCATTATATCACCATGCTTTATGTGATGGAATGATCAATATTCTAAGAATAATGGACTCTATTCCCAAATTCATAATATTAGTGTCACCATGACTATACCATAACATTAAGGCTAAACATTACCAAATATCTAATTCATTTGGATCATCGTCCCTTGTGTCATATAAAGAGTTTTCTGATTTCTAACTCACTACAATAATGGTAATCTTTCCTATATCATATCTGTATGTTCTCCATTCCCTTGTATTATAACTAATAAGGGATACCATATCTAATAATAATACTCTATAAGGGGTTTCGTTCCCATTTAAAAAAATATTAGAAGGGAAGATGTTCCCATATATAAAAATAGTATGAGGGAATCCAGACATGTATACAATAATTTAAAAAGGGACTCTATGACTATATAACATAATGCATATTGGTTTCTGTGGCTATATTTAATAATTTCGATGTGTAGTAAATGGATTAAACAAGAACCAATATGTCGTTCAAAATTTAATAAAATTCTATTTAAAATGGAATAAATATTAACATATTTAATAATTGATAGGGAAAACCTTTCACAATTATTAAATTTAGAATAATATGATAATTTTTATAGCAATGATTTACCATACTTACAATCCATTATCATTTATGATGTAATATTAGAAAACTGTCCAAACACATTAATGTATGTTTCAGTTATTTGATAATTTAGTTAATTTACACATATAAATGGGGAACCCAAACATGGATATGACACATTGAGGTCAGTGACATCATGTGTCTCTTTGGATATAATAAGGTTAATAGGTTATAGAATATAGAAACTAATATAATAAATATTCATTTTAAGGGAAATGATAGGTGAAAATGGAATGTTTCATAATGACACATAATAAAATGCAAGAAAAAATTTAGATAAGAATATTGTTCCCAATACCCTATTAATGGAGAGTAGATCCCACATAATATCTCCCTTTAGATTAGGCCCGATAGGATGAAAATGAATAAATATATTGAAACCCTAAAATACTATATAAGAGCCTTCCCCAAAATATATTTTTCCAATATAAGTGAAACAATTAAAATATCATATATAGTTAATAATATATGAATGGCTATAAAATGAGAAAATTAGAAGTAGAATCATAGTTTAAAAAGTTGAATTATCTAATATCATTGATTGATGTGTGGAACAGCCAAAATTTTAGAAGAGCACGCAGCAACGAGAAGAAAAATAATAAGGATGAAAGGTTTTTTTATTATAATCCCATAATGGAAAAAGGTATCTTCAAATATATTAATTACAAGCTTGTTTCTTCAACATCACTTGACAAACAATGCACCGACTATGCCCCATCCATTTCCTCATGTGTGGACCCTAATGGTTCATGATCAGAATTTGAGAAACCATGAAATAAACTATGTATTTTCTAATCCTAATTATTACAGATCTTCCAAAAAGGTGTTTGAATTCGGTATCATGGTTACAGAAAACCATGTGTCCCAATATTATACACAATACCCCGATATCATTGAGTGAAATAGTGTAGAATAGATAGCATGGTTTCTACATACAATTCATCCTAGGAATGTCTACCACTGCCTATGTTTTCAGGCTCCTAACAAGCCTTTGTCCCACATTCTTCCTCCCTATACTCAATAATAATTATTATGTAAAAAAATGGATTAAAACAATATTTAAATGTATTTATTCAATATAGAAAAATCTTGTTCTTACATGGTTTGGTACATATTTAAATGACACCATACATAATAGACCCAATTGTGTTGTAGGAATAGTAGAAAAAACCAACAGAATCGAGAAAAATGAAATATTTTAGATATAATATAACAATGGGTTGTACATGACATTGTTTTTAGAATATATCTATGTCAATGTGAATTTTCATTATTTATTGATATCCTTGAAAATCACTACCAAGAAAAAGTATCATATAACCCGTATTGATGACTTGTTTTATCAACAACATGAATTTAATTACATTTTTGTCATGTATCTTATAATTATTGCATGCTAATGATATTATTAGGATTATATTATTTAGATTATATATTTAAAATTATAAGAAACTATTTTTTGAAACAATTGTCATTTATGTCCATCCTTCATCCCCTTTGGGATTTCAATTTTAGGGCAGTAAACAATACACATTCTTCTCAAGCCAATGAGGTGGGACATGATGTCACAAGTGTAATCTGTTTGTGCAATTCTTTGGTATCATTATTGTTAGTATTGGTTTTTAAAATCATTGTTTTTATTCCTTTAGTCAAAATGGTAAAAAGGCATAGGATTTTGAGAACACACAATTCATAACATAAAATTAAGTATTAATACAATTTATTTTGAAACTCATGTTGTAAGGGTGTTTGGTTAATTAATTATTTATAGATAGTAATAATATTTTTACCATATTTTCAGGGCTTTATCAATTGAGATGAGTATGAAATGCATTATATAAATGAATTTTAACTAGGAGTACATATTTAATTTAATGTTATGGTATACTATGTGGTGAAAACATGATTATTTTTTAATTATGTTATATATATAAAAAAATTATATTTACAAAATTAATAATAGTTTTATTTTAAAAAAAATTTATAATATCATGGGATAATTTTTTAAAATGATTTAGAGTAAAAAAATGATGAATTTGGGAAAACCATTTGTCTTTATTATGATGTGATTATTTAAAACATTTTGGACATTGTTTTCAATAGTCTGAGACATAAAGCATTATATATATTTATAAAAAAATGGAATCCATTAGGGATCATAGAAACCCACATTAGCAATATTTTGAGTATGTGGTTTTACATGACCCATAGGTGAACTAATTTTTTATTGTTTTTGTTGTCTATGATTTTCAAAGGTTTGGATTGAGGCAAATAATGGGATAAAAAATTAAATTTGATACTTCCATATCATTATATAAGATAAATGTAACCATCATGCCTCATGATTCAGAACAAGAGAATGATGGTGTGTCGATGAGTAAGATGAACCAAATCCTAGATTGATTATGAGCGTAAGTAGTTCTAAAAGTCAAATATTCAATGTATAAGGTATAAGTTACTTCATTCATATGGTTTTATTTTCTAGTCCATGAGAAATTAAATCAAGGAATTTTATTTCACGATTTAATGGAATATTTCAACAAATAATTCTATCCTAGCACATTAAGGATTTCATGATTGATTGATGTTCTTTTCATGGTGTAACATAAACTCATAATGACTGAGTAAGCAACTAAATTCCTGATTTTTTCATATATTCACAAATATATCCTGTTATTACATCCTTGAATGAATACATTTTTTAATAGTGAATGAGGGATTAAATTTTATTAATGTTTTCCATAATCTATATGCCAAATTACACAGAATCAGACAATAGATATATCAAAACAGATAAGATAATCAATGGAATTATGGGTAGTTGAAGCACATTGGTACATATGATAAATGGTTGAACTCCAACTCTAAGAACAAGAGGAAGAGGGGCCCCTATTTCAAATGTAGTTCGATGACTCTGAATCATATTGTTGGATCAATGAATCATCCTCCAAAACAAAAGAGTAATTCTGGATTTTTCTAATGTGGTTATTTTGATAATATCAAGATAGATTCTATAACACCGGATTGCATGAAATGGTCCATAGTCATCACTATTATCACAGTTTTCCATGGATTACTACTAAAGACTCATTAAAATTTTAGTAAAATCAAATGATTCAATGGGAAAATTGAATCTGAATACCCCTCATTAGTTGAACTTATCTAGTAATAGTGAATCCAAGAGTACCCCAAGTCCTTAGTTAGGATAGTCTCCAAATTAGAATAAGGAACAATGTGAATTTACTAAGTAGTTATATGGATATTAGAATGTGATTGTGGATTACCAATCTGAATCATCAATGGATATATGTATTATTATTTTTAATTCATTAGTTATTCATGATTTCATTGATATCGGATCACCCAATTCATTTATTATATATTTTCGAGCTTATAACCTGGGTTTAAATATCTAGATAATGACTTCAATATTAAATCAAAAAGCTTATATTTTTAAAATAGAATATCGAGAAACTATGTCAAAATCATGTTGTATAACTATTGATATTGTATAATTAGTTTTGGATGTACATATCATTAGATATAGGGAATATGATATACTTCATAGAGTTGATTTTTTGACAATTTTCAAAGATCACATATATCATTTTACCCTCAAAGCTAGTTTTATTACTATTTATGGTGTCAAACATCACATTAAAAGATAGAATAATGGGAATGAAAATGAAATAAGCATGGTGGAACCATTGGTTCACAATATCCCATATATGATTGAATAATTTTCATTGGAATTTACTGATAATATCAAAAATAGTGGTTCTCCTATAGTTGTCGATCAGTTTCAGGAATATGTTTCCAAAAAAATTTCTTGATTCTAACTCATCAACGGAATGGAGTTTAGAATTGATATCTAAATATAGTCAAGTACTATTTATATCCAATCATATAAGATGTCCCCATCATTAAAAACAGAATAGAATTTCCATTTGGAAGAGTTAGGGTGAAAAGGGTTCATTTATCCTTGCACACGACTATGGGAAACACACTTCTTGTTTGTAATAAAGGAATATGGAAATCTTCTATTATGTGTGGATAAACATAAGGTTAACCTATTTTTGACATTTAATATGTACACACATCAATGAATTTATGAAATTTTCATTAAATTGTTGGGATATTAGTGGTCATATAATTTTAATTTGAGATATGGATATCACCGATATAATTTTTGGAAGTGTGACATTCTGAAAAAATCGTTTAGAAGTAGATATGACCATTATAATTATGTGGATATGTGTTTTGGTATAGAAAATGAACCAAAAATATTTATGGAATATATGAATCATACATTTCAAATATATCTTGATTCATTTATGGTTTTGTTTGATGGTGACATTATGTTTATTCATGGAAATGTGATGAGAATGAGAATCACTTTGATATAGTGTTGGGAATGATGTAGTATAATCATTTATAAGACAAATTCTCAAAGTGTGAATTTAAGGCCCATTATATTTTTTTCTTTATACATGTAATCATTTAAAGAACTGTTTCTTTTGGTTTATAATATATAGAGGTTTTTATCTCTTTGAATCTTCCATTGAATTTCTTTACGATGCATAGTTCTCAGGTCTTAGTAGGTTGTTAGTAAATTTTTTAGATTCATCCTGACTAACATCACATATCTGATCATAGAGAAGGAAAAATTTCCCATTACAATGAAATAAGGAATATAAAAATTTATTTTCAATAGATTAATGTTCACCATACATAAAAATACATGTTTTCTATTTATTCTTGATAAGGTTAAATATTGTATTTCGATGCTTCTAGATTTGGTTTTGGATGTGTTATCATGAAGGGATATCATTTCGTTTCTTTTGGATCAAGGAAATTATGGATGGATGAGAATAACTACCCCACATAAGATATTAACTTTTTATTTTTACTCCATGATATGAGAAATTGATGTCATTATCACGTTAGTGATATAATTCATAGAGTTTACTAATCATAAGAGGATGAATATTTTTTTATCAAAAATGGATTTCAATATAATAAAATGAAGGCGAATCGAGTATCTCCAATCTTTTTACATTCACATTACATATACATCAGGTATTTCAATTCAGTTGCAGAAGAATTAATAAAAAATTCATACTATCTGTTAGAAATAGAAGCTTCAAATTCATTGTAGTTGATGTTTATTATAGCTTACATACACATGGATTTTGAAGACTAAGGTAGTGAAATATTTTCTTATATGCATTCTATTATTCATAATTTGGCAGTGATTGTTAAAAATTACAAATCATCAGATTCATAATATAATTGTATGTGATGAAAAAAAATTGGGGATAAAATTAAGTAATTTGAAATGGTTGGGAGATTAGTTTGATGAATTCATTATTGGATAGTCATACATACAGTTTTTCAAGAACATGAAATCCATGACTACAACCATTAAATATGGGATATCATTCCTAAAATATAGAATATGTATAATTTGTTGAAAGCATTGTTTTGGTGGGTTTCCATGAAAAGGATGTTATCTAATTTTGGTTTGAGATGCCTCACTAATAAATAAGTTAAAGTAGAGAATCCAGGACCAATATGTACATTATAGTCATTACCAATTAATATTTGAAAATGGTATATGATATAGATGGATTTTGTGAAAATCCTCCCAAAAACTTTTCTGAAACATGATTCTATATGACTGATTGGTGATCATCTACCAAAGTTGTATCATTTCATTAAATGATTTTAATCTCATATGATGGATGGATTACCTAAAATATATATATGATAAGTTATAAAAATGAATGGTGTTCCAGTTACAATATTATAGGTCTACAATTTTAGGTTTATTTATCATTTCTATAAATACATAAATCAATAACTTGGGACTCATTTGACAAGTAATATAAAATATTTACCTCAAATATATAGAAAATCTGAAATAACAATTTTTTTTTGAAATACATGCTTTAGGATTTTTTTAATTTATTTTAATGGATCATTATATTAGAACATAATGTTACTGGAGTTATAAAATAACTATAGTTATCAGATGTTGATAAACATGGATCATTTTTAATCAATGTATGTGTGTACTTTTTTATTCAATATGTTGGGGGAAAATGTGTAACTTCACTAGATGGGTTGAGAATTTTACAACAGACAACATATAATACTATGATCATCATGAATATAATATATATGGATAAAATTTATTATAAATAATTTAAAAATTCTCATTAATGATTGTTGTTATTTGAGGTGAGGGATCATGTGTTCCTGAGAATCTCTCCACGACATCGAAATCATAATTTTCGGAATCATGGAATGTTATATCCTCAATATAGAGAAACTTTTGAGATAAATTAACTTCTTCATTATGGGGCATATTGGTTGGTTTTATAACCATGGGTCAACGTAGATAATAATGCGTTTCACATATCTTAGTTGAATAAATATTATCCTAATCATGAACATTTGATTTTATGGGATCATTTTATCCTAGAATAAGAATATTCTTTAGTTCATATTCTAGTATATTTTTCGGATAGTCATGATAATTTCTCATATGGGAAATGTATTATTCTATTTCTAGTTTTGGAGAAACATAGTTGGACTCATGATGAAACATGTTATTGTGAGAAGAGAATGGTCGAGTGGTAGACTGATTTCTTTTCAGGCGGTGGAGGTGTTTTTCATTTGTGGGATTGGATGGCCAATGATGGTGAGAATGTAGATCCCTGGTGTCATTAATTTAACAATTTTTTTGTTTTTTAATTTTGTAATGCCTTCGGGAAACTTTTTAGGTGGTTTTATTTGAATTTTTAGATGTTTTTGGGAATTTATATATGTAAATGATATGAGTATGGTTTTTAGAAAAAATTAAGATCCTATAAAAAAATGTGTAAAGTGATTTAGTGGTATTTGGGTAGGTTTATAATCAGGTGGATGAGTTGGCCAAGTTATGTGGCAAGCATGAAGAAACCATGAATTGATGGACAGATAATTGTTCATGATTAGGGAATTGTTTTTCTAATAGTTTTCTTTAACTATACATGATATCAATTAGATCAATAATTTTTTAATCTAAATTATTTTTTATTATTAATGGCTTATTTTCCATATATGGTTTCCCTATCATGAATTATTAAATTCATAAAGGTTATAGGGACCATTTCTCCTGATCTCGGAGACATCCATCATGGTTTCTTTGTAACACCCCGAGATTTTCTAAAAAATATTCTTTTTACTATATATTGTTTTATGCTACACCAAAATTATCTTGTTATATACGCAACACCGTATTTTCTTGCAGTATACGCAACACTATTATGGGCTCGCGTTACACACAATTTTAAGTTCGTTTTGTAGAAACTATTATATGCAACATTATGTATAGATTATGTTTAATGTATAAATGAAATAAGTTTTGAATATGTTATACGCAACACTAAACAGAGCTTTGACTACACGCATCCCTAACATTTATTGCATTACACGCAATAAATACCTTCCTCGATAGCGTGTGTAGTACGCAATACCGAGTTTCACTAAATGCGATATTATTATAATATTATTATGAACTAGACATTATGAATAGTAATACCCACTTTTTGAAATTTTATAAATTTTATCTTTCAAAATAGACTTCATTTTTGGATTCAGAATATCTAAATTAGCTTAGGGTGAAATTTTTGTACTTTTCGGATAACTTTCATATTCTGATGAATAGTGAAAATTAATAAATTTTAATTAAAAACAAATTTTTTAATTGAAATAATTAATAGTGATAAATTATTAATTTTAGTGGTTTTAAAGTATATTTATAATATATTTTTACCATTTAATACAATGTTGGTCATTGGATGTAATTTCACATTTAAACCAGGCATAAACAAATGTCAATCTTTTGATAGTTATTATCTCTTACAAACACGCTATTTGTTTTGACGACGGGAATTAATTTTTAAATTAATTAATACAACTGATATGTTTTGAATTTGGTAAAATAGACATCATCGTTGAATTCATAATATCAAATATATCTTATGCCTAATTTTTTGTATTTTTCCAGAAACTTTCATTTTTTGATAAATAGTGAAACCACTAAGTGGTAGTTAAAAAACAGAATTTTTCATAAAACCTAATTTTACCACTACTGTGAGTGACATTTTAAAAATCCGAGAGACACAGTTAATATAAAGGACTAAAATTTGGTTCAATGAGATTAAAATATTTTTTGGTGAATAGTAACTTTTAACTTTTATTTACCACAGTTAAAAGTAAATAGGATAATTAAGGGTAAAAATGATATTATTAATACCCTAACACATGTCCTATTATAATTTGATAAGTATAATTCTACCAAAAACAACCTTAGGAATAACATATGACCATTTTTTCCCACTTGGATTAGATTAGGAAATTTAATATTAAACGATTTAAAGAAGGGTTAATATAGTTAAAATCAATGTTTAATAAGTAAATCAGTTTTAATATAGAGATATACATAAGATAAATTCGACTATAAATATTCATTAGAAATATAAAAATATTTCCTAAATAATGGTATTTTATTTATATTTTTTAGACATTAAATAATTTAATTTATTTATGACACAATGATGATGCAATAATTATCTTATTAATGAAATATATACATAATTGATGTTATAAGTACCCAAATAAATGTAATTTGAGACTTTTTATGAATTCCAATAAATTTATAGGTTAATATTACATTTTAGTATTTATTAAGTTAACATTGTTCGAACTAATCATTTTTTTATAATTTTCACAAAAATCATTTACCAAATAGTGTCAAAAGTGACATAAAATAGTTTTTAAAACAAATATTTTATTATTAATTGTTATTTTATTCCTCCAAATCTAAGGTTAGGAAAAATGACTTAGATAAAGTTATATATATAAATAATAATCAACTTGGGGTTTTTTGGGATTGTTATTGAATATTTATTAATCTTATAGTGTAAGAAAACAAAAAGACACGGTAAAAGTTATGTTATCTAACATAAAGTTATATCTAAATGATAAGGTTAAAATAGAAACCTAAACTTGTCTAAATTCTACTGGATTAGCGGATTTTGACCCATCCACACCTTAGCTTCGAAATAAATCACATTGGATCTATTAAAAACTGAATATGACTTTATAATAAAATAATATTTTTAGTTATTCCAAAGGTGCCCCTCTCATCCCTTATAAAAGGGCACCTCCTCCCTCTCTTCCTCACACCACATTGAGCCTTCAAGCTCGGCCAAACCCTGCCAAATTCTCTTCTCCACTTCCCTAGAAACATCCTAGGGGTCCTAGTCTTATTCAAAGACAAATTTTAGTTCCCTATGAGGAGGTCTGAAAGAGGCGCTTCAAAGAAGAGTTAATGTCCATTACCGATTCTTTCAACTTTATTTCTTCTTCCACTTCTTCTTCTTTAGTTGTTTCATTTTGACGTAATAAAATCAGTATCACACATATAATGATATGTTAACATAAGTATGAAACAACCATATTTCACCATGTATCCATACTATGGAAAACGAAATCATTGTGCGTGCGTACGTACTGCCAAGACCCTCTTAGTGGACAAAGTCCCTTTCTGAATCGAGTTCACTCCTCATTCCAGTCCTGTAATACTGAATCAGATTAACTTACCATTCCAGCCATGTCTATCTCATGAGATATAAATCTTTAACAATTCAATAATGATTATAAATTATATATAATGAATAATAATGAAATATATGACATAATGATGCTACTGGATTTATGTATATATATATATATATGTCATCTATTAAATTTCATTCAATTCAATAAAGAAACGAAAACAGCGTTCATGCGTACGTACGGCCTACCATCTCCATGAACATTGTATTTACTTTCTTTTTATATATCTATAATATATATTTATATGAGGAATATATATTATATATAAATCATGTTTTACACTCTGGAATTATGTAAATCAGGATATAAGTAATAATATCAAGAACGACAAGTCGAAACACATATGATAAATGAAATAATTTTACCCAAAAGATACTTTAACAAGGAATTTACAAAATAAAGGGTAATATAAAGTCATAAGTGAAACATATATGATATCATAACAATGAATATGATTATGTAATTAGTCAATGACATTATTTAAATCATTATACGGCAGGTTCAGATCCATAAGAAGCATATCAGACCTAAAGTAAAGGATAACTATTCCAATCTCGTTCTTATCTGAGATTGTTTATTCGTAAGTATTAACTAGGGTAATTGTTATCATCCATGTCCATGATTTCTAAAAATGGTTTCATGTATGTTTAACGTCCTTTTTACCAATATTGACTTTTACCCAATGGTATTGAAGGAATCATTATTTTATTTACCCTACAAGGTACATTTTGACTTTTCTGACAAATGTACGAGAAGAATCCTTTTTTAACATAGAGGGCATGAAAGGGTATTTTCGGTTTCATAAAGCCTTATTTTCATGAAAATTCCTCCAAAAGATTTCATGACTATTTTCAAAAAAAATCCTTTTCTTTTAAAATTGCATGAAATTTTGTGAAAAGAAAATGATTTTGAAGAAAAAAGGATATTTTCCTCAAGATTTTATTTAAAGTGTTTTTTCAAATCCATTTTTCATCTAAGATGAAAATATCTCTTATGTGTATGTTTCAAGTATAATGTCTCAATGAATTTTATGGTTTCACCTTTCTTATTATGAAATGATATCCATTTCTTTTATGTGGATTATGTGATGATGGGATGATGTTTATGAAACCAATTTTATTTATTGAGTTTTTATTAATGATGTATGTTTATTTCAAGGCACAAGTAAGAATGATTTCATTATGAGATTGGTGGGACCTATATCTCCCTCTAAGTCATTGGATAATGATTTATTTCTCATGAGATAGACATTTCATAAACGGTAAGTTAATCTGGTTCAGTATTACAGGACTGGAACGAGGAGTGAACTCGATTTAGAAAGGGACTTTGTCCACTAAGATGGTCTTGGCAGTAATGCCTTGTCTACTATGGAAATCATTACATGTGCGTAATGCATGCCAAAATTACATGTTCTATTCCCATTCTATTTTAGAATGATTTATGTCCCATTATGATCTATTCCTTATGTACTTCCATGTTTTAAGTCTTTGCTGATGATTTTGATGATTAAACATTATGTTCATGTTTTTAAGTTCAAATATATGTGGTATGTTTTATTTTATCCAAGCATACCCTTACTGATCATTTGAGCCCACCCTTTTTATGTTTTGTTTCCCCCCAAGATTAAAAGAATGGTTTTAGGTAAAGAAACAAAAAGTGGAAGATCTTTATGGGAGATATTGAAGATATTTCACCACGATTAGAAAATTACGTTCCATGTTTCCAAAGAAACTAAACTATTGCGGTCCTTGTGTGTCTATTTATTTATGTATTATGTATTCTGAAAAAGTATTGTAATATCTATATAGGTCAATCTTTAGGTCTCTACATTCGTAGTTCATTGAAGCTTTCATTCCCTTGTATGTCTCTTTTCATAGTAAATTTACAATATCTACTATTATCCCCTCACTTGGATTTATAAATATAATTTATTTCAGAATTATAAATGTTATTTTATGCCAATATGTATAAAAAATTGTTGTTTTGATGATATGTATCATGATCTAATATATATTTTTTTGTTTTAACTTAATATGTTAAATAACTTATGCCATTATTCGTTTCCATTATTTTTTTGAGGTAATTGGAATCGGTATTGAATAAACATATTACAAGATGAATAATTTGTTTTTGTTTTTGTAGAATTCATTATTAAAATACTCTGAAAATCATGGTTTAGTCATTTTTACTTTTTTTTGATGTTATGTATTTAATGTGTAATGTTTTATGTTTATTGACTTAATATTTCCATTTTAATGATAGTTTTTGCTTTGATTTTTTTAAAAATCATTGTTTAATGATTTTGTAAAAAAATATGTTTTTATTAAAATTGTTGTGCATAAATGGTTTTGGAATCTTTTTGGAAGAATTGGTTGTATTGTGATCATTACATTGACACGAACCAATACAATTGGTGTGTTCCATTTGGGAAATGGTATATGGTGACCTTGTTCTGTCTTGGTAGATCGATGAGAGACAACTCATGATTATGGAACTATTACTTAGTCATTAATACTTAGACATGTTTATTTTAATGGCGTATAAAAAATGGATGTTGTGAATGTTTTTATTGTTGTTTCATTTAATTTATTGGTTTTTTCTATTTTTAGGGGAAATTTTATGCTAACAAGAATTGATTAATATTATTATATAAAATGACTAAAATTGTTTTATTTTAATTTTTTATAAAAATTTGTTAACCTCTTCTATCTTAGTATCTTTAGTGGGGAGTTCTTTTAGGGATAACATCCTCGGTTTCATTATTCAATCACTAATTTGGAAATTTGGTGATTCTCAAGATATTCATTGTCCATAATATGTAATAGAAAATGATCTCATTTTATCAGGGATGCATTGTGATACCTTTAATATACTATATAGAGTTGTATCATAAATAATTTTTGCAGTTTATATGATGTTGTGTTGGGAGTCTTTGTTTTGGGTTTGTTTTGTTTTCAGTTGAATTTGGACATTGGTCATGGGTCTCTCACGGTATCATAGTCTGCAATACATTCAATTTTATCACACTATTCTAATGCATAATATATTTTTTATGGTTATGGGAATATTTTTTTTGTTTTTAGAAATCATAAATGGAATATCATCTGACCAATTTTAATGATTCCATTAACATTTATTTTCATTGCTTAGAATATTGGGGATGTTGTATCGGGTGAGGTAACATTCCACTACCTCCTTAATATATATAGTAGTAGTGGGAATCTAGAACCACTACTTAATATACTAAAATAAATATTGGAAGGATGAAGAGATTCATTAGATATATTAATGTGTTGAATATTTCAAGGAACTTCGAAGATGGTTCATTAGTGAAACTATTTTAATGTGACCCAATAATGGAGAAAGTTTTTGAAAATATAATAATAAAAAAAAGTATTGAGATGAATTTTAATTTATACTGATATGGTTATATCTTATTTCTCAATCCAATTGATGGTTCACAAGAATAATGGTAAAAATCACTATTTGTAGTTAGCTATGAAATAATTACATTAATGATTTAGAGGTATTATCATTCAGAATAATTATAAGGATATTTATTCATATAAAAAAATATTATTTTATTTTTTCACACATAAATTGTTTAATATATTCTAGGGAACATGGTTGGAGTTGATTTTTTATTATGACTACACAATAAATTACAACGTTGTGAAATAGATTGAGATGGAAGATTCTCTAAGGCATAATGATCCAACTAGATTATCTATGTTGGGGATAAAAAATATAATATCCTTATCTATTATTAATGTATGGATCCTGAAAAATAATTTAATGTTTAAAATATGATAATTTAAATTAGTGGTCAACCATATATCCATTTGATGGTTACAAAGGATCCAATATAAGATGTAGAACTACATATGAAGGTGACTTTTATTCCAGAGATTCCCCATGATTTTGATTATATGATAGGGTTTAATAAAATGTAATTATATGGTATATTATAGATTTTGAAAATGAGGTTATGGATTAGAATCAATGTTTATTAATATCTTTTATTCTTATGTATTAAAAATATTTATTGTGATATGATTGAGTATTTTTAGTGGGACATCATAAAAATGATTTCATACAATGTATCTCGATGCGTGGTATGTCATAAAGTAAAGGATGGGTGAAAACCCATTAGTGAATTTTAGAGCCATTACCAATATCCAAAAAGTTATTACAACATATTGCCATATATTTATGGTTTGCTTATATATAATCTTGATTGTATATACATTAATGATGTTTTATGATACCATGGAATACCATATTCTATTGTATCTTACTGGAATTTTTGTCTACATCATTATTATGGAATGTTATCCAATATTCTTTTCATAAAAAGTGGAGTTTTAGTAAAAATTATTGTGTCATGAAGGATTACATTTCCAAGACAACAATAGAATATATATATTTTATTTTGTGACATTGTTAATCATGAAATAATGTTGGTAGGGATCATCACCTTCTTCTAGTTCAGTTTTCTACAAAAAATTATAATTCAATCATGAATTCATATTGACATTTATGGAACCCTCTCTAAAGAACTATATAAATCCAAATTTCATAGATGATATTAGAGAAAAGAATATATTGTCACTTTAGTAAGTAGATGAAATAAAAGATAATTTCATATACATTCCAAAGCATATCATGGAATAACAGAGTTCTCTAAAAATCTATGATGTTAATCATAAATATGACATGGAATATAATGTTTTGATATTGGTTTTATACAAATAAGTCCATGGAAAAAGGTTATGAGATTAGTAATGTTTGGAAATACAGACTTTGGGATATTATCCATTTCAAGATTGTAGCTAATGTATGGATAATATATTATATTCTGGGGGTTTGACTGAACACCTTCCAATCTCACAATGATGTCCACATATTTATCTTGAGAACATAAATTGTATATGAAATTAATGTAAAGATCCAAGTGTTAGTGTATATCTAGTATGAAATCTCATATATGGAATAAATTTTATAAATTATTGATAGTAGAGATAAACTACAATGGAACATTATAATAGACCTAGTAAAATTTCTCTTTGGAAATTGAAAATTCAAAAATGATATATGGGATCATGAAAATGTAATAAGAAATTTATATCCAAACTTTTTAGTGACATATTTTGAGTGATAAATTCATTTTATTTTATTTTTAATTTAACAAGATGATAATTTATTAAGATTTTAAAAAAAATATTCTTTGATATCTTGTGTTTAATAGAACATTGTCTTTAAACTAATAGTGATATAGTGTCACATTATACTTATATTCTATATGGTGGATTTTAATATATGAATATGATAAGAAAATTATGAAAATTTTATGGTTACATAGGTATGAATTATTCATTTGGGTATTAATTAATTTTAAGTAAATAATAAAAAACAATTTAAATTAAATGAGATATTTTTTTGAGAAAATTATATTATATGCACACAATTTAATTATATATTATAAATTAAAATATTAATAATTAGTAATTGAATTTATTAGAAGTAAAATTTATATATTAAATAAAAATATTTAACATTATTTTATTATTTCTCCATTGGCATGTGATAGTAATAAATCATTTTTAATTATTAAAAATATACATTTTCAAATAGATGGTTTTATCACATGTTGAATGGTTGTTTTTATAATATATTTCTTCTAACTAATAATAAATAATCATATAAAATTGTAATCATATCTGGTATTAGGAGGATTAATTTGGTAAAATATTTTCCTTCAATTTTTGGTCAATATCAATAGTAACCATGTTAATATTTTTCATTTCGGAAAAGGGTAAATCATGTTAATCTATGTGAAAAATAAAATAATGACCCATAATGTTTCATGATAATAATTAAATAATGAATGCAATTCAACCCTCATCACTTTAGTCTCAAATTTGTGTTTTATGTCTAAATATTTCCATAAAATTTCAATATATAATATTTTATGTATTTAATGTTTCTATGTGTCATTATATTATTTCATAATAACTCATATATGTTTAAATGGGAAAAAAGTTCTCAATAAATTTAAATGTCTACATTATTTCTAGTAAAATTAATTTCATGGTATAAATTTATATATAATTTTTAGTAAATATTCAGTGACCATAAATAACTATAAAAACAAAATGTAGTATTTCTATAGTTTTAAAAATTAAAAAATTGATTTTAAAATATTAATCAATATATATTATTAGTGAGTTAATAAGTTCCTTGAACATCCAGATGAATATTAAATATTTTTATTACAATAATGAATTATATTCGAATATTTATTTTTAATTGATTTAATGAATGTAAAAATATTTTTTTGAGTGAAAAAATGACACTAATGATATTTTATTATTTATAATATTTTATTAAATGATTTAAAATTCATTAAAATACAAGATTCAATAGATATTATGGGATGTGATTCTAAAAATGACAAATTGTTTCATTTATGTGCATGAACTTATTTTAATATATCATCACTTACCCATAATAGTCTAAAACAATAACATTTTGATACTTTTACAATTTCCTAATAAAAAAATAAATGAAAATGATAAGGGTAAAAATGTAAGAAAAACATATCAAAATATTATAGGAATATGTATTCTAATTCATGTTCTTATCCTATAATAATATAAATATTTTTCCATTTGTACATAAAAAATAATTTATATCATTTTAATATTATAATATGTTACATCTTTTCCCTTCCCCTAAATGATAAATGAGAACAAATAATTTATCTTCTACACCCCACATGAATCCATATTTAATAATCATCCCGTTTTATTTTGTATTCTATAATCAATTATAAAAATTATGGATTTGATGGGATTCAAGAAAGGAAATCACTAGATCTCTTGTGAGGATATATAAATGAGTTACTTAAATGATGTTTATATTTCAATATTGGTGATTGATGTCAGACCTATATTAATGTATTTTCATCTAAATTTTATTTATGTTGGACACATGCATTATACACCACTCTTTATTCTATGTTTTGTACATACAACCCATAAATTCCAATTATGATTATTCTTATCAACATTATATTAATATTAATATCCAACTGAGTTTCTTTCATTCATGGAAATTATTATAATAATGTTATCAAATATGTAAGGATTTTATTTTACAATCTCATTATTTATCAGTATTGTATATAGTTCAGTTCTTATGATGTACTATTATGATATATCCCTCATGAGAAAAATTAATTTCTTTCACTGTTAGTTATATCCTAAAAATATATTATTTTTTCATTTTCCTCAACTTATGTGGTCACCGTACTGAAAATACTATTTTAGGATTATTTACAATATCTCTCTCTTCAGTAAAAAAACATAATTTTTTCATATAAGTTTTTATTAAATATTTTTAGATCTTGTTTTAAATATTCACATATGATTATTTAAATAGAATTTTATTCATGATATACATTATGAAATTATGGTTATAATGGAATCATCACTTCATTAAATGAATGAGTTACATTATTTTTTTTTCAAAGAGTAGTTTGATTTATTATTCTAAAATTATATTGATTGAAATGAATTTATCCCTTCCTTGAACACTCAATGATTTGATAAATCATAAAATTTATTCATGATTATTTAGGAAGAATTGTTTTCATAAAAAATTGGAAATTTATATAAGTTAAATATTTGAACTTAAAATAGAATTTGATACTCATAAGAATTTTTTTAAAGATCTATCAATGTTATTTAAATTCATTAATGAAAATATCTATTATTTTGAATATTAATTATAATCAATATGATCCAATTATACAATAAATATTCATCCCTTGGAAGATTAATTTTTATGAATATATGTTTATAAACCCGTTCTATTTATATTGGTTTTTCGACGACGAATTAATGAAATGTTTTTTAATCCCATTGATTTTCTATGGGTTATTCTACGTTAAATGGATTATGAATCCAATTTAGTTCCTTTAGTTCTAATCTGTTGAATATTTTATAGTATTTTTCAATGAATTCATATTATTTATCTTATGTGATGGTTGGAAAATATTTCTCTATACATTCTTTTGGTAATGATTGCTGACACCTGAAAAATAATATGGGAATTGGGAGTGAACAAAGATCATTAAGTGATACTATGAAAATTGATTCTATTATGACTTAACCATGAGAAATATTTTTTTGGTGTGAAAACATTCCATAATAATTTCCTAGATATTAATAATTTAGAACTAAGTAGCGGATTATGTTTTTTAATGTATTCCACAAACTAATATCTTATTTAAAAAGATAGGCTCTTGGGGTCATGTTCTTTGATTATGTTACAACTCATCTCTTATGAATTTCGATGTATTATTCAATGACTCGTGATTTTTTTATATTATATTCCAGGTATTATTGTGACGCCCCTAGTTTTATGATCTTGTCCAAGTGAACAATTTTATGCCTTTAATGATGTGGCTAGTTTTATTTGTTGTGTTTTGTGTGCTAATAAAGAATTTGAAATGAAATAAAACATGGAGAATAAGGTAAAATGATATATATTAAAATATTACATTGCAACAAGACCCACCTAATTGAAAATACCATGCACAAGACCTAACACAGCCACAACGAGACTACTAAGAATCACAACTCGAGTAATCAGATATTTGTCGTCTTTAGAGTCCATCAGTGTGAAAAGTATAACATTCAGAGCCACAACACACATACTCAACACCAAAGGTATGAGGAGAACCATCCTTTCTAGCTCAAGTGTTTTGATTTTGAGAAACACCCCACACCCCTTCTTTTATAATGTTCTTAGAGATATGACCTTTAAATATATATAGTCATTGGATTTTGAAAACAACCTTTGGGTTTCCATTGATAAAGTTTATCTTTATATGAAAACTTGTTTTTAACGCCCTTATAATTTTTTGCTATTTCAAATATTATAACATGTATAAAATATTTTTTTACATGAGAATCCTAGTTTTAAAACAAAAAGAGTAATCTTGGTCATTATGTTTCTACAAAAGAATCCCGATAGATAATTATAGATTTTAGAACATAATTTTCTTTTTATAAAAGATATATTTAAAGGGTATCTATAATAATTATATATTTTGATCTCTAAAATTATGTATTTTGAATTAACTAATTGTCTTTTAAATTTTATGAAACAGATGGTGGTGTATTTTAAAGATCATAATAATTATAATGGTTTTGTATGAAAAATAAGAATGGTATATCTTTTAAAAGATTTATATATGAAATATTTTGAATAAGCTAGAAAAGGGATATAGATTCTAAGTAAAACTATTTTTTTATTGTATATTAACTCTTTTTTTGTACAAATATTTATATTACAGACTATTTTGAACTAATTATACTTAAACTAGTTATTTTGGAAATCTAAATAATTTATATTAAAAAAATATGTTGGGCCCCGGCCAAGCCGAGGGCATACCATAGGGAAAATCCCTCTAGGTCAAGACTGTTCCCTAGGGACCCGAGGTACCGACCATCGGGGTCCCAGTTATGTATAGTGTCAACCAGGCCTGAGCCCGATCCGAGCATGGGTCCGTCCAGTCGCACATGGGCCCATGTGTAAAGCACGCGGTGTGTGTTGCATAGGGGTGGTCCAAATCCCTCATGGGGTCTATGTGTAAGAGCCATGTGTGTGTGCGTTTATGTTATTGCCTTGTTGCCAACGCGCTTTGGGTAATAAATCTCGCCTCACATTCAAATCGTTTCGATGTGGGACGCGCTCCGCACGAGCTGGACCGTCCGATCGACCTTCGCATTGATCTCGTCTGTCCATCCCTTTTAAACGCACAATCTCCCCCGAGATCTAATCCTGGCCCTCGATCTCATTAAATCGATCAACCCTTTTTCATGTTCCTCCTCCAACCGTGCGATTTCTCCATCTTTGATCCGGGCCATCCAATTCATACCGCGTCGACCTCCCCGTCTTCTTCTTCCTCGCATCGGGGTCCTATACCAGTATGCCTACACCAAGGACGCATTGTCCTTCCCCACAGCACTGCTCCTCTTGACATCCGAACACCCTCTCCTAGACCATTGTACTCCCGTCTTCCCCACGATGGCCTACTTATTGGGTCGAGCCGTCCAAGTGCACCGAATCCCTACTTAAACCCCCTGCCTCCTGAAGGCCGGATGAATTCTTCTCCTCTTCCTTTCCGCAGACTCCCAGGAAGCCAGTGAAGCACCTCTGGACTGAGCTTCTTCCTCATGATATTTAAGGGTTCTTGCTTCCTTTCTACTGTTCAGAGGGACCTTCATTTTTATACTCCAGATGTATATATACAGTTTATATATATAAATATACATAAATATAAACCCCTCGATTTGTAATATTTTCAAAAGGGGCTTGTAGCCGTGTTTTCAGTAGGGTGCAAGTAAGAATGTTTTATGTTTTTCCCTCGTAAGGATATACTACTCTTCTATATTTTAGTATATATATTAAATATATATAAAATTATGTATGATGAAATGCATCCAGTTTTAAACGGTTTTGGGGAAATTTTCTACAATTGAATACTAATGTTACAAGGGGAAAGAGTTATCATTCTTTATTCTAAACCAACCCATAAAAAATATGGTTCATATATATACGGGTTACCTATAATTTTTAATATATATATACACATAGGTTATATTTTTTTCTTTTTGGACTGAGCTATGTTGTATAGGGAATTTTGGTGTTAAGTTTTGATTGTTTTCTTTCGGTTCTATTTCATAAAACCTATACAGATATGAATATACATTTTTCTATATGCATATAATGATATTTATAACCCAAACTCTATCTATTTTCAGATTTCCAAAATGATCCAGTATGTTATACTTTGCGTTATGTATTAATGAGGGTTGTTTGAAACTGTTTTACCATTAAAACCCCCTTGTTGTAAACTTGGTATCTATATATCTATGTACTCATAATCATGTAGACCAATACAAATCAAATTTACAATTTCAAGGGGTAGGTAACAACCTTTATGTAAATTGTAATTTTTTTCGAACTATGTTTTGTTAATGAATCATACTAGGCATCGCTCATTATGTGTTTTACCATAAAGAATGTATTTTTTCTTGATTTAAAATATGTTAGAGGATTTAGAAATTTTGGGACCGTATTATCATGTTGTGTAAATTTATTATCTTTTTATGAAAAGGACTTTCATTGATGAATGTTGATAGTTAGGAATTAACGACATGTTTATCACCATAACTAATGGAAGAATATTTCTTTAAGCTTCCCACTTCCATAGAATAATAATTTTAATGATTCATCATTTATTGTATCATCATTTTATATCATTTAGTAATTAGCCTGTATAAAAATAATGTTTTACTAAGTTATGTGTTCCATTGATTATTTATTGACATATTTTTAAATGTTAACTAGCATATCATGTTTTTGCAAAATATGTGGTGGATAATTATTTTTATTTTAGTTATTATTGCACATAATGCATACTAACGACATATCACTAAATGAACTAAGAAATGAGATTACCCAAAGTGGTATGGGACACCTTGGGTAATATGAAAATGAATGATTTATTCACAGTGGTATGGGACATATTGGATATACAAACCTTTTAAGTAAATCATGAACGATGTGGCTCACATGATTATAAATACATGTCAAGCGTGTGCCCTAATAGTGCTCAAATGAATTGGTTAAAGATTTAATCTCTAGAGATGACCAGTTTAATGACGCCTTGGGGATGGACCTTGGTAATGTTTTCAAATGACACCTTGGGAATGGACCTTGGTGATACAGAAATGATTGTCTAAGATTAAATGTTGATGCCACATAAATCATGTTATGTAACAAGTCCTTTTCAAGGTAAAATTCCTATTCTTTCATGACTAATGCCTTTATGCTTTCATAAAGATCATATTTCAGTAGTATAAGTTGGAGAATGATTGTTAAATAGTAACCAACACATGAATATTTAGGTTGTTTCCATTATGTGCAACTCTAATTATGCATTACTCTTAACTGTTCGATTTTATGATTTAGTAATTACATGTCGTACTTTTTTAGGATTACTCCTTCGAGAAATGTCACATGGCTCTCATATATTTCATGAAACTATTGTTTGAGCATTTTAACGTTATGTGTTATAGATTTCCTCAAGAAGATGACTTCTAAATGAATGATTTCAATAAGTTGCATTTTTTTTTATTTTTAAAACCCCTCACTGAGTATTTCAATGCTCACCCTATGTTTTTATTTAAAAGTTTCAGGTATCAGATTTTAAAAGATGAATCGTTTCAGAAGATGTCAGTTTCCCTGAACTCGAACTGCAAACCATCCTCTGTATGGGGTATGATGTGTAATTTACCAGTTCATGTTTTATTTTAATGCAACACGTCATGTTTAGAAGGCATCGGATCCTGGGTTTCTAGGGTCGGGGTGTCTACAGTTGGTACCAGAGGTTTGGTTTGCATAACAATGGAAATCCATAAAACTGAAACAAATATATATATATATATATATATATCAGTTTTACTTAAAAATGGGTTTTCTTAAATTTCAGATGGAAAACGAAGGTACTAAACTTTTATCTCTCCCCACTGAGGCCCTAGAGACCATTGCGTCTTTGGCTTGTCGTGAGGATTTTCAAAACTATGCCCATATCCACATGACATGCAAACTCCTTTACGACATGTCCAACTCACCACGAGTGCATTAGTTACACCAAGGGGTAGGAATAGATTACCTCATTATGATGAGAACCCAGTTTCCCTCCTATGTACGTCGGGGAAGGTACCATGTGGGGATTTTCTGAGTGTTCACGGTGGGTGAAGAATTTGGAACTATGATTGATAACCCTTTCCAAGAATCTAATGCTGATGGAGACCTACGAGTGGGCTAACGTTGTCAGATTTTAAACTACGTCTTCTGGGGTTAGTTGTTGGATTTCAAAAGGTTATAAGTTGATTCCACCCAACTTTCTTTCAGACAACAAGTGTATGTGGATGTATCCCAACATCATACCTCTCATGCTAGACTCATAAGACGTCTTAGGTTCCCCTCTTTAGTTTTTCCCTGAATTCTCAGCATGTGTTCGGTTCGAGGAGTTAGGGATTTTTTCTTCTCTATGTGGAGTTCATTTAGTCAGTGGTTAGGGGAAACTCAAGCACTAATGTTTAATGATAAACATATGTCTATGGAAATGATGTCTTTCCATTACCTTTCTTTACTTTTTGTATACCTTTGAATCTTTTTCAAGTGATTAAATTCTCATCTTAAAAAGTTCAGATGGAAGGAGAAATACACCTGTTATCTCCTTCCACTGAGATTCTGGAAATAATTACAATCAAAACGTGTGAGGACGAGTATAACCCCTTTGAAAATTTGTGAAAAACGTGCAAGCAATGGTTTGAGGTAACAAATGGTCTGTAGATTCTCCGGACCTGCCAGAGGATTGCCTACCTCTATTACCGCATTGGCTCTGGATAGTTGGTCGGACATGAATGACGTGGAAGTTACCACAAAGGGATCTTTTTGTGTTTCACCCTACGCCGAAACTACACGACCAAAGTGAAATTTCAAGAAGTTGCGTTAGATGGAAATCATTATGCGACTTATATGATCATAAGTCTCAGATTTAGCATATTTGACCGCATCTATGACTTCAATATCCTCGACCGAGACATAATTCGGCGAGTCCATCATACGTTGGTCTGCAATGACATTTTAATACATTGTATTGTTCGAGCTTACCTTTGGATGCCTGAAGATATAGAACATGAGTTCAACCCCTCCTATCCTATGTGTATCTGGGTTAGGGAATAAGAAGAGTTGAGAATCACTATGGGGATCCCGCTAAATGCACCTATTGACCCTATAAATTTGTGGAGGTGGTGAGAACGTTGAATAACCTTGTAGTGTTGTGAAATAAATTGCGACGACACAATTTTATAAAGGGGGGATAATGTGACGCCCCAGGTTTTTTGAACTGGTCCAAGTGAACAATGTTATGCTTTTAATGAGGTCTCTTGTTTTATTTGTTGTGTTTTTTGTGATAATAAATAATTTTAAAGGAAATAAAATATGGAGAATAAGGTAAATTGATATATATTAAAATATCACATTGCAACTAGACCCAACTAATTGAAAATACCACGAACAAGATGTAACACAGCCACAGGGAGACTACATAGAATCACAACTCGAGTAATCGGATAATTGTCGTCTTCAGAGTCCATCCGTGTGAAAAATATAACACCCAGAGCCACAACACACATACTCAACACCAAAGGTATGAGGAGAACCATCCTTCATAGCTCAAATGTTTTTATTTTGAGAAACACCATACACCCCCTTCTTTTATAATGGTCCTTAGAGATATGAACGTTAAATATATATAGCCGTTGGATTTTGGAAACAACATTTGGGTTTCCGTTGATAAATTTTATCTTTATATGAAAACTTTTTTTAAAGCCCTTATAACCTTATGATATTTCAAATATTATAATATGTCTAAAATATTTTTTACAATAGAATCCTAGTTTTAAAATTAAAAGAGTATTCTTGGTCATTTTGTTTCTATAAAAAATCCCGATAGATACCTATAGAGTTGAAAACTTATTTTTCTTTTTATAAAAGATATGTTTAAAGGGTATCTATAATAATTATATTTTTTGATCTCTAAAATTATCTATTTTGAATTAACTATTGGTCTTTTAAATTTTATGAAACAGATGGTGGTGTATTTTAAAGATCCTAATAATTATAATGGTTTTTTATGTTGAATAAGAAAGGTATATCTTATAAATGATTTATATATGAAATATTTTTCATAATCTAGAAAAGGGTTTTAGATTAAAAGTTAAAACTATTTGGGTTTATTGTATATTAACTTTTTTTTGTAAAAATATTTATATTACACACTATTTTTAACTAAGTATACTTAAACTAGTTATTTTGGAAATCTAACTAATTTTTATTAAAAAAATATGTTGGGGCCTGGCCAAGCCAAGGGCATCCCTTAGGGACAAGCCCTCTAGGCCGAGACCGAGCCCTAGGGACCCGAGGTACCGACCATCGGGGTCCCAGTTTTGTATAGTGTCAACAAGGCCCAAGCCCGAGCCGAGCATGGGTTCGTCCAGTCGCACACGGGCCCATGTGTAAGGCCCATGGTGCGCGTTGCGTAGGGGTGGGCCAACGCCTATATGGGGTTCGTGTGGAAGACCCCTGTGTGTGTGCATTTGTGTTATTACCCCATTGCCAGCGCACTTTGGGTAATAAACCTCGCCTCACCTTTGAATCGTTTTGATGTGGGACCCACTCCGTGCGGGCAGGACGGTCTTATCAACCTCTGCAGTGATCTCGTCTGTCCATCCCTTTTAACAGCACGATCTCCCACGAGATCTAATCCCGGCCCTCGATCTCATTAAATTTATAAACCCTTTTTCCCATGACTCCTCCAACCATGTGATCTCTCCATATTTGATCTGGGTCGTCCATTTCCTACCGCGTCGACCTCCTCGTCTTCTTCTTCCTCGCATTGAGGTCTTGTATTAATAGGCATGCACTATGGACACCTCATCCTTCCGCACTACACTACTCCTATTGACTTCTAACACCATATCCTATCCAACTGTACTCTCGTTTTCCCCACAATGTCCTACCTATTGGGTTGAGCCACCCAAGTTCACCAAATCCCTAATTAAACCCCCTACCTCTTGATGTCCTGACAGCTTCATCTCCTCTTCCTTTCCGCAGATTCCCCGGAAGCCAGTGAAGCACCTATGGACCTAGCTTCTTCCTCAAAGCTGTGTAAGGGTTCTTCCTTCCTTTCCTCCATTCGTAGGTACCTTCATTTTTTATACTCCTGATGTATATATACAGTTTATATATATATATACATAAATATAAAACCCTCGGTTTGTAATGTTTTCAAAAGGGGCTTGCAGCCGTGTTTTCAGTATGGTGCAAGTAAGGAGGTTTTATGTTTTTCCCTCATAAAGAAAATACTACTCTTAAATATTTTAGTATATATGGTTTATATATATATATAAAATTATGTATGGTGAGATCCATCCAGTTTTAAAACGGTTTTGTGGAATTTTACTAAAATTCAATACAAAGGTTAAAAGGGGAAAGAGTTACCTTGTTTTATTCTAAACCAACCCTTAAAAAATATGGTTCATATATATATGGGTTACCTATCTATTTTTTTATATATACATGTAGGTTATATTTTTTTTCTTTTTGAACTAACCAGTGTTGGACAGGGCATTTGGGTGTTCGGTTTTGATTGTTTTATTTCGGATTTATTTCATAAAACCTATACAGATATGAATATACAGTTTTATATATGTATATAAAGATATTTATAACACAAACTCTATAGATTTTCGGATATCCAAAATGATCCAGGATGTTATACTATGCGTTATATATTAATGAGGGTTGTTTGAAACTGTTTTACCATGAAAACCCCCTCGTTGTAAACATGGTATCTATAAATCTATGTACTCATAATCATGTAGACCAATACAAATAAAATTTATGATTTCAAGGGGTGGGTAAAAACATTTATGTAAATTCTTATTTTATGCAAACTATGTTATATTAAAGAAGCATACTGGGCATCTCTCATGAGTTGTTTTACCATAAAGGGTGTATTTTGTCTTTTTATTAAATATGTTGGAGGATTTAGAAATTTTGGGATCGTATTATCATGTTGTGTAAATTTATTATATTATTAAACAAAGGAAATGACTTGATGAATGTTTTTAGTTAGGGATTAATGACCTGTTTATCACCATAACAAATGGAAAAAGTTTTCTTTAAGCTTCCCACTTCCATCGAATAATAATTTTAACGATTCAACATTTATTGTAACATAATTTTATATGATTTAGTAATTATCTTATGTAAAAAGAATGTTTTACTGAGCTATGTGCGCCTTGGATTAGTTATTGACATATTTTGAAATGTTAACAATCATACCATGTTTTAGAAAAATATATGCTGGATCATTCTTTTTATTTTAGTTATTATTGTACATAATTCATACTGACGACATATCACTAAATGAACTATGAAATTAGATTACTGGAAGTGGTATGGGATACCATTGGAAAAATGAAAATGAATGAGTTATTCAAGGTGGTATGGGACATCTTGGATATACAAACTGTTTAAGTAAAGCATGAACGATGTGGCTCACATGATAATAAAGACATGTCGAGGGTGCACCCTGATATCCCTCCAATACATTGGGTAAAGACATAATCTATAGAGATGACCAGTTTAATGACGCCTTGGGGATGAACCTTGGTAATGATTTCAAATGACACCTTGGGGATGGACCTTGGTGATACTGAAATGATTATCTAAGCTTAAATGTCGATGACACATAATTCAAGTTATGTAACAAGTCCTTTTCAATATAAAATGAATATTTTTTCATGACTAAGTCCTTTATGATTTCATAAAGTTCATATTTCACTGGTATAAGTTGGAGCATGATTGTGAAATAGTAACCAGCATATGAAAATTTAAGTTGTTTCCTTAATGTAAAACTCTAATTATGTATTTTTCATAACTGTTCGATTTTATACTTAGGTAATCACATATCATATTTTTTTATGATTACTCCTTCGAGAACTGTCGCATGGGTCTCATATATTTCTTGAAACTATTGTTTGAGAATTTTAACGTTATGTGTTACAGTTTTCATCAAGAAAATGATTTCTAAACGAATGATTTAAAAAAATTACACTGTTTTTTATTTTTAAAAACCCTTACAGAGTATTTCAATGCTCACCCACAGTTTTGATTTAAAAGTTTTAGGTATCATCTTTTAAAAGATGAATCATTTCAAAAGTTTCCAGTTTCCCAGAACCCGAACCGCACAGGATCCTCTTTATGGGTCATGATGTGTAGTTGACTAGTGCATGTTTTATTTTAATGCATCACATCATGTTCAGAAGGCACTGGCTCCTGGGTTTCTGGGGTCCGGGTCTCTAAAATAATTTTCAAATGTAATATACGTTTTTTCAAATTGTTAAATTCATTTTATGCTCATTTGGTCATTGAAATCTTACTTGTTCACACAAAGTGAGAACCAGAGCTCTAAATTTTATATATTACACTTCCCCATAATATAATGAAAGATATTAAGAATTATATGTTTCTGAATGTTTATTGTTAGGAATAAAAAATTAGTATATGGTTTAGATATTTTATGAATTATTTGGTTATGTTTCCATGTTTCCATTATTCGAAATGTGATATACATATCTTATTGTGTAATGAATCATCATATTATGTAATGATTATTAATATACAATAAAATAATATAAATGTATGTCAATAATTTTTCATTTTAGAAAACTTTTATTTTCCCTGAATGAATCATAGTTTGGCCAACCACATGAAATCTCATAGAAGCCTGCTTTACTTTATTTTAGATAATCTATGTATTGTTTATGGTCGATTCATTATAGGAGAATTATGAATCCAACCACGAATCATTATATGTTTATATTGCACTATCTAAAAAATATTTTATTTCGTAAAACATGCATTTTGTACCCATATCATGTTAATTAACAAAAAACATCCCATTGGAATTCTCCTTTATAATCTCTAAATATTTTAATTGTTATATAGGATTCATGATGAATCATCTGTGGAATGTCCGACCAACCCCATCCCTCTTACTAGTTTACCCAATACATGGATTTCATCTTCGTTTAATAATATTTAATATATTATAGGCAAATAGTAATGATGGAAATTTTCTCAATATTTAGTCTTTCAACATGTTATAGATATAGAATAAATGTACTTTATTTTTTGATATTTCACCATCATATGCGATAAAATTCAGAATGATATCCATTGAACATAGGAAGGTTTCATTGTTCATATATTTATAATAAATTACAATATATTTGTGAAGGTTTAAAATTTGGTTTCATTTATATTATGAATTTATTAATTACCCATGTAGTTCCATGGTATATCAAAAATTAATTTCAATAATGGAATGGGATGTAATTCCATGAAGACTATATAAAAAAGGATTTTGGTTTTAAATTTGGTGGAAACCAGTAAAATGTATTTTTTGAAATATGTTATTATGTAAATTTGATTTAATGAAATGCTTAGGATGATTTAAATGTTATAATGTAATTGAAAAGGTTTTTTATTTTAAATTGGTGTTTCATCCATTACCACTATATTGAAACCAATTTTTAACCATGGTGGATACACTATATAAAATTATTTCCCTAGTTAAATCATTTTAAATTAACATAGTTGTATTACATTTTTCAAAATTACGATTAATTCCATGTCGAATAGGATTTGAATATTGTTATGGAAATTTAATGTTTTAATGGTTATTTGTTTTAATTATCAAAAATTAGATGATTTTAGTTCTTAATGGAACATTATCTTTTAATTGAAATCATGATTATTTTAAATATTAGTATTTTTGTAATTTTAAAATGAATTCGTTTTTATAAAATTGTGATGATCGAAATATTTATTTTGAATCTTATATTCCCCTGATGATATATATATTCTAATGTGTCTATATTTATTATAAATGTTTTTGAATAATAATATTTTATTTTGATCTTTATGGTGATTTTTTTCAGGGTATGAGTGTTGATGAATGCGTGACTAAAAATGTATTATTTTTTACATTTGCAATGATTTATTTTTTTCTAACCTCATTTTGAAAATAATATATTATCATGGTACATAGGGTTTGTTGACATAGTTATTTATCCCATAACCAATGTTGAAGTATGTATAAGAACATTGCAATGGGCTTGAGAGAACACATAATGGACACATTTCTACTAGAGACTAAATACAATTCTGTGCATAAGGGATTCTGAATGTCGTTGTGGTGGTTGAGGGATCATAATGGGGACTGAGTGAGATTCAAAATTTTATATTAATAATTAGTAGTTAGTAAACCTTGGGATATTATATGTAATTTTTTCCCATTTGTACGATACTACATGTTATAGTGATGACATAATAATAGTTACTCTATAAATTTAGTGGAATTTAATTTTTATATCACTTTTACCGCAACTACAGGAATTGTTTTTTTGGAATTGATGTTCTTTTTTATTAATAAAATTTTCTTAATATAAATATTATACTCATATCATGTGATTCCTTACTTATTTACATATACATTATATTTAATTTTTTCTATAATGGGAAATCAAAATAATTATAACTATTGAATGAGGATGTTTGATCTTATTATTTAGTTTTTTCTCATAATTTTGAATGAATATGAATAATCATTAAATTTTGTATTTTTTATCTCGAATGGGTTTTTTATTGGATTAAACTTAAAATCATATTTTACTTTTATTAATTATGATCATGTTGTGGGTTTTTATAATATTTCATTTGGGTGATGTGCCTAGATATGTGGATATATTTTTTAAATAATGTTCTAGAAGAAATTTTGGAATATTGGAATCTATTTGAAGATGTTGGTATTTTTCAAGTGGGTTTTATATATGATTTTAATTTGAGACAAGAAAATCATTATGTTTATAAGGGGTTTTGGAAAGAGACAAATTAGTTCCTTGTTAGTTAATTGATTTAATTAGTATATTTCAAAAGTATCTTTAACGTACATACAACATGTTTTTTTCCTTTGAATTGCCTAGTTAAAGATATATATCTCTCTACAATACTAAAAACATGAATTATTTTTACATAAAATAAATTTGAATTATTAAATTTATTAGTATAGGGAAAACAACAATTTTATATAAGAAAAAACTATTTTTTTAATGTCAGTAATTGTTGTTATTTTGAATTCCAATATTGATCCAAAAAGTAGATATATTGTTATTTAGTGATTATGGGTCATATAGAGGATTATTTGATATTTTTGGGGGTTTTCTTAATTTTGAAGTGTATTTTATCCTTTTCCTGATTTATAATATGATCATGCTTATGTATATTTTTTCCACTATTCAAATATTCAAATATTAGTTGTATATTTTTTATTAGATTAATTAGTTATTTATATCTGTGTTGTATTTTTTATTTATTTTAAATCAAGTATATTTTTTTATTTATGAGTTTGAAACCATTACCAATATATGTTCTATGACTCTTTGGAACTAGATTCAAAGCAATGTGGATTTGTATATCCCATCAACCCTTGTGATTGACCAAATTGAGATCCAACTATTGTGGAACATTGGTACTATTCGTTACAATGTCTACCATTATCAATTGAAGGTTGATGAAAAATTAACGAATAATGTTGATAATTTAATCCAAAAATAATGAAATGTGACTAAATTAAAAATAATGACGATTATATGGGATCATGAAAACAACCTATCATTTATTGGGGATGAAATGAACTCTATCAAAATGTAGCTAAAATATCTTTATGTATTGGTGATAAGCCTAGAATCCAAAAAATAGAATCATCATTTTTTATTGTGAATAATTATTCTTCAACCCACAACCATAATATGTTCCATGTAATTTATTGGACTAATAAAATTATTAATTAGGCAACACATTACTATTCTAATCATGAGGAAAAATAAAACAAATAAACATTTACCCATATACATGAAATTTTATAATATTATAATTATTTTTAAATTTATGATGGATTATTAAGGAATTATATAAATTTATAGACAATAAAATGTAATAAATACCACCAAAAATAATAAAAGTAGAATATAAGAAGTTATATGATCGAAAAATTCTATGTGAAATATCTAAACAGGTGATGAATCCACTCGTAATCTCAAGATACAAAAGACTTAAAATATATATTGATTAATCCATAAATTTAGTTTATAAAGTTACTTAGATATAATTTATATAGAAATTTATTCCACATGAAATCACAGGATTATTGGCATAATAATAAAAGTCATGAAAATATATAAATTGACAATAGAGGTTTATAAACTCTAAATAGTATATCATAACATCTATGAAAATGGATAACAAAAATGTTAATAAAATTTTCCCATCTCAAACCCCAATAAAATGTATATTTCTAACCAATATGTGATAGCAATTATGATATAGTATAACAACCCTACTCGTTATTTCACACATTAAAATAATTTAACATAGAAACCCTTCACTTGATACAACATAAAATATATAGATTTCTTGTTTCTTTGGGAATTATGAACATTAAATAATATCTTAAATCCTGAAACATACAACTTTATTGAATAAATGTTTTACATGACCACACACATTCCTTCGTACTTCGCATTGAATGGGATAACTTGAGGAAATGCATAATAAAATGGTGAGCTACAAATCCTAGTAAGGGAGTATAAAATTCATAACATGAATAATATATTACATGATAGGAAATAGTAATATCAATGTAGTATAAGAGATACATGAACATAAGGGCATAATATAGCATGATTATCATCTCATAGAAATGTGGAAACTACATTTAACATGATATTAGCATGATGTAAAGAATATTTCACCTCGATCATGGGTAAACTCTCATTTCAGAATAATTATCATGAGAAATCCCTCATTTAACATGATGTATCATGATACTAATCTTTACCCAATGAATTGGAGCACTATTAGGGAACACCCTTCTTAATCATTTCTTTTCGTGTATAAGTGTAACACATGTATCATATAACAGGGATTCATTAAACATAATAATTTATTCCATGATAATGGAATGGGAAATTCCTACAATAATAACTATAATCAATATGTAAATGAGAATAAAGGCGGATACCCTTGATAGTAAAATGATTATGGTATTCACTACACAATGACATTGTCTTGGAAAATCGTGGTGCAATTTGGAAGCATAACATCATGACATAAGATGTTATAAAAATGATTGATGAGAGATAGAGGGTATTATCATAATATTTATATTAAATGGACATTAAGGGTGTCATTTGGATACATTTCCCCATATATTTGAAGTAATTTAGTCTCAAAACACATAAGAACTACATGAATGAAAATTATATGAGAGAAATTCATTTCAGAATTTTGGCATGGTAATGACTTTACATGGGAGGTATTAATGAGAGAAAAATAGGTTTATCGTAATTAAATAATAATTACGCTATCATAGGGGTGGAGATAAATCATTCCCCAACATTTTTAATTGAAAATAAAAGGGTACAACAATATAATGAAACTTAAAAAAATGAAAAGGAATAAATCCCTTGTGTGGAAGTGTGGACCCATTGGAATTGGAGGGTCTTTATTGAGGATTATTATGAGCTTTAGGTGCCATGGGAGGGTTCTAGATAGATTATGGATGATTTTAGTTAATCTCAAATGTATTTGAGTGAATAGGAAGTCGGTGATTGCGTGGTATTATATAGGAAGATAGAGGGAATTTATTATTAATTAGGTTTAAGACACCACACAATAAACTAATCAAAACCATAAACCGACGCCTTGTTTTTACCATGGTGTTTTTCAAAGGGAAGTGGAAAATATTTTTTTATAATTCCAACCGTCTAAATTCTTAAAATATGAGGCTTTATTATGGGGAGGTGAGTCACACTCTCATGGAAATCAATTTTAAATGTTAAATGTATTTTATGTTATGGAGGGTCAACTAATGCATTGTAAAATAAATTAGGAAAACCTAAAATATCATTATTTTAATTGATAAATGTTAATTTCATGGACATCCCACATATAATAGTTTATTATTACACTATTGAGTCATTATGTTGTTATGAAACAAATTATTTAATTAAAAGGATTGTAATTTTTACCCAAAAATTGGATTGTCTCAGAAAATTATGAAAAATTAATCGTTGGGTAATTTCGACATCCAGATTTCACAAATAATATTCATTTTGACTAATTAATTGAATAAAAATGGGAATTTTTTCTTCTCAAATATGAACATACATTTATCCATAATGCATGGGTTTTGACAAATATTGTTTCCAAACTATAATATAAATTAAAATTGTATTCATAAATATTAAAAGATCCATTAAATTTAATAAAAATTAATATAATAATAATATATCATTAAAATATTTTTTAGTTAAAAAATTTATTCATTCATCAAAATAGATTTCATAATAGAATTTTAAAATATACCATTTTATCTTAAAAAACAATTTACAAAGTAATATTAATTAAATGACTGTATAATATCTATAAAAAAATAATGTACATATTCATTGTGCTAGGGTTGTATTACATAAACTCTTATAACACATGTATATGACAAAGGGTAAGGTGTGAAATGGTTATAGACTCTTGGGGTGGTTCAGATTACATTTCTCATGTGGTATTCTAACAACATCCACTTCTCCCATAGGCAGTTCCATTTTATCTTAACGTGCTGAATCTCGGCTTGGGCATGGTCATGAGCAAAGCCCAACGACACCACCTCCATTCTGAGCTCCGAAAAATCAGTTTTTTATTGTGCAATTGTACTATATGATTCCATCACTTCCTTTGTCAATTAAAATTGGATTGGTTAGTACCAAATATTTATACTAATATTGTAATCACTAATCAATGAATATATTTTTCACGGTCAGAATTCATAATTTTATTTTAAAATCCAAAAAAAAATAAAACCAAGTAAGTGTACATGTTTTAACTAAACATTTTGAATAATAAGGCATTTAAATAGAACAAGATGATTATTCATTGATAGAAGTTTGGGTCGTTCCAATCTTCCCCCTTTAAAATAATTTTCACTAAAAATTTCCTTTTTCCACACTAAAACAGATGTGGGTAACTCTACTTCATCACTTCCTCTAATTTCCATGTCTCCTCTTCAAGATTCTAGATTCTACAAAACACCCTAATGAGGGGCATTGTAATATTTTGTAGAACTTTTTCCTTACAATCTATGATTTTTAACAGATTCTCTTCATAAGAGAGGCCTTTCACCAATTATTCCACCTTTGGATTGAGTACATGCATTGGGTTTGGTTTGTACTTACATAAGAGTGATACATAGAATACATTTTGTACATGAGATTGGTTCGGGGATTGTGCTAGTCTATAGGTCACTGCTCCAATGCGATCAAGGATCTCAAAAAGTTTGATGTAACATGGAATAAGCTTTCCCTTCATCCCAAATCTCATAACTCTATTCCACAGTGATATGTGGACAAATACTATGTCCTTAAAATCATTTTATGTTGACTTATTTAAAAGAAAAGAAAACAAAGTACAAGACACAACTGCCAGAGGAAAAGGACTCACGGAGGTCGATAGAAGTGAAGGCCGAGGGCATCAGCTTGTACAAAGTGAACCCCATTGAAAGGAAAAGAGCCGAAACTAGAAAAGATGGATATCCAATCACTCATGGTCACCTTAGAAGCCAATAAATCAGAAATAGAATTAACTTCATGCCAAGTGTGGAGAATGATAGTATGGTTGTTCACTAGTCTCTTAAATCTCCTGATGTTGTATTCTATGGACCATAGGGTGTTTCTAAAACATAGAAATGAATTATGAAGGATAAATGATTCAGTCTCAACTACCTCAAGGGGTAAATTCTTTTGGTCGCATAGTTGCAGCCTCGTGAGCATAACAAGTACTTTTTCTTAGAGAGAGTCTCCCCCCACCATAGTAAGATGAAAAACCCATAATAACATAACTGAATTGGTCCCTGATCACCCCTTCACCACGCATGATCCCCATGATGTTGGAACCATTGGTATTGTGTTTGATCCCTTGACGAGGAGGGTATCATATATGCGATCGACCCTGCCCCACATTGGAGGCCAAACACTGGATGGAAGATGAAGCCCGAAACGAACTGAGGGATGAGGAATTCGTCCAACCCCTACACACACGAGTCTGGTCCTGAAGGAAACTTTTAGTCTTGAGGATAATATCTGTGGTGGATGCCGTAAACTACTTATGTCTTGCATCTTTCTTGGAGGACCATAAGCTCCAATAGTCGGCTTCCAATATGATGGCTCTTTCCTTCCATTCAGAACCTGAGTTGCCCACCCTCTAAAACCAGCACTGAAGGAAGGTTTCAACAGAGACATCCTGCTGCATCCAACACATGAAACTCCAAAACTCGCCCCTGATCGCAGACACCCTGTAGTTCAAAAAAAAAGGTGTTCAATGGTCTCTATTTTCAGCTTCTTGCAACATTTTCATCTAGAGGCTAAGCTAATTTCTATCCACTGGATGTTCACCTCAGTCGGTAGCGCCCTAAAAACCATGTCTCTGACAACAAACTGTAGGTGTCATCATCAATTATCAGCATATCTATTTAGTCAACATTGAGCTTCTTTAATGTGCTACTAGATGGTATTATCCTTCTCCAAGATTTCTTCAAACTATTCAGGATATATGAGTTTCTGTTCCCCAACATAAACCCAACATTCCAGTGTTATGCACCTCTTCCCATAAAGGGCTACATAAGGAGCCATTTTGATGCTTGGGTTGAAACTGTTAATGTATGACAACTCAGGATTAGAAATATATTGACACCATCATACATTGAAGTCAATTGATCATGCTCTCATTATGTCCTCTTGTGTTTGGAAAATCTACTCAGATTGGCCATCCGTTTTTGGATGATATGTTGTACTAATGATTAGCATAGTATTCAGATCATGTTGAAGACACTTCGAATACATAGAGGTAAATTGTGGATATCGATCGGATACATTTGATATTTATACTCCATAAAACCTTACACATCCCTGATATAAATCTATTATAGTTGATCTAATTACAAATCCTCTCGAATTTCAATCGTGTTTGCAGCTTGTATAAGACGATCCACATCATTTCAGAGATAAATGTTTTATTTTGACGTATTTGGATGTCCAGTGATAATTTTAATGATGATTTTATTCTATTTCCATGTTGGTATGGGTAATGGTTGCATTTTTCCTCTAATCCTTCACTTGGGGACATGCCAGTCAGAAGGGTGTATACTCAATGATCTCCTTCTATATGTTATCCCACCAATAATTCTCTTATAGATCTCAATACATCATATTGTTTCCTATGTGAATGGATAGATTTGAACTATGTGCATCATCTAAAAGTTATTTCTTAAACATCAGATTTTATAGAACACATAGTATTGTCTCAAATCTCACAATTCCTTCTTCATTAACATTAATCTCTGAGGATTTACCTTTTCTGATAGTTTCCACTTTCTTCTGAATTCCCATATCATCCCTTTTATCATATTATAACCTTTCTAAAAGATATGGTTTCAAAATCATTTGTGAAAGGATGGATTATGTTCCATTTTTATTATTCTCATGTCCATCATTATCAAATATAATAATATTGGATGCTTTTAAATTCTTATCAACAATAGAATTGTCGGGTCCCTTCTCCTTAGAGAATCTTCCACCTTCTTCTCATCTCCATGTTGGTAATGGATTTCCCAATAATAGTCTTTGATCATCTCTAAGCATTTTTATTGGAACATATTCAACTCTTTCTATTGGAATATATACTTGAGGATTTTTTGATCTATGTATATTTCACACTTCTCCCCAAAGAGGTAATTATGAAAAAATTTCAAAGTGAATATTAATGTAGCCAACTCCAGATCATGTGTTGGCTATTTGTTCCCATAAACATTAAATTTTCATGAAGCATTGGCAATTAAATTGTCATCTTTCATCAACACACATTCAATTCCCATATTCTAAGCATTAATGAATACCACAAAATGTTCTCCACAGGTGGGTAATTTGAACACCAACACAGTGATAAGAAACCTTTTCAACTCCCTGATGAAATCTTCACATTCATTACTATATGAAAACATTACTCCCTTCCGAGATATCTTCGTATTTGGGTTAGGAAATCATGATAAAATTTTTCAGAAATAGGCCATAATATCCTGCTAACCCTAATAAGCTACGGATATCTGTTACTGACGTTAGCCTCATCCATTCATCTATTGCACCTATCTTGTAGGGATACATATATATACAATTTCTTTGGGTGATATTACCCATGAATGATACCTCCTTTAACCATAAATCACACTTTATATATATTTCAATGAGATTCTTCTTTCTAATGGTATCTAATATAGTTCTTAGATGTTCTGCATGCTCCTCCTTGGTATTTGAGTATATTAGAATATCTTCAAGAAAGACTACAATTTTTTTTGATGTGATATATAAAGACCATATTAGATAATTCCATGATGATTTTTGGAGAATTAATGAGTAATAAAGGAATTACTATTCATTCATAGTTCATGTATCATGTACAAAATCTGGTCTTGGGGATATCCACATTCTTCACCTTCACTTGGTAATAACATTACAATAAATCCTTGATGGAGATGTATTTTTCTCCACGTATCAGATTGAATAATTCATCAATTCATTCTAGATGATACTTGTTCCTTATCATGATTTTTTGAGATTACAATTATCATTTCAAAATCGCATTGACACATCCTTCTTCTTTTAGAAGAAGACTGGTGCACCCCATGGTGAAGCACTTGGGCATATAAAACCATTATCTATATTCTCCTATAGTTGTTTTTTCAGCCCCTCAAGATCCACAATAACCATTGTATAATATTATTGGATATTGGAAATGACCTGGGTAGAAGATCAATTGACAATTCAACATCTCTTCTAAGAGGAAGACCATTAAATTCCTTTGAAAACACTTCAGATAAATCCCTCACAATAGGCATGTCATCATGGATGGTTTATTCCAAATAATTATTCATCTAAACTAGATATGTTTGCTCATAGGGATGTAATATAAACACTTTAGATGATTCTGCTATAGATGATTCATTCTCTTCCTCGCAATGGTACAAAATCAAGGTCAATAATTCATATGGAGAGTGATTTCCCCATCACATAAATTTTGTTGGATATATATAATGAAGGCCAATCCATGATAATAATTTCACCAAATTTCACTAGAAGGAGTATGAAAAAGACTTCAAGGATGATAAATCCACAAATTTTGATAGGGGAGCAGTTATATTCACTGGATGTAATGATTGCCCCATTTTTGATTCTCACTAACATATTTCCTTCCATGCTTGTTTGAGGTGTTGGGATTGATCTACAAAACATCCAGGTTTTTAAATAATTATAAAAGAATGAATAAAAAAGAATATTTTCTATTCATGAATGAATAACTAGTGAACCTATCACCACTTCATTTTTAGGGATCACTTTAGTGGTAGTGAAGGATAAAATCTCACCCTTGCTGCTTTGGAGGATGTTGGTTTCCTCTAAAAACCCTTTTCATGGGGCACTGGTTTGAAAAGTTCCCTATTTATTAGTTGTTGATGTAATGAAAAATTCATTGAGGATAAAAAAGATAATTTCTATCCTATTTTTCAGCCATGGGTTTTTCTTTTCGACAGTTAAAACCCAGGTTCCCTTCTTTTCCACTCCTAAAGAATTTTCTTGTCCCCATTAGTCAATTTTTTTGTGCTTCCTTCCTCACATTTTACAATTGGGGTACTTTATTTTCTTATAACATATGGACCTATCCATCAGATTGTCATAAATAATTTCTACCTTATAACTCTTATCCCCTTGATACCCCTGAAATTCTCTGATCTCCATTTCTACATTGATTGCACATCAAAAAATTTCCACAAATCTCTCAAAGTAACGGATCACTATGGATTTATGTAAGATGGGTTTTATAACCCCAAAGTAGTATCCAACATTGCATTAGAGGGGTAACGACAAAGATCAAGATTTATCGTGAAATCATTGTAAATTTTACCTTGTTAAATCTAATGGATTTTCCCTCTTTTTAAATGAGGGAAAAGAGTCCCATTCTACTTTAAGTCAGAGGGTGTGAGAAAAGTATTTGTCTAAAATAAAATCTAGAAATCCTTCTATTCAAATGAATTGATCTCCTCTTTAGGGTTTTTATTTTTGATTAATGTCTACTATTGATCTGCCTCACCCTCCATACGATAAGAATCTAGAATCACCTTATCTTATTCAAGAACATTGATGGTTGGAAAATATTTTCTCAATGGAGCGGATCAATTGTACGGTTATTAAGGGACCAGTTAATGCATTAAAAGTAAGAGTCAGTTGTCTCATTATTCTCTCAATTGTGACTTTTTCATTCTTTGCAGGGGGTTTAATGTACCACTTGAAACACATTTATTCAAAACATGAGTTGATAAAATTATTATCGTGAATTTTTTTTGATTACCGGTCCCATCAGATTTTGCATCTTATTAGAACAGTCACCACATTAATCATCACTTTGGTTGTTAGCAAGATTCCTCCTGTTACTGTAAATTGGATGGAATTAATGTAATGTTATGGGTAACACATAAAATGTAATCCAAATACCAAAATGAGTGACTTGTAAATTACATTTATTTTTTAAACATATAAATTTATAGGCTTCAATATATGTTATCCATGATCTAAATCCCAACATATATTCTTCAGCTGATTTTTTATCCCTTAACAATGGCCAATAATATCATTGTTAATTTAATAAAGAATATCCCCCAGATGTTTCATAACCAAGAGTGGAACAGGGCTCATTGTTGTGCAACAGTTCCTATTCGAACCAAGCTCAATGAGTTGTTTTCGGGGTTTACCCCATGATACATATGTTCCAGAGAAACCTCTTAATTCTTATATATACACATGGATGTATTTACATAACAATCCACTTACACAATAATCAACAATATTTAGGGATGTTTTTATTATACATTGTCTTATCAATAAATATTACACTAGGGTTTTCTACTCCTAATCCCCAAAATAACTAAACCTCCCTCTGATACCAACTATAACAACCATGATTTTTATTTCACACATATTAAAAATTTATTACATAAAATATTCACTTTATAAAACCTAAAATATAATGATGTCTAGTGTATTTGGGTATTAAAATTATTACAAAACAACATAAATCATTAAACAAAAAACATTTTTAAAATCATCCTTTACATGACCACTCAAATTTCATCATACATTGCATTACCTGGGATAACCTGAGAACCTGCTGATCAAATTGGTGAGATATAAAGCCCAGTATAGAAGTAAAAATGGAACGAAATGAATGCTAAATTGCATGATAGGAAATAGTAATATCAATGGAGAATAAGAGATAAAAGAACATAAAGTAATTCCAGATCATGATTATGATATCATGGAAATATGAAGACAATAATTAACATGATATAATCATGAGACAAGGATTTTGAACATTAATCATGATTAAACCATCGATGTACATGATATATAATGAGTAAACATTCATTTCACATGATGTATCATGGTACTTATCGTTACACAATTTATTGTCGTGCTACTAGGGCATATAGTTCCTAATCATTTCATTTCGTGCCTAAATGTGCCAAATTGGTCATATAACTTGAATTCATTAAACATATACATTTATTCCATGATAAAGGAATGCAGAATTAACACCTAAAACACTATAATCAATAAGTAAATGATCAGAAAGGTAAATTCTCAAAATAGAGAAATGGGCATTGTATTCACTACATAGTTACATTGTCATTGAAAATTGTGGTGTGTTTTTGGTATCATTACGACATGACATAAGAATTCAAAAAAAAATTGATGATAGAGAAAGGGTTGTATCATCATATGTACATTAAATTTAAATTAAGGGGTAATATTGTAACACCCCTAGATTTCATTGTACATTATTTCTTCAAAGTAATCCAATAACATACATTACAATCAACACTGAGTTCTAGTGCATCATGACTTACCAAACTAGCCGTTCCAAAGTGGTTATGTATAGTATTAACTGAATATTGACATTATATAATCCTTATAATTTTAGAATCCATATAATGTGTTTTCTAGACATTGTGTAAGAAAACATTCATTTTTTTCCAGATAAAAGAAGTATTTTTCAAAAAAAATCAATTTTATAGCTTATTATTGGCGAACCTTTTCTAAATCCAATATTTGAAACTTTTATATTTTCAATGTGAAAAAAATAAACTTATTCTTTATAATAGGGACATTAGAGTTTAGTTTCAATAAATTTTTGGTGTTTTTCTGTTAAGTTTCATATTAGGGTGAATATTTAAAAATACTATATTTTAACGGAAAAAAACCTTTTTAATCACAATAATTTATGTTATTAAATTATACATTTTAATGGTTTCCAAGTATATATAGATAGTATTTTAACCATTTTATCCAATTATTTTCATTGTAACTAGTTTAAATTTGAAATTGTATATAAACAACTGACTATCTTTTGATAGTTATTATTTCATAAAAATACTCTTTTGTTTCTGAAAATATGAATTAATTTTAAATTATTAAATTCAATTTATATGTTTTTTATTTGGTTAAGTAGAATATATTTTTGACTTGTAAATATCAGAATTAGTTTAGGGTGAATATTTGGTATGTTTTTGAGAACTTTCTAATTTTAATGAATACTTCAAAACACTACATTATTGGTTAAAATAGATTTTTCATTTTATAAATATTTATTTCATTTAAATTTATTTTTGGTCAAAATAGATAAATAATACCAATATAACCTCTATTTAATTAATTGGAGTCAATTTATAATAAGCTTAGATATATAAAATTTTATTGAAATTATGCCATCTTTTACCCACCTCCTAGAAGCATTTTCAAATTTGCATAAAACCTAATTTTACCGCCTCTGTGAATTTAATTTCAAAATTACAAGTGACGTGGTTGATATAAGGAATTCAATTGTGTTTTAATAAGATAAAAATAATTTTTTGGTGAATAATATCTTTTGACTTTTATTTACCATGGTTAAAAATTAATAGGGTAATTAAAGGTAAAAATTATATTATTATTACCCTATCACATTTTCTAATTCTATTGGATAAGTCTAATTCATTAAAAAATAACATAAGGTATAAAATATGATCTTTTAGGTCCACTTGGATTAGATTATATCATTTGTTATTATTTAATTCAAAGAAGAGTTAAAAGTGTTAAATTATAAGTTTAATAAGTAAAACATTTTTAATATAAGGTTACACATATGATAAATTCTACAATAAAAATTAATTATAAAGAAAAAATATTTCCAACATAATTTTATTTTATTATAATATTTATATATTATATAATTTAATTTATTTATGACACAATGATGATGTTGTAATTAACTTATTAATAAAATATTAAAATATTTGATATTATAAATACCCGAAGAAATGTGATTTGGGTATTTTTATGAATTAAACTAATTTTCAAGATTGTTAAGTCATATTATAGTTGATTAAATGATTTTTTTGTAAGTAAAAATGTTGTTATGAATTTAGAAAAAACAAAATACCAAATATCCATAGTTGACATAAAAAGAGTTTTTAAAACAAATATCATTTTTTTAATTGGTATTCTATTCCTAAATAACTAAGGATAGGCCAAAGGACTTAAATACTATTATATATTTCATTAATGAACCACTTGGGGTCCTCTTGGATGTTTATTGTTAGTTTATTAACCATATAATAAAAAAATACAAAGAGACTTGGTAAATGTCATTCTATTTAACTAAGAGTTAAATAAAAATGATGTGGTTAATACATGGACCCAAACCTTTCTAAAGCCTATTGGTTGAGTGGTTTGCGACCCATCCCAATCTTATCATTTAAATAATTCATTTTTGATCCATTAAAAACTGAAAATTAATTTATTATAAAATAATATTTTATGTTTTTCCTAAGATGCCCCTCACCCCTCGTATAAATGGGAAGTTCCTCTTCTTTCAAATTCACACCTCCAATGGAATTTGGCGCAGCTAGCCCCTACCCAAATATCTTCCCAACTATAATACCATCATCTTAGAGGTCTTCCATTGGTCCGAAATCCAATCTATGGAGCCCTTTTGATAAAATCAAAAGGATGAACCTGAAGATGAGGTAATGATTTCACTACCCTCTTTCAAATTATTTTATTCATCCACTTATTCTTTCATAGTTATTACCATAAAAAATAATAACTCTATTACCTTATATATAATGTGATTTTATTATAAATATGGAATAAATAAATTCATTATTCTATCCATCTTATGAATGATAATGTCACCATGTGTGCGTATGTATGGCTTACCGTCTCCATGATGCGGTGTAATTTGTTATTCAACACTATGTTATTTGGATGGATAGAATAAAGAGTAATATGTATATAAATAATGAAAATAACATGATAATGTCTCAGAAAAATTAATATTAAATCCAATTTCACTCTTTTATTTAATTGATATTGTTTTTCCTGCGTACGTACGGATTACCGTCTCCACGACGTGATGAGATTCATTTCTACATTCATCATTGATCGACAGTTATAAAAATATATATTTCTAATAAGTATGTAATATTTGACATTGTAATTATACTATATATATAAATATGTGTATGTGTGTGTTTATGTACTTACATATATGTTATTAACATACTTCCGTTCAATACAACATGAAAACAGAAACATCGTTTATGCGTACATACGGCCTACCATCTCCATAAACGGTGTTTTCCATTTCATATATCTATCTATTATATATATTTATTTTTTTAATATATATGATATATGAATCAAGGATTTAATTTTGGATGTATATAAATCATTATCTAAATGATACGGTCAAGAATAGCAAGATAAAATACATACGATAAAGAAATCAATCTTTACCTGAAATGTTAATTTAACATGAAAATCATTATTAAATGGGTAGTATAAAGACATAAATGAATCATGTATGATATAATAAATATTAATATGGTTTTTTTATAATCTAATAATATACAATGGTAATTATTAAAGAGGTAAAATGTACCCTCAAACAAAGGAAAGTGCAAGGTAAGGGGTTTCCATCTCACTCCTTATTCCAATGAGATTCTTGTTATATTTCCACTATTTCCTCTTTTGTGGTGTACTTAATACCAATAATTGAATTATTTGTGTTATTGACTTTAATTTATGTATATTTAAACCTTCATTGTATGGTACTTCTATCATTGGTTGTATGTTTCATATGTTAATCTCATTATTAATCGAGATTGTTTATGTGTATGTATTTACTGGGACATATTTATTATACATGTCCACGTTTCATAAAATAATTTTCAATGGGATTATTTTTAAGGGAATATTTTAATAAAACATTGTTTTAAATGTTTTAAATGATTTATTCTTCAAAACAATTCTCTTTAATGTCTGTATTTTTTAAATGGTTTTAAGGATTTATTTATATGGACATGAATGTTTTGGAATGAAAATTATTTTAAAACTATTAAATGTAGTATGGGACACATTGATCAAAAATCCATTTTAAATGACTAAATTTATAAATTGTGATAATTTTAAACTATTTCATGAAAATGGGGTATTTCTCTCAAAGTATTTTACTGATCATTTTCAACTATGTCAACATAATTAAATGGATTTTAAACATGTTTGAAGTTGATTTATTATGATACAAATTTTCCATATGGTATTGAATGTTTTGTGATATGTTTGACTATGGATTTGTTATTTTTATACCATTGATGGTTTATGGATAATGTAATGACATTTCGTATGTTAGTTTTAATACGAATGTTTATGTTATATTTCACCCTTTTCTTATGATGAATGTATTGGACTAGTTTATTCTGGGGTGTTGACCGGTAAAATTATGCCCTCTAGGGTGGGGTTCGGTTACAGAAAACCCTCCATGATAGAGTCCGGTTATAGAGGCTCTCTGAGTTGGAGTCCGGTTACAGAGGATCTCCGGGATGGAGTTCGGTTACAAAGGCTCTCTGGGTTTGGTTCTGGTTATAGTTATCCCTTATGTTCTGGCACGAGGCTCTGTCAGAAGAATCAAAGTATGGAACTATAAATTAACTCATTATGAAATTAGTTATTACATGATATTATTAGACTATTATAATATCCATGTGAAAGTTTATATGGAACCGTTTGATTTATTTTTTCCATACTATGTTCAAGTTTATTTTTGAATAGATATTTTTTTAATTATTAATCTTTCCATAATATTTTATAGCTTCTGCTAAATAATTTACACTTACTGAGCATCTATGCTCACCTTTTTCTTAATTTTTTCCCAGGATATGTTGAAGTTAGCTGTGATAGACATGCAGGTATAATCTAGGAGGCTTGTACATTTCTAATGGAATAAATTACTATTCTTTTTTTTTCAAGTTGTAATGTTGAAATTCATGTATATAATCTATTTTCCAAGACTGCTAAATTGATCAGTCTTTCGGGACATGATTTCGTATAATCATTCCAATTTATGAAAATAATGCACCAACTCTGGGTAACTGGTGTCGGGGTCTTACAGTTTGTATCAGAGAATGTTTAGTACAAACATTGGAAACTAGATTTAGATAAACACTGATTAGAGAACATTATCCTAAGATATACATTTAGAATTAGAATAGAATAAATTCCTAGAATTATGGTGTTGTAGAGATTTTGTGAGTTTTCCAAGCAATACATCCATGTCTGGATACTAGCTGGTGGAGGCGGCTCTGGCACAAATGTACCTAGGGGTAAAACCTGAAAACAACGCTTTGAGCTAGACTCAAAAGGGAACTGGTTCACAACAATGGGCCTTGCTACACTATTGGTTACAACACTCCCATGGGATATGCTTAGGATAATTAAAATTTTCATTACAATACATTATGAAGAATTTAGGAGTAAATACTTTCTCAAAGAAAACATTTATATTATTATAGATTATATCAATAAAATGTTCAATTTATATTAATTATTTTACAATTTTTGAATTATTCATTTCTATTCATAAACTGACTTAGTGTATGCCATTGGTTAGAAATGGTGCCCAGTAGAAGGACTGAGAAATCCAAAAATAAGTATGATACAAAGAATAATAAGGACCATATATTTCATGGTATTAATCCAAAAGTTTGAAGGGAAATAGTATCCAACATATTCTCAACATACGAAGAGATAATATCTTGTGTCATTAAGATAAGTAATGAATTTTCTGAGTCGTATGGATTTGAAGGGAAACTAGAGAAGAAAATGATGGTAGAGAGAAAGATGGATAAATGGAGGAAGGGAAAGAAGGATTTTCAATTATGTGATAATTAAAGAAAGAATCACCTCATTAAATTATTTAAGGGAATGAAAGTTTGTTATAAATGTGGAGACAAAGTACACCATGTACCTGATTTCCATGATAAGGAAAAAGTTTCTGGTGTACAATGCTTCATCAGCAAGGAGTTGGATCACTACGTGAATCAATGTCCAAATCATCTGATAATACCCTAAATGATGCTATAGGATAATAATAAAGTTATGATAATACCTCAAATAAAGTGGAATTACTAGTGTCCTTATTTTTTTATTATATAATTATTTTATTTCAGTGTTGTATCAACAATATAATGGGTTTATGAATTATAGAGATAAACAAGGATTGTACTATAGTACTATTTTATTGAGGATTTGAGATTATATGTTTCAACGAAATGTGACTTCATAGTAAGCTAATCTTTCTAAAATATACATGTTTGTAGGAATGGTAATCCTTAATATGGTCTTGATAATGTGTTAGTGAAATTTTAATTAGAGATGGTTGATTTGGAAAAATTATATTGGATATTCTTGACTCCCTTGAAACTGATTAATGGTTTGTTTATTTCATCATTTTTTTGAATATTCAAAATTTTGGGATATAAAAAATATATCTTGTATTATATAAAGGATAAGGGAGCATGAATGTAATCAATAAGGTTTTATGGAGATTCACAGTGTTACCATGTTTTAAAATAATACATGATTAAGGTGTTCACATATTATTACATGGAAAAAATGTTCATCATTGTATTTAAATTCCTTATAAATTTTGGACTGTGAGTTTGAATAAAAGTATTATCGATAAGTCTAATGGTTGGAATGTATTATGTTTAAAATTGGATATTATTGGTTAGGTTATTTCTAGATTTTTATATAAAGGAAAATAAGTATACCGTGTGTCAATTTGTTGCGTCGAACACTGATAAGGGAATTGAACACACAACCGTAGTGAAATTGTGATTTATCGCCTACCACTAGACTACATGAAGTGCTTGGATTGTATAATCTAGTTTTTTATGGGTCAGACAGGTGAATTATAAAATCATTATTGTTGGAACCCAATACGATTAGGATAAATGTTATATATTTTTGAAATCTTTTGGATTTAAAGATGAGTTTTTGGTAGGAATTAGTCGAAGGATGAATCACTACTTTTCAAGTATATATATATATATATATATATATTTCCTCTTATTCTATGGGTAAATTTATTCTTAATATTTAGGTAAGGGATCCTAAAACCAAACATGTGTTATCCAAATACCTTATGTTTTATTGAACCAATGGTATTTTAAATCCCCATAGATTGATGAATTTGAGGCCCTCAATTTTCCATTTTTTTGTTATTGATGACCTCAATCACTCCCTATAAATATTTAAGTTTGTCCTCTAATTATTTGTCTCTAATTTACAACAATGTTCTCTTAATTGAAATTAAAATTTGGTGGTAAACCTTTCATTTCCATTTTCTACTTATTAAGACTAGATTTTATTAACCCTATTTTTGATATGGGTTTTCCCACAAAGGTATTTTCTATTTTCAAACATTTATTGTCAAAAAAAAAATTCAAATTGCGAGGATGAAATTCAATGAAGGAGATAATAATATAACACCCCGTGATTTCATAGTATGTTATTTATTCAATGTAATCTAATAACTTTCACTACACGCAACACCGAGTTCTAGCGCACCATGAGATACCAAACTAGCCGTTCAAAAGCTGTTATGAATAGTATTAACTAAATTTGAAACATTATATAATATTTATAATTTTAGAATCCATATTATGAGTTTCATAGACATAAATTAAGTACAAAATAAATTTTTCAGTTAAAAATAAAATTTTTTTAAAAATAAAATTTTACCACCTTTTAATAGAGAACCTTATATAAATCCAATATTTGAAACATTTATATATTCAATTTGAAAAAAAATAAACTTCTTGTAACAACCCAATATTTTATGATAAGTATTCTCTTTAATTTATTTGATGTCATGTTTTTTATGCTACAACAAGATTATCTTCTGCTATACGCCACACTTTATTAGCTTGAAGTATACACAACACTATTCTTAGATTGTGTTTCACACAATTTCATGTTCATTTTATAATAGTCATTCTACGCAACATTGAGTGTATATATATATATATATTCAATGTATAAATGAAATATGGTTGGATTATGTTATAAGAAACAATGAAGGATTCTTTCACATCACGCAAACCTAACTTGGCTTTCATTACATGCAATCGCGACATTCCTCGGTAGCGTGTGTAGTACGCAATATCGGGTTTCACTAAAAAACAATATATGGTTATAATATTATTATAAACTAGCCGTTATGAATATTATTAACTGAATTTTTAATTTTATAACATTAATATTCATCTTACACATTTTCTAGAACATGGTATGAGAACAAAATAAATTTTTTTCGGGTAAAATAAGTATTTTTAAAAAAATGCAGTTTTGCCGCCTTTTGAGTACACACCCATTTTAAATATAATTTTTGAGAAGTTTATAAATTAAATTTTACAAAATAAACTTATTCTTTTGAATCATGATATAAAAATTTACATTGGATAATGTATTGATATTTTTTTGATAACTTTCATATTTTAATGAAAAGTAAAAACACGGTATATTTTAATTAAAAACAACTTTTTTCATCGTAATAATTTATATGGTTAAATTATAATATTGAATGGTTCTAAAGTATAAATAGAATATATATTTACCATTTAATATGATTTATATAATTATCATTGATTTTACCTTGAATTCGTAGGTTAAATCAATTCAATCTTTTGCAATGTTTTAAACAAAAACCTGTTTTCTTTCGAAATCGGGATTAATTTTAATTTAACTTCTACAACTATTTTGTATTTAATTTCGAAAAATGGATTCTATATTTGGAATCAGTGGCTTCAAATTATGTTAATAGGCTACTTTTTATTTTCGTAAATTATGAATAGTAACTACGGTAAATTTTATTTACCATAGTTAAGGATAAATCGGGTAATTAAGGGTAAATATAATATTATAAAATTATTCTAACACAAGAAAAAATTCTATTGGATGACTAAAGGTCGACCCATATCACCTAAGGGTCGGATTAGATTCATTTTATGGACTTTTGACCATGAAAATAATTTAATTATTATTAAAACCAAAGAATGTGACAACATGTCACTCTCTTAAATATTATAAGCATAATAATTTTAATTTAGTGATAAACATAATAAAACATCTAAAATAAATAGTCTCCAGAAAAATATTAAAATTATCTACATCATTATATTTTATTGAGAATTTTTAGGAATTATATAATTGTCATTAATGGTGATACATTAATGAAGCAGAAATTATTCATTAAGTGAAAAATCAGTAATATAGTTTTTATTGAAATAATAATACCCAATAAAAGGCCCAAAAACATGAACAAAAATTATTGGTAGTGTATATATACACCTTATGCATCAAATAACCTAATATATTACCGTTTGGAGCCTTATAAAAGTGATTATGACAATTATATTATTTTATTTTAAATGATGCCAATGTTCTCACCTTCATAATTTAATAAATATAACAATTTAACTATTATGATTTTAAGATGATATATTCTAGTAAAATTATTATTGTGAAAGTTTATAGATTTATCTTCATCATATGATTTTATTTTTAATTTTTATGCAACAAATATGTATATTAAATAATTATACAAAAATGTTGTAGTAATTTTTTTATTAAGAGATAAACCAAATAAATTGTTTTAAAAATAATAAAATAAATATTATATGAACTATTTAATGTTATCCAATAATTTTATAGAAACATATGACCTTTTTTGAATATATTAAAGCTTTTATTTCGAACATATCTTCTGTATATATTTTATTTAAATTCAAATAAATGAATAGTGTCAAAATTGACACTATTGTTATTTTATAAAAATAACATATTATATAATTGTTTAAAAATCACAAAAATATTTAAAAATAATAAATTTAAATTTATATGGTCTATAATGTTATAAAGTAACCAATTAAGGAAAATTCACAACAAATAAGTAATTCATTTCTTGTCATTTCATATTTTGAATTTTATTACCACAAATAAACATAAATAGATTAAATAAGGATAAATCAAAATTATAAGGTTTAATATAAGATCCAAAAATGTCTAAATTTGATTTTGTGATGATATTACAACCCTATATAATCTAATCTTTGAATATGAGTCATTTTAGGAGGTTTTTATGTGGGTTTTGATTTATTATAAATTAATATTTTTAAGAATTCCAAAGGTGCCCCTCTCCTCCCATATAAAAGGGCACCTCCTCTCTCTCTTCATCACACCACCTTGAAACTTCATTCTCGGCCAACCAATGAAAAATTATCTTCTCCACTTACCTAGAAACATCTTAGAGATCATGGACTACTTTAGAGACCAATCTTGGTGCCCTAAGAGGAGGTTTCAAAGAGGCGTATCAAAGAAGTGGAAATTTCTTCTACTGATTCTTTCAAACTTCTTTCTTCTTCAACTTCTTCTTATTTAGTTTTTTCATTATAACATAAAAAAAAGTATCACCAATATAATTCTATGTTATTATAAATATGAAACAACCCCATTTCACCTTCTATCCATCCTACGGAAAACAAAATCACCGCGCATGCGTACGTACGGAATACCGTCTCCACGCCGTGGTGTAATCTGATTTTCCACCAACACCTTACATGGATTGGTATTATGGTGTAAAGAATAACTATAAATAGTTATTATAACATCATAATGATTTTGATATATTTTATCATCCACTCCAATTCAATTCAATAATTTTGGAAACGATATCATCGCTCGTGCGTACGTACGGACTACCGTCTCCACGACGCGATGAGATTCATTCTCCATGTTAACCATATAAGAATGATTATAAAGTATATATAATAAATAATAAAGAAATAAATGACATTATAAATATACTGGATTTATGTATATATATATGTATGTCATCAACTTAATTCCATTAAACTTAATAAGGAAACGAAAACAACGTTCATGCGTACGTACGACCTACCATCTCCATGAACGATGTATTTCGTTCCGTTTATCGATCTATTATATATATGTATATTATGAATATATATTATATATACATCATGATTTATATTCTGGAATTAAGTAATCATGATCTAAGTAATCATATGAAAAATTACAAGTCAAAACACAGACGACAAATGAAACGATTTTACCCAAAACACTCTTTAACATGGAATTACAAAAGAACAGGTAATATAAAGTCATAAGTGAACCATATATGATATAATAAAAATGAATATGATTCTGTAATAAGTCAATGAAATTATTTAAATCATTATAAAGGAGTTCTGGATACGTACGAAGCATATCGGACCTAAGGTAAGGGATAATTTTGCAGATCTCATTTTTATCCAAGATTTCTTATTCGTTAGTATTTACTAGGGTTATTTCTATCATCCATGTCCATGTTTTATAAATGTTTATTAATGTATTTTTACAGTCCTTTTACCCATTTTGACTTTTAACCCATGTTATGTAAGGAATCTTTCTTTATTTTATGTTAGGAGGTACTTTTTGACTTTTCCAAAAAAAGTACTAGAAGAATGTTTTTATTAACTTATACGGCATGAAAGAATTTTTACGGTTTTATAAAGACTTATTTTCATTATGCTTCCTACAAAAGATTTCATGAATATTTTCAACAAAATCTTTTTCTTTTAAAATTTCAAGACATTTTTTGAAAAAAAATGATTTTGAAGAAAAAATGATATTTTCTTCAAGAATTCATTTCAAGTGTTTTATCAAAACCATTTTTATCTAAGATGACATTATTTCATATGTGATTGTTTCAAGTATAAAGACTCTATGATTTACATGGTTTCACTTTTCTGATTATGAAATGATATCCATTTTTTTATATGGATTATTTGATGATGGGGTGATGTTTATGAAACCCATTTTATTTATTTGGTTATTATGAATGACGTATTTTTATTATGTGGCACAAGTAAGAATGATTTCATTATGAGATGGGTGGGACCTATATCTCCCTCCAATGCATTGGGTAAAGATTTATATCTCATGATATAGACATGGATGGAACGGTAAGTTAATCTGGTTCAGTGTTACAGGACTGAAACGAGGAGTGAACTCGATTCAGAAAGGGACTTTGTCCACTAAGATGGTCTTGGAAGCAATGCCTTGGCTAATATGGAAATCATGACATGTGATGAATGGTTTCCACAATTACATGTTTTACTCCCATGATATTTTATCATGCATAATGTTTCTTTATGATCTATGCCTTACGTACTTCCATGTTTTATGTCATTGCTAAAGATTTTGATGTTTAAACATTATGTTCATGTTTTTAAGCTCAAAAGTATATGATTTTTTTTATTTTATCCATTCTTACCCTTACTGATAATTAGAGCTCACCCTTTTTATGTTTTATTTTCCCCAGGAAATAAGGAAATGTTTTAGGTATGGAAACAAAAAGGTGAAGATCATTATGGGAGATGTTGAAAATATTTTAACATGATTAGTTGTTTATATTCCGAGTTTCCAAATACACTAAACTATTACGATCCTTGTGTGTCTTTTTTGTTATGTATTAAGTATTATGGAAAAGTAATGTAATATCCATGTACGTCATGCTTCGGGTCTCTATAGTTGGTATCAGAGGAAAGGTTTAGTCAACCATTGGAAACTAGGATGCGAAAACGTTAGTTAGATCCCTAGAGATATTTCTAAGGTATGTCTAGGGATGTCTCTAAGGTTAAGTATACGTATAGGTTATAGTCCTAGAATTGCGCTAACGATCTTAGAATTTAACCTATGATGTTATATATTGAGGGTACTCCCCCTTTACTATGTTCTTTTCCCTAGCATGATTTTTCCCTCTCACTCTATTCTTTTTGGATTTTAGAAAATGGCTGGAAACAGGAAGATTCACGATAATAGAGGATATGACAGACAATGGAATGATATTCTTCATGAGCAACCAAATGAAACGGTATTTGGAAGTCCAAACATCATTATTATGCCTAATCAGAAATCTCATAATATGATCAATAATCTCATCTTTGGTAAGTTTCCCGACTCAGATAATAAGAGAAAGATAGAGTTTCATGATGATCATAGAAGAAAAAAAGTTAAATTTCCCCTATGTAAATCATGTGGGAAGAGGCATCAAGGAGATTGTTTCAATGGAACTGGAAGATTCTTTGGGTGTGGAAAAGAAGGACACAAATCCAGTAAGTGAAAAAGAAAAGGTTAAGTTAATACCATGGCCAAGGATATTGGTGTTGCTACGACATGAAAAATGATTAGATATTTTAAATGTGGAATGTATAGGCATTATGCAAACCAATTACCTAAGGGAAAATCTCATGAACAGAATCAGCATGGTCATATGAGTAGTATTTATGTGGATGATGATTAGGAGACTACAAATGAAATATGAGATGATAGAAATGATGAAGCTCAGTCAGTGGTTTAATAAGTTTGTCGAATGATTATATGTTTATAAAAAATAATGTATGATAGTATGGAATAAAGAATCATCTAAGGATTGTTATATTATTGTCTTTCCTAAAGTATTTGAATGTATATGTGGAATGGTACCAGTAACCATGGATGGTTATTCAGATATTTTTGGAAGGTAGATGATATGCGCATAATGAAGGAATAAGAAGATAATGAGATGTTTTATTGTATTCATGAGCTCATGATTGATATAAGGACTAATTAATATAATGGTTTGAGTATATAGAATTTTGAGTATTTTGGTATGTGAAAAACAATAACTATTAACTGCATTCATGTTTTCACTGAGGTTCAATGGGTATTCATTATTCAAGAGAATACATGATTAAGGTATTCACATGTTTGTAATTTGACCAACAAGATATATCTTATGATATATGGGGGATAAATGATGGCATTCATGTGATTGTTATGTGACATTCCAAGTAATCATTTTCTTTATACTATTAGATTTGAACAAAGTATTTTAGATAATCCAAAAGATTGGAATGGATTATGTTGGAAATAAGTTAGTATTGTTTAAGGATAAAACTTTTTTAAATATTATTTATGGGATGTTATAGTAATGTAATTTTAGAAAAAGGACAACCTTCAGGACGATCGATAGCCCATCGCGTCGGACAAGGCTGTGGGAATTGAACCCACAACCGAAGTGCGACTGGACTTTATCGCCTACCACTAGCCTACAGGAAATCCCTGTTTAGTATAAACTAGTTTTATTATATTAACCAGTATGATATATGAAGTATAAGTCCATTTTAAGAACCATATATGATTAATTTCACTATAGATGGACTTCTGTATTTTTGATAACTTTTATAACATTTGGTTTAAGACAGATGGAATGACCCATCATCCTATCACATGATCTGATAAAACTTCACGAATGACAAATTGAACTTCATTTCATTAAGAGATTAAGTGGAAATTGTCCAAAGAACGACTAATGGTGAGATTGTACCAAAATAACGAAAGTATTCCTTCTTATTCCAATTTCATCATCTTTAGGGAAATGATCATGAAAAACAAAAATTTTGTCCTAGTTCCCTTATATTCGATGAATCTGATGGTACCTTATATCATCACAAATTTATGGCTTTGCGATTGATGGCTTTTTCATATCCATGTTCTCTACCACTCTCCATTTGAACATGATGGTTAGATTTCTATTCCATATCCATATTTTCACCTATGTTCTCCAATATGGAATCCCAGTGATGAGTTACTTTGGTTAATCATTACGTTTCATACATTATTTGTCAAAATTAAGATTCAATATTCTTTTTTACGATGTGGGTTTCTATGAATAGTAAATGATTTATAACCCCGAAAAATTTCGAGGGCGAAATTCATTTTAAGTGGGGTAGAATGTAACAACCCGATATTTTATGAAAGTATTCTCTTTAATTTATTTGATGTCATGTGTTTTATGATACAAATACATTATCTTATGCTATACGCCACACTTTATTAGCATGAAGTAAACACAACACTATTCTTAGATTGTGTTACACACAATTTCAACTTCATTTTATAATAGTCATTCTACGCAACATTGAGTGTATATATATATATATATTAAATTTATAAATGAAATATGGTTGGATTATGTTATATGAAACAACGAATGATTCTTTCACAACACGCAACCCTAACTTGGATTTAATTACACGAAATCGTGACCTTCCTCGGTAGCGTGTGTAGTACGCAATACCGGGTTTCACTAAACAATGATATATGGTTATAATAATATTATAAACAAGTCGTTATTAATATTATTAACTACATTTTGAATTTTATAACACTAATATTCATATTACACATTTTCTAGAACATGGTATGTGAACAAAATAAATTTATTTCATGTAAAATAAGTATTTTTCAAAAAAATGCAGTTTTGCCGCCTTTTTATGGCGCACCCATATTAAATATAATTTTTGGGAATTTTATAAGTTAAATTATACAAAATAAACTTATTCTTTTGAATCATGATATAAAAATATACATTGGATAAAGTTTTGATATTTTTTTGATAACTTCCATATTTTAATGAATAGTAAAAACACGCTATATTTTAATTAAAAACAACTTTTTTCATCGTAATAATTTATATGGTTAAATTATAATATTGAATGGTTTTAAAGTATAAATAGAATATATTTTTACCATTTAATATAATGTATATAATTATCATTGATTTTACCTTGAATTCATAGGTTAAATCAAATCAATCTTTTGCAATGTTTTAAACAAAAACCCATTTTCTTTTGACAATGGGATTAATTTTAATTTAATATCTACAACTTTTTTGTATTGAATTTCGAAAAATTGTTTCCATATTTGGAATCAATGGGTCCAAATTATGTTAATAGGCTACTTTTTTTTTGGAAATTATGAATTGAAACTACGGTAAATTTTATTTACCTTAGTTAAAGGTAAATCGGGTAATTAATGGTAAATATAATATTATAAAATTATCCTACCACATGCCAAAATTCAATTTGATGACTAAAAGTCGACCCATATCACCTAATGGTCGGATTAGATTAATTTTATGGACTTTTGACAATGAAAATAATTTAATTATTATTAAAACCAAAGAAAGTGACAACATGTCACTCTCTTAAATCTTATAAGTATAATAATTTTAATTTAGTGATAAACATCATTAAACTTCATACATGAATAGTCTCTAGAAAGATAATAAAATTATCTACATCATGAGAATTTATTGAGAATTTTTAGGGGTTAAATAATTGTCATTAATGGTGATTCATTAATGACACAGAAATTGTTTATTAACTGAAAAATTAGTAATATAGTTTTTATTGAAATAATAATACCAATTAAAATGCCCAAAAACCTGACCATAAATTATTTTGAGTGTCTATATACACCGTAACCATCCAATGACCTAATATATAACCGTTTGGAGCCTTATAGAAGTTATTATGACACTTATATTATTTTATTTTAAATCATGCCAAAGTTGTCACCTTCATAATATAATAAATATAAAAATTTAACTATTAATATTTTAAGATGATAAATTAATGTAAAAGTATTAGTGTGAAAGGTAATAGATTTATATTCATCATATAATTTTAATTTTAATTTTTATGCAACAAATAAGTATATTAAATACTTATACAAAAATGTTGTAGTAATTATTTTATTAAGAGATAAACCAAATAAATGGTTTTAAAAATAATAAAATAAATATTATATGAACTATTTAATGTGATCCACTAATTTTATATATACATATGACCTTTTATGAATCTATTAAATCTTTTAGTTGGAAGATATATTCTGTATATATTTTATTTAAATTCAAATAAATGAATAGTGTCAAAATTGACCCTATTGTTATTTTATAAAAATAACATATTATAAAATTGTTTAAAAATCACAAATATATTTAAAAATTATTAATTTATATTTATATGGTCTATAATTTTATAAAGTAACCAAGTATGGAAAATTCATAACAAATAAGTATTTATTTTTTATAATTTAAAATTAAAAATTTTATAACCACAAATAAACTTAAATAGATTATATAAGGATAAATCAAAATGATAAGGTTTACAATAAGAACCAAACATGTCTAAATTTGATTGGTTGATGAGATTACAACCCTATATCATCTAATCCTAGAATATGAGTCATTTTTGAAGGTTTTTAAGTGGGGTAAGATTTATTATAAATTAATATTTTTGAGAATTCCAAAGGTGCCCCTCTCCTCCCTTATAAAAGGGAACCTCCTCCCTCTCTTCCTCACACCACTTTGAGCCTTCATGCTTGGACAACCCATGACAAATTCTCTTCTGCACTTCTCTAGAAACATCCTAGAGATCCTGGTCTACTTCAAAGACCAATCTTAGTGCCCTAAGAGGAGGTTTCAAAGAGGTGTATCAGAGAAGAGGTAATTTCTTCTACCGATTCTTTCAAACTTCATTCTTCTTAAACTTCTTCTTCATTATTTGTTTAATTATAAATTAATGACATCAGTATCAAAAATATACTTCTATGTTATTATAAATATGAAACAACCCCATTTCACCTTCTAACCATCCTACAGAAAACAAAATCACAACGCGTGCGTACGTACGAAATACCGTCTCCACGCCGTGGTGTAATCGGTTTTTACACCAACACCTTACATGGATGGGTATTATGGTGTAAATAATAACTATACATAGTTATTATAACATCATAATTATTATGATATATCGTATCATCCACTCCAATTCAATTCAATAATTATGGAAACGATATCATCACTCGTGTGTACGTACTGACTACCGTCTACACGACGCGATGAGATTCATTCTCCATGTTAACCATTTAAGAATGATTATAAAGTATATATAAGCAATAATAATGAAATATATGAAATTATAAAGCTACTGTATTTACGTATATATATATATATATTTATGACATCTACTTTATTCCATTAAGCTCATTAAGGAAACGAAAAGGGCGTTCATGCGTACGTACAGCCTACCATCTCCATGAACGATGTATTTCATTCCATTTATGGATATATTATATATATATGTATATTCTGAATATATATTATATATAAATCATGTTTTATATTCTGGAATTAAGATATAATGATCTAAGTAATCATATGAATAATTACATGTCAAAACACGAACGACAAATGGAACGATTTTACCCAAAACACTCGTTAACATGGAATTTACAAAAAAACGGGCAATATAAAGTCATAAGTGAACAATATATGATATAATAACAAGGAATATGATTCTGTAATAAGTCAATGACATTATTTAAATCATTATATAGGAGTTTTGGATACGTACGAAGCATATCAGACCTAAGGTAAGGGATAATTTTGCAAATCTCATTTTTATCCGAGATTTCTTATTTGTTAGTATTTACTGGGGTTATTTCTATCATACATGTCCATGTTTTATAATAGTGTATTCATGTATTTTTAATGTCCTTTTTACCCATTTTTACTTTTACCCCATGGTATGTAAGGAATCTTTCTTTTGTTTACGTTACGAGGTACTTTTTGACGTTTCCGACAAAAGTATGAAAAGAATGTTTTTATTAACATATACGGCATGAACAAATTTTTATGGTTTTATAAATCCTTATTTTCATGAAGCTTCCTACAAAAGATTTCATGACTATTTTCAAAAAAAATCTTTTTCTTTTAATATTACACGACATTTTGTGAAAAGAAAATGATTTTGAAGAAAAAAGGATATTTTCCTCAAGAATCCATTTCAAGTGGTTTATCAAAATTATTTTTCTCTAAGATGACATTATTTCATATGGGTATGTTTCAAGTATAAAGTCTCTATGATTTACATGGATTCACTTTTCGTAATATGAAATGATATCCATTTCTTTTATATGGATTATTTGATGATGGGATGATGTTTATGAAACCCATTTTATTTATTGGGTTATTATGAATGATGTATGTTTATTTTGTGGCACAAGTAAGAATGATTTCATTATGAGATGGGTGGGACCTATATCTCCCTCCAATGCATTGGGTAAAGATTTATATATCATGAGATAGACATGGCTGGAATGGTAAATTAATCATGTTCAGTGTTACAAGACTGAAACGAGGAGTGAACTCGATTCCGAAATGGACTTTCTCCACTAAGATGGTCTTGGAAGCAATGCCTTGCCTACTATGGAAATCATGACATGTGCTGAATGTTTTCCACAATTACATGTTTTACTCCCATGCTATTTTATGATGCTTAATGTTTCTTTATGATCTATGCCTTACGTACTTCCATGTTTTATGTCATTGCTCATGATTTTGATGTTTGAACTTTATGATCATGTTTTTAAGCTCAAATGTATATGATTTTTTTATTTTATCCATGCTTACCCTTACTGAGCATTCGAGCTCACCCTTTTTATGTTTTATTTTCCCCAGGAAATAAAGAAAGGTTTTAGGTAAGGATACAAAAAGGGGAAGATCGTTATGGGAGATGTTGAAGATCATTCAACATGATTAGTTGTTTATATTCCGAGTTTCCAAAGACACTAAACTATTACGATACTTGTGTGTCATTTTTGTTATGTATTATGTATTCCACAAAAGTAATGTAATGTCCATGTACGTCAAGCTTCGGGACTCTACAGTTGGTATCAGAGGAAAGGTTTAGTAAACATTTGGAAACTAGGATTCGAAAATGTTTGTGAGATCCCTAGAGATATTTCTATGGTATGTCTAGGGATGTCTCTAAGGTTAAGTATACGTATAGGTTATAGTCCAAGAATTGTGCTAACGATCTTAGAATATAACCTAAGATGTTATATATTGAGTGTACTCCCCCTTTACTATGTTCTTTTCCCTACCATGATTTTTACCTCTCACTCTATTCTTTTTGGATTTTAGAAAATGGATGGAAACAGGAAGATTCACGATAATGGAGGATATGACAGACAATGGAATGATATTCTTCATGAGAAACCAAATGAAACGGGATTTGGAAGTCCAAACATTGTTATTATGCATAATCAGAAATCTCATAATATGATCAATAATATCAACTTTGGAAAGTTTCCCGACTCAGATAATAAGAGAAAGATAGAGTTTCATGATGATCATAGAGGAAAAAAAGATAAATTTCCCCTATGTAAATCATGTGGGAAGAGGCATCAAGGAGATTGTTTCAAAGGAACTGGAAGATGCTTTGGGTGTGGAAAAGAAGGACACAAATCCAGTAAGTGAAAAGGAAAAGGTTAAGTTAATACCATGGACAAGGATAATTGTGTTTCTATGACATCAACAATGATTAGATGTTTTAAATGTGGAATGTATGGGCATTATGAAAAACAATTCCCTAAGGGAAAATCTCATGAAGAGAATCAGCATGGTCATATGAGTAGTATTTATGTGGATGAGGATGAGGAGACTACAAATGATATATGAGATGAAAGAAATTATGAAGCTCAATCAGTGGTTTAAGAAGTTAGCGGAATGATTGTATGTTTATAAAGAATAATGTATGATACTATGGAATAATGAATCATCTGAGGATTGTTACATTATTGTCTTTCCAAAAGTATTTGAAAGTATATGTTGAATGGTACCAGTTACCATGGAAGGTTATTCAAATATTTTTGGAAAGTAGATGATATGCACATAATGAAGGAATAAGAAGATAATGAGATATTTGATTGTATTCATGATCTCAGGATTGATATAAGGACTAAGTAATATCATGGTTTGAGTATATAGAATTTTGTGGATTTTGGTATGTGAAAAATGTTAACTTTTAACTGCATTTATGTTTTCGCTGAGGTTCAATGGGTATTCATTATTCAGGAGAATACATGATTAAGGTATTCACATGTTTGTAATTTGACCAACAAGATATATCTTATGATATATGGGGGATAAATGATGGCATTCATGTGATTGTTATGTGACATTCCAAGTAATCATTTTATTTATACTATGAGATTGGACCGAAGTATTTTAGATAAGCCTAAAGATTGGAATGGATTATGTTGGACATAAGTTAGTATTGTTTAAGGATATAACTTTTTCAATATTATTTATGGTATGTTATAGTAATGTAGTTTTAGAAAAAATACAACATGTAGGACGGGCGATATCCCATCGCGTCGGACAGGGCTATGGGAATCGAACCCACAACCGAAGTGCGATTAGACTTTATCGCCTACCACTGGCCTACATGATTTCCCTGTTTAGTAGAAACTAGTTTTATTATATTAAGCATTATTATATATGAAGTATATGTCCATTTTAGGTACCATTTATGATTAATTTCTCTATAGATGGACTTATGTATTTTTAGTAACTTTTATAACCTTTTCTTTAAGACATATGGAATGCCCATCATTCTATCACATGATCTGATAACACTTCACAAATGACAAATTCAACTTCATTTCTTTAATAGATGAAGTGGAAATTTTCCAAAGAACGACTAATGGTGAGACTGTACCAAAATAACAAAAGTATTTCCTCTAATTCCAATTTCATCATATTTAGGGAAATGATCTTGAAAACTAAAAATGTTGTCCTAGTGCCCTTATATCCAATGAATCTGATGGTACCTTAGATCATCACAAATATATGGCTTTGTGATTGATTGTTTTTTCATAGCCATGTTCTCTACCACTCTCCACCAGAACATGATGGTTAGATTTCTCTTCCATATCCATATTTTCACCTATGTTCTCCTATATGGAAACCTAGTGATGAGTTACTTTGTTTAATCATTATGTTTCATACTTTAGTTATTAAAACTAAGTTTCAGTATTCCTTTTTACGATGTGGGTTTCTATGAATAGTAAATGATTTATAACCCCGACAAATTTTAACCGCGAAATTCATTTTAAGGGGGGTAGAATGTAACAACCCGATATTTTATGATAAGTATTCTCTTTAATTTTTTTGATGTCATGTGTTTTATGCTACAAAAAGATTATTTTGTGTTGTACTCCACACTTTATTAGCTTGAACTATACACAACACTATTCTTAGATTGTGTTACACACAATTTCAAGTTCGTTTTATAACAGTCATTCTACACAACATTGAGTGTATATATATATATATATATTCATTGTATAAATGAAATATGGTTGGATTTTGCTATATGAAACAACGAAGTATTCTTTCACAACACACAACCCTAACTTGGCTTTCATTACAAGCAATCGCGACCTTCATCGGTAGCGTGTGTAGTACGCAATACTGGGATTCACTAAACAACGATATATTGTTATAATATTATTATAAACTAACCGTTATGAATATTATTGACTAAATTTTGAATTTTATAACATTAATATTCATCTTACATATTTTCTAGAACATTGTATGAGAACAAAATAAATTGTTTTTGGGTAAAATAAGTATTTTTCCAAAAATGCAGTTTTGCCGCCTTTTGATGGCGCACACATTTTAAATATAATTTTTGAGAAGTTTATAAGTTAAATTTTACAAAATAAACTTATTCTTTTGAATAATGATATAAAAATTTGCATTGGATAATATTTTGATATTTTTTTGGTAACTTTCATATTTTAATGAATATTAAAAACACGCTATATTTTAATTAAAAACATCTTTTTTAATCGTAATAATTTATATGGTTAAATTATTATATTAGATGGTTTTAAATTATAAATAGAATATATTTTTTCCATTTAATATAATTTATATAATTAGCATTGATTTTACCTTGAATTCGTAGGTTAAATCAATTCAATCTTTTGCAATGTTTTAAACAAAAACCCGTTTTCTTTCGACAAAGGGATTAATTTTAATTTAATTTATGCAACTTTTGTGTATTGAATTTCGAAAAATGGATTCCATATTTGGAATCAGTGGGTACAAATTATGTTAATAGGCTACTTTTTATTTTTGGAAATTATGAATAGTAACTACGGTAAATTTTATTTACCATAGTTAAAGGTAAATCAGATAATTAAGGATAAATATAATATTATAAAATTACCCTAACACATGAAAAAATCCTATTGGATGACTAAAAGTCGACACATATCACCTAAGGGTCAGATTAGATTCATTTTATGGAATTTTGACCATGAAAATAATTTATTTATTATTAAAACCAAAGAAAGTGACAACATGTCAATCTCTTAAATCTTATATGTATGATAATTTTAATTTAGTGATAAACATCATAAAACATCGAACATGAATAGTCTCCAGAAATATAATAAAATTATCTACATCATGATAATTTATTGATAATTTTTAGGGATTAAATAATTGTCATTAATGGTGATACATTAATGACACAGAAATTATTTATTAAGTGAAAAATCAGTAATATAGTTTTTATTGAAATAATAATACCCATTAAATGGCCCAAAAGCCTCACCATAAATTATTGGTAGTGAATATATACACCTTAATCATCCAATGACCTAATATATAACCGTTTGGAGCCTCACATATGTGATTATGACACTTATATTATTTTATTTTAAATGATGCCAAAGTTGTCACCTTCATAATTTAATAAATATAACAATTTAACTATTATGATTTTAAGATGATAAATTATAGTACAAGTATTATTGTAAAATTTAATAGATTTATATTCATCATAGAATTTTAATTTTAATTTTTAGGCAATAAATAAGTATATTAAATAATTATACAAAAATGTTGTAGTAATTATTTTATTAAGAGATAAACAAAATAAATGGTTTTAAAAATAATAAAATAAATATTATATGAACTATTTAATGTGATACAATAATTTTATAGATACATATGACCTTTTATGAATCTATTAAAGCTTTTAGTTAGAACATATCTTCTGTATATATTTTATTTAAAGTCAAATAAATGAATAGTGTCAAAAATGACACTATTGTTATTTTATAAAATTAACATATTATAAAATTGTTTAAAAATCACAAGAATATTTAAAAATTATAAATTTAAATTTATATGGTATATAATGTTATAAAGTACACAATTATGGAAAAATAACAACAGATAAGTAATTATTTGTTATAATTTAAAATTTAGAATTTTATTACCACAAATAAACTTAAATAGATTAAATAAGGATAAATCAAAATGATAATGTTTAAAATAAGATCCAAAAATCTCTAAATTTGATTATTTGATCAGATTACAACCCTATATCATCTGATCTTAGAATAGGCATCATTTTTTGAGGTTTTTAAGTGGGGTTAGATTTATTATAAATTAGTATTTTTAAGAATTCCAAAGGTGCTGCTCTCCTCCCTTATAAAAGGGAACCTCCTCCCTCTCTTACTCACACCACTTTGAGCCTTCAAGATCAGACGAACTCTGAAAAATTCTCTTCTCCACTTACCTAGAAACATCCTAGAGATCCTGGTCTACTTCAAAGACCAATCTTAGTGCCCTAAGAGAAGGTTTCAAAGAGGCGTATCGAAGAAGAGGTAATTTCTTCTACCGATTCTTTCAAACTTCTTTCTTCTTCAACTTCTTATTATTTATTTGCTTCATTATAAAGTAAAAACATCAGTATCACCAATATACTTATATGATATTATAAATATGAAACAACCCCATTTCACCTTCTATCCATCCTGCGAAAAACAAAATCACCGCGCGTGCGTACGTACGGAATACCGTCTCCACGCCGTGGTGTAATCTGTTTTTCCACCAACACCATACATGGATGGGTATTATGGTGTAAAGAATAAATATACATAGTTATTACAAAATAATAATGATTCTGATATATTGTATCATCGACTCCAATTAAATTCATTAATTATGGAAACGATATCATCGCTCGTGCGTACGTACGGACTACCGTCTCCATGACGCAATGAGATTCATTCTCCATGTTAACCATTTAGGAATGATTATAAAGTATATATAAGAAATAATAATGAAATATATGACATTATAAAGCTACTATATTTATGTATATAAGTATATGTATGTCATCTACTTAATTCCATTAAACTCAATAAGGAAACAAAAACAACGTTCAAGCGTACGTACGACCTACCGTCTCCATGAACGATGTATTTATTTCCATTTATCGATGTAATATATATATGCATATTCTGAATATATATTATATATAAATCTTGTTTTATATTCTGTAATTAAGTAATCATGATCTAAGTAATCATATGAATAATTACAAGTCAAAACACGAACGACAAATGAAACGATTTTACCCAAAACACTCTTTAACATGGAATTTACAAAAGAATGAGTAATATAGTCATAAGTGAACCATATATGATTTAATAACAGTGAATATGATTCTGTAATAAGTCAATGAAAATATTAAAATCATTATACAGGAGGTTTGGATGCGTACGAAGCATATCAGACCTAAGGTAAGGGATAATTTTGCAAATCCCATTTTTATCCGAGATTTCTTATTCGTTAGTATTTACTAGGGTTATTGCTATCATTCATGTCCATGTTTTAAAAAAGTTTATTCATGTATTTTTAAATTTATTTTTACCCATTTTTACTTTTACCCCATGGAATGTAAGGAATCATTCTTTTGTTTACGTTATGAGGTACTTTTTGACTTTTCCGACAAAAGTACGAGAGGCGTGTTTTTATTAACTTATACGACATGAACAGATTTTTACGGTTTTATAAAGCCTTATTTTCATGATGCTTCCTACAAAATATTTCATGACTATTTTCAAAAAAAATCTTTTTCTTTTAAAATTGCATGACATTTTGTGAAAAGAAAATTATTTTGAAGAAAAAAGGATATTTTCCTCAAGAATTCATTTCAAGTGTTTTATCAAAACCATTTTTATCTAAGATGACATTATTTCATATGGGTATGTTTCAAGTATAAAGTCTCTATAATTTACATTGTTTCACTTTTCTTATTATGAAATGATATCCATTTCTTTTATATGGATTATTTGATGATGGGATGATGTTTATGAAACCAATTTTATTTATTGGGTTATTATGAATGATGTATGTTTATTTTGTGGCACAAGTAAAAATGATTTCATTATGAGATGGGTGGGACCTATTTCTCCTTCCAATGCATTGTGTAAATATTTTATCTCATGAGATAGACATGGATGGAATGGTAAGTTAATCTGGTTCAGTGTTATAGGACTGAAACGAGGAGTGAACTCGATTCAGAAAGGGACTTTGACCACTAAGATGGTCATGGCAGCAATGCCTTGGCTACTATGGAAATCATGACATGTGCTGAATGGTTTCCACAATTACATGTCTTACTCTCATGCTATTTTATCATTCATAATGTTTCTTTATGATCTATGCCATACATACTTCTATGTTTTATGTCATTTCTCAAGATTTTGATGTTTAAACATTATGTTCATGTTTTTATGTTCAATGTATATAATTTTTTTATTTTATCCATGCTTACCCTTACTGAGCATTCGAGCTCACCCATTTTATGTTTTATTTTCCCCATGAAATAAAGAAAGGTTTTAGGTAAGGAAACAAAAAGGGAAAGATCGTTATGAGAGATGTTGAAGATCTTTCAACATGATTAGTTGTTTATATTCCGAGTTTCCAAAGACACTAAACTATTACGATCCTTGTATGTCTTTTTTGTTATGTATTAAGTATTCCGCAAAAGTAATGTAATGTCCATGTACATTAAACTTCGGGTCTCTACAGTTGGTATCAGAGGAAAGGTTTAGTCAACCATTGGAAACTATGATGCGAAAACGTTAGTGAGATCCCTAGAGATATTTCTAAAGTATGTCTAGGGATGTATCTAAGTTTAAGTGTACGTATAGGTTATAGTCATAGAATTGCACTAACTATCTTAGAATTTAACCTAAGATGTTATATATTGAGGGTACCCCACCATTACTATGTTGTTTTCCCTAGCATGATTTTTTCCTCTCAGTTTTTTCTTTTTGGATTTTAGAAAATGGCTGGAAACAGGAAGATTCACAATAATGGAGGATATGATAGACAATGGAATGATATTCTTCATGAGCAACCAAATGAAATAGGATTTGGAAGTCCAAACATTGTTATTATGCCTAATCAAAAATCTCATAATATGATCAATAATACCTGCTTTGGTAAGTTTCCCGACTCCGATAATAAGAGAAAGATAGAGTTTCATGATGATCATAGAGGAAAAAAAGGTCAATTTCCCCTATGTAAATCATGTGGGAAGAGGCATCAAGGAGATTGTTTCAAAGGATCTGGGAGATGCTTTGGGTTTGGAATAGAAGGACACAAATCCAGTAAGTGCAAAGGAAAAGTTTAAGTTAATACCATGGACAAGGATAACTGTGTTGCTACGACACCAACAATGATTAGATGTTTTAAACGTGGAATGTATGGGCATTATGCAAACCAATTCTGTAAGGGAAAATATCATGAAGAGAATCAGCATGGTCATGTGAGTAGTATTTATGTGGATGATGATGAGGAGACTACAAATGAAATATGAGATGAATGAAATGGTGAATCCCAGTCATTGGTTTAGGAAGTTAGTGGAATGATTTTATGTTTATAAATAATAATGTATGATACTATGGAATAAATAATCATCTAAAGATTGTTACATTATTGTCTTTCCTAAAGTATTTGAATGAATATGTTGAATGGTACCAGTAACCATGGAAGGTTATTTCGATATTTTTGGAAAGTAGATGATATTCGCATAATGAAGGAATAATAAGATAATGAGATGTTTGATTGTATTCATGATCTCATGATTGATATAAGGACTAAGTAATATCATTGTTTGAGTATATATAATTTTGAGGATTTTGGTATGTGAAAATGTTAACTTTTAACTGCATTCATGTTTTCATTGAGGTTCAATGGGTATTCATTCTTCAAGAGAATAAATGATTAAGGTATTCAAATGTTTTTAATTTGACCCACAAGATATATCTTATGATATATGGGGGATAAATGATGGCATTCATGTTTTTGTTATGTGACATTCCAAGTAATCATTTTCTTTATACTATGAGATTGGACCGAAGTATTTTAGATAAGCCTAATGATTGGAATGGATTATGTTGGACATAAGTTAGTATTGTTTAAGGATAGAACTTTTTTCAATTTTATTTATGGTATGTTATAGTAATGTAATTTTAGAAAAAGGACAACCTGCAGGACGGGCGATAGCCCATCGCTTCGGACAAGGCTGTGGTAATCGAACCCACAACTGATGTGTGACTGGCCTTTATCGCCTACCACCGGCCTAAAAGAAGTCCTTGTTTAGTAGAAACAAGTTTTATTATATTAAGAAGTATGATATATGAAGTATATGTCCATTTTAGGAACCATAAATGATTAATTTCACTATAGATTGACTTATGTATTTTTGATAACTATTATAACCTTTTGTTTAAGACAGATGGAATGACCCATCATTCTATCACATGATCTGATAAAACTTCACGAATGACAAATTCAACTTCATTTCATTAAGAGATAAAGTGGAAATTGTCCATATAAGGACTAATGGTGAGACTGTACCAAAATAACGAAAGTATTTCTTATACTTCCAATTTCATCAACTTTAGGGAAATGATCTTCAAAACCAAAAATTCTGTTCTAATGCCATTATATCTGATGAATCTAATGGTACCATAGATCATCACAAATTTATGGCTTTGTGATTGATGGCTTTTTCATAGCCATGTTCTCTACCATTCTCCATTACAACTTGATGGTTAGATTTCTCTTCCATATCCATATTTTCAACTAGGATCTCTTATATGGAAACCCAGTTATGAGTTACTTTGGGTAATCATTACGTTTCATACATTAGTTTTTAAAATTAAGTTTCGGTATTCCTTTTTACGATGTGGGTTTCTATGAATAGTAAACGATTTATAACCCCGACAAATTTCGAGGGAGAAATTAATTTTACGGGGGTAGAATGTAAGAACCCGATATTTTATTATAAGTATTCTCTTTAATTTATTTGATGTCATGTGTTTTATTCTACAAGAATATTATCTTGTGTTATACGTCACACTTTATTAGTTTGAAGTATACACACCACTATTCTTAAATTGTGTTACATACAATTTCAAGTTCGTTTTATAATAGTCATTCTACGCAACATTGAGTGTATATATATATATATATATATTCAATGTATAAATGAAATATGGTTGGATTCTATTATACGAAAAAATGAAGGATTATTTCACAACACGCAACCCTAACTTGGCTTTCATTACATGCAATCACGACCTTTCTCGGTAGCGTGTGTAGTACGCAATACCGGGTTTCACTAAACAACGATATATGGCCATAATATTATTATAAACTAGCCGTTATGAATATTATTAACTAAATTTTGAATATTATAACATTAATATTCATCTTACTAATTTTCTAAAACATTGTATCAGAACAAAATAAATTATTTTCGGGTAAAATTAGTATTTTTCAAAAAATGCAGTTTTGCCGCCTTTTGATGGCGCACCAATTTTAAATATAATTTTTGAGAAGTTTATAAGTTAAATTTTACAAAATAAACTTATTATTTTGAATCATGATATAAAAATTTACATTGGATAATGTTTTGATATTTTTTTGATAACTTTCATATTTTATTGAATAGTAAAAACACGCTATATTTTAATTAAAAACAACTTTTTTCATCATAATAATTTATAGGGTTAAATTATAATATTGAATGGTTTTAAAGTATAAATAGAATATATTTTTACCACTTAATATAATGTATATAATTAACATTGATTTTACCTTGAATTCGTAGGTTAAATCAATTCAATATTTTGCAATGTTTTAAATAGAAACCTGTTTTCTTTCGACAACAGATTGAATTTAGAAAAATGGATTCCATATTACGAATCAGTGGGTCCAAATTATGTTAATAGGATACTTTTTATTTTTGGAAATTATGAATAGTAACTACGGTAAATTTTATTTACCATAGTTAAGGGTAAATCAGGCAATTAAAGGGAAAATATAATATTATAAAATTAACCTAACAATGAAAAAATTATATTTGATGACTAAAAGTTGACCCATATCACCTAAGGGTCGGATTAGATTCATTTTATAGACATTTTACCATGAAAATAATTTAATTATTATTAAAACCAAAGAAAGTGACAACATGTCACTCTCATAAATCTTATAAGTATACTAATTTTAATTTAGTGATAAACATCATAAAACATTTAACATGAATAGTCTCTAGAAAGATAATAAAATTATATACATCATGATAATTTATTGAGAATTTTTAGGGATTAAATAATTTTCATTAATGTTGATACATTAATGACGCAGAAATTATATATTAAGTGAAAAATCAGTAATATAGTTTTTATTGAAATAATAATACCCATTAAAGGCCCACAAAGCTGAAAAAAAATTCTTTGTAGTGTATATATACACCTTAATCATCCAATTACCTAATATATAACGGTTTGGATCCTTATAAAAGTGATTATGACACTAATATTATTTTATTTTAAATAGTTCCTAAGTTGTCAACTTCATAATTTAATAAATATAACAATTTAACTATTATGATTTTAAGATGATAAATTCTAGTAAAAGTATTATTCTGAAAGGTAATAGATTTATCTTCATCATATGATTTTATTTTTAATTTTTATGCAACAAATATGTATATTAAATAATTATACAAAAATGTTGTAGTAATTATTTTATTAAGAGATAAAAAAATAAATGGTTTTAAAAATAATAAAATAAATATTATATGAACTATTTAGTGTGATCCACTAATTTTATAGATACATATGAGCTTTTATTAATCAATTGAATCTTTTATTTATAACATATCTTTGTTATATATTTTATTTAAATTCAAATAAATAAATAGTGTCAAAATTGACACTATTTTTATTTTATAAAAATAATTTATTATAAATTTTTTTAAAAATCACAAAAATATTTAAAAATTATAAATTTAAATTTATATGGTATATAATTTTATACAGTAACCAATTATAGAAAATTCACAACAAATAAGTAATTATTTGTTATAATTTAAAATTTAGAATTTTATTACCACAAATAAACTTAAATAGATTAAATAAGGATAAATCAAAATGATAAGGTTTAAAATAAGATCCAAACATGTCTAAATTTGATTGGTTGATGATATTACAACTCTATCTAATCTAATCATCGAATAAGAGTCATTTTTTGTGGTTTTTATGGGGGGTTAGATTTATTATAAATTAATATTTTTAAGAATTCCAAAGGTTCCCCTCTCCTCCCTTATAAAAGGGCACCTCCTGCCTCTCTTCCTCACACCACATTCAGCCTTCAAGCTCGGACAACCCCTGAAAAATTTTCTTCTCCACTTCCCTAGAAACATCCTAGAGATCCTGGTCTACTTCAAAGACAAGTCTTAGTGCCCTAAGAGGAGGTTTCAAAGTGGCGTATCGAAGAAGAGGTAATTTCTTCTACTGATTCTTTCAAACTTCTTTCTTCTTCAACATCTTCTTCTTTAGTTGTTTCATTATAAAGTAAAAACATCAGTATCACCAATATACTGTTATATTATTATAAATATGAAACCACCCCATTTCACCTTCTATCCATCCTACGGAAAACAAAATCACTGCGCGTGCGTACGTACGGAATACCGTCTCCACGCCGTGGTGTAATCTGTTTTTCCCCCAACACCTTACATGGATGGGTATTATGATGTAAAGAATAACTATACATAGTTATTATAACATAATAATGATTCTGATATATTGTATCATCCACTCCAATTCAATTAAATAATTATGGAAATGATATCATCGCTCGTGCGTACGTACGGACTATCGTCTCCACGACACGATGAGATTCATTCTCCATGTTAACCATTTAAGAATGATTATAAAGTATATATAAGAAATAATAATGAAATATATGGCATTATAAAGCTACTAGATTTATGTATATATATATATGAATTTCATCTACTTAATTCCATTAAACTCAATAAGGAAACGAAAACAGCGTTCATGCGTACGTACGACCTACCGTCTCCATGAACGATGTATTTATTTCCATTTATAACTCTATTATATATATGTATATTTTGAATATATATTATATATAAATCATGTTTTATATTCTGGAATTAATTAGTCATGATCTATGTAACCATATTAATAATTACAAGTCAAAACACGGACGACAAATGAAACGATTTTACACAAAACACTCTTTAACATGGAATTTACAAAAGAACGGGTAATATAAAGTCATAAGTGAACCATATATGATATAATAACAATGAATATGATTCGTTAATAAGTAAATGACAATAATTAAATCATTATACAGGAGGTTTGGATACGTACGAGGCATATCAGACCTAAGGTAAGGGATAATTTTGCAAATCTTATTTTTATCCGAGATTTCCTATTCGTTAGTATTTACTGGGATTATTGCTATCATCCATGTCCATGTTTTATAAAAGTGTATTCATGTATTTTTAAAGTCATTTTTACCCATTTTTAATATTACCCCATGGTATGTAAGGGGTCTTTATTTTGATTATGATACGAGGTACTTTTTGACTTTTCCGACATAAGTACGAGAAGAATGTTTTTATTAACTTATACGGCATGAACTAATTTTTACGGTTTTATAAAGCCTTATTTTCATGAAGCTTCCTACAAAATATTTCATGACTATTTTAAAAAATATATTTTTCTTTTAAAATTGCATGACATTTTGTGAAAAGAAAATGATTTTGAAGAAAAAAGGATATTTTCCTCAAGAATTCATTTCATTTGTTTTATCAAAACAATTTTTATCTAAGATGAAATTATTTCATATGGGTATGTTTCAAGTATAAAGTCTCTATGATTTACATAGTTTCACTTTTCTTATTATGAAAGGATATCCATTTCTTTTATATGGATTATTTGATGATGGGATGATGTTTATGAAACCCATTTTATTTATTGGGTTATTATGAATGATGTATGTTTATTTTGTGGCACAAGTAAGAATGATTTAATTATGAGATGGGTGGGACCTATATCTACCTCTAATGCATTGGGTAAAGATTTAAATATCATGAGATAGACATGGCTGGAACGGTATGTTAATCCGGTTCAGTGTTACAGGACTGAAACGAGGAGTGAACTCGATTCAGAAAGGGTCTTTGTCCACTAAGATGGTTTTGGCAGCAATGCCTTGGCTACTATGGAAATCATGACATGTGCTGAATGGTTTCCACAATTACGTGTTTTACACCCATTCTATTTTATCATGCATAATGTATCCTTATGATCTACGCCTTACGTACTTCCATGTTTTATGTCATTGCTCAATATTTTGATGTTTAATCATTATTTTCATGTTTTTAAGCTCAAATGTATATGAATTTTTTTATTTTTTCCATGCTTACCCTTACTGAGCATTAGAGCTCACCCTTTTTATGTTTTATTTTCCCCAGGAAACAAATAAAGGTTTTAGGTAGGGAATCAAATGGGGGAAGATCATTATGGGAGATGTTGAAGATCTTTCAACACGATTAGTTGTTTATATTCCGAGTTTCCAAAGACACTAAACTATTACAATCCTTGTGTGTCTTTTTTATTATGTATTAAGTATTCTGCAAAAGTAATGTAATGTCCATGTACGTCATGCTTCGGGTCTCTACACTTATTCTTTTAAATTGGGATATAAGTGTATAATTTTAATAAATATTTTGTGTTTTTCTGATAACTTTCATATTTTGGTTAATAGTGAAAACATACTCTATTTTCACTGAAAAAAACTTTTTCAATCAAAATAATTTATAGTGTTAAATTATAATTTTTATTGGCTTGGAAGTATAAATAGATTATATTTTTACTATTTAATACAATTCGGGACATTTTATGTAATTTCACTTTGAAATTGGACATAAAAAAGTGTCAATCTTTTGATAGTTATTATTTCTTAAAAATATGTTTTTTGGTTTTGATAATGGGAATTAATTTTAAATTAATAAATGAAATTTATATGGTTTTGAATATGGTAAAATAGAATTCAGTTTTTAATTTTTTATATCATAATTAGCTTAGGCTGAATTTTTTGTATGTTTCTGAAAACATTCATATTTTGATGAATAGTGAAAAACACTACATTATTTGTTAAAACATACTTTTCATATATATAATTATTTATAGAATTTAAATTTATTTTAGGTAAAAATAGATACATAATACCTACATAAGTTCAATGTAATTTATTGATGCCATCTTGTAATAAGTTTATATATAATTTCTTTTGAAATATTACCGTCTTTTACCCACCTCCTATGAGCTTTTTCAAATTTGCATAAAACATAATTTTACCACTTCTGTGAATTGAATTTCAAAAATCAGATACAGATGATTGATATCAGTATGTAAAATGATTTTGAATAAGATAATTTCTTTTGTGAATAATATCATTTGACATCAATTTACCATGGTTAAAAGTAAATATGGTAATTAAAGATAAAAAATATATAATTATTACACTAAAAAATGTCCTAATTATATTGGATATGTTCAATTCCACTAGAAAATCCTTATGAATAAAAAATTATCCTTTATGTCCAAATGGATTATATTAGGACATTTATTATTCCTTAATTCAAAGACGAGTTAAATGTGTTTAATTCAATGTTTAATAAGTAATCCATTTTTAATATAGGGTTACACATATGTTAAATTCTACTATAATTATTCATTAGAAATATAAAATGATTTAATACATAATATTATTTTATTTATAATCTTTAGAAATTAAATAATTAAATTTATGTATAACACAATGATGATGCAGTAATTACCTTATTAATGAAATATTAAAATAATTGATATTAAAAATACCCAAATAAATGTAATTTGAGACTTTTAATTAATTCCACTATTTTTTTGGTTAATAAGACATCATCTTGTTGATTAAATGAATTTTATTTGATTTAATAATGCCTATATGAATTAAGATAAAACAAAATACCAAATATTGTCAAAATTGACATAAAAGAGTTTTAAAAAAATATTATATTATTAAACGGTATTATATTCCTAAAAATATAGGGTTCATCCAAAGGTATTAAATTATATTAAATATGTCATTAATGAACTAGTTGGGGTTCTCTTGGAAGTTTATAGTAAGTTTATTATCCATATAATATAAAAATAAAAAGAGACATGGTAAATATCTTACTATTTTACTAAGAGTTAAATATAAAAGATAATGTTATTATGATGACCCAAACCAGTCTAAAACCTATTGGTTGAGTGGTTTTAGACCCATCCCTACATTATCATTTACATAATTCATTTTGGTGAGATTTTTATCTGAATATTAATTTATTATAAAGTAATACTTTAAGTTATTCCTAAGGTTCCCCCACCGCTTTTATAAAAGGGAACTCACCCTTCTATAAAATTCACCCCTACAATGCCATTTGGATTAGCCAAACCCTACCAAAATATCCACCCAAATATCCCACCTTCATCATAGAGTCATTACATTGGCTAGAAAGACAACCTATGGAGCCATTTCGATCAAATAAACATGAAGAACATGAAGAAAACTTAATGATTTCACCACCCTCTTTCAAGTTCTTTTATTCTCCCACTTACGCTTTTGTTGTTATTACCATACCAAAATAATAAATCTAGTTCCTTATTTATAAAGTGATGTTATTATAAATATTTCATACCCATATTCATTATCCTATCCATCCTATGAATTATAATGTCACCATGTGTGCGTACGTACGGCTTGCCATCTACACGCCGTGATGTAATTTTTTTCAACAATATGTTATTTGTATGGATATAATGATGAGTAATATGTATATAAATAATGAAAATAACATGATAATGTCTTGGTATAATTATTATACCATAAAATTCCCCACCATTAAGAAAATTATATTGTCGCTCGTACGTACGTACGGATTATCGTCTCAACGATGCGATAAGATTCATTTCCATGTTCACCATTAACCAAAGATTATAAAAATATATATTAATAGTAAGTATGTAATATATGAAATAAAAATTCTACTAGAGATAGATATATATATATGTGTGTGTATTTATGTACTTACATATATCTTATTCACTTACTTCCATTCAATAGGATATCAAATCAGAAACAACGTTTAAGCGTACATACGGCCTACCATCTCCATAAATGGTGTTTTCCTTATCATATATCTATCTATTATAAATATTTATACTCTAAATATATATGATATATGAATCAAGTTTTTTATAATGAATGTATTTAAATCATTATATGAAAGATACGATCAACAATAATAAGTTAAATATGTAAGATAAAGAAAGCTATAATTACCTGAAATGTTAATTTAACATGAAAATCATTATTAAATGGGTAATATAAAGTCATAAATGAATCATGTGTGATATAATAAATATTAATATGGTTCTGGTATAATATAATAACATACAATGGTCATTATACATGATGTTAAACATACCATCGACCAACCGAAAGTGCAAGGTAAGGGGTTTTCATCTCACACCTTATTACCGTGAGATTCATGCTATATTTCCATTATTTTCTTTCATGTGGTGAATATACTACCCATACATTTATTATTTTTGTAATAAACTTTAAATTATGTGCATTTACATCTTCATTTTATGGTACTTCTTTCATGCGGTGTAAGTTTTCTAAGTTACCAAATTGGTAAGGGTTAATTCCTCAATGTCATTATTATTAGAGATTATTTCTATGTAAGTTTTTACGGGAAAATAGTTATTATATATGTCCGTGATTCATAAAATAATTTTAAAAAGGATTATTTTTAAATGAATATTATATTTCAACATCATTTTAAATTTTTTAAACGAATTACTCTTATAAACCATTCTAATTAATGATAATGTCTTTTAAATGGTTTTAAGGATTTATTTATATGGACTTGAATGTTTTGAAATGATAATTCATTTAAAAAATTTCATTGTGGTATGGGACACAATGAGTCAAAAATAAATTTTAATTACTACATTTAAAAATTGTTATAATTTTAAACGATTTCATGAAAAAGGGGTATTTCTATCAATGCATTTTACTGATCATTTTCATCAATGTCAATATCCCTTAATGGATTTTAATGTTGTTGGAAGTTGTTTTATTGTGATACAAATCATACATATTGTATTGAATGTTTTGTGATATGTTTTATTGTAGATGTGTTATTTTTTTACCATTTGTGGTTTATGGATAAATTATTGAAATTTTGTATGATAGTTTTAATACTAATGTTTATGTTATATTTCAACATTTTCATATGATTAATGTATTGGACTAGTATGTTTCGGGTTGGGTACTAATTAAAGTAAGCCCTCCGAGTAGGGTTCTGGTTACATCAGACCCTCCGAGTTGGAGTCCAGTTAAAGAGCCTCTACAGAGGCTCTCTGGGTTGGAATCTGATTATAGAGGCTCTCCAGGATGGAGTCCAGTTATAGAGGCTCTCTGGGTTGGTGTCCGGTTACCATTAGACCATAGGTCCTGGCATGAGGCCTTGAAACAGAAATTAAATTCTGGTACATTACATTCCCTCATTATGAAATTAGTTATTACATTTGATTATTCTACTAGTAAGAAATACATGTACATGTTTATATGGTAATTTTTGATTTATATTTTCCATATAATGTTCATTATTATGTTTGAAAGGATATTTTTTTATTACACATCTTTCCTTAAAATTTTATAGCTTCCACTAAATTATTTTCCCTTACTGAGCATCTGATCTCACCCCTTTCATAGGTTTTAATTTCTATGTATATGAAGAAGTTAGTTATGAGTGACTTGTAGAAACAATCTTGGAGGGGTGGACATTTCTAAATGTATAAATTAATGTTGTTTTTATATTGATGTTGTAAATATGAACGTAATGTATGCAATCTATTTTCCAGGACTACTAAATTGATCGGTCCTTCAAGACTTGATTCCTTGTAATCATGATAATGTATTAATATAATTCACTGACTCTAGGTAACTAGGTTTGGGGAGTTAAAAATATGGATACATGTCCCAACATATGTAATGTAATTCTTATTAAAAATACAAAAGAATTTCTTGAATATTAATGAAAAGATTAAAATTCCATACGTAATTTAGGCATGGTAACAGGTGTACACTTGAAAAATTAATGAGGTAGAATGAGGTCTCTCATCTTTCAAAAATAATGACGGATGTATGGGGGAGGTTAAAAATTATACCCCAAAATTTTTAATTGAAAATTACATGGTGTAGAAACATAAAGAAACATGAATAAAAAATGAATAAGGAAAAATACCTTACATGAATGTGTGGTCCCAAAGTCATGGTATGGGCTTGAGAGAGGAATATTGGGATCTTGGGGTTCCTTGGGAGGATTTTAGAGAGATTATGGTAGAGGTTGGTCTAGCTCCAAAGGCTTTTAGTGTTGAGGAAGTGAGATATTGGGTGGGTTTTTATTAGAAAAGAGAGGGGAATCATTATTATTCAGGTTTTTTACACCACACATTTAACTTATCAAAACCACTAACCAACCCATTATTTTTTCCCAAGGATTATTCCAAAGGGGAGTGGAAAACATTATATTATAAGGCTAATGACCGAACATTTTGAAATATTAGTCTTGCTTATGTGGAGTTGAGTCATACTCTCAAGGAAATAAATTTAAAAAGTAAAATTTCTTTATTAGTCTTTGAAGGTCCATTAATTATTTTTTAATTTAAATAAAAAAACATAAAATCACATTACTATATGGTAGAAACATATATGGGAAGAAAATATGTTTTTTAGTATTTCATTACATCAATATTGTGTCACTATGATGTCATAAAAGAAATTGTATAATTAAACAGTATATAATTTTTACCCAAATATCCGACTTCCTCAGAAAATAATGAAACATTCACCGTTTCATAAATTTTATGTTCTGATTCAAAAAATAATTATTATTTAATATAAATAATATTCAATATTTGTTAATTTTTAACTATAAAATACCTAAATTTATCTAAAATTTATCGGTTATGACAAAAACAAGTTTAAAAACATAATAAAAATAACAATTGTATTCATAAAAATTATACGACAATTTATATTAAATAAAAATTAATTTAGTTATAATATTTCATCAAAATATTATTTAATTTAAAAATCCATTAATTTATCAAAATATATATCTTAATTGAATATTTAAATAACACAATTTTTTATTCAAAAACTATTTAAAAAGATACAATTACTATATATGTTATATTGTACAGAAAAAAATATTTTACATAATCCTAGTTCCAGGGTCTTGTAATATAACCCCTTATAACACCCGCATATGACCTAAGGGTAAGGTGTCTGATGATGATAAACTATTCAGATGGCTTGGATAACATAACCCTGGTGGTAATCTCTATCAACTTAAACCTCTCACACATGTTCTTCCATTTGATCTTAATGTGTTGAAGATCAGATTGGGAGTGGATAAGGGTGAAGAAAAATGATGTAAACTCATTTCTAAGCTCCAATAAATTGGCTTCATATGGAGCATTTCGTCTAGATGAGGTCATCTCTTCCTTTTTCTGAAAAAATTAGGTTTGTTAAATCCCTATATTTATACTAATCATGTGATCACTCACTATTCAAAAACTATATTAACAATGGTCACAATTACTAATGGTGTTGTAAATTAAAAAAAATATTATACAAAGGAAGTGAATATTTTTTCCACAACCATTTTACATTATAATTCAATTAATTAGATCAAGAGGAATATTCAATGATATAATTTTGTGTCATTACGTGTAAAGTATTTATAAAAATAGTTAATTATATTGATTTATATATCCAATGAATTTATTATATAACTAATTAAACAACATGATATATTGTAAATAAAAATAAAAGAACATGATACCTCATTTGGCCAAATGAATATACAGGAGAAGGTTATTACATTGAATGTAAATTTTAATATCAGAAGGAAAGGGAAGGTTTTAATGATACAATGTTCTCATTCTCAATACAACAAGTGATGTAACCTAGAAATCTGTTCAAATTCCCTAATATTTTTTTATAATACTTACATATAAGTTATTAATGTAAATGTTTTAGGATTTAATTTCTATTATAGTAAGGATATGAATCTCCATTGAGTTTCTTATTTACCATTTAAAATTTTGTTCAACTTTTGAGTGGTTGGAAACATATAAAATAATGATATAAAAATATAATATTCCATTGAAATTTTAATTTATGTATAGGTACTTCGAATCTGTAATATGTTCCTTTATTTTAACATTATAAAACATTATATTTGATTATTTTTAATAAATTAAATGTGGGTGTGGGTTTTTAAAAACATGATTAAAAATATGAATGTCATGGTTTTAAAATTATCTTTAAAGTTTGATTTTTGATATGTCGGAATTATATATTATATTTTTTCATAAATTTGTTTTAGATAGACCAGTTTGGACAAATTATAAATATATATAATCATTATAAAAAATATTTTCTTTTATATATAACATAGAAAATATTGGAAATAAATTAATGTTTTCTACAACAATTTAGCACGTGTAGATCGGGATATTTCTTGTTAATAAATATTTTTAAAATTTTATATTAAATAATCACTCTATTTTATATGAATGAATGTTGATGATAATATTTTATAATATAACATTGTTAATAGATAAGTACAAATGATTATTGATTAAATTTTTTTATAATATATTCGCGAATAAATAATTAATGGGACACAAAAATAGAAATAGATATGTATTTCCAATAAACAAAAAAAGATGGATTTCAATGTACCCTTGTGGTTGATATATTTTTATATATTTTAAAACTATATCATAATGGAAAACTGTATGTCAAATTTTATTGTTGTAAATGAATATCATCTCATTCTTGGTAAATGATTCGTTTAGGACTACAATTTTATTAATACAATCCCATGACCAATGATAAAAACAATTATTGATAAGGATTCCATTAATTAATGATATCAAATATATTTTTTATCATGTTTTAAAATATTTAGTTAGAAGAATTGTCTTCCGCACTAGCCTAATCCTGACTCCCATGTAGCCCAAAACATGCTCAGACCATGCATGTCGGAAATATGGATCTGGTAAGACAATATTGGTTATTGATGTTCATTTTTTTTATAATTAAATTTGTATCACAAACATGGAACAAATAAAGGAGAAGAAAAAAGAAATTAGTTTGTGCTACCACATGACTTAACTTATATATATGAAGACAATTCTTGTACTATGTATATTGTGATTACTCATTAAGTAATATATAAACTATAATTGGTGTAGAATTTTATTTTTTCTGTGGGGTTATACATGTAAAAATATAACGTGGTACAACACAAATCACTACACACTTAAAAATTTATGGGGATACCCTTATAATTTGATCCATCTCATCACATGTTATCCAACACCGCTTGATAATCCACCTAATCATTCTTAGAATACCACATGTTAAGGCCTCTTGAGAACATGACGTTAAAAATAACATTCTTATATATGTTTTTAATCGATAAAAAATTTATCCCAAGTAAAATATATTTAATTATTTAATTTTTAAAAATAAAATACAAGAGTAAGAGTTCATATGAATGTGTGTTCATTAATTGATTGTTATACCAACCACATGTTTGATTTTCAAATTTACCATATTAGAAGAGTTGAACTAATGAAATATTAATGATGAAATGACATCAAGTATTTCTATTCAAGAATAGTTAATAAAACCCATAAAGGATATGAGACATACAACATGATGATGAATAGTTTCCAACATGATTAAGACAACCTAAATTATGTTATGAGGTTTAGTCTATGGTTATCTTAATAAAATTAGTCGACTGACTACTATATTGATATACTAGGATATTCATATGAAAAATCAATTTATTTCATAAATAAAACTATACTATTAGTAGTTCAGGTGTTCATATTCATTGAGATGGGATTCCATACTATATAAGGAGTGATCAATTTGTGAAGTGGAACGTATTTAGATGAAAAAGAGTATCAAAAGGAATAATACACAAATGACATGTTACGGTAGGTATTGAGATTAATGAGATTAAGAGAGAACATAAAGACAATCATGATTATAAATAACCCAGATGGAGCATTAAATTTTTTTATAAATTAACATGAAATTATGTATCAAAATAATTATGAGTAAAAACATGCTCTATTATATTATAATGCATGAAAAATATTACATTGAATTTTCATGATGATCCTCTGTACGATTTAATATAATAATTTATTCCTTATTTTAAAAATAAAGAGAAAATGAATGTTTTATTTATTCTATATTTCATAAATAACATGTACGTGATACACCAGGGAAACATATGGTTTATACAATTTTTATGAATATCATGCATGATTAATTTATTTTGTTTAAGAAAATATCACAATCATTATTCAATAAATGACCGTTGAATATATAATGTATAGGTTTTATATAGTTAACAATGTTGAAACCTAGTGGATATATAATTGTTGACGCTATGTGTGTTTGATATATATAAATTACCATGCATGTAAATAGAATAATATAAGGAAACTTTTTTTATATTAAACATGGAAGAAATACAATCCTTAATGAAAATGATCCTATGTGTGATGTTAGAATTAAATCATGTTTCCTATGATGTTTTATAGTTATATATTTATCATTATTCATGTATTTTAAAATGTTTATGGGTTATGAGAGATGATTCATTCTATTTTTTTAAATAAAATATGATTTGAAATTACATAGAAAATATAACATGAGAATAAAAATTATGTCTCTAATAAATTTAAATTCTCATAATATTTCAATGATAAAAATTGATTTAGTAATGATTTATAATAATTAAATATCCTCTTATTTGTACAAGGATGACACCATGACAATGGGATTTGAAGGAATACAACTAAAATATGTAAAATAAAATTAGAGATATATTATTTGTCTGAAAAAAATATATGCTTCATCTGATTCTAAAATCATATATAATTTAATATATCACATGCCTATATATTTTCATTCTCAATTACTAATATATAAAAAATAGATGATTGATGAATGTTATTTGATGATATTGGTACATGGAAATGATAAAACCAAGACTTAAATGATTGAATATATTACAAATCATTATTGACATAGATTGTGTTTTAAGAATAACAACAATGATTGTGACAGAATTTTAAGATAGTGAAATTTTACACACATATTGTCTTATTGATGAAATCAAATAATTTTGTAATATCATATTTTGTAGTTGTGAGGAATAATTAAAAGATTCAATGAAGTTAATTCTTGTATGTAACATTGTTAATAATAAAATTTACATATAGTGGATTTAGGGATTCATTTTTACATAGTATATTATTTTTTGGGTGGAAATTATTGAGGAGAATAATGTAAAATCTATGTTTATATTAGTAAAAATTCCTCGATTATAATAAATTTATGATGTTATAGTTTAATAAATAATCTATTTATAACTAACTAGATGATAAATATGCTCTCAGGATATAGAATGTCTACATTAAATTCACACATAATTTATTTTTTGTACACATGAGGAGAGAATAGTGAAATACTATTTAGTGCATCGAGATCCATAACAATGATGATAGGATTATTTAAAAAGTATATATTTCATAAGAAATTTTTTATAATAAATAAATTAGATGTGAATGTAATAATTATTATGCTATCATGAAGAATATATATATATATATATTCCCCAATTGAAAAAATGGAATAATGTATTATACAAAGTTCATAACATCCACCAATATGGTATACGTTTCATGGCTCTTTTAAATGATCAAAATGAAAGACTTCCAATAATCCCCCGGACATTATTGGTACCTAATTAGACATGTTATTCCTAAATCGGTATACTTTGAATATAATTCTCATTAAATATTAAATTTTTCCCAAATTAATTTTTTTTTAAATTTGTGAATTGAAGATTTATTATCATGCCTATAATTAAATATAAAGAGAAAAATAACCATACTCCTTTAATAGAAATATATATATTCATTAATATATCAAAAAATTAGAATTAAATTATATTAATTAAAGGATTAGAATAATAAAAAATAATGGAATGGATATAACTAACTAAAAATAATAACATTTTTTGATGTAAAAATAATTTAGTGGATTATTAATCATCCAATGAATCACATTCATGTTATTATAATATACTTCACTCAAATACTATTATTTATGTTATTTATAATGATTTCATAAAATGTATTATTTAGGATAATTAAGAACATCATATTGAGGAATCGGAATTAGATGTTGATATTGATAATATCTATAATTCAATATTTCAAATATTTAAAGAGTGAATTTATCTTATAAATAATGAGTATTATAGGGAGAAATCATTATCATTTTGCAATATATTATTTCCACTTTATAATCAATACCTATTTTGTTATCATCGAATGAAATTTTATTCCTGATTATTCCTTTATATATGATTTCAATGAACATAGAAATAGAATAAAATTTTTTAGTTTTCAATGATTCTCAATTTATGTAAAGCGGAAATAAATATCACAGAAATTATTTAATATAATTGTGGACATTATAAGATAAAAATCAATAAGTTAAATGAGGAAAAGGGGGATATCGAATAATTATTTTTAAATTGAAATAAACCCTTAATATGACATTAATTTAGATTTAATTTATGTTCATAATTCTAGGTTCCAAAAATGATAAACCATCCATGGATTTTGAAAATAAATATTCATCGTCATATACTTCAATTAATATTATTTGTAATAGGTTGACACATATGAATTAAAAAAATTTAATGAGATCATCCTCTATTCATATGTATGAATACATTATGACGAAGTTAATCTATAACATAAAAACTGTCTTATTTAAAAATTCATTCTTATAATCTCATATATATTTAACATGATATTTTGGGAAATTAGATATGGTTATTTGTAACTAAAAAAAATTCTTCATGAATTGATATGTAATATGGTTATTCCTATCACACAACGACATTAGATTCATCTTTATATTATTATTTTCGTGCCCCTTAATCATTTTTATATGGTTTGGGATTTAGTCTAGGTTAAAATTTTCTATTTTTTGAGGTTGGGTTGTTTTGGTCCTACACAAGGTTTGCACACGATTTGGGGAAACTTTGTTCTTTTCCCAAAAAAACATGTGGATTTGTGTGATTTTTTGAGAAGTGGTGTTTGGCATAGTTGGTTCTTAGTTTTTAGACCATCTGTAAAAACCATGTGATGTAACACCCCAAACAATAAAGGTTTAAATCAATAAATGAAATGGCTCATGTCAACAAGGTGCACATTCCTTTTCACGAGCCTGTCTAATTAGAACTCCACAGTAAATCGTGCTTGTCCTATAGTAGAGATCAGGATGGGTGAGCTTCTATGATGTCTCCCATGGTGAGTGCGAATAAGGACAAAGCACACTAGAAAGGACATGTGCTGGCCTGTGGGGATTTTCAATAGCTAGATGACCCGTTCAGGCATGTCGATGGACTCTTGGGGGGTCCACATTTCTGTGGGACAAATGTTCGTACCTAGTGGGCCAGGACCTGATAACAATATTTAGGTGTGGTGGTTATACTGTCAACGTGACCCAGTTGTCACAGTTCGTATCATATGTGGTACCCAGCTTTAAGTGTGATGCACTACCAAGGTAGAGATTTTTATCCCATAATGATGACATTGTTCTCAAAAGGGGGTGAATGTATCACCCCTACTAATAAATAGTTAACTGACTAAATGATATAACACATGTCAACAAGGTGAACCATCTTTTTCGGGAGCCTGTATGATTAGAGCTCCACAGTTCATAATACTTGTCCTAGAGTAGTGATCATGAATGGTGACCTTCTGGGATGTTTTCCAGGTTGTTTGTGAGTGAGGACAAAGCCCACTGGAAAGGAAATGTGTTGGCCTATGGGGAATGTCAATAGTCAGATGACCCGTTCAGGCATGTGGATGGACCCTTTGGTGGGGACCACATGTCTGTGGGAACACTGGTGGTACCTAGTGGGATAGGACCTGACGATCATGTCAATGTGGTGTGGATGGGTTGTCATTGGGACCTAGTTGTTACATGTGAAGTTTCTTCTACGGATATTGAGAGGCGCACAATTGGTACTCAATTTTTTAAACTGTGCAGTCAAATCATTCAATCCACACAGAAATTTTAAAACATGAAATGCATATTATACTCTCCTATAATTTTACTCTATTTTTTATCCCCACCCCTTGGGTTGATTTTGGAACATGAAGAGAGTCCCCTAGGTCCCTCTCAGTTCCTCCCCCTCTATGGATGTCTCCTCTTTGCTTCCAAGGTGAGTTTTAGGGTTCTTGGTCATTTTTCTCCACATTATTTATTCTACACTCTATTTCATAGTTTTCCATTTGGGTATTAATATTTGACAGATCATGAATGGATAGGGCTATTGTGTGGGTTTGATTTTATTGAATCTATGGTCCGTGTATCGTCTATTGGGCCCTAGTATTACTTCTCTAAGTGTTTGGATGGAATCACATGGCAATGAGTTGGGTGTTTCCCTATTTTTCCTTTCCTGAACAATATATTAATTATTCTGGGGTTCCAAATAAATTTTAAATTTGATTCTCACCTCTCTAATACTTAATTATAGATCATTTTTTGGATTTCATGTTGGATGATTTTACTAAAAATTGTTTTTCAAGAAAATTATTTTATTGTGCCTAGGTTCATGGAACATAGGGTGATTGTTGTTATGCCATTTATTCATATAAAAAATTTAGATTTTTGATGAGAAATGTTTGGCCTAAATCATGTTTGGTTGATGTTTATTAATTATGAAAATAGTTATGTTTGTATAACATTGTAATTTTACAGCATGATAGTAGTATTAAAATGTTTCAGAAAGTCACTCATGGGTTTTAAAGCGATGTAATATGTTCAATAAACTATATTAAATTTTTTGATTTCGTTTAACTATTAAGTATTGAATCTAAAAAGTGTTTTAGGTATTTTAGTAAAGATTATATTTTTTAATTACATGATGGAACATGAATGGGTGCATGAGGTCCATGCATGGATGATACCATATGTGTTGATAACACATTAAAATGGTGTTTTATGGGAACATTTGATTCTTAAATGGGTTTGTGATTTCAAAATGTTGTTGGTTCCATAGTTGTTTTTATAAAAGTGGTTTTAAATGAAATCTAAAAATATATGCATATTTGGAATGTTCTGTATGATTTTTATTCTCTAATGTTTCGACTGTTTTTAATGAAAATGTATTTGAAATTAGGAAACTAATGGGTCATTTGGATTTTCAAAAAAAGGGGGTGTTTGGTGTTATTTAAGAAATAATATTGAAATGTTTTTAGTGAATGTTCACAGTTATATAAAGCTAATGTCCCATTTGGAAATTATCATGTTTTAATTAATGTATTGAATTATTGTATCACATTACAACCTTGTTTTCAATTTCAATGATGTGATATATAAAAATATACAGGGTACCTCTATTGGGGTGATTTCCCTGTAGGGGTTATCATATAGTGGTTTCAGTGTTTACAGAAGAATAGTATGCTGATGGAATGTAAATAGAGTTAGGTATATTGGGGCCTCCAACAATTATAATACATTATTACCATGGGATCCCCATCTTTTTATTAGTGATCATGTCATTATTGATTATCAACACTGATTAGATATGTGGGTACCACTTGGATATTTAGATTACAAGAGGTTTATGACCCTAGAAAGGCTAGGATAGGGAACCCAGACTATTAAAGATATTTTACTTTCACCATACATTGGTAGGTGGTTCTGAACCGAGTATTTTTATGAGTCTTTCGATTGATTTTTAGGATTATACATGGTTATTATATATATCTACTTATAAACATTATGTTGCATTTAGTTCTAAAAATCCTTTGTTTATTTATTTTTTAGTAAATCTAGTTATCTCTTTTTTTTAGTTTTTTTTTAAATAATATCTGGTTCAAAATATAATGTAAGGTTGTTTAATATTTTAATAAAATAGAAAATGTGTTTATTTATTAGAAAATTTTAAACCCTATTTTTAGATATTTATTTTAAACTTATGTTAATGGAATATTTTTAGGAAATGAAATGAATCAATTCATTGGTGGTTTCCCACTTAGTTGTTTAGTTTAGACCCTACTTTTAATGTTTGGTGTTGGTAATACAATTTGTTTCATAGGACTGGGTTTTATTGTTTGTATGAAAACTTTGGGAATATTTTGGACAAGAGGGAGATAATTTAAATGATGGTGGTGAACATTAAGTCACATTAATATTTTTTTAATTGCATCTTGTTATGGACTTTTTTTTTCTGGAATATCTATTTGAATCTTTTATCTGGCTCTGTTTGAATATTTTATTGAGGCTTAGTGTTTGATATTTCCGTGTGCTCAATTTGTTTAGATTATTTACATTATCTTTTTTTATTGGGATGAAATCATTTCCCTTTGTATTTTTTTGATCTTCGACACATGTTTTCAGCTGATGGGGATAGGGGAATCCCTTAGGAACATGATACAAACAAGTATGGTTGTTGGGTTAGATGGTATCCCAACACGGTTTGTGCCGAAATGGTAACATTGGAGTCCAACATTTTATACGGTGTCATGTAGTGGGATATTTCGATTTTCAAGGCATAGGACAAGGTTTATGAGTTGGTTCATAATCACCACCACTCATGATGATACCAGAGTTACTAAGACTAGTCCAGATGTTTAGTCCACCGTATTTGTTTTGAATTTAAGGGATGACAATAGAGTCAAGTCAGTGTCCTTTTGTGAACTAACATGTAGTATTGTACCATGTGAATTCCATGTGAACAGTTCATTTTCCTCATAGTTTTATTGATTACATGTGGAATTTCCAACTACCATATTGGTTGGGATAACCTTAGGAACTAGTCCCACATTCCTGAAGTCCATTAAAAATTGTGCTCCATTTTGATTCCCGTTTGTGTAAGAGTATTTTGAAAAGGAAAACAATTTTTAAATGATATTGATTTTTTCCAAATTGATTCAAATTATTAATGAGGTATTCTGAAAAGAATAAATTTTAGAAATGGAAATGGTTTACATTAAAAGGTTTTGAAATTTGTAAGGTTGTTTTTAAAGGAAATATTTTTTGATTGAAAAATATAGTGCTTGGTTGAAGTTAGAAATGAAGTGGGCTTGTGTGAAACTTGATATTAATTATTAATTTTTACACATGTGAGGGTATCTGTATTGAATATATATGTTGGAACATGTGTATGGGAAGTGGATGAACACATGTGTAATGTATCATGGCACTCCATGGTCGTGGGTTTCATAAGTATTGGGCTTTTTGTAAAATGTTATTTTGAGAAATAAATAGGAATATTGAAGTTGGTTTTTGTTTTATAATGTGGGATTTGGTTTTCTAGATATTTTCTATTTAATATCAATTTTCACTTCAAATAAGGTGATTTAGAAAATTAAAAAGGAAATAGGATTTTGAAATGTGGATTTTGGCTATGTTTGTATGTGTTTAGATTTCTATCCTGTGGTTTCAGTTCAATGATTTCATTTTAATTTTAATTTGGTATAATGTTGTTTACAATTTTTTGTTTATTTTTTTCATAGAATGAATCCATTAATGGTTCCCATGGTTTAGAAGGATTCATCACAAATTTCTTATTTTTCTCAAATGTTTCCTATATTTTGTAGAGTTAATGGCCCGATAATTGTAGTTGTTTGGATTGAAGAGGCATACTGTGTCTTCAGATCATTGTAAACACTCAAGAATTATTAGGTTCAAGTTATTTTATTCTTATTCAAGTTTTCATATTTGTAATAATGGGAGGAAATAGACCCTCCATCAATGCGGTTTGGGATGAAATGGGAGTTTCTCAAGTGCTTCTTCGATTGATGAATTATACCAAAGAAGTTGAAGATGAAGAAAAGGGAAGATCTCATGAGTATTTGGTAGGTACAATAGATAGTGAATGAAAATGTTGAACTCTTCAAGGTACTAGTTTCATTCTATTTTTATGTGGAATCATATGAAATATTGAAGGATTATATTTTCATTAGAGGTATTTTTCTAAAGGTCCAAGATAATCGTTCTCTATTTTAAATTCCATTATCTTGTGAAGCTAGAGGACAAAGAGTTATTGGTTGATATTATTTTGGGAGTAATTGTAGTTTGAAATCTTGTGTCAGTTGTTTATTTAAATGGTTCCCTATCTAGAATGTAGAGCATACTATATAAACATATCTCTAAGGTGTCATCTTCAATGGTTTTGGCCTCCAGTTCAAATAGACATTCTATTTTGTGCCACCAATGATATAGGATCAGGAATTCAATGTTGTTCTCTGACATCCCTCTTAAGACGTACTAATTTTGTGGCCATTTGGATTATCATTGAGAAGTTATAATGGAATATTTTCTATAATAAGTGGTCCAGATCAGGATATACTAGTGGTTAACTATGTGGCATGGTTTTTATATCCACCAATACACTTGAAACATTTCTCTCGGTGAACCTCTCACGCATTAAAGAGTTTTTAGGGGTATGGGAACCCTTGTAACATTTATTTTAAGCATTGAGAAGGAATATTTTATAGTTCCTTTTTTTTATTTTCAAATTTTTTTGGATTTAAAATATTCATTATAAAAGTTTTATTGACTTGTTCTATCATAATCGGTGCAGTTTTGTTTATCTGAATAATGATTTATAAATCTTTTTAAGGTATTTTGACCCGTGTATGTGTGGTATTGGTTTCATTTTTATTAGTGATTTTTTTGGTTTTTATGTGTTTCGTGGAGTTAATGGATGGTGTTTCAAGTCCGTTTTATAGTTCGGGATTGTTTTCTTGGGTTTACACTCACATTGGGATGGGAGGATTTGATGTGTGGGACGAGGTTTTGGTTTAACTAGTTTTATTTTTCCCCACTGTGTGGATTGTATTTATTTCATATATGGAGACCCTTTCTCCTAGTGTCTCGATATGACATGATTCCTCATAGAGGGGGTTTCATTTAGGTCATTGTGGTGCAGTTTGGTTATGCATGGAAATTTAGGATGTTAGTGATCAGAATTCTAATGTTGCAGATTGATGTAATGATGTTGTTTCACTGTTGTGGATATGGTGAGTTAGTTTATAGTTTTCCGGTATTTTGGTTCACACTGTAGTGGGTTTCTTGATTAACTCTTAGTGGTTCTAGTTTGGGATTTCATTTTCCATGTTTGTCGAGTTCTTATGACAGAGAGGACCCTCTCATGTTCTCATATTGTTTTTTGATATGTTTTTCTCTTGATCAGTAAGGTGATACATGTGGATTCAATGGTAACCCCATGGTTTATGGTTTCCATCTGTTTTAGTAGGGGATGGACTCATGTTTTGGTCATCCATTGGCTCGGTGACTTTTATGGGGATAAAATTTTTTGTATTGGGGATTCATTTCACACTCTGACTATAGATACATTTTTATTTTATTATTTTATTCTTCATGGATGTTTTTGTCGTCGTTTGGGATTGAGTATTTCTAAAAAAATTGAGTTATTAAATGTTTTTTGTTTTTTTCACTATTCATGAAAATTGCATGGTTATGGAAAACTATGCCATTTTCCATAGAAATCGTGAATCATGGTGTCATTTTATAGGAATAGGTGTTTGGAATTTTTGGGAAATTGATTAATTACAATGTTTCTATACCACAAAAGGTTTCCCTTATAGAAAATGAGGAGTTCATGATTGGTTCCTATTTTTTTCAAACTATTCGAGTCGCCCAGATGTTTTAAAACCTGAAAGTACTATTTACCCTCCTACCCATTTAAGCTTAATTTTGACCCCCTCCCCTTGGATCTATTTTCTCACATGAAGTAATCCCCTTAGGTTATTTCATCATGGTTCCTCCTCAACTATTGACCATTTTTATTCAATTCCAATATGAATTTTGAAATCTTGGTCAATTTTACCTCCTTTCTATCTTCTCATCCCTATATCTTAGAATTCCATTGGGGGTTTATTATTTGAAAAAACCATAATGTCAATGGTTTTTGTGTGATTTGTTTCTTATTGAATAAATTTCATTTGGATCATCTATGGGGTCCTAATCTCCATTCTCTAAGAGTTTACTCACATTCACATGCCAATGAGGTATGCATTTCAATATTTTTCCATTCCAGTCCAATCAATTAATTAATTCATGTTTCTAAATTATTTTTTAATTTGATTATAACCTCAAAAACACATATAAATATATCATTGTGGTTATGTTTTTGGTACAATTTATTAAAAATAGTATATCAAGTAAATTCTTCAATTATGTCTATTTCCATGGGACCTATGGTGTTTGTTGATGTGCCTTTAGTTCTTATAAAATAAAAATAGGGTTTTTGATAAATTTTCGTACTTATTAATTTTGTGGGGGGTTTTCCCCGGATTATGAATTTTTTTGTATAATTTTTTAATTATGTATCGTGATATAGGATTAAAATATTTTAGAATGGCACGAATTGTTTTTATAGGGATTTCATATTTTCTCCAAATTATTTTGACGTGTAGGATTTTGATTAACAAGAAAGGGTTGTAATATAAAAATGGTTTTGGGTATTTATTAGAATTTATAATGTTTCATTATATGTTGAATCATCCATTGGTGCATGAGTTGTGCTCATGGTTGTGCCCTCAAATGAAGACGATACATTAAAATGATGTCTTACATGAAACATTGTTTCATAAATGGCCATTTGGTTTATAAATAATGTTGGTTCACTATTTATTTAAATGTGGTATAAAAAGAAATTCTAAGGGGTATTCCTATTTTTTATGTTTTCTATGTTGTGTTCTTGTCCAATGTTAGAAAATTTATTAATGAAAATGTATTGAAAATTTGGAACCTAAGAGGCCAATTAATACATATAATATTAATTTGGTGGTATGTGTTTTTTTGGAAATAGTTTTTACATGTTTTTTTATGGATGTTGTTAGTTATTTTATGGTAAAATACTAGTTGGAAATTATCATGTTTTAATGAATGGATTGAATGCTTATTTCATGTGATGGCTCAGTTGGTACTTTAAATGATGTGATATATATATAGAGTTCACATATATATATGATTGATTTACCTTTATGGGTTATCATATAGTGATGTCCGTGTTTGGGGGAGGCAAGCATGGTGATGACATGTAATGTGAGTCACACATGCAAGGGAAAACCACTTACACAATATATTATAACCATGGGTGCAGGGTAATATTTTTTATTACCATGTGATGATAGCTTATAGACCCCAATTAGATGATTTTGTTACCAATGATTTTTTGAGGCCATGTAGGTTTATCCACTACTGAGGCTAGGATAAGGTAGACATTTATTTATAGACTATAGAGTTCAATCATATGATGGAAGGTGGTCCCTAAGTGAGTACATACATGGGACACTTTAGGGATGTTATGGATTAACCATTGTTACTATATATATATCTTATTATTCAATTATTTATTTAGTTTCTTGCATACATTGATTATTTATTTGTCAATGTTTTGTGGTATCTCTTTTTTTTTAATTTTTAATTCTAGCTTCTTCTAAAATTAACGATCGAGTTTGTAATGGTCTGTAGAAGTAGAAAATGTGTTTATTTTTTAAAAATGGGAAATTCCAAATGTTATAATTGTATTTTGAACTTGTGTTAATGGAATGTTTCCAGGAATGAAAACACATGGATTCATTTGGTTCTATATACTGAGTTATTTTTCTCAGAGCATGCATGAACCATTTGATGTTAGTAGACCGAAATTATTTTACAGGTTCAGGTTTTATGGTTCATGTTATCTTCATCAGATAATTTTGGAAATTGATCAATATATTTTTAGGATTTTGGTGACCATGATGCCAATTGGAGATCATGTAAGTGAAAGTTTGGTTGGGTGATTGTATCTAATTTTTTGGTATCCAGTTGAATCATGTATCCCAATTTGTTTTTATATATTATTAGGAATCAATGTTGTATATTGATATGTGTTCAGTTTTTTTAAGTTTTTTACTTGGTATAGGTTTATTTGGATGAAATCATTTCTATGGATATTTTTTGATTCCCTGTACACGTTTCCATCCCATGGTGATCAGGAACTCCCGTCGATCCATGCCTCTGACCATGTTGGGGGTCACGCCGGATGGTATCCCAGCCTGGTTGGTAAAAATTCTAGATATAAATATTTAATAGTTTGTACGATGATATAAAATTTCAAATAAACAATAAATATTTCTTCATTTTAAATTTATTATTACTGTTTAGTGTTTGTGATCCAGAATTTTAGACAAATGGGGTTTCCTTCTTTTTACATGATCTTTTTAACACGTATACCTAGATATGTTAATGATATGACATATATCTCAGTAAATATAAATTATTCTTCCATTAATTTTGAAATAATAACAAATGTTCATATTAGTATAACATGTAAGGGATTTCATATATTGAATTTATATCCATGGTAATACAATATTGAATTTTAAAACTAGTTATCCCACATAGAAATAAGATATTCTAAAAATTATATCATTGAAAATATGTTGTATGATAACATCCATATCAATAAAATATATGAAATATGAAGATAATGTTATATTTCATAATATAATGACATAAGGAAAACATTTATATTTTTATTGTCGGATGTCAATAATGGGGAGAATAATGATTCGATTTTATAATATATACTCTGTTATATGTGAATGGACAATAAAAAAAACAAACATTTATAGGTTAAACATATAAAGTGTTCATTGGATATTTTAATTAAATTGGAATGTGTTTCATCATAAAGGTGAATATCTTAATTAGTATATAAAAATGTACTATTATGTCTCCCTTAATATAGCGTAATTTTATGTCAATATGTTGATTAAAAACTTATCATGGTCTATGGGAAATAAAGTGTTGAGATGTTCAACCATTTTTTATGAGAATATATATTGATTTAAAAAGATCATGCATATAGAGTTTCTAACAATATAGTCCCATCCATCCAAAACTAGCCAATAATATAGCCCTGGACAAGACCAAATAAAATTATGTGTATTTTGGGGTTTAACCAACTATACAGATGAAATAGGTGATCAATTTCTCAATGATAAGAACCCATGAACCTATGGAAGGTGCTTAAGAAGTGTGTGAATAAATCATGTCATGTAACATTAGCGCATACATAATTCCCCATGTAGCGGTTCCATTAGTTGGTTTGTGGATCAGTATTGGAAACTTCTTTATCTATAATAGGGTGTGTGGATTTAATAATGGGATGTCAAATATGTGAAACTATGACATGGGAAAATATAAAAAACTATAAAATTATAAAATTATAAAGATAAAAATATATCATGGTTTTTAGGTCATATATTTTGAAATTCCACTCCAGTATCCACATCAACTTCAACAAGATATTCTTTATCGGGGAATACAATGAACAAATTATTTTGTCTATCATAACGGTATCAATACATAATGGTTGAAAGATTGACCCAAATAGAATATGATGATCAAACACATTTTTCACAACCACCTACATGAGTAACTATTCATGTGATTGTGAAATTACTTAATAGATGATATACTTATTTATGATATTAGGATTTGGTCTAATAAATTATCATTTTTTATAGAATACTCATTAATTCTTAACATAAAAAATATCATTTATTAAATAATTAATTAAATGTACCAAATGGATTTTCTAAAACCTACATTAAAAAATTATATTTTACCATTTAAGAAATAATTCATACCACAATATATGAGTCCTAATATTCCATAAGATCCATATAGTTAGAAAACCATAAATGAGTGTGACATACCGCAAGGTTATTACAGTAACTAAATAGAACACATGAAAATGAATTTTTTATGAGCTTCTCATGAGACTGTATATATTGAGATGATTCTTTATGATGTATAATGAGATAGAGAACATAAAACAATAAATGGTCAACAAGAAATAGCATCAAAATCCTCGTTCCTTGAAATATATGTTAGGTAATCTAATGAGATTTTGATGTTTCTAAGATACATTAATATAATTTAGTGACATTAATTACATAAATGGAAATAATCTAAATTAAACTTTTTTACAGTTATTTAGATGATAAAATTGTTATATATCTTCTATTGTTAAATCTAGATCAAATATAAGGTCATTAAGGAATTATAGATGAGATTAGGGTATATGTTGATCCCATATAAGACATATATTATACCATAATACGTGGAAGTCAAAGGAAATTTAAGGTTTCACATAAAATTCATGTTCATTAATGAATATTACTTACATTCTATACTTGAGAAGTTTTTGGTTCATATGTTAGGAAATCATACCTTGTATGGGAAATTCATGATATTGATGAAACATCAACATTAATTCAACCATTAATGATCATTGGATATGTCAATTTTTGATATTACAGAATATATGGTTTGGAATCAATGTCTATATGTTATTTATTGAGTACATTGTTGAAAAATATTTAAAAGTTATAATGTATGTAAATGAAATGATAAATCAAATAAATAAAGTATAATAAAATCATGGAATTGAAAATAGAAAAGGGGTATGATTTTTTTTAATTTTTTAAACTATATTCTCTGTTTAATAATAATATATCATTAGACATATATTAAGAATCATGATTTTTTACATGGAATTTAAATAAGACCCAAATAATTCACATATTTTAAAATAAATGTTTATAATAATAATTATTCAAAAATACAATGTGATAATAATAATATATTCTCCCTTGGGGTTTGTGTATGGGTAATTTCATAGGATATGAATGATATATATAAATACAATAGAAAAAAATAAATATCCTCATGTTTCATATGAAATTATAACTTGTCAGTTAGATTAGTTAATGTTCAATAAATCAATTATAAAAAACTCATTCAAGTTATATTATTCTCTGAGTATATATATGATGTAGATGAAGATGACACCAAAATGATTTGAGAAGTCATGTTCTGGTAGAATGATTTTTTAGTTTGATATATAAAAAATGTATCTTGGTGAGATGATTTTTATCTAATTGTAGGAGTACCATAAGAATATAAACCTAATATTAAATTGAAAATGAGAGTACATTTCATTTCAAATAAAAAATTTCTAACATTTCCATAAATAAATATCCAAGAATTCTATATATGATCATGAATTATTAAACACACATAGACATGATTATCCATCTTATCATGGAGGAATGTTATATTTCAATGTTGTGTAGATTCTTTTAAGGATTAAATGAATATCATTATTTTTTGGATCATAATTGAATATAATAATTATCTTAAAATGGATTTTTGATATAAATTTATTAAAATTGTTCTATGTTGATGATATTATTGAGGGGAATATAGTGGAATATGTGTTGATAGAACTTACAATACATGGTTGTCAAAATTATTTAGAATCATTGAAAATTTAGGTACTATGGTACAATCATGCTAGAAAATTGTATAACTCATGCCAAATATTGTTTATAATTACTGATAATATATTTAAATTTTTACAACACACACAATGTACAATTTTATAAATTATATATTATATTTGTACATATAACAAGCTAATGAGATATAATTAATTATAGAAAAATAAAATATTGTGTTTCACAAATAATCCCACCACGCACAACATATAAATCAATAAATATTTATTGTATATATTGTTATATTTTTTTAAAAAAATTATCTAATTTCATGTTCTGTTATTTATTTCGTACATAATATGATTACTATTAATTTATTTTTTAATAATTTCTATTAAATAAATTACTATATGTAATATAGTTATTCATATTTAAATGATTTTTCCTTTTTCTATATAAATATGTATTTTAATGAATGGTTGTTGAATTTTAGATTTTTTTTAATTATCATAAATCCAATAGTCCATTAAATATTACATGGAATATTGTAAATTCATAGTTTTTAAAGACCCATTTTGTTTAAAAAAAGTTCCATATGATATTTATAAGAAACATTTCATCTAATGTGATTTCCTCATTCTATTATATGTAGAGATTCATTTTCATCTAATTTTATTATGAAATATATTTCATGAAATTTTTAATTCACAAAATTATACATATTACCTGATTAAATCATACTACGAACATTTATTTCCCAATCCCACACAAATAATTTGTTGAATTAAACCATCATATTTGTTTACTGATTTATGTTATGAATTATTTTATGATTTAATCTATTTTTCCATCATACCCATATAGGGTCTTTTTTAATAGAAGTGTGTCACAATGAGTATATTATTATTATTTCTATATTATGGATTTATTTAGGAATATTTATTATTAGTCTTGTATCTTTATTTTATTATTATTCATTTCTTATAATTTTTAGTATAGTTGATGCAACAAATTTTAATTTTTTTAATTAAATAATGTTTTGAAATTTATTTTTTCTATGATTGTATATTGATGTAAAAAATTACAAATATAATTAAAAATTTGGATATTTCTTTATTTATTCCATGATTAACTAATTAATCATTAAAAACTGTTTACATTATTTTCATGAATGGGTAATATAAGAACACACCATATCAAATTCATATAAATGGACTAGATGGTTATTAGATTAAGTTTATTAGCATGAAACCACTCCTGTGTTTTTTTTAATTAAATTAATGAACTAGTTATGATCCCATATGGATTAAGAAATACATTTGGTCTACTGTCAGGATGTGAATAGTTATTTGTCGAGAATGATCTAGTTGTTTTTTATGGTTATAATCAGATACATGGTTTTCTGAGACCTTGTTCATGAAAATTAATCTTCTCAATTAAGAGATTGGTTTCACAGTAAGTGGGCCATTATGACTTGATTTGAATATAATTTGAATCTATAATCACCATATCTTGTTACATATATTGGTAAACAATTTTAATTATAATTAATACCAAATTTACAAAGCAATGATCATAATGTATATAGACTTGTAGAATAGATACATAATTAAACAATATGAAATGAAATAAAAAAATATTTTATTTACTAATCCTTATAAGCTGTTATCTTCCTTTGACCCATTAATTCTGAACTAGATACCCAAGGAAATATGAGATCAATGTGATGAGCTAAAATTCAGAGTTGGGAAATAAACATTAAAATATAGCATTACACATTTGTAATAAGGAAAAATATATTGAGATAAAATGGAATGGATTATTATTAATCGTATGATATCATAACATATAGAACATGGGATCATATAATCATTGAATAATAGTAATTTTTATGAAACATAAAAGAAGACTATAGCTTGAGTCAAGGCTCATTTCAATAAGAGGAGCATGAGTCAAGGTGAACCCCCAAAACCAATTGCACATAGAGAAACAGCCAAAGATAACCACCATGATTTTTAACCATGAAATATCGTAAGAAAGATAATTATAATATTAATTAGGGATATATCTTATTACACCAATCATAAAATGTTCGGGAATTTTTTCTACATAAAGTATCATTAAAATGAATCAAACCTAAACATTTCGGTTTCCCAAAGAAATAATAAGTTATCATAATCATGTCAGAAGGATTATAAAAATGATACACCATAAAGGTTTAAAATAATGGATGGATTTAAATTATACGTAGATATTCATAAGGTAATATATAATAAGATTATGAAATGTGATATCAAGATGATGTGAAATGATTGTTTCGGAAAATTTAGAAATAAATCGTTTTATTATAGTTTGTTGGAATACACTCATAACTCATTAAAATAGAACAGGAATAATTTTTTGCATAAACCATTATATAACAATGATATTTTTCTCATTATTAAATTTATCCTGTAAAAACATAATGGAAATTAAAAAAATATTAGGGAGATCACTTTAAAATGGGTATGAAATCTAGGAGTTCCTATTTTGTCCATTCAAATTAAATTTATATTCAAAGGGGAGAAAAAATATAGTACAATAAGGAAAAAAAATAAGGGGGACTGAAATATTACAAGACAAGGTCATCCTATATGATCAAATTCGCTTTCATTGTTTTTAGGAAATGCATATTTAGGAGATGAGTAGTAATGGATATATAGTCGACAACATATGTCAGGTGATCTGCAACTCTATTTCCCTCATTCCAAGATTGGGTTACCAAAATGTTGCAACCCAGAAGGACTCTATAATTGCATAATATATTTTTTATGGACCAATTGGAAGGCCTTATACTATATAGGACACCATTAAATATCAAAGAGTATGTTTCCACCTGAGTAATTTCAAGTTTCCCTTTCCTCTATTGGTTTGGCCTGGTGAGCATTGCATTGGACTCAGACTTATGGGAGGTACCATAGCCATAGAATGAATTGAATGAACGAGCCACATTTCCCCCTCATATGCGGACCACTCCCCTTACACTCATGGAAATCATATTACAAGACTCATATGAATTTAATTTGAGGTTTCTACCTGGAGGGTTCAAACAAACCCATTTCCCTAGTTTTTTGACAAGGGGGTATTTGAGGTAGGTATCCTGACATGAATCAATCTCAAAAAAGGTTCACCCCAGTATTTGGTGAATAATGAGACCAAATCCAGCAGCAGGAAATGATTCCTCGCAATGATGGACCTCATAAAAGGTGTAGGGCCATCAAATCTAGAATGGTTCCTAGAATTCTATAGACACCAACACCCAACATTAAAAACCACAGCCCAAGCCATTCATTCAATACATGACTCTGTGGAACCATGAAAACATCTATCCAAGAAAATAGTATCCATGAGATCACTCAAAGAGAAGACATTCTGGACTCAAAAGAAATTCCATAGAATATGGGACCATTCCCCATTGTATACGTGATGATGAGAGCTCTCATCCCACCCTGTACTGCAACAGAGGAACCTAGACTCCATGCATACAACCAACTTCATGATATTCCCATATATATCAATGGCATCGTTCCTTATGTTCTAGGTCAAGAATTTAAACCTCACTGGATTCATGTTGCACCACACCACATCATTACATCTATAAATATGGTTCTACGATGAAAACATCTAGTAGAAATCCCTAGTAGATAAAACTCCTGAGGAAGAAGGTGTATACAAACATTTTTCTGGATATTTATTGAACACAATGGATTCTAATAGGCCCTATTTTTCCTTATCCAATACCACCTTAGTAAAATAGGGGTAATAGTCTCTTAAATGACAATGATCAATGGTGCATGGAAGCTAGGAATGCCAAGAATAGAGCCCACCTAGTTATACCCCTAGAAGGGAATATCCCTCATGCCAACCAGCCAGCCAGAGTTATACCCAAGAGTCTGATAGAGAGTGTATATGATCAGATAGAAAGTATAAACATATCCTTGTACAACCTACAAAGAAGCCCTATAGATAATAAAAATAGACTTACCCCATATACTGTGCTCATAAATAATCTATCATGCAATATTGGTGTTTATGCATTAATGTGTACTCTAAAGACTCCTTATTTTGATCCCATGACTATAAATTGATCTCACCAATCTATCACATGAGGACCAATGCCTATTACCATCAGACACAGTATCCTATATAAAACTACATAGAATCTTTTAAAAATTTTAATAACTCAACACAAAACATTGTTGGATGCTAGTGCATGGATTGGACTGGTACACAAGATTTTATTAACCAAGGCAATGTGGCCCCTAAATTAAAGGAAATAGTTCTTCCAGTTGAGAGAGAATATCACAATCATATACACAATTTGATCGATGTCTTGTATACGATGTTTTCCGGTGGAAATGGGTGAACCCAATTACTCCATGGAGAAAAATCCACCCTGCATGTTTTGAAAGATGCATAAAGAAGAAACGTGTTTGGGTTCACATATGTGAGAGATAAAGATGTTACTTTTTAAATTTATAAAAACATTCCCACTCCATTCGCATTAATCATCCACGATTTTCTTGTTACCTCGCATAGAACTCCATCCTCTATTGGTGAAGATGATTGTATCGTATGCAAACTTCACATGGGAGAACATTGGGAAGATCCTCTTTATTATTATAGGGTATAATATATATTTTACATACTCCTCATTTGATAATGAAACTATGGATATATATCCCATGAAGGAGGATATTGAGATAGATCGGATCTAAAGGATGAAGGCCCCATGTATCCGTAATGAAACTGGGAGATTTTTTCACAAAAGATACTACCATTCAAAATGAGCTTAAACTCTTAAAAAGGATGTCCACAACCCTAGACAAGAACCCTAATGCTTCAAGAACACAATTGATAAAAATTTATTCGATCTAATCATATTCATTATTCATATCCATTTTGATGCCTCTGTTGGAGCGGTGGGTATTTAGGATAATATCTTGCATCACCTCCTAATCTAGATCAATAGATCTGTAAATGGAGCCCCCATAGATAAAACAATATTGTATAATGGATATACTCTTTGGGTTAATTTTAGATAGTCTCAGATTAATCAAGCTCACTAGGAACTTGTAGGAGAAATTACATAAACTCAATGGTCGGTAGTGTGAAATAGATGAATGAACCTCAATAATTGGGATGAGAATTAGATTGGTATAACATAAACCTTGGCGAAGTCTCCCTGCATGAAAATAATTTTTATTAGCTTAAATGATGATCCCCTTAACCACATCTCATACACCCCTATTAATTGATCCTTGGAACCATTCTGGGCGAGGTGCACTATCAGGATTAAGATTCATCTTTTCCAAGATAATTTAATCCTCATCTAGGATCACCTTCATGATTTCATTATCTTGGATATGCACCACTATTGAAATCACTTCCCAAATACTATAAGTGCCATATGGCTATCCACCAAGCATCCTCAGTTTAGGGCCAACAAAGAGATACCTGAAGGACTTATGATCCAAGCTCCCAACAATGTGTATTTCTACTGTGTAGGTTCCGTTATAGAGATGAATACTCGTCTTGTTCATCTGCCTCATATCACCAATACAAACATGGAAAAAGATTTGTTTTTATCCACCTTGTATAGACATTTCACCCGTGATCTCTCCTGAGCTAGTCTATCATGTTTGAGGATCAGTACTCCCCAAGAAACCTTTTTCCACTAACCCAACAAAAATAAAGTCTGTCCAGGCCACCTCAAGGATGGAATCCATGTTTTCAATATTCTATTTCAAATATTCTATGTCCTGGTCAATGGAATAAAGCCCTTTCTCCTTCTCTTCAAGGACGAGATTCAATCTTTGGATTTTATTGTGAATTGAAACCGTGTTATGGTCACACCTTATCTTTCCCAAAAACTCTCTCATAATCTTTTGGTAAACAGGGATTTGAGACCACTACTGATAGTAACTGGAAGACTCCTGGTTTTCCTGATTGGGTGGAATAGATACCAATAAATGTGAGTTTCCATATATAACATAGATAAGGTGTTTAACCTTATATTTTGGGAACATGTTTATGGAATTGTTTTGGCCAACCACTGATCAAGCCTTCTCTATCTATCCATACGTCTTTCTAGTTGTTTCACCAAGTGTAATGAGCTCCCGATTACCCCAAATTTAGATAACCCATTCTCGTCATGAATATATCAATGTCTAGGATATCCTGTTGAGTGATGGAACCTCTCCATTCATTTTATCCAAGGTTCATGTTGAAGTTGAAGCACACCACCACGACCCACGGGAGATCCTCTAGATTGATGGAACCTAGTTCAGACCATAGTCCCTTCGTAGATTGAGTAGTGTAGCTACCATACACAATTGAATCAAATGACCATTGTAATCCATTCAAGACTTTCTAAGTAACAAATTGGTCACCAATGATAATCAGATCAAATGAAGCCTCTCAATTCCAAAATATATAGATATGGCGGTTGATAGAGTTCGCTTTCATGGATCCATGAATTCAAACATTATGTAATATCTCACTGATCATATTGAGGTTCTTATAATGTTTTTGAACATTAACTATAGAGATATTGGGTTTCTTATCTTTTTAAGTGATGAAGTCAGGCATCACCTGTGTTCTCAGGTCACAATAATTTACATTAGCATAGATAACATCTAAACGATGAGGAGACTTGATTTGGCCATATGATCAGTGGATTTCATGACGAGGGAGGGGTAGACTCCCCTATTATATCTCATCCTAGCACAGGTTCACATACCTGGGCTCTGAACATAGACTATCAGGACTAATGGAGTCACCAGATAGAGAGCCTCAACAAAACCCCCACTCCACTCCCTCGTAGAGGAATCTGCGTCTATAAAAACCATAGGTTATAACAAAACATCTGAGATTCCTGAAACATCAACTATAACCTTTATAGAATCCTCCTTCAAACATGCCTCTAGAAAAACAAGAGAATAGGGTAATCCACCTGCATTCTCCAACTTCTCAATCATACTAGGAAGGGGCTCTAAAAGGGGAAGGAATAACAAACAGTAATCTAAATAGGAAATGTTAAATTTCGTGAGCCTCTCGCACATCTAACCAGCTTCCAGAATAAAAATAAGAATGATTATGGATTCATAGAGGGCTGAGATCCTTAGGTAGTGAACTCCTTTCTTAAATGATACGATATCCTTGCAGAGGGAAAATCAACCATTAGGTGAACAAGACGGTTGGGCCTCGGGATCAAGATCAACTAGGGGATCCTAAATAGCCTCCAGCATTCAAAAATTATTGGGAGAATAATAATCAAAGCCACCTGACTTGGGAGGGTAAGACACACCAACTGAATGGGACTTTTGCACCTGACGATGGTCTCCATGCTTTTGATTCCTACACAAAGGCCTTGAGTGTCCCTAGAGACAATATAAAGAAAAAAATATAGGGAAAATCAGGATCATAATGTCTTGGTCACAAACCATCCCACCATATACCATTAATGAAATCATTCCAAGAATCCATTGGAAGTGATTCATATCCACACATAGTTGAAGAACCAAAATTCCTTCACAGGTGAGGTTTTGATTGTCTGGGTAGATAAATCCCCCTAGAGAATCCCAAAAGTCCTATAAAAAATATCCATTTTGAAAAGCAAGGGGTAATCCAAGAAGCCCCATACAAACTAAATCATGAGGAATATCCTTACCCGTAAATGCATCTAGAGACCAAGGATACAAGATGAATCACCAAAACCCAATGTACCATGGCGATTTCACCAAACATGGATGAAATCTGCCTCTGATTCCATCGCGGCACAAAAAAAACTTCGATGACGCATAAAGATCTAGACCTGGATGCACAAAGCCAATGAATCCAAAAGCTTCCTAAAACCCTACAGGGATGGATTCGCCACTACCAAAAAAACCACGATCATCTATTTAAGGAATGTTATAGACACATCAAATTTCCTATGGGGATCCTCTAATGAAACACTGGATCCGTCCAAGGACACCACTGGAGAGACAGGACCCGCCTCTAGGATGTAGTGCCGATAGATACAACATAATGATCCATACAAAACAATGTGAGAGGTTATCACAAACAGATGAGACGTTCGGGGATAACCATAGGACTCCATGGTTAAAGGGGGCTCAATGATTGTTCATAAACCAATATCGAATGTCGAGGGAGCCAGAACAGCAACCAGAGCACCACCGGCCATAGAAGAATCAGTTGAGAAAAATTGAAAAGTGACTGGTGTGTGAGGTGGAATTCATTGATCTAATGGGTCCATTTTTATTTTTCATTACTTATTCTTCTTGGATAGTGTTGCCTAAAATAGAGAAGTTGCTGGTAATCAATAATTTCCAATTTATACATATTTCTTTTCTAGAAGAATTGTTAAGGGAGCCTTATTGACATTTATTTCCTCAGAAAATAAGGATTTTGAGAAATGGATAAAATATTTTGGATGAAATAAAAATATTTTATAATATTTAAACAAAATTACTATGCAATTACATTGGTTTAAAAGGGAAAAGGTGTGGCCTAAAGAAAATATAGAGGTTCAGAAAGGATCCATCACCATATGTATGAGATGATACTGTAGTTGATATTAATGTCATGGGTTATCTATTTAGATTCATAAATAAATAATTTAATAACATTTTATACATTTAATGTATTTATAATAATTGTATTAATATCATTTATGTCTTTTTAATGAGTTATTGTGTTCAATTTCGTCGTTCGAGAGTGTTTGTTTTCCTCATTTTCCTAATCACTTCCCATATATATGAGTATGGATGTTTATGTAGATTGGGAATAAATATAGACAATTGAATTTACATGTTATTAATGAAAAATAATATGTTTATTTGGTATTATACATTACTTTTTGGAGATATTAGGATGAATCATTGGAAACATGTTAATGATATTCGTATTGATTAATTTTAGCGGTTTTTATCAAAATGAATTAGTTTTTATTTATTACATAATATAATATATATATATATATATAATGGATTAAAAAAATTACATAATATTTATTACATATATTAAAATATGTTACAACCATGAAAAGAGTTTCATGGCTTTCCTTGATTGCAGTAATTGAACTTGAACAGTCATCGGCCTTGAATATTATAATGTATCACATTACAGATGATGTTTTCATTTTTTTGAACAAAAGGATATGGGAAATGATTGATGATGTAGTATACCATAACCATAATATAATTTATATTATATCTATGGTAATAGGGTTATCATTCCATCTATTTGATAGAGATGGGGAGAGAATAAGAAAATTAAGAACCCAAAAAATAGAAAATGAATGGGGAATTTACCTCTTGAAATTATCCTCCCAAGGGGCCTCCATAATGAATTTTTATTCATATGGCTATTAAAATATCTATTTTATGTGTGGGAGAGGTTTGGGAATAAATTTTATCCTAATTTAAAAAAATCTAAAAGCTTTATATGTGATAGTAAAAGAGGAGGTGATTGGTGATATTTATATTGGAGGGGAGTTGTGTTTTTTCTTTATTTTACTCATTAGTTTTTATATTTTTTCCTATATTATAAATATTTTGAGATTTTCATAAAACAATATTTATATATTTCTTTATTTTTTGATTTATTTGTCTTACATTATCCATATATCATCTATGAATCAATATATAGAATATTTAACTTATTATAAATTACTTTATTATATTCACCAAAAATTCATGTTTTCAAGAAAAATCCCAAAAAAATAACACTAACCAATTTTCAATATGTATAATTATAAATATAAATAAATATTATCGAAAAAATTATATAAGTATGATATGTTTAATTTTTAATTAAGATCATCATTTACATGGAAAATAAAAAATATAAAATTCAAACTTCTTTTGTAACATATTAAAAAATTAATTTTGGGGTAATAAAAATATGTTCTAATAATAAGATAGAAAATATTAATTTATTTTTAGATTTTATTTAAATAAATTGTCATTTATTACATCATAATATTTATAAATTTTTAAATAAAAAATTATATTTTCGAAAAATATAAAAAAAAATATTTCCTAAAACACTTATTTAAAAATGCTATGGTATAATAATATCATTTTACCATTTATATAATTCTTAAATTTTGTACTATATTTAATTGATGTGGTTACGATAAATTTTCTATTATACTATTCACAAGGGTTATATTAATATTCCTAAGGTCATGTTATTATTTCATTAGTGTGGGTTCCATAAAAATTTTAAATTCTTTTTTTTCATTCATTATTAAATTATAATTTGTATATTTTTTTATTAATGTAATGATTTTATGATTGTACTATATGAAGTAATTATAAAAAATGGATTTTCAATTATATAATTTTGGGTTTTCAAATTCCCCCCCCCCCTTAGGAAATTTCACCCACAAAATATTTTTTTACATACCATGGGGAAATCAGGTGAGGGTACTTCTTCTTCATCGCTTCATTTAGTTCACATGTTGCCACTCTGTACTTATTGTTCATTCATAGTACAATGAATTGACGAGTAGTCATCATCTATATAAAATTATCTCTACTTTTCATGATCTTCACCAACATTTCCTCATAAGAGGGAACATTTTCCATATATTACACCTCCTAATTCTACACATATGATTAGTTTTGTATTTATGTCCCCAAGAGGGATACATGGAATACATCTTGTACATGATACATGGTAGGGATAAGTGGTAGCCGATATAATAAAACATGGATATGATCATGGATCGTTATAGGGTTGATGTACCTTGGAAATATAATTCCTTTTTTCTAAATATAATGATCCTATTACATGGAGATATGCGGAGGAATATTGTGTCTCCAACATTAAACACGTGGTTTTTTATGATTATCACCATAGATCTTATGTAATAATTAGGTTACCATGATGTTATGCGAAATGTATTTTACCTTCTCCACTATTTATATTAGCATTTATGGTCTTATAATCATATGTAAACCAAATTCATCCACGCATTTTGGGGGTATTCATATTTTCCCTTAATGGGATTTATATTCATCCATTGGGATTCTTGTGTGGAAACAATTCTTGTAGAGGAAATCTACCAGTGAAATATGATGGTCCCATCCTATGATTAATTACTTGAATCATTCTCTCAACATGTATTCTAATTTATAAATTGTACTGTAATATTTTACATCGGGTTGTTGGGCATATTCTATATTGTAGTTCAGCTAAATGATAAGAGCATGTTGGAGACATTTCCAAAACATGAAAGTGAATCTCCGTTCATGATCATATATAATCAATAGTGTTACTAACTGATTTCATATCACTTATTTGATTTATATCCATTTAAGTTGATCAGTTTGGATGTCCTCTATGTTTTAGAAAAATAAACTATTTTTTTATGATGATATAAAAATCCCATACAACATTATTTACAATGGATTTCATTTGATGTATCGTGAAAATGTCCATGGTAATGTTCTCCAGCCTCCATGTAGTTATGGGTAGTGGTTTCATCGTACACTTAGAATTTTCATTATTATACTTAACATTCTAACATACCAATCACTTTGATGTGTATTCGGTGATCTCCCTCATCATATTTTCCCAAAAATAGTCCCCTCTAATATCTCAATCTATCATTGTCCTCCATGTGTGAATAAAAAATGTTGAGATAAGTGTGTCATTTCAAGGCTCCATATTTATCTCTTGATAGTATGGTACACATTGTCATGATCCAAATCATATAGCTCTTTCCTCATCATTTTTAAACATAACTATTTCCACTTTCTAATAGACTCCACCTTCTTCTAGATTCCCACATCATTCATGTAAGAATAATTAATTTTATCTACAATGGATGGTTAAGAATTCATTTGACAAGAAATTTATCATTTTCCATACATAATGATTCCAATTTCTATCTATTGAAACTATGTATTGATTGGAACTTTCACATTTCACATAGTTAAAAAAGACACATGATCCATTCTACAAAGTCCATCTTCCACCATAATTGTATTAATATGATGGTAGTGGATTGATAATTAATTATATTTGATGATATTTAACCATATTATGTAGAGAATATTACAATTATTTTCTGTAAATATATATTTGAGATTCTTATGATCATTATATATCTCACACTTCACCCCATAGAGCTAATACTTCCTTATTTTGAATGCTCAGATAAAAAATGCTAACTCCAAATCGTGTGTAAGATATTTTTTTTCTCATATATTATCAAATTACATCAGGTGTAGGATATTAATTTATCAATTTTAATCATCACACTACCGAATTCCTAATTTGAAGCATCACTAAACTCAAAATTGAGTTCCCAACTTGTTGGATGTGTGATAATTAGTACTTTCTTAAACTGATTCTTCAACTATTTTATGTAGTCCATACATTCACATTCCTAGATAGACATCACCCCATTAATAGATATCATAATTAGAGGCTTTGAAAACAATGATATGCTCCTAAAAATTTGTCGATAGAACACAATTAGATAATAAATGTTTCAGATCTCGGTTAGATATTTTTTTCTTGGGCCACTCTTTGATTTCCTTTATCATAGAAGGGAGAAATAATATCCCTTTTCTGGTGATAAAATTACCCAATAATGATACTCCCCCATCCAAAACCCACCTTTACTATAACTTTCATGTAGTTTTTCCATTCAACACGTCTCTAGAACAATATTCAATTCCTTTATGTGTTCCTTATTTCTATTGGAGTATATCATAATGTCATTAATAAAGACTAACACAAATCTATCATAGTAATATATAACGAATTTATTAATTTAATATTTGCATATGTGTGATGGATTAGGGAGTAAAATAGCCAGAAATATGTACTCATAGTTTGTAGGACTCATACAAAATGTAGTCCTGGTAATATTTTCCTCCCATAAAATTAATTTTCATTATCCTACAGATGGTGTACCTTAAAGAAATAATTGTCCCCATGTACCATTTCAAAAATTAAATTTATCCATGGATAGGGACACTATTTTCTATAATTATTTTATTATACTCATGATAATCAATTTATAGGCATACTAATAGATCCTTATTCTTGATAAAGAGGACGGACACACCCCAAGGAGAAGGAATCAGACATATAAAACTATTTTCCATATTTTCATGTGAACGATTATTTAGTTCATCTATCTCAATAGTGGTAATTCAATGTAGTTTCTTTGATATAATCATATATCCTATAAAAACATAAAGTTAAAACTCAACCTGTAATTTGGGAGGATGACTAGGAAACAATTATGGGAAAACACTAGTTGAGTCCCTCAAAATGTGAATTTCGCCGAGCATTATTCGATCCATTTTCTCTTTCATTTGATATATATATTCTTTTTAATAATGAAGAAATATAAACCCACATGATAAAATTAATTTAAAGTATATTCATTATCCTTTTACGTTAATGAATTATAGAATTCGTTGGGATGTGAATTTTAGTCTCCCTATCTATAATATTGATGTTATATTTCTATAAATAAAGAAAATAAATTCACAATATAGAATCATAGCCTACCAAAGAGAGTATGAAAATATTTTATAGTAGTGTAATTCCAACATCTTTAACTAGGTAGATTATATATACTTCGGATTTATTAATTTACATATTATCTATTCTAATAGATAAATAAACAATTATATTTTCAGCTGGTGTTTGAATAGTTTTACCAAACATGTATGATATAAAATAATGTTTAGAACCCGAATGAAATAGTATGTTCATTTTTCATGAATGAATAATCAACATACTAGTCAACACAACGATTCCAGGCTTCAATATAGTATTAGTGATAGATATCCACTTCTATTTTTCATTGGAGGATGTTTTTTTCACTTCCTCAATAACCATTACCTTAGGGAAATGAATCAAATATTATCAATATTTTTGTAGGTGTAACACTATCACTATAGAATGAGTGTTGATATGAACCTTCCAATTATTCATCCATATTATTGTGATTCTTTATATATAGTTTGAAAATATTATATAGATGTCATATTCTTCCACATTTGAAGCATTTCCGGGTTCCCTTTTGATATTACCTTGGATGATTCATCCCACAATTTAGACATGTGGGATATTGGGTTTTCTTTCCATTATGGTAATTTTATTCCGATACACCCATAATAAAATCCATTTTCCACATTTTAACAGTGGTCATATAAGGCTATTTATATTATATATTATCCATATCATCCTTATGGAAAAATCAATAATCCCTTCATAGATATAAAATTCTTTATTCAATATATCATTTCATAGAATCAGTTGTAGTATACTATATATGTGAACTAGATTATGTTCTTTTTTCATTAATATTTTAGAGGTGTATCTTTCATGCCTTATAATGATTTATTCATATGCCCTGTTAGACGAATCATTATCTATTTTATGTCAATGGAACTCATATTCCATTTTGATTAGGAGGGATCAATGAAACTGTTAGTTGAAAAAATTTCATGAATTCATCATAATCCATGGAAACAATTTCATCATTCAACATTGTGTTCATGATTTGTGTCCACTACTGATCTACATCCCTACCAAAGAGATAAACCACCAGCACAACATTCAGTTATTCTAAGAAATTTAGTACAATGATTATCTTTTCAATAGAGTTAAAATAATATTCACTGAGGAGGGGATTAAATGATCCACTATACAGTGGATTCCTTTTCAACATAAATGATTTGACATTAACATTCTCTCTCTTTATAGAAGTAGGGTGTTACACACGATTCATGGTATTAGTCATAACTAAAGCTAGTTAATAATGTATTTTCCTAATGTTTTGTCACTAATTACCATCATACATGTCATATAAATTGAGAAATAATAAAATTTACATTCATATTGGTTATTGTTATTATTTTTTTCAATTCCACCCATTAAATTAGAAAAATAATGTATAATTATGAGGCTAGAATACTAGACTTATAAGAAAAATAAAATGAAACATTAAATGTAGAATTATAAACATTTTAATGAAAATAATATACTAACATGTGATTCTTATGGTTTCAATCTTGGTGATCCTTCATATAATTCTTATTATATATTCATATTGTCGTTTTTGTTCCCTTAATAATGGTTTGTAATGATTTTATTAATTTACCATAGAATTTCATGTAACATTTTGAAACTTGGTGGGTAGTAAGCCCCATTATCATGTACTAGGTTTAGTCGATTCATTTCGGAAAAACCATGTTAATTTTGAGACTTCTAGTTATATTTGTTCTAGAACCACGTCCACCTATATTATCTAGAAATGGAATTATTTTCCTGATAAACTACTTAATATGGACAAACCAAAAGGTAGGGATGTTTTATCATATGTAGTCAAATCCATATGGTTCTTACTAATGTTTTATACTCCAAATATCATAAAAACAATTAATATCTATGATAACCACTATAGAGACCATATACTTTTAACCCTATCATTACATGAATTTATGGTTAATTAAATATCAAATTACAAGCCTAGGATTTTAAATTATATTGTCTTAGATAGCATATGGATAATTTAAAAACCTGAACCCAAAATAAATGACCTTTTATTTAAAAATTACAAGGAGATCCTAAATTACATTGATCCCTTAAATATTCATAGGATACTCATGTGAATAAATTAAAAAAGTGGCGTGTTAAAAACCATTGTTAGGAAATAGTAATGAAAATAATTCATAGAAAATGAGTTTGAAGGCATACAAATCATATGAAATGTAGTGGAACATGATTAAATATATACGGTCATGACATATATGACATGTTATCAAATAATAAGTGTATCATAGAATAGTAGAAGAAAAATAAAACATGACTTTTGTATGATTCAAGGCTAATTACACATGGAGGTGAACATGTCAAGACTAACCACCAAGACCATTGCACATAGAGAAGAAATAAATGCTATCCAGCAAGACTAATTAACATGAAAAACAATGATACTAAAAAATACCCAATTCATTAAATTGATATATAGGAAAACAAATCATGATCTGTTTAGGAACATGTTTGCGACATAATGAATCAAATATAAGAAATCAAACATAAACAGAAGGTTTACCAGGGAAATAACTAAGTATCATAATCATTTCAAAAGGCCTTTTAAAATTTAATATCTTAATAATGTAAATGAAAGGATGTATTAATATACTAAATGGAACATTATAATGTAATATTGGAATATGTAGTGACAACTAATTTCAAACTGATGTGAAAAGCATGTTTAGGAAAATATAGAATGAAATAATTTTTCTATGATTTCAATAAAACATTAAAGATTCATTAAAAACATATTGAATAATTATTAATATAAATCATTATTTGAACAAAGATTGATTTTAGTGATAAAATGTGTTGTTTTATAAAAACTCTAAGAGATAAAAATTGATTATGTAGTATATATAAAATTGGTAAATAAATCCAGAAGTTCCCATTTATCAGGCTTTCTTTTGGGGTAGAATTGGGAAGGGATCCTCTCCAAAACATATTTTTATTTTACAATTAAGGATGATATGATGCGTATGAAGATATTGGAACATTAAAAAAAACTATAATAAGTAAATAAATTGAAATATTAATAACATTGGGGTGTTGAGAGGGAATGAGTAACTCAAAGGGAAAAAGTAGAAGTTTGAAAATGCTCCCCTGCATTATGTTTGAAATGGTTCTTCAAATGGTCTTAATTTCATGAATATGAAAATAATATTAATTAATTTATATGTAAAAATCAATTTTTAAATTTAATTAATTTATTATAATTTAATATGTTTATTTATGTCCTTTTTGATGAGTTTTAGTGTTTAATTTCATCATTATAGAGTGTTTGTTTTCATAGATTTCAGGATCAATTTTCTTGTATATGAATATATATTTTCATGTAGAATGGGAATAATTATATAGAATTGAAATTTTATGTTATTTATAAACATAAAATGTGTAACTGTTATTATAATTTTATTAAAGTTATAATGAAGTATCATTAGATAAAATCTTAATGGAAATCTTTTATATTAATTCTAGTAGTTTTTTATCATAATGAACTAGTCTTTTATTGTTTTTAATAAAATTTAATTAGTATGGTTACATTATTTTAAATTAAATATAATATGTATATTATAATCTATTTCATACAAAAATGGTTTCAGGACCATCCTTGATGGTGGTAATAGAAATTGAATTCATGTTATCCTTGATTGTAATAAATTAACACATCATGGAAGATATTTTCAATTTTTAAACAATAGGAGAGGAGAAATAAATAATAATAAATTATTATATAAATAATATAATATCATAGTATATTAAGGTTACTTGTGTATTAATGAAATATGGATGAGGGGATGGAATGAGGTAATATTAAAATAAGGAACATGGAAAAGAAATAAGAGAAATGGAATGTGGAATTTACCACTTGGATTTATTCTCCTAGAAATCATCCATAGGGAGATAATTTTCATCTTTTCGTGAGACCAAGAGCTCCTCGAAATGGGTGAGGGGTTTGAGAAGATATGTTTGTATAATTTGAACAAATATAATAACTTGAGAGGTGTGAGGTGAAGAGGTGGTGAGGGGTGTTATTAATAGTTGAGGGGAGGGGTGTTTTCTCATTATTTTACTCATTTTTTATTAATTATTATAATGTCTTTTAATTTAATAACATTTATGAAATAATAATAATAAAATAAGTAAATCTAGTTCTTTATTTTGGGATTATATTATCCATAAATAATCTATGACTCAACGAATAAACTGTATAACTTATACTATAAATTACATTATTTTATTCAACAATTATTCACTCTTCTCAAAAAAAATCAATATTTTACCCTAACAATTTTCAAAAATTATATTTAAAAAATTATCTCTATTTTATAATAATAATTTCCAAAAATAGGAGAAATTTACTATTTAATTATAATCACTGTTTACTTGGAAAATAAAAAATTTAAATTTATAACTCCTTTTTCAACACATAGAAAAATTAATTAATATCTCATAAAATTATCTTATAATCACAAGATAACAAAATATTAATTTATGGGAACTTTTTATTGAATTAAATTATCATTTAAAATGATATATGAATAATAAAATGGAACACAAATAATTATTCTTCCTAAAAATTACAACAAATAATTAATACCATAAAAAATTATATATTTAAAATATAATATAATTTTCTATCATTATAATTTATCATATGCATAAATATTATTTATAAATTCATAGTTGAGTTTACAATTCATTTTTCTAGCTTAATATAAATAAGATTCATATTATTATTATTATGGTCATGTTACTCTTTCCAATGTATATTTTCCTTAACTTATTGAAATATCTCTTTTTCATTCGTTCATCCTTTATAATTTTTTAGTTTGTTTTATAAAATTTTTTATGATTATAATATATTAAATAATTATATGAAACTAAATTCAATTGATAAAATTTTGAGGTGTTACATTCTTCCCCAGTTCTGAAATTTCACCCTCAAAATTTCATTTTAAATTAAATGGAGAAAAATGGAATTTTAATTATCCTTTACGGATTTGACTGGATTCGATGATTCTTCTTCATACTTATGGATTCTCTATAATACATTGATTAGGTGAGTAGTCTGGTTCTATAAAACACTATCTTTATCTTCCCAGAACTTCACTTGTTGTTCCTCACAAGAGATGTTTGTTTACAATTATACCACCTCTAAATAAAGTACCTATGAAGGATATTGTATGTACATCTTCGAGAAGGATTCATGGAATATATCATTTACTAATGAAATGGTAGGTGGAAGTGTTAGACAAAATTTCATATCTCCAACATGATCTGGGATCCAAAAGGGGCTGATGTACGTGGAAATATCTTCATTTTCATCCCAAATATTATGATCCTCATTTATAGATACGTGCATAGAAATTCCATCTATGTAACATTAATCTCAATTTAAAGACCTAGAATATTTATATAATTTATTTAATTATATGGAATTGTTATGAGAATGTGAAATTCGACGACATTTGATTCCAGTTCCCGGAGGGCCCTTCACGAATTTATAAACATTTTTTATGGTACATTCAATAAATGTGCGAATTGGATTTTCGATCATTTGAACCAGATATCAGATTAAAAACATTAGGGTACCATTAACATAATAGATCTAGGATTCACTTAGGAGAAGCTTAACTTCAACATTCAAGGGTCGGAGGAATAGTACATTTTGTACTTTTCTAAAACAAATTATCTCTTTGAGTAGTTTTATTATTCTTCAACTGATGAGAGATAGTTATTATAAGTGTAGTGTAAAGAGGGACATTAAATTATAGTTATATAATGACTTGTTGCTTTTATTGTGAAACAGAAACACTAATTTATTTAATGGTTCATTAATTATAGTTCCTCAAATAACCAAATTAATGCACAAAATGTCAAGGAAATTTTATTATTATTATTCTTTCCATTAGAAAAAGATTTCAGAACCATGGGAGAAACCTATGACATGACGCCGAGAAATTTCCTCTCCAATAATGTACTTTTAACAATTGAAAATTGTTGGATGAATCGATCTGGATATTGTCAAGCAGTGAAGAATGTAGAACAACGACGAATGCGTAATTCCTTCATTTTTCCAAAAATGATCCCACCGAATCTAGTTAGTGTATTTATGTGTTTAATGATTCTTGATTTCTATTTCATAAATAATACAACGATCGTGGATCAATAAACTAACATGTTGATCCAAAACTCATTCGTTCTTGCAGAAGGTGGATGTAGGGTCTTGATTTTGGGTTTTCATTATTCTATATGATGATTTCTATCAACCCCATGATTGAATGCATACATGTATGGGATATACAAATCCAAAAAATTCCTGGAACCTTCGACACTCTTGGATATTATGCATTAATCATGGGAAACTGATGAATGAGGTGTAAATAAGATTCAGTGTTATTCAAATTGAAGGCGGTGAGCCGAGACGCCCATAGACATAAATGGGAAGGAATATGGACCACCAAAGCGTCTATGGTGACCTGATGAAGTTTCCGACTACGTGGAACCACAGGTGTAGAGCCACTAACAATCGGCGGAGGCAGCACCGGTGACCAGAAGTGGTAGCACCGGTGACCAGTGGCAACTCGTGGTACCTGTCGGCCTAATCTGGTCGCATGGAGAATGTGGCTCCCACAATTGGCGTGGTGGAAGGTGTCACGACTCGATGACCATAGTGGGTGGAGAGCAAGTCTCTGATGCACAGAGTGGAGACTGAGTAGGTTCCTAGGGCCGCTTGTCTATCACAGAAGATCCAGGTCTTGTTGACCATTTTAGGAGATGCAGAGGTTCCCCGGTTGCACCACCATCATGGAAAACTGGATGCCCCATGTTCGGTCTAGCACAACCGACACGCACCACAATGTCCGAGTTCCCTTAGTGGGCTAAACCCACTAGTTTGGTTGGACCCTACCAGTAGGGATGGACACACCTCTTCCAGGATGAACCCTATTTTCATTATAGACCCATGCCATCTCGTCTTGACCCGTGCCAGCCAGGACGGACACACATCCCCAATGTGTCGGCCATGCCGGGCCTGGACCCCATAGGGTTGTTTCACAAAAACTGACGTAACAATCATATCGGGTCTCTGATTGACATGTAGTCTACTATGTAAGAACCCTTGAGATGAGGAATTTTATAAGATATCTCACATGATATTTGAAAAATGTTGGAGTACTGTTTGGTTTGATTAGACTCGAATCCAATCAAGCCCTATTTACCTTTTTTCCTATAACATAGTGACCCAACATTTGGTTGACGTGCCGTCTGTCATGTTGGAATCCTTACGAAAAATAAGTTCCTTTGAGTTAATTCTATTTATGAATTGGTGGATATTGAGATATGATTGGTGACTTGCTGTGAAGATACTATATAAATCCATATTTCTATGTGAGGGAATACAATGGTTGGCTATTACATGATGACAAAATAATGATCCTCTATGTTTTAGCACAAAGAGATTATCTATGGGTCAGTACATTTTTATCCTTTGTGGGTCCTCACGTAGTGATCCTTGGTGGATCAACACATAGTGATCCTCGGTGGATCAGCACCTAACGATACTCTATGGGTCAGCACATAGTGATCCTCCCTGGGTCTGCTCCTAGAGATCCTCTCTGGGTCAGCACATAGATATCCTCTATGGTTCATCACCTAGAAACCTTGTGGGGTCTAGAAAAAAATCCTATCGATAGAATATTATGATTTAGACTTATGAATAATCATCTTTATTCCTATTCCTTATTTTAAATACCTGGTGTGAGATGTCTTTTACATTATTCTCATTGTTTGAGATCATGCGTTGTGGTTTTTCATTGTAAAATTTTGAGAGGCCTTCGGGGGTTCTAGGGTCCCAATTTAGTTTTTTTATACTCACCCCTACACAAAATTATCTCATTCCTTGATGTTTCTTGTGATGACAAAAAACAACTTTACTAAGACATCAAAGATCCAAGGATAGATGGTACACGGTGATGAACGATATATGTGGTGAGCCTCCATTACGAGAATTACCTACCCTCAAGGTAAGATCCTAGGTGGATAATATCTAGATCTTGATTTTCCCTTTTGATTTTCCATATGTAATTATATTCCTTATATTTAGTGATCTGTATCTTTGGGTGTAAAATTTTAAAGGAAATGCTTTCCCTTTTGGGTTTTTCCATTCCAGTTCTAGTCACCAGCCCCTTGCCTATGGAAGGAGGGCATGTGGTAGTCACAACCTGGACCCCAGTGGATGGGTCGTGACAATGTTTTATTAGAGTGCGGTCGAACCTACTAGAATAACTAGGAGTATATGTTTTCAATGGAAAAGTAGTGTTATGTGTCTTGAGTTCTGATTATAGTTCAGGGAGTTTAGTGTTGGTGTGGGGGTGGGCGTATCCATACACTAGTACCATGAGTTTTGATTTCCAACCAGATACACGAAAACACTATTTTTGTGTGTTTTTTAAATGTTTTTATTTTCATATCATATGAGTCATCTCAGCAGATATAAATTATTGAGAGTGTGGAATTTATTTCTTTACAGGATGCCTCCACGTAAACAGCCAACCTGGATCCCAGTGATAGATAATGATGATGGCCTACCGACTGATGATGGGTCATTACAGGGCCCTCTTACAATGATAAGAACATTAAGTGGTTTAATAGAAACACGACCACGCATATATATGTAGATTTCACGAACCTAGCTAGTGGAAATTGAATGCCTACTGAGCATGTTTCACATGTTCTATAAATAATGGCCTCTGAATTCTCATGGAAAGACAAATTAGTAGGAATCTTAGAATTGGCTGGAGGTCATGGCATGTGTTTTCTGTTTGGTTAGGAAACTAGAATTCCAGATGGTGATCCTCGCTGCTAGTAAATTTTGTGGCATAATTGGATGAAGGAGGATCCTGATTCTCAAGACACTCGAGGAGACAACTCTCTGCTGGTTGGACTTTGAGAGCCAATACAGGCTGATGTTTATATAAGAGACTCTATGCTCTGTGCGTATTCAAGAGCTACTACACTTACAGTAGAGTAGCCTGACAGTAGCTTAATACTCGGTAAGATTCACTATCCTCTGTCACTACTCCACTGGCATAATATGAGACCCATTCTTCAAGTCCCTAACATTTGGGAAGGGACTCCAACATATGATCAGATCATCAATGATATCACTAAACATCCCATCATGGGACATAGTGCTAGAGTTGGCAATATTGGTGGATAGCTTCATAGCTAATAAGGAAATGACGATTACTACCCCCACCCAATGATAGGCCTTCGAGTCATCAGCATCAAGAAGTAGGATGATGTGAAATAGGCCCATGTGGGCCAGAACTTCTAGAAGATGACCCCATGATATAAGGATGGAGGTGTTGAGCATACTAGGCAGAGGAGGTTAGTATAGGGGAAGACTGTTCTACTCATGTGGCTTACAAGGACACATGTCTCGTGACTGCCCGACTTGCCATACTGATGATCCTCAGATGGCCTAGGGGACGCCAACAAAGCGGAAGAGGTTCAAGTTTGGAGGTTTTCAAGGGGGAGTACGTGGAAGAGGTGAAAGCCATATAATAGGCGGTGGAAGGTGATTTGAGGTACTACCACTACCACCTCTAGGTGGCCCACCACAACCTCATGGAGAAGGTTGATAGGGACAATCTCAGCTTCTGGTGGCTGAGGCCTTTTAGCATTGTTCTCCAGATATAATGTGAGGTCGATATGTGTCTACACCACCCTAGTGTAGTTATTAAAAAGACAAGTTCCTATCACTATTTCATTCTCACGGCTCTTGTTCGAAGATTGGAGAATTTGGTGTATCATTGGTCTCAATCCTATCAATTTTAGACTCATACAATAGTGAAATTGATGATTACACACTAGAGTGTGACCGTAATCTTGGAGGCAAGTGCTTCGGCAGGGATCTCAAAGTGCAATGTAGAGGTCTTATGACCCAATCAAGGGTATGGATTGGTTATCCACAATACATGAATTGATCAATTGTTTTCACTGAAAGTTGAGGTGTGTCTGTGAGGATGGGACATGGTTTTCATTCACTGGGTATAAGGTAAACATTGTAGCATAAGATTTATATTCTTTACGGATGATGAAACTGACCACTCATCATTTGGATAAACTTACCCACGATGCAGGGGACAAGAGGAGTATGAGTTATCCTATTTTGTTGGACTAGTATAATGATGTCTTTCCTGAGGAGGTTTTGGGACTACCTCCTTGTAGGGTATTATACTTACATATCTATATGTATACTAGGATGGAACTAATATCTACTCTAGTGTATTGGATGGCTCTCAGGGAGCTCCATGAGTAGAGGGTACTGTTGGAGGACTTACTGAGAAAGGTGCTCATAAGGCACAATGTTTCTCCTTGGAAAGCCCCTATTTTGTTCCCCATGAAGGAAGATGGAATCATGAGGCCTTGCAGGGAATATCATTTCCTAAACCAGGTGTCCAAAAAATAATAGTATCCTCTATCTAGTATTAATGATTTCATCATTCCGGTGAAGGGACCACGATGGTTTTTGAAGATAGACCTATGATCAAGATATCATTATCTTAGGTTACAGAATGAGGATGTACCATAGTATGCCTTCAGATTCCAGTATGGCTGCTATGAGTTTTTATTGATGACATTCGTCATGACCAACTCCCTAGTATTGTTAATGGGACTCATGAACATGATCTTCCAACCTTACCTCGACCACTTTTTGGTGGTCATAATTGATGAAATCGTGGTGTACTTGAAGTCGGAGGATGATCAAACCACACATCTATAGATTGTATGTTATACACTACGAGAGAACCATCTCAATGTAATGCACTCAATGTTCTTTTTCTGGATACCAGATTTCCACATTATGCGACATGTTATCTTGGAGGCTGGAGTTGTAGTGGATTTTGCAATGATTGAACAAATGATTTCTTGGGAGCCACCTAGTATCGTTACTGATGTGAAAAGTTCCCTGGGGTTGGTTATGTACATAGAGAGATTTGTAACTGACGTTTTCATAGTAGAAGCACCCTTGTCATCTTTAAAAATTAAGGGAAATCCCTTTATATGGATGCAAAGATTTCAGCAGAGATTCCAGGAGCTGAGGCTGGGACTGACAACTGCCCCCATAATGAGGATACCAGAAGAGGGCATTGGGTATGTTGTCAACAATGATGCATTAGGGACCAGGCTAGGATGTGTCCTGATACAGGAGCGAGCAATGATCTCTTATAGATCATGAAAACTAATGAAATATGAGAAGAACTATGTGACCCATGACCTGGAGTTAGAATTATTGGTCTTTACATTGGTGATGTGGAAGCAATACTTTATGAGTGAATAGTTTACTATATTCTCCATTCAAAATATTATTATGTATAACTTCTCATAAAACGACCAAAACATGAGACAATGGTTATGGATGATGTTCCTCCAATACAATGAAATTGAGGTAATCTACACTCCTAGGAAGGGAAACATGGTAACATTTGAACTTAGCAAGAGGTCAGGTCTAAATCTACTGAGTGATATGACATAGAAACAAGCCAAGTTGTAGATATCCTTCGTGTATAGTGATGCAGAATCATACCTCAAGTCTATGACTGTCACCCCCACTCCTTTAGGGAGTTCAGGAGGTACATCTAGGGGATGTTGAATTTGAGGCCTGATGTGCTCAGATATCTTCCATACATGTTCCTGATTGATTTTCTATATGTTGGGAGAACATCATTATTTTTAGAGGATTCACCATGGTAACAGTGGAGTTTTGGAATGATGTGTTTAGGGAGTTCCATTCATCGCTTAGTAGGTACATCCTATAATGGAAAATATGTACTAGGACCTACGATGTCAATACGGGTGGATTGGGATGAAGAAAGCATTGGAAAAGTTTATTTCCAGATGCCTCACTTTTCAACATGTAAAGGCCTAAAATAATGTTCTAGAAATCATAGAACAACCACTAAAGGTACCAGAATGGATGTGAAATGGTATCTCCATGGACTTCGTGACTAGTTTACCATGACCGTTTGATGTCCAAGACTTAATTTGGGTGATTGTTGACTGTCTCACCAAGTCATTCCATTTTCAACCCATCTGAGTGTAGTGTTCAATTGAGGTCTTCAGATCCATCTATGTTTAAGAGAGTGTACGACATCACCGGATTCCCTCGATGTTCATTTTATATTGTGAGGATCATTTTACATCCCAGTTGTATAAGTGATTACATGAGGCATTGTGCACTCATATACTCTTGAGCACCGCCTTTTACCCTTAGATTGATGGTCACACTGAGCAGACCATACAAACACATGATGACTTGCTTACTGCTTTCGTCCTTGATTTTGGATGCAGTTGGAAGGAAAATCTTCCACTGGTAGAGTTTACATACCAAAAAAACTATCACTCCACCATCGTTATGGAACCATTTGAGGCCTAGTATGATAGACCTTGCAGATCACCTCAATCATAGGCAGACCCAGGGGAGTCGGAACTTATGGGTCCAGATTTGGTAATACCTACCACTAAGAAGGTTCAGATCATCCAAGAGTAGTTTAATACTACATAGATAATGAATAATTCTTTTGATGAGAAAAGACGAATACTCGTTGAGTTTAATGAGGAAGACCATGTCTTCTTATGAGTCTCACCCCATTGAGGATTTCATAGATTTGGCCAGGGTGAAAAACTATCTCTCATATTCATCAGAACATTCTATATTCTCAGTATAGTTGGAGAGGTGGTGAACGACCTATCTCATCACCCATATATTCACTGGGTGCATAATGTTTTCCATGTGTCGTAGCTAAAGACATACATGAACGAACCATTTCTCATCGCAGACTAGGAAGAGCATGACATTGATGATGGGTGACTTTTATAGAGATCCCAGTGGAGAAAAAGGATTGATTGGCATGGGTCATAAATGTATGGTTGATCCCTCTAGAATGAGTTATGTGGAAACACCGTAACCTCAAGGAGAGTACATGGGAGTGGGAAGCTCATATTCATGCTCAGTAACCCCATTTGTTTGCGTATATTTATTTGAGAATTTTGTGGATGTAATGCCCTATGATTGTGAGAATGTAAAGACCTAGAAATTCCATATTAAATTTTAATTTATTTATATAGATTTATTAAGAGATACAAAATTTTAGGGAATGTGATTCTGAGGCCCGAAGATCCCAGAACATATTTTTGAACTTTTTTTAATTTACGTTTAGTAAACATTTGAGTGGGATTTTCTATCTTCTGATCCAATTATAGGATTGAAAAACTATGGGAACCATTTTATTTGTTGTGTCAGGACATGATTAAGTGAATATTACCATCGACTAGAAAGGGTCAGAAGAAAAATATATATTTTTTTACTTTTCCAAACAACCCATTGTGTTATTTTATTCTTCTCGAACTGTTGATCCTCAGTTTTCAGAACCATAATTTAATGAATGTAATTAAATGTGATTCAATTAATGACCTCTTAATTTTGTCGTGAAAATGGAACACACCATTATTTCGTGTTTCATTAATTATGGTTCATTAAATAACCACAATAATGAACCAATATTCAAGGATGAATTCTTATTATTATTCATTCAATTGGGAAAAGATTTAAAACAATTATATATACCTATGACATGATGATTAATACTTTCCTCTCTAATAGATAGCTATGAAAGAATGACGATTGTTGGAGTAATCGATAATGATAATGATAATATTCAATGAAAAATGAATAAAGATGAATGCTAAAAACCTTCTTTTGTCTTTAGAGGATTCCATTGAATCTATGTATGGATTTGGGTGTTTAATGATTCCTCTTTTATCATTCTGTAAAAATACAATGAACACAGATCAACCAACAAACTGGTTAATCCGAGACTTATTTTTTCTAGTAATATTATGTTTTATGGTATTTATTTTTAGTTATCCTTATTCTACATTATGATTGTGATCATCCCCATGATAAAACGGTAATACAGTGGGTGCAGGCCATTATGAAAATGGTTTGGACCCTCCTCTAGACTTTTATATTTTGATTTGTTCATGGCTGACTGAGAAATATAGATTTAAATCGATTCCTTGGTGTTTGCAGTGAAGTTGGTGACCGTAGAGGCCCATAGGAATAGACACGAATGAAAAATAGTCCACCGAATAATCTCATTTGGCCCGAGGAAGGTGCTTCTAGTATGCCCCACCAGCACCGTGACACTGGCGACTGGCGGTTGTGGTCGACCAGTGCCAACCGTGTATAGAAAGTCACGCTTGTAGGCGCCGTGACAACATGTACCGCAGTCGGATGGAAATAGTTGGTGGAGAACGCGACGCTAACATGCCCCATGAAGATGGAGTGACCTGCTCGGGGATCTCGGATGGTTCACATCAGTTGTCTCATGTTTTCTATTTCGGGAGATGGGGAGGCCCCTAACTTGCTCCTCTAGTAGGTAGAAATGGATTCTCCACATTCGGTCCAGCTCGACTGGCAGACATGGCGCAGGATGGGTTCTCCAGGCTGGCCAAGCCCGCCTTCATGGATGAACCCCACCGGTTGGGCTAGACCCTCAATCCGAGGAAGACCCACACCAACCGGGCTAGACCCATGCCATCTGGAATGGACTTGTGGGCCCCATGGGCTGGCCGTGTCGGACCCCTAAAGGACTCTGACCCGACCGGCCCTGCTTCACTAAATGTGACATAACATGGAAACTGGGAATCCTATTGATTTACCGTGTATGGAATGACGACCCTTGTTATGAGGAAGTCCTTTTGAAATACTTCATATGAGTTTTGGGAGAAGTTTTATTACCTCCTTGTTGGATTGGAATCAAAACCAACTAATCCCTATTTACTTTTTTCACATATATCAAATAGATTGGGCGTCAAATTGATGCACCATCTGTCACATTGGAATATTTACAGAAATGTGGACCTTTGGATTACTACATTGTGGGAGTTCATTGATTTTTAGATATGACATGTGGCATGAGTAGTGGATCTTATGTAAATCAAGCATGATATGTAGGGAATCCAGTGGTTGGATGTGACGTGATGAAGGAATAATGATCCTCTGTGTGTCAGTACTTAGAAATCCACTATGGGTTTGCACTTAGTGATCCTTTGGAATTCAACAACTAACAATCCTCAGTGGATCTGCACATATCTATCTTCTATGTGTCAGTTCCTAGAGATCCTTTGTGGGTCATCACATAATGAACCTTTGTGGGTTAGCACCTAGCGATCCAATGTGGGTTGTCACCTAGCAATCCTCTGTGGATAAGCACCTAGTGACCATGTGAGGTCTTGCAGCAAAACCCTCTTGAAAGAATAAGATGATTTTTCTTTATGAATATTCATATTTAGTCATGTTCTTTATGTTGAATACTTGGTGTGAGCTATCATTAAATTTATGATCTGTGTTTGAGATCATGCTTTGTGGATTAACATTCTTTGACCAATCTTTATTTTCACCTAAAGGGATAGTTGTGAAATTATTAGAGAATGGATTGGTGAAGTTCAATCCTTAATTATTCTCATGTAAATCTATTAAAAATATATTAATATGTGATCCTTCTCAAATATTATATTTGATAAGGAGACATGAACATTTATAAATAATGTCTTTTAAAATTTATTTTCCATACGATGATGATTATGGATTGAGATATCATCATCCTTGATGAGCTCTAACCATATTTATAGGTTCACATTATTCTCAATATATGTGCATATATATTTGATACTATTGTGATTATTATATACCCCACACTTCTCCTCATAGAGATAATTCTTCCATATATTAAACTCAATAGTCTCATATGATATCTCTAGATAATTCTCTAGATAGTTTTTTCAGATAGATTTCAAAATCCCTGTGGTGTCGACTATCACATTTTCAATATTCATCAGAATAAAAAATATTCCTTATTTTTTAATTCACTATTAAACTCAAAGAGTTACACACATTTCGGTAGTGTGAGAAATAGTGTAGTGATAATTTTTTTCATTATCTCTTTAATTTATTCTTCAAGTTCACATTCCCAAAAAATCATCACTCACTTCTTAGTCAGCTTGGTTTGTTAGTGTGAAAATCATGATATGTTCCTCACAAATCATAGGTAGTACCCAAATACTCCATGAAAACTATGGATATTCATTATAAATGTATTCTTGTTCCATTAATTTATTACTTTTCCCCGGGATGGTACATAGATATCTCTTTGATGGTGATAACATGTCACAAGAATGATACATCCTCTATCTAGGACTCATAGATTCTCTACATTAAAAAAATATTTATCCAATAAAAAATTATGTAGCACAGTACAGAAATACACCCTATATTCCTACATGCTATTAGAGTATATTAGAATGTAATTACTAATCAAAACCAAAAATATATCAAGGTATCCATTATAAGATATAATAATTTAATCCATAAAAATTTATGGAGAATTAGTGAGTCCAATGGGAATAACTATAAAATCATTGAATACATACCTTGTCCAAAAGGATGTCTTTGGAATATCTTCTTTCCTTAACATTAATTATTGATATCCCAATTGAGTGTTCAAATTTGAGATAAAATAAGACCCATATAGATAACAAGCATATCAGAATATGGTTTGAGCCAGTCCTCAAAATTAATATATATAAAAAAGAAGGAGTCGTGAATACAATGGGTTAATATATAAGCGAGTGTGAAACATGACAAATCTATCTGCATCCCCCATTGGAGCACAATAATCAGGTGCCGTGAAAGACCACATCATATTAAGATCATGTATAGACTTTTTTCTAGTGTATCAGCAACCTAATTAGCCTCCTGATACACATGAGAAACAACCATATGTATTTGATTGGGTTGGCTGAGGCATTCAACCCACTGAGGCTGCACACACCAAGGAAAAAAGGTCCCCTATAAATATTAAATGGTTAATCTATTCATCGTAGGGGATATAAGTTCATTATCATTATTTTATTGAGTTAATGATAATAAATACATAAGATAATTGATCCATCATTTTTCACGATGAAGAGCACCGGATCACCCCATGGTGTAGCAGTCGTGTATATAATATCCTTTTCCATATAATACTATATGTAATTATTTAGTTTATCTAGGTCAAGGCTTTCCATTCTATATGGTATCATTGATATAGGTATAGATCCATGAATATGTTTATTTGAGATCTCAACCTATCATTCAGGATGATAACCAAGATACTCTTTGGGGAACCCATTAATGTATACCCTGAAAATGGGAATGTCTTCGAGCATGATTATCTCAATTGTCTCAATAATTTGAGATACCTATTATTTTACATAAAAATTTAATATCAACACTTTATACAATTATTCTGAAGGATATTTATCATCATACTTTCACTTTTATTGATTTGGTGGATTCAATATTAGATGAATTTTAATAGCCCTTTCCAGATAATTGATATTGACTACTTATAAAGATAAAAAATCCATGAGAAAAATAGTTAAAATATTACCAAAGGTTGTACGAAAATAATTGATTGGAGGTTTCGTCCACAAACATTAACCGTAGTGGATTTATATAATTTGGATGCATTATGTTCTCCATTTGATGTTCTAACATATAACTCAACATACATACTTCAAAGTTTGTTTTAATAGTAATACAAAACATTCAAGAATTTAAATAATGTGAAAATCTAGAATCAAATAGTATGATCATAATTATTTAATGAATAATATATATGCATATCACCCCATCATTGTCAGTCTCCACTTTAAGAGTAGTGATAGCATATTCCCTTCTTATTTATCATGGAGGTTACTGTTATTGATTGAATAAAACAACCCTTGGATTATGGAAATGATTCACATAATGATCGTGTTTTATGATACTATAAAATACTATAATAGAGTGATTGTTGATCTAAACCACACATTGTTCTTCAAAATCACTAGGATCATTCATTTCTCTTCCACAATAATTAGAAGATTTTCTATTTTTACACATTTTATTCATTTCAATGTTACCCTTATACATTTCTTTGGATGATTCTTCCCACAATTTTACATGTGGTAAATTTGGGATTATTTTCATCCTAGCAATTTTCTACTGATCCACCCATTATAGACTACATTTTTCTATTTTTTTCACTAGACCCATGAGACTATTTAGTGTCCTTGATTACTTTTTCCACAATTAGGGAACAATGAAATATATATTCATAGCTATCGGTGTTTTGAATCACTAACTCCATTAATAAACTCTGATTTATCCTTATAAAAAGTGATAAACCTTACATATGGTGATCATGAAAAAGTATAAGGTGTAACTTCTAATTATTGTAATGATTTCTAAATATTTCCTAATAGAAAATACTTCCTTGTACTTATGTCAATGGATCTCTATTTCCATATAGAGATGAAGGAGTTGCGGAAAAAATTTATTGAATAGATTTTTCATTAATTCCTCTTAGTACGTGGAATCAATTTCCTAGATGGTGTTCTTGATCTATTTCTTCCATTGATCTACTTTCCCACCAATTTTCTAGACACCAACACAACATTCTTCTCAATCTGAGTGCTGGATGATATTGAATATCTATTCAATATATATAATCCATTATTCATGAGGTGGGGATCTAAAGATCCAATAAACATGGGAGGAAATTTATATATCAAGGATTAAACATCAATTTTCACTCTCTTAGTATAAAGAGACAGTTCCCTAAGAATAGAGTTATTACTCAAAACATGAGCTATTTTTTAATGTAATTAAATGATGTTTTGATTGTTAGTTCCCATCATATCGGGCATATCCATAGGGACATCACCAAATTTCCTATCACATTTAATATTAGTTCAAGTTAATATTTGGCTATCCATTAAATAATAAAGAGAAATTATTGTTAGGGAGATGGAATGCATGAGTAATAAGTATAATAAACATTAATGTTAATCATTAAAAGATAAACAGATAAAAGAAATTTATATCATATATTTTGATTCCTTAGATTTCAATCTGGGTTATCCATGATCCATTTCCTAGTATATATTAATATGGGAAATTTTTTCCCCTTAATATTTTTAATGAGATTATTAATTTACCGAAACATAGCCCATGGGATTGTAAAAGTTGGTGTGTCGTAAGGCTCGTTGTCATCTACCAGGTTGCCCTGAGATAGGTCCAGGACAACTTATTTTATATTTTACTCCTAGGAAAATATATAATGGAACCAAGTCCTCTTATATTATTCACAAAATGATGTATTTTCTTGTTAAATGACATTATCTTAAATAACAAAAATCTAGGGATGTTTTATAATACTAATTTTTATTATGAGTGTTCTAACTAATGTAGTTATTCCTAATATACAAATATCCCAATAACATTATATGATTACATATATAGAATAAACATCATTTTTGATGTATCATTGCATGATTTTAAGCATAATTAAACATCATATTAAAATATATTAATAATAAAATCCACTGCCTTAGAGATGATATATATTTTTAAAAATCATGAAACAACAATAAAATATACTTTATTTAACCATAATAAAGAGATCTGGAGTTTTTTTAGACTCTAAATTTTCATATGATTCCCTAGGGAATCAATGAATAAAGGGATGATAAGAAAATTAATGTATAAAAATAATCATTTAAATAAATTATACATATGGGATAGGATGTAAAAAATAATGATGTATGAAGGAATATAACATGTTTAAACATATGAGACAATAAAATATAAATCCTTGGATAATATTAGAACAAAATCATTTTAATTTTGTCGAAACACAAAGCATGAATTTAGAATGATTCAAGGATCATTTCACATTGAGTATTATGAGTCACAGATAACCACCATGATCGTTGTACATGGAGCATGAGTCAAGCCTATCCCCAAATATCATTTCCCATGGTGTATCAAAATACTAATCAATACATAATAAATTAGATTTATATATGGCATAAACCATCATAACATGTTAAGGAATATGTTCTTGAAAAAAATAATTATAAAAAAATTCAATCAAAAACATAATGTAAATCAGGTAAATATTTTCATACCATAATCATGTCAAAATTCATATAAATGAAATATCCATAAATTGTCCCTCTAATATTGGATTAATATCCAAAATGGTAAATTTTTAGGTTTTATGGGCATAGATTATTCGACATGATGTCAAACATAAGTGAAAATACTTTTTAAGAAACATTTGAAATAAACTATTTTATTACTACTTAAGGGAAAACTGTCCATATTATTTACATTAAATAAGGAATAATTGTTTTTATAAATGAATAATTGACGTAAGATAGATTTTTGATGATAAAATTTTTTATTTTAGAAAAATAATTTTTTCGTAAAATATATTATGGAACACACTTGAAAAATGGTATGAAATGAAGAAGTTCCATTTAACTAGGATTTCATTTTGTGAAGAATCAAGAAATAAATATTTTTAAAACATGCCTTTACCCATAAAAAAGGATGATATGAAATTGATACAACAGTTTTTAACATATACATATAATTAATAATTTTTACCTAAAATTAAATAGGATTTACATTGGGGTACAGAGCGATACAGTGTAGATCGATAAAAAAATAGAGGATCAAAATGGATCCAAAATGTTATTTCTGAAATAATTCTTCAAATTATATTAATGTACTGAATAATTAAATTATATTTATTAATTAATAATTATAAAAATTATAAAAATTTATTTATTTAATATAGTTTTGATATATTCATTTATGTCTTTTTTGGTGATTTGTAATGTTCAATTGCATTGTTCATGAGTGTTTTTTTCATATATTTTGAGGATTATTCACTGGTATATTAGTATTAATGTACTTTTATAATGGGTAAAATTATATAAAATTGAAATTATATGTTATTACTGAAGAAAGATTAGTGTAACTGGGGTTATATGTTTATAGTGAGGATGAATCATTATATAACATGTTATGTATAATTGTTTGTATTCATTGTAGAGGTTTTTTGATAACAAAATACTAGTTTTATTATATTAGTTAATATCTTGTTTATATAATTGTTCTAAAACATTAAATAGGATATGATAAATATATCATAAATTGGTTAAATCCTTAAAATGGTTTCATTAATATCCACGATGGTGGTGACAGAAATTGACAACATATCATCCTTGAATGTGAAAAATTAACATATCATGATTTATTATTTCATTATTTTGGAAAACAATGAGAGGGGAATAAATATATAATGGATAAAAACATAATCATAATAAAATGATAGTATATGTATGGTACTATAGATATCCTTCTATTTGGATGTGGGAGAGACGTTTTGGAATATATTTAATTGTAAATTAAACATGTATCAAATATTCTTATGTCTAGATAGAATATGTGGTAAGGTGTTGTATTTCAGTTGTGTAGTGGGGAGAATTCTATTTATTTTAGTAAATAGGTTATTATTTATCCACAAGACTATGAATAGTTTGATAATTATTATAAAAAATTTCAAAATGACAATGGAAAGATTTAGATTTGTGGACCACATCAGCCATACAACATATATGACTCAATAAATCATTTATTTAACTTATACCATATTTTATTCCACCATGACTCGTGAGTTTCATTAAAATACAAAAAAAAGTTACTATATAAATTTTTAATATTTATAATTAAAAAACTAACTCCATTTTATGATTATAATTTCATATATATGTTAAATTTTAATATCAATTAGAGTAATAATTTAATTTGAAAATACGAATTTGAAAATAATAACTGATTCAATAACACTATAAAAAATTAATTGACTTATCATAAAATTTAATTCTAATCATAAGACAAAAATATATTAATTTATGATAACATTTAATTTTAAATCATTTTATTTTGAAACATTATATTAATAATAAAATTGAAAATAAATACATCTATTTTATAAAAATATAATCACTTAGTTAATAATATAGAAAAATTATATTTACATATACTATTATATAATTATATAATCTTACCATTTATAGAATGGTTAAAATTTATTGATATTATCATAGATGAAGTTACTAATATTTTATATAGTTTTGTATTTATAAATGTCATATTATTATTCTTATGGTCAAGTTATAATTTCATCTCTATATGTTCCTTAAAATCAATAAATTACTATTATTTAATTGATTATTCATTTATAATGTTTTTATTCTATTTTAATTTGATTTTTTATAGTAATAATATAACATAGTTATATGAAACAGATTCCCATTCATAAAATTTTAGGTTATTACAGAATCCTTGTGTAACATATTCTTATTTTAGATACAAATGTTTATATGGAATTTTTTTTTCTATTTTTAATTTGTTAAATTGTTATTTAATATTTTTAAAAATATTTTTATGATATTGTTGTATTTTTATCCCAACATAGTGTTAATTTTATATTTGGAATTTCCTTGGTCTTTGCGTAAAAAATTGAAGAACATGACTTATAATGTTATATCTCACACTCATGAAAACCATGTAGAGAAGGGTTGTTTTTTGTCTAATTAATTTCAATGGGGTTTTCATGTTTAAAATGATGGATTCTCTCTTGTGATTTAATAACATATTGAACCATATTTTCAAACTGATATGTTGTCCACACTCTATTCGTTTCCATGTTTACTGAAATTGTTTCTATCATTATACTTGAGGATTATTAAGAGATTAATTAATAAAAAAAATTATCATGTTGACCATGGATTGAATATTTTTTGGGATTAATTATTTATGATTATGTTCCAAAAAATATATTTTTTTGGATAATTTATTTTAGATTAAAAATCATTTATTTTAAGTAGTTTCCATATGAAACATGTTTTCTGAATTATAAAATTTCATTGTGTCTTAAAACATTTAATGTTATTGAAGTTATTAAAATACAGTATTAATTATATTTGAGATTTTTTTTAAAAAATAGATATAGTTTTTATGTTATTTCCATCATAGACATGATCTGACATTTTTAAAATAATTAAAAATAAGTTTTTAAAACATATTGGTTTTCCTAGAAGTGTTACCAAATTAATGTTTGATAAATGAAACTTTTATCATTTATATAATTCAACTTGTATACTTTTTTATAAAAAAATATGATATTATGATCTTCATGTTTTTTCATAGAAATGATTTTGATTCTCTCAAATTAAATTTTTATATTCTTTACAATGTAGTTGATGTACAATTTCCATATAAAAATCATTTACAAAAATTTAATGAAACTTGTGTTATTTATGAATGTATATTATCTGTTTTTAATGGATAATGTCTTTATTTTTTCTTATCCCTTGGAATGTATTGGGAAAATTATTGTGGTTCTCCAATTATGATGTTTTCATATTCCCATTTGGTACTTCATAGTTGTAACACCCCGAGATTTTATGAAAAATATTCTTTTAATTAATGTATTGTGTTGTATTCTACACCAATATTACCTTGCGCTATACGCAACACCGTATTATCTTGAAGTATACGCAACACTATTCTTGGATCGTGTTACACACAATTTTGATAATAGTTATTCTACGCAACATTGAGTATATATATATAAATATATATATATTCAATGTATAAATGAAATATGGTTTGATTATGTTATATGAAACAACGAAAGATTCTTGCGCAGCACGTAACCCTGACATGGCTTGCATTACACGCAATCGCGACCTTCCTCGATAGCGTGTGTTGTACACAATACCGGGTTTTACTAAACAACGATATATTATTATAATATTATTATGAACTAGCTGTTATGAATATTATTCACTAAATTTTGAATCTTATAACATTATTATTCGTCTTTCACATTTTCTAAAAATGGTATAAGAACAAAATAATTTTTTCGGGTAAAATAAGTATTTTTCAAAAAATGCAGTTTTTCCCCCTTTTGATGGCACACCCACTTTAAATCTAGTTTTTGACATGTTTATAATTTCAATTTGACAAAATAAAATTATTCTTTTGAATCATGAAATAAAATTTTACTTTGGATAAATTTTCATATCATTCTGGTATCTTTCATATTTTAATGAATAGTAAAAACAAGATATATTTTAATTTAAAACATGTTTTTTCATCGCAATAATTTATATGGTTAAATTATAATATTGAATGGTTTTAAAGTATAAATAGAATATATTTTTACCATTTAATATAATGTATGTCATTAGAATTGATTCTACCTTGAATTCGTAGGATAAATCAATTCAATCTTTTGCAGTGTTTTAAAGAAAAACCCGTTTTCTTTCGACAACGGGATTAATTTTAATTTAATTTCTGAAACTTTTGTGTATTGAATTTGGAAAAATGGATTACATATTTGGAATCAGTGGGTACAAATTATTTTAATAAGCTACTTTTTATTTTTGGTCACTGCGAATAGTAACTACGGTAAATTTTATTTACCATAGTTAAAGGTAAATCGGGTAATTAAGGGTAAATATAAGATTATAAAATTACCCTAACACTTGGAAAAATCCTATTGGATGACTAAAAGTCTACCCATATCACCTAAGGGTCGGATTAGATTCATTTTATGGACTTTGGACCTTGAAAATAATTTAATTATTATTAAAACCAAAGAAAGTGACAACATGTCACTCTCTTAAATATTATAAGTATAATAATTGTCATTTAGTGATAAACATCATAAAAGTTAGAACATCAATAGTCTCCAGAAATCTAATAGAATTATCTACATCATGATAATTTATTTAGAATTTTTTGGGATTAAATAATTGTCATTAATAGTGATACATTAATGATGCAGAAATTATTGATTTAGTGAAAAATCAATAATATAGTTTTTTTTGAAATATTAATACAAATCAAAAGGCCCAAAATTCTTCACAAAACTTATTATTAGTGTATATATAAACCCTAATCATCCACTTTCCGAATTTGTGACCATTTTGATCCTTATTAAGGAAATTATGACACTTATATTATTTTAGTTTAAATGATTCCAAAGTTGTCACCTTCATACTTTAATAAATATAACAATTTAAATATTGTGATTTTAAGATGATAAATTCGAGTAAAAGTATTTTTGTGAAATTTAATAGATTTATCTCAATCATAGTATTTTATTTTTAATTTTTATGAAACAAATAAGTATATTAAATAATTATACAAAAATGTTGTAGTAATTATTTTATTTAGAGATAAACCAAATAAATGGTTTTTAAAAATAATAAAATAACTATTATATGAACTAATTAATGTTCTCCACTAATTATCTATATACATATGATCATTTATTAATCTATTAAAGATTTTAGTTCGAACATATCTTCTGTATATATTTTATTTAAATTCAAATAAATGAATACTGTCAAAATTGACAGCATTGTTATTTTATAAAAATAACATATTATAAAATTGTTTAAAAATCATAAATATATTTAAAAATTATAAATTTAAATTTATATGGTATAAAATGTTGTAAAATATCCAATTATGGTCAATTCACAACAAATAAGTTATTTTTTGTTATAATTGAAAAGTTAGAATGTTATTACCATAAATAAAATAAAATTGATTAAGTAAGGATAAATCAAGTTGATAATGTTTAAAATAATTTCCTAACATGTTTGAATTTTATTGATTGATGATATTACAACCCTATATCATCTTATATTCGAATATGAGTCATTTTTGGGGGGTTTTATGTGTGGTTAGATTTATTATAAATTAATATTTTTAAGATTTCCAAAGGTGCCCCTCTCCTCCCTTATAAAAGGGCACATCCTCCCTCTCTTCCACACATCAATTTGAGACTTCAAGCTCACCAAACCCCTACCAATATCACCTCTCCACTTCCCTTGAATCATCCTAGAGGTTCTGGTCTTCTTCAAAGACCAACCCTAGTTCCCTAAGAGGAGGTTAGGAAGAGGAGCGTAAAAAAGAGGAGGTTTGGACACATACAAGGAAAATCGGACCTAAGGTAAGGGAAATATCACAATATCATTTTTATCCGAGATTTTTTATACTTTGGTATTGACTGGGGTGTAATTTATCAACCACATACATGTTTCCTCATTATGTAATATTATTTCCATCCACCTATAATTGTTTAAATCCATTTTTACCCTTTGGTGGTATTATAGTAAAAGATATGAAAGGAATCTTTTGTAGTTCTTCGTAAAAGGTACTTTTTTACTTTTCCGACAAAAGCACGAGAAGAATGTTTTTTTTACATAGACGGCATGAATGAATTTTTAAAACATTATTTCCAAGAAGCTTCCTTTGAAAGTTTTCAAATTTATTTTTAATCAACTTCTTTTAGTTTAGAATTGTATGACATGTTAAGAAAGGAAAAGTGTTTTTTGAAGTAGAAAGGATATTTTTCTCAAGAATGGAGTTCAAGTGTTTTATCAAAATTATTTTCCATCTATGATAATAAAGGGTTCTATTTCTATCCCTATTATTACATTGATTTGATTATATTGTGATGGAATTATTATTATGAATTCCTTAATCTTATATGAATTGTTTTATGATGTCATGTTGTTTAAGAATCCCATTTTTATTACATGGGTTATGCAATGATGTATGGTTTATGATATTGTGGAACACATAAGAATGGTATCATTATGAGATGGGTGGGACCTATATCTCCCTCCAATGTATTGGGTAAAGATTTTATATCTCATGAGATAGACATTGCTGGAACGGTAGGTTATACCGGTTTAGTGAAACATGAATGAAACGAGGAGTGAACTCGGTTCAGAAAGGGAATTTTTTCACTAAGATAGTCTTGGAAATGAGTCTTGACTAATAAGAAATTATTCTCTATGATTATGTGTGTATTCTAAAAAGTTTCATGTTTTAAGTTATGCTTTTTGGGATTACATTTCACTATTATGATTTATCCCATGTTATGAAATCATGATCTCTTTTGCAGGTTAAGACTTCCAAAAGATATGTTCTTATGAATATGATGTGATTGATATTTCTTTTGTTTACCATTACTGAGCATTTGAGCTCACCCTTTTATGTTTTCTTTTCTCCCGGGTATAATGAAAGGATTTAGGTTTTAAAAAAAATAAGATCTTTATGGGAGATGTTGAAGATCTTTCACCACGATTAGAAGATTACCTTCCGTGTTTCCAAAGACACTAAACTATTACGATCCTTGTGTGTGTGTTTTTGTTATGTACTAAGTATTCCTCAAATGTAATTTAATGTCTATGTACATTAAGCTTCGATTCTCTACAGTTGGTATCAGAGGAAAGTTTTAGTCAACCATTGGAAACTAGGATGCGAGAACTTTAGTGAGATTCCTAGAGATAATTCTAAGGTATGTATAGGGATGTCTCTAAGGTTAAGTATACGTATAGGTTATAGTCCTAGAATTGTGCTAACGATATTATAATTTAACCTATGATGTTAGATATTGAAGTTACTCCCCCTTTTATTATGTTGTTTTCCCTAGCATGATTTTTTCCTCTCACACTATTCTTTTTGGGTTTTAGATGATGGCTAGAACCCGAAGTAACCGTGTTGATCAATACAATGTAAAATGCAATGATTGTCCTATTGAACAAACAAATGTTATGGGAGATGGAGTTCAAAATCTTATTGCTATACTTACACAAGCTATGAATCATTATAGACTTCCAAATGAGCAGAGAAGGGAACAATATTCTATTGAGTCCTTCATGAGGCAACGTCCACCTTCTTTCAGTGGGTCTTCTCATCCACTTGTTGCTGAACAATGGATCAGTACCACTAAAAAGATATTCTCAGTTCTTCAATGTTCTGAACATGATATAGTCATCTTAGTAGTATATCGTTTGGAAGGTAAAGCCGATCAATGGTGGAATCTTATCAAGAATACGAGGCAAAGAGATGAAATTGAGTCCATGGAATGGGATGAGTTAAAAAACATAATTTTCAATAATTACTTCCCTCGTATTCTTCGAACAATGATGGAGAAGGATTTTCTTGAACTAAAGCAAAAGGATGATGAATCTGTTGGTGTATACGAAGAGAATTTTACAAGGCTTTCAAGGTATGCATCTGGCTTTATCATCCAACCTGAAAGTAAAGTTGATCGATTCATCAGTGGCTTAAAACCAAATCATCGAAGGGCATTAGCTATAAGAGACTTCAGTAGCTATGAAGAAATTGTGCGTTGTGCTATCAAGGTAGAAATGGAAGTTGGTGTTACTTATCCATCTCATAGTTTTGACAAGAAACGAAAGATGGAGTTCAAGGAGAAATCTCAGAATAATGGTGAAAAGAAGATGAATGTTTCCTTACGCTCAAAGAAACATGGTGGAGATTGTATTAATGTAACAAGTAAATGTTTCCAATGTGGAAAGGAAGGTCATCGGGAATTTGAATGCCGCAATGATGGGAAGAAGATGCCTAATGATGCAAACAAAGGAAGGGATACACATAATGAACCTACTACACTTCAATGCTTCAAGTGCAAGGAAATGGGGTATTATGCTAATAAATGCCCTAATCCAAGGGTTAGTGATGATCGACATGAGAAACCACTTAAGGCAAAGGTCAAAGGGAAGTCATATGCTATCACCATTGGTGATGGTGAATATGAAAATGAGGTGGTGGAATGATTAAGTGTTTATGTAATGGGATTCCAGAATAATGTTGTACATAATATCGTGGGATATTGGAATATTTATGTTTTGGTCTATTGTGGTTTTCAATAATTTTATGGCATCGGTAACCATGAAAAGTGATTGAAATATTGTTGGAAAGCAGATGATATGCACATAATGAAGGGATAAAGAAAATCTAATATGTTTGATTGTATTCATGAGCTCATGATTGATATAAGGACTAAGTGATATCATGTTTTGAGGATATAGAATTTTGAGGATTTTGGTATGTAGAAAGTGTTAACTTTAAACTGCATTCATGTTTTCACTAAGGTTCATTGGATATTAATTCATCAAGAGAATACAAGATTAAGGTATTCAAATATTTTTAATTTGACAAACAAGATATATCTTATGATATATGGGGGATAAATGATGGAATTCACGTGATCATTTTCTTTATATTATGAGCTTGGACCGAAGTATTTTAGATAAGCCTAAAGATTGGAATGGATTATGTTGGACATAAGTTAGTATTGTTTAAGGATAAAACATTTTTTATATTGTTGATGGGATTTTATAGTAATATAGCATTAGAAAAATGAAAACCTGCAGGACGGCCGACAGCCCATCGCGTCGGACAAGGCTGTGGGAATCGAACCCACAACCGAAGTGCGACTGGCCTTTATCGCCTACCACTGGCCTACAGGAAGTCCCTGTTTAGTAGAAACTAGTTTTATTATATTAAGCAGTATGATATATGAAGTATAAGTCCATTTTAGGAACCATATATGATTAATCTCACTATAGATAGACTTATGTATTTTTTGATAACTTTTCTTACCTTTTGTTTGAGACAGATGGAATGACCCATCATTCTATCACATGATCTACTAACACATCATGAATGACATATTCAACTTAATTTCTTTAAGATATGAAGTGGAAATTGTCCAAAGAACGAGAAACGGTGAGACTATACCAAAATCACGAAAGTATTTCTTCTAATTCCAATTTCATCATCTTTAGGGAAATGATCTTGAAAACCAAAAATGTTGTCCTAGTGCTCTTATATCTGATTAATCAGATGTTACCTTAGATCGTCACAAATTTATGGCTTTGTGATTGTTGGCTTTTCCATAGCCATGTTTTCTACCACTCTCCATCAGAACATGATGGTTAGATTTCTATTCCATATCCATATTTTGAACTATATGGAAACCCAGTGATTAGTTTATTTGGGTAACCGTTAGGTTTCATACTTTTGTTTTTAAAGATTGATTTGGTATTCCTTTTTACGATGTGTGTTTCTATTGAAGAAACTTTCGAATAGTAAACCATTGATAACCCCGATGAATTTCGAGGGTGAAATTCATTTTAAGGGGGGTAGAATGTAACACCCCGAGATTTTATGAAAAATATTCTTTTAATTAATATCTTGTGTTGTATGCTACACCATACCTTGCGCTATACGCAACACAGTATTAGCTTGTAGTATATGCAACACTATTCTTGGATCGTGTTACACACAATTTTGATAATAGTTATTCTACGCAACATTGAGTATATATATATATATATTCAATGTATAAATGAAATATGGTTGGATTATGTTATAAGAAACAACGAAGGATTCTTGCACAACACGTAACCCTGACTTGGCTTACATTACAGGCAATCGCGACCATCCTCGATAGCGTGTGTTGTACGAAATACCGGGTTTTACTAAACAACGATATATTATTATAATATTATTATGAACTAGCCATTATGAATATTATTAACTAAATCATGAATCTTATAACATTATTATCCATCTTGCACATTTTCTAAAACATGGTATAAGAACAAAATAAATTTTTCGGGTAAAATAAGTATTTTAAAAAAAATGCCGTTTTGCCGCCTTTTGATTGTGCACCCACTATAAATCTAGTTTTTGACATGTTTAAAAGATCAATTTGACCAAATAAAAATTTTCTTTGGAATCATGAAATTAAAATTTACTTTGGATAAATTTTCATATCATTCTGGTAACTTTCATATTTTGATGAATAGTAAAAACACGCTATATTTTAATTAAAAAAAACTTTTTTCACCACAATAATTTATAAGGATAAATTATAATATTGAATGGTTTTAAAATATAAATAGAATATATTTTTACCATTTAATATAGTGTATGTCATTAGAATTGATTCTACCTTGAATTCGTAGGATAAATCAATTCAATCTTTTGCACTGTTTTAAAGAAAAAACCGTTTTCTTTCGACAACAGGATTAATTTTAATTTAATTTCTTAAACTTTTGTGTATTGAATTTGGAAAAATGTATTCCATATTTGGAATAAGTGGGTCCAAATTATGTTAATAAGCTACATTTTATTTTTGGGCATTGTGAATAGTAACTACTGTAAATTTTATTTACCATAGTTAAAGGTCAATTGGGTAATTAAGGGTAAATATAAGATTATAAAATTACCCTAACACTTGGAAAAAACATATTGTATGACTAAAAGTCGACCCATATCACCTAATATTCTGATTAGATTCATTTTATGGACTTTTGACCACGAAAATTATTTAATTATTATAAAAACCAAAGAAAGTGACAACATGGCACTCTCTTAAATCTTATAAGTATAATAATTTAAATTTAGTGATAAACAACATAAAAGTTAGAACATTAATAGTCTCCAGAAATCTAATAAAATTATCTACATCATGATAATTTATTTAGAATTTTTTGGGATTAAATAATTATCATTAATAGTGATACATTAATGATGCAGAAATTATTTATTTAGTGAAAAATCAATAATATAGTTTTTATTGAAATATTAATACATATCAAAAGGCCCTAAAAACTTCAAAAAACTTATTATTAGTGTATATATAAACCCTAATCATCTATTGGGATAATTTTTGACCATTTGGATCCTTATTAAGGCAATTATGACACTTATATTATTTTATTTTAAATGATGCCAAAGTTGTCACCTTTATAATTTAATAAATATAACAATTGAAATATTATGATTTTTAGATGATACATTATAGTAAAAGTATTATTATGTAATATAATATATCAATATTCATCATAGTATTTTATTTTTAATTTTTATGCAACAAATAAGTATATTAAAAAATTATACAAAAATGTTGTCGTAATTTTTTTATTAAGAGATAAACCAAATAAATGGTTTTTAAAAATAATAAAATCACTATTATATGAACTAATTAATGTTCTCCAGTACTTTTATAGATACATATGACCATTTATGAATATATTAAAGATTTTATTTCGAACATATCTTCTGTATATATTTTATTTAAATTCAAATAAATGAATAGTGTCAAAATTGACACTATTGTTATTTTATAAAAATAACATATTATAAAATTGTTTAAAAATCACAAAAATATTTCAAAATTATAAATTTAAATTTATATGGTATAAATTTTTGTAAAGTATCTAATTATGGATAATTCACAACAAATAAGTAATTTTTTGTAATAATTTAAAATTTAGAATGTTATTACCATAAATAAAATTAAATTGATTAAGTAAGGATAAATCAAGTTGATAATGTTTAAAATAATTTCCTAACATGTCTAAATTTTTTTGGTTGATGATATTAAAACCATATATCATCTTATATTCGAATATGAGTCATTTTTGGAGGTTTTTAAGTGGGGTTAGATTTATTATAATTAAATATTTTTAAGATTTCAAATGGTGCCCCTCTCCTCCCTTATAAAAGGGCACCTCCTCCCTCTCTTCCGCACACCAATTTGAGCCTTCATGCTCGGCCAACCCCTTCCAATATCTCCTCTCCACTTAACTAGAATCATCCTAGAGGTTCTGGTCTTCTTCAATGACCAACCCTAGTGCCCTAAGAGGAGGTTAAGAAGAGACACGTCAAAAAGAGGAGGATCAGACACTTACGAGGCAAGTCAGACCTAAGGTAAGGGAAATATCACAATCTCATTTTTATCCGAGATTTTTTATACTTTGGTATTTATTGGGGTTTATTTTATTATCCAAATCCATGTTTCCTAAATATGTAATATTATTTCCAACCACCTACAATTGTTTAAATCCATTTTTACCCTTTGGTGAGTTTATAGTAAAAGATATGAAAGGAATCTTTTGTTGTTTTTCATAAAAGGTACTTCTGACTTTTCCAACAAAAGTATGAGAAGAATGTTTTATTTAGTTATACAGTATGAATGAATTTTTAAAACATTATTTCCAAGAATCTTCCTTTATAATTTTTCAACTTTATTTTTAATCAACTTCTTATAGTTTAGAATTGTATAAAATGTTAAGAAAGGAAAAGTGTTTTTTGAAGTAGAAAGGATATTTTCCCCAAGAATGGAGTTCAAGTGTTTTATCAAAATTATTTTCCATCTAAGATAATAAAGGGTTCTATTTATATCCCTATTTTTACATTGATTTGATTATGTTTTGATGGAATTATTTTTATGAATTCCTTTATCTTATATGAATTGTTTTATGATGTCATGTTGTTTAAGAATCCCATTTTTATTACATGGGTTATGCAATTATGTATGGTTTATGATTTTGTGGCAAATATAAGAATGGTATCATTATGAGATGGATGGGACCTATATCTCCCTCCAATTCGTTGGGTAAATATTTTATATCACATGAGATAGACATGGCTGGAACGGTAGGTTATACCGGTTCAGTGAAACAGGACTGAAATGAGGAGTGAACTCGGTTCAGAAAGGGACTTTATCCACTAAGATAGTCTTGGAAACGAGTCTTGACTAATAAGAAATTATTTTCTATGATTATTTGTATATTACAAAAATTTTCATGTTTTAAGTTATGATTATTAGGATTACATTTCACTACTATGATTTATCCCATGTTATGAAATCATGATCTCTTTTACAGGTTAAGATTTCCAAAAGATATGTTCTTATGAATATGATGTGATTGATATTTCTTTTGTTTACCCTTATTGAGAATTTGAGCTCACCCATTTATGTTTTCTTTTCCCCAGGGTATAAAGAAAGGATTTAGGATTTTTAAAAAAAAGAAGATCTTTATGGGAGATGTTGAAGATCTTTCACCACAATTAAGAGATTATATTCCGTGTTTCCAAAGACACTAAACTATTACGGTCCTTGTGTGTGTGTTTTTGTTATGTACTATGTAATCCACAAAAGTAATTTAATATCTATGTACGTTAAGCTTCGGGTCTCTACAATAGTTTTGACCGATAGAATGGTATTTATATCACCTTCTATTGTGGTGATTTTTTTGAAAACAAATAAATTTCAATGTCATATTGCATTACACACAACAACATTTTTTTCTTCTTCTTTGTGCACCCTAATGTCATATTGTGTTCCACACTTCATTGAGTTTTAAAAAATTGATTATATTGTTTTAATATAGTTATCCAAAAGAGACCATTATGACCTAGGAATTAAAAATAGCAAACATTATAATACTGAATAATATTAAAAAATTAAAAAATTATATATATATTATAATATTTATAAATAAAATTACATAAATATCATTAATTTTATTATATGTTTCAAAAATATTATATTATATAATATAATGATTTTCATTATTCATTTTTTATAAAAATAATAGAACAAATTTAAAAAAAATAAAAAAAAATTTATTAATTAAAATAATTTTATTAATTCAATATTTCAATATTTTCTTAGGGTGATGTTTTTTAATTTATTATATTATTAATCCATTATCATAATGTAGTTAATTCGAATTAATTTTATATTTAATTATGAAGGTAAATTAATGTAATAATATAAATAGTTCATCTATAAAAACACGCATTCTCATCATGTCAGTGAGATTAATTTTAAATTAGTATTTTTTAATTTTGTGAATGGAAATTTAAAAATAGATTCCATATTTTTAATCATAATAAATTTTATTATAATTTAATTTTAACATATATTATCACCAAAATTATTTTTAAATCATTTAAAATTATTTAACACAATTGAGATAAAAAATATTTTACTATTGGGGGTTGTTAGACTAAAATGATAACGGTTAAAAATAACCCAAACATGACCATAACACATTTCATTATCATATTTGTACTATATAACATAATTATTCAATAATATTCTACTATTATAGCCCTATACATGAAAACACATGTGTAAAATTATTTTTTAAAAAAAATTACTTGTGTTCTACTTAGCTAACCTATAAAAGGACACCAATTTTACTATCCAATTAAATAAACACTTTTGGTTTATCCTTTACCAACCCAAATATATTCAAAAATTAACTTTTGTAATCCTATTAATATTTTTTGGTACAAATATTAGTTAGGAAGGATTTTGGAGAAACATTAAGGATGATAAACCATTATTATGAAATGTTCATCTACTTACATTTTTTATTAATTTATTCTTCCACTCATTTAATTATTAACAAAAAATGGTTGATATAATAACATATGTATAATACATATACGTATTTCATTTTATGTTATCTTAACAAACTAAAAATATATATTCTTAGATAAATAATGTAATGAATTCATCGTTCATGTGTATGACATAATATTGCCTCTTGAACCAATGTTAATCATTATTCCATTACCACATATCATGGTTGGGTATTAGTATTTATATAATGTGTGTGTATATATATATATGATATTTATATCATAATAATAACCATTTTCTTATTATCCCATTTATTAAATATTCTCTATCAATTCCAATTGTGATATGATATTGTCTCTCGTGTATATGGCTGACTACCACCACATTATGTGAATTGATTCGTTTTCGCAAAATATTTACATAAAAGATATTAATGGTAATATTAATATATATATATATATACTATATATAATATAATTATAAAACTCATGGAATTTTTATCATTATTGAAATATAATATAAATATTTTTCTTATATTTTCACTGACTCGTACTTCATATCATCATTCATGAACGCATGGAACACCACCTTCACAAAGAGACGTGACACTCACTTTTCATAACCACACAATTTTTTTTAATATTATTTATATTTAAGTAAAAATATATTGTAATGATAATAGGTTCCATCTATAATGATATAATATTATTTACCTCATTCCCATTATAAAGGGTCAAAAATTGAAACATTAATCATGCAGACATACGACTTATTGTCTTCATGATCATAATGTAATACATTTTTCGATAAAACATTTCACGATTTGTACTAAAATAATATTTCATGTAAAACAGTTATAATTAATAAATTATTATTATTATATATAAATTTGATCCATGAACAATGTAAGCTGACTGAAAATAAAATATGAAAAAACACATAACAATAATGTAATTATTATTTGAAACATGACATTAAATTGCATTTTTCAATAAATATGTAATAAAAATAAATCCTAAATTCATAAATGATATGAAATAAAAAAATTATGTTACTTTAATTTATTTTTAATAGTATTATATTTATTTGATAACATAATTGAACTAGTATGATGAAATTCGAGACATATTGTAATGGATTTCTTGTGTCTATTATATTTCTAGGAAACATTTGAAAATTCACCACTTGTTTCTTCTGTGTCATTTATATAATAAAACATATATATGACATATAATAATTATCTTTATTTTAATTTGTTTTAATTATACATTTTATGTTAATATTTAATGGGTATTATGATTGATTAGAATACCAGTGTGGTAAGGGATTTTCATCTCACATTTCACATCTATGTGAAAAATGACATATTATCCTTAAATTTTATTATAAAATATATTCATCAAAATTATTTTATGATTCATATACTATAAATTATTATGAATTATATATCTATTTTATGATCTATGCTTTATACGGGTTATGATTCAAATGTTACCATAGTGGTGAGGGATATTTGTCTCAAACTAACTTATTTTTGACATATGATGTGACATACACCAATAGAATTGTATGAGGTGTATTGAAAACACAATGGACATGTAAATTAATGAATATTTTTCTTCTCAATTTATTTTATTTTTATTTTATTTTTATTATTTCATGGTACATCATATTTAATTATTCAATAGTTTTAAGAGTATTATGTGATAATATCATAATTTATAATGATTGTTTAAAATATAAATATTTCACTTTTTCTAAAAAGACTATATTTTTTGGTAAAATTTCATTTACTATTTGTAAAACATTTTACCAACATCAATGTATCTCTTACTTAATTGTTGTTAAAACACGATCGCTAGAAGATTTAGTGACAGATAAAATAGTTCTGTTGAAATTAGTATAATACCAAACGATAATATTTATATTGGTTAAAATGATTAGAAACAGGTTATGGTGAAATTTTTTTGTTGGTAAAAATATTAACAACATATAATATTTATTTATAAATACCATTTGAACAATGAATAAAAAAATTTATTCAAAGAAAAATTATATATAATATTTACTAATTTTTCTTATATAATACATAAATTTTAATAATTTAATTGACAAAAAATTTAATACATATTAAAACATATATGAAATTAATTATATTAATAATGAAATTCATTACAAAATTAATCAAAAAAATTCATCCCCCAACAGGATTCATCACAACCATTAATACAAAATCCACCCACCATTCCAATACCACCTTCCATGCCACATCAAGGATATCCATCACCAACAACCCATCTAGGCATCAGGACCAGTGAGTCAGATCTAGCACATCCAAGCCACTCTAGGGACCAACGAGCATCAACAAGTCATCCATAACCCAAGACCAACGATCCTACTCAAAATAAAATCATTGAAAAATATATGTTTGATTTTAAACCCAAATATTAACAGTGGTATTAAAAAATGATTTCCATAGTAATCATTTTTCATCTTCCCTATTGATATTTCATTAGAGTAATGTAATCACATATCCATATACAATGTTTTCCAAGCCAACCGAAACCCCTACAAAATTTCATAATATAAAAAATTAACAAGGATATAATTAGAAAACAAAATAAATGGGTTTCTCCGAAGTAAAATGATAGAATTGATCTCTCCCCACCTATGGAGTTGAAAAGGCTGAAAAAAAATATGTATTAGAAATTATGACCTCAACCTCTACCCCAATGGACATTATTTTGTTCACCACACATGGAGAGGTGTAATGATCTATCACTCACTTGTACACAAAAATTTAAAACTGATCCAATGTGTTGGTCGTTGAATGTTTTAATAAAAATGTAACAAAACATATTAGAGAATATCAATATATTAAACAAACCCCAATATGAGTTATGTTGTAATTGGTATATAACCTCACATATAACCAGATTGGTTATAGAAAAAAAATTACACTTGGATTACAAGGAATACATAACCTACTTAACTAAAATATCTTAAATTCACATAATTGATATTTAAATAGTTCACGAACATCAAATTCCAAAACATAATGTTTAATGTACGATTTGAGAAAATGCAAAATCATTGCAGGAATATGAGATAAAACATGGAAGTGATCATGGAAGAAATTTTAAACTACCTTCTTCACAAGGAGACATTATGGTATTTATGTGACGGGCCTTGGTTGGGATTTTTACAGGACCCTTGAAATTTAGCTGCTTAGCCTTGGAACTATGAACCAGATAATCACACACTAAAACCAACAAAAAAACTGGGCAGAAAATTCACTTCTAAAATTTTAGAAAGAGTAAACAATTTAGACTAGGGACTAAATGCTTTTTATATATTAATAAATATATTCTCTCATATTAATCATAAATCGTTGAACGAATGATTGATGGTAGTCCTCATTTATGGCACTTATATTTGAATAATATTAATTTCAAACAGAGTTTAATGTGATTAATATTATTCCACAAAAACATTGTACATTTGGACAGATAACATACTATGAAAAAAATCATTTTGAGGAAATTGAAAATCAGGACTCATGAAAATATATTTATTTAAGAGAAGAAAGATCCAATTAATTGAAAAAAACCCATCCCAAAATATGTTAAAAACAAAAATTAGAATAAGAATAAAAGATTATATATTTTATCAAAATATAATTGAAAATCATTATTGAAAATAAAATCAGAAATAATTTAAATGAATAAATAAAAGACCCATTTCTTGGCTGTTGAATTTTTTTAGGAGTGTGTGATCCTGATCTTATGAATCTTCTCCAGGGGGTCCTCTTGCCCAGTTCTCATTGGTTTTATAAGTTCATATGGAATGGAATTTTCTAAAACCTATGGTGAACCAAATAAATATGGTATTGTAGGTACATGATGAGGATACATAGGCCTCTCCCACTATAGCATACTTTCCATCTCCAAAATCAGGTCCACAAAGATATACCTAAAACAAAAAAAAACACATTCAATAATTTTCTCAAAATAGTAGCGAACACTAACATTTGAACTGGTTAGTTCCATTAACACCCAACTTTTTGGGTTCACCTTTCCCACACTGGCTTGAATAAACACAACTCTATTGGTGATATCTCGTTGGACATCCCTCGCCATGTTCCCAACATTTAAATCATAAACATGTCCAACATACATCATGTCGGTGTCTCTTAGATGAGAAAACCCACTCCTAGGGGTGTAAGGTTGATCAAAAAATAACCCCTATTCATTTCATCATCTTTATGTTGGTTCAAAGATACATTATCCATGTCTACAGTTTCATCCACGATTACACCCAATTGTTCCCCCTCTACTACCCCATTATCACCTGGAAGACATCTTGCTGAGTGATTAACATCATCCTCTCCATTGATTTCAATTACAGCAACCACATTTCCCTAATTAAAAAATGCTCTTTAAGATATCACTAGCATCAATTCATGTTTCATCCTTTCAAAATTTACATTATCCTTCATATCATTATTCAACACATGTGTTGGTTTCAGCTACACTTCATCACTCAAATTCATAGGACCAACATCCATTCCAAAAGATTGAAAATCATCTCACAACAAATAGTTGACGCATTACAGTTCACCAAGATCCTTCCAAGATCAACAATATTACCCAAAGAGGATAGATTCAGCTGATAATCCATACCAGATCCATGTACCATCAACCTCTTGTGCCTACAAGCTACAATACATTGCCCAAATTTCATACACCGTGACAATAAGTCATACCAAAATTCAAAAAGTGAACAATAATATTTTATGAAACACCTCAACAAAAATAATCCTGAAGTGGTCAACCGGGGGACCAGAGGCATCATCTTCAACACATACCCTTGGTGAAATCGGGATCTTTTTTACATAGAAAGGATCATATTTTCTTCAAAGGAGAACCAAATAAAATATGATTGGAATCATGATTTCGTGCAGTTGTGAACACATTTAGAACTCATGATTGAAAAATTAGCTGATAAAAGACATCCACCGATGGTTATCAGTGATTAAAACATGAAATCAAGGTTAGATGAAGCATGGGTGGAAGCATTAGTGAATTACAAGGTTGAGAGAGACAATTGCATGGACCCTTAGAAAAATTCTGGGACCTTTATATTGATGGATATCTGAAAGAAATAATGTAATAAATTTGTTGGTCATTGATCCCTACATAGAGACGGTGAAGGAACCTCCACATGCTGTGGTGGGAGTTGCCAGTATAGTAATCATCACTGCCTAGGGCATGGTTTTAGGAGCATCGGTCGAGCAGAGCACACCAAATCCAATAATTCTCATGTATTTTACTTTTTTTCAAACTTCCTATTGTTATACAGATAATGTAATGTATTTATGTTTAGTTTATTCTTATTTTCAATAAATTTAAATATAAAAATAAACATACTATATAAAACAAGCTATTTTAACAAAACAGCAATGATAAATTGAATGTTAACATTGGTCTTAAATTAGATATTATAATATATTAAATTTCTAAATAGGTTAATTATAATGTATTTTTTTCTTCAACAGTTTATTATAACATAATTTTCCGATGCTAAAGGATCTGTTTGTAAGGATAGTTATTAATAAAAGACTAAATTGTTGGTAAAAATTGTCTTTATTGATATAATAAAGTAATAGATTTAAGTGTTAGTAAATGAATTTTTGTTACTTAATAGTTATTATTAAAAGATATATCATTTGTTTAATAAATTTTTTTATATTAACATAATATCAATAAAACCAAATATCTATTCAAAATACTCATTTTTACCAATATATATATTATCTGTCATTGAATTTATCTTAGTATAAGTCAGTTTTTAAGTAGTGTTATGATTATTCTTCCAATTATGATATAATATTAACTATAAAAAAATATTCAATTGATTTATTTTAGTTTTTCTAACTATTTAGAATAAATTTTTATCAATTTTTCATTTCTTTTTGAAATCAAGATTGGTAGATAATGCTTCTATGAAAAATTGTCCTTCATTCTCTCTTCAATCGAAAATTCTTAATTCATTAAATACTATGTTTTATAACAAAAACTAAATGTTTCCAAAAGATTAATTGAAGTAAATTTTACTCATTATTTTATTTTAATTATATTTCTAATGTAATATATATTTTATTTTACAAAAAAATATTATTTTTTATTCAACTAACATTTCAAAAAAAATTAACTTGAATAACATGAACAATAATTCCCAATATGATGATCTTAATTATTCAATATTACCTAACAAATATCCAATGATAATGTTTCCCACATTCTAATCTTGGTTAAGATCATCGTGTGAGTTTAAAATAATGTGATAATAACCATTACCTACAGGAACCAATTTCCAATTCAAAAGACTCCAGCAATGAGAAATCCTAGTTTTAAGATCAAATAAATACCATGGGTGATCACCTTTATAATATGAAACATGGCCAGGGATGCAAAATTTAACCTATTTGTTCTCTTCTCCAAAGAGCTTATGGATCAGCCTCAATATGAAAGCGTCCATCGTAAAGATTCTTGCAGAGGGATGGCTTCGTCTCCTTCACAATAAAAAGATCTGGGCAGTTGAGAACATTGTAGAAGGATACCAACTTAGGCCACTCACCAGCTGCTTGAATGCTTAGATAATGAGAAGGAGATCCATTATCTATTGATGTGGGTAAGGATAACTCACATTGTGGGTCAAAGCCTTCCATGATCATGGGGAGTAGTGGTAATAAGATGAGATTAGGTTTAGGGTTTGCAGAAGCTGAGTGGGAATCACCAATTAGAGCTCTCATCCATTCTCCTCCACGATTAATCTGATGAAATTCAATAACAAATATTTAAAATTCCTTTCAAGGAAAAATGATTCAATAATATTGAATATATAGTCATATTCTATATAAATTATTTTAAAATAAATATTATTTTTAAAATATTTTATATTATTAAAAGATGTTTTCAATTCGTAAAGGATATTATCTTCATGAAATGTTATAAAATACTTTTAATTATTCCTTTAATTTTTTAAATCATTTATATTTTATGAAAATTATTTCTAAAATATAATTATAATGTTTATATATAAAAATTTATATAAAAATGAAGTTAATTTTACTAAAAAAATGTTCTTTTAATATCAAAATATATCATGATATTCGATTTCAAAAAATAAGGATGCTTATGATTAACTACGGATATGATCAATGGACACCATCCTTATCATTTATTTTAAGGGTTTACGTTATTTATGAAATGATATTAATGAATCCTAATTCATTTCCATGGGTAATATGATGATTGAACTATTTTGAAACCAACTTCAATTCTAGGGTTATTTTATAATGATATACTGATATGATTGTGATTATTTTCTATAATCCCAATTATATTATATGATGAAATGTTTATGAAGCTCATTCCATGTCATGGGTAATGATATGATTAAAAAAATTGATTATGTGGGACAAAACTTTATGATTTTCCTTTTGTAATGTGTATGAACTATATCTCCATCCAATAAACTTGGTAATGATTTATATCTCATCCAATAGATTTTGTTGAAATATATTGTGAACATGATCAAGTATTGGAATTATTTTGATATGATGGATGTTGGATTAACCCATTGAAACAATGATGGTTTGAGGAGTGAAACCATTCCACTATGGTGAATATACTGCCACTGAGAATAGTTGTTTGTCAAGGCTTACAGGTATATAATCCCATTGAATTATTTTGTATGTTTTGTATGTATGTCCAGAATTCTATGAAAATGAATTTACATACAATTTTTATGCCACAATTCCATGTCATATACCACTGTTATAATCCAATTACTCATGTTGTTTTGTATCATTATGATTCATTTCTTATTATCATCAATGACTTATTTCAATTATTAGGATAATGATGGATGATTACAGTGCACAGTTTTCATAGATTATTATCATGTTCTTATACACATATATTGGTGCCGCATTTTCATGCTTCTATTGTTAACCATAAATGAGTGTATGATATAAACATATTTTATATTTCCTTGTCCAATTTTATGAATAGATGTTTTATGTTGGGTATGTGTATAAAGGCAACAAAATGGGATTATCTTTTTTCTATAAATTGACAATATTTCTCAAAATTAGAATATATTGTACATAGTCATAATAGACAAATATATATTGTAGTCCAACATCATGTGTTTTTATAAATTATTGAATACTCATCTAAAAATATGAAATAACTATACATGAAAATCCTCTGTCAATATAGATTTTACCATAGGAAGAGGTTAGTTATCCATTTAAAACTAAAATTATGAGACATTAGTGATCTCCATAAGTCTATGTATGGGGATGTGTCTAGGTATAAATATATGGATAAGTAAAATGATGAGTCATAGTATTGGAGAATATCCTATAATTATGTTAAAGGGATCATATAGTGGTTTAAATGAATTTATATACATGTTTGGATACTATGTGTTAATGATGATTTTTTAGAGAGGCGTCATGGGGTTAATAACCCTAAATATTGTGTGTCGAGTTGTACTTGATCGTCATTTGGTGCATAACATGGGTCCTTATTATAATTATGGATTGAGACACCCTGTTGATATTAATTGTAAATAATTAATCTCCTTATAATCCATCATATATTATTTATATAGATTATGATCAATGATGACCTAGGAATGTGATAAGGGGTCATAGATTTTTATGATTCTTTCATGATTTAGACATCTTGAAATGTATGTTACATGAAAATGTTCTTTTCCAATCTGGCTACTGTCTCTCACTCTATTTTATTAGTTAATATATGGTAGAATCTGGATTCATGTAATCATTAAATATGATGGAAAATATGTTCAAAATGGGAATCCAGTTTTGATGATCACTAGATAAATGGTTGTGGTGATTATAACTATTCAGCTATCACGATATATGATTAAACATGTTAACATATGGGATATTCATGATGTATAAAATGGGAGGAACATGGATTTTTATTAATATTAGTGTGTTAGTCCATAGAGAGAAATTAATATTCAGAATACCATATTCCATGAAAGTGCTACTAATCACTCTAGTGAATGTATTAGATAAATGATATGATGATTTATTTTTGGATTAGTAGGACATATAATAAGATATATCTAATTAAAAATTAATATTTTAGTCAATTAAATCAATGGGCATAATGGTATTCCTAAATTAACATCATCTTTTTAATTATTTAAATATGTAATCTATGGGAATTATGAAATTCAATGAAATATATTAAAATCTAATCAAAAGAGTGAACTAGGTTGAATGAGTATTTTGTAGCTAGAGATGGCGAGGAGGCTACAAATTACATATAAATGGATATAGGTATTAAGTAATACATTGATGAAACCATATTGTTGACTTAAGGATAAGGTTTAATGATTATTTTTTTATTATATATGAATTGAAATATTATAGTTTATGAATAATGAAATATGTGATGACTATTTATCATTTTTTTCATTAAGGATTATAAAAAATATTGTATATGGTATTGAATGACTAAAAATTGATCTAATGGAAATGTGGTATTTCTATTAATTGTAGGTAACCATTAATATGTTTCTAATTTTGTGAAAATTTTCATCAGCATGGGAAAATTTGGAGATAATTCCTTTTTTGGAATCTATTTTTTTGATCAATTTTGATATTTAATGACCTTATTTAAAATAATATGTATTTTTATATATTTGAAGGGTTATATGGTTATCTATAAAATGAATTGAAAATGTTTAACATTGGAAGATGACCATGTGACTAATGTATTACTTCACCATATGATGGATTATGATTATAGGATAATCAGTGCAAACCATTTTACTATGATGGAAACTATATATATAAGTAATGACTTATCATTATATAGAATTATATTTTGTACAAGTAGTTCATTATAAATTAATGAATTCACCATTATTTCATGGTGTAAGAGATGAATTGGAAATTAATGATCACACAATAAAAGGATGGTAATTTTTCTGTAGAATAGAATGAATTTGAGTAAGTATATCTTTTCATGGATTTTCTTTAACATTATGAAATAAAAATTTTTATGGTTATCATCATTTTTTATGAAATAAATGACCATTTTCATGGATTTTCAGTTAATTGGTCTTTTTTCATTAACTGTAACTTGACTACTAGCATTTTTTTGATAAATGGAATATATAATATTCTTTAATTTTTTATACTGTTATTCCATGTCCAAATCACCGAATCCACATATATTCCCATTTGTAGAAAATTAGTTACAAGTTACTATACGTAACCTATTTTTATGAATTGTTAGTTAGTTGTTTTTTATTCACTTTCAGGATGTGGGATTCTGTGATATAATTTTCAAAAGATAATTATTTGGAGTGTTAGATGAATTTCAGGGGATAAATTCATTTTATGATGGGATGAATTCAACCCCCGAAGTTTCTTAAGAATTATTTTAAAATAAATTAATATTATACATTATCCTTCATTATAAGAACCACCATGATATTATTGTTATATACACAACACTTGGATATCATCTGTTACACATGAAAATGGTTTTTAACAAATCCCTAAAATATTATTAATATAGTTATTCAATATATCTATTTTAACATAGCCATTGAAAATAGAAAAAATAATAATAATAACTAATTTATAAATAATATTTCTATTGGGTTTATATACATAAAATATATTTATAAAAATTTTAACATATTTTTATTAAAATACAAATATGTTTCAATGATAATATTTTATCAAAATATGTTAGTATTATAATTTTTTAAAAAAATGATAAAATTAATTTATGAATCTATTAGAAAAAAAGTTGATAAAAATATATCATTATTTAAACCAGCTTGTCAAAAATATATTTGGGTGAATGTTTGGAATTTTTATGACGTGCATTAATTTTTATATAAGTCATAAATTCTATGTTTCAAATGAAAATTACACTTTCGATTAATTTTTTTTACAATGGTACATTATAATATATATTTCTATATTGTATTAGTAGTTATTTTCACATCAAAAATCAAAATTATTTCATTCAAATAAATTTCAAATTGAATTTTTATTTAAAAACACTATATATACTTTTACATTATATGTTTAAAAATATTCATTCTTATGACCTCATTAGGTAATGTTTTTTAAAAACATTCCACTTCTGTGAATGGAATTGGGAATAAATTATTCCATATTTGGAATCATAATAATTTATATTATCTAGTATGTATATTTTAAAAAATTTACTTATATGAATACAAAAAACATTATAAATTATTTATTGTTTTTATGATAAGAATTGTGTTACCTAGTGGTTTGGGGGGTTAATGATAAAATAATATTGTTAAAATCAACCAAAAACATGACTAAGAAAACATTATTTTTTTATATTGACATTATATATTATAAAATATATATTTTTCAATTATGATGGACTTTAAAAATAAATAAAATATAGATGTAATAAACATTTGGGAAATTTTACAAGTGTTCCACTAACCTCACTTAAAAAAGGACAAATGTTCTCATCCCCAATTCAGACATTGAAACACATTCATTTTGGACAATATATACCCAAATAATTTCCCAAATTTCATCCTATATTCCAACAATCATTAATTTACACATAAATATATTATTGGTAGTATTTAGGTTAAAAACATAGGAGGATTTCAGAAACAATATGTATTGTTCATTAACATGTGATCTTTTCTTTATTTCATCCTCCATATCCATAAATACACATTAAAATATTTCATTATTATATGAATTGTATATTCAATATAAAATTTTTTTTTATTTTATGGGAATGAACTATAACCATATCCATATCCATAAATTGGTTTATTAATACTTGGATCATGTGTATGGTGGACTGCGTCTATGAGAAACAATGTAAAGTATTTTTTTCATTACCACTAATCATGATTGGGTATGTTTATTGATATAAAAAATATATATGCTACACATAAAGTAATTATACCTCTATATTCATTAAATAATATATAAAATTACTTATTTCACTTCCATTTGGGATACTATGATGCCTCGCTGTTGTATTGTTGAACACCACCTCGCATTGGGATGTGATTCGTTTTCAATAACACATTACATGAATGATAACAAGGATATTTATAATAAATAAATATTAAATAAAACTCATAAATATTTAATTAAAAAAATATATATCATTATTAAATTATAATACATATTTATTATACTTCCATTCCCTCTCAATGAATTATGATAACATCATGTGTGTATGTGTGGACTTCTACCTTCACGAAGTGATGTGACTCTAGGATCTCATTACCACAACAAATTGATGACACGAATAATTAAATATTAATAAATATTATATTTTTATTATATTTATATCATTATGTACATAGATAATATCACATACATATTTTTTATAATTAATTTTGAGAAATAAAGATGTTATTCATGTGTATGTTTGACATACCATCTCGAGGATGATAATGTATTTCATTTTAAAAAACACTATTTAGGATACATATGAAAAGTATTATTGATGAAAAAATATTATAGTTATTTAATGATCATTATAATGGATATTATTTAATTATTATCATAGTAAGTGGATGAAAAATAACAAATAAAGTCATATATGATGAATAATGTTGTTATTACTAGAAATGTGATTTAAACATGTATTATTAAAAAATAATTTCGTATAAGGAAATATGTAAATCGTATATTATATAGAAGATATATTTATAGTTATATAATATATTAATAATATAATTATATATATATATTATAATTTCTTTTTATGAGTACGAATAATGTAAATAATTATGGTAATGTATTTCCAGTCCCACTTTTATATCAGTGAGGCATATGTAAATTCATCACTAGTTTTTTTATTTCATTTATATACATCACATTTGAGATGATATATCATTAATATACATATTAAAATTATTTTTAAAGTATCACTTTATGTTACACTGATTTATGTCCAACTATTCATGACAATAACAAAGTGTTAATGGATTTCGGTTTCACTATTTACTTTTGTGGGACTAATTCGTTATTCCCCCACAAACATATTCTATGTACTCTATATATTACACATGAAATTATTTTATGATAATGATCCCCAAAAATATTAAAATATTAAAATTAATTTTATATATAATAATTCATTTCATACACTTTTTGAATACATCATAATTTTTCCAATGATTCCCATGATTTTTTTGGATATTATAATTCATTTAATAAACTTTATGAATACATCTTGATTACTACAGGCCTGAGGGGACATTGATTCAGCCTATTGGTCCCACTAATTTATAGTAAATTATTACTGTAGTTAATATCCATGGACGTAGTTAAGCATATTAATTGATGAATTCCTTTATTTCACTGAAAACCTTATTTCAATATAGTACGAGTTATGGAAACTGATTAGATCGACCAAGAGATATAATAATCATTGTTTACTCCATGGTACTTCTATTATTTTTATTCATTATTATATTTAACAATACAACTTCATGTGTTCTGACTATATATAATTAATATTATATTAATTAATTATGAGATTATATGTTTAGGATTTACAATTTTAGACTATATGATTCATGTGAACACTATATTGCGCTTTTATATATACATGAACATTTTACATTTAAAATAGACTTATATGTTTTATATTCATATAAATTTTTATAGAAATCTATTATATATCTCACTCCCTATCTTGGTCATCAATCTTAGATATGTATATTATATTACTACATGTGTCGAAAAGGTGAATTATTCCCTTTTGTGAATTACACTCAGGCTTTATGATGGTATCATGGTAATAGGTGATTGTTCCAGATCAAGAGATATATATATAATTTTCCAAATTCTGATTATTTTTAATATCATGTATTATATTCTCTTATTGTTACCATGTCTTATTGATTTACAATTTTTAGAGACATTCCATCACCATTCATTGTGTGATACAATTGACATCTATTGTGCTGATTAATTATTCCCTAGATGATTATTGTCATTTATAATACCTTACTTCATTACATATTATTATAATTTTTCTATTTCATTCATCTACTATATATTCTATTCTCAGCATTGACATGATGGGATAGTACCCTCACTGAAACAACCGTGGTAGTCGATTCTATTTGGAAACCTTTATAATGGGATGAAATTTAATTTAAGGCCATGTTGCCATGTATGTTCCATTACTCCAAATTAAACTGGGTCAAGGATTCCATAATGTGTGATCATAATTTTTTATTTTAATGACTTGTTTATTTGGTAAATTAGGAAAATATATTAATAATATTTTGTAACATGTACATAATTTATTTAGGAGAATACATAACCCATTTTTATGTAACTAGCATGTTTCATTTGAATATATTTTTTTTGGTTTTTTAATTATTACAGTTGATATAGTTTAATCATTAGATGATGGATGTGATTTTTGGGGATCATTTTACTCTATTGAAATTGTAACTTATCTTGGAAATTAAAGTAGCATTGTTACACACATAATTAAAGAACCTCATAATACATATGTCGTGTGTATGTTATTCCAAAAATGATCATTTAATTACTCAAATTTATTGGGTTTACTATTATTGTAAAGTGTTTAATGGTTTTTATATAAACATGAGCCACTAATTTAATCTTTTATTGAAGTAAAACTTGTTGTTTAAAATTTCAATATCATCTTTAATGGTGGTTTAACATTTATATTGTTGTTAGAAACATAGATATAAAATTTAAGCATACAGAAGATATGTATCCCTAGGTACATAATTTTGGATTTCATATGATTACATGAATGAAAATTTCAACATCTAAGTTGTATGGGGACTCACAAATTGGAATGGGTATTTCATCTAAATAATATCATCATATTTTTCCCATAACATTATTATATAGGATATAAGCGGATGGTTTTGAATAAATGGGTTTTTTAAAATTTATCATATGTATGGGACTTTATAAATATTGAATTCATATCCATTTAACTAAATATTATGTTAAGTATAAAATTACATATGAACATGGAATGGAAATTATGATATATAAATGAAACGATTTCCTATAATTTAGAAGGACATGTGATATTTAATTATGAATTATCTCCAAAAATATCTATTGACTATCCAATATATGGGAACCCATGAAAATAATGACATGAAAATTTAACAATACCCTAGCTTACTAAGCTATTAGTTTCAATTGTTTTTTGGGAAGTGATTGGTTTTGTTTAGTTCTACCTCTATTATTTATTCAATATATAATAAAATCCTGATATATGATATACACATTGAATATGTAAATCTATTATATCATGACATCCTCTTGATGGGATCAAGAATGGTGGTGAAAATCGTGCTCTAGATGTGGTGTTCCTTATTTTACATTGGACCCTCTAGTAGTGAAACCTATCTCACCATATTTTTTTCATAGACTAGGCCCCAACACTCTTCTTATATATGGTTTATTAAATATTATTTAGTCATTTTTAGATTCCCCATGAATCAAATATAGAATTTTAGATCATATTCTTGAGTTCTAGTAGTAGCAACATCTCATATTATTAGGGATGGAGGATCTCTGTATAATGATCCTTGGATAAAATCAATTATATATATATTTGAACTTCATAAGAAGCCTCTAAATAAGGATAGTTAATCTCTCCATCAATGTGCAGTTTCATTATACAAATCTCTAGTTTGATGTGATTATCTCGGTTGGACATCATCTTAGTGTGGTCCTATTTGGATTTCAGAGAACTTTCTATAATTGCATTTTCCTTGAGATTATGAGATAAAAGAGATCTAGGGAGATCATAAACCTTGATCATGGAAGAATATTTTATTTGAAATATTTTATGTCTTTCAACACGTTTCAATTCATTTAACCACTATACTCTTTTTATGACATATGATGAGATAGAGGCATCAATAATGGGATTAAATATTATATAAACTTATAAGTGATTGAATTTATCAAATATATAAAGTTTTTTATCATCCTGAAATAAACCCTTATCACTAAGATAAATATGAGTGAATCTAATAGAACTATAAATAGGTGTTCATATCATTGAAATTTTGGTTGTTATTCTAGTGTTATGTAGTGTTTCAATGAGGTTTATCATTATAGTGGTGGTCATAGTGGTCACACTAGTATCATTATTTTATTGCATTAGTGTCTAAGGATGGGATGTGTAAAGCCACAATGTGATAGAAACATCTTGAGTGTCATGATTATAATCATCCTGGTAATAATGAGTGGTATTTTTTTAATGATTACTCAAATTTATAGTAGAAGATAACAAACACATCCCCCCCACTAGGAACATAAAAAGTTGCACTTTTTTATTTATGAATATGGAGTAACAAAGGTCAATGATGTCTAGTAGGAGTTCGAGGTTGGGGTTGAGACATTTATAATTATAAAATTTGACTGAGTGTAATTTATTAGTGATGTTTAGTGGAAACAACATCAATGGATCAAGCCAGTAATAAATACAAAAAATAATTACTATAGTTGTGATTACAATAACATGTACTATAATAGGTAATAATCTTATATCCTATAATATTGTATCATCATTATTTAATACAAGTTCTTCAAAATACTTTATCTCAATATTGATAATAGAAACCATCTAGTTATAAATTATATATTTTTTGAAGTGGTGTAGCTGCAATCATTGTTTGTCGTATCCTCCATGTGTAAAAACATATGTAAATTTTTTTGATATAGGTTGGTATTTTGATATATTTTTTTTCCTCTTCATCCTTGATATTTTCAATGTCATTATCTAGAAAATTTGGTTGGTTGCTTATCATGCTTAAGTGGAAATAAATTACCATAGGTTATTGATTAAATATCAATTGGGTGATAATTATCCTCATAATGGTGAGTGGAATGTCCAAAAATGGAAAAAATATTCCCGAACATTATTGGTTGAGTGTAATGAAAGACTAGATTGGTAGACCCTATATGGATAATTAGGTAATCAGTTTAGATGAATTCCATCCAATAGTCGATAATTTTTTTAGGATGAATCCTATAAGACTTCTAGAGAATAAAACCTATGATGGATGTTGATAATACAATAAATTTCATTACTGGCATGGTCCTGTATATATTCCACTATATAGTATGGAAATAATTGTTCTACCAGAGCTCCCACAAAAATTAACGGAATCATAACTAAAGGGATTTATCTAACCCAACACATCATCTTAGGTGCCACCCATGATTTTCAACAAGTTGATGATGAGACCCTTATTCTATGTGTAATATTTTTTTTTATTGAACCATATTACAATTTACAACAGGAAACCATTTTCTTTAAATAGATGACAACTTTCACTATATTCATGAAACTTTAGTGTTCTTGGTGAGAAATAGAAGATCTTGATATCATCTGGTGTGATTCAGGATTTCAAACATATCACACACTACTTTCCAAATATCATTCTATTTATATGAGTACATGGTCATGCATTTATGTCTAACAACCTATCAATAGGTTTTCATAGTGTTTATGATAATAGTTTTCCATCCCAACTTGGATTTCCTTGAAATAATTTTTTAGATGATATTTGGTTGTATTTTTATTTTCATATAGACTATTCCATATACCTTGAGATCATACTGAGTAAACTGATCGAGTATCATTTATATTCTTAGCACACGAAGTGTCATATCTATATCATAGAGGCTTACCTCTTGTGCCATATTATCTATGTATAAGGTGTATTAATTGACCTTGAGAGTGCGAGTGATGTTTTTTCCTGAGTGAAACCCAATAATGTGTTTTATGTACATATTGTTTTGTGGGATATGTCTATATTATAGGTGATTATAATAGTAATTACCATGCTTTATAAAAATTATCATTTTAAATATGAGTGCTGTGAATTTCATGTTTTTTAAATATTGAAATAATTCATATAAGGTATTGATTGGAAGGATTACTTCGAACCATATCCTGATTCTACTAAAGCTTCTGAGATGGTATATATTGTAATTTTATTCATAGAAAACCATAATGGTTTTAGTATCAATGCGGTAATATTGAGGTATTAAATGATGATATCTCCGTTGAGTAATCATAAGTGTAACTACACAAAACATGTTTAAGAAGATGGTTTTTATCTTGTGTATAGATCCTTTTTAATGTGGAATAATTATTTATTTTGGAACAAATACATACTCCTAATGAGTTATTTATGGATTCAATATGTAATGTGCTTGTTTGGATCTCGAAACTCTAGTATGTGAAAAAAATAGACTAGCCACCCCAAGAGTAGAAACCATGAGAGCAAGTATACAAGGTTACTATAAAACAGGTGAGGCTGGATTATGGTATGATGTATGAAAAATGGTTTTCCATAACCATTTTCTAGGGTTCACATTCTCATACTAAATGTATACAATTTTTATAAATGGTGATTCAATGGATTTCTATATGATTTCACTAATCATATTAACTAACTATGTGGGTGCACTCACAATGTAGTGGTTGACTCACATTTGGAGCATGGTTTGGACAATAGAATGGTCAAACCATATGACACATATATTTTGGGTTAAATAAAAAAATTACCCATAATGACGTTTTTAAAAATTCCCCGAATTATATTCTACATTCCCATTGATAGGAGAAATCCCCTATACCTCTTTAATATTTCTTCAATCCTATTCTAGGACATTATATATCTCTTATTTCCATAGTATAATGAAAGCAATGTAATGACCCAAATTTTTTCAATGGAAATTTTCCTCCTTATAATTATGTCATAAAATCACATAAAAACACAACATGATAAACTAATATGTGCTATGTGACCTAAAAATATAATTTTGTCACTTATATGTTTTGAATTTTGAAAATCTGACATACACGGTTGTGTTAATGATTTTTTTGGAGTCAAATGAAACAAAAATAAATTTCACTGAATAGTAACATACCCTTGTGAATATTAACATACCATTATGAGTAATAATATGAACCTTATTAATAGTAAATCATCCAACATAAGATTAACCTTACCCATTATGAATTAAATAAAATTTAGACATCAAAGAAAGTGACAATTTGACCTTAGTAAACATTTTGGTATTTTGTAAGTCATAAATAAATAATTATAATTAATTAATTAATTTAAAAGATAATTAATTTTCTTAAAATGTGTTCAATAATTAAAAAATCAATGTCTTATAGTTATTATATAATTTTATATGACCCTACGTAATTTTATAAAGTTCTATAAAATTAGTTTTAATTTGAAAAACTATTTTTTAAGTAAATTATGATTTTAATTAAATATTAAATTAATAATATTTAGAAAATTATTTTTGAAAAATGGAAATCCTTTTTGGATTCTAAATGTCATAAAATGGTAGGGGTAAATTTTGGTATTTTTCTGAGATACTTGAATCCTTTATGAATAGTAAAATCCGATAATTCACAATAAATGATAAATAATGGATTAATTGAGTCATCGATGATGTTCTGTTGATGTTAGCCCACATGGCTCGGGATCACATGATAAAATTACTATTCATGGTCATTCAAGACTCATTATTCCTTGTTTTAGGTGAAATTAATAAACTAATAAATTTTATATTAAGAAAACCCCTCTCCCCTCAACTATAAAAGCCACCCTTCACACCCTCATTTCCTCACACCTCTCAAGCTCCAATACTTCACTAAAAACTGCCCAAAACCATCTCTATACCCTCCCCCACGACCAAGAGATGCTGGTCTCATCAAAAGACCAATCTTAGGCCCTAAAAAAGGATCTCAAGAGGTGGATTTAAGATGTAATTTCTCTCCCTCTTCTACTTTAATTTCCTTTCAAGTTCATGTTCATTACTTGATCTCTCCCCACCTATCTTTATCCAAACTGTATTGAAAATATAGTTTTATAAATGTTCTATAATTCTATGATTCTAATAGGATATTTTATCATCCAACCCCTTTTCCATCTTCCTTTTATTTTATTAAATAGAACGTTGTTCATGAGGTGTTAATTTATCACCATCAAGAACAACATGCTTTCTTCTTCCATTTCAACCTTCAGATCTGGTCATGAAAAAATTTATATGGTAAAACCTTTTTTTTTATGTATTATCTCTTATTTATGTTCTGGAAATAACCTATGGCCATATTACTAAGTGATAAATTAAAACATGTTTGTTGTGATCCAAAAACCTCCCAAATTCACCCAAGTAACAATCATTTAATTCGTATCTAATGATTAATTCACATTGATCTAATATAATTCATTACAAGATAATTCACACTCCTGTCATATCATTAATAAAATGTAATATTAGTTTTGTGTGTTTACCCATGTACTACCCTAACAAAAATTTAAGAATAGAAGTGAATCACTCAATAAAACCACGAAAACAATCATTGTCGAATAATGTTTTAAAGCTATATAACTCATCAAAAGGCACATAAAATCACTCAGTGAAACCATAATGAACCATATTAAGGTACAAAAGTTTTTGGATTTATAATTAATGAATATAATATCATTATACAGGTCATTAAAGAGAAGGAATAATTCGGATACAAGGTAAGGGGAAATTCTCGAACCTAAATTTCATCCTTTGGGTTCTCCCTCTTTCACTCCATTATTTTTGATATGGTTACTCCATAAAGATTATTTTTTATCATTTTATTTACTTTTATAGGATATACATGCTTTTCACTGGTTTTAATTTCAACAAAAATGTTTTTTCAAAAGAACACTTCTTTTAAGAACACACCTTTTACTTCTCCCTCAAAGTGAACGGTTCTTGAAACATTTATGTTATTCACTCTTTATTTTGGGAAACCAATGTTTACGAATGTGTTATTATAAGATGAAACCCATTAAATTACATGGGTTAGTTATTTTTATTTTTGATATGTGTTTTATTTGGAAACAATTATAATTATAATGTTATGATGTGACGAGTGCACCCATATTATATAGCGCAATATGAATGATTCAATGTGACGGGTGCACCAGGAATTATAAAGTGCTCCAATGCATTGGGTAATGTAATGAATCTCATGAGTAAATGTGAAATTATGTGTGAAAAATATTCTATCTTGGTTCACAATTATGTTGTGTAGTTAACCACTAAGACATGATGTTTCATTTTTATGCATTACCATATTTCAATTCTTATATTTTTGCTTCCTCTCTTGTTCATGAACTTTTTCCCTTGTTATGATTATGCTCTCCTCATGATATATTTTTCTTATATATCCTTATACTGGGAACCCATCTCACCCCTTTTTATATATATCCTTAGGTGGATACATGTGTTAAGAAGAGGAAAAATTCTGATAAGAATCTAGAGAAGAGGAAATTAAATAGAATGTTTATGCGTGATGTTGTAATTGCAATGATTGGTCCTAGTTTTCCCAATAAACATAACTATTGGATCCCTTATGTGTAATACTATTATGTTGTTCATATTTAAAATAATTTAATCGTAATTTAAGAAATTATAGGGTTGATATAAGCACCATTCATCTCAATGGAATATTTTCTATAATATATCTATTAATTTTTAGACATTTTTTATTTCTATTATCCATAGAAATTTATAGAGCATCAAGCTCATATGAAATATTTTTAGGGATCTAATTTGTTCATGAAATCAGTTCCAATACTAGATAAAATATGTATTATATGAGACGTTGATAGTCTTATGAGATTAAGGTAGTTTATTTACATATCATACATTTAATTACACTATTTAAAAAATTATTATTATGTGTGTGTGCAGTGATTTCATCTGGCATGGAATAATAAATTTATTTACCTTCATTTTATTTAAATTAACATCAATTATTATCCTCCTTTTATATATGTTAACGATCATTGGAGGATATTTCCTCAAATCCTTCAACCGCAAGTATGGTGTATTCTTTAATTATTATTTAGTAGCTTTATAATCCTATTTATTCATCAATTTAAGTATTCTAATACTTGATATTTAAAAATTTAATTTTTTTAATTAATATATATATTTTAAATGGATATTAAATTTGAAAATCTCACAAACCCATATTAAGGTATTTTTTTAACCAATTAATAAATCATAAAATGGATTATGGAATTAACATTATTTATATGGCTTGGCATTGTAGAATTTAATTAAATGGATTATTAAAATGTATATAGATCCCCCCTCCAAGTAAAGTGTAAGGTAGAAGAGGGAACATAGTAAATTAAGTATAACATTTACTATGTAATGTATGATTTCATGCCCTTTTATCCCTGCCACTTATATAAAAGTCAAGGGAATAGACCAAATTATTTATTAAGATGCATGGTTATTAGATATAATGATTAGTCAAATAGATCATATATAAGGTGCCTATTTTATATCTAATTATTAATTTTTATAGCAGTTATCAAACCCATGATAGATTTTAATTTCTATTAGTGTTCATTGGGAACTCCGGGACTCCATTACAACTCATGGATGTCAATTACCATGGGTTAAACCTACATTGGAACCGAATCATTATATATTTGTGGATGTTGTGTATGAGCCCATATGAACCATATTGTTTCATTATTGGATTCCTTGAATATAGGATTTGGATATATAATTATATTTATGAACATGTGAAACCTTATATACATCCTCTTTCATGGTCATTTCATTTAATTTCAAAACGAATATAAATTCCTTCGACTCGATTGGAAAATTATTGTTGGATTCTTTAGATGATTCCCATTGGATTTCACTCTTACCCCTTTAGCCAGGATACCAAATATTACTGATTTGGATCATCCCATGAGGTTATGGATTTCGTCATTATAAGCACGATTCCTCTTTATTATTATAATCATTTTCGTATAATTCCATTTTATATCTTATATCCTTTATTGTTACTATCATTAAATGATTACAATTATGGATCTACATAATAGAGATTACTATATAAACAAGAATATAATTTATTTTTGTAATGAATACATTTTTCATAAAACCGTTATGGCTGATGCAGATATTTGGTTATTTACATTTTTATAATTCATCACTTTTACGTATGCATTCCAGCATATTTTTTTGAGTATATATTACTCTGATTGGATGTTATAGATATATTTGGTGGTGGCCTATTTCAAATATTTAACATACAATTAAGGCCGCCATTTTAACCTAATATTATTTCATGTTTGGGGGTTTTTTAAAAATGAATTGTACCACACTAGAAATATCGTACTGATTAATTAATTATAATAGATCTTTGTACTAGATGACTGAGCTAGAGCACGATATCCTAGGGAAATTTCAAATTAATTTTTGATATTTTATATATGTTTTATATCATTGTGGAATGTATCGTTGTTTTTATAATTTTAAGGATACATTCCATGTATCAATTTTTTTTCGATTCAGTTTCAAGTTATAGTGGATTATTATCAGTTGATTCAATTGTGTCATTTTATATTTGTAATTCTTTAGAAATATATCTATTATCATTTCTACCAGATGTTTTCCACTCTATTGAGGATGGAATATTTCCCAATGGGCACAAAATATTCCCACCATCCAAGTCAATATCCTTTTTCATTCAAGGAGATGTATATTGGTTAATAAAGCCAACTAGGATCGGGAAAGTAGTGAGTGAGACATAGTTCAGGATGTCACGAAGTAGAATTAGATGGATGTAATTTGTTGATTTACTATTTATAATCAATATAAATTATATTATTAATTATTTGAATGTATTAATATTCAATTATTAGTAATTCATTGACTATGTTTGGAAAGAAAAATGAGGGCCTAAATAATAATTGTTTTTATTAATTTTTCTATTACAGATGTTAAACATTCACCATAGGGTGATATACATGTCATGTGATTGTTATTATTATTAATATGATTAAGTATTTTATTTCATCATATGAATAATGATACGTGTTCAAGGAGAAATATTTTTTCATCATTATATGAACCTAGATTTAACATTATAGGCCAATTCCATTTTGTATAGTTTCATTTTGTTTATTTCATTTTCTTCTATCTCTTTTTGAAGTTGAGTGAGGCTCTATTATATATATATATATATATATCTGCATGAGCTAATCATCTCATATGATTGTGTGGATTTAAAAATAACTTCATTAGGTGTGTGGAACATCATGGGTTGTAAGTGATAGTTTACTAACCCAAGCTATTTTACATTACAATATACATTATGAGACTGAATGTAGATGGTTTGTAATTGAAACTATATTGACGATAATTTTAGTGATGCAGTGTATGGGTCCTGATTTTCTAGAACTGGAAATCCATTTGAATCAAATATTGATATTATTATATGAGAAAATGAAAGAAAGTGTATAAAAGATTTATTTATAAATTAATTGTTATGGGTAAAACTACTGACTCCTTCATATACTAAACACCTATAATATAGTCATGAAAACATTAAAATACCTATAATTTTATCTGGGTGGTTGCGTAATCATATATTTGTTAGTGATCCCTTCCATTAACATTCTATATCTCCTAGTGTATATTTTTTACTTTAAATTTATTCTTAGGTATGTGGTTATCATTTTTTAACAATGTTACGTTGATTCCCTCATGTCTTTCACCATGTGGATCAAAAAAAATTCTCTAGATGTTATTGGACCTAAGCTTCCAATCCAAAAACACAGTGTTATAATTTAGGAAATTCATTCTATACATGATCATGGAAATAATGCTCAAATTCTTGAGAGTTTCCTACATCTGATGTTGTCCATACAGGGTGCTCCAAGACCTGCACCTATGATGTTTGATATGTCAAGCGATTTCCAAATGAATATTACACCCCCATTATTGGGGATGTAGATTCATAATATACAGATCCATGGAATGAAAAATCTATATCAATATATATTAATTCGAGTAAACCTAAAAAAAGTGTTAATCAAACTACGTATATGTTGTAGGATTCAACCAAGAGTTGGTGGGACGTAATTACCCAATTACATCCCCATCAATACATGATCTAGGATGAATTTAGATCTGAATTACATACCACTTCATTATTTTGACACTGAGGGATGACCATTCATGATTTTTCATGAATATATATTAGGTTGTTATTTTAATAATGGCTTAATATACCCGAATTACTGACATATAATGATTTCCATCTTTTCTACTTGTTGAATAGTTTTACCTATATTAATTCTTTTAGGATATGATTAAGTTTTCCATATAAAATAAAGTTAATTTATTTCAAGTGCCTATACTCTAGGATAAAAAATCATTCTCTTATCACCGATTGAAACCTAAGGAAATGTGATAGACCAAGGTATAGAGGATTAGTGATTATGTATGATAGTATTTTATTTGATAACATAAAATATTTTATAAAGGATTTAATGTAGATACGTAGTTTTTAGAGTAACCATACCAGAAACTCTATTGTGTTCCATTAGTGTGGATGAAAAGAGAATATGAAACCTCATTTTCATAGTGACCCGATGGAGTTTTATTCTTGAAGTCTTTTGAGACATAATTAAGGAATCTACTGGAAAATTACACATATATAAGTAGTGGAATATGATCCTCACTAGCTCTAACTTTTGGGTAGGATGTTTTATACTATATCTTGATAGGATATTTAGTAGCAATGGTTGGACAGGCCAAGGAGAAAGTTGTAACCTTGAAATCCAAACATCAGAGCAGCATTGCTTGAAGAGTAGTCATAATCACGGATGTCGAGATACAGAACAAGGTTGTGTATCTGGGTAGTTTCATTATTTTAATCCAATACCTAATTATCATTGCACATGACCATAAAAAGTATTAGAAACTATTCTCACTTCCCCTACGATTGTTTCTAATTTATTATATTCATGTGCTTCAAACCCCTTCATTTCATTATTTATCATGGAATTTTTTGGGTTTGAAATTCATTATTACAATTTTTTATTCTCCCATGATACAATATTAGGAGTACTATCAAAGGTCATACATCAATATTAGGAATTAACCCTTGAGGTAGGTATTTTCCCTTTATTGTTGAACCTATTTGTTTTTTAGATAAATCGATTCAGTTTTATTACTGTAATAGACTTTAGATTCTAATATCATTCCTTTACATAATATAGTAATTATATTATATAATTTAAATCATTATATATAACTTGTTAAATATAGAAGGGTGAGTGGAATTTATATCACAGAAGAGCAGTCCAAGAGAATAATAAGATAGGTGTAGGGAATGCCCAGATTTTGATTATCTTCAAAGAGATTTACGTTTTACATTAGGAAAAATTCAAACTCATAGTATATGATTTCATGGACAACAGTGTTGAAAATGTTTTCTAGATTTCCACCCATGATACTGTAGGATTATATAATGTAGCCTATTCCTAGAGTATCCCACTTGTCCATTAATCAGTACAAAATGGAACCTACTAAGATCAAGGGCATAAGTGGTAGTTTTATGATTTATATTATAGTTGTTTTAAATATATTAACACATACTATTAGCTTTCAACTATTCATTTCACCATTAATTAGTATGATTACCTTAATTTATTCATGGAATAAATATTTTTAAACCCACTTACAGCCAAGAACAAATTTCCACTTCCTGAAATAGTAGATCACTTTTCCTAGCTCTGAGGATATATGGTGTTTTGCATGATTTAACTAAGATTAGGCTATCATTATATGATACATAGTCCTTCATTAATAACATATATGTCATCTAGTAAATGGTATTCTATTTATGGGTTTCCTATTACATCATTTTATATTATTTAGGAGATAAATATTTTCATTGAATTGATTAATAACATGTTCCACCCCTATATGGCCACATTTTTCATTGTCATTATATATTATATACTAATTTATCCCCACAATCAAACCAATAATTCAAAGAATATTTATATATATATTAGTTTTAATTTTCTATGGATGTATGAGATTTATGTTAACCATGATAATTTTTCCTATTGGGTCAACACAGTTTACTTATTGGGTCATATTATCTCAGTATTAAGAGTATCTTTTGACCCAGAGTGGCTGAGTGTTATGGTTTCCATTGAGAATCCAAATAATGTGTTTGATATTAATATTCCATGGGTCCATCTATATATTAAATTTATTTCATATAGTAAATATCAAAGATTTATTCACCACTTACTTGTCTAATAATGTATGGTGTTGTGTCTCTTTTGAAAGAAGACTGTGAGAAGGACTGTCATAATATGAAAGGGATGATTGTTTCAGAAGCTATAATAGTAATAATAGATCATATAAGAGTCAGTAATGTATTTTATGACTCATTAAATTATGTTATTTGGAATTTTTATCTATGAGGATATGGTCTTCTCATATGGGTCTCGACAGTACATGCATCATAAGAGAAATAACATGACACACAACCTTAAGAGCGCAGTATTTTTCAATGCCATACATTATGGGAGAGAATATATATTGTGTGTTTTTTTGTATTAAGACCTTCAAGTGATGAGATTTCACCCTTATTGAGACGATTAGTCAGAAAAGATATTGTAGGAGTTAGAGGACATGCTTCAACTGTTCATCCTTGAATTTTTTAGTTTTGGGGAGAAGAATATCTATCTCTTCAAGATTTTTAATAACAATATATTTCAAGAGAAACAACAGATAAAAACTTTTGGGGTAATTTATTTTAGGCAATTATGATTACCTTGGATATAGAGAGGGGTAGAGAAGGTATCCCTACTAGGTCCTTATCTCATGCTGGAGACATCAACTAATTTTGAGCTGATCATAAGGCCTATGTCTACTGCTGAATGTAGAGATAAATATTATGATGATCATCATCAATGACCTATAGGGTTTGAGTTCCATTGTAATGATCACCAATGGATATTTACATGTATTTGGAATAAAGGGAAACATAATAATGGTGATATTTTTCCCAATTATCTTGGGATGTTTGATATTATTGAATAATTAGGGCCAATAGAGTATAATTTTCTACTTCCACTGATATATCATTCCTTGAATGATTTCATCCTTGATTAATATTGCCACCATTATCACGCTGAACCATGTAATACATTTGGATATGAAGATGGTGGGTTAGGTGTTGATTCATAATTTGAGAAGAATTCAATATGCATCATATAATTGATAAATAATCCACTCTGTGGCATGTAATTCCATTTTGAGAGGGTGATATGTAACCACAACAATGTAAAAAATGCAGTTAGGGATTATAAGGTTCAAACATATGTTCATTTAACATAGTTATTCTCAGAAAAATATTTTCCGCAGTAGGAAGATGAAATCAATGATGAATTATTTTAGGGGGAGATATCAGATACTTATTTTTATCTCATGTATGTAACATTTATAATATGTCTAATTCATTTTTTGGTACCTAATATTGTCTTAATAATTAGTCAATAATATTCCTGGGATGAATAAGGATTTTATGTAGCTCAGAATCTTTGAAAATGGGAAAAATTTTGTGAACACATTTTATTAAAAATTTTGAGATTTAGGACTCGTTGTTACTATTAACCATGTGAGGTTTGACATTAGGGTGTACAAAGGAGTTCTCTTTTCTCTAACCATGTGATAGGGGCCATATGCCCCTATTAAATGTCTATAGTTTCATGCACATTATTTTCTCATAGTTGGTGCATTGTTTCCAAAACAAGTGGAATATCTATTTGAGTTTCTTTCATATGAATTTTGAGGTCCATAATTTTTGAATGGTTTGTCTAACCATGTAGCTAAACTATGTGTCTCAGATTTATTGGGTGGAATGACTATATATCATGTAATGAATGTTTAAACTCACCCGTAATTCTTTTTTATATTTCCATCACAAGGATATATCCCCTATCCTTCATTGAGAAATATTCAATCCTAAAATGTGACATTCCATATCTCATTTTTTTATTCTATAAAATAAGAAATTATTCTCATTTGATCTCTTTAGGATATCTCTTGCATTTCATCCAATATTCATTTATATTCTCTATTATAATGTAATTGAGGGTTAGGATCATATGAAAAATATTTAACAAATTAATATATTTTATATATCACATAAAATCAATTACATGCTAAAAGAATATACTTGAATATGTGTTTCATACAAAAATATTTTAGGTGGTCAATAAATCACCCCACAAATTTATCCATTTTATAAATTTTATTAGGGTATGTGTTCGGGAAGATTACATCAGCCATGGGTGTCACGACATGTCCCCCGGGGCCCGTGTCGGGACTACCCAAAGCCCACCTTCCCTAGGCTTGGGGCTGGCGATAAGAAACAACAGGATTATTCTCTAATATGGGAAGATGTTTCCTTTATAAACATTAAATGCATACAAACCAAGCACACAGTCGAATACAAGCACAAAGTTTTAGGTATACTAGGCTAGATACCCTAAGGGGGGGGGGGGTTAATCAGGGTATGACAAATTAAAATGACATCCACTTTAGATCTTGTTTTGTTGTTAGACAAAACCCTCTTCTCTCTCCTTCCTGATGCAGAGTATGAAAAAACCTTATAGCATGCATAGGACACAACAATTTTTACTTGGTTCACCCTCACTGGTCTATGTCCAAGGAGAACACACCAGCAGTGTGCTGATGTACCAAGAGCACTAATGTTTGCAATTTCGAAGTAGAATCACTATCCCTCCAGGTTTACAACCACTCACAATTTGAGAACTCACAGCTCTCTCAAATGATGATAGATTCCTGCTTTTTCAGAAGATCGCCTCTTAGTTTACTGACTTGTAGGTATCTTCCTTACCACTAATGAATGAATCATCCAATGTACATATATTCATTATTTTGTTCAATTTTTATCCACTGATGAATACCCCTTTTCCCCCGAACACTCAGAAATTAACTTTGGAAACACCTTCCCAAAGCACCCAACATCGCAAGGCTCCCAATTTCACGAAGATCAAATCAGCCTTTGTAATGCACTTTCCTTTTTACGAATCAATCTTGAGAATAATTCTCGCGAAGCACTATCATGATGCTCAAGTCATTGTAGAGAGACTTCCCTCGCGAAGCTCACTGAGCCAACGCGGAGCTCGCAACTTTCTCGGAGCTATATTAGCAACTGCAAAGTTCTTCTTTCGCGATTCTCACTGCCTTCGCGAACCACCTTCATGAGCCAAGATCAAATATTTTTTGTTGAAAAATCTATAATTCCCCCGAAGGGGTCGAGGTTTAATTATAGGTAGTTCCACTGACCCAGGATCCCTCTGTGTGATGTCAGTGACATGTCATCACTAATCGTGATGCTCCGAAAATTCTACGAAAATTTTGTCAATATCACGAAGCAGCATAAAAATTGATTGATAATGAAGCTCATCGTAATCGCGGAGCATCCCATCAATTACTTAGTGCATTCGTCACAAAGATCCACTCGCAATTCCCTTCACTACCACAATTCTCTTCAATGCTGCAGTTCACAAAGATCATCTTTGTTGTGAAGCGTCAATGTCAAAATTCATCTGGTCTTTGTGAAATTCAATCCATGAGCCTATCGTTTCGAAACTCATTCCTTTTCCATATATTGATGATATCTTCACGATAATCCTAATTTTACGATGCTCACCAAACTCCAAATTTTGGACCCCAAAAATTTGTCAAACAATGGAAAACAACACCACCTTGTATCTGTTCTTTTATACCGTCTCTAGATAGTCCATCTATTTTTCATGGTTCTTTCTCAACATGGATGTTTGTCAACAATTATGGAACTTGACAATTCACCATGGAAACCTGATTTGTCAAGAAACACAATAAAACGAAAAAAATGAGGCAATGTTACCTTGATGGGGGTTTTCCCAACAGAATGTAAACTATATAGTAAACATGGTGTGTACATAAAGTAATGGGGCCAGACTACAAGACCAACTAGAAGGTACAAGAAAAACTAGAAAGTACAAGTAAAACTATGTACAACACCTATGAACACCCTCCAATGATCCTACCTGAATGGTAGGTACAACTATCAAATGATTTTATCTGTGGATCACCTCGTTAAAGGTCATTCTCTAAGCAGTCTCAAGCCTAGGTACCATTGTCCATAGTCAGCATTGTCTATCGTCTGCACAGGTTACAACATGGTGTGGGCATAGCCTGTGCAAGGGTTGGAATAACAATACTCAGTAGGGACCCCAAGAACCCCTAAGGTCTCAAAAATCCACAAAGGATAAACAATAAAACATAGAAACAACATTCAACCCTACATAGGTATATACCCATACATATACCAATGTTATTAGAATATACCCACCACACACAAGAGGGAAGAATAACACATTGATAATACCACAAAGGTATAGTACCACACAGGTATCACCATGAAGATAAAGTACCCCACATATATACCAAAAATATATAAGACTCTGCTCAAACCAAAAATAAAACTCAATGAAAGATGATTATGATGTTGACCCATACATGATCGCTATGAAAGCTGATATCCATCCACCTGATTGTCTAGGGATAATAACATGTAACATCTGTAGTCCAAACGTTGAACACCTTGGATACTGGAGAACTCCTCCTCTATTGAGTACAATGCTCCTTCCATGTCACACATTGTCGCTTACCACTAACCTTGGACGGTTAAGGTATTCCTCCAATCGAGCACTATAGGTCTGTAGTGTCACACAGAGACGCTCCCCCACATGGCCTGGTGATTTATTATTCCTTTCAAGTACTATGGGTATACAAAATCACATAGAGGCACTCCCAACTATGGGTTTTCCATGTCACACAGAGGCTCTACCAACTAGGCCTGTCAAGTCACTTCGATAAATAAATTCAATCATATATAAATAATTCCCCTACCTTAATTTTCCAATGGAGGTTTCACGGAGAATAAGACGAAGTCGTTTAATGTTGACAATGACATTCGTCACCCCCACAAGAAGCTCCTAGGTCATTTCCTCATTCTTTGATTCTAGATGACATTCCACATTAGAGGATATCCATTTCTGGAAAAAGATCTTTCCAACTCTGCAATGATCTCCCATATTTTTTCAATCCTCATTTCCCGAAAGAAACGATTTTCCAAATTATACAAGCATAAAAAATAATTTAACAAAATTTTGTACATTAATTAAATTAATTTGGAACATTTAATTTGGAGAAATCCATGATTTTAATGTCGATTCATTATTTAAATTTTTTTTAATCCTAATAATTAAGGTTGAATTTGGTAATACATTTTGTGTAATTGGGAATTTAATGCCCGGCATTAAATTCTTGTCCACACTCGTCTTCTCCCCACATTCATGTTTCAAATGTGAGTTTTAAATTTGAAAAATAAAATAAAGCTTGTTAATTTTATTTTCTCCCATGAAAAGCCTAAAAACTAATTTCCACCCTTGACCTACTACAGTCAAGGTGGAGGTCTCCATATGTAAATATTGGAACTGTGAGTTAAACGGTGCCATCAGATTTCAATTCTGACCACCGGTTCAAAGGATACAAAAACCAACTCCGATGTTTACTGAATGTACCCAATGAAAAGTTCCGAAATTCATTTCGGGCACACCGGGTCTCGGAATCACGTGTCGTCAATTTTCATGGGCTCGTAATATTTCCTTCTAATTAAAAAAAACTACATGGAAAATAATACGGATCTTTAAAATCTCCCCACATCAGCGCTTTTCGTCTCGGAAAGCCAGAACACAAACTAGGGGAACATGTGTTGGTACTGAGCATGAATCTGAACCTCCCACTTCCATGTGCTCTCTTAGAGGTTCCAGTGCTTCCAAATAACATGAACAAGAGGTATAGTCTTCCCATGAAGGAACCTCTCATATTGATCTTCAATATCCATTGAAACCTCCGAAAATTTCGCCCCATCATCAATATCCAACTTACCCCAGTCAATGATGTGAAAAATATAATGTATATATCTCCTCAGTAGGGATACATGAAATCTTTTATGCACCTAGTGAAACTGAAGTGGAAGAGCTAAGTGGTATGCCACCTAGGTAAATATGCTGAGGACAAGAAAGAGTTTGACGAACCTAAGAAATAACTTTCCCCCCTGGCCAAACCTCTGCAAACTTGTCATGGTGAGACGTGTAGAAAGACATGGTCAACATCCTCGAGCTCATGAGGTATTTGTCTCCTATTAGCATAGGACTTATGCATGCTCTGTGCTGTTTTCATATTCTCCTAGATGATATGAACCTTCTCCATGGTATCTTGTGTAAGGCCCCAGCCTTAAACCTTACTTAATCTTGAGTTACTTCATGATTACACATTAAGGATCTTTTCAGGTTTAGAGTTTTAGATAATTTGATCATAAAACATGCATTACATCCCACATTTAAACAAAGTGGTTACAATAAAAGATAGTATTCATTTTTCCCATCAACAGAAACATATTTAAAATAAAACATGGATTCTTTCTTGACACTTCCTTGATACTATCATCACATCATGTACCTTTCCCTTGACCTGTGAAAATAATTTCAAAAACTTTGGACGAGCATAAAAAGCTCAGTAAGGGATATAAAAATATGAAAAGGAAACATGATTACATGTATACATAAGAATCAATAAAATCATACTTTACTCATAAAAAATAATCATTTTAACATACCTCATCAAATCATGAATAAATCATAGAAATCATAACAAATAAAGGTAACTTGAGGCATTCATAACATTCTAACGTAGGGAGTAACCCTCTTGGTTATGTTTGGAATACCCATCACAGTATATTCGGTAAATCTCTTTGGAGAAACCTCAACGTTTAACCCCATCGCGTTACCCAATGCATTAGAGAGCTATATCAGGCTCACACGCCCTTAGTTTATCACGGAACCACCCGTCTTCGTAACAATGCCCAAGAACCATAACATAATCATACCACATAATACATGAATAAAGGAAACATAACATTTCCACATTTCAATCACAAGATATCAATACAACACATTGATATAAAAGACATTATGAAATCCATTTTCAACACCAAAATAAAAGAAAAGTAAAACATGGTATTTATTTTTGTTTTAAAAAAACTCTATTCCTTGTAGAAGAAGTCGAAACTCAAATAATGGTCACGGCGGCGGAGAAGTTGTTATCGCCGCATACGTACAAAAAAACATTCCCTTTTTTCATTTATTAAACTCTTCATATAAAAAATATTCCTTTTGAATAAACATAAAATTCAAAGGGGTTTATACACCGTATAAAAGAAGGTTGTGTATAAAACAAAATATGCCTCAATGAAAGGAGATTGAGACGAAGTCCCATACCTCGGGTCCGACGTGACTCGATCGTTCATTAACCTCCTGAATAATAAACACGAGTTAATTTGTATTTTCTTAAGAACCTTTTTCAAGTTCATTATTCCTTTTATATCACTTATTACCATGTCATGAACACTATGTAATTATTTAAATTAATAACGGTCGTTTTAACGATCATTGGTACTTGAGTAAAAAAACTCTTTATAATTACAAGTTGTTCATGCATCCATTATATCCGGAGTTATACTCATGATGTAGATATCATATATATCATTTATATCCTTTATATACATGCACTTATATTATTATATAATGTTTAGAGGTAAGAAATGAAATGCACTGGTCATGGAGACGGTAAGCCGTACGTACACATGAACGCTACTTTCATTTCTATTTCATATTTTATGGAATGGAATCATAATGACAAAAAGGTATATTATAATTCCAGTATAATATCATATATAATATCACTAATTACATCATTTATACGTCCCACATATGGAATTAACGAATCAAATCATTTTGAGGGGGCGGTAGTCTGCACTTCCTAAAATGAAGATATCGCGTTTACCCAAAATGGAAACCATAAAGGTATGCCATAAATGAAAAATACAGAATCTTAAGTAAAAAATAAACATATTATATATCATAAATAAATATATTTACATCTTAACGGCCACATTTAAAGGAGTTAAAAGAATACTGAACAATCATCGTTTCGTGAGGCAGAAATTCGCCATCCACGGAAACAGTATGTTCTTTAACCATTAGATGTAGGTGTGTGTAAGTGTAGCTAGAATCCTTCTTATAAAAACATCCTAGTATATGGAAGATACCGGTGTTGTTAATTAAGAAATGAATAAAAGGATTTTAGGGGGTTGGAGAAGCAAAATAAAACATAAGAACTCAAGAGAAGACACTACCTTTAAATCGGGTAACTCTTTTTGATTTGAGCTCAAATGCTTCCTTGGTAAGACATCTTCCCAATGTGAGGCTTCTAAGAGTTAGATAGGGATGTGGAGAGACAAAATGGGAAGGGGTTTTCCAAGCCAATGGATTTGGATGTGTGGTTAAGGTTGTAGAGGCGGGGGCCTTTTATAAGGGGAGAGGAAGGGCACTCTTGGAAAGTTAAGAAAAAATACTTTGTTATAAAATGATTTTTGGATAAAAAAGGTCCCAAAATTATAAATTTCGAGGATAAAGTGATAAGGCTTATAAATACACCCATCCCATAGGTTTTTGACAAGTTTAGGTCTTATATTTTATATTATATTTTCATTTTATATAAATCATTAATTAATTAGGTAATCGCTACATCATCATGATGTCATAAATAATTTAATTGAGTTAATGACTAAAAATTATAAAAAAAATATCATGATGTAGTAAATATGTTTAGATTCATAATGAATATTTATAGTCAAAAATAAGACTTTTATAACCCCATTTAAAAATTTTATTAGTAAAACAACTCATGTTTGTGACATTTTTACTTTAACATTAAATAAAACGATATTAATGTCATTTTCCTTCCAAAGTGGCTCCATGGGGTCCCCAAGTTGACCCATGGATTGTCTTGGTCGGCCATGACAAATCCAATAAGGGTAGGTAATGTGTCAATTTCATTTCATTTTATTAAAACATTATTTTTACCTTAAATTACACTAATTACCTCTAATCGCGATTAAAAACATAAAAGTTACTATTCACCAAAAAATTATTTTAATCCCATTGAACCACAATTTACTTTTTAATGAAAACCATGTATGTCGGATTTTTGAAATTCAAAACACAGAAGTGGTAATGATTCATTTAAACGAAAAATCAGTTTTTTATGTACCACTTAGTGGTTTCACTATTCATAAAAAATTGATGTTTTTCAGAAAAATACCTAAAATTCACCCAAAGCTATATTTAATATTCCGAATTCAAAAATGATGGCTATTTTACAAAATTCAAAGCATATACCTTACATTAATTAATTTAATAATTAATTCCCGCTATCAGAGAAAATAGCGTGTTTTTATGTAACAATAAGTATCAAAAGATTGACACTAGTTTAAGTCCAATTTCAATTTGAAATTAATTTCAATGACCACCATTGGATTAAATGGTAAAAATATATTATAATTTCACATTAAAACAAATTAAAAAGATAATATAATCATATAAAAATATTTGACTAAAAAGAGGTTTTGAATTAAAATACAACATTTTTCACTATTCTTTAAAAAAAGAACATTATCAGAAAAAATAGCAGAAATTTATACAAAGTAAATTTCAATGTCCCAGTCATAAATAATAAGTATATTTTGACAAATATAGCATATAAAATTGTCAAAATATAGATTTAAAAATGGTTTTCCATCAAAAGGAAGTAAAACAATCTTTTAAAAATATTAGTGTATTTCTTGCTTAAGATTGGATTTATTCTCATTTTAGGACTCTAAAACACTATCTAATTCATAAATAGACATAGATAAAAATATCTATTATTCATTAAATACTTGGGATGTTACATACTTCCCTCCTTTCGAACATTTCATCTCTGCAATTTATTTACTTATCGAATAAGTGGGTGTATTTATCCCTCATTGCATTTTCAGATTCCCATGTTGCCTCTTCAATCATGTGGTTTTCCCACAAAACCATTACCTGATGAATCAACTTATTCTGTAACACTTTCTCCCTATGGTCAAGAATTTGGATGGGTTGTTCCTCATAATATAGGTTCTCTTCCAACTGAACTACCACTGGACCCAAAACATGAGATGGATCTAGCATGTACTTCCTTAACATTGAAACATGAAAAACATTGTGTACCTAAGATAAAATCGTAGTTAAAGCCACTCGGTAGGCAACTAATCCAAATCCCTTCAAATTTTCATATGTTCCAATGAGCCTTGGACTCAGCTTTCCATTCATACGAAATAGAATCACAATTTTCCATGTTGAGACTTTGAGAAAAACATGATCAGCTACCTCAAAAGAGAGATCCTTCCTCCTGTTGTCCACATAACTCTTCTGCCTGCTCTGAGCTGTTCTCATGTGTTTCTGTATCAGCTGAACTTTTTCTTCCAACTCTTCTACCAATTCTGGTCCCATGAGTTTCCTTTCACTAACTTCATCCAAGAAAGCTGGAGTTCGAAACAGCTTCCCATATAACTCCTCAAATGGTGCCATCTGTATACTGGAATGAAAACGGTTATTATATAAAAACTCAACCAAAGAAAGATGTTGGTCCCAACTTCCCTGATATTCCATCGAACAAGCATGTAGCATGTCCTCCAATGTCTGAATCGTTCTTTCTGACTTCCCATATGATTGTGGATGAAAAGATGTACTGAAATTTAATTCAGTACCCAACGACTTATGAAGGCCTTTCCAAAAGATAGAAGTGAACCTGAGATCACAATCAGATACTATGGAGAGAGGAACTCCATGTAACCTGAGTATCAATTTAAGATACAAACGGGATAGTTGATCTAGGGAAAAAGTATCTCGTATAGCAAGGAAATGAGAAGATTTAGTCAAGCAATCAACAATTACCCAGATTGCATTATTACCTCGAGATGTCTTCGGCAATCCCACAATGAAGTCTATGGATAAATTTTCTCATTTCTACTCTGGCACTTGTAATGGCCGAAGCATCCCATTTGGTAACTGCCTCTCCGCTTTAACATGCTGACAAGTCAACCACTTTATAGTAAAATTAACAATATCTCTTTTTATTCCATCCCACTAGTAATACTCCCGCAGATCTCTGAACATCTTTGTACTGCCAGGATGAACTGAAAACGGAGAAATATGAGCTTCGCATAACAAATCTCGCTTCAAATATGAATCACAAGGCACACACAATCTCTTCCCAAATCTCAAAACACAATCATTATCAATGTTGAATTAAGGTAACATACCCTTCTGAACTAGCTCTACCTTTTTCTGCAACTAACTGTCTTGCTTCTATGCTTGCTTGATTCTGTCTGATAGAGAAGATTTCACTGATACCTGAAACAAAATAGAAGGACACCCTGCACCAAAAAATTATATGCCAAATTTCATCAAATCCTTAATCAATGGATCATGTTCCAAACCCAACATTGTTAATGATGCATTACATTTTTGACTCAAATCATCAGCCACTTTATTTGCTTTTCCCGGATGGTAATGTATTGTAAAATCATAATCCTTGATTAATTATAGCCATCTCCTCTGTCTCATGTTCAATTCTTTCTGAGTGAATATATTCTTTAAACTTTTGTGATCGGTATATATTTCACACTTTACTTCATACAAATGATGCCTTCAGATTTTTAAAGCAAAAATAACAGCAGCTAATTACAAATCATGTGTAGGGTAATTTACCTCATGAGTTTTCAACTGTCGTGAAGCATAAGCAATTACCTTATCATTCTGCATTAGGACACAACCAATTCCTTTCAATGAAGTATAACTGTAGATAACAAAAACCACATTCCTAGTAGGTAGTGCCAAAACTGGAGCATTCACAAACATTCTTTTCAATTCCTAAAAACAATCATCACATTATTTTGTCCAGATAAACTTAACACCCATCTGAGTTAGCTAAGTCATTGGACTAGATAACCATGAAAAAATTCTAAAAAACCTTCGGTAATATCCTGCCAAACCAAGGAAACTACGAAACTCAATTACATTTGTGGGTCTTTTCCATTCTTCAACAACCTTTGTTTTTGTAGGATCAACACTTATCCCATATTTAGAGACAATTTGACCATGGAAAGAAATTTTTTTCAACAAAAACTCACAGTTTCTGAATTTCCCATATAATTTATTTTCTTTTAAGGTTTAATAAATAACCCGTAAATGTCTTTCATGCTCATCTTTACTTTTAGAAAACACCAAAATATCATCAATGAAAACCACCACAAACTTATCCAAGAACTCATGGAAAATTCAATTCATTAAGTCCATGAATACAGCAGGTGCATTGGTTAACCCAAAAGGTATTACTAAAAATTAATAATGGACATATCTTGTAAGGAATGCAGTGTTTAGAATATCTGCTTCCTTTACCTTCAACTGATGGTACCCCGATCTTAGGTCAATCTTTGAAAAATATTGAGCTCCCTAGAGCTGATCAAACAAATCATCGATATGAGGCAAAGGTTATTTGTTCTTAATAGTGATGTTATTCAAGTCTCTATAATCAATGAAAATTCTCATAGAACCATCTTTCTTTTTAACAAATAAAGTAGGAGCACCCCATGGTGATGTGCTAGGTCGAATGAAACCTTTCTCTAATAAATCATTTAATTGCTCCTTTAACTCTAAATGTTCAATTTGAGCCATTCAATAAGGGGGTTTTAAAATTGTCTTAGCATCAGGAACTAAGTCAACAGTAAATTCAACTTCCCAATGTGGTATTATTCCTGGCAACTCATCAGGAAAAACATCTGGATACTCATTTACCACTGGCACATCATTAATCTGAACAGTTCCCTTTTATTCAATGATATGTGCAAGGTAACATTCATTTCCATCTTTTACAAGTTTCTCGGCCTCTTGATATGTTATCAACAGTAAGGGTTCATTCTTGTACACAAACAGAAAGTCTTTCTGAAAATAAAAGTATTTAGCTCTACAGTCAATCTTAGCATGGTAAATAGAGAGCCAATCCATACGCATGATAACATCAAACTCTAATAGAGATAAAAAATAATAATTTTCACAAGTAGGTTCCTTCCAAGGATAAGGATAGGAAGATTCTTATAAATTCTTTTTTCCTCAACATTTCCCCCAGGTGTTTTTACCACAAGTTCAGGATTCATTTCTTGAGATGGTATTCCCATTTTACTAGAAAAGTTTTCAGAGATGAAATAATGTGTAAACCCCGAATCAAACAACACACTGGCATAATCTGAAAAAACCAAAAATGTACCTCATACAACTTCATTTGATGGCCCGACATCTGCTGAAGTAGTTGAAAAGGATTTCACCACCCCTTTCTGCTTATAGTCTAACTGCTTCCCATAACTCGAGCTCTTTTTCAGACACTCGTTTTCATAATGACCCATCTCACTGCACTTAAAACATTTCACTAACTATAAATAAAATTTGGTCTTACTATCACCCTGATCTTTTTCAGTACAATATCGAGCCTTATGTCCCATCTTACCACATCGGTAGCACTTTCCAGAATTCAGAAGACATTCCCCAGCATTCCTTTTCCCACATTTATCAGAAACATGAAACTTATTTTTCTTACCGTCAGACCTTTTTGAATAATTCATTCCTTTCTCCTGCCACCTCGTTCTCTTCTTCTGCTGGTTGTTATAGAACACTTGATCATCATTAAACTCCATTTCCACCTTCTCAGCACATCGAACAAGCTTTTAATAACTTTGGAACTCATGAGAAGCCAATGCCCTTCGATATGTTTTCTTTAATCCTGAGTAAAAATGATTGATTTTAATATTAAGGACTCGGATAAAATTTGGAGCATACCTTGCCAATTGAGTGAACCTTTCTTAAGAAGAAGCTACTGAGTCTTCTTCTTGCCTCAATTCCATGAATTGTTTTTCCATCCTATGTCAAACAGCCTTAGGAAAATACTTCTCAGGAAACATACCATTGAATTCAACTCAGTCGAGAGCATCAATTTCATCAGCGTCTCTGATATTTTTAACCATCGACCACCACTGATCTGCATCACCCTCCAAACGGTAAATAGAAAGACTAACATTTTGATTGTCTAAACAACCCATGACATCGAAAATCTTCTCCAGTGCTTTAATCGACCCTTCATCTAGCACAGGGTCAGCTGATCCTCTGAATTATGGGGGATGTTTCCTCATGAAATGTTCCACCACCGACATGTTCCTCTACGGTTGATCTAGCTGATCTCGTGCATAGATACCGCCACCATTTATCGCTTGAGTCAACTATGCCATTACTGCAACAAACTGTTCAGTTCCAATTCCGACCATCTCAGGATGCTAATTCGGAAGGTTATTTACTTTTGTATGCATTCCTAGCACTGCTTCCCTGTTTCCTCTGCGGAAAATCATTCTGAACAAACATGTCTTATATGAAGCAACATGGTGATCTTCGAATTCTATTTCTTTTAAATTAGACCAAAAAAATATTTTTGGATAATCATTTAATAGAATTATAACTCCTAAAGTTATCTAAACCGACCTCTGATACCAACTATAAGGCCCCAGCCTTAAACCTTACTTAATATGGAGTTACTTCAAAATTACACAATGATAATCTTTTCATGTTTAGAGTTTTAGAGAATTAGATCATAAAACATGCATTACATCCCACATTTAAACAAAGTGGTTACAATAGAAGATAGTATTAATTTTTTCCCATCAACAGAAACATATTTAAAATAAAACATGGATTCTTTCTTGACACTTCCTTGATACTATCATCACATCATGTACGTTTCCCTTGACCTGTGAAAATCATTTCAAAAACATGGGATGAGCATAAGACGATTAGTTAGGGATATAAATATATGTAAAGGAAACATGAGTCCATGTATACATAAAAATCAATGAAATCATACTTTACTCATAAAACATAAGCACTTTAACAGACCTCATCAAATCATGAATAAATCATATAAATCATTAGATATAAAGGTTACTTGAGGCATTCATAACATTCTTACATAGGGAGTAACCCTCTTGGTAACATTTGAAATACCCATCGCAGTATATTCCATAAATATCTTCAAAGAAACCTCAACGTTTAACCCCTTCACGTTACCCAACGCATTGATGAGCTATATCAGGATCACCCGCCCTTAGTTTATCATGGAACCACCCGTCTTCATAATAATGCCCATGAACCATAACATAATCGTACCACATAATACATGCATAAAGGAAACATAACATTTCCACATTTCAATCACAAGATATCAATACAACACATTGATATAAAAAACATTATGAAAACCATTTGCAATACCAATATAATAGGAGAGTAAAACATGGTATTTATTTTTTCTTTTAAAAAATTGTATGGCTTGTAGAGGAAGCCGAAACTCAAATAATGGTCACAGCGGCGGAGAAGTCGTTGTTGTCGCATCAGTAGGAAAAAAATTTCCCTTTTTTCATTTAGTAAATGCTTCATATAAAAAATATTCCTTTTGAATAAACATAAAATTCAAATGTGTTTATACACCGTATAAAAGAAGGTTGTGTATAAAACAAAATATGCCTCAATGAATGGAGATTGAGACGAAGTCCCATACCTTGGGTCTGACGTGACTCGATCATTCATTAACCTCCTGAATAATAAACATGAGTAAATTTCTACTTGATTAAGAACCCTTTTCATGTTCATTATTCCTTTTATATCATTTATTACCATGTCATGAACACTATGTTATTATTTAAGTTAATAACGGTCGTTTTAAAGATCATTGGTACTTGAGTCAAAAAAACTCTTTATGATTACAAGTAGTTCATGTATACATTATATACATAGTTATACTCATGATTTAGATATCATATATATCATATATATCCAGTATATATATGCATTTATAATATTAGATAACATTTAGAGTTAAAAAATGAAATGCACCGTTCATGGAGACGGTAAGCCGTACGTATGCATGAACGCTAGTTTCATTTCTATTTCATATTTTATGGAATGGAATCATAATGATATAATGGTATATTATAATTCCAATATAATATCATATATAATATCATTAATTACATCCTTTATACGTCACACATATGGCATTAACGAATCAAATCACTTTGAGGGGGTGGTAGTCCGCACTTTCTAAAATGAAGATATCACATTTAACCATAATAGAAACCATAAAGGTATTCCATAAATGAAAAATACAGATGCATAAGTAAAACATAAAAATATTATATATCATATATAAATATAGTTACATCTTAATGAACACCTTTAAAGGTATTAAAAAAATATTGAACAGTTATCGTTTCGTGAGGCAGAAATTCGACATCCACGGAAACAGTATGTTCTTTAACCATTAAGTGTCAGTGTCTGTATGTGTAGCTCTAATACTTCTTATAAAAACATACTAGTATATGGAATATACTGGTGTTGTTACAAAATAAATGAAAAAAATAGTTTATGTGGTTGGAAAAGAAAAATAAAACATAAGAACACCAGAGAAGACACCACCTTTAAATCAGGTAACTCTTTTGATTTGAGCTCAAAGGATTCCTTGGGAAGACTTATGCCCAATGTGAGGATTCTAAGAGTTAGAGTGGGATGTGGAGAGACAAAATCGGTAGGGGTTGGCCGAGCCAAAGGCTTTGAATGTGTGGGTAAGGTGGTAGAGGTGGGGGCCTTTTATAAGGGGAGAGGAGGGGCACTCTTGGAATGTTAAGAGAAGATATTTTGTTATAAAATTATTTTTTGGTAAAAAAGGTCCCACAATTATAAATTTAAAATATAAGGAGATAAGGGATCAAAATCCACCCATCCAATAGGTTTTTGACAAGTTTAGGTCTTAGATTTTACTTTATATATTTATTTTATTTAAATCATTAAATAATTTGGTAATCGCTGCATCATCATGGTGTCATAAATAATTTAATTTATATAATGTCTAAAAATTATAAAAAAATTATCATGATGTTGTAAATATTTCTATCTTTATAATGACTATTTTTAGTCAAATATATGACTTGTATAACCCCATTTAAATTTTTTTAGTCAAACAACTCATGTTTGTGACATTTTTACTTTAACATTAAATAAATAGATATTAATGTCGTTTTACTTCCAATGTGGCTCCATGGGGTCCCCAGGTTGACCCATTGATTTTCATTGTCGGTCATGACACATAAAATAAGGGTAGGACATGTCCCAAGTTCATTTAATTTTATTAAAACATTATTTTTACCTTAAATTACACTTATTACCTCTAATCGTGATTAAAAACATAAAAGTTACTATTCAGAAAAAAATTATTTTATTCCCATTGAACCACATTTTACTTCTTAATGAAATCCATGTATGTCGTATTTTTTAAATTCAAAACACAGAAGTGGTAATGTTTTATTTAAACAAAAAATCTGTTTTTTACGTACCACTTAGTGGTTTCACTATTCATCAAAAATTGAAGTTTTTCAGAAAAATACCAAAACTTCACCCTATGATATATTTGATATTCCTAATTCAAAAATGATGTCTATTTTACCAAATTCAAATCATATATGTCACATTGATTAATTTAATAATTAATTCCTGCTGTCAGAGAAAATAACAAGTTTTTATAAAATAATAAGTATCAAAAGATTGACAATAGTTTAAGTCCAATTTCAAAGTGAAATTAATTCAATGAGAACCATTGGATTAAATTGTAAAAATATATTCTAATTTCTCTTTAAAACCAATTAAAAAGATAATATAATCATATAAACAAATTAGATTAAAAATAGATTTTGAATTAAAATACAACATTTTTCACTATTCATTAAAAAAGAACATTATCAGAAAAATACCAGAAATTTATCCAAAGTAAATTTCAATGTCCCAATCATAAAGAATAAGTTTATTTTGACAAATATATCTTATAAAATTTTCAATAGATATATTTAATAATGGTTTTCCATCAAAAGGAAATAAAATAATTTTTTTTATAAATAATAGTGTATTCCATGCTTATGATTGGATTTATTCTCATTTTAATCCTCTAAAACACTATCTAATTCATAAAAAGAAATAGATAAAAATATCTATTATTCATTATTAATTTAGATATTACATCTTGTACCATCTATAGCCCCAGGACTGCTGACTACCCTGGGTTAGTCCAGCATAGTGGTTATCTGCAAGGACGCACGTACAACGCCTCGAATGGTTCCATACAGATTGTGGAGTGATAGCCATTTTTTATAATAACTCCACCAAAGGCAAGGGATCTTCCCAACTACGGCCAAAATCAAGGACACAAGCATGTAGCATTCCTCGAGGGACTGAATAGTCTGCTCTGTCTAACCATCCATCTTAGGATGGAAGAAGGTGCAGAACCAAAGATGTGTCCTGAACGTATCCTAAAACCGCTTCCTTATCAATGAATTGAAATGTTCATCATGATTAGAGAAAATCGTAGATGACATTCCATGATGTTGTACAATCTTCTGTATGTAAAGGCTTCCCAAGCTCTCTATTGATCCCTACATTCTGATAGATAGGAAGTCGGATGACTAGGTGAGTCGATCAATGATCACCAACATAGAATCATGAATACTATTTGTGTGTGGATGTCATGTCATGATTCCCAAGTAAATTCCATCCACTTCCACTCTAGCACCTCTAGAGGCCAAACAAAGCCTACTAGAACCTGATGCTCTACCTTCACTTGCTGAAAAGTGAGGCACTAAGAGACAAACTCTGCTACATCTTTCATAATTCCCTACCACCCGTGCTGATGCCAAAGGTCCTGGTACATCTTCGACACTCTTGGATATAACTCTTGAGGGGATGTATGGAACTCCCTCAACACATCCTACCATAGCACCATTGGTACCATAGTACACCTTTTTAATAGGATGATGTGCTCCCCATCTTTAGAAAATCCATCTGGTGCCAGTCCTATGGATATCCGAGCATGTTGAGCCTTGTAGTCAGCATCCCAAAGATGTTCCCCCCTAACTTGCTGAAGGAGTGGGGGAGTAACTGTGAGAGGCCGAAGATATGCTGATCCATCTGGATCCACATAGGTTATCTGCAATGATGCGAGCTGCTTTGTCACCTCACTCAACACCTATATACCAGGTCTCATACTGAGTGCATATGCTACTATGTTTTCTTTCCTTGGAGTATAGACTATATCAAATTTATAATCCTGGTGAAACTCAAGCAAACACCACCGTCTCATGTTCAGGTCCTTCTGAGAGAAGATATACCTGAGACTCATGTGATCAGAGTAGGCTATAAAACATTCTCCAATCAAGTAATGTCACCACATCTTCTTGTCGAAGACCACTGCTGCTAGATCTAGGTCATGGTTAGTGTAGTTCTGCTCATGTTTTCTGAGCTTTCGAGAACCATACACGATCACTACTCACTCATTCTTCAGGACGCATCCACGACCAGTCCTAAATTTTTCGCAGTATACTACGTACGCAACGCCGTCCTCTGGTAGCCTCAATATGGGGGCACTCGTCAGTCACTGCCTCCGCTCATGGAAACTCCATTGGCATCTCTCTGACCACATGAAGGGCTTCTCGTTCTTCGTCAAAACTGATAAGGGTTCCGCAACACTGGAAAAGATAGTAAAAAATAATCAGAAGTAACCAGAAGAACCCGAAAGACTCTGCACCTCTGTCACACTCTTGGGTGGCTCCCAAGAAGGCACAACCTCAATCTTCACTGGATGCACCACATATCTCGCCTTTGAGATAATGTGTCCCAGAAAGTAGACCTCTTATATCCATAACTGGCACTTTGAGAGCTTACCATAATGATAGATCTCTCCAAGTGTGTCTCGAGATATCTACAGATGGTAGTCCTGATCCTCATCCATCACTGAGTATACCATGATGTTGTTGACGAATACTACCACAAAGTGATCGAGGTATTGCATGATGATGTTGTTCGTGTGTCCTATGAAGACTACTGGGGAGTTGGTCATGTCGAATTCCATATCCAAGAACTCATAGTTGCCATACCAACATATGAAGGATGTCTTCTAAACATCCTCATCTCATTCCCTGAGCTGGAGATAACATGATCTGAGGTATATCTTCTAAAACCATCGTGTTCCCATTAACTGATCAAGGATGCAATCAATACTCGGTAGTGTGTACATGTTGTTTATGGTCACTTGGTTCATGCGTCGATAGCCCAAATATAGTTTCAAAATCACATTCGCCTTCTTGGCGATCTAAATCAGGGATTCCCAAGGAGAAACACTGGACCTAAGGAACCCCTTGCTCTAAAAGTCCACCAGCTATACTCGCAACTCTCGATTCTATGGGGGAGCCATCCTATATGCTGGTGTAGATATTGGTTCTACCCTAGGGTGCATGTCGATGTAAAATTTCACCACTCTATGAGTAAATAAACCCAAAATATCATCAGGAAAAACATCAACGTACTGGTCCACCACTACAGGATATATTGGATTCTCAGCATTAACCGCTATGATGGTAAGGTTAGCCAACTAATGTGTGACTGACTACACCATCCTTCAGGTAAGTCAATCATGCACTGAAAAGGTTCCCATATCACTGGTGAAGGAAAACCTGGTCCCATCAGTGCGGACACACCAAACTTTACGCCAAATATAATCAATCTGAGCATGGAATGTGGATAACCAGTCCATAAACAATTTGACGTCGTCAGGCCTCGATGTCGGTACTAGAAAATCCTAGCCAACGCTCTTGTATCCTGGAGTAAGCTCACACACTGGCACCGGTGCATAATCATCGGATCTTCTCCTGTAAGAGTCTCTAGCCAAAGGGATCAATCGAACAGCTCTACCATGGTCTTTGAGCTCCAAACTAGAGTTGTGGATATAAATGAGTGACTGTAAACAATGTCTATAAGTACTATATCTAGGGTGGAGTAGACACCGATCATACCTCATATCATCTCCGGAACTCCAGGTTCATAGGCTTCAGCTGCCGGGAGCTAAACTCGTCCTTGTGCACAACCTCCCTATTGTACGGGTGGACCTTTTTTTGGTGGTGGTGGTAGAACCTCAAATCACCACCCACCACCTATCGTACGACCTACTCCTCTCCCACATCCACCTCCTTCATTCAGAGCTCCTCGATCGAATCTTCACCTCTTCCTAGTCAGTCCATCGACCGTCTACCGGTCATCTGTAAGGAGGGTCAGGTAGTGGCAAGCCATGTGAACCTGCTAGCCGCCTGTGTAACACTACAAGATCCACTCATATCCAGCTCTGCCTCGAGATTCCCACACCATTGAACCTATATATTTGGGTCATCCACCTGTACATATGGTTCTCTTGGACCTCTATGTCATTTTTCTGATGTGAGCTCTTGATGACTCTGATATGTTTCTTCTGGTGGTGGGTCTCACTGTTGGTGACTGCTCAATAGGGAAACTCTCAACTAAGAGTGCATTCTCTTACACCCCCGCCTATATCGGGATACAAAGAGGAACCATTGAATCTCTAATCTCTCGTCTGAGCCCCTGCTCGAATGCTCGGGCCCTGATGAAAGGGTCTCGCACTACATCAGTGGAGTTTTAGAGAGGTCAGTGAACCTCGATAAGCACTAAGCCACAGTCATGTTCCCTACTATAAGTGGAGAATATCCTAAATGTGAACTTAGCGTAGGGTCACTGGGATGAAATATGACCCGAAAAGGCTATCAATGTCTTCCCTAGATGAGAGTCACCTCATCATGATCATGGAGCATCAAGCTCAACCATCTACTAGCTACTGGCTAAAGAAGACCGGTAGTACGGATCACTATGAGATCAGTTGGAGTCCCTACCAGTCGAAAAACTCTAAACATGAAATCTAGATAGTCCTCAAGTACCTGTGGATCTGACTCAGCCTCAAACCATGTTGGCCTCTGGTGCTAGAACTCATGCAATGTGATCATGTGACATTCACACTCTACTATTGAGGCCAGTGGAATTGGCTTCCCAATAGGTAGTGGTGCTGGAGGTACACCACCCGATCATACAACGATCTTAAGTGGGACCCACACCGAAGTATCATTTCTTTGTGGGATGTCATTACATACTCTAACTTGAATCCTATATGGATATCTGTTTGGAGGCATACTGAAAAGAAACAGGTGCACCAATGTCGTTAATTTTATACATGGTGAGCTGACTCAATTGGATCACAAAGAAAACATTTCAAAATCACATACAGAATTAGTTTTTTCTTGAACTGTGTCGGAAATCAGAAGTTAGGGTCTAGGTTTATGGATTCATCGACCGCCACACCAACACTAGACTCCCCTAATAGAAATCCTCACTCTTAACACTTAACACCATTGCTTCACAGAAATGATCAGAGTCCTAGTTCTTCGGAAGAACTGAACTCCTCTAATACAAATTTATCACGACCCATCCCTCGGGGCCCGTGCTGTGACCACCCCAAGCCCGCCTTCTATTGGCCTGGGGATAGAGACATCCACAGGATGGAATATTACATAAAATGGGAAGGTGATGACTTTTTAAACTATAAACTCACACAAGCCAAGCACAGAGGAAAATACAAGTACAATGTAAACTATATAATAAACTGGATGTGTACTTAATGTAATGGGTCCAGACTATAATCCAACTTGAATGTACATGGAAACCAGAATGTACATGTAAAACAGAGTACAGCTCCTATGAACACCTGCAATCAATCATAACTGACGAGTAGATATAGCTATCGAATGATCGTCTATGTGGATCACCATATCAATGGTCCACCTATGAGTAATCTCTAGTATAGGTACCCTCATCCTTAGTCTATGTTGCATGTCGTCTATACTAGACATAACATGGTGTTGTCATATCCCATGCAACAGTGAGTATAACAATACTCAGTAGGGACCCCAAGACCCCCGAAGTACTCAAAAATCCTCAAAGTATAAACCAAAAAACATCAAAACAATATTCAACCTTACTTAGGTATATTCCCATACATATACCTAGGTTATCAGAATATACCAACATCATGCTGGAGGGATGAATACCTCATATGTAAGACCACGATGGTAGTGTACCACACATTTATCACCGTGAAGATAATGTACCACACTGGTACACCATGAATATATAAGACTCATCTCAAACTAGGTTACCATCTCTATGAAATAGAATTATGGTACTGACCACATAAGATCGATATGAATGTTGACAGCCAGGCATATGATTCTCTTGGGATAATAACAAGTATCATCCCTAGTCACAATGTCGAAAAACATAGCTGTTGGAGAAAACCTCATCGATGGAGTAAAGTGGGATTTCCGCATCACACAGAGGTGCTTCCCACTAACCATGGACTACTAAGGTACTCCTCCTATGACATACCATGTGTTTTCACTATCACCCAAAGGTGCTCCCCACCATGGGTCTGCCTCATCACAAAGAGGTGCTCCCCCTTATGGCCTACTAAGGTACTCCTACTGTCAACTACCATGGGTCCACCTTGTCACACAAAGGCTCTCGCAATCATGGGGTTTCCATATCACATATATTCACTCCCCACTAGGCCTTTCTAGTCACTCTGAGTCTAAATGGCCAGTAGTCGTCAAGTCTCAGCCAGTTTCAAGGTTCCGTACATTGCCCGCTATGGAGAACCTCTCCCCAAGCCATCGGTCATAGATCAGCTACCCTGAATTTCCACGAATAACGATCCCAAATTTTTTTCACATCATAAGGGACCCAATTAAATGGACCATGCATCAATCCATCGCCTGATCTGTGAGATATTGGCATTTCCACTCGGACGGACCAGTTGGATTCGGGGTGTGATCCAACTCCCCTGTACTCAAACCATATCCAAAACTCTAGTGGAGTATATGGAAAGGACCATATTCATACAAGGATTCTAGTTCCATAGGAAGTACTTCAAATGGACGCCCAGTTATCATGTTATGGCCAAAAAGGCGAAACTGGGTCTAGTTTGGCCCGAGTCTGGTCCGACCGAGTCGGACCACCCCCGCCTGACCCGGCTTGGGCAGACCTGATCTAGTTCAGGTTGCCCATAATGATTCAGGTCCGCTTCGATTGGACTGGGATATGATGGGCCAAGACCACAGGGCCGTGGTCCGGCCCGACCCGTGATGGGAGTGGCATAGCTCGGCCTGCTAGGTGTGGCCTGACCTGCACTGGGCGCGGCCCGGTACACAACATGCTAGATGAGGATTGCTGCAACGGCCTGGTGGTGCTGTTCACCTGAGCTGGTGCTGAAGGCGGAGCATCCCCATTCCATTCAGAATGGTAGCAGACATCCCCTTTTGGCATTTCCAAGTCACCACAGGACCCGAGCAGATCCCACTTAACCGCAATGGAAAGCATGTGTTCCGGCTGGTCATCCACCCTGTGGTGTGGTCAGACGCTGCTACTTCAGCATAGCTGGCACAACTAGTAACACTTCGGCCTCTGCCACTTCTTAGTGTTTGCAGCCTCCTTCTCTTTCAGGGGTACGGACGCGCACCACCAATCCTCCATGCGGTCAGCCGAATGTCGGCCGCCACCCTACCCTGTCGGGGCCAAGAGGCCGCAACCTCCTCCTCTTCTAGCAGCGCGGACACGTTCCACCCATCCTTCCTTGTGGCCATCCGGTGTTGGCCGCCGCCTTCTTCCGCGATCTAATTTGGCTTTGTTCCATGCTCAAAAAATAAAATGATCGCATATGAATGATCCTTGGGTCAAGGGTTCTGCGTCCATATGCCTCTCTCAACAAAATATTGTGTTTCTACTGTCATTTACTATTTGGCGTTGAAGAATGCACAAAGAATGCATGGAGAATCAAAATATAAGAGGCCAAGTATATGCATCGGACGATGGCCTTGTTAGTTTGGCCATCGTCCTTGGGAAACCATAATATGAAGAATCAATAAATAAATGAAACCATATATAAAATAATCCCCCACCTCTATTATATGATGGAGGAGGCACGAGGAGGAAGATGAAGTCGTTGAAGATTGACATCGATGATCATCACCCCCAGAGGACACTCCAAGTTCGGTTCCTCATTCTTTGATTCAAGAAGTCATTCATCATTGGAGGATATCCATTGTTGGAGAAAGATCTTTCCAAATCTCCAAAGTTCTCCCCTCTTTTACCAGTCCACTTTTCCCGCTAGAGGTAAGGTGCCAAATTATATAATCTTAAACAATAATTAAATTAATTTTTTTACATTAATTAAATTATGTTGTCACATTTAATTTGGATAAAGGCAAGAGTTTAAAATTGATTAAATTATTCTGAATTAATGAATCCTATTAATTATGGTAGAATGCGGGTACACATTTTGTGTAACTGGGCATTTAAGGCACATCATTTAATGCTCGACCACCCTCGTGTGGTTCCCAAGTTCATGTTTCAAATGGGAGTTTTAAATTAAAAATAAAATAAATCCTATTTATTTTATTTTTTACCATGAAAGGTCCGAAAACTAATTTCCACCATCGACCTACTGTGGTCAATATGGAGGTCTCCTTAATCGAATATCAGCGTTGTGAGTCCAACAGTTCCCTCAGATTCTGATTCTAAGTAATGGTTCAAATGTTAAAAAGGCCTGCTCACATGTTTACTGAACATACCTGAGAAAAATGTTTAGAAATTCATTCTTGGCCCACCATGCCTCATAATTATTCTCCGTCATTTTTTGCGGACTCTTAATATTCCCATATAATTTAAAAAAATATATTGGAAAAAATCTGGGCCTTTACAATGGGAAACTATTTTAATGTCACTTGAATATAGTTTTATAATTATATTATGATATCCCCTTTATATATTCTACACATCATTATAGGTTACTTCCTCAATATCGACCACCCCGTGTAGGGTGTTTCCATTAATTTATATTTATTATCTTATTAAGAATATATGTCCCACCATTCTTGTGTTCTTATAAATGAACTTTAAAAAGGTGATTGTTTAATTAAACCTATGATTTTTTAATGGATATTACAAATGAATATATTATTTTACCCTTTAGTGGTAATTTTTCATGATAATTTATGATTAATTTAATTGTTTATTTAATGTATACTACCTATATGACTCAACATTATTGAATTTCTCTAAATAGATTGGTTGAATATCCATAGTAACCCATTCCATGTATAATGGAAATTAGTGTTTCGAACATAATGAATTTCTTATAACATATAAAAATTAATGGATATTTTTTTGTACCTTCGGCTTAGTCACATGTATGAAAGGTAATTGAAATTAGAATATTACACACTAAGAGGCATGAATATTACATGGTATAATTAATTAAAATAAATAAGTATATGGTTTATATTTCTTATGGTCATATTCATTAATATATGAGTGTTCAAACATGATCTATCCTTGGAATTATGAGGGAATTCCATGAGCACTTATTAAGGCTATTCTGATTCAGGGATTCTTATTTCAATTGGTGATACCCACCTTATACCCCAACCTTTGAATATTTTGTGGATGACCAATATGACTTGGTAGAATACCACCCTAATCATTGTAGTATATTTTCAAAACACACCTTTTATGATAAATGTTTTCTATGGAAATATGGTGCCTTAAATAAACCCTTTGGACGAGTCATTTGTTATCTCGTTTTACATTGAATGGATTCCATATACTCGATGTGAATCATTATTTTTGAATTCTGTAGGCTATGCCCATTGGATAACACTCTGATCCCATTATCTGTGCTATGTTATATTACTTGGTTGGATTGACCCTTTTGGATAGAGATGCCTTTATGTTTACCATTTATCCAATTTAATATTATTATTATTACATGATTCCTTGTAATATATTGTGCTCTTTACTATTTTTTTTCATGGAATGATGTAATTTCTTGTTATATCTTAATAAACATACCATATAAACAATAAAATAATTTAAAAATGTATATATTACATGTTCAAACACAATTTTAGGTTTAAGTAGATACTTTGGAATTTACATTATAGTACTAATTTCTTTTTATACATGTATACTTCCAAACTATTTAAATTTAAATTACCCAGATTTTATGTTTAAGAATTCAATGGTTAAACCCTATTATGATTTATCTCACACCCTATCCAACCAACCATTAGTATCTGGGAAGAATACATGTATGCATGTGTTGGAAAAGTAAATAATAGTTCCATGGACACATAATATTTCATTCATTCAATGGATGAATCTTGATAGAATTTGGAAGATTTGGAGCTCATTATTCATGATTTTTTATGGAATGTTTTCTTCTTATTCTTATAGAATAATTTTCTTTCTTGCTTGATTCCATGTTATCATGTTTTATATAGACATGACATATACCATAATATTTTTGTAAGTGATTCAACATTTTGTAATAGTTGATTTTTATAATTTCCCTCTACTATGCCATTTTTTTACTCAAATTACTCACTATAATTGACATTCATCTATTCTATCATATATGTTACACTCTGTTATTGATGGAGTAGTCACCCCCAATGAAACACCCGAGGAGATCAATTATTGTCATTGATCTCTAGTATTTAGGTACATGTTTTTATTTCCATGTTGAAAACTGGCCAGATGTCACCTATGAGTGGAACTTAATTTCGAGACATTAAAACACAACCCCGAGCATGAAGATGTTGTAAATTAATTTTGTTTCATGATAAAATATATTCTAGGTGAGTTTTTTTAGTTTATATGAGCCACAAAACATCACATATATCTTTACACATCATGAATGGATTCATGGAAATAAATAATTGGAAAATTAACTTTATAATTATGATATTATGATTTCATATATTTATTGAAATGGTACAAATGTTGATAATTCACTGATATAGAAATATTATATATAAGCCATTAATGTACCAATATAGAATGAGAATTTATGTCCCTCATTTTATATAATCATTTTGAGTTTAAAGGGAGCAGTTATCATCCTTTAATAACATCCATAACAATTTCCTCAACACTCATGTATGTGAAAAGAAAAGTACATTTTCTAATCCTAAGGGTTTGGTCCTATGGGAATTTATATTAGTTAATGACCCACTCATAAGTAGTTTTATTGTTGGAGAAGATATATTTCATATACATATAAATATCTCAATGCTTAGGGATATGTGAGAGGAGACTGTCCAAGAATATCATGCATCATACTATCCAGTGATTTTATGTATCGCAATGATGTATCATGATATGTTTCACATGCATTGGAGGCAAGGAATGAAACATCAGATAGCAAGTTTTATCAATTAGTGTTACATTTAATATATGATTACATTGGATCACCAGTAGAAAATTATATTGTTACAACTATTACTTTTCATTGAATTGAATTGGTATGATATCATAATGCATTAATTTATTTATTTGAGAGGTAACATTGAGGATGTGTTGTTGTTTGGGTGTTAACAGATCCACTAATATAGGAATCCCAATTCCTTTATATTTATAAGAATTTTTTATTTTAAATGTTTGATGTACTATATATATATGATATCAAATGATGTATAGTGTTCGTCATAATAGAGTTTGACATTAGGAAACTCATTACACGTTGATATTCATGAAAATTTAATAGAGGATTGGTTATATATGTTTTTCAGAGCACAATTATTCATGCTATGATAGATAGCTAGTAGAAAAAAAATATAAAGTTTTCAGAGGAGTTGATCCAAGTATTAATCCTTTATTTATAAATTTCCTACTGGATTCATATCCCTCTCATTGAGTGGTACTCTAGTAACACCATTCATGAAACAGTTCATATAGATCCACATGATATATTATATGGAAGGGAATATCGATCACCCATGTGATTGTTAGAGGTAGGAGAATTAATGATATTAGGTCCTCATCTCCGGATGGAGTCCATGAAGAAGGTGAAGTTAATCAGCATGTGTAATATATTTACTCAATGAAGACATAAATCATGTGACAATGTTCATTTATAGATGCTACAGTCCGAAGTACGAGATCATGGTTTCTTATATGTATCACCAAAACAATATCATTTATAGACACAAAGGAAATTGAATTTGTCTAATATTTTTTAGGAAATTTGTGATCTTTGATAGAGTATCACTAATAGTATATCTCACAATATTTCCATAGAAGAACAATTATAAGAATTATTTATTCCAAATTCAATAGCATCATAGTTACCATGTTTACCTATATCATTATTTTGACCATGATGATGTCAAATTGGTTATTGATTATGCTTTTGATGAGTATCCCACACACATCATGGTTCATAGAATAAATTACCTCTCAGAATTTCATTCCCTTTAATGAAGGATCCATTGATGAAAATCAACATATAAGACATAAAATGGGATTGGGAGAATTATTTGGATGATAAATATCTATAATTATTCATAGATGATATTTACCACCCATGTAAAGTAAACTCGAGAATCAGTTTCGTTAAAAGACGATGACTGTAAAAACATTGTTTTTTTGTATGTTGTAATGAGACTATTTTTTTCAAATTAATTACATGGTTTGAACTAATATTTTTTCCTAGTATTGATATCGATGACATGAGTCTATAAAAGACTATTTATTGTCTTGAGACCCCAACCAGTGGAAGAAACTCAATGGAAACAAAAAAAGTAAAAATCATGTAGCCCATGTCTCATTGTTTGATAAAACTGCATGAGGATTATCAATGAAAAACATATGTCTATATAGTATTCCCAAAAAATGAGATCCACGAATCACACATATACATGTGATGTAGACCACTTCATAGAAGGGTTTTTCAAATTATTTAAACAGTTTTTCAAACCACATGGTCATCCTATGTTAAGGGTCATTTGAGGATTTTCATGGTGCACATTTGTTGCGTGGTTTTAAAAACCATTCTGGAGAATCATGTGAACCATTTTTAAAAATATTAAAGCCTAATTTTTCCTTAATACATTAAAATCCCTCACCCACATTTTTTTATCAATTTCCTGACAACATGAGCCCTCTACTCCTATCATGAGAGCTCTATAATGTTCAAAACATGTGTTCATTAATAACTATTCCATATAGACATTGAATTAGATTCTATTTTTATTATTTGATAAACAATTTTATTATCTCTAATCATTTCCCTCATTCAATCATTCATATACCAATCACTAAAAATATTTTGATGCAATATGACTCTCATTATTATCATGGTGTTTGTTGGTTTTTGTATTTTCTTCTAATTTAAGCGAAATAAAGTCCAATATCCAATGTTTCATCTTCTATATACAATATGGTAGATGGATTATAACTCATAACATAATCTCTCTGTATATACTAATTTTTTAAATTGTTTTTTTTTCAATTCTAACCATATTTTTCTAAAAAAATATACACTTCTTAAATTCAATAGACTAAATTTCATGTTATGGCCATTGTGGGAAATTTTGATGCTATTGGATATTGATACATCAATGTGGTCAACCCATATTGGTATCATTATATATTTATTAATCTGTGATCTTCATTGATATTATTTGGGAAGCTACTGGGTGTACTACAATTGGCCTTATTTTGTTAATTGTTTATTCATGATTAAATGATGTATTAAATGATTATATGGAAAGTATAAGTTTAGACACCACAAGGATTTGTCCCTTGTAATTGAGTTGATATTAGTTTTAGGTCTTCAAATCCCCAATCCATGTTTGATGAAACCTAATTTAATGAACATATTATATGAAGAAATGGAATGAGTATTACATGTCCTCTAATTAAATAAATGATAAAAAAGAAAATGATTATATGATTCATACTACATATTAGTATTTTTATCATTATATAAATTGTTATAATTTATCTATCCTCGGATTCTAGAGGGAATCTTGAGAATGCTGAAGATACCATTCGATTTCATCATGAAAATATCTATTGGAGACCTCGACTACAGAACAAGTTCCTTTTCACTTTATGTGAATTTATCAGTGTTGTATTAATGAATCACTTGAAACATTTACATAATATTGAATGATATGGACAAACTAAATGGATTCAACAGTAGTTATAATAGTAATAGTAACAATGGATTCCCAATATTGGTCCAATTCATTATTAGAATGGGATAACTATGGATAAGATCATAAAAATAAGTTGCAATTGTTAAAATCATAATTAATTTGGTGTATCTATTGGATTACACTGATACCATTTTTTCCAGGCTTCAGGAGTTACCACTATGAGTTGGCTTAATATCTACGGTCTAGGATTCCTCAGATACATCTTATATCATTTGTTGTTGTTATTTAATATTACTATAATTCAGAAACCATCACTTCTTCCATTAATATATACTAAATAAAAAATTAATTAATTATGTGATTTCATTTTCTTACATTAGCATTGGTGGATTATTAAGGTAATGAATTTTTATATAATACAATTTTATTTCAATATATATATTCTTGGTGTAAATTTTATATTCCTAGAATTGACATGTCTGTATTTCATTGGTGGTCCCATAATGTGATTTGTCTCACAAACTATATATGATGTTGTTAGTACTATAGAAAATTATATGAGAACATGTGTCGAAAAGGGGAATTATATTTATTTGGAATCATGACATTTATTATTTTAGGATGGGTGCGTGATGGATGATGACCGATAAATATCTCATTATAAAATATTTGGCTCTTGAGTTGACTATTTATTCAATATATATTTATACTTAATAATGCTGCCTTATTTTTTTATTTATTATTCTATATACTATTTTCATTAATCCATTTTCATCATTATTCTCCACTCTGAAAGGAGTGTGTAGTCACCCAATAGACACGACCTAGACCCTCACAAAAATAAGATATCCTCTAAGAAATGAGGAAGCATTCTTGAGCCCATGTGGAAAACGTAGATCTGTTTCTCTAGAGTGAACCAAGTCTAGGATGCCAGATTGTGACCTGTTTTGACTTTTCAATGGAATGTTTTTGGTGAACATTTCATGTGATAAAATATTATTTAATTTTTATTTTGATAAATTTTTTATGTTTTAATGATAGTAAATATGTTATATCACATGATATACACTCATGATCAATATTTTATATTCGAATTTATTTCATTTTATTGATTGAAATTCATCATTGATACATTACTTATGAGGAAATATTTTATTTAAATTCATTTTATGTCTCTAATGTTATGGTTCCTTCATTAATGTTTGTTTTATACAACTATGGGAGTGTAACATAGTTAAATAGATGCCAATTGAATTTAGAAAATATTTTGAATGAATGTATTTGACATTAGAATTCAACGTGTTATAAATAAATTGATTAACATAAAAGTAGTATTAGATGAGGGAATGAAGCCAGTGTCATTGTTTTCATTTAATAATAAAAAAGGTAGTTTCAAAATTTTAAAAATATATATTTAATAAAATTTTCATATATTTATGTATTGAATCCATAAATTCTAGTAGTATTTTGAAACTAGAAATTGGTATACTTCATTATGAAATAAATTTAATAGACTCTTAAATTCGACGTGCTTGGTTTTATAACTATCTTCTATATATTTCATCATCCATGATTAATTAGGATATGATTTTTTTAATGGTACAAAATTGGTAATTTTGATTGAAGTAAGAATAATTGGTTTATATAGAAGATATCTGTTGATATAGATTAAGATATGTTTTTATCTAGTATATTTATTGTAAAACTCAACCAGTTTAATTTTTTATTTTTCCTATAATTAATTTTTTGAAATTGAATATTTTATTAATCATTATAAGTTGTCTATATTTTTCTTACTTATTTATATAATTTTTCTTATTTGATATTACCATGACTATAAATATATTAATAGTAAATGTTGAAATATTTTTTTACGATCATCTAAACATTAGTATAATTATTAGGTAAAAATAATTCCATGTGATGTTGGAATAGGGAATACCCTTTGAGCCTAGTGGAATACTGGGATGTGTGCTGTTTCAGACTATTTCTAGGGATGGTTTGTAAAGAAGGGTATCATTCCTCGGATTCATGAATATGGGATTGGGTTCTTAATCAACTATATTTTCATTTAGGGAGTATCAGTGTATAAATTATAACGGGGACCTTGATAAATAAGAAGTAAAGGTGATGGGAGTTTATCATGGAATTTCTAAATCCCTGAATCAAGTATCTAGGGGTTATTGTGTATTTTATTTTTAATTGATAATATTTTGGGGAATTTTGTGTGGAATGATGTGGTTTTAACCCATTTATATTACAGAAGTGATATTTTTTGTATATCATTGTTATATATTTAAATATTAATGTGATATTGTGCTTCGCAACATCATCTCGAGGTCAATACAATCATATAGTTCCTGTGAACATGTGTTTTATAAACTCCATATATCCCACATGGATATTGGTTAATTCTTTCTAACACATGCTTACAAACCAAGATAAATCTATTTTCGTCACATGGGGCGTTTTTTCTCATTTTGATTAAAAAAATCACAATATGGGAATTTCAATAATCTGTATTTGATAAAAAAATTCATTAGTTATATTATATTTTTATATCATATATTTGTAGATATAGTATTTATAGGTCATTGTCTATATTTGGGTTAATGGATTTGTATATTTATTAATGTAGAGTTTCCTTAGTGAAATGATTTCAATTTTATTAAAATGTGTTTCTTGGAGAATATAATAACACATGTTATTAAATTTATTTTGTATTATTCATTCTATTTTAATATGCTATATTTAAACTATCTTAAAAGGGTAATGGTTTCAAAAATTATGTTAGTGGAAATGGAACTAATTAATATAGATATTTATATATTTATTAAAGAATGTTTACATGGTATCATTATTTTTTAAAGTGGACTGATGATTATATTTCTATGGTCATGCTTTTTCTCAATGAGTGTATTTTTTTATATTAGAAAATTAATTGGAGAATTTTTATCAAAATACCGTGGTTAATGTTTATAAGTATAGAAATATATAATTTATTATGCAATATTGTTGGTTTTTTTCTCATAACTCATATTTATGTATATGAAAAATATTTCATAATAGTATTTTTGAGTGATAAAATTAATATATTCATTAATTCAACTAATTATTGTATAACTCCTATAAGAAATGAGGTAGAATGTTGAATGGTAGTATTAATGGGTGATCCTGTTGTGAAATTCTCTCATTTTAAAAGATGATTTTATTTGTTCTACAATATAATAAAACATCAACAATGTTACTAGAAAAAAAATAATTTCGGATAACACTTAACTCTATCTTAATAGATTAGTGGTAATCATAACTGTATTAAACATAGTGTCTTCAGAAGTATTACGTAGGATAGATAGGAAAAAAGATTTCTTAAATTTCTATAGAATTATACTTTCATCATGGGTTATAGTTATTGATCGATTTTCTATTGGATTATAGAGATTTTAGTGAGAGTAGATTGTGTCTTTTCTACAATGTGATGGTATAACATGGTCATTTTTTTAATTTGGAATATCATATTGGGTTTATTGATATTTCATGAAATTTGAAAGATATAGTGAGTTTATGATACAATAGTAGAGTGAGTAGTCTTGAAAAAAAATTAGATAATTTCTATGTGTTTGGAATCTTTCATATAGAGCATTTTTTAATGTTGCCTCGGACTAACATTTCATAAAGGGTCGTATTCACCATAAATTACAATTTTTATGTTTCATTTAGGTTTAAAATACATAAAATGGTCATTGAGGAGTATAATCATGTATAATAATACATATCTACGTAACCAGTTATGGTTTACTCTATATTAATATTTTATTAGAAAGGAGGTATGATGGTATGTTTCGGAAAATTATTTAGATGGTATCGAATTAGATGTGCATGTTTGTCCACTTATGTCGACAAAAACTGTTAAGTTATTCCATTATGTGGATCATAGGATCTATAAACCTGGATGTATTAATGATATTTAAACATGAAACTGTTGTGTATGTTGTGGTATTCTCTAATAGCATTTGAAGAAGATATATTTTTTGATCTATTTGTCGAATGTGTATATTTATGGAATTTGTTTTTCAATATTGATTAGTTTGAGGTTTGGAATATTAATTTTATATTTTTGGGACATCATTGTGATATTATATTATGGATAACGATGAATGTAATTATTTTTGGTTTATCCCATTTATTATGTATTTATATATTGATATATTTGGTTTTTTTCATATTTGTGATGAGTATTTAGGTTTTTAGATAACAATATATCATGTAAAATTCTCACTATTTCAATTGTGTAGATAGGGTTGTATTTAAATAGATTATAATATCCACTATCTATACTATAGATAATAATATTATCGATCTACCATGATGTGGGAGTCCACATTTTAAACCCTGGATAACTTTTTTTATTTTCTACCAATAGTTTAGATGTAAATAATTATTTTAGCATGTAGGGTTTCTTTATTTTTTTTCTATGTCGAACTTGCTTATGAGATAAGGATATAAAAATTTAATAATATAACCCATTTCCCACATATTGGACCATTATATAAGAGTTGTAAATGGTGGAAACACAATGATTTCCTCTATTCTACCCAGGGATCTGGGATTATGTATTGAATATCTTTATTAGTGCAGACATCAATTTTTTTACACACAAGGTTTTATAATTTCATTAATTTTAGATGATTGAACTAAATGGATGTTCTTTTTGATTTTTTCACATAAATTTGTTTATTATTAGTACTATTAATGACCATTCGTCCTCTTCCTTAGAGAATTCTAGAGATGATTTTTATTTTCATCTAATTTCCTTCCAGTTAATATTTTGAAAAATAATTTCACAAGGTTGGATGAATTATTTCATCCATATGATAAAATATTAATTATTAATTACATTCTATTTTATTATAGTTTATCGGGATTTCTATTAATCATTGTGCCTCAAAATTACTATATTTAGATTTCATCAGGTAATATATTGTTATTCCACATGGTTTGGAGTTTTCATATTACAACCAAGAGATGTATGATTTAATCTGATAATGGAGTTTTGGTTGGCCTTTTTATCGTTGAAAAATAATATAGAAAATATAAATTAATCATGTGGCATAGTTTGTGTGTATGGTTTTCCTATATAGATTTTGATCGAAAACACTTATCCATACATACATACAACAGACATCTCTAATATTTTAGATATTTTTTATATTATAAAATTATTCCTAATAATTGAAGGATATTTTTGATGCCCCATAACCACACTCCTAGACATGGTCCTCATAATCTCATTCATTACATATATATTCATACTCCATCTGTACATTCTTATGCATATTCATCCATACATACAAAACCAAGAAATATTTTTGAATCACTTACATGTAATGAAATTTTACTTGTTTAGAGCCATTGAGAATTATTCAAAAATATAAACCGATAAATTCCATATAATTTTTATAAAATAGAATCTTTTCCCACTAGAAATGAAATATAAATATTCATGATAAGTTAGAAATGTCACAAATTTATTATTTACAACATGTTATCTTGGTAAACATAACACATGCACTAGTAAAATGATAAAACATTATTGTTTGATCTCAAATGCTCAGTAAGGGATGCATATTACATAAGAAATCATGTAATTGAAATAGAATATATAATATAGTCATAATAAGTATGAAAAATGAAATTGTAATCAATTTGAAAGTAATATCATGCCATAATTAATATTTATTAAACCATATATATCTATAACATTATTATGATACTAGTTGAGTCCATATTTTCAGATATGAAATACTTTTTAAAGGCCTTATTTCAAGGAACATTACATGTATTCAAGGCCAACATTAATAAATCCAGTTAAATTGTGTACGCATACACCAGATACCCACATGTGTTTTGTCTCATGAGACATGATCATGTATTTATGTTCTATATAATGATTGGAATGCCAAAGAAAACATGATTACGACCATTTCATACCATGTGTGATAAAATTTCTAAACAAATAATTATTAACATTTCCAATTATCATCCACTTTGGAATAAAAATATATATATTTCCAATTATTTGTCTCATTCACGTAAAAAGGATGACATGATCATAATCAAGATAAAATAAGTATTTGGTTGGTAAAACAATACATTTTCAACATGAAAATGATTAATGATAAAGGAATAAAAACATGTGACAATTATTATGTATCACCATGTTAATAAAATTATTTATGTTTGAGTCACAAAAAATATAAATTAGGTTAGATCAGTTGAACGTGAAATAAAAATATTAAAAATATATTTCATGATATGATATTTAAAATAGATGTTATATTAAAAAAAAATTAATTTGTATATAAATATATCACATGTCTCATGGAATGGTAATTGAGTCTAAATCACATATATCGTTTCATGAATTAAATTAATAAAAATTAACCTCATGTATTGATGTAGGTCCATATTTAAAAACTAATTGGTGAACTTATCCATATCATTTTTCATTCATGATCTTTTTGGTTAGTAATTCTCTACTAAAACACTATTTGATCTTCAACGTCGGGTGATTAGAGTCTTAGTTGTCAATAATAGTATAAGAATTAATATTTATATGATTCTTAATATTAATATGCTTATAAAAACTATACAATAAATTAAAATTTTAATAATTATTTATAATTATATAAGAAATTTCAAAATCCATTCATGATCATTTTATTCATTATCATTGGTGTTAAAATTTTTATTAAGCATGAATTATTATATCTTAATAATAAAACGATGTTTCATTATTAATTATGAAAATGTTATAATAATATATTTATATACAAAAAAATTGATTATCTACCCATTTATTTCATACTATACAAGTAATTATCTTCTCATTGTAATTCATGATACTAATTTTTTTATCTTTCATTTATGTGTGCATATAGATCAAAACATGAACGTACTGTAATTTAATGAAAAATATGGTGTGGTTTTGTTATAAAATAATTATACTAGAAGTTTAATGATAATCTAAAATTTTATTTTTAGGATATATAATAATTATAATAGATAATCGTATTATTATATAATTACAGAAACTATTCCAAATTTTAATAAATGATAATCCTCTATGAATGATTATTTTAAATAGTTTAATTACCAATTACAGTTTTCTTATAAAATCATTGAAATATCCGATAATATTTAATTAAAACAAATTAATGATATAAAAAATATATTATCTATTTTTTAATACAAGATTTATATTCAACCATGTAATGTTGGGTAGTAAAATGAAAAAAAAAATACGTTGATTTGAATGTAGTCTACCCAACATAGGAATGAAATTTTAATTTTTTTAATGAATTGGGAACATGAATATGTAACTATATTTCCTTTTATATAGTAACATTATATTAAATAAATGTCATTGTTATCAATATAGTAGTTTATTTAGAATAAATTTAAATTAATAATAGTTTGTTGATTTGTCATGTAGTTGATAGTTCTATAGTTGGGGATTTTAATATTTAATAAAATAGTCATTTAAAACGAAGTAATTTTTTTAATAATGATGATAATAAAAATTTTAATGTAATAAAGAGTTTTATGAGGATAAAAATTTATGATTTTGATAAAAATATAATTTTAGGTCTCTGTCAATGTGTTGAACATATTACACTTTTACATTAAATTGAAATGGTAACATTGGGAGTAAAATTTGAATTTTTATTAAATTAATAATAAGAACCATGTTTCAAAGGAAACAAATTAGAAGACATAGGATTTAAAAATTGTTATGGGTCGATAAACAAATCACCCACTCATTTTTTTCTAATGCATGGATATTTAATGGATTATTGTTGTTAAATTTATGTTCTTAACCTAATGTATTTTTTCTTAGGTAATTCATTTCAAACATTTATATATAACATTAATCAAAATGATTTAGATTCAAAATTCATACAAAAGAATTCATCTAATTTACAATCTGAAAATATAATTAACAAATATAATTTTTAATTATTGAAATGTAAATTATTAACCAAACACACTAAATAACAAAAAAATAGTTTTTAAAGAAATAAGTTCATAATGATTGAATTTTTTATATAATATAAAATTATCTTGGATAATAATTTTAATGAGATAAATTAAATAATTTTATAAAAAATAATTTGTTAGACTTGAATTCTAATAAATGTTATGAAAGTCCTATAAAAATCATTTGATTAAATGAAAATACTAAAAAAATTAATATTAATTAAGAATTCCAATTAATTGTCAAATTTATATCCATAGGTTATTAAGTTAATAGAATATTTTAAGATAATTGAGGTTATCCACCACATTTAATTTTTTTTATTTAAATGTTTTTTTAAAATTCATTTTTTAATATGATGATAAGTTTTGAAATATTTCATATCTTGTGAAATAATTTTTTTTAAATAGAATGTTAAAATATATTAAAAAGAAGTTAATAGTATGATAAATTTGATATTAATGATTTCAATAATGATGGATATATTAATAATTTCAAATTCTTTATTTTATAAATTCCTGTGTTCTATAAAATCATAAAATGAGATATAAAATTGTTTTCAATAAAAATTTTCATATTAAAATTAAATTTATTATTATTATTATTACATACCATTTAATAAAAAATTTAGCATTGAAATTTTTTTCATATCAAACATTATTCATCAATAGTCATATAGTTTCATGAAAAATAATTATATTTCACAAAAATGTTTTTTTAACGTTATTTTATAACCAATAAATCAACATATTTGTAATTTTAGGTGGTATAATTATATTTGAATAAAAATAAATCTAGCCATTATTTCCATTATATTAAATCACATAAATATATTACTATATCATTATCCCACTAATTCAACATAGAGGATTTATTAGTCATAATTAAACATTTATATATTATTTTTATATATCAGAGTTTTTGTTTATGTTTATGATTTAGGAAGTAAATGATATAAAAAACTAACACACTTAATGTAATTTTTATAATAAAATTACATGTTGTCACATTTTACCCAAAAAACATCATTAAATTTGAATAATAATATTTTTGTAATTTTAATAGGGAAATAAAAATTTTGATTACACCACTAGATGATCATATATTTTTTATGATGTGTAATGGGATTATTCTCTTTGATATGTTGTCTTAAGAACATAATAATGATATATAATAAATTCTTAATTTAAAATTGATATTTATTAAGTGATATGATAGAGTTTCTTATGAAATACATTCCCCAAATAAGATCAAGAAATCAAAAATCTAAAAAATCGATTAACATTCACAAAATTTCAGGAATAAATTATAAATTATATAGATTATAATACAATAAATCTTACATTATTAAATGATTTAAACCTATATTTTTTCTCAACAATAAGAATATATTAATTACTATTTTATCCAAATATTATTTTTGAGTTCATCTATATTATTACAAAAAATATAACGATTAATTGATGTCAAATGTTTTGGATATTTATACCATTTAGTACATGTTTCCATACCATTATTGTGGATCAAAAAAAATAACCCATATATTTGTCACAAAATCCTCAAAACATTTATAAAATAATATATATATATATATATATATATATATCAATCCCAAAAGATAATATATTATATTATCATAAGTTAATTTCTCTAATGATATCAACCACTAAATAGTAGTTCAGACTATGAATGTCGTCATTTCAAGAAAAAGAGTGTTATAATTAAATTATTTATGATTTATATATAATCATATAATCGGTTATAAGTCAATGTCGATTCTATATGATACCCATTCTTATAATCCCTTTCATGTATTGTTTTTAACAAAATACTAAAACTAAAATGCATATGAAAATAATAAAAATTTAAATATAAAAATGTAAATATAAATATTCTTTCTCTTATGGATGTTTTTTATAATATATAACTCATTCATATCAACTAGTAATATGATTTCATCAAAAAACATGTATCTATGGTAATATTAATTTTAGTATCTCTTACATATTTAATTAATATCATTACCAAAAACATCATATGGGTTCTTCAAAATAATTTCTCTAAGCAGCGGATATCCCATAGGAGTTTCTAGTATGTGTGTTATCCTATGAAATATTATAAACCATTATAGTAGTTATTATGTAGATTCAAAATCACCCCATTTTAGGATGTATATTCCTTTGTGTATCTCATCCTAACCTACAACCACAAAATATTATTTAGACAAAGATTATTTTAATTAAAACGCAGAATATAAAAAATAAAATAACTTCTGATATTATCCAATACATATATATACTCAATGTGTTTTCATTAAATATATATTATCATAATACCAAATTAATAATAATAATTCTTACTTTAACATTAAATTATATACACATCCTAGTAGTATATTTACACATTAGAAATGATAATGAAAATTAACATAAAAAACCTTATATTATGGATTAAATAATTATAATATATATAGTTATTTATATGACTAATTTGATAGTAAAAATGATTTTTTAAATAATAAATCAATTACCTAGTGTTCATAAACTCATACATTTCATTTTTCCTTGATACCACATTTACAATTCCAAATATAACAATATATAATTAAAAAATCAGTATTTATTTTTAAATATGTAATATATAAATATTAATTATATTTTATTTATTTTGGTAATTTGGAAAAATCATAAACGTATAAATATCTATTTAATTATATTAAATGGAATTGGTTCTCATTGTATATATAACTAAATAAATCCTTATAATCCTTTAATATCTCCTAAAAATTAATTAACATTTGTTATAATTTTAAAAATGAAATAGGTACAATTATTCTATATATCTAACAGAAATGAAATCATTACAAGAAGTCAATTAAATTTTCCACTAAGGGAATCATATAATTATGTAAATAATAGAATATCAATTTCATAAATTATTTGGCATGAATAAGTAAAAAATATATAAAAATAATATATATCATAATTTGATTATTTTTATATCAATGAACAACTAAAAAAATTAATATCAATAATAATGTTCTATTGTTGGTGAAATTATTAATTTTACACATAAAAACCATTTATAATTGACTTATTCTATAAAAAATAAATTCTATCAAGAATGTAATCAATAAATACTATTAAAAATTGAAACCATGCAAATAATACCCAAATCATGTTTTCCTCAATATTCATGTCAATTTATTATGCGGCTATATAATCTTGATCCCAACCCATCAATTGATTATGTCTAATTAATTAAATATTTTAGGAAACAAATAAAAAATTCATAAAAAATTATAAAATTACCTTCAATATTGTAATAAAAATATTTAGAAAACCAGTACTATTATACAAGATAATGAATGGGATTAAATAATCATACCCCATAATTCTTAATATTTTCATGTAATAAAATTTACATATTAATTAGAAAAATAATTTTTTGCATTTGAATATGGTCATTTTGAATTCATATACCTTTCCCTTTGTTAATAAAATGTCTTATATAAGTGGAAAACTTCATGAAATATACACGTTATAAAATGAGATTTATACATTTTAATGTGAAATGAGTATATTACTAAATCAGTACTGAAATAATATGTTAATATAAAATAAAAAAAATAATGGGTGTTGAATTAACATAAAATATCATTTAATATGAGAAATTTATTCAAATGTTTTTATGTTTAATGAATTTATACAAATGAAAAAATTTATACAGTAACATATAATAAAATTAAATGGATGAATTGATGAACATGTATTATATATTTTGAAGTAACAATCATAACTTAATTAATGAAAATAATTCTACCAAAAAAACGTAAATATGGGTGAGTGGTCATTATAAATATCTATATGAATAATGGGACATAATTTTGATATAAAATAACTTAAAATAAAAAATTATTATAAAAATAAATTTAAATGATTTAAATAAAATATACAATGATTTATTTTTCACAAAATATAATATGCATCAATTAATGGTAATTGTGACCAATGTTGAACATACATATTTTGAAATATTTATATCAAAAACAATTTAATATAATTTATTTCTTTTGATCTTTACATACCATTGAAAATATATTTTTCAAGATATGACTCTAAATTACATATTATATATGACAAAAAACAGAAATATATTTCATTAATAAAATAGTTGTCTCAATAAAGAGAAATATAGTATAAAAAAATCCACAGGTCATGACATACATGAACATAATTTAATATCATATGTTACAAATATATCCATAAAAACCAAGCAGTTAAAAAAATAATTCTCTATATTTTCATTTATAGTCTTTATAGATTTTCATTTTATGTTTCAATTAATCATATCTTCTATATTGGGTGTCTATAGACCAAATATTTTTGTAGGAATTTATTAACTGTTCTCATTGTGTTTATTCATCCTTAAAAATCGTATTCAAAATAACATTATTTAAATTTTTGGGAATTATTTATCATTTTTTCAAGTCATTAAAATTTATTTATTTTTTATTTTTTATTCATTTTTATTGAATAGAAAAATGATTAAAAACAAGTTTTTGTGACGCATGAAAAAAATTAATTATTATTAATTTTAAATATTAATTATAAAAAAATAAATATTTTTTAAATTATATCAGATAATAACAAAATATTTTATCACATTCTAAATAATTATATAAAGTAATTGTATTGTTCAATTAGATGGTTAAACTAATAAAAAATGAACATTAAAAATTTAAAAGAAGGATTGTAAGGACCTTTTATTTTATATTATTATAAATTTATAACAGAAATATTATTTTTTTCAATATTTTATTATATATATAAATATTTAGGAATTATAAAATGAATTAATTGATTTGAAATTGTTATACAATATGAATAAAATATTTTCTTCTAAATATACATAGTTTAAATGATTAAATTAAAAATTGTTCTTTATTTATCATATAATTAATATGTTCTATTATTATCTACATATAAATTTAATTAAATAAAAATTCTAACATCAATCACTAAATATCATCCATAGAGGAGGACTTGTATGAAATCTTCTAAAATTGAAACATTTTGCGTCCTAGATACACCAGTCTACATGATTCTTGAATTTTTTCAATGGATGGATACATTAATTAAAATTTATATTACATTTAATATAGAATCTTATTTATAAATAGATTGTATTGATATTGTTTTATTTTTGTTTTTAAATTTTTTTTCAATGATCATTAATCCTAAATTATTGGTGGGATTTATTGATTTATCATGATATTCATAACCGAGTACATGTTAACAAAGAGGAGATTATTCACATTATCTTCCCCAATTGAAATATATAAATCCATGACAATTTTTTTAATACCTCATGTTGTGTTAATTGAGTTTCTTTTTTAATCATTTTAGAAAATCCTTCTTAAAAAGAGTACTTCCAAAATCCAATATATGATATTTATGTCCTCGATTGGAATGGTATCAATTGTAAATTTCATCCACCCAATAGAAAATTCTATGTCACATAAAATATATTTTTTGGGTGGATCAATGGTAATTTAGATGGATCATCCAGGGGTACCTAGGTCTAAAGTGTTATAGTTTGGTTTTTAGGGATCATCATTCGACTTTCCATAGGTGTATTCATGGTTTATGTGTCGTTACTTCTTCTCTTTTGGAAAAAATGATTGGTTTCATCATACATTGGAGAAAGTCAAACATCATGGATGAAAAAATAAATATCGTTAATGTGATTTTTAAATTAATTTTTATTAAATAACGTAATTTTATTCTCATCCATAATGTATTATTACAAATTGGTGGGTCAAATACTTCATTTACCTCTGATACATGAATAATATTATCATTCATGTATAATGTGAGCCTAACATGGAGGTGGATGTAGTTGAAAAAAAGTAACAATGATATTGATCTATTATGGTCTGATTAGATTCATGATATCCTCATGCCCCTTATTCAGAGGGATCAATGTAAATCTATCATTTTTGAACTTTTCTTTTCTCCCCATTTTACAAATATAAAATTACTTCTCTTCTAGGAATGACATCATATTTATTCAAAAAATTTGATAAATATGTAGTTGATATTAATCATGTGGAAGAATCATTTTTTCCATGGAGTTGTCCTTCCATATGAATACATGTTAATAAATTATGGTGGCCAAAATATTTTTAATAGGGGATTGGGTTCAATGTGTAGAAAATTTTGATAGATTTTTGGGATATTTTGAAATATTTGATTATCTTGATGTGTTAAATGGTTGACCCATTTATATGTTACAAAAATTGATATTTTGCGAGTAAAAAATAAATTTAGAATACTAAAGTATTTCTATTAATAATTTAAATAGAAAAAATGGAAGAATAGTTTTGGTAAATTTGTTCAGGTTACAACACACCTCAAAAACTAATTATTGAAAATAAAATTATAATTATTTTTTCTAACAATATTCCCAGTACCATTATATAATATTACATTTTAAATTAGTTTCAACTCATTGTAATTAATTAAAATTAAAGATATTCATATTGAAAAAATTAAATAATTTGATACTTATATTTTAAAATTTTCATTTCCTTAAATTATTTCTATATATTTTAATACATAATATTATTCTAAAAAATATATTTTAAAAATGTTTTTAGAGAAACAAAATTTTTTAAATTTTAACATTTATACAATTCTAAATTTTCAATGATAAAAAATTTAATGAAGCAAGCCGAGTTTTTATACTAATTAATAAATGAGGTAAGGATTACTAGGACATAAAAAAATTATCCCTTAAAAAAAGTTATTAGATGTACATATAAAGAAGAATTTATATATTATTGAAAACTTATAATTAATTTAAAAACTTATTTCCTTAGGATTTATAATTTCAAAATTTATGTTTCAAATAATAATATTATTTATCAAATTTATTAACATATTAACTAATTGTTTTTATAAATATCTATTTATTTCATATATATATATATATAATATAAATAAAATTTCTGTTTTTGGGATTACCATATTATTAGATGAAAAAAATACTTTTTATGTGAAGAATATGAAATATACTTAGTAAGAAAATGTAGATATAAGAAATAAATTATTGAAATTCAATTTTACTAATATCAAATCCAAAAATTCATAGTATTTTTTAATACTAAAATACAGTTGAAAAAATTTCTTTTTAATGTAAAATGAAATTTTCAAATAATAGATAATATCATTCAATAATTATATTGGAGTTAAAAATTATTAATATGAAACATAATTTATTATTTTTCAGATGTTTCTTGAAATAGGAATATGTATCCAAACAAGGTTTTTTTAAATATTTTTTTCACAATATAAATGATCAATTATGCATTTATGGTAATCTAAATATATTTTATTCAAATTCATTGTAGCCAGTATTTATTTATATACATTTAATTATATTAGAGTTTACCGAATTTAATTCCATTTATTTTAATTTCTTTGTAATAACAATCATAGAAAAACATTTATATTTTATCAATTTATATAACATTTTTGTATGTTATTGTTCAGGTTTGTGAACAATGATGTTAGTTTTATCGACCTATTTAAAGGTAATAATATATGATAAATTTATTGTATTATTGTCACTAAAACATTAACCCCCGTAACATATTTGTTCAATTCATATGAATTCAAAGATGATATCATTCCATCTTAATTCTTTTAACATGGAATAATTTGATGGATTTCATGGGGCAGTCAAGGTAAATATTTATTTTTACATCTCTTTCTCAACATCATTATTTTTCACTCATTGTTTTAATTTCTCTAATTAAATATAATAACTTTTTTGGCCTATTTAGTGTTCAGGGAAAACATAATATGATGTTTAATCATTTCAAGGTCCTATAGATAACGTATTTTCTCTTGATTGTGTACTTTCCTCAAATGGTGGCATGCTTTGGAATTTTTTTTAATGTTTTCCACAAAATTATGGTATGTGTTTCAATGAAAGTACATTATATTTGAATTAAAATTATAATCGGTATATTAAAATTTCATTTTAAATAATTTTCTTCCATATTTAAAAGGTTTTTAGTTTATATATATATATTTTCATGGAATAAAACATAAATTATTATGGAATTATAATGTTTTATTGATATATATTTTTAACCACACAAATCACTTCGGGGTAATTTTTAAATGTCCTTATAAATTTCTATTTTATGTAATGAAAAGTAAATTATAATTAGTATTTTTTGAAATGGAAATAAATATTTTTATCATGTTTTAATTCAAATACAAAGTGTCTATGTTATAATATATTCTATTTTTAAACCATGTAATGTGAATTTATTTTAACAAATCATTCTCTTTAGTATGAAAATTTTATTTTACCTAGTTTTGGATTAAAAATTTATGTAAAATGGACTATGATGTTTATGATATTATTTTTCTATATGTATGCCTTGGTGGTGTGTGTAAAAATTTTTTGGGTCTTTTTGTAAGTATTCTATACCATATTCATTAACCACCATATTATTTTTCCACAGAAACTCAGTTATAAGTGGTAGATATATATTTTTCCTAATGTAGATATTTCCATTGAAGATACAGTCCCATCAATATTGAAATAGGTATAGGTGGGAAGAGCTATCTTGACATGGTGTTGGGGGAAATTCAGATGCAAATGTTGGTTGTACAAAACATCATCTAGTGGTTACACAAACTATATGTTCTATATTGACCCGATAATTTCACATTATGACATAATGTAAATCTCATGATTCCTACCCATAAATGGTTTTTTATATAAGAGACACATATATATTTAATGAATGAATATCATATTGATTGCACTGCTAGATGAACCATATTATGGTATATTTTAAATTTTTATATCTTCACTTTTATTGCCTACATTATGGTCTATTAATTCTTTTGAAGGGATTAGCCAAATCTAAAATTTATCAAAGAGATGCTTGGTAAAATTCAATTTAATTGAAAATCATTCACAATGGTTTTCATAGTGGTTTAAAAATAGATATTTATTTATCGAGTATCTTTCACACATGGAATGATTTCATATAAATTTTTCTAATTTTAAAATCATAAGAGGATGTTTCATAATGTTCTTATTGAAGAAGTACCTATTTTCATGTTTTTTATTTGGTAACCATAATAACTATTTTTCCCCAAACATTAATTTATAATTTTTAATATTAATAATATTATATAGCCTCATTGAATTCAATCCTATTATACTATGTAAGTCACACTAACATGTTGAATGTTATACGATCATGGTTCTAATGGTATTGGAGTTTTCAATTGTTTGTCATTATTGTTGATTGGGGGCATAAAGAGAAACCTGATATTCAATATAGGTGATCAATGGATATAGGCATTATTTATTATGGTTTGTCTGTGATTTTTTATAGGATATAATTTCCAACTTTTTGATTAGTTTTAATCCTATAAATTATATTTATAATATTTACTTTTATTTGTTGTAGATTATAATTTCATTGAAATCGTTTCAATTTTTTTTAGAATTGTATGGATGAACAGTTTAACAAAAAACCATTTTCGATTTTTCAACTAAGATCTATAGATTTTTAATTGTAGTTTTAGTGTATATATAATTACTAATGTTACAATCCTTGATATTGAGTAACTCGATGTAATCCTTTTTGTATCTAGAAGGCCATTTGGGGATAATTGTGAGGTAGAGATGATAATTATTTTTTTGTCATCCAACATTAAATTTTTACAAAATAGTTCCATGTGATCATATTTTTTTTAATATTTTCTATTATGTGTTTACAATATTTTTTTTGAATAATATTTATTCATCAAATGTCTCTTGATTATTTTTTGGTAACTATTTTCTTGGTATTGATTATTATGTATTTGATTACACATTATCCATTAATATTTTACCTTGAGGATTTTATTCGATGCTTAATATGGAATTTTTTTATAGTTTTGACAAAGAATTACCATTTTTTTGTGGTTTGATCATTATGGACAGGCTTGAAATTTTTTGAGATTAAGAACAACTTGAGTATGTTTGGATATTATTTTTGTTCATTGTGGTATGGTTACCCTAGTATAAGTTCATGATTAGAACATAATTTTTTCTCCAATGGTTAAATAACCTTTCTAAGACCATTGAGTAGTTTTATGAATAAATTGTGTTTCAAATTATTATTCCTATGTGATGTAGTGGATTAGGGGGTGTTTCATTCTTGTTAATAAATATATATTTTATATGTTATATTGTTAGTAATATGTGGTCAAATATTGAATGACAATTTTTTATAAAAAATATTCATATTTCTATTGGTTATATGATGATAACATGATTTTTGGGTAGTTATATATATTCGGTGATATTATCTTATATATTAAAAAATTGTGTGAATTCTTAAAGGTGATATAAACTATAATAGGTTATAGACTTCTTAGAATTATATTGTTAATTTTTATGAGTTGGATTGTACGCAGTGGTGTATGATTATTACTAAGGATTAGATTAATTTATTAGAAGATGTTAATTTTCTCGTTCTTTATTTTTTATAGTTTATATTTAACTATATTATCCCCAAAAATAATTCTTATTTTATTGGTTTTTTATGATTTTATTTTTAGGAATGAAATTTTGGGGACATAATGATGTTTTTGTGGATATTGTCATAACCCTCGTATCTCTATTATTAAAACATTATATTAGGATACATTATTTAGAATTTCAATTATTTTAGAATGTCTAATTACATTAAAAGTTTATATTTTTTATATTATCTGGTGAAAACATGGTTTTTGAAAACCCAAATGGTTTTATAAAAAATATTTCTAGGAATTATGATGAGATAGTGTTTGTTATTTCTTAGTAAGAACGATGTTCTTTTAACTAAGAAATGTATATTGGTAACCATTAATTATTGATTGGTGTTTATGTGGGAAATATGTCGTAACTCTATTGTTATTAAAAACTATGAGGCAAGGACTTATGGATGGTCTTGCATGATCTGCTGGAAACTAAATCATTAGAAAAGAATCATATTAACATTATGTAAAATCAACAATTTCCAGACTTATTTTGAATTAAATTAGATCAAATCTATATTCCAACATAATCTTATTTAAAATTACCTATCCTCTCTCATGTAAAATATTTTTTCTTATATAGGTCATATTTGATTCAAAATCATCCTTTTAATTGAATCCACACTATATCCCTATATGATTCAAGGTGGACAAGTATGTACTTATCCTATTTTCTTTTTTCAATGAATTTAGTCTTTGATATAATATTGTATTCCACTTAATCATTTAATCTAAACTCACTTTAGGGATTTATTCATTGTTTTTTGTTATATTAACTATTTTAATTAATTGTTTTCGTACTATTTGAACCATCTTAAATCTTATATGAACTTTACAAATAAAATTTAATTTGGAATGATTTTATTTATCATCATTTGTGGATGTTTCATTAAAAAAAATCAATAATTTCATAGATAATGATATTATAGAATTCATCTTATGTTTTTTTCCAAATAATACACCTATTTTTAATACCCTGTATAGGTTTTCAAGTGGTATTTATTTATTTTAATATTTTTAATTAATGAGGACTTTTATAATTCATAGGATTCATAATTTTTTGTTTTTATTCTTTTAAATTAAATTTTTAACTCCCAATACCCTCATCCAAACTTATATTAGGATTTCATCGAGGTATTTGGAACCCTCATGAAATTAAATGATATGATTTTTTGATTACAATGAAAAACATTTAAAACCTGATATTGTATGAAAATGATTTATAATGACTGATAAAATATTTTTTTGATCTATAAATGTATTTTATTGTTTTGGTTAATTAAAAAACATATACGATGGAGGTCTAAATAAAGAATGTGGAATCCATTAAATCTGCAAGCCTTATCAGAAATGGGATTATGATCCTTGTTGAAAACCAAGGATGTTCATCACTTGTGGATCGTGTTGGATAGTAGAAATTATTACATATCACATTATAAAGCATATTATCTAAGATATTTCTCCTGATAATGTTATTTTTTTGAAAATTATCAAAGTAAAAGTTGTTAAATCTGATGTTAAACCCTCTTATTTCTATTTTGATATACATCCCCCCCAGAATGATAATATAAATTGGAATGACACGACATGCCATAAAAAATCATGATGTAGTGGAATAAAGAGAGAATATTTGTAAGTACTCCATTATTGAAAGATTTTTAGCTATAAAGGGTGATATGTTATAGAAATTCAACAACCATATGACAATGATTTCTAGGATATGGGGATTTAGCGAGTGGAAGATGAATGAAATGGGGAAAGGGTACTATTATATGAAATTTACCTCTAATTATAAAATATGAGGAGAATATATATTTGAGTCACCATCATCAAGGCCATGTTTTTCTATCAATATCATAGTGGGTTATGAATTTTGACCTTGTTATGGTACATAACAATCATAGAGAAGTCTGGATTCACATAAGTTAACGGAATTATATATATTGGCATGACAATATCCATTAGCATATATACTCTTCCATAAGGAACACAATTGGGATGTATATTATATCTAAATATTTATGATATTGTCACTATTTTATGATCCTTATAGATTTATATGTGTCCCACACTATTTTTGGAGGAATTGGTGCAAACTACAAGGGATGAAACCATCAATTTTCTTATCCTGTATAAAAATAATAATAATGATATTTATGATTTGATATTTTTATATTCATTTCATGTCAGAATGTAATAGAGACAAGGAATATAATTTGAGTTACATTAGATGGAATTATAAAAATAATTGTATATTGATGAATATAAAGGAAAAAAATATGACATTCTAATCCAATTAGTAACATCACGTAACATCCCTCTGATATTGAGAATTTGAAAAATAGATCTGTAATGACAATAATTGCGAATGAAAACTGTGATCACTCTAGTAATCCTTCTTTATCCACTCCTACACCCTGAAATAGGTCCATTAAAGATGTGAATGATGCATAACTAATATAGTGTGTGGAAAATATTGTGAATTCCTCTATGGATGATACTCGTTTCGACTCTAGGAGGCATCACTTCACCAATAATAATAATCCAACTTTTACCTGTGATGTGGTGGTGGCTATATATTATCTGAAGATTCAACCTAATTGGAAAATTAATGATAGTACCAAAGAGAATTCATCTAGAATATAGGTGGACATAGGAATTGTGAAATCAAATATTAATGAAGACATAAATACTAATAATGTATGTAATCCACACATTATTAACTTACATAGTAGAACACATGGGCATTGTGTTATACAATTGTCCATGTATGAAACCCTAAGGTCTCTATCAATAGAGGGACCTCGGGAGAGGATTGTTTGAATGGGGGCACCCAATTTCATATATAGAGAACATAGTTATTTATATCAACTAATGATTTGTTATATTTGAATAAATTATTAATGCATACAATCATAGATAAATTTATCTAGGTTAATCCAAACGGAAATGTAGAAGAATATCAATTTGATATCTACATTTAATTAATATAAGGGCCCAAAAAATATATGGACATTGGTGATAATATTACACTAAGAAATGATGGAGACAAATAATAATGTACATTGGATAAAACACACATTTTTAGTTATCCTTAAAATCAATTTTCATAATATGGTTATATCAACTATATGTGAATTCAATTTCATAGGTTCGCCCCTAAATTTCTACATGTTTTTAGATATCCACAATCAAATCCCATGCATCCATGCACTCCAAAAATATGTTTAAACCATTGGGTGGATGTTTTTGGGATGATGAGGCTGAAGATCTATATCCCCCTATGCATACTAAGAGGAATATAGAATTCTCTGATGATGAGAATAAACTAGGGGAATATGGATGTTTGGAGGGATATTTAATTAAGTCAAACCCAAAAGATAAGATGAATAATTGAATAAATAAGAAGTGTAAGGTCATTATAAGATGGAACAGGATGTAGGACTAGTGGCTAGGGGTATGGACCCTCTGAAATGATTTTCATCCAAAAGAATATCCATGTTCATTGGAATCCATTAATTTTCATATCCCTTATGTAGTATATTTTGGCCAACAAACCAATGTTTATTTAATTTCTTAACATAAATTGATGTTTGAAAATTCGAATACTTTCAAATGATCATATATGGTATATTATTTTCCTTCCAAGAACATATATAAATTTGGAATATATTACTTATGGATTCTTATGATAGAAATAATTAATATTTGACATATAATCAGAAAAATGGGAGTATAAATTTAAATTTCAATAGTGTATTCCAAACTATTCAGATATATTTTCTTTATGTATCTATATCATTTTTAGGTGATGATATATCATGAGGAATCTTGAGTAATCCATTAATAATGTGATTCCAAAGATGTTTATTATGGATAAAATTAACATTTTCATGAAAACTAATGAAAACATTGATTCCAAATTCCATAGGAAAATAACTAATGAATTTTCATTGTGTAATATTCAGTATAATCCTAATGATTTCCCAATTTCTAGAGTTGAAATTAGTTGGAGTAGGTACACATTTAATGAAAGGAAAGAAATAATCCTTAAAAGATGCTTTGTACAAATGGATGACATGAGTGTTTTAAATGTATTTCCATGTTACACCCTCCCTAAATACCATTATGAACATAACCCTAAAATTTTGGAATAATATACTATGTCAAGGGTTACCCCTACTCCATTCCTATTTTAAAATTGGATGGTTTTATGTTTTAGGGTACATAGAAACTGTATTGGTGGCATTGAATATTATAAAAATGGGATTACCACTAAACAGTCTGGTTGAGAATTTAAAATTCGATGGTTTTATCGGGACATATTACAAGAGGACTGGGTAATTGCAATAATGTACTTATTTAGTCAGGTATTTTCTATATGGATTCAATTCAAACTATATATATATATATATAATTATTTTATTTTTGAAGTATTCAAATAGAAATATATACACTATATATTACATCTTTACTCACACTGAGGGAGTAACTAGTAATGATATCATTTGGGGAAATCAATTATATTGTATTTTGATGGCATACATGTGGGTAAATATAACATGATCGTTATAAATCATGGGTTATAATGGAGATTATCCCCAATTAAATATCATGTAATTCCATTGTATTTGAGAAAATTTAAGAGAAATTTTATTAAAGGAGTAACCTATGATATATTCAATGAAGTGGCCAGATGGATGGGAAATATTTGTCTCATGATAGGATGGTGTTCCTTGTTAATTTGGTAATCATTCTATATTTTATTATTAATTAATCATCTATTAGTGTGAAAGCGGTCTAATAAACGGAATGTATTGTATTATTAGTAATTTTATCTAAATTGGGTCTATGGTTGAAAGATAATAGGTAACTATTGCATGAAATGTATTAATGAAGGCCAAATAATTTGGGAGACTAGCCATCAAGGATTGTAAAAAAGTTAATGAATGTATCATTGGTAAGTTCCAATGAAGCCTATTAATCTATATTGACATATAATATGGATTTTTAATAAATATTTATTATGTGATGGTTTGTGGATGTCAATTCATACTACCTATAATAATATTCTATGACCCTAATGATTGAAATACTTCTATTAGATCATTTAAAAAAGAATGGATATATTGAAGGCAATATGACCTCCAATTGTGGAACAAATATTTGATGGATAAACTACTAAATGATATGATAATACATCATTATGAATTAATGTAGTTGAAAAATGATGAACATTGGACATATTTTCATAAACATTAATTTTTTAACCTCTATGTTTAAATAGAAAATGAAAATCATGATTTCATGGGAATTGACACACTGGTGTTATTTACAAGTAGCAATTGGTTGATAATTGTCACGGTTTTACAAGGCTTTAAATTGATATATCTACCAAGATACATTCATGGATGTAAAAATTCAGGGAAAAATTCATACAACCTTTGAGATATAATCTTCTATCGAGTATATAACAAATAAGATTACAAGACCTGAACAAAGGAAAAATAATAAAAATTTTATTTTTTCAGTATACCAAATATTTTTAAGTGTTGATAAACATTTAAAACATATATTAATATCCTATGATTTTTTAAGGTACATGTGTAAATATGGGGGACATGTATTTCAATTTTAGGAAAAATGAAATTAAGAGATTGGAAGAGAACATGAAATGTATGAAAAAATTATACTGAGGGAGCATATTCAACATCATATATTGGGATTTGAGGAATCTATCAATTCTTCGATCTTTATGGAAAAAATTGGAAGGTGGATTGATGTTCAATAGAATCATATCTGTGTTGGAATATTGTCCATGAATAAGGAGTTATTTAATGAAACAAGGTTGTATGTGGGTGTGATGAAAAAATAAAAACAATGATTTTAAATTTATATGACTTATGGAGGTCGTAAGAACACTAGAGAAGCATCCATTTGTCAAATATATGAGTTGGATTCCTATAACAATCATATGGATAAAATAAAATGTAGATGGTGTGGCCTCATTCTATCCAAGAACTTCGGGATGTGGATTTATTTTCCAAAATCATTATAGATTTTTCAAACGTTGATTTCATCATCATATTAGAATTGGAACAACATATAATGGTGAATTTTTCATGACTATGTATTGTATCTAACATGATAAAAAAACATGGAATTTCCTAGGGTTTGAATCTAATTCTAACTCTATTGTCAAGCTCTTAAATTTTATAATGTGGAATTTTATATGTATACATCTACCTCATTGGATAGATTAAATTTTTATTTTCTCTCAAATAAATATTATTAACTATTCAAAAAATTGACACTAATTACAAGATTATTTCCATTCTATAACTTTAATTTTCCAAAAATATGATCTTAAATTTCCACCACACCCCACTTTATAAAAACCCAACACACTTAATTCACTAAATATGGATATTAATTCATTGTGGGAAAAGATACCTACACCCCACTGATTCAATGTTTCACAATTACAAAACAAGAAAATATTCCCTAACAATACATTCTGAAGGTAAGGTTGAGGGGTATTAATACACACTACCCGCAAATTCCCTAACAACCATAAATGGTACATTATGTCTACCCACAACCAATGGATACCATGAAAGGTGGTATGTATCGGTTTTATAAGCTATTACCTCACATAATTTTCCTCCGATAAGTCTTTCTTTTGCTTATGATGAACCCATGCCACCATGCCTTATATTTGGATGTTCAATAGAAAATCATTTCCTTCCATCATGATCAATCTACACCATCTATGATTTATATTCTATTTCCGCATATATCTTTAGTATGAAAAAGAATATTTATGAATTAATTTATAATGAAAAAACTAAATCATAATGATTGACCTTAAAATACATAGTAGATAAAACCATGGGTGAAAATATAAGAAATTCGAAAAAGGCAATAGAATATTCAATACAGTTGGATCCTCTAAATAGAGATCTAAAAACTCTCAGGTCCTAAAAATGGACATGGACATTAAGAAGTACTTATTAATGATGTCACCAAATAAGACCATTCATACCATCTTCAAATGTTTCCCAACATCAACCATTGAGTCCAATGTCACTTGAATAACAACCTAGTATTACCGAACATAAAATTTTCATTGTTTCATTTGAATACTAAAAACATTACCCAAACAGATGCCCAAATACCATATATTAAAGTGCCTTAAGGTAAATTTTAATGTAAACATTCATACATGATTTTGAAATATTATGTCATACTAGATTCTCTAAGAGAATCACCCCTCTAATACATACCCTAAACAAAACATGTCCTTATATCCTATGGAAGGGATCATAAAAACTGGCCAGTTAAAATTATTTGTAAGTGGAATTAAGGGAAATATGAATGAATAAAAAAGAGAATAAGGGTATGAGAATGTTACCATATAATTATACTATCATACCATACTTATCAATGATTATAAAACCAAGAATGAAATTGTGGTTATTATTTTATAGGACATTAATCATAAGGAAATCAATAGAATAAGGAATGAAACCAAAAAAAGGAGTTAGACATAGAATTATGAGATACACATAAACATATAATAACATTCTTTTTATGTAAATACCAATTCCTATAACATATCAAGGAAATTCATGTGGACATCACCTACTAGGTGGGATAGACCACAGTCCATATTTCTAGTCATTTCCGTGTAAGGGATTACGAATCCCCTTATTCAGATAGTGGATCATGTTTATCCACAATCACATAGTTAATTATTTTTTCCCTTAATCACATAGTGATTCATTCTCATCAACGTAAATCCCATAATTATACCACTATATTTAATGTTTTCACCAGTTCATTGGAAGGATGTATTGGTCCCACCCATAAAATAATAATATTGATCATAAATAACCACAAATATTATATAAAACACATCATATCATGACCCCTAAAAGTTATGTATTTTAGAAAGGAATAGATAAAAATCAATGACATGAATATGGGTATCCTAAAAATTTGAAGACATCGTAACCTACTGAAAATTAGATAGGTTTCCTCGTCATTAAATCAAATTAGAACCACTGAAATGAAATGGATGTCATAATCATCATACTATTAAAAAATTAAACATTTAAGAAGGAATATAAATCTTTTTGATGGATCATATCCCAACTAAATATTAAACAATATAAAAAGATGGAATCTTATATGGAGAATGATATTGAAAGATCACTTGGTAATTTTTTAATGGAAATTGAATTTAAGAAAATATATTTTCCATATGATGAATTTAAAAATACTTGAAATATAATGAAATATTTTTGATTTAATTTATAACATTTCATGAGGAAAATATATTTTATTCTTTGAAAAACTATTCTTAAAACATAAATCATTTTTGATAAAAATTTTATTTGAGTTATCTATGAACAATTTAAAAGAATTTTTTATATTGTTTTTAAAAAAAATCATTGAAAAATAAAATGAGAAGTCATAAAAAATATTAAAAACTTTTTGAAAACACTATTTGTTTAAAATATGTTTAAACAGAAAAATGGTCGAATCGATTTTGATTAATGTTTTACATAAAAACATATAAAATACAATTTAAATCATTTAAAAAAATTTCCCTTTAAAACATATAAAATAATCTTTAAATCATTTTGAAAAACATTTTTAAAATAACATTTTTCAAAATCTTCTTAGAAAACATTTTTTTCAATGAAAACATATTTTCGACTCAAAGGGGAAATAAAGATGGATTTTTTAAATAAAAAATATTATAATTGTCATATATACAAAATAGTTGATAAAATTTCATAATACATGAATACAACATGAATATATATAGGATAATAAAATTCTTTTGTTTTATTGGGATATAGATCATGATATTTAATCATTGGAAGCATAACTATAAACAATCGTAATAAACCACGAGATTAAATCAATAAACTCTTACCACATTGTATCAGTTAATTTAACACCATGTGTATGAGAATTAAATTAAAAGAACCTTATAATATTATTAAATGATTAATTTTAAGTATATAAAATTTCTAATAGATGTGTAATAACATTATAAAAGAATAACGGTATATATCATGTAATTTGTCTCATATTAAGAATATAAATTCAATATTACATTACTCATTTTGTAACCATTGAAACATAAAACATTTAAAACAATTATAAAAAAATATGTAAAATAATATAAATGTAATTATTTTAATCATATAGTATATACATGGATAGTAAACCAACAACATATAAGAAATAGGTGGTGAAAATTTCTTGTATCTCATGGAAAAATAAATGTGTGAAAATAAAATCGTAGCCTAAATCCCTGACTCTCTTAATACTCATTAAAAAAATGTATAATAAATATATGTTTATTCTAATTATAATATAGAAATATATTCTTCTATACAATACCATATTTGATTTGATTATTATGTTATATTACCAATTTATTAACAATAGAATGTTTATTTTTACATCAAATCATAATCCATGAAAATAATGGGTTTCATAATCATATAACCTATGGAATATAAAGTTTTTTCTTATACATCCTTATATTAAAAAAATTCATTAAATACAGAAAATGAATGGTATTCTTTGATCCTTATCCAATAATAATAAATTTATAATAATGGATAATATAATAAAGGGAGAAGGACTTTGAAATATTTCATCAGACATTTCATTAGTAAAGTAGCATTTATATGAAAATCATTTTCATAATACCATTTTAAATAAAAAATTATAATAAAATATTCATAAATTCATAAGAAACATTTCATGAAGAAAATATCTTTTCCTCTTTGAAAAACTATAATAAATACATAAATCATTTTGAAAAATATTTGGTTTAAAATTATCACCTAAAAATATTATGGAATCATGAAAATATTTTTGTAGTATATTTTCACTGAAAAAATCCTGATAACTAATAATGAATACTTGAAAACATTTTTAAAACCTTTTTAATTTATTATTAATTAAAAATATAATAAAATTTTTGAAATCATTTTGAAAACCATTTTCCGTGAAATCATATAGTAGAAGAATGAAATAAATTGGAAATTATTTTCCTTTCAACATATAAATGATAAATAAAAACATAATTTAACAATTTTTAAACAAAAAAAATTTGGAAAACCTTATTATAACCCATTGATATGAATGAAAAAAAAATTATGATGAAAATGTCAAATAAAAATAGATTTTCATCAAAACAAATTAATTATCATAAATACGATGAATTGAGAAATGAAACAAATAAAATTTTAAAAAAATTAATATAAAAATGGTAATACGTGTAATTTTTTCTCTTTTCATGTGTATGATAATAATTCATAAATGGAAGAATAATCATAAATAATCAAGATAATTGATGAGACAGTTTGAAAAATTTCTTACCACTTTGTAATGTAAAAAAATGAAATTAAAGGAATCATTAATCTTATTGAAAAATATTATTTTCATGATATAATATTTAAAATTTCCATATATACAAATTCTAGAATAATATGGCTAAAAATGGCATGTGTCTCAGAGAATGAAAATTTAGACACAATTACATTACTGACGGGGTAACGTTTGACAAATAACCCACATAAAATAAAAATCATTAAATGAATATGTAAATAAAAATAATTTAATATATAATAATAATATAATTCAAACATGGTTTTTAAAAACACAACATATATTAAATGGGGAGTGAACATGGATTGTGTCTTATAGGAAAATAAATGTGAGATTCGAAAACACTTGCATTATGTCTTAAATGTATTGTACTCATTCAAAACTACTGTATAATTTATATATTTTCTATTTTAAATGTAAAACAAAACAATATTACATTATCTATTACTATATAAAATTTGATTATGAATTTATATTTCCAAACTGTTATCGACTCAATATAAATGATACGTTTCAGTTAATACTGGATTTTTTTCTCTTGTGATTTGATTAATTATGATTATGTACTCATTATAATATCATGATCTATAGAATGTAAAACAAGATAAAAATATCATATATATTTATTATAAATGAATTTATATAATTCTATAAAAATACAAACATTAAAAGAAATACACCATTCATGGGGATGGTAAGCTGTACGTTTGGATAGAACATTCTTTCCATTTTACTATAGTAGTGAAATTATAAAGTTAAATGGGTAATATTTGTATATATAATATTTTTTAATTATAAATATTTTGAGATATTTATAAAATATATTTCCTAAATTCATTATTTATATAAACCATGTAATGTGTGAATGAATCACAACACTTGTTAAAGCGGTAGTCCACACATATACAAACAATGTTCTAATAGTTATAAAAAATTGAAGTTATGATGATATGTCTTATATAATAATTTAAAATTAATAATTACATCCTAAATATCATGTAAAAATATTTTTTCCATCATAATGTAAAAACAAGACAGGTGGAAATGGAAAAAAAGAATCGCATCATTATGTGAGGTTGTATTTGACCGTACATAAGAAAGATAATATTATTACCCATTATATGTATGTTTATTTATGTGTAGGTAAAAATTTATGGAATTTAAAAATATAAAAATATATATCATTACAGGGATACAATATACTAATTAAATAATAATATTTGTGTGGGTGTAAAATTTAAATAAAACAAGGGGACTTGCGAAAGGATATTACCTCTTCTTTGGTTATCTTTGTTTTCGTTGCACTAAAGGGATTCCATGGATGGGTTTATTCCCAAAAGTGATGCATAAATGAAGTAGTGATGGATTTTTTGATATGAATTAGTCATATAATGTCTAATACAATGAGGATTGTGTGATTTCATAAAGGTAGAGATGTGTTGGCCTTTTATTAAAGAGGGAGGGGATGAACATGTCATTTGTTTAATCAAGTTATGAGTAACCACATGTTTATATAAAAACTCATAATACACAAAAAAAACTCAATTATAATGGGTTTATGGAACACCTATGTCTATACAATAGGTTTTTTAAATGTTTCTAGTTCATTTTTTCTATTATGTTTATGGTTTATTCCTTTTATAAGATTAATTTTACCTTAATCACAATAAATTATTTTAATAAAATAATTTAGTATTTTTTGTCACAAATTATGTTTCTGTATTTGTAATATGAATATTATACAGAGAAAAAAAATTATTTCTAATTTTAAAAATTCAATTTACTAAATAAGAAAAAATATATTCAACGTTAATCTCGCAGAGATATCGACAACTAGGGGTTTTAAAGTATGAATGTTGAAAAGTTTATTAATAATTTATTTCGATAATTAATATAAAAATGTGTTCAATTACATAAATTTGAATTAATATAATTATAATTGACATATTTTGACTTTAAAATCAATTAAAATTATAAAATTATTATAAAAACAATTTAGATGAAAAATCATTTTTTAATTAAAAATCTGTATTTTTTGTAATTCATCTAAAAATGATGTTTCTAAAAAATAACTTTAATATTAATATTATTATTATTGTGACATAATTATTTGAAAAAAAAATAATTTATCAAATTTAATTTTTAATAATTCTAAAATCTATTTTATTAATGTTCATAGAAGTAAAAACGAGGTTCTTTTAAGGAAAAAACATTTTCATACATATAAATTATTTAATAAAAATTCAATGTCTTCATATCAATATGATTGATCTATATAAATCCATTATAAAATATATTTACATATTATTTAATGATATTTGTATTACTATTTTGACTAAAAATTTTATAACAAACAAATTTAAATAATTTAAATAATAAAATGTTGTTTCCTATAAATTAATTGATGCATGTAATAAAGGTGTAGTCAATATCGTTTATTGTGAACGAATGTCTTGGTATCCATATAATGACATCTAATATTTTTCATTTGTTATGAAAAATAGATATTAATTTTTTTTGAAATTATAAAATTCAAAATATTATATAAATTTGAAAAAATAATTATAATTCATAGACTATCAGGGTATTACATTATGATTGGGTACATACATTATGAATGAATCAAACTACTCATTAACCACGAAAGGATTACTAATATACTTAGAAATACATTATATAAATTAAATCATATCCACTTTCTCTAGAGGATTCATACATCCCAAAGTGGAATGATGTTTTCTCTTTAAGAACTCATAAGATTTATCATTTCCCAAATTCGGTTTACCAAACATAGAATTATCAATAGTATATCCCTCTCATTTTCTAATTATGAGACATCCCAAAACACTAGATTCACTAATATCTGATCAAAAAATGAAGGATAAATCTCCCCGAACTATTACAATGGTTTCAAAAAATTTATATTGGGAGGAATAATGGTTCATAAGTTAGTGAAAATATGGTAAACCATTAATAAAACATCCTAAAAACATTAAAACCCACCAAAACATCGAAAAAAACAATTATAACATCATCAAGTCGAACCACTCCACTGAGACTCGGTGCCCATGTACCATTAGAATCTTATAAACTAATTTATAAGTGTAGTTATGAAAAATTATAAACATCTTATGGTGACCAGTAACCCATAATGATGTGTTTTAGACAATCTCCATATGCACAACTAGATAATCATGCCTTAACATTCCCAGATCCCGTCTATATAGACTATCTAAAGTAACATGACCCAAATTAAGGAAATACCCTACACTAATTTCAATTTTCTATAAAACAAGACATGAATCCATAGAACTGGACACTTGACATATGAAATGGCGATTCCCTAATGGTGGTACCGATCCCTATATGTAGGAAACTAGTTCATAGACAAAAAACATTGAATATAGCACTTATTTCAGCTTTGAGAATCAATCAAAACTATGAAAAATACTCAATATAACATTAATACATGTATTAATTAATCCAATTTTTTTTAAAAAACCCAAACATACAAAAATTTTAATAGAAACGAGCTACAAAAATACCACTATGAAATAACACTTCTAACACCACTATTACACCTCCATTAATAAATAATATAATAAGGTCTAATGGATTATAGATCAACCACAAACACCACTAGAAGACTTGCATTGACCTGGGTAAAAATAACGTTGGCATAAACCATAGGGTGTATTTATGATTTGATATAACAAGCCTACAGTTGTACCGCCAAAATAGAATCCATTCTATAACATTGTATGAAATATGAACATATTATTTTTAATTTAAAATAAGATATAATTTAACATAAAATAAGATATATAAATTTAATCGAAAGGAAACAACTACAACAAGATAAAAATTATAAATAGAAAGAGAACTACATGAAATCTCTAATATAAAATTGTTAGAGGATTCATAAGATCCTCTTATTTTAGGTGCTAAAATTATATCCCAACTAAAATGGAACTTTTATATACTCTAAACATTATCACATATATTTTTAGTTAGTTTTTTATATAAATCATTGTTTGGAATACTGGGAATGGTCCTTCCGACTTTTCTAACGTATAATACATCTTCTACGTAGCAATATTATTATATTCCCTTGTTCTAAATTAAATTAAATTAGTCATATGAGCTAACTCATACACATAAAAAATTTCAACATTAGGATTACACATTGAAAAGAACCATTTTAATTTCGAAAATTATCATTTATCCCATAAGCACACCCAAATAAATTGAGATAAATATTCACCCTACAGTAAAACTTTAGATAACCCATTAGAAACTATAAATCAATAATAAAAACATCAAATAATAAAAAATAATTGAACTACATTACTCATTTAGGGAATCATCTGGTAACCAGTTCAAATCAACAATAACACACATGTGATACAAGAAAAAATGAAACACACTACAACAATTATGATCTAACTAAAAGAAAAAGGACAAACCCTCATTAGAGAAACCAATAAAATAAATAACACATAACCCATGTATGAGGAATTAATATTAAATGAACAATGGTGGAAGTAAAAAATTAGGGGCTTAATTGAATAATTATTATTAAATCCACACCCGAACCACCAAAGGATTAAAGCCTATGGGATCAAGGTGGAAGGGGTTTGAAGCCTAGTGATGGTTTAGAAATAGGGAAACATAAGGGGTGTGGGGTATATATAGGGAAATTTAAAGTATATAATTTCAAAAAAATCAAGATCTAGATGGTAGCAATATTTTCCAAATGGGGGTGCACACCCATGATAATAATCACATGTCTTAAAGAGATTCATAGTAATATTCTCATGGTTATCCAACACAACCATATGTTAGGACAAAAGCCTATAAAGTTCCAAAAAAATTAGGGAACAAGGTTTGTTCTAGAATTTATCTCTATTTATACTTTTCGTGCACCTATGAGGATAATACCTATACAAACATCACTATTTTCTTTTGAAATCCACTAGAATGCCGATGAGAAAAATCTAAAAACATTAATGTTACCTCAAAATGAAAACATATATGTGCCAATAATAATGCATGAAACCATATAATAGAAGAGATAATGTTAATATGTTTCCAGTATAATGTTTTTGGATTTGTTTCTCAGTCATTTGGACACTTAGGATTACATTTTATTTCCACAATAACTTAATTTTTCTTATAATCACTATAATTATTTTCATATACATTCACAAATAAAATCCCTAAAAATTTAAATATTATTTATTTGAAATTATATATTATGGAAATTGAAAATATCAAACAATTCTTCAAAATTCAATAAACATACATCCCAAAATAATTATATAAAATTAATCCCACAGATGGGATGAGAAAGTGGTTTTTTCCTATGAAAATGCCCAAAATATTACACTATTTTTATTTCTAAATTAATTATAAAATTAAGTAAATGAACTAAATAAAAATAATATATTTATTAATGAAATAATATTACTTTTAATCCATAAAAAACTGAAATTTATCATTAAAAAATACTTATAAAAAAATTATGTTTTCAATTAATATTCCATAATTTTCAATATTCATAAAAAAATGAAACATCATACAAAAACAAAAAACATTCACCAAATAGAAAATTTTTACTTACAATTTTAAAACAATAAATTATTTTTTGACATAAATTTTAAAAAATCATCCAAATTTTAGTTTTTAAAAATGAAAAATTTAAATACCTAAAAACTAATTTTTGAAAAATATGGGTTTTTTCAGAAAAAAATGAATTTGTTCAAATCTCATATTTGTCAAATAATTTGAATTAAATTGACAAAATTTTTTTAATTTAAAATATATGAATTTAATTAATATCAAAAAACTATTAAATTTAGATATATTAATATTATTAATATCCTTTCAGCGTAAAGGAATGATATATTTTAATTAAAAAAATTTGTGTATATTTGAATGGTATTTAATTTCATTTCATACTAATTGGTAACCAATAAATGCATTATTTTTGTGGAAACAGTTAATTATTGAAAGTAAATTTAATCATATTCATACCCTCTTATTTGATATCTTGGTGATAATTTACATTTAAACTAATAATATTAATAATATACTATAAAACACAATGTATCATGTAACACAAGAAATCAACAAAAATCATTATTGCATGAAATGAAACATAACTCAGTATTGTGTGAAATGAAATCTATATAATTATATGATTTATTTAAAATAGTTAATATTAAATAAAATCACGGTCTTTTATATTCCATTATATATTTTTTTAGTCAGTCACACATGATATCGAATAAAATGTTATTCTTTTATAGTTTTGGGTGTTTTACATAAAAATGTCCCAAAATGGAAATTTTTTTAACCATATTGTATTAATGTGCTAAATATGTATTGAAAATATTTTTTTCAAGTGAATTTTCATTTTTAACCTTGTATGAAAATTTTTACCCATTATAAAAACATTATTTTCTTAACTTCTCAATTTAATTTTTATTATATTCAATATTTATTTTGGTCAAAAATTTAGTTAAAATTTATAAAAATTATATATTATTCTATTTTAATATTTGCAATATATTTTTTATAATTCAATTAATAAAAGTCAAATTTTTTAATTTAAAATAAATTTCTCTGACGAGATGATTAATTAGGATTTAAAGTGAAATTATTTCAAATGTTATAGTGATTTTATAATAAAAATCAATATGAAATCAATATAAGTGATATAATTTTGAATAATTTATAAAAAATTGATCTAATTTTATTATCAGACGAATTTAAAATATAATTTAACAATATAAACTACTCATATTAAAAGTAATTATTTGATTAAAATTATTTATATTTCACTATTAATAAAAGAATAATTTATTTTAGAAAAATAGAATGTTGCACCTTTATATAATATTGGTATCCCAATATAAAAAATAAAATTTATTTTTTCATTAGAAATTTAATTATGTGTAGAATATAAATATAAATATATTTTTTCAAAGAAATATTAAACAACATTTTTTAAATTCAATTCAATTTTTCGGAAACAAATTATTTCATTGTTATGGATTATTGTTTTACTGTAAATCCATATATTACCACATTTTTTCATAATTTATATAATAATATTTAGGCACACAAATTTAATATCTATTTTGAATATATTAATTATAATAATAATATTTTAACAATATTTCACATTTTTATTAAACTCATTGTTGCATGTAGTGTATGATAAACTAAGTGTTTCATATAATAGAAGAAAAAATCAGTGTTCCCTGTAACAAATTATAATAATACTGTTTCAGTTAATGTTAGCTATTGATGTAGATGAATCTATTTGAAAATAAGTATATTATCATATCTCGATGTGTTGTATTTTTATATATGAATGATATAATGTATCCAATACATTGTCTTATATAATTCACAAATTTTTAAATATCATGTTGTAATATTCTCACAACCATAAATAAATTAAATAACTCTAATAAAAACATTACATTTTTATCAAGGGATTGATATTTTCAAATTAATTTTTTATAACCCCCACTATAAAATTGTCTATAAAACACTCTCCAAAGATGATTCAAAAATATTTATAATAGTTATCGAGAATAATAAATAGCACGGTCTTTATGATGGTAAAATTCAGTTGAATGTGAATATGTTGAAATGGAATAAAAATGTAGATATTTATATATTGTTATTTAGTATATTTATCACAAATAAGTTAATGATCATTGGAAGTTTATAGGCATAAAAACAAAATAACAGTTCATATGAAAACTAATTAGTTAATTATGAAGTTAATAAGATTGATTTTTTTTTCAAAAACCATTTCCTCTAGTTAATGAATTTTTTTACTATGTAATAATATATGGAATTATACTTACTTGATTAATTTCTATTTCATATGGAATACAAAACCATATGGATATTGTTCGATCAATTTACAATTCATCACTAACATCAAGAAATGTATATACAGTATTGTATTTTTTATATCTGAAGCACAAAAATTCACTTTTAATAGACATTAAGTTCGATAATGTTGTGAAAATTATTTTCACCTACATCTTTCTATTTTAAAAACAAATATATTTTGTATAAGTTGTAATTTAGTAATCCATAAACATAAAAAGTAACACGTTTGATTCATCATTGAAATTTATATTTTATGTCATTTAAATATATATTGTGACATATTAACTACGACATCGCCAAAGTCAGAGGTATGTTCTAAAACAATATACTCTTTTGGTCATGGGTTCAAGCCCCATGGAATTTTGAAATAGATTATGTTGTCATTAAACATACATGTTTTCCATTTTTGAATACTATATTATTATAATTTTTATAATGATTCCACAACAATAGAATGTGAACCTGTTAAATTAAATTAATTATTAAATTGAATTTAATTATTGATTTTGGTAAAATCCATTATTTAATGAATAATAATCATATGTGAGTATTCATAAAAAGAAATTAATGACCCTATTAATCCAAAATATTAACAGAACCTCTATAAATATTTCTATAAAATGTGATGGAATTGTTCCTCAAATAATTCTCTACTAAGATATATATTTTACATAAATTTATCAAATGAACTTACTCATTGTATAATCACATCACATAAAACATAAAAAAATAATGTTCCAGACATAGACCATATGATCAAAAGTTAATTCATAAGCCCACGATGGTATTAGTAACTCTTAAATTAATGGATGTAGAAATGATTCTGAAATTAAACATAATCCTTAAATGCTTCATGCTTCATATAAAAAATATATTTTTGTTAATAAACATTAATTACTCAAAGTGTACCCCAATACATAAATACTTCATTTTTTTATTTCCAAAATTACTTTCCATGGTCTAACATTTATCTTTTTGAAATGGGTGTTGACATGGATAAATCGGTGGTTCTTAATTTTTTAAATGATATAAAAATAGATCTAAATAATTATTTTCATTTCCTTCCATCAAATATTTAATTTTTTAACATTATTTATATTCATTATTCTTATCATTTATCTATAATTAAAAAATATTATTCCATTGAGAAACTTTCTATGGTTTTTTTCATATTTCATTGCATTATCGGAATAGAGAATTAATTTTTCTATATCCCTAACAAATATATTTCTTATATATATATATATATTAATCTATTATTTTTTTATTGAAGATTTTTGTTAATGTATAAGTTGTTAATCATATTCTCGAATAATTGATTATGAATATTCATGATAACATTGGATCTTATTATCACCACTTCTGGTTACTCTTAGTTACCTGAATGCCATTCATGTTTGATGTAATGATGATTCTTCATGTTCCAATCTATTAACTAAAACAAAAAATAATTGTGTGAGAAAAAACAATCATATTTAATTACCCTATAATCATTATTAATAATATATATAAATGAATAATATTTTCTAGTTTTATTAACCTTTGGTTTAATGTAGGAAATTCATTCTCATAATGTTTTCAAATCCTTTTTAAATATTTTAAGTAAAATTTGATTTATCTAAATCATATCCTTCAGTAGTGTCATACAATTTTCATATTATATAGCACTATCATGCATTAATTAATGTGAATGTCTTGCCACACACACCCTTTTCATAGTTATTTCCTTTAGTTTGTTCATTTCTATAACCATTTATTCTCAATTATATAGACAATGGTGTATTCCAAAGAAATCCATATAATCACTTCATTAAAGAACATTTATTATATTCTTCTATACATCTACTCAATGTATGTTTTGGGGATATGATACATTTTCAATATATTCTGAAATATAGTTCACATTTTTTCCACTAATCCTTGACTTATACTTCCTGTAAAGACCAAAACCCATGATTCATAGAGTTGGTGTTTTAATTAAGAAGGTGGAATGAAATTCAAGGAATCACATTCTAAATGACCTAATAGTTTAGTCGAAATGGTAAAATATATAAATACATTAGAAATACATTTAATTTTAATACTAAAATGAAAACGCTTTTTTTGGGATAACAAAATTACACATAGGATATCCTTGTATATCAGTCATAATAAAATCAAAGGATTATTTCTAAAGAAAACTAAATAAGGGTATTCCCAAATGTTCAGTAAAAGATATTTGTTATGGAATTCATCATGAAAAAATCCATATAATCATTATATAAATGTTAATAAATAATTACACATTCAATTTAAATAAATGAATAATATATGAAATATTTAAAGGAAAATAAGTTAGCACAAATTCAATTAAATTAATAGATATGTTATAATAAAGATAGAAACTTATATAACTAAAAACGTATGTCATGTAATAAATTAAATCAATGAGAAATATATCTATAGATAATATCAATGCTACAATAGCTATGATAATCATAACTAAAAAATTAATTTGTTAATGAATAATTATTTGACACCATTGTCACAATCACCAAGATATCTATACAAGAAAGACGACTAAAAATATTTTTCAGACTATATGTAATAACAAATTTAATATTTATTAGCATGTTATATCTCATTAGACATATCAAAGAATCATGGTAGATATATTATGCCATCCACCAATTAATTGTTCATCAAATTCATTTTTCATATATCGAATTATAGATTTATTAGTTAAATAATGTGTCAAATCATAAAATATAAATAATTAGTGAAGAATAATTATGTATAATTATTGATCATGATAATAAAATAATTTCCATTGTATAAATAAATATGTACAAATGATATGATGTTCGATAAAGTTACATATAAATGATAAATAATAAGGATATTAATGGTACATCTATTTTCCAATGATAATGGTAAAATTGATAGACTAAGGGAAATTTAACGATTAAAAATGAGTCGAGGAATTGAAAACCTGTAATTTAATTGGTCAAAATAATCATAATACATATTGGTGTTGAATAATGGTGGTATGGACATATTATCAGTGGACAAATAAATTTTTTAATCGATTAACTAAATTTTTTTTAAAAATACAATAAAATAATTCTTAATGAACACAAGAATTATATTTTGGAAAAATTATGAAAATCAATTTTTTTAAAATAATATATATAAAAAAATATTTAAAATGATGACCATAAACAAAAATGTACTCATAAAAAGAATTTCTATCATGAAAATGGGTACTTTTTTAAATCATTAATAGCTAAAAATATAATTAATTTTTTAGAATAAAATATTTGGGAATGAACATATTTAAAAATATGACATGAATATTCCATTTCAATTTTCTATAATAGTTTAACATGAAATGTTTTCAAAATGAAATAATTATTCTTTTTAAATTAAAATTTAAAGGATAAATATCTTTTAAAATAAATTTTATAAATTATAATCAAATCGTAAAAGAATTTTTTTAAAATATATTTAGTAAACATGGTGTTGTAAGAATACTAATTTCCATCATAATATTGAATTAAAATAACAATTTTTAATAAACATTTCTAAATAATTTTAGCTTCCATAGATTGATAAAATTATTATATTACAGAAATATATAACTTGTAAATAGAAAAGATTAAATTGGGTTCAGTTTATTCAAAAATATTTCAAACAATAAAAATTATAAAATATAGTGAAATGGAATTAATAAAATTAAAATATATAATATGATAAAAAATAAAGAAATAATGCAATGACATGAGATAATATAACTAAATATCATTCTATGAATGAAATAAATAAAAAACTAGAAGACTCAGATAAATAATCCATGACCTCGATAAAAACTTCATTTTTTCCTTATATTCAAACATCATCCCCGAAAAAAATAAGATAACATTACCTTGTCCAAAAATTCATTTTTATTATCGAATTGTGTACCAAGAGGAAGAAAAAATAAGGTGTCAATATAATTCAGTTTGTCAACACCACTATGTCATAATAAAACTAGTTTTTTAATAAGTATATGAAATTTTTAAATAAACAAGGATTTCTATTGACTAAAATATTATATTAATACATAAATAACCTACAAAATATCCATGTTGATATTTATCTAAGCATGTCTCGCAACCATTCTAACCATAATCATATAATCATGGTAATCCTGGACCTACTGAAATGTAGTGACCAAATTTCTATGAGAATGTGTCACCACCATGAAAAAAAACCTTATAAAGAACTTATAAATTACACAAACATAGGTCAATATGTGTTTAAAATCATCTATGAAAATGCTCAATGTTTATCCTGGAATATAAGTATTTTATCATTTATCAAATAACATATTGGTATATTATAAATTCAACATGTCTCACTGGAAAATATATCTTAATATAAGCATTATACTGTGTGTTATGGCGTATCCCAATTTATATGCATTTCAACATGACTCACAATGTATTTTACTAAATATAAGCAATTTATAATTTTTCAACCAAGACATGACACAATATAATCTTTTAAATATTTATCACAACACATTTTATATCAAAAGGTATTCAATAATACCAGATCATCAAGCCAAATGTTTAATTATGAAATTTATAATTTATCATCCCATTAAACATTAAATATATAATTTAGTCTTATATAATAACATACCGTTTTTCTTAACAATGAATATAACAAAAGGTAAAAATATATCTGGAAATTTCATAAAATCCATTTCATGTTAAACACACTTCAAGATATTAAACAATTCATTTCTAAGAAAGGGTTCACACTCCAAAATGGTATCCAAAACCCTTATCATACACCAATTTGATCCGTAGAGAGTTGTATTGATAATAATATTTTAAATTTACTCAATTTAGGTGCATTTAGGTTAATTTTTTTATAATATTTCATATAAAAAATTATTATCAAACATTATATTATGGTTTTTATCCATAAAATTTTATCGGCGATTAACGTAGGCATATAAAAATATTTTATAACATCCATATATGAAAATTGATTGTAACACTGATCCTATATCATAATTGATTTTGAACAAAACCAACAATCCATATTATCTTGATATTACACCAAACCAATCATAGAACGATGGATGCAATGAGGGAGAAAAAGAAAGACAACATTCCAATGGATGATCACATAAATGAGATGTATGGAAAAAATGTAATGACCATAATATCATTTCGAATATCAACATATGGATATAGGTTGAATACTATATGTGAGGGTAATGGAAATTCATCAGCATAAAACCAAATAAAAACTTTTTAAGGAGATTAAATGGTGTGTAATTTAGTTACATGTCGTGTATTTCATTTTAGAGAGATAAATTAAGAAAACCATTTATTTGTATTATTTTTATTATTATGTTAATACTACATTATATGTAATATAATTACATTCTGTTTACTATCTTATTTCCATGAATATGTTAATGAATTTTAACCATTTATGACTTGTGTGTGGAAACTGTTACATGATGTGTGTTACAGTTACACAACCCATATCTAATATACACAAAATTTTTAAGCAATATTTATTTAAAAAAAACCATAAGACACATTAGTATTCTAATCATACCAATTTTTATATTAATTAACCGAATAACCCATTACTCATTTATTTAAATCTAATGTCCATGAATTACCCCATGTGGATCCTCTTTGGATTTATCCAATTTCCTCACAATCCAAGTATAATATTTCTTAAAAAGTTAGACATCCAAAATATTAAAATAGTTCCCCCCAAAAGGATATATATCTCAAAATATGTTATGTACATTAATGATCAAATGAAAATCAATAAATGGTGGATATACTTGTAAATGTAAAAGACCTTACAACCTCCCCTACATATAAAATCTCATCATCATGATACTTTAGGCATTACTGTGGGGTCTTTGTGAATATGTATAGCCAATGAGTTCACATATCAGACTCAATCTCCCCAGTCCCCTATAAAATAATACCATTTAAATATTAAAAATGAACAAAATTAATCACCCCACTTTGAGATACATGTCACCATAGTCCTCAATCTGTATTAGATACTCCCCAAAATCACATTAGTAATAAGTTCATTTTTTTCTCTATATATATAGTGAGAAGAGTATTAATAATATCTCCAAATCATTGATGAATTAAAATTATCGTTCATGAAACTGAATCATTGTAGAAGGCATAATTATTATGCCAATGGACTAACCTTATACATGTTCTCAAATGGCCTGAGGAGCCATGGTGCTACCATTTAATGTTTCTTAATACAATGTTTCCTCCACCTAGAAAACAACTGGTGGAAAACAATATGAAAAACATCAAACTATATAGATCATCTCTAATAGATAGAATAAGATTTAATAATTCTTAGTTTAGACAAAAACTATTTTATTATTAACAAAAATAGTTAATAGGACTCCTAAAAGATGTTAGGATAAATAGGTGGTGAATCACCCTTCAACAACATATTAACAAGTGATAGTGAATTCCTACATAAATATCCTTCAAAGGGTAAATTTTGTACGATTCATGAAATTAATTATTATTTTAAATCTATGTGATTTCCATGTTCAATTTAAAAAACACCATAAATAATAAACAAAAATTAACTAATCGTTCAAAACCTAAATTATCCTCTCAAATTGACCATCAATCTAATTAGTATTGGACTTACCAGAAATAATATATTATCATTGAGACCTCTTAATAACATGATATAAACATGATGTGAATGAATGATATCTAATAGAAACAATACTTCATAGAAAACCATGAAAAATAACATTTTCTTGTAGAAAAAGACTTATCATATCATTAGTAATTAATCTCTCATTGAATGTCAGGATGTGGACTACCTTATTCTTCCAATCCCACATCACCCATACCACATCATTATTTCGCGTAGTCTTGGGTAATAACTCAAGAATATATATAGATACTTCATCCCATTACTATTAAAATGGAAAAAGTTTGTAAAAAACAACTCACCTCTGATTCTCACCTTTTACATGATGACAAGTGATTCAACATTCCATAAATCTTTCTAACTCATTAATTATTCCAAAAAACCAGTGCAAACTATATATATCACAGTAATATTTCGAAAAACTATTATGTACCACCAATTTTGGAAAATAAAACTATTCTAGAAGAACCTATATCATGTCTATAGAGAAATATACTCAGTCAAGGATAGTAAGACATATTATACTTCAAAGAGACCATCCCAATGGTGTCTCAAAAAAATTAAAATAAATAAATTAGAACTATACCTTTCATTTCTGACAACTTCATTACCCCAGTCATGTCCAATGTATTGGTTTAATTGATTTTGATGTCATAGATACTCATCCCTTATAAACATAACCATCTTGATACATTTCAACAGATATGTCCATTTTCAACCACTCATCGCCAAATTTACATACATCATCTAGCTACATCTTTTAGCTCAATAACTCAGAAAATAAGTTGTCCATTCTCAGTATAAAATACATCATGATCCAAAATACTATAGATACGTTATCGTCCTGCTAATAGGATGGTTTGACACTAATTAAAAAAAATATGTATCTAAAGAACTTTTTGTTTTTTATACCAAAACCATCTCACCCATGAGATAATGTTTCCCTGGTAATAGGGAATTTTCCAATACAACTAACTCAAAATACATATTGGGTAATTCATATCAAGCATTTGAAATAGTTTAGATAAAAAATAAACCTCTCAGTCCACCAAAATTAGAACTTCTTCGAGTCCAACTCTATATTCATCATATAACAAAATATATGATTTACATAGCGCATGTAGTGTGAGGATAATTACTAAGGCCATCCAATATTTTAGATTATGAAAATCTCTCCTATTTCATCTGAACAATCAAAATTACCCCACTTAATAATTCCTAACATTGGTTCTTCAAAATTTTATAAGAGATGGAAAAATCATCGATAATAATTATATAAACAAAAAATATATAAATTACCATGAAATTATTGGGAATCTCTAAAAAATATCAGGTCAGAAAATTTATTGGGGTCCACTGACACTGTTTTATCTTTGATGATGTGTCCAAAGAAGTGATGATTGAGTTACCATAGATTAATTTTGTTTCTAATGTAATTTACTTTGGATTATGTTCATATGTTTTCCATAACATTCATCTAGTGGTGAGTACAATAATATGTTGATGAAAAATCCCACAGAATGATCCAATACATGAGGAATGCTTTGATTCATCAAGGCCATGAAAACCACTAGTGAATTTGTAAAAATAAATAGTATCAATCTAAATTAATAAAATAGTTACTTTATCCTATTTGAACAATGATATATGTTTCATCATATGTCACACATATAATGGTGTCTATCTCTTAGGTTGATCTTGGATAAAATAATATCTTCTCCCAACTTGATCAAAAATAACTTTGATATGTTTAAAAGGATATTGGTTCTAGAATATCACCAAGTTCAATCTATAATAACCTATAAAAATGTTATTATTCCTATTATTCTTCTTGGGGTAGAAACTTGAAAACACCATAGAGATCAAATAGGATTTATGAAAGAAGGAAATTCTAGATCAACCAAATTATCTTTCAACAACAGATCTCTATAAGAGAAATTCTATAATACATGATAAATACTTTATATTCATTCAGACCAAACTCAATTTTATTCTCTATCTATCAATCATGCTATAATCTATTGAACTTATCAATAAATATATCAAATAAATGGTATGACACTTTTATAATATAACCCATCTGTATTCCACCATTATATTGAGAAATAATGTATATGTTCTCCATGAGATAATCCAATCTACATTGATTTTGTCATAAATAACTGGTATAGAGATCCAAATCACCATGGTGAGAATATCTAGTTCATTCTATGGATTGAAATGTCACACTCATATAATAATATTTATTATGAACCCATTATGGAACTGACCAATTGAAAAAATAATCAAACAACAACCTATCATTTTCGTAATGATCAAAAACCAAAATAAATTGTAACCATTGTTCTCTAGAGAAACATCCTTGAATTATAGGATATTAACATCCCACACTCCCATTGGTGATTTTATTTCTCATGAAACCATCCAATATTTCTACATCAAATTGAATCCCTATACAAAAATAGTGGATAAAAAATAATGTGATTCACTTGAACCAAAACAAACCCATAAAAGTGTATATGATAAAATAATCAAAAATATAATATTAGATAGTATTTCATCTACACAATATGGAGTAGTCATCATATCATCCACCCCTATCAATTTCCCATAGGCTCCATAAAGACACCCTTGAGTTAAACCCCTTTTTTGGTACTTTTGTTCCTATATTAGGGTACAACATCCCCTTACACTATAAAAATATCATATGAAACACCATATTATTGTTTTCTGAATAGTTCTCATCAATACCCAGGCCTCTGTAACGTATTATGTCCCACTAAAACTTCTTTTCTACTAAATTCCCCGAAAATAACCAATGAAGGTAGCATAATCCTCCACATGCACATCATTGCCAAGAGTGAATGGACAGTAATTCAATTTTATGAGTTATATTTTCACACAAATATAATTATAATGGAATATTATCTTGAGGGAAAATGTAGTTAATTGGTTTATCTAATAACTTATTTCCAAGGGAAAACTATCATGATGAAAATTCATCACACTTGCAGATGAGTTCATAGTTTTCCATACTGAAATTTTCTGGCACTACTGAAGGCATCTCTTAGATTCCTATCAATGATCCATTCCTAATTAATCACATATATGAAATAGATTAGATATAACTTGTTAAAAATTGTACATATACTATAGATAAAACCATCATACATTTCTCTCTCTCTAGAGATATCATCATTTTCAAATGACAGTGCTAAGCACTGCGAGTCAGGGAAAGGTTCATTATTTTGCATCACTAATATAAACTCTTATGCCAGAAACATGAACTCATGAACCTTCCCATCAATAAAGTAATAATGATTTAAATGACTTAGGAACATAATCACAAGGTCATACAATGATAACTCATAATTATTACATGGCTTATCTAGAATTTCCAACCAACACATGGCTGTTTCATGAAGCACATATGTAGCTACCTTCACTGCCCATGTATGTGGGTGTATTGAAATTCTTAATCATCATCATGAATAAGATGATCTAGAACATAGCTTCTTGGGGATTTCTCTCTCAAGTAACATATGTTTATTAGGTTTCTAAAACTCTATGATTAGATTATACATCGATGGTATGATGTGAACAATCCCTCTTTCCCCTGATCTCATGGCCCTTATGAAATAAACAGGAAACTCAAAATACATTTGATCCAAAAATACTACAGTTCTGTTCAATTATGATCATTTCGATTTACACTATATAAATTCTTAACTAAAATATAAATAGGAATAATTTCATTAATAAATGAAAGCACCCCATATTACATTTATTGTAACAACAAGATCAACCAAAGTAGGTGTCAATAGTAGAAAACCACTAACACCTAGTCACACCATACATGGATTAAATTTTTTAAGTGTGACGTACATTTTAATTAATTTTATATCTCTGATATAATAGGTATATAATATCCTTGTTCAATAAGAATACATATATCACTAGGAAAAATATTCTCAATCAAGAACAATACATGTCAACATAAGTCCCCTTTTTACTATTATAATGCACACAAACTAATCATGTGCCATACTAGGCCCCTTGTATATATCTAAAGAACCAAATCCATCATAATCCTAAAACCACAAAAAAAATTGATTTAATAATGGAGAACTAACATCATCTATAATAAGAACATTGTATGAACAACATGCCACCCATGCACACTAAAATTTTAACTTATACAAGGGTTAACTACTCCAATGAGCAAACTCATCAGAAAGTCCCAACATATCATATTATACTTTAATCGTTTCAAAAATATAAAATAAATAGAAAATAATTTTAGATCTCTAATAACACCTGGTAATTTACTTCGATCAGGATCTATCATATGGATTAAATGGGATGGTTATGAGGCCATTAACATGCCTCCACATACACTAGATTCTATCAACTAGTAGTGATAGTTTGATAATAATAGTGAATATAATATAACCCTAATTTATATAGTAACAACACATAAAAAAATCTAATACCAATAATAAATATCATAGTGTAGAAAAAAAATTGATAATAAAATCCAACAGAATATCAATATTAAAAAAAATAATGTAATCCAATAAATAATAGTGTAATATTTAAATTTTTTGATGGAAGGTAAATAAATATCATTATTTAAGTGAAAAATATAAAAGTCAAGAAGAGTCAAATAATGACTCAAGGTCCCCATTCTAAAAACCTATTTTCATATAATATCAATAATCTATCCCATGTAGACATAATAATCGACAACAAGGCCCCTTTAGAATTTCCAAACATGTATCCATATAATCCTCATGGGTACAATATAGAATTCCATATAGGGATTGAGTATCACTCCTTAGGTAATCACCCGTATTTCTAAAAAAACCAGTCTTAAAATAAAGAAAATGAATAAAGAAATAAAAAATTGTAATAATTAATTAAATTAATACCACATCAACTATCTTTGACATAATTACATACTGTCTCTAACGGTGTCTCAAAACCATAATCACAATAAACATATAACCACGGTAAATTACAACCACCATCAACACCTTTCCAGGATTTCTTTGAGAATTTTTCACCTCTATTCCATCAATAACATTATAACCAAGGAATAAATTACATAAAAAATGGTCAAAAACACTATATATTCATTTTGATAATCAATCAGTTCTTATACCAATATATAATCATTTAACCATTTATTTTTCAGAATCCTAGTATATATGATTTTTGACATGTGTCACGAGAAATAGCCAACTATATATGAATTTATTCATGTCTTGGGGAATATACCAATATATATGAATTTCAATATCCATCCATGGGCATTTCATGATATATACTCATTTCAAAAAAAAATTAGTCAGGTTCACAACCCTTATAATCGTTACAACAATTATCCCAAAAGTGGTTATAAAATTAGCGATATCATAATATCACATCATAAGGCATAATTGATAATTATAAAAATTATAATTTCTTATTCAATTTCTTATTTCATATATAAATTGTTAATAAGAGTACAAATTACATTTTTCAAAATAAAAAATACAATAAAAGGTGAAAGTGTATCATGAAATCAACCAAATTACATGTTAGTGTATATATCATTTATCCCATTTAAAAAATCAATTTCTAATCAAGTTTTTGGTCACAAAAAAGTTATCCACAAGATTGGTTAAAATCCATTTATATCTATAGAAACCACATGAAATAATACAATTCATCATTTAATTAATTTAGACACACATATGTTAGCATAGTTAAAAAATTTCTTAAACTCGGCATTTATCATCCAATATGGTTAACGTTTAGAAACCCAAACATTATCAAATGAACAAAAACAACATCTAAAAATATTCTCCAACATTAAATGAGGTGAAAATGATGACCAGATATATCATAGATCATAAAAGATCATGGTCAAAACCAATAATTGACATAGTCTGTATATTACAAACAATGATTGGAAAATCAAAATAGAATAGAGGAAAAAAATTAAAATCAGCATACCTAGGAATGATGAAAAAAGGAATTTCTGAAATTATTAGACTGGACCGGTAGTCACCAATATGATCACCATTTGTATAGAATAAGAATTCTACATAGGAGGTGAACATAAATTGATCCACATAGAACCCTTGAAAAAAATATCTTGAAATTAAATTACATGACATTTAGTAACACCTCATGCATTTATATTTAGAGGGATATTCCATAAAATCCATAACATCATATTATTATTTATTATGATTGAATATTACATAATGTGTAATAAAATTTCATAGTACATACTTTCTTAATGTTTTAAATCATTTGACGACTTGTAACTATTGACAACATATGTCTACGAATAATTACATGTTCTATATTATAATTATATAGTATATAATTAATCTCTATATATTTATTCAGTCTATAATCCTTATAATGAACAAATCCTCATTATGTTATCTCAACATTCCAATAACCATTGGAAATGCATAACCTATTTACTCGAACATAATTAATTCGAACATAAAGCCCATACTGCTCCCCATGTGGGTCCTCTTTGAATTTCTCATGCTTCCTTATTATCCAATTCAGTTTTTTTACAATCAAATAGATATATATGACCATTGTTTCAGTTTACACAACAATGGATCTCTATATTTATACAAGTAATGCTCCCCATGTTCCAAAAAAGAAACCTAGGATGGGACAGACATAGAAAAATAAGGAAACATACATTAATTAAGACATTAATGATATTTTTCTTATTTATAAAAATACATTTCACTATTTATTGGGTTGTTATATTTTTTGTACGTTTACTATTTCACATAGCATTCATTATATAATACAATATCCATATTTTCAAATTATTTGGAGTTGCATTTTGAGTTATGTGTAGGATATAAATAACCAAATTAACCATTGAAATTGGATCATAATCATTTGGTACAATAACATAACCACTCTGTGGAATATGTTAACCATTAGATTATAAATATTTTATAGGGATATCATATAAAATTATAATATAATTAATTTAAATGATTTATTTTCAAAATTGTGAAATATGATTATATAATATCTAATGTACTTAATAAATATAATATTATTTTAATACTAATTTGTTAAATTTTTATAAAATAAATATTTTAAATAAAAATAAGACAATTGATTTAATATTATATTTTTATTAAATAATTTCAAAAAAATAATTTATTATTATATAAAAAATAATTTTAATTACATAATCGTATATTATATTTATAATGGTTAGAAATATGGTTATATTAAAAAAGTGAAAAAAAGAACTTTATTTAAAAATTCATTTTATAATCATTGTAAACATATTTATATAATATGATTAATATATTTATGAATAAAAAAATTATTATTTTTTGATTTGTATATGTATTTTGAAAAAAAATAGTTTTGTATTTATATTGAATTGAATCAAAATATGTGTTTTTTCATTATTACTTAAATACATGGTAACCTTTAAATAATATCATTAAAAACCCCATTAGATGAACCCAACAGGGAAAAAATAGATTTTTAGTAATATGAATCATCCTTACAGGATGTCACGATAAAAAAAATATATTAATAAATATATGAATAAAAATAATCTCTCTCATATCCTTTTAAATAGAATAATTCACTACCACACGAACGCCTCACACCATCATTATCAATGTTCAAAAATATATTACTAGCATAATCCTTCATGTCCATTATTAACCACATAGAGGTTCTATTCATAAAATAAGACCACACCATGTATTCGTAAAATTGTGTAAAAGATGGACTAAAATATTAATATTGTAACACATGAGAATGATAATGGGTTAACTGACTAAAATATATGACTCATGTCAACCTGATGTACTTTTATTTTTTATTAACATACCAGATTATAACTCCAACGTAATAATTGTTTCTCCAAGAGTATGTCTCAGGATGGGTGAACTCATATGATGTTTCCCAATGTATATCTGATTAAGAACAAAGAAGTCTGTAATGATAATGTATTGGCTATTGGGGACAATCTTAGACTGATGAATTTTGTTGACATATGTGCTGGACCATTTTAGGGAACAATGTGTATGCGGGGGAACTAGCGGTTCCTAGTTTACCAAGACCACTCAACCATGTTATAGTGTGGCTTTTGTTCAATTAGTGGGGATTAACTATTACATTTGTATCAATGGGTGAGAAAATCCTTGAGTGTTGTTGCACTACCTAGGATACAATGTAGGATCCAAAATGACATTGTTATACTCAATGGGGTATGATTTAAAAAAACAAAATTATTATAGTTTAAATGAGTAAATGATAAGAATCATGTCTACAAGGTGAAACTTTCATTTTAGGATCCTTCATAATTAGAAATCCGCAATTAAGAATATATGGAATTGGGTAGCGTTCAGAAAGGATATTCACCCAGGTAGTTTCCATAGATGTGTTTAGGTTATGAAAATACACACTTGAAAAAAAATCATTTGGTTGGTAGAAATATTCATTATTCATATGACCTGTTCAAACGTTTGGGTGGGACCTAGGGACATGGAATCATGTATACAAGGAATAATATTGTACTTCACATGAACAAAAGAGATGACAATGTTAAGGTATGTTGTCATTGCTGTTAGTTGGGACTAGTTGTTAAAATGAGTAATTTCTATCATTCCTAGACTTATATATATTTTTTATTCAAACAACTAAAAATATTTTATAATAACCCTATAAATGTTCCCCAATATCTAAAATATATTTATTAGTTATAATGATGATGTAATAACCATTATTTCCCATCAACTAGTTTATTATAAATGACAACATATCAAATATTATAGATGGTTCACCTACTCCACGAATGACCTATTTCATTTTTCATCACCTCCATTACAACTGATAATTAATAATAGTTATTATTTTTAGGGATAAAAGAATGTATATTCTATTCAATTTTATATTGTATGGTTGTTAATTAAAAATAAATTTTGAAATAATTCAGTTATGTCGAACATGGCTAAAAGAGGTGTATAAAATAATTTTAATTAAATAGTACCACTTATTCCATATAACACATTGTTTTTTAGAAAACCGATATAAATTTAATTTTATTTGAATATATTATAATTTTGAAACACCATATAATTAATCGTTAAAAATTAAAGATCTAATTTATAATTGAATAACTAATTATCCATGAGACCAAGGAAATATGAATCTGACAACCTCATAATGGTGATCATAAATGTAAAAAATTCAATACAAAGGAATATAATATATGATAGCTAAATATATATAAATATATATACTTTTCTGTAAAAAATTCTGGAATAAATATAATTTCATTAATTAGGATGGTATAATCACTCACAAGTCTTTTAAAGACCTATGTGAAGGGAACTTTTAGAAAACCCTCTTTCATTTTGGATTTCTTATTTCTCTCTACATCAATTTATGTACTAATTTGTTACCATAATTCATCATTATTCTATATAAATATATATTACTATTATATATATATCCATAATTTATGTTACCTATCATTTTGGGGGTTATATTTTTTTCATCATCCCTTCTCAATCTGTTCCATTAATATATTATGATTATAGAAGCTTTATTATTTACAATATCAAATTAGTACCATTATATATGGTTTTCATTGTTAAATAAATATTAATAAACCAACAATTTTTTTACATTAATTCGATTTATTTTACTTCAATAAAATGAATTGGTGCATAATTTCTAGAAATAAACATGGATTAATTCATTAAGATTTTGTATTATATATTCATTTATATAAAAAATTCTCTATTATAATTATTGGTATATTCATTATATGAACTACATGTTTATGAAATGTTCTTATTATTTATTTATTATGATCCAAAATGATATAATAATAGAATTTCTTTAATTCGCTATTAAATTCAATTTGGAATGATATAGAGATATAACAATGTAATCAATTTCATTAACATGTATTATATCACACTTAAGAATTACATACGATTTATTTTCTTTATTTTGAACACATAATCATTTGAGAAATATTATATAATAGGTGATACTTACACTAAAAATCCCACCAATTTATTTGGGAATGTTTTCAAGTAATTATATGTTTGTAAGGTGACATATGTTGTATTCCAAAAACATTATTATATTATTCATGGTAGGGATCCAAAAAAATATGCTTATCATTTCATGTTTTATAATTTCTGTATCATTATTATACCATGATCTAGTGATTTATTCATCTACATTGAATAATTCAAATTTTCTCTCCTATTTTTTATATCTTGTTTTGCCTTGTGATTTTTATGTTTCACTTCATGTTTACTATCTTATAAGGTTTTACTTCTCCCGATATTCCATTATTCATTATTTCATCAAGGTATCCTCTATACTAATATATGATCAATTAGGTTTATAATAACATAATTTTGATTTAACTATAATTTTTATTTACTATATTTACATATAAGTTTCAATTATATGTTGTCTCATTAACTAGAGTCATAATGATTTATGGGTTTCATTATTGGTGTTTTAACATTAAAGTTACATATTTATTAGTTCATTAGAGACGTTTTTTAAATTATATACAATATTAAATTATTAAAATGTAGAAATTTAGAGTGATTACATTGATTATCTATCTATATAATCATATTGTTGTTTTGGATTATATTTTTTGGTTGTAGTTAATATATTTTAATTGTAACTATGACATATTTATATTATTATAAGTGTTTGGGAGTGAAATCTAATGTTAGGTGATATGTTTTAGAACCCATAAGATGAATTTATTATTAAATAATTTTTTTCATAACATATTATTCTAATGATTAGTTACACTACAGACACATAAGGAATATTATATCATGAAATATTTTATTGACCCATATAGTTAGTTTGGTAATTAGTTTTTTTTTCGGTGTGTTATAATCCCTTATTATTCATATGTTGTGTTACACAAAAAAAACCCATTTCTTTTATTCAATTTCCATTAATTTTAGTTATCTACCAGTAATATATTTGTTATTTTTTTCATAACATATCTATGATATTCTAATTATATGTCACAACCCATCCCCCAGGTCCCGTATCGTGACTACCCAAAGGCCACCTTCCATAGCCTAGGGGCTGGTTACAAGCACAAAAGAAGTAAATCCCTAAAATTGGGATGGAATTTCCTTTATAAATCATAAACACACAAAACTAAAGTAAATAAGGAAGAAAACCCTATTTAAATGTTTTATAACAAGTGTACTAAAAGTAATGCGCCGGAAATACATGCCCAACAGTAAAGTACAAGGAAAGGGTAAACAAGTACAACTAAAAAGAAAAATAGTTGGAAGGTGTCTAGCAGCTTCAAGATCATCCTCTGGGGTTCCTACCTGAAGGGTAGGTATAGATGGCCTCCACAACACTCCACATCCATCAGACTCCATCATGTACCGATACATCATAAGTTTCTCCTCCAGGTACCGTCTAGTCCTATCACTCTCGGCCTCCGTCATCATTTTCTGTCATCTGCATCCATCTGAACGAGGTGCAGGCATATCCCTTGTAGGGGTGAGTATAACGATACTCAGTTGGGACCCTGAGACCCTCAAGGTCTCACAAAATCCAATGAGTATAAACCACAATGTATGATTTCAATGGATGGCCATTACTTAGGTATATTCCCATACAGATACCTATGTTATCATGTAACCCATCTCAATCATAAGGAAAACATAAAGGTCATTGACTCATCTCAAACCATGATTTTTATTATAGAAACCACGGATACTGGAGAACTCGGCCTCTGTCGAGTATTGTGGCCCTGGCATGACTCTGAGGCGCTACTCACTAACCTTAGATTGGTGAGATACTCCTCCTGTCAAGTATCGTTGGCCGACTGCAAAACCGGGCGCTCCGTCCGCTGTGGGTCTGCCACCAAACCGGGCACTCCCCCAAATAGTCGTCAGAGGTAATCCTCCTATAAAGTACCATGGGTGTGCTTCCAAGAGAGACACTCTGTATGACATGGGTATGCTTCTAAACTCGGCACTCCGTCCACTGGGCTAGTCGAATCACTCCGAGTCGAATCGGCCAAGTAGTCATCAGGTCTACAACTACTAGGTCTATGTACTCTGCATTCTCATCTCTAAGAGGATCTTCTCCATGATCTACTGGTAAATACTCCAAGTGTCATGATGTATCAGGTAGAAATATCTCAATGGACTGCCACGTCCTCAGGGTCCCAACCCGATAGACTATGTGTCAATCGGACGCCTGGTTTGTGAGTTATTAACATTTTAGTCTAAGGGGCCAGGTTGGATTTGTGTATGAACCAACCTGACTGTGACTCAACTATACACCGAACACTAGTGGGGTATACTCAAAGGGGAGGCTATGCTACAAGAATACCAGCGTCGCTGACGGTTCATCAAACGGACGTCCAGAGAAAATGATATGGCCCAAGAAGATAAAGGGTCAGTAATATGCCAGGGTCCGGTCCAACCCGGTCTGACCAACTGGGCCCAGCCTAGTCTGGGCCGACCCGGTCTGAATTTATGGGTCTGACCCATCCCATTGGGATGGTCAGCCTGCTATGTTTTGACCTGGTCCTCTGGGCCCGACAAAGCGGACCGCGAGGGCAGTTAAACTCAATAGTCACCATGTATGTGACTCAGTAACTCGGCCTGGGAGACCGTGCTAGTTCGACCAGGGACATTGCGGGGGCTCCGCGGGCCAGTTTACTAGGACGATGGCCGAGAGGCTAGCAGGTTGGCAGCGCGGGGAGCGGGCAGGCCGGCTAGACTCAGGGCTGGCCGCGGGGGCACCCATCAGGGCGTGGGGGCGCCGGGCAGGGCGTAATGGTGTCAGGCATGGTGCCAGATGCCGGCCAGTGCGCGGGGGGGGGGGGGGGGGGGGCACCGGACAGCACGCGAGGGTGTGCCGACCATCACTGCATGGCACCGTGGGAACCAGGTAAGGCGGTAGGTTGCCACAGGTTTCCAAGTAGGGTGACGGGGTGTCGAGCAGCACGGGGGGGGGGGGGCATTCTGGGAAACACAGCCAGGCGCTGAGTAGGGCGGCAGGGCGCCGAGGGGTGCACCAGGGTTCACCGGGCACCACGGGCAGGGCACCGCGAGGGCACTGACAGCATGGGCAGGGCGCCGCAGGGCACTGGGTGCACGCCGACAGGGGCGCGGGGAACCAGGTGTGCGCCAGTAAGGGCGCGGGTAGAGCACTGGGGTGTCGCGGGGGCGACATAATTCATGGCTGTCGCGGGTGGCGCCGCCTTTGTCGGTGCTGCCTTCATCGCCTCGGTGTCGCTTCGTTCTTCCAAAGAACATCACATCTTGATCGGCGGAGGAGTCGGGTCATGTTTGATTGGACCATACCATCCGTGTTTAGTGTGGTAACAATTGTCTAAAGGAAGGGAATGTTATTCATTTGTTTTTAAACCACACAATGATTCCTTTCAATTACGAAGAAGAGAAAAATAAAAGGAGTATTATGTCAATAGGAAGTAAACCCCCTACCTCATAATTGTATAACATTGACGGTGGAAGGAGAGGAAAAGTAGAGGTCAATTCGTCGATTGTTGTGTTCATTAAGTACTCCCAATTCTCATGATCATGCGTCGGAAATGATGAAGGGTACTCATCATTGGCGGATGAGCGTTCGTAGTTGACGTCATTGTTTGAGATGTTCTTCGCGGGTTGTGTCTTCTCCTTTAACGTGGATGAAGAATGAAAAATATGGCATTTTCGTTCATCGGTGGTGGAAGAAATGTTCTTCGTGTTCTTCGCGTTCTGTGTTGGAAGAATATTTTTCAAGGGTTCTTCTCTCCTTAGTTCTCCATACAAAAAGAAAGAAGCATGACAACCAAATAATAGATAGAAAAGTCGTCTATTATTTTCTGGAACCACAATTTGAAATGATGGGTTAATTAAAAGAGACAACCCATATAAATAATGGGAAGGTGGTTCAAATTTCAAAAAGGGGAGGTGGAGAGTTTTATCCACATAAAAGAGGGGGTTAGAGGTGTTAAAGAGCTCGTGTGGGCCCACTATTCAATCTTGAATTGGGGGTTCAAGGGGGTAAATCTCGTGTGGAGCCCACCTAAAAATATCCTCTTAGGGTAGGTTATGTGTGGGTGGGCCTCACCTCCAACCTCTCTTTGGATGATTAAACCGCCATAAATAAAACTAAAGTTATCTCTTTATTTTTATTCAATTTAATTAAAACCCCCCCAAAAACTAACTTCCACTCATGTCAGAACGCAAATACGGTTAAGGTCTCACTATGCAATTTCTGACGCTGCGAGTTCAATGGTGCCCTCATAATTCCATTCCGAGCAACAATTCAAAAGTTATAAAATGTTGTTCGGACGTTTACTGAACGTATCTGAAGAAATGATCGGAAAAACATTTATCAGTCACCCTCGACCAACTACCATCGAGGATAGGCTCTGCCTAGGTGAAACATGCCCCAATGAACCCAACAGTACTCATAGTGTTTCAATTAGAGTTTCTATTTAGAAGTTATGAATTTTAAAATAAAATAATTTTCACTCAATTATTTTATTTGCGGCCAAAAACTAACTTTTTCCAGTGGCCCGCGCCGTCCAAATTTAGTATCTTCCTAAATAAATCATGCCCTCATGAGTTCAGTGGTGGTCTCATATTTTTAATCGTAGATAATTTTTTTGAGTTACAAACATTTGAAAAATAAAATTATTTATTTAATTATTTTATTTATGGTTATGCCAGTTTTGGGATTTCTCACAAGAGGCTCGTGCCAACTAAACATAAATCACGCCTAGGGTAAACCTGCCATCCATAGCACAACGGTGCACTCAGATTTCCGATTTGAGTAACCATTTTAGTGTTCTTCCACTTTTTTGGGAAAACTTCTTACACGAGTTAACTTAAGAATAATAAAAACTTCAGAAATTGATTCTGGGCACACTGGGCCTCAGAATCATGCGCCATCAAAAACTGTAGACTCGTAAAATTCCTATGTATTTAAGAAAAAATACTTCCACAGAATTTTCAGTTCTTTACATTCTCCCCAAATTAGGGCTTTACATCCCCATAAGCTATAACTCGAACTAAGGGAGCATATGGGGGTACTGAGCATGCATATGAGCCTCTCATTCCCATGTACTCTCCTGGAGGTTCTCATGATACCAACAAACATGCACCAGAGGTATCAACTGTCCACAAAGGACCCGCTCCTAGAGATCCTAAATCTACACTACAACCTTTGTAAAAGTCACCCCATCGTCGACGTCCAACTCACCATGGTCGATGGCATGAGAAGGTTCGTGCATGTATCTCCTCATCTTGGATACGTTTAACACGTCGTGCACCAAGTACAACTGGGGTAGAAGATCTAAGTGGTAAGCCACCTCACCATCTCTGTTGGAGACCCGAAAAGGTCTGATTGACCTCAGAGATAACTTTCTATCTCAGCCTAATCTCTGTATACCTCATCGAGGTGAGACCTGTAGAAAGATGTGGTTGCCATCCTTGAATTCCAGAGGTCTTCGTCTCCTATCGTCCGACTCAAGAGTTATCAGCTATATCCTCCAATGCGTGAGCTGATCCTCTACAGCCTGGGTTTCCTTTTTCTCCAAACAAGGAAAACCCTAATCCACCATTTTAGATAAACCACAACCTTGTTCCCTAATACAGTCAATATGATCATGAACTGTGAATGTCCCATCCATACACAGACCAACATCGTAAGGCCTCGACACTACCACCAAGAGGTTCTAACCGAAACTCTCGCCTCGTGGGTCAGATCACACCATCGGAATAAATGTGATTAGTGATACTCCTCTCAAAGGTATCTCCATAATTGAGGTTCAAGTCAACCGTTTAACCAGAAACTCTAGGTCAGGGACAAGATTCATGGAAGGAAGGAATGATTATAACCTATGTATATTGATACGGCAGCTAGTTTTAGATATAGTTTGTACCTCGAATCATTCCTAGAGCCCTTGGGTCACACTCCTTGACCGTATGCAGCTATTCTCTTCCACTTCCCTATAGCTCCTTGAGCCTTGTGGTGACTACAATGTTGGGTGGTTTTAAAATGTCAAAATGTACACTACCTCATGCTGCTCTCCTGGCTCTGCTTCCTTGTCTGCTGCTCTGTAGGTTCATTTTTCCTTAATACTTCTCCGTTTTGAAATAGTTTACATTCCTATGTCACTGAGATTGGCGCAAGTTTCCTTCTTTTCCACTACTAACATTCACTAGTTTTATCTTCTCAACAGAAGAACATACAACACCAGAGTTTCTCTCTAGCATCCTAAAATAGGTAGGAATGCACAGGGGAAATTCTGATGGCTCAGATGTCCCTAAACACACCTCACTCAGAGTTCCAATCTCCAAAGCACTGATCGTATCGTATTAATTGAGTACCAGGAACGATCGGTATGCCTCGATGAATACTCAGCTATCGACATGTCATCCTACCTAAAATGTACAAGCTGAATGGAACTATCAACAACCAACCTAGGAAAGTCCTCAACAATCTGTATGTCAGTCTCTCCTCGAAACCTGAGGGGTATCTGATGTTGAAACACTTGTAAGTCACTAATCCAATATCTGTTACCAACCTGTACCTCCGGTTGAAACTCTTGACCAACATCAAGTGATATAGATGACACACTACCTGAAGGTACAATCTTGGGAAATGTCCACATACGAAAGCCTCATTAATAAGCGGACTAGCCTCATGGTTATTCACTGGGAAACATTAGTAGCTAATATCACCATCTTCTCTACTGGTGTCTCAACTAGGTGGAGAACTCTAGCAATTGCCTCCATTCAGTCATATGCTACCTGGGAATATGTCTCGCCTCGTAACCTCAAAGGCCTTTGCCGCTGGAACTCATGAAACGCCCTAAGTCAGCATGCATTGTCCTCTAGTGCGGCTGGTGTAATCTTCTGACCAATAGGTGGTGGTTCTTCTGGTACACCACCCTAAGGTGGCAACATAGTAAGAGCACCCAACATTGGATCCTCTGCGCTCGGTGGGCTGTCATCGTGTACTCTCTCGGAACTCTAACTGGCTGTCTGCATCGAGTCATCCTAAACAAATGCGACATGTTCTAAAGAATATACCTGGTGAGATGGCCTGGTTTGAGCTGACATAAATAAAACTTTTTAAATCACACACAAAATCAGTGTTTTCGTTTACTATGTCGGGAATCTTCAATCATGGTCCTGGTGTATGGATATGTCGGTTGTCGCACCAACACTGAACTTCCTAAACATAAAACCACACTCAGTACCCTTAACATTATTGCTTCACAGAAAATAAATATTAGAGTCCTATGTTCTATGGTAAAACCAACTCCTGTGATACAAATTTTTCACGACCCGTCCCCCAGGGCCCGTATCGTGACTACCCCAAGCCCGTCTTCCATAGTCTAGGGGATGTCGACTAGCACGAAAGGCGAAAATCCATAAAACTGGGAAGGCATTGCATTTATATATCGTAAACACACTCAACCAGAGTACAAGCGGAAGAAAACACTATATAAAATCCGTAGAACAAGTGTACTGAAAGTAAAGGGGCCGTAAATACAATCCCAACAGTAAAGTACAAGGAAAGGACAGGCAGGTACAACTAAAATGAAAAACAGTTTGAAGGTGTCCACCAGCTCCTGAATCATTCTCTGGGGTTCCTATCAGAAGGGTAGGTATAGATGGCCTCCACAGCACTCCACGTCCATCAGACTGCACCATGTACCAATATGTCATAAGGTCCTCCTCCAGGTACCGTCCAGTCTTGGTGCTCTCGGCCTTCTTCAGCGCTGTCCGTCATCTGCATCCAACACAATGAGGTGTGGGAATATCACATGAAGGGGTGTGAATAACAATTCTCAGAAGGGCCCCCGAGAACCTAAATGTCTCACAAAATCCAACAAGGATAAAGCTCAAAGTATGATTTCAACAGATTACCATTACTTATGTGTGTGACCATACATATACCTATGTTATCAAGTAACCCATCTCAATCATTAGGAAAACAAAAAGGTCATTGACTCAGCTCAAAACTGGATTTTCATTATAGAAACCATAGCTTCTGAAGAAATCCTCCTCTATCGAGTATAGTGGCCATGTAAAAACTCTGAGGTGCTACTCACTAGCCTTAAACTTCTATGGTACTCCTCCTGTCGAGTACCATAGGTCCTCTGCCAAACCTGGTGCTCCGTCCTCTATGGGTCGGCCGCCAAACCGGGTGATCCCCCTAATAGCCGTCAAAGGTAATCCTCCTTTCCAGTACCACGGGTCTTCTGCCATGGCAGGCACTCTATCTGTCGTTGGTCTGCCGCCAAACAGGGCGCTATATCCACTATGATAGTCGAATGACTCTGAGTCAAATCAGTCAAGCAGTCGTCAGGTCTACAACTACTAGGTCTCTGCACTCCGCACAATGTACGCTTGTCTCTGGGAGGATCCACTCCACAAGCTACTGGTCAATACTCCAAGTGTCACAAAGTCTTAGGTGGATGTATCTCAAAAGACTTCCACATCATCGGGATCACAACGCAATGGTCGGCGAGTAAATCAGATGCCCGGTCAGTGAGTTATTATCAATTTTGTCCCGGGGGCCCAGTTGGATTCGGGTACGAACCAACTTGACCATGATTCAACTATACCCCGAATTCCAGTGGGGTATACTCAAAGGTGTGGTTATTCTCTATGAATACCATCGCTGGCGACGGTTCTTCAAATGTACGTCTGTTGCCAATGATATGGACCAAGAAAGTAAAGGGTCAGTAAGGGGCCCAGGTCTGGTCTGACCCGGTCAGGGTCGACCCGGTCAGACTTGCTGGGTTTGACCCAGCCCATTCGGTAGGTCTGTCCACTATGTTTTGACCTGGTCCACTGGGCCCAGCCTAATAGTCTTCGAGGGCGGATCAACCCAATAGACGCCACGTAGGTAACTCGGTAACTCGGCCAGGAGAGACATTTCCAGTTTTACCAACAACACCGTGGGGGAACCGCGGTCCGGTTCAGTAGGATGATGGCCGGGAAGCTAGCGGGGAGGCCTCGTGGGGCGTGGGCGGGCTGGCTGGACTTCTGAAAGACTGTGGGGCCATCAGACAGGGCGCGACGGGCTGCGCGCGGGGGCGCACCGGGCAGCACGACAGTGCGTTGGGGGCGCCTGGCAGGGCGGCAGGGCACTGTGGGGTGATGTGCAGGGTCCCTAGGCACCGGGAAGCACACATGAGCGTGCTGGGCTATGCACTAGAGTTCCAACGGGTTCCAGGCAGGGTGGAAGGGCACAACGAGGGGCACCGGGGTGCGCCGCGCAGCGCAGGTAGGGCGCCGCGAGGACGGTGATAGTGCGGGCAGGGCGCCGCGGGGCGACGCAGGGCGCCGGGGGGATGCTGGCATGGGCGCCTGGTGCTGGGGGGGCACCAGTAGGGGCTCGGGGTGCCGGGTGCGCGCCGAAAGGGACGCGGGTAGCGCACCAGGGTGTCGCAGGGGCGGGGCAATTCATGGAGGTCATGGGTGGAGCGACCTTTGTCAGTGTCGCCTTCATCGCCTCGTTGCCGCTTTGTTCTTCCAATGATCATCAAAAGAAGATTGACGGAGGAGTTGGGCCATGTTTGTTTGTCCCACATCCTCTTCGTTTAGTGTGGTAACAATTATCTCAAGGAAGGGAATGATCTTCAATTGTTTTTAAACCACACAATGATTCCATTCAATTCCGAAGAAGAGAAAAAGAAAAGGAATATTACAACAACAAGTAGTAAACCCCCTACCTCATAATTATCGAACAATGACGCTGGAAGTAGAGGAAAAGAGGACGCCAGTTCGTCATTTGTCGCGTTCGTCACGTACTCCCAATTCTCACGGTCATGCGTCCGAAAGTAAGAAGGGTACTCATCATTGGCGGACGAGCGTTCAGAGGTGACATCATTGTTGGCGACGTTCTTCACAGATCGGGTCTTCTCCTTTTACACGAATGAAGAAGGAAGAAGATGACGTCGTTGTTTTTAAGTGGAGGAAGAAACATTCTTCTTGTCCTTCATGTTCTTTGATGGATGAATATTTTTCCCAGGGTTCGTCTCTCCTTAATTCTCCCAACAAAAAGAATGAATCATCCCAACCAAATAATGAATGGAAAAGACACCTCTTATTTGTTGGAACCAAAATTTGAAAAGTTGTGGTTAATTAAAAGACACAACCCATATAATTAATGTGAATGATGGTTCAAATTTCTAAGAAGGGAGGTGGAGAGTTTTATCCTCATAAAAGAGGGGGTTAGAGGTGGTAAGTAGCTCGTGTGGGCCACACTATTCAAACATGAATTGGGGGATTAAGGGGGGTAAAGCTCGTGTGGGCCCCACCTGAAAATATCCTCACAAGGGAGGTTCTATGTGGGTGGGACCCACCTCCATCCTCTCCTTGGAAGATTAAACAGCCACAAATAAATATAATTTTATCACATTAATTTTATTATATTTAATTAAAAACCCTCAAAAACTAACTTCCACACACTTCAGAACGAAACAGCGGTGAAGGTCTCACTAAACAATTACCGATGCTGCGAGTTCAACGGTGCCCTTGGAATTCAATTCCGAGAAATTCATTAGAAGTTATATAACGCCATTAGCACGTTTACTGAACGTATCTGAAAAGAAGTTAGGAAAAAATTATTATTAGTCACCCTTGACCAACTGCCATCGAGGTTAGGCTCTGCCTAGGTGAAACACACCCCAACAAACCCAATGGTACCCTAAGAGTTTCAATCTGTGTTTCCTTTTAGAATTTAGGAATTATACAATAAAATAATTGTCACTTAATTATTTTAGTTGTGGCAAAATACTAACTTTTTCTGGAGGCATGTGCCGACCAAAGTTACTATCTGCATAAATAAAGCATTCCCTCATGAGTTTAGTGGTGGTCTCAGATTTTTAATTCGATATACCGTTTTTTGAGTTATAAACATTTGAAAAATAAAAGTATTTATTTATTTATTTTATTTACAGTTATTCCATTTTGGGATTTCTCATAGGAGGCACGCACTGACAAAACATAAGTCACGCCTTGGCTAAACCCACCATCCTGAGCGCAACAGTGTCCACGAATTTCGGATCCGATAAACCCTTTAAGAGTTAGTCCACTTTTCAAGAAAACTGCATACGCATGTTAACATAAGCTTAACAAAAACTTTATAAATTGATATCGGGCACACTAATCCTTGGAGTCATGAGCCGTCAGAAAATACAGACCCGTAAAATTCCTATGTATTTAAGAATAAAAAAATTTCCACATAATTTATAGGTCTTTACATTATACTTATATTGAGCTCATTTATATTATATTAGTTAGTTGTTTTACATTCAAAAAATGTCATTCATGGGGTAGATAAAATAATGTATTTCTTAATTTTTTGTGATTAATGTAGTCATTGATACAAAGTTAAGCACTCATGTTTTTGGCATGTGATTTCTTCTTAATTTTTTAATAAACTATAAATTTTTTATTCAGTGGTACAATGTCATTTAAATTTATTGAATATATATTTGGGGATGAACATATAAACTAAACTTAATTTCACCGCCACCATTTTTATTTTTCAAATATATTTAATGAAAATATCAATGAATATTTCAACTAAAATTATTTCAATGATGAGTTCATCTAACAATGAATATAGTATTCATTTTTCAATTTTGTTCTCAAATAGTTATATTGGTTTTACCATATCAAATTTAACTCTCCAACATATGTATATATAATTTAACGAAATTTTATTAGGATATTATATAAAATTTATTATTAATTATGTTATGTGTTTGTTCTGATAAATTATAATACATCATATAAATTTGGATTAAAAATATTATTTCTAATTCCCAAGGGGCCACCAATTCATTATTTTCATTATAAGATACTCTAAATATTTTTTATATGAATGAGGAATCATTATTTTATTAGTTTTTGAATTTTTGGTATTTTAGTTTGTGTTTTCATATAGATTGTATAGTAGGAATTGTGGCATTTACATGGATTGATAAGATTATATAATTAAACTCATATAGTATGTATAATATAAAAGGGTTTATATTTTTGTAAGAATAAATAATCTTTGCTTCCATGTAAAATATCTGATTATACATATATAGTCTAATTTTGAATATTTTTTCAACGATATGGTATAATTTATTCATGGTATCATTTAAATCATAGTGTAGAATAATGACGATTTTTATCATATTTACTGAGATTTTTTTATAAACTGAATAACAATTTTGTCAAGTACCAGGCAACCTACTACACATTCTTTGGAATGATCAATGTAAATATTGTATTGTCAGACTAGTGTAATATATATTTTTTACTAATAAATTGATATTGATTTTTTGGATAAGGTTTTAAGCTTCCAAATAAATTATTTAACTATTCTAAGTATGAGCATTCATTATTTAATTATGTTATGGAACATTTCACTTAGTGGATTTTCCATCTAGGATTTAGAATCATATCCTATATGGTGATAAATTTATAGGGGATATAATTGATGAAAATCAATGGGTTGATCCAACAAATATACTATCCTTATGGATTAACATAATTTATTTCAATTGGTATGAATAGATAAATTTAAAGGATCGTTTTCAAATCTATAAAAACTATGATGAATAATTTATAAAATAATAAATTTCCCACATGTTATAAAAAAATCTGTAATAGTGTATTAAAATAGATTTTTTAAAAGAAATTATAATAATGATAAATGTATTATATATTGTTTTTGGATTAATATTTTTCAATAGTGATGTATATGAATATATGATAATTTTTCTTTTAGTGTTCTTAATTAAAAATGTTCATTCATAGGAATAGAATATTTTACTAACTATCTAATATTAGATATCTTCTATTCAAGATTATGTAATTAAATTTAAATTTCTATTAATATATTCCACTAGTTTCATTTTTTAATCAGTTATGCCATCTCAAAACATATATAATAGGATGATACATCACATATAAATTACCATTACTCGATTAGTTTCATATATTTTTATTCATTAATATAAAAATGTATTACTCATTATGATTTCATTAGAATTAAAAATATTAGAAGTGTGACAAAAATATGTCGTAATGTGAAGAACATTGGATATGGTTAATGCTACACTTGGGCCTTGGAGTGTATTGGTTTTGTTACATTGATCAATTTACTCATAATTATTTTCAGTTTGTAAAAAAATCATGTATAGGGTTGGTTTGGATCTTAATTCATATAAATAATGAAAAAATCATCAAATTTAACATTTTTCTAATGGTGGAGACTGAATTTTTCATAATGTTGGGTTCTAGTGGAGTGGAACTCACATAATAATAACACAAATCTTATATTATTTTATCAGTGTACTAGGTTTATATTGATGTTTTCTAATTATGGATTATTTTATAATAGTTATTCCAAAAAACACACCTCGTAGTTAATGGTGTAATAATTATTGTTTTTTAATATAAGGAGTAATGTTATGACAATTGGGTTCAAAAATTTGATATGAGAAAATTTAATCAGTAGATGAGGATTTTCATATAAAACATGATATCATTAATGGTATAATTTTTTCTATATTTTAGGATATCATATTCTTAATAAGCCTACATGTTGGAACTACAAAATTTCGACAATATAATTTATATAATTTATATTTGGATGTATATAATTCCTATCCACTTGATGTATTGTATATTAGATAGATAAAAATTTATTATTGTATAAGAGTCTTATGTTTTTTAAAATTTACGGGAATGTAAATTTTAACTTTCGATCATCTCTACAGCAGATACAAACTTATGATTTCATTCGTTGTAGGGATTTTCTGTAGTAGTTATATGATATAATTGATTTTTATAAATGTAGGGATGTCTTATGCTATTAATTTTATTAATTTGATTTTTATTTATGAGATTTATTATCATCTTAACATCAAACATTTGATATAAATAACATCATATTATGAAAGATAGAATTTGACTATTTAGAAACATAAATTAAAGATATCCTTAGTGTCTTGGTAATGTTATTTGAAATATTTCATGATATGGGTATTAAAATACAATGAAATTGAAAATTAAAAATGAGATAGAGTATAAATTGGTTAGACATATTTATATTTCACCCTATAGGATAACACATTATATTATATAATAATTTAATATTCTAGTTATTAAAATATTATAGAAATGTTTAGTCTATCATAGTGAATATATATATTGAAATTAATTATTTTTTGGGATGAATTCGAGTGGGAATGTGTTGAAATAGATGGAATATAGGTTCTTAATCCATATTACTGTGATAAATCTCATTAAACAGTCGATTATTTTGGTCATTTTTTCCAATTAAACTGAGATTACATCTTAAAAAATATTTTTTTAATTAGTCCCATAATTATATGATGGTATGTAAGTATGATATTTATAAATCTATCATTATAGGTCATGATGATTATTATATTTTTAAAAAAGTTTATAGTTATGAATGCACCAGTTTTCCTCTATGAATTAGTAATGTCAATGTGTCTATATATCAAATAAAAATATTTTGATTTATATTTACCATTCCGATGGAAAATATTTCATAGAGGAGGATCATGATGCGAATTTTTAGACTATTTTATTTGATCATAGGTTATTTAAATCAAATAAATAATATAGGTGTTAATAAACTCGATGTTTGAGTTTTATATCCATGTGAATTTTATTTGTTAACCTGGATTGTTTGATTAACCATCCATGATTTAAATTTTCTTATAATAGAGGTAACATGGGAATATTATATTTTTATGATGTTTCTTTTTTTTATACTGTGATATTATTAAAATTTCATATCTAATTTCTCCTATATAAAATTTACCTTATCATCTTTAACCATTTAGTCATATAACAACAAGCATGCCTCCCAATATGCCAAAGGCTACTGACAAATAGTGGGGGTCTTATATCAGTCATGAGGAGACTATAAACTCATTTATCAGAGTACACACAAATAGAAATAAATATAATATTTTTAATAACATATAATAAAGAACAATACCAATAACTCATGAAGAAAAATTAACAATACAGTACCAATACTAAATTAGAAAATATTCCATGTTAATGTATGTGTAATGTTTATAAAATGACTACAAAAATAAATATAATAAAAACTCTCCATTCTTGTCCCAAACAACAATTTATTCCCTCAGCCGAGATCCATCCCAACTCATCCATCCATCTCATGTTATTTTTCATTAAACATTCTATAAAACACAACTTCTATTCAGATACCAATCAGGCAACCCAAGTAGGGTGTGAGTAAAAATTTATAGGAATCCAAAAATATTGTCTAAAATATTATCGAGTTAAAATAATGTGAATGTAGTTTTATTATAAAATAAATTTCAATGAATAAAAAAATAATCCTCACTTTATTAATTATTCTTTACTTAACCAAACAATTTTAACATTCCAATAGACATTTTTACATTAATACCTATTAATGATCGTGATGGATCTTGAAATATTCCCATGTGATAATATATCTTAATATTTCATTATTTCCATTATTGAATTTAAATTCCTATTCCCATGTTACCATTAAAAAATTAAACAATGGAATGACAATGTCGCCTTTCAATAATTCATAAGTAAATAACCATGTTACTATTAATAACATACACATTAGAATGATCGTGCTATAATTCATCATTTCAAAACTAAATGGCCATGTTACTATTAGAACCACATAAATTAGAATGGCCATGTTACTATTTTTTAATTCACTACCAAATTAAAATGTTTAAATTCCTCACATAATTAATTCCACAATTAATTATCCATATTAATTCCTTTAAAAATACAACAATAAGATAAATAAAATTATTTCATTAGTGAAATAAAAAATAAACTAATATCATAAACACCCTTAATTAATTCCCATGATAATTAATTACATCAATCGCATTAATTTATTCCTCAATAAATTTATCATGTCTGAATACTCAAAATCATTTAATATAGTCCAAAATTAATAATATAAATTATCAATATCAATAACTAATTATTATGTCATCAATTAATTATATCTAATCTATGTTATATATTTCTCTTATGAAATTCAACACTTAATTATCTCCAAATCCATAATTCCAAAAAATCCTAAATTTGCACTTCCTTAACTAATTAATTCACAAAATTAATTAATATAAATTAGGACTACAATTTTTAAATATCTATTTGTAATACTAAAATTACATACATGTAATTTAAATAAAAACTATGTGATTTGAAATATATATCACCTACATAAATTCATGCATCGATGACCCCCCCATGAAAATTTGAAAAATTGACAGGATTAACAATAAAAAAATAACCATCAGGTCCAAAACCATAAATCTAAATCATATAAATAAATACCACTATAAAAATTATATCTATATCTACAATACAATCTCTATATCCCAAAACCTATATCAATATCCAATCAATAAAGATAAATAATTCCATTTATGTGTTGGAGAATAATTGATAAGGAATGTGAAATAAATGGGACATAATCCAGTTACTGAGTGTGAGAACTTCATCAATCCAGGATTCAAATCCCGAATAAAAGAGGCTGATAATTCATGTAATACTAATAAGTTGTTCCAAAATCACTATATTCTACCTTTGGATAGATAAGATTTTATTAGGGACAAATTAGGGAATCAGACAAATTAATAATCCAATTTAATGGTCAATATAAATCCAATGCATATTTGGCTTGGCAGTGGTGCACAAATTTCTATAAATATACACCTAAATCATTCTCCAACTTTATTGGGTTTCATGATTACTCCTATCATTTAATATAGTTATATAATTTGTGCACTAACTCTGGAAATTCAAACTCTCTAAGGATTCATGATTCTACAAGTTGGGAAACATGCTTATTACTAAACATGAACCAACAGTGCACAACCCTCTTCCTCCAGATTTCCCAAAAAACCCACACAAACATACCCCATTAAAATACCCAAAGACAATGTACTAAAACATAAAAAATTATTTTCTATAAAAAATACTATGTCAACTCCAGAAATGGTCAGGTTATTAAAATATACGCAGCTTATAATAACTCATCCTCATGTTTTATGCCCATGAAACCCCACAATTCTGGGTCAAATTGATTAGGCCACTCAGCCCTCGTATCTACATCCATTTCCCATTAATCTTCTAACACACACATATGTTTAATCAATAAATGATCTATCAACATGTTCTATACTCAAACCCCATTAAAACAACTATCCAAAACATGTATTAGATGATCCTCAAAGGATGAATCTATTTCAATCACAAAATCATCCAGGTTGATCACATGAGAATTTATAAGGTGATTATGATGTAGTTGTGACACATAGAATATGAAATTCATAGAACTATATTTTTGTGGAAGAGACAATATGAATTCCACTTTCAGGATTCTCTCTCCATTCTAAAATATTCTAATGAGCCTGGGATCTAACATTCCATATCAATGTATCCTATGTTTTACCAACCTAGTAGACAGACAATGGAATATAAAATCACCATCTATAAACATTATGGGTTGTCGACATCTATCAGTTTACATATATGGTATTCTCTAAGCCATATCCATATGATTTGGAATCGGTATTCATTGATTGGATATATTATTTAAAAGACCCATTCCCAATAACATTGTCTCTCCAACGTCCATGCATCATGAATATTGTCTACATGACATAACATCAAGTGCCTCATATACTTCCATCTATATAATTTCAGGAAAACTATTTCATTAGTCACACTCTACTAAATCCAGGTACTTATTCCAAGATCCACTTATATCTAGAACATATGATCGCAACATATTCATATGAAAATTTATAGTATGATCTGACTTTCCATCTTCCAATAGTAGGAAATTTGTACTAAAAACCTACAAATCAAGAAGCTTAATTATTTACTTCTAGAAGTATAAAGAAAAAAATTTAGTCACGGACTAAAACTATAGTGTAGGGAAACCTGTAAAAATATACTGTCACTGGAACATAAAAAATTCATATATTCCCCACTATGAAAAAATTATATATTGCCATTATAATTTAAAAATTCATTAATCAAACCACAATAACCTAGATAACATCATTATTCCAGGGAATACATATGAGACCCATCAAAAAAATCCATATACATGTCATACACATCTACTATAGAAAAGGTAATGATTGTAGTATCCCTCTAGGTCATTCATGATCCGCCATCAATTTCTAGAAGGTGAAGTGTCCTGTCTCAAACCCTGCTATTTCCTTTCTTCTGGCCTTTAACAAAAACATGTATCATATGTCATTGTACATTTTGGTCACACCATGATATACTTCCCACATAAACAAATTATATAGAGGAATTGGATCACATTGTATTCTCATAGTTACAATAACCCAATTCATGATGTAGATGATCTTTTTCATATCTATATTCCAATCCAATGGTTTTTACCCGCTTTAAATGCATTACCTCAATGTAAAATATTTTTCATCCTCATACCATCTATCATTGATCAATCTCAAAATAATATACTCCAAAACAAAAAACATGAAATTCATCTATTCAGGACTCTCCAAAACCACCACATGTATTTCAGAAATAAATGTTATCATCTTCCACTTAGTAATAGAATGTAGAACCATTCATATCAGTGTTTTCCTAATTAAAAAATTAGTAATATTGTTCCACTATATGGGTGTATTTTTTCATTCAATATAGAATAATTTAATATACTCAACCCATCAATTTTGTTATTGATTTATTTATTAATTCAAAGATATTTACATTATAGTCATGTGGTCAGTATATATAGTAAAATTTCCACCAAAAATTTAAAGAGATCATTCATCCATAAACCACTAAATCAAATATGATGTCATGAATAGGGTAGTTCTATTCATGAGGCCTCTACTACTAAGCCCCATAATCCAATACATGATCCCCATACATCAACAAAACTCTAATTCCAATCTTTAATAATGATACTATAACATGTACTCCACACATAACATTGGGATGACCAGGATGTTTTCCACTTTAAAAGTCCTCTTCATCTCCTGAAATTCATCTTCTCAAGATTCCAAACCATCCAAACTTATATCCGTTTTTAAAAATCCCAAAATCAAATCTCCAAACCAGGAAACTTTATTGATGAACCACTTATAATATCTAGATGATCCCAAAAGGCTAAAAATATCAAAAAAAATTCACGGGATACTCTCCTGAATCCTTGGGTGAAACTTCCATAGATATAATGACAAGCCTTCCTCTATATTTTTGTTTCCTAATAGGTGTCCTTGAATGATACAAAACTAAAACATAGATATTTTGGACCATATCCAAAGTTCAATCAATTTACTAATTATTATTTAATGTTGTTGAGAATCATCATCACGAGTCCTGCAATACAAAAACATGTCATCCGTGAACACAATTAAAAAATAAAGTGTGTATGGATGGAAGATAATATTCATCAATGAAAAAATAAATGTTATTGTATTATTCAAACCAAAAGGATTAATTTGAAACTAATATAGTCCATACCTACTTTTGAAATCATTCCATGGTATATCAGAACATTGACATCTCTACTGATGAATCCCAGATCACATGTAAATCATTGATAACATAGAATCTCTTATAAACCGGTCAAACTGGTTATGAATACGCGGTAGAATATATTTGTTCTTAATGATCATCTATTTCGACATCAACTAATCAACCCAAAACACTAAAATCATTAAATAATTATTATAAAACAACATAGGTGGAACCTTAGGCAATGTACAATGAAAAATAAATCCCTTATCCTCCATCTCCAACAACTATGTATTGAACTCTTCAAAATATATCAGAGATATTCTATGTGGAGGAATAGAAACCATCTCTAACACTGGTTTGAGACCAATGGTTAACTCCACACCTCACATAGGTGTAACATAGAAAATAATTCAAAAATTACATATGGAAAACATTCTACTATAGGTAGAAGTAAATACTACTCTAAAACTCTATCATCCATTAATAGAAAAGCTACCTAGGGTCTGATAACTCAAAGTTGATGAGTAATTGGCACTACTCGGCCTTCTTGGATGTCAAACTCTCTGTAGTTAAATATATTTTTCACCCTTAAGATATATAGTGGTTACTCTACTTCATTATTAATCAATGTGGTATTGTTATGTGACCAGCTAATCCACACAACGAATTAAATCGTATCCTCATAGGTCTAGAATAGAAAGATCCCATATAGAACAAAACTCACTATGTTTGAAAGAACAACCTTTTAATATAAAAATGTCTCTAGACCATAATTGATATGGTGTATCTATAGTCCTAAACCCACTCATAAGCTCAACCTATAGGGTAAATCCATGTACATATTTTGTGGAAATAAATTGACGAGATGCACTAGAACCATATAAGGAACTAAATAATGTAGAGGATTTAAGAATAGTACATCTCAGTTTCAATGGACCACCCTCAATATACCCTTGTATTGGCTATATCATATGAAAATATCATTACCATATTCACTGTGATGTAGTCTATCTCCCCAATACTAAACTAATCTGTTTTTATATTATATCGTGATGAAACACTTCATGTACACTTCCTCTATCACTTTAGTTAGTAGATATCTATCTTCCCAAGTGATATGGTGTAGAATATCACCTTCATACGTAGTTGTTTTTCCAAGACACACCCTTACTGTAATTTTATCATAGGGTATGATATAACCATTGTATATGTCCCATCATTCAACAATATCAGCACTAAACTAGTGTTTGGGTTAAATCTATCTAGAGGTGTCCTTACCTACACGACTATCAAAAAATCACATAGGAATGGCCTTGTAAAAATGATCCCTTAATCTGGGTACACAGTTTCTCACTTCCTTAGATGAAACAATCATAGTGATTCATCATACTCTCAGAATTCATACCTTTTAATCGTCGAGGTGTTGAAACTATATTTCATTCAATGAAAGCATCACCATGGTTCCCTTTAGAACGGGTACCCTTATCCACTACCTCATAATTCATATTTAATAAAAAATTGGTTTATATATTAATTAATATCACATTTATTCTCATCCAGAAAAAAACTCTCTATAACATTCTCGTACCCTATTAACATATGAGAGAAGTAGTAAATATCTATAAATCATCTATCCTAGGCAATCATAGACATACTCTGCTAATTCACACACATAAACTAAAGATCAATTTATTGTGTTACCGGTGCAAGATTTATGTTCTATTGGAACTACTCCTACCATAACATGTGATCAGCCTATCCAGTATATTCATGAACGTTCCACCATTTCTTCACATATCCTTATAGCATATAAGCTATGAAAAAGACCATAATTTCTATAAGAGTCTATATGTGGTCACATATAGTATTGATGGACTCAAGAAACAGTTCATTTACATCATTTTCACCATCTATAGTAAATTTCATAGTGTATTATATATAAAACTCCCTTTTAGAACCATATATAATCGTTACAACATCCCCTAGGACTCCTCCCATGAATTTCATAAATTTATAAATTTTATCCAAGAACTAATCCCCAAGTTCACCACTAATCATGATATGTTACATAGATTCCATCACTGGTGGATTATTCCTTGCCATGTGATCTGGTATTCTTTTCAACAATATTCCTCATGGATTGATACTCTCTACAATTCCAAACACACACCTTAGGAAACATCTCACCAAATAACACGTCTACACAAGATGGAAACATAAAAAAGACAAAAAATGCCTTTATCAAACCCTCACCTCTTGGTAAAAAATTTGGCTTTATCACTACCATTAACAACCCTACAACTATAACATAGTTAAAAAGGGTAACAAACGTTTCATTATTAAATTATTTCATATACACACCCTTTTATTCTCATATTATATCATTTCATAATATTTCTGAATTTACTACTAGGAACCATTTTCATTTTAATTTAACTAGCATGGGAAAATTGTTCTTGTTGCACAACATTCCAAAAAACTAATTTTTCATATGTCCCCTAAATGATGAATTTCACAATAACCCCTTAATCCTAAAATGATTCATGTAAACACTACTCTCATTCCATGACGTTCCATGAGTTAAATCTTAGAATCTATCACCATCAATAATCACATCAAATAAAAAGTGTATTATCCAAAGGTTACATAATATTCTACAATAATGGAAAACATCAATAACAACAATCCCAACATGGGTAGATGGGTTATACCCAATACATGGGTTTCTTTTCCCTTGCATGATCTCACAACCAAGGCTCGAAAACTCCTTTTCTCATGTATAACATTTCCAAACATTTAAAAAATAAAAATTCATGAATACTACGCTATGATAAAACTTTGAAAAATCACGTCACGGGTGCCCCACACTAGTGTCTCAAAGCGATCGGTGACATAACCTCACGAAAAACTCCCCATAAGACGATGGATACTGACATGAAGTGAGGGTATGTTATCCTTAATGTGGAGACTATACAATATTTTACCAAAGGAACAGATAATAATAAATTAATATCAATTACAAAATAACGTAAAATCATGAAAAACGCCAATATATAATGAAAAAAACAAGAAATAAAAAATAAAAAAATTATAAAATATGACATGTAAATGAATGACTCATGTGTATAAAAAAAATCCACAATGATGACATTGGAGACTTACAAGGTAAGTCCAATACCACATCAGATTCCCTCATTTAACCAACATCTCAACTCATCCATCTATCTCATGGTTTCCATCCTTAACATGTATATACATCACAAATTCTATTTGAGTACTGATTAGACAGCCTGAGTATGATGTCATTACAACTCTGTATTCTACTACCAATGGAAGATAAAATAATATACTTTAAAAATAATTATAATGAAGATGTATAAGGAAAATAATTACAATTCATAAGTAAATATATATCATCTTATAAATTATTCATTATTGAACAACATGAAAAGTAGTTTCCCTTAGACACCCATTCCCTTATCTCGTCTAATGCTCATTCCATAGCCTGATGTATTCCAATGATATATTATATCATAAAATTATTTCATTAACATATTTAATTCATACATCAATTCATATGTTTCCATTCACACATTAACAATATATATATCATGTTCACATTGATAAATTTTTAACTAAATGACCATGTTACTATTAATACCATACACATTAGAATGACCTTGTTACCATTCATTAATTCACAAATAAGTAAACATGTTATAATTCATACAACATATATGATAATGAACTTTATTCCATACTTAAAATCACAACTACCTTACAATGTTACCATTAATACCATTATTACTTCAATAATTTATTATCCACATCATTTCCATTAGAAATTAAAAAATTAAATAAATAAAATAATTCGATTAGTTAAATCAACAAATAAATAATCACATAAACCACCGCAAAAAGTCCCATCCTAATTAAGTACATAAATTCCAATAATGACGTCTTCAATTAATTAATCAAAATATGAAAACTAAAAATCCCATAACTAACTCTACAATTGATAATTACATTTAATGTTTTTAAAACCTCATAATAATTTATTCAAGTATTTATATAAACATATATATATATATATATATCATAACTAATTTAATAATTAATTATATCCAAATCCATAATTCCCAATATCCCAAATTCAAATCTCTTTAATTAATTAGTTTACCAAATAAATTAATTAATATTATGAAAACAAAATATTAATATTTTATAAAAAAACTAAAATTTCCTAAAAAAAGTATAATAGGCTATATGATTGTAATTATAGACCGCCGAACACAATTCATTGATGAACTATTTGCCAACAAAAATACAAAAATATTGAGTGGCACAAGCACACAGAACAAGATATGGATGTAAACCCATAAATCACAATCATATAAATAAATATACATCTAATCTAGAGATAGATCAACAATCCAAGATCTAAATCCAAAAAACCATATAAATATAAAATCAATATAAAATAATAACTATCTTCAATTACTGGATAACAATGGTGAATTACCGAAAGCAAGGGGATTGAATCCACTTACATGGAGGGGAGAAGATCACCCATTAGGGAATTGAATCGTGATTTATATAGGTAGGGAAGTCATAAAATCCACAAGAGAGGCTCTAAAATGATGAAAAATTTCCTTGTGCAGAATAGTGGCAGATTTGGGATTAATTAGGGTGTCCAGGGAGTTAGGGAATTATATTTTGTGCCAAAATAAATCTCATGTATAGTTTTCTGTGCAGAGGTGCACGACATTCCCTAATCATGCATTCAAAATGGGATCCAATTTATTAGGGGTATAATTTTTATACTATTATGGTTCATGATTAGACAATCCCTACACCAACCATCAAAATATCTACTATATTGGGTTGAACTATTTTCGAGGATGGGGTGAATTATTTTCCTAAACCATGCACTAATCCTGCACAACCCTATTCTTTTATTTTTCTAAAAAAGTACGCCCAATCACATACCAAGATGAAATGTGAATGAAAAATATACCACACTAAAAAAATTTGTAACTATAAAAAAAACCTAGTCAACTACAAAAATGGTTCGATTCTTTTAGGATCAATAATTTTTGTGGACATATCAGAATCAGCTTCAATTCATCTATATAAATTGATAAGAGATCAGGTATCTTATAATTTTCACCCTTGAAAACAACGTATATAATTATTATAATAATGTATTTTATCATTGTTTGAGGTTTCTTATAGTTTTCGTAGTAAGTAGTGATCTCTTATGTATATAGGATTCTATATAAAATAACCATGGATTCCATAACTATGATAAATTTTGGGCTTTGTAATCTTTAACACCATTTCTACAATGTCATATAGAATAGAATTTTCATTTCAAAAAATACCTTAATATCATATAATATATCACTTAAAATAGTTTTATAATGAAAAATACCAATTAGTTGTGAGGTAATTACCCAAATATCACTTTTATATTTTTTATACAATTGTAAAATGAAATATTAGCTTTGATGAAGTGACCAAGAAAATTAGAAAATTAATTTTTTATTATATAAATATTTAATTTTTTGTAGTGATATAGATTTTATTAACACACATCAGTAAAGATATTAATTGATAAAATAATTTATATAATTATGATTTAATATTAAATTTAATTTCAATATGATTAATATTCATAGAAATGTGATCGAGTGGTTTTGTTGTGGGTTCATTTTAACATTATTATATAAAATATTACAATATCGACAAATTAATATTAAAATAATGTCTTATTTTGAGATTATATACTTATCAAACATTTAATTCAATTTGGGTATTTTAATCTATAATTCCATTATCACCTTTAATTGAATATACTAGTGTTTTAGTGTGGAATCATTTCATAAGGAATTATATTTGGCAGCCTTCTATAAATTGTAATGTGGTCAAGATGGTGTGTTAATGAATGATTATAAAAATAAAATAAAAGTGAATAAATATTACAAAAATAACACTTTAATTAATAAAATAAAAAGATAATAATTAATTAAAAGGCTACAAAATAATTAATAGTCATTATTTTATAAGTATTTATTTTTATATGTTATATATTTTTACATTATATAATGTATTATATGTGTCTATAAAAAGAATATTTATTTTATAATATAAGTAAATTGACATAACATAATGGTTAAAAGTTAGAGAAAATTAGTATGATTTATTAATATCGTAATATATTAAAAACCCAATTTCCGGATATGTTTTTCCGTATGTGTTGGATATTTTTTTGTTACAATGTTAAGGTTACCTCTTTAAATGTGAGATTAAAATCAAATAATCTAATTACATATATATTCAATTATGTTGTAAACCTTTAATTTTTATTAACTTGGATTTAATTATATTGGGTTAAATTTAATCATATAATATCATTTTAAAAATTAATTTTTTAATACATTAGATGTTATTATATTAAAAGTAATTTTCTTTATATTAAAATATTAATAAAGTAAAATTTATTACATACATATATCCAATATGTCTAAATTTTGTAATAATATAGACATAATTTGTATGAATAAAAAATTTTAATATGCTAAGAATTGAGTGACCATAGAAAAGGTAAAATGTTGTAAAATTTTTTTAATATGGGTATTTTACTATAATATAATAATACCATATCATTCCATGAGTGTATGAATAAATTATATAAAATTTTTTCCATTTTTTTATTAACATACAAAAATTTAAATTTACATATTCATTAAGAAATTTCTATTTGTTATAATGCCCCTCATGGTCACCTATAGAAGGGTACCATCATCACCCACATAATCTAAAAAAAATTAATTTTTAGATAATTTATATATTCTCAAAATATTTCTCAAATGTTCCTATCACATATTTTTTCGACCTCATGTTCAGTTAAATAGTTTCATATCAATAATTTTATATGGAATTATATTTGAATATTATATAATTAAAAGAATTTGTTTCCCTATCCATAATAATTATTCATTTTCTGCCTCATTAACCACATCAAATATCATTTTTTTATTGATTCAATCCTATTTAGTACATACACTAATAAATTTGTATCATTTATATAATGAATATATAAAATAACATAATAAATTTTAATATTATAAAATTAAATTTATTAATATTTTCTCAAAACTATAGAGTTCCAATACTTTCATGTATATTAACTAATACATTCTATTTTTTGGTAATTCAATTGTTTAAAAAAATTTAAACATTTAAATATTTAATTGAAAAAAAAGGAATGTTCATAAAATGTCCATTGAAATAGAGAAATATAACCATATATATATATATAATAATTTCATTAACAATATCATGTTAATTAAGCAATGATATATAAAAATTTACAAGATTCTCTATATTAATATATCTTAAAAAATAACTCAATTGAAACATAGAAATTAATTCAAAAATTAATTCTAAATTAATGGATATTTTTTTTGGAAATTGTTACCATAATGTAAAGTAATGAATAATATGATCCTATTGTAGATAAATATCTAAAATTCATAACACATGATTCTATATTGCATCTGATGAAGCATCAATCAATAATAATGGGGTTTACAGCCAAATTCACCGATTTTGGACAAGTTTTATATTCTCCCACTATTTTTCAAAATATACCTAATAGGGCTATCCTTGAAAGTGGAATGATGAGTGTAACACCACTTGATCAAATCCAATATGTAATAGAATTTAGAAAAACATCAAATAGACCTATAAAACCCTTGTAATGACTTATATTTAGGTAAATGTATACAAACATCCCCAGATAGGAACATAACTCAAAATGGTAGAATGTGGAAAAATATGACTGTATACACAATATTTCACATCATTTTATGAATTATTTATTATAATAAATAATCTAACAATTAAAATCCTTCAAAATATATAAAAATATGAAAAATAAAATGATACTAATTCACATAAGTAAAATAAATCATCCTGAATGAACTACTATAGTAAATCAAGTATACTCAAATTGATCATAGTCTACCTAGTAATAGATGACAATTTTGTTAATCTATAAAAGAAACACCTTTTGTAGGTATATCCAATTCATGTGTGAATATATAAATACATAGTAGGGAATATTAAAATATCCTAACAGAAAAAAAATCAAAATAGTAGTTAGCGGATCAACTGAAATTTATGTTTTAAAAATTATGATTTACAAAAATAATTAAACATATATACACAATATTGGAACCATGTATTACAGTGTTATAAAACCACACATCTCAACTATTATAATTCTCGAAACATCAAGAAAAAAATTCATAGATAAGTCACACCATGTGTCTAATAATAGAAATAGTTCTCTTCTATGATGTTGTGCATGTTGGGACTCACAATGATGAAGTATACACTAGAAATAAAATTATTTGGAAAAAAATTTGCGGATCTCAACTATGTCCTATGATGTATTTATGAACACAACTAGGATAACATTCTATGTAGTGGATTGAACATATCGATATTAAGATAAAATGATTCTAACCCTTTCATTGCATTGATAAAATACTATAGGATCAAACCCTTGGACACACAAAGATATTTATAACAATATCCCTGACCAATCCCATAGAGATAATCAAAATCAATTGCTGGGTTGTGATTTCCCCCTATACATTTATTAGGATTGAACATGGAAGCCTTACCTACAAATACTAGTGTATACTATATAGAATATAGTGTTAAACCTTCTATGATAAATAGACATTAAAATTATATGGAATAAAAAACTTCTCATACAAACTAGGGGTCTCCATATATACTCATTCCCATGGGAATGTACTGTTGATTATGTCGATGTACTCTGGTAATGTCCAATAACCAGGACATGTCCGGATACTCTAAAAATGTCTATGCTGATGTACATTTCAATGACAATGTACAATTATCATGGAATTGAAAATGGGCATGCATGTTTTAATTTGTATGTCGGGTATAAGATGATATTCCAATACTTAGTAACATATAATTTATCAGGTTTACAATAAATTTGGTATTTTATAATCATGAAACATTAACTTCCATAAAAAAGGTAACTACACGTGATGTGTTCTAATAATGTATATTATGTGTACATCAGGATATTTTATTACACACAACATTATTTTTGGTTCTTCTATAAACACTTCATCCATATTCATTTCCAAAAAATTAATCCTTTAAATGAAAATATTAATTTCACAAAGTCAAATAATTACTACTGTCTTGATTCAAAATAGAAATATACTTCAAAATCATCCATATAATACCTTGTCAATCTATGTTGCATCCCACAAATAAATAAATCCAAGTATTATTATATGTCCTTTATAACCATTAATAACTGAACATATTCTATCAATATAGAGTCTTAAAACAATGAAAAAAACATTAATGTTAATGAATGATTATGAAAACATCATAATTGATTACTTTTAAAAGAACATGTTAATGGATACTATGTTGATGAATATGACCATAATGAAGTAATTAAGATGAAAAAATAACTGAACCGAACCTAATCCATTTTTCATTTTTTCCACATTATATATTTTTGTGTATTATGAATGAAAAATTTTATCATCAAATAACCTTGAATTAATCGAGAAGGTAAATTCATAAAATGTAATCCAACAATAGATTATTAGATTAATTATTTATCAACTAATACATATTTTAATAGGGTAGCAAAAATTTGATATTAAAATTATCTAAAATAGAACCTTGATTTGGGATTCATTGATATGGATTAATGGATTTCTGTTTTTTAGAGATTAAAAAAGTTTTTTCATTAAGGAATTCTTCTTTGTACTGACTATCAATTAATTATTTGGTTATAATTATTCAAATCTATCCTCCATGAACCCTCAAAATTTATATGTTTATAGAGGTAACAATACTATTTTCATATAAATGGTTTTATGTATTGAAGAGTTAGGTGAGGGTAAATAAATGGAAAATTAAATAATCTATTAATTTCTTTAATAATTATCCCCCCTTGACTTCTTTTAATAAACTACAAAATTTCATAAACGGTTTGAATTACACATACATAAAATCCCATAGTCTGGATTTAATTTTTGTATCAAATTTACTATCCAACACTCTATTAAAGATTTTAAACATTATATCATGGAAAATTATTTCATGTGCTATTATATATTTATTATATTTTTATCAACAAAAACCCACAGTATAAATTTGAATATGATACTTACATACAACCTACCTCATGAAATATTATTTAAAATGTTCATGTTTTTTTAAAAATAAAAAAATAATAAATTTATTTTTATATCCTTTATAATTTTCAACATGAAAACAAAAAACCTATGAAAAAATGAGTGTGGAGTTCTCATCTGGTCCTCCCCCTCCCAAGTGTTACCACGATGATTCACTTACTTCCGTGGGAAAAAACCCATTGAATAAATCACAAAAGGAATTTATATTATTTGTGACCCTAAATACTAAATTGGTACTCAAGAAAGAATAATCATACTTGATGTCTATATCTCCGTTAAAAAAAATTAATCAGTCATATACATACATCCTTTCATATGAAAAATGGAATACATCGTGTTAACTATCTAACTCAAGAAGTTGTGAATATTCAATATATGTATAGGGCCATTGAATCAAGATGAAAAAATTCATCCCAAACCAAATCTAATTAATTTTAATGTTGCTTGTACTTTTAGAGACACATGTTCTCAATCGTAGACATCCCAAGGCCACATGAGTCGGTCTGCATAATCCTTTTTGATGGATCTTCTTTGTCATTGTATTGTATTTTATGGTCATCCCAATCCCTATTGTCCCTCACGTAGACTTTACTCCCATGATAGTTGACCCTGTTGGATCATTTATACACAATGAGGACCTACTATGTTTCCCATACATGTCCTCAAATGATGTCAAATCAATGGATGACAGTATGTTATTTTTATATGATATTTCCACTAAGGGTTGGTCAACCCTAAAAATGATTCCAAATACCAAAATGAATTCTAGAATCAAGTCACCTAAAACATCAAATTTTTACATAGTATCACCCTCTTTATTTATGTGAAATAATGTGCTCAAATAAATCTATGTCCCAATAGACTCTAGAAATCATCTCTACAATCCTGATGTTAAATTACCATCATGGTATTAAATTATCACAGAATAAAATCTATATAACCATACTATATCCATTATTTAAATTCATCTCTTACACTATACTTAATGGTTTTTTCATATGTTTAGGATATAGGTTGACTTGTTGAGATAGTCAATCATATCTTAAATATAATGATGGCAACTTGGAGATAGGTTATTACCTATAATATATTCCATATTTTTTGCATAAAAAATAATCATATGAACCTGAAGTCTATTATCCATATATACTAGAAACATGTTCTTATCATTCACCATAAAACAATTGATGAATTTAACTAAAAAATCGTCTACAGACTTCTAAAAACCTCACCACAAAAACTAACACTAATATTCCTTCTATATCTTGACAACACCTATATGTACATGTAATGGGAATTTTTGATACTCTTGCAAAACATACTCATGTAATGTCACTACTATGATGTTATATCCATGAAAACAATATGGTGTTCTCCACCTGATCGAAAAATTCATCTCATATATTTCTTATGGAAAAAACAAACAAGAAGTACATCATAATAATTATCTATAAATAGGTCATCCATGTCATTATATAAAACTATTATATAATAAAATTGAATGATGGTATGTCTCACTATCCATGTCTATTATGTACAAGTTAATTTAGGTAAACTTCTATGAATCCTCATAGAAATACTATGAGTAAGATGTCCGGATAAAATAATCAGTGGCCATAGTAATATTAATAATGTTATAGTGTTTTTTAAAAATAATACTCATTGGGGAATTTTAATTCCCAAATTTATATCATATTATGAGTTTTCTATAAAAAAGTTGTTAAATATTTTTAACAATAATAATATAAAAAACACACCCATAAGATTTTTTTTCAATATCTTCCAAAAAAATAACCCCACTAAAAGCTTCAGTTCATGGGTAATGAAGATATAATCATTGAGTCTTAGTTTCCAAGACCAATTGGTATTCACATCTCTCTTCTATATCTTAACACATCGTAGACTAGTTTTATAGTAATAAAAATCATAATTTAAGAAACCCCCCTACATGTTCCGATATTATAGAACATTTCATGTTTTTTAATAAATCATTAAATTTATGCTAAAATATATCCATCAAAATGAAAAACTTCCCTTTTGGGCCAGTGATGTTAGTGGAACCATAATTGTGGAGAAATTGGGTATAAAAAATCATTGTATCCAGAAAACCATTTGAAACTCCACTCCTTCGTCTAGCCATATAGTTCATAAAAATGCATTAATACTACATCCACTATCAGGTCCCTACCAAAAATTCCTAAAAGGTAACATTCCCTATTATGTGGACCACTAGAATCCATAAATTACAATTAATGAGAATAAAAAATGTAGGTTCTATTATAGTATCAGACTATCTATACATAGAGGTATTGTCTGATCATCCATAATATGTGATACAACAGGATTCTATTAATGTTGACCACAAAAAACTCATACAGGATGGGTTTATTGATCTTTTTCATGATTCGTGAAAATAAATCATGTGAATTAAATATTCTGTAAATAATCATTGTGTACTCGTAATTAACATAGTGAAAGAATAAATTAATATTTGTTATATCCTACCCTCTAACATTGATATTATGATAGACGCATATGATATCATTTTTAGAGACCTTCCAATCTCATTTTAACTTATTTAATTACAGGACTGTTTTTGGAAATTGGATAAGTATTATTAATATCAATTATTTTTTGAAATTGTAATCCACATAAAATGAACAAATCATATATCCCTTAGAAGTGAACATCACTTAAAATTCCTAGGGGAATTAGGGAGTGGAAGTTCCAACATCTACAACTCCTCAAACATCATCATCATATCATGAATATCTAGAGCAGTCATTTGATATGTTGAACACAATATTGGGTTTTCATATGTGTATATGTATATGAAGTAAAATTATATTTTACTGGAGATGTAATTTCGAAATTTCACATTAGAATATATCCTATATAGAGGAAAATGTTCCTCATCCATAGTATTATATAGTTGGATTGTAAAAACCGACTGCTATAGGACTCTTAAAAACAAATGTGTTCCAAATGAATTGATATAGAATGTTTAAGTCAGGGGTATACCTAGGGTTAAGTCAAATTATTTTAATAGGTTTTTATTTCTTCTCTATTTTACAATGGTTGTATGTTGTAACTGGTATAGTAAAAAAGTTATAATAATACATTCATGATACAGTTGTAAATCATAATCTCTAAAAATAGTTCTATATAACATTTTTATGGTTTTTTATCCAAATATATGCAGATGACATATACATCCTCACATTTGAATCCCATATATAACGCCAAAAGTGGTGATTATAATCACCTATTCTAAAGGACCGGACATTGGTTTCAATTTAAATTGAAAGTTTTATATACATAAAATTTGTTATTTCTAGATCCGTAAAATTATTTTCCATAAATCAATTTCATTTTTTTATTGTTATAAACCAATTACCAATATATTTTTTGGATGTTTTCTTCCAAAATCACTAAAAATAGATTATTACAATTACTCATGGATTATATAAATTTATATTTTAGATGATGATTATTCCTACATATCCAAATTTTTTATAATTTTATAGGTCATATGTTACATTTTTAATTATAATGATGATGTTACTTTTTTGTTGTAAGTGGTTTGGTATTAATATTGTATAAATGATGTGTTGGATGGTTGATTTGGTGTATTTCTATAATATTTTCAATTTTTTATTGATGTGAATTAATTTTTTTGTTAAAATTACTATGATTTAGGATATTTTTATTTATTTTTATATTTAAATAAGGAAAATCATAGTCCATAATTATCTCAAGGGAGAATTTTTTTTAATTATTTATTCAATCTATTTTTATTCTTAGTTGGTACATTAAATGATTCTATCTATTAAATTTTATTCTTTTAGGGGATTATTTTATTAAAAACATCCCTCTTTGGGAATTTCATATCTAGGTTTTGATCACTCTAATTATAATAAATAAATTTTTATTGGTGTAACATTATTTGAATATCTTGGGTATTTTTTGGTTGTTTTTAATTTTCATCATTAAAATGGCACGTGGTTTATGAGATATCCATCATCGAGTAAATTTAAATATTTTATTCAATGGTAATAAATTTTAATGTTGACTAATATATATAGGGTGGTCTGATCTAAACTATTTTCATGTGAAAACCTATAGTTTTCTAAACCTTCTCAAATAAATTAATCTAAAAAAATTATAATTGATATGGGGTTGTTTGTGATTGTGTCTCATATATTGATGGATATATGTTACACTTTTTAAGAGGATTAGAAATCCTAAAATAATAACATTACTTAAAAAAACATTTAATGTATCCCATTGATAAATTGGAAATTTATATTATGGTTTTATATATTTATATTATTTTATAATATATATTATTTTGATTTAATATTTGTTCCCAATGTTAGAAAAAAATTAGATTAATAATATTTTGAAATTATTAATTTATTATAAAAATTTATTTTCTTATATTGGATTTAATTATATTATAACCAGGGTAGAAGTTTTTTGAATATCGGATATATTTTTTAGCAGGACCATGTATTCAGTTTTTATTATTTGTAAATGCATTCTAATTAATTTTTTATTAAATATAATGTTATATGTCATGAACCAAATTTATTATTAGTAATATATGATAATAATGTTTCATTCTTTCATATTTAATTCTATCATAATGATTCTATTAAATTATTCTCAATAATATCGTATGTGGGAGAACATGATTTTTAACTATTTAATAACAAATGAATATAGTTGATTTTAAAATTTATTTACACACCATGAAGTATCATATATTTAGTGACAAAATGGAACACCCTTTATAGACGGTGACTATGTTTGTTGGTTCTATTAGTTCTATATAGTAAACGTGTCAAATTTTTTAATTTATGAATTAAAATAGAATATAATATATAACTGAAATTGGTTTTTAAATGGAAGTAACATTTAGATAACTATTTTAAAATTTCACTACCTTCCTATAATGATATAATATTTCACAATTTATAACATGATAAAAAATGATCTCATAAGTAATATAAATTATTATTTGAATTTTGAAATGAACTTTATGTTTTTAAAAATTTTATTAAAAAATGATCTATTATATCCCACGCACACAAATAAAGATATATATATATATATAACATGATCCATTATAGATTGTAATTTTCGAAAATAGACAACTAGGAATAGATATTAGCTATCCTTTCATTTCATATCCAGTATTGAATTTTGGGAAACTATAAAATTTCATCACATACAAAACTTCTTAATCTTCCTAAACTCAAGTGGTTGTTTTCATGTAATAACAAAAAAATAAAACTCGTTATAGTATATCATGACATCCACATATATGGTTTCTATATTCAAAACAAACAATGAAAACCTATAATCATCACATTATCTTTAATAACCTTGTATAATAATTACCACTTTCAATTAATTAACTATTGAAATCATCATAATTTATTCGATTCCAATCAAGTATAAAAAACAGTAAAAATTTATACTAAACATACCATTTTATACATCATTAAAACATTAAGAAAAACACATTTTAACATTTATTTATTTCTTTTCATCCATTACCATCTTCTTTACTCTTATATTTCAATTACCCAAATCCATTACCAACCTATTTTAATTAATTATATTTATTCTATCATGGAATCAAATTTTATAAATTGGTTTAATATTTAATTCACTCCATACCAATGAATCTAATACAAATAGTTAAAAAATAACACACTAATGAAATAAATTAAAAACCTTAAATCATCAAGATGAGAAAAAATATTATATATTTATGTAATTTATTATTTTAGAAAATAGTAATCAACACAATTAAAAATGATTTCTCATTAAATAATTAACATTTTACATAAATTTAGATATAATTTAATTTAATTGTATATATTACCTCTTAAATTTATATCTTAATATAATTTATTACATATAAAAAATAAAAGACATGAAAAAATTATAATACAGATGAATAATGGAAAAATACAACATCATGTTATTCAAAAAATAATAATGACAATAAATAATTTATGTTAATAAAAATGTAATCAAAAATATTATGAAGAAATAAATAAACCCTATTAATTAATTCATGTAAAATATATTTCCTTTTTAGGTAATTCTAACCACTCATCCAAATATTGATAAATCAAAATTATATGAAAATTTTGATTATAAAATAAAGTGAATGTTTTAATTTATATCTCAATTAAATTATTTTGAAATTGAATAAAACCATGTGGATATCATATTATCAAGAACCATAAAATCCTAAAAGATACACCATAGATCCTAACCACCATGAAAAAAATAAATCATCCACTATGAAATTAGATAACTAATGGAACATGATATTTATAACAATTAAAAATATTAGAATCAATAAAGAATGCATAATAGGTAATGGAACACATATTATTTTACAACATCTCAAAAATTACCTAATTAAGATGGGAAAATAAAAATAATAGATCAGGACAACCAAATCTGATAAAAAAAATCTTTCCTAACATCTTAATTGATATTTAAAGATTATATTTTACAAAAAATGATACATTGAAATATATTTAAAACAATTTAATGTAAGATAGTCTTCAAAATAATGAAATGGTTTGACATTATAAAATTCATAGTGAAATCCAACATAAATCATAATGATACAAACTATTTGAATTCAATATAGCAAAGTAAAATCATGGTGCTACTAAGAAGTTCATTATTCAATGATTAAATCTCTATGTATAATATAATATTAGTCACTATAAACATCACTTATGATAATCCATAAACTAGGATCATAGTGGAACACTTCCACAAGTTCACAAAAATTGGTTAATAGTTATAATTAATAAATCTCAGCATAAATTTCACTTTTTTGAATTTCCAATTACAGCATTTGTATAAAAACCTTATAGACTATATATGAAACATCTTATTACTCTCTAAATATATTTAATGTAAATATATTTACATAATATTCACAATCTAAAATTATTTAGATATATAATGTTATTGAAATAAAAAAACTATATATGTTTCTTGAATGTTATGATTTACATGGATAAGTATGTATATTTTTATATAGTATTCCATAAACATAGAATTTAGTATTAAAAATATAAATAAAAACATCAAAATAAAAATATATTATTAAATATTTGTTTTATATTTTTATTTCTTAATTAAAAATTTTTATAGAACTTAGAGGGGTTCCATGTGAATGGGAGGAAATGTTTGGATCTATGAGTATCCAGCGACCCTATATTATTAACATTGAAGAGAAAATATTAATTCCCATTAAAATATCGGAATTTTTTTAAAAAATAGAAATTTTCTCTAAAATGATGACTGGCCTAAAATTTTAGACCTATTAAAACTTGTGCAGTGGGTGAGGTACAACTGTCATATTTTAACAATATGGTATAATTAATAGTTATACAGGAATGACTTTTAAAACCTGTAATTTCATCATAAATCAGTCTATAAATCTTATTAAATGAATTTCCATTTTAATCATCTAATATGGATGGTATGATCTTTGAAGAAAGATAATAATACATATGATTGTTAACATATGTAAATTATTCAATTTAAGATGATTCATCGTCATTTTATTTATTTTCATTTCCATGGAAATAGTAATGTTCAACTTATTCTTTTTAATCCAGTATTATGAATAAGGATCATTCGATAAATTATTTTAAGATAATATATCCTATTAGAGTGGGTATTTTAAACTCAAAATCATATTGGTTTTGATGAAAATAAATATTTATCCACTACATATTTTGAATGATATTTATGAAAAATGTTTCTTAATGATTGGATGTGAATTCATATATGTGATTTCTAAAAATGTGTTATAATATGTTATGTTCATTAATTAGTTTATTTAATTATGTATATTTTCTTGAACTATTTTTTAGATGTTTTGGTTTTCATCTTACCTTTCTTGTGATGGCGTTATGTTTTTTTAAGGATTGGTTGAAGGTGTTACTATTTTGATCCAATGTGGGAGTTTTTATTCATGTGAATGTTATATAAGTACAAACACATGGATTTTTACCATTTTATGATTTTTAAATATAAACTTTTACTAATGTTCTCCATTTATATTCTCACTATGTGGTGCACAAAGATTATATGACTACATTTTGACTGTCCTCGACCATCATAGAAGAAATATATTTTACCCCTCATCAAACTATATTATTACAAACATACTAAAAACATAGTCTATCAAAAATTAGATTGTATTTAGAAATAAATAATATTTAAAAATCTCTCAAATTGCATTATCTTATAACTACTAATGTAAAATATCTTGTTTCCCCACTAATAGCTCCAAATATATATAAATACATCCCTAATAATCCAATTATAGCCATATCACACTCAATAAATATGCCAAATATAATAATCTAAATAGATATTACTATAGCCCATATATCTCTATAAATATCAATCTATATGGCCTTTGATCTAAAGATGGAATATAGAAGCATATCCATTGATTATTATTATATGTTTTTGAAACTCAATGAATAATATGTCCTCCTAATTTTTCTTGGAAAATTTCATTATACCCTTGGAAGTTAATTACAATAAATATGTAATGATAAAAGCCCACTATAAAGTGAATATTGAAATCATTCCACGAAATTATTACCACACCCCTATTAAGAGTCACTATATTCCACTATGACTCGATGGATACATGTATAATGTTTGCATTTAGGCTCAAAATCAGATCAACATGGGACATATAAAGCAAGTAAACACACCCAAATTCTTCAATCCTGGCCTCAGTTTCATGATAGTATAACTCACAAAAAATGGTCTCTATCTCCAAAACTGATGATGTGTAAAAATCCTTTGCACATCCTAATTAAGGTATGTTGGTGTATTATAGTGATCAGTAGTAGGTGTTATTAATGTATAACACCATGTAGGATATTTATCCTAAAAATGTTTATGAGTTGAATCCACCTCTTAAGGAAAATCATCATAATGATCTTATTTCAGGATCCTAATTGGTTGTTATCGCAAAGGAATTTTGAAGAGGTAATGACACACCAAAAAGAGCGTATATATGGTGATATGATTGATGAAATTTATTGAAATCATATCCCACAAACATCCATGTAAATTTACATCATGGTTCCTGATCAAAAATATGGAGGGATAAATGATATATGATTTCACCTCATTCCACGTGGATGGATTGTATATTATATTTTTTGAATGATCCCATAGAAATGATTAATGTGTATACATAGAAAATGATGACTCATTATACCCACTTAGGGATATACTAATGGAATACATGATAAAGACATCGAACAATAATAAATATAATGGGGGCCTCATTATGACCTTTGAAATATACCAAAATGTATTGGGAATATATTTTATTTCATGGATACATCATTTATAAATTATTAATATTTTATATGGACATGTACTATGCCCTATGTCTATCTACTCTTTCCTAGGCCATGTACTCTATTGTGTCTTGGAACTATGTACATGTCCATACTAGTGTACTATGTCTTCAGATTTTACTCTATTTGATCATTTGTACCTTGATAAGCCTATGTATTTGTATTCCACAGGAAAAATATAATGACTCCACCTAAATTTCACATGGTCTATATGGGGTACACATGATAAGCGGTATATAATTTCAGTAAAACCATATACACTACACCTTCCAGGATTCATGAATTGTTTTTTCAAAATTACACCCCGACCATGTTTGTATTTTCTAAAACACTATAATACACTATTGGTTTTGGTTAAAATTCCTCCCCACTCATTTCAAATAAATATATTTTCCTCTAAATACAGATCATAGTTGAAAAAACTCAAATCATTATTGGTGTCATAATTCTTCCCATTAATCATCTCATGAATCATCCTAATAGATCACTATCATAAAAATAACTAATCATGCCAAATGAAAAATAACATTCTGTTTCTTAAACATCCATCATAATTATAAATTGTAATCATATTATAAATAACATGAATAAACACTTTGAGACAATATGTTCTTCTAAAAAATGATAGTTAAACATTAATTCACAAGGTATTTATTGAACATTCAACCAAAAGAAAAACCCATATATAATTTCTAATGAATGATGGAATAATGAAAAAAACTAATCATGAGGAAAACCCCTTATCTGTTATTTTGGATAGACATAATATGTTTTCGTGGGGTCAAATAATGAAAACGATACTCAGTATTTGACAAAAAAATAATTCTAGAATTGAAATCCACAAATTCAAATCTAAAAATAAAACAAAAAATCAATTTGTTATGGAATTATTTTTAATTCCATATGGGTAACGTTAATTCACAAGTACTTTCTAGGTGATTTCATTCTTCCCCACTTAGTACATATGTCCGTCTATTTTTTTCTAACATAGTGGAAATCTTTCCAGAATACAAATACATTAGTGATTCATATAATTACCATGTTTCCTCTTCATACATATAGTTTTGTAGTAGTACATTGACTATATTAGTAGTCATTTGTGTAGACCATTCTCTCTATGGTCGATGATCTTCATCAGATACTCGTTATAAGAGTTATCATATTCCAAATATATGACCTATGGATTCAACCCATTTGAGTGATCTGGTATATACATCGTCAAGATGGATTAATGCAATAAATCGGGTACTTGAGACATGGTAGGTGATATTTCTAGTTGATAGAACATAAATCCCATACGATGAAGGATATTGATGTAGACGATTTACCCGGGATATATCTCTCCTTTATTCCCAAAACACTTGAACTTATTCTATGCTGAGGTTCTAGGAATAATATGTATCTCACATTAAACTATAGTTTTTGTTGGTAACTATATATATAACTATGCTATTGAATTTTTTCTTTTGGGATATTCTACTAATAAATCTTCAACTTTTCAATGATTTCTAATACCATTTAATGTCCTATCAGCTTACCTTTGCATAGTACATACCTGAATTTTGGTGTTTATCTTATTTCCCCATAATTGTATTCATATTGAACCATTTAGATGCTCAAGTGAAAACTATTATCATAGGAGTGTTTGACTATAGGTTGTTATTTTTACCATTCTCAACTGAATTCTATAGAACAATGTCTCAACAGGTATTCTAGTGTATTAATATTCTATATATACATGCCATAATTTCTATGATGATATGCCTAATTGAAGTTTTGTTTAGTGTCTAGACCATGTTGTACAGTTTTCCAAAACCTAGAGGTAAATCATGATTCATGATCATATACAATCGATATTAGAGATCTGTGATGCCTATCCAATTAATTGATGTATATATATTCATGTTAAAACACAGAGAAATCATCTCTATATGTGATCAAGAGAAATTTCTTTGTATGAAGATCCATAATAACCAATATAATAGTTTTTTTCTCTATATTTATTTATATTCAAGTGATAATTTCCATAGTGATTTTTCATTCATTCATATTTTTAAGGGAAATTATTTAATTATCCACATATGTTTTTTATTCCACTTAACCTATTGATAAACAAAGAACATTAACGTGTTATCAACAATATATTTTTTATATCAGCTAACATATGGTTTCATTAAAGTGTTCAATACATTTTTTTCTCTACTAAGTGAATATAGAAGATTAATATTTTTCTGTTATTCAGAATATCATTCCTTATAAATAATGTAATGGCATGGGAAATGACTCCTTAATGAATTTTCCAAAAACATGGTTCCATCAACAGTTCCTCCTAAATTGTGGCACCAGTCACGGTCTCACACCAAAGTAGCGGCACCGTTTACGGTGGCACCTTGAAGGGGGCACCGTGAGGGTGTCACACTGACGGTGGAACCGTTATGGTAGAACCATTAGGGTCTCACTATCACGGTGACACACCAAAGTTGTGGCACCACTAATGGAGGAACCACAGACGACAGCACCCTGACAGTTGCACCACCGAAGGTAGCACCGGGACGGTGGCACCATGAGGGTGGCACTACAATGGTGGCACCATGAGGGTGGCACCATGATAGTGGGATCGTAATGGTCTCACAGTCACAGTCGTACACCGAAATAAAGGCACCACATATGGTGGCACTGTGACTGTGGTAGCATGACCATGGAACAATGATCATTGTATCTCTTATAGTGTCTCGACAAATGAGGTCCCACCCTTATTTCTTAGTCATTTCTTCTACCACAACGTGACTTTTTATGTAAAAGTATTTTAATACCCCTTTCAAAGCCATTTAATATCCCATAAATGAAATCTAAAATACCTTATGATTTGGGTGACAATTCCATTATCAAAACACGTGGATTTTCCTCAGTGTCACCCCATTACCGGTACATTTTAGTTCCTCCATTGTTCCATGTTTTCCACATATTAAAGGAACCCATTTAATAGACAACTGTTATGACCACATCTCTGATGAGAATTATTAAACAGAAATTAATTACATCGTGTGTAGCCACCCAATAATGTGGTGAAACCACGATTCGAATTTAAAGTCATTCTTGATTTTGATATCCTGTAACTTCAGGATCACATATTTTTATACCCATGATGGGGCTTTTCATCTAATTATTAGAGTCATCATAGTTATTCCATTGCAAGTAACACATCCCACGTTCATGGAAAGTGGAGAGAAACTTCAATCATGGATAATCCATGTAGGGTTACACATTCTTCTATCATTACTATGCATCATGCGAGGTGGGATTGTTATTGTTTATATGTGGATGGATGAAACCAAACTATAATGAAGATAATAAATGAACATTTGGATAATGTAGGAGTATGTTGAGGTTTTTGTTGCAATCTTTATTCCTTGATTATATATTGTGGATTTTATGGGCTTATGTACACTAAATATCATGGCCATTGGTGGTATATTGTTATGAACCAATGATCCTATGTTATTATAGTAAATTCTATGATTGAATGGCTGTAACATTGAAATTGGTTAATCAAATAAACCAAAATGATTAAATGTATGCCCAGTGAATAAGAATCATTGTGTGGTCACCCCGGTTACCCAAACAGAAGAATGATAACTAATGAAAGATGTTTTTGAATCTAAAAACTCTCTTTCTCTATCTTTGTAATATGTGTGGTTGTTCTACTTGATCCTTGTTGGGTGACATGGATGGGGATGGGATCCCCTGTTGTGGTGTAGATGTGGGTTTGTGGATCTATGGTTGTGTGGTGGCATAAGATGGGGCTTGGTCTGGTTCAAGTAGTTTGAGGGTTCTCAGGGATCACTTTTTTTGTTGTGACTTTTTAAGAGAACAAGGTGTGAATACTTAATCTACTTCATGGTGGGTTTTCCTTCCCTATATAGTGCCTATGCAAGTTAGTTTCCCATTCCTGAAGAATCATCTAAATAGAACCATTCGAATGTGATGAAAAGAACAGGATGAATGGAAATTGTTTTCTTGGTATGAGTTTTGAATTTTTTGTGGGTGTTGTGCTTTTTATGAATGAATAGTAACAAAGGTGTTTGTGTATAGACTTGTTTTGGAACCCCTAGGATATAATGAGTGCTTGTTTACCTATATGTATAATTTAGTTTTTTTTGTTTCTTATTCACACCACACCCAAGATGAGCACTTCATGCTGAACAACCCCATTTCAATAAGGGAGGGTGTTTTTTCCAACACTCATACGAGTGGATATTTATTAGCTCTTTTATGCTCCCTTTATCGAGTATACCAAGACTCTTCGGGACAGATATGATGTTCTGAGGTCCATTATATCCTATGATTCCTCGATAAGGGTATGTTGTGGTGTTTGGCCCAATTTTGTGCAGTTAGGTTGTTTCCCATGTGTCTTTGGGATGACGTCCAGTTGTCTTCGGGTGTGGAAGTAGTTGTTATGGACTAGTTGTCTTTGGGCATGGTTGTAGTTGTTCTAGCCCAGCTATGTTTTGGTGGGGTTAGTGCTTGGGGTAGCCAAGTTGTGTGTGGGTGGGGTATGGTAGTGGGACTATAGTAAAAATGGCGGGGAAGGTCTGATGTGTATGATGTCTCCAATAACTAGGGGGGAAGTCATGTGTGGTATCAATACATTGATGTGTTATTACAATTAAAATACAAGACATTCATTTTTTGGGGAGTGTTCCTTGGGCAGGATTTAGTGGATGGATTCATTATTAGGTGCTTGGTTTTATTATTTTCTCACAGGGAATTAGAATTCCTCCCCACTTGTACACAGGAGATTTTGGTTTTCCCTACTGAGTATACCTTTATACTCACCATACATATATCAAACTGATTTCAAAATTTTTTGAGGCCTTTGTAGACGGTGTGGGGCCATAATGGTTCATATATTGGGACATTTGATGTTTCTATTTTATTGTTATTTACCTTTTGAGATTTATTTTATTTAAGAACTTATTCTTTGAAACTTGAATATGGGAAAGGGATTGTTTGGGGTTTACTATTACATCATGTTTTGGTGTAGTTTGGGACATACTATCTTATCTCCAAATCCTACTAAACAAAAAGTGTAATTCATTACATTTTTCTTGTTATTTTATAACATTGGTTCTGGTCTCCACTCTGAGACCTATTGATGGAAGCTATCAGGGGTCATTGTCTATCGTTCAACATTATGAAGGAAGGGTATAACAATCTTTTGTCCCTTCCCTCGCCTTGGTAAAGGTGGGTCATGAGAGAATGGTATCAGAGGGAGGTTGAGAGATATGATAGAGCTTAGGGTTAGGAATAGTGATGATTGCATGGGATGTTAGGGAAACAGTGTTATGAAATCATGGAATGTGAACTACTCCAGGGAAGACCAGCTAGGTCCCGAGATTTTTAGCCCCCCCGAGATCCGATGAAAGGACTCTTGGACTACCGAACGACCATGTGAGGACACACCGATTGTAGGGTAGAGACCCTATGAATGGTAAATGCATCATAATTACTTGTGTTTTTGTGTGTCTTGGGTACTTTTGGGATTTAAGATAAATAAGAAGTCTAAAAAATTTTAAAATCAATCTTCATCCCCACTCTGGTTGAGGCATTCCTTTATAACCTTACAGCTATGGAACCTGGACGACGAGCAAGATTAGTAAAGGAGATCTAGGCCAAGGAGGTTGATTTGGCCGAGTGACAGAGGGATGACTTAGAAAAAGAGGATGATAAGTGTCATAGGATGCTTCGTACCTTTCATCGGAAGACCCTTGGAATGTACGAGGGATACATATTTGATATAGAGATAGAGAGTTGGCTTGAGGAGGTGGTGATAGATTTCAGATTGATTTGGGTTTCGATAGACTAATGGGATACCCCAGATTTAAGCTAGATGTGGGGAGAAGCACGTCAATGGTGGACGCTCCACATTAGGGAGAAGAGGGAGGCTGAGGTCTCGTGTTCTGACTTCGAGAGGGAGTTATGGGCATAATTCCACTCCTACACTATTAAGGCTGAGAAGAGGAAGGAGATACTCTCCCTTCTGTAGGAGATTATTTTAGTGAGAGAGTTGGGGATCAAGTTCAAGGATATCCTTTTATTTTCTTTGGACCACTTTCTAGATGAGGATTCACGGGAGAGACGTTTAGACGAGTCACTTTGACTTTCTATTATGTATGATGTCACTCCCTTCACCCTACTAAAGTACAAGGAATTCTAGAAGTATGTTGAAGTGGCGGAGAGGATGCAATCACTGGGAGGTTTTCCAAGAGAAGGGAGAATTTTGGGATCATTAAAAGGAAAGTATGTCAGCAGTAGGCATCCTGCTTCAGGGCCTTCCATGTTTTAGAATGTGGGGATTAGGCCCTTGCAGTTCCATTATCGATCTCCCATTCCTCTCCCTTTACTTTTGGGCTCAGTACAGAGATGCTTCATCTGTGGAAGTTGTGGGAATCTTCATAATCAGTTCCCTAACTGAGTGAAATACATTTATGGTGGGACGATTTAGAGCCCACCTCAGCAGCAATAGTTTCTTTCCTGGACCGTTCATCAAAAGTTGATGTGACAGCGAGCTCCTTCTTCTCTATTATTAGATGTTGCAGAGGAGGACGAACTCAGGGACCTCAACCAGGGAGATGTCGGTGAGGCAGCTGACAGGTGAGGGGCAGAGGATATTGGTGTGGGCAGTTACAAGCCTGGGAGGTAGTAGTTCCAGAAGGGCCGGAAGTCATTCGAGGTTCGATTAGCTTGTTTTGTACTCTTTCTTATGCCCTGTTTGATTCAGGAGATTCACATTCCTTTTTTAACCCAGTCTAGTCCACTCTATGAAACTAGACGTAGAGGAAATTAATGTACCCCTAGTTTTGAGTATGCTAGTCAGAGTTCACATCAACTTGTCTCATGTTTTCCGAGTACGTAGACTGATGTTGGGACCACCTCAGTCTAGTGGGGACTTTCTGTTGCTGTAGATGCAACCATATGATGTGACTATAGGAATTGACTGGTAGTCTTTAGTATGTGTTTTTATTAACTATTTCTGAAGAAGGACTGTGTTTTCAGATATGGGTGGACAACATGTGACTTTTTTCATTGAGAGAGGTTACCAGGAAGGTAGCCGTTGAGTGGAGCCCCTTCTTTTCTTATTAGATGAGCTATCAGCAGAGTCAGAAGATACCGAGATGGTGGATATCTTGGGTATTCTCAGTGAGTTTATAGGCTTATTCCCTAAAAAGTGGTGACTTTACCCCCTCGACGTGACGTTTAGTTCGAGATAGATATGCGACCTGGTTCCTGTATGATTTCGGTGGCTCCCTATTAGATGTCACCTGCTATTCTCTGGGAGTTATGGATTTAGATTGATGATATAATGAAGAAGGGTTTATTTTGACCAAACACATCCCCATGGGGTGCTTTAGTCTTGTTTTCTAACAAGTCTTATTTTGGAATCAGGCATTGAATACACTACCGAAGACTAAATCAGGTAACAATCTAGAACAGTTACCATCTCCCGGGGATAGACGACCTCTCTGACCTATTGAAGGGGGTATGATGGTTCTCCAAGATAAACCATCAGTCATGATATCACTAGTTGTGGGTGAAGGAGGGTGACATCTTGAAGACATCCTTGAAGTGCAGATATGGGAACTTGGAGTTAGGGATCATGTATTTCAGCATTACGAATTATCCATCCATGATCATGTGGCTCATGAACTCTAGCTTTTGGGAATATCTAGGCTAGTTCATAGTTCTTGTTTATTGATGACATCATGATCCAATCCAGATCAGAGGAGGGTCATTTTGAGATTTTGATAATGGTTTTAGACGTCTTTCAACAAAACAATCTCTATGGGTGATTGTCCAAGTTCATGTTCTGGACAAGATAAGTGAACTTCCATGGACATGTGGTGTCCATGCAGGGGATGGCAGTAGACCCATTGAAATTTGAAACAATTGTTTCTTAGAAAGCACCCATAAATGTTGAAGAAGTTCATAGTTTCTTATGTCTAGCTTGATACTAACAGATGTTTGTACCCACCATCTCCCAAGTTAAAACATATTTAAAAGCCTTGAACAATAATGTATCGACTTTTATATGGTGTGAGCAGTGCTAGGACCTCTTCAATTATCTGAAGGGGTGGCTAGTCAGTGCCATGGTACTGAAGTTTCTAGATAAATGATTAATTTCTGATATGTTCTGTGAGGCATCTGAACAAGGCTTGGGGTGTGTGCTGATGTATCAAAATTGGGTGATATCTTATGGGTTAAGGAAGTTACATCTCCAAGATCCTAACTATGCCACCCACTCTTTGGATCTCATGGAGGTTGTGTTTTCAATAAAGTTATGGAGACACAACCTCATCAAGGACCACATTGTGGTCATCACAGTTCAAAATATATTGAGGTATATCTTCTCCAAGTGTCACATAAACATGCAGTAGTGGAGGTGGATGGAGTTTCATCAGGACTACAACTTCAAAATCCTTTACACTAAAGGTAAGAGGAGTGTGGTTTCAGACTCCATGAGCAGGAAGTCATAGAAGGATATAGTTCAAGAGGTGATAGATTCTTGAAAGGCAATAGAGGAGTTGGTTTCCCTACACCTAGATGCATGGGTAGATTGTTGAAGAGGCTTTCTATTCTAGATGACAGTGCAGTATTCTCTGTTGTATCAGTTGGAGGAGTCTCAGTGGGGAGACTCAAAGAGTGAAGTAATGCGTGATCAGGGTAACCAAGGAAATGCTCTAGAAGGGTGGTTGGAGTATGGTCAGAAACAAATTTTTTTCCAACGGAAGATGTTTTCCCAAAGAATATGCATGAGAAACTTCTTGGTGAGTTCCACAACTCACCCCCGGCGGTACACCGAGGTGTTTGCAAAATGTACTGGGGCATGAAGTGTCGGTTTTTGGTAGCCTGGTGTGAAGTGGGAAAGGGTAGAGTTTGTAGTGGATTGACTCATATATCAGTAGATGAAGGATGAACTCTGCATCCCAGGGGGTCTGTTACAACCTTTAGATGACCCAAGTGGAAGTGGGATGACATCTCAATGGATTTCATAATAGGACTACCTAAAGTTCAATGGGGTTTCAATTCCATCTATGTATTGGTGGACCGACTGATGAAATCAGTTCAATTCCTCAAAATCAACGATTCCAGTATGGTTGATGCCCTAGCACAATGGTACCTTGGTGCAATGTTGAGGATTCATCGAGTTCTAAGGTCCATAGTCATAGATGAGGATACCCAGTATACCTCATAGGTCTGGTAAGGATTACAATATGATTTTGGCTCCCATCTATGGCTCGTCACTACTTTCCACCCATAATAGAGAACACCATCCAGATGATGGAGGATATGCTATGGGCATTTGTTATTGACATTGGGGGTTTGTGGGTGCGACAAATGCCTCTAGAAGAGTTTCACTATAACAAAAGATATCACTCTACCATTGGCATGGCTCCATTCGAATCATTATACTAGAGGATGTGTCGCTCAGCCGTTTGCTGGATAGAGGTCGGGGGAGCAGGTGTTCTTGGTCTGGAAGTGGAATAGATCATGATAGAGATGGTTCAGCTTATACAAGAGAGGATGAAGGTAGCTTAGTGCCTACATAATATGTATGCCTAAAATATGAGGACACACATGTATTTAATGGCCAAGGACCTCCTGTTCTTTAAATTCTCCACTCGACCTGGGCAATGGATGTTCGTAAGGGGGAGTTATCTTTTTCCATAGTTCATCGGAGCATTTTAAGTGTTGCGGTGGGTCGACATTGTGTCTTATTAGTAAGATCTACCTTTGCCGATACTGAGAGTGAATGATGTCTTACATGGGTACCAGCTTCGTCGATATCTACAAAATGATTCACACATCCTCGATTGGGGAAAGTTGGGTGTCTTGGATGATGCGACATTTATAGAGAGAACAAAAAGTGCTGAATGTCATGAGTAGAACGTGATTCATGGAAGAATCATTCAATATTTGTGTGTGTTATTGACTCCTAGTGGCCTCGAGGAGAGTACATGGGAATGGGAGGCACAAATGCCTACCCAATACCTAAAGCAATTTTGAGTTTGGTCCTTTTTTGTATCGTACTTATTCATGATGCAGTGCTTAAATTGTTTAACTATGAATGTGTCGTTTTTTCTTATTCTATGAATGTGTGTGAAGGGTCCTAGCTATGGAGAATAGGGGAACCAATCCCTAATCGAGATTCATTAGAGTGGATGAGATTAAACCCGTGTGGGCCAGTCTATGCCGCCCAAAGCAGATAGTATCATGGCATGGTGGAAAGGAATCCTAAATCCATATGTCTGGACAGTTACTCCTTTAGATGTTTTTGTAGTTACTTGAGGGAGAGGTGTTCCTATATGTCGATAAGGTTTAGTCCTCAGAGTTATCTTTAAATGGGTCTGATCAGAACCATCTCTTCTCTTCGGTTCTTGTTTTAATTCTTGACGGTGAGAATACTTTGATATGTACCGGATGTAATGGCCTAGGCAAAGACTTATTAAGGAATTTTAGAAAACTCGATTCTATTAAATAGTTCCACAAAAATGGTGGCACCGGTCATGTCCTCACAACGTAACAGTGGAACAACTTATGGTAGCCTTGCTTATGATAGCACAATGTGGATGGAATGGTGATGGTGGTATTGTAACAGTTCCACTAACACGGTCGCACACCGATGTGGTGGAACCACTAATGGTGGTACAATGACGGTGGCACCATGACGGTGGCACTGTGATGGTGGCTGAGTTATGGCCGCACTATCACAGTTGCACACTGAAATTGTGGCACTGCTGATGGTGGCACTATGATGGTGGCACCGTGATCCTCGCACTGCTTACGATATCTCGCCAAATGGTGTACCACCCTTGTTTCATTTCCAGTTCCTCTCACAAAATGAATCTTTTCACATAAAAGAATTTTAATACCCCTTTATAAGCCTTTTAAAATCCCAAAAATGATATCTAAAATCCGCCAAGATTCAGGTGACCCCTGAAATACAAAAACATGTGGGTTTTCCTCGGTGTCACACCTTTACCCATACATTCCAATTCCACCCATGTTGCTCGTTTTCCTCTTATTATAGGAAACTTATTAATACACCACAGTTATGGCCACCTCTACAATGAGAATTATTAAATTCAAATTAATTCCATTGTGTGTAACCACCCAACAGCACGATGAAACCACAATCCCCCTTTAATGATGTTCAGGGTTTTTATATCTCGTAACTCTCGGATCTTAAACTTTTATCATATGAGAATTATTCTTCATTGAGGATAGTCTCTTTTCTTTCTTCACCTTGGTGCATTTGCATCCCCCCTTCTCGAGGAAAGTGGTGTGCCTATTCTGGAGCTTTCCAACTCACTCTTGGAGTCCCAAAAGTTCCTCTTGTGCAAGTAGTGCATCCCCAATTCTTGGTGTGTAGAGAGAAACTTCGACTGTTTATCATCCAATTATGGTTCATCCTTCGTCTGTCTTTATTGTGTATCATACGGGGCATGTATGCTAATATTTCTATGGGGACAGGTGAAACCAAAACCTAATGAATAAAATAAATTAACATTTAAAGAATGAAGGGGAGATTTGATATTTTTTTACACTCATTTAAACATTATTATATGTTGTGGATTTTATGGTTTTATGTCCACTAAAAAAAGTGGTCATTAGACGTCCTTCCTTGTTCACTAATGATCATATATTTTTCTAGTTAATCCTACAATTGAATGGATGTAACATCAAAATTGGTTTATCAAATAAACCCGGTTGATTTAATGGATTCATAGTGAGTATGAATCCTTGTGTGGTCCACCCGATTAAACAAATAGAATAAAGAAAACTAATGAATGATGTGATATAATCTGAAAACTCACTAGCTCTGTTTTGGTAATATGTGTGGTTGTTCATTTTGATCCTTGTTGGGTGGCATGGATGGGGATGGAATCCCTTGTTGTGGTGTATATGTTGGTTTGTGAATCTAAGGCCTCAGGGGCCGTATGGTGGGGATTTGTTTGGTTCCAGTAATTTGAGGGATCTCACAAATAGATTGGGTTGTTGTGACTTTACAAGAGAATCAACTGTGAATGCTTAATCTAATGCTTGTTTGTTTTTCCATCCTTGGCTAGTGGATATTCCTCTTAGTTTCCAATTAGTGAATAATTATCTAAAATTGAACAACTCAAATGTGATAAAAAGAACATGTTTAACGGTAAAAAAATATTCTGGGAATGAGTTGTGACTTGGATGTGGGTGGTGTTCTTTTTATGAACGAATAGTAACAAGGGTGTTTGGGTATAGGCAGGTTTTGGAACTCCTAGGATGGGATGATTTCTAGTTTACCAATATGTATAATTTAGTTCTTTTGTTCTTATTCATGGCCCACCCATGTTGATAACTTGGGGCCGAACACCCCCATTTCAATGGGGGAGGGTGTTTTCCCAACACTCTTATGAGTGGCTAGTTATTAGATCCTTTATACTCTCTTTCCCAAGTATTCCAAGAACCTTCAGGCATGCTTTGATGACATGAGGTCTATTATATTCCTCGACTACTTGGGCAGTGTATGTTGCGGTGGATGGACTAGGTGTGTGCGGGAAGGTTTTTTCCCAAGTGTATTCAGGCTAAGCCCCAGGTGTCTTCGGGTGGGGAAGTTGTTGTTCAGGCCCATGTGTCCTTGGGAATGCCAGTAGTTTTTCTATCCCTTGTGTTTGAAGGTGGGTGAGTGGTTTTGGTATCCCGGGTGTGTGTGGGCATGGTATGATAGTGGGATTGTGGTGAAAATGGTGGGAAAGATTTGATGTGTTGGGTGTCTTCAATAACCAGTGGGAATGTGTTTCGGGGTACACAGACATCGATGTGTTATTACTATTACCTTTCTTGACTTTCATTATTTGGGGAGTGTTCCTTGTAATGTTTGGGTGTATAGTTTCTTTATTAGGTTCTTGGTTATCTTCTTTTCTCACAAGGCATTAAAATGCCTCCCCACTTTTGCATGAGATATTTTGGTTTTCCCTACTATGTATACCTGTATACTCAACCTATGTATATAAAACTGCTTTAATATTTCTTGTAGAACATTATGGAATATTTAGAACCATACTAGTCTGGACGTCGGGATAATTTCTGTTGCTCTTTTCATTTCATTGGTGTTTACCTTTGAAGTTTTCTTGCATTGTAGAACTTATTATTTGAAAGATTAATATGGGAAAGGGATTTTTTGGGATTTAATTTTACATTTATTGGTGTTATTTGAGACATACTATCTTATCTCCTGATATTACTAATCATAATGGCTAATTCATTCCATATCTCTTGTGATTATATACCCTTGGTTCTAGTCGCCACTTCGGGACCTAATGAAGGCGGATCTCGAGGGTCATTATCTCTCCTTCAACATGAAGAAGGAAGGGTCTTGAAATATGTTGTACCATCCCTCACCATGGTGAAGGCGGGTCATGAAATATATATTTGATTATGCACATATTCTTTAACAAAATATTATTATTACATCCTCATAATTTTTAAATCTGAGGATTCCACATTTTTTATAGAACAAACTTTTTTTCTGAATGACTTCTTCATTTCCTATATATATTTATCATCTACATAAAGTATTGATGGGAAATAATTTGAGAAAGGATTTATGATGTTATATCAATAATTTTTCCCATGATTTTCATTTTTACAACTATTATGATTCGATCCATCTTAATTCTAGTCTCTGATATTGGTGCAACATCTTGTATACTTAGAGCATCTTAAACCGTATTTTCATTGTTGGGATTATAGTGTATTGAGTAGTAGTAATTGTTGATGTTCTCTAATTTCCTTCATTTTCAAATAGTAATCTAAATTTTTTAGAATATATATTTAGGCTCTTGTGATTAGTATATATTCCAAAAATCTTACCACATAGATTATGCCACTCGATTTTCAATGATAATATCACAACCACAAACTATAGATCATGAAAATGAATTTTTTTCTATGGAATTAAAAAAAACATGAGTCAATGAATATAACATTATAATTATTCATTATATAACATCATATTAACCTCTTCGAAGCATCAATGTAAAGAACAATTATTTCCCCACATATCTAAAGTGTGAGTGTAGGTGAATTGATAAACCTATTTTTTAACTCTTTAAAAAAGTATTACAATTCACAAGTCATGATAAATATTACTCCCTTAATTGTTATTTTGGAAATTGGGAATATATATCCAGTGAATTTCTTCACAAATCATTGATAATACCAACTTAGAACATAGAAACAATTGATCTATATTATAGATGATGGTTTTCACCACTCTTCAATTACCTTTTCCTGGGTAGGGTTCACTGATATTAATTTTTTTGTGATAACATACTCCAAGAATGATACTTTATCAATATATAACTCAAATTTTTTATACAATGAATGTAGTTTCTCCCATTGAATTGTTTTTAGATATGTATTCTAATGCTACCTGTGATCATCTTTTCTCTGGGAGTATATTAGAATATCTTTAATAAATAGTACTGAAATTTTAACAACGTAATCTTTAAAGGATCTATTCTATATTTCCATGAATATTTATTGGGTATTACTGATATATAAGGGCATATCTATGAACACATAATGTTCATACATCATTCTAAAGGATGCCATTGGAGTATCTTCTTTCTTCTTCTTAAATTGGTTATATCGTAACCAATGGTCAAACATACAGAAATAAATGACCCCATTTAGTTGATTAAAGAATTAATTTATCCATAAAAAAGGATAATTGTTATTTATCCTTATTTTGTGAGCTACCTATAGTGAATTTTGAGGCACATTGATTCATCCATCTTCTACCAAAAGGCGACTAATGAACTCCACTGAAAATAACTATGGAATATAAAATAGTCCCTAGAATTTCTTATTACTCAATCTATTGTCTATCCAGATCAATTAGGGAAGTTCAATATGTGGACTTTAATATATGAAGAGATCCATGATTATGTTCAACTGTGAACTCATCTTATCAATCATGAGAAATTACTTGAAATTATTAATTGAATACCTTGATGTAGTCCATCACAAAGGCCATTTCATTGAGAATTATTATATCCTTTATCTCAATAATATAGTTATATATGATTTCACATAATGAAATAATTTACACAATTTATAAAATTATTATTATGTAGATTCATTCCTTTACTTACACATGTATATAATTAGAGAATACCACATGATGTGAATAGTGATATCACATTCCAGAAATTTGATGTTGGGTTGGTATAAATGTATCTAATACATGACTAAAGGATAAAATTTTGTTGAATTTTTAGTCCCTATAATTAAATGGGGAGGAGTTATTAACATTGGAAGAAATAATTTACCCATATTATATTCTCACAGATACCCTAAGAACCAAATTTTGAGGCGGTGTCTGAATAGTCCAAGAAAACATGAATAAATTGAATTAATATAGAGAACCATAATCAAATAGTTTGTTTAATAATATTGGATTAATACCGAGAATACCTATATCCACAACATTATCATGCTCCACCTCATAAGTATTGATTGAAAATGACCATCCTTTCTCCCTTGGTGGTGGTTGTTGTTGATTTCCTCAAATAACCATTTCCTTAGCTAAATAGTTTTCATAATATCCATGTTTATTACAGTTGAAAAAAACATTATAGGAGTAATTTTGATCTAAACATTACATTGTGTTTTAACATTAGTTGGATTATTCATATCTCATCATCATTTATTAGATTGGTTCCCAATTATTCTACATTTTATGCAATTATTGGTTCTATGTAGACAGTTCCTAGGATGTTTCATTCTATAATTTTAACACATGGGATGCTGGGATTTCATTCAATTGTTGATTTTATCTAATGATACCCCTACATTAATATCTATTTTATTATTTTTTTTCTCAGGGTCCATGAGGCCAACATCGATACTTTCATCACTTTTTGAACATCGAGGAAAAAACTAACAATATCCTCCTAAATATAATGTTCAATATTGAAAAGTGGTATTCATTGAATAATATTTAATATTCTAATGATGTAATCAAAAATAATTTACTTGATAATTAAAATTATGAAGGCGTATCAATGCCTGACTTGGGAAGTTTGCCTCATATACCATAGTAGACTCATATTCCTTAGTCATCACTCCAAGGAACGCACTTTCCATCTAGAGATGATGGTCTAGGAAATCTATTTATTGAAAAATGGTTTCTTTAATTCCTCCTAATACATGGTATAAATTTAATTCTTTTATTATGTGTTGTTAATTATTTTCCATAGCTTCTCATCATAGGCATCTAAAGGATATTATAAGAGAAAATTCGTCTCTTATTTTTAGTAATATAAGACAAAAATATAATCTTAATGGGGGTAATCCATTGTTCTATGATGTGGGGATTCAGAGACACACTAAATATTAGATTACTTTTGACACATAATTTATTACACCACAACTTCTTCACTAATTAGATAAAGAGGTTCTTCTATAAGATTTAAATTATTATTGATAACACGATCCATCTAACTAAGTACAATCATGTTGTTTTAACCTCAATTTCTCTTCTTATTTGGAATTTCATTTGGTCAATCATCATAATTTTTTAAGGAAATAGTTTTTGGCATGATTTCTCATATTTCCACCCATTCGTTAATAAAATAATTTAAAATTATGGGGTTTTTAATACATAGAAAATTATAATATAAAAAACAAAACTATGAATATAGAATGTTAAACAAGTAAATATAAAGCATATCCAGACATGTGATTTGATGAGATGTAATCTAGTTATACATGGGGATATAATTATTTATAATGTTCTTACTAAAGTATTATAGTTTTAATCTCTAATAAAAACAAGATTTTTTTCTGATACCAATTTTAACAATTAAATTATTTTACATATGTTATTACATTATTTTAGGCATAATTGACAATAAATTAAAATCTATGGATGATAAATTCTATTGCCTCTGTAAAATTAGGTAAATAAAATATTAAATTTTTTATTATGATAAACAAATTATTTAATCATTATCAAGAACGCATAACTTCATTTTAACACATACATATGTATAGAATGACCTGGAGAATACAGTAATAATGAGTTAAAAAGTATATAATGAGAATAAATATATGAATAAAGAATTACATGTGGTTTATAAGGAATAAAATGGTGAAATATAATTCATGTAATATGAATAAACATAAGGATGAATAATATATAGAACATGGTAACAAAAAAATATTAGAATCATAAAAATTAGCCACAATAAACAATATATCAAAATAATGATTCAAGGATAATCATCAATATAATTTCACATATAGGATAAGGCATCAAGTCTACCCACCACAACCATTTAAAATTGAGTACAATGAGTAAAGGAAAACACCAATTACCATTCCACATGGAGTAGTATGAGCCAATGCTAGCCCCAAGGACATCGCACATGACATATCATATGACAGAACATTACCTAATATATTTGAGTAATATATGGTATCACCCATCAAAAAATGATCAGGAATATTTATGTCATAGGAATAATCATAGATATGGAATAAATCATAAATATTATAGCTTCTTAGGGATTGAATTTGGTATCATCGTCATGTTAAAAAGAATAACAAAAGGGAATATCATAATAGTGTTCATTAAAGGATGGATTTAAATGATATATGGAAATTACTAAGTGAAAATGGGTTTAGATCATTATCAGTGATATCAAATGGAAATGAAAAGATGTAGTTTTTTTTATTTAACATTATAAATGATCCACTTTAGAGTTGTTTAATGGGGTATTGTAATGAATTTTTAAAATAGAAGAAGGATTAATTTTTTGTATAAGCACTTAAATGAACCATAACTATTTTTCCTTATAAAATGATGTATTTTACAAATATAATGGTGTATTAGAATATATTATGTAGTGGATTTAAATGGATAAGAAATCATGAAGTTCCATTTAATCATGCTTTATTATATGGATTATTTGAGAAGGCATCCCTTTAAAAAATGTATTTCACCATCAAAGAAGGATGATTTCTTATGGATACATTAGTGTGAAAATATAAATAAATTTTAAAGGGACTAAAAACTAAATATTAGTTTTTATTAGTTAAATAGATAAATATATAGAAAATAAAAAAATTGATTTTTTTGGAGAGAAACCAATACCATATGTTTAAAAGTGTTCTACACATGAACTTGTTATACTTGATAAAAAAATAAAATCAACTATTTAATAAATTCATGAAATTTTAATCAAGAATTTTTTTAGTAATATTTTATTTTGTTCATTTATGTATTTTTTTATGAGTTTTATAATGTCAATTATTTATTCACGGATGTCAGTTTTTTTGTTTTCTTAAATGATTCATTTTTAAACATGTATAAAAATTCTTATAGAATTAGAATAGTTGTGTAGAGTGGAAATAATATGTTAATACTGAAATTAGGTATGTTTAAGTGGTCTCATATTTCAGTTTTTTTTTATATATTCGAATTATTTATTATATATTATTTTAATAAAAATCATTTAGAATAATTTGGTTTTTTTCTGGCCAAAATGAACTAGTTTTGTTTTATTATTTAATATTATGTATATATTTTAGTTATAAAAAAAATTTAAAAAATAATTTGAAGTAATTTTCAACCATTTTATTGATATAAATATCATCCTTGAATGGGTAAAATTAAAATAAAAATGCATCATCCATGATTGCAGTAAATCGACATGTCAAAAATTATATTTTCATTTTTTTGTATTAAAAGTGAGAGGATAATATGATTGATGTTGGATAATTTCATAATCATAATATCATTCTAGTATTTATAATATAATATATTTACCATATGATATGGATTAGGTAATGTGAATGAAAAATAAATAAATTAAATTAAATTAAATATAATCAAAACCAAACATGACTTGACTTCATGATTTCTTCTCACTAAGAGTAGCCCTATAGAAATTGAGTTTTCTAATTTGTTGAGTAAAATTGATCATGTACATGGGGAAGAGTCTTGGGAAATGGTTTTTATATAATTTGGTATATTTTTAAACCATTGGATTTATTATGAGATGAGGTGGTGAGGGGTGGTATTTATAATCTAGGAGAGGGGTGTGTTTTGATTAGTTTATTCATGGATTTGTTATTTTCGATCAATACTGTGTATAATATTGCTTATTGTGACTATATATATTAAATAATAAAGGATAAATTAATATTTTGGTGAATACATCATCAATGACTCAAGGAATAGAGTGTTTAATTTATAATGTATATATTCTATATATTATAATAATTAACTATTCACCAAAAATTATTATTTTATTGAAAAATACAATGCATTCCCCAAAATCGTTCATAGATGCATATATTTTAAAAATAATGTAAATTTTATTAATTGAATTTTATAAATATTATACCTTTATTTTTTATTTAAAATCATCAATTATTTGAAAAAATAATTATTTTTAAATTATAAATGATTATACAATGCATTGAAAACATAATAGTTGCCTCATAAGATTACTTGAATCCACAAGATTACAAAATATTAAATCATGAATCTATTTTAAGAGAATCAATTATGTTTTATGTCCTTAAATTAATTATAGAATTTTAATTTAAAATTTATGTATCTTAAACATACAAATACATAATTTATCATTTCTAAATAATTTATTTTCACATATTAGAATAAAAATATAAAATATTTTTTCTATAAGATGGATAAAATCATTTATAATTTCATTGGAGGGGATACCATTCTATTATATGGATTAATCTACTTAAGGGACATTTTATTATTCCAAAGATCTTGTTAGTATTCAATTGGGCTCAGTTTCACAATTTATATTAATTCATCTGATATCATATATTTTTTATTTCTAATGATGGTATTATTTTCTCCACATTATTTGATGTGATTTACACAATATGACATAATTATTAGGTGGTAAATTTCATTTATAGAATATTGGGTAACAATAGAAATTTATCATATCCAATCTCAAATTAAAAAAAGATTTATGATGGAAATATTTAAATTGGGGAAATGTGAACATTAATTATCTATAAAATAACTTCTAAATCTTCTCACATTTTATTTTATACATTTTATGTTATCTACCATTTTATTTTATATTGGTTATCAACACAAAACATGATTCTTATAAGGGAAACTAATATTCATTCACATAAGAATCCATCATCCATATACCAATATTCATTATATTAATGTATAATATTGATGAAAACACACACACACACATATTAAATATTATTTATGTATACTGTCGACCTAATTTTACATTATATTATTAATTTGTGATTGGAATCTATTTAAAATAATTTTTTTCACTCATCATTTTTACTATAAATTGACATTCATTAATTTATTTCATTTTTTTAACTTTTTTTTTCACTTTGGATTTCTTATTTTATAATAATAGAAATTTGACCCTTAATTTTTTTTATTATGATGTAATATTTACACTTAATATTTATTAATTTATTGACAATTAAATTATAAATTAATAAATTGAAATGGTGTTAATATTTTTATCAAAAAAAAATTATTATTTAATAATATTTTAAAAAAATAATCAATATACATTTTTTAACATGATTCATAATAGATTACCCCTATTTTACCAATAATCATTTTCTCTCTAGATGGATTTTGATCATGATTTTTAGATATATTTATAAAACATTATCAATTACCCTAGAATAAATATTATATGATCTATTTATGAATTAATTACTTTAAATTTAATATTAATATATTTTGTAATATATTATATAACATGTTGGTCAATAATTATGCATCCCTAAAATAGATTTTTTTTAATTCATTACATCTTAGTGGATGATAGGGAACCATGAGGGAACACACACCCCATGGGACTCTATCCACTCATTTATATGTGGGGGGGAATTATATATCACAAAACATACTTAGAATAAACTATTATATGACATTGATGAAATTTTAATTATTTGGGATTTAACACAATAAACTATTGTACTAGGTTCACTATGCATTTAAAGCCATTATTTTGAACCATAAAATAAGAAATGGTTATCTAATCTAATATTGTGTATATAACTTGTAGATGTAATATTCTTATTTCATTTTTTTCATTTCACATTTCTTGGAACCCGAAATTGAATCAATGTAATTCACTGAATGCTGTGAGACATGATCATAGTGAAATTATCGTTCTGCAGGCTTCGATTTGACTAGTTGTAGAGCCTGAATAGATTTCCGAATCAGATGTTATAGTCGTTTGAAGTCAGACTGCTGGGAATGGCCATCAAGGTGTATTTCGGAGAAAATTATGGCTTTTCTTGTAAAAATGGAATCTTGCTCGTAAAAATTGAATCTCGCATGAAAAATGGATTTGCATGGAATATAGTAATGTAATTTTATGCTCACTGAAATTCATGATTTCATATATCAATACATGTGCACCCCCTTCATCCTGAAGGGCCCCTAGAGTTCGACCCTTGATCTAATGTGCATAAGTCCACATTTTACTTATCCACTCACAAAAAACACATTATTGCGAGAAAAAAATCACATTTGTGCATCAATGGGACAACATGCCCTATTTGCGTGAAAAGAAAATTTTTTGCACGCAACACTGCTACTGTGCCCAATTTTTCACACACCGATGTTTCACTTGTCCAATTGCCTGCACACCTTCTCTATTGTGCAAAAAAACATCATATTGAATGTAGTTACTTACCTCTTGTGTGCAATAATCCCTTATTGTGTGTACATTCCCTATTGTGATAAAATATCCCTATTGCGCACCAACCTCCCCTATTTTGTGCAATTACATTCATATTCTATGCACTCCCCCTATAATGCCCACATCTCCCACATTGCACGCACTCCTACCCTATTGCATGTAGACCAACCTTTTTGTCTGAAATCCTTCTTTCTTGTACACAACTCATCTTGTGCATAGACTATTTTACATTCAACAGTGCCCATTGCTACACCAACTGGTCCTTACCGTGGCAGTTGGGCCCCTGTACCACAGCTCCTCACTATCGGGCTGCAATCCTAGCACTCGAGGTCGGTGCATTTTTTTCCATCACTGGCCCCTTGAAAAAATGAAGATGCGCACTGTGAACTTTTTTGTCCAGGATGTCACCATTTTCCATTGAGCTCTTCTGCGCGTCCATCTTCCCCATATAGAATACAATGATTTGATATACTCCTCTGCACAACATGTAACATCTTGAGTCTACATATTACCCTTGGTTGGTTTGTCATGTTTTGAGTTGAAATTCTCATAATTAATTCCCTAAGTACCTTGAGTTGAACCATTCCTCATCCAACTCATCCAAACCCCATCACCTAACTCCTATGATAGTATCCACTAGAAACAGTTGCCCCTTGCATAAGTCCAAACACCATCCATTACTTAGTGCATTAGGCCTAATAGTCCTATCAATATGACTATAAAATATAGTACACCCTTTATGACAAATATATGAGGCCTCTTTCTCCTAAAAAGAGATTCCTTATGCACCAAGCATAAGATGCCAACAGTCCACTCTACATTACTATAAACTATAGTACTCTCTATCATTCCATAATAAGATGCCTCTTGATCCAAATAAGATATGGCTTATGTGACAATCATAATATACAACATTCCATGATTACAGTGGCATAATTTCAGGAGTGTTGGAATACAATAAAACATTCCATCACTCCACCTCATGCTTCAGGTGTCCTCTATTGGGATCTTCGTCCCCATTCATGTCTGAAGGGACCCCCCCCTAATGACTAGGTCCCATTACGAATTGGCTCCCCTAACATCATGGGAAAATTCCCTGGAAGACTTTTGATGACACTTTGAGTCAGGTCATGTATTTAGAACATGGTCAACATCTTACTCTCATTTGCTTCTCCCCATTTTAGGGTAACACGAAATTGATGTTCTCTTTCAAACACGGTCATCTGTTATCCTCCATCATAATTCCACCATCAGCCCATTCCGATTGTGGGGAAGGTGATTCACACTTATCATCTCCCTTTGTTCAGAATGATTACAGCTCCCTTTGTGTTGTCCCTATTGTGCACTACCACAAAGTTGTGTACCACAATTATATGCATCCACCCACCAGTGAGTTGGAATGCTGTTGTGGCTGGACATGAGGATGAAATTAGGGGAATCTCTAATACGTAAGACCCATCCACCGTTTTCGCTCATTAGCAGCACCCGGGTAGCTTTCCTGAATAAGCCTCATTCTACATTTCTTCTTCATAGCTACACTTGAGCTTCCTACATGGGTAAGACCCATCCATCATTACCACTCCTTAGTGTCACCCAAGCATGCTAACAGATATTGCATCTTCGCATACCCACACTAATGTGGACCCCTCAATGGATCACTCAAAAACATCCTCTGTCCACGGCATTATTGATGAATTCCTTTCACCAAGGGGTTGTATGTATTAGTTATATATGTCCTAAGGGGTTTAGACTGAACCCACCTATTAGGAGTTGTAGGATTTTAAACTACCATGCAATATCATCCTTAGCACGTGATGTTAAACTTTGACCCCACCACATGCGTCATATGCAAGGTTACCCAACTAGGACATTCTTTATGCCCACTAATCTCCACAGGAGTGAAATAATTTCTCATATGGATTGAGATCCTATTTAGCGTAGAAGATTATTTCTATAGGGAACGGTAAACCGTCTTTGTATAAACCCATATCTGTTAATGTAGGAGGAAACATCTATACTCTTGTATTCTTCCTGTACAAAGAACAGGGGGGATGGGCACTAGAGCCCTCCTCTCTTCTGTGCCAAATCCCTCTCCCATTGGGTGTTGTCGGCACCAGGCCTCCACCTTGGAGTAAATCCCAATCTCTTATTTGAGATTCTTACCATATATAAACCAATATTCCATATTTGGGATGCTAACCATGCATAATACCTTATTTTAACATTGGCTGCAAACCATGCATAATCCCTTATTTTTTTTATTGGGATACTAATCAAAAATAATACATTTTTCCCCTTTGTGCTACTAACCATGCATAAGCCCATGTTTCCTCTTTGGGCTACAAACCACATATAATACCTTGTTTCCATTTTGGGTCACTAACCACATGTCAGCACCACTCCACATTCCATAGATGCACCATTCACGATGTGATCATTAGGTCTTTGATGCCTCTTGTTTCTCACACCGAGGATGAATCTCATGGGATTAGAGTAAGAATAGACCATGGAATCCCCTTTGGGAAGCCTTGAGTGTAATCCCAACACCATCCCAATCTACGTGTACTTTGATCGTTGCCAAGGCATAGTATGTAGAAAGTCTCCCTGAGGATCAAGACCAACACCCATTGGGCCTGACTCCCTTCACGTCAGTTCTCCAACACCTCCTGAACTATGTGGACTATGATCCTTTCCAAGGCAAGGTAGGTATAAAGCCTCCCCGACGTTCAATCCTTATACCCATTGGTCCTTACTCACTTCACGTCAGTTCACCAACACCTCTCCTGAACTAAGTGGACTATGATCCTTGGTTTGGCAAGGTACATAAGAACCCTCCCTTAGGTTCATTCCTAACAACCATTTCCTCTGATTCTCTTCATGTAGGTTCACTAACACCTCTCCCAAACTACGATAACATTGATCCATGCCATGGCTAGGCACATTGGAATCCACCCTGAGGTTCAATCCTAATACCCATTTGTTCTGATTCCCTTCATGTTAGCCCACCAACTCCTCTTCTAAACTATGTAGACCTTTATCCTTTCCAAGGAAATGTATATTGAAATCCACCCTAATGTTCAAGACAACTATCCATTGGTCTCAAACACATTCCCATCGATTTTCCACACCTATTTGGATCTACCTGGACATTGATCCTTGCCATGAAAGGTACGTAGGAATCCTCCTTGAGGTTTATTTACAACACCCATTGATCCCGACCTCACCAGGTCGGTCCACCCACATCTTGCATGACATCAAAATCTATGCCCCTTTTATCCTGTATGACACTAAACTATTCCCCAATGAGTGTTAAGTCATTGCCATCCCCATCTAGTTGTAAGCCATTGTGACCCCATCCAGTGGTAAGTCGTAGTCAATCACATGCAGCGGTAATCCAATGTACTCTGTAACATTGTAGTATTCTGTTATAGTCCCTTCTATTTGGACACATATATATGGTCTTTCCTAGTGGCGTGAGAAAATCTTTGGGAAAATAAATATGTTTAATCCATAGTATATCATTGTGTCGCTATCCTCTTCACACACCCTAATCCTATACCCCATCCCAAACTACATGGGCCATGATTCCTACCCCTGGGATATGTGGTAGGTCTCTTATAGGATCAATCCCAACATCACTGTCACCCTCAAGTAGACTCCATCTCATTCTCCATCCACATTAATTAACCATTCATTATCCATCTTGATTCTTACCAGGGCCACCACATCCCAGTGGGATCATTCCACCACATTTACCATTCCATTTAGAAAAAATAGGGTTACTAACGACGTGTTATCCCCAATATATGTGTGTCCTAGAGGGGTCATACCAATATGATCCACTCCATTCAGTGTTCTGATTTGTCTAATCGGTCTCTAATAGACGTTAAACTCGCTGAATTCCGTACATTAAACATGGGATACTTAGGAAAATTTCACAGATATACCTATGACATATAATTCACCTCATTCAACATGGGATGCCTCATACTTCTGCTCCCTTGAGAAGCCCTACAATAAGGGAAGGAAACCAAGACCTGCTTGTGTTCCGGTATCCAGACCCGGTAGTGATGTCCATCCTAACTATTCCCCCGACCAAAGGTTCCTTCCTTGACTAGAGCCCTTGGAATTTCCAAATAGAAGCAGTGTAATTAACTGGTATCCATGAAGATATGGCACTAGGAAGAGTTTCATGAACAACATATTAATCTATATGGGAGACCCAGAATAGGCAACCAGTTCCGAGGAGGATTCCACGAAAGGATAAACCAATATCAGGTCACCTTGTTTCGATCAAGTAGAAATCATCCATGAATAAGTGATGGAGGTTACCAACCATTGGAATGTGGAATTCTAGGAAACGGTCAGGGAATCCTCATCCCCCTAAAATAGATAGATGTGTGTGCCACAACGAATGAATCAGAAACAACATTCTTATTGAATAATATTTCTAGAATATGATTACTATTTTGTTTTTTATTTTTTGAATATTAATACATAAAAGATTATTGTGATCCAAGTTGTTTGTCAACATATTTTTACACTACATGGTTATACATATTGATTATTTTTTCATCACAACATGTTCGTATTATACACACTATTGTCGTTCAATAAATATTTATTATATATTCACTAATCTAAAATATAATCTATGTGTATCTATCTGTTTCCATTCACCAATATTTAAAGGGGTATATTATTTTTTATAGTTATAGGATTGTAAAATGATAGACAACATTATTGTGTTTTTTTAATAATTATTGTAAAAATGATATTTATTTATGAAATTTGGATGACACCAAATAGAATGGATTTTGGATACAATTTGTATTATATATAATTAATATATATTTAAATGAATTTATGTTTTGTTTACTTGTTATTACATGGAATTTGATTGTTTTCCAATAATTTTTGTTTACCTTATTATGTTACCCGAAAAAGGGATGTAAAAATATGTATGTCAAACCAATATTGTTTTACGATAAGAATAAACTATAATTGTTTGAAATAACTGTTAGATAATTTTTCTAACCATTGTTTCTATTTTCTAAATAATTTTATTTTTAATCATGTTAATATTATTTAATTTCCATGATAATCATAGATTTTTTGGAATGGGACAAAATAATTAATATAATGTTGTGGTGGTGACATGCGTGCTCAATATTGAAGTAAATAATATTCAAAACAATTTCATTGAATTCCATTAAATATTTAATTATCATTACATAGATTTTTAGTTATATCCACTAATTGTTTTCTGAAATAAATGTAAATACATCAATTTAATCAATTATTTCATTTAATGATTACAACACTTCATTAATTGACTATAATAGGATTTTTCTACAGGAAATAAAAATAATTATTTTTAATTTATCGGAGTATAATTTTTTTATAATTGGTATGGCTATGTTTTAAAATATGTTTTATTAAAATAATTATATTTATCTCATATATCATATGTCAAATCAATATATGTCAATCTATTATCATATGGTTGTCTCTGAAGTCACTATAGGAATTAAATTCCCTTTATTTGGCTTTGAACCCAACACTAAGGAATAATTTTCTCAAACATATAGGAATAAAATTAATATTCTACACAAGGTAATGATAATCAGAAAAATAAATATTGTTTCCTAAAGTGTTTCCTAAAAATCCATGGATCATGAATATAATGTTCCAATTTACTAGATATCAAATTTCAGGATCGTATTGAAGTCATTATATATATTTTACATGATTTAATTAAATTAATTAATGAATAAAATATATGAGTGTTTTTATTACATTTTTATAATACCTATTGATTGACTATGAGGATTATATGTACACTCTTTTATAAAGAATTATTCAGGTGTGTTTTAATGTCCCGACCCCAGTTACCCAGAGTTGGAGCATTATTATATAACATTGGAATGATCACAAAAGATCAAGTCTTGAAAGACTGATTATTTTATTATCCTTGGAAACAATATATACATTCATAAATGTTACATTACATCATAATGTGAAAAATCACAATAACATAGTCTCCAAAGTCCACACTCTTATCCCCTTTAGACTATCCCTGTAGGTCAGTCATAAAATATTTTTTCACATCCTGGGAAAATAAAGCATAGAAAGGGGTGAGCTCAGATGCTTAGTAAGGATAACAATACAGTGGAAAGTTTCATAAATAAACATAAGTATTTACGAAAATATATAACTTAAAAAATCCTTTTAAACTTGAACATCAGCATAATATGGAAAAAAGAAAATGAAATAATTCCATTTACTTATTCACATGGATATTCTACTAGTCGAATAATCACATGCAATATCAATAACCACCGTCATAATGATGGAATACATAATTCCATACTATCATAACCATGTAGCCAAGGCCTCGTTCCAAGACTACAAATAAGATTTTTTCATGGCCTCGTGCCAAGCCACTAGTTTGTCTCATGAGTCCTACAGATGCATCAAGGAGCTATAGCGGGCTCCACCTGTCACTTATTAAGTCCAATTCATTCCTCATATGAACAGGTTTAAACATATCATAAACAATAACATAATCGTATCACATAAAACTTGCATAAAAGAAACATAACATTTCCACATTTCAATCATAGAATATAAATAAAACACATTGATATAATAATACCATTTTCAATACCAAAATAAAGGAGAAGTAAAACTTGGTATAGATTTTTCCTTTTTTTTAAAAAGTTATGGCTTGTAGAGGAAGCCGAAATATAAATAATGGTCACGGCGGCGGAGAAGTCATTGTCGCTGCATACATAAGACAAAATATTCCTTTTTTCATTTAGTAAAAATTATTCATATACAAAGACTCCTTTTTAAATAAACGTAAATGTCAAAGGGGTTTATACACCGTATAAATGAAATTCTTGTATTAAAAAAAATATTCCTAAATGAAAGAAGATTGAGACGAAGTCCCTTACCTTGTGTCAAACCTGACTCGATCGTTCTTCAATCTTATGAATAATAAACTACAGTTAATTTCTTCTTCCTTAAGAACCTTTTTCAAGTTCATTATTCCTTTCATATCACTTATTACCATGTTATGAACATTATGTAATTATTTAAGTTAATAATGGTCATTTTTTCGATCTTTGGTACTTGAGTCAAAACTAAACATCGTATAATTACAAGTTGTTCATGTGGTAAAATATCCATTATATCCATATTTATATTCATGATTTAGATATCATATATATCATACATTTACATTATATACATTCGTTTATAATATTACATAACATTTATATGTATGAAATGAAATGCACCGTTTATGGAGACAGTAAGTTGTACGTACGCATTTACGCTAAATTCATTTCTATTTCATATTTAATGGAATTAAATGATAATTATATAATGGTATATTATAATTCCAGTATAATATAATATATAATATCATTTACTCCATCCTTTATACTTTCCACATATGACAATAACGATTCAAATCACTTTGAGGGGGCAGTAGTCTGCACTTCCTAAAATGAAATTATCGCGTTTACCCATAATGGAAATCATAAAAGTATTCCATAAATGAAAAATACAGAAGCATAGGGAAAACATAAACATAATATATATAATATATAAATATATTGACATATTAATGGCCACCATGAGAGGTGTTAAAAGAATATTGAATAATCATCATTTCGTGAGGCAGTAATTCACCACCCACAGAAACAATATGTTCATTAACCATTAGATGAAGGTGTGTGTATGTGTAAATAAAATACATATCATAACAAAATCCTAGTATATTTATGATAATGGTTTTGTCACAAAAGAAATTAATAAAAATAGTTTAAGGGGTTGGAGAAACAAACTAAAACAAAATAACATAAGAGAAGTCATTACCTTAAAATCAGGTAACTCTTTTTGATTTGAGCCAAAGGCTTCCTTGGGAGGAATCCTGCCCAATGTGAGGCTTCTATGAGTAATTTAGGGACGTTGATAGGTTATTTTGGCATAGGTTGGCCGAGCCAAATGGCTTTGAATGTGTTAATAAGGTAGTAGAGGTGGGGGCCTTTTATAAGAGGAGAGGATGGGCACTCTTGGAATGTCATGAAATGTTACATTTTTATGAAATGATTTTCGGATTTCAAGGGTCCAAAAATTATATATTTAGAATTTAAGGTGATAAAGGTTCTAAATCCACCCATTCAATAGGTTTTGGACCAGTTTCTGTCTTAGATTTACATTAACGTTTCATTTTATTTAAATCATTCATTAATGAGGTAATCGCTACATCATCATGGTGTCATAAATAAATTAATTTATTAATGTCTTAAAATTATAAAAAAACTATGATGTCGTAAATATTTTTATCTTTCCAATGACTATTTATAGTCAAAAATATTACTTTTATAACCCCATGATAAAATTGTTTTAGTAAAACAATATACGATTGTGACACTTTTATTTTTACTTTAAATAAAAAGTTTTTAATGTCATTTTCTTACCGAAGTGGCTCCATGGGTCCCCCAAGATGACCCATGAATTTTCTTGGTCATCCATGAATCATCCAATAATTGTAGGACAAGTGTAAAGGTAATTTCATATTATTATATGATTATATTTACCTTAAATTACACTAATTACATTTAATCACGATTAATAGAACTTAAAAGTTACTATTCACCAAAAATTATTTTAATCCCATTGAACCACATTTTACTTCCTAATGACAATGATGTATGTCAGATTTTTGAAATTCAAATCATAGAGGTGGTAAATTTTCATTTAAACGAAAAATCTATTTTTTTAACTACCACTTAGTGGTTTCACTATTCATCAAAAATCGATGTTTTTCAGAAAAATACCAAAAAATCACTCTAACCTATATTTGAAATTCCAAATTCCAAAATTATATCTATTTTAAAAAATTAAAAACATATAAGTTAAATTAATTAATTTAATAATTAATTCTCGTTGTCACAATAAATAGCGTGTTTTTATGAAACAGTATATATCAAAAGATTGGCAATTGGTTATGTCAAATTTCAAATTGAAATTAATTCTAATGACCACCATTGGATAAAATGGTAAAATTATATTCTCATTATTCTTTTGAACCACTAAATATTATAATTTATCACTATAAATTATTTTGATTATAAATGTTTTTTTATGTATTTTTCACTATTCATCAGAAATAAGATGTTCTCTAAAAAATACCAAAAATTCAACATAGGCTATTTTTGATATTCCGAATCCAAAAATGAAGCCCATTATGATATATGAAATTTATATCATTTTAAAAAGTGGGTATTACTATTCATAACGGCTACTTTGATTGGTCGCGGTGTGTTAGAATCTCAATCTTGCGTACAATGCAAACTATTGCATTATTGAAAGAGAAGCATGTTATGAAATCATTGGGTGTTACATTCTATCCTCCTTGAATAAATTGCGTCCTCGCAATTTGAAAATGTTCTTTGAAAATCAAAGGTTGAAAATAGAAAATACCTTTGTGGAAAACCCTCATCAGAAGTAAATATAATAAAAATATAACCTTAAAAGAAAGAAGGAGAAGTACAAAGGTCACCCGAGATAGCCCATACTAGGATTAAATGAAAACATGGACATGGATAAGAAACAAACCACCAGGGTCTGATGGGGAGTTGTAGAAAACAGAATTAGGAGAATGTTAACTACAGGAAAATCACAAACTTGTGATTGGTTAAACGGTCATTGAATCCCCAATAAGAAAAGTTAACCGAAAACGTTTTTTCTTTATGTTACCATTCATAAAATTGAGGAATTTATTTAAAAGATTTACTAAGAACGTAATGAAATATACTTACTTTTCATGTAGACTTTCTCTCTTTAATAAAGGTTTACCACAAACTCATCTTTCACTCCAAAATGTAATAGAACTCAAAAATATTATATTTATCCTAACCATATAGGGTTCCAAAAATAAATTTATAAATCATCTATCATATCTAAAAAACTACATTGTACACTCCAGGGACATCACGCAGTCTAGTGGTAGGCGTTAAATCCCAATCGCATTATGGTTGTGGGTTCGATTCTGAAAGCTTTGTCCGACGCGATGGGTTGTTACACGGTCTGTGTGTTGTTCTTTTTATAAATATCCAAAAATAACCTTAACAATAGTATCCAATGTAAAATATAATCCATTCAAACCATTATAGTTATCCAAAATACTTCTGTCCAAACTCTCTCTCTAAAAGGTTTCTAAATTCCAAAATCAATTGTAACATCAGATTACCCAAACAAAGTAATGATTCTTATTGTCACATAATAAAAATATGATTACCTTAAAAATATCAAAACCTTAATGAAATCAACAATTACTTCAACACAATCCTTATATATCACATTATTCTTATAACCAGAATATAATCCTTGAATCCAAAAATAGAAATATATTAATTATTCAAATTCATTTGTAGTAACAAGATAATATTGTCTTTTCTCCCTTGGCCTTTTCTGAGGTATGTATCCTTGGTGCATAGAAAATTCATTTCCATAATACCCCATTTATCTACAATTATATCATTCAACATTGATAGCCTCATTCGTTCCTTTGCAATTACAAGCCTGGTGACCTTTTTCTCCACATTTGTAACAAACTCCATTTCCCTTTAGGTAAGTATAGGGGTGATTCTTCCCACAATTATCACATAATAGAAAATCCTTCATTCCCTTTTTCTCTTTATTTGTCTCTTCTTCCATCGTTCTCTTCTTCTCTTGTTTTACATTTTTGTCATAAGACATAGAGATTTATTTTTCTGCCTTGATATCACACGAGAAAATATCTTCGTACGATGATATGGATTGTGATACTAAAGCTCAACGAAGAAATGGATTTAAACGATCAAAGAAACGATCCATATTACATCTTGGGTTATGTATATAATCTCCATCATACCCTGATAACCTTGTATTGTTATCCTCATACATTGCGATATTCTCAACCTCCTTTTGACTGGGACTCGAAAATTGCATTTCCATATCTGCTCGATGGTCACGAGAAAAGTATTTTTCTAATAAATCCTCTTTGAACTCCCTCCATTCCATATTAGATATGTCTTCATCTTCTTTCATGTTTTGAATCAATGACCACCATTGATCAGCATCTCTAGTGAGGCGGTAAACTGCCATTATAACTTTTACCATTTCATTACTCCCCACGGTATGGAATAATTTCTCTTGGGAACATATCCATTGATCAGCTACTAATGTATTTTTACTCCCATTGAATATTGGTGGTTGTTTCCTCAGGAAGCGGTCTAACATTTATCCTCCACGTTGCAGATCAGGGTGCTCTATACGAGTGAGGTTATTATTCATAAACTGGGTGAGTTGTACCAGTATGGTGATAAGTTGATCAACACCAATTGTATCACAAGCTCCACTATAATTATCTTGAACAGGAGGGAAATTCCTACAAAGAGTGCATGCACTAATACATTTTCCATTCCTTCTACTAGGCGCCATTTCTAAACAATGGAATAAACTAGATCATTTTATGAATCAAAATACATAATTCAATACTTGTAAAACATTTAACATAAATTGAACTATTTATGGATATAATCAATAATAATAATAAAATGTTTTCATTGAGGAAGTACATACTCATAAACCCTTCATAATGGTTTGTAAAGAAAATGAGAATTATCCTAAGCATATCCCCTAGGAGTGTCGTAACCAAGAGTATAGTAAGACCCGGATGTCATGCACCGGTTCCCGTTCGAGTCTATCTCAAAGTGGTATTTTCGGGTTTTACCCCTAGGTACATCTGTGCTCGAGATCGTATCCATACATGGATGTATTGATTGGAAAACACACAAAATATCTATAATACCAAAATTCTAGGAATTTCTTCTATACAAATCCTCAATGTCTATCTTAGTGCTATGTGCTCTAATCATAGTTTTTCTAAATCTAGCTTCCAAGGTTAGTACTAAACTGCCTCTGATACCAACTATAATTCCCGGACCCCAGTTACCAAGATTTAGTGCATTTTTACATAATATTGGCATGATCACAAAAGATCATGTCCCGAATGACCGATTAGTTTAGTAGCCTTGTAAACACTAGATAAATTCATAAATGTTACATTACATCATAAAGTGAAAAATCAAAATAACATAGTCTCCATAGTCCGCACTCCTATCCCCTTCAGACTATCCCTTTAGGTCAGTAATAAAATATTTTTTCACATCTTGGGAAAATAAAACATAGAAAGGGTGAGCTCAGATTTTCAGTAAGGATAACAATAAAACAGAAACATTGATAAATAAACATAAGCTTTGAAGACAATGTATAACTAAAAAAAGCATTTTAAACTTGAACTTCAGAATAATATGGAAAAAATAAAATGAAAGAATTCCATTTACATATTGACATGGATATTCTAGTAGTCAAATAATCACATGAAATATCAATAACCACTTTCATAATGATGTAATGTATAATTCCAGACTATCATAACCACATAGCCAAGGCCTCGTGCCAAGATAACAAATAAGATTTTCTCAAGGCCTCGTGCCAAGACACTAGTTTGTCTCATGAGACCAACCAATGCATCAAAGAGCTATAATGAGCTCCACCCGTCACATATTAAGTCCAATTCATTCCTCATATGAAGAAGTTTAAACATATCATAAACCATAATATAATCGTATCACTTAAAACATGCATAAAGGAAACATTACATTTCCACATCTCAGTCACAAGATATCAATACAAAACATTGATATAATAAAACCATTTTCAATAACAAAATAAATGAAAAGTAAAATCTATATTTATTTTTCATTTTTTAAAAAAAGTAATGGAATGTAGAGGAAGCTGAAACTCAAATAATGGTCACGGCGGCGGAGAAGTTGTTGTCGCCGCATACGTAAGACAAAGCATTCCTTCTTTTAATTTAGTAAAAACAATTCATATAAAATATTCATTTTTAAATAAACGTAAAAGTTAAAGGGTTTTATACACCGTATAAAAGAATGTCTTGTATTAAAATAGAATATCCCTCAATGAAAGAAGATTGAGACGAAGTCCCTTACCTCGTGTCCGACCTGACTCGATCATTCTTTAATATCATGAATAATAAACCAGAGTTAATTTATTCTTGCTTAAGAAACTTTTTCAAGTTAATTATTCCTTTTATATCACTTATTATTATGTTATGAACATTTTTTAATTATTTATGTTAATAAGGGTCGTTTTTTTCGATCTTTGGTACTTGAGTCAAAAATAAACTTCTTATAATTACAAGTTATTCATGTTGTAAAATATTGATTATATCCAGAATTATATTCATGATTTAGAAATAATATATATCATACATAGCTAGTATATACATTAATTCATAATATTACATAACATCAAGAGGCAAGAAATGAACTTCACCGTTCATGGAGACGGAAGCCGTACGTACGCATTAACGCTACTTTCATTTCTATTTCATATTTAATGGAATGAAATAATAATTATATTAAGGTACATTATAATTACAGTATAATATCATATATAATATCAATTACTACATACTTTATACATCTCACATATGGCATTGACGATTCAAATCACTTTGAGGGGGCGGTAGTCCATACGTCCTAAAATGAAATTATCGTGTTTACCCATAATGGAAATCATAAAGGTATGCCATAATTGAAATATACAGAACCATAAGAAAAAAATAAACATAATATATATCATATATACATATAGTGACATCTTAATGGACACCATGAGAGGTGTTAAAAGAGATTGAACGTTTATCTTTTCGTGAGGCAGTAATTCGCTACCCACAGAAACAATATGTTTTTTAACCATTAAAAGAAGGTGTGTGTAAGTGTAAATAAAATACATCTCATAAAAATACCCTATATATTGATGATAATGGTTTTGATAAAAAATTTAATGCCTCGATCCCAGTTACCCAGAGTCGGTGCATTATTACATGACATTGGCATGATCACAAGAAAGATCAAATCTCGAAAGACCGATTGGTTTAGTAGCCTTAGAAACACTAGATATATTCATAAGTCTTACATTACAACATAAAAACTAAAACTACATCAACATATTTTCTTCATAGACCACACTCTTATCGCCACATACTATCCCTGCATGTCATTCATAATTTACTTCTTCATACCCTGGTAAAAATAAAACATAGAAAAGGGGTGAGCTCAAATGCCCAGTAAGATAAAAATAAAGAGGAAACTTTCATAAATAAGAATAAACATTTAAGGCAATGAATAACTAAATCAAAATCCTTTTAAACATGAACTACAACATAGTATGGAAAAAATAAAATGAAATAATGCCATTTACTTATTCACATGGATATTCTACTAATCTAATAATCACATGAAATATCAATAACCACTTTCATAATGATGGAATGCATAATTCCAGACTATCATAACCACATAGCCAAGGCCTCGTGCCAAGACTACAAATAAGATTTTGCCAAGTCCTTGTGCCAAGACACTAGTTTGTCTCATGAGACCTACCGATGCATCGAGGAGCTATAGCAGGCTCCACCCATCACATATGAAGTCCAATGCATTCCCATATGAAAAGTTTTAAACATAACATAAACATTAATATTAAAACTAGCATAGGAAATATCAATACTTTCTCCATAAACCATGAATGGTATAAAAACAACACATCCACAGTCAAACATATCACAAAACCTTCAATACAATATGGATGTTTTGTATCTTAATAAATCAACTTCATATAATCATAAAATCCGTGAACGGATGTTGACATAGATGAAATAAAAACTATTTGAGAAAAATATATCTTTTGTTTAAATCATTTAAAAGTCACACATTTATAAAGGATGTAATTAAAAAGGGATTTTTGAATCAAAGTGTCCAATACCACTTTGAAACTTTTGAAAGGAATTAACATTTTAAAAACATTCATGTCCATATAAATAAATCCTTAAAAACCATTTTGTAGACATGGACATTAATTAAAACGATTTAGAAAGATAAATCTTTAAAACATTTAAAATTATGATTTTTATAAAGAGTACCTTTCAGAAATTCATAAAATATTCATTTTGAAAACATTTAAAAGTCACATAATTATAAAATAAAACATTTACTTTGAAAATATCCTTGTAAGATTGTAATGGAAAATCTGAAAATTTTATAACAGCAGTAAAGAGCCGCACCCTTAGTATATGTTTAAATAACATTCTTACCTTAATTTTGTCGAAAAGGTTAAAAAACACCTTGTTTGGAAAACCACAGAAAGATTCCTTTATAAACCTCTTATAAAAAGTCAAAAAGGGTATAAATGGCTTTAACCCATATTCTAGTAAATAGAAAAATTGTTTTGAAATTCATTTTTAAGAAACATGGATGTGGATGATAAAGATATCCCAATAGATTATTACGTATAAACGACCTCGGATAATGAAGAGATTGTGAAATAAACCCTTACCTTGTACTTTTACTTGGTTGAGGGTAGGTTAACCTCCTGTATAATGGTGAAATGTTTTTTATTAAATTATACAAGAATCATATATATTAATATGATATCATATATGATCTTTTAACATTGCTTTGTTAATAATATCTTTGTATTATCGTTGTTTCGGGTGTTAACTTACTCGTTTCCTTTTATATGTTTTGTTACGTAAGCCTTGTTTTTCATGGATAGTTTGTATATTATTCATATCCAGAATGATAACAAGTCCTTAAACATTATTTTTAAATCATTAATTGATAATTATACTTGAATGGATGCGATGGAGAATGAATCTCATCGTGTTCGTGGAGACGGTAGTCCGTACGTACGCACGAGCGACAATATTATTATTTTGATATTAAAATAATATATAATTGGATAGTATATCATATATAAAGAATCATTATCATGTTATATTTATTATTTAAATGAGTTACACATCATTATTATACCCATCCAAATAATATTATATTGAATAACAATTACACCACGACGTGGAGACGGTAAGCAGTACGTACGCACGTATGGTGACATGTTATTCAAAGGGTGGATAGAATACTGAATATGGTTGTACCATATTTATAATAACATCACAGTATATATAAGATACTGGAGTTATTATTTTAGAATGGTAATAACAAAGAAATGAGAAGTCTAAGAAGAAAAGAATTTGAAAAAGGGTGGTGAAAACATTACCTCTTCTTCGGGTTCTTCCTTTTGATTTGATCAAAAGGGCTCCATAGGTTGGATTTATGATCAAAATAATGCCTCTAGGTTGTATTTAGGGAAGTTGAGAGAGTATTTGGGCAGAGTTTGGCCGATCCAAAAGGCTTTGAAGGTGTGAAGTAATGAGAAGGGGGAGTGCCCTTTTATTAGAGGGGTGAGGAGCACCTTTGGAAAAGATAGAAATATTAATTTTTAATAAATTCATATTAGGTTTCTAATTGCTCAAATGTTTATTACACAAAGTTTAAGGTGGTTATAGGTCGAAAACCATTCAACCAGTAGAATTTAGACAGGTTTGGTTTACTTTATTAACCTTATCTTTTAGTTTTAACTCTTAGTTAATTAGATTGACATTTACCATGTCACTTTGTATTCTTATATTATATAATTAATAAACATACTATATACATCCAAGAGACCCAAAAGTGGTCCATTAATGATACAACTATCATGATATATGTCTCTTGGCCGAACCTTAGATTTGTAGGAATTTAATATCAATTAATAATATAATATTTGTTTTAAAAACTCTTTTATGTCAATTTTGACACTATTCAATTGTTGATTTTTGTGAAACTTATAAAAGAATTATTACATCATAAAAATTCAATTAAATCAATCCTAATATGTCATATTATCCTAGAAATTTTTTTTAATTCATTAAAAGTCTCAAATTATATTTATTTGGGTTTTTATAATATTAATCATTTTAATTTTTCACTATTATGGTAATTACTACATCATCATTGTATCATAAGTAAATTTACTTATTTAATGTCTAAAAATTATAAATAAAATATAATTATGTAGGAAATCTATTTATCTTTCTAATGAATATTTACAATCGAATTTATCTTATGTATAACCATATATTAAAAATGTTTTAGTAAATAAACATTGATTTCAACTCTTTTAACTCTTCATTGAATTAAATAATAATAAATGTCCTAATCTAATCCAAGGGGACCTAAATGATAATATTTTATTCCTAAGGTTGTTTTTGGTACAGATATACTTGTCCAATATAATTTAGGACATGTGTTAGGGTAATATTAATATCATTTTTACCCTTAATTACCCTATTTACTTTTAACCGTGGTAAATAAAATTAAAAAGGTACAATTCACCAAAAATTATTTTCATCTCATTGAACCAAATTTTACTTCTTTATATTAACCTTGTCTCTTGTATTTTCTAAATTAGATTCACAGAAGCAGAAAAATTACGTTTTATGAAAAATTCTGTTTTTTTATCTACCACTTAGTAGTTTCAATATTCATCAAAAATTGATGTTTTTAAGAGCAATGTCAAAATTTCACCATAAGCTATAATTGATATTCCGAATATAAAAATGATGTATATTTTACAAAATTCCAAACATATAAGTTGCATTAATTAATTTTATAATTAATTTTATAATTAATTCCCGTTGTCACAACAAAGAGCGTGTTTTTAAGAAACAATATATACCAAAATATTGGCAATTGTTTAGGTCCAATTTCAAAGTGAAATTAATTCTTATGAACACCATTGGATAAAATGGTAAAAATATATTCTATTTATAATTTAAAACCACTAAATAATTTAATTTATCACTATAAATTATTTTGACTAAAAAGTTTTTTTTAATTATTTTTCACTATTCATAAAAATTGGATGTTCTAAGAAAAATACCAAAAATTCATCTTAGGATAATTTCAATATTCAAAAACCTAAAATGAAGTCCATATTGAAATATAAAATATATATAATTTCAAAAATTCGGTATTACTATTCATAACGGCTAGTTTGATTGGTTGTGGTGTGTTAGAACTCGATGTTGCGTACAACATACGCTATCACATTATTCAAAGAGAAGTGTACCGTAGAAGCATGGGGTGTTTCATTTTAAATGTTTTATGTCCCTATTTAGTCAGAAAGTTTAAAATATTTTATTTATAATGGGTTCACTATTAAAAGTTGGTAAAAGTTCAATACTGAAAATGAATTTGTTCTTTCATTATGTCTAAGAAACTCATAATGTGGATTCTAAAATTATAAGGATTATATAAAGTCTAAAATTTAGTTAATACTATTCATAACCTCTTTTAAATGGATTTTTTGGTAAGTCATGGTGCGCTTAAACTCGGTGTTGTGTGTAGTGCATGTTATTGAATTATTTTGAAGAAAATAACACCCTATGAAATCTTGGGGTGTTACATTCTCCCCTCCTTCAATAAATTTCATCCTCACAATTTGAAATTGTTCTTCAAAAATAAAAGATTGAAAATAGAAAATATCATTGTGGGAAAACCGATATCAGTAATTGGGTTACTAAAATTTAGTCTTAATATAAGGAAAAGATAAATGAAAGGGTCACCACCAAATTATGATCTTGATTAGGAGAACATTGGTGCCAATAGGGACATATAATTGGAGGAAAAACATAAATATTTATAGGTAGTGATTGAGTTCATCAATCACAAACAAGTGTAAAATTGAGTTCCTTAAATTCATCAATCTATGATGATTTGAAAGACCATCGGTTCAACAAAACATAGGGTATTAGGATAAAACATTTTTGGTTTTAGGATTCCTTAAATAAAGTATAAGAATTAATTTCTTCATAGAAAAAGAGAAGAAGAAAAATATATTATTGACATGTAGAGTTCCATCCTTTAATTAATTTATACCACAAACTCATCTTTCACTCTAAAAGATAATAGAACGTAAAAAAATATTCTATTTATCCTATTCCTATAGGGTTAAAAACGAATTTATAATTCATCTACTAGATATTAAAAAAACTACATTATTTAATCTCGGACATCACATGGGTCAGTGGAAGGTGATACACCATTGTCGCCCCTTCGGTTGTGGGTTCAAGTCTCGCGGCCTTGCCGGACGCGACAGGTTGTCACCCGACCTCCAGGTTGTCCTTTTATGGAAATCCAAAATAATCCAAACTAGAACTATCCAAAATATTTCAGTCCAAAATTTATAAGGAAGGTAAACACAATAAAGATCCTTTTTTCTGCGTAATAACATGTGAACATCTTCATCATGTATTCTTTTAAAACACTGCAACATCCTGAATTACCATAAAACCTTATTGATTACATTCATGATCCCTTATTCCTTACATAATAATAGATATAATCCTTAAATCCAAAAATGTTTTAAACCCCAACAATGATGGAATATACAAATAATTAATTAGTTTCATGGTAGTCAAGAATATCCAATATAATTTATCCAAATAAATCATGTATTATTCCAAAATCACTACCTCAGTATCAGAATTATATTATGGTTTGTCATTTTCTTAACCATATATTTTCCAAAAAATTTATCCTACTATTGAGTCACTTTTCTTTGTTCCACACAATCTCAAGTCCTTAATGAAATAGTACTGTAGTACAATCCTTATATATTCCATAATTATTATAACAAGTACATTGTTGATACAACACTCAGATGACATAATCAACATAAGAACTCTAATCATTCCACTTCATCTGTGGTAGTATCATAACATGATTATTATCCAATAGCATCATTTGCGGCATAGTCTGATGACTGGGACATAGGTTCGCGTAGTGTCCAAACTCCATGCAAATGAAGCATTGTACATTTGAAACCATTTTCTTACCCTTGCAGTCATGTACTTGATGCCCTTTTCCTCCACACTTATAACAAACTCTCATTTCTTTCAGGAAAGTTCCAGGGTTTTTCTTTCCACAGTTATCACATATGGGAAAATTCTTCTTTTCCCTCTTCCCTTTATCCATCTTTCTCTCTTCCATCCTTTTCTTCTCTTGCTTCCCTTCAAAGCCATAGGACTCAGTAAAATATTTACTTATCTTATCAACACATGATATTATTTCTTCATATGATGATAATACATGGGAGACTATTTCTCTAATAAATTCTGTCTTAAGACCATGAAATATATGATCCTTATTTTTCTTTGTACCATGTGCATTGCTGGAGTTCTCAATCCTTCTATTGGGCGCCATTCCTAAACAATGGAATACACTAGATTAGTTTATGAATAACAATACCTAATCCCAAACTTATAATACACATAACATAAATTAAATAGTTTATGGATATAATCCAAAATCATAAAAATTTATACTTTGAGTAAGTGAATACTCATAAAACCTTCATAATGATTTGTAAAGAAAATGAGACTTATCCTAAGCCTATCCCCCGAGAGTGTCGTAACCAAGAGTGCAGCAAGGACTGTTGTCGTGCACCAGTTCCCGTTCGAGTCTAGCTCAAAGCAGTGTTTTTGGGTTTTACCCCTAGGTACATCTGTGCCAGAGCCATCTCTACCTGCTCGTATCTAGACAGGGATGTATTTCTTGGAAAACACACAAAATCTCTACAATACCAAAATTCTAGGAATTTCTTCTATACTAATCCTCAAAGTCCATCTTAAATCTATGTGCTCTAATCAGAGTTTATCTAAATCTAGCTTCCATGGTTTTTACTAAACTTCCTTTGATACCAACTGTAACGCCCCGACCCCAGTTACCCAGAGTCGGGGAATTATTACATGACATTGGCATGATCACAAGAAAGATCAAATCTCGAAAGACTTATTGGTTTAGTTGCCTTGGAAAAACTAGATATATTCATATGTCTTACATTACAACTTAATAACGAACACTACAACAACATATTTTCTTCATAGACCACACTCGTATCCCCTCATACTATCCCTGCAGGTCATTCATAATTTACTTCTTCATACCCTGGGAAAAATAAAACATAGAAAAAGGGTGAGCTCAAATGCCCAGTAAGGATAAAAATAAAGTGGAAACTTTCATAAATAAGAATAAACATTTAAGGCAGTGTATAACTAAAACAAAATCCTTTTAAACACGAACTTCAACATAGTATGGGAAAAATAAAATTAAATAATTCCATTTACTTATTCACATGGATATTCTACTAATCGAATAATCAAATGCAATATCAATAACCACTCTCATAATGATGGAATGCATAATGCCAGAATATCATAACCACATAGCCAAGGCCTCGTGCCAAGACTACAAATAAGATTTTGCCAAGGCCTTATGCCAAGACACTAGTTTGCCTCATCAGAACTACCGATGCATCGAGGAGATATAGTGGGCTCCACCCGTCACATATTAAGTCCAATGAATTCCCATATGAAAATTTTTAAACATAACATAAACATTCATATTAAAACTTGCATACGAAATGTCAATACTTTCTCTATAAACCATGAATTGTATAAAAACAACACATCCACAGTCAAACATATCACAAAACCTTCAATACAATATGGAAGTTTTGTATCATAATAAATCAACATCATATAATCATAAAATCTATGAAAGTATGTTGACATAGATGAAATCAAATGTATTTGAGAGAAATATCTCTTTTTTTAAATCATTTAAATGTCACACATTTATAAAGGAAGTAATTAAAAAGATATTTTTGAATCAAAGTGTCCCATTACACTTTGAAACTTTTGAAAGGAATTGACATTTTAAAAACATTCATGTCCATATAAATAAATCCTTAAAAACCATTTTGTAGACATGGAAATTAATTAAAAGGATTTAGAAAGATACATCTTTAAAACATTTAAAATTCTGATTTTGATAAAGAGTACCTTTCCAAAATTCTTAAAATATTCATTTTGAACTCATTTAAAAGTCACATAATTATAAAATAAAACATTTAATTTGAAAATATCCTTTTAAGATTGTAAGGGAATCTCTGACAATTTTATAACGGCGGTAAATAGTCGCACCCTCCGTATAAGTTAAAAAAACATTCTTACCATAATTTTGTCGAAAAGGATAAAAAACACATTGTTTGGGAAATGAAGGAAAGATTCCTTTATAAACCTCTTATAAAAAGTCAAACAAGGGTATAAATGACGTTAACCCATATTCTAGTAAATAGTAAAAATGTATTGAAATTAATTTTTAAATAACATGGATGTGGATGATAAAGAGATCCCAGTAGATTATTACGTATAAACAACCTCGGATATTGAAGAGATTGCGAAATAAACCCTTACCTTGTACTTTTCCTTGGTTGAGGGTAGGTTAACCTCCTGTATAATGGTGAAATAATTGTTATTAAATTATACATGAATCATATATATTAATATGATATCATATATTATCTTTTAACATTTCTTTGTTAATAATATCTTAGTATTATCGTCGTTTCGGGTGTTAACTTTCTCATTTTCTTTTATATGTTTTGTTACGTAAGAAGTGTTTTTCATGTATAGGTTGTATCTTATTAATATCCAGAATGATATCAAGTACTTAAACATTATTTTTAAATCATCAATTGATAATTATACTTTAATGGATACGATGGAGAATGAATCTCATCGCGTTCGTGGAGATGGTTGTCCGTACATACGCATGAGCGACAATATCAATCTTTTGATATTAAAATAATATATAATTGGATAGTATATCATATATACAGAATCATTATCATGTTAAATTTATTATTTACATGAGTTACATATCATTATTATACCCATTCAAATAATAATATATTGAATAACAATTACACCACGACGTGGAGACGGTAAGCCGTACGTACGCACGTACGGTGACATGTTATTCAAATGGTAGATAGAATACTGTATATGGTTGTACCATATTTATAATAACATCACAGAATATATAAGATACTGAAGTTATTATTTTAGAATGGTAATAACAAATAAATAAGAAGTGGAAGAAGAAATGAATTTAGAAAAGGGTGGTGAAATCATTACATCTTCTTCGGGTTCTTCCTTTTGATTTGATCAAAAGGGATCCTTAAGTTGGCTTTCTGATCAAACTAAGGCTTCTAGGTTGTAGTGAGGGAAGTTGAGAGAGTATTTGGGATGATTTTGGCCGAACCAAAAGGCTTTGAAGGTGTATGTTAATGAGAAGGGGGAGTGCCCCTTTATAAGAGGGGTGAGGGGCACCTTTGGAAAAGCTAGAAATATTAATTTATAATAAATTCATATTAGGTTTCTAATGGATCCAAAGTTGATTAAAAAACTTTTTAGGTGGGGATACGTCTAAAATCATTCAACCAATAGAATTTAGATAGGTTTGGGTTACTATATGAACCTTATCTTTTATTTTTAACTCTTAGTTAATTAGATTGACATTTACCATGTCACTTTGTATTTTTATATTATATAGTTAATAAACATACTATATACTTCCAAGAGATCCCCAAGTGGTCCATTAATTATACACCTATCATTATATAAGTCTCTTGGACGATCCTTAGATTTTTAGGAATTTAATATAAATTTTTAATATAATATTTGTTTTAAAAACTCTTTTATGTCAATTTTGGCACTATTCAATTGTTGATTTTTTTGAAACATATAACAGAATTATTACAATGAAAAAATTAATTTAAATCAATCCTAATATGTCATGTTATCCTATAAAATTAGTGTAATTCATTAAAAGTCTCAAATTATATTTATTTCTGTTTTTATAATATCAATCATTTTAATTTTTCACTATTATGGTAGTTACAGCATCATCATTGTGTCATCTATAAATTAACTTATTTAATGTATAAAAATTATAAATAAAATATCATTATATAGGAAATTTTTAATATTTCTAATGAATATTTAAAATCGAATTTATCTTATGTATAACCATATATTGAAAATGTTTTAGTAAATAAACTTTGATTTCAACTCTTTTAACTCTTCTTTGAAATAAATAATAATAAATGTTCTAATCTAATCCATGTGGACCTAAATGATAATATTTTATTCCTAAGGTTGTTTTTGGTCGATATATACTTGTTAAATAGAATTAGGACAAGTGTTAAGATAATATTAATATCATTTTTACCCTTAATTATCGTATTTACTTTTAACCGTTGTAAATAAAAGTAAAAAGTTACTATTCACCAAAAATTATTTTCATCTCATTGAACCACATTTTACTTCTAGATATTAACCGTGTCTCTCAGATTTTCGAAATTCCATTCACAGAAGCGGTAAAATTAAGTTTTATGAAAAATTCAGTTTTTTTAACTATCACTTAGTAGTTTCACTATTCATCAAAAATTGAAGTTTTTCAGAACAATGCCAAAATATCACCCTAAGATATAATTGATATTCCGAATTCAAAAATGATGTATATTTTAAAAAATTCCAAACATATAAGTTGCATTAATTAATTTTATAATTAATTCCCGCTGTTACAACAAATAGCGTGTTTTTAAGAAACAATATATACCAAAAGATTGACAATTGTTTAGGTCCAATTTCAAAGTGAAATTAATTCTAATGAACACCATCGGGTAAAATGGTAAAAATATATTCTAATTATACTTTAAAACCACCCACTAATATAATTTATCACTATAAATTATTTTGATTAAAAAAGTTGTTTTTAAGTATTTTTCACTATTCATAAAAATTGGAAGTTCTCAGAAAAATACCAAAAATTCATCTTAGGATAATTTCAATATTCCGAAACCGAAAATGAAGTCCATTTTGAAATATAAAATATATATAATTTCAAAAAGTATGTATTACTATTCATAACGGCTAGTTTGATTGGTTGTGGTGTGTTAGAACTCGATGTTGCGTACAACATACGCTATCACATTATTCAAAGAGAAGCGTACCGTAGAAGTTTTGGGTGTTTCATTTTAAATTTTTGAGGTCCCCATTTAGTCAAAAAGTTTAAAATATTTTATTTATAAATGGTTCACTACTAAAAGTTGGTAAATGTGAAATACTGAAAATTAATTTGTTCATTCATTATGTTTAAGAAACACATAATATGGATTCTAAAATTATAAGGATTATATAAAGTTTAAAATTTAGTTAGTACTATTCACAACCTCTTTTGAACGACTTGTTTGGTAAGTCATGGTGCGCTTGAACTCGGTGTTGTGTGTAGTAAAAGTTATTGAATTATTTTGAAAAAATAACACCCTATTAAATCTTGGGTTGTTACAAAAAATAAATGAATAAAAAGTGTTTAAGGGGTTGGAGGATCAAAATAAAACAAAAGAACATAAGAGAAGACATTACCTCAAAATCGGGTAACTGTTTTGGATTTGAACCAAAGGCTTACTTGGGAGGACTTCTGCTCAATGTGAGGCTTCTAGGAGTAAGAGAAGGATGTTGAGAGAGTATTTGGGAAGATTTTTTTCAATCCAAATGGCTTTGAAGGTGTTAATAAAGTGGTAGATGTGGGGGCCTTTTATAAGAGGAGAGGAGGGGCACTCTTGGAATGTCATGAAATGTTACATTATTTTGAAATGATTTTCAGATTTCAAAGGTCGCAAAATTAAATATTTAAAAGATAATGTGATAAGGGTTAGAAATACACCCATCCAATAGGTTTTTGACAAGTGTATGTCTTAGATTTTACATTATAGTTTCATTTTATTTAAATCGTTCATTAATGAGGTAATCGCTGCATCATCATACTGTCATAAATAAATTAATTTATTTAATGTCTAAAATTTATAAAAACATACCATAATGAAGGAAATATTTTTAGCTTCCCAATGACTCTCTATAGTCAAAAATATTACTTGTATAACCCCATGTAAAAATTGTTTTAGTAAAACAATACATGTTTGTGATACTTTTATAATTTACTTTAAATAAAATGTTATCAATGTCACTTTCTTACCCAAGTGGTTCCATGGGGTCCCCAAGTTTCCCCATGGATTTTCGTGGTAGGAAATGACTCATCCAATAAGTGTTGGACTAGTGTAAAGGTAATTTCATATTATTAAATCATTATATTTACCTTAAATTACTCTAATTACCTTCAATCTCCATTAATATAACTTAAAAGTTACTATTCACAAAAAATTATTATAATACCATTGAACCACATTTTACTTCCTAATGAAAATAATTTATGTTGGATTTTTCAAATTCAAATCACAGAGGTGGAAAAATTTCATTTAAATGAAAAATCAGTTTTTTTAACTACAACTTAGTGGTTTCACTATTCATCAAAAATTGATTTTTTTTAGAAAAATACCAAAAATTCACTCTAAGATATTTTTGATATTCAAAATTCAAAAATGATTTCTATTTTAAAAAATTAAAAACATATAAGTTGAATTAATTAATTTAATAATTAATTCTTGATGTCACAACAAATAGCGAGTTTTTAATAAACAATATATATCAAAAGATTGATAATTGTTTATGACCAATTTCAAAGTGAAATTAATTTTAATGACCACCATTGGAAAAAATTTTAAACTTATATTCTAATTATTCTTTAAAACAACTCAATAATATAATTTATCAATATAAATTATTTTGATTAAAAATGTTGTTTTTAAGTATTTTCACTATTCATCGAAAATTAGAAGTTTTAGAGAAATACCGAAAATTCAACATTGGATAATTTCGATATTCTAAATGCAAAAATGAAGTACATTCTTAAATATAAAATTAATATCATTTAAAAAAGTGGGTATTAGTATTCATAACGGCTAATTTGATTGGTCGCGATGTGTTAGAATCTCGAACGTGCGTATAATGCCAGCTATTACATTATTGAAAGAGAAGTATATCGTGAATTCTTGGGGTGTTACATTTGCATCCTTGTATTGATTTTTATGAAATAAAGATGATCATGATGAAGAACCAGTATCATATACCATGTCCTTTTGACATTTTATTTCATTTTTTTGGGGATAAATATTTCTCAAATAGTGACATACAAACATGATATCATTAATTAAGGATGAATAAAGAGAATATATCTATGATTTCATTAGTATAAGATAAGGATAATATTTATTCATAAAGATAATATGAAGAATTAAAATTTCTACAACAATATTCGTGGATGTGATGAATGTATCCCATAGAGAGTTACTCTATATATGTATTTTAGTTTTAATTTCAGATATTTTCATATATTATAAATCATGTAATGGGAATGAAGATCATTTTTGGAATTTGTATTGAGATCTTGTGAAAGGAATATCATTATGTCGAATTTAACATGTTTGACTTAAGGATAAAAAATGTATCACTGATGGGTCTTATAATCATCATAAGTAAATTTCATATAGATTATTCATAGTGTAAAGTATATTTAATTGTCTCATTAATTGTTCACTATAATAAATATACCTAGTTATCATGTGTTTCCTTGATTATACGGTTAATTTTTTGAATGATGTATTCATTTTCAAATCCATATAAAATTCCCACTATGAAGGGACACATGTTCCTTACAATATATGAATTTGAATAAAATTTTAGGAAAATAATTTATGGTTTCCCACATTACCTATAATCACACATCCATAAAATCAAATTTTTTTAATATACAAAGATGAAATAAAATCGTGATTATGATGTGTCCCCAAAAAATGATATTTGTTCTACCATAATCGTTTCCTACTCAGATAAACTATAGAAAATATATTTTTATTAACTTTTGGATAATCCTGCTTTTTATGGGTTGATGGGGAAACCATAAATGGCACATAGGACCATGAAAAAATTCCCATACATGACTTTATTGTGATATGTACAAGGACCAAAACATGACCTTGCAGGACCAAAACCTAACACACTTGAAATAGTACATCCCCGTCATTAGAATCATGGTGGTTCCAACATCACTAAATAGTATGGATGATTAGCTAGAATATACCTATGTATAACTATATGGGGACTGAAACTGATGAATGTCACCATAACCTCTCGTTCATCTAATATTGTTTTCATTGCAAAAGTGGTCACTACTGTTCTCTGAATCCTATTCTGGTCTTGCTCTAGTGTGGTCTCTATGGCATGCTTCTTTGTAAATGTGGGCCAAAATTCATATGTCCAAAAGGAAATTTGTGACCTGAAAGCCATGATTCCATGTGGCCCTAACGCCTGAAGGCCTTAGGTGGCTCTATGCCCCTAACACCCACAGTCCCAAAATATTGTTATGAATTATGAAATCATATGATTATTATTTTCTCTAATTTATTCCTTATTAAAAAATTTAATAACATATGATTCAGATAATGAATAAGAAATCTATTAGTTAAATATAAAATTTCAAGACCTCTATTGTGATATTTGGGATATATATATATATATACACAGACATAAGATTTTTTAATTATATGTTCAACAAAATGGTATGAAAATATGAAAATTATGAATACTGAATTTGATAAATGACACTAAATGAAAAAAAATATTGTTAAAATGTGTTATTTAATTAAATATATGATAATTGAAAAATAATGTTCCCCATAATAAAAAAATTGAAATGGTAGTTTATCTATATTAATTTAAGGTTATCATTATATATCAATACATGATTTTCACATATTATATAAATATCATCCTAAATATATAGCAGTAAAGCGTATTGAGGGATATAGATTAGTATATAATTCACTGCTTGGGTTTCTATAATGTTGTAGCAAAATAATATATGATTATTGGGAAAATAAAAAAATTATTTTTTAAATAAGAATACATGAAAATTTTGATTATTTTTGGAAACCATGTAACATTAAAATTATATATGTCAATCTTGGTTGAAGTTTATTGACTTCTGAAATTAAATTGTTTTTTCATTTTTATAATTATTTAAATCAATATATACATTCTATGATATATTTCAATTGATTATTAATCCTTAATAAAGTTTCACATTTAATTATTTGTAATCAAGATCAAAAAATTAAACCTATATTTTGGAGTGGTATTTAATATGAAAATTTAACTTTTTAATGATTCAACACTACATATAATCCATATCTAATAATAAATATGTATAGGAAATTGAAATAATGTTGTATATATTGAGATCACAAGTACTAGATTTCAAATAATTTTGTTATCAACAACTTCCCAAGCTATAGAACTCATATGAAACCAATTTACATTCTATAATTAATATGTGCTGATATGATGATCATTATCTTATTTTTTGTTGAACTAAATCACTATATTATAAATTTGGAGTGCGTAAGATCTTGGGAATAGATCATGATGAAAATATATTATATACTATTACTGCTGTTAATAAAATTTGAAAAATTTTATAAATATATTAGTTGATATAGGTTGATAATGATCATATTAAATAGTATTTATAAACTAGATACATGGAATATTATGATATCAGTATGTTATGAGTTCCCAAAATACGGAAAAAAATTATCCCTACAAACACTATCCACAATGATAACCTGAATCATGTTAAGAAATATATTATAATCACTATAATCCAAATAAAATCTCCCAATTACATGATTTTTTTCTTATGTATCATTCAAATATATATATAAAAGAACATTTCCATTTAATAATATATTAAGTACTACAACAAGAACATGATCCTCCTATTTGTATAACTTGTACAAATCAAACATCATAGAGGTAAAATTATAATAAAAAAATAATTGAATCTTGGATATGTTGTTCCATATGAATCTAATGATTGACTAGCCGCATAGAATTCTAGATATTTAATGAGGAAGAAATTGTGTTATTTATTCAATTTGGGTAATGAAATATTTATTGTGGTATTTTGATGTGGGGGGTATAATGTTACACCGTTATTTTTTCCACAAAATATTTAATATCTTATTTCACATGAAACTATATAAAAATTAAAAAAATATTTTTAAGAGATAATATCATAAAATTAGATATATATATATAAATAGGTTATGATAATATCGTATGAAATTTCTGTATGAAAAATAAAATGGCAATAATATTATAAGTAAAAAATATTACAATTATGTCCCCATCATCATTATTGTCTTTAAAAATCAAAAATGAAATTACATCTATGTAAATAAATAATAAAATTATAAATATAATATTAATTTAAATAATGATGTAAAAAAATATGGTGAATAATTTTAGAGATATATGTAAGGATGTATACTAGATTATAATTTGAGAATTGTATATATGGTTATTTTACATTAGATAATTTGATATGAAAACAATGGAAGTATTTTCATTTGATATAGATATATTAAATAGATACATTAACATTTCGACAAAACATTTAAAAAAATATTCACACAAAATATTTACATATTGAATGAAATACAAAAAGATTATTTAAATAAAATGTGTGTAAATATAAATCTGAAAATATGATTTCTTATTAATTATATAATTATTTTTTAATTTAATTTTTTTAATAAAAGTTAATTAAAATTTATAATCATATTTATTTAAAAAAATAATATTATTAAGATTAATAAAAATTAATTGGATATCATTAAAATAAGTCAATGTTAGAAAATTTATTTTAAAATATTTTATATTCCTTAATAATTGGTTATTTTGGTAAAAAATAAAAATAAATTTAATAAATATGTAATTTAAATATATTAACCTTTTCGAAAGATTCAAAAAAATTAAAATCATCTAATTAGTTTCAATCACTTTATGAAAAATATATATTCTTTTTTATTATAAAAAGACAAATTTCTATAAATTCAATATATGTTTTAAGCACTCTTATATAAAAAATATTTATTATAATTATTTTATATATTATTATATAAAGTGGATTTCATATATTGAATAATAATATTCAAATACTTTTATGTGGACAATAACCTTTTTGGGAATTAAATAGAGTTATATTTTTAAAAAAAGATTTACAACATTAAAGGTAAATTGAGGTTTAAGAGTTTAACATATTGTAATTTAATAAAATATAATAAAATATTATAACTAATGGATGTATGATGTAAAAATTTACCTCCCATTATCAAATGATATTTATTGTTTCACTTCAAAAAAAATTCCTATGTGTCATTAAATTTTCTATTTGGTAAATAATCAAGATTTTTGCAAATAATACCTATCAAACCCTATAAAAAGGACCCCTTTATTGAACGTCATGAAAATAAATTTTTCTCACTAATATTAACCCTACTTGTGTATGTAATATTAAAATAAATTTTTTTAATGAATGTTCATGAGAAGGTGTCCCACATACCCCAACTCCAATATGTTATATAGTAGAAGATTCAAGTCTTCAACAAAAGAGTAATTTTCACCATTAAAAATAATATTTATCATCATTATCAATATCTATTTAAATATAAATAATTTCATTAATAATAATTCCATGAAACTATAAATATTTAAAAATTTGTATATTAAAAATACATAATAAGATGTTTTTATTTACAATTTCATTTGAATTTTTTATTGTTTATGTCATTTTGAACACCTAAAAGAATGTTGTGATACATCTATCATTATGAATGAATATGTAATAAATCATAATGGAAATATTAATTAAAAAGTATTATTATTATCACATTAATAATTATAGAGTTGATATAAGAAATATTCAATTTAAAATAAAATTAATTAATATATTTGTTCTTTAATCCCTATAAATGGAATGTTTTAATTATTCCATTGAAGCCTAAAAATAACATCAATAAAATTACCCTTAGAGAAAAAATATCAAAAAAATATCAAATATAAATATAAACTAATTTTATTTATTATCCAATTATTATGAATCAAGAATCAGTAAAGTCAAACTAAATCGAGAATAAAACAAGAAATAAAATTAACAACCCCAAAATTGTTTTGGAAAATATTTATTTCATAAATATAGAATAATATATTATATATGAATTGAGTAGTGTAAAATAAATACAAACATGGTTCATGTGTATTCAAATAATTATCCTAAATCAGTCATATAGGTTATAGGGGCATGTTAGGAAAATTTAGATTTTAATATATGGGTTTTTCATCTCAAATACCCTTAATTTATAATACATTCATATTAATAACCTATTATAATTTATATTTTCATAAAATTATTAATTATTATATATTATAATAAATGTAATATAAAATATTGTATGTGAATTTATATTTAATGGTTTATATTTTATGGGATTTTGAATCGATTTTCTCCAAACCCATAAATGTTAATTTCAATTAAAAAAATAATTTCTTATTTTCTATGATTAAATAAATATTAATGAAATATTATATGTTCATTCTCCCAAAATAATTCTTTATTTTATTATTATAATTTTATATATGGTAATTAATTATTATTACATAAATACACCCATATTTTTTAATGAGGGGCTGTAATAGTATCTAATTTGTGGGACTATCCTTATCTAATATTTTCATTAGGGAATAATAATTATCCATATAAATATTCATTATAATTTTTTATTGAACAGATTATAAAATTTTCAATGCTATCCAAATAAATTTTTTTGTTGAAAGTTCACAAATTTGTAGATGTGTTAATGAAATCACTTTTATAACATTTTAAAGAGGCCTATTTTTCAATTAACATTTACATTCTTTGGAATTATATGAGTGTGATATCTTTTTTAATGTTTTATGTGTGACCACATTTTTCTATTAATAATTTTTAAAACATTTATTCATTTATTAAATGTTATTCCAATGTATATTTTATAATCATTATTTTTGGTATTCACTTCTTTAACATACAATTAAATAAAAAAACAATGTGTAATTGTTATTATTTTCATATTATAATTGTAAACCACATGTAATGTCTTTATTAACATATTAAAACATCCATTGTCATATAGTATTCATGTGATACGAGAATCATTCCAAACCCATTTTATTCTCACTGGTCAAATATAATATTATGAAATTATTGATAGTTCACATTTAAGGTTCAATTTTTTTATTACTTATAAATAGATGATGTTTTTCCCTAGAGTATATATTAAAAAATTCATTGGGAAAATCATTTTAAATAATTATAATAAAAGTAATGGTATTTGAACCTAAAAATATAACTGACTCATTCCACTATTTGATAAGTGGGAAAACATATATCTACGATTTCATTGGTTATATTATTTTATCTAATGAAAATATTAATCTAGGGACATGGATATGAACCGAAAAATCCATGGTACATTATTATTTATATAAAGATGGTTTTAGTTTTAATAATTCATTTAATTTTTGGTTTTATATGCATCAATAAAAAATTCAATTTTAAAAATAATTCCAATGTTTTCATTTTTTGTATGATGATTATTGTCTCATGTTTCCACACTCAAATGACTCTCATAACATGATTTTAAAAATTAATTATTTGGTTATTAAAGAAAAATGATAATTGTAGTTGGTGTTTGTATTAGTGGTAAACACCTTATAATTATACAATAAATATGGGGGTTCAAAATCCATTAGGTCACGTGTTATTATAGAAATATTGTAGTGGAACTACAATAGAGGAGGCACTAAAGAAATAGATATATTTTTGCTGGGGCAGGAACTTGATTTGTACCAGTGTCATGTACTATACTATTTCTTATAGCATTGGTGGTATGTGAACGTGAATTATATATGTCGAATACTATAGTAGTACTATTCATTGAATAGGGAATTGGGAAAAAAAATAAGGGAATATGGGTTGTGTGATGTGATAAATGACCATCGAGCCTTTAGGATAAATATATATAATGTAATAAAGTAGGTGAATGGGTGGGTTACTCTTTTTGGGGGGTTATGAACTACCATTAAGGAGTATTGATGTTCAATGTGTGTGGGTTTGATTTAATTTTACCCCCGTGAAAATAATATATAATTATCCATATTTAATTGTGTATGGATTTATTATGTACATTTAATTCATGTTGATTGTCGTCTTATAAACACAAAATCATATTACACACCATTTATAACATTTTTTATTAATTATTATTACATATAATGATCATGTATTCTTAAAATTATTGTATATTTTTAATACCTAGGAATCAAATAGTACTATTTCCAAATCACATGATTTCTTTTTTAATTATTTATAAAATACTAGGTTTATACATGTCCTTGATAATATGTGTTAAAATTTATTTATTTTATCAATATTACTAGGTTATAGAGCATTGAGAATGTTATGTTCATGGTTAGTGAAAACTGTGCATCCTACAAATGTAAAACATAGAAGAAATTATGATGAATATCATATGGGTGTCACATTTATTTCTAAATAATGAGGAATATATACAGTGTGTATGTTTTGGGGTTAAATGTTGGTGCATTATTTGATATACCATGTTTCCAAATAGTTTAACCTAACCAGTTTTTTATATTTTTTTAATTTTTTTTATAATACCCCATTTAATTCCTTGAGGGAATACTTATCATCCACATTAAATTCAAAACATATTGGGGATGATAATGAAAATAACTACATTCTTCATCCATTACATAATTTTTTCCATTTATATTTTATAGATTCATCAATGTTTATTTTGTTTTCCTTATTATTAGTCTACTATGTCTTTTCTTCGTCCAGTTCCAATTAATTTGTGTATTTTTTTTACCTTGCGAATGGGATTAGTTATTAACCATTTTGGTTTTTATATACCCATTCAATTAATTGCATATTATACTCATTAAAAATTACATAATGGTTTCAATTCACATATTCTTGAGCTAACATTTTATTTTCATTCCATTCCATTTTAATTTTCAGTCCAAATTTTACCCAAGTGTTCATCCCTAATATTTTCTAAAATTATTTATTCAAATATTTTATGGTCCAAGGAAATTATTCATAATGGAAATGGTATTCAAATATTTTTTAACTATAAGATGGATTCACATGGGAAAATCATGGTATTTTTGGAGTTCATGATTATATTTGGATTTCATTTTTAATAAATATTAATGTCTAAAATGGGATTTTCTATAGTTATTTTCTTACAATACGTGTTCATAATGTTGTAAGAATGGTTAATTAATATTAATAATTATTTTGTAACTACTTTTTGAATTAATGGTTTCTATTTTTAGTTTCCACTTGGTTTGAATAGTGTTCTAAAAATTTCAACTTGATTTTAATGTGGAATTTAAAATGGATTACAAAATGGGATTTATAATAAATAATCTAATAAACCATTTGATTTTTGAAAAAAATTTATTAACATAATTTGGATTGAATTGATTTCAAAATCATATTTCAATATTATTATAAAAATTTTAAAATACATTCCATATTACCACTATATATATTTTGATTTATCTCAAGTTTTATATCCCCATGACATTATACAAACAAAATTATAATTATTATTTGGTTTTAAAATGAATGTGACTATGAATGATTTTAATTTCAATTAATGTTTTGGTTTTATTGAGGGACTTATGTGGGTAAGGTAATATATTTGTTTTTTGGAATGGTTTTATATATATTTAATTATTTATTTGTGTCTGATATATCACACATGCTCTCTCATTAACAATTATCATAGAAATATAGTGTGTCTCTGTTATAAATTATGAGATAGTTGTTTTACTAGATATATAATCAAAATAAATTTATTCCCCCAGTTGTGTGTTATGACCCTCATTATTGGATTTCTACTAGGGATGTTGGTTGAAGTGATTGGTGTGGTTATTTTTTATGAACATCATCAATTTGGCAAGTAAATGGATCCATACGATTACATATAGAAAGGAATCATTGAATGTATTATAGTAATCACACACTTAAATCCTTATTATTATATATTATTATGATGGAACTCATATATTTATCATTTTTTCATGAATTTTATGTTCTATTTAATCATTATTATTTTATCCCAATATTGAAATTAATAATTATTTAATTAAATATCCATTATTGTATATATTTATTTTTCATTTTTACGATATTGAATTATTTTTCCCTATATTTCATATATTCTTCTAAATTAATTTTTTTTTTGCTTTTTTGGTTTGGTTATATCATATTATTTCTATAATATTTCCAAAAATAATTATTTTGGAACTATATTATATATGTAAATTTCATAATTGGTATTTAAGAGAAATACTAAGGTTTTTTTAAATGAGTAATTTAATTTTGAAAAAAAATTATCCTATTATAAATATTTTATTTTTTTATAATAATTAAATTGAATATTTTATTAAAAAAGCATATTTCAAACAACTATTTAAATTTTTTTAGAAAAAAATTTATATGACCCTTTTGTGAAATATTAATTTTATATTATCCCACAACGTATTTATATAACTCACTTTTTATATACAAAACAATGTATTTCTTCTATAGGATGACATCTTCTAGATGCTCAGGTATAATAATTTTTTGGGTTATTCTTTAAAATATCAATTTTTAAAGATAGATATTGACATTTTGTAATAGAGAAATTTTTTCTCATCTTTTTTTTCTAATGGTTTTGTTTTAAATATATTTTTATTTGAACATATTGGAAAATCATTATTATATACATATCAAATATAGTTTAATAAATTTATTATATTTTATATTTTTTTATGGTGATATCTTTTTGGGTATACTAAGAATATTTCAATAACTATTTTATTTTTATTCATGGAAATTCAATGTTAGGATGTAAAAATATGATTTATCAATATAGATCCACATAATGAATAATGAAATATATTTTCTATAAATTAATTCTGAATAAATATATTTAATCACCTAGAAATAATATCTACATTTGAGAAAAAGAATTCACATTGTTCTATGAAATTAAAAACATAGAGTGCCCCTTATTTTTTTGGTCCTTGATGGGTTATGAATAATCATTTTCTGGGACCCTTGTTTTGTAATGATTCTAGTGGATACTAAATATGATTATTGGGACTTGTGATGTTTTTTAGGGGATTGTTCATAGTCCCCACCTCTCGTGATGAACCAAGAGTTTAAATATTAGGTCGAGTTGTGAGTCTTTAATTTTAATTTTTAATATTCATTTTTTGAATCATTTTTACATTGTTTAATGGGGTATTTAGTGATATTGAGGCTTGTTAAGTGATTTGAGGGTGTTTTTAATTTCATGAGTGAATCATTATGGTGAAAATGTGGAAAATTTCTCTCCCTCAGGGTAAAAAACCATTAACATATTATGTATATGTTTTTTTAAACACATAATGGACGTCACTTTGGTAGTGCATTGGTTATTAAATAATGTGTCAGTATAATGAATATCTAATAAACCAATAATAAAAATTATTTTATAAAAAATATATTCCATGATGATTTATATTTGTAAGTTTATATTTTTTTGATTTTGTATATATGTTTAATATAATATTGTGTTAATATTTATATAGTTTTTTTGATATTTTTCAATAAAAAAAATGTGAATCAAATTGTAATATAAATATTCATAATATTAATTATAATGTATTATTTTATGTTTTATAAATATTCATATGTTTTAATTTAAAAAAAATTAGAAAATTATTTTTTTGAAAAATAAATCATTTTAAATGTAAGGACATTGGAAATCATTTAAAAATTAAATATTCATATTTTAATTAATTTGGTGATCTTCTATGTAGTGTTTAAGATTTCTATTAATATGAAATTTTCAAATTTGAGAAAATAAAAAATTATTTATTTTTATTTATTTATTTGTTTCATTGTGTTATATATATATCATCCTATAAATTCCATAAGTGACCATTGAATGTGCCTAATGTGTATTGATAGGTATCCTACAATATCTCAAGACAAGGTTGTAATTTTGTCTACTATATATGCTACTCAGCCATCATATAGAGTTATATTTATATATGACATCTTCATATAATTTACGCATTCTAAATAGTGATAAAATACCTTAGTATACTATATATAAAATAAATATGTTCTGGGGATTCATCAACTAATTGAATACTCAATAATCCACATTAATTGAAATCATTGGACACTTCTTTAAATTATCAAGTCACGAGTGGGGGATCACTATGATCCCATATTTGAAATATAACATAATTTATTTTTATTTATTTTTATAAAAATTAATTTATATTAATTATTATGAGATTTTTTATGTGATATTTTTGATATAGATTTTGATCAACTATTATATTGATTAGTCCTTGAAGGAGTATAAAAAATGTTTAAAATGTATATTTTATTTTAACCCCATGATGTAGATAAATAACTAAAAGATAGATAATTTTTTAAATATCTTCCTCTATTTCAAACTATAATCTATATTTCATGATCCTATACCCCCAAAATATATAGCTCAGGGTCAGGATATGATGCCACATGGAACATTACATACGGATCCCACATCCAATAGTCAATGTTTTTTAAACTAAACAATAGGGAAATCGATACACATGAATATGAGGAATTACCCTATAGGGAAAATATTTAATGATAGTTAATATTAATCCACATAGAAAATCCACCTCATGATAAATCAATTATCTAAAAAACATTTATTCTAATAAAACAATAATAACATGACCAAAAAATTTGTACAAAAATAATTTATTGATCATTTCCTGAGATAAAAATACTTATCTTGAAAAACACCAATCACTAGTAATGTTCACCAATATCACAAGAAAGTTCATATAAACATAGAAAACTATCTATATATATCGTGGTGATCAATCAAAAATAAATAGAATGATCCTTCTTTTACCCACTAATGAAAATTGTAATAATTATTAGTATACCCCAAAAATGAATTGTGAAACTAACTCATCTCTAAATCTGATATGCTATCCATTAACCATTACCATGGTTTTGTGTAAAAGAATATAAAATTGGAAATAATATAATAACCAAAATAATTATAATTATTGAGTTACTCAACTACTACAGTGACCCATACATGACATTCATGGATATGACATCATTTTAGATTATTATTCCAGACAATAAAAAAATACATGCTTGAGGACCATAATTTATTAGTGTATTTGAAAACATGGAAAACATATCTCTTATCCTGAAGAATGATTTTCAACATCTTCCATAATTATCGTCACATTTAGTACATCTACCAATAACATGTCTTCAAAACATAGGGAGTGGAAACAAAATGGGTGAGATAAAATGATCAATAAGGGTAAATAAGGATGACATATAGCATAAACATGATGATAGGGATATGTGAACATGATCATAACTTTATGGATTCATACCCTAAATATTAAACAACATAAACATGAGTTTTTGGATAAATATTGATAGTTCATAAGAAATTAAACATAAATAAATAATCATTATGATCCACGAAATTATATGAATGAATAAAACATATGATTTCTGGAAAACATATATGAATATAAAATTTTATGTCAGGGCTACCTACTAGGACCATTATAAAAGGTTATCCTTGGCCTATAACAAGTATACCTACTGTGGGATTGGGATCAAAATCCATGTCCCCGCTAATTTTTATGCTTCAGCTACCACACTTGTACCTTCCGGTTTTCAGGCATGGGATATAACATGTGTACCCTGTTTCATTTAGTTTGGTGAAAAATCCAATGTACCTTGTTGTTTTTGGATTCAAGCTACAGGTTATGTACCCACATTATTTTAGGATTGGGCTAAGGCCCATGTACCTTCCTATTTTTTGGCTTATGATACAACCATTATACCCACATTCATTTTGGATTGGCCTACAACCCATGTACCTTCTTATTTTTTTGCCTCAGATACAACCAATATACTCTTCTTTATTTAATTCTTGTGCTAAATTATATGTGCCTTTTTATCACTGACATAACTTATCATTACCCAATTCATTAGAGGGAGATATATTTCAAATCCATCTCAGAATAAAATCACTCATACATGTGCCCCAATATAATAAAACAGTCATCATTTATTTACCCATAAAAGATATAGGATTTATAAACATCAAATCATAACCCATGAAATGAATTGGGTATCACTATAATTTCATCACATCCCAACCTATGAAAATAGATCTATTTCATAATGAATGAAAACCCCAAGAAAATAAGTGGGTTTGAAGTACATGAAACTCATGGACATGAAATGAGTGTCTTCATCATTATTCTATCAAACCATAAACCATTCAAGAAAGAATATAAATTGAAACATTTGAAAATTTACTATATGTGTATGTGAAACATAAAATGATGTTATCAAAGGAGTAAATAATATTTAATGTAATGACCAAGATTTCCATGCTACAAACTTTTGTAAAAATCCAGTGTCTATGGTGTTCTTGGGGGTCACAATGGTTTGTTTTGGGAATTTTCCAAAAATTTTGTTTCACAAAATGGTTTTACCAAAACATTCTAACTATTATAGTGTTATGTAGAAATGGAGGTACCATAATGGTTGAACACCAAAATTTTGGCACAGTAATAGTGGAACTATGACTGTGGAGCACTGAATCAATGTCTTACCCTTTTCCAAAATTCTAGTTTCCCATGTTTTCAAGGATCACCCATATTACATTTTATTTTACATAAACAATGATCAAATACGTGTTCATTAATTTTTAGGGATTTTGAATGGTTATTTATTATATCATTAATATTTCTAAGCTCTAGGGACTTTTAGATATTCAGACAACATGATATTTACCATGATCCCACATTAATGGCCTTTTGAAACATTTCATTCAAATGATTTTAGATCATGGTTTTTCTAAAAATGTTAGGTCCCCTATTTTATTTTAACTTTCTTTGAATAAAGAATTAATCTCTTGATAAGTCATGTTCCTGGGGTTGAGCCCCCTCCTACTCAGTTTTCATGGAGATTCATACTACTCACATGAGAGATTTTTTTGGTGAAAAGAGGAATTTTGGATGCCTGTTTTTTAGGTTGGGATTATTCTGGCACTATTTATTTGTGTACCATGTAGGGTGAGTGTTATATTGATTATTTGTGAATAATGGGTGAATAATTTTCATAACCTTGTAATAAATGTGTGGAATGGAATATGTTTATGAATAGATAATATGGGTCAATGAAATAATTGTTGGGAAGTGATAATGTTACGTATGCTATTTTATGTTTTATCCATGAACACTATATTGAATAGTATGGGTTGTTATTACTTCTCAAAATCATGGACATTGCTGGAATTTTCTTGAAAACTGGGGGTGATATTTTTTATTTATGATTCTTTGATAAATGACTATAAATTGAAATATTATGAATCATGTATAATTGTTTAAATGAAATGTATTCCCCAATATGAAATCCCTTGTGTGATCACCCATTTTTATCAATGCATATTTAAATAATAATGTATAAAAGATGTTAATATATCATGTTTTATAGGTATGGTAGCATACTGTGCTCTTTTGGGTTTCATATTTTGTGTATGTGGTGTTTTTCTTTTGTTTGGAGCACATGTGTTGGTATATGGTTTGACATAGGATTTTGTTCTGTGAGAAGTGTGTGGTATGTGAGTGTGCATTAGGGGTACAGTTTAATGGTAATTGTTGTGGGAATTGTGTATGGGGTGTTACATGGGGTGTGATAGATTCTATTGTTGAGGGATTAATTTATTGTGGAAGGGATAAACATGTAGTTAATGGGGCTGCCTTTGGATTATGATTTGGGAATCATACTTTTTGTGAATTGGAATTGATTATGGGATGTAGTGGGGTAGATATTCTAAGGTACTAGGATGTGTAATAACTACATTTCTAGGGGTGTGCTGGGTGTGATGTTGTTTTTCAGTGGTGTTGTCTGTTCATTTTGTGAGAGTATGATTGAGCGGGGCACCAATGAAGAATGATAGTTGTCATTGGTTGAACATGTGTCTTGAAAAAATGGGGTTTGTAGTGGGATTTTAGGTTGGAAGCACTCTATTGATTATATTAATTGGTTTAAAATGGGTTTCATTACCTTGGTCTGAACATCACTTTCTTCCCAAGCAGTGTTTATCAGACTTTATCCTTCTGAAAACTGTAGCATATAATTTTATTAGTATTTTCTAAGAGTATTTCGGGAATAAATTAAAATGAACCACTTAATTAAGAAATGAAAAGTGATTAAATGAAAAGGGGTTAAGATTGGGTTTCATAGAGGCTATTTGAGTTGTTTTACATATAGGGGTAGTAGCAACGATGACTATATGTGGGATGGTTGTATTTTTAGTGAAAAATATCATACTGAGTGATTTATTAACAATATATAGATATTGTAATTAATTGTGATTTTATATTCCTCCCACCAATGTTGAGCACCAAGTTCCAACCACCCCCATTACATGGGGGAGTGTCTCTGTCCCCACATCATGGTGAGAGGATGGATTCCTGATTATTGGCTTTCATCTGCACATCGTATTTGGTTTGTTACTGCTTCAGTGTATCTAAGCAGGCTATAATGGCATGAGGTTTACTATAGATCATTGTCTTCACGTATGTTTTTGTTGTGGATGAGGGGTGTAACACCCCACCCCTACCTCATTGGCTTGAGGATGCGGTGAGGGTTACATGGAATTATGTGACATTCCCAAGGTGCTGAAGGCTGGCAATAAATGATGAGGGCTCTGAGAACAATTGGGGAACAATTTTCCCTTGAGATTAAACCAACCAACAACCACAACTAAATGATGCATGTCAACGAAACCAACCTCATACATTACCAAAGGCAGCCAGATCATCCATAATATCACATGCCAACACAACACAATACAAAATCAGAGTACAATGCGTTTGACTCAACAAGAATACCATGAGCCATTATACCACCACATCTCCACTTCATGCTCCCAGATCCAAGTTCCACCAAGACAACACAATGCAGCACTAAAGGAGGTTGATTCCTTTCCTTTTACCACGTCACGATACACAACATATGCAAAGAAACCAACGTTCCAAAGCAGGGGCGAGTACTAAAACTCAGAAGGATTTCCCCAAATGACTTCCCTACACATGCCACTAGGATAAAACTGTTAGCACATTTATATAAAACAAATTATATAAGATAATCACAAGTGAAACCATTAACATAAGCGAACCACGCCCTAACTAACCCATTCCACCCAAACCAAACCACCATGGGAAATCCAAACAAACATTCCATAAGCCATTCTATTACTCACATATTATCACAACAATTATATCTTACTAAACAATACACTACAACAACCAAAAATACCAAATGGTGGCGCTTCCGTCCAACCCATTCACCCATTCACAGTTAGTGGCACTTCCCATCCACTTATACTTTGATGGTGGACCTTCTGTAAACTATCCATCCCCTTCATTATAGTGGTACTTCCCGCCCACTTCCACACAACATTTCAACAATCACAACCAAGCATACAACATCATGCAATCAACCAAATTACATTGCATAGGATTCCACCTCAATAACTCCCCATTTATTGAAAACCTTTTTCCATCAATCATTTCACAATTCAACAATAGCATTCCATTTTAAAATCCTCATTTTAAAATTCACCACAATAGCATTTCACCATGAAACCCCCTTTTCCCAAAAATCCCCAAATGTATTTCCAACCAATTTCTCTTAACAATACAATTAATTTTCAGCACAAAAAATTAATTGTAACATGTAAACACTAATTCTATCCAAGTGGTGTTGAGAGAGAATCCCCCTACCTTTAGGGTTCCCGAGAAATCGACCCACAAACAACTGCACCTCAAATCCGGAAAATGCACCACTGACACATCTCTAGATCACTTTCCCTAACATCCACAAGCCTTAATATTAGCATCTAAGGAATCCCCAACCCTAGATCTACACACAACAAGTGTAGATCTAGAAAACCATGAAATAGATGGAAGTGGATCTATAGGAATACACAAGAGAAGCAAGAGGAGAGACTTACCCGGAAAATCCCAAGTGAGGCTCGAGTGGGAGAAAGAGTGTACTGAAATAGGTCAATACCTAGTGAGCCTGGATTTAAAAACCCTATTTTTAAGTGGATGCACGGTTTAGACCGAATGGTTTAGCAAACCGTGTGCAAACCATGTGCTAATCGTGTAGAGCATACTGTCTCCCCCTGCACAGTTCCTGGAACATCCGAACGGTTTCACTAACCGTGCTCAAACCGTGGACCCCTTTAAAAGCCTCCAAACTCTTCCAAAACCGTTCCAAACTCTTCCAACCTCTTCCCAAATAATACCATGAACATTAAATACATAAAAATGAATAAAAAAAGGCCACATACCTCAAACCGGGGGTGCTACATTCTCCCCACCATTGGACATTCTGTCCTCGAAAAGCAATGAACCCGACCTTTACCGAAAGGGATCGGGCCACTACTCGACCATCTCTTTCTCCAGCTCCCAAGTCTCATATTGAATCTCACCATGTTGCCACAAATCATGAACTAAACAGATTCTCTTACCAAGAAAAACATTCTCTTTCCTATCCACAACCCGCACTAGAACGTGCACCAATGAAGCATCTGGTTCTAGCCCAACATGATCCCAATGAATCAAATGGTCACGATATGGCTGATACTTTTTCAATTATGACAAATGAACCACATTGTGCACCGCACTGAAACGTGGAGGCAAAGTCAAATTATAAGCTACCTCACCAACCCGCTCAAGAATCTCGAAAGACCCAACATACCTCAGATATAACTTTCCCTGTTTCCCAAACCGACGATGTCCCAAACAAAGAGAGATCCTAAAAACACTTGATCACTCACCTCGAACAAGAGCGACCATCGACGATGATCCGCATACGATTTCTGACGACTCTGAGCTATCTACACTATTTTCCTAATCCACTTGATCTTTTCTGTACTCTCCTGGACAAGACTCGGTCCAACCATGGATGACTCAGCTGTTTCCATCCAACATAGTGGAGAACGACATGGCCGTCCATACAACACTTCATACGGAGACATCTGTATTGATGCCTAATAACTTTTATTATATGAGAACTCAACTAATGACAAATTATTCTCCCACGAGCCACCAAGATCCATAACACAATCCCGCAAAATATCCTCCAAGGTTTGTATTGTCCTATCTGAATGGGCATTAGTATGAGGGTGATACACCGTGCTCATCGTAAACTGTGTCCCAAGGGCTTGCTGCAAGGATTTGTAGAAACGAGCTGTAAATCTCAGATCTCTATTGGATACGATCAAAATTGGAACACCATGACTCTTTACCACCTCCCGGATATATATTTTGGACAGATCATCTACCGTATGAGATTCATGAATCGGGATAAAATGGGACGACTTCTTTAGCTGATCCAATATCACCCAAATGGCATCATGCTTTCTAACCGTTCTTGGGAGACCTGTGACAAAATCCATCGCTATGTGCTCCCACTTCCAAACAAGGATTGGTAAAGACTGCAACAAGCCTGATGGCCTCTGATGCTCTGCCTTGACCTGCTGACAAGTCATGCATCTCGAAACGAACTCATCCACACCTCTTTTCATACCATCCCACCAAAACTATTCTTTCAACGTATTATAAATTTTCTAAATTCCATGGTGTACATCCCACCAGGAATGATGATAGGCCCTTAAAATATCCTCCTAAAAACTGACTAGTACAACTATTTGATTCTGAAAACACACAACTGAATCTCCATTCACCTGCAAACCCTCAATGGTCTCCCCACCATTGAGTCTCAGCCCCATGGTCACACACTCCGAATCAGATATCTGTGCCTATCTAACTAGGATAACCAAGTTAGGAATCAACATATCCATAAATAAGACCACTCGATCACCCAGATCCTCACATTTCTACCACATGTCGGCTATAACCGACATCAACTGCCACTGGTCCGATTCCTATTTCACCACCTGAGCATATGATTTTTTACTTAATGCATCTGCCACTGAATTTCCCTGGCCTGGTGTGTACATTAAGTCAAAATCAAACATCTGGTGATATTCTATCCATCTCCTTTTCCTCAAGTTCAAATCCCTTTTTGAGAAAATATGCTAAAAGCTCTTATGATCCGTATATACCATGAACTTCTCACCGAAGAGATAATGACGCCACAATTTCAAAGAATTCACCATTTCTTCCAACTCCAAATCATGAGTTGGGTAGTTCTTCTAATGCACCCTCAACTTCCATGAGCCATACGCGACCACATGATCCCCTTGCATGAGAACACACCCCAACCCTGATCCCGATTCATCACAATACACCATGTACACTCTTCCTGTTTCTGGAAAAACCATGATTGGTGCTGTTGTAAGGAGAACCTTTACCTCTTCAAAAATCTGCTGACACTATTAATTCCATTGGAATGGAACAATATTTCTTTTCAAAGCTGTCATCGGTGAGGCTAATCGTGAAAAATATTGAACAAAACGTAGATAATACCCAGCTATACCAAGGAAACTCAGTATCTCAAAAACATTCTTTGGCGGTTTCCATGGGATAACAACCTCTATCATTTCTGGATCCTCTGAAACGCCCCTTTCAAAAATCACATGGCCATGAAAACAGACTTCCTGTATCCAAAAGTCACACTTTGACAATTTGGAATACAACCAATGATCTTTCAAGATCCCTAGCACTATTGCCAAGTGCTGCTCATGCTCCTCCCTTGTATTTGAATACACCAAAATATCATCGACAAACACCACCATAATCAAATCCAGATATCCCTGAAATATCTGATTCATCAATTCAATAAACACAGTTGGCAAATTCGTTAGACCAAAGGGAATAACCACATATTCATAATGGCCATTTCTACTTCTGAAACTTTTTTTAGAAATATCATTCTTCCTCACCGGCAATTGATGATATCCCGACCTCAGGATGATCTTGGAGAACCATTGGTCTCCCCTTAACTAGTCGAAAAAATCATCGATTCATTGAAGTGGATATCTGTTCTATATTGTTACTTGGTTAGGTCTACAATAATCAAAACATACCCACAAGGTTCTATCTTCCTTTTTCACAAACAACACTATCGCCGCCCACAGAGATGTGCTAGGCCGGATAAACACTTTGTTTTCTAACTCTTCCAACTGGACATTCAATTCCGCAATTCAGATGGTGAAATCCGGTAAGACGAAAGTGAGATAGGACTGGTCCTCAGAAGGAGATCAATCGTAAACACTCATTCTCTTATGGGAGGTAACCAAGAGAATTATTCAGGAAAAAACATCCATGAACTTATCGAACACCAACGGAAGAACAGTTTTCTCAACACCCTCTTCCAATTCCAGGGACAACACCGCCAACTGATACGATAACGTACCCACTGACGGTGCCAACAAACCCATTGCACCCTATATTTCATGCCTCTCACCTTTAAAGAGATTTCTAACACCATTTTGTGTCGTAAAAGCCATTGTTCACGCATCACAATCAATGTGAGACTTGAATGCCACTATCCAATCCATTCCAAGGATTATATCATACCCATAAATCTCAAGCACTGAGTTGTTCCACACTATCTCAACCTCTCCCACAACGATACAACATTCTCTACACAAGAAGGCTTGACACTCTCTTCAACCTAGTGGAGTTTGAAGTTTCAAAACCAAGGGCATCATTTTTACCCTTAAACCCAGCAAATCAACCACACGTGTATAAATAATAGAGTGTGAATCACCCATATCAAAAAACAATTTCATCAAGGTAGAAATTAAAAGAATAGTACCTCACACAGTGGATGGTCCCGACTGGTCATCCACCACAACATGCTCATCTCCAAACACATGTTTTCTTTCCACGCTCTACTCTTTATTGCTCTGCTGAGGCATTGGGGTATTCCGAGAATCACCTTGTCCCGCTTTACTCTATTGTCGAGGGGTATGCTGCTGCCCCCGTCCCGTCGAAGCATACGACGTTTGTGACCCCTAAGGAGTGTCCTGTGCACCCGACCTTAGGGAATTCCAAGAATATTGCTGAAGATTCCCCATCTGATTAAAATTATGAGATGCCCATGGTTGTTCTGTAAAATCCCGCTTAATGGGGCCTGTAGAACCACATTGAAAACATCCCAACATGCTCTGGGGATTCGGTGGAAGATTCACTGATCCTACCATAAGATTTTATGCCATATTACCGCCTTGGGAATAAGTGTCCCTCTTCCACTTGATCCAAGCGTTAGAGTTTCCACTATTCTCCATGGGTACCACCATGCTTCCTCTGCCCGAAGCACCCAAAAAATGCCCCTCAGCCACCGATGCTCAATTCACTATCCTCGTGTAATCATCTATACACAGCACCGCTATCATTGAATGGATTTCTTGCCTTAAAACTACTTCAAAGATTCAATCCTTCAAAGGCATTCTACCCATCACCTCGGGTGAAAACCGCACTAATTTCATGAACATGGATGCATACTATGTCACCAACATAAGCTCTTGCTTGAAACTGAAGAAATCAGTCGTATGCTGAATTCTGAAGGTATGTTGGTAGAATTGTTAGTTAAACAATTGCCCAAAGCCTTCCCACATCATACCCTGATCTTTCCCTGATTGGACTACCAACTCCCACCACTGAAGGGCAAGATCATCAAACAAATATGTGGCCAACTTCACTCTTTTCCCTACCATTGTTCCCAAGAAATCAAAGATCTTTATCATCCTATTCATTCATGAATCATCCATTTATGGCTCTGAATCATCCCTGAATATGGGTGGATTATGCTTTTGAACTAAACCGCATGATCCACATGCCTTGGTTCATCCATTTTATTCCCACTTCCCATAGCTTCAAAATATTTCACTATGCATTGCACTAGCTACTGGTTCACCTAAGGCTCAGGTGCTACCACATTCTCAGAAGCCTCCTCCGGTTGGTCTCTACGAAGGAAACTCGATGTCATTTATTTAAATAGAAAACAAACAACCATGAGGATCACTTCCATAGACATCACGAAACACCATTTCACACCACATTACACTGCGCTATCACAACAAGGCTTTCCACCAGTTCACATTTTTCCACATGTGCTTTATTTCACCATTTTCAAAACCGTACCATTTTCAAAATACCAATTTATTCTCCATTCATTTTCATATATTCTTATCACATCATAAATCATTATACCCCAATGAAATATGCATCTTAGAGGGAAGTCATTTCTACCAATCATTCCATTCACATCTCATTGGATACACCCACAACAATGAGATATCCAATTCCTATAAGTGTCTCCAAAACACTTATTTACCCAACTCCCTAGTAAATTGAATTTCAGCATAAAATTTTTAGTTGTTTCCTCTTATGCTATAAATTCCAAGTTCTGACATTCCTACACCTTGCTACCATCCAGACTCGAGGAATGTACCAAAAAAAAGTCAACAACAAATCCAAGAATCAACTCCAAAGGACCAAACAAACTTATACCAGTTGTAACAACCCTCCCCTACCTCATTGGCTTGAGGAGGCGGTGAAAGTTACTTGGCCTTAAGTGACGTTCCCAAGGCGCTAAAGGCTGTAAATACATGCAAAGGGATCTGACAAAAACTGGGGAACAATTTTCCCTTGAGATTAAACCAACCAACACCCACAACTAAATGATGCATGTAAATGAAACAAACCACATACATTACCAATGACAACTAGATCATCCATAATCTCACAAGACAACACAACCCAATACAACATCAGAGTACAATGTGGAAGACTCAACAAGAATACCACGAGCCATGACACTACTACAGCTCCACCACAAGCTCCCAGCTCCAAGTTCCACCAAGACATCACAACACACCACTAAAGGAGGTTGATGCCTTACCTTTGCCCACGTCATAGTACATAACATCTGCAAAGACAAAACGTGCCAAAGCAGGGGGTGAGTGCTAAAACTCAGTAGGATTTCCCCAAATGACTTCCCTACACACGCCACTAGGATAAAACCGTTAGCACATTTATATAAAACAAAGTATATATGATAATAACAAGTGAAACCATTACCATAAGCCAACCACACCCTTACGAAGCCATTATGCCCAAACCAAACCACCAAGGGAAAGATAAACAAACATGGCATAATCCATTTTCATACTCACATATTAGAAAAACAATTTCGTCTTGCAAAATAATGCACAACAACAACCAAAACAACCAAACAGTGGCGCTTCCGTCCAACCCGTTCACCCATAAACAATTAGTTTCACTTCCCGTCCACTTATACTTTTATTGTGGCCCTTCCGTCCACTATCCATCCTCTTCATTATAGTGGTACTTCCCACCCACTTCCACACAACATTTCAAGAATCACAACCCAATATACAACATCAGGCAATCAACCAAATTCCATTGCATATGATTCCACCTCAATAACTCCCCATTTATTGAAAACCATTTTCCATTAATCATTTCCCAATTCAACCATAGTATTCCATTTTAAAATCACCATTTTAAAATTCTCCATAATAGCATTTCACCATGAAACCCCCTTTTTACCAAAAATCCCCAAATAGATTTCCAACAAATTTCGCATAACAATACAATTAATTTTCATCACAACAAATTAATTGTAAAATTTAAAAAATAATTCTGACAAGGTGGAGTTGAGAGAGAAGCCACCTACCTTTAGGGTTCCTAAGAAATCGACCCACGAACAGCCGCACCTCAAATCCGGAAAACGCACCACCGAAACCTCTCTATATCACTTTCCCTAACATCCACAAGCCTTAATATTTACATCCAAGGAAACCCCAACACTAGATCTACACACAAAAAGTGTAGATCTCAAAAACCACGAAAGAGAGGGAAGTAGATATAGAGGAAAACACACGAGAAGAATGAGGAGAGATTTACCCAGAAGCAATCACCTTCGAACAACCGTGATTGCTCTTCAAAACCCTTCCAAAATGAGTAGGAAAGCACACAAGACCACTAAGAACCCAAAATCTCGAGTGTGGCTCAATTGGGAGGGAGAGAAGAGTGAAATAGGTCAATCCCGAGGGATCATGGATTTAAAACCTCTATTTTTAAGTGGCCGCACGGTTTAGCCCACACGTTTTAGCAAACCATGTGTTAACCGTGCTCACTCCACTGCCTCAAGTTCCATGGTCGGCACGGTTTACTCGCATGGTTTGGAAAACCGTGCGTAGGCCATGCAGAGTGTACTGTCTTCCCCGGCACGGTTCCTAGAAAATCCGCACAGTTTACACTTACTGTGCTCAAACTGTGAACCCCTTTAAAAGCCTCCAAACTCTTCCAGAACGATTCCAAACTCTCCCAACCACTTTCCAACTCATTCCATGCACTTTAAATACATAAAAATGCAATAAAAAAGGACACATACCTCAAACCGGGGGTGCTACAAGGGGCCCATGTTTTTGAGTTCCAATAGTATTTTCCCATGTGTCTTTAGGATGTTGCCCATGTTTATTCTATAAAGAGTCATGTTTGTTTTTATGTAGGTGTCTGGTAGTGGGATGGGTGGTATGGTTGTGGAATAGGTGTATGTGGGCATGTTTGGTGTGTGTTTTTGAGGCCCAGGTGTGTAAGGCTAGGTTGTGGATTTGGGACTTCATTTTGGAAGAGTGGTTGCATAAACACATTATCCATTATGAATGAGAAGCAATGTAGTGAAAAGTGGTTTTGGGTACCCAAATGATAGTTTTCATGTACTGCTAATTTATTTGACATGTGTTATCTGGTGAGTGTGCCTTGGTGAGGATGGTATTGTTACTACCACTTATTAGGATCTTTGAGGTTCTAATATTTTCCAACTAGAGAATTAGTATGTTCCCAAACTTGTGAATGGGTTTCATTTGTTTTCCAACTGTGTATAGATGTACAGTCACCAAATAGTTTTAACACTTTTTTCAGTTTTCCATGAGGAATGAATAAAAAGTGATTTTTTATTGCAAACACAATTAATGCAAAAATTGAGAATCCAATCATCAACCACCATAAGAATGATCATAGTCATTAAAGAACTATTTAGAACTATGGAATCATTTTCCCAATACATGTTCTAGGAGATGGTGGTTACCAGAGTGCTTAGATCGTCCACTAAAAAATATTCAAATGAAGATGTCAAATTATCGCAACCATGAATATACTATTCAATGTTTATCATCGCATTATTAAATCCCCAAATGACAATCAAGTCCTAAATATCAATCCAAGAGTATTTCTCCTCAGTTATAACCAATTTTGTTAACCTCCCCATCATTTTCACTGCTTCCTCTTCAGAGGAATTGAGTAATAGGACCTGATCAACCATTTCTTCTTTCGAACTCATAATAAGATCCATGTTTGAATCAATAAGACCTCCTGATTTCCATTGAATAATGACCTCATCGTACCACTTCATTTCATTTTTTTCATTTTCTATTACCTAGTCACTAGAGGGTGTGGTAGAGATGATTAGTCCATACAACTCTTCCTCCTACTAGTACCCCTATTTCCCTTCAATATTGAAGCATCACCTGTGGAACGACTGAAATCATGATCATTGGAATCTTTAACATTAACTCCATCATCCAAGTCTACATGTTTGTATCCCAATCATTCCATTTCAAGACAATCAAAGCTATTTTCTATCTAAATTGGTGACCAATTATTTGTATCAGTCCCCTATAACTTACCAATCTAGACATCCGCTCCCCCGGAAGACCCCTTCCTACCCATGTGTAACATCCCATTGCCAGAACTAACCACCATCACATAAGAAATAGCAGCAAGGTTCTCTTGTACACTCACCACCTGAACCACAATAGTAACCCTGACATCCATTTGCAGATCGCAAGGGTCAGTCTACTTCCAGCCAGAGTTCATGCACCCTCCTTCATAGGCACTGCTAGTATCACAACAACTGAAGGGGCCATCCAAATCCATTCTCAACCTACTAAATATTTGATAAACCACTAGGTTTTCATGAACCACCACTTTCTATTTCCCATTAACCACATCAATCCTACTCACTTGAATCACTGGGAAATTTCCCGATCAATCCAATTCCACAAATTCTTCATTCCCAGGAAGCGATGATTGATGTAGCCCATCCTTGGAGAACAAACATCTTTAGGACTATCTTTCCTACTAGTTTTTATCTGTCCAGATAATCCATCTCCACCCTGAAGCATTGTATCTTTACCACTAATGTTGTTAGTCTTATCCTGAAACTAAGACCCCCATCAACAGAGCTCCCTCACATGACCCAAGCACTTCAAGAGATCCCAAAAGTATCTCTAGGATTTGTATACCACTCATTTCTTGCAATGTTAATCCACACCAACTATGATCTGAACATATTCTAATGGTACTCTTGACATGTCCTCTTCAACACAAACTCACGAATTCACAAGATGAAAAAGGGAATTTGCGCATTATTCCAAACACATATACCTACCGACAAGATTCCTACGAATTCTAATAATTGGAGGATATGAAAAAAGTATTGGGGGATTGGGAAAACACATTTAAATCACTGTTTTAGGAATATCGTAAATCATATAAAAATCAAAGTACAATTGAAATAGGAAAACTATCCATCCACTGAAGTTGTCATGTGAACATGACTAGGCATTGATTAGGTCTACCTCATAGCTAAAATGGATCATCATATGGTAATTATCCAGAAGGCCCACTATAATCCTCTCCTAAAAATTCCAATAATTCACGAAATACCTATTGAAAAAATAAACAAAAGGGTGATGTTTCTTAAACTGTGCTAAAAATGTAAGCTTCAAGAGATCCAAGGATTCCAATAAGTCCTCAGTCGATATTGGGAAATTAGGCCAACCATCCAGAAAATATGAAACCTTCAGAAAAAGAGATACACGAGGAAAATGATATAGGTGGGAAGTGTTCATGAAGGGGAGGAAGGAGGGATCCACCCCTTTAATAGTTGTTGTGGGTCCCTCCCCCAGCAGTGGGAGAGGTACCTGCATAGAGGCCACTATCATCACAATAAGGAACACCAAATTACCCCCACCCCCCAGTACAATGATCCTCATTTGGATTAAGTTTATTTCAATTAAAATATTGAGGATTTTTCTAGACTTTACTATCTCTAATGTGTGGATATTTGTTGTTCTAGTACATAGTCACTTTTTTTGGTAATTCCTTTGGTTTTTTGGTTATAATTTTTTTTTCGAATACTTTTAAATCATACATGGGTTGGATTTTTGATTCCATCATATTAATGTTTGGTGTTGTTTTGGGATTTTTATCATCTTTATCCCAAACCAATTTTAATTTAAAAAGGTAAATAATTAAATATCATGTGAGATTCTATACAGTTGGTGCTTTTCTCCACTCTGGAGCCTATTGTTGGTGGGAATCAGGGGTCATTATCTCTGATTAATCATGAGGAAGGATGGGCTTGGCCTTTTTCCCATCCCTTCCCTTATATTAATGTAGCTGGGTGATGATAGAATGGTATATGTGGTGATATTTGATATATAGTATGGATTTTAGAGTTCGTCAAATTGAGTATTACAACGGATGGAATGGAAATGATATTATTATATCATGGTGTGTGAAATAGGTTAGGGAAGAGAAGATATGACACATGATTTTAGGACCCCTCGTGGTCCTATGTATGGACTCTAAGATTACCTAATGGTTTAGTGAGGCTTCCCTGATTTTAGGTAAGAGTCTACAGGAAATGTAAATTCATCAGAAATACGTGTGTTCTTGGCTATCATGGGTGATATTATAATTTAAAAAAATGAAGAGCTAAGGTGAATATAAAATAAAAATTACACACTACTAGGGTGTTGGGTTCTTTATTTTCCCATTTCTATTATGGAAAAGAATCATCTCCCACATGTGTAACATGTAGTTGATACCCAGTAGGATTAATTGGTTGATTAGCAGAGGGTTTACTAAGATAAGGATGATTAACTTTGGAAGAATAATCTTTATTCATTCTAGCATAAAAAACTAGGGACATATGATGGTGGTGTTTTAGACTTATTAAGGAGGGACGGTATGAGGAGCTGAAAATCACAATTACATTGATCCATGCTATGAGGGAGTACTAGTTTCTTCTTATAGAGAGATAGATGAAACGATAAGTGCATCAATGGTTGATGTTTTACCTTGGGGATATGATGTAGACCGATGTCTCATGGGAATCCTTTGAGAAGGATTTTCGGGAAAAGATTCATTCCTCAATAAGGAATACAGAGATGAGGAAGGAGATACCCTCCCTATAGTAGGGATGTATGTCGGTGGGTGAATTGGGGATCATGTTAATGTATCTATTATTATTTATTATGGATCTCTTTCGATATGAGGAGTCCTGGGTGAGACGCTTAGAAGAGGCACTCTTACCTTCTCTTAAATATGTTGTTACTCCCTTAACCCCACTAACATACATTGAATTATAGAAGAAGGATAAAGTAGTGAAGAGGATGCACTCACATGAAGGTGAATTATGATAGGTGATCCATATATGTTTTTTGATGGGGAAGTAAGTCAACATATGGAATCTGACATCAGGGATGTCCACGTTTCGGCCAGCGGGAAGTATGCCTCACCAGTTCATGTTTCGATCTTCTTGTCCTCGCCTTTCCACATTTGCCTAGGGATGAGGTTATTTTTCTCTCGATGTAGTGAAAATTATCAGATATAGTTCTATGTACAAACATAGTATAGTGAAAGTGGTAATGATCAATATCTACCTCACCAGTAGTAGTTGCTGGTCCTTCATTTACAATAGTAGTGACATCGGTCTCCCACTACATAGAGTGTAGATTGTGCTATAAGAGGATTACAATAGGGTTCTCATTAGGGAGATTTACTAGGTCATGTTAGTTGATGAGATCGATATATGAGGGGTAGAGGAGATAGGGGTTAGACGTTATATGCTATCGAGGAAACAGTTCAAGCTGGACTAGAGTTTTCTCAATGTAAGATCAATCTGTATAGTATTATGGTGTGTGATTTGATTGATTCAGGATATTTACATTTATCTGTTGTACCCAATCTTGATTTTACCTTGGGACTTTTCATAGAGATACATTCTGTTCCCCATTAATTGATCATGACAATTGGATATCATACTAGCCTATTTTATGTTTTCCAAGGATGTAGACTGATGTTTTGGTCACATTAGTCTAGTGGGGGTCCTCTCTTGCTATAGATGTATCGATACGGTTTCATAATTGGCATATATTGGTTATTATATATGAATTATTTTATTTAATTCTTCTAGATGAAATTTTTGTTTATATAGATGGATGGCCAGCACGTAGTTTTTATTACTGAGTGGAGTAGACAGGTGGGAATTTGGTGTGTGGAGACTATTCTCTCCTTGTCGGTCGAGAAATTAGTGGGATCAGAAGACACAAAGATAGTGGAGGTTCTAGGGGTTGTCAGATATTTCTTGGATATCCTCTAAGAAATGGTTATGACTCTACCCCCTTGACGTGACATCAATTTCATAATAGATATGCAATCTGATTCCTATCTAATTTCGATGGATTCTTATCAGATTACACCTTCTGAGTTGCTTGATTTGTTGATTCATGTTAATGGCCATATGAAAAAGGTTCTATCCAGTCGAGGGTGTCAATGTGGTGCGCTCCAATCTTGGTCATGAAGATGGAATATGGTGGATTGAGGTTGTTCATAGACTACATGATAGTGAATTAGGAAATGATTAAGAACGGTTACCCTCTCTCAAGGTTCGATGAACATTTCAACCAGTTAAAAAGAGATGGTTGGATATCCAAGATCGATCTAGTGACTGGATATCACCATTTAAATGTGAAGGAGGGTTTCATCCTGATGACTAATTTTAAATGTAGGTATTGGAACATTGAGTCCCTGGTCATGCCCTTTTATGATATGAATGCACCAGTCGTGTTTAGGGGGATCATGAACACTTTTTTTCACATGTTCCTAGACTATTTAGTTGACCTGGTCCTCAATGATTTTCCAATTTACTAAATGTCTAAGGAGGAGAATGTTGAGAACCTCAAGATAGTCTTGGAGGTCCTCTGAAACCCCCATCATTATGGTAAATTTTACAAGTGTATGTTCAGTGATGCTTCTAGTATAGGAATGATATATATGCAGATGTTGTAGTGGTAAGTGATCTCTTATGGGTCTAGGTAGGTACATATACTAGAATGTAACTTTTCCACCAATGATTTAGAACATGCAGTGGTAATATTTGCACTGATATTTTGGTGGAATTACCTCATCAAGGAATTATTTGTGTTCATCATGGATCATTTGAGCTTTTGGTATATATTATCATAGAAATACATGAACCTGCGATAGTGAAGGTGGATGAAGATTCTATTAAACTACTACTTCAAGATCTATATCTTATGAAATTAATATTTAGTGTACAATTGTTTATGATTAATGTCATATAATGGGGTAGTTTGGGAATCCACAACTTCTTGGAAGGAAATGGAGGGGTATGTCACATTAGACAAAGATCATGGGGTGGATTGTGGTAGGGGTTATCTATTTCAGATGACAGTGTAGACGTCCATGTTACATCCAAAGGTGGAGTCTCAATGGGGAGACTCAGATACTCTAGTGATGCTAGATTATGTTGTCTAAGGTGGTTCTCCAAATGGATGGTTAGAGGATAGTCAGAATCAGATGTTGACCACTGGGAAGCTATTTTCCTAGATGAAATGCATGATTGTGTACTCTATGAGTTCAATAACACACCCAATGTGGTGAATCTAGGAGTTTCAAAACTATACTAAGGATTGAGGCAAATGTTTTAGGGGGCAATGAGTGAACCATGATATGGTTGATTTTTAGGCATGGTGTCTAGTGTCGTGGTAGGTGAAGGTTGAGGACCATGTTCTCGAAGGATTTTTACATCTCTTATACATTACCTAGTGTATGTGGGATGACATCTCGATGGATTTTATCACAGTATTACACAATACTCGGAAAGGATGTGATTCTATTAGTGTAGTAGAAGATAATTTGATGGAATAAGCTCACTCCGTAGAGAGTAAGGGGTCCATCAAAGTGGATTCCTTAGCATAGAAGTATGTGGATGAGGTGGTTCGACTCCATGGAGTTCCAAGATATATTGTATCATCATGGAATAAAATTTTTATGTTGTGATCCTAAAGGGATTAAAAAATGATTTGGACTCTCATTTACACATCATCACTTCATTCCACCCTAATATTGATGGACATATAGAGAGAACCATCCATAATATGGAGGAAATATTTTCGGAATGTGTTTAGCACATTAGTGGGTATTGAGTGAGACATTTTCAGTTTGTAGGGTTTTTTACAGTAATATCTATAACTCTTCCTTTGGTATATATCCATTCGAAGCGCTATATGAGAGGAATTTAGTTCACCCTTTTGAAATACAAAAGTTAGGGAGGCAGCTATTCATGGTGAAAACATGTTGTAGAGTGTGATAGGGAAGGTGTAGCCAATCCATGAGAGGATGAAGTCAGCACAAGACTGACAAAAGTCATTTCCAAATCATAGGGTGAGACCCTTGGTGATTGAGGTAGGGAACCATGTTTTCATTATGGGGTCCCTTCAACGTGGGCTACGGAGGTTTTGTAGAGGGAGAATGGATTCTCCATCGTTAATTGGAACTTTCACTATGTTGGGAAAGGATGGTGAGGTGTCATATAAGCTATAATTTCCACCGCGGTTAGAGAGGATCCAAAATCACATCTGTTTCTCAAATCTCTATCAATTTCTACACGATGACTCCCACTTCATTGACTTGGGAGAGATAGATATTTAAGATGATGGGATGTTCATGGAGTAATGAGTAAGAATCGAGGATCATGAAGAGAAGGCATTTCATGTATGGACCATCACTTTGGTTTGAGTGTTATGGAAGAAATGGTTCAACAATGAGTGTACTTGAGAGAGATAGTAACATATGAATGCATAGTACCCAAATCAATTCTATGGTTTTTTCTATATTTTACTTTTGTGCTTTGTTTTATGATGTAATTCATGAAATTAATCATTATATGATGTGTTGTTCTCTAATTGTTAGCATTTTTTCAAAATACCTAACATGTTTAGATGGGAGGACATAATCCCTAATCATGATGCATTATTGTGAATGTGACTAAACTTGGGCGGGATAGTCATTTCCACCCAGAGAAGATAATATCTTGAAATGGAGGAAGGGATTCCATAATCTATTTGTTTGGGAAGTGGATCCTTGGTGTCTTTATAGTTTTATAAGACATCGATGTCATGGAGGTGTTCTTCAATGATAGAGTTTTAACTCCTATTTTCAAACAACAGATGGTAGGATATCCTTGATACCTATCTTACAGGGTTATTGTTCAGCTCCCTTTTTCATCGGTTTATTTTCAAATTTTTTTGAATAGTAATTTTTTAGAGGAATATGATGATATGACACATATTTCCCAAGGAGATTAATTTTTCAAAATATAATTCTTGTCGTGTTCTTGGGGGACACATTGTAATACTTCCCGAGTTTCCCAAAAAATCAGTTTCACCAAATGGTTTCACCAAAACGGTATCACTATGACGATGACAACGCGAGATGATTTCACTAAAATGATTGCACTATGACGATGGAATCATAATGGTGGAATTTTGATGGTGGCATACCAAAAATGATCACCGTAACAATATATTCGTAATGGTGGAAAGGAAATGGTGGCACACCAAAAAAGAGGTGCACTCAAATAGTGTCTCACCCTTTGCAAAACATCCAGTTTCTCAAGTTTTCCATATTCAATGCTATTAAATTTTATTTAACATTACAAAATTTCAATGCCTTCTGGGTGATTTTAAGGATAGTCCCAAGGATATTATTATATTTCAAATATCCTAATTCTCTTGGAATTTTGAGATATTCAAACCACACGATCCTGACCAAAATCCCATATTAATGGCCTTTGGAACCATTTCATTCCATAGAAATTGGATTTGGATTTTTCTAGAAAGTCGAGATCTTATATACTTTTTCATATTGAACCTCTTAAATATTTATTCACTATAAGAGTTTTGATCCTATTCTAGAGACCCATCCTAAATAGTTTTCTTAGAGTTTCATACTGCATGTGTACTCCCCGCTTTTGGCGCAAATAGGATTTTTGGTCACCTGTCTTTTCATGTAGGGATTATTATAAAACTCATTATTTTTGTATCATATGGGGTGGGTGTACTAATTATTATTTGTGAATAATTCGTGAAAAAATTCCTTAAATAAGTAATAATTGTGGGGGCAGAAATATGATGATAAAAAGATAACATTGGTTAATGAAATAACAATAGGGTATTGATGATGTTGCATATGTGGTTTTATTTTTTATCAATAAATCTTGTTAAAAAATGTATAGAATTTCAGGCCTTCTATTAATCATGGTATTTGTTGGAATTTTCTTGTAAACCAGTGATTATTTTTATTTTTATGTGATGCTTTGATATATAACTATAACATGAAATCTGCATAATCACATATAATTGGTTAAATGAAATGGATGACCCATGATGAAACCCTTGTGTGATCACCCCTCATTTACAAAGTGGATTTACAGAAAAATATTTAAGAAATCATTATACATCATGTAGTATAAGTTTTATTGGGTTCTATTTTCTGTTCGGTTTTGTCAGTTTGTGTGGGTTCTATGGTGATGTGGTTGGCAGCATAGTTTTGGGTTCATGAGGGGACTGAGGAGTTGATTCTATGTGACAGTTTTTGTATGTGTGTCTTTAATGGGGATGTGACTTAATGGTGGTGGTTGGAGTATATGAGAGTGGTTTGGTATATAAGGTGTCACATAATCTTAGGTTGAGAGAATGATAAATTGTGGAATATATTAACTTTTTTCAAGTAGGACTTCCTTTTGTTTTTTTGTGTCCGTCAAACTTGTTGTGCAGTGATACTGGTTATAGGTTAGAGTTTGGAAGCAGGGTTGTGTGACAAAGTTGTGTCATGATTTCATCTTTATTGGTGTGTTGAGTGTGGTGTAGTTGTCTAGCGAGGCTACAGGTTCTAGATGTAATATTTTGATTGAGAGGGATATCCTTGATGAATGATGGTTGGTGGTTGTTTAATGGGTGTCTAGGAAAATGGGGGAGTGTATTCTGATTGAAATTTTGTTGTTCTACTTTTTTATGAATGGGTTTTATAATGGGTTTCTTTATCATGTCCCCTATTACCGTTCCTCCGTCATTGTGTTTAGTAGCATTTATCCTTATGAAAATGGTTGCGGATTTTTTGATTAGTAGTTGCATGTGGTAGTGATGGAATAAATTAATATGAACTCCTTAATTATTGAATGTAAAGTGTATAAATGAAATGGGGTTAGGCATATTTTTTTGTGGCTATTTGTGTGGTTTTGAATATATAGGTTGAATAAAATGTGCTCATATGTTTGTTGGTTGTTTATTTAAACCGCATATAAGGGACTGAGATTCTACTAACCTAAATGTATATAATTTATTTCCTTTTTATTTATATATGTACCTCAACATAGTTGAGAACCGTGTTCTCAAATCCCCCATTTCACGGCGGAGGGTGTCATTTCTAACATCCAGGTTGGAGGATGGATGTATTGTTACTAAATTCTTTCCTCACACCCTCTAAAGGGTTCTTACCGCTTGAAAAAATCGGGGTAGGTTGTAATGGATTGAGGTTTACATAGTTAATTATAATTGGGAATTGTTTTGTTTTAGACAAGGTGCCAATGATTTTTTGAGATATGATATTTTTTCCATGTGTCTTCGAGATGAGGCCTAGGGGTCTTTGGGCGAGATGTTTGGTTGTTATGGCCATGGTGCCTACATGTGTGATGTGTTGTGTGGTTGTTGCCCATGTATCTGTGGGTGAGGTTTTGTGTGTCGATTGAGGCCTATGAGTGTGCGGGAATGTTGTCGTAGTGTAATTATATTTTATAAGTGTGGTAGCATAAAAATTTTAGCTGTTAGGAATGAGCATCTAAGTAGTGGTAATGTGGTGTGGGGTACCCAAATGTCAATGTTCTTATAAAAATACAATGCATTATTTTTATTATTTGGATTGTGTTCCTTACTGAGGCTGGGCTTGTTTGTAATCCTTTGTAGGTGATTTGAGGGTCTATTGTTCTCTAATAGGTTCATTATTCTGTTCCCCCAATTTTCATAGGTGGATTTAGTATTCTTACTAATTATACTTGTATAATCACCCTATATTTGTAATATTATATTCAATATTCCATGATGACATTGAGCACCGTGAAAGACATTACCAGCTTGGGAATCATGAAAGTTGTTGTGTTACTGCAAAGTCTCATTCTTAGAGTACTTTCTTTGGTGCTTTGGTTTTAGTTATTTCATAGTATAAATTTAAATCATGCATGGGATGTATATTTGTTTCCTTTAAATAAATGTTTCAAATTATTTTGGTTTTTCACCCTCTTTTCCCCCAATCATATTTCATTAAAAAGGATAATTCCTTCCATTTATTGTGATTTTATATACCCTTGGTGCTAGTCAACAATCAAGGGCTGATTATTGGTGGGAATCGATGGTGACTATTTGTCCATTATCATGAGGAAGGAAGGGTGGGGCAATTTTTCATTTTTCCCCCATGTTGAAGAAGGAAGGTCATGAAATTGATTGATTTGATTTAAAAAATTTCTTGAGGTAAATATCCTTTCTTCTTTAGAAAAGAATATTTAAAATATAAAACCATTCGAAAACTATTTTTCGTAATAAAAATATAAAGAATATTTAAAACCATTTGAAATAAACTTTATTGATCATCTAATTTAAATATATTTTTAAATATTAACCATTAATCATGAATATAATAAATCAAAAGATTTTTGGTTGATAAATATATATACTTCTTATATACTAAAAACAATATTCCTTATTCATAGTAAAAAGGATAAAAAATATTTTTATTTGGAATGAGAATAGAATATTCATTTGAAAATGTTGGTAAAATTAAAAAAGAGTTAAAATAATGATTCAGAATCATAAAAAATCAGTAACATATTATTAGAAACCCTTTTTAGAAAACATAGGATTGACGGAACATAGATGTCCAACTAAAAAAAGTGTAAAGTAGAGCATTATTAAAATACATTTATAACTATATTTTTTATGATTGATTAAAAATGATACCAATATAGAATAAAATGTTAATACCTATTGAGATATGTACCATAATAATTCGTCCAAGAAGAGAAATCACTGACAATCCCAAAATCAAGATGTGGTTGTTTCAAAAAACTCTTGTACAAATATGAAATTAAATTCATTAGAAAATATAAATAAATTATATAGTTTCATTATATAACTTGTGAAATGTAATCATATATAACTCATTAAATAACATAGGTTAATGAAAAAACATGTAACTCAAAGAAGAAAATTTAAAACAAAACTACCTTAGCGTTTCGGTAAATTTTGAAGAATTATACCAATGAAATAAATATCATTGAACTGATATGTATATACCAATAAATTTATGAATAATAATCATAAAATACACCTTGGGTAATTATAAACATTACTCAAAAGGTATGAGTGGTGAATAAATAATGTATCCCATAGATACAAAGTGAGATGAAATCCCCCTACATTGTGTCATGACTCGCATCATACTCATTCAAAAAAAATTATAATAATTATAAATTTCTAATAAATATATAACACAGAAAAATATTCTTATATATAATAACAAATATTGTTTTATTACGACCTTATATAATCGATTTTATAGTCATACAACGTTAAGGTTTCACGATGGGTAATGTTTGTTTTTTTCATATGTGTATTAATTTTTTTTATTGTTGTTCATTATACTTATATCATGTTTCCTGAATTAAAAACATGATATAAATATCATCTATATACAAGATATATATATTTTAATAATATATAAAATATATTGGTGTGAAATAGAATACATCTTTCATTGAGATAGTAGGTCGTACTTACACAATAATGCTATTTTCGATTTATTTTTTTGTTGAGAGAATAAAAGTATAATAAATATTTATATATATATAAAATTATTAAACTATATTAATGATATAATATATATAATATATATTCACTAAAACCATCTTTAATATAATATATTTAGTGATTGATCGAATAATTTCACATTGATGGGGTAGAATTCTAGACTCTCAAAAATGAAATTATCATATTTACAAAAGAAGGGAAGAATAATGGTATGTTATACATAAAAATTATAGATTCATAAATACATTATAAATATAATATTTATGATATATAAAAATATTTTTTACCATCATGGACCCCATGATAGGTGGTAATAGATAAATGAAAGATCATCGTTTTGTAATGTAGTTGTTCGGCTTACAAAGAAATGATATGTTTAGTACCCATTAGATTGATGTCTATTTTTGTGTTGGTAGAACCATATACATAAATATATCCAAGTATATGTAAGATAAATGTGTTGAACTTAAATCATATAATTAATATATTTTTAGTTGTGGGAGATGGAAAATAAAATAAATGACTTGAGAAAATGTGTTACCTCTTAATCGGGTAACTCCTTTTGGTTTGTGCCATAATGCTTACATTGATTCACATATTCCCAAGGTAACACTTAAAAGAGAAAAGGATTATTTAAGGGATGTGTATATGGTAGGTATTTTAAAAACATAATTGGTTTTATAAAAGTTTGGAAATGTAGGAGTTGGTGTCCATTTATAGGAAATGAAAATTTCTCACTTGTAAATTTTCAAGACAAGTTTGGTGTACACATGTTCATACAAAAAAGAAGTCATAAAAGATAAATTAATCAATAATATATGTTTATAGATGACTCATGTCCATTAAATTTTTTTTAATGTACTTATGTCATTTCTTTCCCAAATATTATAATTGAGACCTTATTTATTATTAATTTTACCTTAATCACTATTACTAATATTTTTTTGTGAAAAATTAATATTAATTTATTAGAATATAAATATTTTATTTATTTAAATGTTTTATTCAGGGTTTTTTATAATTCAATTAAAATAATTAGAAAAATTATGATAAATGTTATTCTCCCACACATAACGAAATAAAATGTATTTAATGTGGTAATTTCATCAAATGTCTGTTAATATTTTATATAAATTTTCAGTGTAAATTTTATTTTTCTAGTAAACTAAATTGTGAAAATATATGTATAATTGGTCTAATTTGACATTAAAATAAATTTAGAATATAATTTTTCATTAATAATTAATTAATAAAGAATATTTTTGAGTAAAATGTTGTAGTCTTCAATATTCATTAAAAAATTATCTTTCTCAGAAAAATCTAAAAAATGCAAACCTGTATAATTTGACCATATTAAATTTAAAATGAAGATTAATTTATCAAATTATATTTCTAATACTTTCTAAAATTAATATTATTATTTTTCATATATGGACATTATAATTGGTTTATTCACGAAGTAAAATTTGTAAACATAAAATGTCTTTAAAAAAATAACATCAATCGATATCAATTCCATTTATATAGAAAAATATTTTAAAATATTTTAATTTTTTTATACTGTTCTTATAACTATTTTTAATGAATTCGTTATAATTATATAATTTTATTAATTATATAAAAAAATGTTTCGTAGAAATTTAGGGTTGCATGCATCGTACACCAAGTCAGTGTTGTGTGAAACTTATGCCAACTCAGTTTTGTGTGCAACATATTCCAAGAAAGCTTCATGTTGAATGATTTTTTACTTTTTTCATTTCAATAATCAAATGAGTATTTAATTTATTATGGTAAAACATCACTGTGAACCTATTTATATATCCTTTTATATTCAATCATTTTTCATATTCTTTTATAATAAATGGTGACCTATAAATTCATATTATAATGTGTAAACCATATATTTTCATAAATTTTTCATTAACATTAATAACAAGTAATTTAATATCATGGTTGTATCATATTATATTAAATACTCATATTTTAAGAATATATTATTTTTTAGTAGACCACAGTATTGCTTGATACCTAAATCATCGAAGAAAATAATTGTTCTTGTAATGTAATATGTAATCAGTTGTTCATATCGAGAAAGATAAATATTTTGTTGCGTGTAGTTCATGATTAACATGGTGTTTCATATAACACAATTTGAACAGAATTCATTAATATAAAATAATGTATTTTTAGGATACGTGTAATTAAAAAATCAAAATGGTTAAATTATCTCCAAAAAAAGTAAGAAAAAAAATCTTGATGGGATACATTCTACCCATATTAAAATTAATTTATCCTTATAAATTCTTCATGATTATCTAATGTTAAATTCATGAATGTTTCATTCATAAAAACCCAAATTGTATACAATAATACTAAATCTTCCCAAAAAAATGGAAATTTGGAACCTTAATGGTTTCCCATAGTGACATATAACAATGTTTCCTCATATGAGAACATTGGTTGGGATTGAATATTATATATGGATGAAATATGTAAATATTTATAGATAGTGATTGAGTTCATCATTCACAATGAATTGAAAAATAAAATAACATTTTATGTCCCCAAAGTCATATGTTTTCAATTATTCAAAAGTTCATCAGTTCAATAAAAACAATGATATTGGGATGGACAATTTTTTTATCATTATACAATCATGGAGTAATTTTATTTAATGACCAAGAATATATGGAAATATACATACATGGTATTAATACATTTATTATGATCAATACCAATCTATAGTTATTCCTTGATATATTTCCACTTCATTTCCTACCAGAAAAAATTAATGAGAATGTTTTTTCCTAATGTACAAATAGATCATGAGATCCATGATAAGTCAAACTATATGTATTCAGTTCCCATAAACACAAATAAGATATTCAATATGAGTATGTTACCATATAGAGAGATGAGACACTAATCTTCTTTAATTCATTTGATGATTTACTTAGACATTACACAAATTTTTCACCTTATAACCCATTAGAAAATTGAAAAATTAATTATTTAGAAAGAATCTTGGGAAAAAAATTAATATTGACTAGAAATATTTCATAAATTACCACTTGGTTATCGCATTCCAATCATGTTAATACCCTCACCATATACTACCTTGATTCATTGTGAAAACCACATTTACCATAAATCATATTTGAAAACAAGAATGATTCTTAATTACAATTGTAACATGATATATTCATTAAACAAAAAATGTTGTGTACTTCATCCGTGATGGCATATGATTTTTTTCCAATAATAAGTCCAATGGTAGACTATAACATCCCATTACACATTCATATACATCATATCTTCATCCATAAATCATTATCTCAATGTCGTGAACTAATTATGGGATACTGTCACCTAAAGAAATATCACCTTCCATGTTTTCATTTTTTCTATATCATCATCACCGTTAAAATTTTCATTTTAAAACCATAATCAAAACTTATACAAAAAATACATATATATTCCATAGGTCATATTCCATAATCTATGAATTACAAAACATAAATACTTAATTCATCCAAAAATATTCTTAAACCATTGCTTGGGATTCAATAAAATATTCTTTAATAATTATATCATAGAATATGATTCTGAATAATGTATTATGGTTACATAAATTGAATCTAATCATGCATAGTATGTTTAATGTAAACAATAAATTATGAATATATAATACCATTCACATGTCATTTGAGGTTTCTTTATGTTCGGATGTATAAAAAATATTCATTCTACCTTCCTGAGTCTATTTAGTATCTTTCAACATGTAAAATCTATCATCATAATGGAACAAAATTCCACATATTAAATACTCAATATTACCTATGTTCCATCTAATTATTTTCATTCACTGAAATAAGAATGAATAGTGTGAGGAACATTTTTCATAATTTCAGACCATGTAATAAGTAAAAATTAATTATAGGATATCCAAATCATGGATCCACGTTAGATAATATATAAAACCTTAACTTTATCATAGGTTATCCAAAGTCATCTTATACTTAAATCTTTAATGATGGTTCATTATGAGTTTTTGAATTCCCAATGTATCCCCCAAGAATTTTCAAACCATGTGTCTAGCAAGGCCCATTGTCATGTACCATATTTTCCCGAGTAAGGCCCAAAACATATTGTTGGAGTTTTTACCGCTATGTACAACTATTAAAAAGCCACATCAACTTTTTGTATCCATAAAAGGATGTATTTCTTGGAAACCACTCACTATATCATCTCTTGAACATCAAGAAAATTTTCCAAACCATTAACTCATCATTATACATATCCTTATCGACATACCAGAACATATCCATTGAAATATACCAAGTTATATAACAAATGTTTTTCCATACTTATTTCCAAACATTTACAAAAACTCCCTTGGATACTAACAATAGTGACAAATTCTTGAAATACATGGATATTACATCATTTTAGATGAATATTCAATACATTAGAGAATTACAAGACTATAGATCGTAATATTTTAGTGTATTTAGAATCATGGAAATAAAAGCATCCATCCCATTGATATATATTCAACATATCCCAAAATTATCTCCACCTTTATCACTTAGAATGAAATCAATTGTTTATAACATTGGGGAAAAATATAAAAGGAGTGTGCTTAGAAGATCAATATCGGTAAACTTGGGAGACATGTTAGTATAACCACAAATATAGGGGTATTATAACATGAACATAATATTAGGATATCATAACCTACGTATAATATATTATAAATCAATTTATGGGATAAATATTCTCTAGTTCACAATGCATGATTCTAAAATAAATCACCATAATGAGCTGTGAAATAATACAATGGTATAATTCAGTGGATTTGTGGAATACAAATAATAATATAAAATTAAATAGAATAGCTAACTACCATGATCCATATAAAATCATAGTCTTGGGATATGACCTATGTACCTGCTACAAGATTATCCTAACAAACAATGTGCACTCGTACTTTTAGACTTCAATTATAACCCATGTACCTTCATGTTTTCATGCATTGGCTACAACCCGTGTAGAATCCCTTTTTTTCATTGGGATACAACCCATTAATATTATTATTTCTGGAATTAGGAAACAATACATACAACCTATTTTTTAGGATTGGGCTATAACCCATGTACCTTCTTATTTTTTGAATTGTGGTACAACCAATGGGCACTATTTCTTTTAGGAATTTGCTGAAACCCATGTACCTTTTGTTTTTTGTCTCAAGCTGAAACCTGTGTACCCTATTTCATTAAGTATTATGCTAAAACCCATTTAAATTTAATCTAATGTATTACATATCAGTAAACCATAAATTTTATAGAGATATTGGTCCCACCCATATCATTAAAAAATCATTCATTCATTTTCCACAAGATAATAAACCTTTTATCATATCATGGACAATTATAATATATAGGTTTTATAAATATGAAATCATAACCGATGTAATGATATGGGTATCATGAACAATCCATTTAATCCTAGCCTATGTAACAAGATATAATTTAAAATGAATGAAAATAAATTGAAATGAAGTAGGGTTCAAGAGCATAAAACTCATGTCTCTGAACAAAATTTCATTGCAACCAATCCATCAAAACATAATCTATTAAATAAATAACATGAATATAAAATATGGATAATGTCTACTAATGGTTTGTGTAAAAACAATTAATTTTATCTTAGGTGAAAAATAACTATTAATTATATGTTCAAAAACATTTCTTGTGGTAAATATCATATCTTATTTTGGAAAGGGCTCTTTAAAACATAAAAACTTTTGAATGTAGTTTCCTTAAAACTAAAAAAATAATTAAGAAAGAAATTTAAAAAAATTGATGAATATATATTGTAATTAAATTTTATAAATATTAACATTTAATCATTAAAATAATTCTTCAAAGGATTGATGGTGGATAAATCCATACATGTCATACTAGGTAAAAAGAACATTCCTTTTGCACGATAAAAATGATATATATTTTCAACATTCAGAATGTGAAAAACTAATTAATTTGAAAACATTGTTAAAATTGATAAAGGTTAATATATTTTTTTTAATTATTTTTAGATTTTAATAGAATATTATTGGAAACTATTTTTAGAAATTTATTTTTAAGGAACAAAAATTCCTGATCAAAGAGAGGGTAATGCAATTATTTCTTAAAAACATTATTAACTATATTATATATCAAACTGTTTGAAATGGTACAAATAAATCAATATTGAATGAATTACCATAGGGAAAAAATATTCATGAATGAATTTATATATGGACCATTATATTTTATCAAAAAATAATAATCATTAACAATCTTGAATAGTGTTGAGATTATTATAATAATCTTTTAACACATGGTCACATTGCTTCATACTCTTCATATAAGTGAATGAAATTGCCTGAAGCATAAAATATAATGAAAATAAATATATTATTTGTATATATTATCAATTTTAATCATATATACTTCATTAAAGAAAATGGGTTCATAACAAAACATGTGTCTCAATGAAGGAAATTTGAGACAATATTACATTACCAATTTGGTAACATTTGAAGCATTAACCCACTGAAAAAAATTACAATTGAATGGATAAAAAACCACAAATAAATTTATATATAATAATCATATAACACATTCATGTTTATTATACATCCCAATAAAATTTAATTGGTTGTGAATATAGAATGTATCTCATAGAAAAAATAGTTAGATGAAATCCCCTTGCCTATTGTCGTGTCTTGAATATCATCATACTCATTCAAACCGTCAATAATATAAAAATAATTGTATGGTAATTATTTTTATGAAATATATTATTGTAAATAATTCCATATATTTTCTTATTATAAATTATATTACACCCTTGTTAACCATCATATGTTAATGTTTCACTTCAAGTAATATTCACTTTGTTTTCCAAACGGGCCTTAATTTTATATATTGTTGGTACTTATACATATATTATTATTCAAAATATTTATATATGATATAAATATAATGTACATACATCATATTTTTATTATGATAATAAATATAATATATACGTATGAAATGGAATACTTCGTTCATGGAGATAGTAGGTTGTACGTATGTATGAACACTATTTTCGTTTAATTTTCGTGTTAAGTGAATGAATGAAGAATACATATATATACATATCAATATTAAAGTATATATATGATATAATATGTTTCATATATATTCATTAAAATCATACATAATACAATCCATTTATTTATGTAATGAATCACATCACATTGAGGGGGCTATAGTTCGGACTTCCTCAAACGTAATTATAATATTTAAAAAAGATGGAAATCATAAAGGTATGTTCTATATAAATATAATAGTATATTAAATACATTATAAAAATAATATATATCATATATAAACATATTTTACATCCTAATTTCCATCATTATATAAGGTAATGGAAAAATGAAAAATTATTATTACGTGAGGCAGTAGTTCTCCGTGCAGAGAAACATTATGTTCATTTCCCATTATATTGATGTGTGTGTAATTGTAGGTATAAAATATTACCCAAAATAACCTAGTATATTGAGTATATTTTTAATAATAACAATATATACAATTGGTTTGGAGAGTGTGGATTAGAAAAATAATAGAAATTACATCAGAGAAGATGTTAACTCTTTATCGGGTAACTCCATATAGTTTGTGACATAAAGAATCATTGGATTTCCATATACCAAATGGAAGGAATCAAGGAATAAATGATCATTTATGGGATGTGTATTGGGTAGGGTTATTTCTAAACTGAGTGGTTTGATAGGTTTTTGGAAATGGGATAGTTTTTGAACTTTTATAAGGACGTAAAAGGACACATTTAGAATTTTTGAAAACATGTTCCGTGTACACATGTTATTACCTTAACAAAATCATAAAAATACTCCTTAAAAATAATGGGAATTTTTTAGCCTAATAATGGTTATAAAATGAAAATTTTGAACTTTTATATGTCATTTGGTCCAGTAAGATTGTGGTTCTTACCCTATTTAACCTAAATTTTACCTTAATCAAAATGAATAATTCTATACTTTTTTATAATATATTATGTAAAAAACGTATTTGATATTTTTATACACTAAATAATAAACAAATTACTATTTTTTATATCACGTTTTTCGAAATTACAATAACAAAATCATGAAAATTTGATTAATTCTAATCCAACAGATGGGACGAAATGAAGAGTTTTTAAACTAGAAAAATGTTCAAATATTTTTTATGGTTCTATATTCAATTTCACCGTAATATTTATTCACACAAATATATCTTGTTAACATAATTATAATTTATCTATGTTGACCTTAAAAAAATTTAAAATATAATTTTTCATTAATCATTATAAAATAAAAAATATTGTTTTTAAATAAATTGTAGTACTATCACACCCAGATTTCCAATTCCATGCATTATTTCAAATGTTATTTTTTTCATTGCTTTCTCTTGGTTTTTGGGTGTTCTGAGTTGAAAAATAATTGGTGTCTCTTGTGTTATTAATCCATGAAATTATTCTTGGGGGTCTTCTGTTTTACATGGATTCCACTTTTTTCAATGTGATGGTGTGAAGTTGTAGTGTTTTGGAGTTGGATTAGTGACACTCCCAGTGGTACATCTTTTATGGTAAGTGGTTAAGGTGGTCTATACCCATGTGTTGGATAAATTTTGGGTTGAAAAGGACAGATTATTTGAGGGTATTTTCTCCCTTATACATATATTATCATCCCCCATTGGTTTCCCCCTTGGACCAAGTTTAAATTGTAGGAGAATGGCTTGGTTTTGGGTCGCCAGAACATGTCAAATGGTTAGGCCACATAGTTTTCTATACCGTACAGGCCCGCCATTCAAGGGTGTCCAGGTCTATAAAAACATTTTGTAATTTCAATTTTTCCCTTCGAGAATAAACCTGAAATCTGTCCATTTCATCCCCGTTTCATTCCCTACATCCATGTACATCCTCTAAGAACACTATCCCTCCCCTGGAACTCAATTATGTTGGGATATTTGATGGGGGAATATTTAAAATCATCAAATAATGTCTTTAACTCTTTTATTTCTTCCAATTACTTAGGTTTTCATTCACCCATTAATGAGTTATAATATTTCTTGATGTTTGGGTTCATACCAAGTGTTTAGCGTTGAGAATTTGTGGTGAAATCTAGAGTTTTGTGTGGCTTTTCACTTCACCAAGGTGCCACAGTGGTACAATTGATGTTTCACAAAAATATTAGAGATTTTGAACACATTAGGTAGGATATTCCATGTCTAATCAATTATTGATTAGTTAGAATTATTTATTTATTTGTTTATAATGATCCTAAGCAGTTTTGTGTAGTGAAAAATCATTTTTGGGAGCATTAATTAAGCAGTTTGTGTTAGAGTTACATATTTTCTTGATGTTGTGTATTTTTCAAATGAAACTCGTGTGATATATTTTCCCATAGTTTTATAAAATATTATAGTGAATTATTTTTTGCTAAATGGGGCTTCCAGTTCTTGGTTTGGTAATGATTTTCGGTGATTTTGGAATTGAAGGAGGGTTTTGAAAAGTATTTTGTGGGAAAAACATAGTTAAACACCATGATATTGTTTTATGAAAATTTTAAATGTGTTATTAAGTTAATAAAAGTCAGAGTAGGATGTATATGTACTCTTTTGAAAAGTGTTTATACCCTTGAATGGTTTTCGAATGGTAAAGTGGTGATTTAAGATGTTAAACATTTTTATAATATTTAATAAAATTTTCAACTGTTTTATCAAATGGAATGAGTTGTTTGAAACATGTTTTTGGTTTTTTGAGTGAGTGTGATGCGAAAAATGATTTTTTTGGTGAAATTTGTATTATATGATATTTTTTTGGGGTTTTTTGTGAATTTTACTATCTTGGATAGGTTTCATAAAATTATATAATGTATTTTTGTAAGTGTTAATGAGATGGGAAAAGTTTTGTGGGGTATATTGAAGTGAGTATTCTTTCAAAATGAATTCTATTGAAAAAGGGAAATTTGTGACATGTGTTTTATATATGTGGGATGTTTGGTGAATTTTTTATCTAAAAGTGGTATTTTCATGTCAAAATTATATTTTATGGAATAATGTACTTGTTTGAGCACAATAGGGAAACCCGGGTATCTAGGTGGGAGGACATGTAATAGTACGCAAGTTACCCTATGTGGTTTGGCCCCTGTTTCATGTAGCATTCTTGACGTTAAATACTCTATATAAACTATGATGATGATGATGATGACAGGGGACCACTATGTTTTGGGTATGATGCCTAATAATGTTCGTGTACACAAAAACAAATATTTGTATTATTACACTCACCGAGATATGAGGTACTTGGGACCCACAACGAGCTACTACCTTAGGTTTATTTATAGTTAATTGTGTTCACTAGATAATTTATGATTACCATCAGGTTATGGTGTGATTGTCTAGAAAATTCAGTAGTTTGGGTATTTTATTTAAAAGTTTTGATTCATTAAAATAGCCCACAAGAAAACTTTGTTTAATATAAAGTGGGATCTTTTAGAAATTGATACCAGTATTAAATTTTTTTTTGAAAACATGAAAGCTTTTAATCATTTAATGTTTATTACATGGAATCTCTTTGTGGTGGTATACTACTAGGATTTGGCTCAGACCATACACACAGCATTCGGTGTAAGTAGAATTGGTTATCTTTGTCGCAGGTCTAGGTACAACTTTTTGTGGAAATGTTACAGGTTTCTTGTGATCCATCATAATGTTTTGTTGTGTGGATGGATTAATGGTGGTGAACCTTTACCTGACATAGTTATTGGTCTATAAATTTCGGTTTTGTAACCATTAATTGGTCTAGTAACATTGTTTTAAAATGTGTAACTGAATTCTGAATTTTTGTAAAAGATGTTTTGGTTTGAAAATTCCATATTTTGTTAATTTTATTTTATTGTTGTTAGATTTTTGTAAAATCATGTAAATAGTTCCCAAGATTCATTTTATGATACTTGAGAAATTATTCCTGCCCATAGTGATCAAGAACATACTTCGATCCTTATCACATGCCGAGTTTTGTGTCAGTTTAAATGGAAACGATATTTGGTTCTTGAAAAAAATTTATCAAAGGAGGTTCTCTCGCCAAGGGTTATTAAATTTGGGTAAGAGTAGGGATAGTCTACAGCTATGATTATTGGGACATGTCATTCTAGTTGTGGGTAGTATCCCTATTCATCACACTTCATGACTAGATTCATGTATCCAGAAGAAGTTGGAATTTATATAAGTCCTATGGTTTTCTTTGTTTTATGATTATTTGGGAAAATAAAAATAGAGATCGATTAATGAACTTATAGATATTTTAGGTCTTGGAAAACCATGTAAATTCAGGTATATTTACTCAGAATAATCTCTATGGTGGTTAATTAATTGGAATATGGCTTCAAACCATATGTCCTTGTCACCCACCAAAAATACATTCCTCCGGTACTGTCTTGTGTCCTTTAGTTTCCAAATCCTATAAGTATGGTTTTAAAGAAAAAATTGTATGGTTTTAAGAAGAGAAAATATTTTGTAAATGTATTTTGTAATAATGTGTAAGTGTCTTGATTTTTGAAATGGTATAACTGAATTTTCATAATTTTTTTTGAAATATAAAATGGAATATTTACATTTCTTTTTAAACTTGGAACTATGATAATGTTTGTTTTGAAAAATAGTTCTTAATATAGTTTTCTAAACTATTAAAAGTTATATAAATTGGATGGAATTCTTTGGAGCTCATATGTCGAGTTTTGAAATGGATTTTGATTTGGTTACTAGAGATCATTTGAAAATTTTTATGAAATTTTGGATCATTGTTTTATATAATAATAGATGAGTTTTTCAATGAATGGGTGTCGATCAAATTGTTCTTTTCATTAAACCAAACGTGTTTTGAAATATATAAGATGTATTGAAATTTATGTGAATAGAATGAATGTGAGTATTCATTTCAATGATTCTGTATTTCTGAAAACATTTATAAGATGTAAATTGGGGTTGATTTTGTGGTTAGAAGTCTTGAGATAAATGAAGTATTAGTTGACTGTTTTGGCATTGAAAAGTGGAAAGAATTTTTTTGATTTGACCATTGTTATTTTCAGGAGAAACCACATGCATGGGGTTATATTTGATGATGGATGGTTAATGGAATGACTAGATGAGTGATTGGATAGATATGAGGAGGGTTCTTGGTGTGTCATTACAACATTCATGTGTGAGGCCCGTGGTGTACAATTGGTCGATATGCTATCTAATGAAACATTTAATTTTAAAGATAAGAGTTTAAAGGAATACATTATGCATTAATGACTGGATTGGGATTGTGTGTGTTATGTATTTTTTTAAATGTTTTTGTGGGATTTTTTGAGTGAAATAACCCCACTATTTTGAACTAGTTTTTGGGTTTTTATTTGGTAAGTATTATGGGTTGAAGGGATGGTTAGTGTTCTCTTTACAAAATGATCATGAATTCTTTATGGTGGTTCCCCTCATGTGTTTGGTTATATTTTTTGGATCATTTTGACCAATGTTTCAGCTTGGTTTGGTCCTTGGGTTTGTTCGTTGAATAAGGTATTCCCCCATTAAGGGTTAGTGCACAACTGATGTGCAACCCAAATTATTTCACCCTTGGAAGATCTTCCAGCTGATCAATATAAGGATTTTCTTATTGAGATTTAGAGATAGATTCTACACCATTTCATTTTTTTGATCATCTTGTAGTATGAGACTAATCTTGGAAGGTTAAATGTTACCATAGTTTCATAAGTTACTAGATTCATAGAAGGGGGAAATAGTATGGGGTTGATAGAATAGATGTTCTTGAAGAGGCCATCAAGGAACTTTGTTGTTTCTTTGAAGTATGAGATCTTGTTAAACATCCATTGTGGGGAATCTGGTCATGAGAAGATGTTATGGACATGTTCTGGAATTGTGTGATGCATTGGGATGTTGCATAAGGTCCATCTCCATGTATTGTTTCCATCAGTCACAATGGTCTTGTTTAGTGACTCCTGAATTCATGTTCTTATTTTTTAATCAAGGTGAATTTGTAAAATATTTTGTGAATCATTGTTTTATTATAAGTGTGTATCCATTTGGGAGATCTCAAAATCATTTTCTTAGGGAAGATGTTTCTATATATCATTTCCTCTTTCTATTTCCTGTTTTAGGAAACAATGGTTTATGGTTGTGCATCTTAGAATAACTTGTTTCAATGAAATGCTGGGTTTATTTAATGTGAATTTTGGAATTGGTTATGTGTTGGTAAATCCATCTAGTTTGGTTTTGTGGTTGTTTTTAGAACTAGATGATGAATTTCTGATCAAGGGGATTCCAATGCCAGACATCGAGGCCAAAGATGCATCAATATTTTGAGCTCCATCCATAGGTCTCGGAGAGAAGCTAGCATATAGTCAAGGAAAATCATAGGTTCATTCATACCAAAGTGACAATAACTATCCTCAGTATGAATGATTGGATTATTTTATACTGCTGGTTTCATCATCTTGATTACGTTCTTATCGTTCAATGGAAATATTTGGAGGTCCTCATACCCATGTTATCGCCAAATGTCATTATTTCCCGCGGTGGATTCCATTTAGTTTTTGGAGTATGGTAGGGAATTTGGCATTATAGGTTGAGTAAACTGTTAGTAGTATCCATTCCCTATAAAATCAAACATATAGAAGGATCGCCATGGTTAGCGCACAGTTTCCCAAACCAGGAAGTCTAATGGTGAAGATGCCCCGTAATTTTAAATTATGGGGTTCTTTTGTGTCAGCCCATGCAAGCTTATTAATATGGTCTGTTCATATGGTGGGGATACCCACTAAGAGTCTTATGTATGTTATTTTGGAAATTCCGAATGGATTTATAGTCCTTGTACCCGAGAGTCTGTTTGTGCCTCCCCTATTAGTGTCTTGATCCTGTCATAGGAAAATTTGAGTTGTCTCTTATGGTTGGGAGCCCATTTGTGTATCCCATTATTAGTAACTCAGATACATACTTGGTATTAGCTTGGAAGTAGGTAGTCTCTTTAAGAGTTATCTAACTACTATGATATTCCTTGGGTAAATTTTGGTATTGGAAAACACACAAAGGTTTAGTTATGGTATGGTAAGGGTAACACTGTTCGATGTTGTTGTTAATTTGGGTAAGTTGCTCAAGTCTTTTTCGAATACTATTTGGGAAGTTTTATTTTGGGATAAATTCTGAATGTGCTTGATTGTTTAGGAAAATTGTGTACATTTTAGTTTATGAGATTATCCATTCCTTAAGTAATCTCTGGAGGTTCTTGGGCCTTTGGTGTGAAACATGTAAAGGGAGTCCATCTTGGTATCTCTATTGGGTTTGGTTGTTTCTTTGGCCTTTATATGGATTTATTAGGGTGTAAATCATTATGTTGGAGATAATTTCCACACTCAGATTTTCATTTCCAGGCTCTGTTTCAGAGCCTATTTTTGTTCTTAGATTTATATTGGTTTTTGGGTGTTCTGGGTTTAAAAAATTTGGTTTTTCCTATGCTATTTATCAATGATCATAGTCATTGGTTGCCTTTTTTGGAACATAGCCATCTGTTTTTTCAAATTCATGGGGTGAGGATTTGGTGTTTTGGAGTTTGATTAGGGACACTCTTATTGGCACTACTTGTTGGGTATGTTGTTGAGGTGGTTAGTACCATTGATGTTGATGATATGGGGGTGAAAAGGATGCTATTTTATTTGTGACCATTCCCCCTATTCTTGGAATCTCTTCCCTCATGGTTTCTCCTTTATAAACACCTAATATTGGTAGAGAATGGCTTGGTTTTGGGTGGTTAGAACAAGCCACACAGTTATGCCGCACAATTAACTAAACTGTATAGGCAAACCATGCAAGGGTGTCCAGGTCATTAAATACATTTTGTAATTCACATTTTTCCCTTCTGGAATAAAATCCAGTCCCACCCATTTCATCTCCATTTCGTGACATACCATCATGGACAATATCTATATAGTCTCTCCCTCCCTTAGAAAACAATTTTTAAGGGATATTTTATGAGGGAAACGTCAAAATCATGCATGTAAGTATTTCTATCATTAATTTCATCCATTTCCTTAGAGTTTCATTCACCATTTGATGAGTTTTAAATTGTACAACAGCCAGGGTTCATACCTATGGTATAAAATTATCATTTTTGGTGAAATATTGAGGTTTGGAATTTCATTTCACTTCATTTAGGTGAAGTAGTGGTACATTTAAAGTTTCACATAAATATTTGAGAGTTTATACACTTTTGGTAAGTGATTTTATGTGTACAAAAATATTGATGAGTTAGACTGATTGATTTATTAAATTATAATGTTCCTAATCAATTATCTTTTGTGGTGAGAAATATATTTTTGGTAGCATTAGTTAAGTGTTTAGTATTAGAGTTACATTTTTTCTTGAAGTTGTGTATTTTTGGAATTTAACTCATGTGTCATCTATTGAGGTAGTTTTTTAAAATATGAAATTGATTTATAAGTTGTTAAAATGCGAATAAAATTCTGTTTTTCTAATTATTTTAGGTGATTTTGGCCATGATGGAGGGTTTTAAAATGTGGTTTGTATGCAAAACATAGTTATAGCCCTAAGAATTGTTTTATGATAATTGCAGAGTTTTAATTTTGTTAAATAAAGTGGGAAAAGGATGTATATGTCTTAATTTGGTGAGCGCGTTCATATAGAATGTGTTTATGAAAGTTAATGTTGTGATTTAATATGTCAAACATGTTTATAATGTTTTATAAATTCCTGAATTGTTTTATCAAATGGAATGAGAGGTGAGAAACACGTTTGGGGGTTGTTTTTTGTGATTGTGATGTTGGAAATAGATTTTTTGGATGAAATAAGTATTATGTGATATGTGTGTGGGATGTTATATGAATTTAACTCTCTTGGAACGATTTTATAATTTTTTTTAATGAATTTGTTGATGTGTTAAAGGAAATTGAAATGTATTGTTGGCTATTTCGGTGTGAGAATGATTTCAAAATGAATATGATTGAAAAGGTGGATTCTGTGAATTCTGTGATATACATGTGTGCTATTTGGTGAATATTTTATGTTGAAGATGTATTTGTTTGTGAATATTATATCTCCTTTCTTGTTTATCATTATTGAGAACAAGAGGGAAACCCATGTCTCTAGGTGGGTGGACATGTACTACTGTGTTTATGTTCCCATGGGGTTTGGACTCAGCTTCATGTATCATGTTTGATGCTGAAAAAAAAATAATATATGGTGATGATGATGTTTTGGGGACACTAGGTTATGGGTATGATCATTACTAGTGGATTGTTTGCATGATAACAAACATTTTTATGGTTTCTTTCACTAAGATACAGGGTACCTAGGACCCACAATGAGCTAGTGCATAAGGGTTATTTCATGTTTATTATAATCATTGGATTATTTATGTTTACCATAGTCATACAATATGAATGGATGGAAAATTTAGTATTTTTGGTATTTTATTTATATTTATTGATTCATTGAAATATCCCACTTGAAATATGTTTTTATTTGAAGTTGAATTTTTTAGAATTTTTTACTAGCATTCCATGTTTATGAAAACATGCATGATTTTCATCATTGAATGATTATCACCTGAAATATCATAGTGGTGGTATCCTACTAGGATTTGTATCACACCCTACTTACACCATTTGTGTATTTAGACTTGGTTACCATTTTCATAGGTCTAGGTTCATATTTCTGTGCAAATGGTTTTGGTTTCTTATAGTCCTTTGTGATGTCGTGTAATAGAGATGGCTTGAGGGTGGTTCCCGTTGCCATGAGAAGGTACTTGGGATGTTATTTATGATTTTCTCCCGTGTATTGGTCTTTAAACAATGTTTTATATTGTGTAACTCAATTATGAAATTTTTAAAAATATAGTTTTGTTTGAAAAATCTAGTTTTGTGTTATTGCATTTGTTTTTTGTTATATGTTTATAAAATTGGGTTAATCATGCCCAACATTCATTTGATGATACCTAGGCACTTTTTACATCCATTGGGGATAAGGAACGCCAAATGGGCCTTATCACCGGTCGGGTTTGGTGCCAGTTTTGATGGAGACCAGAATCAGTACATGAAATGATCTTTTCATTATTCATAAAAAAAATTTAATTTATTTGGAAAATACAAAAATAACTTAATGAAAATTTATAAATTATGCATTGAAAAAAGATTTTTATTTCACCCAAATAAATTTAAAAAAATTTCTACAACTAATTTTATTATTTTTCCCAAATGCACATTAATAACAGTTCATTCGAGAAAATTTTATTTGAAAACATAAAATAGTCATTACCAAAAATAATATCACTCATTGTAAATATGATTTAATTATTTAAAATATTATAAAATTTATTTTAAAGAAAGTTATTTACATTCCTATAACTATGTTTAATGGAAATATTATAAGAAATTCATTTCAATGATTATATAAAAAATTATTCATAGAAACTCAGTGTTGTGTGCATCTAATACCAAGTTGTTATTGTGTCTATGAACATAATTCGGTGTTGAGTTTAATTTATGACAAGTCAGTTCCATGTAAAATGAATGTTTAAGAAATTTCATTTCAAGAAATAAATTAAAATTTAATTTATTTGGGAAAAATATCCTTATGACCATAATAATATTTCCATTTATATTCATTCAGTTATAAAATACATTTATAATTAATTGGTAACTTATGAATTCATATTATATTGTGTAAATCGTATATTTTCATAAATTAGTTAATACTATAAATAAACTCAATTTGAACATTAATATTTTATCTAATTATATTAGATTTTCTTATTTTAAAAATATATTATTTTCAGTGAACCATGGTATTGCGTGTTACTCTTGGCATAGAGGAAAGTGAATGTTTCCTGTAATAAAAGACATACTCAATGTTACGTGTAGTGAACGATTAAATTTAGGTTGTGTTTAGTGAACAATTATCATGGTTTCGTATATAAATCAATCCAAACATACTATTTTAATTTAAAATAAACTCTTTCCTATGTTTCAAAAAATTCAATTTATCAAAAAGGATAAATTTGATTGAGAAACAATTATCCAAAAAATCTCTAGGTGATAGAACTATCACATCCTTATTACATCAAAACACATTCCCCATTATCACAAATGCTTATCCATATCTCCAAAATAAGATATATTTGTGACGACCCGACCCAGCGGGGCTTGAGCCGCGACTCCCCAAGCCCGCCTCCAATAGGCCAGGGGCTGGAGACCAGCGCCGAGTAGGCTATCACACACATGGGAGGCATTAGCCTAAGGTACCTGTACACACGCACCCAAAAACTCCTCCATGTAACAGTGCAGATATATAGAAACTGAAAAATAAACGCATGCATACAATCTATCCCAAACCAGAGTGCAACAGCAAAAGTACAAATAGAAAAACAGGGCCCACCAATGAAAACTACAAAAGCGGATCCAACATGCTCTGAAGAAAGGAAACGCTGCCACAAACACCCGCCAGAAAGCTCCCTCGGCACAACTCCGGTAAACACCCCGGTCAACTCGCTCACTATGCTCCGCCTGCTCCGGGTCCTCCTAGGACTCCATCAAAAGGCATGTGGTCTGCACAAGACACAAACATGTGTAGGCAAAGCCCGTGCAGGGGTGAGTATAAACATACTCAGTAGGCACCCAACAAACCCAAAACCCAAGGGAGAAACTGAAAGGCAACAGTCCGCTCAACCCAGCCAGAGGGAACCCAGACGAGAGAGAAACTCCATCTCGTGACCATCCTCGGCTAAACACAACAAGTCCGCTCAGCTCAGCTTAGGTGTATGCCCATACATACACCTTGAACAAACCATATATACTCAGCTCACGCCACAAAGACACAAGAGGTACCGACCTCATCATCAGCAACTGTCCCAATAAGGAGAGTACACCCCATGATCACTATCATACCAGATGACACTAATCCGAGAGATACACTCCATCGGGTCCCAAAAAAACATCTCAGACGCTGACCCGAGAGACCACGCTCGTCGGATAACATCACAGAGGAAACATCGCTGAAACACCATAACCACCAAACTCCTCGGATAGGGGATTGTCGCTAGGGTCCTCTAGGGGATACCAAGACCCACTTTGGTATACGTAGCTCACAGACAGGGGATCACTCCCAGGGTCCACTGGGGGATACCACGACCCGATCTGGCATACGTAGTTCTCACAGATAGGGGATCACACCCAAAAACCGTTGGGGGATACCACAACCCGATCTGGCGCTTGACAGAAACTCCACACTCAGATAGAGGATCATTGTCCATATAAAGATGGTCATGATGATACCAGAACCCTATATGGTATAACTCGCGATGTAGGGGATCAAACCGACAATGCCGCAACCCTACCGAAACCACGCGCTGAGTAGGGGATCGCATAACCAATGATACTGCAACCCTACCGACACCAAGCACTGAGTAGGGGATCGTATAACCAATGATACTGCAACCCTACTATAAACATCATGTTGAGTTGGGGATCGTAAACCCGACGATGCCACAACCCTACTATGCACGACCCACGGTGTAGGGGATCATATTCCTGATGATGCCACAAACCCTACGGGGTTAACCTGCTAGATAGGGGATCGCCGCCCGTAAATAAGCGGTCATAGCAATATCATGAACCCGATCTAGGGTAAAGATGCTAGAGGATCCACTCCGGGCCCACCAGAGGGATACCACAACTCTAACAGTTTAAACATCCCATCGAGAGGATCACAAACCCATACGAAGGTTGTGATACCACACGAACCCTCGTAGGAACGAACCAAGGGAGAACCCTCAACCACTGCTGGTCCAAACGTCGCTAACCCGAGCGACCCGCCACAACGCCACACTGCGCACCTCCTAGGCGAAAACCGAGGCCACCATCACGTTCCACGCAGAAAAACACGCAGGATAGGCTGTTTACTCGCCTGAAACGGAGAACCGGTGAAAAAGACACTATTCACCATAGCTAGCTCCTGCGGGGCCCACACAACTATCCTGAAATCCATCAAGCGGACCACACCATGGTGATCCCCTCGGAAAAAACAAGAGGAATCGACTACTCGCTCGTCCGAAACGGACACCCGGTGAAAACGGTACTATTCACCGAAGGCCAGCTCGGGTGGGGCCCACACCTGGAGTCCGAAACTCATCGAACGGATCGCACCACTACGATCCTCTCGAAAAAACACACAATTTCGACTATTTATCCGCCAAAATCGGACTCCTGGTGCATAAACAGTGTTTCTCCGCGAACGCAAGAACCCGGCATCGTGGGGCCCGCATCCCGTTCACAGTCCCAACACCCAGAAACCGTCTCTAAAAGTCCTTCATACCATCAGGGTCTCAACTCCAATAACGAAACGTCAATCGGACGCTCGGGGTAGAAGTTACAATGGCCCGAAGTCGTAAAATAATAAAATATTATTATTTTATACGACGTTTCTAGCTCCCGGGCCACGTACCTGAACCTTTAAACCCTCGAACCCACACCAGAGGGTTTTCCTCGTCGTCAGGGTCGCGTTGCCGCAAACGGCGCACCAATCCGGCTCCTGGATTTCATGATACGGGGGTTTAAAGACCCCCGTATAAGAAAAGAGGTCAGCCCGGCCCCGACCGGCCTGGACCGGCCGCCGCCGCCGGCCCGCCGTGGCCGGCGGCCCTCCGACGCGTGCCGCGCCGGCAGACCTTCCTCGGACTGTCGGGGGAACCCCGGTGGTCCTTTTTGCGATCCATAGGCATCTACATGACCCTCGGGACCCGATGTATACTACTACGGCTTCAATTTGAAGAAAAACGCAACAAAAATGGGATCGGGGGTTAAAACTCAAATACGCCTACCTCGCGGGCGAAACGCTGATGTTCTGCCTCAAATCCGCGCTCCAGAGCTTCCGTTGCGTGCTCCTGGAACGTCCGCCGTCAAATTCTGAGCTCATGGGCGCTTCGTTTGCTCGATTCGGCGGAGTGGCAGCGAAGAACGGCGAAAAACGATAGGGGGGGGGGGGGCTGATATTTATATCAGCGGCCCGCCGGCGCCAAACTCGCCTCGGACCCGACGCCCGATGCGAACAAAAGTAAGGTCACCCCTAGGGTAAACGCGCCGTTCTGAACGCAACGACGGACTCAGATTTCCCATCCGAGACTCCGTTCAGACGTTATTTGAGCCGACGCCCGCACACTAACTTCGCCACTTATTTACGAAAACGCCCCTGGTGGCGTTTCTCACCGCAGGCCCGCGCCCACAAAGTTTACACCCCGCCTAGGGTCAAAATCACATTCCGGACGCAACTGTGCCCTCAGATTCCCGTTCTAAGCTACCGTTTAGGAGATATCACACCCCCACCACATGCATAGTTTAAAAAAACATAATATTTTTATAAAATTAATTCCGGGCACACCGGGCCACGGAATCGCACGAAGTCCTCGCGCCTCGCTCTGGAATTATTCGTAGAAATATTCCAAAGTCTGACAGGGCCAAAAACCCGAGTCGCTACATCCTCCCCCCAATAGAACTTTTCATCCCCGAAATGCCTTATGCACAAGGAAAGTGACTGGACTCTCAACTGGGTCTCACACACCAGCAAGCTCACCAACAAACAACCACACTGGGTCTTAACAATGCCCTGAACAGAACTCGAGCAAGAAAAAAAGGAAATAGTACCGCTAAACATTGTATGACAAACTACTGCACTAAGTAGAAAAGACACAAGGCGTACCTCTATCCATCCGCGATGCCTCTGGGTCGACTGCCTCCAGGGCATGCAGCTATCCTCGCCCTCGGCCACCAGCACCATGAGCTTGGGGTGGACCACCTGGGGGTGGGAGTGGTGGCAACTGGAACTGCCAACCACCGCCTCCTACTGCACCCGCTCCGCCGCCATGTTCGCCACCCTGCGGACCACCTTGATCGAGACGCTGCCTCTGCCAAGGCGGTCCATCGAACGGTTCCCTCTCAACAGCACGTCGGGTCAGACAATATCTATCAAGATGTCCCCGAACGTCGCAAGCATAACACCGCCTCTCCTGCGGCTGACCAAAACTGGCCTGCGAGCCATGTGATCCCTGAGGCTCAGATCCTCCATCATGGGGTCGCATCCTGAAACGTCGACCACGTCCTGACTCCTGAGTCTGTCGTCGACTACCAGATGCTGATCCGACTGACAAAGACTCAGCTCTCGTGTGCCCAGCACTAACAGATGAGATCTGCTCATCCAGAAAGCTCTCCACCACCAACACTCGCTCCAGCACTCCAGCATATGTGGGCAGGCACAAGGAAACCACACCTTCTTGGATGTCCCTGCGTAAGCCCTGCTCGAAGGTCCGAGCCCTAAAGAACGGGTCTCAAACCATATCCAGGGAGTAGCACGACAGGTCTGTAAACCTCGATGAGTACTCCGACATAGTCATGCTCTCTTGTCGAAGCTGCAGAAGCTCCTGGATCTGCACTGACCTCAGCGTCACCGGATAGAACTCCTCCCTGAAGAGCCGCTCAAACTCTGCCCATGTGAGCGTCTCCTCGTCATGGGACTGCATCACCAAACTCCACCATCACCCGGTAGAACCATGCAGAAGGCTCACCTCTAGGACCACCATCTGATCTGGAGGTTTCTGCACTAGGCGGAAAACTCGGGTGACTACCTCAAGACAGTCATCAACTGCCTAGGGGTCTCGATCACCCCGGAACCTCAGAGGTCACTACCTCTGGAACTCGTGCAGCGCACTCAGCCTGCGAGCAACCTCGTCCTACACCGCCAGCACAATCAGCTACTCGACAGGTTGTGGCTCAATTGGCAGACCACCTGGAGGTGCAACCTTAGAACCTGCACCCTTCTCCACATCCTCTACACGGGGCGGGTAATCAGCACAATCTTGCTGCCGAACCCTCGCTGGCTGTCATCGTGGAGGCATTCTGAAATACATTCAAGACGCACCATGGTCAAAGAGTATATCTGAAGATCTGACTCATGAAGGACAAGGAAAACCCAAAAAACCAGTTCTATATGATGCATGTACCATTATGTCCCTTTGAATAGTGTAAAAATGTCCCGAGTCGAAAGGCAGGTTATCAGAGTCCTGGTGTATGGATACGTCAGCCGCCGCACCAACACTGGAGTCCATGGCCTGAAAGACGAACTCGAAACATCCTAATACTACCGCTATGCAACCCAAACCATACTCACAGCTAGACCAGCTACGCTATGAGATCCCAAAGGTGGAACCTCCTTTTATACCACTCTGTCACGACCTGACCCAATGGGGCTCGAGCCGCGACTCCCGAAGCCCGCCTCCAATAGGCCAGGGGCTGGCGACCAGCGCCGAGTAGGCTATCACACACATGGGAGGTATTAGCATAAGGTACCTGTACACACGCACCCACAAACACCTCCATGCAACAGTGCAGAGATATAGAAACTGAAAAGTAAATGCATGTATACAATCTTTCCCAAACCAGAGTGCAACAGCAAAAGTACAAAGGGAAAAAACAGGGCCCACCAAAGAAAACTACAAAAGCGCATCCAACCTGCTCTGAAGAAGGGAAGCGCTGCCACAAACACCCACCGGAAAGCTCCCTCGGCTTAGGTGCGGTAAACACCCCGGTCAACTCGCTCACTAAGCTACGCCTGCTCCGGTCCTCCTGGGACTCCGTCAAAAGGAATGTGGTCTGCACAAGACACAATCATGTGCGGGCAAAACCCGTGTAGGGGTGAGTATAAACATACTCAGTAGGCACCCCAAAAACCCAGAACCCAAGGGAGAAACTGAAAGGCAATAGCCCTCTCAACCCAGCCAGAGGGAACCCAGATGAGAGAGAAACTCCATCTCGTGACCATCCTCGGCTAAACAAAACAAGTCAGCTCAGCTCAGCTCAGGTGTATGCCCATACATACACCTTGAACAAACCAGATATACTCAGCTCACACCACAAAGCCACAAGAGGTACCGACCTCATCAACAGCAATTGTCCCAACAAGGAGAGTACACCCCATGATCACTGTCATACAGATGACACTCATCCGAGAGATACACTCCATCGGGTCCCAAACAAACATCTCAGACGCTCACCCGAGAGACCACGCTCGTCGGATAACATCACAGAGGAAAAATCGCTGAAACACCATAACCACAAAACTCCTCGGATAGGGGATCGCCGCTAGGGTCCTCTAGGGGATACCAAGACCCACTCTAGTATACGTAGCTCACAGACAGGGGATCACTCCCAGGGTCCGTTGGGGGATACCACGACCCGATCTGGCATACGTAGTTCTCACAGAATGGGGATCACACCCAAGAACCGTTGGGGGATACCACATCCCGATCTGGCGCTCGACAAAAACTCCACACTCATATAGAGGATCATTGTCCATATAAAGATGGTCACGATGATACTGGAACCCTATCTGGTATAACTCGCGATGTAGGGGATCGAACCGACGATGCCGCAACCCTACCGAAACCACGCACTGAGTAGGGGATTGCATAACCAATGATACTGCATCCCTACCAACACCAAGCGCTGAGTAGAGGATCGTATAACCAACGATACTACAACCCTACTATAAACATCATTTTGTGTAGGGGATCGTAATCCCGACGATGCCATAACCCTACTGTGCACGACCCACTGCGTAGGGGATCATCATCCTGATGCTGCCACAAACCCTACGGGGTTAACCTGCTAGATATGGGATCGCTACCCGTAAATAAGCGGTTACAGCGATACCAAGAACCCGATCTAGGGTAAAGATGCTAGAGGATCCACTCCGGGCACACCGGAGGGATACCACAACTCTAACAGTTTAAACATCCCATCGAGAGGATCACAAACCCATACGAAGGTTGTGATACCACAGGAACCCTCGTAGGAACGAATTAAGGGAGAAACCTCAACCACTGCTGGTCCAAACGTCACTAACCCGAGCGACCCGCCACAACGCCACACTGTGCACCTCCTAGGCCAAAACCGAGGCCACCATCGTGTTCCACGCGGAAAAAAACGCAGGATAGGCTGTTTACTCGCCCGAAACAGAGCACCTGTGAAAAAGGCACTATTCACCGTAGTTAGCTCCTGCGGGGCCAACACAACGATCCCGAAACCCATCGAGCGGACCACACCACTGCGATCCCCTCGAAAAAACAAACGGAATCGACTACTCACTCGTCCAAAACGGACACTCGGTGAAAAAGGTACTATTCACCGAAGGCAAACTCGGGTGGGGCCCATGCCTAGATTTCGAAACTCATCGAACGGATCGCACCACTGCGATCCTCTCGGAAAAACACACAGGATCGACTATTTATCCACCAAAATCGGACTCCTGGTGCAAAAGTTGCGTTTCTCCGCGAACGCCAAAACCCGGCCTCATGGGGCCCACACCCCGTTCACAGTACCAACACGCGGAAATCGTCTAAAAAATCCCATCGTATCATCAGGGTCTCAACGCCACTGACGGAACGTCAAACGGACGCTCTGGGTAGAAGTTACAACGGCCCGAAGTCGTAAAATAATAAAATAATAATATTTTATACGACGTTTCTAGCTCCCGGGCCACGAACCCAAACCTTTAAACCCTCGAAATCACACCGAAGGGTTCACCTCCTCGTCAGGGTCGCGTCGCCGCAAACGGCGCGCCAATCCGGCTCGTAGATTTCATGATACGGGGGTTAAAAACCCCCATATAAGAAAAAAGGTCCGACCGACCCCGACAGGCCGGTCCGGCCGGCCTGGACCGGCCACCGCCGCCGGCCCTCCCTGGCCGGAGGCCCTTCGCCGCTTGCTGCCGCGCTGGGCTGCCGTCCGCCGCGACTCCGCCGCATGCAACCGCGGGCCGCCGGGCTCCGCCGGTGTCGGCGCCGCTGCGCCGGTGCCGCACCGTTAGACCTTCCGCGGACCGCCGGGGGCACCCCGGTGGTCCGTTTTGTGATCCGGAGGCGTCTAGACGACCCTCGGGACCCGATATGTACTGCTACGACATGAATTTGCAGAAAAACGCTGCAAAACGGGATTAGGGGTTAAAACTCAAATCCGCCTACCTCGCGGGCGAAACGCCGACGTTCTGCCTCAGATCCGCGCTCTAGAGCTTCCGTTGCGCGCTCCTGGAACGTCCGCCGATGAATTCTGAGCTCGTGGGAGCTTTTTTTGCTCGATTTTGCGGAGTGGTGGCAAAGAATGTTAATGTGGGGGGGGGGTGCTGATATTTATATCAGCGGCCCGCCGGCGCCAAACTCGCCTCAGACCCGACGCCCGATGCGAAGAAAAGTAAGGTCACCCCTAGGGTAAACGCGCCATTCTGAACGCAACGGTGGACTAAGATTTTCCATCCGAGACTCCGTTCAGAAGTTATTTGAGCCGACGCCCGCACACTAACTTCGCCACTTATTTACGAAAACGCCCCTGGTGGCGTTTCTCACCGCAGGCCCGCGCCCGCAAAGTTTACACCCCGCCTAGGGTAAACGGCACATTCCGGACGCAACCGTGCCCTCAGATTCCTGTTCTGAGCTTCTGTTTAAGAGATATCACACTCCCACCATGTGCATAGTATAAAAAACTTAATATTTTTATAAAATTAATTCCGGGCACACCGAGCCAGAGAATCGCACGCCGTCTTCGCGCCTAGCTCTAGAATTATTCGTAGAAATATTCCAAAGTCTGACAGGGCCAAAAACCTGAGTCGCTACAATATTTTTATAAATAATGTAATTAATAACATAAAACATGTAATACACTTGAACTCATTGCTTACAAACACATCTATAGATTGTTTTATAGTTGTTTCTTCAACACATTATAGCACGTACATCATTGAAAATACTTCAATCCTCCAAAATTCATAAACAATATACATAAATTAAAATTTTTATACTATATTAGATGATGCATGTATTTTCTATAAATAAAATATATTAAATCCCTCTCCACAAATATATATATATAATGGTATCCACTAAACATGACATCCTGTATTGCAACATGGATATGAGGTTGGGGTAGAGGGTGTTGTCATCCATCAATCCTCACCCTCGTAGTTGTCTGGTAAATCCCACCACTAATAAAAATAGGTTTTTTATCAAATGAAAAATTGGTTGGGTAATGTATGACACCAAATTCGATAATAAATATATAATTGTATATTAAAATATATGTGTAACTGTCTAACCACATCGTCAATTGTAGATATACTATATCAAAAATTCTTGTAAAACTTCTAACAAGATGAAATCATACATGAACATAAAATTTTGAGATACATTAAATTAATTATTTAAATTAACAATTTCTAACTCTACATTTATCCACAACATATCCTGATTAAACCATCAAACTCTCAATAACATGGTTAACATTATTTATCATTAGTTATCCAATGAAAATCCATTGATCTTTATGGAAATTTCTATGTAACCCAAAAATATATTCAATCCAACATAACCATATTCCTAAAATAACATAAATGAAATATATAAAATGATATAAATCCTTTCCTACATACATAATGTAAGAAAATTATAATAGATATGATATCTATATTTTTAGTTAAATGGACACGGTATAGCCTCACTTTTTGATTATGTATATGTACTTAACTGTATGATTTCATACCTTTTTTTACATATGTTTTAAAACAAAAATACCTCTACAATGGATATTGAAATGCTTCCCATGTCTATGTGGAGGATCGTGTGTGTTTTAAGGGTTTGGTGCCTAAATAATGGGAGAAGAGGGACATCTAGAATATACCTCATGGCTACCACATTTGGGTAAGAATGAGACCTAAAAAAAATTCCTGGAGGTGGTGTGTATGGTTTAATGAAATCTTGTTTGGGGGAAATAAAACCTGTGGTCCAATATAGATGTATCTCAGACGGTCATCACATGTGTTGTGATATTGTGAGACTCCCCCAGGTAATATTACGACCTGGCCACCTCTTGGATAAATGGTTGAATATGTTAGTCTCATGGTTTGGAATAACATGCATTCAAACCGTACACCCCATAGAAAGATGGATTTTACCAATTTCCCCCTAAATATTTACCCACGTGACCATGATTTTATTCATATATTCATCTTTATTTGAATGTGTGATGAATCAAACTCATTGATTCTTCCCAAGGACTGATGTCCTTAATTTTCTAGCTAAATATATTGTTGTTTGTTGTAAATTGAACATTAGGGTGAGTATATCAATCATCTTACTTTCCTATTCAATATTTGGTCTTATCTATGAAGTAATATTATTCAAAATCAAGGAGAACATATTTTTCTATTAGATCATATGTTTTATCTTCTAATAGAATTTGAATCCAAATAATATAATAAAGATGGGGGACGATTCATCTCTAGAATTTAGAAAGGTGGAATATAATTTATATTAAATACTCATGTTGATTTTTTTTGTGTGTGTGGTTGCGATTCGGTGGTTTGTGTTTCCCATATAGGTTACCTTGGTAGGAATGATAAATGTATATTTAAATGCTTAATTAAACCCCTCACTATCCCTGTAGGATGTGTTGAGGTTTATTTTACTAGGATAAGAGCCATTAATGTGGTGTTCCACATAATGAGAAGGAAAAATAAAATTTTAATTATAGAATTTAACTATTATTTCATATATACCATAAATAATGTATTGACATGTTGTATTTAGATACCAAATGAAACTAATGTTAATTATGTTTAGTTGTTAACATGAAATAATAGTCTGTTTTGTTATATTGTGGATGTATTAATTGAGTTCTGAATTTAAAAGTGTAATTTTGTTGATGGGATAATATATGAGGCAGTAAAATTGGTCAATAAGAATATGAATGGAAAATGGGAATGTGTAAATTTTCTAGGAAAAAATGATGTCTTTGGGGTTGAATGAAAAATTGTTTGAAAATGATAATTGTGTTAAATAAATTTGGTTATGTTGGATGTGTGTTATGAGTAATGATGCATAAGAACATGGATTGCTAGTCTGTGGGGTTTTTAATTGTGATTTTTATACCCATTATTTTTAATAGACTATGAATCTAAACCCCACCAATGAAATTCATAGTGTTGGGAGTCATATTGATAATCTATACCCCAAATTTTTTAATGGATGAGACTACATGGAATGTGACACCGATTTATATTTGATGTAATTATTTGAGAAATATTTAATATATTGATAAAAGGATCTTGAAATACCCCATTATGCATAGACGTTGGCCAACATAAATTATACTATTATTATAAAAATTCCTATCATTTGAAATAAATGCTGAAAAAATATTAAGTGATTGTTGTTAAATATTGGAAACGCATTTTTCTCTTATTTATTATGTAACTCATCTACTATATAAATTATATATGATTTTAGACTAGATATTTTCTTTACACTATTGTTGATGGCCTATTGAGTTTTACACCCACCCTTCTCAGGCCACTATTTTCTAACTGAGATGATTTCATGGTTGTAGGATTGGAAAATAAAAAGGACCTATAATACATGGTTTACATGGACTGGGTTTTGAATGAATGAAAGATTCAGAAATTGAGTTTGGACCTATTTTCAGGATTCTACTTTTTGTTTATTTTTGGGCTTTAATTAAAATGGGAACTATGTGACATGTTATATCATATTTACTATTTAGTAGTTGGATTCTTCAAAAATATGGAATGTGGTCAGTATTTCAATTTTTTATATGATTTTTAAAAAAAAATCCTTTATTTATTACCTTAAATTATATAGATTACATGGGTAAAGATAATATAAACTCCACCACTTGGTATATTATACACTAATTATTATTCATCATCCTCTAGAGTACTAGGAGGCCTTCCTAATGTCCTGTGGTGACCCAGATCGGGGAAACAATTTAGTGTCTCTATTATGGGGACATTACAATGTGGTATCAGAGGTGTTTCTTATTTTCTGGTGCCTTGATATTTGGGGTTGGGAGATGTGATATTAGGATTTTCCATACCTTTGTAAGAAGATTTTTCATTTGCAAGGATAACCCATGTATGACGGAAAACCCAAGTATAAGTGAGTGGGATAGTTGATCAAGATGGTTTTTAAACAATTGAATGATATTTCACCACTTGGTGATTCACTTTTTGTGTGATGAGACATTTTATGTTATTATTTTCATAGAAAAATGTGTATTTGGTTTTTAAATACTATTTTATTTTAGGAATAAAGTGATATATGTGGGATTCCTCCAGATAGAAAAACATGGGAAAACATTATAGGATGTGATGGGTAGAATTAATTTAACATTAGATGAAAATTAAAAATAAATGCTACTAAATAAAGATGATGTAATTGGGGAAAAGGTATGATTGAGAAGTAATAAATAATGAATAGTGGAAAATAAACATTTATTATAAGTATTAAATTCTAGTTGTAATGAATTTTAAGGATGTAGAGGTTCCTGAAAGTTTATGAATTATTTTTTGGAACTGATAATTTTTAAAAATTATTTTTAATTAAAATAATTTAGGTTGTGTGTGGTGTATTCACTATACTGAGTATGGACAATAGAAGCGATGGTTAAGGGTATTGTGAGAGATGTTCCAATGTCTATTGGAGATAATTTATGAAATTTTCCCATTAAATGATAGTAGGGAGCCATCAATTTAGAAAACTATAGATGTTTTATGTTATGTGTTATGATATGTGTGTTTTAAATTTTTTATAAATTCTAGAAGATGTTGTGTGATGGCTGAGAGATAGAAGCATATTGCAACTAATGTTGCTAAATAGGTGTTCCAAGATACCATGGTGATCTAGGGAAACACTAGAGAGAATAATTTTCATGATGAATTTTATCCATTTATGCAGATGATTGAATGATACACAAGGAAGACTGACCCATTTATGTTTGAGGTGAAAATGGCGTTTAAATAACAACACCCTCTGCAGTTTTCTATAGAGTGTATATTTTAGGAATATATTTTCTATATATATTCTATCCAGAAGATTCTTGACAACATGGAGATTACCATAGAGAATAGATTCATGTATGTGAGACAAATGTTATGAGGATTGAAAAGGTACAATTGGGATGTATTGGAAAGGATTGATATGAAATGTGGTATATTCTTAAAGTGTTTCCAGGAAATGTTTTTGGAACATTTCTAAGAACAAATATTGAGGTAGTATATGCATAATATGTTTAACAGTTTGATATAGGAGACTATGAAAGTGGTGGATGATGATGGACTCTCCACTCACCTAATATTATTTTTTCCATTGTAGGTAGGGGATGAGGTAGCTATGGGGAGATGATTCCATGATGGAGATAAAAAAGATATCACATCCATAGTGAATATATTCATCTTAAATAGCGTTTTTAATGTGTTGAATAAGGCCAATATTTCTGAAGTAAATCACCAGAATTTTATCGGCAGTGGATGCTTAGTTTATGTTCGATGATCAAGTGATGTGGACTCCGATGGAAGTAAGTTACACATAAAGAGATTTCAACTAGGATGATGTGGAATGATTAGTCATAAAAAGGAATATCATTATAGTGAAATGATCATGATTTTCCTTATATGTGTGTTAGTTCACGACACATGTGACATCAATATCCCTAACCACTAATTGAGTGTCGTGAATGTGGCTGGATTGGTCATGTGTTTATTTTCTGTTGGTACCCTAGATTGTTGCATGATAATGGAGGACCACGTCTCATGTAATGTGATGTTTGGGGGTAAGTTACCCTGTATAATGTAGAAAGGTAGAAATATATCAACCTTACCAATCATGGTAGTATAGATGGTTCTCTATGAAAGGTACATAATCAACAATAGGGTAGTGGATCACCAGACACATAATATTGACACCATAGTCTAGAGTCATGTCAAATTCATGTAGTTTAATTAGTACCTGGAGGTGGAAATATAACACCATCGATAGATTAATGTAATATTATGGGAGCGTACATTCTAAATTGATATTTATTTGATAAATGTTCCATGTATTATTTTATATACTCCCAATTTATGATTGTGTTGGTCCTATAATCTGAAAAAATATTTGGGGATATGTTGATTGGTACACTACAAGAGTTATGAATAGAATACATCCACTAATGTAAGGAGCATTCCCTTTAGGCTGGTAGGTTACATTGTCATTGCAATTGGTTTTGGCTTGAGGTTTGAGGTTTTAAAATAATTTGGTTTGATGATTTTGAAATAATTATATTCATTATTTATAATTAATACTTTATTTATCATATAATACTACACATAAAAAAATATAAAATAATTATATGTATTTTGTCTCTTTTAATTAGGTATGTATCATAACATCAGGACAATTTGAACCAACTACCATATTAAAATCATATTTCACATGCTTCTAAAATTCCATGTCCAATAAAACTAAAGGGGATAACATATGGTCATACATAAGAAATGTGTGAGATATAAATCACAGTAATATAACAAACATGTCATATCAAGAGGATAATAATACAAGATATACAACATGAATATCAATGGGACATTTAATGATTGAGAATCATATACATTAATAATGAGGCATGATTTAGAATGATAATCATCAATGAAACATGGAAAACATGGAAACAAGATAAAATAATGAATCCCGAACATGGTTTAAGGATATATGCAAGGACATCATGATGAAAAATGTACCATAACAAAATCTACTTCACACATTATATCTTCATGGAATATAATGAGACTAAAATCTAACCATTCATTGGAGCGCTATATATATTTTTTGTGCACCCATCATATCCCTTTTATTTTCATTCTTATCGTTGCCACATAGATCTGGAACAAATTTTAATTGATCATCATATCACATTCCACGGTGGATGAGTAAGGAAAAAATAAATATATGACCAATATAAAATAATTATTAATGAATAATAGTGAACACACTTGTTATTAAATGTGTATGGTATTCACTATATCATGATTTTGGTATTAAAAAACATAGTGAAATGTCAACATCAAAATGGCATCACATAAAAATTAATTAAAAGTGTTAATGAGAGAGAAAGGGGACACTCGTGATTTTGAAATCAAATTGGTAGTAATATGAGCATGTAAATACATTTCCAAACATTAGGAATAGGTAATACAAGTCCTTAGATAATAATAAAAATTTAAAAAGAAGAGAATGTGTGGAGCCTTTACATGAGTGTGTGACTCCAAATGATTGGGGGGAATATCATGGGAGCTTGTGGGAAATGTTGAAGGATTTAGAGAGAGAAGGTAAGAGAAAAAAAGTTATCAAATTATTTTCTGTGAAGATAAATTGGGCATTCGGTCGATTGATATAGTAGATGAGTGTGGAATTATATAATATTTCTCAAATTTATATTTTGGAATCTATATAATATAATTACCAAAATTGAAATCCTTACCATAGTTATTCCCCTGGTTTCATCAAAATGTGAGTAGTATGATTTTTAAAAATTATATGGATTGAAAAATATAATAATTCAATTTATTATATGGAGGGGATAAATATTCATAATTACAATCATCCTTATAAATGAGATCTCACATTTTCCATGTAATGGACCGTACCCAAATGTCCATGATTTCCCACTATATAGGGTGAATATAGTAATCCCCCATGGGATACATGGAGGTTATTATCCTCTAGTAGAAATTAATGTGGGCTTGGTAAGTGACTGTCTAGACCAAACCCAAAATTTTCTAAAAGCTTCGCTTGTCTATAATGTATATATACCACATTGAATAAAATGTGTCAACATTGAGAGAACATATTTTTCATATACACATGTCTCTAGACCAATCTCCCAATGATGTGTAAATAGTCATAACCCCATGTAGAAACTCCACCAACAGGCTCAAACCATTTACATGTTCTATATAAATTATTCAATGAGGATTTCATTATCAGAAAGGCACTAGCTCGAGTAGATGGTATAATAATAGAACATATCAATGTTAGTGGTCCATCATTGTTATCCGAAAGTGTAGGATTTATCACATGAAACTGTCATGATAATATTATTTTTGAAGTACTCTATCTCACATGTGCTACACTACTCTACAGATATGGGAACTCTTAACCCAACACTCAACATGGACCTCATATTCCTCTTCATCTAGTAAAACAATATCTTCTAGGCAGATATGGTGAGGAATGTCTAATTCTTACACTCTAGTTTTCCACTCTTTCAACCTCACGGTCGGTTTATTGGTGGGTCCTATATAACCTATATATATTTTCAATCATTCCCAAAGACTATCTCTTAATTGTTGATTTTGCGAAATTTCTCTAAAAGTTTCTCAACCTACCACACTATTGAAAAATCACATAGGAAATGGGTTGTGAAACATATCCCTCTATATGGGTACTCTATTTCTAATTAAAATACATAAAGATGTTGTTGTGATGAATCCAACTCTCGTATGATGTACTTTACAATCATTAAGTTAGAACTATATGTCATGCACTAGAATCACCATTCAAGTTCCCCTTATATAATACATCATTATCCCATACCTCATCAATCATATGTTTTCCAAAATGTTTATCAAATGGTGTAATATCACATTTATTCCCATCTTAAATACATTCCCCTATAGTTGTCTCATTACCATCCAAAACTATAGATAAGAATCTAAAATCTATAAAAACGTCTGTTATATTCCATCGTGAACATACTCTTCTATGTCTACATCAAAATCATAGCATCACTCTCTATCCTCAGTATCCCCAAACAGAAGTGATACAAGAACCTCTCTATAGTGACCATTTGTAACATTCCATCAACTAGTCTTCTCCACACCGGATCCTCCCACAAGTTCTTCATTGATCCTCCTAGTATGTAAGTAGACAAAATTCCCATCCCCTCTATAGGAAACAAAAATTTGTCATGTTTTGTATTTATTGATTCAACAAAGAACTCATATACCTCAGGTCCACCCTCTCTAGTAATATTTGGAGTATTCAATAACTGATACTCCCTTGTGAAATCACACATACTCTTCAAAACCATCACTCGGTATCTTTCAATGAATTTCATGATGTGGGAAATGTTCTATTGAAACAAATCCCAGGCTTCCTCACCCAACATTTTTGATTCCTTAGGTTCTATCCCTAGTGGATCATTCCTAGCTATTTCATATAAACATACCCTCAAAATAAATCATCATGGATTCATAATTTCTATAATTACAAACACATACCATAGGACACATATCACAAAACTACACAGTTAAATATGATGGGGACACAAAAATCCACTATAATACTCTTTCCAAACTCTCGAAATCTAGGTAAAATAGAGGCTATATCACTACCATTGGGAACCCTACACCTAGGACTATGTTAACAAGGGTAAACACATTCTCATTTTTCATGTATATCATGTAGACACACATTAATTCTCATCAACAATAATTTTTAAATATTCTGAAATAATAGATAGGAACCATATCTATTTCAGTTTCACCATCAATGAATAGTGGTTCATGTTCAACGACATATCAGTAACACATATTCATGCATTCCTAACATAATTCATGTCAGAATAACCATTAGTGAAAATTATATTACTTATAAACTCAACCCATGTTCCAAGATAGGACATAATAAAATATTAAAAAAAATCTAAACATCAATAATATCATCAAACAACATGTGTTTCTCTAAGGGTGAAATTGTAACACCCCATGCTTCTACGGTACGTTTCCCTTTGAATAATGCGATAGCTTGTGTTATACGCAACCTCGAGTTCTAACACACACCACAACTAATTAAACTAGCCGTTGTGAATAGTAATACCAAATTTTTGAAATTATATATATTTTATATTTGAAAATGGACTTCATTTTTGGACTCGGAATATCGAATTTAGCCTAAGGTGAAATTTTGGTACTTTTCGGATAACTTTCATATTTTGATGAATAGTGAAAATTACTAAATTTTAATTAAAAACAACTTTTTTAATCAAAATAATTAATAGTGATAAATTATGAATTTTAGTAGTTTTAAAGTATATTTAGAATATATTTTTACCATTTAATATAATGTTGGTCATTGGACATAATTTTACAATTAAACCGAACATAAACAAGTGTCAATCTTTTGATAGTTATTATCTCGTAAAAACATGCTTTTTGTTTTGACAGCGGGAATTAATTTTAAATTAATTTCTTCCACTTCTGTGTTTTGAATTTAGGAAAATGGATTCCATATTTGGAATCAGGATGTTCAAATTGTGTAAATAGGTAACTTTTATTTTTAGACATTTTGAATAATTACTGCGGTAAATATTTTATTTACCATGGTTAAGGGTAAATCCGGTAAATAAGGGTTAAACAAATAATATTATAATAATACTAAATTACCCTAAAAACGTGTCTTAACCCTATTGGTTGATAGATGGTCGACCATGGGCATCTTTGTGTCAATTTTGGGACCCCATGGATCCACTTGTAAGTGATAATGACACTTTATTTTAATTTAGTTAAAATGAATACAAAAATGACACAATCATATAGCTTTTAGAACAACAATTTTTACATAGGGTTATATATGTTGGATTTTAGATTATAAATATTCATTAGAAAGCTAAAAAGATTTCCTACATAATGATATTTTATTTATAATTTTTAGACATTAAATAATATATTTTATTTATGACACAATGATGATGCAGTAATTACTATAATAGTGAAAAATTAAAATAATTGATATTATAAATACCCAAATAAATATAATATGAAACTTTTAATGAATTAAACTAATTTTCTAGGCTAATATGATATATTAGGATTAATTTAATGGTCTTTTTGCGAAGTAATCAATCTGTTATGAGTTTCACAAAAATCAACTATTGAATAGTGTCAAAATTGACATAAAAGAGTTCTTAAAACAAATATTATATTATTAATTGATATTAAATTCCTAAAAATCTAAGGTTCGGACAAGAGACTTATATTATGATAGGTTAATCATTAATGGACCACTTGGGGGTCGCTTCGATTTATATAGTAAGTTTATTAACCATATTATATAAAAATACAAAGAGACATTGTAAAAGTGAAACTAATTAACTTAGAGTTAATACTTAAAGATAAGGTTAATATAAGTACCCAAACCTGTCTAAATTATATTGGTTGAGAGGTTTTAGACCTATCCCCACCTTAACCTTTGAATAATAAGCTTTGGATCCATTAGAAACCGAATATGAATTTATTATAAATTAATATTTCTAGCTTTTCCAAAGGTGCCCCTCACCCCTCTTATAAAAAGGGCACTCCTCCTTCTCATTTCTTCACACCTTCAAAGCCTTTTGGTTCGGCAAAACTCTTCCCAAATACTCTCCCAACATCCCTAACTACAACCTAGAGGCCTTAGTTTGATCAGAAAGCCAACCTAAGGAGCCCTTTTGATCAAATCAAAAGGAAGAACCCGAAGAAGAGGTAATGATTTCACCACCCTTTTCTAAGTTCATTTCTTCTTCCACTTCTTCTTCCTTTGTTCTTACCATTCTAAAATAATAACTCCAGTATCTCACATATACTGTGATGTTATTATAAGTATGGTACAACCATATTCAGTATTCTATCCACCCTTTGAATAACATGTCACCATACGTGCGTATGTACGGCTTACCGTCTCCACGTCGTGGTGTAATTGTTATTCAATATAATATTATTTGGATGGGTATAATAATGATGTGTAACTCATGTAAATAATAAATATAACATGTTAATGATTCTGTATATATGATATACCATTCATTTATATATTATTTTAATATCAAAAGAATGATATTGTCGCTCGTGCGTACGTACGGACTACCGTCTCCACGAACGCGATGAGATTCATTCTCCATCGTATCCATTCAAGTATAATTATCATTTTATGATTTAAAAATTATGTTTAAGGACTTGATATCATTCTGGATATGAATAAGATACAACAAACATGGCTTATGTAACAAAACATATAAAAGAAAATGAGTAAGTTAACACCCGAAATGATGATAATTCTAAGATATTATTAATAAATCAATGTTAAAAGATCATATATGATATCATATTAATATATATGATTCTTGTATAATTTAATAACAATTATTTCACCATTATACAGGAGGTTAACCTACCCCAACCAAGGAAAAGTACAAGGTAAGGGTTATTTCACAATCTCTTCATTATCCGAGGTTGTTTATATGTAATAATCTACTGGGATCTCTTTATCATCCACATCCATGTTTCTTAAAAATGTATTTCAAAACATTTTTACTAATTACAAGAATATGGGTTAAAGTCATTTATACCTTTTTTTGACTTTTTATAAGAGGTTTATAAAGGAATCTTTCCTTCGTTTTCAAAACAAGGTCCTTTTTAACCTTTTCGACAGAATTGAGGTAAGAATGTTTTTTTTAACTTATACGGCGGGTGCGGTTATTTTACGCCGTTATAAAATCTTCAAAGCTTTCCTTACAAGCTTATAAGAAAATGTTTTATTTTATATGGATCTTAAATGATTTCAAAATAAAAGGATATATTTTTTTAAAAAGAATTTTGATTTCATCTATGTCAACATCCTTTGATGGATTTTAAGATTATTTGAAGTTGATTTATTATGATACAAAACTTCTATATTGTATTGAAGGTTTTGTGATATGTTTGACTGTGGATGTGCTATTTTTATACCATTCATAGTTTATTGTGAAAGTATTGACATTTCGTATGCTAGTTTTAATACGAATGTTTATGTTATGTTTAAACCTTTTCATATGGGAATGCATTGGACTTAATAAGTGACGGGTGGAGCCCGCTATAGCTCCTCGATGCATCGGTAGGTCTCATGAGACAAACTAGTGTCTTGGCACAATGCCTTGACAAAATCTTATTTGTAGTCTTGGCACGAGGCCTTGGCTATGTGGTTATGATAGTCTGGCATTATGCATTCCAACATTATGAAAGTGGTTATTGATTTTTGCATGTGATTATTCATTTAGTAGAATATCCATGTGAATAAGTAAATGGCATTATTTCATTTTATTTATGACATACCATGTTGAAAGTTCGTATTTAAAAGGCTTTTGTTTTAGTTATACATTGCCTTAAATGTTTATTCTTATTTATGAAAGTTTCCACTTTATTGTTATCCTTACTGGGCATTTGAGCTCACCCCTTTTTTTTATGTTTTATTTTTCCAAGGATGTGAAGAAGTAAGTTATGAATGACCTGCAGGGATTTTATGAGGGGTTAATAGTGTGGATTGTGGAAACATTATGTTGTTGTATTAGTTTTTCATTTTATGATGTAATGTAAAACTTATGAATATATCTAGTGTTTCCAAGGCTACTAAACCAATCGGTCTTTCGAGATTTGATCTTTCTTGTGATCATGCCAATGTTACGAAGTAATGCACCGACTCTGGGCAGCTGGGGTCGGGGCGTTACAGTTGGTATCAGAGGAAGTTTAGTACAAACCTTGGAAGCTAGATTTAGATAAACTCTGATTAGAGCACATAGACCTAAGATGAACTTTGAGGATTAGTATAGAAGAACTTCCTAGAATTTTGGTATTGTAGAGACTTTGTGAGTTTTCCGAGCAATACATCCCTGTCTGGATATGAGCAGGTAGAGGCGGCTCTGGCACAGATGTACCTAGGGGTAAAACCCGAAAACACCGCTTTGAGCTAGACTCGAACGGGAACTGGTGCACGACAACGGGCCTTGCTGCTCTCTTGGTTACGACACTCCCGGTGGATATGCTTAGGATAACTCTCACTTTCTTTACAAATAATTATGAAGGGTTTATGAGTATATACTTCCTCAAAGAAAACATATTTATGATTATGGATTATATCCATAGATAGTTCAATTTATGTTTACTGTTTTATAAGTATGGGATTATGTATTTTGATGCATAAACTGATCTAGTTTATGCCATTTTTTTTAGAAATGGCGCCTAGTGGAAGAAATGGAAACCGTATCAATGCACGCACTCCATGAAGGGATTGCCCTCCTGCTCAAGATAATTATAGTGGGGCTGGTGATGCAACTGGTGCTGATCAGCTAATCACCGTACTGGGACAACTTACTCAGGTTATGAATAATAACCTTACCCGTATGGAGCACCCTGATCCGCAGCGTGGAGGATCAATGTTAGATCGATTCATGAGACAAAAACCACCAACGTTCAATGGGAGTACAAATCCCTTAGTATCTGAGCAATGGATATTTTCCCTAGAGAAAATATTTCAGGCTTTGGGGAGTAGTGAAAGGGAAAAAGTTACCATGGCAGTTTACCGCCTCACTGGAGATGCTGATCAATAGTGGTCATTGATTCAAAACATGAAGGAAGATGATGAAGTATCAAACATGGAATGGAGGGAGTTCAAAGATCTGTTTTTAGAAAAATACTTTCCTCGCGACCATCGAGCAGATATGGAAAGACAATTTCTGAGTCTGAGACAAAAGGAGGATGAGAATGTCACAAAGTATGAGGCTAACTTTACAAGGTTAGCGAGGTACGCTGGTGATTATATTTGCAACCCAAGAAGTAAGATTGATCGTTTCTTTGATGGGTTAAAACCATTTCTCCGTCGAGCATTAGTCTCACAATCCTTTTCATCGTACGAAGACATTGTCTCATGTGCTATCAAGACCGAAAAGGAATTCTCTAAGTCTTATGACTTTAAAGCAAAGCAAGAGAAGAAGAGACCTGCTGATCAATCTAGGAATGGAAATAAGGGGAAGAAGGGAAAGGTTGAATATCCATCTTGTGGTAAGTGCGGGAAGAAACACCCCGGTGCTTGCCTGAAGGGAATGGGAGTCTGTTACAAGTGTGGTGAAAAAGGCCACCAAGCTCATGATTGCAAGGGGAAGAAGGAAGCTACCAACGTTCAGTGCTACAATTGCAGGGAGATGGGGCATTATGCAAATGCATGTCCTAAGCTTTAGGAGAACTTACCTCAGAAAAGGCCAAGGGATCAAGGCCAGGCTTATGCTATCACTACTGCTGAGGTAGAAGCTCCGAAAGAGGTGGTGGCAGGTAATTTAATGGTTTCCTCAAGTTTAGCAAATGCATTATTTGATTCTGGATCATCGCATTGTTTCATATCTTCCCAGTTTGCTAAGAAAATTAGATATTTCCAATTTGATTTAATAAGGGAGTTGTCAGTTAAAACTCCTAAGGGAAGTATCGTTGCAACAAAGTTTTGTGAATCAGTCCCCATTAGAGCACATAAATTTTCTTTATCTGCTGATTTCATCGTCATACCTATGATTGAGTTTGATATAATCCTCGGTATGGACTGGCTTTCAGACTATGATGCGAAGATTTATTGTAAGAAGAAAGAGGTTACGAATCTTGATGATAATGATAAGGAGCACCTTATTTTTAGAGCAGAATCGTCACCACCTAATTCTTATTTAGATCCACCCCCTGTAGCTCAACTTAATTCAATTATCGGGGAGGAAGAGAATGAAATAACTGTCGGTGAGGAAAGGAATGTTCAAATAGAGGATGTACCTATTGTGAAAGAATTTGTAGATGTATTTCCCGAAGATTTACCTGGACATCCTCCAGAACGAGAAGTTGAGTTTTCTATTGATTTGATTCCTGGATCAAGGCCTATATCGAAGACCCCTTATAGAATGGCCACTGTAGAGCTAGTCGAACTAAAGAAACAACTAGAGGAATTGAGTAATAAGGGATTTATTCGCCCTAGTGTTTCTCCATGGGGAGCCCATGTTCTTTTTGTTAAAAAGAAAGATGGATCTATGAGGTTATGTATCGATTACAGGGAGATCAATGCTATAACGATAAAGAACAAGTATCCCCTACCTCGTATTGATGATTTATTTGACCAACTGCATGAAGCTCAATACTTTTCAAAGATTGACCTTCGATCTGGATACCATCAGTAGTGTGTAAAGAAGGAAGACATTCCGAAAACAGCATTTCAAACCAGGTACGGGCATTACGAGTTTACTGTAATGCCGTTTGGATTGACTAATGCACCCTCTATATTCATGGATCTGATGAATAGAGTTTTCAAGGAGTATCTCGATGAATTTGTGGTGGTATTTATTGATGATATCTTGGTATACTCCAAAACCTACAAAGATCATGAAAATCACTTGCGCATTATCTTGAAGACTCTGAGGAGGCATGAATTATATGGAAAGTTTAGCAAGTGTGAATTCTGGCTTCAGGAGATTTCTTTTCTTGGCCATATTGTATCTAAATATGGAATCTCTGTTGATCCTTCTAAGACCAAGGCAATCCAAGAATGGCCAGCACCTACGAGTATAACTGAGGTACGTAGTTTTATTGGTTTGGCAGGTTATTATCGACGTTTCGTCCAGAATTTTGCCCGATTGGCTAACCCATTAACGAAGCTCACACGTAAAGGGGTTAAATTTGTTTGGACAAAAGAGTGTGAAGAATGTTTCGAAGAACTGAAGAGAAGATTAGTCAATGCCCCTATATTGACTCTACCATCGGGGAATGATGGGTTCGTTATTTATAGTGATGCATCAAAGAAAGGACTTGGCTGTGTCCTTATGCAGAATGATAGAGTTATTGCCTATGCATCACGACAGTTGAAAATTCATGAACAAAACTATCCTACTCATGATCTCGAGTTAGCAGCAGTGATCTTTGCTTTGAAAATATGGAGGCACTACCTCTATGGTGAAAAATGTGAGATTTATACTGATCACAAGAGTTTGAAGTATATTTTCTCACAAAAAGAACTCAACATGAGGCAAAGGAGATGGCTTGAATTACTCAAGGATTATGATTGTACGATACACTACCACCCAGGGAAGGCAAACAAGGTGGAAGATGCTTTGAGTAGAAAAGACCATGGAGTTTTGAACAATATGAGAATTGAAAGGGATCCAATTTTCATGGAGTTAGTGAAGATGGACATGGGAATAACCAGGGAAGGTGAAACATCAATTCTTTTTCAAATGGTTGCCAAACCATCTTTACTATAAAGGATTAAGAGTTCTCAGACTGATGATGAAGAATTCCAAAAGAAGATTAAAGCTGTGAATGATGGGAGATTGAGAGACTTTGCGTATGAAGGTGGAATTTTGAAATTCGGGAAGAGACTTTGTGTTCCCAATATACCTGATCTAAAAAGGGAATTGCTGGATGATGCTCATAGTTCCAATTTCTCTATACACCCTGGGAGCACCAAAATGTATAGAGATTTGAAGGAACATTTTTGGTGGGACAACATGAAGAGGGAGATTGCTGATTTTGTGTCAAGATGTATGGTTTGTCAACAAGTGAAAGCTGGAAGGCAACAGCCTGGAGGAGTCATGCAACCTCTTCCCATACCGGAGTGGAAATGGGACAATATTACAATGGACTTTGTCATGGGGCTACCAAAGACTCCTAGAAGGAACGATGCAATATGGGTTATTGTTGATCGTCTTACCAAGTCAGCACATTTTCTTGCTATAAGAGAAGATCTACCCCTAGAACGTCTAGCAAGACTATACATTAATGAAGTTGTGAGACTTCATGGAGTACCCCTATCGATTGTTTCTGATCATGATCCCCGTTTTACTTCAAGATTTTGGAAAAGTCTTCAGAAATCCCTGGATACTGAACTTCATTTGAGCACTGCTTACCACCCTCAGACAGACGGACAATCAGAACGGACTATTCAGACCTTAGAAGACATGTTGAGATATTGCTCACTTGATTTTCAGGGTATGTGGGATCAATATTTACCACTAGTAGAATTTTCCTATAACAATAGCTTCCATTCGAGTATTCAGATGGCACCATATGAAGCGTTATATGGAAAGAGATGTCGTACACCAACCTGTTGGGATGACGGTGGTGAAAGAAAACTTGTAGGCCCAGAACTGGTGGAGGAAACGGTGGAAAAGGTGAAGGTAATCCAAAATCACATTAAAGCAGCTCAAAGTAGGCAGAAGAGCTATGCCGATAATCGAATGAAGGATTTGGAATTTCAAGTCGGTGATCATGTTTTCCTGAAGGTATCTCCATGGAAGGGAGTCATACGTTTTGGTAAGAAAGGTAAATTGAGTCCCAGGTACATCGGACCTTTCGAAATTCTAGAACGAATTGGGGCTGTAGCTTACCGATTGGCAATGCCGCCATGTCTCTCCAAAGTTCACGATGTGTTCCACGTATCTCTGTTGAGGAAATACATGCCTGACCCAATGCATGTACTCACCTATGAAGATTTAGAACTGGAACCCGATCTGTCTTATTGCGAAGAGCCCATCAAGATTCTTGATACGAGAGAACAAGTGCTGAGAAACCGGACGACGCGTCTGGTAAAAGTTTTGTGGAGGAATCATAAGATGGAAGAGGCAACGTGGGAACCCGAGGAACTTATGATGAAGAACCACCCGAGTCTTTTTTTGCAGTAATACCCTAGAAATTGCGAGGACGCAATTATTTGAAGGAGGGGAGAATGTAACACCCCAAGCTTCTACGGTACGTTTCCCTTTGAATAATGTGATAGCTTGGGTTATACGCAACCTCGAGTTCTAACACACACCACAACTAATTAAACTAGCCGTTGTGAATAGTAATACCTAATTTTTGAAATTATATATATTTTATATTTGAAAATGGACTTCATTTTTGGACTCGGAATATCGAATTTAGCCTAAGGTGAAATTTTGGTACTTTTCGGATAACTTTCATATTTTGATGAATAGTGAAAATTACTAAATTTTAATTAAAAACAACTTTTTTAATCAAAATAATTAATAGTGATAAATTATGAATTTTAGTAGTTTTAAAGTATATTTAGAATATATTTTTACCATTTAATATAATGTTGGTCATTGGACATAATTTTACAATTAAACCGAACATAAACAAGTGTCAATCTTTTGATAGTTATTATTTCTTAAAAACACGCTTTTTGTTTTGACAGCGGGAATTAATTTTAAATTAATTTCTGCCACTTCTGTGTTTTGAATTTAGGAAAATGGATTCCATATTTGGAATCAGGATGTTCAAATTGTGTAAATAGGTAACTTTTATTTTTAGACATTTTGAATAATTACTGCGGTAAATATTTTATTTACCATGGTTAAGGGTAAATCCGGTAAATAAGGGTTAAAAAAATAATATTATAATAATACTAAATTACCCTAAAAACGTGTCTTAACCCTATTGGTTGATAGATGGTCGACCATGGGCATCTTTGTGTCAATTTTGGGACCCCATGGATCCACTTGTAAGTGATAATGACACTTTATTTTAATTTAGTTAAAATGAATACAAAAATGACACAAGCATATATCTTTTAGAACAACAATTTTTACATAGGGTTATATATGTTGGATTTTAGATTATAAATATTAATTAGAAAGCTAAAAAGATTTCCTACATAATGATATTTTATTTATAATTTTTAGACATTAAATAATTTATTTTATTTATGACACAATGATGATGCAGTAATTACTATAATAGTGAAAAATTAAAATAATTGATATTATAAATACCCAAATAAATATAATATGAAACTTTTAATGAATTAAACTAATTTTCTAGGCTAATATGATATATTAGGATTAATTTAATGAACTTTGTTCGAAGTAATCAATCTGTTATGAGTTTCACAAAAATCAACTATTGAATAGTGTCAAAATTGACATAAAAGAGTTCTTAAAACAAATATTATATTATTAATTGATATTAAATTCCTAAAAATCTAAGGTTCGGCCAAGAGACTTATATTATGATAGGTTAATCATTAATGGACCACTTGGGGGTCTCTTGGATGTATATAGTAAGTTTATTAACCATATTATATAAAAATACAAAGAGACATTGTAAAAGTGAAACTAATTAACATAGAGTTAATACTTAAAGATAAGGTTAATATAAGTACCCAAACCTGTCTAAATTCTATTGGTTGAGAGGTTTTCGACCTATCCCCACCTTAAACTTTGAATAATAAGCTTTGGAGCCATTAGAAACCGAATATGAATTTATTATAAATTAATATTTCTAGCTTTTCCAAAGGTGCCCCTCACCCCTCTTATAAAAAGGGCACTCCTCCTTCTCATTTCTTCACACCTTCAAAGCCTTTTGGTTCGGCCAAACTCTGCCCAAATACTCTCCCAACATCCCTCAGTACAACCTAGAGGCCTTAGTTTGATCAGAAAGCCAACCTAAGGAGCCCTTTTGATCAAATCAAAAGGAAGAACCCGAAGAAGAGGTAATGATTTCACCACCCTTTTCTAAGTTCATTTCTTCTTCCACTTCTTCTTCCTTTGTTCTTACCATTCTAAAATACTAACTCCAGTATCTCACATATACTGTGATGTTATTATAAGTATGGTACAACCATATTCAGTATTCTATCCACCCTTTGAATAACATGTCACCATACGTGCGTACGTACGGCTTACCGTCTCCACGTCGTGGTGTAATTGTTATTCAATATAATATTATTTGGATGGGTATAATAATGATGTGTAACTCATGTAAATAATAAATATAACATGTTAATGATTCTGTATATATGATATACCATTCATTTATATATTATTTTAATATCAAAATAATGATATTGTCGCTCGTGCGTACGTACGGACTACCGTCTCCACGAACGCGATGAGATTCATTCTCCATCGTATCCATTCAAGTATAATTATCATTTTATGATTTAAAAATGATGTTTAAGGACTTGATATCATTCTGGATATGAATAAGATACAACAATCATGGCTTATGTAACAAAACATATAAAAGAAAATGAGTAAGTTAACACCCGAAACGATGATAATTCTAAGATATTATTAATAAATCAATGTTAAAAGATCATATATGATATCATATTAATATATATGATTCTTGTATAATTTAATAACAATTATTTCACCATTATACAGGAGGTTAACCTACCCCAACCAAGGAAAAGTACAAGGTAAGGGTTATTTCACAATCTCTTCATTATCCGAGGTTGTTTATATGTAATAATCTACTGGGATCTCTTTATCATCCACATCCATGTTTCTTAAAAATGTATTTCAAAACATTTTTACTATTTACAAGAATATGGGTTAAAGTCATTTATACCTTTTTTTGAATTTTTATAAGAGGTTTATAAAGGAATCTTTCCGTCGTTTTCAAAACAAGGTCCTTTTTAACCTTTTCGACAGAATTGAGGTAAGAATGTTTTTTTTAACTTATACGGCGGGTGCGGTTATTTTACGCCGTTATAAAATCTTCAAAGCTTTCCTTACAAGCTTATAAGAAAATGTTTTATTTTATATGGATCTTAAATGATTTCAAAATAAAAGGAGATATTTCTTTAAAAAGAATTTTGATTTCATCTATGTCAACATCCTTTGATGGATTTTATGATTATTTGAAGTTGATTTATTATGATACAAAACTTCTATATTGTATTGAAGGTTTTGTGATATGTTTGACTGTGGATGTGCTATTTTTATACCATTCATAGTTTATTGTGAAAGTATTGACATTTCGTATGCTAGTTTTAATACGAATGTTTATGTTATGTTTAAACCTTTTCATATGGGAATGAATTGGACTTAATAAGTGACGGGTGGAGCCCGCTATAGCTCCTCGATGCATCGGTAGGTCTCATGAGACAAACTAGTGTCTTGGCACAAGGACTTGACAAAATCTTATTTGTAGTCTTGGCACGAGGCCTTGGCTATGTGGTTATGATAGTCTGGCATTATGCATTCCAACATTATGAAAGTGGTTATTGATTTTTGCATGTGATTATTCATTTAGTAGAATATCCATGTGAATAAGTAAATGGCATTATTTCATTTTATTTATGCCATACCATGTTGAAAGTTCGTATTTAAAAGGCTTTTGTTTTAGTTATACATTGCCTTAAATGTTTATTCTTATTTATGAAAGTTTCCACTTTATTGTTATCCTTACAGGGCATTTGAGCTCACCCCTTTTTTTTATGTTTTATTTTTCCCAGGATGTGAAGAAGTAAGTTATGAATGACCTGCAGGGATTTTATGAGGGGTTAATAGTGTGGATTGTGGAAACATTATGTTGTTGTATTAGTTTTTCATTTTATGATGTAATGTAAAAGTTATGAATATATCTAGTGTTTCCAAGGCTACTAAACCAATCGGTCTTTCGAGATTTGATCTTTCTTGTGATCATGCCAATGTTACGAAGTAATGCACCGACTCTGGGCAGCTGGGGTCGGGGCGTTACAGAAATACTATTCAACTATAACAACAAACATCAGTAACAACAATTAAACCCTTATTACAAGTGGTCTCCCGGGTACATGGATCTACTAATCACAAGCACGAGCTCATAACCATGGACCAAATCATTATAGTCTCATCTCTATCTTTCCTAAAAAAATTTAAAAATTAAAATGAAAAAAAGGAATATCTGATACCACTTTGTAATGTCCCGACAGGGTGCCACACAATTATGTCCGAAACTAGTCAGCCACATGACCTCATGAATGCCACACCATATTCCAGAGGAAGCTGACAAGAAGCTATAGTCTAATATCAGTTAATGGGAGACTATACTCACTTTTATCAGAGTAACACAACATGGGAAATTATTAACAATACATTAACACCATATAATGATGAACTGTACCAGTATATCACGATAAAAAAACAGGAAATACAATATCAAAACTATATAAGAAAATATTATATTCCAACATAAGGGTCATGTTTCTAAAAAGAATCCCAAAATACTGACACTTAAGACCCCCCTGGCAGGTCCGGAACCAATTATGATTCCCTCATCCAAGGCACATCCCAACTCAGGAATTTATCTTTGGACTATTTTCATTACCTTTTCATGAATGTAATTGAATATTAGGGTACATATTTGGAATCCCATGTGGATTGTGAGTACTATTTAGTATGCCATAACTAATAGTTCCTAAAATAAATCTAGTTAAAATCATGAGTATTAGGTTTTATAATAAAAATAATTAAAATGAATATGTTAATAGTTATGAAATTATAAATTAAGCATTATTTAACAACATAACTAATAGGTTCTGATGGACACCAATCCCTTAATCCATAATGACTCTATAAACAAATCTAGATGTATTCTTATGTGACATTGTATCTCAAAATTATCGCAGGACCATTATTTATTTCATACTCATATTCCCATGTCGCGATTCCCACATTAAATAATTGAAAAACCATTTTATTATTAATTAATTGACAAATAAAAAAAATGTTTTCCATCATACCATAATCATTATAATTACCATGTAACTATTCATTAATTAAAAACTAAATAACTATGTTACAATACTACATAAATTATAATTACATTGACACCATCCTTGAAATCACCACATAATGACCATATTACCATTCGTCAGACTATTAAGTCAACAATTAATTATCCACATCAACTCCATTAGTAGTTCCTAAATTATAAAAATAGAATAATTCCATTTGTTATATCAACAATTAAATAATCACATAAACCAGATAAATTAAATCAACAACTAATTATGTACATAAATCCCATTAATTAATTCATGGATTTATTAATTAAAACCTAAAACTCAAAATACCAAAATTGATTCCACAATTAATATTTTCATCTATAATTCCCAATATCTAATAATAATTTTTTTAATTAATTATCTCAAATCAGTAATATCTATATCTCATAAAAAAATTCTACAATTAATTATATAGTGGTGTCCTTTTGATGCATTCTATAGGCACATATTTAAAGAACGGAATTTTTTGGGTAGGGTGAAGATGGTTCTTATGGATAATAGGCATATGATGGTTCCTTTCGGCATAGTGGTTGATCTCATGAAGGCTTAGCCATTTTCAGCTCATAACTTCAACAGATTCTGATTTCCCATATTTTGGTGGTCCTTCAATTTTCATATGAAGCGTGATCATCCATATATGGTGACTTGGGTACGCTTTCTCAATATCCCCCCCCCCCCCCCATTTCAAAACGCTTATGCTACGCATATGCTATGGAATCTAATTCGTAGATACATGTGCTTGGTTAGTCGCATGGAGGCACTTTGTCACCATGTCTTTCCACATGTCTATGTGGAAATGGATGTGTCCAAATATTCGTCTGAGTATGTGTGGATAGTGGTTACTGAGGAGTATTGTTGCAATCAACAAGTGGTAAATGAATCCTGAATAGAATTATGACCTTGATGTAAGCGCCTAGGATAGTCTCTAGTCAACTGTCGTAGGGGGTCTCCGTTGACTGTAGTGAAGTGGGGTTATGGTGGTGAAAATTATTCTAGGGAATGTTTTGAGGTAGAGATGATGGGGCATCAGCATACTAATTGGTCACCTATAAAAAAGGCATTGGTGCCTTAGTACATCCCATCATTTTCTCATGTTTTTTTTCAGGTTGAGGCAGGACCTAGCAGGGCCATCCTCATACAATGCACTACTTCATTTTGACAGTGTGAGGATGGGATGAATGATACATCAGGATGCAAATCATGTGGAAAACTAGATAAATTTCAGTGAAAATATGATTGTGTAGATGGTGGGTCTCTTGAGAAACAAATTTGGAGGACCTTCTGTTGCAACATGAGTAGGGGTTATTGAGGGAATAGAGTCTCCTAGGATTCCTTCTTATGCCGAAGTTGACTATTTTGATAAGGGACTGGATGCAGTGGACCAAAAGAGGCATAACATACAGATGCTGGAAATACTAGGTGAATTATGTAAGTGGGACACTGGTGGGGGAAGATAAAATCAATGTTTGACCATTTCCTCAATTAAAATCAGAAATCGTTTTGACAGTATGGGATCTAACACTATTAATTTTTTGTCAACAGGGGCATACTGTCCCTCAAGAGCGGAGTCTAGGGGTGGGGACAGTGGTGTCCCACCCATAGAGGGTAGTTCAAAAGGAGGGTCAAATAGAGAGATTGAATGACCTAGAATGAATAAGGGATAAATAACTAGGAATCATGTATCATAATTGTGCAGAATAAGATCAATTCCAAAGGGCAAAAGGACTAATCATACCTTTCAAGTCTTATGTAGAAATGGTCAATTAAAAAAGGCATCATCAAGGTATTGGAGGGTGATTCATCATAAAAGGAACAAAGAAGGTTCGCTTGAACACAGAGAGTGGATGTGGATTGATGTAAGGTCTTATGAATAAGGATCCCAGTTTGGAGAAGAATACTGATATGGTTGAAGAAAGGTCTCAGACTTAGGAAGACATGGTGTCTTTGGATGCCCCTATAACTACTCATCATGGGATATCAGGTTAGGAGGATGATGCTGGTGCAGGAGTCGTTTTAACAGATTTCTTAGTGTGGGATGTTCATGCATAGATGACATAAAATAAATGGGACTTTCTAATGAAATCTAAGGAGGACATTTTATAGAATGTATTCATATTTAATGTTTCTAAAATGGATGCAGTAAATATGAATAGGAACCGATTCTAGTGACCACTAACAGGGAGTAGGGTGACTGGATCATCAATCAATATTTAATTATTTATAGAGGCTTCAATGATTAGAATATAACAATGGAATATTTATTGAAGATGTGGGAGAAACTATCTTACCTATTTGAATATATTATAAGAGATGATCTCGAAAAAAAGGTAAATGAACATTCCTAGAAATTATATAGGGAAGATGAATCTAATATGTGGGACTTGGTCTTTAATTATTATGCCACTTTCTATAATTTTGATGCTCTTGATTGAACTTGTTTGTTTCAAACTTTTTTTTATAAAAGTGTAACTAATAAAAATGATAAATTTGGATTGAATGGGAAATAAACAGGATGGAATCCACTTTCTATGAGGGGTATAGATCATCGATTTAAGTATCAAATCATATGGGTCAAATATATGGATGGATGATAATTCAACTAGGAGGCTCCAAAATAATGAAATACTTTATAAGGTATAATGGGGAAAATTTTGGATTAGTTATGATTTTTGGGTAATTAAAATACTAATTTTGGGATGAACTTAAATCTCACGCAAGGGTTGCAGGTTAGAGGTGTATAGTTTTCCATAACAATGAACTGAAATCATGCTCATATTTTATAGTTTATTAGGGTTACTCCTAAAATTGTGAACTATTAGAGAACCCCTACACCACTAATTAAAATAATAATTATTCAGTGTCACACTGTTTTCTAGAATTGGTTGAAGGGTTTTCCTAAACCATCAGATATCTATGTACAAACAACTTGTTACATTTTTCCCAAAAAATCCACCCAAACAGAAACAAAAAATTCAATAGAAAATTTCTCATCAAAAAACAAAAGTGAAATTAAAAATAATCATGAGACAACTCCATAAAATATTAGGTTCATACATGATCAACCCTTTATGTGGGTATATCAGAATCTGGTGAAATTCATCGATCTAATTGGAAATATGATCAAATCTCCTATATTTTGTTTCCCACATTAATGTTTGATGTTTCAGTTCTATAATATTTAATTGTATCAATGGTTTTTATTATTTATGGATTTATTAGTAGGTGTTGATATCATATGTATAATGTATATTATATAACATTACTATGGATTACATAAGAATGAAAATTTATGAGTGATATTATCTTTAATATTATATCAACATTAACATTAAAAAGTGGATTTTTATTTCTACAAATATCATAATATGATATAATATATCTTTTAATAGTAGAATTTCGATTTAAATTATTAATGGGTAATTATGTAATTAACCATATATCATTTTTTTATTTGATATACTTTAGTAAAGTAAAATAATATCATTGATGAACTAAAAAACACGTTTTTTATTTGGGAAATAATGAATTTATTATAGTGATATATATTTTAATAACTCATCTCAATATTGATATGAATGTAAAAAATTAATATATTTTCTAATATAACCCTACCAATTATTTCTATCTATTTATGAATCTTATAAATATAATCGAGTGGTTATGTTGTTGGTTCATATTGACATTAAAAGAGTGAATCATACATTGTTGACATATGAATTTTAGAATCATTTTTTTAGGTAATATACTTATCGTACATATAATTCAATAGGTTTATTTTATTTTATAATTCATTTCTCACCACTGGATATATATAATATTATTTCATCATTGAATCAGTTTATAAGGAATGATATTTATCATCCTTCCTTTATTTGTAATGTGGTCAGGTTTTAATGATAATGAAATTTTATAAATATTAAATGATTGAGAAGAAATATAACATAAATATCACATTCATGAATTATTTAAAAATATTATAATTAATTTAAAATATAAAAATTAATAAATAGTCAATCATTAATAAATATATATATTTTCATGTTATATATTTTTTTATTAGATAAATTCATATACATGCTTATAAAAAAATTCATATATTATAATATAAATTAATTGATGCAATTTAATTGTTAAAAGATTGAAAAAATTTGAGATATTTTATTAAAATAAAATTATATTAAAAACTGAATTTCTATAGAAGAATTTCGATATGTGTATAATATTTTTATATTAATAATTTAATGGTACTTCAATAAATGTGTGATTCAAATGTAATAAATTCATAACATATATATTTAACAATGTAATAGATATATAATTATTGACACATTGAATGGAATAATAATAAGTAATATTTATTGTTATAATATCCTATTGAAATGGTTGTTTTTATGTAATGACCCAATGTTTATTAATGTAATTCCATTTATATTATTATTTTTTATTGTATAACCACATAAAATTACATATTGAACATAATAAAAAAAATTATTAATGAATATTGAGTGAAATAAAATTAGTTTTCATAAAATTTACTTATAAAACAATATTTTGATGTTTTGTGATTATAAAATAATTTTATGAGAACTGAATTAGTTATTTCGATGTCCTTGAAATGTAGATTGTATTTTAAATTTTGTACTTTCAACTAAATATTGATTTTAATTAAAATTAAAATTCTAATTTTTATAAATTTAGTTTCATAAAATAGATTTCATTTTTTATGTCTATATTTTGGAAAGTGATTAAGGATAACTTTTGAGCTTTTTTTGAAATACATGAATTTTTTGTGAATAGTATAACATGCTAATTTACAGAATCTATACATTATAAGTAAAATAAAACATTCAATGAGTCATGGATAATTTAAGGATGTTTGGATTGAAATAAAAAGATCAAATTTCTATATTTTTCCTCATGAATTAGAACTATTTCTTATCTTGAGAAATATAACAGACTAATGAATTATATACTGATAAAACACTCCCCTCCACCACTATATAAACCACCCCACACCAACTCTTATTATCGAATCACACAAGAATGTTCCTTGTAAAAGTTTAACTAAAATATATTCCCAATATAATTCCCTAAAATGAAAGGATATTGGAATCATGAAAATAATAAAATGACTACCCTATTGAGGGTCTAAAAGTTTATAAATTCAAAAGGGAAATTTCACATTTTGTTTCATTCATTTTAATTTCAAGATATTTAATTTTCATTACTATCCTAACAAATCCTCATAAAAAAGGTATGAAAACTCCCATAACATACATGTACAATAATAATTTTATTCTAATGGAATTATTCATCATCATCCCTCATTACTCCTATTTTTATATTAGAAATTAAAACACCATACGAGATGTGTCAATTTATCATATTCAAGGAAAACATGTTTTAAATACCTTTTACCATATTCAAATCAGGTCTTGAAACCATTTTTTTTATTGAACCAGATTATTATATTTTTTGGATTTTATATTTAATGTTCTGTAATAATGTTTTAAAAATTTTATTAATTTATAAAACAAAACTATTTTGTTGTGATTGAAAAATTGGAAAATTAATCCAACATATTATCATTACAGTTTTATCTACTAATTTATCATTACCAAAATAACCAAATGACATATATGATGACTTAAACATGTTTATTACCATAAATAAATCATGAATTCAATTCTGGAATTCAATTCTCGTTTTATATGAAATTCCATACTATTATATAATCGAGTCGATCATGAAAACGATGAAAATGAGCACACCAAAATGATCAAATTGAGCACTATAATTGATCCAAAAATAAATAAATAAATTCAATAATAATATAAAACATTAATTAAATGAGTAAATTTTTTTTGTATTATTAATTAATTAATATAATTTTATTGTCTAGGATGTTAAGATCACATGAAGAACACATTCCGACATATGGTATGGTATTTACGCAAACCTCAATTGTTCTTTCGAATTATTTTTACTATATTTTTACCTAAATGGAAATCTATATTACATTAAATAAAATAAAATAAATTCTATTTTTATGTTCAAAAATCATGTTTTATGATCCGTTCATTTATCTATTTGGGGGATATACTTCTTGTTCTGTGATTTATTTCTCCATTTTTCGTGATATGCAAGCCCAATTTAATATAATTTCATCATTTATACCCAATTTTAAGTTCACAAAATCATAAATTTTATACCACCCTTTTTTTGAATATCAATTTTTTATTAGTAAAACCTTATAGGATCACCTATGGTTTTATATATAATATTATACACTTTTCAATTTTAAATTCTCATAAAATTTTTCTCAAAAAAACACTAAAATATATTTATTCTAATGTCACTAGAAAACTATTTTTTAAATTTTATAATTTATATTTGAAATCACTTCCCTTTTTATATACATATTTTCCGTAATAATTTTCCATGTATTATTTAATTTCATTCATTTTCACTTGTATGATACACACAATTATGACATTATTATGATAATTATTCATTTCTATGGGTACCATTATGATTATGTATGATTGATTATAAATGACTCTTTATTTCGAAATCATATAAACAATAATGATATGATGGGTGCACCCAGATATAGACCCAATGCATTTGGTAATATTAAGTATTAAGAGACATTATGTGCAATGTTCTATGTGGTTAGCCTTTCCTCATTCTCCATGGAAAATGGTCTTTGTGGTTTTCCTGGACTTGTCCTTATCTATGTGAAAAAATCCTTGATTAATGATATTGTAATGTTTTATGTTTATTCCACAATAACATTATTCCATGATTATATATTCCTTTTTTGGATGTAATGATTATTTATGTTTAATCATATTGAATTACTCTTTATGTCCTTATGTTATACCTTCTAACAAATGTGTTTAGCTTTATTATATTTTTTATCCCCATTAAAGGGTTTTTATATAATACAATTTTTCAGGTTTTCCCTATGTTATCTTATACATATGTATTATATGAATGGAATTTAGGCGCTCATTATAAAGATTAAATAAATTAATTCTTTATTTAACCCCATGTTCTCGGTTTTATGTACCTAGTATTCCAAGACATTGGAATCTACAATTTTAGTCTTTTAATTTATTGATTAAATAGGTTTAATTTCCTTTAATAATATTTTTAAAATGTGAGGCTCTCTATAGCTGGTATCTTATGATGGTCTAGTTATTTTTAGATATTAGTAGTATAGAACAGTAGTCAGAACTACAAGGATATGTCTAAGATTGTAAAACCATAAAGTTTTCTATAAATGAATATAAAATAATGAAAATTTATTTTATGCAGATATTTATAACTATCCTATTAACATACTTTTTCCACTTATATGTTTTGAATTTCACAAAATGGCCATCTACAATTGTGATCTTTCATTTATTTTGAGTTTGAATAAACCAAATTGTTTTTTTGTAAATAATTACACACCCTTATGAATACTAATATGAACATTATAAATAGTAAATCTTATTTTTATTTTATTTTCTTATGGTTATAATATAATGAATTTTCAATTAATTTTTCATGGTGTTAAAAATATTTATTGATTTAAAACTGTTAATTTTTAATAAATTATTAAATTATATAACAAATAAATTTGAAAAATTTAGAAAATAATTTTCAGAAAATATATATCATTTGTGACTTATACAAATCATAAAATGGTAATGGTGAATTTTTAATATTATTCTGAAATAGTGGAATTTTCGGTGAATAGAAGAAGTACAATTTGAATTTCAATGTGTTTAATGACATCATTAATGTTGTAATAATTTTGTTACACTTATGGACGAAATGCGTAACTTGAAAAATTATATTAGGTGTCCCAAGTGGCTAATACCCTTGGAAAATTCCATGGGAAATCCCAAGGTTTTCCTAACACCACTAATGAGGTGTCCCATGGAATCTTATAAAATATTCCCTCTATTTTTTTAATAATACCAACTCATTACTTCATTCCATTCATTCCAAATTTCTCCTAAAAGGTGGTCTAGTGTACTTACTTCCCTTTTAGTCCTCCCAAGGTGACCTTAATCCCCCAAGGACTCAATGTTCATGTTATAGGTGTTAATCTACAGGGTAAGGGAATCCACCACTCTTACCTTTTTGAAGCATTCATTGTAGGTTATTATTTTTTATTTCCATGAGATTATTTTGAGATAAGTGATTAAATATCACCCTTACATCCAATATTATGTAAGAATTATTATATGACCATTTTCCTTATAAAAAGCATTAATTAAATTTCATGTGATGTCGTTAGGCTGCCAAATTTTTGCAAGATATTTCTCATATTTTCATTTATGTCATGATTCCAATTATTTCTTTTTCATTCATCATCTCCCCTTATCCAAGAGTCTTGAATGATATTGTATCTTTAATATTATTCATTTCATCATTTTTATGGAATACCCACCATTATATTCCATATCCTCTACCAATTATTCAATAAATTATAACACAGTCCTGATGTGTAAATTTACCCGACATCTAGGAGATTGTGATTTCAATTTTTTTACATCCTTAAAGATTGGTGATGAATACATTTTTATGTATAAATAAGAATATTATTTATGTATTATGACTTAAATATTGTTCTATAATAATTTTTTTCAATGTTATTAATTTATTAAACTAAATGAGCTTTTTACAAATGAAGAATCACCAAAATGACTTAAATAGAAATCAATAATTCTTTAACATTTGAATCATCCTCATGTTATAATTCAAAATGGTAAAAGGTAAATTTTATTGTTCTTGAAAACGGTACATACAACTCCATTTTAATTTTGTATTAATACTTTTAATTGACAAGAATTTTCATCATGAACTAATCATGGAAAACATGTAAGGAACACACCTAAAACAATGAATGGAAGAAAATACTAACAATTAATGGGTGAAATGATGTAATGAAATGATCATAAAAGATGTTATAATGATTAATATGTTTTTATAATATATTAATAACAATATTTTAACCATTATACATGTTGTTTATACATGTTTGAAGATAGAGAAACATGAGGTAAGGGAATTATTAACTTGATTTCCATTCATTTGGTTAACCTTTTACATCATTATTTATTTTGTAAAAAAATTAATGTGTGGTAAAATTTGAACATAAAAAGATGAATAATGTCAATTTATAGTTTATAAACATATTCCATCCACTCTAATAATTTTCACTTGATATATATGATATTTTGAAAGGGATTTTCTTTTAAATTCCTATTTTAAAATTGTGTTTTACTAAATTAAAGAGAAAAGTTTATATTCAATTATTAATGTTTTATGATTGTGTTATATTTCATAGGGATTCATTATGACTAATGTGGGGAACTATATTTCCATCCAATTCATTTTTTATATATATGTTGTTGGTAGGCAATGTGGTTACACCTAGTGTAACGTTGATGGTCACACAAATTGTTATATAGCAATGAGGGTTACAATTTTAATATAGCTAGTAGGGTTATAGTGTTATGTATATAATTCCCCAATATACCTATATGGTTCTATTGATTTTTTTGTGGATAACTTATGAAAATCTCTTGATTCACAATGTATGTATATATGTGTGATAGATATGTTTTTTGAAAATGATTTCATATGTTATAAGTATTTGTGAACTAATGTGTTATTTCCTTATTTTTATAACCCTTAAATATCATTTTGTGCACATCCTAATTTTTGTAAATATTTTCATACGATATAAGGATGTATAATACTAATCACGGATCCATGATAAATTTTAAAAAATAATTCAACGAAATAATATTTTATTTGAAATGTTATATATTTTGGATGAAATGAATATTGTTTTTTATGGTATCCAATCGGTATTAATGTGGAATTTTATTAATGTAATATTTCCCAATTCAGTAAATATATAAACATTAAATGATCATTAATGTGAAAAGAAGTGATTTCAGGACTAAATAAATGATTAAGTAATGTGATACAGTCGGTTCCTTATAGTTGGTATTAGGTAATGTGTTATATGACCTTAGGGGTTAGTGTGATGTTAATAGAATAAAATAAATGAATTTTTTACATTGTAATTATTTTTTATGATATATAATTTAATGATTATTATTTTTATTCAATTATCTTATGGGTTTTCAGAATGGTTGTTCGTAGATGAAACATGGATGCTAAAGAAGAGAGGCACCGACAGAACGATATCCATCCAAATCTTTATCCAAGAATAGTAGGGATTGTAACCTAGAAGTTTTTGAGAGTAATGGCTCAGCTAAATTAGGAAATAAATTGTGGTGGAATCCATGCATTTAAAAAAACAAAAGTACCACAATAGAACATTACGATAGTTGAATATTTTTGGAGACAAAACCCTGTTGCTTTCAATAGATCTTATGACCCGGTAGCTGTATAAGGATAGATTAAATACCTTGAAAATGTATTCTATGTTATGTGATATTAAGATAATAAAAAGTTAAGTGTTTCCGTTTATCATTTTAAAGGATAATATGATCATTGGTGATCAATGGTACATAATATCAGGGATATAGGTGATATTAATTATTTAGAATATGATGAATTTAAAAGTCTTTCCCTTAAAAATATTTTCCTATGGTGGTGCGACATAGGATGGAAAACAACTTCATGAATTGATGAAAAGGAGGAAGAATTAGTGGTTTTGTACGAATTGATCTTCACTGAACAGGTAAGGTAATCTCAAAATATATTTCTTGGATCACGATAGAAAAATCAACCACTTTTACTCAGGATTAAAGACAAGTTATCGAAAGGAATTGGTCTCCCATGAATTTAGAAGATATGAGAAAATTTTCCAATTTGAATAGACGATAGATATGGAGTTTTATGATGATCATATGAATTTTGAAAACAAATAGAATAAGAGGTCCATATAGAATGTGATGGTCAATAATCAACCAATGAAATCTGATTGTAAGAAAATCCATTTTCTAATTTGTGAAAATTGTGACAATAATCACCCTGGGGAATGCCTTACCAAAACTAGGAAGTATTTTTTATGTGATATGTTGGGAAATAAAGCCCGAGATTGTAATGAAAATGATCCAAAGAGAAATCCTGATAAGCCAAATGTTATGTTCTTTAAATGCAGAAAGATTGGTCATTAAGAAAATGCATTCCCAAAGAGTGATCTGAATGATTTAATGAATCAAGAATATAAGTAGAAAGTTCTAGTGATATTCTATTCAACTACGTCCAAAGTCCCTAGTGCATCTAATGATTTTGTATCAGGTTATGTGTCTATTTACATAGATTTGTTTTAAAAAAAATCAATTCAGGATCTAAAAATTCCTTAATTCTTGAGGAATGTTTTTGTAAATTGGATATTTCACTTCAACAACTGAGACCAGAACATATTTTATAAATACCCGGGGAAATTTTTATAGAAAATATGAATCATAAGAATCATTATATTATTGATTTTGGAATTAATTCAACTAAAATAATTGAAACTTATAATATTTTGATCTCTTTCTAAGAATATATTGGCATTTTGATTATCATGAAAATATTGGCTGTAGAGATAATGAAGTTGTTTTTCACAATGAGTTTTTTGATTGTGTACACGAATGATCCCATACCATTAATAACATATCAGTATGATGATAAATAGTTGAAAGAGTGAAATTAATTATATATTTCACATATTGTTGAAAATAAGGGAACAATTCAGATTAATGGTGTTCCTTTGGTAAATGAACACGTTTACATTTTTTTGAAGAGTTACATTTCATCATACTTATTCGGAATGTCAAATTTCCAATTAACATTGTTCTTGATTATAAGACAATTTCAAAATACCCCATATTGAATGGATCAAATATATCTTATTGAATTGAAAAATTATATGTAGTATTTTCCAGATAAAGGCTTCATTCTTCCTAGCACTTCCTCATGGATTACTATTGTTGTGTTCGTTAAAAAGAAATATGGTTCCATTGGAATTTTCATTGATTATAGGGCCATGAATAAAATAAATAATAGAAAAGATTATCCATTGAATCATATCTATTACATTTTTTATTAGCTCTATGGAGCACAATACTTTTATAAGATTGACTATAGATCCGGATACCCTCAGTTGAAGGTAAAGGAGAATGTGTCACAGACCGAATTTGGTTTCAATAAAATCTGACAACATACCCACCCCATGATAAGGCCCAAAGAGTGTTCTGGATCCCTGTGATCTTTTATAAGTATCTAGGTCTCATAAACTGAAAATTGGGAATGATTTACCTGATTTTACATTCTTAAAACAACAAACAAAACCAAAAAAATTGAATCCGAATTCTTAAACACAATCATGTTTTACAAAATTTCAGAACTGAACTCAAAATTTAAAATAAATCCAAATGACCATTATAAATGTACAAAACAAAAATTGACATCCCATAACCACCACATGGAAAGAGGCACTACCCTTAAGCCATCCCTATAATACTACACTATGAATAAACGCTAAAATCCCGAACCGGTAGCAGTAAAAGTTTTACCCAAACATACAACAAAATAGGAGAAATCTACTTACAAACCAAGGTGTAAGTGGGGTGTATATCAGATCCTATTAGGATACCACTTATAGAGGATTCAATGTGATAAACAATCAAAGATGAAAAACATTCATGTTTTGTTAAACCAGAAATGCTGGTGACAATTTCTAAAATATGCAACCTTAAATAAAAAAACATTTTCCCTGTGAAAAAATTTAAACAATAATAAATTTCCAAATAGTTTTCAAAGGTACTGAATTTTCATCCAACTATACCGTATTCCAATGGTAAGTGTAAAGGATATAATGATCACAAACAATTGGAAATAACCCCTATACACTAGCTCACTGGGGGTCCCAGGTGCCACGTATCATGGGGAAAGTAACCATGACATATATATATATGTTCTAATGCATGATCTGCTAGTGGGAAACATACCCATATCTTAGTGTCCCCCCATAATCATCATCATCATAATTGAGATAGTGTTTTAATAATCGATCTTAATATGTTAAACTAATGCCAAAACCCACGGGATCACTAGGATACTAGCACACATCCACCCACCATGGTACCCAGGTTTCCCTCTAGTGCTCAAAATATTTCACCAAGCCATCAAATATAATTTGAAAATGAGAATACAACATTCAAAATAAAATATTAACTAACCCCCCCCCCATGTATAACACACATGCCACAAAATCTTTTTTTCATTCAAATGAATTTCTAAATCCAACTCACGGAAAAATAACCCACATAACATTTTTTATATCTTTCAAAATTCAATAAAAATTTCAACAATTTATTAAAATTATTCCCAAGATTCTGAAAATCTAATAACTCCCCACTAACTTACTCCATAATACAATTTTGATAAACAAAATCAATTTTAAACATCACACTCACACAAAACAGTCAACAAACATGTTTGCACCTACATCACAATTTAAAATTTAACCTCAACAAATCACAAAACATTATCAATATTCTTGGTAATAGAAAAGACCAAATTGTCTTTATAGAACACATTCTAGGTGAATAAACACACCAAAGCAGTACCTATACATGCTTTCCCCCCTTTGTTTAACCAAATAAAAAATTTAAAATATTAATAAAACAAACCCAATAGGTATATCCATGGTTTTCATACAAAACTCATTTCAAAACCATCATTCAAGACCATAACCATACCAATATCAATCCAATGAAAAATTTGAATCCATGAAAACATTTATTAAACCACTCTATGTGGTATAAAAATAACTCAAACAATACCCCAAAAGTTACAGGTAAAGAACACATGTTTTCACAAATAACTTTCAAGTGGTAAAACTTGGTTTCACACATTAAACCCATTCAATAACCCCATTCCACAGTCCAAATGACATTAAGGAATTAAAAAACCTGAATTGGAAGCCACTTTCATCACTTATAATTCAATATCATATTTTAAAAAATACACCCAAACATTTCCACAAGAGCCACACATGAAAACAATCCAATTCCAACAATAATGAAACAAAAAAGTTATAAACTTATCAAAATCCATCCAAAATTTTTTTATCACCACACAAAACAGATTAGAAATATACTAAATTAATAATCCATGAAATCAAACTCATCATAAAATGGTAATACATGGAATCAATGATCTTTTGAGTCAAAACCCTTTAATCTTGGTGTGAGACCTCAACTGCTGCTCCATCACATCACAGTGAAGTGAAAACAAACCATAACCAAAACATTTCACTAAAAATAACCAAAATAATTCTCTAGGAATGGGACCTAAATTATGGGTAGTCATGAAATTCTTGAAAGTGTGAGTAAACCTTAATAATAACGAAGGAAAGGAAGATAGAAACACTTACCCAATTAAATAATGATGAAAATGAAGTAAATACACTAGTAGATTAATTCAAAAACATCCATAACTCATAGTGAGGTTCTAATAAATCTGAGAAAGTCATTTAAGAACTGGAATGCGAGAAAAAAAGTAAAAATAGAAGGAGTTATTACAGAATAATTTTACGCCATCAAATCTGAGATATTTGTGATATCGAGAAAATTCACGCCCACGTTATCAATGAAAAGTTACTCTGATGTGGGTGAGGAGAGATTTGTGGCATGACTTGTTTATATGGGGTTGGGTGACAGTTGGAATCACCGAAAAAACAAAAAAAACGAGATATTAAATAATTTACAAAATATTTTAATGCAAAAAATGGGCTTTCGGGCTGGCCCAACACCTTAATAAAAAACTCAAATCCATCAATATTATGGATTCTATGGGTTCCTAATTGATATGGTGGTTTTAATGTAAAATGATATGCCAATTTGGAAGTGGAATGGGTGTTAAATATTTAAAAATGAAGTATATAAAAATGAAACCAAATTTATTTTTAAATATACAAATGGGCTCACGGTTTGATCCAAATTTTGAAAACCAACCATTTCCATCAAAATGAATAGGAAACCCCTAAAACAAAGAAATAATAGAAATTAAATGAAAAAAAATATTTAAAATAAGTCATGGATGTGAATATTCACCCTACCATAAAGCATTATGCCTTCCGAATGCCACAATAAGGCTAAAATAAAAATCCAAACCCAACAGAAAGGCCGAAATAGACTCCTCTACGAAGTTTCACCCGCCCCCAAAAGGCCAAAACACATCAATTTGATCAATCATGGAAAAAATACTCTAACGAACCAAAACATACACTATATCCTAAAATCCTCATTAATATTCAAATTTTATCCCAAACAATTACTCAAAACTGTCTAAACATGATTCTATCAATTTACCCAAATGAACAACAACAATGAACAATGTTACCCTTTCCTTGCTTTAACTAGACCATTAGGAGTTCCATAATCCCAATGTTTACCCAAGGAAGGTGTAGGTAGTTAGATAGCTCCAGAAAACAATACCTACCTCTATGAAAATTCCAAGGACCAATCTGAGATACTAGTATCAGGAGACCCAAATAGGCTCCCCACAATAAGAGACAACTAAAAATTTCCCCGAGATAGAATTGAGACACTAACATGGGGAGGACCAAACAGACTCCCTGTAAAAGGGGTAGAACCCCATTGGAGTTTTACAAAATAAAAATTATGAGGATCATAGTGGGTCTTCCCACCATTATATCCATCAATCTTAACAACCAACATGGGTCGACGTAGATAGACAACAAAATTTAAAAAGTTGGGTCTGTCAGACAGTTACTTTGCACGGTTTGGGAAACCATGCGCTAAACATGGAGATCATTCTATTCTCATGGCTTCCTAGAACACAATAACTACTAATCATGCACAAATTTTCTTCTCAACCATGATGATGCTAGAGATTTAAACTATTCCCATATATCATACTAAGGATTGTACATTGTACATAGTTTTTAATGACCCTGGGATTTCTCTGACTACACGCCAGCTTCTCTCTGAGACCTATTGCTAGAGCTCAAAGAATTAAAGTATTTTAGGCCTTGTATTTAGGCTTTTTAAACCCATAAAATGATCCTTTTCTTCTAGTGATACATATAACCATTCCATTAAACTGTATAAGTTTACCAAGACAACACAAAATACAAAGCAAACATTACCCTAACCCAAAAATTCAATGAAACAAGGTCTTAGTGTAACACAAAAGATTTTATGAGAAATATTTTGTTTTTATGTATAATTTTATATAAAGGAATCTTTCACTACACACAAAAATTTCTTGGCATTCGTTACACACAAGAGCAACCTTCCTCGATAGCTTGTGTTGTATGCAATACCGAGTTTCACTAAACAACGATATGTTACTAAAATATTATATAAACTAGCTGTTATGAATATTAATACCCATTTTTTTAAATTTTATAAATATTATCATTCGAAATGGACTTCATTTTTGGATTCAGAATATCAAAATTATCCTAGGGTATTTTTTTAGTATTTTTCAAAAATCTTTCAAATTTTTATTAATAGTGAAAACACTAGGTTACTATTTAAAAACCGGCATTTATTTAAATAATTATTTATTTTATTTAAATTTATTTTAGTTCAAAATTGATACATAATACCTATATAATTTCAATTTAATTCATTGGAGTCATTTTATAATAATTTTATATATATAAAAATTTTATTGAACTTTTCACTGTCTTTTACCGACCTCCTAAGAGATTTTAAAATTTTACATAAAACATAATTTTACCACTTATGTGAGTGGAATATGAAAAATCATAGAGACACGGTTGATCTAAAGTAGTAAAACTTGGTTCAATAAGATAAAAATAATTTTTAGTGAATAGTGACTTTTTTCTTTTTTTACCACGGTTAAAAGTAAATAGGGTAATTACTGGTAAAAATGATATTATTATTACATAAGATAAATTCAACTATAAATATTCATTATAAATATAAAATGATTTACTACCTAATTTCATTTTATTTATAATTTTTAGACTTTAAAAAATATAATTTATTTTTGACAAAATGATGATGCAGTAATTACCATATTAAAGAACTATTAACATAATTGATGTTATAAATTCCCAAATAAATGTTATTTGAGACTTTTTATGATTTAAAATATTTATTTGGTTAATATGACATATTAGTATTTATTTAATTAACTTTTTTCAAACTAATAATGTTGTTATGATTTTCACAAAAATCAATTACCAAATTGTCTCAAAATTGACATAAAATAGTTTTTTAAAACAAATATTATATTATTAATTGTTATTTTATTCCAAAAAATATAAGTTTAGGAAAAATGACTTAGATAAGGTTATATATATTAAAAATTAACAACTTGGTGTTCGTTTGTCTTGTTATATTATGTTTATTAACAATATAATGTATGAAAACAAGAAGACACGGTAGAAGTTAAAATATTTAACCTAGAGTTAAATCTAAATGATAAGGTTAAAATAGTAACATAAACTTGTCTAAAATATAATGTTTGAGAGTGTTTCTAACCATCCCAACCTTAGCTTTTAAATAAATCAATTTTGAGATATTTAAAACCGAATACGACTTTATAATAAAATAATATTTTATGTTTTTTCTAAGGTGCCCCTCTCCTCCTTTATAAAAGGGCACCTCCTCCCTCTCCACCTCACACCACATTGAGCCTTCAAACTCGTCCAAACCCTGCCAATTTCTCTTCTCCACTTCCCTATAAACATCCTATAGGTCCTGGTCTTCTTCAAATACCATCTTTAGTGCCCAAAGAAGAGGTTAAGAAGAGGCGCTTCAAAGAAGAGGTAATGTCCATTACCGATTCATTCATATTTATTTATTCTTCTACTTCCTCTTATTTAGTTGTTGCATTATGAAGTAATAACATCAGCATCACTCATATATGGCTATGTTATTATAAATATGAAACAAACCTTGTTCACCTTCTATCCATCCTATGAAAAACGAAATTACCGTGTGTGCGTACGTACGGAATACCGTCTCCACGACGTGGTGTAATCTGTTTTCCACCACCATCTTACTTGGATGGGTATAATTGTCTAAAGAATAACTATATATTATTATTTTAAAGTGATATTGATTATGAAATAGTATACATACACTTCAATACAATTCCACGATCATGGGAACAATATCATCGCTCGTGCGTATGTACGGCCTACCTTCTCCATGATGCGATACAACTCGTTCTACATGATCTTCATTGAATAATGATTATAATAATGGATTGAATGAATAAATATGATATATGTTACAATAATAAAATTCGGGAAATTAGGTATCTATAACCTAAAAATAATAATAAGAATTTATTCGACAAAACACGCATAAGAACATAAAGCAATGAACCCCCGAATAACAAGATGCAATAAAATATTACTATTAAGAAGATAAAAATATGACCATGTATGATATAATAAAAATGAATATGATAAGACAATGAGATTATTTAAATCATTATACTAGAGTTTCGGATATGTATGAAACAAATCAGACCTATGGTAAGGGAAAATCTCACAATCTCATTTTTATCCGCGATTTTTTATACTTAAGAATTTACTGGGGCATATGTATCATCTACATCCATGTTTCCTAAATATTTAATATTATTTCCATCCACCTACAATTGTTTAAATAAAATTTTACCCATTGGATAGTTTTTATTAAACAATATGAATGGAATCTTTTGTCGTTTTTAGTACGAGGTACTTTTTGAATTTTCCAGCCAAACATAGAGAAGAATGTTTTTTTAACATATACGGCATGAATGAACATTTTGAAAAAAATTTCTATGAAGTTTCCTTTACAAGTTTTCATGTTTGTTTTTAATCAACTTATTTTAGCTTAAAATTGTATGCCATTTTAAGAAAGCAAAAATATTTTTGAAGTAGAAAGGATATTTTCCTCAAGAATGGAGTTCAAGAGTTTTATCAATATTATTTTCCATATATGATAATATAGGGTCCTATTTATATCCCCATTTTTACATTTATTTGATTATTTTATGATGGAATTATTTTTATTATGACCTTTTATCTTATATGGATTATGTTATTATGGCATGATGTTTACGAATTCGATTTTTATTAGATGGGTTATTCTTTGATGCATGATTTATGATCTTGTGGAACACATAAGAATTGTATCATTATGAGTTTGGTGGGACCTATATATCCCTCAAATGCCTTGGGTGATGATTTATATCTCATGAGATAGACATTTATAGAACGGCAGGTTAATCCGGTTTAGTGAAATACGACTGAAACGAGGAGTGAACTAGGTTCAGAAGTTGACATTGTCCGCTAATATAGTCATGGAAATGAGTCTGGACTACTGAGAAATGATTCTATATGATTATGTGTGTATGCCACAAAGTTTCATGTATTATGTTATGATTATTGGGATTACATTTCACTACTAATATTTATCCCATGTTATGATATTATGACCTCTTTTTCCGGTTAAGATTTTCGAAATGTTATATACTTATGAATATGATATTTCCTTTGTTTACCCTTAATGAGAATTTGAGCTCAACTTTTTTATGTTTTCTTTCCCCAGGTTAGGAAGAAGGTTATTATGTAGGATATTTCAAAAGTGACTCTAGATATGATGAAATAAACAAGAGAGAATATAGATGCTTTATGAACCAGTTTCTTATGTTTTCCAGTTTCTAAAGACACTATACCTATACGGTCCTACACTGGATTTGTTATATGTTGTAATAAGTATGCTTCAATTATGATGTAATAACAATGCATGTAAAGTATTGGTCATTATATTTGGTATCAGAGGAAAGGTATAGTCAACCTTTGGAAACTAGGATTGGAAAGCCTTAGTAAGACCCCTATGGATATGTCTAAGCCTAGAACAAAATGATAGTGTTTTATAAATGGCCATGAATAACCTATGATAAGACCAAAAGCGTGAAATTTTATTCTTGATTATGTGGTTTTACTATTATGATTAGTTTTTCTCACTCTATGCTTATTGGTTTTAGTCAATGGCTAGAACCAGAATGAACCATGATAATTATAAATGCGACGAGCAATGCAATGATTGTCCACCTGAGAAACCAAACAATATGGGAGATGGAATGAAAAATTGTGTATCAATTCTCACACAACTTTCTCAAGCTATGAATCATGCCATACTTCCAAAATAGAAAAGGAAGGAGAAACATTCTGTTGAATCCTTCATGAGGCAGCGTCCACCCTTATTCAGCGGGTCTACTGATCCATTAGTTGCTGAAAAATGGATTAGCACTACTGAGAAGATATTTTATGTTCTTCAATGTTCTAAACATGATAAATTCAACATTGCAGTTTATCATTTGGAAAGTTAAGCTGATCAATGGTGTAATCTTATCAAGAAGACGAGGCCAAGAGATGAAATTGAGTCCATGGAATGGGACGAGTTCGAGAACTTATTTTTCAATAAGTTCATACCTCATATTCTTCGAACAAATATGGAGAAAGAGTTTCTTGAACTAAAGCAAAGGGATAATGAATCTGTTGGTACCTACGAAGAAAATTTTACAAGACTTGCAAGGTATGATTTTGTTATTATTATCCAACCTGAGAGTAAGATCGATATATTCATTAGTGGCTTAAAACCAATTCTTCGAAGGGCATTAGCCATAAGGGACTTCAATATCTATGATGAAATAGTTCGATGTTCCCTCAAGGTTGAGATGGAGATTGGAGTAACCCATCAGTCATATGGGTTTGATAAGAAGAGGAAAATGGAATTTAAAGGAAAATCTAAAGAGCACACTAAGAAGAAGATGAGTTTTCCCTTATTCACAAAGTGTGGAAAGAAACATGGAGGGAGTTGTCTTAAAGGGAAATGTAAATGTTTCAAATGTGGAAAAGAAGGTCATCGGGCATTTGAATGCAGCAATGATGGGAAGAATATTTCTAGTGATTTGAACAAAGAAAAGGATACAGAGAGTGCACCTCTTAATCTTCAATGTTACAAGTGATAGGAAATGTGGCATTATTCTAATCAATACCTCAATCCAAGGGTTTTTGATGATGATCGACATCAACAAACTCTTATGGATAAATAAAAATGAATGTCACATGCAATTTCTATCAGCGATGTGGAGTACGATAATAGAGTGGTGAAAGGTACAATTACCATCCACTATAAAGTAGCAAATGTTTTTTTTTTATTATGGATCCACCCACTCTTTTATTTCTGGAGAATTTTCTAATAGTATCTCCGTATTACCTCAACAATTAGAATTTGAGTTAGCTGTGACGACCCCTAATGGAAAAAGAGTCGCATCAAAAGTTTATATTTCTTCTCTGATTAATGTTTGTGAGAAAGTGATTCATGAAAATCATGTGATCCTTCCTATAGTGGATTTTGATTTGATTCTTGGCATGGATTTCCCTTATTTATATGGATCTCATATCAATTTCCAAAGAAGGGAAGTCACATTTCATATTCCAGATCAATCTATGATCTTCTATCGATGCACGAATGAACATATCCTTCCGGTGGAAATTTCATCCATCTTATGGGTCTTGATTCCACTAAAAGAAGGTTATTTATCTGAAATGGTTGGAGAGAAACTCACGATTAATAATAAAACCATTGTACGAGAGTTTGATGATGTCTTTCAGGAGGAATTTCCAGGTCATCTACCATATCGTGATATTGTTTTTTCAATAGAACTCATACAGATTGATATGCTTATTTCAAAGACACATTATAGAATGGCTCAAATTGTGTAGCACGAATTGATGAAACAACTCCAAGATAATATTGATAAAGTATTCATATGCCCCAGTGCATCACCTTGGGGATCACATGTTCTGTTTGTTAAGAAGAAAGATGGATCAATGAGACTCTGCATTGATTATCGATAACTTAACAAGAACACGATCAAGAACAAATATCCTCTCCCGCGCATTGATGACTTATTTGACCAACTACACAATGCTCAATACTTTTCCATGATTTATTTTCATTCATGGTATCATCAATTATGGGTCAGAAAGGAGGATATACCAAAGACATATTTTCGTACTAGGTATGGACAAATTGAATTTATAGTGATGCCATTTGGACTTACTAATTCCCATGCTATCTTCATGTATTTGATTAATAGAGTCTTTAGAGACTATTTTGATCAGTTTGTGGTAGTATTTATAGAGGATAATCTTGTCTATTCAAAGAGAAAGGAAGAACATGAATATCAATTGAGAATTTTATAGAAGACCCTGAGAAAGGATAAGATTTATGTCAAATTTACCAACTATGAATTTTGGCATAAAAAGTTACATTTTTGGGTCACATAATCTCAAAATAGAGGATATCTGTGGATCCAGCAAAGAAAAAAGTTATCGAAAGATGGTTGATACCAACAACTGTAACTGAAATCTGACGTTTTCTTGGTTTATTTAGATATTATGGATGTTTTTTGAATGATTTTTCATGATTATCTAATCCACTCACCAGGTTGACTCGAAAATAATTTAAGGTTGTTTGGATGGAGGAGTGCGAAGATAATTTCAAGGAGTTAAAAATAAGGTTATCCAGTGCACCTATGCTCACACTGCCTCGTAGTAGAGAATGATTTGTGATCTATAGTGATGCATCCAAGAAGGTATTAGGGTGTATTCATATGAAAAATTATATGGTGATAGCTTATGCCTCAAGAAAGTTGAAAATTAATGAGAAAAATTATCCAAATCATGATTTGGAGTTAGCTGTGGTAATCATTGCATTAAATATTTGGAGGCATTATCTTTATGGTGGAAGTTGTGATATTTATACTGATCATTAAAGTTTAATGTACATTTTCACACAAAAGGTTATGAATATGAGGCAAAGAATATTGTTGGAGCTGATTAAGGATTACAACTACTCAATTCATTATCACCCTGGGAAAGAAAAAAAGGTGGCAGACGCATTAAGTCGACAAGACCATTCTAGCTTATCCATGATGAGGATCACAAAAGAACCAATATTTATGGATTTACAAAGGATGGATCTTGGAATTATAATGGAAGGTGAAAAATATTATCTTTCTCAAATTAATGTTAAACTATCTATACATGTGAAGATTAAATAGGAACAAAAATAAGATGTAGAGTTACAAAAGAAGATGATAAATGATACTGAATTAAACCTTGATTCTGATGAGATAAAATGGTTTAGAAATCGGGTTTGTGTTCCTACCATACCAGAATTTAAGAAGGAGATGATGGATGAGGCTCATAGTTCTTCCTTTTCTATTCATCCTGATAGCAAAAAGATGTATAGGGACCTAAAGGAGAACTTCTGGTGGGATGGCATGAAAAGAGATTTTGTTGAATATGTCTCTCGATGCTTGGTTTTTAAACAAGTTAAAGCTGAGAGACAGAAGTCTAAGGGGGTGTTACAAACATTACCCATACCAGAATGGAAATGTGAAAACATCAATATGGACATTGTCACTGGACTTCCTAAAAAATCCAAAGTCAATAAGTTTATATGGGTTATAGTTGATCGTCTTACGAATTCGGCACACTTTATTGCTATTAGAGAATATATCTCTCTGAATCAGCTTGTCGGGATATATGTGAAGGAAGTGGTAAGATTACATAGAGTACCACTTTCCATTATATCTAATCGGGATTTGAGGTTTAACTCGATGTTGTGGTGATGTCTTCTTCATACTTTAGATATAGAGTTGAGTTTCAGCCCTACTTATCATCATCAGACAGATGGTCAGTATGAGAGAACAATTCAAACACTAGAAGTTATGTTAAGATATTTCTATATGGATTTCAATGGTGGTTGGGATCAACAACTACATTTTATGTAATTTTCTTATAACAATAGCTTTCACTCAAGTATTCTGATGTCTCTTTATGAAACTATCTATGGAATGAAATGCAGGAATCCAACATACTGGGATGAAGTTGGAGAATGAAATCTATTAGGACCTGATCTTGTTGATGAGATGACATAAAATGTGAGATCTATTCAACAACACATAAGAGTAGCTCAGAGTCGAAAAAAAATTATGCTGACAACTAAATAAAAGACCTAGAGTTTTAAGTGGGTGATAAAGTGTTCTTACGAATATATCCTTGGAAGAGAGTAATGAGATTTTGGAAAGAAGGGCAAGGTGGGCCCTAGGTATATTGGTCCTTTTGAAATATTGGATCATGTTGAGAATGTAGCTTACCGATTGGTGCTTCCACCGAATCTATCTTAAGTTCATGATGTGTTCCATGTATCTCTTCTGAGAAAGTACATACCTGATCCTTCACATGTACTCAGCTCAGATGTTGTACCGTCGAAGAAAAATATTTCTTATGAAGAACAACTGATAGAGATTCTGGATCATAGCGAAAAAGTCCTACGGAACAAGACCACTTACATGGTGAATGTTTTATGGAGGAACCACCAATTATAAGAAGCTACATGGGAACTTGAGGATATGATGAGGGAGAGGTATCCTCATCTGTTTGTTACAAAGTGAATAATTTCGAGGGAGAAATTCATTTTAAGGGGGGTAGAAGTTAACACCCAAGATTTTATGAGAAATATTTTGTTTTTATGTATAATGTTATATAAAAGAATATTTCACTACACACAACACTATCTTGGTTTGCGTTAAACGGAAGAGCAACCTTCCTCGATAGCTTGTGTTGTATGCAATACTGAGTTTCACTAAACAACGGAATGTTATTACAATATTATATAAACTAGCCGCTATGAATAGTTATACCCAATTTTTGAAATTTTATAAAATTTATCATTCAAAATGGACATCATTTATGGAATCAGAATATCGAAATTAGCATAGGCTGAATTTTTGGAATTTTTAGGAAAACATTCAATTTTTGATGAATAGTGGAAACACTGGGTTACTATTTGAAAACTGACTATTATTTAAATAATTATTTATTTTATTTAAATTTATTTTAGGTAAAAATTGATACATGATACCTATATAATTTCAATGTAATTCATTGGAGTCATTTTATAATAATTTTAGATATATAAATATTTTATTGAACTTTTCACCGTCTTTTACCCACCTCTTATGTGAATTTGAAAATTTACATAAAACGTAATTTTACTGCTTCTGTGAGTGGAATTTTGAAAATCAGAGAGACACGGTTAATATAATGGAGTCAAATGTGGCCCAATAAGATAAAAATAATTTTTGGTGAATAGTAATTGTTTACTTTTTTCTACCACGGTTAAAAGTATATAGGGTAATTAAAGGTAAAATAGATATTATTATTACCCTAACACATGTCCTAATTCTATAGGATAGGTATAATTAGACCAAAAAAAACCTTAGGAAAAAAATATTACCCTTTAGGTCCACTTGAATTTGATTTGGACACTTATTATTATTTTAGTTAAAGAAGTGTTAAAATAGTTAAAATGAAAGTTTAAAAAATAAAAACATTGTTAATGTAGGTTTATACATAAGATAAATTCAACAATAAATATTAACTAGAAAGATAGAACTACTTCCTACCTATTTATATTTTATTTATAATTTTTAGACATTAAATAATTGAATTTATTTTTGACAAAATGATGATGCAGTAATTATCATATTAATGAAAAATTAACATAATTGATGTTATAAATACCCAAATAAATGTAATTTGAGACTTTTTATAAATAAAAATAATTTTATATGTTAATATGACATATTATTATTGATTTAATTAACTGTTTTTGAACTAATAATGCTGTTATGATTTTCACAAATGTCAATTACCAAATAGTGTCAAAATTGACATAAAATAGTTTTTAAAACAAATATTATATTATTAATTGTTATTTTATTAATGAAAATATAAGATTCGGAAAAATGAATTATATAAGGTTATATATATTAATAATTGACAACTTGGGGTTCGTTTATCTTGTTATTGTATGTTTATTAACCATATAATGTAAGAAAACAAGAAGACATGGTAAAAGTTAAATTATTTAACTTAGAGATAAATCTAAATGATAAGGTTAAAATAATAACCTAAAATTGTCTAAAATCTATTGGATGAGAGGATTTCGACTCCTCCCCACCTTAGCTTCGAATTAAATCAATTTGGAGCTATTAAATACAGAATATGACTTTAAAATAAAATTATATTTTATGTTTTTTCTAAGGTGCCCCTCTCCTCCATTATAAAAGGGAACCTCCTACCTATCCTCCTCACACCACTTTGAGCCTTCAAGCTCGGACAACCCCAGACAATTTCTCTTTACACTTCCCTAGAAACATCATAGTGGTCCTAGTCTTCTTCAAATCCCATATTTATTTCCCTAAGAGGAGGTTAATAAGAGGCCCTTCAAAGAAGAGGTAATGTCCGTTACCGATTCATTCAAATTTATTTCTTCTTCTACTTCCTCTTATTTAGTTGTTTCATTATGAAGTAATAAAATAAGTGTCACTAATATAATGATATTTTATTATAAATATTAAACAACCCCTTTTCACCTTCTATCCATCCTATGGAAAATGAAATCACCGCACGTGTGTACGTACAGAATACCGTCTCCACCCCGTGGTGTAATATGTTTTCCACCACCACCATGCTTGGATAGGTATAATGGTGTAATGAATAACTATATATGATTATTTTAAAGTTATATTGTTTCTTAAATAGTATACATGCACTTCAATAAAATTCCACGATCATGGGGACAATATCATCGGTCGTGTGTACGTACGACCGACCGTCTCCATGATGTGATGTGACTCGTTCTACATGATCTTCATTGAATAATGATTATATAAATGGATTTAATTAATAAATATGATTTATGTTACACTAATACCATTCTGTAAATGGGGCATCTATAACGTAAAAAGAAGAATAAGAATTTATTCAACAAAACACATATAAGAACATAAAGCAATGAACACCAGAATAACAAGTAGCAATAAAATATTACTAATAAGAAGATAAAAATATGACCATGTATGACATCATCAAAATGAATATGATAAGTCAGTGACATTAATTAAATCATTATACAGCAGGTTCGGATACATATGAAGAAAATCAGACCTAAGGTACGTGAAAATCTCACAATCTCATTTTTAACTGAGATTGTTTATACTTTAGAATTTACTAGGGCATATTTATAATCCACATCGATGTTTCCTCAATATGTAATATGATTTCCATCCACCAAAAATTTATTAAACCCAATTTTACCCATTTGTGAGTTTTTAGTAAACTATATGAAAGGAATATTTAGTCGTTTTTAGTACGAGGTACTTTATCACTTTTCTGTCCCAAGTAAGAGAAAAATGTTTTTTTAAATTATACACCCTGAATGGACATTTAGAACATTATTTACATGAATCATCCTGTACATGTTTTTTATTTTACTTTTAATCAACTTCTTTTAGTTTAAAATTGTATGACATTTTAAGAATGGAAAAAAAAATTAAAGTAGAAAGTATATTTTCCTCAATAATGGAGATCAAGTGTTTTATCGAAATTATTTTCCATCTAATATAATATAGGATTCTGTTTCTATCCCTATTTTTACATTGATTTGATTATGTTATGATGGAGTTTTTTTATGATGTCCTTTTATCTTATATGGATTATGTTATGATGGCATGATGTTTAAGAATCCCATTTTTATTACATGGGTTATGCTATGATGCATGATTTATGATCTTGTGGCACACATAAGAATGGTATCATTATGAGATGGGCATGACCTATATCTCCCCCCTAATGCATTGGGTAAAAATTTATATCTCATGATATAGACATGGATAGAACAGTAGGTTAATCTGGTTCAGTGAAACAGGACTGAAACGAGGAGTGAACTCGGTTTGAAATGGAATTTGTCCGTTAAGATAGTCTTCGAAATGAGTCTTGACTAATAAGAAATGATTCTCTATGATTTTGTGTGTATTCCAAAATGTTTCAGGTTTTATGTTATGATTATTGGGATTACATTTCACTACTATGATTTATCCCATGTTATGATATTATGATCTCTTTTGCAGGATAAGATTTTCAAAATGCTATGTTCTTATGAATATGATATTTCCTTTGTTTACCCTTTCTGATAATTTGAGCTCAAACTTTTGTATGTTTTCCTTCCCCAGGCTAGGAAGAATGTTATTAAGAAGGATATTCCAAAAGGGACTCTAGATATGTTGAAATAAACAGGAGACAATTTAGATGCTTTATGATCCAGTTGTTTATGTTTCCCAGTTTCTAAAGACACTATACCTATAGGGTCCTACCATGATTTTGTTATATGTTGTAATAAGTATGCTTCAATTCTGAAGTAATAACAATGTCAGTAAAGTATGGGTCATTATAATTAGAGGATGCACTCACATCACACCATGATTCTTTAGGTGAGAAACAATAGAATAAAAGGGAATATATAAACACCTTCCCCTAAAAATCATGATTTTTATTTTTTTCCATGATAGACATACTCTCAACATGACAGAGACTCTCAGCGGATTTCAAAACATCACCTTTAAATTCAAACAATAATGAGATATCAGAATGTGTCACTAAACTTGACCAAAGAGACTGATAGAAACAATACATAGAGAGGGACCTCATTAAATGTCCCCCAACATCACATAATTCAAGAATGTGGTCATAATAGCATCTCATGACATGATTTCCCACACCGGTGTATTGATGTGAACTCCTTATTCGAAGAGTCTACGAAGGACCAAGAGGCCCTCTTAGACACCATCCAGACACACATCCACACTAACAACCATAGACCACTTCAACCTTCAACAAATCTGGTAACATATGAAACTGGGGTCTCTTTGAACCTTCAACATGTAATCTCCCTCTATAATAGAATCCAAAGAACCAAGAAAGAAAATTGTGTAGACTCCGTCACTAAATCTCAAGAGAAATAATCCTTATATTGTTCAACTAGAGGATTTTACAACAATGAAACAATCCGGGATTCACTTCAGTCATGAAATAACCCTTAATGTGGGATTCACTTCAGTCATGAAACAATCTTGGAAAAGTGTGGTTTATTTTGGTAACAGAGGAAATCTAAATCAGTGGATCATCTGTCCTTTTGAAATCCTGATGATAGTAGGACCCGTTATATTCCGAGTAGCTTTCCCTTCGAGTGTGTCTCTGGTACACAATTTTTTTCATGTTTTGATGTTGAGAAACTATTTTCCAAATTAATATCATGTCTTGATCCCCAGAGTAATTCAACTCGACGAGAACCATTATTAGAAAGAGAAACATGTTAAAATTATGCATTAAAGGGAATATGAATAGAGGAATAAGGTAATCCACTAGTTATGGCTTTTTTTGGACAAACCACATGGTTGACTAAGATACATGGAAGTTAGAAAATTATATTATGGAATGATACCATCACTTGTTTAATAAGTAATTGATATTGTGAGGAAACAATTTCTAAAAGGTGAGGATAATGTATCACCCATGGTTTTCAAAAAATAAATTGAAATAGTTGAAACTTAGTTTTCTGTGGATATTTATAACTATCCTTTAAACATAATTTTTCAAATTCTATTATTTTAATTAAAAAAATAGTCATCTACAAATCTAATCAGTATTTTATTTCAAGTATGAAAGAACCTAATTTTTTTGGGGAATAGTATCATACCGTTATGAATAATAATATAAATAGTAATATGATCCTTATTAACAGTAAATCATATAATCATTTTATTTTCATATGGATATAATATAATGAGTAGTCGATTAATTTTTCATGGTGTTAAAATAAATGTTTTAGAATTGGAACTATTTTTAAGGAATTTTTATTTTATTTAAAAATAAAATAAATATCATTAAAAAAAATTCTAATGGAGTTAATTTTTCAATAATACACATCGATAAATGGTATGGGTAATTTTCTAGGATTTTCGGAAATAGATGATTTTTCGTTGAATAATAAAAATATAGTTTGAGTTTCGGTCAATTTAATGACATCACTGATGATGTTATAATGAAGAAATAATTATGCTCACCATTTTTACAAAAAAAAATTGTTATTATTTTTCCCTTTTTCCAATACAATGGTAAAATACCATGGGAAATCCCATGGTTTTTCTAATACCAATAATGAGGTGTCTCTTGAAAATTAATAAAATATTCCTTAACTTTTTTCAATAAATTTAATTCCATTCCTCCATCACATTAATCCAAAATTCCACCTCAACTAATCTATGGTCGTTTTAACTCACTATAAGTCCTCCCAAGGGGTACTCATACTTTTAATGTCAATCCTACATATTTAATGAGTTACTCTATAAGATATGGGAACCCACCACCATTATTATTTTCAAGATTTCAATTTTTGTTATTCATTTTAACATCCATTTTCTTATGTTGGGATATGTAATTTTATAATACCATTATTTCAAATATTATGTATGAATGATTATAGACGTTTTTTCTATTATCAAAACATTTTATGAAATTTTAAGTGATGTCGTTAGTTTTCCAATTTATGGCAAGGGATTTATAAACAATCTTCTATTTCGATATTCCATTATTTTCTTTTTATTTACACACCTCCACATATCCCATAAGAATGAATTATCATGTATCACAAATATTCTATATTTTGTCATGTTTATCTACGAATCAGCAATATATTCCTTCTCATGATCCACTTATTCAAGAAATTAAATCATTGTCCATGATATATCGATTTACCAACATCATGGATGATGTGATTTAAATTTCATTTATGTCCTTTAAGACTAGTAATTAACCATTATTCATGGTTAATCAATATTATAATTTATCTATTATAACACATATATCATTATTTAATAATTTTTTACACTTTTTATTAATTTATAAAACAAAATGACTTCAGTAGGCTCGAAGAATCGCCAAAATTACATAAATAAATATCAATAATGTTTTAACTGATGAATCATCCTCATGATTAAATTAAAAATGATAAAATAAATAATTTCTGTTTCTAGAAACATGTAAATAACAATACATTCCAATTATATAGTTTTACTTCCAATCAAAATAAACATCCATCATGAATCGATAATGGTAATCATGTATGGAAAGCCCCCAAAACCATACAAGGAGCAAAATACTATCAATAAATAGGTAAAATGATTTAATGAAATGATCATATATGGTATTTTAATAATGAATATATTTCTTTAAGATATTTACATCCCTATTATAACCATTATACTGGAGATTTAAACATGTTTTAAGTAAGACAAACATAATGTAAGGGAATTCATAACCCGATTTCTATTCTTTGGGTTAACCTTCTTCTTCATAGTTAATGTGGTATTGAAACTGACTATATGATCAAAATTGTATATATTATGATGAATTGTGTTTATTTATAGTGAATATAAATATTACATCCACTCTATTAATCCCCACTAGAATTGTATGAAATACTTATGGGTTTTTCTTTTAAAATCCTCTTTTTAAAATATATTTAACAAAATTCAAAAGTAATGTTTTTATGAAATTAATTATATTGAATGATTGTGTTATTGTTCTTGGAAAATTTGTATGATGAAAGGTGGTACCTATATTTACCTCCAACTCATTTGGTATGTTTTTTTTGAGATCGGTCTTATGTTTTCTCCATATGTAACTGTGATGGTTTCACAAATTGTAAAGTTTCTCTGAGGGTTACCAATTTTAAGGTAGTCAGGAGGTTTATGTAACATCCCAATGTTTTTCAATGGAAAATATCATCAATTAAATATTTTATAAAATCACATGAAAATAGAACATAATGAACCATTATGTGCTAAGAAAACATTAAACATAATTTTGTTGATTTTGTTTTGGGAATTTAAAAAATCTGATATTCACCATTGCGATCAGTAAGTAATTTAGTGTCCAATAGGAAAAGCATAATTTTTGGGGAATAGTAACATAACCATATGAATAGTAACACACCTTTATGATAATATATAAATAATATTCATATTGAAAGTACGATATACATATATTTCAGAATAAGTAAATGAATGTTTTATAATTGGTGTTTGATAATACGTTATAATTGTAATAAATCATCAAAATAATAATATTTAGAAAATAATTTTTGAAAAAATTGACTTCATTTTTTGATTATAATCATCAAAAAATGTCTGGGGTGAATTTTTGGTAAAATTATGGAAGTACAAATATTTTTGATAAATAATGAAATACCAACATTTTCAAATTATCCTAAATAAGCTAATTATAGAGTCATGCATGCTATTTTTATGATGTAACCTAATTGGTTCGGGTTAACAATATAAAATTAATATTCATGGTCATTGAAATCTCGCTATTCCTTGACTTGTGTGGAATTAATAATCTAATGAATTTTATATAGATAAATCCCATATCCCCTTTACTAAAAATACCACCCTTCACACCCTCATTTCCTCACACCTCTCAGGATTCAAGACATGCCTAAACTCAACCAAAGATTCATCCATATCCCCATACCCAATTCCAAGAGATTCTGATCACATCAAAAGACCAGGCCAATCATCATTAGAGAGGGTCTCAAGAAGAGGATTCATGCAGTATTTTCTCTCCCTCCTTTCCTTTAATTTCCTTTCAATTTAATGTTCTTTTATTATTATATCCCCACCTATCTTCTTCCAAATGGTATGGTAGCTCTACTACCATACATATAATATAAATTTTTGATACTAATGGGATATTATACCATCCAACCCACTTCTACTATTCCTTTTATTTTATAAAAGTAGATGTTATACGTGAGCTGTTAATATATCCCCTTCAAGAAAAACATGTTATCTTTTACCATTTCTACCTTCATATCGGTTCATGAAACAATTATTCGGGTTAAAACTAAAAATTATATGTGTATTATTTCCTATTCTATTATCTATAACTAACTTATCTACATATTACTAAATGTGTAAACAAAACAAGTTCGTTGTGGTTGAAAAACTGCCTAAAACAACCCAAACAATCATCATTTAATTCTTATCTAATGATTCATCCACAATATATATATTATAATTTATTGTAATATAATCTAAACTTATGTAATATCATCTATGACATTAAATAACAATTCTGTATGTTTATCAATGTTTTACAAATACATCCATTTATGAATACATGTGAACTGCTCAAGAAAACCATAAAAATGAGCATTTCCAAGAATTGTTTTTAAACTCTATAACTCATAACCATGTGGTGAACTAGTGATATTTGTGAATAAGAAGGATGGAACAATGCATTTGTGAATCAATTACTGGTAACTCAACAAGATCACCATAATGAATTAGAATCCTCTTCTATGTATTGATGACTTGATCGAACAGTTTAGAGGAGCTCAATACTTCTCAAAGGTGGATCTCCGTTCGGGAAATCACCAGCTAATGGTGTATTAAAATGATTTTCAAAATACTACATTACATAAAAGGTATGGGCACTATGAGTTTTGGTTTATTCCCTTAAAACATACTAATTCCCTTCCAATCCTCATGGATTTGATTAATAAAGTCGTTAGACATTACCTCGAAAAATTTGTTGTAGTGTTTACTGATGATATTCTCATATATTCCAAGATAAACGAGGAACATGAATAACACCTATGAATTTTTTTGGTGTCATTGAGAAATGATATTCTGCACCCCATTTTTAGAATGTGTGAGTTTTGGATGATGCATGACACATTTTGGGGACTTTTTATCACAAGTGAGGGAATTTTGGTGGACCCTAAGAAAAGAGATTGAGGAGTGGATCATGCCCTCTAGTGTCACATAAATCTGTAGTTTTCTTGGATTAGCTGGGGACTACCAATGTTCTGTGAAAAAGTTATCATGATGTTCAATCCTGCTAACAATGATAAGAAGGAAAGGGGTAAACTCTGTCTGTACGGAAGAATGTGAATGATGCTTCAAGGACCTAAAGAGAAGGCCTATCACAACACATGTACTCACACTACTAAAAAGTGGAGAATCCTTTTATGATGTATAGTGATGCCTAAAATAATGTAATGGATTGATTACTAATGAAAAATGACATTGTGATAGCCTATTTCTCATGCCAGTTGATGATCTATGACCCGAACTACCCGACACATGATCTAGAGTTGGAAACTGTGATTTTATCCTTGAAAATTTGGTGGCATAAACTTTTTGGAGAGAAGTGTGACATATACACCAACCACAATACCCTAAAGTATATATTCAGAAAAACTAATATCCATATGCATCAAAAGTTTTTGTTAGAGAAAATCAAGGATTACAATTTCTCTATTCACTATCATCCTAGAAATGCGAACATGGTTGTTGATGCCCTAAGAAGAACAATACCTTCTACTCTATACATATTACAGAATAAGAAATATTGTTTCTTATTGGATAAGAAAAAATTGATTTATAAATCATAAGTACATGGGATACATCCTACCATTCCCAGATTATTTCTCAACCATCCATTCAAGAGAATATTAAGGAAGCACCAAGGGATGATGTGCATATACAAAAGAGGGTGAATGAAGTAAAGGAAGGGAATCTGTAAGAGTTCCATATTGACGATGATGGTGTGATTCAGTTTGGAATGAAGCTTCGTGTGCCTCCATCTCCTAGGATAAATAACGAGCTATTGGACAATGCACATAGCTATACATTCTCTATTTATCCTAGGAGTACCTAGACGAACTGTGATCTCCCAGAACACTTCTGATGGGATAACACGAAGAGGGAGATTGCAGAATATATATCAAAGTGCATGGTATGTCAACAAGTTAATGCATATCGAAAAAATTCCAAAGGGATGAGGCAACCATTTCATATACCTGTAACACCCCGAGTTTCCATGATACGCTTCTCTTTCAATAATGCAATAGCTTGCACTGTTTGCAAGATCAAGATTCTAACGCACCGCGACAAATCAAAATAGCCATTATGAATACTAATAACCACCTTTAGAAATTATATATATATTATATTTCAAAATGGACTTCATTTTTTGATTCGGAATATCAAAATTAGCCTATGTTGAATTTTTGGTATTTTTCATAGAACATCCAATTTTTATGAATAGTAAAAAATACTTAAAAACAACTTTTTTAATAAAAATAAATTATTGTGATAAATTATAATATTGAGTGGTTTTAAAGTACAATTATAATATTTATTTTACCATTTTATACAATGGTGGTCATTAGAATTTATTTCACTTTGAAATTGAAAATAAACAATTGTCAATCTTTTGATATATATTGTTTCTTAAAAACAATATTTTTGTTGTGTTATCGGGAATTAATTATAAAATTAATTAATGAAACGTATATGTTTGTAATTTTGTATAATAGAAATAATTTTTGAATTTGGAATTTCAATTATAGTTGAGGGTGAAATTTTGGCATTGTTTTGAAAAACGTCAATTTTTTATGAATAGTGAAACCACTAAGTGGTAGTTAAAAAATACATTATTCATTTAAATGAAATTTTACCACCTTTGTGGGTTGAATTTCAAAAATCAGATAATAATGGTTGTAATTAGGATGTAAAATTTTGTTTAATGGGATTAATATAATTTTTTGTTGAATAGTATCTTTTATGTTTAATTTATAGCGATTAAAGGTAATTAGTGAAATTTAAGGTAAATATGATATTATAAAAATATTAAAATATCTTGACACTTGTCCCATCCTTATTGGATGAGTCATGGCCGACCATTAAAATCCATGGGACAACTTGGGGACTCCATGGAGCCACTTTGGTAAGAAAATGACATTAATAACTTTTTATTCAATGTAAAAATAAAATTATCACAAACATGTGTTGTTTTACTGAAACAATTATTACATGGGGTTATATAAGTTAAATTTTTGACTATAAATATTAATTGTAAAGATAAAACGATTTCCTACATAATGGTAAATTTTTTATAATTTTTAGACGTTAAAAAAATTAATTTTATATGACACCATGATGATGCAACGATTACCTCATTAATTAACGATTTAAATAAAATGGAAAGATAATGTAACATAAAAGACTTCCACTTGTCTAAAACATATTTCATGGGTATATTTAGAACCCTTATCACCTTATCCTCGAAATATATCATTGTGGGACCTTTGAAATCCGAAAATCACTTCATAATAATGTAACATTTCATGACATTCCAAGAGTGTCCCTCCTCTCCTCTTATAAAAGGCCCCCACCTCTACCACCTTATTCACACCATTAAGCCATTTGGATCGGCCAAACTCTCCCCAAATAATCTCTCAACTTCCCTCTCTTACTCCTAGAAGCCTAGCATTGGGAAGAATTCTTCCCAAGGATGCTATTGGCTCAAATAAAAAAGAGTTACCCGATTTTAAGGTAATGTATTCTATTGTGTTCTTTTCTATTATTTTTCTTCTCTAACCCCTAAAATATTTTTATTACTTTATTTTGTAACAACAAAAGTATCCTAAATATACATGGATGTTTTTATGAGATTTATTATATTTACACTTACACACACCTTCATCTAATGGTTAAAGAATGTACTGTTTTTGTGGGTGGCGAATTACTGCCTCACGAAACGATGATTATTCAATCTTCTTTTAACACCTCTCATGGTGGACATTATGATGACACTATTTTTATATATGATATATATTATGTTTATGTTTTCCTTATGATTCTTTATTTTTCATTTATGGAACACCTTTATGATTTCCATTATGGGTAAACGCGATAATTTCATTTTAGGATGTGCGGACTACTGCCCCCTCAAAGTGATTTGAATCGTTAATGCCATATGTGGGATGTATAAATGCTGGAGTAAATGGTATTATAAATTATATTATACTGGAATTATATTATACCTTTATATAATTATTATTTCATTCTATTAAATATGAAATAGAAATGAAAGCAGCGTTCATGCGTAAGTACGGCTTACCGTCTCCATGACTGGTGCATTTCATTTCTTACCTCAAAATGTTATGTAATATTATAAATTCATGTATATAATGGATATTTATGATATATATGATATCTACCTAATGAATATAATTGTTTATATAATGGATATTTCATCACATGAACAACTTGTAATTATAAGTTGTTTATTTTTCACTCAAGTACCAAATATCGACAAAATAACAGTTTTTAACTTAAATAATTACATAATGTTCGTAACATAGTAATAAGTGATATAAAAGGAATAATGAACATTAAAAGGGTTCTTATGAAAATAGAAATAAAATCTTGTTTATTATTCAGGATATTAATGAACGATCGAGTCATGTCGGACATGAGGTAAGGGAAATTCTAAACCCAATTCCCATTCTTTGGGTTGAACTTATAGTTCTTATTTATGTTGTTCTCTGATTATGTGAGAAATGATTTTTTATATCTTATCATTTATTTATACTTTATTTATATTAGATTATAGTTAATGCACACGAGAGATCTATTTTATTTACAAAATGATATTTGTACGGGTCTTCGTCTCAATCTTCTTGTATTGAGGCATATTTTTGTTTATATACAAATTTATTTTATACGGTTTACAAACCCCTTTGACTATTATGTTTATTCAAAAGGAATCTTTTTTATATGAAGCGTTTCACTAATTGACAAAAGGGAAATGTTCTTTTTGTCATACATATGCGGCGACAATGACTTCTCCGCCGTCGTGACCATTATTTGAGTTTCGAATTCCTCTACAAGCCATAACAATTTTTAAATGAAAAATAAATACCATGTTTTACTTTTCTTTTATTTTGGTATTGAAAATGGTTTTGATAATGTTTTTATCACATAAATGTGTTTTATTGATATCTTGGGATTGAAATGTTGAAATGTTATGCATGTTTTACTTTATATGATTATGGTATGGTTTATGATATGTTTAAACCTTTTCATATAAGGAATGCATTGGACTTAATATGTGACGGGTGGAGACCGCTATAGCTCCTCGATGCATCGGCAGGTCTCATGAGACAAACTAGGGTCTTGGCATGAGGCTTTGACAAAATATTATTTTTAGTCTTGGCATGAGGCCTTCGATACGTGGTTATGATAGTCTGGCATTATGCATTCCATCATTATGAAAGTGGTTATTGATATTTCATGTGATTATTGAGACAGTAGAATATCCATGTGAAGAAGTAAATTGAATTATCTCATTTTACATTTTCCATATTATGTTGAAGTTCATCTTTAAAATACTTTTTACTTAGTTATACATTTCCTTAAATGTTTATGTTTATTTATAAAAGCTTCCTCTAAATTTTTATCCTTAATGAGAATCTGAGCTCACCCCTTTCAATGTTTTATTTTTCTCAGGATGTGAAGAAATATTTTATAACTCACCTGCAGGGATAGTCTGAAGGGGATATGGGTGTGGACTATGGAGACTATGTTATTTTAGTTTTTCACATTATGCTTTAATGTAACATTTATGAATGTATCTAGTGTTTCCATGGATACTAAACTAATCGGTCTTTCGAGACATGATCTTTTGTGATCATGCCAATGTTACGCAATAATGCACCGACTCTGGGTAACTTGGGTCGGGGAGTTACAGTTTGTATCAGAGGTAGTTTAGTATTAACCATGGAAGCTATATTTAGATAAACATTTATTAGAGAACATATCCCTAAGATATAATTTCATGATTAGTATAGAATATTTTCCATGAATTTTGGTATTATAGCGATTCTGTTAGTTTTCTGAGCAATACATCCTTATCTGGATACGAGCAGGTAGAGGCGGCTCTGGCACTGATTTACCTAGGGGTAAAACCCAAAAACACCGCTTTGAGCTAGACTCAAATGGGAAGTGATGCATGACAACGGGCCTTGCTGCACTCTTGGTTACGAAACTCCCTGGGGATACACTTAGGATTATTCTCATTTTCATTTCAAACCATTATGAAGGGTTTGTGAGTATATATTTCCTCAAAGAAAACAGTTTTTATGATTATGGATTATATCCATAAACCGTTAAATTTACATCATGTATTTTACAAGATTGGTATTACTCATTTCAATTTATAAAATAACCTAGTTTACGACATTGTATAGAAATTGCACCCAATAGAAGGAATGTGAACTCCAGCAATACGTATGATCCAATGAGTAAAAAGGATCAGATCTTTCACGGTATTAAGCCAACATTTATAAGGGATATATTCTCCAATGTGTTCTCAACATATGAAGAAATAATATCCTATGTTAATAAGATAAGTAAATAATTCTCTGAGTCTTATGGGTTTGAAGGGAAGCAAGAGAGGAAAAGGATGGAGGAGAGAATGATGGATAAAGGGACGAGGGAAAAGAAGAATTTTCCAATAAGTGATAAATATGGGAAGAAACACCTTGGAACTTGCTTGAAGGGAATAAGAGTTTTCTATATGTGTGGAGAAAAAGGACACCAAGTGTGTGACTGCAAGGGTAAGAAAAAGGTTTCAAATGTACAATGCTTCAACTACAAGGAGTGGGGACACTACACAATCAAATGACCAAATCATCAGAGTATGCACCAAATGATGTTATTAGATAATAATCATGTTATGATACAACCACAGATGAGGAGGAATGATTAGTGTTCTTATGTTGTTATTAAATAATTTTTCCATTTGAGTCTTGTATCAATGATGTACTGGTTATAATAATCATGGAGTATATAAGGATTGTACTACAATACTATTTCATCAAGGACTTGAGATTTTGTGGAACCAAGAAAAGTGACTCCCTAGAAGGTTAAATTTTTGGAAAATATATTGTTGAGAGAAAGATAAACCATAATGTGGTTCTGATACCGAGATAGTTATTTTGGAATAATACATGATTGATTTTGAGAAATTATATTAGATATTATTAACATCCTTGAAACTGAATAATGATTTGAAAATATTTTTTGATAGAACGAGTATATCAGGTATTCGATTAGGAATAAGGGATCATGAATGTAATCAATAAGGATTTATAGTAATTCAGGATGTTGCAATGTTTTAAAAGAATACACAAAGAAGTTGTTCACATGTTGTTACGCGGAAAAAAGGTTCTTCATTATGTTTACATTCCTTATAAAATTAGGACTGTGAGTTGGACAAAAGTATTTTGGATAAATATAATGGTTGGAATGGATTAAGTTGAACCTTGGATAGTATTTTTTAAGGTTAAAAAATTTCTGAATACTATTTTTGGAATATTATAATACTATAGTTTTAGGAAAAGGACAACGTGTAGGTCAGGGGATAACCTGTCGCGTCAGACATAGCTGTAGGAATCGAACACACAACCACAGTGCGACATGACTTTATTACCTACAACTAGCCTACAAGAAGTCCCTAGTTATTAAATAATAGTTTTCTTAATCTAAATGGTATGTGTTAATATTTTGAACCTTGTACGATTAGGATAAATATAATATTTTTGAGTTCTATTATATTTTTGAGTGAAAGATGAGTTTGTGGTATAAATTAGTTGAAGGTTTAAACTCTATATGTCAAGCACAAATATATATATACCTATAACTTATTCTATGAATAAATTAATTCTTAAACTTTAGTGAAGGGATATTAAAACAAAAAATGTGTTATCCTAATACCTTATGTCTTGTTGAACTGATAATATTTTAAATCAACAGAGATTGAAGGCTTTGAGAACCTCTATATAACCTTTGTTTGTGATTGATGACCTCAATAACTCCCTACAAATATTTACGTTTTCCCTCCATTTATATGTTCCTAATTGCCACCAATGTTCTCCTTATCGAGATCATAATTTGGTGCTAACTTTTTCATTTCCCTTTCCCTCTTTTTAAGGCTAAATTTTATTAACCTTATTTCTGATGTGGGTTTTCCACAAAGGTATTTTATATTTTCAAACATTTATTTTCAAAGAAAAATTTCAAATTGCGAGGAAGCAATTTATTGAAGGAGGGGAGAATGTAACACCCCGAGCTTCCACGACACGCTTCTCTTTCAATAATGCAATAGCTTGCATTGTTCGTAAGTTCGAGATTCTAACATACGATGACCAATAAAAATAGCCATTATGAATATTAATACCCACTTTTTGAAATTAAATATATTTTATATTTCAAAATGGACTTCATTTTTGGATTCGGAATACCGAAATTAGCATATTTTGAATTTTTTGTATTTTTCTGAGAACTTCCAATTTTTTATGAGTAGTGAAAAATACTTAAAAACTAGTTTTTAATCAAAATAAATTATTGTGATAAATTATAATATTTAGTGGTTTTAAAGTATAAATAGAATATATTTTTACCATTTTATCCAATGGTGGTCCTTAGATTTAATTTCACTTTGAAATTGGACATAAACAATTGTCAATCTTTTGATATAAATATTTTCTTAAAAAACACTATTTGTTGTGATAGCGGAAATTAATTTTAAAAATAATTAATGCAACTTATATGTTTGAAATTTTGTAAAATATAAATCATTTTTGAATTCGGAATATCAATTATAGCTTAGGATGAAATTTTGGCATTGTTCTGAAAAACATCAATTTTTGATGAATAGTGAAACCACTAAGTGGTAGTTAAAAAACTGATTTTTCGTTTAAATGAAATTTTACCACCACTGTGATTTGAATTTAAAAAATACGACATACATGGTTGTCCTTAGGATGTAAAATTTGGTTCAATGGGAATTAAATTTTTTTTGGTGAATAGTAACTTTTAAGTTTAATTAATCGCGATTAAAGGTAATTAGTAAAATTTAAGGTAAAAATGATATTATAAAAATATAAATATATCTTGACACTTATCCCACCCTTATTGGATGAGTCATGGTCAAACGAAAAAATCCATGGGTCATCTTGGGGACCCCATGGAGCCACTTTGGTAAGAAAATGACATTAATAACTTTTTATTTAAAGTATAAATAAACTTTTCACAAACATGTGTTGTTTTACTAAAAAAAATAATACATGGGGTAATATAAGTTAACATTTTGACAATAAATATTAATTGGAAAGATAAAAATATTTAGAAAATCATGGTAATTTTTTTATAATTTTTAGAAAATAAATAAATTAAATATTTTTTGACACCATGACGATGAGATGATTACCTCATTAATTAACGATTTAAATAAAATGAAACGTTAATGTAAAATCTAAAACATAAACATGTCTAAAACCATTGGATGGGTATATTTCAAACCCTTATCACCTTATCCTTGAAATATATGATTTTGGGACCTTTGAAACCCGAAAAGCACTTTATAATAATGTAACATTTCATGACTTTCCAAGAGTGCTCTCCTCTCCTCTTATAAAAGGACCCCACCTCTACCCCCTTGTTAACACCTTCAAGCCATTTGTCTCTACCAAACTCTTCCCAAATACTCTCTCAAATTGTCTCTCTTACTCCTAGAATCCTTACTTTGGGAATAAGTCTTCCCAAGGAATCCTTTGGCTCAAATCAAAAAGAGTTACCCGATTTTAAGGTAATGTCTTCTATTGTGTTCTTTTGTTTTGTTTTGCTTCTCCAACCCCTAAAAACTTTTTATTAAATTATTTTGTAACAACACAAGTATCCTAAATATACTTGTATGTTTTTATGAGAATTTTTTTATTTACACTTACACACACCGCCATCTAATGGTTAAAGAAGATACTGTTTCTGTGGGTGGCGAATTACTGACTCACAAAACGATGATTGTTCAATAATATTTTAACACCTCTCACGGTGGCCATTATTATGACACTATTTTTAAATATGATATATATTATGTTTTTGTTTTTCTTTATGATTCTGTATTTTTCATTTATGGCATACCTTTATGATTTCCATTGTGGGTAAACCCGAAAATTTAATTTTAGGAAGTGCGGACTACCGCCCCCTCAAAGTGATTTGAATCGTTAATGAAATATGTGGGATGTATAAAGGATGGAGTAAATGGTATTATACAATATATTATACCTTTATATAATTATAATTTCATTCCATTAAATATGAAATAGAAATGAAAGCAGCATTCATGTGTATGTACAGCTTACCGTCTCCATGAATGGTGCATTTCATTTCTTAGCTCTAAATGTTATGTAATATTATAAATGAATGTATATACTGGATATATATGATATATATGATATATTCATCATGAATATAATTCTGGATATAATGGATAGTTCACCATATGAACAACTCGTAATTATAAGAAGTTTAATTTTGACTCAAGTACCAAAGATCGACAAAATGACCATTTTTAACTAAAATAATTACATAATGTTAATAACATGGTAATAAGTGATATAAAAGTAATAATGAACATGAAAAAGGTTCTTAAGAAAATATAAATTAACTCTAGTTTATTATTCAGGAGATTAAAGAATGATCGAGTCAAGTAGGACACGTGGTAAGAGAATTTCTTAACCCAATTCCAATTATTTGGGTTGAAATTATCATTCTTATTTATGTTATTTTCTGATTATGTGAGAAATGAATTTTTATATCTTATCATGTTTTTATAATTTATTTATATGAGTTTATAGTGAATACACATGAGTGATCTATTTTATTTACAAAATGATATTTGTAAGGGTTTTCATCTCAATCTCCTTTCATTGAGGCATATTTTTTTATATACAAATTTCTCTTATACGATGTACAAACCCCTTTGACTATTACGTTTATTCAAAAGGAATATTTTTTATACAAATCATTTTACTAAATGAAAAAAGGGAAATGTTTTTTTGTCGTACGTATGAGGCAACAAAGACTTCTCTGCCGCCGTGACCATTATATGAGTTTCGGCTTCCTCTACAAGCCATAACTTTTTTAAATGAAAAATAAATACCAAGTTTTACTTTTATTTTATTTTGGTATTGAAAATGGTTTTGATAATGTTTTTATTACATCATTGTGTTGTATTGATATCTTATGATTGAAATGTGGAAATGTTATGCATTTTTATGTTATACGATTATGTTATGGCTTATGATATGTTTAAACCTTTTCATATAAGAAATGTATTGGACTTAATAAGTGACGGGTGGAGCCCGCTATAGCTCCTCGATGCGACGACATGTCTCATGAGACAAACTAGTGTCTTGGCACAAGGCCTTTACAAAATATTATTTGTAGTCTTGGCACGAGGCCTTGGCTATGTGGTTATGATAGTCTGGCATTATTCATTCCATCATTATGAAAGTTGTTATTGATATTCCTTGTGATTATAAGACCAGTAGAATATCCATGTGAAGAAGTAAATGGAATTATCTCATTTTACTTTTTCCATATTATGTTGAAGTTCATGTTTAAAAGGCTTATGTTTTAGTTATACATTTCCTTAAATGTTTATGTTTATTTATAAATTCATCCGCTAATTTGTTATCCTTACTGAGCATCTGATCTCACCCCTTTCAATGTTTTATTTTTCTCAGGATGTGAAGAAATATTTAATGACTGGCCTGCAGGGATAGTCTGAAGGGGATATGGGTGGGGACTATGGAGAATATGTTATTGTAGTTTTTCACGTTATGATTTAATGCAACATTTATGAATGTATCTAGTGTTTCCAAGGCTACTAAACTAATCGGTCATTCAAGACGTGATCTATTGTGATCATGCCAATGTTACGCAATATTGCACCGACCCTGGGTAACTGGGGTCGGGGCATTACAGTTGTTATTAGAGGCAGTTTAGTACTAACCTTGGAAACTAGATTTAGATAAACTCTGATTAGAGAACATAGCCCTAAGATAGAATTTTAGGATTAGTATAGAATAATTTCCTAGAATTTTGGTATTATAGAGATTTTGTGAGTTTTTCGAGCAATACATCCATGTATGGATACGAGCCGGTAGAGAAAGCTCTGGCACATATGTACCTTATGGTAAAACCTGAAAACACCACTTTAAGCTAGACTCGAACGAGAACTAGTGCACGACAATGGGCCTTTCTGCACTATTGGTTACGGCATTCCCGGTGGATAAACATAGGATTATTCTCATTTTCATTATAAACCATTATGAAGGGTTTATGAGTATATACTTCCTCAATGAATTTTTTTATGATTATGGATTATATCTATAAACCTTCAATTTACATTATGTATTTTACAAGTTTGGAATTATTCATTGCAATTCATAAACTAACCTAGTTTATTCCATTGTATAGAAATGGCGCCCAGTAGAAGGATTGTGAACTCCACCAATACATATGATCCAAAGAATTAGAAGGATCATATCATTCACAGTATTAAGAAAACATTTAGAAGGGAAATATTCTCCCATGTGTTATCAACATATGAAGAAATAGTATCATGTGTTAATATGATAAGTAATGAAATCTCTGTGTCTTATGGCTTTGAAGGGAAGAAAGAGATGAAAAGGAAGGAGGAGAGAATGATGGATAAATGGACGAGGGAAAAGAAGAAGTTTCCAATATGTGATAACTATGGGAAGAAACACCTTGGAACATGCTTGAAGGGAATGTGATTTTTTTATAAGTGTGGAGAAAAAGGACACCAAGTGCGTGACTGCAAGGGTATGAAAATGGATTCAAATGTACAATGCTTCATCTTCAAAGAGGGGGTACACTACGCAAACCAATGTCCAAATCATCAGTGTATGCCCCAAATGATGTTATTGGAAAATAATAAAGTTATGATACTACCACAGATGAGGAGGAATGATTAGAGTTCTTATGTTGTTATTAATGAATATTTTCATTTGAGTGTTGTATCAATGATGTACTGCTCATAATAATTATGGAGTATATAAGGATTGTACTGCAGTACTATTTCATCAAGGACTTGAGATTTTTTGGAACCAAGTAAAGTGACTCCAAAGAAGGTTAAATTTATGGAAAATATATGGGTAAGAGATAGGTAAACCATAAAATTGTTCTGATACCGATATAGTGATTTTGGAATAATACATGATTGATTTGGAAAAATTATATTGGATATTATTATCTTCCTTGAAACTGATTAATGATTTGTATACATTTTTTGATAGAAGAAGTATATCTAGTATTCTATAAGGAATAAGGGATCATGAATATAATCAATAAGGATTTATAGTAATTCAGAATGTTGTAGTTTTTTAAAACAATACTTTGTGAATGTGTTCAGTTGTTGTTATGCAGAAAAAAAGATCTTTATTATGTTTACGTTTATTATAAAATTAGGACTGTGAGTTAGAAAAAAGTGTTTTGGGTAACTATAATGTTTGGAATGGATTATGTTGAACCTTGGATTGTATTGTTTCTGGTTAAAACATTTCTGATTTTTATTTTTGGAATATTATAATACTATTGTTTTAGGAAAAGGAAAACATGTAGGTCGGTGGATAACCCGTCGCGTCAGACAATGCTGTAGGAATCGAGCCCACAACCATAATGTGACATCCCTTTATTAGTTACCACTAGCCTACAAGAAGTCCCTGATTATTAAAAAATAGTTTTCCCAATATAAATGGTATGTGTTACTATTTTGAACCTTGTACTATTACGATAAATATGATATTTTTAGTTCTATTTTCTTTTTGAGTGAAAGATGAGTTTGTGGTAGAAATTAGTTGATGGTTGAAACTCTACTTGTCAAGTACAAATATATATATACCTGTCTCTTATTCTATCAATAAATTAAATTTAAACTTTAGTAAACGGTTATTAAAACAAAAAATGTGTTATCCTAATACCTTATGTCTTGTTGAACTGATAATCTTTTAAATCATCATAGATTGAAGGCTTTGAGGCCCCCAATTTTACCCTTGTTTGTGATTGATGACCTCAATCACTACCTACAAAAATTTAAGTTTTTCCGCCAATTATATGTCCCTAATTTCCACCAATGTTTTCCTTATCGAGATCATTATTTGGTGGTGACTTTTTCATTTCCCTTTCCCTCTTTTTAAGGATAAATTTTATTAACCTTATTTCCGATGTGGTTTTTCCACAAATGTATTTTCTATTTTCAACCTTTGGTTTTAAAATAAAAATTTCAAATTGCAAGGATGCATCTTATTGAAGGAGGGTAGAATGTAACACCCTGAGCTTCTATGATACGCTTCTCTTTCAATAATGCAATAGCTTTCATTGTACGTATGTTCTAGATTATTTTTGGATTCAGAATATAGAAATTAGCCTATGTTGAATTTTTGGTATTTTTCTGAGAACTTCCAATTTTTTATGAATAATGAAAAATACTTAAAAACAACTTTTTAAATCAAAATAAATTTATTGATAAATTATACTATTTAGTGTTTTTAAAGTATAATTAGAATATATTTTTTCCATTTTATCCAATGCTGGTCATTAGAATTAATTTCACTTTGAAATTGGATATAAACAATTGTCAATCTTTTGATATATATTGTTTCTTAAAAAAACGCTATTTGTTGTGATAGCGGGAATTAATTATAAAATTAATTAATGAAACTTATATGTTTGTAATTTTTTAAAATATAATTCATTTTTTGAATTCGGATTATCAATTATAGCTTAGGGTTAGATTTTGGCATTGTTCTGAAAAACTTCAATTTTTTATGAATAGTGAAACCACTAAGTGGTAGTTAAAAAACAGATTTTTCATTAAATTAAATTTTACCACCTCTGTGTTTTGAATTTTAAAACTCTGACATACATGGTTGTCATAAGGATGTAAAATGTGGTTCAATGGGATTATAATAATTTTTTTTGGTGAATAGTAACTTTAAGTATAATTAATCGCGATTAAAGGTAATTAGTGAAATTTAAGGTAAAAATTATATTATAAAAATATAAAAATATCTTGAATCTTTTCCCACCCTTATTTGATGAGTCATGGACGTCCAAGACAATCCATTTTTCAACATGGGGACCCCATGGAGCAACTTTGATTAGAAAATGAAATTAATAACTTCTAATTTAAAGTAAAAATAAAATTGTCAGAAACATGTGTTGTTTTACTAAAACAATTATTACATAAGGTTATATAAGTTAAATTATTGACTATAAATATTCATTGGAAATTTAAAAATATTTCCTAAATCATGGTAATTTTTTTATAATTTTTCAACATTAAATAAATTAAATAGTTTATGATACCATGATGATGCAGCGATTACCTCATTAATTAACTATTTAAATAAAATGAAAAGATAATGTAAAATATATAACATAAACTTATCTAAAACCTGTTGTATGGGTATATTTATAACCCTTATCACCTTATCCTCGAATTATATCATTGTGGGACATTTGAAATCCAAAAATCACTTCATAATAATGTATCATTTCATGACATTCCAATAGTGCTCTCCTATCCCCTTATAAAAGGCCCCCACCTCTACCACATTATTCACACCTTTGGATTTGCCAACCTCTTCCCAAAAACTCTCCCAACTTCCCTCTATTACTCATAAAAGCCTCAGTTTCTGCAGAATTTTTCTGAAGGAATCCTTTGGCGCAAATCCAAAAGAGTTACCCGATTTTAAGGTAATGTCTTCTCTTGTGTTCTTTTGTTTTATTTTGCTTCTCCAACTGCTAAAATATTTTTATTACTTTCTTTTGTAACAAAAAATTATCCTCAATATACTTTTATGTTTTTATGAGATGTATTCTATTTACAATTACACACACATTCGTCTAATGGTTAAAAAATACACTGTTTCTGTGGGTGGTGAATTACTGCCACACGAAACGATGATTGTTCAATCATATTTTAACACCTCTCATGGTGGCCATTATGATGACAGTATTTTTATATATGATATATATTATTTATTTTATTATTATTAATTGTTTTTCATTTATGGCATACCATTATGATTTCCATTATGGGTAAACGCGAAAATTTCATTTTAAGAAGTGCAGACTACCGCCCCCTCAAAGTGATTTGAATCGTTAATGCCATACATGGGATGTATAAAGGATGGAGAAAATGGTATTATACATTATATTATACTGGAATTACATTATAACTTTATATAATTATAATTTCATTCCATTAAATATGGTATAGAAATGAAAGAAGCATTCATGCGTACGCACGGCTTACCGTCTCCATGAAAGGTGCATTTGATTTCTTAGCTCTGAAGGTTATGTAATATTTTAAATGAATGTATATACTGTATATATATTATATATATGATATCTAAATCATTAATATAATTCTAGATATAATGGATATTTCACCACATGAACAACTCGTAATTATAATAAGTTTAATTTTGACTCAAGTACCAAAGATCGACAAAATGACCGTTTTTAACCTAAATAATTACATAATGTTCATTACATCGTAATAAGTGATATAAAAGGAATAATTTAAATGAAAATGGTTCTTAAGCAAATATAAATTAACTCTAGTTTATAATTTAGGAGATTGAAGAACGATCGAGTCATGTCGGACATGAGGTAAGGGAACTTCTTAACACAATTCCCATTCTTTGGGTTGAACTTATCATTATTATTTATGTTGTTATCTGATTATGTGAGAAATGAATTTTTATATTTTATCTTGTATTTATACATTATTTGTGTGATCTTATAGTGAATACACATGAGAGATCTATTTTTGTTACAAAATGATCTTTGTAAGGGTCTTCGTCTCAATCTCCTTTCATTGAGGCATATTTTGTTTATATACAAATTTCTTTTATACGGTGTAAAACCCCTTTGAATTTAACATTTATTCAAAAGGAATCCTTTTTATATGATGTGTTTTACTAAATGACAAAAGGGTAATGTTTTTTTAGTCGTACGTATGCGGTGACAATGACTTCTCCGCCGCCGTGACCATTACTTGAGTTTCGGCTTCCTCTACAAGCCATAACTTTTTTAAATGAAAAATAAGTACAATGTTTTACTTTTCATTTATTTTGGTATTGAAAATGGTATTGATAAGGTTTTTATTACATCAATGTGTTGTATTTATATCTTGTGATTGAAATGTGGAAATGTTATTCATGTATTATGTTATATGATTATGTTATGGCTTATGATATGTTTAATCCTTTTCATATAAGGAATTCATTGGACTTAATAAGTGATAGGTGGAGCCCGTTATAGCTCCTCGATGCAACGACATGTCTCATGAGAAAAACTAGTGTCTTGGCACGAGGCCTTGACAAAATATTATTTGTAGTATTGGCACGAGGCCTTGGCTACGTGGTTATGATAGTCTGGCATTATGCATTCCATCATTATGAAAGTGGTTATTGATATTGCATGTGATTATTCGACCAGTAGAATATCCATGTGAAGAAGTAAATGGAATTATCTCATTTTGATTTTTCCATATTATGTTTAAGTTCATGTTTAAAAGGCTTTTTTATTAGTTATACATTTCCTTAAAATGTTTATGTTTATTTATAAAAGCTTCTGCTAAAATGTTATCCTTACTGAGCATCTGAGCTCACCCCTTTCAATGTTTTATTTTTCTCAGGGTGTGAAGAAATATTTTATGACTGACCTACAGGGATAGTTTGAAGGGGATATTGGTGAGGACTATGGATACTATGTTATTGTATTTTTTCACTTTATGATGTAATGTAACATTTATGAATGTATGTAGTTTTTCCAAGGATACTAAACTAATCGGTCTTTTGAGACGTGATATTTTGAGATCATGCCAATGTTACGCAATAATGCCCACACTCTGGCTAACTAGGGTCAGGGCATTACAATACTCATCGGGAAATGGGATATTGTTACTATGGAATTTGTCATGGGTCTACAGAAGACGTTGAAGGGAAATAATTCGATATGTATTGTTGTTGACTGACTCACCATGACATTATGTTTTATCGCTATTAGAGAAGTCCTCCCACTTCAATAACTTGTAATGATATATGTTTAGGATGTTGGGAGACTACATAGAGATCCACTCTCAATTGTCTCTGATCAAGATCCAAGGTTCAAATCTAAATTCCAGAGGATTCATCAACATGGTTTGAGTACTGAATTAAAATTCAACACGACCTATCACCCACAAACTGATGGTCAATATGAAATGACTATTAGGACACTTGAATATTTTCTATGAGCTTGATCTCTATAATTCAAAGGATTACAGGGTCAGTATCTCAGATTGGTTGAGTTATCATTCAATATTAGCATCTACTCGAATATTCAGATGGCTCCGTATGATGCTCTGTATAGAATGCGATGTAGAACACCAACTTGTTGGGATGAAGTTGTAGAATTAATGCTACCTAGACACAATCTTATGCAAGAGATGACAAATAAGGTTCAAGTCATCAATAAAAAGTGAAATGATTATTAAAGTCAGCCAAAGGGCTATGTTGACAACCGTCAAAGGGACATGGTGTTCAACGTTTGAGATAAAGTCTTTCATAGAATATCACCATTGAAGAAAGTCATGCAGTTTGGAAAGAAAGGGAAGCTAAGCCAACGGTACATTGTCCCCTTTGATATCCTTGACCACAAAATGGATGTGACCTATCATCTTACAATTCAACTGAATATGGCTCATGTTCATGACGTGTTTTATATATCACTCCTTAGGAATTACTTACCAGATCTTACAAATGTACTAAACTTTGAGGTGGTACAACTCGATGGTGATATCTCTTATGAGGAGAAACCAATAGTGATTCTGGACGGGAGATATAAGTTTCCATGCAATTAGACATCCCACCTTGTCAAAGTGTTGTGGAGGAACCATAAGTTTGAATAAGTTACTTGTGAACTAGAAGAGGTGATGAATGATAAGTACCCTCACCTATTTCTGTAACGTTAAATTATGATGGAGAAATTTCATAAGGGGGAAGAATGTAATGACCCAAAGTTTTTCAAAAAAATTTGCCTTCTTATAAATTTGTCTAAAAATCACATGAAAACAAAAAATAATGAACTAATAAGTGCTAAGTGACCTTTATACATAATTGTGTTACTTTTTTGGTTGGATTTTTTGGAAATCCGACATACAAGGTGGAAATCAGTATGTTATTTGGAAACCAATAATAAAATACTAATATTTGATGAATATTAACCTACCCTTATCAATTGTAACATACCATTATTAATAGTGATACACCCTATGGAATAGTGACCTTTCAAATGATAATATATAAAGAATATTCATGTTGAATGTACAATATACCTATATAGTATAATAAGAAGATTAATGTTTTAAAACTGGTTTTTGATAAAAAATATGATTTTTGTTAAATATTAAAATAATAAAAGTTAGAAAATTATTTTTGAAAAAATGAAATTCGTTTTTTATTTTACATGTCAAAGAATGGTTGGAGATAATTTTTTGGATTTTTCTGAAATACTTGATTTTTTAATAAATTATAATATAACATAATATACAAAATAAGCTAAATAAGCTAATTATAGAGTCATGAAAGAAGTTATATTGATGTAAGCCCAATTTCTTCAGGTTAACATGATAAAATTACTATTCCATTTCATGGAAGAATGTCTATTAATTATCATGTGGTGAAATACAAATCTAATGAATTTTATATTATGAAATTCACTCTCCCCTCCACTATAAATACGTCCCTTCACACCCTCATTTCCTCACAACTCCCATGTTTCATGCCTTATCTAAACATTAACCAAGAATCTTCCCTATACCCTCCCCCACATCCAATAACTTCGGGTCTCTTCAAATGATCATTCCTAGCTTCCTTAATGAGGATCTCACAAGGAATATTCCAGAGGAATTTTCTCTGATTCTTTTACTTTAATTTCATTTCAATTTCATATTGCTTTATTATTCTCTCCCCAGCAATATTCATCCAAATGGTATAGTAACTCTTGTATAATACATATAATATAATTTTATGATACTAATGACATATTATACCATAAAACCCCTTCTCACCATCCGTTGATTTTTTTAAAGAAAACATTGTATGTGAGGTGTTAATGTGTCACCTTCAAGATCGACATGTTTTCTTTTTACATTTCTACCTTCAGATTGGTCATGAAACCTTATTTATGGTAGAACCAGAATAATATATATGTAATATTTCCTCTATTAAATTCTAGAACTGACTTTTTTACATGTTAATAAATGAGTAAACCAAACAAGTTCATTGTGGTCAAAAAAACCGCCAAAATTAACCCAAACAATCATCCTTTAATTCATATCTAATGATTAATTTACATGGTATATAATATAATTTATTATAAGATCATTTTAACTAATTTAATATCATTAATAACATGAAATACATGTTCTATATGTTTATCCATGTTCTACACAAACATCCATTTATTAATACAGTTGAACTGAATAAGAAAACTATAAAAACGAACATTCCTGAGAAATTTTTTTTAAACTCTATAAGACATCCAAATGAATATAAAATAACATAATGAAGCCATAATAAACAATATTAATGTATAACAGGTTCTTTAATTTTCAATTAATTAATCTAATGTGTTTATACAGGGCATTAAAGTGAAAAAATCATTCATATACAAGGTACGGTGAAAATCTCAAACCCATCTTTTTTTATTCAGGTTCTCCCTCTTTCACTTATTTTTCTGGTATATTCACACCATAAAAATAATTTTTTCATAATTATATTTCATTTTTTGGAATATAAATGGTTCTAATGAATTTTATGTTAGAAAATATTTTCCAAAACGAACACTCTTTTCAAAAAAAATCTTTTACTTCTCAATCAAGGTTGGTAGTTATCGTAAAATGAAAGTTATTCCCACTTACATTTGCAAAACCAATTATTTTGAATGTGTTACAATGATATTAAACCCATTACATTCCATTGGTTAGTTCTGTTATTTTTTTTATATATTAATTATGGAATTCATGATAAATTATAATGTTATGATGTGACGGGTGCGCCCAGAATTATATAGCACACTATGAATTTTTCTGTGAGACGTGTGTGCCCAGAATTATGCAGAACTCCAATCAAATTGGTAATGTGGTGAATCTAATGAGTTAATGTGAATGTATATCCAAACAAGATTCTAAATTTGTTCATAGGTATTTTTTGTAGTTATCCACTAAGTCATGATGTTTCATTTTTAGGCCTTACCACATTTCAAGTCTTTTATTAATGATTTACCTCATGTTCATGATCCTTTGCAATTGTTATGTTTAAGCTCACCCATTTTTATATTTTTCATTTCTATCCTCTTACTATGATTTTTTCTCACCCATTTTGATGTATATCCTCGTGTGATAAAATTTAATAAGAAGAGGTCAAGTTCCAATAAGATGCCATATAATATGGAATTAAATAAATGATTATGCTTGATGTTGTAATTGTTACATACAATTCTAGATTTTTCATGACAACAAAACATTCGATCCTCTATGTGTAATACTATTATGTTTTTTATCTTTAAAATGATTTAATAGTAATTCAAGAAAAGGTTGGGTCATAATAGTTTATATGATTATGTAAGCAATGCCACAAGATACCTTTATGGTTAAAATTGTATTATTATGTTTTTTTGGGATATTTTGGAAATATCATGATTAACAAAGTAATTAAAAATGGGTTACAATTATGTCATTCAAAAATGATTTCATACATTACAATTACTCCTAGAATAATGAGTTATTTCCTTATTTTTCTATCCCTTACTGAGTGTTTTTTTCTCATCACATGTTTTTAAATGATTTTCACATGATATAAGGATGTGTAGAAAAATAAGGAATACATGTTAAATTATTGATGAATATTCATCAAAATCATTTTTTATATGAAAAGTTATATATTTTTTAAGATATTAATATCATTTTTTATGAAATCAATTCTATATTAATTTTTAATGTTATCCATGTATTATGTTTAAATTCTCTAAATCTATATACATGAAAATATATTATATGTAAAATAATGTAATTTATAGAAAAAATTCATGATTATGTATTTTAAAAATGAAAGGACCTAATAAATACTATGAAAACATCCCTAAAGTTTTGTATGTATAGAGAGGTGTATTATCAATAAAATATATCCATGTATGGGTAATACAAACAGACATGGTTCTTAAAGAGATTTACCTAGCAGTATCCCATCTGACAAGGTGTTTTGATCCTGACACGATGTAACTTGTTACATGAAAATGGGAATTAATATGTACCTGGGACATGCATTTGTAATTAAAATGGGCAATACACCCCTAGGGACATGAATTGGTAATTAATAAGCTCATTACGATACATAATAAAGGCCATAAAAAATCCCCTAAAAATAGATGATAAGAATCAAATAATGGATAATCTAAATTTATGCATATGGAACCAAACATTAGTATATACTTTTCCATTACATGTTTATCCATTTAATGTGAAAAGTTTCTAATAGTCATATTAATGAAGTATTAAAACCCTCTAATTGTACTTTCATTTTCATTGTTAATGGAAATAAATATGAGAACATATACTAAAAATAAATGTGATAGTAAATGAGATGACATCCCTTGTGATATACCAAATACGATGGAAATGGGTGCTAAACATTTTATGACAGTAACAGATTATATAGCTGATGTTATGAATAATAACATGAATTGCATGAAACTCCCTCATTCACCAAATAGAGATAATGATTCTATATAATAATTTATCAGGAAAAGACCTCAAATTTTATGTGGATCATTTGATCCCCTCCATACTAAAAAATTGACAAACTCCATTGAGTTGATATTCTATGTAATTCAGTGCTCAGAAAAAGAGAAATTTGTGTGGGTGGTCTAATTTTTTTATGGAGAAGCTAATTAGTGGTGGGAAGTAATAAAAAAATACAATGTCCTTGTAGGAAATTTCTTCCATTTATTGGAAGTAATTCAAAATATAAATTTTCAAAAAATATTTTCCATAAACCCTCTATGATATGATGGAAAAATAATTTTTTGGACTTAACCGGATGGAAGATATATTAATTGGGGCATACGAAGAAAAAATTAAATGGCTTGAAAGATAAGCCTTGAGCATTTTCATGAACATACAATCTATGGTGGATCACATCATTAGAATAATTAATACTTGTCTATGAATGTAATTGGTGATTTGATACTTTTATAGTTATTTAGTGATTCTTCTTGGTTCCCTCAAGGTTCAAATAGAGATCAGGGTATCTTAGTGGTTTTGTGGGTCCCATGATAAAAAGAGGAAAACAATGTATAATATGGGGGGATCATCAAATAAATTCCACTATGGAATTACAACTAATAATCCCAAAACTCAATATTATTGTATAAATAATCATGGGAACATTATAAATGGAACTAGGAATTGTGAAAATTGTTGATTAATGAGACATCTATATATAAAATACTGATGGGATTAGATGAATTCAACTAACTTAGATATGAATGTATGGATTGGATAAACACTCCACATGTGGTGCATTGTTACATCTTCAAGGTATATGGGAATTATGTGAATCATTTCCTTAAGAAAAGGGTTGTCATAGGAAATCAAAAAACAACTTACCTGGAAACATGGGAGGTCTTACTCTAAACTACTACAGAGGTGCATCTGAACAATTATGTGTTCATAGATATGGGGGTTGTTCATTCATAAATAGTGAACACCCGATTTGATTCTATTTCTACCAATTATTTTCTATCTGTCATGATTTTTAGAACTATTCTATCCCCTATTCAAAATATGGATGTTGAGTTATCTACGAGAATAACCAATGGGAAATTATTGCATCCAATGTTTATAAATCCGCCATAGAAAATGTTTGTGGACTCAACCTCCCTGAAAACATTTTCATTCTACATTTGGTAGAGTTTTATTATATTTTTCCCCAATTGGCTATTATTATATAAAATAAACATCAACCATTGGGTAAGGGATATCACACTTCACTTCATAGAGATTTTTCTAATCTTATTCAAGTGTAAGGAGGAAGATGAATGTCCTTTAGAATAGTTGTCTCATGTGTGGATAATTTATCATTATGAGTATTCATATATTTCTCGAATGATTGAGAAAACTGAGAGATTCTTGGTCAAATACATGCCTATTGTAATAGAAAACTCTATTTTATTCTCAAATGAGTTTTATAGTCTTATTCATGACAAATAGGTGGATTTATCAATTCAAATTATTCTTGAATCTATTCTTAAATAAAATACACATTATTGAATACCGACTGTGGTGCTCGAAGAGTATATGAAGCAGTAATAAGAGAATCTCGATTAGGGTTATATACGACCTTGTCTTTCACCTTTTAGTGCACGAGTATTAGTTTTTAATACAAATGATGAATCAATGTTCCTCTATATTAATTATCATTATATTAATAAAATCTTGATAAAGAACATGTATCTCATTCCTTAGATAATTTAATTGTCTAATAAGCTATGTTGGGACATTTATTTATCAATGGTTGACCTCCAGCCAGGATAACCACAATTAAAGGTGAGGATCGAATATATTCAAAAAATTACCTTTAGAATGTGGTATGAACAATACAAGCTCAAAAGGATGATATTTGGATTCAATAATTATCCAACAATTGTCATTGATTTAATTGATAGATTTATTAGAGATTATCTAGTATTATTTTTGGTATCTTAATTGATGGTATTATGATATACTTCATGATCAAGGAGTAACATTAGTTTCTTTTAAATAATGTTCTAAAGACATTATGATAGGAGAAACCTTATTCAATGTACAGAAAATGTGATTTTTGTATGGAAGAAGTAACCATATTTGGTAATGTTATCACCAAAAAAGGGATATATTTGGACCCATACAAGACAAAGGAAATCATAGAGTGTCCCAGGCCAACATCTGTTACAGATATCCATAGCATTATTATTACACCTGGGTATTATTGATTAATTTTTAATATCATATCAATATTTAGAAACACAATAACCATGATTACATAGAATAGAGTGATGTTTTTAGGGACACAATAATTTGTGGAAAGAATGAAGGAGCTCAAAAAGAGGCTTATCACTGGGTAATTACTCACACTGTAGGAAAGTTGAGAACAATTTTTGGTTTATAAGGATGATTTTAAAGATGCTAAGGCTATGTAATGACTCAAAATGATAAATCTATAATAAATTCATCAATTAAATATAAGTGACTTGAGAAAAACAATTCCATGGATGATCTGAATTTGGAATCAACGAAAACTACATTTAAAATATAAATCGATTATATATATCGAGAGAAGAGTGAGATATATACTGATCAAAATAGTCTCAAAAATATATTCACAGAAAACAATCTTCACATGTTCCTTAAGAGATTGATTGAGTATATCCAAGATTATGACTGCTCACACAAAACCATCATAGTGAGGAAAATAAAGTAGCTGAGGCTCTATGTATAAAGTATCATTAATAATTATAAATAATGAGAATTGATATAGAACCAATATTCATAGACATATAATGGATGGACATGAGATTCATTAATGGACTAACCTAAAAAGTCCTTTCTCAAATGATTGATCAACCATTCCAAACAGTGATAATAATGAATGATCAAATAAATTGTGTAGGAACATAAAAAATTGTGTAAGGTACCCGAAATGGGAAATCCATTATGTTCAAGATAAATATGGATAGATTCCTAATATCTGGGACAAAATTATGTGTTCCATGCATTCCAGATATAAATAATATGATTATGAGTGACCCAAAGTGAAAAAAATTTCCATTTCACAAAAGGAACAAAAAATGTATCAGGATCATTGGGAGAACTATGGTTGGAAAAATATGAAGAAAAAGACTGTTATGTATAAATCGATGTGCCTGGTATGTCAAAAATTTATGGATGGAAGTAAAATGTAAAAGGGGATTATCAAACTACTAAACATAACAACATGGATGTTGGAGAAAAATACAAAGACATTGCCTCTGGACTTCCTACGAAATCTAGAGGAAACAATGATATATGGGTGATTTTAGATCTTGTTACAAACAATGATCACTTTATAACAATACGTTAGGAAATTTTAGATCAAAATTAATAGATATACATCAAAGAAGTGGAATGGATGCATTGGGTACAACTATCAATAGTATATTACCAATATCTGAGATTCATCTTATGTTATAAAGAATTATATATAATGGTAGACGAACTAAGATGAACATCAGTATGTTCAATAATCCTTATACAGATGGAAAATCTATGAGAACTAATTAGAAAGTAGAATTCTAGTGATAGCATATTATATAGACTTCAAATGAGTATGGGATGAACATCATCATACAGTTAAAATATATTACAATAATAGTTCACATTCGAACATATGAATAACATCATATGAATTCCTTTAAGGGAAATGGTATAGAACACTACAATAATAGGATTAATTTGGTGAGTTCATGCTTCTAGGACATAAAATTCCCATAGAAAAGGTGGAAGTGTTGAAAAATATTTTACATCCCATTAAAGAATCGCAAACAAAAAAAAGTGGAATTCAGACAATCGTCGATGAGACCATGAGTTTATCGTTGGAGACATAGTATTCCTCTGTATATCTCCCATGAATAAGTTAATGATATTTTGGAAGAATGAAATGTTTTTTCACATGTAAATCAACACCTTTGAGATTCTAGATCGCATCATATTAGTGGACTATCAAATAAAAATTATATATATACTGTATAAAATAGAAGATTTATTTCCTATATCCCTGTTAAGGAACTACAAACTAGATCCATCACATTTACTATCCTCAAATGAGTTACAATTGGAGAATTATCTTTATTTCATGGAGAATCCATTGATGATCCTGGAAAACAGAGATAATTTGCAACAAAATAGTACATTTGACATGGTAAATGTACTATAGAGGAACAATAATTATGAATAAGAAACATGGGAACTAGAGGAAGCAATGTTGGAAATGTACCCACACCTATTCTCATCATAGAATGTAAAACAAAATTTCAATGGAATACCTTTAGAAGGGTTGAAGAATGTTGTGAACCAATTTCTTATCTATGTAATTCTATTATTATAATTATTTTTTATTTGATAATCGCATAATATTATACGTATTATACAATACAATTTTATACATGAATAATTTGTGAAATAAAATGTATAGGTAAAAAATTATTTTAAAAATTATTTATAAGTGGTGGTATTTTTCTAAGTCATGTATATTTAATTAAACTACTATGGTTACATTAAAAAATTTAAAAAAATTATTTTCATAAAATGTATTAAATATAGAATATTATATTATTTTATGATTATAATATAATATTAAGATACCATAATTAATTTTTTCAATGTGTTATAAATGTTGTTTGAATTTTACAATTTTGTTTATTTCAATTAATTTATTATTTTAAATAAAAATTAAATTTATCTAATTTATAAATTTATATACATAAAATAAAGTAATTTGATTAATTTTATACCTTAAAAAATCGATAGTGAGAGTGTGAAGGATTATTCTGAAATACAAGAATTTTTTGTGAATATTAAAGTACATGAATTTACAATGTATTTACATTATATTTAAAATATACTTTTAACTGATTCATGGATGATGCCAGAAATATTTTGATGAAATAAAATTATATAATCACATAATGTTTTCCCAGAAATAATAATTATTTCATTTATTTATAAAATTAGTAAACTAATGGATTAAATATTGAAAAAAACTCACCTCCTCCACTATACATTATACCCCTCAACCCCACTTCTCCTCAAACCTCAAAAACCATGTTCCCTGACCATGTTCATTTCAAATTTCATATGAAGACACCACCTATGACTATAAGATCATGGTATTATGAAAATACCAAAACATCTTCCCGGTGGAGGTTATCGAGGAGGATAAACTCATGAAGTAAATTCTTCTTCCAATTTCTTTTATTTTCTTTTCAAGAACATTCTGTTCATTTTGGTCCTCACACATCTTCATCAAAAAGTTATGAAAAATATATTTCCTTAAGCATTCTATAAGTTCGTTATGTTAATGGAATAAATCATTATCATCTCTCTTTCCCCTCCTTTTATAATAGAAATGAAAATACAAACACAGATTTGTTAATTTATCACATTTTGGGATGGCAGGTTTTAAGTATATATTTTAATCTTAAATTATGGTAATGAAACCATTTTTATTGTTGAAACAGATTATTATTCATATTTTTTATATACTATGTAACGTACTGGAAACATTTTTTTTCAAATTATATTAATTTATAAATCCAAATGAGTTCATTGTGATAAAAAATCGGAAAATTAATCCAACCGATTATAATTAATGTTTTACATAATGATCCATCCTCATCCAAAACAACCAAATTTCTAATATGACAATTTAAACATATATAGGACCATTAATAAATCATAACCTAAATTATTTACTTCAATTCATACTTTACTTGTTCTTCCATACTAGTGTATCAGCTAGTCGATCATGAAAACTAAGAGAACAAGCACTCCCAAATAATGAAATAAAGCATTATAACTCATGCAATGGGTAATGAATTAAATTAATTATGTTATAATAAATAGTTTTCCTATATAAATGGTTATGTAATTATTAATTAAGGAATATAATTTTATTTTCTAGGATTTTAAAAACAAGAGAATAACTCCTTCAGACACAAGGTATGGGATTCTACCAAAACCACCATTATTCTTTTAGGTTATATTACTAACTTTTTACCAAAATAAAATTATCTATTGTTTTTATTCACATCCTACAAATTTATGTTCAAAATTACTTTTTAATGATCCATTCATCCTTATTTTTCAAGGATATTTATGTTTTTAAACAATGGATTTTTCAATTCTTCCTGATATACAAACCCAATTTATGGGAATTTCCCCAAATCTTACCCAATAATTTGTGCACTCTATCATCTATTTTAATCCACCATTGTTTTTATAAGATAATTATTTTTATTTTTAAATTTTTATTGTTTCACCTATGTTATTATATAAGAGAATATTTGTATGTTATATTTTAAATTAACTTTTGAATTTTCATTAAAACCACACTACAATGTATTAATTTTAATTTTTATTAGATACCATTTTATAGGTTATCAATTAGGTTTTACATAAAATATCATGTTGTGTTCCTATTTTACATAAGTAATGACAATTTATTATTTAATTCCTTTCTTTCAAGGACAATTTTAAGATAAAACCATTTATTATGCAATATGTCTTGATTATGATACCCATTTGTTTCCATAAGAAACATTATGGTTATATATGATTGATTATGTATGATTAATTTTGAGGAAAACATATTATTCAACATGTTATGATATGTAATCGCATATATCACTCCAATTCAATTAGTAAATTTTAGTCTCATGGGGTATTATGTTTAATAGTCTGGGCTGTTAGCCATAACTCCTTCTCCATGTAAAATGGGCAAGGTGATAGCCTTGATGTGTTCTCCTCAATGTGTAATGTGCCTTGGCTCATAATAAAGTAATTTTTTATATTTCTACTTTATTAATATGATTACATGATTATATGATCCTATTTTTAATATTTTAGAATACTTATTATTAATCATGTTTCAATTCTATTTATATAATTATATTATGACTTATAACCAATGTAATAAGATTTATTCTATTGTTTATTCCCTTACTAGGATTTTTTGGTCATCCCATTGTTTATGTTTTCCCTTGGTTATCATATACATATGTAAGTTATCAAAGGAATTTTAGAGATCCTTATGAATATTAAATAATGAAGAATTTTATTTAGTCCCATATATTTAGTAATATATACCTATTATTACAATACAATAGACTCTATGATTTGTGCCTTGTAATTGGATGTTAAAATACTTTTAGTGAAATGTTTAAAAGGATATGGTCACTAAATTCGTTACGTGATATATATTTATATTAAATTTATTTTTTCATATTAAGATGAGAAGAAAATAAAATTTATTTGATATGAATAATCAATATGTCCAAATTTGTTAATCCGGTCTATCTAATTTCTATTCATAAAAAATTTAACTATGAAAACAATTGAGTGACAACAGAAAATAAAAAGTGTGTATTTTTTTTAAATAATGGTAAATAACTAAAATATAAGAAAACCATATCCTTAAAAAAGTTTATTATTATATTATAGACATATTCTTATTTTTCAATTATATTTAAACCATTTATGAAAATAAACAAATAACATTACATATTCATTAAGGAAGTGTTACTCGTGAGAATTCCACTAACTCTATCTTATTTAAGGGAACATACACAACCTACATCATCCAGATAAATTTATTATTTTAGTTAGTTAATATATTCTCACAATCAATACCTAATTATACTATCATTATTTTTTAAAACTAAAGGGAAAAGAAGGATTATTATATGATATAATTTTCATGAGGCATTCTATGTGGTGATTATGGACATCAATGTATGTGTTTCCCCCTCCATAATAAATATTAATATTCATCCACATTCCCTCTATGAAAAAATTAAATTTTCATTTTAATTTAATAGTTTCAAAAAATTATAATATATATACATTTTATTTGGAAAAAACCTAATATCTTTATAGTGATCATTGATTTAGAAGAATATAACACCAAAAATATATAATATTTTGATTAACAATATAATGGTGTTGAATTCCTGATATAAGATCATTGATTGGATTATCTATACTGAATCAACCGTGAAATAAATCAGACAGTTAACACATGGAAATTTATTACAACAATGAATTATTAGTTAATGGATAAAATGAAATTTGAAACTAATAGTATAATGAAACATAAAGAAATAATGGATATAGTGTAGTCCAAAATATAAAAATTATCATAGAAGATTGTATATTGCATATGATGAATCGTCAATACATAATACGGGTTTTTTTAATAAATTTTGTTATTTCAGAAATGTATCATATTCTACAAATATTGATATGAATTTACATAATGGGTACATCATGGCTAGTTAACAACAGAGTGTAACACCACATGACCACATAAAATAGGTTTGGGGATATAATCTGACACTGTCTAGGAATATCAAACCCTTGGAATGTGTTATCTAAATGTACATGTTCGCACACACATATCCCCAAATAGACACATAAAATTGAATGGTTGAATTTGGAAAATATAAAAAATACATTTTTACAATATATGCTAATTCATTATATAAATTATTTATGGTAATTAATAAAAAAACATTTAAAATCTATAATGAAATTTCATAAAGATAAAAAAAATATAAATATTACAATTGAAATATGTAAAATACAAAAACTTGAACCAATTTTGGTGTGGTATCAACTATACTCCATTTTTTCCTAGTCCCTGTAGGAATACATGAATAGGGATGTCATCTATTAAAGAAACAACATATGTAGTTGAATCCCATTCATGTATGAATATATAAATACATAGTATAGAATATAAATATCACCAAATTAAAAAGTATCAAGGTAGTATTTAGTGCATCATCACAAAAGAAAAGTTATAAAAAATAAGAAAAAATGGAATAAATAACCAAAATATATATGACATTGGAACAATTCCTTAATGTATGAAAACAACAACCCCACATGACTATGATCATTATTTAATCCTTCAAGTAGTAATTCACCAAGATAAGTCACACAATGATTTTGATAATAGTAACTATACAGATAAATGGGTTTTCTGTATGTTTGGACCTTCCATGATAATGAAAACAATAGAACTCAATCTATTTGATACATAAAATAGGAATCTCACATAAGGCCTATGTGATATTCATGATACAAAATAAGATAACACACTATATAGGGGACTGAAATTCATGATATATAGTCCAAATGATTCAAAACCCTCCATCATAATAACATATTCTTAGACGATGAACCCCCTAGAAAGAGAAAATGATTTATAACCTTATCCAAGAAAAATTTCATATAGGGGATCACAACCTAATCATTGGATGTTATTTCTCACTATACCATTTTTGGAATGGACTAGGGGACCATAACATGAAAATACTATGGTATACTGAAGACAATTAAGTCATCAACCTACAATGAAAAATATATATTAAAATTATTTGAAATAAAAATTGTCTATTAGCATGCATTGACCTCCTTCTATACTTAATCCCATATAAATGTAATATTGATTATGCCTATGGACTATATTAATGTAAATATACCTAGCCATGTATAGATTCTCTATTTGTGTCAACACCCATATACAGTTTAATGAAAGTGATTTATTTGCATATCCTTGTACACGGTCATGCCCCTTCTCACGTTCCACTATGGTATAAGTGGATATTACAGTAATTATTAACATACAGTTTATGAGGGTTAACAGGTATGTGGTATTAAAAAAATCATGAATCATTAGATGATGTAGAATGTTGACTACACATGATTTGTTATACTTATGTATATTCTATCCATATCATGATTTTCCATGAAGCACTACCCTATATGTGGTTACTATGTCAACATATCTTCATTATTCTGAGCCACATATATGACCCTTGAAATGAATTTAGGTCTTGAATGAATTCTAATTATCAATAGTGGATAGATTCAAATATCTATTCTTCTTTGGAATCATCCACATATCTTCCTATCATTCAAATGCAGCATCCCAATAAATAGGATATCCATATCTGATTATAAATCCTCTGTCACCATCATGATGTAAAATTTTTCTATCACTACCATGTTTTAAAACATTTCAATGATCTATTACTCTTATGAATAATTGTGAAAAATTATCATTTTAGTGTTTTTCAAAAACAAGATTGTGTAAATAGTATTGATTAATATATAGATAATGAAGGAATCAATTAAAATAAAAAAAGGGTATCAAACTTTTTTTATTTTTAGTTCTTCCTCATTATATTTTTTTGACTAATATGAATGAAAAATATATTTAATAAATATCCTAACATTAATCATGAAGGAAAATTCATAAATTTTAACTCGACAAACAATCATCAAAATAATTTATTATTAACTGATACAAATTTAAATAGGGTAACAAGAATATTATATAAAAAATTATATTCAAAAATCCTAAGTTGAGTTTTGAATGGTTGAAATGGATTAATTGTTTTTTAATTTTTTTGGAGATCCATGTTGTTTTTTTATTAATTAATTTTCCTATGTAATGATTATTGATAAATTATTTGGTCTTAATTATGTAAATACATCCTCTATTAGCACTCCCAGTTTCTAGTATTATGTATATAAAATAGTGAATTTCTTATAAATGGTTATAAGTTGTGAGGGAGTTCGGTCAGGGTATATAAATGACTAATAAAATGATTTATTAATTTCATTAATTTTCATTTACTAATTAATGTCCTTTACAAAAAAAATGATGATTTAAATGATTCTATTACACCTATGTAAAAACCCACATTCCATATATATTAATGTTACAAAATTTAATATCGATGAATTCTTATAATAGTTTTATAATTATATCATGAAAAATTGTTTCATGTGAATTATTATTTTTATTATTTTTATTATATTAACCCAAAACCTCATTTGGATCTGAAATATCAAATAATATTACACGCCACCTCATGAAATATTCCTTAAAATATTCATAAGTTATCAAAATAATCAAAAAATATCCATTTAATTCGTCAATCCATCAGAATATTCAATATGAAAACAAAATAAAAAACTGAGATAAAATATTAGTGTATGGAGGTCGCTTCTTTTTTTCCATTTTGGGGAGATCCCATGTTGATGGTCATTATACCATGGAGAAAAAACCAAGGAAATCAATTACAAAAGAAGGATATTCTATTTTTGATCCAAAATAACTACTTAGTAATCCACCAAGGTATCTTCATATATGATTTCTAGATCTCCCATGTTAAAAACATGTTAAATGTCCAATACATAACTATTTTGAGGTGAAAAATGGAACTCATAATGTACCCTTATTAACTGAAACTAGAAGTCAAATTGGAATAAATCCTCAGAGATAATATAAAATATATGGAAAAAACAATTAAATCCTTCCAATGGCCCAAAGGCCTTCATTTTTTATTGATTTTGATAATAGACCTTTCAAGTGATGAGTTGGAACCCTTAGAAGGCTTATAGGCGTATGTCTTACATGGCCCGTAGGCCTTAGATGAATTCATTTCCCATTGGCTTCAAACATTACTTAAAACCCAGACTAACTACATAGAACTACTCCTCCACAGTATATTCATCGTGAAATCAGCCCTCCACCTTCACATGGCTATTCGGCTAGGCTATCCCGTGTATGCCCAGGCTTATCCCGATAGTAGGTATCATACCCTCTCATATATACACAATAGAGGAATTCATAGTTTCCCATATATTTTCTAAAATGGTAACAAATACTCAAATTCTTGGTAATAATTTATATATGAAATTTCTAAAAAGGGTTGGTTATCCCTAAAAAAGTTTCCTAAGAACAACATAAATTCTAGAATGATTCCATTTCAAAACTGTATTTTCGACATTGATTGAAATTATTTATTGGTGTTAAATTATGTTATAAAAATAATTTATTCCCCAATATACTCATAAAAATCCTCTATATAATAATGATGTGAAATTGATTCCTTTTATGAAATGATTGTCAAGGGAAATATATTAAACTGTACTATATAATTGATCTATATTCAACTAATTCTATTTATATAATGTTTTTATTATATTCTTTTATAGTGTGTTGATTTTAGGAGATATCAAATGACCCATAAAATATCATTAAGGTCCCTTTGATATCAACTAATCCCACGAAGGATTTGAATATATATTCAATCATATAGAATTATCACAAGATTAAGGGGATTATTCAAACCTGCTAGAAATATTTAATTAGAATTTATCAACTAATAATTTAAAAAATAATTGAAAAACTCATTTACCCATTTCGTAATGCATTTCAACAAAAAAAATAAATTGATATTGTAAGTATATCACCAAAACAGAAATATTTAAATCCAAGTGGAATTATTGAAATTCCTACAAAAAGTACTTATGGAATGTAACCTGTAAATTTTTTATCATTTTAATTATTTTTGTATTCTCCATAAAATCAAAAAAAAAAAAATTGATGTAGATCCTATGGACCAATTAATAATGATAGAATCGTAATCCTTATTTATAAAATGATCTCACCTAACACTCTATAAAATCATACGTGGGAAAAAATTGATATCTGGTAAGTTTAACTAATCAAGTACACCATGAACAAGTAAAATTAGTATATATTCTATGAATCCTCATAGAAATATTTTGAGTATGATATCATGTTAGGACAATTTATAGTTATAGACCCTTAATAATATTTTAGTTTTTCTAAAAATAATAATAATTGAGGATTTTTAGAAGTATCTTTTATATCAGATTATGATCATTCTGAAAAATATTTAGATGGTAAAAAAAATTCATAGAAAAGGGTACGCAACTCACCCAAATGATTTTGTATAAATATATTTAAGTAAAATACCACTACATGTATCTCTATATCATAGGTCGTGTAGTATAAATCTCAGGGCTCTAGCTTACCAGATCCATAAGTATTGTCATCTCTATTCTATATCGGAACACACCAAAGCCCAATTTTGGAGGCATCAAAAACCAATATAATCTTACAAAAAATCATCTTTATGTCTCATGATTGCGGAACATGCAATTTTTTCCAATAATAGTGAAAGGATGCTAACACAAATCCACCCATATAATAAACATCCATTTTCATTCAATAAATACAATGCTTCCATAATCCATCAGAAATTGGGTATACATTGTTTTTACTTCCCTACCAACCTAGTCGAACTCGACTTCACATTCAAACCCTTTTGTGCCACAAAATACAATACTTCTACATCCTTCATCAGGTCCACACAAAATATTCACTAGAGTTAACATGCCCCTTTATGTGGCCCACTATATTCTAGAAGTTCCACTTTGTGAGAAGAGAAAATGATGATTCTCTCATAGTATATCATGGACCATCCTTAGATGTACCATTTGATCATCCTCTATAAATATTAATATAATACATACTTAATAAAGATCACAACAAACAGACACAGAATGGGTATATTGATCTATTTCATGAGTCCCAAAAATAGAGCAACTTAATTCAAAGTGTTGGAAGGAATAAAAAAGAAATTATATTTAACATAGTGACATCTGAATTTCATTTTCATTATATCATACCATATAATATGTAGATTGTGATATCCTCACATAATATCAACCCTGGAGGCCAGAAACTCATCTTTGTTATGGTTTACGAAATCGACTAATCTAAGAAGTGAATAATTTGTCATTAATGTCCAAAATATTAGGAAATGATAATACTTATAAAACCTCATAACCCCATACCCATTCTTAGTGAAGAAAACTAGGGATTACCAGGGGAACACTGAGTATGAGAATATTCTTCGTTTGGAACTCTTCCAAGAACACCATCCTCTCATGAAGATTAAAAAGATCAGTCTAATATACTGGAAAATATATTTGGGGTGTTTAGGGGTTGATGTGTATGAATTGACATGATTTCCTAGGGGAGATTAAATACTATAATTTCCACACATAATAGTTCCATTGTGGAGTAAAATGATCATCACCTATAGTCCTATAAAAATTATTTTAAAAACCCATTGGTAAATTACTCTCCAATTTTTATTTCCATAAATAGTGTTATAAAATATTTATGTGAGGGATACACCAACAATTATAGAGAACTATTAGAATATATTTCAATTTTATTATCCATCAAAATAGTTATAAATTATCGTTATTGTTTTTAGATGTTTTAAAAATTGTTTACTAAAAACATTTCTAAGGATAATCTATGAAAATATTTTTTAGAAACCATTATTATAGAGTTCCATCCAAATATAAGATCATTTTCTCATAATAATCACAATTGAATCCTTTATATAACACTTCAAATGGATTTTATATTCTTCCCCATTACAAGGATTTGAAATTGGTTTCTGTTTACATTCAATTTTTAATAATCATATAATTAATGACATATAGATCAGTAAAATCATCTTCTATAAATGAATTTAATTATTTTATTTTTATAAAACACATACATATATATCTTATGGAATAATTAAACTATATTGATTAAATATATTTTAGTAACAGTGATCATGGATTGAATGAATTAATATTTTATACAATGTATATTCTTTGTAATTAAAAATTTTATTAGTAGTTTCTAACTTATATGTGACATTTCTTATAATTCCAATGCTGACTTTGTTTTTTTGTAATTATATTGCAATAAATATATTATGAATCATGTGGGGGATGGTTGAATTTTTTATTTTTTATGGTTCTATCTCTCTGTGGGGTTGTATATGATTCATATAAGGGACTTATTTTTTTTGGTTAAATTATCTTTCATTTTGGAGATATTTTTTTACTTTTGTTCTATTGAAACAAGGTAAAGGGATATACATACATCTCTTAAGTGAGAATTTCATAGTTGTTTTTTTATTCAAACATTTTATTTTTCATATTTTCTAGAAGAACTTATTCTATTTAATTAATTTTATTTATTATGTTGATACATTTCATATAACAAACCCTCTAGGTGAATTATTTGTTGATGGGTTGATCACATTAATTAACATCCATGATTGTTTTAAATATGTGACATAAGTTGAATCACCTGGGTTGTTTTTTACTCATTGTTATTTATTTTAATATTTTCAAAGAAATGTAGGATGCTATTAAATTAGTCATCCAATCAAATGAAATATTTTATGCTTGGGTCATAAATTGAAATGTTTACCAGAAATGAAATAATTATTTAAACTACACTAAATTCATGAGAAATCATATAAATTTGTTGTAGTTTTCAAATAATTTTTCAAATAATAAAATTTTTATATAGATGTGATCTTAAAATGTTAGAAATTGTTAGAAAAAAAACGATGGATATCTATAACACTTTCTATGAGTACTAGTTATCCTATATAAATACAATACACTATAAAGACATTTCATTAATCCCATTGATGTAATAGAAATTTATATCATGGTTTTATATATGTATATTATTTTATAATATATAATTTACTGATTAATAAATATTTTTTTATAATATGTAGTTCCAATAATGGATTTATATTCTTTTAATTGATGAAAAAATGAAACATTTATTATAGAGGGTGAGTAATTATAAGTATTCTATCAATTATATCTAGTAATGGAAATAAATTTGTAATGTTATGATTTAAAATATTTATATAATAGAAACATTAATATATATTCGAGATTGATGTAAAATTTATTAGGTATTTTGAAATTATTTTTTCGTCCCCTAATGAGGTAATTTTACACTATTAAATAACAGTGAAAACCCTAATGTTATAATCAAAAATAATTATATTTATAATTTTGCAACGGAATTCATGTTGTTGAGAATTTATATTATAAAAATGAAATGATCCATTACATCCCTCAAACACACACACACATATATATATATACCTTAGACCATTATATATTATAATATTCCAAAAGGAATATTTGGTAAAACATAGTAATCATAAATTCATTTATTATACAAGGTGAAAGTTTGGAAAACCAAAAAAACTAAAAGAAGTTTTTAAGGTCCCATGACACTGGTAGATGTGTTGATTAAATAAAAATAAAATAGAATGTTGTATATTATATCACACAAACCAATTCCTAGGTGTCTATAGTAAAAACAATCAATTAGTACCCGTAATCACCACTATACCATCAATAGTCTTCTATAATAAACACTTTTTCCTTAACAGTAACTGTTAGAATTAAAAAAAATCTATTCAATCCCTATCAATACTCACAAAATTGTGAATAATTATACTGAAATTACCTTTTATTATTCATTATAACATTCAGAAAAATACCATTTTACCATATAATTATTTATTTTTCATCCATTGAAATCGTATATTCGCTTATATATCAATTATAATAATTTAATACCAAACCATTTTCATTCAATTAGTTTTTGCAGCATTACTTCAGAATTTAATGATAAGATCCATTTGAAATTAATCAAACACATATTAATGTAATTAATATACTAAAAAAATCATCCAATAATAAATTAATATAGGAACATGAAAACCACAAGATGAAATCCATTATATAAAATTATGAAATTTAATATAGTACACAACACTCATCAATCCAAATTAGCAATATTCCTTAATAAATAAATAACCTTTTATATAAATTAATCAAAAAATATTTTAATATTCTATATTTCTTCTTAAATTTACTTATAAATATTATTTCTAAAATATAAATAATCAGAATATTTTAAAAATATATAACACCTCAATAAAAGAAGAAAAATCATCATTTTATTTTTAAAACACTTATCAAAATAAAAAATTACTTTAATAAAAATGGAAAAAATATATGATATTGAGATAAATTCATGTTTTAATGAGTTAATTAATAGTTCATCTTATTGTTATGCTACTTCAAACCACTCATCCATTCAATGATAAACAATTACTAATTAATCATTTGTACTATAAATTAATTTCTCCGTTTTATTATAAATTTTAATATATTTTTAAAACTGCCCTTAAACATAACAGTAATATTAATAATTTCACTATTTTATTTTATATGACAACTAAATAATAAATAAATTGAAAAAAATTGGTTGGTGATCATTGATCAAGAACAACCAAACAAAAAATGTTACACCATATGTAATGACCCCCTCAAAACCCAATTACAATATCCAGTATAAAATTAAACAACTAATTTAACGACTCTTTAATAACCATAACTAATATTGCAATCGATAAAGAAATTATAAATGGGAAGGGAACACATCTTATAAGAAAATATAAAACATCCAAAGATAAGGATCCACAACTACCAAACAATTAATCATGATAACCAAATTAGATACATGAATAATTCACAACATTATAATGGAGATTTAAAAATTATATTTATCACAAATTGAAACATGGATATATATACATTTAATCATAAATTAAAGAACATTAATTTGAGATAGTCATGTTCTTAATGAAATGATGTCCCATTAAAAAATTCATTATTAAATCTTTTATAAGTCAATGTGATTCAATCATTTTGAATTTAATTTAACAAAGTAACACCATGGGGCTTATTAATAGGTTCATTCATCAATGATTTAATCACTATGGATTCTAGCATATTCATCAACCTAAACTTCAATAATGATAATACATAAACTAGCATAATGGTGTAACAATAACACTAAGACGAAGAAATCCCTTAATAGGTAGAATTGTGGATTATTATTAGAAAATCCACAGTTCCGAAATTCCCATCACCACATTGGTATTTAACCATCAAAGACCTCCCAAGAATAATATCATTACCCTATATATATTTGATATAAATATATTCAAATAAAATTAATAATCTAATATGATTATGATATAAGATGTTATTGAAATTAAAAAACAATAGATATTCCTTTAATGTTGATAATTCTTTGGATACGTATAATGTTTTTCGTAATTATCAGGACATTTCATAGAAATTATTAATAAATATTTAAATAAAATCATCCAAAAAAATAAAATCATATAGAATTGTATAATATGATTATTTGAAATTGGAATGTGTCTACAGAACCTCTATGGGTTCCATGAGAATTTTTGGTCATGTTAGGACAAATGAGTACCCAGTGGCCATAAAACTGAACCATGGAAGATATTTTGTGAATGAACACTATAACAATGGATGTTTTTTAATTTTTAACACAATTCTTTCCCAAATTATGAGTGGGATAAAATATTGTATTGTTTTGGTGAGATACCAGTGTCATAGATTTTTCAAAATGATACTATGAATAGTTATACATGAATGAATATTAAAACATTTAATTTCATCATAAATAATTCATTCAATATTTATAGATGCATACCCATTTTATTAATCCAATATTGATGATAAGATCTTGTGGAAATAAACAACAAATATGATGGTTTGAATAAGTAAAATTTTTAATTTAGGGAGCTTCTTTTTGGAGGTATCAAATTTCATTCCCATGTAACTAGTAACGTTATCCATATTCATTCAAATCCATTCTTCTGAACATTGAATTTTTCAAGAACCAATTTAAATATTTGATAATTTTTTAAATTGGGTTTTTATACATAAAATTATATTGTTTGCGGAGAAAAAAGTATATATACTTTAAATTTTTACCAATACTTATGAAAAATGATGTATGATTATTTAATGTGAATTAATATATGTGATTTATAAACACGTTTTTTAACTAGATTAATTCATTAACAAATTTATATTATTAGGTATGTTATCTTGAATTTTTAAAAAATTGATGGTTTCTAGTTTATTTTCCATGCGTTTTTGTAATTCAATTTTTAGGTAATAGTTGAGGGTGTTACTATTTTGATCCAATAAGGGGATCACTATTCATGTGAATGATAGGGAACTCTATAAAAATGTATTTTCTTGATTCATATTTGTATAAATTTATATATCTATTTAAAAAGGTGTAAAAACCATTGATATTGTTTTATTGAAATATTTTAAAGAAAACCTTTTTATATGAATATGAAAAAATTAAAACTAAAAATTTTTGGAAAATTTTTTGTATAGGATATACGAAAGGTTTCCCAACCTAGAGAAAAAAATTAAAACAATCTGTATAACCATTGTTTATAGTAGTTACCCATACTCAACCACCACATCCAAGATTTAAAATATTATATAATGTGATTATCCATTGATAAAAATAGAATACAAAATATTATTCAGTTTTATCATCCTATGTATTATCCCATATTACTCTGAAAATATTTCCATCTCATCCATGAAAGGGATTCTCATCCAATTATTCTCTATTTTCCAGAGTCTCAAAATGAAATGGAAAAGCATGAAGGTTACATTGAATATCTAGAAATCAAACAAGATAGGTATAAAATAATTATTGGATCCCTTAAATGCCTACAGGAAGAGTAGATATTGTGTAGAAGCATAAATTAGACATCTAATTATCACTGGATCTTGATGGTCTTATGCTTTCAAATCTAGAAGCTTCCCTCATCCATGGCCACCATATCTCAATTCCATTTGTGGACCACGTCAGTGTGGAAATGGAAATTTCATAAATAATTGGCCAACTCATAATACTCCCTATCTATTATTCAATACCAAATACCCAAATGAACCTCACTGATGTACTCATTTCCTCTACAAAGGATTTACATTGATATTTTCTTTATCTAGTGAATGGAGATTCTGAATATACATTTTGGGTTTTCAATGACTATAACAGTAGAAACATCTTATATCCCTTTTATAAATGGGTTAGAAAAATGAATCAAATATATATATCAACTAACATTAGAATGAAATTGTAAATAATTAATATTATTAGATATATGGGATAACACAATCCTCTAAGTACTGAAGACACAAAACTAGTTCCCCAATACTAGCACTAAATATCCTTGAATACCCCACCATGGACCCATTCATGTATATATCCCACTCAATAACTCCTAAAATATATATGAATATAAAATGTATTAGTCTCTCTCATATATATATAAATCTAAAAATACCACAAAATAAGGTCTTTATGAAAAATATTTTATTTAGAACCATATCCATAGAGTATTATGATTTCTTTGTGAACATCAATGGAAAATATTTCCTATTCGAATCTCTCTGATAATCTCCTAATTCTCTTAGATGCATATTACATTTAAACTGGACTAATAATAACCCTCTCTAAAGTGAATCTTCATCACTTTCCAAGAAAATCCCACATCATCCATTTTATGAGTGATTAATATCCACTACAACCCAGTTGAGTCATAAATAATTCTAAATATTAGGCTCTAAATATGGTCAACAAGGGAGATTAAATGTTAGAAAACTCAACCATAATTTTCCATCCAATCAATAGTAACATAGTTACCTTTCACAAAAACTGTGTTTTATCACTCTAAAAGACATAGTGTGTTTTCATCTTTTTCACATCCTATTAAAGTGGTGTTGGTGTCTCATAATGATCAATATGCAGTGGTATTAATTGATAACCACATTGAGGATATCCCTCATAAAAAATATCATGTTATAAATCTACATCATGAGAAAAATCATCTTCGGAAAATTGTTTTATATTACAAACTTGTTGTTGTCATAGAGGTGTTTTGAAAATGTCATGACACACTATAAAAACTATATATTATTGGATATGAAAGAATAAGGGAATGGGAATCATAGATAAAAATATATGATGAATTTTATAATTAATTCCCATTAAAAAATTATATATGTTGAGTTAGCATGTAGATAATTAGTGCGATGGTTACTGAATACATATATTTCTGCATGGAAACTCAATTTCATAGTTTGATAACACAACCTAAAAACATTAAAAATAATACCATAATTACAAAAAAAACATTACATCTAAAATATAAGTTATATATAGACCATAACTGGACTCCTCAGATATTACAGTGTCATGACTAAACCCACAGTTTTCCTCTTGGTTAGTTGAAATTTGAGGAAAACACCCTAATCCCACATAAAGTGAGAAAGGGGATGGACACCAATGCTATGAACACATAACCTACCCATGGGATGGCTTATATGAATATATGTGTAGATAATAACACATCTCCAAATACCCATTTTATACTAAAAGATAGTTTTCATCATACACCAAAATTTATGCATACACTATATCCAACATTTTAGTATGGAAAAATCATCAGAAATAATTAAGGTTGAAATAAATAAATAGAAAACATTAATCAATTTTAAACACAATAAGAAATAATGAGATTATTTTCAACGTAAGATCATGGAACCATCTATATTTAATCATACCCAACTATAGTTGGCCAAAAAATGTGCAACCGAGGTCTCTACAATATGGTATGTTTTATGTATAAGACACGACATATGTGGGATGTTCCCATTTATGGTTTATGTCATGACGTAGTCAAGCCCACGATTGATATTGTTTACTTTAGGCCGACCCATCATAGTTTTTTCATTACATGGGCTCTGGCCCTCAGGCATTCCCTAGGAAAATGCATCATGATGGGAGAGGTATCCACACCACCTTATAGAGGGGATCTTCATGCTCCTCCTCCTTAGATGTTGGATATACATACTCCACCCCCTAAAAGGGACCATCGTCCTTTCTGGTACATCAAATGGAAACTACATATAATACCATTTTGACGCGAACTATCCTGGGTTCCCTGGTAACCCAATAATCGAGCTTTCCCTGACATAGCCCGAAGGGTGTTCCCGATACCCACGGGTTGGAGACTAGAACATGTAATAATATTACATGCAATTGGTATTGATTTTTTCACTGACAATGAGGAAGAAAAAAATAAGATAGTATGCATAACAATAGAAACTCAAGTTGGAGTAATATTTAAGAAGTTAACAAGGCATACACTAGATCAAAGAACAACAATCAATGTACTAATATGGGGAAATATCCCCATGTTTTCTAAGAATAGAACTCTCTAATACCAGAAATCAAAAACTGGATCCACCTCCAAGAGATCCCTTCTCCTTGCTTGAACCTGAAAAAAGAATTTTTATTAACAATCCATTGAAAAAGTAGAGTGCATGCATAAGCTTAGTAGGATAACACCAAGAATGTCCTAACTGTTGCTAAAAATTGATTAACTAAATGAATTATTTCAATTATAAAGTAAACAGATTTGGAAATTCAAAATCATATTTAAAAAAAACATGTAATACATTTTCAAAATGATGGATAAATACATTAATAAAATGTTTACAAATTATGTAATATTTGTAAGAAAATGGATTAAATAAAAAAGTTACAATTTTTTTTTTGTAAAATCAACATGCTGGTAAATTAGTTGAAATCATCAGTTTAAATTTATATAAAAAATATAAATAGACTTGTGTGAATCATAGTCATATAACAAAGGGTGTGATAGTATTAACAAGTTATAATATTTTGAACTCTCTATGTGACTAACTGAAATGAACCTTATGTCACCAGGGGAGGTTAGGGAAAGACGTATTACTGTGTAGTTCTTGTATTTACTGTATTGTTATTTAGAAAGAGTAAAATCCAGATATTTTTTTCTTCTATTGAGAATAATTTCCCTTGTTACTCAGTCTGAGTGTTAATCTAATTACTTCATATTGAATATTGATATTGTGTAACATTATTCCCCAGAAAATATATAAGAATTGGATCGAGGTGGTGGCTACTATTATCCCTCAATGGGCCAATCATGTTGTGGATCTAAATCTAATTTTGGTGATATCATTATAACTTTCAAAAAATATGGTAAAATGAAATGATTCACATAAAAAATGGTTTCAGCAATCAACATCTAGAATGGAGCTTTTTCACATAGTGGAATAGTGCCAAGAAGAAGCTAATACATGTTCATCACCATGATTGGTATCATTACTATAGCATCATCATTATTGATTGTAGTATTTGATATTAGTGTATCTCACTCGTTTTTTTCAACCCATATCATTAATTATAATAATGTTCCAATAGAGCTTTTATCTAATGAAATAGATATTACAACCCCACATGGTTTGATGGGAGAGTAGGGTGTTCGCAGTAATTTTGGTGTCTTCCCTATATCATATGTCAAGTTTTATTTGGGTTTTATATTACCTGAAATGAAATCTATTAATGTGATATTTTGGATAGATTACTTCGTTTCCAATAAATACCAGAGTGATAGTTATTTTTAGCTGGTCTACATTACTATACCCAGTGGTGTTCCTCTTTTCCTTTAGGGAAAATGTGACCCAATGTCGACTAGAACTAAAAAATCCTATCCAGGCATGGGTAAAGTGATATTAGTGTTTAAATTTCACATGGAGCGACATTCAGTGAGTGGTGTTCCCCCTACTGTCATTGTTGAGTTTCTAAATGTTTTTTCATACATCATATCTAGTTTTCTACTGGTATATGAGTATGAGTTGTCTATTGACCTAACACCTAGTACTCCACCAGTATCAATTCGATCTCACTATAGGTCTCCAGCTAAAATTAATGTGTTCAAGTCATAGTGGGATGTTTTTTTATAAGTATAGGATTCACTCTTGTGTTCTCAACATTTTTAGGGAATGTGATGATCATTTGGGGATTCTTGAGTTTTCTTATAAAAAAATTACCATTTAATGATCATAATTACTCCTTTTGAGTTCTTCTATGTTCGTCCTGGTAAATATCCATTATGATGGTCATATATTGGTGAATGTTCCTTGGTTTTTCCAAGATTAGTACAGATGATTACAATAAAGATTCAATTAATATTTTATTATATGATAATGACACAAAGAAAATATATGTCTAATGTTGATCATCGCTATATACCATTGGTGTTCTGTGATGGTGACCTTGTGTTATTGTATGTTTCTTCCAGTTGGGTGATCAAAATCTTGAGATGAAAGGGTATTTTACTTCTCTTTTTGTGGTCACATGCTATATTGTTGATCGGGTGGTGATGTTGCATATTGTTTGGTACTACCTGAACAATGAACATCGATACATAATTTTTATCATTTATCTCAACTTGAATGTTTTTATCTGACCCATAGCATGCTCTGAGTTGGCATGATCTTGAAGTGGAACCCGTTTTATCTATTAATGAATATCCCATTAGGGTTTTTGATTCTGATACCTAGGTACATCCTGGGAGGATGATACATTTTATCCATTTTATATTGCATAATGGTTCTATTCCTCTTGATACATGATTTATGGAAGCACTAATGCTAGATAAGTGTCCTCATCCTTTTAACATGGATGATTCTTTATAAGATTTATGGAGATAGAATTTTTCTATGGTTGGTATAATGTATCATCCAGTTACTATTTTAGGTATTCATAAATGCACTTGTGCAAAATTATTAATGTAACAAGTGGAAAATTTGGATTTATCAATTAATTTTTTATAAATGTGTTATTAGCATTAAATATCAGTTAACATAATAGAACATAGAATTAAATATTTTTATATTTATACACCTAGTTGGTGCATGATTATTAGGCCTAAAAGGACTCATGGAAGATGGAATAAAAACATTAAATAGAATAATCTCAGCGCACACATTTTATTCCAAATATTTGATTATGCCCAATATTGTTTGTAGTTTGAGAAATATAAGACCATTTTTACGTCTAAAATACAATTTTTTTCCATGGGAGGGGTATACCATTTGAAGGCTCTATACATCTAGTTCTCCTGCTAATTTCATAATGTTGTTAAATAATAATTTATATATTAATTATTAAAAATATAAATAAATATCTCACAAATGGTGTGTCGTGTGGGAAGTCTGAGACCATCGATGGGTCAAGAATGATGTCTTTCTACTATATGGGGTATAATATTTTTTATTATCAGGTGTTTCGGCATCTTGGTCTCTATAAAAACATTTTTATTATAATTAATTAAATATTCTAATTATTAATTTATAAATCATTAATATATCTCTAACCGTTCATCAAATGAGAAATTTGAGGACACTATTGTGTCAGTAATAAGGTGTTTACTCTATGAGTGGTATGACATTCATTAGGAATGAGCGTTTGGTAACATAGATGATTTTTCGACATTTCAAATAATTAAATTAACTAATTAATTTTATTAGATTATTTTAATTATAAAAAATGAATGTTACTATTTATACAACTTCAGCAATGTAATTATCCCATTTTTAATGATTCAAGACATCCAAATCATATGTGTCTTAACCATTTTGAATGTTTTCTGTTACAACTCATTAATATGGTTAAATTAATGTGTCTGTCAACATGATTGTGTGGTAAGATATATTTAATATAGTGTTTCAAATTATTCATTTTATGGAACCGCGAACATACTTATTATGTAATACCAAAATGATTCTGTTCACCCTGGATTCAATCTATCGAGTCCGAGTGATCTCGCATCTCACTTGCACATGATATATAATCCATGAATGATCAGATTCAGCTCCAATTCCTAACTCCACCTACTGTGGCTATGTCTGATGAGAACGAGTGTTTGTTCTTCCATGGTAATTTTTATTGTTTTAAATCTATTTGATTTCCTTCAATTTTTTATTCTCCACATCTTCCCCCTTCAATAAATTTTTGGTTTTTGATTGGAATTAAATGTCATATGTACTATTGAATTCATCTTGATGAGAAGAATCCAATTAATATTTTTTGTTTCAAAGGAAATAAGGTATTCCTCTATCCAACATTTCACTTTTTATTAGATCATTGAAAATAAATTATCCAAGGATAAATTATAAATTCCTAATGGAAAATTTGGGAAACTTATCAAAATATAATTATTGATGGATAAGTTGTACAAGAAGTTATTAGAATGTAATAATAAAAATTATTAAAGGATAATAATAAGGTAGTCATTATATGAAGTAGTCTATTGAAATTATCATGGGATAATTATTTGTTTTATCAATGGACAATTATTATGTTTTTTAAATAATAATATCAAAGAATTATCACTGATAAGCTCACTAGATTATCAAATGTGTTTTTAAATAAAATTTTCCAATGTTGTTGACCATAATATCAAATGTAATATACCATAAGATAAATATTGTGAATTTATAAAAAAAATTGTTAAGAATAATCAAATGATAATTTCCAAAAATTACCAAAGAAGAATTTCATGGAAATATCAATAATAATTTCTACATAAGATATCAAAGTATAAATAATTGAATAATCGAATGATAATTTTGATATTATCAAAGGAAAATTATTAATATTATTAAAACAATAATTGTGGGTGTATAAAAGATAATTATTCAGTTGGATAATGGTAAGTACATGAATTTATATAACAATAAAATGAAAATTTTCCATGAAAGATATATATTATGACATATGAATATATATATATATATATTGATACTTATCCGACTAAGATAAATTAACATTACAAGTGGTAAGTTAAAATTATTATCCAGATATTGTTCAGGAGAGGGAAAATATAATCGCATGTAATATTTTATTTCATTGAGAAATAAAATATATGTATATAATTATCAAATGAGGTTTATAATTATAATTATTGTAATTTCATGTGATTTCATGCATTAACATAAAACAATAATCGAAAGATTATCCTAGGGAGAGAAAATGTAATCACATGTAATATTTTGTTTCTATGAGAAATAATATATACAGTTATAATTATCGAATAAGGTTTATAATTATTATTTTGGATATTTATTTTAAAATCATGCATTAACAAAAAATGATAATAGAATGACTATCTAGGATGGAGAAAATGTAATCACATGAAATATTTTTATTTTGAAAAAAAATATATTTTTAGTTCTTGGATACATTAACGAGTATTGAGCATTGGTGTATAGATGCTACGAAAAAAAAATTGTGAGGAGGTGTATTGAACTATAGTAGGTGGATCATCATTGCAGTTGGCATCAACGACCATGAGATAGGTGTTTCCATACCAATTATCCAAATTTGTTATCCTTGTATTTCATGATTTATTTCAAATGTATATTTAAAATCAATTTCTCAAATTTGAATGCAATTAAATTAATAGAAAACCCACTTCCAGTGAATCGAGATATGTGAAATGGTTTTGGAATTAAATTTCAGAAAAACCTAATTCCATTGAATTGGGTGTGTTTATGGAAATTGGTTCATTCAAATTGATTAATTTAAAATATTATTTTTATGGAAATGATTTCAATTAAATTGTAAAATTTAATAGAGGAAATAAATTGATTCATGATGGAGTTGGTTTTTAATGGATCTCAAAATTGGGAAAATGGTTTAATATGTTTTGATTTAAACCTAGTGGTTTTATCTTAGAAAAAAAGTCATGTTTTTAAGAAAATTTATTTTTGTTTTCAATGGAAGGAAATTGGAAGTTTTAAAATAGAATAATGGGTTTGATCGAATTTTTTAGAATTATTAAAATATTCCACCCATCATGTAAGAGATCATGCTTGACATAGGTAGTTAGTTAGTTATTTGGATACACTCTAATCCATGAAAACGTTTTAAAAAATAATTGTAGTGGGTCACATCCCTGATTGGTTTTTGATGAATCTCTGTTGGCCAGTTTCATAGGGACATGTGTATAATAATTAATTTGAGTTCACATAATGAGTGGGGAATCCTATAGCTTTTTAATACTATCAAACATTTTTTAGGTAACAATGTTTTTCACTTGTCTATTTATATTTGAGATATAAATGTATTCCAATTCTTTTAAATCCATTACATACCATATGATTTTACATAAACTATTTTATATAAATATTTAATTTAATGCATTGTTCTAGAATTCTTCCAAAATTTTTAAAGCCTTCTTATAAAGTATTTATCCATCATTTTTAAAATATATATCATGTTTTGTTTAAATAGTATTTTTAATTTCCAAAACTGTTAACATTAAAATTAACTAAATTACTTTGTATAATCAATTATTGGTATCTATTAAGGAATCTTTGGTAGTATCCTTCTAGGCTTAGGTGCACAGACTACTTTTTCTATCATGTATTAGTAGACCTTATTCTCCTAGGTTCATGAAAAGGGATGTGATCTCTTTTAGGTGGAATTAGTTGTTGATATTTAGATTGTGTGAGTTGTGTCCTTAGAGACCTTGGGGATATTTTCCCATTTTATTACTTTGGTTTTAGTGTTTTGGGCTGGTATATGCCTTGTTTACATATTGTATATTAATCCCAATGGAGTTTATTTTGTTATGAATACTGTCTTGGTTTTTTTTCATCTGCATTATTGGTTTTAAAATAATTCCCACTTTCAAGTCGTGTGATGCCAGGTGCTAGTCACGAACCAATGTAGATCAGGAATTCCCTTGAGGCTATGTCAGGGCCATCTCTGTTATTGGGTTACCAGGCTACCTGGTATGGTTCTTGACAAGTAAGGATATACATATATTGTTGCACAATGTGTAATCACTAAATAAAAATAAACAAGTGAGTTTTATCTATTCATTAAAATTAATTTGAATCAAAAGAATGAAACACAATAAAAATAACTGAGATATAATTGAGATTGAGATCAAGAAAAAAATATGATCACAACTATCTTTCATCCCTAGGATCCTATATTAGTTTTCAAGGTAATGCTCATATAGTAGATAATTTTAGATAAATATGTTAGCACTAATCATGATCATTAAATAACATATTAGAATTTAGATTATCCATTATGATGTGTGCAAAATATCTCATAAGATATATATAAAATGAGAGGGCATCTTACCTGACAGCTATGAATGGTTCATGACCCACACTAGGATATCCCACTATGTAGGGGATAAAAAATCCATGTACATTTATATAACTATTCACTACCGTTTATGCCGAGGAATAAATGATATCTGATCACACCACAATGCACACAAATAGATTCCAAACTCTATTTATTACTTTTAAAAATAAAGGAATAACATTGTATGCTTAAAACATTGTGTCTCAATATACCATAATGGGGACAAACCCTGAGAATACACCATATTTATACTTGACTATAATTGATAAAAAGGGCCTAATATTGACCAATGAAATGTATATAAAAGGTATTGGGTATATGTGCTGTTTCAAATATATATAATTTTTAAATGCTTAATATTTCCCATGGTTGTATACTAGCACCTATTTTTATGTAATCATTCTATGACCATGTACTCTATTTTGTAATATAATTATGTCTGTGTCTATACCATTTTACTAGGTTAGGACAATGTACTCTATTTTTTCAAATTAACATTAATGGGAATTTGTACTTGATATATTATGGTAAAATTCATGGTGCTATCACAATTTCACACCGTCTATATCTGTTACTATTAAAAGGAAATATTAAATTTATATAAAACACAAGACACTAAATATAAGTCCCCATCCCTAAAAATTATATAATATTGTGTTATGTCAAGAATTCACTTTTATGATCTATTCATGTTTATAGTTTTAAAATATTATTATATAGCTATTAGAATGTAGTCCTAGATATTACATACAGACAGTTACACTCACTTTCCACTTTCTGCACCGATGGAAACCTTTTAAACAAAAAAAGATTTCATTTTCTTGATAAAAATATTCTTGAATTATTACTTTCTCTTACCCTTCCTTATACCCTTTGGAAAACAATTAAAATCATGGGATGAGCATAAAAATGTCATTGAGAAATTTAAGACATGAATACAACCATTTTTCTATGAATATTTATAACCCAAGAAATAATTTTCAAAAAATAATACTTTTTACAAATAAAACATAAACTAATTATCTTACATACTTTAATCATATGATTCCTACAAATCTTTGTTGAAATCATACAACATAAAGTTATCATGAGTCATCCATATCATACATAAATTTTTTCTTTAACAAATACATAGGATTCAACCACCATGCATACATTTGAAAAACCCAACAAAGTATATTCCCTAGATCTCATAGGAGAAACCTTAATTTTTACCTCTATCACATTACCCAATGCATTATAGAGCTATCATTGGCTCACCCACCATAGGAGTATCACTGAGCCAACCATATTTAGTTTATCATATAACCACTTCAAAAATATACATATACCATTATATAATAATAATATTTAAAATATTTAAATTATTAATATTTCACTCATCAATTTCATGAAATAATTTCATTATATTTAAATATTCAATCCATTTCCAAAACAATTTAGAACATTTAAAAAATAGAATTTTTAATCATAGTGTTACATACATCATTGAATCATTTGAAATAAATTCAAGAAATAAAATTTTTAAACATATATGTCAATATTAATAAATCCTTCAAATGATTCCGAGAACATGGATACTGTGAGAATGATTTAGAAGATTAAATCATCAAAATATTTAAAATGATATTATAGTTAAAAAGTCCCTTACCACCTGAGAAACACTTGAATAAAAAAATTAAAGAACAACATTGATGAAAGATTTAAATATCATGAGAACATAGTAATACAAGATATAACATGTCAAAAAGTATAATATACACCATATAAAAGGTAATTGTTGTATAAAAAATATTAGTCTCAATTGAATGTAAATTAAGATGAAATCCCTCACAAAGATCATATATTTTTATTAAAGATAAATAAATGAAATTATTATGTGTGAAAAAATTAAATACACGAAATATAAATAAATATTTAGTGTAAAATAATTTTAGGTTATTCAGAAATATTCTTGAAAAAAAACCAATGACATGGATATTTATCTTAATCAAATTAGATTGAGTTAATGATTCACTATCTTGGAGTCTAACTTGTCATGTCATGTCATTATGATCCTAAATAATTAAATTATATTAATTTATATTTTCATCAAAAAAATTCATTTTTATTATTCAATTTATATTTCTTATTACAATGTTGTAGAAATCAGTTAATTAACTGAGTTCATATCGGATTTTTTGTCAATGTTCGGTACAAAAACTCTATAATGAACTTGTTTTGATGTAAATTATACATGTACTGAAAATAACATCATCTACAAAATAAAATTTAATATTGATATATCATATATAAATATATATATATAATATATATATATTATATTTGTATTTATAATAGTACATAACATTTGGATATAAAAAATGAAATTCACCATTCGTGGAGATAGTAGGTCGTACGTACACAATAAAATTACATTAATTTTTTTTCATCTCAATGTAATGAAAACTAAATGAAACTAAATTATATTATAATTATTGTATAATATCTATGTCTTATATGTCACAAAATTATGTTAATGTGATTATTTATACGTTACATGTATTTCATGAATGAGTAATATCAAATTGAGGGGGCAGTATTCCACATTTCTTCAAATGAAAATATCGTACTATCATATTATGGACTGAATAATTCTTTGTAGTAAATAAAAATTACTTAATAATATTAAATATATATATATATATATAATAAATCATATATAAATATTGTTCCATAAAACTGTACACCATGATAGGTTTTAGGAGGGAATTTAACAATCATCATTTTGTGAGCCAGTAGTTTTTCGTACAAAGAAACAATATGATCTATATACATTATATGGAGGTGGGTATATGTTTATTTATAAAACATATCATAAAAACACACTATTATATATATGATAATTATTTTATTATTAAATTATTGTAAAAAGAGTTTGGTTAGGCGGTTTGATAAGGAAAATAAATGATAGGATCATGAGATGAGATGTTACCTCTATATCGGGTAACTCCTTTTGATTTGAGACAAAATGATTTCTTGAGATTTATTATTCCCAATGTAAGGACCCTATTTAGAAGGGAGGAATGTTGGGATCATATTTGAGATGATTTTAGAGGATCCATGGGTCTTGAGAGGTGTGAGTAAATGGGTAGATGTGGTTACCATTTATAAGAGGTAGTTGGGAAGCATTGGGAATGTATTGAAATATTTTTTTATTATAAATTAATTTTAGAATTATAATAGTTAAAAATTGATATATACCAAATATAATAACAGGATTGGTTGAAACCGACACAACCAATATTTTTTAGACATGATTAGGTCATAAATTTAACCTTATCATTTGGATTTAACCCATAGTTAGATAATGTAACTCCTTCCATGTATTTTTTATTTTCTACACCATATGGTTAATATGGTTAATATAAAATTTCAAGAGAACCTCAAGTGTATCATTAATAACATTTTTATCATTTTATATGTCATTTGGCTGAATCTGATATTTTTTTGAAAATTATATCATATAATAAATTTTTATTTTTTTGGAACTTATATATGTCTATTTTGACAATATTTAGTAATTTATTCCTGATAATGTCACAACAACGTGATTCATTCGAAAAAAATTAACCCGAATATAACATTTCATAATAATCCTTAAAATTTTTGGATGGCATCAAAATTTTCAAATCACAATTATTTTAAAATTTATAACATCATTTATTTAATTTTTTTACTAATGAAGTCATCAAAACATCATCATTGGGTAATGAATAGACTTATTTATATAATGTATAAATTTTTAAAAATAATTCCATGATTTAGAAATCTTTTTAACATTCTAATTACTACTTATAGTTAATGATATCAGATATATAAGCCTATATTAATTTTTTCAGTAAAAAGATACATGTTTATGTTATATTTATCTTTAAATTAATTATTATCACATGTCATTATCACACCCATGTGGCTCCATGGGGTCCCAAAATAGACTCAATGATTCACATGGTTAGAATTATATAATCCAATATAATTAGGACAGAAATCAAGGTATTTTTCTATTATTATAATATTATTATTTAACTTGTTAACATAATTTTCCATTAAACCATGGTAATTAAAAATAATCACTGAAGTTAATATAAAAAATGTACAAATAAATAAAAGGGATCTACTTAAATAATTAATACCTTCATATTCCATCCATTGAATCCATTTATTCAAATTCAAAACATAAAAGTTACAGTAATTAATTTAAAATTAATTCCCATGGCCAAATCGATAAAACTCTTTTTTCAAAAAAGTAATAACCATCAAAACATTGAAATGTGCTTATATATAATTTCAATGTCAAATTTCATCCAAGGACCGAAATTAAATTAAATGAAATAATTTAATCCAATTCACCATTAAAACCAATTAAAAAGATAATCTAACAATATATAGAAGTTATGAAAAATAGATGTTTTGAATTAAAATGTTTTATTTTTTACACTTCAATAAAATATGAATTTCATCAAAAAAAATACCAAATTTAAATCAATGTTATGTAACATATCAAATTGAGAATTTTATTTTGGAAAACAAAAATAAAAATATTTTGAAAAAACAGATTAAAAATGGGTTGACAATCAAATGGGTGTAAAATAGTTTTTTATAATCCTTTTATCCGAGAAATTTCATTTTTTCATATAATATATTGAAAACATATAAGATGAATTTGAAAATTTAAATAGAAATTATAGACAATATATTTAATAAAATAAATTATTCCAAAACGCATGATATGATTTTGTATAAAATATTATTTTCATTTAAATAGGTTTTCATAAAAACACATCCTTTATATTCAATTGGATTTAATTTCCATTTTTAAATATTTTGGAACTAATGAATCAATATTTAAAAATTAATAAATCATATTCTCATAATTCAATTGATATTATTCATTATCGCCAAATCATTGGCTTGGTTATAATGGTAACGATTAAATAATAATATTTATAAATTCATTTTTGGTTGATGTAGCATATCATGTTTGCTATTAAACATAGTGTTTATTTCTAAAAACTAATGATGTAACACTAAACCTATTGGGATACATGAAATTTTTTCTTCTAAATTACTCACCTAGTATGATTTTATTTTCTATTAAACTCTAATGTAATATTGGTTTTCGTAAAAATTCCTCCTCTTTGACCAAAAATAAAAATATCACCCTTGAAATGATAATCTGATTCGACCAAAATCCAATTATTTTTGTTTTCTTCATTCTAGAAATCATCAATATCATGAATCATCCTTACAGGAAGCTTTAATCAAAAAAATGATAATGAAAAATGATAAATCATAATATGATTCTTAAACATCTATCATCATTATAAACCATAATCATGCTGTAATTACAAACTAAAAATCCACTTTAACAATCCATTATTAAAGTAATGTCTATTCAACAATAATTCTGAAGGAATTTATTGAACTTCCAACCACAAGAAATGCCCACAATGAATCTGTACACAATAATGGAATAAATGGAAAATAATAATCAAGAAGAATGAACCTCATCCATTATTTATGATATATATATATTTTTTTGTATATAATATTGAAACGGATCACCAATAATTGAAATAAAATAATTCAAGATGGAAAATTCATCAACTATAATCCCCAAATAGTACTGAAAATCAATTTTATATGGAATTATTTTTTATTCTACATGGGATATACATATACGATATTTAATAAAAATATAAAAAATGATACCCAGAGTTTTAATAAATCATGGATGAAGTATCATCATAGAATGTTATCATATTTATGATATGTGACTTTTATGGTCAATAAAAAACTCAGTTGTACTGATACTTGATAAACTGTCATGTGGTCCTTAACAAAATCTATTATCCATACTCACTCTAAAACTAAATTGTTATATAGAAGAAACATGTATTTTCCCATAACTAGTTTCAAATTGAATCTATGTCTGGTCATTTAATATAATAAACTATAAGTTTATAAAATTCATTTATTTAGTTATCATCCACTGATGATACCACATTAATGAAGTGTTTGATGGAAAAAATGATTATGCCACGCCATGGGTAAAACAAGCATTTTAAATATAATTAATGTATTATATTTTTTATCAATGAATCCAATTCATGGTTGCTTTATTATTTCTTGAAAGTAGCATTTACATGAAATATTAGAATAAATATACTTATTATATCCATAAATATCCACTCATTCCCCTTAAATTGGGTTATTACACTATGTATTATTTATAATATATTTTATAAAATATTCACATTTTTAATGAAAAAACATAAAAATTCATCCAATATTCTGTTATTCGGTTCATAAAATATATATTTTAAAAAAAATTCATGATTACTCTTTTATTTATAATATTTTCAATTCTATTTCTAGTAGTATTTTTCAATATATCTTCATTTATCTAGTTAAAAAAGATATCAGTATAACAGATTATCTATTAACACATGTTATAACATTATTTTGAGCATAAATAACCTTCAATTAGTCATAAAGGATCGTAATATCAAGTGTCTTTATAAATTGGGTATATACAACTATATTGATTGATCCATTTTAAAATTATAATTCAACTAATCTTGATAGAGAGTTTCTGACTTCATTTTAGATCTTTCTTCTGCATATGATAACATAGTGAATGCATGAATAAAGGGATAAGCTAAAATATACAATAAGGGAATTAGATTATGAATAATGTACAAAAACAGGGAAGAAGGAATTACAAGATGAAATAATAGGCATGTAACATTACTAAAAAAAGGAACCATAACATATGTAACATCGAATCATCCAATCATGGAATCATAGAAGGGTGTGAACAATATACAACATGAAATAAGAATTCCTCAAGGATAACAACTGATTAAATTTCACATGGATAAGTAGCAGTCAAAGGTAACCACAATTATTATTTAATATGAAGTAACATTAGTCAAGGCTAACCTTCATGACCATTGAAAATGGAGAATCATGAGTCATATCTAACCACTAAGACCATTTCACATTATATCTCATTAGACTAAAAATTACCTAATGAATTGGAGTGAAAATTATAGGCAACTATCATAAATTGTTCCATATAAAGAATCATAAATATTTAATAAATCAAAATCATAAGGGTTAAGGATAGACATAATTGGGTTCCATAATCATGTTAAAAGGCATAAAAAATGTTTCATTATAGTGTTGTCCATGGAATAATGGACTTAAATCAATCATATACATTCATAAAAAAATGGAATTTATAATGATAACTAATGTCATAGTGATGTAATGACTTGTACAAAAATATTCATTAAACATTAGAAATTATCCACATTCGATTAGTTTAGGGAAAAATATAAATGATTAATTAAAATGAAAAAAAAATATTTTATAAAAAAACAATAAAAGAACCATGATAATTTTTCATGATAAAATGAAATATTTTTTAAAAAATATTTTTTATTAAACATTATTTACTTCATAATAACATTGATTAAAAATAAAGAAGTTACCTTATATCATAATTGATTATAGGGAATAATTGATAAGGAAACCTTGCTAAAATATGTATTTCCCAATTAAAGAAAGATGATATGATAAAGATACCTTATTTTGGATAATATACATATAATTTGGATGATTAAAATATATTTAAATTAAATGTATATTAGATTAATGAGGGGGAATGTGTAACACCATGGTAAATTGATGGGTTAGAGAGAAACCCTTACCTAATGCCGGAATCTATTCTGATCAGAACATAATGACCTGGATAAAGAAATTAAATATATTATTTAATTAGTTAAAACATAAATACACATGTATTTGGCTTATGATTATTTTTTCTGTTCATTTATTACATATTTGATAAGTTATAAGATTCAATTATATTCTTCGGTACTGTTCGTTTCCATGGTTATCATCATCTTTTCACTTGTATATTTATATATAAAATCATGTAATATGTGAATAATTGTCCTTAATATAAATAATAGATTATTAAATAAATTAAATAACATTAATGGGTATTATATTTTATTTTTTTTATAGTATAACAACAAATTAAAATTGATGTTAATGATAAACATTTATATTAATTTTGTGGTTTTTTCGTCATTGTAAAATACCTTTCTTTCATTGTTTCATATTATGCATATAACTTAACATTGAAACATAAAATTTTTTATAAAATTATTTTTCAAATTTGTTTAACCACAATAATTTGTGTAGGGATTTCTTTGAATGTTGTAATAGAAAGTGAAAACACATCATGTATGACGATGGTAAATCGACATATCATATAAGATATATTAATTTTTATAATAAACGGTAGATGTGAAGAGGATTTAGGAATTATTATTCCATTTACATTATATAATTATTGAATATATAAGGTAGTAGAGTTATAATTCCATATTTATTAGGGTGGGTGAGGAGAGAATACGAAAAAAAATTGGAAATAAATTAAATGAATATAAATGAGGATTTACTAATTTAATTGTCCACCTTGAGAGACTCCTTAGGGAAATTTGATTTGGTTTTAATTTTGATAAAGAAATTTATTAGCATGGTAAAAATGATTGGGAAGAGTTTTCATTTTATTTTGGACTAGAATCAAGGATTTTTAATTGTGAGGTGAAGAGGTGGTGAGGTGTAGTATTTATAGTTTAGGAGAGGGGTGTTTTAATTATTAATATTTTCATTTGATTAATTTATCCTCAATAATATGAACACTTGGGATTCTTAAGGTTAAATTTATTAAATAATGAATGATATTTTAATATTTTTGTGATTACATTCATTAATGAATCATGTAATTATGTATTTAACTTATAATGTATATATAATGTAAAGTATTATATATTATTAGTCACTAAAAATAAAACTATTGTAAAAAGATAAAAAATATTATCCTTAAACATTTTTTGTTGTGTACCATTAAAAATTGAACTATATATCCTAATTTTTTCTTCTTCTAAATATGATTATTTGAAGTTCTAATTACACCATAAATTTATTCAAAAAACACAATTTGTAAAATTATAAATAATTTCATAAAATTTTGAACATGTAATATATCCCTCATAATCATATCCTATAACTATAAGATAAAAAAATATAAATTAATTAAATCTATTTTTTGAAAATAATTTTTTATGTCAAAAATTTAATTATGAAATTATAAATTAACCTTTATGTTGCTTAAAAAAACCAATACAGAATTTATCATTTCAATAAAAATTATTTAGTTATATCAACATGAAAATATTTCATGTTTTCATTTATAAGATTTCAAATTTTATTTATAACTTCAATGGTTAGTTAACTACTCCGAAGGCCATACTACAATTCCGAAGGTTAATATTACTATTCCAATGGTAACCTGAATATTTCATTGGTTTGGGTTTCTTAAATTTTATAAAGTCTTCTTATTTTAGCCATTCTCCATTTATAGAATTTTTATTTTTTTTCTCTATGTGATTATTTGTTATTTAGTCTAAAAAATTATTATAAAAATTGAATTTTAATTGATATATTATGGGTGTGTACAGTCATCCCCCCTATAAAATTTATTCCTCGATTTTTTATACAAACTAAGGTTCAATGGGTGAGGACACTTTTCCCTCCTTAAATACTCTCTATCCTATGTTTCCTCATTAATAGTATGAATCCCACTTAGTGTATTGACCATATGAGTAGTCTTTTTGTGTGAAAATTCATCTCTTTGTTCCATGACAATAATGGGAATCTCCTTGAAAGATAGATCATTTTCCAAATGCATCACCTCTGAATTCGACACATGTGGGGGATCTGAAATTTACTTCACCAAGAGGTTTATTTGGATTACATCTTTTACTTGAGACAAGGTTTGTTAATTGTCGTAATGATAGGAAAAAACACATGCATGATCACAGATATCAAATGGTTTTTTAGAATATATCATGTTCATGAGATATGTTTTGTTGAATCAGTGGGATAGATGAATCAAAACAATGATGTTCATGAATCCATATCTGAGTGTAGTATTATATTGTAGATTTCTAATATGAAATAGGAGTTTTAAATGGAAAATGTATGATGACCCCATGCATCATTTGCAATTTATTCCATATAACAAATCGAGATCAAGGGAGATTTGTATGAGGATTCATAGTGTTGGATTTAAAAAATGTCTTTAATTTAGGGAGTCACTATCTTGTAAGTTTTTTGGTGGTGTTGATATTGTTTATGTTTGAGGTAATTTTTTGTGCCTAATTGAATTTCGGTTGACATTAAGCATGAGTTTTATGCATTGAATTGGTCACTACATCCTTCTTGAACCAAAATGTGTCATTATCTTCAAACAGAGTATTGATTTCTAGTAATGAGGAAATGGTTTGGAGGTTCCGGGATTCAATTCCATACTTCCAACAATTTAATGTCAACAAGCATTAACCAAGAGAATTGCGACTATATTTTCATATTATAGGATGGAAATGGGATGATGTGGATATAGAATTTATGGTTGGACTTCTATGGATCACATAGATGATTGAAAAAATTTGTGTAATTTTTGATTGGATGAACATTGTATAAATTTTATTTCTCATTTTAGAGACCTTCATAGTTGACCATTTGAGTGATTTTTTAGATCAGTGGATAGTAAGGTTTTATGGTGTTCCATAGATATTGGTTTTAGATAAGGATCTATAATTTACTTCAAGATTTTGTAATGTGTTATAAAAAAAACTTCTTACACAACTATGTTTTGAGGATGGATTCCCTCCCAATGGTGGATGATAAATCATATCATACAATATAAAGGGATAATTGACATGTTTAGATAATGGGTCATATATTTTTCATATATTTGTGATAATCACATGAATATATTTGATTTTCTATAAAAATCATCGCAAGAGAAACCTCTGATGGAACCGTTTGAGTTTATATATTGGATCCCATGTGTATCTCGATTTTTTGATATGGATGATAAATAATTATAGTTATGGGGGAAGATTATTGTGTAGTAAATGTCAGAAAATGTTTTCCTGAATCAAAAACATATGGCTACAACAAATAGTGGAAATAAATTATATGAAAATAAACATCATACACTTCATGATTTTATGGGGGTGATCATGTGTTTCACTTCATGACTCCATTGTTTAGTCATCATTAGAATTCTAAAGAGGTTACGATTGAGACAATGTACATGAGGTAATTTGAAATTGTGAAAGGGGTCAGACCAGTGAAATATTGATTGGATCTTCAAAAGTCGTATAGATTTTTCATGATGTTTTAAATGTGTCACAAAAATTATAGTTTCCCCCCAAAATATCCCATGTTAATGATGTTTATGATGTTGAGCATGAGACTTACGTGTCCTTTGACTATCATATGTTTCATATTTCATATCATAGTGAAACATTCCTATACGGACATTCCATGATATTTGTTTTAGTTTTTTTGGTATCAAGGTAATGTTCAGGGAAAATCGTGGCAGGGGCAGACCGATATTTACGCCCAATGGAATAATAATTCTACCTTGGATTCCCGTTGAGGTATTGGAGTGAATCTTGTAGATGATATGTACTATAGTGTGTATTTTTAATCCTCCCTAACATCATTAAGGTATGTTATTATTTAATATTCTAATTTAAATTCTTCTTTGATGGTTAATGAATTTTTTCCCAGTTTTATGTGGATTCTTGGAGGTGTTTTGGGGGATCAGAGCATGAAACAAGGGAGAACTATGCACTCTATGGAATGTAGCATGGTTTGCATATGGTTAGTAGTAACTATTCACTATAATCGTGTTCACATAGAGGTGGGGTGCACGTTTTATTAAAACCATAATTCTGAGGGGGGGATAGTTTTGGATTGGATAGATATTTCTTATATGGTCATCAAATTATTTTTCAAACTATGTGATATGCCCTGGTAACGGTTCGGCCTCACCCACTTTTAAATAGAAGATGGTACACTCTAGGAATTTGGTATGGCCATCCATGTATCCAAACCATGGACCCCATAAAATACATAATTTTACCATTTTCCACCCATTATATTTAATAACACATCAATGTTTTTCATTTTTTTCTAGAAGAAAGTGTGATAAACCAAACTCTCACAATAATCAAAAGAATTGATCTCCCTCAATTATAAGTTATTTGGATAGTAGATGGTAACATACCTATTATAAAGAGTATTATAACACTATAATAAATCTCATTGACTAGATTATTTCTAGTGTAGTATCCATTCTTCTAATAAATCCTTAAAACCTTGTGTTTTTTAGTGGATCATTTGTTATGGCTTTGATGGGTGTTTGAATCATAATCAAATTCTAGGGTTAAGTGAGTGTTCATCTTTAGAAAATATTTAATTTGAACTATAATTATCTTTGTTGGTTGAGTTTTTGTTGCTTTTACTAGGTTACTAACCACCTATTGGTTCTTCCAGTTCATGACCATGGAAATTGGAATGTCTTGTGTATAATTGAATTATTTTAAAACATATTACATAAAAAATATTTTTATGTCATCTTGGGTTACAAAAAGAACATAATGGTAATTGTTTTTCGTTTTTAATAGGTCATAAGGAGTAGTTTGGTATAATGTTAATGCAATATATTATTGATGTATTGTAAATAAAAATTATGATGATTTGATATGTCATGTGAACCACAATTGTGTTTGTTAGGATAACTCAAGAAATGAGAATGTGTAAACATGCTATGACATTATGACGGATCATGTGTTTAATGAAATTTTTTATATACCTTTTATAATATATGACTCATTTTTAGATATCTATTAGATTGAGTAATCAAGCATCAACATGGTCATCATTTCTATTAGTTACAAGTTTGAACGATTAAAAATAAATGAGTCTATTGATATTCATTTTTTCCCACAAATTACATGATTTAAATTTTTCATGTTATTTTTAAAAATGAAATATATGGTAAACCACCTAACAAATAAAATATGGTGCATAATATAGTAAATTATGAGAAATACTGTTAATAACATGTGAAAACCTATGGTTTCTATAAAACCAAATCAATTCATTCAATTACAATTAAATATTCCATAATGATAATTACACCATTAATGGATAAGAAAATAAATGAAAACCAAAGAAAATAACCTTAAACAAGATATCTAATCAATTATTTACCTAGATACCTCTATTTTCTTTTAATAAGAACAAAACCCCAAACATTGTTATATGATCACTTATCCATTAATTAACCGAAAGACTATATAGACACAACATGATTAACACCCCACTAAAAATTATATGAAACACATTATTGAAAAGAAGATAAAAAATAAAAAATCATGGATATATATTATAGAATTAATTAGAAAATAATAGATAAGAAAATACAATTGAATAATTGAAAAAACAACATAGAACACCCTAAATCAATCACCCAATTCAAAACATTAGTTGTGAAAAATATTTCATTTATGCAACATAAAAGATAATATCTGGAAACCTATTGTAGGGTGAATTTGTGGGTTTAGGTATTAATCAATGTTGTGACTGGATATTTATGTAGTTTACTAGACACAAATTCATAGAATGAATTTATTATTTATATTTTTAATTGATTGGGCTTAAAGAGTCCCTCTATAACAAATAACACAAATACAAAAAAAATGATGATAAATAAACATCATTAATATAGTTTTCATCGTATGTGTTTTTTTAGTTGGATTACCTTACCTAAAACCTCATTCATTCACATAATTATCATATTGTAGACGTTATGATTTATAACATGTGAAATATGGTCACATTGTCTTTGAATAATATTTGTAGTTTTTAATTACTCTGAAATGTTATGAGGTACATTTTTTATTTTAAATTCATCTATATTAACGATTTCACACCTCATACTCCCTAAATCAACAAAAATATTCCACTTTGTACATTGGACATTGGAAAAATGTAATTAAAATGGGATATCATGATCTATGATCATACATTATATACCTCATAGTTAATTCTCACCATAGAATATTAAAGCAGTTAATGTAGATAATTAAGTGAGAATGTTCGAACACAAAATATATGAGATGATTCCACAAAAGTATCTCCACCTAAAAAATAGTACCATAAAAATGGGTATAAATCTAAAAATAATGTACCAAACTCGCAGGGATGATAATTATAATATAAGTGAAGGTTAATCAAAATGCATCATTAGAGAGAGAAAATTGAAAATATATAGAAAATTATACACCATCATCAAAACATCTTCAATCAAGGATGGATATTTTATCAAACTTATGACACTGATATCAAATATATTACTAATATTCCTATGTTCTCATAATCAAGAAATGATTTTGCAATATGAAATTAACTCTAAAAGCAACAATTATTCACAATTCATTATGATATATGTCATGAATCTCCATAGTCCTCTCCATAATGATCGTATCATCATAAAATTCAATATAACTATAGTTAATGATGTGTGAAACATTATTATGAACGTGGTTTACGTGGTACACATGAAAAAATTTAAGAATTAAGGTAATTAGTGGCAATTGATCTATCTATAAGTTCATGGACCTAATACCCTACAACACCTCAAATTAAAAACCAATGAATTGACATAGATTACTCCCATGAAAAAACCAATCATTTATCACTTTAAGTAGTCACATATATATACTCATAATCACTAATTTCAAATTACTTACGTCTAATATCATTTTATTCATAGTTTATATAGTGTTCCAAGGGTTCATTATTTAAATGAAAATAAATATATACCATTATTATTATGATATGTATTAGTTATATCCCTTGAATTACAAATGATCTGAACAATTTCTAGTATAATGGAGAATAATATGTTCAAAAAGAAAAAGAATAAAATGGTATTAGAAAATTGGTGGTGAAAATAATAATTTTGTAATCATACATATCAAAATAAAGGTTCCTCAAACATGAACATCCAAAATCTATGAAATAATAATGGAATATATTGTGAAGAGTCTGGATGGTGGGTTATGTTTTCCAATCCACATATGGATAAATTGAAATGATGATTATAAATAACGATGGAAATTCATTCCAAATAATTTTATACACCATGATGGATTAATTTGGGCCCATGTTAAATATAATAACCCTCAACACACCATTAATACATATTACCACTTCTAAATAATTCATTGAAAGTTCCGCCGCTTGGATTTTCTACGATATTTTCGAGAAGTGATTGGATTTAGTGAATTAGTGAAATATGATAAAAATAGAATTATATTCTCCCTAAAATCAAGTTTAAATTTATGATAAGTCCTTCTACATGTAATTTTTATTATATTTAGGAATATATACAAGCTAGAAAACCCCTATGGAACCTAGTGTTTAGGCATTCCGATTATGGATACTAAACAAGGTGATATAATAATTATAAAAATGTTACATAACATGAGAATAAAAATTAACCAATTTGACCATGGAAAATTCATTCCATGTTTGGAAATATATTTGTGAGTGATTATTGTAACTCACATAGAACCACACTATACATGACCAATAGAATGATAATCCACCAATAAGAAAATATGATAGTGATAATCCTTTGTCTATCGGTCAATAGTGTCGCCATTAAATTACAACACATTTATTGAATCCAGTTATAAATAACCTATTTTTTTCTCCTCCACCATATTTATTAAATAATTTTTAACCATAAATAATGATATGATAATTGAAATAAAGGCTTGATAAACATAGATAGGAACATGATACAAATGCATTATTTAATAGAAAAGATAAAAAAACAATATATTGTATCATAAATCATGAAATCATAGTCATAAATTATAATAGTTGAAAATTTTCCTTCCATTGGAGGTAGGGTAGTAAGGGTTTAGGGGGGTGTACGGTAGGTTTCTATGTCAGGTCCCCAAGCATGTGATTTAATTCCATTTTAATGAGTTGTATTATGTAGTGAAGGATGTAATCTACCATGTATAAAAGTGGAACATTTGATGAAATAAAAAATTCAGAAATAAAAACTTATATAATTTTTTACAAATGAGAATTCAAGATAATAATCATGGAATATTTTGGTGTAATAATGTAATGTGAAATTTTTGTTATTATAACATATAATATACAAAAAATATTCATAGTATTTCTATAGTATAAAAACATTTTAATACAATATATATTCCATATAAAATATTGGGGAAATATTCACTACAAACATCTTATTGTAGATTATGTATCACTACATTATTTCGATAAAATATATAGATATAATATAACCATTCAAATATATTGGTGTGGTATGAAATTTAGGTCAGAACGAACAACTAATGTTATACCATACACATGTGTAAGACATGAAATTTATTAAATATAAATGATAAGATAACCTATAAATTTTTTATAGAATTTCAATGTGGTAATAAAAAAGCTGAAATAATGAAATTAATTGTATTAAAACAAAAATTATATCATTTATAAGTAAATTTGAAAATTTTTACATTATGGGTGATACATGTATCAAAATTCCGTTTAGAAATTTTCATTTTGATATTAATTGGATATTAGAAGTCAATTTATAATGATTGTTTTCATTTTTTTTATGTTTCTGGAAAATGATAATTGATTATGTCAATCTCAATGTTATATATAAAAATTTGAAAAAATAGACTGAGACATTATCTGAAATTTAAATTTTGAATATTTTTTTTATAAATAAGACATAATATAGATGATATATTTAATAAATAATAAAACATAGACCATACAAAACTAAATAAAATATCAATTTAGGAATTTTTTTAATTTTGTGCATAGGCAAATATTTATTAATTTTTGTAAAAATTCACTCAAAAAATGGGTAATGGTATTTATTAATAATAAAGAATATAATAATAAATTATTTTCCAGAAAATAGGATAGAAATTAACTTTGTAATGTATTAATATGGATATATACAGTAAATATCCACCATCAATTACTATAATTTTCTAATAGAGTCATCTTTTTCTTATAAGAATTCTAATAAAGATGATAACTTTTTAATATAAACTTGATTTCATATGAAAAAATATATATTATGAGATAGATATGAGGTAAAATATATTGATATACTAGAAAATATTCATAATGAGTCATAAAAACATTGTGAAGGGATATTGGGAGAGTATAAAATGTTTATGACATTGATACTATGTGAATTAAATTAAAATGAAAGAGGGAAAAAGAAAATTGATGGTAAATACAAATAGTTATATAAAAATTTTGTTGAAATATATAGTTCGACATATATGAATAATTTAACAAAAAATATCTACATAATAGTAAATATTTATCAACAAAAGCTAGTTGAACCCAAAATACCTTCTCAAGATTGTTTAATAGTACATGACCCTCTAACACTATTTAAATAATCAATTATAGTTTTCTATATATATATCAGAACACTAAATATTAAGGAACATTTATATTAATATTAATTTACAATTTTATATATCCATTTTATTAAAAAGTTATTATCATAATTAATCATCTTACTCAATATTTAATAGAGTGTGATAGTTGAAGTCCATATTCAAAACAAATTAGTTAATAAAATTTATAGTTTCCATGTATATTTTGCAGGTTCAAAATATTTTAATTTTGTTTAACATTTCAATGGTTTTGTTATATCAAATTTTTAAGGTTAGGTTAGGATATCCCCTTTTACGCAAAATTAAATCAATAATATCAATTTATCATAATAGTCAATGTAATAATATATAATAGAATATAAAATTATTAAAACATATTATTATCTTAATAATAATCCAATATTAGAAATAATAGATTTTTCATAGTCATTCTTGAATATAGTGTCACAGAAACATTCATGTTAGTGGAAAAACATACCCAAATATAATATTGTATAATAAAATAATGATGTTGATTCTTTAATTTATTACTATAATAAATCATTTATATAGTATTACATTTTTAAATTAATATTTTATGGTGATAAATCTTATTTATGTTGAGGAGAGGATAAAACATCGACCCATGATTCGAATATTTTCAAAAACTCGTCATGAAAATGAATGTTTATGTAAAACTTCATGAAACCCAGTGTGACACAATATGTGATAGGGTTATTGGGAAGAGTATATTTTTATAATAATATTTTAAGAGTGGTATTGGGTCAATTTTGTTAGGGTCCCTTTATTTTTATGTTTGACTGGAATTCCCAAAATACCAAGTTGATAATGTATATGGAAAGAAATATAATAATGTTAGTCAATAATGGAAAATGTATTTTTATGGGGAATCATTTTATTATTACACACATTTGGATTCAAAATTTAATGTTATTTTATGAATTTTAAATTATTTTTTCCATGTTCTATGACATTTCCAGTTATCATTATTTCTTAATATTACAATGGTATCTTATTTTTTCCCAAACAATTAAATTTTTATCATTAACTCATTTTTAAATGATTAATTGAAATATAAAACCAATATTTTTATATTATATTTTTAAAAATTGTTTCAAATAATATTAAACTAAAAAATTATATTTATTAATGATAAAAATTGAATAATATTATGATGCATAAAAAATATATTTTTTCCCAAACATGTTATTAAAAATAATATGGATGTTAATTTATCATCTATAGATATAGGAAATATATATCATTACATAATATTATTTTAGGTGTTAAATCTAAATTATCACATGTCAAAATATAAGGTATCAAATTATTTAAAATATCCCTTTTTTACAATCAATTAATTTATAAATATTTCCTTACAAATGACAATTTATTGTTTTAAAAAATTGTATCAATATATATTATTTCTAATCATAATGTTAATTATGTAAACATAGTTACATAATAATATTAATTTATAGTGGTAAATTTTGATGAACTATAATATTTTTAAATAAAAATAATAAATAATTTATAATGAAATGCTACATATTAAAATAATAATTAATTGTTTATATTTTAAAAAAACTAAAAAAGTCATCAGGACCGTAATATCAACACATATAGTTAGTTACGAAATGGTGGTTGTTCTGGTCCATGATATTGATAGTAGTAAACTCGTATGGATTTCTATTAAATTGATTTTAACATGTAGATTATTTTATGCAGGTCATGAATTTAGATAATTAGTTTGTTCATAGTTATAGAAATACAATTTTTATGTTTCCCTGTTCCCTTGAAAATATGAGCATATTTTAGATGATTTCACAACAATAAGATTTTATATTATATCTCTTTCTAAAATGTTTCATAATTTAATTATTATTATTTATACAAAATTAAAAAATGAATATTTTAAAATATTAAAGAAAAGTGATTATTATTAATTGGGAATAAAATATAATTTCTAAAAACCATATATTATATCACATTAATCAATCATATGACCAATTATTTTTTTCCCAATTTTCATGTATACCTAAAGGAAAATAAACCATCATTTTCATATATAACCAAAAACTATTTGATATCAATATATATCAGTCAATTATTATTTATTTTGAACATGGTATATTAATATAAATTATTATATTCTCTCATTTACCCTGTGATGTTTATAATATTTCTTAATTATTCAATATTTTTTGAGATATCATTTATTTATTTAACATGAAGGGATATAATTATAGTCTATATCTTAATCTTTAACAAATTTTTATGTTTGTTTTTATTACACTAGTATGGTTCTTATTTATGGTTTGTTTGATATATATTATATTGAATTTAATTTATTATCATAATTTCCAAAATTATAAAAATAAAATTTTATTACAATTTTTTAGTGAGTCCTATATTATAGTCTATCAAATAGATTACATTTATTTTTCAGTGAAATATATTAATGTTTTGGGAGTCTCATTAAACACATATCAAGAAAATAATCACCATCTATTTTTTTATATACTTAGAAAATAAAATGAAATATTCTTCACATTCATGTTATTTTTCTGATATAACTTTCCCAATCATTTGGTTTCCCAATATATATTTAATAATATTTATGATATTAAATTACAGTACTGTATCATTATTATCAATGATATCCCCTTTCAATTTCACATTTTATAGATAATTTTCCAATTATTGAACCTCTAATAATAGAATATGTGATGAATTCAATATTTACATCCAAAAAACTTATAAAGGGATATCAACATACGTGTGTCAGAGAATTTTTTGTAGAGTCAAATAATATGTTATAACACCCATGATATTAAGATTATCGAATGGATTGCTATACCGTAGGAAAAATATTATACCCTTCAAAAAAGCACATAATCAAATTATAAAGATATGTTCAGATTATAAAATTATCACCATCATTGAACATCTAATCGATTAAATGGTTATTTAATTATTACTTCTAAAAAATATTCTACGATTTGATATTTCTCGATGTGGTGTCAATATTCCTTTAATTTTCCAAATAAATATTTGGTTCCAAATAAATAATATTTATCTCTTCATTATAATACATTTTTATTCAGTATATCTTCCAATATAATACATTACATGGTAGAAATTAATATTGGATAATTCATTAAAAAACAACATAACATTGGATATATATTTTATATAATTAAATGTATTACTATATAAAATTTCATGCTCCATCCTAGGTTGACCCTAAATCTATAACCCGAGCCGGTCCGTAGAATGTCCCGAGGGACATTCCAAATCCCCTCGGGATTGAATCTAGTGTCATGCATCAAATTTATAAAGAGGGAATTTGTATCCCCACAATGAAATATATATAAATTGATAAATAAAATAATATATTAAAAAATAAATAAATAAAACCAAAACAAAAAAATAACCACTAACTTTTGAAAAAAATAAAAATTCTACATACCTCTATGTGACCTTCTAGGTCAGCACCCATGCAAATAAAAACCTTGCTGCATTAATTATAAAATATTATATGAGGTCATAAGAAATATAATCCTACACCTAAGATGATAGGATATTCATAATTACTAAGATTCCTTGTGTCCTTCCAGGATAAACCAAAAAATAAAAAAGTTCTATTTCCCAAAAAACTCCCAAAATAGTAGCTTAAAAATATTGTTATGAAGTAGGGTTTTCTTTTTAATGAAAAAAAATAATTTTTTAAAATTAAAAATCCATCTCATGATGAAAATAATTTCTAATTCTAATCCCACATTTATACACAAAATAAAAAATTATTGATACCATGGATTTGATAAAAAGAAATAAATAAAGAATACAAGATGGAAGTTAAATAACTGATATAGAAGAAAATAAACAAATATCCCAATGATAACCATGGATGATCCTAAAAATCATTGAAAGACCCATGGATGTAATCCATTCAGAGGTAGTTGTAGGTGTATGGTGAATCCCATAAGTTAATAACCAACTAGCTTCCCAAACATGGCCTCACTAGTGGCACATCCTTTCTTGACTAATAAAAATTCTAGGGGGTACTAACCCATTTAATCATTGTTGATCAGTAACTATCACTCGACCCTCTAAATTAGACATAGGAATCCATAGTGACTATTTTAATGTTGTGTATGTAGGAGTCCCTTGCAAGCATCACTAATATTACCAGCCTTCACAACAATTGCCTACCCAAAACATTAAAACCCTATAGGATAACCCATAAAGGGATATAACATGAATAGTGGTTCCCACTAGTTATATATATTTACATTTAAACATGAATATTCCATATCAACCCAAGTTCCAACCAAGACATCACATCACATTATTTTTAAACCATTTCACATAGAACATTTGTTTATCAACTAGGTGTTCACACTATCAAAGTGAAAAAATGTACTAAACATTCCTTTATAATATATATACATTTTAAACTTTTCTCAAATCATAATGGATTATAATGTGTCCTATAGTTTCCAAATCAAAACTATTTTCAAATAGTCACCAAAAAATATACATTAGATTTGGAAGTTCCAAGTCGGACCATAGGTCGACATGTCTGATACGTTTACTGAGATATTCTAAAAATATGAACTCTTATATTTTGGATCCAACTGGGCCCTTCTGTTTAAAAACACACAGTAAATCAGTTCAAAATTACTATATGACCTTTACCCACTTATCACTTATAAATTTTTTGTTAAAATGCCAAATGATCCAAACAAAAGGAACGCCATTAGAGACAATTTTTAGAACCCTCACAAACAACCCAACAACATCTACTTAAATAATTAACATTAATAAAAATTATATTTCACTAAAACTACAATATAAGTCGTCTCCTTCATTTTATGACGCATCCGTGTGTACACCTAATGCACCCATGGATTCTCCCACATCTAATGACACACCAAAAAACCAATAAAACACTCCAAAAACATTTCAATAAAAAACTAATATCCTTTAAAACCATGTACAAACCTTCACATTATCTAGAAAACATAAAACCAACCCCTTGAGAAGCATTAAACACTTTCCAAAATATTTTAACCCATTTAAAAAACCATACCATTCCAAAACCATACACTCTATATAAACATTAAAATCAAATAAAAATTTACACCATAACGTGAGAGCTAATAATTTTACAACAAAACAATAAAACAACAATTTCACACAAATAGTTCATAAGAAACAAGACAACACCATTTCCACAAATAAAGGTCACAATAAAACAACATTTGATAAATTATAATTTCTCATGAAGATCATTAAATACTTTTTCAATAAATTCAATCAACTTGAAAATACCAATTTTATTTACCTATGTGTATAATGGAGGTGATAATGAAACTTAAAATTAATTAAAATATACAAGTGCTTATAGAGAGTTCTGGAAAATAGAAAATTAGAAACACCTACATCAATGGTGTGTGAACATGATGCCACTTAAGTGGAAGGTCGAATCAAGACTTTAATCTCCTTTGCACACCATAAAACAATGTGAAATAAAATAAACCCCACAACTGGGATTTGGCTGAAATGAAGAAAAATACCCAAAAATAAATGGAGAAAAAATATCTAGGTATGATAGGTTAATAGAAAAGTGGTTAAAAGGTGTTATGGAGAGGGTTGGGTTTCAGGACATGGTGCTAGGAGGCACACTTGGATGAAGTCTACCAGGATGGTAGTGTTGATATGTGAGATAGATAGCATAGGGTGTTCAGTTGTTCATTGATGTTGGAGGGCCAACAGTCAGTCTGTTAGAGTAGTGTGGGGCTGCGAGGGGAGGTTGGCTAGGGTTCATGTTCGGATGGAGATATGGCTGATGTGGAATAATGGATATCTATTTTTTTATGCATGTTCACAGGTTGTGGGCGGGGGGTAACCAGGGGGTGCTCTTATAGAGTGTATAATAAAAGGGGTCCACTCTAAAAATAGTGTTCTGATAGGGAAATGGTCAGCAAGGAAGAGGGATCTAGCTTGGTGAAGCTACACATAGACTGGGTGGTGTTTGACTTCATGGGAAAACAAGAGGGGGTGGATGCGATGCCCCTAATGGTTTCACTTCATTTTATTTCTTGTTAAATAACAATAATAATAAAAAATGTCAATAAAAATAATCATATTAATAATAATTGAATTCACAACAATAATATTAATAACAATATAATCATAACAATTCAAGAAGTTCTTTTTTCTTAATAATAATAATAGTAACACTAGAAATAATCATAATCAAAATAATATTTTCATTCATCTCATTTTAAATACAAATGACATTAAAAAAAATTAATATTAATTATATTCATATCAATTTTAAATGATTATAACATTATAATTTTTTAAGAGTCATAATTTTATTAACTACTAAAAAATATTAAAATCTTATGTTTCAATCAATTAGCATGTATTATTCTATTAAATTTTATTATTCTAAATAATGGTTATCTATAGGGGCACCCTAGCTGACTGCATGTACCACCAAATTTTTTGTTCCCGTACACCACTCCAAAACACACCAAAATCATTAACCATAAAATAGTTTTAGACCAATGCCAAACCCACACCAAAACGATGATAACTGGTGCAATGAAATAAAAATATAAAAAAATTAAATGGGTTGGGGTCTTAAAATTCTCCCCACCACAAAACAATATAACCACCTAGAGTCACCAAGCAAGTAGTTTACATAACTTGAGTCCAAGCCCAGACAAAACAAAAGGAAACCGATAGCCTTTGGGTTACCATTACCAAGACACAACACACCCAGTCAATTCAAGAAAAACCAAATATTGAGATTGTGGGGAGAACATGGGAGGGTTCTTCCAACTATAATAATTAACCAACATGGGAATCCTAAAACATGAAATCACCACCCTGGGGGGAACACAAGTACTTCCAAGCTAAACACATTCAATTACACTGCATAGACTGAACACCACCCCATATACATAAATGGTACAATTACTACAAAATGTAATGGAAACCTGAGGATATGAATTTAACTCAACACCTCTTACATTGACCAAATAAATTCCTCACCTCAACTAAATAATATGGTATTCATACCATTAACTCAACACAGTCGCACAACACAAGCATAAGAACTCCACCATAATGATTAAAACCATTACAGGATGGTGATATATTTTAATTTCCTTGTCTGAATTAGTTGAAAGTAAAATTCATCTAGACTGATCAAAAAATTATAAAGAAAGAAAAAGGATGATGATACATGTGTGTGTCTTTCTTAATCAATTATTTAATGAAAAAAAATTATAGTACATTATCAGTGTTTGTAGGTTGGATGTCGTTTCTATGATTATCCATATCTCTTCAGGGGAAATGATGGGTTGATAAAATTCGTTATTGGTCTTCATATTTATTCAATACTATTGGGATAAGGGACTAGAGTATCACACACAATAGCTCAATAAAGAATCATCCTTATTTAGTTGAATAGGTATATGGATATTGTGGGACCTGCCACACAGTCGGAGTATTGTCTAAGTTGTTGATCACCAAAATAATAAAATAAATTTATTTATAATCAAGTTATGAATATTTGGGATTGAATTTATTTACAATATTTATATGGTTAGTAAATACAATAGAATATTAATAGAATTTATATTATTTTAATATTCAAGGTTCATTTTATATTATGAAAGATAGCGAGTCGAGATAAATATCTTGGTTTCAATCACGTAATATATTTTATAAAGAGTATGTGAATTAGTAATAAATAACATTGAAATAGTTTAGTTTGTCGAAATTATTTATTTAGTGGATGTTTAAATAAATTGGGGTTGGGGAACCCAACTGTATATTTATCAATTACACTATAAACATAAGAGGTGGATCCCTCACATGTGTGACTAACCACTATTCATTAATTAATAGAATGAATATTGAGAGACTCTATCTCCTACCACACTCTAGAGAGAGAATCTCTTTATCCATGATGTTTGGATCAAGAAATCTCTCTAGCATCGAAGGAATCACAATGTGGTCATTATTGGGACATCAAAAGTGTCTTCAGATCTTAGAGCTAGCACATGTAATTCAATGATCGGTGCTCTCATGGGTTTTAAAGGACGTTTGGAGGCCCTAGATGGTTTTTTCTTTGGATTCACCATGCAATGATAATTATTGAAAAGTTGTTATTGACTGCATATTTGGATTTTAAATGGGTACATTTTCATTTTTATTTTGTGATCCTTATAATTTATGTGAGACTAAATGACCTTTCCAGGGCTCAGATCATTGGCATTGACAATTACCATCAAACCACTGAAGAAAAATATTAAAATCCCCCTCCCAGCGACTTCCGCTGTGGGCCCCAAAACCTATCATGACACACATTCAACATTAGTGGCCTTTTTCGGAGGCATACTTAGAAAAAAATGAAAATCTCAACTAAAATAAGAATAAAGCTTAAACATAATCAAAGCAACCAACTATGCCATGGGAAACAAGCCCATTAGATGATCATAAATAAATTAAAGAAAATAATATTTTTCCAAAACAACCATTTCTTTTAAAATATAATAATCTCATATGGAAACCTACAATCCAACACATGCGCCTTTATGTAATACCTTTTATATCTTCCACATAAAAGTGCCCCGACATACCCCCAATACATATTCATGCACTTATGATTGTACATAAAGTGTGACATGGTTCAAAATACTCTTTTCCTCATCAAATCCAAACACATACCAATCCTTCCAAATTAGAACACAAAATTTTTAAAAACATTCTTCACTAATTTAAATAAAATTTTAATGAAACCATTTTCCACCTAAATACCACTTTCATTTTTTTAACACAATCACATCAACTGAAACCCAACCAAAACATACCCAAAAAATGAATATTAGAATGAGGAACTAGTGTTAATGCCTAACCAGACGACATGTTGGTGAGCCATGCCCCATGTAATGCATTAAAATAAGAGGAACTTTGACCATTCACATAGTCTCCACATGGGTCTGCATCCCATGTGAGGCTACAACATAACCCGATATACCTTCACTATCATCCCTCATTCCAGAACAACCCAAAAAAAGACTAAAATTCATGAATACGCCTAGAAACTTTAGGATTAGTTAGAGCAATATTTCATGACACTCTTACCACACCTACCTACATTGTCTCGAGAGTCCCTGTCTTTATCTATCCAATATCATAAATAGAAAGGGCCACCTTTGATAATAATTTTCTATGAACTGTCTTGGGTCGACCCTGAATCAGCCAATACAGTCGGTTTGTGTCATGTTTTGAGAGGCGTCCATGATCCCCCCAGGATGGAATCAACTGTAGGTCATCATTTATATCGTTTGTGAACAATTTATACCGTAAATGAAAGACATATGAATATTTATGTAAATTAATGATAAAAAATTAAAATTTAACAACATAGATAACAACTAATAATGGAATAAATATAAATTGTACATATATCCTTTGGACCTTCTAATTCACCACCTGAAAAAATACCAACCTTGCACAGAATTGAGAAACTAATCCAGGAGAACATAGGAAAAGGGAACCCGCAACTGAAAAGGTAATATAGGATTGAGAACCAAGATTATAGGTAGTGTTTCCATGATAAACCACAGAATCCAAATGTACTATTTCCCAAAACACACTATGAAAAATAGTTTGAAGAAAAAAAATAAAAATTTGGTTTTTAATTTTAAATAAATCAACATCATTTTCGCATTTTTAAAATCTAACTCATGCTACAAATCATTTATAAAAAAATCCCCTATTTTTCAACAAAATCAATTAAGAAGAAATACCTTGGTTTTGTTAAAAACAAATTGTAGAAGGATGAAATAAAATAATATATATTTTTTCCAATAAAAAATAAATACAAAAATATCAACGGGAATTCCTAAATGTCCCTAGAAGAACCCTGTATGTACTCAATTCAGAACAACATTTCTTTGGATATTGAAGCCCCTATGTCAATAACCAACTAGATTCCCTAACCGGAGATCAATAACGGAAAACCCTTCTTGGCTAAACATAAAAAATGGGGGTACCAAACCATCTAATCATGGGTGAAAAACAACCCCCACTCATCCCTCTAAACGACAACCAGGAACCCATGCTGTCTGTTGTAATGATGTTTGAGTAGGAGTCCCTCACACGCATGACACATTTTACATATAATCACAACACATACTATCCACCATACACATAAAACAAAGATGATAACCCATAAAAGGATATTCATTCTATAGTGGTTCCCAATATATATTTGTATATATAGATATAACCATGTGTACGCCATATCATCCAAGGTTCCAACTGGTTTGTCACATCACATGAACTTTTATACCATTTCACAATGCACTTTGTGTAGTCAGCCAGATGATCCCACAATCAATGTGACATAAGGTACTAACTGGGACATTGTAACATATATCAATTTTAAACTATTCACAAAACATTAAGGTTTCTAAAGGGTGATACAGTTACCAAAACACAATTATTTTCAATGAGTCATCACAAATAATGCACAAGAGTTTGATGTTCCAAACAAACCATTTGGTCGAAAAATCAAAGATATTTACTAGGATCATCATAAAATAACACTCTTAGATTTACAATCATAATGGGACCTTAATTTTAAAAAGAACACAGTAAATAACTTCACAATTAACAATTGACCTTTACTCTAATTACTAGCTCAAAATTGTGAATAAAGACAAACATGCCATAATTGAGGAACACCTTTAGAGCTAATTTTATGAACGCACACAAATGACCCAATATCAAATATAAAAATAATAACCATTTATACAACCAATCACGTACAAAAACATCAAATTATGCCATCACATTCATTTGATGATGAATCTATGGGTGCACCTAGTGAACCCATGGATGCACCAATATACAGTGACACACCAACAAACGATAATTTACTCAAAAAAATTCCCATAAAATAGTAATTTCCTTGAAAAACATGTACAACCACCCACCTTATATAGAAAACATAAAACCAAACTTTTAAAAACCAAAAAAATATTCTTAAAACATTTTAAAAAATTTATAAATCCAAACCCTTTCATAACCATACCCTCTAGACAATAATTACAATCAAATAATCATTTCCACAACAACGTTAGAGATAAAAATTTCACATGAAATTATGAAAACAAAATTTCCACACATAATCATAAAAATAAATAAGAAAACATAATTTTCACACATAATGGTAACATGAAAATAAGAAAACACCATTTGATAACTAATAATTTCACTTGATGAAAAATAAATGTTATTTTGAATAAATTCAATCAACGATGAAAGATAATTATCACCTTCCTATGATTATAATAGTCATGTAAATGACACATTAAAATTAATTAAAACCATAAAGTGCCTATGGATTCTTTTCGGAAGAATAAAATTGAAAATTAAAACCTTAATGGTGTGAGAATATGATGCTACATAAATGGAAGGATGAACATAGCTTTGATGTATCTACACATACCCTAGAACTGAGAAAATGCAAAAATAAAAACGCCACTATTAGGGTTTGGGAAAATAAATGAAAAACCTGCAAAAAGAGAAGGAGAATAACAAATTGATGGGGAGAAGATATCATTGAAGTGGGTCTGAGGTGCTATGCATGGGTTCGTATAGCTGGGACGTGGAATAAAGAAGAGTTCCTTGAGGTGGTGCACTATGATAGTCATGCACATATGGTAAACAACCAAGGGATGGGAGTTGGGTGTGACAATAGTGGAGGAGGTGTGGCAATCAGGACATAGAAGTATGGTGGAACTACAATGGATGATTTCCTAGAGCCACTGGCTAGGACCTATGAGGAGGCAGCCCGAGTTGAAGAATGGAGATCAGGTAGGGGGCTACACATCCACAAAGGGGGTCAGGGGTTACAATGGAATGTTCTGTGAGAGTGGAGAAACATAGGGGGTCACCAAAGTCAGATCACATAGGCAGGGGAAATTTCTAGAAAGGAGGAGGGATCCGGCTTGGTGAAGTGACATGAAAACAGGGAGGTTGTGAGCATAATGGGACAAGATGGGTGGTGATTCCCACTTGGGGTTTAGTTCGTTTTTTGTCAAATAAAATAATAAAAATTATATTCTAAAATAATATTAGTAATTATAATTGCATTCTTCATGATAATATTAATATTCATATAATCATAACAATATGAATAATTTTTTAAATAATAATAACAATACCAAAACTTATATTAATCCAAATACAATTTTATTTATTTAATTTTAAATAATAATGACATTAATAAAAAATTAATGTTAATTATATGAATAAAATTTTTAAAGGATAACAATACTATAAGAAATAATTTAATAAATACAATATTTTTATCTACTTAATAATAATCATTATTATAAGGTTAAAACAATTTATGTTATTTGATTCTTAAAAAAAAAATTATTTTACATAGTGGGAACCTTTAGAAGCACCTAGGCCAACCGAACGGATACCACCAACTGTGTGGTGCCCATGCAGTGGTCCAAAACACACCAAAATAATTAATCCTCCAAAATATTAATATAGTATTCAAACTAAATCTTGTAAAGACTATCTGAATATAAGAAATAACTAAATAAAATAATTTAAAATGTTAGGGGTGTTACATAGAACCTCAATAAATCATTTACATATATAATATTATTTACATATACTGCGAAATTGACTCAAAGGAAAATATGGACTCTTTGTTTCTCATGTGAATTTTTTACCATCACGTTGGAATTTATTCCTTTCCAGTTATTATGAATACCAAAATTAAATAAGTAGTTTCTATTTCGTTTTTCATTATAAGTATTAATTATGAGTGAATCACCAATAAAATATATTGAATATCCATGAATTAAGTGTTGACAAATAATTGATATACATATTCTATAATTTTAATTATGATCTTATATCCCCACTAGAAGTCATCATGTTTTCCAACATAAATAATAGTTCATTCTAGATGAATTGAAAATTATGGGTTATGTGCATTAACAATAATATTCCACATCATCTCTATGATGCATGGGATATTTATCCTGATCCAAAATATTAAATCTACATCATTGTCAAGGTTATCCCTAAAATATATAGAACCATATCCTTTTTAGTCTAATTATTTGATTTATATAGTATTCACAATGAATAAAATTTTAGAAATCATTTAGGAATGGTAGTATTCCATCCATTCAAGTAATATTTCAAAATCTTAATTTTAACTTTTGAATTGTCAGTCTCATGTAATACTTATTATGGATAAGGCATAATGTGGTTTCATTCATTATGAAAATCATTCTAATTATATTTCATAAGAATGTAATTTATTTAAAATTTCAAATTATTGGTTATCATTGAAAATATCCTATGGTGTATCGTTACATACATCTGGATTAATATATATATTTCAGAATTTATTAATCATTATATATATTTTGTATCTCCAACTGAAATTAATATAAACTAATTATTTTATGTATAATTTAATTTTTTTATCTATATATAATGATTTGGGAAAATTAACTCAATGAAATATAATATAAATGAGTGAGAACTAACTACAATGAAATTTTAATGAACTGTTAAGGAAGATATTTATCATGAAGTATTAATTTTTGTCAATAATCCTTTTCTATTTCTGGGTTGTCCGAGTATATGTGCAATTACAAAAAAACTCTTATGAAATATGATGTCATCTTATAAATATTTTATCATGTAAAAAACTCTATTATATGATAAATTGTATAATCGATTTGAAAATAAGGATTATTTTTTAAAAAAAATTGTCTACTTTAATCCTGATATCCCCAAACAAATATGGGCAATTATTCCAAGTAATAGACTGTCCCTTTTATTTAAAAAAATACTTCTTAGACAATTATTTATAAAATAAAATATTATTATAATCCCAACAATAAAATGGGTTCCCATGTGATGGTTAAATTTTTTTCAAGACAATAATAGTTATACCAGGTTATAAATATCTTTTTGTGAAAATATAATTATTTTTTTCATAGAGAACATGTTTTCATTGCTTCAATGATGTACCCCATTATCTCAGGTCATTGTATAGATGATCTGATTAATGACATATAAAATCTACTAATAGATTTTATTCATTATGGTTTACCATAGGTTTGAGAAGGAATAATATATATAGATACATGGTATCTTTATTCAAATTTATGAATTTATTAATATCCCAATGTAATCATTCAAAGAACCAATCCTTATATGCTGTTGTCAATGAAAAAAAATACTTGGAAATCTCACCTGGATGATGTTTTATTAATAATAAGTTAAATATTTTGTTTCAGTGAAATGAAACATCATTGAAATAATCAAATTTGAGTTTATAGGAACCACAATATTAAAAAACGGATCTATAGAATTATAATGGTTTTTTAGATTCAAAAAGAATTTTCAAATATCATTAGATAACTCGGGATGGATTGATGAATTTTTTATGTGTAATTCGATGATTTTTATGAATTTTTCTTAATATTATACAAAAACATGTTAATATATTATCTTCATAAATATAATTTAAGTATATATATAGGAATTATATTTTCTTATAATAAGGATAATGGAAAATATAATTTCATCCAAATTATTATCCTGTCTCCACATTATGATCATACATACCTATAAAAAATTTAGACTTGGATCCTGATAAAAATAATTAATCCCACATAATCATGAAATGTTATAATTTAATTGGCCTTCAGTCTATGTAACCATCTTCATACAATCTATAACCATCAAATTCTAATGTAATATGTGTGTCTTAATTATTTAGTGATTTATATAATAATTTTATAAAATAATTACATATATAATCTAAAACCTATATTGGAGTCACTATATATGCATAAAAATTAATAAATATATATATTTGACAACTTTTAATATATTGAAAATAAATATTCATTATTAATTTTAGGTTGAATTAAATGTCTTGGATAATGAATATAGTATAAATTTTATATTTAAAAGATCATGATAAATCTTATTATCATGAAAGAATAAAATATATAGGAAGCACCAGTCGAGGCAGAGACATGGTATATAGAGATGACAATTTCCCTATGAAAATGGAGTTCAAACATAATTTTCCTTAATTCCATTATAATGTATAATTTTTTTAAAATAGATTTAAAGTATATTTATTTAATTATTAAATTCAATGGACCATGTGATGATTCAAAATAAACATTAAATTGGGAATATAAATGCTTTGTCAACAAATATTTACTTGAGATTATAGTTGAGAATCGAGGATGTGATTTAGTAGCAAATATTTTGAATTGGGAATGAAAAATATGTTGAGTAGAATAAATTGTGAATTTTTTTGGGATATTTAAAAAATTTAAAATCTAAAAAAAATATTACATTAAAAGTTGATTAGATATTTTTAATAGAATATATCTAATTTTTTAAAATATGATGTCATCCACTATGGAAAAAGTAAGAGTTTACATTATTAAAGATAAACTATAATAATAATTAATGGGTGAATATTTATTTTATCATGGACCATATATGAGTCTTTGAGAGACTCCAATATTATATAACTAATTGAATACATGGTGTTTCTATGGTAGTTATTTCAATTAATTCATGAAGAAATAATTAGATGGAGGTTATTGTATTCATTAAATTTTATTAAAGAATGAATTTTGATAAATGATCAACAATGAAAAAATAAAAATCAACTAAGAAATGTAATTTTATCATCAATTAGAATGAATGACATTTTTTCTTTTTGGGGAAAATATACTGGATCACACTATAATGAATGATAGTGTGATCAAACACATGTCTATAGTTTTCTTATAGAATAACTATGAAAAAAATCGACAAAGTGTACAAATAATGCACTGTGTGGTTATAGAAAAATTTATCAGATATATCATCTACTACTTTGATTCTAGAATAAAAAACATAGATAGAGGTATATATTATGATTACATGAAATTTAGATATTTCCCAAGATATTGAACTATTCATTTCTAGAGAATATATATAATTATTTTTAATATATATATTTTTTTTATAAATATAATTGATAGTTGAGAATCATGGTCATTGATATCAATGTTAAATTAAGAAGGTGTACAAAATCATGGATGAACCAATTAAATATTTATGATTATTTTCCATTATATTCATTTCATTCATCTAAGGATAATTGGATGGAGGATTCCATCTTTGAAGTATTAACTAAAAAATAAAGATGAATTTAGAAGGCATAATCATAATAGAATATGTGATAATTGATTTACCAAAAAATGATTGGTTATATCACAGTATATGGGTACTAAAACTAAAATATGATATTTTATCGCCTTCGAATACTACAACATAAATATAAGAAATTACTATTTCAATTAAGTAAATAGTAAAGGGGTCTATATTTTTCATTGAAATCATTTCATGAATAGTATGAAAATATACATCCTTGTAAATTTTGATAAATTATTTTGGGTTATAGGGATTTATTAATGGGATTTACTCCATTAAGAATTTATGATATAATTGATTTTTCTAATAATAAATAATGTGATTTGATGAAAATACTTGATATTATTTACATAAACCATTATAAAATAATATGTGGATTATAATAATGGGATTTAATATTATTAATGAGTTATAACATATGTTAACGAATATATATGATTGCCATGTTATGATTAAGGATACAAAAATAAATCTTTTGTATTAATATATTACGATTTACTAATAGGTGGTGATGAATATATTGTTATATTTTAAATTAAAATTACTATTTATTTTACAATTTTTTTCTATTAATTAGAGGATTCTAAAAATTTCAAATGGATGATTCATAACATCCAATATATATTTGATCTAAATTTGTCATCATTATAAGAATTACGTGAATTTCTACATGAAGATTAACATAATACATTCATAAACATTGAGTAAATGAAAGTAAAAATATATAATAAATAGAATAGAATATAAATTTTCATTCCATGTGATAGTAATCATATAAGAAAGGTGAAAGAAGATGATCCATTCAGATTTTTTAATGAGGTAAAATAATTTCATAATGAAATAGTATAGAGGATTAATAAAATAATACCTAATATATATAACAATAGAAAATATTTAATGTAAAATAAAATGGAATACATGGAAAAAAATCATTAATTATTGAGAAATTATGTATTTTTAACATGAATATTAAATAAAAAACATCGATGAGAAATGTTATACTAATGAAGATGAAATCTCAAAAATAATATCTATATAAAACATTTATGATAAAAATAATAAGATAAAAATAATATATATAATAAAAGTAACAATTATTAGTTAATGTGAAGACATAAAAAATATAATTACATTTATAATATTGAAACATCATAATATAATAGATCTATCAACACTAATTTTAGAAGACATAATTACCTATCATGAAGTGGTAGGTATGTGGACGTAGAAGACAAGGAAATAATTTTTTTTATAATAATTGGTTGTATGGACTGAGCTTAATTCAAATCTTATATTGAGATTATATACTCTATAAATAATAAATATTTATTAATATGTGATGAAGATTTATCTCACAGAGAGTATGTAAAATTACATTATGAAAATCATATAACAATAAGAGATTTTGGAAGATAAAATTGTTATTAGGGGTGAAGTGATTCATTAGTAACATTCTATTTGTACTCAAGATGAAAACACATCTAAAATCATTAGAAAATATTACTAATAGGATGTTAGGATGAATAGTAAATAATATACAAATTTAATGAATACCACCCTTATAAAAAAGGTATACTTTAGTTTTTACATTTATAATGATACTAAATGTTTTTTGTTTTTTTATATAATCATTGAAAATATAATTGGATATGTTTTTTCTAAAAAAATACATCAAATATTTTCACATAATATATGAAACAAATAGATGATTTAAAAAGAGAGAGACTCTTAATGAAAAGTATTGTAGAAAGAAAGGAATATTTCTAAACAACAAGAAGAATATTTAAAACATGATCATTATTATAAAAAAGGAAAATATATCAAATATTATTTATTCTATTTTATATAATTCATTAAAACAATATAACTTTTAAATGCTAAACAATTTCCCACGCTATTACTGGTTTTAATAAAGGATAACTAAAAAAATAAATAAACAATTTTCAATAATGAGAATAAGAATAATTCATAGAGTGTAATAATATATAACTAAGAAGTCCAAAATAGAAAAGGGAAATATTATTAATGGTGGGAGGAATTAATAAATTGTGTTGATACCATAAATTATAGATGCCAATCATTGAGTAATACATTGGTATTCACATGAATGTTATCATATTAATGGAAAAAAATTCATTCACAAGTAGATTTGGGGGGATTTCATTCACAATGTTTGTGATTCAACGGATTTTAGGAGAATCTAACAAGAACGAATGATGTATGTAATGTGATCTTCTATTTGATTAATACTTTCTTTTCATTTGTTACAACACTAATGATAGTTCAAAAAATATATCATTTGAAAATATAGATAAAATAATGAAATATATACGGAATAATGAATAATTTTTTTGAACATTAAGAATGAAAATCTCATCAAGAGTAATAACTAGTCGAATAACAATGTCATATCGGGTTAAAAATCTATCAAGTTATTCTTGAACCGTGTATTGGAATTCATTTTTCATATTTTGAATATGGTAAAGAATGAATTGGAAGGATACCTATAATGGGGAATTCAAAGATTTTTTATATTGTATTCATTAACTGATCATTTCTACAGCCTTATATAGATTTATATGTCATTTAAAAGGGTTACACAACTTGTAAATATTAAAATGAAAATAATATTTTTTATAAAAAGGGTGAAGTGTTTTTTGACAAATTTAAAAAGTTTCAATTACACAACATGTAACTGGGGATACGAGACATGTATAAATGATATTTTTTTAAATAGGTAAATTTCATAAAAAATATTTATCTTATCCAAAACATCATCCTCCCAACCCAATATGCTTTCCCAGGTAACATTGGATCCCTCAAACCCTTTCAGGTTGTTATTTTCAATATCTTGTCATTATTGCGCTTACGGAGTAACTTACCATATAATTGTTGCCTCTTTCAATATTACTCTTCCACTATTAATCCTTAGGGTTTGATAGGTGATCATTGAATTGATGGATATAAAATATATGTTGTGAAATATTATTCCTAGGGTGTGTTCCAAGATCTTTTGTACCTTCAATTTCATTATTGGTGGGAATGTATTAGGCATTGTGTTTCCATGAGTAAAATTCACGTGGTTATATATTGATTCCAACATTATATTAACCTAAAAATTCATGAATACATATAATTATTAGATCTAAAATAAATAATTTAATTATTTTTAATATGGATTTGAAATGGGTTGTTGAATAAATCTCAATTCCTTTGGAGTGGGGTTTTGGAATGGGGTTTTTTCATGAAAATGGATGCGTCCAATTCCTGTGAATTAAGGTGTGGTTATTCAAATTCAAAATAAATTAAAATGTAATTTTTGAAATTAATTTGATGAAATATTGTTAAAAACCTCATTTTAGGTGATTTGGGTGTTTGTTATGAAATTCATGGTTTTTATTTGAAAAATTAATTTATAAATTTAATTGTTAGAGAGTATTGGGGAATTTCATGAATTGGTTTAAGATAATTCTTTATGAAAATTTATTAAAATGTATTTATAGATCATTAGTGAATTATCATTTTTAAAAGATAAGTTTTTTATTAAAACCCAATTATGTTTCATAATGGGGAAATTGGAATGTTTGAGATAGAGAATGAAATTAGTTAAATTTTAAGGAGTCTTGAAATAAATATCTCATTGATGTTATATAAATTAAAACATGCAATATATAGTTCGTTATTATGTTATCCACGTGGTATTATATAACATATAATATTATAAAACGTCATATTAGCACTTCACAACCCTTTTGTAATGGTGATGAGTCCAATTTGGCTTCAGTTCAAAGGGGTTTTGTGTATAATTTTTTGTTCTCTATGGTTGTAGGATCATAATATCCTAAAAGGATCATACCTTACTGGGGGAATAGCCATATTTCTCATTATTTGGAATTACAAATGTTTATTTTAAATTATTGTGATATTTTTTACTTTCCTTGAGAATTTATAAAAATTGTTTTACGAAAAATTGATTCATTAAGGACATTTATTGAAAATTTCCATTTATGTAAAACACACTATTCGAAAAGGAACATTTCTTATTTTGAATTGAATTTACATCACTTGAAATATAAATCAAGAGTTATTTCTGTATTTCATTCTTTTATATCGAGAAGAACGATTTTTTTAAATATTCTATTGATATGAATAAACTATTTGTTTTAAAACTAAAATCATATTCTTAGTTAATTCTATATTTTGATATTGTTATGAAATTTTTTGGTGAAAAACTACTATTATTTGGATTAAACCCTAATTTTTCCTTGATGTTTTGTAAATTATATTCTTCTAGATTCGATTAATGGTAAATGATCTCTTTGAGGTGGATCTAGCTTTTGAACCATGGAATTGGATAAGTGAGTATGAGTTGGTATATGGAATGACATCCCAATTTTGATAAATTAGATGTATTATATTGTACATTAATTTCATTTTAACTTTTGGTACATTGCATTTAGTGTAGTTTCATTGGATATTCATACAATCATTTTTCTTTTAGTTCAATAATATTTGTGGAAAAATGGTCCTCACATTCAGTTTGTATAATTCCATGATCTAGTCATCAAACCATAGGGATTGATAGTTCCCCTTTGGCTATGTTAGTATCGGCTCAGTTATCTGGTTCCCAAGGTACCAGGTTTGTTTTGGGAGAATGTTGTATCTAGGGTATAAGTTCCTATTTTTCCATGAATTTATTATGTATTTGTAAAATATTTTGGGGACCTATGAAGTATTTGATATTTAGTTCCTGATTTTCCCTCACCACAATAAAACAAATGTTTTTTAGGTTAGTTAAGGAAATATTTTATGTTTATTAATTCATATCATTCCCCTGCATCCATTTAGTTGTAGTGAAATCCCAATATGTCTATTTTTATCTGGTGGGTTTAATCACTATTTTTACCTCTTTGAGTGTAATATGATGTATTCTTATTGTATACTGATGTTTCTTAGAAAAATTTCTTTGAAAATATTTAAAAATCAAACCCAATGGAGGGATATTTTTTATCGTCATCATGTGAATCCTACAATAGATCTAAATATAGTTGAGGTGAATGTACGTACAAACCATGACCCATGATAGGCACCACCTCCATTTCCCTTTCCGGTTCTATATATTCACCATCAAATGGGTATTATCAAAATTTTCTCTTAGGAGTTCCTTCTACCGAAACAAACATCATTCAAATTGTTGAATAGTAGTCAAGAGAATGATGATAGGACGATCATGATTGAGTGATTTTTGGTTCTTTTATACACTTGAAGAAATCAAATAGAACTGTGCCATCTTCATGTTGGAAGAAACATACCAGATATGGAGGGACACTATAGTAATAATGATGTAACATAATGGATTAGAGTATAAGGATTTCATGGTTCTTTTAAATTACCAGTTCGATAATGAGTTGATGATATCATCCCCAAAAATAGATGTTTTCAGTCTTTAGTATGCTGACATGACTATGATATAGTATGAAGAATGGTTAGCAAAAAAAATATGTAAAATCTAATATTGTATCGAATGAGATGATAAAAACGTGAATGTTTTATTTATGACATAATTGAGATATTAATTCTTATGATTTATTACTAATGAATCAATCTTATGTTGACAAACTAGATAATGCTATTATGGTTGATATCGTCCTGGATGGTCGGTCAGGTTTATTAGGATTTTTTTCTCTACAAGTATTTGATTGAGTTCCTTCTAAGTAAAGTACAATATTTATGATTCTGAAGGATGTTCTTGATGAACTGGTCATTATAGACCTCCTATCACACCAGGTGCATGTTCTTGTATTTTTTACTAGTGTGGCATGTTGGGACATTTAAAAATGGTTTATACTGAGCCATAAAAGATATGTGTCTCATGTTTTCATTCTAGGCACTTATAGATATTATTCCATATCTATTGTACTATGCATTGTGGACCATAGTCATTATCTCCTTTTAAAACATCGGTGAAATCAGATTCATCCCATATAAAAGGGGTCCATCCCTAGGTATCCAGAATGAAGTCACATCCCATAGTGGAGGAGTCTCTAGAGGATTATGGAATTGGTCCAGTAACAATAAGTGGAACCATTACTATATATTCATCAATAACGACTGAACTATTTGATACTAGAGTCTCTTATCTGTTTATTTCAAAACATATTGATAATATTATAAATATTTGAAAAAAATTTATCATATGAAATTGATATTAATACACCACTTTGTATGAAGAGATATTAGGGTTTTTGTAGCCACATTTATGTCTTCACTCTATTAGATGTCAAGCAATCATGTAGTTTTTTGGATATCAATATAAAACCTATTTAACAACATTTTTAGGTTTGATTTTTTCAATTTCATTAAATCATGGATTCATTATTTTATTCAATGGTAATATATCACTACCCCTAGTTGCTTTCCTTTTATATTTCTATGAGAATGGGACCCACGATTGAGTTGGGAATGACTGTAATGTTCGTTTTTGGGGAATGCAACAATAGATTTTTCAATTGATCAGGAGAAGGAATCTTTAAAGATTGATCAAAATCCTGTTTCTATATTACTTATAGACATGTTTTTTTTGGATTGTCTTTTTTATAAATAATATGGGTTGATGAATTTACCATTGACATAATGCCCAGTACTCAACCATTTGTAGTTCTCACGTACTGAATTACACCTGTTAAACTGAAATAATTGAATACCTTGTTGGAAAAACATATATAGAGAGGAATTCACAAAACCTTTTGTGCCACCATTGTTGGTTCCAATTCTCTTTACTATGAAACAAATTGATTCAATTCAACTATATGTTAATTAGTGAAAGCTGAATCAGGTTTTGGAGATGAAAAAAATTCTGTTTGCATAAATTGATGATCATTTTATTCAGTTAAAAGGGGAAAGTAGTTATCAATGGTTGAACCCATCTTTTCTTAAAATCAGTTAGGAATAAATGTATCAATATTTTAAAAAGCTTCAATTGGAATCATGATCACTCATTATAGTAACATTGTTATTCCCATTGGTTTAACAAATGATCTGTTAGTCTTTATAGAATTAGTGAACAATATTTTTGAAGATTATATTCATACATTTTTGTAGTGTTTATAGATGGAATCCATGTTTACTCTAAATATATGTAGGATTATTTTCATTATATGAATGATATTCTAATTTAGATTAGAAATCAATGATATTATCTGAATATTTATAAGTTAAAATTTGGGATTTCGGTGGGGAAATTATTATGACACAAGTGGTCAGATCATGGTATTTCAGTTTTTTCATGAAAATATAAGAGTTTTATTGCATGGGAACAACAAGAAAAAATGATTACACAATATCGTGATTCTTTTTTCTATCTTGATATTATCAGCATTTCATTAAGTATGTATCAGTGTTGGCCTCTCCAAAGACTGTAAGAATTAGGGAGGGAGTAATGTTATTTGGTGATGAAAGATGCAAGAATTCTTCTGTTTATCTGAAATGTCTTTTGAATACTACTCTAGTGTTTAATCTCTTAAAGAAAAGATAAGGATATGTGTTCTTCTGTGATGAAGTTGTTTCAATATTTTGTTGAATTATTATTCTACATAATCATATCTTTTCTTGTCGATATTGTCACCTTTGGACAAATCATAATTACTACTTGACCTAAGATGTTGATATTATAGTAGTGACAGAAGTGAAAAAAAATGGTGGAATTAAAATTAGAGAGAAATGTTTACATGTTATTAGAACACACAATCTTGAGTATATTTTTCTCTAAAAAAGATCAGAATCTTCTCCATAGTCATTCGGTGGAATATCTATAGTACTTTGATTTCAACATCGCTTATACACATTGGGAAAGGGGATCTCATTGATGGTCCATTATAAAGGAAACAAACAACTTGTTTTATTAAATTATCAACATAATAGTGTATGTTAATGGTCTCATTGCACAATATCATTTTTGATTCTAGTATTAGGGGATCTGGTTTCCTTTACAAGTGTTCAGTTGACATCCAATCTTCTCAAAATTATTTTTCACGATCATCAGATAGATGATTAGTTTTGTAGTAATGGATATTATCTTTATAATGAGGAGAAAATTTCCTAGTGCTTATTCTCCTATGGGGGTATTCTATGTTATTAGAATTTATTCTCGTCCCATTAATGGTAAAGAAATATGTGATGAATTATTTCTACAACTCCCAATGGATATCACATTAGATAACCACTATAATGTTCCATGATATGTAGTGGTAGTTCTAGTTTCCTAATATGAGATGTTACATTGATCAATTTGCCTAATGTTGTTATACCTACCAAAAGGTGTTGACTGATCCCCACAAACCATTATGTCTGCTTCAACCACTTCCACTGAATACAGGGACGTGTGATTATAACTCAATGGATATATTTCTTTGATTTCATCATATATAGTGAAAGAAGAACATAATAATGATTTTTTTTAATCTACCCACGTCATCTCAGTTTATACACATTCAAGATACTATTTATTTTGAGAAGTTGTGAAATATATATGTGAAGTAGATTGTTCAGTTTCACAAAGATCCACAATGAATTGACTTCAGCTCAGTTTATACCCATTCAAGATACTGTTTATGTTGAGAAGTTTTGAAATATATATGTGAAGTAAATTGTTCTGCTTCCCAAAGATCCATACTGAATTGACTCTGATAAATATCCATGGTTGAAATCTTATTTTCGTATTGGCCTTTAGGAGGCACATAGATATCACAACCATTTGAGTATGAAATACCATATATATTTGGATGGACATATAAATTGATTGATAATTATTTGTGAGGATATACTTCATTCTTGTATTCATGACATAGGTGGGGCTTGTAATGACCATTTGGAGATGGTTGAGTTTTTTTATAACAATATTTACCTATCTATGAAAATAATGGATCATTTTTATCCCTTGTATTTCCTGCCTTGATGATCTCCATTGTATTGGTTGGAGGTTGGTGACAGTGGTTTTACAGTGATTGTTGACAGAGACAAAGGCAATGATTTAGAAGATTCATCATAGGATGTTGATGGTGTAGAGACAATATAAATATTATGATGAAATTCACCATAGATAGTTGGAAATATCCTTTGGCGACATAGTATTATTTTTGTTTTCACCCATATTGGGTCATCGATGAAATGGAAAGAAAGGGAAACATGTTCTCTATTTAGAGGGACACTTAGGGGTTGTTGAACTAGTAGATAATGTTGGTTATCATGTTTTAATGAAACATTATCTAATTAATTTACCAAACATATTCCTTGTATCTCATCTATGGAAGTATCTTTTTCATCAATCTCATTTTTTGACCTCAAGTGATATTTATAATGATACTGGTTTATCACTGACTGAATGGTCAGTCAGGATAGATGATTTGAAAACAAATTATTTCATGTTTGGGTGTTTCTTTTGGTTCTAGTTATGTAGAAGCACAATTCGAATTTTTATGGGATGTGGATACATGAGGCCCAGATCAAAAAGAAATAGAATCATATTTTTTCTAGGGAATCTTCTTCATAGGCATTTTGGGGAGAGAATTATATTATGGTTGGATGTTGTAACATAACATTACCAGTATCTCACATATTAATTTATCAATTTTTAGTTTTTCCATTTTTTAAAATGGGACAAGAAATAATTAAGAGGATACATTTAATGGTGAAGTCATATATTACATTAGGTTCATCGGGGTACGATTACATCAAACCCACACACAACACAGACACATAGGATTGAATGGAAGGTCATACCCCATAATGATGAACCCACCAAACTATCCACTTTTATTACATTATATATTTGGCGTAAGGACTAGTGGGAATGTAGCCCATTACATGGATAATATACCCTAATTTGTTGTCCCATGTACTATTTAGTGAACATCATCCTCTCAACCCTATATACTTTCCCAGTAATATTTATATCCATCAAGACCTTATAAGTGGATTAGATCAATATTACATCATTTTGGTATTAACAGTGTAACATACAGGGTTAGTTATCTCTCTCTATCAATATTTTTATACTTTCTTCCTCGGTTTTTTGTTGGTAAACATGGAATTTTTGTATTTTAACTCTGTGTGCTCACATATTATTTCCAGTTTTATTTTATATATATTTTTCATCACTGATTTTTATTGTTAGCGGGGGTTTCCAATGCTTTCGCTGGGGCACACTCTTTCGCCTTGTTCGAGGTTGACGATGTTGTTTGTTGCCCTGCATTCCCATATTCCAAATGTGGGTGTCATCTATTCCTTGATCAGGGATGTTTTATCCTTTATTGAAATGGGATGATTGGATTTCGTTTCATCTTTCTTGTGGATTCCTCCTTGGAACACCTCACATAATCTAGGTCTCCATTATATATTAAGATATTGTTTGTGAAACTCTTCCCAGTGCCATATTTTTATGGACACCATTTAATTAAACTTCTTCTCTCTTGACATTCAATGAGGTATGGTCAGGGAAACAACTTTCGGTCAGGGGAGTAGTCACATTGGACATCACTATAATGTATAGATGCTAGAACACTGGCGTGCCTGGGTTTCTTCCCATTATTATAGAGATTCTTGAGGGTGCGAAAGCCCGAGGCATCCCATGTTGAATTTAGGGAATCATATTCCATAGGCATATATCTGAGTATTTCCTCATCTTCCAATGTTTAACACAGGGTATGTCGAAGTTTTGACATCTAGCACAGATAGATCAGACTAATCAGATCATAGATTAGAGTTGATTAGGAGGGTGCCACCCCAAAAAGGCAATAGAAATTGACAACATCTCAACCCAAAGGGTTCGCGGTATGACTCTCCATTATTCATGGGGGTAGTGACAGTAGTGAAGGGGCTGGCTCAGATTACGGAGACTGCGTGCTGGCACTGACCCCAAGTGGGGGTGCGGGGGAGAAATCCCCATGGTATGAATCGTTGGGCGAGAAGGTAAGAGACTCTCAAAAGATAGGTCTTCGAAAATTTGTTTAGCGAGTCAATGGGGTTTCGTAGTGCATGAGGTCTCATGGAGTAGATTCCTAATGAAACATTTCTAATGTAGAAGGGACTTGGGAAGCAGTCTCATGAAGGAAAGATCCTCACGGATCATGAACTCATGGAGCAGCATCGTGAAGGAAGCTCCTCGCGGAGCATGGACACCTGGAGCATCTTCATGAAGGAAGCTCCTCATGGAGCATGGAATCATGGAGAAGCTTCGTGAAAGAATCTTTTCAAAAAGCATGAACTCGTGGAGCCACGTCACGATGGAAAGCAAAGCTCTGTGAAATGGCAGATCGACTGCCCAAGGTGTCGAGTGACCCCCCATATGAAGGGGTGATCGATTTATTTATAGGTGATGGAGGCACCATGAAACAGAGATCGCTCAGTGGTGGGTTCACAGACTTCAAAGGGGTTTTTGGAGCATCCTTCCTCTTTGCTCAGTAGCCGTTCATGAACATCAATGGTGTTTGTGGAGAATCCAATTGCCTTACTCTATGTCGGTTTTGTGAACATCAAAGGGGTTCCCCTATAATCCTGCCTCTTTGATCCTCTACAGGTTCTAGAACCTCAAAGCGGTTCAAGGATTATCCCACCTCCTTGATCTGTGGTGAGTTTTCAAAAGTCAAAGGAGTTCATAGAGCATCATCCCTCCTTGCTCCGCGTTGGAGGGAGCTTCAGAAATGGGCTCTACGAACAAGTTTTCTCGCCCAACATCAAATATTCATAACTCTTAATTTGTAACTTAGTTTGGGCCCTATAACCTAAAAAATCCATGATTGTGAAATGTGTTACAATATTGGATCAATTATAGAAGCATTTGGAATATTTTTGGGATTCTTTTTCCAGTTCCAACAAATTCCCACCTAAAAATGGGGTCTATCGAGGATGATGAGGATGAGGCAGACCACATTCAGAGGAAACGTCTGATGAAAACACATGCATTGGGATCCATTGTACGTCATCTTTGAGTAATTATCCAACTAAATCTCTAAGCATATGTGATCCATGCTCAGTGTGGGAAAAAAGAGATAAAAGGATATCATTCCCATGTATGAGAGTTCTAAACAATGGAAGGTGTGAGGGGATCAGAATGGGAAATTGATCACTATTGGGAGAATCCTAAAATATTGTTTCCATGTGGAGAATGGTGCTCTCTAAACTACCGATCCATTTTTCTAGGGAGAAATTTGGAGAGTTGACTAGAGAACGAAGCTCTCAGAATAGATGAATTACTGTTTTCCCAGTATGCCCTTGTGCCAGAGCAGGGTAATGCCAGGGGAATTTGACTTAATCCGAACATGGGGGAATGTAATGTTTGAACCACAATACCCAATGTTCGGATCATTGTAAGGGTGGTGTGACAATAAATGATGAATGTTGATCGTGTTCGAAATACAATACCCTTATTGCATTAGTCTGGATTGGGAATAATAAATGAGGGCCGACCGCTGAACATGTTTGAAACACGAGGCCTAACTCGAAATACCATTCATTCGCTTTCTTAAACATTAGCACATGATAGTAAGTGAGCCATAATATGTGCATCAAAACTGTTAGGGGGTTACTTCAGATGTGAAAGAGGATGAGGGTCTGAATAGGGGGCACACAAAGCGTGGAGTGTGGGGTGATGGATTGTTTCAATGGAGTCAAAAACTCTTGAAATAATGTTGATGTGGTGAAGACACAATAGGTGGATGCATCAGCCTAATCAGTGATCATAACAACTCCCGAACATGACTTATTTGGAAAGGGGTCTAGTGCATCCCATGATTAACATGGTCCATCCTAAACTTGTTCAGGTAAGAATAATAGTTTAGTGTCATAGAACTCAGACCAAGTAGGTAAATGACGTGGGAAGCACAAGGTGATACCTTTTCTAAAACCGATGTGAAAGAGGGTCCATTAGGTACTCTCCACACCACATGTTCCCAAGAGAGTTTGGGTTGAGGGGATAAAAAGAGGGGAGGCTATTTTTGGATTCCTGGGGCTGGACTCGTAGACAAGGTGTCTGGGTATTCCTATGTTTCCCATTAGGATGGGAATCAAGTTTTATGTAGTTCTAGGAGAGACACGGTATGGTAACAGTGTCAGAGATAATGATGTTTTATTGGTCTAGACCTTGCAAAAAAAGAAGTGGTATTTGATAGAACTTGTTTGTCCATTCTGATGAATGTGTGCCCCCTTTTTTGAAGCGATGGACCTAGGATTGAAAGTCCAGGGATCACCACAAGAATCAAGTTGTAGGAAATCATTGAAAAATGGTATTGTGTGTGGCTGATACCAATCATGTTGTCCCCTTGAGTGAGGATATCATGGTAAAGTTTCATTTTTTGTCGTGCAGCTAGGATGATAATGTTATAGTTTAGTGTGATGTGATGGGACCAACTATGCATTTTAACATCGTATAGTATTGACAAAATAGTGTAATGTCATGTGGGACTAGGTATCATAGTTTAATGTCATATGGCTCATACATATACAAGAGAGATGAGGTTATATAAGGAATGTGCATGGCATGATAAATCATAACCAATGTGAATGAGGATGAGGTCCACATCATACCGTGTGTGATTCCGACGAAGAAATATCCAGCCGAGGGGCCATGAAAGGTATGGGGATAATGGTTAATAGAAACTAGCTCCCAGTTGAGCTGGGCCCGAAGACGAGATGTCCATATGTTCCTACGTATCCCACGAGGATGAGAATCAAGACACACATAGTTCTTGAAAGTGACTTTAACATCATGTGTTAAAATATACAGTTTAATGTCATGTGGGATAGTAAATAGGGGGGATAACTCCTAAAAAGGGGAGTACATGGTGCGGTTAATTAAAACTTAATGTGAATGAGGACATAATCCCATACCGCGCCACGTGGTCCCAAAAGAGTTATAGGCCAGAAGGCTGAATAGAAGAGATAAATTAGTGGTACTCATGTTGGACCCAAAGATGAGATGTCTAGGCATTACTACGTATCCCATGGGAATGGGAATCAAGCCATACATTATTCTAAAAGAGTTCTTAGTTTATGGTCTTTGAGCTCGGACAATGGAGAAGTAGAATCCTTCCAAGTAATTATGAATCTCAACCCGATCCCTAAGCCCACATGAGCCAATTTCACTACTGGAAACAAGGGAGGAAGATGTTTTTTGCAATACCTAGAGTGCACGCCAAAGGGAAGTCAGTGAACAGCCTCAAATTTTACCTTTACCGCAGATTTTATCTTTCTAATGTGAAAATGTTCCCAGAGGGATAGTTTTGGGAGTGTCGAAATTCCATTTAGACCTGATGGCATGGAATATAATGTGAATCATATTACCAACTTTCAAGGCATGAAGGGGCGGGCGTGGATATGGGGGATAACGATTGACCTTGTTCGAAATACAACATTGACATCATGTTAGACTGAAATGGGGACAAAAAATGAGCATTGATCGCTGAACATATTCGAAATGCGGGACTTGTATCAATTTTTTTTATGAAATCCTTAAGGACGTTGGAATGTAAATCCCTTAGCCCTATCATCCATTCCATTTGGGGGTCCCATCGGGTGTGAAAGATAATAGAAGCCCAAATGAAAAAGAAATGATGCCTGAAAAGTGAAATAAATCATGTCCATATAAAATCTCACACCCCAGGTTCTAGACAAGAGTACCCATGGTCCAATTAATGAATCACCGAAGAGGGCAAAGATACCCGACTTAAGGGTAGCCGACTCAAAGAGATGAAAGCGCGGAAAAGGAGAGAAGGCAGCTCAGGTGAGAGATGTATGCATAATGGTTGGTATAAAACTAACATGATTGTAGACACACTCCCATACCACACTATATACACCTCTTCTGGATGTACATGGCCCAAGGGGAAAAATTATTGGGAGGTTCAAAAGAGATAGGGATGGACCTGAAGACTAGACGTTTGTGTGGCCCTGTGTATCCCATGGGGGTGGGAATCAACCCAGACGTAGTTTTAGGAATGGTAAGACACAAATAAGGTCCTTATACCCCAATGAGGGGTGTGTATGACATAATGAGTAATCCAACATGAATAAGGATGTGAGTCCATACCATACAATTATATGTGAGAACTTGGGCCAGTGATTTGAAAAGTCCAAGGGGCCTGAGGCAGGGCCATGGAAACAATTTCATGGCCAGATTGTAGTGTAACGTCTTATAGTGAGGATGAATTTAGGGGTATGGTATCTCATCTGAGGATGTGTACGACACGATGAGTAACCACTTGTGAATGAGGACATAATCCCACACCACACTGCACAACCCCAAGTGAGAACATGGGCTTGGGGATCAGGAAGGCCAAGGGGCCATAGGCTAGACCTCAGATAGAGAGACCCGGCCAGTTTGCAGTTTAACATCATGTAGTGACTATGATGTTGATTTTAGTTTAGGATCATAGTACTGGGACCGTATATGCCTAGTTTAATTTCATATGTGTTGGACATAGAGGGAGAATCATCGTGATTATGGAAGACCACAACGAGGCACGATGATAGAGGACAACTGTTGAACATGTTCTCAACACAGTATCCACCCTAGTGTGACTAGAATTTGGGGCAACCATTTTAGCATTAACTGTTGACCATATTTTCTACAAAGGACTTGTATTAATTTCTTTCTCGAAATATTGGTAGTCATTAGCCCATAATGGTAGGAGAGCCCATGGGCCGAGCATCCATGCTATTCGAGGGCCATTTTGGATATAGAGGGAGATGGAAACCCAAATGATGGGACTCAAAAATCAAGGCAGGGTCTGTTCTTGCAGGATGTACAATAAAAAGAAGGAGGGATGACTCAAAGGGATATGTGTGGCATGTAGAAATAGACAAACGTGAATGAGGATGTCAGTTCGTACCACACCAAATGATCTTAAATGAGAACTTGGGCTGAGGTCCCAAAGGGGTCGAAGGAATCGAGGATGAGCATCCCGGTCAACTGTCGCTATATGACCTCTCATGTAGGCATTCCCCTCATAACTCCAAATCCCTTTTGAGCAATGCTTGGTGTGGGAAATAAGGAGTAGAATTAGGCTCTCCACATCACATAAAGATCCGACAGCTGGAATAACCCTTCCATTCAAATAATATTTAGATTTAGAGAAACGGTGGGGTATAATGAACCAATACACACCATGTTTGTTACATATGGAGGTGGTGACAATGAAAAAACATAGATGTTGACCAGATTCGAAACACAACATCTATATCGTGTAGCCTGATATGGGAACAACATATGAGAGTCAATCACGAACTATATTTGCATCGCGAGACTTGTACCAATTTTTTTTCTGAAACCCTAAAGGAATTTGGCCCATAATTGTAGGAGAGCCCTTAGTCTAATCATCCATCCCGTATGGGGGTCCCTTCAGGTGTGAAAGATAAATGGAACCCAAATGATGTGTTCTGTGGACTTGAATGCACCCATGAAATATCAAATAATGTTGGACAGGAGAAGATATAGAGATATTTAGGGGGGAGAGATACATGGTACAATCATTATGAACTTGACACAATTGAGGTAAAAGGCATGTTCACACCATGTGTTTCATCCCAATGGAATTCCCCGAGGTTTTGGGGTTGGGCCTACGGATGAAATGTTTGTGTGGTCCTACCTATCCCATAAGGATGGTTATCAAGCCAAAGGTTGTTCTGAAAGGTCCATAAAGTTTAGCATCATGAGGTATGGACATGGGAGGATTAGATGAACGATGGAAGAAACATGGTGCAATCATCGTAACTATGACAGGGGTGGGTCCGAACAAGCCTACACGATTCCATGCAAGATCCTCCAAAAGAACTATGCCCAGGAGGGGATAGCCAAAATATATATCTGGGAATGGACTCAAGACGAGGCATCTGAGTGTTCCTATATATCTCATGAGGATTCGAATCAAGCAATATGTAGTTCTTAAGATGTAGTTTCACGTCGTACAGGATGATGTAGAGTTTAATGTCTTTTCAGACTAAATAGTTTAATGCCATGTTGGACCGTCATGCAGTTTAGGGTCGGGTGGGACTATAATGTTTATGGTTGTGTTGAACCATAATGTAGTTTAGGTTCATGTAGGACGAGCACTTTCAGATACTACATGACTATATAGTTTAAGGTCATGCTGGACCATACAGTCTAAGGTCATGTAGGACCGTATGGCTCAAGAATAGTATTTCTTGAGGAACGTGGAATTTGTGGGAGGAGATATACGCTCACCATTAATGGAAACTAGTTAGTATGATCCATTGGAGTAAACCTTGTGAATGATGTAAGGTCTTTCCAATTTGGGATTCAACATGAGTGGTTTCCAACCAGGTATCATTGGTTCCCCCGATGCCAATACCAAATTTCTTTGAAATAAGGAACGTAGGTGAACTATCTTGTTGAAAGATGTGGCTATCTTGTTCTGATGCCTTTCCAGATTATCTAGGGAAAACAGAATATTCTCATCGTGGGATTCCAACTCTGCCAGACTGATTTTGGCTACATTATCTAGCATTTTTTGATCATAGACAGATGTTCACGATGAGGGAAATTGAATCTCTATGGGTAAGATGGACTTCGTCCCATACCCCAAGGAATATAGGGTTACCTGGGTGGAATTACAAGTCGGTGTCCGATAAGCCCAGAGGGCTTTGGGGAGATTTTCCGGCCAACTCTTCTTTTTCTGACCATCCATTTTTGGCAGAATATTAGAGAGGGTCTTGTTGAATGCCAGAATCTATCCATTTTTTATGCATGAAAGTGATAGGTGTGGTTAGAATGAATGTTGTACTTAGCATACAATTTCTTTAGCTCAGCTTCTCATAAGATCATTTCATTATCATTGAGGATGGAATGAGGGACTCCAAATCCATAGATTAAGTTGGAACTCACAAAGACAACAATGGAATGGGTCATGACATCCTTGAGTGTAATTACCTTTTCCCACTAGGAAGATAAATCTATAGCTATCAAGATGAATCTATACTGGAGAGATATCATTGGTGGATATAGTCCCATGACATCGAGTCCCCACACCGCAAATGGCCAATAGTATTTGGTGGATTGGAGAGGATTTGGTGGTCGATGATAAAATTTAGTGTGGATTTTTCACACATGACATCTCTTGTTGAACTCGAGGCAGTCATAGATCATGGAGGGCCCGAAGTACCCTAATCTATAGATCTGGTGAGATAGAATCATCCTAGTCTGATGAGCCCCACAAGAACTGAAATGAACCTCTTGAATGTCCTGAGAAATATCAACTCCTTGAATGAAATAGAGGAGAATACCATCAAACCTGCTCATTTAGAGGATTTTCTCATGGCCAGGGCCATCCTAGATGGTGAAATGCAACGCGAGGCGTTAGATTTTCTCGTGCTCGGCCTGATCAGTAGTGAGGTAACAATTTTGGAGATACTCAACAAAGGGGGATCTCCAGTCACAAGTCACATCAATCACTACATTGGGGGTTCCTGATGTGGAGGCTTTGGTGGTAATATGGATCACCTACAGGTCATCGTCATAATCTGGGGTGACAAGAGCGATGTCTCTCCCGATGTTCCATGTGGATAATGAAATCATCCTGATTAGGTTACTCACGTAAAGCAGCCACGGTATCCAGGGTGTCAGCTCAACCATACTGAGATCGAGGATCATGAGTGACTTCTGGCTGAGATGGGAACTAGGCCATTAGCTGGAGAGAACATTCCAATAATGGTACAAGATCTTGATTTCTAATGATGTAGTCACCGTTGATCTATTTTTTTACTAGTTCAGAGTCCCCTTTCACATGAAAATGGGTAACATAAATCTCGAGATAAATCTCGAGTCTAATGATGAGAGATTGATACTCTGCCTCATTTTTGGTTCAGCATTCTGACAACAGGAATGAGTATGATACGATGACTTGTGTCGGGGTAATGAAGATGATACCCAGGCCTACTCTATTGATCCTAGGGTAATTGAGGATTCTGCTTCTAGGGCTCTGAGAAGAACCTTCGAAGTGCATCTTCCAGCATGGAGTGGCTTGGTCTACTGAGAGGATCACCTCATCAGGGAAATAAAGATACAAGGACTGGTCAGCAAGAGTCATATGGTCAGCAAGGAAGTCTTCCAAGGCTTTCCCCTTAGTATCATTATAAGGGATAAACATGAGGTCAAATTGTTGTAGGATTACCACCCACCAAGATAGGAGGCATGTCAACATGGGACAGTTCAAGATGTACTTCAGTGGATCTACCAGGGACACTAGATGTACCTCGTGGTGCTACAGGTAATGTCGTAATTTCTGTACTTCAAATACTTGATCATGGAAGATCGTTGCAATGGGGGAGTATCTGGTCTCCGTATCGAGGAGCATATTGCTGAGTTAGTATAGGCTCTTCTCCATCCCCTCATTATTCATCTGGGAGAAAAGGGAATCGAGAGATCATTCCAGGGTGGTCACATAACGAACCGGTGGATTTCCAGAGAGTGATGGAATTATGACTGGATGCTAGAGTAAATACTAGTTAATTCTTAGAATGTAGTCTGAAATTATTCATCCCACTCATAGAGTGTGACTTTCCTCATGTGTTAAGAAACAGACTTACTATTGACAACCATATTAGCATTGAATCGGTGTTTGCAGGTTAGGTGGATTTGGAAACCTCAATGCTCTCAAATGTATCTCATAGTAGACATCTGGATAATGGCCTTGATCATCACATGGTCAATCTCAATACTCCTGAATCTGACAAAAATGCCAAGAAACCTTCTTGAGGTGACCTAGAAGGAACACTTCAATGGGTTCATCTTCAGGTGACAGGAATAGGGGAATCCAAACACTTTATCACGGTCTTTGAAATGGTCATTGCGCTGGTGAGATTTGACCACCAAATCTTCCACATAGCATTCCACCAAAATTTTGAGGATGGGCTCAAATATGTGATGCATAGCCCGATAATAGGAGGCACCTGCATTCATTAAACCGAAGGGAATTACATGGTAATAGAAAGTACCTTATGGAACCCTATAGGATATGAACTCACCCACTTCAGGGTCCATTCGGATCTTGTTGTACTCATACTACCCATCCATGAAGGAGAGGTCATGGAACCTAGCTATAGCATCAATCAACAAAACCATCACTAGAAGGGGAATTGCATCCTTTGAACAGTGATGGTTGGGATCCCAGAAGTCGATGCAGAGTCTAATATGTAGATTCTTATTCCTTGCTGGCACAATGTTGGCTAGCCATTAGGGGTACTAGACCTCCTTAATGAAATTTCCCTTTATGGGCTTTTTATCTTCCACCTCTATAATGAAAACATAAGATGGGTGCTTTATTATGGGAGGCTGCATGAACCCACAATGATTTTTTGGGAGATAGAGGCGGTGGACTGCTACCTGAGGATCTAGTTCTGGAATCTCATCATAACTCTAGGAGAATACATCACAGTGTTGTTATAGGAATTCTATGTACTGCTATTGCTCCATGAGGGGAAAAGTGGCATTGATCAATGTGGGTTTCGGGTCTGCCTTAGTATTGAGGTTCACTTGTACCAACTCGTTGACAATGGAAGAGAGAACCCCATCAATTCCTAGAAGAGCATCCTCCAAATCCACACCTCCACGTATAAAGGAGGTATCCTTATTGGGAGGAATTTCTACTAAGTTGGAAGATCCTAACAAGAGGCTGGTACCAGCCTGAGCGATAGTGGTCACCACATCGGAGGACGCATGTGATGCGGCTACCATAACGATGAAGGTTGTTGATCTGAACCCATCTGGCATTCATCCCAAGGAGTCACACTTTGATGATATTGAAGCAATTGTTGCGCATCATCTTGAGCCAGTAAATTCCAGCCCGGTGGACCAAGAACCTATGACGTATTACCATTGCCATGGGGCAGACATCTTGATACCTTATGGGGGTAGGAGGCTCTCGGATTACCTCAGCATAATTTGTAGAGGTGTATAAGGTGAAATTCTAGCGACACATAAGACTGGGAATGTGTCCCCCCTATGAACCAGAAAGAAAAAATCATTGTCCCATGTTCGGGGTCATAGCCTCAAATCAGTATATTGGGAAGACATATGCATCATCTAGATCTATCCACGACTCGGTATCAAATGTGGCATGATCGGCATCAATGGTCTGAATATTCTTGTCCTTATCTTGTAGTAGTTAGTATCCAGATATCGGGCCTCACAAGAAGAAAAGGGATATGGGTGACCATAAATCACACCCACTCAACCATATAGGGTGTACTTGAGTCACTAGTGATATGATGTGAGAACCAATAAATGCAAGTGGATCCACGACCTATCCATCAATGTATTGTATGCTGTGTCTTGAGAGACTAATATAAATTCAGTTCTGGAACTATGACACCAACTTGGGTCATCAAAATATTATTATAAACTAGTGTCTTATCCATCCTATCATAACCTTGTATTGTTAGGTCATAAGGGCTGAGATAAACATTAGAAAATACCATCTTTCGTAGTGTCCGAGTCGAGATTAGGTTTATTCCAGAGCTCGTGTCGACAAGACAGTAATGAACCTCCACGCCATTGAAAAAGTCAGTGATGTACATTGTGTGAATGTGTCCATGTATAAGAGAGCCTTAATCTTATCCACAAAACGATACGATGGCCTAACATTCATCATTCTTTATTTCCTCAGTATGTAAGGGTTATGCAGATGCTACTTCCGTATTAAACTAGAGGGGGATCCTTAAATCCTCAGCGAGAGCCTCACAAATATCTGACGATAGGAGAAGGGCCTCAAGGATGGATAGACTTTCTGGAATACTGGTATGATTATTAAGGAAATTTTACTTCTACTCTAGGCATGAACATCTTCTTGCTAGAGGTCGCACTATGACATGAGGTATGGTGGGCCCTACCGACTGGACCAGCGGCTGACTGGTGCTGGGGAAATCTCATTTCCCACTGGACAAGGCCTACAGTGTGGCTACCAGATGAGGGTAAGATGATAGAGACAGGTCTGTAGCAGGGTGTGGCTGGTCCTGACCTGATCAGAGTGGTTCTGCCTAATCTAACAACATGAACGACGGAAAAGGTAGACCCGATGCCCCAGATGAGAATGTTGCACATACTAAGCACTACGCTGAGCTTATTTTCTGGTTTTTCGTAGCATGGACAGCCTGGCTGGATTTGCTATCCAAGGTACTCCAATGGCCCACATATCCACAACTCCATTGATGTTGGCGATGACTTAGTACGTTGGGAGGGTCCGTCTGGCAGTCCTCATCATCAAGAATTATGTAGTGATTTACCATCTCTACGGTGTAAACCGATGTGTACCCTTGACCGTCACATGCATATTCATCCACTACTATATGGATTTTTGGAGGTATCTCTCTATCTAGGGGCATAATGTTTCCTACAGTACGGGATAACGATGGCATCAGCAAGAAACATTGCCTTCCCTTGTGTTTTTGGTGTTTGCTCTTCTAGGAAGAGGACGAATTAGACGATGGTGCAGAGGTGGTGGTATCAGCTTCTGGGGGATTTTTCTTATTCAGAGGTGTCTCGATGACACCATGGGAATGAGATACTGTTTTTCAAGATATCTAGTAATCATACATCTGGGATCCGCGAATAAAAACCTGATGTCACTCGTCGTCGCTGTCATTGTGGTAGTCTGTCTTCACGAAGACACAAGCCACCTTCGCAAGAGCCAGACCTAAACGAACTATGTTGTTATAAACCTGTTATTGAAGCCAATAATTGAAAAAAAACCTATTCTTGATATTCTTCCCTAGGATATAGTGGCTGGGGTAGTAATTAGGTTTATTAGTGAGGTTTTCCTCTTCTTTCCTTCTACACTCAGGAAAATGTAGAATCCCCTAATCCAAGGCACAATGGAATTAACCGTGGACGTGTGCCTCATTGAATGTGTAGGTATGGTTTCTAATGTCTATATAAGGTTCTCATAGATCTAGACCCTAAAAAGGGACTGTAGGAGCCTTCCGAAGAGGTGATGCATGGTTATCTCACCTGGGCGCTAGTGGCACATTGCATGGGGGGCATCTGCCGATTCTGAGGAGGGCTAGGCCGGTGGCTTCGCCTGATTTAGAGAACCTCTGGAAAGATATGATGGAATCCCCACTGGTAACAACTCTAGTCACCTAGGGGCCTCTATTTGGTCCACTACAGTAGGCTCGAATCTAGCGGCCCTTCTCCCATGGATCACAGGAGGCAACAAACATGCCTACCTGGCCTGCTGTAAGGAATCCTCTAGGTGCTGGGGCTTAACAGAGAAGTCTCAGAATCCCCCGGGATTGTTCTGGGTGTTCATAGAGGGGACCAACTTTGTCTTGACGTTCTCTACGCACATCCGCATCAATTTCTCCTGATTCAGCATCATGTTAATGGAATACATGAATCCTTTCCACTGGGAGACAAAGCCAACAACACGCTCATCAGGCCTTTGCTTGCACTTGAAGAGGATAGAAATACTCTTCTTCCACATGGTGGAACCGAAGTAGCATATTAATTTTCTACAGAGTTACTCCTAGTCAGTTTCTAATTGGATAGGGAGATGGATATACCAGAGAAACACCGGCACATCCAATATTTGTGCAATGATCGGAGCAAGGTGGCCTCCTTTGACACTAGAGTTTCCAACATGGGGCCACACCCTTAGGTAATGTGGGTTGGGTGCTTTAGATGGTACTGTGTATAGTTGAAGGGAGAAAATGTTAGATTCTTTAAACCCAAGGGTGCCAGCATATCATCCACCAATGCCTGCTAAGGCTTGTAATCAGGCGGGAGAGCAACGTGTCGCGTCTCTAATGCCTAGAGACGGGTAATGGGTGCCTATATTGGAACAACTGGTCAATGGTTCTTGTCTTGATGGGGATCCCTGACCAACAATGCATTGGAGGGTTCTTGAACATTATAAGGCATCCATGAGGCTCAGGGAGCGGTTGGTGGAATGACCCGTGGGATAGTTGGGGGAACCCGATCAGGGTCCCAAAGGTTGTCACACCGTTCAGGGGGATTGGGAGAGACATACCATGCCATCTTTCCATAGGATCCAGCCTCCAACCTGTCTGTGTGGGTAATATGGTCATGGTCAACTAGACGTAATTTGCCGAGGGAAGCTGCGCCTGCCCCTATTGCCCCAGCCTACAATCACCGTAGTCCATCCATCGCTCAGCAGCACATTCAACAAGGTGGTCATCGACCACCTTGTTCTGTTCTGTGAGCTGTCGATGCAACACGACTTTCTCGGGGTCACCCTCTATCTTTTTCACTAATATAGATTGGTCATAGGGATTGATATATCTAAGTAGTTCCTTGACATTAATGGGATTCCTCCTTAGGACTAGTTCCTCAGTGGGTGCGAGGAGACCGAGAAGACTTCTCTGTTGAAGATTAACACACTCCAATGGATTCAATATATAGGGAATTCCTTACAGGGGGATTTCCCCATCAAGGATCTCTAGATCATTCTCATCTTCTAATAGGCTGGCCATGTTAACTGCAATTCTACTCGAGGGAATGTCGTTGATATCACCTGTCAGGTTGATCTGCCGCCAGATAGGATAGAAGGGGAGGGTAGCATATTTCCCATATCTATGGATTTGTAAAAGGTAAAAACATATTTGATAATATTTTGGAGTACCTTGAAACTATGGACACATATTTGCTGGAGGGCCTTATGGCGGCCTGGCGACTTAGGGCGCTGAGCTGGCGGGAGTGCAGAGAGATCAACCATACGACATTGCTCAACAATGTCTTCAAAATGCGGTTGGATCTTCAGATAAGCCACTCACTGGTTACGAATGAGGAGGTGTGTCGCCCATTGGGTTTGAAAAAAACACCCAACTTCCTCTTGGGTTAGGGATTCCGGTGCGCAGAAATTTGGCGCTGCCACGAGCCAAAACATCTTAGAGAAGTGGGTTGCTGAGAGAATATTACAAAAGCTCCTTGGCTCAGATTCAGGGTTTAGACCTTCATTTCATCACTCGTCAACTGGTGGTGGCTTTGGAGCGGGTTGCGGTCCTGAAGAAGTCCATTAGGACAATAGGATGACCGGTGGTGTGAAAGGAAAGAGAAACAAAAAACTACCACATCTCGGTCTATCCTCCGAAGAGTGAAGTAACATAGCCATTACATCGCGGTAAGAAGGACTGACAACAGTAGTTTCTAGCTTGGGGGCTACAGATGCTGGCGGTAGACCATGTTGCTGCTCGTACACCATTGGTCCCTGGAATAACTCTCTGTGATCTCATGTCGAGGTAGAGAGTGCTTCTGGTGAAGATGGTGGTGATTGTATGGTCGTAAAATATTCAGTTTCCCAATTTTCATCCTCATGGATATACCTGAAGAGGGAGGTGGGAATCCTATTGACCTAGAAATCTAGGGGTACATGGCAGATGTGCCTTGTTCTTTCCCCGAACCATGATATGGAGGACATGGTTGAGGGTTTCATTGTTGAGTCATATTCGACATCGAAATATGAGAAGCTGACTAGTTTGATCTTAGTTTAAATCTTCTATATGTTTTTTTATGGAGATAACTAACCAACCTCCTTCTGTGTGATGGTCCATCAGGGAAGGGTAGATTTCCAGCATGAGGAGGTCCTTCATCCATACTGGTGCTGGGGCAGAGAGGACTTATTCCTGAGTAAGCCGAGGTGCAAGGAGAAATTGGACAGATATCAATGGGGATATGGGGTGGACCTCTATGGGATGTTCTGGAGTGGTTAGGACCTCCATTCAAGCTCATCGGGTCATGGTTGGGACACCCATGCTTATTTCCTCATGCGACATCCGTGTGAGGAAGGTCCTCGTACTAGTCGATCTGAACATGTGAAGGGCCTCCGTGCTGGGTGCTGGTGAAGCGAGGATGGACATCACCCCTTTGGTTACTTGGGCGAGGAGGACCGTTGCCAGTTGATGTATGAACATCGGGAGGGCCCCCATTCTGGACATTGACCGGATGTGCAATGTCCCCACACTAGTGGTCGGTGGGAGGTGGGATGACTCCATAACTGATGTAATGATCACATGAGAGGCTTCCGTGCTGGGTGTCACCATCGTGGTAAGTTCCCTCATTATGACTGAGGGTAGCACATGGAAGAGCTACATGTTGAGTCTGGAAGTTGGGAAGTCTCACGTCCTCTATGGTGGTTGTATAGGGATGACCTCTGTACTGGCGGAAACCATTACCAACACCGACGGCTGAGAGAGTTAACATAGCCTACCTATGGGGCGGTTGGGGTATAAATCCCGGCTTGGTATATGTTTTCCCCTTCTTTATCATACACAATGGGTTTATGATATATGTTTGTGGTGTCATGAGACACAACAGTTATTGGCATTGATACCTCTTGGAATGAATCCTCCTCGGTATGTGCCCGACTTTGGCATCGGGTCAACAGGACCAGGGCCAACAGTACAGGCACATGACATACCTGCTCCTCGACTTGTGGGACTAGACAGCGGCACTGGAGTGGCCTAGTGGTATCCCTCCTTGGGGGAACCTGAAATGTGATCCTGATAAGGTCATCCCACATATCTCCTACCTCGTCGACATCGGGGAGAGAATCATCGAGGTGTTCTACGGAGAGGCTCCTGAAACGATGGTATGTTGGAGTGGGGAGTAGTGGCTTCATTCGCATCCCTTTTAGGTGTCATTGGTGGCTAGGCGCAGATGCCTCTAGATCATGCCTGGAAATATCCCGAGTCGGGATAATCCCCTCCTCCTAGTACCATTACACGAGGTCAATGATCACTCACATCTGAATGAATTCAGACAGAGAAATGGGGTGTGGGTGCTTGACGATTATAGGTGTGTTGATTTTTTCCTAAGCAGTGGAGCTGCACGGGACTCTCATGTTGGAATTGACCCTACCCCTACATTGTTGGGTGGGAGTTGATCAAATTTTTGCAATAGATTGGTCTTTGAATAGAAGGGAGATTATCCCATTAGTGTTGAATGTAAAGGAATCAATGAACAATCCCCCAACGCCATTCTAACTTCCATGGCTGGAAAGATGGATCCACACTGACAACGTCGCAGACCAGGATGTCCAATGTTTTGACTGACCTAATATTTGGTGACATTCACACCAGGCCCAATATTTTCATGGTAGGACCTGGTACCAGATAGCTGCATCCAGGGACACGCTAGTCCACTAAGGTCTCAAAATCTACTAATCTCTTCATAGAGGAGAAGATATTCCCATCGGGTTCACCATTTCTATTTCTGACGCTTTTGACATGGTGCATGCATCTGTCTTGTTCGAGGATGACGAAGAAATCTTTTTCCTCGCATTCACACATTCCAAAGGCGGTCAATATCTATTCTTTGTTCAAGGACATTTTATCCTTTATCGAAACAGGATTATGTGATGTCGGTTCTTCCTTCTGTGAATTCCTCCTTGGAACTCGACACCGAATCCAGGTCTCCGTTATAGATTAAATCGTTTTTATGAAACTCTTCCTTGTTACATATCTTTATGGATACCCGTGAATTACATTTCTTCTGGTAGGAAATTCCAAGGTTTCCAGTTAGGGCTGCATCCTTCGGTTGGGGGAGTAGTGATTTTGGACGTCACTGGCATGTCTCGACGCTGGAACACTGGCACGTCTGGGTTTCATCCCCTTATTATAGAGCATCTTCAGGGAAAATAAGAACAAGTAATATCACGTAGAATGTGGGGAATCATATTTCATAGGCATGTATCTATGGTTTTCCTCATCATCCTATGTTTAACATCCGGTATTCCGTAGGTTTAACGTTTTGTAGAGATTTATCGGACTGATCATAACACTGATTAGAGTGGATCGGGTGGGTACAACAACTGGAGGGAACACTGATGATGGGGATAACACATTTTTATCTACCCAATTTTTGTAATATTTAATGGGTAATGGGTGGAATGATCCCACTGGGATGTGGTGTCTCAAGTAATAACTTAATTCGATGGTGGATGGATTTGTGATGTGGATGGAGAATGATGTGGAGTCAACTCGAGGATGACGGTGATGATGGGATTGAGTCTCGAGGAGACCTCATACATATCCTTGTGGCATGGAATCAAAGTCCTCGAAGTTCACCTGACAACTACTTCCCGTGAAATGGGGATTTAAAAGGCGTACCACGAGATGTGGTCGAAATGGTTTACGGTTGGATGGGGCCAAAAGGCTTACCACTGGATGGGATTGCAGTCGCATACTATTGGATGGGATGGAACCTTAGGTAGGATTCCTTTGTACCATATACAGGAGACAAGGATGAAATGCCACGTAGTTCAAGACGGTGGATGCAGATTAGCATCGTATAGGGAAAAAAGGGGGCATGTTGGTTAATGTCATGTGGGACAAAGGAGGTCTGACACGAAGGGGGGGGGGTCAGAACCAATGGTGATGGGATTAAAACTCAGTGAGTATTCCAATTAACCTCGCCTTGTAAAGGATTAAGGACCTCATAGTTCAGGTTATGGGAACCGACATGAAGGGTGTCAGAACCAATAGCGTGTTGGGCGTCAACCTTAGGGAGGCTTCCTTTTTACCTATCCTTAGCAAGGATAAAAGTCCACATTGTTTAGGTTGGTGTGGATTAACTGTCGAGAAGATGGTCAGGACAAATGGGTGGTGTGATTAACCTCATGAAGGCTTCCTCTGTACCTTTCCTTGGTAAGGATCAAAGTCCATGTAGTTCAGGTGGTGGGAACTGACCTGATGGGGTCCGAACCATTGGGTGGAGGGCATGAACCTCAGGAAGGCTTCAAACGTACCTTTCCTTGGTAAGGATCAAAGTCCAAATTGTTTAGGATTGTGTGGAGGAACCTACGTGAAGATGGTCAGCACCAATGAGTGGTGGGCTTGAAATTCAGGGAGGCTTCCTACGTACCTTGCCTTGGAAAGGATCAATGTCCATGTATTTCGTTCTAGGTGTGGGGATACACTCTAGGCTGCATATAGAGGATGTAATGGTCGTTTCTTACTACTTTAATGACACGTGAGTCGTTCTCGGTGTGAGAAACAAGAGGTAGTAAAAACCTGCAAATCATAGCGCAATGGTGCGCCCATGAAGGGTGGTGAGTGGGGATTATGCAAGGAAGCTGCCAGGGTGATACTATGGAGTAGAAATAGTGCATGGGTATTATGAATGGGAGCTGCCCAAGTGCTGCTATGAAGCGAAAACAGTTCCTGGGGAATAATCCTGGAAGCTGCCTAGGAGTCGCTTCGAAGCGGTAATAGTGAATGGACCTTATGCAAGGAAGCTGTCTGTGTGCCGCTAATGAGCGGTAACGGTGAATTGAGCTTATAAAAAGAAGCTTCCTAGGTTCCGCAATATAGGAAAAATTGTGCATGGGGGATATGCATGGAATCTATTTGTGGGCCACTATAGAGAAGCGATGGTGCATGGGGCTTACATAAAATGATGCCCGGCTGCCACTACGGAACACTAATGGTGATTGGGGATTATGCAAGGAAGCTGCCCGGGTGCTGCTATAGTGTGGAAATGGTTGACGAGGCACACCCAAGGAAGCTGTTTTTGTGTTTCTAAGGGGAGAAAATGGTGAATGGGGCTTACAGAAGGAATTTTCTCGAGTTCTTCTATGGAGAAACAATAGTGGATGGGGCTAACGCTCTATGGTGGCCCAGGTGCTGCTATGAAGCGACAATAGTGGATGTTTCTTAAGCAAACATGACTCTCGGGTGTCGCTATGGAGTGACAATGGTAGATGGGGTATACACTCTAAGGCTGTCCAGGTGCCTCTATAGAGCGACAATAGTGGAGGGTGCTTATGAAAGAAAGCTACTTGGGTGCCGCTTTGGAGGGGAAATGTTGGATGGGGCTTACGCGTTAAAGCGGCTGGGTGAGGCTATAGAGGGGAAACTGTGGACGGGGCTCACCTAAGTAAGTTGCCCATGTGCCGCTAAGGAGAAGAAATGGTGAACGGGGCTTACGCAAGGAAGCATCCCAAGATATCTTCCTCCTGTCTGGCCCTGAGGGAATCCAATCCCACTGGTGGGTTGAGGCCTTCACCTATGCGCTAGTGCACTAGAGGGATAATCTCAAGGGGCGTTGGAATCAGTCAGAACAAATGGAGATGAAATGTGGGATTCACATACCCGACATTCAGACCAAAATGAGGGTGGAGTAGCAATGGAGGATATCAATTTACTGTGTTCAAAACACAACATCCATATAAGGTGAGTCTAAAATGAGGACAAACAAATGAGGGTCGACTGCAGACTATGTTTGAATCCCAGGCCAGACTCGATGTGTTTTCCAAAGTCTTGTAGTGCATTGTCCTAGGATTGTAGGTGAGATGATGTGGCATGGGACCATGATGTTAGGGTGTCACTTTAGACATGGATGTGGATGAAGACCCTAATGAAGGACACGCAATGCGTGGGTTTAAAATTAATTTTCAATTTAAATATTCTTTCAATATGTTTGAGTATAGATGAAAATTCATTATCATTATATTCAAAAAAAATACTATCTCAGAAAACCCTATAAGATACAAAACATTGAGCTTCATAAGACTATAAAATATTATTATACAAAATGATATTTATAATCATTATTTTGAATTGGAGGGAATTAATTGTATTAAACATATTCTATAATATTTATATAATGTCATTCATTAATAAAAAAAATAATGGTTAATTGTTAGTGAATAATCACTCGATTTTGTGTAAAGTCTATTTATTGATCAATAATATTTTTACATAAAAATGGGTTTTCTGGATTTCTCTAAGATATTATTATAAGGATCTTTTTTGGATATTTTTAATATTTATTTGAAAAAATAATATTTTTTAAATTTCCCATAACAAAATTATAAAATGGTGAAAATTTTAGACCTTTTTTTGGAAGATAGATATTATAATGAAAACTAAAAAAGATTTTTTATTATATATTATATTTTACATTAACGTATTTTTGAAATAAAATTTTAATTTTTATTAAATTCTAAATAAATTACATAAATAATAAAAATCTAAATATTGTCTTTAGAAATATGTGTGCACATAAATTTAATAAAACTCATTTGTCTACTAGAGAATGAAATTTTCAAAAAATAATTCTTATAATCATGTTTTTTGTTTTGGGTTTTTAATTTCAACCCAACAATTATATGTACTTTTTCAAGAAAAATTGATTACACATTTCAAATTAATGTATGTATATATATATATATCCCTTTTAGGTTTTTAAATTATGAATAATGTCCATTGTAATTTTTTACCATAGTCCTTGAAAAAATTAGGCATTCAGTTTAAAAATAATTCTATACGTACAAAACAAACCTAATATTTTCATTAATTAATTATTAGTATATATCATTCATAATAATCCGTAAATAAAATATATGTACTTATTTAAATCTTCATATGAATTTCTAATTATAAATTTTCTGTCAAAATAATTCAAAAAAATAATCATTCTTTATTCTATAAATATAATCTTTTGACATAGGTATACAAATATGATATGCTTTATTAAAAATTCTAATTTCGAATCAAAAATAAATTTTAATCATCAGAATTTATTTTTATTTTTTTCAATGATATATTTAATTTTGAAAACAATAAATGACACAACTATAGGTAATATTGAATTTATACAAAAAAATAACTATGATATGAAACATAATAAAAGAAATACAATTATAATGAAATATTGTGATCCTTGATTTTTTTTGGATTAAACATATTAGTTATATTGTAGTTTATTATACATAAACTCATTTTTTTCATGGTGAGATTTAATTGAATGTAGATTAGCGTTATAAAATTTACATTACTTTTATTTTATAACAAATAATATTGTATTAATGGATTTAAAAATCATAAAAATATTCCCATCTGACATTTGATTGTGATACGGTTGAAAATATAAGTCTTGATCCATTTAAGGGCCATTAATTTATTTATAGTTAATATGTTGAGCCTAAATGTGTTCAAAGTTGTGTTATCATGGTAAGTGTACAAATGGTTAAAGGGGTAAACTAAAAAGTTTGATTAATAAAATAGAATAATCTTATCTATGTCTTACAAGATGTTATTATTTGTTATTCACATTCATATTTAATTAAAATAATATTAATTCAGAGACATTTTAAAAAGAAAATGAAATGAAATTAATTTATTATTTGATGAAATTCCATGATTGTTTCTCCCAACTAATATTGAAGGGAATATATTATTATAACTTAATCAATCATGGAGATATTTTTTGGTCATAATATCAATAAAAGGTTTACATCATAACATAAACATTCAAATTCTAGGGGACTTCTTTTTTAGAAAAATACCATCCTTAGGGATCTAAAAGTATAAGGTAAATGATTTTTCTGATGAGGACGTATATTTTTTTACCGAGTGTTTTTTAATTTCTTCTTAACTCCCGTTAAAATATTCCTTAAAATTAACAATATATAAAATTTTAATGCCATATACTATGATATTATTATGTTACTAGAATAATCTATATCCATCTAAAAACATAATCAAATGTGAACATAATAAATATTTCATGTGTACTGTAAACATCTGCCTGATTGAATGATTTAAAATTTACCCACCACCATAAGTCATTAATCCATATAATGGATTATATATTTTATATATATGATATTCCTAAAATATTAATTTTTATATAATGATAATATACTATATTTTTTATTAAATTTTCATTCATTGAAAAATGATAATGTGGTTCTTATGCATTTGTGACAACCACCTCTATGAAATGATGTTATTTGTTTTTCATCACTACATCACATGGATTATTTACATAATTATATAATAATAAATAGTATTATATTTATTATATAATTATATTTATATAAAGATAAACCAATAATTAAATTTTTCCTTGATCATTGTTGAATAGTTGAAATGTGACTCACATGTATGTATGACCTAAAATCTCTATGGTATTAACATAATAAATTTTTATTAAACATATTTAACAGAAGTTTTTTAAAATTTGATTCATATATAAATTTTTTTATTATGTCATTAAAATTACATTGGATGTGATTTAATAATTATCACAAAGATCATAGTCACCCAAGTAATTTCCTTTAGGTCATATAATATATATATCTTTATAACACCCAACATGAATACAACTAATTATTAAAATTGTAAATTAAATCTTATAAAAGTTAAATAACTGTAATAATTTTACGTAAAAATGATATCAAATATTTTTTTAATTTACTTAATTTTATTATTTATTATCATAAATAATTCACATGACAAGTAGTTGCCAAGGTAAGGGAATTTCATTAACAAAAACCTCTTTTAAAAAATCTATTAAAATAAATTACTTATATATATGGTTTTATTAAAAAATAATAATATAGATGACATTTCATGGAAATTAAATAAATATAAATCAAATTTAATACCACGTTATAAATTCTACCACTAAATTAAATTTATATGTCTAATTTCATATATATCGGACATTTATAATTATATTATAATAATAAAAATTTAATTTTCTATATTAATGTATATAATGATAATGAAATTTCCCAAAAATATAAATATTATTTGATATTTCATATCCCTTATATGATTCCATTTTATATTGAATGTGGACCCATAATTCCATATAATATTCTTATTTTCAAAAATATAATTAAAATGTAATGTATAATTCAATATCAATAAAATATTGCTTATGGGTGGAGTTAATATTTCTATGAGTGTAATGATAAAAAAGAAAATAATACTTATTTAATGATTATGTTATAGTTATTTGGTATTGATTATTATGTTAGGTATAATTTTTATGAATCATATATGGGTGTTTTTATTCAAAACCAAAGAAATTCGGTTAGGATAATTACCACAGATGGGTGGTTCCATTACAGACCAATGACTGGTGGGTCCGTGATAGCCCTACGATTCATTGGGTTTAGAAATCAACGATATATTTATTTCATTTTAAATAGATATTTTAATAGTGGTATAAAAACTATTTTCTATGTTAAATATAATTTGTATATATTCATTCTATTGGTTTCCATATAAATCAAAATATTTATAATGTTGTGATACATGTCTTATTTTTCCAAGAAGTTATATGATTAATTATAACAGTGAAATAATAAAAATTTAAAATGTATTTTTGAATTATTAAGGTAAAGACAGAAACCATTATGAGTTTAAATTTTTTACTTAACATTTCATTTTATAATTCATTATGATGTTATTTGGAAAGAGTATTTGACTTCTTGGTTATGAAAATTTTCACTTTAAACCCCAATGATCAGTATGATAGTGAAATTATTAGTACAAATTCATGGAATAATGATTTTCAATCTTTCATACAATTTTATATCCATTACTAAGTCCTTATTTCTCTTCAATCATTTTATAATTTTTTATTAATGGTTTTACAGGTCGGTAACGAAATAGAATAAATCAATTTTAATGAAATGAAACTTTTTTATTAAAATAAAACATTCCAATTTTTTAATGTTTTATATTATTGTAGAATTGGATAAAAAATATATTTTTCCACATTATTAAATATATGTACTATACATTATTAATATAATATAAGTATCTATAAATTTGTTTATATAAAGACACCGAAGATGTAAGAAAGTTAATTCCCATTTATAGACACTTTAATATGTAATGTTTGAGGCATATTTCTCATACTAATTTATTTTTATTAATAAATATATTATTCATACCCTAACGCTATATAATTGAAAATTATATAACATATTTGAAAATATAAATAAATTATAGTTCTACTAGAGTATTGTATCATTATTATAACATATATTATTATTACATAGATTCAATTAATATTAAATGATATCTCATAGAAATGTATTCTTTCATTATATCCATGTATAAAAAATAAAAGGACAAAGAAATTATAAGTTAGTGTGGGGTTATAATTCATTTTGAAAAACAGGTTTTTATGTATAATATTTAGTTTATATGTTTATGTAGTCTATATATTTAAATTGAATTTAATTAAAATTATTCTAAAAATAAAATAATTTTACCACACATGTCTTTATTAATTTTTAAAATTATTTTGATCAAATTTAAATAAGTACATTAATGTTTCAATGTATTGATTAGATTTTATTTAAAAAAATTGTGTTCATAATAATATATTCATCTCTCATTATAATTGTAAATTTATTAAATTATTTGTTTATAAACATTAATATAGAAACCATATATAATAAATTATTGATTCAAATGAACCTCAAGATAAATGGAGATAATTATTACTAATTTTTACCCAATAATATATTTAATTTATTGGAAAATTGAAAATGAAAATTGATATATAGGGATTCCAAAAATCTAGTAATGATGTAATAAATGATAGGTGTATTGAATAGGGGAATCAATCTATATGTGTTTTTATTAATAGATAAGGAAATTTTCATTGAAATAACAATGGGTGAAGTTTTATTTAGACTAATATGTTGAAAATGTGTGACTAAAATGAATCACCAATGAATAACTCTTTGTACAGTTAATATACATTAAGATTGATTGCGAATAGTAATAAAGATGTGTAATTTTGATTAAAATACTAATGAACTTTTAGATGTCTTTTATCTTGTTGTTAATGTCTTGAAGAAGGTTTTATGATATCCTAATATGAATTCATTTTAATTAATAATATTTAGTTCAGCCCAAATTTTTTTATGTCTCCATATATCATAATTATAATCTAAGAATATGAATTACAATGATATACTTCTATAAAATAATTTTATAATCAAATCCGACCTATTTATAATGGTCGGAAAAATATGAATAAACATTACACATATCAATATTAATATAAATATAGTTTCCTTATAATGATAACATATAACATGTAAGTAATATGATTTGTGTGTAACCATCATCAAATAATAGTAAGCGTGAAGTGCCTCTTTATAACCATCATCTATGGAATTAGTATGCGTGTAATCATCACATAGTGATGGTTATCTTTATTCTCTATAATAATCATATATAACATCTAAAATATCTATAATGACCATTCAATACAAAATATAATCATGAATTATATATATTTAAAGATAAATACTAGTTTAAATATGTTTTATCCATGTTGAATGTTCATACAAAAAAACGATCAGTATTTTCATTGATTATTCTTCATGGATTTTAAATAATATTTCATATAATGATATCTTGTTCGTATCCTATTCATAAGTAGGTAAAGACATATTATAAAAATTTTATGGTAAGATTAGTAATCCGTACAATAGATGGATCTTACAAATCATAGAAAATGAATATATTCAAATGTTGAGTTGTTTTAAATTGTATTTATATGTAATTTTTTTTAAATGTTTTTAGAAGTAAAATTATTGAATGTAGGATAATATTTACATGGATAGTTTCATTTTTATATAAATACATACTTATTCATGATTTGACATCACAACATTGATAATGTTTAAATAGTTTTCTCAATGTCATGTTAATATCATTGATGTTAAATATAATAACAATATATGCTTCTATGTTATCACTATGATTTACTTTATCCAGAAAATATGTGGGAAATATATTGGAATAATAATTATATTAATATAATTTAAATTGTTTATGAGAAATTTAGTTCACATGATTCCAAAAAATAATTAATATTAATTTCATAGAAATCAGAAAAAGAAACTATAATTGGCGAATATTTAATATTATATGGACTGAATATGTAGATTTGAGATAACAAAATATTAATAAACAATATTAATTCATGTTGTGTTTAAAAGGATAATATTAAATATCAATTTGTAAAATATACAAGATTTTGTGGAATGTTCAGGAATGTATTAGATTCTCCAGCTCCCTTGAATCATGGAATTGGGAGGAATATCAAAAATGAAACTATTTTTCTTATCATGACATGATGACATATTCCTCTATGAACAGAGATGAATTAAAAACCTGATTGGTATTAATGCTGAAATTACTAAATAGTTTTTATTTTTTATGGAATAAATTATTAAAAAGGAGTTAAAGGTAACAATTGATCAACATATATGATATTTAATTAATAATCTAGATGGATTTTGGATTAATAATTCCATGGGACTATTTAAATTGGTTGGATTCCATTATAATGGATGGTTTGGTTGAGGGTTCATTATTAAATTAATTTCAAGATATATTAGGAGATAATATTATGAGTTTATTAATAAATTATTTATTAATCATATCTATATATATAGTGTGTTTGTGTTTATGGTTTTCATACTCGAGAAATAGCAACCCCATGATATTTTGGGAAATAGTTTTTTCAATTAATAATTTTTTTGATATTTTTCATTTAGAACAATAGTGAATATAGATTTTGTTTTATCAAAAACACTATGTATTTATTGTATTATACAAAACAAAAATATAAGATTTTCATATAAAATCTTATGCATGGATTTTGTCACCCAGAATGATGAGTTCGTTTAATGGTGTAGGTAACACAGAAGACAATTTTAATCTGACAAATAATTTTTTATTAAAATACTATAATTTAAAATAGAAATATATATGTTAGTTGTTAAATTATTAGTTATGAATCAAATCAACCATCTTATTTAAATATAAGGTTTATAATATAAATTCATTGGTTACTCATTCGTTATAAATGAATATATTTACCAATTGATTATAAAGATAAAATTTTTATTTTTATGCTCTTGAATAAGATTAGTCACAATAATTGGAATTAATTTCAATTTTTAAATGATATTAACGAAATATATATTTTATATACAAAATACATTATTTTTTATATTCATTAAATATATTTTATTATAATAATATAATAACAAACACAAATTTTTGTATCAATCCAGATATTTTTCGAAATTATAATTTTATAGTCTACTAACAGAAATGAAAAATTAAATATAAATTTTGAAATATCTAAAATTTTTAGAGGAAATAGTATAATTATTCTTTGAAATAGAGATATTAGAATTTTTTTGGGATGCATTTTTGTTATTTTTCAAAAAAAAACATCATTTTAGAATGAGTAATTAAAAAGAATTTTATTTCTAAATTTCAATCTCATCTACTTTAATTATAAAAATAAATTATATTATAAAATAATTTTAAAGAATATTTTTTTCAATTATAAAAAAACAACAAATTTAGGTCATTATACTAAATTTTACAATGAAATTATATATAAAAAAATTATAATGTTGTCAACCTTTTACATTAAAAATCTGCATTTTTTATTTTGTTTTCGAGATTAATTTTAAAACTAATATTCCAATTTTTTGAATTTGATTAGGTAAAATGGATTCTAGTTTTTGAATCATTATATTCATATGTGAATTTATTATTAATTTAATTTTTAGATATAAAAAATGTGACCATGGTAAAAATATTATTTATCACAGTATAGGTAAAAAATAAAATATGTTATAGTTAAAAGGGGACATACATAAAATATAGAAAACTATAAAATATAATGTTTTTTGAGGTGTTACATGACCCTAACCATCCTTATAAATATTAATTTACATAAAAATTATTTAAATTTGATTCCTCCAGAAAATTATTTTCTTGAAATATAAAACATTCATTATTTAATCCCTTAAACCCACATATTATAAAGTATAAATACCATCCATCACCACTCCATTTCAAATGAAAAACCATTTTATATGTTCACATTTATATCCAAAAGATGTATAATCACTCAAAACATGTCACATTACTTCATCTATCAACCAATAAAAAATAAAATTCTCCAATGATATCTCATGTAGGTGATATTCAAGAGGTAATTATCCAAATGTAGTTCTCTTAATTTCATTTATTGTATACATTATCCACAAATACATCATCCATTAATCCATAGTATCATCAAAATCATTTTTATAATCGAGTTTTAAGTTTCTAAACGAATATATCATATCCATTTAAATTCTTATCTTCTCTAATTCATGGAAACAAAATTATAAAGTGTGCTATGTCGACTAATCACCTCCGTGGAGATTTTTTTTTCTTTTTCTATTACCGCCATCATGGATGGTATTAAAAAAATTATTGTTAAATTATATTTTAATATTCATATTATATCCTATTCGGTATCCTAGAACTAATATATACTCATAATACTTTAAAAAAATGATACTCGTTCATGGTGTTTAGAAAACCCACAAATTTATCTAACTGTTCATCAATAGCATTTTATATAATGAATCATCATCATGTAAGAAAAAAAATGATATATTAAACCATTCATAAATATTTAATTATATTAATAATAAATCATTATACTTCTACATATATAATCTAATTTGAAAATAACGTCAATAATTTTACACAAATGAATTGATCATCAAACCAGGAATCAAATTTACTCGAAAGATTTAAATTAAAAAAATATTATTAATGTTTTCATTGTGTGATGTTAATAGTATATCATAAAAGGTATTATAAAAATGAATATAGTTATTTAATAAGTAAATGATGTTATTTAAACCATTATACATTATGTTAATTAATGGTAATATAATGTAAATCCTGATGTTAGGGGGTTGATAACTCAATTTCTACCTATTGGGTTTTATATTCATCCTTGATTATATTATGCCAAGGTTATGTGGGGAATTAATTTTATCTAATTTATTTTGTAATTTATAATTAATTTTTTTTGTATAAAATTTTTCTTCCAATGAAATCCCAATTGATAAATTATCATATCAATAAAATAATTTTTCGATGGGAACTTCATCTCACATATAATTTTTGTAACATACAGTTCTTATTCATCATGTATTTATTTTTTGTTTGGTACATGTCATAACCCCCTTCCACCAAAGATGCCCCTCCTGATCTAGGAATGGTGAAAGGGAGATAATGACCCCCCGAGTCCCGCCTCCAGTAGGTCACGGGGTGGTGACTAGCACCAAGGGTATAAGTTTTTCAAAAAAAATGGGAGGAATTACCCTTTTTATTATTTAATATTGGGAAATAGGACAAGTCAACCACCCAAAAAGGAAAAAGGAAACAAGGGAATAAAGGTAAACCCAAACCAATCCCACATGAATGTTAAACAATTCTGAAAACAAAGTGTAAGTACAAGAAAACTCAAAAGTACAATACCAAAAGAAACAAGAGTATAGAAAACTGCAACAACTCCAAATATCCCAAAAAGTATGGTCACACACAGCCCTGGTAGTCTTCCTGGAAACCTGAAATTAAATGTAGGGTGAGAATACAAGTATACTCAATAAAAAACCTAAAGCTCTCGTGCACAGGCAGAGAGACATCCTAATGTCCCATGAGAACAACAGAAGAAACCAAAACCTAGAAAGGAATTATATCCACCCAACCTCACCATCCACGCTCACGAAAACACAAAACAATAGGTAGTAGTATATGAGAACAAGTATTGGGTACCCCACACCATTTCCCACTAGCTAGCTGCTCTTCCTAATGGCGAACGTCCTGACTCTACCACATTCTTCACGCCCGCACACACCTAGGCCTCAAGAACCACATATCCTGCCCGCACACACCTGTGCCTCACGAACCACATATCCCACCCGCACATACCTGGGCCTCTCAAACCACATATCCAACCCTCATATAGCTGGGCCCACATATCCCGCCCGCACACACCTGTTCCTCATCCCAAAGATTTTTGGGAATAGTACACCTACCTGATGAGTCTTGGGATAAATCCACCCCAATTGAAACCTACCCTAAAATTATTGGGTGGACGGTCTCCTCAAGCCATCATAGCCTATGGAAGAAGGAGTAGGAATGAGCTAGTAACTAAGGGGAAAACAACCTCTCCCATGAAATTGGAGTGTTTGAAACTAAGTGCTCAACATGGGTGGGGTGCGACAAAACACAAAGATACAGATATATATTTATGTAGGTATACCAAACACACATCCCAAGCTATGGCATCAAAACAGAGAAAATGAGCACACAGCTCGGCACTGCTACTACAAAGCATGCATACTACAAATAGTTCCAACCTCATATAAGATTTCATGTTTTAACAGAAATAGTATATTTTTTCCTTAACTACTGGGCAACTATCAAACCAGATCAAGCGTTTTGTAGAACAAAATCCCTACCAACCACAAATCATGTTAGATAAAACACAAGCAACACAACCCAACCTTTTATCAACAATCAAACCCCATTGATTATTCTAGCATTTAATTAAGTATCGTTCCCCACAATTCATTTATCAACAATACACTTCTTTTTTAAACCCATCACTGCAGCACCCGCTGCCACTCTAACCACATCTCCACAACCGTATCAGAAAACAAGGATTGCCACATCATTGTCCCTTTAAAAACATTTTCTGAAGCCCCTTTACCCATCCTATTCATAACAACACCGGATTGACCCCCCTTTCACACACCACGTAACCAAGCCAACACCCACATGTTCATTATTCCATTTTGTTCAACCGGGGTGACCACACAAGGGTTCTAGATTTTAATCATCCAACATTACGTGATTAACCATTTTCTATATTCCACAGAAATCCCATCCACAAAACGGTCTAGAAAGATAGGAAAACATTTAATTGTGCATGAAAAGGCCCCCAACGACCCTGATTTTCAGTAGGTATAAGCCTACCACATAATATCATAGAATATAAATAAAGTAACTCTATTCACAAACTTCCAATCCCCATTATGTAAGCAAGTTATTATCATTATTAAACAGGTTAAACTATGTTTCATGTAAACAAGAGGACACCCTCCCCACATGATGCACAAAAAAAAGAGAGACGATGGTAAAAACCCTACCTCAATAGGTTCTGGTCACAACGCTCCCCCGGATTAGCTTTAGAAGATGTCCGTCAGCGTCCGTTGCTTCTGTCAAAACTCGGAAAAACATACTCGGGTGGAATATTTGAAGGAAAGGTCGAAGGGAAGACAACATATCCAATCTCAAAAGTTCCGCCTCATCATTACGATCTCATGGAAGTTGACATATCGTAAATCGGAGCTCAAACGATGAAGTTATGGAGGAAAAGAGCATTGGAGCCTCTCGGGAGAGCTCTGATCAAAGGAGAGGGGAGGAGCAGAGTGATTTGAAAATGAGGAGAGGACCCCTCCTTTTATATTCTATAAAAATAAAAGTCCACGGCGTGTACTTCCTAGTACACAACGTGTACTCAACCATTTCACATGGTCACCACGCAGCTTCCAACACGACCTTCAATGTGGAACACGAGCATTGACTGGTCAACACATGGTTTGACGGTAATGCATACGTGGGAAGAATCTACATGGAGTTTAGTATGGGCTACACAGCGTGTACTCATTTATTTTACGTGGAAAGGACACAGACTCAACACGATACACAACCATTGACTGGTCAACACACGGTTTGAGGGTAACACGTACACGGGGAGGAACTACAGGGCGTGTAGTATGGGCTACACGACGTGTAATTATTTATTTCACATGTCAAGGACATGGCCTCAACATGGGGTATACCCAGATAGGTGGTACACGACATGTACTCACACTACACGGCATGTAGTTACAAAATTATGGAAAGTGTGGGAAAGTCGATTTTATCCTCTAGAACACTTCATGACCATTTTTTCGAAAAAGGAATGGGTCGGAGTGGCCTGGTCCATTACATCAGATACCTCTTAAAAACATTCTCATCCCCAAGAATTTAAAGTCCAACCCAGAGGCACCCAATAAGATACCTCTTAGGGCTCTCGTTATAATAGGAACCTGTATAAAAACCCCAGTCATATGTGTTAGGAATTCCTTATCCTATGTCGAGATATTATCCACTTTAGGCGTCACTGAATCTCCTGAACGGGTTTAATCGCATCCTCAATAATGCCTCTCGATTATGGATTGGCTCTTCCAACTTCCATAAATTAGGATTTTTCAACTTGCACTGCCCCCAACAATGTACAACCAACACACTTCCAGAACTCGTGGTTTGGGGAAATTCCTTCTCCTATGTCGAGATATTATCTTCTTTAGGCGGCACTGACTCACCCACACTAGTTCAATCACATCCATATTAATGTGTCTCGATTAAGGATTAGGTTTCCCCTTTCCCCACACATCCGAACATGTTACAGACTTCCATTAAACAAGGAAACAAAAATCCTCACAACCAATAAGCCAAGCGTTCTATATATCAAAGGTATAGAGTATAACATCAAACAAGCTCAGAAGAACAATGAAAAACACAAGTCAAAACAACTCCGGTTATAGAGCGTGCATCTGGGCTTCCCACTCCCAAGTTCTCTCCTCAAGGTCGCCATACATCCACAACACACGAACCAAGGTGATGGTACATCCACAGAGCACATTCTCTTTACGATCCTAGATTCTGAATAGTCGTTCCTCGAAGGTCGCGTTGTCTCCCATATCTATACCCCCCCCATTTGATAATGTGAGATTCATCATGTAAGTAACGACGAAGAAGTGAGACGTGGAAGAAATCATGAACCTTCTCCAATTGAGGTCGCAAGGCCAGCTGATATGCCACCTCGCCGACTCCCCTCAGCACCTCGAATGGTCCGATGATCCTAGGGGAGAGATTACTCCCCTTCCCAAACCTCCGCATCCCCCGTCGATGGTAAACCTTAAAGAACACATAATATTCCACCTCGAACTCCAAGCGCCTCCTCCGATGATCGGAAAAAGACTTCTGTCGGTCTTGAGCTGCTTTCATCCTCTCACGCACAAGCTGGACATTCTCTCTGGTGCTCTGTACTACCTCTAGCCCAAGACCACCAGTCCATCCAACCTCTTCCCAACAAATGGGTGAACGACATGGTCATCCATACATAGCCTCAAACGACGCTATGATAATAGTATAGTGGAAGCTATTTTTGTAGGAAAACTCTACTAAATTCAAGTGTCATACACATGATCCTCCAAAATCCAGAATGCATGCTTGTAGCATGTCCTCCAACGTCTGGATAGTCCGCTCTCTCTACCCATCGGTCTGGGGGTGCAATGCAGTGCTAGGGCATAACTGGGTGGAAAAAGCATGATGTAACCCCCTCCAAACTCGTGAGGTAAACCGAGTATCCCGATCTATGACGATAGTCTTCGGGACTCCATGAAACTGTACCACTACGTACCTCTGTGCTAAGGTACTCACCGAGAAAGACTCCTTAATTTCTAAGAAGTGAGCTGATTTCGTCAGCCGATCCACCACTACCTAGATAGCATCATAACCACCCAAAGATCTGGGTAATGCTGTGATGAAGTCCATTGAGATTTCATCCCTCTTCCACTCGGGGACATCTAAAGGATGGAACAACCACTGGGAACACGGTGTTCATCCTTCACTTGCTGACACACTAGGAATTTAGCCACAAACTCTGCCATTGCCCATTTCACCCAGGGCCACCAAAATTGTTCCCTTAGTACTCAGTAAATCTTTTAAACTCCTGTATGCACCGCCAAGGTGGAGCTATGGAACTCAATGAGAACTCCCTCACTCATCGCCTCCAGAACAAACAACCATCCATGGAAGAGCATCCGATGATGGCTGTCATCTGACCATCCATCTGGAGTGTTTCCCTGATCGATATGATCCCATATTACTTCTGCCTCGGAGTCTCCCCACTGAGACTCTTCCACCTGATGCAACAAGGAGGACTGTACCATCATCTGAAACAAACATCCTCTAACATCTTCTACCCTTGCATCTAAGTGCAAGGCAGTCAAATCTCCCATCACTTTCCATGAATCAGTAGATTCCCAAACCACTTCATTATGTGACTTCCTACTCAGGGCATCTGCCAAAATGTTTCCCTTACCTTAAGTTTAAGAGATCTCGAAGTCATAGTCTTGGAAAAACTCGACCCATATCTGATGTCGTATGTTCAGGTCATGCTTGGAGGAGATATAACGTACACTTTTGAGATATGAGAAGACCACAAAGCACTACACAAAGAGGTAATGTCGCCACAACTATAGTGAGAACACTACTTCTGCATGCTCTAGGTCATGGGTGGCATATTTACGCACGAGAGGGTGCAACTGCCTAGACCCATAACAGATCACACCCTTCTTTTGCATCAGCACGCACCCCAAGCCAAGGCCAGAAGCATCACAAAACACCTCGTACAACATCCCTTCCTCTGGAAACCTGAGTACGAGAGAACTGACCAAATTCTCCTTCAGGTAGTCGAAAGCTTCCTGGCACTGCTCGCTCTATAGGAAGACCTGATTCTTCCTAGTCAAAGCTGTCAATGGAGCAGCATCTCGAGAGAAGTCTGAAACGATCTTCCGATAACAGACTGCCAATCCCATGAAACTGTGAACTTCCACCATGCTCTTGGGTACCACCCAAGAAACAATTGCCTCCACCTTCGACGGGTCCACTGCACTCCATGCTGAGACACTACGTTCCAAAGGAAGTGTACTTCTTGGGTCAAGAATTTACACTTCGACATTTTCCCATAAAACTGGCGGTCCAGAAACTCTCAGAAGACAATGTTCTTAAGTCCCATAAACATAGCTAGTGAATTTGTAACTCCAAACATCATCACTACAAACTCAAAGTGCCCATACCATCACATGAACGCAGTTTTCGAGATGTCACTGTCCTTTACCCTTAGCTGATGATATCCAGATCGTAGATCAAACTTAGAAAACAAACCTTCTCTCCTCATCTGATCGAAGAGATCATCTATCCTTGGAAGGGGGTAATGGTTCTTGACTTTTACCGAATTCAACCATCGGTAGCCTATGCATAGCCTGAGACCACCATCTTCCTTCTTCATGAACAAAACTGGAGCACCCCATGGCGACACGCTGGGTCAAAAAAAAACCCTTGTCCATCAGATTGTCAATTTGAATCTGCAACTCCTGCAACTCCAAAGGTTCCATTCAATAAGGGGCCATCGAAATTGGAAGGGAACTAGGTAGTATGTCTATCTCGAACTCAATGTCACGTCGGGGGGGGGGGGGGGTGTAGATTCACAACCTCCTCAGGAAAAACATCGAGGAACTCCCCATCAACCTCTAGAACATCCATTATCTCTGTATCAGCCGGAATCACTAATTGCCCACCTAAAAAAGAATGTAGAGTCTTCACATGCTGTATTCCCACCCGATAGCTCCTCTCGCTAACAAAAGATACACGCTTCCCATCCACGTCGGAGAACATGACCCTTCTTCGGAAGAAGTCGATAACGACACCAACAAAAAACAACCAGACTAGGATGACATCGTATGGCTGTATCTGTAGCAAAAGAAGGTCTCCACTAGATCGATGTGGTCCTAATGTCATCCCACATCCCCGAAAAACGCAAGATACGCTGGTCTGACCACCAACCGGTGTACTCAGCACCAGGGGTATGAGAATTCTCTCTATGTCCAGACCCAAAGCACGGGCTAGACCGGGTGAAAAAAAGGAGCGAGAAGCTCCTGAATTGAAAAAAGCAGAAACAAGAGTGTTGAATAGACAAATCGTACCTCACACATCCTCTGTTTTTGATGTATCTTCCAACTATGTTGTATGCAACTATCCACGGCTAGATCCTCTACCTCTCTGATGTCAACAACCTCACCGACCACGCCCTGGTCAAGGTCTCTATGGAGCACCCTGAGGTCGACCTCATCCCGCAAAGTCTACCCTCGGAGGAGAAGGGTCATGGTGCTGCTAGAAGGGCCTCGCTGGAAACTGGTGCTGCTGAGGCGGACGCTGAACATTCCCACCTCCACCGTACTGAACTCGGGTCGGTCACCGACTGTTGATGTACCCGAAACCTCCACAAGAGAAACACTTCGGTCCTAGGCCCGTGAAAAATGGATGAGGACCCGAAGATTTGTACTGGAACAGCTGGGGCCTGCTCCCTTCCGGTTTGAATTTGGATGGTCATGTCGCAGGAGACCTGCTACTGACTCCCTTCCCCTTCGACGAACTCTGCGGGATCCCCTCACGTGGTTCATCTCCTTGAGAGTGAATCCTATCTAAAACCTCTGGCTTCTTCTGTAGTTCTATGTACGTCGGAAGGGTGAAGGGGGTGACAACATAATGGAGCGAAGGACGAAGCACCTCCTCAAAACGTCTCGACTGAGACTCCTTATCTGGAAATATATCCATAGAAAAGCGTAGGAGATCCTTGAACTTGATCCCCAACTATCGTACTGAAATACTCCCCTTATGAAGGGAGAGTAACTACTGCCAATTCTCTTCCTTGATCATGGAAGAAATGAATTCCTCTCAGAATTCATTCTCAAAGTCATCCCACAGAACCTCTGTCTCGGTCATCACTCCGAGGTAGAGTGTCCACCGCGGATGTGGCGCACCTCTCAGCTGACTGACTTCTGGGGAACCCAGTACTCCCTCAGAGCACATATCAAAGTAAAAGTGATCCCTAGCTCCTCAAGCCACCCCCTCCGTCTCTATATTAGAAGTACTACCCTCGTACTTCTTGAGGGTTTGTTGCTGGAAAGAACGGAGAGTCGTCTACCACTGTCTATCATCCTCCTCTCTGTCAATCCTCAACTAATCGACCGCCTGAATCTGCTGGGCCTTGGCTGTCTGAGCCACCTGGGGATGACGTTCAGGTGCCATAGTTGTACAGTAAACAAAGATCGCCTGAGCCCAAGTAGCATGTAAATTTCTCAAGGTTTCATTTTTTCACATTATTTCAATTTCTTTACCGGAATACCCAAATCAAGTAAAACACAATCATGATGATGCATGTACTTTTCCTAGGGTCTCTACCCTATGATAAATTTAGTCTCACTTGGTCGTTCGGTAGGCTCAGGGTCCTGGTATCGGATCATGGGGGGCCCTAAAAAACTGTGTCTAAGCCGGTCTTCTATGGCCTATGTCACGCACCAAGATCAACTAACCCTGTTTCCCTACCATCCCATGCAATCCTCACTGTTCCAAACACCAGAATCCATAATATCTCTCAAACATCGCCTCTGAGACCATATTGTCATGACCTCCTTCCATCAATGATGCCCCTCCTAAGCTGGAAATTTTGAAAGGGAGACAAGGAACCCCGAGTCCCGCATCCACTAGGCCCCGGGGTGGCGACTAGCACCATGGGTATGAGTTTTTCACAAATAATAGAGTCATTGCCCTTTTTATTATTTAAGATCAAGAGATAGGACAAGTAAACCACCCAAAAAGGAAAAAGGAAACAAGTGTATAGAAATAAACCCAAACCAATCCCACATGCATGTTTAAAAAATTATGAAAACAACGTGAAAGTACAAGAAAACTCAAAAGTACAATACCAAAAGAAATAGTAGAACAAAAAACTACAACAACTACAAATATCCCTACTAGTAGGGTAACGTACGGCCCTGGTAGTCTTCTTGGAAACCTGAATGTAAACGTACGGTGATCATACAAGTATACTCGGTAGGAAACCTAAAGCTCTCATGCACTGGTGGGGAGACATCCTAATGTCTCATGAGAACAATAGAAGAAACCAAAACCTAGCAAGGAATTCTATCCACCCAACCACACCAGCCACGCTCACCAAAACACAATACAACAGGTAGTAGTATATAAGAACAAGTATAGGTTACCCCGCACCATTTCCCACTAGCTAGCTGCTCTTCCTAACGATGAACGTCCCGATGCTACCACACTCTTCCCGCCTACACATACCTGGGCCTCAAGAACCACATATCCCAGCCACACACACAAGGGCCTCACAAACCACATATCCTACCCACACACACCTTTGCCTCTCAAACCACATATCTCGCCCCCACTCACATGGGACCACATATCCTGCCGGCACACACCTGGGCATTACCCCCAAGCTTCGTGGGAATTGTACACATGCCCGAAGAGTATTGGGCTGAAACCACCCCTATCGAAACATAACCGAAGAGTCTTTGGTGTATGGTCACCTCACGCCATCACAACCTATGGAAGAATGAGAAGGAAAGAGATAGTAACTAAGAGGAAAACCCCATCTCCCATGAAATGGGAGTGTTCGACCCTAAGTGCTCAACATAGGTGGGGTGTGACAAAACAAAAAGATACACACACACACACAAACAGATATATATATATATATATATATATGTATGTATACTAAACACACAACCCAACCTATGGTTTCTAAATGGAGAAACTGAGCGCGTGCCTCGACACTGCTACTACAAAGCATGCATACAACAAACAGTCCCAACCACATTTAGGTTTTCATGTTTCATCAGAAATAGTTTATTAGTTCCTTAACTACTGGGTAACTATCAAACCAGATCAAGCGTTTCTTAGAACAATATCCCTTCCAACCACTAATCAAGTTAGATAAAACACAATCAACACAACCCAAACTTTTATCAACAATCAAACCCCATTGATTGTTCCCATTTTTAATTCATTTTCTTTCCCCACAGTTCATTTATAATATTTTCACGTCCTTTTAATGCCCATCACTGTAGCCCTGCTTCCACTCTAACCACATCTCCACAACTTATCCCAAAACAAGGCTCACCACATCATTGTCCCTTTAAAAACATTTTCTATAGCCCCGCTTCCCATCCAATTCATAACAACCTAGGATTCACCCCCTTTCACACACCATGTAACCAAGCCAATACCCACATGTTTATTAGTCAATTTTGTTCAACTGTGGGGATCACACAAGGGTTTTAGATTTTAATCAGCCAACCTAACGTGATTAACCAATTTCCATATTCCACAATGTTTCCATCCAAAAAATGGTATATAAAGATAGTGAAACATTTAATTGCGCAAGAAAAGGCCCCCAAGGAACATGATATTTTTTAGTCATACGCCCAAAACATAATATCACAGAATATAAAAAAAGTAACTCCATTCACAATCATCACATCCCCGTTATATAAGCTAGTTATTATCTTTATTAAACCGGCTCAACTGTGTTTCACATAAACTAGAGGACACCCTCCGCGAATGATGCATAAAAAAAGAGACGAAGGTAAAAACCCTACCTCAACAGGTTTTGATCACAACGCTGCCCTGTATTAGCTTTAGAAGACGTTCGTCGGTGTCTGTCGCTTCTGTCAATACCCAGAAAAACCGCCTCGGGTGGAAGCTGGGAAGTAATGTCCAATGAGAAGACAAAAGATCCATGCTTAGAAGTTCTGCCTCGATTTGTGCAATAAAAATGAGCACGATCACAATGATTAAAAAAATATTATATAAAATTAAATTAAATTAAAATAAAATAATACTGGAGAAGAAAAATACAATGATATTTTTTTGATAATACTGATATTATTTTTACTACTGTTTCTATCATATTAATGACTATAACTATTATTAATTTAGTTCCTTAAACCTTAATGGTTTATTTATCCACCTTTTTAGGATCATATCCTCCTATTACCACATACATGATGAACACCCTTTCCATCTCCCGATTTCAGGCGAACCCATTGGCTGAATCCCCTCTTGGCTCACCACATCCATCCCTCTGATAGGTGATCCCCCACCCCTAATTTTGGGCGTGTTAATCTCTTGTATGTATGATCTATAATTCTCTTAATTGTCTTCTTTTTATCTTCTATTTTTCTTAGGGTGTATGGTTTGGTCTAACTGTAAAATTTTTTGTTATTTTTTTTGGCTATATATTGGATAATTATGGTTTATTGGGTCTCATTAAGGCCTGTTCTAGCCACCTTTCTCAAGGGATGTTGGGTTCACATCAATTTTTTATAATAGTTTTTAGTTCAATTACATCAGATCATTTTTATATTTAGGGTTTTGTTGTTATGTATTTCCCGATATTTATCTTTTGTTCGATGGAATTCCTAGCAGTCGTTTTAGGTTTTCTATGTTGAAAGAGACTTAAATGGGTAAGCATAGGTAGTAATATATATGTGTATGTTACCCCATTATATATATTCACACATGTAAGTATTAATATATATAATTGTTCTAGGTATTCATTATATATATATATATGTCAATTCATTCTAGAGTATATCAAAATGGGTATATGCATGTATAATCTATTATGTAAGGATCCCCTTGTAAATATTTAGCAATGAAAATATGTACATAAGGAATATGTGTACATTCATATAAGTGAGGATGCACATGACTGTGAGTGGTAGAGAGAAGACCTGACCATCCATAGTCAATAATAGTTTTCATTGAGTTTGATGTATGATCCCTATACTGACGCATATAATTTGAATCCGATAATTTCTTGATTATTTTAAAAAGTGTTGTAATATTAAATAGTATGTCTATGGTATACAATCTATTGGTGATTATTGGTGTTTGTATTTCCTTTACTTTTTATATGCACCATCTAATAAGTATTCCACATTAATATATGATTACATGATTGTTTTATAATTCATTACATAATAAATACATTAATGTGGTTTCAAATGGATTTTGGTATACAATGGGTATATATAAAGATGTTGGATGTGTGTAAAATAGTTGTGAAAATTGAATTGAATATATAATGGGTTATGTGTGATTTTCAAAATATTAAATATCATGTTTTTATTATTTTGAAAAACTGAATTGATTTTGATGTGAATTCAGGTTTTAATAATTATTTTTCTGTCATAAATTAATTTATTCAATTTAAGTGTTGATTGATGACATTTTTTTATTACATGGTTCCTTGGAAGATAAACTGAAATTTTAAAAGTTTTTGGAATTAATATTTTTTGTAAATAGTGGTTTCTACAATGAAATTAATATTTTTAATATAGTTAAACTCATTTCCCACATTGATACTATTTTATTGAATGTGGGAAACCCTACATCAGGCATTCCCCTATGTTTTAGACATATTATGTGTATGTAAAATGTGGTATTTTTAATATATTCATAGTGTAGAGGATTGTTAATTGTTATTTGATGTGAGAAGGGGGATGAAATCATGGATAGTGATCATTGATTAGTGGTTGTATGTGTTTTGAGTAATTAAAATTATACAGTCATAACTATAATTTTGATAAAATCTTACCACAATTTGAAATATAGCACATGTAAGACATGGGTTCCAGGATTGGTAAACTATATATAAAAATCCAGATAAATATTCAATAAATGAGGCCCTAATTAATGTATATGTTTTAATGATTGAAACACTAACTAAAAATTTGTTTAATTTGGAGTCCACTAGAACTTTGTATTATCTCTTCTCTAGTGGATCTTACAACAGAACGATGTTGGAAAACAAGAACAAAATATGAGAACCCCTATAGTGTCTCATTCTAAAGAAAGATATTATTAGTCGAGTTTAAGTATTTTTATCACCATGTTATGTTATTAATTATTCCACACCTATTATAGACACACAAAGGGATTTCCCATGGTTCTGTATTTTGAGATGGTACTTGTGATTTGATTACCATTTCGGTTGCAACATGTTTGATTCTCTTTCAAATAAAACAATGGGTTTTTTCTAAATTAGTTTGCCTCCATTTTGATATTTATATTCATGATGGGATACTATTTTGGAAATGTTATTTAAAACATAGGTTTTCGATAAAATGGATGCTCAAGGATTGAATTTGAATGGAAATAAAACCCTTATTTTATAATTATTGTATATTTTAACAACCATAAATTGGTTATAATTTTAAAGGTAAAGTGTATAGAATAGATTATATGAGCATGTATATATGGATTTAATACTCACTAAAACAACATTTTTTCCTTCTTATAATAATATTAGCATGGATTCTGTTGCTATATGGTAACATTAGTTTAGTCATTAGGGTTGACATGTAGGGTCACATGGATGTATTTGTCATTTTATTTTATATCCCATGGTAGTGTTTATCTTTTTTATTTCTCAGTAAATAATTATTAATCTATATTTTTATATGGAAAAATCATTCCCAAAAGCTTTATTTTGATTCTCAACATTGGTTTTTAGCCCACAAGGAATGATATCGACATTTGATTCTTACTACCAACTGACATGGTTGTCTAGTTTAGGGTTTACTCAGGTGGGTTGGTGACAAAATGATATTAGAATATACCCTTCTATTTGTATTGTTGGGTATCATGTAGATTGGGATTGTCCCAGCTCGAGAGGTGGGTTCGGGAAGGACATCATGAACCCTTTTCCATCTCGAACCTTGAGTTATTCTATAGTACAAGATTTGAGTTTGTTGGATTTATATAGATTATGGGTGATAATGGGAGTGACCAGTTGTTATAAAATATGCTTTCATAGAGTAACCATGTGTCTACAAAGTGTATTATCCAATATTCTTCATTTTTTGGTTCCTTCCCAGTGCATGTTATTCGAAAATATGTTTTTTTTTGAATAACCAATAGTTATTTATTATTGAATTCTTCATAAGAGTTATAGTTTAGCCATGTTTTTTAGGCATGAATGGATTTCAAAAAATAAAATATTTTATTGAATTGGTTTTAAAAAATGTAAAATGATATTTGGAGTGTAAAATGGAATTTGAAATGAAAACAATTTCAAGAAATGGTTTTCATTTAAACTGAATGTGTTTTTTAAAAGGTAACATGAACGATTATTCAGATATTGGTTTGGGATTTTGCAAATACTTTTTTGAAGTTGAAATGAATTATGCTTGGATATTTTAAATGTTATTCATTAATGAAAAAATAAGACTTTAAATTTTTAATAAATTTGGGATTTATGTAGAATGAAATGCCATATAAATGATAAATGTTTTGAATTGACCTATGATATTTAAATTAATGATCTCATATATGGAAACATTTATATGGTAAGTGTTTTATTATTGGTATTTATGGATGGTTTCTCATTTTATAACATGATATTATATGTTTGAAATTTTATGGAATACCAATAGTGTGGATTTAAATATTTTTTTATTGAATAATGGACATCATATAAGGGGGATTTTAATTTTATGAAAAGAAAGTGAGACATTGTTTGATATGTTCATTGTATGTATAGAATCCTCATTCATGGGATCTTGGTTTTTAATGATTAAATATGAGGTTATAATTGTAATTTACAGAATGGGATTTGTTTTGTGATTGAAGAGTTAAATTTCAATTTGTGAGGCATTTTGAATCAGATTAGTGATTCTTTTTTTAATCGCCATAAAAGGCTTGGTGTTGTGTGAACAACAAGACTCTATTATAAAGTACTACATGTTTATGAGTTATTTAGTTTTTTGATTTACTGTTGTTTCTTGTTTAGTTGTTTGAACATGTCAAAATTGATGATTTTAGAGCTTTTGAGGAAATTTTGAATTTCTGTTTCTCTGAGTATTCAGATTGATCACTCTACAAATACCTTGAATTGAGTGGTGAAACTGAACCCATTACTAACATTAGACCATAATAATGTCTTCTTGGACTATATCCAACCTCAATCTATATCAATCTATATATATACTAAATAAGGCTTTTTTTCTTCCCCGTGTCGCTCCCACAACATTTCAATCCAATAACCCGTATCGTAATTACCTCCTTCCGTTGAATTTCTCTCTCTCCACCATGACAATCCTCTTTGGCTACCACTGTTTCGAAACCTCTATAGATCTTCCTTAATCGTCATCCTACAATTTCACTAAAAATCATCAAATCAAATAATGATATTACGCTACATTTCGCTAGTCCATCATCACCTCTTCCAATATCCACCCCATCATGAATGCGCTACATCATCTACATGTCTATTTATCTTCTCCCAATCACAAATTTGATTTTTTAATCATCGGTTTGAAAATCTCCACCGTCATTACTTCATCATCATTTGATGACTTCACCAAGATCGTTCATTGAAAGATATGGTCGACGCTGATTGTCAACATGCCATCATAACCTCTTCAAATATCCGCAATCTAGGGTTTCATAAGCTACTCCATTCGATGTCCAAAAACTAGGGCTTCAAGTCGTTATTGGTCAGGTACCAGGTCTTTGTTCAACTCGACATTCATGGCCGCTCATCCTTCAGTATTTGTATCATCCCAATTTCTGTCAACGATACGTTGGACCCTGTAATACCTATCTATCTCTACAATCTCTTGGTCATTAAATACTCTATCTATTCTAAATATTATCTATAAATTCATACATTTTTTATTTTTTTTGTTCCCTGATGACAACAAACAAAGATTTTTACCTTTTAGGGTTTTCAATGTCTTGCTTATATTTATTTTAGGAGATGTGTTCACATCGAGTATCCTAATTTTTCATGGGAAAGTGTTGGTTCATATGAAGCTATTGTCCTTTGGAAATCCAAGTTGTGCATTCTACTGATAGTATTCTTCTTCCCAATGATATTGATCTCAAAACCCTCCCACTGAATTGGATAAGAGGAATCATAAGTTGAAATGCCGCGTGCGGTCTCCAAACTCCTTTTTCCATTAATTTCAAGTGACAGGGATTCTTCATCATCACATCCATGTTCAGTCATTATCAAAGTGTTGTGATATGCATTAAATTCTAGATGCTGGCGATCCAGCTGACTGGAGGGCATTCCATTCCCACCGCAAGATACTTCATCCAGAGAAAAAATTATTGAATACCTTATCATTTGAATCATTACTGTTCATTTATACTTCTTATGGACTATTGAGAAAAAGATGAGGCATTTAGGGTTTCTCCTTATCCCTTGCATCAACTACGTTTTATTTTAGTTATGGTCTTAGCTTTTCAGTTATAGGTTATGGATTTGGTTTATTAACCATCACAGTGAAACAGTACTGTGATTGACAATCAATGTGATTGTAACCATATTTTTAAGCATATGAAAATGATATTTGGATATCCTATTGTGACTGTCACTCAATTATATGAATTCTCATTAAATCCTCATGATTAATTATTTCATTGACAATTTATCTTGTATAAACCTATCTTCTATTTGGTTCTATTTCGTTATCTAAATGCATAATTGATTTCTTTGATTCTTTTGTCCTCATCTGTTGACTTAATGGGATTTGATCCTTCTTCAGTATTACATTGTTTGGATTTAGTTTATTTGAGGAGATTTGTTTCAATTGAATTACATATTTAGCCACGGTAAAGCGACGAATTAGTAAAATATGCATCCTCAAAATCTTACACTTTTTTCAGTGGAACCTTCTCTAAGAATTATAATTATTCATTCTCTGTTTATTTTGGTATTTCGTTAAACCATCTTATGCCATTCATTTTCATTTAATTTTCTATTATAATGATTATTTAATAAAATAAATATTATAATAATTACAGAATATTATATCTTTACATTTTATGCTTGATGGTCAGATTAGGCACAAAAATAATGAAATATACATATAATTATGTAGCTTCAACACAAATAAAGATTATATCACTATGAATTTATATAATGATGCAACATGAATAATATATTAATGTATTGATGTCAGTATTAGGTTAATAATATTATGATTTACGACAATTATAGTATTGGTACCTCAGTTGATTTGTTGTCTATGATTTTGAGATTATCATTGGATGTTTGGTTGTATGTTTTGTTTTTGTTTTTTATTTTTTTATGATTCTCCATAATTTAGTGAATCAGAAGGGGGTTTGTACCAAGAATAGTTGGTGAGAGATTGAAACATTACAGTAGATAAGATTATATATAACTCCCTCAATATCTCACAAACTAAAACAACTATTTTCCATGTATTCATATATATTTAGTTGGTTTAATTTAATTATTTGAAATTAAAGGCACTATAAGTGAACTCTGATGGAAGAAGGATTATTATAAGTTGATTTGGTTAGTAGTTCTCTAACTATTTTTAATTATTCATCGCACAATCACCTTTACAAAACATATCATCAATTCGACACGCGAATTTGTTAGTTCAGGTTCTAATATTGTCTCATAAATTTCATTTTGTTTTGACATGTATGCCTTAGTTCCCATAAATATTATTTTATGTTGTTTTAAATCTAAATATTAGAAATTTATTTCATTGAATCATGTCTAATGTCATCCTCCATAGTTCATCTCATATATGGATATTGTATGCTTCTATTAAATATGGGATCTGATACACTAAGTAGATTTCATAAGTATAAAATACTATTTAAATTTGATTTACTTTTTTTTATTTATAGATCCTTTCTCTATCATTATAATTCCTGTAAGTATTTATGATATTCAATACATAAATAATTTCTTAATGGTTCCCTATAGAAGCATATCGACTTGAAATTTATTTCACTATTGGTTCTTGATGCTAGCCTACTCAATTTTCATGGTATAACAAAGGTTCATGTTTTTGACGAACCTTGAGAAATTGAAGCATATATTAGAACAATGTTTAAATTATATATCAATGTTTGAGGGTGTTAAATATTGAATATTACCTAAAACAATTCAGATTTACCAAACTCTGACCATCAATAGATGGTATGAAATTATAATCTTGATGGCATGTTGTATTTTTGAAAAATGATTGATTGCATTATCATTTGAATAAGTACTATGTGTGTCTTATTTTGGCGTATTGTGAACAAGATGAGGAATTCATCGTTTCCCCTTCTCCCTTTCTTCAAAATTATTTTTTTTAGTTCTGGTATAAAATTTTTAGGTCTATGTTTTGAATTTGGGTTACTAACAATCACAGTGAAATAGAACTGTAATTGACAATTAATGTGATTTTATACCATTTGTTTGATCATATGAATCTGGTACGTGGAGACTCTACAGGGACCATCACTATATTCAAGTAGGAACCTATTTTTTATTTGTTCTTATTTTATTTTCTAAATTCAAAATGTATATTTTGATACATTCGTTCTCTGTTGCTGACTTTATATGACTTTATTCTTCCTCAGGATTCAATTGTTTGGATTCAGTTATTTCAAGGAGATGGATATGCATCATATAAAATTATTAGGAATGTTAAAGTGACAATTCAGTAAAAGTTGCACCCTCACAATCCTACACTACACCCGGTGGAACCTTCTCCAAGAATTATAATGCTTCTTTCTCTATTTATTTTGGTATTCCACTAAACCTTCATATGCCTTTAATTTTTCATTCATTTTTCTATGATTATGATTATTTAATAGGATAAATGTTTTAATTATTACTAAATATTTTATATTTATATTTAATGATCGATGATCTGATTAATCATAATAATAATGAAATCTAAATATAATTATGTTGCATCAACTCAAATTAACATTATATCACTTTGAATTTATTTAATATTGAAAAATGAATAATATACTAATGGATTGATGTAAATTTTTGGTTAACTATATAAAAATTGATCCAAATTAAAGGACGGGTACCTTGATTTCTTTATTGTTTATGATTTCGAAATTATGATCAGTAGTTTTTTTGTAAGTTATTTTTCGGTTTTGAATTATTTTCTTTTCTGATTCTCTATAATTCAGTGCATGAGAAGGGAGTAAATACCAGGAAGAGCTATTTAAGGATAGAAAAATTAAACTGGGTATGATTATCTCACTCTCCATCTATATCTCATAATATAAAACATACATTGTACATGTATTCATATATATTTATTTGGTTTAATTTATTGATTTAAAATTCTAGGCAATACAAGTGATATATGAAGAAGGAAGGAAAAATATAATTTGATTTAGTTAGTAGTTATCTCTATATTTTTAATCAGTCACCATAATATCTCCTTTATAGAACATATCAGCATTCTAACATGAGAAAATATTAGTTCATGTTCTTATATTGTCTTGTAAAATTTATTTTGTTTTGACTTGGAGGCCTTATTTCCAATAAATATTATTTCATGTTTTTTCAATCATCATATTAGAAGTTGATGTCATTGAATCACGTCTGATGTCAGCCTCTATAGTTCATATCATATATGGATTCTGTATGATTCTATTCAATATAGGATCTAATACACTAAGAAGTTTTCATATTATAAAATTCTATATTAATTTGATTTAAATTTTTTATGCCGAGATCCTCTATCTATCATTATAATTTTTCATGTACTTATGATATTAAATTCATAAATACTAACCTAATAGTTCCCCATAGAAGCATATCCACTTAAATTTTTCTTCACCAAAGGTTCATGATATTGCCCTACTAAAGTTTTCTAGTATAGAAAAGGATCATGTTTGTGACTGGCCTTATGACATTGAAAATTGATCTGAATAATGTTTATGTTATATATCATGGATAGAAGGTGTTAAATACTAATTGTTACAAAAAAAAAATCAGATTTACCCAACTATTTTCATTATCACATGGTAAGAAATGATGTTCCTGATGGAATATTATATTTTTGAACTCTTTCCACATACCAGTGTTTTTTACTGAAGTATTTCTAATAATGAAATATAACATCATTTTATCATTTTCTATTTGTGATGATCAAAATTAAAAAATGACATTATATTTCTATTAGTAGGTCATTGAACCTTATGTTTGATGGAACCAGCATGTTGTTCATTGAAATTGATGAGGTGGTCTCACTTATAATATATATCTTTTAAAGGGGTTCTCTATTTGTGTATTTATAAAACCAATGTATAGTTCAATTTCTGATATTATATAATAAATTTCATATTTTTTTGAAATGGATGACTTATTTTTCATATGAATAATTGATGTGGTGGAAAATGGTATTATTATAACTTAATTTCATTGAATCATGTATGAATTTTTTCTCTAGATTTCATCTAATATATAGATTTTTTATGGTTTAATTCTATCTAGGATCTCTTACACTATGTTGTTAGAAATTACAAAAATACTATTGTAATTTGAATTAAATTTTTTTTAGCCAGATCCTCCCCGGGTTATTATAATTCAAGAACCTCTTGTCTTCAAAATTATCTAATTTGAAAATAACTCCAGCAAGTTGTTGCTGGAATAAGAAAAAGGCAGTTTGAAGTGAACATGAAGTTATCATTTTCATCTCCACATGGTTTCATTCAGAAAAACCACTCACGTATTGATTCTCAACATGATGTGAATACAAAAAAATCCAAGCACCTAACATAATATAAAGCGATCGTTCAGATAAAATTATTTTATATTTTTTTGTTCCATTTTTCATACATGCGTGATCCCTCCCTAGATTAAAAAATCATTGCAGAGCCCCTTAATAAAGTTGTATCTCTCTTATGAAGCACATGAAATCCATCAGTATATATCCTTCAGGTTCAATCTATTACAACAGATCGACATACAGAATGTGGTTTTTTCTATAGGAACATTTAATTGAATTATCATATTAATGGAATCAGTAACGAGTATAAAAATAACTACTTCAACACATAAAATGTCCCCCTTAAACATCAAAATGTAAAGGGACTTCTCAAACACATCAATCTTGTATTTATGATTGCTTTGGACCATCATGTTTGCAACATGATAAGAAATGAATCCATGTACTCCAGTTATGAAGAGGTTTTTGGGTGAGTATCTAGCCAATTCACAATATTCCAGGTAATATCAATTCAATCATATCTTCTTCACACCAACATTGCTTGTCTTTCATTCAAATTATGTTTTTATTATTAATTTTGGATGCATGTTTGTTAAAACATGGTACATTTGTGTACATGCATGATTTTTTTCTCTATATGGAATGATGTTATGTTATTTATTATTTGATATCACGAGAATATGTGATCCATTATATTTTGTTTATTTTTTTAATTTCATATCTGTGTTTTTTTTGGAATTAGATAAAAAAAAATTCTTTGTATTTCTAAAAATTAATATAAATCACTAAAATCATTATTATTTTGTTTCTACAGTGATATGTATTATTTTTATTTAGTGAAACTGATCTAATTATTTTTTTCAAGTTGATTTTTTTATTTAATGGTATGATGAGTGTTTGTATAAATCTTTTATACATCAATTGTGTGAATTTTCTGATTGGTAAAATCAATGAATGTCAATGAACAGTTTCTTCTGCTGCTCGGTGTGACTAATGATTGGTTCATCCACCAAAACAGTTGTACACAACCCATATTCAAGGGGAACCATCCATTCATGGTAATGGAGAATATTAATATCTGAGAGATAATCCATTTTATTGTGTTCTTTCTAATTTGATAAGGATTATTTTTCTTCAGTAAAATTGATCTCATTTGGGTTTTATGATGACAACTTTTTATTATTTAATGGAATGTTAAACATTAATATAAATATTTTAGCATCATGATTACTCAATATATATAATTGGAAAATTTTTTAGTCTTCATCTATGTGAATGTACTGATTGGTAAAAAAATGGAAAGCAATAAACAGTTTCAATTATAGGTCGGTGTGGCTTATGGATGGTTCGTCTGCAGGCACGGTGGTGCACAACCCATAGGCACGGGGAACTATCCATTTGTGGTAATGTCTTATTTACGTGATTTTTATGTTGGACTGAGAGGAATATGATGTCTATTTATTGATGAAGTGATGAACTACAATTTAAGGTAGACGAGAATAAGTGGATGTTGCAAATGGATTTTCTGTATGTGGTTTTTTCTATGATTTTAGAGTCATACAGTGAATCCTTTTCCTCATTATATGATGTTCTATTATAAGTCACATTTCAATCCTCTTTAAATTACATAATGGTTCAAGGTCATTGCAAGTCATGTTTTCACTATTTATTGAATCTTCAATTTTGTTTTCTAGGGGATTGGTCTGAAAAACAACTCATTCATTTTATCACTATTGTAGACCATTAGTTTTTTATTGAATATTATCCTATCATAAATAGCAAGCTTCAAATGGGTGATGTGCAGCATGTGGTCCCTAATTTTCATTGAAGGATTCAGAAGGTAAATTTTAACTTCTCTTATTATTGTTTCTAATAAATTCTTGTATGTTAACATTCATTTTTTTATTCTAAAAATTCAAGTATTTTTATTTAAAAAAAATCTATTCAGAATAGTCTTTTAAGAATTTGATGTTGGATATTTATACACTGTGACCTAATTTTTTGGTGGCATAAATACTTATGATGTATGTTTTTAAATTTAAATGCCCATTAGAATGTTCTTTTCATTCATGTCTATTGGAATACTATGATGTATATACTAATTCTATATAATAATTCGTTCATGTTCTTTTCCTAATTTCTCAGTGAAGTTAATGCTTATGATATTTCTTTCATGTTCATATTTGAATGTACTTATCTAATTAATAACCATTTTTTCATTTATTCACGTATTTGAATGTATGTTTTGCCTTATATTTTCTCTTATATGTTTTCTATGTAAAAAAAATTATTTTCTTTGTATATTCTCTTATATGTTTTCCTTATATTCCCCATCATGAATTTGTATGGTTTATTTTCTATAGTGTTCGTATACTTATGTTCTTTTATATATTTTCATATATTCTCCAATATGTGTTCAATATTATCCTACATATTCTCCTATGTTATTTTATATTTCTTATTATCCTTTGTTTTCAATTCTCTATATTCTATCAAATTATTGTTCAATATTAAGTAGCACTATTTTTTCAATATATTCAATATTCAAGTTCTTTATTTACTTGGAAATATAGTTTTGTCTTTTTGAAAATAATCATTGAACGTATTTCCATGTGAATGCATGAGTAAGTACTAGTTAGCTATAAAACAGATTAATATATTGTTCTAAGTGGATTAGAAATATATTATCCATTCACAATGGTACATTAGGTCATATAAAGGAGTCTAGTATATCACACTACTGAATGATTATGTTCTGGTTGATGTTTTTCATCCCTAACTATAGGTCCAAAAATGCATAAATATATCAGATCTGTATCTATATGTCTCAGAGTGAATATCATCATGTAGTTAGGAATCTTTATGTGTTAGTGAAATAAGTCTAGTATCTGAATACAGTGCATGAATGGGTAAATTTTATGTTTCTCCATTGTAGATTCTTTTTCACTGAAGGATCAATTTTTTATATAATATGTATAAGACTCATTATGTTTTTAGTCTTATTTTATATAAATCTTCCTCTTTTATAGTATTCTTATATATTCAATTTCACATTTTGGAATGAATGTCTTGGTGGCCTTATATCCTTGTAAAACTCTATAATCATGATCATTCCATATAGATGAGATCCCTTGAAAAGAGGTATCTTTGGGAATTGGATTTTTTTTTTGGTTGTGCTCATTTTGAGATGTGTTCTTCCTATGGAGATGATTAAATTTGTTTTTTTATACATGATTTGGGATTACTTTTGGGGACCATGTATGGTGGGGGTGGATCTGTGTGGGGGGTTCTCATTTGGTTTTTTGTTGGTAGTTATAGATTTTATGTGTTATGATTCTAAAAGTGTGTTTTTCTAGTTGGGTTCATATAATGGGGAGAACCCCCAATGTTTTCACCGGCATTACTCTTCATAGTCTTCTCTCTATATATGGTTTTGTATGACTTCTAGTGTTACATGTTATCACTTAGTCTATGGTTTTGTATAGTCTTGGGAAATTTTGAGCTGTAGTTTTGTTTCTCATTCGACTTGGTCAATTTATAGGGAATAATTATTGTTTTCTAGGGATAGTTTTTAAACAATTTCAATGGTTTATCATTGTATTTATTTTTATTGATGTCAGATAAATCATATGGGTCCGGGGTGTTTTATTAATGAATATTTCAGAGTTTCATAGAATTTCAATGGTTTTGGGCTGTATAATCCGTTTGATCATTTTAGGCTCAATCTGTGTTTGTCTTATTATTTAACATGTAGATTTATTTGGTCATAAATGAAAACACACAGAGATTTACCATTGTAAGAAAAAACCATGCAACAAGCTTGTGAAATGTATATATCAAATGATAGAGTTGACTTTCATGAATTGAACACAAATTATAAAATTGTGAGTCCTGTCCAAATTTTGTCCCATTATCTCTAATAGGTTGATCATTGTTGCAACATGTTCTGGATGAATGTGTGGCCTACTATGCATCTTACCAGTTCCCAAAAAAATATTTAATTAAAATAAATGAAAATAAAAATAAAATAATATTAAAATGTATGAAGAATAAAAATAATGAATTGTTTATAATAATAATAATAATATTTTTATTATTATTGTTATTTTAATTTTTTTACCCTAATGATATCATCTTCCCCTTTTTTCATTCATATCCCTCCCTGATTACCTCATACAAGATGCACACCCATTTCCATATCTATGTCACACAGAATCCCCACCGGTTGAAGCCCATTTGAGGGTCCACCTACCTCCATAATATGATCTATTACTCACTAGATGATTGATATTGTTCCTCTCTGGTAAGTCTCATCTCCATTCATTTCATTATCTTAATTGGTTTCCTCTCTTACAATCCGTTCAAGTGGATATTTCAATCCATAACTAATATGGGGGTTCTCATTTGGAAAATTTTGGAAGATTTTATATCCTTCAGTCCTGTCAAGGACAATTCTAGCCACTACAATCAAGGGAAGTAGGTTTCAGATAAATTTCATGTAATGGGTTTTAGTTCATTTGGGTTGGTTCAATTATAAATTGTGGTGTTTTTTTTTGTTTTTTGAGTTCTCATAATTTTTTATTTATGCACTACATATCACTATTGTGGTTTCAAGTTTCCAATGTCGAAAGATACATACATGTTTATGCATTGGTATGCATACATATTTGTATATTTTCCGTGAATACATATTCACCCATGGATGGATGAATATATATATGATTTCTAAAATTTATTTAATACATTAATATAATAAAATGAATAAATATATGTGATAAAATGGGTTTATGAAAGAATAAGACTATGATTTAGTATCCCATATAAATATTGTCACATGAAAATATGAAACTAGTGGTTATATATTATAACATATAAGGTAAGGTTCATATTTGTGTTAGTGGTGATGAGAAAACTCAGCTTTCCTTCGTCAATCATGGAATACCATGAGTTCGAGGTTGGTTCCCGTTCCGAGTCCATTAATTTGAATTATATAATATACAGAGTGTTTTAAAATGTGTTTTAACATTACATAGTATATATATTATAGGAATGTGAAAGGGAATCATGTTTTTTTAATTTCCAATATTTTTCATGATCACCTTCATATGGGTATTTATGAGTAAAATATACTTCTATACTTGCTTTACAATACTCAACCTCATAAATTTTTAAATCTGGATTCCATATGGTTTTGGGTGTGTGATGGGTATTACCAAATATATAATGACTATGTAAATTTTTTTTGACAATTAACTTGAATTATTATCATTTCATTTGTGATTTCAACTATAGGTAAATATCATGTTTTCATAAGACTGGAAACTTGAGTTGATTTTTGTGTGAAGTTGGGAATAAAAGCATATTATAAATTCATAAGTGTAGTGTTTAGTTTTACGTATGGTTTCAATGTTGTTTTAAAATGTGTGCTACTTTATTTGTTTAATTTCCCATGTAAATGGTTTATGAAAAAAATAAAGTGGGAAATATAGATATCTAAATTGAATCTATTATTTTAAAAAATGTAAATATTTTTTGGTACACTATGAATTGTTTGTAAAAGTCAGATACCCCTCATAAGGAATTCCCTAGTTTTATTAATATAATATGTTTGTTTAAATAATGAATTCCAATATGTTCCATGAGTATAGGCTTGTTCAATATTGTGGGAATTGAGAAGTTGGTACTTCTCATAGAGGGATATATGTAGTGAGATCTTGGATGAGTATTTGAGTAAAGAACATTATACCTTCATGTATGTTAGTTTAATAAAATCTAACCACTATTTTATATAGAACACATTGGAATCCTAGGTACATAAATGGGTGACTATAAATAGTAATCTAGTCGATTCCTATGTGAATGAGGCCTATATACATCTTGATGGATTGATGATATCAACATTAACTAAACATGTGATATGACCGGGTACCACTAATAAATTGGATTGGATCCTCTCTAGTGGTGCGTATATAAGAATTATTCTAGACAACAATAATTTCTTATGATACAATCTATAGTGTCTTGTGAATGATAGTACTATGGGCAGTTGAGTTCGAGGATTTTGATCATTTAGGTCTGAGGTTATAACTTCCAACATTTTCAAGTTACCAATAATGATTTCCCATGCTGTTCACATATGAAATTGTAGATGCGATATTATTTCTACTTCAGTCACTAATTGTTGTTTTTCTTCAATTATAATAAACCATATATTAGTCTAAATTGTATTCCTTCATTTTTAAATTCTTTTTAATTCATGGAAACTATTTTGGGAGTGTTATAGTGTGAAAAAGAATTTTCATGAAAATGAATTCTACTGATTTGAGTTTTAACAAAACCAAAAGCCTTTTTATATGGTTATATTTTACAAATGAGCATGTTTTTTAAGGTAATGCATTGAAAATACTTTTCTAATCATTGATAATATTTTTTAATACCCTCTCCTATACATTTTTTTATCATTTTTTTGTTTCTTTTGTATTGGATTATGTCAAAGTGTCAAGATTTTTGTTTATTTGTAACTGCTGACCAGTATGATAAAAATGAGGTTTGTAGAGTTTTTTTTCATTTTTACCTATAGTCTTTATATTTTTAACTGAATTTATAATTTTTTTTTAATTTTTTTTAGTTTATATCATTATCACATTCCTTATTATTATTTGAAACACTACGTTCCATCCCCTGAGGATTGGGTAGGCCATTTAGGCCTTATTGTAGGCCGACACATGTGATTGGTTTAGGGTAGATCTAGCCTAGTTGTTAACATTATCTTTTGATGAAATCCATGTAAATGTTTCTATGTGTTAATTATATAGGACTAAGGTTTTTAAAATAGCAATAAATTTTTTTATGATAAAAATAAAACGATTACATAACATTCATTAGGATCAATATGCTAAAATATAACATGTATTCTTACAACACAAATAATTTTCCATTAAGATTCCTATATATGATCATAAATTTAGAATGAATCGAGAATTATGAGTTAAGATCTTATTCTAACAGATCCTTTTTAATATTTGGTACTAATGTGTTATCAAATGGTTTCTCAAACATATTATACTATTTTTTTTAAATCAGTTTCAATTTTCACCATCATTTATAGCACTATATCATTATATGACCCCGCAATAGTCGTACCTTAGTTAGATAGAAAAACACTAATTTGTTGAACATATATTCTCGACATGTAAATGCCATAAAATTTCATGTATTTTTTTTATAATTATTTTGGATAATTACATGTCTACAAAAATATACAGTGCATGATTTTGAGGCTTGCTATGATGGGAATAAATTTTTAATCTTTTTATAATGTATGATTAGTAAATATGTTGGTGGTGTTTTCTATCTTTTGAAAATGTTCATTGATTAAAAATATGATGCCCTGTTGAATCTATATTTCCATATTTCTATTAAGGGAGGCTTCATTTCAACTCGAGTAGGTTGGAAAAAAGGTTAGCTTTTGAACTTTTTAATAAAACGTAAAATAAAATGTTATTTTTATTTTATTTTCGTTTTCTCCAATAGAAAAGCGGTGGTGGTGGGATGGGTGACTTGTCAAGGAAATTAATGGCTTTAAAAATCAACTTTGTAACTCCACCACTGTGAATTAAAAGCAGTTTATGAATTTATTCAATGAAAATCATGAATTCCCTAACATGTTCTCACCACCCCCCCTCATATTAAAATGACGATCAAGGTGGGGTTTCAGTCTTCCTTCACTAAGCAAGGAAACTCTACAGACATTCTATGACAACATCCACTGATGTAGGACAGATGCTTGGGCAATTACCATTCGGGACCAGAAAACACTGAAGGCCTCACTCAGATGAGGACTCTCCTCCAGCCAATGACCGTGATACATCCAAAGGATCATGAGGATCTGTTTTTTTTATTTATTTGATAAATTCCATTAATTCAATTATTTGTTCTTGAACATTCAAGAGTTTTTTGTTGGGGATTTTAATAGTGTTTAACCAATATCAATATGATGTATAATTACCCCTTGTTATAATTTTAACACAAAGGGATCTAGCTAAACGAACATGGATCGTACCCTCTACTATTTTATTTTATTTCATTCTTTAGAGGTGGCATGTTCCAACATGATGTGTCCTTGAATCTGAGAGGCGTGCCACGACAGCGGCCTCCCGGGAGGAATGTAGACGCACCCAGAAAGAATAATGGACCAACAAATCTCTCTCGGTGGCTGGAAAAATATTTTAAGGCATTGTGGAACTGACGACGGGTGCATAGGTACTAGTGACCAACACCGATTTATGATGGCAATGCTCAGAAACCACCGGAATCGGTGGAGGAGCGGCACAACTTTGCATCACGGAGGCTGGATACGAAGCTAATGGTAGAGAATAAGGTGGCTCTCCATCGCATGCCACACTGAAGGGCCGTATCTGTGAAGCTGTGGTGATGACTATGGTCAAGACCTGCTATCTGCGGGTCCAAATTGCGAGAAGGTGGTGCCACCCTTAATGAAGCTATTCTAGAGAGGCAGACCGCATGACTTCGGTGTGGTTCGCGCCAGCCGTCTGGCTGGGCCAGTCCACATCCATGTGGGCTAAGCCTGCAGTGGCTTGGCCCAGGACAATTCCTGCCAGGCCTGGTTGGTTCTACCAGGCAGGACTAGACCTGGACCCCTCTCAAGTCTATATACGCCAAAAAATTCATAACTTGCGAACCAGATGTTTATTCGACGAACCATATGTGGAATTGCGATCCCTGTAGTGAGATGGTCATTTTCAGATACACCATGAGAGTTTTGGATATGGTTATAGTATGGTCAAGTTGGATTGACTTTTTATCCAATCGGGCCCTCGACAATAAAATGCTAATAACATACTGACTAGGTATCTAGTTGATGCACCATCTGCTGCGTTGGAACCCTTATGACGTGAAAAATCATCAGGAAACATCTTCGAGGGACATTGTGCCCATTTAAATATGACTTATTTCTTAAGGAGAGGTACTCCTAGAATAAAGCATACTATGAGTAGGAATGTAGGCGATGGCAGTGAGGTGAAGGTTGGACTTATATCACACGGCGGTTAGTAACGAGCATTCTTGTGTTGGTCATCATCTACCGATCTTGTGTGGGTTAGATCCTATGTGGGACATCACTCATCGGTCTTGTGTGGGTCAGCATGTACCGATCCTCTATGGGTTAGATCCTGTGTGGGTTTGTGCTCAACAATCCTATGTGGTTCAACATAAAATGGAATGGTGTGTGTCAAATCCTATGTGGGTTAGTGGGGGTTATTACCTGTCGACTTAGGGCGGGTCGAATCCAATGTGTATCTTGGGGGTTACTACCTATTGATCCTATTTGGGTCAGACACCATATAGTCAACAATAGTGACTCTTAGTAGAATAAAATGATCTAGCTTTGCGACAAATCGTCCATACTTATGTTCTTTACTTATACCTGATTTGATCTATGTATTTTATATCATGCTTTGAAATTGAGAACATTCATTGTGGTTTTACTTTGAGGAATTCTGAGAGTCTTTCAGGTGTCTTAGGGTCCCTAATAGGTATTGTTATACTCACCCTTACAAGGGATTTTTCCGAACATTGTTGTGTCTTGTGCAGAGGACGTGCAACATTGCTAAGACGCGAGGGAGCTAGGACCAGACAGTAAACGGAGGAGACTAGTCGACATGAAGAGTATTGGAGACAATATATACCTACCCTTTAGGTTGGATCCTCGGTGAATGATTCTAGTATATTTTTTCTATTTTTCAGTTGTAGTTGGACCTTTTTGTTAGGATTGTATTTTGGCCCCTTTAATCTCAGTACACACCTTTACTACATTAGTTTTACTTCGTGGTAGAATTTTTTTGTGTTCTTAGATTGTGTGTTTGTACAGGTTTAAAGGAAATACTTCCCCATTTTGGGGTACACATTTATGTTTCTAGTAGCCACACCCTTGCATATGGAAGGCATGATTTGGGTAGTCACAACATGGGCCCCAGGGGACGGGTCGTGACATTGAAATTATTTGAATATTTATACATTGATAATTTATAATAAAAAAGTGGTAAATCATTTTATACACTAATTATATATAAGAATAAATGATCATTTTGACTCAAATCAAAAACCAACTTTTTTTATTTCCCATAGTGGGATTGTATTGAGATGTTATAATCATTATTCATATCAATCATAATTTTATGGAACATAGTTCTATATTTTTGAGTTAATATATGAATTATAATTTTATGATTAATATATATGATGAAAATTTATTTTAATATTTAATACCTCAATATATGTAATGAATAAATTAGTATAACTAACTTCAAATAACACTGTAGTTAATTTATCTAAAGAAAAATCAATTGGAATGGGGATGAATCCTTTACCAAATACTAAATTGTAAGGCAAAATCATAATTCCTTAAATAATATATCATTATAGATATGAAAACCTCTAACACACTCATATTGGGAGAAGAACGGTATAATATCCATCACACTATCTAGTTCCATAAAACCTTTATTTCATTCATTATTCCAATGAGACTTCACACCTAGTTGAATTTACATGGTTGGTGTGTTATATGACCATGAAAAAGTCATCACAACACATATATAATTTCACACCAAATTTCTAAAACTATTAATCAAATTTAACTTTATTCATACAAAGAAATGTTTAACAACATACGTTATAAGTGGCTCCCCTGATATACCCATACCTGAGATAATGTGACCCAAAAATGAAACAATATTTAATGAAAAAACATAGTAAATACCATATACAATATTTATATCATTAGGGGAAAAAGACAAATAAAAGATTTGCCTTAATGCTTTCACATATTCAAGGAATGTGTAAAAAATTCATATGTACTGACATTATAAAATAATACGATGATATCTGAAAAATTTAATCATTAAATATATGATGATAGCAATGTCAATTGTGTGGTCAAATGGATTCACCAAAATACATTTTGTTCAAAATTTGATTATAAGGATATAAGGTGTATGTATTAAATTTTTTTTGAAAATTTTATTCATAATTATTTAAAACTAACATTCATAATAATATTAATATCCAACTAATTGATTGAAAAAGGTATCAATATATTAGAGATAATAGTTATTTTTTATTATGAATTTTTATTCCTAATAAGAAATGTAGAGTGTAGTTGAACCATATATGTTTTTTATATAATGATTATGTTCACCCTATTCTGATGAGCAAGCCAGAAATAAACCCTTTTTCATGATTCCCCAAGAGATTATTCTCGAATTCCAATGAATCAATTAACCCAATTTTGTATGGATTCATATTAATATGTGTTCTGCCGGTAATGTGTTATATTAAAATATCAACAGAATGATTTTGATTATTTATAAGAAAATCGTTAACAAATAAATCAATATACACCTATATAATAGGAAAAATAATGACAATTATTTCCTTACAACCCATCATAGAAACATATCCCATTTAAAAAATACACATATAATGGATGACATTTCGAATGAAATTTCATATATATAACAACACTTATATACAATATTATGTTAATTAGGAATAATAAATGTTACTTCCTTTAATTCACAAATCATATGGTATTTGAAATATTAAAACCAATCGATGAAAAAAATGACAAAACATTGAAATAGGAAAGAATACAAAAATTAAGGAAGCACATTCCCTCAAACATTAATCATTAAATATTCATAGACAAGTGATATGGTAATAATTTTAATTTTGTGATTCACTTAAAATTCATCATTTAATCAATATTGTGGTATTTTTATTCCTTTAATAAATTCCCATATATAAAATTTTGAATGGATAAATATTCAAATATGATATTAATACATTAGGAGTTAAAGGAGTTTGAAAATTTCACCACATCATTATTTTTAACTATAATAGAAATAACGGTCAAATGAGATTTACCATTATATCTAGTAATAATGGGTATCTCAAATAATTCATTTTCATTAAGTCTACGATTTGAAGACAAGATAATCCAAGGTCCAATCTCCTTGCATCTGAATAATATGTTAGTGGGTGGTGAATTCTATGTACATTTTCCACCATTCACATATTTAGTTAAACACATCCCACAAAATGAGTATTTTTATAACTGGTAACCTTAATATATATTAGTAATGAATTTTATATACCCCTGAGAAAATTTACAACTTTATTTTTTCCACACATCATAAATAATAGAATAGTCATCTTCTTTACCCTATGGTTTTTAAGGATAAAATTTATTAGGAAATTATTCTTTATTTTTTTCAAACAGATGATCTTGATTGGTATTTCGAATACCCATTTAAAAATTAATGGATAATTATATATTATATCAAAATAAAATAAACAATATTATATTTAAAACCATTTATATTAATTATTTATTTTTTTAATAAATTAATCATTCATTAATTAATATTTAAATATAATACCATAAGTGTATCAAATACGATATAAACTTTTCAATAAATTTGGTCATTTAATCATCCCATTGCAATATTAGATCAAGGAATTAATTCTCAATTACTATATATAGAACATTATTAATGTGCATTTCTTAAATAATTCTCTTTACTAACACAAATATATAAATTAATTTAATTTATGTCCTCTAGTTCTTGATAATAGTCCCTCATAGATCTACTTCAACATCAAAATGTAAAGTGTAAAAAATAAATATATTGTTATCCATAAACTAGAAAATGGAAAATATCATGTCATTGGTAGTAATAAATTTCACAATTAGTATTGGATAATCATACCCTCTAAAATAAAGTAGAGATTACCTCCTAAAAGAACATGAAAAACATTTTTCATTTTTTTATGATTGGAAGAAAAATAGTATTTCTTTCTAGTGAATGATTCATAATTAAACCAACCATATTATACATTAAACCTCCCATAAAATTGGATTAACTAAATATATTCATTTAAATTCCTATCAAAATATTTGTCCAAACTATTACATCATGTTCAAATAGGTGTCCATCATGAAGATGCATTGTTTATAAAATAATAATTATTTAGAGAGACGATATATTCTTGAAAATAATTTGTATGATATCTAAAACCTAATAATGAATTTCAATAAATTACATCAATAGATAATCATAGATAATTGTTAGATAACATAATTTCAAATCATTCATAATAGTTAAATTGTTAAATGGAAATTATATTATGCTTATCAGATGAATGTCTCATTCTAGGTTTGTATTCTTCTTCGAAATCCCCAGGCACCAATTTAAATATATCTATAAAAATATTTCTGATTAATACTTGTACCCTAAGTGGAATGTCTTTCTTATTAAACCCGCTATATTTTAACCAAATAGGTGTGTGTCTTATAAGTATAAAAAAATTCCTTGAGAGAAAATATGATGTTCTTTTATAAAAATGATAATACATAAGGTTTACATCACTATTGTGAAAAAAACTAATTAATCATTTTGTACCAACTGAGTCTACAAAATAATTATATAAAAATATAGCATCTTATAAAATTAATATTATTTTCCTAGAATTTTGATTAATTCATGAATTAAAATAATTCATTAACAATAAAAACATTGATAAAAATTATTAACATTTAAAATTTATAAAATCACTCATTGCGTTCTTTAAATCGGGATATTTTACGTGATATACTATAATTATAACTTATCTTTATTTCTTGTGGAAAATAAACATAAGATATGAATATCACATATTCTCCATAATAATACAAAATGAATATATCACTAGTCAAATAATATTAAATAATAATAGTATTAAGAATACGTCATATTAATATTTTATAATAACATTTATAATTTAATAGATCATAACTATGAATTTTGGATTAAATAATTATAGTATGTATAAAATAAATTATTAATCATTAAAAACCATTAACCATGATTGAATATATCATACAAAATATAATCTCATAATTTAGTAGAATATTTTTTGGATATTCATATTCCTAAATATTTTATGTCATGGAAACCCATCAAGTCATTCTTCACATGGTAGGCCTCAGATTAAAACCCTTTTACCTAGTTCAGGCTTCAGATAACCTATCCCATAAAATTTTTTAGGCATGTATTAAAATAATATGTAACCTCTTTTTTGGAATAGGATGACTGCATGTGTACCCCCGAACTCATATAACATAAGTGTTTTCCGAATTCGATGTAGTGATATAACTTACCCATGTATCACAAAAGTACAATCAATCAATCTGTAATACATGTGGTCATAAGAACATTTGTAGTATCATTATATCATAAATCATGATAAGGAAATCATAATTTTTTATATTTCTTCACCATAACCATAAAACATCCAAGGAATTAATTTTTATAGTTTTATAGAACTATATACCCAATCATGCATAAGTAACGTTAATGTATTTTATCAAAAAGGAAAAACTCATTCAAATGATCCATTGAAAATTTCATAAAGAAAATATTCAATTAACTTCCTAACAAATATCTAATATAAATATATTATATAAATATTATGGAATATGATTTATTTTCAATGAAAAATTATCACATAAATTTTATTTTCCAAATAATTTAAAATTTAGTATGGTGAGAATACTATTGATTCCATGTGCATTACATAAAATAACATTTCAAATTTTTTTAAAAAATAAACAATACAAAATTTAGAAGATGCCATAAAAAATACAGTTTTTCATTATTTTTAAAATTAAAAATTGGTGAATTTTTTCTTTTTATATCAATTTTTAATAATGATTATATTGTGACAAAACCACATACATTTACGAAAAATATAAATGAATAAATATATAAACTTGGTGACTTTTACATTAGCCCACTTTGTTAGTATCCAAATTACATAAATATATGAAAATTAATAGAAAACATGTAATATAAATATATAAAAATATTTTATGATATATCAAGATACTTTACATATTTAGAAAACATAATTTGATCATTTTAAATTTTACTATAATCAATCCTTATTAATTTTTTTTAAAACATAATTCCCTTACCTCAAGATTGGAAAGTTTTATATGAATTATAAAATCATGTAAAATAAATTTTTATTTATTATAAATATAAAACATTTACATATAAATATTTATTGATAATATATTATCCACTAAAGGTAAAAAAACAAATTTCTCTTAAATTATTTATTATATATTCATTTTGGGGTTTCTATGAAATGATTTTTCATGAATTCTTCAGTTCAAAAGTAAATTCCATTTTCTTGTGATAATAGTTACATAATAACTATAATGATAATAATTATATAAATATAATATATAATAAATATATAAAAATTCATAATAATCATAAAATATAGAAATAGAAAATGAATTTGATCATTCATGGATATATATATTCCATAATTATATTGAAATAGGATTCCAATTTTATAAAAAAATCATGACTGTATTATAAATAATATTTCATTATTATAGATAATTATTAAATATAAATTATAAAATATATTTACTAAATTCTTTGATATAGAGTTGGAAATGATATATATTTCAACATTGAGGTTGTAATCTTAAAATTATTTTGTGATAATTTTATTTCACAGTTGATGAAAAATAGGTGAATATTGGATTTTTAATCATCATAAAAAACCATATTATATCAAGTATACTATATTCATATTTTTACGGTTGATAAATTATTTTTATAGATGGAAAATATGAAATAAAATTGATAAATAATGGTATTAACTATACCTTATAGTTTAAAAGAATCATTCAAAATATAGATGATGCCTTAAATAGAATGTATAATTATTATACAAGGACCAATAAGAAAGTTGGATATATGTTATAAATCTATTTAGTATGTTACATAAAAGTAAATGTTAATCTTTAATTGTGGAAGAGATAGTTTAAGGGGATTCCATTCATATGCACAAGAAAAGACATTATTTGAATATTAAAAATAAAAAAAATTATATTAATACGTTATTCAATAAAAATTCTAACTGAAATGATTTGTAATTTTTGAATAGATGAATTATATTATAAATATGAAAAATAAATATTATTTATTCTAGTTTATGTTGAAATATCACCCATATCTAATAGTTTATATCACTTTTCTATTCTTTATAATTATAACCACGATAATAATATATTAAATTATTTACTATAATTTATTAATAAGTGAATGTTTATAAGTTATAAATTATGTAAATTATGATTACAAATATTTATAAAATATCATCCAACTCAATTTATGTAGGTAAATTTTATTAATTATATTATAAACACTCAAAACACGATAAAAATTTGTTTAAAAATTTTATATTTGAGAATAAAAAAAAAATCTATACTAAAATTATCCACTTTGTAGAATTAAATGATTTGTTTTGGATTATTATTAATAAAAATTAATTAATGTTGTTTAAAATCAATTAAAAATGATATTTTACAGTGTAAATCCGTTATTTGAAATGATTGTTTTCTATAAAATCTGTATTTTTTTTACTATTCACTAAAAATTAATCATATTATATAAAATCCAAAAATTTCACCATAAGATTAATATTGTTTTTGAAATAAAAAAAATTACACCTCTAATTAAAAATATATCAAATTGTTTTATAAAATTATTTATAATATAAAAACAATAAATCATTAAAAATAATATTTGATTAGAATATTATTTTGTTTCAAAAAAATTTAATAATTAAAATTCAATACATAGCTACTATGAATTAATCAATTGATTATATTATTATAATAAAACCAATATAAAAATTTCTAAAAATGTGTTTACATTTATTTATAACAACAACATAACAATTTTTTTTCAAGCATTATAGAATTTCAATATTTATTTACACTCGGGGATATTTGTATAAGACATGTTTTATAATTTTTGTTCAATTCATAAGAATATATATATATATATATTGTTTTATGGTGTTAAATTGGAAACATGTTAACAAGGGTGAACTCAAATTGTTGGTGAGGGGAAAATTATATCACTGTGTCATACATGATTAACATATAGATAAGTGGGGAAATATAAAAAATAAATAAAAAAATTGATTTAAGAGATTTAATGATCAAATTACGAAATTTTATAAAAATCTATTTCACATGGAAAATAAATATAACCTAAAAATAGCAAACCATAAAAGGATTATCCTGAAATAATAAAGTGTAACATGAAATTATAATGTGAAATCATAAGATTAATTATAATCGATGTGATCTAACAGAGTAATGAGGGAAAAAATAATAAAAATTCACAACACAGTATATGGTTTCTAACCAAGAAAACTACAACACAAAGAATATAGCACAATATTTTATATCTCATCAAATAATATTTTATGTTACACTACCCACAACTATTTGGTGATAGAGAATTACTTCTTTCTTTGTATTGTAATATTATAATATATAAAGAATTTCTCAATTCATTATATGATTATATAATATTAGTACTAACTATCTCATAATGATATGATATAAATATATAGGAAAATTGAAACGAATCAACCACCGATACTCAAAAACATTATTTTTTATTCTAAAACACTTTCATGAGGTGTCTAATAATAGGAAATTATTCATTATATAGAAAGATTAAAATATTAAAATATTGAAAATGAAACATAAAAAATGATAAATTAATATGTTATACATGAATAAATATTTAATTAATCAATGATAATTTAAATATTGAGAATAAAATTAAATATCAGTAAAAAAATAGTTTTTAATAATGTTTATATAATGTTTAGGTTTTATCAATGTTCAATGACACATTAAAAAAAATCTTTGAAAATTTGATGATGTTATTTTACTAAATATTTTAAATAACAGTATTATTGGTGTAGTTGGTTTGACATATTATGTTTTTAAAATTAAAAAATAATGGTTACTTATATCATCTATTATTCTTGTTGGATAAAAATATAGATTAAATAATATTAGAATTATTTTTACCAATTTTAATTTCTTATAAATTATGATATAAAATAAATACAATGGTTTTGATGATTAAATGTAATTTCTATATAAATAAAGAGATAAATTAAAAAATAAAATGAATGAATTTAACAATTCATTCATATCAAAACTTAATAAAATGGGTAATAATATGTCTATTGAAAAGAGGCTATGTATTATATATTATTTCATATATTTTTAAAATATGAATAAAAATATACTAAAGTGAAAAGAATAATTATTTTAAAATACCTTAAATTATATGATAGTTGTTATATAATTTTGTAACAAGGTTTTTGTTGTGTGAGGAATACTCTACAAGCAGGAAATAAATAATTATATGAATTTGGAATACTAAAAAACATAAATATGTTTTTGAAGATTAAATGTTAAATAAATGAAGACAAAAGGGAAGGATCTCCTTTTTATATAAAATTTGGATATGTGTACAAATTCACTACATGTTTTTCATAAACTATGCTTGACATCATACAGATAAAATTAGATGTTGTAAATGGAGGTATTATAAACCTCTAATAAATTAACATCGATCTTTTGTGGAGATGGTCGGTGATTTTCAATGCCCGATCATTCCAATCCCCATAATAAAAAGCCATTTCTAGTATAAGGCAATGTTTTCTAAACCCTGTAAATAAAATCATTTGTATTCTTGGCCATACATTATAGGATACAGAAAAAAGCATTCAGTACCGCTAAGGATGTGTGACTATTCTATAAATCAATTTACCATCTCCTCCATGACATCACCAAAGAGGCATATAAATATAAGAGGTATTATTGTAAAAAAAATAATAAATTTGAATAAATTTGATTTCTCTATTGATTCACAATAGTTAAAACTACTATTTAACATTAAGGTAGAAAAATAACTCACCAAATAATCTAAATAATTAATACCATTTAATGTTTATATTTAAAAATTAATATCATACGACCCCTATGTTTCCCACCACCCTAAGAGTAAAAATCTACATGGTGTCATCTGTGAACCTTATTGTAAAAATCATCATGGGATGAACCAATTTTTACATATCAAAATGTTATGCAGGTGGAACAAAGACCAGCATCACAATGTTCTATAAAAGAAGATCCCATGATTTAATAAAAAACACTATTTCCTTTCCACCCTTACTCATATTGAAACATGATAAGTGGAATGAATATTGTCCTACCTAAATATATTATATATATAATTGATCATCCTAGGGTATTTTACCCACCAACTCCCATTGATTTCCATTGTCATACCAGCGTGCCCCACATTGCCCCTTACATGAACAAGTCTAATTGAATAAATCCCTGGCTTGTCACATGGATAGATTTTATATATGATCATATAATTGGACTTAATATAATTTTATCTCAATTTTACATACCCCTGGTAAGTGGATAATGGTTGGTAACCTCCTTGACAATAAAGATCATTGGAATGTTCTTATGTCTACATTCTCAAGATAAAATAGGGTACCAACTTTGGAGGTACTTCCATGGACCTCCCAATTCATTATTAAATGGGAGATAATCACATATTCCATTACAGTTTAAGCACAATACATTATTTTACTCTCTCACAATGTAACCAGTCAAGTAATTCCTCCATGTGTAGGTCCTATTAATTTTTACAATGGAAAAACACTTGATTCATTTCACCGTCTAATAGTACGATAATGATATGAGAGGGTATATATAAAACATTTGCTTTTCCCCCTCCCTATTGTCTGAAGCCACATTCACCAATGGTAAAATGAGATTGTGTGGTTTCTAGTTCATATTATCCCTCTTTTTTCAATCACCACGAAAAGACACACATGGAAAATAAGGTAATGGTGATCCTGAAATAAAAATTATCTTAAACTATAGGAATCATCTATTGTTTTATCCCTCAACCATTCAAAACCATGTTATCTCTGATTCTCGACTAATTAAGATATTTCGGAAGCCTCCCATAGGTACAAACCAAACAATCAAATTACCAAAAATATTATATGGCCTATATTCCCAATAGGGACACACCTATCAATGTAGAACATTTTTCTTCCATGATTATATAATCATCATTCGTGTTTCTCCATATTATATATAATGCCATACCTCACATGGGGGGTAAAACTACCTCCAACAACTTAGGGCCATTTTTTTGTAAGTATAACTAAATTTTTTGATATGTAATCATTCCCCTCTATGACTTTGAAACATTATGTTAAAGTACATGAGTTTATCCATATCACTTGAACAAAAGTCCTGTGATGTATTTTGTTATGTGGGATCTAACTATTTAGGTTTAGATTTCATTCATGAGGATCTATGTGAATCCATCGTTATGGGGTTATTCGTCATAAAAAAGCAACTCCCATCTCCCCATATGAAGATAAGTTCATGATTTCTATAGTTAAAGGATTAAATCATGTATCATTATAATAAATATCCCAAAATAATCTCTAATTCATCTATTAATAGATTCAATTTATTGTTATCATCAAATACAAAATGTTATATCCATTTATCAAAATCCTCAAATATATACAGGTGATTATAAAGTCATTTCATTCATAATATTTTATTAACAGCACCAAAATACCATTATATACATAGTGATAAATTCTATTGTCATAAATAAAATTTAAATCAATAATAGAGTCCTTAACTAGGTAATAATCCCCCTTAAATGTTGGGATGGGCATAAAATCCAATTCTCTCAATTACGGTGAGATCTAATGTATCATTCGAAAATATCCATAATGATTACCTTCCATTGTAATGTTGTTCTAGGAGTTATCATAGATGTAAGAGGCATTGGGTGATTACAGATCCATGAACAGAACATGTTGGAAACCGTTTAGAGCTGGTAAAACCAATGTAAATGAATGTGAATCATTGAAAACCCCATAATAAAAAATTCAAGATTAAAAAATATTCCACACATATCTATTGGGAATAATAAAGGTGAATCATCTGTGAATTATATTAAATATGACACATCATTCAAAATATAAAAAGCACAGACCACTCAGTTCTCATTAGTCATGTTTTGTATTTTCTTATGAGGTAAACAAAAAAAACCAGTATTCTCCATTAGAAAGAAATTATTGAAATAGACATGAAGCAACAACCAACATGACAATGAAATCCAAAAATCAGGAACCATTCCAATCAAAATTTTATGATTTCAAACCATGATATCAATTATTAATGGGGTCATAGCTATTTAACATGGATGGGGGTTTTAATTTTTTTATAAAAATAATTTATGATCTTTTCAATAGAAATATAATCAATCATAATGTGGATAAACCATCTCCAAAAAGGTATTCCACAAATACTACCCATGATGAGTCCTTAACCAAATAGATGACACCATCGGACCTCTATTTTATTCAATGATTGGTATAAAAAACAATATTATTAGAATACAAAAAAAATTACTCATCTTACATAAGAGGAAGACTGATAGGTCATATGTGTCATGATACACCATAATCAGTCAACTCAACAATGATACTGAGTCTATAAGTAGTCACCATTGATAGTCCTCTGAATACATTTGGGGTTCTTATCAATATAATTCAATAATTAGTTCATCCCTCACCTTAGGGAGGCGACCGAATTGTTCACCAGTGACTCTATCCAATAAACTCATGGGTCCCATAGAATGTATCATGTCAAAAATCATTTACAAAAGCTCCATGTATCATATAACCACCACCATGATGAGGAAACACTCCCATGTAACACATCCCATGTCTTCAATACTTGGGTCCAAAATGTGCTATATAGAGGGTCACATTTGAAACGTATTGAACATGGTATCATTCCAGTTCATTCTTATGCATTCTGAGAGTCATATACGATAGTAGACCACGACAGGATGAAAATATATGATCACAAATATCATGATAATCATTAAAAAGTCATATAAAATAATGATTTGATGAAAATATATTCTCACATATATAAATACATCTAGTAAAATAATGCAAGAAAACCATGAGTAGATAAAAATTACACCTGAAGAAATATCATGCTCATATGGAAAATAAAGTGTAAAATAGAGAAACTTGTTGGTGAATCAAAAAAATGGTCTATTCATATAAAAATATTCCCACCCCAACACTAGAATGGGTATAAATACATTTTCTAACAAAATATGATTCTCATCATGTCCAAGAAATGATTGAAGGCCAAACATATTCTTTTAAATGACACTCCAAATAATTTTACATAGCTTTAAACAGATTTAAAACATTCAAATCTAACTTTACTCTTAATACATGTAGAAAAAAAAGATAATAAAAAAAACTAATTAATCTTTTGATAAACCACCTCTTTATGAAATATATAAATTAGAAAATAAAAAAATATATAGGAAACCACAACACAAAAAGTCATATCATTTCATTTTCAATAAGGGGTTATAAAGGAATACCAAAGGGAAAAATACTATTTAAAATTATAATTTAAAAAGTAAAAATTATAAGAAGAGATATCAAGGATGAATAATGTAATGTAACCCAGGAGAATAAACCCTAATAAAGTTGATGCACTTCATTAAGAGGGTTCCCATGCTAGTGTAAACTAAATGGGGGTTGTTTGGATCACCCTGAGCCACTAAGAAATCATCCACTTTGTTACCATCACATCGGTGGGATGAATTCTGTAATGCCCTGACCCCTATTATCCAGAGTCGGTGCATTATTACATAACAGTGGCATGATCACAAAAGATCATGTCTCAAAATACCGAATAGTTTAGTAGCCTTGGAATAACTATATACATTCATAAAGTTTACATTACCTCATAAAGTGAAAACTACTACAACAACATCTTGTCATCATATCCCCTCATATTATCCCTACAGTTCATTCATAAATTACTTCATCACAATGAAAGGGGTGATCTTAGATGCTCAGTAAGGTTAACAATATAGCGGAAACATTCATAAATAAGAATAAACATTTAAGGAAATGTATAACTAAAACAAAAGCATTTTAAACATGGAATTCATCATAATATAGCAAATATAAAATGAAATAGTGCCACATACATATTCACTTGGATATTCTACTAGTCGAATAATTACATGCTATATCAATAACCACTTTCATAATAATGGAATGCATAACACCAGACTATCAAAACCACATAGCAAAGGCCTCGTACAAATACTAAAAATAATATTCTTTCAAGGCCTTGTACAAAAACACTCTTTTGTCACATGAGACCTACCGATGCATCGAGGAGCTATAGAGGGCTCCAACCGTCACTTATTAATTCCAATGCATTCCTCAAATGAATAGGTTCAATCATAACACAAAAATTCTTATTAAAACTAGCATACAAAATGTCAGTACTTTCTCCATAAACCATGAATGGTATCAAAATAAAACATCCGCAGTCAAAAAAATCAAAAAACATTCAATAAAATATTGATGTTTTGTATCATAACAAATCAACTTCAAATAATCTTAAAATCCATCAAAGGATGTTGACAGAGATGAAATCAAAACTATTTGAGAGAAATATCATTTTTTAAATCATTTAAAAGGAAAATAATAATAAAATAAAACATTTACTTTGAAAATATTCTTATATGCTTGTAAGGGATGATTCAAAGATTTTACAACGGTGGAAAATAGCTGCACCTGCGGTATAAGTTAAAAAATACATTCTTACCTTAATTTTGTCGAATAGGTTAAAAAGGACCTTTCTTGAAAAATGACGTAAATATTCCTTTATAAACATCTTATAAAAAGTAAAAAAGTGTATAAATGACTTTAAACCATATTCTGTAAAATATTAATAATGTTTTTAAATACATTTTTAATAGGCATGGATGTGGATGATAAAGAGGTCCTGGTAGATAATCACATTTAAAAAACCTCGGATAATAAAGTGATTGTGAAATAAACACATACCTTGTACTTTTCCTTGGATAAGGGTAGATTAACCTACTGTATAATGGTTAAATAATTTTTATTAAATTATACAAAAATCATTTAAATTAATATTATATCATATATGATCTTTAAACATTTTTTTGTTAATACTATCTTAGTATTATCGTTGTTTCGGGTGTTAACTTACTCGTTTTATTTTATATGTTTTGTTACATAAGCCGTGTGTTTTATGGATAGGTTGTATCTTATTAATATCCATAATTATATCAAGTCCTTAATCATTATTTTTAATCATTAAATGAGAATTATTCCTGAATGGATTCGACGGGGAATGAATCTCATCGCGTTCGTGGAGATGGTAATCCATAGGTACGCACAACTGACAATATCAATATTTAGATATTAAAATAATATATAATTGGATTGTATATCATATATAGAGAATAATTATCATGTTATATTTATTATTTACATGAATTCCACATCTTTATCATACCCATCCATATAAAAATTTATTTAATAACAATTACACCACGATGTGGAGATAGTGTACCTACACACGTCTGGTGAAAAGTAATTTAAAGGATGGAGAGAATACTGAATATGGTTGTCACATATTTATAATAAAATCATAGAATATAGAAGATACTGGATTTTTTATTTTGGAATTTAAATAACAATGAATGAAGAAGATGAAGAAGAAAAAAACTTGAAAGAGGGTGGTGAAACATTACCTCTACTTCGGGTTCTTCCTTATGATTTGATCAAAACGGCACCATAGGTTGTCATTATGATCCAAATAAAGCCTCTAGGTTGAAATGAGGGAAGTAGATAGAGTATTTGGTCAGGGTTTGGCTGAGCCAAAATTCTTTGAATGTGTGAATTATTGAGAAGGGGGAGTGCCCTTTTATAAGAGCGGTGAGGGGCACCATTGGAAAATCAATAAATATTATTTTATAATAAATTCATATTCGGTTTATAATGGATCCAAAGTATATTATTTAAAGGTTAAGGTGGGGATAGGTCTAAAACCACTTAGCCAATATGTTTTAGACTGGTTCGGATGACATTATTAACCTTATCATTTAGTTTTAACTCATAGTTAATTAGTTTGACACTTACCATGTCTCTTTGTATTTTTATATTATATAGGCAATAAACTACTATAAAATTCCAAAAGACCCCCAAGTGGTCCATTAATGATAAAACAATCATTATTTAAGTCTTTTGGAAGATCCATATATTTTTAGGTATAGAATATAAATTAATAATACAAAATTTGTTTTAAAAAATCTTTTATGCCAATTTTGACACTATTTGGTATTTGATATTTTTGAAAATCATTATAACATGATTACTTAGAAAAAACATAATTAAATAAATATTAAACATGTCTTATTAACCAAAAAATTACATTAACTCATAAAAAGTCTGACATTATATTTATTTGGATAATTATATTATCAATTAATTTATTATTTCATTAAATAGGTAATTACTGCATCACCATTGTGTCATAAATAAATTAAATTATTTAATTTTGAATATTTATAAATAAAATAAAATTATGTTTGAAATATTTTAAGATTTCTAATGAATATTTACAATAGAATTTATCTTATGTATAACCGTATATTAAAAATGTTTTAGTAATTAAACCTTGATTTTAACTCTTTTAACTCTTTTTTGAATTAAATAATAATAAATTTCCTAATCTAATCCAAGTGGACCTAAATGATAATATTTTATTCCTCAGATTTTTTTGGCCGAGATACACTTTCCCAAGAGAATAAGACATGTGTTACGGTAATATTAATATCATTTTTACCCTTAATTACACTATTGAATTTTAACCGTGGTAAATAAAAGAAAAAAGTTAATGTTCACCAAATAGTTTTTTATCTTATTGAACCACATTTTACTCATTGATATTAACCGTGTCTTTGGTATTTTCGATATTCCACTCATTGAAGAGGTAAAATTATGTTTTATGTGAATTTCAATAATCTCATAGGAGGTGTGTAAAAGATGGTGAAAAGATCCATAAATTTTTTTATATATCTAAAATTATTCTAAACTAACTCCAATTAATTAAATTGAACTTATATAGGTATTATGTATATATTTTGACCTAAATTAAATATAAATAAAATAAATAATTATTTATATAAAAATTCTGATTTAAACTATAACACATTGTTTTTCACTATTCATCAAAAATTTAATTTTTCCAGAAAAATACCAAAATTTATCCCTGGATAATTTTGATATTCTGAATACAAAAATGAAGTCTATTTTGAAAGATAATATTTATAAAATTTCAAAAAGTGGGTATTAGTTTTCATAACGGCTAGTTTAATTGGTTGTGGTGTGTGTTAGAACTCTTAGTTGCATACAACACTCGCTTTGTATTATTCAAAGAGAAGCGTGTCGTGGAAGTTTGGGGTGTTACATTATCCCATCCGTCAAATAATTTCATCCTTGAAATTTCTAGAATATTATTACATAAAAAGACTTGGGTGGTTTTTCATCATAAATTCCTCGGGTTCCGACGTTGCCTCTTCTATATTATGGTTTCTCCATTGAACATTTAACAGACGAGTCGTCGGGTTTCTCAGCACTTGTTCTCTTGTATAATGAATCCGGAGGAGATACTCAAATAAGATAGATCGGGTTCCAGTTCTAATTGCTCATAGGTGTGTACATTTGTTGGGTCAGGCATGTATTTCCTAAACATTGATACATATAACACATCGTGATCTTTGGAGAGATGTGGAAGCATTGACAAACGGTAAGCTACAACCCGAATTCGTTCTATAATTTCAAAAGGTTTGATGTACCTGGGACTCAATTTACCCTTCCTACTGAAACGTATAACTCCCTTCCATGGATATACCTTCAAGAAAACATGATCTCTAACCTGAAATTCCAAATCCTTCCTTTGGTTATCAGCATAGCTCTTCTGCCTACATTGAGCTTCTTTGATGTGGGTTTGGATTACCATTACATTTTCTATTGTTTCCTCCACAAATTATGGGCCTACAAGTTTTCTTTCACCAATGCCATCCCAACAGGTTGGTGTGAGAAATCTATTTCCATATAATGCTTCATATGGTACCATCTGTATACTCGAATGGATGATATTGTTATAGGAAAATAAAACCAGAGATAAATATTGATCCCACATACCATGAAAGTCAAGTGAGAAAGATATCAACATGTCACAACCCATCCTCGGGGCCCATCCTGTGACTACCCAAAGCCTGCCTTCCATAGGCCAGGGGCTGGTGACTATCACCAAAGGAGTAAATCCCAACAAAAGGGAAGGCATTTCCTTTATAAAACAAAACAAACACCATAGAGTACACAAACTGATGTAAACACTAAGTAAACTGTATACACAAGTAAGTGCTGGAATGTAAATTGGCCAGTATAAAAACCCAACTAAAAGTGTTGTACAACTGAAAGTAAAGTACAACAACTGAAAGACAATGCAGAAACTGCCAGGGCATTCTTAGGGAACTCCCACCTGATGTGTGTGTAAAATCAGTCTCGTCGGATCCATGGTTTTGGCCATCCACTCCGTGTACGTCCCACCTGATAGACCACCTCCGGGTACCATCCCGATCCTCAAGCCTCAACCACGACCAGTGATGTCCGTCGTCTACAACCAACACAATGTATTGTGGGCGTAACCCATGCAGGGTTGAGTATACGATACTCAGTAGGGACCCCAAGATTTCCAAAGGTCTCCCAGAATCCACAAAGGATAAACCACAATGGAAAGGATACTGATACAAGTTTAAACCAACACTACTTAGGTATATGCCCATACATATACCTAAGTCATCAATTCCAGTTCTTCCCAACTCACAAGCTCAAGTACAACCCAGTCCACAAATGAAAGTATAACTCAGTCCACACAAGATATTACGACTCATTCCACTCAAGAAATCATTACCCAATCCACACAGGATATCAAGTCAATCACATCGAAGATAATAATTGAAAGTCAAGACACAGCTCACACATGTATACTACTTCTGAAGAGAGGTAGAGATGATTAGATGTAGCCTCTGAATCATATCCTATATCGATCCCATGTAGGATCCCAGTACATAATTCTTCACTACCGAATCCTTGGAGGATTCATTTATAGTAGTCATCGCTGCCGAACCCTCGGAGGATCCATGTACAGTCGACAACGATGCTGAACCCACAGAGGATCCTAGTACAGAAGTCATCATCATCGATCCCACGAAGGATCCCAACATGGCAGACGTCGTCATCGAACCCACAGATAATCCCAGTACGGTAGACGTCATCGTAGAACCCATAGATGATATTAGTATGGTAGTCGACCTCGTCGAACCCACGTAGGATCCTTGTACGGTAGTCGTCATCTTCGTCTCAGCCATCTCTAGGGTTCCCGCACACATCACGCTCGATTCCAGTAGGGTCTGATCCACGCGCCAAGGGGGTTGATCCATCAACTGTCACTAAGTCCTGAGTTCATGTATCACCAAGTTCCGTCTCGTCAATAGGAACTCAACGTGACAGACGGTGCATCAATCGGATGCCCGATATGAGAGTTATTGGCTTTTCCGTCCCAGGGGCCCGGTTGGTTTTTAAGCTAAAACCAACCCGACCATACTTCAGACCTGTCCAAACCTCAAGTGGGGTAATCCAAAAGAACTATCTCACTAAGAGGAATCCAAAAATGTCAATGGTACGTCAATCGGACGTCCGGGGCTCTAGTTATAAGTGTTTCCCCTCCGCAGGCCCAGTTGGTTTCATGTTCGAACCAACCTAGTCGTACAAAAAGTAATCCAAAACCATGACTGTAATATACCAAAACGACCGCCTCGATCCCAGGATCACAACGCAATAGATGGTGAATCGTTCAGAGGTCCGTATCCCATGTTATGGGCGGTTGAATGGATTTGTCCGAACGTAGGGGGTTTGTGCCTGGTCCGACCCAGCCCAATACACCCTGGGTCGGCCCGAAACAGGTCGACTGAACCCGGGACTGGGTCCGGCCCAGTTGGGTGTGGACCGGCTCACCTGGCGCGGCCCGGTCTAGTCGTTGCGGGGTTCCGGCCCGGCGCGGCCGACCAGGCCCGGCGCGGGCAGTCCGACTCGGCGCGGGCGGTCCGACCCAGTGCGGGCGGCCGACCCAACACGGCGGACGCAGAAGGGGGGAGGGGGGTCCTTGTTTTGAACGGCATCCCTCTTTTTTTGGGGCCCTCCATTGCCACCTGTCGGGGGTTACAACCCCCGAACTTCCTGAAAAACGGCCGGTTGTAATGGACGACCATAGAGTCGCCGTTGGACCCACCGGTCCCGGCTCCAGGAGCGTCGGTGGCCAGAAGTCCGGTTGCCCCTTGATGAACTGTTGCGGCCCCTGTCTGACTGACATGGTGCGCCAACATCGCGTACCGCCCCGTCCACGACCTTCTGGTGCTCCAGCGCGGCACGACGGTGTCGTGCTCCTCCACCACGGTCCGACTCCGGCCAAGGCCTATATCAGCCTCACTGGCGCGGCGCGACGGTGCCGCGCTCCTCCGCTGTTGCCCGCTCTGGCCGCAGTTCTCTCGACCTTGAGCGGTGCAATGACACCGCCTCCGTTTCAAGCCACGAAGAAAATCAACAACAAAAAGGAGATGAGGTTCGGCCATGTTTGTGTGGTCCAACCTCCTCCATTATATTGTTAACAAGCGGACAAAAAAACGACATGCTCAATAATAGAAAAAGAACAAATTTAATTGATTAAATTTGATCTCATCCCCTACCTTGAATAAATATGATTGATTGCTTAACGAAGTAAGGAAAATCTTCATTGTTTCGTTGACATTTCCGTGGGATGACGGCGACACTTTTTCAACGTCGAGAAAAAGGAATCTGAGGTTGGTGCCGCCGTTCTTCACGTTCTCAAATGAAGATGATTGATTTCTTTCTCCAATGAAGAATAGAACTCCCTTTCTCAACACAACAAGCTCCAACCCAAATAAAATAAGACACCTCTTATTTTATTACTCAAGCCTTGCATTTCCAAAACCCAAAATTCAAAACCAATCACACTTAATTAATTAATCTTAAATTGTCATATTAATTTGGTGTTTAGTTGGCATGCATTAATGTGGAAGGTGAGGATTGGAGGAGTCACATAATTAAAATGGGGTTTAGAGGATTTAGGGAATTTGAAAAGGTGGGGGCTCGTGTGGGCCCCAACTCACCCTTAATCCTTTCATGGGAAGTTAACGACCAGTGGGTCCCACTCCAACTCCCACCCCTTGGATATAACACATAGAAAAGATAAATAAAATTTGTAACACACTTTTATTTCACTTTACACTTAAACCACATTGTTAAACAACTCTTCCTGAGAAAACGTTAATCCAGAAAAGGTCTTCTTAAGCAATTAATGGAGCTGCGGTTTCATCGGTGCCCTCATATTTTGATTCCGAGCACAGGTTCAATAGTTAGAAAAACTCTCTCGTTCATTCACTGCATGTACCCGGGCCAAACTTTAGAAATTGATACCAGGTACACCGGGCCTCAGAATCAGGTGCCGTCAGAAACTGTGTACTCTTAAAATTCCAAGGAATTTAAGAAAAAATATTCCTTGAAATTTACGGGTCTTTACACAACATGTCTTCTAAAGATTGAATAGTGCGTTCTGATTTTCCATCTATTTGACGGTGGTAGGCATTGCTCAAACAATGTTCATTTTCCAATGTCTTCTAAAGACTCTTCCAGAATCTCGATGTAAAACGGGGATCACGATCAGAAACAATTGATATAGGTACTCCATAAGGTCTCACAACATCATTAATATATTTTCTATCTAGCCGTTCATGTTTTTAATCTTCCCTTATAGCATGAAAATGTGCTGAATTGGTAAGACGATCAACAATGAACCATATTTCATCGTTCATTCTAGGAGTCTTTGATAGTCCCATGACAAATTCCATCGTGATATTATCCCATTTCCACTCTCGTATGAGAAGAGGTTTCATGACTCCTCCAGAATGTTGCCTTCCAGCTTTCACTTGTTGAAAACCATACCTCTTGACCCAAAATCAGTAATCTCCCACTTCATGTTGTCCCACCAAAAAAGTTACATGAGATCCCTATACATTTTGGTGCTCCTAGGGTGTATAGAGAAATTGGAACTATGCACATTTTCCAACTATTCCCTTTTTCGATTGGTATATTTCAAACACAAAGTCTCTTCCCAAATTTCAAAATTCCATCTTCATACACAAAGTCACTCAATCTTCCATCATTCACAGCTTTAATCTTCTTTTGAAACTCTTCATCATCAGTCTAAGTACTCTTAATCATTTCTAGTCATGATGATTTGGAAACCATTTTATAAAGCATTGATTTTTCACATCCCATGGTTATTCCCATCTCCATCTTCACTAGATCCCTGAAAATAGGATCCCTTTCAATTCTAATCTTGTTCAAAACACCATGATATTTTCTGATCAAAGAATCTGCCACCTTATTTTCCTTCCCCGAGTGGTAGTGTATCAGGAAATCATAATCCTTGAGTAGTTCAATCCATCACCTTTTCCTCCTGTTGAGTTCCTTATGTGAGAAAATATACTTCAAACTCTTGTGATCAGTATAAATCTCACATTTTTCACTATAGCGATAATTTCTCCATATCTTCAAAGAAAAGATTATAGTAGCTAACTCAAGATTGATAGTAGGATAGTTTTGCTCATGAATTTTTAGATGTCATGATGAATAGGCAATAACCATATCATTCTACATAAGGACACAACCAAGTCCATTCATCGATGCATCACAATATATTACGAATCCATAATTCCCCGATGGTAGATTCAATATAGGAGCATTGACTAATATTCTCTTCTATTCATTGAAACATTATTCACTCACTTTTGTCTAATCAAATATATCCCCTTTACGTGTGATCTTTGTTAATGGGTTAGCCAATCGGGAAAAATTCTGTACGAAACGTCGATAATAAACTACTAAACCAATAAAAATGTGTATCTCAGTTATACTCATCGGTACAGGCCATTATTAGATTGCCTTGGTCTTAGAATGATCAACAATGATTCCATCATTAGAGACAATATGGCCAAGAAAAGAAATCTCCTGAAGCCCGAATTTACACATGATAAACATCCCAAATAATTCATGTCTTCTCAGAGTCTTCAAGATAATGCGCATGTGATTTTCATGATCTTCGTAGCTTTTATAGTATACCATGATATCATCAATAAATACCACAAAAAATTCATCGATATATTCCTTGAAAACTCTATTCATTAGATCCATGAATACAGAGGGTGAATTAGTCAATCCAAAAGGCATTACTGTAAACTCGTAATGCCCGTACCTGGTTTGAAATGTTTTCATTGGAATGTCTTCCTTCTTAACACACAATTGATGATATCCAGATCGAAGTTCAATCTTTGAAATGTATTGATCTCTATGTAGTTGGTCAAATAAATCATCAACGAGAGGTAGGGGATACTTCTTCTTTATTTTTATAACATTTATCTCTCTGTAGTTGATACATAACCTCATATATCCATCATCCTTTTATAAAAAAAGAATAGGGGATCTCCATGGAGAAGCACTAGGGCGAATAAATCACTTATTACTCAATTCCTCTAGTTGTTTCTTTAGTTTCACTAATTGCACATTGTCCATTCTAAAAGGGGTCTCCAATATAGGCCTTGATTCAGGAATTAAATCAATGGAAAACTCAACGTCTCATTTTGGAGGATGACCAGGTAAATATTCTGGAAATACATCTACATATTATTTCACAATAGGTACATCCTCAATTTCGACATTCCTTTCCTCACCCAAAATCATTTCACTCTCATCCTCCCCAATAATTGAATTTTGTTGAGCTACTGGGGGTGGATCTAGATTATAATTAGGTGGTGACTATTCTGCACTAAAGATAAGGGGTCCCTTATCATCATCATTAAAAATAATAACCTCCTTATTCTTACAATAAATTTTTGCATCATGGTCAAAAATCCAATCCATACTGAGGATTATATCAAATTAAATCATAGGTATGATGATGAGATCAGCGGATAAAGATCATTTATGTGATCTAATGGGGACTGATTCACAAAACATTATTGCAATGATACTTCCCTTAAGAGTTTTAACTGAAAACTACCTTGTTAAATCAAATTGGAAATATCTAATTTTCATAGAAAACTTGGAAGATATGAAACAATGCAATGATCCAGAATAAAATAATGCATTTTTTTAACTTGAGGAATCCATTAAATTACTTGCCACCACATCTTTTGGAGCTTCTACATCAGCAGTAGTGATAACATAATCTTGGACGTGATCCCTTGGCCTTTTCTGAGGTATGTTCCTCTGACGATTTGGAAATTAATTTGCATAATATCCCAACTACCTGAAATTGTAGCATTGGACATCAGTAGCTTCCTTATTCCCTTTGCAATCACGAGCTTGGTGGCCTTTTTCACCATACTTGTAACAAACTACCATTCCTTTTAAGCAAGTACCGGTGTTTTTCTTCCCACATTTACTGCAAGATGGATATTCATCTTTTCCCTTCTTCCCCTTATTTTCATTCCCAAAGTGATCAGTAGATCTCTTCTTCTCATTCTTTCCCTTAATGTATTAAGACTCAGATAATTATTTTTCTGTCTTGATAGCACATGAGACAATATCTTCATACAACTAGATGGTTTGTGAAACTAATGATCTATGGAGAAATGATTTTAACCCATAAAATAAATTATAAATATTAATTCTTGGGTTACTTATATAATATGTAGCATACCATGATGACCTTGTAAAGTTAGCCTCATACATTACGACATTATCATCCTCCTTTTGTCTTAGACTCAGAAATTGCCTTTCCGTATCTGCCCGATGGTCACGAGGAAAGTATTTTTCTAAGAAAATTACTTTGAACTCCCTCCATTCCATATTTTATACTACCTCATCATTCTTTGTGTTTTGAATCAGCGAACACCATTGATCAGTATCTCCATTGAGACTGTAAAATGCCAGGACAACTTTTTCCCTTTCACTACTCCCCAAGGCCTGAAATATTTTCTCTAGAGAATTTATCCATTTCTCAGCTACTAAGGGATTTTTACTCTTATTGAATAATGTTTGTTGTTGCCTCATGAAGCGATCAAACATTTTTCCTCCACGCTGCGGATTAGGATACTCTATACGGGTATGTTTAATATTCATAAATAGAGTGTGTTGTCCCAGTATTGTGATTAGATGATCAGCACCAGTTGATCACCAGCTCCAATATAATTATCTTGAGAAGGAGGGTCATCCTTATATGGAGTGCGTGCATTGATACAGTTTCCATTTATTCCACTAGGTGAAATTTCTAAACAATGGCATAAACATGATATGTTTATGAATCAAAATACATAATTCAATATTTGAAAAACACTTAACATAAATTTAACTATTTATGGATATAATCCATAATAATAAAATTAATTTCATTAAGGATGTATATACTCATAAACCCTTAATAATGGTTTGTAACGAAAATGATAATTATACTACGCATATCCTTCGAGAGTGTCGTAACCAAGAGTGCAGCAAGGCCCGTTGTCATGCACCAGTTCACGTTCGATAATAGCTCAAAGTGGTGTTTTTGGGTTTTAGCCCTTGGTACATCTGTTCCAGAGGCGCCTCTACCTGCTCGTATCCAGATAGAGATGTATTGCTCGGAAAACTCACAAAATCTCTACAATACAAAAATTCCAAGATGTTCTTCTATACTAATCCTCAAATTCTATCATAGGGCTATGTGATCTTGTTAGATTTTATCTAAATATAGCTTCCATGGTTTGTAATAAACATCCTCTTATAGCAACTATAACGCCCGGACCACAGTTACCCATAGTAGGTGCATTATTACATAACATTGACATGATAACAAACGATCAATTCTCGAATGACCGATTAATTTAGTATCCTTGGAATAACTAGATCAATTCATAAAGTTTACATTACACCATAATGTGAAAACTAGTACAACAACATCTTGTCTTCATATCCCCTCATACTATCCCTGTAATTAATTCTTAAATTACTTTATCACAACCTGGATAAAATAAAACAATGAAAGGGGTGAGCTCGAAGGCTCAGTACGGTTAACAATATAGCAGAAACTTTCATAAATAAGCATAAATATTTAAGGCAATGTATAACTAAAACAAAATCCTTTTAAACGTGAACTTCATCATAACCTGGAAAAGATAAAATGAAATAATGTAATTTACTTATTCACATGGATATTCTACTAGTTTAATAATCACATGCAATATCAATTACCACTTTCATAATGATGGAATTAATAATGCTAGACTATCATAAACACATTCCCAAGGCCTCGTGCCAAGACTACAAATAAGATTTTGTCAAGTCCTTGGGCCAAGACTCTAGTTTGTCTCATGAGACCTACAGATTCATCTAGGAGCTATAGCGGGCTCCACCCATCACTTATTAAGTCTGATATATTCCTGATATGAATAGGTTTAAATATAACATAAACATTCGTATTAAAACTAGCATACGAAATTTCAATACATTCTCCACAAACCATGAATTGTATAAGAATAACTCATCCATAGTCAAACAAATCACAAAACCTTCAATACAATATAGAAGTTTTTTATCATAATAATTCAACTTCAAATAAGCTTAAAATCCATCAAAGAATGTTGACATAGATGAAATCAAAACTATTTGAGAGAAATATCACTTTTTTAAATAATTTAAAAGTTACATAATTATAAAATAAAACATTTACTTTAGAAATATTATTATAATATTTTAAGGGAAGCTTCGAAAATTTTACAATGCATGAAAATAGCCACACCCATCTTCTAAGTTATAAAAAGACATTCTTACCTTAATTTTGTCGACAAGATTAAAAAGGACCTTGTTTGGAAAATGACGTAATGATTCCTTTATAAACTTCTTATAAAAAGTCAAAAAAGGATATAAATGATTTTAAACCATATTCTGTAAAATACTAATAATGTTTTGAAATACAATTTTAAGAAACATGGATGTGGTTGATAAAGAGGTCCTAGTAGATAATCACGTATAAACAACCTCAGATAATGAAGAGATTATCAAATATACCCTTATGTTGTAATTTTCATTTTTTGAGGGTAGATTAACCACTTATATAATGGTAAAATAATTTTTATTAAATTATAAAAGAATCATCTAAATTAATATGATATCATATATTATCTTTTAACATTTCTATGATAATAATATGATCATATTATCGTTGTTTCATGTGTTAACTTACTCGATTTATTTTATATTTTTTGTTAAATAAGCCTTTTTGTCATGGATAGGTTTTATCTTATTCATATCCATAATAATATCAAGTACATAAAAATTATTTTTTATCATTAAATTAGAATTAGTCTTGAATTGATACGATGGGGAATGAATCTCTTCGCGTTCGAGGAGATGGTAATTGAGACGTACACACGAGCGAAAATAACATTCTTTTGATATTAAAAAAATATATAATTGGATGGTATATCATATATACAGAATAATTATCATGTTATATTTATTATTTACATGAATTACACATCATTATTATATCCATCCAAATAATAGTTTATTAAATAACAATTACACCACAACATGGAGACAGTAAGCCGTACGTACACATGTATGGTGACATGTCATTCAAAGGATGGATAGAATACTGAATATGGTTGTAACATATTTATAATAACATCATAGTATATATAATATATTGGAGTTATTATTTTAGAATGGAAATAACAAAGAAAGAAGAAGTTGAAGAAGAAAAGAACTTGAAAGAGGGTGGTGAAAACATTACCTCTTCTTCGGGATCTTCTTTTTGATTTGATCAAAAGTGCTCCATAGGTTAGATTTATGATCAAAATAAGGACTCTAGGTTGAATTGAGGGAAGTGGAGAGAGTATTTGGAAGGGGGTTTTTAGATCCAAAAGGCTTTTAATGTGTTAATAAGTGATACAGGGGGTGCCCTTTAATAAGAGGGGTGAGGGTCACCTTTGGAAAAGCTAGAAATATTATTTTATAATAAATTTATATTCGGTTTAGAATGTCTCCAAAGTGGATTATTTAAATTTTATAGTGGTTATAGGTCAAACACCACTCATTAAATAGGTTTTATACTGGTTTGTGTCTCTTTATTAACCTTATCTTTTAGTTTTAACTATTTGTTAATTAGTTTTACACTTACCATGTATCTGTTTATTTTTATATTATATAGTCAATAATCATACTCTAAACTTTAAAGAGACCACCAAGTGGTCCATTAATTATACACCTATAATTATTTAAGTTTTTTGGCCGATACTTAGATTTTTATGAATATAATATAAATTAATAATATAATATTTGTTTTAAAAACTCTTTTATGTCAATTTCGAAACTATTTGGTATTTAATTTTTTTTGAAAATCTTAATAACATGATTACATAGAAAAAACACAATTTAATAAATAATAATATGTCATTTTAACCAGTAAAATTATTTTAATTCATTAAAAGTCTCAAATTACATTTATTTGGATATTTATAATATCAATTAATTTAATATTTCATTAATTAGGTAATTACTTCATCACTATTGTGTCATAAATAAATTATAATATTTAATGTCTAAAAATTATAAATAAAATTCCATTATGTAGGAAAACTTTTTAGATTTATAATGAATATTTTAAATTGAATTTATCTTAGGTATAACCCTATATTAAAAATGTTTTAGTAATTAAACCTTGATTTTAACTCTTTTAACTCTTCTTTGAATTAAATAATAATAATTGTCCTATTCTAATCCAAGTGGACCTAAATGATAATATTTTATTCATATGTTTGTTTTTGGTCGAGATAAACTTTCCCAATAGAATTAGGAAATGAGTTAGGGTAATATTAATATCATTTTTACCCTTAATTACCCTATTTACATTCAACCGTGGTAAATAAAAGTAAAAAAAGGTACTATTCACCAAAAAATTATTTTTATCTTATTGATCCACATTTTACTCCTTGATATTAAATGTGTCTCTCATATTTTAGAAATTTCACTCACAGAAGTAGTAAAATTATGTTTTATGTGAATTTCCAAATTCTTCTAGGAGGTGGGTAAAAGGCGGTGAAAAGTTCCTTAAAATTTTTATATATCAAATATTATTCTTAACTAACTCCAATGAATTACATTGAACTTATATAGTTATTATGTATCTATTCTGACCTAAATTAAATTTAAATAATATAAAAAATTATTTAAATAAAAATTCAGTTTTAAACAATAACTCAGTGTTTTTTTACTATTCATATAAAATTTAATGTTTTCCGAAAAATAAAAAAATTTCACCCTAGGCTAATTTAAATATTCTGAATCAAAAAATGAGGTCCATTTTGAAAGAAAAAAATTATAAAATCTCAAAAAGTGGGTATTAATATTCATAACGGCTATTTTGATTGGTTTTTGTGTGTGTTAGAACTCGAAGATGCGTACAACACACACTACTATATTATTCAAAGAGAAGCGTATTGTGGATGCTTTGGTTGTTACAAATTCTCAAACCATTCATGATCCGACTACAACCATTGTAGATAAGATACATAATGGACCAAGGAGTAATAGAATTTCCCTGCAGGGAGTCAAAAATCATCAGGGAATCAGTTTGAATAACATTAATGGAGATGTTGTACAATAGATCGGTCTTGATCCTATTTATCCGTGGGATTGAATCTACCATGATCGATCAACCAATGCCGTAAAAGCTACTAAAGGCCTAGATGTTAGAACCATGATTGTCCCAAACTAAATTTTCTCACTCCATAAGGAAAGTATTATAAGATCTGTCCACATTAATTTTGAGACCTTGCACTGGAGGGGACCAACGAACCCAAAAACCTATCCTTGAAGTGACAGGAGTGAGAATTCTGTTGGCAGCAATGACTCATGTCAAAAAGATACAATAGTCCAATTTCCTCACCCTAAAACCAAGATCCAAGACAATACTCCTAGACCAGATCTAGACACTTAGTGGAAAGCTGATGTGACCCTTAGACTGGACTATGTTTCTTGCATCCAAATGCACCATCGTCTAGCAACATGAATGATTGTCTGGGCCTTGTTCTCCTTAAGGTTCATGATATCTCCATAAAAAAATAAGTAAAAAGTTCATATCACCAAATGAAAGTTTTATAAATCCACAAAACTACTTGAAGCCATACCATACCATTGTATCCCACACACATCACACAATTATATGATGTACATATTCTTTATTACTAGTGGAGAAGCACCAGCATTTTGAATTGAAATAATTACCTTTACCTCTGATCACATCATCATTCAGAATGGCAAGGTTACAAATCCTCCACATAAATAATTTGTATTTAATTGGGATATCATTACCCCAATAATTCACACCATTAAAGGGAAACACGCTATTAACTCGAAACTTCTATCAGTACGACTTGGATGAGAAAATTCCAGTGGGATAGCTAGTGAATGAAAAATGATCTATGTTCTAAAGGATTTCAATGAGATTCAAAAACACACGATGTTGCTAATTAAGGGTGGCCTCCATGAAAGGTTGATGAAGACACATCAGGGAAAAATAGATATTTGGAGTTGGACATCCCAGAAAACTAATAGAAACACCATCCCATTTTTCAAACCAGTAATTAATGACGTCATGACCCACAACCCAAAGATAATGGAGGCCAAGAATGGGAATATGCTTTCAAAGCATTTTCCAAGCAGAAGAGTCCTATCCTATCATTTTCCCAAGGTTCAGGCCAAACATATCATGAATAAACATGCACCACATTGAACAACCATCCTTGACCTCCCATGCCATTTCGACATATAGACAATTCATCGAGCCACTCACACTATGAATATTAATACCCCCTCTTTCACAAGATCAGATATTCTTTTCCTTGCATCACACATGAACCTACCCTCATTGTATGCATCCCAACTGAAAATAGAGAGGAAGCCTTCAATATTGTTAACAACTACTTTGTATCCTTGATAATAGAGAGCACATGAATGGGGATAGAAGTATGAACAAAATTAACCAGGGTAATCCTTCTACCAAAAGACAAGAATATATTCTTCCACTTCATGATATGGCTATAAATATTGCTAACAGTCCATTTAAAATGTGAAATACGAGTCATGTTTGGAAAAATAGGGCCGCCAAGGTATTCCATGGGAAACAATCTTATAATAAATACCAAGATATGATGGATGATATTATCCCACCTCTCATTTCCTTGTCTCATGGTTATGAATCAACTTTTGTCTCTGCTATTAATCTCCCCACTACATTTTTTTATTCGTCAAGCATGTTTATTAGGCTCCAAATAGTGAAACGACCACCTTTAATGAAGGAGACCTAGTCATCAGAAAAATTTATATGAGAAACTCCATTAAGGTGCCCCTGACAATTAAATTGTTAGATCGACCCTTCGATCTCCTTTCTACCCATGTGTCTGCACAAATAATATTGAATCCGAATAAACAAGATTAGGGACATAGGATACTCTAACCAAAACCACTCACTACCTTGAACAAACCATGAATCATACCCATCATGGAAAACAAAAGCCATGATGAGTAATAACAACTAAAGAAGAGGTCCCAAACCCAGTGGGAAAACCCCATTCAGTCCATGAACCTAAGGATAAATTCTCATTTGAGAAAGTTGTATACATTTTCCATGTAAATTTTGATGACAACATTAGAACTTGGTGTCTATTTGTTAAGGGATTTAATTATATCACGAGAAATGACAATAATATCTAATGTCAATCTACCTTTGATAACCCCATGCAGGTTCCAAGAGACTCATTCTAAAAGTTGATGAGTCAAGTATTTATTGAGGATATTAGCTATAATCTTGTATGAAACGTTGCAAAAACATATAAGTCTAAATTAGTTGAGTGAGTTCGGGTCATTTACTATATGGACAAGGATTAGTGTTGTTGCACAAAGAGCCCTGGGATGTGAGCCCACACCAAAGAAGTTTAAAATTTCATCCATCATGTCTCCTTTAAGGATATCCCACTATTTAGTACATTGATAGGATTAATCTGTGGTACTCATATATTCCATAACCATTCCATGAGGTTCATAGAAAACCCTTCGTGATAAATGGGAATGTGGATTAAGAAGGAATACATTCTTCTAATAGGGATTATCAACCCATGTTAGGTGCTACTCTAGTGTTGATATATATGTTAGATGTAATTCTAGAAATGTGGTGGCATATTATAATTGAAACACATCAGTATCATGAAAGAAATCTTAGGTATGTAAATCTACATTAAAATTACATTATTATAGATTACATTTTTAGATTATAAGATAATATCACCTTATAGTGTTAAAAATTTCAAATAATACTCAATACTCTTATATGATAAAAGATATAATTATTGAGGCCATGAAAAATATTTCAGTGGTAGCTCATGATCATGCCTATTCCTTACCAAAATATAGTGGTGGGATATAATGTCGTGAAGACCCCCACCTTACCAACACCACTACAGTATTCTTCGGAGGCCCTCTACTAAATGATTAAAATGAAAACATCCATAATTGGTTTAATATTATCAATCATGATAGTTTATGTTCTCATGAGAGATATAGAAACCATCATTAAGACTAGAAGAAAAATATATATTAAGGGACCCCCATTACTAGATAAAATTCGATATAGCCCTCACTTTAATAGGAACATGAGATGGTGGGTCCATTCATGACCAATACCATATCCATGAGTAGAGACACTCCATATCAATCAATGATTATCTGGGGAAATGATGATCCTTTATACCGGGTCTGGAACGTTTTTGTTCAAATAAAAAATTACAATTCCCACTATTTACGATAAAATATTCTAATGGATCCTCTATTAGGTAAATCAAGTGAAATAATATAATGTAGAAGAACAAAAAAAAACAGTGAGTACAAAACTAGTCATGGATAATATACACATCTTTTATTAACCATCATCCACTTATCAATTCAATATTAGAGAGGTATTTACAAAACAATTATTAAGAAAATATCCATATACATACTATAAAACTCTAATCCACATGAAATTAAAATTATTTCAATACTATGGGTAAAAATAAAAAGTTAATGTATTCGGTGGCCTTGATCATCATATCGATGTGAATGCGCTTCCACATTCCTGGTATCCATAAAAATCAAAGAGGATAAATGATATTAAATTTACAATACTCAGTGCATTTCATGAATTATGTAGTCCAGTCAATGATGAAATACCTAGATTTCATATTAGAGAATTGGTAAATCGTGGAGATTTTCATTTCTCCTCATGTTGTGGGGAGAAATATCCCCAAGATTCGACATCCCCCAATGACATTTCTCTGCACTAAATACTAGAAAATATCATGGATTATGGAAAATTTCACAATCAACATGAATCTTTAATCAATTATCTATGAAAACTATTAGGAATGATGAGGTAAGAAAAAAACTAAAGAATGAGGTGGCCAAAAATAATAAATAGGACAATATTTTTATAGAATATATTCATCAATAACTGTTATTATCTTCATAGTCTAGTGGTTCATGTTCAGATTTAATATTACACCTACCTCATACAACAAAAACGATACTCTATATCAATGGAGGATAAGTAGTAGAAGTAGTAGTAGTGAATATATATGATAATACACTATATATAGTATTGGGTGAATTTTTAACACATAGTGACCCTTCGAAGAAGAAAAATTTGTACAAATTAATTAAAATCGACATTATGGAAGAATCCAGACCCATACGGATGGGGTAATTTTTTCCTTAAACCCATCCTCAATAAAAATCAATATTTTCTCAATGGGGGATACTAATAAATATATATTCCTAGTTTGTCCCATCGTAGATAATGTTTCCCTCAGATGGTATGTGTTTGACAAGGATTTTTGGAGGTTTTAGATGAGAAACACTTCTCTATGAATCTTGAAGAGGATCCAAAAAACATATGAATAGAGAAAGAAATAGATTGTGCTCATATAATTCAATAGCCAATATGATTACAAAAATTAATTATGCAATGGTAAACATCATTTTTTATAACCACAGGTAAATTTCTAAAGATAATTTCAATACTATGGTGTAAGAAGGGTGTGTTTCAACTCGGAACACATTCCACACTAAGACAAATGATGGAGGTGTTTGTACCCATAACTAATGAGTCACATTGAATTTGGGTATACTCTATACCAATTAATTACTTAATCCTTAGTGAATATAATCCAACTCAATGGTTAAAATGATCAAAAATATTATCATCATAAAATGAATTTGAATCTCTCACACATGAAGACCAATTCACTCGACAAGAGGGTTAAATCAAAGTGCATATATGAGTCAATGTTGAAATTATCCTAGGAGAATTATTATTGATTATTTTCCAAGAGAAGAAGCTTAACTAGTACATAAAACTGATATACCTCAGAAAAATGGAATATCCTAATGACTGGAGATGATCCATTACATACCCAAAACATTATACACAATCCATCGGTTTACCAAGACCTAGTCATCGACTGAGATTAAGGATTCCCTCAAGAAGGGAAGAAACTAGAACATATTTAGTAGAACCATGAAAATATTTCACCTTCAGGGTGTCATCCACATATATTAGTCAAACCAACACACAATTCTCCAATGATTTCCACTTCACTTCAATATCATTTTCAACCAAACAGTGATAATGTCATGATGGTCACCATCAAATCATTAGCATCTTGATTGGATGTTTTTATGAAAAATGATCACATGTACAACCATAATTGAATCCTCACCATGAATGGGTGAATTCCATACCACCCATACAAAATTTTTTGGGATATAATTTTCTTGTATTAAATGAATTGGGAGGTATGGAAAAGCATCTAAAACATTTTGTGTCCCATTATTATCCAATGATGTGAACCACAATACAATAAGTAGCATTGAAAGATATATTATTTATGAATAAATAGTTAGATACAACCTTCAAATTGTATACTATGTTTCCATCATAGTCAATCTAGGTGTGTAAATTCCACCTTCAGATGTTTCTCTTCAAATTCATCCCAACTATAGAAAAGTAAATGACTATTGACCACTCAAATGTTAAATGAAATGAAAATGAGTGGGTCTTAGATATCATTTCTATATGGAAGGTGATAAACTGTAACATGAACCTATATCCTTCACAATAATAACTTATTTCTACTTTCAGGTAGAACCATCATGATGAGTTGTGAATACACCTCATTTAGTATAGATATAATGATTGGTTTTAGGATCTCACCTCAAATACTAAATGAAAGGAATAATCTATAATGTGTACTAAACATTATTCTAGAATTATTCTATCTATTGTAGGGAATTGATTTGTAAATTGTGAGGCCACATCCATCACAAAAAAGCTATAAATTTTTAAAATCCCAATCTCCAAACCCAATACATATCATGAAACACCACCTATGAATTAGAAAAAACCAACCTATCATCAGTATGAGAAGAGGCAACTAAGGAGAAATCAAATAATGGGAATATGTAATATTGATTTCTCATTTTAAGATGCCAATATTTATCACAAAATTATTTCTTCTATGGGAAAAGACTAAATCTACCTACTAGATATGATTATACCTAACCTGGTTATAATGATGTCTAGCCATAATATTACCCCTTTCCTTTGATATTGTGCAACACCATTCTTGAATGAATATAATTAAATGATATCCTACAAAAAATGTAGTTTCTATATAGGAGAAGTTATGGAAACCAACAACATAGGTATCATATGATTCCAATACACCACCCTGATGAAAGAGTTAAATAGAAATAGGTTACTAATAAAGGATAATAATGGTTTGGTGATTTGATGAATTGATAGACAATAATCCAAACACTTACCATCTATTGAAAGTATATGATACATCCAATAGTGCCCCAGTCACTCCACAGTGACACAATAAAATCTATTAGTGTCACATTTTCTGGAAATATGACCTTATAAGACACCCCAAGGATGTAAGGTGGATATAAAATATATATAGGTAAATATATTTGAAGGAAAATGATAGTGATTATTATATTGGTCATTATTTCCCTAGTATTGAAGAAACATGCACTACCCCTCCAAGTGGTAGTTCTAGAACTAGAAAACCTAATAGAACCCATATTAAATAATAAATTGATATTTTGATCAATTAAATTAATTGATTTAATATATCATTTATATGATGATGATAATCCTATGAATATATGATCCGAATAATTTCTTTGGTAATAAGAGGAAGAGTTATCATGAGTCAATGATATAATGGAAGACGTATCCATGTAAGGACATATAATTATAGCTCTATCCTTAATCGATAAATCAATTATTATGAAACTCATAGATAAGATCATAAAAATGTATAAAAAGGTTGTGTAAATATTATAGAACTTTATAATATCCTTCCTCACCCAATAATTTTGGAGTTTCATTTTGAATATAAACACCTTTGCAATCACTGTTGTTAAGTTGTTAGGCCTCCTTGGTCAAACACATTAGGAATAGAAGCACCATGAAATCCTATCATGAAGGCCAATACATCTATGTATAGAACATTATGCAATAAATATAATATGAAGGAGAATCCCCACATTATAAAATAAAATCATTTAGGAAATATGTATGACATAATTATGCAATTAGACAAGGTTTTGACCGTGTAATCAATATTTGATTCCCGGTGATTATAAGAAGGCCTCATGGAATAAAATAGTGTTGATTTTTATAATGTAAAATTATAAATATAAAGTCACCAATATTGAAGTATAAAAAGTAGTGATAGATCCTACATAACGCAACATGTTGTTCACAAGTACAAATAAGGATAAAGATATCATCGTATTGGGTAGATATAGACCATTCATGTATTTGATATGAATAATGGTATCAATATCTGATATAATTTCATTGAAAATGGTTTTCGTATTACTCATATCATAGTGCTGGCACCTCAATGGAAAGTAAAAGTTTCGGAAAATAGAGCACCTCAAGCTCTAAAATTAGTAATATATGATAAAGGTGAAGAAATTCCACTAAGAAAACTCATTCTCCTGGGTATGCTTTCGATACACATTTTCAAATCATAATATCCAGTAGTTATGAATTATATAGACATTAATTATTTGTTTGGATTTACCATATTGAAAATATATACATAATTCCCCCCATCATAACATCAATTCACCAAAAAATGCATTGATGAAAAAATGAGGTTGTTGCACACCAGTATGGCCACATTTAAATCTTACTTGTCACATTATATTAATGTCAGAATATATCATGGGGATGGGAAAAACACATAATTTTCATTATTAATTGGTTTAAATCCCCAAATGGACTAGAATGGACTATATACAACACCTTTAAATAGTTCATTGTGAATTATGTATTTATCATCAATCAGATCATGCAAATGGGTTCAAGTTCAATGTCATATTCCACAATCCTCCTGATATTGGTCATGATAACTAATCCAAATAGCGATGAAAATTCCATTTACACTTTAGAAAATTATAAACAATCGGATGAAGATTCAATCATTCCATATCCTATACTTGAAAAATTCATACATAATCCACATATTTGTAATAAGTTATCTTGAAACCATGGTAATGTGAAGTTACACATTCTCCACCCCTAAAACATCCATGAAAACCCATATTATCTGTTGGGTATGAAAAGTCACATCATCTTTAAAAAGTCAATATATAGACTCCCATCATAACTAGAATGAATTTAAATTTTGACCTACATCCTCAAAAGATGAATCTAATGATAAATAAGTCGAGTAAGAAGATTATGAGAATGGGGAACTTATCGATTCCTCTATAGTATTTGAGTAGGGTGTCTCCACCACCATCGATGACTATAGTGAGAAAAATATAGATAAACAAGAGGACCCATGACCAACATTCACCATCATTCCCTTACCTTATAATGATCAATAGGAATATAAGACAATTTTTTAGAAATAGTAGTGCATGTTTTTCTAGAAAAACACAAAAATATTATGCATTGATCCAGTGGTGGCCACCCATCACATTCGCATAACAGAGGACCACCAAGGCTATAAAAAGGTTACCTAAAGCATACAACTGAGTCATTCTTTCATAATAGTGGATGATGTTTATAAGATTAGAAAATAAAATTTCACTGAAGAGGTATAATATCAGAACTTGATTGCTAATATAATCTATATTAATTTTTTTTGTAAAATCACTTTTTTCATCTATTTAAGAGATCTCAATGCCACTTTCCAAAAATGAATTCATAGTTCAATTCATATAATTTCTATTTGATGTAATAAACTGATATCAACATCTCCCCATCATGAATGGATATATGTGTTATAAAAAAATTCAACTTTTCTTGAGAATATGATTAATCAACTTTTATTAAGTCCGATGATGTTTTATGTTTATTTTTGGTAATGAAATTTGGCGTTGACAATGAAATTGCCACCTAAAAACACTCTACGCATCACATATTTAACCAATTTTTGGGAAATAAAATTTATAGCTAAAATGATTATCTAGTTGTTATGTCTCATCAGTACCCTGACCACAAGACTGATCTTGATATGATATCCAATTTACTATTATTGCATATAATGAATATGAACCACATAAAATGACTTTTCAACATTACCTGATGGAAATTTTTCATCTTCATCAAATGAAATCATGGCCTCAATGTTGAAAATTCTAAGATAATGATGATCCCCCAATTCCTCCTCCACAAATACATAGTGTTTCGGGTTAAAAATCATGGCTTGAAAGCCTATATTCGATGATTTATAGAAAAACATGTTGAAAAACGATTTATTTTCACTAATTTGAGTAAAAAATAGATTAAATATAAGTGGAATGATGACTAACTAGAAAAATTCAACATTATCATGAAATATATATTAACACCACTACTATTGATGACTCCTATTAAAGAAAGAGTGATACACATGTACATGACAACCCAATAGTGGTCATTGGGGCCCTCCCTTGTAGAAATGAATGTTCAAGGGAGTGAAAAGCTTATATTATCTCTATTGAACTATGTTTTTTTGCAGACAATAAGTATTTAGATATCAAGAAGATATGTCTTATGTAGTATTTATGGTCCATAAACTGAGGAATTACATTCATGCTTCTTTAGGTCCATTTGGTCTCTCATAATAAAACAATCAAATACTTTCTTAGATATATTATATAAACAGAATATTTCTCAAATAGGGTATTGATCTTGAAGTAGGTTTATATTCATTATGTTCCTTACAAATCCATAAAATTAAAAATGTAGGTAGATATCCATGCAGAATATATAATACTTTAATTCATTTAACAATATAGTGAACTACCTATTCAATAGATTTTATTAATTCAAGAGATGCCATATAAGTATGAGAAGTATTTTTATGGTGTGAGTAATGGTCTAATAGGGAAGAGGACATAAGACTCCATTTTCAACAATGTTGGGTTTGGAGTTGTGCTCATTTCCCCATTAATGATAGCTATACCTTACTCAATCATTCTTCCATAAAGATTCACCAAATATGAATAAGAATACCATGCTCTAATTGAAGGGAAACATATTTCAATTGATGTTCATGAAAATTAATAGAAGATAAAAGGTGATTTAGAGAATTTCATCAACTAGCTAAATGGTGATTATTCCATAAAAAAGGGAGAGCTAATAACCCTAACAGACCATATATGTATAAGTATGGAATAATTCATTGTGGAACAAATATTTACTCTTGTCCCATGATGGAGAAATTCTTAGTTATACACCTTTAAAATTGTAGCATTAAAATATCTATAACAAGATCAAGTAGTCATCAAAACAACAAATACCCAGATGGAATATCCTTTTTTGTGAATCATGAGGATATCATTAATGATAGTCCATTAAACAAACCACATGGTCCTACCACAGGGTGGATGGTACTTGTTATAGAATAACATCAACATGGATTTATCCCCTAAGATAGATCTTGAAAATTGATAATCATAAGACGAGAATTTTATTTTATCCTCTACGAAAATAGAAATATAAAAAAATATTCAATAATAGAGGGTTTGATAATATCCTCCAAAAATACCACAATAAAGAGGATAATGATAAATTAATGAATGTTGTTATCAAAATAGAATGTGTTTCCCATGATTTAGGGTTCACTATTTCTCATAAAATTAGATGACATGGTTATTATCGACCCACTATGAAAAAGAGTATAAGAAAAAATATACAAAAACTTTCTACTATATCCAGGAGAATTACATATTTATATATTCACCACCATAGTTTTCACATTATATAAATACTGAAGGTTGTTTTCTATAAGGGGGTAGATGTTCTAGGACTACATCCTCTCATAGCTACCTAGAATATCAGGAAAATTCACCCGGAAACTGAAATCATGCCATGTTTGTTGAATTTCATACCCTCAATGAATTCAAGGAAAGAAATATATTCAGTTTCATGAAATAAATATTAGCTATGAGATTCAATGTTCCTCATACAATAAAATAATATAACAAACCCAATTTACTTTATTGTTGGGTTTGTAAATCCATATTAGTTGTTTAATAACAAATTCAATCATTTTCCCCACAGTGATGATGTTATTAATGGACAGATTGAGGACATCAACGATAACATGTCATATATAATCATGAATAAGGTAGATATAGATAAAAATACTTTTTCAGATAAGAATCTTCATTAATTTTTGTCTTATAAGACAATGACCCTCAACATCACATAGGTGACCCTGTACTCATTTGAATATGGGACCAAAGGGGTCATGTCCATTTATTTAAATGAACCCTCACTTTGTGTTTACACTAATGAGAAGATATAGATAGATAAGAAATCATTAAATGTCCTAGAATAATTAAAGATAATGGTTGAGAACATACTACGTAACATTAATCCAACAAAATTGCAAAAAAATTGGATTGTTTTGGATTTCCAAAAAAAATCAGTTCATTCAATTCCAAGAGGGTTGTACAGAATTGGTATAAAGTATCCAATGATACATATAAATAAAAATCCAATTTTGGATAAAAATTCTAATTAACCTTATGCAATAAATTAATTATAATAAAATGGTGTCAAATATTTTATCTTGATGGATAAATATATTGCACATCTCTTACCAGTTAATTAATTCTTAGGAAATAGATTGTATAATTAATTTCTTATTTTCAGGGACATAATATTTTAAAATATGTAGCATGTTCTTACATGTAAACACAATATAATACATGTCAAATATTTGTCATTTTTTTGTGATTCTCGAATGAATATCCTGATCCTCCTCATTGCATGAAATACAAATGCATGTATTTCATCCTCATTGTATGATAATATAAATCATCGCATCATCGTTCTCCCTTCATGACATGAAACATCATTTCAAAAATCCACATTGTATGATGTTAAACGACATAAATGAATAATCCTATATTAATTAAAAAATATTTCATTATTATATCCTCAATATATGATTCAAAACATTATAACTTCAACATCCTCCATCCATGAAATAAAACGGGCCGACTAATATCATCAATAAATGATTCTAAACTACATCGCGTAATAATCCTCACTACATGTTGTAAAACATCAGGGTCTATGTTCCCACTGTATGATACTAAAATTCATTGTTTCATAAAACTATATATAAATTTATTCATGTAACACCCCATGATTTCATAGTATGTTATTTACATTAAAGTAATTCAATAGATGGCGCTACATGCAACACTGAGTTCGAGCACACCATGACTTCACTAACAAGACATTAAAAAAGTTGTTATGAATATTATTAACTATATTTTGAATTCTATATACTCTATATAATTTTAGAATCTATATTAGGTATTTCTTAGACATATTATAAGGGAAAAATCAGTTTTTTAGGTAAAAATAGTATTTTAAAAAAATTCAATTTTACCACCTTTTAATGGAAATCCATTTTTAGAAAAAATATTGGACACTTTTATATATTAAATATAATGAAATAAAATTATTATTTAAACATGTAAAATAATTTATTTTGAAAAAATTTTGGTACTTTTCTGATAACATTAATATATTGATGAATAGTGAAAAATTATACATTTTAATTTAAAACCAATTTTTCTAATCAAAATACTATATAGTTCTAAATTTATATTTTTATTGGTTTAGAAGTATAATAAAAATATATATTTATCATATAATAAAAGTTTGGTCATTATATGTAATTTCACATTTAAATTTTAGATAAACACATGTCAATCATTTGATAGTTTTTTCCTCTTAAAACCCCCATTTTTGGTTTTGAGAACATGAATTAATTTTAAGTTAATTAATACTACTTCTAGGTTTTGAATTTTGTAAAATACAATTCATTTATGAATTTGGAATATCAAAATTATCATAGGGTTAATTTTCGGTATTTTTCTAAAAACATTCAATTTTTGATGAATAGGGAAAAACACTATGTTATTGTTTAAAAACATACTATTTATTTAAATAATTATTTATCATATTTACAATAGTAAATTTAGATACACACTACATATATTAGTTCAATTTGATTCATTGTAGTCATTTTTATAATAAAATTCGATGTATAAAATTTTATGGAACATTATACCGTCTTTTATCCACCTTCTAGAAGAATTTACAAATTTGCATGAAAGTTTTTTTTACCGCTAATGTGAGCTGAGTTTCAAAAATATGATAGAAACTGTTGACATAAAATAGTAAAATGTTGTTCCATATGATGAAAATAATTTTTGGTGAATAGTAACTTTTGACTTTTATTTACCACGATTAAAAGTAAATAGTGTAATTAAGGGTTAAAATGATATTATAATTACCCTAACACATTCCCTAATTGTATTGAAAAAGTCTAATTCAACCAAAAAAAATATTCGGAATCAAATATGATACATTTGGCCCACTTGGATTATATTAGGACTTTTATTATTATTTTATTTAACGAAGAGTTAAAAGAGTTAAATTCAATGTTTAATAATAATCCATTTTTAATATAATATAATACAGAATATAAATTCGACTATAAATATTCATTAGGATGATAAAATTATTTCCTACATAATGGTATTTTAGTTATAAATTTTAGACATTAAATAATTTTATAAATTTATGACACAATGATGATGTAGTAATTACCTTACTAATGAAATGATACAATAATTGATATTATAAATATCCAAATATATGTAAATTGAGACTTCTGATAAATTTAACTAAATTTTTGGACTAATAAGACATGTTAGGGTTTATTAAATATATTTTATTCCAAGTGATAATGTTTTTATGAATATCAAAAAAATCAAATACTAAATCGTGTCAAAATTGATATAATTGAGATTTTTAAAAAATACTATATTATTAGTTGATATAATATATAAAAAAATATAAGGTTCTGCCAGAGGATATAGATAATTTTATATATTTCAATAATGTACCACAGAGTGTTCTCTTGGTAGTTTATAGTATTCTTATTAACCATATAATATAAAAATACTAAGAGACATGGTAAATGTAAAACTATTTAGCTAAGTGTGAAATCTAAATGATAAGGTCAATATGGTAAAATAATCCTATCTAAAACCTATTAGATGAGAGTATTTTTAATTATTCCCACCTTAGCCTCTAAATATATCATTTTGGGTCCATTAGGCACTGAAAATTATTTTTTTATAAAATAATATTTCATTGTTTTCCGGATTTGACCCTCACCCCTCTTATTAACAGGTACTTCACCTTATCTTAATTTCACACCACCAAAGCCATTTTGATCGACGAAACCCTGCCCAAATATTCTACCAACTAATTTATCTAAATTTTAGATTCATTACTATGATAAAAACACAACCTATAGAGCCCTTTTGATCAAATAAAAAGAAAGCACTCGGAGAAGAGGAAATAATTTCACCACCGTCTATCAAGTTCTTTTTTTTTCTTCCACTTCCACATTCTTGGTTGATTTCATAAAAAAATAATAACTCTATTAACTCCAACATATTGTGATGTTAATATAAATATGGTACAAATATATTCCTTATTCCATCCATTCTATAAATGACAATGTCACCATACGTGCGTACGTACAACTTACCATCTCCAGGTCATGGTGTAGTTTGTTATTGTAAAACATCATTATTTGGATGAGTATAATAATGAGTAGAAATTATGTAAATAATAAATATAACACGTTAAATATTCTTTATATATGATATAACATCCAACTATATATGATTTCACAGTTAAAATAATGATATTTTAGCTCATGCGTACGTACGGCTTACCATCTCCATGATGCGATGAGATGTCATTCCACGTCATAAAAAATAAATAATAATTTTCATTTGATCATTAAAAATAATTTTTAATGATTTTATATCATTCTGTATCTTAATTAATTATATCTTATACATAACATACATGTCTTATGTAACAAAACATATAATGGAAAATGAATCAGTTAACACCCAAAACAGTGATACTACTAAATATTCTATTTACAACGAAATATTAGAAGATCGTTTATGATATCTTATTTTTGTATGGGGATACTGTATAATTTAATAACAATTATCTAAATATTATGTAATAGGTTAAGGTACCCTCGATTAATAAAAAATACAAGGTAAGGGGTTTTCATCTCAATTCGTATTCTGGTGAGATTCATGCTATATTGCCACTATTTCCTTTTGTGTAGTTTATGTACATCCCATGATTGTATTATTTTAGTAATATAATTTAATTTATGGTTATTTACACTTTCATTGTATGATTCTCCATTCAGGGGGTGTATGTTTCTTATGATACTAAATCGGTAAGGGAATTTAAAATTTCAATTTCCACCCATTGGGCTTTACGCATACATCATTGATTATTTTAATCCATCAATATGTGTGAAATCACTATTTATCATTTATGTAGTAATTTCCACTCCCCTTTTGTGGTTATACCTTTTATACACATAATAACTCAATTGATAAATTCACATTCGATTGATATGAACTTTTTAAGGGTAATCTTAACTCAATTTCAATTCATTGAGTTAAACATCAAAGTCATTAGTTTTTTTACATGAATATATGTGAATTGAATATTATTGATTTACAATGAATATCCAATTATATTATGTTTATTTATATTTTTGACACATTATTATTTCATTTATTTTTCTTTAATTTAATGATACAGTCTTTATAAGGTATTTGGTCTCAAGTCACATTCATTTGAGACCTCTTTGTCGTTATGCACCAATGACCTTTTATATAGTGTATATAACATATTATAACATATTATATCATGTATCTATTTATTATCATGATATTATAATGGTTTTATTAATGTTTTTTCATCGATTACTTGTATTTATGCGTCTCTTATTTGGTTAGGAACCCTTTAACTAATATATTGTTTTAAATATTTTAAATATTTATTCTTCTAAATGATTATCATTAATGCCCATTAATTAAATATGGTTTTAAGTATTTATTTATATGGAAATAATTGTTTTTAAATTAAAATTCATTTTAAATGTTTCAATGTAGTATGGGACACTTTGATTCAAAAATCTATTTTAAATGACTTCTTTGATAAATAGTACGACATTTATATGATTTCAAGAAAAATGGGATATTTCTTATAAATAGTTCTAATGGATATTTTCATCTATTTCAATATCCTACAGTTTATTTTATTCTTGATTGATGTCAATTTATCATAATACAATCATCCATATTGTATTGAATTAGTTATGCTTGACTCGGGATGTGCTATTTTTATGCCATTCATGGTTTGTGGTTAAAATATAAACATTTTGTATGATAGTTTTAATACTAATGTTCAGATTATTCTTCAACCATTCATATAAGGTATGCATTGGACATAATATGTCAAGGGTGGAGCCCGCTATAGCTCCTCGATGCATCAATATGTCTCATGATAAAAACAGGTGTCTTGGCAAAATTCCATTACAAAATCTTATTTTTAGTCATGGCATGAGGCCTTGACTATGTGGCTATGATGACTGGAATTATGCATGCCGTCATTATGAAATTCTCTATTGATATTACATGTGATTATTGGACTAGTAGAATATCCATGTGAATAATTATGTGGTATTATTTGATTTATCATTGCCATATTATATTGATGTTTATGTTTAAAAGGAATGTGTTCAAGTTTTATTCATTACCTTAAATGTTTAGGATTATTCATGAATGTTTTAGCTATATTTTTATCCTTAATGTGAATCTGAGATCATCCCTTTATTATGGTTTAATTATCCTAGGATGCATAGAAATATTTTATGATTAACCTACATGAATATGCTATGGGATGTAAGAGTGCTCAAATGTGGCACAATGTTGTTTATTTTTTTCATGATGTAAAGTAAAAAAAATTAATGTATCTAGTAAATTCATGGCTAATAAATTGATCGGTCATTCAGGATTTGATCCCTTGTGATCATTACAATGTACTGTAATAATGCACTGAATCTGGGTAACATGGGTCAGAGTTATATAGTTTGTATCAAAGGATGATTAGTATAAACTATGGAAACTATGTTTAGATAAACACTGATTAGAGCACATTAGCCTAAGGTAAAAATTGAGGATTAGTATAGAATAACTTCCTATAATGTTGGTAATGTTGAGATTTAGGGTATTATCTATGAAATACTTCTCTATCCAGATATGAGCAGGTAGAAGCATCTTTGGCACAAATGTACCTAGGACTGAAAACTCTGATATAGAGTTTCGGTCATGACCTGGGGAATCCTGGACCACGAAAATCGGCCTTGCTGTACTCGTGGTTACGACAATAATGTGTGATATGTTTAAGAAAATTCACATTATCATTACAAAATGATTTTAATATTAGAAGTGAATAAATATCCTTGGTTAATCATAAAGTGATTTAGATTAAAAATAAGGTTTTATGATTTTATCTAAATGCTTTTATGACTCACAATATGATTTATTGTATTATTCAATGGATGGATTCCAAGGAAGTCATAGTAACAATGATGATGATGCACATAGTGGGCACAGTGGAGAAAGTTTACAATAAAATAGATTTTTGATAGGGGTAAAAATATCATGTTGATTCCGAATTAGTTTTCATTAAATATGATCAAAAACATATATATTAACGAACTCCTGGACTCAACAAAGAAGAGAAAGTTTTTTAATGATATGAGCTATGGTAGTGGAGACCATAAAGAAAAGAATGCTCAATTTCAATCATACAGGAAATGTGGAAGGAGAGACCTAGGAAAGTGTCTAAATGGAACAAATAAATTCTTTATGTGTGGGAAAAAAGGACATAATGTAAAGAATTGCCAAGGAAAAATGAAGAGTACTATGGAAGAAAATAAAAATGATCCCAAGAATCCAATTTCCACCATTATCCATAAATGTTGGGTACCTATGAATTATCTGAGTGAATTCCCTATTCTATAAGATATCCTTTTGGTCAAAGAAGAACCTAAGAGAAAATTAATAGATTGAGAAATTTTTAAAAGTTTTAGTGTTCTTTATTGATTCGATTACATTGGAATATATTCCTCCTATACGTGTAACCCTGCACGTTGTTATTTAAAAATTCTAGTTGAGTATGAATTATCTTTTCTTTTTTGGATATAGTTATAAAGAACCATTTGGGTTTATATGATCCTTGAATTTGAGGCAATTACAGGTTACTAATATTTTTGGATGAAAATGTGGGGTATTAGATAACATTTGTAGTTAAACTGTGTTATATTTATTATATGGAATTTATTTCTTTTTGGGAATGTTATAAAATCTAGTTTTTGATAAAATTCAATAGGCAGACCATGTGACATCTCGTTGTGTTGGACAATGCTACGGGAATTGAACCCACAACCAGAGTGCAATTGGGCTTCATTGCCTACAACTAGACTACGTAGTGTCCCCAGTTTGTGAGACTAATTCATTATATTTAAATGAATGTATTGGTCAATAATAAGTTGATTTGGGATCTTCTGTCTTATCAAATGGATATCCTTAGTATAAGAAAATTACTTTGTGGTTAAGTGATAATTATTATACGGGAATACGAATAATATGGGATTTAATTTGATGGGTAATGGTGGATTTTTATCTATTTTTTATTGTGGATTTATAGAGATGTGGGTTATTTATGGAAATGTATAACCTATCCTAGATAATATGTGATTAGGTTAATTACTTTTATTTATGTGACTTTTAGAGTAGTCGATGTTATTTGGAGATACAATTTAACATGGTAGAATATGTAATCAAATTCATCTATGTTTTTGGTTTAAATATTAGTTTGGATTATATTTAAGGATTTTAAGGACACTTGTATATTGAATGGTATTTATTAGAAATTAGGTATTGTGGGTATAATATTAAAAAATAAGATTAATATTTATTTCTATAATGGATTATCCTTTTTGGGGATTATCTGATCATGTACTGACCATTTTGGTTTTGGATAATCTCTAAAGACAAGGGAAATATATATTTTACCCATTGTGGATCATGTGATTATCTAGAAATTGATACTAGTGCATTAGGTGCTACCAAGTAATCTTGAATACTCATAGTTTAAAAAAAGACAATTTAGGGGTAGAAATTTATTAATGATTGAAACTCTACTTAAAAAATAAGTATATATGTATAAGTTCTTAATCAGTCTCCTAAATAAATTCCCCAACTTTATGAAATATAACATAAAACAAAAAAATGGTTTCCGTTTACTTTTCATATTTGGAATGTAATGACTATTTATCCCACTATAATTATGTGGTTTTGTTATTGTTAAATTTTTCTTGATCATGGTTTCTATCACTCCCCATCAAAACATGACACTTGATTTATCTTCCATATCCATGTATTCTTACATGGAATCATAGTATTAGTTATCCCAGGTGACCTTTGTACTTCTGTTACGTTCAATTAAAGTGATACTTTTATTAAATAATTTTACGATGTGGAACTTTCATTGATATTTCCAAGCCCAATTTTAAATTTTTGAGGAAGAAATTATCAAAATTAGGGAAGAATGTAACTCCCCATGATATCATAGTAAGTAATTTTCTTTAATTTAATTTAGTATTTTGTGCTACATGCAACACCAAGTTCGAGGGCACCATGACATAAAAAACTAGCCATTAAAAAATTTAATATGAATAGTAATAAATCAATTTTGAATTTAATATACTCCATAAAATTTATGAATCCATATTATGTGTTTCTTAGACATAATATAAGAACTAAGTCATTTTTTTTCTAATAAAAGAAGTATTTTTCAAGAAATGAATTCGTATCCCCTTTTAATTCAAAACAAATTATAATACCAATATTTGACAATTTTATATATTAAATTTATGAAATTATGTACTTATTTATAATTGGGACATAAAAATTTATTTTGGAGAAATGTTTAGTACTTTCCTACAAACATTCATATTTTGATGAATAGTGAAAATTATTAAATTTTAACTGAAAAAATATTTTTTAATTGAAATAATTTATAGGGTGAAAGTATGCATTTGAATGGTATTTAAGTATAATCAGATTATATTTTTTTTTTCATTTAACAAAATCTAGGTCAATATATATTATGTCGCATTTAAATTTCACATAATAACATGTCAATATTTTGAGAGTTTATATTTCTTAAAAAACTGCTTTTTGGTTTTGACAACGGAAATTAATTTTAAATAAATTAATGATACAAATATTTTTAAAATATATTAAAATAGAACTCATTTTTTAATTTATAATATCAAAATTAGCTTATAGTGAATTTTTTGAATTTTTCTAAAAACATTCAATTTTTTATGAATATTGAAAAACACTTCGTAATTTTTAAAAAACAGAATTTTTATTTAAATATTTAAATATTTAATTTATATAAGTCAATATAGATATATTATATATATATTAGCTCAATTTTATTCATTGGATTCATTTTTATAATAAAATTAGATGTATAAAATTTTATTCAACTTTTATCTGTCCCTTACCCACCATCTATGAGCATTGAAAAATTTGCATAAAACATAATTTTACCACTTTTTTGAGTTAAATTTCAAAAATATGAGAGACATGGTTGACATCAGTGAATAAAGTGTTGTTCAATAAGTTGAATATAACTTTTGGTGAATAGTAACTTTTGAATTTTCTTTACCATGGTTAAAATTATATAGTGTAATTAAGGGTTAGAATGATATTATAATTACCCTAACACATGTCCTATTTCTATTAGATAAATTTAATTCGACCTAAAAGACCATAGGAATATAGTATGTTCCTTTTGGTCCACATTTATTGGATTAGGAAATTTATTATTATTTTATTTAAAGACGAGTTAAAAGAGATAGATTCACTGTATTATAACTATACCATTTTTAATATGGGGTTATACACAATACATATTCAACTATAAATATTCATTATAAATATAAAATTATTTCCTACACAAGGGTTGTTTATTTATAATTTTATCATATTAAATAATTTAATTTATTTATGACACAATGATGATGCATTGATTACATTATAAATGAAATATTAAAATAATTGATATTATAAAAGACCAAGTAAATGTACCTTGAGACTTATGATGAATTCCAATAACTTTCAAGGTTAATATGACTAGTTAGGGTTTAATAAATAAATTTTTTTCTAAGATATAATGTTTTTATGTCTATCAAAAAAATCAAACACAATGTAGTATCCAAATTGACTTAATTGAGTTTTTAGAACAAATACTATATTATTAATTGATATAATGATCCCAAAAATATAGGTTTTGGCCAAAGAACTCAGATATTGATATATATATATCAATTATATACCCCTTTGGGTTCTATTGGTAGTTTATAGTATGTTTATTAACCATATAATCAAAAAAAACAAAGAGACATGGTAAATGTAAAACTATTTAACTAAGAGTGAAATCATAATGATAAGGCTAATATGGTAACCTAAACCTATATAAATCATATTTTATTATAGTTTTTCAACTGATACCTACCTTATCCACGAAATAAAACATTTTTTTGGTATTAGAAACTGATAATTATTTTATTATAAAATAATATTTCAATGTTTTCCTAATGTGACCCTCACCCCTCTAATAAAAGGGTACTTCCCTTCTCTTAATTTCACTCCTCCAAATCCATTTGGATCAGACAAAACCTGACCAAATATCCTCTCAACTACTATATATACATAATAGAGTGATTTCATTGATTAGAAATCCATCCAATGGAGCCCTTTTGATCAAATCAAAAGTAAGCACCTAAAGAAGATGTAATAATTTCACCACCCTCTTTCATGTTCTTTTCCTCTTCAATTTCCTATCATTTTATTGATTCTAAAAAAAATAAAGAATTTGAACCCTAAGTATACTGTGATGTAATTATAAATATGGTAAAACCGTATTAATTATTATATTAATCATATAAATGAGAAAGTCACCATACGTGCGTACGTACGGGTTACCGTCTCCACTTCGTGGTGTAGGTTGTTATTTAAAAACTACATTATTTGGATGTGTATAATAATGAGTATAACAAATTTAAATATAAAATATAAAATTTTAATGATTATTTATATATGATATACCATCTAATTATATATTATTTCACTATCAAAATAATGATATTGTCACTCATGTGTACGTATGGCTTACTGTATCCAAGATGCGATGAGATGTCATTCCCCATCATAACCATTCAAGAGTAATTTTCATTTGATGATTAAAAATAATGTATAATGGCTTAATATCATTCATTATATGAATCAAATACATCGTATCCATAACAAAAATGACTTATGTAACATAACATATAATGGAAAACAAATCATTTAACACACGAAACAGTGATCCTACTAAAATATTATTAACAATGAAATATTAGAAGATCATATATGATATAATATTTATGTATGGGGTTATATTATTGTTTAATTAAAATAATTTAACTATTATACAAGAGTTAAATGTTCCAATAACTAAGGAAAAGTACAATGTAAGGGGTTTTCATCTCACTTATGATTCCCCGTGAGATTCATGCTATATTTACACTATTTCCTTTTTGTGGTGTATGTAATGCCCATGATTGTATTATTTTTGTAATATAATTTAATTTATGTGTGTTTACATATTCATTGATTTATACTTCTTTCATGGGGTGTATGTTTCGTATGATACCAAATAAGTAAGGGAATTTCAAATTTCAATTTCCACTCATTAGGCTTAACACATACTTCATTGATTATTTTACACCAAGATTATTTGTGGAATCAATATTTATTATTTATGTTGTAATTTCCACTCCCATTTCTGTGGATGTACCTTTGATAAACATAATCAATCCATTGAAAAATTCACTTTCGATTGATATGAACCTTTTAAGCGTAATCTTAACTCAATTTCCATTCATTGAGTTAAACATCCAAGTCATTTGTTTTGTTTATACAAGTATACGTGTGAATGTAATATGATGGATTTAGACTAAATATCAAATTATATTGATCATATTTATATTATTTACACAAAATTATTTCATTGATTCATCCTTAATCTAATGATATGGTCTGTACAAGGTATTTCATCTCTATTCACATTCCTTTGAGACCACTTTGTCATTATGAACCAAATCACTTTTATATAGTGTATATACTATAATTTCACATATTATATCATTAGTATCTTTATTCTCCTGATTATATAATGTTTTGATTAATGTTATTACTCAATTACTTGTATTCAAGATTCTCTTATTTAGTTAGGAACTCTAAAACTATTGTATTGTTTTAAATGTTTTAAATATTTATTCTTCTAAATCTTTCTCATTAACATCCATTTGTAAAAATGGTTTTATGTATTTATTTTTATGGAGATAAATTTTTTGAAATTAAAATTTCTTTCTAAAATCATCAATGTGGTATGGGACTCTTTGATTAAAAAGTCTATTTGAAAAGACCTCTTTGATAAATAGTACGATATTTAAATGTTTTAATGAAAAATGGGATATTGATCTAAAATAGTTTTAATGACTATTTTGATCTATGTCAATATCCTTAACTAAATTTTTTTATTGATTGAGGTTGATTAATCATAATACAATCATCCATATTGTATTTAATGAGTTATGTTTGACTGTGGATGTGCTATTTTTATGCCATCCCTGGTTTGTGGTTAAAATATTCAAATTTTACAACATAGTTTTAATATGAATTTATAGATTATGTTTCACCTTTTCAAATGAGGAATGCATTGGACATAGTAATTTATTACTGGATCCTGATATAACACCTCGAGGCATCGGTAGGTCTCAAGAGAGAAACTAGTGACTTGGCCCAATCCCTTGATAAAATCAAAATTTTAGTCTTCGCATGAGGCCTTGACTATGTGTTTATGATGTCCATCCGTATGCATTCCGTCATTAATAAATTGTCTATTGATATTTCATGTGATTATTCGACTCATTGAATATCCATGTGAATAAGAAAGTGGCTTTATTTGTTTAATATTTTCAATATTATGATTATGTTTGTGTCTAAAAGTCTTGGGTTTTGGTCTTATACATTTCCCTAAATTTTTATGATTATTTTTGAACATTTCCACTATAATGTTATCCTTATTGAGCATATGAGCTCACCCCTTTATTATGATTTATTTTTCCCAGGATGCAAAGAATTATATTATGATTAACCTACAATAATAGGCTAAGGGATACAATATTTTTTTAAAGGAGACACAATGTTCTTTATTTATTTCATAGTGTAGTGTAAAACATATGATTGTATCTTGTACTTCCAAGGCTACTAAATATATCAGTCATCTAGGATTTTATACCCTATGATCATGCTAATGTTTTATAATAATGAACCAACTCTGTGTAACTGGGGTCATATAATTACAATTCTCCTAATAAAAATATATGAAAAGATTCTTAAATCAAATAACCTGAAACAAATACTCTGTGATACAACATTCCAAAATATTTTCTCAAATTACCACTATATCATGAGGAAGCATTTCACTGTATTTATTCTCATATTGAGATTAAAACATATGATATTATAATTTTTTTTAAGGTATTCCTCGACACAATCCAAAATTATCATATCATGATTTTTTTTTTATTGTTCATAATGAATTATATTAAAAGGGACATCATGAGACCTAAACACATGATGAAAACAGCAAGGTTGATGTCCCTTTGAAAATATAAAACTACCCATCATTGGGACTTCTCCCAATAGGGAAATTACCCTTGTTGTGAGTCTCCACCCACTACTTCTTTCAATAACTACATGTTGCCTAATTCATATTATCGTATGATATATAGGGAAACCTAAATCTCAATACTTGAGTACAATAGTATTAAAAAAACGCAAATAAATTCATTTCAAAAATTCATTTATGTGGAAGGATAAGTATTTCAAGAAAATTGTGTGGATTGATTCCTATGATCAAATGACATGCAGTGATTCTAATATCTATGATCATAGTTCTATATGAAATATTAAATGAGAATAAATCTCCCCTATGTGTCTGAGATAGACCAGTCTAGAGTGTTTTGATCAATAGTATACAAGTAGCATGATTCTTGTTCAAATTTGATATGTAATAACACACATTACCATTGTCATAGAATAGTACCAATTCAAAAAAATGTCATTTTATATTTTTATTATTCATATCAATGTTATAATATCAAAACATGATGACCAATATTAGTATGAATGTTTCCTTTTTACTTGGACATATTTCATCCACAAATTTACTCTTTGTCCTGGGAAAACCCATATATATGAAATATTTCAATGAAAATAAAAAAATGGATTGAATTTACATTATAAAACCATTATTTTACAATTCTTAATATGTCAAATGATGGATATGCATATATCACCCACAAATAGATCCCATTCCTTGATGAATATTATAGAATATTAGTGAATAAACTCATTCCATCCAAGATATTTTACATAGGCACTTGTGAGAAGGCTGTTGGAGGAGGACAGAGTGTGTGGGAAGTTCCTCTTTTCAAATCGATTCTTGCCAATATCCTTCCAAAAAACAATAATTTTTCAGCACGGAATCGTTCATGCTGGATTGGGAATGAGATTTAAAAACTACTCAAAATGAAATTGGAGATGAATAACTCACTTATTATGTCATGAAAATCCATACCATTTGAAAAGACCCCTACAAGATCTAAATTTTTTTCGAAATATGATAACAAAAATCCATACATTAAATTATTATCGGATAATCCATAAATATGGTTACTAATCCGTTTATAGTATCGGAAAGAAAAAATATTTGGATGTTTTCAACATTGGTATGTATTTCATAAAAAAAGTGTTAATCCTTGGTCATATGCTGATATGAAATATATGATCAATAATTGTAGGAATATTTCAAATTACAGGTTAATTACTATTGGAAAAGTCTATATCCTTGTAGTCCTTGATAGGAAATTTTATTTTGATTCCCAATGAAATAATAGAAAACTCAAACTCAGTAAAGGATTTTTCTATCTTTCTATATGGGATTGAAAATTTAGACCAATTAGTCGAAGGTGCTTATTTTCTCATGTCAAGACCAAGATTAATTGGATTCCTTGTTTCTATTTTAATCCCAAAAATCATAAATTATTTGGTATTTAGAATATTATCCACCTTGAATATCACCAAGAAAAATTTAATGGATTGATTGGGTTGTATGCAAGGGCGGTAACTGAGATCAATATGAAAACACCTCCACCAGAACGAATCATTAGTTCTAAATATTCACAATATCATGGTAAGATTTGAAATTAATAATTTACCTTAGTTTGGTAACGATTTAATAAATGTGGGTAATGAATTAAAAAAATTCCTTGTTTTTATGAATCTAGTCAATCCTGCTAAAAATACTAGGGGATATATGGTGGTCTCAAGAGTCAAGAAGCTTAATACAATGGAATATAGAAACAATGATATGAGAGAAGTAACTAAGGGATTCCATTGGGACAAGGATTTTCGTACAAGAACCAAATGGGGTTTATTGAATGAGGAGTAATAACATTAGTAGAATAGTTCAATTGATACTTATGAGACAATTAATATATGTATTTAGTTATATAAGTAATTAAATCTCATAATGCATTTTCATCTCATGTCACTTTCATATAACATTCGTTGTTCTTCCATTTATAATTTTTTGAGGAGTACCACGATGAACATATTTCAACTGATCGAAATTTTTATTTACACCATTATATTCCACTATATGATATTCTAGTGAGCCATAAATAGAATATGGACAAATGAAATGAGACAGGTGACTACATTGAAAAATGATTTGTTGACAATAGAGAAAATGTCACTATTTTAAGGGAATGAAAGAGGATGGCTCGGGGCATGTTTATGAACACTCGGATAAGGATCCAAAAGGGACACAACTGGTTTTCAATCTGATGAAAGAAAAAAACTCTATAAAATAAAAATTGGTTGATAAAATGATGAAAAATATGGACTAACCAAAAACCAAAATCAAAATGAAGATAATTATAAGTAACTGCTCGAGAATAGCCAACCCTGGAATGGAAGGTTTCATCCAGATCCATACAAGTTGGCATAAACCTGATATCATATGTATATACATCAAATGAAAAACTATTTTACTCATCTTTCCCTTTCTAATTTGAGTGGATAATCATTTATGTAAACAATAATAAATGCTTCCAACTGGGAAAAGCTGTGTATTTTTTCAAGCATCCACATAGAAAATATTTGTATAGTTCAAAAGGATGGAAAATTCATCACTGATATCTTGCATAAATCCAGATGAAAATTATTCTACTCAATTTTTTATGCCTATAATAGCTATATTTAGAAGAAAGATGAACTAAAAAAAGATCTATTCAGAATCATTAGAAATTACTCAGTGAGTATTGGAGACATCAACTATATCCATTATGCTAATGAGAAAATGAGACATGTGTAAATAACTACCTCTATCATAGAATTAATATAATGCCTTCATGAATCCTTCATTACAGAAATCAATCTAATTGGTGATAAAATTACCTGGTAGAAATGGTACATAATTATAATGACAAGAAGAAGAATGGATATGGACTTCATGAATGATTCCACTGAGGGAAATTAGAGATTGATTAGTTATGTCACCGTGTATAATCATAATTTTGAACACCACCCAATCAAAGTGTGTTTTTTGATCAAATGGGGATAATACCCATTCCGTTCATATTTAATAAGGAATGTACTGCTCTTCTAGTATGGAAAAGAATTTTCCAATATACTTGGGGATCAAAGGTATTTAATATTAATCCTCGAATATGTATCTATATACTCAAAATTATAATGATCAAAATGAAGGATTGGAAGAAATTAATGATAAACTACTTATATAAAATGATGTTTTCCTTTGAATTTTATATTCATTATTTACATGAATCCAGCACTATGAAAAATTTATTCGGTGACTACGATCATGAATATTTTTTGTGATCTATGTTACATAATCCCATCAATCATGGGGATAACATCAGAAAGACTATTTTTAAAAATCGGTGCCTTACTAGTGGAGATTGAATCACTTTGTTCTCAAATACCATTCAATGGGATATATTGGGCAATAGGAAAATATCTATTATTAGATATTTATATCATATCCATGATGAAAAGTAGGCACTTTCCAGTGACATTGTTACTTCTTATACGAATCTCTCCAACAGCGAACCAAATAATTCGAGACTCAAGGATAATTTCAATTCTAAACTAATCATTATATGTGGCCACTCATTTCTTACCAATATTCACTGGGATATTAAAATCAATGAAGATATCATTGGAATAAAAAATTAATGTTCACCTAGAGTAGATGTATTCCAAAATAACATTTTCCAATTTGGTTGGGATGTCAATCTGGAAAATTTGTGCACCATTTCCAAGATGTTTTCTAAGGGTGGATAATTCACATAAGGTTTTAATGACCAGTTTATTAACTTTATCACACAATTGGATAATTTCAATAACATCCCTCAATTATAAATTTTATCTATTATTAACACAATTCATAATGTCACTATAAACGTAATTGTAAATAGGAATGCTAGTTTCTCTTATAGAATCATATCCTAGAACAAATTTGGAATTTTCAATGGGGGAGACATCCAATATTTCATGCTCATTTCCTTGTAATGAATAAATATCTTTAAAATTTCCATATTGGGGGAGGGGGTTGTGGGGTAACATTTCTCCTAACATTGAAATAAAGAAATCCTTCGATACAGTCACATAGATTTTTATAGGTTATTTTCTTCATATAATTGGCTTCAATATTAAATTTATTTAGTGGATCAATGAAATTATTGGGTCTTCTCATTTATATATTATCATAAATGGTCTCCATAAGTTTAATAAAATTTCCTCATGGGAGTTGGTAAAGGATATAATCATTTATATATTACATTTTTTCCTCTATAGAACTACCTCAACAATATTTTAAATCATATGATTAACATGGATAAAATTACATCTATCATGGCAACAATAGGAACCTATACTCCTTCACACATGTTTTTTGGTGATGATACTATTAAATTTAGACAAGGAAATATAAATAACATCAAATACCTCAAGAGTTATTTTATTCAATATGAAAATTATTCATGATAGGAAATCAGAAAGAAATCCTCAATTTATTTCTGATAGAGAATTACAGCTTCAAGGAAGGCTTCCACATTTAATGATTTTGGAATAAGGTAATGTTATATTATTTTTAATTATTGTTTTGTGTCCTTGATTTGGAAAAAACCTAGGGCCTCTCAATTTATTGTTGATTTTAGTAAAATCCATTGATCTATTTCCTCTTGGAATGAAGATTCTCTCTCAATGGAAGGAAGAGTGTGTGTTGTTAAAAATGTGGTGATATCAATGTTTTTATATTATCTATTATTGTATTCTCGGCTTACCTTTGTTATTTTATTCATTAACTTGATGATGAAGTACTTTTATTGGTGTGGCATTATCATGGAATATAATTTAATTATATCTTCTTGGAAAAAATTCTTCATTAGACATATATTTGGTTGTTCTGGAGTAAAAAAATATTGAATATTTTAATTTGTATCATCTTTCTAAATTTATATGAATGTTATTAAATAATAACTCTAAATCCCTAGGCTTCCTTATATTCCAATTTCTGGAAAAGAATAATTTTGTATATTTTATATACATGATGTATTCCATTTTCTTATGTTTAATGAATATTTTTCTAATGATTCCCTTGAACTCTCGCTCGCTTATCATCATGAATTCTTATCTTTTACACTAACATGAAAAAATTATTAGAACATCATTTATTGAATGAATTAACTCCTCAGATCATGACATTGACAATATCATCTTTATCAAGGACCAAATGGTCATACTAAATCATATACCAGATAACATAGCTTTAGTATTCACCCAAATATGTTTTTCTCAATATGGTTTATATACTCATTTGAGAACTATCCAAAATGGAATAATTGACTCCATGAATAGTTATATTCATATACTATAGGGATGATTCAAATGGTATTGTAATTTTTTAATGAAATGGATCCTTCCATCCATATTTACACTTCACTATAGACTCTTTATCTACAAGGTACCTGGTGATGCCAAACTACAGTGTGTTCGATTTTCTATTTTCTATAAATGTATCTTTTTTCCATAAAAAAGGGAAGATCTTTATCACATTTTGATTTTCTATAAAAATTATTCCTCTATTTGAAAATTTCTATTTTATATATTTGAAGATTTAACCCTCGCATGAAGTCACATTCCTATATTTTTTATGTGTTGTTCGCATTATCCAAAAATCCATGAAACTAACACATCAATTCTAGATATAATGTGTATTTAATATTATTATTATAATTACAAGTCTGATTAAGGATATTCATGATTAGAATATATTTAATTATCAATACTCCATTACTAAAACTATTGAGGTAGTAAATGTTTCTAATATGCATTATATTGAACACTGTAACAATATAATGTGGGAACTCATCATTCTTAGGAGACTAAAACTTATTGTGAAAATTTCAAAACCACATGGAACACTTGAGGTCTTCTAGAAACCTCTATTCATTATATTAAAAAATTGAAAAAGTTATGGGTTTTCTAGGGGATTCTTGGGGCCAACATGATATAGAGACATTTTTTTAGATCATGATGGTGATTTAGTAGAAGCTTCTGATTGGTCCATGTGGCCATGTAGATAATCTTAAAGCATAAATTCTTATATTTATCAGAGATTTCTATGATTCATGAAAATATAATTGGAATAACATATGGTCAATGTGAGACTCTACTCTCATTTTTCAATATGTCTTGATGGTATTGGTTCACCTCTCATTAAATGTGATAGTGGGATGGGCTAATTTTTGGGATGCACTCCCTTCAATGAATTACATGGCCAGACACATATTTCATGGTGATGATTATATAGATAATGGTATTTAAATAAAATGGGTTAACAAAGAGGTATGTTGTTACTCTTACTCAACATCTATTGATTGGATATCCTCCAATCATCGGGAAAAATGAAAAATACCTCTTTCAGACTTTTGAATTTTTTTACTTTTATCTAAGATATTATGAGCTCCCTCTTCTAAAAATATCATTCAAATAGAGGCCTCTCACCAAATCGAAAATTATTCCTTAAGAGACACCACTTTTTTCATAATAATCACTATTTAATTTTTTATTCTAATATCATTTCAATTGACCTATGAACCCCTATAATCTTGGTTTTCATTATCCATTTTCAAAAATTATGAATATCACAATATATTGGCTCTATTTTACTTGAACCACTAATTTTTTAATTTAAATTGTTCCCCAAACATATGATCTAAAACTGCAATACATCTTTTCATCATAGTCATATATTGTTGAATAATATCTAAATTTCTTTATCAAATGATTTTACAATGAAGTATTACCCCATGAACTAAGAATAGGATTCCCTTTGAATTTATCTCAGCAAGCCTCATATCACAAACATGATATGACTTATTAATAGTGGTTCAACTAATTCTGAAATGTATAGTATTTGGCTACAAGCCTACTTTTTTACATTGTGTAACCTTGATACTTACCACATGAAAATAAACATCATTATTAACTCCCAATGGTTGTCATAGTAAGAACTATTGAACTACATGTGGAATAATTCATATTATTATATTATATTTAGTGATACCTAATTCCATATATATGATTCCATCCATGGAAAAAATACTCTTATATTTAATGGACTAGGACTACATTTGAATATTTTATAATATAACTATGTCTTTTTTGATTCCCTCATTAACAAGATATTTGGTGATACATGGATACAATATCTAATACCACCAATAACCATATTTATAAAATCCCCCACTCATTAATGTATGATCTAGATCTATTTTGGAGGATCCCACACGGGTTCTCATCTCGTGTATGAGCGTATATTCCAAAACAGTTCTCCATCTCCACACAAAAATAAATATCTATGGGTGTGATGTCATTTTAAATATGTGTGGATAAATTTTCTACTTGAAAAGATACAAAGTTATAATAAAATTATAATTCTCATGTCTAGATGTAAAAAATACAATGAATATTTTATAATTCAATATTATGGGTCAGAAGTGCATAAAAAAGTATGGATACAAATTCTTGGGTAATTTTGATATGAGATTATCCTTTCATATTCTATGACCATCATTATGTAAAACTGACTATGTGTTTATGGATGTTTACATCCTTAGTGTATTTCCCCAAACAATAAGACTTCATGGAGATTGTTCTGAAGAATCAAATTTTTATATGAATTGATACATCCCAATTAGAATACTCGAAGTCACCCAAAAATGGGCCTTAAAAAAAGAAATTCATTCTTAAGATATAATTCTATTAATCTATGTAATCCCAAATGTGATTTTTATAAAATTTCACTTATCAGGTTTAAAATCCACGTAAATACATCTTATAATTTATCCATATCATTCAAAAAGTTAAAAATCATTCTCTGAAAAATCTCCATCGAATGGTCAGATACTGACCATCCAATCAATACCAAATGAACAAAAAATAATATCCCCCAACATCATTGCATTATATTATTAAATTTAATGGTAAATCCATTATATTTGAAATTAATCAACATGGTTAATGTCTTTTTCATATGATTGTAAACTTCTCTATGCTTCAATGCTCAATTAAACAAGAAAAAATTGTTTATATGTGGTATCTCATTTATGGGAAGTGCCGATATAGACACTCTAATCATTTTATAAATGAAATCTCTTGGAAATTTATGCATCATGGTCTTATAAAATGTTGATTTTCAGAATTATTTTATCCATTGAAAATATTGTTTCAGTTCCCTAAGGATACCTCTGATAGAAAATTCATAATATGACTCGATCGGTTGTCCATAAATCCTCGACATAATGGATAGTCAACTTGAATAAAATTCATCAGCAGAATAGTACACTTCTATCTTCGTACACATAGAATACACAATAGAATAACCCAATGTTTAATTATTCAATATGTTTACTCCTCACATATTCAACTAATATTATTCATTATAGTTTTAAATTATGAAATTTTCCTACAACTCCCCCATTAATGAATGAAAAATATTTGTAACTTCATGGTTGTATGACTTATTGGGGACCTCCATATATAATTCATTGTCTATGTAGTTTGTCCTAATACATTGGTCATACTAGTCTATCTTTAAAGGATTTAAAAATACCCTGTAAAGACACAATATACACATCATGTTCAATACCAAAAATGATAACCTTGACTAAAAGATTATTTCTCTTTATTTAAACATATAATTTTCATGGGATAGAAATGAATATAGAAAAAGATACATAATAATATTCCAGTCAAAAATCCAAAAATTGAGAGTAATAAATAAATTCATGGAATCTAAGACAACACGATAATAGAAATTTGAAAAAATGAAGTAGTACCATTAATTAAAAAATGTTTTGAGTGTTTTCCACCTATCATTGGATACATCAAAAATTGAACTCATTGGGTAACTATGCTCGAGAAAAAATTAATGAATTACAGAGGTTGTATTCCAAATAACCCCAGTCCATTGTCAATATCAAAATATCTGTAGAAATAAAGAATAAATTCACAAATGGATGAGACCCTCATGTTCATAAATGATTAGAAACAAATTAGTGTAGAATCCACATAATTGTTTTTATCCCATAAATTATTAAATATTTGTAAAAAATAATCAAAATGTATATAGTGAAATTTAGTTCCCCTTATTTAGTAGACTGGATAAAATACGATGTATGTTGTCAAGGGTATTCTCAATATTAGTTCCATACCCTGCATTAAATACAACTTGTAAATTAATTTTCCTAATGAAGCCCCTTACTTATTGGAGGTTCTGTTTAATTGATTTCAATCATGTATTTGTACATGAATGTTTCATAGTAAACCCAATAATGCGATCCTCTGATTCTCAATGCTATGTAGTTTTCAAAACCATATGATCATATAATCAACCCTCTTCACCAAATAAGTGATAATGATTGGTTGTTGTGTCCTTTATATAATCCAAATAATGAATGGAAGTGTTAAATTGGATAAGATATAATTGAAAAGAATCCAATTATTCTAATTTAATGAGAACACAATAGAAGAAGTAATGTATGTGATGGAATTATAAACTGTGAATTCATAATCCAAAGACAAGTTGTAGAATGATTTACACCTTAGTATAAATAATCGTAAATGGATTCACCAAGAAGAAGGTTGAAATTTTGTAATATTCTAATTAACGTACTGCCTGGTTTTCATTATAATAATTGGGATACTTCAATGTTCATAAAAAGTGAATGTTATATAATTTTGGATTAAATTTTTTATTTCGGAAAGTCTTTTGCTTAAACGTGACACCATTGTTTAAAATCCATTCATCCCTAACTGTAATGAAATCTTGAAAACTATGATGAGGTGAATGTAATTAATTGGAAAAGATTCTAAATTTTTTCTACTAGGAAGAAAATTATTTGGGATTCTAGAAGTACTGGATAAAAATGTCAGATCGGAAGCACATTAAAAAAGCAGGGAGATAGTGATTGATGCTCCCATGAAACATTTTTAATGTCATGTTGAGAGTACCTTTATCATATAAAACAATATGTAAAATTTTTTTCGAAAAGAACTAGGACTATGTAGTGGTTTTTAACCCATCATATCGGTGTTCCCAACACATTGTAGACATTATAATCTGTACATATCATGGTATAACCCAATGACAATATGTTATGACTTATTATAGTGGGTGGATAAATATACATGTAGGAATCTTCATTCATCATGATTCTCCATAGTTGACGAAGTGTGGATGGGTGTGATTCTTATATGATCTTAGAAGATGGTAATGATGTATTTTATTTCTAATATGCACATTTCTATTAAATTCAATAAGGAAGATAAGGATTTAAAATTCAGACCCTATCCATATGTGTAACCAAAATTAAGTCTCGTGACTATAAAATATATGATATCTATTTTAGTGAACCTCGAACAATAATAAGTACTTCTACATGGGTTGTCGGTTAAGGAGAGAAAAAAAGGGGCAAATCATTTAAAAATTCCATAACACCATCCATACATATGGATTATAGGGTAATGAATAAAAATTGGCAAGTGTGTGAAGAATGGTTTAATAAGGGATCAGTGTGTTGTACTAATTTTGTAGCATTTAATGTGTTCTTTAACCCATTCATATAATAAGTGAAATTTTCCACAATAGAGACATGGGGAATTTTACCACTATATCATACCCATTTATATATATATATATATATATGAGAATGGGTGGGTATAATAGGGTTCATTTATTTTACATCCACCGATATGTTTTCTATCATAATAGTAGAGACTGAGACACCTCTTTAAACAGTTTGATATAGTAATGGCCTTCTTCTCTGAAAAAAAGATGAAAAATACTACAGGTTTAATGTATAGATATATTTTCTAGATGGATCTTATATCCCCACATAGTATGTTACACATACTCATGTGTGGACCTATACAACAAGAAAAACAAGGGGTTATTGATTTCAATGAATCCAATTATATTTATCCTTTAACCTTGAATATCCATCTTGTATAAATTACTTTTTCCAAATATTTAATGGAATATGGGAATATGTTTGTAATTGATCACCTATACATTTCTCTTAAATAATATATAGGTCATTCTCCCATGTATATTCATTCATGGTGATTCTTCATGTGTTGGATTCATGAAACAATTCATCATACATGTTACTAACAATGGTGATTCCCCCTAAATTGTAGATATACCATTAGATTACTCCAACTTCACCTTATGATAAGTGGAATGTGATCCTCCCCAACCAATAATGACTTATCAATTGAGGAAATATCTAAGTTGGTGAATAGAAAACAAATTGGGAAGCCAAAAATTCTGAGGGTTAGTCAAATACCTAACTTATTTTGCTAAATTCAATTAATGTTTTGTGCCCTTGGAATTACCAAGTCCATTCATTAGATAGACTTCCTACAGGTTGCAAATCCCACATTGAGTGTCGTCATCCTTTAGGATTTCTTCAGGAGAGGTTCAAAATTAGTTGATAATCATTAATGTATGATTAAGTGGTTATTTCAATGATATGTTGGTTTCTTTGAGTTTGTAGATTGAAATTTATAATATAAACATTCACTTGTCCAGGATAGAAAATGATCTCGCCCCATTAGATATGTTCACATTACCAATAACATGATACACCTATAACCAATCTAGTTGATGATTCTAGTTAGCTGTTGAAATGGGATAAATTAAATGAGTTATTGCGATGTGAATCATTACTTTGTTGGAATTGGGTAATTTAAATTCAATAGTGAAATTATATTGTTCAAAATACCATAATAAGGGAATACGATATGTCCAATATATTCTTCATCATTCCCAGTAATGGATTTTATTTTCATAATATTAGTAATGGAAGTAGATGAAATTTTTTTTATAAGGAACCATTTTATACTTTTGTATAGATCATAGAACAGATGTTATAATCATTAAAAAAACTCTATGTTAAATAAAAACTATGTATAAATCTAAACCACTGCAAAGCATCAACTTATGTAGAGTCTAGTCAGTGAGGAAGTAGTCCAAGAGACCCTAATTATTCATACCATCAGCTACTAAACGATCATCCCACAAGTTGTGTAGTCTATGAAGAACAAATTATGGGAATCAACTTGTATCTTTATATATGTACCATCCATGTTAGGTGATATTGATTTTGGGGAATAGTAATCCAAAATGTGAATTATACGTTGGGAGAGACATGTAGTGGAAGTTCATAGAAAGCCTAGATAATTTAATGGACTCAATAAAGGAAAAATTATACATGGAACCCAATATATAAGAATGGGTAATATTGTGGTTTCACTATTATAACAAAAACAATCGTAAAAATTTCAAATTCATTCCTCAGAATTGAATCTTCTTTGTCTCAATCATAGCCCCTCTGATTTGGCCATGTGTGGGGTCTTAAAAACACTACATGAAAATAGAAATGAATTACATGAATTTGGTAAAGGGATAAAAACTTATAATATTATTTAGAAAAATGTTATTGTAGATAATCCATGATGGATTCATTGAGTCCACATATCATGTTATGATACATGTATAACAAGCCTACATGGAATCCCACCGGTGTATAAGAATTCTATAAATGAAATTCATTGCATGAAATGATAGAATTCAATGAAATATATGTAGAATAATCCTTAATTCTCTATGATTGAAATTTATTTTCGTACACAAAATACAACCTTCAACTAGAAATGGTAATTTGATTATGTTAGAAGATGGTGTTTTCTACCCCCACAAACTAAATATTTCACAGGCATGTCCATCCTTCCAATGAAGCCAAAAACCAATTCCTTATGACCCACTATGAATGAATTGTTATCCTACAGATTAGTTTCACTAATCCATTATATAATAATTATAGGGGATGGAGGAAAAGAAAAAAAGTAGACATGAATGGATGAAAATTGATTGAATGAATTGTGACCCACTGATTCCTAGAAGCTAACCAAACTTTATAACATTATGAAAGAAAACAATTTCACTGGACCATGCCCAAAACAAAAGACAATTGAGGATTCCATTTCCACAGTGTAAATGTGGGATGGTATTTTACTGTACACAACCCCATGATGAAAAATGTTACACATAGATATATCTATCTTGCATAGTAAAATTATACCTGGGATGAAACTGATATAATTTAGAAAACTATTATTTTGGTGGAATGAAGTCCCCACGAGCAATGTGTTACGTTGGGAAATCCAGGTCCATATAATAAAATTCTACCTGGATTCCACCATTAAATATGTCGAATATTTGTACATAGATAAAACCTTATCAATCTTAATAGCATACTATGTGGAATTGGGGATCCTCAGGAGTTATACTATTTAGCTCCAATTTATTCTCTCCATTGTACCATCTAGACTAAATATTCTCCCATACTGAGCCATTACAAAATTATCAGTATAATGCCTCTCACAATGTTACCTGTTATGTGTGATTAAATCAATGGACACAATAGAGTGTTATATCTAGTCTGCATATCCATTTTGTGTGGATATTTATTTGTAACCACCATGGGAATGGTGTTCCTAGGAATGTTTGAAAGTCCAAATCCCCATCGTAAAGTATGTGATGAAAATAATGTAATCAGACAGATCTGACAATTCATGAAGTAATGGATATAATAATGTGTTGATTTTACATTTATTTTTATGTAAATATAATTATCTATCCCCTACAAACCAGTAACGTATTACATTTTTTTAAGAACCTACCATTTCGGGTGAGTGAAGGATCAATTTCTCGTCTCTACCTACCTGGGGTTCATTGTTGGGAGGATATGTGAATATCATACCTTAACTCATTTCCTCTATCTTTAGTAATAGGCCTTGTGTTCTAGAAGACTATATTTTTTTGGATTATAGTTTACCACTCTCTCCAGTTTATTGCATTGAGCTTGAATCTCATGGGCATATTGATGAGTGTAGATCATAGAATAAGCATGATAACAAACTATATGAATTTTTCATAGGTGTGAACTCCACCTATTTGAAATTACATGGGATTCAAATCATGTTTATTTTAAATACATAGGAATCCTCCCATAGGTCAACCTCCAACACCCAAATTCAACCTACTAATCTCTAGGTAATATTCCCTGTAGGGCCACATCCATCTAAAAGGGACATATTCCTTATCATAATCATTCATCATCTTTATTTTTAGTCAATATTAATAATAGGATAATACAACACCTTAGGAACCATGCCCCATCTATGTAATTTTGTCTACTTTTTTGTAATACCAATTCACTGCTTTTACTTGGCATCATTCGTTAAAGAGTCCACATGACATTAAACAAATATTTTTCTATATCACATGACCCTAAATTCCATAACATGCCTAGTTATGTGGAACAGAACTACAAGGGTTTTTATTCCATTTATGTGGATATATAGGAAGAAAATTTCATTTTTTCGATATGGACATCTAATCAACTCAAGTCTCCCTGGATGTCGATATGTTCCAAATCACCATACTATGTGTCTCAAAAGCAATATCATAATCTTAAATGACTAAAAATAATCTCCATTTCATCAATAATGTTATTCCATTGATGTATAACCATAGATATATAAAAATATCAATGGAAGAAGATCTTCAAGATCATTAAATGTATTCTTTAGTTCGTGCATGCCAATAATTGATTATCACCCATTGAGACACCCATGTTATACTTCGGAATGAACAAAGGATTCATGAAAATGACTTAATTATATAATATATTCTTGAAGAATTAAATAATTCCCAATAAATGTGTATTTTGAGCCATACCTCCCACCCCCTCAACAAGTGCGAGGTGTTGACTATCACTGGGCATGATCCAAAACAATCTTCGTCCTATAGAATGCAGGTCAATGAGTTATCATGAATGAAAGATCCATTTGGTGTTAACAAATGCATGAACACAACCCTATAGAGACCATCTAGAGATGGTAAACCTGACATAATTGATTTAGTAACATTTAAAGACCCAAAATCAAACCATCAAGTATATTCCAAATGCAACAAATCTCCATTATATAAAAAATGTTGAACCCGATGTGAATCCTATCAACTACTACATCTTATTCATAATATATAAAGTGTAGAACACCAAGTTCCCATCGAACGAGTTTGTTGATAAAACCTTTATGGTTTCCAAAAAAATCCATTATCAACCATTAGAAAACGTTTTATATACAACAAATATTTATATATGATTAATATGAAAATTATATCATTAAAGGATAATTTTTGTCGTCATTTTATACCATTGATTCATGATACGTCAGATGTACTATAACAACTTATAAAGCATTTTTTCCAGAAAATATATATATATAAATAATTATTATTCTATTTCTTAATATCACTAATTAAAATTTTAAAATTTGAAACATGTTTATGATTTAGAAAATTATTAATAACATGTTTATTTTTCCATTTGTTCTATACATGATTCAATATTAATGTTTTAGTCCTTTACTTATTAAAATGTGTTTAACAACTATATAAATTTTCATGGATATTTTAAATTTTTTTATATTGTTCTAGAGTTAACTTGTTTATTTATAAATTGTTCATCGATTGGTTATAATTTTTATTCAAAATGTAGTTTTTAATTGTAATACTAAATAAACATGAATACATTATTTTTTGATAAATATAATTATATATTGAACAAATTTATAATATGAAATAATCAATAATTATTCATTATCACAACCTACTACTTAAATATTGACCATGTTAATCAATTATGGGGAAAATGTCATCGAAATGTTCATTTAGGTAAAAAAGAGACCTAAATACTAAAATATTTTACAAACTGAACGAATACTAATATTTATTTTAAATCAGGAAATGTTTTTTTAGAATATTTAAATCAAATTCCATTTTATGTTATTATATTTTACAAAAAATTTCTTTATTGGAGGATGATAATGGTGAAAATAATAACCCTGAGCAAATGATAACATTGATTTCAATGTTTTGATTAATTTTTTAAACCACAGTATTGAAATGGAGGAATAAAAGCACATTATTGTATCCAGAATATACCAATAATGGTATATTAATATTTTGTTAGAAAAATAATTATTTATGAAAAATTAAATAAAAATAAATTACTAGTTTTTTGGGAATGTTATGAACCCTTACATATATATATATATATATATATTCCATAGTGTAATTTCAAATTTTACTCAGTCCACATTGTGTAACAACAATAATATTGCAATAAAAGTGTCTTCAAAAATAAAAAATGGATGATTATTGATAATGTTTCCCCCTATATCCATAGCTATAGATCATTTCTTATGATATTTTATGAATTTTAATATTAATTTATTATATTTACATCATATTTCTCATTTACATTCCAACTAACAATTAACTTGGTGACATGATTTTTTTTAATGAATTGATTTTTAATTACAAAACTAATTATTTGGAACCGGATCAAAATTTTAAAATAATTAATTTTATTTTTTTATGATAATTATATTTAATTTTAATGTCATTATACACATTGAATTAATATGAATGTTAACCAAATAAATTCATAATAAAAATTAGGGTTTATAATTAGAAAATATCAAGGATTAATGTTTATTTTAATTTTATTTTAATTTTTTATAGATATAGATATTACATGTCATTAAATTAATTTTTCATTTAGGATGAATCTATTTTAATAAATATTTGTAAAATGGAAAAAAATATATGATATATATCAAATTGAAACATTAAATGTTTTGTTTTTTTAAATATTTAGAAATATTAATTTCACAATTCAACAACTGTTATCTTTTAAATTTTCATTAAATAATAATTTAATTTTAAATTCTTATTGAATTTTAATTATTAATAATATATAATAATTTTTATATAATGTAGAATTGTAAAAAACAACATATTAATGGTATTTATATTACTCTAATATTAGTTAATAATGTTTTAAAATCAATTACAATAGATATTATGGCATGTTTAACCAAATGGTTTTCTGAGACAAGTGAATTTATCTCAATTTTCCTTCAATGAGTCTTCTTTTAATGTTATAAACCAAATTTATTTAATATAACAATAACAATGCCCATTTATCATTTAATTTAATGATTAAATAATTATTTACTGTATTATAATTTTCTAGTTATATTATTTCAATCAATGTTATTTTGATATAATATCTTCCATGTTGATATAAATTTTATATCTAAATTTTGATTCATTGTATTATACAACTTTTTCTTTATACAAAACATTATAAAATTATATAATCTTTATTAACTTTTACTAAAACTATAATCATTTCATGTTTTTTTGAAATTTTATACTCATATTTAATTAGTTGGTTAATTGTCACTTTACCATTATGACGACTATAATGGTTTTTTAATGATCTTATTTTAATTGGGATTACTTTTCCTTGAATTAAAATTTTGGGAAATTATATTATCATTGGAATGTACACCTAATTAATTTCCTTATCCTTTTTTTAAAATTTATATTTACATATAAGAGTTCATTTTTTTACAATATGTGGTTTATAAAATTATTTATCAAATATTTTTAATAACATTTAATTTCCTTCTCTCTTATGTAGAAAATAATTTATCTTCCATATCCATGGTATTAAAAAAAATTAAATTTTTTACATATTTATATGATTATTTAAAGTCATTTCTACCCATAGTTCATATTTTTTTATAATTTTTTTGAGCGGAATAATTATGTTGATTGCGAAAAAGATTGTTTAGTTTTAAAAATTATTAAATGAATCTTTGTTCTAATATTTATTAAATGAAATAAATTTATATAAATACTGAAAAATAAATTATACAATTCCTTACTAATTAGTTTAAATCATTAATTTCAAACAACAACAATTTGTGAAAATGATTGTTAAGTTTTACATATGAATGTTTGTAATTTAATTAATTTCTATTCATAATCATAAAAAACACACACCCTTTAGTATATATATGATACACTTGGTAAAAAAAATTAAATTTTTTTACCATTTACGTAGATTATTTATCTAAAATTATACCAAATAAAGTATGTATATTCTCTTTCTTGATTAGTTTTTATAATCATTAACATTCCCATAATAATTATCATTCATGTTTTCAGTGGAAAATAAATTTTACATAAATATAAATATAATTTATCATCTATTAACATATTACATAATTCACATGTCATTTATAAAAACAACATATGTATTTGAATGATTTATCATTGACTATGGAAATTATTGTTAACATGTGTTTCTTAGTCAACAATGAAAATGGTTTATAAGGAAAAACTTTTTAATAAATATATTCAATTATTCAATATAAAAGGAATGATTTAGACATGATGATACAAGTGGGGCCTAGTTATAGATAACCCATTGTTGAATCAATATTCTAATAGCCGAATACTGTAACACCCTATAATTATTTGGAATATATTTGGTGAATTAATTTAATTATTTTGATATTTTTTATTTTACAAATAGTAAAAATTGTAATTATATTTATATTAATGACCATAAATTATCATTAGTTATAAAAAAAACAATATAATCATAAACTATGTTAAATATAGTGGTTACTGTTCTTTATAAAGAATATTGAGGTAAGATTACGTTTTATGAAATACTAACTATCCTCGATAGCATTCGTAACAGGCAAAAAAAGGTATTACTGAACAAAAATATATTATTTAAAAATAAAAATAATATTTAACACTGTTTTTATATTATATTTACTTAAAATTACTAACTATATTATGTAAACATATGTTTTCCAGAAAAAAATTGAATTATTTCATTACAAATGATATATAAATGAACATAATAACCATTTTAATATAAAATGTGTATTTGTATAGAAAACAACTATTATTATCTAAAATTTATAATAACCACGATAAATTAAATCAATTTATATTATTAAGTAATTTCAAATTAATATATATGTTTTATATACAATGATATATTTTTAATATTCATCGAATATATATATTTAGAATAAGTTTACAATAAACCAAATTTAACACAAAATAATTTATATTATTAATAAGGTAATTTCATCACCTTCCAATGTGGACCCTATTTTAAATATATATTTTGAGACATTAATTAATAATATATGTAAAAATAAAATACATATTCTAAATATAATAATAAAAATTATGTTAGGGTGATTTTTTTTCCTGTGATGTTTACAATTTTGATGAAGAGTTAAAATATAGTATTTTTATTCAAAACATATTTTTCATAAAATATATTAATAATGGTACATTACATATAACATTATTTAGAATTCTAATTATATAATATTTTTACTATATTAATCCAATGGAAATAATTAGAACTAATTTTCAGTCGAAATTGGAATTAAAATTATGAAAAACATTTCATCATTTTTACATTAAATACCCATGTTGTCAATCTGACCAAAATATTAAATTAAAATTAATTATTACCACATATATGACTATAATTATTAATAATTGATTCCATATTTAAAATAATCATAATTTATAATGAATGTTAATTAAAAATAGTTTTTTGTCCAAAAATATTCGTGAATCTAATTAAAAATAATTGCAACAATTTTTGTTTATTTAAACATAATAATAGAGTAAACCATTACTGTAATTCCCAAATTGATAGATAAAATTATCAAAATTACATTTTATAGACCTATTTATAACCTATCATACATTTATTCAACTTTGGATATTTTTTGGATCCACATTCAAAAAAATGGTAGGGTTTTCTTTTTCTAAAATATTACAAGAGAGTCACTCCTCAATAATAAATGGTCCTAGTTACACCCACTTCTTCAAACCATTAATACCTATTAATATTGGAAAAACTATCACCAAATATCTCCCTAAAATCTCTACACCATCCATGAATACTCCCTCTTTTTATAAATCCTTCAAATGAATCCCTTTGTGGACAACCAAAAGGAGTTCCCGAGATAATATTTAAGACCCCCCTCAAACTCATATCTATCATTTTCTTTATTTATTACATAATATATTCTAAACCAATGACTATAAAAAAAATTTCCCCTATATAATATTTTTTTTTTCTATTTCTTTACCTACACATACACACATTTTCATCTAATCGGTATAGTTTATATAGTTTACGTGTAAGGAAAATAACCACCTCATAAACAAATGACGGTTCATTTTTTAATTAACGCCTCTCTTGGAGGAAAATATAATGGAAACTCTATTTAAATATGTTATATATTATATTAATTATCTCTTTACTCTTAATTTAATATTTATAACCCATATATGTATACATTCCATTTTCTGTTAATAAGATAATTTTATTTGAGGAAGTGTCGACTATCATTCCCTCAAAGCAATGTCATTCATTAATACACTAAATAAAATTTATTAAAGATAGGTTTAATGAATATATATGATATATATAATATACTCAAGAACCTTTAATAATGATATATACATACATATATATATATACATACATACATACATACATACATACATATGTACATATATATATATATCTGTTATACAAATTCATTCAATACAACAATTAAACAAAAATAGCATTCTTGTGTTCATAAGGCCAACTGTCTCTAGGAAAGGTGTACATTATTTCATAAGAAATTATTATATTGATAATTATAATTAAAATATAATTAATATATATTATATTTTAATATTTTATTAAATTATATAAATAATTATATAAGTATAACTACCAAAGTTATATTAAATTAGGACACACGATAAAAACAAAGAGGATATTACCTGAAGTGAATCATTTACATAGTATTGTTTACAAACATGTAATGTAAGGTCAAAAAAACTATATTTAGTTTTATATTTATGAATAGTGGTTTGTAAATTAATTATAATGATGATAAATTTATTAAACTATAAGACTTTATGTGTACTATGTGAGCCAAAACACAGGTTAAGGTAATATCATCTCAATCTTTATTTCAGTGAGATACATGCTTTATGCACCACTCACTTATTTTTTGTGGAATATATAATTCACATAAATTTATTAAATGTATATTATAATTAAATCTATTGGTATTTAAATAATTATTTAAAGTCATTATATCATGGGTTTTATGTTTCAAAAGTCACAAAATCGATAAATTAATTATGTCTCAATATTCATTCATTTGAGACACTAGCAATGTCATACACATAAATGATTATATTATGTGTATAAAAATACTTTTAAATTTTATATCATCAATTTATTTCCATTCATGATACATTAATATTCATGTAATTTCATTTTTTTACATTGGCATTATGGTTTAATGTTACCATGTTATAATAGTTTATTTAAATAATCTCATCTCATTTAAAGATTGTTTATTATAATAATTTAATTGTTTAATTATTATAATATATATCTCAAGATCACTCATGAAATTTACTATCCTCTATTTATTCATTTGGTAATCATGTACTAGTACCATTTTATTACAAATTAGTATATAATATATTTAATGAAGTATTTTTAATTATTTCTGATATTACCTCTCTCTTTGTTCGTAAATATTATATCATTCAAAATAATGTTTTCTAAAACATTTCAAAAAAAATTCTATTATTATCCTAATATCATTAGGATAATAGTTTACCCATTTTTTAAATTTTTAATCAAAAAGGAATTTTAATATGGAATCATTTAATACTTTTTTAGTCAAGAACCTTTCAAAACATTATACAATGTTAAAGGAAGGTTCAACATATTCATGTTTATCTACAATCATGACGGACATTATACATAATCATCCCTAACAATATTAAAATTCTGTATTCATTTAAAAAAATTATAAAAAATATATAGAAAGTAATTGTTTAAATGTTTTTAAAGGAAATGCATTTTCAAAATATTTTGACGAATATTTTATAAGTTTCAATTAATTTCATTGTAAGAATGTTTTGATGATTTTTTTAATTTTTTTTAAACAAAAATGTTTTCATAACTCTTTATGTTTTTAAATATCCTTTTTAATATATGAAATAAAATTTTCTTTGAGAAATGTTTTAATGATATTTTGAATTTAGTGTCCTTCATTGATTACATATGTTTATTTTATTCATGTTTTTCATAGAAATTATCTGAATGATTCAATCATGTTCATCTTCTGAATGGTTCATACATGAAGTAAAAGTCTTTATGAAACATATTCCTATTTAATTAATTATATGTTTTTGAAATCCATATTTTCATTCACGAGTTACGATTTTGAATAAATGGTTATGAATATTGTATCATTTTCAATAGGATATGACATGATTACATATTTATGATTCCCATTTCATTTAGTGGGTTCTTATATGAGTGTTCATTATTTTGTGGCACATTTTTAGTGATTTTTTTATGAGATGGGTGGGACAAATATCTCCCTCTGATTTATTGGCTAATGATTCATATCCCACGAGATATACTAAAATGTTCAAGGTACTTATTCATGACACTACGTTGGCCATGGTAACTGCCCATTACAACATGATGGTATGAGGAGTGAATTCATCTAACTAATATGGTCATGGGAGTTAAAAATGAATACCAAGATGGAATGGGGGTGAAACCATACTACCAATATTTTCTTGGTAGTGATGCATTGGCTACTGTGTAAATTATATTATATGATTATATATTTTCAGGAATTCAATGTTTTATTCAAATGTTATGCTTTCATGGTTTATTTTCTTTATTTCAATATTGTTTATTACTTATGAACAATCAAACTTAATTCCATTATTCTTATTTATGATTGTTGATATGCATGTTATGATCTTCAAATATTTCAATCATGTTCTAATAATCTGATGATCAAGTTTATTCATATATGTATCCCTTGTTTACCCATACTAGCCATCTAATATCACATCTTTTTATGTTTCTTCCCCTCATGTTATAAAAATTCATAGTATGTTTGATGTTTCCAATAGGGTTCTTAATCACGATTATCCTAGTTATAGATGATGTACCTCACTTATGTCCCAATGTTTATGATTCCATGTTTCTGAAGGAAATAGACTAACACAGACGTTGGGCATCTGTTTTTTTCATGTTTTATGAATTCCCTAAAAGTTATGTTATTTTTACATATGTCAAAAATGTGTCATTATAGTTGTTATCAGTGAATTGTTTTAGCTAACCATTATAATCTTGGATGAGAAAACCATAGTGAGAACATTAAGGACATATGTAATATTATGTAAATGAATATGGAAAACATTATAAAATGTCCTAGAAATTTTTTAAATTATATTTTGGGTGATTTCATAGAAATAAATACCCATATTAATACTAAAAATGATTGTGTCCCAAGTGAATATATAAAGAGTGTTATCAACTCTAACATGGTGTCCTGATCATGACTTAGGGTAATCTGGTACACGATAATAGGCATTGATTCAAACCTGTATCGGAACACATAAGGTAGATTAATTAAAAATTCACAAACTTTTAACAAAATATTATGAAGTATTTTAATATAATTTGACTGTGAATAACCTAGGATAAACATAAGGTGTCATAAAATAATAGATATGTGTCATAATTTGGACATCCAATAAGTAATTTTTCATAATTTTGATGTTTTTTTTCTATTATATGTGTTTTAACCCCATTCGTTCTGGTTTTAGTCAATGTATGGAATTATATATTTACTGGAATAACGTTTAATGTGATATAAAATTAGCCGATTATATGTAAAATGGAATTACCAAGAGAGTGTTGGATGGTGTGATCATGACTGATTAGTTTTCATGGAACAAGATCAATAATGTTTACTTTAAAAAACACATATGCTCAAAAAAGAAGAGAAGGAAGGAGTTCGATGAGAGTTTATGTAATAGAGATAAAAGAGTAAAAATAAATGGATTACTTTGTGTTATAAGCATGGAATGAATCCTCTGATTGAATGTATTATAGGGATAAGAAGATAATAGAATTGTGTAAAATAATGACAGAAAACAAGTACCTTGATTATAAAAATGAAGGGTTCGACTAACCAAATGGGTCGGAATAATGAATTCCCATTGATATTAACAATACTTAAATTCATTTAGTGTGGAATCCATATTCATTATGTAAATTTGTGTCCTTTATAAAATTATTCTGATGATAATCATCATGTTTGTATGATTATTGGTAATAATGACAATGATAACAAGACTGTAGAGTAAATGTGAATGGGAATATATATATTAATTTATATGATGTGATAACCTTGTTATGAATTATAAATAAAATTGAATACTCTATTTTTCTATGTATTTGGATTTAATAATTTATTAGTATTAAAAAAGATATATGAAAGGATTTAATACATTCTGTTTTATCTAATGATTTAAATGATTATGTTGAATGCTTCTGATGGACTGGAAAATAATTGGATTACGGGAAGGTTCCACTTAATTAATATCTGACATTGATTTAATTTTTTTTGGATACTGATATGTCAGATATGAACAATTAAATTGGTTGTAATAGATTTACATAGAACAGCTTATTGAAAATGTGTTCTATGTATTCAATGATGATGTTAAAAAAATCTAGGATTTAATGTATATATCTATTAATCATTGGAATAAGTATGACTGAATGTTTTTAAAATGGATATAAGGTAATTATGAAAGTATATGATGAGGGTATTCACATGTTTGGAATGTGAAAACCTAGGGGGGAATTATGATATAAGGGGATCCATGATAAGCTAATTTTATTAGTTTCTTTATAAATATTAAAAATTTCCATCCTATTGGAGGGTTATAATGTTAATATTTTGTTGAATGATTATGCTAACATAAGAATAAATTAAAAAATTATAAAATTGTCATATCTCAATATGTGGATTTATGTATATTGGATAGACTATTAAAACTACCTTGTGTTGATGAGAAATCATGGTATATAATACCATGGGCCTCATGGTATGTTACTACATCAGGAATGAAAATGTTAACTTTATTTTTAGAGAATGTAAATTAGTGGATAAACCAACAAGAAACATTGATGTTGTCCAAAAATATTGCCAGAATATTATTTAAATAAAACTATTCACCATTGGTAGAAATATTTAAAAACATGAAATAGTATACAATACCTTTCATTCTAATAGATCAAATGGTCCCTTAATTCATCACATATTTATGGAATTTTGATTATTAACCGTCTCTAGAACTAGTTCCCCATCACTCTCTATCAGAACTTGATGGTTATATTTCACATCAATTTCTATGTTTTTTTATCCCACTTATGAACTCATATCTAGAACCCTAGGTATATGTCACTTTGGTGAACTGTCTTGTCTCCAATGTATATTTTTATAATTTAATTTTTAATTTTCATATTTAAGATGTGGGTTTTAGTGAAAGAAAATCTCTTGTATTAACCCTTCGACAACCAAGAAGAATCTTGTTGGAGAAATACATTTTAAGTGTGTCATCTATGGTATTTATGGATGTGTTTATTTTCCTATTTATTAATATTTATGAATTAGTTTGTAAATATCTCTATATAGGGGTTCTATGTTTGAGAGATTACTCGACCCACAATAATGGTTTTCCCAAAAATCTTATGTTTCACACAATATTAAAATATACTGATAAACAAAAAAATCATTAATATTATTACATTAAATGGTACTCATCACAAAACCATTTTACTATAAGGAATGATAATAACTTTGTATATTATTTCTACACATTTCCATTAATTTTTTTTACTTTATTCTATAAATCATAGAGGTAGAAAATGAAAATTAATCAATTTTTAAGCGTAAAATACCCTTATTTTTTTAAAAGGCTATTTTACCACAATTTAATAGAGAACACTTTTTTAAATCAAGTTTTTTTTCCAATTTTGTATGTTTTAAATGAAAAAATATACTTCTTAATTAGAATACAAATATCAAAATTTACTTTGGATGAGTTTTAAGCATTTTTAAGACAAAATTCATTTTTTAATGTATTGTAAAAAAAATAATCAATCTAAATTCAAAACTAACTTTTGTCTTAGTAATTTATATAGAAATCTTGTCCTATTAATTGGTTTTAATGTATACATAAATATTTTTTTATTCGTATAATTAAATTTTGGTCATTAGATATAGACATACATTTAAATTATTTATAAATGCATGTAAATATTTTGATGTTTTTTACGTTTAATAAATTCATGTTTTCTTATTTTGACAATGGGGATTAATATTAAATTAAACACAATAACTTATGTGTTTTTTATTTATAAAATTAATTCCATATTTTAAATAAAAAGATACAAATTATGAAAATATGTACCTTTTAATTTCATTTTTTCCATTATGAATATTAAATGTAGTAATTATATTAACTATAATGGTTAAGTGTAAATCAGTAAATTAAAGGTAAAAATAATATTATAATAATATATAAATACCCTAAAACATTCCTTATTTTAATTGGATGAGTGTAACCAAAATATAATAATCCTTGGGTTTATTTTAGGACAACATAGAGACACTTTGATGTGATTATGACACGTATAATCTTTTTATTTTAAATAAAGACCAAGATATCATAATCATGTCTCCCATAACTAAAATAATTATAATATGGAGTTATAAGAGTGATATCATATACTATAAATGGTCATCATAATTAAAAAAATATTTCTTATATTATGGTATTTTATTTATAATTCTTTAAAAATAAATATTTAAATTAAATGGTGAGACAAAGATGATGTAGTAATTTCATAATTAATGATGTAATAAAATAAATGATATTTTAAATATTAAAATAAGTGATATCTCACATTATTAATTCCATATAAGCATTATATAAATATGTATGACATGTTTTTTAATGATTACATTATAATTTTGAAATTATATTCCTATTATGATATTTATTAAAGTTAACCAATGAGAAGTGTCAAAATTGACACAATTTGTATTTTAAATTTGATAATATTTTATTAAATGATATTAAATTCTTAAAAATATGATATTAATTCATATTGTTAGGATACATCAAAAAATGTCATTAATGTCAATTTTTTGAGTCTTTTTATAGGTAATGGTAATTACATTATCGAAAAAAGTTTAGATAACACAACATCACGGAATGATCAAATAGGGAAAAAATGTGTGATAACCCAAAAAGATATGTATTAAAAAGTTTTAAAAACATGATAATTTTAATTTTATGATGGTTAATATTCTAAAAACATCATATTTTAAAATTAAATTATTCTAGGACCATTTGAAATTGAAAATAAATATATATTAATTTAGTATTTTAAGAGTTTCCAATATTGCCCCTCCCCACTATTAAAAAAAGGTACCAAATCTTCACTAATACTCACACATACAAATACACATTTTATCTAGGATTGGCCCAAATCTCTACCAATAATCAATCAAAATGTAATTTAATTATTATTTAAAAAATTAAATGATTCTAAAAAAATTTAAGGTGTTATTCAAAGCTGATCTATCGAATATGAGGTATCATATTTTAAGGGTTTCGGTTTTATTTCTTCTTCCACAACCTCTATATATATTAATTCAAAGGAAAAATAAATTATAAATTATCCTAGATATAGTGATATTATTTTATGTTTCCTTCATCTCATAAATATATCTATAAGTTAATCAAATGAAAAATGAACATTTCATTCATGTGTATGGTGGACTACCTCGTTAAGAAGAGATTTTTTTATTAACATATATCATAAATTGTTATAAATATGTAACCAATGTTTATATATGATATTAATCACATATTATCATTTTCAAATGAAAAAATTACAATTATTTTCTTACTTTCCATGCACATAAAAATCATAACATCAATCATACGTACGTGTGAACTATCACCTCCACGAAGTGATCTGAATCAAATTTTTCACAAAAAAAAGTATGATATATATAATTATAATTAAATGATAAATATTACATTAATAAATTATGTAATAGTGAAATAATTATTACATTACATCCATAATTATAAATGAAAATGGAAATGTTAATCATTCTTACGTATTACATATCGTCTCCAAGATTGTAACACTAGTCATCATTCAAATCCATATTCAATGAATGTATTTAAATATATAATTGATATATAAAAGTTATTATTTTCCATGAATATTTTTTTTGAGATTAGGGAATTATTACCACATGAACTATTGACACAATCGATGTTCATTTATTGACTGAGGTACTGAATATTGACAAAACGTATAATATGAAAAAAATATTTTTTATTTAGCTTTTATAAAACAATATTATATTTTATATAATAAATAATTAACATGAAAAATGTTCTCATGAAAGTATAAATTATCCATGGTATATTATTCTATAAAATTACTATTTAATGTGACAAGTCGGACTCATGGTATGGGAATCGGTCTCAATCTCCTATCGTTGTGGTATATTTTGATAATATACCAAGCATTCTTCTATATAATGTTTTATCAACCCCATTGAAATATAATTTTATTAAATGTTTTTCAATAGGTATAATTTTTATATGACGATTTTTACCAAATGGAAATGGTTTGTTTTTAACATATGGGCTGACAAGGACCATTCTGAGGTTGTGATCCTTATTTGGTATTTGGCTTCTTATACTATAAGTATTGTTTTTTTAAACGTATATAAGATATTCCCTTTTTAGGTATTTGGGTATTTAAAATGATGTTGATAATGGATTGATTTTATCAATATTAGAAAATGATAAATTATTATTGCAATGTGGAAATGTTATTTTCTCTAAATTGTTTTTTTAAATGCTATGATTATATAATGGTTCTTAATAATTACATATTTTTACGGGTGAATCCATGAAAACCCAAGGGTCAGTGAGCCCCATGATAGATCTGAAATGCATTGGGTAATTATTGAGTTAACGTATATGGTTTATCCTATGTGATTCACGAGATTGTATTGTTGTGGTTATTCTAAACATTACAGTAAATATTACTCCCTTTGTAGCTATGAAAGCTACAATGTATGTTAGATATGGATGTCTCATGTCACCAATTTTATTTTTTATTCATGTGAATTTTTTTATTTTTTTATGATTTATTAGGTTTAGTAATATTATTGTAATAACATTTTCATTCCTTATTCCACATCACATATAGATATTTTTTGGCTCATCCGATATTTTTAAAAAAAATCACATGCGATAAGGATGAGTAATAGAAGGGAGTTAGTCGAGAATATGTTTATCATGAAAATGTAATCGTGAATACTTTTAAAAAAATTTATACTGTTTAAGAAATTAATATTATTTATGTTTTATATAATATGAATAAATTTGAGTTTTTTTCTAATAGTTATGAATTAATTCTCTAAAACATTAACCCTATAAAGATCCACGATGTAAATTAATGTAAAATTATTTACTTATCTCAACATTATGTAGTGTTTTAAGTATGGATCCTTATAGTTGGCATTATTGGTTGGTTGAAATAACATTAAAATTTAATATACTTTTAATATAATATCCATAAATTATTTTTACTTTATGTTTCAATTGAAATGATACAACATTTTAATATTACTATGTTTATTTGGTCTATTATTTCTTTGTTCAGAATGGTTTTCTGAAGAAGAAATGGGCCAGCTCTACTAGGACATCATTTAGTGGAAAAGAACCTTAGAAATCTACAAATTGATATGATAATATTCATAACATAATAGTTTGTTATATTGATGGAATAATTGAATTAGGATTTAAATAGGGTTGGTGTTCATGCACGAGATCAACATGATCTACCAAATTAGAACATGTGGGTTGTGTAGAATTTCATTATGCAACATGCCCTATAATTCAATGGGTCATTTGACCCCACGATAGATGATTATTAGATTAACTCCCTATAAACTATTTTTATTTAATGAGGTGTTTAGAAAATCAAAAGGCCAGTCTTATTGTTTACCCTTTTTAGGCAAAGACGATCAGTGATGGATGATGGTTAGTAATATCAAGGATGAAGAGGATATTTATTTACATATATGAGATGAATTTAATGGTGTGTTTCTTGTGAAATATATTCTAAATTATTTTTGACACATAATGGAAAATTGATCCATGGTATTATGGTTGGAGGATGACTCAGTGGATGCGTATAATGTAATATTCACTTGAATGGAATCGTATAATCCAAATTTTATCTGATATCATTATAGTCAAATCATTTATTACCCATGATTAAATACAATGAATCTATTTTAATTGGCTTCCCATGAGTTAAAAATTTTAAATAAACATTTTTCATGTGCAAAGAATATTGAAATGGAGCTTTTCAATGATCTTTTTTTCTTTAAAAGCAATAGAATAAGTGGATCAGTTTGTAGAAAAAAGGGACTAATTCATCAAAAAAGAATGATGGTATGAAAATTATGTTTACATTTTTTGAAAATTTTGGCAAGAAGAACATTGGGTAATTCCTCTTGAATTCTGGTAAATTCATCTAATGTTGTAAAATGGAGAATAAGGCTTATAACTACACAGAAAATTGTAATGGTAAGATAAAATCTGATATATTGTCTCTGATATGTTTTAAATTTAATGAGATGGGTCGTTAAGAAAATGATTTCTCGATGAAAAATTTTAATGATGGGAAGCACACAGACAAGAAATAGTATCATTTGGTGAAATCCTTTTCAACATGTTTAAATAATGTTCGCCTATCATATGAATTGGTATTAATTATATTTTTGGTTAATTCAAATTTCACTAATGATTTTTTTGATTATATGTCTTTTTTTTCCTTATTAAGAACATTTATACAAATTGTAAATTATATATCTAGATATGAATCTAGATTATGTGGTAAAAACACCTATGGTAAATTTCTATTCAAAAATAAATTTTATGAATCCTCGTGTCATTTTATATGGAATGATTCTACCAGAAAACAATATAATCTTCCAAGTAGTAGAGTGTGATTTTATTATTAGTATGGACTGACATTCTTTTTAAGATGAAAATATTGAATTTAGAGCTAATGAAATTTATTTTTAGAGAGGATTTATTTTTGTGTACAAGTAAAAACGCTTACCATTGATAAAATATCCCAATGTTGAGAAACTATTAAATCATGGGATTAAATGATACCATCCACATATGGTTGAAAACAAATGAATAATTCTGATTAATTATGTTCTAGTGGTAATTGAGTATCTTGTAAATTTTCATGATGAGTTTCTCAGTACAATACATAATCATTTAGGTGAATTTTATTTTGACATAAATCCTAAATCAATGTTAATTACAAAACTCCATTATCGAATTGGTCATATTTAACTTTTAGAGTTAAATAAGAAAATTTCCAATGTTAATACATAATGGTTTCATTCCACCAAGAAAAAAACCATGGGGAGCTCAAATATTGTTCATTAAAAAGGAATATTGTTCAATATGAATGTGAATTTTTTAAAGAGACTTCAATAACATCACATTTGAAAACCAGTATTCTTTTCTCATTTTAATTTTTTTTATCATCTACAGCATGCACAATATATTTTAAATGGTTAATTGGGTTTGGGGTACAATCATTTTAATGTAATGGACAAAGAAATTATGAATACGACATTCTGAACAGGATATGGTCATTATTAATTAGTAGTTATGTCGTTATGGTTAACTAATACACCTATTTTATTCATGAAAAATATGAATAAAATATTTTATGAGTTCCAATATATATTAATGGTTGTGTTTATTGATAATATTTTTATATGATATGATAGTAAATAAAAGTGTAATAGTAATTTAAGGTTGTACTTCAAAAACATAATGGAAAAAAACTATATAGTATATTTAATATGTGTGATTTTTGGTTAATAAAATATTATTTCATGATTAGATTGTTCCTAAAGATAGAATAACAGTTGATCTTGATAAAACAATATAGTTGAAGAATGTCCATGACCCATGAAGTTAACTGATATTCAGTGTTTTCATGGTTTAACAGGTTATTATGAGATGTTGGATGACTATTTTCACAATTATATAGCCCACTAATGAAGTAAATTATAAGGGGTGTTGTGTTCATCTGGAAAAAATATTTTGATGACCATATTTTGGAATTGAAAAGAGGATTGGTGATTGTTTCAATTTTTTCACCCCCTTCTAAAAATGGAGAATTAGTTCTCAAATTTGATGTTTATTGAAAGGAAATTATTGTGTCATAATTTATAATTATTAATTAATTTCTTATAATTCACTTTAGTTGAAAACTCCTAATTGAAATTTACCTAAACAGGATTTGGAATTAGATGATGTTTTTTGTTTAAAATTTTGGAGGCCTCGTCTATTCGGAGTAATATGGGAAATATATACAGATCATAAATGTCTGAAAAACATATTCACTTTGATTTAATTGAACATGAGTTAATTAATAATATTTTAACTGATCATGTGTTATTATTAAATGATTCATTACCATCCAGAATTTGAAAACATTGTGGCTGACTCTTAATGTAGTAAAAGTTATGATACATTAAGCATGTTATGTATAGAACATGAACATTTGATTAATGATTTTATGATAATTTTCATGGAATAAATTTGTACAATAAATTGCACTATTTTGTTTCAGGATTCATTGTGATCGTCTATATTATTCAAAATTCGGAAAGTCCAAAAGGAAGGTAGTGAAATGCAGAAAGGGTAGCATTGGTTCAAAAGGGAAAATTATATGAATTAGACATTGATAATGATTTTTTAGATTTGATAAGTGATTATATGTTCATTGTGATTCAAACATGATGAAATATTAGTTCAATAAAGCTTATAGTTTTCTGCTTTCTATTCGCCATGGGATAAATAGGGTGTACCATGATCATTGGGAATATTGTTGGTGTGAGGGAATGAAATGAGATAATTTTTAATTTAGTTTGAAGTGTTTGACATGTCAATAGGTTTAATCATTGGGGAATTTATCCAAAGGGGTGCATCATACATTTCTATTACTATATTTGAAATGGTAAAATATATCAACGGATTCTATAGTGGGATTACCAAATACTTCTCGGGGTAACAACACGTTTTGGGTTATTGATGATAGATTGACTAAATATTAGCATTTTATTCCAATTTAAGATATACAGTATCTAGATCAACATAATTGGTTGTATCATAATGATATAGTCAAAATGGATGTGCTTCCACACTCTATTTTATATAATAACAATCAAAGGGTCCCTTCTAATATTTGGGAATTCCTTGAAATGCCATTGGTAATTGGATTGAATTTTAGTACAAACTTTCTTCCACAATTATTTTTTATAGATTGAGTGAACAGTTCTTACTTTGGAGGTTAGGCTATGTGCCTATTCAATGGATTTCTAGGGACCTTAAGACCAACATATTACTTTTTTTAGTGTTCTTACAATAATAGTATTCATTATAGTATACAGAGGGAACCATTTGAGGCAATATATTGAAAATAGAGAAAAGAACAATATTTTTGGGATTAAGTAGGTGATGTGAAGTTTATGGGATCAGAATTGGTAGAAAATATTTTAAAAAAAGTTCAATTGAATCAGAAATGTCGGAGGATTGTTGATAACATGTAGAAAAGTTATGTGGATAAACATAGGATGTATCTTCCATTTGAGGTAGGTGACAAAGTCTTTCATTAATTTAATCTAATGAAATATGTGATGTGTTTTGTTAAGAAAGTAAAGATGTGTACATAGTTCATTGGACCCCATTAAATACTAGAAAAGTTGGATCAACATCATACATATTGTATTTATCCCAATGTTTCTCCCATGTATACAATGTTTTTAATTTTTCAATATTGAGAATTTATTTTTCCGATCGATATCATTTTTTGATTATAGAAGTATTTACATTGGAGGAGAATATTTATTTTTATGAATATCCTGTCATGATTCTAGATAAAATATATATTATTTGTAGAATAAGGTGATTCATCATGTTAATGATATGAAGAAACTCATATGGTTTAAGAAGCTACACATGAATATGAAATTTCTATTACTGAGAAATATCCACAATTATTTAATATGTAAATAAAATTTCAGGGACACTGTTTGTGAAAAGGGTGATGGATGTAACATCCCAAGTATTTAAAGAATAATAAATTTGTATATTTATTAATATTTATGAATTAGATAGTAATTTTTTCTTTATTGGGGATCTAATCTTGATTGTGTCCTCAATATATGACAATGTGTTCTCTCTGAAATCATATATTGCACAAAAGATTATGATATATTGAAAAATAACTCACTACTAAAATTATTATTTTATGTTGTAGTAATCGCATAGTTATTTTATTATCGGGAATGAACAAAACTAGATACATTATGTTTATACATGTTTATTAAACTTCTTCACTTTCTTCTAAAAATATTTATAAGATTAAAATGATAATAAATGAAATTGTGAACATGAAATACTCTAATAATTATAAAAGGTAGTTTTACCTCATTTTAATGGTGAACCATTATTAAATAGAGTTTTTGTACTTTTATGTGTCATATATGAAAAAAATACTTATTTAGAATTTGGAAATTAATATTCACTGTGGTTTATTTTTATTCCTAATAAAATTCAACTGTTAATGAATACCGAAAAAAGGGGGATTTTAATTCAAAACTACATTATATTCTAATTTAATTATGTTGTTAGATTATTCTTTTAATTGGGTTTAATGTATAATAAAATAATATTTTATCAATTAAAACATTTGAGGTCATTGAATGTAATTTCACTGTTAAATTATTTATAAACTAATGTTAATATTTTTATTGTTTTAACTTTTATCGAAAATAAATTTCTATTTTGACAGCGAGTAATAATTCCAAAATAATTACTGCAAATTATTTGTTTTTAATTTGGAAAAATAGATTCCATGTTTTTATTAATAATGTAAAAATTATGTAAATATTCCATTTTTATTTTTTTGGATAATATTAATGGTAATGATAGTGATTATTTTAATTACCGTTATTAACGGGAAATCAAGAAATTAAAAAAAATAACGTGATAATAATATAAAACTGCCCTAAAAGTTTTCACAATTTAATTGGATGACTATATCTGGACCACGAGAATCCTATGGATCAATTTTAGTACCACATGGAGCTACATGGATGTGGTTATAACACTTATAAACAATTTATTTAAAATAATGACCTCAATCACTTAATAATTTCTATCATAACTTGTACAATTTTACTATGTGGTCATAAAAAGTGATCACATTGAAAATAAATAGTAATTATGATAATAAAAATAATAACCATATCATTTTAATATATTTATAATTTTGAGAAAACTAAAAATTAGATTAAATGTTTAAACAGAGATGATGTTATAATTTCTTAATTGATGATTGAATAATGTAAATATGATGGTTATACCCTATGTAGTTGTGGAAGATACAATATAATAATGATAAGTATTCTTCATGTTACCATATGAATAACAATTTCTATGATTTTTTCTGGGATTCTTATTATTTCATGTGTTTATACATATTCGGGGTCCAATGTTTTATATTCTAAATTTGTATCCCTTACTATGCTCGATGTGCTCATCCCATGTGTTTAGAATGATTACATGTGGTATAAGGATGGCTAGGGAATGGAAGATGTCAAACACATTTTTATGAAGATATTGAAATCATTATTAATTTTAAAAGGATTAATAGAATATTAGAAACAGATTCTTTTTTATTTGTATCTAATTTGTATAAATTGAGGTTTTTTTGTGTCACGACATGTCCCCCGGGACCCATGCCGTGACTACCCAAAGCCCACCTTCAATAGGCGGGGGGTTGGCGACTAGCTCCAAAGGCGTAAATCCCTTAATTGTGAAGGAAATGCCTTTATAACTGTAAACACACACAACAGAGCACATAGCTGTATACAAAACACTAAGGAATCTGTATAACCAAAAGTGAGAGCTAAAATTAAAGGGGCCGAAATAGAAGCACAACATTAAAGTACAAGTACATCTGAAAATCATGTACAAAAAAATATAGGTAAAACAACTGATGGGTCATCCTCTGGGCTTCCTACCTGAAGGTTAGGTACAAATAGCCTCCTCAGAACTCCACATTTGTCAGTCTCCTCCGTGTACTGACTAGTCATAAGTTCCACCTCCGGGTTCTATCCAATCCTGCTAGTCTCATCCTCAGTCGGCGTTGCCCGTCGTCTGCATCAAACACAACAAGGTACGGGCAGAGCCCGTGCAGCGGTGAGTATAATGATACTTAGTTGGGGACCCTAAGCCCCTCATGGTATCACAAAATCCAACAATGACAGACCACGAATAATGAAATCAACATATTACCCCACTTAGGTATATGCTCATACATACACCTAAGTTATCAAGTAATTAATCTCATTCATGAGGAAAATACAAAAGTCAATGACTTAGCTCAACATGGATTTTTATTCACATTATCGAGACCACAGATACTGGAGAACTCCTCCTCTATTGAGTACAGTGGGCCTACCATTACACCAAGGAACTTACGACTAACCTAGGACTGCGGACGTACTCCTCTTGTTGAGTATCGTGGGTCCAATGCGTCACCAAGGTACTCCCCACTGTCGGTCTTCCACATCACCAAGCGCTCCCCCTCATATCCTGTTCAGGTACTCCTCCTGTTGAGTACCGTGGGTCTGCGGTGACACCAAGGCACTCCAAACTGTGGGTCTTCTGCAACACCATGGCACTCCCCACTAGGCTAGTAGGGTCACACTTAGTCAAAAAGGTCAGTAGGCATCAGTTCATAGCCAGCTACTAGGTCTCTACACTCGGCTCGCTCATCATCAAGAGGATCGGCATCCAATGTAACTGGTCGATACTCCATCTATTAAGAGGTACCATAAAAAAGTATCTCAATGGTCTACCACGTCACAATGGTCTCAATGCAGCAGACATCGCATCAATCGAACACTTAGTCTGTGAGTTATTATTCTTTTAGTCTCGGGGGCCTTGTTGGATTTGTGTATGATCCAACCTGGTTGTATCTCAACTATACCCCGAACTCTAGTGGGGTATACTCAAAGGGACCATATCTCTTTAAGATTACAAGCACCGCTGACGGTTCTTCAAATGGACCTCCCATGCCAAAATTATGCGCAAAAGTAAAGTAAATGGTCTGTAGTGTGCACGGGTCTGGTCCGACCTGGTCGGACTGGACCATCCTGAATTAATCTGGGCCGACACGGTCTAGGTCGACCTGATCAGACCTGTTGGGTTTGGCCCAGACCATTGGGTGTGCCAGCCTGTGAGGTTCGGCCCGGCCCACTGGGCCCATCCCAGTAGGTCGTGTGGGCGGTATGGCCGAGGCTCGGGGCCAGTTCATCCAGGAGAATCATGAGGGGTAGCTCGGTGTGGAATGGCCCGAAGGGCGCGCATGGGCCAGTTCAGCCAGGGAGGTGTGAGGGGAACCACAGGCGGCTTGGGATTCTGGCGTGGCCAGGGCATCAGTTCGGTCGGGTTGTGACCTGGCAGGCTAGAAGGGGGTCGGGCAGGCCTACAGGTGGCCAGGTAGTGTTCCAGGTAGGCCAACAGGTGCCCAGGAAGGGCTCTAGGTGGGCCGGTGGGAAGCCGTGAAGGGCAGCTGGTGGGCCGGCGGGCGGCCGGGCAGGCGCCAGGGAGCCCGGCAAGGGACGGGCACGGCGCGACCAGGCCGAAATGCTGCAAAGAGCTGGGTGGCAGAGGTCGGTGGTGGACCAGCTTTGTCGGAGGGTTGTGGTTTGTCTAGGAGAAACAGAGGGCCATGGGGTCTGTGTGGTTTGCGGAGGTCGCGGGTAGTGTGACCTTTGTCATAACCGCCTTTTACGTTCTGTCACCTCATCACCATGCTGAATATCGTCACAAAAAAGAACGATGGAGGGGTCGGGCCATGTTGGTTTGGCCTGCACCCTCCACGTTTATGGTGGTATCAATTGGCTCATCAAGAATTAAGATGATGAAAAAAAACTCACCCGCAAAAAAATCATTTCCAACGGTTAAATAAGATTCATGGAAGTAATCAACATGTAAAACCACCCTACCATTGATCATCATTTGTCCTTCGTTGACAAAGTAGCATAAATTAGATGAAAAAGGTTGTCGTTTGTCGCATCCGCTGCATGCTTTTAATCCTGAGCTATGGAGGCTCGTTGACGATGATGCAGAGGGTAATTTAGTTGAAGATGTACCACATCTTTAGAAGATCTTAGGTAGAAGTCAAAGAAGTTCATCATTCATCATTCTTTGTTTGGAGAGTTCTTCCATCTTCTCCCACGTTTCCACCATGATTCCAAAGAAAAATATTAATAGATAGGTTTATCTAATATTTCGTTGGCACAAAATTCAAAATATTGAAATAAGGTAATTAGATCCACCTAATTAATGTGGACGATTGGAACATGTTAATTAGGGGAGTGGGCACAATTTAATTAAAGGGAAGGTGGCACCATAATGTAGGGAGGGTGTAGAGAAACCCTCCCTCATTAATGAGGGGAGTTGAGAGGTTTTCTTCTCCCACCATTAATAGGGGAGTTTATCCCCATGTGGTCCCCACGTCATGACCACTCGCGGTAATTTATGTTCGGGTGGGCCACACCACTATAACCTCTCATTGGAGGTTAGGATGTGGTGGTCCCACATCCAACTTCTATGTGAATATTTTATCCGTCAAATAAAAATAATGCAACACACATTATTTTTATTTAATTCAATCTCTAAAAACCCAAAAACTAACTTTAATTGTCAACGGGCTGCCATCAAAGTGAAATTATTATTAAGCGAATACTGGCGCTGTGAGTACAATGGTGTCCTCGAATTTTAATTCTAATCACCGGTTCAAAATTTATAAAATCCCGCACATACAATTACTAAATGTACCTGAAAAAAACTGTAGAAATTGATTTCAGTAATACTAGGCCTCTGAATCATGAACCGTCAATTTTCGCAGACTCGTAAAATTCCTATATATTTAAGAAAAAAAATATCCACGGAATTTATAGGTCTTTACATTATCCCCACCTAAGGGAGTTTTGTCCCTGCAAGCTACAACTCGAACTAAGGGAATAAGTGGGGGTACAGAGCATGTATCTGAGCCTCCTGCTCCCATGTGATCTTCTAGAGGTTCATGTGCTGTTAGAAAACGTGCATAGAAGGTATCGACCATCTATGTAGGACATGCTCCTGTCGATCCTCATTCTCCACTAGAACCTTCGTGAAAGTCTCCCCATCGTCGATGTCCAACTCTCCATGGACGATGATTTGAGAAAGGTCATGCACATATCTCCTCATCTAAGATACGTGGAATATGTAATGCACTCGGTGCAACAGAGGTGGAAGTGAAAAGTGGCAATCCACCTCGCCAACTCTTTCGAGGACCTGAAAAGGTCTGATGAATCTCAGAGATAACATGTCGCCTTAGCCAAATCTCTATAGTCCTCATCGAGGTGAGACCTGTAGAAAGGCATGGTCGCCATCATCGAATTACAAAGGTCTCTGTCTCCTACCAGTATTTGACTAATTCATGCTCAATGCAGTCTTTATCTACTCTTGGAATATTTTCACCATCTATGTGGCAACCCATATCATCTCCGGTCCCACCAGTGTTGACTCCCATAGGTCTGTCCAACATAAAGGTGACCTGCAAGGTCACCCGTATAATGCCTAAAAAGGTTTCATCACAATGGTGGAGTGATAGTTGTTGTTGTATTAAAACTAAATCAAAGATAAATGGTCCTCCCAGCTACGACTGAAGTTGAGGATACAAGCATGTAGCGTTTCCTCGAGGGTTTGAATGGTGTTTTTAGTCTGGCCATCTTTCTGAGGTTGTAAGGCAGTGCTTAGACGATGCTGCATCCCAAAAGGAACCTGCAACCCCTTCTATATCCGGTAAGTAAACCGTATGTCATGATCGAAGTCTATAGAATAAGGTAATCCATGTATCCGCAAAATCTCTTACACATAGAGGCATCCCAAGCTCTCTACTGAACCCTGCTCTTTGATCGATAAAAAGTGGGCTGACATGGTGAGTCGGTCAACGATGACCCAAATCGATTCATGTACCTTGGATGTATGTGTAAGAAATATCACGAAATCTATGGATATCCCATCCCACATCCACTATGGGATCTCTAAAGGCAGAACCATTCCTGCCGGTAACTGGTGCTCTGCCTTCACTTGCTAATAAGTGAATTATCGAGGGAAAAACATGGCTACTGCCTTCTTCATATGTGGCCAACGGTGCTGTCTTCATAGGTCATGGTACATAATTTCCACTCTTGGGTGTGCCGCTAAAGGGGATATGTGGAAATCCCTCAACACATCCTCCTGAAATAACACTGCTACCATAGGACGTCATCTATAGAAGATGACATGCTCCCCACCATAAGAAATTCCATCAAGTACCAGCCCTGTAGATATCTGAGCACATCGTGTCTCACAGTTAGTGTCTCCATGATGTGCCTCTTTGACTCACTGATGAAGTGGGGGATTGACTGTAAGAGACTATAGAAAGGTGGTTTTATCTCTATCCACAAAGGATATCTATAAGGTAGCCATATGCTCTATCACCTCACCTAGCTACTATATATCAGATCTCATGCTGAGCGAATCTGCAAAAACATTCCCCATCGCAAGAGTATACACTATCTCGAAGTCATAGTCATGGAGGAACTCAAGCCATCCCCATTTTCTCAGGGTAATGTACTTCATAGATAATATATACTTGAGAATATTATTATCAGATTACACGGTAAAATGATCACCCATAAGATAGTGTCACCACAAATTCCAGGTGAAGAGCACTACTACTAACTCCACGTCATGGGTAGCGTTGTTTTTCTCCTGTCTTCTCAGCTACCAAGAACCATATGTGATCACTGCTCACTCTTGCATCAGGACACACCCGTGTCCAGTCCCTGATGCATCGCAGTAGACTACGCACAATACACCTTCCTCTATAAGCCTCAAGATTTGGGTACTTTTCATCCACTACATCTTCTTCTTGAAAGCTCTGATGGAATCACTTCGACCACATGAATGGTTTCCACTTCATCGTCATGGATGATAGTGGTGTTGCAACTCTAGAGAAATCAAGATTGAAGCTCATGTATTAACCAACCAAATCCAAGGAACTTCATACATCTCTCACACTCTTGGGTGGCTACCAAGTAATTACCACCTCAATCATTACTAGATCCACGGCAAATTCAGCCTCCAAGATGACAAGTCCCATGAAGTGAACCTCTCGGAACCAGAACTGGAACTTCAAGAGATTACCATAATGCAAGTTCTCTCAAAGTGTCTCCAATACTACCTGCAAAGAGTAGGTGTGCTCCTCCTCAATAGTCAAGTAGATCATAATGTCATCAATTAATACAATGAAAAAGCGATCGAGGTATGACTTGAAAATCTTGATCATGAGCCCATGAACACTTTTGGAGCATTGGTTATACTGAATAGCATAACCAAGAACTCATTTTGGTCATACCTACATCTAATGGTCGTCTTCTTCACATCCTCTTCTTAAACATTGAGCTGGTAATAGCCTGATCTGAGGTCTATCTTCGAGGACAACAGTTCTCCCTTCAGCTGATCAAAAAGGTTGTCAATCCTTGGGAATGGTTACTTGTACTTCACGGTCACCTGGTTTAGGTGAAAATAGTCGACACAAACCCTCAATATCCCATATGCATTCTTGGTGAATAGAATCGGGGCTGCCCAGGGAGAAACATTGGGCCATATTAATACCTTCCCATGTAAGTCCTCTAGTAGTACCTATATATTCCAATGTTCTATGGTAGCCATATGATACGCTTGTGTAGATATCGGTGTTTTCTCGGGGTATTGGAAAATGTAGATGTCCACCTATCAATGAGGTGGTTGTCCTGGAACATCTTCTGGGAAAACATCCTCTAACTGGTCCACCACTACAGGATAAGGTAGACCCTCCATATCAACTACTCCTTGGGTAATGAATTCCAACTGATGAGTGATCGGATGCACCCTCCTCCGAATAAGTCTTTCCTATGCTACCAATGCTCCCTTCTCACCGGTGAAGGTAAACATGGTCCCATCCGTGCGGACACACTGCACCATGCGCCTAATACAGTCGATCTGAGTACGGACTGTAGATAACCTGTATATACCCAAGATGACGTCGTAAGGCCTTGATGCCACTACGAGGTGATCCCAGCCGAAGATCTCACCTCTTATAAAATCTCACACTATCGGCACCAGTGCGTAATCATTAAGTCTTCTCCCGTAGGATCCACTAGCCTTAAGGATTGAGCCAATGACTCCATCAGAATCCATGAGCTTCGAACGAGGGTAGTGGAAATGAAAGAATGACTGGCACATGTGTCTATAAGAACTGCAGCTAATGTGGAGTAAACACATATAGTACCTAGAATCATCTTCGGAGCACCATGGTTGTATGCTTCAGCTGCCTGAAGCTGCTCTCTCCCTTTTCCACCAGCTCCCGGTAGTCGGGCTGGACCACTTGGTGGTGGTGGTGGTAGCACCTCGAAACATCGTCCACCACTAGTTGCACGACCATCTCCTCTACCACATCCTCCTGCTCCCTGTGGACCTCCTCAGTCGAATATCTACCTTTGCATGGGAAGTCCTTCAACCATCTACAGATCATCCAAATGGAAGGTCAAATATTTACAAGACATGTTACCCTACCCTCCTAATGAGAAACACTTCTCGGTCCAAGAATGTATGTATCTACTCCGAGTTCCCGCACAACATATCTTGAGTCGTGCGGTCGTCCACCTATGGGTTTGGTCCTATTAGACCTATGTGACATCTATCTACTGCCAACTGCAGAAGACACTGCTACATGTCGACTAGTTGTGGGTCTCGCTGCTGGAGACTGCTCAGTAAGGAAACTCTCCACTAAGAGGGCTTTCTCCAACACCCCTGCCGAAATCGGGATACTAAGTGAGATAATCGAAGCCTTGATCTCTCACCTGTGTCACTGATCCAAGGTCCAAGACTTGAAAAATGGGTCCCGTACCATATCTGTGGAGTAGCATGAGAGTTATTTGAACCTGGATGTGTACTAAGATATAGTCATGTTGCCCTGTTCTAGAAGAAGTAGATCCCTTATGCACACTGTGCGAAAAGTCTCCGGAACAAACTCTTCCCGAAACATGCTCTTGATTTTTTCCCAAGAAGCATCATATCATCATAAACCTAGAGTATCAAGCTCCACAATCTGTCCAGTGCTGCCAATTAAAGGCTGGCTGCATGTATCTCCATGAAAATGGACGGGGTCCAAACTAGTTTAAAGACTCTCACCACATCCTCCATCTAATCCCTAGCCACATGTGGGTCTGTCTCTCCCCTGAATATGGGTGGCCTCTGTTACTGGAACACTTGCAATAAACTAATGCAACATGCATCGCCTACTACTGGGCATGTGGCAACGTTGAACCAAAATGTAGTGTTACCGTTGGTGCCTCCACTAGAAGTGGTCGCTGTGCTGAGTCCTCATCGATTGGTGGGTTATCTGCATGTACAACTCTTAGGGCTCTAACTGGCCATTCGTAGGGAGGCCTAATTGAAGAAAAAATGCAACACGGTCAATGATTATACATTGTGAGCGGACCTGGGTGAGGCGACTTAAAGAAAACTTCTGAAAACACACACTCAATCACAGTTTTCATGCACTGAGTCAGAAATCTGTAGTCAGGGTCTTGGTCTATGGATACGTCTGTCGCGGAACCAACACTGAAATCCCTGAAATTAAAACCACACTCAGTACCCTTAACACTATTTCATCACAAAAAATAAAGATCAGAGTATTAGGATCTGTGGTAGAACTGACTCATTTGATACCAAATTGTCACAACCCGTCCCTCGGGGCCCATGTCGTGACTACCCCAAGCCCGCCTTCCATAGTCCAGGGGCTGGCGACTAGAACCAAAGGCATAAAACCCTAAACTGGGAAGTCATTTCCTTTATAACTGTAAACAAACAAAATAGAGAACACAACTGTATAAAAAAACTATGAAAACAATATAACCAAAAGAGAGTGTTGAATGTAAAGGGTCTGTAATACAAGCCCAACAGGAATGTAAAAGATCAACTGAAACCAAGTACTACAGAACAAAGGTAATGTAGCTACTGGGTCATCCTTCAGGGTTCCTACTTGAAGGTTAAGTTCAAATAGCCTCTTCAGTACTCCACATCAGTCAGTCTCCTCCATGTACTGACTCGTTGTAAGGTCCACCTCTGGGTACCATCCAGAACTACTAGTCTCAGCCTCAGTCGGCATTTTCCACCGTCTGCATCGAACACAACGAGGTACAGGCATAGCCTGTGCATGGGTGAGTATAACGATACTCAGTAGGGGGCCACAAGACCCTCAAGGTCTCACCAAATCCGAAAGGTATAAACCAAAAAGTATGAAATCAATATATAACCCCACTTAGGTATGTTCCCATACATATTCCTATGTTTTCATGTAATCCATCTCAATCATGACAAAAACCAAAAAGTTACTAACTCAGCTCAACCAGGATTTTTATTCACATTAACCCAACCACGGCTTCTGGAGAACTCCTCCTCTGTCGAGTACATCGGGTCTTCTATGATACCAAGGCACTTACCACTAACCATGGACTGCTGAGGTACTCCTCCTGTCGAGTACCGTGGGTATACTGCATCACCAAGGCGATCCCCATCATAGGTCTACCGTGTCACCAAGGCGCTCCCCCTCATAGCCTGCTAAGGTACTCCTTCTATTAAGTACCGCAGGTCTGCCGTGACCCAACGACGCTCCCCACTGCGGGTCCACCGCGACACCATGGCGCTCTCTTCTGGACTAGTAGAGTCACTTCATGTCAAAACTGTCAGTAGTCATCATGTCTGATCCAACTCCTTGGTCTTCGTACCCTTCCCGCTATTCACCATAAGGATCCTCTCCATGAGCTACTAGTCGATACTCCAACTATAATGAAGTACCACAAAGAAGTATCTCAAAGGTCTGTCACGTCACAAGGGTCTCAACCCAACAGAGTGTGTGTCAATCAGACGCTCGGTCTGTGAGATATTATCCTTTTAGTCTTGGGGGCCCTGTTGGATTCATGTATGATCCAACCTAACTGCATCTCAAAAATAACCCGAACATAAAGGGGCTATAATCAAAGTTACTCTCACTCTTCATGATTACCAACACCGCTGAAGGTTTATCAAACGGACGCTCGGTGCCAAAGTTATGGGCAAAATTAAATTCAAGGGTTTGTAGTGGGTCATGGTCTGGGTCGACTCGATCAGACCTCTTGGGTCTAGCCCGACCCATTAGGCAGCCCAGCCAGTTAGGTTCGGCCCAACCCTCTTGGCCTAGCCCAGCAGGCCGCGTGGGAGGTTCGACCTAGGCTCGGGTTCGGTTAGGCTTGGGGCTTCACGAGGGTGCGGCTCGGTATGAAGGGCACAGCTGAGTCGGTTCATCCAAGGAACCAAGATGGGGGTCCGTATTCCGGCTCATGAGGCCAGTGTGGCCTGGGTGCCTGTTTAGTAGGGAGGTGACCAGGCCAGCCAGTTGGTAGCCGGGAGGCCACCGGGAAGGCCTGCAGGCGGCCGGGTCGGCAGCAAAGCAGGCCAGTGGGCAGCCTGGTAGGCAGCCAGGCGGGATGGTGCGCGGCCGAGCAGGGCACCCAGTGGGCTGGCGGGATGCCAGGTAGGGTTCCAGGCAGGCTAGCGGGTGGCCGGGCAGCGTGGGGCCAGGCCGGGAGCCATACGGCGTGGGATGGAGGTGGTGAGGATCGTCTGGAGGGCTGTGGTTTGGCCCACAACACCGGAGCGCCACGGGGGCAGAACAGTTTGCGGAGGTCACTAGTAGTGTGGCCTTTGTCATCGTCACATTCTTCATTCCGTCACCTGATCACCATGTCAATGATCGTCACAAACTAGAATAACGGAGGGGTCGGGCCATGTTGGTTTGGACCACACCCTCTCCATTTAGGGTGGTATAAATTGGATTATCTAGAAGTAAGAATATTAACATCAACTCACCTGCAACCAAATATTTTCCAACAGTTGAAGATAATTCAAGGAAATACCTACATAAAAAACCCCTACCTTTGATCTTTATTCGTCGTTCATTGACGGAGTCATGGAAAGTAGACGAAGAAGGTCATCGTTCGTCGTGTCCGCTGCACGCTTCCAATCCACAGCTGCGTCGGGTCGTCGACAATGACGCAGACGATAGGTTGGTTGACGACGTCCCACATTGGTAGAAGCTCTGAGGAAGATGTCAAAGAAGGTTGGAATTTTTAGTTATTTGTTTGGAGAGTTCTTCCCTCTTCTCCTATGTTTCCACCAATATTCCAAAGAAAAATAATAATAGATAGATTTATCTATTATTTTATTAGCACAAATTTCAAAACAGTGAAATAAATTGATTGGATCCACCAAATTAATGTTGAATATTGGTACAAGTTTATTAGGGGAGTTGGCACAATTTAATTAACGAAAAGGAGGAACCATAAATAAGAGAGGGTGTGGAGAAACATCCCCTCATTAATGTGTGGATTTGAGTGGTTTTCCACTACCGCCATTAATAGGGGTGTTTATCCCCTTTTGGTCCCCACGTAATAACCTCTCAGGGGAGGTTAGTTTTGGGTGGGCCCCACCACCATAACCTCTGTTGAGAGTTTATGGTGTGGTGTTCCCACCTCCAACTTCTATGAAGAAATTTTAAACATCAAAAAAATAAAACAACACTCTTTATTTTTATCTAATTCAATCTCTAAAAACTCAAAAATTAACTTTTATTCTCAACCCACTGTTATCGATGTGAAAGTCCTCTGAAGAAAATACCAGTGTTGTGAGTTCAACGATGTCCTCATATTTAAATTCCGAGTAGTGGTTCAAAATTTATAAAAAATCACTCGTACGTTTACAGAATGTACAGAAAAAAAACATCAAAAATTGATTTCGGGCACATCGGGCCACAGAATCATGCACCCTAAATTTTTGCATACTCGTAAAATTCCCATATATTTATGAAAAACAAATTACCACAGAATTTCCGGGTCTTTACATGTTGTAATAGTTATGTCCTAATTCTCTCAAAATCATTTCCTGAAAATATTCACGTTGTGATTTGAATTCAAATTATTGACTTATATTGAAATTATGGAATGTTTTATGGATGTGGACTTATATTATGTAGGGTATAATATAAAACCCCCTAATTTTGTTACATATATATTTTTTTAAAATGTAGTCTTTTTGGGAGTTTGTTATTTTGTTAAACACTGAAAAATAGTTATTTAATATATATTAAGGAACTATGTTTGGATTGAGTTATATTCCATGACAACTTAATCATGCAATAAATTAAGTTTAATGGTTATCTTCATCTATAAATAACAATGTGGTATGCTCAAATTTAATTCAATACATACTTTTTCTGCCAGATGGTGAAATAGGGATGACCAAATGTTACCGAACAATATTATGTTATTTAAAATATAGAATAATAAATAACCAATATGTTAAATTTGAATTTATGAATTTTATTAAATAAATTAGGCAAATATATCATTTTCACAATATATAATATTAAATAATTAGTTAAAAATTATTTAGAAATGAATATATTATCCAATTGAATATAAAATGATTTTTTATAGAAAACAATTAATATGTTTAGAATATTTTTTATTCCTAAAAATGAATGAAATTATAATTAAAGAGTAATTTTTATTTTATTTATATTTTCTATTTTGAAGGAAATATATTACATATTCATACAATAGATTTTATAAGAATAATATAATAATAAACATAATTTTATACATAAAAGTAAATATTTTTATTAAAGTGATTTTAATTTCTTTCAAAGGAGAACTGATTTTAAATTTTTATTTTTCCACTTTTAAAAAATTTATATGTCCGAATATACATAATAATTGAAATATAATATTAAAAATTAGGTTGTGGTGATGTTTTTAGTATCTTTATGTGTTTTTTTATTTTTAATGAATTGTGAAAATATGATATTGTAGTTAAAATTTCTTTTTTCATCAAATTTATATGAAATATAAAATTAAAATTTAATTTTTTTTAATAATTACATATATAATATTTTAATAATTTTATCCTATTGATGTTATTTGAACCAATTAAAAATATAAATATGATATAATGACAGAGAGTCATTTGGATCATTTTTTCATTAAAAACTTACATTGTTGACCTGATTAAAGGATTATAATTAAATTAATTTATACAAAATTATTATTGGTAAATTTGAAATATGGATTCAAATTTTGGAATAAACCTAATTTATAATATTTAATATAATAAAAATAGTTTTTGATAACAAAATATTTTCTATTGTAATTAAATTTAACTGTAGTGATTAAGGTTAAATTATGCTTATTAATGGACCAAATCATAACATTAATGCCCAAAATGAACTATAAAATTGTACAATGTACACTTTTTGATAATGTATCAACCATATATACGATTATCTAATTTGTACCATTATTGGAACCTATTTAAAGATAAAACTATGGGTGGATTTTACCTTTTCCAAAATGTTACAAGTATGCCACTCTTCCACTATTATATAAGGCCTCATCTACACTATCTTCCCCACAATAATCCATCCATTTATGTTTGGAAAAAATATACCTAAATAGATCCTCAATATCCCTACATTATTTTATAAATCCTCCATTATGGAATAATACCTTACAAGGAATACCTTTTGTGGGAAAAAAAGATGTAACCTTTTTAAGAGGTATTACCCTCCCTCAAACACCGTTCATTTTTTTTCCACACAATTAATTATTAATATTCATTTATTCTACAAAAAATAATTGTTTCCTTAATATAAAATTTAGTTTTTATTCTATTTTTTAGTCCTACACTTACACACACTTCTGTCTAAGGGGTAATGATTTTATTGGTTACGTACACAGAAAACTACCACCTCAAGAAATTATGTTTGTTGATTTTATCTTTATCACCATAATTGTGAATATTATGATGGATACACCTTTAATATATTATATATATTATATTAATTATTAAATTAATATTATATAATTCTTTTACAACCAAAATTTTTGTTTTTTCTGTTTTCTCTCAATAAGATAATTTTGTTTGTGGAAATGTGTACAACCACACAATAAATGTGATACAATTCTTTCATACAATACATAGAATGCATTAACTATGGGTTTAGGTTGTATATATGATATAATAAAGATATTATAATAATTATATACTTATATATACATATATATGAATGAGGTTGTTTTTACTGTCTTTCTTTAAACATGATAAATAAAAGGGAATAAACTTCAAGAGTATATATAGACTACACATTATATGATTGGTGCATCCCAATTCATACATATATATTCTATAGATATTAATAATAAAAATATACTGAAAATAAATTATATTTAAATAATGGTATAAATTCTAGAAATCATGATATATGTACAATGACAAAATATATAATAAATTAAGACACATGTAAAAAATGAAGACGATATTACCTAAACTGAAATCCTAACATAAATTTATTAACAAATATGTAAAATATTATCGTAATAATATCATATATGGTATTATATACAAGAATATTATTTTGTGAAAATATAATAATAAAGATACGTTTATTATAAAATATTAGATTATGAGTATAAAGATAGTTAATACCTAAGGTTTTGGTAATTTAACACACTCTTTTTTCAATGAGAAACGCACCATATTCACCTATGACTTATTTTTTGTGGTGTTTTTACTGAAAATTATTGTATTTTATAACACATATATATTATTAAATTTCTACTTTTTAACCATTTTATTACCAATATATCATGTGGTTTATGGTTCAACGGTTACCAATTTGATGAATTAATTTTACCTCAATTTTCACTCTATGAGACACATGCATGGTAACCAATTCTATTTTTCATGAGGTATATAAAATTTATTTGAAATGTTATATCATGAAGGTAATTAAATTCCTAATTCTTTATGTTTTATTTACTTTCACATTATTAAATTCAGATTATGGTTCAATGTTACCATGTGATAAGAGACTGTTGAAATAATCTCATCTATTTTCCATATTGTTTATGATTATGATTTATTTGTTGAAATATTCTATTCCTTATCTAAATAACCCTAATGAATTTTATTCTCCACTGGATATTCAATATATATACATTTATTGGAAAAAATTCACTCTTTCGTATATAATATAGTATGGAAAGTGTTTTAATTAATGTTTGACACTACATCTCCATTCGGAAGGAAATCTATGATTATTCAAAAACTTTTTTTCTAAAAGGATTTCAAAATTAATCATTTATTCTACTACGAATTTTAATGGAATTATGTTCCTTTGTTTTACCTTTTTTAAAAAAATTTAATATGGAATATTATTTTAATTTTTTGGTCTACTGTCATTCCAAATTTTTTATGGTGAAAATGAAATGTTTGGCTTGATTAATTTTATATACCATCATGACTAAAAATCCCATTATGTTTCCACTGGAATATTAAAAGGTTATTTTCTAATAAAATTTATTCCTAGTATTATAGAAAATCACTATTTAAATTTATTTTCAAGGAGATTTCGTTTCAAAATATTTTCACGATTCTTTTAGATGTTTTAAATGATGTTTCTTTACAAAATGATAAAAAAATTTCTATATAAGTTTTATTCCAATAAAAATATTTTTCAAAACGTCTTATTTTTTTAAAAAAAATCATAGTGGAAAGGATATTTTCCCCATGAAATGTTTTTTTAATAACATTTGAAAATTATTTTTCACATAATATGACATCAGTTGATGTTACTCAATCATTTCTGGGAAATGATATAAAGGTTCCATTATTTTAATTTTTCTGAATGGTTTAAGATTGATTTATAATAGTCTCTATGAATCCTCTTTATCATTGATGGGTTAAATGTTTATGAAATTTGTTTATTCCGTCACTAGTTATGATTTGTATTAGTGTGTTTTGAAACTTATATCTTTTTATAAAGGTTATGAAATGATTACAAGTTTGTGATACCCATTTCATTTAATAGGTAATGATATGATCGTTAATTATTTTGTGGAACATGTATGTTTTATTTTATTATTTTATGGGTGAGACCTATGTCTTCCTCCAATTAATTAGTTCATTTTTTATATATCTTTTGATAGACTAAGATGGTCTTATGAGTGATATTTGACTACCATAATGGCCATGACAGTGAACAATGGCTATCATAATGGTATGAGAAGTGAAATCATGCTACTAAGATAGCCATGTGAGTAATACATGAATAGAAAGATGGTATGGAGAGCGAACACATACTACTATGATAGTCTTGGCAAGGATTCCATAGCTACTAAAAAAATATTATTATATGCTTATTTGTTTTCCACAAATCTATGTTTCATTACTATGATATGATTTTAGGGATTTTGTTATTTATTTTAATATGATTCATTGTTTATGAATATTATATATTTATTACATGTTACATGTTTATGATATTTAATATTCATTCTATTATCCTCTAATGTTTATATCGCACTCACATACCTATATTTCCATGATTATTCTTACATATCTCCTATTGTAACTATTTCTAATAATTTTAGATGACCAATTTTCTTTTTTATTTCCTCGATGATATAAAAATTCATACTTTGTCTGAGGTGTCTAATAAGGATTCTAATAATAAGGATAATAGTGTCAGATGATGTCACTCACTAATGTACATTTTTTATGTCTCCTTGTATCCAAACTCAATGGACTAATATGGTATTGGGATATTTGTTTTTTTAATGTTTTATGTATTATGAAAAACTAATGCAATATCTATGGTTGTAATGAGTTATTCATTATAAAATAGATTTCTAGAATTACATAAATGGGATTCTTATGTATACCTACAAATTAGTTTTAATCCATCTGTTTAATGGTATTGATATTAGATAATTATTGGGTCTTGAGATCATGTCATCCAAAAATAAAGTATTTTCTTCATCAGGAATTTTATTTTAAAACCCCTTATATATTTTATATGAAATTTTATCATGTTTTATTTAATTTTGTGTTTATTGAGTATATGAAATCTCTTTTCTGTATTATACCTTTCTATATTTATTATTAATTATCTAATTATTATTTTATTAATAATTAAATTGAGTTATTTTTAGTTACTTTCTTTGACAAGTTTATTATTCCTTGACTAATAATGATTGATAAATTTTTTAAATGAATTAGGATTTCATTTATTTCCTTTAAATATTGATTTTTCTATGACTAATAATGATAGTACGATTCATTATATGAAATGTATTATATGATTTTTAAAATACAATGTTGATTATTATAATAGATTCATGATTTATTCTCTAGTTCTAAACCCTTACTAAGAGTTTGAGTTCACCATTATTATGTTTCCATTCCAAGGAACCACTAAAGATTATTATTAATCATATGAATGGATATTTTTGGGGAACCAATTATGTTCTTTAAAACCTATAATAATTTTTAAATTTAGGTTTTCAAATGTAATATATGAAACATGTATCTATCCAGTTTACTGTGATTTCTAAACAATTCAGTCTTTCAGGATGCAATTACATGTACCTTTTGATAATGTAATAATGATGAAATCAGCTTTGGGTTACTATGGTGGGGTGATTTTATTATTATGTTATTTGATAATATTTCTTGTTGGGATTCGATATTGTGAATATTATAGAATACTTCACATCTTCTAACATCAAGAGGAATGAAATTTCAGTTTATATATTTTGATGAAATAATTAATCAAGTGGCATCAGTTGAGATTCTTTGTTTGGTCATGTATCGTGGGACAATTCATTATCAAACAAATCTATAAAAATGATATAATAGATTTATCCCCTAATGAGTCACTATACACAATTTATTTTACATTTCAAGGAATTTTTTCCTCCCAATGTTCGCGAATCAATATGTATATTGATTTATTTCCTACATATATTAATTATGTTCACATCAAAAACTAACATGGTCTTTTTTTGTGATTTTAACGATTATTTTTGGGATGTTTCATTCTAATTTAAATTAATGGGAAATAATACAAAACATTTAAATCAAATTATATTTTTTTTATGTTTTTCCAATATCTTCTTTCATTCCATGTCATGTGCATATATAATTATATCATCTAAGTGTGTATGCCTATCTATTTTTATATTCATAATATGTTTTATATAATAAATGAATATACTATTATACATGAAAATATATTGGAAACATGATGGTTATCTAACACATTTATATACTTTCATTCTATATCATGTATTTAAAATATTTAAATGATTATGATTTTTTTCTTCACGGTTGTATAAATCACGAGCTCTTTTCAATTTCAAAAAAAATCCATTGTTTCTAAATATTAATAACTTTTTGAAAACTATTGTAACATTATAAATTATATATTTCTATTATAGTTTCCATTATTATTACATATTGTCCTAATATTTGTGAACTCATTATCATCACAAAGGATTTGGGTGTGTCAGCAAGTATCACTTTTATTTAGACTACTGCATGTTCAAAATAATATGATCTGTTATGCACAATGCTATCATATTATAGAAATATAGATATTAGTCTCAATATATTCTTAATTAAACATATAATATTTTTGTACAATCCAAATATCTTATAATTATTTTTATCTCTAATGAATATTTAGGTTTAATATAAAAATTTCCTTCTAAAATCTATTCTATATATGAAATTTTTGGGTTTGAAAATAACATCCAACTTTTTCATTATCTCCTACAGATAATTTAATTGATAATTTTTCCATTCTTATATATGTATGGTTTTTTGTTTCCCCTATTAACACCCATTAATGTTAAATCCCTATAAATCATCTAGATTACCTTTTTATTGCATGATTTTATTTTCACATACCTCCAATAATAATTTGATTTTGTGATATAAAAATATGTTCATTAGAATATAAAAGATTTAATCTAATCATAATATTTTCATTTTTCACATATACTTTCCCAAACTACCCATTCTCGACATCTCATGTTGTTCGTAACCTCATCTTCACTTGACTTAGTCTCATTTAATCGTTATTAATATGTCAATATATAATTAAATTAAACAATCTCCACTTCTCCTTTGAGTTTTATTTATTACACATTATGTAATTGTTATTTTTTACCAATATAACTGAATTTCTATTCTAGTTTTTGTACATTAGAATCAATTACTTTTTGAACCACATAGAAAATTTTATTTTATATGAAAACAGTGATTTACTTTTGGATAATACATTATGTACAAAAAATACTTATCATTAACATCATGTGACATGTTTTTAAATATACCCTTTTTTGTAATTCAAAAATAATTTTTTTTAACGTAAATGAGTATTCACACCCCATTTATGTCTAAATTCATATCCCCCATTATATATTTTTTTGAGGGAAAACCCACATTAAAATTATTTCATATTCTAACACAATTAAATCATTAAATAAATTTTAAAATTTTATTTTCTTGAGGGAATAATTTCGTACCAATCCATAAAGAACTAATCCAAAAATTGATCATTTTAATTCAACACGATCTATAATTACTGTGAAAACATGAATTATTATCTCATTAATTATAGTTGTCCATAATATTTACGAAATGATTTTATTTTATATAATATATTATTATTCATGAAATTTATTATGTTTTAAATAATCATACATTAAAAAAATACTCAATAAATAGAATAAAAATGTTGACATTTAAATTAACAAGATTATATGTCTTAGAATAAAATAGTTTATTGTAAAAAAATTAATTATAAAGACATTCATTTAGTCATTTTTATATAATAATATTATTTTGCCAACAATATACCTCAACATGATAATATGTTACAATCCACTTATTTTTAGTATCATTTACATCATAAATATCGAATGTCAAATACATTAGTTTATTCAATGTTATCTTTTACAAAATATTAGAATATACACTAATGAACATTATATGTAATGTATTTTTCTTCTCCACAAAACATCAATATGATTTTAAAATCACACAAATTATTTTTAATGTTGAACTCTGTAAAAAATAAATCACTATTAACTCTAGTTTTTATCATGTAATCTCATATTATTTTCCATATTTATAAATCCTTGACCTATTTGGGAAAATTATTCATAAATTTATTTTTTTCATTTAATTATATTCATTTATTTTCATCCACCATCAATGAACATGGATTCTTATTTTCATGATATACTATGTTCTTTGAAACATAAAATGGTGTTCTCATATAATTATAAAATTATTCAAAATATTATAATTATTCTTCATTATTTTATATTTCATTACAATATAATTTCAATTTTATTTTACATCTATTGTTTTCATCACATTTACTACTAAATTCACTTACGTAGATAATATTGTTATGTATTTGTCAAGAGTTTGGTCTCTCAATATCCATATTCCATAGAAAATTTTACAATCCAATAAGATGTTCATGAACTGTATAATCATGTGAACTTAAACATATTTGTCAATGATTTCTTCCACCATTAATTTTTTTTATTTTGGGTATTATATAACATTATTTCTTCATATAGATTTATTTTGAATTAATATTACTAGATTTCATGAATCATTCTGTAATGTCTACATTTTTTACAGAAGGGATCATCTATTAAAATTTGTTTAAACATCAATTAAATTAATCATTTACGTATGCTTCCGTGTAAATAATTATTTTTTACACTTTTTATTATACTTAGTATCGAACTACCATATATTTTATTTCACCTTTTGTGGAATCAAATTTTTATATGCCAAGCATGATGTATTTGAAAATTACCACAAAACAAGATTAATGAATATTATTTTTCAACATTTATATAAATTTTCATTATTTTATATTTTATTCAGTATAGAAATATTTTCTATTTTTTGATATTTTATTTTTCCTAACTACATTATGTTTAACAACCGTTATAGTACCCCTTCATACAAGCAATCTCTATTATTGAAATGTTTTCATACATACACAATAGTCATTATAATGTTTCGAAACATTTCATGACATGAGTTTTTTCCATAAAATATAGTCTTCACCAATCATGTGTACATTTGGATGACATGGGTTATTTCAAAACATTATTCTTAAATTATTCATGTTATGAAATTCTAATGATTTTATTAATTAACTACTTTTAAGGTGGTCTGTTTCTAATCACCCTTATTTAATCATTATTTTATTGATTTATATTTTATATTAATATATAGAATGAAATTATTCCATATATATTAATTGTAATTTGAATTTGCATTTTTCATTTTATAATTGGAGGATGGAACGTCATATTTTTCATCATTTTTTCTATAATGATATTTTTTCTTCAAGTAATGAACAATATCATTAGAAATACTGAAAATAAAAATTATCATTTCATATTCATTTTATGAGTAAATCTAAGAACTGTATTGAAATGATATCTTACTAGTTTGTCTAATTAAATAATTAATATTTTAAATTTTATTTTTTAGTCCTTATTCCAACCTAAATAAAAACAACAATGATATATTTTTAATATTAAATAGGAATTTTAAAAACTATTATATTAGAAGGTATAAAAATATTTAAAATATAAATGATAAATATTATAGAAAGAATTAATGGAATTTGAATGTTGGTGTCTTCTATAAGAACCTAGTTAGTCTAAACTAAAATTGGAAGTAACTTCAATTATGTTTCCATAAGCCTTTCCAAAGCTTCACACATGTAATTGTAGTATATGTGAAATTAGTTATGGGAGAATATAAAGCTTATATGGAGTGATACAATATATATGACAGCTGAATATACTATTAAATGATACCAGACTATATCCAATGAATTTATATTGAAATGTTATCATAAAAATTTATTTATTTATAAATTAATATTATATGACTATAACTACATATAATGATATAATAAAATATTATAATTTTGTAAAAAAAATTTATCAATCCACTTAATGCATAAAATTTAATTTTTATTAAATTATAATTTTATTTCTTGGAATTAATCATATTTTTGTTGATTAATAACATCAGATATTACCACTATATTAATTATTGTGATATAATAAAAATAATTATTGATAATAAAAAAAGAAATATTCATAAAATAATAGACATGGTGTATATTTTATATTTTCAAATATATGTAATACATATAAATTTAATGATGTGACTGTTAATATAGTACAATCATTTTATATTTTCATTTTAATATTAAATTATGATAAATATTTTAGATTTTTAGAAACAAAATAATTTTTTCTAATGTATCAAAAACATAGTTTTCACAAATAACATTACCATCATGAAATTATTAGATTATAAAAAATAATATTATAATATATAAACCTATTTATATTAAAAATAATAATTATTTTATACATGGGAAAAAAATTTAAATGATTCAGTTATAATTTATAATCATTTATTTTACGTGATACTAAATTTTTTAATTTTCATAAAATTTAAAATTCAATACAGTAGGTTTGTAGTATTTTAAATTTAATTTTTTTAAAATTTATAAATTGAGTACAGAAAAATTAATTTATAACATTTATTAAGAAGGAGAAAATGATTCCAATGATAATTGTTTTGGTATATAGAATAACATAGACTAAGTAAATAAAAGACTCGTACAATAAAATATAAATTATTAAACGTAAAACAATCAGTGATTAAATTTTCAAAAAATATTATTAAATAATGTTTTTGAATGTGATATTGAGGGGTCTCATAATATTATAAATTATCTTCTCAATTGTTGATCTAATTTATATTCACATCCATTTAGATTGACATCCTATTGTAGAACTTTTAATGTTAATTAAAACAATTAAACCCCTTCTCATTTATAAAATGAGGTCTCCTCTATTAAGAAACCCTCTAAAAAATATATTATTTATCACATCCTTAAAACCACGAAAAATTATCATCAACATTAATGGACACCTTTATGTGGGACTATCCATGAAAAATGTAAATGAATAAATGGTGTTACCCCATTTATGAAGGATATAATACATGAAGTGATGTGTATGTTCCTAACCACTCTTTCACATTTATTATTCATTATTTTCAATCCAGTCATTTTATATTTATAGAAAACCATTTAAATAATTAAATCTCATGTCATTGTAATGTATTTTTTATAAATATTTTTTAATCGTTAAAAATTATTTTCATATTCTATTAAAATAAAGGAAAACATTAAGCACGTGTATGTGCCGCCTTCCAACCCTATAAATAAATGAAGTAATTTTTTCTTGAATTCTTTCATGAATATATATAAAAATGTATTATAGAGTCTCTATATGATTTTTATGATTATATTTATGGTTTTATATTAAAAATTAAAAACCCTAATAGTAATATGAATGATAATCCTTTGTTATAAAATTATTCATCATAAGATTTTAAATTAACATGAATGAAATACATTATTAGTATTAATTTTATACGAATACATTAATTGAACTCCTTATATTTATGGTTTTGATATTTAAAAATTAAAAACATTAATTATGTATTTTATTATACTTGTATAATGACATTAAATATAATGCACAAAACATAATACCCCAATAATCAATATATGTTATAGTCGGGCTCATTTGAACACATACATGAATGAAGTTATGAAAAAATATCACATATGATTATAAAAAATATTTAATGGGGTAATATTCAGTATTTTTTTAATAATGTATTGTTTATGGTTATTTATGATTATATCATTATTTCTTTCATTAAATATGAAATCATTGTTGTGTGAAAAATTAGAAAAATAGGTATGTTCTAGATTTAACCATCATGGATAAAAAATAAAGATCTCATGAAAATAAATAAATGTTTAAAAAATAACAATACAATATATTAATGAAATTTATTTTATATATAATAACATTTTATGATAAAAATACTAACACAACTTTTATGAAACACCAATAACCCGAACAATTATAAGAATCATATATAAAAAAATGTTAAAATTTAATAATATATATGGAATTATTTCAAATATGAAATATATATTTTTATAATTAATAATATGGTTATTTTTAATTTATTATATAAATATAATTTAATTATTCATAATTTTTGTTGCATGTACTTAATATATTAGGAGGAATGTTATGGTTTTCCTCTATTTCATATCTTTATGTTACTATATATATTGGACGCCTAATTTTTTGGCAGTGTATACTATTTATAATTGATTTTAAATATCATGAAATATATTTTATTCATATAAAATTAATTTCAATGTGAATAAATGAATTTCAATATATTTTATTAAATCACTCCTAATGTAGTTAGGTTGTTTCAAAAAAAAATATTCATCGAGTTATAATTGTTTATCAGTAGAATAATTCATAATTTTTTATAAATTAGTTATTATGAATATTTTATATAAAATCAGGTAATCCAATTTTTAATTTTTTTACAATAGGATCAATATTGTTATTATGGAACTTTTATAACTGAAATATCTTAATTACAGTTGTTTGGTTTCATCTAGACATTAAGAATCAATATAATATCCATTAAATAATTGGATATTTTACATGAATTTAGGTATAATTGTTCTAGAGAAAATATCCCTTTTATAAATTAATCTCAACATTATTTTTCTCTATGAAAAAGATAAAATGTTATCAAGAATAAACATCCATATCATAATTATTCCATTGATTCTTGTAAATAATTAATCGATCTCTAATATTCCCCATTCCTGTATTAATGATAAAATATGTATCATTTAATGTTATCTTATTGTTTCTTATTTACACAATTAAAATAATTTCATTATTATCACATTTTTCATTGTGATATCTAAAGAGTACTATTTTGAAATATCTAAAATTCATTCACTTTAAAATAAATTATTTTATAAATACGATTAATTTTTTTCTTATTTATAGAAATATATTTAAATTTATATTATATTTTATGAATACCTTTGAAAAATATTTTATATATTCCTTCCTTTGGCTGAAATAATTTGTTACTTATAAATATTGGATATTTGGTTATTTAGGGGATAAATTTTAAAATTTATCAGGAAATCCATTCTTATACCTTGTTTATAATGATAAAATTATACGATTAATTCTTCGGAAACATTATTATGGTGAATTATATTAAATATGAGGATAGAAATTATCCTCAATTTCATTGTTATTAGGAGTTCATCTAGGATATAATGGGTATCATTATAGTGTATTTAGATCCAAAATGTTAACAAAATTGTGATACCAGTAAATAATTCTAAAAAGGTTGTGAATAATGATGTATATATGAAACATGTTGTGATGTATAATCCACTATGTTTTGATTCTTGTCATTTTTTGTGGAACACTAATTTGATATGTGAATATTTTCATCACATGAATACTGTTTCATGTCTCATGTTTTTATAGTATTTACATTTATCTATATGTTTGATCGTATGAGATTACATGATATACTATAATCAAATATTATTTTATTGAAAGAATTATTAGTAAATAAAAAATACATGCCCTAAATATTTTTTCCAATACGCTTATGATATCACTTTGGTAATATGTTTATTGTTTTATTATTCTGTTATTCTATATTTGAGTTCACCCTTTACCAATATTTATGAATTAAATGTCTTTAGGGGAATTTTATCTTATGGGAAATTTTTTAAAATAAATTTTATGATATAAAATTTAGTTTTTTAAGTCATAGTCTTTTTATATCCCACTTGGCTAATTTATTATATGAGGGAATTATGTTTTATAAAAAAATTATTTTATGTTTTACCAAACTATAGTTTACCATGATAGATGTATATAAACTTGAAATGTAATTTTCTATAAATAATTATTAATTATTTTTTTAATAAATCAAATTATGTGTATATTTTTATAAATAAGGAATAACTATATATGTTTTGGAAAGGGTAGGAAAACTTATAAACATGGTAAAAAATAGATGTTATTTTTGATGATTATATAAATGAGGTACCAATTTGAAATGGATATATTATTTAATATTTTATAAAAATATTATCATAGCATATGGAAATAACATCTACCTTATTGAGAACCCAAAATTTCAATTAAAAAATAAATAAGATATTTATTTTTTCCGGTGCTAATCTCCACTGTAACTCAACTGATCTTCTAATTAACTGATATATGAGTAATGGATTAATGAGATATAAAATATATTTTCACATATATACTAGGAAACAAGAAAATATTTCCTAATAAATTAATTATTTATAAATTTTCTATCCAATGGTGGTCTTTCATAATTAATATAACCAATAAATATGATGTAGATTCTATGGAAGTGGAGTAATTTAGTAATGTGTTCCTCACCAAGTATTTTCCTCATAAACAACACTTTATGACTGAGAGAAAATTATGGGAGATATAAAAATGGAAAATTAATCCATAATCACATATGAAATAATCATCTTGAGGTACACAAGTTATTACATTTGCTATATATATTATAATTGGAGTAAAATTTAACATTTCATTAATATTTATATGCAACTTCTTCGATATAAATTAGCTATAACAAAAATTGGAATATATAGAGAAATTTTTCATTATGAAATTATATTTGAAATGGAAACTGGACAACCTTATTATTATAGATAAATAAAAAATAATTTATAATAAGATGGATTCTTTTATGATAAGTTACTAAGGGGAAGAAACTAAAACAACCAGTATATTAAAAATTATTGAGTATAAACCTATGTAATTTCCTAAAAAATAGTTTCTTATCTGTAGGATTTCATTATTAGATAAAATTAATTCCCTAAGAAGATACTGATTTTAGAAAATCAAATAATTTTTTTTCTTAGCTAATAAAAAACAAACACATCAAGTAACAAAATGTATGTATTTTTTGTACTATGAAAAACAATTTCTATACCCCCTAGTAACAGAAGAGAATATGATGAAAATACTTCATAAACCATGGGTGCACATTATAGAATATATTATCTCAAGTAATGTGGTGGATCATGATAATTATGTATATCTATGTAAGCATATTCATCCATCTAATTTTGTGCATTTTTCAATCCTATATGTTTTCATTAAATATTATATATAAAAAAATAAAAGAAGATAATGGTATCAATATTTTATCAATATAATATATAACTTATTTTGGATTTTTGATATTATATATTATTAATTACCAATTAAATGTTATATAGATGATTTTCATAACATTTTATAAATAAATATTTTGTTCTAATATAGTTCAAATATTAATAACCAAGATACAAAAATCACATTTCTTATCTATTAATGTCGGTATAATTGCTATATTTAATGAAAATTAATATTATACTAGATTTATGATACCAAATTAGAAAGGTTTAATAGATAAAATAATTAAAGTAGAAATATATATAATTAGTAATATTATTGTGATTAAAATACATGTCATATATTTTTCGGGGTAATACATTAACTAAAAACATTCATTGATTCAAGAATAACTTGATTGATGCTCATAGCTCAAATATGTTATAACAATTTCATTTTTTGAAACATATTTAAGTTTGCAGTGAAACTATCAGTATAATATTTCTATTTGTATTCTCCATAAATAAATTATATATTATATTGTATTTTCACAAAACATAAAAACAAAAAACCTGAATTATATTTTGAATATTATAAATAAGAGTTAAGATATTTTCTATTATATTCAATTGTGAAAATTCAATTAGTGAGACAAAAAAACAAATAATAATAAGGTATTTCAGTATGAGGAGTAATTATTACTTATGATGAAAAATTTCTAGAAATCATATATTTGTATATTGCATAATGTTTTTCGTAGACCAAATACAAGTCCAACATGAATAATTAATGTAATTGAAAAACCATATATATATATCTCTCAAAGTTATTTCCCAATGATCCATTATAATTGAACTGAATCAAATAACTATAAGTACTTCCAATCTGATTATTACTTCATTAAAAAACATCCATAGGGATTTTATCCTTTGAATATATGATAATATTAATATGTATATGAATAGATATATCATGATTTTTTAAAAATTCCAAAAATTTAGAATTTCATTGTTTAAATTATTAATAATTTTTTTAGAGGTTGGAATTATTTTATAATATATATATATATATATATTGAATAATTAAAAGATTCATTAGGATTATATTATTTATTATTATATTTTTAATGATTTTATGAAATATAAAAATTTGTTTTCAAATGAAATTACATTTCACAAAACATTGTATTTTAATGTTATTTTTTATATTTTAGGATTTTAATTATATTATATTGACTTCATTTTCTTATTTATCATTTTATTTTACCTTAAGATTATTTTTTTCGGATTTACCAAAAAAGTTGTATTTTATGGTGCCAAATAACATGACTTCTATGAAAATATTTTAGTATAATAATAAATATTAAATTCATTAAACAATTTTATGAGAAACAAATATTTTATATATAAGGAACTGAATTTTTAATATTAATTTTATAAATTTAAAATCACATATTTTACATTTTTGAACAAATTCTATATTTCTTATAAATTTTGTTTAAAACATGAAAAAATTATTATTTCAAAACTTATTTTCACAAATTTTCGAAATTGAATCAAATAAATTATAATTATTATAATTATATAAAAATAAATTAAAAATTCCATATTTTTTTGTAATAATTTATATGTAACCTTCTTTAAAAAAAATACTATTGAAAATTTAATTGTGTTACAGTAGACGGTATATTGTTAAAATAATTCAAACATGTTTAATACATGTCTAAGATAGTTTCAGTAAGGCGTTGATCTTATTACCTTATTTTATATTCATAATAAATAATTCTTGTTGATATATTCCAATCTAGTTACTTCTCTTTGATAAAGATCTATTTTATAATGAAAATAAAGTAATTCATTTTCACTAATAAATTAAAATTCCATAATCACTTCCAATCACACCTCACCCAATTTGGGAAATCTTTTAAAGTACCCATACCTCTCATAAAAATTTTCAGTCACCTTAAATAGGTTCTACTATTAACACCCCAAAATTTACTCGGATCATAACGTAGATGATTTAAGAAGTTATTTGTATTTTATTATTATCGACGACTCAATAAAATATATTTTTCTGATGTCATTTTTAAAATATCACTAGATAATGAATAATACAAAACATAATTATCCCCACATTTATGATATGTTATTATAGTGATCATCCTTGAAATATATCTTGTATCCATCATCCATTAATTAATATTGAAATTTAAAATATATGTATATATGTACTACTACCTCCATAAAATTCATTTTTTTATTAAATTTTACATTTCATAGATGAGACTAAAAATTAATAAATTTTAAATATGATGTTTATTATACGAATAATTATTTTTTAATAAAAAAATCTATAACCTATTAATTATTATATTATCAAATAATCCATTTAAAACTAACCATCTTAAATAAGTTAACTATGAGTGAAATATTTTTATATACTATTTGACAATATTGTATCAATTAAAACACATGCTAAATTTTATAATATAATATAATAAACATATAAACAATAGATTATTTAATTTTTATAATAGGTTTAATGATATTGAAAAATAATCACCACATTATCATACATTACTCATGTAACGACCTTATTTAAGTCACTAAAACCACATTCATGAAAGATGATATGAAATTGAATAATTCATGATTATAAATTCATAACTCATTGTGTAATATTACATCAAATATATAAATAATAATTTTATGGAATTTTCAATTCATTATTTCTATCATTAACTAAGTAAAAATACTTTATGGGTTAAAATATAAAAAAATGTTTGGTTTAGGATATAATTTTAAAGTTTAAATACTATAGAACTCAACAAACATAATTTTGACATAAAAAACAATTTATAAAAAAACATATAGAAAGATTTATGTTTTCATTGACATAATTATAGTAATATGGAAATGTACATACATCCCGCTTATGATACATTTATAAATTATTAAAATTGTAATCACTTGATGGGGGAAAATAGTTCAAAACGCACTAATATATATATATGTATATAATGACTATCAATTGGGAGTTTTGATAGTTATAGTTTTAAATACAATTATTGGGTATTTAATTAATAAATTTAATTAAATAATTTATGATATTGTCCACATGTGTATTATGAATAATAAGAAGTAAAAAAAATTATCCCAATTTTACATCATTGATACATATATTTAATTATTAATTTAGATTTATTTTTGTGTGGTTTATTCTTCCTAATTGAGATATTATATAATTTAATTCCTTTTAATATTTTTTATTTTTTATTAATATAATGATCTATCTTTAATGATGTATCAAAATTAATTTTCCACAATTTGTATGGTTTTCTATCAACTCAATTAATAAACATATATATATATATATATTCATTATTATCTAATTTAATATATGTTTTATAAATAATTCCATAATATTATATTGTGTATTTTTTCTTCTTAATTTTAAGTATTTTCATTACTATCACATTATCCCCTTATTAAATGATTCTTATAACATGAAAAATGTTTCATATAATGGGAATTAGTAACTCAAATCAATTTGATTGAGTTAAATGGATTATTAAAAACATCAAAAACTTATACAATCTTTTAATTAATGTCACATATTTTAGATGTTTTATTTAATATTTCATGTAATGATTTCACGTCTAAATCAAGTTTTCATTTAGATTATTCACTAATCTATAAGTACTAAATTTTCAAGATTAAACATCCATATATTAATTAGATTTTGTATTCATGTCCATTAATTCACATACTTCAAATAATCTCCATCTATTCGTTGAAACAATTATAATTACAGTTTTAGTTAATAATTATACATTCCATTAAAAATTTATATTATATGATTTATCATATTTTTTTCGTTTACGTTTTTCAACTATAGTGATTCAAATTATGAAAAAACATTTCTTCTAATTTTTTTTGATTTTTCACTTCCATTTTACTTCGTATAATAAATGATATATTTCCGATGATATTATGATTTATATACCACCCTATAAAAGATATTATAAAATTCATTTTTAGGATTATTGAATATTCTAACGAATAATCATTATTTTGTGGTTATTTATGTGATATTCTACAAAATGTGACATGAAACCCATTGTTTCTCTTGAGTTTCAGTTGTTTAGTGGATATATGGTCACTTTTAAAACATAAGTATAATTAATTATCAAATGGATGGTGGTAGAAATATTTAACAAAAATAGATTTTTTTATTGTTGTAAATATCATGAGATATAAAGGATATATGATTCTTTGCTCAGTCATGAATGGTAAATAGTTATTGATTACTTATATTCTATGAGAAACATGTTGTGATATTTAACATTTTACGGGAAATATGTTGTGCTTATATATCTAAAAAGTAGAGATTCTATGATTTTATTCGTTCGATAGAATTTTAAAATGGAAAAACTATATTGACTTGGATTATGATTCATGTTCCCTTTTTTAATGTTTTAAGGCCATGTTATTAGTTTTATTATATGGGATTAAATTTTATTCCATTATACATTTTTAATAGGTTATAGGATTCCGTGTTATTTTAATCATATATCTACCTCCCATTTTTAAATTCTCAATATTCATATAATCATATTATGGGAAATATGATGATATGATTAATATTCCCAAAATGAGTATTTGAGAAAATTTCATACATTTTTCTCTCCATTGGGTCATGATACTACGTTTAACATGTGATATCTATAAAGAAATATATAATATTCGGATCTTTTTTATAATTATTCATGTGAACATTAAAATAAGTTGACAATTTATCTAGTATCCCAGGATAATAATTCAACCATTTCATTAAATTTTTAGTTAATAATGTAATTAATGTTTTTAGTAAGGATATTATTTATAATAATTAGATATTCAACATGGAAAAATATTTGGTGTGACTTTGATTTTATATCTTTTTCCCAAATCATAATCATTTATATTTTAAGTGTTCTTATAATATTATTGACATTATATCTATTATTTATATTTTTATTCTTTTCCCATGTGTTTTCTTCATTAATATTCGTTAATTATTGTTATTAATTTTTAATAAATTGAATCCATCTATAATTGATAAGAAACTAATAGTTATTGATACACACCAAATACATCATGGAATGGAATGGTTCGTAAGTAATTGCATTATGAAAATATTCTAATAAAACCTTATTTTTACAACTTATTCTATATATTTGAACAATTATTGAAAATTATATACGTGTTCTTACATTAATTAAATGAAATTATTTAATTTTTGAAAATGATATAACATTTTTACAAATTATACCTACATTTCATTGTATTTAATTACAATCTATTTCAATTAATTATAATTTTATTAAATATATATATATATACCTAGGAAACTCCATGTAAAATTCGATTATACTATCTTTATAATTAGATTAAAAAATCAATATTAATTTTAATTTTTTAAACTCACTGTAAATATTAAAATAACTTTATTTTGATTGATTTATTTCATTAGTTTTTATTGAATACCTCTCACTGACCATAACATATTCGTTTGGTTGATGATCCTTCAGTTTATCAGGATGAGATTATATTAAGATCATATTAACATCTATATTGTATGATTCATTAGATTGTGTTCAATGGTGTGATGATTCAACTAACAATATAATCATAAATTAACATCAAAATTGGAATATAAAAATTGTATTCCAAAGTAGAGGAATATTCACATTATAATAGTATTTTTTATCTTTAAATCAATGAAAACAATATACAATAATAAGTTGTTATAATCAAACTGAGATCCTATATCATGATTATGTATATGAATCAAAGGGTATTTCTCAGTTACCTTATGAGGCGAGAGGGTGAATTAAATGTAAAAAACATTTAATGAATAATTTATATATAAAATTCATTTATCCTTTAAATGATCAATTATTTTTCATTAGTATGGATGTATAGTTTATAATAAATTTCCATCTCTAATTTTTCCTATTTATTTATTTATTATTGAATATAATAATCACATATGGATATTTATCAGGTTCATTCTCAATGTTATAATATACTCCATACCGTATCAAATCCTAAAACGTTATTAATTTCACATTAATAATTTTATCATCAATTAATGTTTGTGTGGAATTTTTTTTCCATAAATTAATGTGTCCATCCCAAAAAACAACTGTACTAAATTTATAATGCATAGCAATGTCAAATTATAATGAATCCATTCAATTAAAAATTTCTCCAAGGATGAAATGGATATTTACATACAATTATAATTCCACTATAGAACATTTATTTCAATCCTATTATACATCCTCTAAAATTATTTATGAATCACCCACTTCTTCAAAAACATGATATTATATTCTTCTCAACGTTATTCAGAATCTAATGTTTTTTAATTCTCAGCAATACTCAATTATGATGCACTAAAATTCTAACTAAAATAAAATAATATAAATAATACATTATTATTATTTTCAAAAACATCCCATCACAAATATTTCTTCTAAGGATTAGATCATTATTATATATATAACTTCTCCCTGTTTAGATGATAAAAATTGATTATATGCATAGGGGAATAATATATCTATACATAATAAATCAATTATAATATCCACCAATAAATAGTTATTGTTATTGAAATAACCATAAATATATATAAAATAAATATTAATATTGACATTGAAAACATCCTCAAATGTTTTAAATCTAGAATATACATAAATCATTATATAACATTACTATTACACATTGATATTATCATCGAAAATTATATCTTGTCAATAATTAATATCCATTAGCATTTTTTAGAGTATTTTTGTATAAACACATTAATATATATATCATAATGTTTTATTAATCATTATTATTTATATAAACTATTCTTCCACTTAAAAAATACTCAAAATAAAAATATATAAATGGATAATATTTTTTTTGCAAGCATTAATAAATTTTTATTCAAATTGTAAAAAACTCGATCATGTAGGGAAACCCATTTCATCTTAATTATACATTATATAGAGGTAAATGTATAAAATCATTATAATTTGTTTATATTTCCATAAATATCACTTCTAGATACTCTTAACATCTCTATCCAACATCATTCTTCAAATCTATCAGCATATTTAAACTACTATGAAGGTAATATGTAATTTTTATCATGTTGAAAAGTAAGTGTTTATTTCTAATAGATAATAAAAGTAGTTATCTATTGTATATAAATTAGTTATTTTACAGTAATTATCCATCATGGTAATTTATTACAATTAATACAATTTAGTAGTCAAATTAATCATATTTCTAGTTGATTTTTATTTCATTTACTCTCTTTCAATGAATTGACTCATCTAGAAACATCATTTGTTCCTGGAAATATGTTAATGAATCATCTAAAAATCCACTTATATCCTAAATATTCAAGGAGGAATATACATATTAATACAAAAACATTTGATTTTACACACACTATGATATTCTGTTATGAATATATATTCTAGCATTACATATTTATAAAAAATAAACATCTCACGATATGAATAATTAGTTATTTGTTAATCAATTTATCAAATTTTTAAATCATAATTTCATTTGACATTTTCATTATCATCTAGATATATTACTATAATTGTATGTATTATTTAATAATAATAAAAATGATGAAGAACATCTCTTATTATTTTACCATTATAGATTATCTTCTTTTCAGTCATGTTCACATGTATTAAATTTATTTTAGTTCAATGTCCCCTCATATATTATATTCATCATAGACTACATTATTATAGAGATATCACTCTTCATCATGAAATATTATTTAAAAATTAATGGAAGTATTATATAATAATGTCATAGTCTTCACTATTATGTAATATAACTCATGTAATCCTCCATTTTTATTTTCTCATATGTCATCGATTCATGATATCGCTAAAATTATTGTGGATCATTATTAAATATTCTATCTGTATTTCATCTAGTATACTTTTTGAACCTCATCTTCAATATAATATTCCTATTTTCCCTCATATATGATGTTATATTCTCATTATTTTATATACATCATCATTAGAACTAATTTGTATAGGTTTATGAATAATTATTCTATTGAATATATGAATGTTTGATGAAATTTAAATATTATATACACTATAAATTCATGTCATCTTCAGGTTAATAACAATATCATGTTATGATTATATAAATCCAAATATTTCTAAAAGAACCTATTATTTTAGAGTTTCTGTAATTAATTAAAATACATATAATGTTCTTTTTATGTAAACCATCATTTAAATAAAAGATAATATATTCATTGACCACATCATTAACGTAAAAATATTGTTCTATCATTCAGTTCAGAGAATAATTTTCATTAAATTATACGCAATTTAATATATATGGTTGTTAGTGAGTATCTACAAATGAACCCTCTAAACATTGTAATTTTATTAAATTATACAATGACAATATATGAACAATAAATGACCAGAAGTATATTTTTTGTGTAAATTATTCCAAATTATATATGAATACCATCAACAATATATTTAAAAAAAACTCTTGAATTGAAGGTTTTCTTTTTTATGTCATCCAATTGTAAGACCACTCTATATTAGACATCTTTGAATGCTATTATCATTTCATGAACTCACACACTTATGAAATAATAAATATTTCCATATGAAATTATAATTTTTTCTAACAATTTCACATCAATCCATCTATATAATTTTTTTTTCACATTTCACCATTTCTCTGTGTTCTAAAATTTGAGGGTTTTCTCTTCTAGATTATGTACATCCATAACAATTTCCATGTAATTTCATTGGAAACATAGTTTTAAATAAACATGCTCATTGAAAATTTTGAATCCATTTAAAAAATATAATATTCTATCATAATTATATAATGTGTATTTTATAATTCTTATTAATCCACTTATTCATCATTTTATAATATTTCTCTAAAATAGTGTGATATGATTAGTTATTTATTTTGTGATATCATATTACAATATGCATATATAAATCTTAATTTAAAACTAAAATATTATATTGATCTTATATATTTATTCAAGGTATATATATCTTTTGATATGGGTATATATAATAAATATTATTGAAAATAATTTTTTTTGGGAAATTCATCATTAATGTTATTCCAATGAAACAAGAATATGTGGATTTATTTATAGCATTAAAACACATATGTCAATGAGATAATATAAGTTATTTTTAAAATGAAATAATACATACATATATATATATGAGTAAATAAATATTAACTATAATTCAATAAGATAAATTATTAAAAAATCTGTTGTTGAAATTTTTGTAACATTTTATATACCCATATTATTCAGTTTGACATACATCAACTATAAATGATACAATTATTGAGGATAAATATTTTATATCATTGATTATAATTAATTGAAATATATTAGGGTCATCTTTATGTATAATGTAAATAAGAATGATTACATGATTGATCACTATGGTGGGGTTCAGTACTTCTCATTAGAGGATCATTGAAATATATATCATTATATAGTGGGTAGAAATATTAATTCACAATGATACTGTAACATACCAGGAAAATAAATAATATTACATTGTAATGTTTATCAATATTTGTGAATTATATTTTAATATTACTGTAAAGGGAATTCTATGCTCGATGGAATATCCAATACGCAACAACGAGTTTCTTTGAAATCTTACGTTGCACACTGATAATATAATAATATTATAATAGTTAACACCTAGCCGTTGTAATGGAAGGAATCAAAAAAAATAACTAAAATATGATTTCATATGTATGTTATATTTTTTTACATTTATCCAATAAATGTTAGAGGCTTAAAATCCAAATGAATCCAATTTTAAGAATATATACTCTAATATTTCAAAAAGATTTTTTTACCTCCTTTTGATGGCGAACATTTTTTAAATATAAATTTTGACAATTTTATAAGCTCAATTTGTCATGATAAACTTATTCTTTATGATTGGTACATTGTAATTTACTTTGGATAAATTTTTGGTGTGTTTCTGACAATGTTCATTTTTTAATGAATAGTGAAAAATATTACATTTTAAATCAAAACTACTTTTTCATCTAATTTATATAATTATTAGATTATCTTTTTAATTTGATTTAAAGTTTATTTATAATATATTTTTACAATTTAATTCAATGGTGGTCATTATAATTAATTTCACTTTGAAAATGGATATCAACAAGTGCCAAACGTTTCATAGATATTGCTTCCAAAAAACCCGCTATTTGTTTTGACAGTGAAAATTAACTATATGATTTATTAATGAAACATCAATGTTTTTAATTTGGTAAAATGTTCATAATTTCTTAATTTTAAATTTCAAATATATCTTAGGTTTTTTTTTGGTATTTTTCTTATAATGCTTTTTTTAATGTATAGTAAAAAATAAAGTTTTTAATTCAAAACAGCATTTTCATCAAATTTATTTATATATTTACATTGTCATTTTAAATTTTTTTAAAGTATAATTGAATTATGTTTTTATGAATTAATAAAATTTTGTTCATTGGATGTAATTTCACTTTTCAATTGGATGTATAAACAAGTCAACCTTTTGATAAATTTTACTTCTTAAAACCCAGTATTTTGTTTTGACAACGTGATTTACTTTTAAAATAATTACTACAATTTATGTGTATTGAATTTGATAAAATGGATTTCATATTTGGATTCAAGAGGTCCAAATTATGTAATTAAGACTTTTGTTTGGACATTATGAATAGTAACGACGATAATTATTTTTAATTATCGTGTTTAATTAGTAATCAGGTAATTAAGGGTAAGAAAATAATATCATAAAAATATAAAATGACCCCAACATATTTCCTAATGCTATATTTGGTGTCTTGACCGACCATTGTATGCCTTGTTCCATCCTTGTAACCCCATGGAATCACTTTAGTGTGATAGTGACCTTTTATCATATTTTTATTAAAGAATGGAATAACCAAAGTATGTAACACCAAAGTAAAATAATTTTATTTTTTTCTACATAAACTATATATTAGACTATAAATAGTCATTTTAAATCTAAAAATATTTCCTACATCATAGTATTTTTTTATAATTTTTGGACATTAAATAAATTAAATTATTTATGACATCATTATGTTGCAGCGATTACCTCATTATTGAATGATTTAATAAAAATGAAAAGATAATGTAAAATCTAAGGCATACACTTGGAAAAAAACCTATTTGATGAGTATATTTCGAACCCTTATCACCTTATCGTATAAATATATCAATTTGGGACCTTTAAAATCCGAAACTCTTTTTAAAATAAAGTAACATTTCTTAACTTTCCATGAGTGCCACTCCTCTCCTCTTATAAAAGTCCCCCACCTCTACCTTCTTTCCCACACCTCTCAAGCCATTGGCTCTGCCAACCCCTGACCATTTCATCTCTAAACATCCCTCTCTTCATCATTTAATCCTCACCTTAGGTAGAAAGCTCTTCAAGGAACCCTTTGGGTTCAAACCAAAGGGAGTTACCCTATTTAAAGGTAATGTATTCTCTTATGTTCTTTTGTTATATTTTGATTCTCTAACCCCATAAAATCTTTTTATTACTATATTTTGTAACAACAACAGTATCTTCACTATACTAAGATGTTTTTATAGGAAGTATTAGAGCTACACTTACACACACCTCCGTCTAATGGTTAAAGGACATACTGTTTCTGTGGATGGCGAATTACTGCCTCACAAAACGATGATTGTTCAATATTCATTTTACACCTTTAATGGTAGCCATTATTGTAACGAACAGGGTTTTTTGGGGAACCTTTACTTGTGAAAACCTTATGTTTGGTTTTCCGGTCTGGGAATCTTGGTGTAGTAGGCCTACCAGTAGCCTTAGCCTCCTGGTAGCAGGCCTACCGGTAGCTCGGTCTACCGGTAGTCGCAGCCTACCGGTAGCTCTATCTACCGGTAGCTCGGCCTACCGGTAGCTGTAGCTACCGGTAGCTCTGAATACCGGAAGATCAATCTACTGGTAGCTGCAGCCTACCGGTGGATCGGCCTACCGGTAGATGAATCCTACCTGTGGCTCGGTCTACCGGTAGTTGCAGCCTACCGGTCGCTCGGTCTAGCGGTAGCTGCAGCCTACTGGTAGCTCGGTCTACCGGTGGCTGCAGCAGACCGGTAGCTCGTTCTACCGGTGGCTCTGGCATACCCCGTGCGTTCTTTCCAGTGACGTTCCTGGTCGCGAAATTAGGGTTTTAAACCCTATTTTGACCTATTAAGCGCGTTTTAAAGACCCGTAGCTACCATAAGAGTTTTAATTAAATGGTTAAATAATTAATGAGTCAGTTTAAACCATCCGACCCGAATGTGTCAACCCATGAACCCCGCCCCTTACGCGGTTTCACTTTTTTATCTCAACCGTCCACGGGCCTTATAATGTAGATGGTTAGGCATGGTTTCTTCTTTCCTCAATTGCGGCTTTTCACAAACAGCTTCTGGTGCATCGGTCGCGCCGCATCGTTATCCGTAAATTTCCGCGCCTGACCTAAGCATCGATTGTCGATCAAACAAGTAGGGAATTTTTTTCTCATTGTCTCTCACTTTTTTATATCATGTACGGTGGGTGTTCTTTTTTTTCTGTATAATTGGTTGAACCAAACCTTAATGAAGATAATAAATGAAGTTCTAAAGAATTAAGGAGAAGGGGTTGTGATCATTTTTTCTGCTTTATATTGTGATTATATTTCTGATTTGTCCTGGCTTACACCTTCTGAAAATTCATGGACGTTGGTGGTCGTTCTCTATACACTAATGAACCCCTCGTGTGTTTTAAATAGATTGTTTGTAATTGTGAACTCCTGCTGTGAAATTGGTTAATCACGTATACCTGGCTGAATAATTTGAAAGAACCAGGATCAACCCTTTTGTGAAAACTCCAAGTTAAAGAACATTGAAATTGAAGTCACGGAGTGTGTTAAATCATTTAAAAATGTTGTTACCGGTATGGCCCTGCCTTGTGTTGGTGGTAGTGGTTTAGGTGTTTCCTTTATGGGGCTGATTGCTGGAGGTGTGGGAGGGGATGGGATCCCCTGTTTTTATACTCTTGGTGGTTGTGGAATCGGGGATGGGATCCCCTATTGTTATGGGCTCAGTGGTTATGATCTTTTGAGACCGGGTGGCTACCTTGTTTATATCATGAATTTGGGTGGGATCCTATATTGTTAAGAACCGGGTGTGGGTGTTATGGTTGATGATTGACTGGTTACATTCCATGGTTATTCTTATTTTTTAGTTGCCCAGTAGTGCATAAACTTATTTGAACATTGTTACTGAACATGAAACAAGAATGGGATAAATTGGTTTTGATTGACGTGATTTGTGACTCGGACTTGAGTGATGTCGTGTTTATAGGTTGGCTGAAGAAAAACCCGAACTTTGGGTGAGTTCTTATTACCTATACATATATATTTGAAGTTTTGTGTTTCTTATTCTCTCCCCACCCAAGTTGAGAACATAGTGCCGAACACCCCCATTTCTTGGGGGAGGGTGTTTTTCCCAACACTATTATTAGTGGCGGGTTATTAGCTCCTTTTTGGATTCCTTTCCCGGATAGACCAAGTATCTTAAGGCAGACTGTGATGGCCTGAGGTACATTATTAGTCCAGGAACATTCGGGCGGGGTAGTGTGGTGATTTTTCAGGTGTGTGCGGCAAGTGGTTTTCCAAGTGTCTTCTGGATGAGGCCCAGGTGTCTTCGGGCGTGGCAGTGGATCTTCTAGACCCGGTGTCTTCGGGCGTGGTGTTGGTAGTTGTGGCCTAGGTTTTTTTGGGAAGGATTCAGTAGTGTTACTGCATGTGGTTGTGGCCCAGGAGTGTGCGGGCGGGTGTGGTAGTGGGACTGCGATGAGAATTTCGGGATTGGTCTGATTCGTAGGATGTCTCAATAACCAGTGGGAAAGTGGAGCGGGGTACCCAAGCATCGATGTGATCTTATTATATATATTACATGACTTGAGTTATTTGGGGAGTGTTCCCTGGTGAGGCTTGGGTGGATATTTTACCTTGATAGGCGTTCGGTTTACTCCTTTACTCACAGGACTTTAGTATGTTCCCCCACTTTTTCATGAGAGTCTTTGGCTTTCCCTACTAAGGGTACTCGTATGCTCACCCTACGTATATAAAACTACTTACAGGTTTCTAGGAGGAATTCAGGGATTGCGCAGGACTATACTAGCTTGGACCCTTGGGGAAGTTGCAGTTGCTTTTTTCTTCCATTGGTACTTACCTTTGTAGTCACCTTCTGTACCTTGTGGCTTTTACTTTTGAAGAATGCATGTGGGAATGGTTTACTTTTGGTTTTACTTTTCTTTTACCTTGGTGTTGTTGGGTTTCATCATCTTATCTCCAGATCCTATAAAACAAAAAGAGATAATGCCTTCCACTTGTGAGAAATTTCTATACACTTGGTGTTAGTCGCCACTCTGGGACCTATTGAAGGCGGGTCTCGGGGGTCATTATCTCTCCTTCAACTTAAGGAAGGAAGGGCTTGTCAATCTGCTGAACCTTCCCTTCATTTGCTGAATGCGGGTCGTGAGAATTATGATGTCACTGTATTTTATATATGATGTATATTGTATTTATGTTTTATATATGCTTCTGTATTTTAAATTTAAATCATACCTTTATTCATTTCATGTTGTGCAAATGGGATAATTTCATATGAGGAAGTGTGGACTACCGCCCCCTCAAGTGATGTGATTCGTTCATGAAATACATGGAATGTATAAATAATGAAATTAATGAACTTATGAGACATATATAACATATATATAATAAATATATATCTCAATTATTATTAATTCCATTAACATGATAAGGAAATGAAAGTAGCATTCATGCGTACGTACGGCCTACCGTCTCCATGAACGGTGAATTTCATTTCTTTTTCTCTCCAAATGTTATGGAATAGTATAAAATGATTATTTATAGGATATATATCATATTTAAATCATTAATACTATTCTGGAGATGATGTACTTATAACTACATTGATAATTCTTTTCAAACAAGTACATTTTTGACTCATGTACCAAACATCCACAAAAACATCTGATATGGACTCACATAATTAACTAGTTATTATAACATTATAATATGTGATATTAATGGAATAATAAACTTTAAATTAGGTCCTTACAAAATTATAAATTGAAAAATGTTTATTATTCATGATTATAAAGAAACGAACAAGACAAGTCAGACATGAGGTAAGGGATCATACCTCTCTCTTTCTTTTTTATGTACTCTTTTTTTTCTTACTTTAATCTCATCTTTGTTATGTTGGGGGATGTTATTTTATATTCCTATTTCTTTAAATTTTATGTTAATATGATTAGAGACTCTATTTTATCTCAGCGACCCATTTTTAAAAGTTTTATGTGGCGCCGTTAGGATACCGAATTTTCATAATGGGATTTTCAACTCACTTTTTATTCCCGTGAGATTCATGCTACATTGGCCACTATTTATTTTTTTTTGTGTATGTACTGACCATTATATTACTATTTTTATAATATTCTCTCATTTATGGGTAGTTACATCTTCATTGTATGACCCTTCTTTCATGGGGTGTACATTTCGAAAGTTTCCCAAATCGGTAAGGGAACCTTTCACACTCCTATTTTAAGAAGACTTATTTTGTTATGTCTTTTAATTTACATATTTTTGAGTTGGGATATGTTCTTATATATCCTTAATGATGTAAATTTTATGTCCAAGTGATGAGATACCATTTTTTCCCTCGTCACCTAATGTTATGAATTTTAAAGTGACGTTGTTAGGCTGTCAAATTTTACCAAGGGAACTTCTTAACCCAATTTCGATTTCATTGGGTTCAAATTATATTTATTGAATATGTCATCCTATTAATATGTTTTAATTACCTCTAGTTGTTTTACACTTAATATCCACTTATATTGGGTGTGTTTATATTTTTTCACACATAATTATGAGATTGAATTTTCCTTATTTTTAGGATACATTCTTTATAAGGGATTTCATCTAATTTTACAATTCTATTGAGACTTCGTTGTTGTAATTCACCAATTAAATATTATATGGTGTATATACAGTCCTTTGGAATACTATATCTTGAATACCTTTATTCTCAGGATATTATAAAGTTCTAATTAAATGTTATTTCTCAATTATTGTATTCAAGTGTCTATCATTTTGTTAAAAACACCTTCACTAAAATATCATTTTAAATGTTCTAATGATTTATTCTTATAAATATTTCTCATTAATATCCATGTTTTCAAAATGGTATTAAGGATTTATTTATATGGATATTAATGTTTTAAAATGTTAAAGATTCAATGTGGTATGAGACACTTTGATTCAAAAATATATTTATTAAATGTATTAAATGGTTTTGAAAATAGTTTTTAGAATGGATTCATTATTTCAATATCTTAAAATGTTATATTATTATTACAATATAGAAATTTTATCTTTACGTTATTATTAATTTATGTGCTAGGATTATGTTATGGTTCTTGGGAATTTTTTATGAAGACGGGTGGTTTCGTGATAAACTAAGGATGGGTGATCCCGATATAGCTCTCCAATGCATTGGGTAACGCGAAGGGGTTAAACGTTATGGTTTCTAAGAAGAGATTTAGGGAATATACTGTGATGGGTATTCCAAACGTAACCATGAAGGTTACTCCCTACGTAAGAATGTTATGATTGCCTCAAGTTACCTTTATGTTTTATGATTTCTATGAGTTATTTGTAAATCTTATGATTTCATGAGGTATGTTAAATTGCATATGCTTTATGAGTAAAGTAGTATATCATTGATTCTTATTTATACATAGAATAATGTTTTCATTCCGTATTGTTATGACCCTTACTGATCTTTTTATGCTCATCCCATGTTTTTTTGAAATGTTTTTCATAGGACATAAAGTTGAATAGGGCCAGGGATGGGATCAAGGAAATGTCAGGATGTCTAAAATGAGGAACTAGACATGACTCTTTTGTTCAAGAGTTTTTATTTTTGTGAACAAAATGGAAGCTGAGTAAATGTGTCTACTTTATAACCTTTGATATGTAATAGTTATGTCCTAATTCACTAAAAATATAAACCTGAAAATATCCTCAATGTGATTTATTTATTTAATTCAATAATAAGTGATGTTTAAGGTCGAGTCCTTATAGTTCGTATCAGAGGTCGGTTTATATAACTTTAGAGGTTAGAGTGTTAAGTGAAAAGTTATGTATAATCACAATGGTTATTATATTAGAAAGATTCATTGTTATTTTTGAAGGTTAAAATGAGTTTGAGATAACTTGGATAAGTATATATTAGTGTTTATCTTTCTCTTTAGTACATAATGATTTTGTTGATATACTCACACTAAAATTTCTGGTTTTAGTAAATGGATGGATCTTGAAGGCACCAGAGTGACAATGGGTTTGAAGGAAACTGTTGTGGTTCTCTGATTAAGTGACTGGTTGAAACGGGGGATTCAATGAGAAATCTCATGGTTATTCTAATCCAACTATCAAGAGTCATGATCAACCACTTGAACCTTGGTGAGTTCTCTAATGCATTATTTACAAGAGAACCAATAGGACATGGAAGTTCAGGTAGAAATTATAAAGGTAACCATTAGGGTTTATATGATCCTTACTTTTGAGGTAATTATGGGTTACTATATGTTATGATGGAATATGAACGACATGAGATAAACATGAGGTAAAATTATATTATGGTTATTTTTGAAGATTTTATCTCATTTTGGGGAATGTTTTAATAATTATATAGTTTTGGAAAAAGGACAACACGCAGACCATGTGACAACCCGTCGTGTCAGACAAAGCTGCAGGAATCGATCCCACAACCAAAATGCGACTGGTATTTGTCGCCTACCACCGAACTATGTGAAGTCCATGGTTAGTTTGACTAATTATTTTTTTAGTTATATGATTTTAGGAATAAATAATATGTTTATTTTGGGTTATCTATGGAAATTATATAACCTATCATGGAGGATATTTGATTAGGTTAATTACTTTTCAGTATGAGACTTTAAGAGCAACTGATGTTATTTGGAGATAAATGTTATTTTGTACCTTGGGAGACCATGTAATTAAATTATTCCAATATTTTGGTTTTAATCTTAGTTGGGTTTAATTTGATGAATTTTATGGAAAATATTTTTATTGAATGGTCTTTGTTGAACTTTGGGGTTTGTTTCACAAATTTTGGAGATTAGGAGTAGTTTTTCCTTTTGTAAAAAAATATCCTTTTGGGTATTATCTGATCTCGTATTGATATTTTTGGTTTGGTTTTTTTTTATATCTAAAGACATGTAAAATATTTAATTCTCTTTTGTGGATTATGTGATTCTCAATAAGTTTATTATATGACTCTTAATGCGAACAAGTCTTCCTAAATACTCATCTTTTGGAGAAAATATGAGTTTGATTCAGGAATCTAGTAAAAGTTGAAAGTCTACGTGACAAGTAATTATGTTTCAATATGTTTTATTTAAGCTCAAAAATAAATTTCACAATTAAGAGTAACTTAAAACAAAAAAAATTTATGTTATCTTTTATACTAGGGAATCGAATACCATTTAACCCTTCATAAGTTTGTGATTTTCTTGTTGAATCTTTCTTCTAGATATGTTTACAATCACTATCCGTAAGAACATGACCCCTTTTATTTTCCTCCATATCCATATTTTCATACTTGGAATCATAGTATGGGTTAACTCGGGTGACCTTTGTACTTATCTACCATTCTTTTAAAGTGATAGTTTTACTGACTCTTGTTCCGATGTTGGAATTTCAAGGATGTTTCAAAGCCCAATTTTGAAATTGCGAGGATGCAATTCCCAAAATGGGGGAAGGATATAACATCCTAGGTATATACATAATATTACATTCTAATGTTTATAAATATTTTTCAATAAAATTTTAATATTACTTTAAAGGGAATGATATTCTCGATGGCGTACCCAATACGAAACAACGAGTGTCTTTGAAATCTTATGTTGCACACTAATAATATAATAATATTATAATAGTTAACGCCTAGCCATTGTAATGGAGGTATTCAACAGAAATGACTACAAAATGATTTAATATATTTTTTAAATATTTTTACAATTATCCAATAAATGTTAGAGGCGTAAAATCCAAATTAATCCAATTTGAAGAATAAATACTCTAATATTTTTAAATGAATGTTTTAGGTCCTTTTGATGGACAACCTTTTTTAAATCTAACTATTGACAATTTTTTAAGATACATTTTTCCAAATAAACATATTTTTTATGATTGGCACATTGAAATTTACTTTGGATAAATTTTTGGTATTTTTCTGACAATGTTCATTTTTTTTAATGAATAGTAAAAAATATTGCATTTTACATCAAACAAACTTTTTCATATAATATAAATATATAGTTATATTATCTTTTTAATTGGGTTTATAGTTTAATTAGAATATATTTTTACAATTTAATTCAATGGTGGTCATTATAATTAATTTCACTTTGAAAATGGACATAAACAAGTTCCCAACTTTTCATACATATTGCTTCCAAAAAACCCGCTATTTGATTTGACAGCGGGAATTAACTATATGATTTATTAATTAATATTTTATGTTTTGAATTTCATAAAAAGAAAATAATTTCTGATTTTGAAATATCAAATATATCTTATGTTTAATTTTTGGTATTTATCTGATTATGCTTTTTTTAATGAATACTAAAAAGTACATTTTTTAATACAAAACTGCATTTTCATCGAATTTATTTATATATTTAGATTGTCATTTTAATTGTTTTTAAATTATAATTTAATTATGTTTTTATCACTTAATAAAATTCTGTTCATTGGATGTAATTTCACTTTTCAATTGGATGTAAAAACAAGTCATCCTTTTGATAAATTTTACTTCTTAAAAACCCATCTTTTGTTTTGACAACGTGATTTAATTTTAAATTATTTACTACAATTTATTTGTTTTGAATTTGGTAAAATGTATTCCATATTTCGAATTGGAAGTTCATAATTATGTAATTCAGACTCATTTGTTTTTGGACAGTAGGAATAGTAACAACGGTAATTATCTTTAATTATCGTGTTTAATTAGTAATTGGGTAATTAAGGGTAAGAAAATAATATCATAAAAATATAAAATGACCCCAAAATGTGTCCTAATGCTATTGGTGGTGTCTTTTCAGACCACGGGATTCCTTGTTCCATCCTTGGGACCCCATGGAATCACTTTAGTGTGAAAGTGATCTTTTATCATATTTTTTTAAATAATGGAAAATGTAACCAAAGTATGTAAAACCTAAGTAAAATAATTTTAATTTTGTCTCCATAAACTATATCTTAGACTATAAAAACAAATTAGAAGGATAATATTTTTTACTACATCATATTATTTTTTATTATAATTTTTAGAAATTAAATAAACTAAATTATTTATGACATAATGATGATGCAGCAATTACCTCATTATTGAAAAATTTAAATAAAATGAAAAGATAATGTAAAATATAAGCCATAAACTTTGAAAAAACTTATTTCATGAGTATATTTTGAACCCTTATCACCTTATCCTAGAAAAATATCAATTTGGGACCTTTAAAATCCGAAAATCGTTTTAAAATAAAGTATCATTTCTTGATATTCCACGAGTGCCCCTCCTCTCCACTTATAAAAGGCCCCCACTTCTACCTCCATACCCACGCCTCTCAAGCCATTACCTCGGCCAAACCCTGACCATTTCATCTCTAAAAATCCCTCTATTCATCATTGAATCCTCACCTTAGGCATAAATCTCTTTAAGGAACCCTTTTGGTCCATACCAAAGGGAGTTACCCGATTTAAAGGTAATGTCTTCTCTTATGTTCTTTTGTTTTATTTTTCTTCTCTTACCCCCAAAAAACTTTTTATTACTTTAATTTGTAACAAAACCAATATCTTCAGTATACTAGGATGTTGTTATAAGATTTTTTTGAGCTACACTTACACACAAATCCATCTAATAGTTAAAGAACATACTGTTTCAGTGGCTGGAAAATTACTGGGTCACGAAACCATGATTGTTCAACATTATTTTAACACCATTAAAGGTGTCCATTATGATGTTAATGTATTTTAGATATGATAAATATGGTATTTATGTTTTATATATGCTTCTTTACTTTAAATTTAAATCTTACCATTATTCTTTGCATGTTGTGCAAATGATATAATTTGCTATGAGGAAGTGTGGACTACCGCCCCCTCAAATGATATGACTCGTTCATGAAATACATGGAATGTATAAATAATGAAATTAATGAACTTATCTGACATATATAAAATATATAATATATATATATATATATCTCAATTATTTTTAATTCCATTAATATGACAAAGAAATGAAAGTAGCGTTCATGAGTACGTACGGCCTACCGTCTCCATGAACGGTGCATTTCATTTTTTTCTCTCCAAATGTTATGTAATAGTATAAAATGATTATTTACTGGATATATATCATATTTAAATCATTAATACTATTTTGGAAATGATGAAATTATAACTACATGGACAATTATTTTCAAACAAGTTCATTTTTGACTCATGTACCAAACATCGATAAAAACATCTGATATGGACTCACATTATTTACTAGTTATTATAACATTATAATATGTGATATAAATGGAATAATAAAATTTATAGTAGGTACTTATGAAACTATAAATTGAAAAAAGTTTATTATTCTGGATTATAAAAAAATGAACAAGACAAGTCGGACTTGAGGTAGGGGATCCTACCTCTCTCTTTCTTTTTTAAGTACTCTTTTTTTAACTGACATTAAGCTCATATTTCTTATTTTGGGGTATGTTATTTTATATTAATATTTCTATAAATTTTATGTTAATATGATGAGATACTCTATTTTATCTCATCAACCCATTTTTGGAAGTTTTATGTGGCGCTATTAGGCTGCAGATTTTTCATAAGGGGATTTTCATATCACTAATTATTCCCGTGAGATTCACGCTACATTGGAAACAATTTCCTTTTGTTTGGTGTATGTACTACCCATTATTTTACTATTTGTATAATATAATCTCATTTATGTGTAGTTACAGATTCATTTTATGACCCTTCTTTCATGGGGTGTACGTTTCGAAATTTTCCCAAATCGGCAAGGGAACCTTTCACACTGTTATTTTAAAAATACTTATTTTGTTATGTCTTTTAATTTACGTCTTTTTATGTTGGGATATGTTCGTATATATCCTTATTGATCTAAATTTTATGTCCAAGTGATGAGATAAAATTTTCTCTCTCATCAACTAATGTTATGAATTTTAATGTGACGCCGTTAGGCTATCGAATTTTACCAAGGGAACTTCCTAACCCAATTTCGATTTCTTTGGGTTCAACTTGTAGTTATTTAATATGTCATCCTATAAATATTTTTTAATGAATTATGGTTGTTTTACACTTAATATACACTTATATTTGGTGTATTTATATTTGGTCACACATAATTATGATATTGAATTATCATTAATTTAATGATACCTTCTTTATAAGGGATTTCATCTTATTTTACAATTCTATTGAGACTTCATTGTTGTTATGCACCAATTAAATCTTATATGGTGTATATACTATCCTTTTTAATAATATATCATGAATACCTTTATTCACATGATATTATAATGTTCTGATTAAATGTTATTCCTCAATTATTGTATTCAAGTGTCTCTCATTTTGTTAAAAACCCTTTAACTAAAATATCGTTTTAAATGTTATAATGATTTATTCTTATAAATATTTCTCATTAATATCCATGTTTTCAAAATGGTTTTAATGATTTATTTATATAGATATTAATGGTTTAAAATGTTAAAGGCTTCAATGTCTTTTGGGACACTTTGATTCAAAAGACTATTTATTAAATGTTTTAAATGGGGTTGAAAATGGTTTTTAGAATGGATTCATTGTTTCAATATCATAAAATGTTATATTGTTATTACAATGTGGAAATTTTTTATTTACTTTATGATTAAGTTATGTGTTATGATTATGTTATAGTTATAGGGAATTTTTTATGAAGACGGGTGGTTCTGTGACAAGCTAAGGGCGGGTGATCCCGATATAGATCTCCAATGCATTGGGTAACGCGAACGGGTTAAACGTTATGGTTTCTCAGAAGAGATTTACAGAATATACTGTGATGGGTATTTCAAACGTAACCATGAGGGTTACTCTCTACGTAATAATGTTATGAATGACTCAAGTTACCTTTTTGTCTAATGATTTCAATGAGTTATCCGTAAATCTTATGATTTCATAAGGTATGTTAAATGAAATATGCTTTATGAGTAAAGTATGATTTCATTGATTCTTATGTATAAATGCACTAATGTTTTATTATTGTATTTTTATAACCCTTAATGAGCTTTTTATGCTCATTCAATATTTTTTGAAATGTTTTTCATAGGACATAAAGTGGAATAGGGTCAAGGATGGGTTCAGGGAAATGTCAGGATATCTAAAACAAGGAACTAGACATGACTCTTTTGTTCAAGAGTTTTTATTTTTGTGAAAAAAATGGAAGCTGTGTAGATGTGTCTACTTTGTAACGTTTGAGATGTAATAGTCATGTCCTAATTCTCTAAAACTCTAAACCTGAAAAGATCATCAATGTGAATTATTCATTTAATTCAATAATAGGTAATGTTTAAGGCCGGGTCTTTATAGATACACTTAATGGAAAAAGGTCCCAAAATATATTAATGTATGCGCATAATATGGCACTTAGATATTACCTATATAAATTTATGATAGTACATTTTAATTATATTTTTATATACTAATTAATATAGGAAGAATATGGTGTTTATTTAATGATGTTGATAATGACAATAGAAATGTATAAACTCTATTATATTTTAACAATTTTGACTAATTATTTAATTTACCAACCTTTTGGGACATTAAATCACAAGAGAGGTTATATATATGTAGCATTCAATGATAAAGGTAATTATATAAGGTCCTACAAAAATAAATTTAAAATATATCTATAGTTTCCTTGATTATCTAGGTACTGTCGACATATTTTGAAAAAAAATTAGAAATTTAAAATAATTTAGCAATGATAACATAGTATAGGGAAATGTTTCTATGGATATAAAAATTAGATGATATCATTATTGATCAATAGTTTGGGATGGTTACTATACATACTCACTAACATTCTTGGGGTGTCCAATGCAATATGATGTGTGTGTGTGTGTGTGTATTTAATATAGGAATGTGATGTATTCTCATGTAATATTATAATGAAAGTATTTTTTAAAAATTTATTATTCTTTTAAAATAATTCCTACATTATACAATATATAGATATAATATTGATTAATTAAAATTAATGATTATTAATAATTTACTTTTTGTTGTAAATTTTCTTATATAAATATCTATGTTCATCACAATATCATATATTATATATCCAAAAAGAATGATATAAAATAAAACCAAGTAATATTTTCATAATTTATCATGGAATATGATGACATAATATATTAAATTTAACGGATTATGAAAAAATTTATATATTTTGTATGAAGGATTATGTCACCATATCCACGACGATCTATGAAAGAAACAAGATAATTATTAATATTCAATGATTAGAACAAAAAATCAAAAGTTAAGTGTTGAAATAATACTCTTTCGCAATTTTATCTTGACTATAAATCTATGATACAAAAAACCAGATAGAAATGAATTATTTGGATCATTTGATGAACATGAGAAATATTTTATTTTTTACATTACAATAAGATTTATAAAAATTTGATCATATGAATCTATCATATTATAAATGAAATAAATAATATATTTAGAAAAATTAACATAATTCGACATTTTATATTCACCCATGTATTAAAAAAGATGAATACAGGTGTAAAGGGGATATTCTTGAAGGAACACGTAATGACTTACATGTGGATAATAAAACATGAATACTTTTCTACCATCATGTTAAGAATGGATATTTTAAAATTTTTGAGGGTCAATCCCCCTAAGTGGACAATAAAAGTATTTAACATAATCATATTGAAATATAATTTCATCAGAATATATTTATCAGAAGCTTCCATGAGATAAAAAATATAGAAAATTACATATTTGATTTGGGTGATTTAAATATAATGTGAAAAAATTTATAACAACTTTATATTATTTAACACTCTTTTTAAATATTTTTATTTACATCTAGAAATTGGTAGGGTAGTGAATATAAAAAAATTATTTGTATCTCTTTGAGATAAATAACATATAAATTCAATAAAAATAACCAATAATATTATATATATATATTTTACATTTTCATAGCATAAAATCCAATTACTAATATTCTATATCAATTGATTATTAATACATTGGATAATATTATAATATCCATCACAATTGATTTCAATGGGTCACATTACATTGGTTTATTTAATGGTTTTTTAAATAAAAATGTATATTTAGTCACAAATACAACCATAATGGATTATATTTGTGATGATAAATTTTATTGTAACATGTTGGGTAAAAAATAGGATGAAAAAGTTATTGGTAGAATGTGTTTATTTTTAAATTATTATTTTGATCATATAATTCTAAGACCTATTAATTAAATACAAATCATATAATTATTGTTATGATATTATATATTGAAAATACCTAGAGTTTTGAAATTATTGAATTAGTAATCAAACAAATATGACCATGAAAAATCATCCAATATATAAAAAAGTATATAATATTTAGAACTAGTTAAATTTTCCATTTAAAAATATTACTTTCATAAGGACTATTGTCTATTGATTGGGTCCTCCACCAAACCATTCCCATCTTAATAACGCCATCTATCATTCACTTTTGATAAATCAATTAGTTTTTTATCCCATGAATAGAAATCATATATTAAAAAAAGATTAATGATCGATATTTTAATGGAAACCCATTTGATATCATAAATCATGTATTAAAGACAATACTAAAAAACACAAAAACACTATCAATATTAAATTAAGAAATTATTTTATTTAGGATGTGACATGTGGACATCCTAATACAATGTGATTAAATTTATTTCATCTATTTTCATTTACATAATATAATATCCTATTTTTAGGTAGATACATCATCCATTATTTTTTTATAAATAATTATACACACATAAACAAACAATAATGACTAATATAGTGTTACATTAACATAAATATTGTAATACATAAGAAACTACATTAATTTAATTATAAAAAATTCTAAATTTAAAAATATTAATTGAATAAGATATAATTTATATAAAAAACAAAATATATTAATATTTGTAACATCCCAACCTTGGGGCTCCCTCAAGTGACAAAAACATTGGTCTACATGACTACTGACTTGCCAACCCGTAAGGTAGATGATGTTAGCTAGTTATAAGAGACTAAATAATACACTCATAAGACCATACCATTTCATAATGACTTCCAATGAAAGGGGAGTAATAATATAATAATCAATTTTTTTTGATAAAATACAGTAATATAATTACAATATCATGTATATGGAATGAATAGTTGATTAAATCCAAATAACAATAAAATATAATATCTATTAGAGGAAATTTATATATATATCATGCATGATGTAATAAAAATAAAAGAGAATAATGATAGTAAGAAACTCACAAGAACATAATCTAGTACACCTTTTCAGTACCATCTCCTTGTAATAACACAACCAGAAAGAAATAGTCATCCTAAAGGATTTCTCATGTCTCCAAACCTACGTTCATGAAATCTACTTGGGAAAAAAGGATTCCAAAATAGGTTGTGAGTGAAACAGAATTGTTCTACACCATAGTTTATAATAAAACGATGTTATATGAAAATATGACATGAAATATAGATAAAAACAATGTATTAATATTTAAATATTAATAACAGACCTTAAATGAACTTGATGACCATCCTATTTCAGAGTGATACATGAGGAAAACACAAAACATGCTTAACCTTCATAATAGTATATCTCTGTATGGGTGTACACTCATATAACATGATGGATCACCGAAGTCAATGGAATATTCTCTTGTATCTGATGAATATCACATTACGTATCATAAAAAAGGGCCTCTTCCATTATGGTAATCAGAATCTTTCATTCGTTAATACTAGAATCTCACCCTTTGGAATCTTGTGACTCTGCATCTAGCCCTCAAAAATCTAACATAATCATATATTCCACCCATAATAATCTAGAACCAGAGGACCTAGTTCCTAGGTGGTAAGAAAAACATGCTCCTGGGACTCAAGATTCTATATAATCATGAGTTGTATACATACAATCTCAGTACAAAACAAAATCAACCAATGTATAAGAATAAATAAAAGTATTCTAAAAGAACATAAAAATTATTCAACAAAAGGAATTTACAACAAAATTCTTTATATATTACAATATGACATAATTATCAGTCTCTTAATTAGCATTTTTCCCAGAAAAATCAATTCATTTTTCAATCTTATTCTTTATCAATATAATTGTATGAATTAAAATATACATAACATTGAAAATTATGATCATTACCATATAAAATATCCTAATATTGAACCAATCATTCAAGATTAATTTTTCGTCCAATTTATATTTTAATCAAATTTGTAATATGATTCCATAAAGTAACCAGTTTTAGAAATTTGTTACATCTCACTAATATCAAAAAAAATTTCTCAATAATGACCATGTATGGTACACAAATTGTGTGACCCCAAGACTTAGTATTGATTTATATTGAACCAACATAATCCAACTGATGGTACAAAAAATATTATATTATACCATAATTTATTTAATTTATTTTGTCACACTGGTGGTGTGTTTGTGTGATCTCACCTATTGAACATGCTAGGATTAATGAATTATAATCTTTCTAATAGTATCTAGATGAAAAACCTGACACTAATTGTTAATTTAATGATTACAATATGTAACTCCTAACGTAATAATTGAACCTAAAACCCAATGAATTAAACTATATTAAAAAATTTCAATATCAACATAAAACCGAATCATGGTCAATCTATTCCACAACTACACTCATATAAGAAATAAATTGAAGGTAAGACCATTGAAAAAAATCTTAATGAAGATCAAACATGTGAACCCGATTTTCATAATGGTGGAAGGAACATTAAAATTAATTATAAATATTCATGTCCTTCAATGAAGGACGATTCATCAGCTAGAATGATGAAAACCAATTCATCATGTATTTAAAATTATCCATCCCAGGAAACATGTGGTCTGTAACCCCCATTTAGGTCATGTATTTACTATTTAAGAGTTATAAAAATATATCACCATGGTATATTTTATCCCATATAGAATATTTTAGTTGAGTATTGTATATTATCAATGGGTAATAAATTTCACCCCACAGACATACTGACAACATAAATGAATTTCCCAATATCATTAAATCATCATTTCTATTATTCATAACGAATTTACACTAAATTAACATTTCTTATAAGATTCCTTAATATATGATTCCTCACAAAATATAAAACGACATCTGTATCCTCGAATCTCAAGGAAAACATTATAACACCATTTCACATGTTTATTCAATGACATAATTAATTAAAAAATCAAACATCCATAATATTTAGAATATTTCCGCCAAAAAGGTTCTACTTATTCAAACGAGACTCAATTAACTTGTTTTAATGACATTGTAAAACCATAAAAAATACATTACAGGAAAAACTAAAAGAGCTAGTTCCCTGAATAAATTTGATGTCTTATATTTGTCCAACAACCCAACAAATCTTCAAAAAAAATACTCTAAGAATACCTATAGAGTTTGGAGAAAACTATAGGGACATTATGCTTAGTATTAAAAACACTCTCATTGGTCTCATTATAAACACAACCATTCCCCCAGAGCACTTAAACAAGAAGTATAGTCATACCATAGAGAAACTCCTCTATAAATTCAATAATCTATTTATGACTCTACTCAAAGGATATATATACAGAAATATTGATGTAATAGATGTGAATTAAATGAGAAGGGTTAAGATAATATATCCATGGTTTTAACATTCAAAAATATCATCTATAATTCTATATTATTTTTTAATGATAGTATTTATACCAATTCACCACCCATATTGAAAATCATAATTTTAATGAAAAAACCAAGCATAATCATTCCATGTTTCATGATATAGTGATTCCAAAACCAAGGTGACATGCCAATGGAAACCCGATGAAGACCCATGTACTCATGACGATGTCTATCATTTTTGTTGTAATATTTTTTCTTACAATTCATGGTTTGAAGCTTCATCATATTAAATTAAGTTATCTTTATTTTGTCTTGAATGAACATGTGTGCCACATAAACTAACTCACTTACCTCCACCAGCAATGTGGTCATCAAAACATCCTAATATATAATTACAAACCAATATACATTTGGCTCGATGCATGGAATACACTAATGTATTAAAACTCCCTGATTTTCATATACATAATGAATAGACCACTTACATACAATACACATGCACATAAAAAATCCACAAATATTTGAATAGTCTTCTTAGATCGACCATAACACTGAGAAAAATTGGTTGTGCTCAGAAGAACCTTCAATCACATAACCATATGATGATGCAACATGAATAAAAATTTGAAATTTTATCTATCTCAATTACAATTTTCTTCTTAATTAAATGAAACCAAACTGTCTTTTTCATGTAATGACTACATAGATCATCAATTGTGAAGGTCTTCATAGTTGGAAAGAAGTGGTAAACCTTCATCCATCAATCAAAAATCACCCAATATCTACAATCCAATAGTTTTTCCTATGCAATCCAATAAAAAACAACAGATTTATATTTTGGAACTAATACATCAATGTATGAAGAAGCTGAAACAACCTTGAAGGACTCTGAACCTTACCCATCTCCTAATGATATGTGATAAATATCCAATCATAGCCAAAAATTCAATTCGTCATCCATCAAAAAAATTAATTTATATGCATATCATAATAAGTCATTGTAAAAAATTATATAATAATCAGCTTGAATCATGAATCACCATCAATTTTTACTCATAAAAAACCCATTAAAACCTATACTAAAATGTAGGAAAGAATATCATTATCACTTCCAAGAGACTAACCTACATGAAATTCCCCACCATGTTTGAGTTACCTCAAAGATATATAGTCTAGGACAAATAATTAAATTGTTTTAATCATATCAAGAATCACCATTATATCATATTATATATATATATATCTGTCATTGGGACTCCTGGTCATCAAGTTACATATCTGTAAAGAGTTCCATCATCGACCACTAATTGAAATATTCTCGCAATGTCATTGTATGATTCTTAAAATTTAAGGAATCAAAAAATATGTTTCACATTTATTATGTATAATCCATCTATATGTGAATGTACCATAGATACTAAACCTATATCATCTTAAGAAGGTTTAATTACAATTGAGAAAATATTTTCTTTTGGAAATTGTAGTCTATTTACACCCTAATCCTCATAACAAAAAGATAGATTCACCAGTTTCTCATGGAATTTACCATCCTTAAAAACTCTACATAATTATTATACAAAGTTATATATTATAGTCTCAACTATCTTGATAATTATGTAACTACTCTTTCAACCTACATCAAAACTGATATGAGTCTAAATCCATATGTGTCATAGTACACAGTATTATACTTACCTGGAAAATGTAAGGTTATGATCGGTGCTATGGTTAGCCTTCTCATACTCAGTAAAAAATATCTCTCACAAGAAAGAATCAATAAAATTATTTATTTCATTTTTTTCAACTCTTATATTTTTGCTTCTAGATAGAAATTTTCTAAATGATGTTCTCATTATTTCTTAAAAGAAAAAAAACATTTATTCTCAAACACATTATTTGGACTCTCCTATTATACTATGTGTTAAACCATATCTGGATCCAGTAACAATACTAAATATGAGTTGAAATTTGTATATATGTCTGATCATAAATAAAAAAGTTTGTTTTTAAAGGGAATCACATAAATCCCATTATTTTTTAATACACTCAATATGATTTCAATTTTGATTTCCCATTCTTTATACATTAAATAATACAAATTTATATTCAACAATTCAAATTATTTCAAATTATGGAACATTTTTTGTTTAGATTTTTTATTAATTCGGTCATATATAATACATAAAAAAACAATAAAATACAATGTGGACACATATGAAAAGCATCCATTTTTTCATCATATAAAACACTAAAAAATAAATCATGATCTCTTATATGATAACAATTTTAATCATTAAACAAGACCTCTTCCAATCCATTTATGTCCATTAAATGATATGATTTTTTAAAAGTTTGATGAGCATGAAAATGTCACAAACAGATATAAAAAAGGGAAATATTATTACAATGATTAATATTACAACTCTAGAAAAATTGTTTCTGGAAAACATGGAATTTTACCCCAAAAGGTAAATATTATTATCTACAAAATATCATTTATTTTTCTATTATATAACAAATGGAATCCATTAACATTAATTAGAAAACATATAAAATTCATGTAGGTACATTGGGACATAATAACATTGATCCCGTGTTGAAAAAATATAGAACTATTAATGATTAGAATCATCATATGTCCAACTGAAAATATAATTATATTGTTAATATAATCCTTATATAATGAATTGGAATGCTATTTGAGTTCACACATCATTCAATATATAATGGGATCTCATGATTCTATATAAGTGAACTTATCATTTATAATATCCAATAACCACAACATAAAATAAATCATGTCACATTTTAATGAATTTGTTAAATCAAATATGAATATATCTTTATGATATTAAAATAAATTATTTATAAATAATACTGTTTTTAATAAAAATTAATCCTTTTTTTTTGAAAAACAAATTTCACTAAAAAAAATACACAAAACAGTGAATGAAGAATTTTCTTTTAAGAAAAATAGAAATATTTTTATAGAATCTGAAATTATAATAATGCCCACATTAATGGAAAATTCCATGTTCCGGTATATGTAAATAATATAACATTCATTTCTCCAATTTTTAAAATGTTAAATATGAAAAACTTGTAAAAATTAATTTTTTAAAAAATTGAATTTAATTCATAATAGACATTAAGTGGAATTTAAAATCCATTTAGAAAAAAACTAAAAAATCAAGAATGTTTACATGGAGGAATAAATATTCAAATTATATATTAAAAATAATAGCCTTTTTATAGATCAAATAATGCTTGGAAAAACCATTTAATCTAATATATACTAAAAATATCCTGTAAATATAATCATTACACGATGCATCAGAACACAATATGAGCTCACCCATCGTTGAAACTGTGACTGATTTCCTTGGTGCTATATTGGTGAAACCATCATTTATAATGTCCATGAAAACAATATAAAACAAAACACATCATCCTTTTAAAATCTCTTTTGATATTTTATGGGAGGAAATTTCAGATATTAGAAGACCATTCTCAATCAAGATATACATTTTTAATAAAAAATAATCCTTTATTATGGATAACCTTTTCAAAAGCCTAATTAACACCAAATGAAATTACCAAAAAATTCAACGAACATTCCAATATAATAATAATTTTATATAGTATTAATCATATAAACTATCACATTTAACATGATAAACAATTAATTAATGAAAAATTTATTAATTAAGATGTCTCTATAGAAATTAAAAATCCTAAAACGATTATATAGTAACATAAAATTTGGAATATTAATATAAACCACATGAATAAAAATCTAGAAAAATTAAAATTAATATCATCTGTTAAATTACACATAAAATTTATCAAACTTGTAAATTAAATTATTATATAAATATATCATATTCTATGTAAATAATGTATTTGAATATGGTAATTTCTATGTTTGTATTTTTCCATATCATAAATAATAATTTACAATTTTATAAATTATATAATAATTTAAATGAAAATTTATTATCAATAAATATATTTAAAATTTTATATTTTTTTGTCTTATTATTACCAAATAATTTATATAAATCCATAAGTAAAATATTAATGTATTGTAAAAGAGGTTATAATTTTGAAATTGGTATTTTTTTAGTAAATGTTTAATTTAATTAAAAATTGAAATTATTATATTAAGAATAATATTCATAAAAAATCGGTTTCCATGATTGAATTCAAGATTTTTAATAATCGTCATGGTGAATTTTTTCAAATTTTCAAAAATAGATGATATTTTTGGGAATAATGAATCAAAATAATTTATTGTAATTAACATGTTCATGTATTATTGAGTCATAGATGATGTATGGATGATGTAACCCCAAAATATGAAACAAAAATTGATTATTTAAATATATACAGTGATAATGATCAAACAATTCATTGTCTTGTTCAAAAATAATAAACTAATGATTAATATTATGAGAAAACACAACTCCCCTCCCCTATAAATAAAAACCTCACCTACAATTCTTCTTACTCTTTACCATCTTTTGGGAGTTGTCCACATTCATCATAATAATTTCCCAATTCCACTCTCCCACACCCATGATGATTTTCTCTCAATAAAATATCAAACTCATGTCCCTCAAAGAGGTTCTCAAAAATTAGATTTCAATATGTCATAACCTATTTTAGTTTCTTTATAATTTTTTTATAAATATTTCTTTTCTTTTTATCTCTTAGCCTCCCATTATAAATGTTTCAAGGTAACTTAGGTATCTCATAAATAAGGGAATGTTATTATTTTCATTGTATAATACATAATTAATTCATTCTTATTAATTTTTTAACATAAAACGAAATCACCACCTGTGATGAGTTAATTTAACACATTCAATGATGGAATGTTGTCAAATTTCCATTACTGACTTCAAGGATTGAAAAAAACAATTGTTATAGATGATTATAACATTAAATCCTAATTAATTTTATATAACTCATATATATACATTATATTAAATAACATAAAATACTAGTTCCTAATGATTGAGAAACCAAAATATTAATCTAAATTATTATCACTAAGGTTTTATATAGTGATTCATTCTCAAAAAAAACAATGAAATGAATTTTATAAACATTTATTCTTATTGATGTTCTATAATAACATATAACATCAATTTTAGATATCTATTCAAATTTCACATGATTTATGATACATTTATTCAAGTGATTCAGGGATGAAAACACTGGAAGGGAACACTCCAAATTGATGAAATGGTATATTATAAATCATATATAATTCCATAAATAAAGAGAGTAAAAATATAATAAATTAAATACATTAAATACATGAATTAAATGTTCACAATTAAATAATTAATGTAAATAAATTTATTATCTTGTAAATTAATATCATGGTAATAACTTTATCTAAAATAAGGTGTTGTATTTATTCATAACATCCTTTTTCTCCTTGGGGTATCCTTTGAACTCTATATACCCTAATAAAATATTTTTTTTCTTAAATATTATTTTTATAAATTCTATTTATATGACCCAAACAAATGTATCTAGATTATTTTTTTGAGTGATATACATGTTTTAAAATGGTTACCTTCTCAATTCATCCCAACAAAGGCTTGTTAAGGGGAAATTCCTAATTTCGTAAAAATTTTCAAATCCGCTATAGAATATATATTAATCAACCATTATTTTTCAAAAATGACTCATATTGCAATGTAAAACTAACTTAGTTCATTTCTAGTTTTATATATACGATTATTCCTTTTATTAACGAATCTTGAAAATTTTCCCTTCAACTACACTAAATTTTTTTAATTTTTAAGATTCATAAACACCATATTTATATGATATTACATATGTTTGACATCCATTAACTTGATATATTTCTATTTTACCTATTTAGTGTATATATATGATTTAAATTAATTCTTTTGTAGACACTATTATGATATTTTCTTTTGATATGCCTTCTGTCCTGATTATGAAACACAATTCCTTCCAAGGATAACCTTTAATTTTATGTTCGAGCACACATGTATTATTTTTTATATAGAAAATATATTTGTTAACATGTTATGGTGGGTGAGATAATATAGTGGCCCAATTAATTGAGTAATGTTTCATCTCATGATAGATCTTGTGAAATGTTCTTATTAGATAGCCTTGACTAGTGATCCATGTGAAACAATCATGATTGTTACCCTTGACTCATACTCTTCCATGTGAATTTAACCTTGAAATAATATTATGTCAGGTTTAATATTTCAACACCGTTACTATGATTCCATTATTTCATGATCTAGTTTTCAAAATTTTAGGATTCTATATGTTTATTCATGTTCCATGATTTTCTATGTCATCGTGTAATTCCTTATAATCCATGTGATATGATTTATTCTTATGTTTTTTTTGTTCAATGGATTTTTAGATAAATAATTTAATCATATCTTCACCTATGAACATGTAAGGGTTCAATGGGTTTTTGGACCTCTTTAAAACAATAAAATAAAATAGTTTTTTATCGTAGTTCCATGTTTTTAGTTTTATGTACCTAATCATCGATAGACACAAGAATTTATTATTATTGACATTAAATTTGATGGTTAAATATTATTATATTTTTGAAATAATATGTTTAAACTGATAGGGATATTATAGATGTTATTAGAGAACGATCAAGCCAATTATGCAAATTTGGAGTATATCAACTTAGTAAGAACCCTAAGAATAATTCTATCACCATGTAAAACCTAAACTAAAATGTAGGGCATCACAAATTACAGTATAATTCTAAATTAAATTTTTTTCCTTCTAAATTAATAGTTTTATTTTCTAATCATGTTATGTATGTATTCATTATCCCTAGATTTGATATATATTTATTCATCAAATGATAGAAATAGAAATACATGTTCTATCAATCAATTTGATAGACACTGTTAGGATTTTTATAATGAATTGCCAAATATGGTGGGAGAAGGTGATAAAAATTATTTATACTACATTATTAGTTGGCTCATGTTATGAATATTTTCATTAATCACATGAAACAAATTATTTCTACAAAAAAATAGATAGTTTTTGTCAAATACTTAATGTTTCAATGGCCTCCACCATTTAGTATATTTTTTATACACTCTATTCAAAAAAATTAATTATCATGATTGAAAATATTTTTATTTTCCAATAATTAAATGAAGAAGAAAATGTTGTAATATTGGTCTATAATATTTATGAGGAATTTGATTAATTGGGGACACTAATCTAAAACACAATGTCCAAGGTTAAAATAGATTCAAGGTATTGGGTTGAAAACACAAAATAAAAATCAGTAAATATTTTCCCCAAACCTTATTTCTAATGATATAAACGGAGTTCATCAAACTAATTTATATGGAATAAGAGACTATCTAGCTGTATGAAGAAAACATCATGATACATCAATGATATGACTTACATTTTCATAAACAATTAATGAAATTATTGTGGTCTTTTTAATAAAATAAATATTATTCTATGAAAATCATTGGTGATTGAAGAATTTGGAAGCTATAAAGAGATTTTTAAGAATTACATTAATATTGAATTGGATATTGAAATAACATATTGGTGTCATGGGTCCTGGGAGAAAAATATGAAAATGGATTTTAATATGGTTGGATTAGCAGATAAATCCCATGATGAAAAGAAAACATTGTATCCCATGTGTAAAACGTATATGAAGAAGCCTCATCTGAGCTATGTAATGGGAACCTATAAATGATTAAAATATATTATATTGTTGAATTTGGAAAATAAACACTGACATGTTATGAATAAACCCACTAATTTGGATGAATAAGCAAGAATGTAAGGGGATATTCCACCACCACTACTATGGATAATATCGATAGTGATGTGGTGACAATTACTTTTTTTATTCATTCATGTATATTGAATGTACTATTTGATTATGGTTCTACAAAAAAATTTCATATCACGTATTCTTAGTATGACTATTGAAATACAACTCAAAATATAATGGTTGAGTTATCGATTAGAATATCAAATGGTGAATTTTTTTGTTCTACATATATATAACCTTCCCAATTAATTTATATAGACTCAGCATACAAGTACATATTCTATTACTTCCTCTTGTTGAGTTCGGTGGTATTTCAGGAATGGATTGGAAATAAAGTGATAAATAAACATTTAACTCTCAAGAAAGGGATATCACAATTTACATCCAGAAATAATCTTTTATTCTATAAAAGTGTATTTACGAATATGAATCTCATAAAGAATTATTATCTACAGTGTGAATATTATATACTTATGATAAAGGATATATATTTAAAATTATTGTGACAAATGAAAGGATTATGCTTAATGAAATGCATATTGTAAGGGACTACACATATGTGTTCCCTAAATTTTTTTTCTTCAAAATAATCGAGAGTGGGATTTCTCAGACGAAAATATTATTGGATGTCATCATATATCATTGAAAACTTATATAATTTTAATTTTTGATTAGTATTATCTGAATAATCAATCATAAAAAAATTTTCTATAAGGGTTTTATATATCTGATTGGTTCACCATGGGGCTCTCAAATCCTATTCATTAAAAAATTTATAGATCAATATTCATATATGTTGATTATCATGATCTCAATAAAATCATGGAAATGAAAAAGAATTTCCTTCCACAGATAGATTACATGCTTGGTCAACTATATGGGGCCATTTATTAATCTACGATGGACCTTCGGCCAGAATATCACAATCTGAAGGTGAAGAAAGAGGATATTCCCATGACTACCTTTCAAATAATGTATGGAAAATATCATTTCATAGGGATTTAATTTAGACAAAATAATTATCCATCAATATTAATGGAATTAAGAAAGTGATCATTTTGATATTATCTCAACAACTTTTTGGTAGTCTTTATTGAAGACATTCAAATATAATCATAGATTGTGGAGGAAAACAAGGATCATTTGAATACTATAATAATGACATTGTGAAATGATAACATATTTTTAAAATTATGTAAATTTGAGTTTTGGATGGAGTATGTATCATTCAAGTGACAGATAATCAAATGAAAATAGATATTTGTTAACCCTTCCAAGGAGAAGGAAATAATATATTGAATCAGGACAACATCTATTGTGGGGATACATGGTTTTCATGATTTAGCGAGGTATTATTGGAAAATTGTGAAGTGATTTTAATTATTTTTAAGACAAATAATTATAATGACATATAAGGGAAATTTTTTTGTCTAGAACCATTAATGTAAATATATGTTTAAAGTGGTGAATGAAATTCTTATCATTTCACCCACGATCACAATATGATCTAGTGGGGAACTCATTTTAGAGTATACTAATTCATAAAACATTCTATTAGATTGGGTAATGATGAAAACTGATAAAATTAATGCCTATAAATCTAGGTAATTGATTATTAATTATAAAAAATATACCAAACATGATCTGTAGTTTTAATATGTGACCTTTTTGTTGAAAATATTGTTGAATGATATCTATGGGGTGAAGTGTGAGATATATACAGATTAGAAGAGTCTCAAATTTATATTTTTACATTATGAGTATAATATGTTCTAGTGAAGATGGATATATATGATCATGATTTATGACTACATAATCCACTTCCATATTGGTAATGAAAATAAGGTGGAAGGTGATCTATGTAGAAATGATCCTTCATCTTTATAAATAATTATAATTGAGAAGGAACCAATATTAATTGATTTTCATTGTATGGAAAATGGAATCATTAGGGATGTAAAATCAATTAACATTTCACAAATTATTACTCAGTCACCCCTTAGGGAGAAAATAATGGATTCTCATTGAAATGAAGTTGATATTCATGAAAACAGTTGAAGCTTTCACAAATGGTAAATCCTCATAGTTCCAAATATATGAGTATGGGTTCATCATATTTGGGTCAAGATTATGACTACTAACCTATATTGATATAAATAATGATATTCTAAATTACTCAAATTGATCAAAATTCTTAATTAACCTAGAGAGCACAATGATGAATATATATATATGATATAACTTTTTTGGTAAAATATTAAGAATGAGATTGTTGAGTTTACGTAAGAGTACCATGTATATAAGCATGTGATGTCTTATAGAATAAATTCTAAGGGGATGATTCAACCAATACCAATACCAACAAATAAATCCAAAGACATCAGAATAGATGTTTTCTCTATAATTCCATAAACATCAAGAGGATACAATTTTATATGGTTTATTTTAGAACATATTACAATTATATCACAATTTATCACAATTTGGAAGGACTTATCAATAGTTAAAATTTCAGGGCAATACATATGATATGTGGTAAGAATTCATCAAGTGAAACTATAGATTTTATATTATTGAGATTGAAGATACACCAACTTGTTCTGAAAAGCCTCAAACAAGTTCTAAAACTTAGTTAATCATCCGCACAACCTATCATTCTCAATCATCTATCTAGACTGAATGAATAATTTGTACAGTGGAAGATATTTTGAGATCATTATATATGGAATTCAAGGTGGTGTAGTACAAAAATATATATATGGTTGAGTTCTCCAACAAAAATATTTTCCACTCAAGCATCCAAATGGCTCCATAAGATTCCCATTATGGGAAATGATTTAGAATGCTAAAATGTTAGGTTGAAGTCATTGGGTATATGATCCAGGACCTAAAATAGTAAGAGGAATGATTTAAAATGTGAAAACAATTTTGAATCAAATTAGGGTATCCCAATATTAGTTGAAGGGTAACGTATACAATTTTCAATAAGACAATGATTTTAATATTAGAGACATGGTATTCAACCTCATATCTCCATTGATGTGGATCATGATATTTGTGATTAAATGAAATCTAGGTCCCATGTATGTCATCCACTTCATGAGTAATAATAATGTTATAGTTGAGGATTATTTATTAGAAAATTCACCATTAATGTCTAAAAAACATGATGTATTCCATGTATCCCTCTTAATATGTAACACACCAGATCATCCACATGAACAAAAATTAGAGTTTTTAAATTTGGACAATGATCCCTATTAAGAGGAGTAGAATGTGAATATCATCGATCAAATAGATAATTATCTTTGTAAAGAAACCACTCACCTGGTCAATGTAATATGGTGTAAACATATGTATGAATATTGAACATATGAACTAGAGGAAGTGATTAAGGAGAAGTACCCTTAGCATTTCGCCAAATTATTTATAAAATGAAATTTCAAGCGCCATGTTTAAATACGGGAAGAATGTAATGACCCAAAAATTTATCGTTGAAAATTAAATTCTTATAATTATGTTAAACAGAATAAATAACATAAAATAACATTAAGAATTTAATAACAAAACAAAAAATAATTAATGAATGAAATAATAAGTATTTATTCAAATTAAAGAACCAAAACAAATTGAAAATTAATATAACCATTAGAATTGTAACATGAACATGATGGATAGTAAGCCATATATTATAATAGTTATTTTAGCTATGAAATTCTAATTAAACATCATCCATATTTTTAATGAATATATGATATAATTTTATCATAATAAAAGAAAATAACTATTTTCAAAATTAAAAATGAAGTGTTCGTGTTTTTATAAAACATTCGTATTTATGAATAATTATATAATTAATAAAATAAATTAATTATAATTTTTTTTGAATAAAATAAAGTAATATAATGATACTTTCCTTCTATATTATTATAATATATTTTTATAATACCTTAAATAATTTTTCAATTTGATATAAATTTGTTACACTTTTAAATAAGTTATTTTTAGAGTAAATAATCATTTCAATGGAAAAATAATATTTATCATCATTATAAAATTATTTTTAATCAAATGGAGTGTAATTTAAAATATATATATATATATATATAAGTGGTTGTGTAAGTTAATTGGGTATTTTAAAAATAGTTTAGTTTTTTTGTTATTAGTGGCATATTGTATTTTACTGTAATTAAAAAATTCCTGAATTATTGTGTCGTATGTAATTTATGGATGATATTAGACCATGAATTCAAACAATAAATAATTATATTAATAAATTTAATGATATTTAAAAAATTATTCATAGTATTGATCCAAAATTATATCCAAATGAATTAAATAATGAAAAAACACATCTCCTCCATGATTAATACCACACCTCACCTCCCCTTTTTAATCCTTTGATGATTTGAGCACTATCCAAATTCTACCAAAAACTACTCCATGGTAAGAACCTATTTATGAGGTAAGACCCTATTTATTATTATTTTTATTTCAATCCAATTTTTTTTTATTCTATAATCATCTACCCTTAAACAAGTATCATGGTTAATCCAGAACCTCATATATGCTTTAATTTTGTTTTGTTAATTAAATAATCCACAATAAATTCCTTCCCCTTCCATTATTTCTAAAAATTCAATCATTGTCAGAGAAGTATTAATTTATCACATTCAAGGAAAACAAGTTTTTAAATATCATTTACATCCATGAAGACATGTTATATTATAATTTTTATGGATAATAATGAATATAATAAATGTATTAAATCCAATTTCTTGTGCATAAAAATAAAAATAATATATTTATATATTATTAAATAATAGAACTAAACTAGTTTATGAAGCTTGCAGAATCGCAAAATAAAAATAAAATTTTATAATTTATATTTTATCTAATGATTTACCCTCACCCAAATATGAAAATGAATTTTACATAAATTTAGTATTATGAAATTTCATTAATAAAATTTAACTTCAATTATATATATCTATTCAAATTTCAAATTATATTTGATACATTTGTTAAAGTTAACTATGAATTTGAACCATGGAAACAAACAATCTAGAATGATGAGATTGTATATTTTAAAACATCAAAATTGAAATAAATGAACATAATAATATTATAATAAATAAAATAAAATTTAAAAGGTTTATGACTTGTTTCTATAATGGACACAAATTGATTATCTCAGTCATTAAGATCATGTACAGAACTCTTTCAAACAAAAGATAATGAATTCTATTTAAACATCCAATTTTCTATTGGTTAATGTTTTCTCTATCCTTACCACAATGGAAATCATTTATATTTTAATATTAATCTTCTAAATTATTTTTATATGATGAATAATTACCTATCTAGATCACTAAATCACTCTATATTCATGTATATAAATGTTTTAAAATGGTTCACTTCTCTATTATTCCCAATAAGAAAGACTAATTAATTGATATTTCGTTATTTCATACAAATCTTCATGATGAATCCATAATATGTTTAAATCCAAAATTATATTTCTAAATTCACTAATTTTATCATGGAAAAATATTTTTTTTAATTTCATTTTTTAATGAAAACTATTCTTTTTCAATTGTAATTAATCATTAAAATTAAACATTAAATATAACCAAATTATTTTGTTTCTAATGATTCATATATTTACTTTTTATATTTTCATCACATTAGTTTGACATTAATTATCAAAATAAATTCATATTTCCCCTAATAAATTTCAATTTATGATTTAAATCCATTTTTTCATGGTGACCATAATGATATTCAAATTGATATGCCTTCTAATATGATTATGATTCACAATAAATTCCCTGGATACTATTTAAGAATATGTTTGATACCTTATGTATGATTATTTTTGCATAACACATGTTCTTGAACATGTAATCATGGTAGAATTAATATAAAAATACAATTAAATGATTAATTATTTGTCTCGTGAGGAATTATGCTCAATAATCTTGATGGTTATCCTTGACTCACTCACTATGCACGATGATCTTGGTGGTTGTATTTGGCTCGTGCTCCTCCATGTGAAACGATCATTGTTCTATGATTATGAATGTTTAACATTACTTGAAAATTACTATGATTGAATGATTACTTGATCAAATTTTATATCATTTTTTCTTTGATATGTTTATTCAATTCCTATGATGTTTTATTTCATCATGTTACTTCGTCAAACCCATATGATATGATTTATTTTTATTTTTATTCAATTATTGGTCTTCTTAGCTCATCCCATTATTCTTGTAATCATTAGTTCATATTATGAGGAGTTGGGAGAACAATGGTTGTAACATTATCATTAAAAATATTAAATAAAATATGTTTTTATATTTGTTCCATGATTGCATTTTTATATACCAAATATTCCACCAAAACTAGATATTATAATCCTTGTCTTGTATTTTGTTGATATATTATGCCTAAAATCATCTAATAATATGTGTAAAATTATAGGGAAATATAAAAATAACCATGTATACTTATTTATGAATAAATAAAATCAATAAATGGAATCCAAAAATAAAATAATGTCCAACACTGGTGAAAAATTATTTATCATTGTGTATATTCGGGAATAAACATTTCCTTCATCATTTGTCACAATGATCTATATAAAACAAATACAAAAATTATTTCCTTAATAAAATTCGAATTAAATTCCAAATGGACATAAATACCCTCTATAATCCCTTTATATATAAAAAAACTAAATTAATATCAAGATTATTTTCATGGAGAAAAGTATTTTGAAATTTAATAATAAAACATTGAAGGTAATGTTTTTAAAATATTTTTATTACATACCACCGTTAAATATTTGAATCATAAAACTCATTAAATAATAACATTATGAAAAATTTTAATTATATTTATATTAGATAAAAAAATTGATATAACATGACCTAGGGCTTGTATATAGACCTTATAAAATAATAATTTTTATAACTTCATGATATACATCAATGAAAGGAGATTGAGATGAAATCACTAAAAATTGGTTTTATTTATCATCTTTTTTATTATAATGATAACATAATTTTTATTATTTATTTTCCAAAATATCTTTTTCATATTGATCATTACTTTTATTTATCTAATTATAATATTCCATTTAACTACCTATACAATTTTTTTTATGTCATGTGTTTTCATAATATTTTGTTTGTGTGTCCAAAACGACATTGAAAGGTAATCTATGGTCAACATAGTCAATATATAAAAATATTTATAGGAAAAAAAATTACATAATATAGATATTTATACAATAATTATATGTATATAATATATCATTAATGATGTATATGAAAAATGAACCAACTTTTGAATCATATAGATCAGAGGCTATACAAATGAATGAGTAACAATCCCATTTCTCAATAATCATTATATAAAGAATGTAAGTAACAATTATCCATCAAAAATATAATTATACCATAAATAAAATGTTATTTAATTATATATATACATATATATATATATATATCTGTAAACAAAATCACATCACATCAAGGAGGTGGTAGTCTTCATGTATACGAATGATGTTATGACTTTTTCAACGTGAGAAAAACTATTAAAAAAAATATATATTGTATTTATAGAATCATAATTATCTCATTATTGTATTATATATTTCATTTATTCCTCATATATTTTATTAATTTCACAATTTATAATATTCCATGGAATGTTTGAATGTATCACATAGCTTCGAGTTGGTGGTTTCCCACACATCCACGAAGTATTTCACCATATTCCCACAAAATAGAAATCATTATGAAATGTGTTATATAAAAATTTCAAAGGAATGAGTTTATGAAAAACATAATATATATCACATAATAAATTATTTTTATTCATTATTACCAATAATTTCAGGTGGTTCATGAAAAAAGAACAAAATTGTTTTATAAGTTGGTATTTAATCGTACCCAACAATAGTAAGTTCATTACATATTTGATGAAAGTGTGTAGGTGTAAGTAAAAACCCCACCATAAAATCTTATTATATTTATAATAAAAAGTTCATTATATAATTTAGATTTTATGTTACATTAATTGAGTAAAAAAGGATGAATTTTTAAAATGCATGTTCATGAATGTTTTACTCTTCTATGGGTAACTTCTTTTGCTTTTCACCAATAGAAACATTGTTTTAAACTATTCCATGTTTAGGACTATAGTTTTAGGTTGTTGATTTGTTAATATTAATTTTTTTTGGTTATGATGATCACAATGGGCTTTAGAGGTGTGAATAAGTTATGGTGTCAGTTTCATTTTATATTAGGGGGAAAGGTATTATTGTAAATATTAAAATCATTATTTAGATTTATCAATTAAAAAATTGGACTCCAATAATGAAAATAATTACGCAAAATTTATGATATGATGTAATAATTGATATGAAAGTGGTTTTTGATCTGTTCCTAGATTAGTTAGAATTTTATGATCAACATTGTCCCAACAAGTAAAAACATTTTTACATTAATCACTATTATTAATTGTAATTAAATTAAATAATAGTCATAAAAAATATGTTGAAAAAAATTAAAAAAATAATTTTCAATGATTACAAATATGTAATCCATTTTTCCAAATTATTATCACCTAAGGAAAAAACATTAATTTTAAAATAATCATGTAGATAGAATGGAAATTTATATTGTTATAGTAAAAATGTAAAGAAGATTTCAATATTATATATATAAATTCAATGAATAAATTTTCCCAATAGTCTAAACTTAATTAAAATTGTTTGAATTGATATATTTATTCATTAAATACAATAAAAATATATATTAACTATATAAATTATTTACATTTTATTTTTTTTTCAATTAAATTTAATTAATACTGATGCGTCATTAAAATATGATTATTATTAAAAAAATAATAAAAATAAACCCAATGTATGTATAGATATCGTAATTTCAAATACAAATTCTCTTTTTTGAAAAGAAATTATAACGGATAAAAATTTAATTTTAATCATTGTGTTGCATAAAATATTGATGATACTACTTTTTAGATGAAATAAGAAGGTTTTATCATAAATCATGATTTATTATTATCTTTTGACTATAAAATTTATTGGCTAAATGTAAAAAATATAAGTGTGTTTACACTAGATCATTTTTATCTATTAAAACTACCGATATAATGTCCAAGAGATAACAAGCTCTTAAAATAATAATATTACAATTTTATTGTTATTTGGTATAACTCAGTCTTCCATGTAATTAAATATTTCAAATAACACAGTATTTCATATTGGGTTCGCACTTGGATGTATCGTCCCTTTTATGGTAAAATTACTATCTAATTAAAAATTACTATAAAATTTGAAATACAGTTACTCTATCATTACATGGGATGTTACATCATTCCACCTACTAGAAATTACGCCATCATAATTTTAATAATCTTATCAAATAAGTAGATATATATTTTCCCCTAATAGATTATTTATATTCACATTCACCCTCATTACTCAAATATTATTTCCTTAAAAGCATAACATGGTGAATCCATTTATCCCAAAACAAATTCTCTCTCTAGGGAGGAGCCTAAAATGATAGTGGTCATAAGAATTGGTCTCTTCGAGTCAAACAACATCAAGACCAAAAAATCAGATGAATATGGTACATATTTCTTTAATAATGAAATATGTCAGATTTTGTTTTCTTATGTTGAAATTAGATGATATAAACTCAGAGGAAAACTAATTCAACATTATCATGGATTTCAATGGTCTAACAAATCTTGAACTATTGTTCCCCTTAAAAACAGAACAAATCACACAATTTTTTATTAAACAACTGATAAAGACATAGTTAACTACAATAAAATAATGATATTTCATATAACTATCTTTATAACATTACATTCAACTCAAATATTTACACATGAGTTTCAAATTACCAAAACATTATATACTATTTAATCTACAAAATATAGTCCAAATAACTTTCTTTCTCATCCATCATCCTAAAAATCTAATGTTAAGTACTGCTATCTATATAATTCCTCAAATAGTTCTATATGTATACCTAAATTAAAACAAATTTTATATTAAAAAATAATGAATAAAATATTTTAATCCAAAATTACATATTATTTAATTGTGAAAAGAAAAATAATATATTACAATGTATGAATCGTTCACTCATAATATCCATTTAATTTAGGATAAAATGATGTACTGCTATTTAATTTAGTATCTAATTTCTTATAAAGTCATTCACAATAATTGTATGTGAAGATGGGATCACATTGTTATATAGTTCAGAGAGGCACTATTGGTAACATTATAATACTATTTAGATATATTCTACAAATATGGTGTCAATAAATTATATGTCAAAGTGGAAGAAAATGAGCACATTTAGTTAGTTGATAAACAATAAAACTATTCACATTATTACCTTCAAAATTCATAAAAAAAACATGCCATTAAACCCATTTATATGTTATCTCATTCCATCTAATACACTGTAAAATATTTAATAACCACATTTAGTAAATACACATCTGATTTAACTTTTTGAAAAGTTAAACAAATCATTAAAACATATGAAATATCTGAATTCATTTAATCCCACCAGAAATACTCATGATAGTAGTTTTACATCATTATTCTACCTAGAGGAATTGAAAATTGAAAAAAATGTGCATTACTCAACAACCCAATCATCAAATGTGGTTAAAAAGACAAATAATTATTTTTAAAAATTATAAAACAAAATTTTCAAAGGTATTAAAATAAGGAAACTATCTATTATTAAAATATTATACATTTTTATAAAACTATCAATCTACCTTATGAGTATTCAAATTTCATTTTGAGAAATTATACCACACCTAATGTGAAGATTAAAAAGATTTATTCCCTATATCCACAATTAATGGGAATTAATTAATTAAAAAATTAACCAAAGGGTTTCTTTCCAAACATTAAATGTTAAAGGTATCATAAATTTCTGAACAAAATATTTAGCCTATTTTTTCCAATTCGAGGATGATATGGAATTTTGAAACAAAAATTCTTCACCTGTTCTGTCCAACTTATTTATATCATGTTCATCTATTTTTCAATGAATATATACTTCAATGTGCACTCCAAAAAAATTATTCCCCCAAATTTTTAACAAAAAATCAAAAATATATAATCCAAAATATTTTGTTGGTAAATTTAATACATGACTTTTCAAATAAAATGATGCATAAGAATTTATCATATCATTAAACATTTCGAGAAAACCACGTTCATTAAAAAAAATCAATTATCAATTCACTATTTTAGAAATTCATGACCAAAACTAATGCATTGATGAGTCTTATATTCAGTTATAGAAAAGAGAAAACACATTTTAATATCGAGATGATACCATCTTCTATTCAGGATATCATAGTTAGTGGGATATAGAACTGAGAAAATTTATTAGCAAACCATTGGTTATAATACTTTAATCCAATAAATCTATGATTCTCTGTAAAATTGGTAAATCTTATACTCTCTTTAAAAACTTTCTTCAATACATTTTCCACAATTATACCTTAATTGTAAATAATAAGTCCATCAAATTGAACATAACAAAATTAAAATAAAACCTTACTCAAATTAACATATAGTTTCATTTCTTTTAATTTTCTTAAAACATATTCTACGTTACCTTCTGGTTCCTCATGGATTTTAGAGTACACCTATATATTACCAACAAACAAAACAACAAACTAATCCAAAACATTGTACATTCTAAACAATGTTGAACAACCTTAATAAAATATTATTATATTTATCAGATTACGTGTTATAAATATTTTCACATTGCCCACTATTATTAATCATTAATAATAACTAATCATCTTCAACTAAAAAATGATAAATTTCATCATTTACGTTTGGGTGGTCCAATCAACCCATGAAATCAAATATAATTTCTCGGGATATCAGTCAATTCTAGGCAAGAACAATGTTAGTTGATCCTTTAAATTATGTGATATTTTGTATCATTAAATGCACCAAAATATCAAGGTTCGTGTGTGGCTGATCTAGTAGATTTATTCCATTGAAAAAACCAACATTTATAATCATTTTCAACTAATCCATCAATACATCAACTACTCAATTCAATTTCAAACCTCCCCATGATGTTGATTAAAAATGATATTTTTATCTATTCTCATTAACTTTCCAACATTGTTTTCCCCTTTTTATTAAATCATTTGTTTCATACAATCATTAGATGATGAAACAATATAAAAATCAAATGTTATAATATTTTAACATTACCATAAGTTAAACTCTCTTAAGGGAAATTAATTAATAATACAATAATCTATAATATTTTCTAAATTAACCTATTTACCAACTATAAAGACAATGACATAAATATTACACAATCATTTGTATTAATAAATATTTTAATTTCATTAATATTTTATATCTTTTCTGATTTAAAATATTATAATATTGGTCTATATCTAATACATAAAAAAATGGATTACACAAAGTGAACATTTTCATATAGTATCAATTTTTCAACCATATAATACTCTCATATCCATTCCATGATATCTGCTATGAATACCCACCATGAATTTCAACAAGACCTCTTCTAATCCCTTATGCATCATTAAATCTTATGAAAATCATTTAAAAAGGGTTATAATCGTGAATAGCTTGATAAGGGATATAAAAAGATGCAATCTATTGTTCCCTTAATAAAAATTGAAACTCAAGGAAACCCAATTGACAACAACATAACATATTACCAAAAAATGTAAACATCAATTTTTAAAAAGTATAATTTATTTTAATATTTTAAACTAAATGATTTCCATGAAAACTAATAAACAATCATAGAAAACTCATGTATTCACATTGGTACATCATGAAATGAAACCACTATAGAACATTTACATATTGTAAATCCATATGGGAATCTTTTAATTTAATTATCAGTAGAATATAATCATTACCTAATTCTTTGGAGTCAAATCTGGGACCACACATAATTCATTCTATAACATGCTCTCCCAGTGCTATCGTAGTGAACCATTCCTTTATAATGAGCAAGAACAACAATTGGAAAAATATTCTTCATTATAAAAAATATTTCAAAAATGTATAAAAATGGAATTGTTATATTAAAATTTTTTTCTCCCAAATTACAATTTCTAATACAAAATAATCCACTCATTTGAAAAAAAAAATTCAATAAAAAAATACCCAAAAGGTTAAAATATCTTTCATATATGAAATCATGAAATCATATTATGGGTTAAAAATATAAAATAACATACATGATTTTTGAAATGGCAGTGTTTCCAAATACATCAATAATAGAACATTCTTATTAAAAAATTGTCAAATGATCTATATAAAACATGTAAATGTTACCATTTTTAGAATCATTTCATGAAATTAAATAATTTACATGATTTGTACATTCTAATCCCATTATATGAATATATATATATATATATCATTAATGTTTACATGTATTAAAAATTATGATATTAAATATAAATATATTTAAAATTGATTTTTTTAAAATCAATTTTTAAATACAACATTGAATAATTTCAATCTTAAAAACAATTAAATAATAAATATAAAAAAATTAAATACCATGAGAACAGAATAAATTAATTATATAACATGTAAAAGGTCTATTCATACAAAATATTAATTAATACTTTTGTATAACATCAATATATGAATTAATGAATGTAGATTGAGTTGAAATCCATTTCATCAATCAGTAACTGTAATGCATGTTTTTATCATCCGGAATAATAAAAATATGATAATTAATTAATGTCTTTAGAAACATTTTAAATTGAACCATTTCTATTATTTTTCATATTATAATGTTTTATACAAGTACCTATGTAGTTATTTTTACGTCTTTTATTTCAATCATTTTAGGTTTTGTGTTAAAAACGTCTTTGTTATGTCAATTATGGTCAAAGGGGTAAATATATAAATATATCCGGAATAAAGATAATTTAATATTTATAATATTTTTCAATGAATTATAAATATAAATCAAATCATAAATTATGGTTATGCAAAATGAGCCAACATTTTAGTCATGGAGAGGCTAGGTCGTATGTAATAATAAGTAATATTCTATTTTATAATTGATCATATGAAAAGATGTATTATAGAATACATCATTTTAGCATAACAATGTATTATTGTAGTAGGTACTATATCAAGAACTATGCTGTGGTATATCTGGATATGTGTAGTATTGTAGCAGGTACTGTTACCGGAACTATAGTAGGCACTGTTTGGCAATGTTGCAACCATGTATTTTTCCCCTGTTAGGGACTTCGGGCCACGTATTTGGTCCTCAAGTCTTTTATATACTTCGGGCCACCCAAACCATCGAGAAAGTAGGGCCTTCAGGCCACCTTAAGTCCCTGGAGCCACCATAAGTGCAGATGAAAACTAGACAACGTACCATGAAAATTCTCTATAGGAGGATGAGCAATGATCTTTCACCACAACAGATGCAACACAGGATGAAAAAATGAGAGGGTATGATACCTGCCATCGGGAGAAGCCTGCCCATGAATGGGATAGCCAAGCCGAACATCCATGTGAAGGTGGAGATATGGTTTATTGATGAAAATTTTAGGAGGAGCAGTTCCAATTAGTTAGTCTGGGTTGTATGTAATGTTTGAAGTCTACAGGAAATGAATTACTCTATGGCCTACGGGCCTTGTAATACATACACCTATGGGCATTGTAAGGGTTCCACCTCACACCTTGAAAGGTGGATTATCAAAATCAATAAAAATGAAGGCCTTAAGGCCATTGGATGTTATTAATATCATATATAATTCATTTTTTCATATATATTTATTTAATATCATCAATAATATATTCTATGTATTGTGTTAATGTATCACATCACTTTGAAGAGGCGGTTTTCCATAAATCCAAAAAACGATGTTATCATATTTTAAAAAATTGAAATCATGATAGAAAGTTTCATATAAAAATTATGAAGGTATGAATAAATTAGATATATCTTATGTATCAAATAATTATATTTTTTAAATCATTGTTTCCATCTATGATAGGAGGTAATGGATAAAATAAATGACACCATTTTTTGATGTGGTAGTTCATTGCAAACACGAAAAATATGTTTGTTACACATTTAATTGATTAATGTGTAAGTTGAGGATGAACCCTTTAAAAAATTCTCAGTATAATGAATATACATGGGTCATTATATTGTCATGACAATATGTGTAATTATAGTGGTCAAGGAAATTTATTAAAAATGAATATTGAATAATGTCACATCTTCTTCATGTAACTCCTTTTGATCTACACCGTTGGACTTATTTGATGGATTTATTACATAATATAGTTCTTTTGGGTGAATTTTTCAATATTGGAAGATTATTTGGGATAACATTAAAATAGAAAAATTGGGTTGAGAGCAATTAAGATTTGAGGGCGTGTTAGTGCCTTTTTCTAGTTTAATTTTTTTCTATGTTCTTATATCTAATTTAAACATGATATTTATTAAAATTAGGTGAATTGGTTTAAATTATAAAAAAATTATCTTATTATTATTTATAATAATGTAAAAATTTTAATTATGAATATTAATAATTTAGTTAAAAAATTCAATTAAAATTAAATATTATTTATTTTTTATCAAAATATGAATGTTCTTAGAAAAATACATGATCCATAAATAAATAATGATAGAAATTATAAAAATGTAATTAATTTTTATTATAAAAAAATTTAATTTGTCAAATTTTTTATATAAACTGTTGTACTTCAAAAAATGATGTAAAACAACATTTTAGATAAAATAGTATTTCGAGCATAAAATTCGATTTATTCAAATATTATGACTACAAAAGTGATTATATAAATATAAAAACATTAATATACTTGTGTAATCATAATATAGTTATTTATCTTCTCACCATCTAATACGAATTTTGGGTGATATCAACAATGAAATAATATTAATAACAATATGTTATTGTTTAGTATAACTCAATCTTGTGTGTATACCAAGAAAACAAGAACATCTATTTCTATCATAGGTATGCTATTTTCCATACAATCCACTTTAATTAAAATTACATTGTATTTCATAAATATTTTTAATTAAAAATTAATAATTTTTTAATTACATTGGATGTTACACAATGTGAGGGGAATGATTATTCACTGAGTATGATTCCAAAAAAATTTCATCAATTAAAACATCAAAAATATATTATCTGAAATTATTAATATATAATTAATAAAAAATATCAATATAATTGGTGTATCCCTCAAACCTTAAATGCCCACTATGAACTCAAATAAATTATAGATTCTCCTAATCTATTTTTTTGTTTTTCCAATAATATCATTCTCAACTAGTCATACCATGAGCCTAAAACAATAAAGATAAAAACATGGATCCTCTATGAAAATAAATGATACAATCAACACATGTATGAGGATATTGGTTCATGACTGTCATATGGTTCAACCCTTAATTCTATACATCATATCACAAATTCCCATCATCCTTAATTTTAAAAATAAATATAGCTTCCCAGGGAGATGAACTAAGCTAAATCAAATGATTAGATTCTTGATAATCCCATTCAACATTCAAATCATAATGTACTATTTGAATCATCATATAATGTTTGATACAAACCCACTCAACACCTTGAACCGACATGATCATGAAAAAAAATGTCCCTTTAAATGGGTAATTTATATAACGATATAGGAATTACATCATGAATATGTTCTAACAATTGATGAAAATTATCATAAATTACCAATACATCATATATTACAGTTCATTCAATCTTCAATATTAGAGGATCCAATATTTTCTATATAATTTCTACATGTCCTTCCTATATATCCCACACACATTGGTGAGAATAGATTCCCCACATATGGATAATGAATGTTTCCACGTTGATAAGAAATTGTTTGATTCTTGTATTAAACAACGTATCCATTCCATTATTCATGTTGATTCCTTTAATTGCAAAAAAAATGATCCCTAAAGAAAATATAGACACAATAATCAACATAAAAATCATTATAGTGTATGATATCTCATGAACATACATCCAATAGTGTGTTGAGGATTAATTGACCAGCCGGGATTTAGTTGACAAATAAAATACTGTTAGGAATATGAGAAGATAAAAAATGATTTTGGGATCCTATATCAAAAAAAGTGTATGAATTGGTAGCTAACATGATAAATGTTTGTCTCATTGTAGATTCCCCTATATAAAAAATGATCATAGAAAACTATAAAACATAATATTGGATTTCCCCTCTACCCAGGGATCCATTATAAATCCATTATGATGTAACCTATATGTTGTACTTACACATTTGTAATGGGGTACACATCCTCTCCATCGACCTCAATGGTTAGGTTATCTACAACAAAGAGTCTATTGATGGGATGTATTGCCCCTTTGATGCTCATGTTATTATTTTAATCCCTTTCCACTTTTCTACTATGAAATTTTCTCAAAAATATATAAACCTAACACAACATACCTTAGACAGAAAATACTAATGTAGGGTAAAGACACTAAGGGTGTTGGTGGCCCACCCCTTAAAATTGAATGTTGTATATCAAATCACATTTTTGTGGTGGAAGTCCATTCCCTTGAAATCTATATCTACTACATCAAAAAAATTAATTATCGATGAAATACTTTATTATAATTGATGAAGTGTTATCGGATCACCATGAACGAATAATAATGAAAAAAATCAGTACCCATCTTAGGATACATTATATGGTGAGATATTGACTAATCACATCTACAAGGATTCCTATGAGAAATATTTTCCCCAACAAAATAATATCATAGGGAAATGCATTTTGAAAATTTTTCTCCCTACTAATATCAACATCTTTTATATAATGATAAATTTGATTCTTGGTTGTGAAACATGATGTGTAGTCCATCACTAAAATTTCCGGATGTGTTACATAAAATAACTCATGATCCTTGTCACACCTTGGTGCCTCAATATTGATTAATAATAGAAAACTTTCATCGATTTCCTTTAAGTAAAATTTCTCTCGATGTTCTTCCTTCTCTGCAATGTCACAAAAATTCATGGATTGTAAAAAAACATGTATAAAGACAACATCACTCTCTCGTATGTGTGTGTCTCACTGTGACTTTAGATTTTATAGAATTTCATGATCTAGAACATGGAATCATGGTGGAATCCTTCTTGAGTGAGAAATAATGGGTGCCAATGTAGGATCTCTCTTATTAGATCAGACATTGAAGTCATAGTGATAAAAATATCCCTTCCAAATGATTACATATCCCACTAGAAGATATCCCACATCTAAAACTCAATATGAATAATCTACTCTATATTATGATCTAGATTACTTGGATTAGGGTCATATAGATTTCATTTTTCTTGATGCTCAATTAGATAATTATGTGGATACATATTCTCAAAAATACAAACACATTCCTTAGATCACACATGAAAAAAATATAAACATTTTAAGGTCCCAAAAACATGTGAATCATAATATTATTCAATATTTAAACATTCATTAATAATTTATTTGGATAAACAAAACATTACATTCATTCCCTTTTTCATCAAATATATCATGTATCTCATTTCACAATCCATTTCGTAAAATATATCACATGTAATTATTATATCCATAACATGAAAAAGGAATTTCAATATATATCCTTATGTGCTTATACTGATGGATTCGTACTAGTGGTGCACCGCACCAATCAAAGTGTAAACATATGAATCAATAAAAACAAAAGAAAATTATGAAGGCCCTTGTTGTAAAAAAATCAAGCCAAAAAAGGAGAAAATTATGAACAAAAATCACATAACTAGGATCTCAAATTTTCCGACATACATGGGTAAGAAATTAATATGAAAAAGATCACTACCATGAAATAAAAAATTATAATATTCTTTCTAACATTCCAAAATAGAAATTTAATTTAATAGAGTCCTTCCTATGATACCACGTCATAATTTCCTCGACCCGATGCTCCTCAAGTGACTAACCTATTTGGGTAAGTGACTTCATGTGTGCCTACCGATTTGGAAGATGCATAAAACTAGTACTAGTTGTCTAAATAATTTAGTGGTGATACTATAACCAATGGAAAATAGTTTCAATGAATGATAAAAAATAGTAGAGTATCAAAAATAGAACAAACAATAATGATAAATAATAATGAAACAAATTTTTGGAATGAAAAAACTCATTAGATCCATGTAATAATATAATAATGTATTGTTATGATTAAATGTAACTAAATTCCAATCCTGATGTAATATAAATAAAAGGAAAAGAGGGAAATAAAAAACATTAATAACCCTGGTCCTAAACCCCATGTTGGTCCTATCTCTATGCTCCAAGTCATTCATAAATTAACAATCATCTACATGGTCATATTCCCCATTCTAAATCCTCATCCATGAAATCATCTCAGTTAACAAAGATCATTTAGATAAGGGTGTGTAAAACATAGTATATCTGCACCACTATGTCTAAAAAGTCTTTTCCAAGAACATTAGTGCACGAAATATAGAGATAAACACAATATTAATTTAAAAAAATTTATACTCGAAAAGAAATAAAGAAACATACCCTCATGATATCGGGTGATATATGGAGGAATGCAATAACATTCTTTACTGGAAAACCAGAATCATTGTCTAACAGTTTATCCCCCAACAAAAGGATCCATCACTTGAGTCATTATATAATTATCTTAATGGTGATTATTCAAACAATACATATCATAATAATTCTAGTCTTCATATTTGGGTAACCAAAATATTTTCCTCGTCAATACAATAATATCACCCTCATGAATCATGTAAATGTGGATCTCGTTATCACACATCCAAAAAATTAGATAATTATCCCTCATCCATCACATACCACCGCATAGATACAAAATGTGATATGATTAATATTCTCCTAGATAATTTTACAATAAAATCATTACTCATATTTAAAAAATACACAATAATCTATAAACCATACATCCCAATGGAAAAAATATCATCTCTCAGAAATAAAAAATAAAATTCTATAGAAATAAGTAAAATTACAATAATTCAACTACCAATAATATAATTACAGGCACAATTTTCAATATAAAAAATATTTATTTAATAGCAATGTTGATTTTATTAATCTACATCATAAATAATGGTCATTTTTATATCCATCATATTTTAATTTTTTTCATTAATCTTTCGTAATTATCATATTATTTATCCAATATTTTCAAACTTGATTCACCCTTATGAAATAATGTAATTAAAATCTTATTCAAATTCATAAAATTGATAAAAAAATAAATGAATTTATCAGTTTATTTCAATTATATTACATAAAAATGATCATATATCAATAATGTAAATATATGGTATATCAATTAGCTGACCACATATCTCAATCATCATGACTATCAAGAAAAATTGATAAATTGTATAGTCTAATAATGTATGATTATAATTTCATTGGAATTGTAATATTTATATAGTCTCACAAATGACCTTCTAGTTGGATCACATACATTGTACTTTCTAGTGAAAAATATATCATACCCCAAGGATTAGATTTAAAAGAACAACCTTAAACCATCGATAAATAAAATAATACAAGAGGTTGTTTCAATAAGAATGTAGGAATATTAAATCATATTAAAACCAATATAAAAAATATCAGGATCATGAACCAAACCAATTGAATTCAAGATGACAAGATTAAAATGTAAAATAAAGGGAAAACATTATAAAAAAATACAATAGTTTGAACCCCTAAACAAGATTATTGTAATGTAGGTAGGTGATTCAAAATAACCTGTTAATCAGTTATAGTTTGAGGAATGCCTATGTCTATATATGGAATTAAAAAAACCTGCAAATCATTGTTTAAAAAACACTTTTCCTATAAAATTCATGGTGTGTAACCCCCTTTCAAATGTTTTTATTTATTTATGAATTATGATAAAATATTTATTACATAAAATGAGTCAAAACCTATCGAAAAATTACATGTCATATTAGGTAGGTTATCGGGGTGTAATCTAGTTCATTCCATGAGCCAATTTACTACATTAATTAAAGGCATCATATATCTGTGGTGATCGTTACACATAGATTAATGAATATACATGAAATATAAATTTCCCTCATCCATCATTAATCACTACATCCTCAAAAACCCATGAACCAACCTAAAATACTCCAAAACTCATGAACACACATAATTATTCCATTTTTCACAATTATACATGATCTCCATTAATATAAAAACCACAATATATACCTAAAATATAGGTAATTTTCTAAAACAAAATCTATTTTCATCCAAACAAGACTTAAACAATGATGATTAATGGAAATTTAAAACCCAGATAAATGTTGTTCAATTAGAAAATAATTGATCCAACTAATTGACGAAATTTTGGATCATAGAGTATTGATCCCCTCTATCACCCATGATTTTAATATAACTGTATTTTGTTTTTCAAATTAGTGTAGATTATTTGAAATATTATATATATTTTGTGAACATAAATATTTTTAATATTTTATATTAAATAAATATATGGTTATTAAAAATGTGTGAGTCTAATGAGGAATTTTTTATAAAAATTGTTCAAATATAGTAATTGAGTATATATATTCATCCAAAATATATATACACAAAGATATTAATTGTTTTGTGAAACTGATTACCTAGATAAGTTAAATATGGTTTAGTTGATAGAGTACTAACAAAATAATTAATTATAACAAATTTTAATACATTTATAATAGTGTAATTAATTTTTTTGATTACAAATTATGTTATTCAAAATGTAAAATTTATGATGAATGAAATAATCTATATGATATTATTTTAGTAGTTTACTATAATGTGTTAATAATTTTTATCATAAAAAATATAATAAAGGATTAGGATATTATAATGACATATTATAATAAAAAATTATATATTTTTTAAACTATGGAAAATAAATAATGGTAGAATATAATACACATTGATATGATAATGGTATCAATTATATTTGAATCATGGCCACATAATGTGAAAATATCGATCACTTATGTTAACTAACATATAATAGATCATAGAGAACTACTGTCAACGGAAATCATTAGTTGTGTTAAAATATCTATATGATTATATAAAGGATCATTCTATATTATCAACATATAGATTGAAATATTTTTATCGATATATTTGTAGATAAATTAATTTTCATAACAAACACTCTATTAAAAATACCAAAAATAGTATATAAAAATTTTCATTTTTATAAAAAAAGGAAAATACCAAAATAATTGAATATTCTCATTAGATATAATTGTTCATTTAATATTTTCTATCAGGTTATATATATCCAACATTACTATATATCCTCAAAATAGATTTATATATATATTTCTATTGATAGATCACTAAGATCATTAATCAAATTTTTTCGTCATTTTTAAAATTTATATAATTATATGAAATCATTTTACATTTATGATCAAATGCATGCTAATCATATGAGAGCAGAATAATAAATACTATAAAAATACAATATTTCTATTGAATTAGGATATTATTTATATTTTAATTTTTCTAAAAAAATAAATTTTTATTTTTTATCATATTTCATTTTATATAGTCATAATTTACCTTAATGAAGTGTTAATATTTTAATATTGGTATAATGTTTCATGAAGTATAATTTATCGAACATATTTATAGATTTATTATAATGTAAATATGGAATAATGTAATCATAACCCATAGAAAATTTCATACCTAACATATTATGACTGAGTAATTAACATATGAGGATAATTATTTATCATTACATAATTACTATTAAATATAGATCCAATATTGTGTTAAATTTTAAAAAAAACATTAACTATGTCAGTTGTAAATTATTAATTTACATTACCTCTTATATCTAAGATTACCAAAGGTTATTCATTCTTTGAATAATCGAAAATTAATTAAATCTCATGACATGTATCCATTGTAAAGTTTATCTAATACACAAACTCCATGTGAAAACTCTATATTTCATAAATGGTTATTATTATTTCACATATATCGAGTTTTTTATGTTTTAATATATCTATAAATCATTTAATCCAACTTATAATTTCCTAATAATGAGATAGTCCATAAAATATTTTATGTCAATCATCTATCTATATTTTCATTCTGTAACATATTTCACATAGAGATTAATATTTTCAAATTTTATGTATTTATGGAAAATTATTAACTTATGTGAAACTAGATATATTAATATTTTCCTTGAAAATGATATTAATATCTATTATGTAAATCATAAACTAACATCCAATGTAAAAATGTTTAATTCAGAAGATCCTCTAATATGGAAATGAAAATTTTCTTTTCTTATGGTTAAACTAATTTATATTTTTTTTGATTTATTATCTTCATATATTTTGTTAATAAGATATATTAAAAAAATTTAAAATTAAATTCAAACAATTTGAATATTTAACATTCATTTTTGGTATAGAATATAATTATGTTGTATTGGTAAATCATTAAAATAATAATTTCACCCTTACACATTGTAATATGATTAACCAGAACCCTGGTGTAATTTTTTTATGTTTTAGAATAAGTAATTTTTTAAAAGAAATGGTGACCATTGTATCTTTTTATATAAGTAAAGGAAATGGATAAATCATGTTGTTTGAATTCATTAGTTATAGTTTAATATAAAAGTAGACAATGGATTATGATATTAACTTACCAATCATCATCATCATGTTTCACTAAAAAAATTATCTCATATATAAAAAAAATAATTATTTCTTAGAGAATAGATATTTATAGAATATATCATTCTTGAAAAAACCCCATCACTTATGGAATTGAAGAAAAACATAATATGTAGCACCTTGGTTATAATATCCCATGGCTAGGGTCTATGGTACTACATTTCCCTAAGAACAAGTTCTTAAATCATGATGGACTGAAAATTTTTTTATTCTCATAGAATATATACTTACATGAATATAACACTAGAAAAAAATATTTAATTATAATATAATATAACTGGTGATAACATTTGTATGTATTATAGTAAATATAACATATTATTTATAGATTTATTATTTATTTCCAAGGGAAAATAAAAAATATTAATTTTTTATCGCATATTTTTGTAAAGTGAATGAGTACAACATAATATATCGCAATGCATTTAATACATAAATAATATGATTATGATAACAAATAATAAAATATTATATATACCACATTAAATAAATGTTAAAAAATACATGAATAGGATAACCAGATAAATAATCACATAATAAACAGTAACTACTTTCATAATGATTGAACTTGTAATGTCATACACAATAATCTCTCTATTAATTTTGTATGCCATAAAATTTTATAATACAATGTAAGGTATATACTGAATTCCAAAACATGTTTGTCACATTGGACCAACTAATTTATATATGATATATTAGATATCATGAAAGAATATTTCAAATTGTAATTCATTCATCCTATGAAATTGGTGAAACATAATAAACAGAAATACATGTATTTGAAGAATAGAATATGAAAGGGTGATTTTTTCTCTAATGAAAAAATATTTAAATCCATCAAGAGTAATATGGAAAATCATATGATAATACTAAATTCCCCAAAAAATATTATCCAACCCATAATTTTGACAGATATGATTATACATATAAAATATCACTATATTATATTCCAATGAGAATACACTTTTCATTGTGAAAAATATATTACTAAAAATAATAATAAGAAATTAGTAACGTAAAAATATTATTAAAAATGAAAATATTATTAATTTAAATGAATCATAAAAAAATATTGGCCCTAAAATTTTCAAATTTATTTTCATGACATATATGTAAATATATTCTATTCACACTTTTATGAAAAATTTAAAAGTATATTACTAGGTAATCAAAAAATGATTCATTACAAAATATTTTAAAAAAATTATTCATCATTTAATATATAATTTAAAACTATTTTGGAAATATATTAATATGCCTTTATATATATTAAATTAAATATGTTTATTTATATTAATTAATCTCAACAGATTAGGAAAACGAGACAAATTTTGCTGAATGACTTTAAATTGACATTTTGAGAACTAAATGATATGAAAATAAGTGAGAAATATTAATTTATTGAAATTACAATATAAGAATAAAATATTTTATTGTAATAAACAATGATCAAATAATCTCAATATAAAATACATCAACATAAACAAACCATAAAAACAATGTCTTAGTGAAATACACCATTACCAGAAGTTTGATATTGTTAATACCAGTTGAATAATACTATATAGAAAATTATTTTTTTAAATAAAATATAGTAAAATATTAACATAATATTTTTGATATATTATTGATATGGTTTTATAAAACAGTTATTAATAATTCAACATTAAATCATTATTCCATTTGATAGCTTCATTATTTTTCATTATGGTTTTTCAATGCAAAATCATTTTCCATATATAATAAACCCAGTTCCATAATATCAAGAATATTAATAATGAAAGAAGAATAATATATATTCAATATATTCATATTTAGATTAATATATAAAATATATATATAGAAAAATATATATATTTTTTATTGAGGTGGGAGGTCATATTTATGCATGAATGTTGATTTCCTTTTTAGATGGATGGAAAAATGTTTAATAAGATTATATCTTAAATATTTATTTTTATATATTAAAAATAATTTATATTCAACAAATATATCATTTCTACCGTCAATATTAAATTTTAAATACATAAAAATATCATTTATGGAGGTGCATGTCTACACGTACACATGACTGACATTATCATTTTGAAATGGAATTTAAAGGTAAGAAAGTATTTGTGATATTATAATATTGGAAGTGTAATTTCATAACAATTATAATATTAATATATATATATATATTAAATATTTTACTTTTTATAACCATGAGATATATCTATAAATAAAAAATGAAATTGGTTTAATATGTGGTAATGCATCATACACATAATCGGCATATTTGTCTCCCAATTAAGGGATGTGGAGATTGATATATGTTATGTCATTAACAAAATAACATTATTGTATATGTTATGTAATGGTGTTATTATTTACCAAAAATTTAATATTCATTTAATGAGGTATATAAATAATTAATTGGAAAATTCATGGTTTTGGTCAATACCATCTATCTAGAAAACCTCATTACCTTTATAAGTATTTCCTTCCTCATTTGGTTTTTAATAAATATATGTACACTAGGAAATAAAAATTATTTATTAATGGGACCTGGACATGTATTCTCTAATATTAAATTTTCATGATGTTTGTAGATGAGAGGAGAGTGGGTTTCAATAAATATATAATTCACGTGTTACTATTTTTATTTTTCACAGATTTAAAATTAGGTCACATCACATTCAATGAAACAAGGAACTAAAATGACCCATATTAAGAGGTGATATTGTTATGGTTTAACCACATAGTACTCCATTATTTTTGAAAAACATTATCAGATAAAATTAGTTATTAAAAAAATGTTACACACAACATGATGCTATTTTTTTACATAGAACAATGATTTCTGTTTTTATTACATGATACAATGAGTTTATCATGTGTTACGTACTACACCATGTTTGAAAAAGATATTACATTAAATTAAATTAATATTATTAAATTATAAATTCTTATATGATTTTTTGGAATGTTGGTATTTATATTATTAATGAAATTATGATATTATATGGTTAACATAATATATAAAATGATAGAAATATCTCAATATCTCGCTATGTTGTAGTCTCTCAAACACATAAGTAATGGTATTGTATTACAAAAACATTTAATGTAGAAATTTTGATTTAGAATTATAATTATGGAGGTTTAATAATATCCTAAATATAAAATTAAAATTTTAAATACATCATTACATCCAACTGTGATATGTGGTAATGGAAAATAAATAACATCGAGACATTAGGGGTAGTTCAGAATAGAAAAAAATGATGATGTTAATTACTATTTGATGGAGTGGTATTTTGATTTAGTTTATTACATTAAATTAATACCGTTTCTATAGAATAAATATAGGTTATTACATTTTCATGGTATAAAATAAATTTTAGGAGGTGAATGTGGAAATAAAATAAAATCCACATTTATAGGATATCCCCTTCTTCAGACAAATTTTTTGGGTTTCAAAAAAATTATTTCTGTATTTTATTTCTAAAAAAATCATGATTCTAGGATGAGATAATATATTTATCTAAGTTATTTTTTATTGCCTTCTCTGAACCAATTGGTTTTTTACATGATATAATGAGAGGATAGGAGATATAACTTAATATTTGAGGTGAGAGGTGATCTTATAAATTTTGATAATAGTGGTACCCTTGTTTATTCACTTGATTAAACAATAAAAAACTGTATTATTATAAATAAATGAAGATATAAGTTAGAAATATGCACAAAAAGATTGTTTTTATATGTTTTATGAAATTTATAATCCCTAAAGATTTAGAATAACCTACTGTAAAACAAATTTTACATTAAAAAGTGACAATAATTTTTATGTTATTAAATTCATTATACTAAAAGATAAATTTTCCATTATAAAAAAATAAAAAAATAATCTTAAAAATATATAAATATTAATTCAAAATTAAAAAGTAATTTTAATTTTAATTAAATATTTTAGATGAGATGAGAAATTGGTTTCCAAACCAAAAATGTTCAAAAGAACAGAATATTTTATATCAATATTAAATAATAAATTGATTGTTATAAACAAAAATATATTAATAATGATATATTTTAACTAAATTTACTTTTAACTAAATCATAAAATGAATATTTCGTTTTATACATGTGTTAAAATAAATGATGATTATTAATAAAAATATTTATTATTCACTATTTGATGAATATATTATCATCTCATAAAATTAAAATAAAATAAAAAAATGTTTATATGGTTATTTAGTTCAAAAATATATTAAATTTCATTGAAGAATATTAATACTGGAAAATATTTTTAAAATGAGTTACAAAAATACAATAAAACTCTTTTTTTAGAAAAAATAAAAATTTTAATTTTATAAGTGGATATATTTTATATATTAATCATAATAAAATTACAATTAATTTAAATGATTAGATATAATTAATAATATATAATTTTCACCAATATAGTTCAACATTGTAGATTTGATTAATTTATAGAGAAAAAATAGATTTTTAGAAAAATATCTCTTTTATTTTCCAATTGTTCTTATTTTAATTTAAATTATCTTTTCAGCAATGAATTAATTTTATATAAATTGTTAAACCAAATATTTTCCTGATTTAGGTTATTTAATTTATACTTGAATCTCCAAGTGATATGTGATCACTATTGTGTTAACTAATAATATTTCTATAGTATGTTATGTATCTTTTATACTTAGTGTTGTGATTAACGGATGATAAAATCTTCTTTTCATGTAACCAATGCTAAACTCATTATTACATGTAATGAAAGATAAATAATTTCTTGTGGATAAATAATAATTTAAATTATTAAATTTATTTAGAAAAATAATATTTCGAAAATTATCGAGGTGTTATATGGTTAGACCATAACCATAATACATCATTATAAGTGTCCTTTTGGAGCCATGTTTTAAAGAATGTGACATTAATTTAAATTAATTATTTGGAAAATTAATACTATGCCCCAGAAATGTTACCAAATCGGTAAAGTAATTTTGTCTTCTTTTTTATTTTTGGAGACATGTTTGGTTACACAACTATCATATTATTATAAAGTTTATATACAACCTATTGAAATTATATATAATGAATATCACTCAAATCATGATATATATTCACATCAATTTAATTTAATTCATTCATGGGTTTTACCATTCAATGTTACAAAAATGTTTATGGTTCTACTATTTAATCTCTTCATTTATTGGGACTATGTGAATTTTTTTTATAATTAAATAATATGATAAATATATCCAGAAACATATTAATTTCCTACTCCCCAGATAATGTCATTAGAATTCACATTGTCTCTTCTTCTTCTTCTATTTATGTTCTCATGAATCTGATGTACTAATTTTTTTAAAAAATTATCATTACATCTCTCTTTAGTTGAAACATATATATTCGTTCAAAGCCATTTTTTACATTATTTAAGAAATTATATTAGCATTATTTAAATGATTTTAAAAATAAATATTTATCCATTTTTACTTTATTTTTCAAAAATATCTAGACACAAATTATTATATCATATTCCATGTAATTTTCTTTTGATTTTTATTGACATTGTGAATAGAATCATTTTATAATGTGTATTTCATGATCTATGTTTTATTATATTATTACTACTCATTATATTATATATTAATTTTTATGATTTCATGGTAATTTAAAATTAAAATGTTTTTATAATTCATGTTTTAAAGGGTTTTTCAATGTACAAAGTCAATTATCCTCCAAAAACAATTAAATGTTTTAAAAATCCTAAATTATAATAATTATTAATAATATCTATATATAAGTATTTAAACAATGGATTGTGATTTTTTATAATATATTTTCAATAAATTGATGTCTTCCACATGATTTTTTTCATGTGTCATTATGAAATCATTTTGCATATATGATGAAATCCTCTGATGTAAAATTGTCTTATATGGGATATGGTTTGAGGGTACCACTCTTACACTTTCATAGAATGGTTTATTATTTAAATAAAGATACATTTAGGAAAACCAATTATTTTCCATGGGACATTCTATAATAAATTTCACAATGACACTCAATTATTTTTCTATGGGTCATGCTATGATGAAATTATGAAATTTTTATGAAACCAATTTTATTTTTATTAGGTAGTAGTTAATTTAATGTTTATATATATCATTCAATTAAATGGAGACTAATATGAATAATGTTTTATAATCTTTTTTAACACATATGTATATTTTTCATTACATGACTGGTTGGAAATATATCACTATCTATTGAATTTTCCAAAGACTGGAATCTCATGAGATATACAAGACTAGAATAGTGAGTCCAACTAGTTCAAAATTTTTCATGTTCCAATATTATTCAATTGGGAGTGAGCCTTGAATACTTATATTGATTTGGGAGTAAATTCATCTCTCTGTTATATACGTGGAATTTAGCATTAATATAAGGCCCCAGCCTTAAACCTTACTTAATCTTGAGTTAATACAAGATTACACATTGAGGATCTTTTCAGGTTTATAGTTTTAGACAATTAGATCATAAAACCTGCATTACATTCCACATTTAAACAAAGTGGTTACATACAAGTCATGATTCATTCTTCCCCTCAACGGAAACATATTTAAAATAAAACTTGGATTCTTTCTTGAAACATCCTTGACAATATCATCACATCACGTACCTTTCCCTTGACCTGTGAAAAACATTTTAAAAACGTGGGATTAGCATAAAAAATCTTAGTAAGGGATATAAAAATATGGAATGGAAACATGAGTTCATATATACATAAGAATGAAATATTACTTTACCCATAAAACTTAGGCACTTTAACATACATCATCAAACCATGAATAAATCATAGAAATCATAAGACATAAAGGTAACTTGAGGCATTCATAACATTCTTACGTAGGGAGTAACCCTCTTGGTTACGTTTGGAATACCCATCACATTATATTCCCTAAATCTCTTCGGAGAAACCTTAATGTTTCACTCCTTCATGTTACCCAATGCATTGGAGAGCTATATCGGGCTCACCCTCCCTTAGTTTATCACGGAACCACCCGTATTCATAATAACTCCCAAGAACCATAACATAATCGTATCACATAAAACATGCATAAAGGAAACATAACATTTCCACATTTCAATCACAAGATATCAATACAACACATTGATATAATAAAAACATTATGAAAACCATTTTCAATACCAAAATAAAATAAAAGTAAAACATGGTATTTATTTTTCTTTTAAAAAGAAGGTATGGCTTATAGAGGAAGCCGAAACTCAAATAATAGTCACGGTGGCAGAGAAGTCATTGTCGCTACATAGGTACGACAAAAACATTCCCTTTTGTCTTTTAGTAAATGCTTCATATAAAAAAGATTCCTTAAAAGTCAAAGGGGATTATACACTGTATAAAAAAAGGTTGTGTATAAAACAAAATATTCCTCCATGAAAGTAGATTGAGACGAAGTCCCATACAAAGATGGTATCCTTGGATTAAGGATAAATCAATTACATAACTATGTGTGAAAAACAAATACACAAAATATAAGTGGGTATTAATTGTAAAACAATCATAGGACATTCACACATAATCATAGAACGACATAATAAAGGTGTACAAGTTTATCCCAAAGAATCGAAATTGGGTTATGAAGTTCCCTTGAAATAATTAGACAGCCTAACAGCGTCACTTCAAAATTCAGAAAAAGATTTGATGAGAGATAAAAATGGTATCACATAATTTGGACATAAATTTCACATAAATAAGGATATATAAGAACATATCCCAAAATAATATTATGTGAATTAAAAGACATAACAAAATAAGTCTTTTAAAAAGAGGAGGGTGAAAGGTCCCCTTACCGAGTTGGGTAACTTTCGAAACGTACACCCCATGGAAGAAGGGTCATACAATGAAGATGAAAATACCCATAAATGAAATTATACTACACAAGGTTTATAATAGTGGGCAGTACATACACCACTCAATGGAAATTAAGGCAAATGTAGCATAAATCTCACGGTAATAAAAGTGAGATGAAAAACCCCTTACGAAAACACGGCAGCCTAACGACGCCACTTAAAACTTCAAAAATGGATTGATGAGAGGAAATAGGGTCTCTCATAATATGAACATAAAAATTACAGTAAGAGTAATATAAAATAACATCCCAATCACAAGAAATATGAGCGTAAAAGGAATGACATAAAAGGGTGTACTTAAAAAGAAAGAGAGGAGTAGGATCCCTTACCTAGGGTCCGACTTGACTCGATCATTCATTAACATCCTGAATAATAAACTTGAGTTAATTTCCATTTTATTAAGAACCTTTTTCTAGTTCATTATTCCTTTTAGATCACTTATTACAATGTTATAAGCATTATTTAATCATTTACGTTAATAATTTTTGTTTTGTCGATATTTGGTTCTTAAGTCGAAAGTGGACTTCTTACAATTACATGTTGTTCGTGTGGTCAAATTTTCATTGTATCCAGAATTATATTCATGATTTTGATATCATATATATCATATATATCCAGAATATACATGTATTTTATAATATTACATAATCATTTAGAGGTAAGAAATGAAATGCACCGTTCATGGAGACGGTAAGCCGTACGTACGCATGAACGCTAGTTTCGTTTCTATTTCATATTTTTATTGAATGGAATAATAATGATATAGAGGTATATTGTAATTCTAGTATAACATCATATATAATAAATTTAAATACATCCTTTATTCTTCCCATATATGGCATTAACGAATCACAACACTTTGAGGGGGCGGTAGTCCGCACTTCCTTAAATGAAGATATCGCGTTTACCCATGATGGAATCCATAAAGTTAAGCCAAAAAAGATAAATACAGAAGCTTAATTAAAATATAAACATATTATATATCATATATAAATATAGTGACATCTTAATGGCCACATTTTAAGGTATTAAAAGAATGTTGAACATTCATCGTTTCGGGAGGCATAAATTCGCCATCCACGGAAAAAGTATGTTATTTAACCATTAGATGTAGGTGTGTGTAAGTGTAGCTCGAATACACCTTATAACAACATCCTAGTATATTTAAGATACTGGATTTGTTACAAATGAAATGAATAAAAAGAGTTTATGGGATTGGAGAGGCAAAATAAAACAAAAGGACTCAAGTGAAGACATTACCTTAAAATCAGGTAACTCCCTTTGGTTTGAGCTAAAAGGCTTCCTTGGGAAGACTTCTGCCCAAAGTGAGGCCTCAAGGAGTTATATAGGGAAGTGGAGAGACAAAATGGGCAGGTGTTGGCCGAGCCAAGGGCTTTGGGAGTGTGGGTAAGGAGGTAGAGGTGGGGGCCGTTTATAAGAGGAGAGGATGGGCACTCTTGGAAAGTAAGCAAATGTTACATTATTTGAAAATGGTATTCGGATTTAAGAGGTCCCACATTGATTTTTTTCGAGGATAAGGTGATAAGGGTTCTAATTACACTCATCCAATAGGTTTTGGACATGTTTAGGTCTTAGATATTACATTATCTTTCCATTTTATTTAAATCGTTAAATAATGAGGTCATCGGTGCATCATCATGATGTCATAAATTATTTAATTTATTTAATTTGTAAAAATTATAAAAAAAATTCTATGATGTAGGAAATAGTTTTAGCTTTCCAATGAATATTTATAGTCCAAAATCGGATTTGTATAACCCCATGTAAAAATTGTTTTAGTAAAACATTTCATGTTTATCTAATTTATTTACTTTAACTTTAAATAAAAAGATATTACTGTCATTTTCCAACCAAAGTGGCTTCATGGGGTCCCCAAGGTGACCCATGGGTTGTCTTGGTCGGCCATGACACATTAAATGAGGTTAGGAAATGTTTCAAGTTCATTTTATATTATTAAATCATTATTTTTACCTTAAACTACACTAATTGCATCTAATCGCGATTAAAAACCTAATAAGTTACTATTCACAAAAAAATGATTTTTATCCCATTGAACCACATTTTACTTCTTAATGACAACAATGTATGTCGGATTTTTGAAATTCAAAACACAAATATCACAAAATTTCATTTAAACGGAAAAATCAGTTTTTTTAAGTACGACTTAGTGGTTTCACTATTCATCAAAAATTGAAGTTTTTCAGAAAAATCCCAAAAAATAACCCTAAGCTATATTTGATATTCCGAAATAAAAAATGAAGCCTATTTTACAAAATTCATATCATATAAGTCAAATTAATTTATTTAATAATTAATTTCCACTGTCATAGCAAATAGCCTGTTTTTATGAAACAATAAGTATCAAAAGATTGACACTAGTTTAAGTCTGATTTCAAAGTGAAATTAATTCCAACAACCAATATTGGATTTCATGGTAAAAATATATTCTAATTTCACTTTAAAACCAATTAAAAAGATAATCTAATCATATAAATAAATTAGATTAAAAAGAGGTTTCGAATTAAAATACAACATTTTACACTATTCATTAAAAAATGAACTTTATTAGAAAGATACCAAAAGTTTACACAATGTAAATTTTGATGTACCAATTCTTAAGAATAGTTTTATTTGGTCCATAAGGATGTATAAGAGTGGATAAAACTATATTTAATGACGGTTCTCCATCAAAAGGTGATAAGTGAACCTTTAGTTAAAACTAGGGCATATACGCCTAATATTGAATTATTTCCGTATTTTATGCCTTTATCCATTATTGGATAAATGTAAAAACATTAAAAAACATATATAATAATGTTTTAGTTATTTCTATCCATTCCCGCCAATACAATGACTACGTGTTAACTACGATTTAAAATAATATTATTTTATTATTAGAGTGCAACGTAAGATTCCCAAGAAACTCGTTGTTGCGTGTTAGGTACGCCATCGAGCATAGTTTCTCCATTAAAGTCATATTAATATTTTTTTCACAAATATGGATAAATATGAAAATTTCATATTCTTTATTTACCTGGGGTGTTACAATTAAATACTTTGAAATTTATGTTTTATGATTTTTTTATTCCAAAAATCAATTTCATAGAAAAATGGGTACTCCTCATAAATATTTTAATTAAATACCCCAATGATTTATGTCTTATCAACTGATAATGATTATTATTGGACTATTTATTATTGTATTTTATATTTATTGTTTGGGTTAGAAATTTTTTCCCATGTTACCATACCCTAACCTTCATTTCATATATACATATCCCTATTCTGTGTCATTACTATGTATTTATGCTCATGCTTTCTTTTTTTTCATTTCCATATGATGCAATGAATGGATTTATTGATATTATTTCATTGAATAATACAATTTAGGAAGATCAATATTGGATATTTTAAATATCATTCTTGAATTAAAATTATTTTGTGTCCATTCCTCACAAGATCTATACCTCTACAAAGCTCAAGAATTTGTTTGGGTATTATAATGAATATTTATCTAAAATATTTAATATATATGTATAATATGTTGGTGTCTATATAGTTAGTGTGGATGATTGGTTTTGTAAAACATTGGATACTAGTATCAGAAATCATTAATGAGATCCCTAAGGATATTTTAATGTATATTAATAGGTATACCTAAAAGGATAATTTTCATGGATAGATTAATGTATAGAAAAATTACTTGTAATTTAGTAATGGATAAGAGTAACTAGTTTCTAATGAATTAAAAAAAATATTGGATAATATAAGTAGATTCTGATCAGTAATATATTCTCTTAGGAGTAATTAATTCAGTGAGTGAACATTTATATTAGATCAATAATTACAAAGATAATGGAAATGGGATTTTGAAGGACACCTAGTTTGAAACATTTAGGGGGATTGTGTGGGAATTTGAAAAACTCCTTGCAACACATATGAAATATGTAAATTTATGATTTCCATGAATCCCGTATTTTAATAACATGGTTTCGATTACTTATTAGAAGTAGTCATTATTTAAACATCTAATCATTGATTTTTATTTATTATGTGGTTTCACACTATGAATATTGTCATCCACACTCTGATTATAGGTTATAGAAAATTGAGGGAACCATAATGAATTGAATTAATATCAAATGTGATGGAAAATGTGTAAAAAAGAAAAAAATTAGATAATTAATGGAGTTATGTTTAAAGTGATTATTCTGAATCGGTTTAAATTCTATATCATTAACAACATCAACCATAACATACTCTCCAACTCAATAAATAATATAATGATATAGTTCATTAAGAACTTGGTCATTGGAAACTATGGAAGAAAGTTGATTCAGTAACCCATGTGAAGAGAATGCGGGAAGAGAAGCCCATATCATTGTCTTATAAAAACAGAATGAAGTTTTCAGTATGGAATGGAAAAAATGAAAATAAAACAATTTCAGTTAAAAATTAACATGTTTATAAAATTCAATGGATGAAAATAATGTCCTATATAGTATATAATCGATTGTTAATTTTTTCAATTTTTTCTTATATGCAATTATAATAAAAAATTCCCTAATGGAAAATAATATTAATATATTAAACAATATTTTATGGTTATGAATATATTTTAGATGATTAATATAATAAAAATTAATGTGAAATAAATTAATTGTTAATAGTTATGATGATGAATCCATGTTAATTGTGTATGGAAAAAAAGAATTGTTAATGATTTTATGTATTTGGATTCAATGGTTTAAATATTTTTTACTGTTATTTTGATTTTTATAATCATGATTAATTAATATATTGATCCACATTAATTGTGAATTATGAAGTTCTAGTAATATATAATATGATGTCAATCGCTTGTAAAATTGATATTACGGTGTTGGAAAGCATCACTCAAGACATCATTATGGGGTTTCTAGGGTGATTTTATTTGTTGAAGAATCATGATTAATATTAAGAATATTCCACAAACTACAAACAAGATACACAGTATAGGGAATGAAAATAACAATGCAATATCTACATTGTAGTGTTATGCAAATCTCAATGCACTACACGGAGAATGCATATTGGAATGGTTCACAATAAATCATATTTTGCGGAATGGTTTTGGTTCATAAGATGTTGTAAGTACATATAATGGCTTGTTATTTGAAGTTGAGAGACAATGATTCATTTATAGAAGGAATTAGCTCTAGTAAATGAAGAATGGTCCATTGTAGGCTGTGGAGAGAAAATTGTCCATTTGAGGATCACAGTCTTTCATGAAGGAAATATTAAATGAAATATCTAAATAATATGAATTAGAATATTTTTTTGATATATTTTCCATGTACAAGTACCTATAATAACATCATTACAAAATGAAATTTTCATTAAAAAACTTTTTTGAATTGTTTTTATTTTTCTGATGTCCAAAAATTATTCGTGATGAGGAATTCCTTAATTGAGAAGTTATTCATGAGGAGGATTCCACAAATAAAGAAGTCTACATCGATATATAGAATATAACAGGGATTTGTGAGGGGAAATATCACCCACAATAAAAGGGGTCTGGAATTTTTAGGTGGTACGCAAAGAGTCATTAGTCTATAGAAGTTTTTGTGGTCTGAAATGGAGAGGAGTTCAGAGGAATAAGACGATATCCACAATATAGGGGTAATATGTAGAGTAAGTGGTGTTCTGCAAAGCTCTATTACCTTGAATTTTAGAACAGTTCATGGGGAACATATGGATATCAATGGAAGTCTTCAGATAGTTCACATAGAAATAGTTTATTAATGTAATTTAAATAAACTAAAAATTAGCGTTAAAGTGGATTTCATTTACAGGTGACAATATGACTTTAATAGAGAAACTACCTATATTTGATGATGTCTTATTTCATGAAAATTATGTGACCTACAATTCTATAAAATATTAGTTGATACCATCAAAAAGTAGTGTGAAATGGATGAGGATGTCAATGATCCATTACACCAGTTGTGATCCTAAGAAAGATACATAGGGAGTAACCATTGGGAAAGTAGTGATTTAACTCTAATCATGTTAAAGGTAGTGAGCCTAGGGATAGATGTGATCTAGCCCAAACCTTAAAATTTGGAAGTGTTCCTTAAGGAAATTGGTACATGTGAACTTAAACATTGTATACTCCTTGGACGTATCTGAGGTGGGTTGAACCAATTAAAATTGGTGTTATTTTTGCATTATTTATATTCTGTATATAAATTTCACTAGAAAATAGAAATATAAGTTTTATGATAAATAATAAAACATGATCTCTAAAGTATGTAGTTTTAATCATTAATATAATGACTCATCCCCCTTAGGTTTTGTAAACTAATTTGGAAAAAAATGTTATTAGAGGGTAAGGATGGAATTATATAGTTCTATAAAAGTATATGATATGGAGGTTTTCAATCAAAAACAGTTTCAAATCTTAAATGGGAAACATTTTCAGTTACGGAAGAATAAAAAGGGACACTATATCTAATCATATGGAATGTATATCCATTGAGAAGTGTTGCATTGATAATTTTCGAACATATAATATAGACCTTTATCAAAATCTATCTAAATCGAATGGGATGTAGATGATAGGGGAATTAATATTTTATTGGTATCCATATTGAATGTAAAATAGACGAATGTGATGTCATATAATACATAACAAAAAATATGGGAAATGTTATTCAATATTAATTAGGGTGACTCAATAGTGAAAAATCAAAGTTGTAATTATTATGGAACAAGTAAGAGGATCTTGTATTTCACTATAATGAGTCAATTGATAATTTATTTGACTAGGTAAATATTTTTAGAAGACCATTATAGTCTTTGAGAAATTATAGATCATAAAAATATTTTAATGATTATCTTTAGAAATCATCCTCCTCGACTTAATTTATATGTTTCTGCATTATAAGATAAAGATCCAACATGGCTAACATTGGATAACATGCATAATACTAATGTTTCATAGAAGATGAAAATAATTATAATGAACATATAGAAAATTGAAAATCCAAAATAAGTGGAATTCAAGGAAATGAAGAATCATTCAATTGATGATTTTCTATAATACAAAGAGATAGATGATTTGATTCCATTTCATTCCTAAAATATTAAAATAAGAAACATAAATACAAAGTGGAAACATTAACTATCATGCATTATATATGAAATTTTTGAAATTATTATGATAATGTTCCAAATAATTATGAATATTACAATGAATAAAATAAAGAAACTCCCCAAAAAATCATTTTTATACATGACAGAAAAAAATGTACATGTGAAAATTATTTAAAAACAATATCTACTTTAGTTCAAAAAAATTTGAGGAAGAATGTATGGATTCCTATAAGGATTGTGAAGAATATTTCAATATATTAGTTGAGGAAAATTCAAAAATTAGGGTAGATATTGAATGTGATGATGGAGAAGTAAATGTAAGAGTTGACATTTATGTTGAAAAGATATTTCTCTTAAAGTGATAGTGATTGGATATAAAAAATGAAAAAAAAGAAAAAAAAGGTTCATGATGCCAATTTTATTATGTATCAGAATAAATAAGAGATGTCTGAGCTGAATGATGAATATTTCAAAACCAATTTATTCAAAGATAGAATGATCAAAAAAAGGTGGTGAGTAGTAACCCGAAATATAAGAACAAAAAAAGATAGATCTTATAGTTTGACTAATACTATAAATGATCAAATCAAACATATTGAAGAGATTGATGTAGATTTTGTAATTATGTAATGAAAAATGAATGATTTTGACAAAATCATGATTCTAGAAAATAATTACACATGGACACTATAAAAATGAAAAGCTGCATTAACAGTTCTATTATAGAAGACAAAATAGTGTCTGGATGAAAAATGATTATTCAAAATGATACAACTATTATGGGGTGTGATTGTAAAAATAAATTAGTAATGGTCGATGTTAGACAACATTATCCAAATATGTTGTTGATTATTGATTTGGTTTGGCATTATAATTACAAGGATCAATGATGAAAAGGGAGAACCAATCGAGAATTATTTACACATAAGATTGCACCCTAAATTAGATTCTATTGTTGTGGAAAGTTTGTATACTGCCAATATGTTTATTCCATAATAATGATGAATCAATGTTAATGAAAATAATTGAGGTTGAAATACATGGCTTAATATTATAGGTCCCCATTTGATAGTCACTATTTTTAGTGAGGATAATTCAGACACATGAAGAAATATACTAATCGGATAAACAATGAAATGTTGTGAAGTAGAATGAATGTAGTCATAAGAAGCAGCCAATGGTTCCATCAAATGAGATAAAAATAAAATATTATATTTTAGCATTATATGATTATGATTGTCCATAATAATTGGAGGTAGATCCATATTTTCAATTAGTACTATTTATAAAGTCAAAAACATGTATGAAAAAGGAAAATATAGTTGAACAATTAATTATTATAGGGATTTCATGGGAATCATCCTACTACATTAGAATATGAATTTTTCACAGTGGTTGAACCTCTCATTTGAAATATACAAGAGATCTTATGTATAAAAACATTTATTATAAGGAGGGTATCATAATATTTTTCAATGATAAAGAAATAATGCTTGTTGTCTTAGGAAAATGCATGTTTGGGGGAAAAGACATGAGACCTACTGATGTATTAGTTTGTTAAGGTATTAGTCACATCCTTCTTAGTTTTATAACTTTGTATGACTCGAGACATTCCGTATGATATTCAATGAATTTATGTGCCATCAAGTAAAACTATGGACCGATTATTTTATAGGGATAGATAGAAAATATCATTCTTGTGATTGGAAAAGACGATGTGTGTTTTCTATCCAGTAAAGAAGAAAAAATAATATGTCATAAACACCATTTCCACTTCATCCAAACGTTCTTTGAATATCTACTGAAATATGTTTACACTCGTGACTTACCTAAATTATTACACAATCATACAGATATATGTGATTCTTGTCAAAATGTGATGATTATTCAAAATACATTTGTGGGAAAATGTAAAAGATAAACAAATTGCTTCAGTCGTTGTGTATTTATGAGTATAGACCAATTATACTAACATCTATTGAAGAATGGAGATATTATTTTCTCTTAATTGATGATTATAAAATAATAGAATGTGTGTCAATCATAATTCAAAATTTTATATGTTCATGTAACATCCCAATTAAGTAATGAATAATATATATTTTTATCTATGTCTATTAATGAATTAGATAGTGTATTAGAGGCTTAAAATGAGAATAAATCCAATCTTAACCATGGAATACACTAACATTTTTCAAAGATTGTTTTACTGCCTTTTGATGGAAAACCATTTTTAAATATATCTTTTGAAAATTTTATAAGATCTATTTTTCGAAATAAACTTATTATTTATGATTGGGACGTTGAAATTTTCGTTGGGTAAATTTTTGGTATTTTTCCGATAAAGTTCATTTTTTTAATGAATAGTAAAAAATGTTGTATTTTAATTCAAAACCTCTTTTTAATCTAATTTATTTATATTATTAGATTATATTTTTAATTGGTTTTAAAGTTAAATTAGAATATATTTTTACCATTAAATCTAATAGTGGTCGTTGGAATTAATTTCACATTGAAATGGGACTTAAACTAGTGTCAATCTTTTGATACTTATTGTTTCATTAAAACTTGTTATTTGCTCTGATAGAGGTAATTAATTAATGTAACTTATATGTTTTGAATTTTTTAAATTAGCCATCATTTTTGAATTCGGAATATCAAATATAGCATAGGGTGAGGTTTTGGTATTTTTCTGAAAAACTTCAATTATTGATGAATAGTGAAACCACTAAGTGGTACTTAAAAAACTGATTTTGTGTTTAAATGAAATTTTACCACCTCTGTGTATTGAATTTCGAAAATATGACATACATGGATGTCATTAAGAAGTAAAATGTGCTTCAATGGGATTAAAATAATTTTCTAGTGAATAGTAACTTTTATGTTTCTAATTGCGATTATAGTTAATTAGTGTAATTTAAGGTAAGAATAATGTTTTAATAATATGAAATGAACTGGAAACATGTCCTCCACTTATTGGATGTGTCATGGCCGACCACGAAAATCCATGGGTCAACTTGGGGACCCCATGGAGCCACTTTGGTAGGAAAATGACATTAATATCTTTTTATTTAATGTTAAAATTAAAATGTCACAAACATGTGTTGTTTTACTAAAACAATTTTTAAATGAGGTAATACAAGTCATATTGTTTTCTATAAATATTTATTAGAAAGATAAAATGATTTCCTACATCATGATATTTGATTTATAATTTTTTTGGCATTATATAAATTAAATTATTTATGACACCATGATGATGCAGTGATGACCTCATTATTTAACGATTTAAATAAAATGAAAATATAATGTAAAATCTATCACCTACAATTGTCAAAAACCTATTGGATGTGTGGATTTCGAAACCTTATCACCTTATCCTCTAATTTTATAATTGTGGGACTTTTTTATCCGAAAATCATTTTATAACAAAGTATCTTTTCATAATCTTCCAAGAGTGCCCCTCTTATCCTCTTATAAAATGCCCCCACCTCTACCACCATACCCGCACTTATAAAGTCGTTGGCTTGGCCAACCCTACCCATTTTGTCTCTTCACATCCCTCTCTAACTCATAGAAGCCTCACTTTGGGTAGAACTCTTCCCAAGGAAGCCTTTGAGCTCAAATCAAAATGAGTTACCCGATATAAAGGTACTGTCTTCTCATGTGTTCTTATGTTTTATATTTCTTCTCCAACCCCCTAAACTCTTTTTATTCATTTATTTTGTAACAAACCCATTATCTTCCATATACTAGAATGTTTTTATAAGAATTATTCGAGCTAAAATTCCCCACACCTACATTTAATGGTTAAAGAACATACTGTTTCCGTTGATGGCGAATTTCTACCTCACGAAATGATGATTGTTCAATATTATTTTAACACCTTAAAAGGTGGCCATTAAGATGACACTATATTTATATATAATATATAATATATTTATGTTTTACTTATGCTTCTATATTTTTCATTTATGGCATACCTTTACGGTTTCGATTATGGGTAAACGCGATATCTTCATTTTATGATGTGCGAACTAACGCCCCCTCAAAATGATTTGATTCGTTAATGACATATGTTGGACATATAAAGGATGTAATTAATGATATTATATATGATATTATATTGTAATTATAATATACCTTTATATCATTATGATTCCATTCCATAAAATATGAAATAGAAAAGAAAGTAGCGTTCATGCGTACGTACCGCTTACCGTCTCCATGTATATACTGGATATATATGATATATATTATATCTATATCATGAGTATAACTCTGGATATAATGGATACATGAAAAACTTGTAATTATAAAGAGTTTATTTTTGACTCAAGTACCAATGATCGTTAAAAAGACCGTTATTAACTTAAATAATTACATAGTGTTCATGACATGGTAATAAGTGATATAAAAGGAATAATGAACATGAAAAAGGTTCTTAAGCAAGTATAAATTAACTCACCTTTATTATTATTAGAAGGTTGAAGAACGACCGAGTCAAGTTGGGCCTGAGGTATGGGACTTCATCTAAGTATCCTTTCATTGAGGCATATTTTTTTATACACAACCTGCTTTTATACGGTGTATAAACCCCTTTGACTTTTACATTTATTCAAAATAAATCTTTTTATATGAATCCATTGGTAAACTACAAAAGGAAATGTTTTTTTGTCTGACGTATGGGGAGACAACGACTTCTCCACCGCCGTGACCATTATTTGACTTTCGGCTTCCTCTACAAGACATAACTTTTTTTCAATGAAAAATAAATACCATGTTTTAATTTTATTTTATTTTATTTTGGTATTGAAACTGGTTTTCATAATTTTTTTATATCAATGAGTTGTGTTGATATCTTGTGATTGAAACGTGGAAATGTTATTTTTCCTTTATGCATGTTTTATGTGATACAATTATGTTATGGTTCTTGAGCATTGTTACGACGATGGGTGGTTCCGTGAAAAACTATGGGCGGGTGAGCTTGATATAGCTCTCCAATGCATTGGGTAACATGAAGGAGTTAAACGTTAAGGTTTTTCCCAAGTGATTAAGGGAATATACTGTGATGGGTATTCCAAACGTAACCAAGAGGGTTACTCCCTACATAAGAACATTATGAATGCCACAAGTTACCTTTATGTCTTATGATTTCTATGATTTATTCATGATTTTATTAGGTATGTTAAAGTGCCTATGTTTTATTTGTAATGTATGATTTCATTCTCATGTATATATGAACCCATGTTTCCTTTCCATATTTTTATTACCCTTACTGAGATTTTTATTCTCGTCCCATGTTTTTGAAATGTTTTTCACCGGTCAAGGGAAGGGTACATTATATGATGATAGTGTCAAGGAAGTGTCAATAAAGAATCCATGTTTTATTTCAAATATGTATCCGTTGATGGGAAAAATGAATACAATCTTTTATGTAACCACATTGTTTAAAAGTGGAATGTAATGCAAGTTTTATGATCTATTTCTCTAAAACACTAAACCTAAAAAGATCCTCAAGGTGTATTCATGAAATATCTCAAGATTAAGTAATATTTAAGGCTGAGGCCTTATAGTTTCTATCAGAGGTCTATTTAAATAACTTTATTAGTTAGAATTATATTAAATGTTTATCCAAAAATATTTTTTATAAGGTCAAATTGAAATGATATAGAATTTGAACATTACCATGTTGCTTCATCTAAGACAAGTTTGTTCAGAATGGTTTTCCATAGAGGAAACAAGGAAGCAGTGCTAGGAAGGCATACAGAAGGAAATAACCTTACGAATCAACATCCCGTGATGGTCGGAATTGGAACTGAACAGTTTGTTGCAGTAATGGGACAGTGGAATCAGTCGATAAATTGTGGTGGTATCCATGCACGAGATCAGCCAGATCAACCGCAGAGGAACATGTCAGTGGTGGAACATTTCATGAGGCAACATCCCCCATCATTCAGAGGATCATCTGACCCTATGCTAGCTGAAGGGTTCATTAAATCACTAGAGAAGATTTTCGATGTCATGGGGTGTTCAGACAATCAAAAGGATAGTCTTTCTATTTACCATTTGGAGGGCGAAGCAGATCAGTGGTGGTCGATGGTTAAAAATATCAGGGACGCTGATGAGATTGATGCTCTCGACTGGGATAACTTCAAAGGTATGTTTCTTGATAAGTATTTTCCTAAGGCTATTCAATTTAGGATGGAAAAAAAATTCCTAGAATTGAGGAAAGGGGAAGACTCAGTGGATGCCTATGAAGAAAGGTTCACTCGATTGGCACGGTATGCCCCATATTTTATCTGAGACCTTGATAGTAAAATCAATCGTTTTTTACTCAGGATTAAAGCCAAAATATCAAAGGGCATTAGCTTCTAGTGAGTTCAAAAGTAATGAAAGGCTTGTTCGATGTGCTGAGAAGGTGGAAATAGAGTTTGTCGATGATCAAGTGTTCTGTAACAACCAACAGAAAAAGAGACCAAGGTGGCAAGAGAAATGAATGAATTCGTTGAAAAGGTCTGACGGTAAGAAAAATAAGTTTCCATTTTGTGATATATGTGGTAAAAGGCTTGCTGGGGAATGTCTTCTGAATTCTGGAAAGTGCTACCGATGTGTTAAGATGGGAAATAAGGCTCACGATTGCACTGAAAAAGATCAAGTGATGGTATGTCTAAATTTTATTTATAGTTAGTGAAATGATTTAAGTGCAATGAAATGGGTCACTATACAAACGAGTGTCCGACAAAGAGCTTGAGTGATGGGAAGAAGTTAGACTACAAGCAGAAAGGGGTGGTGAAATCCTTTTCAACTACTTCAGCAGATGTTGGGCCATCAAATGAAGTTGTATCAGGTACATCGTTTGGTTTTTCAGATTATGCTAGTGTGTTGTTTGATTCGGGGTCTACACATTCTTTCATCTCTGAAACCTTTTCATGTAAAATGGGAATACCATCTAAAAAATGACTCCTGAAATTGTGGTAAAAACTCATGGGGGAAATGTTGAGGCAAAAGGAATTTATAAGAATCTTCCTATCCTTATCCGTGGAAAGGACCTACTTGCAAACCTAATTGTTTTACCACTAGTAGAGTTTGATGTTATCCTGGGTATGGATTGGCTCTCTATTTACCATGCTAAGATTGACTGTAGAGCTAAAGAAGTTTCTTTTTAGAAAGACTTTCAGTTTTTGTACAAGAATGAACCTTTAATTTTGATAACATATCAAGAGGCTGAGAAACATGCAAAATATGGAAAGGAATGTTACCCTGCACAAATTGTTGAAAATAAAGAAACTATTCATATTAATGACGTGCCAGTGGTAAATGAGTATCCTGATGTTTTTCTTGATGGGTTTCCTAGAAAAATACCAGATCGGGAAGTTTAATTTACTGTTGACTTAGATCCTGATGCTAAGCCAATTTCAGGACCCCCTAATCGAATGGCTCAAACTGAACTTTTAGAGTTGAAGGAGCAATTGCAATATTTATTAGAGAAAGGTTTCATTTGACCTATCACATCACCATGGGGTTCTCCTGTTTTATTTGTTAAAAAGAAAGATGGTTCAATGAGACTTTGCATTGATAATAGAGCCTTGAATAATATCACTGTTAAGAACAAATATTCTTTGCCTCATATCGATGATTTGTTTGATCAGCTCCAGGGAGCTCAGTATTTTTCAAAGATTGACCTGAGATCGGGGTACCATCAGCTGAAGGTAAAGGAAGAAGATGTTCTGAAGACTGTGTTTCGTACAAGATATGGCCATTTTGAATTTGTACTAATTCCTTTTTGGCTAACCAATGCACCTGATGTAATCATGGACTTAATTAATATAATTTTACATGAGTTCTTGGATAAGTTTGTGGTTGTTTTCATTGATGATATTTTGGTGTTTTCTAAAAGTAAAGATGAGCATGAAAGACATTTAAGAGTTATTTTGAAAACATTGAAAGAAAAGAAATTGTATGGGAAATTCAGAAAGTGTGAGTTTTGGTTGCAACAAATTTCTTCCCTTGGTCACATTGTTTCTAAAGATGGGATAACTGTTGATCCTACAAAAACAAAAGTTGGTGAAGAATGGGCAAGACCCACAAATGTAACTGATATTCGTAGCTTCCATGGTATGGCGGGCTATTACCGACGGTTTGCTAGAAATTATTTTACGGTAATCTAGTCCAACGACTAGCTAACTTGAAAGGGTTTTATGTTTATCTGGAAATAAGAATGTGATGTTTGTTTTTAGGAATTGAAAAGAAGATTGGTGAATGCTCCAGTTTTGGCACTACCTTCCAGGAATGGGGAGTTTGTTATCTACAACGATGCTTCATTGAAAGGACTTGGTTGTGTCATAATGTAGAATTATCAGGTAATTGCTTATACTTCACGTCAGTATAAAACTCATGAGGTAAATTATCCTACACATGATTTGGAATTAGCTGCTGTTGTTTTATCTTTAAAAATTTGGAGGCATCATTTGTATGCAGTAAAGTGTGAAATATATACCGATCACAAAATTTTAAAGTATATATTCACTCAGAAAGAATTGAAAATGAGACAGAGAAGATGGTTAGAATTAATCAATGATTATGATTGTACAATTCATTACCATCCAGGAAATGAAAATAAAGTGGCTAATGCTTTGAGTCGAAAAAGTAATGCTTCATTAACAATGTTGTGTTTTGAATGTGATCCTTTGGTTAAGGATTTGATGATCTTTGGCATAGATGTTTTTTGTGCAGGATGTCCTTCTGTTGTGTTTCAGGTAACAGTGAAATCTTCTCTATCAGATAGAATCAAGCAAGTACAGAAGCAAGACAGTGAGTTGCAGAAAAAGGTAGAGCTGGTTCAGAAGGGTAAGTTGCCTGAATTCAACATTGATAATGATTGTGTTTTGATATTTGGGAAGAGAGTGGGTGTGCCTTGTGATTCAAAGTTGAAGAGAGATTTGTTATGTGTAGCTCATAGTTCTCCGTTTTCTGTTCATCCAGGCAGTACTAAGATGTATAGAGATCTTCGGGAGTATTACTGGTGGGATGGAACGAAAAGAGATATTGCTGATTTTACTGTGAAGTGTTTGACTTGTCCACCGGTTAAACCAGAGCGGCAGTTACCGAAAGGGATTCTTCAGCCTTTACCAGTGCCAGAGTGGAAATGTGAAAATATATCCATGGTCTTCGTTGTGTGATTTCCGAAGACACCTCGAGGTAATAAGGCAATCTGGGTTATTGTTGATCGCTTCACTAAATCTTCTCATTTCATTGTTATATGAGACACTTTTTCCCTAGATCAACATTCCTGTTTGAACTTTAATGATATAGTCAGCATACATGGAGTTCCTCTCTCCATTTTATCTGATCGTGATCCCAGGTTCACATATAACTTTTGGAAAGGCCTTAAAAAGTCGTTGGGTATTGAATTAAATTTTAATACATCTTTTCATCTTCAATTAGATGGGCAGTCAGAACGAAAAATTCAGACATTGGAAGATATTTTACGTGCTTGTTCGATGGATTATCAGGGAAGTTGGGACCAACATCTTTCATTGGACGAATTTTCATATAATAACAGTTTTCATTCTAGTATACATATGGCAACATTTGAGGCGTTATATGGGATGCCGTGTCGAACTCTAGCTTTCTGGGATGAAGTGGTTGAAATGTAGCTGATGGGAGCAGAATTGGTAAAAGATTTGGCAGAAAAAGTTCAGCTGATACCGAAACACATGAGAACAGCTCAGAGCAGGCAGAAGAGTTATGCAGACAACAGGAGGAAGGATCTCTCTTTTGAGGTAGGTGATCATGTTTTTCTCAAAGTCATACCATGGAAAACTGTGATGTGATTATGTAATAAAGGAAAGATGAGTCCAAGGTTCATTGGACCATATGAAATTATGGAGAGAGTTGGATCAGTTGCATATCGAGCGGCTTTTCCTTTGATTTTATCTTAGGTACACAATGTTTTTCATGTTTCAATGTTAAGGAAGTACATGCCAGATCCATCTCATGTTTTGAGTCCAGAGGTAGTTCAGCTAGAAGAGACCCTATCTTATGAGGAACAACCGGTCCAAATTCTTGACCATAAGGAGAAAGTGTTACAGAATAAGTTGATTCATTAGGTAAAGGTTTTATGGAAAAATCACATGATTGAAGAGGCAACATTGGAATCTGAAAATACAATGAGGGATAAATACCCCCACTCATTCGATAAGTAAATAAATTGTGGGGATGCAATTTTCGAATGGGGGAAGGATGTAAAATCCCAATTATGTAATGAATAATAGATATTTTTATCTATGTCTATTAATGAATTAGATAGTGTTTTAGAGGCTTAAAATGAGAATAAATCCAATCTTAAGCATGAAATACACTACTATTTTTAAAATATTGTTTTACTGTCTTTTGATGGAAAACCAATTTTAAATCAATCTTTTGACAATTTCATAAGCTCTATAAGTCTATATAAACTTATTCTTTATGATTGGGACATTATAATTTACTTTGGATACATTTTTGGTATTTTTCCGATAAAGTTCATTTTTTAATGAATAATGAAAAATGTTGTATTTTAATTCAAAACCTCTTTTTAATCTAATTTATTTATATGATTATATTATCTTTTGAATTGGTTTTAATGTTAAATTATAATATATTTTTACCATTTAATCTAATATTGGTCGTTGGAATTAATTTCACTTTGAAATTGGACTTAAACTAGTGTCAATCTTTTGATACTTAATGTTTCATAAAAACACGCTATTTTCTCTGACAATGGGAATTAATTAACGTAACTTATATGTTTTGAATTTTGTAATATAGACAACATTTTTGAATTCGGAATATAAAATATAGAATAGGGTGAGGTTTTGGTATTTTTCTGAAAAACATCAATTTTTGATGAATTGTGAAACCACTAAGTGGTACTTAAAAAACCGATTTTTCGTTTAAATGAAATTTTACCACCTCTGTGCTTTGAATATCAATAATCAGACATACATGGTTTTCATTAATAAGTAAAATGTTGTTCAATGGGATTAAAATAATTTCTTGGTGAATAATAACTTTTATGTTTTTAATCGTGATTAGAGGTAATTAATGTAATTTAAAGTAAGAATAATGTTTTAATAATATTAATTGAACTTGACACATGTCCTACCCTTATTGGATGTGTCATGGCAGACCAATAAAATCTATGGGTCAACTTGGGGACCCCATGGAGCCACATTTGTAGGAAAATGACATTAATATCTTTTTATTTAATGTTAAAATTAAAATGTCAAAAACATGAGTTGTTTTACTAAAACAATTTTTAAATGGGGTTATTCATGTGATATTGTTTTCTATAATTATTAATTAGAAAAATAAAAAGATTTCCTACATCATGATATTTTTTTTTATAATTTTTAGAAATTATATAAATTAAATTATTTATGACACCATGATGATGCAGCGATGACATCATTATTTAACGATTTAAATAAAATGAAAATATATTGTAAAATCTAGGACCTAAACTTGTCAAAAACCTATTTTATGTGTGTATTTCAAAAACTTATCACCTTATCCTCTAATTTTATAATTTTGGGACTTTTATTATCAGAAAATCATTTTATAACAAAGTATCTTTTCTTAACATTTCCAAGAGTTCCCTGCCTCTCCTTTGAGCTCAAATCAAAAAGAGTTACCCGATTTAAAGGTAGTGACTTCTCATGTGTTCTTATGTTTGATTCTTCTTCTCCAACCCCCTAAACTCTTTTTATTAACTTATTTTATATAAACAAAATTATCTTACATATACTAGGATGTTGTTATATGATGGATTCGAACTACACTTACACACACCTACATCTAATGGTTAAAGAACATAATGTTTCCGTTGATGGCGAATTTCTGCCTCATGAAATGATGATTGTTCAATATTTTTGTAACACCTTCAAAGGTGCCCATTAAGATTACACTATATTTATATATGATATATAATATGTTTATATTTTACTTATGCTTATATATGTTTCATTTATGGCATACCTTTATGGTTTCCATTATGGGTAAATGTGATATCTTCATTTTAGGAAGTGCGGACTACCGCCCCCTCAAAGTTATTTGATTCATTAATGCCATATGTGGGACGTATAAAGGATGTAATTAATGATATTATATATTATAATATATTGGAATTATAATATACCCTTATATCATTATGATTCCATTCCATAAAATATGAAATAGAAATGAAAGTAGTGTTCATGCGTACGTACAACTTACTGTCTCCAAGAACGGTGCATTTCATTTATTACCTCTAAACGTTTTGTAATATTGTAAATGCATGTATATAATGGATATATATGATATATATGATATCTATATCATGAGTATAACTCTTCATATAAAGGATACATGAACAACTTGTAATTATAAAGAGTTTATTTTTTACTCAAGTACCAATGATAGTTAAAACAACCATTATTAACTTAAATAATTACGTAGTGTTCATGACATGGTAATAAGTGATATAAAAGGAAAAATTAATTTGAAAAAGGTTATTAAGAAAGTAGAAATTAAATCAAGTTTATTATTTAGGAGGTTGAAGAACGATCGTCTCAAGTCGGACCTTAGGTATGGGACTTCGTCTCAATCTCGTTTCATTGAGGCATATTTTGTTTTATACACAACCTTTTTTAATACGGTGTATAAAACCCTTTTAATTTTACATTTATTCAAATGGAATATTTTTATATGAATCCTTTAATAAATGACAAAAGGGAATTTTTTTTGTCGTACGTATGCGGCGACAATGACTTCTCCGCCACCGTGACCATTATTTGACTTTCGGCTTCCTCTACAAGCCATAAATTGTTTTGAATGAAAAATAAATACCATGCTTTACATTTCATTTATTTTATTTTGGTATTGAAAATGGTTTTCATAATGTTTTTATATCAATGTGTTGTATTGATATCTTGTGATTGAAAAGTGGAAATGTTATGTTTCGTTTATGCATGTTATATGTGATACAATTATGTTATGGTTCGTGGGTATTATTAAGAAGACGGGTGGTTCCGTGACAAACTAAGGTCGGGTGAGCTCGATATAGCTCTCCAATGCATTGGGTAATGTGATGGAGTTAAATGTTAAGGTTTTTTCCAAGAAATTTAGGGAATATACTGTGATGGGTATTCCAAACGTAACCAAGAGGGTTACTCCCTACATAAGAATGTTATGAATGCCTCAAGATACCTTTATGTATTATTATTTATTCCTGATTTTATGAGGTATGTTAAATTCCCTATATTTTATGGGAAATGTATGATTTCATTCTTATGTATATATGAACTCATGTTTCCTTTCCATATTTTTATTACCCTTACTGAGCTTTTTATGCTCATCCCAATTTTTTGAAATGTTTTTCACAGGTCAAGGGAAGGGTACATGATATGATGATAGTGTCAAGGAAGTGTCAATAAAGAATACATGTTTTATTTAAAATATGTTTCCATTGATGGGAAAAATGAATACTATCTTTTATGTAACCACTTTGTTTAAATGTGGAATGTAATGCAAGTTTTATGATCTAATTCTCTAAAACTCTAAACCTGAAAAGATTCTCAAGGTGTATTCATGAAATATCTCAAGATTAAGTAATATTTATGGCTAGGGCATTCTATTTAGTATCAGAGGCCGGTTTAGATAAATTTATGAGTTATAATTCTATTAAATGATTATCCAAAAGTATTTTTTATATGGTAAAATTGAAATGATATAGCATTTGAAGATTACCATGTAGCTTCATCTAATACATGATTGTTCAGAATGGTTTTCTGCAGAGGAAACATGGAAGCATTTCTACGAAGGCATACAGAAGGAAAAAACCTTCTGAATCAGCATCCTAAGATGGTCGGAATTGGAACTGAACAGTTTGTTGCAGTAATGGCGCAGTTGACTCAAGTGATAAATGGTGGTGGTATCCATGCACGAGATTAGCTAGATCAGCCGTAGAGGAATATGTCAGTAGTGGAACATTTCATGAAGCAACATCCCCCATCATTGAGAGGATCATCTGACCCTGTGCTAGCTGAAGGGTGGATTAAAGCACTGGAAAATATTTTCTATGTCATGGGGTGTTCATACAATCAAAAGGTTAGTCTTTCTATTTACCGTTTAGAGGGTGAAGCAGATCAGTTGTGGTCGACGGTTAAAAATATCAGGTACTCTAATGAGATTGATGCTCTTTACTAGGATAAATTCAAAGGTATGTTTCTTGAGAATTATTTTCCTAAGGTTGTTCGACATAGGATGGAAAAACAATTCCAGCAATTGATGAAAGGGGAAGACTCAGTGGCTGCTTATGAAGAAAGGTTCACTCGATTTGCACTGTATGCCCCAAATTTTATCACAGACCTTGATAGTATAATCAATCATTTTTACTCAGGATTAAAGCCAAAATATTGAAGGGAATTAGCTTCTCATGAGTTCAAAAGTTATGAAAAGCTTGTTCGATGTGCTGAGAAGGTGGAAATGGAGTTTGTCGATGATCAGGTGTTCTGTAACAACCAACAGAAAAAGAGACCGAGGTGGCAGGTGGAAGGACAAAATTATTCAAAAGGTCTGACGGTAAGAAAACTAAGTTTCTATCTTTTGATAAATGTGGTAAAAGGAATGATGGGGAATGTATTTTGAATTCTGGAAAGTGCTACCGATGTGTTAAGACGGTACATAAGGCTCATGATTTCACTGAAAAAGATCAAGGTGATGGTATGTCCAAATTCGATTTACAGTTAGTGAGATGTTTTAAGTGCAATGAGATGGGTCACTATACAAATGAGTGTCTGACAAAGAACTTGAGTGATGGGAAGCAGTTAGACTACAAGCAGACAGGGGTGGTGAAATCCTTTGCAAATACTTCAGTAGAGGTCGGGCCATCAAAGGAAGTTGTATCAGTTACTTCGTTTGTTTTTTCAGATTATGCCAATGTGTTGTTTGATTCGGGGTCTACACATTCGTTCATCTCTGAAACCTTTTCTAGTAAAATGGGAACACCATCTCAAGAAATGACTCCTGAACTTGTGGTAAAAACACCTCGGGGAAATGATGAGGCAAAAAAAATTTATAAGAATCTTCGCATCCTTATCCGTGGAAAGATCCTACTTGCAAACCTAATTGTTTTACCTCTAGTAGAGTTTGATGTTATCCTGGGTATGGATTGGCTCTCTATTTACCATGCTAAGATTTACTGTAGAGATAAAGAAGTTTCTTTTCAGAATGACTTTCAATTTTTGTACAAGAATGAACCCTTACTATTGATAACATATCAAGAGGCTGAGAAACATGTAAAATATGGAAATGAATATTACCTTGCACACATCGTTGAAAATAAAGGAACTATTCAAATTAATGATGTGCTAGTGGTAAATGAGTAACCTGATGTTTTTCCAGATGAGTTTCCGGGAAAAAATACCAGATCGGGAAGTTGAAATTATTGTTGACTTAGTTCCGGATGCTAAGCCAATTTCAAAACCCCCTTATCGAATTCCTCAAACTGTACATTTAGAGTTGAAGGAGACATTGCAATATTTATTAGAGAGAGGTTTCATTCGACCAAGAACATCACCATGGGGTTCTCCTGTTTTATTTGTTAAAAATAAAGATGGTTCAATAAGACATTGCATTGATTATAGATCCTTGAATAACATCACTGTTAAGAACAAATATCCTTTGCCTCATATAGATGATTTGTTTGATCAGCTATAGGGAGGTCAATATTTTTCAAAGATTGAAATGAGATCGGGGTAACATCAGCTAAAGGTAAAGGAAGAAGATGTTCCGAAGACTGTGTTTCAGACAAGATATGGCCATTATGAATTTGTACTAATGCCTTTTGGGATAACCAATTCACCTATTGTAATCATGGACATAATTAATAGAATTTTACATGAGTTCTTGGTTAAGTTTGTGGTTGTTTTCATTGATGATATTTTGGTGTCTTCTACAAGTAAAGAGGAACATGAAATAAATTTAAGGATTATTTTGAAAACCATGAATGAAAAGAAATTGTATGATAAATTCAGCAAGTGTGAGTTTTGGTTGCAACAAATTTCTTTCCTTGGTAACATTGTTTCTAAAGATGGGATAATTGTTGATCCTTCAAAAAAAAGTTTTTGAAGAATGGCCAAGACACACAAATGTAAATGAGATTCGTAGCATCTTTGGTTTGGCAGGCTATTACCAACAGTTTTTTAGATATTTTTTTAGGGTTATATAGTCCAATGACTAAGCTAACTCGAAAGGGTTTTAAGTTTATCTGGACAAAAAAATGTGATGATTGTTTTCATGAATTGAAAAGAAGATTGGTGAATGCTCCAGTTTTGGCACTACCTTCCAGGAATGGGGAGTTTGTTATCTACAGTGATGCTTCATTGAAAGGAACTGGTTGTGTCCTAATGCAGAATTATTAGGTAATTTCTTAAGCATCACATCAGTAGAAAACTCATGAGGTAAATTATCCTACACATGGTTTGGAATTAGCTGTTGTTGTTTTCTCTTTAAATATTTGGAGGCATCATTTGTATGCAGTAAAGTGTGAAATATATACTAATCACAAAAGTTTAAAGTATATATTCACTCAAAATGTATTGAACATGAGACAGAGAAGATGGATAGAATTAATCATGGATTATGATTGTACAATTCATTACCATTCGGGAAAAGAAAATAAAGTGGATGATGCTTTGAGTCGAAAAAGTAATGATTCATTAACAATGTTGTGTTTGGAACGTGATCCTTTGGTTAAGGATTTGATGAACTTTGGCATAGATGTTTTCGGTGCAGGATTTCCTTCTGTTTTGTTTTAGGTATCAGTGAAATCTTCTCTATCAGGCAGAATCAATCAAGCACAGAAGCAAGACAGTGAGTTACAGAAAAAGGTAGAGCTAGTTCAGATGGGTAAGTTTCCTGAATTCTACATTGATAATGATTGTGTTTTGAGATTTGGTAAGAGATTTTGTGTTCCTTGTGATTCAAAGTTGAAGAGAGATTTGTTATGTGAAGCTCATAGTTCACTGTTTTCAGTTCATCCAGGCAGTACTAAGATGTATAGAGATGTTATGGAGTATTACTGGTGGTATGGAATGAAAAGGGATATTGCTGATTTTACAGTGAAGTGTTTGACTTGTCCTCAGGTTAAAATAGAGAGGTAGTTACCGAAAGGGATTATTCAGCCTTTACCAGTACCAGAGTGGAAATGGGAAAATATATCCATGGACTTCGTTGTGTGATTTCCGAAGACACCTCGAGGTAAAAATGCAATCTGGGTTATTGTTGATCGCTTGACTAAATCTACTCATTTCCTTGTTATATGAGATACGTTTTCCCTAGATCAACTTTCCCGTTTGAATCTTAAAGATATAGGTAGGTTACATGGAGTTCCTCTCTCCATTATATCTGATCGGGATCCCAAGTTCACTTCTAATTTTTGGAAATGCCTTCAGAAGTCGTTGGTTATTGAATTAAATTTTAATACATCTTTTCATCCTCAATCAGATAGGTAGTCAGAACGAACAATTCAGACATTTTAAGATATGCTATGTGCTTATTCGATGGATTATCAGTGAAGTTGGGACCGACATATTTATTTGGTTGAATTTTCATATAATAACAGTTTTTATTCCAGTACACAGATGGCACCATTTGAGGTGTTATATGGGAATCAGTGTCGAACTCCAGCTTTCTTGGATGAAGTGGGTGAAATGAAGTTGATGGGACTAGAATTGGTAGAATATTTGGAAGAAAAAGCTCAGCTGATACAGAAACACATGAGAACAGCTCAGAGCAGGAAGAAGATTTATGCGGACAACAGGAGGAAGGATCTCTATTTTGAGGTAGGTGATCATGTTTTTCTCAAAGTCTCACCACGGAAAAGTGTGATGTGATTAGGTAAGAAAGGAATGATGAGTCCAAGGTTCATTGGACCATTTGAAATTATGGAGAGATTTGGATTAGTTGCATATTGAGTGGTATTACCTCTGAGTTTATCTCAGGTACACAATGTTTTTCATGTTTCAATGTTAAGGAAGTACATGCCAGATCCATCTCATGTTTAGAGTCAAGAGGTAGTTCAGCTGGAAGAGAACCTATCTTATGAGTAACAACCGGTCCAGATTCTTGACCACATTGAGCAAGTGTTACGGAATAAGGTGATTCATTAGGTAATGGTTTTATGGAAGAACCACATGATTGAAGAGGCCACATGGGAATCTTAAAATGCAATAAGGGCTAAATAAGACCACTTATTCGATAAGTAAATAAATTGCGGGGATGCAATTTTAAAAAGGGGGGAAGGATGTAACATCCCAATTAAGTAATGAATAATATATATTGTTATATATTTCTATTAATTAATTAGATAGTGTTTTAGAGGCTTAAAATGAGAATAAATCCAATCTTAAGCATGAAATACACTACTATTTTTAAAAGATTGATTTACTTCCTTTTGATGGAAAACCAATTTTAAATCTATATTTTGACAATTTTATAAGCTCTATTTGTTGATAAAAATTTATTCTTTATTATTGGGAAATTGAAATTTACTTTGGGTAAATTTTTTGTATTTTTCCGATCAAGTTCATTTTTTAATGAATAGGGAAGTATGTTGTATTTTAATTCAAAACCTCTTTTTAATATAATTTATTTATATGATAAGATTATATTTAGAATTGGTTTTATAGTAAAATTTTAATATATTTTTACCATTTAATCTAATATTGGTCATTTGAATTAATTTCACTTTGAAATTGGACATAAACTAGTGTCAATCTTTTGATACTTATTGTTTCATAAAAACACACTATTTTTCTGACAGCAGGAATTAATTATTAAATTAATTAATGTAAATTATATGTTTTGAATCTTGTAAAATAGAAATCATTTTTGAATTCATAATATCAAATTTAGCTTAGGGTATAGTTTTGGTATTTTTCTGAAAAACTTCAATTTTTGATTAATAGTGAAACCACAAAGTGGTACTTAAAAAATGATTTTCCGTTTAAATGAAATTTTACCACCTCTGTGTTTTGAATTTAAAAAATAAAACATACATGGTTTTCATTAAGAAGTAAAATTTTGTTCAATGGGAGTAAAATAATTTTTTGTTGAATAGTAACTTTTATGTTTTTAATCGCGATTAGAGGTAATTAGTGTAATTTAAGGTAAGAATAATGTTTTAATAATATGAAATGAACATGACACATGTCTTACGCTTATTTTATGTGTCATGGAAGACTATTAAAATCCATGGGTGAACTTGGGGACCCCGTAGATCCACATTGGTAGGAAAATGACATTAATATATTTTTATTTAATGTTAAAATTAAAATGTCACAAACATGAGTTGTTTTAATAAAACAATTTTTAAATGAGGTTATACAAGTCATATTGTTGACTATAAATATTCATTAGAAATATAAAAATATATCCTACATCATGATATTTGTTTTATAATTTTTAGACATTGTATAAATTAAATTATTTATGACTCCATGATGATGCAGCGATGAACTCATTATTTACCAATTTAAATAAAATGAAAATAAAATGTAAAATTTAAGACCTACACTTGTCCAAAACCTATTGGATGTGTGGATTTCAAAACCTTATCACCTTATCGTTGAATTTGATAATTTTGGGACTTTTTTTTATCATAAAATCATTTTATAACAAAGTATCTTTTCTTAACTTTTCAAGAGTGCCCCGCCTCTCCTCTTATAAAAGGCCCCCACCTCTACCACCATACCCACACATACAAATCCATTGGCTCGGACAAACCCTACCCATTTTGTCTATCCACATCCCTCTCTAACTCCTATAAGCCTCACTTAGGGCAAAAGACTTCCCAAGTAAACCTTTGAGCTCAAATCAAAAAGAGTTACCCGATTTAAAGGTAGTGTCTTCTCATGTGTTCTTATGTTTTATTTTGCTTCTCCAACCCCCTAAACTCTTTTTATTCATTTATTTTATAACCACACCATTATATTACATATACTAGGATGTTGTTATAATAAGGATTCGAGCTACACTTACACACAACTACATCTAATGGATAAAGAACATACTGTTTCTGTTGATGGCGAATTTCTGCCTCACGAAACGATGATTGTTCAATATTCTTGTAACACCTTCAAAGGCGGACATTAAGATGACACTATATTTATATATGATATATAATATGTTTATGTTTTAATTAATCTTCTTTATTTTTCATTTATGGCATACCATTATGGTTTCCATTATGGGTAAACGCGATATCTTCATTTTAGGAAGTGCGGACTACCGCCCCCTCAAAGTGATTTGATTCTTTAATGCCATATGTGGTTAGTATAAAGGATGTAATTAATGATATTAAATGTGAAATTATATTTTAATTATAATATACCTTTATATCATTATGATTCCATTCCATAAAATATGAAATAGAAATGAAAGTAGTGTTCATGCGTACGTACGGCTTACCGTCTCCATGAACGGTGCATTTCATTTATTACCTCTAAACGTTATGTAATATTATAGATGCATGTATATACTGGATATATATGATATATATGATATCTATATCATGAGTATAACTCTTTATATAATGGATACATGAACAACTTTTAATTATAAAGAGACTATTTTTTACTCAAGTACCAATGATCGTTAAAACGACCATTATTAACTTAAATAATTACATAGTGTTCATGACATGGTAATAAGTAATATAAAAGGAATAATGAACTTGAAAAATTTTCTTAATCAAGTAGAAATTAACTCATGTTTATTATTCAGGAGGTTGAAGAATGATCGAGTCAAGTCGGACCTGAGGTATAGGACTTCGTCTCAATCTCCTTTCTTTGAGGGATATTTTGTTTTATACACAACCTTCTTTAATACAGTGTATAAACCCCTTTGACTTTTACATTTATTCAAAAGGAATCTTTTTATATGATGCCTTTACTAAACAACAAAAGGGAATGTTTTTTTGTCGTACGTATGCGGCAACAACGACTTCTCCACCGCTGTGACCATTATTTGACTTTCAGCTTCCTTTACAAGCCATATATTTTTTTGAATTAAAAATAAATACCATGCCTTACTTTTCATTTATTTTATTTTGGAATTGAAAATGGTTTTCATAATTTTTTTATATCAATGTGTTGTAATGATGTCTTGTTATTGAAAAGTGGAAATTTTATGTTAAATTTATGCATGTTTTATGTGATTCAATTATGTTATGGTTCTTCGGCATTGTTATGAAGACAGGTGGTTCCGTGACAAACTAAGGGTGTGTGAGCTTGATATAGCTCTCCAATGCATTGGGTAACGCGAAGGAGTTAAACATTATGGTTTGTCCTAAGAGATTTAGGGAATATACTGTGATGGGTATTCCAAACGTAACCCAGATGGTTACTCCCTACGTAAGAATGTTATGAATGCCTCAAGTTACCTTTATGTCTTATAATTTCTATGATTTATTCATGATTTTATGAGGTATGTTAAAGTGCATATGTTTTATGAGTAAATTATGATTTCATTCTTATCTATATATTAACTAATGATTCCTTTCTATATTTTTATTACCCTTACTTAGCTTTTTATGCTCATCCCAATTTTTTGAAATGTTTTTCAATGGTCAAGGGAAGGGTACATGATACGATTATAGTGTCAAGGAAGTGTCAATAATGAATCCATGTTTTATTTTAAATATGATTCCGTTGATGGGAAAAATGAATAATATCTTTTATGTAACCACTTTGTTTAAATGTGGAATGTAATGCAAGTTTTATTATCTAATTCTCTAAATCTCTAAACCTGAAAAGATACTCAAGGTGTATTCTTGAAATATCTCAAGATTAAGTAATGTTTAGGGCTAGGGCCTTATAGTTCAGCTGCATAAAAAAAATATCAAATGTAATTTTAGAATCTGTAGGGTAATAAAATTCAATATATTTGAATAGATAATGGATAAATTATAAAAAAATATCCATGTGGAAGGTTATCATGGAAAATATGGGTTGAAAACCCATTTTTTAGCAATAATAACTCCACATAAGAATGGAGTATTTGCGAAAAGAAACCAAATTATCAATAACATGCCTCGAATAACTATCATTGAGAACGACCAACGAATAATGATTTGGAAAGAATAATTTATGTCATTATTCTACACCGTAAATTGATCTCTATTGTGTCCCAAAGAATAAAAGACTCTAGATTATATATATATGAAAAAATTAGACGTTGATGTACATCAGAGTCTTTCTAAGTATTTTTTCCTTCTTAATAAGAATAAATACTATGTTTGAATACCATGGAGATGAAGTCCTATTTATTGAATAATCAAAGAAATCAAAATATTATTAATGCATGAATTGGAATCTAGGAATGGTTTTGGAATTCCAAGATGTAAAAATAGTAGATATTGAGAAAATTATTTAGAAAATATATGACGATTATTGAGAGGATCGTGATGAATAGATAAGAAGTTCATGGGATGTTCTAGATGAAGAGGATGCTTTATAAGATTATTCGAATAATGAATAAGATGAGAATAATTCAGCATAGGTACAAAGATAAAAGAGAAGTCATGAAAATGATATACATGACAGAATAGTTAAAAAGATAGAACTAGTGAAAACAAGTTGGAAGACAACTCTACATCAATCATCATATATATAATTGATAGAGGATAAATTTTTGAATAAAGTAGTTGGAGATGAGAATTATTTTCATTCTCTGATAGAATTGAATTAACAAATATAGAATAATTAGGAATTGAATATTGTTTTAAGGCCAATGGATAAGGAAATCATTGGGAATAAATGTTTCAATTATAATAAAAAGAACTAAGATGGTGTGGTAATTTGAAAAAAATAAAGATTATTGTGCAAAGGGTACCCTCAGATATAAGGTATTAATGTTGATGAAACATTATAACATGTTTCAATGATATATAGAAATAGATTATTCTTATCCATAGAAGTGAAACAAATGTTAAATGTTTTTTAGTTGTATGTCAAGTCAACATTTATGAATGGGGTTCTGGAAGAAGATGTTTACATTAAGAAGCTAGATGGTTTTCTCATTAATGATGATGATATTAGAGTTTTTTGACTAAACAAGGATCTATATGGGTTAAATAATGAACAAATATAATCTATTTATGACTATATTTGTTTTTAAAAAATATTTGTTTTTAACATGATGTAGCTAATTGAAATCATTATTTCATTCATGAAAATAATCAATGGATGATGTTGAGGGTATATATTGATGAAATAATGTTTTTTTCTCAAATTAATCTCAATTAATGAAGTTAAAATAATTCAATAAAAAGTGATTTGAAAAGTCAATGATCGGTGAATTGATGTTTATCCTTAGTTTATAGGTGACATAAGGAAATAATTGAACTTTTATTTCACAATATAAAATTCTTAAATGGTGGTTCTGAAATGATTTGAAAACATAATTCCATGAATATGTATAATTCAATGGCTACCTATAGGTATCTGTCATGAGATGAAGAATTAAATTCAATCCATATAAAATAATTTTGGAAACTCATTGGAAATATATTTTACATGACATAAAAAATACCAAATATTTTTTCCATATTCCAATAAAAATGATGTCAATTAAATCCCATGGAACCCCACATTCATGATGAGAAGAAAAATAATTAAATATATAAAGGGAATGGTGGATTTCATTTTTATATATAATTAAAAATAATTTCAATAATTACTGGGATATACAAATATTGATATGATAGTTTAGATTATTATTGAAAATTTACATCATGTGGAACAAAATATCATGAATGATTGTGTATTTTTTCAATAAGAAAGAAACACGATTTCATTTAATTAATAACCATAGAGGTGTAACATATTGAAACATATCAGGTATCATTTCATCCTTGAGAATGTTTAGAAATGGTTTATAATGTTAGAGTATGTGCCTACAAAACTGAAGTTTGTATACAGTCGGACAATAGACATACACTAATAATAATTTGAATGGCATCGACAGGTTCTATAAGTTTAGTCGACTCCACACACTTAATAAGTGTAGATGTAGGACCCCCTATCTTCCTGAGTCATGGAGTGATTTTATTTAATTTGCTCATATGTGTTCCTTTTCCTTTTTCAAACGTGGATTTAATTATAACTGTGTATGTTGACAATGTAGTATAAATATTTGCTATTAATGGGGGAAAATGACTTGATCAAAACAAGACTGATTAGAAAAGGGGAAGTCATTGTAACTGAAAGGGGTAATAGTCTTATTGGAGGTATAATATATGATTTTGTCTAAATATGATTGATCAAAGATTGTATATCATAATATTTTATGTTCGTTATTATAGTAGATGACTATTTTAGAATGGAATGTTCTAATTCATTAATGACATTTTCATTATAATCTTGTTTCACATTACAAGAATGGATCATGTGGGAAGAGATATTGTGTTGAGTAAATCATTGGAGGATATCATAAAAATGAAAAACAAATGATGGTAGAATATGGAATAAGATTCAGCAATATATCAAAATGGGAAGAATTATCTATAAACCTAAAAAGGAAAATTTTTAGGAAAATCACACAAGACTTATTATCAGGGTTTTTGGGGTGATTTTTATTGATGAAAAATCTAAATGAACTTGTGGTGGAAATGTTGAACGATGTCAACAAAAAAATGTATTTCCATATAGAATTTCTATGTACACTACGATTCATGGTAATAAGACAGCACTTGGAAATAGATCATTGGAAAATAATTTTTTGTGGATGGTTTGAAGACTGTGTGAGGTTTGATTATCTCAGGATAACTCATTGTTTGTGACCGAGGGATGGGGATTAATTTATGAAATAAATCATTCACCACAAAGGAATCAAGGAACTATGTGGGCCTGGAAGTAGAATAAAATTTATAGGAGGAGCAGAGTCTATTGTGAAGGTTATACCACAACGAGAATTTTCAAAAAATAGATTATAGGATTTTCAGATTTATTTCCAAATATAAGTACTTATAGTCCAACCATTATATGTAATAATTCTCATTATTAATAATTATTAATTAGGGATTTTAATAGTGAATTTTGAAATAGTTCGTGAATGGGATTATCTTTAAGGACAAGAGATTTATGATGATGATTACTTGGTAGGAGATGTGGTCCATTGAAGACAGTCTGATGAAGAGATTTTTTAGGGCACTATAGACCATAATGAAAGGGGATGACATTGTTTAGGTTGCCCATAATGAAACATCAATCATTGTACGTTGAGGTTTTAAATGAAGTATAAGTGTTTCATAGGAAAAAAAATTATCTATTATATAGAGAAGGTTCATAGAGGAAGAGGTAGTTTGAGAAGCACTCACACCTGGCAGTGAAGCACCGTTCAAGGAAGACTAATCTATGCCTATGAAGTACTAAAGGATGATCACATAGGAACTATTCACAAATGTAATTTATAAATACTAATAGTACATGGAGATGTTTATTTCATCTATGGGTTCAAATGAGACATCAAAATAGCATATATCTACTATATTGGATTTGTTATTTTATGAAAATGAGGGGACCAACAAGTCCATATACATGGAGTGGATCCCTTCCAAGCGTAGTGATACAACTAAGAGGAAGGGTGTGATGCATTCTACTAGTAGTGAGGTAGACAAATGGACAATGTGTGTTGTTCTTGGGGAAATAAGGAGATAAAACTAAACCTTATAAAGGAAGTGAGCTTAATCATATATGTTATCTTCCCCGAACTATGTAATTTTTTCGTGAGTCTTAGTGGATTTACTAAACTGACACATCATAATTTTATATTCCTTAGAAATATAATACCGAGGGCAAACCATATAAAATTTATGTATCTTGTTCATGAATAAAATTTTGTTCATACATTAAACTGGGAAATAGAGGTAAGTTTAGTTTTTTTATAATGAAATAAGATATGTAGTTGGTGTTTTTTTAATATGTCATACCCTGATTCACCCTCCTCAGGGTATTTATCCTAAATGGGATAAAAAGGGCATGGTGATAAATTTTTTTAATTTGATAAAAAAAATAATATTATTTTGAGGATGATAATTTTTTTATAATGAGAGTTTTTATATGGATAATGTAAATAGTACAGTATTAATTACCATTTTATTAATTATTAATTTGGTGATAACATTTTTTTCTTGTTGTTATTTATGTAGTTTAAATAAATTATTTATGAAATATATTGAATAATCATTTATTTTGTTTATTGAATAAGAAAAGTGTGAATTTTTTAAGTAATAATTTTTTATTTAAGGATGTATAGTAATTAATGGTATTCAATTTTTTCAAGAGAATATCCTTTCAATGTATTATCATAATTTTAATGTGGCTTCAAGGGTAAATTCATATTGTCTGGGGTATTAAAAATAATTTTATTGTTTAAATTTAGCTGCCTAATTTCCATATTTTTGGATATAAAATTCATGATATCATGGAGGAACAATAAGGACATCTATTCATTTAATGGATAACAATGAACTTTAAATGTTGTTGGATAACATGTCATGAACATTTTATATTGATATTAACTAGTGAAATATATAATTTCATATAGCAATTTATAGATCATATGATACATTAGTAATATAGGAATAAAAAATCTTCATATCTTGGAGAAATTAATGTGGTAAATTGACTAAATAACAACAAAATGATGAGATTTAATATATTAGATATAATGATATCTGGTAATATATATTCTCATTAAAATTACACAACATTAGAGGGTGGATCATGAAATAAAATGGCGTCGTTTATCTTTTATTTCTGATGATATAAATTTGAATTTTAAAAAACAACTATTGACTTTTTTTGTTGATTTTCACATGACCATTCACATTCTTTGGATCAGTAATCTCACATAATGTCTATCATAATTTTGTCATTACACTTTTATTCCAAGTAAATATCATCACATCCCAACTCTGATATACTATTTGGAATCACAATATGTTTTATTTAATATGGATATCATAATTCCATTCCCTTATTATGAATATGAATTTTGTTGTATATTTATAATTTGTGGGGTATACATGAATGGATGTTGAAATAGAAAACCCAATATGCAGTAATTTAAAATTCAATTAGTAAATTTTTAATGGGGGTAGAATGTAACATCCATACGGTTTTTGAAATATTGTTTTTTGATAAAAAATTATATTATATATATTTATAGATATAGTAAAAAAATTATAATTTTCAATATAAAACATTTCATTTAGATTATGTTACTTTAATCGCTGAGTTTATCTTCTATTATAAGCTACACCATGTTAGAAAAACAAGGCATTATATTAAAATATTATTGTTATTAAATATGATAGTAAGTGCACAGTAATTGAAATTTTAGGTTTTAGTAGGATTAACTATTTTATTATATATATAGATTAAATTTGTATATGAAATGAAAATTGTAGGGAGAAAACAATTATAAATTAAAGAAGATATATTATAAAATAAAGGAAATCTAATTTCTTGTAACAAATTATTTATATAAATTATACATATAACATTTTTTATTAATATTAAATTAATGGTTAGGTTATATATTCAATATTATAAATAATAAAATTCATTATTTTCTTCTATTACGTATAAATATATATTATTTTTTGTAAAAAGTGTGTCATTATTTTTTTAATTATTTTAATGTTAAATTTTACACTAATATTTTTTTATAATATAAGATTCCATTTTTAAATTAGCACAATTGAAATATCATAGGGTGAAATTTTTAGATACATATTAAACATTATCTTTTTAGTTAATATTGAAAAAGTAATATCGTTGTTAGGAAATTTCATTTAATTTAATGAATTATTAAATTAGATGAACTTTTTTTCAATATTTCAAATAAAAATTATTTATGTTACATATATATTAATCAAATTTAAGTCTTTGGACTCAATATAAAATTATATTTTTAAATAATATCTTTTTATAAAATCTGACACATTCCCTTTGTAAAAAAGAGTTCTCATCGCATCTATTGGATTAATATTAAATTTACCATTTCTAATTCTATGAATATAATTCATAGAAAAAAATTTCATATTTTTAATAATATTAAATTAAATAATCCAATAAGGAAAAAATATTTTTACTATAATGAATATTAAAATCACTAAAACATAAATAACATAATTGAGTTAAAAATTTATTTAAAATGGGTTTATATAAAATGAAAAGGGTCAAAAAATAGTAGAAAATTTTTCAACACCCATTAGATGACCATATATCATAATTATTTGTTATATGATCACAAATATCCCACTTTAGTTTTAATGTCTCATAATCGGTCACTTTATCATGTTTCCAAATTTATGTTTGTTTTAGGACCTCAAGCATCCCACGACACAAACCAGAGGTTTGTTACTAGTATTATGTGTAGTATTTATAGAAACATGTGCTTAACATACATGGATATTAAATACTTTTATACTAATATTCAGCACATTATATAAATAAATGATTTATGACCCTAATAGATTAGTGTCGTTGGGAACAAGGAACACATTATATTAATTTTGTAATAAATCATCAACATCTCACTTTTGTATCATCACCTTTATTACTCCTATATAAAACCACTCTTTGTATCATGGGGAAAGGAATCCTAATAATATGTTGAGTTTGAATTTTTATTATGGTTAAATATGGTAAATATGTATGCATAACACGAACATAACAGTATGTAAACACGAGAATAACATTTAAAGATAATACCATGCATAAAATGATCATAATAATAATACATGAAATAAAGAGAAGAAGATAGTTGGACATGAATCATAATATAGTCATAAACATGAACCATGTGAACATATTAAAGGATGAAGATAGATAATTTTTTTTTCAGATATATACACATGTAATATAATTCCATCTATGTACAAACTCATTGGAAAAAATATATAAGGTAACTTCATGCAGATTGCATCTTCTTAGAGGGACACACAACCACCCTAATTCATAGTCCTTGTATGAGACCAGGTTTCTCCATATTTCAATTGTCGATTAGTTTTCTAAAACAACCAAAAACATATTGGTTTTCCACATTTTTCGATTGTGAATCAGGTTTTCCCATATTCCATAGGTTGTCATGATCGTTGAAATGAATAACAAAATTATATAATGATATATAAATAATTACCCAATTAATTTGAAGGATATATTACTCCAACCCATCATATAATCAAATCATAAAAACATGTGACACCATATAATAAAACATGCAATATATCATGACCCATAAAAATATATGCTTTTAGTAAACATCGTATCATAACCCTTGATAGTAAATGGCCATCATAACATTTTATCATATCATTATCTATGGAAAAAGTAGATATTACACAATATTTCCATCTATGTATATCCTTCTATCAAGGTAGTTTCAATAGACTAAATCCCATTAAAGTGAAACAAATTTTATAATCATAATTCCATCAGATCATAAACCATTCCAAAAATAATGATGGCATTATTTTATCATATCCTATGTCCATATTAAACTATATTGATTTAGGTAATCTTATATCGATTGGGATTTTAAAATATCCCAATAAAAATTTCATAAGGAAAACACCCTTTTGTTGAAAATATTTTAAAAAAAACATTTAAATATAACAATGTTAAAAATAAATATTTTATGTTTCAATTAAATCATTTCATAAATAAAATATTTTTTCCTCTATGGAATAGTATTTTCAAAACATAAATTTTTTGCAATCCTTATTATTTTAAAATAGTTTTTAAATATCACAATCTATGGTTGAAAATATGTTGAATTTTTTAATTGAATATACCTTCAAAATTCAAAATCAATGCTTGAAAAACATTTTATAACCTTTTTCTTTTAAATTAAAATTATAAATCATAATTTAATCCATAAATCATTTTGAAAACTTTTTTACATGATTTTTTTTAAATCGTATGAAAGAGGGATTAGAATCATTTTTAATACCCATTTCATTAAAATCAATTTGAAAATATATAAACAAATCACGAAATAATTGAAAATATTTATACTGAAAATATCTATTTAATATAATATAAAAGATGCATTAAATTTAATTTAAATAACATTAAAAACATATATTATTTTGAAAACAATTTTTAAAAAAATATCATTTTGATATAACATTGATTTTCGATCGAAAAGAGAAATAAATTTTAATTTTTATAAAAACATTTTCTTAATTATAATAAGTAACAATGATTAGAAAATTCATTTCCACACATTCATATATCAGGGAAATCCATATTATAATTAAATTCATTTATTTTCATGATATATGGATTATATGATTTCATCAATGGATGCATAATCGTATTAAATCTCGGTAAACAAATTTGATTGTAGAAATAAATAGTTAATGCATTACTTAATTTGACTCATAGTATACATCATAGAAAATAATTAAATGAAGAATGAAATATCAAGAAAGAATTATGTTCCAAATATAACATTTCAAAGGGAAATATATACACACCATTTTATATATAAGTTTATAACATGGTTTTTATATCAATTAATGAAACATGATACAATAATTACTCTATCAGTTTTTAACCATTAACTATAAACACCATGAAATTTATTAAATCAAATATAGGGGTAAATAACAATAAATTAATTCATATGAATCATATAATACATATATAGTATGTATATAGCCCAAAACATTAAATTATTTTAGAATAAATATTGTATCTTTATAATATAAAAACTGTCTTGAAATTCTCATACATTTAGTATTGACATTAATTGTACATGATCAAATATCCTTTTAAAAAATATATTTTTTTATAGATATAACAAATTTAGATATATTCATATAAAACACTTATATAATTTATTTTTATATTTTTATTACCCGTTTATTAATATCTCTATGATAATGTCACATTTCTTGTAATATATACATTTCTTTTTATAAGTTATGGAATATTATTCTTTATTATATTACATAGATAATTATTTTTTATGACCATAATGTAAAAAAGTATTTATATATAATATATATCTTTAATGATAATATTTATAATATTCTATAAAATATTTATATATGAAGTATAATACAACATTAATGGAGATGTTAGGTCATACGTACCAATGAATGTTGTTTTTGTTTTATTTTTTTATTGAAAATAAATTATATGATATATATATATATATATAATATCATTATATTACAACTATTATTTCATAAATATCATGTAATTATACTAAACCCATCGTTAATACATTTTATTTAGAGAGTGAATGAATCACATTACTGTGAGGTGGCAGTAGTTCACACATCCACAAACAATGTTATCATAGTTACACAAAAAGGAATGAATGAAGTTATGATTTATTTAATAACTCCATAAACATAAATAAATAATATAAATCATATATATATATGGTAAATATTTTCCATTATAACGGCGATCCATGATAGGTGGTCTGGGAAAAATGATGAACATCATCTTCTGAGGTGGTAGTTCTTCAAACATGAGAACGATATGTTCATTAACAATTTTATGGATTTGAGTGTATTTGTATGTTTAAAAAAATAAAAGAAAAACATATAAGTATTTTTATGATTCATTTTTCATTAAATAAACATTTTATAAGAAGGGTTTAGGGGTGTAGATGAATATAATGCAAAAGAGCATGACGATGTTTGTTACCACTTCACCTGTTAACTCTTCTATGTTTAAACCATGGGGATTCATTTGATTAATTTATTCTCAATGAAAGGATCTTGGAATAATGGGAGGTAAATGGGATATAATTTAATAGATTATTTTTGAGTCAAATAGCAATAGAGGTGTGAAAAAATGGGATTGGTGGCTGCCCTTTTATAGTGGGGTCGGAGTGGTCTTCTTTTAATGTTTTTAAAAGGGAATTACACATACATTTTTTCTATAAAAAGTGTCTCCAATAATTAAATTGTTTTCATAAAATAGATTATAGGTTTTATATGTATCCATTCAATGGTTTTTGACAGTTTTCTAGGACATTATGGCTTATAGGTGTATGGTTCAGTCTCCTGTCAATATTATTTTCTTCTAAATCATTATAATAAATTTTAATTAATTTTGGTGAGAAACATTGATAATATTAATTTATGTTATATATTCTCCTGATTAAAAATATGGAAACCATTTTTCCATATTCCAATAACAATATTGGTTGAAATTCATTCAAATTGTATACCATATATGGTACCAAAATATATACTTTTAAAGTAAAAATGGTCAAATAATTGATATGTTTTTAAATACAAAACCAAATTGAAAATAATTACATTGAACTAAATTGGAATAATTGATGTACATATTATATTATTAATAATTAAAAACATTTAATAACATAATTTATTATTTTACATAAATTAGATGCAAATAAATGTTTGAATAAAATTCAGTATTATTCACTATGAAACTTCACATAAAATACCAAATATTCAACCATATATAATATTTATTTTATTATTTAAATATAAGTTTTTTTAAAAATAAAAATAATAAATTTTCAGAAATCATATTTATAATCGTCTCCCCATTAAAATATAGTAAAATTACCGTTGAGAATATTACATAATTTTATTTACAAATTTTATTCCTTATTTTCGTATACCTATCGAAAATATTTGATGAGTATAAAAAATATTTAATTATTATAAATATATATATATATATATTAATGAACCAATTGATAAATATTTGTTTTTTTAATTTATTAAAATAAAATTGTTTTTCACAGATAAGTTTTTTTTTCATTTCAAAGTAGTCTCTCTATATTCATAATCATCATACATTCACTTCTACTAATTAATAACCAAATGACTAATTTTATATAAATTTTAAAATAATATTTTTAAAATTTATTTAATCATATTTATAACTTCCATTGAATTTCTAGGTGGTAACTATAATATTATATTAATAATATTATGAATAAAATATTTTTTATGAGTAAAACATGGTCTGGTGTGTTAGAAAAGCTATCAAAGGGACTAAGTATTGTGTGTAAAACAAGACAAAAATAGTGTTACATGTTTGAGAAGTTAATCTATCTATCACATGTTGAGATTTATTGACATATGGATTCATATAATTCAATCCACACATAGTTATAATTTAAAAAAAATACATATTCAGTTTTATGTGAAATAAAAAATATCAAAATGATTAAATTCATTTAAAAAAATATTTCAGAAAATCTCATTGTGTTATATTCTACCCACACAATTCTAATATTTCCATATATATATTAATATGTTTTATAAATGGTTTAATATTTTAAATTTCTATTCATAGAAAACCACACTATAAAAATGAATACTATAACTTAAATTGAGAATGGAATGTTCGAAAAAATATAAGTTACTTAAAGTAACATATAAATTGGTTTCCCAAAAGAATATCATATGTAAGATGTGATGACATGGAAATTGAATTAAAGAATAAAAAATAATTTACATCTATAAAGATAACTAATCCTAAAAAAGTGGTTGATCTAGAGATAGTTAACAATCACAAAACCCTAATGTGAAGAAGAATGATAGTGGTAATCGATATCATAAAATAGGATGATAATATGACAAATGTTTATTTCTAATCCAGTTTTCAAATATTTTATAATATATTTCAAAGTAAATAATACTTTATTGTTTTTTTTCTATTTAATAAGTAAAATATAACCCTTTTATATATCTCAAACCATATCCAATTGACCTTTTCATCATCAATGTGAGGTGAATTTTTCATTCATGATGAACATTTAGATCATTAGAAACATGTTACAAACAAAAAAATGGTTAGATTTGTTATCCATTACATTTATATCATAATTTGGTGAGATATTACATTAATAACACAATCTTAATAATACGATTAAATTAAACAATTTATAAATTCTTAACATTATAACAATTCTAAAGGATGAAAATCTGAATCATTAGAAAGACTGTAATGAAATTATATTAATATATATTCCTCATATATCAAATAGTATAAATTTGTTTTCACATTTCAAATATGTGAATACCCTCCTCATGTAATATCATCAATAGGATAATAACATGAATTACCATTAATCCTTTTAGAAAACATGATTTCCTCCTTATTCCAAATATTACGGGTTATATTCCTTAAATCGAAGAAGCTTCAAACTTCATCTGTGATGACATATACCACTTGTTAAAAAATTATTAAATGATTTTATAGTCTATTTGGAGCATGAAAATTTACTTTATCCATATCAATCATCTCATTATACAAGCTATATAAAATTTTCCCAACCTTAGGGAAACATTACACGTTTTCTTTCTTCTATTCAAAATATCAGTTTTCCATTAAATCCAATTTTTTATTTCATTAGTAAAATTCAGTATATTTGTTTAAAACATAAATAAAAACATATAAATCATTATTTAAATAACATAATTATTGAATTCATATATATATATACAAAATTAAATGGCCCTTCTTTATTCTAAAACCATTTAACATAGTTCATTATATTATAAATTAACAAAATTTCCTAAAATATGAAATATGAATCATGTCATAGGGATCCTCTACCTAAATTCAATCATTCATATTATTTTTATATTAAATAATACTATTATAACATCATATAAATTTGACATGTTTTTGTAGTTTCTTTATCATCTTCTGTATAACTAATACTTGTGGACGTTCCTTATTCAATTCATGATATGTTCAATTAGTTAATCTATTTTTATCATTTTCATACATTCCACATCTAAAAAATTCATTTTAAACATATTTAATTATTCTTCTATATATTGAATAACTCAATAAATAATATGATGAAAAACAGATCTCATAGAAGAGAACCACATAATCGAGAAAAAATAGATATTTTATGATTAAAAAATTAATCATACATCATTAATCTATAATACCTATGGTTTATGCATGGTTATTAATTGTCCTAGTCTATCTAAATCATTCATTACAGTTTTTAATGTGTTTTAAATTTCCAAAGAAAATCCCCATAGTGTGTTAACCCAGCTGTATAATATGTATTGATGTTGTTCCATTGTTTCTAACCTAGTCTACCTCAATACATTGTTTTCGGGGTTATTATGCCTATGTACATTTTTCCAGAGCCACATCCTGATATAGAATCCATACAGGGACATATTTCTAGTAATCCACTTAATTTATCCTTTACCAAAATTCGTTGAACTTTTTCTATACTTTTACTAATCTATTGACATATCTATATAAAGATCACTAGAAATCTCCATAGAAAAACCCCTAAGGATCTCAAATTGTTTTTCACCTCATAGTTTACAAATCTTTACTTAACCATTTCATTGATACCAACTATAAAATCACATGTTAAAATATATGGATATTACCTGATTGGTTGATGGATATTCAACATATTAAAATAATAATTTATTGTGGACCCTAATAGTTTTTTGCATATGGAAATATGGAAATAATAATTATAGATTGTTGAAATATCTTCAACATATCCCTCAATGGTCATCCACGATAGAACACACATTAAAAACCATTCATAATTACATTAGAAATTTATACATAGGAATAGGGTCAGCTTGAATGATCAATGTGGTTAAATATTGAAAATAAGTAATAATAAAATGAACCTAAGGGTATAAGAACATGGGAATAAGAGTATAAGATCATACCATATATAAAAAATATTATAATCATGAGATATTTCATATTGATTGGCAGTTAATAATTCATGAATTATAAGATATTAAATACATTGATCCATGTGATAATATCAAAGGAATAAGTCAAAGAATTGGTTGTAGACATATAAAAGTTTAACAATATTTCTTATAAGTAAAGGAACTTAACCAAAAAAACCTAGTTGTCTACTTCATGGAGACTAAAATTTCTTGGCGGGAAAGGCAATCATTCGTAGGTGTTATCCTTTCACTCTATGGGACTGTGCTTCCCCATATTCCAATAGTGGATCTGTTTTCCCAATATTCCCCTAATGCATTGAGATTCCCCATCTCCCAATATAAGATTGGGATTTTCCATATTCTATATGATATAAATATCATCGACTTGAATCTCATCATTATCTTATGAGACATAAATCCTTACACAATTTATTAGATTGAGATATAGGTCCCACCTATCACATAAAATAATCTTATATACACATTCCACTAGATAATAAAACATGAATCATATCATCAACCATAAAATAGATTAATTTTGTAAACGTCATATCATTACCCATGGAATGAAAGTGGTATCATATTATATTTTCATATAATTGCATGTGTAAAATATATAGGTCTCATAAATATTTTGTCGAAAATTATCCTATGAAATTAAGCAGATTTCAAAAACAAATATGATGTGGAATAATGATAAGAATCATAATAATAATTCCATCATAACATAATCAATTTAAAAAACAAATATTAATAGCTTTATTGGATTATATTCCTAGTAAAACAAAATCTATATAAATTAATTTCATCATGGATTGAGATGGATTTTAAAAGATGGATCAATCATTTATTTAGGGAAATATCCTTTGAAAATATTTTTTATATAACCTTTTCAAATTGATTTATTATAACGAAATATTTGCAATTTCACTGAGAACATTAGTTGAGTAAAATAACATTACTAATATGAAAAATTCTTTTCAATACAAAATTGAAGTGCAATGTGTTGCATTTGTTGTCAATAAGGCATGTTGTTGTCTTAGAATGAATGGATGTCAAGAATTGTCAAGATGTGAATGCCAAAGGTTGTGATGGTGTTGGTGGTGAAGGAGAATGGCCATGGTACTAAGATGCATGTCACTTAGGAGATTCACTAAGTGGTATTGGAAATTGTGGTTGAAACATTCTCCATGAAAATCAGACGATTGCTAAGCTGATCATAAGTTCAAAGCACGTGTATCAAGGAGATACATTGTCACAACATTGATTGAAGACCATGCATTGTCTTCACAATGCATGAGGAGTTGAGAGGAGTTCCATCCACAACTCCTAAGTGTATGATGTGCATTAATTAAGTCCATGCACTATCACTTAGTGCGTGTGAACATGAAGATGATCCAATTGATCTCTAATTGGATCAATGAAGCACATTGAAGAAATCTTTGATTCAGGAGCATCAGTTGATGGAAGAACCTTCAAGAATTCTATTCTTAAATGATGATTATATGTTGAAGAAGGATGATGAATTCTAATGAAGAATAAGAAATAAAGAAGATGAAGAATGGCTTAGGAGAAGAGTTGTGGTATTTGGCACTTGAACTTGGTTACTTTGTTTTTTAACAAAGTACTTGTTCTATTACTTGCAAAAAATTAGCCATCTCAAGCCATCCTTAAGGGTTCAACCCCCAAGGAACATGTGGGACTAAGGCGCCACGCCCAAGGGGGGATCCCATGTGGCCAGCCCGAGAGGCAGGGGGGTCGTGTGTAAGCCTCGGGCCACGCAGGGGATCAGGCCTGCGCAGCATGGACGCCAGAGCGCGCCCGGAGTGTGTATAGTGGGCACTAGTAGCGCGCCCACAGGAGCAGAGAATGGGTGCAGAGCGCGCCCGCTGGGAGAACACGGTGCGGGGAGGCACCGTGGAGGGAGAAGATTCAATTGCGGGTTTGAGGCAGCGCTTGGGTAATAAGCTGCGGAAAAATCGGAGGCCGTTTCGATGTGGGACACGGATTTTTTCCGCGGGAGTGATCCTGGCCGCACGATCGATCGCGCGCCAGATATCGGCCGCACAACTGATCTGCGGCGAGGCGATCTGATCCAGGCCGTCCGATGTATCTCCATCGCCTGATCCGACGGCCGTGGCTCGTCTTCCACCTCGAGCTCGAGCCGAAGCCACCCGCTGAACCAGGAGCCTCCCGACGACAGAATTTGAGTTCCCGGCCACCGCTGATCGAGCCGAAGCCTCCAATGTGATCGTCTGGCCTCTACGAACATGATCATGCATTAAAATGTTGCATGCATGCATCGAGAGAGAATTCGAAGCAATACCGAGGCAAACGAAGTTGCCGAGGCTTCATGGGTTCGTGCCTTTGCATGGATTGGGTTTAAAGAAGGCCGTGCATGCGTTCTAAGTCACATGCACGTAGAGGAAAATAATGAAAGATCCCGCGTGAAACAGAGGATAAAAATAAAGATTTGGAAAGATTTTAATGAACCGAATCTTTCGTGGATTTGGATATATCTCACGCGGATGAACCGCACATCCCTCTGCCTATAAAAGAATAGCCAGAGGCTCTCATTTTGCTTGCTGAAACTCTGTTGAAAACTTGGAGTCCCGCGTGTGCCTCTGCATCGCGAAGAAGAAGCTGCCGCGCAAAGATTTGTGCGGCTGAAGTCCCCTGCGCGCTAATCATTTGCGCGGCAGGAAGTCCTCGTGGCCGCAACACTCTGCGCGCCCGAGGCTTGTTCCCTCTCTGCCCGCACCCTTGTGCGGCAGGAGGAAGTGCCCGCAGGTGCAGCACTTGCGCGCCCCGCGGCAAGAGGAGTTTGTGCGCTCGAAGGGTTGCGCGCCCGTGGAGCCATGCACCTGAGGACCTACGCGACCCAAGGCAGTAGCCAGCTGCACCTTGCATGCCTTCAGTTGGTTGGTGTTCGGGCTGTGTGTGTGCAATTGAAGAAGAAGCCGTGTGTGTGCAAGAAGTGGAGTGAAGTCCAAAGACACCCTACGGGTGGTTTATGTGCAAAGCAAGAAGAGCCGAGGCTTTGCCTCTTGTGTGTGCAATGTAAAAGATTAAGGCCGAGAGGATGTTTGTGCAAAAGAAAAATACAAGTGGAAGTCGTAGCCCTTGTGTGTGCAAAATGGAGTACCAAGTGGGTGCATAAGAGGAGTGCACACTTTGAAGGAAATTAAAAGAACAAGGAAGTGTGTGTGCTTTGCAAGTGAAGTAGGCCAAGCTCAAGTGTTTTCCAAAGTGAAGAAGTTTTGTGTGCAATGAGATAAGGAGGCCGAACCTAGTGTGTGTGCACTAAGTGAAGTGAACACACTTAGAAGAAGGAAGAAAGAGGAGACCCTCACACTAAAGTACAACACATTTGTGAGTGTGTAAACAAAAAGAACAAAGTGTGAAGAAGGAAGAAGTGTGTGTGCTTAAAGCAATTGCACTCATTGAGTGTTTATCACACTAAGAAGAAGAAGGGAAGTGCATTCATGCATGCATGCACGTGCACACGTGAACAAAGCTAAATCAGGTTGTGTGCATTTGAGTTGACCAAGACCAGGAGGTTCTTGAAGATTTGAGAAGACCATGCAGTCAGTGCATGAGGATGCAGAGTTGACATGCACTCAGTGCATGAAGTAGAGTTGAACTGAGACTGGACCAGACTGAAGTTAAAGATATCAGTTGTCTGAGTATTCAGTAGTTGGAGAGAGAAGCCAGGTCATCCTGAAGAAGGAGAAAAAGCCTGAGCTAGACGAGAAGCCCTGATCAACCACAAGTGATCATAAGAGAAGAGCAAGGCCAGCAGCCTTTATCCCAGGCTGCTGAAGTTACTTGAAGAAGCTTAAAGTGAAGAAGAGCTACTCGTGTGACTCGAGGAGCCAAGAGAAGACCCTGTGGGACTCAGGGAGAAGAAGTCTTCAGTGGGATTCTGGAGCAGGCCAGTGGGACTCTAGTAACACTGTGGGACGCAGTATAAAGACCCTCCTGTGGGACTCAGGAGAGATACGGTGGGAAGCTATATCGACCATTGTAATTCTAACAAGTTATAATGGGAGAATCCATGCTGGGAGAGCATGGAAAGGATGTAGGGCTTTGGTACCGAACCTTGTAAATCCTTGTGTCCTGTGCCTTTTCATTACTGCATTATCCGGGAAAGGTTGAGTGATACAAGAAGAGTGGATCGAGGCTTTAACCATCCATAGAGGTTTAATTGATAAGGAATAAATTAGTAAAAAGTTTTAAGGGATCACTGATTCACCCCCTCCCCCTCTCAGTGATTCACACTGATCTGGGCACTTCAATTGGTATCAGAGGGAGGTTACCTCTAAAAGATCCAAGGGAGTCTTCATGAAGTGCAGATTTGAGGAAATGAGCAACCAGCCTCAAATGGAGATATCTGCCAAGACTCAGAAAAATAGAAAGAAGAAACAGGCCAAGAAGATGAAGAAAGCCTATCCTATCTGTGATGAAGTTGAAACACTGAATGATCTTCAGAGTGCACTCAAATATCTTCAGAAGACAGTTCCCATGGAAGTGGCAAAGTTTATAGCTACAGGCATCCATGATCTTCATGAAGAAAAATCACAGTTAGACGAAGAAGCCAATGCTATGGAAGATCAGCTGGCTAAAAGGGTTAGCATAACCAACACTCTCAGAAAGCTGGTGAAGGCTAAAGATGAAACAATATCTCTTTGCAATGAAAGATATGAAGACACTACTGAAGAATTGCAAAAAAGCCTTTCTGAGAAATATTTCTTTAAAGTAATGGTCAAAGAAGTTTTCCATGCACTTGAAAAATTGCACAAAGTGTCAATGGTTGTCAGAGATGCTCAACTAGAAGACAAAGTCAAAAGGGTGAAGGAGCTTGACAACTCATTGCTTGAAATGAAGCAGGTGCATGAAGACCAGATAAAACAGGTGGAAGAGAAATGGGAAGGAAGGCTATGATTGGTTGAGGATGAGAAGAACTCCCTCAACATGAAATGCTTTGAACTGGAGGTGATATTGACAAATCTGCAATCACCCAAAGCTGAATCCTCCCAGTCAGCTGTAAGAAGAAATGTTGCTACACAAGTATTCATTGAGAAGGATGATTCTAAAAGAATGACATCCTCTAGTGAAAGTGCAACAACTTCTAAAAAGAAGGTACCATCCATACCATCTTGTACTGATGCTTCTAATTGTGTTTCCACAAAAAGTGCAGGATGGAAGAATAATTCCAAACAAAAATAGATGAAGACAGTAAAGAAGCAGAGCTCTCCTGAAACAGCACAACAGGTCAAGAAAAGTACCCTACAATCAGAAGGACTGAAGAGGTCAAGATTCGTGGGACAATGCTGGTGTTGTAACAAGTATGGGCATAGTGCAAATGATTGTTGGTACAATCCAATGAATGCCAAAGCACAGAGGAAGCCCATGCCAAGGGGGAGCAAGCCAGAAGGAAGGAAGCAACATCCACAGGTCCAGATACATCTGTTTACTGCAAATAGATTTGGATTACTTGACAACATCTGGGATGGTTGCAAAAGTGGTCAAAGAGTTGATACATATCAATCTCCGAATGTATCCGAAGCTGGAATGAAGAGAAGATCATTGAACCTGGCTAAGATAGATTCCTTGGGAAGCAAGCAGAAGAAAGTGGAAGATGCTCCCAAGAAGATTATGAAAAAGGAAGATAAGACCTTGGAGTCTAAGTCCAAGAAGGGTGAGTCATCCAGTAGGACCACCAAGAAGACATGCTTCTACTGTGGAATGAAAGGTCATACAATGGATCTTTGCAAACAAGCCATGGAAATAAATGGAAGCCAACTGAACTCAAACAGAAAATCAATCCAAAAGAAGCAGAAGGGATTGATTGAAAACAAGTTGCCTAATAGAGGTATCTTGACAGCATCAAAGGAACCATGTGAAACTTCTAGAACTGAGGCCACACTTCCAAATGACTCGTTATTCATATGGCCAAATCAGTTGCAACATGCCAAAGATCTGCAGAGAGCTGAAGATGATGTTCTGGAAATTGCTAAGGCAAAAGAGAATAAGAAGATTTCACATGAAGATGTGTTGAGATCCACACCAGCACAAACATCATTGAAGATCAAATGTGCAAGTGTGAAGAATGGTGAAAATGGGACATCTCGGTTGAGAGAATCTTCTCAACCTTGTTGTTCACATTGATGAACCAAGGAGGTTCCATCTTATTCCCTTATACTATTGGTATTTACATGTGCTGACATTGCAGGGAATTGAAGATGATGATCATTCTCAGCTGGAGGATGGTTTGGACAGAATGGAGTGCACCCCTTGAGGGGGAGCCAATCAGAAGAAGATGGGATTCTAAGATTTAATACCATCTTGAGAAAAATGAAGGTATTCCAATCATACTTTCATCCCTTGTTTCTTAATTGAGTTTATCTTGTCAATTAAGGGGGAGTATGGATTGAAGGCAAATGGATGAAAGGGGGATCTTTATCTTTGCACTGAACTTTCTAATGAGTTTTGTGAAGTTGTGCATGATTTAGAAAATTCATTGTTATATCTGAAAAATTCAAACCCCTAAGCATGATCTCACATGTGTAGAGAATTATGGACAGCTTTGAATTCCTTGGTCATATCACTCTTGTTTTCTACACCGGGTTAGCCCAAGTAGACTTAGAGCTGATTTACTAAAGGTTCTTTCCTAAGGAGAACATGTGACATCATCCCTCTCTTAGTGTTTTTCAAGAAAATACTTTTCAAAGGGAGGAAGAGATATTTTTGAAAGTGAACCACACCACACCTTTGCATTTGATTACCAATAAGGGGGAGAAAATATTGGCACACATATTGACCCATTCATATGTGCTGAAGGAGTGTATTGACAACAAATACAAAGGGGGAGATTGAAGTGCAATGTGTTGCATTTGTTGTCAATTAGGCATGTTGTTGTCTTAGAATGAATGGATGTCAAGAATTGTCAAGATGTGAATGCCAAAGGTTGTGATGGTGTTGGTGGTGAAGGAGAATGGCCATGGTACTAAGATGCATGTCACTTAGGAGATTCACTAAGTGGTATTGGAAATTGTGGTTGAAACATTCTCCATGAAAATCAGACGATTGCTAAGCTGATCATAAGTTCAAAGCACGTGTATCAAGGAGATACATTGTCACAACATTGATTGAAGACCATGCATTGTCATCACAATGAATGAGGAGTTGAAAGGAGTTCCATCCACAACTCCTAAGTGGATGATGTGCATTAATGAAGTCCATGCACTATCACTTAGTGCATGTGAACATGAAGATGATCCAATTGATCTCTAATTGGATCAATGAAGCACATTGAAGAAATCTTTGATTCAGGAGCATCGGTTGATGGAAGAACCTTCAAGAATTCCATTCTTAAATGATGATTATATGTTGAAGAAGGATGATGAATTCTAATGAAGAAGAAGAAATAAAGAAGATGCAGAATGGATTAGAAGAAGATTTGTGGTATTTGGCACTTGAACATGGTTACTTTGTTTTTTAACAAAGTACTTGTTCTATTACTTGCAAAAAATTAGCCATCTCAAGCCAGTCTTAAGGGTTCAACCCCCAAGGCACATGTGGGCCTAAGGCGCCACGCCCAAGGGGGGATCCCATGTGGCCATCCCGAGAGGCAGGGGGGCGTGTGTAAGCCCCGGGCCACGCAGGGGATCAGGCCTGCGCAGCATGGGCGCCAGAGCGCGCCCGGAGTGTGTAAAGTGGGCGCTAGTAGCGCGCCCGCAGGAGCAGAGAATGGGCGCAGAGCACGCCCGCTGGGAGAACACGGTGCGGGGCGGCACCGTGGAGGGAGAAGATTCAATTGCGGGGTTGAGGTAGCGCTTGGGTAATAAGCTGCGGAAAAATCGGAGGCCGTTTCGATGTGGGACGCGGATTTTTTCCGCGGGAGTGATCCTGGCCGCACGATCGATCGCGCACCAGATCTAGGCCGCACAACTGATCTGCAGCGAGGCGATCTGATCCAGGTCGTCCGATGTATCTCCATCGCCTGATCCGACGGCCGTGGCTCATCTTCCACCTCGAGCTCGAGCCGAAGCCACCCGCTGAACCAGGAGCCTCCCGACGACAGAATTTGAGTTCCCGGCCACCGCCGATCGAGCCGAAGCCTCCATTGTGATCGTCTGGCCTCTACGAACACGATCATGCATTAAAATGTTGCATGCATGCATCGAGAGAGAATTCGATGCAATACCGAGGCAAACGAAGTTGCCGAGGCTTCATGGGTTCGTGCCTTTGCATGGATTGGGTTTAAAGAAGGTCGTGCATGCGTTCTAAGTCGCATGAACGTAGAGGAAAATAATGAAAGATCCCGCGTGAAACAGAGGATAAAAATAAAGATTTGGAAAGATTTTAAAGAACCGAAACTTTCGGGGATTTGGAAATATCTCACGCGGATGAACCGCACATCCCTCTGCCTATAAAAGAAGAGCCAGAGGATCTCATATTTCTTGCTGAAACTCTGTTGAAAACTTGGAGTCCTGCGTGTGCCTCTGCCTCACGAAGAAGAAGCTGTCGCGCAATGATTTGCGCGGCTGAAGTCCCCTGCGCGCTAATCCTTTGCACGGCAGGAAGTCCTCGTGGCCGCAACACTCTGCGCGCCCGAGGCTTGTTCCCTCTCTGCCCGCACCCTTGTGCGGCAGGAGGAGGTTCCCGCGGGTGCAGCACTTGCGCGCCCCGCGGCAAGAGGAGGATGCACGCTCGAAGGGTTGCGCGCCCGTGGAGCCTTGCACCTGAGGACCTACGCGACCCAAGGCAGTAGCCAGCTGCACCTTGCATGCCTTCAGTTGGTTGGTGTTCGGGCTGTGTGTGTGCAATTGAAGAAGAAGCCGTGTGTGTGCAAGAAGTGGAGTGAAGGCCAAAGACACCCTACGGGTGGTTTATGTGCAAAGCAAGAAGAGTCGAGGCTTTGCCTCTTGTGTGTGAAAAGTAAAAGTTGAAGGCCGAGAGGAAGTTTGTGCAAAAGAAAAATACAAGTGGAGGTCGTAGCCCTTGTGTGTGCAAAATGGAGTACCAAGTGGGTGCATAAGAGGAGTGCACACTTTGAAGGAAATTAAAAGAACAAGGAAGTGTGTGTGCTTTGCAAGTGAAGTAGGCCAAGCTCAAGTGTTTGCCAAAGTGAATAATTTTTGTGTGCAATGAGATAAGGAGGCCGAACCTAGTGTGTGTGCACTAAGTGAAGTGAACACACTTAGAAGAAGGAAGAAATAGGAGACCCTCACACTAAAATACAACACATTTGTGAGTGTGTAAACAAAAAGAACAAAGTGTGAAGAAGGAAGAAGTGTGTGTGCTTAAAGCAATTGCACTCATTGAGTGTTTATCACACTAAGTAGAAGAAGGGAATTGCATGCATGCATGCATGCACGTGCACACGTGAAAAAAGCTAAATCAGGTTGTGTGCATTTGAGTTGACCAAGACCAGGAGGTTCTTGAAGATTTGAGAAGACCATGCAGTCAGTGCATGAGGATGCAGAGTTTCCATGCACTCAGTGCATGAAGTAGAGTTGAACTGAGACTGGACCAGACTGAAGTTAAAGATATCAGTTGTTTGAGTATTCAGTAGTTGGAGAGAGAATCCAGGTCATCCTGAAGAAGGAGATAAAGCCTGAGCTAGACGAGAAGCCCTGATCAACCACAAGTGATCAGAAGAGAAGAGCAAGGCCAGCAGCCTTTATCACAGGCTGCTGAAGTTACTTGAAGAAGCTTAAAGTGATGAAGAGCTACTCGTGTGACTCGAGGAGCCAAGAGAAGACCCTATGGGACTCAGGGAGAAGAAGTCTTCAGTGGGATTCTGGAGCAGGCCAGTGGGACTCTGGTAACACTGTGGGACGCAGTATAAAGACCCTCCTGTGGGACTCAGGAGAGATATTGTGGGAATCTGTATCGACCATTGTAATTCTAACAAGTTATAATGGGAGAATCCATGCTGGGAGAGCATGGCAAGGATGTAGGCCTTTGGTGCCGAACCTTGTAAATCCTTGTGTCCTGTGCCTTTTCATTACTGCATTATCCGGGAAAGGTTGAGTGATACAAGAAGAGTGGATAGAGGCTTTAACCGGCCATAGAGGTTTAATTGATAAGGAATCAATTAGTAAAAAGTTTTAAGGGATCACTGATTTACCCCCTCCCCCTCTCAGTGATTCACACTGATCTGGGCACTTCAAAAATGAAATTAAAAAAAACTTTTAATTTAAAATATATTTCAAAAACTATAATGGAATCATAAAAACATATTGAACACTTTTATTGTTGAAGAAACCTTGAAACCCCTTAAAGAATTATTGAAAAAACATATAAAGAATTTTTACATGAAAATAAATTTAAAAATCATAAATTATTTTCTAAAACATATGTTAAACATTTTTTTAAATTCATTGAATACCTAAGAAGATTTTATGAAATCATTTGAAAACACATTTCTTAAAAATAAATTTTAAAACATATAAACAATGAACGAATTGCATGAAATAAATTTAATTGAAAATAAGATATCAAAAATTATAGAAGTTAGTTTCCAAATAATTTAAAGTAATTTATAAACATAAAACAAATTTGAAACTTTTTTATGAAAACATTATTTGTAAATAACACTTATTTACTACCAAAACAAAAGATAAAGTAATTTTTTCATAAAAATGATTCTTATTTATCTTCTGTACCAATGATTGGTGAATCGGTAGTAATACATAAAGGTGTCATGGATATCCTGAGTAAAATAAATTACATAACATTTATTGTGATTGATATCATAGTATTTAATCAATGGAATCATAATAATAACCAACAACGACAAATGATAATATTTTAGAAATAAACTATTACGACATTGGTAAATTTGAATCATAAGGTACATGTGATAATAACATTAAATGTGTCTCAAAATCATATAAAGAAATGAGTATCATGATATAACATGTCAAATAGTAGTATATATACCAAATTGAAAAATATTAGTCCATAACATGAAATGTATCTCAATGAAGGAAATATGAGAATTACATACACCACATAAATTAATTGATCATGTAATAATTCATTTTTCTCGTAGATATAAAAAGTTAGATGAAATTCCATTACCTTATGTATTGACTTTCTTCAGGCACACCTAAACCTCTAATATAATAATTATATGTCAATTATACAAATACAATTGAAAATTATGATTATATATAATACCATATATTATTTTTTGTAGATTTATATTATTAATTTGTTAAAAACTCCATTATAATTTAATGTTTAAAGAAATATATTCTTAATTTTTAATATATGTTTTTGACTCTTTTCTTAGTTCTCTAATACAGATATTGATTTATTTTATTATATAATGGAAAAAAATTATTTTAATGTCATTTATACTCATTATATATATAATCATATTTAAAATATTGTTATATTAAATGTAATGCACAGTCCATGGAGACAGAAGTTTGTATGAAAGTAGGAACAATGTTTTAATCTTCTTGTAGTATTGAATGATAATTAAATTAAATTAAATGTAAATATATAATATGATTTTATAATATATATTATTTCCCACATAAAATATAATTTCACATAACACATCAATCATGCATTCCCTATAAAGGTTTAATAAATCTCATCGCATTGAGGTTGTTGTAGTCAACACACCCACAATGAAGTAATCATATTTTAAAAAATTGATAGAATGTGTTTATATTTTATATAATTATTACATAATTATTAAGAAATACTACATATCATATATATAATATAAAAAAATTACATCATAATTCCCAGTTATTATTTATTAAAAATGAAAAATGAACAATATCATTTTGTGAGGGGGAAGATCTCTATAAACATGAACTGTATTTTTTTTATCCATTAGATTAATGTTTTTGTATTTTATGGTCTAACCCTTGTAATGAAAATATCATTGTATATTAATTATACATGGATAATTATATAAGTATGTAATAATAATATTTTAGTGGGTGTATTATGAAAATAAAAAAACAACATGAAGAAGTACGCTACCACTTCTTTGGGGAACTCCTTTTGGTTTGAACCAAAGGGACTCACTAAGTGGATTTCCACCAAAATTAAAAATTATAAGAAGAAATTAGGGTTTTGGGTTCTTATATTGTCATAATTTTTGTGGTGAAATGTTTTTTAGTTGTTTGAATTAAAGGGAGTGGTGAGTGCCTTTTTATAGTGTAGGAGTAGTGGCATTTTGGAATATTTATTGAAAAGGGATTTTCATTGAGTTCTTTATTATGAATAGTGCATAAAATAATGAACATAATTATTTATCATAAATAATAGAGGAATAATATTTCAATAAAATGTCTTTATGAAATGTTTTTATTTAATTTTTTACTTTAAGTGTAATGATTAGTCCCTTATAAAGCTAACATTTCTCTTAATCATTAAAATTAATTTTAATTACTTACACTATTATTTTTTATTAGAAACTATGGTGTCCATATTTTAAAATAGATATTATTATAATAATAAAAAATGGAAAACATTTTTCAAAATTATAATAATATTATTTGTATAAATTAAATCTAATATATTTAATATGAAGGGATGATAAAGCACTTTTATAACATAAAAATATTCAAATGATTGGTAGGATTTTATATCAAATTTCAATGAGAAATACATTAAAATTTTCTATATTTGATTATTGTAGGTATTATGGATCTAATTTAAATTTTTTTAAAAATATATTAAATAATATAATCATATGAATAAAATACAAAAAAAAAGTTGTTTGGATTACAATTCATTATTATTAACTATTAATAAAATATGAAAAATCACATAAAAAACAAAAGATAAATTATCCTTGTCTAATTATCACATTATAATTAATGTAATGATGATAATTTTGATAGAATTAAAATTTAAATGTTGTGAAAATATTATTTAATGTGGGTTTTTCATTAAATGGAGGAATAATTACGTTTGAAAAGAGTAAATATTTTTATTCATAAAATTAGGTTTATTCTAATATTATGCATATGAAATATATTATATGAGTATCTAAAATATCTACTGATTTTGTAATATTAATAATTACATAAAAAAATTATCAATATATTTTTGTTTAATTTATTTATATGAAATCATGATTGATCATAAAAAATGGATTTCTTTGAAAAGTAATTTAATAATTTTAAAATAGTAATTACATTGACATCTACATTTTGATAATCTAAGGATTCATATTATATTCATATTTAAATAATTTTGAAATAGTTTTTTTAATATTATTTATAACTACCAATTCAATAGTATGAGAGTAACTATAATAATATATTAATATCACCATTAAAAGAATATTTTAGTTCAGTATAACACTTCCTTGCATTAATAAAAAGCATTCGAAGGGACTCAGTATTGAGTGTAATACCCAAAAAAAATATTTCTTCAAATATAACATGTTAATATACATCTATTGTTCATAGAAATATTTACATGGTGATTTAGATAATTTATTCGACTCATAGTAATTTTTTACTACAGAAGATATATTCAGTATTTTGTTAAATGACAAGAATAAGAAATATTAAATTATATTGAAAAATTATTTCCAAAAATATCTAGGTGTTAAATGAATAATATAGTTAGGAGATTATATCAAATAGATATATGTTATAATAAATTTTTACTAAAAATATAAAAAATATGAGAAACTATAATAGTTGAAAAATGTGAAACATATAATTAAGAAGAAGGAATAGCCAATTAGCCAAATAATAGTGACTGATGTAATGTTAGGATGATATGCAACTAAATTAAATAATTCATGTTAAAATAATAAAATAATATTATTACACAAATTAATCTATTAAGTTATTTCTATATCGAACTACAGTACTTCCCCGACACTCTAATCTATCAGGCTTGGAACAATTCAAATTAAGACCCCTACCCTTTCTCAAAACTGCATTTTTGTAATCAACATGGCTACCAATGTTAAGCCCAAATTGGGTCCAAGAAAAAATGATAAGGATGACACAATATCATAGAACAAAAAACATTGTGATAATAAATGTATTTAAATGGTGATAAATAGTTATATTAATTATTCATTTAGTATAATTCATAATTGAACATGTATCATCTCGATTCCAGAATATATTTGAGAATGTAACACAACCCAGTCAAATATAACCACATAAACAGTAAAAATTAATTTTATTTTTGGAAAATACATCAATATAATCATTTTTTTAATTTTATGAGACCTATAAATAAGAATTTGAGGATCAAAATAATATCCATATATATATATATGCATTATAACATGAATGTGGATCATGTCAGCTATATAATAATAAATGCTTGAAACTAGGTTACACCATCTATATAAGTATTACAATTATAATCTATGTTAATAAGATTGTATACAAATTATAACATGAATCATATAATATATATCTAAATAATAATTAATATGTTAAACTAGGTTTGTATCTCTATATAAGAATTTAAACATGAATGAGAAAACATGTCATGATGTCGAGAAAAAAAATATTTTATCAAAAGCCCCGATGGATATTTCATAAAATTATGTTTTTTCAATAAATTTTCAATTAAATTTTATATTAATTATAACAGTCCATTTAAATTAAAAAATAGTGATTACCAAAGTGATTTTATATCAATAAATCACAAGTGCGATCATGTCATGAAAGAAAAACATTATACAGTTAGGTAATTCATTATTATTCTGTAGTAGGATCACCCAATGGGTAGCCACAAGAAAGGTCACAACAACATTGATTCAGAAGGGTCCCAATGAGTAATACCACACATGGTTTATAATTATTGATCATTCATTTCATTTATTATCATATCTTTTTATGTGATCTCGATATTCCATATACATACCAATGAAAGAAATAGTATTGTTTGGTTTTAGTTAACTTACTAATAACTGTCAATTCTCACAATAGATTAAACTGATAACCCCAAAAAAATTATGATGTCATTTAATATTGAATGATGTTACCCTCCAATGGCCTGAAGGCATTCATTTTATATTGATTTTTGATAATCCAACTTTCAAGGGGTTGGGGGGAACCCTTACAAGGCCCATAGGCGTAAGTAATACATGGCCCATATGCCTTAGAGAAATTTAGTACCCATATGCTTCAAACATTACCTACAACCTAGACTAACTACTTGGAAGCTCTCCTCCCAAGTATCTTCATCATGAAATCATCTCTCCACCTTTGCATGGTTGTTCGGCTAGTTTTCTCATGCATGCACAGGCTTGTCCCAATGGCAGGTGCTATACCCTCTCATTCTTACAATCCATTTATCTTCTACATTGGTGAATGCTCAGTGATCATCCTCCTTATGAAGCTTATTCCTTTTAGGTTTTCTAGTTTGTATCTGCACTTAAGGTGGCCCGAAAGCCTTGAGGTGGCCTGAAGGCCTTACTGACCCGAAGGCATGGGTGGCCCGAATGCCTTAAAAGACTCGGGGACCATAACAGTTACCTGAAAGCCCAAACGAGGGAATATTCCCAGATGCTAAAGTGCCAAACAGTTCCTTCTACAGTTTCCGCTACATTTCCTGCTACAGTACTGCATTGTTCCTGCTATAGTCCATGCTATAGTACCGCACAGTTCCTACTACAGTACTGCTACAACACCCGGAAATTCTCCTCCTCTTGGTTTTGATCCCGGGTCTCTTGGATTCACTTATGGAGTCCTCACCAACTGGGATGAGGCTCATTTACCTTGATGTTACCCAATATTGATTGTTTTATCGAGACAAATAGAATACATAATGTCATTCCAAAATCTCCTTAAAATTGTTTAGTGTTTGAGAGTGATGTGTTTCACATTGGTTATAAGGTCCCAGTCATAAAAATTACATAATACATAATTATTTTAATAATTAACATTTAGGATATTTTCTAGTTCATATATTTAGATAATTTTGTAAAAACATATACATAAAAACTTTTATATTATATATTGACACTTCTACATAGTATCGATTTTTTTCAAAAAATGAAAAATCCTAAAATAAAAGAAACATGATAAGTTCCATGTTTTAAATATCATGAGTTTTCATTGATCACATCCATGACCCTATTCCACATTATTTTCTTTGGAAAAACATTTCAAAAACATGTGAAGAGCATAAACATATCAGTAAGGGAGAAACAATAAATAAAAATTTAGTAGTTTTTCAAAACAACATGTAGACCATGAATACTTTATCATAAGTAACAAGTTTCACCATTATGTAGTAGTAAATACTCTTCACTAAATAAATTCTCATTGACTACTCTTTTATAACCAAAATATTACCATAAAACCTATAGAAATCACAGAAAACATATAAAATATAATCGTTCTATAAATTCATACTTTAATTGATTAACCATGTGGTCTAATTCCACAAAACATTCAAACAAATGGAATAGCCATACGACTAACATCCATACCTAATGTATTGGAGGTCATAATGTAACCACCCATCCTTGGATTATCATTGATCCAATAATCATTAGGTTTATCACGTAACCAACCATCAAATGTCAATGTACCATTATATAATAATCACATATAAAAATTGAAAATATCAACATTTCAATCATAAAATTTCATTTGAAATAAAATGAAATAGTTTCAAGATATTGAAATAGAAAATCAAATTTCAACAACATTTTCAATACCAAAATCATTAAAAATGGTATTTGGTTTTTATTTTCCATTTAAAAACATCACGACATATTTAGGATGCCCAATATCAAATAATGCTTGGGACGGTGAGATGGTTTTTGTCACCACGTACGTTAAAAAGAAAATGTCCCTTTGTTGTTCTATAAAACTTTATGTAGAAAAGTATTCCTACTGGATGAAATTAACAGTCAAATGGGTTTATACACCATATAAAATCATGTCATCTATAAATGAAAATATGCCTCCCAGAATAGAGATAGAGGCGTAGTCCCTTACCTCATGTCTGACTAGACACGTTAATTCATTAATTTCATGAATAATAAACATAATATAATTTCTAAATGATTCATACCATTTTTCACGTTTATTATTACATTAATATCAAATATTACTTTTCTATAACAATTAGTTAATTATTTGAGTTCATATCGGACATTTTGTCGATGTTCGGAACTAGAGTAAAAAAATGAACTTGTTATAAATATAAATTGTCCATGTGGCCAAAAATAAATTATCTATAGAATGATATTCATTGTTTAGATATAATATATATCCAGTATATACTTATTACTAATTTTCTATATCATTTGGTTAAAATAAATGAAATGCATCGTTCTGGTAGATGGTAAGTCATACATACACATGAACGCTACATTCATTTATTGTTCATATTTAATGGAATTAAAACTAAACGATAGATAAGTACATTAAAAATAAACTATAATATATATGTTATATATGTTTGAAATTTTTAGTAATTTTATTTTTTATACATTACAGGTATAGGATGAACAAGTCATATCACATTGAGGGGGTGGTAGTCCGCAATTCCCCAAAAAAATTATCATCTTTATACTACATGAAAATCAAAAAGGTGTGTTATAAATGAAAATTAAGGCATAATAGGGATAAAATAAATATCATATATATAATATATAATAACATTTTCATCATATTTGAAACCATAAGAGGATGTGGGAGAATATTGAACAACCATTATTTTGTGAGGAAATAGTTCTCCTTCCCCAGAAACAGAATGTTATATTCCCATTAGATGGTGGTGTGTGTAAGTGTTGTTCGAATAATTATCATAACAAAAACATAGTATATTGAGTCTACTTATGTTGTTATTTAATGAAATAATAAAATGATCATAGGTAGTTGATAGGGAAAAATAATTGAATGAAACCTAAGAGAAGACATTACATCAAATCGGGTATCACTTTTTGATTTGAGCCAAAGGGATTTCTTGAATTTCCTTCTACCTTGGGGAATGATTCTTGGATGAAGGGAGGGATGTTGGGAGATTTTTTGGGTAGAGTTTGGAAGAGCCAAGGGGGATTTATATGTGTTATTAAGGGTTAGTGGTGGGGTTATTTTATAATATGGAGGAGGAGAACATTAGTAAGGTTTGGAAGTATAATTCTATTATCAATTGATTTTAAATAATAATAATATAAAAGTGACATATTTAGAATATTAGATGAAGAGGGGTCTAAATCCACTCAATGAATGGTTTTTAAACATTTTTAGGTAATAAAATTATCCTTATCTTTTAGCATTAACATTTAGTAATCTTATTTAACTTTTACCATGTCTACATGTATATTCATAATTTGTGGTTACCATAGTTACAAAAAGATGAAAAGAGACATAAAAATTTATCATTAATTACATTTATAACATCATAAGTGTCATTTGGCAGAGTCTTATATTTTTAGGAAAATTATATAATTGCAAGAAATTATTAATTTATATAAATCTCATTTTTGTCAATTTTTATACTATTCATATCATGAATTTTTTAATAATATATAAAAACTTCATTAATTTGAAATAAAATCATTAAATCCAAGATTAAAAGTCATACAAATCCATTAAAATTGTGTATGGTATAAAAATTGTTGAAAAAGTTTATTTTAATATTTATAATATCATTTATTTAAAACATTAATTAATGAGGTAATCACTACAGTATCATTATGTCATAATTAAATTTATTTATTTAATTTAAATAAATATTAAAGAAAATATGATTATATATGAAATATTTGTAACATTATAATGACTATTTACAGTTGAAAATATCACTTATATAACCCTATATAAAAATAGTTTCTGTAAAAGAAATAAGTTTAGGTAATTTTTTCCTTAACATTAAATTAAATGTAATGAAATGTCATTTTCAGACACATGTGGCTCTATGAGGTCCTAAAATCCACTCAACGGTAGAAATGGTTGGAAATATCTCATCCAACAGGTTTAGGAAATGTGGAAGGGTAATTTAATATTATTATTATATTATTATTTACCCTTATTTACCAGACTTACCCTTTAACCATGGAGAATAAAAAAAATTTATTGAACTTATAATTCACAATGTCAAAAAAGGTTTCCTATTTACACAATTTAAACATCCTGATTTCAAATATGGAATTAATTTTTTCAAATTCAAAACAAATAAGTTTCAGAAATTAATTTAAACTTAATTCCTATTGTCAAACCCACAAAGTGTGTTTTTAAGAAGTAAGAACTACAAATATATTGACATGTGATTATGTCCAATTTCAATGTGACATTATATCCAATGACCAAAATTGAGTTAAATGATAAAACATAATCTAATTAAACTTTAAAAAAACTAAAAGGACAATATTTTCATAAAAATAAATTAGATGAAATGGCAGTTTTGAGATAAAATGCAGAATTTTTCACAATTCATTAAAAATGACCTTTATCAAAAAAATATAAAAAATATACCCAAATTATAATTTTATGTCACACTTCTAAATAAAAAATTTATTTTCTCAAATGAAACATATAAATGTGAAAATAACTAGATGTAAAAATGTATTTGATATCAAAATTCAATAAAAATACTTTTAAAAATATTATCATTTTTATGATTAAAATTTGATTCATTCCCATTTTATGCTAATAAATTTTATTTGATAAATTTAGAAACAGACTAAGAACATGTTTGATAATTATATGGAAAGTTATTTTTATTCCATATAATACAATGACTACGAGTTAAATACCATTTAAAATAATAATTTCATATTATTATTATTTTATTTAGTATGACATAGCCTTGTGTGAAACATAAGATTTTGGATAAACTCATTGTTTCATTTCTGTTAAGTCATCTAACATAAAATCCTATTTAAAATAGAGTTATTATTTAATTAAAAAATATTAATAAATTTGAAAATTTCATATTATTTATTTACCTGTGTTGTTACAACATTCTCTATTATAGAAATTGAATCCTCCCTATTTTATTAACTTATTCAATAAGTGGGATTATTTTTCCGTCATAGAATTTTCAGATTCCCATATTGACTCATTATCCATATGGTTTTATATAAAAATCATTACATAATGAATTACCATATTTTTCAACACTTTCTCTCTTCGGTCAAGAATATGGACTGGTTGACCCTCATAAGAATGGATCCCATCCAACTAAACTATCTCAGCACTAAAAACTTGATATTGATTTGAAATATACATTCATAACATTATAACATGAATCACATTGTGTACCTAGGGAAATTTAGAGGTATGTCCACTCGGTAAGAAACTGATACAAGATTCCCTATAATTTATTAAGGTCTAATGAACCATGTACTCAACTCCACCTTGTAACAAAAAAATCATCTCACTTTTCCATTATAAAACATTGAAAAAGACAAGATCACCAACCTCAAAATAAATATCATTCAACTCGTTATCTGCATAACTTTTCTTCCAGTTCTGAGTTTTCCTCATGTGTTTCTTTCTCAACTAAACTTTCGCTTCCATATCCTCTACCAATTATGGTCCCATCAGTTTCCTTTCACCTAATTCATCCCCAAAAGCTGGAGTCTGACACCAAATCACATATAATGCCTCCAATTGAGCCATCTGTATACTGGAATAAATTTTTTTATTATAATAAAAACAAACCAAAAAATATTTTGTTCCCAAATTCCCTAGTCATCCATTGAGCCAGCACATATTATATCTTCAATTTCTAAATCGTTTGTTCATAATGATTATACTATTGAGGATGAATAGTTGTACTAAAATTAAATTCAGTACCTAATGAATTCTAAATTACTTCCCATACATTATAAATAAACCTAGAATCACAATCAGATACAATGAAGTGGGGAGATCCATGCAACCACGATATCCTTTTAATATACAACTGAGAATGTTTTTCTACAGACAAAGTATCTTAAATGGGAAAAAATTAGAAGATTTAGTCAATTGATCCAAAATAACCAATAATTCATTATTTCCTCAAGATTTATTTGGTGATCCCACAATGAATTCCACTGATATATTTTTCCATTTCCACTCTATCACAGGTGAAATCTAAAGAATCACTTTAATCACCGCCTCAATGCTTTATCCTATTTTCAAGTCAACCACATCATAGTAAAGTTTGCAACATCTCATTTTATTACATCTCACCAGTAATACTCCTAATGATCTCCATACATCCCAGTATTGCCAGGATGAACTAAAAACGAAGAACTATGACATTCACATAACAAATCTTTATTAAAATATGAATAATAAGGCTCATATAATATCTTACAAAATCCTAAAATACAATAATTATCAATGATAAATTCAGGTAACATACCCTTCTGATCCAAATCTATATTTTTCTGCAACTCACTCTCTTGCTCTTTAGCTTTCTTAATTCTGTCTAAGAGAGATGATTTCATGGACACCTGAAACAAAACAGTGGAATTTCTTACACCAACAACATCTATGACAAGGTTTATAAAATAATTAATCAAAGTATCTTTTTCCAAACATAACATGGTTATGGTAGAAATAAATTTTTTACTCAAAGAATCATAAATTTTTTTTTCAAGCATGGTAATAAATCATTCAATCATAATGCTTGATTAATTATAAACATCTCCTCTATCTCATGATAAATTCTATATGTGTTAATATATACATCCATCTTTTTCAGTCATTATATATTTCACATTTTACTCCATATAACGATTCCTCCAAATTTTTAGAGAAAAAACAATTGCAGCTAATTCTAAATCATGTTTATGGTAATTTAACTCATTATGATTCAATTGACGTGAAGCATAAACAATTACCTAGTCATTATAAATTGGAAACGACCAAGTACTTTCAAATAAGCATCAAAATATATAACAAAGTCACTATAACTTGAATGAATGTCTAAACCCAGAGCATTCACTAATATTCTTTTCAATTCCAGAAAACATCATTACATTCTTTTGTCCAGATGAACTTACCACCTTTTCAAGATAACCTAGTATGTGGGCTAGATAACTGTCAGATATTCTCAACAAACCTTCTATGATATCCTACCAAAATAAGAAAACTATGAATATTAGTTATGTTTGTGGGTCTTATCCATTTTTCAACAACATTTGTTTTAGCAGGATCAACAAATATAAATTTTTCTAAACAATGTGATTGTGGAATAATATTTTATACAACCAACACTCACACTTTCTGAATTCTCCATTAAATATATTTTCCTTTATGGTTTTCCAGAATACCCTTAAATGAATATCATGGTCCTCATATCATTTTTAATATACCCAAATATCATCAATAAACACACCACAAACATATCCAAAAACTCTAGGAAAATTTTGTTCATACTATCCATGAATATAGCAGGTGCATTGGGTAACCCAAAAGGAATAACTAAAAGTACATAATTGCGATATAAAATTTAAAACACGGTCTTCATAAAGTATTATTTCTTTTCATTCATTTGATGGTTCCCCAATCTCATGTCAATCATCAAAAATTACTTAGTGCCATGGAGATGATCAAACAAATCATTGATACAAGGAAAATAGTTCTTGTTCCTATTAGTGATATTTTTCAAGGCTCTATAATCAATGAAATGACCCGTTGAACCATCATTCTTTTTTTAATAAGAAATTGGAGTACCCCACAGTGATGTGCTAGATCGAAATAATCCTTTATCAGAAAACTCTTACAATGGTTTCATTTACTCTAAAAGTTCAATTTGAGTCATTCGATAAGGGGGTTTTGAAATTGGATTAGCATCACAAACTAATTCATCAGTAAATTCAACTTCTTGATATAGTATAATACTAAAGAACTCATAAAAAAATCAAGATCCTCATTTACCACAGAATCATCATTAATTTGAATAGTTCCATTGTTTTCTACAATATGTTCAAGGTAACATTCATTTCTATATTTCAATATTTTCTCAGATTTATAATATGTTATCAGATATAAGGGTTCATTGTTTTACATAAACTAAAATACTTTCTGAAAAAAACCTCTTTAGACCTACAGTCAATTTTAGAGTGGTCATCATAATGCCAATACATTGCCAAAATGACATCAAATTCTTCTAGAGTCCAAAAAACATGGTTTGTAGGTAAAATATTTCAACAAATAAGTATAAGAAAATTCTTATAATTTATGTTTGTCTCATAATTTTTCATAGTTGTTCTTGCCATATGTTTTGGATTCATTTCTGATGTGGAATTTCAAATTTACATGAAAAATTTTATGAAATGAATTAATGTTTAGACCCAGAATCAAAAATCACATTGGCATAATTTTAAAACACAATGTATCAGATACCACTTCACTTGATGGTTCCACATCAATCGTAGTTGCAAAAAATTATTTTTCCCCACCCTTATGATTTTGATCTTTCTGGTTTCAACCCTAGGTAATTAAAATTGGACACATATTGTCATAATTCCCAAACTCATTACAATTTAAAAATTGTTCCTTTGACTTTTTAATGCATGCATGATCATCTTCCTCAATTTTATAAGCAATATTACCAGTATTACCGAACATGAATCTCTTTCTAGAATTTGATAATCGTTCTCTTGGATGATTTTTACCACACTTCACACATGATAGAAATTTGTTTTTCTTAACTCTAGTCTTATTTGATGAATACATTCCCTTTTTCTCCAAAAATTGACCAATTCATTTTCATCCTCTCATGGAACAAATTATCATCAGAAAACTACATTTCTACCTTATAGGAACATTTGACACGTCTATCATATCATTTTCAATTCACTATATTCTAATGTTATTTGATATCATAGCTTCAGTCTTGAGTAAACTAAATTTATCTTACTATCTAGATCACAGATGAAATTAGGAGGATACTGTTCTAGTCAATTGAACTTTTCTTCCTAATTACCCATTATTTAATCCTCCAGCATCAATTCCCGGAATTTTTTTTCATCCTAAGATAAACATCTTTATGAAATTATTACTCGTGGATCATAACAATTATTTTTTCCAAACAAAGAATATCAATATCAACCCTGTGACTGATATATTTTTCCATCGACCACCACTAATCTGTTTCTCCCCTGAATTGGTGAACAAGAAGACTAACCATTTTATTTTCTATATAACCCATGACAACGAAAATATTTACTTGTCCATTGTTCCACCCATCATCTAGAACAGGGTCAGATGATCATGTCAATGATCGGGGATGATGCCTCGTGAAATGATCCACAATATACATGTTCCTATAGTGTTGATTTGGTTGAACTTCTGCAATTATATGACCACCAATTATAGCCTAAATGAACTATATCATTACTGCAAAAAATTATACATTTATTATTCTCACCATCTCAGGATGGTGATTTGATGGTTATTCTCTTTTGTATTCCTTTCCAGCACTGCTTCCCTATTTCTTCTGTAGAAAACCATTCTAACCAAACATATTCTAGTCCAAGAAACATGGTAATATTAAAATTCTATATCATCTCAATTGTAACGTAATGTAAATATGCTTTATGGAAATTCTATTAATAAAATTATAACTCCCAATGTAATCCAAACTGACATCTGATTCCAACCATAAGTCCCCATCCATAAACATTACATAATCATGAATTATGTTAATAATCCACATTGATGATCTTTTCAGAATTAATGAATTTGAGAGTTAGGTCATAACACATATATATAACTACTTGAGTATTGCATGTAGACATTTCTACATAGTATCCATTTTTTTCATAAAATAAAAACATTTAAAATAAAAGAAACATGTTTAGTTCCATGATTTATATAGAATGTATTTTCTATGATCCCATCCTTAACCCTATTAATCATTATGTCTTCTAAAAATCATTTCAAAACCATGGGAATCAAATAAAAATCATAGTAAGGTATACAAAAATAATGATAATTGTTAGTGTTTAGTAACAACATTTAAACCCATTATACTTTATCATATTTAATACTTGTTACCTTTATGAAATAGTAAAGACTCTTCACAGAATAAATGTTCATTGCTTAACCTTTTGAAACCAAAATATTTCCATAAAACTCATTGAATTCAGACATAATTTATAAAAGGTAATATTGGTACATAATCATACATTAATGAAATAACTATATAGTCGACTTCCACAAATCAATCTTATAAAGGGAATAACAATATGGATGAATTCCATTCATAATGCATTGGAGGTTTTAACGAAACCAACCTTGCTTTCTTTATCAAGGAACCACCCATAATATGGTTTATCATGTAACCACACATAATACTTCCAAGTATTATTACGTAATCTTTATACATAAAAGATTGCAAATATCACCATTCAATTATAAATTTTCATTTTAAATGTGAAGAAATAATTTTAATATATTGAAATAGTAAATACACTTTCCAAATAATTTTCAATTATAAAATATGTCAAATTTTTATATGGTTTTTATATTCCATTTTAAACACCACATCTTGTTAAGGAATCCAAATATCAAATAATGCTTGGGACCGTAGTCTGTTCGTTGTCAATGCATACCTTAAAAAACATTTCAATTATTATTTAGTAAAAATCAATGTAGAAAAATACTCCATTTGAATGAAATTTATATTCAATGGGATTTGTACACAATATAAAATCATGTCATGTATAAATAAACACATGACTGAATGAATGGATATTAAAACCAAGTCCCTTACATCGTGTCTTACTTGACTCGTTCATCCATTAACTACCTTAATAATAAACTTAAGTTAATTGATACTTTCTTCAGAACATTTTTAATGTTTATTATTAATTTTATATCACTTATCACCTTAAAAGACAAATTAGTTTATTATTTTAGTTCATATGGAACATTCTGTCTATATAAGGAACGTCAGTCAAAAATGAACTTGTAATAATAATAAATTATATGTGAGGTCAAAATTCAATTATCTCCAGAATGATATTCATGATATAGATATCATAGATATCATATATATCAAGTGTAAATTTATTTATAATTGTGAATATAATTTGGATATAAGAAATGAAATGCACCATTCATGGAGACGTTAAGCCGTACATACGCATGAACGCTACATTCATTTCTTTTTTATATATAATGGAATGAAAACTAAATGATACATATGTATATTATAATAAAAATATAATATATATTTTATATATTTTACATAAGTTCATTAATTTTATATTTTATAAACTCCAAGAATAGCATGAACGAGGCATATAACATTCAGGGGGTGGTAATCCACAATTCCTCAAATGAAAATATCCTATTTATACAACATGAAAAGAATAATGGTATGTTATAAATGTGAATTAAAATATCAAAGAGATAAAATAAATATAATATTCATCATATATAATTATAGTTCCATAAAAATGTCCACCATAAGATTTTTTAGGAGTAGATTTTGCAATCATTATTTCATGATGCACTAGTTTGTCGTCTACATAAATTGCAGTTTCCTTACCAATTAGACGGAGGTGTGTTTAATTGATGTTTGAATCCCTATAAAAAACAACCATGTATATTTAAGATAATATTTTTGTTATGTAAGCAATGAATAAGAAGAGCATAAGGAGTGGATTTGGAAATAAAATGAAAAGGAACTTCAGAGATGATAGTATCTCAAATAGGGTAACATATTTTGATTTGAGACAAATGTATTTATAAAATTACCTTATGACTATGGTATGTCATCTATAAGAAGGTAGGGATGTTTAGAGACAATTTGGGAAGAGTTTGGATGACCATAGGGGGCATTGAGGGGTGTGAGTAAAGGTTATAGGTGTTGTCTGTTTATAAGAGAGAAGAGGATGGTATGGATTTTGAGAGACTATTTGGGAAGAGCATGGATGACCCCATGGGGATTGAGATGTGAAAGTAAAGGTTATAGGTGTTTTCTGTTTATATGTTGGAGGAGGGGAACATTATGAAAGTTTGAATGAATTATGTTTTAATAATTGATTTTCAATTTCTATTAACACCAAAGTGATATATTTCAAATATAATATAAGGATAGGTTGAAGTCATCTTAATTAATGTGTTTTAGGCATATTTAGAACACAATATTATTCTTTTCTTTTAGCATTAAAACTTAGAAAACATAGTTATCATTTACCATGTCTTCTCGTATATTGATAATATATGGTTACCATAGTTACTGTAAAATGCCAAGCGACAAAAAACAGATTGTTAATGACATTTGTGACATAATATAATTTATTTTTCCAAGTAATATATTTTTAGTACTATTTTTTCATTAAATAAAATATAAATTAATTTAAAACCCCATTTACGTAAATTTTTATACTATTCATATCATGAATTTTTAAAAAACCATATCAACCTGACTCAATTGAAAACACTTCCTTAATTCAAAGATAAAAATTCATAATCATCGATAATATTCATGGATGGAATAAAAATATTAAAAATAAATTTATTTTAAAATATATAATCTGTTTTTTTTAAAACATTCATTAATTACGTAATCACTACATCATCATTGTTATATAAATAAATTTTTTTATTTGATGTCTATAATTTATCAATAAAATTCCATTAAGTATGAAATCGTTTTACATTTGTAATTAATTTTTATTGTCGAATATATCACTTATATAACACCATATAGAAATTTTTTGAGTGAATGATACATTTTTATGTTATAGTTTATTTAACATTAAATTATAGGTAATTAAATGTCATTTTCACACAAAAGTGGCTCTATAGGGTCCTAAAATCTACCCAATAATTCATTTATTATGAAATAACTCATCCAATTGGGTGATTACATGTTTTAGGGTAATTTAATGTTATTATAATATTAATTTTTACCCTTATTTAACATATATACCCTTTAACCATGGTAAATAAAATGTTTACTGAAGTTACTATTCATAATGTATTTAAATAAATGTTACCTCATAAAAAAATTTTGATATCATGATTCCAAATATGGATTTTATTTTTCATAATTCAAAACTTAGATGTTGTATAAATTAATATAATATTATTTCAAGTTTTCAAAACTAAAAAGTATGTTTCTAAGAAGTAAAAACTATCAAAGGATTGACATGTTTTTTTAGCCAAGTTAAAAGTGAAATTATATCTAATGTCCAATATTGGATTTAATGATAAAAATATATTCTAGCAACACATTAAACCCAATTAAAATGATATTATAATCATATAAATAAATTATATAAAAAAAGTTTCAAATTAAAATGCTATATTTTTTACTATTCATTGAAAATGATCATTATCACAAAAATACCAAAAATTTATCCATAGTATATTTTAATGTCCCAAATATAAATAAGAAGTTTATTTTTGTCAAATAAAACATATAAATTTGAGGAAAACAAAATTTTATTAAAAAATCTATCAAAATGAGGTAAAACTATCTTTTAAAAATGTAAGAGTATTTATGATTAGAATGGGATACATTCACATTTTCAGACTGTAAATATTATTGGATAAATGTAAAAAAATTAACAAACATTTATTATCATAATATGGTTAGTTCAATTTATTCCTTCTAAAAAACAGTAAGGCATTAACTACCATTTAAAATAATAATAATATATTATTATTATTTCTCTCTGAATGACCCAGCCTTCTGTGGAAAATATTATTTCAGAAAAATTCATTGTTATGTGTCAGGTACACCATTGAACATATCATCCCCTTTAAAGTAAAATTAATATTTAATTAAAATTTATGTATATATATATATGAAATTTTTATATTCATTATTTACCCGGGATGTTATATTGGTTGAATGAAAAAAGTGAAACATGGAATTAAAAATTTTTGGTCCAATAAATACACATTTTGTAATCCTTTCACATCACCATTTTAATTTTTTTTAGATATGTTGAATTATGTGTAACTATTGTATATAATTACTCTATTGAAAAATTTGTGTACATGAACCATTTTGACCACATGTATCCACTATATATAAGGAAAAGCATTATGTACTATTCCAAGAGGTACTTGCATGTCTTTTAATATTTACAAGGTGTGTAAATTCAATGAAGATTGAATTAGACCCATCATTTTAAAAATTTAAGTAGCCACATTTTATCTCTTAAAAAATATTTTGAATACCTCATATTCCTCTTTGACTCAATTATTCGGAATCCCTTATATGGATATTTCACACATTTATTCCAAGAATCTATTAACTTCTAAAAATATACAACCACATAAATAATTTAATTTTTTTTAAAATAACAATAAAAATTTCTTAAAGCATAATTGTAAACTAATCTTGAAAGAAAAAGAGAAAATATGGAAAAATATATTCAATTCAAAAACAATATGATGGGTGTGCCTACAAAAAGATAGAAATATAAAAATTTCCACAAATATAACCTCTCTTCCCTCATATATCCATGAAATAGTGTGGGGTCTGTATGGACAAGTTTGACCTTTTTATCATATAACCAGCTGCCTCTCCTATTTCTATACATGAACATCCACATGCATGCATTGCACTCCAACTAGAGGTATGATACATCCTTGAAGACACTTATTACAATGGTCTGTTATCCCTATCATATCCCACATAAATGAATAATTTACCCATAGATCAACATCCTCAATGTTTTATACATTGGACATGTCAGTATAAAATCTCCTAATAATTGATAGGCGAAACATTAAACTCATGGAATTAAAGAAATGGGGATTAAATAATTGGTACACTAATAGATAGACCCATTCCACTATTTAAAACAACCCAAAAATCCTCTGTTATAACATTCCCTCGTTCCTAATAATGCATTTCCCCATCCAAGTTTACATATAATGGAAAACATGATGATCGTCCTCAATATCTATTGATCATCTCTGTTGTTCAGCATATTCACCAACCACATACTGATAAACTAATGTTCGAAAGAAGGATTCTAAATGAGATTATGTCTAATAATCAATTACTCACTTGATTCCAACCAAAAATGATGAAAACCACAAAACCTAACATAGATAGTCATAAAAGGTCACATATGTTTATTGTCACGAAATATGTTATTATAAAAAACATCATAAGTTCTATATGTTTCTCCCCTAAACCATTAAAAATTTTAATCTCATTACATATCCTGTATAATATCAATAGTCCACATAGAATGGTTATCAGTCATTGGATACTATGTGGTGTACATATAAACCAATTCACCTATATAAAACTATATCCATTTATTGAGTATTCTTATTAATCAAATATCTATATATGAGAATATTTTCTTTAGAAAATCATGAAATAGAACTATGTACCATCATTAAAAGATACATAAATCATCATTAGTGAGGGTCTTTATAATAGGCATGATGTGGGATTCATTTACCAGTCAATCCATGATCACACATACTATATCAGTATTATGATGTGTGCAGATTATTCCGATATAAAAATATAATTGAAATCATGAGATCTTCACTATAAATATGTGGAGGATAAAAGAGAACAATATGCCATTGATGATTGATTATCACCTTCAAACAGGTGAAACATCTCATTATAAATTATTCTACATCCATCTCTAATACTAATATCCATTAATATCTATGAATATTCAAATATTTATTTGTCAAAATATATATTCCTCCCATATAGAAAAATTAAAAAATATCATCAACTCATCACATAGGATTTTAAGAACCCCTACTCTATAATATAAAATAAAGATATCAAAATAATTAGACGATATGGATAGTGTCATTCCAACATAGAATCGATTTCTCATATCTAATACCTCCAGATTAGATAACTTCTATAACTTGATTTGAACCCTAAAACATGATTATAACATACATCGATGTGAGTTATACTCATCTATAGGTTTTCTAAATATTAGGATGCATGTTTATAAAAAGATCACTGATACTCCACATGTTGTAAGACACCCACACATTCTCTTTTTGAATATTAATAATTAAGGTGTTGGAAATAAAGATTCATTTTCATGGGGTATAACACAAATTGATTACAAAATAAAGAAGACACTCATCCCTAAACATCTCTTGATGGATCAGGTTTTTTTGAGAAAAAATGTTCATGTTTCTTTTGATGTATGTGTACGTCAAAAACCACTCACCCAATAGATATTTTCCATATCATATCATTTAGGGTAACACAATATCTAAGTCTTTTTTTGATTAGGATAATATATCTCGTGCATTGTCATCTATTTGAACCCATAAATGACCACTTGATCCTTCGACATCAAATCTTCTCTAATTCTAAACAGAGTGGGTTAGTTTAAATAATATAATCATTATCTAATATGGGTAATGTAAATATAGTTTATGAGGTCAAACTTCTCTTCACCTCATGTTAATATCTCTTAAAATAATATTACCAATAAAATAAAATTCTTTTGTTGGTAATCCATGATTAGGGTGCATGTAAAATTGAGAAAAATATGATATAGATCTGATAATAACCTTTTAATACCAGAATTCATGAAATATAAAATTAAATCATAGGAAAATACAATGAAACCTTAGTAGTAATCTTATGTAGTTCCAATAATAAAATAGGCAATAATATGAAATTAACTAATAAGTTATCTTAAAAAATAATTAAAATAAATTCTGATATTATATTGTATAGATTATTATAATTCAATGAACTCAATATAATTTAATGATTCATGGAATGATACTCTATGCACTATGAAGACACTAATATTCCAATTAAAAAACAAATAAAAATAATGTATAATAGGATTAAATGTTCAATTCATCAATGCAATGTAACTTATTGGTTCAATCATCAAACCAAACCCCATAAATATAAAAAAATAAAATATGTTCATGCTCATAATGATTTTCAATTATATATTAGATATTTTCACTATGAACTAGTGGGTCCTTATTCTCAAATGAATAATTGATATTATCTACAAAAATATAATCTAAATTAGAATATTTAAAATCAATGTAATGAGATATTGGTTTATGATTGTCATATAGTGTTGTCTCTACTATTCAATACATAAGAGAAATGTTTCATCATACTTATTAGAGAACATAATATGGGAACCCCATAGAGGTACTGTAGGACATATGAAACCATTATATTTGAGATCATCTAGATAAAAATTGAACAATTTAATCTCAACGAGATTCATCCTATATGGAGTGATTGACTCTTGTTATTCTCTAGACAATAACTCAATTGTGAATTCGATCAATTAATTGTTTAGTAAGACATATACATTTTTATTAAAGAAATCCTAAAATAGTATAATACTGATAGGAATGTACCTAGATTCATTCCAAATATATATATATATAATGTATTACTATTGGAGAATTGAGATAATCCAATCATTACTAAATTCATCCAACATAAACAACCAGAAGATCCAACAGACCATTGTGAAAATAGTTTCTTCCTTTCAGTGATAGAATGTTAACTATCCTTCGTTAATAGTCTATATGAGAATGGTATATAACTAACCAATCTATCACAAAATAAATTTGATTTCTACTTTTTTAAGTGAAATGGGTCCTCCCATAAAAAAATTGCCAATATCAAGAGGACACAACTGGAATCATTTTATTTTCCCAGACCTCACTGTAAATGTTTTCTTGATTTTCAATATACAATCGACGATTTCCATTACAATGACCAAACTAATTAATTAATGAGATGATAAAAATAACATGATTTCCCTTTTTCAAATAAAACATGAGAAATTCTAGATGATATATGAATCTTACTTATGATGGTAGAGTTTCATGCATCCACACCAGCTGGAATAGTATGCATATTGTTAAACATGAATACCCATATGTAATGGGATCCCTTATAACACCCATATATTATTACATGGGTCTAGTACTTTGACTCTATCCATATGATGCCAAATCACTTACCTCATCTATAATATATAGTGGAACTCAAGGATCCATTTTGATGAGTGGTAGTTATTCACCCCCTAACTTTTGTACTGATCTGAATGCCTATTCATGACACTATAACTTCATTTCCTGAAAATCCCATAGATGGTTACCCATCCAATCACATGAATGTAATTATATAGATTGAAATGGACACTATTTACTCTTATTTTCAAAACCCATCCCATGCTGGGGAAGGACCCACAAATTCCCCATGACCTTCCCCATATGCCATGCGTTGGTGACAATATCTAAAGGATTACGTTTCCCATGTACATGTACACAGTGAGATCTAGATCAATGAAATAGTGAAAAGGGGAATAATAGATGATGCATGAATTCAAATAACTAAACCATTTATGCATTAACTAGTTGACAATACAAATGTACTGTAGTTTAAAATGAATTGTAAAAGAGATAAAATACACCTCCAACTTGAAATGTGTACACCCTAACTGAAAAATGTAAAATTGAATAGCTATATGGGATCCAATCTCATTAAAACCTAGATAAAACCATTATATTTGGTTTATGTACCTAATATTCTTAATCTATTATATAGTGATGTTTGGCCTATTCATCATCTACATATGACATGAATTATTCGTGAAAATATTATGAAAGGGAGAGTATAAAAATTCCCTATATGATTCCCTGATAGATGAAGGGAATAAGTACGAGATAACAAATAAGGGAAATATTGAAGACAGAATAATGTACAATGAATGTGTAATTCTCAACCTAAAAAATTATTGAAGGTATACTAATTCATTCACAGGGGGCTTGAGATATTGACTTGATGAACTACTTGTCGATTCTTCAACGCCTATAGCAGGAGAGTATATTCATCATGCCATGGCATGATAATACTGTAAATCATGTCAAATAACATTTGTATTCTCACCTCTCCAGTAAGAAGACTGCACAAATACAAGGATAGTTTATTGAAGAATGATATATATATAAGCTTAGTAAAATAATCCCAATGTACAGAATAAGGGGATATTCATCTAACATATCAACCCAATAATAAGTGTTACGAATAGTTCCAAATGTTCTACAATGATGCCAACATCCCATATGTCTTTTCTAAACACATAATTCTAAGGAACTCATTACTGACACATTTAAGGTATCTGCATTATGAGACAATGTCTCACCCAAATAGTTATCGTCATGTTTCCAAAACATCAGTCATTTTGGGAATCATCCATATTACTCATGAGTTCGTTAATATCCCAAGATAGATCTAGTTATAGTGTTTCCAAGTCATAGTGAAATAATTTATAGGTAGTGGACTCTTAACCAGATATGAGATGAGGGTTCCAACATGACTGTTGAAGACCCATGACCAACCCGGCTTTTGGATTTCACTCTAGGTCATGGAGGTCCAATAACCTATCCCAAATGAGGATTCCACTATGAATGGAAAAGTTTCATTCCCATCCCTATTGTATGGTTCCACTCTAGGTAATTGAGGACTCATGCCCTACCCCATATGATGGATCCACATGGAATGATGAGGTAGATGCCCATACTTACTGTAGGGATCCATTTTAGATCTTCTATGATCAATTACCTTCCTGTAGGGGGTTCCCCTTATTATGTTAAGGAACCATTCCTAACCCAGCAAGTGGGTTCCACTATAGGACATCGAGGAACCATGCCCTGGCCCAAAATTGGGTTCTACTCTAAATTTTACCTCTTGTGATCTCACCCAATCAAGGTCGACATCGAGCATTGCCTCATAAGGATCCATGATCTGAAATTCCACATTATATCTCAAACATGATAATTGAGGGAACCATCAAATTATATATAGAATAACACATATGATAATCCACATGACATGTCAAATTTGAGTTCAAATTAATATGATATAAATCCTTGTACCTTCCTAAATAGATTTTCATGGAATGTTAGGGACCCAGATGATGTGTGGTCACGTTCTCCATACATGTCATGTCATCTCCATTACATAGTATTTTGTCCATGTATCAGTGAAATGGAATATAAGGGTACTACCTGATGTGTCTTTTATAAATTATAATCAATGCACAGGGTTTTTAACATTCCATATTTAGAAATATGTAATTTTAATAATGTGCCTCTTATAATGGACTTGAATTATTCAATGGATCGCACATTTTCAGTCATCAAAAAAAATCTTGTTAGTGTCTACTCACTTTAACCAATAATACATCCAGTAGAAAAATTACATTTCACCACATCATGCTTGAATGGAATCTTGGGGGCCCGAGCTATGAATGTGTATAAAATACCCTAAATGTTTCTTGTAATTTCCAACATAATATCACATACACAACCATTCATACAATTAATCATTCTGATACCATATAAGGGAGATATATTGTATACTAGATTCCATAATAATAATAATGTTATGATTATTGGGTTTTTCATTGACCCGGGACATGGGTCTAAAAAGGATATCTAGAATTAGTCCTAAAATAACATTCTTAGTTTTAGGGTCACACTAATGCTGATAGTCCATCAAGTAGACATCGTATGAGACAATTATGTCAGATTTATTGTTAAAAAACCTAAATAAATAATAATAATATAATATTATTATTTTCATTATAATTTTTTTTACATATTTTTTCACCAAATGACATGCTATGAAATACCCCTTCTATTGTAGTTTCCATATACGCTACACTCTTCTTATGATTGAGAGAGTTCTTCAGGTGGGCCACCACTTATATATTTTTCTATTTTGTATTAAATATTACCTCTATTATTATGATATCAATATAAAACATAATTAAAATACAATGAACGTGATGGGATGTCTTCACATAGGAGGCCTCTTATATGCCCCACCCCATTTTCTCATATTTTAATAATTGTCTTTAATGTACTTTAGTGACATATAACCATTTTTATTAAATAATTTAATTTAATCAATTACATTATTAAAAATATAATTATTAAAAAATCCTTTAATTTAATAACCAGACATTTTATTTACCATTACTTTTATTATTTAATATAATAATTACAACAAAACATTATTTTATTTTATGAACACATCAAATTTATTACTAATATTAAAGTTTTTCACATGGACGAAGAACATCCAACTACTTATATATTTATGGGTAACCACTTTCATGTTGTCTCTATGTGTCATCCATGAAAATTTAGATTGCATATGCAATCTAGAATCAACATCCAATCACAAACTCGCACCCTCGTTGTTGAACCACCATGTTAACAACACTTTATCCCACTCGTGTATCCATTGATGCAGAAATCATTTATATACTTGTTAAATGTGCCACTATAACAAATTCTATTCTTCGACCATGTTTTATCCATCACTAGATATGTTGAACCATGACACCATAGTATAATAATTAATAATGCGAAGAATGATGGGGGAGAGGAACCAATATAAAGGTGATAAGAATTGTTGGCAAGGTGTTCATGTCGAAGGATATCATAGCTGGAAAACTGGGTTCATAAATATGGAATGGATAGGCAATAAATTGATAGAGAAATTTATTTCAATACATGGGATTATATAGTGGTTTATATAAATGAAGACCAATAAAAAATATTTATTATAAAGAATATTTTAATCAAATGGGTTATAAAAAATTAATGAATACTACCTCGATTAGGGATCAATCATTATTGAGAAATGTGCAACAAATGATGAGTAATACCCACTATGATCACAATGCATTTATCCACAACATTATTATTAATGTTCATTTTTATATGTAGATCAACCAATAATAATGCTCTCATCCACCTAATGGATCTAACTAGGGTTATGAAGTTATAACACGTAAAATATTTAGAAGTGGGGTTTTATTTATGTTTTAATTATGACTTTTAACCAATAAAAAAAATTTATTTCATTCAATTAAATGATCCCACCAATGGCTCCATCATCCGAACATCATGCAATAACCATTTTTAGGTAATTCCTACGGTAATCGCTGCATTTTTAACTCAAAAGTGGAGTTTGATATCCTTTACATGTATTATCCTATTATTTATTTGGGTCAATGTTAATAAATTATTTAATTTAAATAAAATATTTTATCAAAAACACCTTCCAATGGAATCCCCAGTTGAATGACTTGTACTGAGAAAACACATTATACTTCTAGGGTAATATCTGCATTCTATATTTAAATGTGGACTCATATATTGGATATGAGGCTCCACTCTAGATATATATAATTTTTTTAGAATATTGTGTGCACAAAATAAAAATATATTTAATATTTTATAATAAAAAAATTCCAACATGCATCAGAATAGCACATTAACTCATAATCGAGAGCTGAAAATATTTCAAGAAATATTCTAATTGATTCCATAAAAAAACTAGAGTATCTACATTATTATCCGATTCAATTATTTTCATCCCTTAAAAGCACATATAAAAATAATGGTGGGGATATAGAGCTCACATTTTTCATTTCCATACATCTTACAAACATTGGGATGTACAACCAAATGAGTAGTGTGAAAGTCTCGAATCACCTCCTCTTGAAATGTGACCAAAATCACATCCTCATAGTCAATGTAATGACCCATTCCATGCCGAGGATCGACCCACATCTACCCTATGCCTATAAAAATACATTCTTAACATAAATTTTCATTAAATTGAATTTTATTAGTACATAAAACATTACAGAAACACACACCCAATGACTGTATTTGTTTAGTGCCATTGGAATCATACAACCCCTTATTCAAATTATATGAAAAATCATTATCATATCCCATAATGTTTATCCCCTTTAGTACCCTACACAACACAATAATTATAACCCAATGAAAAGGAAACTATAAAGGGTTGAGCTCAAAACAAATTATGGGTATAAATAGAAAATTAGTATGCGTATCATAGGAATATGGGTTTGATAACATATTCATGAAAATAAAATATCATACCCAGGATGTATAAAACATTTAATACATTTATAAAGTTCATAAGATATGAATCATAAGGGAATCAAAGAAAATAAACCATGATATCATATCATTAAAATAGTCAAAAAAAAATTGGAATACACATTAAATTGTAACTTTGGAATATTTATATATTGTAAAAAAAATTCTCATTTAATTAAGAACATAAAATCAGGACCCTGAAAAATCATATGAACATAGAAAAATGGTCCAGTAATAAAACTATGGTCATTGTAACTCGGTACAAAAATAAAATTATAAACATTACATTATGATAATTCCTAACATATATGCGTCATGAGTTATCCATATTTACCAAATTCATTCGATGAGATATAAGTTCCACCCACTAATTATTAAATCATACATACATGTGCAATTAGATCATTAAAAATTATATCGTTACCCATAAAAACGACATGTAATGATAAATATGTAATCATATAATAACTATTGGAAAATATATAAGTTTTATAATAATACATAAACAAAATAACACCTTAATCAGGATGGGTTTCAAAAGTACATAATCCCATAAAAGAGATACATTTTTCACAAACAACATGACATCAAAACATAAATCATGAATGGAAACATGATTTATTTACTATAAATGAATGTCACACACTACGAAATTTCATCCAAGATTGGAAATATTATTACATATTTCTAAATAATATTTTTTAGGAAAATATCATTTTTTATTGAAACTGTATCTTACAATTTCGTGAAATTTTAAAAGAAAATAGTTTCACTGATAATTAAATTTTTAGCATGTAAAAAAATATTTAATGAATTAAGGATACATGATGGAATAAAATTAAATTCATTCTATTTTTTTAAGGAAACATTCAACTCACACCATTGAGTAATTTTCATAAATTTCTTCATTTAGACAACGAATAAAAAGGATTCATTTAGAACCATACAGTGGAAAGTGAAAATTGGTAAAAATTAATTTAACCATAAATAAGATAATACTAAAGCATTTATTTGATTTTTAAAAAAAAACATGGACATGGATGGTAAATAAAACCAAAATGACACTTTAAACAAACAATACAATATATTTTAGTGGTTGTTTAATATATAATTATAACTTGAAATTAGTAGAAACAGAAGCCCAATTAATGAAAGAAACTTATGTGGATGTGGAAATAGAATAATCATCTAGATTAGACTCGTAAATGTAATTCATTGGTAGTATATACACCAAATATAATAAACATGTTGTTTATAGGGAATTTTTATAACATAAATAAAGGTTATTCCTAAATCCCTTGCCTTAGTCATGGGATCCTTCGTATATGTATGAACATCATCTTTTTTTACTAGATCCATCTAAATCTCAATTAAAGGCATTGTAGAATGTCTTTTACGGAGACTATGACCTCTAGAATCAAAACACAAACATAGAGAAGGGAAATTGGTAAGGTAAATCAGATATTCATATTTGTATGTTAGGTCAATCTATGAAGGAATATGTTCCAATTTATAATTGATGTGAGTGACACATTTTGTAAATCCCAAAAAAAAATTAATTTATAATAAAATAAAAACCCTTCCACAAACAACAAAATAGTCATTTTTTCAAATATTAAGTGAGGTAAGGATGTAATATCAACATTTAATAAATTTTAGACATGTTTTGTTTATAGTTTAAACATAATCCTTCTAATTAACACATATTTATTCTATTTAATTTTGAAAAAATATAAAAAAATAATATTAAAAGTTGTAAATGTTAACTTATCTGATGACAATTACATAATAAATGAATCATATTGAGAATATTCAATCATATAATAATTATTCAATATTTTTAAAAATGTTTATGATTTATAAATATTTTCATAACAAAATATTTTGATAAAAAATATATATTTTCAATTTTAAGACAATTAAATTTATTGATTTTTTAAAATATTAAGATATTATTTTATAATTTAATTGTTTTATTATCCGTATGGGATAATTTTCATAAACTAAATATAATTCATATATTAATTATCCAAAATTATATTTATTTTAATATTTTTAATAACATTAATTTCATATTTCCAATAATAAAATAATTACTACATCAATTTTGTGTAATTATTTAATATATATATTTGTTTAATAAAACCTAAAAATTTATAATATGAGAAATATATATCATTTATATTTCATAAATATAATTATATATGAATATATTTAATGAAAACTCGTACCTTAAAATTATATATGTATTAAAACAAGAATGGGAAAAATATAACATCACATAAAATATTATAATATTCATAATCATTTTCTTTTACTTCTAAATGGTTAATAACTAAACTCATGGATGATTATGGACTAGATATAATGTACTTGTATTTTTTTGTCATGATATTTTTTCATTTAAGGGTTTTTATAATTTTAATATAAATTATTTTTTGGATTTTTCAAACATTATATAATTTCCTCATCATTAAGGTACAACCCATTAAGATCCTTATATATTTACAAAAAGTTATAAATAATTTTCCTTGATAACAAAAAAAAATTATATTTAAAATTATTAATTATAGTCAGACATAACATCTATATTACCTTATATTAAAATGATATAGTTACTAAAATTTGATTAAGACATATTTAAAATGTCTTAAAAAAATATTAAATATTCTAGTCTCATCGATGTTAGAAAAAAATTCAATTTTTACCTAAAGATGATTTTTGAAAATAAAAACTCATATATTTATTTTATGGTAAGTGCTAGGAAAATTTCATATAATTATTTTTACCCTCAATTACATGATTTAGCCTTTTATCGTGTTTAGATAAAAATTTACTAATTATACTATTCACACAGAAAAAATATAAAAGAAATATATTTAAATAATATTCACCCACTAATTAAAAATATTGATTCCAATTTTAAAAATCAAATAATAGAATTTTTATAATTAGAATAATATAAAATCTTTTTGTCAGAATGAGAAAATGGGTTTTAAAATTTAAAACATCGCAAAACATAGAATTGTTTTGAAATCAAAATTCAAAGTAAAATTATACCCATTGAATTAAATTATATTAAATGAAAAAATATAATATATTTATATTTTAGAAAACATTAAATAATATAAAATAACCATGTAAATTGTTTCGATGAAAATATTTATTCAATTAAAGTGTAGTATATTTTTATAATTCATTAAAAATGTAACTTATCAGAAAAAACAATTTATCCAAATTAAATTTCCAATTCCTACTTATAAATAATAAGTATTTTTTTTTAAAGAAAATATAAAAATATGACAAAAATATGATTTAAAATATTTGTTTTATCAAAAGGCGGAAAAATATCATTTTTTTGAAAAATAAATTTTCTTCCAGAAATATTAAATTTATTATTATATTAAGTTTAGAAAACATATAAGATAAATTTTTTATCATTATATTCAATATATTACAGAAATATTTTATTAATAAAAAAATTAAGAGCCGTTTTATTTATTTATAAACTCACAAAATTTTATTTAAATTGATTTTCAGAAAAAACCTATCATTTTAAATAAAATGGGTTTTATTATCATTTATAAATTTTTACTCACCAATGAATTATATATATATGTATGTGTGTAAATTATTTTTTCATAATTTAGATAATATTTTTCAAACCAACCCTTATAATGTCTATGTTATTAGGTAATATAATAATATTTAGTTGTTTCCATAAACTCGGACTTGCATGAAAATAAATGTATCCCAACAACATGAAATTACATGTAACATAAGCCAAGCACAGTTTTGGGCATACAGAAATATGTGTCAGTGTTATGTATTGCACATGTTTTTATTAGTGTATAATAAAACCCATTATAACAATGAAATTAAAAAACCCAATCTCATAAAAATCTCATCATGATACATTCAACCCCCTTAAAATGAATTTCACCCTCAAAATAAATATGGTTTATAAAATGGTTAATACATAAAAGATTCATTCATAGAAAGAAATATTGTAAAAACCATGATTAATATTTTCTTTTAAAAGGGACTACATAGAGAATAACAGTTACCCAAAGTAAATCATAACTATATCTCTATGTGGGACGACAAATGTGAACATTCCACTATCATGGAAAAACATAAATAATCATAGAGATTGATAAAAGATCAATGATCTAATGAATGTGTGTGATCCCTAGAATGTTAATAATAAAAACCCATAATATTAAGAAGCATTAAATTAGTCATCGATATCATAAAAAATTATAATAATAACACAACCTTTTATGTCATGATCCATTCCCCAAATGTTGAATATTTTTTATTAGAATGTATACTTACACGATTTCGGTATAATCAAACTATTGGTTAGGCCCTGAATAATTTCTACTTAATATCTTATTCAATGAAATAAAGACGACATTTTTTCTGGATTAGTTAGTAGGTCATGTGATCAATAAATTGAATGAAAGATCATTCCATGTATCTTTATCCAATCATACAGGTTAGCATATGTTATCAAAGATACATAAGTAGACCTATTGTTAGATAATACATTCTTCTAACATATATAATCTAAATATTAACTTAAAACATCCATGAATTTATAACCTTAAAATCCTTTTGAATATTAAAAGACAAGAACCTTGTAAATAGGTTCTGTAAATCAAGCTGACATTAAACCCCAATATATCATAATGTATCACTTGTTGGTCATAGTCCAAACATCAGAACAACATCATAATAGATTCTCTTAATTTATAGTAATGGCCTAAATTACCATATAACTTTATTGAAAACATGCATGTTTCCTTATTCCAAATATTATTGGATATACTCCTTAATTCCCAAAATGTTGTATACTTTATACATGATATCATAACCATCTAGAAAACAAATCCATAATTAGTTCCCATGAAAATATTATCATTAAAATTAGGTAACAATTTCCAACATTTCTTTATCCAAATATAATTTCTAAAACTTAATGGATGTATTAAGGGTTATATTTCACTTAATCATGTGTTCTAAAAATATAACACCTTACCGTTAAATAATTGTTGTAGGAATTTATATCTTTTCATATTATCTACTGTTATCTTTAAAAAAAAGTATACTAAACACTCAAATAAATTTCATGATTCATATAATATAATCTTTGAATTCCTAAATATATACACTTTAATCATATAACATTATTATTAATCCATTACTCGTGATCCATTATCTTCTTATTTATGAAATTTGGAATAATTACATCTTGTTCTTCAATATTATTATACCCATGCATCTTAGTATTAATTTTAACAATAATGAAATTACCTCACATACCATCCAAATATTTCATGTAATATTTACAATTAGTAGTATAACCAATACTCATACCACCATTTGGATTGGATTGAGGAGATTTCCATTTAGGAAATCAATTTTAATGATTATCATAAATTCCAAATCTAAAACATTCACTGAGAACCATGTTCTATCTAGTTGTGACAACTGACTATTACCAGATGTAAATGTGTGAGAAACTATTATAATAGATTAAAATGAAATAATGATGGGAAATTTCCTAAAATATTTCAATCTGTGATACCATATTCATAGTAAATGGTAATTAATAATTTTAAATAAATTAAAGGAATGTTTCCTATACATAGACATATAATTACGTACATCCTAAGATATATTCATAAAAATATCATCTAGGATATCACTAAAATTTTCGCATCACAGTTTACAATGGTAAACTAAATATTCACCATTTTACAAACTATAATGACCAAAGAATGATGTATATAATTGGTAAATAAAATATTATGAAAAATTAATACATTAAACAAACACATCTCCAATTACTGTTTTATATTACATCCTTTGGAATCTCAGAGCACATTCTTCTAATTTGGTGAAATATCATCACCATCTCCTATAAAGAACTTACCCTTTATTACACCCACAATAAAATGATTTTTTATAACCAAGGTAAATAAAAACAAATTGGGTGATGAGATAAGATTCTCAATAATTTTATAAAAAGTAAATATGAATTAATATCATAAGATTAAGGGTATGAGAACATTATTGTGAAAAAAATATCATACCTTACATATTAAGAAATAATTGAATAATATTTGGATGTTTGTTTGACATGAATCATATAATAATCAAAGAACATAATCAATGTCATCATACCATTAATATAAGACATGATTTTGAGGAATACACATAAACTTTTAACTTTTTGAATATTTATATATAGTAACATGTTCATTTATTATGTTAAATATGTGACATCAAGGACATACATAAACATATGGACATAGAATCCATGTCCACTCATAAAATTATGGACATGAAAACTCGTTACATTCATATCAGTGTGATCATGAAATGAATTTCATGCATAACATATATACCTCATGAGTTATCCAACATTACCTTGTGCATTCGAGGGAGATATAGGTCCCACCAATCACACAATGAAATCATACATACAGGTCTTATATGATCTTAAAAATCATATCATTACCAATGAAAACAAATTGGAATCCTAAGCATGTAATCTTATCATAACTTGTGTAATAGATATATATTCCCTAATAGTTCATAAAAATAAAAACACATGAAAAGTAAATGGTTTCAAATACATATTAATGGTAAAAGAGAAACAATGTTTTGAATTATATGAAATCAATTTCATTGAAAATAATTTTTTTAGATTATAAGGTATGGTTACAATCCTTAAGGTGTTGTGTTAGAAGAAAATAATGTTCATTATATATATAATAAAAGTAAACATTATTCACATACCTTAATTGAATAACCATAATAAATATTTTTTAGGAAAGAAATAATTTCTTTTGAACCATGTAGTGAAAAGTTAAAAATTGGTAAAAAAATGTATTTCAACTAAAATACGTGAATAATAAAACATTTATTTGAATTTATTTTTTGAACCATAACACATATGATAAATATTCCCCAGACATATATTTAATTGAAACAATCACAAATATTTTAGAGCTTATAAAATAAATATTTATCACTTGTAATTAGTAGAATCATATTCTGGATGAAATAATGAAAATTATAAGGATAAAAGAATATCACAATCATATAGATAATAATCCAAAAATTAATTCAAGGGAATTATATAAACCATGTATAGTAAACATGTATTGTACAAAAGATTTTGTCTCATAGAAATAAAGGTGAGACATATATACCTTACCATAGCTTTGGGTTCCATCGTTTGTATCTGAACTTCATCTTCGCTGATGAGCTTTCTCAACATCTCATATTAAGGGCAATAGAGTTGTTCTTTTGAGAGGTTTAATACATCAAGATTGTTAATAAGAATGTTGTTAAAGGAAATGGGAACGACATAACCAGTCGTGATGGATTAATTGGATGTGAAGTTGTGGGGAAGGATGTTATATTGTATTATTGAGGCGGGGGAACATTTAGAAACCAAAAAAATTAATTTATAATAATCTAAAGACACATTGAAAAAAAAAAAAATTATTTTATTATATGATATGAAATAAGGTCATAATATCATCATCAATTAAATGTTGAACAAGTTTTTATATCAATTTACTCCTTCTCCATTTAGTTTTCACTGAGTTATTCTATTTAGTTGTTTACTATTGTTTTAAATATTTAAGTATTATAATGGTTTCATATTTAATTATTTATTTTATAATATAAAATAAATAAATACTTTAAAAAAATTTACCCAAATTATAGTTATTTTATATTTTTAAAAAGATTATATTATCTCCATATAATTTAATAATAAATTATTTTGATAAACTATCATTAGTGTCAATTTTGAAAATATTCAATTTATTTAATTTTAAATATATGAAGATTATATTTTTTTCCTCAAATGTTTTTTCTTATATCACCATGGGGTCAAGGCCTTTGAAAAAATTAAATGGATTTGTTAATAATAGCAAATTATATTTATTTTTAAAACATTAATAACATTATATTAATATTTCCATTATTAAAATAATTACAACATCAGATTGAGTGATTATTTTATATACATATTTGATGATAAAAAAACTAAAATCAAATACTATGTAGAATATTAATTCTATAAAATTTATAAGAATACTTGTAGTCGAATAAATCATTTAGATAATACTACATTAAAAATGTTGTATTTATTAAAACTTAAACATGAAAACATTAATATAACTTTAGAAAAATATTATAAGTGCCATTATATTTTCTATATGAATCCAAATGGTTAATAACTCAACACGTAGAGGATTATTGTCAATATACACATCAAAAATAATATTTGGTGATTTCTTTGTATTTTAATCATTATTATTATATTAATAATAATTATTTTAATTACTTTTCATCAATTAAATATTTTATTAATAATCCATGTATAAGCCTATAATACAAATATTTATTTCTTAAAAATTGAAAATAAGTTAAAATCATAATGAAAATTTTCTTAACATTATAATTGTTATATATATAGTGAAACATATATTCTCTAAAAAATTATATTAAAAATGATATTGTTATTGAAATATGAGTAATTCATATTTAAATTTTTATTAAATAAAATATATAAAATGTACCAATCATATATAAGTGGCTTAAAATAGATAAAATTTTAACCCAATGCGGATTTATTCTATTAAAAAACATCCAATGATATTATTACAACAATTAGGGTAATTTTATAAAATTATTTTTTAACTAAGTTACACAATTTAACCTTTTATCGTAAATAAATAAATATATTATTAATGTTTCTATTCATAAATCCAGAAAAAATAATGTTATTTACATAATTTGGACCCACTGATTATATATATGGATTCCAATTTTGAATCATTAAAACACTAAAGGTTTAGTAATAAATTTAAAATTAATCGACTTTTTCGAATGAGAAAACCTATTTTAAAAGTTGAAATATCACAAAATATTAATATTTTTTTACATAAAAATTCAAGGTAATGTTATGTCCATTGAGTTAAATTATATTAAGTGAAAAATATTAAATAAATTTTTATATAAATACCATTAATCTATTTATCAGAGTATAATTAATTATTTCGATGAAAAATGGTTTTCCTAACAATATTTAGTATATAGTTACTATTTATCAAAAAATGAAACATATAATAAAAATATAAAATAAATCATCCAGTGTACATATCTATATCTGGATTCTATATAATACATTTACCTATTAAAATATAATATTATAATTTATTAAAAACCTGATTTGAAATGGGTTCCCCACCAATAGGTGACAAAAATGTATATTTAAAAAACACTTCTTTTATATGAGAAATATAATTTTTTCATACAACATGTCTATAAAAACTGTAATTTTTTTAAAAAAATTATAATGATTATATATATATATATATGATTAATAAAATCCACCACGACTGATATTATTATTTTATAAAGTCACATATATTCATTTAAATAGTTTCTTCAGAGAAAAATTTCCAGTTATTTAATAATAGAATTATTATCATTTATAATTAATTTCCAAAAAAAGAATTAATTATATATACAACGGTAGAGGATATTTTCATAATAATGTTAATATTTTTCATAACCTACATTATTGTGTCTAGGTTAGTTGGATACAAAACAATATGTAGTTGTTCATATAATCTTGGTCTAGTGTTAAATGAAATCTATAAAAATAACTTGAATATGTGTGTAATACAATCCATAATAAGTTCCGTGTATACCAAAAGATTAACCAATGTTTTAGGTAAATATGGAATATATTTGTTTATCATATATTACAATATATCAACGATTTTTTTTTAAAATTGAATCTCTTAAAAATAATCAGGTGCTACAAAGCATACATCCATGTGACAGGGGTGGTTGTGGATCGAGCCCCATATTGGGATATGTTATGAAACATTACTGTCAAAAAAATTTATTTACAAGGGATGTTGTTCGGATGTATCTGTATTATAGAATTTGGTTGGGTGTAGGGGAGCAATGAAAAATATTCTTGAGTGTGGCTCTTATTAGAGGGACTCAAGTGACGGTGCGACCACTGATGTGTCCATTCCCTTATACCATAAGTACATTAATTTTTTTATCAACATGCTGAGACATTTATTGTAGGGTTTAATGGAACATGAATAAGATAATATAGATTATTTTATTATATTTCTTTCTTCTGCTCCCCATTATTGGTGTATATATATATATTTATATTTATATGCTCATCAAACTATGGTACTCTTTAATAACATTCATTATGCCTCTATGAGGACAAATAACTAGGTTAGATGCATTGTTGAGTGATGAAGACCTTATGAAAATCAATACCCCAATTTGGGTCTATCCTATTATCCCCTTTCTCTATGGGGGTGGGTAGTATCACCTCCCGCTATAAACCAAAAAATCCTTTTAGCGAAGCATGGTGAGGACCATCACTGGATTCAAGCGCTCCATGTGTTCCATCAACATATAAAATTGAGGTTACAATAAAAGACATATCCCAAGGTATTAAAGGCTTATATATTGTCATTGGTATGTATCTTAACAATTGTTTAGATCCCAAATAACCTTATGGTTGTAAAATAATCAAAATTTTAAAACGGAGTAATTGGGCAATGGTGGAATCTTGGAACAAAAATACATGATATGTCGAAACAAGAATGGTATAACATCGAGGAGATGTTTTATGAGAGGTGCTACCCAATATAACATCACATACAGAAAATCCAAGAGATTGTAGAGTTTCAATCGGGAGGTATGACAGTCAATGAGTACATAAGGTTGTTAATATAACATAAACTGTACTCCCTTGGCTTGATCTGGGATAGATACTTCTATGAATAGATACTTGGGCATAGATTCAGTAGATATAATTGATCTTTAATTATTCACATGATCATTCCAACCTATTTCAGGGTTCATTAGTAGGTACTATTAGAAGATTACATTCTGTCATACTGATTCTATTGAAATGGAAGTGGTAGTGGGTGTCATAGATTTGAGGTGTCAGGGGCAGCTATCAGATTATATGTTCTAGGATCTAAGAATATGATACATTACTATGATTTGACTCAGGAATGTATCCATATGAAGATGATGGAGATGATGTTTTTCACACGTGAGGGAGGTCACATCGTGTGTGACTACCTTACCTGATGTGATAATTAGCACGGGTAGATAGTTGATTAACCATCAAAAAATAATTATATTACTGATCAAGGATCTTCCTGGAATGGACTGGGTTGCCATGGAGAGGAAGGGATATAAGATTAGTATATGGATTTATATTGGGGATTTCAATATGATATCCTTCCACAATGTCCGATAATACCATTTATGTATTAAGAAGCTAGAAACTAAGTCCGAAAATAGGTACATTCATTCGATGTCTATGATCCCACAACACATTTAATTACAAGAGGCATGTTATGATATTAAACTAATTTATGTAGTCGTAATTTTCATAATTTTTGTGATTAAATCTTTTAATTATTCTTCTAGTATGAGGTTTTAATAGGGGTAAAATGTGGTATTATCAAAATATTGTGTTGTTGTTTTTCGATGTAGCTTCGAATACACAAGGAAGAGGGGTACTTCCACCAAAGAAATGTGTTTTCTGAGACTCATGAAAAACATCTATGCGGAGTCATTTCTACCCATATAATTTATTATCTATGTATTATGATTATCACCCTATCACATTGGAATTTAGGGGAAAGTTTGGTAATGAATTTTATGATTATTTCAAGGAATTGATGGTGGAGTTTTTCTTCTAGATCCTTTTTGTTTGGGATAAAACAGATTGGTGTTAATGATATTTTGAAATAGGTGTACTCTCCATCTAGGATATTCCATGAAACATTATTTATGGACAATGATTTTTACTTATATCTTATCACGTTTAGATGATTTTACTCACCTACCTTGTTTGTTTTTATACATTTATTCTCGGTGTCAACCTTGATGAAGCAGCAAGAAGATATTTCATATGGGGTGAGTTAGTTTACACACCATGCACATAACTATGGGACTCACTACATAGAGATTCTTGTTGAAGTCTTTCCCTTGAGGATATATATGCACTACATATTAGGGGACATCATCTATAAGGTCATGTGTGACAAAATATCCTTATGATCCTTACCGGATGTATTTTTTGAATAAGGGAATAATTTCATCTATTTTTATGGATAAATAGTGATTCTGATCACTAATGAGTGGAGGGGATGAGGGATTTTCATACTTACTCATTTGTTGTACATCTTAATGTATGAATGATATATTTAAAATATATGTGTGGGGTCAGTTTGCCCATATTTTATCAAAGATGTTAATTCTGGGGAAGAAAAAAATTGAACATAGGAATAATTTAAAATCCCTTATTATTCCATGTAATACTTTGGAATTTTTTTAGTAATATTTTTCGATCCATAAATAGTGATGACATTCACTATTGAGACCCGAGGACCCAGAAAATAATTTAATAAAAATAGGAAATATATTTTTATTAAACACACAAAATATTCATAATTTTTTTAAATATATCATGCACACAGTATCAGATATAAAAATTTAGACCACTATTTAATTTGGAATGTGGGATTTACCCAAGGAACATGTCCTAATGTGGTATCCAAAATTTATCTTAATATCACTATCTCAATTCATAGGTCAAACTGTAATTGGCGAATCATAAATCAGATATATTATGAGTGGGTTAAGTTTTAATTTTGGTTTTACAACCAAAAGTAATAATATTATTATTTTATTATTATATTTTTTACCTTTTTTCAAAGTACATGATCAAATGTTCATCTTCCCTTGTTTTATTCAAATGTATTATACTAATCATGGGATAGGGGTAATTGTTCTAACATTTGACTATTTATATCATCCTCTTGAGTACTGAAAATTTCCATTATTTTAATGTTTTAAATTTATGAAATAATAAACCAAGAGTATACGATGTGGGTGGTCTTCACGCTACAACCCTCTTATGCATCCCAATCCATTTAATCATTTGGGAAAAAAAATTAGTAATGTCCTTTATAAATATAAAACCATTTTTATGTTAATATAATTTAAACCATCCCATAAAAACAATGACTCATTATTAGATAAGAATAATTTAATATAATGTACAAGAAATTTTATTCAACAATAATTATTATTTTATATAATAAAAACAACCAATCATCTTTTAATTTTATTAAATCAATAATATTATTAATAATACTAATAATAATATTTAGGCTTCCCACATTGACCACATCAAAACACCTCATCGAATATTAGTTCCTAGAGATAGTAACGTTATTGTAATGGACTTGCTGGAAAATAAGGATCACCAGTTAGACCCAAAACAATCATTTATCGGAAACCTTCAACAACTGTGATAATCCAATCCATGCACCAAATACAATCCTTCTCGTTTATCAATCCATCCCACATCCATATATATGCATGTTTTTTGTGTGTCCACAGTGAATTTGTGTCTTGAAAATTATCTAAACCTACCATGTAAAAGTAAAATTGTTGCCATGTGGTCTAAAGATGACGAAAAAAATATCTATAGGGGAAAATCACTAATAAAAATAGTGGTAAGAATTAATTGAATGCTATTATTGGCCAATGATTTCATTGTATAGAAAAAAGGGTGATAAAAGACACAAATATTTTCTTTGATTTATTCATTAAAAATAAAATACAACGACCATACATTTGTAGTCATTTAATATTCCATTTCAAACTATATATTTAAAATATAATATTGATAACAAAATTTTATAATAATATTCAAAAAATGAATATAAATAACATTAAATTATATCAGTGAAATTTAACTAAACCCTACTAATTATGAATGTTAAAACTCCATTATAATATTTTTTTAGAACAGAATTTGACCAATATGTTTTATCATTTCAGATGTTATATAATAACATCAATATAATATTAATACATGGAATTTCATGTTCTATATAACTAAATATCAAAATTATTTTGAATAATATATTGAAATATCAAAATAATAATAACTAAATTAAGATACGTTTGATTTTAATAGTATAAATATATATATAATCATTTTTTCTTATTTTAAAATAATACGTATTTTTTAGTAATCAGAGAACCCTCCATTCCATTGGAAACTGGGATTCAAACTACGAATAGAATTTTATAGATATGTTAAAATAATAAATAACATTAAAATCATAGAAACAATATTTTAAAAATCATGATATTCATTTTTCTATCGAAAAAAATAATCAGATATAATATTTACCTCAAATCATGGATAGATGGACTGGAATTGATAAACGGTGTTAAAAAGAATCAAAAGAATACATATCATGCCTTAAATAAATGAATCCTAAAAATTCATTTCATTTTAAGATCCTATGGATCAGTAGAAATGGGGTGTTGTGACTAGTAAGGTAAATATAACATATAAAATAAGAAATTGTAGAAGAGGGTGTCTAACCTTGGTGATAATACAATGGAACATGAAGAACTTGAGAGGAAAACATTTTAGGAGATGGATATTAGGAGAGGGTAGGTGTCTAGTGTCTAGGGTTGGAAAAAATGGTATCCCACTTGTTATTGGTATGAAATAAAGGGGATGAGAGATGAGTGAAATGAAATAATGTGAAATTGAAATTGAAATAAATATAAAAATTTAAAAAAACATATAAAAATTGGTTGATAAATCATCCATCACAAGAAGTTTACTAACAACATCCTCTAAACTATGAGGTAACCATAAAATGTTAACTATGAAGAAAAAAATAGAAAAAATAGTTTCCTCTATATACCGACAAATTTTAAAATCCACTCACAGACAAATCCCAAATAAATTTCAATGTATCACAGTCAAACACATGATTTCCAGAGAGTATTATAAAATAATTGGGTAAACAAAGTGACTAAAAATACTGTAGATTTTTTATAAATAAATTTTAAAACTCAACACAAAATAAAAAATCTAAATTGATATAAATTCTTTTAAAATAATTTATTTTTAAATTAGATAGTGGATCATTATAGTTGGTTGGTGTGAAAGATATAGAATCTCAATGTTGAGACATTTCCTATATCTATATTTTAAAATATTCTCAATTAATTAATTATACAAGTATTTTTGGGACATACCTTTCATATAATCATTTTCATTATAATATATAGTTCTAAATATAAAAAGGGTAATTATAATATAACCACTATTTAGAATATATTAGTTTTCAAAACAAGGAATTATTTGTATTCTCTAATGAAGATATAATTATTCTTACGATAGATTCATTTCAAAAATTAAAAAATTAGATAACCCTATAGATACATATTTTTTTAATAGCATTTTATTGTTATTTTATCCTAAAAGGTTTAATAATAATCATAATTATATATTTCATAATTAACATCCATTAAAATATATCATTATGATATTTAAATATATTAAAAATTAGAAATAAAATATCCCTCAAGAGTGTTTATCCACATGTGTAGTTGTAATTACAATCATTAATTAGATGATGAAGATTGAATTAATACACAAAAAACATTCATGGTGAATTCCCCATGGAATATATATACCAAATCCACATCAACATTCCAGTATATGAAGAGTAATCTAATTTCATAGAAAATTTTATACTTAAAACAACACTAAGATTTAATGATGTTATATAATATTTACAACAATACTTATGGGTTTTTTCTAAAATCATCTCCTTAAAATATCTAAAACTAATTTAGTCAATCCAGACAAATATAAGTTTTTTTCTTCATCTCATATGATTATTATTCAGGATTTATTTCCTTGGTATCTTTCTAAAAACACATTTTGGAAATAAAAAAATATATGCATAATTTTATTTTAAGTTATTTCAATAACATAAACATTACAACACAAAATTTTTGGCCAACCCCCATATTAATATGTTTTACCACCTATGAGAATCTTCTCAATATGTGACATTTTATATATTGAAATGAAAAAATTCATAATAATAACATTATAATTCCTTCCTATTTAAGACTCTTTATATGTTATTCTCATCTTTATCAATCGAGGGATAACTGAATAAGAAATTGGTGACCACCACCACCCATGAAGTAGAAAATAAACAACATTTTATGATCTGTTTGATGACATGAATTTTAAAATAATGTTCAGTAAATTATAATGTTATTAAAATTAATATAAGACAACAATAGTTAATCCCATGTCATTTTATAAGAATAATAATCAAAAAATAATGGAGCATATTCTTTGTAAAATATTGGGAGAAAAAAAAGAGTTAAGGGGAATAATACCATGAATATTGTAATATGTATTATCTTTGAAATAAAAATTAATAAGGAATTATTTAATTAACATAATAATAGAAAATATTAAGAAGCATAATAATTGCATCACATTTATGCAACTACTTATGAAATGAGCTACATGATATGGGTAAAAATGAATTACATGTGAAAAATACTTTGATATTAATGTTTAAAAATTAACCAATTTTATTAGATAATGTACACACCAAATATATGTGACCAAATCCTTCTACATAATATTCATCCTGAAACATGTACAATGAAATCCTATATCACATTCAAGAAACAAAACAACAAACCAATATTCAAAAAACAAATTTACATAAAAGAATGTAAAATATTATACCCACCTCACATTAATAGTATAATTCTAAAAATATGATACATACATCATATTATATAAGAAAATCTATGAGAAATTCAACCTAAAAAACATTTAAATGATTAACATGTAACAATTTCTGCATTTATCATGTTCACAAAAAAATACATTCACTATTTTTAAATGAATCAATGACTGATATTTTTGAAGGACACATATGACCTCATCCATCATAATAAAAATCATATATAGAAATTTGATCCATTATAACATGGTAATATGGATACATCAGTCTATACTTAATTATGTAATTTCAATTTCATATATTGTTCAAAAATCATTACTAATATATTTCATAAGCCATATAAAAAATAATATAGATGATGTATTCAATACATATATTTTGTTACATATTAATCATATAGAAGTTTGACTAAGATAAAAAAATATATCATCTCATAGATTACAAATTTTTTTTGATGAAATAATCTTAAATTTTAATAAAATAAATACATCTCAAAATAATTATTTCTTTTAAATTGAATAATTTTTTCATAATGAATAATTATATGAAAAAATAATGAAATTTAAATTAAAAAATGAAAAGACTCCAATTCTTTAAAATGTAATTTTAAAAATACATTGATGCACTAATGAAATAATTATTTTTCAAACATTACATCAAAATTGATTATAAAATTATAAATTACATTTAATGTTAATATATAAAACTGTGAGAATGATTATAAAAAAAACATCCTTAAAAACTAATCAAGAGTTATTGTCATTTGAATGACAACTTTAAATCAGGGAATAAATGATTCTTAATGAATAATTATTATATAATGAGATAAACTATAAACTATTTTTAATAATTTTTTCAAATGCTGTAAAAAATATGATTTAATGGGAAACCCAAAAAACATATTTTTTAATAAATGAATTTATAATTTTGAAACACGTTGAAATTTAATATTTTGATTCATTAATGGATACATTATATTTATTTAAAATTTTTTATTTTAAATTTAAAATTTATAATGACACATTGGATTTAAAATGAAAGAACATGATTAAATATTAATAATTTTCTTAAAATACAACTTCATAAAAAGGGATATTCTAATATTAGTTTGAAAACAAGAAAAGGTAAATATAAATATCAAATGTGAATGAAATTTAATCTGTTTCAAAAGATAAATTTTAAATTTTGTGGGGATAAAAAATATGAATGAGTGGGATAATGTTTTTAAATTATTTTAAAATAAAGAAAAAATATTTACAATATCATGGTAATGAAATAAATTTAAATTATGGGATTTAATTTCAAATTTTTAATTTATCTCTACAGTGAAGTGGAAATTTCATTTAAAATACAAAAAGGGAGAATATTGGTGACTGAGAAAACTGATATTCCACAAGTAACATTAAATTTCAATTATAAATTTTTTAGTTAACAAAATAGTTTAAAATTTTATAAAATATTGAAATAATGTTATCATATTAAGTTATTTATAGAAATAATGTCAAATAACATGAAAAAATAGAAATTAAAAAATAATACATTCATTTTTCCTAACATTCCTCACTTCAAATAGTAATTATAAAGGATAGTAATCATTACATAATGAACAAAAATTGATTTTAAGATGTAAACTTGATATTTAACTGCAATATTTAATATTGAAAACCCATTTTTGGAAGAACATTAGAAGGATTGGTAAATTCATTATAATTAATGATATATTTGGATAAAATAAATCTGTATAAAATATATACAACAAAAATGAATTATATGGTGAATATGAATCATATGTCAATGATGAGGAATTGATATTTAAAAAAAATTGATTTTGTTTTATCATGCTATAATGAATGTGATAAAACCATATGTATGAATGAAATCGGTATCATAATCTATTATTTTAGAATCACATTCAAAACTATATTTTTATATAATCCAACTATATATATTTATAATAAATGTACTGTGTATTTATATTTTATATTCATCATCAAATGTTATTATCTATTATTGTTTTTTAGTACATGTTTTTATATATTTGTATTCTTTTTTATTTATATATTAAATGTTGATAGTTTATATATTTATAATTTAATTTCATAATTATTTAGGTCATTATTTGGCACACAAATGATAGTGATGATATGATTTTGGAAATTTCTTATGGAAAAAAAGATGGGAAAATAAAAACAGAATTATTTTTCTAATAAAATTTAATAAACAATAATGATTAAAAGTATTATTAAATTTCTGTTAATATTAATAATTAAGATTCTATATTTTTGCATGATTGAAATATATAACATTGTTGATGTTTGTATTAGATGTATCGATAAAAAGAACTCTAGTTTATTGTTCAGTGTGGGTAATAAATAGCTTATTTCAGTTTATGATAATAAATAAAGTATAATGACTATATTATTTATAACATTTATGATTTTCAATTAGTGTAGAATTGTGTTAGAAAAATAAGAATATAATATAGTGAAAATTTCATCACTTTCATTGGGGTAGATGTTAATGTGTAATCTCAGGTGACACATTTTTTTGAATGTTTGAGAAGAAGAGAAGGAATTGTATTAATTTATGAATAAAAAATGTGTAAAAATTTCAAATAATTCATTTAAATATAATAATATAATCTTTATTAAAATAATGTGAGAAAAGTTTTTCGTAATGATAAAGAAGGTAGTATTTTGAACCTTTTCCAGGCGAATTTTTTATTTTTCTATTTAAAAATATTAATCTATAGTTATTTATTATTAAAACATCACAAATTTTTTTTAGAATTTCAATAACTCTAATATAATTATTATATAATAGTAAAAATTGATCACATGTTTCTATAAGAAGAAATAAAAATATTACAATGGAAAATAGGTAATTAGATAATTTTTCCATACACCATGAAAAACTCCCATCAAAAAATTATTAAGGATCGAAGAGGTGTAATATTGAGAATACTAGGACTTCAAGGATAATTATAATAGTGTTTTGGTGCTCATTTTGTTAGATATTGGTAAATCCAAAAAGAAAAAATGGGCAGAGATATGCAGGACTGCGATGGAAACATGTATTAATGATAAGATTTTATTTTTTAGTTATATGAAATTTAAAGTAAAAAATCAATTGTTAAAACAGATCAAATATAAAATAATAATAGTTCTGGGAAGATTAAGGGTGATAAATCATCATCCAACCAGTTTCAAAAAATATTTATAATCTTTTTTCCCTTTTAAGCATTGATTTTTGGCATGTACTATTTTTTTGTTATCACTATGGTGACTAATTTTTTTCAATTTTATTTTATTTTATGGGTGAAAAATAAATTTCAAAAAAAATAATAACTATTAAATAAATAATAAAAAAATATGCTTTTTTTGTTAAAAATTTATCTTTTTAAAAAAATATAACTTTTATGTTATCTGTGTAACTAGTAAAACCCCATTTTTAAAAAATAGTGTGTATTAATGTGTATTAAAAATGATTATGAAAAAATTAAAATTGATATTAATTTCAATTAAATTAATACAATTATTGTTTAAAAAATATTTTTTATTCCAAATCACCCAAAAATTATTTTCACCATTTCATATCATTATTTTATAAATTTATAAATGACAATATTAACGTTTAATTAAAAATATATTTTCTTTTATTTGATTTCTTATTGGTGGAATATTTTTAAACTGAATAATTATATTAATTTAATGTTCATTATAATAAATTACGTTATAATTTGGTTTTAATTAATTTTTTATCATGATAATGTCAAAAATTCTACATTGTAAAAAAACTATATTTATCACTAATTACCTCAAAAAACTATTTAAAAAAACCAAAAAACTTACCATAATGAAATTTTGATATTTTAAATCCAAAAATGATGTCGATTTCATAAAATTAAATTTATAAACAAAAAAATATCTATTTCATTTCTAATAAAATATATATATGTCATCATATATTAAATATTGAATTTTTAAATCATTAATTTCTAAAAATCTAAATTTTTTTAAATTATAATTGTGTCAAATATTTATATTAATAGAGGATTTAAAAAGAATAAATTTTATTAATAATATTCATTTAATTTTCCTTGACTTATTTTATATTGGAGTTTATTTCGGAACATGATATCAATCATTATATTATGTTGAAGGAAAATATATACCATAATTTCATGGGGTTATTAAAATTCTCTTACAATGAATTAATAGTTTTACTCTAAAAAAATTATCATATGGATATTTAAAAAAAGATTGTGGTGAACTACATCAATGAATTAAAAAATTATTTTATATATTTACATATAAAAACTCCAATATTATATCATTTCTAAATAATGATACATTATTTACAAGAAATTTATGCCAAAAATATTTCATTCATATTCATGGTTCAACATGTAATATACGATAATATAAAAAAATGCATCCAAGATTTTTTTTAATAAATATATAATGTCATTTTTTATTAAATACATTAATATAAGAGCATAATTTATAGTTCAAAAAGTTGTAATTATGTGATCACAGATCCATATGTTTTGTAAAATTGATTCTTCAATATTTAAACCCATATAGACATTAGATATTGAAAACAAGATCAACATTACTATATTAAGATGTATTATACCCATTTATATTGATAAAACATATTAATAATGTGTTTTACTAGATAATAATTATTGATCATGATGCTACTAGAATCTTGGTATTATTTTTAATATCACATTTATACATCCCACTTCATAATAATGAGGGTTGGAAAGAACTCTAGATAAACACATTAGAGTACAATAAAACTTCTTAAACACTCTTTAATGTTGTTATTAATTCAATCTAAAATAATGGATGACACCATATAAATACTCAATGACATTTTCCTACCATTATCCCTCACCTAAAATTAAAATAAATCATATTAATCTAGGAGAATCCTATTATAACATTAGTGGATACTTCAATACTTTCTAAAGTAACTGAAACATATTAACTATATAAATTATCAATATGTATTTTAGAAATTCTATATTAAACCATGGGTATCAATACATATATCACTATGTAATTTTAACACCATTAGATTTTGGAATATTTTTCTCTAAATTAATATTATGTTTAATCGCATGCCTCATATGAAACATCAATTTTAAAAAAATTATAACATATTAGGTTAGTATTATTTATTCAATTATAAGATTAAAAAATTATATAGTAATAAAATTGATCAGCTGAAATTGCGTACATTTGGATAATAACTACCAATTGTTAATTAAAATTAAAGATTATTTTTCTTTTCTAGTGAATTATTTTTAATGTATTTTATAAATTATTATAATTATTTAAATTAACACAGTTAAAATCATATTATATATGAACTAATATTTTAAATTTATTTAAATATTAAATTAATTTAATTATTATAGAAACAATTAAAATTTAATTTTTGAATAAAAATATATTTTCCATTTTATTTTAATTTTATATTAAAAAATTATACATTTGATTTAGTACATTATGAAATGTTCATAATAATTATGGATTATAATTTGAGAATTGTATTATGATTATATTTTTATAATTTTCATAAAATATAGAATTTCGGAGAATAATTAGAAAATATTTATTTTTCAAATATTATCAATTTTATTACATAATAATTTTAATTTAAAAATATTATTTATTTTAAAAAAAAATAACAGAATATATATATATATATATAAGTTATTATAAAAATATTCAAAATCATTTTGATGGATTTATATAACATTTTTTCAATTAAATTTAATTTTATTTAATATTTTATCTTATTGTAAATAATTTTTGTTCACCTTTTTTTAAACTATGTATCCATGATGTGGAAATATATTTTGATCTTTAAAAAAAATAAATATAACTCTTATTATAAGAGTGATATAAAAACTAAATACATTTAATTTATAAACAATCATATTCTTATTTTAGTCAAAATTTCGTTTTTACATTTATAGTTTTTTTCTCCATGAATTTCTGATAGCATGAATGAAACGCGACGACATGAATGTATAGAAATATAATTTCTTATGACTTAAAAACATAACTGTTATTTTAAATAAATTAAATACATATTTTTTAACTCATGAAATGTTATGTGAAATTGTATAATACAAAATAAATACATTCTGGAATATCTCTTGTTATATGAAAAACCATGTTTTAACATGCAAAGATATATTATTATAATATTATAATGTAATATAATAATATATTACATAACCGCTAAACTAGTTTTTATTAATAATATTAACTGACATATTTAAATATATAGTTTAAAAATATAAAATTATTTAATTATTTATAAATTAATTTTAAATGTTTATAAAAACCAATTTAATATAAACAGAATGTTTTTATTGAAAAAACATTTTCAAGACAACATAATAATTTTACCCTAATTATTTAATTTAATAAATTATAGTGAGAGATATTAATAAACTTTTTATATTATATATTCATTAAAATGTTTTTTAATTTATCCAATAGATTAGAGAGTCATAATATAAGAGAAATCTCAATTTCTTCTATTATAATCTATGTTATTCTAATTACAATATAATTTCATTTTTAGGGAGAACCAATTTTTAATCCATTTTATTGGAAATATATATATATATATAACATGTCCAAATAAATATAAAATTTTAAATATAAAATATAAATTTGTATATGATGATTTTTTTTTATTTTATATGAAATTTCTATTTTCGATGAACGTTGAAAAATACTGAATTTTAATTCAAAACTACTTTTTCATCTTATTTGTATGTTAGATTAAAATAATATTATAATTTTTTTTATTTAATATTATATAAATTATACAAAAATGAATCCAATTTTTTTCATTGGAATCACTTTCTCATTAAAATTTTATATAAATACTTCTCAAACGTGTGATTATTTTTACATTAGAAAACTGATTTGTCGTCCTCTCTACATGATATCATTTTAACTAATTTCTGTAAATTATATTATTGGAATAGGGAAAAATGGATTCCATAATTGGAATCTTAATAATTTTTTATCTTTAATATGGTCAAATTAGTTGTTTAACAAAAATATAATTGAATGTAAATAAATTTAATTACCATGATCAAGGGACGCCTTTGCTCAACAAGGAAAAACCCTTAAAAATGGCCAAATTTTTATAATGACCTTTCCAAAATCCATTGGATGTAAATATTTTCACCGTATAATTCAGAAAATCAAATTTCATCTATTCAGGATCCTACTATCATAAGAAAATTGTGGATGGAATTCCCTTTCAAAAAATTTACAATAATGTCACTCCTCATACAGTATAAATAAGAACTCAACCCTCCCACTAATTCACACATCTTATGAAACATTGGATATTTTTATATCAATCAAAATAGATCCAAAAAATCAATATCTTCATCCTAAAATCCTCCATTTTTATTGGAATTCATCCATGTAATCCCTTTGGTGCAACCCAAATGTAGTTACCCAATGAGGATATAACATCATCTCATAAACTCTTTTTCATTAATTTCATTCTCTAAAACCTCGTATATTACTATTACATGTATATATAATAAATACAGTATCCAAAAAAATATTTTTTTATTATATGGGTTCTACCTAAACTGACACAAAATTCCATCAAATGGGTAAAAAACATTCTGTTTATGTATACAGTAGACTACTTCCACCCAAAACATTGTTATTCGTTCTTTCTATTACTAATAGTAATGGAAAAAATTGTGATTAAATTAATATTAATAATATATATATATATATCATATACATAATTTCTTAAATCTTATATAATTTTTATATATATATAACCAAAAGATTTCCATTTTGTGTAATTATGATATAATCATTCTTTGGTAATATAGACAACTGCCTCGCCAAAAATATGTGATTCAATTATTCCATACAAGGAACATATAACTGAAGGTTTTAATAAGTCTATGAAAAAAATATTTAATATTTATTATAATAAAACTATAATATTCCTAAATACATATATATCATTTACATTACATTCTATTAAATATTGAAAATAAATGAAAGTATTGTTCATACAAATGTAAAAACTATCAACTCCATGAATGGTGCATATTTACAAATATTATTTATTATAATAATATAAATATTATTAATTTATAGTGTATTTAAATTATAGTTATAATTATAGATATTTTGAATCCATAATTGGATCAATAAGTAACATGTTAAAAAAACACGACATATTAGGAAATTAACACCCAAAAAATTGTGAAAATAATGACTGATTGTCAAAAAATGGGAAATATTATTTTATTAGAAGATAAAATATATTATCATATTTATCAATATGTGTCAGAAATAATATATTATAATGTGTATAACGATTTAAAATAAATTTAATGTACTTTTACATGAATGGAAATGAAACGAAAGAGATTTCCATCTCAATTTTTACATCTGTGAGATATTTGTCTTATTAGCCACTTAATTATTTTTTTTGTTATATCTTCTAGCCATTTTGTTATATTATTTCATGAAATATTGTTTATTCATTTTATTTACATTCAATTTTATTTATTTCATCTATGTGAATTTAAATAAATTGTTAGAAGTTGTAAAAACATTTGAAAATCAAATTTATTTTCATTGAGTTATATTACATTGTAACGTTGTTATTATTCTATTTTTATGTTTCAAATAAATTTGTACAATTTATTTCTATATTTAAAATTTTATATGTTTGTTTAAAATTAAATCACATAATATATTTCTTTGTTGACTTTCGCCATAATGTTATGGCCTTTTCAAGAGTTTGCATTACAATATCATTATTTTGGGATTGCTTATACTAGAATCATTATCAATGGGAATTATTGGATAATTGTGAAATATTACCTTCAATTATCTTATTTTATGGTTATTCATAACCTTTTTTGGTAATTATACCATTTTCCAATCCATTGAACTCAAATTATATTAGGAAATTATTTTAAGAAAATTAGACTTCATTTCACAATATAAATTAGATAACATGTTCTCTTCTAAAAACAATGTTTTAATAAAATTATTTTTAAAAATATATTTACATTTTAAAAATAATATATCAATGGGATTTTACAAATTAATTAAATTTTATTTTATTTAATTTTATTTAAAACAATTATTATTAATATGTTTTTAAAAACAAAAGAATATTATCCATAATAGGTTTTTTCAATGTTGAAATTCATCTTCATCAACAACAACAATCATTTAGCCTTAATCCACATGTGATATTATTAAATAACACCATAATTAATCTTCTTATATATTATTTTTGATTAATTTGTACATGTTTATTATTTAAATTCACTCTCTAGGTTCTATTTATATTCACATTGTAATATTTAATTTCTTATAATCACTGAACTTTGAATTTACCCTAATTATCAATATCATTTATCATGGTCATGTTTATTTTCTAAACTATATAATTTCCCAATATGGTGTTCTAATTGATATTTAACTAATTAATTGATGTAATTTTGATAAATCCATAATTTTATTTAATAATTTAATTCAATAAAACTTATTATATAAATTGATTATTTGATATGAGGAATGACTTGGACTTGAAATGAAAGTTGGGGCCCCAAATATATATAGACCCTCAATGAATTGTCATGTTCCCATGATAAAAATGTGTTCCATAAATTAAATGGGTTTTTTATAGTTTTAAATTGTCTTTTTAAATGTCTTGATGTAATACATTTTCACTTTCCTCGGACATGATGTCTAATGTTTATGTTTTACCTATGTTTTGATTCAATATTTAATATCCATAATATTTTTACTATGAATAATACTATGAATACATTTCATTACTAGATAATTTAATATGAGGCCTACGTTTTCAGTTTCATACAATGACATAATGATTTTTACTTATCTAGTAATTTGTATGCATGTGTTTTAGATACTAAAATTCTATATCATTTATCCATTCAACTAATTTATTAAATCCATGTGTGTTTAGATATTAAACTAGTAATTTTTATAATTCTCATTTATTAAATGTTTATTGTTCTATATTTACACTTAATGACAATTTGAGTTCACTATTAATGTGTTTTCATTCCCCATGATTTCATTGAAGTGTCCTCATATAGTTTTATTATGAATATTGTAACATCCCAGAAAAATAAAGAATATGAAATTTTCATATTTATTTATATTTGTGAATAGAATATTAATATTACAATAATGGTAATTATATTATCAATGGTGTACCCAATATGAAACAATGAGTTTCTTTGAAATCTCATGTTGCACACTAATAATATAATAATATTATTTTAAATGGTAGTAAACGCCTGGACACTATAATGGAAGGAATGAATAGAAATAACTAACAAATGATTATATATAGTGGTAAAATATTTTTTCATTTATCCAAATAAATGTTAGGTGCTTAAAATGAAAATGAATCCCATATTAAGCACAAATCTTTTAATATTCATTAAAAGGTCGATTAATCGCCTTATGATGGAGAACCCGTTTTAAATATACTTTTGAAGATCTTATATATTATATTTTACAAAATAAAATCATTCTTTGTAATTTGGACATCAAAATTTACTTTGTGTAAATTGTTGTTATTTTTCCGAAAAAGACCATTTTTAGTGAAAATGTCGTATTTTAATTCAAAAACTCCTTTTAATAAAATTTATTTATATCGATAGAATATCTTTTGAATTTGGTTTAAAAGTTTAGTTAAAATATATTTTTACCATTTAATCCAATGTTGTTCATTGGAATTAATTTAACATTGAAATCAGACATAAACAAGTGGAAATATTTTGATAAATATTGTTTCTTAAAAACACGTTATTTGTTTTGACAGCGGGAATTATTTATAAAAATAATTAATGAAACTTTTATGTTATGAATTTGGTAAAATGGATATAATTTTTGAATTTGGAATATCAAATATAGCTTATGGTGAATTTTAGGTATTTTTCTAAAAAACATCTATTTTTGTTGAATAGTGAAACCACTAAGTGGTAGCTAAAAAAATGATTTTTTCGTTTAAATGAAATTTTACCACCTTTGTGGTTTGAATTTAAAAAATCCTACATACATGGATTTCATTAGGATTTAAACTGTGGTTTAATGGGATTAAAATAATTTTTGATGAATAGTAACTTTTACGTTTTATTAATCACGATTAAAGGTATTTAGTGTAATTTAAGGTAAATATAATGATATAATAATATTAAATTACCTTTACACATGTCCTAAACATATTTTATTAGTCATGGCCGACCAAGTTAATCCATGGTTCAACTTGGGGACCCCATGGAGCCACATGGGTTAGAAAATGATATTAATAACTTTTTATTTGAAGTAAAAATAAAAGTGTCACAAACATGTATTATTTTACTAAAACAGTTTTTGCATGGGGTTATACAAGTCATATTTTTTAATATAAAAATTCATTAGAAAGATAAAATTATTTCCTACATCATGATATTTTTTTATAAATGTTAGACATTATATAAGTAAATTTAATTATGACACCGTGAAGATGTGGTGATTACCTCATAAATGAATGATTTAAATAAAATGAAAAGATAAGGTAAAATGTAAGACATAAACTTTTCCAAAACCTATTGGATGGGTGTATTTACAACACATATCACGTTATCCTCTAAATATATAATTTTGGGACCTTTAATATCTGAAAACCATTATATAATAAAGTAACTTTTCAAGATATTTCAAGAGTTCCCCTTCTCCCTCTTATAAAAGGCCCCCACCTCTACCCCCATACCCACACCTCTCATGAATTTTTCTTGACAAAATTCTTCTCATTTTATCACTTCACATCTCTGTCTTCATCCTAGAATCCTTACTTTAGTCATAATTCTCTTCAAGAAACCCTTTTGGTTCAATCCAAAGGGAGTTACCCGATTTAAAGGTAACGTCTTCTCTTATGTTCTTTTGTTTTATTTTGCTTCTCCCACCCACTAAACACTTTTTATTAATTTATTTTGTAAAAAAACTAGTATATTAAATATACTAGGATGTTGTTATTATATGTATTAGAGATAAACTTACACACACCTCCATCTAATGGTTAAAGAACATACTATTTCCGTGGATGGTGAATTACTGCCTCACGAAACGATGATTGTTATGTCTTCTTCTACCACCATTCAAGGTGGCCATTATGATTGAACTATATTTATTTATGATATATATTATATTTATTTCCTCTCTATTCTTCTGTATTTTACATTTAAAACATACCTTTATTCTTTTCATGTTTTCCAAATGTGATAATTTCATTTGAGAAAGTGTGGACTACCGCCCCCTCAAGTGATGTGACTCGTTCATGAAATTAATGGAATGATTTAAAAATGAAATTAATGAAATTATGTGACCTATATAACATATATATTATAATGTAACTATAATACATATATATCTCATTTATTTTTAATTCCATTAAATATGAAATAGAAATGAATGTAGTGTTCATGCGTACGTATGGCTTACCGTCTCCATGAACGATGCATTTCATTTCTTACATATAAATGTTATGTAATATTATAAATTAAAGTATATAATTTATATATAATATATATATGAAATCTAAATCATGAATATAATTCTGGTTATAATGGATATTTTAACGCATGAACAACTTGTAATTATACGAAGTTTATTTTTGAATCAAGTACCAATGATCGACAAAACGACGGTTATTAACATAAATAATTACATAATGTTCATAACATGGTAATAATAGATATAAAAGTAATAATTAACTTTAAAAAGGTTCTTAAGAAAGTATAAATTAAATTTATTTTTTTATTCAGGAATATAATGAAACGAACAAGACAAGCTGGACTTGAGCTAAGGGATCATACCTCTCTCTTTCTTTTTAAGTACACTCTTTCATGTAATTTTATTAAGCTCCTTTTTCTTATGTCAGAGGATGTTATTTTATATTCCAATTAATGTAAATTTTATGTTCATATTATGAGAGATCTTATTTTATCTCTTCAATCCTTTTTTGGATGTTTTATGTGGGGTCGTTAGGCTGCCGATTTTTCGTAAGGGTATCTTCATCTCTCTTTCATTCCCGTGAGATTCATTGTACATTTTCAACTATTTCCTTTTGTGTGGTGTATTTATTTCCCATTATTGTATTATGTGTGTAATATAATTTAATTTATGGGTAATTACATTTTCATTTTATGACACATCCTCTATGCGGTGTACGTTTTAAAAGGTACCCAAATCTGTAAGGGATTCATTCACCCTCCACTTTTTTTAAAAAACTTATTTTTATTATGTCTTTTAATTTACATATTGTTATGTAGGGATATGTTATTATCTCTCCTTATTGATAAACATATTATGTCCATGTGATGAGATACCATTTTCTCTCTCATCAACTCATTTTATGAATTTTAAAGTGACGCCGTTAGGCTGTCGAATTTCTTTAGGGGAACTTCTTAACCCAATTTTAATTCTTTGGGTTAAACCACTGATTCTTGATTATGTCATGCTATGAATATGTGTGTATGATATATAATTGTTTTACAGTGATTATCCACTTATATTTGGTGTATTTATATTTTTCACACATTATTTTGTGATTTCTTTATCCTTGCTCTAATGGCACGATCCTTGATTGGGATTACATCTCAATTTCTTCCCATTGAGACATTTCTTAATGATATGCACTTTTATTCCTTTATAATGTGTATATAAAGCCCCTTTGACATTCCATATCCATATTATGTATATACTAATGTCATTTAAATTTTTTGAAAATGGTCTACTTTCATGTGGCTTAAAATATAAATGTTCAAAATTTAAAAGGACTATTTTATTAAATCATTGTTTTAAATGGTTTTAAGGATTGATTTTTTTAAACATTTATCATACATGTACATGTTTTGAAAAATGGTTTTAAGGATTTATTAATACTGAAATGAATTTTTTAAAACCCTTTGAAAAGTTTCAATGTGGTATGGGACGTCGTCTAAATCTCTTTTTCATTGAGGCATATTTTTTTTATACACAACATTCTTTTATACGGTGTAAAAAACACTTTTACTTTTACTTTTATTCAAAAAGAATATTTTTTTATACGAAGCATTTTACTAAATGACAAAAGGGAATGTTCTTGTTGTACCTATGGGGCAACAATGACTTCTCTGCTTCCATGACCATTATTTGAGTTTCGGCTTCCTCTATAAGCCATAAATTTTGTTAAATTAAAAATAAATACCTTGTTTTAATTTTCTTTCCATTTGGTATTTAAAATGGTTGCGATAAGTTTTTGATTATATAAATGTGTTGTATTGATATATTGTGATTTAAATGTGGAAAGTTTATGTTTCATTTATGCATGTTTTATGTGATACGATTATGTTAAGGTTCTTGTTAATTGTGTCTGAAGGTGGGTGGTTTAGTGATAAACTAAGGGAGGGTGAGCCCTCCAATGCATTGGGTAACATGAAGGAGTTAAACGCTATAGTTTCTCCGAAGAGATTTAGGGAGTTTATTGGATGGGTTTTCCAAATGTAACCATGAGGGTTACTCCCTACGTAAGAATGTAATTAATGCCTCAAGTTACCTTTGCATCTTATGATTTCTATGAGTTATTCATAAATCTTAGTATTTCATGAGGTATGTTAAAGTGATTATGTTTTATGAGTAAAGTGTGTTTTCATTGATTATTATGTATACGTGGACTTCTGTTTCCTTTCTATATTTTTATATCCCTTATAGAGCTTTTTGTGATCATCCCATTTTTTGAAATGTTTTCCAAAGGACATAAAGTGGAATACGGTCAAGGATGGGATTAAGGAAATGTCATGATTTCTAAAACATGGAACTAGACATGGCACTTTTGTTCAAGAGTTTATATTTTTTGTGAACAAACTGGAGACTGAGTAGATATTTCTACCCTGTAATCTTTGAGAGGTAATAGTTAAGTCCTCATTCTCTAAAACTCTAAACCTGAAATGATCCTCAATTTGAATTATTCATTTAATTAAATATTATGTAATTTTTTATGTCCGGGTCCTTAAAGATGGTATCATAGGTTGGTTTAGATAACTTTAGAGGTAATAATATTGTTTCAGCAGAAGTGAAAATTTGTGTATAACCACATAGGTTAATAGTTTTGATGGAGTCATTGTTATTTTTTATAGTTGTAATGATATTGTGATAACTTGGATAAGTATATCTTAGTGTTTATCTTCCTCATTAGTGTATGATTATTTTTTTGATATACTCACACTGAAATTTTTGGTTTTAGTAAATGGATGGATCTAGCATGCACTAAAGTTACAATGGGTTTGAAGGAAACTGTTTTGGTTCTCTGATCAAAAGACTGGATGAAATGGGGGATTCAATTAGGAATCTCATGGTTGTTCTAAACCAACAATCAAGGAGTTAGGATTAACCACTTGAACCTTGGTGAGTCCTCTAATGCATAATGTATGTGAGAACCAACTCGATGTGGATGTTCAGGTAATAATTATAATGGTAACCATTAGGGTTTATATGATCCTTACATTTGAGGTAATTATGGGTTACTATATGATGGAAAATGAAAGGAATGAGAAAAAACTAAGGTTAAATTATGTTATGATTATTTTTGAAGATTTTTTCTCTTTTTGAGGAATTTTATAAAATTATATAGTTTTGTAAAAAAGGCAACACACAGACTATTTGACAGCCCGTCGCGTCGGACGAAGCTGTGGGAATCGAACCCACAACCAATGTGTGACTGGTATTTATCACCTACCACTGGACTACGTGAAGTCCCTGGTTAGTATGACAATTTTTTTAGTTATATGGTCTTATTAATCAGGAATAAGATTATTTTGGGTTATCTATTGAAATTATTATCCTATCATGGAGGATATTTAATTAAGTTATTTACTTTTCAGTAAGAGACATTAAGAGTAACTGATGTTATTTAGAGATAAATGTTATGGTTTATCTTGGAAGACTATGTAATTAAATCCTTCGTAGGTTTGGGTTTTAATCATAGATTTTATTACTTTGAAGAATTTTATGGGTAGCTATTTATTGAATGGTATTTGATGAACTTTTGGTTTTTCTAGAAAAATTTGGAGATTAAGAATTTTATATCTTTTTATAAAGGATTATCCTTTTTGGGTATTATATGACCTTGTACTTACACTTTTTGGTTTTGGTTAAGGTTTAAATACTTGGGAAATATATAGTTCATCTTTTGTGGGTTGGTTGATTCTCTAGAAGTTGATTATAGTTCTCTTAATTTGAACAAGTCATCCTGAAATACTCATCGTTTGGAGAAAATATGAGTTTGTGTTAGAAATATAGTAAAACATGAAAGTCTATATGACAAGTGAGTATGTTTCTATATGATTTAGTTAAGTTCATAAATAAATTCCTCTTTGAAAAGTAACTTAAAACAAAAATGTTTTCTGTTAACTTTTCCTACTGGGGAATCACATACCGTTTAACCCATCATAAGTTTGTGATTTTCTTGGGGTTAAATTTCTCTTCATCATGTTTTCTATCACACTCCATCAGAACATGACCCTTTGTTTTCTCCTCCGTAACCATGTTTTCATGGAATCCTAGTATGGTTTAAATCTGGTGACCTTTGTACTTCCCTTTCTTTATTTTAAAGTGATAGTTTTACTGACTCTTGTTCCGATGTGGGACTTTCAATGAAGTTTTCGAGCCCAATTTTAAAATTGAAAGGACACAATTACCAAAAGGGGGGAAGGATGTAACATCCCAGGTAAATAATGAATATGAAATTTTCATATTTATTAATATTTGTGAATAAAATATTAATATTACTATAAAGGGAGTGTTATGTTCAATGGCATACCCAATACACAACAATGAGTTTCTTTGAAATCTTACATTGCACACTAATAATATAATAATATTATATTAAATTATAGTTAACGCCTAGAAATTGTAATGGAGGGAATGAATAGATCTAGATACCAAATGATTATATATACTTGTCAAATATTTTTTCATTTATCCAAATAAATGTTAGTGGCTTAAAATAAAAATGAATCCAATTTTATTCATAAATCTTCTAATATTCTTTAAAATGTCGATTAACCGACTTTTGATGGAGAACAATTTTTAAATATACTTTAGAAAATTTTATATGTTATATTTGACAAAATAAAATCTTTCTTTAGAATTTGGACATCAAAATTTACATTGTGTAAATTTTTGTTATTTTTCCGATAAAGACCATTTTTAGTGAAAATGATGTATTTTAATTCAAAACCTCCTTTTAATCTAATTTATTTATATGGATATATTATCTACTTAATTGGGTTTAAATTGTATTTAAAATATATTTTTACCATTTAATCCAATTGTGGTCATTGGAATTCATTTCACTTTGAAATCGGATATAAACAAGTGTCAGTCTTTTGAAAAATATTGTTTCTTAAAAATATGTTATTTGTTTTGATAGCTGGAATTAATTATAAAAATAATTAATGAAACAATTATGATTTGAATTTGGTAAAATGAAATTATTTTCTTAATTTGTATTATCAAATATAGCATAAGATGAATTTTTGGTATTTTTCTGAAAAACATCAATTTTTGATGAATAGTGAAACAACTAAGTGGTAGTTTAAAAAACTGATATTTCATATAAATGGAATTTTACCACCTCTGTAATTTTAATTTATAAAATCCTACATACATGGTTGTCATTGGGATGTAAAATTTGGTTCAATGTGATGAAAATAATTTCTTGGTGAATAGTAAATTTTATGTTTTATTAATCGCGATGAAAGTTAACAAGTGTAATTTAAGGTAAATATAATGATATAATAATATAAAATTACCTATAAACTTTTCCTAAACATATTGGATAAGTCATGGCCGACCATTAAAATCCATGGGTCAACTTGGGGACCCCAGGATCCACTTGGGTAAGAAAATGACATTAATAACTTTTTATTTAAGGTAAAAATAAAAGTGTCACAAACATGTATTTTTTTACTAAATAAATTTTTACATGGGGATATAAAAGTCATATTTTTTAATATAAATATTCATTAGAAAGGTAAAATAGTTTAATACATCATGATATTCTTTTTATAATTTTTATACATTATATAAATAAATTTATTTTTGACACAGTGATGATGCAGTGATTACCTCATTAATGAACAACTTAAATTTAATGAAAAGATAAGGAAAAATCAAAGAGTTAAACCTTCCAAAACCTATTGAATGGGTGGATTTAGAACCCTTATAACCTTATACTAGAAATATATAATTGTTTGACCTTTAATATCCGAAAATTGTTTTATAATAATTTAACCTTTCAAGACTTTCCTAGAGTGCCCCTCGTCCCTCTTATAAAAGGACCCCACATCTACCCCCATACCCACACCTCTCAAGCCTTTTTCTTGACCAAACTCTACTCATTTTATCTCTCCACATCCCTCTATTCATCCTAGAATCATTAAATTAGGCATATTGCTCTTCAATAAACCCTTTTGGTTCAAACCAAATGGAGTTACCCAATTTAATGGTAATGTCTCCTCTTATGTTCTTTTGTATTATTTTGCTTCTCCATACCATTAAACTCATTTTATTACTTTATTTTGTAAAAATAACAGTATATTATATATATTAGGATTTTTTTATAGGATGTATTAGAGCTACACTTACACACACCTCTGTATAATGGTTAAATAACATACTGTTTCTGTGGTTGGCGAATTGATGCCTCACGAAACGATGATTGTTATATCTTCTCCTACCACATCTCATGGTGGCCATTATTATGGAACTATAATTATTTATGATATATATTATATTTATTTCCTCTCTATTCTTATTTATTTTACATTTAAATCATACCTTTATGCTTTTCATGTTGTGAAAATGCGATAATTTCATTTGAGGAAGTGGGGACTACCACCCCCTCAAGTGATTGACTCATTCATGCAATACATGGAATGTATAAATTATGAAATTAACGAACTTATATGACATATATAACATATAAATTATACTGGAATTATAATATATATATCTCATTTAGTTTTAATTTCATTAAATACAAAATAGAAAGGAAAGTAGTGTTCATGCGTACTTACGGCTTACCGTCCCCATGAACGATACATTTCAATTCTTACATCTAACTGTTATATAATATTATAAATGCAAGTATATAATGGATATATATGATATGTATTATATCTAAATCATTAATATAATTCTGGATATAATGGATATTTTACCAAATGAACATCTTGTAATTATAAGAAGTTTATTTTTGACTCAAGTACCAATGATTAACAAAACGACCATTATTAACATAAATAATTACATATTGTTCATAACAAGGTAATAAATGATATAAATCGAATAATAAAAATTAAAAAGGATCTTATGAAATTATAAATTAACTATATTCTATTCTTCATTAATATAAGGAAACGAACAAGACAAGTCGCACTTGTGGTAAGGGATCATACCTCTCTCTTTCTTTTTATGTACACTCTTTTATGTCATTTCCATGAAACTAATTTTTCTTATGTTGGGGGATGTCATTTTATATTTCTCATACTATAAATTTTATGTTAATATTATGATAGACCCTATTTTATCTCTTCAATACTTTTTTGTAGTTTTAAGTGGCATTGTTAGGCTGTCGAGTTGTCGTAAGAGATTTTTCTTCTCACTTTTATTCCCGTGAGATTCATTCTACATTCTCGCCTATTTCCTTTTGTGTGGTGTATGTAATGCCCGTTATTGTAATTTTTGTGTAATATATATTAATTTATGGTTAATTGAATCATCATTTTATGACCCTACTTCCATGGGTTTTATATTTCGAAATTTACCCAAATCGGTAAGGAATTCTTTCACCCTCATCTTTTTTTAAAAGACTTCTTTTTTATATGTCTTTTAATTTTCATATTGTTATGTTGGTATATGTTATTCTCTATCCTTATTAAATAAAAATTTATTTCCAAGTGATGAGATACCCTTTTCTCTCCCATAATCTCAATTTATGAATTTTAAAGTGACGTCGTTAGGCTGTCGAATTTCTGTAGGGGAACTTCTTAACCCAATTTCAATTCTTTGGTTTAAACCTACACTTCATGATTATGTCGTTCTATGAATATGTGTGGATTACATATGATTGTTTTACACTGAGTATTCACTTATATTTTCTGTTTTTATATTTTTCACACATAATTATGTCATTTCCTTATCCTTGCTCTAATGGCAAGATCCTTGATTGGGATTACATATCAATTTCTTCCCATTGAGACATTTATTAATGATATGCACTTTTATTATCTTATAAAGTGTATATACAGACCCTTTGACGTTCTATATCCATATTATGTATATACTAAATTCATTTCAATGTTTTTAAAATGGTCTACATTCGTATGGCTTAAAATTTAAATGATCAAAATTGAAAAGGACATTTTTATTAAATCATTGTTTGAAATGGTTTTAATGATTTATTCTTTTAAACATCTATCATATATGTCCATGTTTTAAAAAAATTGTTTTATGGATTTATTAATATGTACATGAATGTTTTAAAACCCTTTCAAACGTTTCAAAGTGGTATGGTACTTCGTCTCAATCTCCTTTCATTGATGCATATTTTTTTTACACCCAACATTCTATTATATGACGTATAAACCCCTTTGAATTTTACTTTTATTCAAAAATCAATATTTTTTATAGGAAGAATTTTAATAAATGACAAAACCGAATTTTTTTTTCGTACTTATGCGGCGACAACGACTTCTCTGCCACCGTGACCATTATTTGAGTTTCGGCTTCCTCTACATGCCATAAATTTTTTTAAATGAAAAATAAATACCATGTTTTAATTTTCCTTTATTTTTGTTTTGAAAATGGTTTCGATAATGTTTTGATTATATCAATTTGTTTTATTGATATATTGTGATTTAAATATGGAAATTTTATATTTCCTTTAGGCATGTTTTATGTGATATAATTATGTTATGGTTCTTGGGTATTGTTTATGAAGATGGGTGGTTCCGTGATAAACTAAGGGTGGGTGAGCCTATGATAGCTCTCCAATTTATTGGGTAATGAAAAGGAGTTAAATGCTCAGGTTTCTCCGAAGTGATTTAGGGAATATAATGTGATAGGTATTCCAAACATAACCATGAGGGTTAATCCCTATGTAAGAATGTAATTAATGACTCAATTTTCCTTAACATCTTATGATTTCAATGAATTATTCATAAATATAATTATTTCATGAGGTATGTTAAATTGCTTATGATTTGTGAGTAAAGTGTCTTTTCATTGATTCTTATGTATATGTGGATTAATGTTTCCTTTCTGTATTTTTATATCCCTTACTAAGAATTTTGTGATCATCCCATGTTTTTGAAATGTTTTTCACAAGACATAAAGTGGAATAAGGTAAAGGATGGGATCAAGGAAATGTCATGATGCCTAAAACATGAAGCTAGACATGACTCATTTGTTCAAGAGAGTATATTTTTTGTGAATAAAATGGAGACTGGGTAGATGTGTCTACCATGTAATCTTTGAGATGTAATAGTTATTTCATAATTCTATAAAACTCTAAACCTGAAAAGATCCTCAATGTGAATTATTCATTTAATTCAAGATTATGTAATGTTTTAAGGCTGGGTCCTTATTGATATGGTATACAAAGTAGAGTTATTTTCCTAGAATTTAAAAAATATTTTTTATTTTGTGTATTCACTTTTATAGAAAGACTCTAGTATGTATCCAGTTTACCAACAATTGCAATTTTTCAATTCATGACCCATGTGATTAACTTGTAGATTTTGTCTATGTAATGGTATCACAACACCATATTAGAATAACAATGTAGCATTTTGGTATGGTGAATATTATGAGTGGATTTATGGGAAATTAATAATGTGTGGCTTCTATAAGTGGAGGCAATTATTTCATTGATGTAATAAGTCATAATACCACTAACAAGATATGTTAGGCCTCACTTGGAATAACCTAATACACGACAATGGGCATAACATGTTTGACACTAATAGAGGATATTCATAAAATAATTGACATCAACTTTGAAAATCATAATGATGGATTTTAATATGTGAGGAAAACTAATAACCCAAGAAAAACCTATGATTTTTTATTTTTAAAATAATGTTCCATGATTTTAATATCCTACAAATAATCATAATATTTCATTAAAATGACAATTATTACTCACAATATGATTTATAGTATACGTCAATGGATGGAACATGAAGGTGTCATGTTAACATTCGAAATGATGAAAAATGGGGGGATAATAAACTACCCATTGAGGGTTTGGTATCACTGAAGGATATCATTTTTTCCTAATTAGTTCTCCCAATATTATATTAAAAACATATACCTCCACAATCACCCAAATCCCACAATTAAGAGAAGGATGTATGTTCTTAAGAGCTCGTGTTGGGGAGATAATAGAGAAAATAAGTTTTGATTTCCACATTGCATGAAATATGGAAGGAGAAACACTATAAAGATTATAAAAAGAATTAAAAAATGCATTATGTTTGGGAAAGAATGAAAATAAATTAATTCATGAGGGAAAAAATTAAATGGTTGATGGAAGGAAGAAAATATATTCTTAATTATACATTTAAGGTTGATATTTTTAACTATCAGAAACCTAGGAATTTATAGAGTTAATTCCATTCTCAAAAGGATAAATTAAATGAAAAGGAATAAATTATGTGGAAATAGGTATATTATGTTATTATGAATTGAGATTGTACTGAAAAACATTGTTAAATGTTTATTTAATGACTAAATTTCATCTATTTCCATCATATTTATGTTTGGAAATTATTTTAATATGGGTTTTGAAAACAAAAAACTATATGTTGGGTGAAAAGCCATTACATTTGATAAGGTTTTGGGACATGAACCCAAGACAAAAGGATGATAAGTGATTACCACAATCCACTAACCTACATATATTTATTGTTAATATTTAATTATTTAAATTTTAAAAATTTAATGAATTAATATTAACAAAAAACAAGTGGAGTAAATAATTTGGTTTTGAGATTAATGTATTAACCATTTTTGTGGTATAGAACAGTTAGAGATAAATAGATAGACATTCATTCTTTTATGATTTTTATAATCAGTTAAAATTTTATTTTAGCACTTCAAGAATCAATGTTATTTTTCGGATCTCCCTTTCGTGAATTAATTAATGAATTGTAAATTGATAAAAGTAAAAATAATTGATTAAGATTTTATTTATATAAATATTTTATCTAGTTATATTTAAATATTTTTATATGATGTTAAAGAATTACTATTTATTTGGAAACTGGTCGACAAATTTTTTTTCAAATACCTTCATTTTTTAACTGATTATCTTTTTGAATCATCAATGATATACGGCATTGAAACTATTATAATTCTGCTGATCATTATTTTTTGTATTTTGAATAATGACCTCAAACACTCCCAATAACCATTTACACTTAACCTACTTGTCCATATTTTCATGATCCACTATTGTTATCCTTTTTATACTGGTAGTCATATTATATCCTATGTGAACTTCATACATCACATTCATTATTTTATAGGGGATGTTTTATGAAAAAATCTCACACTGTTTGAATTATACAATAGAAATGTAAAAAATGACCCAAATGATGATTTAAAAATATGAGGATGCAATATAATTAATTTGGGTTGAATGTAAAACCCTGAAATTTATAAATTATAATATTGTATTTGATAACGTGTATAACCTAAGAAACCAAGTACGTAATGAAATATATTGTCCATAAAAATTATAAAATATCTTATATTTTAAATAAATTATTTCTATATATTTTAATGCAAGTGACAAGGAGTTATCAGGCATCATATGTATCAAATACACCATTCGATAACATGTGATAGATGAAATACCGATATTTTTTTAGAAAAATATATATTATTATATATATTATTATTTAATATAATAGGATATAACCCCACCATAAATATAGATATTATGAATAAAATTGACTAAACTATGAAAATATGAAGTTCACAGAAATATTAAATTAATTGATTTCTCAAAAATTAATATGAACTGAATATAAGAAACAATTTAATATACAGTGATTGTTCAGGTATAAGATTATATTTATTCCCAAAAAAATGTTTTATCCTATTAAGATAAAATAAATAAAACTATTGTGAAATATTTATGAAATAATTATATTTCATATTTAATAAAATATTTCTTATTCTTATTCAATATATTTTATTGTCATAAGATAAGATAAAACATAATATTTTTCATTAAAATAGATATTTTTCAAAAGGCATTTTTTAAAAATATTAAGAGAAAACCTATATAAATTCCAATTTTTGGCCTCTAATGAATTATATATGTCAAAAATGTAACTTTTTAATGTGAAATATATATATTATGTTAGCATATTTATTTGGTTATAATGAAATTTCATATTTTTGGTGAATATTAAAAAATATGTAATTTAATTCACAAATTCTTTTTGGTTTAATTTATTTATAATGTTAAATAATAAATTAATTATTTCAAATGTAAAATTATAAAAATTATAGAAAAATTTCTAAAGTTTGGGTTATTGTAATATATTAATAATTGAAATATTTTATAAATACAATTCAATATTCTGGAAATTTTTTATATGTAAACGTGTTTTGTTTTCCCATCAGAGGGAATAAATTAAAATTCATCTCTTCTACATATGTGATTGTAATCTGGAAAATTGGATTCAATATTTAGAATCATAATAATTTAAAATGATCAATATGGTCAACATGTTTTTTGACCAAAATATTTTTTAAATAAATTATAATAAATTGCCACAATTAAGAGATAAATTATCTTAACAATGAGATAAACATCATTCATATAGGCCAAAATGACCAATAAACATATCCAAAGTCATTGGATATTCATATTTAAACCCTATAATCCTAAGGATCTAATTTTATCCATTATTGGAGCAACATTTCATAAGAGAAATGTTGGTGTAATTGGCTTTCTAAAAATTTACAAGAATTTCATTCATCTTCCACTATAAAAAAGAACTAATTCATACCACACAATTACATCTCTCAAGAAAAAGTATCTCAATCCCGAACTTCAAAAAATGATCATCAACATCCTTAAAAAATATTATAATAATAAATTTTTTATCAAATCCTTACAAGGAATTTTTATTGTGAAATCCAAAAGGAGTTATCTAAAGGAGATTTAACATCATTCACCAAGCTCCTTTTCATCATTTTTCTTATCCACCCCATATTCTCTTCTTATTACATGATAATATAAAAAATTATCCTAAATATAGTAATATATTTTTAATCTGTGTATTCTACCTTCAGTAATGAAAACATCCATTTAATGTGTAATGAACTTTTAGTTTATGGTTATAAAGAATTATCATATCACAAAATGATGTAATTCATTTTTTTTATTACCAACACTCATTTTTTATTGGAATTATTAATAAATACCTATTTATATATGATATATATTATATTTACATTTTATTTAGTTTTAAAAAAATTATATAACACATACCATTACGGATTCCATTTTTTTAATACGATGACATTTTATTTGAAGTTCAGATCAATGGATCTTGAAATAAAAATGATTCATTCCACAAAATTTGTAATACAATAATATATAAAGACCATATATTATATAATTTGTCATGACTCATCCTCGGGGTCCGTGTCGGGACTACCCCAAGATCCCCATCCGTAGGCCAGGGGCTGGTGACTGGCACCAAACATGTAAATCCCTAAACTGGGAAATAATTGGATTTATAAACTGAAAGATGCACAATAGAGTACATAACTAGAAGTAAAAAAACTAAGTATAACTGTATGAAAAAGATAGTGATGAATGTAAAGGGCTGGAAATACAAGACCAACAGGAGAGTACAAGTACAACAGAAATGCGAGTACAATATATGAAACGTAAAATAGCTACTGGATTGTCCTCCGGTGTTCCTACCTAAGGGGTAGGTATTGATGGCCTCCCTAGCACTCCAAGTCCGTCTGTCCACTCCGTGTACCATCACATCGAGTGGTCCACCCCTAGGTACCATCCTATCCTACTTCTCTCTGCCTCGATCAATGTTTTCTGTCGTCTGCAAACAATACAATGCGGTGTGGGCATAGCCTATGCAGGGGTGAGTATAACAATACTTAGTAGGGACCCAGAGAACCTCAAGGTCTCACAATATCCAATAATGATAAAACAAAAAGGATAGAAACAATGGATAGACCTTACTTAGGTATATGACCTTTCATATACCTACGTTATCTAGTAACCCATCTCAATCATGAGGTAAACACCAAAGTCACTAACTCATCTCAAAACATGGAATTTATTCTAGGGTTGGAAACATTAAAACCACTAGTCACACTGTCGGAACATCAGATGATGGTGTATTCCTCCTCTATCGAGTACAGTGGGCATGTCGGGTCACACAGAGGCGCTTCCCACCATCATGGATTGTTGTCGTACTCCTCCGGTCGAGTATCGCGGGTCTACTGCATTACACATAGGCGCTCCCCACTGTGGGTCTACCACGCTCACATAGAGGTGCTCCCCCTCATAGCCTGCTGAGGTACTCCTCCTATCGAGTACCGTGGATCTTCTACGTCACACAGAGGCACTCCCCACTATGGGTCTGTTATGTCACACTGAGGCGCTCCCCACTGGGCTAGTCGAAACACTCCGAGTCGAAAGGCTAGCAGTCGCCAGGTATTAGCCAGCTACTTGGTCTCCGTTCTCCGCTCGCTCGTATCCGAGAGGATCCACTCAATGAGCTACTAGTTGATAATAAAACTATAACTAAGTCCCAAGTAGATGTATCTAAATGTTATTCCTCGTTATAGGTATCTCAACGCAACAGATGAACCATCAATCAGATTCTCGGTCTGTGAGTTATTGGAATTTTCATTCTAGGGTCCCGGTTGTTTTTTAGGATAAATCCAACACGGCCGTATCACAACTGTGTCCAAACCACATGTGGAGTATGCAATAAAACCATCTCACTCCATGCTTTCTATCGCTATAGGTGGTTCGTCAAATGGAAGCCTACTTCCAATGTTATGGAGGTTTGTGCAGGGTCTCATGGTAGGCGCACGGTATATAAAAACCATGCAGCCAAGCCTGTGAAGTCCCAGGGTGGGACAGTAGCTACCGCAAGGTTAGCACACAATTTCCCAAACCGTGTGTCCAAGCCATGTGAGGTCCCCTTGTGGGACAGTGGCTACCACATGGTTGGCGCACGGTTTCCCAAACCCTTCGGCCTAGCCATGCATGATCCCCAGGTGGTACAGTGGCTACCGCACGGTTGGCACACAGTTTCTCAAACCTTGTTTCCAAGCCATGTGGCCACTTAAAAATCTAGGTTTTAAGTCCCGGACCACTCGGTATTTCCCATCATTCCCCCATTCTTCCTCCCAATTGATTCTCTTGTGGGATTTCCGGTTTTTCCGAGGTTAGGGGAGCTCCTTTGCTTGTTTTAGAGGCAAAACAAAGGGGGATCTTGGTGGATCAAATATGGATCTCCATTCATCACCGCAGGAAAATGACGCCTTCTTCCTTCACATAGAACACCTCATTCAAGAAGAGCGGCAGAGGGGTCGGGCCATGTTTTTTTGGCCCACCCCCACCGTGATAGTGCAGTAGAAATTGTCTCAAAAAATGAATATAAGGTAGAAAATTAAAAACATCATTTCACACAACCCTTGTCAACAATATATTCCCAACCCGTAGGGAGAAAATACCTATGGATCAACATTATAATAAGTTCTTCCGCATTATTTTTTCTAGAAGTTAAGAATCTTGGGATTAATAACATACATAAAATCCCTACCTCGTAAGATGATTATCATTGACGAATTCGTGGAAAGGCGGCATCGATTCATTAAAGTCGTAAAAGGAGCAGGATATTTTTCATTGGCGGATGAGTATTCGGAGGGGACAAAGACGATGATGGTGTTTTTTGCGATCGACTCCTTATCTTTTGGCACGATTGAAGATTGAAGATGTTGTTCTCCGTTCATTGATGGAGAGGGGTGTTATTCGTTGGAAGATGTAGTCATTCTAAAATCTTCTCTCCATAATTCTCCCATCAATAAGTATGAAGCTTGCCAACCATGATGAAATAATAGATTTTTCTATTATTTATTTTTTGGAATGAATTCAAAATAATTCAAAACGGTGAAAATTAATTAAATTAAAGAGTTAAATTAATTAATTTGGTGGGTTGTCACATTTAATTAATGGGGAAATGTATAGAGTTTCATCCCACATAAATGGGGGTCAAAGGGTTTTTAAAGCTCGTGTGGCCCCACCAAGGATATCCTCCCAAGGGAGGTTATGTGTGAGTGGTCCCCACCACCATAACCTATCATGGTCGGTTATGGTGTGGTGGTCCCCACCTTATCCTCCACTTGGATATTTTAAACACCACAAAAAAATTATCTCCTTATTTTTATTTAATTTATCTAAAAACCCCAAAAACTGGCTTCCATTATCATTAGAACGCAACTACGGTGAAGGTCACACTAAGAAATCACTGATGTTATGAGTTCAATGGTGCCATCAGATTTCAATTCTGGGCACCTGTCTAAAATTTATAAAATCCCGCTCGTATGTTTACTGAAGATACCCAACCAGAACATCAGAAATTGATTTGATGCACACTGGCCTCAGAATCAAGCACTGGAAATTTTCGCAAACTCTTAAAATTCCCGTGTATTTAAAAGAAATACACGAAAATTTCATGCCTTAAAATTCTCCCCACCTCATAGATTTATGTCCCTGTAAGATACAACTCAAACTAAGTTAACAAATGGGGGTATTGGGCATGCATCTGAGCATCCCACTCCCATGTGCTCTCCTAGAGGTTCTCGTGCTGCCATTGAACGTGCACCAGATGTATCAACCATCCATGAAGGACCTGCCCATGTTGATCCTTGAAATCCACTGGATCCTCTGTGAATGTCACCCCATCATAGATGGGAAACTCTCAATGGTCGATGATCTGGGAAGGATCATGCACGTACCTCCTTCGTTGACACGTGGAAGACCTCATGCACCCGGTGCAACTGAGATGGAAGAGCTAGGCAGTAAGCCACCTCACCTACTCTGGTGAGGACCTGTAATGGACCGATGAGTCTCGGAGACAACTTTACGCCTCAACCAAATCTCCATAGACCTCATCAATGTGAGACACGTAGGAAGACGTGGTTAGTAACCTCAAACTCTAGAGGCCTCTGTCTCCTTTCGGCATATGACCTATGTCTACTATATGCAGTCTTCATCCGCTCTTGGATGAACTACACCTTCTCTGTTGTAGCATGTACCATCTGTGGTCCCACTAGTGTTGACTCCCCTTGGTCTGCCCAGTATAGTGGCGATCTGTAAGGTCGGCCATAAAAGGCCTCAAAAGGGGCCATACCGATAGTATAGTGAGGCTTGCTCTTGTAGGAAAACTCCACAAAAGGAAAGTGATCCTCTTAGATGTGACCATTGTCAAGGACACATTCACGGATCATGTTTTCGAGGGTCTGGATGGTCCGCTCTATCTGACCATCTATATGTGGATGGAAGGTGGTGCTTAAGTGAAGCTGTATCCTGAAAGCCCCCTGCAACCCCATCCATAACCGGAAAGTAAATCATGTTTCACGGTTGGAGATAATATAAGAAGGTCCTCCATATAAATTCACAATTTCTTGTACATAGAGGTGTCCCAATCTCTCTACTGAGACCTTCTCTATGATTAGTAGGAAGTGGAGCGACTTGGTGAGTCGGTCAACGATCACCCATATCGAATCGTGACTCCTAGATGTACGTGGAATAACTGTCATGAAGTTCATGGATATGACATTCCACTTATATTCTGGGACCTCTAAGGGCTGAACCAAATTTTCGGGTACCTGGTGATAGGCCTTCACTTGCTGACAACTGTGGCATCGTCAGTCAAACTCCACTACTTCCTTATCCATACCTATCCAACAGTGTTGTCATCGAAGGACCTGATAAATCTTCGCCACCCCTTGATTTACTACTATATGGTAAGTGTGGAACTCCCTCAACAATTCCTCCTAAAGTGTTACTGGTACCATAGTATGTCCCCTGTAGAGGATGACGTGATCCCCACCATCAAAAAATCCATCAGTTGCCTGGCCTGTGGATATCTATGCATGTAATGTCTCACAGTCAGTGTCTCCACGCTGCGCCTCCCTAACTCGCTGATGAAGTGGAGGAGTGACTATAAGAGAATGTAGATAGGATACTCTATCCCTATCCACAAATGATAACTGTAAGGCATCCAACTGCTATGTCACCTCTCATAGGAACTGTATACCAGATCTCCTACTAAGAGAATCCAGAAAAAATGGTCCCATTCCATGATGTATAGACTATCTCAATGTAATAGTCATGGAGGAACTAATGCCATCACCGCTGTCTCAGGTTCCATTCATTCTAAGAGAAGATATAACTAAGACTCTTGTTATCAGTGTACATGGTAAAACGTTCTCCCATCAGATAGTGTTTCAACATCTTCAAGGCGAAGACCACTACTGTTAACTCTAAGTCATGTGTAGCATAGTTCTACTCATGCTATCTCATATGCCGAGAACCATATGCGATCGTTGATTGCTCCTGCATCAGTACACACCCATGTCTGGTCCCTGAGGCATCATAGTAGACTACATACCATATTCCCTCCTATGGAAGCCTCATGATAGGGGGAACTAGTCAGCCTCTAACTTAGCTCCAGAAATTTCTGATGGCATCTCTCCAACCACACAAAGCGTTGACCCTTCATTATCAAGGCTGATAGTGGTGCTACAACTCTGGAGAAGTCTGGAACAAACCTCTGGTAGTACCCATCCAAGTCCAAGAATCTTCATACCTCTATCACACTCCTGGGTGGCTCCAAAGAGAGTATCTCCTCAATCTTCATTGGATCTACTGCAACTCCAGCCTTCAATATGACATGCCCCATGATGTGAACCTCATGAATCCAAAACTGGAACTTTGAGAGCTTACCATAAATCTAGTGCTCCCAGAGTGTGTCCCATACCACCTGAAAATGGTAGGCATGCTTCTCCTCAGTGGTAGTGTAGATCAGAATGCCGTCGATGATGACCATGACAGAGTGATCAAGGTATGGCTGAAAGATCATGTTCACAAGACACATGAAAACTTATGGAGCATTGGTTATGCCAAAAAGCATAACCAAGAACTGATAGTCATCGTACCGACACCTGATGGTTGTCTTCTGCACATCCTCATCTCGAACTCTGAGCTGGTGATAGCCTGATATGAGGTCTATCTTTGAGAACCATCGTGCTCTCTTCAGCTGGTTAAAGAGTTCGTCAATCATCGGGAGTGGTTACATGTTCTTCGCTGTCACCTCGTTCAGGAGAAGGTACTCAACCCAAATCCAGAAGTTCCCATATTCCTTCGTGGAAAACAGAATTGTGGTTGCCCATTGAGAAACAATGGACCGGATGAATCCTTTACACTGCAAGTCCTCCAGGTGCACCTGCAACTCACGAAGATTAGAGGGAGTCTTCCGATATACTGCATTAGATAACGGTGCCATATCGTGGTACATATCAATGTAGAAATAATTCTCTCTACAAAGATGTATTCTTGGAACATCGCCCGGGAAAAAATCCGCGTATTGGTCCACCACTACAGGATAAGTTGGACTCTCCACGTCAACTGCTTCAAGGGTAAGGTAAGACAACTGGTGAGTGATCGGCTGTACCCTCCTTCGAGTATGTCCTTCATGTGATGAAATGGTTCCCTTCATTTCGGTGAAGGTAAACCTTGTCCCATTCATGCGGACACACCGCACATTGTGCCTAATACAGTCAATCAGAGCATGGACTGTAGATAACTAGTCCATCACCAAGGTGACGTCGTATCACCTCAATGCCGCTAAAAAGTGATCTTATCCAAAGCTCCCGCCTCCTAGAGTAAGCTCAAACTACTGACACCAGTGTGTAATCGTCAAGTCTTATCCCATAGGAGTCTCTAGCCGTAAGGATCGAGCCAACGACTCTGTCAGAATCTCCAAGCTCCGAACGAGGACTGTGGCTATGAATGAATGACCGACATTTCTGTCTATAATAATAACATATAAGGTATAGTAAAAATAGATCGAACCTCGAATCATCTCTAGAGAACCACGGTTATATGCCTCATTTTCTGGAATCTGAGCTATCCCCTGTCCACCCATTCCCCGCGGTCAGGGTGGACCTCCTGGTGGTGGTGGTGGAAACACCTCGAATCGTCGTCCACCACTAGCTACTCGACCAGCTCCTCTTCCACTTCCACCTACACCCTTCGGACCACCTTGATCGATCCTATGCATCTGCCTGGCAGGTCCCTCAACTATCTGCTGATCATCTGAATGGTGGATCAGACAGTCATGAGCCGTGTTACCCTGCCCACCGCATGAGTAAAACGTCATGCTTCTAGCAGGTAAGTCACTACACCGGGTGCCCCGAACGACTGATCCTCAGTCATGCGGTCACCCACCAGTGGGTATGGTCTTCTTGGACCTCAGCATCATTTGTCTACTTCTAGCTACAGAATACTCCACAGCAAGTCGACTAGTGGTGGGTCTCACTGCTGGTGACTGCTAAGTAAGTAAACTCTTTACTATGAGGGCTCTCTCTAACACCCCCTCCTGCGTCAGGATACTGATAGAGATCAATGTGGCCTTGATCTCTCACTAGAGCCCCTGCATGAAGGTCTGGTCCCTGAAAAATGGGTCCTGCACCATATTCGTGGAGTAGCGAGAGAGGTCGGTGAATCTCACTGGGTATTGTGCTACTATCATGCTTCCCTACTGTAGATGAAGTAGCTCTTGTATCTGCACTACTAAAAATGTGGCTGGTACAAACTCCGCCTGGAATAGGCTTTGAAGCCTATCCAAAAAAGTTTCACCTCGACATGAACCAGAAGCATCAGGCTCCACCATCTGCATAATGCTGCATGAAGGAGACTGGATGCAAGGATCACCATGTAGTCTTCTGGTGTCCCTTCTAGCCTGAAGACTCTCACCACAGCCTCCAACCAATCCTCATCCGCCTATGGGTCCGTCTCTCCACAGAACATGGGTGGCCTCTGTCCTTGGAACTCATGAAATGCACTCATGCGGCATTCATCGTCTGTTTCTGGGTATGGTGGCATCGGTGTCCCATCGAGAAGTTGTATTACTGGTGGTTCCGCTGGTAAAGAGCCTTACATCGAGGCCTCGTTTCTCCGTGGGTTGTTAGTGTAGACGCCTATTGAGGCACTGTGGGGAGGCATCTTGAATGAAACAGACGAGACACGGTCAAAAGATTCATACCTGCTGAGCTGACCTAATGAAAAACCTTTTAAAACACACATTCAATCAGTTTTTTCATGCACGAAGTTGGAAATACGTAGTTAGGGTCCTCATGTATTGATATTTCGGCCGCCCACAACAACACTGGACTCCTTGAATTGAAAACCACACTTAGTACCCTTAACAATATTGCATCACAAAAAATATATATCAGAGTTCTATGTTATGAGGTAGAACCGACTCCTCTAATAACAATTTTTCAGGACCCGTCCTCAGGGCCCGTGTAGTGACTACCCCAAGCCCGCCTTCTATAGGCCAGGGGCTGGCGACTTGCACCAAAGGTGTTAATCCCTAAACTGGGAATGCATTGCCTTTACAAATTTATACACACACAATAGAGTGCGCAACTGGAAGTAAAACACTATGTATAACTGTCTACAAAATCGAATGTTGAAAGTAACGGGTCCATAAATAAAAGCCCAACAGTAGAGTATAGGTACAGCAAAAATGAGAGTAAAACAGATGAAAAGTTAAATAGTTACCGGATCTTCCTCTGGTGTTCCTACATGAATGGTAGGTACTTATTTCCTACAAAGCACTCCACGTCTCCCCGTCTGCTCAGTTTACCGTCACGGCGAGTGGTCCACCTCTAGGGGTGAGTATAATGATACTCAGTAGGGACACTGATACCCTCAAGGTCTCACAAAATCCAACAAGGATAAACAATAAAGGAACGAAAAAACGGAAAACCCTCATTTAGGTAAATTCCCATACATATACCTAAGTTATCTAGTAACCCATCTCTATCATGAGGTAAACAAAAAAATCACTGACTCAGCTCAAAACATGAATTTTATTCTAGGGTTAGTAACATGTAACACTCCTAGTAACATTTTCGAAACGTTATCTGATGGTGGACTCCTCCTCTATCGAGTATAGTGTGGCTGCCGCATCACACAGATGCGCTTCCCACCTTCATGGACTGTTGTGTTACTCCTCCTATCAAGTACCATGGGTTTGCTATGTCACACAAAGGCACTCCCCACTATGGTTCTGTTGTGCTCACACAGAGGTGCTCCCCCTCGTAGCCTGCTAAGGTACTCCTCTTGTCGAGTACCATGGGTCTGTTGTGTCACACAGAGGTGCTCCCCATTGTGGGTCTATTGCATCACACAGAGACACTTCTCACTGGGCTAGTCGAAACAATCCAAATCGAATGGTCAGTAGATGTCAGGTATCAGCCAGCTACTAGGTCTTCGTACTCCACTCGCTCATCTTCAGGAGGATCTTCTCTACGAGCTACTGGTAGATACTCCATCTTTCACGAATTCCCATGTATAAGTATATCAAAGGTACGCCTCAGCATAGGGTTCTCAACTCAACAAACGACACATCAATCAGACGCTCGGTCTGTGAGTTATTGGCATTTCCTTTCCAGGGGGCCGTATGGTTTTTATGTTCAAAACAACCCGACCGTATGCCCACTCTATCCAAACCTCAAGTGAAGTATGCCAAAAAAAACCATCTCACTCCATGATTTCCATCTCTACAGGGGCATCATCAAATGGATGACTAGTGCCAAAGTTATAGAGGTTTGTGCAGCGGCAGATGGTTTGCGCATGGTCTGGACAAACCGTACAACCATGCCTGGTGAACTCCCTAAATGGGATAGTATCTACCGCATGGTTGGAGCACGGTTTCCCAAACCATGTGTCCAAGCCGTGCGAGATCCCCAGGTGGGATGGTGGCTACTGCACGGTTGGCTCATGGTTTCCCAAACCGTGCGACCAAGCTGTGCGAGGTCCCTAGGTGGGACAGTGGCTACCGCACGCTTGGCTCACATTTTTCCAAGCCATGAGACCATGTATTGCGACCACATAAAAATTAGGGTTTTAAGTCCCAGTCAACTCGGTATTTCTTATCATTCCCCCATTCTTCCCCCACTCGATGCTCACATGGTATTTCCAGTTTTTCAGAGGTTGGGGGAGCTCCCCTTCTCATTTTTGAGGAAAAACAGATGGGGATATTAGTGGATCATAGATGTACCCCCATTTATCACCATAGAAAAAGGCCACCTTCTTCCTTCGTGTAGAACATGTCATTCAAGAAGAGCAGCAGAGGTGTTGGGCCATGTTTTTTTCCCACACCCACCGCGATAGTGAATTTGCAATTGGATCAATATATAAAGATAAGGAATATAATTAAAAACATAATTTTCCATGACCCTGGTCAACAATATATTCCTAACTCACAAGTAAAAACATCCACCGATCAACATGATAATATGTCTGTCTACCTTCTTTGTTTTAGAAGCTACAAATCAAGGGATTAATATCATACTTAATTAAAATCCCTACCTCTTTAGATGATGATCGTTGATAATGTTGCGGAAGGGCGACCTCCATTCTTCAAAGTTATAAAAGGAGGAGGATATTCATCATTTCCAGAAGATTGTTCGGAGGTTTCAAATTCGATGAAAGTGTTCTTTGTGATCGACTCCTTATCTTTTGGCATGGTTGAAGATCGATGATGGTGTTCTTTGTCCTTCGATGGAGAGGGGTGCTAATCATTGGAAGATGTAGTTGTTCCCAAATCATTTCCTCTCCTTAATTCTCCCACGAAAAAGTATGAAGCTTTCCAACCAAGATAAAATAATATATTTTTCTATTATTTAATTATTGGCATGAATTCAAAAGAATTCAAAAGGGTGCCAATAAATTTAATGAAATTGTTCAATTAATTAATTATGTGGGTTGGCACATTTAATTGATGGGGAAAGGTGGTTAGTTTTATCACACATAAATGGTGGATAATGGGGGTTTAAAACCTGTGTGGTCCCCACAAAGGATATCCTCCCAAGGGTGGTTATGTGCGTGTGGGCCCCACCACTATAACCTCTCATGGGTGGTTATGGTGTGGTCGCCCCCACCTCTAACCTTATCTTGGAGGTTTTAACCACAACAAAATAAAAATAAGTTATCACCTTATTTTTATTTAATTTATCTAAAACCCATAAAAATAACTTCCATTCATGTTAGAATGCAACTCGGGGGAAGGTCGCACTAAGAAATCACCGACACTTTGAGTTCAACGGTGCCCTCAGATTTCAATTCTATGCACCGGTTCAAATGTTATAAAATCTAGCTTCTATGTTTATTGAATGTACCCAAACAAAATTTCCGAAATTGATTATGGGCACACTGGGCCTCGGAGTCAAGCACCGTAAATGTTTTCAAACTCATAAAATTCCCATGAATTTAAAAAAAATCCACACAATTTCTGGGTATTTACATAATTTATAGACACACTCCTTTGGAATAAATTTTTATAAAGATTAAAAACCATATAAATTTATTTAAAATATTGTGACCGAATATGAAATGCAATGTAAGGGATTTTCATCTCACTTTTTTACATATGTGACATAAATATCATATTCAAAACATCTTAATTTTATATGGGGGAATTAATAAAAATCTTGATATATAATATAACTATTTATTTCATCTTCAGGGTATTTATATTTTCAATTTTAATTATTTCTTACAGTGGGATTTGAATTAATTCTCACCATGTGTAATTGAATTTCAGGACCCAATTTATTTTCTTTGAGATATATTACTTCATTTGTGGTGTAAATATTCAGTGATTATATTTGTAATAAATTTCTATAATATATTTTTGGTTTTACCATTATTCTATGTGTGTTTACATTTGAAAAACATTATCACTTTTTCAAGACATGTCACCTCAAAACTAAGGTCTTGTCGATGGGTTACTTCAAAATATGATCTTGTTTAGGACTATATATACCTAAATTTACATCCGAGGATATTACTGAATTAGTTTTCTATAAAACCTTAAATTAAATTATTATATGGTCATTAATGACATTTATCAAGTAATAGTCCATTTTCCCACTTTTTGGTACTTATGGTGATATAGAAAATATTTTTTAAGAAGTCATGCTTTAATTAATCTCTATAGTTAGATAACATGTATTATTTTAAAAAACATGTTTTATTAGAATGTTTAAAAAAATTAACATTGTAATTATTATTTACCAAATGAATTTTTACCCATAGTGATATTATTTATATTTATAAAATTTATTTTCAATGAAAGCTATCTTAAAAAGTATTTCCAATACAAATGATTTTTTCATGAAGATTGTTTTTAAATTTATTCTTTTATTTCATCAATGACATCATCCTTGTATCTATACTTTACATGGGATATGTTTTATCAAAACCATCCACATTCTTCTTCTATATTATTTTTTATTGATTTGAAAATGTATACTATTGAAATTACCTTCTATTATGGACTTTTTATTCCCATTTAAATATTCAATTTCATAGGCTCTTTAAAAAATTAATTCATATTAATTATTCATTTCATTTAGAATGGGTATTTTTATTCCATAAACTGTATATCATTTTTAAATATGAATTTTCCATTTACAGGTAACTTATTATCATTGTAAATAATGAGAAATCTGAATTTTATAAACATATACTTTTTATAAGATGCATTTTTTTGTTTATTTGTTTTATCAAGAATTCTTTGAACTCGCAATGATTGATGGGTCCTTGAAATCTTGTAGATACCTGATGCATTGATAGGTTATCATTAGATAAAATAGATTCACAAATTTAATAGTTTCCGACCTGTATTTTGAAACCATCTTGATTAAGGTATTGACAGTATATGATTCCATACTCTTCATACTAGACGACCAATAATTTTTTATTACCTAAATTTGGATTTAGTATTTATTATCCATTATATTTTAACAATGAAAAATATTTGGTTTGTAATTAATTATTTGTTTATTGATAATGTGTCATGTGTTTTTAGTTTACTACCATGCCATATTGATTTATCAATAGCTAGTCATCTGAATGACATGTGTTATTAGTTATTTCCATTCCATATTGTTTGTCAATTCTATTTATAGATTGTATTATATGTGGGTATATTTATTTAAATTTCTATATTTATTATTCTCTTTGATTGATTAATCAGTATACAATATTTACCATTACTGATCATTTGACATCATCCTTATTATGATCCATTTTCCATGGATTTCATGAAGTGTTTTGAGAAATATAAAAAATCATACACTTGATTGAATAGAGTTATATAATCTCAAATGGAACAATACTATGCATTAATTAGTGTACTCATTTCTAAAACATGAATCATGTATGTATCTAGTTTATCATGACTAGATAACTATTTGGTTTATTAGTACTCAATTTACATGTATGTTATTCCAATGTAATTGTAATGCGACACTGACTCAAGTATTTCTGGTGTCGAGTCCTTATTATTTTTACTGAAAATGAAATTTATGTGTTTTGTTTGTGAGTATTGAAATTAATTTTTACCACACATGAAAATTTTATTTTAAAAAGTTTATACAATATATAGAATCATTATGTTAAATTTATTTGTCATTATTATTATATATCTATATAATAAAATAAAATTTCAAAATTTTAAATTAGTTACCCATTTAAAGAAACAGTAAATATAAAATATATTTGAGTAAATTAATTGTCAATATATCAAAATAATAAATGAAAATATGTGTTTGAGGAATGTTCTCCCATTCCATTTCTCTTACTCTAGTATTTTCCATTATAATATCATTTTTTCTCTTCTATAGTTACTTTTTCATAGGATTCCACAAAAAAATGAATAAAAAATAACATATAATATGATACATCCACAACCACTTCATGGAAAATATATCCATTCATTCCACAATAACCTATACCCATTTAATAAACTTTCATACCTGTCTTATTATTTTTATCCAACTTATAAACGGAAAAAACTACGTTTTCAATTCCCAAGAAGCCCTCCAAGAGAATGATCGAGTTATCAACTTGAGCATCAATCATTCCTAGTCATCTTTTCTTATCAATAATTAACATCAAAATATAATTTTACCATTATTATATATTTTCATATGTATATATGTTATACTAAATTTATTATTATTGGGAAATAGAAAACATAATCATCTACCCAGTTGCCTTAAAATAATTAGAACATTATCCATGTTCTTATAAAAAAATAACCCCTCGATGAAGAATTGTATTTTGTGTTTCATAATTTTAAATCAATATTTTTTAAAAATAAAGGTCAATAAAAAACTAGATATATAAAAATACTTTCTTATTAAAACTATAGGGTTATTGAATTCCTTCCATCACAATATGATAACTATTAAAATGAATATTGTGCAACATGCATACTTTATGTGACCAAAAGGGATGTGTTTATTTTTCATTAACCACAATAAAGAAGTGATTCCGAATAGAAATTTAATGAAATAATATGTTATTTATTAAAATATTATTATTCTATAAAAGATTAAACATGTGTTATATGAATAATTATCTATGAAATATTAAAACGATGTTCATGTGAATGTGTGAACTACCACCATCATAGATAGACATCATTATACATTTATTTACAGCATTCATAGAAGATTATAATATAATATTTAACTGATAAATATGATATTATTATGTAAAAACTGTTTTTTATTGGTTAAGGATAATAGAATAAATATTTAATTAATTTATATACAACTATTATTTTTTGAAAATTTACAAAATTGGAGTACAATTAATATCATGTTACAATTTATAAAAAAATCTCTTTTGAAGAAAATATGATATTGTAATTTATCATGGAATATATATTACATCATCATAATTAATATATGATTTTTTATGGAATAAAATATATATAATTGACATTAAGTCATTAATTAGTTTTAAAAAATTCAAAACTACTAACATTTGGGGAAGAAATTAACGAAACTGACAATTAAATGAAAAAAAATTCTAATGATATTTTATAGGGGAATAAATATTATAATGTTATTAAATTGGATATTATGATGTTTTTTACTATATAAAATCATATTAATATATAAGAAAATTGACGAGTAACAGTTAACACATTTTCATTCCACAAAATTAGTTGTTGATCAATAATTATTTCTATAAATCTATGGGTTTACAGGATAGTTGAATTATATTCTATAATTATATTTTCATTCATTTCCTCCATCATACAATGAAATTATATTAATATATTATTTGTTTGAAAAATATAATTAGGTTATGAAAAATTACATAACTCTCTAAATGAGTTATTTTTTTTGTTGATTTCCTTATTCGCACATACCGTTAATGTTCTAATTTTATAAAATAAATTAAAAATATGTATTTTTTCATGGGATTTTGAATATTTTCTTTTATGTTTTTAAAAAATAATTAATTATAAATATTTGATGATGGGATTTTTATAATGGTATTTTCAAAATATTAAAAAATTTAAATTTATATAGCCTATTTTTTAAATTTCTACATTATATTTGAAAATTAAATCCATTTTCATTTTCCAAATAAAAAAATTATTTGAATTTTAATTTATTTAAGGTTTTGAAAAATAAAATTATTAACACTTAGGAACTGACATATGAATGTAATTATTTATTTTATCTATAAAAACATTATTTTGAAAATATTTCTAAAATTAATTTTCATTTTTTTAATTTCATCTACCTATGAAAATATCTAAATCCCTTAGTGTAATGTTTTATGAAATTCTATATAAAATGATTTCTGAAACACATATATTTTGATGATCGATATTTTGGAATAGAGTTGTTAAGTATTAATATCATGTTATTTGAAATAATTTTGAAATTATATGAAACTCCAATTAATGAAAAATGTATTAATTATATGTTGAATTATTTGTATATTTTCCATTGAAATGAAATTATTTAGATAGTTTTGGTTATAAATTTAAATCAAACTAATTGGTTATGGTTTTGTATCTCATGGTATAATAATTCTATGAGTCAAAATGATCTTGTAATATTTTTTAATATGTTTAATGTTGAATCAATTTCATTATGCATTAGTCACAGTGTATTCCATCTCTAGGATGATTTTATAAACTATCACATGATAATTTTTGGAAATGCTCGAATATATAGTTTTTTTAGGATGTAGTATAAAAATGATTGAATATATATTTTTTCATACAATGGTTCATGTATATGATTATATATTGATTCATTCTGGAGAATGTGCATATAAGTTATCATGTTTTTCTTTATTTAGTATGTTTTGTATCGGCCGAATTTATCATATCAATTTTTATAATAGTATAAGTTATTAAATATTTTCATATATAAATTATTTAGTTAATCTATCTACTTATATACTCAATGGATTATTATTATTATATCACACTCTTATTACATGGTACACATTTTGTTGAATGGTGAAAAAATATCCAACTATTATGAATTTTGGAAGTCTTATATAGTTTAATGATCATTTCGATTTGATATTTCTTACAAAGTAATGTTTTATCATTTTCTTATGATATTTACATTGAGTAAATATTTTTTTACAATAAATATCATTTAATATTAGACATTTCATTTAATTTCATTTCCATGGTTTGTTGAACATTATTTCAAATGTGGTTTCTGGAATGGGTTTTAGTATTGTTCTATTATAGATAAATGTTTATAAATGTCATTTAATTTTTTAATTACTCAGTTGATCATATCTAAATGTAGATTATACATTTTTCTATTTCTATGATTATTTTTGATATAATGTTTTAATATTATGGTAGATACATAAAATATATAAATATTGAATTAGATATTTTTCATATAATAGAAATGATAAGGGAAAATGATTATTTTTTTATGAAATGATCTAAATATTAAGATATAGAGTTCTGCGTTTGGTGTCAATGTGGATTATTTTAAATAATTTTAGTTATTATAGTTATTTTATTGATTATTATTTTGGAACATTACTAAAAATTGAGAACACATTTTTATGTAAAAATGAACCACCATAATGTGTTGTTAAAATATATATTGTGTGGATTTCGGTGAAATGAATTTGTGAACATATATAATAATGAGGGTGTTGTTTTGGTATAGGTGGACCTATGGGTAATAACACAAAAAAATGATGGATTATTATCACTATTATATTCAATAGGTGTAATTGGATTTGTCATATAACTACAAATGGGGCTGAACTATCCATGTCGATATGAATTGGTCAATATTTTTTTCATAAACTAATTAATCGTTTCATACATTATGTAATTTTGGTATACGATATCGGAAAACAAGACCTAAACAATATTTGATTAACCCTAGGGTGATTTATGTTCAAATAAATACTAATATAGTGATATTAATGTGTAATATATTTTATGTTTCATTTCCACAATATCAATTATATTTCATATCATTAGATTCTAATTATTTACAAACAACATAAAAACATTTTTTCATTAATAATGCATAAATAATAGAATAACCAAATTAATAGTTTATTCCATATACATTGTAGAGCTTGTAATTAGAGAGTTATATACTAGTATAAGTGTTGGAGTGGTAAATATCAAGGTAATATCGAATCAACTATCATGGATTATTAATAAATGCATGAAAAGTGTTGAGTTTTCAAGAACACAAAATAATTAATGATAGATTTGTATGAATGTGTAGATGATTATGAAGATTATATTTAAAGGATTTAGATTTAATTGAATCAAAAATTTGTGATGGAACACTAGGAGGACTGACACAAATCTAGGAATTTTTTTATCTATGGTGACAGAACACATGGAATAAAACATAATAAAAACAACATTATTCTTCCAAAGACATGATGGGATAGAGAATTTTATTCTAAATATTCCACAATCAATTAAATGTTTTTAAATTATGATATTTGAGAATGTTGAAATGTAATGATCAATTATTATGGACTAATATGATAATAAATAACAACAAATTATAATAATGTTGGATATGGAAAATATAATAAAAAACTAATTTATGTGAACAATGATAATTATGTGATGTTAGGTACACATATTCCTCACATTAGAACGAATGATATCTTATTTCATATATTTTTTTACAAAATATAATCCCTATATATATAAAAATTAAATATTTTGTTAGTATCATTAGAACATAAATTGTACCTACATCAGTATCATTTTTATGGGATTATGATTCCTGAATTTTTTACTATTAATTTATTTTAATATAATGTGATTTTTGATATAGATTGGTAATTTCCTCATATAATGCATACTATGTATAAAAAGGGAGAAATGAAATATTATATCTCAAAAAAACTAAATGTAATGTATTATAGAAAATATTATTATGATCTCTCTAATAATACACAATATTTTATAGGAGTAATAATATATAATCAGGATAGATGATTACATCATTTAATTATATAAAAACATATTTTAATTGATGTATTTTGAAAGGAAAAAATTAGATTTCCTATTAATGTAAATACCATCACTCTCTCAAAATTATATATTGGGTCATGTAAATATTATATACAAGATGATATACTATCATTATTTGGTAAATTTTAAGAAATCGAGGTAGTGATTTATTATTGAGAGTGGATGATGTAACACTATTGAAATTTAGATTATAGATTTCTATAAATATATATAAAGATGGACTTATTATTTTATCCCAACCCATAAATAAAATGTATCATGAAATATATTCGTATTTTATTTTTTGAAAATAAAAAAAATAAATATTGTAGTAATTATATATATATATATTTATTTAAATATATTTAAAAAAAATTAAGTATAAATTATTTTTAAGAATTAATATTAACTAGAACTATCTTTAATGTAATAAAACATTACCATGTGATTTTTATTTGAGTAAAATAAAATGAAGAACTTAAAAATTTTATTATATCTGAATAATTATATTTAAAATATTTAAATTATAAATTGACATGAAAATATATTTGAATAATTGAAAATTGCTATTTTTTTAGTAAAATGTTTTTTAAATATATCTATTATATTAGGTATATATCAACTTATGTATTTTATAAATTTCATTAGGAAATAATTAAGGTCATTTTTTGAATAATAATTATAATAAATATCTTAGGAAATTGTATTAATATTTTTCTAAAAAGGATGATTTTTTTCAGATATGTGGTAGTAGTGATTTTCTAAATACCATCACTTTTATGAAATTAACATTAAAAATATATGTATTTAATTTTTATGAAACCAATTTTATAAAAATAATATAAAATTTTAAATTAAAATAAATAATTTTTGATTTTTTTATAAACAATTTTTATTATTTTATAAGAATTTATATTATTTTTCTATATAAAATAATGTTTCTATATTTGATTTTAGTATTACGTATCGACTATATCAAATCCTATTTTTTATTTTTTTACATATGGATAAATACTATTTTTCTGATACAATAATATGTAGTGACATATAAATAATAAAATATTGAAAAAATTATGTTATATAATTTTTTTGAGTAAAAAATCACTTTTTTCATTAATTTTTTATATCTTCTATGATATAATAAAAAAAATTCACTACCTGATGACATATAATTTGAAAATATTTATTTTGAATGTTAGATCATTTTTTTAATTTATTTATTAAGTCCCATTTTAGTTTTCAACATTATAATTAAATTAAATAACTATTTTTAACTACTATAATTATGATAAGAAATATTAATAGATGAGTATCTACTAGTAATAGACATAATATAGTTCATAATTGTTGGGAATATATTTATTTATAACATGACTGACCATACATAATCCACCAATCTATTATTTCCAATTATTGAATCCTTTTCGCCATGGAATATTTTCGTTCATTTTTTTTATTTTACAAAAACTGTACTCACATCCTTTATAAATAGAGACTTCCAATGATAAAACATAGACACATAAATTTGGAATTTTATAAAATATTATGGACATTCATATATCTTTATTAATCTATCTAATTTATAAAATACCCACAATCCATGAAAAAACACTAAGTCATCTATCTTGAAGAAGCCTTGAAATGTAAAGATATAATTCACAATGTGAGTAATAATCATTCTATATTCCTGTTTATTATTTAACATACATTTCTGAATATAATAATATCATTATTATGTAGTGAGAAAAATATTGTTTTTATAATTGTTTTTTCATTTTTAGGGAATAAAAAGTATCCATAATTTAATATATCCTCTATGATAAGATAATTACATTTGTGTATATATATAGTATTAACTTCATGAAATAAAATATTTTTTCATATCCATGTTTTGTGGATAGAAATTAAATGGACAATAAGGAAAAAATATGTTATTTTTAATATTTTTGAGACCATAAAAACATTAAACTCTTTATTCCTCCCTAAAAACCATAAAAACATAAAATATTGATTGAATTACATAGAAACCATTACAATCGAAATATGGTATATTTCATTTTCCATACCCAACTCACACATTCACAACTGTGGGGTTATTTTTGAGGTATTTGATATTCAATTTTTTATTATCATCATCAAATGATTTAACATGGAATTTTTTAGAATAAATATGTTTTTAGTCCTTTTATAAGTATATACACAGTGGGCTCATAGTCTGTAGAATATGTGCGGTAGCCAAGTGGAAACTATAAACTATAGTCAATAGAATTTTCAAGGTACCTGGGAATTGAAAATAAGAATGCATTCCATAAGGTGTAACAGGGCAACAATTGAAGTTTCTCTTTATGAGCACTGCAGCTAGGTAAATTATTATGAACTCCATCTAGGAAAATCATGATTCTAACTTTCCTCTTATTCATAGGTGTGGTATGGTTGAAAAACTATTTGGAATACCATATAGAAAAACTGTGTGACCTTCCATATTAGTAAAATTTGAACACTTCATAAACTTCCTCACATCGATTATATCAAAAAATAATCCCGAAATAACTCCCATGATACGCATTATCATTATAAATGCCAGAAAAGTCCTCTCATATCATTTGTAATTAATTAATTTGGATTATTTTATTGGAATCTTCAAGGAACCATCATTTAAACCTCTCATTCCCATTTCATCATTCTTTCTATTCTTTTTACCAATAATTAATTTAATTTATTTGTCTAATATATATTTTGAACTTGTTTGGGATCAAAAATTTATTTATTTTGTTAATTCTTGTTAGATTTTTTGTTCAATTTCCTTATAGTAAATCTATTTTTTTGTGGTTTCCAATCGATTTATATTTTTTAATAGAATGAGTTGGTGACCATGATTTATCATTTTTTTGATTATTATAGTTTTTTTCATTTATATTAACCAGTTTTCATAAATTTCATTTGTAGTGCGGTTTATATTTTCAAATGATTATACTATGCATGACAATGTAACAAATATTTTACACTTATAAATGGTTTTTTCTAGTTCATTTTTAATGTAGTAATTGAATTAATTTAAGAGTTGGTATATGTGTAAAATTGAATAAAATTTTGATAACCTAATAGTAGGTTTATTTTTAGCCATATTATTCCTAGTAAGTTAGTCAATTTAGCAGTAGCAAGCCATGGTCTTCCCAATATGAATTTACATATCTACAATAAATAAATAATTAGGTGATGTGGATTGGAGGTTTGGGGAAAATATTCATGTTCGAGATATGAGATCAATTATATTATGATGATCCTAGGACCCTACTAGTAAAATTACTTTATGGCTTTTCAATTGGGATCATTTTATGCTTACTATTCTATTTTTTTTACATTTTATTTTACATATTTCTGGTAAATAATTTTTTATAATATTTTATCATTAATTAATCAAATAATAGAATTGTAATTTTCATAAAATTTTAATACATGGAATCACTCGTGGTGGTATCAAATTTTGAAATATGTCTCATGACTTGAATACACCCTTAGGTGTAATAAGACCATGAAAATCTTGACCCACGTGATGGAAAGGATTCCCTTGGGTAGATGTATTATATATGTGCTAGTGGTGGCATTGGGAAGCTATTGGTCGTTGTGGAAGTGGTACTAAGACACATGTTTAATAGATGTTTGTTGGTCTATATGGTTTCCATCCACATTTTGGTAATATTGGTTTAGGATTGTGTTGAAAACTATTTAACTAATGTATTAGTGTTATCTCTTAATCACATGGTCAATGAATATTGGTTATGATGTGATGTATGATTTTGTCACATTGTTTCAAGGGGGAATTCATTTGATAAATATATCCCAAAGGAGTTTTGAGATATCCAGAATATAGATTCCATCACAAGGGGAACAATAATGCCCTTTAGGATGTTCCACATGTTGGGATAGTGTCGACTCATATTGAAGCATGGACTAGTTCATGCAAAAATGGTATAATATTTGGGTTTCCCCTTATATTGGGTCTTGATAATTTGGATCATCAAGATATATTGGATATTATAATATCATTGATTTTGGTTTTGGTTTCAAGTGGGGTGTCTCTACAAAACATATACTTGTAGAATATGGTTAATAATAGAATGTTATTTATTTCACAAGTTAAATATATTATGTTTGATGTAAAAGATGAAAACAATTCAGGTCAACATGATGGTGTTATACATTTTTACTTTTTATTGTCCATGTAATGGTTTTTTTGTGATTTTAGTATCATTAGGGGTTATATGGGTTTCTTAAATTCTAAAACATCAAACCTCTCTAGAGAATTTATTTGAAATAGTGTGATGTGGATGGAGTGATTTATAAATTTCCATTTGACCAACGATTTGTGGGAGACATTTTTCAGTATTGGTGAGAATTAGATTATGGATCTCGATCTAGACATGTTAATGCTAAGGATTCCAAACTAGTTCTATAAATGGAAATGACTCATGTATTCCTTAGGAAAAAAATCAATAATTCTCGGGTAGTATAGAACACCATGAAAATGATTATTAGATTAAAAATATCAAAATGATTTTCATATTTCGTAATACACTTAAAGTGGTCAATGTAAACAGTATGTAGTCCACATTTTAAGGATATAGTCAAATAAAGTGATATATAAGTAGAATGAATGAAATATTTTATGACTATTTTTAAAGAAAATTATTTCCCTATGACATTGGCCCTCCCCACTATCTGGCAGTTATTGTATCTTTATCAATGGGAATGCACCATGTTGGAATATTCCATCGGTTTTGAAATATTAATTTGTCTCCAAATTGATTTGTTTTTTAATAAGCTAGTGATATCTCAAATGTCTAAAATGATGTTGTGTCCAAATATTTGGTCGTATATTTTTTTTAAATATATGACAGAAGCAGAGGTAGTAGATCAAGCTCTAATGGTGCAATTTTACTAGGAGGCTTTGTCTGATTTCATATGGAGGACATCCCCCATGGGTTATGGTGATCATGAAAAATTTGTGAAGAGAAATTTGTTGAATAAAAAAGATAATAGATGAGGTAGTATCACTGTCCACCCATCCAAACCACCATCATCTGTTACCACTACTGCTGCTTAAGTTGTATTCTACCATTGTGGAAGGCGGGGGAATGTGCAGTTATCATCTCATGTTACACCTAGCACATACCACCATTTTGGGTACCTGTGAAACATAAAAGTATTATAAAATATTGGAATGCCTACTCAGATTGTTAAGGTATCAATAATGCATTTCGATTTTCCATATCAGTTTGGAGAATGTAAGGCGATGTATTATGAGTCTATTACATGTGGCAGTAAGAGTATATACACTTATTGTATGATTCAACTCATGATAGAGCATCATGTTAGAAACCTGTTCAATGTGTTTCCATATAGGAATAAAAATCATGATATAGATCAGGTCCTAGTGGAATCAAGTTCAGGGCCTATAATATCCAAACATACTGTTTTTATTAAATCATACATATGTGTTGCCTTGTTTAACATGCATGCTTATAATTCCATAATTTCCTCCCATCTTGTGCAATTATTAAAATTTACAACAATTATTTTTTTATGAATTCTAGAGATAGTGATTAATAATGGAAAAAATGAGGCATGGTTTTATATACATTTTTTGTGTTCTCACTGTGTTATAGATCACACTTGATTGGTACATCATGGTTATATATATGAAATTTTTTACATGATCCTTTAAATGGATTGGATTGGTAATTTAAAATTGACCATTAATTGATATCACTAAAAAGAGATCATTTTGATAAAATGAGTTCTCATTTCATTCAAGGACAATGGGAGGGGAGTTGTAGTGGAATGCCACTATGGAAGGCTGCGACTTCAATCCATGGTGGTGGGCAGACCCAGGCCCTTTGGTGCATTGAGGGCTAGTCCACGTCGACCATCCAGGGGTTTTGCGACCCCCATCCAACACCGTTGTTAAGCCGAGAGGCACATTATGGAGGTTCTCGGTAGAGTATGGTTGTGACTTATACCCACAGTGGAGGTCGAACCCATGGTATGTGGGTCCTACGCATGACCAGGCCAGTAGGACTATTAGGGAGAGGCATCACCAACCAGCACCACTGCCTTGAAGGCCTGAACGGCTTCATCCATCCCAGAGGGGAGCAGACCACCCGCACACATCCAACATGCCGAGCGATTCTATAGGCTGGTGGATCGCACCCAGTCGGGTGTTTCTTGCTAAACCTGATGCTCAGTGGGCCAAACAAGGTCGTGCCAAAACAATACGCACCTAGTGGATCTGGTCGGGTGGGTATGACTAGGTCAGACCAGTCCCTGACCCCTTTCGACCTAGTTATATATAATTGGACGTAACACTTAAACTGGGAGTCTGTTTGATGAACTGTCATTGGAATCAAAACCCTTAGGATGAGGTGGTCCTTTTGATATACTCGACATGACTTATGGAAAATCTTGGAGTTTGGCTGGGTTGGGTTATTCTCAAATCCAACTGGGACCTCTACAATGAAATTATTATAATGTACAGACCACGCGTCCAATTGATGCACCGTTTATTTTGTAAGAACCCTTACGACATGAAGGATCATCAAGTTACTTATTTTTTGAGACATTGTTCTAGTTTAAATAGGATTAATTCTATATGAAGTAATTATCCCAAGCATGTTAACTGCAGAACCCTGTGACTAGATTAGTCCTAAAGTCTACTTATTTTATAATCTGTGTGACTCGAGAACCTAGTGGGAAGATACTATGTGTGAGTTGGAAGGCCCATGGTAGAGATCACCACTTTATGACATGGCAGACCCACGGTGCTAAATAAGATGAGTACCTCAGCAGTCCATATTGGGGATCATCTTTGCGTGACCCAGTAGACCCATAGTACGTGATATGGAGGGGTACCTATGTTGTTCATGGTTAGTGGGAAATAGCTCTGTGTGACCCATCATTCCATCATACATGATAGAGGATAAGATCTCTATAATACGTGGTTTTCTAAAATATAGCTGGTGATACTGCTGTTACTACCCATGAATATACAATTGTGAGCTATCATTGCATTTTACTTTTCATTGAGATTATGTTATGTGGGTTTTCCCATTGAAAATTCTTGGAGACCTTCAGGTATCTTGGGTTCCTTATTTGGTATTGTTATACTCACTCTTACATGGGCTTCACCGACAACTTGTTGTGTGTTGTGCAGAAGAAAAGCATCTTTGACTAATACTCAGGGATCCAGGACCTGGTGGTTGATGACGGTGATGATTGATGAGGAGAGCTACAATGATGAGGTGTACCTAGCATTCAGGTGGTATCCTTGGATGATGACCTGATTATTTTTTCCCCTTTTAGTTGTTTTCCCATTTCAGTTGGTCTAGAATTATGGCCTCTTTACTTTTAGTTGTAGTTACACTAAATTTTTTAGTGTTATGTTTTTTACCTTTTGTGTGTTGGGACTTTGTTATCCATGTGTGCTCATATAAGCATCTCATAATATTCATCCTACTTGAATTTTGATGCATTTAGCACTAGTTTCCTGCCCCTAGCCATTGGGTGGCGGTCTTGGAGTAGTCCAGGCATGCTCCCTACAGGATGGGTTGTGAAAAAGTGGAATCAAAGGGACTTTGATTCCCCCTCAATGACCAGAAGTCTATGTGTTTTCTTGGAGTAACAATGCTAAATGTTTTGAGTTCACCATTCAGATTCTGGGAGTCCAATGTTGGGGTGGGGACCGATATATCCCTACACTAGGACCAACAATTCATTTATTCGGATCAATACATTAAACCATTGGTTTCATAACTGTCTCGTGATTTTGAATAAGATTATTCTCACTAGGTAAAATGTTCTAAATATAGTACATCATGACCTATTGCAGGATGCCTCCTCATGAACGACTATCCAGGATCTCGATATGAGGTCATGATGATAGACCACCTAGCGATGTGGAATTTGTTCAGGGACCGCTGTTTGAGATGGCCCCACCGGGTGGTGCACCAGTTCTACCACCACCTGATGGTCAACATCTATTGTCGGAAATTCTAGAAGAGGAAGTTCGTAGGGTAAGTTCCCTACATGAGTTTTAGAGACAATGACCTCTAAGGATCATGGGAGATATGGATCCTCAAGTGGCTGAGGACTGGCTGGATTCCGTGACACATGTACTTCACATAGTGAAGACACCGCCTGACCATATGTAAATCATGGCAGTGAGGCTTCTATAGGGATCGACTGGGATATAATGGTGCAAAACCATTTAGACTCATGATGAGGAGACCCTCACATGGAGTGACTATGAGGGGATTTTCTATGATGACTTATTTCTTGCAAAATTGCTCTCTGTGCACATTTGAGAGATTTTTCACCTATAGGATAGTGACATGATAGTGTCCCAGTACTGTGTGAGATTTATAGACCTCTCTCGCTACTCTACCAAAATTGTGAGAGACCCCTTTTTCAGAGCATGATCCTTTGAGAAAAGATTCAGTCGGGAGATCAGGGATTCATTAATGTATCTAAGCATCACTACCCAGGAATGGGTTATGTAGCGAGCACTTCAGTTGGAGATCTTCTTAATAGAGAAGGTTATCATAGCTAGAGATTCTATTAGACCCCATGTGGAAGAGTGTTCGGCATGTAGAACATAGTAAAAGTGTGGGACCATGTGGGCTATTTCATTCACAGCACAACCCAAAGACATAGGGTTGGTAGTGCCAGGATCCCATGCTAGACGTAGTTAGATGAGGTCCATGATTTTCATTATATGCAGAAGGCAGGGACACATGGGACGTGATTTTTTGAACCACCGTAAAAATGCTCAAAAGACTGTCAAGGGAACATTGAGGTAGTGGTTGAGGTTTGAGAGTTTAGGTCCATATGGTAGCAGATGGGGAAGATGAGCATGTCATGCATCATGCGGTAGACAATAACTTGAGGGTCCTCCTCCTCCACCCCCTGGTGGTGAACCCTGACCATAGGGAGTAGGTGGATAGGGGTGAGCATAGCTCCAGGATGTATAGAGTTACGACCACAGAGTTTCATATATAATTATAGGTATGATTTGTGCCTATTCCTCCCTAGATGAAGTTCTTTTAGACAGAAGAACCTGTCAAACTTCAATTACCTTGTCACTCATTTGAAGCTCGAATATTCTAATGGATCCATTGGATAGATCCTTACATTTATAGACTCAAATAGGAGATGATTTGATGTTTAGACACTGGTGTCTGCATTGTGACATCACACTAAGATGAAGTATCATCATCTAGTATCTCATAATATTAATGACGAGGCCTTATGACGCCATATTGGGTATGGACTGGCTATCAAAAGTCCATGGCCAGATCAACAGTTTCAGAGGCAATGTGAAATGTGCCCGTGAGTATGAGATCATGTTCTCCTTAACCGGTGATGAGGAAACCAATGCATCATAGGATGGAATATCTTGAATGTTTTTTCATCGTATAACTTAATAGTTAGAGAAACTCACCCTCTGTGAAGTAGGAAAGACGAGTCTGATCTATCCTATAGTGGTGGATATGTATGATTATGTCTTCCTTGATGATGTTCCGGAACTACCTCATCTTAGTGGGGTGGAATTTTACATCAACATTTACCTTAGGAGAACTTCGATAGATACACAAGTACATTGGATAGATCCCATGGATCTTTCTTAGCTAGGGGTATAGTTGGATGACTTTCAGAGGTAGGGAATCATAAGTCCCAGTGTTTCTCCATAGGTTTCCCCAATGTTTTTCACGAATAAGGCAAATGACAGTCTGAGGATTTGTGTGGACAATCGGTGCATGAACTAGGTGAACTTGAACAATATGTATCCATTTCCATGTATCTATTATCTCTTTGACCATCTGAATGGAGCATAATGGTTTATGATGATAGTCCTTAGATAAGGGTATCTTAAGATTTGGGTATTGAAAAAGGATATAACGAAGTCATACTTCAAATAATAGTATAGCCGTTATGAGTTCTTGGGGATTCCCTTTGGTGTGTCAACCTCTCTAATTATGTTCCTGGGTCTCATGAAAAGGATCTTACATCCTTACCTCGATCACTTTGTTGTAGTAGTAATTGAAGACATGTTTTTGTACTCAGAGTCTGAGGTGGAGCATGCCACACTACTATAGATAGATTTGGATACACTGCATGATAAATATCATTATAGAATGATCTTGAAGTGCCAGTTCTGTAGATGAGAATTCCCCTTCCCTGGTAACATTATCTCAGAGTTTGGTGTTACAGTGGATCCGAAAAAGACAGAGGTAGTTATTTTTTGGAATCCACCTAGGATTGAGGATAAGGTACATAGTTTCCTAGGATTTTTTGGGTACTAACGTATATTTTTACTTGATTTCCCCAGGGTGGTGGAACCATTTTTAGAATTGAAAAAGATGGTACAACCTTTATTGTGCACAGAGAAGTGCCATCTGTGTTTCCAGTAGCTGAGGCGGAAACCGACGAGTGACCCCATCTTGAGGCTACTAGAAGAGGGTGGTGGGTATGTAGTCTACTAAGATGCATCATGGTGCCGAATAGGTTGTGTCCTAATGTAGCAGAGAGAAGTGATCAACTATGGATCATGACATATCATACATTATTAGAATAATTATGCTACCCATGACCTGGAGTTAGCATCAGTGGTCTTTTCACTAAAGACGCGATGACACTACTTGATTCGTTAATGATTTAATATTTCCAAAAATTACAAAAGCCTCAGGTATATATTCTCAAAGAAGTACCTAATGCTGAGATATAGGTGATGGATGGAGTTCCTCCGGAAATAGGACTATTAGATAGTCTACAAGCCTAGGAAGGGGAACATAGTAGCAGAAGCACCCAGTAAGAGGTCAGGTCTACCACTACTGAGTGAGGTGATAGAACAGCTAACCGCTTTGCAGATATCATTTGTGGATATAAATGGATCATCATAACTGTATTCTATGATGTTAACTCCCCCACTCATTTAGCGAGTTTTGTAGGCTCCACTTGGGGATGTTGAATGTGAGGCCTGACGTGCTCAGAGAGTGATAGGACAATCTCTTGAATGATTTTCTAAATGTGGGGATCACACCGTCCTTTTATGAGGACACACCATTGTACTAGTGATTCTATGAGATGAGGTGTTGAGGGAGATCCAAAAATCCCCTTCATAGGTACATCCTGAAGTATCGAATATGTACATGGACCTCCGACGTCAGTATTGGTGGCCATGGATGATAAAAACGGTGGAAGAGTTCTTATCACGATGACTTACCTTTATGTAAGTGATTTCCATTCATCAGGTACGAGTAGTCTCAGCTTAGACACTTGAGGTTCCAAAATGTATGCAGGATTCTATATCTAGGGAATTCATTACAGGGATAACATGTACAACTAGGGTCCAATATTTCATCTTGGTGATTATTGACAGACTCATCAAGTCCATCCAAGTCCAACCCATCTGAGAGCGGGGATTAGTAGAATTCTGGAGAAGCCTCTACATATATGAGATTATATGATATCTTGGGGTTCCATAAATGATCATCTTAGATTTCTAAGTTCTTTTTATATCCCGCTTGTAAAAGAGATTGTAAAAAAAATTTGGGACTCAGAAAAATTTGAGCACCTCTATTCATTAACAAATAGTTGGTCGGGTAGAGTGAACCATACAAACACTTGGGGATATTCTTCGTTCTTGTGTCTTTTATTTATTCCACTATTGTTAGGTCCACCTCTCACTTGTGGAGTTCTCTTACTACAAAAATCATCACTCTATCATAATCATGGATATTTTTGAAGCCATGTACTAGCGACCTTATAGATCACCCCAATGATTGACAGACCCTGTGGAATCTGCACTTTTGGGTCCAGAGTCAGTACATGCAACCAATAAGAACATGCAGATCAACTAGGAGTGGATAAAGACTAAATAGAACTGACAAAAGTCTAATTACTATAGGAAATAGAGACCCTTGTAGTTTGAGGAGGGATATTGTGATTTCCTTCATGTCTGACCCCGACAAGGATTGTGGAGGATTTCCTTTGACAGAAATCTATCTTCAAAGTTTATCAGGCATTTCCAGATCCTCAGCAGAGTAGACGAAGTGGAATACCTTATACCTCTTCCCCCCTAGACTCACTCAGTGAATAATTCATTCCATGTTTCATAGTTGAGGTGGTACGTGAATGATCCATCGAACGTTATCGAATGAGGCAAGATAAACATCGACAATGGGTAGACATTTGTGAAGTTCATGGAGGAGATAGATGATCTAAATGAGAGGGTCCTTCGTGGGTGGCCGATTCCTCTGGTACGAGTTCATTGGTATCATTGGAATCCCTAGGAGATATCATGGGAGATGGATTCTTAGATATGTGCTCAGAACCCCCATTTGTTCCCCAATTAATTAAATTTCCTTTTGGGATAAAACGATCTAAGCTGAGGAGAATGTAATGACTCAAAAATTAAACATAATATTTTTAATTATTTTGGATTATTACGATTATGTGAAAACTGGGGGCACATGTTTCCATGGCCCGAAGTCCCCGAAATGAAATTTTGAACATTTTTTAACATACTTTTAGCAAACGTGCGGTTTCCATTTTCTATAGTTTAAACATGTGCTCAGATTAAAAATCTAAGGGCACTATTGAATCCACTGTGTTATGAATCTCTTAAGGGAATATTATTATTGGACAGAATGGGTTAATCTGAAAATTTAATTTCATTGACATTACATAAAAATAATAAAATAATTGGAGATTTTTTAATTTTTATTTTTTTCAATTGTTGGACAAATGGTGGTGGGACCATGGTGATATTTCTTAAAATTAAACGGATTGACTCTCTTTTTGTATTACTGCACTATTGGGTGAAATTAAATAAATGTTTAACCACACCGTTGGGAGAATTAAAGACATTCATTAATTATACCCATTAATGAACCTCATTACATGTGTGGTGTGTTGATCCTTTCTCCCCTATATTTAATCTTTCTTTGGGCATGTATTTTGGGAGAGCTACAAGAGGATGTTCTGATGAAGCGTCGATGACTTTTCGATTTAACGAATAATGTGAATGACCAACGGATGTCGAGGTAATCGATGCGCAACAACATGTGCTGACGAACACCATCAGACATTTACACTCCCTCCTCTTCTATAGCACCTTCCAACGTATACAAGGTAGGGGGTTATATTCTTGATTTTTCCCGTTTTCCCTATTTTTGAATATTTCAATGAACACAGATCAAACATCCAATGGGTTGATCCATGTTTCGTTCATTAATGTTGGAGGATATTATGGGGTTTTCTATATTGGAGTTTTAATTAAAATATCCTTATGATGTTGTTATTCTACCGTGGAGGGTGTGGGACAAACGAATAAGGCCCGGACCCCCCCCCCCCCACAAAACTCATTTGTGGTGTCATTATTTGTGTACAACCGGATGTTTGGGAGACAAGATGGAACCAAGGGCTTCACAACACAAGAACCGTTCGAGTAGAGTTGTAGGTGCGAACCAAAATAAATGAAGACCACTAGAGCGTCATTGGTGGCCTGAAAAGGCTTCTTCAGTTTGGTAATATCAACAACTGAGGGTGGCAGTGGCCAATACCCATTTCCCGCGATGGAACGACGACACATGAAGGCATTGCGACGGACATGGGGGCAATTGGCCTTCACCAACCATGTTGAAGTAGGGTGGTGTGCCTCGGTGGAAGGTTGCAGCAATGAGATGCAGCCGATGGTTGATCAGTTCCCACAGGTCTATTGTAGGCCAGTCAACGCAGAACATGAATGGGAGTTCAATGACATCTAGCATCATTTTGGAACAGAGTGGTGTGCTGTGACGTTGCACCGTGGAGGAAGGTCATGACATCTAGTCGAAGAGGAGGTAGGAACCATGGTCTGTGGGTCTTGTACCTGACAAGTCTAGCGGGACCAAAAAAGGGAGATGATGTGAAACATCAACACTTCCTTGAAGGTCCGAAAAATCATCACCATTTATAGAGGGTAGAAAACCCCCCATGCTCTGCCAACTGGCCAAGAAATTTCACTGACCGGCGGGCCACACCTGGCTGGGTGGACCAGACCGAACCCATGGCCCATGGGGCCAAACCAGTCCCAACTAATCGAGGTCGAGCCCAGCCACTTCGGGTTGGGCCTAGTGGGTATGGTCGATTCAGTCTACCCGGGACGTACTTTACCTAGATCTCTTTTGGCATATTTTTTTAATTAGTTGTAACCCTTAAACCAGACATCTTTTTGATGATAAATTAGCATCTCCAAAACCCTTAGGATGAGGAATTTCTTTTGAGATAATCCATGTTACAGGCTATTTTTTGATCTTACCTGAATCAAATCATGCCCTCGACACTAAATTGCCTATAACATATAGACCATGCATTAGGTTGACACATCATATGTTGTGTTGGAACTCTTATGACTTGACAGATCATCAAGTTACCTATATGAGAGACAGCATGCTAATTGAAATATTACTGATGGATTGAGAAGAGTTTCTCTCATGAACACTAATTAAGGAACCCTACGATGGGATGATTCTTGAAGACTGTCAATTTTTAACACTATGAGACTCGGTATCCTATTAGGAATCTCCTTTATGTGACTTTGGAGGCCCAATGTGGGGAGCACCACTATGTGACATGTAAAACCCATGATACCTGACATGAGAGTACCTACAAAATCAATAGTGGGGAGAGACTCTGTGTGACCCAACAGACCCACAATATGAAATGAGGAAGAGTACGTAATAAGTTCAAGTTTAGTGGGATGTGACTCTTTGTGAGCTGACATGCCCACTGTACTCGATAGAGGATGAGTTCTATAGCCTCTCAGGTGTTTGAAAATGTTACTAGTGATGCTACTCTTACTACCCTAGAATATACCTAGTATGATAATTCTTTTCATTGGTCTTGTGATTGAGATTATGATACATGATTTTTCCTTTGTGGAATTCTAGGAGACCATCAGGGGTCTTGGGGCCATACTAGATATTGTTATACTCACTCATCCACAGGCTTCGCCCGCACCTTGTTGTGACTTGGGGAGACGACGAAATCATTGACTGACAAACTGCGGGTAAGGACCTGATAGTGAATGGTGGTGACATTTGACATGGATAGATGCAATGACGAGCTATACCTACCCTTCAGGTAGGATCCATGGAAGATGACCTCAGGAGTAGTTTTCCTTTTTTTCTATTTTTCATTTTTGTGGGGATTGAACTATTCCCCCTTTACGTATAGTTGTACATGTACTCATTTTTGTAGTGGTATGATGTTTCTCTTTTATGATTCGGGACATAGTTTGGAATGAGTGTGTATATAGCTATCGATAAAAATGGACCCACTTTTAGATTAACAACATCAGCACTAGTTGGCAGCCCCTATAATTTTGGAGGTGGGTTTTGGGTAGCCACGATATGGGCCCCAGGGGATGGTTCATGACATATTGGTATATATAATATTAATATCATAAAAAAGTAATTACATTAAAATATATATTTTATACACATGAAAGAAAAATAATATATACTAAAATTCATAGGCTTATTAACACAATGAAATGAAATTGATTATAATACATTCTAATTGGGAATATCTTATGATGTATTTACCAATATGATTAGAATATATTTATATTTTAGTAACAAAAATAAAATATATATTGTTGGAATTTAGTAGGAGGTACATAAAATATCACTTTTAGAGATAATGGATTATCACGAGAAAGCACACAAAAATTATTATAATCATAAATAATTTTTTAATAATTTTTTTATAAGAAATGTGAAATAATTCACAATAAATTATTTTATCATGTGTAACATGAATACTGAATAGTAATTAAATTAGAGATAAAAAACAGAATACATTTACATTTAATAGATTAATTTGTAATTTATGATATAAAAGGAGTATTTGATAGAAAATATAATGAATGATAAAATAAATAAGTTAATATGGTTTAAATATATTTTATGTACCCCCATAATGTAAATGAATATTAATTTTTAATAGTTTTTAATATATATATATATATGAGATAATAGAATAATATAAAAATTGAATTTAAAAATATGAAATGATTGAATTTTTATATAAATGAACATGAAAAAATAATACTACTGTATGAATTAGATGGTATAGTTTTCCTATTGTAATGAATTATTTTAGATTGTAGGGACTATTCAACATGATATATTGATAAAGAAATATAACATCATATTATTATGGGTAAAATATAATATTATATATAAAATGAGTATATTATATACCACATACATGATCATAGTCAGATAAGATAGATTATAACTCAATGAACGATTATAGATTCCAATGAAATATATTCATCTAGACTCTCAATAAAATTTTAATTCTCATCTTCCATGTATAAATAATAGATAATTATTATTAGTTTTTTATTCCTAAATACACATTAGTTTTAAATAATAATATACATTTATATATAAAATCCTTAACTTATAAATCATTTTGATTTAGTGCTAGTCATTTAATTTATATTATTACATTTATTACATGATTAATTTCTTATTATGATTAAATAAATGAACAATACAGATTAAGATAATATAATAAAAATGCATATGATCATAATTTTTTAAAATTTATATATAATAAAATTATTAAATAATAAATTTAAGGGTAGTGGTCCTTAATGAACTAATATTTATTAATATTTTAATGAATACTGTCTTAATAAAAGGAGTTAATTTTATTAATGAATATATATATATATAATCTATTATATAGTAATAAAATATAACATGATTCATAACTAATATCATATATTAAAAATTATTTATTCTTTATTACTCATTCATCAGGATATCATTATAATATCATTCTTATAGGGGGTTATATGGATCTGAATACAAACATGTTAAATATAATTATTGTGTAATAATCTTTTTCATTTTATTGAATTCCCTTTTAATGAATAATATATATATATATATATATATAATATTTTATTAATGTAATAAATGATAGTAATGTAAAAATAGATATGAAGGCATTAAACATTGAGTATTAAAATGGTATTTCTTGTATATATATATATATATAATATTCCCTTGATGAAAATTAATAAAATGATTTATTTGGATCCCCAACATTGGATGAAATTCTCCCAAATTGGTTGGATGATTATTACATAGGTATCTTTATTATATCTTTTATAGAAAACTAAATAAGTTTTTCTTTTTTGACTGCGGAATAATGGTGGTTTTATAGAAGAATTTGATTTTAATAATCACTTATACTTGTTCATTAATTTAAAATAATGTAATTATATAAGTTTTCACATAAGAATATTGAATCTGAATGATTATAGGTCATGTGATACATATTAACGTATATTAGGGTATATTTAATAATCATATTTTATTAATGTAAAATTTATTTTCACTCAATTTTAGGATTTAAACCCATCTATTGTAAAACATTTTTTAACTAGTTTCCTTATTTTAATGATAATAACATTTAAAATACAAAACAATATTTAATTAACCATAGAAATTATGTGGAATAATTTATTAAATTCAATTTATAATTCCTATAAAATGTTATTTTTAAATATATACACATATTACATATTAATATTTTAAGAAAATAATACATTTAAATGTCATAGTAATACATTAGAAATTAATAATTTTTCAAAAAACACACCGACATATATATATATATGTGTATGTGTGTGTGAATAATTACATAAAAAACATAATTATTGATATCGTTTTAATTCAACTACATTTCAAAAAAATTAATAGTAATTATAAAATAAATATGAAAATATTTATATACACACAAAAATTTAGACTTATAAATATTAAAATGTAGTAAACATTTTAATTCCACAGGATAGTAAGGTTGTTTTTTAAATTTTCTGATATATTAAATTCCCATTATTAAGATGTTTCAGGATTTGATCAAAGGTAATAATGATATTTAAGATTTCTTGAAAACATATAAAGGATGTTTATAATTGATGTTTCTGGGTCAATAATTGCACAATGGTAGAGGAACAGCATGGGAGATATGACAGATAGCTTGGGTGGTATCGAGGATCCAATGGGTATATCAGCCAATGTATAGTGGTCTTGTCAGCTATTAGGTGTCAACCATATACCCAATGATCATTCATAATCTAATCATTAATGATGGAGAGTGTGAATATTAATTTATTGAATCATGTGACTACCTATTTCTCACATCTAGTTAATGGTCATTTTAGGGAGATAAAATATATATTCTCCCACCAAATGGTTTTTGTTTGTGTATCACCCTCCATACCTAGGTTTTGAGTAACATGAACGCGGGGATTCCTCTCCATCTAATCGCATTCAGCCATCGTTTATGGGGTGGCTAAAGGGGAATAAAATTTTGAATAAATGTATTTCTCAATCTATTTTATCCTCTATTGACCTCCTTGATTATTCGATACAATTTACATTGTCTTATCCTATGTAATATTCGGATATTCCAAAATAGTATACAGATGTCAACAAAATAATTTTTTTAATTCAATTTCCAAAAGATCAGGCTGTCCCCATAGGTCGTCTGCACACAATTCTATAGTATTTCGTTAGAGAATTTTTTTATATCATTTGACCTTGTGTTTTTATTATCCAGTTAATGTAAAATTATTAATTAATTAGTTTTTTTGGGGATTTATTCGGTCTATGGTTCAGGGGTATCCTGAAGGTGCTCAGTGCCCCATGGCATTAGGTGTAGATCAATTCTTATTTTTATTTCATTTAATTATCAATATTTGGAGTTGGTATTTGTTTAATTAATCAATCATAAAAGTTTTTATTTAAATACATGGTATGATTGAATTTATAAAGGAACACATGTTGTCAACATGGGTTTTGATAATCAGGGATATGGATTTGTGAACCATGGTAGAGAGACTGGCAATCAGAAAATTTAAATAAGAATTATTTGAATGTTTATAGTTTTCCACAAAATTATCCAATAATATAAACTTTAATTTATATATCTTCTATTTTAGTATCTCATTAATATTTCATGTGGGGAACTATAATTTAATTAACTGTCAAATAATATAATTTTTTTAGTTGTGTTTGTGAAGTGATTATTCATAGTTATCGATAATGGGAAATGCGTTATTACACATTGTCTCTATAATAGAAATTAATTATTTGGTTTATTATTCTTTTAAAACAAAATCTAGATTGATTTTAAAAATGGTGTATAGTTTATAAAGAACATTTATTTTATTTCTTGTTTTACTGTAGAAATGGGCACGACTAAATAAAAAATATTTTTGATTTATCTTTAATAATAATTTAAAATCCAATTAATTTCATTGGATAAAATATATTGAAATATATATTTATGTAGGTTTTTTAGTTTTTAAATAAATAATATACTCAAAATTATATTTTCGTAATGGAGGTTTAAAATAGATATTAAAATAGAGAATAGAATAATTTTTCAAACCAGTTTATTAAATAAAAGTATGACTATAAATTTTATATAATGGATTCGTTAAGGCCATTATGTAGTGTATGACTCATTAGTAGTTAACCATGTTGCAAAAATGGAACCTTGGTGGGTATTGGTCTTTTTGGTCAACCAAATTTGATCTTCATCCTCAGTGAAGAATGTATTTATTTTTTTCATGGGGTGAAGAGAGACCTTTGTTGATTCTATTAATTATGTATTACCATTTCTAGTTTACTACCATTGCGTTCACACATTATTGATATAATTGGTTCAACAAGGATATAAAGGGATGCATGTTATGGTTGTAATGGAATGAAAATATATCATGGGGTACACATGACTCTAGGGATTGGAATATTTACCTCAGATAAAGATTAGGAAAATAAATATGTATATTTATCTTGAACATGTGCAAGATAATAATAAAAATAAATATAACATTTAGAGTGACACCATTGAATAGGATGATTTGTATTTTTTCAATTTGGTATGTTGTACATGTCCTTTTTTATTGGAATTTTATTACGTAATTAGATTTTATTATTTTAAATAATTATTTAGAATCAGTTAGAAAGAGAAATTTGGAATGAGTATATAATATATTATATATATTAGGGATGTTATTGGTAGTTCTCTACCAATTTTTTAACCCACCCTAAATTTCCAATAATTTAAATTTTTTAATTTTTAATAATTCACATGTACTTTCATAAATATGTAGGTCCATGGATCGAGAATAAGTTATTTAAGGATGTGTGACGTAAAACTTTTTTAGTTTCGTGGCCAGGTTTTGGTAAGGAATAATGTCATTAAATATCCTTACATTTAAATATTATTTAGATTTTATTTTCTATTTCAATGGAGGGCCTAGTGGGTAGTAAGACTTTAATTCCATATTTTTAAAATTTCTTGATTTTATCATTTCATTACACTGTTAATTATTTCTAAAATATATGATAATTCATTTCTTATTTATTTACATTTTTATTATTCTACTCAAATATAAGGGCATGACCTCCCCATAATAACACCTTAGACCCTTATTTCTTATTTTCACTATCATTTGGATTGGTGAGATGATGGATATTTACTGTAGCATTCAAATCTAGTTATTTTTTACTCAGTGATTCATTATGAGATGTTAGATTGTGGTATTAGATAAATATTTTTGTATTAATATTATGAAATGGTATATAGAGAGATATAGAAATTTGTTAGAGGTATGACTCGATCTAGGAGTGTTCATTATGAACACCCTCTATATTAGAATTGTAGGATATCATGTTAATGGGATACATTTTATCAAATAAGTATCTAATATTCTACATTTTTATAAAACTATCAACAATGTAGTTTTTGATAAATGTAATATGAATTTTTTGGATCATGCCGGTTTGGGAAGATGTGGATTATGTATTTTTACTCATGGACTATACTGGTATATTGCTTCTCATATTTCATGATATGAATGTGGGATAAACATGATACTGGCATAAAAGTGCTTTTTTTAATATTGGGGACGAAACCTCATTTTTATTATTAAAGAAATGTAAAGACCTCTTTTGACTAGGTAGAGGGAGACCCATTACATAGCCTGAAGGATGAGTGGGCATGTATCCCATTACAAGTCACGTAGGCCCGAATTTCTTATCCCAAGGCCCATTCATTGAGTATTATTGCTACAGTACCCACCTACTATAGTACCCTTTGTTGCTACAGTTCCTGTGCTGCTATAGTACTGCTCATGTACTACTACAATACCTGCACCCAATAGATTTTTAACACCCCATTTTTCATGTAGGATTAAGGGGTTCTTACAAATAATAAAAACCTAAAATACCTTCATGTTTTATTATTTATTTTAAATTTCAAGGATTTTATATTTTTATTTATAGAATCATCATATTGTTTTGTCACATTTATATAAAATAATTCATTCTTAATTGAGGGGACAACTTAATCATAGTTGTTTTATTTAATTGTTACGTCTACTTAATACTATATGAATGATGGTGCTTATATCACATCATCATGGGATTATTATCTTTCTTTATTTCTCATGTGAGGAATATCGACATACGAATAACTAATTCCTTATGGTTGAGTTGTAAGAGGTTATGTTATTTGGAGAAAAAGTAACTACATTTTATGTGTTTTACCATATAACATGGATTGGTAACATGTGTAACAGAACTATAAAACTATATATTCTATATTGTTTTCATCAAGGTTTAATCAAATACTTATATCCCCAATGATAAAAGAGATGTATCTCATATAAAGAGAAATATAATGTAACTATGATTTGTTGAGAAATGATTCCCTAAGAGTTGATGGATTGGCATGTAATTCTATGCTGTTTTGAGATAGAAAGAATGTGTTATTTTAATAAGGAGGGATATTTATGAGAAATTAAAGGAAATGTGGATTTAACATGGCTCCTTATGTCAAACATTACATTTGGATTTGGTGGGATATCTAGAGGAAAATATAATTGGTCAGACATTAGAGGAATCAAGATTAGATTTCAGTTCGTGGTTACCCCTTATGAAGATATGAATAAGGTTATATTATGATTATCTTTGGAAGAAATGGTAGGTTCTTCATTTGTGATACATGATTATTTTGGGTGAAAATAGGTTTTCATTACTAGTGATCTACTGAATTACTATGTTTTGGGGTTAGAATATTTATTATTATTTGGACTGTGTGTTCAGAATTGTATGGAAGGGGACATTGTTTAGTTGAAAGAACCTATTATATCATCTTAAATTGTTATATTATTAGAGTGTGGCTAGTATATATTTATTTTAGTATAATTACATGTGGAAACCTAGTCTATGGATGTGGTAGACATGTCATAGGGAATGAAAAGACACATGTTGTTTGGGTATAAATTTGGAATTTCTGGTGATCATGATGAGGGTCCTTGTATAATTGATGTGTTGTTTTTTATAAATTGGACTACAGTGAAAACTCCTAGTTAGGAAATAATGACCCAATAATTTGAGGTATGTAAATATAGTCTTTTCGTATGTGAATATATTTTTAATTTGGAATCATTGAATTGATCTTGATAATAATTGTTCAGATATTAGACTGGGTTCTAATCCTATATTGATGTGATGTGACTCATGGTTTTATAATTCTATATTTATTCGTAGATTGTTATGGAAATGAAAAATTGATTCGTATATAATAAAATCACAGTGAAACATGTAGTTTAATGTGGTATATTGTGGAGTTTTAAAGGGTGGTGACCAAAATATAGCTAAGGAGAGATGATAATTTTATTGTAAAGATCATGGTTTAGAGGGTCAATATCATCAAGGAAAAATATTATGTTCTTCATCAAAATTGGTTATTTGAAAATGTTTTTTGTATTGTAGATGTCGGTGTTGGTTATGGGAAATTGGTTTCTTTTGTGATATGAGCATGGATCATTGGGATTATGATGTGGGGTTGTATATAGAGCTTCAATATGGATCATGAGGAGTAGTATTATCTATTAAATTTTATTTGAAAAATATAGGGTTTTGAGGTTGATGACTATTGTTTATGTTGTAATTCATTATGGGTGATGGGTATAATATAATCATGGGATGAGAATATATTTCTAGATAGTATTTGGAATATATTATAGGAATTTACATGTTAATTATATCTAGATATCATATATTGTAATGTATAGAATGGGGTCTGTGTTTCTTGTTTGTTGGTCAGGTGAGGTTCTGAAAACTAACTATTAAAGTAGGTATCATGACAACAATTCAATGTCAAACCTCCCCATATAGAAATTTCAATGGTTGAAGGATATTATCAATGAATTTTAGAATTCAATAAAAGGATATACCTGTATAATATTTTAGTTTTTTGATAGATTTAGTCCAACTATGGGAATTAGAAAATGGATGGTTGGGATGATCTTGAGTTGTTGGATCAGAGTTACGTTAGTACTACTGGTATGACTCAATAGTTGTATGGATAATAAAGGAATAAAACCATTATTTTCAATAGGTATTAGTAATGGAATACATTGAGATAGTATGACTGATAATGGGATTTCTCATATATTATAGTCACCTAATTTTATTTTTACATTAATACATCGATGGTTGGATTATGATCATGCGAATCAGAATAAAGATGGATTTTGGTAACTCAAACATTATTAGTTTGAGAGGAATTGGATCTCACATAATTGAACAATGGTTGGCATCGATGGTATACATTTTAACATTTTATATACACAATAATATAAGAATTAACCATAGTTAATGTGTTCCTGTAACACCAAAATCCATGATAAAATATATTTTCAAAATTAATTTAATTTTTTCGATAGCATACATTACACACAACAACATGTTTAGAGAAACATGATATATATTTAAAATATTAAAATATTATATTATATAGTTTACCATGTTATTGAAATAGCTAACATGAATGTGAATAATCTAATTATGAAAATATATGTTTAACAATTTTTAATAAAATAATTTTTTATGAATAATTAATTATAATCAAGAACAAAAATCCATTTAATAATAATGGAATTAATATTTGTATATAACTATTTTAATGTGCACAAAATTTATTTATCTCTATAATTTAAATATATATTTTTTTAGAATTTTTAATGAAATTTAAATATTTGATTATCTAACAAATATTTAAAATTCATTTTATAGTATTTCTATATATGATATATGAATATATCCAATTTTAAGCTTAAAACATAATTGTTATAAAAAATGTTTTGTCTTAGTTTTACAGATATTTTGAAATTATTTTTCTTATATTGGGAAATAATTTTTTGAAAAAACGATCTTATTTTAAATCATCATTCCATAATAATATTTTTGTTATATTTTGAGAATATTATGAAAATATAATTTTTTTAGAGAATAGTGATAATTAATAGTTTTTATTAAAAACATATTTTTCATATAATCAATTAAAAAGATTAATTTTATTTTAATTTTGGATTTAAAGAAATATTACATTATTTATATATAAGTTAATTTATTTTATTTTATTGTAATAAAGGTTATATTTAATTTTTATATAAATACTTCACATAATTTTGAAATATTTTTCTTTTGAAAAATGTATTTTCATCAAGTATGTGGGAATATTGTTTAATATAACTATTTGGTCTACATAAATATAATTTGGGAAAAGGTGTTCCAAAATTGGAATAATAAAATTTTATATTGTAAAAAAAATCAACATAATTATTTATCTTTAGGTATATTATAAACTATAAAAAATTAATTAAAATTTCTAAGTCTAAAATGAGTTTACTAGGTTTTCACCTTTTAATAATGACTGAAAAAATAGCCCAGAAACATTCCAAAAACCCATTTGATGAAAATATTTATACCACATAACCAATGAAGTTTTATAATTACCCATTTTTTTTATTGGATGTGAAAATAATGTTACCCCATATTATTTTCAATAATACCAAGTGTGCCCTATCCCCCACTTATAAAAGGCCACCCAATGTCGCTACCTCTTCACATTTATAAATCAAATTTATATTATAAATAACATAATAATAATTTTCATAAATTACTATACTCCTTATTTTTGTTACGATGACCTCTTAATAATTCTTTAGGTTTAATCCTAAATAGAATCATTATAAAAATGTAAAATTATAAACCATTAGTTATGTTTTATATTTCATACACCTATAATAATCCTTATAAAAAATGTTGTTATTATAAAAAAAATATCCCCATATAAATAGTTTATTATGTTAATGTATTATAATATATCAATCTCCAATTCCATAAAATGGGTTACATGTCATTCGATATTTTTTTTGAGGAATACATCCTCACAGACAGATATTAGTTGTTTTCTATCACCACCTATCATGAAAATAAATAATGTTGGATGTAATTTCTACAAATGATATATATGATATTATAATTATTCTATAATTATAATACTATATAATTTTTCATACATTCCCACAATATAGAAGACAATAACGTTACATGTCTATTTGGCTGAGTACCACCTCGCATATCTATGTTTTGTGTTTTATCAATTACATTTTACATGAACGATAATAAGAACGAATTGAATTAATATATATGTGATATTTTTAACATATTTATTCATATGATCAAAAATATATCACATGTATACTATTATATTCAATCCCACTAGTTATATAATATCTTTGTTAATGGGAACTGCCGACTACAACCTCAGAAATCAATTTTATATGGTTTTTCAGAAATTATTTTCAAAAATTGTAATAATGATAATTATAATGAATATATGATATTGATATTACATCATAATGAATAATTATGGGTGACCTATTATTTTCATTATAATACTATCATAAAAAATATAATAAATTACATTTATATGTATTGGGATTCTGGATTGAAATACTAAAATTTAGTGTATATATGTTTAGTAATTCATAAAATAAAATAGATAATATAATATATAACCTAATTTCATATATGGATATATTTAAATGATAACATTAAAAACATATAATTTAATTTTGAAAATATATATTTAATATTTAAATTCGTCATGCCAAATTATATTCTTAATATTTTTGGATAATTTTTTAATAATATCGATTTCTCAATGAACCTTGGATGTTACTGATTTTTTTGAAAAACATAAACTATAATAACTGTATATAAATTGAAAAAAATTAATATTTTTAAATTTAATTTTTTTCATTTTTATTTAATTTCATACAATTATGATTTATGGAATTTTTAGACCTAAATTTAATATAAAGACATTTTATATGATGAAAAATAAATATTATGTAAAATATTTTATACTTTTATTTTTTTAGATTTATTTTAAATTCAATTCTGAATGTTCAATGATTTGAATATTTATAAATTGATCTCATATTTTGATTCAGTAGTTCGAGATTTTTGAAATTAATCATGTTAATGATTGGACAATAAAAATAGATCTTTTAGTACTTTTTAATTCATCAGTTAATGGTAAATTTGGTTATTGATGGTAAAAATAAAATTATATTCACCATAATAAGTCAAAACAATAATTAATTATGAAATTAATTGTCAACAAAATTCATTAATTCATTGGATATCTAACAATTTGGCTCAATATAAATGATTTTTTAGCCATTAAATACTTTTATTTTACAAAAAGTAAAACATCTCAGTCTCTTATTTTAAAGAAATGTAATATAACTAATACATTGTTATTATGTTGATATGTTCAAATATTTTTTTTGAAGAAGATAGATAACCTTCCTATAAAAGAAGGATCCCTATGTTAATAAAAAAGAGAGATTATAGAAGTCTGAAAGTAGGTGATTTACATCGATCCTTCCCAAGGATATGAATTAGTTCATTTGGTACTTGATCCTCCCATTGAGATTCTAGACCATTAACTCCATTACCAGCAAGCCTATCCACCAATGAGTTTGCCTATCTATAAGGTCGAGTGACGATATGCTCTTTTGAGAAGAGTAGGTCCATGCACCTTGTCCATCGATCGGTCAGCGTCCAAGAAAGATGAAGGGAACATGTCTGTAGAGCCACAACCATAGACATGGAGTCAGATTTGATCAATAAATTGTTCCATCTCCTCTGTTCAGCATGTTCAATGGCCTCTATGACTCAGCGAATCTCTTCTTCAAGAGAAGAAACAATGTCACACGAACCATATAAATAGCCAAGAACACACCCATTGTGATCTCTAAAAACCGCACCAAAACCAGCTGAACTCAGGTTACCTCTTGAGGCACCATCATAATTTACCTTAATCCATCCATGAAAGGGAGTTTTTTATAACAATTCAATTGTACCAGTAGGTGGCATGAAATTAACTTCAACACCAACCTGAGATAGGACAGACCATTCATGAAGATATTTCGCACATAACCTACCTCCTGGAACAGAGACGTCGCACGTAGTAGCAAGAAGACCCACAAAGGCAATCCCATTGCGAAATGTGTGCTTCTCATGAAGGGCTTTGTTCCTGTTAAACCAGAGCATGAACAAAAATTCCTCTACAACATATAAGAAAATAAGGGCAACCTGATGTGAGAGTTTCATCTCAGGCCAGCGCTTCATGAAGTCTCCAATTGTGTTGGCATGGGGAAGATGTACTTAAAAGTTTCTAAACACTAATTCCCACATTGGAGAGGATACAAAACAGGTGAGGAATAGATGATTAATGTCTTCCCTATGCTGGTGACACATAACAAACCTTGAGCAGAGGGAGATTCCATAGTTCTGAATAAATCCATCAGTTGGAATCATTTTGTGAGCAAGCCTCTATGCAAACATGGCCCGAGTGCGCCTAAGAAAGACCTTGCTCAGAAAACCCATCCATTGAAAACCAGGAATGTTACCAATAATGTGCTTGTAGAAACACTTATTAGAAATAATCCCATTAGAAACCGGCTCCCAATCCCAGAAATCACCTTGTGAGGAAAACAATAATGCTCTACCATATGACTAACATGATTGGGAAGACCATCCATTCAGGCAAATTGATCTTTAACTAAAAAATTAAACTCTGTGTTAGAGTTTTACCCAAAGACCATGTCATCCAATCTATTACCAATCCAGTTTTATTTCCAGAACTGATGAAAAGAATCCCTATTGACCAACCAATGAGAATCTGCATCAATTCTGTAGAAGATTCTCTTGATGGTAGGCCAAACCGAGGAGGAAATGTTATTGAAATTCCCTATCTTTTGCCTATGCAATAACCTAGCCCTGAAAAAGGATAGAGCCTAAGACTTTGTATTAACAAGAATCTATATAAAACAATCCCTCAATGAGTCATTTAAGCATCTAAGATTCTTGATACCCCATCCCCCTTCATCATACGGATTACATACAAAGTTCCAAGAGACCGTTACAAGCCTTCTCTTAGTGACACCACCAATTCAGATAAAATTCTTGATAGAGACATTGAAACTCTTTAGTATAGAAATTTTCCATTTGTATACCATAAAAGAATATATGAATTTTAATGTATTGATAAATTTCACAATACACACTCTTCCTAACATGGATAACGATTTACCCTTCCAGGCTGATAGTTTTCTTCTTATCATGTTGTAAATAGCAAAGAATTAGCAAAATATTGGCCTCCCCCAAAACGTAGGCACCCCTAATTAAGTGAATGGAAGAGCAAGCTCCTGAATTCCCATCTCTCTGATGATGTCGTTATTCTTTGTTGGACTGAATTTCATTCCAAAAAATACAAACGACTTATTCCAACTAATCTCATGTCCAGAATCCAACTCAAAATGGAGAAGATCCCTCTTGATATTCATGTTGTTTCTCTTGTCCCCCTGAGTAAAGAGGATAATATAATCATCATATAAAATATGAGATGTAGAAACCAACCCTCTTCCAGTGTGAATGGTCTTCAACATCCCATTCCCAGCTATAATACCTAGAATTATACTGAGATAGTCCTCAACAATATAGAAAATAACAGACGATATGGGACCACCCTGCCTTACCCCTCTTAAGCATTAAAAGTACCCCTATGGGGATCCATTTATAAGGACTAAAACATGGGCAGAGCATAAAATATATTTGATCCAACTGATGAAGACACCAGAAAATTCATACATATCAAGGTCCCTGAAAATAAAACCCAAATCCATTGTGTCAAAGGCCTTACTGACGTCCATCATGAGAGCAATGTTGCCACCCCTGATAGGTCTTTTGAGGAGATTTACAAACATTGAGGCTGTAATTAGAAAATACTGAATCAATATCCCCTTAATGAAGCCAAACTGGTTTGCAGAGACAATCTTACTTCTGATACTTGAAAGCCTAATGGATAGAATTTTTCAAATGATTTTGTAAACCGCGTTGACCAGGGAAATAGTCCAGAAGAGGTGAATTTCGTTGCCATTATCCAATTTTTTAAAGTAGTAAGAAACTACGCAATCGAACCTTTTGGAAGATACCCTCCCTTAAAGAAATTAGTGAACAACCTACAAACATCATCATGAATGATATCCAATCAATATTGAAAAAATAAATTACCAAATCCATTAGGTCGAGGAGATCTCTTGGGCTTTAGACTGAAGATATCATCCATTATTTTCGGTTCAAGAGGAATAGTAGTAAGGTTGTCATTATCCACCTGATTCACAAGCCTTGTAATCACACCATCTATGGGGTAAGCTGTGGATGGAGACCTATTGAAGAGACTCTTGAAGTAAGGAGTGATATGATCAGAGATATCATTTAGATTATAAATCATTGTAGAGACCCAAATCATGACATACATGGACATTACATTACATTTTCAGAATACTTAATACATAACAAAAACAAACACAAAATGACTGTAATAGTTTAGGGTCTTTGGAAACTCAGAACATAATATTCTAATTGTGGTAAAAGAACTTCAACATCACCCATAAAGATCTTCCCCTTTGGTTTTCTTACCTAAATCCTTTCTTTATATCCTGGGGAAATGAAAAAATATAAACTTTGATCACAAATTCTCACTAAGGGTATGCATGGAGAGAATAAAACAAACCATATACATTTGAACTTCAAAACATCAACATAATGTTTACACATAAAAATCATGAGTTCTAAAATAAATCGTAGCAATACGTAAAGAATATGTCATAAAGGAACATTAATCATGATAAAATATCATGGGAATAAAACATATAATTGTGTAAAACCATTAATCACATGATATGATTTCTATAATAGCCATGGAACTTTTTCCAGGACCATCTTAGTTGACAAAGTCCCTTTCTGAATTGTGTTCACTCCTCGTTTCCGTCTTGTAGCACTGAACCAGATTAACTTACTTTTCGATCCATCTCTATATCATGAGAAATAAATCCTTACCCAATGCATTATATGGAGATATAGGTCCCACCCATCTCTTAATGAAATTATTCTTACATGATCAAAAAAATAAACATAAATCATTCCTCATAACCCAATGAATAAAAATGGGTTTCATAAACATCATCCCATCATAACATATTCCATATAAAACAAATGGATTTCATTTCATCATAAGAAAAGTGAAACCATGTAAATCATAGAGATATTATACTTTAAACATACACATATGAAAAAATTTCATCTTAGATGGAAAATGGTTTTGATAAAACACTTGAAAAGAATTCTTGAGTAAAATATCCTTTCTTCTTAAAAATCATTTTCTTTTCACAAAATGCCATGAAATTTTAAAAGAAAAGGATTTTTTTGAAAATAGTCATGAAATATTTTAGAGTATGCTTCAATAAAATAATGTGTTAGAAAACTATAAAAATCCATTCATTCCATATAAGTTAAAAAAACATTCTTCTCGTACTTTTTCTGGAGAAGTCAAAAAGTACCTTGTATGGTAAAAAAATAACGATTCCTTCCATACGATGTGGTGAAAGTAAAAAAAGGGTAAAAATGATGTTAAAAATACATGGAAGAAAACTAAACATTTTATGAAATCATTTTGAGAACATATGGATATGGATAATAAACATAATCTCAGTAAATACTTATGAATAAATAATCTCAAATAAGAATAAGATTGGAATAATTATCCCTTACCTTGTTTCCAATTTCTTCCATATAAGTATGAGACTCTTATATACTGGTTTTAAATATATTATTAACTTGTAACATAACCAAAATAATATTTATGAGATCATATATGATTTACTTACGACTTTATATTATGCGTTCATTTGTCAATTCCATGTTAAAGCAGCGTTTTGGGTAAAATCGTTTCATTTATCATCCATGTATTGAATTATAATTGTTAATATGATTACATAGATCATGATTAATTAATTCCTGAATATAAAACATTATATATATATATATAATATATTCAGAATATACTTAAATATAATAGATCGATAATTGGAATGAAACACACCGCTCATCAAGACGGTAGGCCGTACGTACGCATGAACGTTGTTTTTCGTTTACTTATTGAATTGAATGGAATTAAGTAGATTACATACATATATATTTACATAAATACAGTAGAATTATTATGTAATATATTTCATGATTACTTATTATATATACATTATAATAATTCTTAAATTGTTAACATGGAAAATGAATCTCATCGCGTCGTGGAGACGGTAATCCGTACGTACACACGAGTGATGATATCGTTCCCATATTTATTGACTGGAATTCGAGTGGGCGATATAATATCGTATAATCAATATGTTGTTATTATAAACATATATAGTTATTCTTTACACCATTATACCCATCCAAGTAAGGTGGTGGTGGAAAACTGATTACACCATGGCGTAGAGATGGTATTTCGTACGTACGCACACATGATGACTTCATTTTCCGTAGGATGGATAGAAGGTGAAATAGGGTTGTTTCATATTTATAATAACATATCAGTATATAAGTAATACTTATTTTATTACTTGATAATGAAACAACTAAATAATAGTAAGTAAAAGAAGAAAGAAACTTGAAAGAGTTGGTAGAAGAGATTTCCTCTTCCTCGACGCACCTCATTTAAACTTCATTTTAGGGCATTAGAGTTGGTCTTTTGAGAAGACCAGAAAATCTATGATATAATTGGAGAGGTTGAGAAGAGGAATTTTCAGGATTTTCCCAAGAATAAAGGATCAAAATGGTGTGAAGAGAATATGGAAGGGGTGCCATTTTTATAAGGGAGGAGAGGGGCACCTTTGGAAAAACGTAAAATATTATTTTATAATAAAGTCATATTCGGTTTATAAAAGCTCCAAACTGATTTATTTAGAAGATAAAGTTTGGATGGGTCGAAATCCTCTGATCCAAAAGGATTTATACAAGTTAGGTTACTATTTTAACATTATCATTTATATTTAACTCTATGTTAAATAATTTTACTTTTACCATGTCTTCTTGTTTTCCTACACTATATGGTTAATAAACATACTATAAAAAGACGAACGAACACAAAGTGGTTAATTATTAATATATATAACCTTATTTAAATCATTTGGATGATCCTTACATTTTTATGAATAAAAAAACAATTAATAATATAATGTTTGTTAAAAAAAATTTATGTCAATTTTGACACTATTTGGTAATTGATTTTGTGATAATAATAACAACATGATTAGTTAGAACACAGTTAATTTAATCAATAATAACATGTCATATTAACCTATAAAATTAGTGTAATTCATAAAAAGTCTCAAATTACATTTATTTGGGTATTTATAACATCAATTTGTTAATATTTCATTAATAAGGTAATTACTGCATCATCATTGTGTCATAAATAAATTAAATTATTTAATGTCTAAAAACTATAAATAAATAACCATTATGTAGGAAAGATTTTTATTTTTCTAATGAATATTTATAGTCAAATATAGTTTATGTATAACCCTGTATTAAAAATGTTTTAGTTATTACACTTTGATTTTAACTATTTTAACTCTTCTTTGAATAAAATAATAATAAGTGTCCTAATCTAATCCAAGTGGGCCTAAAGGGTAATATTTTATTCCAAAGGTTGTTCATGGTCCAATTACACTTATCCAATAGAATTAGGACTTGTCTTAGGGTAATAATAATATCATTTTTACCCTTAATTACCCTATTTACTTTTAACTGTGGTAAATAAAAGTAAAAAGTTACTATTCACCAAAAATTAATTTTACCTTATTGAACCACATTTTACTCCATGATATTAACCGTGTCTCTTGGATTTTCGAAATTCCATTCATAGAAGCCGTAAAATTTTGATTTTTGTAAATTTTCAATTTATCCTATGAGGTTGGAAAAAGAAGATGAAAAGTTCAATAAAATTTATATATATCTAAAATTATTATAAAATGACTCAAATGAATTACATTGAACTTATATAGGTATTATGTATCAATTTTTACATAAAATATATTTAAATAAAATAAATAATTATTTAAATAAAATGTCGGTTTTTAAATAGTAACCCAGTGTTTTCACTATTCATCAAAAATTGGATGTTTTCAGAAAAATACCAAAATCTCACCCTAGGATAATTTCGATATTCCGAATACAAAAATGAAGTAAATTTTTAAAGTTAAAATTTATAAAATTTTACAAAGTGGGTTTTACTATTCATAAAAGCTAGTTTATATAATATTTTAATTACATATCGTTGTTTAGTGAAACACGGTATTACGCACAACACACGCTATCGTGGAAGGTCGTGATTTCATGTAATGAAAGCCATGTTAGGGGTGTCTGTAGTGAAGGCTCTGTTTGGTGTTGTGTATGACATAATCAAAACTTATTTCATTTATACATCAAATAAAATATATTCTTAATGTTGCGTAAAATAATTTCCACTAAATGAACTTGAAATTGCGTGTAACACGAGGTAAGAATAGTGTTGTGTATACTACAAGATAATACGGTATTGTGTATAGAACAAGATAATTTTGTTGTAGCATATGACAGAATACATCAATGAAATTAAAACGAATAATTCTCATAAAATCTCGGGTTGTTACATTCTACCCCCCTTAAAATGAATTTCGCCCTCGAAATTTGGTGGGGTTATAAATGGTTTACTAATTGATATTTTCTTTCATTGAAACCCATATCGTATGAAAGGAATACTAAAACATAATTTTAAAAAGTGAAGTATGAAACAAAACGGTTTCCCAAATTAACTCATCCCTGGGTTTCCACAAAAAAGAACATAATTTAAAATATGGATATGGAAGAGAAATATAACCATCAACATTAGATGAAGAGTGATAGAGGACATGGATATGAAAAAATCAACAATAAAAAATACATAAATTTGTGATGATCTAAGGTACCATATAATTCATCAGATATAAGGTCTCTAGGAAAATATATTTGGTTTTCAAGATCATTTCCCTAAAGTTGAAGAAATTGGATTTAGAAGAAATATTTTCATGATTTAGGTACAATCTCACCATTGGTCATTCGATGGAAAATTTCCACTTCATATATTTAAGAGATGAAGTTGAATTTTTCATTCGTGATGTGTTAGTAGATCATGTGATAGAATGATGGGTCATTCCATCTGTCTCAAACAAAAGGTTAGAAAATGTTATAAAAAATACATAAGACCATATATAGAGATATTAATCGCATATGGTTCTAAAATGGACCTATGATTCATATATCGTAATTATTAATATAATAAAACTAGTTTCTACTAACCAAGGGCTTCCTCTAGGCCAGTGGTAGGCGATAAAGTAATGTCGCACTTCGGTTTTGGGTTCGATTCCCACAGCCTTGTCCGAAACGACAGGTTGTCGCCCATCCTGCAGGTTGTCCTTTTTCTAAAACTACATTATTATAACATTCCATAAATTATATCGAAAAAAGTTATAGCCTTAAACAATACCGACTTATGTCCAACATAATTCATTCCAATCTTTAGGCTTATCCAAAATACTTCTGTCATAGCTCATAGTATAAAGAAAACAATTACTAGAAATGTCATCTGCCGAGCATGTGAATACCATCATTTATCCCCCATATATCATATGATATATCTTGTTGGTCAAATTACAAACATGTGAATACCTTAATCATTTATTTTATTGAAATAGACATTGAAACATAGTAAAAACATGAATGCTGTCAGAATTTATCACTTTCCACATACCAAAATCCCAAAATTTCTATATACTCAAATCGTGATATAACTTTGTCCTTATATCAGTCATGAACTCATTTCATTTTTTCTTTATCACTTTATTATGCTCATATATTCATCATTCCAATATTATTTCAATAACTATTCATGGTTTCTGGTACCATATAATTATTGATAACCAATACATAGATATTCCAAAATTCCACGATACCATAAATGAGATTCCATGATTATATTTTGAAATCCCATTACATAAACAATTAATCATCATTGTCATACTCAACATCACAAATAGTGATCGCATGGGACTTCAATTTATCCTTTTCTTTAAGAGGTTTCTCAAGTTTATCATCATTAACCCATGGATTAGGGCATTGATTAGAATAATGCCCCAGTTTCTTGCACATAAATCATTGAAGTGTTGGTGGTGCATTCTCTACAGTCATTTCATTATTCACATCATTAGCAACCCTTTTTCCATTAATTCGACACTCAACTACTCGATGACCTTCTTTTCCACACATATTACATTTCCTAGTCCCTTTAATACAACCTCCATCATTATTCTTTCCACACTTTGAGCATAATGAAACATTCATCTTCTTTTCACCATTATTCTGATATTTCTCCTTGAACTCCATCTTTTGTTTCTTGTCAAAACCATGAGATGGATATGTAACACCAACTTCCATTTCTACACTGATAGCACAACGCACAATTTCTTCATAGCTACTGAAGTCTCTTATTGCTAATTCCCTTCGAAGAATTTTTTTTAAGCTACAGACGAATTGATCAACTTTACTTTCAGGTCGGATGATAAAGCCAGATGCATACCCTGCAAGCCTTGTAAAATTCGTTTCGTATATACCAACATATTCATCATCATTTTTCATAAGCTTGAGGAAATACTTTTCCATCTTTGTTCGAAGAATATGAGGGAATTACTTATTGAAAAAAAATTGAACTCATCTCATTCCATGGATTCAATTTCATCTTGGGGCCTTGTATTCTTAATTAGAGTCCACCACTGGTATGCTTCACCTTCTAAATGGTAAACAAATAAAATGACTTTTTCATGTTATGAACATTGAAGTGTGGAAAATATATTTTCAATGGTACTCATCTATTGTTCAGCAACAAGTGAATCTAAAGACCCATTGAAAGATGGTGGACGTTGCCTCATGAAGGAATCAATAGAATATAGATCCTTTCTCAGCCCATTTGGAAGTCTAGAATGATTCATAGCCTGTGTAAGTAGAGAAATAAGATTTTTCACTCCGTCTCCCATAAAATTAGTTCGTTCAGGAGGAAAATCATTGCATTTTCCATTACATTGGTCAACACGAATCTTTCGGGTTCCAGCCATCGTCTAAAACTGAAAAAGAATAGTGTGAGAGGCAAAAATCATGCTAGGGAAAAAACATAATATATGGGGAGTACCTTCAATATATAACATCTTAGGGTTAATTCTATGATTATTACCGTAATTCTAGGACTATAATCTATACTTATATTTAACCTTAGGGACATCCCTAGATATACCATATAAATATCTCTAGGGATCTCACTAAAGTTTCCGCATCCGAGTTTCCAAAGGTTAACTAAACCTTTCCTCTGATACCAATTGTAGAGACCCCAAACTTGACGTACATGGACATTACATTACATTTTCATAATAATTAATACATAACAAAAACAATCACAAAAGGACAGTAATAGTTTAGTGTCTTTGGAAATTTGGAACATAATCATCTAATCGTGGTAAAAGATATTCAACATCTCCTATAAAGATATTCCCCTTTTCCATTCATACCTAAAACCTTTATTTATATCTAGGGGAAAAGAAAACATATAAAGGGTGAGCTCAAATGCTCAGTAATGGAAAGCATGGTTAAAATAAAACAAACCATATTCATTTGAACTTCAAAACATGAACATAAATTTTACACATCAAAATCGTGAGTTTTGAAATAAATCTTGGCAATATGTAAGGAATAGGTTATAAAGGAACATTAATCACGATAAAATAGCATGTGAATAAAACATTTATTTGTGGAAAACGAATAATCACATGATATGACTTCCATAGTAGACAAGGCATTACTGCCAAGACCATATTAGTGGACAAAGTCTCTTTCTGAATCGAGTTCACTCCTCGATTCAGTCCAGTAACATTGAACCAGATTGAATTACCGTTCCAGCCATGTCTATCTCATGAGATATAAATCTTTACCCAATGCATTGGGGGGGGGGGAGTTATAGGTCCCACCCATCTCATAATTAAATCATTCTTACCTTTCCACAACATAAACATAAATCATTCATCATAACCCAAAGAATAAAAATGGGTTTCATAAACATCATCACATCATAACATATTCCAAATAAAACAAATGGATATAATTTCATCATAAGAAAAGTAAAACCATGTAAATCATAGAGATATTATAAATGAAATATACACATATTAAATAATTTCATCTTAGATGGAAAATGGTTTTGATAAAACACTTGAAAAGAATTCTTGAGGAAAATATCATTTCTTCTTAAAAATCATATACTTTTCACAAAATGCCATGCTATTTTAAAGGAAAGGTATTTGATTAAAAATAGTCATGATATATTTTAGAGTATGATTCATGAAAATAATTCATTATAAAACTGTAAAAAGCTGCTCATTCTATATATGTTAAAAAAACATTCTTCTCGTACTTTTTCCCGAAAAGTCAAAAAGTACTTTGTTTCGAAAATAAAAGAAAGTTTCCTTCCATACGATGTCGTGAAAGTAAAAAGGGTAAAAATGACTTTAAACATACACGTACGAAAAGTTAAAATTTTATGAAAACATTTTGAGAACATATGGACATGGATAATAAACATAACCCCAATAAATACTTACGAATAAATAATCTCAGATAAAAATGAGATTGGAATAATTATCCCTTACCTTATGTTAAATTTCTTCCACATGTGTATGAGAATCCTATATTTTGGGTTTAAACATATTATTAACTTGTAATAAAACCATAATAATATTAATGATATCATATATGATTCACTTACGACTTTATATTATCTGTTCCTTTGTTAATTCCATGTTAAAACAACGTTTTGGGTAAAATCGTTTCATTTATCATCTGGGATTTGACATGTAATTATTAATATGATTACATATATCATGATTACATAATTCCAGAATATAAAACATGATTTATATATAATATATATTCATAATATACATATATATAATAAATTGATTAATGGAAAGAAATACACCGCTAATGGAGACGGTAGGTCGTACGTATGCATGAACGTTGTTTTTCGTTTCCTTATTGAATTGAATAGAATTAAGTAGAGGACATACATATATATTTACATAAATACAGCATAATTATTTTTTAATATATTTCATGATTACTTATTATATATACTTTATAATCATTCTTGAAATGTTAACATGGAAAATGAATCTCATCGCGTCGTGGAGACTGTAATCCATACATACGAACGAGCGATGATATCGTTCCCATATTTGTTGAATGGAATTTGAGTGGATTATAAAATATTTTAAAATCAATATGATGTTACAATAATTTTATATAGTTATTCATTACACCATTATACCCATCCATGTAAGGTGGTGGTGGAAAAACGGATTACAACACGGCTTGGAGACGGTATTCAGTACGTACGCACGCGCGATGATTTTATTTTCCGCATGATGGATAGTAAGTGAAATAGGGTTGTTTAAAATTTATAATAACATGTCAGTATATAATTAATACTTATGTTATTATTTTATAATTAAACAACTAAATAAGAGGAAGTAAATGACGAAAGAAACATGAATGAGTCGGTAGAAGAGATTACTTCTTCCTCGACGCACCTCCTTTAATCTTCTTCTTAGGGTACTAGAGTTAGACTTTTGAGAAGACCATAACTTCATTGACATAACTAGAGATCTTTAGAAGAAGAATTTTCAGGGGTTTTCCTAGATTCAAGGATCAAAAGGGTGTGAAGAGAAGAGGGAAGGGGTGCCCTTTTTATAAGGGAGGAGAGGGGCACCATTCGAAAAACATAAAATATTATTTTATAATAAAGTCATATTAAGTATATAATAGCTCCAAAATGATTTATTTCTAAACTAAAGTAGATATGGTTCAAAATAAACTCAACCAATATATTTTAGACAAGTTTAGGTTACTATTTTAACCTTATAATTTTGATTTAACTCTAAGTTAAATAATTTATCTTTTACCGTGTCTTCTTGTTTTCATACACTATACGGTTAATAAAAATACTATAACAGGACAAACGAACCCCAAGTAGTTTTTTATTAATATATATAACAATATATATTTCATTTTCCCGATCCTTCTATTTTTAGGAATATAATAAATTTTAATAATATAATATTTGTTTTAAAAACTATTTTATGTCAATTTTGACAGTATTTGGTAATTGATTTTTGTGAAAATCATAACAACATTATTAGTTCAAAAAATGATAATTTAATCATTACTAACATGTCATATAAACCTAGAAAATAAGATTAATTCATAAAATGTCTTAAATAACATTTATTTGGGTATTTATAACATCAATTATGTTAATATTTCATTATTAAGGTAATTACTTCATCAACATTGTGTCATAAATAAATAAAATTATTTAATGTCTAAATATTATATATAAAATACCATTATGTAGGAAATACTTTTACTTTTATAATAAATATTTATAGTCGAATTTATCTTGTGTATAACCCTATATTAAAAATGTTTTAGTTGTTAAAAATTGATATTAATTATTTGAACTCTTCTTTGAATAAAATAATAATAAGTCTCCTAATCTAATCCAAGTGGACCTAAAGAGTAATATTTTATTCCTAAGGTTTTTCATGGTCGAATTATACTTATCCAATAGAATTAGGACATGTGTTAGGGAAATAATAATATCATTTTTATCCTAAATTACCCTATTTACTTTTAACAGTGGTAAATAAAAGTAAAAAGTTTCGATTGACTAAAAATTATTTTTATCTTATTGAACAACATTTTACACCTTCATATTAACACTGACTCTTGGATATTTTAAATTACACTCATAGAAGCGGTAAAATTAAATTTTATGTAAAATTTTAAATTCTCCTAGGCGGTGGGTAAAAGACAATGAAAAGTTCAACAAAATTTTTATATATTTAAAATTATTATAAAATTACTAAAATGAATTACATTGAACTAATATATGTATTATGTTTCAATTTAGACCTAAAATAAATTTAAATAAAATAATTATTTATTTAAATAAGTAGTTGGTTTTTAAATAGTAACCCAGTGTTTTCACTATTCATCAAAAATTGAATGTTTTCAGAAAAATACCGAAAACTCACCATAGGCTAATTTTGATATTTAGAATCAAAAAATGAAGTCTATTTTGAAAGATAAAATTTATAAAATTTTAAAAAGTGGGTATTACTATTCATAACGACTAGTTTATATAATGTTTTAATAACATATCATTGTTTTGTGAAACTCAGTATTGCGTACAACACACGCTATCGTGGAAGGTCATGATTGCGTGTAATGAAATCCATGTTAGGGGTGTGTGTAGTGAAAGCTCTATTTGGTGTTGCGTATAACATAATCAAATCTTAATTCATTTATACATTAAACAAAAACTATACTTAATGTGCGTAGAATAATATCCTCAAAATGAACTTGAGATTGTGTGTAACAAAAGCCAAGAATAGTGTTTCATATAATGCAAACAAATACGGTGTTGAGTATAGAACAAGCTAATTTTGGTGTAGAGTATAAGAAAAGACATCAAGGAAATTAAAAAATAATAATTCTCATAAAATCTTAGGTTGTTACAATCATGTTGTCCCCATTTTTGAGCAGAGAGAGGGGCTTGGACAACCTTCTGATTTTTTGTAGAGCATTGAAAAACTTCAAGTTCCCATCACCATCCTTTAACGATTTTAATTTGAAAGAGTCCATTTTCAAGGAGTCTTCTAAGTTAGTCATCTTGTTGAGTTTGGTGGTTAAATCATCTTCTTTCAAACACCTAATAGAAAAATCACTAGATGTATTGAGCTCTTGAAGATTCTGATGGGATGTCTCGAGAGAAAGAATTTTAGAATCAAGGGAGCTGAAGCGATCCTTACTCCAGATATTATGGTTCCCCTTGAAGATCTTAAGCTTGGTGATGAAATTAAAAACCCCATTCCTGCAATCCACAAAATTCCATGTATTTTTCACAATGACCCAGCAATCTTGGTGTGTAACCCATAATTTATTAAACATAAAGGGGAAGGGAAGCTTTGATTCCTTCTCTGAAAGGTTTATTAGGGTTGGGTGATGATCAGAATTATGCCTTGCAAGAGTTGACCAAGATATGGATCCCCAAGCATCCAAATAAACCCCATTGATAAAGGCCCTGTCAATTTTTTTGGCAATAAAACTATTTAAATGCTTCTAGTACTATGTGTATTTATCACCAACCAGATTGACCTCAATCAGGTCATTTTGTTCAATGTAAGATAGGATATCTTTGGTAGATATGGAATTGGTGGAGACCCACATTTTTTTATTTGGGTGAAGAATTTCATTAAAATCCCCTAAAATGATCCATGGACTAGAGATCCAAGAATTCAGAAATCTCAATTCCTCCAAGAGGACCCTACAATCTTGATATCTGTTACTAACATTAACATAGGTGTAAACAAAATAATGATCGAGGAAATTAAAAGAGAAAGTGACATGTTGCTTTCCTGGAATAGCCATTTGAGTGCTGACTACAGATGAATGCACAAAAACCCAGATTCCCTTCACATCAGGACTACTATTGGTGTTGATAATAGAATATCCCAACTTCTCAAAGCTGTCAATATTTGAGAGAATGACCTTTTTGGGATTGTAGAGGAAAATTAAGACAATTTTATTCCTCTAAATAAAAATCCTAATGGATCTAATGGTTTCTAGATTCCATAGGCCTTGACAGTTTAAAAAAAGAAACTTCATTTGAATCTTACTCTAAGGCTGGTACCCCTTGTGGCTTCGCCACCTTGTGTTTTGGGTGGAGGTCCTGCCATTATTTTGGTTACATGGGAACTTTTTAATAAGTCAGGAATATCAGCTGTTGTATTTCTTCCAGAATTTCCGTTACCATTCAGATATTTATGCTCACGATTTTTCAGGTTTACTTTCTCAGAATTTTTGCTATTATCAACAGGTTTTCATCCATATCCTAGTTACACTTTACTCACTATAGTCTCTGAAGCTACATGTCATGTGCCTTGTGAATGCTTTGGTCCAGAGGACTACGTTCTTGAATTCTCTTCTGACTGTATAGGAGACCTGTAACTATGGTCGTTGGGAACCTGTGGCTCTGTAGAATATGGGGAACCAGAGACAGTTCACTTTGAGGAAGGGGGTCTTCCAAGATGAATAACCCCTCTTATGACTCTTCATTTGGGTTCTATCTAGCCATCAGACAGACTATCCTACTAATTTAATTATTATATTCCACATAGTTTAATTCATCCTATACCTTCTATTTCATTTTCAGAGACATGTGGAATATATCATTTGAGATTGTGCAATCCAGATCATGACTGATCTTGATTTTATTTTCTAAAAGGATATTAGCTGCTGCCACTTTGGCCTCTTCCTCCTCCACCTTGTCTGCGTATTATTTTTTCTTCATTAGATAAATAGATTTTTTATTTCCAGGTTCATTCTTCTGTAAAATATTCTGGGCCACTTCATGAGTGGTAGATGGATGATCCTGCTGATTCTTCAGAGTAACCTGAGAGGGACCTTCTTGATTATTAGAGGGGCCTTCTTGATTTTTAGAGGCACCCAAGTTCTCCTCACCATCATTTCTGCCCTTCTAGTTCCTGTTAGCAATGTTCTATTCCATGGTATTCGAGGAATTGACATTCTTTTACAAGGTTCTGCATTTGGATATGGATTGTCCTCCCATTTTGAAGACCTCACAGAATGGTGGGACATTATGATCCTCGATTTTTACCACTGACCTGTATCCACTCGAAGTGAAGGATATGCTGTCAGGACTCTTCAATTCAAGATTGATATCAACCAACATGCGGGAAAATAAACCAAGATCCCTCTCCAATTTCCTCTAATCCATGCGAATTGTAGTGCCATGGCATGAGGAAATATCATTAAATATCCTTGGATACCAGTACACCATGTTCTATCCATGTAGCCTCACCCAAATCAAAGCATTGGATTGCTTGTGGTTAAAGGGGTTGGGATTAACATCCCAATCTGATAATATGATAATCCCTGGCTTCAATTGAAGGTTGATCGCACAACATGCATCATTCATCCCCTCCCTGGATTGTAGAACAATGTAAAAAAACCTCTCCCTATGGGTATAAGCTTCCAATCCATGTTACTCCAACAATGAGGGATTTGATTTTTGAGCTCTACATATGACCAGGGTCTTCCTCCTTTTGAATATATAACTAAACCTAATATCGAAAATATACATAAGTTAATATGTTGCTCGAGGGATTCTGGATCTACCACAATAGAAAAACCTCCATTGTTAAGTCGAGTGAAATTAGATGGCATGTGATGATCATCATTGACTGGCTCTCTGGATCCTGATAGGGCCTCCACAAATGATAGACCATTATTTTTCCATCCCGAGGGTTCACATTGATTCGCAATTTCATCCGGATTCCTTATGATCTTTCGATCGATCCTAAAATCTAGTTCTAATTCGGGGTTAACCCGATCCATTTTAGAAATCATGGTAGCGGCCAGAGATATGAGGTTTTGCCATCAGAATCACCGTATCACCCTACTCGCGCCATCTTCCCCATGATAAAATAGTTAGAATGTGAAAAAATTAAAAAAAAAATATTATTTTTAAAAATAATAAAATTATCTTAATCATTGAGATTTATTTTTAATTTTTATTGAATAAATACTTTCCTTGAATCCATGAACAACACTAATACAATACCTATTTAATTAGCTTATAGATCAAATAAATTATATTAAAAATATAAAAATATATTCAATTTATATAATTATTTAGTAATATGAATTTTATATATTAAATATATAATATAAACATATACTAAAATTATTTTCCTAATTTTTCATTTGGTCATGGTGACTTTAAAAGTAATTTATTGATTATTATCAAATTTAACAATAATGATATTTTATGGGATCAATTTTTTAATAAATTACATAAAAATATTAAAAATATTATATAAGCTAAAATATGATAAAATATCTTATAAAATTTCAACCCCTATTCATTTATAGGCCATTTGGATGCATTTTTTTGGAATAGGCTAATTATACTTGAATATTTTAAAACATTCCAAGCATCCCCATCCACTCTGTTATAAAAGGGGAAATCTTCCTCTAATTAGCCACGCATTATTTTTTTCAAAATAGATACACCAATCACTTCTTGGAATTCCTACACATATTTTGGATGCCTTAGATTAGCCATAACACCATCATTATTGGTCTAAAGATGATATGTAATGGTGGTTTCCCAAAGAAGAGGAATCTTTTATAATCAAGTGTTTTAATTTTATTTCCTAATATGCCATTTCCAAATAATCATAAATCCAAATAAAATAAAAAATAAATTCACTTTCAAATACTTTCATGTTATTATTTTAGTTCAATAACCCATATAAATCTCCTCTTCCATCAAATAGTAAATAAATTTATAATTCATTTGTACGGTAGAGTTCCACCACGCGAACCAACATAATTCGTTATTCATCACCATATAATAATAATGGTTGCACGAATTGAAATAAATATTATATGTCATATAAAATAAGTATTTTTCATTATGAAAATATATATTTCACTTATATTTATACAATTCTCTGAACATAAAAATAATAATGTCGAAAATGCATGCGTGTCAACTAAAACCTCCATGAAGATGTGGGATTCATTTTTCATCACCAATTAACATGATTAATATATATAATTATATTTAAATATTATATATGTGATATGTGATATTTTAATAATTATGTTAATATAAAATAGTTCATACCATCATTCGATAATGATCTTTGAAAATTGGAAATATAAGTCATGCTTTCAAATGACACACTAGCATTATGATTACAATCTAGCTAGTTTTTCATGAAAATATATTATCAAAGTATTAAAAACTAAAATTGATTTAAAAATTGATAATTATTGAAATATTTTTATTATTTATATGTTGTAATAATTATGACTTCATCCATAGTCACATTTTTTCAAGTCATTTTCGACTAATGAACCTAATATTTTTAATGCAATAGATATGGACCTATATAATTTTGTAATTGCTATTAAATGTTAAAAACATATATATAAATAATAATAAATATGTAAACATTGACTCAATTAATTAAAATAATTAAAATATATTTGTTATTCATGGTGACTAAAAATTATTCTGATGTTTCATACTCGAGGTAAGGGAATGTAATTAAAAAAATAATACAGCATTGATTATATTCACACAATTCTATATGGTTATTTTTAAACATATACATAAGGAGATGATTTCATCACAACCATGAATCCATAATTTTTTATGATTCTTTTATATGATTAAATAGTTGTTTTGAAAACAATTTTTTCCTTTTTTATGGGTGCAATAACATTAAAATATGTGTCTTTCCTAAATTATTGTATTTTGATACATACATTCAGTTGTAATTATTATGATATGCTTATAGAGAATTTATTATGATTATAAATTATGCCATTATAAAACAAATATTATTGGAATCATGATATACCTCTAATTCATTATGTATTTTTGAAGTTTAGCATGGTTTTTATTTAATGTGTAACTATGATGGTTGCATCCATATAAAACCCTTGGTTTATTTCTCGGATAAACTTTATGGTTATGTTAGGGTATATTTTATGATTACACCATAAGTATATATGAAAAAAATTATTATATGGGATTCATTTTTTTTGTTATACATTCAATATTTTTATATAATTATATTATTTTCAAAATAAATGTTATTGGGTTTGTCTATATGATACATAAATTTGTAAAAAAAAATACCATGAATATATCATATTTTCCAAGAAAAAATTATGAGATTAATTTATTCCTTTAATAATCTTTATGAAATTTTTTATATATGTTTTTGGAACTAAGAATTATTTCATCAGTAATAAAATGTTTCTTTTGAGAAAAATTATAATTTTGAAAATTTAAATTTTTTGTATGTATCATGGAAAACCCGTTTCAATCATAATTATATTCCCCTAACATAAATATTTTTTATTATCCCATGTTTCTAAATGTTCTACATATAGTTTAAGCGAGATTATGTATAAATATGAAATCATGGAGAAAATTTTGAGGATTTATTCTGAAATCTAATCTTGTTTTCTAATGAATTTTGTTTGGTGGAAAAAATAGGATAAAAATTTTATGTATCATATTTTATATATATGGGATTATTATTTGTTATTTAGGCTAAAATTATATATATAACTAATCCTAAAAAGATCCATAAATATAATAGTACAAATTCATGACTTAAAAGTCATTATTCATTTATATTTATTTTTAGGTCCTTAATGTTGTTAAAATTGTGTGGTTAATATGGATTTTGTGGTTAGGATAATTTTAATAGAATACCCATTATAGATTTAAAATTTTTGTTATTTTAAAAAGTTATAGAAGTTGATTATTTCAATGATTCTTCATCTAAATAAATTTTGTTGCGAATATATCTCATTAGTAGAAACTTGTAATTTATGGTTGGAAGAAATCAAGAGGATAAAATAATTCCAAATTATCTTGTGGAGATGTTTTGGATTAGAACAAATAATTTATTTCATAGTAATGGATTTTTTTTTTGATCACATAAATAATGGTGGTGTCCATGTTATAGAGTGGGTAGATATTCCTAAAATAAACATGAAAATAATTGAATATTTTATAAGGATGCACACTATAATATTTAGTTGATCATCTAAAGTAGTGATAAATGACTGGTGGATTAAAACCCTAGAGAAAGATATTTGATGTCTTTTACTGTTTATATCCTCATATGGTTAGTCTTGAAATTTTTCATATTGAATGAAATGATGACCCAATACAGATAATAGTCAAGAATATCATTTAAAGAGAAGATATATATTCCCTTAAATGCAATAGATTTATGAATATTTTTCATTTGAATTATTTTCCTATGGAAGTTCCCCAATAGATAGAGAATAAATTTTTATAATTGGAACAAAATAATGATGATTAATTGGAAACATTCAATGAATTCATTATCATATAATACATTTTCTCTAAATTTTATCCCATATATTAATAGTGGAATCAATAATTTCTAAATTGAATTATAGAAAATATATCCAATAGAATTGGATTCATATGAATTCAAAGTCAATGAGAATCATATCTGATCAACTATGTTCATTGAAAGGGAGTTTTGTTATTATAAATTATTTTATGAATGCATGATGATAAAAAATTAAAGATTAATGGAAAATGGAATGCTGAAATCAATTAAATATGATGGTAAAAAAAACCAGATTTCGGTATATGGAGATGTGGTAAATGATATCCTGTGGAATTTATTTTTAATTATGGGAAGTTACACTAATGTGTTACATCTAGACATATGGCCCAATATTTTAATGAAAATGATATTTGAATTTCTATATATAAATTTGTTGAGAATGTTGAAATGTGTTTTGAATGGGGTGATATGCATAATAAAGAACATCATTTCTTGATAAAGGACAAAAATGATGGGATAATGAAAAATTATTCGTTGAATTGTGTGGTGTAATACGTGTAATGTATTTTAGAAGTTGTGGGACCACATAATGATGTGGAATTAAGTACATTCTCTTTTTTATTTATATTATTTGAATACATTTTTTATTTGGGTTTTAATTTTCTTTCCTATCTGAAATTTTTTTAGGAAAACTATGAATTCCACATCATGAAATAGAACAATAAATTATGTTAAACAACACAGGGGGAGTATAAATAGAAAAAAATAATTATAAATATCATAATTTTTTAGTTTATGGAAGAATAGTAGCAAAAAAATTGTTTATTATACCTTATATGAGTATTGTGTTATTCAGGGTATGGGTTTTCTTTCTATTTACCATACTAATATATATTTTATTGCTAAAAAAGTTTTTTTTACTATGATACATTGATTTATACAAGAATATAACCTAACATTGATAACAAATCACGACATTGAGAGACTCATAAAATATGAAAATAAATTTTACCTTTCAAATATTTTTCAAAACATGGGAGTTTTTCAAAATAATTGTGTCCAATTATTAAATGAATTCATTTTCATCAGGATAATTTTTCTGGTTTCGCTATAGATCTGGATTTTGATTACTAAATTTATTTAGTCCCTAGAGTAATTTTTAAAAAACCCACTTATCTAATGAGACAATTTGATCATTTTGAACTAAATAATCACTTATTGTAGTTCATATATAATGGTTTAATTCAACTAAGAAAATAACTATGATATGATCATATTTCTGTGTCAAACTAAAATATTAATGAATGAGTCTATAAATTTAAAATAGCTCATTGAATAAAATCAAAATTGATAAAATGTATAAATTAATTCATATTGATGACATGATTTACCAGCTTCGAGTTTCTCATTACATTTTAAAGGATGACATGAGGTTTAGGAACTATCATCCAAATGTGATGCATGATAACATTCCAGAAATATCTTTATGGACTATATTTTAGAATTTTGATTTATATTTATTACTGTTGGATTGAAAAATTATCTTGTTGTACTTTTGGATCTTATGAATATATATATAAATGAATATTTGGATATTTGTTTGGTTGTACTTAATGATGATATAATGGTTTATTCAAAAAGTTATGGGAATACTGAAAAAATTAATTATTTTTCCTCAGACCAATAAAAAATGCTTTTTGTAAAATTATTCAAATGTTATTTTTTGATAAAACAAAATTATTTCTCTGGGAAAATTTTATCTAATGATGTAATTAGTGTTTATAACAATAAAACAAGTTATATTTCATAATGTCCAAGACCAATAGTAGTGAGATATGTTAATATATTTCTTGCGTTGGAAGGTTACATCCATGTTTTCTGAAAACATTTCTTGGTTTTCTATCCCACTATCTATGTTAACACAAAAGGATTAAAATTTACCCAAAATTATAATTTGTTTATTACATTATAGAATTCCAAAAAAATATATGCAATTTATCACTTATGGGCTTAAATTTGCGGATTATAACTATTTTCATCTATTAATATGCTTCATTGAAGGGACATGGTTGGTTTCTAATGTAGAATGATCAAGTAATTGTTTATCCTTCACAAAAAAATAAATTTCATGATTTAAATGATCCTACACATGATTTGAGATAAGAATAAATGGTTTATTTTTTTATAATTTGGAGGCATCATTTACATGGATCCATGTATGAAATATATACTAATAATAAATGTTTTCTGTATATATTAACCCAAAAATATTTTTACGAGAGGAATAAATGATGAATGAGTCTAATAAAAGAAAATTATTCGACACCAAATTACCATTAAAAAACAATATATTTTGTCTGTTTCAATTATTTAAAAATACAAATCAATATAAACCATTTTAATTTTTTAATATCCCTAGTAAATAATGGTTTAATGAATATTCCCTTAGATGTCGTTGGGGTAAAAAATGATTTATTTTTTATTTCAACATTCAGTTCAATCATCTCTATGAAACAAAATTAAGGAATCTCAAAAAGATTACCGTGAGATATATAAAATGTTATGATTTGTTAATAAGGGAATGTTTCCTGATTTAATGTTGAAAGAATATTTTTTTTATTTATAAAGAGTATATATATGCCTTGTTATTCCTTGTTGAATATGGAGTTGTTAATAGAAACTCATGGTTCCCAAATTTAGGTTTTTCATAAGTTCACTAATATTAATAGGCATCATCAATAATATTATTGGTTTGATTAAATGAACTCTCACAGTAATATATATTATTGTTTTATTAATTATTAACTAAATAAATATTCTCACATTATTATAATCCATGAAAATATTTCTTTATAGTATCTTTCATGAATATACCTCAATTAGATAAATAGGAATCATGGAGTCCCCCTCACAATATTTATAGACCATGAACGCATTTTCACTTCTATTTTTTTGGAAATGACATCAAATGTTGTTGGGTAGTGAGGAGAATTTTATTATATCTTTTCATCCTCAATCACAATCAAAGTATGAAAAAAATTCACTCCATGAAATTCATTCTTTATGATTCTTTAATAGATTACCTAGTTTGTTATTATTGTCATATTTCATTTATTTAGTTTTCGAATAAAATATTTTTTCATTCCAGTATGAATATAAAGGTTTCTAAGGAATTATGTGTAAATTTATTTTGAACATTATCTTTTCTTGATAATTTATATGGAAGGGTGTTGACGAGACCATAATGGGTTGGGTAAATGGTTGAAAAGTGATATTAATTATCAAATATATGATGAAATATAATATTAAGAATAAAATCTAATCATATATCATGAGTAAATACCATTATTTGATGGTTGGTGATAAATTTTTTCATAAATTTTATCTTTGGAATTATGTTATATATTTTGGTATTAAGGAAATGTTATGTCCACATATCTTTCAACCATATGAAATATTTTATATAGTTTGATCAATTTCTTATTATGTTTCCTTACATCAAATTCTATTCTAGATACAAAACATTTTTTATGTTTTGAATTTATAAATGTATGTCCCATATTCCTATCATATTATTATTTCAAAGATAGTGTAGATGGAATATAACCTTTCATATAATCAATGGAATGTTTGGATTATTGACTGATGAGAAAAATTATGGTGGAACAACAAGGAAATTCACTAGGTTAAGGTTTTGTGAAGAAATTATTTTGTTGAAATAACATCATGGGAATCTAAAAATGTTATATTGGAATGTTATCACCACTTCTTTAATTATTGAATACAATTATTTTCATATAATTTCTAAAGGGTGTATTATGTTACAACATTAGTATTAATAGAATAATTACCTATCATATTAATAATTATTATTGATTTAAATTGCTAAATATATAATTAATATTTATTGTAATTCTTTAAATAAATAATGTATTAGTTTTAATACATTACTTTCATATATCGATAACACCTACAATTTTAAATTGAAAATATCTAAATTTAATTTTACAAAAAAATTTACATGTTTAAATTCATTATGTCATAATTATCCTATATGTATTTATGAATGTTTTAAAAAATATTTATTTCTTAATGAATATTTAAAAATATAGATTTATATATAATATAGTAGTTTAGAACCATATATTTATACAGAATTTTTTTTTCAGATTATGTTTATTTTCTAATTAGTTAATTTTTATTTATTAAAATCCATAAAACGTTTTCGAATTATAATTATAATTTAAATTATTATTAAAAAAATTAATATTTAATATAAATATTTTTCTGAAAAACAAACTTTGATTGTTTTTTATATTAATTTTACTTAAAATTAGAAAATATATGAATTTAATTTTGATTTTTTTATATTTGGGATGAATGTGTTCAAATTTTATAAATAGTTTCATTTTATTTTTTATCAGTATTAATATTAACCTTAGTAATTTTCATTACCTTTGTAAATAAAAATTTGGGTAATTGAGTGTAAAAATTAAATTATTATGACTCTAATATGAAATTATGGCATTCACTAAATTAATAATATTATAAATTTATATACCTAATCTTTTTGTTTTTCTTTAAATAACAATTTGATGCTAGCTATATGCAATTTAGACATTTAATTTATTTGAATTAATGAAATGTTAAATATGTGACACTCTATTTTATTATCATTGTAATATTTGTTATATTTTTCCATCTGTTTGGATGGTTCAACTATAAATAGTTATTTAATGATAAATTATTTATCATCTTCATTGTTATTTATTTATTATTTCTATGGAATTTTAATTGCCTTAATTGAACGAACAATGTTGATGTAGAAATTATTTAGTTAACATAAAATTAAAATAAATTATATAAAAAAATATAAACTAAATAAAATTCCATAAAACTAATATGATAGAAAACAATTTATAACCTTATTGATGTGATAAGGATATAATACATTATTTATATCAAATACTACTAGTTTTCATGAAAAATATAATGCAAAATTAATGAATACTATCAAAATTCACAATATTGAAATTTTATAGGATTAATTTTCTATTATATTATTTAAATATAATTAAAATAATAAAAATAAAACATTAAATAAGATAAGGTCTCAAATTTCATCTATCATCCATTTTGATACCATTTTTATGAATTTAGATTTTAAATATTATTATTTAGTTTTTTTATGTTAATAAATTTCAAAAATACACCTTCAATATCTTATAAAAACAATATATTCATATAATTTTTTTACACCTAAAATAAAATTTCTTTCTCCGACAATATTTCAAAATAAAAATCATGAAATATGACACTTGATTTATTTGACTTACATTGGGTAGGACTCTGAACATTGTTGTCTTAAGATGTTATGTAAACAAGGATTTCCAAGGATGATATATAATTTTTTTAATCTAGTGTATTTGTTAATTTTTTATCCACCGACACCATATATCCCTTTGATAAAACTAAAAAATAATTTCATTATATCCCATATATATAAATATATATATATATCATTCTAATATATTCATAACCTATATTCATCTACACTTAAATCTGATGTGAAAAAAATCATCTATCTTGTGTACATCTCACCATCGCATTGCAAACTAGGGTAATTTGAATTCCACCACCATTTTTCAAGAAATATAATTTTGTTGGAATTATTAATTATACATGATATTAATGAAACATTTATAATTATTAAAAGTAAATGTATCACAAAAATATCTACATTTCCATAAACATATAATTGATAACTTCATTCATGTGTGTCTGTGTGTGGACTGCCACCTCCACGAAGTGATATCATTATTTTTTGGTCACCATATCACTTTAATGATATATATTTATAAATGAAAATTTAAATAATTAGAATGATTTATGAGATATTATTATCATTATGTAAATAAAAAATAATTCATAACATCTTTCGAAAATGATCATCAAAAATTGAAAACAATAATCTTATGTAAGTATAACCTATCATCTCTATTATTATAATATAGTTTATTTTTTCATAACATTATTTGAATAAATTATTTTAATTTAAAATTGATATAAAAATGATAGGTATTTTAGGATTACAATTTTGTAGATGGTGGAAAAATGACCATTGTGACAAGTGTCGCATTACTGGATCTATTTTTGAATTATTAACCGAATATCATCACCAAATCCAATGGGAAAATAAATAATTAAGTAATTATTATTACATGATAATTAGTTTTATAAAAATAATAATAGATATGAGAAATTGTTCTTAAATCATGCAAATAATGAACATAATATAGTTATTTAGTATGTCAAAGAACAAATGTGACATTTGATACTCCAGGTAAGGGACTTCCATTTATGAATACACTTATAGTAATTATTTTTAGAAAACAAAAAAGTCATTAATTTTTATGGAATTGAAAAATATTATCTCGTTCATAAAGCCTTAAATATTTTAAATTTCATTAAATAAAATACATGGAAATTTTATAATTATATTTTTAATTTTTAAGTGAATAATATTCTATTAAAATAAGTTATATTCCGAAAAAACTATTTTCATGATTCTAGAATTAATTTCTCATGAATTTTTAATTTTTTTTGTAGATAATTTTGATAATGTGTTGTTTGATAATAAACCAAATATTTTTGGTTCCATGATATTCCTACAATTCATTTGGTCTATTGGATGTTGATTGTGACTATTACAAATAGTGTTCGATGATGGTAACATCTAACTATAAATGAGAGGGTTACATCAGGTATAACCATGGGGTCTATTTCATGTTATTTATGAGTGATATATTCTATGTACGTATGAAAAGAAAAATATTTCCTCTATTTATTATACGTTATATTGTTGATATATATATATTAAAAATAATTCAACCTTTTCAAAAGCTATGTTATTAAGTTTATGTATATGATACTTAGCTTTTCAATATGTCTTCAAGAGATTATAATATTTTTAAAGAATCAATTATGTAATTTAATTTGCCATTAATATTTCTTATAAAAAAATTTATGTATTCTTTTAGGAATAATATATTAATTTTGGACTAATAAATTTTTTCAAGCTGAATATTTATTTTTAAAAGGAAAAATTATTATAATATAAATGGACTACGTATTTTGTATTTTATTTAATGTCCCTTAGTTAGCTTTTTTATGATCATAATATGGTTTAAAAATATTTTTTGAATATTCTTAGTTATATTAGGGATTAGTTTGTGAAAAAATTTATCATTTTGTATTTAATTCAAGAAAAAATCTCTTGTTTTGTTTTTAGAAATATTTCTTTGTACAAAAGATTTCAACTATGTTAATGTATTGTATTTTTAATTCTGTTGGTCCCTCTGGAAATTGAGTGGCTTTATGATATTTTTATAATCCCAACTGTACTTTATTTAGATCTTGATTTTTCTTGATACATTCGAAATATGCTTTATTGTATGTTGCTACTTTTCATGATGACTAATTTAAGTCTTTTGGATTAATAGATATGTGTATATTCTGACTTAACTCATTCTGCCAAATGAATGCTTAAATAGAACAGATCTATCAATGCAGTTAAGTCTACCGCTATGTTAGTGCTACCGATACAGACTAGTCACCGTTACATTAAAGTCCACCGTTACAGATAATAGCTACCGTTACAGAGCAGAGCTACCGATACACACAATTCCATCGATATGTTGAAGCTAATATTATCAAAGGAAGTCAACTGATACATCAAAGTCTACTGATACAAGACAGACCTACCGATATAGATCTATAGATATAAGACATGTCTACCGCTACTAATATAAGAAGGTTGCTGATACGGAAAGGTCACCGTTATGAAAATTCTACCGATATAAAGCTACCGATACAAGACCTGCTACTGTTACAAGGAAGAGCCACCGCTACCGTGAACAGACACCGTGAAGGACTCACCATGATCACTGTGACACCGTGACCAGACATAGTGACCACTCACCGTAACCCAGACACCGTGAAGGACTCACCATGATCAGACACCGTGAAGAATACACCATTTCCATGATCACTGTGACACCGTTTCTTAATCTTTTTTCAATATTATTTTAAATGATTCATACAGTTATATTTATTATTTTTAATGAAATTAATGTTATTTAATGTGTGTTTGTTGGTTGTCAAGAAACTGTACCTCGTACCTACAAAAAGAAATCATATCTTTTGCCGGAGCTCATGCGTTAAATAAGAGCTGCTATTGAGCTGAAGAGTGGGGCATGTGCTTCGAAAAAAAAATGTTGAACAGAAGAACGAATACGCAGAGTGCAGAACCGAGCTGGTGTACATGAAAAGAGACGAATGAGCTTACAAGAAGAACTCATACACTTCTGCATACCAGAGAAGAGATGAGAACGAAAAGATGAACATCACTCAACAGCTTCTTCGACTATCTCTACACCTTGAAGTCAAGGAAACAGACGATACTCTGTTTTCCAGACAAAAACCAGAAGAGGACTCAGAACGAATTCTGATCATCCAAAGGAGTCCAGAGCTGCTCGAAAATAACTAGAGACATTTCTAAACTCTAAATCTTTTCCTCTGTGATTTACTTTTTACATTTCGAGCAGTGTGTGTTATCTTCTATATTTTACACACAAACAATCTCATGTACTTTAACTGGAGGATCTGTAAATCCTCACTTTAACTCTTACATCTTGTATTTTCCACTGGGATAGTGGTAGAGGTCATGCGTGACCTGGATAGCTGGTGTTGTTGTTTTTGTTCCCACGGAAAATAGTGGTAGAGGTCTTGGACCTGGACAGTTGTATACTGTTATAATCCCTGATCCAGGGTGTGGATCACATTTATATAATCTTTTGAGAGGACTAAGTCTCAGCTTGAGACTGAACCTCTTGGTTATATCTGTTGTGCTATTTCTTTCAAAGATATTGTTTTCATCCGCTGCTAAGTTCATTAAAACCAAAACAATATTAAAGTCACTTTTATAATTAAACTCGCAAGTGTTTATATTAGCTGTAAGTCAGTATGTTAGTTTAAAAAGTTAATAAAGTCTTCTGTTTTGATTAAATGGGAAATAATCAATCCTTTGAGAACATAACAGAACCTTTATTGTGATATAAATTCACTACAGTTTAATTCTGTGTTTTATTTGAGGGATTTTAAGACCAAGTTTTAAACAAAAATTTTAATTGGAACTCCATTCACCCCCCTCTTAAGTGTCCACTCTGACCAACATTTGGTATCAGAGGCTTGTTTAAATATTTTCTAAAGTACTCTGTTTTTCAACTATGATTTTAGTTATAATTTAATGTTCTTAAAAATTTTGTTATTTCTAAATTTTTATCTCATTAAAATATTTTCTTTATATATGTTATCATGGATAACAGACTTGAAGGTGTTGTACCAATAGACCACAATTTTTCAATGGAACTAACTATGCTCAGTGGAAAATCAAGATGAAAATTCATTTAGAGAGCATGGGTTTTGATATTTGGACTGATATAGAATCTGAATATAAAATTCATACTACTGTTAGATCTACTTGGAATGAAGCTTCTAATTCTTCCTACATAATGATTGCAAAGCTATGAATGCCTTGTACTGTGCTTTAGGAGATAAGAGTTTAATAGAATTTCTGCTTGTAAAAATGCTTTTGAAATTTGGGATACCTTAGCTGTATCTCATGAAGGAACAACTAATGTTAAGGAAATGATATTGAACACTTATACTATTAAGTATGATAATTTTAAGATGAAGCCTGATGAACCCATTTCTGACATGTATCTCAGGTTCAACGAAATTGTCAACACAATGATCTCACTGGGAAAGGATGTTCCATCAAAGGAACAAATTATTAGGATTCTGAGATGTTTACCAGACCGATGGAGAGGAACATCTGTTTCAATCAGAGAGTCGTGTGACATTGCTACTCTACCCATCAAAGAACTCATTGGTATGTTTATGATGTATGAAGAGGGACTCAAGGTCAACAAAGAAGAATAAGATGAACCTAGAAGGAAGTCTGTTGCTTTTAAATCTTCAACTTCAAAGAACAAGGATAAAGAGAAGCTCCAAGATATAATTGAATGTTCGAGCTGTAAAGATAGTGAAAGTGCTTTTGATAGTGATGCTGAGATGGCTCACATTGCTAGAAGATTTAATAAATTTTATAGGAAGAAGAAATTCTTCAGAAAATCAAATTACAAAGGAATGTTTGACAATAAGGGGCATTGGAAGAAGGATTTGAAAAAGCCAGATAAGAGTGATGAAGTTGTCTGTTATGAGTGCAAAAGAAAAGGACATATTAAAGCAGACTGTCCAAAGCTCAAATGCAAGAAGAAATATGATTACAAGGCCAGTAAGTACAAAAAGGCTATGCATGCTACTTGGAGCACTTCTGAGGATAGATCCACTGAATATGAAGTTTCTGAAACTGAACACAGAAATAAGGAAAACATGTGTTTTATGACAAACACTTCTGAGGTAACAGATGAAACTCCTGTTTTAAATTCTTATTATTCCAGAGATGATACTGACTCTTATAACATGCCAAAATCTGAACTATTTGAATATTGTGATATGTTATAAGAAACCTGTAATGAGATGAAATACAAATACAAAGGGTTAAAGAAACAACATGCTTTAACTGTTACACATAAATCTAATCTTGATATTGAAATGGAAAATAATGTGCAGTTACGTAAAAAGAATACTGAACTAAAATTATCTAATGAGAAACTTAAGAAAGACTTAGAAAAGTTTAAAAATGGCAAAGATACTCTTACTCAAATTCTAGGTATGCAAATAGCACCTAGATACACTACTAGTGTAGGATACCAACCTGGACAAAGGAAAATTACCAAAACTAAATTCATTCCTAAAACTGGATATAATGTAGCTAGTTTTGGAACTTCATATGCTTCAACTAGTTATATTCATAGTTACGGATCTAATAAGGTTTACCTTTCAAAATCTATTGATTCTAAAAATTTTATGAGACCCAGAAGACAAATTTGGGTACCTAAAGTTTTGTTGGCTAACCTCTCTAGACCCATGAAAATCTGGGTACCAAAATCATTTCCTGTCTAAATCTGTTTTGTAGGGAACCTGCATAAAGAGCTCTTGTAGAAAGACCTGGTACTTGGACAGTGGATGTTCAAGGCATATGTCAGGATACTTATCATGCTTTAAAATCTTAGTCAGAGTTGATGGAGGTTTTGTCACTTTTGATGATAATTCAAAAGGTAATATCATCGGCTTAGGCCAGATTGGTAACACTGACTCAGTATTAATTTCTAAATTTCTATTTGATGATGGGCTTATGTATAATCTGTTAAGTATTTATCATCTATGTGATTATGGTTGTAATGTTAAATTTGAAAATGATCCTTGCAATGATTTTAATTCGAAAAATGTTTTAGTGTTTTCTGTCTAAAGAAATGAAAAGGTTTATGCTATTGATCTAAATTCAATAGATAAGCAGAATATTACTTGTTTAAATGCATTTCATAAAGAGTCTAGGATTTGGCACAGAAGATTAGGACACGGAAATGTACATTCACTTAGAAAACTGGTTAGGAAGAACTTAGTTAGAGACCTACCCAAACATGAATTTCCAGCAGACAAAGTTTGTAATCCCTGTCAAAAGGGAAAGAATCATAAAGTTTCTTTTAAATCAAATAAAGATTATTCAACTTCTCAACCTCTCAAGTTGGTTCACATGGAAGTATTTGGACCTTCTAGAATTTCTAGTTTAAATGGGATGCACTATTTCGATGTTCTTGTAGATGACTTTTCTAGATATACTTGGGTATATTTTCTAGCTCACAAAAGTGAAGCTTGTTCTTGTTTTGTAAAATATTCCAATTCTGTAGAAAACCATAGTGGACTCAAAATTAAATCCCTGAGAAGTGATCATGGTCATGGGTTTGAAAATCATGAGTTTGAATCTTACTGCTCACATAGTGGTTATAGTCACAATTTCTCTGACCCTAGGACACTCCAACAGAATGGTGTAGTAGAAAGAAGAAATAAAACCCTATAGGAAATTTTTAGTACTATGCTTAATGAGTATGACCTGACTGTTTATTTTTGGGATGAAGCTGTCAATACAACTTGTTATGTTATCAATAGAGTCTTGATCAGACCTATTCTTAAAAGGACCCATTTTGAGTTATGGAACCATAAGAAACCTAGGGTTAACTACTTCAGTGTTTTTGGCTGCAATGTCTTTATTTTTAATAATAATGAAAATCTTGAAAAATTTGCATCCAAGAGTGATGAAGGAATTTTTCTAGGTTACTCTATTTCTATGAAAGCCTAGAGAGTTTTCAATAAGAGAACCAAATGTGTGGAAGAATCTGTTCACATCAATTTTGATGAAACTGATCCACATGAACCTAAGACCTGTCTTGAAAATCTTGAAGTTGATCTCTCTGTTTTGAACATTAATGAAAAAGATAGTGGACCTGTAGTTAAAACATCCAGTTCTGGAAATTTTCCAGAACCTGCTTCTATTGAACCTCAACCTATAGATGAACCTGAAATTTCTAGCCCTACCTTTACTAGATCAACTATAATTCTAAAGAACCATCCTTTAGATGTTGTTGTAGGTAATTTAGATAGAGAAACATAGACTAGATCTTCTCTACGAAATCAGGTTGAACATCAAGCTTTTCTTTCATATTTAGAACCTAAAAATATCAATGATGCTATCAATGATGAATTTTGGGTAATGCCTATGCAAGAAGAACTAAATCAACCTGAAAGAAACAAAGTCTGGAAATTAGTAGAAAAGACCTAAGGAGACTATAACCATAGGCACAACATGGGTGTTTAGAAACAAATTTGATGATTCTAGAAACATCATTAGAAACAAAGCTAGGCTAGTTTCACAAGGTTACAATCAAGAAGAAGCAATTGACTATAAAGAAACCTTTGCAACTATAGCTATATTAAAGGCTATTAGGATCTTACTTTCCTATGCATCACATCTGAATTTCATGTTATATCATATGTATGTAAAAAGTTCTTTTTTAAATGGTTTTATTGTTGAAGATGTTTTTGTGTAACAACCACCTGGTTTTTCAAATCCTCACTTTCAAAATCATGTTTTTAAACTATCTGAAGCTTTATATGGTTTAAAACAAGCACCAAGAGCTTGGTATGAATGACTTACACATTTTCTTATTTTAGAAGGATTTTGAAAAGTAATTGTTGATCCCACTCTTTTTATAAAAAGAATTTCCAAAGATGTTTTAATAGTAAAAATCTATGTTGATGATATTATTTTTGGATCTTCGAAAAATTCATTTATGTACTGATTTTTCAAAGGTCATGCAGAATGAGTTTGAAATGAGTTTAATGGGAGAGATTAAGTACTTCTTGGATTTCAAATCTTTCCAACTAAAGATGGTATTATTCTAAATCAAAGTAAATATACTAAAGATTTATTAAAACTATTTGGTTTGGATAGTATTAAGATATGTGATACACCTATGAGTACCACCTGCAAATTGGATATTGATAAATCTGGGAAACCAGTGCATCAAACTAATTACAGAGGTATGATTGGGAGTTTACTTTATATTACTGCTAGACGGCCTGATATTATGTTAAGTGTATGTATGTGTGTAAGATATAAAGCTAACCCTAAAGAGTCACACTTACTTGTTGTTAAAATAATTTTCAAATATCTTAAAAGTACTGCTGATTTGGGATTGTTTTACCCAAAAGGACAATCATTTGACTTAATAAGTTATTCGGATGCTAACTTTGCTGGATGAAAGTTAGATATAAAAATCACTTCTAGAACATGTAATTTACTTGGAAAGTCCCTAGTATCTTGGTGTAATAAGAAATAGAACTCATTTTCCTTGTCTACTGCTGAAGCAGAGTATATAGCTGCTGGTAGTTACTGTGCACAGATTCTGTGGATGAAACACATTTTATTGGACTATGGATTTGATTTTAAACATGTTTCAATTAATTGTTACAACACTAGTGCAATCAAAATCTCAAATAATCTTGTGTCTCACTCTAGAACGAAACACATAGATGTTAGACACCACTTTTTAAGATATCATTATCAAAGAGGTGATATAACACTTGAATTTATAGGCACTGAACTTCAATTAGCAAATATTTTCACTAAGACTTTTTGTTTATAGAGATTAAGTTTCATTATACACGAATTAGGAATGATAACTTATTCTTAAACCGTTAGAAGGCCCCACCATTAGCAGACCTCACTGTTAGAAGACCTCATCGTTAGGAGACCTCACTCTAAAGTGACCTCACCATTAGAAGACCACACCGTTAGGAGACCTCACCATTAGAATACCTCACTGTTAGGATACCTCACAGTTAGAAGACATCACCGTTTGGAGACCTCACCATTATAAGACCTCACTATTAGAGAATCCTCACCATTAGAAGACCTCACTGTTAGAGAATCATCACCATTAGGAGACCTCACTGTTAGAAGACCTCACCGTTAGGAGACCTCACCGTTGGCATCTCGCGCTGTTTTAAACATCTGTATTTAAGGCCGACACTTCGAAATTTCTATTTTTATATATGAGATTTATTTTATTTTTGAATCCTAAATGATAATAAAATTGATACTAGATTTCACTCAATCTCATCGCGAACTCATCTGTACGAATCCCTCCAACCTAACACTCTCAAGCCGCAAAACCCTAAACCTCAAATCTGTTATGGCCCAGGTCAAGAAACCCCAGGTTACATATGGGAGTGATGAGCCACAAGAAAAAAGACAGAAAGTAACAAATTCGAGTACCAGTGGATGTTGAAGTGGAAGTGTAGCTCGAAGGAATCCAGTAAAGCTGCATCTCTCAAAGAGAGAAATTGTCGTTGAGAAAGTGGTGTGTGTGCAGAATGGCTCATGGAGAGAAAGTCTTTGGTTCTTATGGTTTTAGAAGAACAAGGTTGGACTGAGTGCTTTGCGGACAATAATGGACCCTTTTATCCAGGACTGGTGAAACAGTTCTACGAATTCGTTTGTTTTGAAAAGTCTGAGGAAGAATGCAGAATGATTAATTTTGTGAATGGTCAGGAAGATAGTTTTACTTCAGAAGAATGGTTTGGGAACTTAAGAGTTCCACATGAGGGAGATTATTCATTTTATTCCAAGTATGTACCCTCAACCAGTGATGTTTTTAAGTATGAGGATGCTCTACTAGAGCATACAGGGAATGGGACTCCCAGAAATTGATTGCTGCAGAAATAGCTGGAGAAGACAAACTTTTTTTTAAATTTGTGCAACATGTAATCAATCCAAGGAGAGGAGACTTTGCTACACTGAGATTCCAAGACATTTATTTGTTACATATGTTGAAACGTGGAGTTAAGGTAAATCTGTGTAGATTGATTATGATTCCGATCGAGGATATGACTAGAACGATGTCTATGTCAAATGCACTGTTCTTATCAAAGTTGATTTCTATTATGATGAAAGAAAATGGAGTGGCTAGACCTCAGGATGAGATGGTAGTAGTTAAGGACAACATCTGTATTACAAGGATTATCTGTAAATATATGAAAGTCAGCTGGAATCCTTGGAGAAAATCTTGTGTCAATTATGAAGGTATGATTTATGACAAATTTACACCTGTTGATCATCCTTCTAGACCAAAGGATGTCAGGGATCCTGGTCTTAGACCAGATGAGCCAGAACTATTCTACAGTGATGCTGAAGCTGAGGAGGAAGAGACATTCGTAGAGGAAGGATGAGACCCAGACTTACCTCCTAGTCCTATGCATCAAGTTATTTCTTATGGAGGAGCTAGCCCTCCAAAAGAACTACCAAAGAGAGAAACTGTCTTAAATGACAATGATACAGAGACTAAAGAAGAAGGAGAAGAAGCATGCCAGTATGTTGTCAAGGACACCTCTGAGGGGGATGAGGCAACCGAATCAGATCATGATATTAATGGAGAAAAGAAAGCTGCTGGTGAAGCAGAAAATGAGGAAACTGTTGAATAAGAACTCAGTTTGAGTCCACTGATAGACAGTACAATAAAAACAGTGCCTGATCAGGAAGAAGAAGCAGCATCACCTGTTGATGAGAGAGTCATTAATGAATCAAGACAAATGGCTATTGAATCTACTGCAGTTGTAGAGGAAATTACAGAATTAGCTATGGAAGAACGGTTGGAAGAGATACCTCAGGATAATGTTCCATGTGAGGGGGATAATCTTGGCTCAGTATTCGTGCTTTATGACATTGATGTTTGGACATCAGATCCAGGATATATGATTCTTGGTCATTCTTATGGAGATTCTGATGAGGAAGACCAGCCATAAAAGGAATCAGTTACCCTACCCACTGTGGCTGAAAATGTGGCAACCAAGGAGGACCTTGAGTCCTAAAAAGATGAATTAAAAGAAGAAATAAGGGAATCAGTGGAAGATATGAAGAAAAGTATGGTTGAAGAGATGAAATGTGTGGAGAAATCCCTTGAGTTACCCATTGGATATGGTTTATCCAGTCTTGTGAAATAAATGATGGATAAAATTAAAGTGTGCCACACTCAGATTGAGAGTTGGACATGAGTTGTAGTTGCATTGAGACAATCAATTGCCTCTATGACTACAATGCATACCTCTCAAAATCAAGTAAACTCCGACATTCAATATATCAAAGAAGTGTTCAAGAAATTTGTGGAAGTTTTTGAGGACTTTAAGAAGTCAGTCATAGAACAACTGAACAGTCAGGATGAACTTGTTCAGAAATTAGTTAGTAGTCTGACTCAATCCTTCAAGGAGACAGTGGCATTCTCAATGAAACCTCTTCCCTCATCCATCTGCAGTGTGAACCTTGAACAGATCCTCACTATTATTCTGGAAGAATTGGCTAAGGCCAGTCCCAGTGGTGCATCAGATACTCAGATCCTTTCTACCACTAGGGAAGTTAGTAGTTTTGTTCGTGATCACCTGCGGTCAGTTACTGCTTCTCAAGAAGCAATCAAGAATAAGGTGGATGCTTATTTCGAGAAGGTTTATACAAAGACACAAATGAAAAACCATTTAAAGATTTTCATTGAGAATATGAAGTTACCTCCAGTAACCCAAGACTTTAGAGAACAGGTTAGTAACCTCAGGGAGCTTACTCCGGCCTTGGATAAATTCATTGAAAATAGAGATGATTTTGTGTCTACAATGCAGAGAGGATGGAGTATTATTATGGATTTCATGAACTTGTTGTTGCCCTTCCTGCATGTGGATGCAAGACCAGTCATTGTTCCACCAACCCTTCCTGCCTCTGCCTCTAGGAGTACCCCTCAATTGACTCCAGTTCACACCATCATGAGCTTGACACCAATGATCACTTAGAGGAGTACAAATTTAAAATCTGGTATAGTTTCTGTAGCTGAACCACCAATTGTGCCTTAAGCCATTCCGAAACCCTGTGATGATCCTAAGGGGAAGACACCTGTTCTAGAGGAGGATTGAGTGTTTATAGATATTTTTGATAGGATTCACTTATATTTTATTGTTTCTAATTTAATCAGTGTATCTTTTGTATATTAACGCAATTCCTCTTCATTATCTACTTTAATGAGTTCTTATAACATTGTCATTTATTCTTTTCCAATCATTCTCTTTTTCTGATACCCTCATTTTTGTTAATCACAATGAGGGAGAACATGTACCAAGGGGGATACAATGTATCCAGGGGGAGAGAATAATACAAAGGGGGAGAATCTTGTACAAAGGGGGATAATCTTGTGTTTCAATTGATAGGGGGAGGAGTATGGAAACTTTTTGGACAGAGGAACTCTTTTGCTCTTTTCCTCACCTTTTTCCTCTGATGATAATTAAATTTCTCTTCTATGTTTTTTTTTTTCCTCTGATACTATATTTTTTTTTTTTGATATCATAATTTGATATATTTTCCTCTGATATTTTTTGAGAAATGTAGTGATTATCAAAAAGGGGGAGATTGTTGGACCCTTTGGAAATTGAGTGGCTTTATTATATTTTGATAATACCAACTCAACATTATTTATATCTTGATTATGCTTGATACATTCCAAATATGATTTATTGTATGTTGCTACTTTTTATTATTCTTAATTTAAGTCTTTTGGATTAACAAATATATGTATATTCTGACATAACTCATTATTCCAAAAGAATGCTTAAACAGAACAGAGATACCGATACAGTTAAGTCTACCACTATGTGAGAGCTACCGATACAGACAAGTAACCATTACATTAAATTCCACCATTACAGATAATAGCTACCATTACAAAATACAGCTATCGATACACACAAGTCCACCGATATGTTGAATTTACTGTTATCAAAGGAAGTCAACCGATACATCAAAGTCTACTGATACAAGACAGACTTACCAATATAGATCTACTGATATAAGAAAAGTCTACCACTACCGATATAAGAAGGTTACCGATACGGAAAGGTCACTATTATGCAAAGTCTACCGATATAAAGCTACCGATACAAGACCCGCTACCGTTATAAGGCAGAGCCACCACTACCGTGACCAGACACCGTGAAGGACTCACCATGACTAGACACCGGGACCAAACACTATGACTACTCACCGTAACCCAGACACTGTGAAGGACTCACCGTGATCAGACACCATGAAGAAGAAACTGTTTCCATGATCACTGGGACACCGTTTCTTAAGCTTTTGTCAATATTATTTTAAATGATGATAACTGTCATATTTGTTGTTTTTGATTCAATTAATGTTATTTAATGTGTGTTTGTTGGTTTTCAGGAAACCGTATGATGTACCTGAAAAAATATCATATCTTTTTCTGGATATCATTCATTAAATAAGAGCTGCTTTCGAGCTGAAGAGTGGGGTGTGTGCTGCGGAAAAAAAGTGTTGAACACAAGAACGAATATGTTGACTACTGAACCGAGTTGGTGTACATGCAAAGAGACGACTGAGCTTACAAGAAAAACTCATACACTTCTGCATACCAGAGAAGAGATGAGAACAAAAACAAGAACATCACTCAACAGCTTCTTTGACTATCTCTACACCTGGAAGTCAAGGAAACAGACAATACTCTGTTTTCTAGAAAAAAAACCCGAGGAGGACTCAGAACGAATTCTGATCAACCAAAGGAGTCCAGAGCTGCACGAAAATCACTAGAGCCATTTCTAAACTCTAAATCTTTGCATATGTGATTTACTTTTAACATTTTGAGCAGTGTGTGTTTTCTATTGTATTTTACACACACACTGTCTCCTGTACTTTAACTGGAGGATCTATAAATCCTCACTCAAACTCTTACATCTTGTATTTCCCACTGGGATAGTGGTAGAGGTCATGCATGACCTGGACAGTTGGTGTTGTTGTTTTTGTTCCCACGGAAAATAATGCTAGAGGTCTTGGACCTGGAGAGTTGTATACTGTTGTAATCCCCGATCTAGGGTGTGGATCAATTTTATATAATGTTTTGAGAGGACTAAGTCTCAACATGAAACAGAACCTCTTGGTTATATCTGTTGTTCTATTTCTTTCAAATTTATTTTTTTATTCCGCTGCTAAGTTCTTTAAAACCAAAACTGTTTTAAAGTCACTTTGATAATTAAACTCTCAAGTGTTTATATTAGCTGTAAATCAGTAAGTTAGAATCAAAAGACAATCAACTCTTCTGTTTTGATTAACTGGGAAATAATCAATCCTTTGAGAACCTAACTGAACCTTTATTGTGAAATAAATTCACTGCAGTTTAATTCTGTGTTTTATTTGGGGGAATTTAAGACAAAGTTTTAAATAGAAATATTAATTGGAACTCAATTCACCCCCCCTCTTTAGTGTCCACTCCGACCAAAAAATTTATCAATTTTCAATGTAAGAGTTATTATTTAATTTTCTAAAAATATAAAACAGAAACGACCCTCAAATGTAAGAGAGAAAATTCTTGACATAAAACAAAAAATTATGTGATTTTTATGTTCCATTCCTTATATTCCTTCTATATTTATCATTTTTCATGAAAATAAGAACAATGGTTATACTTATATAAGGCCGACCATCTGCATGAATAATGTATTACATTTTATATATCTTAGATTAATGGATTAATAAAAACACATATATTGAATATATGTCATATTTAAATATTTAATAACATTGTGTAGATGAAGGAACCATGATCATTGTAATAGGACAAAAAATAATAATTCAAAACATACATGAAAAACAGAGAAATTATTTCCCGAAACATAGATTTAAATTGAATTTTATATTAAATAGATAATAAACTTTTATAAATAATTAATATAGGTAATTTTATATAAATAATTTATTTTCATTAATAATTTCATAATAAATATGTTTTTATTATATTATATTTTTTAATTTGTATAATGGAATTCCAAATATTTTATAATAGATTTTCATCTCATTTTATCAATTTATTAGGCACATTCTATTTTAAACATATGTCCCTTTTATGTGATTCAAATAATGAACATGAATGTATTAATATAATATCATTAATATTATTTTGATTTACATATCCATTTTTTATATCTCAATCACAAGGATTACAATTGAAAAATTATCAATTGAGTTATGGGTTTTTATCTAAAAATTCTTCTTTGGGACATATAATATGTTATGCCCCTATACTCATTAATGAAGTGTATATGAATCCATAATTAAATTTAATATCATGAATTATATTTTCTCATTAAATTTTAATATTCATTTAATAATATTACATAATGGGACTTATGACTCAATGTAACCAAAGTTCAATCATTTTATTTATAAAATATCATAGTCTACTGGGATTGGTTATGTTTAAGCTTCTTATGACGAAATATTATGGATTATCCTGAAATAATATCATAGAATGATCTTATAATCTCTTTATTTTTCTAAAATAAATATTTTCCAATAATTTTCCTCTATTGTATGTACATATGATTCCAAGAGAATATTTGTATAAAAGGGACATAATATATCACTTCAGTCAAAAATCCATTCATCTTCTCAATCAATGATTTTTTAAAATGATTAATAAAATACATTAATATTATTCATGTATATTTAAATTTTATATTAACATTGATTGAGTTTTTTTAATAAAATTAATAACGATATTCATGTCAGTTTCAAAAATAATAATTTTTTTTCTACAATTAAATTGTAATATATTTGTTATCATGTTTTGAATGAAAAATATATATATCCCTACCATGACATTTTTTCTTTGGATTTATATATATATATTTTAATGATTATTTTAATTTGTAATTATGATAAACTTTTCTATTAATTTATAATATTAAAATGTTAATTTTCAATGAAGGATTATGTTCCCCATAAATTTTTTTATTTTATTTTTTCATATTTTTTATATGTTTCATAGGATATTTTCAAAGAAGAGAAATTTTTAAATGTGTAATGTTTAAAAAAAAATCAATCTTGAATGGTTAATTTCATCAAAAATAATATCAGTGATTTTAATGGTTTTTTCTTATATTTCTATATTCAATTTAAATGAAAAGTATTTTGAAATGTTTTTAATTTTCAAAGAAACAAATTATTGTTCAAATTTTATTTTAATCATGAAATTATCCATGTTTCCTTTGAAAATAATTTTCAACTAAATATGACTTCTATTAATTTTACTTATTATAAAAATTTTGTATGACTCAATTAGGCCATTATTCTTCATTATAGGAATGAATTATGTTTATGATGACATGATGATAATGAATTAACATCATTTATACTCAATATTTTATAATTAGATGTTGAAATGATAATGAAACCTTTTTATTTTAGGTAGGTTTTCCTATGATGAATTGTTTATATAACCCATTTCTTGTCATATGTTATTATATGGTGAATTTTTTATGATCATGGGAAACATGATTGTATGATTTTCATTATGTGATGTGTGGGAAATATATCATCATCAAATACATTGTGTAAATATGGTTATCCCATGGGATAAGTAATATTAGATAACCCCATTGTTATGCAATAAGATATATAAACCCTTTTATCTATAAACTCATTCAGCTCTAGGTATTTCCTCAACTATATAAAAAAAATCACTCCCACGTTAAAGGCTTTACATGTAATCATAAAATACATCTTGAAACTACTACACTACAATTAGAATTTCATCATTACTCTCAAACCCTTTATTTAGAAATAATTATAAAAACTAGGAAGTGATCTCCACTTATTGCTAATGACATATCCCATCATGGCATTATTGGATATCACACTCTCTATGATGAACATATCTATTTCTTTTAGGACATGTAACAAGTACTCTCATATTGTAATAATCAATATGACTTTGTTAAATTACGAACCAATCCACAACAAAAATTAATTCAAACCTGACATGTCGATTATGTATAGATTCAAAATGAAATAGTGCTTACTATCCATGATAGAAAACCAATTGCATAAATGGATATTCATCAACTATACTCACAAAGGTCTTTGAAAACATGTAATAGCACAAAAAAACTCCATTATAAAAAAATTTCACGTGTTGATCAGATATAAAAAAAGGACGGATCATGTATCAATGAACTAACTATATATTATAGAATTTATTAGATTAGTAACCCTACTATCAATGGATTATCCTCTCTATCCACTTTTTTATGATGGAAAACATGAAATATACCTCCACAACATCCATTTTGTATAGTCTAGTTCATTTTTCATGTACCACTATACTCATTCATGAATTCGTTACATAATGTACCACAACCACTACCTCGACTTCTTTGACCAAATGAACTCCTACTAATGGAGTGATAAGGGGGTTTAAGACCACTCTCCAACACTAAAATTAATCATGGTTTCATGATCATTACCCATAATTAATGGGTTATTGAAATAAAATTGCATGTTCCCACTGCTCGTACAAAATATGTTCTCTACTGGTTTTCGGGGAGACTGGCTATGAATGAGACCCACCATAAAAAATAAGTTGAAATATATTCTATTAATGTTTAGTGTAACTAATCTTACACTACATACTGTTGAATTTATTTCAAAACATTAAATTCTCATGTTATTTATTCATATACTAGACATACAATCCTCATTTTAGTCTATCATATCCCATCTACATTCCACCGGATTCCACTTTCAAGTTCCCCTAAGAGAGGAGATCTAGAATCTCCACCATAGAAATATTCTTGAAACTAATGATGTAATCCTAAAACTAAATTTAATTATTATGATCATCCTAAAAATTCATATATATATATATAGTAGTATCATATCCTTCTAGGACTATTAAAATCCCATCAAATCTTTGACCTGACCCGAATATCCATCACTGATATTCTCCCTTAGGTCAACAACATTAACTCTACATACCTATCGTACTGGAGCATCACATGATAAAAATTTTCATGGAACATATCATGAAATTAAATTCAAAAAATGTTCTACAACATCCCACATTATGCCTTAATATATCAATAATACTTCACTTTTCATCATAATATATAAGATGACAACGTTAATAACATATCAACATGGATCTCCATATACACAATGATCATCGAGAAAGACACAATACAAATATCATTAGCGTCATGTCATCCCTCTTTATTGATTGATGGATCCTACTGAAATTTTTACTCACATGTTAGATCAGAAATATTCCATACATCCCACCTTGTGACTCATTTAATAAACTCTATAATGTGAGAAAAATTATCACTGAACTATTCATAGGATCTTTCACTATGAACTGTCGGATCCTCAGGTTGAACTATTGGAGGATAATTTTCGATCATATCATACAGTCACTCTATCAATAAGTGTAGTTATGGTGGAATAATTTTACATACACAAAAAAACATCATAAGACACAATACACATCGTTACCACATTTATGTTATAGAGATTCAGATAATGAACAAATATTTCATCCATAATTCCCCTCCAAAATGAAAAAACCTAGGCATAATAAATACACTGATCTATCCTTCATTTGTTTCAAGGATAACATTGGATAAATAACATTCGTAATTTATATTTTCCTAATGAATCCCCTTTTCAATCCTTCTAAAAATATGACTTTTTCCCTAATTTCATCTATTTCTATTCATCAGTAAAAATTATTTCTAATTCCTCAACTAAATAGAATCATTTTAACTTCAAATACTCACCCAAACCCTAAATTTCCATGAATTAAAAAAATTAATAATGCAAGATGAATGACATACATCATTGTATAATGAATATATACTCAACATTAATGTCATACATATCCATGTGTAAAAACCTAGAAAAAAACTTATATCACATAATATGTGCTTCACCCAAGGTGATATTACATCCAATTGTAAATAAAATATAATTAAAAAATATAGATACCCAATAACATTAAACAAATCATTACATGATTTGAATCATAATTAAAAATCTTATTATAACCAATGGACTATGAGGTCTAGTGTCTTTGAAGACCAGGTACATAAAACTGATAACATGGGACTAAGAAAAAAACATTATTATAAAATATTAAAAAATATCCCATAGTTATTGTCTTTCTCATACATATTCATATAATTACCTGGGAATAACATGAACAAAGGGATGAGATAAAAATCCTAGAAAAGAAATAAACAGAAAAATAAATATTTTGCACATGGGTTAGAAGGCATAACATGATTCCATAAAAAGGCATGTAACATAATGAATAATAACATATAAAAACGGTATATAATAAAGAGGAAGTCACAGTTATGTCTTAGAAACATAAACCATTATTTCAGCATGATTCAAGGAAAACCGATTAGACTATTGAACATGATATCACATGACAAGGCTAACAGCCAAGACCATCGCACATAACATCTCATGAGACTCAACTTTAAAAAATTCGTTAGAGTTCTATCTAAAAAAACCCACAATAACTTTTCAATAATATTTTTACCACATTACGAATCATACATATTAATTCATACATAAACATAAGTGTTCCCTTAGAATAAAATTGTATTCATAATCATGTCATAAAACATAATGAATGGATGTATAAATAAAAATGTCCATGAAAGAGAGGAATTAGAACATACATAAAATATAATAAGGTAAAATAATAATATTTCATTGTTAGTGATGTAAAACAGTGAAAACCGGGTCTTGGTGACAGCACAACCACCCCGCCTTAACATGGCCGTCGTGTCCTGGCCCACCAGGTACCACCAGTTTCCCCCACAGACACGTGGGGCCCACCCCAGGGTCCACCCACATGCCTGAATGGGTCATCTGATTAATGACATTCCGCACATACCAACACATGTCCTTTCCAGGGTGCTTTGTCCTCACTCACACACATCCTGAGAAACATCCCAGAAGGTCAACCATCATGATCACTACTCCAGGCCAAGCACGATTAACTATGGAGTTCTAATCAGATAGGCTCCCGAAAAGGAAGGTGCACCTTGTTGACATGAGTTAAGGAAAACCGATCAGACTGTTGCACATGATAGCACATGACAAGGCAAATATCCAAGACCATCACACATAACGTCTCCTATGACTCAACTTTAACAAATTCGTTAGAGTTCTATCTAAAAAAACACACAATAACTTTTCAATAATATGTTTACCACATTACGAATCATACATATTAATATTACATAAACATAAGTGTTCCCTTAGAATAAAATTGTATTCATAATCATGTCATAAAACATAATGAATGGATGTATAAATACAAATGTCCATGAAAGAGAGGAATTAGAACATACATAAAAATTAATAAGGTAAAATAATAATATTTCATGGTTAGTGATGTAAAAATGTGACAACCGGGTCCTGGTGACAGCACAACCACCCTGCCATAACATGGTCGTTGGGTCCTGGCCCACCAGGTACCACCAGTTGCCCCCACAGACACGTGGGGCCCACCCTAGGGTCCACCCACATGCCTGAACCAGTCATCTGATTAATGACAGTCCCCATAGGCCAACACATGTCCTTTACAGTGTGCTTTTTCCTCACTCACACCCATCATGAGAAACTTCCCAGAAGGTCAAGCATCCTGATCACTACTATAGGCCAAGCACGCTTAACTGTGGAGTTCTAATCAGATAGGCTCCCGAAAAGGAAGGTGCACCTTTTTGACATGAGTCATATCATTTAGTCATTTAACTCTTTATCATTCTAGGGTGTTACAATCACCCCCACCCCTTTAGGGCACAACGCCCTCGTTTTGGGCCCTACATTTCAACCAAGGCAGTGCACCACACTTAATGCTGTGTTCCTCCTCTAATACCAAATGTGACAACCGGGGTCCTGGTGACAACACAACCACCCCGCCTTAACATGGTCATCGGGTCCTGGCCCACCAGGTACCACTAGTTTCCCCCACAGACACATGGGGCCCACCCCAGGGTCCACCCACCTGCCTAAACGGGTCATCTGACTAATGACAGTCCCCACATGCCAAAACATGTCCTTTCCAGTGTGTTTTATCCTCACTCAGACACATCCTGAGAATCTTCCCAGAGGGTCACCCATCCTGATCACTACTGCAGGACAAGAACGCTTAACTGTGGAGTTCTAATCCGATAGGCTCCCGAAAAGGAAGGTTCACCTTGTTGACATGAGTCATATCATTTATTCATTTAACCCTTTATCATTATGGGGTGTTACAAAAACAGAATTGACAACATGAATAAAGAGTATTTATGAAATTCTAGCATTAAAACATTATTCTGCATTTTTAAGAAAAATACTATATAACAATTAAAATAGAAAATGAAAAATTATTTTACCTAAATCTAGTAGTGAACTAATAATGTTTTCATAATAAAAAAGTATTATTTTATATAGATAATGGTGGATTAAAATATAATATATATTTCACCTAAAATCAGCGAACAATTAACGAATTTATCTTAAAAAAAGTTTTCTTATCAGGAATAATTTTGGAGGGAATCACTTAAAAACATGTATATCCCAAAAAGAGCATGATAAAATTGTATTGAATAGTGAATTGGATACATTACACATCAATTAGTATATTCACATAAAAAAGGTAAGATAACTACATTTTGGTAATAAGAATGATGATGAATCTTGAAGGAATAAAAGAGGTTAAGGTAGAATACCTTATAGATTATCGACAAGATATCAGGTGTACATAGGAGGGATTATTGAGAGAGAAATGATTTTATAATTACTTATATATTATTATTGAAGAATTGGGATGGTTTGAAACCATATCCCATCTTTTGGGATTATACAAAAAAGGGCACAACATATGGGTCATTCTTGAATAAAAGTGAAATAGAGAGGATCCCTTACCTTTTGTCTGATGGTGTTCTCCCCATGATATTAATGGCATGAGAAACAATATTAGGTTAATAAATTAATAATTATATAACCTATTATATATGTAAAATATTTATTATAACATTTTTATGTTCATTCATTGTATTTTTTATTGGTTATGGGGATCAATATCATTGTTCAAGTCTATTTTCTTCCTTGGATTCAATGATATATTCACTTATTCATGTTCAGAAACACATGTATGATGATAGTGGTTCCCTAGAATTGGAGTAATATAATTTTTTATTGAACAAACAAAAGGTTAAATTTTTTTAAATTTAATTTGTTTACTTGGGGTGATGTTGTATCATTCTATAAAACATTAGTGATAACATTTTGGTTTTATTGGCTATTTTTTACCACAACGAACATGATCTGTTTTGTTAATAAGAACAATGTGTAAAATAGGATTTCCAAACATAAATGAGAAAAAAATAAATATATTAGGGTCTAGTACCACCATGTAAATGGTTTCATGAAAATAATTGAATATGGTAACCGAAATTGAAATCTCGACATCCTTGAAAGTGGTAAATTAACAAATCTCATTTTGTGTCTTTACTACTAGTATAAACTAAGAGTAAAGGATATATTATAATAAAATATTACATTATCATAAAAAATTAAACTATATCTAATGTACTATAGTTTATATAACATTCATATGTGGAGAGGTAAGGATAAGAATAAACAAATGAACATGAAAAATAAACTAAAAGAAATAAAAAAAGGAATTTACCTCTTGAATCAATCGTCCTTGAAATCTTCTTTAAGGGTATAGGATTTTTCCTTTTGGAGATTCCAAGGGATTTTGAAGGTGGGGGATGGTCTTGGGTAAATATTTGTAATGAATTTAGAGAAGTTACAATGCTGATATGAGTTTTGTGAACATAGGAGTGTGGGTGGGTTTTATTATAGTGGGGAGGGGGATTTTCATAATATTTAATTCTATAGTTTATTAATTTTTCTCAAGATAAGAAATATTTACTATCCCATGAAAAAAAATATTAATAAGTTCATGTGAATTATATATGAAGTTTCTTACATCACCCATGATGATAGGGATAGTTCATTTAGCTTATAATGTATATATACGGTAAATTACCATATTTCACAATTCAATAATAAATCAGGTATTCTAGAAAAATCTAAAAAAATTACCCTATCCATTTATTGATGTGTAGAATCCAAAATTGAACTCCATTTTTAAAAAATAATTTTATGAATATTATTAATTTAATTTTAAACTAAAATTTCAATTTACTTGAAAAAATAAAAAAAAAAATAAACTATAACTTATCATATATTGCTTTCAAAAATTACATATTGTATTATAAAATTATCTTCAAACCAAAAGAGATAATATTTTTAATTTATTTACACCATTGAGGAAAATACATTAATTAATTAATTGAGACTAATTATTTATGAATTATAAAAATACCAATACTATTATTGTTATACTATTACATATAAAATGCCTATATTCTATTTATATATTCATAGGTGAGGTTAATATTGTTTTGGATGATTGATTATTCATAAGGGCCATATTAATATTCCTAAGGGGAGGTTACTATTCATAATGTTTTGCTAATTTTTTCCAACAAATAGGATCGTTCGATCTGACTCCAAACATCATACTGATCACAGTCGGGTATGTCATAATTTCAAAATTCAAATCATTGAATTGACCATATTATTTTTTAATATGACATAGTACATAATAATTCATTATGTTGTGATTTCATGTGATTATATTACTCAATTAAAAGATGAAAAACTCTATCAATATAACATTTGGTCGTTACATTATTCCCCCGTTATGAAATTTCACCTTAGAATAATCATTTTATAGTCTAGGCCATAAAAATGTGCTGGTTCATTTCCATAAATTCCTCCTCTAGTTCTCACGTTTCCTCTACATACTTATGGTTCTACCATAGTAATTTTAAAATGGAAGTTTTTTTGTGTATCACTTTATCTCAATGATATGATAACTTCACTAGCTGTTCCTCTTTTGAAATATCATCCTCTAGGTGTACCAACTCAAAAGAGAGTACATGTGAAGGATCTCATATGTACTTTCATAAGAGGCATTAATGGTAGAAATCATATTATTTGGTCACAGTTGGAGGAGTGATAATCGATAGGCCACAACCTCAACACGATCATGAATCTTTATGGGGATGATGTTATCACACTTACCTGGTGGTGTTATCACACTTACATGTTGGAATGGGTAGTGAGGGAATCATCACTTTAGACATCATTTTCCAGACATCACTTATTGATATAAGGGGAAATTATTTTTATATTCCTTAATATCCTTCTTCATATTATCACACCAAAAGTCCTCTAGATGATCTCAATACATATTTGTGATCCCTGAGTTGATAAAGCATATCGAGCTATGTGTGTCATTCATAATCATCTACATTATACATGGATCACATGGTACACATATTCATGACCCAAACCAAACAAGTACTTCTTCGTCAATCATGAACATAGAGTATTTACCATTTTCAATGGCTTCCACCCATTTCATAATTTCCACATATTTTCTTTGAGAATCCAATATTTTTTCTATTAGGGATGGTTAGGAAATAAATTGATAAAGGATTAATGATGTTCTTCCTTTAATGATTCCTATGTCTACCCTCTGCAAATCTAAGATGATCGGATATTTTAAATTCTCAGAATTGATAATGATACAAGATCCTTTCTACTTAGAGAATCTGCAACTGTGTTCTCCTTACTGGGATTATAGAGGATTGATCAGTCATAATCCTTGATGAGTTATATCCATTGTATCTGGAGAATATTGAGATATTTTGTGTTTATATATATTTGATACTCTTGTGATCAATATATATCTCACACTACTTCCCATATAAATAATATCCCTATATTTTTAACAAAAAGAACAAATTTGCTAACTCCATATCATTCATAGAATATATTTTCTCATACATTATCATCTACCTTAAGGTGTAGGATATCACATTATCATTTTTCATCAGCACACAACCTAATCCCCTCATTGAAGCATTATTGTACACAACATATTGTTCACAACTTGTTGGATGTTTGAGTACTAGTGTAGTGATAAGACACTTTTTTAACTCCGTAAAATAGTATCCACATTCTTGAGTATAGGAAAAAATTAGTACCTTTCATGTCTGCATGGTCATTGCATTTTACAATCATGGTATGCTCATAAAAAATCATCGACAATACCTAGACAGACCTACAATTCCACAGATATCAATTACAAATGTTGGCATAGGCTACTCTTAAATTTCCTTTTTGTTGAAAGGGTCAATAGATATACCTTTTCTAGTGATAACATGCCCCATGAATGATACTTCTTCCATAATGAACTCACATTTACTATACATTGCACATTTTTTCTCACTTCTAAATGACTACAACATACCATTAAATTACTCCTCATGTTCCTACCTACACATGACGTATACCATAATATAGTCAATAATTACTACCAAAAATTCATCAAGATAATCTCTAAATACACTATTCATTAAATCCATGAAATTTTTTTAGAGAATTAGTAAGACCCAAGGGAATCACTATGAATTTATAGTGTACATAACTCATTTGAAACATAGTCATGGGAATATAATTATTCATCACCATTAATTAGTTATATACTGACTGAAGGTCCACCATAGAGAAATAACGGGCCCCACAAAGATGATCAAACATGTCTTCTATTTGAGGTTGGGATACTTGTTCTTTATCATGATTTTATTCAGAACCTGATAATCAATGTAATGCAACATTAAACCATCCTTATTCTTTATTAAGTGGACCAGCGCTCCCCACAGTGAATCACTTGGGCTTACAAACCCCTTCTCCGGATTATCCTATAATAGCTTCTTCATGTCTTTCATCTCTAGTGTGACCATTTTATATGGTTTATTTGATATAGGGAAAGATACATGAATACGTTAAATTGAGAACTCATCCTCAAAGTCAAATGGACACCCACAAAACTCCTCGAGAAATACATTAGTGTATTCCCGTCACTATAGGCATGTTTTCAAGCACGACACTATTCATTTTCTCAATCATTAGAGATAGATTTGGTTTCTCATATGGCTATAATATAATCACATTATAGGATGATACTAATTGAGATTCAAAATTACTTTAAACTTCTAATTAGATGGAGGATTCCTTGGGATGTGAAGGGAGATCTCTCTTTACCAAGAATTGATGTTGAATCTATATAAGGATAGCCAATCCATGTCCAAGATAATGTCATGGTGTGATAAAGAAAGTATGCCAGTATTTATTGGGAGGTTCAGTCAAAAAACAATTTTCAAGGAGAGGTTTTAAACAATGGAAGCACTAATTTCCCCATTCTAGGTTCTGACAGATAACATTTCCTCTAAATTTTTAGGTGGAGTTTGAATAGTTCAACTAAACATGCAGAATATGAAAGAATGTGTAAAAATAGAATCAATTAGTATATTCACACTTCATGAATAAAAAATTAACATACCTATCATTACATCATTTTTAGGCTTCACCTCAGCAGTAGAGATATAAAATGGAATTCCTTGTTACTTTGGATGTTGTTTTTGATTGCCTTTACCAACCCTCATCTTAGGGAAATTGTTCGCAAGAGTACCATACTCATTTTTGTTGTCTCACTACACTACATGATGAGTTTTGATCTGAACCTTCCTTTCTTCTTTAATATTAGCGGTATTTTTCATATCCTATCAGCGGTTTTTAGATAGATGATGAAATTATCACATATGAAGAAATTATTATTTTCCATTAGAAATTTCCCAAGAAACATATTCCCACATTTTTTACACGTGGGATGGTCAAGAATATTTTCATTATTGAAGCCATTTTCCAAACCTCCAACATTAGAATCCATTTGCATCTTTTTGTAGTCAGTCCCACGATAGCACTAAAACTCATTGATTTTCATTTCAACCATAAGGTCACAATAAACAAAATCATCATAGCTTTTCAAGTATCGAATAACCAACATTTTTTAGACTTGAATATAACCAACTAATGAAGTGGTCCACCTTTCTTTCGGTGTTTATGAACATGCAAGCGAACCGTGAAATCCTTGTAATGTTTGATTCATATGCCCTGATTAAATCATTTTCATTCTACATGTGTCTAAGGAAATCCCTTTTTATATTTAGACAGAGGGTTCATTGAATATATTTATTGAAAAACATTATCTGGAATGCCTCCCAATCCATGGAATCAATATCCTCAATTGTATTCGAATTCTTGATCAGTGTCCACCACTGATCAGCTTCCCCATTAAAACGATAGACTTCCAGCACAACATTTACTTCTTCTGAGAACTAAAGGAAAGGGAATATCTTTTTAATAGAGTTAATCCATTGTTCCATGAGTATGGGATCAATTGACCCACTAATCATGGGAGGATAATTTTACATGAAGGATTCAACATCAACATGAACATTCATTGGAAAAAGAGGGTGTTACACATGATTCAAGTTATTATTCATAACTTGAACCATATGATCATGTACTATCATGATGTTTTGAGCACCAATTCTCATCACATCAGGAATATCATTAGGGAAACCATTAAACTCACAATCACATTGATTTTTGGCATGTATTCTTATATTTACCTCCATTAGCTATGAATAAAATGTACAATTAGAGGGCTTATATACTTAGATATTTTTGGGAAAAATCCCTCAAGGCTATCATTGAAGCATTTTTGAGGTGATTGTGTTTGATGACAAGGTGGACATCTGTGTTGTGATTTTTGATAAAGAAAACCATGATATTCAAAAAAAATGAAAAAGGGGATTTCATGGTGGAATTTCATGTTCAAGATCTGTGGTTAATGATCAATGTTTGATTAATGAACATTGAAAAAATAATGGATGATCTGGATGTAGTTCAAAAAGAGCAGATACATGGTGGCACTGTTTTCTAGTGTTTGCAAAATTTTGGGGCCAAAAATTGACAAATGAAGAAAACTGGATTTTGGAAAATGGAATTGTGCGCTATGTATTTGAAAGAGATGAAACTTTAGCTCCATATTTTTTTTAGGATCAGAACATAAAAATATGGAAAAGGAAAGAGGGTCTCACAAGTTTTAGTGTTGGTCGTGCAAGTGATTTTCACGGCAGGAGGCATGCACGCCGAGACCTGCGCACCGAAGGGAGACTTGCACGTTGTCACACAAGGTGTTCAAATGCCTAATAATATAGGTCAACCCCTCCTCATTTGGTGAGAGTTAAAATCATATAGAAAATTATATCTCACATCACGCGGTTGTGGTGGCCACGCATGTGGTGGTGGGTCGTGCAATTAGAAGTTGCATGCCAGTTGTTTGTTGCGCGCCCCATGTGGTTTGGGAGAGAAAGGAAGTACATATCCCACGTTTTGAGTTAAGGAATGATGTGTCACAAAATTTGTTGGGGTGGAATTACGTGCCAGTTTTGAATAAGCGTGATTGTTGTTAGTTGCATGCCAATATCGGTTTGGGCGGAAAGGGAAGATAGTCGCAAACGTTTTGAGTTGAAAAAGATTATGTCACGCAAGTTGGTGAGGTATACTTGTGTGCCAATTATAACTTGTTCACCGATACTTGCGCACCAGATTAGATAAGGGTTCCATGTAAGGTTGATTCATGGTAGAGATTTAGGGCTGCGTGAAATCATGAAGATATCATGAAACCATTGGTGCAAAGTGAATTTCATCTATAAGAGAAAGATGGACTTCAATAGAGCATCTACTTACAACCGAGGATGCATTAATTAGTGATAATGAAGAGACCTACAGGTCTATAAACTGTGTGTGGATCTTTTCTAGATAAGTTTTCAAAGGAATTGGATGAAGGTGATCCTCTCCACTAGTAGTGAGCCAGAGAGAGAGATAAGGACTGACCCTTGGGAAAGCAGTGAGTTGACTCTAAACATTATAAAGGCAGTGAGCCTGGTAATAGAATTGATCTATCCCAATCCTTGTAAATACCTGTGTGCTTTTAGTGGATTCGGTACATAGGCACACTGCCGGTGTATGCACCTTGGATGTAGCCAAGTGAGGGTGAACCAAGTAAAAATTATTGTTTCATGTTCATGCTTTTCTTTCTGTTTATATTGTGCAACGGGAAAGAGAGAAAAAGTGTTTCGCTGAATACCGAAACTAGATCAGAACATGAATTAATTTTAAATTACTCATACCATAATTAAACCCCCTCATTCATCCTTGTGGACCTAACAGATACTGATCATAAAAATGATTATTTTAACTTAAAAGGATAAACATGTAAATGGGATTTATATTCTTGCTAACATGTGATTCTCTATTTTTCTATCTATGTTATTCTCGATCTATTTCATAACATATATTCTTATGGGATTTGTTTCCATTCCTAGGATACTAGTTTGTAGAAAGGTCATAAATTTACCAATGTATATCCCTTGGGAGTTTCAAACCAAGATTGTAACAATTCTCAATGCCATGCACATGTTCTGGTAAGATTCAATCTTAATGTGGTGTTTTTGGGTTTTACTGCTAAATTAATCTATTCTAGAGCCACCTCTACCTATTTGTATCAAGACAAGGATGTATTTTTATGATAAACCACATTCTCTATACTTAACAAAATTTAGGGGTTCTTTCTTTTACATATACATGTACATAAATTTCTTACTATTGTTTTCTCTTTAATGTCTCCATAAATAACAGGACCATCCTATGATACCACATATAGCAGCCTTATCCTTTTATATAAAACATTACATGATTTTATGCATAATTATACATTGGATTACAAGACATGGATCGTGATGTATAGTGTCCTTGAATAACATTTACATAAATCATAAAACATGGGACAAAGAAAAACACTACATTATTTAATCTTCAAAGGGAGACTCTAACATCCATTCTGCTCATACATCTTTATAGGCTCACTCGGGGTTTACATGAACAAAGGGATGAGCTAAAATGTAAAAACCTGAGATTTTATGAGAATTATTCTTTTTAATTTCATTTATGTCTTGTGTTATACACTACACCAAAATTAGCTTGTTCTATATGAAACACCGTATTAGCTTGCAGTATACGCAACACTTTTCATGGCTCGTGTTACACACATTTTCAAGTTCATTTTTTGGAAATTATTCTACACAACATTAAGTATAGATTCGGTTTAATTTTTAAATGAAATAAGTTTTTATTATGTTATACGCAACACTAAAAAGAGCTTTCACTACACGTAGCTCTGACTTGGCTTGCATTACAGGCAATCAAGTCCTTCTTCGATAGCGTGTGTAGTACACAATACCATGTTTCACTAAACGAGATATTATTATAATATTATTATGAACTAACCGTTATAAATAGTAATACCCACTTATTGAAATTTTATTTTTCGAAATGGAATTCAGTTTTGGATTTAGAATATCTATATTAGCCAATGGTGAATTTTTGGTATTTTTCTGAAAACATTCAATTTTTGAAGAATAGAGAAAACACCGGATTTCTATTTAAAAAATGACTTTTTATTTAAATTATTATTATTATTATTTAAATTTATTTTAGGTCAAAATCGATACAAAATACCTATATATGTTCAATGTAATTAATTGGAGTCATTTTATAATAATTTTATATATATAAAAATTTTATTGAACTTTTCACCATCTTTTACCCACCTCCTTGGAGAATTTGAAAATTGACAAAAAACATAATTTTATCGCTTCTATGAGTGGACGTTTGAAAATTCGAGAGACAAAGTTAATATCAAGGAGTAAAATTTGGTTCAATAAACTAAAAATAATTTTTGGTGAATAGTAACATATTGCTTCTATTTACCATGGTTAAAAGTAAATAGGTTAATTAAGGGTAAAAATGATATTATTATTACCCGAAAACATGTCCTAAATATATTGGATAAGTGTAATTCGACCAAAAACAACCTTAGAAATAAAATATTATCATTTAGGTCCACTTGGATTAGATTAGGACATTTATTATTAATTTTTATAAAGAGGAGTTAAAATGGTTAAAATCAAAGTTTATTAACTAAAACATTATTAATATAGGGTTATACATAAGATAAATCCGACTATAAATAATAATTAGAATGATAAAAATATTTCCTACATAATGGTATTTTATTTATAATATTTAGACATTAAATAATTTAATTTATTTACGACACAATGGTGATGTAGTAATTACATAAATAATTAAATACTAAAATAATTGATATTATAAATACCCTAATAAATGTAATTTGAGTCTTTTTTTGAATTCCACTAATTTTCTTGGTTAATATGACATAAATAATGTCAAAATTGACATTAAATTGTTTTTAAAAAAAATTATATTATTAATTGTTATAATATTCCTAAAAATCTAAGGATCGGACAAATGAGATAGATAAGGTTATATATATAAAAAATGAACCACTTGGGGTATGTTTGTCTTGTTATAGTAATTTTATTAACCATATAGTGTAATAAAAAGAAGAAATGGTAAAAGTTAAATTATTTAACATAGAGCTAAATCTTAATGATAAGGTAAAAATAGTAACCTAAACATTTTTAAATTATATTGGTTGAGAGTATTTCGACCCATCCCAACTTTTGATTCGAAATAAATCATGTTAGAGCTATTATAAACCGAATATGACGTTATTATAAAATAATATTTTATGTTTTTCCAAAGGTTCCCCTCTCCTCCCTTATAAAAAGGGAACCCCTTCCCTCCTCTATTATCAGCATTTCGAGCCTTGAAGCTCAGCCAAACCCTACCAATTCCTATTCTCAACCTCTCTAGTTGCATAATAGAGGTTCTTGTCTCCTCAAAAAACCAACCCTAGTGCCTTAAGAGGAGGTTAAGAAGAGGTGCGTTAAAGAAAAGGTAATATCATTTAATGATTCTTTCCAATTTATTTCATCTTCTACTTCTTCTTCTTTATTTGTTACATCATATATTAATAACATCAGTATCACTCATATACTTTTGTGTTATTATAGATATGAAACAACCAAATTTTATCTACTATCGATCCTACGGAAAATGAAATCACCTCTTGTGCGTACGTGCGGAATATCATCTCCACGCCGTGGTGTAATTTTTTACACCACCAACTTACTTGGATGGGTATAATGGTGTAAATAAATAACTATATATGATTATTTTAAAGTTATATTGATTCTGAAATATTATACAAACACTTCAATACAATTCCATGATCATGGGAATGATACCATCGCTCGTGCGTACGTACTGACTACCGTCTCCACGAACGCGAAGAGATTCATTTTCCATGATTAACCATTCAAGTATGATAATAAAGTATATATAAAAAATAATCATGAAATGTGTTACATAATAATGATACTGTATTTATGAACATATATTTTTTATTTACTTAATTCCATTTAATTCAATAAGGAAACGAAAACAGTGTTCATGCATATGCACGGCCTACCATCTCCATGAGCAGTGTATTTCATTCCATTTATCAATATATAATATATTTATATATGGAATATATGTTATATATAAATCATGTTTTAAATTATGGAAATAAGTAAATCAGTATATATGTAATAATATCAAGAACAACATGTCGAAACACGTATGATAAATGAAAAGATTTTACCCAAAACGCTACTTTAACATGGAATTTACAAAAGAACGGGTAATATAAAGTCATAAGTGAAACATATATGATATCATAGAAATAAATATGATTCATTAATAATTCAATGACATTTTTTAATTCATTATACAGGTTTTTCGGATACGTACAAAGGATATCAGACCTAAGGTAAGGGATAACGATTCCAATCTCGTTCTAATCCGATATTGTTATTCGTAAGTATTTATTGGGTTATTGTTATCATCCATGACCATGTTTTCTAAAAATGTTTTCATGTATTTTTTAATTTCCCTTTTACCAGTTTTTGAAATTTACCACATGTTAAGAAAGTAATCTTACTTTTGTTTACCACACGGGCAACTTTTTGACTTTTCCAACAAAAGTACGAGAAGAATGATATTTTTATCTAATACGGCGTGAACGGATTTTTACAGTTTCATAGTGCCTCAATTTCTTGAAGCTTACTCTAAAAAATGTAATGACTATTTTCAACAAAATTCTTTTCTTTTAAAATTTCATGGGATTTTGTGAAAAGAAAATGATTTTTAATTAGGAAGGATATTTTCTTCAAGATTTCATTTCAAGTGTTTTATCAAAACCATTTTCCATCTAAGATGACATTATTTCATACGTGTATGATTCAAGTATAATGTCTCTATGATTTAATGGTTTCACTTTTCTTATGATGAAATATCCATTTGTTTTATATGGATTATGTGATGATGGGATGATGTTTATGAAACCCATTTTATTCTTTGGGTTATGATGAATGTTTAATGTTTATTATGTAGAACAAGTAAGAATGATTTATTTATTAGATGGGTGGGAACTATATCTCCCTCCAATGCATTGGGTAAAGATTTATATCTCATGATATAGACATGGTTGGAACGGTAAGTTAATATGGTTCAGTGATACAGGATTAGAACGAGGACTGAACATGATTCTGAAAGGGACTTTGTCCACTAAGATGGTCTTGGCAGCAATGCCTTTGATACTATGGAAATCATATCAGGTGATTAATGGTTTTCCATACTTAAATGTTATATTCCCATGCGATTTTATCATGATTTATGTTCCTTTATGATCTATGCCTTACGTACTACCTAGATTTATTTCACAACTAATGATTTTGATGTTTAAACATTATGTTCATGTTTTGATGTTCAAATGTATATGGTTTGTTTTATTTTTTCCATGCTTACCCTTACTGCGAATTTGAGCTCACCCTTTATAATTTTTCTTTTCCCCAGGATATAAAGAAAGGTTTTAGGTAAGAAAAAAGGGAAGATCTTTTTGTGAGATGTCAAATATCATTCACCAAGATTAGAAGATTATGTTCCAAGTTTCCAAAGACACTAAACTTTTACGGTCCTTTGGTTTCTGCTTTTTTATGTATTATGTATTCTGCAAAAGTAATGTAATGTACATGTATGTCAAGATTGGGTCTGTGAAGTTGGTATCAGAGGAAAGGTTTAGTTAACCATTGGAAATTTGGATGTAAAATCTTTACTGAGATCCCTATAAATATTTCTAAGTTATGTCAAGGGATGTCTCTAAGGTTAATTATAAGTATAGTTTATAGTCCTAGAATTACACTAATGATCATAGAATTAAACCTAAGATGATATAGAATGAAAGTACTCCCACTTGATTATGATGTTTTTTTAGTACGAGTTTTTCCTCTCATACTATACTTTTTGGGTTTTAAGAAACGACAGGAAATAGGAGGATTCATGTGAATGGAGAATATGATGGACAATGGAATGATATTCTTCATGAGAAACCAAATGAAACGGGATTTGAAAGTCCAACCATCGTTATTATTCTTAATCATCAATCTCATAATATGATCAATAATCTCATCTTTGGTATGTTTTCTGACTCAACTAATAAGAGAATGATGGAGTTTCATGATGATCATAGAGGAAAAAAGGTTAAATTTTTCTCATGTAAATCATGTGGGAAGAGACGTCAAGGAGAATGTTTCAAAAGAACTAGAATATTCTTTGGGTTTGGAAAAGAAGGACACAAATCTAGTAAGTGCAAAGGAAAAGGTTCAGTTAACACCATGGAGAAGGATAATGGTATTTCTACAACATCAACAATGATTAAATGTTTTAAATATGGAATTTATGGGCATTATGCAAACCAGTTCCCTAAGGGAAAATCTCATGAAGAGAATCAGCATGGTCATATGGGTAGAATTTATGTGGATGATGATGATGAGACTACAAATGATATATGAGATGAATGAAATGATGAAGCTTAGTTAGTGGTTTATGAAGGTTGGGAAATGATTGTATGTTTATTAAGAGTTATGTTGTTTAGGTAATTTAATGGTACTATGGAATAAATAATCATCTAAGGATTGTTACACTGCTTTCTTTCCTTGAGTTTTGGAAAGTTTATGAATGGTATCGGTAACCATGAAATGTTATTCAAATATTTTTGGAAGGTAGATGATATGTGCATAATGAAATTTTAATGAGATAATGAGATGTTTTATAGTTTTAATGAGCTCATGAATGGTATAAGTATAAAGTGATATCATGGTTTGAGTATATATAAATTTTGGGATTTTGGTATTTGGAAAGAGTTATCTTTTGAAAACATTAATGTTTTCACTAATTCTCATTGGGTATTCATTTTTAAATAGAATACATTATTACGGTATTCATATATTTGGAATGTGACCAACAAGATGTATCTTATGATATATGGTAGATAAATGAAGGTATTCACATTCTCGGTAGATGAAATTTCTAGTAATTGTTTTCTTTATACTATGAGCATGGAGAGAATTATTTTGGATAAGCCTAAAGATTGGAATGGATTATGTTGGACATATGTCTGTATTGTTTAAGGATATAACATTTTTTGATATTATATATGGAATGTTATAATAATGTAGTTTTAGAAAAAGGACAACTTGCAGGATGGGCAACAACCCATCGCGTCGAACAAGGCTGTGGGAATCTAACCCACAACTGAAGTGTGACAGGCCTTCATCGCCTACCACTGGCCTACAGGAAGTCCCTTGTTAGTAGAAACTAGTTTTATTATATTAGGAAGTATGATATATGAAGTATAAGTCCATTTTAAGAACCATATATGATTAATCTCACTATAGACGAACTTATGTATATTTGATAATGTTTTCTAACCTTTTGTTTGAGACAGATGGAATGACCCGTCATTCTAACACATGATCTTCAAACACTTCACGAATGACCAATTAAACTTCATTTATTTAAGAGATGAAGTGGAAATTGTCCAAGGAACGACCAACGGTGAGATTGTACCAAAATCGAGAAAGTATTTCTTCTAATTCCAATTTCTTCATCTTTTGGGAAATGATCATGAAATCCAAAAAATGATGTCCTAGTGTCCTTATATCTGATGAATTATATGGTACCTTAAATCTTCACAAATTTATGTCTTTGTGATTGTTTGATTTTTCATAGCCATGTTCTCTAGCACTCTCCATCAAAACATGATGGTTAGATTTCTCTTCCATATCCATATTATCTCATATGTTCTCTTATGTGGAAACCCAGTGAGTAGTTAATTTGGGCAACCATTATGTTTCAGACTTCAGTTTTTAAAGATAAGTTTTGCTATTTCTTTTTACAATGTGGGTTTCTATTAATGAAACTTTCAAGTAGTAAACCATTTATAACCCCGACGAATTTCGAGGGAGAAATTCATTTTATGGGGGGTATAATGTAACAATCCAAGATTTTATGAGAATTATCTTTTTAATTTCATTTATGTCTTCTGATATACACTACAACGAAATTATCTTGTTCTATACGCAGCACCATATTAGCTTGTAGTATACGCAACACTATTCTTGGCTCGTGTTATACACAATTTCAAGTTCGTTTTGTGGAAATTATTCTACACTATATTAAGTCTAGATTATGTTTAATATTTAAATTCAATAAGTTTTGAATAAGTTAAAAGCAACACTAAACAAAGCTTTCACTACACGCATCCCTGACTTGGCTTGCATTACACGCAATCAAGACCTTCTTCGACTGCGTGTGTAGTACGCAATACCATGTTTCACTAAATGGGATATTATTGTACTATTATTATGAACTAGCCGTTATGAATAGTAATACACACTTTTTGAAAGATTATTTTTCAAAATGGACATCATTTTTTGGATTCAGAATATTGAAATTTGCCTAGGGTGAATTTTTGGTATTTTTTTGAAAACATTCAATTTTTTATAAATAGTGAAAACAATGGGTTACTATTTAAAAGCCAACTTTTTATTTAAATAATCATTCATTTTATTTAATTAAATTTTAGGTCAAAATTGATACATAATACCTATAACAGTTCAATTTAATTCATTGGAGTCATTTTATAATAATTTTAGATATATAAAAATTTTATTGAACTTTTCACCATCTTTTACCAACCTCCTAGGTGAATTTGAAAATTTACATAAAACATAATTTTACTTCTTCTATGAGTGGAATTTCGAAAATCCGAGAGAAAAGGTTAAAATAAAGGAGTAAAATTTGGTTCAATAAGCTAAAAATAATTTTTTTGAATAGTAACTTTTTACTTTTATTTACCACGGTTAAAAGTAAATAGGGTAATTAAGGGCAAAAATGTTGATATTATTACCCTAACACATGTCCAAATTCTATTGGATAGGTGTAATTCTACCAAAAACAACCTTATAAATAAAATATTTTCTTTTAGGTCCACTTGTATTAGATTAAGACATTTTTTATTATTTTATTTAAAGAAGAGTGATAATAGTTAAAATCAAAGTATAATAACTAAAACATTTTTAATATAGGGTTATACATAAGACAAATTAGACTATAAATATTCATTAAAAAGATAAAAATATATCCTACCTAATGGTATTTTATTTATAATTTTTATAAATTAAATAATTTAATTTATTTATGACACAATGATGATGCAATGATTACCTAAATAATGAAATATTAAAATAATTGATATTATAAATACCCAAATAAATGTAATTTGAGACTTTTCTGAATTACGATAATTTTATAGGTTAATATGAAATTTTATTATTGATTTAATTAACTTTTTTTGAACTAATAATGATGTTATTATTTTCACAAAAAAAGTCAATTACAGAATAGTGTCAAAATTGACATAAAATAGTATTTAAAACAAATATTATATTATTAATTGTTATAATATTCCTAAAAATCTAAGGTTATGCAAAATGACTTATATAAGGTTATATATATTAATAATTAACCACTTGGGGTTCGTTTGGATTGTTATTGTATGTTTATTAACCATATAGTGTAAGAAAAGAAGAAGACATGGTAAAAGTTAAATTATTTAACTTAGAGTTAAATATAAATGATAAGGTTAAAATAGTTACCTAAACTTGCATAAATTCTATTGGTGGAGATTATTTCGACCCATACTCACTTTTTCTTCTAAAGAAATCTATTTGGAGCAACTATAAACCGAATATGACTTTATTATAAAATAATATTTTATGTTTTTTCAAAGGTGCCCCTCTCCTCCCATATAAAAAGGGAACCCTTTCCCTACTCTCTTCACACCATTTTGAGCCTTGAAGCTCGGCCAACCCCTGGAAATTACTCTTCTCAACTTCTCTAGTTACATTATAGAGGTTCTGGTATCCTCAAAAGACCAACCCTAGTGCCTTAAAAGGATGTTAAGAAGAGGCGCGTCAAAGAAGAGGTAATATCCTTTACCGATTCTATCCAATTTATTTCTTCTTATACATCTTCTTATTTATTTGTTTCATAATAAATTAATAACATAAGTATCGCTCATATACTTTTGTGTTATTATAAATATGAAACAACCCAATTTCATCTTTTATCCATCTTATAGAAAACGAAATCACTACACGTGCGTACGTACGGAATACCGTCTCCACGCTGTGGTGTAATCTTCTTTCCACCACCACCTTACTTGGATGGTTATAATGGTGTAAATAAATAAATATATATAATTATTTATAATTGATATTGATTCTGAAATATTATAGAAACAGTTAAATAAAATTCCATGATCATGGGAATGATATCACCACTCGTGCGTACGTACGGACTACAGTCTCCACGAACGCGATGAGATTCATTTTCCATGATTAACCATTCATGTATGATTATAAAGTATATATAATAACTAATCGTGAATTATATTACATAATAATAATACTGGATTTATGAACATATATTTTTCATTTACTTAATTCCATTTAATTCAATAAGTAAACGAAAACAGCGTTCATGCGTACGCACGGCCTACCGTCTCCATGAACGGTGTATTTAATTCAATTCATCGATCTATTATATATTTATATACTTAATATATATTATATATAAATAATGTTTTACATTCTGGAATTAATTAAATCCGGATATAAGTAATAATATCAAGAACAACATGTCGAAACACGTATAATAAATGAAATGATTTTACCCAAACCGCTTCTTTAACATGGAATTTACAAAATAATGTGTAATATAAAGTCATAAGTGAACCATATATGATATAAAAATATTAAATATGAATATGTAATAAGTCAATTACATTATTTAAATCATTATACAGGAGTTTCGGATACGTACGAAGTATATCAGTCCTAAGGTAAGAGATAACAATTCTAATCTCGTTCTTATCCGTGAATGTTATTCGTTAGTATTTACTGGGGTTATTGTTATCATACATGCCCATGTTTTCTAAAAATGTTTTCATGTATTTTTTAAAGTCTTATTTACCCATTTTTAAAATTTACCACATCTTATGAAAGAAATCTAACTTTTGTTTACCACATGGGGAACTTTTTCACTTTTCCAACAAAAGTACGAGAAGAATGATATTTTTAACTTATATAGCGTGAACGGATTTTTACAATTTCATAACGCCTCATTTTCATGAACATTACTATACCAGATTTTATGACTATTTTCAACAAAATACTTTTCTTTAAAAATTTCCTCGAATTTTATGAATATAAAATGATTTTTAAGAAGAAAGGATATTTTCTTCATGATTTCATTTCAAGTGTTTTTTCAAAACCATTTTCCATCTAAGATGTCATTATTTCATATGTGTATGTTTCAAGTATAATGTCTCTATGATTTACATGGTTTCAAATTTTTTATGATGAAATATCCATTTGTTATATATGGATTATGTGATGATGGGATGATGTTTATGAAACCCATTTTATTCTTTGGGTTATGATGAATGTTTAATGTTTATTATCTGGCACAAGTAAGAATGATTTAAATATTAGATGGGTGGGACCTATATCTCCATCCAATTCATTAGGTAATGATTTATATCTCATGATATAAACATGTTTGGAACGGTAAGTTAATCTGGTTCAGTGATACAGGATTAGAACTAGGAGTGAACTCGATGTGGAAAGGGACATTGTCCACTAAGATGGTCTTGGAAGCAATGCCTTGGCTACTATGGAAATCATTTCACGTGCTTAGTGGTTTTCCACAATTAAATGTTTTATTCCCATGCTATTTTATCATGATTGATGTTCCTTTATGATCTATGCCTTCCGTACTGCCATGATTTATTTCACAACTAATGATTTTGATGTTGAAACTTTATGTTCATGTTTTGAAGTTCAAATGTATATGGTTTGTTTTATTTTCTCCATGCGTACCCTTACTGAGCATTTGAGCTCACCCAGTATATGTTTTCTTTTCCCCAGGATATAGAGAATGGTATTAGGTACGAAAAAAAAAGTAAAGATCTTTACGGGAGATGTTGAAGATCTTTCACAAAAATTAGAAGATTATGCTTCAAGTTTCCAAAGACACTAAACTATTATGGTCCTTTGGTGTCTTTTTTTTTTATGTATTATGTATTCCAAAAAAGTAATGTAATGTACATTTATATCAAAATTGGGTCCCTAAATATAATGTACATAAAGGGAATAAACAAAATAATAATTCTTCAAAACATGGGATATAAGTAAAATCATGATGACATAAAAATGATAGCTGTGATGACCACTAAACATGGTAGAACAACCCTAGGCTAACCATGAAAATCGTCACACATGGTAGAACAAGACGAGGCTAACCGCCAAGACCATTGCACATAAAGTCTCATGGGACTCAACATTACCCATTTCATTGTAGATATATTTGGGCCTACCCAACTGAAATTTTCATGAATATGTTATTCACATTAATATTCATACATAATCAACCATACATATTCATAAGGGTACCCATAGAATTAAATGGGTATCATTTTCATGTTATAATTCATAATTAATGGATGATTCATACAATTGTCCATTAAAGAAATAAATAAAAAAATACCTGGACATTAATGTGGTAAAATATTCATATATTATACTAAGTGATGTCAAAAAAATTTAAAACATGATAAAAGAGTTTTTATGAAATTTTAGCATTAGTAAATTTTTGGGTTGTTTTATTAAAAATACTAAAGATAATTTAAAATATAAAAGAGAATAATATTTTATATAAAACCTGAAGTGAAACAAGATGGTATTTATAATAAGAATAATGATTTTATAATGACAATGGTGGATTAAAAACAAGATATATTGCGCTATTAATTGGTAAAGAAGTCGGGAAGTTCCCTTAAATCAATTTTTCTTATTGGGAGGTATTGAAAAGGGAATCACAAAAAAAATTATATCCTCGAAAGAGAATGATAGAAGTTACTTGATAAATGAATTGGGTAAATGTAAAAAGAAATTATAAAATTTACAAAAAATATATATAATTTGACTTCATTTTGGTAATAAGAATGATGAAGCAAGAAGGAGGAATAAAGGAGGTTCGTGCATAATGCCATACAGATTATCGGTATAGTATCAGGTTTAATTAAGAGGGATTAATTAGATAGAAAAGGGTTTATCATTAATTATAAATCTTATAGAATGTATTGTGGAGGTAAAAAAACACACCCCATCATTAGGGATGATACCTTAAAGGAAAAAAAAAGAGGAATTTTTTAATAAGAGTGAAATTGAGAGGATCCCTTACCTTATGTGTGATGGTGTTCTACTCATAATATTAATGACCTGAGAAATAAAATATGGTTAATAAAATAATAATTACATAACCTTTTATATATGTAAAATATTTATTATATTATTATTATGTTAATTAATTACCTTTTTGATTGGTTTTGAGGATTAATTTATTTGTTTTGGTCAGTCTGTTTTCATGGTTTTAATTATAAGCTAACTTATTCATGTTCAAAAACACATGTGTGATGAGAGTGGTTTTCAAGAATTTGATTAATTGTTTATTGTTTAACATCCATATGGATACATGAATTTTTATTATATATTTAATTTGAGTGATGTTGAATAATAATATAATATATTAATGAGAACCTATTGGGTTAATTGGTCGTGATTGACCTCAATGAACTTGTTTAGTTTTATAAGTCATTACCATGGGTAAAAATTGGATTCTATAACCATAGATGAGACATAAAAGGTATTTAATGGTCTTGATGAACAATTTAAATAGGTTCATTGCCCTAATTAATGATGGTATCATAAATTGAAAATCCATCATCCTTGAATGTGGTAAATTAACACATATCATATGGTGTCCTTACTACTATTATAAAAGAAGAGTAAAGGAGAGATTGTAATAACATATTCCATTATCATAACAAAATCCACATAAATATAATTTATGATAGATTTCATATCATTTTTATGTGGATCTTTATGGATATAAAGGGAGACAAATGAACATGAAAAGAATGTAAAATAATTAAAAAGAGGAATTAACCACTTGAATCAATCATCCTTGAGATCCTATTAAAGGGAAATGTTTTGGCCGTTTGTGGAGAAAAAGGGATGTTGGAATTAGTGGAGGATCTTGGGGTGATATTTGGGAATAATTTAAGTAGGGGACAATACTTGAGAGGATTTAAGATAATATGGGAGTGTTGGGGATTTTTATAGTGGAGGAGAGGAGGGTTTTCAAAATATTTAATTACATAGATTTTTAATTTCACTCAAGACCAGAAACAATAACGATTCCCCAATAAAAATAGAAATAATCCCATTTAAATTATAACTATAGTTTCTTACATCATCCATGAATCTATGAATATTCAATTTAGCTTATAATGCATATAAATGTTAAATTACCATATTTCACTATTCATTGAAAATTCATGTATTTTAAAAAAATACCAAATATTGACCTTAACCATTTTTTGATGTGTAGAATCCAAAATTGAAATCCATTTTTTCAATAACAGTTCTTCAAATATTATTAATTTAATTTTTAACTAAAATCATAATTTAATTGAATAATACAGATTTTTGATGTATAATTCATTTTGTAATGCTTTATAAATTTATATAAGGTATTATATAATTATCATAAACCAAGAAGTCATTAAATTGTAAATTTATGTACAACTTTAAATAAGAAACATTTATTAATTAGTTGTATCTAATTATTTATGACTTAAAAATTTACCAATACTTTAACTATTGTCATATAATTTATTATAAAATACATATATTTTATTCATACATTCATAAGCAAGGTTACTATTTTTGGGTAGATTTATTATTCATAATGGTTATATTACTTTTCATAAGGGTAGGTTAATATTCATATGGGTATGTTACTATTCATATAAAATTGTATCTGTTCTAGGGGACTCTAAACATCTTGGTGATTGCAACTGTGTATGTCTGATTTTTGAAATTCATAGCATTAAAGTGACCATATTATGTTTAGAGGTCACATATTACATATTATTTCATTAGTTTGTGATTTCATGTGATTATATGACATAATTATAAGAATAAAATTTCCATCAATAAAACATTAGTTCTTTTCGATCAATCCAACATTGAGTTCATTGTTTTCCCTTGTACATTGGTTATATACTACCATGCACAAAAACATATAGAAGGACAGACTCAAAATAGTATCATTTATACCATTAGAAACAGTAAGACAACATTACTAGAAATATTAATTTTCATTTGATACAAATTTATAATTTCTTTACTATGGTTCCACATTCCAGTTCACTGATATCTTCAATTACATGCCCTTAAGAGCACCTCATCATATGCAACATGATGTAGACTAGAAGTGATGGTCTAATATATAAAATTGGGATATGATACCCTCATTATAAAATAATAACAATACATGATAATGATAAGTGATAACAAAATGATAAAAAAGAAAAACCATGCTAATAACATAATAAATGAGACCAACATATCATGATAATTTGAAATTAATGATATAGGACCATAAACACAAACAAATTATATATTATGATATATAAGGGTCCAGTGAAAATTTATAAACAGAAATAAAATAACAATGGATTCTCAAAAAAATAATTTCTTAAAATCATGTATGTTTCCCTCATTCATTCACCATCAAGAATCCCCACACAACTATCTAACATTGGTCCTTTTTCTATATAATATATTACAAACATAATATCAATTTGGTTACCAAAAAAAAATCTCTAGTGGGATGTGAGTATAACATAGTAGGCCAGCACCAATGGTTTCCTAAAATAAATCATTTCAATAATATTATATGCACTTGTGAAAAAAATTTAATGAACAATCAATTAAGATGTTTGATAATTAAATGTTCTGTAATTAACCACATAAAATCAACAGGTTCACTATGGAATCTAGAACAATATTACACAATACGGTCAATGTTGTTTTTGGAACCTGCAATAGATGGTATATCACATTTCATTTAATCATGGGATTCATTAATCCTTTAACATTCAATTCTCATTAAAAAATGGAATATTATAAGAGCTATTTGAAACCAAATAGGTGTTTGTAGTTAGTATTGAATGTCACACAACTCATTATTCACCTATAATACATGTCTATATATATATATTGGGGTCCTAGTGTGTTAGTCTGTAAACCCATGCAATTAGGGAAGTATTCCCTATTCCAAAACTCAGTCATGGACATCACATCTCATTGTTCCACAATTTCATTCAATTTCTCAATCATTTTTATAATTCATTATTCAATCCCTTTTCATATTGGTTAATGAAACCTGAAGAATTTATAAATTATTATTATAACCATATCAAAACAAAAAATGATACTCAAAAAAATTAATAATTACATTAATCATAAAATTTAATAATCTCATTAAATAATAATTTTTGTAGACCCATTATACCATCAATTTCAAAATCCCATGTTGAACTAATTGATTATTTTATTTTAAAAACTAAATTTAAAAAAATGTAACTGAAATATATCAATTAATATGTCGAAATTTCAATCATGACTATGAGAATTTTTAATTCACCAACCTACCTATTAGTTGTTGATGAACTTTCACCAAAATAGTATCCCTAATTTCACAACGAATAATTGAAATCCCCATGGTGGAAGGGATATTAGATCAAAAACATAGACCAATATCTTATGAAGAAAAACCATCCAAACATATATCTAAAACATCCCTAAAGGAAGGAAAATTACCCATCTTCATCATCAAAGAGAATTAATATATAAATAAAACCAAATGGTGTTTAAAAACATACATTCAGGGATATGATCGATCTATCTGATTTAGATTTATCAATAAATAGGTTCTTAGAGCCTTGTAATCCTTTTTTAAGACCCTTAAAAATGTTGTGATTTATGTAAAAATAATTTTTTGTGATTTTTTGTAAAAACCACAGGGTTTTTCGAAATTTTAATTAATTTTTTAATGGAACAAAAATCCATAAAAAATTTTTGCTAGCTGTAGGGGTGGATTTCAAATCTGCACACCTAAATTTTGTGTCTCAACCATGTGTTTTTTTGGTTTTCCATATGTGGCACACAATTTGAAAAATCATTCACCAACAATGTAAACTGTAATTTTTTCTTGGTAAATTTGTTGGCGAGTGTAGACCCAGAATTTTCCAAAATTGTGCATCAACTAGGAACCACTACCTATGCCTCCAAAAATGGGTGCACGATAACATTGAAAAAACTACAAATTTACCCCTAAATGTTATAAAATAATTAAAATCCCCATGGGTTTCCAATTTTCTCAAATTCCCTACAAAACAAATATAGAAAATAAATTGTCTTACAAAAGTAATGGTAATAGTGTACCTTAAAACAATCATGAAAAATCTCTTGAAAAATTAGAATCATAATGTAATGATACTTCAATGAATCTCACATCTATCTATTTAAAGAACTACATATATCACATATCATATAAATATTACTGACATTAAATGATAAAATTTTACATTCCATTGCATAGGTTTCATAATTACATGAATCACTATAGGACATTCTAGTAGACTACTCATTTCAAAAAAATTAAAACATCACTATCATGTCCATAGATTACTGAACCAAGGAGAAAAGAAAATACACATTAATGAATACCACAAAAATATAAATAATAATTACTTAGAATAATTGGTCTAGGGAATAGAAGAAAATCCCATATGTAAACCCCCGATAACACATGGATGATTAAATTATTCTAAAAATTTAACCAAATTATGTATGGATTCTGATGTGATCAATTTTCCATACCCATTGATCATAAAAATTATTTGAAAACTATTAAATATATATTTTTCATTATTCTTTAAAAATACACTATTATATTCCAAAATAAGGGAAAACCCAACATTTAACTAAAATCATTTTCCACAGACACCCAATTATAATAAATAATCACGTCAATTGATGAATAAAATTAATTTTTAACAACTTTTGATATATAATCCATCAAACATATGATTGGGGTTGAACTACATTCCTCAAAATTGGGTCACACATTCCAAAAATGAGATCTTCCAAAATGGAAAAAATAAATGACATCAATGATGGTTGGAGAATAAATCCCCACATTTTTAACGTCCCACCCTTGGTTCCACTCAGAAGTGCACCGAGCTAGTTACCCATATGACCTCATGAACATTACCTCGAATGTTAGAGTCTTTTTACTAGCAGCGATGGACTAGGGTTTGTTTTTTATGAGACTATTACCTCAAATATCATCATATGTACATTTGATAAAAAATATATATTCAACAGTAAAATCATAAAAATAATCAAAAAAAAGATAACAGACAATCCATGAAAATTAAATACCCAAAATAATTTAAAAAAATAACTGATAAGGTGATAAGAATGGAATGTCATGAGTCTAAAAAATGGAAAAAAATTAATAGGGGAAGAATTATATAAGTCATGTTATTAGAAAATACAAATGAAGTCAAAAGCTACAACACAATATTTCAAGAATAGGATCAATCCTATTCTAGAAACATCATCTAATGTATCAAGAAAATTAAACACCGAAATAATTAATATTCCATTAATACATATATGAGATCATAATTTCTACTCAGGAACCAAATGGAGCTCGAGTACTGTGTGAGATATAAATCTCTGAAGTCCAGAACCCACGATGTCCCTACTTGTCCATTTAGAGTTATAAATAAGACAATGTTCCATATATAGAAAACGATGGAAAATAAATAAATAATTATACAAATTGTGTATCGGGTTCATAAATGGATATTCATCATGTACCACCTACATAGGACTATCCAAGAACACTGAATGACATTACTATACATGTAATAATATCTACACACCTGGTACATTTCAATTCAGTCAAATAAGGTAAAATAATAAACCCTATGCTTGTGATTTATCTCTGAGGACATGCCTCAATGTCATCATAATAATTTTCTATTAAGAATGGGAGAGTCGTATATTGTGAAGAATCAAGTCCATAATAACAATTATGGTTTCATCTCATATGAACATTCAATGAAACAATCCATCAATTTAATAGATCAGTTTTGAGCCCAGGCACTACGATCTAATTGAGCCCCATGTGTCGTTATGGGAATATTCAATAAGTATTAATACCATATAGTCTCTCCATGTAAATATATACAAAAACCCTTGATTCACTCCTAGAATATTTACTCTGATTCCATCCTAGGTATCACGCAATGTGGGTGTGGGTCTCTATTGTCATGACATAGGCATCTTTCCCATGAGTCTGTCTATGGTTTCTCCTATAGTAAAATCAGTATCACTCCAAAGTATACGAATTTTTCCATGAAGACCATACCTATCAAGAAAAGGCATCTATACTAGCACATCGAGTCATAACCAATATAGCACAATGAGTCTCTACATTTATCCTTAATTTGGAAACCATTATACCTCATGACCCTTAACATGTAATCAACGTAGCCATATTACAAATGGAATATCACATGAAAGGTACATAAATATAATCGCATTGTATCAAATAATCTTAATAAATCCACAATATATTGAAGAAATCAAATTAATACAATTAAATCCATCAGCATGGCATAAGGAATGTTCAACAAGGAATGCATGTAAATATTTCCCTATCATCATTATAATTTTTATATCTCAAGTGATGAAAATTACCATTTAATAACACAAAAAATAATGCACTATGAAGGCCTATCACAAGCTGATAAGAATCCCAAAAAATGGAATTCAATCCTTCTTGCATTGAATATGTCATTAGCCTAGTGAACATTCTATATCCATATTCATTTATGTACAATAAGAATAAAAAAATTACCATTCTCATTTAAGTATTTCTTAAATAATTATTTGCATGGTATTTCATAAAGAGGAAGAATTCACATAGTGATAAGATAAATAAAATTTAATTTCATCAAGATATAACTTGGACCAATCAAAAATAAATAATAATATAACACATCAAAGGGTTATAAATCATGTTTTACCATTCTTATTATCATGAATTAAAAATTAAGACATTAAGCATTATGATACATAGAAAACTAATTTGATTTTATCTTTTATGAAATTTGAAAAGATGGCCATTTGGGATGGAACATCCATAGGGGTGGGAATAGTCAAGGAGATAAACATGTGAATGGATTCCACAATAATCTATTATCACAATGGACTCTACAAAGAATGTTAAATCAACTTATTATACATAAATGAGGAATCACCAAATGTATTTGGAGAGAGAGAGGAAGAATGTCAAAAAATGGAACTAATTTTGAAATAGTACACACCATATCTCATTTTAATTACACTCCATTCAACCGATAATAGTATAAAACTAATCCTAAAAAGGGAGAAATAAATCTATTTAAAAACAAATTAAAAATAGGGGAAAATATTTTAATAAAAGAGTGCATCGGTTATAGGAGAAACCATGGAATAGAGAACTTTTAATGTAGTACCTACTAAAATAAGTTTGTATCTTCCAAAAATAATGGAAACATATTAAAAATGAATGGGGAACCTCAATGGCACTTTTAGGTGGAGAAAACTGTTCACAAACTGAGTGGGGGGACAAAAATTATGTTGGGTGGAGGAAGGAAAGAATGAATGTCAATAAAAATTTAGGATAGGTAAAAGGTACATTCTGACCATTTTTCGTATATCATGGTTTGGCCACATGGTTGGAAAAACTGTGTGCCATCCGTGACCCAGATACTGCTCCAAGGGATACACTGCACCATTAGGTTCATAATTTTACAAACTATGTACAAAATTTATTGAAACTCACTTCCCAAAACCAAAAACACGTTTCACAGTTTTTTTCATGGGATGACATGATTTCAAACAAACCCTTCATCCCTTTATACCATATTATTTTATACCGTACATTTTTTGGATATCATGCGGGATAGGTAGTAGAGAATCGCATAAGGGTGAATCATATTCTTCTTCCTCTATTTTTAGGGATTTGGACTACAGACGAGCGATGAATGAACTCGATAACTCCTCCAACACATTAAGAAAGATTATTAGATTCATTTTAATGAATTTAATGGAAAAATAAATAGTCCATACAATTGGATAAAAATGTGCTATTACAAAAAACTCTCCCTAAAAAAATTCATCCCTGAGTTTCCATTCAGAGGGTGGTACAATATCATCTTAAAAGAATTCTAGCCACTATTCATGTAAATAAAACTCACACTACTAAGTCATGTATTGAACACGTCCATTATTCTATAATACCTAGACCCTAGGAACAATGCTTCCATGATGTACCTTTGCACTATGTTCAATAATACATATTGGATCCTCCATTTATCATAAATCCACATAAAACTCAATATCATCAATATCAAAAAAAAAGATGAGTATAAATGGTTGTTTCAATGTTTTGATATGTGATTCAAGTGAAGCATGGAACAGTACAGATGAGGTTATATCAACTTGTGGGATATAGGTCCTACATGATCCACTATGTGAAAGGATGGAAATATATCATTGATAATAAACCCTATATGATCATTTGATTATGTCCCATGTATTATTGTACATGTAAAAAGACATTATGTACAACCTAGTACACCCTAGGACTATGAAGAATATCAATATATGAATTATTCCTTGACTAATCAATAGATAAATTCTTATGAGTCAACATTACATTCTCTAAAGTATTCAACAATTCATATGGTCCTAGAAGAATTTTCCCTTCTTATATCAATCATAATGGATTGTGGAATGATATACTATAGGGAGCCTCATATTGAGATTTCAGTTTTTATTTTTGGAATTATTTATTTTAGGGAAACTCAACATGAGTAATATTATTCTCTTGGAAACCTCCAATGTCAATGATACTGACCTATATCATATCCTATAACATATGTATGGTCTGCTCAAATTTCCCATCAGTATGAGTTTTATATGACGTTCTATAAGAATCTTTGAACCCAATTCCTTATGAAAAGCATTGTCAAACTATGATGTGGATCAAGTGTCTTCATTCGAAGTTATTGTATGAATAAATCCAAGATGAATCAATATATTGAAGAAGAAAATCTTCCTAACTCATTAATATATTATCTCTCCCATAATGGAAAGAGGTGAGTTACATTGTTCAACCTATAAATGATCACAAATACATTGTATCTACATTGAAATATCTTATAAATCCTACCATTAATACCATAGGGACGTCATTCCATTTTCACTCATTAATAAATGAGGGATATTTAAGTCTAGTCGGTCTCTCGGGCTCAACATTCACCTACTGACAGGAGGATCACATAGTGATGAATCCTGAAATTATCCTCTTCATATCTCAATACATCTAGGTTATCCCCAGTTGAACATCCCAATCCGAGGAATGTGATTCCCTAGTCATCTATAACTATATATAATAAGTCACCACTACCCTCCCATGGTATAGTAGAGTCTCACAACTATAAACAACCTGAACAGGAGGAGGGTTATCTCCTTAGATATTATCCATTATAATGGTTCCCCCATTTTTTCATAAATGAAAAAAACTAAATCCATTCTTGAACATAGTTTTTCACAACTAGAGCTCCAAAAATTGGTTTCCCCTGATTTTACTAATAATTCAAATGTAACTAAGATATCATATCTATCCTCCAACACTCATAGCTGGTCGTTACAAAAGATTGATCCTATCTCTTCATGCTCAAAGCAACAACCAAGAAATTCCACATATCAGTGGTATAAGTTATCTTAATATTGATGTACTATAGGTATTCAACCCACCAATACTATTTTGAAATCACATCTCATTTTTTGGAGGAATATTTTATTCACATATCATCTGTGTAATTAATAAATCACTCTCTCAACAGGTAGTTCCTCCAATAGTGATGATCGTGAAACTAAGCTTCAAACTCAATGTAATGTGTTGAATAGTTCCTCCCATTGTATTCAGAAAAATATATATGTATGACATGACTTGATCACCTTCCACCAAGACCTCACCCTTAACTATTACTAAAGCATCAGAGTAGACTCAATAAATTTCTTCTAGCTCTAGATAATCCTGAATAGGAATTTATCAGAGTCTTACCATTTAGTCATGATAATATTTATCACAATATTTAAACCATAGGAGTTGCACAAAACTCTTTTTTAGTGATTCAATAGGTTCTATTATGTGGGAAAATGCCTAGACAAACCGAATATGCCAGTTGGAATTCCCTAAAAACTACATATATCCAAAAAATTCATTGGTTGATCCTAAGATTCCACACTGCTCACTATTACTGGGTCAATAGATATACATGCTTATGACATGATATGAAAAATTATTTATCATTTTTTATCCAGTTGGGGCATTTAATATTATTTCTATTTAGAAGGATCATTCTTAGTGTGCTCAACATTATCTCAAGATGGGTTTAATGGTTTTGTTTGGTGCATGTGTACACCAAGGTGTCATCTATGAAGACTACGAGTATAGAATCACGATATGGTTAGAAAACCTAATTTACCAATTCAATCAATATTTCCAGAATGTATTTTCAATTCAAGTGTGATAACAAAATACCCTTATAATACTTACTTACAATATAATTTTCTTCTTGGAATATCTGATGATCTCACATGAATCTAATTATAGGCTATCCTCATATGAATCTTTGAGAAAGCAGTTTCTCCATAGAGATGGTCTAAGAGGTCATCTATGTGAGGAAATAGATTATGTTTCTTCAATAAAAGAAGATTGAAGTTTCTATAATCCATACACTCACATAGGGTAATGTCCACCTACATAGCATAAATCATAGGTCAACCTTATGTTGTTGTTTTAGTTTTAATAAAACAATTATACTCAATATCATCACGATTATTTTTGAGTTCAAATAGCTCAGTATGTGTCATCCTATACTGATTATTGACACTAGTTCCACATAGTGAACAACTACTATAGAGAATTGATGATCTCCCTCTCCCTCTCAGGGGGTAATATAGAGAAATCATAGGGAATACATCCCTGAAACAATCCACAAATGAAGGTAATTAAACTCAATGTATCCTCTATTAGCTTATAATGATACTAGTCAACTATGATTTCACTCTTACAAAATCCATAATTCTTAGGTCTATATTCATATTCCGTGGAATCACATTCTTCTTTGTGTGGATCTGTTTTTCCATCACATGATTTATAATACACTCAACAAAAAATTAATCCCATAAGGTAATGATAATACATAAGCCAATCCATTCTGAGAATGACATCAAATCCAGCCATCTCGAGGAAGAAAAAACACCAGAAGAAAAAACACAAACAATTATGAAGGGGGAACTGCTAACACTAACATATTCTCTCTATTATAAACACAAGTTAATTGTGAAGAGACATATCACCTCATGATGTATTTAACAGAAATAAAAGTTCTGTCCATGCACACAGTTTATAAAAAAAGTGTGTTTCACCGAAATCACAAAGGTATGAAAATAAATTTAAGGTCACTAGAATAGTAACAATAATTTTAGATGTCCCTAGGCTCTTCTCATATAGGATTAGTTATATTACAAACATACAGAATACAACACAGTCCTAAGATACTTCGAAACTAACCTAAGTAGATCTACTATGTGGACACTGAAAATCAGGCCCCTGTCTGCCTTGTCCATGACCACTACTACCACATTTGGATTGGTAGATAGTAGGCCAAATTCCATATATGTATAGACACATATAACTTATAATTGATATATTTCCTTGTATGGATTCTGTTAAATAGGATAATGTATGAAAATAATGGAAGATGTTCTATATGAAACTATCCCAATCAAAATATCTAAATTCCATTGAGTTCCTCATGCACTAGGGATTATACGCCCTATTCAGCCACATTAGTGAAATTATAAATAACTATCAATATTTTTCGCATGTCCTAAAATACCCTCACATTTAACCTTGAATCAGCACTTCCTAGTTCCTAACAAACCGTGACCTGATTTTACAAGTGAACCACCCTAGATCACATGACCATGTTCTATATGTTTTAGCTCTATCATTCAAACATGGTAAGCTATCTATTTCATAGTATTAAATTAAAATATATGAACCTTTGATCATATTAAGATCCCTAGAACACCATCATTTCCCTTTTCAATAGTTAATTCATAGCCTAATTGAGATATATAAAAATATTAACGTTCACTAAAATAATTGAAATACTCATGAAGAATCATAGATACCTACTAATGATTTAGAAACTCCTGGTCTCGATATTCTCTCAGTGTCTATGAAAAGAAGTGAATGATGAAATAAATCTATAATTCTTCCTTATTAACACCCTAATAATTCCATGAATGAGAAACAATATCAAACCAATTATTAGAAGAGTCACTAATCATATAGGTTATGATTTTGAATCTTTTTTCTGGAGGCATGTCACGATGGTAAAAGATGGAAATTGTAATTTCTATTGAGGATTCTCTTGAGTGAGGGATTCTATACACCACGAATGTGGGAGGTTTCTGTTATTGGAATTCATGTGTATTCCAATCCAATGTATTGGTATTTTCAGGAGAAATATATAATATCCAAATGAACATAATATAACTATCTTATCAAAGATCATCATTGACCAATGGAAGATCAGAAGGAGTTGACTTTGGTGGAAGTACCGGATGTATAACAGGTGGCTCACAGCCCACCACCTCATGAGTATGATCATTTCAAATATTATGTCTTGCAACATGAGTAAATCATAGTGAAATAAATCTAAAACTTATAAACACATTCCTTTGAAAATATTTGTAACAAGTATATTATATATATAGGGAAACTAATAACGATGAAAAGTACATATGCCACTTGTGGTTATGCGAATACCACAAAATTGGTCCTTGAATCAGGTCTTTGTAAGATGAAAATTCCCCAGAAAGATCACCTATATTATAAGAAGCGTAGCCCAGTTTACCTTTCTAAGGTAGGGTCAGTGTAAATCTCTAAAATATTTCATATATAGTAGTCAAAATATTTTTTCCAAGTGGGTTTTCTAATTAATTAACTACGGGATTCAAATTTTCCATTTAGTTTGGTAGATTTTGGTGGATCATGATTACATTTTTTAGGGTCTCAAACAACTTATGAGTTGAAATTAGCATCCACTTAATAGAAAAATATTCCATATCCAGTTGGATTTTCTTAAAACAAATCTATAAATAAATTTAAACATGTATTATAGGCTCTTTAGAACAAGGAAAATAAAAAAAATCATGTAAATAATTCATTCTGAAAGGTAAACAAGACATGAATGAATTCATGACATTTAAATTCTATATTTTATAACATGTTTCATGTAATTAAATTTTGTTTTTTCATTAGGATAAAATAATAAAACATACTATATCAAAATATATTGTATTGATAACATCACAATACATGTACATCATGGTATGGATAATTTGTATAAATTATAAATAGTATAATCTATTATTTCAATTCCCAATCCAAGAAATTTGGGTTTCCCTTAAAAATCGATTAGCAAAATATGACAAAATGGTCCAATACAAATCCCAAAATCTATGTATCATGTCTACACAAAAAAACATTGAAAAAAAAAGTTATCGTATACCACATTGTAACAACCCAGACCAGGTTATACTAAATAGTTATCCAGGAAGGTGGTGCAAAATTCTTCAAATGATTCTCCCATAATTCTAGAAGATATAAAGTAGTTGTGAGTTGCTTTATTGTGTCATTGGGGAGTCAATTTTATCATACATTAGTGTACTAATATTGGTAAAGAATAGATAATAAATAGATGAATAATATAAATAATTAGACAGTAGTAGAATATAAGAAAAAATACAAGATTAATAAACAAAAAAATGGAAGCTGAATCAAAATAACTAATCCAATGAAAAACATTGCATATCTAGAGTCTATAAAAAAATCGAAATTCTTGGGATCATTGGTAAAAAATATACAACATGCAATCAAAAACTAAAAAAAATACAAAAAATTAAACACAACATCTCAATAATAGTATCAATCCTGTACCCCCCAACACTATGACATGCTGCATGGAAATCGAGCATCACAACCATCACATGTCCCATGATCCATTCCTACAATCATAATATCTGCTCAGGTAAAAAACTGTCCATGAGAAGGGTGTGAAATATAAATATCAGTTGTCCTATATGAATGGTGTTTAGGATTATTCGTTATGTTTTGAAAATAAGACCCTATACAATATTTAGATAATGGAGGAAAATATAAAATAAATAAATGAATCATGGTTTGGGTTCTTAAATGAAAAATCATCCCATATATCCTTCTTCAACCACAAACAAATTTCTGAATGATGTACTTGTAAATATCATCATATATAGACACAAGGAACCTTACAATTTAATAAAACAAGGTAAAATCATAATCCCAAATATTTTTCATTATCTTCAAGTTCAAGACACAACATCATAAAAATAATATGCTAGTAAGCAAGGGGTAATAATCTCATGTGCATAAGAAAGCTCATAACAATAATTAATATTTCATCTCATATGAATAAGCAATCAATAATTCCTTCAATTATAGTGGTGGAGTCTAGTGCCCGTCCAAGTATATCTAAATGAATACCAATTTTCCATATGGGATATAAAACATTACCACTATTCCCATCTATAGAAATCCATATGTAGTCCCTTGTATCACTCGAGGCATGGGGAATCTGAGTCTATCTTGTATATCTCACATTATGGACAAGGTATCACCTATGCCATGTCTTGGACATCTTTCCTATTGACCTATCCATAGCTTACCCCCTAGGTTACCTGGTATCACTCATGAGTATAAGAAACTACTCAACATGCACATATATATAAATCTAGATCATTTCTCCTAGAACATCTTGTCATAACCAATCGAGAACAGAGACACCATCCATGTATCCTTAATTCGGAACATTTTTCTATGTTTCCCCATATCAAATAATCCATTTAGACACATCATACAACAAATATATTGGGAGAAGACTCTATGTATAATCTGATTCTATAAAATATAAATCATAATACCACAATATATTAAAGATATAAAAATAATACATTTCATGCCATTGAAATGGACTACAGAATAATAAACAAGTAAACATGTGAAAATTGACATGCAATCAATATAATTTAAATATATCATTCTAATGAGATTACCAAAGAATATAATGTGAATCAGACCACACAAAAGTCATATCACATGCTAGAAGTATTGACAAACAATGAAATTACTATCCTCAAGCTTGGCATAGTGAATTAAATTTTTTCAAATCAGATAAACATAATTATTTGAGTAAAATTTTAACAAACAAGTCACATTAGAATTTAACTATGTGCTCACAACATTTGAAACATTTTATTACATAAATAAAAATAATTACCATTGGTCTAAGATAAGGATAATTGTTTGGAATATGTCATTAACTTGGAATAATAAACAATCTATAGAAATATCCCCCTTCAATGGGTTCCAATTCATGGTTCACTATTTCTAGTAACATGATTTACTAATTAAGTCATTAATCATTGGGATATAATCACACATAATATTATTTTAAGGTTTAAAACATGGGTAAAATAATCCACATAATATTGAACACCCAAAAAGGTTCCAATTATTTTTTTAACACCATATGGATAGGTTTCAATGTCTTCTAAGGTTACAATGGACTCATAAAATTAAGAAGATCAATTTAATATGCATGAATGGTGAATCATCATAAAGATCTTGTGTGTATCACAAAAAAGAATCAAAAAAAAGATATGAATCTTATATATATGAGTAGACACTAATCCCCATTTTGAGATACTCCACTAATTCGATAACAAGAAAAAATCAACCAATAATGAGAAAAATCAGTGGATTTAACAAAACCCTAGAATAGGAAAAATATTCATTGTACTAAAATAGCACAACTGTAAGAAGAGTGACCATGGAAAAATGTGTGAAGAAAGTAGATCTTATGGAGAAAATTAATTGGCTTCTAATATTTAATGAACATATTAAACATGATAGATAAACCATTAACCCCCATAAAGGCTGACAAAAGGGTTCTTGTGCTAGGAGGGACGAGAATCATTGAGTGCAGTGGAGGGAGAAAATAAAGAAAATCCTTAGAATAATTATGAAGGGTATAAAGGTAAATTAACCCAATTTATCACTATTCATGGTTTGAATACATGTTTGGCCCATATATGTTCCAAATGGGTTCCTACTACTACATCATGGGGGCATATCGCACTGTTAGGCTCATTGTGTAACAAACCGTACACAAACGGTGGAAAAACACACTTCCCGAAACCTAAAATATTCTACACAATCATGGAATTTGGGTCACAAGATATCATGAAAATTGTGTCTCCCTATATATGATATTGTCTAATACCTCCAAATTTACATATAACATGTGGGATGGGCAACTTGTTTTCCTCTATCTGTGCAACCAAGTCTGGTTCCCGGATTTTCAGGGCTCTGAGCTCAGAACGCTCCCCAAACAGACCCTTTACATCCTCCATCCCCATATAAAACACTATTGGAGTTTTATAATGAAATATAATCCAAAAATTCTATGATACTTAACATTGTATAAATCTGGGAAGTTTCAACATATAATAATTGATACAATATGATGAATTATTAATCATGAAGTAGAAACTAACCATATATAAGTAAACTCAAATAATGAACCACATCTAATAAAAGGGTAATACTGTAGAAGAATATCCCACAATTTATCATAATTAAATAAATAAGAATCTAAATGATAATGAAAAATTAATATAATCATATAAATATTGGGATACTGTAATAAAAAATAAGGTAGAAAACAGAGGAATACTCACCCATAAAAATTACCCAGACCAATTTGATGATAAACTTCTAATACAAATGATATGTAATGAGTGTAGGTCTCTAAAATTTATTTGGAGAACATTGAGGTAAATATGTAATAGGACTTCTTACTAATGAAAATAAAATAACTCAGATGATACCCTAAAACTAAATCTAATGATTAGTACATTTTGTTAAAAAAATTCTAACTTCGTGTAATCCACAAAACCCAAATTTTTAAAAAACAATAAATCATATATTTATTAAAGGTTATATGTTTACCATTACATAACATTAACTATAAATAAATGGAATGCACACATCTCGCCTCAAATTAGGTTCATGTTAACTATTCAACAACCATTACACAATTATTCAATCGACCTATATTTAGTACAGAATTGAATTTCTACTAAAAAACTAAATAGAATATGTTTCTCTCTAAAATCATGTTGAATCTTAAAAATTCACTTATGAATTTATACTCTAACTCCATTATTTCCAAGAGTAATTAATCTTTTACTGTTTGGGAAGTTTCCCAATAAATTTCAATCAAACCGTAAGAGTCCCAAAACACACCTAAATAAAAGGAAAATGGTGATATATAATTTAAATACATGATATTAGGTAACCGGATGTTACAAAATCAACAACACAATACATTCAATACATGGGAATAAATTTAGAAGAATGAAGTCTGAAAAAGAGATGATGTCAATACTCACTGATCAATGACTCATGCTCCCATGTCTTATGAAAATATGATATATGATTCCATAATTTAATTACCAATTAAATTTACCTCACATGCCAAAAATTCACTTTAGCATCAATTATATCCAATGGATACTCAATAAAATAAATTTTTCATCCTACTCAATCCCTTCTAATATTGTGACCCAAATTCATGTTGGAGAGAATGAATGATGCGCTATTACATAAAATTGAATGATGACTTCCATGCATATAACATTTCTTTTGTTCTTGAAATAGTATAATTATTCCATGTCTCACATCCCCCCATTAATATTTTTTTATAATTCAACCCATACAATGAACTTTATTTTACACCAATGTTAGTTATACCAAATATGGTATTTGTATATCATCACACATTAATGGTCAAAAAATCCACCATTGATGGTCCAAAAAACTATTTACTGATTAAGGATCCATAAAATATATTATAATTTTTATATTTAATATAATTTATTCAAAAATAATCATTGTTATAAATATGAACAATTTTGCATTAATAGAAATAGTACATAGAATAATTCAGAAAAAAATGCGCACAAACCATATAGTATTTTAATAGACCACGTACCTTATCAAAAGATAATCTCATTTAATCAAAACCAATAATTTTTGTCCCAATATCATCCTTATCCCATCAATCTTCAGCAATCCACTCATTTACTTATATTATTAAATTACATCTATTTTAATAAATTATTTGATTTTACATGTAATATTATAATAACATTTATATGTGATAATATGAATAATTTCCCACAATGGAATATTTGAACATAAAAGCTACTATAACACACACCAAAAATATCTATCAAAGAATTTCAATAGTATCATAACAATATTACTTAGTATGATTCATTAATTCACATAACCTGTTCATCATTTTAAATTGATATCTATAGAGAAATATATGGACTCACATTCCTTCCATTGATCATTGATTAGAAATTTAAACTCATCATTGTAGAATGTAAAATACTTATTATGATAATAAAAAACATCATATAAGGATGATTTTACCATGCATTGGTTGAATCATCAAGGAAAAAACGTAATAGAACTATATCTTTTGCAAAAAAAATTATTAGATGAATGAGGGGATGAAACACACCTATAATTAATATTTAATAACCATTAAAAACGAATTATTGAAGAGAAGTAGAAAATGTAGTTTGGGGAGGGAATCCTAATAACAAAATTGTGTATAAGTAAAATCAGCGTATTGGAGGAGTAAGATATTATGAGGTGAAAATTTATATTTTAATAACTATATATATTTTGTTATTGTAAATATGGTACTACAAAATAGTCAAAACATTTCACCATCCATGTAATCAATAATATTTTTGGTTCTAGACATCACATGTTATCGATGGATAAATTAAAAAACAATGATCAAATTATAAATTACAAACCATTCAACCTACAACCCCTTTTAATGTTAGTACACATAATTTAACAATATGTGTATTATTTATTTCAATCCATATAAAATCCCAAAAAACCAAAAATTCAAGACATAAACTAATTTTTTTTGCTACTAGTTTGGGAAAAATCAGTCTAGAGGAATAACATTACATGAATTATAATTTCATCATAATTCTCCAAATTCTATCTTGAAAATACTCTAATCCTTCCAACCATTCATCCATATTTGATAACATTTTCCGGTATTCTCTATGAATTGAAATTACAATCTAACACATTATTTTCAATATTACCCACATTATGTAGTTCGACAGTCAAATATCCAATGAATTTGATAACAGCTAATAATGAAGATGATTAGAAAATGACTAAAAAAAATTATCATCTCTATGATTTCATTATATTGTTTTAATGAAAAATACCTTCCTATCTCATTCCTTTACTCAAGATCAACTCTTTGTGATCTATACTTGAATATAGTATGATCCTCTACTTAAAAAATATTTATAAGTAGACCAAAAGTCATCAATAACCAGAATTCCTACTAAACACTTTCTCAAAAATCAAGAAAACAATGAATGAAATTATTCTATCCTTATAAAATAATGTGTCATCAGTTTATTCCTTTCCATTTTTATGTTACTCATCACTATATATCTCTACACATAATGTCAAAAAATATTTTATTACCATTGAAAAAATAAAATCACCTATTAAATCAATGTTTTAGAAATATATTTATCTAATAAGAGAAATTTTGTACACACATTATGTAATCATATAGTAAAATACAAAATTAACATCATGTCATAACATTCTCTATAAATTAATGTTCATAACCATATACATGTTTTCATATTTTATGATTAAGATTTATAATTCCAAAATTAAATCTTTGGCTCCTCAAAATATATGATAAAATATCTAAATATGGAAAAATATCTAAATATAGGATTGGATCCATGTCCAACCATACTATTCCTTACTCTCTCAACATGGGAATCATCATATCTATAATCCGACACAAAACTAGATGACTTCAAAATTCATCTAAAGCCTATTGGATCTCAGACATAGAAATATGAAAAGGAAAATCATTAATGATTTAATTGGATAAGGAAGTAGATAATATATATTTTTACAAAAACACCAGCGCCCCAATAACATATCTACCATCAAACAACCTGACTTCTCATATTCACCATCCAACCAATATATTGTCAATATATCCTTGATTAATAATATACCCCCAACAATACTTGTGCCATCGAAATTACTCAACTAAGGAAAAATGATATTATACATCGTCATTGACTTGTTCATTACTATGAATAATGAATTGATGTGGCTCTATTTCAAATACACTCTCATCAATATAATTCATCACCAATAAACTTATAATGTCTCATTAGAATTGTGATAATATAAATCCAATATCGTCACATCTATATATAGGTTCATAAATGATTACGAAATATTTATAACTCCACCTCATATTGATTCATTTATTTATCTCATCAAATTCCGTCCTTGAATGAATTCCAAAGTCAGTTATATTTTTCTAATATCCTTTCCTTCCCATACATTATTTAGTTTCTATTTAATATCACAAGCATGGCTTTGTTATAAAATCATAGCCTTGACCATTTCAACTATAACTCCTCATTATAAAAATTCCCCTATCATTTCCCTTGAAACGACTATGATTTATTCCTGAATTAATTAAATCATAACTATTTGTATAAAACACAAACATCGTTGTTCATAGATCAAAAACTCTAATCAAACAATGTATTTCTTTTTTAAAAAACTAAAACCCCATTGAAACCAAATGAATGATTTCGTCTTAAAAAATGTAACACTGAAATAATATTATCATCTCATATGCTACACATCATCACATATAGTCACATTAATAAGTTAATAACCATACACCACACCTAGTTTTTATCATATTTCTAGAATAAACTTAGTGATTTATTTCTAGAATGTTACATATATGATTGATTCAAAATTTAATCAAATGATGACTCATCAACTCATTTGAAATCACTAACAGAAAACACTTTATACAATGATGAAGGATCTTAAAATATAGGGTAACAACCACCTATCTTATTTTGAACCACACATGAAATATAAAGGATCAATAATAAATTTTATCACTCGCATCACAATAAATAAATGATACTAAAAAACCATAATTTTAATTATAACTAATACTAATGGAACCTGATGTGACCATACAATGTACCTCATAGACCCACCGTTTGACATATCTCAAAATGGATTAATATTCCAATTGTTCATTTAACCTTGGATATCATAATATAATGATAAAAACATATTTAACAATTTAATATCCCATATCAATAGAATAATGAATCTTCTATACCACTATTTTATTAAATCGATCACAATAATATCCAAATACTTATCTTAAGGAAATGTGATTTCCTACTAACCTCATAAACCATATCACAAATTCCACAATACTCATTTGAAATATCAATGATCCCCTCTAAATTTACTAGGATAAATATTTTCTTGAACACATACCATCGTGATCTCTTATATATATATATATATACATATATATATTCATATCATGAGTCGCATGGAAATTAATCACCTCAATCAGCGAAATAATCTATTGTTAGAATTTATATATGAGTACAATTCCATTTGGACCAAAATATCATCAAATACTATATAAAAGATGCATCTCATGGTTATCTCCTTCAAGTAAACCATAGTTGAGTTGTTATATTGGGTACAATTTCACTCCAAATCTATGTAATAGAACCCCATATTGGATTTTTTCTAAAAATATGAATAATGAAATATATTTTTCTTTATAGAACTAATATAGATGATTTATATGGGTATATATACCCCCTATGAGTCAGTACATGTCACATAAATGTGGGACATCATAATAAAGAACATTTTTAAACAATACATAATATCCAAATGACCCTTCAACCATGAAAATATATTATGGTTCCATAGATAAAAACACTAACCAAAATATATCTAGTGTAATTCACATGAGAAATTTTGAAATTGTACGCATCTAAAATAAAATCATTAGTGATATTAATGACTTATAATTCACATGTATCACATGTGATTCAAAAATTCCCAATATGACTCACATACAAAATATTCATGTTAACAGACTAATTTAAAAAAAATATCTAATATGAATATTAATTTTCAAATTTTATATGGATAAAAAAATTAGAAAACATGCTTAATAATTTAATCCCCACTAATCTAATCATATCATCTATGTTTTTTCCTGACACACCATTTAGTGTTTAATAACATTCTCTTATTCATTATAATGTCACTAATAAATCAAATTATTTCATTTATTGATGGTATAAAACATTCTAATACAATATTTACAAAATCCCATAATATATCAATATATTGTAAGAGGAATGTATTAATATATGATATCGTGTTACCCTATCCATATAGTATATGCTTGATGGTATTTGATGATTCAATGGGGACATCATACACCATTATTATATTGAAGAAATAGTTGATAAATAAACTAACATCATCTTAATCGAATAATAATACTACACATTTTTGTAAACAAGAATCATTATATTACAAATTAAGTGAAAAAATTCATTCATTCATGCACACAAGACACCCACTAGGATGAATAAATATATAAAATAAATAAAATTTTTAAAATATATTAGTATCATTATTTTCATCAATGATCCTCACATCATCCATATTTTATGGCATTATATGTGATATTTGGCTTTATCATGTAATAATATTAATCACCCTTACATGAATATGACAACAATGATGTCAACACAAGTACACCTGCTCTAATCCTTTCATTGTTCGGTGTTAAAAAAAATTAGTTGGTAATCATAAATTCTACCACTCACATAATAATTATCTATAATTATCGATCATGATATACGATAATAATAATAAAAATAGTTCACATGATTAATATAATAATATACATTGATCTTAATGTTTCAAAGAGATTTAATTATTGAATATATATTGTTCTTATAATTATGGATATATCTATTCATATAAAATACCATACCAAATGTAAGTTAAACTCAGACCAATAATATCAGCTAATTTATATGTTATCACTAAGAGGGTAGATCATTTTATCTTGGTAATTTCAGTTATATTATTTTTAATTTGATTAATGTGGTCCATTCAATTATCTCAGAAATAACAGAAAATTAGTATTATGTGTGTATGAAATACCCAATAAACCAACCCGTGAATTCCATATAATTTTTTATAATTAAATTATATTTTATAAAATCACTTGAGTTTAATTTTATTTTAGGAAAAAACATGATAAATAGAACTAACCATGGAATCTATAATCTAATAAACTGAATCTAATCAATCCTATGAATCCCAATGATAACATTTATTATATTGTTCAAGAATAAAATTCTAAGAATTCATGTGATAAAATGTGATCCAATCTTGAATAACATATCATCATATTCATTATAGAAAACCCCTATTATATCATTGTTTATAAAACCAAATCTTATGGATCCATTGAATATTAAGTGATTTTATGTGTTATGATCAGATCTTAGGAACCCTATTCATCGCAAATATCAACCCTTGTCTAAATTAAATCTTAATAGTCCAATGAATATCTTATATCAACAGTTATAATGACTAAAAAGTCTCTATGTATATCATATATAATTAGGTATACAAATATAATCCTATGAAGCACCGTTGGAATATTATATCACTTATATGGGTACAAACATCCACCCATTAACATATCATATATATATATATATATATATAAAATGGGTATATCTATAAAATATATTCCACCACACATAACCTTGTCTGACCACTCAAATGAATCGAATAACCCCATCACTATATCCATAAGAGCCTGAAATAGAAACTTTTAGGTTGTATAGTGACACTCCAAATCAATAATGTCCACTTAAAAACAATAACACTCTATTAGGTGAAAATGATACTATTGAAACCACCTTCTTTTGAAGGGGAAACCTCACAATCCTATAGGTTTCATTGAACCTTATTATAAAAATTGATCATTTATCATAACATATAGGGAATACTGTCCCAAAAAAATATAGTTTTGTGATTATACAATGTCCTCCCTATCCTTACATAGGAATAATTTCCAACATCACTATAGAAAAATGATTTAATATTCATCTCATATGTCAAATTATCCATTGGTCATACACTCACCCCACTTATCATTAATGTCACAAAGGTATCCCCACCCTGGTACTAATATACTATAGTGGGGAACTCACCTAAATATCCAATTTTATAACCCAATGTCAAAAAGGTCTCTCACGATTCCATCATGGACAACACAAACTATTAATTTAGAGCTCTAAATAGTTTCTCAAACCAAGGATTCCAAAGGTTACATTAAAATATCATTTATGTTCTTCACATTTAAATAAAAATACATAGTTGATTATAATATCATATCTATAATTAATTTTATATACCCAAAAATTTATTTTTTTGAAGTATAAACCAGTTTCCAAAAGTTTAACACGTACATTTAAATATTATACATTTATTTGAATTTTACTGCATAAAAAATATTTTAATAGTTAAATTTATTGTCCCAACTGTGTATAGGCCAATTAAAACATTGTCCATGAATATATTTAAATAAAAAGTTTGGAATAAATTGAGACCACATTTTTTACAAAAATAAATTAATGGTTAATCATATCTTAATAAAATTATAATAAACTCTTACTGTTCATCACCCATCAACATGATTCCTTATCTCAACATGGGAGATCCAATTTTATTAATAATAAAAATTCAAAATAATTTATAAAATTTTATTCATTAAAACATAAGTAGAAAAATAAATATGGGAATCACAAAACAAAAACCAGAACACACACACCCATAAGTATAGTGTTGTACTCCCAATACTATAATAATAAATATCACAAACACCGATAGAAAATTCAAAAAATCCCTATTTAGATTGAAAATGGATTTAACATATATTACCCAATATAAAACTAATTGAATGGGTAAAAATTACACGAATCAATCATTATAATTCATATTTCATCAATTATGAGAAAATTCGCAATCATATTTGTATTATTTCACCATGAATTAGTTGAATCATTAAAAAGCAATAAAATTGGTCACATTAGATTATATGACCATTAGCGTGAATATAAACATATGGTAATGGGTTAAGAAAATCACATAATATAAATATATAATTTCCATCATAATTATAATTTTTTATGGTGAGATGATGGAGTTTATGGGGAAGGGTGGGCCCATATCATATTTGTTTGTGTCAGAGAAAAAGGAATGTGAGGAGTGAATTTTTTTGGATCATAATATCTGCATACATTTTAGAAATTATTTTGTAGTCACATTTTGTAACATGACATTAAGTTATAAAGTACTTTTTATGTTTCTATGTAGCACGGTTTTGGATTAAAGACATGGGGTGCATTTGGGTGAACTTTTATGGAAAACTATGGGACTTTGAGTTGTGCACAGGTGGTGCATAGTTTGTCAAACCGTGCAGCCAAACCGTGTTAGAAGGGAGGTTGGGGCAGTGGATTCAGCATGTTCAACGCACGATTTCTCTAACTATGCGGTCAAAGCGAGTGTTAATGGTGGCCTAGGCAGTAGTTGACGCATGACTAGCACACAGTTTGTCAAACCGTGTGAACTAATCGTGCGACCACTTAAATGAGATCCTTAAATTGTGGATCGCACTCGGTTTTTCCACTAAGTGCCTCGTATGTCCTTCAATGCGGCTCTAACTCGGGATTTTTCTTCTCTTACGGTCAAAGAAGGTTCTCCCATCATTCCAGAGGCAATCCAAAGGCTCCTCTTGTGGAATCAAAGCCGGATTCTTGAGGTATGTGATCGTTCTTCATCATTATTGATCGGTATCATAGATATACGTATATCAACTTCTCCTCTTTTCTCAGTTTCATAGATCAATGCCCGTTATTGGTAGATATATGTGTGTGGTACCAAATTTTATGAGATTTGGTCTTGATCTTTCTTGTAGAAGATATCTAAGGATGGTTCTTGAAGAAGAAAACTGATTTTCTTGAGCGTTCTCGACCATTGTGGTTTTGGTCAAAACCTTTGAGGTAGGTGGTTCCATTCTGACATTCCAAATTGATTATCATTTTTTTCTTGATTTAATTCAGTTGTGGATTTAAATTCAATTGATCAATTTTCTTTCAATTAAATTGATAAAAAACCGATTTAATTGAATTGAGATATTTGAAATGGTTTTGGCATATAAATTTTTGAAAAACAAAAATTCCATTGAATCGGGTGTGTTTAAGGAAAATTGGTCAATTTAAATTGTTTAATTTAAATTTTGGATTTGATGGAATTTTTTTCAATTAAATTTTTGTATTTAATTATTGAAATGAAGGGAGAAATGAAGGAATTGGTTTTGAATGTATTTCAAACTTATGAAAATGGATTAATATTATTTGATAGAAACCCATTGGTTTTTTTTTTGTGAAAAGGAATGTTTTTTAATAAAACCTATTATAGTTTTAAATAGAATTAATTTAAAACTTTTGAAATGGATGAATGGGATTGATTGTATTTTAAGAATTCTTAAAACAGTTCACCTAACATGTAAGAGCGCATGCATGCCTTAGGTAGTTCGTGAGTTATTTGGATTCACTCTACTCTACGACAACGTTCTAAAACATAAATGCATCGGGTCACATCCCCGATGGGTTGGTGACGAGTCTCCATTGTCCAGTGTCATAGGGACGTGTGTATACACATTTTTCTGAGTTCACATATAGAGTGTGGAATCCTATAACTGGTTAATACTATCGTACCTTTTGGAAGATGACCATGTTGCCCGCTTGTTTGTTTATATATAGGATATAAATGTATGCCAATTCTATTGAACTAATAAAAGTTCCTACTGAATTTATATAAACTATATTATATATATGTTTTTCTTAAGCGATTGTTTTATAAATATTCCATCATTCCTAAAGCCTTTGTTTAAAATATTTATTTCCATCCTTTGGAAATGTATAGAATATTTTGTTAGAATATGATTTTGAATTTCCAAACCTGTTTATTTGAAAATTGAATGATTTTCTATGGATAATTTATATTTGGAATCTGTTACACAATATTTGGTGGTATCATACTGGGTATAGGCCCACACCTTACTTTTTCCATTGGGTTTTTGTAGACATTCTTCTTCCAATATCATGAAAATGGAAGGTTCCTCTTAGAGGTGGATCCAACTGTTGGACTTTGTTCTTGGTTAGTTGTGTCCTCTGGGACATTGGGGTTTTTCCCCCTTTTTAGTACTTGGGTTGTAGTACTTTGGGATTTTTTTGCCTCTTTGTATTTTGGTACATTACTATCGGTGGATTTTCTTTTGTAATGCATACTGTTTTCTTTTTCATTTTCTCTTGCATTCTTGTGGCAGAAATCATTCCCACTTACATGTTATGTGATTCCTGGTGCTTGTCACCAACCCATGGGGATATGGAACACCCTTGGGGATATGGAACACCCTTCAGGATATGTCAGCGCCAGCTCGGTTATCGGTTTACCAGGGTACCCAGGCTAGTTCGTGAAAAAGTGGCATCAGAGGAAGGTTAAGAATCATGTCTTGATAATAGTATGCATTGAGTATTCTTGTCAGGGCATAGGAGGTAGTTGTGATTGAGTGCCAGGCTAGCTCTCACAACAATGAACCATAAGTTAACAGGGTTGGTTAAGGTAATACGACTTGTGGATTAGTTCTAGAATTTTCTTTATATTTATTTGGGTATAGTGGAATCCAAATCATGGTATCCCTTATTTTAAGAATAATTTTTCTTGTTGCTCGGATTCGGTGTTAATCTATGTCTTTTTATGTTGTGTAGCATCATGCCTCTGAGAATACGTAGAGATCAGATCCAAAAAGAGGCTTCTAGTGAACCTTAGCAAGCAAGTCCTATTGTTGATCCGAGACTAGTTGAGGTGATTGTTCGCACTGTCGAACTTCTATGACATGCACCACCTCCAGTTTCTTTCAGAATCCAGCTATAAATCCTCATAGTGATTCTCTCTGAAGTCATTCTCAAGAGTTCCTATGCAAGAAGACACTAGTTTTCAAAGGATCCATTGAGACTTAACATGCTGAGGAATGGTTGAGTAAGATTGAACATCTGTTTGGGTTCTTGGAGAAACCTGAGGTGATCAAGGTGAAGTGTTCCACCTCCGTACTGGAGGGAACAAGTAGGAGATGGTGGGAAACAATGGTGAAGGCTGGGAAACATGAGGGTCTAGAGTGTAAAGACTTTAGGGTTCTTTTCACATACCAGCTCTATCCAGAATCATTGGTGTTGGCCAAGGCTGTGGAGTTTTTCAAGATTGAGCAGGCCAAAAAACCCATGACTGAGTACCAAAATCACTTTTATGATCTGGTATAGTTTTCTCCTGAGATATTATCTAATGAGAGGATTAAGTCTTGGATATTCGAGTTGGGACATCGACTAGATATTTGTTCTTAGGTTTTCCTAGTGAATCTACCAACTTATGCTGATGTGCTGGATATGGGGATGATGGTTGAGATAGACTTGGCAGGAAAGTCGGGGTTGAAGAAGGTTTTTCCCTCTTAGTGGCAGTGTTGATTCCTTTGAAGGAAAATTGAAGCGAGACATTTCTTATGGCATTTCCCGACAACAGAGACATTATAGACCTCCAGTAAAAACAGGAGGGGCCTCTTTGACTCGCTATCAGTGTGGAAATCCAGGACATTCTAAGATGGTTTTCACTGAGTCACCCAAGAACTGTAGCTCCTATGGACGTTTAGGACACTTATAGAGATTCTTCCATCACTTATGTAGTCCACATAGTGGAACGACTTCATCAGAACAACCAAATACTACAGGGAAATCAATTGCTTCACGTAGAAAAGGGTTCTAGCTACAGGCATCCCGAACGAAGATTTTTCACGTCGTGGATGAGTCGCCTAAGGTAGTTGATGTAGGTCCTACAACTATGAGAGGTACGGTTACTATAGATTCATCTATAGTGACAACTCTTATTGATTCTGGTGAATATCACTCTTTCATTTCATCCCATGTTGTTAATTTCCATAATCTACCTATGGATCTTTTATCTTGTGCAATGAATATTACTACACCCCTTGGTTCGATGAGATAGAAGGGTCTTTGTTGTCCTACTTTTGTCTTCTCTCTATTATATGTTTATCATTCTTGGAGTTTATTGATTATTGACATGAAATCTTTTGACATCATATTTGGGATGGATTGGCTCACTGCCAATAAATCCTGGATCTGTTGTTATCTTCGACGAGTCTATCTTACTACACCTAGTGGTGTGCCTCTTGTTTTTTCAAGGAAAATGGGACCCAAGGTCAAGTAGAGATGGACCCTCTTATCCATAGTTGGCGAAAGTTATATCATTTTTTTCCTTTTATATGGAGAGAGAATCAATGTGTTTTGATCTTCCTCTAGTCGTCGCGGAGTTTCCCGACGTGTTTCCTTCTGACTTCTCTAGTTTTCTATGACTAAGAGAGGTTGACTTTTTTATCAACATAATGCCTGGTACTCAACTTGTTTCTATTCCCTCTTTCTGAATGGATCCAACTGAACTAAAAGAATTTAAGTATCAGTTAGATGATCTTCTTGAGAAGGGTTTTATATGCCTGAGTGTGTCACCTTGGGCAGCACCAGTTCACTTCGCCAAGAAGGCTGATGGTTCTCTTCGGTTATTTGTTGATTATTGAAATATTAACCGGGTTACGATTAGGAACAAATATCTGTTACCATGAATTGATGATTTTTTTGATCAATTTAAATGGTCAAGGTGGTTTTCGAAAATTTATCTTCGATAGGGTTACCATCAGATGAGGATAAAAGAATCTGACATTCATAAGACAACTTTTCGGAGTAGGTATGACCATTATGAGTACCTTGTGATGCCTTTCTGCCTAAAAAATGCTCCTGTAGTTTCCATGGATTTGATGAACATAGTCTTCCATGAGTATCTAGATAATTTTGTGGTGGTCTTTGTGGATGACATTCTTGTCTACTCCTGGTCTCAGGATGATCATGTGAATCATCTCAGAACAGTTCTGAGTCTTATAAGGAATCACCGACATTATTCCAAGATTTCAAAGTATGATTTCTGGATTCGGGAAGTGAAATTATTGGGACATGTCATGTTAGAACATTGAATTTCATTTGATCCTGAAAAGGTGAAGGTTGTTATGACTTGGGAACAACCACAAAATGATATCGAGATTTGGATCTTCATGGGATTAACAGGATATTATTGTCAGTTTGTTAAAGACTTCTAAATGATAGCTTCTCCAATGACTTCTCTGACTCGAAAGGGAGTGATGTTATCCTGGGATGATAAATGTCAGAGTTCTTTTGTTGAGCTAAAGTGTCTTTTAACTAATGTGTCAGTGTTAACTCTTCCTGAGGCTGGGATTGGTTATGTGGTCTTCTGTGATGCATCGGGTTTAGGTTTGGGATGTGTCCTAATGCAGGGTAATCATGTTTTTGCCTATGGATCTCGTCAGCTTAAGCCTCATGAGAACAACTATCCTACACAATACCTTGAACATGCAGCTGTAATGCACGCAGTTAATTGTTGGAGACATTATCTTTTTGGAGAAAGGTTTACTATGTATTCATACCACAAGAGCTTAAGTTATATCTTCTATCAGAAATATTTGAATCTCCGCCAAAGGAATTGGGTGGAGTACCTGAAATATTTTGACTTTAACATTGCCTATACCCCAAGGAATGGGAATGTAGTTGAAAATGCATTGAGCAGGAAACTTTCATCATAGGCTATGAAAGAATCTTCAGAAGAGTAGAGTTTGATAACTCTTTTTGCTCAGTTTCATATTGGAGTTCAGTGGAAGGGGAATGAAGTTTTTTTAACCAGTGTCAAGTTGAAATCTTCTCTTCTTGAGTTAAGACTTCAGGAATAACAAATGGATGATGAATTACATAGCATTAGGGACTCTCTTTATGGTGGGGAGACTGACACTCAGTGGTCATTCTCTAACGAGAGTTTTTTGTGTTATAGAAACCGTTATATTGTGCCATTATCGTATAGGAATGATGTGATGGGGGATTTCCATAACTTTCATTGGATTGTGAACCCAGGAACCACAAAGATGTTCTAGGATATGCGCATACAATTCTGGTGGCTAGGGTTGAGACGAGACATCACTGAGTTTGTATCTCGTTGCTATACATGCTAGTAGGTGAAAGCCGAGCACCAGAAACCTTCAGGTTTGCTTCAACCACTCCAAGTCCCTACATTAAATTGGGATGAAATCTCTATGGACATTGCAGCTGGGTTACCTCAAACCCAGAGGAAGATTAACATGATATGGGTTGTGATCGACAGACTGACCAAGTCGGCTGACTTTATAACTATTCGAGATATAACCAAGTTGAGGAGTTGGGAAATATCTATGTGAAAGAGGTTATTCGTTTTCACGGAGTTCCGTCTACAATAGTCTCTGATAGAGATCCTCGGATTACTTCCTACTTTTGGTGAGGCCTTCAAGAGGAACTGGGATCTCAGGTTCTTTTGAGAACAGCCTACCATCCGTAGTCATATGGCCAGACAGAAAAAGTAATTCATATCCTTGAGGATATGCTCCGTGCTTGTGTTCTTGACTTTGGTGGGTCTTGGGATGATCATTTTGGGCTAGTTATGTTTTCTTATAAAAACAGTTATCAAAATGTGATCAAAATGGCTCCTTTTGAGGCGTTGTATGGCCTTCCATGTAAATCTACTTAATGATGGTTAGAGATTGGTGAATGCTCTTTGGTAGGTCCATGTTTGGTCTAAGAGACGACAACTAAGATCAAGTTGATTCGTCAGAGAGTGTTGACATCACAGATTTGGTACAAGTCTTATGCTGATCATCACTGTAAACCATTAGTGTTCTCAGTTGGTGACTAGTTCTTGAGTGTTTCACTCTGATTGGGTCATCGAAGACTTGGGAGGAAAGGTAAGCATGTTCATAATGTTGTGGGACCTTTTGATATTATTGGTCTTGTGCAGAAATTTTCTTACCGTCTATCTCTACCACCAATACTATCATCGATACATAACGTGTTCCATGTATCAAAGCTGCAGAAGTATCTCTCTGATCTATCTCATGTTGTGAGGTGGAGTGATCTTGAGATTGAACCAGATTTATCTGTTACTGAACGACCAATCAGGATTGTTGATTCGGAGACCAAGGTACTTCATGGGAGAATGATACATCTATTCCATGTACTATAGAAACATGGTTCTGATTCTCATGAGACGTAGGAAAGGTAGGAACTAATGAGAGATTATTGGCCTCATCTTTTTGATGTGGATGTTTCTTCATAGGATTTCTGGGGACAGAATGATCTTATGGTGGGGAGGTTGTAACATCACGTTATGGTTTCATGTACTTTTGATGTTTCTATGTACCTCTATTTTGTAGTAATGGCATGGGGTGTGTTTGGGTGAACATTTAAGGAAAACTAAGGGAATTTGATTTGTACATGGGCGGCGCACGATTTTTAAAATCGTGATGCCAAAAAATGCAATAAGGGAGGTTGAGGCAGCAGTTTTTACATGTTTGGTGCACAGTTTTTCCTACCTTGCATCCAAACCCTACATGAAGGGTGGTCAAGGCAGTGGCTGACGCAGGGCTCGTGCACGGTTTGTCAATCCGTGTGAACTAACTATGCGGCCACATAAATGAGATCCTTAAATTGTGGATCTCACTCAGTTTTGCCTCTAAGTTCTTTTTTGTCCTTTTAAGCAGATTTAACTCGGGATTTGTCTTCTCCTAAGGTCAGAAATGGTTCCCCCGTAATTCTGAAGGTGATCCAAAGGATCCCCTTGGTGAATCGAAGCCGTATTGTGGAGGTATGTGATTGTTCTTCATCATTCTTGATCGGTTTTTTAGATCTACTTAGATTTACTTATCCTCTTCTCTCGGTTTCAAAGATCTATGCCAGTTATGGGTAGATCTAAGTGTGTGGTAACAAATTTGATGATATTTGGTCGTGATATTTCTAGGATAATAGATCTAAGGCTATTTTTTGAAGAAGGAACCCAATATTCTTGAGCATCCTAGACTATTTTGGTTTTGGTAAAAACCATCGAGGTATGTGGTTCTATTCTGACATACCTAATTGATTATCATTGTATTTTCTTGAGTTATTTCAATTGCTAATTTAAATTCAATTGCTGAAGTTTCTTTCAATTAAATTGATAAAAAATCGATTCCGTTGAATTTAGATATTTGAAATGGTTTTGGCATTGAAATTTGGGGAAAACAACAATTCCATTGAATGGGGTGTGTTTATGGAAAATTAGTCGATTTAAATTGTTTAATTTAAATTGTGGATTTTTTGCAAATGTTATCAGTTAAATTATTTAATTTATTTGTGTAAATGAAGTGTGAAATGATGGAATTGGTTTTTAATGGATTTCTAACTTATGAAAATGGCTTAAAATGAATTGATAGAAACACATTGGTTTTATCTTGTGAAAAATGCATGTTTTTTAATAAAACTTGTTATGGTTTTAAATGAAATGTTGTTGGAAATTTTGAAATTGAATAATGGGATTTATCGTAATTTAAGCTTTCCTAAAATACTTCTCCCATCATGTAAGAGTGCATGCAAGCCTTAGATAGTTACTGAGTTATTTGGATACACAATACGCTACGAAAATGTTCTAAAAACATACATGTAGTGGGTCACATCCCCGATTGGTTAGTGACGAGTCTCCTTTGGCCAGTGTCATTGGGATGTGTGTATACACATTTTTTTGAGTTCACATAGAGAGTGTGGAATCATATAACTGGTTTATACTACCGTACCATTTGGAAGATGACCATGTTGCTCGCTTGTTTGTTTATATTTGGGATATAAATGTATGCTAATTCTTTTGAACTGATTTACATGCCTACTAAATTTATATACACTGTTTTATATAAATGTTTTTCTTAATGCATTGTTTTAGAAATATTCCATAATTTGTAATTCCTTTTCTTAAAATATTTGTTTCCATCCTTTGAAAATGTATAGCATTTTTTGTTAGAATATGCTTTTGAATTGTTAAACCTATTTATTTGAAAATTCAATGAATTTATTTGGATAATATATATTTTTCATCTGTTACGGGATCTTTGGTACTATCTTACATGGATTTTTCTCACACCCTACTTTTTTATTTGGGTGTTTGTAGACTTTATTCTTCCAGAATCAAGCAAAGGGAAGTGTCCTCATGGAGGTGGATCCAGCTGTTGAACATTGGTCTTGGTTATATGTGTCCTTAGGGACTTTGGGGTTGTTTTTTCCATTTTAGTACTTAGTTTTTAGTACTTTTGTATTTTTGTGCCTCTGTGTATTCTGGTACCTTACTCCCGGTGGAGTTTCTTTTCTAATACATATTGTTTTCTTTTTCTTTTGATTCCGCATTCTTGTGGCAGAAATCATTCCCACCTGAATGTTGTGTGATTCCAGGTGCTAGTCGTCGACCTGTGGGAATCGGAAATTCCCTTTAGGCTATGTTAAGGCCGGATCAGTTATCGGGTTACTTGGGTACCCGGGCGTGTTCGTGACACATTTTTTTCAGTATATTTTCAAAACTACTCACATATATTGAAAAACAAGATATCTATAGTTGAAAAGATTTTTTCGTATTAATTTATTGTTAAAAAAACATATTGTAATCATGATGTGGGGACCATCTAAAATAAACCACTGAATTAATAGATCAGACAACATTCAACAATACTTGAAAAACTTATAGATCACTCTAAAACCGAGATTCCATCTATTTTAATGTTTTTATACATCCCTATAAAAAAATTGGGACAAAACCCCTTGAAATATTATCCCAACTTGTTTACACAAATTTTATCTTTACCCATGTGGCCACCATGAGATCAATTAAATTCATTTAAAAAATATATAATTTTCACCCAAATATAAAAAATTGCACTAAATAACATAAGAAACCTCTAATGACTTGATCCATATCCAAAGACATCTTACTAATATTTTCCATCAATCAAAATTTCAATCAGAATAGTAATTATCAAAATGTAATCTCTATTATAATTGAAAACTAAAATTTACCAAATATTATTAGATTATATATATAAGGGTTATTATAGTGGCTCTCGAAAAATATTGTGTGGATAGATTCTCTCTTAGTATATATGTTACAAAACCTATATCTATATTAGTTGGTGATATTTATTAGATGTGGTTGCTATTTCTTTTACCACATGAGTTATAATAACACCATTGTGTTTGGTGTGGTTCCTCCCTGTAATAGATTTATACTACCTTTATGATTTAAAGTATTTTATATATAGAAGTTTTTACACACAGTTTCATATTATGATAAGATATATATATAATAAATAATTTTCTAAATAAAATCATTACATAGGAAAACAATTTCACATTACCAATTTTTTTGGGAATTGTATATTTGAGGACTTGTTACACATGAATATTTTTTTAAATCATTTGAATATTACTCCATGATATAAAAACACAACAAATATATTTTAAAGTTAATATCAGTTTTATGCATCTACATAGCTGAGAAAATAGAAATATAAAAAAAGGGTGAGATCAAATGCCCAATAAGTGGATGATTATGGAAAACTCATAAGTAGTAAGATCATGTGAATTCATGAAAAATGAGATGGGAAAATAACATATTAAACACAACACAGAATAAAAAGAGTTGTCGATAAGTTGATATAAAATTAAATTTAATATTATATGAAAAAACATGTACACCAGTATAATAGTATAGGTATATAATTATTTTACATGGGACATAATATTTGGTAGACTAGAAACTATTGTGATATATGTCAACTAATCTGTGTTATCGTGAAATAACAATAATATGATCAAATCCCCCCATAATAACTCAAAAAAAAATTATACATTATCATTTAAACACATATAATGTAAACCAAACTGTAAAAACTGATGTCCACATACAATCATGTTTAAAAAACATATATTATCATATCTAAATTCTAATTACCGACTAATTCTAATTGGCGTGAGAGTAAAACAAGTAATTACTAGGCCATTAGCGACATCACAAAGATTCCCAAGGCTTGAAATAAATGTCCAAGGGTTTCAAATACAAGTAGGGGATGATTTACCCATTAGGAAATAAACCAATAATCCTACCAACCATTATAAAACATTCACTATATGATGCATAAAAAAATGGAAGAATAGTCGAAAAATCATGTATCTCACAACAACATAAAAGTAAGACCCAACAAAAGAATAACCACAAATAAAAGTACTCAACAGATAAACCACACAAGACACTCTGAAGATCTCAAGACTCCATGCTCCACAAGCTCCAAACTCCAAAATCTCCGAACAGCCAATACTTCACGAAGTAGTGTTAAACAACTGTTAAACAATAACTTTTCCCTTGTTTTGGAAGATTCCATCTGCAAAAGCACCAATGTTCCAATGTATGGGTGAGTATAAAACATGGTAGGTTTTCCCCCAATGACTTCCCTATGCACGCCACTGGGATAGAAGTGTCGACAATAATTATATCAAATATTTTATATATAAAAACTTCGCAAAAATAGTTAATAATAATATATAAATATGTTTCTAAAACCATTCATTACCAAAAGCATACATGAGAAATTGAAACCAATTTTTCTAGTATGTTATTTTTCTAGAAAATTAACTGATCAATATTTACAACCATTTCACAATATCCCTTTATCAGCATACCCACCTATTTCTCAAACCCATGAAACCAACCATTCAGGCTATGTTATGACAATTCCATACTCATGATAACTTTCTCATCAATCTACCAATTCTTCACAAGACAATTGTTTCCCATTTCGCATTAACCCGTTAGCACCGAGCACATGGTCATATTTCAAGGAAGCCACATGAATGAAATTCCCATGTCCCATTAAACCATTGGCACTAAGCACAGCGTCATATTTCAAACAAGAACCATATATGAAACATGAACACACACTACATATTACCTAATATCATTCCCAAACAATTTCAATAAAAACATCTTTTTCCTAAAAGCAATTTCTGTCAAAACTATTTGAATTCAAAAACATTTCAATTCCAAACCATTTCAATAAAACTCAATTTTTATTGAAAAAATTTATATTGAAAACCCCGTTTTCTTCATAAATTTATCAATTCCTGAATATCCATTATTTAAACTCATCATTTTAAATTCATGAAACTATACCCCACTTCCACAACTATTAACTAAGTTAACACAATTTCACAAAAACCATAAATCATGATTAATGAATATTTTTCCATGAATTTCAAAATCAATAAAATTTTTTGGATCTAATCCAATAAATTATAGAATGTGGAGATGAGAGTGAAGGCACCTACCTCGAAGGATATTATGAAACTTTGAAACTAGTCGAAAAACGCACAAGAAAGCGGGTCGATTCTCAATGAATGGCTTTAGTTATCTTATCCTGGAAATATCATGACTCAATATTGAATTATTCGGCATCAAAAAACATAGATCAACCCACTATAGGTTTATATCTGAGAAATAATGCTGATTGCTGAAGTAAATCTAAGCAGATGTAAGAAAACATGACAAATCCTGAAATAAAGGGGACATACCTCAAGAATAGGACTCAAAATCACCAAGGGAAGGCTCTGGGATGGTTAAAAATCATGTGGGGAGGGTTATCCAGACTTTTAGGGAGAGTAATATTGAAACAGGGGCGTTTTGTAGCCAAAAATAAATATATAGAGGAACAATGAGTAAGCTCCTAGAAAAGAGGATCTAGATTTGACCTCTGCGCAAGGTTTGACCACATGGTTTGAGACTACCATATATAGATCGTGAGACCTTCCTTATTGTCCTAAAAATCCTAATAAAAACCCCAAAATCTCCCATCTGTCACCTTTACCCTTTTTATGGAATCACATTATTTAAGGAAACATCTCAACTTATGGAAACACCTCACATTTTAGAAACAACCCGGTTTATGGGAACGCCCACACTTTTTTTAAACAACCCACATTATGGAAAAACCCCAATTTATGGAAACAACAAACATTATGGAAACACCCATATTAATTGAAACTCTCTATAATATGGAAAAACTCTATTTTATGGAAACTCTTTATTTTATACACAACAAATTAATAAAAACATGAGGATAAGGGTTATGTACCCGAACCTAGGGGTACTGCATTATCCCCATCATTAGTCTTTCCGTATTCAAAATATAGAAAACCCTTAATGACCAAAAAGAGTTAGGGACACTTCTCATTCATTTCCTTATCATGTTTCCAAGAGTCTTTTTGAATCTGGCCATGTTTCCATAAAACCTGCACAAGGTCGATGCTTTTCCCATGAAAGACACTCTCTAATCTATCCATGATCTACATAGGGAAATGTACCATTGTAGCATCTGGTTCTTGCTCAATGTGATCCCATCTGATCACGTGGTCAAGATTAGGGTGATACTTTTTTAAATGTGATACATGGGACACATTATGCACCGAACTAAACCATAGTGGTAATCCCAACTGATATTCCACCACTCCAACCCATTCTAGTATCTCAAAAGGGCCAATGTATCAAATAGATAACATTCCATGCTTCCCAAATAGTTGATGTCCACACCTTGGAGAGTTACCAAAGAAGACATGATCACCCACATAGAACTAAAATCATCTTTGACGGTGATCTACATAATATTTCTTATGACTCTGAGCCATCTCAAACCTCATTCGAATCAACTGAATATTCACCATTGATTTTGGTACCAGGCTTGGCCTGACTAGTGAATTTACGCCTATTTCCACAGAACATAGTGGTACATGAAAAGGATGCCAATACAATTCTTCAACCAAAGTAACGTGTATCGAGGCTTTATAGATATTATTGTATGAGAACTACACTAAGGGTATATTCTCCTCCCATGATCCATAAAAATTCATTACACAAACCCACAACATGTCTTCCAACATTTTTATCATCTTCTCGGAATGCCCATCCGTCTGAGGATCATACGCCATGATCATAGTCAACTCAGTCCACAGGGCATGCTGTAAGGATTTCCAAAAATGATATGTGAACCATAGAACTGTATCTAAGACTATTAACACTGGTACACCATGACTCTTTACCACTTCTCATATATATATATATATATTTAATTATCCTCCACTGTATGAGGTTCATAAATAGAGATGAAATGGACGGACATGGTTAGACGATCCAATATCACCAAAATTACATTGTGTTTATGGACCGTTCATGGAAGACCTATAACAAAATCAATTTCTATCAGATCCCATTTCCACACTAGGATTGCTAAAGATTGTAACATACCAGCTAGTCTTTGATGCCCTGTTTTAGCATGCTGAAACGTTAAGAACTATGAGACGAACTCAACCACCTTCCTTTTCATGTCGTTCCACCAAAACTGAGACTACAATTCCTTATACATCTTTTGTGTACCTAGATATACAACCCATATTGATTAATTGTAAGAATGAAGGATTTGTTCCTGAAAACCCATAGGTACAACCACATAAACTCTAAAACAAAAAACTAAACCCCCATCATGTTTCCCACCCTCAATGGTCTCCCCACCATTGAGTTTCGAACTTATAACCAGACATTTTGATTCAGATGTTTGTGCCTCATTGATCATTTTTACTAAATCAGGAACAATCGTAGCTGAAAAAAACCACAACATCACCTCGGTCTTCACATTCCACATGCATGTTAGCTATGACTGGCATCAACTACCATTCATCTGAAGATTCTTTCACCTGCTAAGCATATAACATTATACTCAATGCATCTGCCAACAAATTTTCTTTTCCCGGTGTGTACATCAATTCAAAGTCAAACATTTGGAGATACTCAATCCATCTCCTTTCCTCATATTTCAAGGAACCAGTGAGAAAATTTCTTTCATGAATTTATGATATGTAAACATAGTAAATTTTTCACCAAAGAAACAATGTCTCCATGTTTTCATATCATGGATGACTGCAGCTAACACCCAAGCATATGTTGGGTAATTCTTTTCATGGACCCCAAACTACCTTGAACCATAATCAACCACATGATCTCTTTGCATGAGAACACAGCCCAACCCTGATATTGAAGAATCACAATACACCACATACCCCTGTCCTGATTCTGGAAAGATCAGGATAGGTGCTGATGTATGCAGAACATTAATTTCCAAAAATGAATTCTAACATTCTGGAATCCATTATAATGGAGCATTCTTCTTTGTCAGAGTGGTATTTAGTGAAGATAGTCATGAGAAATCACACACAAAGCATCGGGAGTAACCAACTAGACTATGAAAACTACGTATCTCAGAAACAATCTTCTATAGTTTCCAAGACATAACAACTTCTATCGTTTCACGATCAATAGAAATGCCTTTCTCAGAAATTACATGGCTAGGAAAATGGTACATCATGTATCTAAAAAAATAATTTTATAATTTTGAATACAAATGATGATCTCTCAGTATTTGTAACATTGTTCCAAGGTGAACGTCATGATCATCCCTTGTCTTTGAATAGACAAAAATGTCATTCCCAAAAACCACAAAAATAAAATGTAGATATAGTTGAAATATATGATTAATCAATGACATGAATACCACTGGTTCATTAATTAGACCGAAAGTAATTACTATATATTAATTTTGTCCATATCTACATCTTTAAGCTATCTTTGGAATATCCTCTTTCTGAACTATAAATTTGTGATATCCAGATTGCAAGTCAATCATATAGAACAACTGATAACCACTTAATTGATATAATAGATCATCAATGCATAGAATTGGATATATGTTCTCTATCGTAACTTGGATAAGATTATGATAATCAATACTCACCTGAAAAGTTCCATTTTCCTTATCCACGAAAAAACGGGTTCTTCCCATGGAGACGTACAAGGCTGAATGAAATCCTTGATTTCCAGCTCCTCTAACTATACATTCAATTCACATAATTTTGTTGTTTCGATCCTATAAGATAAAATAAAAATATGACTGGTCCCTGGAATGAGATTAATCGTAAACTCCACTTCCCTTAGTGGTGGTAACCCTGGGAAGTTCATGGGAAAGACATCTATAAATTAATCCACAACAGCTGGAAAATTATTTTCCTCGATCACTTCCATTGATTCCAAACTCAAATCTGCTAATTGGTAAGAGATTGTTCCCACCATTGGTTCTAAAAGTCTCTTTGCACCCTTCTGTCCAAACCACTAGCCTCAAATGAGATTATTGATTTCGTCCTCAGTTATGAAACTAACTCTTGTCCTATAACAGTCGATTTGAGCCTTGAACATTGTCAGTCGTTCCTTTCCAAGGATTACATCACAGACATCTACATTCAACATCACGAAGTACCATATTATCATTGCTCCATCAACATTTATAGCACATTCTCTACAAAAAAAGTCTTGACATTATCTTTCACCGAGAAGAGCTTTCAGTTTCAAAACAAAAGGAATAATTTATAGTTTTATACATAGCATGTCAATTGCAAGAGAAGAAATAAAGTAATGTGATGCACCGGTTTCAAACCACACTTGAACAAAGGTATCATTCTGAAGAATCATACCTCTCACTATGGATGGTCCAGCCTGATCATTAACAATCATCTTCTTAGCTCTATAAAATTGTCTCTTCACTACACGGTTCTCTTTAATTCTTTATTGAGGTGGCCCTGATGGTGGGGTCATGGTATTTCTAGAATCACCATGGTTATCTCTAATCTACTGACGAGACTGATTCTTCTTTCCTTGTCTAGTGGAAGCATACGATGCTTGTGGGACCTGAGAAGTGTCTCAAGCACCTGACCTTGGAGCACTACTACAATATCACTGAATATGTCCCATCTTGTTGCAATTATGACGTACTCTAGGTTGTGCCATACAATAACTATTTATGTGGTAAATATAACCACGTTGAAAACATCCTACTTCACTCTCGGGTCGTGGAGGAAGGATTACTGATCTTGTCGTCTGGTTATGATTTCTACTTGATCCTTGGAAATATGTGTCCCCTTTCCACTTGTTTCTAGTGGTTGATATACCACCGTTTCTTGTAGGTATCATCATGCCTCCTACCATAGATCCTAAGATATCACGTTCAGCCATAGTCACTCTATTCACCATCTCTGTATAATCTGTAATACAATGTAGTGCAATCTTTGAACTAATCTCTTTTCATAGCCCTGATTCGAAGATGTGAGCCTTTAAAGAGGAACATTTCACAACTTCTTGTTTAATGAGTACTACATTCATGAACATATCCTCATACTCAATGACAGATAAACTCTGTTGTTCCAGGCTAAAGAGGTCTCTCATTTTATGAATATTGAATGTGTGGGGATAGAATGGTTTGTTGAACAATTCCTCAAAATCCTCCCATGCAATTCCTTCATCCAATTTAGCATGCACTGCTAAATCCCACCACTGACATGAAAAACCCTCCATTATAAACATCACCTGTTTGACCTTTAGCTATACTGGTGTGCCGATGAAGTCGAAGATACAATTCATCCTACATAGCCACACCCTGTCTTCTCCACTTAGGAATCACCAATATAATTAGGTGGATTCTTCTTCATGAACATCGTGGTATGATTCACATGTCGTGGATCATTCCTCTAGTTCTATGGGTCTACAGGTTGAATATCTTGGACAATACTCTAGTCCAGCTCTTTGATCACACAGGGTTTAGGTGCCACAACTTCCTTGCAGTTTCATTAGGTGGGATTCGACGCTAACTACCAAGTGCCATTTTCTATGCCTAACAACACAGTCAATTAGTCTATCTCTCTTGCAACTGTTGGATTATTATTTCAAATTATATCACATCAAATATCACAATATTTTTTTTCCAAAACCAACTTTTCCCCATGTTCAACAATTTTTTAAAACACATCACATTCTTTTTAAAAATAAAACCATTTTCAAAATATGATAATCATTAGCTTTCTCAAAATCTGTCATTTGAAAAAAATCACATTATTTTTCAAAATTTAAAACTTTTTTCACAACATGAATCATTTCATGAAATTATGTATGCACTCCTAATAGGAAGTCATTCCTCTACAATGAATTCCATGCTCGTCTCATTGGATAAACCATTGACAATGAGAATTAAAAAATCTAGAATTTTCTGCAAACACATATTTACCCAACACCCTAATAACTTGATGTTCACCATAAAATGGTTAGCTACATTCGTTTATGCTATAAATTTCATGTTATGACAATTATGCTCTTTTCTATGATTCCCACCCAAGTAATAGACAATAATGGATTTCATCTCCAAAACATGCTTCATCGATGACTACTTATTAGGCATAGACCAAACAAGCTCATACCATTTGTAATGACAAGAAAATTCTGATTGTCTTGAGAGTTCAATGAGTCATTACATGGCATTAAGCGATATCCCCAAGATTCCCATGGCTGAAAATAAATTCCGAAAGGTTTCAAATAAAAGTGGGGGACGATTTACCCTTTAAGAAATAAACCAATAAACATACCAACCACAACCAAACACCTAATATACGACGCATGAACAAATGGAAGACAACTCAACAACTTCATGTATCTCACAAACACATCAAAGTAAGAAAAAGCGAAAGAATAACCGCGAATCAATGTACACAGTAAATAAACCACACATGACTCTCCAAATACCTCACGACTCCTTGCTTCACAAGCATCAAGCTCTAAAATCTCCGAACAGCCCATACATCATGAGGTAGTGCTAAAAAAATGTGAAAATTTTCATTTTCCATTTTCTCGGAAGATAACATTTGAAAAAGCACCAATGTTTCAATGCAGGGGTGAGTATAAAACTCATAATGTTTTCCCTAATGACTTACCTACTCATGACACTTTGATAGAAGATTTATCAACAATTATATCAAATACTTAATATAATAAAACTTCTCAAAAATAGTTTACAACTGAATATAAACAAGTTTCCAAACCATTCATTTCCAAAAGAAAACATGTTCAATTTAATACAATTGTTTCGGAAAGTTATTTTTCCTATAAAATAACTTAACAATCATTACAACCGTTTTACAATATCCATTTATCATCATACCCAACCATTCCTCAAACCCTTGCAACCAACAATGCATGCTATGCTATTATAGTTCCATAATCATGAGCGGTTTCTTGTCGATCAACCATGTCGTCGGAAGGTAATTGTTTCCCATGTGCCATTAACACTTTGGCGCCGGGCACAAGGTCATATTTCAATCTAGCCCCGTGTATGAAATTCCCATGTGCCATTAAACATTTGGTACTGAAAACAATGTCCTATATCAACCAAGCCCCGTATATGAAACAAGAACAAACATAACATATTACCAAATGTCATGCCAAAATAACCCTTTCAATAAAACACTATTTTTATGGAAATCCATTTCTGTCATAATCATTTCAATGGAAACCCATTTTAATTCCAAACCATTTCAATAAAAAAACCTTTCTTATTGAAACCATTTATATTGACGACCCAGTTTTCATCAACAATTTATCAATTTTAGAAAATTTATACTAAAAATCATCATTTAAAATTCATGAAACTAAATCCCCATTGCACAACTATTCACCAAGATCACGCAATTTCACTAAAAACATAAATAATCAATACTGAAGATTTTTTTCATAAAATTTACAATAAATAAAACAATTTGAATCTAAGAAAATATATTATAGCTAGGGGATATGATATATAATTCACCTACCTCCATGGTTTTGACGAAACATTGACAAAAAATGAAGAACAAATATGAAAACTGTTCGATTCTCTAAGAACGACCTTAGTTCTCTTATCATGGAAAGATCACGACTCATAATTAAATTATTAGGAATCCAAATAAATATATCTAACCACAATAGTTTCATATATGAGAAAGAATGGATATTATAGAAGTATATCTAAGCATATCTAAGAAATCATGGAAAATATAGAAAGAATAGCGATAAACCTCAAATATGGACCACAAAATCAACAAGGGATGGCTCTAGGATGGATCCAAATAAAGTGGGGAGGGTTATACTACCTTTTAAAGTGGGTATTATATAAATATGTGTAACATCCCAGGTAAATAAATAATAAATAATTTTCATATTTATTAATATTTACAAATTAAATATTAATTTTACTTTAAAGGGGTTGCTATGTTCGATAGCATACCCGATACGCAACAAAGAGTTTCATTGATATCTTACACTGCACACTAGTAATAAAATAATATTATTTTCAATGGTAGTTAACACATAGCCGTTTTATTGGCGGGAAATGATTGAAATAACTAAAATATGATTATATATGTTTTTTAAATGTTTTTACATTTATCCATAAAAAGATAAAGGCTTTAAATACGGAAAGAATTCAATTTTAGGCATATATGCCCCAGTTTTCACTAAAGGTTCACTTATCGCCTTTTGATGGCGAACCATAATTAAATATAGTTTTGTTAACTCTTATACATTCTATTGGACCAAATAAAACTCTTCTTCAGAATTGGGACATAAAAATTTACTTTGTGGAAATTTTTGGTATCTGTCCGATAAAGTTCTTTTTTATAATGAATAGTGTAAAATGTTGTATTTTAATTCAAAACCTATTTTTAATCTAAATTATTTATATTATTAGATTATATATTGAATTGGTTTTAAATTAAAATTAGAAAATATTTTTACCATTAAATCCAATAGTGGTCGTTAGAATTAATTTCACTTTGAAATCAGACTTTAACTAGTGTCAACATTTTGATACTTATTGTTTCATAAAAACACGCTATTTGTCATGACAGCAAGAATTAATTATTAAATTAATTAATGTGACTTATATGTTTTGAATTTTTTAAAATATACTTCATTTTTGAATTCGGATTATCAAATATAGCTTAGGGTGAATTTTTGGTATTTTTCTGAAAAACATCAATTTTTGATGAATAGTGAAACCACTAAGTGGTACTTATAAAAACTGATTTTTCGTTTAAATAAAATTTTGCCACTTCTGTGTTTTGAATTACAAAAATCCGACATACACTGTTTTCATTAAGAAGTAAAAGGTGGTTCAATGAGATTAAAATAATTTTTTTGGTGAATAGTAACTTTTAAGTTCTTAATCGCGATTAGAGGAAATTAGTGTAGTTTAAGGTAACAATAATGCTTTAATAAAATGAGATGAGCTTTACACATGTCCTACCCTCATTGGATGTGTCATGGCCGACCAAGACAACCCATGGGTCATCTTGGGGACCCCATGGAGCCACTTTGGATGGGAAATGACATAAATAACCTTTTATTAAATGTTAAAGTAAAAATGACACAAACATGATATGTTTTACTAAAACAATTTTTACATGGGGTTCTACAAGTCATATTTGTGACTATAAATTTTAATTAGAAAGATATAAAGATTTTCTACATCATAGTATTTTTTTTATAATTTTTATACTTTATATAAATTAAATTATTTATGACATCATGATGATGCAGCGATTACCTCATTAATAAAGGATTTAAATAAAATGAAATGATAATGTAAAATCTATGACCTACACATGTCCAAAACCTATTTAATAGGTGGATTTATAACCCTTATCACCTTAACCTTGAATTATATCAATTTGGGACCTTTTTAATCCGAAACACATTTTAAAATAAAGTAACTTATCTTTACTTTCCCAGAGTGCCAATCCTCTCCTCTTATAAAAGGCCCCCACCTCTACCTCCTTACCCACACTCCCAAAGCCTTTTTATCGGCTAAAACCTGCCCATATTGGCTCTCCACATCCCTATATTACACTTTTAAGCCTCAATATGGGTATAAGTCTTCCCAAGGAAGCCTTTGAGCTCAAATCTAAGAGAGTTACCCGATTTTAAGGTAATGTCTTCTTTTGAGTCCTTTTGTTTCATTTTGCTTCTCCAACCCCCGAAACGCTTTTTATTCATTTCTTTTTTAAAAACTACAGTATCTTCCATATACTAGGATGTTTTTATAAGAAGTATTAGAGCTACACTTACACACACCTACGTCTAATGGTTAAATAACATATTGTTTTCGTGGATGGAGAATTTCTGCCTCATGAAACGATGATTGTTCGATATTCTTCTAACACCTTCAAAGGTGGCCATTAAGATGTCACTATATTTATATATGATATATAATATGTTTATTTTTTCCTTAAACTTATGTATTTCTCATTTGTGGTATACCTTTATGGTTTCCATTTTGGATAAACACGATAATTTCATTTTAGGAAGTGTGGACTACCACCCCCTCAAAGTGATGTGATTCGTTAATGCCATATGTGGGAAGTTTAAAGGATGGATTCAATGTTATTATATATGATGTTATACTGGACTTATAATATACCTCTATATCATTATTATTTCATTCCATTAAATTATGAGATAGAAATTAAAGTAGCGTTCATGCGTACGTACGACTTACCGTCTCCATGAATGGTGCATTTAATTTCTTATCCCCAAATGTAATGTACTATTAAATGTACATGTATATAATGGATATCTATAATGAATGATACATCTAAATGATTAATATAATTCTGGAATTAAAATATACATACCTCTCATTTAGTTTTAATTCCATTAACATGACAAAGAAATGATAGTTACGTTCATGCGTACGTACGGCTTACTGTCTCCATGAACGGTGAATTTCATATCTTACCTCTAAATGATTATGTAATATTATAAATACATGTATATTATGGATATATATATGATATATATTCTATCAAAATCATGAATTTCATTCTGGATATAATGAACCTTTGACCACATGAACAACATGTAATTGTAAGAAGTCCACTTTCAACTTAAGAACCAAATATCGACAAAACAAACATTATTTACATAAATGCTTACATAATGTTTATAACATAGAATTAAGTGATATAAAAGGAATAATTAACTTTAAAAAGGATCATTAATCAAGTATAAATTTACTCAAGTAAATTATTCAGGACGTTAAAGAACGATCGAGTCAAGTTGGACCCGAGGTAAGGGACTTCGTCTCAATCTCTTTTCATTGAGGCATATTTAGTTTCATACACAACTTTCTTTTATACGGTGTATAAACCCCTTTGACTTTTACTTTAATACAAAAGGAATCTTTTTCTACAAAGCGTTTTACAAAATGACAAAATGGAATGTTTTTTTTAACGTACGTGGTGACAACGACTTTTTCCGCCACCGCGAGTATTATTTGGTATTTGGCTTCCTGAACAAGCCGTAATGTTTTTTTAAAATGAAATAAATATCATATACTCTTTTATGTATTTTTGTATTGAAAATGATTTTTGTAATGGATTTGTTATGTCAATATATTTGAGTGATTTATTGTGATCAAAGTGTGGAAATGTTTTCTTTCCTTTATGTTTGCATTATGTCTTATGATATTACAATGGTACATGGACATTTTAAGGGTGCTTACGTGATGAACCATATGATGGGTGGTGCTATGAATACCAGGACGAGTGGTTACGTTATAACCTCCAATGCATTTGATATGGAAGTCAGCCGTATGGCTATTCCATTAAGTATGTATGGATGTTGGCCGTATGGCTATTCCATTAAGTGATATGTGTGGAAGTCGACCGTATGGTTATTCCACTTAAGTATGTTTATGTCCTATGTTACCTTTGTATGTTATGTGATCTTTTTATGGGTTTTATGGTAATATTTTGGTTACAAAAGAGTATGTAATGATCTTTTATTCAGTGAAGAGTTTTTACTACTTCATAAAGGTGAAAGGTATTACTTTGATAAAGAATACATGGTTTACTTGTTGTTTTGAAAAAATAACAGTTTTCATTCTTTGTGTATCCCTTACTGAGCTCTTTATTCTCACCCCTAGTTTTTTTGAAATGTTTTTCACAGGAACTAATGAGGAATATTGTCAATGATGGGATCAAGGGAAAGTCATGCTATATAAAACTTGGAAGTAGACATGTTTCTTTTTAAGAGTTTTTTTATTCTATGGAATCTTAGTAGAAGTGTCTACATTGTAATATTTTGAGATGTAGTAGTTATGTTCTAATTCTCTAAAACTCTAAACCTGAAAAGATCCTCAATGTGAATTATTCATTTAATTCAATATTAAGAGATGTTTGAGGACGGGGCCTTATAGTTGGTATTAGAGGTCGTTTTGGACAACTTTAGGAGTTTGAAAAGTGTGAAATTATAAGTTAATTTATCATACGATTGAAATGATATAGCATTTAAATATTACCATGTTGCTTCACCAAAGGTATTTTAGTGTTAAGAATGGTTTTTCGTATATGAAATAGAGAATCTTTTTTGGGAAGGCATACTGAGGGAAATGAATGTCCAAATCAGCATACTGAGATGGTCAGAATTAGAATTGAGCATTTTACTACAGTGATGGCTCAGTTGAATCAGGTGATAAATGGTGGTTATGTTATTGATGATATTTTGGTGTTTTCTAAAAGTAAAGAGGAGCATGAAAGTAATTTAAGTGTTATCTTTCAAACCTTAAAAGAAAAGAAACTATATGGAAAATTCATCAAGTGTGAGTTTTGGGTACAACAAATTTATTTCCTGGGTCACATTGTTTCAAAAGATGGTGTAACTGTTGATCCTGCTAAATCAAAAGTTGGTGAAGAATGGCCAAGAACCACAAATGTAACTATGATCCGTAGTTTTCTTGGTTTGGTAGGTTACTACCGAGGGTTTTTTGGAAATATTTCACCGTTATGTAGTCCAATGACTAAGATAACTCGTAAGGGTGTTATTTCATCTGGATAAAAGAATGTGATAATTGTTTTCAGGAGTTGAAAAGAAGATTGGTGAATGCTCCATTTTTGGCACTTCCTTCAATGAATGGTGAGTTTTTTATATAATGTGATACTTCATTGATGGGACTTGGATATTTACTTATGTAGAATGATCAGTTAATTGCCTATTCTTCATGTCAGTTGAAAAATCATGAGGTAAATTACCCTACACATGATTTGGAGTTAGCTGCTGTTGTTTTTTCTTTAAAAATTTGGAGGCATCATTTGTATGGATTAAAGTGTGAAATATATACTGATCACAAAAGTTTAAAGTATATATTCACTCAGAAATAATTGAACATGAGACATAGGAGATGGAAAGAATTAATCAAGGATTATGATTGTACAATTCACTACCATCCGGGAAAAGCAAATAAAGTGGTCGATGCTTTGAGTCGAAAACGTAATGTTTCATTAACCATGCTACGTTTGGAACAAGATCCTTTTGTTTTTGATTTTATGAACTATGGAATAGAATTTTTTGGTGCAGGAAGTTCTTCTGTTTTGTTCCAGGTATCAGTGAGATCATCCCTATCAGACAGAATTAAGCAAGCACAGAGGGAAGATAGTGAGTTGCAAAAAAAGGTAGAGCTGGTTCAGAAGGGTAAGTTGCCTGAATTCAACATTGATAATGATTGTGTTTTGAGGTTTGGGAAGAGATTATGTGTGCCTTGTGATTCATAGTTGAAGAATGTGTTTTATGTAAGTCTCATAGTTCCTCGTTTTCAGTTCGTCCTGGAAGTACTAAGATTTACAGAGATCTGCGGGAGTATTACTGGTGGGATGGAATGAAAAGGGATATTGCTGATTTTACTGTGAAGTGTTTGACTTGTTTAAGGTTAAAGCAGAGCGGCAGTTACCGAAGGGGATGCTTCATCCTTTACCAATGCCAGAGTGGAAATGGGAAAACATATCCATGAACATTGTTGTGGGATTACAGAGGACATCTCGATGTAATAATTCAGTCTGTGTTATTGTTGATCGCTTGACTAAATCTGCTCATTTCCTTGCTATACGAGGTACATTTTCACTAGATTAACTTTTCCCATTTTTATCATAAAGAGATAGTCAGGTTACATGGAGTTCCTCTCTCTATTGTTTCCGATCGTAATCCCAGGTTTACTTCTAACTTTTGGAAAGGCCTTCAGAAGTAGTTGGCTACTGAATTAAATTTTAGTACAGCTTTTCATCCTCAATCAGATGGGCAGTCAGAATGACCAATTCAGACCTTGGAGGATATGATACGAGCTTGTTCGATGGATTATTAGGGATGTTGGGTCCAACATCATTCTTTGGTTGAGTTTTCTTATAATCACAGTTTTCATTCCAATATACAGATGGCACCGTTTGAGGCATTATATGGGAAGCGGTGTCGAACTCCATCTTTTTGGGATGAAGTGGGTGAAAGGAAACTGATGGGACCAGAATTGGTAGAAGAGATGGCAGAAAAAGTTTAGTTGATTCAGAAACACATGAGAACAGCGCAGAACAGGTAGAAGAGTTATGCGGATAACCGGAGGAAGGATCTATCTTTCGAGGTAGGTGATCATGTTTTTCTCAAGGTTTCTCCCTGAAAAGTGTGATGCAATTTGGTAAGAAAGGAAAGCTGAGTCCAAGGTTCATTGGGCCATATGAAATTCTGGAGAGAGTTGGATCTGTTGCTTACTGAGTGGCTTTACCTCCGAGTTTATCTCAGGTACACAATGTTTTTCATGTTTCGATGTTGAGAAAGTATATGCCAGATCCATCCCACATTTTGATTCCAGAGGTAGTTCAGGTGGAAGAGAACCTATCTTATGAAGAAAAACCAGTCCATATTCTTGACCGAAGAGACCAAGCATTGCGAAATAAGGTGATCCACCAGGTAATGGTTTGTGGAAAAACCATATGTTTGAAGAGGCAACGTGGGAATCTGAAAATCCTATGAGGGGTAAATACCCCCATTTATATTGATAAGTGAATAAAATTGTGAGGACCCAATTCCCAAAAGGGGGGAAGGATGTAACATCCCAGGTAAATAAAGAATAAAGAATATTCATATTTATTAATATTTACAAATTAAATATTTATTTTACTTTAAATGGGTTGCTATGTTCGATAGCGTACCCGATATGCAAGAAAGAGTTTCATTGAAATCATACGTTGCACACTAGTAATAAAATAATTTTATTTTAAATGGTAGTTAACACATAGCCGTTGTATTGGCGGGAAAGGACAGAAATAACTAAAATACGATTATATATGTTTTTTAAATGTTTTTACATTTATCCAATAAAAGATAAAGGCTTAGAATATGGAAAGAATTCAATTTTAGGCGTATATGCCCCAGCTTTCACTAAAGGTTCACTTATCGCCTTTTGATGGAAAACTGTAATTAAATATAGTTTTGTTCACTCTTATAAATTTTATTGGACCAAATAAAACTCTTCTTTAGAATTGGTACATCAAAATTTACTTTGTGTAAAATTTTGGTATCTGTCCGATAACGTTCATTTTTTTAATGAATAGTGTAAAATGTTGTATTTAAATTCAAAACCTCTTTTTAATATAATTTATTTATATGATTACATTAACTTTTTAATTGGTTTTAAAGTGAAATTAGAAAATAATTTTACCATTAAATCCAATAGTGGTCGTTGGAATTAATTTCACTTTGAAATCGTACTTAAACTAGTGTCAATCTTTTGATACTTATTGTTTCATAAAAACACGCTATTTGTCATGACATCAGGAATTAATTATTAAAGTAATTAATGTGACTTATATGTTTTGAATTTTCTAAAATAGACTTCATTTTTGAATTCAGAGTATCAAATATAGCTTCGGGTGAATTTTTGGTATTTTTATGAAAAACTTCAATTTTTGATGAATAGTGAAACCACTAAGTGGTACTTATAAAAACTGATTTTTCGTTTAAATGAAATTTTACTACTTCTGTGTTTTGAATTTCAAAAATCCGACATACATGGTTGTCATTATTAAGTAAAATGTGGTTCAATGAGATTAAAATAGTATTTGGTGAATAGTAACTTTTATGTTCTTACTCGTGATTAGAGGTAATTAGTGTAGTTTAAGGTAAAAATAATGCTTTAATAAAATGAGATGAGCTTGAAACATGACCTACCCTCATTGGATGTGTCATGGCCGACCATGAAAACCCATGGGTAAACTTGGGGACCCCATGGACCACTTTGGTTGGGAAATGACATAAATAACTTTTTATTAAATGTTAAAGTATAAATGACACAAACATGAAATGTTTAACTAAAACAATTTTTACATGAAGATATACAAGTCCGATTTTTGACTATTAATATTCATTAGAAAGATAAAATGATTTCCTAAATCATTGTATTTTTTGTATAATTTTTAGACTTTAAAAAAATTAAATTATTTATGACATCATGATGATGCAGCGATTACCTCATTAATAAAGGATTTAAATAAAATGAAATGATAATGTAACATCTATGACCTACACATGTCCAAAAACTATTGGATGGGTGGATTTAGAACCCATATCACCTTACCCTCAAATTATATCAATGTGGGTCCTTTTGATTCCGAAACGCATTTTAAAATAAAGTAACATATCTTTACTTTCCAAGAGTGCCCCTCCTCTACTCTTTTAAAAGGCCCCCACCTCTACCTCCTAACCCACACTCCCAAAGCCTTTGTCTCAGCCAAACCCTACCCATATTGGCTCTCCCCATTCCTCTATTACTCCATGAAGCCTCACATTGGGTAGATGTCTTCCCAAGGAAGACTTTGAGCTCAAATCTAAGAGAGTTACCCGATTTTAAGGTAATGTCTTCTTTTGAGTCCTTTTGTTTTATTTTGCTTCTCCAACCCCCTAAACTCTTTTTATTCATTTCTTTTGTTACAACTCCAGTATATTCCATATACTAGGATGTTTTTATAAGAAGTATTCGAGCTGAACTTACACACACCTACGTCTAATGGTTAAAGAACATACTGTTTCCGTGGATGGATAATTTCTAACTCACGAAACGATGATTGTTCGATATTCTTCTAACACATTTAAAGGTGGCCATTAAGATGTCACTATATTTATATATGATATATAATATGTTTATATTTTCCTTAAGCCTCTGTATTTTTCATTTGTGGTATACCTTTATGGTTTCCATTGTGGGTAAACACGATAATTTCATTTTAGGAAGTGCGGACTACCGCCCCCTCTAAGTGATGTGATTCGTTAATGCCATATGTGGGATGTATAAAGGATGGATTTAAAGTTATTATATATGATGTTATACTGGAATTATAATATACCTCTATATCATTATTATTTCTTTCCATTAAAGTATGAGATAGAAATGAAAGTAGCGTTCATGGGTACGTACGGCTTACCGTCTCCATGAACGGTGCATTTCATTTCTTATCCCCAAATGCAATGTACTATTAAAAGTACATGTATATAATGGATATATATAATGAAGGATACATTTAAATGACTAATATAATTCTGGAACTAAAATATACATACCTCTTATTTAGTTTTAATTCCATTAACATGACATATAAAGGAATGTAGCATTCATGCGTACGTACAGATTACCGTCTCCATGAACGGTGCATTTAATTTCTTACCTCTAAATGATTATGTAATATTATAAAAACATGTATATGCTGGATATATATGATATATATTCTATCCAAATCAGGAATGTCATTCTGGATATAAAGAACCTTTGACCACACAAACAACATGTAATTGTAAGAAGTCCACTTTCAAATTAGGAACCAAATATCGACGAAACAAACATTGTTAACTTAAATACTTACATAATGTTTATAACATGGAAATAAGTGATATAAAAGGAATGATGAACTTTAAAAAGGTTCTTAATAAAGTAGAAATTAACTCATGTTTATTATTCGGGACGTTAAAGAACGATCGAGTCAAGTCGGAACCGAGGTAAGGGACTTCATCTCAATCTCCTTTCATTGAGGCATATTTAGTTTTATACACAACTTTCTTTTATACAGTGTATAAACCCCTTTGACTTTTACTTTTATACAAATTGAATCATTTTCTACGAAGCATTTTACAAAATGACAAAAAGGAATGTTTCTTTTAACGTAGGCGGTGACAACGACCTTTTCCGCCGCCGCGAGTATTATTTGGTCATTGGCTTCCTGACCAAGCCCTAATGTTTTTTTAAAATAAAATAAATATCATATACTCTTTTATGTATTTTGTTATTGAAAATTATTTTTGTAATGGATTTGTTATGTCAATCTATTTGAGTGATATATTGTGATCAAAGTGTGGAAATGTTTTCTTTCCTTTATGTTTTCTTTATGTCTTATGATTTTATAATGGTACTTAGACATTTGATGGGTGGTTACGTGATGAACCATATGACGGGTGGTGCCGTGAATACCAGGACGGGTGGTTACGTTATAACCTCTAATGTATTGGGTAAGGAAGTCGGCCGTATGGCTATTCCATTAAGTATGTATGGATGTTGGCCGTATGGCTATTCCATTAAGTGATATGTGTGGAAGTCGACCGTATGGTTATTCCACTTAAGTATGTTTATGTCCCAAGTTACCTTTATATGTTATGTGATCTTTTTATGGGTTTTATGGTAATCTTTTGGTTACAAAATGGTAAGTACTGATCTTTTATTCAGTGAATAGTTTTTACTACTTCATAAAGGTGAAAAGTATTACATTGATAAAGTATACATGGTTTACTTGTTGTTTTGATAAACTAACAGTTTTTATTCTTTGTGTATCCCTTACTGATCTCTTTATGCTCACCCCATGTTTTTTTGAAATGTTTTTTCATAGGACCTAATGTGGAATAGGGTCAATTATGAGATCAAGGGAAAGTCATGCTATTTCAAACTTGGAACTAGACATGTTTCTTTTTAAGAGTTTTTCTTATTCTATGGAATCTTAGTAGAAGTGTCTACTTTGTAATCTTTTGAGATGTAGTAGTTATGTTCTAATTCTCTAAAACTCTAAACCTGAAATGATCCTCAATGTGAATTATTCATTTAATTCAATATTAAGAGATGTTTAAGTTCAGGGCCTTATTGTTTGAGTGTTTTGCAGCTAAACCAAAACATATAGAGAAAAAAAAGAGTAAACTCTTAGAAAATATGATCTAGATTGGAACTCTACGCAAGGTTTGACCGCACAGTTTGGGCCAACCTTGTATAGATCATGCGACCTTATTTCTTGTCCAAAAACACGTTATAAAACCCCAAATATCTCTCATACTTCACCTTTATCCTTTTTATGGAAACACGGTATTTAATGGAAACATACCACTTTTTGGAAACACCACACTTTATAGAAACAACCCACGTTATGGAAACACCCCACTTTTTGGAAACAACCAACATTATAGAAACACCCCTATTAATGGAAACAACAAACAATATGGAAATTCCCAACATAATGGAAAATATTTATATTATGGAAACTCTAAATTTTATGGAAGCTCTCTATTTTATACACACAAAATTAAAAAACGCAAGTAAAGGGGTTATGTACCAGAAACTGACGGTACTATAAAACCCTTGTCAAGTGAAAAAGGTTACACATGGTCAGGTTCATGAAAAATAATATGATAAAAGTTATACATTATCATTTCTAAAGACAGTCATCTATAATATAATATGCAACATAATTTCCATTTTATATCATCTGATCTAAGCCACATGTGATCATTTAGACACACAATCACATGAATTAGCATATAAGTGATCATTTTTATTCTAAAATATAATAACTTTATATTTTAAAACAATTTATTAATTAATATGTGTACTATATATGATAGTTATCTTCAATAATATTTGTTTTTGTGTTCTCCTTAACAAAATGATAATTAACAATAAAACATACCAATGTAAATAAAATTTTAATGAACCAACCCCAAAATCCAAGAGAAGATGCCTTAGATTATTTTCATGATTATGTTAAATCAAAACCTAATGGAATAAATATTATAGTTATAATGGAAATGAATATTACATACATGATTTATGCATCACATTATGAAACATAAAATAAAACATTATATTTAACCGATAATATTAAAATATATCATTCAAACTCATTCCATGAATTTATTGTCATATACTGGTGAAATGTGGAAAATAAGGGTGATCTAAAATTCTTATTAGGAGTAGGAATACATTGGAACTAATCATTAATAAATTCAACTAAAAAATATAGAAAGGTAAAAAAAATAAAACACATTTTGTTCGATAATTTTGGATGATGGGTATTAAATATGGAATGATAAATAACTAATGACACAATAAATTTAATGTAATATCTTATAATGAAATTCATCCAAATATAATATCCAAGAGAAAATCTAATGGATAATAATAATCATATTTTAATTCTCAATAATGTAAATTCATAATTTGTGGATTCCTTGTTTCTTAATTACATAGTATCCATACAATCAATACCATTTGAAAGACTATTTATCTTATCATATTGAATCCCATATGATTAGGCGAACTGGATTTTCTCATGAGACTATAGTTACATCATGGGGATTACATTAATCAGTCTCCAACCCATATCATAAAAGTATATTCTACATGTTATAAAATGTGATGGGTATTTCTTTATCATATTTCATCCCATGAAAATATTTATGTATCATGTGGCTATCTATTACTAGGTCCTACAACTGTCATATTATTCAAAAACATTCCCCATATATCCAAAAATCAATATAGTTAATAAATAATGTTCCTAATCATAAAATATCCATTTTAAATATTTAAAACATAATTATAAATAATTACCCAGTGGAGGATAAGTAACAACGATGGTTGTAGATGTTGATTAATTTTTATAATATTTAAATATCATTAAAAATATTTTAAAAATAATAATCTTTAAACTCTCCCATGTTCCCATACCATTAAGAAAAAGTTTAATTATAATCTCCATAAAAGAATAAATAAAAATAAAACATAAAATATCACATGAAGAAGTATATTGATGATATATACTTTTAATGGAGTATAATATACACCATATAAAATAATTTGGGTGTATAATATAAGAAACATCTCAAAGAAGGTATTTTGTGACCGAAATATGTTACCATTTTGTTAAAATTGAAACCATCAACCCATGAATAATAATCATTGAATGAATAATTTAAATTCCATGAAGTTAAAAAAATTAATTATATAATATATCAAAAAGTGTATGAGGATAATCCATTCAAAATAATAATTTCGGGAATGTGACATTTATATCAGATATGTATAAACTATGATGAAAATTTATTATGTTGCCTTTTCTTTTTCTATAAAAATAATCTAACATCATGTATAATGGTATTAAAAATGTCAATTAATTAATAAATGACTATAATAGTTTAAATAATTTCATATATTAAATTATTGTAAATTTATATTACCCTTTTTAACAATAATTCATTATTTTTACTACTTCAAGTGTTAATTACCATGTTCTTCTAGTAAGTTTTGACTTGTTAATTTTTTTTATTAATAAATAGATAATTATATAAATATATAAATAATGTAAAACAACATATTAATATCATATATATTAAAATTAAAATTATATAAAATAATCCATAAAATTCAGATATGCGAAATGAAGTCCACCATTCATGGAGAATGTAGGTTGTATGTGTGCATGAACAAAAATTTCATTTATTTTTCAAAACAAAATAATGAAATGTAAATTATAAATATCTTTATAAAAATTATATAATAATAATTATGTAATATAAGTTACTTATTTTTATTAAAACAAATAATTAATAAATTTCATTTATACTGTCAACTAATCACACAGTATTGAGGAGGAATTAGTCCACATGGCCTAGTTGATGTTATCGTATATGCAGAAAATGAAATTCTTGAAGGTCTCTATTTAGAAGAATTATTTAAATAGAATGTAAGTAAAATTATAATACATTTATATAACATATAAACTATAATTCCATCATTAACTCCAACCATGAAATGTGGTAATGAAAAAACGAGAGATAAAAGTTCATAAGGCCGTAATCTGCCCTATAAAATAAACAATGATTGAATGTCCCATTTGATGGATTTGTGTGAAATTTTATTCCAAAATATAAAAATAAAAACATATTCAAATATTTTTTATACTTATATAATTATATAATAATTTAATTAAAATAATTGAAGGGGTTGACCTGTAAATGAAACAAAAGTAATTACTTAACAATATTGCCTTTTATTTGGGAATCTCTTTTTCATTAGTAACAAAATATTTTTTTTCAGGATTTCTGAAAGAAAAATTAGTATTATAAGAAGATTTTAGGGATTTTTAGAGCTTATTTGGGCCTATTGTTTATGATATTAGGGGCTTCAGTGCCTTTTTATAGTTGATGATGTGTTCCATTCTTTTAAATATAAAATGTAAATATTATTGATAGATCTATATTAAATAATGCTACTCAAATTATGGATACAATTAAATCTATGTGATTATATTTTCTTAATATATGCATATAATGGATGTTGGATAATTTTCTAGGTCATTTTGTTTATTATGATTAAGGTTTAGACCCATTTTTTTAACAATGTGACCCATGGATTGGAATGAACCAAATCCAAGAACTAAAAAAAATTTATAAAAAAGGAAAACACATACAGCCCAAAATTCAAGGATTATAGGACACAAAGTGTGCATAAATAGCACTAGAATCCCGAAATATGAGAAGAATTCAAGATAAAAAAAACAAACTTGGATCAACTGGACCTTAATATTCCACCAGTCGGCCATCCAGTCCACAAGGATCATGATATCTAAGTCAAAGCCTTCATTCATCAAATTAAGAAACAACATCATCCATAGGGAGCTCCCCCCTCTTGAAAGACGTCATGAATCTGCACTAGAAATAACATATGCCTTTCTTAATGAATCAAGAGCAGCAAAAGACAAACATGGGACCTCATGTTTAGACTCAACATCAACATTGACAAAACCCCAGATGAAAAGAATCCTTTGAATATAAAATTATACTAAAAACCAGCATCGGCTAAAAAAGAACCTGCTTCATCTGAGAAAACCACATAATCCTCAAAAACATAGCCATTACATCCCCCTATTTAGTAGAAATGTCAGAGTTCCATGTGAAAAAGAATCCTAAGAAGGAATGATTTCAGGAGTCATATCAAACATATATGAAAACAAAACAAGAACCTACATACTTATTTTAATAGGTACTGTTGAAAACAAGATACAAAAAATAACCAAAAACCAACAGATACTATATAAAAACATGATGACTATAAAAAATCTGGGAAATAAGACAAAATAATCTAAAAGCAGGAAATCAACATTTATCCCTTTGAAAAATAGGCATAAAATTATTTGAGATTATATTAGACGAAGAAAGGTTCTCCCATCTTCTCCTTTATTAGCCAGAATATCACCTAGAGAATTCCCTCATAGAAAAAATGGGTAATAAAGAAGTCAATATATAAGAGAAACTGTAAACAGTTAATCCAACTATTCATAAGCTTTAAAAAGATTTATGTAGAGGAGGTTATGATTTCATGAACAAACATGGTGGAGTCACCTTCCAACCATACCTTATTCAAACCCCTCTTTTTAGAAATCTCAAGGGCATAAATGACACCAAACATCTCATCCTCAAGGGAGGATACAATACCACAAGATTTGAAGGAACACCCATATTAATATATAGTTTCTATTATTTTCTATAATTAATTTTATTTATGATAAATAGATTTTTTCATTAAAATTTTGTTTACTGTATTAGAAATTCCAATTTATTGTTATTAAAAAATTTCATTCCATTTACTCAAATTTCATTAATATAAGTGGCATATATTAATTTAAATTAAATCCAACACATGGGATGACGAAGTGAGGATTTATTGTAAATATGTTCAAAAGATTGACATGATTTTATATAAAATATAATTGAAAATTTTAATTAATGACACAAATTGGATTAATATTTCTATAAATGGTCTAATTATTATTTTAAATATATTTATATTATAATTTCTCAATAAAAAATTTAGATGAAAAAGCATTTTCCATTAAAAATCACAATTTTTCAGTATTCATCAAAAAATAATGCTTCTACAAAATACATAATTTCACCCTAACCAAATTATTGAATATTTATATAATATATTAAATTTATTTTAACCTGTAAATTTTTTTTCCATAATTTCATTTTATAGATGTTTTACCATCAAAAGAAGGAAACTATCCTTAAGAGAAATATTACAATTTATTGGAAAACATTTGTTTGTCCTAATATTATACAAATTAAATATGTTCGATGATTGTGAAAAATACACCATTAATTTATTATAAATAAATATATTACCATTTTTTCATTTTTTCAATAGTAATTAATTATATTAATTATAATATAGCACCATTGGAAGCATATTAATTTTTTTTATAAAAAATTCTTATATGTTGAATTATGATTGAAAATAATTTATAACTACTTGTAAACCATTGGATTTAAAAATATATATGCATATTATAGTTAATAATATTAAAATCCATCAATTTTATTTCTATGTTTTTTCTTACTATATTAAATAATCAATAACTTAATAAAATATTTTTGTAAGATAAAAAATAGATATTCTATGTATCATAAACTACCGATAAAATTAGTTCTTTTGTTTCATTCAAGCTAACTCAGTGATGCATGAAATTCAATAAATCAAATATATTTACATAAAATATTAAATATATCATAATTTCCCAATAATATATATTCCATTTTATGGATTCTTTTGCATTCTATGGACAATATGAATTATAATATTGTAGATTATAAATTGGGTTAATAAAATATCTTTTTCATATAATGAAATGTTAACATTGAAGGTCACTACATAATTAGGATTGAAAAATCACGAAAATTAGTGAAATCCTAGAAATGGAATAGAAATATAACATTATTATTTTGATGAAGATCTATAAAAACCATTTAATCTTAATTTTATAAAAAAAAAATATAGAAACCATATTTACGAAAAATCCCATTGATATCATCAAAAACAATAATAATAAGAAAAAAAATCAAGACCATTTTTCATAGAGTTGAGGAAGTATTTCGATATATAAGAATGTATTAAAGTATAAATTTATATTTCATTGACAAATTATTATCCATTATATTTTCCATGAACCATTTCTTTATTATTTCTCATAAAATGTATCATCATATAGATTTTTAATACATTATCCACAAAAAACTCTTCCAAAGGTAAACTAAAAATAGTTTATAAATTTGTATCCATTCAAGTGACTATAATCCAAAAAATTAAAATCATTTCCATGGTAGTTAGTAGTGTCTAGTTAAAATTATCTATATCAATCATCTATTGGTCCATAATTAATTTTATAAACATATGGAACATGTTAAAATTTATCTTTCAATCAACCTTGTGTTTTTCAAAATTTTCAAAATGAAACTAAATTATTTTTCAAGGTGATCTCTACCAATCAACACAAACTTTTATAAAATTGGTGAGAAATTTCTAATAAACAATACTTATACATTCCAAAAAACTTGTGAAAATTAAAACATTAAAAAATTATATCATCATAAAAGTATCCAAATATAGGACCACATTAGTCATTTCACATCAACTGTATCAATAACATAATCCTGACCATAATCCTTTAGCTTCTTCTAAAGTATGTTTTCTTGATTTATAGAGAATTTGGTTGTGTAGATCCCTATATCCTGGTATTTATATCCATTAATTATTGTTCCTTAATAATACACGTTTATTTCCTTTAAATTATAACTCTTTTATCGACATTTATATCAAAATCCTAATTATATCTAGAATTTATAGAGGTGGTTATATCAAAAGTTATCTCAATATGGAAATTTAATCATCGTATTCATTTACTCATTATGATTATCTTTGTGTTCAGATGAACACTTCATGTCCTGATTCCCAGGCATATATTGATCCTATAAAATTACAACTCCATTTTTAGGGAGTATAAAACAATTTCATCATATGATGAAATTCTGCAGAGGAAGAGTTCAATTAGAAGAGTTTGTTTAACCCATTCAAAATGTCATCAAAATTTCACTCCATGTTTTTTATAAAGTCAGTAACAAATCATTATAAACTTGTAATGGTAGATTCATACTCTTAAACAAATTATTAAAACAATATTTAAACTATGGAACATTCTATTAATCTCATTATGCATCCCATGAAAGAAATATTGGTCAAAAAACATGTCATTAAATGATTTTGATTTCATGATTTCCATTAGTTATTAATCCCTAGTATTATAGATCAATGTCCACCAATGATCATCATCAAATTTGTGACAATACACCCAAACTGTAACCTTTTCTTTTTCCCCTCATAATAACTTGATATATATATTTTCTAATGAGTTAATAAATTTATCAGCAACCATTGGGTAAATAGTCCAACTAAATAATGGGGGTGTCTAACATATAAATTGATTCCACATTATAGGATCTCATTGTGTAATTGGTTTCTCCAACTGAGAAAGGTTATGTGTGATGACTTCATCATTATTCCCTAATATATCCTTATATACCTATGTTTCAATAATATCTATATTTGATTTCTCAATTTGGAAACCTCAAAATTTCCCAAAAGTGTTTTTGGAATGGCCTTCCATAATAAATTTTTTTATTCTCAATCTTTATGAATTTTATATATTTTCAAACATATATTTATCCTCTAAATATATTCTTCATATAAATTACTATTGAAGGAAAGTGATATTTTATATTTGGTGTCACCCATTTATCATTTTTTAGTTAAAGGATGAATATCCACTTATTAAGGAAGCTACATATATTAAATGAGTCATACTACCTATTAATGAGAGATACTTATATAATATTCTTATTGAGAAACTCCAAATAAATTATATCCCTTATATTAGGGATTATGATAATCCATTTCTTAATTACATGAGTTGTATTCCTAAAAATTGAGATGCTCGGGTTTCTATAGTAATCATACCTTGTCCAACAACAATTATTAAGGATATATAAATGTGGAATTGATTATGTTTCTAAAATTAAAGAAGCTACTCGATGATAATTTAACAAATAATTTATATGATATAGTGGTTTCTAATTTGGTTTACATGTTATATTTTATTTCTAAATAATAATAGATGAATGTGTTTTTGTATTGATTATTGTGAACAAAAACGATCACAATAATGAAATATTACCATCTACACAATATTGATGACTTGTTTTGTAAAAATGTATTTAACTATTTTCAAAGGACTGGCCAACATTATGGATAAAAAAATTGATTTTAATTAGGGTGGATCAATCAAAAAAATATTTTCTAATCTGGTTTGGTTTTGAAGATTATAGAGACATTCCATTTGTAATAATCAATAACCCTAGTATCATTACATATTTAATGAATAATTCATTTAGGCATTAAATTATTTTGATAGGGGAAGTCATTATATTTTACTTTCGTATATATACAATGAGAATGGAAGGGAATAAATTGAATTTATTGATTTTGATTATGACTGCATGGATGGAGATATTGGAAGTTAAATGAACCAGGGATGAAATTTCACTATACAAAAATGTATTAATGGGTTATATAATATCAAGGGATTGTGTATCATTTATTCTAAAAAATTGTTTTTTTAAAGTAATAGATAAAACATATAAAAATATTATCCATGGTGTTTATGGCATAACATTGTGTAAGTAATTTATTTGGAGATTTTAGGAAATTTTATATAATTAAATTAAAATGTTTACATGGAAGGGATGGAAAATCCTTTGGATAAATAAATATGGGGATAATATCATTGAGATGAAAAGAAATATTGTTCACAAACATTCATATACAGTTTTTCTACAATATTGAAAGGTCCATAATTGTTATTTATTCATCATTGATGGTAAATTTTTGTGTTCTTTTGATTAATAATATATTAGTAGTTTATGAAACAATGTAATTGAAAATTCATTTCAAATAATACATGATTAATAGTTTAAAGATGGAAGGAATAACTTTTTGAATTGATATATAGATGATTTCCCATTAATTTAAGTAGATTCATATATATTATGATAATAAAATATATAACGATATATTCACTATGAATGGGAAGAATAATTACAAATATATATTAAATATGTTGATAAAATATTACAACATATCAATACACTATGACCATGGGAAGATGAAAATGGTGGATCATGCTCTATGTCATAAATATTATCACTCCACATATTATTATTAGATTATTTTTCAATAAAAAAATACATTTTTTCAATGAATGTGGTCAATAGGAGGATATATATCTGTTGGAAAATGTAATATATAATACTAAATTCATCTATTATTTTGTTATAATGACAATGTTCAATAACCATGTATGTTAAATTTCCAAATTAGACACGATGAAGGAGTTTTTGGATGATTATAAAAGATGAAATTTCAATAATTGTCCATGATTTACAATGGTATATATGTATCACATACAATATTTATGGTTGTATAAAATGAATGGTGATATATTTAGTTATATATCATGATTTATTTTATGTTATCATTTCATGTTTAAGAGATAGATGTATCGAGGAATTTTAAAACCATTTCCAATAATATAATTGAAATGGAGATACAGTTCCATGGATTTCAATGTTGAACTCCACAAAAAAACAAAATAGAGTAATGGTATTTTAGAAATATATGATCACCTTATAGATTTTGAAAATTTCATATCCATTAAATATGATTTCTATTTTTATAAACATTCATGGATATAAAATATGAATTTATAAAATATGAATGGAGAACCACTTTAAATAAAATTGGATTAGGATATAATATTTGAATCAATTTTAATGGGATGTTTCATTCGGTTTTTGATAGAGGGTTGCGGTATGAAAAATTATACATAGATAGATAAAAAATATATGTGTAGACCATTGATACCCTGTCATAATAATTGAGATAATATTAAATTTATTTCAATATTTTGGACCATCCCCTTCATATCATATATATTTCATTCAATGTTATCTTTCACTAAACAATTATATTTTCTCATAATGAATACATATACTATAGGATGATTAGATATATAATATTATGGTATTAACATGGAGAAGAATTACTTTTGGGATGTGGGGAAGTAGTGTAAATTTCTTATATTTTTATAAAATTTCATCATCACATCATAACAATATGACATTGGTAAAATGGTTATGTTAACATTAGTCATGGATATATAGAGTTGAATTTTCTGTGTATAATACTCTGAGAAATATCTACATGGAATAATGTTCTGTCAATTGAAAAAATAATTAATAAATGATAACCATAAAAATTCATGATTATATGAGTTATGTTTACTATCCATCACACTTCAACCACATCACTATCATGTTCACAATTCATTCCATGAAGATCACGTGAGGATGTATATAGATGAAAAATAACATTTACTAATTACTAAGATCATTCCATTAGACCCTGATCTCTATAATGTGAAATAGATAGTGAATATTCATGATGTAAACGAGAATGTGTTATAGATTAATACCTCCGACATATGAATTATTTTTTAGAAAAAACATAAATTTTAGTATTATTGGAGGAAAACACAAGATATTAGGAAGAAGAATGTTACGTCCCATGGTTTTAATTTTTTTAGAAAATACATGAATATTTATTATGTATATATTTATAACTACCCTTTAAAAATAATCTTTTCATGACTATGTTTTGTATTTTGAAAAATGGCCATCTACAATTATGATCAACAAGTAATATGGAGTATAATGAAAGTAAAATAATTTTTTATGAATAGTAACATAAACTTATGAATTGTAATATGAATATTAATATGTTCAAAATGAATAGTAATTTGAATTAGAAATTTATTTTTATAATTCATTAATATAATGAAATCACGGTTAATTTTTCAAATGTGATATAAATGGAGTTATATATTTGAGATAGTTTAATTTTGAATAATGTGTGATTTTATTTAAAAAATAGGTAAGTATTATTTTAAAAATTATTTTCAAAAAATGGAATTCAGTTTTTAATTTTACATGTTGAAAAATGAATAGGGTTAATATTTGGGCTTTTCGGAAATTTGTGAATTTATTATGAATAATGAAATACCATAAAATTCCATATATTAAACACTTTAGTTAAATACAGTATTTATGACTTCATATGTAATTTAAGAACATATAGTTGTAACTCACATCCCATTAAAACAATTTTGGTCACAGGAATCAATTTTGTTCTTGTCTTGAGAAAAAATATTATAATAATTAATAAAATAATGTAAAATCTCTTCTCTCCTCCACTATAAATACCACCATAATTTCCCACGTCCTCCCAAACATCCCAATCCTTGAGCCTTTAATATGATCTACCCAATACTCCTCCAAAAACCCTTACCCACTTCCATGACATTCTGGTCTCACCAAAAGGCCAAAACTAAGGTCCTTAGAAGGATCTCAATAAGAAGAGATCCAGAGTTAAGCATCCTATTTAGTTTTCTTTCTTTCATTTCATTTATTTTCTATTCTTCTTCATTCCTCATATGCCGATATCCTTGAGGTATGAATGGTACCATATCAGAAATATTTCAGACTTTATCATGTTTATGTAAAACTCATAAATATATTTCTTCTCCTCTCCCACTTATTTGAAAATAAAACATCGTCTGTGATGTGTCGATTTACCGACATAGTAAAAGATGTGATTTAAATTTCTTTTACTTAATTCAAGATAAGTCATGAAACAAATATTACAATTGAACTAGATTATAATTTATTTTTTATATCTTATATGAGGTTATGGAATAGTTTATTACACATGATATAAATTCATAATACAAAATTTGTTCATTACGATCGAAAAATCACATAAATAACCTAAACGGATATCAATAATGGTTTTATTTATGAATCATATTCATGTCTGAATTAAACATGATAAATGATATAATTAACTATTTTATAAATATTTAAACACAATTCCTTTAAAACTATAGAGTTTTACTTCAAATCAAAATGAATGACCATCATGAACTGATTATGGAAATAATGTAAAGAATGCATCCAAAACAATGGAGGGAACAACATATTAACAATTAAAGGGATAAATGATGTAATGTAATGAAGATATAATTTATTATCTAGATGAATATTATTATATATGATATTAATGACACACTTTTAACATTAATAGAATATGTTTAAACATGTTTTCTGTAAGTAAATCTAGAGGAGATGGAATTCATAACCCAATTTCCATTCTTTGGGTTAACATTCTACTTAATTACATATTGTTTATTAAATTTGTTTTAGTGATAAATTTAGTTTATGTAATGTTTATTTTATATTATTTTTATTGTATATACATATTACATCCACTATATTAAATATCAATTCAATTATATTATATTCATAAGGGGGAAGTCTTTTAAAATACTCTTTTAAAATTCTATTTTACAGAATCCAAAATAAAATTATGCAATTATTAATGTTTTATGATTATTTTATGGTACTTGTGAATTGTTTATGATGAATGGTGGGACATATATATCCCTACAATACATTGGGTATGCATTTTATAGTGGTCAGCAATATAGAAAATAAGTGTGTAATTGTGATGGTTATACAATTCGTAATGTAGTTGTGGGGGCTCATGATCATAATGTAGCCGTGTGGTTTACAAGATTTTGTATGTAATTCCCTAAGAAACATTTATGGTATAATTTGTTTTCTTATTTTTTGTGGTAATATTGAGGAAATATCTTGTTTCACAAATTATGTATATGTTGGGGAGAAGTATATAATTTGAAAATAATTTCATATGTTATATGTATTCATTGAATAATTTGTACTTTCATTCATTTTATATACTTTACTAAAATTTATGTTCTAATACCACATTTTTAAATTATTTTCAATGGTTATATGGATATCAAAGACAGTAAATGAAGCAAATTAAAATATTGATGAATTTTTTAAGATTACATGTTTTATTTGAAAAGATTTATATTTTAGAATAAATGAATTCTCTTTTTATGGTATCGATTCTATATTAATGTGAAATGTTATGAATGTATTATGTTCAAATAATATAAAGATATAAACATGAAAAGTTCTTCAATGTGAATGGAAGTTAATTCTTGAATAAATTCAATATTATTTAATGTAAAAGGTCGGGTCCTCGTATATAAGGATACGAATATTGGTGTTTCTAAAAGAATTAATTTAAATATAGATATTCATCTAGATAGTATAGAACATAATACCATGATATTTTTTGATATAATTTTTTTATTAGCTATTATTTCTTTCATATAAATCCATACTTAAAACATAGAATTTAATAGAACTATTATTTACTATTTATCTATTAATTTTTAATGTGACTATAATAAACATGTAATTATAAGAGTGTGTAAGAATTATATAAACTATATAATGAAAATTTATTTTTTACAAAATATAAAAATGAATTAAATTTTTATTAAATGGTTATTATTAAAAATATAACAAATCATGTAAAATTGAGATGTACTTAAAATAAAAATTATTTTCATAATTTATTTTTACTATAATAAACTTAATATATATATATATATATGAATTAGACTAACAAAATTATTAGACAATATATTACTGCAATTTTTAAACATTAATATTATATATTTTACATGGAATGGAATAAATATAATCAATTTATATGATTAAAAATTCATTTTTACTATAAATAGATTTGGTTCATTTTTGTGAAAATATTTATAAATGAAATTATGGATATTAGTCAATTATATATTATAAAATAGACTCTATGTGATTAAACCCATTAGTATTAAAAATTTAGTATAGTTAATATATGTTCTGAATACAAGTAATATTAAAAAAATGAATAAATGAGTTACCAATCTAAAAGATAATATCGTTTTACCAAAGGTTAACAAAATAGATAATTATTAAATGATCAAAAAAATAGTTTGTTTTATTAAATTAGTTAATTTATTGATGGCCATCATTTACTAAAATACTTGGCATTTTCAAGACACTTTAATTGAGTAACACATTATTATATTCTAATATGTTTTAATATTCCAACAGTGTCCACTCCCTCAAATATAAAGTGATACCACATGTTCTCTTCCTCAAACATCATGAGAACTTTATATTTTAATATAATTTTTCTAAAAATTAAATATATCCCGCCCCAATTCAATGAGGGTCATTTTACCAAAGTACCATCCATTCTAATCTTACGTTTTATCCCAATGTTGGTTTCTCAACATGATGTTTTATGTCTTAAGAGAGTACATTCATCTTTTTTTATTACATTATATCCTATATATATGAGGTATAAAATAAGAAAAAAATACCTATGTGTATTAATTATACTTGATTTTTATTATGAAAATTTATCCTCAATTTTTACCTCCTTTAATTAAAATGAGAAATGACACTATCAGTCATATGTGCCCATAGACTACCACATCAAGAGAGTGGTATGATACAATTTTTGTCACCATCCATAATGGTCTAGTTTTGAATAATGATTTAGCTTGTATATATGATATATGTTACACAAAATGATTCAATATTGTAATAAAGTATCTTCTATCTAACAATTCAACTCATTTGAATACATCAACATCACTCATGCATAAGTGTGGACTACAATATCATCGCAACATTGTGACTAATTTTTCAAAACTGTAAATATGAATAATTATGTTAGTGTGTATTTTGAATAAATATGAAATAAATATTATTACTAATATTGACATAATAATTTAGGAAAATAATATAATATTTATCATGTTTTAAAAAAATTTCAAATTACATTTTTAATGTATTTAATCTATGTCAAATCAATTTAATAATATTAATGATTCATTAGGGGAATGTAATTATGATATAATATATAGTATTTATTTTGATTTAATATACTAATTGTTATTTTAAATATGATTTTTGAATCATGATTATTTTGTACATGTTATTTATATTTTGGAGGACCATCTTTTAATCATGTTTCTATAAAATGGGTTCTACTAAAATTAAGAATACCAATGATTATATGTCATGTGTCCTTTCCATAAGAAATTTTATGAGAAAATGATTGTTATTGTTAGATATTTTGACGCACATTATATTATAATCATTATTATAAAAAATTGGTACAAATTATTATATATCAAAATTACACTAGGCAATGATGTATTTCCCATTATATAATGTGGATGAAATTTTTAGTGAACTATTTAATCACCAAAGAACATATTTGTTATGATTTGTGTTTTTTGGTGGTGTCTTAAGAATTCACATATGAATAATATGATCACATACTTTTTAGGTGATTTTCAATGGGTTTTATTCATAAATCTAGAAACAAACAATAGTTACAATATTCAATATATTTCATTAACCCTTTTTCCAAAGGTAGGTGGTTATTGTGATGTGAACACAAAAACAATTTTTGAATCACATTGGTTGAGAGGATGGGAGGCCATCCTGATTAAAACTTTTTTTGATGGAAAAGTTTCTTATATTTCAACTTAAATTCAAAATTTAATCTATATTTGGAAATAATTTATTAAATAAAAGAGAAAAAATAGGATGGCCTCAAATTGGTATAATATTGTAAGAATGAATTTTAATTATGATAATACTTATGTATATGATGTATCTATCAATGTGGATATTTTTATTTATCTAAATTCATCATCTATATGACACATTTTTAATTGATTAATGATTCTTATGGTGATTATTTTTATAATCTCGGTGTTATGATGTATAGTGTGGCTCTCTAAAAATTAACAGTATCCATGAAGATACGATTTTATTTGATGTATTGATAATTTCACTAGAGAATTTATTATTTCATAACATCAGGAATGGAATGGGAACTTAAAATGTTAAATTATAATAAATCAGACATGTCATACCATTTAATAGGAAACATTTTTGAATAAATTATTGATTTTAATTAGAAAATTTGGAATGTGAACTCAAACAGTTCAATGCCATTCCTTTCAATCTAAATTCATCATATGTTCCCTCATTCAAGGAGGGATTCCTCGATATCCCTCTATCATTATGAGAGTTTAGTGATTACTAGAACTATCATAAGCTCTCTTTTGTGGTCCACATTGGTCATATTTGACCATATGGTGATTGTTTTGACTAGTTCATCCATTCATCAAGAGATATTCCACAATATGGAATTGTAGGGATTATAGACCTTGGTAATTTAGTTGTTTGGTGTGATATGGTGGATGATATTATCTCTTACGATATAGTTGGAAATCATTCTATAAATTATATATGTTTCTCCCTCTTCTCATGGTACTAAAATTTCCATTTACATTGAGATACTTCTACAACTCCAATTTGGTAATGCACACTTAGTCTTCTTCTCCCATTTTAAACCCATTAATTACTCACAGTGCGTTAAAAATTAGTCAATTGACTTTTAGGAATGTTTATCAAATATATCTCCCTCGTTCATTATATATCATTGTGTATTTTAATTGAAATTAATGTTTGTAGGCCTCAAGTTGAGTTTGTGTGGATTGAGACTGAATGATACTACCGTTTTAAATAGGTGGTGCAATATTACAATTTTACATACTTCATCTCCTCATGATTTGATCTAGGACGTCAGACACTATTGTGTATACATGGTCCAGTGATCCATATTTTTGAGTCTACATCTATTAATCATGATGTTGATAATTCAGTTCCTGAACTAGTAAGGATTTATGTGGCAAAATCTGTTTTACGAAGAGGAATGATAATTTCTTATTTTGATAGCAGATATGGGAATGATATTGGTTTAAAATTCCCAATGGAAGGGATAGATCATCCTTTAGTGCATGAAAAGAATATGGTCAATGTGAATTCACTTGAGGCAGTTCAACCTGGTGGTCATGTAGTGGGGCATATAGCTCATGAAGTACCTTCTGTTCTTGATTCCTAGAAAATTGTTATGATATAAATCGATATTTATTATTGGTTCTAGTGGTTATGATATAAATCAATATGGAAGGATGATCATAATGGTTAATAATCAATTAAATAAAAAAATAACATGAATTTTACTCCATTTATGGGACCCAAATAGATTTATACAAACGTGTTGTATGATGTACAACAGCTCTTCTGTGAAAATGGATATAATCCTATGTATTCTTTATAGTTGTAGTAAAATCAAAATAACATAATTTCAATTGTATTGGACCAAGGAATGGGATTATATTCGATATTATTTATGGGACTATCTAATCTGGAAGAAGAAAAATATTATTCATGGCATATACACCCAAAAATTTATATTCTTTTGGACACATGATTAGTTAGTAAAATAAATAGAAATTAGGAAAAAAAATTTATGGACTCCTAAATAGTTCAAAAATATATAATTATTGAGGGAATAATGACACATATATTTGATGAGGAAATAATCAAGGATAATCTCTTATTTTTTGACGAAGGTTTGAGAAATGATTATTTGGATATCAATGTTTTAATGGAGCATGATTATAGGATGTATGTGATATCGAATTGTTTTTCCAAATAATGAGAAAACTGAATGGATCAACAAAATAAATGGTTATTTTCTTCAGTAATTAGTGATTAAAAAAATAAAATTATGGAATATATCCTACCATGAAAAAAGATGAACTACCCTTTCCATGATCTTATCATGAAAAATCTATATATGTAAAAAACTAAATTATAATTCTGTTTATTTAAGGATCCTAAATCCCATATTATTAATTTAATCTATAATTTTTTTATAGATTCCTTATATATTACATGAAATTATGGTTTGAAATTCTAGGATTCCCACTTTATAACTAATATTTCATTGAAATAAATATTTAATTTTCAGATTCCATAAAAAGATGTGGGGAGAACCATCAAAATTAAAACTATTACTTCAGAAATTTCATACTGGATGAGTAATTTCATAAGATTATATAGATATATTTATAAGGGATTCATGGATACCATAATTGATCAAGAATATATTGAATACATGTTGATTGTTTTTTTAATTTACTCGTTTCGGGATTTTTTTAGGATTACCTCTTGCGGGGGATTGGGGTCCCTTTTCGTAAATTCGAAATATAATATATGGAAGGATATATTATTATCTCTCAAATTATTTCCATATTTTTCTAGCATATTTCTTGAATTTATTCAAGAATATAGTCTTACAATATAATTACCACAATGATTTTTAAATGAATCCTAGTTTGAATGAGAGTATGGTCTCATTATAGATATCTATATATCATGAAATTTTTCAGCATCCCAACTAGAAATTAGTGGGGATATTTTTTTTCTCATGAGTAACCCTATTATAGTTTTTATGAGTCACACCAATTATGGGGATGTAGTTTTTTTCAACCATCAACCACTGTCATTTCTGTTATTATACCTAGAATGTTTTTTGGATGTGGGAACATATTTTTTACTCTCGTTCATAATTTCTCATATATAATGAGTGACTTTAGAGGCCAGAATAGGGATATATGCTAATTGAGTGGATGTATATAGGGTCTGATTTGGCTCTTTCCCCCATTTAATTTTAAGATAAACATAATATAATTTTAAATGGGGGTGGAAATAGGTTTCTACACATACATGTTACTGGGATTGGTCAGGTTGTTTTTGAAGATTCTAATAAAATAAACTAGAAGGAATCATAGATACAAAAAGGTGGGTGTTCTTGCACATATTTATTCATTATATAAAGTTGGATTGATACTCTAGTGGGATCTTTTTATGGCCTTGTTCCCTATTTATAGTTCACTAAACATGTTGGGCTCTCCAATGTTCATTGTTTTGAGTGAAATGGATTAAGACAATTTGTAAAAAAAGTTAGAATCATGAAAGTTTGTTTCATTGTGGTGTTGGAAGTGGAAGTTATAGGAAATCACCCTTTAAGTGGAACCCTTTATTTTATAGATGAGGCCAATAGTTCCTTCATGATTATAATTACTATGATAAATGAGGAATTTTTTCTTCTTTTCTAGGGTTAGATTTTCGAAATGATTGGACACCTCAACTGATGTCATTGATTAATGGATCACTTTTCATCTTTGAGTTAATGGTTAGAGGGGATAAAAGATAAAGAGATATTTTTAATGCCATCTCCAAAAATGGGAATGTACCATTTAGGGGTAATCCTGGATCACTATATTTCTAATAAGGTTTCAAATAAAATGGCTTCTTGATGGTTTCCACTATGTAGGTGAAGACCCATATTTGGTTTTTGGATCTTCATGCTTTCAAAAAATTTATAAGGATTGAATTATATTAAAGGGAGTTCTTTTTGAATGGCCCATTGATCCATATATTTGAAAAATAATGATAAATAATTAAAAATATCATCATTATACATAGCAACGTGCTTGATTGATATTTTTATATCCATTTTTTTCCAACATTAATTTTAGGTGATCATGAATGGGGCCTTCCATATGGTTACCAATATCATTATGGGTAAAAATCTCTATTAGGTTTTGTATTTTGTTTCTTCTCAAAAAAATTAATTGTTTTAAAATTGAAATTTTTTGTGGTGGTGACATGACCATTTACTTCAGGCAAAAATGCGAATGTACCATAAATTTTGTTTCCAATTAGTTTTTTTCATTGACCCATGAACACCCATATGTTTCATTTTTTGAGATGTTTCATGAACATACATTCCAAATGCATGTGGTCATAGTAAACTAAATCCATACTTTTAATTTCACATTGATTGAGGGAATGGGTGGTTTTTATCATCATTCCATTTTGGAGAATTGTTTTCTTAATCCATGACCCTCTTTTATATTTAAAATATATTCCTGAATCGTTTATTAAATACAAAAATTAAATCAGTTCTCTATTGTATTACCAACAAATAATTTTCTTAAATTTTTCATAGAATCATCTATATGTATCCATGGTTATTAATATTTTAGGATATCTATTTGACTATAAGGTTATCCATTGATATTAAACATTTATTAATAGATTAGATATTATAATTTCATTTATTAATTAGATTATTTTTGTAAGCTACATAGTGTTGTGCTTTATAATTTATAATCATCTTGGAAGAGAATTTTTGTTCTAATGTTTGGAGTGGTATAGTAGATAACGAATTTATACTTATCCATAGGAAATGAATATGAACCTATGATTTTTTGTGTAACATAATGGGACACATGACACCATTTAAGGTCATGTTTAGGGGACCAAGGGATGTAGTTTAATATCATTTAGCAAGACAATGTTGAAGAATGGTGAATAATCAAGTGTTGGTGTGGGGAATAAAACAAACTTCCATAAGGAATCTAGAGGGATTATATCCTCATGGGTTGGACATTATCCTACTTAAGATGTGGACCCAATTCAATTGCAGTGATTTTGGTATATTGGGTTTTTTCTTTATGTATGGTTCTATCATATCATGTTCAAATGTTAATCAAATAACATATAGTTCAAAGGGGATGGGGATTACAAAAAATTTTTGGAGGTCCAATGCTATTTCATTGGGAATATATCATTTTAATGGTTTGTCTTTCATGGAAAGTATCCCTTTGATAGGAAGGTTAAATAGTTTTTGTTTTTCACCTAGTTTGTTCCCTTGAGGGAATGTTGGATGAAGATCTTGAATAGTAATCTCTATCTAATATAAGAATTATATTATCTAGAATTCATGCTCATAATTTTTTATATAAGAACACAAGAGCCATGTTCTGTGAGAGAATCAAGTAGAATTGGATTATTCAGAAAATCAAAGACTCCCCTTACTCCACTGGTGGATATGGCTTGGAATGAGGAAGAGGCAAAGGGATTGGATGTTCCCATATCCTATCTTTTATTTCAATGCCCATAGATGGGAATAGTTCACCCATACACACACAGATCACATGAAAAATACGGGTTTACAATAGATGGTATTATATATGAAAATTTGGGGGGAATGTCCATAAAATGACTCAATATCTATATATTTTTATCCATATCTCTTGGAAGATGATGGTAGAGTCAACTGAGGGGATCATAGAGAGAGAAGGGGCTATGATGTCCCTATATCTTATTAATTTTTTAGCCTTGGTTCATATGATTTTCCATATAGTTGAGATCATCATTTAAACTATAATGAATAATCTAAAACACTCAGAGGATCCAAAATATTATTTTGGATAAATGAAATATCTCTATTACCATGGGAATGTATAATTGAGAGGACATGTTTATTTTCCCTAAGCTATGACTATACATATAGAGATGGATTTGGAGATTTCTCAACATAGTCAACTTTAGATTTGTGATCTGTGGAATTATATTCTATTCCAATTATTTCATTAATGGGGACATAAGGGGTGGCACACTGTGGTAAGGCCAAGGTACACTGATGGTGGCTAACACATGAAATGAAGGGGTTAGTAGAAGGATTCTCAAATATGTTAATGATAGGTGGGTTGAAGGAATAATTTGGTGATGGATTGGCTAGAAAATATCACTTTGGTGGGTCCTTTATCAAACCTCATAGGGTTTACATAGATTTCATAGGATTAATAAAACTCATGTTTAGGGTAGTGTAAGGTTCACTCCCACTTTTAGTATTGATAAGGGGGAGTGTTTCAAATTATAGTGTTTATTATTCTAAACCTTGAGGTACATCAATCTATTGATTTCTATTGATTCATACATTAATTTATTAGATTATGAAAATAAATTAGGGGTTATAGGTATTCGTAATGAAACATGGTAATGAATAGGTCTAATATATCTCATCATTATTAAATCATATTAAAAAGGGACTCATTTTCCTTTTTATTAGAAAACAGGAGACCCTCATGGAAGTAGGAAACTCGCACCAGTCCAACACATATGATTATCACAAACCCTTAGGAATGTGTTGTTTCTCCTACTATTTCATGTAGCTATGGTATACATGATAACATTAGTGTGTAGTTTAGTTTCACACATGATTTCATTTAAACGTATTTAGATCTAATTATCTCCATCAATAACCAAGGTATCATAAATTAAATATTTTCATCCCCAAGTAAAAAAGGGAGTTTTGAAATTTACCATGTTCAATAAAGTGATCAATCCACAATGATAATCATCTAATGATTCCATATTTAATGAAATTATAGAATTCAGAGCGAAGAAAATCCACTATAATATACATTATAATGATATTTTATTGTTTAAATTATATTATATGCTAAATTTTATTCCAAAAAATTATGTATTTTGTATATGGTATGATCACATAAAAAATTATAGATTATTGATAATTATAAATAGTTATTACATAATTATGTTGAATTAAAAATATTTATTCTATGATTTTTTATGAATTTTATTCGACAGATTATGAATTATTATAGTTTTTTATGAAAATATTGTCTTAAACTTGTTCATATCTTATTCTAATTTTCAATAATCTATTTATATAGCTTATTTTCAAACATACAATGAATTTAATCTCACTAGTTCTTATGCTTCCACTACCCATATAATGAAAAATTGATTATACATGGGTATGCACATTTGGTTACAATGTAAGAAGATCATTATAGAAGATATTGAAAAAAATTCCTGAGATAAGATGATATATGAATTATTTATCTAAATGAAATATTCTTTGATGGAAATGGGTATTTTTTTTCATTATATATTCAGAATATTCAGAGAATATAATGTAATATATATGTATGTAATTAATGGGTTACCACAGCATTAATTGTGATTAATGATGAAAAGATGACATATTATTAAATATATTAAAAATCAATAAAAATATTTAACAATTAAAACATTGAAAATAATTTATTATTACAAAATTTTTCCCTTATATTCAATTCCATAATCATTCATGATATCGATTTTTATCATCATTCACATATGATTCATAATAGTCCCAAATGAGATAGAATTATAATTATTTTATGAGTATGGATATAATTACATATAATATTTATATAAAATATAAGGAATCATAAAAATGAAATTATAATATTATATAATTGTAAAATTGACTCATATAGACATCCATGAATGGAGGTTGGGACAAAAAATTTATTATTAATAGTGGTGGGAGTCCTAATGTAAGAACATATAATCATTTAATTTCCCATGAAATGGGATAAAGTGAAATTATATAATAACTTATAATTTAAAATTTATAAATATAACAGCAAAAATTTAAATTCATTGTTGTGTTTTATTAGTGTTTGTTATAGTAACTGAGGTGAAATAAATCTGTTTAAAAAAATAATATAGTGGAATATTAATCAAGCGAACCTTATAATTTCTTATTATAAAGATTAGAATAGATATAAATTTAAATACATTGAAATATTATAAAAATCCTAACCCCCTCCCCTATACCTATGCATAACTATGACACATGTGCACTAGACCTTCCTTAACCTCCTTTTCTCCCTTCCCCGGTAGTGACCCCACCCCCACATCATCCAAAACTCCCATATTATCAATCCATATAACTTACCTCCATCAATGGAGGTAAACCCAAACACCATGACCCTACCCCAATCTAATTTACCCTCTTTGATGGATATGCAGTCACCCTCCCCATCCTCCCTTATCATGGATCAGTTCAAATCCTCGACGGTGATGTCCCCCATGAAATCCATCTCATATTATTGAATCCCATCTCCAGAAGCAATGCCAATCACCCCATAATAGTTGAATAATTCTCCCCACAATCTCCCTGAATCAATTATTCCTAAAAGGGTTATTTTATTGAAATTTATTTCTATTATTATGATTTTTTTGTATACATAGTATTATATTACACATTATTCATTAGTAAATTTGTAATTTTAGTTGATTACTTTTTTATTTTATCCTAAAAAACTCACACATATAGATTTTATTTCTAAATAGAATAGGGAATGTGTGTTAATGGTGTATTTTTTATAGCCTTTTCTATCACAATTAAATGTTATTCATTCCCTTGAAAAATTGGATAGAAATCATATTATGTATTATTCTATATAATAGAGAATAAATATTCTTATAAAACTAAATTATTTAATAACTGTTAATAGTTCAGGAATAATATAATTTACCCCCTTTGGATTAATTATGGCTCACGATTATTTCAACAAAATTAATCATATGATTCCATGGATGCGTTAATATTTTTAATAGAAACACTATGTATAGCATAAACAGATTGTGTTTTATGGGGTTCATCCGACATAACTATCAAATGTGGTGAGTTATCTTTTACCTCCTTGTTATACATAAGTGTGAAATATATTAGTTATTCATGACATATCGTGACCTCAAATAGAAAATAATATTTTTTTTAAATTTATTTTTTCAATTACAACACATTTCATTATGTATATAAATTTTTTTTATAATGTTTATTAATTTTATTTTTAGAAAAAATTATTTTTTGATTAAAATATAAATATTATCTTATGAATAATTTTTCATAACTTCCACAAATAAATATTTTTTAGATAAATAGTTATAAATTAAAATATTTATAAAAAATTAATATTAATTAATTATTATAATAAAAGAAGGAATTAAATTTTTATGATGATTTATTATATTTTAAGAAAAAACTTATAAGAAATAAAATAGTATAATTATGTTTATTTATAAAACAATTTTATATAATTTTTCAATCATGTTTAATATTTTAATCAAAACATGAATTTAGTCGACTTAATTAAAAAAAATTGTTTTCTTAATCTATTGAAATTATATCACAAAGTGTATATATTATTTTAGGTAAATATTATCAAATTATTTAATAATTATAGTTTCTTTTTTGTAATTTCTTTAACAACTATGATTAATGTTTATAACCATGATAATGATTTTAATATTATTTTCAATGAATTTATTTATTAATAATTTGAAACTTATAACTAATAAATTAGGCTGATCCATTTAAAATAATTATACTACATTGATGATTGAAAAAATAATGTTATCTTAATAGTCATTTTATTATTAATAATTTTATTATAAAAATAAAAAAAATAGTGAAAATATTATTTTTTTACGGAAATTATTTTCCAATATATAAAAATATATCTTTTAATAGAAAATTTTATTATTATTATAAATCGCATTACGCTGAATTCATCAAACTGAATTATGAACACATAAACATATAGTTACAGGGGTAACATTAAATGTTTAGTAAATTATTATTTAAATAGGTAAAAACAAGTTACAATTGTAAAATTTAAAAAAAAATATAACTACATAAGAATAATTAATTTTATCTATACTGATAAAGGCACATTATATTGAAACTCTAAATTTGAGAAGTCATATTTGACATATATTAAAACATTCATGGTTTTACATTGTGGTAAAATGTGGGTTTCATCCAGTTTTTGTTATTATTCATTTATGATTGTGAGATGTTTTAATTTATTTGATTTAGGTTTTTATATAAGGTGTTTACTAATAATATTTAAATTAATTGATTCCTCCCATTTACCTTTATAGTTTTTATGAATGTATCAATAGTAAAGATAAGTGATATTTATGTTTTGAGGTACCTATTTGATTAAAAATTTATAGAATTAAATCTAAATGTATAGGGATAATAAATTACAACACCTATATATAAAAGTTAGATTAATTTCCCACAAAACACATCATTGTATACAAAGTTATGGATGAATTTATATTATAATATTAAAAATTGATCCGTTAAATGTCGAATAAAATGTGTTTTTCATGATAGTAAATTCAAGTTATTATTGGTTGGAAACGAATTGTATGAGTATTTAATATTGTAATAGTTTCATACTCAATAAGGATGTTGGATTAGGGATGGTGAGTCAAATTTTATGGAAATTAAAAACAATTTCAATATTGTCAATGAAATATAAAGTGATCCAATATTGTAGAATTATGGATTAAATGTGTTAAATAGAAAATAATATTTTCCTTAATATAATTTAAAATAATTTTAAGTATCAACAAAATATTCAGTAGATTCTAAGTAGGATAATCTTGCTCAGAACATAAATAATGAATGAATGATTTTTACGAATTACTTGAATAATGTACAGCAAGAACATTACGAAGGTTGTGACAAGAATAAAATGTTTTTTCTACTTATGTTATATCATATCAAGTGTCTTTATGGAATTACTAACAATGAAATATATATTATTTTATAGTATTTTCATAATTCATTTTTTAATGAAAAAATCCATGCATGAACCTATGAGTAGAATAATGTAATCATCAATCTAGGGTGTGATTATAAAACGATATATGTGTGTGTAAATTATTTCATTCATTACATGGGATAAGAGACTGATAGACAATAATTCCATTATTTTATATATTATATAGGATTAAATTATTAACAATTGGAGTAGAAATCAATGCAACCCCATTAAGAAAAAAAAGAAAGAAGTTCCTGCAGTGTAATTGTGTATCATTCCTCTTAAAATATTCATGGAATGATTATTCATTTCATCATAGACTTAACATAACATAAAGTATAATTCCTATTCTTTTAAAGACTAATTTATGAGACACCAAAAATATTAAATATAATAGGATGTGATTGGTTATCTATATCTGTATTTTTCATCAAATCCTAGAAATGTAAGTTTTGGATTAGCTTCAGGTGGTTTTAAGAATTTTAGAACTTTATGTAATAATTATAGCATTTGGGAATAAAAAATTATATCCACTATAATATATTTCTAAATATGTGCATGAATAATACATCATTCATTATATTGATGACTATTCCTATAATGAAAATTCATGTAAATGACACTTTTTTATAAATTCAACCAATAATAAAAAAAATGAATGAATTATGTGATGATGGAATGGGAATAAGTTCTACAAAAATGTGAAAAAATTTAAAATTCATGATTCATTAACGTTTTGAATTGGAGATTTTCATAGACAATATTTCTATCTATCTAGAACTCTCATAATGGGTTTTTATGTCTACTTGGTAATTTTGATTTTGAATGTTAATGATTACATAACTGATAAAAGTGGTGTTTATTGTGTCTTCATTGATTTTTTATTCTTTCCATAAATTATTGTTTAACATGAAATAATTAAATATAGATATTAAAATTATAATGTCACTAATGTTTTCATACAGCTCTGAAATATTGGGACAACTAATGAATTTCATTGATGATTTTGGAAATTGTCATCATTTTATAGAAGAGAAAAAGGGTGTGAGGTATAGTATCAAATAATATGGAACATAATAAATTAAAAAAGAATTCATTTTTCTATCATCCTTATATTTAGTTTAATTTGAAATTTCATAATACTGCGATAATGAATACTGAGAAAAAAATATTTCAAAATCATATTTTTACAATGCATAACGAGTATGGTAAAAGGAAGGATCTCCTTAATACATGTAATGATTTCAAGTAAATGACCAAAAACCACAGTTTTTGGGTAATTTAGAATGTAATGTATCCATTGGTAATTTTCACAGTTAAAAATCATGAGAAATATGTAATCCTTCGAGGCATAGATTGTGTAGAAGTTCTAAATGTTTAATCAAGTAATTTATAAAGGTGTGTAGACTTAAAAATTGAATGATACATGGAATAAAAATTAATAACACATATTTTTATGTAGTTATTTTATTTTTTTTCATTTCCTAATACATTACCTAAAAAAGTAATTTCGGTTGTAGTAGAGTATTTTAACATCATTAGATAAATTTTTGGAAAATGTTAATCCAACTGAAATTTCTGAACATCATGAAGGAATTTTTTTTAACCCTATGTCATCTCAATATGTTATTACCACATTCATTATTAATAGTTATTATTCATTTGACTATTGATTGGGTTGATGTAGATAAAATAGGTAGACTGATACACTTTTTTGGGATTTACAATATAGAGGTACATTGATATTATTTCTTTTTACATTTAAGAAATCAATTTTATTAATTAATTTCATAACTTTTTTAAAATTTCTCATAATTATATACTAATTAAATTGGTCATTAAAAATAAAATGTGAGGAATAATTATTAACTAGATTGATATATTGATGAAGGATACATTAGTGAGTATTTCTTGACCATATTCTCAAGGAATCTTGATGGAATTGTGACTACATTCAATAATAATGGAAATGCTGGTGACATATCCACTAATTAATGTTTTGAAAAATTTTCTTCACTATTTCTAATAATTGGTAAAGCAATTAGAGAGGAGTAAATTTTACGCCAAATAAATTGGAGTATCTAAGAGAACCTATATGTGTTAAACTCAATAGTGTTATCACATATCCTTTTTTTAAATAATTCCTACTACAAACAATGGTGTTTCTAAAGGATTGAGTTCTAAATTATCTTTAAATAACCACATATGTTAACAAGTATATTTTATAATGGTTTGACTATCGTGTAATTATATACACATATTGATATAATTATCTTGTCAATATTATCTCTATGATTACTGTAACTCATTATCTCGTTTTTTCTATATAATTAATGATGAAAATAAGACATAAATATTGATTGATTTGATGTTTTCAGTTCCAGGTTCTCTTTCGAATGATGGGATATTTGATGCCTAAAATATTCGTTGTTGTAGGTTTCAAAAGATTGATCTTGAACATGACATGATAACTCAAAATAGTGGTATATTTACACTTGATTATGTCATATACTATGGGAATATGGATAACATAATTGAATTATACTATCATGGTTATTTTTTAGTCTTCTTATTTATATTGAAGTGAAACATCATTAATAGGGGTATAATGAAAGATTCATTACAATTTAATTCTTTCATAATCTAACACTTGATGGATACTAGAGATCATGTAAATAATGAACCATTTGTCTTATATTCACAAGATAATATTGTTTATTTGTATATGATGAAATACATGTAGGTTGGAGTGTTTCCATTAACTTGAAGAAGATAGATCTATATGATATGGCTGATCAATATCAATTGGATATTTTGGATAGTGAATCTCATCAACCACAAAACATTAAGTAGTTTTTCCTACCAATATTGAATCAATTGAACTTAAAAGAGAGGGTGAAAAGTAAGGATAGATTGCATTGGAGGTTGATAACAATTTTAGATAATGTCGATGAAGAAAATTAAATACATAAATTGGTAGTGATAAAATATTATAATTTCTCATAGATAAGTGTTTCATATATATATATATATATATTATTCTAAACTATAAAATTTTGGAAAAATATTGTATGTTTGATTTTTTAAAAACATTATTATAATATAACCATTTTTAATAAAGGAATCATGAGAAAAAATTATTCCAAATCATAGATGATCAACATAACTGAGCACGCCACAACTATCATTATATTCTATGGACACTAGTGACTTTTTGGCACCCAAGACTACTAGAGAAAGAATTATACCTTCATTTCTTTGGTATCCAATGCATGATTCATCTTCGGTGATGGATCACTTTTTCATTTCCCCACCTAGGGTATATTGGGGAGTAACCATTACTGGTATGTATATTATTTTTTTAAAAACATTAAGTTTTATTAAATTCTTATAAACTTTTCAAAAAAATATACACAACCATAAAAGAGATGAAAATAAAAATATTAATTATTTATGGGGCATGAAGGACTTCAATATATTATTTACATTTGATGAATTTTGGTCGACTACATGTGACATTGCTGGAATCTATGGGCAGATTATTGCACATAATTCTTATGAGATGTGGAGTATTCCTAGTAATTATAAGGGATATGATGATCACATATTCTGCAAAGAAAAAACCTAGAACCCACCTCTCGCGCCTCCACGATTTACAATTTTTCATCTGTTTACATTCCCCCACATAACCCAAAGATAGAAGGGGGGTGTTTTCAACAGCCTTTTCTCCTCACTCTACATTTCTCAATCATCCTCAAGAGGATGAATTAGATCCTTCTAGTGGTGTGCTTCAACCTCTCAGCTCTAACACCCTAGGAAATGTCCCTTCTATGAACGATATCCTTCTTCTGCCTACTCCAATCTTGTCTGAGGGCCTCTCTCCACTTCTAGAGATCTCCATGGATTTGGTTCATCATGGAATGGATAAAGGACCCCCGTGTCTTGTCATCCTGGATGATGATTTTGATGCTGCTTTCAATATTCTACAATGGGCCTTTGTAGCGAGGTTTGGACTTCATCATCCCCCTCTCACACTCTTCTATAATGTGGTCTCTTTTATGGGTATCGATGCTCTATCATGGGTCTCTTAATTGAAGGGGAAATCCTTCTGTGTGGTTCTCTTGTCCGAATCATATTTCATGAAAGTTTGGTCCTCTCCATCTCGATCTTGTGGCAACTTAAGCATTATCTTGTCCAAATGGTCCTTTGGGGTGCAGTCTGGTCGAGACTCCTCTACGGCGGCCATTTGGTTAAACATCCCTGATCTCCCATTTCTCATCGACAATGTTTATTTTCCTCAATCCATATGCGATGTGATGGGATAGTTTATTTGCGAAGAAGGGTGAATCATAAATATTCTTGGTGTATCGGCAGCCCAGATTTATGTGGAAGATGATCTTTAAGTGCCCCTTCCAGACTCATTCCTTTTGAAAGAGGGTGGAGTTCCCCCGATTTATGGTATGTAAACCTTTCTTGATTATTTCAATGGTTATTATGTTAAGGGTGATGAATGGGAGAGTTGGGAGAACTTGTAATGATGTTTTGAGGAAAAGGGGAAGTCGCACAGGAGGCGAACAGTTTGTCTAAACCGTGTGGCTGAACCGTTCATAGTGGGACTTGGAGGTAGGGCCTTCTACATGGTCGGCTAACAGTTTGTCTAACAGTGTGGCCAAACCGTGCGATAAGGGTGGCCGGGGAAGTATCTCACGCACGGTTAGCGCACAGTGTGTCAAACTGTGCGAACTAACCATGATACTACTTAAACGAGATCATATAATTGTGGATCTCACACATTTTCGCCTCTAAATGCCTCGTTTAAGCTCCTATGCGGCCCTAACTTGAGATTTTGGTTCTCCTAAGGTCAAATAGGGTTCTCCCATCATTTCGGAGTATATCTGAAGGCTTCTCGTGGAGAATCGAAGACGGATTCTTGAGGTATGTGATCGTTCTTGTTTGATTTCTCAAATCTACTTAGATCTACATATCCTCTTCTCTCAGTTTCATAGATCTATGCCAGTTATGGGTAGATCTAGTTGTTTGGATGCCCAACATGATGATTTTTGGTCTTGGTTGTGTTAGGAGAAGATATCTAAGGAGTATTCTTGGTAAATCGGTCGGGTTTTCTTGTGCATTCTCCGCTTGTAAGTGTTTTTTTTTAAAACATTGAGGTAGGTGGCTTCACACTCGATTCCTCTTTCTTAGAACTTGAAGGAATAGTTGAATTTGATTTACTTTCTTGTTTTTTATTGTGAAATTGTGGTGCAAAGCATTTTATAAATTTTCTTTAGTGATGATTTATGGGTTTGATGGAATTGTGGAAACTAAAAGAATGTGTTATGCAAAGTGTTTTGGTTTCATAATTTTAAAATAGTGATTGTAAAATATGCATTTTCTAGATTTGGAAAAAGGTTTTGAATCTTGAAAGGAATGGTTTTCAATAAAAGGTTTGATTCTTTATTGAATGTTTATGAACACACTTGGTTTTGGGAATGGATTTACATGGGTTGTGGTGTGTGTTCATATGCATTGGGATGGATAAGTGTAAGAGGTACCCCCATCAAAAGGATGGATGGATAAGGGAGAGAAGTAACCCCATCAAAAGGGACGGATTAGGTCATGAAGTAGCCCCGTCAAGGTAGTTAACTAAGTGATGACTTAGGGGAAGGATAACTCACCACTCATGAGTATAGTGAGGTACAGGTAGCATGCATGGTTGGCTATGTGGATTTGTGAAACAGAATGGATGTGCCCAAATGGAAATGTGAATTTGATTGGAAACCTTGTTTTGTTGTTTTTCTTGAGAAAGTTGGCTTTTGTTGGAAAATGGTTTTAACATGGAAGTTGTGTATTTTGAACTGTTTTGGAATTGTTTTATATAAAATGTTTAATATAAATCTACTCTAATTTTTTATCCTAGAGGTATGGGTTGAGTAGTCTTCAGGGAAAACCTACCGTGTTTCTTTACTCAACCCCTGCTTTGGCACGTTGGTGCTTTTGCATATGTCATATACCGGGATGTTTCCAAAGGTAATGTGTCACATGTTTATATCACTACTTCATGATGCTAGGCCTTCGATGTGATGTTGGAGCTTGTAGATTTTGGAGCATGGAGTTGGGTTGTCATCTTGTGGTCTTTTGGTTTGACTTTCCGATGATTACTCCGATTTAGTTTTGTTTTACACTATAGTACTTTTGGGTGGTTTTTTATAAAATAAATGGTTGCCTTGTCTTAGCTTTTATCATGTATCATTAAGTTGATTTGTTTGGTTATGGTTGTTGAATCTATGGTATGTTCAAAAAGGGTAAATCATCCCCCACTTTCTTCGAAAACCATCAGCATGTATTGCTAGCCTTTGGCACCTAGGGGATGTCGCTTAAAGCCTAGTAATGACTCATTGAGCTCTCAAGACAATGAAAATTGGTGGGTCATTACAAAATGTATCAGCTTGTTTGGTCCTTGCCTAAAAAGTGTTCATCGATGTTCTTGGTCATGGAGTTGAAATTCCTTTTTGTCTATTCATTGGGTTGCAATCTTAGACAGGAGTAGGATTGTCATAACATGAAATTTATAGAATAAAATGACGTAGCTAACCCATTTATGCTGATCTTCATGTTACCAGGGAGTTGGGTACAAAATTATATTGGAGACACTTATAGGATAACAAATCTCATTGTCATGGGTTTATCCAATGAGATGATAATGACATGCATAAGAGGAATGAATTCCCATTAGGATGGCATATCCCATTGAAAAGAATGGTTTATGATTTTGGGAAAGGTGATAATTTTCTAAAAATTCAGAAATTGATTATCAAATGAAATATTTTGAAAAGTGGATATTTGGTATATTTTGAAAACATGTGGATTTTCAAAAAGTATGTGGGAAGTTTTAAAAAATGGATGAACATGTGGAAAATATTGATGGATGGAAAACAATGATGTGATAGTTGATGTTATAGATATTGAAATGATAATCCTTCAGTTTCTAGGAAGTGAGACTACCAGTGTGTGTTGTTTATAGAGAAAATGGCACCCGTTAGGCATCATAGAAACCAAACGAAAGACACTACAGAGAATGTGGTTTCACCTGAACCATGTGTGAACCAAGAGATGGTTCAGGGTATCATTCAACCATTCCATGTTGTGGGAACGGGGAATCAGACGGATGATTCAAGGAATATAGACCATTCCGTCCAGTTCCACAAGTATAATCCACCAATATTTCAGGGTGATCCTAAACCAGAAAGGGCTGAGGTGTGGCTGAGTAGGATGAATCGTATCTTCAATTTCATCATCATAGAAATAGATCATAATGTAAAGTTGGAGACAGATATGCTGGAAGATATTTCACGACAGTGGTGGGAGCTAGTGGTGCAGGCTAAGGTGGATCAAGGCATGGGCTGGGTGAAATTTGAGGATTTGTTCAATAAAAAATTATATCCTCACGCTTTCAAGATCCAGAGGACAAAAAACTTTTTCATCCAGAAGTGGGAGAATCTGTCTGTCATAGAGTATGTGGATAAATTCATGAATTTAGTGCAATTTTCACCAGATGTTGCTTCCAGTAAGTCGCTGAAGGCACACATATTTGAATCAGGGTTACGATATGAGATTCGCTCGAAGATAACTATGCTCTGTATTACGGATTATACAGAAATGGTAAACCGAGCAACAATAGTTGAACGAGGCATCTTGGGATTTATGGGCGAGGAAGTATTATGATACCGACGGGAACGGGTGGGAACTCTAATTCTTGGAACAAGCGTAAGAGGGACAACTACTTCCATGGTGGGAGTGCGAATCAGAATCAGACGGCTCGATCGGTGAATCTTCCTCCACAAACCATGATGTAATCTGGGTGTTTTCAATGTGGCTCGACTAATCACATAAAGAGAGATTGTACGGCCCAACCTATACAATGTCAAAATTGCAAGCAGATGGGGCATCTACAACACTATTGTAGAAATACTCCGATGTCGGGTGCACGTGAGACTTCCCAGGTGTCGCAAGTATCGTATGATTCGACAGAACGAGGAAAATATAGTCAGTCGTGTCATTATAATAGAGCTATCCATGGTGACTCTCGAAATACCATGACTCCTCTTCCTGAAAAATATCATCAAGGCATCAAGGAGAACAATTCACCAACGAAGCAATTGTATGGAGCTGAGTAGATCATTGTTCATGATCAGGCTAGACTATCAATAGTAAGAGGTAAAATTCTTTTGAATTCTACCTTTATTCAAGTGTTGTTTTATACTGGTGCATCACATTCCTAAATTGATTCTCGTGCTATTGACTTGCTTTGTTTAAAACTAGAAATGAAACATTCTGTGTTCAAACTGAATACTCCTCTTAGTGAAAGAGAGTGTCAAGACATAGTGTGTCGATCATGTGTTACAACTGTTAATGGAGCTGAGCTGGAATGGCACTTCTCCATGTTGGATATGGATGTCTTTGATGTAATCTTGGGTATGGATTGGTTGACAAGATTTAAGGCTCACATAAACTGTTATAGGAGAACGGTTAGTTTCACGACTGAGGACGACATCGACGATATCATTAGAAAATAAAGGATAGTAAAAAAGGGTACAAAGAGATTGTTGGCGCCAATGGTGGGAACGATCTCACATCAATTGGCAGCATTGACATTGTCATCAATGGAAGAGATTGAGGAAAATAGTTTCCCGCTGTGGTGGATTTGTAACTCCCCGAGATTTTCTGAAAAATATTCTTTTTAATTTCTTGTGTTGTATTCTACACCAAAATTAGCTTGTTACATACACAACATCGTATTTTTTTGCAGTATATGCAACACTATTCTTGGCTCGCGTTACACACAATTTCAAGTTCATTTTGTAGAAACTATTCTACACAACATTATGTATAGATTTTGTTTAATGTATAAATGAAATATGTTTTGATTATGTTATACGCAACACCAAATAGAGATTTCACTACACGTATCCCTGACTTGGCTTTCACTACATTCAATAAAGACCTTCCTCGATAGCGTGTGTAGTACGCAATACCAAGTTTCACTAAACGAGATATTATTATAATATTATTATGAACTAGCTGTTATGAATATTTATACCAACTTTTTAAAATTTTATAAATTTTATCATTCAAAATGAACTTCATTTTTTGAATCGTAATATCGAAATTAGCTTAGGGTGAAATTTTGGTACTTTTCGGATAACTTTCATATTCTGACGAATAGTGACAATTACTAAATTTTAATTAAAAACAACTTTTATAATAAAAATAATTAATAGTGATAAATTATTAATTTGAGTGGTTTTAAAGTATATTTAGAATATATTTTTACCATTTAATACAATGTTGGTCATTGGATGTAATTTCACATTTAAACCAGACATAAACAAGTGTTAATCTTTTGATAGTTATTATCTCTTAAAAACACGCTATTTGTTTTGATGATGAGAATTAATTTTAAAATTAATTAATGAAAATAATATGTTTTTAATTTGGTAAAATATATATCATTTTATAATTCATAATATCAAATATACATTAGTCCTAATTTTTGGTATTTTTCTAGAAACCTTCTTTTTTTGATGAATAGTGAAACCACTAAGTTGTAGTTAAAAAACCGAATTTTTCATAAAACATAATTTTACCACTTCTGTGAGTGTAATTTCGAAAATCCGAGATACACAGTTAATATAATGGACTAAAATGTAGTTCAATGAGATGAAATATTTTTTGTTGAATAGTAACGTTTTACTTTTATTTACCACGGTTAAAAGTAAATAGGATAATTAAGGGTAAAAATGATATTATTATTACCCTAACACATGTCCTAATTCTATTAGATAAGTTTAATTCGTCCAAAAACAACCTTAGGAATAAAATATGACCATTTAGGCCCACTTGGATTAGATTAGGACATTTAATATTAATTTATTTAAAGAAGGGTTAAAATAGTTAAAATCAATGTTTAATAAGTAAATCATTTTTAATATAGGGTTATACATAAGATAAATTCGACTATAAATATTCATTAGAAATATAAAATTATTTCCTACATAATGGTAATTTATTTATAATTTTTATACATTAAATAGTTAAATTTATTTATGACACAAAGATGATGCAGTAATTATCTTATTAATGAAATATTGACATAATTGATTTTATAAATACCAAAATAAATTTAATTGGAGAATTTTTTTTGAATTAAAATAATTTTATTGGTTAATAAGACATGTTAGTATTGATTTAGTTAACTTTTTTTCAACTACTAATTCTGTTATAATTTTCAAAAAAAAATGAATTACCAAATAGTGTCAAAATTGACATTAAATATTTTTTAATAAAAATACTATATTATTAATTGTTATTTTATTCCTAAAAATCTATGGTTCGGCCAAATGACTTAGATAAAATTATATATATTAATAATAAACAACTTGGGGTTCATTTGGCTTGATATAGTATGTTTATTAACCTTATAGTTTAAGAAAACAAGAAGACACTGTAGAAGTTAAATTATCTAATATAAAGTTAAATCTAAATGATAAGGTTAAAATAGAAACCTAAACTTGTATAAATTATATTTTATCAGATGATTTCGACCCATTCCCACCTTATCTTCGAAATAAATCACTTTGGAGCTATTTAAAACCCAATATGACTTTATAATAAAATAATATTTTTAGTTATTCCAAAGGTGCCCCTCTCCTCCCTTATAAAAGGGCACCTCCTCCCTCTCTTACTCAAACCACATTGAGCCTTCATGCTCGGCCACACCCTGACAAATTATCTTCTCCACTTCCCTAGAAACATTCTAGAGGTCCTGGTCTTCTTCAAAGACCAATTTTAGTGCCCTAAGAAGATGTCCCAAAGAGGCGCTTCAAAGAAGAGGTAATGTCCTTTACCGATTCTTTCAACTTTATTTCCTCATACACTTCTTTTTATTTAGTTGTTTAATTTTGAAGTAATAAAATCACTATCACTAATATACTGATATTTTATTATAAGTATGAAACAACCATATTTCACCATCTATCCATCCTACGGAAAATGAAATCACCGCGCGTGCGTACGTACGGAATACCGTCACCACACTGTGGTGTAATCTATTTTCCACCACCACCTTACTTGGATGGGTATAATGGTGAATGTAATGAATATATAAGATTATTGTAAAGTTATATTGATTCTGTAATATTATACATTCACTTTAATAAAATTCTACCATCATGGGAATGATATCATCGCTCGTGCCTACGTACGGACTATCATCTCCACGAACGCGATTGGAATCATTTTCCATGATTAACCATTCAAGAATGATTATAAAGTATATATAATGAATAATAATGAAATATATGACATAATAATGCTACTGGATTTATGTATATATATATATATGAATGTCATCTATTTAATTTCATTCAATTCAATAAGGAAATAAAAACAACGTTCATGCGTACGTACAGCCTACCGTCTCCATGAACGGTGTATTTCCTTTCTTTTTATAGATATATAATATATATGTATATAGTGAATATATATTATATATAAAACATGTTTTACACTCTTGAATTATGTAAATCAGGATATAAGTAATAATATCAAGAACGAAATGTCGAAACACATATGAGAAATGAAATGATTTTACCCAAAACACTACTTTAACATGAAATTTACAAAAGAACGGGTAATATAAAGTCATAAGTGAAACTTATATGATATCATAACAATGAATATGATTATTTAATAAGTCAATGAAATTATTTAAATCATTATATGGGAGGTTTGAATCCATACGAAGCATATCGGACCTAAAGTAAGGGATAACTATTCAAATCTCATTCTTATCCGAGATTGTTTATTCGTAAGTATTTACTGGGGTTATTGTTATCATCCATGTCCATGTTTCCTAAAAATTTGATCATGTATGTTTAAAGTCATTTTTACCCATTTTGACTTTTAACATATGGTATGGAATGAATCTTTCTTATATTTACCCTCCAAGGTACTTTTTGACTATTGAAAAAAGATCGAGAAGAATGTTTTTTTTAACGTATACGACATGAAAGGATTTTTGCGGTATTATAAAGCCTTATTTTCATGAAGCGACCTCCAAAATATTTCATGAATATTTTCAACAAAATCATTTTCATTTAAAATTTTATGAAATTTTGTGAAAAGAAAATGATTTTGAAGAAAAAAGTATATTTTCCTCACAAATTCTTTTAAAGTGTTTTATCAAAACCATTTTTCATATAAGATGACATTAATTCATATGTGTATGTTTCAAGTATAATTTCTCTATGATTTACATTGTTTCACTTTTCTTATTATGAAATGATATCCATTTCTTTTATACGGATTATGTGACTATGGGATGATGTTTATGAAACCCATTTAATTTATTGGGTTTTTATGAATTATGTATGTTTATTTTGTGGCACAAGTAAGAATGATTTCATTATGAGATGGGTGGGAACTATATCTTCTTTCTATTCATTGGGAAAAGATTTATATCTAATGAGATAGAGATGGCTGGAACGGTAAGTTATTCTGGTTCAGTATTACAGGACAGGAACGAGGAGTGAATTCGATTCAGAAAGGGACTTTGTCCACTAAGATGGTCTTGGAAGCAATGCCTTGGTTACTATGGAAATCATTACATGTGCTTAATGGATTCCATAATTACATGTTTTATTCCCATGATATTTTATCATGATTTATGTTCCATTATGATCTATGCCTTATGTACTTCCATGTTTTAAGTCTTTGCTCAAGATTTTGATGTTTAAACATTATGTTCACGTTTTTAAGATCAAATATATATGGTATGTTTTATTTTATCCAATCTTACCCTTAATGAGAATTTGAGATCACCCTTTTTATGTTTTATTTTCCCCCATCATTAAAAGAAATTTTTTAGGTAAGGAAACAAAAAGTGGAAAATCTTTATGGGAGATGTTGAAGATCTTTCACCATGATTTGAAGATTACGTTCAATGATTCCAAAGAAACTAAACTATTACAGTCCTTGTGTGTCTATTATTATTATGTATTAAGTATTCTTCAAAAGGAATGTAATATCTATGTACATCAAGATTTGGGTCTCTACAGTTGGTATCAGAGGAAAGGTTTAGTCATCCTTTGGAAACTAGGATGCGAGGACTTTAGTAAGATCACTAGAGATATTTCTAAGGAATGTCTAGGGATGTCCCTAAGGATAAGTATAAGTATAGGTTATAGTCCTAGAATTACGGTAACGATCGTAGAATGAAACCTTTGATGTTAGATATTGAAATTACACCCACTTTATTATGTTTTTTTCCCTAGCATGATTTTTGCCTCTCACACTATTCTTTTTGGGTTTTAGATGATGGCTGGAACCCGAAGGAACCGTGTTGATCAATGCAATGGACAATGCAATGATTGTCCTCCTGAACAAACAAATGTTATGGTAGATGGAGTTCAAAATATTATTGTTATACTTACACAAGCTATAAATCATTCTGGACATCCATATGAGCAGAGAAGGGAACAATATTCTATTGAGTCCTTCATCATGCAATGTCCACCTTCTTTCAGTGGGTCTTCTGATCCACTTGTTGCTGAACAATGGATCAGTACCACTGAAAAGATATTTTTAGTTCTTCAATTTTGTGAACATGATAATGTCATTTTAGCATTATATCTTTTGGAAGGTGATGCTGATCAATGGTGGAATCTTATCAAGAGTACGAGGAAAAGGGAAGAAATTGAGTCCATGGAATGGGACAATTTCAAGAACATGTTTTTCTGTAAGTTCTTACCACGTATTATTTGAAAAAAAATGGAAAATGATTTTCTTGAGATTATGTATAAGGATGATGAATCTGTTGGTATATACGAAGCGAATTTTACAAGACTTGCAAGGTTTGCATCAGGCTTTATCATCCATCCTGAAATTAAAGTTGATCGATATTTCAGTGGCTTAAATCCAAGTCTTTGAAGGGCATTGGATATACCAGACATCAGTAGCTATGAAGAAAATTGTGTGTTGTGCAATCAAGGTAGAAATGGAAGTTGGTGTTACATATCCATCTCATGGTTTTGACAAGAAACGAAAGATGGAGTTCAAGGAGAAATCTCAGAATAATGGTGAAAAGAAGATGAATGTTTCCTTCTGTTAAATGTGTGGAAAGAAGCATGGTGGAGATTTTCTTAAAGGGACAAGAAAATGTTTTAAGTGTGGAAAAGAAGGTCATCGATCATCTGAGTGTCGAAGTAATGGAAAACGGTTTCTAATGATGTGAATAAAAAAAATACTGCAGAGAACACACACCAACACTTCAATGCTTCAAGTGAAAGGAAATGGGGCATTATTCTAATAAATACCCCAATCCAAGGGTTAGTGATGATCGACATGAGCAACCACTTAAAGAAAAGGACAAAGGGAAGTCACATGCGATCCCTATTGGAAATTTTGAATATGACAACGATGTGGTGGAATGATTATGTGTTTATGTAATGGGATTCCAAAATAATGTTGTATATAGTATCATGGAATATTGGAATATTTATGTATCGGTCTATTTCGGTTTTCAATAATTTTATGGTTCCAGTAACCATGGAAAGTGATTGAGAAATTTTTGGAAAAAAGATGATATGCGCATAATGAAGGGATAAGGAGAAAATGAAATGTTTGACAGTATTCATGAGCTCATGACTAATATATGGAAATAGTTATATCATGGTTTAAGTATATATAATTTTGGGGTTCTGGTATGTGGAAAGAGTTAACTTTTGACAGCAGATATATTTTCAGTATGATTCAATGGGTATTCATTTTTCTATAGAATACATGATTAAGGACTTTGAATGTTTGGAATGTGACCAAAAAGACATATCTTAATATATATGGGGGATAAATAATGGCATTCACATGATTGTTATGTGACATTTCAAGTAATCATTTTCTTTATACTATGAGCTTGGACCGAAGTATTTTAGATAAGCCTAAAAGTTAGAATGGATTATGTTGTACATATGTTAGTTAGATATTATTGATGGGATGTTATAGTAATATAGTTTTAGAAAAAGGACAACCTGTAGGACAGGAGGCAACCCATCACGTTGGACAAGGCTGTGGGAATCAAACCCACAACCAAAGTGAGACTAGACTTTATCGCCTACCACTGACCTACAGGAAGTCCCTAGTTAGTATAAATTAGTTTTATTTTATTAATTGGTATGATATATGAAGTATAAGTTCATTTTTGGAATCGTATATGATTAACCTCACCATAGATAGACTTATGTATATTTGATAACTTTTTCTAACCTTTTGTTTTAAACAGATGGAATGACCCATCATTCTATCACATGATCTGTTAACACTTCACGAATTACAAATTCAACTTCATTTCTTTAAGATATGAAGTGTAAATTTTTCCAAGCACAAATAATAGTGAGATTGTACCCAAATCAAGAAAGTATTTCTTCTAATTCAAAATTTTCAAATTTAGGGAAATGATATTGAAAACTCAAAATGTTGTCCTATTGCTCTTATATCCGATGAATAAGATGATACCGTAGATCATCACAAATTCATGGCTATGTGATTGATGGCTTTTTCATATCCATGTTCTCTACCAATATCCATAAGAACATGGTGGTTAGATTTCTCCTCTATATCTATATTTTATCATATCTTCTCCTATGTGGAAACCCAGTGATGAGTTATTTCGGTATCCGTTATGGTTATAACGTTCCTTTATTAAATGAAGTTTTAATATTCCTTTTTACGATGTGTTTTTCTATGAAAGAAACTCTCGTGTAATAAACTATTTATAACCCCGAAAAATTTCGAGGGCAAAATTCATTTTAAGGGGGTAGAATGTAACACCTCGATATTTTCTAAAAAATATTCTATTTAATGACTTGTGTTGTGCGCTACACCAAAATTATCTTGTTATATATGCAACACAGTATTTTCTTTCAGTACACGCAACACTATTCTTGGCTCGCGTTACACACAATTTCACGTTCATTTTGTAACACTATTCTACGCAACATTATGTATAGATTTTGTTTACTGTATAAATGAAATATGTTTTGATTATGTTATACGCAACACCAAACAGATCTTTCACTACACGCAACCCTGACTTGGCTTTCATTACACACAATAAAGACCTTCCTCGATAGCATGTGTAGTACGCAATACTGAGTTTCACTAAACGAGATAATATTATAATATTAATATGAACTAGCCATTATGAATAGTAATAACCAATTTTTGAAATTTTATAAATTTTATCATTCAAAATGGACTTCTATTTTTGATTTGGAATATTGAAATTAGATTAGGGTGAAATTTTGGTACTTTTCAGATAACTTTCATATTCTGATGAATCGTGAAAATTACTAAATTTTAATTAAAAACAACTTTTTTAATCAAAATAATTAATAGTGATAAATTATTAATTTCAGTGGTTTAAAATTATATTTTGAATAAATTATTACCATTTAATACAATGTTGTTCATTGGATATAATTTCACATTTAAACCAGACATAAACAAGTGTCAATCTTTTGATAGTTATTATCTCTTAAAAACACGCTATTTGGTTTGAAAACGGTAATTAATTTTTAAATTAATTAATGAAACTAATATGATTTGAATTTGGTAAAATAGACATCATTTTTGAATTCATAGTATCAAATATAGCTTAGGCCTAATTTTTTGTATTTTTCTGGAAACTGTTATTTTTTGATGAATAGTGAAACCACTAAGTGGTAGTTAAAAAACTGAATGATTCATAAAACATAATACTACCACTTCTGTGAGTAAAATTTAAAAAATCCAAGAGACACGGTTAATATCAAGGACTAAAATTTGGTTCAATGAGATGAAAATATTTCTGGGTGAATGGTAACTTTTTACTTTTATTTACCACGGTTAAAAGTAAATAAGATAATTAAGGGTAAAAATGATATCATTATGACCATAAAACATGTCCTAATTCTATTGGATAAGTTTAATTCGACAAACAATAACCTTAGGAATAAAATATGACCATTTATGCCCACTTGGATTAGATTAGGACATTTAATATTAATTTATTTAAAGAAGGGTTGAAATAGTTAAAATCAATGTTTAATAAGTAAATAATTTTTAATATAGGGTTATATATAAGATAAATTCGACTATAAATATTCATTAGAAAGATAAAAATATTTCCTACATAATGGTAGTTTATTTATAATTTTAGACATTAAATAATTTAATTTATATATGACACAAAGATGATGCAGTAATTATCTTATTAATGAAATATTGAAATAATTGATGTTATAAATACCCTAATAAATGTAATTTTAGACTTTTTATAAATTTCATAATTTTATAGGTTAATATTACATGTTATTAATGATTTATTTAACTTTTTTCGAACTAATAATTCTGTTATGATTTTCAAAAACATCAATTACCAAATAGTGTCAAAATTGACATAAAATATTTTTTAAAACAAATATTATATTATTAAGTGTTATTTTATTCTTAAAAATCTTAGGATCGGAAACATGACTTATATAAGGTCATATATATTAATAATAAACAACTTGGGGTTCTATTGACTTGTTATAGTATGTTTATTGACCTTATAGTGTAAGAAAACAGGAAGACACGGTAAAAGTTAAATTATCCAACATAAAGTTAAATCTAAATGATATGGTTAAAATAGAAACCTAAACTTGTCTAAATTCTATTTTATTAGTGTATTTCAACCCATACCCACCTTATCTTCGAAATAACTCACTTTGGAGTTATTAAAAACTGAATATGACTTTATAATAAAATAATATTTTTAGTTATTCCAAAGGTGCCCCACTCCTCCCTTATAAAAGGGAACCTCATCCCTCTAATCCTCACACCACATTGAGCCTTCATTCTCGGCCAACCCATGACAAATTCACTTCTCCACTTCCCTAGAAACATCTTAGATGTCCTGGTCTTCTTTAATAACCAATTCTAGTGCCCTAAGAGGAGGTCTCAAAGAGGCGCTTCAAAGAAGAGGTATTGTCCGTTACCGATTCTTTCAACATTATTTCTTCTTCCACTTCTTCTTCTTTAGTTGTGTCATTTTGAAGTAATAACATCAGTATCTCTCATATAATGATATGTTATTATAAGTATTAAACAACCATATTTCACCATCTATCCATCCTACGGAAAACGAAATCACTCCGCGTGCGTACGTAAGAAATACCGTCTCCACACTACGGAGTAATCTATTTTCCACCACCACCATACTTGGATGGGTATAATGGAAAAAGTAATGAATATATATGATCATTTTAAAGTGATATTTATTCTGTAATATTATACATACACTTTAATACAATTCGACGATCATGGAAATGATATCATTGCTCGTGCGTACGTACGGACTACCGTCTCCATGAACGCGATGAGATTCATTTTCCATGATTAACAATTAAAGAATGATTATAAAGTACATATAATTAATAATAATGAAATATATTATATAATAATTCTAATGGATTTATGAATATATATATTTATGTCATCTATTTAATTTCATTCAATTCAATAAGGAAACAAAAACAGCGTTCATGCGTACGTACGACATACCGTGTCCATGAACGGTGTATTTCCTTTCTTTTTATAGATCTATAATATATATGTATATGATGAATATATATTATATATAAATCATTTTTTACACTCTGGAATTATGTAAATCGGGATATAAGTAATAATATCAAGGACGAAAAGTCGAAACACATATGATAAATGAAATGATTTTACCCAAAACGCTACTTTAACATGGAATTTACAAAAAAAGGGCAATATAAAGTCATAAGTGAAACATATATGATATCATAACAATGAATTTGATTATGTAATAAGTCAATGACATTATTTAAATCATTATACAGGAGGTTCGGATCCATACAAAGCATATCGGACCTAAGGTAAGGGATAACTATTCTAATCTCGTTCTTATCTGAGATTGTTTATTCGTAAGTATTAACTGGGGCTGTTGTTATCATCCATGTCCATGTTTCATAAAAATGGTTTCATGTATTTTTAAAGTCATTTTTACCCATTTTTAATTTTACCCAATGGTATGGAAGGAATCATTCTTTTATTTAACCTACAAGGTACTTTTTGACTTTTCCGACAAAAGTACGAGATGAATGTTTTTTAACATATATGGAATGAACGGATTTTTAAGGTTTTATGAAGCCTTATTTTCATGAAGCTTCCTCCAAAATATTTCATGAATATTTTCAACAAAATCCATTTCTTTTAAAATTGCACTAAATTTTGTGAAAAGGAAATGATTTTGAAGAAAAAATGAGATTTTCCTCAAGAATTCATTTAAAGTGTTTTATCAAAACCATTTTTCATCTATGATGAAATTATTTCATATGTGTATGTTTCAAGTATAATGTCTCTATGATTTACATGGTTTCACATTTCTTATTATGAAGTGATATCCATTTCTTTTATTTGGATTATGCGATGATGGGATGATATTTATGAAACTGGTTTTATTTATTGGGTTTTTATGAATGATGTATGTTTATTTTGTGGAAAAAGTAAGAATGATTTCATTATGATATGGGTGGGACCTATATCTCCCTCCAATGCATTGGGTAATGATTTATTTCTCATGAGATAGACATGACAGGAACGGTAATTTAATCCGGTTCAGTATTACAGGACTGGAACGGGGATGAACTCGATTCAGAAAGGGACATTGTCCACTAAGATGGTCTTGGAAGATGTTCTTGGAATCAATGACGTGGGTACTATAGAAATCATTACATGTGCTTAATGGATGCCACAAATACATGTTTTATTCACATGCTATTTTATCATGATTTATGTTACATTATTATCTATGCCTTATGTACTTCCATGTTTTAAGTTGTTGCTCATGATTTTGATGTTTAAACATTATGTTAATGTTTTTTAGTTCAAATTTATATGGTATATTTTATTTTATACATGCATACCCTTACTGATCATTTGAGCTCACCCTTTTTATGTTTTATTTTCCCCCAGGATTAAAAGAAATGTTTTAGGTAAGGAAACAAAAAGTGGATAATCTTTATAAAAGATATTGAAGACCTTTCACCAAGATTAGAAGATTACGTTCCAAGTTTCCAAAGACACTAAACTATTATGGTCCTTTTGTGTCTATTTTTGTTATGTATTAAGTATTCCACAAAAGTATGTAATATCAATGTATGTCAAGATCTGGGTCTCTACATGATCAATTTCCAGATGTCTTTCCCATGAACTTATCATGGTTACCACTTGTAATAGAAGTGGAGTTTATGATTGATCTCTTTCAAGGGACCAGTCCTATCTAACTTCTGTCTTATAGGATAGAACCAATAGAGTTACGGGAATTGAAAGTGCAGTTAGACGAGATGGAAATCAAGGGTTTCATTCTGCCAAGCGTGTCTCTGTGGGAAACACCAGTTTTGATTGTAAAGAAGGCAGATGTAACTTTGAGGATATGTGTGGATTATCATAAACATTAACAAGATACGATAAAGAATAGATATCCACTTCCATGCATTGATGACAGGTTTGATCAATTGAGGAGATCTCAGTGGTTTCACTAAAATTGACATGTGGTCAGGATATCACCAGTTGTGAGTTCAGATGGTGGATATTCCAAAGAAATCTGTCAGAAGTAGATATGGCCACTACGAATATGTAGTCATTCCTTTTGTTCTTAAGAATGCACCAACAGTCTTTATGGCATTGATGAATCGAATATTTCACTGATATCTAGATTCTTTTTTGTGGTGTTTGTGGACGAAATATTGGTGTATTCAAGAACAAGGGTTGTGCATGAGAAACACTTGATGATGGTGTTGGAAATCTTAAGAGACCATCTGTTGTATGAAAAATTATCAAAGTGTGACTCTTGGATATAAGAGGTACGCTTTCTAGGCCATGTGGTTTTTGAGAAAGGTGTTTATGTGGATCTAGAATAGATAGAAGCTATTCTTTCTGGGCAACCGGCGAAGAATGTCTTTGAAATACAAAGTTTTCTTAGTCTACCTATTTATTACTGACGCTTGTTCTGTGACTTATCCTGACTAGTTTCGCCTATGATAGCATTGACAAAGAAGAAAAGTTCATTTCAATGGACTGAAGAATGTGATATATCTTTTCAATAGTTGAAAGTTCGCCTTACATTGGCAACCATCTTGATTTTTCCAGAATCAGGACAGAGGTATGTGGTGTACTGTGATGCTTCAAGAATAGGTTTGGGTTGTGTTCTCCTGCAAGGAGACCATGTGGTTTCTTATGGATCAAGGCAGTCAAGGGTGCATGAGAAAAATTACCCAACACATGATTTGGAGTTGGTTGCATTCATCCATGATTTGAAAAACTAGAGACACTATCTCTTTGGTGAGAAATTTACTGTGTTTGTGGATCACAAAAGTTTTATATATATTTTCTCACAGTGAGATTTGAATCTGAGGTAATGGAGATGGATGTAGTACCTTCAAATGTTCAACTTTGACATGATGTATACAACGTGTAAGGGAAACTCGTTGGCTGATGCATTAAGAAGAATTTTGTATTCTCATGTGGTGAAAGAAGCTTCAGATGAGTGGTAGTTGATGTCGGTCAGAGCCGACATGTGTATGGAATGTGAAAAACAAGATAATGTTGTGGTTTTCTATCCATTAGCACTTGTTCCTGATTTGGTGGAGATAGTGAAGGAGGCACAAGAATCCGATTTAGAATTTGTTGCAATGAGTTCAAAACTCATTTGTGGGGAGACCATTGAGGGATGGAGGCCATATGGGAGTTCAGTTTTGCTATTTTGAAATCATATGGTTGTACCTTTAGCTACGCAGGAACAACTCCTTCATGCTTACCACCATTCAAGATGGGTTGTATATACAGGTACACAGAAGATGTATAATACATTAAAGGCGTAGTTTTGGTGGAGTGGCATGAAACGGAAGGTAGATTAATTTGTTTCAAGGTGTTTACCTTGTCGGAATGTTAAAGCAGAACATCAACATCCAGCTGGAATGTTACAATACTTACCTATCCCAGTGTGGAAATGGGATTAGATAGAAATGGATTTTTTTACAGGTCTTCCAATAACGGTATGGAAACATGATTCCATTTGGGTGATAGTGGATCGTCTAACCATGTTGACCCATTTCATCCTTATTCTTGAAAATCATATGGTGGAATATCATTCAAAAATATATATCTGATAAGTGGTAATGAGGCTATGGGTACCAATGTCTATCATCTCAGATAGAGATCCTAGGTTCACATCTCATTTCTTATAATCATTACAACAAGCCCTCAGAAATCAGCTGACTATGAGCACGACGTATCATCCTCAGACAGATATGAAAATCTGAGCAGATGATAAAAATGTTGGAAGACATATTGTGGGCTTGTGTAATGGATTTTGGTGGATCATGGGAGGATCATATACCCTTAATGTAGTTCTCATATAATAACAGTTATCAGGCCTCAATATGAATGGCTCCGTTTGGAGCACTGTATGGATGTCCTTGTCGTTCTCCACTATGCTGGGTGGAAATAAGTGAGACTTCACTAGTTGGGCTAAGCCTTGTCCATGAAAGAAAGGAGAAGATCCAATTGATAAAAAATAGGAAGTATATGGCAAAGAGTCGTCAGAAATTTTATCTGGATCATTGCTGATGACTTTTGTCATTTAGGGTGAGTGATCATTTCTTTTAGATAATCTCTCCAAGGTTTGGACATCGTCGTTTTGGGAAGCAGGGAAAATTATCTCCTCGATATATAGGACCTTTTGAGATACTAGAATGGTTTGGAATTTTGGAATATCGGTTCAAATTACCGCCATGGTTCAGTGCAGTGCATAATAAGTTCCATGTATCTCAGTTGATGGAGTATATGCCCGATCCTGACCATGTGATCAGATGGGATCAATTTGACCTAGAGCCGGATGCTTCTTTGATACATATCCCAATACAGATTGTTGATAGGAAGGAGAAAATCTTGCATGGAAAAAGAATGAGTCTAGTGCATGTTTTTTTTGGCAACATGGTCAGATTCAGGAAGATACTTGGGAATGCGAGAATGAAATGAAAGAGCAGTGGCCAGAACTCTTTTAGGAAAGTGATGATTTTCTACTTTTCAGGGACAGAAAGTCTAATGGTGGGGGGAATTTAGTACCCCTGAATTCTGGTATGTAAACCTTTATTGATTCATTAAATTGTTATTAAATTAAGGGTTACAAATGGGAGAGTTGGGAGAACTTGGAATGACGTTTTGAGGTAAAGGGGAAGTCGCACGGGAGGCGCACGTTTTGTCTAAATCGGGTGGCCAAATCGGGTGCAGTGGGTCTTGGAGGCAGTGGCTTCCACATAGTCGGCACATGTTTTGTCTAACTGTGTGTCCAAAATGTGTGATAAGGGTGTCAGAGGCAGTAGCTAACACAATGTTAGTGTATAGTTTTTCAAATCGGGCGAACTAACAGTGCAACCACTTAAACGAGATCCTATAATTGTGAATCTCACATGTTTGTGCCTCTAAATGCCTCGTTTAAGCTTTTAAGCTGCCCTAACTTGGGATTTTGGTTCTCATAAGGTCAAAGAGGTTTCTCCCATCGTTCCGGAGGAGATCTGAAGGCTTATCTTGGAAAATCGAAGCTGGATTCTTGAGGTATGTGATTGTTCTTGTTTGATTTCTCAGATCTAATTAGATCTACTTATCCTCTTTTCTCAGTTTCTCAGATCTACACCTGTTATGGGTATATCTATGTGTCTGGATTCCAAACATGATGAGTTTTGGTCTTGGTTGTGTTAGGAGAAGTGATCTAAGGAGGATCCTTGGTAAATCAGCTGGGTTTTCTTGTGCATTCTCCGCTTGTTAGGGTTTTCGTCAAAAACATTGAGGTATGTGGCTTCACTCTCGATTCCCCTTTCTTAGAACTTGAAGTCTTAGTTCAATTTTATTTACATTCTTTGTTTTTATTGTGAAATTTTGTTGCAAAGCATGTTATAAATCTTCGTTAGTGATTATTTATGGGTTTGATAGAATTGTGGAAATTGAACGAATGGGTTATGCATAGTGTTTTGGTTTCTGAATTTTAAAATAGTGATTCTAAAATATTGCTTTACTGGATTTTTAAAATGGTTTTGCTGCATGAAAGGAATAGTTTTCAATAAATGGTTTGATGCTTTGTTGAAATGTTTTGAACACACATAGTTTTGGGCATGGATTTTCCTAGGTTGTGGTGTGTGTTCATATCCATTGGGATGGATAAGGGTGGGAAGTAACACCCATCTAAAGTATGGATGGATAAGGGTGAGAAGTACCCCCATAAAAAGTGATTGATAAGGTTGTGAAGTACCCCGGTCAAGGTAGTTCACTATGTGATTACTTAGTGGAAGGATAACTCACCAATCGTGAGTATAGGGAGGTCCAGGTTGCATGCATGGTTGGTTGTGTGGATTTTTGAAATAGAATGGATGTGCCATAATGGAAATGTGAATTTGATTGGAAACCTTATTTGGTAGTTTTTCTTGAGAATGATGGTTTTTGTTGGAAAATGTTTTTGAAATGGAACATGTGTATTGTGAACTATTTTGGAATCGTTTTATATAAAATGTTTTATATAAATATACTACATTGATTTATCCTAGAGCCCAGGTTTGGGAAGTCATCGGGATGACCTATTGAGTTTCATTTCTCACCCACTTCTTTGGCAAATTGGTGATTTTGAAGATGTCATATACTAGGATGTTGGAAAAGGTAATGTGTCACATGGTTATAACACTACTTCGTGATTCTTGGGATGGTTTATGGTGTTGGAGCTTGGATAATGTGGATCATGGAGTTCGGTTATCGTCTTGTGGTCATTTAGTTTGCCTTTCCGTTGTTTACTCCGATTTAGTGTTGGTTTTTGTTGTGGTACTTTTGGTTGGTTTTTGATAAAATAAATGGTTGAGTTGTCTTTGCTTTTATCATGCATCATTTAGTTGATTTTTTGGTTAAGGTTCTTTGCTCTATGGTATGTTAAAAAAGGGTAAATTTTTCCCCACTTGTTTTGTAACCCTTCGGCATTTATTTCTAGCCTTTGGCACCTTGGGAATGTCACTTAAGTCCTAGTAATGACTCTATGAGCTCTCAAGCAAATGAAAATTGGCAGGTCATTTTAGAGGGAGATGCTTGTTCCCGGTGAAAAAAAATCATTCCTATATCCCCGACTAGATTTTTCTATTTTTTCCATTTTTTAGGACCCTCACCCTCTAAATACAGGATTTCCTGATATGTTATTTAATCCACATGGATTTCTAAGGATCACGACCATCCTGAGGCCCCAAAAAAAGAACATAGGTGCGTCTCAGTTTCTCTTTCTACCCCAGTACCTTTGAAGTTGGCTATTTTATCCTCCTACATTACTTTTCTTCCATTATACTCCTTCTTATACATGCATGGATCCCTTCCTCACCCCAACCTCACCATTTTAAACCCTTCCTCATCAAGACTTCCCGAAGCTCCTTTACTCTCACCCACATCATTGCTCATCCCCCTTCCTCTCTCTAACCTTCTCACCCTGAACCCTTCCTCACCAAGGACGCATGTAGCTTAGTTCCCACCTCAAGCTTCCCTGATCCAACCATGCAGAGATCTGGTGGTTTTCAAGGATCCTATCCCTTTAATACACCCTTTTTCTCCCAACCCTCCAAAAGGTGACTCAGAGAAAGGAAAATAATAGTTCCTTTCTTCATTATCCCTCTTTATCCATGTGATCCAGAGTCTTTGAGTTTTGTTATCATCCCCTTAGAAAATGGTATGAAAATTGATCCTAAGCTTCTATGGTCACCCATCATCCCTTTAACAACTTCTTCCACACTATTTTCCACTCTTCCCTACATGTTTTTATAATTAGATAGTAAGTGTTTTCTATTGTTCCATCCATCTTCCCATCCACGTGGGATGGTCACCATATCCTAATCCAAACCCCTTCGATATAGGAGCTGAAGTTATGGTATTTCCATAGTGGTAGCGGCCACCTTTTCATATTTTCACAAATAATGTTATCAATACTGGTATGGAATGCTCGACCCTAGGTACGCAGACCAAAATGGGATTCATATCTCATGACCTTCATCACAAAAACACATGGATCATGGAAATTCATGAACCCAAACAAACTTCATCAGGAATTTCTCTTTTTTCTCAAAGACTAACAGTTCACAAATTCATGAAGTCCCATCAAATTTAAATATTTAGGAAGACAAATTTTTTTATTTCACTCGTAGTAGATTCAAATCAATTTATCAAAAATAAGATAATCCTAGGTGTTCACCGCTTGCTGGATACATTTTTATATGCTAAGTGTGATTTCCATGATTGAGAGGAATTGTGTCAGGATCAATAATCCTTTCAACCAAATGGTCCGCCATAGTTAGTGGGATGATATTTCAATTCTATTCTAGAGCACTCTTAGATGAAAGGAGGGAAACATCCCAAAAAGTGTGAGTGGAAATTTTTCCACATTCATTTCTTAGAAGGTCCTCCAAGACCGAGTTTTTATAATAGAGTAATTTACTTGGTGAAATAACAATAAAGGTTGATACCTCACCTGGTGTAGGTTGGACTATTTTTTGATGAACATAAATGGGATATCCCTTTTTTAGAAGCCAATGTCTCTATACTTGTTCGTGATCTTTCTAATCATTCCCTGATCAGAGTGGATCTCTCCTCAATGTCTGTCTAGGACAATCATTTTTTCTTCCACCAGGTTTTTTTCTCCATTTTCGGATACCATCAAGTTGTGGAATCTCTTTGGTCTAATCCATCTTGAAGAAACTTGTGGACAAGGCTTCATAACAGTCTAAGACATCTCCAATGGGACCTCTAATCCTAGATTTCATGCCAAAATTCTCGCTTTCATGACATGGATCTTCTTATTAGGCAGTTTGAGAATATGGAATTAAGTCATGAAGAGGGATGAAATGAATGTATTTTTCATGCTTTGGTCCAATAAAATAGTGATTTAGTATAGAATATCCATGGAAAGGAGCATGAGGCTCGTAATTATTCAAGAGTTAAATGACATAAAGTAGGATAAAAAAATAATACATATTTTCAATCATTCATCAATAGAAAAATGATAGTTTTTCTGACATAATATTTTTCCAGATGATGGTTCATTCCCAAATGATAGGGACACGGTGGGAGGTATGGCTATTTATATTTTAGAATAACTCTTTTTTGTTCCAAATCCTTATTTCCAATCAAGTAACCCCAGGGGTCATTCTTCTTTCATTGATGTTATACATCAGGTGGTATTTTAGGGCGATATTTTTTGTTGGAGGCTATTCCCAATGAACAAAATATTCTTAAGGCTATTACTACTCTCAATTCAGTCAGTGCACTAGGAGAAGATGGGTCCCTTATTTTTTCAATGTTCCCTCTTAGGATATAGTCAAAAATATTTTAGTGGATGCGGTGCATGATTTATTCAATGTGGAAGTCTTCCTCACATGGCTTGTGCTACATCTTTTGTTCTCATCCCCAAAATCATGGATTAGACCAATTTGAAAAATTACAGGCTGATAAGATTATGTAACTTCCAATACAATGTATTAGCCACTGTGATCAATCGAGGTTTGTAACATCATTTTCAAAAATGGATATCTGAAGAACAACAGGATTTTGTGAAGGGAAGAATGATTCAAGGTGCAATATGCTTGGAATAAGAGATAATCAGTTATCATAATCAAAAAACATTGGGATCCTATATTTGCTGTAAATTGAACATGGACAAGGCATATGACCATATCGATTGATATTTCATTATCATGGTGCTCAGGTGTATGGGATTTTATAACTAGTTTACGAATATTTTATTTAGATGACTTAGCTCCCCATGAATGAATATATCATCTTTGGGGAAAACATGTGGCTTTATTAAATCAGTTATGGGCTTAAGTAAAAGAGACCCTCTTTTTCCTAGTCTTTTCATTATTGTGAAGGACTCTCTAAGAAGGCTGATTAATGAGAGACATCATGATGGAATTGTTCTTCCATTTCGGTGTCGATACCAAAGTATAGGTTTATCCAACCTCATGTTTGGAGATGACACTTTAATTTTTATCAATTGTAGTAAGGGATCTAAAAATGGGATTAAAAATCGTATCAAATAATATATTAAATGGAGAAAGCATGTGGTGAATTATGATAAAAGAAGTATCTTCAAATTATAGAGGTGATCAGATAGAAGAGCTAGATATATAGAGTCTAGCATAGGTTTCAGTAGGAGGGATTTTCCCATAGATTACCTAGGAGGGCCATTATCCTCTGGCCAGTTATCTGTGCATAATTTTTTATTGTTAGATTGGAAGGATAACAAGAATGATTAATAAATGGAAGATTCATTTTCTCCATTTTGATGGAAGAATCGCCCTTAGTCACAATGTATTTTCTTATATTTCTATGCATGGGCTTTCTTCAACTAATGATCTTTCTTATATTATTTCTCGGCTAGAGAAAACAATGGAGATCATTTTATTGGATGTTCGTGCAGAGGGGAAACATCATTGGGTATTGTTGGAGAGTATGAATCAACCCTTGAGGTGAAGAAGTATCAGGGATTGTGGTATTTCAAGGGTCGTGCAATACATCCATGTGAAGATGTCATGGGAAGTGGTGGAAGGTAGGTCATTCTGGGGGCATTTCACATCCAAAAAATACAGAAACATTTATAAGACCTCGAAAGGAGGATCATCCAATATTTGGTGCGTGGTTCAAAATTTCATTTCTTTGCTAGAGAGGAATATGCATTGGATAGTCGGTCATGGGTAGGTCAACTTATGGAATCAAAACTAAGTCAGTGATAAATAGGGATTTAATCTATTCCACACCCCTGATATCTCATTCCACCAAGCTAGCATGCATCCAACCTTCATCCAAGAAATCCTAGACTCCCAACAATGGATCATTTTTAATCGGATCGAACTAGATAACATTCCTGATAATTTTGTTTTCATGGGTTTAATGTCATGTAGCTTTTTAGTAATGGATTTCTGCAAGACAATCTTGGATGTGGCCCATCACGACACATACAATGATAACTTGTGGTGCATAGAATTTTCATTCCAAGATAAACTTTTTGGTGTGGTGTATTAAGAAAAATGTGTTGCCCAATGATATAAACATACAATGTCTTGTTATCTAGATGGAATCACAATGAATCTACAATGAAGAACACAAAGATGAATCTTTATTCCATCTCTTCTTTAAGGTCCAATGGTATTGGAATGTGTGTCTCGATTATGGTAGCTTCATAGGGTTTCCAATTCACGATGTCTCCGGGGAAGCTTTATGGATCAATGGTTTATGGAGCTTGGACCATTTTATTTGATGTTAAGGATAGAGACATCATTCATGTGGTAGGGAGTTGGTGAATTTTCCAAGCCATAAACAAAAGCATGATACTAGGAGCTCCCTAGATCCAAGGTGGACAATGGTATCCATGTGAGAAAATTGTTCATCGATGTTATTCCACTCATTGAAAAATTGGGAATCTTCTAAATTCCTCAATGCTATTATGGGGACCATATTTATACCACCTCCTCATCCCACCTCCCCTCCCAATCATTGGGTTAATTGGAATACTCACTGTAATGGGTTGAAACATAATACCAACAGTTTGTGCAGATCAGGTATCATGGGGGTGTTGGTTTTGTTTGTGATACGAGTTGTTTAGTTATTATAGATTTTTCATCTCCTCTTGGGTATTGGAATTCTTTTCAGGCTGAAGCACATGCAATTTAAACTAGGATGGAACTATGCAATTAAAAGAACAAATCTATGTCAGCACTAGAAACTGATTCTTATGTTGTTTAAAGGTAGCTTCTAGTTATTAGTTTCTCTCCATAGTCTATATCTTATCAAATTCAACAAATTACAAAGCATATTAATAATGTCTTGGAGATTAACCACACATGGTGATAGGGAAATATGGTTGATTACTTTATTGCCTCTCATGCTATGTTTGATGATTACTTCTCATAATCCCATAGTATGGGGTCAATTCCACAAGATGGGTTGAGCATTGTTATTGGGGACTCAATTGGGTTACATTATTTTAGACCCCCTTAATGCTAGATTTTTGGTTTTATCTTCCTTGTGTTTGATGGAGTTTCTCTTAATAAAAATTCCAAAATTGATTGTGGAAAGTAATTATAACAATTAGTTGAATATTTATACAAATTTGAATAGTTAGTCTATTGATATTAAATTAAAATTAAAATTAATATAAATTCCTTGATATGAAATTTAAAATAAATGACCGAAAATTTTAATATACTTATTAAGTGTGTTATTTTGTAGAGGTTTTTTATTTTTTATCTCCCCGATTCAAGGTCAATCCCATTGAATTTGAAATATTAGGGCTTCAAATAGATTTGATTTAAATGGATGTTATGTCATCTGATTAATGAAACTTCATTTTTCTAAACAATGATGTATGAAAATGTTGATGAAGATATTTCTCGTGTGAAATTGGATCTCTTTTTTGATATCAATAATGTTTCATCTAATGTTATATTTGAATATTGTATAGTATCTTAATAACATATACACAATTAAATTATATTTTTTTTATTAATGTTGTTATTATTTGTATAAATTATCTATAAAATTATATGATTCAGGATCTAGATGTCATTCCCCACCACAATGCGTATCATATTTTTTAGAAAAAAAGAACAATTTTTGTTTTTATTTAATTCAGTATTATTTATATCAGTTACCTATAAATAACTATATTTTATAACATTTTTATATTTTTTTTATAAAGGACAATGAATTAAGTCATTTTTTTGGGAGAATAGAGATGCGGTTTAAAGATAATAGGAATGTTGATCGATTTTTTTTAAATGAAAATATCAATGAAATTTGAGAAAGTACATTTCAATAAAATTTATTATTATTTATTAGATAATAATATGATTTGAAGATATTTTAAGAAATCATTGTTAAATTTTTAGTATTAACGGACTAAAAATTTTAAGGTATAAAGGTAAACCCTTCAAAATCATTATATTTGACCCAAAATGAAGGTGTTGGAAATGTTTTTTGGAAGGAGAATACAGTTCATGTATACAATATGGGTTCTGGGAAAACTCAATATTCTTTCATTGGATGGGTGGAATTATCTGTTACAACTACAACGGTTTGCGGTTAAAGTTTTGTCGTCGATCAAGAATCACAAATTCAATCTGCTATAATAAAATAAAAAGGAAAATAACAAGACTCTTATAGGTATAAATTAGATCAATGGTGGTTAAAAATAGTACATGGTTTAGTTTATATATTTCAATGGATGACTGGAATAATCCCCAAAAAAATTTATATCCTAAAATCTCACCCCATTCGTGTAAATTATAAATTCCATTGATCATTTTCACATTTTCATAGAATACATTAAAAAACAATAAATTAAACTGAATTGTCACCTTTATATAGATAAAACACATTTTGACTCATACCGAACACATATTATTCCAGATTGATGTCTTCTTGATTCCTAAAAGTTAAAAATGATTTATAGATATTTATCAATATGTCTAAAAATAATATTATCTTTTTTATTTTCTTTGACTCTACATAAACATATTAAAGGTACAAAAGTCATTAAAAACATTTAGGGAATCAAAACCAAGAAAATTATGGCGTATTTCATTGAGGATTGGTTAAATTTAATGTAGACCTAATTGAAAAATCTATGAACTAACATCACATCATTCCAAATTATGTTTTGATCAATAACAAGGTAAACATGTTATTAGTGTCTTAAAAAAATAAAACATACATGGAATGGTAAACCCCTTAAAAATGAACCCTTATGCATGTGGATTCATTATAATATCACAGTTGGGTTATTTTTTTACATGAAGGTGTAGATAACATGTTAATCTGACAAGAAATTTGTCCAATTGTTCAGTAAACATTTTTTTAAAGGTATAAAAGCCTTTTATAACATGTTTATGGAGGCCAAAACCATGAAAATGATTTTTATTTCACTAAAATTTTGGGATAATGAATCTAGATTAAAAAATTATATATAATAACAAATGGAATTTCATTCAAATTAATGGTTTTACCAAGATTTCCATAAATTTATTTTTAATGTTTTAAAACATTGAAACATGCAAGGAATTTTAAAGAAGCATCATCATATTGATTTTGAATAATGTTAAACACAAAAATAATTAATTTTGATGTGTAAAAATAGACAAATTTTCAAAAAAATGTGTGGTGTGGTCGAAAATACTTAGCAAATACTTGTATAAGGTACACAAGCCTCTAAAAACAATTATCTAGGTGTCAAAACTTAGAAAAAGTTTAATGGATTTCCATGAAATTAGAGGACAAAAATATATATTAAATTATTAAATTTAGGAACAAATAAAATTTAATTCTTAATTAAAGTTCCCTCTAAATTACCATAAAAACATTTTTAGTTTTTTAGAATAGTAAATTGTGCATGGAATTGTAAAAACAATAGAAAGGACCAAAGAATAATGTAGAATCACTCATAAAGCACTGATGAGTTATTTTTATGTGTACACAAAAAAAAATAGGTCAATCTAATATGAGTTATGGTTTGATTTACTAGATAAACATGTTTTAATTTCACAAAAGCCAATAAATTCCAGTGTTGGTGGGGGCGTTAAAAACTAGGAAAATACTGTTGGATTGACATTAAATCATGGGCAAACACTTCATATTGAATTTTGAACTATAGAAAGATATAGTGAATTAATTTAAGATAAAATTTTTCTACGACGTTCATGAATGTTTTTATATTGTTTTATGGCACTAAAATGTGTGTGGGGTGTTCAAAAACATTGAAAATGAAATTATATTATATTTTAATATTTCGATAACAAATACTGAATTGTTTTTGAAATTAAATCATAAAAAACAAATCAATCCAATGTACTATGTAGTTAGGGTTACTTAGTGAACAATTCAGAATGATACAAATTCCATAGAGACAAGTGTCTTGGGATCATAATGAGGCAGTCGATGATTGGTCACCTTGAAATCAATGAAGAATGGACGAATATTGAATTTTAAAATTTAGGAATTGATAGAAATTAATTATGATTTATGATTTTTTTCCTAATTTATATAAACTCATTTTGATTGTTTTAAAACACTAAAACAAGAGTATAATGCTAAAAAACATATAAAAAACCTCATATTAATGTGGATTTATGTGGAAACAAAAAATGAGTTATTTTTATCATGTACACTTATCCAAAATGTCAATATGACTTGTTTTGTGTTTCGAATTATTTGGTAAACACTTCTTAAAGCTATAAAACTCTTTTAAAAGAAGTGACAGGGGGTAAAATCTATAAAAACTAAGTTCAATAGAATAGAAATTAGTGAAAAATATAAAGATTTAATTTTTAAATGTTGTATATGATGGGACAACATTCCAAATTATAGGTTAATATGTATATCCATAAATGTGTTTTATGTGTTTGAAAACACTACAAAATGCATGGAACGATCAAGACTATAATAAATTTCCTCAAATTTATAAAAATATTGACAAAACCATCACTGTGTTTTTTTTAAATATTTCGCATTTTGTGATATCTTGGACATTAAATACAATTTATTATTTAAATTTAAATCACATTGCACATTGCTTTAAAAAAATTAGAATATTTACTTATCCCTTTACAGATTCAAGTGTTGAATCTTATCATAAATAACTATCTTTTTATTTTCAATGTGTTTCTAATAATATATTATATTTTGATGTTAAAATTTAATCTATTTTATTAAAAACTAAAAACATTTATGTGGAAATTCTTAATATGTCATATGTCGTCTCTCTATCACAATTACTTTCATAAATTTTCTTTGTTTTGTAGATGTTGGTAGTTTACAAAATGTATGAAGAAGGATTCACATTCTATTCCTTGAAAATATTCAGGATTATTTAATGATGGATCATAGTTTTTTTGGTATGTTAAAATTTCATCAATTATTCTACTAAAAATCAGATTTATTGTTCTTATTTTTTTTTCTTTTTTTAGTTGATGAGATGACAAGGTTAGTCATAGTTGCAGATATGATATGATAGAATAACGATGTAGTAGTGGTCAAGATATGGATTTATATTGGGAATGAGTTGTTGGAAATATTTTATATGTTTTTATCAATGACTGAGGTAATGGTCAGAAAAATAATAGGTAGACTATTATTGAGGATTTTATGAATATGAATTCATGTATATATTATTGTGGATGTATGACATATGTATAATGAATTTATCATATAACTATGTAGTAATTAATTTCTTGTGGGGTTTTTTATATTTATAGTTATGTAATATGTTTTGGAAATTTAATTTAGTGGTATATTTTTTAAACCAATTATAAAAACCTTAAATCATATTTATTTTTTTTTAATTATGACAAAATGATGATAAAAACCCACTGCTTGTATGTTCAGCAACAATTAGTTTCATTTTATTTATATTTCACTTGGAAAATTCTCAATAAAAGAACCAAACTTAAATACAAATTATATTTCCACTAAAAAATCCAAAAATTATAAATATAAAAAACTCCAGGAAATCAACAAACATTTCTCTAAATTAATATAAACTATGTAATATGGGGTAGTTTAAATAAACACATTTATACAGTTAGGTGGTTGTTTAAACCACCTCTACTCCACCAAAAAACCTAAAATAATTCACTATTTTTTACTGTATGATATATTTATAATATTAATTCATCAATACCATCCTTAGCATTAACAAAGAATATCAGTGATGAATGACACACCCCATCTTTTTTATAGAAACCGTAGTCCGCATGTACAAATGATATATATATTTTTTAAATGGGTATGGAATTGATTGAATAATTATTGAAAAATTATTATATTGAATCTTTAGTATACCAATGATGCAGCATGAAATATACTTCTATGTAAATTATATTATTTGATGTAAAAATAATAATATAATTTTCAGATTAATACACATGTTCTGATGATGATTTTTATATTGATAAGCTTCATTAGAATAATGTGATTATGAAAAATAATAAGGACCGGATGGTTTTGAAATGTATAAATTATTATTTTATAAGATATGTAATACTGTTTTAGGATGAGATTATAAATAAAAGGATTGTTATGAAATGGTGGATGTCTTCCCAATTTTCAAATGAGGAATATTGACTTTCTGTGAAAAAAGATTATTTCTCATGAATTGAATGACATATTTAAGTGGGGGTGGCTCAAAAAGAGTGAAATATTTGATTTTATGGGGAATTAATAATTCAAAATCCTTGATCATAATTTTTCATGGATTTTTAAAACATGATTTAATCTTTATAAAATTTTTTTACATTTTTTTATTTTAATACTTTGTTAACTAGTTTCTGTCCCTAACATTTATGTATTATTAAAAATTTATGAACACATCTGTTAAAAAATGTGGGATTTATGAGCCTCATTTTTTTCAAATATAACATAATTCTATTTATCAATATGATAAAATATATTTCAATTAAATGTAATAAATTTACTAAAAATAATTATATATATATAATATTTTTACCATCATAATTTGATTGCATCCATATTATGTGTTGAATACCAATTTAATTGGTGATAATTTATTAAAATTTTGTTTTATATTTTTTATTAAACTATCTTTTTAGAAGAGACTAATTTATATCATTAATTTTTAACTATAAAATAGAATACATTGTTTTTAAAAAATAACAGTGTAACCATTATTGTGGATATTATCATTGAGCACATTTCTCAAAAATTTAAGCAACAATATGAAATTTAAATTAGTATATATTATGAAAATATTTTTAAAAAATATGAAATAAATTCTATTATATTTATTTTTGATATGGGTGAAAACCATTTATAAATATACAATAGAAAAACTATTTTTTATAGTAAATGTTACAAAATATTTGATAACATTAAAAATAGGTTTTATGAGTTCCAAATAGTAACTATACATGATTTATTTTACTCTATGGTTATATACTATGACATAAAAATTTTCAAAAAGAATTTACCCATTCTTGAAATATAATAATTTCATAAAGTTAATGATTTATTAAAAATCATTATATTTTTAATATTCACTAAAGAATATTTTATTTCAGATAAATATACACTATTCACCATAAATTTTATTTTCCTTCGTAGAATTTAAAAATGATGTAACATTTATAAAATTAAAATAATATATCTAATTATTTTATTTTCTATATGAAAATGATAAATATATATATTTATATTACTTTTATAGAAAAATAAATTATTAAAATAATTACTATTCCTATTCCTATTTATGGTTGATTTTAAAATTGATTAAATTATATTTTTATTTAGTTATTTTATTTTTAATATTCATTTTTCATAATAATTAATATGTATTGGATAATATTACATTGTCTTGATTTGTGGATATATAAATCATACATAGTAATAATTTAGAAAAACAATTATTCAAAAATATGTATGCTTTACATAACATCGGTGATCTTAATGACATGTGAATTCCCCAAATTACATACGATGGTGAAAATATACGAAACATTGAATTCGACATACTGATATAGAGGTTGAGGTCACGTGGATTCCATATCAATGATGTCTTTTACACTGTAAAATGATTTAAAATGATATAAAAACGTCAATTTACATCACAATAGTTTATTTTTAATTGGATTTCTTATAGTGTATGATATTGGATTTTGACATAATATATGTGGTTATAGATCCAATATGATACAATAAACAGATATAGATCATCCTAATGGGATATAATCAATATATTTTAGGATCGAAATAGTGATGTAGATGCTCAATTTACAAGAGGGGGGGTGAATTCTAAACATTAAAAATTCCTTTGGAACCTTTAAAGTTAGTTACAAATAACTATGTTTTCCTTAAGCAAAGGAAAGGGCTAGGTTTAACAAAATTAAACTAAGCAAATTCACAACACCTCTAATACCGAATGAAAACTTGGAAAGAGATTCTGAAAGTAGGTTCCGGAAATATGGTTCCGGGAATTGAAACGTAACAAAAGATTACAATATGAGATTCTACCTTAAAGCCTATAGAATCTAAATGAAACAGAGTACAAGTAAGGAAGTATAAGAAAGTTATACTTTCCTTATATTACAAAATGCAGTGGAAATTAAACAAGTAGTTAAACTATAAGTAACAAGATAATAGTCTTTTAACCCAAAGAGAAGGGTATCCAAAAACCTTGGATAAAGGTCCCTTGATTTATACTTTCAAGCAAGTCTGTCTTACCCACACCAGGGTAAGCCCTCGATATGAAGATCAGAGTGTCTCTGTCTTGCTATCCCCTCTAGCCCTCAACTTCAAGGTAGTTGGCAACCTCTGTCTTCATCAGCAAGGAAGCCCTCGAACTTCAAGGTAGTCGGCACCTCTTTCTTTCTATCCCCGTAAGTCCTCGAATGTAATCACCAGCATCCGGAGTCGCACGAAGCTTTGAGAGTTAATAAGAGTCTCTCTCTCTAGAAATCACTTCAAGCATGTAATCACATGAGTCAAAGATCAGTCAGCCTTTTAGCACCGACCTCTATCAAATGAGCTCCTATTTATAGGTAAGGCCGGCTCCTTCTCCAACGGTCATATTTTCCTTAAAGATCGGAGGTACCTGTACACGTGTCACTTAGACAATGGTTTGTTTATAACAAAATAGATGGCCTCGTTTTATAACAAAACAAGTGTAACAGAATGTACGACATCATTTTAATTCTAACTCAAATGTTCGGAATGAAATCTTTAGAGTGAATGTTCGGAGTCTGAATAAATCAGAGTGTACAAAACAGAGATGATCAGATTCTATTTAATAGATGAATTCAGAATGAGAATTCGTCATTGGAATTCGTAATGATAATTCATCATCAGAATTCATAATGAGAATTCATCATCAGAATTCGTAATGAGAATTCATCATCAGAATTCATAATGAGAATTCCACATCAGAATTCGTAATGAGAATTCATCATTAGAATTCATAATGAGAATTCATCATCAGAATTCTTAATGAGAATTCTTCATTAGAATTTGTAATGAGAATTAATCATCAGAATTCTTAATGAGAATTCCTCGTCAGAATTCTTAAGAAGAATTCGTTGTCGAACTTCATATGGATTTGTATCCTGAATCTGATGTAGAACATAATTAGAGTTCGTATCCGGAGTTCGGAATGAAACATTATTACTGTTCTCTTCTGGATTTCGGAGTGAAACTTTATTACAGTTCTGGTCCAGAATTCGGATCCTAAAAACATAATACCTCATATCAAAGTTTCAAACAGTTATGAGAATATAGGAATGAATCCGAATTTTATACATAGGAAAAAAATATGGATGAAAATATGATAAAGATAAATTTCCTTATAAAATCAATTTTCCTTATAAAAGAAATTTTCCTTAAGAAATCATTTTTCCTTAAGAAATCATTTTTCCTTAAGAAAGGTGTTTGTGATTTTCAAAACAAGAAAGAATGAAAAAGTCATAAGGAAAACCTTATTGACTCAACAATCTCCCCCTTTTTGGAAAGCACAAACTTCCTTACGAATAAGAAATTCTAGGAAGAATGAAAAACATTAAGTCTTATCTACCTTTGATTTAAGGATATTGAAGAATACGACTAACTCCCCCTTAGGCTCTGAAACTCTAAGGATCGTATTCAGATTTTCGGAGTGGCATTTCATTATGAAAAAGAAAGTCTTCTTTAATGAAACCCCCCCCCCCTTAGATAAAATCTTATTAGAGTTCCTTTTCATAAGTATCTTTTCCTTCTCCCCCTTTGTGATTTTCAAAAAGAATTCGAGGGAATGGAAAAAAACAACAAAGTACCTGAAAAATTAGTTAAAACAACAAAAGAAACGACAAGCACAAATTTCATTACGTTTGAAATCTCGGAAAAAAAAAATTAGATACAAAAAAAGATAAGATTTGGTTATTTCAGATCTTTTTCCATCGAAATGAGCCCCTTAAGAATAGCCTTGATCTTCTTCAGGTCTTTATAATCTTCTTCAGCGTGCTTCTCTAAGACAACTATTCTTGCGGATTGAGCTTCAATCTTTTCTTCCTGGGCTTTCAGCTTTTCTTCCTGAGCCTTGATCTTTTCTTCCTGAGCCTTCATCTTCTGTTCAAACTCAATCTGATGATCCCTTTCAAATTTCCAGTTCTGAGAAATAGAATTCAACTTCCCATTCAGATCTCTGACTTCTTGAATCCGGAAGTTCTTTTCATCTGACAGCTTTTCTTCAAAGGAGGAAGTCAGCTCATTTATCTTCCTGTCCTCAATCTTGAAGGCATCTTTAACATTGTCTTGAAACTCATCGAATAACCTCATCTCTTCAATAGTCTTCTTCGACCAATTTGTCATCCTCTTGCAAGATTTTCTATGAGCTTCGTAGCCAACAAAGAAGGTTTTGAACTGAGCCTCAATCTCAACGCACTTGTCCATAACCTTAGATACAGAGTCAGTTTTCTGATTCAAAGAATGTTGGAGCATCTGGAATCTTGAGTCAATACTTGAGAAGGTCGGAATGGATCCCACCAACTTCTTTAACGACTGGACAACAAATTCATGCCCCACTGAGGATGACTCCGAATCTGAAACTTTGCTTGGAGAATTTTATTCCTCAATAAGCTCAAACTTCCTTCTAGATGAATCACAATATTCTCTTTTCTTACTAGCCACTGATTTCAGAGTCTCAACAAGGAGCTTCTTTCCCTTGTCTTTTTTCAGAATCGACTCCTGATCAGGGGTTTTCTGCTCGCCAGTAGACACTTGAACAATATCATCAACAACTTTTTGAACAACATCTTCCTCATTCTTATCCTTCTCTAGAGTTACTGACTTAGATGATTCAGACAATGAAGTTCGGAGTGATAGATGTTCCGAAGGCGACCCCTTATAATCATCTACTACTTTCAATAAATCTCTTGTTTCACCACTTCCTTCAGCAACTACTTCTTCCTCTCCCACTTGCTAAATCTGCTCATGTTGCTCAATATGCTCAACTCTAGTCTTTTCCGGAAAATCAAGGTTTCTTCCTGGAGTCTCAGGTAGAGATTCTAGGGAGAAAGATCTCAGAACTGGAATGCTTCCGGATACCATCTCATTAATTTTATCAACGCTTAGACTGACTCGGCTTCTGACATATTCTTCTTGAGCTTCTTTTCCTTTACTTTTTTTTCAAGATCATCTGCAGTTCTCTCCTTTAAGGCCTTAGCCACCGCAGGGTCCAATCCGAACTGCGGATCCCCTTCTTTCCTTTTCTCTTTATCTGCTCTCCACTTCGCAACAACCTCATCAGGAAAATCCGTCTTCTTCTTTGGTTTGGGAGGTGCGGTTTGAGCTTCCTTAGATTTTGGATCCTCAACTTCAGCTGCAACTTCCTTCAACTTTCTTTTCGTTACTGGCTTAGATGATTCCGGTTTAGCAGCCTTCGGAGCCACTTCTTCTTGATTAGGCATATCTAAGAACTCACCAGTCTCTTTGTTGAAAGCCACATCCATCCTCTTAAGGGTATCATCACTGACCAACAAAATTTTACTAACCCTTGTTTTAGATCTGCAAGCTTCCTTGAAAGATTCAAGGCACCGAACTATCAACTTTGATAAAATTGCTGGGTACATTACGATCTGGGCTCTGAGATTTCCTTTCTTAAGATTCTCAATGATTATAAGAATGTGCCTCATGAACTTAAACTTCCTTAGACTTATTAGGAAATCTAAGATGTAGATCTCACTCTTCTTCAAGCTGTCTTTATCACCTTTCCTCGGTACGATAAGCCCTTGTACCCACAACTCTAGAATCCTGAAATTTGTAGGAAAACTAGCAATCTTAGGAGATTTGTCATCTGAGAGTCCGAGTGTTTTCAAGGATTTCTTTTTGACAAAGATACCCTTAGAATTCGGCAAAATGTGAGATATAAACTCGGCTTCTCCTTCATAGGACAGCCCTACCAAGGTTATTGCCTTGGTATAATAATGCTTGTAAGTCTTACCATAAGACTTAAAAGAAAATTTCCCCCTATTATCTTCCTGAAAGAAGGAAACTGTTTCATAGAACACAACAAGTAACTCCGAATAAACATCGTCTTGATTCCCCGGTTTGGATACAGCAATATCTTCCCAACCATTCAACTTAATGTTCTTCGAAATAAGAGAATCATAGTTGTTGAAGAAATCCGGATGGACTAACCTTTCTCTGTAAACTAACCATTGTGAAATAGGCTTGGTGGATGACATTTCATGAGATGCTAACTCCGCAGACATTTGGATCTGAAGTCCTCTGAGAAGTTCGGAACGGAGAAATCTGAAGTTCAGAACGGCTTTAAAACAGAGAGGTAGTGATTCGGGACGCGAGAGATTCAAATCGATGTGGGATGAGTATTTGGGGCCCCTTTATATAGGCAATGGAATGACGGTTCAACTTCCTCGGTTGATCTAACGGTTGGGATAAGCTGAGATCAGATCTGACGGTTGAATACTTGAATCCGATCTTTTTGAGGTTTTTATTAAAATAAGGAATTATGAAAACTATAATCCGAAAACATAATACAAGAAAATGACAGCAAGTAAAATAAGACTACGAAAACTTGAGTAAGGTAATCATACCATTCGGATTGGCTTAGGAGGATTACTCGTAATGGGTAATATAAAAATGACTACGAAAAATAATCTTTATTATGAGAAGACAGAGTTCGCAAAAAACTTTACTACGGAAAATAAACTTATTACAAAAAACATATTATGGAACACTCATTACGGAAACCTCAGTACGAAAAACAAACTTAGTAAGAAAAAAACATAGTACGAAAAATTCATTATAAAATTTTGAAAACGAAATACTTATTATGAATGATTTACTACGAAATTTCCGTTATGAAAATACCAGTACGAAATTTTCCATTCCGGATGTTTTCAATACGAATACTTCCATTCCAGAAGTGTTCTGTACGAAAATGTCCATTCTGGAAAATTGTAGTTCCGGAGATTCCATTCCGGAAATCTTCGTTCCGAAAAGTTTGAAAACAAACTTTGAAAAACTTTTTTAAACTAACAATCAAATGTACTCCCCCTATGAAAAGGAATTTATTGCTGTAAGGAGACTTTTTCAATAGAAAGTTACTTAAGGAGGATTACCTTACGGTTATCATCCCTAAATTCTGTTTAATTTATACAAATATATCAGAAGGCAAAGATTTTTTGAATATATCATCAAGTTGATGCTGTGTTCCGATAAACTGATGAATAATATCTCCTTTAAGTGTGTGATCCCTAAGAAAGTGATGCCTAATATCTATGTGTTTTGCACGGGATTGATATACATGGTTCTTAATGAGGGAAATGGAACTTGTGTTATCACACAAAATTTGAGTTTTAGTAAAACTCAAGCCATAGTCTGTGAGTGTGTGTTTCATCCTCAACACTTGAGCACAACAACTTCCGGCTGCTACATATTCAGCTTCAGCAGTGGATAGTGCTACAGAATGTTGCTTCTTGCCAGACCAAGAAACTAATGAATCTACTAAGAAATGACAAGTTCCAGATATACTTTTTCTATCCATTCTATATCCACCAAAGTCAGCATCAGAAAAGATTTTAAGGATAAAATCATTTCTAGAAGTATAAAATAATCCTAGATCCATGGTTCCCTTAAGGTAGCGAAAAATTCTTTTTACTTCCTTTAGGTGAGATTCCTTAGGATTGGATTGATATCTTGCAAATAAGCATACTGAAAACATTAAGACTGGTCGACTAGCTGTTAAGTAAAGTAAACATCCTATCATACCTCTAAAAGCTGTTTGATCTACTGGTTTCCCAGCTTCATCAAGATCTAAAGAGTTTGAGGTACCAATAGGAGTACTTATACTCATAGTATTGTCATAACCATACTTTTTAAGAAGATATTTAATATACTTATGTTGAGATATGTAGGTTCCTTCTGTTTTTTAAGAAATTTGAAAACCAAGGAATAAAGTTAACTCATCCATCATACTCATTTCAAACTCAGATTTCAGTAGACTTGCGAAAGAGTCGGTCAAAGATTTCTGATTTGAACCAAATATGATGTCATCAACATAAATTTTAACAATAAAAACATTTTTGTTATCTTTATTTATAAAAATGGTTGGATCTGCATTTCCCTTAACATAGTTATTTTGAAGCAAAAATCCTGTGAGTCTATCATACCATGCTCGTGGGGCTTGTTTAAGACCATACAAAGCTTTGGTAAGTTAAAAAACATGATCAGGATGTTTTGTATCTTCAAAACCAGGAGGTTGTTCAACAAAGACTTCCTCTTGAACATAACCATTATGAAAAGCACATTTCACATCCATTTGGAAAAGTTTGAAATTAAATAATGCTGTAAAGGCATGTAAAATACGGATAGATTCAGGTCTAGATACTGGAGCATATGTTTCTTCATAGTCTATTCCCTCTTGTTGATTATAGCCTTTAGCAACAAGTCTAGCTTTATTTTTTACTATGACTCCATTTTCATCACATTTATTTCTGAAAACCCATTTTACTCCAATAACAGAAGTTTCCTTAGGTCTTTCAACCAAGGTCCAGACATTATTCTTTTCGAATTCATTTAGTTCATCTTGCATTGCTTTGATCCAATCATCATCACCTAAAGCTTCATCAGTGCTCTTAGGTTCTAATTGGGAAAGAAATGCTAGATGTTCTACTTCATTTATTAAGGAACTTCTAGTCCTTACAGGTTGATTTACATCACCAATGATATTATCACTGGGATGATTCTTAAGAAACACCTGATTTGGGTGTTGAAAAGCATGTTCATCAACATAGGGTAGAAATTCTTCCGGGGTAAATGTTTCAGAAGTATCGTCTTGAACATTATCCTTATTAGAAGGTTCTTCTGTCGAAGGTTGAAAATCAGTTTTTGAAAACACATCCGAGGATGTAGGCTGGGATGGTTTAAAAACAAAAGGATCAGACTCATCAAATTTTACATGTACTATTTCTTCAACAGTACAAGTATTTTTATTAAAGACTCTATAAGCCTTAGAATTTGTGGAATAACCTAAGAAAATTCCTTCATCAGATTTTGTTGCGAATTTATGTAGGTTATCATTAGTATTCAGAATGAATACATTGCAACCAAAAACCTTAAAGTAGGATAATCTTGGTTTTCTACCATTCCATAACTCATAAGGAGTTTTATTAAGAAAAGGTCTAATCAAAACTCGATTTATAGTATAACAAGCAATACTTACAGCTTCAGCCCAGAAATTTCTAGAAATAGAATATTCACTCAACATGGTTCTAGTTATCTCTTGAATAATTCGATTTCTTCTTTTAACTACACCATTCTGTTGAGGAGTTCTAGGTGCTGAAAAATTGTGAGTAATACCTTTTTTACTAAAAAAAGTTTCAAAATCAGAATTTTGAAATTCTCCTCCATGATCACTATGAATAGTTTTCAATGGAAGGTTTTTCTCATTTTTAACTTGAGCTCTAAAACTATTGAAATAAGAAAACGCTTCAGATTTCTTTGCTAGAAAATAAACCCAAGTAAATCTAGTGTAATCATAAACTAGAGCAAACACATAGTATTTGCCTCCAATACTTCCAGTTTGTGTAGGACCAAAAAGATCCATGTGCACTAACTGTAATGCATTGGTTGTTGAAACTTCACCGATTGATTTCAAACTAGATTTCTGTTGTTTTCCATATTGACAAGGATCAAAAACTTTAGAATAATCAAATCTAAGCTCCGGTAGATCCTTAACTAGTTTATTCTTAGAGAGTTTACATAGGTTCCTACGATTACAGTGACCTAGTCTTCTATGCCATAACCAGAAGTGATCTTCCATTGCACTTAGGCAAGGTAAATCTTGGCTTCTGAGGTCTTCTAGGTTTAAAGTGTAGACATTCTCTTGCCTATTGGCTAAGAGAATAAACTCTTCCTTGGAATTGTGAACTAAGCACTTATCATTCCTAAAATTCACAAGGTAACCATCATCACATAACTGACTTATTCTAATGAGGTTGTTCTTAAGACCTTTAACAAAAAGAACATTTGAAATCAAGGTTTTACCAAGAAAAAAAATATTACCAAAACCAAAAATCTCTCCCTTAGCATTATCTCTGAAAGTTACCTTTCCTCCTTTTGTTTTGATAATATTTTCAAAATAGATTTTGTTACCAGTCATGTGTCAGGAACATCCACTATCCATGTACCATGTATTGTTGCTGGTACTCTCTTTATTTTCCTGAAATCAAGAAGAAAATTAGACTTTTGGAATCCAAATTTGTTTGGATCTGAGATTTCCATATAATAAAATTTTAGGTACCCACATCTTCTTAGAGAAGTATGCTTTGGGAAATCATGAAGATTGGGTTTTGTTTAAGGAACAATTCTTTTCCCAGTGACCACCACATTGACACTTGGTACAAAATGGGGCACTTTGAGGAACAAAATAATTGTTACTGAAAATTGTTTTTGCATGGGTATAACCAAATCCGGATTTATTTCATAAAGGTCGTATTTGAGAATACATTCTATTAAAATTTTCCTTACCATGGGTAAAATTTGATAAACACTTATTTAAGGAAAAAATTTCAGACTGGAGTTATACAACCAAGTTTTTATCCTCAAAATCATTAGTTTTAGAACTAGAGCTAGGCTCAAAAACATTTTTATTAGAAATTACTTTTTCTAATTCTTTAGAAAGTTTATTCTTCTCAGAACTTACTTCCTCAAGATTTTTTGAAATACTTTCAAAATCAGCATTTTTCTTATCAAGATCTTTAGACAGATCTGATATCTCTTTTGTAAGAATAGAATTCCTAGAGTTTGCCTTATCATGTTTTTTATTGAGTATAGAATTATCAATCTCAAGAAGTTCAGCAAACCTAGAGAGTTCTTCATAAGTAGGTAAAGTATTTTCCTCATTCGAAGATGATTGTTCATTAGAAGAGTTATAATACCTACTATCATTGGAATTTAAAGAAACATTGGTCAATGATTCAGCATTTCGTACCTTAGCCATAAAACAATGATTATCAATAGGTAATCTGGCTATAAGTCCAAGATTCTTCTATCCTAAAGATTCATAATCAGAAGATTCATCTGAAGAGTCACCACCACTTGCACTCCATGTTTCATTGGCTTTCAAAACATTCTTAGCTTTATCTTTATAATATTTCTTTCTATTCCTGTCTGAATGCCTTTCTTTTCTTTCTTTCTTTTTGAGCATAAGGAAATCTGGTCTAATATGTCCAACTCTTTTGCATTCATAACAAGTAACTTCTCCATCTTTCTTATCTTTCCTTTCCTTTTTCTTATACTTTGATTGGAAATTTCTCTGGCCAGCTATCTTGTTCATCCTCTGAGCAAGATTTGCTAGTTCATTTTCTGAGAAATCACTCTCACTCCATTCTGATTGGAAAATAACTTTCTTAGACTTAGATCTGGTTACTCTCTCAGGAGTCTTAGGTTTCATCTGATTTGAAGTTGTAGTAAAAGCAATAGTACCATTTCCATTCTTCTTCTTGATGTTATCTACATATCTCTTCATTTTGGTTTCATGTTGTAGAATAGTTCCAAAAAGCTCATAAAGAGAGATCTGAGTGACCTTCCTGTTTTCATTTATAGTTGTTCTTTTGGATTCACACTCATTGGGCATAATATCAATTATTTTATCCACAAGAGCTTCATCATCTAAACCTTTCTCTCCCATAGATTGTAGGTTGTTGACTATAGTCATGAATCTCTGTTGAACTGTATAGATTGGTTATCCATAAGGAAAGTTGAAGCCATGATATTCAGCTCTAGGCATAGCTCTTCTAGTCTTAATCACTTTAGAAGTCCCAAAGTGTGTAACCTCTAACTTATTCCAGATACAGTTAGCTACTTCACAAGAAGAAATTTGGCTATATATATTTATAGTCATTGAACATAGTAGAGTATTGCGTACCTTATATTTGAGTTGATATTCTTTCTTTTCCTGGTTAGTGAAAGTTCTATATTCTTTGTCAGGAATTTTATAATCACCAGTAAGCATTACAAAATTGTCCACTCTAGTGTTGATAACAAAAGTCTTCATTCGATCTCTCCAGTACTCATAGTCATTACCATCAAATATAGGTTTTCTTGTAGGATTTAGATTATCAATCGAACCAACATTAATTCCTGCCATACTCGGATAACCATTGGCAAACAAACTTGTCAGTAGAAAAGATTTGTAATAACAAAGTTCAGAATGATAAAGTTCAGATTGACAAAGTGAGCAAGAAAAACTTATTCGTAAGTATACATATTTCAGAAAACTCTTTTGATACCTATTGTAGGATCGAAATAGTGATGTAGATGCTCAATTTACTAGAGGTGGGTGAATTGTAAACTTTAAAAATTCCTTTGGAACCTCTAAAGTTATTTACAAATAACTATGTTTTCCTTAAGCAAAGGAAAGAGCTAGGTTAAACAAAATTAAACTATGAAAATTCACAACACGTCTAATACCGAATGCAAACATGGAAAGAGATTCCGAAAGTAGGTTCCGGAAATATGGTTCCAGGAATTGAAATGTAACAAAATATTACAATATGAGATTCTACCATAAAGCGTATAGAATCTAAATGAAACAGAGTACATGTAAGGAATTATAAGAAAGTTATACTTTCCTTATATTACAAAATGCAGCAGAAATTAAACAAGTAGTTAAACTACAAGTAACAAGATAATATTCTTTTAACCCAAAGAGAAGGGTATCCAAAAACCTTGGATAAAGGTCCCTTGATTTATACTTTCAAGCAAGTCTGTCTTACCCACACCAGGGTAAGCCCTCGATACGAAGATCGGAGTGTCTCTGTCTTGCTATCCCAGCAAGCCCTCAACTTCAAGGTAGTTGGCAACCTTTGTCTTCCTCAGCAAGGAATCCCTCGAACTTCAAGGTAGTCGTCACCTCTGTCATCCTATCCCCGTAAGTCCTTGAATGCAATCACAAACATTCGGAGTCGCACGAAGCTTTGAGAGTTAATAATAGCCTATATCTCTAGAAATCACTTCAAGCATGTAATCACATGAGTCAAAGATCAGTCAGCCTTTCAACACCGAGCTCTTTCAAATGAGCTTTTATTTATAGGTAAGGTCGACTCCTTCTCCAACGGTCATATTTTCCTTAAAGATCGGAGGGACCTGTACACGTGTCACTTAGACAACGGTTAGTTTATAACAAAATAGATGACATTGTTTTATAAGAAAATAAGTGTAACAGAATGTACAACATCGTTTTAATTCTAACTGAAAAGTTCGGAATGAAATCTTCGGAGTGAAAGTTCGGAGTCTGAATAAATCAAAGTGTACAAAATAGAGATGATCATATTCTGTTTAATAGATGAATTCAGAATGATAATTCGGAATGAGAATTCGTCATTGGAAATCGTAATGAGAATTCATCATCAGAATTCGTAATGAGAATTCATAATCAGAATTCGTAATGAGAATTCATCATCAGAATTCGTAATGAGTATTCCTCATCAGAATTTGTAATGAGAATTCATCATTAGAATTCGTAATGAGAATTCATCATCAGAATTCGTAATGAGAATTCCTCATCAGAATTCGTAATGAGAATTCATCATTAGAATTCGTAATGAGAATTCCTCATCCTAATTCGTAATGAGAATTAATCATCAGAATTTGTAATGAGAATTCCTCATTATAATTCTTAAGAATAATTCGTTGTCGAACTTCATAAGGATTCGTATCCTGAATCTGATGTAGAACTTAATTAGAATTCATATCTGGAGTTTGGAATGAAACTTTATTACAGTTCTCATCTGGATTTCGGAGTGAAATTTTATTACAGTTCTGGTCCAGAATTCGGATCCTAAAAAAAGAATACCTCATATCAATGTTTCAAACAATTCTGAGAATATAGGAATGAATCCGAATTTTATACTTAGGAAAAAAAATATGGATGAAAATATGATAAAGATAAATTTCCTTATAAAAGCAATTTTCCTTATAAAATCAATTTTCCTTAAGAAATCATTTTTCCTTAAGAAAGCATTTTTCTTTAAGATAGGTGTTTGTGATTTTCAAAAAAAGAAGGAATGAAAAAGTCATAAGGAAAACCTTATTGACTCAGCATAGATAATGCTGAGTGTGATGATTTTGAAGATAATATTTTGAGAGTATGACAAATTACATGTTCCCCCCCCATTCATACAAGGAATTCCATGTTCATAGATAATAGAATTTTGTTTTTTAAAAGATTAATATTTTTGATATGCCTTATATATGTGTTTATGTTTATATTATGGATGGATTTTTTTAGGTACTTAATTATGTATATTAACCTATGATATGTGGCGTTCTTCATGGTTTTCATGCATGATCTTTGATGATTTTTTATTCTCATGATTTTATATCATCTATCATAGATATAGATATTTAAATAATGTATTTGAAATGTTATTCCTGACTAGAGGTCACTATATACCCTCCATTACTATCATATTTTTTTAGTGGTATTATAATTATGGTTTTCCATGACTCTATATATAATACAATGAGTAATGGATATGATGTTGTTAATAAATTTTTTATCAGTGATTTTCCTAAAATTTAGATGAAAAACCTTATTCTTGAGTGTTGTTCCATCATTTAAATGAATCATGGTACACATTCTTATATAATTTAGATATAGCTAGTATGTATATAAAACCCTTTTGAGGAAGTAATAAATTATTTCACAAATTTCTAATGATGTATTATAGAGTATTAGTGGTTTTAGTGGATAAATCATGAAGATATATTGTAGGGGATGGTCTTCTTCCTTGGATGATTTCCTAGATTGATCACATGAATATTGATGGATTGCTTATGGAAATATCCAATATTTAGGTTATGTGGATAGTAAAAGTATATGATTTTTAATCATATTACATTTTTTTTCTTATATTACTGATCTACATGAATTATCCTATGTTATTTATTTAAAATTTATCATTTATATCTATTATTTAGGAAATAATATAGATAGTGTATGTTTAGGTATTGTGAGTACATGATTTAAAAATAATCTATCATCCCAGTTATTTGACCACATGGATTAAATGGAGAGATATTTATTGAAGGATAACATGTTCATCATGGATGTGTGTTGTAGATTTTCACTATATTATAATTAGTTTATTAATATATTTTTGGTTGAAACTTGTATACCATGGGTTCCAAAGAGATGGATATGGTCATATGTTTTCTATTTTAACCCTACTAATGTAAATATTATGGTAATAATTCATTTTAGTTATTTGATTAGAAGTCCCAAAATATCAGTATTATACTTATACCCTATGATTGATATGGAAGTGTGTATGTTCATAAAATATTGATGTGGGAGTGGTATTAATACATGATTGGATGATGTGGTACTTACGTTTTGAATCCTAATGTGTGAGTTAGACTTAATTATATTTTCATAGTATGAATGAATTTAATATCTCACTTTCATTGAACATTATGAGAATAAGTCCTTAATAAAATTAATTATCAGAAAAAAAAATATTTGAGTGATAAAAATGGTTCATGTAAGTATGTCATGAATGTGTAAATTAGTGTCACATTAGTTGATTAAAATTATTCCTAAATGAATCCTAATGAAATTTATTAAATATTATTCGTTATTGTTTCAAAGGATTACCTTATAATTGGAAACAAATATTTGTTATTTTGGGGGAATGAAACTATTTAATTCATTATATCTAATATTCCAATTATGGATTAGATTCATTACAAAGTTGGGTTAGATTCATCATCATTATAGATTTATGGACCATAAAAATATGGAATAGCTCACTCACTATTAAGTAATATTATAATTCTATGATGGTATGTGGGATTACTATATGAAATAACTAGTCATTTATCAGAAAAAATCCATTAGGGAATCATTTTTTCTCATATGAAATTTAATTTTAACTCTAAATATTTTAGTATCGAGTTGTTGATACTGAGTGTGATTTTTAGTTCCAATATGAATGGAATAAATTTTATAAAAATATATAAATAATCAATGTATTATGCATGATTAGTTCCCATTAAAAATGTGATTACTCTTGAATTTGGTAACATAGAGGAAAAATTAGACCATGGTGGAATCCATTATGTTCATTTTAACCTAGTAGAGACATGAAGCTGGTTTGTATTGGCCATTCCGATAGGGATACATTTTTTAGGTGTGTTTAATTTAAATAAAATAATTAATTTAACCATTTAATTTAAGTTAAATAATTCTTCTTCATCTATAAATATATCTTTTAGGGGGATCACAACATTTAGCCACATAACACATGGATCATAGAAAATATTTTTCAACCTCCTCTCATTGGAAAATCAATATCATGATGAAAATTAGCCTCTAGATGCAAGTGGATCAAGGATTAGTGAACTCAGTGTAATATCAAATTCATTGGTGAGTAAATTGTTCATCCATGAATGATCTAATATCAAAGTATGACTCATCATTTTTGAATTCATGTCATTAGAGAAAAATATTATTCAAGATTATTCTTATTCATTTGATCTCTATCAATTCTGATCCTTTTCACGTTTCCCCATATCATATTCAATTCATTTATTCTATTAATCTATGTGGCTTCATGTTTCTCACCCGTGATATCCCCAATTGTGTTAATTGGACATTTTCACATGGAAAACGATTGATTCACATCTATTTATAATTCTAATAGGCCCATATTTCATCATATTATTCATCATCGAAGTATGGGGAAACATTCTACTCTTGTCAGGATGGGTGGATCTGGATCAAAGCTCCAAATTAACGGTATATTTATAATAGCTGAATAGACGAAGGATATTGGTATGGAACATAAATGATTATGGGATATAGGTGGTTCCATAAAAATTTTGTATATACAATTAGTTACATGGAGTCTACACCTGTAGTGGCAGTACAGATGTTTTATATGAGTTAATTAGAAGTTAGTTATCCAGCCACAAGAGGGCCTAACATGACCAATGGATGTAATACACTTCAATTTCTTGTGGTCAAATAGAATGATTGGTGGGAGTGATTTTAGATCAATTTTTTGATAAGAATATATAATTTTTTTTAAAAAATTTAAAAATATGACAAATACTAAAAATAATACTTGTCATGTAGGGACATAGTGGCTATAGAACTAGCCTTTTGGAAAATATAAGGATCAAAAACTGTATGACTAGTCATCATTATATGTGACCCTCCCTTGGTAATCTATTTATATGAAATAATCATATGTGAAGATATTTGTGAAGTAGGACAAATCATATGCTGTTGTACCCAAGCACATGTATGTTTACATAGACACTACAAAGAGCTTAGATAGCCATTCTAGTTGCAAAGGCACACATTTTATTTAACTTACTGAACATGTAGGGAAACATGGGATGTGATATGATTACTGGTAGAGTCATGTACAGGTGGAAATGTTCGACCACATGTTGTGCTGGATCTCTTACATGTCATTCACCTATATTTCCTTCTTGAGAAAAATATTCTCTTTCTATCTCTTCCACATAGACATGGATTTTGACCCATGAGTAATGTATCCATGATAATTTTCCATGTATAACATAAAGGTGGAATAATATGTATATTTTTAGTTACATTATCAAATATTTTGACCATGTATCTTCTTAAAATGATTCTTGACCAAGGTTGTGATCATGAAGGATCATAATGGAGATTAGAGAAGTACCCTACATCTAGGTTGGTAATGGATCCTATATCAACCATTAGAGTGGAACCACCCATCTTTGTAAATAATTATTTTTCAATATAAAATATGAGTTGAATCATACATCTAATATATTCCTATCTTCTTGACTATCATAGTGTAACACTCCTATAAGGTTGTGCATGGGGCCTCAATTCACCACTAGAGTGGGAACCAACTACTCTACTGGTCATGGGTCTTATATTAACTATTAGAGTAGAACCCTCCTACAGTATTAGGTAATGGGAAATCTATCATCCTCTATAGTGAAACATTCTCACTGGGCATGGAATAGGTCATGTATTGAGTATTTGAGTGGTACCCTCCTACATGGTAGGGTATGTGTATTATATCGACAATCATATTGAAACCTTACTACAGAGTAAGGGTATATGTCCTCTATCAATATAGAGGATCCTTGAAATTATACTAGGTAATAGTTACTCAACATATATATTGTATCCCTTGACAATGTGTCACCGTGGAATAGTATTTATTAACATGGGTGTCTATTATGATATATGTGAATGATATTTGAAATCGTTAATGAAGAACTTGGAAAAAATATAACTCTATAACAGGGTGGGATATGAGATATAGATCACAATTATCATTAATTAGGGATTATCTTGGTGAATATAAATATAAATATATATATTTTTATTCCTTTCATGATATTTTTACAAATCATGCTTTTGGTTAAGATGCCTATTTCCTATCATTACACTTACTACTCTCCTTTGTCTTTTAGGGAATCTATTCATATACTTACCCAATAATGGTATTTGGTCACACATTGCATGTATTATTTTGGTTAGGTACATGTCAATAACAATTATACAGGATCATAAGGATAACTGGGGCATTAGACTATGTAAGTTTGTCTGGGTTTTGAGATCTTGAGACATGATCATTTGGCATTAATCATTTTTTGTTTTTTTATGATGGGACATCTTTCTAGGTGGGTGTTTTTTCACATTATAGTTTTTAGTTACTATATCATAATATTGTAATTGAATTGATATTTTACATGCACGGTCAATTCCCTAATGTTTAACATTATTATTGTTCATTCCACTCATACAAATCATTCAGGACCTTACACGATAGTGATTGAGATGAAAATACCTATGTAACATCCCAAGTAAGTAATGAGTAATAGTTATTTTGATCTATGTCTATTAATGAATTATATAGTGTTTTAGGGGCTTAAAATGAAAATAAATCCAATCATAAGCATGGAATACACTAATATTTTTAAAAGATTGTTTTACTCCCTTTTGATGGAAACCCATTTATAAATCTATCTTTTGTCATTTTTATAAGCTATATTTGTCAAAATAAACTTATTCTTTATGAGTGGGACATCAAAATTTACTTTGTGTGAATTTTTGGTATTTTTCAGACAATGTTCATTTTTTAATGAATAGTGAAAAATAGTGCATTTGACATCAAAACTGCTTTTTAATCTAATTTATTTATATGATTAGATTACATTTTGAATTGGTTTTGAAGTGAAATTAGAATATATTTTTATCATTTTATCCAATGGTGGTCATTGGAATCAATTTCATCTTTGAAATTGGACATAAACTGTTGTCAATCTTTTGATACTTATTGTTTCATAAAAACACGCTATTTGTCATGACAGCGGGAATTAATTTTTAAATTAATTAATGTGACTTATATGTTTTAAATTTTGTAAAATAGACTTCATTTTTGAATTTGGAGTATCAAATATATCTTAGGGTAAAGTTTTGGTAATTTTCTAAAAAACATCAATTTTCGATGAATAGTGAAACCACTAAGTGGTACTTATAAAAACTGATTTTTTGTTTAAATGAAATTTTTCCATATTTTTGTTTTGAATTTAAAAAATTATACATACATGGTTGTCATTAGGAAGTAAAATGTGGTTCAATGAGATTATAATAATTTTTTGGTGAATAGTAACTTATTAAATTTTTTATCGTGATTAGAGGTAATTAGTGTAGTTTAAGGTAAAAATAATGTTTTAATAAATTGAAATGACCTAGAAACATGTCCTACCATTATTGGATGTGTCATTGACAACCAAGAAAATCCATGGGTCAACTTGGGGACCCCATGGAGCTACTTTGGTTGGGAAATGACATAAATAACTTTTTATTTAATGTTAATGTAAAAATGACACAAACACGAGTTATTTTACTAAAACAATTTTTACATCAGGTTATAAAATTCATATTTTTTACTATAAAAATTCATTAAAAATCTAAAACGATTTCCTACATCATAGTATTTTTTTATCATTTTTATACATTAAATAAATTAAATTATTTATGACATCATGATGATGCAGCGATGACCTCGTTATTTAACGATTTAAATTAAATGGAAAGATAATGTAAACTATAAGAAATACACATGGAAAAAACCAATTGGATGAGTGGAATTCGAACCCTTATCACTGTATCCTTTAATTATATCAATGTGGTACCTTTTTAATCCAAAACGCATTTTAAAATAAAGTAACTTATCTTTACTTTCCAAGAGTGCCCCTCCTCTCCTCTTATAAAAGGCCCCCACCTATACCTCTTTACCCACACTCCCAAAGCCTTTGGGTCGGCCAAAACATGCACATTTTGTCTCTACACTTCCCTATCTTACTCCTTGAAGCCTCACATTGGGAAGAAGTCTTCCCAAGAAAGCCTTTGAGCTCAAACCAAAGGGAGTTACCCAATTTTAAGGTAATGTCTTCTTTTTAGTCCTTTTGTTTTATTTTGCTTCTCCACCCCCCTAAACTCTTTTTATTCTTATCTTTTTTAACAACTACATTATCCTAAATATACTAGGATGTTGTTATAATATGGATTCAAGCTAAACTTACACACACCTACATCTAATTGTTAACGAACATATTGCTTCCGTGGATGGTGAATTTATGGCTCCCGAAATGATGATTGTTCAACATTCTTTTATCACCTTAAAAGGTGGCCATTAAGATGTCACTATATTTATATATGATACATAATATGTTTATGTTTTCCTTAAGATTCTGTATTTTTCTTTTTGGCCATACCTTTATGGTTTCCATTATGGGTAAACGTGATATCTTCATTTAAGGAAGTGCGGACTACCGCCCCTCAAAGTGATTTGATTCGTTAAATACTATATGCGGGACGTATAAAGGATGGAACTGTGATATTATATATTATATTATTCTGGAATTATAATATACCTTTATATAATTATGATTCCATTCTATAAAATACGAAATAAAAATGAAAGTAGTGTTCATGCGTACGTACGGCTTACCATCTCCATGAACAGTGCATTTCATTTCTTACCTCTAAATGATTATGTAATATTATAAATGCATGCATGTACTGGATATATATTACATATATGATATCTACATAATTAATACCATTCTGGATATAATGGATACATGAACAACTTGTAATTATAAAGGGCTTATTTTTTACTCAAGTACCAATGATCGTTAAAACGACCGTTATTAACTTAAATAATTACATAGTGTTCATGACATGGAAATAATTGATATAAAATGAATAATGAACTTGAAAAAGGTTCTTAAACAAGTATAAATTAACTCAAGTTTATTATTTAGGATATTAAATAACGACTGAGTCAAGTCGGACCTGAGGTTTGGGACTTCGTCTCAATCTCCTTTCATTGAGGCATATTTTGCTTTATACACAACCTTCTTTTATACGGTGTATAAACACCTTTGACTTTTACGTTTATCCAAAAGGAATATTTTTTATACAAAAAATTTTACTAAACGACAAAAGGGAATGTTTTTGTCGTACATATGTGGCGACAACGACTTCTCCGCCGCCGTGCCCGTTATTTGAGTTTCGGCTTCCTCTACAAGCCATACCTTCTTTTTAAAAGAAAAATAAATACCATGTTTTAATTTTATTTTATTTTGGTATTAAAAATGGTTTTAATAATGTTTATATATCAATGTGTTGTATTGATATCTTGTGATTGAAAGGTGGAAAGGTTATGTTTCCTTTATGCATGTTTTATGTGATACGATTATGTTGAGGTTCTTGGGCATTATTATGAAGACGGGTGGTTCCGTGATAAACTAAGGGCGGGTGAGCCCGGTATAGCTCTCCAATACATTGAGTAACGCGAAGGAGTGAAACGTTAAGGTTTCTCCGAAGATATTTTGGAAATATACTGTGATGGGTATTCCAAACGTAACCAAGAGGGTTACTCCCTATGTAATAATGTTATGAATGCCTCAAGTTACCTTTATGTCTTATGATTTCTATGATTTATTCATGATTTGATAAGGTATGTTAAAGTGCTTATGTTTTATGGGTATAGTATGCTTTCATTCTCATGTATATGTGTACCCATGTTTCCTTTCCATATTTTTATATCCCTTACTGAGAATTTTATGCTCATCCCAAGTTTTTTGAAATGTTTTTCACAGGTCAAGGGAATGGTACATGATATGATGATAGTGTCAAGGAAGTTTCAAGAAATAATCCATGTTTTATTTTAAATATGTTTCCATTGATGGGAAAGAAGAATACTATCTTTATTTAACCACTTTGTTTTTATGTGGAATGTAATGCAAGTTTTATGATCTAATTCTCTAAAACTATAAACCCGAAAAGATCCTCAATGTGTAATCTTGTAATAACTCAAGATTAAGTAAGGTTTAAGGCTGGGGCCTTATAGTTGGTATCAGAGGTCGGTTCAAGTAACTTTAGGAGTTAGAATTCTATTAAATGACTATCCAAAAAAATATTTATGGTCAAATTGAAGTGATATAGTATTTGAAGATTACCATGTTGCTTCATCTAAGACATGTTTGTTCAGAATGGTTTTCCGCATTGGAAATAGGTAAGCAGTACTGGGAAGGCATAAAGAAGGAAATAACCTTCTAAATCAGCATCCTGAGATGGTCGGAAATGAATTTTCAGAATTTTTTTGAAATGGAAAATAGTATGCTTACACCTCTTTTGAAAGCCGAAACCATATTGAAGTTGGTTTTCAAAAGTGTTTCCACTATAGTTTTCTAAACGATTAAAGGGTGTTTTAATGGGATTAGATGTTTTGAAATTGATGTGAATTACTTGAAAGTGAGTTCTTTTTTTAAATGTTTGTGTCATTATAAAGAGTTATGTAAGATGTGAATTGGTATTTTGATCTCATTGTTAGCAGTTTTGAGAAAAAGGTTGGGTTGGTTGAGCATTTTGTTTTAGAAAAGTGGAAGGAATTTTTGTTTTACCCTTTGGTTTTTCCATGAGTGACCACATGCATTGGGTTATATGGGATGATGGATGGTTGATGGCATGACTGGATGCGTGCTGGGATGGTTATGAGGAGGGTGCCCGGTGTGACACAAAAACATGCATGTGGGAGGCCCATGGGGTACCATTGGTGGATACACTTACTGGAAAACCGTTTGTTTTCAAAGAAATAGTTTCAACGAAAAACATGATGTATTGATGAATAGTTTGGTATAGTTTTTATTATGGGTTTTTGATAATGTTGATGTTGTGGGATGTTTTGAGTCCAAGAACCCCTCCTATTTGAACTGTGTTTTGGGTTTGTGTTTGGTCGGTGAGCTGTGTTGTAGGGACGATTAGTGGTCTCTTTTGAAAAAAAATTTGGGATGCCTTTATGGTGGTTCCCTTCATGTATTTGTATCTGGTTTGAGGCATGTTTTGACTAATGGACCAGCTTGGTTGGGTCCTTGGGTTCTCTCATTGGATAAGGTATGCCCCCATTAAGGGTTAATGCACAGCTGAAGTGCAATCCATATTGTTTCGCCATGGGAAAATCCTCCAGTTGATCAATATAAGGAATATTTTATCGATCATTGTGAATTGAGTCTACACCCATTCATTTCGTTGATTTTTGGATACTCTTGTAGTGGTAATGTTATTGTCGAAGGTTGAAAAAAACCGTAGTTTCTAAAGATTCATGATTCGTCGAAGGTGGAAGTGTTCTTTGGTTGTAAGTATGGATGAGTGTCTCGATGGTGTCTAAGAGGACCTTTGGGTTCTTCAAAGTTTCATTGAAGCATTAATTCATGTTAAACCACCAGTGTGGGAAATATGGTCACGATAGGATATTGTGGCCACTTTCTAGAATTGTGTGTTGTTTGGGTATGTTGTATAAGGTCCATCTCCATGAATTGTTTATATCAGTCGCAGTGGTCATGTTCGGTGATGCCTTATGATGTCATGTGCTCGATTGACCATAGAGGTGAATGTCGTGAAATCCTATGAGAGTCCCTATTATGTTGTGAGAATGTCTCCCTTGGAAAAACTTCAAAATCTTCCATTTTAGACGAAGGTGAGTGTTGGTGTTCTTTACTTATATTGTTTCTCACCTAAAGAAACAAGGTGTGATGTGTGTGTATCTTTTTAGCCCTTGTTTCAGTGAAATATCGGGATAGGTTAAAGTGAGTTTGGAATGTGTTATGTCTGGAAAACTTATCTGGGATTGCGTTGTAGTTGTTGGTTTCATTGAAAGAAGAATTATCGTTCATGGGGTTTCCAAAGCCTAACTGCGAGGCCGACGATGCTTCAATCATTTGAGCTCCAGCCATAGGTCTCGGAGAGAAGCTGGCGCGTAGTCAGGGGAAACTCCAGTGTCATTTAAACCCTTGTACGATGTCCAATCCACAGTATGAAAGATAGTAAGAGTTTAAACCTATGGTGTCATCATATTTCTTCTATTGTTCCCATTCGGTGGAAATAGGTGGAGGGTCTTGTACCCATGTCATAAAAAATTGTTATTCCCTCCCCCTTTTGGTTTCCACTGAGTCTTTAAATAAAGGTTTGAAGTTTGTCTACACTATTTGTGAACACAGTTTTCACTTGGATAATAGTGACCATGCCCCATAAAACCATGCGAAAAGAAGGATCCCAACTATTAGTGTATGGCTTCCCAAACCGTGCAAACTAACCATGTTGTCACCCCAACTCTTTAAATTTTGGGGTCTTTCTTTACCGGCCAGTGCTGGTTGGTTAAGATGGTTGGTTCTTATGGTGGGGAGACCCATTATGAGTCTTATATAATTTCTTTTGTAAATTTTTGATGGACGTATATCCTTTGTACCGGTGAGTCCATTTAGGCCTCCCCCTGTTAGTCTATTGATTATGTCTCAAAAAAAATATTGGTTGTCTCTTATGGTGGGGAGTGTATTTGTGTCCCCCCGTACCAGTAACATGGATTTTTTCATGGACTTGGCTTGGTGTAGATAGTCGCATTCAGATCTATCTAGCTACCAAAATCATTCTTGATTAGACATTGGTACTGGAGAGCACCCAATGGTTTAGTTAAAGTAATGTAAGTGTAACCTTGTTCAAAGTTGTTGTTCGTTTGGATGAATTGCTTGAGTAATGTTCAGATTGTGTTTGAGGAGTTTTTATTTTGGATAAAGCCTAAATGTTCTTGATGGTTTTAGGAAAGTGGTGTAAGTTTGATTTTTGAGAGTATTCCTTCCTTCATTGATCACTGTAGGTGTTTTGGCCTTTGGGGAAGAAACCTGACAAGGGAGTACCTCTTGGTTTCTCAGTTGGGTTTGGTTGTTACTTTGGACTTACTGTGACTTTCCGGGGCGGAAAGTTTTCATGGTGGGGAGAATTGTCACATACATAGATTATTTTAAATGTACTTTTATTTTAATTTCCATTAATTCTTTTTTTTGGGGGTTTCCAAAGGTTTTATGGAGAATATGTGAGTTTACATGAATTGGGCCAAACCGTGAACCCAATTCCAGATTTAAAAATAAATTTTATTTATTTTATAACTTTTTCATTTTTTAATATTTTTCACTCATTCCAACTCATAAATGTCCTCCCCTGATATATTAACACCACAATTAAAATTTGTAGCCTTTGGAAATCCATAACCAAGGTTTATGTTTGTTTTTATTTAAGGGATTGGGTCTGCCCGAAAGCCCAATTCCAGTTTTAAAAATAATATTTGATTAATTAATAACATATTCATTTATAAGTATTTGTTGGTGATTCAAAGCCTCATATGCGCCCCTTGAACCCAGCCGCGCGCCCAAGCTCTCTCTCCCCTATTTGGAGCTCTTATTCATCTCGATTTAGTACTGAACCTATTAGGGTTTCAAAAATCGGGAAGATTTGGAGAGGTAAATTGATCCTTTCATAACTCCTTCATTTTTCAACTTTTTCTCCCATTTCAGTTCCCACATGACCTAATATGACTCCTTCGAACCTCCATACCAGTTTTGGGTACTTGGTGATTCATTATTTGGTGGATTTGGGCCAATTCCTTCAAGATATTTCAAGTAAGGGAATTCCTTCTTGGTTCCTTCCATCCTCTTTTAGTTTTATTTCTTTTTTCGTGAAGTTCCTCATGTCCAGAAGTTGGGGTTCGATCCTAATGTATGATTTGGTGTCTTTTGGGTAATTTATTGTGGTTTAGGTCTGGATTTATATTCCTTTTGGTGCAACGGTGGTGCGCTTAAGGTTTCGCACCATGTTTTGAGGGTTTCGACTCAAAAGGGTAGGAGATTCCATGTGTAGCCATTTTATGATGAGTTAGCTTGCATGGATTATTAATTTAGCATGTTTATAATCTGTTTTATGTGCTGTGAAAACAGTTTTTATGGATTTGTTTAAACATTTAATTTTTAGTTGCATTATACCTTGAAATTGGGTACTTTTAATGTGTGACTCTTGGGGTAATGTTTGGGTTTAGTTTATAACATATGAAAATGATTTATTAGTCTTGAAAGGGGGTTCAAATTATGGTTTTTTAATTCCTTATTGTCATGTTGGCATTGAAAGTTGATTTTTTTTAATGAGTTTAAGGTGTAAAAACCTGTTGTACTTCTTGAAGGTGATTTACGAAAACGTGTGTTTTTCATGTGTATCTTTGTGGTATTATTTGATGTATTTTTATAACATTTGGGGGTGGTTTAATAATTGTTTTAGGGCCGAAAGATTATGTTTTGGATTGGTATTGGTATGATTTTTCTTTTAAATGAGGGTTTTGAAATGGGTTTAGTGTGCAAACAATGGTTATACCTCTTGGGTTTGTTTTATAAAAATTGCAAATGTTTTATTTGGTTAAACAAAGTTGGGAAAGGGTGTATATGTACTGTTTGGGTGAGTGTGTTCACCTAATGTGGGTTTTTTTAATGGTAATGTGGTGATTTGAGATGTTAAACATTTTTAGAATTTCTTTATAAATTATCGAAATGTTTTACTAAATTGTGTTTTGTGTGCGAAACACGGGTGTGGGATATTTCATGTGAGTTTATTTATAAAATGAATTATGAAGGTGAGAAGGGTATTGTGTGACATGTGTGTGGGCTGTTATGTGAGTTGAATATCTTGTAATGGTTTTATAAAATTGTTTAATGTATTTGTGGAAGTGTTAATGAAATGTGAAAAGTGTTGTAGGCAATTTGGAGTGAGTTTGATTTCAAAATGCATTTGAATGAAAAGTGGAATTTTTGACTTGCGTGATGTACATGGGGCTATTTGGTTAATTTTTGATGTGTAAGTGATATTTTCATGTGAGAACTATACTTCTTGGATTGCTGAACTTGTTTGAGCACAAAGGGAAAACCCGGGTATCTAGGTGGGTGGACGTGTACTAGTATACTAGTGAATCCGTGGGGTTTGGCCTCAGTTTCACTTAGCAAGATTGACGCTTACAACTCTAACTATTCTATGATTATGAGGATTGGGGACCACTAGGTTATGGGTATGTTCCCTACTAGTGGCTCGTGCACGAGAATGGATATTTGTGATGGTTACTCTCACCGAGATACGAGGTACCTGGGACCCACAGCTAGCTATTTCCTAGGGGTTATTTCCCATTGATTGTGCTCACTGGATACTTTGTTCTTACCGTCGGTATACGGTATGAGAGGCTGGAAAATTCAGTAGCTATGGTATTTATTTTAAATGTTTTTATTCTTTAAATTAGCCCACCTAAAAACTGTTTTTATTTAATGTTGCATCTTTTAGAAATTTTAACTAGCATCTCATGTCTTTGAAAACTTGCATGCATTTCGCCATTAAATGGTTATCACATGGAATCTATTTGTGGCTGTATCCTACTGGGATCTCGCTCACACCCTACTTACACCTTTGGGTGTAAGTAGATTTTCTTATTTTATGTCACAGGTTTGGGTACAGGATTTATGCCAGTGATTCGGGTATTTAGTTGTCCATTGGGATGCAGTGTCGTGGAGATAGCTTGAGGGCGGTGCCTCTTTCCTTCTGGATGTTCTTGGGCTATCCTTATTTGGTTATGTACCATTGTAATGGTATTTAAACATAGTTTTAACTTATGTATGTCAGTTCTGAAATTTTTTAATAGACGGTTTTAGTTTAAAAATCCAGATTTGTTTTATTGGACTCTTTTGTCGTTTTAAGTTTATAAACTCAGGTAAATCGTTCCCAATTATCATTTTATGACACCCAGGCACTTGTGCCAGCCCGTGGGGATCGGGAATGCCCTTCAGGTCTTTCCATGGACCGGGTCAGGTGCCGATTTTGAAGGCGACCAGATTCGATTCGTGACAATATGACTAGTCATCATTATATGTGACCCTCCCTTGGTAATCTATTTATATGAAATAATCATATGTGAAGATATTTTTGAAGTAGGACACATCATATGCTATTGTACCCAAGCACATGTATGTTTACATAGACACTACAAAGAGCTTAGATAGCCATTCTAGTTGCAAAGGCACACATTTTATTTAACTTACTGAACATGTAGGGAAACATTGGATGTGATATGATTACTGGTAGAGTCATGTACTGGTGAAAATGTTGGACCGCATGTTGTGTGGGATCTCTTACATGTCATTCACCTATATTTCATTCTTGAGAAAAATATTCTCTTTCTATCTCTTCCACATAGACATGGATTTTGACCCATGAGTAATATATCCATGATAATTTTCCATGTAGAACATAAAGGTGGAATAATATGTATATTTTTAGTTACATTATCAAATATTTTGACCATGTATCTTCTTAAAATGATTCTTGACCAAGGTTGTGATCATGAAGGATCATAATGGAGATTAGAGAAGTACCCTACATCTAGGTTGGTAATGGATCCTCTATCATCCATTATAGTGGAACCGCCCATCTTTGTAAATAATTATTTTTCAATATAAAATATGAGTTGAATCATACATCTAATATATTCCTATCTCCATGACTACCATAGTGTAACCCTCCTATAAGGTTGTGCATGGGGCCTCAATTCACCACTAGAGTCGGAAACAACTACTCTACTGGTCATGGGTCTTATATTAATTATTAGAGTAGAACCCTCCTATAGTATTAGATAATGGGAAATCTATCATCCTCTGTAGTGAAACATTCCCACTGGGCATGGAATAGGTCATGTATTGAGTATTTGAGTGGTACCCTCCTACATAGTAGGGTATGTGTATTATATCGACAATCATATTGAAACCATACTACAGATTAAGGGTATATGTCCTCTATCAATATAGAGGATCCTTGAAATTATACTAGGTAATAGTTACTCAACATATATATTGTATCCCTCGACAATGTGTCACAGTTGAATAGTATTGATTAACATGGGTGTCTATTATGATATATGTGAATGATATTCGAAATCATTAATGAAGAACTTGGAAAAAATATAACTCTTTAACAGGGTGGGATATGAGATATAGATCACAATTATCTTAAATTAGGGATTATCTTGATGAATATATATATATATTTATTTATTTATTCCTTTCATGATATTTTTACAAATCATTCTTTTGGTTAAGATGCCTATTTCCTATCATTACACTTACTACTCTCCTTTGCCTTTTAGGGAATCTATTCATATACTTACCCAATAATGGTATTTGGTCACACATTTCATGTATTATTTTGGTTAGGTACATGTCAATAACAATTATACAGGATCATAAGGATAACTGGGGCATTAGACTATGTAAGTTTGTCTGGGTTTTGAGATCTTGAGACATGATCATTTTGCATTAATCATTTTTTGTTTTTTTTATGATGGGACATCTTTCTAGGTGGGTGTTTTTTCACATTATAGTTTTTAGTTACAATATCATAATATTGTAATTGAATTGATATTTTACATGCATGGTCAATTCCCTAATGTTTAACATTATTATTGTTTATTCCACTCATACAAATCATTCAGGACCTTACACGATAGTGATTGAGATGAAAATACCTATGTAAAATAACAAGTAAGTAATGAGTAATAGATATTTTGATCTATGTCTATTAATGAATTATATAGGGTTTTAGGGGATTAAAATGAAAATAAATCCAATCTTAAGCATGGAATACACTAATATTTTTAAAAGATTGTTTTACTGCCTTTTAATGGAAACCCATTTATAAATCTATATTTTGTAAATTTTATAAGCTATATTTGTCAAAATAAACTTATTCTTTATTATTGGGACATCAAAATTTACTTTGTGTGAATTTTTGGTATTTTTCAGACAATGTTCATTTTTTTAATGAATAGTGAAAAATACTGCATTTTACATCAAAACTACTTTTTAATCTAATTTATTTATATGATTAGATTATATTTTGAAATGGTTTTGAAGTGAAATTAGAATATATTTTTACCATTTTATCCAATGTTGGTCATTGGAATCAATTTCACTTTGAAATTGGACTTAAACTGGTGTCAATCTTTTGATACTTATTGTTTCATAAAAACACGCTATTTGTCATGACAGCGGGAATTAATTGTTAAATTAATTAATGTGACATATATGTTTTCAATTTTTTAAAATAGACTTCATTTTTGAATTTGGAGTATCAAATATAGCTTAGGGTGATTTTTTGGTAATTTTCTAAAAAACATCAATTTTTGATTAATAGTGAAACCACTAAGTGGTACTTATAAAAACTGATTTTTTGTTTAAATGAAATTTTGCCATCTTTGTGTCTTGAATTTCAAAAATTAGACATACATGGTTGTCATTAGGAAGTAAAATGTGGTTCAATGAGATTATAATAATTTTTTGGTGAATAGTAACTTATTAAATTTTTTATCGTGATTAGAGGTAATTAGTGTAGTTTAAGGTAAGAATAATGTTTTAATAAATTGAAATGACCTAGAAACATGTCCTACCATTATTGGATGTGTAATTTCCGACCATGAAAATCCATGGGACAACTTGGGGACCCCATGGAGCTACATTGGTTTGGAAATGACATAAATAACTTTTTATTTAATGTTAAAGTAAAAATGACACAAACACGAGTTGTTTTACTAAAACAATTTTTACATGGGGTTATACAAGTCATATTTTTTACTATAAATATTCATTAGAAATATAAAACGATTTCCTACATCATAGTATTTTTTTTTATAATTTTTATACATTAAATAAATTAAATTATTTATGACATCATGATGATGCAGTGATGACCTCGTTATTTAACGATTTAAATTAAATGGAAAGATAATGTATAATCTTAGACATACACATGGAAAAAACCAATTGGATGAGTGGATTTTGAACCCTTATCACCGTATCCTTTAATTATATCAATGTGGGACCTTTTTAATCCGAAACACATTTTAAAATAATGTAACTTATCTTTACTTTCCAAGAGTACCCCTCCTCTCCTCTTATAAAAGGCCCCCACCGCTACCTCTTTACCCACACTCCCAAAGCCTTTGGGTCGGCCAAACCCTGCCCATTTTATCTCTCCACTTCCCTATCTTACTCCTTTAAGCCTCACATTGGGCAGAAGTCTTCCCAAGAAATCCTTTGAGCTCAAACCATAGGGAGTTACCCAATTTTAAGGTAATGTCTTCTTTTTTGTCCTTTTGTTTTATTTTGCTTCTCCACCCCCTAAACTCTTTCTATTCTTATCTTTTTTAACAACTACATTATCCTCAATATACTAGGATGTTGTTATAATACGGATTCAAGCTACACTTACACACACCTACTTCTAATTGTTAACGAACATATTGCTTCCGTGGATGGTGAATTTATGCCTCCCGAAACGATGATTGTTCAACATTCTTTTATCACCTTCAAAGGGGGCCATTAAGATGTCACTATATTTATATATGATACATAATATGTTTATGTTTTCCTTAAGATTCTGTATTTTTCTTTTTGGCCATACCTTTATGGTTTCCATTATGGGTAAACGTGATATCTTCATTTAAGGAAGTGCGGACTACCGCCCCTCAAAGTGATTTGATTCGTTAAATACTATATGTGGGACGTATAAATGATAGAAATATGATATTATATATGATATTATTCTGTAATTATAATATACCTTTATATAATTATGATTCCATTCTATAAAATACGAAATAGAAATGAAAGTAGTGTTCATGCGTACGTACGGCTTACCATCTCCATGAACAGTGCATTTCATTTCTTACCTCTAAATGATTATGTAATATTATAAATGCATGCATGTACTGGATATATATGACATATATGATATCTACATAATGAATACCATTCTGGATATAATGGATACATTAACAACTTGTAATTATAAAGGGCTTATTTTTTACTCAAGTACCACTGATCGTTAAAACGACCGTTATTAACTTAAATAATTACATAGTGTTAATGACATGGAAATAAGTGATATAAAATGAATAATGAACTTGAAAAAGGTTCTTAAACAAGTATAAATTAACTCACGTTTATTATTTAGGAGATTAAATAACGACTGAGTCAAGTCGGACCCGAGGTATGGGACTTCGTCTCAATCTCCTTTCATTGAGGCATATTTTGTTTTATACACAACCTTATTTTATACATTGTATAAACCCCTTTGAATTTTACGTTTATCCAAAAGGAATATTTTTTATACGAAGCATTTTACTAAACGAAAAAAGGGAATGTTTTTGTCGTACGTATGCGGCGACAACGATTTCTCTGCCGCCGTGCCCGTTATTTGAGTTTCGGCTTCCTCTACAAGCCATACCTTCTTTTTAAAAGAAAAATAAATACCATGTTTTAATTTTCTATTATTTTTGAATTATAAATGGTTTTCATAATGTTTTTATATCAATGTGTTGTATTGATATCTTGTGATTGAAAGGTGTAAAGGTTATGTTTCCTTTATGCATGTTTTATGTGATATGATTATGTTGAGGTTCTTGGGAATTATTATGAAGACGGGTGGTTCCATGATAAACTAAGGGTGGGTGAGCCCGATATAGCTCTCAAATGAATTAGGTAACGCGAAGGAGTGAAACATTAAGGTTTCTAAGAAGAGATTTTGGAAATATACTGTGATGGGTATTCCAAACGTAACAAAGAGGGTTTCTCCCTATGTAAGAATGTTATGAATGCCTCAAGTTACCTTTATGTCTTATGCTTTCTATGATTTATTCATGATTTGATGAGGTATGTTAAAGTGCTTATGTTTTATGGGTAAAGTATGCTTTCATTCTCATGTATATATGTACCCATGTTTCCTTTCCATATTTTTATATCCATTACTAAGAATTTTATGCTCATCCCAAGTTTTTTGAAATGTTTTTCATAGGTCAAGGGAATGGTACATGATATGATGATAGTGTCAAGGAAGTGTCAAGAAATAATCCATGTTTTATTTTAAATATGTTTCCATTGATAGGAAAGAAGAATACTATATTTATTTAACCACTTTGTTTTTATGTGGAATGTAATGCAAGTTTTATGATCTAATTCTATAAAACTATAAACCCGAAAAGATCCTCAATGTGTAATCTTGTAATAACTCAAGATTAATTAAGGTTTAAGGTTGGGGCCTTATAGTTGGTATCAGAGGTCGGTTCAGATAACTTTAGGAGTTATAATTCTATTAAATGACTATACAAAAATATTTTTTTTATGGTCAAATTGAAGTGATATAGTATTTGAAGATTCCCATGTTGCTTCATCTAAGACATGTTTGTTCAGAATGGTTTTCCGCATAGGAAATAGGGAAGCAGTGCTGGGAAGGCATAAAGAAGGAAATAACCTTCTGAATCAGCATCCTGAGATGGTCGGAATTGGAACTGAATAGTTTGTTGCAGTAATAGTGCAGTTGACTCAAGCGATAAATGGTGGTGGTATCCATGCACGAGATCAGCCAGATCAACCGCAGAGGAACATGTTAGTGGTAGAACATTTCATGAGGAAACATCCCCCATCATTCAGAGGATCATCTGACCATGTGCTATCTGAAGGGTGGGTTAAAGCACTGGAGAAGATTTTTAATGTCATGGGGTGTTCAGACAATCAAAAGGTTAGTCTTGCTATTTACCGTTTGGAGGGTGAGGCAGATCATTGGTGGTCTATGGTTAAAAATATCAGGGACGCTGATGAGATTTATGCTCTCGACTGGGATGAATTCAAAGGTATGTGACTTGAGAATTATTTTCCTAAGGCTGTTCAACTTAGGATGGAAAATCAATTCTTGGAATTGAGGAAAGAGGAAGAATCAGTGGCTACCTATGAAGAAAGGTTCACTCGATTGGCAAGGTATGCTCCAAATTTTATCCGAGACTTTGATAGTAAAATCAATCGTTTTTACTCAGGAATAAAGCCAAAATATCGAATGGAATTAGCTTCTCGTGAGTTTAAAAGTTATGAAAAGCTTGTTCGAGGTTCTGAGAAGGTGGAAATGGAGTTTTCCGATGATCAAGTGTTCTATAACAACCAATAGAAGAAAAGACCGAGGTGGCAGGAGAAAGGTAAGAATTTTTCATAAAAGTGTTATTGTAAGAAAACTAAGTTTCCAGTTTGTGATAAATGTTGAAAAAGGCATGCTGGGGAATGTCTTCTGAATTCTGGAAAGTGCTACCGATGTGGTAAGATGCGACAAAAGACTCGTGATGGCACTGAAAAGGATCAAGGTGAAGGTAAGACAAAATTTTATTTATAGTTAGTGAAATGTTTTATGTGCAATGAGATGGGTCACTATGGAAATGAGTGTCTGACAAAGAGCATGGGTGATGGGAAGCAGTTAGACTACAAGAAGAAAGGGGTGGTGAAATCCTTTTCAACTACTTCAGCAGATGTCGGGTCGTCAAATGAAGTTGTATCAGGTACTTTGTTTGTTTTTTCAGATTATGCCAGTGTGTTGTTTGATTCGGGGTCTACACATTCTTTCATCTCTGAAACCTTTTCTAGTAAAATGGGAATACCATCTCAAGAAATGACTCCTAGACTTTTGGTAAAAACACCTGGGGGAAATGTTGAGGCAAAAAGAATTTATAAGAATCTTCCTATCCTTATCTGTAGAAAGAACCTACTTGCAAACCTTATTGTTCTACCTCTAGTAGAGTTTGATGTTGTCATGGGTATGGATTGTCTCTCTATTTACCATGCTAATATTGACTATAGAGCTAAAGAAGTTTCTTTTCAGAAAGGCTTTCAGTTTGTTTACAAGAATGAACCCTTACTATTGATAACTTATCAAGAGGCCAAGAAACTTGTAAAAGATGGAAATGAATGTTACCTTGCACACATTGTTGAAAATAAAGGAACTGTGCAGATTAATGATGTGCCAGTGGTAAATGAGTATCCTGATGTTTTTCCTGATGAGTTTCCTGGAATAATACCAGATCGAGAAGTTGAGTTTACTGTTGACATAGTTCCTGATGCTAAGACAATTTCAAAACCCCCTTATCGAATGGCTCAAATTGAACTTTTAGAGTTGAAGGAGAAGTTTCATGATTTATTAGAGAAAGGTTTCATTCGACCGAGCACATCACCATGGGGTGCTCCTGTCTTGTTTGTTAAAAAGAAAGATGGTTCAATGAGACTTTACATTGATTATAGAGCCTTGAATAACATCACTGTTAAGAACAAATATCCTTTGCCTCATATCGACGATTTGTTTGATCAGCTCCAGGGAGCTCAGTTTTTTTCATAGATTGACCTAAGATCAGGGTACCATCAGATAAAGGTAATGGAGGTAGATATTCTGAAGACCGTGTTCCGTATAAGATATGGCCACTATGAATTTGTAGTAATGCCTTTTGGGCTAACCAATGCACCTGCTATATTCATGGATTTAATGAAAATAATTTTCCATGAGTTCTTGGATAAGTTTGTGGTGGTTTTTATTGATGATATTTTGGTGTTTTCAAAAATTAAAGGAGAGCATGAAAGACACTTAAGGGTTATCTTGCAAACCTTAAAAGAAAAGAAATTGTATGGGAAATTCAGCAAGTGTGAGTTTTGGTTGCAACAGATTTCTTTCCTTGGTCACATTGTTTCTAAAGATGGGATAACTATTGATCCTGCAAAAACAAAAGTTGTGGAAGACTGGCCAAGTCCCACAAATGCAATTGAGATTCGTAGATTCCTTGGTTTGGCAGGCTATTACTGAAGGTTTGTTAGAAAATTTTCAAGGATATCTAGTCCAATGACTATGCTAACTCAGAAGGGTGTTAAGTTTATCTGGAAAAAAGAATGTGATGATTGTTTTCCGGAATTAAAAAGTAGATTGGTGAATGCTCCAGTTTTGGCGCTACCTTCTAGGAATGGTGAGTTTGTTATATACAGTGATGCTTCATTGAAAGGACTTTGTTGTGTACTAATGAAGAATGATCATGTAATTGCTTATGCTTCACGATAGTTGAAAACTCATGAGGTGAATTACCCTACACATGATTTGGAATTAGCTGCTGTTGTTTTTGCTTTAAAATTTTGGAGGCATCATTTGTATGGAGTAAAGTGTGAAATATATACTGATCACAAATGATTAAAGTATATATTCACTGAGAAAGAGTTAAACATGAGACAGAGGAGATGGATGTAATTAATCAAGGATTATGATTGTACAATTCATTACCATCCGGGAAAAGTAAATAAAGTGGCTGGTGCTTTGAGTCGAAAAAGTAAAGCGTTATTAGCAATTTTGCATTTGGAACGTGATCCTTTGGTTAAGGATTTGATGAACTTTGGAATAGAAGTTGTTGGTGTAGGAAGTTCTTCTGTTCTGTTTCAGGTATCAGTGAGATCATCTCTATCAGATAGAATCAAGCAAGCACAGAAGCAAGACCGTGAGTTGCAGAAAAAGGTAGAGCTGGTTTAGAAAGGTAGGTTGCCTGAATTCAACATTGATAATGATTGCGTTTTGAGATTTGGGAAGAGATTGTGTGTGCCTTGTGATTCACAGTTGAAGAGAGAGTTGTTATGTGAAGCTCATAGTTCTCAGTTTTCAGTTCATCCTGGCAGTACTATGATTTATAGAGATCTGTGGGAGTATTACTGGTGGGATGGAATGAAAAGAGATATTTCTGATTTTACTGTGAAGTGTTTGCCATGTCGACAGGTTAAAGTAGAGCGGCAGTTACCGAAAGGGATCCTTCAGCCTTTACCAGTGCCAGAGTGGAAATGGGAGAATATATCCATGGACTTTGTTGTGGGATTACCGAAGACATCTCGAGGTAATAATGCAATCTGGGTTATTGTTGATTTCTTGACCAAATCTTGCCATTTACTTTCTATACGAGATACTTTTTTCCTAGATCAACTCTCCCGTTTTTATCTTAAAGAGATAGCCAGGTTACATGGAGTTCCCCTCTCCATTGTATCTGATCGTGATCCCAGGTTCACTTATAACTTTTGGAAATGCCTTCAGAAGTCGTTGGGTACTGAATTAAATTTTAGTACACCTTTTCATCCTCAAACAGATGGGAAGTCAGAACGAACAATTCAGACCTTGGAGGATATGCTACGAGCTTGTTCTATGGATTATCAGGGAAGTTGGGACCAACATCTTTCTTTGGTTGAATTTTCATATAATAACAGCTTTCATTCCAGTATACAGATGGCCCCATTTCATGCATTATATAGGAAGCGGTGTCGAACTCCAGCTTTCTGGGATGAAGTGGGTGAAAGGAAGTTGATGGGACCAGAATTGCTAGAAGAGATGGCAGAAAAAGTTCAGCTGATTCAGAAGCACTTGAGAACAGCTCAGAGCAGGCATAAGAGTTATGCGGATAACCGGAGGAAGGATCTATCTTTCGAGGTAGGTGATCATGTTTTTCTCAAGGTTTCTCCTTGGAAATGTGTGATGAGATTTGGTAAGAAAGGAAAGTTGAGTCCAAGGTTCATTGGACCATATGAAATTATGGAGAGAGTTGGATCAGTTGCATACCGAGTGGCTTTAACTCCGAGTTTATCTCAGGTACACAATGTTTTTCACGTTTCGATGTTGAGAAAGTATATGCCAGATCCATATCATGTTTTGAGTCCAGAGGTAGTTCAGCTGGAAGAGATCATATCATATAAGGAACAACCGGTCCAGATTCTTGACCACAGGGAGAAAGTGTAACGGAATAAGGTGATTAATCAGGTAAAGGTTTTGTGAAAAAACCACATGATGGAAGAGGCAACATGGGAATCTGAAAATGTAATGAGGGATAAGTACCCACATTAATTTGATAAGTAAATAAATTGCGGGGATTCAATTTTCTAAAGGGGGGAAGGATGTAACATCCCAAGTAAGTAATGAGTAATAGATATTTTTATCTATATCTATTAATGAATTAGATAGTGTTTTAGAGGTTTAATATGAAAATAAATCCAATATTAAGCATGGAATACACTAATATTTTTAAAAGATTGTTTTAATGCCTTTTGATGGAAAACCATTTATAAATCTATCATTTGACAATTTTATAAGCTATGTTTGTCAAAATAAACTTATTCTTTATGATTGGGACATCAAAATTTACTTTGTGTGAATTTTTGGTATTTTTCAGACAATGTTCAATTTTTTAATGAATAGTGAAAAGTACTGCATTTTACATCAAAACTATTTTTTAATCTAATTTATTTATATGATTAGATTATCTTTTGAATTGGTTTTGAAGTGAAATTAGAATATATTTTTACCATTTAATCCAATGGTGGTCATTGGAATCAATTTCACTTTGAAATTGGACTTAAACTGGTGTCAATCTTTTGATAATTATTGTTTCATAAAAACACGCTATTTGTCATGACAGTGGGAATTAATTATTAAATTAATTAATGTGAGTTATATGTTTTGAATTTTGTAAAATAGACTTTATTTTTGAATTCAGAGTATCAAATATAGCTTAGGGTGTATTTTTTGGTAATTTTCTAAAAAACGTCAATTTTTTATGAATAGTGAAACCACTAAGTTGTACTTATACAAACTGATTTTTCGTTTAAATGAAAATTTTCAATCTTTGTGTTTTGAATTTCAAAAAATCCGACATACATGGTTGTCATTAGGAAGTAAAATGTGGTTCAATGAGATTATAATATTTTTTTGGTGAATAATAACTTATTAAGTTTTTAATCACGATTTGAGGTAATTAGTCTATTTTAAGGTAAGAATAATGTTTTAATAAAATTAAATGACCTAGACACATGTCCTACCCTTATTGTATGTGTCATGGCCGACCAAGAAAATACATGGAACAACTTGGGGACCCCATGGAGCCACTTTGGTTTGGAAATGACATAAATAACATTTTATTTAATGTCAAAGTAAAAATGACACAAACATGAGTTATTTTACTAAAACAATTTTTACATGGGGTTATACAAGTTAGATTTTTGACTATAAATATTCATTATAAATATAAAAAGATTTCCTACATCATAGTAGTTTTTTTATAATCTTTAGACATTAAATAAATTAAATTATTTATGACATCATGATGATGCAGCGATGACCTCATTATTTAACGATTTAAATAAAATGGATAGATAATGTAAAATCTAAGACCTACACATGGCCAAAACCAATTAGATGAGTGTATTTAAAACCCTTATCACCTTATCCTCGAATTATATCAATGTGGGACATTTTGAATCTGAAACGCATTTTAAAATAAAGTAACTTATCTTTACTTTCCAAGAGTGGCCCTCCTCTCCTCTTATAAAAGGCCCCCACCTCTACCTCCATACCCACACTCCCAGAGCCTTTGGCTCGGCCAACCCCTGCCCATTTTGCCTCTACACTTCCATCTATTACTCCTTGAAGCCTCACATTGGACAGAAGTCTTCCCAAGGATGCCTTTGAGCTCAAACCAAAGGGAGATACCCGATTTTAAGGTAATGTCTCCTTTTAAGTCCTTTTGTTTTATTTTGCTTCTCCAACCCCCTAAACTCTTTTTATTATTTTAGTTTGTAAAAACTATATTATCCTCAATATACTAGGATGTTGTTATAATAACTATTCGAGATACACTTACACACACCTACATCTAATGGTTAACGAACATACTATTTCCGTGGATGGTGAATTTATGCCTCCCGAAACGATGATTGTTCAACATTCATTTAACACCTTCAAAGGTGGCCATTAATATGTCAATATATTTATATATGATATATAATATGTTTATGTTTTCCTTAAGCTTCTGTATTTTTCTTTTTGGTCATACCTTTATGGTTTCCATTATGGGTAAACGTGATATCTTCATTTAAGGAAGTGCGGACTACCGCCCCCTCAATGTGATTTGATTCGTTAAATACCATATGTGGGACGTATAAAGGATGGAACTATGATATTATATTTGATAATATATACTGGAATTATAATACACCTTTATATCATTATGATTCCATTCTATAAAATATGAAATAGAAATGAAAGTAGCGTTCATGCGTACGTACGACTTACCGTCTCCATGAACGGTGCATTTCATTTATTACCTCTAAATGATTATGTAATATTATAAATGCATGCATGTAATGGATATATATGACATATATGATATCTACATCATGAATACCATTCTGTATATAATGGATACATGAACAACTTGTAATTATGAAGGGCTTATTTTTGACTCAAGTACCAATGATCGTTAAAACGGCCGTTATTAACTTAAAAAATTACATAGTGTTCATGACATGACAATAAGTGATATAAAATGAATAATGAACTTGAAAAAGGTTCTTAAACAAGTAGAAATTAACTCAAATTTATTACTCTGGAGATTAAAGAATGACCGAGTCAAGTCGGACCTGAGGTATGGGACTTCGTCTCAATCTACTTTCATTGAGGCATATTTTGTTTTATACACAACCTTTTTTTATACGGTGTATAAACCCCTTTGACTTTTACGTTTATCCAAAAGGAATCTTTTTTATACGAAGTGTTTTACTAAATGACAAAGGGAATGTTTTTGTCGTACGTATGCGGCGACAATGACTTCTCCGCCGCCGTGCCCGTTATTTGAGTTTCAGCTTCCTCTACAAGTCATACCTTCTTTTTAAAAGAATAATTAATACCATGTTTTAATTTTATTTTATTTTGGTATTAAAAATGGTTTTCATAATGTTTTTATATCAATGTGTTGTATTGATATCTTGTGATTAAAAGGTGGAAATGTTATGTTTCCTTTATGCATGTTTTATGTGATACGATTATGTTGAGGTTCTTGGTAATTATTATGAAGATGGGTGGTTCTGTGATAAACTAAGGGCGGGTGAGACCGATATAGCTCTCCAATGCATTGGGTAACGCGAATGAGTGAAACATTAAGGTTTCTCCGAAGATATTTAGGGAATATACTGTTATGGGTATTTCAAACGTAACCAAGAGGGTTACTCCCTACGTAAGAATGTTATGAATGCCTCAAGTTACCTTTATGTCTTATGATTTCTATGATTTATTCTTGATTTGATGAGGTATGTTAAAGTGCTTATGTTTTATTGGTAAAGTATGCTTTCATTCTCATGTATATATGTACCAATGTTTCCTTTCCATATTTTTATATCCCTTACTGAGCATTTTATGCTCATCCCAAGTTTTTTGAAATGTTTTTCCCAGGTCAAGGGAAAGTTACATGATATGATGATAGTGTCAAGGAAGTGTCAAGAAATAATCCATGTTTTATTTTAAATATGTTTCCATTGATGGGAAAGAATAATACTATCTTTATTTAACAACTTTGTCTTTATGTGGAATGTAATGCAAGTTTTATGATCTAATTCTCTAAAACACTATACCCGAAAAGATCCTCAATGTGTAATCTTGTAATAACTCAAGATTAAGTAAGGTTTAAGGCTGGGGCCTTATAGTTGGTATCAGAGGTCAGTTTAGATAACTTTAGGAGTTAGAATTCTATTAAATGACTATCCAAAAATATTTTTTTTATAGTCAAATTGAAGTGATATAGTATTTGAAGATTACCATGTTACTTCATCTAAGACATGTTTGTTCATAATGGTTTTCCGTAGAGGAAACAGGGAAGCAGTGCTAGGAAGGCATACAGAAGGAAATAACCTTCCGAATCAGCATCCTAAGATGGTCGGAATTGGAACTGAACAGTTTGTTGCAGTAATGGCGTAGTTGACTCAAGCGATAAATGGTGGTGGTATCCATGCACGAGATCAGCCAGATCAACTGTAGAGGAACATGTCAGTGGTGGAACATTTCATGAGGCAACATCCCCCATCATTCAGAGGATCATCTGACCCTGTGCTAGCTGAAGGGTGGATTAAAGCACTGGAGAAGATTTTTGATGTCATGGGGTGTTCAGACAATCAAAAGGTTAGTCTTGCTATTTACCGTTTTGAGGGTGAGGCAGATCAGTGGTGGTCTATGGTTAAAAATATCAGAAATGCTGATGAGATTGATGCTCTCGACTGGGATGAATTCAAAGGTATGTTTCTTGAAAAGTATTTTCCTAAGGATGTACGACTTAGGATGGAAAAGAAATTCTTGGAATTGAGGAAATAGGAAGACTCAGTGGCTACCTATGAATAAAGTTTCACTCGATTGGCAAGGTATGCTCCAAATTTTATCTGAGACCATGATAGTAAAATCAATTGTTTTTACTCAGGATTAAAGCCAAAATATCGAAGGGCATTAGCTTCTAGTGAGTTTAAAAGTTATAAAAATCTTGTTTTATGTGCTGAGAAGGTGGAAATGGATTTTGCCGATGATCAAGTGTTCTATAACAACCAACAGAAGAAAAGACTAAGGTGGAAGGAGAAAGGTAAGAATTCTTCAAAAAAGTATGATGGTAAGAAAACTAAGTTTCCAGTTTGTGATAAATGTGGAAGAAGGCATGCTGGGGAATGTCTTCTGAATTCTGGAAAGTGCTACTGATGTGGTAATATGGGACATAAGGCTCATGATTGCACTGAAAAGTATCAAGGTGAAGGTAAGACCAAATTTGATTTACAGTTTGTGAAATGTTTTATGTTCAATGAGATGGGTCACTATGCAAATGAGTGTCTGACAAAGAGCTTGAGTGATGGGAAGCAGTTAGACTACAAGAAGAAAGGGGTGGTGAAATCCTTTGCAACTACTTCTGCAGATGTCGGGTCGTCAAATGAAGTTGTATCAGGTACGTTGTTTGTTTTTTCAGATTATGCCAGTGTGTTGTTTGATTCGGGGTATACACATTCTTTCATATCTAAAACCTTTTCTAGTAAAATGGGAATACCATCTCCAGAAATGACTCCTGAACTTTTGGTAAAAACACCTGGGGAAATGTTGAGGGAAAAAAATTAATAAGAATCTTCCTGTCCTTATTTGTCTGAAGAACCTACTTGCAAACCTTATTGTTCTACCTCTAGTAGAGTTTGATGTTATCCTGGGTTTGGATTGGCTCTCTATTTACATACTAAGATTGACTGTAGAGCTAAAGAAGTTTCTTTTCAGAAAGACTTTCAGTTTGTTTATAGGAATGAACCCTTACTGTTGATAACTTATCAAGAGGCCAATAAACATGTAAAAGATGGAAATGAAGGTTACCTTGCACACATTGTTGAAAATAAAGGAATTGTACAGATTAATGATGTGCCAGTGGTAAATGTGTATCGTGATGTTTTTCCTGATGAGTTTCCTGGAATAATACCAGATCGATAAGTTGGGTTTGTTGTTGACTTAGTTCCTGATGCTAATCCAATTTCAAAACCCCCATATCGAATGGCTCAAATTGAACATTTAGAGTTGAAAGAGCAATTGCAAGATTTATTAGAGAAAGGTTTCATTCGACCTAGCACATCACCATGGGGGTCTCTTGTCTTGTTTGTTAAAAAGAAATATGGTTCAATGAGACTTTGCATTGATTATAGAGCCTTGAATAAAATCACTGTTAAGAACAAATTTCATTTTCCTCATATCGACAATTTGTTTGATCAGCTCCAGGGAGCTCAGTTTTTTTCAAAGATTGACCTAAGATCGGGGTACCATCAGCTGAAGGTAAAGGAGGCAGATATTCTGAAGACCGCGTTCCGTACAAGATATGGCCACTATGAATTTATAGTAATGCCTTTTGGGCTAACCAATGCACGTGTTGTATTCATTGATTTAATGAATTGAATTTTCCATCAGTTCTTAGATAAGTTTGTGGTGAATTTTATTGATGATATTTTGGTGTTTTATAAAAGTAAAAGAGAGTATGAAAGACATTTAAGGGTTATCTTGCAAACCTTAAAAGAAAAGAAATTTTATGGGAAATTCAGAAAGTGTGAGTTTTGGTTGCAACAAATTTATTTCCTTGGTCACATTGTTTCTAAAGATGGGATAACTGTTGATCCTGCAAAAACAAAAGTTGTGGAAGACTGGCCAAGACGCACAAATGTAACTGAGATTCGTAGCTTCCTTGGTTTGGCAGTCTATTACCGAAGGTTTGTTAGAAATTTTTCACGGTTTTCTAGTACAATGACTAAGCTAACTCGGAAGGGTGTTAATTTTATCTGGACAAAAGAATGTGATGATTGTTTTCAGGAATTGAAAAGAAGATTGGTGAATGATCTAGTTATGGCACTACCTTCCAGGAATGGTGAGTTTGTTATATACAGTGATGCTTCATTGAAAGGACGTGGTTGCGTCCTAATGAAGAATGATCATGTAATTTCATATGCTTCATGAAAGTTGAAAACTCATGAGGTAAATTACCCTACACATGATTTGGAATTAGCTGCTGTTGTTTTTGCTTCAAAAATTTGGAGGCATCATTTGTATGGAGTAAAGTGTGAAATATATACTGATCACAAAAGATAAAATTATATATTCACTCAGAAAGAGTTAAACATGAGATAGAGGAGATGGATGGAATTAATCAAGGATTTTTATTGTACAATTCATTACCATTCGGGAAAAGCAAATAAAGTGGATGATGCTTTGAGTCGAAAAATTAATGCTTCATTAGCAATGTTGCGTTTGGAATGTGATCCTTTGGTTAAGGATTTGATGAACTTTGGCATAGAAGTTGATGGTGCAGGATGTTCTTCTTTTTTGTTTCAGGTATCAGTGAGATCATCCCTATCAGATAGAATCAAGCTAGCACAAAAGCAAGACAGTGAGTTGCAGAAAAAGGTAGAGCTGGTTCAGAAAGGTATGTTGCCTGAATTCAACATTGATAATGATTGCGTTTTGAGATTTGGGAAGAGATTGTGTGTGCCTTGTGATTAACAGTTGAAGAGAGAGTTTTTATGTGAAGCTCATAGTTCTCCGTTTTCAGTTCATCCTGGCAGTACTAAGATTTATAGAGATCTGCGGGAGTATTACTGGTGGGATGGAATGAAAAGAGATATTGATGATTTTACTGTGAAGTGTTTGACATGTCAACAGGTTAAAAAAAAGCGGCAGTTACCGAAAGGGATGCTTCAGCCTTTACCAGTGCCAGAGTGGAAATGGGAGAATATATCCATGGGCTTTGTTGTGGGATTACCGAAGACATCTCGAGGTAATAATGCAATCTGGGTTATTGTTGATCACTTGACCAAATCTGCTCATTTCCTTTCTATACGAGATACTTTTTCCCTAGATCAACTTTCCCGTTTGTATCTTAAATAGATAGTCAGGTTACATGGAGTTCCACTCTCCATTGTATCTGATCATGATCCTAGGTTCACTTATAAATTTTGGAAATGCCTTCAGAAGTCGTTGGGTACTGAATTAAATTTTAGTACAGCTTTTCATCCTCAATAAGATGGCCAGTCAGAACGAACAATTCAGATCTTGGAGGATATGCTACGAGCTTGTTCTATGGATTATCAGGGCAGTTGGGACCAACACCTTTCTTTGGTTGAATTTTCAAATAGTAACAGTTTTCATTCCAGTATACAAATGGCACCATTTCAGGCATAATATGGGAAGCGGTGTCGAACTCCAGCTTTCTAGGATGAAGTGGGTGAAAGGAAGGTGATGGGACCAGAATTGGTAGAAGAGATGGAATAAAAAGATCAGCTTATTCAGAAGCACATGAGAACATCTCAGAGCAGGCAGAAGAGTTATGCGGATAACCGAAGGAAGGATCTATCTTTCGAGTTAGGTGATCATGTTTTTCTCAAGGTTTCTGCTTGGAAAAGTGTGATGAGATTTGGTAAGAAAGGAAAGTTGAGACCAAGGTTCATTGGACCATATGAAATTCTGGAGAGAGTTGGATCAGTTGCATACCAAGTGGCTTTACCTCTGAGTTTACCTCAGGTACACAATGTTTTTCACGTTTCGATGTTGAGAAAGTATATGCCAGATCCATCTCATGTTTTGAGTCCAGAGGTAGTTCAGCTGGAAGAGAACCTATTTTATGAGGAACAACTGGTCCAGATTCTTTACCACAAGGTGCATGTGTGATGGAATAAGGTGATTAATCTGGTAAAGGTTTTGTGGAAAAACCACATGATAGAAGAGGCAACATGGGAATCTGAAAATTCAATGAGGGATAAGTACCCCCCATTTATTTGATAAGTAAATAAATTGAGGGGACGCAATTTTCTAAAGGGGGGAAGGATGTAACATCCCAAGTAAGTAATGAGTAATAGATATTTTTATCTATATCTATTAATGAATTAGATAGTGTTTTAGAGGCTTAAAATGAAAATAAATCCAATCTTAAGCATGGAATACACTAATATTTTTAAAAGATTGTTTTACTGCCTTTTGATGGAAAACCATTTATAAATCTATCTATTGAAAATTTTATAAGCTATGTTTGTCAAAATAAACTTATTATTTATGATTGGGACATCAAAATTAACTTTGTGTGAATATTTGGTATTTTCAGACAATGTTCATTTTTTAATGAATAGTGAAAAATACTACATTTTACATCAAAACTGCTTTTTAATCTAATTTATTTATATGATTATATTATCTTTTGAATTGGTTTTGAAGTGAAATTAGAATATATTTTTACCATTTAATCCAATGGTGGTCATTGGAATCAATTTCATTTTGAAATTGGACTTAAACTGGTGTCAATCTTTTTATACTTATTGTTTCATAAAAACACGCTATTTGTCATGACAGCGGGAATTAATTATTAAATTAATTAATATGACTTATATGTTTTGAATTTTGGAAAATAGACTTCATTTTTGAATTCGGAGTATCAAATATAGCTTAGGGTGAATTTTTGGTAATTTTCTGAAAAACATCAATTTTTGATGAATAGTGAAACCACTAAGTGGTACTTATAAAAACTGATTTTTCGTTTAAATGAAATTTTTCCATCTTTGTGTTTTGAATTTCAAAAAATCATACATACATGGTTGTCATTAGGAAGTGAAATGTGGTTCAATGAGATTATAATAATTGTTCGGTGAATAGTAACTTATTAAGTTTTTAATCGCGATTAGAGGTAATTTGTGTAGTTTAAGGTAAGAATAATGTTTTAATAAACTGAAATGACCTAGACACATGTCCTACCCTTATTGGATGTGTCATGGCCCACCAATAAAAGACATGGGTCAACTTGGGGACCCCATGGAGCCACTTTGGTTGGGAAATGACATAAATAACTTTTTATTTAATGTTAAAGTATAAATGACACAAACATGAGTTATTTTACTAAAAAAAATTTACATGGGGTTATACAAGTCATATTTTTGACTATAATCATTAATTAGAAAGATAAATATATTTCCTACATCATAGTATTTTTTTTATTTTTTTTATACATTAAATAAATTAAATTATTTATGACATCATGATGATGCAGCGATGACCTAATTATTTAACGATTTAAATAAAATGGAATGATAATGTAAAATCTAAAACCTAAACATTGCCAAAACCAATTGGATGAGTTGATATCGAACCCTTATCACCTTATCATAGATTTATATCAATGTGGGACCTTTTGAATCCGAAACTCATTTTAAAATAAAGTAACTTATCTTTTCTTTCCAAGAGTGCCCCTCCTCTCCTCTTATAAAAGGCCCCCACCTCTACCTCCTTACCCACACTCCCAAAGCCATTGGCTCGGACAAAACCTGACCATTTTGTCTCTACACTTTCTTCTCTTTCTCCTTGAAGCCTCACTTTGGGATGAAGTCTTCCCAAGGAAGCCTTTGAGCTCAATCCAAAGGGAGTTACCCGATTTTAAGGTAATGTCTTCTTTTGAGTCATTTTGTTTTATATTGCTTCTCCAAACCCAAAACTCTTTTTATTCTTTTCTTTTGTAACAACTACAGTATCCTCAATATACTAGGATGTTGTTATAATAAGGATTCAAGCTATACTTACACACACCTACATCTAATGGTTAACGAACATACTGTTTCCGTGGATGGTGAATTTATGCCTCCCGAAACGATGATTGTTAAACATTCTTTTAACACATTCAAAGGTGGCCATTAAGATGTCAATATATCTATATATGATATATAATATGTTTATTTTTTCATTAAGCTTCTGTATTTTTCCTTTTTGTCATACCTTTATGGTTTCCATTATGGGTAAATGCTATATCTTCATTTAAGGAAGTGCGGACTACCGCCCCCTCAATGTGATTTGATTCGTTAAATACCATATGTGGGACGTATAAAGGATAGAACTATGATATTATATATGATATTATACTGGAATTATAATATACATTTATACCATTATTATTCCATTCTATAATATACGAAATATAAATGAAATTAGCGTTCATGCGTACGTACGGCTTACCGTCTCCATGAATGGTGCATTTCATTTCTTACCTCTAAATGATTATGTAATATTATAAATGCATTCATGTACTGGATATATATAACATATATGATATCTAAATCATTAATACCATTCTGTATATAATGGATACATGAACAACTTGTAATTATAAAGGGCTTATTTTTTACTCAAGTACCAATGATCGTTAAAACGGCCGTTATTAACTTAAATAATTACATAGTGTTCATGACATGGCAATAAGTGATATAAAATGAATAATGAACTTGAAAAAGGTTCTTAAACAAGTAGAAATTAACTCAATTTTATTATTCAGGAGATTAAAGAACGACCGAGTCAAGTCGGACCCGACGTATGGGACTTCGTCTGAATCTCCTTTCATTGAGGCATATTTTGTTTTATACACAACCTTCTTTTATACGGTGTATAAACCCCTTTGTCTTTTAATTTTATCAAAAGGAATCTTTTTTCTATGAAGCGTTTTACTAAATGACAAAATGGAATGTTTTTGTCGTACGTATGCGGTGACAATGACTTCTCCGCCGTCGTGCCTGTTATTTGAGTTTCGGCTTCCTCTACAAGCCATACCTTCTTTTTAAAAGAAAAATAAACACCATGTTTTAATTTTCTTTTATTTTGGTATTAAAAATGGTTTTCATAATGTTTTTATATCAATGTTTTGTATTTATACCTTGTGATTGAAAGGTGGAAATGTTATATTTCCTTTATCCATGTTTTATGTGATACGATTATGTTGAGGTTCATGGGCATTATTATGAAGACGGGTGGTTCCGTGATAAACTAAGGGCGGGTGAGCCCGATATAGCTCTCCAATGCATTGAGTAATGTGAAGGAGTGAAATGTTAAGGTTTCTCCGAATAGATTTAGGGAATATACTGTGATGTGTATTCCAAACGTAACCAAGAGGGTTACTCCCTACGTAAGAATGTTATGAATGCCTCAAGTTACCTTTATGTCTTATGATTTCTATGATTTATTCATGATTTGATGAGGTATGTTAAAGTGATAATGTTTTATGGGTAATGTATGCTTTCATTCTCATGTATATATGTACCCATGTTTCTTTTATCCCTTACTGAGCATTTTATGCTCATCCCATGTTTTTTGAAATGTTTTTCACAGGTCAAGGGAAAGGTACATGATATGATGATAGTGTCAAGGAAGTGTCAAGAAAGAATCAATGTTTTATTTTAAATATGTTTCCATTGATGGGAAATAATAATACTATATTTATGTAACCACTTTGTTTTTATGTGGAATGTAATGCAATTTTTATGATCTAAATCTCTAAAACTCTAAACCCGAAAATATCCTCAATGTGTAATCTTGTAATAACTCAAGATTAAGTAAGGTTTAAGGCTGGGGCCTTATAACCTATACATCAAATCAGGTCGATGGATTATTATATAAGAACATTGGACTAAAAAATACACTAAATTTATCCTCCCTCCTATATATTACTCTAAAATCACATTAACACAAATTGATCATAATCGTGAGGGGTATAACTCCTGAGAAAAATAACTTCTGGAAATTTATATGTGAATTTTTTTTGACTCATCTTGCCTCTGGATTCCATAACTCATTGAGGGTTTTATATAAATCACTGTAATGATATTATGGTTATAACATAGAGGTGGGATAAAGTGTTTTTTTCAAAAAAAAATGTCAAAACACACTAATATCTTATACCACATATCATATGACCCCTATCGAGAACTGGGATATACAATTGTTGTTAGCGGGGCTTATATAAAAGCGTTTTATCAGAACTAGTGTGAATCCTAGGATGCTACATTGTTACTCAAAAAAAATGAGTACATGAGATGGTTTTTTTGTGGATTATTATCACCTGAAAATAATCATGATAATGAAAATGTACCCATTTCCAAGGATTAACGTCAATTGTGATCAATTGTGAGGCATGTGTTGGTTCTTAATAATTGATCATAGGTCTATCTAACATTAGTTGAGAGATCACATGGATGATATTATGAAGCTTCTGTTTTTATTTCCTTATGGTAACTATGATTTATTTGTTATGAAACTTGGTTTGATGAATCCCTAGTGATGTTTTTGGCACTAATGTTCCAAGTCATGAAGTAGTACTTTGACTGATTCGTCGTTGTTTTCATCGATGAAATACTCATATAATCTTCACAACATGATTAATATGAAGAACACTTGAGGATAATACTATATTTTTTAGGGGGGAATACTTATGGAATTATGTCATGGTTCCAATCCCAGATTTATTTTTTTCACTTTCTAGGAATGTTATTTCATATCATTATTTTTCTATGGAAATAGATAAGATCAATTCAGTGGACACTTGATATACATCAAAGAGCATGTAAAATCTGTATAGTTTCCATTACCATTGGGGTACTACCTCATGATTATGGAGGACTTATCTATCACTAAACCCACATTTAGGGCCCTAAAATGGAAATAAAATACATTTAATTAGAATGAGCGTGTCCAGAGGGACATCAAGTAGTTGAGGGTAAGGCTAATGAGTCCTACAAATTTGAGACTATTCGGGGAGGGTGCGAAGTACATTGTTTATTTTCTTTCCATAGGATGTGGGATCTGCTATGTGTGGTTGTAGATACATACTTCTATAAAATATGGGTTGTGGTAGTTTAGGCCCCTCAAGAATAATTATATGAATCAAGACCATAGACTTCAAATGGTACTATATTCTTTAATGATTTTTAGGAACTATCGTTTAGAGGAGATCCTTCTTGTTTAATCAAGACTTTGGTACCTTAGAAATGTTTTGAAAAAAAGAGACTAGAACCAAATGTTATGTTTCTAGTTGTAATTCCTATAATACAATGTCATTAAGATATTTTATGATACTATTATGGGAGATAAAGTAAAATATTTTATTTATAGGAATTCCCAAGCTTATTTGTTGAATGACATGTTTAACCAATTGTATTACATATTACTTACTTTTGTTGAGATGGCTGGTGCATCATTTTTTTTGAGTTGGTAGTTTTAAATACTCTACTCCCACAAAATGTGAGAAGTCGCCATTTTGGGTCGTAGGTGGTGATGCCTTACATGACCAGAAATCATTAGGATTTTCTCTTGATGGATTTTATGAAAGGGGGAATCAAAACATACGTTCCTTGGAACAAAATGTGTTCTAAGCCACGAAATGATATGAGATTATGTGGGAGATTCTAAAATTTCCATTCACATTACATACCATTTTGTGTATTATGTAATGAATTATTTAGATGCATCTTTGTGGGCTTGTATGAGAAAAATTATCGCTATATTCTTCTCATGGTGCCTCATCATGCATTTGGTGAAGGTTGAATAATGGGTTCTTATAGGATTGTTTCACCCATTTCGTATCCTAGAGTTGGAATGAAATTACATATACATATCTATTGTGATCAGGATTTTTTGTATTTAAATAGCTTCAAAACTATTTTGGTGACAGATGACCAAATTTTTATTTTATCACTCTTCCTTTCTATATATGTGTATAGTTTGGTGGAGAGTTTAGGGTAGTTCTGTGATTTATACATCATTTCCGTTCACGTGGTTCCCTTGATGATTTTATCTGATACAAATTTTTCGTTCACATTACTGTTGTGGAGAAGATTATATATATAATTCATAACTTATATGGGGATGAGAACAACCACCACCCACACCCCCGATATAAATAGATAGACCGAATGAACTACACATGTTTTTAAAGATATTCTGGGTAGTGTCACATTGAATTTATACATTTTCTGTGAAATAATATCATCACTCTTCTATCGACATGGAACCTTTCGAGTCAGTATATAGTAGACTATTTAGTTTCTCCAAATTATTAAATGATATTATCAAGGGTTCACATTTTAGGTATGATATGGTTCAAGTGATGACGGGGAAGGTCCATATCATCCACGAGAGGATGAGTATAGCAGGGAGACCACATTTTATAGATAGAATACAACTGATTAGAATTCAATTGATTAATACATGTAATAAATTTATGCCATAGGTTTATAGGATCCTTCAAGACCATGTAGAGGGTTGTAGAGGATACATACTTCCTAGACCTATCCCCATAGTTGGAGTTGTTGCACTAAATATTCTATGTGGCATAGTGGAGGAGATACGTGAACTGTAACTAACTTAGGTTTTATGATATTGATTCTTTTTAATTTCTCTAACGCCATGGGTTTTATGCTACTCCATGATTAGCATGTTCTATACACAAAACCATACTAGATTGTAGTATAAGCAAAATTATTCATGGCTTGTGTTCCAATAAAGGTCATGGTCTTTTTATATAATTAATTTCACAAAAATCAGAGTATATGTGATTACTAAATATTATAACATAGCCATTATAATGGTGGGTATGAATAATATCAACTTCCTTCTAAAAAACAAAAAATTTAAATGAAATTATGTGGGTTTTTAAAACAATAAAATCACCCTTTATGAATTTTGGTAGTGAAATATATATGTTATATATTCAATTTGATGATTTAAATTTGTATTATATGATTTCTATATATGATATATGAACAAATTCTAATTTTCAGAAAATATAAGTAGTTTTTTTATTAAACGTTTTACAAACTTTGATGGAGAACCTTTATTAAAATCTAGTTGGACAATTTTATAGGTTCTATTAGACCTAATATTTCTTTTTCAACTGGGACACCAAAATTTACCTTGGATGAATGTTTTTTATTTTTTTATGACATTCATATGTTAATGTATAGGAAATAATACATCATTTTAATTGAAATATTTTTTTCATCAAATTTATTTATATAGTTATATTATCTTTTAAATTTATTTTATAGAGTAATTAGATTATTTTTTATCATTTAATCCAATTTTCGTGATAGGGATTAATTCTACAACTAAATTGGACATAAACACATGCCAACCTTTGGATAGTTTTTTTTCATAAACCCCCACTTACATTTTTTGAAAACGGGAATTACTTTAAATTAATTAATGAAACTTCATTGTTTTAATATTTGTAAAATGCATCCCATGTTTTGAATTAGTGGGTCCAAATTATGTTTTTTGGCTACTTTTTAGATATTATAAATAGTAACTGCTGTAAATATTCATTAAAATAGTTAAAGAAGAATCTGGTAAATTAGGGTAACAAACAGTATGATAATGAAAATAAATTTCCCCAATCACTTGACAATTAATTAATGTAGACAAACATCACCTAAGGGTCATATGAAATGACCAGTCCTAGTGGGACATGCATCGTGACTCGCCAAGGCCGCCTCCAATAGGCCAAGGGCTGGTGACTAGCAACGACTAGGTATATCACTACATGAGAGTAATTGCCTAAGAACCTGTACACACACACACATCTCCAAGCCCACAAATGATGAAATTTTAAAACCACTAAGGAACAAAATGGATGCATATGACTAAACCCAACCCACAATGTATGACAAAAGGTAATGTACTGAAAGTAAACTGGGCCAGAATGCATGCCCACCAAAAACAAGAGTCTGAAAACATCAATGTTCAACCTATAAACACAACAACGTACTGGAACTGCTGCTCGTAGACAAAGGAACTACACAGCCTATAAAGAACTCGAAAATCCCAGTCCAATCCTGGTCTGCCCTGGACTCTATGAAAAGGATGCTCATCTACACAAGACACAACACATGTGGGCAAATCCTGTGCAGGGGTTAGTATAACAAATGTCGGTAGAGGACCCCAAAAACACAAAGAAAGTACACAAATAAAAATCACAGTCATCTCTACAAAATATATGTCTACTGAACATATAATTGGAGATCCCAATCCAGAAATAATTAAAACCTAGACCCGTAGTCTAGAGACAATTCACACAACCGCATACCCCTACTAGGGACTCAGTTCGAAGATTTCCACGAAGCAATTATTCTAAGAGAACAAACTCCATGAGTCTTTTAGCTCTGATGAAGTCCGTCCGAGAAGTATTGTTCATCAGGAAACATCACGAGAAGTAGATACACTCATTATGGGAGGCACACTCGTGAGTGGGAAGATCACGATAGGTAGAATCACTCATTAAGGGAGACACACTCTTTAGTGGGAAAGATCATGATACACAAATGAGGATCACAGCTAGGGCCATGTCGGATACTGGGACACATTCGGATTCACCAACTAGGTAGAGTATCAACAACTGGTGGAGTTGGTCAAGCCGATGCCTGAATCAATATATTGTTAGGAATGGATAGAGGATCTCGCTCTGGGCCTCTCGGAGGGATGCCGAATCTATCACAGAATGTCCTACTATAGGGATAATAATCTTGTAGAAAGAAAACAATGAATGACCATCAAGGGAACGAGAAGAAGGGGCACTGACCCAATCGAATGATTTCCACGATACGTTGAACAAGAGGACCACACCATTTTCCAAAAAGTACACGTCTCGTAGAAAAGATACACACCATGTTGTCTGACCCTGGGTACTTCCTGTGTACAATGGCCTATGTCGTAAGGCTGGCTGTGTAGAAAAGTGGGTACACAACATATAATATGGTGTACACACTGTGTCCGAGTGACTAGGGTTGGCTCTGTGTACGCTGGTCATGTGCTCATACATGGTGATCAACCTGTGTGCTCCAACCCGTGTAATCAGTACACAGGGTGACCTGTGATACTGGCCTCGCCTGGCCGTGTGATGGAGTACACTATTGTGTAATTCATCCCATATCAGTGTATCCCCAGGATACCTGTCGAGTCCCACGTATCCGCTTCTTTCAGGCTGTGTAGAGAGTACATGCAGTGTCGTCTGAAGCCGTGTAGTCCATCCTGTGTCTGTATACTTCCCAAAATACACGCCGAGTTTTAGGGAAAGTATAACACGCCATGTGACTAGGGTCACACACTGTGTGATTCTTCTTTGACCCCCAAAACTATTGTGGCCCCCGCAAGTACTCCACGGTGTGTTCTTCATATGTACACGCCATGCATTTTAAAAATTTCAAGAATCGACGCTCCTCGTCGGCGCGCCTCCTGTGCTACTCCGATTATCGATCCATCCGTCTGATCACCATGAAAATCCATGGTTTTGGTCTCCTTGACACCAAAAAGTGTATTCCATTATTTTCGGACCACTAATCATCTCCAAAAACAAGAAACGTTCCACCCGCACGAAGAATTCTTGAAGATTGTCCCTTTTTGACCAGGTCTGATTCATTGTCTTCCATCATCGCCGCACCTCAACAAGGTAATTGTGATGTCGAATCATCAAATTAGGATAGTTTCATCATATAAAGGATTTGCAATTATCCATTGTTCTTCTCCCTATGAAGAACATGAAGAACACACAGAGAATAGATAGGGGAAGAGATCCATTTAACAAAACGGGGAACGAACATCCCTCAAAATTCATCATGGCGTTGGTCCACTCCCATTAGTAGGATTAAACGGAATAGAATCAAAAAACAGTTATTCAACATTAATCGATTCACTGAATCATCCCAATAAATCCCTCCCGTAAGAACATCCAAATTCGAGGATCAACATGTTCGTGGTTGATACGCGTTCGTCATTTAAATCAAAAGCAGGGAAAAGAAATTAAATAGCAAACCCTTACATCAACTAGGATTGATCACTAACAAAGGGTTATGCTGCCTTCTTTTTCAAGATCCTTAAAATTTGTTGGCACAACGATTCACAGCTTCGATTTGTCGTCGTTCGTTGACGAGGTTTTTTTCTAGAGTTTATCTCAATCCTTTCCAACAAGAGACATTTGATTCTCCAAATAAAAAATGGAAATTTGTCTGGCATTCAATAATATGTTGTGGTATTAATGAGTCCATCTTACCATTTCTAAGTCATTATGAAATGGCATTTCTTAAGGAAATAGTTACCCCATCGTCGTGCTGCAGTGGATGTTTCCATAAAATAAAAATAAACATTGTGATTTTTTTTACTTAAGTAAAAACATCTGAAAATTAACTTTTTCCCTCGACCCGTGTCATTTGAGGTTAGATCCATTCATAGGTAAAGTCATCATCTAGGATGCAATGGTGCACTTAGATTTTTTATCCGGGCATCTGTTTGGAAACTGCCGCATTCGTGCATAAGTGCCGACTCACATAACATAAAAATACTTCAAAACACCATTTTGGGATCACCAGGCCACGGAATGATGTGTCATCTCTGCACCTGGCCCTGTAATAATTCCATATAATATATAAAAATAATACATCAATAAAACAGATATATTACACTCTCCCCAACATGGGGCTTTGCATCCCTGAAAAACCAAAACAAAACTACTCAAAAATATGTGGGTATTGGGCATGGATTTGATCCTCTATCTCCCATGTGCTCTCCAGAAGATTCCCGTGATACTAACGAACGTGCACCATGGGAATCAATCAACAATGAAGGATCCTCTCCTACTGATCTGCTATCTCCATCAGGTACTCAGCAATGTTCACTATTTCCTCAATATCCATCTCACCCCAGTCGATGACGTGCGTGGGTCAAGCACGTTCCTCCTCAACTGCGACATGTGGAAGGCATCATGTACCCAATGAAATTGTGGTGGTAGATCTAGGTGGTACGACACCTCACCACCACTGCACATTATCTATGAACGTCCTATGAACCTCAGAGATAGCTTTCCGCCCGATCAAATCTCTGTAACCCTCATCGAGGTGAGACCTAAAGAAAGAAGTGGTCTCCCTTCTCGAAATCCAGGGGTCTCCATTATCTGTCATCATAAGACTTATGCTGGCTCTGTGCAGTCATCATCTGCATCTAGATGATACACACTTTTTCGGTGGTAGCTCGCCCCAACTCTAGACCCATGAGTCTAGACTCTCTGGGGTATGTCCAACAAAGCGGTGACCGGAAAGGTCTTTCATACAAGGCCTCAAATGGTGTCATACCAATGGTGGAGTGGTAGCTATTGTTGTACGCAAACTCCACCCAAGGTAGGTGGTTCTCCCAACTGTGACCAAAGTCCTACATACATGCCCACAACATATCCACTAGAACCTGAATGGTCATCTCCGTCTAACCATCTGTCGGGGGATGAAACATTGTTCTCAAGCATAGATGAGTTCCCAAGGCCTCTTGAAATCCCTTCCACAACCAGGATGTAAAAAGTGCATCTTGGTCTGAGACTATCAACAATGGGATGCCATGAAGACAAACTATCTCCTACACGTAGAGGCATTCGATGCTCTCTATGTAACTCTGCTCCCTGATAGCTAAGAAGTGGGATGACTTGCTGAGTCGGTCAATGATCACCCAGATGGAATCTTGCCCCAAGGACGTATGTGGTAAGCCTATCACAAAGTCCATAGATATTCCATCCCACTTCCACTCTGAAACATCTAGGGGGTGATATAATCCTGCTTGAACCTGGTGCTCAGCCTTCACTCGCCTGCATGTGAGGCATCGGAAAACAAACACTGCTACTGCCTTCTTCATGCCTAGCCACCAGAACTACCATCTAAGATCATAGTAGATCTTTTTGACTCCAGGATATACAATAAATGGTGATTTATGAATCTCCCTCAATATCTCCTCTTTCAACACCACTGGTACAATAGTGCGTCCTCTGAAAATAAGTTTGTGCTCCCCACCTTGTGAATATCCATCAGGAGCCTGTCCTGTGGATAACTGAGCATGTAAATCAACACAGTCGACATCTCCTATTAGCACCTCCATAACCTACTGTATGAGTGGAGGGGTGAAAACCATAGACTGTAGGAAATATGTATCCTCGCTGTCCATTATGGAGAACTGCAATGCGGATAACTTCTTTGTTGCCTCACTCAACAGCTGTGAGCTCAACATTATGCTAAGAGAATAAGCCACCATGTTCCCCTTCTGATGAGTATAAATGATACAAATTCATAGTCCTGGAGGAACCCTATACAACACCTCTGCCTCAGATTCAGATCCTTATGCAAAAAAGATGTACTTGAGTTTGTTGTGGTCAGAGTAGACGATGAACCACTCTCCCATAAGGTAGATTTACCACATCATCAATGCGAAGACTACCATATCCAACTCGATATCATGGGTCACATAGTTTTACACATGTGGCCTAAACTGGCCTGAAATATAAGCAATCACTACCAGCCTTGGCATCAGGACACAACCAAGCCTGGTCCCTAATGCATCGCAGAATACTACATACTCGACACCCTCCTCCGGTAATCTCATGATTGGGGGACTCATCAAACTCTGTCTCAACTGCTCAAAATCCTACTAGAACTTCTCCGTCCCCATGAAGTGTTGCCTCTTCCTGGTCAAGGCAGTCATCGGTGTTGATAACCTAGAGAAATCTGGAATGAATCTCTTGTATTATAATACCAACCAAAGGAATCTCTGCACCTATATCATGCTCCGAGGTGGATCACACTCTAACACAGCCTACACCTTCGCTAGGTCTATAGCTACTCAATTTGTTGAGATGACTATTCCCAGAAATTGGACCTCCTGAAACCAGAACAGGCACTTCGAGAGCTTACCATAGATATGGTGCTCCTGAAGTACGTCTAGAACCATCTGCAAGTGACTCACGTGCTCTTCCTATGACACTGAGTACACAAGGATGTCATAGATGAAGACAACTATGAACCGGTCCAAGTACGGCTAGAAGATCCATTTCATCTATCTCATGAATACTGCGGGGGATTTTTTCAGGCCAAAAGGCATCAAAAAGTACTAATAGTGACCATAGAAGCATCTGAAAGCTGTCTTTAGTATATTCTCATACCGTACTCGTAACGGGTGATAGCTTGGTTGAAGGATAACCTTCGAGAACCATTGTTCCCCTCTTAGCTGATCGGAGAGGTCATCGATTCTCAGTAATGGATAATTATTCTACACGGTCACTTGGTTCAGACATCTGTAATCCGCGCACAACCTCAAATCCCTGTCTTCCTTCTTGGCAAAGAAGGCTGGAGCCACCCAGTGTGAATCAGTGGGTCGTACGAAACCCATTCTCTACAAATCCTCCAAATGCACCCTCAGATCATGATGCTCTGCGGGAGCCATCCAATATGCAGATGAGGAAATCATTTTCGTCTCGGGGTGTATGTCGATGCAGAAGTCGATTTCCCGGTGGGCAGGTAATCCTAGTACATCTTCGAGAAATATGTCCTCGTACTCTGCCACTACTGCTGGGAACTATGATCTCACAACATCTACTGCTTCGAGGGTAAGTATAGCCATCTCATGAGTGATCAGATGCACCCTCCTATGCATAACCCCATTCTATGCTTCCTGGGTCTCTTTTTCACTAACAATGGAAATCCTCTTTTCATCACTGCAGACACATTGAACTCTTTGTCTAAAATAGTCAATCTGGGTATGGAATGAAGATAACCAATCCATGCCGAGAATGACGTCCCAAGTCCTCGACTCTACCACCAATAGGTTCCAACTGAACCTCTTGTCTCTAAGGGTAAGATTACACTGTCTGCAAAGGATTGTGATTGTCTAGTATCCTCCCGCATGATTCATTTAGGTTAAGGATAGAGTCAACACTTCTAATGAAATCTCAAGGTTTCACAAAAGACATATGGTTATGAAGCAATGACTGGAACATGTGTCTATAAGTAAGGAAGATAAGATAGTGAAGACACAGATCTTGCCTTGTATCATCCCTGGAGCCACTGGGTCATATGCCTCGACCACACATAGTTGTCCATGCCCATGTCCTGCAGCTCCCTGAGCCTGGTACAATCCTCCTAGGTGTGGTGCTGGAAGTAGATCGAAGCGTTTGCACCACTTGCAGCTCTCCCAACTCCTCTACCACGTCTTTCGTATGGCAGGTCTGTCTGCTCGATTCTTTGTCTCTGCCTTGCTGGTCCATACACCGCTTCCTTGTCAGCAGCTCAACTAGTCAAACAATCTCAAGTGAGATGTCCCCAACCATCACATGTGTAACACCACATCTCCTTATGTAGATTGGAACTATCCTGAGAGCCCTGGACTGTCAATCCCCTTTCATGGTTCCTCTGTCGTCTCTCACATCTTGATCCCTACATCCGACATCGCCTCCCTACTACAGAGGACTCTGCACCTGTTTGCCTGCTGTTGAATGTCATCAGCTATGTCTGCTCCGCCAAGAAGCTCTCGATAACAAAATCCCTCTTGAGAACTCCAACATAAGTCAGAATGCATAGAGGAACGACACTAGCTCAGATGTCTCGTTGTAGACCTCGCTCGAATGTTTGAACTCTGATGTACATATACCTGACTGTATCCATCGAGTATAGGGTGACGTTGGTGAACCTCGATGAGTACTAAACTACCGTTAAACTTCACTACTGGAGATAAAGAAGCTCCTGGACGCGTACGGCTCTCAGCGTAACTAGAGAGTACTCATCCCTAAATAGTTGCTCAAACTCTATCCATGAAAGAGTCTCCTCATCATGAGTTTAGGTTGTCGGACTCCACCATCTTATCATCGAACCCTGAAGAAGGATATCCCCTATGATCACCATCTGGTCTGCTGGTGTCCTCACTAAATGAAAAACTCTGGTCACCGCCTCGAGCCATTCCTCAGCTGTCTGAGGATTGGGCTCACATCGGAAGTTGAGGGGTCTATGTCTCTGGAACTTATGGCGAGCACTCATCCTACGCTCCTCAATTGTCGGTATTATAGGTACCACGAGTTGCTCCACTGGTGGTGGCATAGCAGGTGAACCACCTGGTGGCAACGGCTGGGGAACTGGTCTATGTATCAAAGCCTCGTCCCTGAGGGGGTCATCCTCGTAATCATGCTGATGCATCCTGGTGGGTATGCATCGCCGAGGCATCATGTAAGGGAAAAAAATTACCATGGTCAAATTGTATATCTGTATAGCTAACACAAATGATATAGAAAACACAAAAAATTCCTACACGATTCATATAACATTCTTTTATTCTCCCCAACCATTGTTTTCGTGCACTAAGTCAAAAAGATGGCTATTAGAGTCCTACTGTATGGATATGTCGGTCGCTGCACCAACACTAGAGTCTCTGACCTGAAATCCATGCTCGAAACACTGAACATTATTGCCCCAAACAAATCTCACAGACAATTGGCCTTAAGGTATAACTGACCACCTTTGATACCACTCGGTCATGACTCATCCCAGTGGGGCACGCACCATGACTCTCCAAGGCCGCCTCCAATAGGCTAGGGGCCGCTGGCTAGCATCGAGTAGGCTTATCACTACATGGGAGGCATTTCTTATGATCCAGTACACACACACACATCTCCAAGCCCACAAATGATGAAATGTAAAAACCACTGAGGAATAAAATGCATGCATATGACTAAACCCAAACAACAGAGTACGATGGAAGGTAATGTTCTGAAAGTAAACTGGTCCAGAATACAAGCACACAAAAAACAAAAGTCTAAAAATTAACAGGTCCAACCTATAAACACAATGAGGTATTGGGACTGGTGCTCATAGCCGAAGGAACACATCATCCTGTAGGGAACTTAGAAAGCCATGTTCTATCCTGGTCCACCTTGGACTCTGTCAAAAGGTTTCTCATCTGCACAAGTCAAAACATGTGCGGGAAAAGCCTGTGTAGGGGTGAGTATAACAATACTCAGTAGAGGACCCCGAAAAACACAAATCAATTATAAAAAGGAAAGACACATCCCACTCTACACAATATATGTCTACTGAACATATAATAAGAGATCACAATCCAGATATACTGAAAAACCTTTCCCATATTCTATAGACAAGTCACACAACTGCATACCCCTTCTAGGGATTCAGTTTGACGATTTCCACGAAGCAACCATTCTGGGAGAACACACTTCATGAGTTAGGTAGCTCTGATGATGTTCGTCTGGAATGTAATGTTCATCTGGAAATGTCACAAGAGGTAGATACACTCATTACAAGAGACACACTACTGAGTGGGAAGATCACGATAGTTAGAATCACTCATTATGGGAGACACACTCCTCTGTGGGAAAGATCACAATACATAGATGAGGATCACTATCATGGACATGGAGGATACCGCGACTTGTCCAGATTCACCCGCTAGGTGATTCCCCAGATAGGTAGAGGTTCAATTCCAGATAGAGTTGGTCACGTTGATGCCTGACTTTACCTAGGGTCAAGAATGGATAGAGGACCTTGATTCAGGCCACTTGGAGGCATACCGACTCTATCATAGAAATTCATGCTGAAGTTATCATACTATTGTATAATGATACAAAGCATGACCTTTATGGGAATGAGAAGAAGGGGAAATAACCCAAAAGAAAGATGTATAAGATATGGTGAACAATAAGAAAATTCCATTTTCCAAAAAGTACATGGCATATAGAAAAGGCACAAGCCATGTTGTCTAGCCCCGGGTTCTACCCATGTACAGCAGCCCATGTCGTAAGGCGGGTCATGTAGAAATGTGGGTACACTTCTTGTAATACAGTGTACATGCCGTGTCTGAGTGACTAGGGATGGCTTCGTGTACGCTAGCCAGGTGCCCATACACCGTCATCAACCTGTGTACTCCAAGTCGTGTAATCGGTACACGGGGTGACCCGCGTTACTGGCCTCACCTGCCCTTGTGAGGGAGTACATGATCGTGTACTTCATTCCGTGTCCATGTATCCCTAGGATAAATACCGAGTCCCACGTAGCTGCTTCTGTCATGCAGCGTAGAGAGTACACACCATGTCGTTTGAAGCTGTGTAGCCTGTCATGTGTCCGCGTACTTCCCAAAATACATGGCACGTTTTGGGGAATGTCTAACACACCTCTGACTAGGGTCACATGTCGTGTGATTTCTCTCTAACCCCTGAAACCCTAGCTTCCTCCAATACTACACGGCATATTCTTCGGAAGTACATGCCCTGTATTCTAGAAATTTCCATAGTTGATGCTCTTCACCGGCGAACCACCCATGCTTCTCCGATCATCGATCCGACAGTCTGATCGCCATGAAACTCCCTGGTTTTGGTCACCCCGACACCATGATGTTGATTCTGTTGTTTTTAGACATCTGATCGGCTCAGAAAACATGCAATGACCCACCTGTGTGAAAAACGCTTGAAGAATAGACCTTCTTGATCTGGTCTGATTCGTCGTCCGCTAACATCGTCGTGCCTCCACAAGGTCGTTGTGGTGTCTAATCATCAATTTGGGATCATCTCATCATAGAACGGATGTTCCACTATACATTTCTCATTGCCCCACGAAGAACATGAAGATCACATAGAGAAACGAAAGGGGAATAAATCCAATGATCAAAACGAGGAACGAACCTCCGTCGTCATTCGTCACGGCATTGATCCGCTCCTGTTAGTAGGATTAAACGGAGAAGAATAAAACATCAAAAATTACACATGGATCAATTCCCCGAATCATTCCAATAAAACTCTCCCACACGAACGACTGAATCCACAGATCAACTTGTTCTTGGTTAATCTACATTCGTCGTTTAAATCAAAAGCAGGGAAAAGAAACTAAATAACAAATACCTACCTCAACTGGAATCGATCACTGATGAAGGGTCACGCTGTTGTCATCGTCGAGATCCTTCAACTTCGTTGACAGAATGATTCGCATCTTCGACCAGTCGTCATTCGTCACTAAGGGTTTTCTCCAGAGTTTCCTTTCAATCCTTGCCAACTAGTGACATTCGATTATCCCAATAAAAAAGGGAAACGTGTCTAGAATTCAAAAATATGTTGTGGTGTTATTGAGTCCATCTTTTTATTTCAGAGACATTATAACATGGGACTTATTAATGAAACGCATTCCCCATTATAGCAATGCAGTGGTTGTTTTTATAAAATAAAAATAAACATTGAGAATTTAAATTTATTTTTATTTTACTAAAAATGTCCAAAAATTAACTTTTTCCTTTGACCCGCACCGGTCGAGGTTCGACCCATTCGTAGGTAATTTCGTCGTCCCGGACGCAACCATGCCCTAAAATTTTTTATCTGGGCATCCGCTAGGAAACTACCACCATCGCGCACAAGTGCCGACTCACTTAACTTAAAAAAAGTTTTAACCACCATTCTGGGATCACCAGGCCTCCGAATGATGTGTCATCTATGTGCCTCGTCTCGTAATAATTCCATATAACATTTAAAAATAATACACAAAGAAACTAAGTCATTACATCATAATTTATACATTTAATGGCCTATTTTCCCTAAATTTTATGCAATTATAATAAAAACAAATAAAATTGACAACATGTTACTCTCTTATATATTATAAGTAAAATAATTTTAATGTAGTGATAAACATAATAAAACATCAAAAAAATAGTCTCTATAAATATAATGACATTATCTACATAATGGGAATTTATTTATAATTTTTATGGTTTTAATAATTACCATTAATGACAACACAAGATTCATACAAAAATAATATTATTAATAGAAATACAAAATAAATTGTTCAAAAAATAATAAATTAAATAATATATAAACTAATTAATGTGCACTATTAATTTTCTATTTGACGGTGACATGTTAAGAGTTTATTAAATACCATGTTTTGACATTATATAATGTGGGAATATTATTTAAAGTAAAATAAATAAAATGTTTCAAAATCGACAGTATTGATATTTTATAAAAATATAAAATTATAAAATTATTTATAAATCACAAAAATATTTGAGAATTACATTGTTAAAATTTTAAGGTCTAAAATTTCATTATTTTTACAATTATGATCAATTCACACCACATAAGTAAATATTATAACCATTTAATATTCATAATAGTATTACCACAATTAATATTAAATTGAATAAATATAGATAGATAAAAATTATTCAGATTAAAATAATAAACATGTCTATATTTTATTGGATGAGACAATTTCGACCCATCCTCATCTTATATTTGAAATAAATCACTTTGGATTTATTTTAATATGAAAATAAAATTATATTAAATTAATATTTTTAGTGTTTCAAAAGGTGCGCATCCTCTCTCATGTAAAGTGGAACTTATCATTCTCTTTTAATCACATATCTAAAGCCCTTATTCTCTTCCCAAACCTGAACATTTCATCCCCCAACTTCCATAACGTCATCCTATAGGCCACATATTGTGCATAAATTTATACAATGGACTGCGTATGTGAAAATAAAATGGAGATACTAGAGAAAGAGATAATTGTTTTATCATTTATTTTAAAATTCTTTTCTTCTTCAACTTATTCTTCTTTATTTATTTCCATAATATAGTAAAAAATCCATTATCTTATACATGATGATATTTTATTACAATTTTGGGACTACCATATAAATCCTTTTATTTCGTCATAAAAGTAACAATATCACCATCAATGCAAACATACGGCTTACCGTCTCCATTCTGTGATGTAATTTGATATTCTACAATACTTAATTTTGATGGATATGCTGATGGTATAATGGATTTAAATAATCAATATAAAATTATAATTATTCTGAATAATTAATATACCATCCAATTCTATATCATTTAACCATTATGTGAATGATATCATCACTCGTGCATATGTATGACAAACCGTCTCCACGATGCGATGAGATTTATTCAATATGATTTTCATTAAAGTATGATTATATAAATTAATATAATGAATAAATATTATATATATTATACTATTATCATTATTTAAATTATATAACTATAATACAATATGTGTTATATGATCTTATCCAACAAAACATTCATAAAAACATAAAGTATTTAATATCATAATAATAAGTTTTAATGAAATGATACTATCAAAAGGATGATAATATTATCATATGTGATGTCATAAAAATAACAACGATTCTAGAATAAGTCAATAAAATTATTTAAACCATTATATAAGAGGTTTGGATACAAATGATTCAGATTATACCTAATGTAATGGATAATTTTTCAATGTCATTTTTATCTAATATTGTATATACGTATGTATTTACTGGGGTATATTTATCACCAATGTTCAGGATTTATAGAAATAGTTTTCAGAAAATGTTTATTAGTCTTATATTTATGTTTAAATAATATTTTACACATTTTTTTATTTTACTATATGGTTTCGAAGGAATATTTCATTTGATTACCATACGAGGTACTTTTTTACTTTTTTGGAAAAAGTACACATAAAATGTTTTTTAACTTACACGAAATGAATGAACTTTTACATCATCATAATTTTATATTTAAAGGAATATTATTTCACTTCAAGATTAATTTCTACTAAATTATTTTCTGTTAAAATTTTGTGGACTATTTAGAAAAGAAATCATATTTGAAGAAGAAATGATATTTTCACCATGAATTAAGTTTGAGTGTTTTATTAAAATTATTTTCCAAATAAGATGATGCTTGTTCTAAATGGTAATGTTTTTATCTATATTATTGCAATTAACTTTTAATTTTAATAATGGAATGTTATTTTGTATGGATTAGGTTTTGATGGAATGATGATTAAGGAACCAATTTTATTTCCTAGATTATGCTATGATGCATGCTTTATGTGTTTTTGGTGTATGTGTGAATGATTTAATTTTGAGATTGGTGGGACCTATATGTCACTCCAACGCATTGGGTATAGATTTTTATCTCATGAGATATACATTATTTGAATGGAATGTAAATATATTTATGTAATACTGGTCTAAAATTGAAATTAAATATGGTACAGTAATTCATGTCTAGAATGACATTTTATCCCGGTTTGGTGACTTTTTCCACTATGATGGTAATGGAAGAAATTCCATAGATACTATGGAAATAATATCATGCGATTATTTGTATTCCAAAATTCCATATTTTAGGCCAATGTTTTTTTCTCATGGTTTGTGACACTATTATTATTTATGTCTTACGAACTACCATGATTTATTTGAAGACTCTAAATTTTTGTATATTTTAAATATGGTACATATTTTCAACTTTAATGTTCATTTTTTTACATTATTATGTTAGTGTTTTGTAAAATATTTTCCATTCATAACATTATTGATCATTTTTTATCACAACATATCATATTTCTTTTTCCAACTTATTTTGAAGAGGGTTACTATGTAAGATTTGTCAAAAATAGGTTCTACTTATGAAGGATAAAGAAGGAGATGATGTAGTTTTTTTATGAAGTTGGTGTTTACCTTTTATTGTATCTAATGGTACTAAACTAATATTGCCTTTGGAGGAATATTTATGTAGTTTATTAACTAATCCCAAAAATTTAATGTAATTTCAATGCACTTCACCCCTGGGACATTAATGCTGGTATGAGAGGAAAGAAGTTAGGAATGAATCTAATCCTTGGGAACTCTCACATGTGAACATTGGATGAAGCATGTATCTCTTCCCATGTAATTCTTGATGAAATTTCTTCCACTAGGTATGGTGGTGTGTCCCACTAATGGGTTGTATCCACCCATGGAGTGCTCTGAAAGGTATCATTTCCAGCCCAGTGGATATAATTCCAGACTATGACAATAGGTATTAGAGATAAGGTTTAGTCAATGATTGGAAACTAGGATGAAAAATATTTAGTGAAATACAATGAGATATTTCAAAGTATATGTCTATGGATGTCATAAGGATATGTATATTTATTGGATAAAATTTTAGGTTTTTATAATAATCCTAACCAACCTTGGGTTTAAAAAACGATATCATAGATTGAATGATTATAAGTAATTTTTATTACTTATGTGTTTCTTATCTCATATATGTATTTCTCACAAAAAGTTTTATAGTATTTTTAAATAGATAAAACTACAATGAAAATAGTAACCAATTGAATGTTTCAGATTTGGAAATTATGGTAACTAAAAAGATTGATTTCTTATGTGGAAATATCATTAATAGAATCATGATGATGGTATGAATATTGGTCATACTGCTGTGGATAAAGATATTATAAATGAATTTTGAAAAGTATGTGATGTTCTTATAGTATTTTTACATTAAACTATCAATCATTATATTGAACTTTTTTAATACATGATTAGTGTTTTAGGAAATACAATAATGATGGAACCTGAATAATGGTTTAGGAATGAAGTTGGTTTATTATATTGTGTATGATACATAATTCATAGATTTTTTTATAAGAATCATGAAATAATAGGTGATTTTAGTATAAGTTTTTTATTAAGGTTTTGAATTGTTATGATGAATATTTCTATAGTGAAAAAAATTGGTTTAATGGTAAAGTGATATACATGGATATCACATGATTAAGGGAATGATACCCCTTAATATGTCCCTTCTGTTTTGATAATGATGTTTGGATAAAGTGATGTCGGATTTGAATTAGTAAATTAGTTGATGATAGATTATGGGTCACTAATTATTGTGTTATTGACAATTGGGATATGAAATCTTGGATGAAGTATAAAACATTTAGACTTAATTAATATATCCATTATGTTTTGGAATAAAGAAATATGTATTTTTTTAATAACGATATATGATAATTTAGGTTGTTACCGTGACTCATGTTAACACATGATAAAGGTGTTCACATTTTTTAATGTGACCAACATGAGATACATTATGATATATGTGTGATCCATGTCAACATATGTTTGTGAACATTTTTATATAGTGTAGTATTTTAATGTTTATGAAGGATTGTAAGGGTATTAATTTTTTTGGAATGTTTACAGTAACTATCTGATTATGATTGTTAGAATAACGTTTTATCTCCCCATATATAAACATATACATCTTGGATAACATGTTCTGTCATTTTTTTGTTGTGGAATATGGAATTAAAAGTCATTCTATTTATGGAGAACATGATATTCTAACACTTCATGAATGAAAAACTAAAATTCATTTATTTGAACTAGAGATTAATTGTAAATTTTTCAATGCATGACCAATGTTGAGAGTGTTCTGAAATAGATTCAACATTTCTTTTCATGATCTTCAAATTTTGGAAATGGATCTCGAAAAAAAAAACAAATTTATCCTAGTAAATTCCCATTAGATGAATCAGTTGGTCCTTTAAATCATCACAATTTTATTTATTATGATTATTAATTTATCTAAAAATGGTACTCTATCACAATCCATCAAAACATGTTGGTTATATTTTTCTTCCATAACCAAGTTTTAACTTCCCACATTTGTTCTCATGTGTGGAAATCCATTGATGAGTTACAATGTGTAATCATTATTTTTCTATCATTCCTTTTTAAAATGAAGTTTTAGTATTCCTTTTTTTTATTTGTGTTTCTATGAATGAAAAATTTATGAATTAAAACAATTCAAACCCTAATGAAATTTGATTGTAAAATTAATTTTAAGGCATTAGAATGAAACTCCATGAGATCTTATGTGGAATATTTTATTTAATTTATTTGATGTCTTGTATTGTATGCAAATCCAAGATTAATGTGTGCTATATGAAACACTGTATTATCTTGTAGTATACAAACCACTATTCTAGCCTTGTGTTAAAATGATTTTCTGTTATTTTTGTAGAATTAATTTCATGAAATACTGAGTATAATTTATAACTAAATATTATATCCTACACATTATAATGGAAGGTTTGAAAATTATTAACTTCCATATAGAAATGAACTATTTAAATGAAAACAATTGAGTATATAAAACTATTATATCACTATTTATGGATTATATTAGTGAATTATATATTTAATATATTCAATGTAACTTTTTAAAATCATCTTATATGTTTTTTATATATGATATTAGGAAAGAATCAATTTTTTGGATAAAATAATAATTTTTTAAAAAAAATACAATTTTATCATATTTTGATGGAAAACCATTTTTAAATCTATGTTTTGATAATTTTATAAGTTAAATTTGATATATTAAACATCTATTCAGTATTTTGGAAATCCAAATTTACCTTGGATTATATTTTCGTATTTTTTGATGATATTTATATATTAATGAATATTAAAAACTATAGCATTTTAATTCAAAATTTCCTTTTCATCTAATTTATTTAAATAGTTAGATTATCTTTTTAATTGGTTTCAATGTGTAATTGGAATATGTTTTTATTATTTAATACATTTTTTTCATTGTAAGTCATTTCACATTTTTATTGGACATAAACATAAGTCAATCTTTTGGTAGTTTTAACTTCTTAAAACATCGATTTCAGATTTTGACAATAGGAATTAATTTAAATTAATTTATCCAACTTATCAATTATAAATTTTGAAAAAATAGATTCCATATATGTTATCAGTGGATACAAATTATGTTAATAGGTTACTTTTTTTATTAGGAATAGTAACTATGGAAATTATTATTTTCTACAATTAAAGGTATGTTGGAATAAATTTGGGTAACAAACAAGTTGATAAAGATAATAAAATTACCCAAAATCCAGCTCAAATAATATTGGATGATTTAAAGTAAATAAATGACAGGTAATTGTAAGAATTTTTTAATTTAGTGGAATTTTTCCAATAAAGTGATGTAATTATAATTAATATAAACGAAAGTGACAATAGTGGTGACATAATAGTGATGTAAGACTTATTTTATTAATAGAAATATTAAATAAATTATTTGTAAAATATTAAAAGAAATATAATATGAAAAAATTAATATGATCCATGAATTTTATAGAGGGCGATGATTTGTTAGTATTGTATTAATATCTTGGTTCGAATTTATCTTCTGTGTGGATTTTATTCAATGTTAAATAAATGAATTCTATTAAAATTGACAATATTAATATTTTATAAAAATAACATATTATTATAGTATTTAAAAAATATAAATTACATAAAATTCTAAAAGTGTATATTATTTGTTCTAAAATGTCATAATGTATCTAATTATGGACAATTGACAACACATTAGAAAATATTTATAACCATTCAATATTTAGTATATTATTACCACTACTAAAATTAAATATATGATAAGGGATAAATAAACATGTATGGTTTGACATAAAATAAAATCATCACTATATTTTACTAGTTTAGTGTATTTGAATAAATAATCATCTTATATTTGAAAATTCTCACCTTGGAGTTATTTAAAACTGAAAATAAATTTATAATAAATTAATAGTTTTAGTGATTCTAAATGTTTCCCTCCAATATCTTATAAATGAGATCATATCCTTATAATATAATAACGCATATAAATACATTTTTCTCTACTAGATCCTGACTATTTCCTATTCCCACAACACATACATCATCATAGAGGTCACACATTTTGCAGAAAACCATCCTACAGATGCCTTTTGTGCAAATAAAACAACATACTCGAAAAGGAGGTAATTATTTTATCCCCACTTTATTAATTCATTTCTTCTTCTACTACCTCTTCTTATGTTGATTCAATACTAAATAAATAAATAAATACCTTATACATGATGATATATTATAATAATTATTGGAAAAACAAATACCTCCGTTTATCCATCCTACGAATGATCATATCACCATGCATTTGTACGTACGACTTACCGTGTCTGTGTCATGGTGTAATTTGTTATTCAAAAATACATAATTTTGATGGTTATAATGATGATTATAATTTATTTGAATATTTAATATGAAATGATAAATATAATTTATAATTATTATACCATAAAATTATATATCATTTAACCATTTAGTGAGTGATATTTCCACTTGTGCATAAGTATGAAATACCATCACCACTATGCGATGTGATCCATTCTACAAGATTTTCATTAACCATGATTATGTTAATGAATGTAGGAGTAAATACTATATAAATTATAATTATAACATTAATTAAATGATATAACTATATCCAATTAAGTGGAACAAGAACTTATCGAACAAAACATGCATAAGAACATAATGCAGTTAATATCCAAATAACTAGTGATAATGAACCGTTACTAAAAAATGGGTGATAATATGATCATATTTGATATCATAAATATTACTATGATTCTCGAAAAATACAATACCATTATTTTGAACATTATATATGATTTTCAGACACATACAATGTATATCAGACCTAAGGTAAAGGATAATTTTACAATCTCATTTTAATCTGAGATTGTTTATACATAAGTATTTACATGGGTATAATTATCATCAATGTACATGATTTAAAAAAATGTCTTCATATAATGTATAATATTATTATATGTATATTTAAAGTAATATTTTCCAATTTAGGACTTTTAATACATGGTTTGGAAGGAATTTCTTTTTTTTTTGCATATGAGATACCTTTTGTCTTTTATTGGAAAAGTATGAGGACAATGTGTTTTTTAACTTACACAGTATGAACAGATTTTTATGTCTTTATAATGGATTGTTACCATGAAATATCATTTAAATTATATCAAGTTTATTTTCAACTAAATTATTTTATTTTAAAATATCAAAAAAAATTGAGAAATAAAAAAATTTCTTATAAAGAAAGTATATTTTCCAAATTAATTAAGTATGAGTGGTTTATTAAAATTATTTATCATCTAAGAAGATGATATTTAGATAGGGTAATTTTATATTCCTATTATTAATATTATATTATTGTGTTAATTATGGAATTATATTAATTATTTATTATCGAATTATGTAATTATTTTTAAAAACCCCATTTTATTTCATGGGTTATGGTATGATGAATAATTTATATTTTGTGGAAAACGTATGAAATATTTCATTTTCAGATGGGTGGGACCTATATCTCCATCAAATGAATTGGAAAAATATTTATATATGATGATACAGGTATGAATAGAATGGAATGTAAATATGGTTCAATAATACAGGGTTGCAGCAACAAGAAAATCTAGTTCAGTAATACATGGATGAAATGACAAAGAAACCTGGTTCAGTGAATTTTTTCATTATGATGGCCTTCTCATCTATGTCGTTGAAAAATTATAAATCATATTATGCTCTTATTATTTTACCAACAATCCATGTTTTATATGATTCCTATTTTCTCATGGTTCGTGACTCCATTGTGATTTATTCTATTTGAACTACAATGATTTATGTAAAGACTCAATATTTTGGTATTTCTTAAATGTAGAATTTTTTTTTCAAATGATATTTTCATGTTTTTTACATTCTCATGTTTTTTTATGTATGATATTTTCTATCCTTACCCTTAATGGGACTTTGAACTCAACACCTATCATGTTTCTTTTCCCCAAGGATTTGATGAATGGTATTATGTATGATATTTCCAAAGGGGGTTCTAGTTTGGAAGGATAAAGCATGAGATAATGTAGATGCTTTATGAACTATTTGTTATGTTTTTCAATTTCCAAAGGCACATAACTAATATAGTATTTGGGTGTCTTTTTGTGTCTTCTATTAAGTATTTTGAAAAAATTAATTTTATATTTGTGTATATCATGATTATGGGAATAAATTAATGACCTCATGAATGTTATTGATTTGGGAGGTATGAACATAAAGATGGGAGCCACATTAATTGAGACACCTTTGGGAATTAGGGATCAGAAAAATAGGACCATGTTTGGACATACCGTTCAAATAGTTTGGGTGATGTGGCTATATGTGAATATGAATGATAGATCCTCTGAGTGGTTGAGGCACATGCAGGGTTAATATGAAGTTACCTTTTTGGTTTTTTGTTTTTAGTGATGAAAATTTTGATGGAGTTATAAATATATAAATCATATTATTTCTTATGTAGATTTGGAAATATATATAGAAAAATTTTAGAGATAGGAATTGAGGTGTAGAATGATTCTAAGGATAGATATGCCCAATATTTCTTTTATTATAATATTATATATATTTTAAAATACATGAAAATAGGTTTCAAGAAGCTTGGGATAACTATTAAATATATTCTTAGATTGAAAACCAAATAACGGTGTTGAATTTGGAAGACAAATATTTTCTTATGATATACCAAAGAATGTTATGTGTGGTGAATTCAGATAGGGATACCATTAACATGTGTGTTTGAATTTAATTAATTAATTTATTTATTTACATAATTTTTTTTCTTTTAATTTTTATCTATAAGTATTTCATTTTAATATTTTTCTATTCTTATTAAAATAATCATGGCATAATTAAGAGTATATTTTTACCACCTTTCAAATGAATAATGGAATTTATATGATAAAGAGCCTCTATGTCCTGGTGAATCAAGGAACAACAAACACAAGAACTTCTCCCATTCAATGGTGTGAATGTTCATCATTTAAGAATAAAATCGACATGAGGTATGATTTTTTCTATATTCTTCCCCATTTTTATAAAAAAAAATTGCATAATTATTTTTCATATCTTCATCTTTATCAATTCTAATCATTTTCATATGACTAATTATATGATTAATTTAATCTATTTAATAAATCCGTATGGAACCATGTTTCTCACATCAAATATGCTGAATTGTATTCTTTGACCAATAACACAAGGATAATTATTGTTTAACATATCTTTCTTGTTCTTTCCCCCACTATTAAATTTGTTATACAATTTTGGACCCTGGGGATATGATTCAACAATTTCTATTCAGGACTGAGTGCAATTGAACCCTTTGATTCATGTAAGATTCTTGGAAGGTGAATTGATATATTTTTTGAGGATAGGTCAAAATTTATTTTGGGGTAATGTTGATTCCACCATGGATTTGGAGATATGTTGAGGGGAATATTGGTCCCATATGTGATGACAGAACATGTGTTTCAAAAAAAATTAATCAAAACCAAATTTTCTATCCACTAGAGGGATAGAAATTATTGACATGGATGATATCCACCAATTATAGGTGGTACAATTGTAGGATTATCATAAGAAAGAATGGATCTGAAACATGTTAAATAAATATTATTTTCATTGAATGTCCTGAGTACACTGCATGTACCGATATGATCACATCTCTTGTAGTACCTCTATTGTTGGAGCACTAGTGTTTTGTAAAAGATAAGGATATATCACCATGTAACTGGGATACATGTTGTGCGACCATGCATGGGTAGAACATCCTTGTGATAAAATAAAATAGAAAAGACCAAATGTGGGAAGACATGACTTATAGTGGAGTACACTGGAACATGAATGTTTAGAAAAACATGTTTAGAGAATGAGAATAACCTCAGGTGGTAGAGTGAGGCTATGTAGCCCACTCACATGTCTTGTAGGAATACATGGGTCATGAGACATGTACCTAAATTGTCATGAATATACAACGTAGCCTGAATACAAGTTGTATGAGTCCCATTACATGTCTAGTAACCCTATATCCCTTTCAATTAATAGTTTATCCCTCATATCTCATTCACATCAACTCAAATTTTGGCCCATGAGTAACCAATTTTTAGTGCTTATCCATTTTTAACATGATAGTGGTAATTATTTTGAATTTTGGTATACAATGAGTGATGATATGAGAATTTATACTCTTTTGTATATTATCAACAAATATAGTGATTAGAATGTATCATTATAGATATTAGAGTGGTATTATCATGTCCGGAATGGAATGGGTCCCTTATCTACCATTAGATTGGTACCCTCCTAGTGGAAAGGGAATGTGACTTAAATCATCTATATGAGTGTCACCCTCGTGTAGGGAAGATAATGGTTGCCAGAGAATAAGAGTTATAATATCATGTATGTCTATGAATTGGTCCTCTATCGACCACTACAGTCGATACCTCAGTTTGGGCAGGGCATGGTTCGTCTATTTTCACTCTTAGTGGAACCCTTATGCTTTGTCGGGGAATGGTTACTCTATCTTGGGCTATAGGTCACCCATTTCATGGAAGGGTATTAGTCATCTATCACCTATAATATTAGAACCATCCTTTAGTATCATTGTATAGATACTCGACCAAATGTGTTTCACCCTCTTACAAGATAATGTAGAATTCCTCTTCAAACTGTCATATTGATTCCCTTTTATATGATCAAGGAATGTGATTTATATCTATTAAGTGGAATCCAATTTTTAATAAAATCATGTTTCCTCTACGCAAAGAATATATTCCAATGACTATGGGGTTCATTGGGAAGGTGTGACATGACACTGATGTTTCAGTGGAAATAAATTAATTATCATTAGAATCATTAAAAATCCAATTTGAACTATTATAATCATTCCTAGGAAGAAATGTAAGATGTCCATCCCATTTCCATCTCATTTGGGGTTTTTTCTGAATATATATATTAATATCACTATATCTACGTCATTGGATGTTATTACACACATGATTAATGTTGAGATGTCAATTACATATCCGGTCTCTTACTACTCCCCCTTCAAATTTTAGGGTGTCATAAAGGGTATGTAAAAACTCACCCATCTTGGTATTTTCAGTCATGTGTTGTTCCATATTTAGATAAAGCACATGTCATTATAAATTATAGAGGATCATATAGATACATGATGAAATAGATAGTGTATTTGGGTTAGGGAAAAAATGGTTGGATTGATGATATGATTGATATAATACTAATTGTAGAATCAAACTATGATCCAGATACTCAATATATAAGAGGGGCTTAATTGTATACTTCAAAACTCTTAAGTAAATTTTGTATAAACAAAATTCACAACACCTCTATGTTCAACTAATTTTCTTGATTCTAGAAAACTAATTCCGAAAATGAAACTTAACAAACGTTTACGGCCACAAAGATTCAACCTTAAAGCCTATAGAAAGCTATTTAATCTGAGTACAAGTTTAAGGAAGTATAATAAAGTTATAGTTTCCTCATCAACCAAAAATACAGCGGAAAAAAAATTGAAACACAATAGGTAACAAGTAGTAATACTTTTAGCCCAAAGAGAAGGGTATCCTAAAACCCTGGATAAAAGGTCCCTTGATTTATACTTTCAAGAATGTATGTCTTACCCAAACCCATGTAATTCCTCAATCCAAAGATCGATATATGTCTTGCTATCCCTACAAGCCATTGATTTTTAAGAAAATTAGCACCTCCGACTTCACAACCGGAAGACACCGATTTTGAGGAAATCACACCTCTGCATGAAGCAAATATCCAGGAAGCAATGTTTGAACAAGACATTCAAACTTTCTGCACCAAGCCTGAGAGTTTATAAGAGCCTCTCTCTTTCTCTATAAATCACTTCAACAACATGTAAGCAGGTTCTTTCAAAAGTTAAAGTCTCTTTTTTTAGCTCATTCAAATGGGATCCTATTTATATGCATGGATTCAATAGTCGGCTCCCTCCTCAAAATATCGTATTTTTCCTTGAATTTTGGAGGGACCAATACACATGTATCTCAAACAACAGTTATTTAGGAACCGAATTCACAACATCATTTTACAAGAGAGACAAATGTAAGAAAAAATATGGTTACATAACCAAAATCAAATATTTTGAATGAATGAAAATAAATGTTCGGAGTTTAACAAAAAATATATTCGGTATCTACAATAAAAGGATATTAGGATTCTATTTTCCAAGGAATTCAAAACCTGAATTATATTGACTTCTGAAGTCTGAATGTCATGAAAATTCCAGATCTAGATTCACAAAAATTCGGAGTCTAAATTCAGAGTGTTCGGAGTCAGATATAATAAGAGTTTCGATTCAGTCCTCAAAATTGTTTGGAGTTTTTCCTCATAAGATTTCAGAGTCTATCTTCATAAATTATTGGAGTATTAATTCAGAGTGTTCCGAGTCATAACTCAGAAGAGTTTGGAGTCTGCATTCAGTGAACTTGGAGTCAAAACTCAGAAAAATCGGAGTCAGAACTCAGAAGAGTTCGGAGTCTGAATTCAGAGAACTCAGAACCTAAATTCAGATACTGAAAATATAATGCTCTATATCTTATTATTATATGATTATGAGGTTTTGGATACTAAACTAAATTTTATACTTAGACAAAATATTGAGCAATGAAAAACATGTAAAGGGTAAATTTTCTTTTTCGGAAGGAAATTTTTCATTATTATTGTAAAACATAATTTAAAATGATTTTTTCTTTAAGATAAGGTGTTTGTGAATTTAAAAACAAGAAGGAATAGAAAATTCATAAGTAAACCTTATTGACTCAACAATCTCCCCCTTCTTGGAAATCATAAACATCCTTACAAAAAAGAATATAAGGATATAGAAAATATTTTTTAGAATTTGAAATAAACATATATCCCATTACACAAGGACAATGATGAATACGACAAACTCCCCCTTAGGCTATGGATCACTAAGGATCGTATTCGAGATTTCTGGAATGAGATATTTCATTATAATGAATATGGAAATCTTCATTATGAAAACTCCCCCTTAGATAAACTCCCACTTACTTAGAGATATTTCTTCTTTAAATATAATTTTTTTCCTTTCTCCTCATTTGTGATTTTCAAAAAGAATTTGAGGGAATGGTAAAGAAATTATGGTACCTGAAAAATTAGTATAACACATCCCAAAAAACAAAAAACCATGAATTTCATTATGATTAGAACAAATTTGTACAAGGAAATGAATACAACAAAAGATCGGATTTCAACAAAGTTATCCTTCATTTTCCTTCAGCATCACCTTCTTGACTAGAGTCGTCAGTTTTTTTAGATCCTTATGATCTTCCTCTACTCTCTTAAGAATCTGTTCTTGATCCACCACTTTCATTTCTAAAGCCATGATTATTTATTCCTGAGACTGGAGAACCTCTACTTGAGCCTTCATATCTTCTTCTTACTTGAAAAGTTTTTCTTCAATCTCAATTCGATGATCCCTTTCTCTCTTCCAGCTTTGGGAAACAGAATAAAATTTCACATTCAGATCTGTCACTTCATAAATCAAGGTATTTTGTTACAAAGATAACTTTTCTTCAAAACTAGTTGTAAGATATTTGATCCCACCATCTTCAATATCAAAATCCTCCATTACACCATCATGGAACCCATTATGTTCCCTCGAGTCTTCTACTATATTCTTTGACAAGACAACCATTTTCTTATAGGACATCTTGGGGGCTCATAGTTAATAAAGAAATTTTTGAAGTGAGTTTCAAGTTTTACACACTTCTACATCACCATGGATAATGAATTTGATTTCTGATTGAGTGTCTCTTGAATCATCAATCCTCTGGAGTCTATGCTTGGAAAAATCGGTATGGTCCTAACAAGATTATTCAATGATTGAACAATGAAATTAGGTCCAAGAGACGATGATTCTGAATTTGAAACTTTGTTAGGTTAAGGTTCTTTTTCCTGCTCTACAAGTTTCCTCTTCGAAGATCGACCAACTTAATTCTTCTTTTAAACAACTTTAGTTGGTGTATCAACAACCACCATTTTACCATTATCAGTTCATAGAATGGATACCTCACCCTGATATTCATGTTTTCTATCAGACACCTGAACAATATTATCCTCATCTAATTCTCATTTTTGAGCTACTGCCTCAAAATCTTCAGGATGAATAAAATGAGGATTATAACTTTCTTCCGTAGATAATTTGTTCACGTCATCTTCAGCCTTATCATCTAACCAAGGAGTATCATGCTTCGAAGGTTCGTCTTCTGATGTTTGGATTGAAAATTTCTTTAACGGAATTTTTTTCTCATGAAATTCCTCAACATGCTTAATCAAATCTTCTCTATCACCACTACTTTCAGCTTACTCTTCTGCCCCTTTGAGAACTTATTTTTCTTCAACAACCTTATCTTGGGCTTCTTACGAATTCATGAACTTCTTCCCCGTAGTATTAGTTAAGGGTTCTACCATGAAGGATTTTGGTACTAGAATTTATTCAGAATCATTTTATGTATCCCTTAGAAGGCATTGCAAAATATCAGTCTCAAACATCATTTTCGTTAACTTCATTTCTTTAGCTTGTTTATCAAGCTCATCAGCAGTATACTCTTTTAAAGCCTTGGAATCTGCAAGATCGAAGCCAAATTGTGGCTTTCCATCGTTCTGATTTTTCTTATCTTCTATCTACTAGGCTACAACCTCATCTTGATACGATTTTTTCTTCTTAGGTTTTGGAGGTGCGGATTGTGGTTCCTAGGCTTTTGGGGTTTTTTCTTCTTCTACTTCCTTCACTTTAATCTTCTTTCCAACTATTTTTGTTGGTTTATCCACTTCTTTATTTTTCAAAATAGCTCCAGCTTCTTCCTCTGGTAGGTCATAAAATTCTTTTTTGTCCTTATAAAAACCAATTTTCATCCTCTTCAGGGTAACTTCACTTAGTATCATGAATTTGAAATTTCTAGGCTTCGAACTGTACTAAATCTTGAATAATTCTAGACACCGAACAATAAACATAGAATGAATGGTTAGGTACATGATAATCTTGGTTTTCAGATTTCCATTATTGATATTCTCAATCGTAATCAGAATATTGTTAAAAAAAATTTCCTTCCTCAGGTTCTTCAAGAAAATCTAGAATTTACATATCACTCTTCTACATGGTGTCCTGGACAACTTTTCTCGGAATGATAAACCCTTGATACCATAATTCAAGGATCTGATTATTTTTAGAGAGGTGAGAAATCATTAGAGTCTTGATATCAGTATGATCATTTCACTCCATGACTTTTACCTTAGAAAACTTCATTTGACATCTGGAAAATTGTGGGAACAAAAGTCGGCTTCCCCTTCATATGGAATTTCAACCAAGCTGGCTGCCTTTGTATATGAAAGAGAAAAAGTCTTACCATATCTAATTAAGTAAAACTCTTCTCTACCTTCTTCCTTAAAGAAACTGGCCAATTCATAACACTCAACATGAAAATCTAGATACATTGAGCCACTATCTTTGATATGCATACAATCTCACGTACATTGTGTTTGATATTCTTTGAGATTATAGAATCATATTTGTTGAAGAAGTTTCGAAGAACCTACCATTCTCTATATTCCTATCACTCCAAAATTGAGTTGACAGAAGACATATCTTTCGGAGAGGATTCTTTTATAGACATTCGTATTTGAGAAAACTCTGAGATGTTTGGAATGGGATTATGTAGAGAGGAAATGATTCAGCACGTGATAGCTTGAGATCGATATGGGACAACCATCAAGGGGACCTTTATATTTGCGGTTGTTGTGAGTGTTCATCTTCTAAACTCAATCTAATGGATGAAAATACCTCTGATCAAATCTGATAGTTGATATGTTCGCCACAAGGAAATCTTGGTAGGATCTGATCATTTGATTTTTTTGAAGAAAAACATTCGGATTTAAAGAAACTATAATCCATTTTTTTAAGATCCAAACGAAAATACCAGCATGTAAATGATGATTACAAAATCTTAAGAAAGGAAACATACCTTTTGGATTATCAGGAAGATTATTTGTATCGATGAAAAATATTCATGAAGATATTTAGATTCTAAAAATTTTATTGGAAAAAAAATTTGAATATGAAAATCTCTATTACAAAAATTTTTATTACAAAAATCATCATTCAGAAAATGTAAGTATGAAAATATTCATTATGAAAAATTTTAGTACAAAAATATTCATGACGAAAATATTGATTACGAGAATCTTCATTACGAAAATTTTGAATATAAAAGTCATCATTATAAAAATTTAGATAACGAAAGTCTTCGTTAAAAAAATTTAGATTACAAAAATCTTCATTACAAAAATTTTTATTACGAAAATCTTCATTACGAAAGATTTGAAAAATATGACTACGAGAATTTTCATTACAAATTTTTTTTTATCTAACAAGAAAATGTACTCCCTCAATGGAATGGATTTTATTACTATAAGATGTTTTGTTTCAACAGAGAGTTAATGAGAAAGATTAACTTATGTTTATCAGTCTTAACTTCTGTTTAATGTATTCAAATATATCAAAGTGTAAGGATTTTGTGAAAATATCAGTTAGTTGATCTTGTGTTAGGATAAATTGAAGAACCATATCTTCTTTAGCATTATCTCCAAAATTTACTTTCCCCCATTTCGTCTGAAAATCTTATCAATGATTATTTTTTTACCAGAAATATGCTGTGAACATCTACTATCCGTGTACCAATTATTTTTTTGGTACCTTCTTTATTTTTCTGAAAATAATAATTTTAGACTTTCGGAATCCAAACATCAATGGATCCGGGATTATTATTCAAAAACTTTTGGGTATCTACATTTGTTTAGAAAAATATTCTTTATGAAACTCCAGATATTGAACATTATTCAAAGAGAAATTATTCGTCCAATGCCCACCACATTGACATTTAGTACAAAAATGGGCTCTAGAAGGAATGAAATAGTTGTTTTGGAAAACATATTTTCGGTGAGTATAACCTACTCCAGTAGAATTTCCTTGAGGTTTGATTGGAGAATAAATCTTATGAAAATTTTTCATACCTGAAGTAAACTTTTCAAGATGTTTCTTAAGGGAATATATTTCATATTTTAGTCTGATGAATAAATTCTTATACTCAGAAATTATTTCCTTAGAGTTAGATTTTTCGAAAAAAAACATTTAATTTAAAAATAGCATTCTTATGATCTTTAGAAAGTTATTCCTTTTTAGAATTTAATTCCTTAATGTGTATAGAATGTCTTTATAAAAGCTCTTCCTTATTTATACGATCTCTAGAGAGGTCTAAATTCCTTTTTGTAAGAATTTCTTCTGTAGTATTTTCATTTTCTAATTTCTTAGAAATTTTTCAATTTTTTTCTTCTAACAACTTTGAAAATCTAGATACTTATTCATAATAATGTATTTCTTCAGTATCTGATGATGATTTATCTTTAATATAAGTAATATCTCCATAATAGTAATTATTATCAAGAGATAAATTTGTTAAAGCCTCGACAAAGCACACATTGGCCATAAGATATGTATTTCGGAATGAAGTAGTAGCAATGAATCCCATATTTTTCTATGCTGATGATTCATATTCAAGAAGATTCACTTCTCAAAGAGTCTACATAGATATCACTCCATGTATCATTTGGTTCAAGACTTTTCATGTGGTTTGAGTGATAGAACATCTTCTTGATTCTTTCTGAATACCTTTCTTTCTTTTCCTTCTTTTTCAATAGAGGGAAATCTAGTCTGATATGGCATGTTCTTCTACCTTCATAACAAGTAACTTCCCCATCTTTCTTATATGTGTAGTCTATCTTCCTGTACTTATTCTGATCATTCTTTTGAGATACTATCATGTTCATTCTCTGAGCAAGAATAGCTAATTCATTCTCAGAATTTTATATATATCGTTATATTCTGACTGAATAATAAATTTCTTTGACTTTGATCTAGTTAATATTTCGTGAGTCTTGGATTTATTATGTTTAGACGTAGTTTTAAAAGCAACTCCTCGATTCCTATTCTTCATTTTATCATTATCAGAATATCTCTTCATTATATTATCATGTTGAAGAACACTTCCAAACAACTCATCTAAAGAAATCTGAGTAACATTCATGTTCTCTTCAATTGTTTTCCTCCTGGACTCCCACTCATTTGGCATGATGTCTATGATCTTATTTACAAGATCCTCATCATCCAAACCTTTTTCTCACATAGACTATAACCTATTCATGATAGTCATAAACCTTGGCTGAAATTTTCTTATAGGTTCTCCCTGAGGAATTTCAAATCCAGGGTATATAGCTCTCAACATAGCTCTTCTTATCTCTATGACCACATAAGTACCAAATTGTGTAACTTCACGTTTATTCTAGATATTTTTTGCAACTTCACATGAAGATATTTGACTATAGTTGTTCCTATACATGGAACATATCAAGGTATTTCTGACTCTAAAATTTTCAAGATATTCTGATTTCTCAGTATTAGTAATTTTTTTGAATTCCTTATCAGGAATTTTGTTGTCTCCTATCAGCATTTGGTAGTTAACAACTCTAGTGTTAATAAAGAAGTCTTCATCCTATCTCTCTAGTACTCATAATCATTTCCATAAAAAATAGGTGGTCTTGTAGGATTTAGATTGTCAATAGAACAAACATTTAAACCTACCATCTTAAGGAAATTCTTGGCACACAAACATGTTAGTAATATAAGTTTGTAAATGAAAGAAAATATAATAAGCAAGGAAAATAGAACTAGATTACCACTATAAAAAATATGAATATGGACTTTATGAGTCCGAAAATTGGAATCTGAAAAAAATGACGAATAATATTTCTCTTCTGAATCTAATAGTGAGATTAATTTAGATTTAACCAAAACTCTGAAGCCAATTGATAGATTAGTTTAGGATTCAAGGTGACATGCTTTGATACCAATTATTTGATCAATAATATGATAGATATGATACTGGTTGTAGTATCAAACTATGATGTAGATACTCAATATACAAGAGGGGGTGAATTGTATACATTAAAACCCCTTAAGGAAATTTTTTATAAACAAAATTCACAACACCTCTCAGTTATTGTAATTTTTATGATTCCAGAAAAGTGATTATGTAAATGAAACATAAAAAAAGTTTACATCCACAAAGATTCTACCTTAAATAATATAGAATAATATTTAATCAGAGTACCAGTTTAAAGAAGTATAAGAATGTTATAATTTCCTCAACAACCAAAAATACAGCAGAAAACAAAATTGAAACACTATAGGGAACAAGTACTAACTCATTTAGCCCAAAGTGAAGGGTATCCAACAACCTTGGATAAAAGGTCCCTTGATTTATTTATTCATGAAAGACTGCCTTAACCAATCCCAAGTAAGCCCTCAATCTGAAGATCGTTATCCTTCTTGTTATCCCTGCGAGCCCTCAATTTGTAAGGAAATTGGCACCTCTGACTTCACAACACGATGTCTCTAATTTTGCGGAAATCGCACCAATGCACATAGAAAATCAGCACGAAGAAATGTTTGAACAAGTCATTCAAACATTCTGCACGAATCATGAGAGTTTATAAGGGCCTATATCTCTAGAAATCACTTCAACATCATGTAAGCAGGTTCTACCAAATGTTAAAGTATCTTTTTTTAGCACTTTCAAATGAGCTCCTATTTATAGGCACGACATCAATGTTTGGATCCCTCCCCCAACTTTCATATTTTTCCATGAATTTCAGAGGGACCTGTACATGGTTCACTCAACTACGATTATTTATTAACTGAATTCACAATATCGTTTTATAATAGATACAAGTGTAAGCAAAAATATAGGTACATAACCAAAATCAAATATTCAGAATGAAAGAAAATAAATGATCGGAGTCTAACCAAAAATATATTTAGTATCTATAATACAAGGATATTCAGATTCTGTATTCCATGTAATATAGAAATTGAATCCTTTATAATTCTGAAGACTATATTTCAAGGAAATTCGGAATCTGGGTTCACAAAAACTCTAAGTCTGAATTCAAAGAGTTCAGAGTTAGAAATCAAAAGAGTTCGGAGTGATTCCTAAAAAGATTTCATATTCTTTCCTCATAAGAGATTAGATTCAATCCTCATAAGAGTTCAGATTATATATTTGAAGATATTGGAGTCAGAACATAGAAGAGTTTAGAATCTGAATTCAGAGAAATTGGAGTCAGAACTCAGAAAACTCAGAGTCAGAACTCAGAAGAGTTCAGAGTATGAGTTAAGAGAACTCAGAACCTAAATTCGGATCCTGAAAATAGAATTCTCTATATATAAGAATTATATTATTCTAGGTTTTGCATAATAAACCTCATTTTATACTTATACAATATAACGAACAACGAAAAAACTGGTAAGGATAAATTTCATTGGGGAAGGAAAATTTTCCATATGATAGTAAAACACAGGATAGAATGAGATTTTACTTAAGATAATGTGTTTGTGATTTTTCAAAACATGAAGGAATGGTAAAGTCATAAAGAAACCTTATTGACTCAATAATCTCCCCCAATTATGAAGGAATGAAATATTTATAAGGAAAAACAGATTGACTTCACAAAAATATGGGGCTATGTTCTCATATTTGTTTACCTTTATAGTTTTCCATGTTTGAGGAAGCATTCTAGTTGGGTAGTTATTTTTCAGTTTATACATTTTAATTACACTATATTACACTTTTACATCATTGAGGTTTTACATGCATGGTTTATTCTATATATGTTGAATTTTATTATTCCGTTACTGATTTAAATGATTATGGTCGGGTGTGTAGGAAAGGGTTCATTCAAAAATTGTCTCACAAATTAGTTATTCATTTCTGAACTTGTCTCCAACACATAACATTTGGAGGTAGGCTTGGATAAATTACATCTTAAGACACACTATGTTGGGATGTGATAATGTCATTGTTCGTTGTTCATTTCAAGTGTATTTGGAATTTATTATGTGTAATTTTATTATTTCCCCAGGAATAAGGCATAACAAAAAATTGATTTTACTGACATTTAAATTAGATTTTTTCTATTGGATTTCTATTTAAATGTTTCTATTCTAGAAATTTTTTATGAAAATGAAATATTTATTTAATAAATATTAATTATTATTATTCATATAATCATTTAAATAATAGATATAGATAAATACATGGGAATTTAAACTTCCATGTATTTAATTTAATACACTATTTTACTAAGGATATAAATAATCATTGGTTATATTGAAGGTCCCAATAACAAAATGTAAATTGGTATTTATTTAATTTTGAATTCATTTTTATTTTACCTTATAAAATTATCAACCTGATTAATATAAGATGTTTAAGAGGATTTCATCTCATTTTTTTCAATAATATGATATGGGAAATATGGATATTATTGAGGAACATATTTTGAATATAGTGATTATTAATAAATCAAAACACAACTACCAAAGAGAATGAAATATAAAAATAATGACTATTATTATCTTTTTCGTATTTTTCATTTATTTAAACCCTCCATTTATTAATTTAAATAATATTTTTATACCTAATTATGAAATTTCTTGACCACTAGATGTTATGTGATTGGTGGAGGGGAATAACGGAATGGCATAGTGATAATATGGTTGTTTGTAGGATTTTAGTTCAATGTAATCATGTAGAAATTCTATATTGTTCATAGAATAATTTTATGATGTTTTAAAATTTTTTGATGATTAAAATGGGTGTCCACATAGTGTATTTTCCTTAAACCACACCATATAGGTCTACCTGTTACAAGAAAATATCATGGAATTGTAGATGGCCAGATCCCCCATGTTAGGAATAATGAAAATTATAGTATATGCCTTGTTGTCTTATAGGTAACATCATGAAATAGTGTACACAAAATTAGATACAACGTGGCTTTCACAATATTTGATCATTGAGTCAAACCTTATTTTTACAAATCACGTGGTGGAACATGTAATGTTTTATGAATGGGTGTATGGTTTATGACTAATCCCCATGTATACCAAATATCCCACTCTATTCTAGGATAAATCATAACATCATAATGGTGGTGCATTCCGAGATTCAGAATATTCTTGTTGTTGGAATGTATACTGTATAACCTAATGAATCAATCATATATGATAGGGTTTTGTTTTATTTTCTCTCCCTATTTTAGTATATTTATATTTATATATTCTTTTATGAGTATAATTCAATAAATAATGTAATAGTGGGGGACCTGTTTTCTTCAATATACATTAAGAGATCCGATTTTATTATTATTTTTGATAATATATTAGTGAATATTATTACCGGATTCTAAAAAGGCCAAAATGAAGGTAAGGTTATTTTCATCAACAATGTAATATTCAGATGAATTGGAATTTGAATTTCAAATGTATTTGATGATTAAAGTCCATTAGTTTTTTTGTATTGTATATTTAATTAAAGCATATTCTGGTAAGCATGATTTCAGGTAATTATATTGAAGATCCAAATGTGTAACAATTTATTTACAAGGGACTTATTTATAGACATCTTTCAATAGTATGGACATTCATATCTATTACGTTATAGTAATTTCGACAACGGTAGAACTTGGGGATACTCTAGATGGATTTGTAGGGTTAATGTTGGGGTTGTGGATGAAATTTTATATGGGGAATCATTTTATGGAATCATGGATTCTAATACACCATAAAATGAATGTTTATTGTATGGGTATATTGTTTTTATTTTGGATCCTTGGTGTGTAGGTTTTATGAGTTCTTCATATTTTTTAACTGTTATGTATTTGATATAAGTCAATTTTGAAAAGATTAGGAGGATGTATTTAGAGAATTACGTCAATATTAAGTGGTTGTTCTATAAATTTGGGATGAAAAATAGAATTTTAATGGTGAATGGGATACCCACCATATTTCTTTCCCCTTACACTATGAAACTTCTCCTATTTTATAATATAAATTTCATAATCTTCACTATGATTATTGGACACAGTTCTGACCTGTCTCATTTTACTGTGTTCCCTCTCTTTACATCATAGATCAATCTAATGTTCGAAAAAATTCACCGTCATGGTGGTCTTTTCACCTTGGTATTCTTTTACCTAGATCAATATAAATTAAAAGTCTCATTTATACCCTATAAAACAATAGTAAATATTATCAATTTATTGAATTGCATGGTGTATCCTCAGGATTTATTTTCTCCATTTATTTATGTCTTTCATACATTTATTTATCTTTGAACATTTATCCCCTTGTTTCTGATATATTATCTTCCTTTAAAGTTTATTGTCTTAATGTATATGTATTTGTATTTAGTATAAAGGATAAAAATACTTTGTTCATTTTTCCTCAAGTATATTTATTCGTCCTAGATATGATTTTATTTTTGTAGAAATGCGTTATATATTTCATCCTTTCATAGTAATTGGAAATGTTTTTTAGAGGGATGGGTATAACGATCCATATATTAGATACATTGATATTTCATAAAAATATAATAATATCCATTAAAAATGTAATAAATCAACGTCAATATAGTTTTGGTTTTGTTTATTTAGAAAATGGGAAACATAAACAAATAGTTCATAAATCATCAACATTTTATCACACTTATTTAATTTTATCTAGCCTTATTTTGGATAAATCATACATAATACACGTATTCATGAACTATGTAAAAGAACCATAAGAAATAGTGAGATCAAATACTTTGTAAATTTAAATAGTGTAGATATGAGTCATGTCATAATCGTAGTACATAAACATATAACATTTCAAAATCGTATCCGGTGTATAAATTATCCTAATATCCTGCCATGGGATAAATCATAAAATTTTAAAACAATCCCAAAATTCAAAATAGAAGCCATGAAATTTTGTAGAAAACACAAAAAAATATAAAATCATTTCATATTTGTCAAGGCTCATCATCAAGTCTATCATAGCAGACAAAGTCCATTAATGAACCGAGTTCACTCCGCGTTCCCAAAATATATTATTGATTCAGATTAACTTTCCATTCTAGTAATTTATATGTCATGAGATATAAATCAATAACTAATGAATTTTAAGGTGATATAGGCTTGACCCATCTCATAACTAAATCATTCTTACGTGTTCCCAAAAAATTAAATCCTTAATCATAACATTAACAAAGGGACAAAATTTGGTTTTTTAAAATCATTCCATCATAACCAATATAAAATAAATAGATTTCATAAACAAATTCCATACTAGACAAAGTAAAATAATAGTAATAAATATTTATAGATACATATCCCTATTTAAGTAATTTAGTCTTATATGGAAAATAATTTTTGATAAAACACTTGAAATTAATTATTGTGTAAAATATACATTCTTCTTGAAATACATTTTGTTTTCTAAAAAATCTAGGGAATTTTGAAATAAAAAAAATTAGTTCAAAATATACTTGAAATATAGTAAATAAATATTCATTTTTATAAGTCATTATAAAATCATAATAATCTGTTTATTAACATTCTTCTCATGCTTTTTCCGGAAACGTAAAAATGAACCTCTTAATAAAAAAGACGATTTATTCCTTTCGTACTATTTAATAAAAATATACTAATTGGAAAAACTGACATTAAAAAATTTTATAATAATTGAAAAATATTACATATTTAAGAATAATGGAAGTGGATGATAAAAATACCCTAGTATAGACTAGATGGCTCCAGGTGTAGTGGAAGCGCATTGGTGGCTGTGACCATCATTAATTTTTCCATTAACGATGTTTAATCAATGATCTGTCATGATAATAAAATTCTGGATATTTGGAATAGAAAGAAGAATGAAATAAATGAAGGGAGTCCTGGAACCTAAGAGAGGATCATCATATATAGGTTAGAATTATTTTAATTAAAATAGAATAACTACCTTGATAAAATTCTATCTCTGTTGATGTTTCCAGTCACGATCTAATGGGATATATCATTGCATCATAGAATAAAATTGTAGTATTCCTCTATCGGTGATCCACATGTGGTCTGTGTATCTCTGGTTGTCACTGATTGGGTCTCTAGGTTCTAACACAGAAGAGCCTTTGCATGCGATGTCCACATTTGATCGCATTGATCTAGTGGGGAATGATCTCTCTCTCATAGCTTTACAGCATTCTTGGAGGAAAATAATTCTCTCCTGTCCTAAGGTCGTTCTCTATATATATTGACCACAAAACCTCAAAATGGGTATGCTAATGAGAATTATATCATTGGGATCTTAATTAATCATAATAATAATATAAATTAATTACCCGAAAGCATTTATTCATTTCATTAAATTATTATTAATAACCAATGTCTAATAATAAAAATTGAGTATTATTATTACTTGACATGAGGACAACAAATTACAGCTAATATTATTAAATTAAATAACTAATATTATTTTTCATAAATTCCTAGAAAAAATACTCAACATGTATATTAATATACATGATGTATACATTTTTTTTCCTTCCTCTTTATTTCCTCCAAATTTTTTATACCTTGAATAATCGATATTTATTTCTCAAATAAATATCACTGAATTACTTGCTAATAAATATATTATTTATCACACAATATATTCTCTTTAATAGCTAGTGTCGAAATAAATGTGATCATACATCCTTAAATAATTATTAAACCACAATTGGGAATAATATTGATTCTACTTGTTAAACTACTGTTTAACATAGATACTTGGACACACTTAGTGTGTGACCCTCAAAGACTCTTTCTCAGTGGAATTAGGGGGAGTCTTCCAAATTTCAAAAGTTAGTGTCTGGAAACACATCATGGAAACCATAGGGAACAAAGTTAACACTGCAATGACATGTCACCTTTTATGAACTATTACCATATAATCTAATAAATTTGCCTCGATATCCTGAATCATGCGGGTTGCTAACTTATTTCATCAAGTAATGTGCTCTATTATTCATTCATTGAAATTACGGAATTTAATTTCCCATTACTCACCATGGAAATTGATTTATTTAGGCTATTTAAATTCCAAAAAATGGCATGAGATATCTACTTCCTTTATGGAACAAAAGTAACAAATCCTTTCTCTCTTTATATGTCAATGCAGTATAACTCATAATGAACACAAAATATCTTACCTCACTACAAACAGTGGTTCATCACAGTTTTCCTAAATACATCTATGTGCGCGAGTTTTAATACCCATTAATAATAATCTCAATGTCTAAGGACCAATACAGATGTCTTCAAATAGAAACATCCAATGAATTTATGAAATGTGAATTTCCTTCTGGCGGGTCTCGTTCTCATAATATCCTCCTGGATATTATCATGGGTGTACACAATGAGAAGGTACCTCAATGTTTTATGTGCCCTCAACCTTAATGGAAAGTATTATTTGTGTCCCTCAAATAACATCATCAGGACATAGAACATATATTCAAGAACAATGTTATGGCACTTCTAGGTTCTCATCATAGTAGGGATCTGCTCTCACCCTTTAATGCAACAGATAACCTTAGGACATTATCACATGCATTCTCCCATATATGAACAATCAAGATGTGATAATGTATTTATTATTAAATAATGTAAAATGTATTTGGTTCTTGTCCACCAACTCCAACAGACTCCAACATGGACTAGAGGAAACTTCTAACAACCATTAACCCGCTATATCTCACATGATATTCATGATTCTGCTGAGATAGGCCCTTAGTTATGAGGTTTTGCATGTTCCCTTCTATGGACACAATGCTCAATGCAACATCACCCCTTTGATGGAAATCCCTCAAGAGGTGAATCTTTTGGAGTATGTTCTTGGTCCTTTGTTGTGACCATGATTCTTTTTAAAGATCCACCACTGTAGTATTATTACAATATATTTTGATTGGATCTTTACTTTTATGCACTAAATCAAACTCATGGAAAATGTTCTGAATCTAGATGGATTCCTTGGATGAATCAAAGCCACTATATATTCATAATCCATTTTAGAATTAGTGACAAGTGGTTTGGTATATCCCTTCCAGCTCACAGCTCCTCCATTGAGACAGAAAACGTATCCAGATTGCGACATCAGATCATCTTGATCATTCTGAATACCATCATCAGCATACCCTCTAATGAAAGTCTCCTTGACTTATCTATACACCAGTAACATATACATAGTTCTTCTTAGATACATAAGGATTTTTTTTATAGCAGTCCAATGATGTTATCCTAGATCTTCATGATACTTGCCTACGATGCTCAGTGCATAGGAAACGTCAAACCGGGTATATAAAATGTCATAAATGATAAATCCTATAACCGAAGCGTATGAGACATTACTCATTCTATATTTCTCTTGTTGTGTCTAAGGACACATTTTCATAGAAATATGAAGTCCATGTGACAGTGGAACCAATCCCCACTTGTGTTGTACCATAAAAATCTTTTTATTATCCGGAAAATGTATGTATCATGACCGAGTACAAGAATAATCTTTGATATATCATGAATTACCATGATCCCTTCAATGTAGGCTTCTTCACCAATGTCCATAATAGAGAAACACTTGTTCAACCAATCCATAACTGACTGTATGATTGATACATCATTTCCAATAAGAAATATTTCATCTACATATACTTCTTGGATAATGACCACATTCCTAGTAAACCTCTTATTAATAAATGGCTCATATTCATTCATAATGAAACCAAATTCTTTTATGGCTTCATCAAATATAATGTTCAATGACATATATTCTTGTAATAACCCATAAATGGGTTTTTATAACCTAAAAGTCCATTTGGATTAACCTGGTGTAACCAAACCTTATAGTTTTGTCATATAAACATCCTTTTGAAACATCTCATTAATGAATGTTATTTTAAAATACATCTTCCAAATCTCATAATCACGGTAAGTTGTTATGGAATGTATGATTCTTATGGATTTAAATACGGAAACTGGTGAGAAGGATTCATCATAATCAATTCGTTGATGTTTTTTGAATCCATTATCCACAATCTATGTAATATACGTGCTAACATGATCTTCCAGGTTCATTTTTTCACTTGAATATCCATTTGCATCCAATAAGCATTACATCAGCTGGCTCGTAGACCAAAACCCATACTTGGTTATGATACTTGGAATCCATCTCATAATTCATAGCTTCTAGACTTCATGTAGATTATGAGCTTTCTACTACTGTTGTATTGTATATAAGTTCATCATTGTCCAACTATAATGATTCAACATCCTCGGTGACCCGGAAACTGTATCTTTCTGGTACCCTTACCTCTCTTGAGCTCCTAAGAAGTACTTTTTTTCAGTAACTTCATCCACAAGGACTTGTGGAACTTGTTCATGTTCCAACTCCTTTATATCTTGAGCATCATCTTCATCAAATTCATTCTTTCTCCCACTATCCTTTTTATGGATGTGGTACTTATCATGAAATATTGATTGTCTAGAGACAATAACTTTCTAGTATAAAGGTTTATATATGTAATATCCTTTTGTTTCATTGGGATATCCTATAAAGATAGGATTCATCCACCAGGTTGCTAGTTTATTTCATAATAAGGCCTTCACAAATTCCCTCCAGCCCTAGACACATGTGTGCAGTAAAAAGGGTTTATTTCAATTCCATTATTCAGTGGGAATTCCATTTTCTACCTTATTTAGAACTCTATTAAATGTTCATGCTGAAGTATGTAATAGATATCCCTAAATGGATAATGGATGATCTACACGACTCATCATCGACCTCACCATTTCCAAAAATGTTTGGTTCCTCCATTCACATAAAACATTCCACTATGGTGTATAAGGTGGAGTGAGATGAGATACAATCATAGACTCCCATAGAAGATCATTGAACTCTTGGTTCAGTTATTATCCACCTCGATATGATTGAAGATTATTTATCTTTTAACCAAGATGATTCTCTAAATCATTCATGAATTCCTAAAATTTCTCCATGGATTCTGAATTATACCTCATTAATTAGTCATAAACATATATACTAAAATAATTATTAAAAGTAATAATGTATGAATATCCACCTATTACTTCTACTGTGAATGGTCCACTCATATCCTTGTGCACTAATCCTAGAATCTCTATGGCCCTTTCAACATGTCCACTGAAAGGTGGCTTGGTAATTTTACCTCGTAAATATGTGTGACATCTATCAAGTGGTTTTAGCTCAGTAGTGTCTAAATATCAATCTTGGAAGAGCATTGTCAAGTGCTTCTTGTTTACATAACCGAGATGGTGATTCCCCAACCGGGTGATGTATGAGTAATGTGAGTTCGTTTCATTATCGACTACCAACACTTTTTTTTGGTAATTTAACACATAAAAATAATTATTTAAATGCACCATACCATAACATACATTTTTCTTATAAAAGAAGCATCCCTTATTTCCAAACATTCAAATAACTCCATCCATATCCAACCAAGATACATAAATTATGTTTTTTTGTAACACTAGGAAAATAATAACAATTATGTAAAACCAAAATTATCATAGTGTTCAATAATAGGTGGTAATCACTAATGGATAACACATAGAGCTTCCCACCATTATCAGCTCAAGGATCCACCTCTCATTTGGAAATCATTATAAATATAATTGTTTCATGCATTGGAATACATATGTAAGCCCCACATGAAATATAAAAAACCCAATGTGTAAAAATGGAAAGATTACAATCGATAATGAATGAACCATTAGCATCCTCATGTTTCATGGGGAATTACCTATTCTAGTGTCCTTGCATGCCACATTCAAAACATATTTCCTCTCGTTCCATGATCTGCCTCTAGATCTTCCCCTTCTTGGAGGGACCGTGCTCGGGTTCTTCGGACTGTTTAAAAGTTTTTTTCCCCTTTTCCTTTTACTTTATTTTCTTATTCATCATAAAAACATCATGATCGTTATGCCCCATGTCCTAATATACCTGGATAATTATGTTCAGAAGTTCTGATAAACACTTCTCATTTTTTCTCTTGTTATAGTTGAAAATAAAGCTAGAGAAGATCTTGGGAAAAAAATTAGAGGATGAGATCTATATGCAACTCATCCGGGAACATAACCCCTAAGATGTCCATGTGTTCAATGTATCCATTTAGTTTGACTACATAAGGCCCAGCTAGTGCTGACTCTCTAAGAGTAGTTGTCAACAAAGCATTGGAGATCTTACATCTATCCTGTCTAGCCTTCTCTTGGTAGAGATCATTACGGTGATAAATCATGTTATATGCATCCAAGTTTTCTTGTTCCTTGAAGGGTTCATCAGACATGGTCAATTGCATGAATCAATATACATCTATGTAATCTTCCATATGTTTTATATAGAGAGATAGTTCCTCATCACTGGCCTCTCATCTAGGCCCAGCTGGAACATGCTCTTATAGGACATACAATTTTCTCTCATGGGGATGGATGATGCGTAAACACCTCTTCCATTCCTAGAAATTCGGGTCGGTGAGAAGGTTTCCCTTCTTGATTATGGTTCACAATGATATGTTTGAAGTCATTTTACTTTGTATTTCTACAAATTTAGATGAGAAAATGTTTATTACATTATTATGATAAACATTGAGACAAATAAATAAATTAATACTTATTAGTCTCCTACTATTTTATTCAAATCCAGTAGCTTTCGCCTTTGACATTAGAATATTATGTTGCCTAAATATTCTAGTGGAAAGGATCAATATTACCTGTTTTATTACACCAAAAATGTTTGGTCATGAATCTTGAAGGGTTTTAGGTAGGAAATCAAAATTCCAACTACATTAACTCATAGCTTCTTGATCCGATAAGTGGACTTCCCAATACTGAAACACTTTTATTGTGGATTTCCTCAACCTTTTCCACTTGGTCACACCAAGTCCTACTGTGGCAGTCAACCCTTTATGTGAACGAAGTCATGTTAACCAAAAAACCTTGAATAATAATTCCTTGATAATTGAAATCAACCCAACTAGGGTTGGTCATGCACTTTGAACTATGGTTCGATTCCAACCATGATTATGGAAGGATATTCAGACATAATATTTATTTGAGGGGTTTTATCCATATCCATAAATTTCCATTTTATTATATTTGATTACATTTCTTAATATTAAGTTTGATATACTGAATTGATTACCCTTGTCTAAGATAATATTAATGAATAATCCGGTCTTATTTTAGTTCCATCAAGCATTCTTGTTAAATATATTCATTTTTAGAACATGACAACACACCCACAATAAATTGACCAGTGAACTGACAAAAATAAAATAACTGGTATGATCATGAGATTGTTCTACTTGTATTTTTACCTAGTGTTTTATAAACTTACCCAATTACTAGTGGAGACTCTCCTTGAACCTTTTGGGTTCGTGTTTACATCTTTCCACTAGTTTGTCTTTGTATCTCTTTGGAATGGTTTCACTTTGGCTCCTAACTTGAACTGCCTCAACTATCATAAAATATACATCCATTACATATTATTTTATCTCACATGGAGGTGAGGGGTAAAACAAGGTTTTACAGAAATGAATCCTTGGGCAAAAAGGTCCTACATATTAATGATGAGAAGGCTCACAGGACAACAAATTAAATTGAAATAAATTAATTAAAAGAAACCACACAAATACAATGGTCTTGGTCTATCTCATGATCAAACATACATGAAATGATATTTACTCATTAATAACTCTATATTTAAATTATTTATTCTTTATTGTTTAAGATAAATCGCGATCGAATCAATTAATTATCATTAATTATTCAATCCATTTATTATGCACGTATTTATGAATTTCTAATAGATTATCATCCATCAAAATTTTAATGAATTAAATTTCATTTAAAATTATATTTGCATGTAACTTGTTCCATGGAGTCGACCTTGCAAATTAGCATTTATAACTACCCAATGAGTAGAAATGAACATTATGCATATGTCGAATTACACAAATATATATAACACCTATCACATGTTGTGCCTCAGCATTACACCTTCACTATGGTACACGTCTCAAGGGTTTGTATAATATAGTAATCATTTTTAATAAATCTGCATAATTTGGATGAATACACGACATGTAGTTCTGACTACACATCATGTACTTTTGTTCACCATCCATCTAAAGTTCATGCCTGGGGACATGGAATGTAGATTAACTTCTGAAATCAATGGAGTACTCATCTTATTTAGTGGGACACAAGACGTGTAGTATCATCTTTACAACGTTTTTAGCTAGGAAAGACGTGTATGGGTTACATGGTCCTACCCAAACCCGAAGGGACTACATGCCACATTCAGTGGGCCACACAACATGTAATCCACCAATCGTGTGCCCCATATTCGTGGTCAACACATGAATTCTTAAATACTTAGATTGTATCAAATGACACGGCTTGGTTCGGTGGACCATCCCATTGTATAGAACCTCTACTACATGGTGTGTACTACTGAATACTTGTTTTGTATTCTTGTGTTGTACGACGAGGATGCTTTGGAACCTCCAAATGAGATGCTCTATTTTATTTTTTTATAATTTAAAAGAAAAAATCGTTTCTGTAATGTGGACAAGAAACAAAAGAGTATGCATATAAATCAAGATTCAGATTTAAAAAGAGATTAACATGAATTGAAAAGACTAAATTATCAAATGTGTATATCACCAAAAAAAACTAAATAACTATAATCAATGAAATGACCCCTCTGATACAACTTGTATGTTCAGGGCGTTGCAGAAGCGCATTGGTGGCTGCACCCAAAATTAATTTTTTCTGTGAAATATGTTTAATCCAAGATCCATCATGATAATAAAATGATGGATCTGCAAAAAACAATGAAGAATGACATAAAATAATGGAATCCCATAACCATATATAGGATCATCATATGTTTTTATAATTAATTTCATTAAAATATAATAATTATCTTGATGTAATTATCTATCCGTTGATGTTTTCGGTCACAATCTAATGTGACCCGTCATTTCATTGTAGATTCCATGTGTAGGATTCCTCTATTGGTGATCCACATGTTATCCATGTAACTCTAGACATCTACAAAGGGATATCCGGGTGCTAGTGCGGAAGAGCCTTCATTTACGAAGCCTGCCTTTGATCGCCTTGATCTGGCGGAGAAGGATCTCTCTCTAGAAGATTGAGAGTGTTTATGGAAGAAAATAATTCTATTTTTTCTTGAGTGCTTTCTCTAGATCATTTATACACAACACCTAGAAATAGATAGGCTAATGAGAAATATATAATTGGGATTTTAATTACATAGAATAATAAAATGAATTAATAACCCGAAATCATTTATACATTTCATTTCATTACTGTAATACCCAATGTCTAATAGTAACAGTTTACTATTATTATTACTTGATATGTGCCCATCAAATTACACCTAATAATATTTAATTAAATAAATAATATTATTTTTCATAAAATCCCTAAAAAATTCAATGGTTGTATATTAATATACATAGTTAGTACTTTTGTTTTTCCAATCCCTTTATTTCCTCCACCACATTTATTAGACTATGAATAATCAATATTTATTTCTCAATTTAATATCAGTATATTACTCGCTAGTAAATATATTACTTCACCCCCAATATATTCTCTCAAATATCTAGTGTCAAAATAAATATGATCAGGCATCCTTCAATAATTATGAAACCACAATCGAGAATAATATTTATTCATCTTGGTAAATTAATATTTAAATAAAATAATTAGACACACTTAGTGTGTGACCCTCTAGGCCTCTTTGTCAGTGGAATTAGGAGTAGAATTCTTAAAGTCCTGGGATATCATCTTGAAACATTCCAAGGCACTCATAGAGAAAGTAGTTAATGTCGTAATGATGTGTCACCTCCTACGAATGATTAGTGTGCAATATAATCCCTTTGTCTTGATATCTCGAATGAAGTGGGTTGCATACTAGTTCCACCAACCCATGTTCTCTATTATAATCTCTTGGAATTTCCAAAATTTTCCTTTTCCATTACTCACAATGACCATAGATTTATTTAGGCTATATCAATTCTACTATGGGCCTGAGATATCTAGTATTTTTGTGGAACAGAAGGGGAAAATCCTTTCTCACATTATCTATTAATGCAGTATTACTCATGACACTCCCAATATATCCTACCACATAGAAAATAGTGTGTCATCACTGTTTTTGTCAATATATCTACGTTTGTGTGTTCTAATACCTATTAATAATAATTTTAAATTCTAAGGACCAATACATATGTCTGCAAATAGGAACATCACATGACACTAAAAAATGTGGATTTTCTTACAAGAGGATATCATTATCATAATATCCACATAGATATTTCCAAGGGTGCCCTCCCTGAGAAGGTTCGTCAATGTTTTATGAGTCCTAGTCACTAATTTACTATATTATTTGGGTCCCTCAAATTACATCAACCAGTCATAGAACATTTATTCAAGAACAATGTTATGGATCTTTCGGGTTCTCATCATATTAGAGATCCACTATGACCCTTTAATGAAAAAACTATCCTTAGGAAATTATCACGTTCATTGTCATGTATAAGAACAATCAGAATGTGATAAGGTATTTATTAATGATTAACTTAAAATTTTGTTGGTTTTATACATCCAACATCAACAATACATACGTATAAACATTCTCTGATAAAAATGATAATGGAAAATAATCCTATACCTTAGGTCTAATTACCTTTGTATGTATTTGAAACTCTTGTATAATTATTTAAATAATTTCATTGAATTATTTCATACTCATATTTATTTTTTTTATATCATATGGGATCATATTCCCATCCATTTTTAGCAGCATTTCATTCTTACTTGTTATTAAGATTTTAACTTCTTTATGTTTTTATACATGTTCTATTCAGTAAATTCTAGTTGTCCTTATTAGGTCATATTTATATCATTAAAATTATTATAACATAATATATAACATATTTATTTGTTAATTATATTTATATAATCATTCTTTAATGAAGATAATGTAGATTGAATCGCATTTCATCATGTAGACGGTAGGTCGTACATACGAATGAGCAATGATATCATTCCTATTTTTATTGAATGATATTGAAATAGATGGTGTATAACATTTAAGAATTAATATGACTTCATAATAATAATAAATAGTTATTATTCCCATTATTATACCCATCCAGGTAAGGTGGTGGTGGAAAATAGATTACATTACAGTGTGGAGATTGTGAGTCGTACGTACGCACACGTGGCGATTTCTTTAGTCATAGGATGGATAAACAGTGGAATATGATTGTTTCCTAATTATAATTCAATCTGAGTAAATAAGTGATATTAGATATATTAATTTATAATTTATAAACTCATAAAAATTTTGTATAAGAATAAGGAATTTTCAAATAATCAATAGGGGATATTTCATCTTTTTCCACATGCTTCCTCTAAATCTCATCTTATAGCACTATAATTGATAATTATAGAACAACATAACCTCTATAATGTTACTAGGTAAGATGAGAACGAAAAAAGACTGGGTATGGCCTTTCTTTAAGGCTCAATGGAAAGTGCAGATGTGAGGGAGGAGGTTTCCTTTTATAATTAAGGTGAGGTGCTCTATTTGGATACTCAAAATTATTATTCAATAATAAAATAAATACAAATAAAAAATCCTATATAATGACCCAAATTCTGAGTTGATATTAGATAAGGTATAAATATCATCGACCAAAAATGTTATGACAGTAATTTTGGACAATTTAATGCTTATCATTTTAATTTATACTTAGTTATTAAATTTAATAGTTAACTATCATACAAAATAATTCAATATTAAAAGATGAATTATTTACTTATATGATGTTTAATATATTTTAAACGAATAAATAATAATATTTAAACCATTTAGTAATTACAATATATTTTTAGAAGATGATTTATGATTTTTACCAAATTTTATAAAACATTATGTTGATAAATAATCAATAGTGTAATTATTGACATTATTCGATTAATTGATTTTAAAAATATTATGATAAAAAGTTAACATTGATCCAAATATTTTAATATAACCTTCATAAGTAATTTTCCTCTATAAAAATCATTATATATATTAATTATCCAAACTTATATTTATTTTAACAATTTTATAACATTTATTTATTATCCATATTAGTAAAATAATTACTACATCAATATTGTGTAATAATATAATATAACAATTTGTTAAATAAAAACATTTAAAAAAAATAGTATTATGATGATATGTCTTTCATAGTTTATAAGATAATTTTTAGTCGAATTTATTCTCTATAAAAAAAATGTTTAAAATGTTATACTTACAAAATTATGTGTGTGGCAACTTTAACATCGCTTTAAAAAATAATAATTGTGTCATATACCCTTCTATAAGAACCTAAATGGTATGTAACTAGACCATTAGATGATTATGGATGAGATATACTCGACAAATAAGATTTTGTCAAGTGTTGGGTCATTTAATGGGTATTATTATTTTTATAAAAACAAAATTATTGATTTTGCATCATTTAAATAATTTCTACATCATTAATGTATAAGATATTATGGTAATTATTTATTTTAGAAAAATTAATAATAAATTTGGATGATAAATAAAAACAACATTTATTTAAAAATATTATTTATATTCTAATTTATATATTTGAAATCCTTATATTAAAAATTATTTATTATAAAATTTTAGTGAGATATATTTAAATTTTCAAAAATAAAATAAAATAAATGTTCTTTTCACATCGAGGTGGATTCAAATTGATACCATTTTCACACATGAATGATTTAGATAGAAACAAACACATCTAATTATATTAACACAGGTGTTACGATAATTTTATAATAGTATTCATATCCTTAATTACTTTATTTACCCTTTTCTGTATTAATAAAAATTCCCAAAGTCTCTATTCATAATTTCCAAAACTAAAATAAATATATTTACATAATTTGGACCTACTGGTTAAAAATATGTAATAAATGTTTGAATATTCAAAACATATATGTTGAGGTAATTAAATTAAAAATATTCCTATTTTCAGAAAGAGGGAGCCAATTTTAAATGTTAAAACATTGCCAAATATTAAAAAAATTTAATCATAATTCACTGTAAAATAATTCTAAAGAAAAACATTCTATATAATGATAAACATGTATTATATTTATAAATTAATACCATTCAATATTATAATTCTACCATAAAAATTATATTGATGAAAAAATATTTTTTTAATTAAAATTTAGTGTTTTTTAATATTCCTCAAAATATGAATGTTATCAGAAAAATATTAAAATTTAATACAATGTGAATATTTATATTCTTCTACCAATGAAATTTTTTACACTTTTATATAAGAATTATAACTGTTCCAAAATCATAATTTAAATGGGGTTCGACATGAAAAGGCGTAAAAGTACCCTTTTAAAAAATATATGTTCTTATAAATCAAATTGGATTATTCATACTCTCTGAAAAACAAATTATTAAATGAATATAAAAAATTTATTAATTATATAACATTTATATTTCACTAATTTATTTTAACAATATTAATTCAATCAATTTATTAATATAAAAAATAAAAATATATAATAATTTTAGCGAATGACTTATCCATACATTTTCAAAAGATTATTATATTTATTCTTTCTAACCTAAAAGCTATGATATAATGGCCATTTCCAACATTGGTAATATCAAGGTTCATTTACACTCATGGTCTTGCCTAATGCGATATATTAAAGAATTAAAATTATTTAATTAAAATATTTCATAAAAGGCATCAGATTATTATATTCTACCCCCTTAAATTGAAATTCAACAATGAAATTCATTACATGGATACAAAAATATGGGGATATCTATCCCTCATGGTATACAAAAAATTACACATTGCTTCCTCAAAATGGTGGATCTACCGTAAAACATTTATCCTATAGAGTGGACTTGTTTTGAAGAACATTCATTTTATAATTCTTAATCTATATCGGTTATTCATCTTAATAATGATAATGATCCACCATGTTTGACTTTTTTTTAGTACATATGAAGGATTAGATGTGTACTTTATTAGGGGAGACTCATCGAACACATCATAAACATGATAGAGAATCAGTTGAAGTTCCAATCAGCAATCTAACATCCCAACACTATCAAGAATTTCAAATGGATTGATATACCTAGGGATCCTATTTCCCTTCTTTTCATATACTCATTACTCTATTCCATTAATATATTCATAGAAACACCATGTAAAAAACATTGAACACTAGGTTATTTCATTGGTTGTCAGCATAACTTTTTATTGACTCTCGTATTCTCTTCTCTGTTGTTGAGTAGATCTGACCTTTTATGTCATTTCATCAAGATTATCTAGTCCTAAAACATATAATTCACTAACTTCATCCCTGAAAGTAGCACTTCTACACTTCATTCCATAGAGGGATTTATAATGAGCCACCTTAATACGGAAATGAAAGATAATTTTTTATGAAAATTACACCATAGGTATATATTGATCTCAACAACTTTTTAAATCCATAAATCAGGATCTCACCATGTCTTCTACAGTTTGAATTATCCCTTAAGATTTAAAGTATGTCAGAGGATGATACATAGTGCCATAACATAACTCTGTATCTAGATCCCATTGAAGAATTCACCAAAACATCATTATAAAACTCATTCAATGATTTTATATAATTGAAAGAGATACACCTTGAAATATTACCACTTCGTTTATATATATCATGGAAATATGATAAATAGAAAAAACCCTCTCTAATAGAAATGAAGTGAGTAGACATCAAAAACCGATCAACTATAACCCATATAGCATTATGGCCATTATATGTTTTGGGTAGTCCAATGACAAAGTCCGTAGTTATGTTATCCTATTTCAATTATGGTATGGGTAATTGTTGTGACATACCCTTATACTTATATCTATTAGCCTTTACTTGAGGAAAAATAAATCACCGAGAGACTTATTTTGAAACATCTATTTTTATTACATCCCACCAGAAACACTCATTTAGGTCCATGTTTATCTTTGTGCTTCTCAGGTGAATAAGGAATGAATAATAATGAGCACCAACTAATAGGTCCTTTTTTAATTCTATTATGGGAGTAACAAAAACCATATTCATGAAGCTTGTTATTCCATCACAATCAATGTTGATTTGAGGAGAAATTATCTTCTAATTTTGTAGCTCTATATCTTCCTTATGTTCCTCCGTAATCTTTACATGTATATATTGTTGAATATTCAATTAATAAAGACAATATTTATCCTATTCCTTTAAAATTTATCGACATATCTTTTGAAAATCCAAAAATATTGTATCATTTGTGATCCTCATCATTGATAGGATAGCATGGTCCTTTTGACTCAAATAATCTACCACATTGTTCACTTCTGAAGGAGTTAATGTATTGAGATGTCATAATATTTAATGCAATACAACCACCTTATTTGGAACATATTTAACTACTTTTGGGAGAAATGTATATATTAAACACTTATGGTCAATATAAATACACACTATTTACCATAATGATAATGATTATATATCATTAGTGAAATGATTACCACAACTATCTCCAAATCCATAGATGAGTAATTTTCTCATGGATTATCTATTTTTGTGAGGCATAAGCTAACACCATTTCATTTTTCATTAAAACACATCCTGGTCCTTTATTGGATGCATCAGTATAAAAAAAACCATTCTCCACTACAAGGATGTGTGGGCAATGGTGTACTAGTTTACCATATTATGAGTTATATGAAATTATCATTACACTTCTCTGTCCGCATGTACATAAATCATTTCAGAGTCAACTTTGTGTGCGGATTAGATGATCATAAAAAATAAATCATGAAAAAATTATAATATCCATTCAACCTAAGAACACATTTGATCTATATTAGAGTTCTTGGTCTTAGACAACTTTCAATAACATCAGTTTTTGACTGATCCATATATATCCTTTCTCTTGAGATTATGTAATTGAAAACAAAAACTTTCTGAAGCAAAAATTAAATCATGGAATTTTTTTGTTAATATTATCTTTTTTCAAGGTCTTCAATATAATTGTCAAGTAATATTAATGATCTTAGATTTTATTTGAATAAATAAGAATAACATCTTTTAAGACTACTAGAAATTGATGATGATACACTCTAAAAACACTATTAATTAGATCCATAAAGATAGAAGTGGAATTAGTGAGACAGAAATGAATCAAAATAAATTCACAGTATCTATAACTTATATGAAATGATGTATTTGTTATATCCACCATCATGAATGTTTATTGATGATATCATGAATAAAGATCAATCTAAAAAAGTGATGATCTCTACATAGTTAGTCAAATAATTCATCAATTTGTGGAAGAGGATATCTATTATTGATAGTGAGGTTTTTATATTCTCAATAAACAATAGAAATTATCATTTATATATTATTGTTATTAATGAATAGAAAAGGAAATCCCCTTGGTGAGGAACTAGGTATAATTAATACCGGTCTAGATTATCTTGGATTTTATTCATAAAATTCTTTAACTCATTTGGGACCATTCTGTAAGGTCCTTCGAAATAGAAATAACACCCATAATGTGTTATATTAAGAACTCAACATATTTATTTTGTGGAAGACCATGTTAATAGTTTGTAAGGAAATTATCAAACGCCCATAAAATGGGGGGTATTCTTAATATTGAGTTTCTTACCTACCATTTCAGATAAATATAAATCATTTATAGGGATCAAGACCCATAAGATTTAGGAAATTTTCACTACAAGGTAATACTCAAAAATTCATCAATAGAAAAACATATATTTTTATAAAATATGAAATGTGACTTCCCTTACTCATAAATTTATATGTGCTCTATATTGAGAAATCCAATTCATGCCTTGAATGAAATAAAATTAAATTATATGAAGGATCATAAGATTTGAAAGAAGCACATTCCCGCCAACTTCAACCAAAGATGAATTATAAACATTCAATATAGTTATTGTTCCATTATTAGTTGTCACAATAAACTCAACATCAAATTTTTTATGTAATAGTGTGATACCCCAAAAATTACTCCCAAAAGAAAACATTTTCTGAATAAAAAATAAAATAATACATTTTCTTTATTAGACTAGATGGTAATTATACCTTCCACCACATCATTATCATACTCCACATCATCGATAGTGATCACAAGGGACTTTCATTTTTCTATGGCCATAATATTTTGAATATGTTGATCATCATCACTTTCCATCGGGTAAAGGCATTGATTAACATAATGACCCATTTCTTTTAACTTGTAGCATTGATGTGTCTAAGGTAATTCTTTATATCCTTTTCTCAATTCGCATCATTAGAAGTATTTTTCTCCTACCTTATTCATTAAAATTATTGATGAAATTATTTTATATACATAAATCATTTATTATTTACTTTGAGAAAATGTCCTCCATGTTTCTTTCCACACATTGAGAATAAGGGAAAACGGATCTTTTATTTACTGTGGTATCTTGATTATCCATTTAATTATATATTTTACTTATTATCAATCCCTTATGAGTGATGGGTTACTCAAATATCCATCTCATCCTTGAGATTACTTCAAAAATTTCCTCATAACAATTACTATATTTATAGATAATTCTCTAAAAGGATTTTTTTTAAGCTAATAATGAATCAATCAATTTTACTTTTAGGTTGGATAATAATTCCAGAAGAATACCTTTCATGTTTTGTAATATTTTCATCATATGTACCAAAAGATTCATCATTTGTTCAGTTAAATTCAATGAACTCATTCTCTATCTTTGTTCAATGAATAGGTTGAAAGCACACATATAAAAATAAGTTTATTAACTCATCCCATTATATGGATTCAATTTCTTTTAATTGCCTCTTAATTTGTTATATTGTTTCACTATTGATCATATTCACCATAAAAATGATAGAATAAAAAGATTAAATTATAATTTTATTAATATTGGAGAATGAGAATTATCTATAATATGGAACTGATCCATTTTTTTACCACTAATGGATCATAAGAACCATTGAATGAATGTTGGAGCTGCCTCATTAAAGACTCAATAAAATGTTGTTCCCTCCATTTCTCATTTGGATGTAATGTATGATTGTTAGATAGAGAAATTTGTGTGATCATAGATATAATATATTTCATTCTAGATCCAATAACATATGGTATTTATAAAGAGGATAATCATTTAACTTCCCGTCACATTCATCAGTAACATGGTTCCTTAGGGTTCCCATCATTAACTAAAACAATGAAGCATAGTGAAAATAACACAAATAATAACAGGGAAACCTCATAATCAATAATTATAATTCTATTTTTGACACCTTGGGATTTATCCTATGTTATTCATGATCTATGCTAAAACACTAGGATTGTATCCTATAATTCGATTTATCGGTTGAGTTCATACTAATGTTTTCCCATTCTAGTTTAAAATAGTTAACTAAAACATTCCTCTCACACCAACTATAATGGATCACACATTACATACATTGATATTACTTCAAAAAATAAGAATATAAATTAAAAAATACTATTAATATCTGAAATGATCATGTATGTATAATTTATTTAGAAAATGAAAGCATAAACAACTAGCTCATAAAACATATCCATTATCTAATATTTATTTCTTCTTAACCCGAATCCTTTCTAACATTCCGTTATTACTACCCTTAATTAACACCTGAGAAAAAGAAACATAATAAAGGGTGATCTTAAATTCTCAATAAGGCTAAATAGGAGAGATATCAATCATATCATAATCATATTACCTAAAAATGTTAATATTTTGAAATATTTTCCTTCAGATAAAACTTTTTGATATATGGTCAAGTGATAATCATAAAAGATCACCATGATTCCAAAAGAATAAACATAAGATATGAAATTGTGTTTCATATAAATAAGAATAGAAAAATATTTCATATTATTCAAGGAATTTTCCATAGACCATTATAGCTGATAATTTTGATTACTAAACTGAGTTCACTCCTCATTCGAGCCATATATTACTTAACCAAATTTTACTTACCATACAATTTATTTCCATCTTAAGAGATATAAATATTTACCCAAATTCATTAGAGGTAGATATAGGTACTGCCCATCTCATAATGAAATTATTCTTACATATTCCAGAAAAACGGAAATCATTCCTCATATAATAACCCAATGAAAAAAGGGTTTCTTAATCATCCTTCCATAATATTTGTTATAAAATAAATGGATTTTATAAAAATAATTCCATAAAAACATATTAATATCTCATAAATAATATAGATAAAAAGATATACTGATTTAAATAATGTCTTCATGTATGGAAAATAAGTTCATAAAACACTTTAAATAAATATGCAAGAAAATATGTTTTCATCTTTAAAAAAATCATTTTGAAAAATGACATACAATTATAAAAGAATAGAATTTAATTGAAAATAGACTTGAAATCATTTGAATTCAGAATCATGGAAACATGGTGTAATGAAAGCATAAGAATACATTGATTCCATATAATATAGAAATACATCTCATAATTTTGTCAGAAAAGTACAAAATAACCTCATCTTGATGATGAAAAAATATTCCTTTCATACCATTTAATAAAAATTAAATAATGGATAAAATTGATATCAAACAATTAAATAAAAATATAAATAATATTTCATATTTATGAAACATGGATGTTGGTGATAGATATACCCTAGTCAATACTTATATATACTATTTCATTCCCAAAAACCAATTAATTTTTCTCATGTATTTCTATGAATCATACCCTTCTTATTTTAATAAACACATAGTTATTCTATTTAATTTTTTAGAAGTGTAACAAATAATTCAATATTAAAAGGGTTTTATATTTACTTATATTATGTAAAATAGATCATAAATAAATAAATAATAACATTTTATACCATATCAAAATAATTATATATTTGAACAAAATATTTTTGATTTTTCAATAATTTTATAAAACATTATCTTAGTAAATAATCCATATTTTCAATTTTGAAACTATTCAATTAGTTGATTATTAAATATATTTATATAACAAGTAAAATTAGAACAAACTATTTTATTATATTACTGAGAGGTAAATGTCTTCATTAAAGTTCATTATAAATATTATTTATCCAAAATTATATTTATTTTTATATTTTTAATAACATTTATTTGTTATCTCTATTAATAAAATAATTCGTAAATCATTTTATTGTAGTTATATAATATATTAATTTTGGAATTAAAATTAATAATAAATAATAATATAGAATTTAAATCTATTAGAATTTAGAAGAATATTTTTTGTTGATTTTAAATTCTGTAAAATCTTATATTTAATATGTTATACTTGATACATTATGCATGTGACAACATTAACATCACATTAAATAAATTAATATATGTGTCGTAATCAATTCTAGAAGGCTCAAAATGGTATATTACTGAACCATAAGATTATTTTGTTCGATATATAATCGTGAGATAATATTGGGTAATATGTTTAGGTTTATTGATGTTTATTATTAATTTAATAAAAAATATATTATATATTTTTCATCAATTAAATAATTTTGGAATCATTAATCTATATGCTATTAATGTAATTAATTATTTTGAAAAAATGAAAAATAAATTACCATAATGAAGAAAAGCATTTTATATTTCATGTTATAAATTATTTTTATAATTATTAAAATTTATAACATTATATTAAAAGTTCCTCAGTTATTAAAAATTGAGTGAGAGGTATTTAAGTTTTCATTGAATACAACACATTAAATGTCCTAATCTCAATCAATTGGATTCAAGTGGATATCGCAATGGGAGAAGGATAATTTAGGTCGAAGCACACACATCCAATGATATTAATACACGTGTTAGGGTATGTTTATAATAGTATTCTTACACACAATTACCAGAGATACCCTATAACCATATTAAAAAAATAATCAAAGTTTCTATTCATTATGCCAAAAAATGAAATAAATATATTTACATAATTTGGACACACTAATTACATATATGGAATCCTTTTTTCAAAATTCAAAAAAAATTATATGAATTATTTTAAAAAATATTTCGTTATTAGAAATAGGGAACATATTTTAAATGTTAAAGAATTGAAAAAGATGAAAATGTTATTACATATGAATTAAATGTAAATTAATTGAAATGACATAAATTATATTTCATGATAATAAAATATTTTATTTATAATTTACTAAAATTAAATATTATATTTTAATGATATAAATTATTTTTATGAAGAATTTATTTTCGAATAAAATTTAGGGTATTTTAATTATTCATCAAAAAATAAAAGTTATTTTAAAAATATTAAAATATCATCAATTGTAAATTTTTAAATGTTACTACCAAAGAATGAGTTTATGTTGTCAATATTATTAATGTTCCAAAATATTAAATTGCAATAAGATCCCCATTAAAAGGTAGAAAATTACCATTTTGATGAATATGAGTTTTTATATATCTAGTATGGTTTAGTCATAATCAATGAAAACATATCAATTAAGGGAATATAAGAAATTTATTATTAATTATATAACTTATATATTTCATTAATTTTATTTAATAATATTAATTCACTTAATTTATTAATTTAAATAAAATTTATAATAATTGCTAACGAATGACTTCACTATACATTTTCAGAATTTAGATATATTTATTCCCGCTAACTTTACATCTAGGTAAAATTTTTCATTTTATACTTTGTGAATCTATGGGTTTGTTTAAAGACATGGTCGTGTGAAATGAATGATACTAAAATAATTAAAATTATTTAATGAAAATATTTCATAAAAATTAATGTGTTATAATGGGGACCCTCATTCTCTGACAATTTTTCTGAACATGAGAAAATTTAAGGATACATTCATTTGGGTTGAAATTAAGGGACATAATTGGAATGTAATAAAATTTATTAAATTGAATTTGAATTTGATTGTGGAGGATTAACCCGTGTTTATAAATTTTTATGATATTATAGATATAATTATACATTAATGTTAAAATTTATTAATTTCATCACAATTTAGATAAATGTATGTGTTCAGTATTTCATGAAATGTGAAACTAGGATGAATTTGTTTCCCTCAACCAAAATATATTATTAATAAATTATAATTTTAAAATTAATTGGTTTCCCATGGAAAGCTAAAATTTTGTCAAGTTACACATTCCCTATATGAATTAATCTTATGTAAATTCACATAAATGTAAAATTATGGAAAACAGTTGATGGAAATGTAAAATTTTATATATATTTTTAATTTTTTTATAAATAATTATATTCTATATTATCAATTTTTGTGATTTTAATGTGATTTTATTTCTCATATGTTTGTATGAAAGGGTTTTGTTGCATAGACATTGTTGGTCGACATATCAAGTGATGTTTGATAATTTGAAACGGTTTTGTTATGTGGTTACTATATAGAGGAGTTTGGGTATTGGTGAGGTATTTAATTGTAGATGGGATACAGTCTTGTATGGTGATTTATTTATTTGATGGTTTTTGGTTTATTATTGGTCGATAAGATATGGTCTTGAATGGGGCTGTTGGTTTCTCAGTTGTCCATGAAATGGATTTAAAATTACGGAATGGAAATTACATTTTCTGGTAAACAATTAAGCATGGTAATATTACAAATAATTGAAAATTAACTAATTATTTTTATGTAATTGTCATTATTTTTTATTAGATATACAAATGTGATATATTAATTGTAAATAAAATTGATAAAAAAAATTGAATTTAGTTGATATCTCTATAAAAATATGGTAATAGTGGACCATATTGTACAAAAATGTATTGTGGTTGAATTAAATTTTTTGTGTGTTGCATTATGGGTTGTAGAAGTTACTATTTGAGGTTTTTAATAGTTTTGGTAATGTATTTATACTTTTCGTTTCTCTTATAATAATAAAAAAATTGGTATTGTGTCATATATATCAACCAGGTATTATATCTTCGCTCATTACGTGACCTAGATGAGTCATATAACCTTACCAGTAACCAAAAAATTTTGGGGACCATGTTATTCTACCAATATACTGGATGGTGAAGAATTTAATTGGTAAATAACCCACATATGATTGTCTTCAATTAATAGATTATAAGATGAAAGTTTGGTGATTGTATATTACATAGTTATGATGGGTTTGTGTTAGAGATTTCTCTTCTATGATGTTATAGAGTTAGATATTATTCAAATATGATGGTTTTTTGTTGTGATAACCCTTATTTTGGGATTTGTTTTTTAGTGAGGGTTATCCAAGGTTGGAGTAGGATGAGATGTTGGTTTTGTGGATGAAATTTTCATGTGATCTTGGTAAAATTAATAACTGGATGTCATGAACTATTGGATGCTATAAATGTTGTGGATATTTCTCAATCCACATCAAATTTAGAAAGAAATTTCAAATTATATTCATGTATTTAATGCAATCACATGACATTTGATGTTGTGGAGGGAGAGTAGATGTTCACTATAAAAGTGGATGTGGAGTTCCATGTAATATATTCATTAATTAATAAATTGTTATTTTATAATTAACTATTGGGAGAGTGGGCCTTGGTAGTTGGGATTATTAGGATACTTATTCGGGGCATGTTAGTTAATTTTTTACTCATGTATTAAAATCATCATTCAACATGTTATTGAGAGTCCTTGGGTATGATCACATAGAGTGTTCATGTCATGGTCACAAAATATTTATATATTATTTTTTAGGTTTCCATATCTTCATTTGGGACTGATATCTACATTAATAACATAAAATAGGATATTTTTTTGAGTCACTATTATAGGACCTGTATTTTTGGTTGTTAATTGAATCAATATATAATTTTTATATATTTCAATAATTTTTGGGATTGTTTTATTTCCTTTATTTAATGTCATTTAGTATAATTTAATGTTTCTGAGACATTATATCTCAAAATAATATATTTATAGTTGAGGGAAATGTATTCCATAGGCTATATTTACAATAATTTAGTATGAGTTTCCAACATAGGTACTACATAACATTTGGAATTAGAGTAATATTCATCCTAAATAGATTTTCAAACAATGATTGATCTCTTAAAGGGTGGTGGTGCCAAAACATTTATTTAATTTTTTATTATTGTTAACAATAATTTTCAAAATTGGGTTTTGGAATAAATATATATTATATTTGTTAGCTGGGAAGCTATACCAGAATGTTAAGGTGTGTGATGTAGTCCTTGGACATCTTCTATGAAATGTGATTTTATGTCACCTAATGATAAAATTTATGGACTATAATATTTTTTAAATCAAATTCGGTGAAGTTCTCTGTGTAGGGAAAATAACCATGAGAGGCTCATGCATCATGGTTTTTATTAAATGTTAGTGAACTAAGTGGTTATGTAAATTCAAAATTGAAATAAAATTAATTTAATACATCATGAAATTTAATTGTTATCCCTCCAATATTTTTCATTATGTAATTTAAAATGAACTGTTGATTTTTATAAAATATTAAAATATTAAAATGGGGAATTTAATTATAATGAAACCATAATATTTTGTTTAAAACTATGATTTGACTGTGATGAGTTACTAAATTTCCTATTATAAAATAATTCAATGAAAATTGGTTTTTTCATCTTATTTAAATGTGTAGAATGATATCTAATATTCTGATTATAAATTACCAATATAAAAACACTCTATTATAACAATAACTGGTTTATATTTTTTTATTCCATAATTAGTATCCTTCTATATGTTATATGATATATTTTACAATGGAAACTATTTTCATTCACTTATTCTATTAATTTTTTAGTTATTAACATTCCCTTGATTTTTTTCAATTCTTGTTGACATTAAATTTCCCTAAAATGTCAATATTATTTTTCATTGATATGTTTATTTCATGAATCATATATCATTTCTGTATATGTTGTTTTACATTGATGGTTATTTTATTATTAGGAGAAATATTGGTAAATATAAAATTTTTAATCAATACTTATATTTTTTTATAAGACACATTATTCAAACGAGGACGATCAGCCATATAATAGTAAGTCAGTCCTATCATCTATTTCACACATGATGTTCATGGATTATACCATTATATTTAGTAATATGGGCGGGAATCGGTGCATGCTATTATCAAGATGCTTGAAAAGTACTGTCACTGGAGTGGTCTGATCATTAACAGGGAGAACATTGATTTCTATGTGGCTAAGACATGCACTGAGAGCAAGGCGGCTTCTATGTGCACATGGTTGGGAGGAAGCGGGGGTCGTTTCCCTTGTAGTATCTTAGGGATCCGGTGTCGGTTAGGAAAATGCAGATAATGAATTTTGACCGGGTGGTGAGTCGGATCTTGGGGAGGATTCTAAAATGGAAAAACAGGTTTTCATCATTTGGTGGTCACATATCACTGGTGAATAGTGTCCTTTTGGCCATTTTTGTCCATGCTCTCTCGGCGACCAATGTACCGAAGGGGTTTGTTAAGTCCATTTACAAGATTTTGGTTCTCTTTATCTGGGATGTAGCTTTGGAGGGGAAACTTCATTCGGTCTCTTGGGGGAGGATTGCACGACCTATTCTGGAGGGTTGGATTAATGTGAAATGTTTAAATTCCACGATCCATTGTATGCCTGTTAGGTTGGCTTGGGAGGTGGTTGAAGAATTCTCTCTGTGGGGGAGCCTTATGTCTCACAGGTACATGGATAGTGAAGGGTCTATGCAGGAGAGTGGGACATCATTATGGGAGACAGTCAGCAACATTGTTCTAGTAATGTTTCAGCTCTCTCGTTGGATTGTCGGGGAGGGGAACATCTCGTTCTGGCATCACAACTGGTCAGGAAGCCCCCTTAGTTACACTGGTTTCCCAGCTCCCATGATCACTTTCAAGGAGGTAGTTCAATACCCTACCATTTTCAGATCCATTCTAGATGCGGGCCAGTGTGATGTCTTTGATTCTATTCTTATCAGCTCGGACCGCGATCGATGTGTCTTCACTTATAATCCTACATGGAAATTCATATTGAAGTATTTCTATAGGTTCAATGTCTCCCATGGGAAACAAGGGGGATGGATTATTTGGATTTTGTGCAACATTATCCCAACTAAGTTAAACTTTATTTCGTGGAGGATCCAGAATGGCGTGCTTCTCCTTAATGAATATATCAAGCGTCTCGGGATTTGTTTGTCTTCTAATTTCCAATACTGTGGTGATATTAATGAGGAGTCTATTCCTCACATTTTCACTGAAGGTGAATGGGCTCGCATGGTGTGGGGATTGTTTGGAGGTTTTTTCAGGCTATCTTTCAAGGAGGAGGTTATCGAGGGCCTCTTGTTGAGTTGGTTCCAGGGTGTCGAGGCTACATGAAGAGTTAAAGTGGCACGCCCTATAGTTTTTAATGATGTTTTCTGGGTGTTTTAGTAGGCTAGAAACCACGTTAGGTATGAGAAGGTTCCATCTATGGGTCGTCTCATCATCGCCAGGTCTAGGATCATTCTGGAAGACTGGTCGACTCTTGCAGGTAAATGGAAGCAGGTACTAGCGTTGTGAGTGTTGTTCTTTGCTGGGGGCATGGGTCAGACGTCAGACCTCGGCAGGCAGGGAAATTAGGCGAGGTGGTGTCCACCATGAGTTGTCTTGACGGTTAATGAGGATGGGTCCTGTCTTCAGGGAGTGATGCGAGGGGGCGACGTGGTCTGGGATGAGTTTGGGAGTGTTCTCATGGCTTACACCGCGAATTATGGTTCTATGAGTTCTCTATATGCTGAGGTGGGAGCGGTTCTTACAGGTCTATCCATGTGCACTCAGTGAGGCATTTTTTTATCTCCGGTGGAGATGGAATCTCTGGTTATTCATGATGTGCACCAAGGTATTGGTATAGTCCTTGGTCTATAATTTATATGATTAGAAAATGAAAATCCTTACTGTCCAGAAACACTAGCATGGCCCACACATGGAGGGAGGGGAACAAACTGACAGATCACTTGGATTCGCTCGTGGGATATGATGAATCAGACATTTTTTTCTCATCTATCTATTTATGCCAGAGGGGGTGAATTTGATTCTGGGTGATACCCTTATACTACATTATTTTTGGCCCCCATAGTGTTGTCTTTTGTGTTGCAAGCTGTCGTGAATAAAAATTTAAATGATAATGATGATGTTATCCGTGTAATAAATGGAAATCTATTTAAGGCTGGGAACATGAATAGAGATCCTTTAAATGTATCTATTTATGACAAAAATCATTTGGCTAAACCATAATATTTTTTCCCTATAGTATTAAACTGTCTTGAGGATGTTCTTGTTAGAATAAGTATAATTGAGGAAATTGGATTGTTTTGTACCATTTTTTTTAAACCAAATTATGGATGGACTTTATTGTTGAGTTATTATGATCATTAGATATTTTTTCAAATAACATTAAAAATGTTTTATTAGTAAATCATTTATTAATGAAAATAATATTTTCACAATGATATTATATATTGATTCATTTAATTTGTAGTTTATTGATAAAATGTGATTTGTTTTTTTAATTTACCTTTCTGTACTAATTATGATTTTTTATTCTTCAATTCATGATATTTAAATTATATTTATTTTAATTTCATTACCTTTACATACTGAATATTTTTTATTGACCCATGATAACAACAATCAAACAATAACCTTGCTGAGCATTAACGCTCAACCTTATATTGTTTTTTTTAAGTCAATGGTGTTTACAATGAATGAAATTCGTGAATATTATAATGTGAATAATGATATACTCTAAAAAATATTTCATTACTTTAAATTAATGTGTATTTCACATCTAATGCTTGTATCTATCTCACAAAGTTTACTAAACTATTTGATCATTTGAGACAGGAATAATTATATTTTATAAAAAAGTAAAATAGTATGTACATTCTCTGGGATAATGGGGAGACAATTAGTATATTTGAATAAGTGTAATTTTATTACAATACTTGGAAACTATATCTTGGAAAACATAGATTAAGGAACATAACCCTATGATTTAAATTAATAACATGTATAAAATAACATTTTAAAGCTTTGTTGAGGAACAATCTATGTCGATAATCATTGAAAAACATCCATATATGGATATTAAAAGTGGAAATGGTTATAGGAAAAATGTACCTTAGGGTAATGAATCTGTTAAGGGAACACTTAGTGTGACCTGGTCATCACATATTTTAGGTAAACATGCTTTAAAATGAAACTAGAGTGACACTCCCAAGGGATATACTATAGATAATTCAATTTTTATTTATCAATGTTTATTATGGATTTAAATAGATGATTAAAATGATGCACCATGGTTAAACCTAATATTTCATCAATAGAATATATATGTTCTCAAAGTATTTTGAAAATGTTTTTCATGTGGAAAATAATTGAATAATGTAATGATCTATAATGGAAAAATGAAGAGTATGTTGAAGAAAATGAATATCATACTAGAGATCCATTTATTATTGATTTTCATAATTTTGGATAACCTGGGGATTATCATTGTTAATTCCATCATTTAAAGTATACACCCTCCATAATGAATGGTCTTATCACTACTTATAAATAGATGATGTATTTATGTATTGAGGATTAAAAATTAAATTGTAATTATTTTTTATCAATGGTATTTTGCATATACGACTTATGAAACACGTAAGGATTATGTTAAATTATAATCAAATTTTTTATTAATTAACATGTGATTTATGATTACCATAATGGTTTTATTTGGTTAATATTATTTATATGATTAATATGTTAAACACTGAATATTTTTTTTATATTGGGAGTCTACCAAAATTAATAAAATATTGTTATAAAATTATGGAAATGTAACTCATTGGTTTAGTACATGCTTTTGTGAAAATTTTATTTGAGGAATAATGAATTTGAATTATGGATAGACATATTTAAATTTAAGATACCATACATTTAATGATGTACATTGTTCTTTTAATTTTGGTATGAAACCCTATAAGATGGTTAATAGAATGTTTTTGGAGTTTATGAGGATTTTAAACGGTGTCCTAGTGGTTTTGGACACAAAATAGAGGAAAATCTCTTGATAGTTCATGTTTCATGATTGGATCCTAGTTAGTTATAACTTCAAACCATATCCATGCTATCATTGATGAGGGTTGTATGTTTGGTGAACGATGATAGTAGGATGAAACACAATGACAACTTTGATAAACCCAATCTTCAAGGTTTTCAATCTATACATGATTTCCAGAAGATATTGTGACCTTCCAACCCTTTGTATTAAAATAGAAATTATATGGAACATGGTTTGGAAAATTATGGGGCACGACATCGCATTTCATAAAAAATGAATAATTATAAATATTTCTCCCTCAAATATTATGTTTTCATACATGATTTACCTCCACATTCCTATAAATTATAGGCTATGTTGATATAACCTTCCTCTTAAACTAGCCAATGAGTGATATCCATGGATTCTATAATGCTTTGAGTTTTATTGGGTTTATATCAAAATTATATTAAATTGCTACACTCGTCTTCCTTCCTTTTCTTGTATTAGGGTGTATGGAAACATTCATCTTCTTTAAAATCTACAAAATACAATATTTCTAGTGGTTTCTTGGTTTGTGTGTTAATGGTGGATTTTTTACAAATTGATGTACAATTTTAATAGAGAAATCATTGTGAAAATAAAATTATGTGGTCATCATGTTATATTCCAATATATTACTATAAAATTTTTACATGTGGGGTTTTTAACAACAAACATTGATCTATCAATTTGGGTTTTCAAGGTTTAAATTTTTATTTAATTTGTAAATTGTTGAGTTTTACACCTCATGATCCCCAAATGAAGAATTGATTTTGATTTTTCTAATTTATGCGCATCAATTGGGTGTCCTAGTCTCATGAACATGGAATTTCGTTATTAAGTGAAAAATATGATTGTTATGAGATATATCCCATAATAAATATGTTGACATGTTATTATATGATATGAAATATAAAAAATGGTAAATATTTCTTGTAATTGAGATAGAATGAGGTTGTTTTTTTTAAATAATCTAATTGTTAAATATCTTAATTCAAGTAAATGATAAGGTTCTTAATTTATTATGGTATTAAGACATTATATGTGAAGAATGATATGTATTTTCTATATGGTACATGTTTTCAATGAGTGATGTTTTTTATATTGAATATTTTTTGTGTGGACAAAGAAGAATGTGAACATGGAATGGTGGTAGGTGGGGTATTGGGCTTCAAGATCCACACCCACATGTTAGGTAATACTACATTTCTAAAATCCACCTTTATAATGTATGGGTTATGGAGTCATACATATGGTATATTCCCCAAATGAATTCAAGTTTTATGAATAATAGGCTTGGGGCTATTTGATAATTTTTGTATATTTTTTCTGTAATGTTTTCCATAGCTAAGTATTGAACTTCAATATTCCCCATTATCCATAGTTTGTATAACTGGTATTGGAAAAATTGTTTTGATCAGAAAACAGAAGGAATAATAGGGTGAATGTGGTTCAAGTGAAAATTTATAATTAGTGAAATATAGTTTTTCTTTTCTAATATTGTTATTCAGTATGTTATTTCATTTAATATCTTTTTATATAATATATTTTGTAGACATCGATGGTGGAGGCCTACTGAGATGTACTCGCAATCTTCTCATGCTACCATTGGGTTCTTGCGTATACATCATACATATTATTTGTTAAAATCCCTATGTCCCAATGTAAAATGGTTGATTTCAATAGTGTATTTTCATGGATGTTAGATTTTGAATTTGATTCAGGATTTAAATTATGTGATTTCTCACATTTTCATTATTTTGAGTTTTTTTACACTTGGCACCTGCTAAAATAATATAGTATATTTTATTACTTGGACGTGTTTTTTTAACATATTTTGTATATGGGATCATGAGGAATATTTATTTCTTACATGTTTCCCTTATATAGTATTTCATATTATGTGTATTACTTGGATAAAGATGGTATAATCTCCCCATATGATCTATTATACCATCTCTACTTGTCGGTATCTTATGGAATATGGATAATCATGCTAGAGGACTTGTGGAAACTTGTCTCTCGGAACCATAAATAATGTCTACCAAACTAGGGATGTTACAATGTTGTATTATTGGGATTTTTTCGATATCATAAACATTTGGAATGGAAGATGTGGGATTATGATTTTTAAAACCTTGATAATGAGCTCATTCACAGGATAAGTTATCCCATATATGATGTAAATCATCAGTACCAAGGGTGGGATTGATATTATTTATTTATTTTATGGTTATATGTAATTTCACCATTGGTTGTTGAACATGTTTTTTGAGTCTACGACAGTACATTATTATATCTCATAGAATAACTGGAATGAGGTTGTGCATACATGCATCATTTTATGTTCCTAGGGATATATGTGACATGCACCATAGTTGGAACACATGGGAAAGAAAAGTGGGATGTATGGAATATAATTTTTTTCTACTGAAATTTGAATGTAATGGGGTGCAATAAAGATGATGTAATTAGAGAAGTTTAAATAATGTAATATAATAGAGAAACATTGATTCCTAATGAAGGGTCATTAATTGGTTTATTTTATTTTTGTGATGAGTTTTGAAGAAAACTATTTGTAAAAAATATTGATCAATGTTTTAAAGTTAAAATGGATAAAAAGTGTTCCAAATGAAATACTTGTACTTATGTACGATAGTTTATCCCATTTTGAACACGAATCATGGTAGGTATTGTCAAGGGTAGTGATAAAGAGCTGAAAATATATGTTATGATAAATAAGAGAAATTTGTTCGATATTTATGGTAGAGATACATCATTTTCAAAAAAATTAGATGCATGATGTTATTTTTTCAAATATGTGTTTATTATTAAAGATATTTTCCACCAAAATAATGTTTTATAGTTGAGGGTTTAGTGGATTTCACTAAATAATCACCAATGGGGGAGAGGAAAACCACATTCATTCAAGGTAACAATGGTAATGACTAGTTATATAAGAATACTTACTATTTAATAATAATGATAGAATTATACACAGTGCAGTTGGTTCCATGTATATTTTACATTACTAGATAGTTTTATTTTCCACACCCTCATACTTTTGTAGAAAAGATTGGATAAGAGGCGTCCATGTTCTATTTAGAGTCCATCAAAATTGTTCTAGATCACATGTGGAATCCTACTTAGTAGATATTCATAATGTGGATTATATGTTTTAGAAAAAGTGTATGAGAATGTAGGAACTCTTTTGTTCAGACTGAGAAAATAGTGTTTACATTGTGGAATGATTTTTAAGAATGTTTCTATAACATTTCAAATAAAATTCCTCAAGGAAGGAGTGAGATTTACAATTAATGATGTTGACAATGGAGTCTATGAATGTGATGTATTATTTTTTCAAATTCAACTTCATACAATGCTTTTTTATATAGTTATCATAGGATGTGGAAACTACAGTGATAAATTTCCATGAATAGATTAGTCCAAAGATCTAGTATCCGTTGAATTTCTTATATTTAATATTTTTTGGAGTTGTGGATCCGGACATTTTTTTAAATTTGAAAAGAAATGAGATTACTAAAGGGGAATATTTGGTTACAGTTGGAATACCCAGTGTTATGATTACTAATATTAGGAAGTACCATTTCGGGGGATTTTAGTAGGGATGTCGTGGAAAGAGTATTCAGGGAAGAGGACGACCTCTCACGATAGTGATCATGTCTATAATAATCATTGTAGTGGTTTGTGACACTTGTGTGATAAATTTCCAAGATTGAGAGTTGATATTAATTCATGTGGAAAGATAAGGAATGCGATGATGATTTATTAGAACCCAAATTAGTTGGTAATTGATAGAGGATAAATACTAATACAGATTGTGGGAAGGGGATAATGTACCACATAATAGGTATGCATTAGGATTTATAACAGACATACTAGTTGGGGTTGTGGATATGGCCCTCTAGAACTAGTATGTCCATACTAGAAAAGAAGTGTATCTCTAAAAATTCATATTAAATCTCATGGTAGGGGTAAAAGTCAACTCCTTGTAGTTCAGCATACACATGGAGTTGGTAGGATACACCATTGATTGATAGTGGTAAGATTCATGTAACATTCAGAGTTGATATTAATTCATATGATATAGTTTCCTCTGAATATTTAATATATTATAAATTTTAAAATATATTGGGTATAATTATGTAAATTATGTGTGGGGTTTATTGGATTATCCCAACATTAAGAGCTTGAGAAATAAATAAATTTCAATATTAGGAGATTAAAGTTACGATTAGAGGGTACCATATTCTATGGGATAGTTTTTTCATGAAACTAAAATTATTAGTATAGTTTTATGGATGTATTTAATCTTGTTTTATAAAAAAAATTAACCATTACTACCATAGGGTATTGTTCGCATCCCTTGGAGTGGATAAATATATCCACAATGGTGGGTGGGATATCCATGATTGTCATTCTGGTCCATTTTATTAATATTATGATGATCCCACATCCACTGTGGCATTACATATAATTGATGATTAGGGAGTATATTATCTTTTATTTCATCCTATGGTGGACCAATTTCAGGAATTGTTTCCAAAGTATTTATTGAGGATTCCTCCTAAAGGACATGTTCAAGTCATGATTGAGTTGTTTGCTAGAGTAGACCTTGTTTCTATTCCCCAATAAAAAATGGAACTGAATGAACATAAATAACATACAAAAAATTTGTATTAATTGGATAATAAAATGACCATTCATAAATATACATCACCTAGGGGTTAAACAATTATATTTTTCTATAATAATGATGATATGTTACTATGTTAAGTTAATTATATGAATATCAAATACATAAGGGCTAAATATAAATACCCTCTTCAATTAATTTTATGATCATCATTAATAAATGAGTGGTTCTTATCTATTATCTAAAAATAATTTGATTCTATGTCCCTAATGAACAGTATCATCCACTTATATGTAAAATAGTATTCATTGTATTTTTGGATTAAATATTTGGTTACTTGAAGAATCATGATGATTATGAAAAACAATTACATAATTATGAGTACACTAAGATATTATATGGTATATCTAAAGCTAAATATGTGTCATTTATGGACTGATATGGTATATTTTTTTGGTCACATAAACTCTAACGATGGTATTTCAATAGACCAAATTAAATTGAAAGAATTAGTATCCTGGGATAATTCAAAAAGAAATTCAATATTCAATTCATTATAGGTATTGATGGAAATTATAGGAGGATCATCAAGAACTAATCCCATTTTGAATCACTAATTTTATAATGGAAATTAATGGAAGCAATAATAAATGGTATGGGGAATATAATGTAGCATTCATGTAATATATATATTGTATGAAAAATAACCAAATTTTGATCATGTCAGATTCATGCAAGAAATATAAATTGTTTGGTGTTGTTTCTGTCATTAGGTATCGGGCGATTTTGATTCTAGATGATAGGGTCCTGGAATATTGGCCATAGTAGTAGGGTCCATATGAATGATATTAAAATACATATGATCTTGAGTTAGTCATGGTGGTATATACATTAATGTTTTGGTAGAATAACTGATTGGTTGAAAGTTTTATTTTGTATAATAATCATAAAAGGCATAATTACATCTTCTCGATTTGTAATTTTATAATTATTCAGTGAATATTGGTTCAGTACATGAGTTCATTTTATTTTATGATGTTCTACACACTAGGAAAGGAAAATATTTTTGTACAAGATTTGAGACAGATGAATCAATGTTAAGAGTGTCACGAATCGAATTATGATAGAGTGTGATGAGAATTTTTTCTTAGATGAACCCATTATTATAGGAAATACAATGGAATATCACCCTGAATACTTGGAAGATGTGTCCTTGGTTTTGTTCCAAATGGCCTAGAGGCAGTATGTAGAATCACTGGGTTTGGATTTGAGGAAATTTTAGGATGGAGAGGAGTCAACATCCGACTAGTCTATCAATGTGTATGATATAATTTAGGTTCATTTCATTGTTTTCCTTCCTAATTTTATTAAGGAATAGTTTATTCATTAAATTTATGTATGGATGAGGTCATAAAATACAAGAATGAGAAACTTTCATCATGTTATTCATAGACAATATTGGTGTCTAAGGATGAAAAATGTGGTTGTGGTTTTATGAAGTGTTTATATACATGTTAGTAGTTAATGGTCAATAATTATGGACAAAATGGACAATTGTATCCATTTCCTAATACATAGTAGATGTTAGGCATCATCAAGATTGATTCTTATTGGAGGTCTTTCGATTACGCCTCCAATGGACAATGTGATGTGGTTAGTTTTCGATTAGTTAGCAAAGGTGGAACATTTAATACAAATTTAGGAGACTATCAATGTGAAATATATGGTTAATCTATACATTTGGGAGATATTCGGATTTCATGGGATTCCAAAAAGTATAGTTTAATATCATATTTTTCATTATACATTATAATTTAAATAATGGTGGAAGAATGATCTTGGTACCTAGGTTTTTATAAGTATGTATTTCCACCAATAGACAGATTGGAAGTCTGAGTGTACTATTTAAATACTTAATTACATGTTTAGGGAATGTGTCTTATACTTTGTTGAATCCTTGGAGAGAACATGGAGCTTTTTGATTTCACTTATAACAACACTTAATATGTGACTGTTCATATGGAATCATATGATGTAATCTATAGTAGGTCATGTATATCACCAATTTATTCGATTTAGGATAAGGAATTAGAGTTGTTGGGAAAATTTATGCATTAGAAGATGTCAAAATTTGTTTACTTTATATGAAAACATATCATTAAGACTGATATTATAAATAATTTTTATGCAGATCAATGTTGTGACCGCATATGTATATAGTGGTTGTTCATGTTTTCTTATTATTATCTCCATGTTTAGGTCACTATTAAATTTATAAATATCATATGTTTGATACTAGGTATGTGGAGACATTTTAGATTATGTAGAGAATCAAACTAGTTGAATTCCAATTTTCACATACATAGTTGTATAGTGGTAGTCATACTTTTTCATGTGATAAAACATCATAATTATCATCCCATTCCGTCTCAGGTGGTAATTATTGAAAATGTAGAGAAATATTTTGATTAATCATTTGAGGACACTATATCTGATTATTGTTTTTTATGTTTATAAATTCTGGTTTAGAAACATTATGTCATTTTTTGAATATTATTGAATCATTGTATGTTTTATGAGGAGAATTGGGAGAGGGAGACATTTTTATGGGGTGAGTCGGATAATAATTTTTCATTAGAATCTTAGTGTTTCATTGAAGTGAGGATTATGGATGTGCTATTATAAGGTGGAGAGGTTGTAAGGTCCCCATATTCTTGTTATATGAGGCCTTTTTTCCAAATTTGGTTGATATTGCATTAATTTTTTTAATAGAATGTTTTATGAGTTTCTAAGGAGTATTGGGGTGTCCCTATGATGTTATATAGGAAATAAGGGATAAGGGTCCATCCAATGGATTATTAATTGTTAATTCATGGTTATTATTAATCATCATAAATAACCTTTCATTCATATATAGGAACTAAACGGGTGGTCAAAATGTGAAATGAGTGGACAGAAATTGTTTAGGGTCGAACAAATAAATTCATCATGTTTATTGAATGGGATTTCAAATTTTGTAGTCTACCCATAAGACCATTCGATGAGTCCTACATCCATCTAGGATATAGGTTTTTTATGGTTGGGATATGGTTTTTCTATCCATGAGGCCAAACCATGGGCCTCAAAAAATGGGGAAATTGCGATTTTACCACTCAGTATTCATGCATTCTAACTAATTTTTTCTTACAATTCTTCTTACATCCACCAAGGGCGATGAACACTTAACCTCAATAATCCCAATGATAAATTGACCTTATTTATATTCCATTTTGATCATTATAGGATGTTTTCAAATATTTGTGTATGTCTTAAAATCTAATTCCTACAATTATCTAGATTAGGGATTGTGAAATCATACAACTTTTTGTAACGATATATGACCCTCTTTTTCAGTGTCATCTATGTTGGGTAAGTAATGTTGGTAATTTTAAACTAAAAGGCACTAGATACCTGATTATTCATCATTGATTCCAGTGTCGGTTTTATATCTGTTATGTCATATTTTCTAATTGTTAAATTTAGTTATATGTTGATGAATGCATGTGTCTTTGTGATGTTAATTTGGATTTTCATGGTTTAAATGATTTATTAATTGGTTAGTTTATTAATTTTAACCTTCACGATCATGATGGATCCATTGAGGCTGGTTAGGATGTGTTAGATTCCACCAATGTGGTGTGCCTATTTTTTTAATCGGTAATTAATTAAATATGTGTGGAATTAAAATATTATGATATATGGTTGATGATAAATTTATTGACATGTATGAAATAGTAAGGAAATGGAAAAAATTGTATGTGTGTCTTGTTATTGAAATGGTTTAATGGGGTGGCTGTGTTTAGTAAATTATAAATTAGCTAAATGGATTATAAAATGTAAATATCAAATGTTATAATTTGTTAATCCATGAATATATGATATATAATGGAAAAATATGGTTTGTATATGGTTAATGTGTTCATTGTGCTATTGTTTTTACATTGTATATGTGTTGAATTTTTAATGAAGTATTTGAACATGGCATTGGGTTATGTTGGGTATTGGAGTGGAGTATCTACATCAACAGTTTTTGTTGTACTGAGGATCAAAACCAAAACATAGTAATTCATTGGTTAAGCAGTCAAACTAAGGCATTAATCCCCTAATAAATGTTTGTGATATTAATACCTATACTAATTCTCAAGGTTAAGTTTTATGTATTTATTTTAGTAATTTTTTATAATGTTATTGAGGGAACTATATTCTTTTGTATCATGTGTACGTTATATGACCATCATAGGATGATGTGAAATTATTGAAAATATATATCCCATCGATAAAAGGGTGAATGAAGTTATGTGTATCCATGTTAATTTGTGGCACCCACTTTATATTTTTATTAATTATATACCTATATACAAAGACTATTTAGAGTGGATATTCCTTGACACCATTGGTTGTGTAGTAAGGATATGTACTCGTACCCTATTCGAGGTGTCATTGGGAACTCATTAGGTCTTCATGTATAAAATTTGGGAATGGGTAAATGACCATCTGTTATAGGATTGATTTGGGTAGGGGTTTTTGTGGATTAGTGACCCATACAAGGAGTGAAAACACATTTTGGGTCATTCTCTGGTTTTTTTAATATGGGTTTTCTCTACACTTGGAACTGTCAAAAATGAAATTATATATTTTATCGAAACACGTAGTAAAACTTTTATTTAATAATAAAATTTATCTAATGTATTCTCATCATATTATTTTATAAAATTTATATATATTATATTAATTTGTTTTAAAAAAGAAAACTTGTATATTGGTTGTGAACCTGACATATCCAGAATGGTCGTAGAGCTAGAACCCATTACCGAAGGATGAAAAGGATTTAGTTAATAATACTAGAATAAATGATATCATGCTTAAAAATAAATTCTATTTAGTGAAAATGTAAGAAAAACTAATATTAATGTTTAATAATTTCTATCACTTTTGAGGTTTATGTTTTAATTTATTATAATAGAAAACATATTCTAACCATTTTTTTATTGAAAATAGATAGAGAAAATGAGAATTTATGTCACTTTTTTATTGGTATTTTGATTTGTTAAATTTGAATTATTATAAATTGGGGAAAAATATTTTTTTAATGATTACATTCTGTAATTGATGAATTAAAAAAGTTACAAACATATCCAAAGCCCAAAATTTAGATCAAAACGTATCAATATACTATATTTCCTTATATTATTATGTAGTAATACAATTCATCAAGTTTAAGAACATAATTTTCAAAAAATGTTTTAAAATAAAATTCATATCCAATTAATCAAATTTTCTTTTACATTTTCACATATTTATGGTTTTGAGGCCCTTAAAATTCCATTGATCATTCACTTCATTATGATGAATGGCCATAATCAAACACTAAAATTATATATGATTTTCTTCCATTAACAAATCAAAACATTAAAATAATGTTACCCTAATTAGTAATCATGTTTTTTTATTCCATTTTATATTTCTACATCACATTATCTATTATTATGTTGAAATTTTATTCATCCTTCTACAGTGTTGTTTTCTCAACATTTGAATTTCAAAATACCAAAGCCACGATATATGAGAATAATATTTGATTTTGAGGACAAATTTTCTTTTTATTAAGGGATAATGTAAAACATTAAAAATATAAAATAATAAAATTTTAGTGTATATAATTTGTTTAATGATACAATTAGATTAAACAACTGATGAAATATATACATATAAATTTAATTACTTCGATAACATTAAGAACAGGAAACCACAAGATGAAATGAACCATATTATAGTGTATATCTTAACCTAGACATTAAATTTATTTGTATTAACAGTACTAACTATATGATATAAATAATTATTATATATTTACTAGAAGTTAAAAAATAATTCATTAAAAGAAAAATGAATTTCTTATGAAAATTTTTTTATTTCAAAAAGATTGTCTTGTACTGAATCACAGACATAACAAATTTTTTTTACCACAATAATAAAATTTATTTGGGAAATTAATTTATTTTTTATATTTATAACATCAAAATTATCATATTTTTTATTTCTTTTTTCTAAAATGGTAAATTTTATGATGAATATTTAAAAATACAAAATATTAATTTAAATAAATTATCATTATTGTTTATATAATTGATAATGAAATTTATAATTTTAATTGGAATTACTTTGACCTTAATGATTTTATATTTCAATTATTCAAATTTATTTGATAGGATTTATTTTCCTATTAAATATGGATATAAAACATAGGGAACTTTTAATGATTTTGTTTTTAAACACATTTTTTCTCATCACTCTTGTGTGGAAAATTTTAAATTAAAACTATCCACCTATAGGAATTGAATTTTAAAAAATTTATTCCATAATTTTTATCAAAATATTTTCTATTTTCTATTTTTTCAGTATTAAGTGATCTAAAAATTATTTTTCAATACAGTAAAAATTAATTATTGTGGTTATGTTATAATCGGATTTATTGATGATTAAAATAATATTATCAGGATTAAAAATGTATTCTATACATTTAAATAACCCATTTTATGGATATATTTCCACCATATCCCATATTATATTTATAAGTTACCTTTTTGTATTCTTTTTGAATGATAAAATCATCTGTATAATTGAATCATTTTAATAAATAACAAATATTCCACTCATATCACTTATAAAAACCCACACCATATAATCTCCTCATCACACTTTGAAAAAACATTGGATAATCCGAGAACTAACAAAATAATTTCCCAAAATAACTCCTTTAATTAAATAATTCATAGTTTTTTAATAAATAAACCCTATGTCATCATTGGATAAATAACATGGTAGATACTATAATAAGAAGTAGTATTATTCAATGAACATATTTATTTTATTTCTTTATAAACCTGAATTAAATAATATTATAACCAAATGATATTATGAAAATACTATAATACTTATAATGTAATGTTTTTATAACAATTTTATGACTCAAAACCATCCCTACTTCCCTAAAATAGGCTTCAAAATAATCCATGATGTATAAGAAAGAATAATACCTTAAAAATCAATGTCATCTATTTTTCCATTACCTCCATTCATGGGTGAATGTGATGATTGATATAAATTATATATATGATATTTATAAATAATTTATAACTATGGATTAATTACATCACATTTATATTTTTAATTTATTTTATGTATGGGATATAATATCATTGTGTAAAGACCCGAAAATTATGTGGACATTTTTTTCATAAATATATGGAAATTTTACGAGTCTGCAAAAATAGACAGTGCACAATTCAAAGGCCCAGAGTTCCTGGAATGATCCGTCGAAATTTTTTTAAGCATAAATTAACACGTGTAAGCAGTTTCACTGAAAAAGTCAAATAACTCGTAAATGATTACTCAGATCAGAAATTTGAGGGCATCATTGCACCCAAGATAATGGTTTTAACCTAGGCGCGACTTATGTTTAGTCAGCGTGAGCCTCCTGTGAAAAATCCCAAAAATGGCATAATCGTACATAAAATAATTAAATAAATTATTTTATTTTTCAAATGCTTTGAAATCACAAATGGTGGCTCGGCTTAAGAATATGAGACCACCACTGAACTCATGTGGGCATGATTTATTTAAGATTATACTAACTTCGGCCGGCATGGGACACACAAAAAAGTTAGTTTTTGGCCGCAAATATAATAATTAAGTGACAATTATTTTATTGTAAAATACATAACTTCTAAATGGTATCTCAGATTGAAAATTCGAGAGTACCATTGGATTTGTTTTGGTATGTTTTTCTTTGGAAGATATTATCCTATACTGTCATGGTTCGAGGGTGACTGATAATAATTTTCCGATATTTTTTTCTGGTACATTCAGCAAAGGTGTGAGTGGAATTTTATAAATTTAGAAGCTGTGATCAGAACTGAAATTCAAGGGCATTGTTGAACATGTAGTGTCAGCGATTTCTTAGTTAGACCTTCACCGTAGTTGCGTTTTAATGAGAATTGAAGTTAGATTTTGGGGTTTTTAAGTAAAATTAAATAAAAAAAGGTGTTTACTGATTTTTATTTGAGGTGGTTAAAAACCTCCAAGTGGATGTTAGAGGTGGGACCCACCCACAAATACCCTCCCTTGGGAGGATATTATTTGGTGGGGCCCACCTAAAATTTAAACACCTATTCCAATCAAATAGGTGGAGCCCACACGGGCTTTAAACTCCCTTTAATACTCCAATTAGGTGGATAGCCTCTTCACCTTCCCCCACAATTTAATGAGCCAAATCCACCCATTTAATTAAGTGAAATAAGATAATTAATTTCAACCCTTTTGAATTATTTCCAACCATTAAAATAATATATATTCTCTTATTTTTGGGTTGGAAATATTTTTTGGGGGAACATTGAGAGAGGAGCCTTGGAAGAACTTGGGAGAACAATATTCTCCCAATGAAGAACGCCAATCTCCAACGAAGAACTACAGACATGTATCTCTCTCCCTCTTCAACCAGGGCAGGAAGTGGAAACAACACAGTCCTTGAAGAATGCTGACAATGTCCAATTTTTCTACTTCTTCCGATGTCAACGGAACAACGTCCTACATGCTGCGAATTCGTCAACGAATATCATTATACAAGTTTGGAGGATTTTGGTTAATTTTGTACTCATTCTACATCGTTGAATTTATGGATTGCGAAATGACGAATGATACCACCATAATTAGGTGGGATCAGACCCCACGAACACAGCCCGACCCTCCCGATTTTTTATTCTCGTTTCGTTGACAATGGTGGCAGTGCAACAGTAAAGCCGGAGGAATGGACCGCTGAAAATGTGATGGCAGCCAACGATCGGTCGTCCACGAAGAAACTGGTGGCGCATGGCCTCCAGTTCGCCAAGAGGGTGCGGCACCGCCCTGTCGCACGGAAGGAGAGATGCCGCCTGGGGGGGCCGCGGCGGAAGGGCGTGGTGCTGTCACGTCGTGCCGCTTTTGCAGAACCACAGCCAGGGTGGGCTACGGTGGAGGGGAGTGGGGCAAGTGTGCGAAGCCGGTGGTGGAGAGCGGTTGGCCGCTCAGCCATCCGGGAGGAGCAGGACTACGTCGGGTCCCACATGTTCCTGATCGGCGCTAGTAGGCACCGGTTTCGTCTCAAATTCGCAAGGAAAACCCGTTCTAGAAGCTAGGGGCGTGAGACTTCCCCCTGGCAGTGGCTAAGGCGGGCCCCCACTGGGCCGCCCTCGAGCAAGGCCACCCATGTGGGTCGGGCCGCCTTCGAGTCGGTCCTCCCCCTCGGGTTGGGCTGCCCCTCGTTCCGGGTCTGACATGCGGGCTAGGTTGGACGCGCAGACCGGGTCGGACCCCAGTCCGGACCAGATTAGCCCAAATACACCTCTTTACTCGTACATTGTGCTACATGTGTCCGATCAACGAACTGTCTATGGTGACGGAAATCTAAGAGCAAGATGTTTCTTTTGGCATACCCCACTCTAGGTTTGGACACAGTTGGGATACAGTCGGGTTGGTTTGAACCTAGAAACCAACTAGGCCACTGGAACAGAAATGAAAATAACTCACAGACCAAGGGTCTGATTGACACGTCGTCTATTTCATTGTGACCCCTATGACGAGGAGATTTATTGAGGTACTTCTACATGGGACTTCGTGACAATTTGAGTTTTGAATAGTAGTTTGTAGAGCAGATTCTTCCTGAGGCGAGAAGACAGTGTACGGAGACGCAGTAGTTGGCAGTGAGGTGGAGGTTGGAGATAGATCATATTGAGGTCAGTACCAAGCGATCTTGTGTCGGTCAGATCCTATGTGGCTCAGCGCTTAGCGATCCTGTGTGGGTCAACGCATAATGATCCTATGTGGGTCAGATCCTGTGTGGGTCAGCACTCATCGATCCTGTGTGGGTCAGCGCATACTGATCCTATGTGGGTCATTGTAGGGGGGTTAGTACATTTCGATCATGTGTGGGTCATACTATGTATGGTCAAAAGTAGTTCCTCTTGACAAAATAAGATGATATAGCTTCTCAAGTAGTCATCTATATTTCTATTCTTTACTAAATAAATCCTTTTTTGAGATGAGTCAATGAATTTTGTGTTTTTCCTCACGATTGAGATGGGTTCTTAGATAACATAGATATATGTATGGTCATATATCTACATAAGAGTTATTTGTTGATTATTTAATTTGTGGTTATCCTTTTTGGATATTGTGAGATCTTGAGGGTATCAGGGTCCCTAATGAGTATCGTTATACTCACCTCTGCATGGGCTATGCCCGCACCTCATTGTGTTGGATGCAGAAAATAGACATCGCTAATAGAGGCCAAGAGCGCCGAGACTGGACAATACCCGGAGGTGGACCTTACGACGAGTCGGTACACAGAGGAGTCTGACAGACATGGAGTGTTGAGGTTTCCATATGTACCTAACCTTCTGGTAAGAACCCTAGAGGATGATCTGGGAGCTGCACTTTACCATTCAAATGTGTGTCCCTTTTTCAGTTTCACTTTCTTTCAGTTGTACCTATACATTACAGTTGGTCTTGTATTTCCGGACCCTTTTACATTTCAGCTCTTCCTTGTGTACATTTTACTTAGTGTTTTATTTCCAGTTTCATACTCTATTGGGCATGTTTCATTTTATAATGTTGATGTCTTCCCAGTCTATGGATTGAATCTTTTGGTGTTAGTCGCCAGCCCCTGGCCTATGGAAGGCGTGCTTGGTGTAGTCATGTTACGGGCCCTAGAGGACGGGTCTTGACAAATTGGTATCAGAGGAGTCGGTTCTACCGCAGAAATTAGTAGTCTGATATTTCTTTTCTGTGAATCAATAGTGTCAAGGATACTGATTGTGGTTCTCAGATTGGGGAGTCTAGTATTGGTGTGACGACCAACGTATCCATACACCAGGACCCTGACTTTTGATTTCCAACTCAGTGCACGAAAACACTAATTGCATTTCTATTTTCAAAAGATTTCATTAAGTCATCTCAACCAGGTCAGCTCACCAGGTATAATATTTTGACCGTGTCGCATCTGTTCAGGATGCCACCACGCAGACAGCCAGTTAGATTTCTGAGAGAGTACATGATGACGGCTCACTGAGCGATGAGGCTCCAGTACAGGGCCCTCATACTATGTAGGCACCTTCGGGTGATGTACAAGAATCAACACCACCCGTTGGGCAGCAGATTCCACAAGTCACACTGGCAGATGGTGCACGCCCACTGAGCGTGTTGCATGAGTTCCAGCAATATAGACCTCTATGGTTACGAGGAGAGACATATTCCCTGGCAGTAGAGGACTGGTTGGAGGCTATTTCTAGAGTTCTCTACCTAGTTGAGACACCCTTAGAGAAGATAGCAATCATACCTAATAGTTTTTTCTAGTGTGTGGACTTGAGGATGGTCAGAAGAGTGATGAGGCTTCAGTACATGGACTATTGCCCGAGATTGTACCTTTTGGTAGTGTGTCAGCTATATCACTGCATGATGGTTAGCAGTTACAACCAGCAGTACCGGTAGATGAAAATTTTAGGCTTAGTTCTTTATACGTGTTTCAGAAACAAATACCCCTTAGGTTTATAGGCGAGCCCGACTCACAGGTGGTTGAGGACTGGCCTGAGGAGGTGGCTGAGAGTTCTCTAGAGCTTTTACAACTTCTTCAAGATGACATGTTGGTAGCTGAGTATTGATCGAGGTGTACCGATCGTTCTAGGTTATCGATGAATATGTTACGATCAGTGATTTTGGGCTCAGAATGCCAAGCGAGTTTTGTTTTAGGACATCCGAGCCAACACCTTTTCTCTAGATTCTAGAGAGAACATTTGTGGTTGAATGTTCTTTGGCTAAGCGGATACAGCCAGTGAATGTTACCAGTGGTAAGTAGGAAACTGGTTCCAGTCTGAGAGACTTGAGTATTTAAAAAAAATTTTGGACGAGGAAGTGTTAAGGACAGATGAATCTATAGGGTAGAACACATGGAAGGATATCTAGGAGAGTAGAATGAAGTGGTGTGCATTTTGATATGTTACAACCACCCCCATATGTGGAACCCATCATTCCAGGGATCTAGAGTGCAGGGGAAGAGAGTAGTTGCATACTGTAAAGGATTGTGACCCAATGGCTCTAGGAATTATTCGAGATATGGTATGTGTCTACTACTAGATTCCTTATCAATATACATAGGTACCAATCATTCCCTCCTTCCACAAATCTTGTCATGGACCCAGAGTTTCTGGTTAAATTGTTGACTTGACCCTGACGTCTGGAGATACCTTTGGGATGAGACTCGATAATCACACTTACGCCGATGGTGTGATCTGACTATTGAGAAAAGAGTTTCAGTTGTAACCTCTTGGTGGATGCGTTGAGAACTTACGATGTTAGTTTGTGTATGGACTGGGCAACCACAGTTCATACATAGATTGACTATATTAGGAAAAACGGTTTTCATTTATCTACATTGTTGGGATGAGTTTTTCCGTAGTCAGAGAAAAAGGAAAATCAATTAGAATAGGTTAAACTCATGCATAGTAGGGTGCAGCCGATCACTATTGAGTTAGCCAACCTTTACCTCGTGGTGGCGGGAGTTTTAAGTTTTCAGTTCCAAACAAGAGTGACAGAACATGGGAAAATCTTTTCAAAAGTTTTTTTCCAGGATTACCCCCCCCCCCAAGGGGGATGGATGTCTTCTTTGGATGGATACTATCGGAGGTTCGTTCCAGACTACTCCACAGTGGAAGCACCACTATTCGCCTTGAAAAAAAATGGGAAACCATCTGTGTGGTCAGAGAGACGCCAGTAGAAATTCCAGGATCTGAGGAAGATGATGATTAGTGCCCCCATTTTGAGGCTTCCAGAGGAGGGCTTAGGGTACGCAGTTTACTGAGACCCATCCAGGACCACACATGGGTGTGTCCTGATGAAGGATCAAGCAGTGATCACATATGGTTCTCGGAAGCGGAGACAACATGAGCATAAATATGCTACCCATGACATGGAGTACGCAGTAGTGGTCTATGCCTTAAAGATGTGATGTAACTACCTGATGGAAGAATGTTTTACCATGAACTCTGATCACAAGATTCTCATGTATATATTCTCTCAGAAGGACCTGAACCTGAGATAGCGGTAATGGCTTGAGTTCCTCCAGAACTATGACTCTTAGAAAGTCTATATTCCTGGAATGTGGAATGTTTTTACAGATGCGCTCAGTAGGAGGACTACTATACATCTGCTAGGAAAGGTGATAGACCAGTTGGCTGCCTTACAGATATCCTTTGTGGATAGAGATGGAGCAGCCTATCTACAGTCTCTTACAGTCACTCCTCCACTTTTTCACCGAGTTAGGGAGGCGCAGTGTGGGGATGCTGACTGCGAGACACGACATGCTCAGATATCCACAGGGAAGCCACTTGATAGATTTTCTGAATGTGGGGAGCATGTCATCTTCTTCAGAGGGCGTACCATGGTACCAGTAGCACTTAAGTAGCTAGTGTTGAGGGATTTCCACACTTCCCCTATAGCAGTACATCCAGGAGTGGCAAAGATGTACCAGGACCTTCGATGACAACACTGGTTTCCTTGTATGAAGATGGTGGTAGTAGAGTTTGTCTCACCGTGCCTCACTTGTTAGCATGTGAAGGCAGAGCACTAGGTACCAGCTGGATTCATTCAGCCTTTAGGGGTCCCAGAGTGGATGTGGGATAGTATGTCCATGGAATTCTTGACGGGTCTTCCACGTACATCCAGGGGTCATGATTTGATATGGGTGATCGTTGACCAAATCACCATGTCGGCCCACTTCCTACCGATCATAGAGAAAGGTTCAGTAGAGGGCTTGGGACACCTCTACATGTAGATGATTATGTGGATACAAGGAGTACCTTCATCTATTTTCTCTAATCATGATGCACGGTTTACTGCCCGAATATGGAATGGGTTGTAGGAGGTTTTTGGGATGTATCTAAGTCTGATCACTGCCTTCCATCCTCCGATAGATTGTCAGACCGAGCGGACCATTCATACCCTTGAGGACATGTTATGTGTTTGTGTCCTCGACTTCGGTCATAGATGGGAGGATAACTTACCTTTGGTGGAGTTTTCCTAAAGCAACAACTATCACTCAACCATATGAATGGAACCTTTTGAGGCCTTGTACGTGCAACCGTGCAGATCACCCTTGTGTCGGCCAGACCCTGGGGAGTCGGCATTGGTGGGACCAGAGATGGTACGAACTACTTCTGAGAAGGTGCAGATCATCTTGGAGCAGATGAAGACTACACAAAATAGGCAGAAGTCATATTTTAATAGAAGGCAGAGGCCTGTAGAGTTCATCAATTACAACCACGTCCTTCTACGGGTCTCGTCTCGACGAGGACTATTGTGATTTGGCTGAGGTGGAAAGTTATCTCCACGTCTCATCAGACCTTCCTAGTTCTTTAGCAGAGTAGTCTAGGTGGCTTACCACTTAGCTCTTCCACTTAGTTGCACTGAGTGCTCGACATCTTCCGCATATCTCAGTTGAGGAGATACGTGCACGCCATTTCCCACATCATTGACCATGTAGAGCTAGACGTCGATAATGGGGAGACTTTTACGGAGGTTCCAATGGAGAATGAGGATCTTAAAGAGTGAGTACTATGTGGATGGTCGATACCTCTGGTGCGCATTCACTGGTAGCACGAGAACCTCCAGGAAAGCACATGTGAGATGGAGGCTCAGATGCATGCTCAGTACCCCTATTTGTTCCCTTAGTTCGAGTTGTAGCTTATAGGGACGTAATTCCCTGAGATGTGGAGAATGAAGAGACCTGAAAATTCCATGGAATTTTTTTCTTAAATACATTGGAATTTTACGAGTCTGCAAAATCTAACGGCGCACGATTTTGAGGCCTAGAGTGTCCAGAATGATTTGTTAATGTTTTGTTAAGCATAAATTAATGTGTAAAGTTTTACTAAAAAGTGGAATAACTATTAAATGGTTACTCGGATCTGAAATATGAGGGTCCCACTTTTCTTCGGATGGAGGGTTTACTCTAGGTTCAACTTAAGTTTAGTTGGCACCGGCCTCCTGTGAGAAATCTGAAAAATGGCATAATTGTAAATAAAATAATAAAATAAATTATTTTATATTTCAAATTCTTATAATTCACAAATGATAGCTCAGATTAAAAATACGAGACCACCGAAGAACTCATGAGGGCGTTCTTTATTTAAGAAGATACTAACTTTTTCCGGCACGGGCCACCAGAAATTTTTTGATTTTGGCCGCATATAAAATAATTAAGTGACAATTATATTATTGTAAAATTCATAACTTCTAAATGGTAACTCGGATTGAAAATCCGAGAGTACCGTTGGGTTCGTTTGGGCGTGTTTCACTTAGGAAGAGCCTAACCTGGACCGACGCGGGTCGAGGGTGATTGACAAAATTTTTCCAATGTTTTTTCAGGTACATTCAGTAAATGCATGAGCGACGTTTTATAACATTTGAACTGGTGCTCAGAGCTGAAATATGAGGGCACTGATGAACTCAGAATGTTGGTGATTTCATAGTGAGACCTTCACCATAGTTGCATTCTAATGAGAATGGAAGATAGATTTTGGGGCATTTAATTAAAATTTAATTAAAATAAGGTGTTTACTTAATTTTATTTGAGGTGGTTAAAAACATCCAAGTGGAGGTTAGAGGTGGGATCCACCCACACATAACCTCCATTTGGAGGATATTATTTGTTAAGGCCTACCCTAATTTTAAACACACCATGCAATCAAATAGGTGGGGCCCACACAGGCTTTAAACCCCCTTGATCCCCCAATTAAGTGGAGAGCCTCTTCAAATTCCCCCCTCCCCCATTTAATGACACAACTACAACCATTTAATTAAGTGAAATAACTTACTAGATTTGAATCCTTTTGAATTCCTTCGAACCATTAAAATAATAGATAGTGTATTATTTTTGGGTTCGCAACATTCTTTTGGGGGATCTTTGATATAGGAGCCTTGGAAGAACTTGGAGAAAATTATTCTCCCAATGAAGAAATCCCCTCTCCAATGAAGAACGATAGACATCTCTCTCTCCCTCTTCAACCAAGGCAAGAAGAGGAAACACCACTGTCCTTGAAGAACACCGACTATGTCAACTTCTTTTTCCTCTTCCGATGTTAATTGAAGGACATCCGCCATACCATGAATTCATCAAAGAATATAATAATACAAGGTATGGTGATTGGAGTTAATTTTGTACCCGTTCTACGTCATTGAATTTATAGATTGAGAAATTCTGAATGATTCCACCATAATGAGGAGGCCTTGGACCGCACGAACATAGCCCGACCCACCAGCTTGGTTGTTCTTGTTTTATTTATGATGGTGGTGTTGCAACACTACCGTCGGAGGAAAGGACCATGGAAAAAAGCATCAAAGGCCGACGATTGGCCAGCCACAAAGAAACGGGTGGCATAAGGCCTCTAGGTCGTCCAGAGTGCACGGAACCACTGTGCCACGTGGAAGGAGAGTCGTGGCCAGGGCGGGCCATGGCAGAGGCACGCAGAGAAGACGCGCTGCGCGGAGGCTAGAAAAGGGTCGTTGCGAGGGCGGGCCGCGGTGGGGGGCGGGGGGCGACACCGTCACGCCGCGTCGGTACTGTGGAGCGGCTGGCCGCTCAGCCATCGTGGAGGAGCAGGACCCCATCGGGTCCCACGTGTGCTGGACTGGTGCCACCAGGTGATGGTTTCTCCTCACACTCGAATGGAAAATCCATTCTGGAAGTGGGGTCACATGACTTCCCCCCTAGCTGCGGCAAAGGCAGACACCCGCTGGGTCTCCGGGTCGCCAGGCTAACCTGACCGCTAGGCCAACTGGGCCGCCGGGCTGCCCTCGGGCAGGGCTGCCCATGCTGGTCGGGCTGCCTTCAAGATGGGTCGCCCCTCGGGCTGGGAAGCATCTTGGGCTGGGCATCCCCCTCGGGTTGAGCTAGACCAGCAGGACGAGTCGGACCCGCAGACCGGGTCGGACTCCAATCTTGACCTGATTAGCTCAAATACACATTTTCACCCGTATCTTGAGCTACGAGAGTCTGATCGATGAACCGTCTATGGCGACGGAAAGCATAGACTAAAGAAGTTCTTTTCTCATACCTCACATGATGATTGGACCAAGTTGGGATTTGGTCAGGTTGTTTTGATCATAAAAATGAACCGGGCCCTTGGAAAGGAAATGCCAATAAATCACAGATCGGGTATCCGATTGACGCGTCATCTATTTTGTTGTGACCCCTATGATGAGGCAGTCCTTTGAGGTACTTATACTTTTGACTTTGTGACAGTTGGATTTTAGACTACTAGATCATGGAGATGATCCTTCCTGAGGAGAGAAGATAGTGTACAGAGACACAGTAGCTGACATTGAGGCAGAGGTTGGAGACATATCATACGGAGGATAGTACCGAGCAGTCCTGTGTGGGTCAGATCCTATGTGGGTCAGCTCTCAACAATCTTGTCTGGGTTAGCGCATAACGTTCTTGTTTCCTTCAGATCCTGTGTGGTTCAGTGCTCAGCGATAATGTATAGGTTAGGGAATACCGATCATGTGTGGTTCATTGCGGGGGGGGGGGGGGGGTGTTGTATATTTCGATCGTGTGTGGGTCATACTCTGTAAGGTCAGAAGTAGTGCCTCTTGAAAGAATAAGATGATCTAGCTTCAAAAATAATCATGTATACTTCTATGCTTCACTAAATAAATCTTGGTTTGAGCTGATTCAATGGCTTTTGTGTTTTTCCACATGATTGAGATGGGTTTCTAGATATCTTATATATATGTATGGGCGTATACCTATGTAAGAGTAATCTGTTGATTCTTTACATTGTGGTTATCCTTGTTTGAAATTGTTAGACACTAAGGGTCTCTGGGTCCCTACAGAATATCGTTATACTTACCCCTGCACGGGCTATGCCCGCACCTCATTGTGATGGATGCAGACGATGGATAGCAGTGACAGAGGCCTAGAGCGGCAGGACTGGATGGTACCCAGAGGTTGACCTTACGACGAGTTGGTACACATAGGATTCTGAAGGACGTGGAGTTCTGAGGTGTCCATCTATACCTACCCTTCAGGTAGGAACCCCAGAGGATGATCCAAGAGATGCACTTTACCTTTCAGATGTTTTCCCTTTATCAGTTGTACTTGCTTTCAGTTGTACATGTACTTTACTGTTGAACTTGAATTTCCGGCCCCTTTTACTTTTCAGCCCTTCCTTGTATACATTTTAATTAGTATTTCATTTCCATTTGCGTACTTTGTTGTGTGTGTCTCATTTTATAAAGTTCATGCCTTCCCAGTCTTGGGATTTATGCTTTTGGTGCTAGTCACCAGCCCATGGCCTATGGAAGGCGGGCTTGGAGTAGTCAGGGTACAGGCCCCGAGTTTATCACGACATGTCCCCTAGGGCCCGTATTGTGACTACCCCAAACTCGTGTTCCATAGGCTATGGGCTGGCGACTAGAACCAAAATCCATAAATCCCTAAACTGGGAAGGAATTTCCTTTATAACAGTAAACAAACACAACAGAGTACGGAATTGGATGTAAAACTCTAAGTAAAACTATATACAAAAGAGTGTGTTGAAAGTAAAGGGGTCAGCAATACATTCCCAATAGTAAAGTACAATACAACTGAAAAGCTATTACAACTGAAGAAAAGAAGTAAAGTAGCTACTGGGTCATCCTCTGGAATTTCCACCTGAAGGGTGGGTACAGATAGCCTCCTCAACACCCCATGTACGTCTTTCCACTCCGTGTACGTCTCGCCGAGTGGTCCGCCTCTAGGTACCGTCCAGTTCTGCTACACTCAGCCCCGATCTACGTTTTCCGTTTTCTGCAACGATCATAATGACATGTGGAAATATCCCATGAAGCGGGTGAGTATAACGATACTGAGTAGGGACCCTGGTTCCCTCATGGTATCACAAAATCCAACATGGATAACCACAATGTATGGAGTCAACGGATAACCCTTACTTAGGTATATTCCCATACATATACCTATGATATTTAGTAACCCATCTCAATCATGGGGAAAAAACAAAAGTCATTGACTCAGCTCAAACCAAGATTTCAATGAATTAGAGAAGTGCATATGATTAGTCATGAATCTAGATCATCTTATTCTGTCAAGAGTCACTGCTTCTGATCATATGGAGTCTAACCCACATAGGATTGATAGGTACAAACCCCCCCCCCCCCCAATGACCCACACAGGATCTGATGCACACAGGATCGGTATGAACATACCCACAAAATATCGCTGAGCACTGACCCACACAGCATCTGACCGGCATAGGATCGGTATGCGCTGACCCACATAGGATCAGTGAGCACTGACCTCCATGTGATTTGTCTCCAACCTCCGCCTCACAATCGGCCACTTGATTCCTCACACCCGGTGTACTCGAGTTCCGTAGAATCATCCCTTAAGATATCGGTCGTACCTCATCCGCCACTAAACCTAAGAAAGGAGTAAACCAAAGGAATGCCAGGTCATAAAGGATCCAATGCGATAGACGGTGCGTCAATCAGACGCCTGGTTTGTGAGTTATTGGCATTTCCGTTCCAGTGGCCCGGTTAGTTTTTTGGTTCACACCAACCCGACCGTACTCCAACTATTTCTAAACCTCAAGTGGGGTATTACAAAATACATGTCTCGCTCTAAGCCTTCCATCGCCGCAGGAGGTTCGACAATCGGACACATGTAGCCCAAGATAGGGGAAAAAGGTGTAAACTATCCAAATGGGTCGAGGTCCGGTCCTACCTAGTCGGACCGACCTGGCCCAACCTGGTCCGTACCGGGGTCCAACCCAGTCCGTGGATCTGACCCCGTCTGATGAAAGTTGTCCGGCCCAAAGGGGTGGCACGACCCGAGGGGCGGCCTGGCCCGAAGGGGTGGCCCGTCCCGAGTTGTTTGGCCCGAGGGGACGTTCCAGCCCGAGGGAGGCGCAACCGAGGGTGGCCCGGCCGTAGGCGGTCCGGCCGAGGGTGGCCCGGCTGAGGCCGACGGGCTGCCCCGTGTATCCAATAGGGTGACCATCTTGAAATATTCCCAGGGTGTGTTTGATTGAGGACAAAACACACTGAAAGAACATGTGTTGGCCTGTAGGGATAGTCATTAGTCTGATAAGAGACCCTAGTGAGTAATAACCTATAGTGTGCTGGGAAGGCAACCATGGTATTACAAGAGACCCATGGGGTCAGATGATAAGGTTCATGACCTGGGGAGGTGGTTCGTGACACATTTCTCAGGTTTACATTAGACTACTTCCTCACGAAGTGATTTGATTTTTCATTTCATAACAATGTACATGAAATGTAATAAGTTAAATTTTAATAAATATATATGTGAAAAAATATAAATAATTATTATATTCTTTAAATGATTTTAATTATGAATATATAATATTATTTCATACCTTTCCATTCACATATATATGATCACAATGTCTATTTATGTGTGGAAAACCAACTCTACAATGCGATTTGACTCTATTTCATCATCATTACACGTAGATGAAATATATAATGATATTTAAAAAAACTAATATGTTATATATGAAATTATTATTAAATCATAATGAAAAAATATTGTGTACCTCTATTCCAAAACTACAATAAAAATTGGAAACTTTACTAATGTGTATGTATGACATACTATCTCAATTATAATACATACATCATTTTTCATAACCATATTCCAAGATTGTATTTAAATGTATAATTATTTGTAAAAAAATGATAATGAATTATTATTGTTCTGGATATTATTATGCTATATAATTTTTGAAATGAATATGAATTTTCATAATGAAAACCACAGGAGAAAAATTGAGTTGACACGTGAAACAATGAAAATAATGTAAGAGTATGGATGAATGGGTAATAATTTGTAAAAAATGGTAATATTAAATATTATAAATAAATAAATTCTTCCTTTATAAGTTATTTTAAAAAAACATCTATATAGGTGTTTGAATCACTTTCAATTAAAAGAAAGCATGTGGTAAGAAATTTCATCTCAATTTACATCTCATTGATATTTAATACTTATCATGCACATGTTCACATTTATGTGATGGATATACTACCCCTTTGACAAGTAATATAACCAATAAATCATTATTCATAGTATAATATATTTTAATTTTATTATTTTAATATAATTAAAATTTAAATAAAATTTACTAAGAATTAATGAAATTAATAACTCATTTTTCTTTCATTGGGTTATATTACTTATTTTTTAAATTAATAATGTTAGATTATGATTATAATAACTTTATTTAAATTTAATTGTATTTCCTTCTGTATTATTTTTATTTATAGTGGATATACATAATCCATTAATTAATTAATTCTCACTTAATTTTTGGGATAATTTTGATTATTTTTTTACAATCTAATTATAATTTTTATTGTTAAATCTTGAACTTTAGTTAAAGTATATTTTTTTATCATTTTATAATAATACCATTAATTATTTCAAGATATGGTAATTTGAAAACTTTTAAGGTATTATTACCATTTTACACTATTTTTTTCTTATATGGTTTTAGAAATTGATTTTATGAAAACCTGATATTATTTATCTCTTATCTCATAAACCAGTTTTCATCCAAACCCACATATTATAAATGGTTTTAATTTTTTTTTGTATTTTAATTTTGATTTATTATATTAATTTTTACAAAATTTAATTTTTTTTATAAAAATCAATTGAATTCTCTAGTATTTTTTGGAACAATTTACTTTTAAAAAAAATTTACAGTGAAAAATGAGTTTTATTTTTTTGTTGTATAGCATGTATGAAATGACTCACTAACATGACAGTCATTTCCTTTAATAATCAAATGATTTTTTAATTTTTTTTAAAAACAGCCCATATTATTAAATAATTTAAATTATAATTTTTTAATGATTATCTTCAGAGAATAAGGTTTTCAAAATGATATATTTTTTTGAAAATGTTAGTTTAAAAAAGAAAAAATAATTCATCAAAAATATTTGTAAAGTCCTTTTTATCGAATTTGGATTTTTCATTAAAAAATCCTTATATTATTACTATATTGGTTACATATTATATTGATAACATTGTAATTATCCCTTTGGATGTTTATTATCAATTTATCCTTGGAATGAATTACCATTCAGACCTTTGATTCAATTTTGTATTCATTAATATTCCATTAATTTATTCTTATTCTTATGAACATTAAATTTATATTAAATATAAATTCCATCTGTCAATGATATTTTTATTTCACTAACTATATATTATATATATATAACTTTTTTTCATTGTGATTTATTTTATTCAAAAAGGATATATTGATTAATCCATATCATTTACTCACAACAGATATATTGATGTTAGGGAATATTTTCAATTAAATGAATATATTATTCCACATATGGTATTTTATTTGGAAAAAATTTCACAGGATGGGAATTTTTATAGAAATCCAATTGATTTATCGATCTGTCTAATTAAAAAAACATTTTTCCCAATTCCTAAGAGTGTGTACCCATTTTTTTTAAACTATCATGTTATTATTCATGAAATTATACGTATAGTTGGCAAAACTAGATCGATTTAAACTAGTATATTTCAAATATATTTGGAATGTTTGTGATGGCAGAAGAATCATGTTGCTCGGAAATTTTGTGCAATAATTAATCATTAACTTGATTTAGAATTCATTTACAATTGTTCATGATATTTTGCAAACGATATTATATATATATATATATATGCATTTCATTATAAATTTTTTTTTGGAATTTATTTTCATTAACTAACCTTTCAAATATTGATTATTATTTATCTATTCATATTTTCATGTTATTTATATATAATTTTGTCTGAGTTATTTAAATTTCCATTTTTATTGTACTTTATTGAGTCATGGCAAATTCTATTATCCAAACAATTCCTAATAATTTAATCTCACAAAAATTTTGTTCCCTTTTTTGGAATATAGGAACTGTAGTATGAATGACATTAAAGGATATTCAAAAATTAATAACGATATTATCAAATGAAATTATGATTTAATATTTATATTTTAATTTAAATCATGACTCATATTTTTATTAAGTTTACAAAGACTACTAATCCGTTAAATCCTCTGAGATGTGATTTATGGAGTATTATGAGAATATAATAATAGAAAAAATATCACTACTCTACATGGGTCTAGATCAAAAAATATAAATTCTAAAACATTTAGAAAACTATTATCTTCTTTTTTCAAAATTAATTAAAATTAAACAAACAATTACATGAAAGAAAAGGTCATACATTCTTGAGCAAGATTAAATTTTGTATTCTTATCCCATTTACATGTTTCATTCTCATTAAATATATTCATTGCTAAGATCTAATATTTCAATCATGATCTTATAATTTTGTAAAATGAATTGATACCCCTATGATAAACATTAATTTCTTTTTGGGATTATCAAATAGTAATTATTTTCCATGAATGTTGTAAGAAAATATTTTTGTTATATAGTTCATATTATTGAACATCAAAATGTGATTTTCATGTTCTGTGTTGTATTTATAATAATGATATGTAACAATTAGTTTTTTATATTTATTAAATGACTAGATTATGATTAATTGATTTAAACTATTCAAAATTATGTGAATTGATTATGGAATACATTTAAGGATTGTTATACTTTTATGTTACTTATCTTATTCATCCATGATTGAGAAAGAAATATATTTGAAGTATTAATCACATGTGTTTTATTATTTTTGTGTCATTCTCGGAGATGGTTTCAAAATATATAAGGATATGTCATTTTTTACGATTAAAATATGGACATGTCATTCAATATTTAATGAAACAGTGTTAGATATGAAACTATGTTTGTAGAATATTGGAACATTTCATGAATATAGATCTAGAACATATAGACTATTATGTTTATTTAATTATAATATGATAAAATGACATGTAATGATCATATTTTGATTCTATTTGAATGAAACTTAATGATAAATGTATTAATCTATTAAATAATTATTCTTGAAAACATCAGTTATTATATATTATTTACCTATATATTGGTAAACCTGAAACATAGAATAAATTTATATTTTTTTTAAATTCTTAATTGAAGAGGATGAATAATTTTTTTACTTCGTAAAGTATGTTTTATATTTAATGGTGTATTGTAATGGAAAAAATGATGTAAAATTTAAAAATAATTACATATGATTCTATAATTTTGTTTCCTTGATAATAGAATAATTATAAAAAAATTATTTAGAAGGTAAAAAATGACACCCATGAAAATTCTTGTGTTGTCTCTATTTTAAGGAAATTACCATTACCTTGAGATTATGTTGTTAGATTAAGAATATAAAAATGAAATTAAAGTATCATTACATTTGTATAAGTTTTCATTAAATTTGGTTCATGTTTTTTTATTTAGTTGTAAGGAATAATGTTTTCTATGATAAATGAATTTTAAATGTTTAATTTTTTTTGTTGTATTTTATATTTATATATACAATAAAATATTTATATTATTCAATAAAAATAAGATAAAATATTATAACTTATTGGATGAAATGATTTCAATGTAGACACGTTTCGTAATTAAATTTACTCTCTCAATCATTAATATCAGTAGACATAGAATATATGTGATATTTGTTATAAATTATCATTCTGTTTTAAACATATATCCATACTATTAATTTTTTTATTGTTATATTAATTCAATCACATTACTCTGACAAAATATTGAAATCATTACTCCAATAATATTAATAGTGTTGGAAAAATAAAGAGAATGATGAAAATGAACTTGATCGCTACACATAAATTGATATATTCATGTAATTGGTTTGTATATACCATTGATTGGTTGTTTTATGATAAATAAAATTATGATGTTATGTTACATGGATAAATTTATTAGAATTGAAAGAAAATTATTACCATTTTTGATATGATTTTTTTTAGATATTTAAAAAACACGTTTGAATGTTACTTCCCCCAAAAGTAGAATAATACATTGATATAGAGAGAGGATTACCAGTATTTTTGTTTTTTACATTATGATATGTGACCTTTATGCTGATTATTGGAAGAAGCCATGATGGTTGTGCTTGTGGTTAAATTTAATGGGGGTTTTTTACTGATGATTTTGGATTTTTTGGTTTTTCATGATGGTCATGGAAATATGTTCATGTGGGGAATTTTGTGGGAGTGTTTGCTGGTGAGGATATCCATTACATGGTTTGTCTAATGTGATATTCAATGGTTCATTTTGTGATTGTTGAAGTGACTCTATTTTTTATTTTAACCATATTTTTTCTTGAATTAACTCTATTTCATAGATATGATAGAGTATTTTTCATATAAAATATATTAATTTTTATATCAAGTTTATGAAATCCCCAAATTAATTTTGACCAATATATGTAATTTTATTTTTGTTAGAGTCTTCATAATCAATAAAATATATAGTGTGAAATAGTTATAGAGAGTTCTATTAAAGGAGGTCTTTTAACTTATTAATGTAAATATTCCTTTCACATATTAATATTTTGGATAATTTAAGGAATGTTGTTAAGGAATTTCACTTCAAAGTGGTTTACATTGTATGATGAGTATTATCGGTAACATTATTTTTTTATTAAGGACTTTTATTTACTAATATGCTTTGTTTATAATGGTATCTATATTATAAAACATTTGATTATTTGAATTCTATTTATGGTATTATTTTGGGGATGTCTCATTGGTTTGTAGTGTTAAATGGTGGGGTTATGGATGAAATTTTTACACAGTATTAATTTTATATCATGTTTGTTTATGATACTATTTAATGAGATAGATTTTGGGATAAGGTTATTAGTTGATATGTTTCATCCTAAATGAGTGGCTTTTGGTTTTTTTATTTATTTTTTCACCACTTTTGTGTATCTTGTCGAGAGAGACATGTATTCATAAAATATGGATTTTGTTTGTTCAATTTATTTTTGGTAGTATTTAAATGGAAAAATCTTGTGGAATATTATTTTCATAATGATTTTTCTTTTTTGGTATAGTGTATTTTCCATGTATTATGGTTTGTCAAATGATATTTTGGATCTAGAGCGGGGACCAAAACATGTTTCAAAAAATTATTTTATGTTTTATGGTTCTCCAAAAAATTTCCATCACCATTTGAACCATATCTTCTTTAGACTATTCATATCAATTCTTGGGTACTAATAGTTCGTCCACAATTTTTATTTTATTCATTGACCATTCGGTATCAACGAAAATAATTGTGGATTTATAAAATTCCTATTTGAGAAATGTTCTCACTTTCCTCCCCTTTATTCACTTCCATGTTAATTATTTTATTGAAGAAATAGATGATGATATAGGTATATTCATTAGTATTGAGGTGATATATTTGTTGATATTAATTTTTTCATTTATGATGATCCATCATTGGAGTGATCATAGTTTCTAGGATGTTATATCTATTAAAATTTATTATATATTTTTTTGAATATTTTATTTGATATAGGGGATCCTCATTCAAATGATTTTTTTTGTGATTGTATAGGAATTGGATGATATTTTATTATATATGGTGGATAGTAAGGGCCAAAACATTTTGAATATTAATTTTATTGAAATATAATGAAGTGGGAATTGGTTTAAATAATATGTTTTAACAATTTTCATGATATAGTTGATTCAGTTATAAATTCATTTTTCGATCAATGAAAATCATGGTCATTTGGGACATTTTCTATATCTAATGTGATCATGAGACCCATATAATGGGAATTGATTGATATAACATTAAATGTAATTATATGTTCTTATTTGAAGAAATCAATTATATTCCATGAAAAATGTTATATTTTACATTATCCATGCTAAATAAGTTGTCCTGTATTGTGATACCACTTCTACCTAATTTTGTGGAATAATTTGGAAGATAATCAATTGGAGTTGGGTGTTAATGTTTGTGTTTTTAATATATAATGTTTATATGAACATTTATCATAATGTCTAGTGATTCTGATAATTGTTTTGGGGGTGGTTGTGTAGAATTGTGAATCCATGGTAATTCAAAGTGTAACTATAATAGATACTCCATGTTTAAATGTAAAATTTATTTCATGTATAACTATGAAGGTTATTTCATGGTATCCTTAAAGAATATATCATATGGATGATGTTAGGGTTACATCATTTGAAATTATGATAAGTAATGATTCCCCATGTAACCAGTATTATTAATATATTCATGAAATATTTTTATAGAAATCTAATTTTTATTAAAATTTATTTAATTAGGCTTCTATTAAAAGGATTTATATGTCATTAATTATAAATTATTTACCATTTTGAAACATTTTCATGTGTTTTTTTATTTTTCAATTAATTCCTTATGGATTTTATTTTCAAATTAATGTCTGATATATAATATTATATGGAACGATTTTAGAAACAAATATTTTTTTCATGGGTATAAATAAATCTATTTCATAAAAAAATTATATTTTCAAAAGTGAAAAATTTTATTAGTATTTTTTTTATGAATAATTTTTTTCTTTCTTCTTTTTACCATTACTTTTATTTTTATGATCACCCCATGTATTACAACAGTTTTTCAAATTGAATATGGATGACTAGCAACTTGGATGCCTTCTAGATTATAAATGGAACAATTAAACAAGAATAGAGTTGATAATATACATTGATGTCATTTTTTTGTGAAAAAATGGATACTAAGTATATGTTTCTACTTTTAGTATTTGGGTTTACTTTGTCAGTGTTTTTCTAAATTATCTAAAATATAAACCAATTTGATTATAATAATTATTATGAAGATAATTATAGAAAAAATAGTAAAATATTTAATGTTTAAGGCAAAGTCCATATAGTTGATAAGAGATAAAAGGTTTAGTTAACTTTTGATATTATTATTTTTTCTTGACAGTTTTATTTAAGAGTAATGGAAATAATCATATATTTATAAGTTTATGGTTGTTCATAAGTTCTATATATTAAAAACACATTTTTAGGACTTATGTTATGATATATTTAGGTGACTAATGTGTTTTTATTTGTCTATTAGTTAATATGTTTATCACGTTTCAGTATATTTATTGGGATTATAGATTTATAATTTTAGAAAATGTACATCCTGCATACTAGGTCACATCATACCACATCTAGAAAGGCCATGTCTTGTGAAACTGAAAATGATGGTTGAAAATCGTTCAGTGTCTACCATTTCCCTACTTTATTTCCATGTTATAATGATTCTTATATTCATTATTTCAATTATCAAATAGATAAAATTAATTTTCATATTTGGAAAATGTGTTCTCTTGACTTTATAATATTAGTATTGGATAATTATTTATTTGTTCTGCGATTAATGTTTTTATAGATTATGTTCAATATTTTATTAACTATATATGAATAATTAAAAAATACAACATGAATTTATTTGAGTTATAAAGGAATAATTATATTTTGGAATCATATATGAATTAATTGTGGATATATGGTAATTCAAGTTTTTTTATGGAAATCATTATCCTTTCGTGGAGTATATATGATATGGGATTATAAAATGTGGTATTATAAATTTTTATTAATTAATTAAATTTAGTTATAAATGATAAAACTAATATTAAAAGAATATATTGTCAAATTATACTGATTTTTTCATATCATAAAATTTTAGAATGTTTTCTTATGAATTTGATGAATGATCACAGTTAATCACTGATGATTGAAGATTTTTTTCATCATATAAATGTTATTTCATTATTAATAATTATGTTATATTATGATAACTATTTATTGAAAATTTAAATAAATTGGAGGAATGTATTATAATATTTTTCATGATTTTATAATCCATAAAAGATTTTTTAACACTTTAGGAAAGAATAATTCATCATCAACACTTATCATTTGAAAAAAAATATGAGTTTGTGGTTGAATATTATTTAATGGATGAAACTAGGATTTTAATGATAGAATGAGACCTTATGTTCTTACTTAGGAACATTATGAATTTCTCAACTCTAAGAAAATTTGTTAGAATGAATAAAATAATTTGTTTATCTTTCATATAAATAAATCAATTACCTTTAAACTATCAAATATTTAGGATTTTTTATTGTAAAAATTTCTCAAGACTCTGTTATCTATACCTTTTTATATATTATTAAGAGTTAATATTCTTCTTATATGACCATGTTTTCTTATGTTTAAATTAAGTAATCATTATTCCAGATGATCTACATAATTTCTATTATTTCTTTTTCAGTTGGTGTTTTGTTAAACTTTTTTTAATGTGGGTTTTCAACAATGAAATATTTCAAATTAAAGTCATTGTTACAATTATAAAGTTAAAAATTGATAGGAATAAGTTTCCCAAGGAAGGATAAGTTAATTTCTCAAAATTTTAATAATGAAACACTATGTTCAATTAAGTATAAAATAAGCGACATTGGGATTAAATAAACAAAACAAAATTTCTTTTTAAATGTGACCATTAAAAACTAGCTTTTAGATTTGTAGGAATTAATAGTATTACCCAATTTATTAAATAAATTATTGTATTATTTATTTATTTTATATTAATAATTTATATTTAAATATTGACTATATTTTGAGTAATTTCATTTTATTATTCAAATATTAATTTGTCTTAAAAAATGATTACTATCATTGTTTTGGTTATTTTTATAATAAGGTTCTAGAAATTTATGGTGATTATTTTGAAAATTTATTTTCAATATTTAAATCATATTTTCAGTAAAATATTTCTATAATATTAGGTGATTTTTTATGGATATTGATTCTTCAATGAATAGTGGAAAATTAAGAATTTTTATACAAAATGGAATTTAATTTAAAATTATTTACATGTAAACATAAAATTTGGTCTATTTTTTAGTAGTAATTGGTAATTGTTTTTTATATAATCTATATATATTCATTATGTATAATTTATACTTGAATTAGGTATAAAATGTTTTTATTTTTAAAATTGGTAGTTTTCTGAAAAACTATTTTTAGTTTCATTTTTCTGGTTTACTTTTAGGCTAAATTCTAAAACATCTGTATTTAACATTTGAAGACATATATTAATTATTTGGAAATAGTGGGTCTAAATTTAGTAAATATTCACATATTATTTGTCTTATATATGAATAATTACTTTTGAAATTTTTTTATCACGTGAAAATGTAAATTGTCTAATTATGGGTTAAAATAAAATGTTAAGAATGAGAAAATAATCCTAAAACATGACCCAATATAATTTTTATAGTAATTTTCAACAATATTAATTCAATTTTTTGTTATTTAACCATATTATTAAATATTTTAATTATTATAATAATTATAGTATTTTATTTAATGAAAATATAAATTGGTCACACTCTGGTTTTTTATATATGTTCTAATTTTAATATGTTGTTATCCATATTAAATGTTAAATTATAAATTTTATATTTCATTATAAAATATTTATATTCTTTATGTTACTTTTTTTATTTAATAGGGAATAAAATAATACATTAAATTATCTCAAAATGCTAATGCGATAAATTTTTTTATTAATTGATGAAACAAAACCAGAGAATTATTAAAATAAATAAATTATATCTTTATAGTGAAAAAAACATTATCTATGAAATATAAAAGGATAGGATATAATAAAATCGATGTATATTTGTTAAATTATTTTCATGATTTATTTTAAATTACATGTAATCAATTGGATCAAATATGAAAATAATGTTATTTAATGGAATTAAAAATTTATTAAATTATTTGTAAATAATAAAAATATTAGATATTAAAAATGGGGCATGATAGGTTAAAAAATTATTTTACTATACATTTAGAGAAATTTTGGAGGAATTTTTTAAAGAAAAATCATAATCTTCTTTCATATTTTGAGATAGTGTTAGAGTTTCCATCGCCTCTTTTATAATGTGATTTCTTAATCATAATCATAAACATTAAAAACCTAATTAGATAGGCCAATCTCAACCCAAATCCCCTTATTGATTACATACACACATTCTATAGGTAATTCTTTTGGTATATCATAAACCATTTTGAAATTAAGGTGATAAGAAATTGATATTTTCAAATAAATAGATATTGTATTTAATCATGAATTTTAATTTTGGTTACACTTAAAAATCCCTCATACCATATTCAACAATGATTATTTAATAAATGAATTATCTCACACCCACATATATTTTATTTTGTTAGTTTCCTTACAAATATCTATTTCCAATTCAATAAAATGTGCAACTAATTAACCATTCATATTTGTGGAGGCCTACCACACCATGAACCGATACATTTCATTTTCCAACACCATATCTCTAGACTAGTTAAAATGATGGAATTAAAATTTTTGTATGACACTTATTACATATTTATAATTATGAATAGATAAAATATCACTTAAATTTCTACCCTTGGATGAATAGAATAATTAAAATGTCGTTCGGGCATACATGTGGACTATCACCTCCACAAAACTGTGTGATTCTTTTTTTATCAACAAATTAAATTGATGATATATAAGTATATTTAATAATTATTTTGATTAATATAATATATTATTATCATTATAAAATGATAATATAATATTTACCACCATTCCATATTGATTATTGAAAAATTGAAAAGTTACTTATGTGTATGTAATATTAACTATCTCCATGAGTGTAACACAATTAGTTTTTCATAACCATATATAATTGTTGAATTTAAAAATATAATTAATTTATATTGGTGATAATTATTTCATAATATTTTTATGGAGAATATTAAATTAGGATCTATTTTACCTATATCAATCTACATATTTCATTCGGGACTTATGAATCGAATATCATGGAAGCATATAATGTAATGTATAAAAAGGAATTTTTATAACATGATAATATGTGACATAAAATGAATAAAAAATTAAAAATTTTCTCAAGGATGTTAATAATTTACCAATTATAGTTGTTGATGATGAAAATTGATTCATGTGACAAGGTAGACATATGGAAAGGGACTCTTTAACTAAAAATAAATTTTTTAATTATTTTAAATATTTATTTTAAAAATAATTATTTTTTATGTACATGTTTTATTTAAAATTATATTTTTTTGAAATTATTAATATGGATATTAATATTTTAAAATGTAATTTTTAAAATATATATACTTTTTTAAAAAAAGTACTATTCAAAATGTTTTAAATATGATATTTTATTTTAAAAAACCTAATTTAATTTTTATTTTTACATAAGACAAAAGTAATGTTTTTTACATATATAGAATGTTCAGATTTTACTAATTTCATGACCAGTTAATGATCTGAAGAATTATTTATAATATTGATGGATTATTTTGAAGTAAATTCCATTTGTATGTGAGAATATTTATTTTTTCTAAGTCATTTCACTGAAGTATTTTTTTTGATGAACATGATCATGTTTTAGGATTATGTTATGGTTAACAGGAATACTAAATGATGAAGGAAGGTTCATTCATAAATTAGTATTTTGTGGCCTTGTGATATCCCTCAAATTAATGGGGTATATTGGATGTTAATTATTATGGTCATTTCTATTGTAACATATATTGTTACATAATGTATATCCACAAGGATAATGTTATTTATAATACATAGGGTTATTTCATGGTACCCATGAGGGTACCATCATTTGTTAGGTATGAAGGTTATATGATAATTTTCTATGATACGAAAACGATTCCCCATTTTGACTTTATGATTAATTACACATGCTAATTTTTATTGAAATATCATGTTTTCCCAAGGTACATTAGTGTGATTTTGATGAATATAGATTATATGATACACGATAAGGGTGAGAGGTATTGCCTTTTAAAAAATATTCATGAGTTTTGTAATTTTTTCAAGGAACCCATTATGGATATTTTTTTCATTATGAATTTTTATGAAATTCTTCTAGGAATTTTGTAGATGTTAAATTTTAAATTTAATCTGAAATTTTTTCATGAGTAAATTTTTTTAGGTTTTTTTAAAGAATATTCTTTTAAAAAAAACTTTAATGTTACTCTTTTAGATTCTATTATAATAATTAAATGAAATTTTATTAAATATAGATTATTAACATAATTTTATAATTTTACAACGGTTAACTGATTTAATTTTTCCCTTATGTGTTTTCATAGTTCTTTTCAATAAAAATGTATTCAATATTATGAGTGTGGATTTTAGATTTTAAAATTATTTTTTACAAAAAAAATGATATTTTAATTTCCAAAAATGTTTTTCACATGGATTAAAAGTGTTTCCAATTTTTTTATTCATGATTCGGTCCTTCAAAATTACAACTGAAGTATTGATCTCCATTATAGATAAAGGGTGAGGATGAAATAGAACATATTAAGTAATGAAAAAATAAAATCTCATAGGTGATCTAGATTTAGAATATATAAAGGGTTGATCCCCATTATATACCATGAAAGTATCATGAAGCTACAATTTCTTATACGAAGGGCGATCCCCTTTATAGCTATCCAATTCCATTTATATTCCAATACTGCTACTCGATTGTATGGTTACTCTATTTTTAATGGTTATTTAAGGGTTTTATGATGATAATGCACCAAGTCACCAACATAAAATTTATGTGCTTGCTAATGTATTCTCTTGAATATATTTTGACATTAAATTTTAAGATGATGATCGTTTTTAAGGTAAAATGGTTCTCTTTTTGGAAGATAATTTGGAATTTTTGTAAAATTATTAATGGGTTTTCTTTTTTTTTCAAAAGACTATATAAATTCATTATATTATATCACATTTTGAGATTTCATTGATCATCTAAAAATTTAAAAATTATTCACAAGGATTAATAATGTGTTAGGAAAAGGATGAGATCCAGGAAAAATTGTGATGAATTTTAATAAATAAATACTATGTTTCATTTTTAAAAGTATTTTTTGTGTGAAATATTAAATTTTTTAAAGGTTACAACATGTAGTGTATGGAATTATATTTTAAGTATTTGTCCGAATTATCAAAATCCATGAATAAAAAAAAATCTTTGATATTTTATGAATGTAATACCTAGTTTAATATCACTAAAATATAAATTGATTAAATCCTAGTTGTAATAGTACTGTATCAATTGATGGTTTAGTAAAATTTGGAGATTATGATTTTCTCTTCGAGTTATGGATACAATAATAGGGTTATAATTTTTTTATATCATACATTTTCATTATTTATAGAACCTTGTAAGTGTGATAGTTAAAAAATTAAAATGTAACTAGCGATATTTTTAAAGATATTCATTTTTAGGTAATTATGGTTTTTTAAATTTGTGTTTTTAAAATAAAACATATGAGAAACTATAGATGTTAAATCATAATAATTTAATATTTATGATTGATTATAATATTTAAATCATTTTATAGGGATTAAAATAGTATATATGAAGGAAAAAGGCATCCCACATGAAAGTGGACAATCTTTCACATCCGGAAAGGCCACATGAATTGAACCCAAAACTGAAGAGCGGTTAGGGTCAATAATCTGACAATAGACATGGTGGTGTCTTGGTCATTATAAAGTGGGGTTTCTTTATTTAAACCGCCATATAGAGAAAAGGTTATGTTGATTTTTGGAATATAGGTTTTTTAAGAGATAACCATTGGAATTGAAATTTATTTGCGGATTAAGGGATTAATGTAATTTTTTAAACCATCGTAAATTTTGGAATCAAACATGATTAATGTAAATTTAATTTTTTCAAAATTATATCTGAATTGAATTTTGGAATAATATTATATTTTATTGTTCACTTACTTTGATTCGGGTAATTTATTAAAATGGATACCACAACTTGAAAATTATATTATTAAGAGTATCAATTTTCTTACAAGACATTAACAGTATTTTATATCATTTGAAGAATATTTCATCGAATAATACATAACAAAATAATTTTTTGGGATTCATTCATAGTCTATAATATATTTGAGTAATATTATGTATAGATATTTGTTAAATTACATATATTTATATTTTGGTATTACATTTATATGATGGAGATTAAAAAATTATTTTCATTATAAAATGGTTTATTGATTTTCAGGAAATATATTTCCTTATCCAATCCAATTTGGTTTGGAAAATTTATAATCACTGAATAAATAGATAGTCAAAAAATTACGGATTTTATAATCTTCATAAGCTGGTTTTAAATTTTAATACATGAAAAATTATTCATTAGTACTCATCAATTGGTCAATAAAGATGAGTTTATGGATGAGAATGATTAATGTATTAAACTCAACATGTTAATAAATTGTGTGGAATTTGATTCTTTTTCTAGGTTTTAATGGAATACATTATATATATGTATTGGAAATTGTAAAAAGAATTTTTTATTTTGTTTTCATATTAATAAATTCATTCTCTTTAATCTCGTTAATGATTTATGGTTTGGAGATAGTTAAATTTATAAGAACAATGTTTTCTATCATTCTCATACCAAACCTGATAATTAGTTTTTCCTTCATTTTCCATTTATTCCTACATGGAAATAAAATTTATAATTTATTTTAGATGACCATCATACTTCATTTAATTTATTTTAAATCAATTGTTTTGTTAATCCTTTATCTGATGGTGGATTTAAATAAAGGTATTTTGAAATGTAAACCCCATATAATTCATTACCATGTTAAATGATAGATGACATAATTTATTAATGATTTTGTGGAATGTTAGACCCTAAAAGTTTATGAAAAAAAACTATGATTGATAGAATACATTATACACCACATTGAACTGAAATTAAGAACTAAATATAATTATTTAAAATGTACCATTACAACCTAGCCATTCAAATGGTGGATATAAAAATTGTTATCTAAATTATAAAAATATGATTTATTCATATATATCTAATAAATAATTTCGTATCTTGGAAATTATATATGAAAATAAAATAATTTTTTATGTTAAAATGATTATTTTCTAAAATATTATAAAAATGAAGGCATGTTTTTTTTAAATAAAATAAAAGGTCACCCTTTTGGATTATATTAATGATATATATATAAATATATATATAATTTTCAATAATATTTTTATAATTCAATTTATTTGTTTTTTAGATATGATATTGTAATAAATCCAATTTTACATATATGTTGTTATATTTGTCTAAAATGATATTTTCTACTCATTTGATGAAATAACTATTTTAAAATGAAACATTTATAATTTAAATAAAATTATCTAAAAAAATTTATTATTTTTTGAATGTGTAAATTAGTAATTATCATTGGTTTATATTTTTTTTATGAGCATCTTTTCATGATGAATTATAAGAAATATGGAACTTTAAATTATAAACAAGATTATCATCTAAAAAAATTATAATTACGAATTATAAATATATTTTTAAAAGAAAAAGTAGATAAATTTTACATATATTAATCCAAATTAGTTTATTTGTATAATTTTAATATTTAATTTGGAGATTAAAACATTGCTTGCATTTGAACATTATCACATTAAAAATACATTCTCTCACACAATCTATAGGATTATTAAAAAATTCATTTTAGAAACTTATTTTTTATGAATTTTTAAAATGTAATTTTATAAATGGAGTTATTATTTTCATATTTCATTACAATTTTCCTTTTATCCAATATAAATTGTTTCATTGGTAATTTTTCTTTATCTGAGTTAATGGAAATTCATGTAATTAAAGGAAAAAATACATATCATAATGATTACAAAAATCTCTTAAAACATGTCAATATTTTATTTTATGAGCATTATTAGACCCAAATAATACATTTTTAAAATTTATAAACTCATGGATCCTATTTTATGACATTAATACCTTAATAGTATTTTTATTTACGAATTGAAAAACATATAAAACTAATAATTTTAATAACTATAAATATTGTTTTATATTTTCATTAAATTTATAAAATATTAAATGAATAGGTTTATAGAATAGAAATTATTTATATTCTTCATGAATATTATCTATATTTTTTTTGATAATAGAAATACCATAATAATTTGCACACTGATGATGCAGTAATTATTTTTATTATGAGACTTATCTTATAAATGTTATGAAAAATATGGAAAATGTATATATTTTGATAAATTTAATGTGATTGATGATTTTAATAGATTAATATTATATTTTATCTATGTATTAGTATAATTAATATATGTTCTATTAATTATTTTGGAATTTTTAAAATAAAGAGTAATGAATAGACTTAATATTGACATTCATGATATTTTGAAAATAAAACTGTTTATTAAAAGAAATAAAATTTATAAAAATAGAAAAATTATGAAAAATTATTTGCATATATTTGAATATTTATTCCATGATACATTTAAATCCATTTGTTCATTTTATAATTATATTTTTACCCATCAAAGTATATAAATACATGATGTAACACTAAGAGATAAAATTGTTAAATTGGGGTTAAATCCAAAATAGAAGGTAATAAATTTAGTAAAAAGAACTCTAATTTTTTTTTGGATTAAGGTATTTAGATATATAGTAATCTTATATTATGAATGAATAAAATTTTTATATATATTTAATTGAAATTTAAATTATATTAATTTAATATTTTTAAAAATTCTAAAAGTGCCCCTACCTTATATTATAAAATGATCTTCTTCTTCTCATTTCATCTGAAATAAAAAAATATTTTAATTATTCAATAAATTTTCAATACAATTCCTTTTATAGATCACCATATTCCATATTAATTATTTTAGGTGTTAAACTACACATATTGTCTGTACGGGGATATGAATTGATGATTTCTAAAGAAGAGTGATCCTTTTAAATTAATAAATCATTTTTATTTCTTCATCTATATCATTAAACACATTTTCAACCATGACAATGTACATGAAATATGGAATCCTATGTATACAAATATGTTATATATTTTATGTAATGATCTATATAAATTACTTATTCCATCAAATTGAAAATGAATTCATAGTATACATGTATGGTGGATGACCTCCTCTAGAGACGATATAGATCATTTTTACCAATGCCTCTCAATACTTGATGTTATTATTGAATTAAATATTATCAATGATATTAATCATATATATAATTTTTAATTTGAAATATTTAATTTATCTTCCAACCTATCAATTCACATAAAAGTAATAATGTCTTTCACGCGTTTGTGTGAATTATCACCCTCACAAAGTAATGCAATTTTTTTCCATCACCACATCACAAGTATGATATATATAAGTATGTTAAAAGGATTAATATCATATTAATGTTTTTATTAGAATTATTATAACATCAAAATAATAATTTTCTTATTTCCATAATAATCATTTAAATTTGATAACGTTACTAATGCATAAGTACACCTTACCATCTCGGTTATTGTAACATAGTTTTTTTTCTTATACTTCTTTAATAGGATTTAAAATTAAAATTTATTTATAAAAAATATATATTTTATTATTATTCAATATATGATATAATAATTAACACATTGACTATAAAAATCATACTAATACCATTTTGGACCCATGTACCGAATATCATTAAAGAGTCTGATCTCAAAATAAATAATTGAGTCATATTTATAGTATAATAATAAGTTATATTAAAATAATAATAACATAAAAATGGTATAATGAATTAAAAAAAATAACCTAACATTATTATTTCCAATGATAATGAATTTACATGAGGATTTGGACTCAAGGTAATGGTCTCATTAAATTTAACATCATTCCAAATGTTGTAATAATTTTTAGTTTTAAATCATTATCATCCATCTCTAGATTTTTTAAAATTATTTTATGGATATATTTATTTAGAAATTCATGATTTAGAAATGGAATATTATTATTCCTATTATTTATTTTCAAAAATGATTATTATTATAGTTTTTTGTAAATTTCTTTGACTAAAATTAATTTTGATATTTCAATAATTTCTACACTGGTAAATTAAATGTTGTTTACGTATTTGGAATGAATTTAATTCCTTAATTTTATGATTATTTAATGAATTAATTTTTCATTTATATATTTTAATAGAAAATATCAAGGAAAATATTTTTATTATTATATCAATGGTTTTTTTTATTTTAAATATGTTTTTAACAATAAAAACTATCATCTGGATTACAGAAACTGTTTTTCACACGGGGTTATCAGATTTTACATGGTATTTATACCTGATTTGGTACATGGAAATTATATATGATTTATAATACCCATTATAAGTCATTTTTTATCATGATATAACTTATATTAAGGGTTGAGAACCATTATATATCATGAAAAAATGGGTGAGCTCGATGTTGAATATACGAACAGTGAGCCCCATTATAACTCTCCAATACATTATGTATTAAAGAGGGTGAATTAAAATAGATGGATATTTTTTTAAGGTGTTTAATGAGAGTATGGATGACCATTCAAACCATAATTCCCTTATATATTTGTAACATCATTATAAATATAAACAACATTAATGTGATACCAAACTAGGATCCAAAGATTTATTTTATTTGGAAAATTTGGACAATAAATATTATGAAAATAATATATATATATGTATAATATTTATCATTAAATGATCACATAATTCTTAGTAATAGAGCTCACATAAAAATATAAATTTAATAAATTAGTGAGCTATATGGTTAGAAAGAGTATATATAAGTACATGAATCCGGAAAACACGTTTGCGAATAATAATAATCATTGTAAAATAATAATAGGATCATCATATTAATAATTAGAGGAGTTCTAATGTTAAGTCATGATATATGGTATTTAATTAAAATTAAACATCATATATTAAATTTTAAATACCACATATATTTTTGATCAATACTAGCATCAATTTCGCACATAACATTTGTGCATAATCATAACTTCATTATTATGAAAAAATAATGAATCTTGTTTAGAAATATTTAAAACTATCTATTAAGATACATTAGATTTCCATGTTCATTTGTTATATATGTAATTTTTTGTGTACCCCTTATATAATATAATTTAATAATGTGGTGAGTTGACACATCATAAATGATGTTTCCAGTTTTTTCTAAAATAAATAATTGAATAGAGGTAATGATAGCATTTTCTTTAAAAAATATTATTCTAGTATATATATAATAATGTATATATCATACAACATTGTATAAGTGTAGAAGGTTGGAGTATAAAAAAATAAATTAAATTAAAAGATAAGGAAAGAGGATTTTACCACCTGAATTTCTTCTCACTTAGAACATCCTTAAGACACATGGGTTGGGTATTTTGTAGGGGCCTGTAGATATAATACATAGAATAGATGATTTTGAAGGTAATGTTTCATAATTTAGATAATATTTAATGCTTAGATGTTGTTAGTAAAATAGTTGGAGGGAGGAGATATTTACATTGGATGAGTGGGGTATTTTTTGATTATTTTATCAATTAGTTTTTTTTATCTAGAATTTAAATTGTATTGATTCATGTAACAATATACATTTTATGGTTTAATATATTTATAATAAATGGATATTTTCCTCATCCATACATCATCCATGACCTAATAATTCTGTTATATATCATATATCATAAATTAACATATTTTACTCTTCCAAAAAAACTTGACTATTTTAGAAAAATACCAAAAAAATCACCCTATACATTTTTTAATGAACAGTAATTAAAAATTTAAACATTTATAATAATATAATTTACCTTATTTTTAATCCTTTATATTTAATTAAATATGAAATTTATTTAAAAAACTGATTAAAATAATATAACTGATTTTATTGCATTTTGAAAAAATAAATAATTTTTCAAAGAATTATTTTATATTTATAATACAAATAACAGCATATTTTTGAATTCATTTTAGGATAATAATTTTTTGAAATCATTATATTAATTATAAAATTATATATACACATTTTAATTTAAAAAAAACAACACATGGTATATCAATTTCTAAACATTTATTTACTTTCACTCTGATATAATTATACATTATTTTCACATATAACATAAATAAATTTTATTTATAATTTCATAAATAAGGTTATTATTTTATTAGATAGATTACTCTTCTAAATGGTCATGGTATTATTCAAACGGTCGAGTTATTATTCATTTGGTATAGATTTTCATCATTTCTATAAATATTACATATTTAATTATCTATTTATGAGAATGATTTTTTTTAGCATTTTTATGTGGTGTAAGTGTTTGGTAAATATATTAAAGAAAGTCCATTGATAAAATATATGTTCATTATAATATTTTATCATTTTAAAATTATCCTTAAAATAATGTATTAAAATCCATGGTGAAAATAGGTGAGAGTACTTCTCCATCATTTCCTCCTTCGATTCACATGTTTCCTCTACATACTTATGATTCCACCACAAATATTTGAAAATGTGAGTTGACTTATATAATAGTATATTGTATCCATAGTCCAATATCATTACCGGATTCTATTCTTATGAGATTTTGATCTCTAGTGGTAACAACATCGAATTCAGTACCTGTGAGGGGTTAGGAATATAAATGACCATGAATGATACATGGAACATGTCGTGAACATTTACTATATCTTATAAAAGTGAAAGAGGACAATCAACTTATACTATGTGATCACTAACCCCAAGCTTTCAAATTTACCATGGGATAATCCTCCATTTCATTCCAAAATGAATAACTCATTTAAATATTTATTTTCAATGGAATAATTTTACTCCAACTTTAATCTACAAGTCCCTTTGAATTTTGTCAGCATATCTGTTTTTTAAAACATTAGTAGCATTGATATCTTGTTTGATCGATTGAATAATTTCAATAATATCATGAACAATAACAGGTCCATGTATCTTTTTTTCTCCAACATTATCCCATCTAGTTGGAGATATACATCACATCCCATAAGAATCTTCAAATGGATCCATCTGAATACCTGAGTGTTGAAATTTTTAAATGAGAACAAAAAAAATAGGTGGTTCTGATCCAATTAACCATTGGATTCAATTTTAGGGGATTTTATCATTTCCTGAAGTTTTTAATAGTCCATTAAGATTAATCATGTGATCACGGAGATAATATTTTCACAAATTCAATTCAGTTTTAATGAAATTCAATGACTTATTTAGAATTAACATGTGAACCTCAGATCATGATCATAAATGATTGAATGAAGAACCCCATAAAAACTCAACACATAATTCACATATATATTGGAAAATTTTCTACGTCATAGTTATTAACCAAAAAGAGAAAATTTGGGAAGTATTTTTGAGTTTCTGAAACGCGACCCATATTTCATTATTTATAATGGATGTATTTGGGGTATAAGTAATAATGTACATAGTGACATTCCCAAACTAGAAAATGGGTATATAAATTTTTATAATTATTACAATGGAAATCTATCACCTTATTTATACTTTATAGAATAACATGAACCTTAAGGTATAATACAGAATCTCAATTCATCATATTGTACAATAAGAAGTGTTATCGATGATCACAGACCATTGTGGTAGATTCAAGATGGATCGATATTGGTGAGTTATGTGGATTGTTGAATATATAATTATTTATCAAATGTGATTAATGAACACACATCATTTTCCAAAATGAATCATAGTCATGGAATAGTTATAATAATAAGCTATTTCACATGTGATTTTTCTTATGTGTGAATATATAGTTTTGACTATATTGATTAGTATATCTGAAACACTTATCAATATAGATATAGTTCCACCAAATAATTATATTGATGATCATAGATTCATTTTTTTACATCATGTGTTAGTTAGTTCTATATCATTGATCGTCAACTATTATGACTCATAGGATATCACATTATCAATATTCATTAGTACACAAATAAATACATTACTTAAATAGTCATGGTATATCACATAACTATATCTACTTAATGGTAGTGTCAGTACATGTGTCTTGATTAGCCTCATCTCTATATACGTGATGATTTTTTCAAATGATTTTTTCCCAAATAAACTTTACCCATTTCATTGATAAAAATGTTAATGTGCTATAAAATTATGATAAATTTCTGATAAAACTTCATTAGTATGCTACTACACCAAGAAAACAGTGGATTAACATAAAAGTAATAGGTCTATTCCATTTCACAATTTTCATTTCGAATAAGGGTCCAAATAAATTCCATCACATTCAATCACATATCCCATGAATCAGACATTATGCATCCAAAAGACACAAATAATGATCGTGGCATTTAAATTAGCCTTCCTTAATGTAATAAAAATTCATTATATGTTGATTATGTTCATCTATTAATAGGGAGTATATGAGTATATAACCAATAAACACTAGCACAAATTTTTCATGGTATTTTATAATTAATTTATTCATTAAATCCGCAATGATAGAAGGAGAATTAGAATGTATGATGTGAATTCCTAGAACCTCATAATTTATATACCTTTTATGTGAAGAATTATTCTTAATATAATCCTCTTCACCTCAATTATATTATATCTTGAATGATGATCCCCCTTTGAGAAGTATCTATCTCTTTATACTGGATCAAAAAAGTCATAAAGAATTTAATGTGGTTACATTTAATTTATGGTTATCTTATTTATCTCAAAGAAATTGATATATAGAAGCATTGATCCGTCCTTTTTCATCATAAATTACACTGCTGCACCCCAAAGCGATGTTCAATGGAACATGAAACTTCTCTATGAACACTATTGTAGCTTCATATTTATCTCATCATGTCAGATCAAGGTCATTATATAAGGTAATTTTGAGAAAGGAGTAACTCCAGTTATAAGTTCTATTAATAAATGTATGTCATGATCTGGGTGAATTCTTAGTTACTCTATGGTAATTATATTATTGTGTTCCATATTAATGTGGATTTTTTCATAATAAATAAATTCATTTGAGTCAATAATTAGAAAAAGGTATGGTTCTTCATATGTTATCATCTTCCACACCATTGAGGAATTTTCAAATATAGATTTATGGTATTCCAGGCATTTGTAGAGGAGTATGGGAAAATTTAGAAGTTGAAAAAATATATCATTTTCTTGATATTTGATTGATGATCTATATAATGAGATCCAAACCATTCATATTATAGAATATAATTCCACCAAGGGATCTATTATGATATTTAGCAAAAGAATAATCACACATAAGCCAATATGAAAGGATTCTGACAAATTGGATGAAATGATCAAAGAATTGGATTTTTTTTTTGATATCTATACTACAATTTAGTGGGTTTTCATTCAATACCTCTAGAAAACATTCGGGGTATAATGGAATATGTAAAACCATAATAAAAAAAAATCTCTTATTAATTGAATTGGAAGTGTAACTTGTACGGCATAGTTTTCATACACTACATAAGTAGTAGTGATGCCTTAAGAATTCTGATTCTCTATTAGCATTGGTTTATACTAACATTTATTCCCCTCATGGAGTAGTGGTTTAGTGCACTGGTTTTCACAATTCCCGTCTCCATATAGTTTAATAATTAATCCATTTCAACATATCCATGTTCCTCTACAATGATATCTAGATTCAGTCTGTCACTTATAAATTCATATAATTAGTTTCCTTCGCATTATGGTTCATCTCATATTTTTTGCATGTGAGTGGTTCATTTTTAATAACACAATATTTATTATATCCTCTAGCTTGAAACTCCACCTTTCATTTTGTATCTCTATATCAATGTGATTATTTCAAAAATTTCCTTCTCCACTTTGAGAGAACATATAACTATTTATTTATTTCTAGAAAAGTCATGAATACTTAAATCCTTTATATGGTTAAACTTTAATTCACTAATGAATCAAACACATATTCTATCACTATGGATAAAAAATGTAGTTGTACCTTTAGAGCATTTTAAAATTTTATTCATAAACTATGATAGAAAAAAATAGTTTTTACTTCATAGATATGAAATATCCCTCCATAATTGTATGAAGTGTTCTAGTAAAATAATTATTACAAAATTTTTTCTTAATGTATTACCACACTATATCTTATATTTTATCCTATGAATTGGGGTCCTTAATCAATGCCCCAAATTATTTCCCTATCCATCTAGATGATATATAGATGAAGTCACCTTCTACTACTGATAATATTAAATTGGAAAATAAAATTTCCATATAGATGATACACAATTCCATGATTAGTGTATTATAAAATACACTATATATCTGTGGTAATTTCCACATAGAGGATTAGGAATCCAGTTTATCCCTATTATGAAAAATATAAAATTCCCTAATATTTAGGTTATTTCTCATATCCTATGATACATGGGTAATCATCATATTTAAATTTTTAACTCAACTACCCAAGGCATTGGGGATGTCATTCTGGAAATTGTTGTGTCATCTCTTGTATAGGTTTTTGGGCTAGTTTCAACTGGATCACAATATTTTTTTAAAAATAAATTGAATGAAAAAATTATAAGTAAATAATTTATGAATAAATAATTTTTTCCTCTTTGGAATTATCTTTAATGAAATATCATGTCTAATCCATATGTATTGAATTTTCTTAAAACAATTTTTCATTGATGTTTACTTGAAATTAGCATTTTACTATGGGTTTTCAATACTGTTGTGTAATAATAATTATAGAATTAACAAAATTGTTCCCTATTACAGTCTATAAGGACCATATGTTTTTAACGTAATTGTTATACAATTTTAATTAAAAACAACATAATACCATTAAAAACTAAGATTCAAATATTTAGTTTCATGGTAAAATTAGGACCATATACAATTTCAGCATAAAAATTATTTATTTATTTAAATACATCATATTTGGCCTTTAAATACCACATTCTAAATAGTTCAATTAATCTTATAAGGATATACATAAACGAATTGTCTAAGATAAAATATCATTAAAATTATAAATAAGGACATGAATTAATATAAAAATTGAGAGAATAATCATAAAAAACAACAGATTATCTTAGTATATTTAACATAATAATGAGATGAATATTTAGAGAATTGAATTAAATGTGGAAATAAATAAAAATGGATTGTCATGTCATTTTGGTAAAATAAAACACGTAGTTTTGAAAAAAATATTTTATCTTGTTCATGAATATTTCACATTTTCTCAGTCGACCCACAGAAGAAAGAATCCTTGTCCCACTACCTAGGTCTAGGATGAGGCCAAAACGCCAAGCGGGTTAGTAACATATATACAATCATGCACTCCACATAGAAATTATCTCAATCAGTATTCTATGAAATACGATTGTGTTACTAGTCAATGTGTTCGGTACAACACAAAAGTATGATAACTTGACATGGGAATGACTATAAATACAAAAATTGTTATAAAAGTATTTATCCTATGATTTAATTAATTGATTTACTATATATTATGGTGATAGAAAACATATTCACTTTACTGGATTTATTATATCATATCTATTTTAAAATACTGATAATCATAATTACATTAGATAAAATAATAGTTGATTTGGGACTACATGATTTGAAAAAAAATTAGGTTTTATCAAATCCAATTGACTTAGACAAATGAATAGATAGCCTCAACCAGTATGATCATACGCATTGAATCACATTTATTGGATATTCTAATAGAGATATAATCACTAAATTTTTCCATCAAAAAATCCCATGATATGTTTCCATAGCATAAACATGAGTTGAAATGTTCATTACAAAGTTTATGATCATCGAGATTGTTCATCATAACATGTATATTGAACCACCCCATGAATTTAAAACTATGACGCACCTTACCCTTATGGACTATTATGCTGTATTAAAGGTGAGTGTATCAAGACCCATATAATATGAATATGTATATTCCTTTTTCAATAAAATATTGTTAAAATTTTCTTCTTATCGTTTAATTATAAATGAAATTTATTTTTAGACTGTATAAGAAAAATCGAATTTTATTTTAATATTAAAATTTAATTAAGGTATTAATTTTAATAAATTATTTTTAAAAAAAATAATAATTACAAAAAATTATATTATTAAAAAAATTATATTAAAGAATAAATGAGGACAATTTTTTAGATCAATTTGAAGTTTTATATGGTTTTGAAAAAAATTATTGTAATGAAACACAACATTTCAAATAAATTCTGCCTATAATTTTTGAAGTGAAAATTCATGTATTTTAAAATTTATTTGAAAAAAATATATATTATAAATTGATTAAAGACATTGAAATTATCCAATGGTGAGTTTTTTTCTATTTTTAGGATATACTGAATTTTCAGTTAAAAAATAAATATTGTAAAAATAATGAAGTTTATTATGAGATCGCAATGGACAAAATGGGATTTCATAAATTCTACACAGTTTATCGCGAACAAAATATATGTTTTTACATTAAAATAATTTTATTTTAAGATAATATGATTTATTTTAGATATCATTTTTAAATCCTCCAAAACATATAATATATTTTATGGTTTTAAAATCATTTCAATTTGAGTATTACTCACTCCCAGCTACTCTGGTGTTATATTATATTAATATAAATCTTTGGACATATAAAATAAGGAATACCACTTCTATTTGGTCTAATCTATTGGTGTACTTTATTGGAATGTTTTTGGTTGTAGTTATTTTATTACACATAGTCCATAAACTATGATTGAGAAATGATAAACAAGTCCTCAGTCATTTCATATATGAACCAACAAAATATACTAGTAATAGTCACTAAAATTAAGTGGATAACATATTTAATCTTCACTAACATATCCAACATCTTTTCAAGGTTCCTGTTGGCTGTCAATATGCTCCTCCAATGATTTTTTAATCCCACTCTCCATGTAAGGGATCCTCTCTTACCCTGTTTGTTCAATAATATTCATTACGTTCTGAACTTTTATTACCAATTTCTAATATTGGGGAGTGTTTTTACACATCCCACATAGTCATCATATTATTTATAAATTATGATATACCCCATCACACTCATTTATATCCACAATGAACATTAATTCTCTCTAATAATGCTTCTAATATTTTACTATAGTATTCCATTCAAAAAAAATGTATAGTGAATATCCATAATTAATTTTTATCAAGGATGGTAACCTTTATGAAAAAACAATTAATATATATTAGAATTAATTGAATTTATTTCAAAATCATTGGACATGGAACAAAATGTGATAAAAAATGAGTCCATGTTGTATGATATATGTGTCACACAAAAGCATGGGAATGAAATAAAAGCAACAGGTGCCCCCAAAATTATAGTGCGCTCAAACTAATTGGTTAATGTTTAGTCACAAGAGTAATTTTGTAGGGATGGAGTGTTAACATGATTAATTTATGGGACATATTGTATCATGATTTCTTGGAATAAATCTCTATCCTATGATTATGATGTAGTGTTTTATATTGTTAGAATATTTTCCATGTTTCCATTATTTTATCTTACTATATCATGTCTTGTTTGTCATGTTTAGGAATTTTAATACTTTTATGTCCCATTTATTCGGATTTTTGTGACATGTATTATAATCATCGTGTTACTCTATGTTTATTCCCTTATTGGAATTTATTTTTCACTTCATTCTTATGTATCTCCCTAGGATATCCCATGTAGTTTTAGTAATTAACAAATAGAATGAAAATGATATGGTGGTTTTTAATAAATATGATGAATTACTTCTTTTGTGTTGTTATTTAATCTACCTAATTACAACATATTGTATAATAATAAATGTTTTGGGACTTATTAAGCGTAATATTTTGTAATTAAACTTGAATTAATCTATAATAAAGAACAATTGTTTTATAAAATTATAGCTAATTAACCCAATAATGGGTTAAAACATTTCCTCATATAGGTCGTACCCATAACTGTAATGGTGGAGTTTATTTGTTATAAAGGGGATAATAAAATAGAATTTGGTGTCAGTACATATCTCATCACATCATGAATCAACCCATATGTATTTTTAGGGTCAATTAACCACATAGATAAAATTACTACTAATATAAGGGAAATTTTATTTTAATATTTTATGAAATAAATGGTGAGAACCCTTACGAAAACATCCATTAAAGATATGGATCATATATAAGAGATTGTGTAAATTTTTTTATTATCGACATTCCAAAATGTGATAATCAGTTGAACGGTGTATCTTATCAATGTGACTTGCAATCTATATGTAGTTCTTGTAGCACCATCTCATTAAAGTAAGTAAACATTTAATTATGACTATTAATTATGTAAAGTGTATGTGTGATGTTTGTGAGGTTATTGGAATAATTTTTAAATGTTTTTTTGTATTTTTATAAGATTAATGGTTTGTTCTTGGTTTGTGTAACTTGTGAAACTCTTTTAAGAAACTATGAAAAATAAAAAGGGATTATGGGTAGGCGCATGGTTTGGGGCATAGTTTTTCCAAACTATGTGGTTACCCATTAAAAAACATGAAATGTGTGATATGTGTATTTTTTATGAAAAGTCCATAGTTTTTAAAACCTTGTATTAAAAATATGAATGGTTCTCTTTGAGGTATATCCTGGTTCATGGTTAGTGCACATTTTTCTTAACAATGCGACAAAACAATGAAAAGTTTAATATATAGAACCTATAAAAGAGGACCTCGATCGATATTAGCTCTACAACCCTTTGTTTATTCATTTTGTCCCTATTTCAATATTTCAACCTTCTAGAGGCTATGGAATCTTTTCTCATCGATTTGGGGGCATTCCAAAGCATTATCATGGTGCGTTGAAACTTGAGTCCATTGAAAAGTCTTTATTTGTGGTATTTTATCCCTGTTTTTATTAGGCCCACTTTTCACCCCAATCATAGATTCTCATATTTGGTACATTATTGATATATCAATTGTTATTGACACAAATCATTATAATATATGGGTGTTTCGTTGTTATATAATGAAATTTAATGTAATTTTGGGAGATTCATCCCTCTTTTTTACAATTTCTACAATGTTCATTGTTTTTACCATGATTTCCAAGGAAAGTGGAAACACTCACAAATACACTTCATTGAAAATGAGGCCTTCATTTCAAATTGTCAATTATTTATAATTATATTGAAACTCTTTTGTAATTAATTGATCAAAACCATCTTTTATGGTGATCTATGGAATTGCTCTTTTATTTATATTTATAGAAATTGAGAATGGTATAATGATTTTGAAATGATGATTTCAACCTGGTTTTCTTGTATTTATTCGTGGAAAATGTTTTGAATAAAATTATTGTATTATTTATTTTTTTTGTACAATATGTATTGGCATGTGGTCATATTAAATTTTTATGTTTGTGTGGAAAGTTATGGATATTGGTTGTGAAGTAACACCATCAAAAGGACAGATCATGGATGTGATGTTCGACCATCAATGGTAACACAAAGATTATGTGGTTGAGTGTGTCTAGGGTGTATGTAAAATATAATGGGTTATTCCTAAATGTGATTTTATGGAATGAATAAATGAATTATTTGGTTTCTCTCTATGGAAGATAGTTTTGGATTAGAAAACGATTTTTCTAAGAAATAGTTTTTTTTGTGATAAACAATTTTAAAATTTTTAAGTACTTTTTATACAGAAATTGTATTATATAACATTTCGAACTTTTTTTATCCTAGTTGTGTAAATATGGATGTCATTTGGGGTAATACTACTATGTTTCATTACTGTACCATTCTTTGGCATATTTTTACGTTCACAAATATAGTCTATTGAGAGATATGTAATAGAAAGGTACCATATTTATTTAGTGGAACATCTTTATACATGGATGGATTGTGTAAATGGATCATGGAGAATATTGGATCTATGTAGTTATATCTTAGAGTTTTTTAATTTTTCTTGGTCTTTTTCTTATGCTCTGCATTTTTAGGTCTATAATATTTTTTTTGGTACTATATTATGGGTTCATTTGTAAATCAATGTTATTACATTGATTTTTAATAAAATATAATAATGCATCATATAGTGGTATTGTTTATGGAATATTGGTTTTATTGTTTTATTTTAGAAAGAGAAAATTTTACCCCATTGGTTATTGAATATAATAGCATAAATTTCCAACCTTTGGAATCTTCAGGATGTCATTTAATGAAAAGTAAAAATTACACCATCAAACAATCCATGTAAGAGGGGAGGGATGTTACACATGGTATCAACAAGTTTGATCCTTATGTCGCTGTTTTCATCCTTCTGTTCGATCCATTGTAATTCGTCGTGTCAGTCATGCTGTTGAAAATTCATTATGGTTAGTTCTAGAGTTGAGATGGTATAAATGTGTAGTATATTTTTTCCTTAAAATTTCTATCATAAAAATATGTATCTAACCATTTAATATAGAACCTAATTTTATCAAATATTCGGGAATGTAATTTTGCTGAGTCACTTCTAATAATAGAAATATCATTATAATGTTATTATTCATCTAGATGACCATTATGTGAATTATAGATATGGATTCACACTATGTGTTTTTAATTTATTTTAAATAATTATTTATTTATTTGAGGAAATGTTTTAATTTTTGATAATTTTTAATGTTTTTTTCAAATGAAATTTCATGAATATGAGCATGGTTGTGGATTCCTAAAAAATTTGATTTTAAAAATCAATATGAAATTTTAAAAAATGTTCTAATATATGCATGGAGGATTTTTGGAAAGAACTATTTTGATAGTTATGATGTGGTAGAATTTGAAATTAATAAACCTTCGGTTTATAGACAGTGATATTTTTGGATTTCTTCATTTTTATAGAAATTAGTATGTAGTATGAGTCATGGAAACCTACTTGAAGAGTCTTATGTGATTGTGGTTTCACCTGATTTAAAAGTTATCAAAAAACTACTATAGAGTATATTTCTATCAATTAAAACTGGGATAGAGGGAACAAGTAGGATTAACAAATACAAGTGGATTATTCCATCAAATTACAAATGAAAAATCCACTAATTTTCAAGGTGATTTTATACAAGAGAATGAAATGATGTAACTGATAATGATGATTATAATCTTAAATTAATTATGAACAAAATTAGAGCTGAATTTCATATGGGAAGAGTATTTTTTGGAGGATCTTGCATTCCAGTGTTGGGAGTTTGTTTTCCAAGAGAAATTAGACCAAGTCATTACATGGGAGGACATTGAAGAATTGTTCAAAAAATAAATATATCCTCATGCAATTCAGAATCTCAAGACTGATGGATTTAAATAGAATAATGTACGAGGGACTCTCGAAGATAGAGTATGGATCTAAATTTATTAATTTCATCCTCTATAGACTTGAATTATCTGATAGTGCTTCCTAGAATGAACACATCATTGAACCAGGATTAAGGTTGGAGATTCACATGATGATTTTCATGCTTTCTATAGCATGTTATATAGATATGGTTAACCGAATGAAATTAGAATTATGGTAAATATTGATAGTTAAGGATGTGGAGATAATGTTGATACAAATTTGAAATAGTTGGAACTCTAATTGATGGGGAAAGAATATAAGGTACAATTATTTACAATTTATTGGAATGACCAGAATCAAATAGGTATATTTGTAATTATTTCACCAAGAAAAAATTGTAAATAGTTATCTTTCAAATGTTGTTAATTAAACCACAAGAGTTGATATTGTAAAACACCAACTAGATCACTATATAATTTGAACCATAAGGGTCATTTTGGTGCTAGTATCCTAGTACTCTATGTTCAGTTGTTCGGGAAACTTCTCATGCATCATAGTAATCATATGATTCGACAAGACTATGGATGTTGAATAACTCAAATTAGTCACATATAGAAATCCATGGTGATTATATGAATAAAATGAATCATCAAATACAGAATTCTTAATAGGTAAATTAAGTGAAATGAAAACCGAGCAAGGAGATATATATAGCAGAATAAGTTATTTTGGATGATAAATCTAGGCCATCAAAAATAAGGGGTAAAATTATATTAAATTCTACCCTTATGAATGCCTTTTTGATATAGGTTAATAACCTTTATTTATTAATTATCATGTGGTTTATTTTATGATATTAAATGTTCATAATATTATTTCAATTTTAAAACTTTAAACTCTTATATATCAAAGAGATTGACGAGCCATTATGTATAAATGATGTTCTGTAATTATTGATGGAGCTAATTTGGTGTGGTATTGATATTTAGTTGAGATGGATTTTATGAAATAATCCTAGGTATTTATTAGTTTACAATGTTTGTTTCTGATATCAATTTTTATAATCAAAGTGAAAGTTTTATGAATGAGGATGGCATCAAGCATCTCTTTTGTGGTTACTAGAATTTAAATAAAGGTGGAATGGTTTTCTTGAACCAAGTAGGTGGAATGATATAATACTAGTTGGATTAGTCTACTTTGTAATCATTTAATGGATTTGGTAGTAGATGTTCTCATCTAGTTGTTGATCATGATTAAAATGTTTTCCATGAAACATTTCAGGCTATTCACCCATAAGAAAATTGGAGGTTATGATTCATATAATTCAAGGGAGAAGTACAATTTCCATTACATATTATTGAATGTAAACAATAGTAATAATGGAAATGAAATTTTAGTTATAATAATTGGAATGTATAGGATTCATTCTGTTAGGAACATCTCCCAAAGAAACACTGATCTTGTTTATCAAAAATTCAGATGGAAATATAGTATTGTGTGTGAATTGTTGTAATATTAACTATGTCATAGTAATCAATAGTTATCCAATTACATGTATTAATGATATAATGGATCAATTTTATGGGAATCAATGGTTCTCTTAAATTTACATGGAATAAGGATATCTCGAATTATTCATTAATAAATAATATATAACAAATACTGATTTATGGAGTAGATATGTCAATTTGTAGATTTTGTCTAAAACATTTGGTCAAATAATTGAATGATATTTATTTATAGAATTAATGAATCTAAAATATTAGTGGTATATATATCAATTTCAGCTGGATCTATTGATAACATATTTTCTGTATTCTTAGAAAAGTGATTTGCATGAAAATCACATGATAATAGATATTGGTATCTTGAGATATCATCATCTATTTTTATAAATTATAAAAGTATTATTTTTTATACATCTGGGAATTTTTCATTTTTCATGTAATCAATAAAAAATGTGTTTCTATGGATCTAGAAATGATATATGTTTTTATCTATTAGAATTCAGTAAATAATTTCATTATGATATATATTTTTATTGAATTAGATATTTTTTATTGATGATTTGTTCATGAAATTTAATGATAGATTCAACATTGATTTAATTGAAAAGAAAAACTATACCATTTAATTGGAATGAGAATTTCAATATTCTTTCTAAGATGATAATATATTACTTACAATAAAAACATTCATGATGTTGTCAAAATCAGGATAAGTGTACTTTGTCAATTGTGTTGATTTGGTAATTATTTTGGGATGTGTTCTAATGAAAAGAGATTGTATTCTTTCTTATAGATCATCACAGTTAATTTTGAAAGATTATAAATTACTAAAAATTATTTGGAGATAGATTTCATGGTCCATGATTTAAAACATGGAATCATTACCTCTTTAGTGATAAATTTTCAGTTATAAGGGATCCTAAGAGCTAGAAATAAATTTAGTCCCCAACATACCTCAATATGGGACACATAATATGGATATATTATATCCAAATGATTGAATTTTTCTTGATGTATAATTTGTGTAATTGTATGTTGGTGGGAGATTCATTAATAAGAAGTTATTATATTAACCATTAAAAATGTGCTTCAGGAACATGCATTTGATATACTTGATAGCTATAATTAGTTTTGATTGTGACGACCGAGGTGATGATTCAATTTTAATTCTACTTTCATTTGATCCTAATTTGTTTTAAATAGTTAAAGATGCACAAATTCATAATTCGGAATTTGTTTATAATAGTTCAATTCAAAATTTTGGGAAGACCATTCAGAGATGGAAGTTAAGAGAAACATTATTTTAGAGGTTTCGAAATTTATTGGTGGTACAGATTTATCAATAAAAAATCATATATACCACAATTCAAGATGGGTTTTCCATCCTAAAGTGCAGATGTTATATAGGCTATTGAAATTTTAGTTGTTTTCATTATGAAATTAATTTTGGATATGTGTGTTTAGAGATGTTCAAATTTTCATTAGGTTAAGGAAGAGAATCAATGACCACCATGTATGTTGCAGTCTTTAGTTATTTCTATTTGAAATTGGAAGGATATAGAAATGTATTTTGTAATAGGTCTCCCATGAATGGATCAAAAACTCATTTACATATGAGTGATAATGGATTGGATCACAAATTCATCATATTTCATCTATATTCATAAATTTTATATGGTGGATGACATATCCATATTTTATATATGAGAATCATTATATAGGAGTGGCATGAAAATTTTGATTATATCGGATTGAGATCTAAGGTTTACATCTCGTTTTAGGAAATTCTTATTACATGCCCCTGGGACATAGTTGTCTTTTGGTATAACATATCATCCGTAGATGGATGGGCAATCCCACTGGATGATACAATTGTTATAAGAAATTTTTTGGGATTATATAAATTATTTTAGTGGATCATGGGATGTAAATGTACTATTAATATATATATATATATATATATATATCATCTTGTAATAGTTATAGGTCTTCAATAGATATGTCACCTTTTGAATATTATTATATGATTCCATGTTATTATCCACTTCGTTGGGTGATAATAGGTGAGAATTTACTAGTTCTGTGAACCCCTATTCAAGAGTTTATCGTGAATTTCATTTGACCAAAAATAGATAGATATTGATTAGTGTCATTTAAAATCATATTCAAATAAATTTTGATGGTAGAGGTCCTCTAAGGCGACTGATCATGTGTTCTTAGAAATATCACCAAGCCTTGGGAAATGTAATTTTTTTGAAGAATGTAATGTTATATCATCCAATCATATTCCCATTTGAGGGAAAAATAGGTCGGTGTTGTGGAATATTAGTTATAATTTCAACCATAGTTTACTGTTTGGGATTATTAGCTTCATGTATCTCAATTTAACAAGAATCATCCAGTTCCTAACATGTGATTTGATGGAATGGTGTTGACTTACAGTGTGATTCGTTGATGATCAATGTACCAATGAGAATTTTGGATAAGAGAAAAAAATGAATCTATTGGAAACTCATCAAACTATTAGGGGTTCTGAAGAAACATTATTGGATTTGTGAATATAATTGGAACTATGAGAATGAAAGGGTTGAAAAATATCCCATAAACATTCAAAACAATACTTGTTTTCAAAATTTTAGGGTTGGAATGTCCAATGGTGGGGGAAATATTTCAACCCCAATTTCATGTTAGTAATAATATCATTATTGTTTTTATGTATATAATGTGTTGGTGTGATATTTCGGAGGGTTTTTAAGACTTTTGGAATGTTTTGGGACTTTTCTAAAGGCAAAAGGTTGGTCCAATATTTTTGAAACAATGAAACTCTTTCATGAAATAGTAAATAGTTAAAAAATAGCCTCTAGGATGTTGTCTGGTTGACCATATATTTTTTCTAAACTATGTTTCTACATAATTCAAAATAATAAAAGTGGGATTGAGGAATTTTTCTATGATTGTGAACATTGTTTCAAACTATTTGGGACAACCATTCTAGGTTCCACTTAATGTAGATGTTGTCACACGATTATATAATGGTTCTCCTAATGTTGAGACAAACTGTCCATGGTTTTAAAATTAGATCCTAATAATTTTAATGAATCCCATGAATAGCTATAAACCCATAATTTTCCTCCATTTTGTTTTTAATTCTATATTCTATCCTTTTAAAAGATTAGTATTATTTCCCCATTGATTAGGTTGTGTTCTTTATGATTTTCATGGTGTTTTGAATCTATATTCCCTTTGTAAGTCTTCATTTGTGGTAGTTTTTTATAATTTTTCATCAAATTACATTCTTTCCATCTCATGGATTCAAAATGCTTGTCTAGTATTGAGAGATCATTGGTTTTTTGATGAAAATAATTATGATATATGGATATATTTATATGAGGGAAAGAGATCTTAGATAGGTTTTATAGATTTAACATTTTTTTGTATTTACTGTTTTTTTTCAACATTTTCATCATAATTTTCTGGGTATGTGGCTTCACTCTCAACTCCTATAATTAAATCCTAATGGATTATACTCAAATTTTTTATGTAAATTATTTGGAAATTATTGAAAAATTGATTTATATAAATATTATTTGATTATTGTCTATGGAATGGTTAAATTGATTGTTTTGGTATAACGTTAACATGAAACCATGATTTAATAATGTATGTTTAAAAATGGTAGTTTAGTTCTGATACATGGGAAAGTGTTATAAATAGAATTTTATTTTTATTTAAATTTTTTATAATATTTATTTGTATGTGGTTGGGTAAAATGGTTGAGAATTAGTTTAATGATAATGATAATGGTCATGAAGTACCATCATAAATGGGATAGATCATGGATGTGAAGCTCCACTACAATTGTTAAAACAACAATTTTGTGGTTGAGTGTGTGTTTGTGTGTTGGTTAATGTGAAATTAAATGGTTTCTACTCAAATGGGATTTGAGAAATGGATAAATGAAATATTTGGTAACACTCTATAGAAAATGTTTTTTGTATAGAAAAATATTTTTGATATAAAAATATTTGGTTTGTGATAAACTAATTTAAATTTATTTATTAAAGAATTTTATATTTTTTTCATTTTGTAACATATCATGTGAATATGGAATCCTTTTGGGGAAATAATATTCAGATTCATTACTCAACATTTCATTGGCACCTTTGTGATCTGGAATTTAGTTTCTATCAGGGAACTGTTTAACGAATGGTATCACATTTATTTACCGGAACTTCATGATACATTGTTGTATTGTGTTGTGGGATAATAGTTCATGATGGATATATGTATTTATATATTAGAGTGTGTGTTTTTTTGTCTTCTGCTGTTTATTTTTGTGTTAATAGTCTTACACATTTGTACTCTTTTATTGTTTTATTTTTGTATTAGTGGTATTATTTGGATTTTCCTTAAATAGTTTTCATGCATCGAATAGTGATTTCATTTAAGGAATATTGGATCTTTTGTTCTACTAAAAAAGGAATATCATCCCTAATATATTAATGAATTTGTTGCAATTAATTTTTAGCCTTTGGTGTCCTGAGGATGCTTCTTAAGGAAAATATGCAATTCAAACTCAAATCAAGATAATGGGGAGGTAAAGAATGTAATAGTTCTTATGTGAATGTTCTATATGAAGGTCTAATACATACATCGGTACCAAAAAGAATTAATATTATATATCTAGAATCTAATATGGATATTTATCCATTACTATATTTCCCATAATAAAAGGTATCAAGCGGTATGTAATTCTTCGATATACAACATGTAAAAGATGTACAAATTTGATGTTATTGTCCTATTGTAAGGATGTTTAGTATTTCATTTTTTTTACTATGGAATTTCCATAGTAACCCATCCATAGACTAATATACATTTATTTATTAAAAAATCCCAAGGAAACTTTTCTTGTACCATAATAGATACACTTACTGTGGGATACTAGGAGTGTAAAAGGTATATTCCAGCATTAAAATGTGATGAAATGGGAGTATGGTGAAAATTTTCATTTGTAGTGGGCGGAATAGGAAACATGGTCTCTACATCACTATTTTTCTTATAAGTTTATGAATTAATTCATATATAGATAAAAATATCATATCTTTAACTTTCATTCATTGAGGACGTAATCCACATAGTTTAACATCATGTAGTAAGGATGATGGTGGCTTGAAATGAATGAAATAAAAATATTGTGGTTGGAACTAATAAAGATTATCTGGATATCACTTGATCACTTTTGAGAAAAGGAATCAATCCATATATTGTTATTTTGACAAATCATTGCAACTTAAGATCATGTTGCAAGTATATGGGCGCCCCAAATGAAAATGGAATATCACATATATACTCGATACCTAAGATATGATTGTTACTATATCTCATGAAATGTCAGAATCAATCCATCTGTATCTCATTCATTTTATAAACAAATAATGTGGCCATTAACCATACATTTTTGTATCATTTGATAAGAAAGTGGGATACTTGAAATGAAACAAAAAAAGGAATCAATCCTCATAATAATTATTTTGGAATTCAAGTAATTTCCTCACAAATTTCACCTCTTATCCCTGATAGGTGGCTACATTTTATGGTTTCAAAGGAAATATTATAATTTTTAAATAGGTTAATACATTAATTTATCATCTTATTTTGAATATTTTTTCATTAAATTAAAAACAATGTATCTCATATAACATGTGTTATTGTAGTTTTAAGTCATATAGCTATTTATATGTGTCATGGTAATTTTTAATTAATGAAATGATCATTGTGTCGAAATATTATAACATTCCTATGACATAAAGGGGGAAAATATAATGCTTGATTCTAGGGATTCATTTACTTAGAGAAATTATATGAGATAAAATTCCATTTTTTGGGATTTTGAAGATAAAGGGGGCCTCTATTGGGTATGAATTTTCCTCAAGTCAATAAACCTTTAATGTAATATTATGCAAGTCTAATTGGGGTATATCATGCATTGTAAAAACATCCAGTCCCCAAGTCACTAATATTCATTTTTAATGGCCAGAAAATATAGTTGATATGTGAAATTTCATATAAAAAAATATCATATGTGTGTAAGGGATATTTTCAAGTACATATGATGTATTCTAACTTATGTTTTTAATGTAGTGTAATGTGTCGCACATTGGTCTAAATCATGATTATGTAAGAAGATTTTTTTAAAATATATGGATAGGATATGATAAAGGCTATATATTTCATTATGTGTACTATGTATATTGTAATTTATCCAAACATTGTTACAAATCTAATCATGGGAGGATACCAATGACTAAAATAGGGATTCCATACCTAGTTACGTAATTGAGGAATCCAAATGCTTTCATGAGGCATCCCTTTTTTGTGGGACCTAGTAAGGCAAAAATTTATCATCATTGGATGAGAATATTGTCATTTATTTCTCTCATACATGGTTTCATGAAGAATTTTGGGGTTACCATATGGTTGTTCTAAAAATTTACCATTAAATATCAGTGACCACAATGGGGTCAAAATATCTTTTTTATAGTTAATAAGTGATTACCATAATAAAATAAGGACCATGAAGACACGTTATCACATTGACACTCAGGACCTATTATACTAGGACAACCATATTGATACTGAGGGGATAGGATTTAACGATGTGTTGGTTATGTAAACATACCAAATATAAGGGACACATGCTTCACTGTGTATCTTAATAGGATGTGAATCGTCCCAAATGTATTTATAAAAATCCCTCTATATAGGTCCAACCCATAAATAGAGATATGGTACTTCTATGCTTCATGTGGAAATTGAATTAGAAAATAAGATGTTACTATGTATTAAAATATGGTAGGAATCATGCCACAAATAGTTATTGGACAATAAATTCTCTACACTTGTTTGACCCATACATATTGGGGTCATTGTTCCCTTTGATCACTCTCGATGGCCATAGGATGTGGATCTAAGGGTCACTAAATTTAATGAGTGGAAATGAATCATGAAATATGTTGTTCTTGAATGAGGTTACAATAGAATAATTGTTATTAAGGTTATAATCCATTCAAATATGGATGCTCGTTTCATGAATATTTATGTTGTCAAATAAGGAAAAAAACCCTTCATTTTAACATATCACAGATAGAATGATGATGTCTTATAATTTTAGGTCATACAACAATGACACGTAGTCATGTGAATGATGATTACATCGATTATAAAGAAACCAAACCCGATGTAATATATGATTTCGGGAAAAATGATCGTTAAAAAGATCTTATGATTGGGGGAAATATTCTATTTGGTGTACTGTAAGAGACATAGGTGTCACTATATATCTTGTGAGGATCAAAATCAATCAACATGTAATACATGAATGCAATTTTGATGGGGGAAATCACTAAGGATTTTGTCCCTCTCTGGTGAAGTCCCTCATAATGTATCATTTATGTTATGAATGGGACATAAACAATAATGTTTAACATCAGGCAATGAGGAAATTTGTGTCACAATATTTTGCATCATATGGTGAGGAAAATGATTCAATGATATTTATCATCATATAGTTAGTACATTGTTCTCCCACAATTTATAGACAAGAAACCTAGATGATATGGTGATATAACATTTAATGTCCACATTATTGGATGATATGCCATAATTATTATGTTCTTGTGGAAAACTATTGACTATTTTGTTTAACGTTGTGATCATTAGATGATTTATTTTATGTTTAGTGTTATGATGCTATGATGATGGGAACTATGTTGTTTTACCTTAGGTGGTAAACACATTTTATGTTTGGTTACACAAAATTGTTCAATATGAACCTTATGTTGGTAGTGTATCTAGTGTTATGTCAATACTACGAGATAAAATTGTAATCTCCATTTGAGTAAACATTTTTTTATTGTTTAATTCCCCTATGACATTCATTCAAGCTTCAAAAAATTCATTCAGGGGACCATCGAGGTCATGATTAAAAATATTATCACTCCCTCAATGAATTTTTTGAGGTGTTGAATTTAGTTAAATGATCATGAATTCCTATTTAGATGGACTTAGAAATGATGTGAGTTGTGTATTGTCTTCTCATCATATCTCTCCAATTAATCAATTGGTTTTTGGGATTTCAAATATATAAATAAATGATATACTAGAGGAACACATAGTGTGGGGAATCGAAATTTTAAGGGTATAACATTCTTTATCCAATCTATCAATTAGTATGTGGTTTTCTATCTTGAAATATGGGTCATGATCCAGTAATTCCAAATGTTATTTAATGTCATGTCTATCCATAAAAATTTATTCTTATTTACCAATTTTTGGATTAAATTTTATATGGCCCCATTAAAGGCATATATCATTCGATTTTCCACCAAATTCTACCCATATGAGTGGTCTAACTTGAATTTATACACTTTCTATAGATTTTCTATATCGAAATAATAGAAATTAAGGTATCTTATTTTAGGATTTCATGGGAGACACCAAATCATGTGATGATGTAGGATTTGAATAAGATAAATATATTTCATTATTTGAATTATCTGAGGGAAACAATATCATCCATCCTGGCGAAGTAGTCAGTTGTTGTGAGGATATATTTTAAATTGTTGGCAATGAAAGTTATATATAATTCTACAACATCCATTACCCATATGGAAAATTTGATGGATTATTTTTCAATGTTCATCAACTATCGGGGTTAATAAACAATTTTATTTTAAACCTAGCATTAATTGAACGTGTTGGTATAACCTGGTAGATCCACCATCATAGAAGTCCAGTTATACCCATTCTTATAAATTTAATGGGATTTTTTGTCCATAACTAGTGGGAACCATAATCTTCAAGGTGATATTCATTCATGAAGTCTTATTTTCTTCCCCATCAATGCACCTGAAAAATGATCCCATTAGGGACATGATTATAGGTTATCATTCTTTATTTTTGTCTTCATTTAGAAAAATGTTAATCTCTCATCATCATTTTATCTCTAACCCTGCTCAGTCTTATAGGAGTATACCATTTTGAAGGTAGTAAATATTTATTATCATCCACGCAGTGGTGGGACCATTTCATTCGAGTAAAATAATTAAATCATATATATCATTCATGTTATGTCGAAAAATGGATACACCATCAGACCTATGTAATGATCATGATTGTTTCAACACATTCATGGTCTTCTAGAGGGCAATAATTAAATCATATGTTTCTTAATTAGTGCTTTATTATATAATGGGGTCCGTCTCTTCACTTTGTATTGAACAATCACTATTTAAATAAAGGATTTTCGACTTCAAATTTCCCAATATACTCATGTGACCAACATATACCTAATGTGTGATCTATGACGATGTAATTAGATCTTGATATTCTACTTCATTTTTTGTTCCCCCTTCTAATAGTAGGAATTCGTAGGGTATGACTGGCCTCGATGAGTAAAATAACATGACTCCCGACCCATCTTTTTTTGAGCATGGGGTCTTCTATATTTTTCCCTATTGGCATTATAGATGAAAAATAAATATAAATCATTTATATATAGATGCTACTTTTAGAGAAAGAATATCCATATAAGGTAGTTCAATATCCCGTGAAATCATTTATACTGAGGTATTTTTTTAGTATTTCTCCAATGCATGGAATTCACAACATCATAAGTAAATAATTGAATGTCAATTTTCTCAAGGATTACTGCACACTATGACAGACGTCCATTCAACATCTTATGATTTATTATTTCATTGAATTTTTTTCTATGATAATTAAATAGACATTATGATGGTATAAGTAATTCATCCTTTACTAGATATAGAATATTAGTGCAAAATAACTCTTCTCTATATTATAATAACAAGTCCCATCATTGATCGTTGTTGAACATATATAATAATGGAATTTGTTTCTTCCAACATCATTGTATTATGAATATAAGGAACCCAGTTACTAAAATATGACTATCACATAAATAATGATTGGTAATCCATTGATATGTTTCATTAGAACTTGTGGGATGAAAATTTACATCTTTAGACTATAGAATTATTTTACACAATCATCAGTCCAATTATATGTAACCCATTTCTTTATTAACATGATGAAGGGATTATTTTGATATGTAAATTTTATTATAAAGCAGAAAATATAGTCAAAGTTTTCTTTATATCCTCTATGATATATGACTTTTTAAATATGTCACATATTATAGATGATCTTTATTTTATTATCGTAAACATGGATCCTATGATGCCAAAAGAATATGAGTATAATGTAACCTATGGTAACATTGAAATCACATATCAAGAGGATAATTTTCAATTGTGATGTCACAGTTTTGTTAGGATAGTTTCAAGATTATGATGGTTGATAGAATTTTTTTTAAATAATAGTTGATCCATGTACAATTCTAATTATTTCACCATGAAGGGTTTGAAGATGTGATGCATGAAATGTTTATATGTAGTGTCAAAATTCATCTAGATAATGGGAATTTCTAGGTGGAAAAATAATCCATGTGGCCCTGAAGTAGGTGGAATCATCTCCACTTTTTGTATTCAGATATGATTATACCATCAATAGACATCTATGAAGGATAGAGATGGATAACTACTCATCACTTAAATTAGTAGCTCTGTGATCTAGAATGGGAATTCATACTTCATATGGTTCTTTTTTAGATATCTTAAATCCAAAATAAAACTAACTTTACCATTATACTTCTAGATAGGGACTATATTGACCAACCATTATGGATATTGGACCTCCAAAATGAGGTTTTCCCAAATGTTCATTTAAAAAATTTCATCAATTTTGGTAATTTGAGTAGAGTTGACATTTTACATAACATCATAAAACCATGGTGACTATTTGGTAGGCCTAGGTGATGGGTTTCCACATAAGGACTGAGGCCAATAATTTCATCGTAATAACATGATAACATTTTACAATTATAGTTCCTAAAATATCTATATTCATATTTGTATTCTTAATAAATTGCTGTAATAAACATTGTACATCATAGGACCAATTAAATACATTGATTTATCTCTCTGAGTTCATTAATGGTGGTAGTGGAACCATCATTTAATCCCAGAGGGAAATCCCTAATGTTATCCTCTTATTTATTCACATCATCATATTCTTACTTAATATTATGGTTTTTAGGTGATGGGGGAATATATTTAGAGGTAGGAGGGTTTTAAACAAATTAACATACAAATGAATAAGTGCTTTATTCTCGTCCAACAAATTTTTTTTGGATTCATCAATTTTTTTTGGAGAATTTAGGGGAAATTAACAAATATCTTATCATTTACCCTAAAATGTAACAGCTTCTTAAAACTCATTCGATGATGTAGAGATTTCTTGGAGCCTCAGGTGTGGTTTGAGAACATTTTCATCCCTGATTTTAACAATGTCTATAGATATTATATCCTTTTTAACAATATTTTAATTCTTTGATCAGACTGATATCATAAATGTCCTTGAATAGACCTCTGAATGAGTACTCACTTGCTCATCCTGGTTGATTAGAAATATACTCTCTTGAATTTTTTTTGAATAAAGGTGGTGGAAAAGATCTTTTCTATATCATTTTGAACAATGAACAAAATGATAACTTCATTAATGGGTTGTCAACCTTCAATATGATAGAATTATGTTCACCATATACTAATTTCTGGGTCTCAAATAAAACTTTATTATTATAGAATGTCATGGTTATTGCACTAATGTGGTATTTGAGGAATTGATTATATTATGAGGCAATTCCCTTATTTATATGAGACCATGGCCTTCCTAGAAAAAATTAATGTTTATATCTTTCTGAATCAGTAGAATTTATGAGATGGGTATGATTCCCCAAAATGTTCCATCAACATGATTTGACGCTGTGTATTTTTTTCACTTTTTTCATACCCATACAACACCATTGAAGAATGTTGTAGGTTATCCAAAATGTAGCCCACCCAGTGATGTTACCATACCGGAATGAGATTAAATAAAAATATATTATTATAAAACCCTTATGTTCTATATACATTTGTCATACCAAACACATAAAACGGTCTTATATATCCCATTATAACATCATATTTATATTGATCCATAAAGGACACGATCATGTGACACTCTTAGGGGTAAATATCTATATAACAAATCTCATTAGTTTCCACTTTAGTTTCAAACTCTACAGGGCATTGGAAAGTCTCTATAAAATTTTCCCCAAAGGCATTTGATAAACTCAGGGAATCCTAGTTAAAAAAATATCTTCGACTAAGGATAATTTATTCATGATTTCACTGATCATTCGTAAATATAAATGTAAATTTCATATGTCATTTTGGGTTTACTACATATTAATTATTGAGATTTATGACATATGGTTAGGTAGAAATTCAAAATTTAAAATTATACAATTTTATAAGATCTTTTTGATATCAATCAAATTGATATTTTTTATTTTATATAAAATCATGTTGTTATGATTTTAATAGAATACATAACTACTATTTTACCTATTTTAATGAATCCATATAGGATACTTATAATTGATGTTCTATAATTTTAGAATCAATGCGTGGATAATATAATAGTGGGATTCATTCAACCCTGTTCTTCACCATTAGGGGAAAATGTTCTTATTTTTTTGAAAAATAATGGTTCCATGAAAATTTTAATTTATTATCATAAAAAAGATACAAAAACTATTAAGTTAAAGTGTAATATATGCCATATCAATGATATTTTTTATCATTTATAATGTGATCAATATTATTATGTGATTTATCTTTGTTTTGGATATCGTCATATAATGGTAAAAAAGGATGAATTAGCCCAAAAAACCATCTATACGAGGTATGGATGTTATGAATTTATTGTAATTCAATTTAGAACTAATAATTCTCATGCTATTATCATGAAATTAATGAATATGTTGTTTTTACATTTTTAATATTTTTTTGATTGTCCTTATATATTATATTTTACAATATTTAAAGTCTAAATAATATTATGATGAATATTTGTGTACTAAGTTAATGAATCTATGGAAGGTTAACATATTTACTCAATTTTACATGCATGAGTATTTAATAAAAAATTTCTCATTATTGGGTCATATAATTTAAAATGATTGACTATCGGTGCACCATTCAATTAGATATATTATTAAGAAATTAACTTTAACGACCACAAAAAATGAACCATTGATTACTTGGGTTGAATTTATACTATCGATAGTTTGTGAGATATTTTTATTGATTCTATAATACCCTCACCCAGTTTAATCATTAAGGGGTTGTAAAATTGTATATAGATGAATGTGAGGTGAATTTAAAAGAACTGGAATATTTTTTGGTAAATGTTCTTATTCTTGCACTACCATGATGTGGAGAAGTGTTCATGTATTATAGTGATGAATTAATAAATTGATTAGAATGAATCCTATTTAATAATAATTTCATAATATCTTAACCATACCACAAATGGAAAAATCATGACAAAATTGTCATACTCGTGTATTTTTGCTACCAATCGATGTATTGTCATTTAAAATGGAGAGGTATTACTTATTTGATCAAAGATGAGATATACATACATATGATAAATAATTTAAGTATATATTTATATAAAAATTAAATAATATGAACCAAGGAAGTTGGTTGGAGTTGATCGATGGTAATGAATACTCAATAGATTTCCACCATAGTAAGAAGAAAAAGGATATTGATGATCTAATTTAGTTTCTCAATGGGTATGACTAAAATCGTTAGGATTTTCATAGATTTTAATAAGAGAAATCATAAATTATTAAGGAAATAGAATTGATATTATATTCCATAGAAGATTTTTTAACCATCCATCAATGGTAGGATTAAGAAATTATTGTAAGAATATGTATAATTATTAATGAATGTGATGAATGTTTCTATTTCCAACCATGATCATGCATGGTTTTTATGGTACATAAGCTAAGTATGTGTTCTATCAATACCGTATGTAGTGAAGGATTTTTATGAATATGGTAATAATTAATAATGTAATATTTTTACATGATGATCACAGATTTATAAAGATATCAAAAAAAATATCAAATGATAAAACAATAATCAGAATATTGTCGAATATATTTTTTTATGTCTAGTTTTTTAGCTAGTGAGTGTTATAACACATAATTTTATGTATATTATATATCCATTACACATAACAAAATGGAAATTGGAAAAATTTACCAATTATTTTGGTAGTGGACTCCACAAAATGTCAAAATGGAATTCTCATATTAGTTTTTTAGTCGATCACATCATGATAAAATCACATTTTACTATTATTACAAATTATTTAACAATTCATATACTAAATCATAAATTTATTGAGGATGTTTTTATAGTTCATGTAGTATCACTCTTAGTCATATTATATTGATAAATAATTTTTTTACCATGATGTTCTATAGAATCACTTAGTAGACTCTTGATATAGTGTTTTGTTTTAGTACTAATTATCATCCTTAGAAAAGTAGTCAGTTTTGAAGGACCATTCAAACTATTGAATACATGTTCATCGAATTATATATTAATTTCAAATTATATATTGGTTGAAATCATCCTATGGAGTAATTTAATTCAATATATAGCATCCAATCATGAATTATGGGGGAACCTTATAAAACCCTCAATAGAAGGAAGTTCAAAACAATAACATGTTGGGATGTTCATTGGGAATTAAATATATCAAATAATAATATTGATAAATAAAAAATAACTATTTAATATTGAAATCATTCTCAAAAAGTATACAATGAAACACCACACTACTAGTGGGTGGCCAAAAATGATTAATAACAAGGGAGTCACACATGACATTGCTTCTATAGTCTTCTTGTTGTGAACTAACATAGTAATAAATTGTAATATTTTCAAATAACCTCCCATTTCTAGAAAGAACATATACTACAAAATTTCATTATCTTTAAGTGTGTCAGTCCTGGATGATGTAATTGATAAGAATAATACTCATTATACTAATATAGTCTTACTTCCATGCATATCTACCCTTTCTATGAATGATGAAAAAATAATAGACGAATAAAATTCTAGTTCAATGATAGGGATACCAGGAATCCTCCAAAACATCAAATCGGTGAGAAATTCTCTTCCCTTTGCTTCAATGGAATTTCATGTCCAATTAGATGAATTAAAACCCAACAGAATAGAGACATTTTTATCTCCAACAATACCTCCACCTCTCATCTACCATGAGATACATGATCCATCCATATTCAATTTGAGTCATATTGGAGGATCCTTCCTATAAACCCATCGTCCTCAATAAATTCTTCTTCTTTTCAAAGAGGACACAATCCGTGGTATAAACCATCTAAATGGTAGGGATGATTATTCACATTGAGCATGTGAACCCAATTATGAAATCAAATCCTTAACATAGTCATAAGAGAAAAGATTTGTTATTTTTATACTTCCTATGGAATTTTCCAATCCCCGTAGAGGGACCTATACATAATAGAAATAAATGATAGCCTCATCATTCAACTTCATTCCATATATACTAGAAATGAGAGACCTGTTATCAATGGTCTCATGCATTTTTCCACCATCCACATGGATATTGATATTGTGTGTAGTATAAAATAAAATTCCACTAAATCACTAACTATAGATATAAATATGTTTCATACATTCCCACTATGAAGATACACATCATTGAAATTCAGATACTCAAAAAATTACACCTATAATCACTTTTTCTTTAGTATGTAATGATTCATTTATTTGACATTAAACTAAAATGATCAACCAGATCAGTATCTCTTTGTACCAATGTTTTGTTTCCCTATTTTATGTAATGTAGTCACCATTCATCATATTCATGTAATAATTACATTTAAAAATCATCAATGATCATTTTGTGAAGAAACAATAGATAGACTATTTTATAAAGAAGAAAAATTTAAAATAGTTGTAATACTCAAGAATTAAAATAGTATAATTAGAGTATGGGTACCTTCTGGAATCATGGATGGAGGGAACATAAAAATTAAAACCTGTAAAGTATATGTTCCCACCAATATATTTGGTTGACCAGAGGTTTTTATCACCACAAACAACAATTCATCATGCTTTTTTATCCATATCCTCTCTGTGTGAAGCATATAGAAATCATGGGTGTTCTGTTTACTATGTTGGTTATCCAAATCATCCAAAAAAACTATATTTATTCCTCATAAATTTATCCCACAATGTGTTTCTAATAAATATATCACACACAACATTGTCTTGTATTGACATCTAGGATTACTCTATATCATTTAGATCAATATTTCATTCTTAAATAAGTTTCTCTAACCATTTCTAGGAGGCTAAATTATTTTTTATAGACTTATATTCTTCCAAAATAAATTCATTCACTACAAGATCCGTCTTTTAGATAGTGCAACTCAGAGTTGTAATGATGGATTGGTAAACATTATTAAGAAATGTAAGTGTAGGTTAGATTAATTCAACAACACATATGGGGAACATATAGTAAAAAAAATTGATGCCAATATTTAGTGACACTTGAATTTCTATGTTTGTGATATGGTGTAATTAATATCTCTTTTGATGAAGTGAATGATATTTGGAATGAAATGAATTCTTATCTTTAAATATATTTTAACATTCGAAATTCATTATTATATCAGGAGAGTATATTATTTTTTTAATATTACACTTAATCTTTCTTCAATTAATGATTGTTTCCATGTATCTATCATTAGAAATAAATATTCATATCCTTTACAAGAACTAAATATATAGGTCTTATGTCTAGATAATTATATAGAGTAAATTGAACTATTATTGGATAATTTGAGTTATAGAGATAATGTTCTATGAAACACTAGCAATCACCCGAATTTTTTATGATAATATCCAAATTTGAGGAATCTATGATGAAACAAGATGATAATATGTGGTGTAATTAAACACTATTTTTTGAATTGGGGAGATATAATTGTTATAGTGATATTTATAAAAGATATAAAATGTAGCACCTCGAGATTTTATAATATATTAGTATTTAAGTCAATCAAATTTCTCTTATTGTTTAAAATAGAAATACACTATGCCAAAATGAAATGAAAAAAATTATATATTATTATTATAATGTTATATTATTTTCAAATTATCTTATGTTGAATTTTTGGTAATATCTTAATATTAAATACTTCTCATTGAATAGTAAAAATTGTAATTTTTATAAAACTGTCAATTAATTCAATTGAATCATTAAATATAAAAGCATCAAATATTTTGAATTTTCAATCAATGTGATTTAATTTTTATTTTATTTAAATTAGGTTGGTTTTTTACATTATTTTGATATAACTCAACTTTTTTTTTCTGAAATTACAATATTCATGAAAAGGGTTTTCATCATATTATATTGGTCTATTACTAAAATAACATAAAAATAGGATATTATTTTCAATAAATGAAAACTATTTTTGGGAGAAGGATTTCAAAATACATTCTTCATAAATTATTCTATATAGAATTTTTTTTCTATTATTATTTTATAATGAAATTTATAAAATTTTATGTAAAGAGATACACAAAATTTTACTCTGTTTCCTTTCATTGCAAATTTTATGTTCACATTAGAAAAATACTAATTTTTCAATAAATATTAATGATCATTTTGTTAAAATTGGAATTATTTTTATGATTGAATTTATTTATTATTTTTAGCTATTTTTTAATTACATTAAATGGTTACATAAAAATTACCCAATGTTATTTAAATGATTATAAAAATTAATAAGATGATATTAAAAATGATAAATGTAAACTAATTTGATTGAATAATTGATTTCCATAATTTTTATCAATATCATTAGCATTATTTAAACAGATTAGAAGGTTAAATTCGAATTAAATTTTTTATGTGGTTTATAATGATAAATTAAATGATTAATTTTAGAAATTTTTTTATATATATTTTATGAAATAAATATTTTTCTGAATTTTTATTTAATATTAAAAACTCTTAATATTGATGAGGGAGATAAGATATAGTGGAAAATTTTATACCATGTAAAAGTTTGATAATATTATCAATATGCAATTAATGTTATAACACATTATTATTTAAATTGGTTTACAATGGTTAAGGATAAAAATAGGTAAAGAACGGGTCAATAATAAATAATTTTTAAAATGATAACTAAACCATTATACATTTTATTGGATGATAACATTAGGAACATATCCTATTTGTATTATAATCCATGTAATTTTGGATCCATTGTGATATGAATGTGAAATTATTGTATTTTAAAATTTTGAAATCATACGGGAGTTCCCCTCTGTATAATTATATAAAAACACCCCTTATCTCTTCTCTTAAAATTAAATTCATCGGTCTAGCTAAAAATCTCATTGAATAGTTATATTATAAAATTATATATCCATAATGTACTGGTGATACTCTCATTAAATGATTATTCCAATATTCCATAAGGAGCTATATAATGGAAGATTTTGAAGAAGTGTTAATTCTAATTTGTAACCTGTTTGAAATGAATATTACTCTACTTATCATAAATCAATATTACCCATAATAATTTAGAAACTATACTATTATAAAAAAACTTATCTGTTATAATTCTTATTGAAACCCTTTTCAACCTCTTTCTTGTTCAATATAATGTGAAAATTTCACTAATGTGTACGTAAAATTAGTAGTCTCCACATAGTGGGGTACTTCAATTTTCATCCCCATTTTTCATCATTAGATATTAATATATAAAAAATATGTATATATTGTATCAATTAAATACTTCATGTTTTATAAATATAATTTATCATTTAAATTCTTACTTTTTATTCATTTTCAAAATTATAACATCCATGTTCTATTTGTGTGGAAAACCACATACATAAAGTTGTTTAATTCATTTTCATTTCCTATTTAAATTGATTCAAGTAAGTTTATATTTAATATATATATATATATTATATATTATATAATTATTATTTTTTAATGGTGAAATGTTAATTTCATTCCCTATTTCCATCTTTGGAAACACTGAGATATTTTTCATGTTTATATTTATCCTATAGACTCCTTGAGCAATGTAAGGGTAATCTAATTTAAATTCTTGGTATAACTAAAAAAATATTTATAGGAAAAAAATTCAGTCTATAAATGAAATAATTAGATTAGTAAATTATTATAAAACAATGGATAATATTATATTAATATATCAAATGTGATAACATTGATATGTGTATAATTTTGGAATATAATTATAAGAAATATAAATTTATTATAAATGATGATAAATGGGCATAATAAGAAATAAAAACATGATGAAAAATATATTGTCCCAAATTATGATCAATAGTTATGTAATTGGTTTCATAGAAAAAATTACTTTTAGGATGTTTGTATACTTCATAGTTTATTTATTTGTCATGAATGTAATTCACCAATATTTTGAAATAATAATATACTCATCGATAGAATATATTGAATGAAACGCTGTTATTTTACGAAAAAATAAAATGCCAATAAATTGTCATATATTTCTTTACAAGTAAATTTAATCTACCAGACATCGTGTAGAGCATGTAACACCAGGTTTAAACCAAACATATTACTCAATAAAAAAATTATTATTTAAACAAGACCATTATAACATAGCCATTAAAATGGAAGTTACCAATTTTTCATAATATATAATGATAATTATATATTGTTCATTTGTAAAAAATAAATTCAATCGTTGAATATTGATGAGTTGTAAAATAATACGACGTTACATGAAGATGAAATATTTTTTGAAAAACTATATTCTACTAAACGAATGTTTTGTCACAATTTCGACATATTAATTTTAAAAAAAATTATAAACCTTAAAAAATTTATTTGAAATAATAAAAATCACAATCAAAATAAATTTTTCATATTTATCATTTGGTGATTTTCAGGGATTTTTAATAATTTATTATTTTTTTGATGAATAGTTAACGATAATGATATTTATTCAAAACTACCTTGATTAAATTTATATTAGGAATAAATTTAATTATTATTTGTATTTAATGTAAAATTATAATAATGATATTAAAATTTATGTAATTTATTTCATTTTAATCAATTCCATAATGAATTATCATAATAAATTTTAAATGGTTCAATTTTTTTTTAAAAAAATGATTTTTAAAAATGTCTACAAGTTTCATTTTAAATTGAATTCTGATAGAAATATGAATTAAATATCGAAAATGGATTCCAGGTTTTTATTAATAATAATATATATTATATTATATGTTAAACATAACTTTTATCCATAATGAATTATGAAAATTATATCAAAAATATGACATGGTAAAGATAAAAATTTATTTAATGTGATCTAATCTATGAAAATAAGGTTCCAAATGAACAAAATAATGGGTCCAAAACTGATATTACAGAAAAATTGTGACCTTATCAGCTATTCGGTTCCATAATTTCCCTATTTGGAGGCTTGATCCTTGACAACATGTGTGTATGAAATTATATTTTCTAAAGTCCCCTTTGTGTCCTCCCCACCTATAAAAGCCAACCATAATTTCCCCCTCTTATTACATACAAAACCCTTTGGATCATTTAATATAATATATATCTACCTTTCTTAATTAGTTACCCACATACATGAGGTGATTTTATGTTTATAAATTCCACTTATTAATGATTTATTTAAAATCATCCTATGATCTCTAAATAAGAGGTAAAATTATTAAACATTAATATTTGCTTTGTATGCTTCCTCCTATTACAAATAACTATAAAACATTATAATAAAAAAATATTACTATGACAAATAAATTGTGAGTTTATTTTTATAATTGATTAAACTATATCCATCACCAATTTCAAAAAATGTGGAATGAAACAGTTGATCATTTGTATGGAATACTACAACCTCGTGAACTGATGTAATTTGTTTTTCCTCATAAATATTAATGGCTATAAATACTAAAGGATTTATCATATGTATATAATTTTGATAAAGTATTTTAATTAATGATTTATGATATCATATATACATTTTTAAGTTCAATTTTGGGGGAATATAAAAATGTTACTCATGTGTATAGGAAATTACCACCTCATGATGTGATGTGATTTATTTTTTAAATTATTATTTACATGAAAGGTATTAAGTAAAATTTAAGTGAATATATGTAATATTCATGATAGATAAATAATTTTTTATATTTCATAAAACATATAAATTATCTATATTCAATACATAAGAAAATAATAATGAAACTCATGCAAATGTATGGAGTACAACCTCCACATAGCGATGTGAAATGTTTTTCATTTAATTTATTCATCTTTGATAATAATTATTTATTTGATTAATTAATATTAAATATATGAAATAATATTAATTAATAAATTATTAATTAATAATTACTTCCCATTAATTACATATTTTGATAAAAATTGAAATATCTTTCATATATACGTACGACCTACTCTCTTCAGAGCACAATTATCAATTTTTTATCTCCTAGATTAATATATTAAAATAAATAAACATATAATAAATATATATGATATTTATAACATGGTTCACATCCATGTTATTATATAAACATTATAAATTTAAAATAGACTTCATTACTAAACTAATTATTACATTAAAAAAGAAAAAAATAATCACCTAAATTATTGATTTTAACAATGAGACGTTAATAAAAAAAGTGATAAAATAGTATAAGTATATCATATATGAAATTATATATATTATTGTATTAATGAAATATATTTATATAAAAAATATTCTTTATAATGGTGGTTCAATAAAATATCAAGGATGTCTATCATGTGGTAAGTGTTTCTTATCTCACATATACATCTATGAGACATACACAATATTAACCACTTCATCCAATATGTGGTGTACATACGTCCCCTTACGATGTGTTACATTATAAACCTATTTTTCTTTAATGAATTTAAATTTATATTTTAATATATTTCATTAATTGTATTTATGATTTAAATTTAATCAATGTAATACGGGTTTGTTTGAGAATCAACTCATTATTTGGTATTACTTTTTTTATTCCTTCATTGGGGGAATTATTTTTTATTTATATCATATACTCAATTAATATGATTAATATATAGTCATCCATGATTATTATAAAATACTTTTACCATTTTTACACTACATTGTACATATTACCCTAGATAAAATGCATTCAGGAAAATCTGACTTCATATCCCAATTTAGTCGAGACTCATCCCAAATAATTTTTTCTATAAATTATTTCAAAAATTTCAATATAAATATATTAATACTTTATTAATATATTTTTTCCCATGTTATATATTGAAATATTAATTTTACCAGAAATAGTTTTGTCAATTTTCACCCATTCCCTATAAAATAAAATGTTTTAATCGACCTTTTTATCAAAATAAAATAATTTTAATTTATTTTTTGAATTTATCTATGTTAAAAATTCCATTAACATGACACCACCATGGATCACACTACAAAAAACCCTGAGTTTAAATGAAACATTATTTTTCTATTATAAAAGTTTAAATGACATCGTTTTAAACTAGTCATTAAAAAATGTAATATAAATATTAATTAATATCACTAAAAGAATTATAATATTTTTTTATGTAAATATATCAACTTTTAAATGAAAAATATAATTTTTTTTAAAGTGTATATATTTTTGAAAATACTATTTTCATAAACGAATTTCTTTTCATGACCGTTTGTGAACAAAAATTAAATTAATTTCAGATATATTTTTAAATTTTCTGTGATTAAACAAATTCATTATTGAATTTAGAATCTTTAAATTATCCTAAGGTGAATTTTTAGGATTTTTTAATGAAATATCATTTTTTGATGAATAGTGAAAATACTGAATATTAATTTACAACTACTTTTTTTGTTATTTAATATATATAGTTAAAGTATATTAAAAAAATTTTAATTAATAAATAATAAAAATACATATCAATTAATCTAATTTAGTTCATTGGAACCTATTTCACATTGAAATTGGTTATAATAACTTAGCAAAAATCTGCACATTTTGACATTAAAAACATGTAGTATCATCTCGTCTATGAGATTAAAGTTAAATTAATTTATACTACTACTATGATTGGATTTTTGAAAAAATTATTTAATATTTTGAATCAATACAATATATAATTTCAAATATTTTTAGCCGTGTTTTCACCCAAAAATATTGTCGAATGTAATTAAAATTTCCTATAATTATTATGTTAAAATTTAAATAAATCAAAATTTAAATGTTTTAATTACCTATACAATTTTTCAAAATCTATTTGATGAAAATATTTTGACTCTGTCGACCATTTTTTGTCTTTTAATCATTTTTTGATCCAATTGATGTGGGTAAAATGTGGGAAAAATTCCTTTTCAATAAATTTACAATATTCCCTCTCCTCCTCCACAATAAAATGTCCTCCAGTCCTTCCACTTCGTCACCCCTTTAGAACAAAACTGGGTTGGCCATGATAATCCTAATACAATTTAAAAAATCACTCCCTTCGTCCATGATATATTTTTTTGGGATTAAATCCAATAATGTACTCCCTCTGGAAATAACTAAAAGGAGTTACCCCAAGAAGAGGTACCATCCTTCCTCAAACTCTATTGTTTTATATTACTTATCTTCCATCCAAAATCATCTAATACAACGAGAACATAATATCCTTAGTATCCCTAATATACTGATATGTTTTTATTTAACGTGTTATAAATTATCTTAAACACACTTACATCATAGGGGAAACATACTTACCGTTTATATGTATGATGAATTCTGGCATCAAAAAATGAATGTGTGCATTTTACCATAAAAACCAATTATGGTTTGATGTTTTTATATAAACTATATTTTTTATGATATATATGTTATTAAAGATTTATTAATACTTATTTTTATATTATATAAATCCCATCTTCATACATTATATTTTCTCTAAATTTTGTATCATTATTTGGAGGAAATTTTGATTACAAAAACATCACAGTGATGTGATCTATTTAAAGTTTTCATTGAATGAATTTATTATGTGTATTGAAAAACAATTTGATATAAATGACCTAATAGTTATACTCTAATGATATTATATACAAATATTCATATACTTCATTTACATTCATTATTTCAATACTCCACGCAAATAAAAAAATGTCCATGCATACATACCACATGTCGTCTCCATGAAATGTGTATTCCATTTCATATTTCTATATTTTATTGATTATTTTACGTAATTGTATAATGAATATGTATATATGATATATAATTTTTTTTACATTATTCACATTAGTGAATCATGATTTAAGTAATAGTATCATGAATGACATGTCAAAACACCTACAATAAACAATGATGTTATTACCTGAAAATTTGTGTTAACATAGAATTTACAATAAATGGATAGTATAAGTTCATATGAATTTATGATATTGTAGTATATATATGATTTTAGTTGTGTTATAAAATAATAATAAACTTATACTTAATATTCATGAGTTTTTTATGTGTACGATGAAAGTCAAGATGAAAGGTAAGAGAATTTAATCTCACAATTTTTTCCATGAAATGCATGATATATTAACCACTCATTTCTTTTGTGCGGTGTATAAATATCCATATGTTACATTATTTCATTAATCTTATTTCATTAATTGAATTAAAATACTTAATTTATGGTATTCATTTTGGGGGATAATAATTCAAAAGTTACCCTTGTTGTATGGGTTTTCTCATCTCATTTTATTTTCTTAAGACACAAGCCATGTTCACTACATATTTATTATGTATGGGGTGTATTAATTACAGGGGATTACTATATAATTCTTTTACTTATAATGATATTAATTTAAATATAAATTTTATTATATTCATTTCATGTGTTTTATTTTAAAAATTTTCCAAATCATCAAGGTACTTTCGTCTCAATTTTCCTTCTTTGAGCCACATGTGATGTTATGTACCTATATTTTTCCATGAGGTTTTTTATTGTTACAAGAAAATTTTAAATAATAAATATTTTTCAATTCATTATATTTTATGATTCATTTGTATTTATTCATTCCATTGTGGTATGATTCAATATATAAAATTTGGAAGAGTTTATAGCTTCAATATTATAATTTATCGAGATTGTTTATGATTTATCACTCATTGATGAAATATTATGATCCATATCTAAAGAAATACCATGAGTATCACTAATATATTTTGATTCTTGATTTACATATGTTATTTTTCTATTTCCACTATTTTTAAACAATATGATAAGGAATGTGTTTTTATAAATGTAAAACACTACCTCTCTCTTGGGATAAAAATTTATGTGCATTGAAAAGAATTTTTTTATAAAAGGAGTCCAAATAATAATATGTTTTTCTTATATGGTCTATAAATTACACATTTATCCATTTTTTCAATAGAAATTGTATTCAAAAAAGAGACTCTCCGTGCGATTTTCTTATAGAGGAACTTTTCTATAGATTTGACGATACAAAATGAATGTAAGGAATCTAAGGATTATCCACCTTCATTTATATATTTCCCTTTCTCGTATTTTTAAAATTTGAAAATGTAATTCTTTATTGAAAAAATTTTCAAAATATTATAAGAATCTAATATTTTAAATTTATTTTACAATGAATTTTTTTTCAAAATTCCTTGAACTTTCTATTATAATTTTTCATGGAATAATGTATTCAATATGATTTCAAGATGTATTTCAATGTTTTAAAATTAATTTCTATGAAAATTTAATTGAATGGTTTTTATGTTATAAAATTTGGGGAATGATCCCAATGTTCTGTTAATATTTTTTCTTAAATGTATTTTGATGCGTTGGAATGATGCTTATGAAATTCATTCAACTTCCATAGTTTATATTCTTTCAAATCACTTCATTTCACTCGTTATGCTTTAATGAAAATAATTGGGATCCTATCCATTTTTTAGAGGGTGTAGTTTGAAGATATTTTAATTATAATGTTTTTATTTTATTAGTAATGATTGATTTTTACAAAATCTATCACATTTTGTGGGTCTGTATATGATAAATGTTTTATTATCCTGTGGAAAAATTATGAATGAGTTTTTTATGAGATCGATGAGACCTATATGCCCCTCCAGTGCATTAGAAAATGGTAAATTGCATATAATATCAAAAGGAACATGATTTATAAACCATGATTTAATGTAATTTGTCTAAATGGTTATATCCCATGCTATAAATTATGATGATACTGAATTTTTAGCACAATCCTAAATATGTGATGCTAAAAAAGTTGGAGATGAAGATTGAAATAAGCCTTTAGTGGGGCTTATCAAAATCCAATCATTTTGTTAAAGTCTTGTAAGATATCTATGAAATAAATTTTCCTATGCTTTTGTGCATAAAAAAATTTTCATTTTGAATACATTATTTATTAATTCATGGTTTATGAACATGATTTACATATGTTTCATGTCCAATGGACATCTAACATTAATGACATGGTTCATGTTTATGATCACTAATATGATGGGTCTTAAATTCATATTTTATGATTCTATTGATTAACCTTATTTCATTTTATTCTTACAAATTTTCATTATATACCCTTACTGAGAATTCAATATCACCCCCTTCTATATGTTTCACTATATTATGAATAATTTTTTTATGTTGGATAACTAAGGAAGATCTATTTTTTGGAAATATTGAGTATATTTCTCGAAGATATATGATTTTACATGATTCTGAATTCACTAGACTCACATAGTCATATGTTGTCTATTTTTGTAATGTATTAATAATTCCACAAAAATGTTGTAATTTTTTTTGAAATTTGAAGATCACTATAGTTGGTATCAGAGATAAGGTATAGCTAAATATTTTTATTTTCTTCCCTTTTTCTTCAGTTGTATTTATTTTTCGTTGTACTTGTACCTTAACTATGGGGCTCGTATTCGATCCCCTTTTTACTTTCAGTACACTTTTTTCTATATAGTTGACTTGTGTTTGTATCTTTTTGTGTGCATGGTTATGTTGGTTTTCAGGTTCTAAAGGCAATGCCTTCCCAATTTTAGGGAATACGACTTTCGGTTCTAGTCGCCAGCCCCTGGCCTATGGAAGGCGATCATGGGGTAGTCATGACATGGGCCCCGGGGGGATGGGCCATGACAAATTAGTATCATATGAGTTAGTTCTACCATAGAAAATTGGACTCTTATTTTTTTAACGTCACTAGTATTATGTTTATTGAGTGTGGTTATTAGTTTAGGGAATCCAGTGTTGGTGCAGCAATCGACGTATCCATACACCAGGGCCCTGACTTCTGTTTTATGACTCAGTGCATGAAAACACGGATTTCATGTGTGTATTGAAAATTTTTCTTGTGTTTTCATTGATTTAGCTCAACAGGTTTTACTTAACGACCGTGGAGCATCTATTCCTTATCAGGATGCCGCTGTGTAGACAACTATCTAATATTCCCGATAGAATACATGATGACGGCCCACAGTGCAATTAGGCTCCAGTGTAGGGCCCTCTTACTGTATTTGCACCTTTAGGTGGTGTACCAGCAGCCCCACTTCCCATTGGGAAATAGTTTCCACCAGCCACACTGGCTTAAGGGGCACGCTAACTGAGCGCATTCCACTAGTTCCAACGGTAGAGGCCTCTGATGTTTCGGGGAGAGATAGTTTCCCACGTAGATGAGAGCTGGCTGGAGGCGATTGTAAGAGTTTTCCTCCATGTTGAGACACCAGTAGAGTAGATTGTGATCTTAGCTACTAGATTTTTTCACTGAGTGACCATGAGGATGTTACGCATAGTGATGAGGCTTCGATACGTAGACCATTACCTGATATAGTATCTTCGGGCATTGTGTCAGCTATATCACTTCCCATTGGTCAGCAGTTACAAATGACAGTATCGATAGAAGACACATACATGCTTGGTTCCTTACGCATGATTCTGTATCAGATACCCCTCAGGTTTTGAGGCGATCCCAACTCACAGGCTGCTGAGGACTAGCTTGAGGAGGTGGCTAAGAGTTCTTTAGAGATTCAATAGCTCGACGGAATGATATATCGGTAGCTGAGTATTCATCGGCGCGTATTAATCATCCTGGAACTTGATTAATAGGATGCGACCAATGATTCAGGCCTCGTACATCCGAGCATAGTGTGTTTAAAGACATACGATCCAAAAAAATTCCTCTATTCATTTCCTACTTATGTTGGGGTGCTAGATAATACATATATGGTTGAATGTTCTTTAGCTGAGAGGATACAACTAGTGAATGTTAGTTGTGAGAAAATTGAAAACTGGTGCCAGTCCTAGAGAATTGGGCATGTAAAAATGTTTCATGAAGAAGAAGTGTTAGGGAAAAATGAATCTGCAAGGTTGTAGAGGTAGAAGTAGATCTAGGGGAGCAGCATGAGGTGGTGTAAATTTCATCATGTTACAACCACCCCCCATTGTGGTCCCCACCTGGCTTAAGGGGATGGAGTATAGGGGAAGAGAATAACTTCATGCGGTCAGGGAGTGCGTCCAAAGGGATCTATGAATGATTCGAGGTACGTTATATGTCTACTACTAGTTGCCGTACCAATAGCCATAGGTACCAATAATTCATTCCTTCCAAAAATCAAGTACAATACCTAGAGATTCCTGTTAAACCATTCACTTGACCCTCATGTCTGGAGATGCTTTTGGGAGGAGACTCAATAATCACACTAATGCAGATGTTGTGATCTGACCTTGAGGTGAGAGTTTCGGTTGGAACCTCTTTGTGGAATCATCGATGCCTAACTTGTCATTAAGTGAAGGTAGAGCATCACGTACCAGCGAACTTGGTTCAAACTTTTGAGGTCCCGGAGTGCAAGTGGGATGGGATATCCATGGACTTCATGACAGTACATCCACATACATCTAGCGGTCATGATTCTATCTAGGTGGTCTCGAAATATTCACCAAGCCAGCCTACTTCCTATCGATCCAAGAGTAGGGTTCAATAGAGATATTGGGATGCATCTATGTGTAGGAGATTGTGTGGATATATGAATTACTCTCATTGATTGTATCTGATCATTATGCATTTTTTACTTCTCAGCAATAGAAGGGGTTTCATGTGGCTTTCTGGATACAACTTCATTTCAGCACCTCCTTCCATCCTCAGATGGATGGTTAGACTAACCATACCATTCAGACGCTCGAGGACATGCTATGTTCTTATGTCCTTGACTTTAGTTGCAACTGGGAGGATCACTTTCCTTTGGATGAGATTTCATATAACAAAATCTATTACTCCACTATTGGGATGGCACCATTTGAGGCATTGTACGGTCGACCATTCATATCATTTTTTTGCTAGACTGACCCAGGGGGTCATCACTCATCATAACAGAGATGGTATGGGATACGAGAGAGAAGTTTTCGATCTTCCTGGAGTAGATGAAGACTGCATAGGGAAGGCAAAAGTATTATGTCTAAATGAGACATAGACCTCTAGAATTCAAAGATGGTGACCACGTATTTTTACAGGTCTCACCTTAATGACTTTTGTGGATATTTTTCCAAGGTAGAAAGTTATCTTTGAGGTTCATTGGACACTTCCTAGTATTTAAAAGAGTTGGTGAGGTGGATAACTGCCTAGAACTTCCCCCTCAGTTTCATCGGGTGCATGAAATCTTCCAAGTATCTTAGCTGAGGAGATACGTGCATGACCCTTCTCACATCATCGAACACAGCGAGCTTGATGTTGATGATGGGGGGATGTTTATAGAGGTTTGATTTGAGATTGAGGATAGAGAGGAGTAACTCTTTCATGGGATGTTGATACATCTAGTGTGCTTTCTCTGGCCGCACCGGAACCTCCATAAGAGAACATGGGAGCGGGAGGCCAAGATATGATCTTAGTACCCCCACTTGTTTTCATAATTTTTGTGATGTGGTTTTCGGGGATGTAAACCCCTATGGTGGGGAGAATGTAAAGACTTGGAAATTACGTTTAATTTTTTTTTAAAATATATGATAATTTTATGAGTCTGTGAAAATTGACGGCGTCTGATTCTGAGGCCTGGTGTACCTGGATTGAATTTCTGATCTTTTTTTCAGGTATGTTCTGAAAATGTACGAGACGGTCCCTCTATCTTTTTAACCAGTGAAAGGAATTGAAATCAAAGTAACTATTGAACTCACAGTGCTGGTATTCACTTATGGAGACCTTCACCTCGATCGTAGTAGGTCGAGGGTGAAAGAAAGTTTTTCACTTTTTCTGGGAAAATAAAAAAAATTATTTTTACATTTCATTTTTATTCTTGAAACATCTCAACATGGTTTATATAGGTGGAGACCACTGAGCACAAAACCTCCCAATATGAATTTAAATGTGGGGACCACCTAAACAACATAAAATCTTTAATGTGGAGATAATTCTTGAACTCCACATTAATGGGAGATAACCTTTAGTATCCTCCCACTATAATGGTGCCAACCACATCAGAATTAATGATGTTAATTTAATTTTATGCCAACAATTAAATTGATGAAACCTAACATATTAGATAATTTTCTTTTTTGGAGGAATTGGGAGAAAGGATTAGAAGAGGAGAACCTTGGAGGAATTCTTATTCTCCAACAATGAATGCTTCCCAACGAAAAACGCCGACATTCTCCAATTTCTTTGACTTCTTCCTCATGACATCCTCCAACATGGGATGCTATCAATTGATTATTTTCCTTCCCTCCTCATCGACGTCAACTAACAAACGAGGAAGAGGTGTTTTTAAAATTGACATTGTTAATTTTTCCCCTCACATTATATCAACCCCCTTGAGCCGCTTGTTTCCACTCTAACATGGAGGGTGTGGTAAAACCAAACAAAGCCCGGCCCCTCTACTGTTCTTCATGATTGGTGTTTTCTTCATGATGGAAGAAGGAAACATTGTGCCACAGTGATGAATGAAGAGCAGTCGGACGAACTGGCCACCGACGAAGGCGCGACACGCAACCATGTTGCGCGGAGAAGATGAATGGCCATCCGGACAGCCATGGTGGAGCCCCGTACCATGGCCACACTGCCACCACGCCAGAATATAGCCTCTATGCGGCCTCTGAGCCACCTCGTGGCCTCTACAGCCCATGCGACCTCGGCTGCCACGCAACCTCCACATCACCGCGGCCCCCGCTATCTCCACCACCCCATGGCCTCTATGGCCCCACGTTGCCCCACGGCCTAGTGGCCCTACACCGCCCACAGCCTCTATGGACCCCATGGACTCTGCCGCACTGTGGCCCTCTTGGGCTCCCTGGCCCCGCGGCCCAGTTCATCCCACCGCCTCTACGGCCACCGCGCCGCCACGCGGGCTGCTGCCCAGGCCGGGACGCCCAGCGGGTCGGAAATCCCTACGTGGGCCCTGCCGGACCAAGTGGGTTGGGTCGGGGTGACCCGAAACGGGTCGGCCCAGGCCAGGTCGGCCCGAAAATGTCGGACCGGAACTGAACCAGTTTACCCTATACTCGTTTTGCACATAACTTTGGTACCAGGCGTACGTTTGACGAACCGTGTGTGGCACCGGAAACCTAGGAGCAAGACGATCCTTTTGGTATACCCCACTAGATATTATGATAATGTTGGGATGCGGTCAGGTTTGATTGGGAAAGAATCCAACTGGGCCCTCGAATCTAAAAGGCGAATAACTTACAAAATGAGTGTTTGTTTGAAACACCATCTATTGAATTGAGAATCTTCTAACGTGGCAGAACATTGAGATACATCTTCGTGGTAATTTTTTATAGTTGGAGTAATGACCAGTGGATTTAAGAGAAGGCCCTCTCAAATACAATTCAGATTAGTGTGAGAACTATATAGCTAGTTGTGGAGATATACTAGGATCATGTGTGGGTCTAAAGATGTACTGGATATATACTAGGATCCTCTGTGGTTCTGAAGATGTACTGAAGATATACTAGGATCCTGTGTGGGTCTGGCGACATACTAGAGATTTACTAGGATCCAGTGTGGGTCTGATGACGTACTAGATATGTACTAGGATCCTGGGTGGGTCTGATGACGTATTTGGAATGTACCAGGATCATGTGTGGGTCTGACGACATACTAGAGATATACTAGGATCATGTGCAGGTCTGATGATGTACTGGAGATGTACTAGGATCTTGTGTGGGTCTGACGAAATACTAGATGTGTACTATGATCCTGTGTGGGTCTGACGACTTACTGGTGATGTACTATGATCCTGTGTGGGTCTGATGATGTACTACGATCCTTTTTGGGTCTTCCTCTTAATAATGAAAGATGATTCAGTAGTTACATCTAATCATCTCTACTATTGTGCCTAAGATATACTTGTTGTGAGCTGAGTCTTTACCTTGTGGTACCTACCATCATGGTAATCCTTCCTTTGTGGAATATTTGTACATGGAGATTTTGAGTTGGAACATGTGTTCCATCATGATTGAGATAGGAATACATGATAACTTAGGTATATGTATTATAATATACCTAAGTAGGTTTTTCAGTTGATATCATGCTTTGTGGTTTAACCTCTGTAAATTTTCTGAGACCTTGAGGGTCTCATGGTCCCTACTGGGTATCGTTATACTCACCCCTGCACGAGTTATGCCTGCACCTTGTTGTGTTTGGTGCAGACGACAGACAGTGCTGATCAATGTTGAGGGTACCCGGACTAGACGGGGCCCGGAGGCACACCATATGTTGTGTTGGTACGCAGAGGAGACGGGCGGACGTGGAGTGTTGAGGGGGTCATCGGTACCTACCCATTATATAGGAACCTCGGAGGATGACCCAGTAGCTTCTTTCCTTTTTCTTCTGTTGTATTGTATTTCATTTTTACTTGTACCTTTACAGTTGGGCTTGTTTCCCACCCCTTTTTACATTATGCACAATTTTTGCTATACAGCTGACTTGTATTCATATCTTGTTGGGTGCTTGGTTGCGTGTTATTACAGTTTATAAATTCAATGCCTTCCCGGTTTTAGGGAATAAACCTTTTGGTGATAGTCGTCAGCCCCTGGTCTATGGAAGGCGGGCTTGGGGTAGTCATGGCACCAACACCAGGGGACAGGTCATGAAATTCAGGAATAAAAAATATCCACCATACCATTTTTTTTAAAATAGGTGATGTGGAAATTGTTCAAGGAATTATAAAGGGGGAGGTTTTACTTGAATCATGCCATTATATCCTTTCATTGAAACTATACAACATAATGAAAGTATATTTAAACTTTTTTTTCCAATTATCATCATTATTAGGGATATATATTTCTGCTTTTATGTTTTGTCATTTTATGATTTTTTATTGTTATCTTTCTCCAGATAAACATCTTTCTTGTGATTAATGATCAGAAATAATTATTACATATTCTATCCATTTGTGTCCAATCATCCCTTCCATCTAATGTTATTTTATTCAAAAACCATGTTAGGGTATTATTTTTCTAACCTTAATGTTTCTAAGACTCCATTTTAAATGATTTTTTAATATTATTTTTTATTATGTGGGTTTTCAATAAATAAACTTTAAAATATTAAACCATTGATAACCTATATGAATTTAAATGATGACTGTCAGTTTAAGGGGGGTAGAATGTAACGCAGTGGGGTATTATGGACCTTTTTTTTTTGAAAAAATCAATTCAGTAATGTCTTTCATTGTACAAATTCAAATATTCCACTCACATAAAACCAACCTGGATTTCCCTACATGGAATACCATCATGGAATACAAAAACATGATTCCCAGGGTTTCTACAAAACAACAATTTATTGCTATAATTATCAAAATGATATAACTATAAACTAAATGTTAAAATTAGTAATATGAATTGTAATAAATAATTTTTATATAATTTTTATAATGTCTTTATAAAAATAAATCATATCGATAATGAAAAATATTTTTATTGTAAAGTAATTATATGTTTAAAATTTTTATTTTTCAAATGAACTACTTTTCATGTCTTTTTATGAAAAAACAAATTTAATTTTAGAAATATTCTAATATTTAGTTTCATAAAAGAATATTATTTTTTTAATTCATATTCTTGATATTATAATAGGATGAAAATTTGATATTTTTTCTAAGAAACAACATTTTTGAGCGAATAGTAAAATAATACTTAATTTTAATTCAAAAACATTTCTTCGTCTAATTTGTCTATAAGGATAATTTATTTTATTTTGGTTTTAATGTTTAATTAGAACAAATATAGTATAATTATCCCATTTAATTTAATTTTATTAAATTTTACATTGATATTACATATTAAAACATCGAAAATTATTGATCATTTGTACGTTAAAAACATACATTATCGTTCTATATGTGGGATTAAATACAAATTTTTTTCTACCACATATGTGATTTTAATTTGGAAAAATGGATTAAATATATGGATTCATAAAAATTTCCAATTTATTATATGATGTACTTATTTATTGACCAAAATCATTTTTGATTATAATTAAAATTATAACAACTATTCTGGAGAAATTAAGCTTAACAACGTACAATACCTCAAAATAATGGTAAAATAACCTATACACATAAAATAATTACTTTAACGAGAAATATTTTGACTCTATACTACCTTATTTTAATTCTGTATCTTTATTTGATTCACTTTACACGGGATAAATGTAGGTGGTATCCCTTATCCAAAACATTTCAAGAGTGCCACAAATCCTCCATTATAAAAATACATTCCCTCCTGCAAATTGTAAACAACACTAAAACCTATTATGATCATAATTAATATCACCAATAAACATTGATAAATTTATCACTTCCTCTTTGAATCATTATTTTTTGCAGAAATTCATTCAAATAAGCCTCATGTTGCAAATCTAGATGACTTAAAAAAAAGAGGAATCATCCTTCACAAAGAACTTTTCATATATTTTAATTATCCAACAAATAAATTCATACTATATTAGGCATAGATAATATAATCATAATACTAAATATAATAATATTTTTTATGTAACAGTTTCAACCTTCATGTACACACACTTCCATCCAATTGGTAAAGATCTTATCGTTCTTTTGTGTGGTCGACTACCACAATAGAAAATGATGTTTCCACATCATATGGTTAGTAAATATTATTGAAACTATGATTTTATATGAAATATATGATATTTATTATTTATTTATAAATTTTAATATATGATTTAGATTCATGCATCATTCTTTTCATTTTGTGTAATTATGATAACTTCATTTGTGGGAGTCTAGACTACTATATCCTCAATGTGATGTGATTCATTCAGACTTTACATGGTATGAATTAAGGACAAGTATAGTAAACATATATGATATATATGAAATAATTTTATAATTTAATTATATTTTATACATATATACATATATATCCTTTTATTTTGTTATACTAACACACCATGAAAATAAAAAACATCATTCATGCTTACATACTGCCAACCACCTTCATTAATACTGTATTCCATTTCATATATATATATATATATATAATTTATTTGTTATTATAAATATTTATATACATAATATATATTATATATACATCATTTTTTACATTATAAATAATATATAAATTATTTTTTATGTAATAGGATCACATATGAATTATAAAAATACATACGATAAACAACACATTTTTACCACATACGTTATTTTATATAGAATAGTAAATAAAGTGTTAAAAATGTCAGAAAATTTATTTTATGGTAGTATATATGAGAATATCATTTGGTGATACAGTTATGATAAAATTATAATTATAATCCAATATGTATGTATGGGTATGATAAAATTTAATACATTAGGTAAAGGAATTTCATCTCACATTATCTTATATATATATATGACATATTCCCAAGTATCTTATTTTTTATGATATATATATTGAATTTTGAAATCATATATCATTAATTTTAATTATTTTATGATATTTAAGGCCTTAATATAATATATTGTTTATAGGGGATCATTTTTCAATGGATGCCTATGTAGCCAGAGTTTTCTCATCTCCCTTTTACGTTTCGTAAGAGAGAAGTGATGTTCATAACATATTTCATATATGTAATGTTTATACCACACGTGAATTTATATTATTATTAATATACTATGATTTACATGTATTTAATTATCAATTTTATGATATTCCTTTCATGGGATTTATGTTTCAAAATTTAACAAATAATAATGTAATTTTTTCCCAATTTTCATGCCTTGAGAATCATACAGTGGAATGAAAATATATTTTTCCATTAGGAGTATATAATATCATTGAAAAGTAAGATCATGAATATAATTATTTATATGATATTTTAATAGTTATTTATTTTTATTCTATCAAATTTGTTATGATTCAATGTTACCAAATTGGTAATAGTTTATACTTAAACTTTAATCGTTTATTGTCATGATTCATAATATTTTGCCATTTATTAAATATTTTGATCCATCAATGAATTAATCTCATGAGATGTCTTACCATATATATTTATTCATGATATATCTATCTAATTGAAGTTTTTTTCTACACTTTCATACATAATGCGATCACTAGTGTGTTTTTTATAAACTCTAACTTTAATAATCTCTTTGGTTGGAAAGATGTGTTCCAACAAAACAATGTTTTATAAAAGGATTGATATCATATTATGTTATTCGTAAATTGTAATTTAAATGAATAATTACACATGTTTTAAAACATTTATATAAACGGGTTGTTAAAAATCGAATATTCTTCTAATTTTCTACTTGATATACTTTTTTAATAATTTTAAAATTAAAAAGAAATATTCTACATGTAAAATTTACTTGTCTTTATGAACGCGAATCCATTGAACATTATTATAAACGATTATTGAGTTTTTTAAGTAATTGTTTCCTTAATATTATATAAATTCTTTGATTTATTTTTGTTCTCAACTAAAAGGGTTTTTAAAATGATATCAATCTTCTTTTATATTCTTTCAATAAAAAAACATTCAAAAAATTTAATGAACTACTTCTATGTTTTCAAGGTAATTTCAATGAGAAATGGTTTTCAAAAGGATTTTTATTTTAATGAATAATTTTATAATACAAAATGATATTTTCCACATGTAAATTATTTAAAATATATTTCAAAATTATTTTTTATTTTTGATGACAACTATTGACGTTATTCATTCCCTTTTATGAAATAATCCAAATGTTTTATTAATATACAATCATTAATTGGTTATGTTTATATTGAATTATATTTATAACACATGTTTCTCTTACATGGGTTTTATTCTATTGAAACTAACTTCTTTTCACATTTTATTTTGTAATGAAATTATTGGGAAAAATATCTATTTTGCAAAGGTTATGATGTGATGAACTATTAATGATACCCATTCATTTTCATGGTTATTAATGATTTTTATAATAACCACATCTCTTTATGTATCTTGATATGATGAATGTATTATTATATTTTGGAACAAGTAATAATAATTTAATTTTGATATTTTTTGGAAATATATATCCATTTAATGTGTTGGGATATGATAAATTATATACTAGCTTAATGGGTAATCAGGATGTAACCCAATCCTTAAAGTAAAAGGGAAATTAGGTTTTAGCCAATGACTAAATTTAAAAGTTCCCATGGGATGTTTCCAAAAAACTAAAACAATTAGGTACAAAAAAATGTACCCCAAACCAAAAAAATTGATAGTAAATAGGCTACATCCAAAGCCTAACATGATATAATGGTCTTGTAATTTCTCGTTTACATATGATTTTCAATTATTATGTGTTTTCTAAAAATTCCAATTCATGTTACTCAGATAAACATACGTTGCTTGTTCTATATCATGAAATATTGTTCATGTATTGTGAATATGCATCCTTTATGTAATGATTCAATTTTATTATCAATGATATGTATGGTTTGAGATTCTAATGTTATTGTCATGTAGTAAGAGTTTTTACATCCCACTTTTACATTTCTAAAGAAAAAATTTATGTTCACAACTTATTTTTTATATGTAATTTGTATACCACCCATGATTGTATTCTACCAGTCATATAAATTTATTAATGGTAATTTAAATACAATTTATATGATCTTCATTTGATGGGTTTTAGGATTAAAACGTTCGCAAAATAAATAAAGTAATTATTTTCTCAATTTTAATTCACTAAGAAACATGTTGTGGTATGCACATATATTTCTCCAAGAGGTGTATATAATACTTTTGAAATGTTAGATCATGAATCCATTTATTTACATGATATATTAATATTCATGTAATTTTATTCTATCAAATGTGTAATGATTCAATGTTTCCAAATTGGTAATAGTTAATAACAAAACATTAGTCTTTCATTGTGATTGTTTATAATATTAATCCCATCGATGAAATACTACGAATCATCACTCAATTACCCTCATGATATTTATAAACGTATATTTATTCATTATATATCTAACTATTGGTACATTTTTTCCACTCTTTTGTATATAATGTGATCAATATAATGTTTTTTACAAACTTCGACTTTATCAATCTCTTCTGTTAGAATGTTGTGTTCCATAACAACAATGTTTTATAAAATGTTTCCAATTATATTCTACTATTAATCAATGGTATTTAACATGAATATTTAACCATGTTTTAATCCTATTAAATAAATGTTTTGTTAAAAAGTGAATATTCTTATCATTTTCGAGTTGAGGTAATTTTTTATTCATTTTAAAATGAAAAATAAATTTTTTACATATACAGATTTAGTTTTCTTAATGACCATAATTACCTTAAAGTTAATTTTAAAGGATTAAAGATTAATTTTTTGAAATGAATATTTTTAATAATTTTTTGTAAATTAATTATTTTAATGTTGGACTCAATAAAAATGGTTTTAAAATGACTTCAACATTTATTTATATATTTTTGTGGGAAAATAATTTTAAATATTTTTCTTGAATTATTTATATGTTTTCAAGGTAATATACTTGAAAATGGTTTTCAAAAAGGGTTTTATTTTCAAGAATCATTTTCATAGAGAAACAAATATATTTCTCCAATAAAAATTTTAAAAGATATTTCAAAATTATTTTTTATTTATGATGATATCTATTAATGTTACTCATGCCCTTTTACGAAATAATCAAAATGTTTGATTAATTTACTTTTCTAAAAGTTTTATGTTTTCATTGAATTATACATATGATACTTCTTTCTATTAAAAGGGTTGTATTGTATTTTAAAAATATTCTTTTCACTGTTTATGATTTAATTAAATGATTTGGAATACTATTTATTTTTCAAGGGATATATTGTGATGAATTGTTAATGATACCAATATCTTTTCAAGGTTATTATTCATGTTTATAAAAACCATATATTTTTATTGATCATAATATGATGGAATTTGTAATATTTTTCGGCATAAGTACTTATTATTATTTTTATGATATTGGTGGGATATATATACCTCTCTAATGTATTGGGATATGATAAATTTTATATTTGATAAATGGGTAACATGGCTATAACCCAATCTTAAAAGAATAAGTGAACTTAGTTTGTAGCCCATGAATGAAATTAAAAGGGTGTATGGGTTGCTTCCCATGATCTAAAACTATATGTTACACGACATGTATCCCAAACCTAAAAATAATTGGGTACACAATTTATATTCCAAGACTAACAAGATATAATGGCCTCTGAATTTATCCTTTACATTTTATTTTCAATTATTTTGTGAATTATAATAATTCTGATTCAAGTAACATATATATACATTCATTGCTTACGCTCTTTCTTAACATGTGGTTCGTGTATCATGAACTTCCATTCTTTTTGGTATGACTCATTTTTCTTATAATTGATATGTATAGTTTGATCTAATATTGTTATTCCAATGTTTTGATACCCTTATTAATATGATATAATTATGTATTTATTTTAATAATGCGAACTAAAAAATTGAGGTAACCACAATTCTTATGTTCCCTTTCTCTAGGATATAAGGAAATATTTTTAAATAGGAATAATATTGGGGAATTGAATTGTAGGTACTGTTGTCGATATCTCACTAAAAAATATGAGTTTTTCCCAATATTCTAATGGAACTAATCATACATTGTATCTGGGTGTCTATTTTTTAATGTATTGAGTATTAAAAAAAATTTAATGCTAATCTTTGAAAATCAAGGGTCTTATAAGGCCCATTTTTATTTTACCCAAAATATCAAAGGAAAAATTATTTTATTTTACCTAAATTTTATAGTATTCCCCTTCATCATGATCAAGAAATTATTAAAATATAATTTTATATGTTTCAAATGTTAACATAAAATAAATGTATTTTCAACATTTTTCGGAAATTCGTTTTAAGATTATTTTCAATATCAAATAAGAAAAATTTCTAAAAAAAATAATGAAAATGTATTTTGATTTTTTTATTAATGACATAAATTTTTTTTTACTTATGGTTCACTAGGGTTATGTTGTATTTATAAAATTTTCCTTATTTCATTTAATTGTTTATGGTTATATTGATTAACATTTTATAATTTTACATCAATCAAATACATAAATAATATAGTTTATAATTATGTATAATGGATTATAGTATGTATAAAATTTTCATATGTTATTTTTTCATCATGAATTTCTACGTTTATTATACATCAGACCATTATTATGAGTAATTCATTTTAATTTTATGTGAATGGCGGTTCCTACGTATAGATGTCCCATCAATTCATTAATAGGTCTTATGTGAATAAATAGTTGGGTAATGTATACTTGTTTTTACGTGTTGATTTTAACACTCTTGGGAATGGTTTTCACATTATATTTCATATTTTTTGAATTATACATTCCTTCATAATATTTTAGTTATTAATGACTGTGCGATTATTCTATCTATTTAAATATCATTGAAAAAATTTAAACCACATGTAATAATTTATATGGAGTAATTTGGGTATCAATTTTTCATTCCAAATCAAACTTAATATTTTTTTAATGTAAAGTGTTATAATTGTTTTGATTTTAGTTTTAAATATGCATATTTATTAATGATTGTTTACAAAATATTCTTACCTTTACTAATAATATTATCTCCTCTATTTATAATTTTTTATTATCCCATTGATAACAATATCTATTTTTTTATTTATATAAAGTTATAAACTTTGAGGAAAAATTTAATTCTCAAAGAAAGCACTTTGTTCATTTTATGATTTTATTTGTACTTTGAATTCGATGTATGTATCAAATTTAAAAAAAAATACTTAACTATTCGGTATTTTATTATGTTATTCCTCATATCTTATGAAAATGATATAATGTAACCACCAACTCTAGGATTTAAATTTTATCTCCTTTACAGTTTCAATTAAAGGATGTTTAACAGAAATAGTGAATACTTAATTTAGGATTAAATAATTTTGGGTAAATAATACTATGTCCTAATTGAATAAAATGTTTATATATAAAAGATGATTCTATGTTTTATTAATGGTATCGATTATTATTTTTATTCAAAAAAAATTTATTTCATAGATACTACAAGTGTACGTGGTTCATCTTCTGATAAATCTATGGGTCATAACTACAAAAAATTGATGATCATGCTTGACTCTAGAATTATCTAATACACTTAATGGGAATTACTATGAAATTATTTGTACACTACTGAGTGATATTATAGGATTAATTATAATTTATTTTTAAAAATATTATTTAATATTTGAAAACATTTTCATTATTTGAAATCATTCTTAATGAAACCTTGTTTATGACAATGATAAAAAACAAGAATAAAATTTTAATTTTTTTATGTGTTGCACCAGTATCTTGATTATAAATTATAATAATTAATGTTATGGTCTAATAAATTGTATTAAAATATTTTTGAAATGGGGCCTAGTAGATTTAATGGGAACTATATCAGTGCACATGATCTAGTGAATAAGAATGATTATTTTCATGAGGATCCAAATTGAATATTCTGAAGAGTACACATATTTTAAACATAGATAGAACCTCCAAGGGAAATCTATGACCTGCAGGGTGTGGAGTTGTCTTCAAGATTTACCTTAGACCGATTCTAGGTTGTATCATGGGTCATTAAAGCATTTCAATCTTCCTTTAATCTGTGATTATGGGGTTGATTCATGTTATTAAATTTGTAATGGTTTATGTTTGGAATAACTTATGGATTTAAAGTGACTAGATGACTATCCTTCAAGAAATTTGGAATGGAATAACTCATTTATATTTGTTGATTAATACATTTTGGATGGAATTCCACTATTTCCTCACCGACTATAACTACATCATATCACAATTTTATTGGGAATAGAACATGGTTACTGATGGCTTGGCCTACTTCGGAGTTAATCAATACATTACTTGGTGTGAATATATCATAGTTTCTCCTTTTCCCTTTCATGAAAAATGATTTTAATATGATCTCATACTTTATACATGTGTAAGCATTCTTTTAATAAAATTTTTGCTTTGGTTGTTTTGCCCAAGGCATCACCTTTCATAGAAAATATGAATCGAATGGAAGTTAAAAATAAGGAATAAGGAAAAGGTAAAGAAGTATTTCTAGTATGTGATAATTATGGAATCAAACACAGAGGTACATGTGTGAATGAAAGGGGAGGTTTTTATATGTTTATTGAGAAAGAAAACTATTTAGATGGTATTAATTATTTGAAACAATTTTTTTATGATTTTTTTTTTTAAATATAACGCCATTAGGCAATATGCATTGAATTCCTCACTGATCAAGGGAATATAACTCAAAATAATTATATTCAATCACATTCAATCACATTTTATTACTATTGATAATGTGAATTTTTTAGTCGGTACATCTTGGGATTACATAATTATTATATAAGAGAATATTAACAATTTTATTATGGTTATATGTAATGTTAACAATATTAGGGTTTTATTGTAGTAATTTTTTATAATGGATTTTAGAGCATATATAGAATGGAACTGAGGGATATGAAATGTTATTTTTTCTGATGTTAATATTTTTAGAAAATAGATGATTGATTGAATATTCCCTTTAATATTTGATTTATTTTGAGATAATAATGGTAAATACATTTCTATATGAATATATTATAAATATTTTAATTGGTTGGTGATTTTTTATATTATTTTGGAGTTTATAACATCAATGGATTTATGGAATATAATAAATAAACTATTATTTTCTTAAGTATACATTTTTTTCATTAATATTTCATACGATCCTCTTTATTCTAACATGGGAATATAGTGATGATTTTGTTTCAATCCATCAATATTTTTTGACATTTAATTTGGTCAACAATATTTTGGAAGAGTATTAAGGTTAACTGTTTTCAAATTGATTAAGTTGAATTTTATGAGTTACTATTCTAGAATTAGATAATAATATATGATATTAGACAAAGATTATTAATCATTTAATTTTTGGATAAGATCAATATATATGTGGAATGACATGTACATATATAATTGATTTAATTATTTATTATATGATACTTTAATTTCATTCATATATAAATATACCTATTGGGAATTCATTTTATGGAAAAATAGTGTGCTAGACACCTCACCCCAAAGGCAATAGAATGAGTGGAGATAGATGTTGACTACCCATGTCTCACCCCTAGTAGACCCCAGGTCGACAACTAGTATTGAGGTTATAATAAACCTGCATATGGGATGCATTACCCTATAATGGAAATATATATATAAGAGAAGGATAAGAAGGATACGTCAAACAAAATCATATATGAAAAATATATATAAATAAATCCTAATTCAAAATATTAAATGATATATATTACTATACAATTGAAAGGAAATATACATATTCACATTGTGATAAAAATTGAAATAACCATGAAGCCCAAAAAACTCTTGAAAGAACATGAACATGTAATAATGAGGCTGATTCCCAAACTACACCTATTGAACTAAAAATATTTATTTATACATAGGGTAAGAAAAACCATATGCTATATAGGAAACACCTTAAATCCTCTCATTTAAAATAATAAGAAATCATAATAATTCATAGTGAACAATAATTAAATTGACATGTAATCAGAATTTGTATACTAATATCCCAATATCACAATCGAAAACACTTACCAAGTACACATACAATAAATAATATAATATAATAATAATCAATAGGAGTACCCAGCACCCACTTTACCACTAGTTTTCCACTCAAACCCAATATCGCACACCCTAAACTATCTCTCTTCTATATAGAATGTCCTAACAAATTTTGGAAAGGGATCACAACAAACACCACAAGAATTACATCATCACATCATCCCATATAATATAACCCTATATATTAACAAAACAGTTTCTAGAAGAAACATTTCTTGGTATTATACCCTATTCCATTACATCTTATATATTGAGTAAGTACATAAACCCATCACATAATAGACACATCATACCTATAATATTAATTTCAATAATAAATCTACTAATACATGTGTGTTAAAAAACCAAAATCCATTATATCACTCAAAATAAATATAGAAAAATACTTACCCGCATACAGACCAACATATGTCACTACGAAGATAAGAGAGTGGACCCATAGGAGAATTCATACGTCAATCCTCCCAGTAGTATTTTTGGGGAAAACATCCTATTAGATTTTACTAGGTGTTAGTTCCACTAACCAACATGGGTGGGAAGCATAATAAATCACATAATGTACAAGATATAATATATCTCACAACCACACTATGGGAATAACCTTATCCAAGATTACACTTAATATAACATCACTTGGAATTGCTACTTCCACTTCTAGTATAATTTATCCAACATGAAATAATTATTTATAAAAGTTTTATTAAATATATATTTTCTTTTTAATTTTTTTCATTGATTAGTTAATTATCAATTAACTCACCATTAAAGATTTTCTATATTATATTTTTCTTCCTTAATATTATTAAATTAACTTTCATAGAAAATTATATTCCCTACATGAATTACCCAACCCATGGAATCCAATTTAGCATGATTCACTTTTTTTTCATATACATTGTTTCAACACCAAACCCATGGGTTAGGAATTGTTTTATCATTATTACCATCATTCATAATTCTAGTTACTCTAGGTAAATTCATCCTATCATACCACTAATATGATACATGTATACTAAAACCACCATCTTCCTCATATAGAGGGATAATAAATTTTAATAAAACATGCAACCAGATCATGGTTGATTAAATATATTAGAAAACATGAATACCAGCTATCAATAGTTCATCAATGGATAATCCCAACTTTAACCCATTCTAACATCAATATTTTCATTAGGAACACCCAAATTAATACCCCAATGATTCCCTCAATCAATTCCATCAACTACTTCCAAATCATCATGAACTCCCAACACACATATCATATCTTCCATCCTAGTCTTAGGTATCACTAGATAATATCACACCCATGCATCCCATAACAATATCACATCACATAGAAATGATATATTGTATATCACATCACAAAAATGGAGAATGAAGGAAAAAAGAAATACCAATATAGTAAATGATGTCCCCAAAACAAGGAATATATAATTCACTCATAAAAGACATCTAAAAAATAGAAGTTACTCATCCTACTCAAGAAAATAGAAAACTCAGGATCATGAAATTATCTATATTAGAAAACTGGTGCATATTCAATCTATAATTAACTGATTTTTTATTCCATGGTTCCAACTATGGGAAACTGATGGAATGAAGAAGTCAAAATGTATCATTAGTGAAAAAAATTCATAGCATAAAACTGGTTTTAACAATTATTGGAAGAAATATTCTCAATTTTCATGAGTTTTTATTTATTAAAAACACATATAATCATGATATATATTATTTATTAATTCAATTAATTTAATGTAAGTTAAATATTAATTATGATTGCATACGTAGATAAATTTTAACATCATTGAATTTCATCAACCAATAGATTACAAACATTCCACTTCATTTACTTATTTTTCTAATTAAATATCTATTATTTATAGAATTATGTTTTTTAGAATATTTAATTTAAATTATAATTCAATCAAATAATATCACATATATCAAACTATATTGAAAATTTAGATGAAAACTATTATCATATTATAAACAAACAATATCATCAACGAGTGATGACAACCAATTTATGTAATCCAGTGCAATAAATTTTTGGTTAATTTAATTTCTATCTATTCTGATAAATCATGATAAAATTATAATATCCTATAAATTAATGAGATAAAATCAATCCACAACTCTAATTTTTTCATCTTTCTCTTAATGAGAATAGACAAACAATATTGATATCTTGGTACCTCTATCATAGGAACTGTAACAATCCAAGCATTTCAGGGCCCAAATAAACACAAAAACAACCATGGTTACCCCATTTGAAAATAGTTATATAATACAACATCTCATAGAAAATGAAATGGGTTGAAACAATATTAATTAAGGAAGCCCAAGAAATAGATATGTAAGTCACCCCAAATCAACTTGGATCACCACATATCAAAATGAAATTTGATGGATAAACCTCTAATAATGAATTCCCAAAAACCTATGGAAATGATTCCCCAAATATTCTCATGTTATGTGGCCCATTGGGATTTGAATATAATCCTATGAATATTGAACTTTATAAATTAATCACTTTTTGGTTTTACTAGGCATGTAATTCATAGACGTCATGTTAAAATCTAGAATCAATTCTCATAAAAAAATGTCTCACCTCAATACTTTTCATCCAAAAAAATTTAATCATCACGTTACATGAAATTAAATAGTCTTAATAATTCATTAAAAAACATAAAATTACATTAAAACCCATTACATATCATGTATTAACCCATCAAATCGTTTTTATCATTAAAATACCTCCAAAATCACTGAAATCGTCCTTTGAGTTCCAAAAGCCTAATAAACATGAAAAGCGTTAAAATACTATGATCCAGACATTATATTAGATACAACTCAAATAATTATCATCTTATATATTCCAAAGCCATCATAGAGATAATATAACAAGGGTTAATCCAAATTTCCACCCCATGAGATACCACTCAATTGTCTCACTATTCAATGATTCCATCTGGCTCACTCATATGAATAATATAAAAAAAACAAAAAAAGGAATGAAATTATGAAATATGTTCCAAATTGTGTTTCCCCTAAAACAATATAAAATTAAAAAAATATGAAAATTATGAAATCGTCTCACTTACTAGAATGTCTGGCATCCTCAAGAGAACAATGATACAATTGAAAAGAAAAACATGAATAGTCTTGTGGTATTATGTTCGCCACTATGACTAAAGATCGCATGTAAACTACCCCAAACCACAATTCCAAAATAAGAGAAGAACCAAGGGAATATAAAACCCACAGAAAACATATTCTAGGTATTATTCGATCTCCACAAGAATATCTAATTTTTTCGATTTAATTCCATCATTTCTCTTTCCCAATCGATGTCATAAGAGTTTTCATAATGATATCTCTATAACTAAATAATGTGAAAATAATAAAATATATTGATAATAATTAGGGAAGTGATAACAATTAATACATGAATCTATCACATTCCAATATTTTTTAAGGACCAATAATCTAAGGATAAATCATAATCTTTCATACAAGCATTCATGACCCATGATGATGAGTTACCTTCAAGAACAGATGGTTATCCAAATTTTATGACCAGAGGCCTCCTCCTCGTATTGGTATTGGATTTATATTGGTGCAATGCTACCTTAAACCATTAATGAATTATCTATGTAATATTTTTTTTATAATTTAAAATTATGGGATCACGAATTACTTCCACTCAGACCCCATTCTAAAACAATGTATTAAAACCTCAAACCTACAAATGTTAACACAATATCATACCAGTTATGCAAGGAAGGTATTATTAAAATAAAATGAAAATGATCGTAGGTTCTTCATCCATAAACCTACAAAATATAGGACTCAAGATAAAGACATGTATTCTTCCTTATGGATGGTCTACTCAATCTGGACATCATTATGTGGATAAATAATTGGGTTAATAAATGATTAGGAAACAAAATCATTCTATAGATATGTATAATCCTTTGAGGTTTATTTAAGATCTCTATCAGCAATGATCTTCTTGATGAATATGTGTAGTCAAAAAACCACATCCATATAGTACCTCCATAAATCCACCATTGTATTTGACTCTGTTATTGTAATAAAGTGGGAATGGTTATTCAAAATATTAACTATAATGCATATAGTATCACTACATCTCTAAGATCAATATAAATCGATAACAATTTCAATTTATTTGTCATCCAATTTCTTCCTAGGAACATCTAAATGATGGAAAAAAACTGAAAACATAGAGTCAATCCTTCACTTAGTAGACCAAAAATCATTAATAAATATCTTTAACTACAAACATCATCCAATGCCACCATGATTGACATCTTAGAACTAAATACATATTTGTATTAGTAGGATTTACCCCCAAATGAGAATCTTGGAACTCTCTATGAACTATATCATGCATCTCATAATTACTTATGTATCATCCATAAGACAATAAATAGTTATTTACAACCTATTAACAACTATAATGGGAGTATACAAAACAAAATCAATATCTGTAGACCGATACCCCCAAATCAAACAATAGGAAATCTTAAAAAATATTCACTAATGATGGTTGAACCATCATCTACAATATACAACCTCTACCTCAAAAATCTCACATATCGTGATTCATCAATGAGTTTTATTCGATCACACTCTAGGAATATCATTTATCACACACGATATCACTCTGTGTTGTCCTGCTCAGTGCTTTGGCTACACCATTTTCATTTCCTATCCAATATTAAATCATGAAGTCATAATCCCAAGATAATTATACAAGATAATGATGAAAAAATATCATGTCACGGTATTATAGTACATATCCGTGTCTCTTATGATCATTAAAATCCAAAAAAAACACTAACAAATTAGGTTATGTAGCCGTAATATCAATGAAAAAAAACGTCATCCCTAAAATGATTATTGGAGGAATTGTTAAACTAATGGGGGAATCACCACCGTGAACAATGAGAAAAAATGATCTCTAGTGCATTAGAACACAACCCGATCCAAGAAGAAAAGACTTACATAAAACCACAATCTGAAAACTTTTTTTTGGAAAACAATGGAATAGAAAACTATACGAATTCTCATTCAGATACTCAAAACCTTCTTAACTCTGCTAACACCGCAAGAATACAACCTTGGTTATTTTCAAGGATGATATAGGAGTTACATCCTAAAGGAAATAAACTATGAAACTTATTTTATAGGTAGAAATACTAATGATTCTGCACACAACATCCATTGTATTTGTGGATTCCCAAGACAGAACCACCTCTATCGTAGATAGATCCATAGTTACACCATGATGGGACACCACCTTCCCCATGAAATAAAATTCAATATCCCAAAAATCACACTTGGAAAACATCCCAAATAACTAATCATTTGGAAGAAATCCAAAATCAACAACATATAATTTTTGTTCTCCTCCTCATAGGTCGGGTACACAAGGATTTCACAGAAAAAACCACCCCGAGAATATCATAGATCCCTCTAATAACAGTATCCTTCGACCCCATGAACATTAATTGAAAATTTTTCATATTAAATGACATAAAAATAAACTATTAATTCCAATGAAGACAACATAATTCCTTATTCTTAATACCCTCATTGTTCACTCACATATTTTTATATCCTGACCGCAAGTCAATCTTCAAGATCCAACTTCTAACATTTATATGATGGAAAAAATAATCCCATTTTCCTTATTGAAGAAAAAATGTATGCACTAAAAGGTTACACATGTGGATGTTCAAAACCATGCTTCAAAAAATCGTCATGTTGTACCCATATCTCTCACATCTCATAAGGAACAATCTTATACATAGTGATCGAATTATGATAAAATGTTATACATAGCCCAAGGACATTATCATTATCTTGATGAATGGATAATGATACAACCTTCTCTATAAATACATTAGGATACTCGTCCAAAACATAGGGATACACAGACAACTAAACATCCAATGAGATCAATATAAGATTTTCCATCAATGAAATTAAAGACAAATCATATCTATAGCCAATCACAGGGACTCAATCAAGAACAAACATTTTAGTCACTCCATCATCATCATCGAACACTACCTTCCACTAGAGTAAATTGTTGATAACCTACAATGAATACAACGAATAAATTCTAAGGATGTTATCATATGTCTATATTCATAAATATAATAATTTTTTCCAAGTGCGGTGCTTCCCGGTCACTAGATCATTTTATGTAAACTCTTTAAACAATTCATATCCAACTACAACTGTAATAGTCAATTACAAGGTCCATGGAATCCTCTCAACCACTTGTTCCGAATCATGGATGAGGGTACGTGAAATAAAGGAGTATGTCATTGACGAATCGAATGATGTATTCACCCAAATAGAAAAAAATGGCAATGGTTCATCAAACGAAATTCAGCTCATCCCATGGTGGAAAAACTAAAGCATTTAACTAACCATTATATGATATGTGTCCTATCTGACCCTGCTAATGACCACCTATATGACAACACTCTATTGTTATAGGAAATAGGGAATCTCATTGATATACTCAACCTTCCCCATCTCTTATATATTGATCTTATAGTAGTCAACCATACTTGTGGTTCCACAGTTATAATAATCAAAATAGAGGGTCTTAAAGCTCAACACCATTTTCATGATGACTGCTAAAAATTATTGGGAACTCTCATACTTTAAGAACTCCCCATACAAAAAACATTCTTATAATAAATAATAATATTTCTAGGAGATTATTCCCCATATAATAATGATTTTGATATCTATGACATACAAAATGATGACTATGAACTCATATTTACATGAAACTATATACCTTGAACCACAACTATTCATCAAAAGGCATCATAGATAACCACCTCTCTATAAATATCAGTTCTTACAGAGTCCCTTCAAAACCATTACACTTTTTTTACCATGTGGTATGTTTATGGTTTAAATGGAATGACCGACCTATTGATGAATGAACATAAAACCATCAATAAATGACTTTCCCTAACCTCTGTATTTATAAATAATTATAGAAAATAACACAAAAGGGTCCAAACATATTTACAAACTGTCTCAATTTAGAACTCCCATGTAGAAGTGTATGAATTTCATAGAAAATGATCATCATCATGATTTAATAAAGAAAATATTCTCAAAAATGGTGTCAAAACATCTCACACAACACTACTGACTCCATGCGATATACTAGGAACCATAAAAAACTATCCCTTACAGCTCCACATATAATCATCACTGTCAAAAAAACACAATACTCTTTCTTATATTGAATTAACCTTATTATTATCTCTATGTAACATCCGAAGTAAATGAATAATAATATATTTGAATTTTTATTAATATATTTGAATTAAATATTAATTTTACTTTAATGTGGAAGTTATGTTCAATAGCGTACCCAATACGCAATAGCGGGTTTCATCGAAATCTTACGTTGCACCCTAATAATATAATATTATTATTTTAAATCGTTGTTAATGCCTAGAAATTGTATCGGCAAGAATGAATAGAAAAAACTACAATATTATTATACATGTTTGTTAAATGTTTTTACATTTATTCAGTAAAAGTTAGAGGCTTAAAATTTAAATGAATCTAAGCATAAATACTCTAATATTATTTAAAAAGTTGATTTACATCCTTTTAATGGAGAACCATCATTAAATATAGTTATTGTGATTTTTATATGTTAAACATGAGAAAATAAATTTCTTCTTTATATTTTAATCATAAAAAATTACTTTGGGTAAATTTTTGGTATTTTCCTAATAAAGTAAATATTTTTAATGAATAATGAAAAATATTATATTTTAATTCAAAAATGCCTTTTAATCTAATTTATTTATATGACTAGATTATATTTTTTATTGGTTATAAAGTGTAATTAGAATATATTTTAACTATTTAATCAATTATTGGACATTGTAATTAATTTCACTTTGAAATTGGACATAAACAATTATCAATCTTTTGATAGATATTATTTCTTAAAAACACGCTTTTTGTTTTGACTGTGGGAATTAATTTTAAATTAATTTCTACCACTTATGGGTTTTAAATTGAGAAAAATGGTTTCCATTTTTGGAATCAGAAGGTCGAAATTGTCTAAATATGTTTCTTGTATTTTTAGAAATTTTAAATATTTACTTTAGTATATATTTTATTTACCATGATTAGAGGGTAAATATAGTAAATAAGGGTAAAATATAATATTATAATAATATTAAATTACCCTAAAATGTCTCCTAATACTATTGTATTATACATATCCGATGATGGGCATCCTTGGGTCAAATTTGGGACCCCATGGAGCCACATAAGAGTAATAATGACATTTTATATTAATTAGTTTAAAGTAAAGACAAAAATGACCTAATGAAATATCTTTTAGTAAATAAATTTTTACATGTGGTTATATAAGCTATCATTTCAAAAATAAATATTATTTTGGAAGATACAAATATTTCCCACATCATGGTAGTTTTTTTATAATTTTTGGATATCATATAAATTATATTATTTATGTCACAATAATGATAAAATATTAACTCATTAATAAATGAATTAAATAAATAAGATTATAAATATTAAATCAATATCAAAAACAAATCCAATTATTATTGGATTATTTTATTTATACCATGAGTCATCTTAAAATTTTTTTTAAAGAATATTTTACCTTTTGAAAGAGAATATGAAGTTGTAATAAAATAATGTTTTCACACTATCCTAAAGAGCCCCTCCTCTCCCTTATAAAAATCCTTCACTTATAACCCATTTCTCACACCTCTAAAGCCTTTTTATTGTGAATACTATGCTCCAATAATCTCCCAATATCCCTCAATTCATCTTACAAGCCTTACCATAGGTAGAAAGCACTTCAAGAAACCATTTTGGTTCAAACCAATGGTAGTTACCCTATTTAAAGGTAACATATTATCATAAGTTCATTTGTTTTATTTTACTTATAAAACTACCTAAACTCTTTATATTCCATTATTTAATAACAAAACCAGTATAATAAATATTCTAAGATGTTTTTATGAGAGGGATTCAAACTACACTTACACACACCTCCATCTAATTGGTAGACAACATAATGTTTCTGTGGATGGAAAACTAAGCTTCACGAAACGATGATTGTTCAATTATATCCTACCACCAATCATGGTGGCCATTATGAGGGAACTATATTTATATATGATATATATTATGTATATGATTTCTTTATGATTATTTATTTTTCATTTATATAATACCTTTGTGGTTTCCATAATGGGTAAACGCGATAATTTTATTTTTGGAAATGCAGACTTCTGCCCCCACAAAGTGATATGACTCATTAATACCTTATGTGGGATGTATAAAGTATGGATTTAATGATATTATTTAATTTATTATATTGTAATTATAATATACATGTGTATCATTGTGTTTTTATTCCATTAAAATACAAAATGGAAGTGAAAGTATCATTCATTGTACGTATGGCTTACCGTCTCCATGGACGGTGCATTTCATTTCATACCTCCAAATGTTATTTAATAATGTATATACATGTATATACAAGATATATATGATATATATATCATTATTATCATTTTGAATATAATGGATATTTGACCACATGGACAACTTTTAATTATAAGGTGGTTATTTTTACTCAAGTACCAAATATCAACGAAACAACCGTTAATAACATAAATTATTAAATAATTATTATAACGTGGTAATAAGTGATATAAAAGGAATAATAAACTTTAATATGGTTCTTAGGTAAGTATAAATTAACATTAGTTTATTATTCAATAGATTAAAGAACGATCAGGTCAAGTCGGACATGAGGTAATGGACTTCGCCTCAATCTCCATTCATTGAGGCATATTTTGTTTTAATACACAATTTTATTTATACGCTTTATAAACACTTCTGAATTTTCATTTCATTCAAAGGGAATATTTTTCTACGATGCGTTTTACAAAAAGAAAAAAAATAATGTTTCTTTTTAACGTGCACGGTGGAAACGACCTTTCCGCCACCACGAGTATTGTTATATCTTTTGATTCCCTACCAAGCCGTAATGTTATTAAAAGGAAAATAAATATCATATACTCTTTTATGTATTTTGATCTTGAAAATGGTTTTGATAATTGAAATTTTTATCCCAATATATTCAAATCATATATTGTGATTAGAATATAGAAATTTATATTTCCTTTATATTTATTTTATGTGTTATGAATATGTTATGGTTTATGGGAATTGTTTATGTATATGGGTTGTTTCATGATAAAAATAGGGTGGGTGAGCCCGAGATAGCTCTCCAATTCATTGGGTAATGTGACCGAGGTAATCATGAATGTTTCTCCTAAAATATTTAGGTAGTATACTGTGATGTGTATTCCAAATGAAACTCCCTACGTAGTTGTGATAGCTACAATGTAAGTATGATATGTATGCCACAATATACCATTATGAATTATGTTTTCTTTGTGTTATTCATAAATCTTATGATTTCATGAGGTATGTTAAAGAGCTTATGTTATTATGTAATGATGAACTAATTTTTACATTCTATATTTTATAACCCTTACTAAGCATTTTATACTCATCCCATGTTTTGAATTGTTTTTCACAGGGCTGAATGATGATTAGGGTCAAGGATGGGATCAAGGAAAAGGCATGCTATCTAAAACATGGAACTAGACATGACTCTTTTTTTTCAAGAGCATTTATTTTGTGAAAAAAATGGAAACTAAGTAGTAGTTTCTACTTTGTATTCTTTTGAGATGTAATAGTTATGTACTAATTATCTAAAACACTAAACCTAAAAGGATCCTCAATGTTAATTATTCATTTATTTCAATATTATGTAATGTTTTAAGGTCAGGTCCTTATAGTTGGTATCAAATTTCTTTTTATATAACATTAGGAGTTAGGGTATTGTTAAAATAAGATCCATAAATTAATTTTAAGATAATATTGAAATGATATAGAATTTACCGATTAACATGATGCTTTCCCTAATATATCTCTGTGTTCGGAATGGTTTTCCATAGAAGAAATAGGGCAGCTATATTGTGACGACATCAGGAGGAAGACATCCTTCCAAATCAACAACCTGAGATGGTCGGAATCAGAACTGAATAGATAGTTGCAGTGATGGCACTGATGACTCATGCAATAAATGGTGGTGGTATGCATGCACGAGATCAACTAGATCAACCACATAAGAACATGTCAGTAGTAGATCATTTCATGAGGCAGCATCCCACATCATTTAGATGATCATCTGAATTTGTGTTAACAGAAGGGTGGATTAAAGAATTGGAGAAAATTTTTCATGTCATGGGGTGTTCAAAACACCAAAAGGTTTGTCTTTATTTTTACTGTTTTGAAGGTGAAGTTGATCATTGTTGGTCAATAGTGAAAAATATCAGGGATAGAAAGAAGATTAATGCAATTTATTGGCATGAAATCAAAGGAATATCCCTTGAGAAATATTTTCATAACGTGGTTTGACTTTGGATGGGAAAATAATTCCTAGATTTGACACAGGAGTATGACTCAATGGATGCTTCTGAAGCAAAATTCACCCGACTCGCAAGGTATGCTACGAATTTCCTAAGAGATCATCATACTAAAATCAACCGTTTTTTCTCAGGATTAAAGAAAAACTATCGAAGTTATTTAGCTTCTTGTGAGATCAAAAGTTATGAAAAAAAATGTTCATTGTGCGGAGAAGGTGAAAATGGAGTATGAAGATGATTATGTTTTATTTGAAAAAAAAACTGAATAAGAGGTGTCGAGGTGGCAAGAGAAACGGAACAGCTTTTCAAAAAAGATCAATGGTAAGAAACTTAAGTTTACAGTTTGTAAAAATTATGGTAAAAATCATGTTAGGGAATGACTTTTGAATTCTGGTTAGTGGTATATGTGTGATAAAATGGGACATAAGTCTCATAATTGCAATAAAAAAGATCAAGGTAGTGGTAATAAAAAATATGATTTACTGTCAGTAAAATGTTTTGTGTACAATGAAATGGGTCATTATGCAAATAAGTGTCCAAAGAAGAACTCGTATAAGTGAAAGAATCCAGACTACAAGTAGAAAGGGGTGGTTGAATCCTTTTCAACTACTTCATAAAATGTTGGGCCATAAAATTAAGTAGTATCAGGTACACTATTTTTTTTGTCATATTATTCCAATGTTTTTTTTGATTCAGTGTCTACACAGCCTTTGATTTCTGAGACGTTTTCTAGTATATTGGGAATTCCATATCAAGATATGAATATGAATATTATGGTAAAATACCTGGAGGAAATATTGAGACAAAAAGAAAACATATGAACCTTCATGTCCTTGTGTGCGGAAAGAATCTACCAGCAAACCTTATTGTTATTCCTCTAGTAGAGTTTGATATTATATTGGGTATGGATTGGCTTTCTCTTTATCATTCTACGATTAACTACAGAGCTGAAGGGGTTTCTTTTCGGAAATATTTTCATCTTGTGTACAAGAATTAACCCTTACTTTTGATAACATATCAGGAAACTGAGATACTAGTAAAAGATAGAAATGAATGTTACCTACATCATATTGATGAAAATAAAGGGAGTGTTGAGATTAATGATGTGCCAGTGGTAAATGAGTAACTTGATGTTTTTTTGATGAGTTTCCTGGTATTATACCTGATCCAGAAGTAGAATTTACTGTTGACTTTGTATCTGATGCTAAACCAATTTCGAAACACCCTTATCAAATGGCTCGAATTAAACTTTTACAGTTAATGTATCAATTTCAAGAGTAATTAAAAAAAGGCTTCATTCAACCTAGAACATCACCATGTGTTTCCCCTGTCTAATTTGATAAAAAAAGATGGTTCAATGAGACTTTTCATTGATTATAGAGCATTGAATTACATCACTTTTATAAACAAGTATCATTTTCCTCATATTGATGATTTGATTGATCAGCTCCAGAGAGCTCAGTATTTTTCAAGAATGATCTTAGGTCGGGGTACATTCAGTTGGAAGTAAAGGAAGAAGAAATTCTAAATATCATGTTTCATATTAGATATGGCCATTATGAATTTGTATTTATGCATTATGGGATAACTAATGAACCTACTGTATTCATGGATCTTAGGAATAGAATTTTCCATGATTTCTTAGATATGATTGTGGTTGTCTTCATTAATGTTATTATGGTTTATTCCAAAAGTAAAGAGGATATCGAATGTATTTTAAGGGTTTTCTTGAAAACCTTAAAAAAAGAAACACTATGGGAAATTCAGTAAGTGTGAGTTTTGGTTACAATAAATTTCATTCCTAGGTCACATAATTTAAAAAAATGGCATATCTATTGATCTTTCTAAAACTAAAGTTCTTGAAGATTGGCCAATACCCATAAATATAACATAGATTCATAGTTTTCTTGGTTTGGTAGGTTATTAGCAAATGTTTGACAAAATAATTTCAATGTTTTCTAGTCCAATGACTATGTTAACTTGAAAATGTTTTAATTTCATATGGAAAAACTTTTGTGATGGTTGTTTTCATGAACTGAAAAGAATATTGGTGAATGCTTCAGTTTTGGTGCTTCCTTCCAGTAATTGTGAGTTTCTTAACTATGTCGATTCTTTGTTGAAAGGACTTGGTTGTGTCCTTATGCAGAATGATCAGGTAATTTCTTATTCTTCACGTCTGTTAAAACCCCATGAGTTAAATTACCATAAAATTGATGTGAAATAAGATTTTGTTGTTTTTTAGTTAATAATTTGGAGGCATCATTTATATGGAGTGAAATATGAAATATATACTAACCAAAAAATATTGAAGTATATATTCACTCAAAAATAATTGAACATGAGACAGATAAGATGGTTGGAATTAATCAAGTATTATGATTGCATGAACCATTACCATCCAAGAAAGTAAAATAAAGTGGTTAATGTATTGAGTCAACAAAGTAATACTTCATTAACCATGCTACGTTTGGAATGAGATCATTTGGTTTTTTATTTGATGAATTTTGGCAAAGAAGTTGTTGGGGTAGGAAATTCTTATGTTTTGTTTTAGGTGTTAGTGGAATCATCTCTGTTAGATAGAATTAAGCGAGTGTAGAAAGAAGATAGTGAGTTGTAGAAAAAGGTAGAGTTGGTTCATAAGGGTAAGTTTCCTAAATGTAACATTGATAATGATTGTGTTTCGAGGATCGTTAAAAGATTATGTGTTCCTTGTGTTTCAAATTTGAAGAATGGGTTATTGTGTGAAGCTCAAAGTTCCCCATTTCTAGTTCATCCTGGAAGTACTGATATATACAAAGACTATCGAGAGTATTACTAGAGGGATGGAATGAAAAGAGATATTGTTGATTTTTTTGTGAAGAGTTTGACTGGTGAGCAGATTAAAGCAGAACGGTAGTTACCGAAAGGGATACTTCAGTCTTTACTGGTACCAGAGTGTAAATGGGAAAATATATCCATGGACATTATTGTGGTATTACCAAATACATCTAGTGGTAACAATGAAATCTAGGTTATTGTTGAGAAATTGACTAAATCTGCTCATTTCTTTCCTATTCATGATACTTTCTCTATAGATAAACTTTCTCTATTGTATGTAAAAGAGATAGTCATGTTGAATGGACATCCCCTCTAAATTGTATATGATCATGATCCTAGGTTTACTTCTAACTTTTGAAAAGGCCTTCAGATGTTATTGGGTATTGAATTAAATTTTAGTATAACTTTTCATCCTCAATCAGATGGGCAGCCAGAATGAACAACTCAGACCATGGAGGATGTGCTATAATCTTGTCCACTAGATTCCCATGGGATGTTGGGACCAACATATTTATTTGGTTGAATTTTCATATAATAACTCTTTTCATTTTAGTATATAGATGAATCCATTTGAGGCATTATATGAAAAGTGTTGTCGTACTCCATTTTTTCGGGATGAAGTAGATGAAAGAAAGTTGATGGAACAAGAATTGGTAGAAGAGATGGTAGAAAAGGTCAGTTGATTCAGAAGAACATGAGAATAGCTCAGAGCATGCATAAAATCTATGTAGATAACTGGAGGAAGGATTTATATTTCGAGGTAGGTGATCATGTCTTTCTCAAATTTTCTCCTTGCAAAAGTGTGATGTGTTTTGGTAAGAAGGGAATGTTGAGCCCAAGGTTCATTAAACCTTATGAAATCCTGAAGAAAGTTGGATTAGTTGTGTACAAGGTGGATTTACCTCCATGTTTATCTCAGGTACACAATGTATTCATGTTTCAATGTTGAGAAAGTATATGCCAGATCCATCTCAGGTTTTGATCTCAGAGTTAGTTCAGTTGGAAGAGAATCTCTATTATTAAGAACAACCAGTCCATATTAAGGACCATAGAGAGAAATTGTTGTTGAATAAGGTAATTTTTTCAGAAAAGGATTATTGAAAAATCATATGGTTGAAGAGCTAATGTGGGAAACTAAAAATGTTATGAGGGATATATACCCTCAATTATTTGATAAGTGAATAAAAATTCTAAGGAAGCAATTCCCAAAAGGGAGGAAGGATGTAACATCCCAAGTAAATAAAGAATAATAAATTTGAATGTTTATTAAGATTTTTTAAATAAATAGTAATTTTACAGAAAAGTGGATTCTATGTTTGATAGCGTACCCAATATGCAGTAGTGGGTTTCTTTGGAATCATACGTTGTACACTAATAATATAATATTATTATTTTAAATGGTAGTTATCACCTTGCCATTATATTGGTGATAATGAATTGAACTATCTACAATATGATTATACATGTTTTTTAAATGTTTTTACATTTATCCAATAACATTTAGAGGCTTAAAATGTAAATGAATATAAGCATAAATACTCTAATATTGTTTAACAGGTCGATTTACCGCCTTTTAAAGGACAACCCTCCTTAAATCTAGTTTTGGTCATTTTTATATATTCTATTTGAAAAAATAAAATTCTTCTTTAGATTCAGAACATCAAAATTTTCTTTGGGTAAATTTTGGTATTTTTTTGATAATGATAATTTTTTAATGAATAGTGAAAAATACAGTACTTTATTTCAAATGTTCCTTATAATCTAATTTATTTATATGGATAGATTATCATTTGAATTGGTTCTAAAGTGTAATTACAAAATATGTTTACTAGTCAATCTAATGTTGGAAATTAGAATTGATTTCAATTTAAAATTGGATTTAAACAATCATCAATCATTTGATAGATAATATTTTTTAAAAACACGCTTTTTGTTTGGATAGCGGGAATTAATTTTAAATTAATTTCAGCAACATCTAGGTTTTGAATATAGAAAAATGGATTCAGTATATAGTATTTTAATAATTTTAAATTACAAGTACATGTTTCATAATCCTATTGGATGATACATATCTTACTATGGGCATCGTTGGGTGGAATGTTGGACCCCATGGAGTCACATGGGAGTAATAAGGAAATTTTATATTAATTAGTTTAATGTAAAGACAAAAATGATGAAAACAAATATCTTTTAGTAAATAAATTTTTACATGGGGTTATATAAGTTATATATTCAACTATAAATATTCTTTCGAAAGATACAATAATTTTTTACATCGTGGTATTTGTTTTATAATTTTTGGACTTCAAATAAATTAAATTAATTATGACACAATAATGATGCAGTATTTACCTCAATAGTAATTGATTTAAAAAAATAAGATTATAAATATTAAAAAAATACATAAAACCTATCCAATTATTATTGGATTATTTTATTTCGACCATGAGTCATCTTATCATTGATTTTAATGAATAGTTAACCTTTTGAAACCGATGATGAGGTTATAATAAAATAATTGTTTCAAACATTCTTAAAGAGGCCCTCATATCTCTTATAAAATTCCCTCATTTATAAGCCAATTCTCACATTTCTGAAGCCTTTTCCTCGTGCAACCTCTACTCTAATAATCTCCCAAGATCCCTCTCATCATCCAAGAAGCATTACCTTATGCAGAAATCACTTCAAGAAACCCTTTTGTTTCCAACCAAAGGGAGTTACCCTATTTAAAGGTAATGTCTTCTTTGAAGTTCTTTTGTAATATTTTACTTCTCTAAACCCCTAATCTATTTTTATTCCTTTTTTTATAACAACAAAAATATCTTAAATATACTAGGATGTTTTTATGAGAAGGATTCAAACTACACTTACACACACCTCCATCTGATGGGAAAATAACATATTTTTTCTGCGGATGGAAAACTACCACCTCATGAAATGTTTATTATTCAATTATATCTTAATACCTCTCATAGTGGCCATTATGATGAAAATATATTTATATGTGTTATATATTATGTTTATGTTTTCATTATTCTTCTTTATTTGTCATTTTTTTAATACCTTTATGGTTTTCATAATGGGTAAACGCGATAATTTCATTTTAGGAAGTGCGGACAGCCGCCCCCTCAAAGTGATACGACTCGTTAATGCCTATGTGGGACATATAAGGAATGTAGATAAGGATATTATTTAAGATAATATACTATAATTATAATATATATATGTATCATTTCGTTTTCATTCCATTAAAATACGAAATGGTAATGAAAGTAGCATTCATGCGTACGTACAGCTTACCATCTCCAGGAATGGTGCATTTAATTTCTTACCTCCAAATGTTATGTTCTAATATAAATAAAAGTATATAAGGAACATATATAATATATATGATATATACATAATTAATATAATTCTAAAGATAATTTATATTTGACCAAATGGACAACTTGTAATTATAAGGTGTTTGTTTTTACATAAGTAACAAATATCAACAAAACAACCGTTAATATCCTAAATGATTACATAATGCTTATAACTTGGTATTAAGTGATATAAAAGAAATAATAAACTTTAAAATAGTTTTTAAGAAAGTAGAAATTAACTATAGTTTATTATTCATGAGATTAAATATTGATCAGGTCAAGTCGGACACGAGGTAAGTGACTTCGTCTCAATCTTTTTTCATTAAGGAATATTTTGTTTTAATACATGATTTTCTTTTATATGCTTTATAAACACCATTGAAATTTCATTTGATTAAAAGGGAATATTTTTCTATGAATCGTTTTACTTAAAAACAAAAAAAAAATGTTTCTTTTTAACGTACACGGTGACAACGACCTTTCCGCCACCGCGAGTGTTATTAGATCTTTGACTTCCTTAACAAGTCGTAATGTTTTTAAAAGAAAAATAAATACCATATACTATTTTACATATTTTTGTATTTAAAATGGTTTTGATAATGTATTTTTTATGTCAATATATGTAAATGTTCTATTGTTATTAGATTGTGGAAATGTTATCTTTCATTTAAGTTTATTATATGTGTTATGAATATGTTATCATTCGTGGGAATTTTTTACGTATATGGGTGGTTCCATGATAAACCTATGGCGGGTGATCCTGATATATCTCTACAATGCATTGGGTAATTTGATGGAGGTAAACATGACTGTTTCTGCTATGAGATTTAGGGAATATACTATGATGGGTATTCCAAATTTAACTCCCTATTTAGATGTGATAGCTATAATGTAAGTATGATATGGATGCTACAAGTTACCTTTATGAATTATGCTATCTATGTGTTATTAATAAATCTTATGATTTAATGGGTTATGTCAAATATATTATGTTATTATGTAATGTTGAACTAATGTTTTCATTCTCTTTTTTATACGTCTTACTGAACTTTTTATTCTCATCCCATGTTTTGAAATGTTTTTCACTAGACTTAATGATGATTAGTGTCAATGATGGGATCAAGGAAAAGTCATGATTTCTAAAACATGGAACTATACATGATCATTTTTTTCAAAAGATTTTATTTAGTGAAAAAAATGGAAACTGAGTATAAGTTTCAACATTGTAATCTTTTGAGATGTAATAGATATGTCTTAATTCTCTATAATTCTATACTTGAAAAGATCCACAATGTGAATTATTCATTTAATACAATATTATGTAATGTGTTAATGCGGGTACCTTATACTCAACCCCTTCTAACAACTCATATTACAAAATATGAAATAAATCCCTCATACATTTGCAGACAGTGGTTCTGAAACTCTTAATGTGTTCTCCACCATGTGTCATCATTTTTGTCCTTTACAATCTACAAATTTACTAGCACATGTTGCTGAACATCATCACAATGAATATAAATAGAATGATGACCTTGATCCATTCCTGTTAAAAGATCAACCAACTAGAAATCTAATCCCGTAATATGGAATTTTAAACATTAAATAATTAATTATTATATTTTTATGGTTTTAACATATACCATGGTATGCCCATTACAAACACATGTGTAAAGAAGAATGATAAATGATGTTTTACTTGGTCTAAACCTCGACAACTATTATCCCATAATTTGGTAGGATTAGTAACCATATTGGTCCTCTAAACTGATCATATGGTTCCTTAAATACTCATGTCTCATACATTCAACCTTCTTTTCATTGGTTACTAAAAATAGCTGATACTTTTTCCATACCGACCCATGTAACATCACTTATACCTAACTCAAAACTACAAACAATCCTTAATCCTGATCATTTAATATATTTTAGTCATTAAATCTTCCACTAAAAAATAACGCAACTAGAGGAGAGTTATGGTGTCTTACTAAATACTACATCTAGTAGGCCTCTGTTTGGTGACCTACATTGACGGTATAATAAACTTGTATATGGGAGGCATATCCACCTAATAGAAACGTGAATAAGACATTGATAAGAAGTATTATAAAAATTAATCCTTCTCTTATATATATATATAACCCATGAAGAAAAATGAAATGTCCTATATTAATAAACAATATTATGGAGAAAATTACTGTTCCCATAATGATTATGTCCATACTTTACCTGACATCCAAACATCTTCCATAAAACCATGAGATTGTAATATACAGTCGGATCTCTAACCATCTATAGATGACCCAAAATATATATATATATATATATATATATGGTGGGAATAATATTTTACTTAGTAATATGATACAAATATTCCCTCAGGATAAATATGAATAATTCATGAAAAATCACAATGAAAAGTAGTGATATTAACTCATCACCCAAACAGATATACTATTTTATCATCCACAACATATTTATCTCTCACCAAGTATCTCATACAGTATATGGTATAAAATAATAAGGAAAATCAAAAGTACCCTAAAAAACTTCCCCATTTCATTGACACTAAACCCCATTATCGCACATCCATATATATGTCTCTCCACATTATGACATCACAGAAAATGTTGGGAAGAGCATACCAACATACATCACTAGCATTTCATCATCGCATCATTCCAGATTACATCGCCATATATTGGAATCAAGGATTTTTTTTGAAACACCCACATCCTATATGACTTGTTTCAAATATCATGTATTATACCTCAGGAAATTATTGCCCATACATCAAGTACATACCTCAACCAATAATACCCTATACAATTCATACGTATAGTAATCATTATTATACAATATATAGTAATACATGTGTGTAAAATAACAACAAACCAATACTAACCTATACACACATGACTAGAAAATATAATCAATGTGTATACAAATAAAATTAATTTCAATGAAAAGATTGATGCGGAAATGGGGTAGTCTGTCATCTATCCTTTATTTTTCATGTTAAAGAAAACGCCATCCTAGAGTCCACATGTTGTTAGTTAACCTATCTAATAAGTGTGGGGAAACATATGATACAAAAAGTTTACCATATAAAATATATCTCACCACTACAATATATAAATATCCTATTTATACAATATATTAAAACAAACATCACTCAGACTCCTAACTACCACTTCAATGATAATATATCCTATTAGGAATCTTGAATTGTATGAGATATGATAATTACATATTTATTTTTTATAAATTCCTTCATATAATCAATTCATTATTAAATAATTAATAATTAAATATTTTACATATTAAATTAAATTGAATTATATTAATCATTATATTACAATCCATTCCATCTAGGAAAAATCCAAATTGAGGACTCAGCTTTTTAGGATTAACAAGTTTTTTCATTATCAATCCATCAGCACAACCCCAATGTTTTGAATACTTTATTATTTATTATAATAATCTCTTATACATGGTACTATAGGAAAACCATTCCTATTATACCACATAGAGGATTCATGGAACCAAGAACCTCCAGATGCCACAAACTATGGGGGAACAAATAAAAATAAAAAGAGAAAACTGATCATCAACCATTAATCAAATTCATAATAGATCATACAAGATCTCAGCACCTAAGTAAGGGTAATCCAATCTTCACCCAATTACTTCATCCTATGTGACATCCCCACTACCACATGGAAATCTTAATGTATCCCACCGTCACATGAATCAACATCTAACACATCATCCGACCCTCCCCACCCAAATATCACATCATACATCCTAGATTCAATCATCATAAGCTAATATCATATCAACACCTACATTCCCATATTATTTCATATAGTAATGATATAATATAAAGAAAATCAAAAAAGATGTTGATAACTAGAAATATTAACCAAAATAGCAATCTATTTCATAAAATAAGGCATCCTTAATTCACACGGAAAGGGAAAACCACTACTCGAACATAAGAAATGTGTCATTCTCAATCACATATTCAAATCAATGCATATAAATAATCATTATCAGACTACTAGATTTTATTCCATCATGAATTTACTGATTAATTATTCAGAGATTCCCACTATATAATACATAATAAATGATTCAATCATAATAAATAAAAAACTAAACATGCAATTAACATTAATCCACCTTCAACTACATTGTGAAGAACCATTATCAATTAGATTTAAATTTTATTTATTAAAAATTGACACATTTTTCTCCACATTTATTATTGACTCCATTAATAACATGAAATATCTTTTTTAATTAATGGTATATACTCATATCAATTTGATCATCATCAAATTTCAAAAATCAGGAGATTGAAAACAAGTCTCTTATTTTATTTCATAATCCAATTAAATATTAATTAATCTCGTATTAACATTCATTACCATTTTTCATCAAAGAACAATATTCTAAGAAATAATTTCAAATATATCACTCTATATTTCAAATCAAGAGGAAATATCATATCATGGTATAATGACACATTATCATCAACTTGTTGTTGGAACCTATTTATTTAAAGGGGTCTAATATATTTTAGATTAATTTCACTTTAATCTAATGTGAGAAATTATGATCCATTTAAAATTTCATTTAACGAATATATATTATTTGATTCCCCTACCTCAACTAGTCATCATTAATTTCTAAAGAAAAAACCAATGTTACAGATATATTATCCCATGTCCCAATTGAACTATACCCATCATGCAATTTCATAAATTATCCCAATGAAACAAATATACCCTTATTAAAAACATGGGAGAAATTTTACCTTATCATGAATGAATAAAGGGAAGGAAATGATATAAAAATGGATTTAACCCCGTGAAAAAGATATGAAACTCAAATTAGATAAAATTTTATAACCAATGATTTAATATTGAAGGCTTAAGATTGATCCCCATTAAAGGAATCCAAAATAGATGAGAAAATGTGTCTACATAATTCCTAAAACCTTGAGGGATATTTGGTTTTGAATAATATTCCTCATGCCAGAACATTTATAAACACTTTGAACATAATATTTACATTGAATATAAAGAGTACATATTATATTAATATTATCTTTTTGTTCTCTCTGATAAAATAATTGCCTCCAAATATTTAATCGTGAATAAATGGAAATCATGTAACACCCCATTAACATGTATTAACAATCCATGAACTGCAAATAAACAGTGTGAGATCTGATGTGTGTTCTTCCATCCTCTCTATTTTACCAGAAGAAAACCCTTAGAATCACGCCATTCCTATTACTAGTTATAAATTCCTTGGAATCACAAAAATGGTTGGACAAATATGGATCTTGTCAATTAAAAATTGATTGTGTTATAAATTTGGAGAATAATAAATGATGAAATTATTCCTATGATACAAATTATACCATGTATGTATATTTCTGATGTTCTTATTAAAGATCGAAAAGGAATTCCTTAACCTAAGGAAAATAATATTGAAATATTAATATAATCCTATTAAATTTATTTATGATGAATTAAATAGCCCCATATCAAATCAAAATTTAATTATTTTTCTTTTTTTATCATCTTGTTTATTAAATTTCTTTTAATTAATGATATCTATAATCCTCTATCATTGTTGGGGAATTGTTATTTTTTCATCATGTCCATATCATAACTTCCAACATATGTTATCTTATTGTGAAACCTAGTGATGTGTTATTCTATATTTTAGTTGCATTTACCATTATTTATTATAAAATTTTTATTTTTTAAAAAAATTTATTATATGGGCTTCCAGCAAATGATTTTTCCAATATGAAGCAAATAATTTCCAATATCAAGATTGAACTACCAGGACACAATTTTTTTAATACTTCAAATGCAACAAGAAGATATTTTTAAAAGGAAAATCATCTTAGATAGAATATAGGGAAAAAACAAAAATAATTGAAGATATTGTAACACAATAAATCATTATGATATATTTATTTTAAAATAATTCCAATATCTTCAATATATAGGTATACATGTACAACAAGGTTTAAAAGTATCATGATAATAAATTAAAATATAATTTCTATGACATAAGAATTATAACCTATCCATTTTATTGACATGTTTTATTAGAACTAACTAAATTATTAAAATTATACGGTTTACATATCTTTAAAATAAATTTATTGGTTATTTGTCTTTTAGAAAATAATAACAATCACTTTTATGGAAATAAATGTTTTATAAAAAACAATATTTCTATAAAAGTAGGATTAGTCCAGATTTTCAAACTTTATTTTATATTAATATAAGGAATTTTATTAGAACATAGAGGAAAAATTATTTTTTGACTTTAAATATAAATAATATATTTGGATGATTTTTTCAATGATTTTGAGTAGATTTATTTGTTTGATGAGTACTGAAAAACAATTTTTTTGAAATTTAATTTAATTTAATTTATTTATATGTGTATGTTCAATATTTTAATTAATTAATAATAATTAGTTTATTTGTTTTACAATTTTTATAAATTATGTTATTTTTATAACTATAATATTTAATTTGGATAAAAAATCCTTTTATTATATTGAATGATTTACTTTGGAAAAACCTTTTTCAACATGACTATTAGTTTTATTTTAGAAATTAATTTTCCACTTCTATGAATTGAATTTGTAAAAATATATTACATATTTTAAATAATCATTATTTTTGTTGTCTAATAAAGAAAAATAAATATTTTATAAAAATTTAAATTAAAACAGAAAAAATTTGTTATTTTGGATAAGGTAAATATTGGTTTACATGAGGAGGGTTGAACTATGTAATTTGAGATGAAAATTGACATAAACGTTATCTATCAAATTATTTCTGGTCATATATAATAATGATCACCTTAATTATTAAACAATTTCACATTTTTATTTTTTTGGTATATGAAAATTTTGGATATGACTTTATCATTTTAAAAATTCGACATTTTTCCACCCACCAACTTATAAAAAGTCCATCCACTCCCATCTATTATTCACATTTCAAAACCCCATTGGATCATCCACGAAAAAAAAATTACATACTTACCTCAACACATCAAATATGTATTTTTATTATGTTATGAACTCTAATGAATGGTATTTTTATAATCATAAACATGATCTATAAATAAGAGGAAAAACATTCAAACATGGGTGTCTGTTTTACTTCTTCTACCACCTCGTCCATAAAATTTTAAATACTATATATAATTTAGACATAATCCCCTATATACTGATATGTTAATATTTTAATGTAATAACCCATATCTAAATCAAAAACCATAAAATAAGTAATTAAACCGTAGATCTTGTGGGTGATGGACTACCACCTCGCAACCTGATTGAATTCATTCTCAATACCATAATTCTAGTATTGATATTATAATTTTTTAAAAATATTTCAAATTTATTAATTAAATTAAAACTAATATGTATTTAAGATATCTTATATAATTTTTTACCTTCTATTTTGTGGGGGATAGCACAATTTCATTCATGTGTATAACACACTAATGCCTCATGAATTGATGTGATTAGATTTTTCCCATATGCCTTAAATGAAGGATAATAAGATTAAAATTTATGAATTTATGTGATATAAATTATGTAAAAAAACTTAATAAATATAATATAACATATAAAATCTTACATATCAATAATTTAGAAAATAATTACACCGTTGTTGTTCACATGTATATTACCACATCCGCAGATCAATGTGAAATGTGTTTCATTTTAATTTTACATGGACGGTAATAATGATATATTTGATGACTATAAAATCTATTTATGAAATAATAAATATTATGTAAAATATGAATTAGTATTTATTTTCCTTTTTTAATCTAATGAAAAAAATTGAATGGATGTCCATGGGTACGTATGACATACCATCTCCATTTTCAATGTAAACCATTTTCAATCTCTAGCATTAATATATTTATATAAATATATATATATATATATAATAAAAATATAATAAATATATATAGTGGTTAAAATTATGCTGATGATGTAACAATGATCAAATTATAGTATAAGAAATTATTTATCTAAAACATGTAATAACTAACCATTATAATATCACCTGAAACAATGATTTTAATAAGGACTCGTCAAAAAAAATCGATAAATGACTTTAATAAAATAATATATGGTATGAGATATATGACTATGGTTCTATAATTGATTAGTAATCATCATATGTATATTAAAATATTTTTTTGGACACAAATAATGTAATTTATACATGTTATAATGGTTTCTCATCTCACTTTAATATTTTATCGACATATTCAATATTCACCACAAATGTGGTGAGGTTTTTTTTCAATCACATCATCAATCGGGATTTTTATTGTTTACACATGCATTTGGGGAATTGTTTAATATTATTATATAAAAATAAATATCGACTATTATTATATAGTTATTAATGACTTATTTTATGAAAAATAACCATGTTGTCCATTTTGTTACACAAAATAATTGATAAAATGTTTTTATGAAAAATTATTATTATTTCATTCTCCTATCAAAATCATTTTTCTTCCAAATCCATATTAATTATTTTTCTAATGGTTAAGATGATATATTGAAGACTTTTTTATGAATTTTTTAAATTTTTAAAAATAAATTTTGTTAATATTAATTTTTTTATTTTAATATAAACAAATTTTCTATTTTACTAAAAATATGAAAGAAACTGTATTTTAACTTAATAAGAATTTTAAAAATAGCATGATGGCATGAAAACTGAATGGTTTAATATTTATACTATAATTATTATTGTAAAATTAATGAAAATTATTCTAAAATTATATTATAATTTTTTTATAAAAATATATCATAAATATTACAAGTTTATCTATAAGAAAAATCAAATAATGAAAATTTTAAGGTAAATACAATAATCAATGATATCATTCATTTATTTAAATTATTATCCAACATATATATTTTTTTCTCATCTCATTCTGATTGTTTATTTGCATTGTTTTTTATTATAGGATTTATAGTGTTATTACCATTCCCTATGCTATTATGGTAGGTTTAGGATATTGTTTATTTGATTGAGGTTTGTATCAACATTTCATATGTTAATATTTCAATATTAATGATCTTTTTTATTATGATTCACCCTCATTGAAATTAGGAATGAATATGAATTGATATGTCAATGGTGGTATGAGATATACATTACCCCTCAATGAGTCGATATGTCTCATGTGATAAATCATTTGCAAGATTAAATGGGTTTCAATTAATATATTTAAGTTATCTTGTTGAAGGTTCTGATAATATGTTTCATATTACTATAATTTTATTTCCCTCAATGTGATAATAGTTATTTATTTCCTTTTCATTAATAAAATATTTTTTATTATTTATGGATATGTCTCAAGATCATGTGGCTATTTATATAAAATTATTTGATCATCATATATTTCATTAATCTTATGAATATATTATTCCCTTAATAGCATGTGATTTAGTAATTTTTGTTACAATATTGAATATTATTATATATCCATGATAGATTCTTTTTTTTGTCGATACCTAGAATTTGTGATTTCACCTTTATAATGTTTTATTTTCCTTATGACTATAGGAAGTGTTTTTTGAATAACATTTTGGGATATTATATGTGGACTAAATAATTTTTTAATGAAGACACTTTGTGAATATCATTCTTTCATTTGTAATGTGAATTTCAACTATCTATCCAGTTTAAATAGACTACTATATTATTTGGCCTTTTGAGAATCAATTAGTTATATATTATTCAAACATAAATATGCATCCAATGGATCTAGGATACTAGGTTCATGGTATTTATTAAAATTATATGTTTATTAATTATAATTGATGATTAAATTTTGGGTTATTCATTCAATTGGTTTTAATTTATAATTTTAAAATTATGTATAATTTATCTGACATTTTAATTTTCTTGTGATGGAAATAATTTTCATTGAATCATTCATATAATATATCATTTTTATATTTTATCTATTTTCTTATCCTCTATATAATTAATATATTACAATTCTATCCTTATACATATAACATTACATGAATTTTACACATAATTATATATCATATTAAAAGCCATAGATCATAAAGTCTATTGTCTTGGAAGACTATATACATAAAATTATTATAAAAACAAATTTTTATTTAAACTCTATAAATAGATGATATATCCCATTGTCATCACACATATAATAGGATAACTCTAGGATAAAATGAACAATGATATAAGCTAAAAACCAAGTAAGGGAAAACCATAAGGACAAAACATTATCAAATAAAATTGAAGGCATTACAGGATAATATAAAAAGGAACTTCACATAAGGAATAATGACATATAAATAAGGAATCATATAAACGTGGAGTAACTGTAATTTGGTGGAAACATAAAACATGAGTTTTGTTTGAGTGAGGGATAACCGCCAACACTATTTCCCATAATAGCACACCCCATGGCTAACTTCCAAGGTAGTTTCATGTTGTAGCACAATCCAATGATAACTACCAAGAACGTCACACATAACATCTCCTGAGACTCTATATTACCCAATGCATTGGAGAACTATATAGGTGAACCCATCATAACATTCTTGGAATATGTTTTCCACATAAATAATCATACATAATATATCTTAAATAATCATAAGGGTTACTGATGGAAAGAATTGGGTACCACGATCATGTCTTAGAACATAAAAATTGGGCATATCATAAAAGGGTCAAGGAAAAAAAGAAACTAAAATATACATGGATATACATAAGGGAAAATAGGAATGTTTCATGGTAAGTGATATCAAGTATATGTGAATACATGTAAGAAAACCAATTATGAAATTTTAGTATTTAAACATTTTTTATCGATTTTAGGGAAAATACTATAGAGCCATTAAAATAAAAAAGAGAACAATTTGTTTTGTAAAACCCGAAGTGAACCAAGAATTTTATCATATTAAAAATAATGTTTTAATAATGAATGTGGTTCCTTAAAATAGAATATAGTGTTCACTTGAAATTGGGTAAAAATTCGTGAAGCTCACTCGGAATAGGTATTCTAATAGACAAATATTAAGGGTGGAATCACATAATAACATGCATATCCCCAAAAGATAATGATGAAAGAAACATGATACATGAGTTTGAAACATTTACATAGAATTTATAATATTAAATTAATAATAACATATAACCTCATTTTTTTAAAATAATGATAATGAAACATTGAGGAATAATGGGGGTTAGGGTTGAATCCCTAACTGAATATTGACATGGTATAATGTGTACTTTATAGGTATTAATGAGAGAGAAAGTGTTTAATCCTAATTTAAATAACATTAGTAAATTATGGTGGTGTTTAATCATTCCCCATTAATGGTAACTACACATAAAAATGCATAACACTGAGGAAAATATAGAATAGAAGTGAAATTGAAAGGTTCCCTTACCTTAAATGTAATTGTGTTCTCCACTTGATATTAATGACCTGATTAATAAAATTAGGTTCATTAATTTATAATTAAATAAATTATTATATATTAAAAATATTTACTATAACCATTTTTTGTTTATTAAATACCTTTTTGATGTGTTATGTGGTTCTATTTCCTTTATCGGGTCAGTTTGTTTTCCTGGTTTTTATAACCGGTGTACTTAATTTCAAGAACGTTTAAACATGTATGTTGAAATTTTTTTTCGAGATTTAATATTATATGAAATTAGTAAAAATCCATGATATAACATGGTTGTAAATTTAATTTTATTACACATAGTGATGTGAAATCGTTATATATTACTTTATAAGTAACCTTTTGGGTTAATTGGAGGTTTATGGCCACAAAGTACATGTTTTTCATTATAAATCAAAAACAAAGATGTTAAAAGGGACTCCATAATCATATATTAGACACAATAAATATATTATTGTCTTTTTTAGTAATTAAAATGGTATCATGACCATAATTTGATATGGTAATAAAAATGGAAAACCCATCTTCCTGGAATGTGGTAAAATAACACATTTCATATACTGTCTTTACTACTATAATAAAAGAAAATTAAAAGAAACGATGATGAAAAATTATTACATTATAATAAAAAATTCCTTTACATCAAATATATTTGAGGGTTCATAACATTTTTATGATTATAGGTAAGGATATAAATAAAAACAAATAAACCTGAGAAGAAAAAAAGAAAAGATAAGATGAATTTGCCTCTTGATTCAATCTTTCTTGAGGGCCTCTTAAGGGGAGCGGATTTTGTATTTTGAGGAGTCCAAGGTATATTGGACAAGGGGGTGAACTTGGGGAGTAATTTGGGTAGAATATAGGAATGTTACAAGGCTTGAGAGGTGTAAAGAGAAGAGGTTAGGATGAGTGGTATTTATAGTGGAGAAGTTCTGGGTTTTCATAATATTATATTAATTATTTTATTATTTATCCGTAAAAATAGGGATGATTCCATGAAAAAAATATTAATTAGTGAAATTTATTTCATAATAATTTGTATTACATCATATCATCATCATCAATGACTCAATAAATATATTATTTGACATCTATCGATAATTATCATATATTAACATTCATAAAAAATTCAAGTATTTTAGAAAAATCCATAAAATTTAACCTAACAATTTTTTACGTGTTGAATCAAAAAATGATATATATTTTTAAAAAATACATTTCTAAATATTATTGATTTTATTTATTATTAAAATCAAAATTTACATGATAAATAACAATTTTAAAACATAAATTGTTTTATTCCCAGATTTAGGTATATCGTACATCCTGTTGAATATTTTTTATATACAATCATAGGTTAGGTTAATATTAATTAGTGTATTTCACTATTTATAAGGGTATATTACTATTCACCAACAAAATTATGTTTTTCTTATTTAGCTCCAAACATCTTTCTGATCGCAACTGTGAATGTCATATTTTTAAAATTCAAAATATAGAATTGTCAATATTATGTATATAGGTCACATTGTACTTAATAGTTCATTGTTTTGTAAATTCATGTCATAATTTGACATAATAATAAGAAGGAAATTTCCATTGAAAACTTTGGGTCTTTACAATACCCCCCCCCCCCCCCCCGTATGAAATTTCACCCTCAAAATATTGTTTTTCATTCTAAGTCATAAACAAGAATGGGTACATTTCTTTAATTACCTCCACCAGTTCCCATGTTTCCTGTTAGTACGTGTGGTTCCTCCACAATAATTTTACTAAGTGAATAGTCATTTTACATAGAACATTATCTCTATGATCTATGATATTCACTGGCTGCTTTTCGTAAGAATGATCATCCTCCAACTATACAACCTCTTAAGAGAGTAAATGTGAAGGATCTGGTATATACTTACTTAAGAGGGACACATGGATGACATCATGTTCTTTGTCCATGGTAGGTGGATGTTCTAGTCAATTGGAAACATCCCCGTAATGATGAAGAATCTCAACGGTGCTGATGTACATGGGGCATAGATTACCTCTCTTCCCAAATCAAATTATCTTATTATATGGATATATGCATAGATACACCATGTATCCATCTTTAATCTCAAGGTATTATCGATGATTGTCCTCATAGATCTTATATCAACTTTAGGATTCCATTGATGTGATGTTTAATAGTTTTCACCTTCTCCATCATTTCGTCTACTATTTCATGTCCTAACATCTTATGCTCACCATCTTCATCCCAACACGATGGTGTTATGAACCTTTTTCCATAAAGAGATTCATAACTGGCCATTCAGATGCTCGAGTGGAAACTGTTTTTGTATGATAAATCAACTAGTGTATGATATTTGTCCCATACTCCTTTGAAGTCCATAGAACATTCTATCAATATATATTCGAGTGTCTGAATAGTTTCTTCAGATTTCCCATCAGGCTAAGAATGATAGCATGTACTGATGTTCAGTTCAGTTCTTAGATCATGTTTGAGATATTTCCAGAACATCATGTTGAATCTCAAATCATGATCAGATAAAATAGATAGTGGTACTCCATTCATCTTTACCACCTCTTTAATATATATCGAAACAAGTTTATACAATGACAATTCCTCTCAAATTTCGATAAATTGATATATATTTTTAAGACGATCCAGAATGGCCCATATATCATTTTTTTCTCAAGATGTTCCTAGATGTACAAAGAAAAATTTTGTGGTAATGTTCTCTAACTTCATAATTGGTAAAGGTAGTGGTTGCATCATCCCCTTATACTTTTGTCTTTCAAACATCACTTTGTTAACATTCCTGATAATTTGATATATACTAATCAATCTCTTTCTTTATATTATCCCATAAAAAGTTCTCTCATAGATTTTGATACATATCTATCCTCACTAGGCGAATATAGAAGGTTAAGATTTGAGGATCATTAGGAAGATCATTCTTTATTTATGGATTGGATGGTACAAAAAATCATGAACCAAATATTATAACTCATTCCTCATCTATCTTGATCACTGAGTATTTTACATTTCTAATAGCTTCCACCCTTTTCAAAATTTCTAAATCTTTTTTTGAGCGTCCTTTATTTTCTCTATAAGGTATTCTTAAGAATTAATTTGAGAAAGTATTTCTAATTTTAATTAATCAATGATTCCCATGTACATCCAATTCAAATCTAAAAAGATCATATCCTTTCCAATTATCGTCATTTATAAAGATGAAATTTCTTTTCTATTTAGAGCATATTCTACCTTTTTTTGCATTACCTGGGTGGTAGTGGATTGAGAAGTCATAATCCTTGATGATATATATCCTTAATACTTGGTCCTTATTAAGCACATTATATGTGAAAATATATTTGAGACTCTTGTGATCAGTATATTTCTCACACTTCTCCCCATCGAGATAATTCCACCATATTTTCAATGAATAGATCACCACCGCCAACTCCCTAACTTGTATGTGAAAGTATTTCTCATGTATTTTTAGATTCCATGAGGCATATTATATCACATTATAGTTTTTCATCCTAAAAAAATGTATTCCCTTATTTAAATCATCACTATATACCACAAAATTGTTTCCACTTGTTGGGAATGTGAGTATTAGCATAGTGATTAGCCACTTTTTCATCTCCATAAAATAGTTTTAATATTCCGGTGTCTAGAAAAACTCTACTCTTTTCTGTTTTAGATTATTCATTGTGTTTTAAAATCATGATAATTTCTAGACAAATAATTGATAATACCTAGCTAGACCTATAAATCTATGGATCTCTATTACAAATGTTGGCCTTGGAAACTCTTCAATAACCTTTTTCTTAAAAGGTTCCAATGTTATCCCTTTTTTAGTGATATCATGCCCCATGAATGAAACTTATTCCATCCAAAACATACATTTACTGTAATGTGCAAACATCTTCTCCCTTCACAAAGTTATTAACACAGTATTCAAATTCTTTTCATGTTCTCCTTGCTCTTTTATAATTTTATAATATCTTCAATAAAGACTACAACAAATTTATCGAGGTAATACTTAGAGACTCTATTCATTAAATCCAGTAATATTAATATAGAATTAGTGATTCAAAAGGGAATCACTATAAAATAATATTTTCTACACATAGTTCATATGGTAGTCTTGGGAACTTCATCCATCCTCAGCTTTAATTGGTGATAACCTAACCAAAATTTGAACTTAGAGAAATAAGTGTACCTAAAAAGATGATAAAATAGTCATCTTTTATGGAATGAGACACTTTTTCTTTAATGTGATTTTATTGAGCTCACTATAATCATTGTAGATAGTAATTGATCCATCCTTCTTATTGATGAATGGGACATGCACACCACATGGTGAAGCACTCGGGTGTATAAAACCCTTCCCATGATTTTTATGTAACCACTTTTACAGCTATTTCACCTCTAAAGTTGATATTCATTTAGTTGTAATTTATATCTGTAGAGACCCATGAATAAGTTCAATTGATAAATCAACCTCTCATTTAGGAGGAAGTTCAAGAAACTCTTTAGGGAATACAACATTGTGATCTGTCAGGTTGGGTATGTCTTCAATCTTGATTATCTTCTTTGTCTCAATCATTTGATCTTGACATGTTTTCACATAAGGGGTTAATATCCCCAATTGAGACAATAGTTCTATAATATATCCATCTTCCTCGTTGCATTTGTATAAAATCAAAGGATGATTTGGGATGTAAAGAGTGATCTCCCTTTCCCAAAATTTGATGTTGGATTTGTGTAAATATAGCCAATCTATGCCCAATATAACATCAAGTGTCAATAAAGGATGTATGGTGAGATTTTCTGGCATGTTTAGACCAAAAAAGATAACCATGTAGGAGTTATAAACCATAGACACAGTAATTTACCATTTTCTATTTTCATAGATAACATTCCCTCCAAATTTTGAGGGTGTTCTTAAAAAGTTCTACAAAACGTGAAAGATGTGAATGATTGCATAAAACAAGGATGAAATAGTACAATCACCATTCTTGAATGAATATCTAGCGTACCTATCAACACATCATTGACCATATCCACCTCAAAAGTAGTGATTAAAAATTCTCTTCTTTGTTTCCTTGGATGTTTTTGTTGATTTCCTCTATTGTCCCTTTTCTTAAGGAAATTGTTCCCATAATTCTCATGCACCTTGCAGTTCCAACACAACACCTTTGTCTGAGCATTGATATGAACCATCATTTCTACTTCCACATTTGTGGGATTTTTCATATCCCATTGGTATTTCATGTCTATATATCCCATATTTCTTCATTTAAATCAATTCCAGGTTACCTTTAGGTAGCTCACATGATACTTCTTCCGAATACTTTTACTAGTGGGCTATTAGGGATTCATTCCATCAGGGGACATTTTTACTGAACCACCCACATTGTTATACATTTTCCACTTCTTGTCACTGGGGCCACAAGGCCACGTTGAGTTTACAATCACCATTTTAACCTTTATGGAAAACCAGAAAATCACATCACAACAATTAAACACATGAATTACCAATGCTTTTCGTAGACTCAAATATTGTCCGCTAAAGAAGAGTTTCACCTTGATTTTGTGGTTCATGAAAATTCAAGAGGCCAAACTTACAGGCCTTGTGATGTTTTCTTCACACACCATGATGGACTCATCTTCCTTCTTCTTGAGTATGAGGAACTCCCTTTCTATATTGAGATGGAGGTTTTGAGGAAAATATTTATTGAAAAACATCATCTTTAATTCCTCTAAATCCATGGAATCAATATCCTCTTGGGACATTGTATTTCTAATCCGGTTCCCCCACTGACCAACATTTTCATCAATACTATAGACTTCCAGTACAACTTTCTAGTCTTCTATGAAGTGGAGGATAAAAATATCTTTTCAATGGAGTTAATCCACTGTCCTGTTAGGAGGGGATCAGAAGATGCACTAATCATGGGAGTCATTTTTCTACCTGAAGTATTATACATCAACTTGATCTTTCTGTGGATTAGGAGGGTGTTCCAAATGATTCTAGTTATTATTCATATTTTCATCCATGTGAGAAAGTACAATCATGATGTTTTGATCACACATTCCCTACATATAAGGTATATCATTAGGGAAATATTCGATTTTACAATCACATCGGTTTTTGAAACATGTTCTTCCATTTACAACCATTGAATATGAAAAAAATGTTCAATTAAAAGTCTTGAATACTTTATTATTTAACATAAGAAAGGAATATTTTTAACATAAAATAATAAACTTGTAAAAGATAATAATATTCTAACTTCTGATTTATTTGGCTTAAATATAGATTATCCTTGATCTATTTCGTAACTTATATACTTTTGGGTTTTTAATTTCCTTAATAATGATTTTTACTATGCTCATGAATTTACCAGAGTGTGTACCCTGGAATTGTCAATCCAAGAGTGCAGAAAGGCCCGTTATTGTGTGTGAGGATGCCCCGAGCCAGGCCCGAAACTCCGTGTCGGAGTTTTTAATCCTACATACATCTATTCCATAGCATCCTATACCTGTTTGTATCTAGATAGGGATTCATTTTTTGATATTCCACATTCTCTATATATACCAAAATTAATGGATTTTTTCATATAGTTTTTCTGATCCTTAATGTTATCACTATGGTGCTCTATTCATAATCTCCAAAAATAACTAGACCATCCAACGATACACACTATAGTAACCCAAGACTATTACATATAACATTACAAGATGTTATTCCTAATTATACATTATATAACTAGCCAAGGATTTTAAATTCTAGTGTCATGGAATGCTATGAAAAAAATAAAACATTATAAAATAAATATTTCATAGAAACAACATAATGAGATCCTATATTCCATTATGCTCAAACATCTGCATATGATAACCTAGGAATAACATGATGAAAGGGATCATCTAAAATTTTAGTAAGGGAATATCCATAAGAACAATGAATTAGAATATTAGATATAAGACATGACATTATGATATAAAATGGCATTTCACATGACCAATTGTAAAATATAATAAAAGAATAATATAAGCATGGATTGATATTAATGTTTCAAAAACATAAAACATGAATTTAGTATGAGTCAGGGATAACGTCCTAGACCATTCTTACTTAGTAGCACAAGCCAAGCCTAACTGCCAAAACCGTTTCAGATAGAATCACAAGCCAAGGCTAACAGCCAGGACTATCGCACATAATGTCTCGTGAGACTCAACATTACCAAATGAATTGGAGTGATGTCTTGGTGAATCCATCATAAAATTCCATGATTATGTTTTTTAGATATATAATCATACATAATAAATCATACATAATCACAAGGTTTACCCGTAGAAGGAACTGGGTACCATAATCATGTCATAAAACATAACAAATAGGCATATCATAAAAGTTTCCCTGAAAGAAATGAACATAAATATAAATAGGAAATCATAATTGAAAATTATATTATTTCATGGAATTTGAGGTAAATTATAAATTAAAACATGCATTAATTTTTTTTAATAAATTTTTTCCTTGAAACTTTTTTTTGTGATTTTAAGGAAAATACTATAGATCCATTAAAAATAGAAAAAGGAAAAAATCCTTTTTATGAAAACATAAGTAAAACAATAATGTTTTTGTAATAAAATAAAATTATTTTATATTTAAAATGGTGGAATAGAACAGAATTAATATTTCACTCAAATTAGGGTTAGAAATAGGGATTCTCCAACAAATAGGTTTGCTTATTTGGATGTATTAAGGAGGGAATCACATAAAAACATATATATCCCTAAAATATAATTATGAATAGAACATGATAAATGAATTTGGAAAATTTACATAGAATTTAGAATACTAACATAATAATAATAGATAACCTCATTTAGGTAAGAAAATATGATGAAACCTAAAGGAAAAAAAAGAATCTTTGTGAGGATTTTATTACAGAATATCGTCTTTGTATAGTGTGTACATAAGATGGTATAGTTAGAGAGAAAGGTATTTATAATCATTTAAAAATAAAGATTTAATTATTTTTTATGTGTGTAAATATACCCCATCACATGTAATTACACATAAAAGTGCATAACATAGAGGACAAACTTGAATATAGGTGAAATAGAGGGGATCCCTTGCATTGAACCCATTAGAATGCTCCACTTGATATTAATGACCAGACTAATAAAATTAATTTCATTAATTTATAATTATAGAAACTATTATATATTAAAAATATTTATAGTAACCTTTTAATGTTCATTAATGAACATTTTTATTGGTTATGGGGTTAAATTTCATTATTCGGGTCTGTTTGTTTTCATGGTTTTTTTGTCCGGTTTAATTATTTTCATCAATAGATAAACATGTAAGATTTAATTTTTTATCCAAATTTGATTTTATATGACATTAGTTAACATCCATGAGATTAAATTTTTGAATTTTAATTTGGTTACTTGGAGTGAAGTCAAATCGCAATATAAAACATTAGTGATGTCATTTTGGGTAAATTTGCAGTTATTGGCCACAATGAAGAACGTTTTTTTATAAATAAAATAAATTTGTACAAATGGATTAAGAACCATATAGTAAACATAATATATATATTATGGTATGGTTCAACAATTAAAATTTATTCACAACCATAATTTAACAATGTAACAAAAATTGAAAACCCATCATCCTTGAACATGGTGAATTAACACATCTCCGACAGTTACATTACTACAAAATTTAAAGATGTTTTAAAGAGGTATAATAATAAATTATTACATTATCATAAAAACAATAAAATATAAGTAAGGTACTATATTTTTCATAACATTTTTAATAGCATAGGTAATGATATAAAAGAAAACAAATGAACATGAAAAGAAAAAATAATGAGAAGAAAAAAAAGAATTTACCTCTTGATTAAACCTTCATTGGGAGCCTCTTAAGAGGAGGATATTTTGTATTTGATGAGGAAAATGTATTTTTTACTTGGGGGGGATCTTAGTGAGTGATTTGGGAAAAATATAAGGAAAAAATCTTGAGAGAAGTTAAATGGAGAGGTAAGTATGGATAGTATTTATACTGGAGGAGGGGAAGATTTTTATAATATTCTAATTATTAGTATAGTATTTTTCCATAAGGTATGAAATTTTGGGGATTACATGACCAAATATTGTAATAAATTCATGTACTCTTGAACCAATTTTGCTGACCTCATTATATTATCTATGATGACACAACAAATCCATTATTGATTATTTATTGTAAATTATCGTATTTTTCAATTCATAAAAAAATCATGTATAATATAAAAATTAAAAAAAATAACCCTAAACATTTTTAGATGGGTATAATCCAATAATGATCTCCATTTTCCATAAAATATTTTATACATATGAATAATTTAATGTTTAATTAAAGACATAATTTACTCAAAAAATAAAAATTTAAAAAAGTATTTTCTTATTCCTAGTTATAGGTATACCTTCACATGAATTTTATTTATATAATATCATTGTTGATGTTAAAATTTATTAGTGTATTTAACTATTCATAATGTTAATATAATTATTACTAAGGATATGTTACTATTCAATAAAAAGGTAATTTTTTCCTTCGGACTCCAAATATCTTATTCATTGAAACCATCAATGTCAGATTTTTGAAATTCCCAACAAATATGTGTCAAAATAATGTTTAAAGGTCACATAGTACATATTAACTCACTATTCTACAATTTTTGTGCGATTATATGACATAATCATTAGAAGAAAATTTCCATTGAAAATTATTGGTCGTTACAAAAGTAGTTATCTTTCTTTATTACAATTATTCTTAACATTGGAATGAAAATCAATAAATGAAAAAAATTTATAAAATTTTGATCTTATATCTATTTCTGGATGGAAATATTTTTCTTCCATCTCCGTATATTTCAGAAAAATTATTGAAATTTCAATTTTAATTTATTCTAATGATTTATTATGGTAATTTTAATTTTATCTTTAAAATTTTATGAGGTTCAAATATAACCTATAAATTTTTTTATATAGAATGGAATTATTTAATATCCATAAAAAAAGAAATTTTTTCTAATTTATATAACCTTATTGGATTTTACCACCTCCAAAAATATTAAAAAAATGATAATCTATTACATTTTTTATTTGGATATGAAATTTAATGTATTTAATGAATGAATATTGAAATTTTGTTTTTCAATTACCCTTAATTGTATAAATGAAATAATTTTATTAGGAAACATATATTAATGATGAAATGATAATAATTGTTTATATCATAATAATTTTATTCTCATTAACAATATATCGAAACATTAAATTTATTGTGATAATTTACTGAAAAATAAATAACTCTAGAATAACAATATTTATCCTATCAATCATACAAGTACAACCCAAACCATATTACATATATGGAGTCCATGTTTTACCCAGAATAATATTTGATTAGTTGGGGAAATATTAACATTCAATATTATTTACTAAATACATTTATTTTTAATAAGTAATATTTTATAAGAATTAAAGTAATTTTAAAAAATATGAGGGATGAATTAGATATGCATCGAATGTGGTGGGGGTTAGTTATAGATATCCCTATTACATATCTTTATGTCTAACGAGAATGATAAAAAACCAATCATATTAAATTTTCCTTTTAATAAATACTCATAAACTAAATAATATTATTGAAAGGTCAAGATGTTAAAGATATCATGATGTTTAGTATCATGTCATTCAAAATAAATGATTACCAAAATTTTGAGAGAACTAATTATCACCCAGGAAAATATTTTTTTATTATTTTATATAGATTCATTTATTTTTCAAATTATTGATTAAAATTAATTTGTTATAATTTTTTTCCTTAACATATCATTTATGACATATTTACTCATTATTGAATTTTATGTACTTAACCCTTACAAGGGTTTTAGGATTATACATTATTTTTCACTTTTCTATTAGATATGATGAATGTTATTATATATAATAAAAATGATTTGGGAATTATTAAAATTATATGTATCATATATTATCAATATAATTTTTAAATAATGTAGCTATCTTGTTCTAAAATATCTAAAAACATACTGATACAACATAGTCAGATCAATGTATCCTCCACTAATGTACTAAGTAATACACATGATCTCTGTTATGAGAGTCCAGGTTTTTATAAGGACAACCTTATATTGAGAACCATATCACACCCCAAAAGAAGGATTCCCTTTTCAAATAGTGGTTGTGTAAAAGGATGAACCTGAGAAGGATCCTAGAAATATTTTAATGGTTTTAGTTATAAAAACATTTCACCTAAGAGTTAAATGTGTGTTGATGATTAAATGTGGAGGGGAATAGAGGAAAACTATTGATTATGATTGGGGCATTAATCTTAAGAATCAACCATCCATCCAATATACTAGGGGTCCATACGATGTTGATGAACATAAAAATTCATTGACAACATAATTTATATTTTTGTGACATTAGAGGATAGATAAGTAAAGAATTAATCCTTCATTCGTTACTAACCAAAAAATATGTGGTGGGGTGTCATGAGACTAACTGATATGTGTCGGATTCATAACTATATGAACAAAAATGGATTTTCCATTGAGGATTTCTTCCTAAAAATAATGAAGATAGACACGGAAAAGAAATTTCATAGATCTCTTGTTTTGTAAGATGATATCAACAAGAAATCCAACATTTTTCCTCGATTTCCATTGAATAGATCCACAATTTGAAAAAATATTTGTAAAAAATTTATTCTGATTAATGTTGGACAAGGTATGGACCATTTGTTCAATAGAATTAACATTCTAACATACTTAATAGTGACCCATATAGAACATACCATGTATATGGGTCTACTAGTGTAAACTTTTTAGGTACTCATCTTCTTTCAGAAGAATATTTATTGAATTACAAATTAATGATATTAGTTTCTATTTCTCTAGTAGTAATATTAATGAACTGTAGTTATACATTTATTATAAAATATAGTTTGAGTCAAAGTATAATTCTCTTAGCTGTCTCTATAAAATGTGGTTCAATAAAGTTCATTTACTCTATGTATAGGAGGCACCTGAACACCACTTATGGGACAATAATAATATATTCACACATATTTGGCATGTTGTAAAAAATATAGGGTTCAATTTGGTATTTTATGACGTGTTCTAGAAGATCAATCTATAATGGTGTAGGGTAACCACAACATATTATAAATACGTATTAGCCTCCAACGATGGTTGTAAGCCAATGTCCCGATACAATATGTTATGGAACAAATTATGGAATGTTGTAAACACTAGATTATAATTCTTAAATGATGGTAGTAACTAACTAATGTTCAATGTATGGTAATATTTATATCTATTATTTATACAACATTTTCAAATATAAGATTTCCCCATTCATTCATATTTTCTAATGATTTTACTATTATTGATTTTCCAGCTAACCACACATCCAAAATTCCATTTATTTTAATTCTTTATGGTTAAAAAATTAAATGCACTCCAATATTGTAAATAATTTACCATGTTAGTTGTGATCTATGAATATCTATGGGGAATTTCTATTCATTAAATTTGATTTTTATCCGTGATTTTCATCATGGAATACCTAACGAGTTTCATGGAACATATTGGATATTATAGGGGATTAGTATCATTTACTATACATTTGGGGTAGAATTTCAAGATTACAAGTAAATGAAATGTTGAACCGAACCATACGGGACCAAAACCTATTCATATTATATCAATTACATCATATTAAGTGGTTTATCTCATAATGTGAATCTATATGTATCTAACTTCTCTTTTCCTGTTGTTCTATTCATTTTCTGGATACTGTTCTGGATGAAAATTTATGCCCCCCATGATTGAAGGATTTAGATTAATATTTTCCTATCAGTACAATCATATCATATAATTATTTCAACTTATATTATAACACCAAATGATTTAAAATAACTCACATCTCAACATTATGATTTATAGGTAATGGTCTTTTTCAGACCGATCACTTCAACAAGGAGTTGACAATTATTTGTCACAAAGATTTTATATTGTACTATTTGTATATGTTTGGTCAATAGGATGTTGAATCAGATACAATTGATGAAATATTACCCAGTACCAACAATTGATGAGTGTTTTATAAATTAAAAGGACCCATTGGTTCCCCAAAATTTTACGACCATTGGACTATGATAATAATCAAGTAATAGCTGTGGATAAACATTCAGAAAAATTTATTTTCTGATATAGATAATATGATAACCTAATGATGCCTTTTGTGATGAAATATATCTCATAGTTATCAATAGAATTGCAAACATGATCATCTATTTATTCCTTCACTCATATATCATTGTGTTCATATATGATATGTAGATATACATGTGTACATCATACTAAAATGATTAAAATGATATTATCATGATGATAATGAATTTATTACATCAATGTTATCTTAGGTTGTTGTAGTTTCACTTTTGGTACTATGAAGATCACATTATATGTTCATGATTTAAAATATTATAATTTCAATTTATATGAAGAAATAAAAAGATTTTATGCATTAGGAATTCTCTAGAAACATATTGATATCATATGTTTTAATCAGATGTAGGGGTACAATGAAGGGTTCATTCAAGACTTCTCCCATTTATTAGTGGGATAAATAGAAGTGTATGATGTTTCAGTTGATATATTAGTGCATTTAGGACTTTCTAGATAATAATAGGAAAATTTAATCAGTATTGATCATAAGATATAATCTTCATAAATTTGGATATGATGTTTATTATGATTCCTTGTCTATTTTTTAGGGGTTACGTTGACTATACAAGGTATGGACAAAGAATATGGGTCATAAAAGTTGTGAAACCATGAGTGAAATACCCTAACACGTTAAATGGAGTTGGAATTTTTTGTTGGTGATATGCTCTATTGGAACCACGATCTATTCAAAGAGATAGTATATATATATATATAAACCATAATAAATTTCATTAAATCTTAGGTTTACATGAATTTATGCTTCAATTGTGGAATTGGGTGGAATATATACCGAATGATTGTAGTAAAAATTGTTTATCATAAATAGATATAACATTCATCTTGATGTAAAATAATTACATTTCACAAAAATCAATCATAATAATCATGAATATAAAATTCCATACGAAAATAGAAGACCTAAAAACATGATTATATGTTAAATACCTTACATCACACTAGGATATTCCTGTCTAGAACTATTTTAACACATATCATACATATTACATTTCATCAATAACTGAAGAAAGGAATCATATGAATTTGTGTTTTAGTAATAAAAAATGGTTAAAAATGAAGATAAATAATAAAAACATGACCATAAGGGTATTATTATATGATTATAGTATTTGAAACCATACCCTACAAATCAATTACCATAATCATTAATCATGAAATAATTAGTGATATTTCATAATATTACCTTTATAAGGAAATTAAAGAACATGATCCACGAGAGGATAACATTGGAATAAGGTATGGAATTTTGGCATTCACATACACATTGAAATTCATTTACATTGTATTAAATTATCACTCAGAAGGATACCATAGAGTAATTGGATCACTCCCCAAACAATCCCAAGAGTCATGGTCAACTCCCAATGAAATAATAGTTCACAAATACACTTAACGAATTAGGATCACTCCCCATTCCATTCATGTATATATCATGAGATATAAATCTTCACCCAATTAGATAGAGATAGATAAATGTCCCACCCATATCCTAATGTATATAATTCATATGTTTGGAAAATAGAAAAAAAACAATCATCATATCATATCTCATGAAAGTAATTGGGATTCATTATTATTTCATCATATCATATCCTATTTAAATGGGAAAGGATTCATAATCATTTCATAATTTAATCATGTAATTATGTATTGAAAAATTAGTGTTCTTAATTGTAATTTTTTCATGATATCAACCATTGAAAATAAATTGGTATCATAAATAGATTTGCATCATAAAGAATTCAAAGAATGAATGTGAATGTTGTCACAATCCTACCTGGGTACCTTCATAACCCAATAATTGATCTATTACTGACATATACCAAATTATATTCCTGATCCCCCTTTGTCGACAACATGCACCTAGAATCATACAATTTGAAAGTGGGAATTAATTATTCACGTAATTAAGATGTAGAAAGACAACTAATTGATAATGAATACAAAAGAAACAACAATGGGATTGATGAAAAATAAGTCAAAAGGGAATTAAATAAAAAATTTCTACAACCCAAGAACCAAAATAGGGAATAAAATCTCATGTCCCTAAGAACACATCTACACATTTCCAGGTTTCAATAGTTGTATCCACCTACAAGAGATCGCTTTTAATTGGTCGAACCTGGAAGAATATAATCTAAAAACACCAGATGGTACAAGTACAGTGAGAACTAAAGAGCCTATTATGGTATCACCAAGGTTCATTAACACATTCCAAAAAAATATTAACAAAGGAAATTCATTTAATATTAAAATAAATCATTTTATATATTTGAAAGCATATTTTAAAATAATTCAATCTATACAATAGAGAGGATGAATAATACTTTATGAAAAGACCTTAAAAGTGAAGGAATATTTCTAAAAAATTGAATATATAAAATAATTATATAAAATATTTTACATAAATTTAGAAGGTATGTGATGTAGTTTAACAACATTGGTATATATTTTTATCTCAAATCTGAAACAATTGAGTAGCATGGTCATCATTCAAATAAGTTTGAATGTTTTGGATACAGGATTGCACACTCTCTATGGGATTAAGAAATTGTGTATACAAACAACCCATTGCCACTTGAAAATGTTGACTCATCACCATCCCATTAGGGATATGTCCTGCTGCATTATTTTATAACATTGTATAATCCGAGAGTGTGTCCAAACAAATCAGAAACTACAATAGTCATTTATGTTCTATTAAAAAATTAATGATCAAAAAATTATTTTATGATTTATTAAAATGAAATTAAATCTTATTCCCTAAATTAAAATTCATTTTTCCATTAAATAAATACATTTAAAAAAACATGGTTTTTTAGCAAGATAATACCACTAGGTTTCTATCAAAAAAATTTAAAGCAATTTCACATGATTTAAATCAATTAAAACCCAATTCCATAAAGTTCAAAATTAGTTTCCAGAATTCAAATCAATTATTTATTTGAAATATTTTACATCAAATCTGCAATTTAAATACAACTGTTTAAATCAACCAAATCCCCTAAACACACTACAATTCAATGGAACTGGGGAGTTTTCACAATTTATATGCCAAAACAATTTCATATATCCCAATTCACTATAATTTTGAATTATAAAATCAATTTAAATTAATATTTATTAATTGAATTTATATTAATAATGGAAATAAATCATGAAATTCATGGTTAAATAATTTTTCCGAATGCGGTGGAATCACCTACAATTTTCCTGAAATTCAATACTTTTAATAGATCCCATAAATTATCATGAATGTGTAGAAGACATTGAAACTCATCATATAGATGAGATCCAACATAACAAAGCATTATTCCAACAATTTTAGCATGATATATTGACATACAAAAGAAGGATAAAGAGGGAAATCTGAAGAATGAGGGAGAAATCATACATGATTATCAACCCACCAACACAAAGATGACCAAACACTGAATAAAGAGGTATGGAATAGTTAGAGATCTTCAATATCTCATTCGGAAGGCTTTGGTTTAGGGATATGAATTCAGGGAGGATCAAGAAGAGATAGATCGGTAATGATTCTTGTTTAAAACCCACAGTCAGGGTATTACATGATGTATGATACCATTACATGTCATTAAATATTTGTGTTTCATAACTAAAAAAGTCATTAATTTGAATGAAAAAGAGGTCATTATATGACTAAAATATTTATATGGTTCTTTACGTCTGGTAACCTTCCATAGTATGAATCTTTAATGGTATGAAGCTACTGAAAATTCCATTTCATGTAACCCATTAACAAGGAATGTAACCCCCTTATTTATAATAAAGAATGTTCATTGAAGTTGAGAGTTCAATGGACCTATAGTTCCACCATTATAGGTATCCTCACAATTAATTCTCAACCCTACCAAGAGAGTGAAAATGAATAAATTTGTCTCAAGTTTAAATATATACCCATGATATTGGTAATGGGATGTTACATCTTTTCCAGTATACAAACATTGTGTCCCATGAAAGCCTATAAAACATGTTACATGAACAAAAATATAAGGCCACATCTCCCTTATACGATATACATGTTCCCAAATCTCATGGATATCATAACCATGCTTACATAGATCTTGAATGAAGGTTATCTACCTCCCATGAATAAAAAAGGTCTCTGAATAAACTACTCGCACTAGCAGCTCAGTTAATGATACTTTAGTTTCAATCTCATGATCACTCCAAATTGTAACATGATATGTATAAGATAAACACTATCTCATGTGAGACACATTGAATATTTTTTGTATCAATGTTAGCTATGGTGGACGTTCTAAATGGTATGAATGTATTCCAAACTTCTCAATATTATCAAATTGTCACACAAAATGAGGAGTAATATTCCCTTGAATCAAAATCCATCAATGACCCGAACATGGTAAATCCTTCAAGAGATCATGGTCACTAACAAAGAATTCAAATGGTCTATGGTGATAATAAGTATAATTTTTAAATTATCCATATTCATTCACCATTATCTAAATTAATTTTTTGAATCCTTTTTTTAGTCTCATGTACTAATCATATTCCAATAAAGGATCTTTCACTAACCTCCCACAAACCTAAATAAGATTTTCAAGGCATTAAAAATAGGGCCACAAAATTTTCCATTCTTATAGCGGAGGTAAACTATTATTATAAAAAAATTCAATAACCCATAAAATGATCAAACCATGCTCCACTAAATCTGATAACACAAACATAAATAATATCCTCATAAATATTTATAGATCTTTTTTTCTGGATATCTAACTATGGATGGTAGGTCATGCCCAAATAGACCTGAGATCGTAGTGCCTCCTGAAGTCCTATCCATAATCAATAAATTAATTATATATCCCTTTAAAAACATATAAGATGGAACTCAGTGAAAACAATCGATCTCTTTCACCTAGAGATGTCAAAATTCATCATTAAGGCATGCATCGTGGCTGGGTATTAAGTGAGATGATTGGTTTGCCTATTGATCACAACCCACGTATCATTATTTAATATATGGGTATGATTCAACCCAACCAATAATCAATAGATATTTCATACCACATCTATGTAGTGACTTGAAGTGTCTTATGTAAAATGAAAGGTTATTTTTGATTTTCCTTAAACTATTGGAAAGTATAACACTTGTAAAGAAACTCAACAACAACTTGTTTCATACATGGCCACCAGAACTGCCATTGTGTATCATTGAACATATTAGTGGTTCTTTGGGTGCGTAGACCACTTGAATTATGATATCTCCCCATCACCTCAGTTCATGACGCTAATAGAATAATGATGAAATTTTGTTTACAAAGAACACCCTATTTAGAGAATGACCACTGGGAAGCTGTCTCCCAAACATAAATAGAGTGTCTAATGATATAGAAATCATCATAAATCTATTCATCCTTGAGAAAAATATTTGGAATAGTGGATTCCAACTGAATACGCGAAACATAAAAAATATCCCATTTATCAGTAAGTTCTATATAAAACGATGAAAAGAGATCCATTAAATTATACACTTTCGAATATTATTTCACTTTATTGATAAGGTGTTTCCTACTGAACACAACTATAATGGAATTACCTTTCCATAGTGTTTCGATAATCTCAAAGTGGAGAAATTATAGGTACTCTAACCAATACCTACTGTAGATATTCAAATCTATTTGATAGAATTTATAAATCATTATTTTGTGGTCTGTATACATTGTAAACTTTTCTCCATAAATTTAATACTTCCAACTCTAAAGTGAGTGACTCAAATAAAAATTCTTAAGGTCATATGTATGATAATTCATCTTATGTGGAAAATGTTCATGATAACCATAAATTAAAACGTGTTCACCATGCATAAGAATACAGACCAAACCTAATCCTAATGCATCAAATAATACCACATTCGCCTTCTTGGCCTCTTAAATAGTAAAAATTATTGTAGTGGTAAAAATCTATTTCATTTTAATGAAAGAATTATGGAATCTATCATTCGAATAAAAATTCACTACCATGCATGTTAGAGAATTCTTTTGTAAATCCATATTCTAGAAATACTTCGCGAACCAATGATAATATCATTCATAGCTAACTAATATAGAAATCATAAAGATTTTTTGTTGTTTCTCCCAAGTCAGGATAGCCTTCACCTTCTGATGATCAACTGATATTCCTTGTACTGACACCACATTCCCAATGAATTTCAATTTCTAAATCATATAATAAAAATTTTAATGTATCTTGTATAGTCAGACATTTCTCATTAAACCCATAACTCTTATCAGATGATTCATATGATCCTCATAGGACATTGATTAAATGAATATTTCATCAATACAGTCTACCACTATGGTATTCAAGTATAAATGGAAAATCATATTCATCAAATTCATGAAAATTTTACATGAATTTTCAAGACGAATTGAAATTACCAGGTCACTATAATGGATGAACCTACTGTGAAAAATATTTTTCTAAATTTCATTATATCTTATCCTCAACTGATGGTAACCATATCAAAGGAATATCATGGAAACCCAATTATATCATTTTAATTGATCAAACATATCATCAATATGTTGAAAAAGATACTTATTCTTCAAATATAGTCAAATGGGATTTTGTTTGTCAACCCATATGAAAAGTGGTCCATAAACCGTCATAGAAAAAGGAACCATGATTCCCCTAGTGACATACTCGGGTGTATAAATCCTTTATCATGATGATCATATAATAAGGAATTTAGATCTATCAGTTTCGTGGGAGCCATATGGTATGATGTTATAGAAACAAGTTGAGTACCTAGATTTATTTCAATGGAAAAAAATAGACCTTCGCTACTGGGAATCATGAGAAAAAAGTAGAGGGATATAACTTCTCAATGATTTCTTCTCCAGATCAACCAAAAATCCTAATATTAATTTACCCAATACGGAATAAAATGGTATGAATCTATAAAAAAAAGTTGGGTTCCATTCTCCTTGAAAGGTGTTACACATGGTACTATGTGTATTACGGTAGGCACACCAAATGTAATAGTCAATCCGAGAATTATTGATAGTAATCCATTCCATTCCAAAACATACATCAAGAGGATTATTGTGTCGAACCATAAAACTCCAAGCCATCATGACAACTAATATTGAGAATACACATGTGAGATATGGAGACCATATTCCCTCATTGTTCTAAGGGTTGTGGTAATTTCCATTTCACATTATAAAAGCTCCATATAATGATTTGGAATATTAAATATATGAGCTAAAAAATGAATGAGAAGTGCTAGTATCACATTGAGTAGTAAAAAATGATGAATATATATTAGTTGTAACTATTACAACCACTGGACCTATTCCCCATTTTTTACAGAGACTCGTCCACTATTTGAAGTAGCATCGTTTAAGATGCCTTTGTATAGAACCATTTTATACACAAATAATTGGATTTAACAATAGTTTTATGTGGAGAAGATGATCATGTTCCACTACATGGAGTAGAAAATATATGGAATAATCATTGAATGTTTCTGAACCATCCACATGATCTACAGTTCTTCGGTGCCTTAGTGCAAACCCATTAATAATTTCATGGGATTCCACAATAATATCAAACAAAAAGACATCCCATTGGAACTATAGGAGGTTTGGAATGACCATGCCATCAATAACTACCATGAGAAACCTAACACACCAAATTTACCATAAAGATACTCACGCATCCAATGGAAGAATAATGAACTCCCATAAACCCTAAATTGCCAACAAGGTATATCACAACCATCATCTTCATATCTACCACATCAGCATAAGTGGGATGCTTAGTCTAGAAAATATAATAATGGATATCTATTCGATTTACCAACACAATAAATCGATACATCATCCTATCATTAGATAAAATCTCCGGTGAAAATTACATGAGATCAAGAAAAATATTTGAATACGTATTCCCCATTTTTTTCAGCATTTAAATTCATCAAAAAACACATCCTTGGTGAAAACTATTGACTCTGTTTTGAAATGGATATTAAAATGACCATTTATATCATTCCACTAAATGGTATTTTGTTTCTTTTCCATCACAATCATCTCCCATCATCACTTTCTTGGTCCTTATAGCACGATGGTGGCACAATTCACCTTTATCTCATCTGATGTCACCAATAACTCAAACAAATGTTCCATCCTGGCCACCCAGTCCACAAAATGTTGAGGATCGTTCGAGCATTTGAAAACTGGTCACATCAAATAATGGAATTATTAATAATGGATTCAAAGAACATCCCCCTGAGAATCCATTATTGGATCTTGAATGGGGAGTGGTGGTGGAACCTATCCCAATTCATGGGCAGTGTGCACAATCACATCAACTAGATTCGGGATCATAGGTGTATGTGGTTAATGTAATTTAGTACTGAATTCTTCTTGGATTTGATTCACATTTCTGATCTGAGGATTTTGGAAACATAACATCTACATACAATAGGGAAGACATTAGATTACCACCCAAACTGAACAATAATAGATGTTATTCTCAACAGATGGGACAACCATATTTAGATTTCACTTTAACCAAATCAAAACAAGGATAAGACTATAAGTAATAAACAATAAATTTTCCATAACCTCTCCTAGATACATAATATTCCTTATAATGATATAAGGATAGATACCCAATCACAACTACCTCAGATGTCCTGAGAGGAATTAAAAATGCATCCTGGCTTCTGGAACAATGTTGAACCTTACATTGATTCAACTTTTTCATGAACTTTCCTCGGTACCATAGAAACCTGACAAACTAAATGGTCCTCACATAAACCGATGATAATTCCCAATCTCCTGGGGTCAGCAACTAGAAATTGAAATAATATAATATTCATTTGGGAATGGTTATCCACATAACATAGTAGATTAAAGTCATGAAATTGAATCTATATACCAATTAAACACCACTAGGAATAATGTACCAGAAATAAATAATTCATTAGTGGAAAATGTACTAAAACCCAAGTACTAAAATTAAAAAAAACTCATGTATTTAAGGAAACTACTCATTATGTCCGTAGTGCAACCACTTGATCCTCCTCCAATTCATTCTTTCCCATTTCTCGAACCTAGAAGAAGATAACATAAAAACACCCGAAGTTATAATTAAGGTGGGAGTAAAAAAATTACCATAGTGTCTCCCCATATATTCAAAAACAAAATCCAAAAAATAGATTAACCCATGTAATTCATTTACATTTAAAATAAGTAGGTAAATCATTTAAATCCTATTTAAACAAATCATGTTATACTTTTCATATGATAGAAAATAAATTATGAAAATTATTTTTAAGTGTTCATATTTTTCTAAAACAATGTCTTAAATATAAGAACTTATTTAGTAATGTTTTATAAATTCATAATGCATGAAAATTAATTTGACAACATTGGGAAACAAAAAAATACCAAATTTAAAACAAGTGTTCAAAAATGTTATCTATCAAATATGTATATAGGATCAATGATATATGAATCTGCACTATCTATGTGATCCTGAAAGTATGTGTATACAAACACCCCTCTAACAATGGCCAATAGTGACTCTTCAACATCACATCAGGGATGTGACATATAATATTTATCATTTTGAAAAATGTAAAATCATTTTTCTTCCAAATAACTCACAAAAAAATCCCATGTCTTATATTTTCTCATACCAAATCAATGATTTGAAATTTATTTCAAGACATATTAATACAAAATTAAATAAAATACCCCTATTCCAATTTCAAGATTAACATTTGAAAAAAAGTGTTTATAATAAAAAAACGTTTAGTTTTAACAAGATAATATAACTCAGTTTCTACTAAAACATTTTATGCCATTTTAACATGTTTGAAATCAAGTCAAAACAAATTCCATAATTTTGACACTTTATTTCAAAAATTAAATTTAAAAATTAAATTAAAATATTTTCTATTTAATGTTCAATTTAAATTAAACAATTTAAATAAACTAATTTTCTTAAACACTCCCCAATTCATTGTATTTGGGGGGTTTCTATAAATTTTCCTGCTAAAGTGAATTAAAATATCCAAATTCATCTGAATTGGGTTTCATGAAATCTATTGGAATAATTTTTGAGGAATTTAATTTAAATTAATAATTGATATAAATCTTGAAATTCTTGTTTATTCAATTTAGCCCAATAGTTTGGAATCACCAACCATTTTCCTAAAATTAAATACTCACATAAAAACCCTCAAATGATAATGATGGTGTATATATACAAATATCAACCAAGGTAACATATATCAAATCATGGGGCATATATAAGACAGTATTAGGATGATCTATTAAAATTCTAAATGAAGAGAAAGAGGGAATAATGAAGAATAAGGGAGAATTCTTACTCAGTAATCACACCACCAGCACAAAGATGACTGAACACCGAATTAAAGGATCTGAATGGATTTAAAATCTCCAAGAACTCCTAGGGAAGGATTTAGGTCAAGTGAGATGAATATATAGTGAATCTAGAATATATAGATCAGTCATTCTACCTGCTGAAATCTACAATTAAGTTATTACATGATGCTTAATATCATTACATTTTATGAAATAGTTATGTTTTGTAACCGACAAAAAACATGTCTCTTTGAATGAAATTTTATTCATTAAATAAATCAAGATGTGATAAAAAGGGTCACATAATGTAACATTCCAAAAAAAGTATTTTTTTATTGTATAGACACAAAACCATTAAAAATAATCAAAACTACTCACACATCTAGTATTCCTCTGGTACCCATCATAGAAGACTGGTTAATGATAGGACTCTAACAAATCATTGATTTCTCCATTATTGGTTTCCTCCATATTTATTCTAAAACCAACCTAGTAAATGAAAATAAAATGAACCATTACAATGTTAAGGATATACATAGTTATATTTGTAGTGGGATGTTACAATTGTTATAAATGGTTTATAAGCCCAAATAATCATAAGTTACATCAATTTATTTCAACTTATATAGAGAAGGATTTTGAATAATAAATCCCATTGAAATTTTCTATAGAAAGATAAATTTTCCAAGAAAATAATTTTTTAAAACATAAAAAATTATTTGAATCATTTTCATTGAAAATAAATATAGAAATCATATAATATGTAACACCCCAAGCTTCTACGGTACGTTTCCCTTCGAATAATGCGATAGCGTGTGTTGTACGCAACCTCGAGTTCTAACACACACCACAACTAATTAAACTAGCCGTTGTGAATAGTAATACCTACTTTTTGAAATCATATATATTCTATATTTCAAAATGGACTTCATTTTTGGATTCGGAATATCAAAATTAGCCTAGGGTGAAATTTTGGTACATTTCGGATAACTTTCATATTTTGATGAATAGTGAAAATTTCTAAATTTTAATTAAAAACAACTTTTTTTAATCAAAATAATTAATTGTGATAAATTATGAATTTGAGTGGTTTTAAAGTATATTTAGAATATATTTTTACCATTCAATTTAATGTTTATCATTGGACATAATTTTACAATTAAACCGAACATAAACAAGTGTCAATCTTTTGATAGTTATTATCTCTTAAAAACACGCTTTTTGTTTTGACAGCGGGAATTAATTTTAAATTAATTTCTGCCACTTCTGTGTTTTGAATTTAGGAAAATGGATTCCATATTTGGAATCAGGATGTTCAAATTGTGTAAATAGGTAACTTTTATTTTTAGACATTTTGAATAGTTACTGTGGTACATATTTTATTTACCATGGTTAAAGGGTAAATCCGGTAAATAAGGGTTAAAAAAATAATATTATAATAATAAAAAATTACCCTAAAACGTGTCCTAACCTTATTGGTGGACACATACCCGACCATGGACATCCTTTGGTCAATTTGGGGACCCCTTGGAGCCACTTGTATGTGGTAGGGACACTTTATATTAATAAAGTTAAAATAAAAATAAAAATGGCATAAGCTTACATCTTTTAGAAGAACAATTTTTACCTAGGGTTATACATGTTGGATTTTCGATTATAAATATTCATTAGAAAGCTAAAAAGATTTCCTACATAATTATATTTTATTTATAATTTTTAGAAATTATATAATTTATTTTATTTATGACACAATGATGATGCAGTAATTACTAAAATAGTGAAAAATAAAAATAATTGATCTTATAAATACCCAAATAATTATAATATGAAACTTTTAATGAATTAAACTAATTTTCTATGATAATATGATATATTAGGATTGATTTAATTGACTTTGTTCGAAGTAATCAATCTGTTAGGAGTTTCACAAAAATCAACTATTGAATAGTGTCAAAATTGACATAAAAGAGTTCTTAAAACAAATATTATATTATTAATTGATATTAAATTCCTAAAAATCTAAGGTTCGGCCAAGAGACTTATATTATGATAGGTTCCTCATTAATGGACCACTTGGGGGGCGCTTGGATGTATATAGTATGTTTATTAATCATATTATATAAAAATACAAAGAGACATTGTAAAAGTGAAACTAATTAACTTAGAGTTAATACTTAAAGATAAGGTTAATATAAGTACCCAAACCTGTCTAAATTCTATTGGATGAGTTGTTTTCGACCTATCCACACCTCATCCTTTGAATAGTCAACTTTGGAGCCTTTGTAAACCGAATATGAATTTATTATAAATTAATATTTCTAACTTTTCCAAAGGTGCCCCTCACCCCTCTTATAAAAGGGCACTCCTCCTTATCATTTCTTCACACCTTCAAAGCCTTTTGGATCGGCCAAACTCTGCCCAAATACTCTCCCAACATCCCTCAATACAACCTAGAGGCCTTAGTTTGATCAGAAAGCCAACCTAAGGATCCCTTTTGATCAAATCAAAAGGAAGAACCCGAAGAAGAGGTAATGATTTCACCACCCTTTTCTAAGTTCATTTCTTCTTCCACTTCTTCTTCCTTTGTTCTTACCATTCTGAAATAATAACTCCAGTATCTCACATATACTGTGATGTTATTATAAATATGGTACAATCATATTCAGTATTCTATCCACCCTTTGAATAACATGTCACCATACGTGCGTACGTACGGCTTACCGTCTCCACGTCGTGGTGTAATTGTTATTCAATATAATATTATTTGGATGGGTATAATAATGATGTGTAACTCATGTAAATAATAAATATAACATGTTAATGATTCTGTATATATGATTTTAATATCAAAAGAATGATATTGTCGCTCGTGCGTACGTACGGACTACCGTCTCCACGAACGCGATGAGATTCATTCTCCATCGTATCCATTCAAGTATAATTATCATTTGATGATTTAAAAATGATGTTTAAGGACTGTATATCATTCTGGATATGAATAAGATACAACAACCATGGCTTATGTAACAAAACATATAAAAGAAAATGAGTAAGTTAACTCCCGAAACGACGATAATTCTAAGATATTATTAACAAATCAATGTTAAAAGATCATATATGATATCATATTAATATATATGATTCTTGTATAATTTAATAACAACTATTTCAACATTATACAGGAGGTTAACCTACCCCAACCAAGGAAAAGTACAAGGTAAGGGTTATTTCACAATCTCTTCATTATCCGAGGTTGTTTATATGTAATAATCTACTGGGATCTCTTTATCATCCACATCCATGTTTCTTAAAAATGTATTTCAAAACATTTTTACTATTTACAAGAATATGGGTTAAAGTCATTTATACCTTTTTTTGACTTTTTATAAGAGGTTTATAAAGGAATCTTTCCGTCGTTTTCAAAACAAGGTCCTTTTTAACCTTTTCGACAGAATTGAGGTAAGAATGTTTTTTTAACTTATACGGCGGGTGCGGTTATTTTACGCCGTTATAAAATTTTCAAAGCTTTCCTTACAAGCTTATAAGAATATTTTCAAAGAAAATGTTTTATTTTATATGGATCTTAAATGATTTCAAAATAAAAGGAGATATTTCTTTAAAAAGAATTTTGATTTCATCTATGTCAACATCCTTTGATGGATTTTAAGATTATTTGAAGTTGATTTATTATGATACAAAACTTCTATATTGTATTGAAGGTTTTGTGATATGTTTGACTGTGGATGTGCTATTTTTATACCATTCATAGTTTATTGTGAAAGTATTGACATTTCGTATGCTAGTTTTAATACGAATGTTTATGTTATGTTTAAACCTTTTCATATGGGAATGCATTGGACTTAATAAGTGACGGGTGGAGCCCGCTATAGCTCCTCGATGCATCGGTAGGTCTCATGAGACAAACTAGTGTCTTGGCACAAGGCCTTGACAAAATCTTATTTGTAGTCTTGGCACGAGGCCTTGGCTATGTGGTTATGATAGTCTGGCATTATGCATTCCAACATTATGAAAGTGGTTATTTATTTTTGCATGTGATTATTCGATTAGTGGAATATCCATGTGAATAAGTAAATGGCATTATTTCATTTTATTTATGCCATACCATGTTGAAAGTTCATGTTTAAAAGGCTTTTGTTTTAGTTATACATTGCCTTAAATGTTTATTCTTATTGATGAAAGTTTCCGCTATATTGTTATCCTTACTGGGCATTTGAGCTCACCCCTTTTCTATGTTTTATTTTTCCCAGGAAGTGAAGATGTAAGTTATGAATGACCTGCAGGGATATTATGAGGGGATTGTAGTGTGGACTGTGGAAACATTATGTTGTTGTAGTAGTTTTTGATTTTATGATGTAATGTAAAACTTATGAATATATCTAGTGTTTCCAAGGCTACTAAACCAATCGGTCTTTCGAGATTTGATCTTTCTTGTGATCATGCCAATGTTATGTAATAATGAACCGACTCTAGGAAACTAGGGTCGGGGCGTTACAGTTGGTATCAGAGGAAATTTAGTACAAACCTTGGAAGCTAGATTTAGATAAACTCTGATTAGAGCACGTAGACCTAAGATGAACTTTGAGGATTAGTATAGAAGAACTTCCTAGAATTTTGGTATTGTAGAGACTTTGTGAGTTTTGCGAGCAATACATCCCTGTCTGGATACGAGCAGGTAGAGGCGGCTCTGGCACAGATGTACCTAGGGGTAAAACCCGAAAACACCGCTTTGAGCTAGACTCGAACGGGAACTGGTGCACGACAACGGGCCTTGCTGCACTCTTGGTTACGACACTCCCGGGGGATATGCTTAGGATAACTATCACTTTCTTTACAAATCATTATGAAGGGTTTATGAGTATATACTTCCTCAAAGAAAACATATTTATGATTATGGATTATATCCATAGATAGTTCAATTTATGTTAAGTGTTTTATAAGTATGGGATTATGTATTTTGATTCATAAACTGATCTAGTTTATGCCATTGTTTAGAAATGGCGCCTAGTGGGAGAAATGGAAACCGTATCAATGCACGCACTCCATGTAGGGATTGCCCTCCTGCTCAAGATAATTATAGTGGGGCTGGTGATGCAACTGGTGCTGATCAGCTAATCACCGTACTGGGACAACTTACTCAGGTTATGAATAATAACCTTACCTGTATGGAGCACCCTGATCCGCAGCGTGGAGGATCAATGTTAGATCGATTCATGAGACAACAACCACCAACGTTCAATGGAAGTACAAATCCCTTAGTAGCTGAGCAATGGATATTTTCCCTAGAGAAAATATTTCAGGCTTTGGGGAGTAGTGAAAGGGAAAAAGTTACCATGGCAGTTTACCGCCTCACTGGAGATGCTGATCAATGGTGGTCATTGATTCAAAACATGAAGGAAGATGATGAAGTATCAAACATGGAATGGAGGGAGTTCAAAGATCTGTTTTTAGAAAAATACTTTCCACGCGACCATCGAGCAGATATGGAAAGGCAATTTCTGAGTCTGAGACAAAAGGAGGATGAGAATGTCACAAAGTATGAGGCTAACTTTACAAGGTTAGCGAGGTATGCTGGAGATTATATTCGCAACCCAAGAAGTAAGATTGATCGTTTATTTGATGGGTTAACACCATTTCTCCGTCGAGCATTAGTCTCACAATCCTTTTCATCGTACGAAGACATTGTCTCATGTGCTATCAAGACCGAAAAGGAATTCTCTAAGTCTTATGACTTTAAAGAAAAGCAAGAGAAGAAGAGACCTGCTGATCAATCTGGGAATGGAAATAAGGGGAAGAAGGGAAAGGTTGAATATCCATCTTGTGGTAAGTGCGGGAAGAAACACCCCGGTGCTTGCCTGAAGGGAATGGGAGTCTGTTACAAGTGTGGTGAAAAAGGCCACCAAGCTCATGATTGCAAGGGGAAGAAGGAAGCTACCAACGTTCAGTGCTACAATTGCAGGGAGATGGGGCATTATGCAAATGCATGTCCTAAGCGTCAGGAGAACTTACCTCAGAAAAGGCCAAGGGATCAAGGCCAGGCTTATGCTATCACTACTGCTGAGGTAGAAACTCCGAAAGACGTGGTGGCAGGTAATTTAATGGTTTCCTCAAGTTTAGCAAATGCATTATTTGATTCTGGATCATCGCATTGTTTCATATCTTCCCAGTTTTCTAAGAAAATTAGATATTTCCAATTTGATTTAATAAGGGAGTTGTCAGTTAAAACTCCTAAGGGAAGTATCGTTGCAACAAAGTTTTGTGAATCAGTCCCCATTAGAGCACATAAATTTTCTTTATCTGCTGATTTCATCGTCATACCATTGATTGAGTTTGATATAATCCTCGGTATGGACTGGCTTTCGGACTATGATGCGAAGATTTATTGTAAGAAGAAAGAGGTTACGATTCTTGATGATAATGATAAGTAACACCTTATTTTTAGAGCAGAATCGTCACCACCTAATTCTTATTTAGACCCACCCCCAGTAGCTCAACATAATTCAATTATTGGGGAGGAAGAGAATGAAATAACTGTCGGTGAGGAAAGGAATGTTCAAATAGAGGATGTACCTGTTGTGAAAGAATTTGTAGATGTATTTCCGGAAGATTTACCTGGACATCCTCCAGAACGAGAAGTTGAGTTTTCTATTGATTTGATTCCTGGATCAAGGCCTATATCGAAGACCCCTTATAGAATGGCCACTGTAGAGTTAGTCGAACTAAAGAAACAACTAGAGGAATTGATTAATAAGGGATTTATTCGCCCTAGTGTTTCTCCATGGGGAGCCCCTGTTCTTTTTGTTAAAAAGAAAGATGGATCTATGAGGTTATGTATCGACTACAGGGAGATCAATGCTATAACGATAAAGAACAAGTATCCCCTACCTCGTATTGATGATTTATTTGACCAACTGCATGGAGCTCAATACTTTTCAAAGATTGACCTTCGATCTGGATACCATCAGTTGTGTGTAAAGAAGGAAGACATTCCGAAGACAGCATTTCGAACCAGGTACGGGCATTACGAGTTTACTGTAATGCCGTTTGGATTGACTAATGCACCCTCTGTATTCATGGATCTGATGAATAGAGTTTTCAAGGAGTATCTCGATGAATTTGTTGTGGTATTTATTGATGATATCTTGGTATACTCCAAAACCTACGAAGATCATGAAAATCACTTGCGCATTATCTTGAAGACTCTGAGGAGGCATGAATTATATGGAAAGTTTAGCAAGTGTGAATTCTGGCTTCAGGAGATTTCTTTTCTTGGCCATATTGTCTCTAAAGATGGAATCTCTGTTGATCCTTCTAAGACCAAGGCAATCCAAGAATGGCCAGCACCTACGAGTATAACTGAGGTACGTAGTTTTATTGGCTTGGCAGGTTATTATCGACGTTTCGTCCAGAATTTTGCCCGATTGGCTAACCCATTAACGAAGCTCACACGTAAAGGGGTTAAATTTGTTTGGACAAAAGAGTGTGAAGAATGTTTCGAAGAACTGAAGAGAATATTAGTCAATGCTCCTATATTGACTCTACCATCGGGGAATGATGGGTTCGTTATTTATAGTGATGCATCAAAGAAAGGACTTGGCTGTGTCCTTATGCAGAATGATAGAGTTATTGCCTATGCATCACGACAGTTGAAAATTCATGAACAAAACTATCCTACTCATGATCTTGAGTTAGCAGCTGTGATCTTTGCTTTGAAGATATGGAGGCACTACCTCTATGGTGAAAAATGTGAGATTTATACTGATCACAAGAGTTTGAAGTATATTTTCTCACAAAAAGAACTCAACATGAGGCAAAGGAGATGGCTTGAATTACTCAAGGATTATGATTGTACGATACACTACCACCCGGGGAAGGCAAACAAGGTGGCAGATGCTTTGAGTAGAAAAGACCATGGAGTTTTGAACAATATGAGAATTGAAAGGGATCCAATTTTCATGGATCTAGTGAAAATGGACATGGGAATAACCAGGGAAGGTGAAACATCAATGCTTTTTCAAATGGTTGCCAAACCATCTTTACTAGAAAGGATTAAGAGTTCTCAGACCGATGATGACGAATTCCAAAAGAAGATTAAAGCTGTGAATGATGGGAGATTGAGAGACTTTGTGTATGAAGATGGAATTTTGAAATTCGGGAAGAGACTTTGTGTTCCCAATATACCTGATCTAAAAAGGGAATTGCTGGATGATGCTCATAGTTCCAATTTCTCTATACACCCTGGGAGCACCAAAATGTATAGAGATTTGAAGGAACATTTTTGGTGGGACAACATGAAGAGGGAGATTGCTGATTTTGTGTCAAGGTGTATGGTTTGTCAACAAGTGAAAGCTGGAAGGCAACAGCCTGGAAGAGTCATGCAACCTCTTCCCATACCGGAGTGGAAATGGGACAATATTACGATGGACTTTGTCATGGGGCTACCAAAGACTCCTAGAAGGAACGATGCAATATGGGTTATTGTTGATCGTCTTACCAAGTCAGCACATTTTCTTGCTATAAGAGAAGATCTACCCCTGGAACGTCTAGCAAGACTATACATTAATGAAGTTGTGAGACTTCATGGAGTTCCCCTATCGATTGTTTCTGATCGTGATCCCCGTTTTACTTCAAGATTTTGGAAAAGTCTTCAGAAATCCCTGGATACTGAACTTCATTTGAGCACTGCTTACCACCCTCAGACAGACGGACAATCAGAACGGACTATTCAGACCTTAGAAGACATGTTGAGATCTTGCTCACTTGATTTTCAGGGTATGTGGGATCAATATTTACCTCTGGTAGAATTTTCCTATAACAATAGCTTCCATTCGAGTATACAAATGGCACCATATGAAGCGTTATACGGAAAGAGATGTCGTACACCAACCTGTTGGGATGATGTTGGTGAAAGAAAACTTGTAGGCCCAGAACTGGTGGAGGAAACGGTGGAAAAGGTGAAGGTAATCCAAAATCACATCAAAGCAGCTCAAAGTAGGCAGAAGAGCTATGCCGATAATCGAAGGAAGGATTTGGAATTTCAAGTCGGTGATCATGTTTTCCTAAAGGTATCTCCGTGGAAGGGAGTCATACGTTTTGGTAAGAAAGGTAAATTGAGTCCCAGGTACATCGGACCTTTCGAAATTCTAGAACGAATTGGGGTTGTAGCTTACCGATTGGCAATGCCGCCAAGTCTCTCCAAAGTTCACGATGTGTTCCACGTATCTCTGTTGAGAAAATACATGCCTGACCCAACGCATGTACTCACCTATGAGGAATTAGAACTGGAACCCGATCTGTCTTATTGCGAAGAGCCCGTCAGGATTCTTGATACAAGAGAACAAGTACTGAGAAACCGGACGACGCGTCTGGTAAAAGTTTTGTGGAGAAATCATAAAATGGAAGAGGCAACGTGGGAACCCGAGGAACTTATGATGAAGAACCACCCGAGTCTTTTTATGCAGTAATACCCTAGAAATTGCGAGGATGCAATTATTTGAAGGAGGGGAGAATGTAACACCCCAAGCTTCTACAGTACGTTTCCCTTCGAATAATGCGATAGCGTGTGTTGTACGCAACCTCGAGTTCTAACACACACCACAACTAATTAAACTAGCCGTTGTGAATAGTAATACCTACTTTTTGAAATCATATATATTCTATATTTCAAAATGGACTTCATTTTTGGATTCGGAATATCAAAATTAGCCTAGGGTGAAATTTTGGTACATTTCGGATAACTTTCATATTTTGATGAATAGTGAAAATTTCTAAATTTTAATTAAAAACAACTTTTTTTAATCAAAATAATTAATAGTGATAAATTATGAATTTGAGTGGTTTTAAAGTATATTTAGAATATATTTTTACCATTCAATTTAATGTTTATCATTGGACATAATTTTACAATTAAACCGAACATAAACAAGTGTCAATCTTTTGATAGTTATTATCTCTTAAAAACACGCATTTTGTTTTGACAGCGGGAATTAATTTTAAATTAATTTCTGCCACTTCTGTGTTTTGAATTTAGGAAAATGGATTCCATATTTGGAATCAGGATGTTCAAATTTTGTAAATAGGTAACTTTTATTTTTAGACATTTTGAATAGTTACTGTGGTAAATATTTTATTTACCATGGTTAAAGGGTAAATCCGGTAAATAAGGGTTAAAAAAATAATATTATAATAATAAACAAATTACCCTAAAACGTGTCCTAACCTTATTGGTGGACACATACCCGACCATGGGCATCCTTTGGTCAATTTGGGGACCCCTTGGAGCCACTTGTATGTGGTAGGGACACTTTATATTAATAAAGTTAACATAAAAATAAAAATGGCATAAGCTTACATCTTTTAGAAGAACAATTTTTACATAGGGTTATACATGTTGGATTTTCGATTATAAATATTCATTAGAAAGCTAAAAAGATTTCCTACATAATGATATTTTATTTATAATTTTTAGACATTATATAATTTATTTTATTTATGACACAATGATGATGCAGTAATTACTAAAATAGTGAAAAATAAAAATAATTGATCTTATAAATACCCAAATAATTATAATATGAAACTTTTAATGAATTAAACTAATTTTCTATGATAATATGATATATTAGGATTGATTTAATTGACTTTGTTCTAAGTAATCAATCTGTTAGGAGTTTCACAAAAATCAACTATTGAATAGTGTCAAAATTGACATAAAAGAGTTCTTAAAACAAATATTATATTATTAATTGATATTAAATTCCTAAAAATCTAAGGTTCGGACAAGAGACTTATATTATGATAGGTTCCTCATTAATGGACCACTTGGGGGGCGCTTGGATGTATATAGTAAGTTTATTAATCATATTATATAAAAATACAAAGAGACATTGTAAAAGTGAAACTAATTAACTTAGAGTTAATACTTAAAGATAAGGTTAATATAAGTACCCAAACCTGTCTAAATTCTATTGGATGAGTTGTTTTCGACCTATCCACACCTCATACTTTGAATAGTCAACTTTGTAGCCTTTGTAAACCGAATATGAATTTATTATAAATTAATATTTCTAACTTTTCCAAAGGTGCCCCTCACCCCTCTTATAAAAGGGCACTCCTCCTTCTCATTTCTTCACACCTTCAAAGCCTTTTGGTTCGGCCAAACTCTGCCCAAATACTCTCCCAACATCCCTCAATACAACCTAGAGGCCTTAGTTTGATCAGAAAGCCAACCTAAGGAGCCCTTTTGATCAAATCAAAAGGAAGAACCCGAAGAAGAGGTAATGATTTCACCACCCTTTTCTAAGTTCATTTCTTCTTCCACTTCTTCTTCCTTTGTTCTTACCATTCTGAAATAATAACTCCAGTATCTCACATATACTGTGATGTTATTATAAATATGGTACAATCATATTCAGTATTCTATCCACCCTTTGAATAACATGTCACCATACGTGCGTACGTACGGCTTACCGTCTCCACGTCGTGGTGTAATTGTTATTCAATATAATATTATTTGGATGGGTATAATAATGATGTGTAACTCATGTAAATAATAAATATAACATGTTAATGATTCTGTATATATGATTTTAATATCAAAATAATGATATTGTCGCTCGTGCGTACGTACGGACTACCGTCTCCACGAACGCGATGAGATTCATTCTCCATCGTATCCATTCAAGTATAATTATCATTTGATGATTTAAAAATGATGTTTAAGGACTGTATATCATTCTGGATATGAATAAGATACAACAACCATGGCTTATGTAACAAAACATATAAAAGAAAATGAGTAAGTTAACTCCCGAAACGACGATAATTCTAAGATATTATTAACAAATCAATGTTAAAAGATCATATATGATATCATATTAATATATATGATTCTTGTATAATTTAATAACAACTATTTCACCATTATACAGGAGGTTAACCTACCCCAACCAAGGAAAAGTACAAGGTAAGGGTTATTTCACAATCTCTTCATTATCCGAGGTTGTTTATATGTAATAATCTACTGGGATCTCTTTATCATCCACATCCATGTTTCTTAAAAATGTATTTCAAAACATTTTTACTATTTACAAGAATATGGGTTAAAGTCATTTATACCTTTTTTTGACTTTTTATAAGAGGTTTATAAAGGAATCTTTCCGTCGTTTTCAAAACAAGGTCCTTTTTAACCTTTTCGACAGAATTGAGGTAAGAATGTTTTTTTTAACTTATACGGCGGGTGCGGTTATTTTACGCCGTTATAAAATCTTCAAAGCTTTCCTTACAAGCTTATAAGAATATTTTCAAAGAAAATGTTTTATTTTATATGGATCTTAAATGATTTCAAAATAAAAGGAGATATTTCTTTAAAAAGAATTTTGATTTCATCTATGTCAACATCCTTTGATGGATTTTAAGATTATTTGAAGTTGATTTATTATGATACAAAACTTCTATATTGTATTGAAGGTTTTGTGATATGTTTGACTGTGGATGTGCTATTTTTATACCATTCATAGTTTATTGTGAAAGTATTGACATTTCGTATGCTAGTTTTAATACGAATGTTTATGTTATGTTTAAACCTTTTCATATGGGAATGCATTGGACTTAATAAGTGACGGGTGGAGCCCGCTATAGCTCCTCGATGCATCGGTAGGTCTCATGAGACAAACTAGTGTCTTGGAACAAGGCCTTGACAAAATCTTATTTGTAGTCTTGGCACGAGCCCTTGGCTATGTGGTTATGATAGTCTGGCATTATGCATTCCAACATTATGAAAGTGGTTATTTATTTTTGCATGTGATTATTCGATTAGTGGAATATCCATGTGAATAAGTAAATGGCATTATTTCATTTTATTTATGCCATACCATGTTGAAAGTTCATGTTTAAAAGGCTTTTGTTTTAGTTATACATTGCCTTAAATGTTTATTCTTATTGATGAAAGTTTCCGCTATATTGTTATCCTTACTGGGCATTTGAGCTCACCCCTTTTCTATGTTTTATTTTTCCCAGGAAGTGAAGATGTAAGTTATGAATGACCTGCAGGGATATTATGAGGGGATTATAGTGTGGACTGTGGAAACATTATTTTGTTGTAGTAGTTTTTGATTTTATGATGTAATGTAAAACTTATGAATATATCTAGTGTTTCCAAGGCTACTAAACAAATCGGTCTTTCGAGATTTGATCTTTCTTGTGATCATGCCAATGTTATGTAATAATGCACCGACTCTAGGAAACTAGGTTCGGGGCGTTACATAATATAATACATAATATAATTTAAAAAATTTCTTTATAAAATAAAAATTTATTAAATGAAAAAAACTTTCTAGAACATAAAACAAATTAAAAATGGTTTTTATTTTTGAAACATTTATTTATAAAATAATAAATTACCAAAATATTAAGGAAACAATTTTTTTACAGGAAATTATAAAATATGCATAAGAAAAATTAAACATTTATAATTAAATCATGAAATACTATTAATTTTATGCACATTAAAAATAAAATTTTATTTCTCGTTATTAGTAAAAGTTAAGCATTTTTTATTTTTTAAATGACATGATGATTTCATTCATGTTTGTTAACAAAATTTAAATAATGGTTGAAAATTAATTATTAAATAAAATGGATAATTTTAAAAAATATTATACGCATTTAGATAGCATGTTTTGGGATTAAAAATATCGTTCGACTACAGTTTAATATGAATGGAATTTTCATAACCAAATAATTTCAACTATTGAGTACAAATAGAGTGTAAAATGAAAGAAAATCTATTCTTATTACATATCCAAAGGATAATAAAATTCTGAATTTTATTGAGAGTTGTATCAAAATATTTTATCATTTGAAACATAATCATAATCAATGCCGATGAAAGATGGGATGATGACATTAAATCGTTACTATTTAGGTAAATCTAAAACATAATCCCCCTGAATTAACATAATTAAATGAAATATAAAATAAAATCTTCATAAATAAATTCATGATATTTAATATCATATGGTCAGTATATATAGATCATAAAATAATATAGATTTATAATGTAACATACATCTCAATGTAGGAAAATTGTGAAGAAACATCCCTTACCATATGTCTTGACTTCCTCCAGACACATTTAAACATATTTTAAAATAAATATAATTTATTATACATAAAATAAATAAACATAATTTTATCTATCAAACAATTTATGATTTAAATATGACTATCTATTACAAATTTATTAAAATTTCAATGTTTAAGTCATGCTTCAAGTAATAAGTGCTAAATTTAATACATGTTTTCATATGTTGTATTTTTTATTCTATTAAATTTATACTGCTTACAAACTATTAAGAATGATAATAATGATATAATTTAAATATATATTTAATATATAAGTATTTATATTATTCTAACATATTTAGTGGATTAAAATGAAATGAAATGTTTAATAAAAAAGAAGGCCATACGTATGTATAAACATTATTAACATTTTATCTATGAGTTGAATGAGAGATATAAAGTTAAATAATATATTATGTATCTACATTCAATTTTTTAACATATATATCATTAATTTTTATTAAACCCTTTCTTTTTTAAATCCATGTGAAGTGTGAACAAATCTCATCACTTCAGGAAGCGGAACTATAACATACACCTAAGCGACGTTATCATATTACCATAAAATAAAAATTAAATATATATATATAATAATTACTCTAGGTGTAAAATTATTTTAACAATATAAAATATATTCATTATATCTACAATATATCACAACTAAAAGATTTCTTAATGGAAAAAACAAATGATTTCAGTTTGTCAGGAGGTAGTCCATCGGAACCATGAATAATTATTTTTAAACCATTTGATGGAATTAAAAGTGGTTGTATGAAATTAAATTAACATATTAAAATATCATTTTATAATTAATTAATTTTATATTATATTTTTATATTTATGAAAAATTATTGGTAGAAAAAGAGGAATGATAAATAAGGATCTTAGTTAGGATAATTACATTCTCTTAGAAGAACCTCATTGGATCTCTTATTGATGACTCTAGTGTCCGTATATTTTTAAAATAAATAAGTCGTCAAATTTTGGTGAATTATTTGAAATTATTTTTAACATTTAAACATAATTATATTTGTTGATATTTGTGATGAGGTAGATTGTAGTGTATGGATTTTATAAGTGGTGGAAATGCACCAACATGGAATCTAAATGGAAATTTCCTAAATGAATACAAAATAAAAATGTTGTTTTAAAGCCAATGTCTTCAAAATGATCATATATTAGGATACATGATAGATAATATATATATATATATAATATCAAGTTTAAATGTGGTATAGTAATTTTTACCATTATCTTTTTAGTTTAACCCCCATTGAAACCCACGTCTTATTTTACCAAGGTAATTATTTTTTACTTTGTACTATATTTATATTCGTAAAATATTATGATTAACTTAATAAATAAAGTAACATATATTGATTCCAAATACTAAGCCCATTTTTTAAAATTCAATTTTTTGAAGTAGAAAATGGTAATTGAAAATTAACCCTACAAACACAATGAGAAAGATAGTATTCAAAGTGATAATTCTCAAGTATTATGAAAGATTATATAAGAAATAATTTTATGAAACTGATTTAAATTTATTATGTTTGATTAATATATATATTTATATATATGTTTGTAAAATTACTACTTAAAATTAAATTTAATATATAATAAAATTGTATAAATATTTTCATCCAAAGATTCATTCCATTAAAAATAAAATTTTCACACTTCACCTAAAAATTTATCTTTATGTAAAATTACCAAAAAAATTATTCTGTTAAAATTTTCATGTTGATTTAAAATATTTAAATATTTTTTTTAAATTAATTTTATAAATGTGTTAAAAATTAATTTTACATTTTTTCCAGAAAATAATAAAAATAAAATCAATTTTAGAAAATATAGTATCGAGGCATATAATGAATTTGTTGAATTAAAATTCATTGTATAGATATGTATTCATTATTTAAAACAATTATAAATAATATTTAAATGTTATTTATTATTATTCATATCACTGTGATTAAAGACTATTTTATAATGGTGGCGCTTAAATAGTTATTGTAATACCCAAGCCATGGTGACACCAAAACCGGTACCCTAATCTAGTTTAGTACATTAGCATAGGAGAACCTCCACAAACAACAGATGATTACAAATAACATTGAGGGTCTAAGAAAATGTGGGTGGAAACTGTTACATCTTTATCAAATCAAGGAACATCAAATAAAATAAGAAACATAGTAAATAGTATAAGAAATTAAAAACCAACACAAATCCAGTTCCCAAAAAAATGAGTACATGCCCACAAAAAAATGTAAATATGAAAGGTAATGTTATACAATTTTATGTTAAATGAAATCAAAAAAAAAATTGATGAATCCTTGAAATAGGTTATGATACTATTTTTGGTTCCCTCATCCAAGCACAACCAAACACACATCAACCATCTAGCACAAGTCCCTTTCCCCTATTTGGAATGAGTGAAAACTGTAAAATTCCATCATTTAGACTATTTCAACTCTTTTTTTGTATTATAATAAGATACACTGAGCTCATCATTATATAAAAATATATACATGAAAAAACCCATTAATGCCATTCATGCTTGACTAAATGACGTATTATTCTATATTTAAACATTAAACACACATATCAATGGATTCATCCCAAAAACAGATATTGACATGATAATAATAAATATTATAGTTCATAAATCATAAACCCTTCAATTATCTTTTTAAAAACTCAATTTACATGATCCTAATAAGGAAGAAATCATTGGAAGGATATAATTATTTTTTAATCCCCTTCATCACTTCCTATAACATTGGTGGGGAGTTTAATTAGTTATATAATTAACTAATATTCTACTTACAACTATAGAATAAAAATTTGAATCATAGAGACACTAAAACATAACTATATACACATAAAATGACAAAATGACTGTGGGATATAACATGTATACCACCTACCTCTTTTCAATAGATGAATTCCCACTTAATATTTTTTCTTAATTATAACTAGAACACTCTTAAATGAATAAACATTGAATCGTAGAGAAAAATATGGTTTGAGGGTATTTTTGGATGGAGAAAACCCCACAATCCCAATTTCAAAAATATGAATAATGTGTGTTATTAAACTCACCCAATTTTTTGATCCCCACACAAAAGAACTACAAACTGATTACAAACGAGTGAGATAAATCCTTGGGAAGCATGGAAGGAATATATTTTCACCCATTGATGTTGTAGTTTTAATGGGGGACCAAATCCTATGAGGGTTCATAAATACCATGAGGAAAAATGGGAAATTACCCTAAATTTACTGAGGTGAATAGTTTGGATGCACGATTGGCCAAATAATGTGAAAACCATTCCCCAACCACGATCCATATGGGATTTGGATTCAGAGTCACATAGGGATCCACATGGTTGATAAAAAAATATGGGATCATGTTTGAATTATCATTAAAATCATACACACACTGGTCCCCCCAATATGCATTTTTTCACTAATCTTGTACCACCCCTCCCTAGGGAACGTGGTCCATGTGAATAGTTTTCAATAACGGTTCACAATTAATGAATCCTAATCTATATCTCCATGTTTCCTCTATTCCATGCCCCAGACCCATGGGACACACCAAGGATAACCATAGTCAATGGAAAAATTTAAATGATCATATGAAAGGGATATAATAAGAAAAATAAATAATTATTTACCACATTGTATGTTCATGATCTTACTATATCCCCATTGAATAGTGGCACATCCTTGATCAGAACTCCCAAATATCACTATTTACCCTTGGTAAAAACGATTATTCTCTAAATCCCATATATATTTTCCCTCTTCTTAATTTACTCTAGAATGTTTACATGATACCACGTCTTTCAGACCAATGGCGTGGTCTTACTACATTAAAAATTCTAATTACAATTATCGATACAAACTGGTTCCTCCTCAAATGATGCATTAGACTCATGATCAACATCATTTACATCAACTACACAATATGTGTTGGTTTAAAATTACCAAATATATCAGACTTTAAAAAATTTCATGCTAGCCACTATTCCCCTATGTATGACCTATAGGTACGTGACCTATTTGATCCTCTCCAGAATATCAAATGACCCCATATACCTAGGTGAAAACATAACTTTTTTTTAATGATTAGAACGTCCAAACCTTGGAGGAACCTGTTGTAATACATGTTCTCTGACAAAAAACTAATGGGCTCTATGAATTATTTCAATATATGACTTCTACCAACATTATGTTTTATCAATACATTTTTTAATCAACTAATCATTCCATGATGTCTCTTGAATGTGACTTTTCCCCAAAAAATATGATTCACCAGGCACCAACCAACATAAGTGATATATACTTGGACTATCATATAGTTACACATATGGTTCTATTTGAATAGCCACCTAATAACTATTATTTTAGGAAAAATTCATGAGCAATATTATATAATCTCATGATCCAACAATGTCTAGGATTCATTCCCAAAACATGTCCCATAGAACATGGATATTAGACATTTTCTACCCATCTATAAATGTGTGAAAAATTCAAACACAAGAATATATATGTACCAATTATAATCTGAAAACCATTAAAGAACATTAAAATAAAATAGGGATCACAGTATAAAACTATATTTTATTTAACCACATAGAACCACACTATCTACCAAACATATAAGACACCCATCTCATCTATAGTAAGATCCTCATGTATCATTATGAAATGGTAATTTTGTTGACTAAACCAAAACCACCCATATATTGTCATTATTTTATGTTATACATGGAAGAACCACCAAAAAATGAATTTTTACATTATCCCACTTCTATTATGGGATGGTAAATAGTTGTTGAAAACCACTCAATCACTAATGATTATCCATAAAATTTTGATAGGTATAGATCAATGTCATAAATTTTATACCCTCTTCCTCTATACATCAAAACAATAATCGATGTGAAGATCATTATAAATATTTGTCAAAACATGATTCCCCGCCCACTTGGAGGCATGAAACCCATGCAGTAGACCCTACCACATAAAAGTGGGCATTATGACTTGTCCATGAAAAAAATATCACTATATGTGGTAGTCCCATTAGAATCTAACTTAAAACATTCATGTATTTCAATTATTGTAAAAGACTCATGGTCTTCATTATTTATCTCCTAAATCTATCTCAAGAGAATTTACTCGACTACCTTGGATGGTAGGTTCATCTATCCATGGAACTTCTTTATAGCTTTGGAATATCTTCCAACAATACCATCATCCTCCACTCAGAACTATACTCATGACCTCCCTGATTCGGTGTCTCTTTTCTCAAGGCATGTATTACACTGTTCTTTTTTCCCAGTCTTAAGGCTAACCTATGATCAAAGGACATCATGTTCTCTACCCATCTCCACTAAATATGACTCAAATCATACTGGTAGAATATGTACATATGTATTTTATAGTCATTGTACAAAATAAACCATTCACATAGGATATAATTACTCTAGAATTTTAATGAACAAAGCACATACAACAACTCAAGACTGTGTATCATGTTATTTTTCCCTTGTGGCCTTAAATTTAATGTCCCATACACTACAAAACAGACTCCCTACATCAACACGTATCCAATACAGACACTAAATGAATCATGAACCATAGTATACCCCTTACCCAACATAGGTAAGATCAAAATTGACATGGTGGTAAAGCATTTCATCTTCTCCTGGGAATAATTCGAAGAAGCTCTGAACAACTCAGACATTATAGATTTATTATTTTAGCTTAAAGGTTGTGCTTCCAAATGAATTAATCCATTTAGAAATCTCTTGTAATATCCAAAAAATAACAATAATATTGTGATGAAAAAAAATTGTTTTTATTCTCAAAATATACAACTATATGAAACTTCTCGGTACATTTAGAAAACTTACTCATAGTTGATATGACCAAAGAAATGTACCTTGTCAACCCAGAACATACCCATTGATATCATAGCATATTGCATATTTAGTCTTAATATACATTGGATGATTTTATTTTACTTTGACTTTTTTTTTCATAAATTTTTTAGTACACCAAGATGGTATCCACTAAATAACAACAAAATGATACAGATATAGTTGGAAGACTTATTTCATTAAAACTATCCACATAATAGGTTCATTTTTTTAACCAAAAATAAATAATGATGATATTATACAAAACATAATTTCTACTAAATTATATCTATGGTATATTACCTGGTGTCATAATAAAATGATGATATTTTCTCCTCAAATCAATTTTAGAGAACACTTATAAAAACTTTTAGGTAGTTCAAAAGATCATTGAAACATGGAATGGTAATATGTTCATAATAATCGACTAATTTAGATTCTAGTAATCGAAAAACCACTAAATGTCCAATAAACCATATTATAGAAAAAATTATAGATCCCTAGTTGACATACAAGGATGGATAAACACTTTATTATCTATTTCTTCCATCTAGAATTTAATTTACAAATGTTATGTTTCTTCTATTCAATATTATTGAATGGATAACGGATCAGACCCAAGAATTGGTGTAACCATAAACACAACTTCTATATCAGGAGTAATTTCTGAGATGTGATTGAGAAACAGATAATGAACCTGATCATCCATCAGATAAATGAAACTATATTCCATTACCCCATAATCATTAATAAGTAATTCTACATGGGTTGTGATATCACCCAATATTTGATAAAATTTCACTATCTGGCCTACCTGGATATTCCATCCCCCTTGGTGAACCTAAGAATTCACATAATGTAAAATTAAAATTAATCTTCAATAGTAATTGTCAATATAGGATTTATAAAAACTATCAAATCTATTTCGATTATTAGATCAAAATATGACATCTTACAAACAAACAAGTCCCAATAAAAATTGATCCCACCAACCCAGAGATCAAAAATATTATATTTCTAGACATTTTTTTTCTAATTCCACTAATGGTGTTTCAATAGACATAAACCCACGCATTGAATTGATTAGTAAAAAAATATCAAAAACAAAATCATTTATTTTAATGAATCTGAGGCCCTTGAATCACATTAATTTGTCACAAATGTGGACTATATAAGGATCATACCCTGAACAGTTGATGGTCATGCCTCACCACTACTAGGTGTGGGATAAACCAGATGATTCTGGATTTCCCCTCATCCCTGGGAAGCATACACATTTCATATTATCACACTACCCATGTATAAATACATTCCTTTCATATACACTGTGTCCTCCACTCCAACCCGTATAGAATATAGAACACTAACTACATGCCTGATAAGGGGTTATATACCCCCATCCCATGTTTTGTATCTACATCAATCCTTTATCTCTAAACACATTTTGAGTGTTTCTATATAACCACTATATATGTCACATCCGACCAGAATCTCAGCACTCAACTTATGGTCAGGGAAACAACGATGAATATTCCCTAACCTAGGTAAATGTTAATAGAAAACTTGATCCCAACACTAAACGGTCCATGATCATTCTTGGATACATTATCTACCACCGCTAGGAAGAAAACACTCAAAATGAGGATTCCTACTATCATAAGTCATATTATTGGAACACCCAAGTTATGCCTTGTTTCCACAAAAAAACATCATTAATTTTCACATAATAAATGAGGTCCTGATCTATAACATAATAATACCACAATAAAAATTCAATATTTATATATGACTTTATCTTAGTTGTAATTATATCACAAAAACACATCAACTTCGGTACTATAAACAATTATAGTGATGAAAAAATACTTTCAATTTAGGTATGTATCAATCATAATCCATAACTGACATAACTAACTGAATGGACCTCATACAAAAAGAAGAATTATCATGTTTCAATGTACCTGGATATAAATTTCTATAAACATTTACATGAAATAGGTCCACAAAATATCATTTAACTACTCAATATGAACTAGAATATCTCACTATCACTTCATCTGTCCTAAAAAAATATAGGATAAAAATTTTTCTCTAATCTCAATAGGAGCCTCTATGTGGTCTAGAATCATCTTGATGGACAATATCCATAACTCAACTACCTCTGGTCCACCCTCTCAAGTTAATGTTGGAGGGTCCTACAACTAAAACTCTATAGTACTTTCAAATATACAAGAACCAACCCACCCTAGTACTCCTTAAATAATCTATTTAAATTGGGAAAATTTCTCATGGAATTGATCTTCCACTCAATTAACCAAATTAACCTGGGATTACTACTCTTGTATCAGAGTTACATTTTCAGTGAGTTCCTGTAATCATCGAATCAGTAAGTGTCATCCTCAGAGATTCTCTCTACAATTCCAAAAAATGTCTCAAAAAACATTACACAATATTTCCACTTTTCAAAAAAGGAAAGATCAATACAATCCGTAAAAATTTATTATCCACACACTATTCCAAAATACATGGTAGTATATCTATAATTATTCTCAACTACCCCTATCTTGGGATATGGTCAACATGGGACAAACCCCAAACATACATAAACACATTCTTCTAACTAATACCCCTTTAATACAATTTAACATTGATAAAAATAAATTCTACTCATTTGAGTACTAATTTACCCATTTCAAAAACAGCATTCACTACATTATAAATTTACAAGAACTCTATTATGAAAATTTTCTTAAAAACACAATGCAATTTTAAATAATTTACAATTAACATAACTGATCATAACTGGTTTTCCCCATGCGTGGCTAATAAAATGCATGTAATTGATATCACAATGTGGATAAAATGATGAATGTATATGTTAACTCATAAGATTTTGTCCCATTTTAAAATTTCATAAAATAATATCACCGCAAATCACTAGTATCACCAATTGGAAAAAAAATACCTATAAAAATGAATATCAAGAACAATAGTCCCACCCTAGGTACACAATTTTCCCTAGTATATAAGATCTATACTGTGATGCATGAGATCATTTTCAAGAATCATCAAAACCCAATATCTTTTCATAATTCCCATAATAAATTAAATTAAAAAAAGAAAAATTTGTTGATACCACTTTTGAACATCCCTAGCCAGTGTGCGAAAAATCACGGTGTCTCGTCTCAGCTCACTTCATGATCTAAAGCATTCCTCTCCATATATTACAGTATTCTAAATAGCATCTACCGTATAATAAAACATGTAGAGATACTATAACATTTTTATTATAGTAATAAAAAATGGTAACCTAATAATTAATGGAAATAGTATAATAATTAACCAAGCACAATAAATTCATTTCCTAAAACTCTATACATAACCAAAACCTACGGTAAAAAATTATTATCTTATAACATAGTACCAAGAGTAAGGAAATGAAAAAAATAAATGAAAAATGATATATCCCCAAAAGTGGTCCTGACAGGAAGTCTATTTACATCATCAAAGAAAAACTAAATCACCCATAAATAATATGACATATGACCGTAAAAGTATCTAAAATTATGATGTATTACTAGGTACACAATGGAATCCCTATCAAGGTTTCTATAAAACTCATTAGTCCAAGACCAATTGTGACTAAAAAATAACTATAAATAAAAATTGTTTCTACAGAGGTGTTGTAAAAAACAAGAGAACCAATACTATATCAATGTTCAATTAATTAAAATTATTCTCATATGACAATAACTTCATTAGTTCAACATTTTACCCATTTTTATAAAATTTTCATTGGCATATGTTAGTAAAATTAAATTTTACTGGGGGTCATGATTTTTAATTCATTGAGAAAATCAATTCATTGAATTATTTAGCAATTTAAAATCTTACTTCTATTCCATGGATAATGTATCATAAAACTGGTATTCCATAGGGGAATATGATCTCTTTCTAACAACCAAACCCATTCAAAATAGGGGAATATTCTATGGATTAGTATACCCCAACCATTGGGATTATATCATTGGTTCAATTACCCAAACCTATAACTTTGTCATGTGGTCATTATTTTTTAAATCATTTAACTCATTTACCATTTATAATTTGTAACAAATTTAACCCATTCACACTTTCCCAAATTCCTCCATATCAAATATTATAAAAATGAAAAAAATTCTAATTTTTTAATCACACAATCACATATTAATGTGAAAAAAATTCTGATTATATACCATAATATTCAAATCCTTCAACATACAATTTAGGAATCAATTTTTTATGATAATAGTAGGTAACATCCCATTTGAGGCCTCGTAAATTGGCTCACTCATCCTAACAATATCCCATATGAATTTTGATGCGTAAAATTCATTATTTATCTTTAAAATTGAATATTTCATAATATGAATCCTAAAAAAAATCAAAGAAACACAAAATTAGAACCACATAGACAAAAAAACTTCATCAATATTAGATATAACTTGTATAACATCTTCTAGAAGAATGTATATGAACGTTAATCTTATTCCATTATATCGAATAAAACTCCATTCAAAACATCAAAGTAAAATGTTCTATAAATAATGTCTTTTTAGGAATTTGGATGTTTAAGAATTATTCCAGAATTCATATTCAATTAACCAATTTAAAAAGAACTATTAATCTCAAATAGATCTTAGATCTTCAACTAAAAAAATTCAAAATAGATTATAAATTTGGGATATCAATTATTATAAATCATTGTTGGAATATTTTTCTACCCTTGGTAGATTTCGGGATAATGGGGGGAGAAAATATAGCGACGTTTCATAAATCCCATGTGGTAAATATGAAATTATCCATTTTTTATAGTTATATACAGTTTGGATGCATGGATGTAAAAATAATATAATCCATGTGTGACACCCACTATACATGAGGGGACTGGGTCTCATAGTCTCATGGGGAGCCACACAATTTTAAAAACTATGTGTTTGTTATGTGAGATGTTTCGATCTAACATCATATAGTTTGGTCCCACTCCATGAAAAGGTTCACTAAATATGAACCACCCCCCTCCATAGTTCATAGTTCTATACTAAACATGGACTAACTATACAATCTCTACTGGATAAATTAATTACCTCGTTTTTATTCCAATATTCTCCATGAAACCACCATGGATTCTCATATTATTAGAAAAAATTTAATTAAATATTTTAATATGATTTAATCAAAAACATTGTAAACAATATAACTCATTAAAAGTTCAATATCTTAAAATTGTATTCACATAATTTAAAAGTAAATTAAAACCAAATATTTCATACAATGTAAGAAAAAATAGTTGTTGCATATAATTCAATCACAAATAATTATTTTTTGAAACACAATGTATCAAAGTCGTGTAATTTATTAAAAATAAAATAACTCATAATAATTATGAGACATACATTATTACATCAATAAAATTAATTTCTACCCTGAAATTAATCACATAGAAATAGAAAAATTAGGATGCTTCTGCCTCATCATTTATTCAAGTCACCTTACAGATTCTAAAAACTGGTGGTTTCTAAAAAACATCGACCAAGTGGGTGGTCTTATTTGAAATATATTTTTATGTATGATCCATGATATCTATCATTTTTTCAACATAAAAAATTTCTTTATTCTATGATATAAACTATAATTTCTATTGATTTTAATGGTTATGAATATTTTTTAATGGAGAGACAAATAGATCATATCATGGACTTGAGAGAAGTTTTGTGGAATCACAAAAATTTATGATGCCATCCTTATATAATAAATAATTTAAATTGGATTGATATACATGGTGTTTAGTTTCCCATTCATATTGAATCTTGTATCTTTCTTCCATTACATAATTCTTATAAACACCTTTTTGAAAAAAAAAATTAAAGATCATGTATGTGATATTTATCGTATCCTTTCAAATGAATCATTGATTCTATTATATGTTTTTAAATGGATATAACATTCAATTTATTTTTATAAACTATCTCAAGAAAAAACATATTTCTATATATAACATTATTACAACATATTCAATCTCTAAATTCCCTCAAATAAAGGGATTAAAAAGTATCCAACAAAAACATTGAGTGAAATGTATTGTTTTTTGAAAACTCAACTAGTTGACACTATTGATTACAATGATCATTGAAATCAATAGAACAACATTGCAACAAATCCTATAAGGTTTTAATTGTTCATTCCAATTAAACATCCATTTGATGATGATTCACAGTGGTGAAAATAATATCCAAATCTATATCTTTCTAAATACATTTAAAAAATAGAATATAAACATAGGATCCTAATCAGAAAAAATAAAATTTTCTAAACCCTACATCTATTTGAATTTATTAATGTATATCTTATCAAGGTTATACCAATTGAAAAAATATCTTTTTGTATTGAGTTTTTCATAATTTTTTAAGAGATAAAAAAACCAATTTGACAATATTCCCTTCAGTTGTTTTGGGGATTATAATGTCAATAAAATTGGATATGTTTTCCCATTTAAATTTTTTATAGGTAATGGAAGTATTATTCCTTGTTATTTTGTTTGTCAGCCTTAATTTTTAAACATAAAATGAACTATGATTAAAACTCTATTATATGTCACTTTATTGTATAATACCCAAAATAATATTTCAATTACATAAAAATATTTATACATTCATGAAAAATATAGAATGATGTAATATGATATTCCAATAACAACACCTTTTAGTTGGGTATGGACAGATGATATAATGGGTTCCTAAGCATTATCACTTCATCATTATCACGTTTAAAATTATGAGGATATCAATCGTTGTTTTTAACTATATATATTATTTATTCTCCAATTTAATATCAAAATGGATATATGTTAGAACATTCAATTGCTTGTGATAATATTTATCTTCTCTATTTTCGGTTTTTTATAAATCCCTAGATATTAAAAAAATTTGAATATTTTATGATCCTCATCATTAATAAGTAATCATGATAATTTGAACATAATGAATTATACAACTTCATCTCTATCCTATGATGGTAATGTATTGAGCTGTCATATTCCTCAATAATATCTATTAATATTCTCTATAACATATTAAAATACTTAATGTGAATTTATATTTTATTTTTTTATCATTATATCTCTCATAAATTTCTCTATAATGAAAATGAATTTATATCATTAGTGAAAAATTTACCATAGTTATCATGAAATAATTTGTTGGGTAATTTTTCTCAAGAAAATCCAACTATACTAAGGCATAATATATAACCATGTCATTAAATATAATAAAACATCCCAATCCATTAATGGATTCATCACAATAGAATATTATCCCTTCTCCACTATCATGAAGTTTAAGCACAATTTAATTAACTATCATTCTAATTAGTTCTTTTAAACATTCCTCACATTCTCCTACGTATTGAGACATTTAAAGCATCTAAATAAATATAGATATTGGATTAGATATTGATGATAAATTATCAAATAAATCATTGATAATATATTCCTAAACCAAGGAAACTATACATCTCAGTCACCATTGATGTTTTATTCAAACATTCAACAGCCACAATCATTGATTGATCTAATGATATATAATCCCAAAAAAATTTATGACCCCAAAACAAACCCATTTTTTCAACATTCACATTTTTATATTTTTCATATTGTTACTCCTTCCTTATGGTAATCATTAAAATTATCTTATTTTTTCATTCTATAATTATCCATTTAAATAGATATATATCATATAAAAAGAGTACCACTAACGCGTCACTGTAATCATCAAAGATAAAATTCATTAAATGATGAATATTGTGAATGAGTTGGTAAAAAATAATTGAATCTCTATATATTAATATAGTTCTAACATTTTATAAAATTGTGTCTTGAAAATATAAACCTGCATGCCCCTTAATTGATGATTTCATGGTATATACTCATTGATTGGATTTTATTGAGCTCTATGTAGTTGATAAAATTGGTTATCAATATGGGGTAAAAGATTGATGTTAAGGTTCAAGTTGATCTAATATATTAATAATCTATCCAATGTTGTATAAGTACGTAATTATTTTTGTCAAAAATAACAAGTGAACATAAAAGTGACACACTTTGTTGATTGAAAATCCAAATCGATATTCAGATAGAGTTTCAATTTCCAATAATGCAACTCAATTGGGTCAATTCTATTTGATGTATTTGAAATTGGTATCACACTATCTAAGATACATAATCATAAATAAACAACAATATTATATGAAAGACTAGGAATATATTTTAGGATTACATCACAATAGGCATACATTCAGGGCCAGTTTGTTCCCCTAGAATTTGATATGAACATCCTTTCTTAGTGGAATCTTAGATCCATACAATGGATGTGTTCTATATTGGATGTTTAAACTTATCATCACATTGATATTTGATCATATGATTAATTGGAATATCATATGTGGCATCACTTAGTTGAATATTTATAAGGGATTAATGTAGAGAAGAAAAATTGATGCCTATAATGAAAAAAACTATAACCATAGGAGGAATAAAAATATTTATAGGATGTACCTACCCATGGACGTAAAATGGAGAGGGATTACAGAAATGAAATTGACCATTGTACCATTAAGTGGATTCACTATTAATTCCATATATAATTATATGGGTGGAATCAGGTACCATTGAAAATTTACTTAAATTCAAATGAATTTTTAGATCTATTAGAAATTATGATATTATATGTGCTCGAGTGGATGGTTATTGTACCTTTCACCTCATCATTATGACACCCATTATTATAAACATTGAATAAATAAGGTTTTTCTTTTCCTCATATGTTATGAAATTATGGACATAAATCATCATAATTGACCTTTATATTTTCGAATCATTAATTATAGTTCCAATATTCCATTAACATGAAAAATAAGATTCTGGGAGTTTAACATTGTAAAATATTCTCTCTATTCACATTTTTGTGTGATTTCTCTCCATCACATCCACAATCAGCTACTCGATGACCATCCCTTCCACATGTAAATAATTTATTAGACCCATTAATAAAATCAAATCCATGTTTTCTTTAAAAACATTTTTAATAGATGAAAACTAATCTTATTCTATGCATGATTTTAATATTTTCATCTTTATTTTATTTATCTAATCTACTAAAACCATGTGATTGATATGTTACTCCAACCAGTAATTCCAGTATGATTGAACATGGAATAATAAATTAAATGTTACTAAAGTCTCTTTTCTGTAACACCATGTTGAAATTTGGTCTTAATCCACAAAAATATGATCAACCTTAATTTCATGTTGGATAACAATACCAAAGGCATACCTCACATGTATTTTAAAATTTGACAGATATGAACAAATAGATTCATCATTAGTTTTTATATATATATTAATTTTATCACCAAAATTATGGAGAGAATAATTGTAATGAAATAATTGGGAAATATGTTCATGAACTTTTCCCAATCAGTGTAGTTAATTTCAACTTGTTTCCCTGCAATCGGGTTAGGAGTGTACCATTTTTCATATTGATCTTCCAAGAAGTTGACAACTAAATTTATTATTCATGTCATTACCATGTGATAAACGAAAATAACATTTTAGTTTTATGGAAACATTGTCCAAAAGCTATTGGATAAAAATAAACAAAAAATGAAGGTGTATATTTCCTTGCAAAGAACTCAATATGAATTTTCCTCTAATTTCATCATTTGGATGTCGAATATGATTCGTAAAATGAAGCTATTTTTTAAACATTACAATAAAAAAAATTATGGATCCTATAACCTTTGGATTATTATGAGGAAAATTAGAAGATTTTCTTTTAGACATTTCATTAACATAGTTATTTTAGGTTCCATTCATTAACTAAAATCAGTAATCATAGTGTGAAAAACAATAATAATATTGGGGAGCCATAAAATCCTGAAAAATTACTTATAAGATTTGAAAATAAGGACACCATAATTTTATAATTATTTGATAGCTTAGGTTTATCAATTTGTTTCATATTCATCTTATATTTAGATCCATCATGATGGTTCCTAATGTGTTTTTGAATTTCCAAAACATATCCCCTAGGAGATTCAATATAGTTGTGAATAAATTCTCATAGGTATGCCCTAGGCGATGATCAAGTCCAAATCAATACATTGTATTCAATGTTATTACCCCAAGGTAGCTCTGTGTCTAAACCATATCAAGATATAGTATCTAAACATGTATTTAATTTTATTGAAACCTATCACTCTATTCTTTACCAAAATTTCATTACATTTTCATATAAGATAACTCGCACTTAAAATTTCCCTTTGAAATATCCATTGGGATGTCAGTTTATTGGTCTCATCCTAGTTTCTGAACATTGAGTAAATTTATACCACGTTAGTTACTATTGAATTCCTAACTTATCATACATAGATATCAATTCATTTTTATGAATATTTGAAAAGTCATAGAAACACACACCTAAGGATAATAAAGGAATAATTCCATTTTAAAATTGGAAACATATACAACATGTTCATTAGAAAACTAAATCGTCCCCTTCATTTTTCTTTATAACTATCACTATTTTAATTCAAATCATACAAAATAAATTTCTTTATAACATTAAGACTTTAAATAATATAAATGGTGATCTGAGATGTACATTAAGGTTAATAAAGGGGGGTAGGAAAGAAGAACATGATAATAAAATTATGAGGATAGGAGAATAACAATTGATAAACATACATGCATATCCAAGATCATTATCATTAATCATTAAATAAATATTATTTTTTAAAAGACTTGAATAAAAAGGAAATAATAGAAGATGATAAATGAGATTATAAAACCGGAATAAATCATGTAATAATAGTATAAACATAACCATATGATGTCATTTCAATAACATTCAAGGATATAATCCAAGGCTATAAAATTTTAGTGAGTCCACTCCCCAAACGACCATAGTAACCAAGGATCACTCTCAGTACCATTAAAATGAATAATATAACATACCATCAAGGTTCACTAATATTCTAATCCTATATATCTTATTATATATAAATAATTACCTAATAAATTAGTGATAGATATATGTTTAACACAACTCATAATGAAAATCATAAATACGAAATATACGAGACTATAAAACCTTCATCATATCAAAATATAGTCAATGGAATGGGTTTCAAAAAAAATCCGTAATTCATAACCTATAAAAAAGATATGGGATTCATAATCCTTCATCATTTCATCAAGTCATAATCTTTTCAAAGAGATTATTGTTTCATACTATGTTTATCAAGGTGTAACATATAAATGAAAAATGGGTATTGTAGACATATTTTCATCATATACAATTTATATAATGAATAATAATGGTATCCTTGTTTTACATCCCTTCCAAATCATACTATAAATCAATACATTCCATCTTGTATGAATTATTATTCTAAATTATTAATCACGTCGAACATATATGGTGGAAGATAACATTTCCTTGAAACTCGCATTTCAAAAAGTAAAATTATTTTTTAAATCCTTTTCTTTACATGTAAATGTGAAAACATATAAAAGAATATTTAAAAATAAATTGAAATACTTTTTTATTAAAATATTCTTTCCATATTTAAATTCACATTTTATAAAATAAAACATTTTAGATATCTGTAAGACCTAGTGATTTGGTGAAATTGTTTTTTCAATTAAATTTTATAATTTAATTATTTCTTATTACACGTTATTGGGATTTAATGTTTCATCTGGGATTATATTTTTGATACCGACAACACCAATTTAATCTTACTCAATATGCTATATTATAATGTTATGCGTTTTAGAGGACAATGAGTATTAATAAAAAACTGATATATAATATAGTTATTTTAGCATGACTGGTACAACCAAGACCTTAAAAATAGATATATTAATACTAATATATAATTTTAAAATAAAATTAAAAATTTATTTTTATAAATAAAACATATTAATATGAATGGAATTAATTTTTAAAATTTTCAATATGTGATTCAATATTACTATTCTATCAAATGATTATTTTCATCTACTTCTCTATAAATAATAAAATTAAATTTTTTTATAATTTAGGTATATATATTTTATAAGGGTAAATTCATTTTTGAAATTACTGTTTCTAAATTAATATTAGATTATTTGGCGTATTTTTCTAAACATAATCATTTCATATCAAAAGTGAAAATTAAAAAATTTTAATTGAGAACTGGTTTTTTTTAATTAAATAAAATTGTCAAATTATATGTTAAATTTATTTATATGTTAATGTTGTTCAATTATACATACATTAATCAGATATAGGGATTTTTGAAATAATTTCTTGATTAATTATTACACAAACACTTTATAAACTATTGAATATTTTATATTTTGAAACCTTCTTTCTCATTCTGAATATGAGATTAATTTAAAAATAAACATTTTCAGTTATGGGAGAGGAATTTTTATTTATTGATTAACCATTTTGAATCGGCATATTATATATAATATAACTAGGATGACATTTTTTTTACATAATGAATATTAAATGTAGTAAAAATTAATTATATTGGTAATCGTAAAAATGAGGTTTTTTGGGATTAAAATAAAATGATAAGGGTAATAATGAATTATAAACCAGTCTATAAACAATTTTATGGCCATTTTATAACCATTAAAACTATAAAGATCAATGTTGGACCATTAATTTACCCTTATGACAATTACAAAGCCTATGATAACTCTGTTAATTTCAAAAATACCAAGTGTGTCCTCTCCTCCACTTATTAAATGACAAATACACTGTACTCTTATTCACACCATAAAAACTATCATTTAGTCATGCCAGGAAAAAATAAAATCCCAAATTCCTTTCATTCTACCTGTATGACCTATTTTTAATATAAATATATCCTTATAAGTTTTTTAATATAAATCTAAAAAGGATACTTGAATAATATGTAATGTTCATCAATGGGTGTTTTGGTTTTATTGCAACCCCCAACTCATTAAATTATTTTTATGACATTTTTTTATGAATATCATTATATTCCATGTACTATGATTTTTCTATGATAAATTCATTATATAAATCATCCTCATATCCATCAACTGGTGTCTGAAATCAAGGATAGTGTTTAAGGTATACAACTTCTTCACAAAGAGATGTCATTCAAATTAAATTACCACCAATAATAGTTTTAAGTAATGATAGTTGTATAATTTATATACTATATTAATTTGATTAATTTTATTTTGAAATTAATATATCACTTATTCCTTTTTTGGAGAATAATATAACGTCACTCGTGTACACACTAGACAACCACCTCGCACTAAAATGTGATTCTTTCACGCTTTACACAGAATGTATTAAGGCTTCATTTAATGAACATTTTTTATATATATTAAATTATAAATAATTATTTATTGTAAATATATAATTAATTCTTTCTAAATAAATAAAAAATATAAATAACCATAATTCTTATTTTGGGCCTACCATCTTTGGGAATGACAGATTTCTCTTTTTAAACACTAAATATTAAGGAATAATATAAAAAATTATATAAAAACAATATATTATATTTATATAATTTTTAAAATTTGTAAATTATATCACCATTATTTAGATAACTAGAATAAAAATTTCAAGAAAAATCATACATGAAAAAAATGTAGTCATTTACAGAAATGTGACATTAAGATGGAATTTTAATTAAACGAATAGTAAAAGGTCATATAAAAATCATTTATGGTATTATATATGTTAATATGATTTTTTTAATATATTTATATTAAACATATAATTATTAGAAAAGATAATTTAAATTGTATAAATGAATTTTTGACATGTGATAAGGGTCTTCTGTCATACTTTTTACTTCTTTAAGACATGCTGAATTTAAAACATCGTTATTTTATGTTGTGTATATAATACCCCTGTAATGACCCAATGTTTTATCAATGGAATTCCTTTATAATAATTATTCCTTATAGTATAATATCATTATGAATCACAATGACATAATATTATGTGACCATTAAACAAAACTGTGGCACTTCTATGTTTTGAATTTCAATAATCTGACATACACGGTTGTGTTCAAAATGATTTTTGGAGTCTAATAAAACAAAAATAATTTTTAGAGAATAGTAACATACCTGTATGAATATTAACATACCCTTATGAATAAAAATATGACCTTTATGAATATTAAAATATCCAATATAATATTAGCATTACACTTGAATAATTAAATAAAAATAAAGTTTCTTATAAGTGACAATTTGAACATAGTAAAATTATTGGTATTTTTGTAAGTCGTAAACAATTAATTATAATTAATTAATTAATATTAAATAAAATATATATCCTAAAAATGTGTTCATAAATTAATAAATATTTTTCTTCTAGATTTAAGATAATTTTATAAATCCATAAGTAATTTTTGAATGCATTGTAAAACCAGTTTTAATTGTAAAAACTGTTTTTTCAAGTAAACTATGTTTTTAATTAAATATTAAATTAATACTATTTAAAAATTTATTTTTGAAAAATGTACTTCATTTTTTGATTCTACACATTGAAAAATAGTTGTGTTGAATTTTTGGGATTTTTCTAAAATACGTGAATTTTTTTAAGAATATGAAATACCATAATTTACAAAATAAGCTAAATAAGCTAATTATAGGGTCATGTGTGATGTTCTTCTAATGTAATCCCACACGGTTCAGGATAATAAGATAAAATTACTATTCTTCATCATGGATGACTCACTATTACATGTCTTGTGGGGAAATAATAAACTAATGAATTTTAAATTGAGAAAACCCCTCTCCCTCCACTATAAATACCACCCTTCACAACCAAATTTCCTCACACCTCTCAAGATTCAAAACATGTATAAACACTAACCAATAATCTTTCCTATCCATCCCCCGTGTCCAATATATTCTGGTCTCACCAAAATACCTACCCTAGGCCCCTTAATGAGGTTCTCAAGAGGAGGATGTAAGAGTTAATTTCTCTCCCTCTTCTTTTTCAATTCCCTTTCAATTTCAAGTTATTTTCTTATTCTATCCCCACATATCATCATCCAAATGATATGGTAACACCATTATCATACATTTATTGGACATTTATGATGATAATGTGATATTATACCATCCAACCCATTTTCACTCATCCATTTATTTTATAAAAAAACGTTGTTCGTGAGGTGTGAATCTACCACCTTCAAGAACGACATGTTTTATTTTTTTTCTTCCATCATATCTGTTCATGAAAAAAATTTATCATTTAACCAGAATATTATATGTGTATTATTTCCTATTTTATGTTCTGAAACTAACTTATGTAAATATTACTAAATTAGTAAACAAAACAAGTTCATTATGGTCAAAAAACCGCCAAAATTAACCCAAATGATCATCATTAAATTCCTATCTAATGATCCATACACATGTTATATAACATAATTAATTTTAAGATAATTAAAACTCTTGAAATATTTTTAATTAAAATAAATATCTATTCTGGATATTTACCCATGTTTACACGAACTTTCATTTAAGAATACAAGTGAACCACCCAAGAAAACCATAAAAACGAACATTCCAAAACAATGTTTTTAAACTCTATAACTCATACAATGGAATATAAAATAACTTAATGAAACAATTATGTACAATATTCTTGTGAAAATGGTTCTGGAATTGTTAATTAATTAATATAATGTGGTTATATAGGACATTAATGAGAAGGAAGCATTCACATTCAAGGTAAGTGGAAATTCTCAAACCCAACATTCATCTTTTTGGTTCTCCAACATTCACTCATTTAGATATGGTAACCTAAAAATAATTTTTTCATCATTTTATTTCCTTATCTATAATATAATTTTTAGTCACTGGTATTTATTCCAAACAAAATGTTCTCCAAAAGAACTCTTCTTTTGAGAAAACTCCTTGTTTACTTCTCATCCATGGTTGACGGTTCATGTAACTTGTATGTTATTCCATCATTATTTTCTGAACCCAATGTTTATGAATGTTTTATTATTACATGAAACCCATTAATTTAAATGGGTTGGATATTTTCATTTTTGATATATGTTCATTTTGTCATGCATGATAAATGATAATGTTATGAGGTGACGGGTGCGCCAGAAATTATATAGCGCAATATGAATGTTTCAATGTGACGGGTGCACCCGAAATTATTATGCATTACAATGAATTGGATAAGATTATAAATCTCATGTGTTAAAGAGAAATTATGTGTGAAAAATATTCTTTATTTGTTCACAATTATGTGTGGTATTTAACCACTAATACATGATGTTTCATTGTTATGCATTGCCACATTTCATGTATTTTATTTATGCTTCCTCTAATGATCATGATTATTTTTCTATGTTATAAAAATACTCACCCCATGAAATATTGTTCTTATCTATATAATTACTGTTCTTTTATCTCTCACCTTTTGTTGTATATCCTCATGGGGCTACATGTACTAAGGAGTGGTCAAGTGCCAATAAAAATCTAGAGAGGAAGAAATAAAAAAAAGTTTATGCTACATGTTGTAATTGTTATGCATGGTCTTAGTTTTCCCAATACACTAAACTATTGGATCCTATATGTGTAATACCATTATATTTTATATCTTTAATATGATTTAATAGTAATGTTAGAAATGTTTGGGTCACTATAGTGGGTATTAGAGGAACGTTTTAGTTAATTTGGGAATTAGGATTAGTGAACCCTGGACAAAACCGATAGTATTAGACTAAGTGAAAATATTCATATAAGAAGCTTTAGATAGGGATCCCATATGTTATTATTTTAGTATAAATTGTGAAAATGAATATGTTATTTATTCATGACTTGTTGAATTATGTTTTTTTCTATCCTTTTCTATTTTAGAAAATGGTGTGAACCAGGATCATCCACACCTACAACTCATTAAAGGGACTATACAAAGATTTCCCGAAAAACATCCCCAATTATTTGGGAGGTGGAGTTAAGAAATTAATAGTAATGCTTACCCAAATATCTCAAGTTATGAACAATACTCATAATAATAGGTAATTTCATCCTTCATAAAATATGTTGAAACTGGTTATTGAATGTTTTATGAGGAAAAAACCATCGACGTTTAGTGGATCTTTTGATTCACTAGTTGCGGAATAGTGGGTCAACTCCATGGAAGAGATATTTTATTTTCATCACTATTATGAGATGGAGAAGTTGACTCTAGTAGTTTATCATATATATGGAGAGGTTTATCTATGGTGTTATTTTATTATTAACACCAAGTCAAGGGAGGAAATTGAAGAGATGGAATGGGAATACTTTAAGATCATGTTTGTTAATAAGTATTTACCATGAACTCTTAAAACAAATATGGATATATAATTGATAGAGATCAAGAAAAATGAAGGATAATTTGTTACAAACTATGAAGAAAATTTCACAAGGCTTTCAAGGTGTGTTTCAGGTTTTGTTATCAACTATCATAGCAAAATAGATAGATTCTTTAGTGGATTAAAACCACACCTCTAAAAGGCTCTTGAAATTCAAGACTTTTGGAGTTATGAAGATGTTGTTCAGTGTGATATCAGAGTGGAGGTGGAATTTGGATAATGGTGCCATGGATATGGTGATAATAAATGAAATATGTAGTTTCATGTAGGAGGATCTAATGACAAAGGTTGGATAAAACACCAGTGACCCACATGCCAATAATGTCAGATGTTTCCCCAAGGGAACTTCCCTAAAGGTATGGGGAAATTAATCAAGTATGGGAAATAATTACACCATGTTCAAGAGTGTCTAAAAAACATTAAAAGTAAAAATAATTTTGTAGAAGAAATAAGATAACCAATCATGGTTCATTGCTACAACTGTACGGAGTTGGGGCACTATTCAAGCCAGTGCAAAAAACTTGAGTTCTCGAGGGTAATCATTGTCGGCAGCCACCAAATCCAAAGGAGCAAATGAATTCTTATGCCATCACTACTGCATAAGTAGAGCAAGATAATGATGATTTACACGGTACACATCCAATTTACTCAAGAGTGGAAAAAAGTATTATTTGATTATATTTTTATGCATTCTTTTATATCTTGTAAGTTTTCTAGAAATATATAATTGAATCCTTGAATCCTTGATGTCGAGATATTTGTAAAAACACTAAGTGGTTCAATCATTGTAACCCATGTGTTTGACTCTTCTCCTGTTGGCATTTGAGGGATGACTCTTCCAGCAAATCTTGTAATACTTTCCTTTGTAGAATTTTTTTCTATAATGGGAATGGATTGGCTCTCATTTTATAGGGAACATATCAAATATAGGGAAAAGGAAATATCTTTCCATATTCCTAACCATCCCATGATCCTCTACAAATGATAGGATGATCATGAATCTCATTTGAAAAATCCATCATCTGTGTGGGTGTTGATACCCTATGAAGAAGCATACCTCGCCCAAATGGTTGAGTTAAAGGAAACTTCCAACCTTGAGGAAATTCCCATCCTGAGGGAATACAGTGATGTATTTCTTAAAGGGTTACATGGAATTCCCCCAGATAATAAGGTAGAGTTCACAATAGAACACATTCCCAGAGCTACTCCTATTTCAATGGGTCCATATAGGATGGCTCCTATAGAACTGGAGGAGTTAAAGAAGTAGCTACAAGAGAATCTGTAAAAAGGGTTCATATGCCCAAGTGAATCACCTTGGGGTGTTCCAGTACTCTTTGCGAAGATGAAGGGCGGAACAATTTGGATGTGTATCGCTTATCGGGCACTAAACAAGATAACCATAATGAACTAGTATCCTTTTCCAAGGATTGATGACTTGTTAGACCATTTAAGTGGATCTCAATACTTATCAATGGTGGATTGATAAAGTGATGAATCTCATGAGTTTATGTGAAATTATATGTGAACAGTATTCTATAATTGTTCAAATATATGTGTAGTTTTTATCCTATAAGACATGATGTATCATTTTTATGCATTTCCACATTTAAAGTCTTTTATTTTTGCTTCCTCTCATGATCATGATTCTTTTCCTATGTTATGAAAATGCTCACCACATGATATATTGTTCTTATCTATCCTCTTTCAAGTCTTTTAGCTCACCCCTTTTGATGTATATCCTCAAATGGAAACATGTACATAGGATAGGTAAAGTGCCAATAAGAAGATAGATAAGAAGAAATAAAAAAGCTGATGCTCAATGTTTTAATTGTTATTTATGGTCTTAGTTTTCCCAAGACACTAAACCATTAGATCCTATATGTATAATACTATTATATTTTTTAACTTTATAATTATTTAATAGTAATTTAAGAATATTTTGGGTCGTTATAACCCCTAAATGTATTTGTTGATTTATTTACATAACATTATACATACATACATATCAATTTGGGGAACATTAATTTTATGGTTTATGGTTCAAAAGATAACACACCAATATGGGATTCCTTTCTCAATTTTACTTCTTCAGACATAAGTTATGCTATGAAAATATTCTCTACATTGACATTTATATGCATCTCATTTAACATGTTATATCTTGGGTATCAATATTTTTATAATATTTTATGTTTCATTTCGTTTTATTCTACCACAGGTCTCATGATTCATTGATAAAAAGTGGTAGGAGATTTATGTTACTATATCATTGTTTATCAATGTTCATTATTATTATACTTTCAATGATGAAAAATTATGACCTATTTGAATTATATTATCTTATTTAAATAAAATTAGAATAAAATATTTCCTATAATTTTATATTTTCTATTTAATCATGATATCCAAATAATATTTTTATGAAAAAATGTCTATTCAGTTAAAAAAAATTATTCAAAGAACATGTTTTTAAAAAAATTAAATATGAAAAAAATGTTTTTCAAATAGTAAATAATAAATCACTAAAATGATCTCAATTAATGATTGAAATATTATTTCTGTTTTGTTCTTATGTTACATTGAATTGAAATTAATTTCAAAATATCCTCTGTATAAAAAAAATTTCCAAAAATAAATATCATTTTCATAAAATATGATTTAATGGGTTTTTAATTATTCTTTTATATGATTTCAATGATAATTTTCAATGAAAATAATATCCAAAAATTTTTACGATTTCAATATTTATTTTTAAAAAATAGTTCTTTTCCTTATGAAATTATTCAAATGATAGATCAAAATCAATCTGTATCTATGATAACAACCATTAATGTTACATATTCCTTGCTGAGGATATGATCCAAGGATACCATTCTTAATCATTATCATAATTGTTTATTTTTTTGATAAAATGTTTTATAGGAACCCCATATCACATCCATTATATAAACCATGATAATATTATTATGAAAAAAAACATTTATTAATTTGATATACTATGATGAAATTATTAAATGATTATGAAATATATTTCTTCACCACATGTAATGATATGGTGAGATGTTTATGAAACCCATTTCATTTCATGGGTTCTGATATGATGATTTTTTTTACCTTTTGGCACACAAAATTATGGTTTTCATTAAGATATTTGTGGGAACTATATCTCCCTCCAATTATATGGTCTATGGTATTTATCTCATGAGATTGATAAGATTGGATTGAAGATTGAAACCGCTCTAGAAAGGGACATTTTACACTATAAAGGTCATGGTATTGAACCTTGTCTACTATAATTTTATGGGTGGACTTATCACTCTATTTAATAATTTCAGGCATGAACCAGATTACATGTTCAAAATTTTATGCATTGACCAAAAATTAATTTCCAAATTTTTATTCATGGAAATTTCATTCATTTACTTAATGTTTTGTGTGGACCTATTTTCATGCTGATAAGATTATTTTGGGGATTGATTTCAAGACACCAAATTAACAAGAGAACATATTTCTATTTATACATGTTCACAATGTAATTATATGAAGTGTTTTCTAAAACTCTGTGTCATATTCCTTTTTTACTCCCAGGGATCATGTTATTTGATTTCATTATTTTTTATTTCATATTAAATTCATAGTTTCAATAAATGCATAATTATTATGATCCTTTATTTATATTGTATGTGTTTCAAATATAAAATTCATCTTCTCATGCACTTATTTTCATTCCACAATTATTTGATCGTTGAATTATAACATTCATACCCTTATTGAACGTCTAAACCCAACCCTTATTATTTTTATATAATCCGTGTTATGAATAAATTTATAATATAGGGTATATTTGTAAATATTAATAAATTGGAAGATTATTAATATCATTCACCATGTTATAATATACTGTATACAATTTAAAAAGGAACTAATCTATTATGGTTCATAATAGTGTGTTTGTGTAATGTAATGAATATTTATAAATACTGATGTAATATATTTTTAGGATAATCCTATGTTTCTATATATGGTATCAATGGAATGGTTTAGTTGGCATAAGAAAATTTATATAATAAAACATGGTTGAAATCCCTTTGGATATTTTTAAGGATATATTAGAGGATGGTCTATAAGGATCATTCAACGGATTAGTCAGTGTTTAGGAGAATCACCTATAATTTTGATAAAGGATAGAATGAGTATTTTATAAGAAATAACATCCATATATATGCTCTCTAAGTGAGGTAAAAAGGGGTATTAAATATGAAAATTTAATATTGTTCTTGACATGATCATCCCTTATATTAAAATAATGGGGCTTCGTGAACACATAAATTGAAAATCCCTTATAATTTCCTATATAAATTTATAAATTCTTTACAAAACAGCATGATGGATTTAAATAGATGATGAATATGAATGAACTACTATTCACATAATATATCATAAATTTAATATAATGTTGTTGTTTTAGACAACTTATAAGTGATTCATCATTATTATGTGGGTCCTTATTATAATTATTTTCTTATACACTATTATTTTCATTTTAGCCAGTGTCTAGAAACAGAAGGATGCATTCTAATGTGGAATTCAATGGAAAATTCAATGATTTACCTCTCGAGAAACTGAATGTTATGGGAGATGAAATTTAAATCCTTTTTAATGTGCTCACAAACCACTCTCAATATACGATTCATCATGGACATCAAAATGAGAAAAGGGGCGATGGAAATTTTGTTGAGTCCTTGATGAGGTAACTATTGAGATAATTTAATGGTTTTTTTAATCAATTATTTTTTCTGTAATGGATTATTACAATTTAAAATATTTTTTACATTATTATATTTTTATACATTGAAATAGTCATTTAGCAGGTCTATAGTTTGGATGGTGTGGCAAATTGATTTTTAACATTCACTTGAATATGAGGTAACTAGAAGTAATTGGCTTTATAAATATTGACAATTTTAACATATTTTTTTCAGTCTGTGCATTCAATGTATTCTTTGTAAATCAATATTATATTAATTAATCAATATTTAGAAAATGTATGATATATATGTTCGTACCTAGGATGAAAATATTATTCAACATCAGTGGTAAACTTAGGTAATAATAATTCATCTTAAAACTAATGTTCACTGATTCTACATGAATTAAAACCCACTATCAAAGTAACATTCTCTATAAGGGACATTGGAAGCTTTAAATGAATCATTATATTTTCATTAAATTTTTAAATTGAATCAACAAACACTGATGGTTATGGTGATATCTAAATTAAAATGGGGGTCCATGGAAAATAAAATGATATATCCCATGGAGGGAAGAAATATTTTTGAATTCATACTTCCCAAAACTATAGGAATGAACACTTATGAGGGTTCATGAAAGGAATGAAGAGGTTTTTGATGTGACAGAATTCATACCAACAATAAATATAGTGTAGAAGTATTCATAGGAGGCCAATAAAATAAATTATGTGAGAGATAGAATAACCAAATACACCACACACAATATAGTGATTCATGTTCTAGGTGATTAAGAAATTTGATAATCATTTCCCTAATATAATGGAATATTGAAAAGATATGCCATTAAAACCTTTGAATACTATGTAAAAAAGTGAATGAATATGTAATTAAAATAGATTATATGACTCATGGTAAGTAGGGCACGCATATCCTCCCATCTTATGTTTGGAATTTCATGTTTTAATTTGAATGAATGAGACATTTGAAAAAATTATTTTTCCTCTATTAGATAAATTTTAATGGACTATCTCCCTGTAAAGTGATTCTAGAAAAATGGAATTAAATTTAAAATGAAATTGGTACAAGGATAAACCCATGCTTCCAATATAAAACTTTATATGTAATATAATAGTTTATATAATGAACAAATCGTGAATTAACATTTGGAAGTGTATATGAATCCTTTTATGATTAATGTAAATGTTTTTTATACCATCATGTGTTTATATATTTATGGTTGATAATATGTTAAATTTTATTGACACCCCTTCTATATTTCTATATGATGATATGTTATCAATATTGAGAATATATTAAGAGAAATTTATTATTTTTAAACCAATTTGGTTTCATATATTTTCTTTAAAAATTATATTTATTGAAAAATTACTTTTTATGGAAATATGATTTAATGTATTGATTAAAATTAGGGTTTATCTAATCATTGATGGGGAAGAATTATTAGTTGTATATGATCCCCTTATGAAGTAATCACATATTTATACTACTAGTGATTATTTACTTCTAGATCCCCATTATAAAATATATATTAAGGAAGTTATAATGATTAATGTGATATCAAATTCAATTGTATTTATTCATAACATGAAGTTTACATAAATTATTTTTGGAGAAGTGTTAAAAATAATATAAATCTATCATTGTCCTTCTAAACTTTGTACCATCTTTAAATAGATGGACAATCTACAAGAAACATACAAATTCCATAAAATATGAAAATGTATAGATTTATGTATTTTATATATTTTTTGCAACAACACCTTCCCCGGATTTAGTTTTTATACTACTATATATTTGAATCTAGCTTTATTCCCAATGAATAACTTTTTGGAATGATGTCCAAAACTAAAATGTACAACACTAAATTTGTAGAAATAAAACTAATAGACTCAAGTAAGATAAAAATATGTAAGAGAGGGTTATAATCCATTCTGAAAAATGTATGGCAGGAAAATGAGTTCACTGTTATTTTATGATGATAGTCATCGATATAGAATATAATTTTATGTTAGTGAGAGGACCATTCTACAAATTTCTACATATAATGATGGAGGGGAAACTAAGACGTGGGTAAAACAATCCTTTTGAAAAATTTATCATATGAGGATAATAGCTTATTATTTGGTCCTTTTAATGAACATATATCTGGTTAACAATATGTTCTATATACTAAGAATATAAATGAACATAACTAATCCATCACACATAATGAACATAGAGGTGTTACAACCAGGACATTCTATTTCATATGATGAACAACCGATACATATTCTGGATTGAATAGATAAATTCAATTAAAAAACATAAACAAACATAGTTAGTGGTTTGTGTCAAATCCATTATCCTAAATATGATACATGGGAACTTTAGTATTTAATGAGGAAGAATTATCATCAATTTATTTTATAGAGAAATATTTCTTGGGATAAATTTATTTTTGTGGGAATGGAATGTTACATGATGAAATATTCTGAAATATTTTTTTCAATTGAATATTTATTTTTTATAAATTCCATGTTGTACAAAATATTGATTTATGTTTTTATTATAATAAATATTAGGTAAATAATATTTTAATGCACCACCGTGCTAGGCTTACGCTACATGCAATTTTGGATTGGCATGTGCCACACACGACACTCACATTTTAAAAAACCATGACATGTTACATATTATTTAATAAAATATGTTCATAACCTAGCCATTAATGAGATAGTCATTAGTATTATTAACTAATTATGAATTATTTATTATAATTATTTAATTTAAAAATTATATTTATAGAACTTAATTTTACGTTTTAAAATTATTTATACTCTTGGAAAATATTTTTTATATAAAAAGGATTTTTATTTCTCTTTTTATACAATTATGAAATTAATTTTTGTAACAAAAATGAAATTTATGTCCTCGAACAAAAACCAGATTTTATGTGAATCTGTAAAAATTAGTATAGAGTTAATGTTTTCATTTTTTATCAAATGAATTTTTTAAGAGTAATTAAAAATATTGAATTTTAATTGAAAAAATAATTTTCAAATGATTTTATATAAGGTTAAATTATGTATTATATTTATTTGAATCATACAATATTTAGATTATAAATTAATTTATCCAATTTATTTCGTTTTATTAAACTTCATATTTAATATTGATATAACAAACATTATATAATTTTGAGCATTTTTTCTTTAAAAATTGGCTTTATCGAAGTGTCTGTGAGAAAATTTTTAATTAAAATTTTCCACATATCTGAATTTATTATGAAAAATAAAATAAATTCCATATTTTTAGTCATAATTATTTACATTATCTAATAAGTTCAACCTAATTGTTGACCACAATTAATAGAAAATGTAGGAAAAATAAATTTTTACTCTTATGGTAATTATGTGTTTACTATGAGATATTCAAAGATAATAAGGGAGAAAAGTACCTATAAAAAAGTCTAAAAACAATTTTGTGGATTTATTTAAAAAATTAAATATATAACTTTCAATAATTTACCATTTTAATCCTTTTTATATATGAAAAACGTTGAAGAACACCTATGCTTCAAAATAAGACAACTATGTTCTCACCCCCACTTATCGAATCCCCCACTCTCCACGAATCTTAACACAATAAATCCCATTTTTTATTATCCAATACCTTCCAAAATAATTTCATACCACCTATAAACCTATCATAGAAGAATTATTTTTCATATAAATCCATCTTAGAATGTATTTTAATTAATGAAAAAAGATGATACATGAAGAAGATTTAATTTTCATATTTGACCGTTTTTTATTTCATCCTCCACCAATTTTATTTTTCTTAAAACCATGATTATATAATTAAATTATTATCATATATATATGCATATTTTTTAATGTAATTTTCATGACCTACAACCATGTAATCCTATATAAATTTGGTTATGAAATTATTATTCATGTGTGTGATGATCAATCACCTCATGAACCACTGTCTTTAATTTTTTCATTAACAAATCTAATGGTTGGATATAATGATTGATATATTGTTAATATATTACATTTTGGATATTATTATTGTTTTTTAAATTTTATATGAAATATAAAATTATGTTTTCTATTTTCAAGGAACACGATGATGTTTCTTCAGAGTTTGTGGGACTACTACCTCATGATATAATGTTATTCATTCATGCATTTCATGGAATGTATTGAGGACCAAATTAATTACAATAATTTAAATATATGAAATAAAAATAATTTTTAAATTATAATAAAGTATATACTTATTTATTTTAATTTGAACAATTAAATGGATACAACATTCATAATTAAGTAAGTCATATAGTCTCCATGAATGGTGTATTTTCTATCTATAAGTAATATGAATAATACTAGAAATGTATTAATTGAATATATAATTAATATTTATATAATTATTAAAATTTTGGATATGATGAAACCATTTATTATTAAATAATGTAAAAATATAATGACAAAACATGCAAGAAAATCCAATTAGTTATTTCCTGAAATGTGACTTTTACAATGAATTGTAAATAAAAAGGTAATAAATGGTCCTAAGAAACACATATGTTTTATTATATATTTAAATATGGTAATTTGATTTATTTTTATTAATAATATATTATTAAAAATTAGTATTCAATGTGTATGAAGAAATTCATTATAGAAACAGATTAATGTCTCTCTTTTTATTTTTGTGACACACATTCTATATTCACCACCTATTTCATTTAGGTGGTATATATAATTACAATGATTGTATTTTATAGATCATTAAATATAAATTATATTATTTACATTTCCATTTTATTATATCTTTTTAGGGGGGTTATGGTGAAATTTTTTTCAAATATATATGTTATTTTTTTCTAAATTATCATTTTTTTAGATAGAAGCTATGTGATATTCATACATCCTTCTATGATATGTATATATTTTACCATTAACATGTTATATCATGTACATCTAAAATTTCAGGAAATATTATGTTTCATTTAATTATATTCTTTCAGATGGCTCATGATTCAGTGTTATGAATGTGGTAAGTGTTTTATGTTACAATCTCATCAATTATCAGGATAGTTTTTTACACTCCCAATGAAATAATCTAATTATATTTTTCCCAAGAATAACTTTAATTTTATTTTAATTAACTAATGTAATTGGAATAAATTTTCCCCTTCATTTTAATCTCTTCATTTATTGAAGAGTTCAAAAAATAAGATAAATGTCTTCTCTGTGAAATAATATTTTTCCTACAAAACCATATTTTCTAAATATGTTATAAAAATTAATTTATAAACATATTTTTAATAGATTATATGCTACATCACTCATGAAGTTTCCTAACATAATTATTTCTATATTTCATATAATTCATCAGGTATATTTAAAAATAAATATATTTTAAAATGTTATTTTGTTCAAAAATGTATTTATAAAAAAAGAATGTATATTTTAAAAAATAATTTAAATTAATTCAAATATTATTTTATAGTTTTGAAATGTTTTTTTCAAAATCAATTTATTTCAAAAATGGTTTGTGTTTGCAAATATTATTTTGAAAAAAAAACATCCTCATATATTTTTTTAAATCATCGATAAAAATAATTCTCTAACTATGATTACAAAAATTGATGATATATATGACTTAATTGGGATATGATCTGAGCACACAATTCATAATATTTATCTATATAAATTATGTTTTTGATGAAATGGTTTTAGTGAAAAAAATTTATCTTCCATAGGTTATACCATGACAATATTCTTATAAAACCTACATTTCACATTTAATGTTGTGATGAAATTATGGAATGATTATGGAAGTTATCAATTTTATATTGTTTATGATATGATGAAATATTGAAAAAAAATCCATTTAAGGGGTTTTTACATTCTGAATGTAGAAAATCATGTTGAACAAAAAAATTATGGTTTTCATTATGAGACATGTTGGACTTATATATCCACAAATTAATTGGGTAAATGTTTATTTTCCATGAGATAAAATGAACTATAAATGAGTGTGAAAAGATTTAAGTAAAAAATTATGTACATTATGATGGTATTGGGTGTCAACCTTGATTATTTTGATGTTATCAATATAACATTGATTCACCTACATAATTTTATGTATTATCCTAATTAAATGATCAAATTTTTATGCATGTACCACTCATTCTTTTCCATAGTGTTATGTGTGGACATTTCTTTAATGTCCATAACTTTATGGATGTACCGAGTTCTATGTATATATGTTTATGTGAGGTAAAAAATTAATTTCCTTAACATAATGAGAGAATATATATATATATATATTAAAAATCTATAATTTTATTTATATTCCTTAACTCTATCTGTTTTTTAAATTGTATTATCTCATGGATCATGTTCCTTGATTTTGTTTATGATTCCTATCTTACGAAGTATAGTGTTATATACAATGACTCGTGATTAAAATAATTTTTTTGTAGGGTTTGCTTTTCTAATATTAATACAAGGTTCACATACTATTATTCTCATTTCATACACATTTTCTCAATGGTATCTCGCATTCATACTCTAATTGAGAATCAGATCTCACTATTTCATAAATTTTGTTTCCCTAGAATGTAATGAATAGTTTGCATTGTTTATGTTATTTAAAATTTATAAAGGTTTATTTTTTGGCTGATGTTTAATAACTTTTTCCATGTAATAAAACTATGTACATATACTCCAAAGACTCTAAACTATGATTGTCCTCATTTTTTGTGTGTATTGTATTGAATATTGCAAATAAATAATATAATATCTCTATATGATAATCAAGGGTCCCTATAAAATCATTTTCTCATTGAATCCATTTTTTTATGATAAAAAATAACAACAAAATTTTATTGAAACATTTTAACTGAATAGGGCACTGAAAACATGTAATGTAATCAAGAAATGTTTTATCGGTCATGATTTCGGTAAATAATTTTCATTTCATATATTCTAAAAACAATTATATTTTTACATTTTGGTTAAAATGAAAATGAATTTTTTTCAAAAGAATCATAAAGATTCAATTAAATTATTTTAAAAAATAAAAACATGGGTAAAAATTTCTTTAATATAACCTTTGGATAATAGGGAAAAACATGTTTAAAAATTCATTTTGAAAACATTTTTTTTTGAAGAAAAGTGGGTGATCAACTAAAGGAAGAAATAAATTCAATTTTCATAAAAACATTACTTTTAACACATGGTAAATTAGAGAGAGGAAAATTATGGATAAACCAATTTTAATATGTCATAAATAGAGGATAATAAATATCTTGAGTTTCATGCGAGGTAAATCCTAATATTTATTATCAGAAACATAATAAAATAATGTCCCTATAAATGATGGCATTGTAACATAAAATTTATACAACTTAGGTAACATTGTAAAATACTCCCATTGACTAAATATAATTAAAAATAAATTTAAAATATCATAAATATAATTACAGTCATTGTATTTAATATTGAAATGTCTAAATTCAATCCTTATAAAATGTAATTATTTCATAAAATTACATAAGTATTAATGAAGAAAATATGATACACAAATCCCATACTTCAAATCTCATCATAATTAAAACCAGATCATGCCACCTAAAAAATAGATAGATTATTATTATACTTAAAATACAGAACTATACATACATATATCATAACATATATTATATCCATGCTATATTTTACTATTGATTTATTATCATTTCTCGGTCAATGTCACATTCTTTGAAATAACTGCTTTATTTTTCATCAATGATTTTTTTTATTTAAATTTTTTTATTTATTTTAGTATTGTTTCACTATTTCAATAATCAACACATCAATATAATTATCATATATATTCATCATATATATATAAATTGTAATCTATAGACTATAGATGAAGAGAAAAAAATAAATCTTTTATGTGGATGGAAATCCATATATAAGAATGAATATTACTTCCATTTACTCAATTGCATTACATAAATAATGGTATTTAATATATTATGAAAATATAATGAGTGTTTATATATATAACATATTATATTTATATTTATCCTGTAACACACCAAGATTTCATGGTACATTTTCAATTGAATAATACAATAGCTTGTGCTATACAAAACAATGCGTTCTAGCACACCACGATGAATCAAACTAGTCTTTATGAATAGTAATACCCACTTTTTGAAACATTATAAATTTTATTTTTCAAAATGGTATTTATTTTTTGATTTATAATATGTAAATTACATTAGGGTGAATTTTTTGTATTTTTCTGAATTCATTCAGTTTTTGATTAATAGTGAAAAATACTGCGTTATTGTTTGAAACTGACTTTTTACCTATTTAATTATTTATTTTATTTTAATTTATTTCAATTCAAATTAGATAAATAATAGCTATATTAATTCAATTTAATTCGTTGGAGTTATTTTATAATAAAATTAGATATATAAAATTTTATTGAAATTTTTACCGTCTTTTTTCAACCTTCAAGGAATGTAAAAAATATGCATAAAACATAATATTACTGCTTCTATGAATTTAATTTCAAAAACCTGAGAGACACGGTTTATATTAGTAAGTGAAATTTGGTTTAATAAGATTAAAATTATTTTTGGTGACTAGTATCTTCTGACATTTATTTACAATGGTTAAAATTGAATAGGGTAACTAAAGGTAAAAATGATATTATTATTAACCTACCACTTGTCCTAATTCTATTAGATGAGTGTATATCGACAAAAAACCTTAGGAAAAAATATGATCCTTTTCGTCCACATGGATTAGATTGATAAATTTATTATTATTTTATTAAAAGGAATGTTAAAAGTGTTAAATTCAAATTTTCATAACTAAAACATTTTTAATATATGGTTACACATAAGATAAATTCGACTATAAATATTCATTAGAATTATAAAAAGGTTTCCTATGTAATGGAAGTTTATTTATAATTTTTAGACATAAAATAAGTAAATTTATTTATTACACAATGGTAATGAAGTGATTACTTTATTAATAAATGATTAAAATATTTGATATTATAAGTTTCCAAATAAATGTAAACTGAGACTTTTATTTAATTCAAACAATTTTTTAGGTTAATATGAGTTTTTTTGGTTGATTAAATGAATTTAGTTCAACTTAATCAAGTTGTTAGGACTTTATCAAAAATCAAATACAAAATATTTCCAAAAATGACATAAATGAGTTTTTGAAACAAATATTATATTATTAAATGATATAATAGTACTAAAAACATATAGTTAGGCCAAAGGACTTATATACTAAATAAATGTCCTTAATTAACCACATAGGGTTCTCTTGAAATATTATTTTATGTTTGTTAACTATATAATATAAAGATACATGGAGACATGGTAAAAGTTAAACTATTTAACTTAGAGTTAAATCTAAATGAAAGGTTTAATATTGTGACCAAAACATTTCTAAAACATATTTGTTGAGAGTTTTTAGACCCATCCCCAATGTATCCTTGAAATATATCATTTTTATCTATTATATAATGAATATTACTGTACAATAAAATAATATTTCCAGCATTTCCTAAAGTAACCCTCACCACTCTTATAAAAGGATACTCCCCCTTCGTTCAAAATCACAACTCCAAAGCCACTTGTCTAAGCCAAAACCTACTCAAATATCCTTCCAACTACCCTAATTATGACCTAGAGTCCTTACATTGGTCATCAATTTATCCTATGGAGAAATTTTGATCAAATAAAAAAGGAAACACCTAAAGAATAGGTTAAAATTTCACCACCTCTTTCAAAATTCAATTCTTCATCCATTTCCTATTTCTTTGTTGTTTCCATACCAAATTTTATAATTACAGCACCTTATACATACTATTTTGTTATTATAACTATGTTACAACCATATTATTTATTCTATCCATCCTATGAATGACATGTAACCATATCTGTGTACGTACGGCTTACCGTCTCCCCGTCGTGATGTAGTTTGATATTCAAACACTTCGTTATTTGGATGGGTATAATAATGAGTATAACTAATGTAAATATTAAATATTACATGTTAATTATTCTGTATATATGATATATCATCTAATTAAATATGATTTCACCATCAATAAAATTATGTTGTCACTCATGTGTAAGTACGGATTACCGTCTCCATGAACGTGATGAGATTCATTCCCCATAGTGGTCATTAAAAAATAAATTTAATTATATCATTAAAAATAATGTTTCATAACATAATATTATTCTGGATATGAATCAAATACATTTTATCCATATCAAACATTTCTTATGTAACCAATCATATAAAGGAAAATGAATTAGTTAAAACTCAAAACAATGACACTACTGAAATATTATTAAAAAATCATTATTAGAAGATCATATATGATATCATATTTATGTTTGTAGATATTTTATAATTTAATAAAAACGATTTGAATATTATAAAAATGGTTTAGATACCCTCTATCAAGAAATAGTATAAGGTAAGGGTTAATTCTACAATCTCTTCATTTTCTGGGGTTGTTTATACATGAGTAACTACTAGGACTTCATTATCATCCACATCCATTATTCTAAAGAATGTATTTCAAAATATTTTTATTATTTATTAGACTATGGGTTAATGTAATTTATATCCTTGTTTGACGTTTTTAAAGTTGTTTATAATGGAATCTTTTGGTCGTTTTCTAAACAATGTCCTTTTCATCTTTGTCTACAAAATTTCAGAAAGAATGAATTTTAAACTTATACGGTTGGTGCTTCTATTTTCCACCATTACAAAACATTTAAATCATCCCATAAAAGCATAAAATAATATTTTCATAATAAATATTTTATTTTATAATTATGTGACTTTTAAATGATTTCCAAATAGAAAGTGATTTTTCTTTCAAATAGGTTGCATTTCATCCATGTCAACATCCTTTGATGGATTTTAAATTTGTGTGAAGATGGTTTAATGTGATAAAAAATCTTCCATATTGTAATGAATGTTTTTTTCTTTGTTTGACTATTGATGTGTTATATTTATACCATTGAAGTTTTATGGATAAAGTATTGACATTTTGTAAGCTAGTTTTAATATGAATGTTTATGTTATGTTTAAACACCTTCATATGAGGAATGCATTGGACATAGTATGTGACCGGTGGAGCCCACTATAGCTTCTCGATTTCTACGTAGGTATAATGAGACAAATTAGTGTCATGACACAAGGCCTTGAAAAAATCATATTTATAGTCTTGGTAGAAGGCATTGACTATGTGGTTATGATGTCCGACATTATGCTTTCTATCATTATGAAATTGGATATTGATGTTTCATGTGATTATTCGACTAGTAGAATATCCTTGTGAATAAGTAGATGGAAGTATTTGATTTTTTTACATATTATACTTAATTTTATGTTTAAAAGGCTTGTGTTTTAGTCATAAACATTGACTTTAACGTTAATGCTTCTTTAAGAAAGTTTCTACTCTATTGTTATCCTAACTGATCATTTGAACTCAACCCTTTCTATGTATTATTGTTCCCCGTTTGTGAAGATGTATTTTATGGTTGACCTACAGGGATAGGATATGGAATATAAGTGTGTTCAAAGGGGAAAAATGATGTTGTTGTTTTTATTTCATGATTTAATGTAAAAATTATGTATGTATCTAGTAATTCCAGGGATACTAAACTGATTGGTCATTCATGACATGATTCCATGTATCATGGAAATGTTATGTAATAATGTACTGAATATGGGTAACTAGGTTTGGGGCATTACAGTTTGTATCAGATACAGTTTAGTACAAACCTAGGAAGCTGGATTCAGAAAAACTCTAATTAGAGAATATTGACCTAAGATAGACATTGAGGATTAGTATTGATCAACATTCTAGAATTTAGGTAACATTGATATTTTTTTAATTTTCAAACAATACACCCCTATCTGGATACAATCAGGTAGAGGCGGATCTGGAATAGATTTACCTAGGAGTGAATACTCCAACAAAAGGTTTTGGGCTAGACCCGTGGTATCCTGATACACGACAGCAGGCCTTGTGTGCTCTTGGATATGACACTATTGGGGATATGCTTAAGAAAATTCACATTTTCATTAAAAACCTGTACGAATTATTTATGATTATATACCTCCTCAATGAAAACATGTTTATGATTGTGGATTATATCCATAAAACTATTCAATTTATGTTAAGTTTTTTACATGTTTGGAATTATGTACTGTGTTTTATAAAATAATCTAGTGTATTACACTGGTTAGAAATGGTTCCTAGTGGAAGGAATGGAAACTGTATCATTGTACATAATCCATGTAGGTATTTCCCTCCTACTGAAGATAATTATAGTGGAGCTGATGATGAAACTGATGCTGATTAGCTTATCACTATGTGAGGATAAATCACCCAGGTTATGAATAATAACCATACCCGTATAGGGCACCCTCATCCATAATGTGGAGGAACAATGATAGACTGTTTCTTGACCCAACATCCACCAACACTCTATGGGACTAAAAATCCATTTCTAGCTGAGCAATGAATAAGTTCCTTAGAGAAAATATTTAATTCTATGGGGAGTAGTGAAGGGGAAAAAGTTTTCATGGCAGTTTATCGCCTCACGAGTGATTTGGATTAATTGAGGTCATTAATTCAATACACTAAGGAGGATGAATACGTATCAAATATGGAATGGAGGGAGTATAAAGAATTTTTCTTTGAAAAATAATTTCCTTGTGACCATCAAGAAGATATGGAAGGAAATTTCTGAGTCTTATTCAAAAAGAAGATTAGAATGTCACAATGTATGAGGATAACTTTACATGGTTAGATTGGCATGCAACAGATTATATAAAAAACCCAAGGATTAATATTGATTGATTCTTCAATGTGTAAAATCCATTTCTCTATCGAGCATTAGTCTCACAATCCTCCCCATCATATGAAGATATTGTCTCACGTGACAACAAGAAAAAAAACAAATTATCTAAGACTTACGACATTAAAATAATGAAAATGAAGAATATATCTGTTGAACACTCTGGAAATAGAAATAAGGGGTATGAGGTAATATTTGAATATCCATCCTATGGTTAATGTGGAAAGAAACACCCAGGCACATTCTTGAAGGTAATAAGAGTCGGTTACAAGTTTGGTGAAAATGCCAACAAGCTCGTGATTGAAATAGAAAGAAAGTGTATGTTAATGATGAATTCTACAATTGTAGTGAAACAGATAATTATGCAAATAAAATGTCCTAAGCGCCAATGAATCCTACCTTAGAAAATGACAAGGGAGAAAGTCCAAGCTTATGTGATCACTATTGTTGAGGATGAAGCTCTGAAATATGTGGTGGGAGGTGATTTAATAGTTTCCTCAAGTTTAGTCATTGCTTTGTTTGATTTAGTATCATCTCATTATTTCATATCTTCTTAGTATTTTATGAAAAATTAGATATTTTCAATTTGATTTAACAAGGTATTTGTCAGTAAAAACACCTAAGGGAAGTATCATTGCAACAATGCTTTGTGAATAAGTTCCCATTAGGGAATATAAATTTTCTTTATCTGTTGATCTCATCATCTTACCCCTGACAGAATGTGATATAATACTTACATTGGATTGGATTTCGGACCATAATCCAAAAATCAATTGTAAGAAGAAGGAGGTTACAATTTTTGATAATGATAAATAGTACCTTATCATTAGAGCTGAAACGTCACCACCAGATTCTTATCTAGATCCACCCCCATTAGCTCTACTAATTTGTTTTATTAGGGAGGAAAAAAATTTAATAACTATGGGTGAGGAAACGTGTGTTCGAATAGATTACATACCTATTGTAAATTAATATGTAGATGTATTTCTAGAATATTTACCCAGACAACCTCATAATGAGAAATTGTGTTTTCCATAAATTTAGTTCCTCGTTCAAGGCCCATATCAAATACCTCATATAGAATGGACACTATGGAATTAGTATAAATAAATAAACAAATAGATGAATTTATTAATAAAGGATTTATTTTCTCTAGTGTTTCTCCATGGGGAGCCTCTATTTTTTTGTTAAATGAAAGATAGATCTATGAGGTTGGGTAGTGGCTACAGGGAGATCAATTCTATAACAGTAAATAACAAGTATCCCCTACCTCGCGTTGATGAATTATTCCATCAACATCAGGGAACTCAATATTTTTTAAATATAGACCTTCTATATCGATATCATCAGTTGTGTGTGAAGAAGGAATATATTATGAAGACTACATTTGTACCAGGTACAGGAATTACAGGTTTACGGTAATACCTTTTGGACTGACTAATGCACCTTATGTTTTAATTGATCTATTGAATAGTGTTTTCAAGGAATATATCGATTTATTTTAACTGTTATTTATTGATGATATCTTGGTATACTCAAGAAATGAAAAACATCATGAAAATCACTTGCATAATATTCTAAAAACTCTTAGATGAAATTAATTATATGGGAAGTTTAACAAGTGTGGATTTTGGATTCAAGAAATTCCTTTTCATGGCCATATTGTCTCTAACTATGGAATCTCGGTCTATCCTTCAAAGGCCAAGGAAATCCATGAATGGCCAGAACCAACATATATAACTTAGGTACACAGTTTTATTTGTTTAGTAGGTTATTATTGGCGTTTCTTCTAGAATATTGCAAGATTGGATAACCATTTAACAAAGCTCACACATAAAGGGGTTAAATTTGTTTGTACAAAAGAGTGTGAAGAATGTTTTGAATAACTGAAGAGAATATTATTCAATGATCATATATTGACTCTACCATCGGGGAATGATGGGTTTGTTATTTATAAAAATGATTCAATGAAAGTACACTGTTCTGTCCTTATTCATAATGCTAGATTTATTTCTTATGCATCATAAAAGTAAAAAATTCATGAACAAAACTACCCCACACTTTATCTTGAGTTATCTGCTGTAATATTTTCTATGAATATAGGAAGAAAATATCTCTATGATAAAAATTAGGAGATATATATTGATCATAATATCATAATACATACTTTCTCAGAAAAAAAACTCATCATGAGGAAATGGGGATGGCTCGAACAAGTAAAGGATTATGATTTCACAATACACTACCTCCTGGGGAAGGAAAATAAGGTGGTAGATACTTTGAGAAAAATGGATCGTGGAGTTTTGAACAATATGAGAGTTGAATGGGATCCTATGTTCATAGATCTGGTAAACAAATATATGGTAATAATCATTGTAGTTAAACACCAATACTTTTTCCAATGGGTTCAAAACCATATTTACCAGAAAGGATAACGATTTTTCAGAATGATGATGTGAAGTTTCCAAAGAAAATTAAATATGTGAATGATGGGAAATTGATTGACTTTGTATATGAAGATGAAATTTTTAAATTTGGGAAAAAAATTGTTCCTGATATACCTAAACTAAAAAGGGAATTGATGGATGAATCTCATTTCTCCAATTTACCTATACACCTTAGTAGCACAATGACGTATATAGATTTGAAGAAATATTTTTGGTGGGGTAACCTAAAGATGCAGATTGCAGATTTTGTGTCAGGATGTATGGCATGTCAAAATGTTATGTCTAGAAGAAAACATCCAAAAATATTGATGTAACCTCTCCCCATACCTGAGTGGAAATGGTATGATATTACGATGGACTTTTTCATGGGGAAACCAAATACTACAAGAATGAATGATGTAAAATAGGGAAATGTTGATCTTCTTACCAATTCAACACATTTTCTTGTTATAAGAGAATATTTACAACTTGAACAATTATCAATACTATATATTAATGAAGTTGTAAGATTTCTGGGAGTACGACTATCGATTTTTTATGATTTTGATCTCCATTTTACATCAAGATTCTAAAAAAGTGTTTACAAGTCTTTTAATACTGAACTTCATTTAAGCACTACCTACCACCCTCAAAATGATGGACAATCAGAACAAACTATTCAATACTTATAAGACATTTTGATATCGTTATCAAATGAAATTCAAGGTATGTGGGATCAATATTTTCCTTTGGAAAATTTTTCTATAATAATATCTTCCATTCGTGTATTCAGATGGCACCATATGAACAGTTATATGGAAAGTGATGTCACACACCAACTTGTTGGGATGCTGATGGTGAAAGAAAACTCAACGGCCCAAAACGTGTTGAGGAAACAATGTAAAAGGTGAAAATTATCCAAACCCACCACAAAGCTGCTCAAAGTAGGCAAAATGGCTATGCCGATAACTAAAGGTAGTATTCGGGATTTCAAGTAAGAGATCATGTTTTCTTGACATTATCTCCCGGGAAAGGAGTTTTATGTTTCAGTAAGAAGGGTAAATTAAGTCCTAGGTACATCGGACCTTTCAAAATTCTAGAACGAATTGGAGTTGTAGAATATCGTTTGTCAATGCCACTAAGTCACATCAAAGTTCATGATGTGTTCCACATATCACTATTGAGAAAATACATGTCTAACCCAATGCATGTACTATTCTATGAAGAAATAGAACTAGAACCCGATCTGTCTTATTCTGAAGAGCCCATCATGATTCTTGATACTATAAGAACAAGTGCTGAGAAACTGGATGAGTTGTCTGGTGAATGTTCTATTGAGAAACCATAAGATAGAAGAGGGAACGTGGGAACCGGAAGAACATATGATAAAGAACCACCCGATTCTTTTTATGAAGTAGTATTCTATAAATTTCGAGGGAAAATTTATTTGAAGGAGGGGAGAATGTAACATCCCATGTTTTCATGGTATGTTTACATTTGAGTAATATAGTAGCTTGTGTTATACAAAACTTCAGGTTCTAGCACACGATGACCAATCAAACTAGTCGTTATGAATAGTAATACCCACATTTTGAAACATTATAAATTTTATTTTCCAAAATGGACTATGTTTTTTGATTCAGAATATCACAGTTTGGTTAGGGTGAATTTTTGGCATTTTTAGGAAAACATCCAATTTTTTATTAATAGTGAAAAAAAATACGTTATTGTTTAAAACAAGCTTTTTATCTAAATAATTATTTATTTTATTTAAATTTATTTTACGTCAAAATAGATGCATAATTCCTATATTAGTTCAATGTAATTCATTGGTGTTATTTTAAAATATAATTAGATACATAAAATTTTATTGACATTTTTACCATCATTTACCAACCATCAAGCAATGTTAGAAAATTCGCATAAAATGTAATTTTACCACTTCGATGAATTGAATTTCAAAAATACGAGAGACACGGTTGATATCAGTATGTAAAATGTGGTTCACTAAGATGAAAATAACTTTTGGTGAATCGTATATTTTGACAATTATTTACAATGATTAAAGGAAAATAGGGTAATTAAAAATATAAATGATATTAATATTAACCTAAAAATGAATTAATTCTATAAGATAATTGTTTTTGACAAAAAAACATTAGGAATAAAATTTGATCCTTTTGGTCCACATGGATTATATTAATACATTTAATATTATTTTATTTATAGAAGAGTTAAAAATGTTAAATTCAAGTTTTCATAACAAAAAAAATTTAAATATAGCTTTATGGATAAGATTAATTAGAATATAAATATTAATTATTAATCTAAGAATATTTCCTAGATAATGGTATTTTATTTATAATTTTTATACATTAAATACTACAATTTTTTTATGACTCAATGATGAAGCAATAATTACATTATAAACGAATGATTAAAATAATTGATACTATAAATATCCAAATAAATGTAAATTGAGACTTTTCAGGAATTCCAGAAATTTTATAGGTTAATATGAAATTTTAGGGTTGATTAAATGAATTTTTTTCGATGTAATCAAGTTGTTAGGACTTCAAAAAAATCAAATAATAAATAGTGTCATAATTGACATAAATGAGTTTTTAAAACAAATTCTATATTTTTAAATGATATAATAGTCCTAAAGATAAATTTTCAGGCCAATGGACTTATATAATATTGTAAATTTCACTAATGAACTACTTGGGGTTATCATGGAATTTTATAGTATGTTTATTAATCATATAATATAAATATACATGGATACATGGAAATAGATAAACTACTTAACTAAGAGATAAATCTAAATGATAAGTTAATATGGTGACCTAAACCTGTATTAATCTTATTAATTGAAATTTTTTATACCCATACCCACCTTAGCCTAGAAATAAATCATTTTGGACCCATTATAATCCGAATATTATTGTATAATAAAAAAACTTTTCAAACTTTTACTAAAGTAAACCTAGCCTCTCTTTTAAAAGGCTAGTTCCTCTTCTCTCAAAATTACCCCTCCAAAGCCACTTGGATGGTCCAAAACCTTCTCAAATATCCTCCCTACTACCCTAACATTTACTTAGAGTTATTATTATGATCAGAAAGACATCTTATGGATTCCTTTTAATCAACGCAATAGGAAACACCCAAAGAAGAGGTAAAAATTTCACCACCTCTTTCAATGTTCTTTTCTTCTTCAACTTCCTCTTTTTTTATGTTTCAATACCAAAATAATAAGTATCATATCTTATACATACTTTGGTTTTATTATAAATATTTTACAACCATATCCATTATTATATCTGTCCTATAAAGGACAAGTCCTCATACATGCATATTTACAGCACACCGTCTCCACGTCGTGGTGTAGTTTCTTATTCAAACACATCATTATTTGGATAGGTATAATAATGAGTATAACTAATTGAAATAATAAATATAACATGTTAATAATTATTTAAATATGATATACCATTAATTTACATATTATTTCACCATTTGAATAATGATATTTTCGGTCATGTGTACGTACAAATTACTGTCTCCATGAACGCGATGAGATTTATTCCCCATCGTGATCATTAACAAATATTATTAATTATATAATTAAAAATAATGTTTAATAACACAAAATAATTCTGAATATGAATCATATTCATATTATCCATAACAAACAATTCTTACTTAACCAATAATATAAGGGTTAATGTAACAGTTAAAACCCCAAACAATGATACAACTGAAAAATTATTAACAACTCAATAATAGAAGATCATATATGATATAATATTTATGTATATGGTTACTGTATAATTTAATAACAATTATTTAAATATTAAAAAGGTGGTTAGCATACACTTATTCAAGGAATAGTACAAGGTAAGGGTTATTTCTACAATCTCTTCATTATTCGAGGTTGTTTATACACGAGTATCTACTCAGACCTCTTTATCATCCACATACGTTTTTCTTAAAAATGTATTTCAAAATATTATTACTATTTCCAAGACTATGGGTTAAAGTCATTTATAACCTTTTTTGACTTTTTATAAGATGTTCATAGAGGAATATTTCCATCATTTTACAAACTATGTCTTTTATGACCATTTCGGCAAAATTAAAGAAATAATTTTTTTAACTTATACGGTTGGTCCTGTTATTTTCCTCCTTTTTAACATACTTGAAGCATCCCTTAAAAGATTATAAGAATATTTTCAAATTAAATTATTTCTTTTATAATTATGTGACTTTTAAATTCATTCAAAATAGAAATAGGTATTTCTTTCTAATAGTTTTCATTTCATCAATATCAACATCATTTGATAGATTTTAAACTTTTTTGATGTTGGTTTATTATGATACAAATCTTCCATTTTGTATTGAATTTTTTTTGATATGATTGATTGTGGATGTGTTATTTTTATACCATTCATGGTTTATGGATAATTTATTTATATTTCATATGCTTGTTTTAATTCAAATTTTTATGTTATGTCTAAACCTTTTCATATGAGGAATTCATTAGACTTTGTAAGTGATGAGTGGAACCCGCTATAGCTCCTCAATGCATCAGTAGGTCTCATGATACAAACTAGTGTCTTTGCACAATTCCTTGAAAAAATATTACTTTTAGTGTAACATCCCATGGTTTTCTAAAAATAAATTGAAAATGCTTGAATTTTTTTTTAAGGTATATATTTATAAGTATCATTTAAACATAATTTCATTTCATCTATGTTTTGAATTTCAAGAAACTGTCATCTACAATTGTGTTCAGTATGTTATTTAGAGTCTGATGGAACAAACTTTTTTTTTGGTGAATAGTAACATGCCCTTATGAATAGTAATATGAATATTAATATTACCTCATGAATAGTAAATAATATTATTATTTTATTTTCCCATGGAAATAGGATAATGGGATCTTAATTAATTTTCCAATGTCACATAAAACTAATTGCACCTAAATATTGTTAGTTTTCGAATTAACTGTGACCTTATTTAGAAATTAAATTAATAATATTTAGAAAATTATTTTTGAAAAATGGATTTTACTTTTGAATTCTACACGTAGAAAAATGGTAGGGGTAAATTTCTGGTATTTTTCTGAAACTCATGAATTTTCAGTGAATACTGAAATACGATAAAATACTGTATAATCAATTTATCAGTAAATATGCACTATTTATGACATCATAAGTGATGCAAGGCCACTTTTATCGAAATCACATGAAAATATCACTATTTAGGGCCACTTGTTTTGAGATTATTCATAGTCTTGATAAAATTATTATAATAATAATTAATATAATCTAAAATACCTCCCCCCCCCCCTCCACTATAAATATCACCCTCACTCCCCTCTTCCTCCCACACCCCTCAATCCATGAGCATTATCTAATTTTTGCCAAATTACCTCCCCAATCTTCTTGCCCACATCCTAGAGCTGCTAGTCTCACCAAAAGACCAAAATCAAATCCCTTAAGAAGGATCTCAAGGAGAAGAGATCAAGAGGTAAACAACCTCTTTTATTTTCTTTCTTTTCTTCCATTTTATGTTATTCTCTTCCTTTCCCTTAGTCTTTTGTTGGGATATTTCATTAAATATTTCCCATTACTGTCCAAAGTTTGTATGATGATGAGATATTCTATTCCTCTCATCAATCTTGTTTTTATGAAATTTTAAGAGACACTGTTAGGCTGCCGAATTTTTGTAAGAAATTTCTCATGTTTTCTTCATTTCATGATTCCTTTCTCTTCTTTCTTCAACCCCTCTTATCCAAGAGTCATGAAATCTCCAGAATCATGTATATTCTGGATGTTTTCATGTTTAGGGAAAATTACAAATCATTATTCCTCTCCTCTCTCACTTATTTAAAGAATCAAAAAACATTGTCCATTTGTGTCGAATTGCTGGTATCGTGGGCGATGTATTTTCAATTTCCATTAATTATTTCAAGTCTGGTCATGAAACCATTTATATGGTTAAACCAGGTTATAATATATTTTTTATGACTCACATAAGGTTCTAGAGTTCTTTTGTACTCATGATTCAAATTTATAAGACTAAATGAAGTTGTAATTATCAAAGAATCACTTAAATGATCTAAACAAACATAATTAATGTTTTAACTTATTAATCATCATCATATAAAGAATCAAAGTGATAAATGGTATAAATTATGGTACTGGAAATATGTAGATACTACTCCATTCCAATTCTGGAGTTTCACTTCCAATCAACAAGAACGATTCATCATGAACCGATCGTGAAAATCATAAAAGAACTCACCCAAAATAATGCAAGGAACAAAATACTAACAATTAAGGGGTGAAATGAGGTTATTAAATGACCATATAAGATGTTATAAACATTAAAATGTTTCTGTAAAATACTAATAACACTCTTTTAACCATTATACAGGAGGTTTAAACAATTTTGAAGTAAGACAAGCCCAAGGTAAGGGAATTCTTAACCTGATTTCCATTCTTTGGGTTAACATTCTACTTTATAATTTATGTGCTATTTAAATTGTTTGTGTGATGGGTTTTGTTTATATTATGTTTTATTATGTGTATTTATAGAGTATATACATATTACATCCACTCTATTAATCCTCACTTCAAGTATATGAGGTTTATAAGGGACTTTTCTTCTAAAATCCTCCTTTAAAATTCTGTTTTATAAGATTCAAAGGAAATGTTTTTATGCTATTGTTTATGTTGTAGGATTATGTTTTGGTTATTGGGAATTGTTTATGATGAAGTTTGGGACCAATATTTCCCTCCAATGCGTTGGGTTTGAGTAAGTTGGAGGTCGGTCGTATGGTTACTCCAAGTGTAACTGTGATGGTTACACAAAGTAAGGTAGTCGTGAGGGTTACAAATTTTATGGTAGCCAAGATGGTTACAGGATTATGTAAGTAATGCCCCAATATACCTCTATTATTATAATTATGTTTTTGTGGATCTTGTGTAAATCTCATGTTACGCTAAGTAAGATTTTATGGGTGGAAAGCATGTCTTTTGAAAATGTTTTCATACGTCATGCGTATTCATGGACTAATGTGATTTCATACCTTACTAAGATTTTGTGCTCATCCCATGTTTTTAAATGATTTTTCACAGGTTAACGATGAGTAATACAAGGAAGGAAGACATGTTAAATTTTGAAGAATTGTCAAGGAGTCTTGTTTTATGTTTTAATATTTTATATTCTGAGGAAAATGGAAACTGATTTTATGGTATCCACTATTTAAAAATGTTTAATGTTATGAATGTTTTGCCTTAATTATCTAAAGATCTAAACTTGAAAAGATCCTAAATGTAAAATGAAGTGTTTTCTTGATTAAATTCAAGATTATTTATGAAATTAGTGCGGGTCCTTATAGTTGGTATCAGAGGATGGTTTTGATAACTTTAGGGGTTAAGGTGATGCTAATAGAATACCATAAATAATTTTCACTCTATGTTTAGTTTGTTATAGCATTTAAATATTACCATGTTTCTTAATCTAAGAAATTTTGGTTTAGAATGGTTGTCCGCAGAAGTAACATGGATGCTGAAGAGGATAGGCACCGACAGAATGAAATCCTTCCTGATCAACAGCCCAGAATGGTAGGGATTGGAACCGAGCAGTTTGTGACAGTAATGGCTCAGCTAACGCAGGAAATAAATGGTGGTGGAATCCATGCAAGAGGACAAATAGAGTTACCCCAACGGAACATGATAGTGGTGGAACATTTTATGAGACAACATCCTCCTGCATTCAATGGATCTTCTGACCAGTGGCAGCAGAAGGTTGGATTAAAGCCCTTGAAAAGATATTTGATGTTATGGGATGTTCGAACAATCAAAAGGTAAGTCTTTCCATTTATCGTTTTGAAGGGGAAGCTGATCAGTGGTGGTCAATGGTAAGTAATATCAGGGGTAGAGAGGATTTTGATGCCTTAGTGTGGGATGAATTTAAAAGCCTTTTTCTTGAAAAATATTTTCCTAAGGTGGTGCGACTTAGAATGGAGAAACAATTCCTTGAATTGAAACAAAACGAGGAAGATTCAGTGGCTATGTATGAGGCGAACTTCACATGACTGGCAAGGTATGCTCCAAATATTATTCTACATCTCGATAGCAAAATCAACCGCTTTTACTCAGGATTGAAGCCAAGGTATCGAAGGGCGTTGGCCTCCCGTGAATTCAAAAGTTACGAGAAACTTGTCTGATGTGCTGAGAGGGTAGAGATGGAGTTTGCTGACGATCACATGCAATTTGGAAACAAAGAGAAGAAGAGGTCCATTTGGAAAGAAATGGGTAAGAATCAACCAATGAAATTTGATGGTAAGAAAATACAGTTTCCAGTTTGTGAAAAGTGTGGCAAAAAGCACCCTGGGGAATGTCTTATCAAACTGGGAAGTGTTTTAAATGTGGTAAGTTTGGACATATGGCCCGAGATTGCAATGAAAATTATCCAAAGACTAATCCTGATAAGAAAACTGTAAAGTGTTTTAAATGTGGTGAGATGGGTCACTATGCAAATGCCTGTCCAAAGAGGGATCCAAATGATGCAAAGAAGCCAGACTACGTGCAGAAAGGTGTAGTGAGATCCTTTGCGACTACGTCAGCAGATGTTGGGCCATCCAATGAAGTTGTATCAGGAACTTTTTTTGTTCACTCATATTTTTCTAAAGTTTTGTTTGATAAGGGGTCTACACATTCCTTCATCTCTGAGGAATTTTCTAGTAAATTGGAAATATCACCTCAACAAATGATACCCGAACTTTTTGTTAAAACACCAGGGGGAAATGTTATAGCAAAGAGGAATTATAAGAATATTTCTATTGTGGTATGTGGAAAGACTTTACCTGCAAACCTTGTTGTTTTACCCTTAGTCGAGTTTGATGTTATTCTGGGGATGGACTGGCTTTCTGATTATCATGCTAAGATTGACTGTAGAGCTAAAGAAGTTGTTTTTCAGAAAGAGTTTCAGTTTGTATACAAGAATGAACCCATACAATTGATAACATAACAAGAAGCTGAGAAACTACTGAAAGATGGAAATGAAAGTTATCTGGATCATATTGTTGAAAACAAGGGAAATATTCAAATTAATGATGTGCCAGTGTTAAATGAATACCTTGATGTTTTTCCTGAGGAGTTACCCAGTGTTATACCTAAACGAGAAGTCGAATTCACAATTGACTTAGTTCCTGATGCTAAGCCAATTTCAAAACCCCCATATCGTATGGCTCCAATAGAACTTCTTGATTTGAAAAATCAGTTGCAGGATTTTCTTGTCAAAGGCTTCATTAGTCCCAATACTTCACCATGGGGATCCCCTGTTTTGTTTGTTAAAAAGAAAGATGGTTCCATGCGACTTTGCATTGATTATAGATCTTTGAATAACATCACTGTCAAAAACAAGTATCGTTTGCCTCATATTGATGACTTGTTTGATCAGCTCCAGGGAGCTCAGTACTTTTCCAAGATTGACTTGAGATCCGGATACCATCAGCTGAAGGTGAAGGAGGATGATATCCCGAAAACAGCCTTTCAAAGTAGATATGGGCATTATGAATTTGTTGTTATGCCATTTGGTTTAACTAATGCACTTTTTGTATTCATGAATCTTTTAAATAGAGTATTTCATGAGTTCTTGGATAAGTTTGTGGTTGTATTTATTGATAACATTCTGGTTTTTTTCTAAAAATAAAGAGGAGCATGAAAAACATCTAAGGGTTGTTTTACAAACATTAAAAGAAAAGAAACTATATGGAAAATTCAGCAAGTGTGGTTTTTGGTTTCAACAGATTTCTTTTCTTGGGCACATTGTAAATAAGGATGTAATAACAGTTGATCCTTCCAAAACAAAAGTAGTTGATGAATAGCCAAGACCCACAAATGTTACAGAGATTCGTAGTTTTCTGGGCTTAGCAATTTATTACTGACGCTTTGTTAATAACTTTGCATGGTTATCTAGCACAATAACTAAGTTAACACAAAAAGGGGTTAAATTTGTTTAGAACAGAGGAATGTGATGTTTGTTTTCAGGAACTAAAGAATAGATTGGTTAATGCTCCAGTTTTGGCCTTACCTTCCTGGAATGGTGAGTTTGTCATCTACAGTGATGCTTCTTTGAAGTGACTTGGTTGTGTTTTCGTGAAGAATGATTAGGTAATTGCCTATGCTTCGAGAAAACATAAACCTCATGAGATGAATTATCCCACACATGATTTGGAATTGGCAGCTGTGGTTTTTGCTTTGAAAATATAAAGGCATCATCTATAAGGAACCAAATGCCAAATATATACTGACCATAAAAGTCTTAAGTATATATTCACTCAGAAGGAATTAAACATGAGGCAGATAAGATGGCTAGAACTGATAAAGGATTATGACTGCACGATTAATTACCATCCTGGAAAAGCAAACAAAGTAGCGGATGCCTTATGTCGGAAAAATCATGCATCATTAACCATGATACGTTTGGAACATGATCCCTTGATTAATGATTTGATAAATTTTGGCTTAGAAGTTGTTGGTGCAGGGAATATATCTGTTTTGTTTCAGGTTTCAGTGCAGTCTTCGTTGTCAGACAAAATTATGAAAGCGCAGAGGGAAGACCGTGAGCTACAGAAAAAGGTAGAATTGGTTAAAATGGGTAAGTTTCCAGAATTTAATCTTGATAAAGAGTGTGTTTTAAGGTTTGGAAAAAGCTTGTGTGTGCCTTGTGATTCCCAGTTGAAGAAAGAATTGTTGTGTGAAGCTCATAGTTCTCCATTTTCTGTTCATCCTGGCAGTACTAAGATGTATAGAGACCTTCGGGAGTATTACTGGTGGAATGGGATGAAAAGAGATATTGCTGATTTTACAATGAAATGTTTGACATATCAGCAGGTTAAAGATGAGCGGTAGTTACCGAAAGGGATGCTTCAGCCTTTTCCAGTGCCAGAATAGAAATGGGAGAATATATCCATGGATTTTGTGGTGGGACTACCAAATACTTCTCGAGGTAACAATGCGATATGCGTTATTGTTGATCGGATAACAAAGTCTGCTCGTTTTCTTTCTATTCGAGATACAATGTCATTAGATCAGCATTCTCGATTATACCTCAAAGAGATTGTCAGGTTACATGGAGTTCCTCTTTCCATTGTGTCTGACCGAGATCCCAGGTTCACTTCTAAATTTTGGAAGGGACTTAAGAAGTCTTTGGGAACAGAGTTGAATTTCAGTACAGCTTTTCATCCTCAAACAGATGGGCAGTCAGAACGAACGATTCAAACTTTGGAGAATATTCTTCGAGCATGTTCAATGGAATATCAGGGAAGTTGGGATCAAAATCATTCATTAGTTGAGTTTTCTTATAATAACAGTTTCCATTCCAGTATTCAGATGGAACCTTTTGAGGCCTTGTATGGAAAGCGGTTTCGGACTCCTACATTTTGGGATGAAGTCGATGAAAGAAAGTTGATGGGGCCAGAATTAGTAGAATAAGTGGCTGAGAAAGTGAGGATGATCCAGCAACACATGAGGATAGCTCAGAGCAGGCAGAAAAGTTTTGCAGATAACATAAGGAAAGACTTCTCTTTCAAGGTAGGTGACCATGTTTTCCTTAAAATATCTCCTTGGAAAAGTGTGATGCTTTTCGGTAAGAAAGGGAAACTAAGTCCACGGTTCATCGGTCCTTTTGAAATCTTGGATAAAGTTGGAACAATTGCATACTGCGTAGCTTAGCCTCTGAGCTTATTTCAGGTACACAATGTTTTTCATGTTTCGATGTTGAGAAAGTATGTTCCATATTCATCACATATCTTGAGGCCGGAATCATTTCAGCTGGCAGAGAACCATTCTTATGAAGAAAAACTGGTTCAGATTCTTGATCGAAGAGAACAGGTATTGCGGAATAAGGTAATCCACCAGGTAAAGGTTTTGTGGAGAAACGGCATGGTTGAAGAAGCAATATGGGAGTCTAAAAATGCTATGAGGGGAAAAATACCCTCAGTTGTTTAATAAGTAAATAAAATTGCGAGGACGCAATTTCAAGAAGGTGGGGATAATGTAACATCCCAAGGTTTTCTAAAAATAAATTGAAAATGCTTAAAATTTTGTTTAAGGTATATATTTATATGTATCCTTTAAACATAATTTTATTTCTTCTATGTTTTGAATTTCAAGAAACTGTCATCTACAATTGTGTTCAGTATGTTATTTAGAGTCTGATGGAACAAACTTTTTTTTTGTGAATAGTAACATGCCCTTATGAATAGTAATATGAATAGTAATATGACCTCATGAATAGTAAATAATAATATTATTTTATTTTCCCATGGCAATAGGATAATGGGATCTTAATTAATTTTCCAATGTCACATAAAACTAATTGCACTTTAATATTGTTATTTTTCAAATTAACTGTGACCTTATTTAGAAATTAAATTAATAATATTTAGAAAATTATTTTTGAAAAATGGATTTCACTTTTGAATTCTACACGTCGAAAAATGGTATGGGTAAATTTCTGGTATTTTTCTGAAACTCTTGAATTTTCAGTGAATAGTGAAATACGATAAAATACCGTATAATCAATTTATCAGTAAATATGCACTATTTATGACATCATAAGTGATGCAAGGCCACATGCATTAAAATCACATGATATTATCACTATTTAGAGCCACTTTTTTTGAGATTATTCATAGTCTTGATAGAATTATTATAATAATAATTAAAATAATCTAAAATACCTCCCCCCTCCACTATAAATATCACCCTCACTCCCCTCTTCTTCCCACACCTCTCAAGCCTTGAGAATTGTCTAATTTCTTCCAAATTCCCTCCCCAATATTCTTCCCCACGTCCTAGAGCTACTGGTCTCACCAAAAATCCAAAATCAAAGCCCTTAATAAGGATCTCAAGGAGAAGAGATCAAGAGGTAAACAACCTCTTTTATTTTCTTTCTTTTCTTCCATTTTATGTTATTGTCTTCCTTTCCCTTTGTCTTTTGTTGGGATATTTCATTAAATATTTCCCCTTACTGTCCAAAGTTTGTATTATGATGAGATATTCCATTCCTCTCATCAATCTTGTTTTTATGAAATTTTAAGAGATGTTGTTAGGCTGCCGAATTTTTGTAAGAAATTTCTCATATTTTCTTCATTTCATGATTCCTTTCTCTTCTTTCTTCACCCCCTCTTATCCAAGAGGCATGAAATCTCCAGAATCATGTATATTCTGGATGTTTTCATGTTTATGGAAAATTACAAATCATTATTCCTCTCCCCTCTCACTTATTTAAAGAATCAAAAAACATTGTCCATTTGTGTCGAATTGCTGGTATCATGGGCGATGTATTTTCAATTTCCATTAATTATTTCAAGTCTGGTCATGAAACCATTTATATGGTTGAACCAGGTTATAATATATGTTTTTTGACTCACATAAGGTTCTAGAGTTCTTTTGTACTCATGATTCAAATTTATAAGACTAAATGAAGTTGTAATTATCAAAGAACCACTTAAATGATCTAAACAAACATAATTAATGTTTTAACTTATTAATCATCATCATATAAAGCATCAAAGTGATAAATGGTATAAATTATGGTACTGGAAATATGTAGATACTACTCCATTCAAATTCTGGAGTTTCACTTCCAATCAACAAGAACGATTCATCATGAGCCGATCGTGAAAATCATAAAAGAACTCACCCAAAATAATGCAAGGAACAAAATACTAACAATTAAGGGGTGAAATGAGGTTATGAAATGACCATATAAGATGTTATAAACATGAAAATGTTTCTGTAAAATACTAATAACACTCTTTTAACCATTATACAGGAGGTTTAAACAATTTTGAAGTAAGACAAGCCCAAGGTAAGGGAATTCTTAACATGATTTCCATTCTTTGGGTTAACATTCTACTTTATAATTTATGTGCTATTTAAATTGTTTGTGAGATGGGTTTTGTTTATATTATGTTTTATTATGTGTATTTATAGAGTATATACATATTACATCCACTCTATTAAGCCTCACTTCAAGTATATGATGTTTATAAGGGAATTTTCTTCTAAAATCCTCCTTTAAAATTATGTTTTATAAGATTCAAAGGCAATGTTTTTATGCTATTGTTTATGTTGTTTGATTATGTTTTGGTTATTGGGAATTGTTTATGATGAAGGGTGGGACCAATATTTCCCTCCAATGCATTGGGTTTGAGTAAGTTGGAGGTCGGTCGTATGGTTACTCCAAGTGTAACTGTGATGGTTACACAAAGTAAGGTAGCCGTGAGGGTTACAAATTTTAAGGTAGACAAGATGGTTACAGGATTATGTAAGTAATGCCCCAATATACCTCTATGATTATAATTATGTTTGAGTGGATCTTGTGTAAATCTCATGTTACGCTAAGTAATATTTTATGGGTGGAAAGCATGTCTTTTGAAAATGTTTTCATACATCATGCGTATTCATGGACTAATGTGATTTCATACCTTACTGAGATTTTGTGCTCATCCCACGTTTTTAAATGATTTTTCACAGGTTAACGATGAGTAATACAAGGAAGGAAGACATGTTAAATGTTGAATAATTGTCAAGGAGTCTTATTTTATGTTTTAATGTTTTATATTCTGAGGAAAATGGAAACTGATTTTATGGTATCCACTATGTAACAATGTGTATTGTTATGAATGTTTTGACTTAATTATCTAATGCTCTAAACATGAAAAGTTCCTCAATGTAAAATGAAGTTTTTTCTTGATTAAATTCAATATTATGTATGAAATTAGTGCGGGTCCTTATAGTTGGTATCAGAGGATAGTTTAGATAACTTTAGGGGTTAAGGTGATGCTAATAGAATACCATAAATAATATTCACTCAATGTTTAGTTTGTTATAGCATTTAAAGATTAATATGTTGCTTCATCTAAGAAATGTTTGTTTAGAATGGTTGTCCGCAGAAGGAACATGGATGCTGAAGAGGATAGGCATCGACAGAATGACATCCATCCTGATCAACAGCCCGGAATGGTAGGGATTGGAACCGAGCAGTTTGTGACAGTAATGGCTCAGCTAACTCAGGCAATAAATGGTGGTGGCATCCATGCAAGAGGACAAATAGAGTTACCCCAACGGAACATGACAGTGGTGGAACATTTTATGAGAAAACATCCTCCTGTATTCAATGGATCTTCTGACCCAGTGGCAGCAGAAGGGTGGATTAAAGCCCTTGAAAAGATATTTGATGTTATGGGATGTTCGGACAATCAAAAGGTAAGTCTTTCCATTTATCGTTTTGAAGGGGAAGCTGATCAGTGGTAGTCAATGTTAAGGAATATTAGGGGTAGAGAGGATTTTTATGCCTTAGTGTTGGATGAATTTAAAAGTCTTTTTCTTGAAAAATATTTTCCTAAGGTGGTGCGACTTAGAATGGAGAAACAATTCCATGAATTGAATCAAAAGGAGGAAGATTCAGTGGCTATGTATGAGGCGAACTTCACACGACTGGCGAGGTATTATCCAAATCTTATTCTGGATCTCTATAGCAAAATCAATCGCTTTTACTCAGGATTGAAGCCAAGGTATCGAAGGGCGTTGGCCTCCCGTGAATTCAAAAGTTACGAGAAACTTGTACGATGTGCTGAGAGGGTAGAGATGGAGTTTGCTGATGATCACATGTAATTTGGAAACAAAGAGAAGAAGAGGTCCAATTGGAAATAAATGGGTAAGAATAAACCAATGAAATTTGATGGTAAGAAAATACAGTTTCCATTATGTGAAAAGTGTGGCAAAAAGCACCCTGGGGAATTTCTTATCAAAACTGGGAAGTGTTTTAAATGTGGAATGTTTGGACATATAGCCCGAGATTGCAATGAAAATGATCCAAAGACTAATCCTGATAAGCAAACTGCAAAGTGTTTTAAATGTGGTGAGATGGGTCACTATGCAAATTCCTGTCCAAAGAGGGATCCAAATGATGCAAAGAAGCCAGACTACAAGCAGAAAGGTGTAGTGAGATCCTTTGTGACTACGTCAGAAGATTTTGGTCCATCCAATGAAGTTTTATCAGGTACTTTGTTTGTTCACTCAGATTTTGCTAAAGTTTTGTTTGATACGTGGTCTACACATTCCTTCATCTTTGAGGAATTTTCTAGTAAATTGGAAATATCACCTCAACAAATGATACCCGAACTTGTTGTTAAAACACCAGGGGAAAATGTTATAGCAAAGAGGAATTATAAGAATATTTCTATAGTGGTATGTGGAAAGACTTTACCTGAAAACCTTGTTGTTTTACCCTTAGTCGAGTTTGATGTTATTCTGGGGATGGAATGGCTTTCTGATTATCATGCTAAGATTGACTGTAGAGCTAAAGAAGTTGTTTTTTAGAAAGAGTTTCTGTTTGTATACAAGAATGAACCCATACAATTGATAACATATCAAGAAGCTGAGAAACTACTGAAAGATGGAACTGAAAGTTATCTGGCTCATATTGTTGAAAACAAGGGAAATATTCAAATTAATTATGTGCTAGTGGTAAATGAATACCTTGATGTTTTTCCTGAGGAGTTACCAAGTGTCATACCTAAACGAGAAGTCGAATTCACAATTGACTTAGTTCCTGATGCTAAGACAATTTCAAAACCCCCATATCATATGGATCCAATAGAACTTCTTCAATTGAAAAATCAGTTGCAGGATTTTCTTGTCAAAGGCTTCATTCGTCCCAGTACTTCACCATGGGGAGCCCCTGTTTTGTTTGTTAAAAAAAAGATGGTTCCATGCGACTTTTCATTGATTATAGAGCTTTGAATAACATCACTGTTAAAAACAAGTATCCTTTGCCTCATATTGATGACTTGTTTGATCAGCTCCAGGGAGGTCAGTACTTTTCCAAGATTGACTTGAGATCCGGATACCATCAGCTGAAGGTGAAGGAGGATGACATCCCAAAAACAGCCTTTCATACTAGATATGGGCATTATGAATTTGTTGTTATGCCATTTGGGTTAACTAATGCACCTGCTGTATTCATGAATCTTATGAATAGAGTATTTCATGAGTTCTTGGATAAGTTTGTAGTTTTATTTATTGATGACATTCTTGTTTTTTTCTAAAAATAAAGAGGATTATGAAAAACATCTAAGGGTTGTTTTACAAACTTTAAAAGAAAAGAAACTATATGGAAAATTCAGGAAGTGTGATTTTTGGTTGCAACATATTTCCTTTCTTGGGCACATTGTAAATAAGGATGGAATAACAGTTGATCCTGCCAAAACAAAAGTAGTTGATGAATGGCCAAGACCCACAAATGTTACAGAGATTCGTAGTTTTCTGGGCATAGCTAGTTATTACTGACGCTTTGTTAAGAACTTTGCACGGTTATCTAGCCCAATAACTAAGTTAACACGGAAAGGGTTTAAATTTGTTTGGACAGAGGAATGTGATGCTTGTTTTCAGGAACTAAAGAAGAGATTGGTGAATGCTCCAGTTTTGGCCTTACCTTCCCAGAATGGTGAGTTTGTCATCTACAGTGATGCTTCTTTGAAGGAACTTGGTTTTGTTTTGATGCAGAATGATCGGGTAATTGCCTATGCTTCGAGACAACTTAAACCTCATGAGTTGAATTAACCCACACATGATTTGGAATTGGCAGCTGTGGTTTTTGCTTTGAAAATATGGAGGCATCATCTATATGGAACCAAATGCCAAATATATACTGACCATAAAAGTCTTAAGTATATATTCACTCAGAAGGAATTAATCATGAGGCAGAGAAGATGGCTAGAACTGATAAAGGATTATGACTGCACGATTAATTACCATCCTGGAAAAGCAAACAAAGTAGAGGATGCCTTAAGTCGGAAAGATCATGAATCATTAACCATGCTACATTTGGAACATGATCCCTTGATTAATGATTTGTTAAATTTTGGCTTAGAAGTTATTAGTGCAGGGAATATATCTGTTTTGTTTCAGGTTTCAGTGCAGTCTTCGTTGTCAGACAGAATTTTGAAAGCACAGAGGGAAGACCGTGAGCTACAGAAAAAGGTAGAATTGGTTAAAATGGGTAAGTTTCCAGAATTTAATCTTGATAAAGATTGTGTTTTAAGGTTTGGAAAAAGGTTGTGTGTGCCTTGTGATTCCCAGATGAAGAAAGAATTGTTTTGTGAAGCTCATAGTTCTCCATTTTCTGTTCATCCTGGAAGTACTAAGATGTACAGAGACCTTCGGGAGTATTACTGGTGGAATGGGATGAAAAGAGATATTGTTGATTTTACAATGAAATGTTTGACATGTCAGCAGGTTAAAGCAGAGTGGCAGTTACCGAAGGGGATGCTTCAGCCTTTGCCAGTGCCAGAATGGAAATGGGAGAATATATCCATGGATTTTGTGGTGGGACTACCAAAGACTTCTCGAGGTAACAATGCGATATGGGTTATTATTGATCGGCTAACAAAGTCTGCTCATTTTATTTCTATTCGAGATACAATGACATTAGATCAGATTTCTCGATTGTACCTCAAAGATATTGTCAGGTTACATGGAGTTCCTCTTTCCATTGTGTCTGACCGAGATCCCAGGTTCACTTCTAAATTTTTGAAGGGACTTCAGAAGTCTTTGGGCACAGAGTTGAATTTCAGTACAGATTTTCATCCTCAATCAGATGGGCATTCAGAACGAACGATTCAAACTTTGAAGGATATGCTTCAAGCTTGTTCAATGGACTATCAGGTAAGTTGGGATCAACATCTTTCATTAGTTTAGTTTTCTTATAATAACAGTTTCCATTACAGTATTCAGATGGAACCTTTTGAGGCCTTGTATGGAAAGCGGTGTCGGACTCCTGCGTTTTGGGATGAAGTCGGTGAAAGAAAGTTGATGGGGCCAGAATTAGTAGAAGAAGTGGCTGAGAAAGTGAGGATGATCCAGCAACACATGAGGACTGCTTAGAGCAGGCAGAAAAGTTATGCAGATAACAAAAGGAAAGACTTCTCTTTCAAGGTAAGTGACCATGTTTTCCTTAAAATATCTCCTTGGAGAAGTGTGATGTGTTACGGTAAGAAAGGGAAACTAAGTCCACGGTTCATCTGTCCTTTTGAAATCTTGGATAATGTTGGAACAGTTGCATACCGCGTAGCTTTGCCTCCGAGCTTATTTCAGGTACACAATGTTTTTCATGTTTCGATGTTGAGAAAGTATGTTCCAGATTCATCACATATCTTGAGGCCGAAAGCAGTTTAGCTGGCAGAGAACCATTCTTATGAAGAAAAACCGGTTCAGATTCTTGATTGAAGAGAACAGGTATTGCGGAATAAGGTAATCCACCAGGTAATGGTTTTGAATAGAAACCACATTGTTGAAGAAGCAACATGGGATTTTGAAAATGCTATGAGGGAAAAAATACCCTCAGTTGTTTAATAAGTAAATAAAATTGCGAGGACGCAATTTCAAGAATGTGGGGATAACGTAACATCCCAAGGTTTTCTAAAAATAAATTGAAAATGCTTGAAATTTTGTTTATGGTATATATTTATAAGTATCCTTTAAACATAATTTTATTTCTTCTATGTTTTGAATTTCAAGAAACTGTCATCTACAATTATGTTCAGTATGTTATTTAGAGTCCGATGGAACAAACTTTTTTTTGGTGAATAGTAACATGCCCTTATGAATAGTAATATGAATAGTAATATGACCTCATGAATAGTAAATAATAATATTATTTATTTTCCCATGGAAATAGGATAATGGGATCTTAATTAATTTTCCAATGTCACATTAAACTAATTGCACTTAAATATTGTTATTTTTCGAATAAACTGTCACCTTATTTAGAAATTAAATTAATAATATTTAGAAAATTATTTTTGAAAAATGGATTTAACTTTTGAATTCTATACGTCGAAAAATGGTAGGGGTAAATTTCTGGTATTTTTATGAAACTCTTGATTTTTCAGTGAATAGTGAAATACGATAAAATACTGTATAATCAATTTATCAGTAAATATGCACTATTTATGACATCATAAGTGATGAAAGGCCACTTTCTTCTAAATCACATGATATTATCACTATTTAGGGACACTTTTCTTGAGATTATTCATAGTCTTGATAAAATTATTATAATAATAATTAAAATAATCTAAAATACCTCCCGCCCTCCACTATAAATATCACCCTCACTCCCCTCTTCCTCTCACACCTCTCAAGCCTTTAGCATTGTCTAATTTCTGCCAAATTCCCTCCCCAATCTTCTTCCCCACGTCCTAGAGCTGCTGGTCTCACCAAAAGACCAAAATCAAAGCCCTTAAGAAGGATCTCAAGGAGGAAAGATCAAGAGGTAAACAACCTCTTTTATTTTGTTTCTTTTCTTCCATTTTATGTTATTATCTTCCTTTACCTTTGTCTTTTGTTGGGATATTTCATTAAATATTTCCCCTTACTGTCCAATGTTTGTATGATGATGAGATATTACATTCCTCTCATCAATCTTGTTTTTATGAAATTTTAAGAGACGCTGTTAGGCTGCCGAATTTTTGTAAGAAATTTCTCATGTTTTCTTCATTTAATGATTCATTTCTCTTCTTTCTTCACCCCCTCTTATCCAAGAGGCATTAAATATCCAGAATCATGTATATTCTGGATGTTTTCATGTTTATGGGAAATTACAAATCATTATTCCTCTCCTCTCTCACTTATTTAAAGAATCAAAAAACATTGTCCATTTCTGTCGAATTGCCGATATCGTGGACGATGTATTTTCAATTTCCATTAATTATTTAAAGTCTGGTCATGAAACCATTTATATGGTTGAACCAGGTTATAATATATGATTTATGACTCACATAAGGTTCTGGAATTCTTTTGTACTCATGATTCAAATTTATAAGACTAAATGAAGTTGTAATTATCAAAGAACCACATAAATGATCTAAACAAACATAATTAATGTTTAAACTTAATAATAATCATCATATAAAGAATCAAAGTGATAAATGGTATAAATTATGGTACTGGAAATATGTAGATACTACTCCATTCCAATTCTGGAGTTTCAATTCCAATCAACAAGAACGATTCATCATGAACCGATCGTGAAAATCACAAAAGAACACACCCAAAATAATGCAAGGAACAAAATACTAACAATTAAGGGGTGAAATGAGGTTATGAAATGACCATATAAGATGTTATAAACATGAAAATGTTTCTGTAAAATACTAATAACACTCTTTTAACCATTATACAGGAGGTTTAAACAATTTTTAAGTAAGACAAGCCCAAGGTAAGGGAATTCTTAACCCGATTTCCATTCTTTTGGTTAACATTCTACTTTATAATTTATGTGCTATTTAAATTGTTTGTGTGATGGGTTTTGTTTATATTATGTTTTATTATGTGTATTTATAGAGTATATACATGTTACATCCACTCTATTAAGCCTCACTTCAAGTATATGATGTTTATAAGGGACTTTTCATCTAAAATCCTTCTTTAAAATTCTGTTTTATAAGATTCAAAGGAAATGTTTTTATGCTATTGATTATGTTGTATGATTATGTTTTGGTTATTGTGAATTGTTTATAATGAAGGGTGGGACCAATATTTTCCTCCAATGCGTTGGGTTTGAGTATGTTGGAGGTCGGCCGTATGGTTACTCCAAGTGTAATTGTGATGGTTACACAAAGTAATGTAGCCGTGAGGGTTACAAATTTTAAGGTAGCCAAGATGGTTACAGGATTATGTAAGTAATGCCCCAATATACTTCTATGATTATAATTATGTTTGTGTGGATCTTGTGTAAATATCATGTTACGCTAAGTAAGATTTTATGGGTGTAAATCATGTCTTTTGAAAATGTTTTCATACGTCATGCGTATTCATGGACTAATGTGATTTCATACCTTACTGAGCTTTTGTGCTCATCCCAAGTTTTCAAATGATTTTTCACAGGATAACGATGAGTAATAAAAGGAAGGAGGACATGTTAAATGTTTAAGAATTGTCAAGTAGTATTGTTTTATGTTTTAATGTTTTATATTCTGAGGAAAATGGAAACTGATTTTATGGTACCCACTATGTAACAATGTGTAATGTTGTGAATTTTTTGTCTTAATTCTCTAAAGATCTAAACTTGAAAAGATCCTCAATGTAAAATTAAGTGTTTTCTTGATTAAATTCATGATTATGTATGAAATTAGTGCGGGTCCTTATATTTAGTCTTATCCTGAGGCCTTGATTATGTGATTATAATGTTCTGTATTATGCATTCCATAATTATGAAATTGTCTACTGATGTTTCATGAGATTATTTGACTAGTAGAATATCCATGTGGATAAGTAAATGACATTATTTGATTTTTTCCATATTATTTAATGGTTTATGTTTATATTTATCTTGTTTTTGTCTTAAACATTTCCTTAAAAGTTTGTGCTTATTTAGGAATGTTTTTTTAATATTGTTATCCTTACTGAGCATCTGAGCTCACCCCTTTCTATGTTTTTTCCCTGGATGTGAAGAAGTATTTTATGATTGTCCTACAGGGATAGGCTATGAAATATAAGTGTGTTGAAATTGGAAAAACTCTAGTTGTTGTTTTTATTTCATGACTAATGTAAAACTTATGTATGTATCTAGTGATTCCAATTATAAGAAACTGATCAGTCTATCGAGACATGATTCCATGTATCATGCCAATGTTATGTAATAATGCACCAAATCTGGGTAACTAGGTTCGGGGCTTTACATAACCTTATTTTATTCAATGTAATGTTTATACAAATAATGTTTCTTCATGAAGCGATACTCCAACATACACATGATAAAAAAATATCATATTCTATATAAATATTTGCATGACCCATCCCCCAGGGACCATTCCACGGCTACCCGAAGCCCTCCTCTCCAAGGTCATGGGACAGAGACTAGTGACGAAGGAATTATCCTTCAAATGGAAGTCATTTTACATGTACATGTACAAAAACACTCCAAACCCCAACCAATAAAGATGAGAAGTAAACACTAAGTAATTGATGCATGAAATCACTAAGTATACTACAACCATAGTAAAACATGAAATTATTGTATATGGTGGATGACATGGAAAGTATATATGCCCACAAAAAGAATGATAGAACATAAGTTGGATCCCAAGTCTCTGAAACTCTTCCACCGAAAAACCTAATTGAAGGGTAGGTGTGGGTAGCTACCAGAATCCATAGGAGTAAGAATTGTTTGCCTTCTCTAACTAAACACCACCATTCCCTGTTACTTCCTATACTCTGTTAAAGCATCTATAATCTTCAAAATACATGACACATGCAGGGAATGATTGTTCATGGGTGAGTAAAAAATTACTCAGTAGGTGACCCTGAATCCACAAAGGTAAAACACAAGACAAATACCAAAAGGAAATTCATAGTCAGTACTACCTAGGTATATTCACATATATATACCAAGGTTATCTAGATATAAAAATCTAAGCCAGTAAGAAACATGTTATCGAAGCCATATAACCAGTATCAAGATTCTCACCAAGATTTGGAAGGTAACACGTATACCAAGAGAACACGCTACATGAGCTCAACCATGCTCTATTGCACTATATTAATGAAACACTCTGTTAGGTACAACTCTACTAGGTTTAGCTCTAGTGGTCGACACTAGAGGTCTAGTCATCACCATCTTGCACCCAATACAATACTATGGAAACACAAGGGATGAGGCATGCTTCTCACCACAATTCTCAATTTAGGGATCACTTGCCTAGAATGTCATGTGATACCCCAGTCTCCCCTATAAGAAGTGGCTCACCCCTCAGTCTCATCGAGGGATCAATACCGCTCCTCATTAATTCTAGGAGACAAGGAAGTTCTACTCTGTATGTGAGGATATGCACCCTAGATCCAACAGGGAAATACTACTCATGAAGTACTTGCACCCTGTTACGATAAGGGGGTACTACATCATATAAAGAGTACATTCACCCAACCCTATAAGGGAGTACTACTCAATGACTATATGAATCTAATAATATTACATAGGGAGTACCTACTCTGTCATTTTTTTCACGTTGAGGGACCCACACCCTAGTACATTAGGGGAGTACTAACCCAATTCTAGAGGATCCACTCCCTGACACGAGAAGGGTGTCTCGAATCTTCTAGAACAATGCATTAGGCGGACCCACACCTTTGAATTGTTGAAGAGTAACAACTCCATCATTTGGGAGCCCGATCCTTGGTGCCACATTGGAGTATCTATTCTTCGTTCATGAACATCTTTGAGAAACCAAACCCTAGACCTCCAGGGGAGTAACAACCCTAGATTAAACTACCCAAAGGAAACAAACCCATGCCCGTGATGAAAGTTTTCTTATCTATAACTTAGTAGAGGGATAAGGATAACTCGTTCCCTTTGTTAATGGGGTAAATGTCCTAGCATATCTTCTAGAGAACTACCTTGAAACTGATCATAGTCTTCTTGTATTAGGAGATCCAACTTTTCAAATCAATATATTGTCCTATAATTTCATAAAAATCATATATAGAGTATCCCAAAATGATTTCCTCATCTCAAAGGACCCAACACTGTAGAAGGCTTGTGAAATGGAGACACTATTTATAACAACCCATAATTTACATACATTGTTAATACTTCAAAATTGAAGCATACTTATTAAAACATATAACAAAATCACGAAAGGACCATATAGGTATAGTGTCTTTAGAAACTGGGAAACATAAACAACTGGTTCATAAAGCGTCTACACTGTCTCCCATTTATTTCATCATATCTATAGTCCCTTTTGGCATATCTTACTTAATAACCTTATTCCTGACATGGGGAAAGAAAACATACAAAAGGGTGATCTCAAATGCTCAGTAAGGGTAAAAAAAGAAATATCAATCACATCATATTCATAAGAACCTAACTTTTGGAAATCATAACCTGCAAAAGAGAGCATAATTTCATAACATGGGATAAATCATAGTAGTGAAATGGAATCCCAATAATCATAACTTATTACATGAAACTTTTTGGCATACACACATAATCATAGAGAATAATTTCTTATTAATCAAGACTCATTTCCAAGACTGTCTTAGTGGACAAAGTCTCATTCTGAACCGAGTTCACTCCTCATTTCAGTCCGGTTTCACTGAACCGGTATAACATACCATTCCAGCCATGTCTATCTCATGAGATATAAAATCTTTTCCCAATGCATTGGAGGGAGATATAGGTCCCACCCATCTCATAATGATACCATTCTTATGTGTGCCACAAAATCATAAATCATACATCATTGCATAACCCATGTAATAAAAATGGGATTCTTAAACAACATGACATCATAAAACAATTCATATAAGATAAAGGAATTCATAAAAATAATTCCATCACAAAATAATCAAAACAATGTAATAATATGGATAGAAATAGAACCATATATTATCTTAGATGGAAAATAATTCTGATAAAACACTTGAACTCCATTCTTGAGGAAAATATCCTTTCTACTTCAAAAACATTTTCCTTTCTTAACATGTCATACAATTTTAAACTAAAAGAAGTTGATTAAAAATAAACTTGAAAACATGTAAAGGAAGCTTCTTGAAAATAATGTTTTAAAAATCTATTCATTCTGTATAAGTTAAAAAAACATTCTTCTCATACTTTAGTCGGAAAAGTCAAAAAAGTACCTCGTGCGAAAAACGACAAAAGATTCATTTCATATCTTTTACTATAAACTCACCAAAGGGTAAAAATGGATTTAAACAATTGTAGGTGGATGGAAATAATATTACATATTGAGGAAATATGGATGTGGATGATAAAATACACCCCAGTCAATTTCAAAGTATAAACAATCTCAGATAAAAATGAGATTGTGATATTTTCACTTACCTTAGGTCCGATTTGCTTCGAAAGTGTCTGAACCTCCTCTTCTTTGAAGTGCTTCTTTGATACCTCCTTTTAGGGCACTAAAATAGGTCTTTGAAGAAGACCAGAACCTCTAGGATGTTTCTAGGGATGTGGAGAGAATAAATTGGCAGGAGTTGGCTGAGCTTGAAGGCTCAAAGTGGTGTGAGGAAGAGGGGGAGGAGGTGCCCTTTTATAAGGGAGGAGAGGGGCACCTTTGGAATAACTAAAACTATTATTTTATTATAAAGTCAAATTCGGTTTTTAATAGCTCCAAATTGATATATTTCAAAGATAATGTGGGTAGGGGTCGAAATCCTCTCGTCCAATAGAATTTAGACAAGTTTAGGTATCAATTTTAACCTTATCATTTAGATTTAACTTTAAGTTAGATAATTTAACTTTTACCGTGTCTTCTTGTTCTCTTATAGTATAAGGTTAATAAACTTACTATATCAAGCCAAAAGAAACCCAAGTTGTTTATTATTAATATATAACCTTATCAAAGTCATTTGGCCGAACCGTAGATTTTTAGGAATAAAATAACAATTAATAATATAATATTTGGTTAAAAACTATTTTATGTCAATTTTGAGGGTATTTATTAATTGATTTTTGTGAAAATCATAACAGAATTATTAGTTCTAACCAAGTAAATTAAATCAATACTAACATGTCATATTAACCTATAAAATTAGTTTAATTCATCAAAAGTCTCGAATTACATTTATTTGGGTATTTATAACATCAATTATGTCAATATTTCATTAATAAGATAATTAATGCATCATCGTTGTTTCATAAATAAATTATATTATTTAACGTATAAAAATCACAAATAAAATACCATTATGTAGGAAATATTTTTATCTTTATAATGAATATTTATAGTCGAATTTATCTTATGTATAACCCCATATTAAAAATGATTTACTTATTAAACTCTGATTTTAACTATTTACCCCTTCTTTAAATAAATTAATAATAAATGTCCTAATCTAATCCAAGTGGGCCTAAATGGTCATATTTTATTCTTAAGGTTGTTTTTGGTCGAATTAAACTTGTCAAATAGAATTAGGACATGTGTTAGGGTAATGATAATATCATTTTTACCCTTAATTACTCTATTTACTTTAAACCGTGGTAAATAAAAGTAAAAAGTTACTATTCACCAAAAATTATTTTCATCTCATTGAACATAATTTTAGTCCTTGATATTAACCGTGTCTCTCTGATTTTCGAAACTCCACTCACAGAAGTGATAAAACTAAGTTTTATGAAAAATTCAGTTTTTTAACTACCACTTAGTGGTTTCACTATTCATCAAAAATTGAAAGTTTTCCGAAAAATACCCAAATTTCACCCTAGGCTAATTTCGATATTCCGAATCCAAAAATGAAGTCCATTTTGAAAAATAAATATTAGAAAATTTCAAAAATTGGTTATTACTATTCATAACGGCTAGTTTTAATAATATTTTAATAGCATATCGTTGTTTAGTGAAATTCTGTATTGCGTACGATGTAAGCTATAGAGGAAGGCCACAGTTGCGTGTAAAGCAAGACAAGCTAGTGTTGTGTGTAGTAGAAGATTCCATTGATGATTTATATAACATAAAAACAAAATATTTCTTATAAAAGTCTCGGGCATTACATTCTACCCCCCTTAAAATAAATTTCGCCCTCGAAATTCGTCACTTTGTCACAAACAGATGAGGATACCTCTCCCTCATAATATCCTCAAGCTCCCATGTAGCTTCTTCTAATTGGTGGTTCCTCCATATAAATTTCACCAATCAAGTGGTCTTGCTTCGTAGGACTTTTTCGCTACGATCCAGAATCTCTATCGGTTGTTCTTTATAAGAAAGATCTTGCTCAAGCGGTACAACTTCTGAGCTAAGTACATGTGAAGGATCAGGTATGTACTTTCTCAGGAGAGATACATGGAACACATCGTGAACTTGAGAGAGATTCGGTGGAAGTGCCAATCGGTAAGCTACCTTCCCAACACGATCTAGTATTTCGAAAGGACCGATATATCTAGGGCTCGACTTCCCCTTCTTTCCAGATCTCATGACTCTCTTCTAGGGAGATATTCGTAAGAACACTTTATCACCCACTTCAAACTCTAGGTCTTTTCTTCGGTTGTCGGTATAACTTTTCTGTCGACTCTGAGCTACTCTTATGTGTTGTTGAATAGATCTGACCTTTTCTGCCATTTCATCAACGAGATCAGGTCCTAATACCTTTCTTTCCCCAACTTCATCCCAGCAAGTTGGAGTCCTGCATTTCTTTCCATAGAGAGCTTCATAAGGAGCCATCTGAATACTAGAGTGAAAGCTATTATTATAAGAAATACCCACCAAAGGTTGGTGTTGATCCCAACCACCTTTGAATTCCATAGAGAAAGCTCTCAACATATCTTCTAGGGTTTTAATTGTTCTCTCAGACTGACTGTCTGTCTAAGGATGATAAGCAGTGCTGAAACTCAACTCTGTATCCAGAGAATGCTGAAGACTTCGCCAGAACTTTGAGGTAAATCTCGGATCCCGATCAGAAATTATAGAAAGTGGTACTCCATACAATCTTTTATCACTTCCTTTACATATATCCTGGCAAGCTGATCCAGAGAGAAATCCTCTCTAATAGCAATGAAGTGTGCATACTTGGTAAAACGATCAACTATGACCCAGATAGCATTATTGTCTTTGGATGTTTTAGGAAGTCCTGTGACAAAGTCCATAGTGATGTTTTCCCATTTCCATTCGGGTATGGGTAATGGTTGTAACATCCCCTTAGACTTCTGTCTCTCAGCTTTAACTTGCTGACAATCCAGGCATCGAGAGACATATTCAGCAACATCTCTTTTCATGCCATCCTACCAGAAGTACTGTTTCAGGTACCTATACATCTTCGTGATTCCCGGATGAATAGAGAATGAAGAACTATGAGCCTCATCCAGCAGCTCCTTCTTTAATTCCGGGATGGGAGGAACCCAAACCTGATTCCTGAACTTTATTATCCCATCACAATAAAGGTTGAATTCAGGAACATTTCTCACCTTCTTTTGTAACTCGCCATCTTCTTTCTATGCCAAATTTATCTTCACATGTATAGATGGTTGAACATTAATTTGATAAAGGTAATATTTTTCCCCTTCCATTATAATTCCAAGATCCATTCTTTGTAAATCCATAAATATTGGATCTTTTGTGATCCTCATCATGGATAAACTGGCATGGTCTTGTCAACTTAATGCATCTGCCACCTTGTTTGCTTTCCCAGGTTGATAATGGATTGGGCAGTCATAATCCTTAATCAGCACCAACCATCTTCTTTGACACATATTCAGCTCCTTTTGTGTGAAAATATACATTAAACTTTTATGATCAGTATAAATATCACACCTTTCACCAAAAAGATAATTCCTCCAAATCATTAATGCAAAGATTGCCGCATCTAACTCCAAATCATGTGTTTGGTAATTTTGCTCATGGATTTTCAACTGTCGTGAGGCATAAGCTATCACCATATCATTTTTCATAATAACACACCCCAATCCCTTCTTGGATGCATCACTATAGATCACAAACCTTTCTCCACTACAAGGCAGTGTGAGCACAGGTTCACTGGATAACCTTCTTTTCAACTCCTTGAAATTCTCTTCACATTCCTCCATCCAGACAAACTTAACTCCTTTCCGAGTCAACTTGATGAGTGGATTAGATAATCATGGAAAATAATTCACAAAACGTCAATAATATCCATCCAAACGAAGAAAACTTCGGATCTCAGTTACTGTTGTTGGTCTCGACCATCTTTCGATAACCTCTGCTTTTGCTGGATCCACAGATATCCCCTTTTTGAGATTATGTGACCCAAAATGAAACTTTTTGAAGCCAAAATTCGCACTTGGTAAATTTTACATAAAGCTTCTCCTTTCTCAGGATCTTCAATATAATTCTCAAGTGATCCTCATGTTCTTCCTTGCTCTTTGAATAGACAATAATATTGTCTATAAAGACTACCACAAATTGATCAAGATAGTTTCTAAAGACCCTATTCATCAGATCCATGAAGATAGCAGGGGCATTAGTAAGACCAAATGGCATCACTATAAATTCATAGTTTCCATACCTTGTACGGAAATTCGTCCTTGATATATCCTCCCTTTTGACCCTAAATTGATGATAACTTGAACGAAGATCAATCTTGTAAAAGTATTGAGCTCCGCTTAGTTGGTCAAATAAGTCATCAATGTGTGGGTGAGGATATTTGTTCTTGATATTGATCTTGTTAAGTTCTCGATAATCAATGCAGAGTCTCATTGATCCATCTTTCTTCTTAACAAATAGAACAGGTGCTCTCCAAGGTGACGCACTAGGGCGTATGAATCCCTTCTCAAGATTCTCTTGGAGTTTCTTCTTCAATTCCTGCAACTCAATTGGGGCCATTCTATAGGGTGTCTTTGAAATAAGCAAAGCACCCGGTATGAGTTCTATTGAAAACTCAACTTCACGATTTGGTGGAAGACCCAGTAATTCCTCTGGAAAGACAACATCAAACTCCCGTACAATGGGCATATTCTTAATCGTGAGTTTCTCGCCAACCATTTGAGATAAATAACCTTCATTTATTGGAATAAAGACCCATAAGGTAGAAAGAATTTCCACTGGAAGGTTATGTTCATCCTTGCGTTGATAGATGATCATAGATTGATCTGGAATATGAAATGTGACTTCCCTTCTTTGGCAATTGATATGAGCTCCATATAAAGAAATCCAATCCATGCCAAGAATCACATCAAATTACACTATAGGAAGGATCACAAGATTTGAAGGAAGCACTTTCCCACCAACTTCAATCGGAGAAGAATTATAAACTTTTGATGCGACTATTGTTCCATTAGGTGTTGTCACAACTAAATCAACATCTAATTGTTGAGGTAATATAGTGATACCCTTAGAAAATTCTTCAGAAATAAAAGAGTGGGTGGATCCAGAATCAAATAAAACATTTGCAACTTTAGGGTGGATGGTAAGTGTACCTTTCACCACATCGTTATCGTACTCCACATCGCTGATAGAAATTGCATGTGACTTTCCTTTCTCTTTATCCTTAAGACTTTTTTGACGTCGACCATCATCATCAAACCTTGGATTAGGGAATTTATTGGCGTAATGCCCCATCTCCTTGCACTTGAAACATTGAAGTGTAGTAGGTTCATTCTGTGTATCCCTTCCTTTGATTGCATCATTAGACATATTCTTCCCATCATCGCGGTATTCAAATGCCTGATGACCTTCCTTTCCACATTTGAAACATTTACATGTCCCTTTAACACAACTCCCTCCATGTTTATTTCCACACTTTGAGCATAAGGGAAAGCTCATCTTCTTTTCAGTGTTCTCTTTAGATTTTCCTTTGAATTCCATTTTCCTCTTCTTATTAAACACATATGACTAATGGGTTACTCTAATCTACATCTCAACTTTGAGAGCACATCGAACGATTTCCTCATAGCTATTGAAGTCCCTTAAGGATAAGGCCCTTCGAAGACTTGGTTTTAAGCCACTAAAGAATTGATCGATCTTACTCTCAGGTTGGATAATAATACCAGAAGCGTACCTTGAAAGTCTTGTAAAATTTTCTTCATAGGTACCAACATATTCATCATCCTTTTGCTTCAGTTCAAGAAACTCTTTCTCTATCATTGTTCAGAGAATATGAGGGAAGTACTTATTGAAAAATATGTTCTTGAACTCATCCCATTCCATGGACCCAATTTCATCCCTTTGCCTCATATTCTTAATAAGATTGCACCATTGATCAACATCACCTTCCAAACAATACACTGCTAAGATGACTTTATCATACTCAGAACATTGAAGAACTGAAAATATCTTTTCAGTAGTACTAATCCATTGTTCAGAAACTAATGGATCAGTAGACCCACTGAATGAAGGAGGAAGCTGTCTCATGAAGGATTCAACAGAATGTTGCTCCTTCCTTTGCTCATTTGGAAGTCCTGCATGATTCATTGCTTGAGAAAGTTGTGTGTGCATGGCTAAAAGATTTTTCATTCCAGCTCCCATAACGTTTGGTTTCTCAGGGGGACAATCATTGCATTGCTCGTCGCATTCCGCATTAACACGGTTCCTTCGGGTTCCAGCCATTTACTAAAACCAAGAAGAATAATGTGAGCAACACTAATTATAATAGGAAAACCACATAATCAAGAATAAAATTTCACACTTAAGGTCTTATCCTAGGTTATTCATGGGAATTTCTAAAACACTAAGATTGTTTTCCATGCTTAGAATTATCCTTAGCGTTCTTACTAAGGCTTTCACATCCTAGTTTCCAAAAGTTGACTATACCTTTCCTCTGATACCAACTATAACGACCCATACATTACATACATTGTTAATACTTCAAAATTGAAGAATACTTATTACAAAATATAACAAAACCACGAAAGGAACATATAGGTATAGTGTCTTTAGAAAATGGGAAACATAAACAACTGGTTCATAAAGCGTCTACACTGTCTCCCATTTATTTCATCATATCTATAGTCCCTTTTGGCATATCTTACTTAATAACCTTATTCCTGACCTTGGGAAAGAAAACATACAAAAGGGTGAGCTCAAATTCTCAATAAGGGTAAACAAAAGAAATATAAATCACATCATATTCATAAGAACCTAACTTTTGGAAATCTTAACCTGCAAAAGAGAGCATAATTTCATAACATGGGATAAATCATAGTAGTGAAATGGAATCCCAATAATCATAACATAAAACATGAAACTTTGTGGCATACACACATAATCATAGAGAATCATTTTGTATTATTCAAGAATCATTTCCAAGACTATCTTAGTGGACAAAGTCCCATTCTAAACCGAGTTCACTCCTCGTTTCAGTCCTGTTTCACTGAACCGGTATAACCCACCGGTCCAGCCATGTCTATCTCATGAGATATAAAATCTTTACCCAATGCATTAGAGGGAGATATAGGTCCCACCCATCTCATAATGATACCATTCTTATGTGTGGCAAGAAATCATAAATCATACATCATTGCAAAACCCATGTAATAAAAATTGGATTCTTAAACAACATGACATCATAAAACAATTCATATAAGATAAAGGAATTCATAAAAAAAATCCCATCACAACAGAATCAAATCAATGTAATAATAGGTATAGAAACAGAACCCTATATTATCTTATATGGAGAATAATTTAGATAATACACTTGAACTCCATTCTTGAGGAAAATATCCTTTCTACTTCAAAAACATTTTCTTTTCTTAACATGTCATAGAATTTTAAACTAAAAGAAGGTGATTAAAAATAAAGTTGAAAACTTGTAAAGGAAGCTTCTTGAAAATAATGTTTTAAAAATATATTCATGTCGTATAAGTTGAAAAAAACATTCTTCTCGTACTTTTGTCGGAAAAGTCAAAAAGTGCCTAAAACGAAAAACGACAAAAGATTCCTTTCATATCTTTTACTATAAACTCACCAAAGGGTAAAAATGGATTTAAACAATTGTAGGTGGATGGAAATAATATTACATATTGAGGAAACATGGATGTGGATGATAAAATACACCCCAATAAATTTCAAAGTATAAACATTCTCAGATAAAAATGAGATTGTGATATTTTCCCTTACCTTAGGTCCGATTTGCTTCGAAAGTGTCTGAACCTCCTCTACTTTGAAGTGCTTCTTTGAGACCTCCTTTTAGGGTACTAAAATAGGTCTTTGAAGAAGAACAGAACCTCTAGGATGTTTTTAGGGAATTGTAGAGAAGAAATTGACAGGGTTTGGCCGAGCTTGAAGGCTTAAAGAGGTGTGAGGAAGAGGGGGAGGAGGTGCCCTTTTATAAGGGAGGAGAGGGGAACCTTTGGAATAACTAAAAATATTATTTTATTATAAAGTAAAATTCAATTTTTAATCGCTCCAAATTGATATATTTCATAGATAAGGTGGGTAGGGGTCGAAATCCTCAAATCCAAAAGAATTTAGAGAACTTTAGGTATCAATTTTAACCTTATCATTTAGATTTAACTTTAAGTTAGATAATTTAACTTTTACCGTGACTTCTTGTTTTCTTATACTATAAGGTTAATAAACTTACTATATCAAGCCAAACGAACCCCAAGTTGTTTATTATTAATATATATAACCTTATCTAAGTCATTTGGCCGAACCTTAGATTTTTAGGAATAAAATAACAATTAATAATATAATATTTGTTTTAAAAACTATTTTATGTCAATTTTGACACTATTTAGTAATTGATTTTTTTGAAAATCATTACAGAATGATTAGTTCGATCCAAGTTAATTAAATCAATAATAAAATGTCATTTTAACCTATAAAATTAGTGTAATTCATAAAAAGTCTCGAATTTCATTTATTTGGGTATTTATAACATAAATTATGTCAATATTTCATTAATAAGATAATTAATGCATCGTCGTTGTGTCATAAATAAATTAAATTTTTTAATGTCTAAAAATTACAAATAAAATACGATTGTGTAGGAAATATTTTTATATTTCTAATGAATATTTATAGTCGAATTTATCTTATGTATAAACCCATATTAGAAATGATTTACTTATTAAACTTTGATTTTAACTATTTTACCCTTCTTTAAATAAATTAATAATAAATGTCCTAATCTAATCCACGTGGGCCTAAATGGTCATATATTATTCCTAAGGTTGTTTTTGGTCGAATTAAACTTGTCCAGTAGAATTAGGACATGTGTTAGGGTAATAATAATATCATTTTTACCCTTAATTACCCTATTTACTTTTAACCGTGGTAAATAAAAGTAAAAAGTTACTATTCACAAAAAATTATTTTCATCTCATTGAACCACATTTTAGTCCTTGATATTAACCGTGTCTCTCATATTTTCGAAATTCCACTCATAGAAGCGGTAAAATTATGTTTCATGAAAAATTCAGTTTTTTTAACTACCACTTAGTGGTTTCACTATTCATCAAAAATGGAATGTTTTCAGAAAAATACCAAAATTTCACCATAGGCTAATTTCGATATTCCAAATCCAAAAATGAAGTCCATTTTGAAAAATAAAAATTATAAAATTTCAAAAAGTGGTTATTAATATTCATAATGGCTAGTTTTAATAATATTTTAATAGCATATCGTTGTTTAGTGAAACTCGGTATTGCGTACAACGCAAGCTATCAAGGAAGGTCGCGGTTGCATTTAAAGCAAGACAAGTTAGTTTTCTGTGTAGTAAAAGATTTCTTTGATGATTTATATAACATAAAAACAAAATATTTCTCATAAAATTCGCTGGTGTTACACTCTTTGAATGTTACATGTGTTTTAGTAAAAGAGGGGACAGTTGGGTATTGGTCTGTTCTAACCGACATCCAACCCCACCCATTGGACCCATCCCATTGGGATTTTGGGCCATAGTTTTTGAGAACTACCAGCATATCCCACCAACACCATCACGACCCGTAAAGGTAGACTGGTTTCTCCCACCCGGACGTGGCTTTACTGCATCTGTCTCGCACCACGTGTCGCCCACTAGCAATGCCTCCCTAGTCATGAAGTCCACTCACATAGACTAGGTTTTCCAATTTTACCCAAAGCATTCCTCTAGTCTAGGTCATGCCGCAGCCGGTGTTGTAGCTACCACATTTGGGAATCCATGTAGCATGGTTTCCCCCAACACCACCACCAAATGTGTTGGGATGTTGCATTATTTTACATGAAGGGTATCCCATAGTCCTTGGTCCGCATTATTCATCACATGGGGTATAAAATATATTTTGTGATCCCTTTCACCAAAAAAATATGGGTCAATAATATTTCTATCAATGCATTGATCTATTATTCTTTATCTTCATCGCACATGCATCGTGCTGTATATATTCTGGATCAAAGAAATCTTATCATTATGCAAATAATAGTTCTATAATGACTGATCATTCATTAACCCACAAAGAACATGAAGAATGCTGGTTACAAGAGGAGATAAAATCTATATCAACCAAAGTGAAGAACATACCTTCAATGTTGATTGTCGATTTTTTGATCCAACATTCATTACTTCATCATTCTTCAATGTAATTCCTGATCTTGATTGTTTCTCCAACACCATTACATCATTAAAAAAGTATCTTTTTGAATAATTCTAGTAGAAATTGATTATCACATCTTTAGGTTTTTTTATTTATTAAATTCCATTTAAATTATTATTCAGTTAAATAGTTGTTACACTATTTCATTTTCTGAATAAAATTTTTTTCTCATTGCTATGTCACAGAGAAACAATTTTTTTCATAAAAATATATTTTGTTATATTATTTTTCTTCAAATTTTTTAAATTTAGGTTTTCACGTGAACCACTTCAGTTGATGTTAGGTCCATTCATAGGTAATTTTTTCATTTTGGAAGCAACAGTTCCCCCATATATTCAATCTAGAAACACATTTATATTTTTCCAAAACTGCACATGTGATCCATTTTAATTCACATAAAAAGGTACAAAAAATATCTTCTTTTATTGACCTGTGTCGGAAAACGTTATGCTATGCCTAATTGATACACCCCATCACGAGATCAATAGTATACTCAAATTTCCACTTTGAGATACCATTTATGAGTTAATAGTATTTGAAAACAAAATAATTTTCACTAAATTATATTATTTATGACCAAAAAATAACATTCAATATTGACCCGCACCAGCCAACATTAGGCCCATTGAATCCTGATTCTATAAGTTTAGTTGTGCCTTTAAATATTTGATTTGGGAACAAATTAAAATGTTAGAAAAACCCTCTCACATGATTTTTTATTGAACATCAAAAAAAGATATAAAAAATATGTTATTTCACTCCATGCCTCATAATTACGTGTCATCAGATATCCTAGTCTCAAAATAATCCCCTTAAATTTATTTAAAAATATTTTTTTTAATTACAGGGAATAACATTACTCACCCATTTTAGGGCATTAAATCATCATAAAAAAAGCCTACACTCAAGGGAATAAAAGTGAGTTCCCTACGGATCCATGAACTGCTTAAAGGCACGCACCTTGAGGAACCATCGAGATCGACCTCACTCATGTTGATAATATTATAGGTCAACATCATGTAATAACGAGAACATATTTCTTTATCTACAAGAAGAGGGAAATCACTAAGCACTTAGATCAATATGTAGTCAGTGGGGTCTAGTAGCTCACCTCCACGATAACCAGATGCATATATAGACATAATCTTATAGTTCACATCTATCCTTGGATGAACTGTGGTAAATCCTCCATAAGAGTTACACATTTAGAGTTGACGCAAAATACACATTGGTTTTCATTGGGGAAACATTGATACCCATGAACGAATGTTGGGTCTTATTTGGCCCTCTTTTTGAAACATTCTGTATCTACATCATATAATGAAAAAAATTACTGCATTCCCTAGCGGAAAATCGTCTGAATATTGATGGTACGTCACTATCTCAAATTGTGCAATCCATCATGGGGGTCTAACTATGCCATGGTGGAATGATGCAAAGAATGAATAATTATGAGAGACCACCCAGTGCTGCACGAGATTACCTTTCTACCATAAAGTAAAACCCTTTCCCACCATCACAGCCTCACCACATCTTTTTACTAATAAATTCAATATGGGTATTAACGTAGAAGTCCATACCTAGAATGATGTCGTCAGTCCTCAACGCCATGACTAAGAGATTTGAAATGCAACTCCAACCCTCAAGAGCCAGTTCACACTATTAGACCCAGTGTGTGATCTACGGGCCTCCTCTATCCAATGTCTCTAATAGTGATGGTAAAGTCCACGGTCCAACTGGAACCTCAACGTCTCAAAAAAAACTTTCTGGAAAAAGGAGGAAAACTAGAACATGTGCCTATTAAAATGATAGAAAAAATAAATGAAACAAATCATAACTAGAATCTCTCTTGGAGATTCTTGGCCATAATCTGTGACCAAATTTAAATTCCCTCACAAATATACTTCGACTATGTATGCTCGGTACGGACCACGTGAGAGTTTTGGTGGAAATGTTGTAAACAGTCTTCCACCATATGTTTCACATCTCGCTTCTCTACCTCATATGTCATCTTACAAAACTCCCTAATTCAAGAATAGTATCTTCCAAGGTGCCTCATTAACTGAATCCCTCTCGGTGGTATGATATTCAAACAATATCTAGTGGCATGTCCTCATCCATTGCAAGCATAACATCACCTCTCCACCAGCTGATCTACTCCTTGGCACTGCTTCTGAACCATAGACCCACGAGTTTGGGTTAGGAACTTGCTATGTCTCCTTTGTAGCAATCTTGTATCTTTTTATATACTTCCTAAACCATATTCCACTACATTGTGACCTCTATTGTAGGTCACATCCATATTCTCCTCTTCTAAGAAACTCTCAACCATAAGGGATCACTCAAGAAACCCAACATATGGGTGAATGGTAAGGGTTATCAATGAATATCTAATCTCCATTTATAATCCATGAACGATGGTATGTACACTGAAGTATGTTTCCCTCACCATACCTATAGATCAGTGAGAAAGATATGTGAATCTTGTCAAGTTCTCAGTTACCATCATGTTGCCTGACAGTACGTGCAGTATCTCACGCATATGCACAGAACGTAACATCACTGGAATGAACTCCTCACCGATGATGTACTAATAGTTTATCTAGGTGAGGGTATACTCATCATGTGTCTAGATATTCAAGATCCACTATCTCCCCCCTGATCCCAGAAGAAGGATCATGGCCAAGATCTGTATCTGGTCAAGAGGCATCCTCACTAGGTGGAAGACTCATGTGACCACATCCATCCAATCATCGGCCACCTAGGGTTTAGTCTCATACCCAATACTAAGAGGTATATACCTATGTAAATCATGTAGAAAACTCAACCTACATGCTTCTACTACGTGAATCATAGGTAGAAATTGTTAATTGACAGGTGGTTTTATCACTATTTCACCTCCCAGAAATGCTATCTCTAGCACCTGTCACTATACTGATTCCTTATTGCTTGGCGGACAATCCTCATGGTCTCATCCTTAAATCCTAACATGAAATATTCATGGTGGCATCTTAAAAAAGTATTGAGGTGAACCAAAAAAGTGTATATCTGGAGAGCGGGCTCAATATGGACATGGAAAGTACAAATAATTCTAATATGATGAATGTACCATTCATTTCCCGGTGCTAGTGTCCTAATATACCGTGTTGATAAATTTGGTTTTCAGAGACCCAGTGAATGGATTATTTTGCAATCACACCAAAAATAGATCCTCTGTCCCGAGAATCAGATTTAAAACATATATAACATTTTAGTTCTGAATCCCAACCCCAAACTCACAACTATCAGTCCAAAGGTGGAACCGAACATCCTATGATAACAATTTGTCACTACTCCTCCCTCAGGGCCCAACCTGTGTCTACCCTATATCTGCCTCCCAAAGGCCGGGGGCTGGAAACTAGCATCGATGACATTATCTTGAAAATGGGAGGAATTTTACATGTACCTATACATGTTCACACTCATAACCACAACACACAAAGCTAAAAAGTAAACACAAATTATGCGACACATGCAATGACTAAGTAAACCACATCTAGTGTAAAATAGATTGTAATGTACAATGTTGAATACTAGGTAATAATATTATCCCACCAATGGAAATATAGAAGATAATTAATACCCCATGTATACGAAAATCATCCACTGAGAACCCAACCTAATGGGTACTGGGGGTAACTTCCTGAAGTTGTAGGAGTACGCCTCATATTTCTACTCTCATTGAACACCACCTGGCCTTGGTCATCCCTATATTCTTTCAAATCATTGGTTTTCTATAGAGGACATGACACATGTTCCCAAATCCATTTCTAGTGTGTGTAAAATAATAATTAGTAGGTGACCCCGAAACCCCAACGATAAAACACAAGAGAAAACCCACAAGGAAATGAACTATCAACTCTACCAAGGTATATTAACATACATATACCAAGGTTATATCATTATAAACATATCAACCGCTAAGAAATAATAGGTCCCATCCTTATAACAAGCATCCGGATTCTCACTGATGATTTGAAGGGTAACATATAAACCAAGAGAACATGCTTTGTAATCATAGTCATCCCTGATGGAACCATCTGAGTGATACACTCTATCGGGTACAACACTACCTGTTCAACTCCAGTTCCTAACACTAGAGGTTCAATCGTCACTATCTTTCACCTAATTCAAGCCTATGGAAACCCAATTTTAGAGGCCTTATCCTCACCACTATGCTCAATTGAGGGAGCACTACTCCAGAATATCATGTTTTACACTAGTCGCTCCAGTAAGTAGTGGCATGAACCTCAACCTCATAAAGGGAGAAAATTCTCTTACATAGGTATCAATAACATTAAATGGAGAGGCCCTCTAATCATAGTTGATTCATATATTTGAGGGAGCTCCAACTCCTAGGGAGGACCTGCTCCCCGTCACTACTCATAGACGGGGGAGTACTACTCTGTATCAGTGGCCCCATGCCTTGGTTATAATATGGGAGTATTACTCATAAAAGGAATTCACCCTATGGGAAAAGGGGAGTATTACTTCATATATAGAGGACCCAAACCCTACCTTGTAGGGGAGTACAACTCAGCTACTATATTTACTGCACCCTAGTACCAGGTGAGTACATACTCTATCCATTTATTCGTTATGAGGGACCCACACCCAAGTACATTCAAAGATTACTGACCCCTTTCTAGAGGACCAGCTCCCTAGAATGATATGTGAGTACCAAATCTCCTAGAACAATGCATAGGGATGACGCATACCATTGAACGGTAGGGGATTAACGGAACCAATATTAAGGAACCCACTCCTTTCTCCCACATGGGATTATCTAATCTTCCTTGAAAATCATCTCTAAGAACCTTTTCCCAAGGCCTTTAGTTGAGTAACCCCCAGAGAGGAATATACCTGAAGGAAACGAACCCACAACCATGATGTGGGGATTCTGGTCTCTACCTATGAAGAGGGATAAGAAGTACCTGCACCCTGAGTCATAAATTGTGTAAACATCATAGCATATCATCAAGAGAACTATCCTGAATCATCTCAACATATGCGTGTATCAAGACCACTCTTAAAATCATTAGGAGGTCATCTAGATTCATCAAAAACATACTTTGAGTATCCCAAAAGGACCTCCACATTTTAGTGGTCCCAATGCCATAGACAACTCTTCAAAAAAAGGTTTTGTTTTAATTTACCAGGTGTTTTAGCGGAACTGGGCCCGATTGCGTCTGGGTCTGATCAGAACCCGGTTCGACCTAGCCGATTGGCCCCATCACTGACCAGATGGGCACGACCCAGCCAGTAGGGACGCTTGTACAGGCCGTCGGGCTCAGCCCACTAGGTTGTGGGTCTAGCCAACTGCTGGCCCAGCCCGCCTGGCTAGGTTCAGTCCTCCGGCTCCATTTCATCATGCTAAGGCGAGTCAGTTTCTCCATCCCAAACGTAGTTCTTCTGCATCCATCTCCCACCATGCGGCGCTAGCTGGTGCTGCCTTACTAGTCAACTGGTATGCTTATGTAGACCTAGATTTCTAGTGTGACCTGGGTAATTTTGTGGGTCAATTTCTCTCCATGGCTCCTCCATATGGGAAGCCATGTGGCACGAATGCCGCTACAACCCCCACCGTAGCGCGCAACCCAACTGTCTGGCACACAACCCCCACCACGTTCCACCGTTGTTGCAGCTTCTCTGTGCTGCAGCTGACCCCCGTGTCGGCATATTCCAATGCAGATCATCAAACACACTATGGTGGTTTTTCCATCGATCTTGAGGGTGTCCTAGAGTCATTGGGTCGTGTTCTCCATCACATGGGGTTCAAATCTATGTTGTAATCCCTTCCATCTGAAACCATTCCACTGGTGGTTTCTCCAACACCGCATCGATCCATTAGTTGTCATCATCTATTCACCATCGTAGTTCAATATCCATTCCATATATATGATATCATATTGTTGTTCCATGAATGATTTCCCAATGACTAACCATTCATCATTCTGTGAAGAATTTTAAGAGCACTGGGTAAAAGTGGAGAAGAAATCCACATATAAAAGCAAGGAACAAACCTTTGCAATTGATCATTATGATGATGATCCACTCCCATTAGAAGGATTAAACAGAGTAAATAAAATATAATAAAATATTTAATGGATTAATTCCACAATGATAAAATTTATAGAAATCCCTCCCATAAGAACGAATGATTTGTGGGTCAACCTATTCGTGGGTTGTTCCATATTCATCATTTAATGTAATTCATGGGGAAATAACTGAATTAAATAACAGCCCCTACCAATAGAATATTACATAAAATTTAAGGATTTTTTCTAGTGGCGATCTTCCTTTGGGGATTCACGATCCATTTGAAGCTTTTGACATTCATCAATCTACGATAATGGTTCTATTCATCAAGGGTGTCATCATCGCATTCTGATTAACTATCATTCATCATGGGAGATGATCCGTCATCGTTCTCCACATGACATATTATTCTAGATTGGTTCTCATAACTTCTTAACTCGTCAAAATAGAAACATGTCCCAGTGTTGTTGTTATATGTAGTCATTATGTCTATATGCTCATTCATTTAAGAAACATCATTTCTATAACGCATTAGTTAAAGGGTCGTAATGTTGTTTCATTTATGGAATGATATAGTCATATCATCACCATGTTATAGGAAAACATCATTTTTTTAATAAAATAAAATTTTTACATTTATTTTATTTTTCTTGAAATGTCCGAAAAATAATTTTTCTGTCGACCAGCACAGGTCAATCTTAGGTACATTATTAAGTAATTCCATCATTCCAGATGCAACGGTGCCATCCAGTTTTCAATATGAGACCCAATTTAAGTATTTTTAATATAGGACACGCGATCAATTTTATTTCACATAAAAAAATATCAAAAATTATGTTTCATTGTTGACCCACATCAGTCATGATTAAGCTATTCTTAATAGAGACGCAAACTTACGTGCTCAATGGATCCCTTTTATTTCCAATTCATGTTCCCATTTAGGAGTTATAAGTATTTTAATATATAATAATTTTCAATTAATTTCTTTTAAATCAAAAACTATATTTCTCTGTTGGCTCACACCGGCCAACGTTAGGCATATTCTAGGTGAATCCCAATGCTCTGAGTTCAACAGTGCATTCATATTTTTGATTTAGGAACTAGATTAAAGTTAGAAAAACCCACATTCATTATTTTTATAATGATATTTAAAAAATTTGAAAAAATAGTTTTCAGCCACTACGGGCCTTGGAATTAGATGTCGTCTCAGAAATTAGTCTTGAAAAAATTCAATTTTATTTTTTAATAAAAATAATGTAATTCTATAGTATTACAAATATATTAGATACATAATAATATTCAATAATGATTATTGGTATTGGAAAAGATAATATTGGTTCTCAAGGCATTTGCCACTCGTTCACACGAATAAAGATATCATATCACTTTTGATAAAGGTTGAAATCGGTGTAGGTTATAACATTAACATAATAAAATAAAATTATATAAGATATTAATGTCTTATTATTTTAGAATATTTAAGAAGTAATTTAGTATGAAGAATTAATATTTAAAATGAAGGATCTTAGGGAAAATAACTACATTCTATTACTAGCGCCTAGTTTGGAAATCTTATTAAGGACCCCAGTTTTGGTATTTAGGGAGAACCAAAAGCTCGATAACATGTATATGATTTTGGTGGATGAATTTATTCTAGTTATTTTGGAAATAAATTCCTTCAATGATATCATGACTTAGATAAAGGTGGTGACCTTTTATAAGTGCATAAAACGATCCAATATGGGAACAACTTGGAAATTTAACAAACAAATTCAAATTTGAAATGTTATTCCCAATAATTAGAATTAGAATGACTACAGAATATAAAATATGAAGAGTCATATTGAATTATGGAGATCAAATATGAATTTTACCTATTTTATAGTCACATTAAAACATATAACCTTAAGTTAACACTTAATAAACTGAAACATACCATAACCTTGATAATTTATTTTTATTAATTTCAATATTCAGATTATTTCAAAACATAGGTTGAAATTATATAATATTATATATCATGGTTATTCAAATATGGAACCCATTTTTTCAAATTCAATTTATATAAATTAAATTTTATAATTTATATGTAATCACACATAGGCGACGAGAATTTAGTTTATCCAAGAAGGAATGTTCAAAAGAATATAATTTTTTTAATCTACTATTTGTATTAAATTAGTTAATATTACTTATATTAGATTAATAGATATATAAATGAAATTATTTTTCTTTAAAACCAACATAATATATATTTTTATAATAAATATAATGTAAATGAAATGTATGTTTTCAATTAATATTTTGAACATTTAACTATTCATAAAAAATTATTCATTTATTTAAAATTGTGAAAAGAAGTGTCGTGAGATATATTTGACAAGATGATTTGAAAAATTATATTTTACCCAAATAAATTTACAAAAGTGTTAATGTTTAATATTTTTATTTCTCAAAAAATTAAATAAAAACCCATATTTTTTAGAAAATGTTAATTTCAATACATATTGATACATTAATGAAAAAATAAATATTTTTTTATAAATATGTATTGTTAATATAAAATCAATATATATTAGATTTAAATATTACATGTTAGTATTTATTTTTCAGTGGTGAATTAATAATGGTCATGTTTAAATAATTATATTAATGTTTTATTGTAGTTTGTTAAAAATTGGGGTTCTGTGTTTCTCAATCTTTTCTTGGTGTTTTGTGAAATTAATGCTATAAATTTTAACTATTCTATTAAAAATTAATAATTATCACAAACTAGTATTTTTAATTATTTTATTTTGGTTTTTGTTGTATTTTATGAATAGGTAATGTCTTTGTATATATTTTAAATACGAAAAGAAAATATCGTAAAGAGAATCATTTAGAGGCTTACTAGTGGATGAAGATATTTTTTGATGGGCAGTATCTTGATGTGTTTGGGTACCAGGGAATAATTAAATTTTAAATCCAACTTATCAATATTTTGTTGGTGGACCAGATAAATACCAACTAGAAATCAGATCCATAATTTTTCATGTTTGAGAAGTAGTTGGTAGGATTTCTTCTAATTCTAGTATGGATGGTGGGTAGTAATAGTGTAATTTTAGTTAGTTGGATAGTAAGAGTTCCCAATTCAATGATATAATAGTTTTTCGGTGAATATTAGGCCTTTTATTGGATATTTCTGCTTCGATTGATGATTATTAAGTAGTATATCTAGGGAGTCTTCTAGTGGTACGGAATAAAGAGAGACATCATGTGCTTTATTTCCCATTAACTAACTTATCAATAGATCACAATACAGCAAAAGAGAATATGACGAAAAATTTAACCACTTCTCATATACATATTCAGTTGAATTGATGTAGAAAAATCTCTATATTGGGGCTTCCAAGGACACTGATACATCAATATGTAGTTTTCCAAATTGTTGATCTGCTAATAAATTTTATCATTTCATTCCGATCTAAGAGTCCTAGTTTATAGATAAGATTGAAAAGTGATATATCAAATAGGTCATATAAGTCTTTTTAATTCTATCTTTTATAAAATCATATAGTGTAAAATAGTTTATTTTGAGATCATGGAAAGTCATACCAATGTATTTCATGACTCAAATGAAACGGTTACACCATATCATCCCAAATTAATGGAATTCCAGATTATACAATCCATGTTTCATAGGATATGGATTTTGTATTAGTAATATACCTAGGTGGAGTATAGTATTATCATCTAGCCATTGTGGTGTTTCCATACGATCATAATTTCTTGGAATGAATTCATATGGGACTTTTTCAGGCTCATTATGGTAAACCATATGTCTCAATGTTCTTTTCACACAAATAAGGTTAGGTAGAAATTGTTGGTCCATGTATGGTTCATATGGCATATGAGAGGACGATGAAAATAAAAATTTAGTTGGATAAAAAATAATATATGCAATGATCAATAGCCTAATGGAGGTTAAACCTATTGGAGTTCACTATTGGTAATTAGGTTCTCTAGTTAGTGTCACATAGATTTGGGTTACATTATCAATGGAAAGAAGTGATTACAATCCAATTGTGTATGGGACCATTTGAGATTATTGAGAATATCATATTAGTGGATCAATTCATAAATAATTTTATATTATTTAAAATTAAATATAACATGGTTTAGTTATCATAATTCAAATATATGATCCAGATTCTAGGAAATAAATAGAGTGTGATGTCATTTATTTGAAAACTGATTTATAATTTGTTGTGTGGTTGTTTTGGAGATTAAATTGAAGAAGTGATTTATTATTTTAGAATATGGTTACATGTTTTTACTAATTATGGTGTCAGTAATGAATCCAAGTAGATATGTTGGGAAAATTTTTTATCGAACCGACCTAGGTTACCCTCAAACCCACCACCCTACCCTATCTGTCAAAGACCATAAGAAAATTCTCGATCCCAGTGTGCTAGTGACAAGTACCCGTACATCAATCAGTTAGGAAGAGGGATCTATTTTACCCAACATGAATAACCACATGGAACACACACACACACACACACACATATATATATATATATATCATTAATGAAATACTGGAATAAAAATGAATATATAAACCATAACAATGATAAGGACTGTGTATAAAAATATCTGAATGGTGTCCAAAAACTCCAAAGGTCTTCTATAAATAAAAAATAATAAAACCAATAGCTAATATAAATGATGGTGTGAGATAACTACTAGCATCTAACCTCAATCTACCCAACTCAAATGACCTAACTCCTCGCTTCCTCACTATGGAACCATTCTTTTACCTACACTATAAGACATAAAAATGTCTACGCACCACCAAAGAGGTGAACAAGGTGTGATCTAATAGGATCCGAAGGATCCCACCTATGTGTTCCATATCAAGTATTTTTATAAATATTGATCTATGATTTTTTATATAAAATATTAATCTAAATTGTAATGAAGATTTATAAAAAACATGGTAAACATTTCCATTTTTAATAGTAAAAACGATAGGCACAACAAACATATCAAGGAAAACTCATAAAGACATATAGTACACAATTGAATCATCAAGACATGCATCAGTAATAAGGAACATTATAGGTCAGACTAGTATACTACCTGTACTTTAATAAATTAAGTGAATAATCATGATTCTATAACATATGCCTTGAAAACATAGGATTACGCCATGTGTAAACCCCCGACAATGTCCTTATAGATTCCATAGAGCATCATACCTAGTAAACAGAGGAAATACCAATTATCAAACCTTCAACCAATCCCAAAACATGTATGATGGCCTCAATATAAATTTCCAGACAAGTACCCAAGGAAACCTATAACATCTGGTTACAATGATTTTGGGACTTTTCCTTTTTATATTCCCTCGTGGTTTTAATAATCATTTTATGTTTTTGTTTCTTGGTCTACTACATACTGTTGAGTATTTTCACGCCATGTACCTGAAGTACATGACATGTACATGGTTCTTGATGCATGTAGAGGGATAGGAGACCACGTCATGAATAGGGGGTCATATTGTGAGCTAGTACACATCATGTACCTGAGGTACACATCATTTAGGGGATAAATGTTGGGTTTTAAACATGATGAGATGGTGTTTTCATCCTAATTTCTTTAGTGATGAAAACATGTCATGGGGAAGGGGTACAGGTCATGACATAACCCAACCTCAGTTTAAGTCACATATTTTTTAGTTTCCTTCAGCCTTTTTGTCCTAGAACTCTTGGTTCTTGACCCTAATCATCTACTAGTCAATTTTTAGGGGTGTCTCACTATATGGATCAATACGATCAGCTCTGTCTTATCATTGCTTCTATGGTATGTCTCTCTATGTTAGTTTTCTTTCTTGTTCTTCTTTTCAGTTGATCACGATAGTACACTTTCCTTGCGTTATCAGATCCTTTTGATCTATATTGGTTGATTATTGTTGTATTCATGTGGATAGGTTGTGAGATCTCATTATAGAGGCCTTTCCACTTCATTGTATTTGGTGTGGTGAGAGTTCTTCTTTGATGTGTGTGGGTTTCCCTTCTTCAACCGACCTTTTGTGTTTATATTTAAATCAGTCATATATTCGATTGGATTATAGGGTCTTTTTTGGTGTGTTTTGGATTTATTCTTAGTTTTGGATCCCATTTCTAGTGTGTGCACCCTAGTACTAGAGGTAGGTGGTTCTGTCTCTAGCATATGATAATGAGCCTAATTTATATGTCATTATAAAATGATTTATTAAATTGGCATGATTTTTTGTGTTTTTTGAAAATGAATTTATAAGTAAAATGGTTTCCCTAGCTTTTGATAATGGATTCTAAAATAGTTTTTGAATGTTTTTCAAAGGAATTGAAATTGAATTGTGAAATAGTTCACACTGGTATCATTGAATACTTAGGTTGATGGATATCTTGGAAAAATAATCCATTTCATTGTGATTATCAAGGAAGTATTTATTTCCACATTCCTCTGTTTTTTAGGTCCATTGTTCTAGGGTATCAATAGTTACTTTTGGGTTGTTTACTCCAAGGATATTCCTCTGCTTCCTAGGCTTGTGGTACTAGGATCAATTTTTGTGAACATGATTATTTAGGTATGAGTACTTTTTAGCCTACAAATGTAGTATTCCATGATAATGTTATACATGTTCTTCTATTTTGAATTCCTTGGATTTCTGAGTTAGCCATAATATGCATGTTAATTCATTTTAATGATTATATGGATACATTGGTTGAAACTATTATACTTAGTTTTTTTAGAACTGTGTAAATAAGGAAATTTACCATATTTTCTATAAAACTTATTTATTGTTTATCATATCATGTTTTACATTAAAATTTGAATACAAGATTGTTATATTGAAACTAGTTTTGAAACACCTAGGTGGGATCCTACTGAGCCTGTTAGCTCACACCCTTTACACTACTATAGTGGTAAGTAGAGCTTTGTTTGACAACCAGTGTATGGAACGGAAAGGTTCCATAGTGAGGTAGTGAGGGTCAAGTCAGGTGTGATGGGTAGCTGATGGTGAGATGGTTATATTTCGTTGATGACATCATTGGAGTAGCTGTTTGGTTTTGAGTCCTTCACAGTCAGACTTTTCCTTCAGGTTTTAGCGACGGTTACAGTTGTTCTGTTTCCACAGTTTCACTTACAGGTTTTGGATATATATTTGTTAGTATTTTTTTATTACTTATTTCTATATTTATATATATGTATATGTATGTTGTGTGGTTATTAAGGTTGGGTGAAATCATTCCTTCAGTTTTGTAGTTTGATGCTCGGGTTCGTGTTGCCAGTATGTTGGGATCGGAAACGCACTTTGTGTATGTGGAAGGTCGGGTTGGGTGCTGTGTTTTAGGGAAACCCAAGTCAGTTCATTATAGTTTTGTATCATATGGTCGTTTTTCATCATGAATCTTTTTCTTCGGACTATTATTAGAATAGAGATAGGATTTTCGGGACATTAAAGGTATGTTGTGATTAGTGCATGGACAACACTTGTCCTAACAAGACTGAAGAAACCTTGAGATGATGGGATATGTTTCTCTAGTGTTGGGTTTTTCTTTTAAAATCTTGTTTTTGATTATTTTTTTTCTAGTGGAATAGACATTTGGTCTATGTGTAATCTTTATTATGTTTCATTGTGCAGCATTATACCTCTAAGATGACTTAAAAAGGATCCTTAGGGGGTGAAGCTTATGCTCCTCATGGAATTTGACCTATAGATCAGAATCTTATCGATATTGTCATATGATCAGTCTGTGATGTTGATCATTATGTTCCATGTGTTCATAACACAGTGGTTGTGGTACAACCATGAGTTGGAGTAGAAATTGATCGTTTGTGGGAGTTCTTGCGTGGGAAGCCTTCATCATTTAAATAGACTACAGAACCTCATGTGGCAAAGGATTGGCTGGGCATGACTGATAAAATATTTGAATTCCTAGAGAAACCTGAGAATATCAGGGACATGATTGCAGAGTTCATACTCAAGGGCTCTAAAATGCATTGGTGGGAATCTATGATCCTAGAAGACATACATATGGGCTTGGAATAGAAAGGTTTCAAAATCATTTTATTTCAATAGTTTTGTCCAGAGTCTCTGATGTTGGAAAAATAATTGGAGTTCCTATAATTTCAGTAGGGAGAGAATTCAGTGTCGGCATACTCCAACCATTTTTTTGATATTGTTCATTTTTATCCAGATCTGGTAAATAATGATGAGATGATGGCGCAGAAGTACATGTAGGGTTTTTGAAAAAACATTTTATTTTACATGTTCATGTTGAAGCTTTCTATATTTGAGGAGATTATAGACATTGAAATGATGGTAGATATGAACATGGTAGGATATTTCTGCTTTACTGCCTCTTCTTTTCCAATAAGTGACAGCTTTAGTGTCATGCATGGGAAGAATAGAAAGTGTATGGACCATTACAGAAGTGGTGGAGGTGAGTCTTAGTAGAGAGCCTCCTCTTCAACGTCTTCTATAGTTGGAAGTGTGCCTCTGAATTGCTATAAGTGTGAAAAGGTAGTACACACTTTATTTTCATATCTAATTCCTGCTATGAAGTGGAATAGTTGAAGACATGTTCTTCAAAAGCAGTGTTTCTATCAGGCGATGTATACGGCTCATTATGGTTAGTGTTCGTCGGCTCTAAAGGCTACTGTGGTGTAGTCAGAAGGTTCAATGTCTATAGGGAACCATACACAGACCTTTGGAGTGAATACTTAACATGCAGTAGATGAGTGTCCAATTGATGTTGATGTAGGTCTAGCAACAATGAGGGGTACAGTATTCATTGTGGCATCAATAGCAATAGATTTTTTTGAAACTAGTTCCACCCACTCATTTATGTCTGCACATTTTGTTGATATGATTATGCATCCAATGGAACTTATTCCCTTTTCAATTGATTTAGATACACATCTTAGAATGACTACAGAAAAGGGGTTTCAGTGTCCTACTTTTTTGTTGATGATAGTTGATGTAGAGTACGTCTGGAATTTTCTCAATCGGGATATATATATATTTGACATCATCATTAGTATGTAATGGCGTGTAGATCATTGAGATGAGATTTAGTGTTATCGTCAGTGTGTTTTGTTTCTTGGTGTCTATTGGAACTCTAATGTGTTTCAGGGAGAGTGGACCTGAGGTCAGGTTATGAAGGGCCTTCTCACCCAGATCTATATAGTTTGTTGGTTTCTATTGCATTTGAGTTTGATGAATTTTACCTTATTGGTTACCTACATATTGTTGTTCGAGAAACTCTGAATGTTTTCCCAGATGACTTCTATTTTTTCCTCTATATAGAGAGTTATATTTTATGATTGAATTAGTTCCAGGTATGTAATTGATATAGATGCCTTCATATCATATGGAACCATCAGAGTTGATAGAGACCATGATTTTTTTGTATGGAATGTTATATAAAGGAATAATTCTCTCTATTATTTCACCTTAGGAAACCCTTGTGCTCTTTTCCATTAAATTTTATTGTTTACAAAGTTTTTGTGTGAACTATTGGATGTTGAACTAAGTAACAGTAACAAAAAATACACTATGCCTCGTATGATAGATATGTTTGATCAGTTAAAGGGGTAAAAGTAGTTCTTGAAGATTGATCATTGGTCAGGCTATCATAAACTCAAAGTTAGAGGGTCTGATATACTGAAGATGACCATTAGGAAAAGTTATGACCATTATGAATATTATTTTATTCCTTTTTGTATGATTAACTCTCCTACTATATTTATGGATTTGATGAATCAAATATTCCATCATTATCTCGACACATTTTTGGATGTGTACGTGGATGATATTAAATTTTATTCATAATCCGATCATGATTATGAGCACCAACTGGGATTGGTTTTGGATGTTCTGAGAAATCACAGTTTGAATGGAATGCTTTTTTAGTGTAATTTATGGATTCGAGAAGTGAAATTATTTGGGCACTGAATTTCAAAGCATATATTATCAGTTGATGTACGAAGGGTAAAATTTTATTTTCCCTAAAAGTAACCATGAAATGTATTTGAGATATGAAGCTTCCATGGTTTTTCTAGATACTATCAATGGTTCGTCAATAATGTACTTAAGATATTGTCACCTATGAATGATCTTACCAATAAAGCAATGATATTCTCATGGGATGAAAAGTGTCAATCTTTTTTTGATGAAAAAAATGAAATTTGACATCAGATCCAATTTTGATCTTACCTGGCCCCGATAAGGGGTACGTTGTGTTTTGGGATTCATAAGTCGTTGGTTTGGGATGCATACTGATGTGGAATGGTCATGTGGTTTCCTACAACTCTCATCAGCTCTGACCGCATGAGAAGAACTACCCCATTCATGATTTAGATCTTGTGGTGGTTATTCATGTTCTTACGTGTTGGAGGAACTATCTCTTTTCAGATACATTCACATTGTTCCCTAATAATAATAGTATGATATATATCTTCTCTCAAAAATACTAGAATCTCATATATTGATTATGGGTGGAATACATCTAGACCTTTGACTTCGATATCAATTACACCCCGAGGAAAGGAAATGTGTTTTTAGACACTTTTAGAAATAAGAAACCGTCACATTATATTATGGAATCAAAGGAGGAGTAGAGTCTTATAGATATTTTTTCTCAGTTATACATATATGCTCAGGAGGATGCTTCAAGTATGGTTCTGACCAATGTCCAGTTATCATAATCTCTTCTGATGTATATTTTGAAACATCAATAGTAGAATGATGAGTTTCAGAAGACTCGAGAATGCATTTATGGGGGGGAGACCATTACTGGGTTGTCCATTTATTCAGAACGCATACTACAATTCAAAATGCGAGTTATCATCCCTGTATCTGTGAGGAGTTAGGTCTTGTTTGATTGTCATAACACTTAATTGACTATTTATCTAGGCACTATGCAGATGTATTATGACAAGAGATAGTGGTTCTAATTATCATGTATAAAGTGTGACATTGTAAATTTTGTGTCCTACTTTTACACCTACCAACAGATAAATGCAGAGCTTTTGAAACCCTCTAGTTTGCTTCAACTTCTTTTTGTGTCATTATGGAAATGGGATTAGGTGTCCATGTATTTTTCTATTGTGTTGTTATGGACTCTCTAATTGAAAAATGTAATCTAGGTGGTTATTGATTGGTTGAGGAAGTCTACTCGTTTCATTGTGATCGAAGACACCACTAAAGTTGATGATCTGGGTAAGTTATATGTGAAGATGATTGTGAGGTTGCAAGGGATACCTTATTCTATTGTTTCATATAGGTATCCTTAGTTAACCTCAAGTTTTTGGAAAAGTCTTAAAGAAATAAAGAGGACTTAGGCCAAGATCATCACAATGTGCAATCCACAGATATATAGCCAGACGTAGAGTGTGATTCATATCCTGGAAGATACGCTTCTTGCATGTGTCTTTGATTTCATTGGTTCATGGGATAGCCATATGGATGGGTTAGGTTTTTTTAAAAAAAAACTAGTTATCAGTCATCTATCATAATGGATACCTTGGAGGGGTTTTATGGTTGTCCATGTATATCACCTCTTTGTTTTGTAGAGGTAGGTGATGTGGCTTTGGTTAGACTGAGTCTAATTCAGGAGATGTCAAAAAGATTTAGGAGGTGCGATGATATATGGTTATGGACCAGAGTTGGTAGAAATTTTATATAGATTGGGGGAATCTTCCTCTAGATTTTTATGTTAGTGAATAGGATTTATTGAAATTTACTCCCCGGTTCGGTGACTTTTGGCTTGGAAAAAATCGAAAGTTGGCTCCGAGAAATCTTTGACTGTTTGAGAGCACTAAACAGCTCAAGAAGTTTTCATATCATTTAGCAGTGTTGATTCAGTTTATATGAATTCATGATGTTTGAAATATATATCAACTCAGAAAGTATCACCTTGATTTCCCTCACGTTCTGAGTTAGCATGAAATTGAGTTAGATTGGGATGCTTCTGTACTGTAGACACTAGTTGAGATTGCTGAATCTCAAGAAAAAGCCTTTCATGGGATGTCAATTCTGTTTTTCTGATTTCTATGGAAACAAGGATCAGAATCTCATGAGATTTGGGAATGCATGTCATTGACGAGAGGCAAATGGACTCATATTTTTCTACTAATTACATCTTCCACATGAAACCCTAGGGATGGAATGTATTTGTGATGGAGAGTTTGTAACATCTCATTACCTTGATTGGGTATAATTCCTTTTTATATGATCCCTCCTAGTTTTAAAAATCCTTTATGTGTGTTTTCTGATTTAATTACAGACGGTTGAGAAGGTACACATCGTGTACCTAAAGTAGATGATGTGTACTAGGTGATGATTACATGTCAAGGACTGGGTGATCAGGTCGTGAACTGTGGGATCTTTCTGTGAGATGGTACACGTCAGATACCTAAGGCATGCATTATGTAGGGGATAAATATTAGGTTTTAAAGCTGAGGCAATGGTTTTTTCGGTGAAACTTATCCAGCAAGGCCTACCTGTCGTGACCAAGGGATACATGTCATGGCCTATCTCGCACCCAATTTTATGTCATGCATTCTTCAGTTTAACTCGGACTTGTTCTCTTGAACCTCCTGGTTCACGACCCTAAATATCTCCTAGGAAATTTATAAAGGCATCTCACCTTCTGGATCGATATGATTAGCTTCATTTCATTATTGATTCTATGGTGCATCTTTCTGAGTAAGTTTTCTTTCCAGTTCTTCTTTGCAGTTGATTGTGGCAGCACTTGTGCCTTGTGTTATTAGATCCTTCTATCTAATATTGTTGATATTTTCTTGTCTTCTTCTAGATCCATTGTGATTTCTCATTCCAGAGGCGTTTCCCCTTCATTGGTTGTGGGGAGACAGGTTCTCTTCTTCAAGGTATGTGTTTTCCCCTAATCCGCTGACCTTTTGTGTATATATTTGAAAAAATATAATCATGAATTGGATTTTGGGCCTCTATTGATGTTGTTGGGTTTTTCATGGTTTTGGATCCCATTGTGTGTGTGTGCGACTAGGACCTTGATGGAGGTTGTTTCATCTCTAGTCTATGACAATGATCCTAATTGTTATTACATTAAAAAATGATTAATGATATTGGAAAGATTGTGTGTGTGTTGAAAATGGGTTTTTATGGAAAATGGTTTTTCCCTAGTTTAGATAAATGGATTGTGAAATGATTTTTAATGGTTTTCAAAGGCCTTGAAATTGAATTGTGAAAAAGAGAACACAAGTTACCTTGGGTACATAGGTGGAAGGTTATATTAAGGACAATATCTATTAATTTGTGATTATCAAGGAGGTTTGTCTTACAGATATCCTCTCTTTCCTTAGTCTATCAAACTAGGGTACTGATAATGACTTTTGGGGGGTTTACTCATGGGGTATTCCACATTATCTTGGGCATCTTGTACTAGGATCATTTATTGTGCACTTGATTAAATTGGTATGTGTACTCTGCAGCCTTGACATGTAGTATTCCAATGTATTGTGATACCTATGCATTTTTTATGTAATGCATGGCCTTATTAGTTAGCTGAGATATACATGTGGAATCCTGTGAGAGATTATATCGAATCCATTCTTGAAATTGTTATACATGATTTTGTTTAAATCCATGGAAAAAGGAATATTTAACATGTTTCCATAAAACTGATTTATTTATTATCATACCATTCATTATTTTTAAATGATCGTATATGATTGTTATATAGATACTTGTTATAGAACACCTGCATGGGATCTTAATGAGCTTGTTATCTCACACCCAGTGCACTACTTTGGTGATGTGTATACCTTTGATTGTCTTCCAGTGCAGGGAATTAATAGGCGTCGTAGTGAGGTGGAGATGATCATGTCAGCTAGGATGGGTAGCTGGTAGTGAGATGGTTGGAGATCATCCCACCCACTATTCAAGTATTTGTTGAGTATTGATTCCTTTGTAGTCGGAATTTTCCTTGAGGGTTTATCTACTATTACAAGTGTTCTATTTATGAAGTTTTTCTCACAGTTTTGGAATATATATTTGTTAGTATTCTAATGTTCCTTCTTACTATATATATATATATGCTATGTGGTTGTTCAGGTTGGGAGAAATTGTTCCCTTAGATTTGTTGTTCTAGGCTTGAGTGCCTATCGCCAACCTGTGGGGATCAGTAATGCCCTTCGAGTATGTTGCAGATCAGGTCGGGTGCTGGTTTTTAGGGGAACCCAGGTTGGTTTTTTACATAACCAATGTGCCCATTTTTACAAAAAAAAATCAATCATTCAAAAGTACTCATTTCAATTTCATTTTACGAAAACCTGGGAATAAAAATTTGTTTTTATAACCCCTTTTCCAACACACAAACAAACATAAAAATTCAATAAATCAATATTAAAGAAAATGAAATCAACATTACTATCATAAGATAGAGACATAACCACTGACCACAACACATGGGTCATATTTGACCGCAATGGAATCCACCAACGAAAAAAAAACAAAACAATAATAGAAGATACAGTAGAATCCATTCAAAACTCCATGGGTTGGATTAAATTGTGAAATAAATGGGTTGGAAGATAAGATGAAACCACATTCCTAAAAAATGAAATACCACTACACCAAGACCAATATAGAATAGCTTTCAGAATGAGATCACACAACAAATAATATAATTAAACAAATGGAAACACTAAATTAGATTAAATGATCAGATAACGCAACCTATGGGTTATACAAAAATTAATATAAAATAAGTAGTAGAAAGGTTTGTCCCTTAGAGAGATGCACCACTATCCCAATGGAGATCAGATGAAAATCGAATTGATCTAGAAGGTAAAGATACACTAAGAAAAAAAATTGGAATATCCTCATACTAAGTAAAATAATGATATAGAGAGAGAACCAAACCAAAAAAATTACATATATTTTAAAAACAAAGTTCTAGCTGTTTCATGATTTTCAATACAATTACATGCTGTGAAATCCATGGTCTATAAATAGGCTAAAAAATCTATCACCTTCGATTAAAAATCCATTTTTTAAATAATTCATTATGTTTAACGACTATTTAAATCATGTAAACTTTCATATTGTGAATCCACATTCACATAATTTTTTTAAATACCTTTATTTTTCACATAACCTAATTACATAGAATTTAATCTACCTTCATCATGTTGAAAATAAAGGTTATTGCAGAAAGTAAATCAAATATAAGACATCAACATTATAGGGATCCTTACCAATTTTTTCTTAGACCTATTCGGACAACATGGAATGGAAATCAATAATGAGGTTGAAGGCGTACATGATGGATCAGTAAAAGGATCTAACAAATTCCCCACTAAGAAGGTATCATATCCCTATGAAGTTAAGTGGAAGATGTAATACCTAGAAAAATAAAATTCCACTGATCCCTCTTTAATGACTCATGTTCCAAAGTCTCATGACAATACAATCCTTGTTACCATATAACTCTAAAGAACAAAATCAATATCCCATACAATAGTTTCACTTGTTTTTCAACAATCAAAATTTGTTTCAATAGATTAAAAACATCTGGATCTAAATCAATTTATTTCAAACTCATAATGTGGTTAGGATCCGAATGGTATTTCCTGACCTGAGATGAAATGAAAACATCAGGATTTACAAGAATATAAACTAGAAAACTTAACTAATAAGAAACTTGTACGAGCCACTCAGTGAAGTCAAACCGTCCAACATATCTCAGAGCCAACATTCAAAATATTCTATACAGCTGATGACCCAATTGAGGAGAATCGTTCAATAATATCTAGAAACCAATGAAAAAACCCAAAGTATTATGCCTATGATCCACATACATATTCTATTGACAATGGGATGTTATCAGATATCAATATACATCTTCAATCTTCTTGGACGTCTCCAGATCGAAACATGGAGCAATTAATGATACCTCATCTAGCTCATCCAATAATGAATCTATCTACACGAGATAATATAAAATGGCTCAAAGGGATACATTATAATTAAGGAATAATAATTAATCTATAAACAATCTCAACTGGACCCAAATTTCTATTACAAGGTACTCTGATAACCAATACATATGAACTGAGCATATCCTCCAGGATCAAAATCGCATGCCCGGTCTAACCGTCTATCTGTGGATGGTATGTTTTTTTCAACATGACCTGAGATTCAATTTCATATTTATGTATCCTTAAGAAAATTGAGTAAAATCTAGGATCCCTATCTAATATAAGGTAATAATGACTTCAATGAATCATCACAATCTATTGAACATACATCTTACCCAGATCATCAATATTATTAGTGCCTTTAAAGGGAATGAAATGATCAAACATTGTCAAATAACCAAAAATCACCAAGATAGCATTCTAAACTCATGGATTCCATGGTAATACAGAAAACCCCATGTCTAACTTTTCACAATTTTAAATATTCACATTATTATTATGAAGAAAATATGATGATTTCAAGTGATTTTCCTTTATATATTGACAGGTATAATAATGTTGCCCAAAATATTTGATGTTATCCTTCATACCATGCGACCATAGTCATATCCTCATGTCATAATACATTATCATAATGTCTAGATGAGTATCCCACAATGAGATATGATATTCAAAGAAGATAAAAATTCTGATTGATGTAGTGATGACAACCCACTTCCTAATGTGTATCATACCATCTGATAAAATATACCAACTAGATATGGTATCCACACCGTAATGTCTTTATCAGACTTTAAATAATTCATCATCCAATAAATGAATCCATAAAATATACACTGGTAGAGATGGTGATATCTGAAAACTTGTCATAACCATGCCTAAAACATCTTCCTAAGAATCCATGATCATCATAGAGGATTTCTCCGTAATTTTCCTCTTTTCCTCTGATTACAGAACACCCTGCAATGGTAAATTTTTACTAAGAGTGTATAAAATAACATTTCTCTTCCCCATGGTGTAGGAGAGACCATGTCAAATAGAAAAAGGTATTCTACCCATTTCCAATATCCACGATTCAATTTCTTTTATGAAAATATATAACTCAGATTCTTATAATCACATAAGTCTATGAACATCTCCCAAAAAAATATATTGTCACCAATATTTAATTGCATTCATAACTATAGAATGATATAAATAATGAGTGGGGGAATTATTCTCACCCATTCATAGATTAAGAGAGTTGTAAGCCACCATGTGATCATCATACATAAGAACTCATCCCACACCAGCACTAGAAGCCCCCCAAAACAACCTGTACCACTTACTAGGAACATGTAAGATAAAAATAAGAGCCCTTGTTTGAATACATTTCAGTTCATTGAATTATGACTAACCCTTCACATCCAATGTGAATTTCATAACTTTTATGGTGAAAGAAATCAATGGTGATGACAGATTAGGAAAACACCTAAAAACCAATCTGTATTATCCACAAAGGAAAAGGAAGCTTTGTATATCAATGACACTTTGTGGTTCCTTCCATGAAAAAATAGACATTACCATATCTAGATGAAGTGATAATCCATGTACATAATGTTTTTCCCATGAAAATCATTTTTTGAATTAGGGAACTATATTTAGAATGATTTTCCATAAAAATAACGACTTCACAAAATTTCGAGAACCAGAATCACATAGTGATCGTGCTCACTCTAGGACTTCAAATAAACTAGAATATCATCCATGAACTTTACTGAAAAGTTTCATGATATTTATGGAATATCTAATTAATCAAACCCATAAAACAACATAAGCGTTATTTAACCAAAAAATGAATCAATATATTCATAGTGGCCATTCCATCTACTGAATGGTTTATTTGGTGTATCAGACTCCAAAACTATGAGCTAATGATAACCTAATACAATATCAATCATCGAGATGAATTTTACCCCATTAAACTAATCAGACATATTCCTCCACGTGAGAAAAATAATATTTTTTCTTAATAGTTACCTTGTTCATCTTTATATATTCAACACATAATGAAGTGAACCGTCTGCTTTCGTGGGATAGAGAATAGGGTATGCCCAAGATGAAATACTTTGTCAAATGAAACCCTTTCCAAAACTTTCATCCCACTAAATCAAGAGCTCTTTAATCTTAGTTTGATCAATATCATATGAAGGTATCGATATCAGATGTGTACCTAGAACCAGATCAAGTGTAAACAGTACCTCTCTCTCTTGAGGAAACTAGAGAAACTGTCTGGGAAACCACTAAGAAAGTCTCGAACAACAATCGGAAGATCATCAATATAATAAACATCATTATCATAAAATGAAACAATAACTATCAAACCCCCATACTCTGGGTGGGATGGTATTGCACCACAATAACTTGTGTCCCACTCCCCCTGAAAACAAGAGATCTCTCATTAATAGTAGGAAATGGGAAATACTAATGATGACAATCAACCACATGTTATGGAGAGGAAATACAATCCATACCGATAATGATGTTTAAAAGATCCAAATCAAGAACAAGAAAATCCCCAAACATTAACATATTAGAAATCAATAATGAAAAAGAGGGACACTGAAACCCCTAATATTTCATTTTATATATTGGTTTCATTAGCTCCTCTATAATGGAAATAAATTCCATTTTATGTTTATGAATATCAAAAATACGTAAATATATAATAGAGTGGGTGGAACCATTATTGAATAATGAAATTGCAATTAAAGTTTAAATAAGGATAGTTTCTATCACTATTGTTTGATCTATATCATCTTCTATTGGACACTCATATAATGTTGGAAAATTCATAACTCATGTGTCTTATGGTTGGAGCCTTGTAATCTTTGAGGCTTATAACTACTCCACAATATCCTTTGAATCTAAAAAACCAATACTATAATGAGGTGTAGTCATATCCTGACAGAAGCATAGTAAGTGAACAATGAATCCATAGTTATTGCATCTATTTGTGAGCATATGACAATTACATCTTATGTATCCTCCCATGTCACATTAATAACAAAGTCAGAAGCACATTTATAGCTAAAATGGACCATGAATATGATGCTTTCTCATGTGACCAACATCCACTACTTATGTGATGATCCTGCCACATCCTCTCATTCCTCTACCTTTAAGGGATGTTGTCACTGGATGGATGAGAAGGCATGGTTAATCTAACCTTGATTGTCAAATTCATCAATTCCATCATAGATCTATCCACCATCTCTATAAAGGTAGAATTATTCAACATAAAAACAATATATATGATATCTATCCTCTTACCTTGTTGGTTCTTTTGAGCCATCAACTCGTCATTCTTCACTACCTTTAGAGAAATACGTACAAGATCTGAAAATGGGTTGGTGTATGCCAAAAATTAATTCTCTCTCGGTTATAATGGCATGTACTACATAGAAATATCCATGATCAAAGAATCATGAAAAAAATACTAAATGGAAATCATTTTTATACCCTTCCTATTAAAGTTTACTTGCCTCTCTGCATGGTCCAAAAAATCCCATCATCACTTATCGGACCCCTTTGATTTGGTATGATGCACACTGTACCCTGATGTTTTCAGGTGTCTCAAGAAAATGATTGATTTGATCAATCATATCCATCATGTCCTCCCACTCTTAAGGATCAGTCATTAATTTAATGGATGGTGGCTTCTAACCTATTAATTCCCATGATCGATCTCTCTGTTCTCCAGCTATGGGATGTACCTCAATAACCACGATCTGAACTTTTTGGACATCCTGATTAAAAACACGAACTTCCCAAATGATATACTCTATCAGATTATAATCTATATGTGCATTCCCTTGAGGAGCATCAGATTATCCCTCCAAATGAACTCGTCGAAGATTTCTTAGAGGGGTACTATTACATGCTGAAAAATAAGAATGGCCATACAACCTAACAAATCAAATTTCAAAATAAAAAACACATAATAAACCACTAATATTCAAAACTAATCCCAACAATAGAGACACAAATCCCAAAATCCCATGGAAATATGAGACCTATTACGACATGAGATGGTCTTATACATATTGAAAAATGTCTCTGAAGTTACAACAATCCAATCTTTAGTCTAAAATAATTACCAACATACAGAATATTGAGGATAGAACCCATATGATTCTGAACTATATCGAACTGGCCTAGGTTTCCCTCAAACCCGACACCGGATCTGATCCATTAAATACTCGAAGGTCATTCTCGATCCCCATGGAATGGCAAAAATCCCCTAGAAATCGAACATCCATGAAGAGAGAATGAGATATCAAAGTTGAAAAACCACTTGGAATATATATATATGTGTGTATATGTATATATATATAGACACACATATTGATTTAATGAAATAGGGAAGGAATAAAAAAATAAATAATCCATAACAGTGTAAAAGATAATAGAAACAGACAACTACAATGTAGTCAAAAACTCTAAAGGGAATGTCTGACTGTAAAGGACTAAGACCAAATACCAATCCATGTGATGGAATGTGAAAACTCCCACCATATCACCACCAGTTAACCAACTCAACTGACACAAATCCTCACTACCTCACTGCGGAAGCTTTCATTTCCCTTCATAGAAAAAAATACCAAGGTCTACATACAACTGATGAGGAGAACAAGGTGTGCGCTAACGTGCTCAATAGTATCCCAACCATGTGTTCCATAAAATTTCCCTATATAAAAATTCTTGTATTCCTATTTTAAATAGAACATGTCATGATATGTAGTAGGATAGTTTTATAGAAAACATTATAAACATTTTAATTTTTCATATATCTTTATAGAAAATCATGTACAACATGAATATCAAGGATAACCCAACAATACATGAAGTACAAAACAATTGAAAGAACACATGAATCAATTCCAACAAACACTATAAGTAAAAATAGATGAATACTTATACCACAATAAATATAGTGTACAATCCAGTTCCTAGAACATAGCCATAGGAACAAGATGAATACCCCAGGATTGAACCCCCATGAAAAGTTCAATATCTATCCCCTATAACTACATGAATTTGAAATAGAGGAATTCCACATGATCATACCTCCAAAAAACCACAAAACATAGATGATGGCCTCATAATAATCCTTCCACCTATGTAAAAAAAGGATAACCATTGTGCATTTTAAAAAAACTATTTAAATGTTAATAAGTTTCCATTTAATTTTCATTTATCAAAAGTCAGGGACAAAACATTTAACTAAAAAAACCATATTTCATCAAACACAATCAATCCTGAAAATTCAATAAATCAATTTATAAATCAATAGAAATAGTATTATTATCATAGAAAATAGACAGAACTATGAACATAATGACTTGAGTCACACTTTCCCCCAATGGAATCCAACAACAAAGAAACAAAAAAACAACAATAAAGACACTAGAATAATATCCAAACACATTAGGATGGATTTAATTGGAATAAAATGGTTTTGTAGGATAATAGGAAACCATATACATTAATAAAAAATTCTATCCGCACCATGACGACAAGGAAAGACCTCCGAAATGAGATCCCACAATGGATATTAGTAAAAAACAAGAGGAAAAAAAACTTATATTAACTAATCTGATATTGAAAACTAATTGGAATACCATAATCAATAATAATGATGAAGCGGAAAGTTTACACACCTATAGAGATGCACCACAATCGCAATAGAGATCAAGCGTCGATCGAATCAATCTAGAAGGAGGGGTGTCTCTCAAAAATGCTTGGGGATATAATTAGATCAAGAGAAATAATGAGTCTGAGAAGTCAACGAACCAAAAAAATCTACATATCTATTTCAAAAAATATTCTCGGTCTTGTTCAGGAAAAGTAAAATAGTTAAATTCTTTGAAATTGAAAATGTAAATAAATTGAAAAAAACATGTCTCCTCATATTAAAAATATTCTATTCAAATAATACATGATGTGAATGCACTCTTCACGATGTGTCAACTATAGTAGTGTGAATACCCTTTCATGGATTGTCCATAGAAACCACTACACAGCATGTAACAAAGTTACATGGTGTGTAATCCACCTTCATCCAACAAAAAAGGCTAGTTAATTATGAATGTACAACTAATATAAGAATTCACCATTACAGGTATCCTTCAAAATTACACATCTACCTATTTAGTCAAACAGAAAAGGAATACCAAAATAAGGTTAAAGGTATACATGATGGATCGATAATAGAAAGTTAAAGAAATTATGATGTACAAGATTAATACACCATGTTTGTTAAAATGATTTCCAGAGGCACTTCTAGATTATGATAAGTCATTAGAGGATAATATTTGAGATAATTTATTTTTAATTTTACATTAATCAATTTTTTTAATATTTAAAATGATGTATTTAATCATTTTGGTTGTTAAACATGGATCTTAGATAAGTATCTTATTTTTTTGTTACATAAAAAATATTTTATGTGAATCAAGTTATAATGACACAGGCGTAACATATAATGATATTACATATTTTTTTATGAAAATTAAATATGTTTCCCACAAGAATAACTTAATACCGCAATAGTATATTGTCTCTGAATAATAGGTAAAAAAATTTCTATCACTATTAAATATCATCCACATCTCCAACAATGATCATCACCTTTAGTACACATCAAAAACATATTGTTCCTCAAAACATTGTTCATAACATGATGAAAGGAAACATAAGTTATGGTGATTTCATATTTAAAGTATGGGTATGAAATAAGTACATAAATGAAAAAAATAATTATTAAATTAGAATAAGGGTGTAATAATTTGATCTTAACATTTGGAAATTATATAGTATAGAAATTTTCACAATCTTGATGTTTGTCATGAACCGTCGTAGTTCATAAGACATGAATCATAAATAAGTAATATAACAGGATCTATAATGGTATAAAATTTGTATAAAACATGTATTTTATGAAAAAACATCATGTTATATCATATTGAATTTTTATTAATAGAAATAGGTACACTCATAATATTATCAATATGAACTTAGGATCTTATATAAACATATGGGCATGTAAACAGGTTAAAAAATATTATTAACATGAAAAAGAACTCCATGCATTAAATTTATGAAATTAGAGATAGGTACACACATAAAATTATGAACATGTAATGTGGTGAGCATATAATGTTATGTGCACCCATTAAAGGAACATATATAACATCATAGAAGACAATTTTTACTCGGAATTCCATAATATCTAATAGAATCACATAATAAATATGGTTCAATAACAGTTCATGTCCTTTGAAAATCATGAGATATAAACCTTTCCCAAGGAATCAAAAGGAGATAAAGGTTCCACATGTCTAATTATTGAAACCATTTTTTAACAAGATCATAAAAATCCAATATAACCAAAACCATGAAATTTGATGGGATTCAATAAAAATTCACCACATCATGACTTACGGAAAATGGATTAGAGTAATAATAATTTCATTATTCATTATTTATTAACCATTGAAAATAAGTTGGTTTTATAAGAATTTTATCATGGTATAACCCATGGAAAATAAATATGTTTCATAAACAAATTATCATCATAAACATACAATAATCAATGAAAAAATAATAATTGAATCATTGGATCATATCCTTATTAATTAATAGGAAATATCAATGATTTTCATCATAGATGGAGTCAAAATAGGATCTATCATTTATAACATTTATTGAGTAAGAAATTTTTTCCATGAATGTCCATTTTGAAAATAATATAAATTCTTGGAGCCATTTTCATTGATAATATAAATTTATAACTTATAATTGAATATTTTAAAAAACATTTTAAACATTTTATGAGGAAAAATATCATTTCTGTTAAGATAAAAAAATACAATCGATTTTTTGCAATAAATTAATTATTTAAATCTAACCTAAAAATCATATAAATGTATAATCTAATATTCATTTAAAAATTTATTCAGATATATTTCATTTCCTCTATGAAAAAAAATCCTTTTTTTAAAAAACATTATCTAGGAATGAATATAGATTTTGACTAAGAATTTGACATTTTATAGAACAATTATTTGGATACCGTGAGTAATAAAGATAGAAAAATGATTAGAAAATTTTTATTCTGAGTAAATAATAATAATTTATATTAATTGATTAGTTTATTTAGATATAGGACCTAATATTTCATCATTTAATTAATATTATTTTAATACTATTAAATGATGATATTTTTACATAAAACTCATACCAAATGGGTAAAATTGAATCATGAGCCCATTTAAAGAAAAACATTATACAAAACCTAAAATTTCCTTAAAATACTGATATTATTGAAACAAAATTTCAAATAGTATTTATATAAACCTTATAGAAGAGTATGTAGGACAAAAATATGAATGTAGATGCTCAATTACAAGACAGGGGTGAATTTAAGGTTTAAAAATATTGATTTATAACCTTAATGAAAACAATGTTTAACAAATTTAAACAAGGTAAATTCACTAGACCTATTTTATTTCTACTAAAGAATATTTCTAGGTTATGAAAATATGAATCTGTAAATGAAACTTAATGAATGTTTATAGGGAGAATATTCTACCTTATAGCGTATATAATCTTACTTATAATAGTACATAAAAAATATGAATGTAGAAGAAGGATAAAAATTCATCGATAATCAAAAAACAAGGTAAATAAACATTACACAAACCAAGTAACAAGTATGAAATATTTTCACCCAATGAGTATAGTATCCAACAAACTTGGATAAAGATCCTTTTATTTATAGTTTCAATAAATTTTGTCTTACGCACACAAGGGTAAGCCCTCGTTAGGAATATCAAAATATTTCTTGATATACCCACAAGCCCTCAATCATTTAATTAGTCGAAATCTCTCTCTTCCTATCACCATATGTCATCGAACTTTAAGGTAGTCTGCACTATTTCCTTCCTATCACTATACACCCTCAATTTACTCTACAACAATTCCAGTTGCACAAAGAAATCTAAACAAGTTGTTCAGAACCACCCAATGCATGAGATTCTCTCTATATAGAAATCACTTCAGTAGCATGCAATATCTAGAGTGATCAACACATATTCTCAATAATGAGCTTGTTGTAATGATATCATATTTATAGGCACAATGTCAACAGTCGACTCCCCCCTACAATGGTTGTATTTTTTTGAATCACAGAGGGACCTACAAATATTTTACTAAAAGAACATTTAGTTTGAAAAAAATTGTATGTCATTGTTAAATATCAAATGTAAGGGAAATGAAGTTACATAATAAAATATTTTTCGGAGTCTAAGAAAAATATAATTTGAAGTCTTAAAAGAATAAATATTATGAGTCAATAAGACAAGGTTATTCAGATTTTTTTTTCCAAGAATTCAAAATCTGAATTCTATAGATTCCCGAGTCTCATTTCTATTGAATTTATAATCGAAATTCTAAAGAATTTGGATTCTTTATTATGATCAATTCAGAATCTGAATTCTGTGGAATACATAGTTAAATTATAAGGAATTTGGAGTCGGAATTCTAAAAAATTCAAATTCTGAATTCTATGGAATTAGGAATCTAAATTTCAGATAATTCAAAGTCTGAATTTCAAAGAATTTGGCATCTAAAAACAGAACACTATATATCCAAGGAATTATAAGATTCTGAGGTTTTACATAATAATACAGATTTATTACTTAGTAATAAAATTTGTATAATTTAGATATATTATTAAATGAAACAATAAAAACAATGGTAAAGAAAATAATTTCCATAGAGAAGGAAAGTATTTCTTTTTAAAATAATATTTATGAAAAATATAATTATCCTCAATATAATGTGTTTATAGTTTTTAAAACATAGGTAAATAAGATATTCATTAAAAACCTCATTGACACAATAATCCACCCTTTTTAAAATGCACAAACATCCTGATGAAAAATAATATAAGTTCATATAGTATTTCTTTATGAAATTAAATGAAAAACTTTTCTCCCCTTACTTATAGATCATGGTGAATACAAATAACCCCCCCCCCCCGTAGATTTCGAAATCCAAAAAGAGAGTATTATTGACTTCATTAAAATGGTTTTTATTTTTCTTTCATAAGTAAATCTTATTTTATAATACTCATCCTAAGATAGACTCCCCCTTAGATAGATAATTATCTTATATAATTAGTATTCATTTTATCATTCCTCCCCCCAAGTGATTTTCCAAAAGGAATAATGGGGATTGAAAAAAAATATGGTACCTAAAATATTAGAACAATAAAAAAACACATGAATGGAAACACAAATATTCATTATGATTGGAAAAAATTTTATATGAAAGGTAATAGAACATAAGATCTATGTTTAGAAAAAAAATCATCCTTCTTTTTCAATCGGAATAAGATTTTTTACAATGGTCTTCATCTTCTTATTCTCCTTATGATCCTCTTCCATATGTTTGATCATTTAATCATGATCATTATTTTTATTCTCTATATATTTTATCTTTTATTCCTGATCCTTATGATTTTCTCCCTATGTAATAAAAATCTCTTCTTTCTTACTGATATTTTCTTCAAACATGACTCTGAGATCTATTTCCCATTTCATATTCGAAACAACCGAATTCTGTTTCCAATTTTGATCCTTGTCTTTCTACTTTGGAGCTGCTTGATCAAGATTGATCTTCTCATTGAAACTTGTAGTAAGATATTTTATTTTGTTATCTTTGGTATCAAAATTATCCTTCAAATTATCTGGAAATTCTTCGAAGATTCTCAACTCCTGAATTGTATTCATTAAACACTTAGTGATTTCCATGCATGACCTCCTATGAGCATGACACCTATTGAAGAATGATTTAAATTGGCCTGAAGCATGAAAAATATTTCTATAAGAATGGAAATAGAATCTGATTTCAGATTAAATGAATGTTGAATCATATTACATCTCGATTCAATACATGGAACTAGAGGAATTGTATCGACCAATTTCTGTAGGGATTGGACAACAAAATCATGACCCAAAGAATTCAATTCTGAATCATATTCTCTGGTTAGTAAGGATTATTTCTCAATTTCATCAATTTTTCGTTTAGAAGATCCACCAAGATATTTCTTAGACACCATGACTTTTTAGGGGTATCAGCTAACACCTTTTTCCTTTATCAGTTCTCGGAGTGATATTAGTAGCCTTTGGTGATTATTGTTCACTATATGATAATTATACTGTATTGTCTTCTTAAAAAATATCCTTTTCTGTATTTTCCACCCATACTTTCGGTTGAACCAATTCATGAATGTTTATCTCTTCTTCTAATAGTTTATATAATTTTTCCTAACACAATTCTTCTTTTTTTAGAGTTGCAAGTTATGTAGATTCATCCTGGGTAGTCCGGATTGACAATTTTTTAGACGAACTCACATTATCATGATATTATGGAACTTTTCATATCATATCATCAGAATCAGAACATCCTTCCACTTCTTCTTATTTCAATTCCCCTTTATAGAAACCATTACCCCTTTAATTAGGTTCCATAATAACCATTTTCTAAACTAGAGTCACTAGAAGTGAATATTATATAAATGATTTATGTACCTGGATTTTTTTCAGATGATTTTTCGATGTCTCTAAGGAGATCTTGAACTACATCAGCCTCGAAGAACTACTTCTTTAGTTTATTCTCTTATTCTTTCTTCTTATACTCCTCAACACCATTAAAATTTAATCCTTTTGAATCATCAGGGCCAAATCCATATCTATGCTCTATTTACTTCTTATTCTTTTTATATTCTCCCCAATTAGAAACAACTTCATTTGGATAAGTCTTTTTCTTCTTGGTATTTAAAGGTACTGATTGGGTTTCCTAAACTGTATGAGTTTTTCCTTTGACTGCTGGTTCATTCAACTTTCTATTATTGCCAACCTTCATGGAATTCTTAGCTACATTAAACATCTTGGTTGAGGCTTCGATATCACTATCAGACTAGTCATAGAATTCTATATACTTGCTGTTAAGTCTATCCTTCATCATTTTTATGGTATCATTAATTAGATACATAACCTTAAAATTATGTGGCATAGATCATCAGAGAATTTTGATTGAACCTAGAAAAATTACTATAATATAGGTAAGAATATCTGAATGCACAATGATTTGTGATTTTATGGTCCTATTCTTGATATTAATAATTTTTAACAAGACATACTTTTCCAGATTAATCATCCCGAGGTTCACCAAAAAATATAAAATGTTGATATCACTCTTTTTCAGGGTATCCTTATAACCATTTCGCAATATGAGAAATCCTAGAACCAATAACTCTAGAATCTGAAAATTTTTAGAGAGATTGTTAATCATGAGTGTCTTCACCCCTAATAAACTAAGTCACTCTATGGTCGCTCTTCTTATCAAAACATCCTGAAACATTTGGTAGCTTGTGGGTGCAGAAATCAGCTTCACCCTCATAAGGATTTCATGTTATTCTAGAATCCAAGATAAAGGAAAGGGAATCATTTTTCCCATAAATCATAAAATAGAACTTATCTTTCCCATAATGATAAAGAAACATGTGGCCTCATAAAATTCTACCATAAATTCTTGATAAACTATATCTTGGGTTGTTGGTTTGGATAAACACAAACTCTCCATGAGGTTCGACATTATATTTTTCAAAATAATAGAATCATTAATAGAGAAAAACATCATATATACTAATTTATAAATGTAAATCTTCCATTAAAAATTTTCCATAGTTGGAAGAATTTTTATCTATGGGAATGCTTCTAAAGACATTCAGATTTGAGCAAATGAGAAAATTCAGATAAACCTTGAGTAGAGTGGCAGAGCTTTGGCATGAAAGTTCATGAAAATCGATATTGAACAACTCTTAGGGGCCTTCATATAAGCATTAAGGTGATGGTTCATATTCCTAGATTGTTCAAACGGTGAAAAAAACTTGATAAGATCTTACAGTTGAGATAATATCCAAAGAAGGATATTTGTAGATTTCCATCTTTTGAGGATTTAATTTTATAACATTGAATTTAAAGAAATTTAATTAGAAAAAATTTCTTAAAAAAGATGAAAATACAAATAATGTAAAAATTTTGTTATATAAATTTATCTAAGGAAACACAACCTCTAGATTTCGAGGAAAATTATCAGTAATGAGTAAAAACTTTCTTGAAGAGCATTAGATTCAGTAAAATTTTGATTACCAAAACTTTTTATTACGAAAAATATTTATTAATATGAAAATGTACTCCCCCTATGAAAAGTATTTTTTAGTGTAAGGAGATAGTGTTTCATCAAAAAATTAATATGGAAGATTACACTATGGTTATCATTCCAAATTTTATTAATGTATTCATATCTATTGGAGCGTAAAGATTTTGTAAAAATAACTGTAATATGATCTTGCATTCCGATAAATTGAAGAATGATATCTCCTTTTAGTGTGTGATCCCTAAGAAAGTGATGCCTAATATCAATTTGTTTTTTTTTCAAGAGTGATGTTCTATGTTTTTTCTTAGGAAAATGGAACTAGTGTAATCACACATTATTTTTCTTTTGTTAAAACTGATTTCATAGTCTGTGAGTGTGTATTGCATTCACCACACTTGAGCACAACAACTTCCAGCTATTATATATTCAGCTTTAGTAGTGAAAAGTTAAACTGAGTGTTGCTTTTTTACTGACCAAGAAACTAATGATTATTCTACGAAATGATACATTTCGGATGTACTTTTCCTATCAATTCATAATCCACCAAAATTACTATCCGAAAAAAATTTCAAAACCAAATCATTTCTCTGAGTATTGAAGAGTCCGAAATCATTGGTTCGATTTAAAATGTTAAAAATTCTATTCAATTTTTTTAAATAAGGTTCTACATGATTTTATTGGCATCTAAGACATATCAAAATGAAAACATTATGTTTTAAATACTAACTATTCTAAATAGTAGTCTTCTTATCATACCTCTAAAGGATGTTTGATCAGTTGGTTTCCCTGGTTCATAATGATCAAGCGAATTTGAGGTTTTAATGGGAGTATGTATACTTTTAGTGTTGTTATATTCATATTATTTAATACAAAATTTAATATACATATGTTGAGATATATAAGTTCTCTCTAGTTTTAGAGAAAATTGATATCCTAGAAAAAATGTTAACTCACCCATTATACTCTTTTAAAAATTAGATTTTATTATATTTACAAAGGAATCAGTTAAGGATTATGGATTTGAACCAAATATAATGTCATCAATGTAAATTTATACAATCAAAATATTTTTCATATCTTCCTTTATAAAAATATTAGGATCAACAGTTCCCATAATATAGTTGTTTTGTAACAAAAATCTGTTAAGTTTATCATTCCATGATCTATGGGCTTGGTTAAGTAAATATAAAGCCTTTCTTCGTTTGAAAACATGTTCAGGATATTTTGTGTCTTAAAAACTAGTAGGTTGTTCGACATAAACTTCCTCTTGAACATATCTATTAAGGAAATCACATTTTACATCCATTTGAAAAAGATTTAAATTAAACAATGCAGCAAAGGAAAGTAAAATGTGAATAGATTAAATTCTAGCTACTGGAGAATATTTTTTTCATTGTATATTCATTCTTGTGGATTACATAATTTAGTAACTAATCTAGCTTAATTTCTCACAATTATTCCATTTTCATCATACTTATTCTTGAAGAACCATTTTACTCTAATAGTAGTGGTTTCCTTAAGACTTTCACCCAACGTCTAGATTTTATTCCTTTTGAACTGATTTAGCTCATCTTTCAAGACATTAATCCAATCATCATCACTTAAATCTTAATTAGTTCTTTTTGGTTCTAATTGGGAAAGTAATTATAGATGTCTACTTCATTTTTATGGAACTTCTAGTCCTTACTCGTTGATTTACATCACCAATGATACTATCACTGGGATGATTTTAAGAAACAACTTATCTGGGTTTTCTAAAATATGTTCATCTACATATTGTACGTAATCTCCTTGGGTAAATTATTCAGAAATATTCTCTTTAAAATTTCCTTATCAGAAGGATCATCTATTTAGGGGTGATAATCAGTTTTTGAAATCACATTTGAAGATGTAGGTTGGGTTTTTTTAAAAACAAAAGGATTAGTTTCCTAAAATTCATTATATATTGTTTCTTTAACAGTACACGTATTTTTATTAGTAACTCTAAAAGACTTATAGTTTTTGGAGTAGACTAGGAAAATTCCTTCATCAGATTTAGGTGTGAATTCATGTAAAATATCTTCGGTATTAAGAATTAATACTTTGCAACAGAATACCTTGAAGTAGGAGAGTCTAGATTTTCCGCCATTCTACAATTCATAAGGTTTTTTATAAGAAAATGTCTAATAAAAACTAGATTTATAGTATCACAAGAAGTACTTACAACTTCAGTCCAAATGTTTTTCTCTATTAAATATTAACTCAACATGGTTCTAGTTATCTTTTGAATATTCTAATTTATTCTTTCAACAACACCATTCTGTTGATGATCTCTTGGAGATGAGAAGTTATGATTAATAACAATCTAACTCTAAAAAGTTTAAAAATATGAATTTGGAAGTTCTCCTCTATGATCACTATGAATTGTTATCAAAAAGATGGTTTCTCTCATTTTTAACATGGGATTTAAAAATTTAGAAATATGAAAAATCTTCATATTTCACTTCTAGAAAATAGACACATGTAAATCTAGTGTAATAATCATCTATGACAAATACATAATATTTTCCTCCAATGCATCCATTTTCTATTGGACCAAAAATATTCATATGAAATAATTATAAAGAATCAGAATTTGAGACTTCACTGATCGACTTAAATCTTGATTTATGTCACTTTCCATATTGATAAGGATAACAAATATTTGAGGAATCCAATATATTCTCTAGTAGATCCTTACCATGTGTTTTCATTGAGAGATTTCCGAGTTTACTAAGGATACATTTTTCTAACCTTCTATGACATAACCCAGACTGATCATACATTGCACTAAGCTAAGGAATAATTTATTCCTTGGAATTATGTACTAAGAATTTATCATTTATAAAATTCACAAGGTAACATTCAAAAAATTAATGAATTATACTAATGAGGTTGTTCTTAAGACCCATAACAAATTAAACACATGTTATCATTGTTTTTACATGAAGAACAATGTTATATATACCAACAGTTTCTCCTTGAGCATTATCTCTGAATGTTACTTTTCCTTCTTTCATCTTGATAAACTTTTCAAATACTTTTTTTGTTACCAGTCATATACTAGGAACATTTACGATCCATGTACCATGTAGTGTTGTTGGTACATTCAATATTTTCCTAAAAATAAAAGAGTTAGACTTTTAGAATCCAAACATTCTTGGATTGAGAAATTTCAGAATGTGCGATTTTAAGAATACATATTTTCATAAAAAAATAAAATTTATGAAAACATAAAGATTGGGTTTTATTTATTGAAAAATTTTTCTTCAAATTTCCACCACATAGACATTTAGTACAAAAAGGATAACCATGGGAAACAAAATAGTTATTACATAAAACTGGTTTATAATATGTAAAACCAAAACCAGGACGATTTTTTAAAGGAAAATTTTGGGTATACATCTTGTTAAACGTTTTCTTACCCGAGGTAATGTCTTAAAAGAATTTCCTTATGGAAAAAATTTCTGACATTATTTTAATAACCAATTTATTATCTTCAAAAATATTATTTTTATAACTAGATTAATCCTATAAAACATTTTTCATAGAAATTATATTATCAAGATCCTCAGAAAGTTAATCTTTCTCGGAATTAACTACCTTAGTGTTTTTTGAAATATTTCTAAATAAAATTTTTTCTGATAAAGATCTTTTTAATGATTTGATACTTATTTAGTTAATATATTCAATCTAAATATTATTTATTTATCATTTTCGTGAGTAGAGAATTTTCATTCTCAGGAAGTTTAGTAATCCTAGATACTTATTCAAGTAATGGTAATGACTTATCTTCATCAAAACAAAAAATTCCTCATCGGATGACTCACAATATTTATCGTCAATATAATTTACATCCAAAGACACATTGGTTATAGATTCATCATTATGTACCTTGTCCTTTAGATAATGATTTTCAATGGGTAGTCTGGCTAGTAGACCATGATTCTCTTGACTAGATTATTCAAACTACAATGATTCATTAGATGAGTCACCACCACTAGAAATTCATGTATCATTATCCTTCAAGACAATATTAGTCATACACTTTTAATACATCATTCTATTCTTCTAAATTTTTTTGTCCTTCCTGTCCTTTTTCATAAGCATGAGACAAACCGGCATTATAAACCCTACACTTTTGCATTCATAACATGTGAATTCCGAGTCTTTCATGTCATTTTTTTCATCTTATATCTACAGTGAAAGCCTTTATTTCCAACTATCTTGTTCATACTTTGAGAAATATTAGCTATCTCATTCACAGAATGTTCACTTTCAGTCATTTCAAATAAAACAATATCTTTCTTTGACTTGGATCTTATCACCCTTTTCAGAAGTCTTATATTTTGTTGTAGTAAAGGCTTAAGTTCCATTTCCATTATTCTTCTTATTCATACCAGCATATCTTTTCAGACTAGTTTCATGTTGAAGAAGACTTCCAAAAATCTATCAAGAGTAATTTGAGATACATTCATATTCTCATCAGTTGTTTTTCTTCTACATTTCTTCTCATTAGGCATAATATCACCAATACTATCTACAAGAGATTCATTATCAAGACCATTTCTCCTATATATTGTAGACTATTGAAGATATTCATAAACCATTGTTTAACCTTACATACTAGTTTTCCAAAAGGTAATATAAGCCCATGATATTCTGCTTTAAGCCTAGATCTTCAAGTTTCTATATCATTGGATGTACCAAAATGAGTAACATCAATATTCTTTTAGATACAGTTAGAAGATTCACAAGAAAAAATTTTACTATATATATTTATGTTCATAGACCACAAAAAGTATTTTGTATCTTGTAATTTAGTTGATATTCTGACATTTCATTGTTGGTGAAGGTTTTATCTTATGTGTCATGAATTTTGTAATCCCCGGTAAGGAGAAAATGTTATCCACTACAGTGTTAATAACAGAAGACTTCATTCTGTCTCTCCAGTACTTGTAATCATTACCATAAAAAATATCTGGTTTTGTAGGGTTAATATTTTCAATAGAACTAACATTTATTCCGGCCATTCTATAAGAAAATATCTTTCCAAAAAATTTTAAATAGAAAAAGTTTGTAAATAATGATAAAAGTCTCAAACAAAAACATGAGTATGAATAGTTAATAACGAAAAATTTAGAACAATGAAAATGTGAGAAAGAAACATTATATGTGAATATAATTATTTTAGAGACCTACTCTGATACCAATTGTAGGATCAAAATATGAATTTAGATACTCAATTACAAGAGGGGGTGAATTTTATGTTTATCATCTTTCATTTTTAACCTTATGTAAAACAATGCATAACAATGTTAAGGAAGGAAAAATTTACAAGACCTATTTTAGTTCCACTAAACAAACATTCTAGGTTCCCAAAATATGACTATGTAAATGAAAATTACAGAAATTTTTCACGGAAAAGATTCTACCTTAAAGAGTATAAATCTTTCTTATCAGAGTATATAAAATAATATGAAAGTATAATAAGGATATACTTTCTTCTTGTATTAAAATAGATTATAAATAAACATGAAACAAAACATTTAACAAGTTTGTAATATTTTATCCCAAATAATAGTGTATCCAAAAACATTAGTTAAAGGAACCTTGATATATACATTCCTGAATTTCTGTCATACCCACACCAGGGTAAGCCCTCGATAGGAATATCGGTATCTCTCTTTCTATCCCTGCAATCCATTGATCATTAAATAACACCTCACATCTATCTTCTTATCTTTGGAAGTACTTGAATTTTAATGTAGTCATCACCTCTATTTTCATTTCCATATAATACCTCGATTGTACTTAACAACAATCATATCCACCCATTTAAATCTGAACAAGATGGTTAGAATTTCACAATGCATTATAGTATCTCTCTCTAGAAATCACATCATTTGTATGAAATCTCAAGAGTGATCAACACATATTCTTGATATTGAGATTGTTAAAATGAGCTTCTGTTTATTGTAAAAACTTCAACGGTCAGATCCATCCTCCAATGGTCATATTTTTTCTTGAATATTGGGGGGACTTATACATGTTTCACTCAAACAACAATTAGTTAGAAACAAAGTTTACGACATCATTTCATAAAAAGTGTAAAAAAATAAAGTTACTTAATCATATCTATTTTTCGGAGTCTAATAAAAAATGTAATTTGAAGTCTTAACCTAGTAAATATTTAGTGTTTATAATTTAAGGATATTCAAATTATGTATTAATAATAATTCTATATCTGAATTCTATAGGTTCAAGAGTTTGAATTTGAATGAATTTTGAATCAGAATTCTGAGGAATTCAGAGTCTAAATTCTAAGGAATTCAGATTATGAATTATAAGGAATTTAGTGTCAAAATTTTGAATAATATGGAGTCCTAATTCTAAAGAATTCAGAGTCTTAATTCAAAGTAATTCAAAATCTGAATTTTAGATACATCATAGTATGAATTTCATAGAATTCGGATTCTGAATTTTAGAGAATCTGGAATTTGATAATAGAACGCACTATATCTAAGGTATTAGAAGATTATTAAGTTTTACATAAGAAAATTGATTTTAGACTTAGTAATTAAAAGGGTTTTATTTAAAGTGATTATAAAATAAATCAAAGAAAACAATGGTGAGGATAAAGATTTCTTTTTAGTAGGGAAATTTACCGTATGAAAATAATTCTTAGGAAATGTATAATTTATCGCATGATAATGTGTTTATGATTTTCAAAACATAGAGAAATGTAATTTCCATAAGGATACATTATTGACTCAACAATGGATAGGATTATAACAGAAATTATGTTCCAAAGAAGGAAAACATTTACAAATACCCTTAATTATTTGTTAACTATTGAACCATCGAATCTGTATAATATATTTAATCGAGTGGATATGTAATTCCACATAAATTTAAGGATAATAATACTATATTAAATTCATTGGTGTTATATAAAACACATATATGAATAATGTAGTAATGATTGCATGTGTGTCACTTAAGTAAAAAGTCATATGAACATTTCTTACGTTATCTCATGAAATCTTTTGTACACATTACATAATCATTTATAATATATTTATATATGTATATATATATATCTGTGTGTGTGAGTGTGTGTTTATTATAAATTAATTTCTTAACCATATTAATATAAATATAATACCATTTGTGTTTTTCTAAGGATCTTTTGTTACCCATTTATTATCAATTCAATGTTAATGTGGCATTTTGGGCTATAATTGCTTTTTTTTAAATGTTTTGTCTTTATATGATTGGTATTCTTGCCTAATTAATGTTTTCACCATTACCATAAAGATAATAAAAATTTTAATTTCATAAATATCATGTGTATGATTTTTATTACTAATTAATAATATATATATATATATATAATGAATTGAATCTTCCACGGAGACGGAAAGTCATACATATGTATGAACATGGATTCCGTATTCATGTTGAAATTGAATAAATAAAGATAAATTATATATATTAATTCTTGGAAAAAATATTTATCATATATATGTCATATTATCTTTTAAACCATCATTAATACATTCCTTATAATGCATGAATGATTCTCATCCTTTCCCAAGGTGGTATTTCTTCACAAACATGATCGAATTTATTGTATTCCACCTAAATGGAAATAGTAATGTTATATTTGAAATAATATTTAATGAATCATAATAATTTCATAAATAAAATATTAAAAAAATAAATCCCTAAAATTTTCCATCCACCACTCATGGTAATACAAAATATAATGATATCGAATTACATGGTGGTATTCTATACTATATAGTAAAGATGATTTCATATCCCATGGGACATAAATATAGAATTCTCAAGGTCATGGAAATTAAATAAAAAAATATTTTTAACTTGTATTATATTTAGTATGTTATATAATAATGGTCTAACAATAATTAAATGAGGTGGAGAAATAATATACAATTTGTGTTGTCGAATGTTACCTCTTCTTCAGATATATTTCCTAAGTTTTCAGTAAAAACCTTCCAAGGATGTCTTTTTTCCAAAATATGGCTTCTCAGACAATTTTATAGATTTTGTGAGGGTTCTTTTGATGGTATTTCCTTGAGAAAATTGGGTTGTACATGTGGAGAATATAGGATAGGGGTGAATTTTTTATGATGGGGAATGCATACGCTCGATATTTTTAATAAGAATTTTTTCTCCCAAGTATCTCATATATAAAAAGGGTCTCAATGATGATATTAATGTAATATATAGCTGTATTGTTTCAAATGTGAATTGTAATTTTTTTAATATAAGTGTATAAGTCATTTTGACTCAAATATTTATTTTTTAACCCTTATATAAATCTATTTGTACCCTAACCTATATAATTAATATTTATTAAATTAACAATTCATTTTGGTTAAAAATTAAATTTACTATATTAGATAATATTACTTATTTTTATTCGAATAATATGATCAGTTTTTCTAAATTTAATTCATATATTTTGAAAATATTAATTGAAAATTAATACTACATGTGCAATGAGAAAGATGGTTTTTAAATAAAAATAATTTAATATTTTAAATGGTTTTTATCTATGAATTTAATATGAAATTTATTTCAGTGAACAAAATTTTATTTCTGTATGTATAATTTTAATAAGTATTACTAATAATAAATTTAAAATAAAATATATAGTTAGAAATAAATTAATCGAAAGTCATTTATGAATTAAAATGATGATTTTTTTCACTATTCAACAATAAAATAATATTTTCAAAAAATTCCAATCATTTCCCAAAAAGTGAAATTTTAAAATATTATTTAAAAAATAATGATAATATTATCAAATAAATTTTTCATAATATTGAATAATTAATTTTTTTATTGTGTACAAAAAATAAATAAATACCAATTTTTGAAAAAATGGTATTTTTGAATCATATAAAGACATCTAAAAATTAATTAACATTTTATAAAAAATATTATTTTTTAAATAAATTATATGTAGTATTTAAAAAAAATTACTATTCATATCATAATATTTAATGGTCAAGTTATAGTATTCATGGCTTAATAATCATATAGGATATCATAGTTCTTTTAAAATCCCTTGTCCGTTGTGAAGAAATTCAACTTTGTATTGCATATAGAATAAGATAAAATAGGTGTTGTGTGTAACAAAAGACTAAACCAATATTTCATGTAACACAGACTAATATCTTTTTAACACGTAATATCTAAAAGATTCAATTTATTATTACCAAAAATTCACCAAATATCAGGGTGTAATATTCTAACCTCATAAAGAAATACCTCAAATATTTTTACAATAATAAATATATGAGGATAATTAAACCTCAAATTATCCTAAACATTCCACATAACATATTCAAGCTATTATTTTTACCAAAAAACACTAATATGTTGAGTTATTTTGTTTCATATAACATTATTTATTAGATCTATAATCTATTTAGGTTGTTACTCACAAGAAATTTGATGCTCTATAGGTATAAACACTGAGTATGGTAAATGTGATTGATATTGTATGTACATACATAGGATAAATACGTGGAATGTATAATGTTCTCGATTGAGGGTTAATTCATTAAAAAAAAATCAACTATACTGATAAGATCATGTATTTTAAAATTACTAATACATCTCAAGCACCGTATTCAAGTTTTTATTCCTGAAGAATTTCATAGCTAGATATTTTCACCAACATCAAATTATAGACTGCATGAATGATTATGAATATAATATTTATATCTATATTTTGATTACCATTAATATTTATGAATGTTTTATATCCTTAACTTTAATCATTTATTCTTGGTCAGCTTATAATATCTTTATTTCTACAACTTCATTCCAGTGTGTAGGACTTTAACACTTCATTCTGTAGGTCTCTTCAAAGGTCTCCCCCTAAATTCTCATGTTAATGTTACAATATCATTAATATTAAAATTTATGATGGTAATTATTTAATGAAACATTTAAATCCATATAATAGGATCCTCCCATATTATATAGGTTTTGAGTTGTTTAGGAAGCTTGGTCAATGTTTTGTTGATGATACACAGTGCATATACTCAGTGATGTATCTAGATATTTCTAAATACTTCACTATAACCTTGGGGTAAAACTCATGTATGCAGAAGATATAATTTAGTGTTGTACCTCTTAAAATCATACAACATCTACAATGTTTATTAAGTAAATATAAACCTAATAGAAACATCATCTAGTAGCAAATAAGTGTACTGACTACATAAGGTGATAAACTACAACACATTATTAAAACAACATAAAAGATAAGTTAAACCTAAATTATTACCAATACCATCGATGATATTTATATAAAATATATTTCATTATTAAATATCTTTTCCAATAATGAAATAAATGAAAAATTGTGTTATATTGCAATAAATGAAAATTAATATATCATTACTCTTACTAAACTCTTATCACATATAAACTCAAAAGTGGTGTCAATTAAATTGATCTTTTGATCAACCATAAATGCATAATCTCATGATGGAATCTATAACAATTAATTTAATCTTATATATTGGCATATACATTCCATATTTTAATTCACCGTTTATTATTTATATACTATCTTATCATATAAAAATATTATTATAGGAATATTTGGTTCATACTTGTTCTGATAGAATATCACACCTAATTTCTGGATTCTCAAAAACAAATAGAGAGAGATAATAAAATTAAATTTCACTAAATTATGAATGTTAATATTTTCATAGGTCGCATTCATCAAAAATAAAAAATGAAATTACCATCTATAAGGGGGAGGATATGTGCTCCATAATTATCAGGATTCACTTCATCCATTGTGACATCCTAAGTATTCTCCTTCTCTATTTCCATCACAGGTTGTCATGGATTATCCCTCATACTATTCCTAGGATTGGGGTATTGGTTCACATAATGACCAAACAAATTTCACTTAAAAAAATAAATTTTTGGATGGTACATTTCATTACGCTCGCTCTCCATTCATTTCAATGATTGGTTTCTTCCCCAATCTTCTATATTTTTTCCCATATAGATAATATTCCCAAACATGAGAAACCTATTTTTTCCTTTCAGGAACACGCCTTAGTGCTTCATTGAATTTTTTTGAAAAGATTGAGTTTGAAACTTATTATTCCATCCATGTGAAATATCATTGGATTTTCCATTTAACCCCATTTTCCTTTTCTTATAACCATAAAATAGATGCCTTATATTTTCAATACCATTTTTAGTGAAAAGATAAATATTTCATCATAGAATTAAAATTCAATTACGGATAACTATAGTTGGAGATTAATGTTCCAGACACTATTGAATCATTTTACCCTATATTCAATCTCAATTACAACCCCCAATGAGTACCTACCAGGTATCATAATTTTTTTAATAAGTTCCTATATATTCTCATCCATATAAGTTTTATTATATAATTTCTTCTCTAATTTTCTATGAATAATGTTTTGAATCATCTTAATAAAAATAGTATTTTAGGATCATACCACTTTATGAATTCAATTTCATCTTGTCTGTACATACTCTTAGTATGATCCAACCATTGATCTACCTCACCATTTATACGGTAGAGATAAAAAATAAATTTTTTTTTATCTAACAACTTGATAATGGAATATATCATTTCTGTGGAACATTTCCATTTCTAGGAAAATATAAGATTATTGAAACCAATGAAATAAGGTGGTAACATCTTTATAAATGCATCGCCCAAATGTTTTCCCTCATATTCTCTTTCTTATTTCCATCATGATTCATAAATATATAATGTTTTTTGATAATATAAACAATGATTTTTATATCAGATACCATGACATTATGCTTATCAAAAGGATAATAATTCCCATATCCATTGAATTTTTAATTAACATGGTTCCTCTAGGATCCATCCATCGACTAAAACAAAAATAATTTTGTAATAAATAGTTATAATAGTGGATAAGAAGATTATAATGATGACTCACTCATATGAGGTCTATGACATGACACATTATTCTTTATTTATAACTCATATAGTTTATCCTATTTAATACATATTCTTTAACTATTTAAATAATTCATGAAATTTCATAACGACTTTTTGAATTTCCCTTGCATATCCAAAGGATGTATCAATATAGGTGTGCCGAAAAGGCCATTTTTATCCACCATGTCATGATCGAGTCTATCTCAATGAACCCATTTCCATGCTATTACCCTCAACATACCACTTTTCATGTTCCTTATCCACTTATAGTATCCATATACGAATTTAAATTAATGGAAACCACTCTCTTCATCTTTTATAAAAAATCCATTACCTTTTCCAAAACTATAACTAATCCATAAATACATCCATAGAAAAATACTTATAAATATCACTATGGAGATCAATAATGTTTTATCATCCTTGTTTCCAATGTTTAACAAAACATTACCTCTGATATCGAAAATATTGACCCAGGCATATCATTTATCGATATTAAATCTTTTTATGAAAATTCAATACATTACAAAATCACATGCCTGAGGACAAAAATAGTTTGTTTTTATTTGAGACTAGGTACACAATTTTGTAACTTTTGAATGATCGCCAACATATTTCAAAAATATCTTCCCCTTTAGTACTCCAAAAAAATACCCTACACAAAACCATTCATCATATCATTAGGAAAGAAAATTTAATATATTGTATTATAAGATCATTATTAAGGTTAATAAGGTTAGATATTGATGATTACATAAGTATGACACCCATATATGTTTATGAGAACATGATCAAATCATTTGGAAAACATGCCCTAGAAAATGACCATCATAATCAATACACATGGAATGAAACATTGTAGTTCATATATCAATAATAATAATGAAATAATGGAACATGAGCCATGATTGTATAAAATAATAATAATATAACATATTTTTTTGTACAAATTAGATTATAACATTATTAACATGTATAAGTAACAACATCTTCACTCATTAAGTTAATCACATGGATTTAGGCCCCAGAATAAACTAATGGACATGAATCCAGTTCCACAGATAATATTATGGGCATTAAAGATATGTAAAAACATAAAATTATTTAAATTAAACATGAGACCATGAATAACATGATGAACATGTTGTTAGGTTAACTCTTAACATTTTGGACATTAAAGATTGGTCCAAAATTAAAATTATATAATTTAATCATGGGACCATGAATAACATTATGAACATGTTGTTACGTTCACTCTTTTATTTTGGGGGGTCCGAAGCCTCAATTATTATTTAAAGGAAATACCTCTTTCAAACTGGGTAGAGGGGGACCCATTACATAGTATGAAGTCCCAAGACCAAGTGGTCTGAATACAAAGCCTAAAATCCCATTTTTTGGCCCAAAGATCCATTTGGTGAATAGTAATGCTACAGTACTCCTGCTGCTAAAGTACCTTCTACAGTACCACCACCGCTATAATACCTATTACAGTGCCCCCCCCCCCCCCCCCCGCTTCAGTGAAACCGCTGTTACAGTACTGCTCCAGTGACCTGCTACAGTGCTGCTATAGTACCCTGAAAATTAGTCCCTGTCCGGATTTGATCATGGGTCTTTTGGATGCCAAGCAGGAGTCTTTACCACTTGGGTAATGGCTCCAAAACCATCATAGATGAAAATGACACTTAATAAACTAGGTTAACTATCTATTCTAGTACTTTCTATATCATGATATATAAACGACTAAAAACTTCATTGTACATATATATTCACCCCACATGTCTCATACTCAAATACTTATTTTTGTTTTCCAAAATATGATGTTCATTCAAAATATAATAATCTATGTATGAAATGGATTCCATAAATATATCTTTATAACATAATCTGTTGAACCGTGATTGGTTTGATAATAATTTCATCATTTAATCACATCATAGACGATCAATTGTTGAAGGTATCATATGTATTTTACTATGTAATAACCTTTTGAAGAGAAATTAGTACCCTAAACAAATTTTCGTTGCAAACATATTCATTTCATAAAATGAATAATAATAATATCGATTGATAACATCCCATTAAGGAATAGATAATAACAATGTTTTTTATCATACTGGGGAATGATTCTGACCAATCAATCTAAAAATGTCTCATTGAAAATAACCATTCTACTTTGAAAAAATAATTTTAAATCATTAAACATTTATAAAATAGTTTTCATTGGAAATAACCTTGAATGATTATAATGTTATCATTGAAAATTAATTAAGAAAATTTTATGGGGGATATATCATTTCATCATAGACAAAAATTGTTATTGATATTTTTTAAAACATATTTTGATAATATGGATTCAAAATAAAAAGAATTTTTGACCATAAATTTGAATTACCATAAATCATTATTTTGATTTGTTGACAAAAAAATAGAGGTGAATGAATGGTAAACATGTATACTGGTGATATAAACATATGAGAAGATTATTTATGTATGTTTTGAGTGACTATTTATTATATTTCATCATTGTAATCATAATAATAAACAATCCTAGATAATAATGAGATCATAACATAAAACTCATACCACAATAGTTACATTGAATCATGATCTATGTGAAATAATACAAATTAAATAAACCTAAAAAATATTATTAAAGTACTTATAATAATGATATACAATGTTAATTGGGTAGTATATTCCTATAATATAATATGTTAGGATCATAACATAAATTTATTCTCAATTAAGGAAAATTATGACAAAAATCCATTATTGATTTATTAGCTTTTGAATTGTTAAACCACGAATGGAACATACTAAAATGGATATATAAATTTAATAATTTTTTTTATGAATAATCATAAAATAAATTCATGTTCAGTACATATACCACATAAAAGAAATAGGTGGTGAATGTGACAATTTCCCCACGTAATTAAAAACATATACTCAAATCCCTTACCTTAAATCTTTTAATAGTACACATTCAAACCCACAGTAAAAAAATTATATTTTTATTACATGTATACTATAGAACAATATTCATATATATAATACCAAATTTATTCTTCTTATTACATATTATTGCTTATATTTTAAAATTTTATTTATATGTCACATTTTGGAAAAAAACTATAGCATTTTTCTAGTATGTTTTGGATTTTTTTTGGATTTCGATGCTTAAATAATTTATTATTAATATACAGAATAATAAGAATGGTATTAATATCATATTTATTATGTCTTTACATTTTCATATAATCCCATTACATTTATAGATAAAAATTTAAATTCATAATTCATAGAGATGATAAGCCTTCAGTATGCATGATAATTGTTTAACTTTTATTAATAAATTGAAATAAATTATGATAAACTATATTTTATCCTTAAAAAATATTTTATTATTATTATATATCACGATTTTTTGTTAAAACCATCAATAATATAATTTTTTCAAATCATTATAAAATTGAATCACTTGGTGGGGCGGTATTCTTCCACACACATGAGAGAAATTATCATATTAAAACAATATCAAAAGAATAAATTTATTTGTTATATAATAATTCAAAAAAAATTATATTATCATAAAAACATATATAAAAAATAAATTCATATTTATCTCAATCTCTAAGATACTGTAATGGAAAAACTAATGACATCAGTCTATAAGGATGTAGTCTATTTTCCACTTGAACAATGAATTCATAACTTATTTGATCGGAGTGGAAATTGTAGTAGGTTATTACCTAACCATACCTAAGTATAATTTTTTTTGATAATGTGGTAATTATATAATAATTTTATAACAAAAACTGAATGATGTGGAGTAAAAAATAAGAAATGATAATTGATGATCTTTTCCTCTACTTCTTTTATCCACCATAGGTTTTCACTAAATCCCTTCTTAATAATGATTTCTATAAAAACTACATCTTCTTGAATAGGGTATGTGTATTTTTTATGTGATTCGGGATTGTATAGGATGATCAAAATGAGATTGAAGGTTTGATATAGAGAGGGTTGGGGTGGCCTTTTTATTTTATAGAGACGACATACAATGTATTTTTGAAAATAATTGAGCACTACCATGTTTATTGTATGTAAAAGAGAAACAATGATATTTCAGAAACCATATAGGTATTAAGGTGGAAATATTTTGAATTTATAGTTGTTTTACAAGTTCATATGTAATTTTTACCCATATATTTTTAGTTTAATCCCCCAGTAATCCAAATTGTTTCTTAATCGGTGCAGTTTGATTTTACATCATTCTCCATTGATTTTGGTACAAATATATGTTGACTGTTTTAGATAGTATAAATAACTATGATTCCAAATATTCAATGAATTTTTTAAATTACATTAATATAATTTTCATAATTAATTTTTAAATTAATCATCCATTCTCAATGATAATGCGTAGATTTAAAATGAAAATGTCCATAATATTTAATATTTTATACATAAATAGTAAACCTAAAATTTTGTTGAATATTCTAAATTGGAATAGTTTATTTATAATTAAACTAATTTATGATTAATATAATTTTAAACTATAGTTTATCATCATATGTAAATAATAATAAATGACATTTTTTAATTAAAATTCAATTGTTCAATTATTCATCTAATAAAGAATATTTTTTGAAACATGCCAAAATTAACCATAAGGTAATTTTTACTGAATGATTTCAGAAATAGAGCATGTTTTATAAAACACATTTCATAATTTCTTTAGTAATTAATTCTATTTATATGTATAAAAATAATTAAAAGACAGGTTTGTGATAAAGGGTATTTTCCAAGGATATAATGATTTTTCTAAAAATATACATTTACATCTGTATGTTTTGTTTATATATAAAAATTATAATTAATTTGTTGAGTTGTATATAATAGTATTCATATCAATTTTATAATAGCCTCATTATGATGGTCGTGTTTAAATTAATATATCATATATTACGGTTTTGTTTAAACATTGTTTCATGTGTAATGCATCCCAACCCTGCATTACATATAACATAATATTAACATGGTATTTCAAGTAATGACACCATAATCCATTATTTATTCTAGTGAAATATATACTTATTACATCGGTATAATAAAATATAAATACTATTTATTTTATTTGAAATAAATAATTTTCAAAATTTCAGGGTAAAACATATACCATAGGCAAGATCGTGTTGTGGAAATGTCAGTTTTCAATACATGAAATACTTGAATGAGATGAGAATGGAAAACATTCGTATTTATTATTTTTCTATATTTATTATGATGAATTTCTCTTACGTTCCATAGTAATATTGGTCTCACCTGGCCATTGTGGGAGGTATAGTGATTCTATAATGGGCATTGTTTTGACACCAAGCAATATTGAGTTTCTGTGTTGGTTCACATGGGATGTAAATGTTTGTGTCCACCATGAATATAGATTTAATAACCCATACTTGTTTATTTATATTTCAAAAAAACAATATGATCTTATCAATAATTTTTTTCATAAGATCTATGTGTTTCGAAGAGGAAACTATGTGTTATTTTTTTAGAATTATGTTTACATCCATTTTGACACAATTATTTACTCATTTAATATCGCAGAACTCAACCAATGGATAATTACTATTATCTAATTGAATATACCACCACATATTTCTTCTCATTCCTATCGTTTATAATTAGAAAATTTTTCATGGAGGCATGTACTGATGGATATAGAATCATATCATCTCATTCATTCATCACAAATAATTTTTTATGCGAATGAAATGACATTCCATTGATTGATGATAGATATTCCATTGATTGTGTTAATTTTTTTAAATTTAATTTGGATCTACTTTATTCCAATGATATCCATATTTAATCTAATTTTATAACAATTTTATGTTGGATTAGAACTAGATTTGTAGACCTTTGTCATATGGATTGATATGTTTGGTTCATGAGCATGAATTGGGAGTCATATATTAATGAATCTATATATAGCGTAAAAATATAATATGAAGTAATATTACAACAATATAAGTCATTCTATATAGTTTCTTCATGATTATATTATATTTTCATGGGTGCATTGTAGCTATGCTTAATTTTTAATGCTTATGGGTGGTTTTGTATAGACTTTTGAAACCATGACTAATTTGTAAAGTAATTTTTTCTATGATAAATGATTCATTTAGGGGTCTACTTATATTTTTATGTATGATTTTTTATATATATTAATGGGTTTATCATAATTTTAAAATTACCCCATTGACGAGTAGTATAGTTATTATTATAATAGTCAATGACATGTAATTCCAGGATTGTATTGTTCCTATCATGAACATATCCATAACCTTTATGGTTACAAATTTGTAGGGGTCAATTTTATAAAAAAATTTGGAATGTTGAAATATTATAAGGAACATGTAGATCTAAATTTTATCTAATTTTTCAATCATGTCAGTTAGACGTACTATCACGTGGTTATAAAATACAAACATTGGGTGGTGCATGTGGTGTATAATTAAAAGGTTGAATGAGGATATAAGTCTAATTATTGTAGAATGAAATACAACATTGTTGCCATGAGTAATTTTTAGTGATATGATGTTATTGATACATTCGTTCTAATTGGAATAATGTTGAAACATGTGGGTTTTTGGTTTATGGTACATGGTTTGTTGAAAATTACTATACAATTGATTGGATTATTTTTATATATCAATTAAATTTAACCATTGAATGTATCAAATATAAAAATATACTTTTATGGATTCAAAAATGGTTTAACATAATTTTTTCTATCACACCCTACATAGGAATATTGATACAAGTGGAGATTATATTATCCAGGGTTCGAGGAAGGGATAAGATCTTGTGATAGGGTGTGGAGGATATATTCCATGGTGATAGAGGTATTATATGGAAATAGTATTCATCTGTTACATCTTGTTAATATTATATTTTTTCAATATTTTTTTAAATTTTTAGTGTATACTTTCCACATTAGGGGAACATGATTTATTTTTTCAATGTGACTCTTGGATAACTCATATCCCAAATGATATTTCATCAACAGTTTTTTATTTTTATCATTCTATTATGGGTTATTTATTTATAAGGGAAAATTATTCTGACATATGACTTCTGTATTAATATTATATTCTACCCCTGAAACCCTTTCATTCATGACTACAAGTCAGTAACCTCTTATGTTTTGGCTGAGAAACATGGTGTATCATTTTATATCATCATTAACTATGTTATTTGAATATGTGAATTAACAATTAATTCCACGTATTAAGGGATGTTGATAATTTATCATTATATAATTAAACAATTTGATATAATAATGACCTTAAATTTCTTGTTTTTATCCCATCAATAATAAAATCAGCCTTATTTTCTAGATTACATACAAAATCCATAGAATGGGTTTCATATCATTTTAAGATAACATCATATTCTAATATGTTGTATACATCCTTTTTACATATATAGGGGATTTACCTATCATAATGATCTCATTTCTCATCATGAGTGTATTTTTCAAATAATGTTTCCTTGAATTTATTCAAATATATAGTATTTATTTCCTCTAACTATGTAGTTTTAAAGATAAATGATTATGAATGATCTAAATTTCTTAAAATATGATAAACTTCCATGACAAATTTCCTTATCTCATTAATATATAATGAATAAAAAATCTTCTCTAATGATAACATATATTAATTATTTAATAATTTGTTTGTTGTAACACTGTATAATAGGGGCTTTAATTGATTCAAGTAGTCAAAAAATTTAAAATGTTTCATATCATATGACAAATCTATACAAAAAATTTTGTTATTATTAAAATACTTTGACTACCTTAATATTTTTATATTTCTTCTTCTCCAGTACTCGCTCCAATGTATTTCCTAAGAGGGAAATCTTTATAAATATTTTGTACATTTATATATTTTCCATTCTATCAAATAGGTTTCATTTTTATGAATTTTCAAATACATATTTTGATCATAAAATTATGAATTTAAAAAATATAATATATAATTCTATATCTCGTGGACCACATAATAAGAATTGTAAATTTAATTAGTGATAATTTCTATACTATAATCTTGGTATCTTTTGGAGTAGACTGAAATCATAAAAATAGTTTCAAATTATTCATAATGGTTTGTAAATATCATTTGAGTTGACCAAATTATATCCCCTAGTAGTGTTTATAATAGGGTGTAGTATAAGGCCCAATCCTGGTGTATTTGTAACAGTAATGTTATTACACATTATTCCCATTTAGATTTTTTACAACTAGGTGGAATTTTTCTATAGATTCATACACCCGAATATATCCATTCACAGATGTATCTTCTATTAATAATACACAATCACTGTATTAAAAAAGACATTATGATATTTTCATATAGATCGAATTATCATCAAAATAAATTAAAGGTTTTATTTTCTTATATAGGTTTTCATCCATCTATTTTACATGGATTATTAAAAACAACCATTGAAACCATGTGTAACACCATTAGTCTAGTATCTCAAATATAGTGGTTAGTTTACAAAATTAGGAAATTATAGAATGTTGTGAATTATTAATGATTATGTTTTTTATAGTCTTGGGAGACTATATATATCAATTATTTTCAAATATGATTTTAATGAATGAAATGTGGTATAAAATTATTGTAAAATAATGAATATTTATTCTAGTTTATCCATAAAATCATTAATAATTACATTATTTGTAAATAGGGAAAGGAAAATATCAAAAACTATTAGATCAGATACACTATAAGGAAATGTGTGGAAATTAATATTTCATAAAATAAATAATTCAAGAACAATTATTAAAATTTTCATATTATTAATATCATATAATTGTAATATATCCAATTATTAAATATTAATATAAATAATCATATGTATTACAATAACTACATTAATACTAATATAATACTTAATATAAGGCAGCTTAATTTTATCTCCTTGTTTTCACTCTAGTATATTTTACATTAATAAATAAGTGGTTTTAGAAATAACAAAAACAGGTTTTTCATAATATTTTTAATATTTTATTGATGGGATATATAGGTAAGAATCTATTACATATTATTCCATATTCATTCATTATATAGAATAATTTATTAATAATTTAGTACAAAATGACCATAATCCTTAGTATTGTAAAAGTAGCTTATAAAATGTCATTATTACCCAAAATAAGTCACCATAGAAACATTATAATAAGGTAAATAGAGTAATATAATGAATGGTAACCTTATTTTATATCATCAATAAATTATATGAGACATAAAACTATGTTGAAATAGATGGAATCAATTTTAAAAGATCATGGGAACATTTTTTTACATTATAGTTTTTATTTTGAAATTACAAATTTAAAATCCAATAAATTATTTTATATTTTAAAAAACATTTTCTATTATATTAATCATGTATCCTATTTCTATAATATTATATGAAAATATTTTTTATGATAGATGGAAATGAATTTTGTTTTATAATAGGTAAAAAATGAATTAGTTCACACCATCAGTAAAATTTTTATCATTCAAACATCAAAATGAATATTCCAAACTAAGAGTATTAATAGATGTCAATAAAAAATAAAAATTAATTCAACTAATAATTATATAATTTATAAAAAAATTGAAATCATTATATGGAAAATATGGACATGAAATAATAATATCCACATATAAATGAAAAAACATATTCATTTTTTTAAAACCATTCATTCAATATATTGAGAACTAAGAGATAGAATGTTTGAAAGAAGTCTTGGAATTTATTTAATAAACTAGTGTTGGAGAACATACATATAATTTGTGGGGGAATATATCTTGTACATTCATCACCGGATATCTAACATATAAAATCCTTGTAATATTATAATGGTAACATAAAACCTTAACATAATTTTCACCATTAGTCATATAAAATTTTAACATATTATTTCATATATTTAAATTTATTATAATTAAATTTCATATCCATATAAATAATTATAACACCATATATGAATAAATTTTATTTGTTCGCGTGTTAGTTTAAGACTATTTATTCAATTCATCATTAGTATGTGTCAATTATTTTAATTATCATGTAAATTTCATTTATCCTTTTTTTCATTGCTTCATGATCCACTGTTTGTCATCTCATGAATTTTAATCATTTATAAATTAATATATTTAATAATTATATCCACTTTTAAAATAATAAACAGAATAATTTATTAAAAAACAATTGTATCACATCATAGAGATCGTAGTCTATGCATATGAATAAGCGATGATTCAAATTTTTTATAGATATAATAGAATAATGGTAAATATTATTTATCCATTATAAAATAAATATTATATCCTATATATATATATATATTAATTATATCTTTATTTTTGAAAACATTACATAGTACTCAGTCACATTATTGAGGAGGTTTGGATACTGAATCTCGGGCGATCCTACCCATATGCTAGAGGCTTCCAGCTTGCATTGAGGTTGTAATGAACATATTGTGGAAATTATACCAACTAATACACAGTTTAAATAGATGTAAAAAATAAAAATAATCAAAAGTACAATAAAATATAATAACGTAAATTCATATAAATTTAGATGATAATTAATACCATTTAATAATAGAATGAATGTATTTAAACGATATACGTAAAATCATACAAGTAATACACAAAATGAATTCAATTAAAGACTAAGAAACTAGTAAAAAACCCAATATTGGTCCCATATCCACGATCCATCACATCTATCATGAATAGAATCAATATATTTCAAAATTCCTTTTTCAATACTTGAATCACTAAAATATTTTAAAGTAACAAATTAAGTCCAAACATTGTGTGAGTACAAGTTAGTACCCCACATCCCATGTTGTCTAAACAATATAGTATTAAAAAATAGTTCGTTAAATAATAAAATAACTATTCTTATTAATTCATAAATTAATATATAAAAACAAATAAATAATACTGCCCTCAATATCCAATGAGACTCCCATGTCACCCTAACCTTCTACGACACTATGTTGGTTGTCACTATCATGTGGTGGATCATATAGCATATAGATATTTCAACCATAGTTTTGTTCTATTTTCATAAATAGGTTGAATTATCCATATCGTGTCTCATGTAAAAGAACCATAATAGAATCATGGTAAATTTCTAATGATGGAGAAATTCATGTGTTCGCATCACACCATTCCATTCCTTGGAAATTTAATAATATTTATTTGTATGTGAATGTCATGTGATATATTTTAACTGAACATCCCATGAAATAATACCAAAACATTATAAAAGTAACTAAATTGTGATCTAGTCGAATATCCTATGATGGAGTCACAACCTTGTCCATATGGTGTAATTACATACTAGTAAAAAGGTAATTGTTCCATCCTCCATGAAAATGGCCTATATAAGAGTCTCTTATGTGATCCCATGGACCAATAACATGTCAAGGAAAAATAAACCATAGTAAGTGGTATATTCTCAAATATTAGGATGAATCCTTGGTATGATATCTTATAATATATTGGATGAATACCTGAATAATATTTTTTGAAATTTCATGTAAAATTATAATAGGAATAACGTACCCATTTCATATAAATCATTCTATTATAATACAAATTTTTAAATTTATCAAATTACCAATAAACATGTTAGTTTTTCACAAATTTCGGACACTCCTAAATAGTAAAGAAAAATTATATCACATAATTCAATAATGACAATTTATAACAATTCACATGTTATCCAAAATTAAAAAGTTTAATTATGTTCTAAAAATTTTACATTTCCATAATGGGGTTATAAGAATGTCCATGACATGTTCCATATCATGGTCAAAAGATAGATCATATCCCATGTTTCAACTTGATAATTTATCAATTCCAATAGAAATAATGGGATTCTTGGGAGTCCTATGTATACAGTTGTTAAAAAACATAGGTTCGCAAATTTGGTAAGGAAATTCCCTTGTATTACCTACACGATAACACTTATTTCACATAAAATAGTATGTGAAATAGATATTAGTTATTTTTTTGATACCAACAACAACAACATAATAGTAGATGTCAAAATTAATATGTATTAATGGTTGATTTATTTTTATCACCACTCATTCCATTAAACAGTGTTCATGGAATCTTATTACAAAATAAAAAAGATATAAGTATACTTTCTTCATCCAGAACTAGTATTTACACATGGAATAACTTATTAGAAAAAATTGAGAACAATAATTGAGGTAAATACCTTCATTATATTAATATTTAATTCCATTATCTAATGAAATCATGATTATTTGGATTGTCTAGTAAATCCTCGATGTCATCAGTGGATGGGATTACGTAGATAGAAATTGTTATACAATATCATCAGCACAAGGAACCCACCATTAAATGATATACTTGCTTTGTAACATTAATGATGTCAACAAGGGATTAAAATTTCAAATTTAATGTTTTCAATATACATATAAAAATTGCTTCCATTAATTAAAATAAGAATAAAATTCACTTTACACTGTAAATTACTCTAACATCTATGGATTCCACATAACTTCATTACAATTTCTATTGTTTTCTTAAATGATGTTTTTTTGGGCTACCATGAACCATTAATGATTTGAAAGGTATTTGTGTGATATTCCCGTGTTTTTTCCTTCATTAATTGACAATTCACTTCATGAATCAGTTATTAATAAATAATTTATCTCAATTTCTCCTACCCATAATAAAAAACCAACCGGTTTCCTATTATTATTACTAGGGTCAAAAATACTTAGCAAACACTAGATGGTTTAACAAATACTAAAATAATGAATACATGAAAAAGATGAGGTCATACGACCCCACTAACATATAATAGCTCATCTTTGATTTGTAATCCAACTCATCTATGAATGTAATAGTAAAAAATCCTACATACTCAATATCCATAAGTGTTTTAATCCTATATTTTATAATGGCTGGGAATATTCATTTACTTTACTCTCGTTTGATTAATGGAGTTCCATTGGTTATTCTCCTCAATACATTCCATGAAACAAATAATATTCTACTTGAATGATGCATAAAAATTAATAAATAAATATTAATACAAATCACATGATAAGGTTCATGATGATATGTATAATTTTATGAAATACGAATCAAGTATAGAATAAAAATGTAGTATAATGGAAGGTCAAAATGGTATTCAATGAGAGTTATAGTCTACACTACTTCAATTAACCTAATAAACTAAGGTCCTAACTCCAATTTCAATTTATATAGAAAGCCCCCCCCATAGTAAATTAGAGAAGAAAATAAAGATGAACAATCTAAATCATTTGATGTATTGTATAATGGTCGTATATGATTTAAAAAAGATATAAATATACAAAAACAACATTCTAATCAGCTAATACATTTTGGATATCCCAAAAATCAAACTATACAAACAATAACTAAGTTCCCAACCTATATCCTACAGTGATATGAATGAAAAATATTTCTATTAAAACCTAATAATGTGGTATTTTTATATACAACATGAATTTTTCATTCCTATAAGATATTATTAATCACTATATTATGTTTTTATAAACCACAAAACACTAAAATAATGTTTTTTACATATCCTATATAAATTGAATCACCATCTACGATTGGATGTTAATTAATAGATAATAATTAATACATTGAGTAAACTAAAATCAAAAAACATTATTAATTCCCTTAATTAAATGTGACATGTAATTATGATGTAGACCAAAAATAATGTTTCATGGAACATTTTGTAGATGAACTATTTATCGAATGTAATGACAAACAAAATCAACAATAGTGTGGTAATAATATTATATAGAAAGTGGTTACATTCATTATCTAATAAATGATCACCCACAATTTATCATTTATGAATGTTTTCCTACTTAAACTTATCAGAAAATTTATAGTGACATCATCCCACATAATTTTCAAAATGGGTCGAGGATAAATTATACCATAAAGACTTTGTGGTTATTTCTTTATAGTATTAAAAATGAATCATCATAAAAATAATCTTGTAATTTCATTCTCGATCCCTTACCATCATTACTAACTATATATACATGATATATATTTTTAATACCATTATATTCTACTAAACAATAATTATGAATGTGATAATTAGGTCCCCACAGAATCCAATATAAAATTTTCATGAACAAGGATAATACGAATCCCTCTAATACCAAGTGACCATCTCGATAGTGGCTACCCACAAAATATGTTTTCTCTATGAACTATTCTCTCCAGATATGATATAATTTATATAATAATTAAATATATTTTAATTCGTATTACAGACTTCTATATTATAGATATTCTCCCATATAACTCTTGAACATCAAGATGTATGCCTGCAATGAGTGTCATCATCCATATGTAATCTATAGATTCTCGGAAAACCTATGTTTACATCTTATGAATCACGATAGTATCAATAATATATCAATTTCCTGGAGTAAAATAAAATTCAACATTGAATTAATAATCATAATCTACCAACCTATTATAAATAAGATCATGTCTCTCAAATAAAATAAGTACATTATGATCATGTCAACCTTGTACACAAAAAACCTCTCACCAAATAGATAGTTCTTCGAGCATTATATGACATGTACCTCCAAAACTAAATATGGATCATGAGTAGGTTAATTCCTTTAATGAGATACCTTTATTTTAGATACATATGATACCAATCATTATTCATGAACCAGAACCACTCCATGTCTAACTCTGGTCAAATTACAGTACATAATATAGTCTATACCAGATAGATGATAGTTGGGATCTTGAAGAGGCCAAACAAATTATCATATCTAATAGATCCCACATTAAATTAATAGATCAAACATTCTTAAACCATTTCATGTCCATCATCGATATTAGTTCTACAATATGGTAAATGTAATTGATTAAAAACTGACATACCCTTCTAGAACCTGAAATCGTTGAATAATAAATTAATTTGAATGCCACACCCATGATAGTATAACTATATAAACATTTATTTGAAATCCAATCCAAACTTATAGATAAATTTACCTTAAAAACTAACAATACCAAAAAATAAGTTCCATTTACATATATTGGAATTATGGAAATGATCTAACAGTGTACTCATGATGAACTCAGGAAATTGGGAACTCTCGTCAACAGATTGGGAGTACTCTAATATATCATTGATCAAAACTAACACAAACTGATCCGTATAAAGATTAAATGAACTATTAATCAAGTACATAGATATCATTATTGCATAAATTAGATTGAAGTATGTCCCCATGAACTCTTACAAGACATACCTTAGTGATAATGGTAAGACAAATGGTCTCACCCTTCACTGATGGGACCCCCACTACAAGTTGTTCTTAGAGATGATCTAGATTCCAATAAACTAACATAATAGAGCATCAATTCATGGATTGGGGATTAGGTTTGTTATTATATTCTTTATCAGCCTCCTATAATCCATAGATAAATCTTAATTCCAATTAATATTCAAGGTGGAAATCAAAGTGGAACCCCCCAGAGAAGTTATTTTTCATATGAATCTTGTATCTTCAATATATTTTTACTGAACTATTGACTCAAGAATATATATGAATTTTATCTTATTTGATGGCATGGAAACTATCTCAGAATCTATAATATAGAAAATAATTTACATAATCTCACATGTAGGTGGTATGTAAGAGAAGTATTAATAAAATACATCATTAATTATACTGACCACTTGAATAAATTTATCTTTCAACCTTCAACCATCATGTTAACAATGTATTATATCTAAATTGTAATCAAATGTAATATATAATGAAATAGTACCACTTGACCATGTAGTATTTTACAATAATGTTGGGTATAATGGATACTCCATTATTGAGAAAAAAATCTTCCTCACCTCCAATTATAGTGTATAGGAAAAAGTATACAGATACGGAATCCCCGCGTAGTTAAAAAATTATTGCCAAAAATTATAAGAAAAAAATATTATAAGAAAATTGATAGCCATTAATTTTTTAAAGAAATTACTTATAGTGTTTGATATTCTTAAATAAAACTATTTTCATTGTATTAATGGTTATAATGTTATACAGGATCTCCAAAACCATCAATAAACTTTTGGTAAATTGAGAAGATAAAAAAAATTCTCCCATATCATCCAAACATAGGAGAGCGTATGTAGAATAAAAATTGTACCACTTAATATAGAATATACCACATCTATACCAGTTAGAGTAGAATGAATAGAGTGAAACAACATCACCCATCTCCCCATGACCCCAATCCACACCCTTGTGTCATCTCCACTGGTTGGAAATCCTTGTCCTACAATAAGGACCTATATCACCTACCACAGAAAGAATACATAATTGATATCTAGCTATTTATTAGATGAGAGGTACATTTTTATATACTATACTCTAATTCCATTACTAATACCCTACCATGTCTCCATTTTTGTGGGAGCCTATAAATGTTCTAAAGATAACTGATCCTCTTACAAGCATGATAACTGATAATGATGTAAAAACATGGTAAAATCTATGGCCAATGATGTCAAATTGAATGAACTCTATGGGTTCATAATCATGATATGTTTTCTCACATCCATTTTCATAATCCATAATACATCATTAGTAATATCTATCATAGTATACTTCTTTATACTAAACTGTGAGTTATATGATCACCCAACTAGTACTTCCTAGTAGTCCCTTAGGGAATCCCATAGTTTTTCTTCCATGATGATATAATTATTCACATACATGAATTATCTCTAGAAAAAAATGGTAAATTAAGTACATAACTCGTATAAAATAAAATCATGGAAGTAATTTACCCTAACAATCTCGATATAAATAATATAACGAGTAATGTTTTACAATTTGGTAAAGAGTCTAATAAAATTAATCATAGAAATTCTTCCTTATTTTATATGAATGAACTCAATCCTATCTCATCCATAAAAATCAATGTATAAAAGAGTATGTGTAATTCACCCAGAATTCCTTCTATTTTAATTCTTCTTTTCTAGATATCATGATAGATAATAGCTAAAATATTAATTTATAGTCATTATATCATATATGATATGCGATTCACCAGTAGAAAAATAGGTTATTCAATGTTTTAAATGAGATTCATGACTGAATTGATATTAAAATCGTCATCATAGTGTCCTCACTTCCCATTTAACATAGTCAAATTATTTATCTTGAACTCTCTTGTCTGATCGAAAATCAAGGGTATAATGGTAGTAGTTTCCCACTCTATGAATTCCATGACCCTAAAGAACCATATTGATCTAATAATCTATATTAATCATAAGAGATTCAATTAGCTCTATATCAGTTGTGATAGGAGGGTGAGGATTACTACACATATAATTCATTCTGCAAAGGCTATGTATTGTCATTTTCTCTAAAACTATTAATGATATCCATTGAAAAAAGGTTAATCAACTTTATCATCCTCAAAAGGAGTAATTAACTATGTATAAAAGAATCAATTACCATATATACATGTATTAAAAAATATATTCGTATAAAATATTAGTTCTGTCATTTACTTTTCTCATAAATATCCTGATATTGGTTTTAAATAGTTAGATACATAATTATATCACATGATATTTATATATATTACCCAATCATTACAAATACATATCACCATATTTTAATATTAGTGTACAATGATGCATTCAAAATCACCTCATTCCTTGATGGACAATGATTAAAACCACAATAAATTATAATATCATACAAAATTTGAATCAATCATGGTAAAATAAAGTAAATATATTAAAAAGAGAACAAAATCAGAAAATCACATCCCTAGAATCATATGGTTTCTACAATAAATGTATAAAATACTCCCATGAAAAGACTCATTAATAATAACATACATATAAAATTCACCTATCTTAATTTCCAAGATAGTAATGAAATATAGAATATATTTTTATATATTAAAACATTTTAATGTCCCTAGACTAATACTATGTCATTTGAATCAGGAGTTTTGGCTTCTAGACCTTTAGAATACTATTTCATACGCTAGATGATTCAGACTAGTAGTATTGTGTTAATTAATATATTATAGAGATTATAATATCTGATACAGTGTCTCAATAAAATGGAAAAGGTGCAAATAATTAACAAGGCACTAATGGAGAATAAAGGATATAATGAATAATCCAATTAATATATAAATCTATGTAATTAGGGGTTTCATGTAACTAAATTATTTGATGAAATAAATTTATTAGAGAATATACATAATGCAAAAAAAATACTTTGAAATTATTTTCCAGAAACCCATGTATGAATCTCCTCAATGCTCTAAATCCTCTAGTGTGAAATCCATCAACATCAGTCCATGTTCCCTAATCAAGGTATTTAACTAAGAAAGTTTCTTGTAGATCCAACAGTACCCTAATGGGATGTTAGTACAACTATGTAGGATGATATCCATGATTCCTAAAAAATACATATCTAAAAATATATTTCAGAAAAAATATGAAAATCATGGATATTAATTAATAAATCAATACATTAAACAAATAATCCTACAAACCCTTATACTACATGTTTATAGTCTATATTATAAAATCCTGCTACATCTCTATTCTAGATATCTCTATATTTGGGTTGATCCTTCATCATTTTGATAAGTCACTCATTAAATTATTTGATTATCTAATATAGGTTGAATCACCAATATGATGTATCATGTAACAATTCCATATCATTATTTATGTGATTTTACATTTCTAGAGTTTCTTATGTGTTCCAATATCTCTATAACATACATGGAAAATGTAACCATACATGGATCCCTGAGAATTTCACATACTAACATTTCAAAACTATTCCAATGGAGGAATACCATAAGATGGAAAATGTTTTCATACTATACTCAAAGACATTTTCTTATGTTGGACTAACTTACATTTTCAATTGGGATAATGAAATACTAGAGAAAAAGAAACCATATAGTTATCCATGTGGATATCACATGATAGATTCCCCTACATTTTCTCATGAAAAAATACAATACCAATTTAATGTAACCATCTTAAGTCCAATATCATCTTTCATAGAGAAAAATCACAAGTAACATATATTTTGGGGAAGTGGATCATGACCTCTGTTAACATGAAAACATATTTTTTAGAGGCTATATAGGTATATAATTCATCAAAATGATCAATAATATTACTAAATGAAAAACTGTTTATCGTTTCCACTTCAAAATTAAAATTTAATTTTTTTCAAAATTGGGTATTATCTTATATAGAATTAGCCATATATATTACATCATTAAATGGTACAATTTATAAAATATCAAAATTGGTGAAAAACTCAGAATGTGAATCCAATTATTAACACTTTCTATTTTAATAAAGGGGATATAGGTTCATTTAATAAAATTTCCACCAAATGGACTATATTTACCTCAATAATTGAGTGATTTGGTGTTTCAGTATCAATGCCAATGGACCCATCATGATCCTTGTGAGGTCTATGCATGATGATTTTCTCAAAAATGAAAATTATTCATACAGTTATTTCTTGATCATTTAATTTTATTGTGATCCCACATGGTGCAAATATTTGTGGAAACAGAAAACAAAATATAGATTTGTTCTATACACTCCACTACACAATAACAGTAGAAATAAAAATCCATCAATGTATGATGATGAGTAAGTTTCTTCCTCTATCCTTCTATAGAAAAACTTTTAAGGACGAGTCTAACAAAATATAATAGATCTCAGTAAAATTTTTCTATAATGAACTAGGATCCTCCCCAATGAAAAAAATATGAGATAATAATCAGAATAAAAACATTGGGTCATACCTTCTATTTCTCAATATTTTACACCCTCATCTAATCCATATTTTATTCTGGTTAATATAGTATATCTATGAGGTCATTAGTGGAAGGGCTAAAATTTATAGAAAGTGATTCATGATATCTAAACCACACTATATATGATATTAAAAGAGATACATGTAATGAAACATTGCATATTTGTCATATGAATCCAATTACGAAGGTTTTTTTCTCTAATTACACCAAAGAACCTATTAACACATCATAAAAACCTAGAAATATAGCCTTAAGTCATTAATGATTCTAAAATATTATGATTTCATTTCATGAACTACCCATTTCATAATAGGCTATGATTGGTGATCATGGGGTTCCCCATTAACCATTCATTCCTTGTAGTTTTTTCATGGGGTATGTCAAAATAATTTCAAATTTTAATTTTATAAATCATGTGGTGAATTAGTTCTATATCAAAACACCTCCTCTACTTTTTTCTACATTCATGAACAACCCAAACATGTTTAATTAATAAATAGCTATGTTTTAAAAAATTAATTAACAAAAATTTAAGGTATACATAAAACTCATAGTTGTTAAAACCCTAAATAAAGGGGGCCATACACTTACTGTCAACCATTTTCAGAAGAAAGAAAAATTTATCACATCATTTATTGGGGTGGTAGTTCATATGTAGCGATGAGTTATGTGATAATTTTATAACAGATGGGAAGGTTATATGGTAAATAATATATTTTAAATCTAAAAGAATAATAATTTTATAAATATCAAATATAAGAAATATATTATATTATAATAAACAACCACTAATTATAGTGATAGAAAATGGATTGTATTAATATATTGTTCTGGTTGTCCACATGTACACCTAAATGAAACATTCATTTTTCATTTGATGGAATTGAGTTGGTAGTTCTGGTCCCATAATCACTAAAATATCTTATTATATTTATTAATATGTATTCATTATATTACTACCAAAATAAAATATTTCGATGAATTTTATGAAAAAAGACATTGATAGAGTCATTACATATGATTGCCTCTTCATTAAGACTCCACTATTTAATTAAAAATAAATTCTAATATGAATGGTATTAAGAGAATACCATAATCTCATAACAAAGGAATGATAACTAAAAATAAATTTTTCGAATTCCATGTCCTAGAAAGAGTTCTCATTGTTCATGTATAAGGGGTGAAAAGAGGTACCATTTTATAAGCGAGGGAAAAGAAACCCATTATCAACTAGAAGATTTCTGTAAAATAATTTCTTTCTATTAATTGTGGTAGAAGGTAGATATGAAATCTAAGGTAAAATAATATAACATAGAAATAATTTCATTAGCACAACTTATATAATTTCATGTGGCATTTTTATAAAGACATAAAATTATATACCTTTGAAATGTAATGTTATGATCGAAAACATCTATCACACAATACACCCAACATAAAGAAAAATAAAAAAAATTAGAATGGATATATTAAAAAATATGTAATGGTAAAAACATGAGGTTACAAAAAGAACAGTGTGTTCAAAATTTTATAAAACATGTAGCATCGATATTAAATGAAATTGAGAATATTGTTTTTTTAATATGGCTGTTATAACATAGTTGTCAAAATTGTATGTATGAATAGATTTGAAAACATTATGAATTGATTTATAATGTTTTTATAAAATTGACTCATTCATAATAAATTAGTAGAAATTTTTAGTTAAAATCATTTTATATTTCAAATATACATTTTAATAAAAAATGTTATTATTATGAATTTTATGTCTAAGAATTATAATTAATTTCTAGAAAACTTTAAAAAATTATGTTATAAAACGAAAATAATTTTTCAAAAAAAATTATGAGAATTAAATGATGGTGATATTTTTATATTTTTCTAAAGATATTTATTATCCAATGAGTATGAAAAATTATTCTTATTTATTAAAATCTATATTTTTATATAAAATTTCTATATATATAATTTCTAAAGAGTATCAATGTAAAATATTTTCTATAATATTTTTACTAATAAAATTTATTTCAATGAATCAATTTTTGGTCTATATTTTTTGTAATTATAACTTAAAATAAGGGTATTTTTTATAAATGGTTTGTTTACTATGTTTCTAGTTTTAATATTGTATTAACAAATGCATATATATATATATATATACTGAATTAGGAAAATGGATTCCATTTAATTACATAGTAGTTATTAATTTTCTAAATAGAAATCCTATATTTTTTGTCATTATGAATAGAAACCATTATATATAATTGTCACATGGTAATAATATGTTGAGTAATTAAGGTTAAAAAAATATTTTAAGGAATAAAAAATTACATTAAGCCATTTTTATCCAATTTTATGTGTTTTATTAAGACATTTACATCAATCATTCTAAAATATGGAAAAATGGATCTATATTTGATTCATTTTTACATTAATAATTTTCTACTAAATAATAATGTCAATAGCGAATCTCTCATAATTTATATATATAAATTTTTTATTAAAGGGATAAATAAAAAATAGTTTAAATTATAAGTGATTATTTAGAATAATAATGAGTTTATTGTAAAAGTAATTTATTCCCAAATAGTATAGATGAAATAATTAAATTAAATGGTTATAACATAATTACATAGTATTTATCTATTTAATATTAATGTGAAATAAATGAATCAAATTATATTGAAGTTATTTATTTGGAATTAATGTTTTTATTATATTAACATTTTCATAATTATAAAAAATTTGGGATTTTTTTATTTTTATATTTTAATTAATTATTTATCATGTTTTCTATAATGTCAAATTATGTGAATTGTGTCAAAATTGAAATTAATAGTATTCTATACAAAATAATTAACATATTTTAAATTAATAATTTTTTATAAGTTTTTAAAATTTTATCAACTATTATCTACAATATCGTGCATTTCCAATTTTTGGGTTAATTTTCATTTAATGTTAACATTGTTTGCCTATAATCTATATTACACTATATTATTATTCTAGTATTCAAGAGATATAATATTTATTTAATAAAATTTATTATAGTGAAAATTTAACCAAAATTTTTAAAATTTATATTAGATGATACTATTTAAAATAATCATCAAATTATATTATTAATAAATAAATTTAAACTAATTTCGGAGTTATAATTGATTTATACTAAATTAATTCATTAATAAATTCCAAGAACATCCCTCCACCTATTATAAAAGGACACCCACTCTCCTCTCTTCAGCACAATATGAGAACTATTGGGTTCACCAAAGACAAACCCAAATCAATAAATTAATTCTAATATCAAATTATAAAGGTATTATTTTTTGAATAAAATTAATCTTATATGACTATGATATAAAGAAATGTTGGTTCTCTAAAGAGGAGTTATAGTTTTTAAATTAATATATTAGATCCATTACATTATCTACCTCCATAAAATAATTATTTAAACATTATGAAATTATAAAACCGAAATAATATATATATATATATATATAATTATTTTTTATCATAATATAAATCATTATATTGATCTCTACTAACTTCAAATGGGGACCAAACTCATCATTTGATTGTATTGTAGAGTACTCCCTAGAAGAGTAGTATAATTAATTTTCCAACAATACCTATCATGAATGGTAATAATGATTTTTTTAATGTTTATATATGATATTCTAAAATTAATAAAAATCCTAAAGTATAGTATAACATCAGCTTTCATACTTTTCAACAATTCAATAATGATAACTTTTATCGTACTCACATGTTGAATACCACCTCAATTAGTAAATATTAATTTCCTCACCACATCATAGAGAATATAAATTTTTGTTTAATTGATGAAATAATAAGGTATTAGTGATATTATTTTCATTTTGGAATAAAAAAATATTACTTATGTTCATCATTTCTAGATTTTAAAAAAATAAATACCTTACTCTTTTTTATGTATGAATTAGAGGCTATATGATTATATCATATTAAAATATTCATAACAATTATCAAAGAGTTTTTTTAAATATATTGTTGAGGTATAAAGATATTTAATATGAATTTATTATTAATCATTAGATTATTTATCTGTGCACATTGTTTGCATATATTACTAACCAAAGTCATTTTTGACATAATAAACAAATATAAAAAAATTATGAAGTGATGTTAGTTTATTATGAAATTAAATATCACATTTTAATAAATAAAATAAAATAAAAAATAAAAACTAAAAAAAATATTATGATATTCAATAATTAATATATGTTTATTATTCAGGAAGATAAAAAATACATGATGATTCAGACGTGTTGTAGGGGATTTCTAAATTATGGTCCCATTAATAAGGTTATACTTCATCTTCATAGACTATGTGTGTCAATATTATTTGAAAAATTTCTTCTTATTGTATAATTTATTATTTCTAACTATATGTTTTGGATTTACATTTTACACAACTATATAAATCAAGATTATTTTTCACATTTTAGATATAATAATTGCAAGGGTGTGTTGAAAAATATCATCATTATTCAAAATTGTTTATTATAATGTTACTATTAGGTGTTTTTTTTATTTTAATAATTCAATATATCATTAATATCCCACATTTTACTTCTATAAAATAAATGTTTCATTTACACTTTATAATATATATCTACTCACAATCCAGAAATTGTAGTTCTATAGAAAACTGACATTGTTTTTGTTCTCAATTAGCAATATTTTTCATCCATATCCATATCATTTAAAAAATTAACTAAAATATTGTCAAATGTTAAAATATTAATTAAATGTGATTCAATTTCAATATTAAACCTTTCAATATGAATATTCTTTTTATTTATCAATTAATTTATTTTTTGGATTTTTTCCCAAAATTTTAATGGAATAATTGTTATACCATACTCAAAATAATTGTAATTTTCATCTATACTTAATTATAAATGATTTGAATAATCATTTATTTAGTATGATGATTTTTTTAAAAGAACATATTATCCCAAACTGTAGAACATTTCTATTTTTATTAAATTATTTCATAGTGAATAATGTATTTCAAAAAACGATTTCTTAAATTATCATTTTATGGTAATTTTATTCATCAACAACATCTATTTTATTCTTCACTAGTTGTGTTTCATAATTATACCATAATTATTATTTTCTAGATCCTTTATGAATATCTTGATTAGGGAATGTGTTTTTATTTAGTATATTAGTTCATTATAAAAGTGGGGGTTTTAAATAGTCATGATGAATGTGTTGTATTGTTTACTCATATAAGGAATTAAATGGAGTAATTTAGTGATCAATGGGTTATGTATTTACCTAACCCCATTTTACAGCCACATTTCTCATAAGGAAATTTTTTTTCTAGCCTTATTAAACAGTTGTTAGTGTATATATTCCAATAGTTTAAACTATCATAGATTGAGGCTTTTATGGGGTATTTTATATGTCTCACAATATGCATTAAAAAAATGAAATTAGTAAATTATGTAAATTGTATTTTTTGGACTTATATCTATTTATATGTTTCAATCTCATGTAATTATTTTTATAGACTAATTTTATCGTCTTCTAGTAATACCATATTAGACTCATGATAATGTGGTTGATTAAATTTCATGTTTTTTCAAATATTTATATTTCAATATTGATTATAAATTATTTATAAATGAAATGTTATAATATATATTAAAATCACATTGATTTTTATGTCACCTTATTATCTTCTCTTCAATATTATACGATGAGTATATATTTTCTAACATTCGATGATGTCGAATATTTTCATTGTTCTTATTTTAAAATTCCAAGAAAAAAATATGAATCACATATGAATTGTTTCCATTAAAAATAAGTAATTTATCAGTACATTTGGATAATATATCTTGTATCTTATTACAATGTAATAATGTAACCACATTCTCTAGGCTACTAGTTTTGGAATCATATTAGACTCTATTTGAGGATGTTTAGTGGAATCATAGGGAATTGTATTGAGTTATAACATATATTAGGGAACATAATCCATCAATGTAAATTAGGTAAATTAAAAATAAAAACTATGGTTATGATTTATATAAGGGTAAAATAAATACTATCAATACCAAACTTGGTTATTAATTACAATTCTAATTTTTATTTTAATGACATGGGTATATCTTGTGGGGTTTTATGTGATTGAAATACCTTGGATATATTTATATAATTTTAATATATTATAGATTTGTTGCATCTATTATGGATAAAATATTTTCATTGAGAAGGTTATTTTCATAATAATTATTTATATTTTTTTAGGAATAAGATTAATTTTAACAAAAACGTTTACTGTTAATTAGGCCATTAATGTTAAGGTATTAATATTTAACTAATATTATTTAATTTTGTGTATAAAATTGTACTATAAATACAATTATTGTTTTGAAAACAATAGTTTTTCATTAATTTAATTATTTAACAAGTTCATCATATATTTTGGTATCCTTATAGAGATTATAGGAATATCTTTTATGAAGTATGATTGCTTAAAATTTGGGAAATAATATTTCACAATCAGTATGGTTATAGGGAATCATCCCACTACCAACTTTTGATAAGTTTATAATTCATATAAATGGCCTACATGATTGTTGTTTTAGTATGAGAAATATTTACATATTATATTTTAAGGAATAATAATATTTTCATTTGGGGAAGAAAATATTATGATGGAATATTTTGTTATTTTTAGTTGAATGTAAATGTTTATTTGGTGTCATAAAGAATACATTGAGGAGGATTAAATAAAATAGTTAGATTGAATTTTACTTGATGTAATGTTATTTATTAACTATTTTATTGTTGGATAATGATAATCACGCTAGACGATAATTGATTCATTAAACATGTGATTTTTTAAATGTAGTTTTTTTTCAAGATAATGATTAATATTCATGTTAGTATTTAATTATTATTCATGATATTTATGTGATGATCATTATATTATGATGTTATATATTGATTTATCTTGTAGATTATTTATATTATTGGAGATTTAAGTTAAATTTTTTGGTATCAACTTTGAGGATAAAATATTCATTATTGTTTATGTTGTTAATGTCAATTTCGATATAGTATTATTTATTAGTGGAATAAATAATATTGAATATTTTGTGTTATTGGGTAAATTTTGAAGCAAAATTTATCATTTAATCATATAATGGTGTATTTATTGGGGATATTATCTTACCTTATAGTAAAAAAATTATTTTGAGGATAAAATTTTATGATATTATTAATATATTTATACCTATATGGATTTTTTGATCTATTATATTCTTACATTCATGCTTCAGGATTTCAAAAATCATTAAAAATAATCATCCTTAAGAGAAACAACTATATTGTGGTTGAAATTGATTAATATATGAAATTATTATTTTCAATTAAATATATATCGATATTATATTAGTATATGTAATAATTGAAATAAAAAATTCTATGAAAGAAATCATTTTAAAATATAATATTTTGATCATTTTTTTAAATTGAAGGACTTTTTACCCATATCATAGCTATGATTTTCTAGATTTTAATTAAATTTTTATATGTAATATCATTATAAAAATTATTGTTTAGTTGATACGTTTCAATTCCATGTATGTTATTTCACCTCTAATTAATTTTAATATTTTTGTAAATATAGTTATCTTATTCTATATGACCTTAATATTTTTAATAATATTTTCAATAGGAAATTTTTAACCATTTTTATTAAGTTGATTTTAAACAATAGAATAATAAAATATAAAACCATTGAATATTATGAAAATGATCAACTATATTTGTATAATTTTTTATAGAATGATTGTTACACACCGTGATTTTAAAACAACATTGAATGATGGAATGTACAATATACCATTCCATGTTTAAACGATTCACAAAAAATTATTATTTATATATAAAATTGATGAACACTATTTTGAATTACTATATATGAATAGGGATAAATCCATTATAGAAATATTTATATTGGTTTTATAAAATTTAGTTATTTATAATAAATTGGTAATTATTTTTCATAAAAAATATTCTAGACCTGAATAATATAGTATATTCCAAATAAATATTATAAATTTCATTTGTGGGAATTATAATTATTTCCAATAAATGTTAAAAATTTAAATCTATAAATATAATTTAATATATTTAATAATAATTTCATTATTATATAACTGTAAATTTTTTAGATTTCTTTGAAAATATTGATTTTCTAGTGAATAAAGACAAATATTATTATTAGTTAACAATTGAAAAGTTACTAAAATAATAAAATGAACAATGTTTTTATAATATGAATTGTATTAAAATTAGTTTTATTATATTATTAATAATCCATTTACTTCATGAGAATCATTTTTTTATTAATTTAGTATTGCTATACCAAAAATTGAGTTTTTTGAAAAACGTTTTCCGTTAATTTTTACTATTTTGTATTAAATTAATTTATCGATATATAAAAATTAAAACATAGAAAATTCACTACATATTTTGTAGAAGGTAGTCCAAATATTTTTAATATTCCCTTCTTTGGTTTTTGTGAAAAGTGCCTATGGTAAATACTTCTCATCATCATAATTGTAAATTAGGTATTTTAGGTTAAAAAATAATATGATATAGACTAAAAATTTTTATAAAACAATAATTTGTCTTATTCAATGAGTGTATATTATAAAATTCATACCATTGTTCCAAATAATGGCAACATGGTTCCATATTTATTTTATTTTATCCTTTATAATATTTCTTTAAATTATATTTCCAAAACAATCAAATTATTTCATGATTATCAATAATATATTTTGAAAAAGATAGAAACATCTTATGTTATGTTTTCAATTTTTATCAAAAACGTAATTGATTTTATTATAATAGTAAAATACTTATATATTTTAGTAATGCAATAATTAATTTAAATTTTCATACATTGTAGAATAAATATTTATTCAATTAATATAAAAATAAAATAAATGATTCCAAAAATATATAATGTTATATAGACTGAATTGAATTTTGTTATACATGAGTTTTTTAGATAAATAAAACAATTTTGGGTTCTATATAATGTTTATATTTTATATTTTTTTCATATATTTTTATATAAAATTAAAAGTATCTCGTCCAAAATTACATTAATGGTTTTTTACAAAAATGAATTTGTTATATTAATTTAATATCAATTAAGTTTTTACTTGAAAAAAGATATCAATAAAGTCTAATATATTATAACATATACATTTATGTCTGAATTATCCTTTTAATGTTAAATTTGTGACTATAAATGTTTATAGAACCGTTATATTATTATAGTTGATAAAATTTTAATTGAGGGTCAAAAAATTATTAGAGTGATAGAATCACTAAAACACAAAAAAATATCATTTGATTAGATTAGTTTGACTCTTATTTATATTATGTTATATTATATTAATTTTGAGCTATTTTATAATAAAATATTTTATTCTAATATAATAATTTTTCAAAATCCACGAAAACCCTCCCCTTATTATAAAATGACATTGCCTATCTTACTCAAGTAAAACATAAAGAACCATTCTATTTTTTTAAATAACATACATAATACATTTTAAATATCTCTTTTTCACATTTTATTGGTAATATTTTTTTATAATACCTACCTTAGAGAACAAATGCAGTAATGAAAAGTCAGTTTTTTGAAGAAGAGGCATAACGTTGAACTGAATGATTTTTTATTTATTCATATTCCTCCTTGGAATCATATTTACGAATTCCGAAACCATAACCACATTATAATTGATATACTTATATATTTTTGGTGATATAGGACCTTATATCCATTCCCACTTACATAAAACCGGAAATGAAATCATCACTTAAGTGTACACATGACATCCGTCTTTCCATCGAATGTAATTTTATTTACATAACTACCTATGAATGTTAGTTGTTATAATATAAATTATATTTATAGATTATATTTTCAACATATTTATCATTATTAAATTATATTATATTTTATAATTTATTACCAATCAATATACTGAAAAATGATATCTTCATTTGTGTGTAAAACTGGACTACCATCTCCTTATAGCGATGTGATAAATTTATCCCAACCATATAACGCAGATTATATATATGTTAATATAAATAAGTAGTTTGATATTAAGTATAGTTTTTTTGACATATTAAATAATACTTAAATTATTTCATACTTGGGAATTGTAAAATTGAAACCTTAATCATTTGTATATTAAACAAACTATCCTTGTCATTGTTAAATATTCCTATAATAAGAATCATAATTCATGTTTTATTTGAACAGTAAAATAAATTTATAATAATTATATGTTTTTAATTATTATAATTATATAAATTTTTTAATAATGAAATATTTTACTACAGTCATTTTTCAAACGTCACTATAGATATATGGACTTGATATCTTCAAAACAATTAAAGTGAACTTATTTGATGAAGTAACTAGATATAACATGATAATAAATAAAATAAATGGAAAAATAAAATTGAATAACTATGTTAATAAATTAAAATAAAAAAAACATAAGTTTTTTATTTGTGACGGTAAAATCCCAAATTTATGATCCCGAACTGATGTAAGGTGCTTCTTAACTCAGATATTATTCATTTAGTTATATATATAATGTAATAAACATTTTATTCAGTTATTTAGTATGAAATGTAATCTAATAGTATTATTTAACAATTACACATGTATTGTGTTGAATTAATTTTATCCAGAATATATAATCAATTGATTTATTCTCACAGAAATGATATTATCATTATATGTGATATTCATACAATATCATATTTATTTAGGATTATTTATATTAATGTATCAACATTGGGGATTAATTTTACTTTAAATTTAGAATTAATATATATTCATGTACTATATTTATTCAGAATAATTATATGTTCACTATTAAATTTTGAGTCATTAATTACTCATGATACATAAATCATAGTTTAATGAAAAAATGATATTATTTTTCAAGTCAGTTGTGAATCATTTTGCTTCATAACTATAATTTTCCTAAAATATTATAGTTGAAATTTTTACTACATTATAATTAATTATGCATGGTATTTTTTCAAATTATTTACCTTAAATTAAATTGTTTTAAATGAATAAAATATTCTTTTTTTGAATGATTTATCCTTTGAAACATTTTCATAAAATGTAATAGAAATATTTTTCAGAAAATAATTTACATGAATATAATTTCCCATTGTCATGGATGATAAATTTATTTAATAATCCTTTTCAAGATTCCATGGTTCATTTCAATGTAAATAATTTTACAAATATTAAGGATTTATTTTCAATTTACTATTGTTTTCAATGATAAAATGTTATTTTTCTCAAGATTTTTTTTAATATTCAATTTATTTAATCTCTATTCATAAAATAAAAAAACATTATTTCTCCATGGGGGATAATTTTTAATGATATGCTTTACATTGTCTATCTATATAGTTAATGATTAGATTGAGTTAGGAATGTATTAACATTACTTCTTCTAGTTATTAATATATGGACTTATTTTGAATTTGTCATGTTGATTATGTATTATTGGTTAAACTTATAATAATTTAATTGTGATTACTATGTTCTGGGCAGGGATTTGAATTATATATCACATGGATGAATCGGTAGGTTTGATGACAAACTGGTTTTTCAGTCTTAGGGAATGGTTTTTATTTTAATACATTTTCATTTTCATAGTTTAAATAATACCAGCATAGCTCATCTGTGGTATGATACCAATTAACAACATTATGTATTAAAAAATTACTAAATGAATTATGGAGTCCCATCATGTGATGTTGAATAATATCAAAAGATATGATTCATGCTTTTTAGTCCAATTACGTTAAATACCCTGACTGTGTGGGGGGATCGGGGTATGACAGATTAATAAAACTGCCCCTTCTGATCTTCTTTTTTTAATTAAAAAACACTCTTATATCTTCTTACAATATAAATATTTTAATAGAAATGAAATTTTTCAGGATACATGATGAATTTAACTTGGTTCTCCTTCACAGGGTTAAGTCCATAGAGCATACAATGAAAATGTGTTGCTTATACCAAATCCACTAAGGTGGACTACCAATAATGATGTTTGGGATAGAACTCTTTCATTCCCATGCTAACTGACTTTAAAAAAAATAGTGTAATATCAATATATTCCCATGCGTCACTACCTTTTTCTTTTTCTTTGGCTCACTACCGGTGGATAGTATCACCATCATCCTCTTCCTTTTCTCACTGCTCGAGAAAGGATCCACACAAACATTATGTACATGTAGGTCCCTTAATTATTTATATTGAATGCATCTTCAAGTATAAGTAGATTAACTATTGAATTTATTTCTTGTTTTCTCCTTATCTCTTATAAAAACAGTTAGATTCAACACTTCCACATTCCAAAGAACTAAAATAGGCTTCTTTTTATTGTTTACACATCGATCACCTTGATTAGGCCTGCTCTTCATGTTATGAAAATTCCCACTATTACTACATTGACTATATCAGTTATTAACCTCCATCTGTAAGTAATTTAAAATGTTATATATCCATTATCATCCTCTTCTCATTCACATATTTCAATGATACTATTCAATGGTCAATGTAAGCATGTATGTCATTCTGTAATATTCTTGTTTAATACCCCTGTATGAGATCATAGCACATAGCCACTTGTGCATGATCTAGGTGTGAACCCCTCATACTTTTCATGATCTCTTGGAACCTTTCATGAACCTATGTATCTTTGTGTGATGCCCAGAACCTTCTATGATCCTCTAGGACCATGTGCGACCCCATTTGACATTGATCAAACCTCTTTATCCTAGCACAAACCTATGGTTCTATTGTGCTAACCCCTGACACCTTACATGATTCTCACCTTTTCTGTTATTCCCTTGTGTGAACCATCATCACCACAAACACCTGGTGTGAACCTTTATCACCGGGAACCCCTTTCATGAGCCCATGATCCTACATTTTGTGAGTCCTTCTTTATGAAATTCTGCAGTTAGGAGTCCTCTTTCACGATTTCACATTCTCCCTTTTCCCAAGACCTTGTTAAGATCATGCATAAGTCATATGTTAGGTCATGCATATACTTATTCTACATGAACCTCTAAAATAAGATCTATTCATGAGTGACTTCTCCTAACATGATTTATATTATTCTTCTTTGAAAAAAAATTAATATTTAAGGATGGTTCTTGGGGTATTTATAAGTAATTATCCACCGCCTTAATTCCACAAATCACATTCAACTATTAACTTAATTGATATCTTGTGGTCCGCATGATGTGGGTGCCTGATTTTATTAGATTTTTCAGGAGATATAAGCGTCATTCCTCTTTCAACATTCTTTCTTAGGTTGATTCCTCAACCAGCATTCACACTTTTGTTTTTCATGAGTCCCTGGACATTATTCACTTTTTGTGCGGGTCCTCGGTTAGCATTCATTGTTTTTCCGAGTACTCACTCTATATTCTTGTTTATATACCGCATGTAGCATGGTCTATATTCATGATTTACATGATTACTTGGTCTACATTCTTGCTTGGTGTGATTACTCGGTCATCCTTGATGCACGGATGTCATTGGGTATGTCTATACAACTCTACAACGTTCTAATAAAGGAAAAATATATTTTTCATGACATTCTTTGAGACTATACATAGAAACCATATTTTCTATGTGATGAATCATGGAAAAATTTAGTAAATATCCTATATATTACTTATTCCAACTTTTATAATCAATAACCATTGAAATATTACAAAATATGGACAAAAATGGGGAGGATAGAGGTGTCTGTGGTCGCGGAAACTCATGTGATGTGCCCTACAAGTCATTTGTGACATGTCTTCCACATATTTCAAAATACCTCATACTTTATATCAATATCTCTTTTTGAACCATCATTCAGCATTAACTATCATGTGTGAGTCATATTCATGCTTTGTGTATGATCTGGGTAGGAGCTCTAGAAGAAATTATGAGTGATGCACAAGAAACCTCAACAAGGTCTAATGACAGTCATGTGTGCCTTGAAATACCTCTCCACAAGATACAAAGACAATCACTTGTGTTGGCTGTGATCTCACAATGATACATAAATTTAATCACCATAAATAATGGTATTGTCAATTTTTTTGACTTATAATGCATTTCATGGACCATCGGGAGTTCCGAATCCAACTATGAGTGTTATGCTAACTCTTGAAGCCTTCTTTGATACCCAGCCTTATTCAAAAATCTCATAACCTATCAAAAACCAAAATTAACACAAAATAACAATATTGAGTGAATATTGGAAAATAATACCTCCTTTGGGATTGTAGAAAACATTTCATATTTTGATAGCACATTATTTTGTCTTCCATAATTTTCCAAAAATTACATTCTTGAGATTATGATATCAATGAAACATTTACTCAACACATACTCTAAGCTCACATGATCCATGCTTAGGGTGAAAACAATAGCATACTTAAACATTCATCAATGAAACTATTCATTTCATTCTAAAACTAATCTTCAATATTATTCATGAAACCACTCTAATTTTTATCAAGAACCTCACCAGTCATGATCTATAATCATTGATTGATGATCTCTAGAATCACCATATTTAGAGCTCCCCCTATAATGTTGGTCCCCCTATCATCTTAACCACTATTTTTTATTAAGACATTTTCTCCAGTTTCATGATCAATTAATCTCGTTTTGTCAATGAACATGAATGTAACATCATTCTGGTCTACAACAGGGTACAATACACATATCATAATATTATGGAAAAACACATAATACATTGGAGATATGGGGTCTACATCCACAATTATTTATGTAATATGGGTTAAGTAGACCCCAATATCCAGTTGAATCCATTTTAATGCATCTTTGGGTCAATAATGTTTCATACTTTCTACAACCTATATTTATTATGGCACATACTACAATTTCACAAGCCCATACTCTACCTTGTCCTTGATATAATGATACATTATTTCAACGATCTTTTTCCTAGAGTGATGTACTATGTTTTTTATCAAATTTATCACACTATAATTATCCATTTGGACTTTGATTGTTGAAATCCCTTTTTGTCTGATTTCATCATGAAACTTATTTATGCATAGTAACTATGTTAACGCTTGAGTGGTAGTAATCTATTCAGATTCTGCAATGTTAAATGAAATACCATCATGTATTGACATATCCATGAAAGTAAAACCTTCAAATATAGAACTCAACTCCTAATGTTCACTATATATCATTTAATGACCAGTCCAAATTTTCATATGTATAGAATAATAATTAATTTTTATATTTATCGTTATAAAGTAAACCAAAATCCACCACACCTTTGATATACAATTTAAATAATCTCACTAAAATAATCTGAGTTTCAATAGGATTACATTGATATTGATATACTTGAAATGTGTAAAAACAGTATTTGGTCATATCACTATTGTGTACAATATGATTCCAGTGATCTACCTGTATTTTGTGTCCTTAATCGGGTTTCTTTCATCATTCCATGACAAATTCATCAGAGTAGCCATTGGAGTCATCAACTCTTGGTAATTATCCATGAGGAATCTTCTTAAAACAATATTTGAAATTTTATAGTGGTAAAATGATGTTCCATTATTTACTTATGTCACCATTAAACTAAGTAAAAATCATAGTTCACCAATCATAGACATTTCAAACTCACTATTCATGAATTCTATGAACAAATTGCACTGTGATTCATCTAATCCACCAAATATTATGAAATCGACATATACCAACACCAAATAATATTGATTACTATTATTGATTCCAGATATATTTTAATCATCTCCCCCATAATAAAAAACCATATTCTTCTAAAACTGATGAAACTAAGAACACCATGCTCTTGGTGATTTATTCAACCCATTCAGTTCCTTCTAATCCAACAAAAATCCATCTCATATTCATTAATAAGGAACCCATCTGTCTCCTCAATATAAAATTCTTCTTCAAGAACCCCATTAAGAAATTCATACATAACATATATCTAGAAGACATTAAACATCCTTTGCACGATTATTTACAATAAAGATCTACTAGTACCTAGCCTTGAAATAGGTGATAATGTATCATCAGCATCAATACCATCTATCATAGAGTACCATTTTCACAGCAATAATTCTTGTTTTGAATTAATATTCCTACATCATTCATTTTGTTATGAAAGTCCAATTTTTTACCATTGAAAATATTATTTTTTGTCCTAAAAAATCTCCCTTGTATGATTCTTCTCAATTTGGAAAAGATTATCATTCATAGTATGGTCCATGTTTTCATATATGAATGGGTCCTAAAAAAATTTAGGATTCACCTGTGATAAGAAATAGGCTTGATGTAATTTCTACAACCTTCGTATCTATAGTAATTATTTCTGATCACTGATTATATTACGTTTATAAATTTTGGATCTTCTATTTGATTTTTGGAATCAACTGGTTAGTGCTCTTCATTTTCGTTATATTAATACTCTTCTATGATATCCACTGAAATAGAAATATCCCATGATAATCTTATATCATCATCATTTTCCTTCAAAGACTAGTCATGAGGTTTCTTAATATTCAACTCACTCTCTTCTATAGTTACATCATGGATTTCAACTATTATTCCAAGACACTTATTGAACCATTTATATTCATTTATTTTCCTTGAGTAGTGAAGAAATATCCCGATATCTCCAAGGGATTCAAACATAATGTGTTTTATCTTTAATATATTTAAACACATACTTATAAAAACTCGAAAGTGATTCAATATTAGATTCATTTCAGACCATATATCATATGGATTCATCCCATCATTTGGACTTAATAAATATCTATTTGATTTTTTTACTAACGTCATCATTGATTATTTTAAAAATATATTATGAATGTATTTCCCAATGAGAATAGATCAAGACATGTTGTTGTTAATCTGATTTATTATATAATTTAATCTATTCTACTGTGGAGATCAATCTTATGAAACATGACTCCTTATATAATGTTTCTCAAGATAGTTATCCATATGGTTATTTTTTAACTCTGTTCCATTAACTGTTTGGTTCAACCAGATTATTTTACATAGAACCTTCCAAAATTACATTCTATAAGATCTTATGTAACTGAACACATCTAATTTGTTAGTGATGGTTTTAACCCAAACCATTCTGCTAAAATCCTCATTAAAGAGCACATAATATCTCGTCACATTAAAAATATCTTTTTTGAAATAGGTCCATACAAGTCAATGGGAACCAACTCAAGAACATTTATTTTCCATTTATCTTTTACATTATATGGATTTCGAATGAATTTACATTTTTTGCATGCATCACATGTATGTGAATGATCACATGGTAACCTATAGAGGTCCTATACGGCATCATATTTCACCTAATCATACAAGGAAATTTAGGAAAAGTGGCTAATATGTTTAGGCCATAACTTTTTTTCCTATTCATTGGACAAAAAGAATGTATCCTCTTCTCTACACATAAGATTGGAGTTCCCTTTCATACACTTTCCCCAAAAATGACTATGCCACCTTTTCCCTTAATGACCCATAATTTCATATAATAGTTTATAGAATGTCCTGGGTCACATAGTTGACTGACACTAATCATGTTGTGGCTCAAACAATAAAAAATTAGGACATTATCATATCCAGTTTCTATTAATCCAAACATGGGTTTTCAAAGACAACAATATTCTAGCCTTCATCAGCACTAAATCTAATGATACCATCCCTCTCATACTTTAATTTTTTCCCCATATCATTATTTCTTATCATATGAGTTATACACCCACTAGAAATGATCCATATTCATGTGAAATTAGATTTTTTAAAACAAATCTCTTCTACCACTCCTTTGTAATCTCTCATTTTTTTTATCCATGTTTTTGACTTCATGCATTGTACAGATTTATGGTCATGGTCTTTCATAAAGTATGATGGAGCTGCTTCATATTGTTGTGATTCAAATTGATTTTATATTTTTATCTCATTTGATGATACATTTAGTTTCTGGTTATGATCAAATTCATTCTTCTTCGGCACATTCTTTTTCATGGTTAATGAGAAATATTGTTCCATGTGTCTGAATCATCCAAATATAAAACAATTACTATCAAATAATGATATGCAATTTGACTTTTATATTTCTTCCTTTATTTTTTACATTTGTTCCTCTTGGAAATGGAGCATACTTTTTTTGATTGTCCCTCTTTTCCTCAATAGTAACAAAATATGCTAGGATAATTCCTATATAAAAGTATTTCACTACTTTTTCACCCTTGGTTTTTCTAAATCATATGATTATATTCATACAAAAATAAATATTCAATAGTGGATTGATAGATTGTGTTATAACCTCAACCATTATATATTTCTTCTTACGATAAATCCCAATACCATTCATATCAATCTAATTAAAAAATTTCCATTCCTAACTCTATATTGTTTAGTTCACTAGAAAACTAAATTCTATTTTCACATTTTCTTTCACAAGCATTTCCTTTTTTTGAATAAATATTTTTTCTTGAACATTTACATTCATTATCATACTGACAACTTCTTCTTCAAGTACATTGATACGATTGATTTGATCTTTTACCATGTTATTCGAAAAAATATATTTTTATTTTCTTTTCTTAATTTTTTATCATGTAGACATCATTCTATTTTGACGTTTTTGGCATTGGTGATTTTAGTTTTTCAACTACTCCATTCATATTAGAGATCACTTTTTTCTAATATAATATATAATGTTTGGCATCACGACCCACATTGATGGATATCATAATTTTTTCTCTACAAGAATCTATTTCCCCTTGTGAAGATTTTAATTCATCATGGTGTTCTACTCTTCCTTCGGCTTTTTTTTTCATTTTTGTCACTTTAGTCCATTTTTTGAGAGCCACCAACAACTACCACCATATAATCTACTTCATGATCTATACTATCCTCCAACTCTTCAGCCTCATATTCTTCTAAAATTTCATTTTAATTGGAAAGTAAATTCAATTTTTTTGATGAGATTTTTCTAAAAATATTTCTTAACTCTCACACAGCATTAAGATTTCTTATATGGAATTTTCAATTCATCCTCATTATTATCATGAAATATCTAGTCAAAACTCGGTGCATGATTTCCAACCTTTCTACATTGAAATAATCCAAGTGGGTGTTTCCCTTTGATCTTTCATATGAAACTTTTTAAATTTGAGGAAAGGAGTGACATGACATCATATATATCTTCTTCTTACTACCCAACTTCATTAATGATATTATTTGTTTCCTTCAATTCCACATATTTAGACTTACCCTTTTCCATAGACTTGTTTTCATCATTTGACATCTCATATTCATCCAGAGTACTACGCAGGCTATCCAATGTCATCGCATTTGGATCTTTATATTCAAATACTAAAACATTTAGATTGAACCATGTTGGAAGTATTAGTAAATTGTGATTGCTGATATTTACATTTTCAATAAATTCTCTAATACCAAGCATTTACTCCACAATAACATTCACCCTATAAAATTATGCATCAATAGAATCATTTGGGTTCGTTGTCGTATCTTCATACTTGTTCTATAAAACCATTATCTTTTCCAATATTTCATTTAAATTTCCTTCATAGATATTTACTAATTATTACAACATATAATGTGATGTTTTTATTAAATCCCTATAATATAAATTACATTGTATAGGGATACCTCATATTTTTTTATTACTTTTTCATCATGATCCAACTCTCTAGGCCATGCTTATGATAAATCAAGAATATAAATACTAACCAAAATTCCATGCATCAACACCGTATAGAATTTCATTACCAAATATTAAATGCATTATTACATCTTAATATTCCATAATTGAAAATTATTATCATTGAAGATTCGAATACCGTTCTTATTAACAACATCCATTTCTTCTACTCAATTATAACCTATTACATTCATCATTTCCCATACATACCAATTTATTTTCCAATTACATTAAATACCATTAGAGGGGGTGAATATGGGTGTGAACGATTTAAACAACTTCCACTTCAGATAATGTTTCATTTTAAGATTAAAAATACTTATCTATTCCTATAGAAGAAATATATGAACTGAAATGACATCATTAACAATACACGACGATTTTTACTTGGATCACCCACACATGGCTAAATCAAAGGACCATACAACAGAAATGTGTTGATTGAACCAAATTCAATAAATCCTTAAACCAATAATAATGTTTTGGACAGATCACTTATATGCCTAGAATTACTCCCCTTACAAGGATTGTGTTCACCTCACTACTTTCATAAGGGTCACTCACTCTGTCTCTTTCTCTTGCTCATTATTTGTGGAAAAGTTCATTATCTTTCTCTTCTATTGATCACTACTACCTATAGGATCCACACATATATTATGGACATGTTGGTCACTTAAATATTTCTAATTAATGAGTCCAAATATATAAGTTGATGCTTTATTTAATCACTTTCTAGGATTCTCTTTCTTTCAACTGAAAAAACCTAAATGAAACACTTCCACTTTCTAATAAATAGGAATCAACTTATCGTTAATGTAGATATAAAAATAAACACCTCTTTTGAAAGATCATAATGTGATTCTATGTCTCAAATTAAACACTTGGGATGTATCAATTAATAACCTCCTTCAATATATATTGTAGAATGGTGCAGATCCATTATCTTCTTATTCTCTTTCAGAATTAGAAATTATACTATTCATCAGGAAAAGTAAAAATGTTTCTATATGGAAAATATTATAGTGTAATACCCATGTGTGATATCAAAGTGAAAAAACAAATGTGTAATATACACATTTGAACCCCTGGTACTTTTCACAAACTCTTAAACATATGCACAATCCTATAGCACCATGAAAAAACCCCTTGAACCTTGAACAATCCTCTAGTACCTCGTACGAACTCCTTTAGCCTAGTAGAAACCTATAGAATTTTGGAATATCATGTTTCTTCTTTTCACATAACTAAGAACTTTGTGTGACACTCAACTTCACTGAAAATCCATAGTGTGAGACTCCTTCATAGCCTACCCATAGTGAGAACCTATATCACTGCATACGTGTGGCTTTAACCCTTATTCGCACATTTCATGAGTACCACTCCCTACAATTATTTTGATACCACTTCTGTGAGTCCACATTCTCTCTTATTTCAAGACCTTGTTCAAATCATGCATAACAATAATATGATTTTAATCACATGTACTTATTATCCAAGAACCTCGCTTGCAACATCTCACGCTGGTCCTCTTATCCAAATAACGTTCAGATAAATAATTTACAAAAGGCATCCATAATCATTTTAGATATATCATGGGCCATTTATAGGTGAGTTTCCACCATCTTAATTCCACAAATCATGGAAAAAAATCCACAAAATTGGGATTACACACTCTGTAATATCCTGGTGCATGATTTTCTCATGCTTTGCATGAGATTCATTTGAGAGTTCTCTTTCAAAAAAAATTCTTTGTGTGAGTCCTCAATTTGAATTTACTATTATTTATTGCGTGAGTCCAAGGTCAACATTCATTCGTTGTGAGAGTCATCGGCCAGTATTTGCGCTTTTCGTGACTCCACAATCGGTATTCATGCTTATTCATGGAATGAGTCCCTTGATGATGTTAACTCTTTTCATGAGTTCTTAGACATCATTAATTCTTGTCATCAGTCCTCAATAAACATTTACACATAGTTGTACTTGTTTCTTTTTGTATAACACTATGGTTCTCAATGAATGAATAGATAGATTTTTCATTATATGCAATCACACTCTCCATAAGAACTATAATGATCAAGTAAGGCATCATCAAAAAATTTAGAAAATATCATATATTTAACCTATGAAAAATCTCATAACTTATACCCTTTGAATGATTACACAATGGGGATAAAAATGGATGGGACGAGAGGTGTTCATGATCACTAAAAGTCAAGCGATGTTCCCCATGAGTCTCTAGTGATATTTCTACAACATGGCATGAAATATCTTCATTCTGTCATCATTCTCACTTCGAAATCCATCGTTTATAATTTTTTCTTATTTGTGAGTTCAATTCGGGATTTTCATATGATTTGAGTGAGAGCCCTAGAATCAATCATGAGGGCTGCACAAGACCCCTTTGAAATCTCCAATGACAGTCATGAGTGAAACACATTAACTCTCAGTGAGATCAAAAGGAATCCATGTGTGTTGTGTGAGATCTTACCCAGAGACACATATTTAATCACAGGAAGTCATTCTATTTTCAATGTTATTGTCTTCAATTGAATTTCCCGACACATCATGACTTCCAAATTCAACTATGAGTTTCACACTAACTCTTCATGTTTTCCTTGATAGAATAGCGTTTTCAACAACCTCAAACAATGTCAACAAAAGCAATCAATCCAAAAACACCATCATTAGGTATTTTAGGCTGACAAGTCACATGTAATTTTTTATATAGCATCATTTTATCGTCATTAAATCTTTTAATATTATTATTTAACTTTAATTTAATGATTAACTACCTTGAGTTTCTAATTAATTAGCACTGCATATTAATTATTCCTTTTACTCATGATAATCATTATTACAAATAATACTTATATAGAATTTGATAGAAAGCTTTATTTGTTTTCTTTTCCTTGAGATAAGAATAATAAATATATGTATGACTTTCAAATTATCCTACCAGATTATTTTATGTTTTACTTTTTGTTTCCAATGTAAAATGGGAATAAAATATATTTATGGTTATTCATGATTACATAATTGAACTATCACTTGGGACGCGATGCTTCATATCATTTTATTGTTTATTAATGAGACCAATATCTTTAGGAAAAAAGGTATTAGTTCTTCAGAATAATAAACACTGATTTCATAAACCATTACTATATATTATGTTTATAAAATAAATAATTAAGATAGATTAATAAAAAAATTGTTATTCTCGAAAAAACTCATTTTCATTGAAATAATTATTTTCAATTAAATAAATTTAAAATTTTAGAATTTAAATTTCATAAAATAAAATAATTTTTTCAATTACTCATAGAAATATTAAATTATTATGAATTTTTTTGTTTTTTATAAAATGAGTATTATATGTTAATAATTATTGTCTTTGTGAAATTTCAATATTTTCATCATGTATTAATATATTATATTTTAATAGCACTTATTAGTAATAATATATGTTTTAAATCTGTAAAATTATTTATTTCAATATTTTTTGAGATTATAAGTCCTATCTACAAAATTTTTAGAACTACATTAAATTGTAAGTTTAGAAGAAAATATTATTTAATTTGAATTTCATATTCCAAGGTGACAATTGTTTTTTCATTCTAAGAAATCCTCAAACAATTATTATTTTATAATATTCCAATTTATTTCATGACAAGTGATTATTTATTTTATACTAGGTAACATATAAACATTATGATTAAAAACACATATTATTTTGAAACAATTTTTATGTGTTGTGATTACTAATAATAAAATTACAATTTCAAAATAACAGAAATTATTTCAATTCGTCCAACATAAAAATTATTAACAAAAAATATAAAAATATGTATAAATATTAATATTTTTTCATTAAAGATAATTAATATGGTTAAAAACTAGATTCCACTTTGAAAAAAATTTATAATTAAATGAAAAATAGTAAAATTTAATGAGTTAATGATCTCATGGTTGTCATGACCCATCCCCCGGGGCCCATGGTATGACTACCCCAAGCCCTCCTTCCTTAGGCCAGGGGTTGGAGACTAGAACTGAAATGCATATTCCCTAAAACGGAAGGCGTTTCCTTTAATCTCGTATCAACACGCGGTTTGAGAATAGAACAAGAAGCAACTATCATGTAAACTACTATAGTAAAAGTTTATTAAATGTAAAGGTGTTGGAATACATGCCCAACTAGAGATGTTTAAGTACAACTGAAAAGTACAAAATAGCTGAAAGGTGAAAAGTAGCTTCTGGATCATCCACCACTGATCCTACCTAATGGGTATGTACAGATCACCTCCACAGTACTCAATGTCTACATGTCTCTTCGGCATCACGTCATGCTAAATTTCCGCCTCCAACCACCGTCCAGCCCTAGCTCCCTCAGCCTCGATCAATGTTGAATGTCATCTGCACTAGACACAACAAGCTGTGTGTGAAGCCCGTGTAGGGGTGAGTATAACGATACTCAGTAGGGACCCCGAGACCCTGAAGGTATCCTAAATTCAACAAAGAAAACCCACAGGGTAACACCACTAAGGGAAAGTACCACAGAGGAAATGTACCACATAGCATTACCTCAACCACAAGCACAAAGTAAAGACAACTCACCCAAGGATTTATTTTTGGGGTAGTAACAAGTAACATCCCCAGTAACAACACCGAATGCATCGTACATTGGAGAACTACTCCTCTATGGAGTACATTGGGACTACCGCATCATACATAGGTGCTTCCTACTATCCTTGAACTATTGATGTACAGCTCCCCATCGTGTATTGTGGGTATGTTGGGTCACACTGAGCTGTCCCCCCCCCACATGGTCTGCTAAGGTAATCCTCTCCATCGTGTATCGTGGCTCCTCTCTACTCTAGCCCTCCATGTCCAACAGAACCATGCACCCCCATCGTGTTCTTCTAAGGTACTTCTCCACATCACGTACCATTAACATTGAGTCACTCCGAGTCAAAAACTCATCAGTTGTATGGTCTCGGCCACTCGCAGGGTTCTGTATGTATTGCGCTTGGGAGAACCACTCCTCAAGCCATAAGTCATATCTCAACCAATACTACGTCTCTAAAAGAAGTACCCTGATTTTATTTAAATACATAAGGGTTCCAACGCAATAGACGGTGTGTCAGTCAGATCCTCGGTCTGTGTGTTATTGGAATTTCAGTGCTTAGGGCCCGATTTGATTTGGGTGTGATTCAACCGAGCCGAACTCCAAGTTTCTATAATACTATAATAGAGTAAAGAAAAAGCATCGTCTTGCTTGAAGGGTCCCAATTCCATAGACAGTTCATCAAATGGACATCTTGTCCCCAAGATAAGCCCCTTTGAATTTTTATGGGCCCGGGTCTGGTCCGGCCCGGTCGGCCCCACCCGGTCTGGGAGGGGACGAGGTGGACTCACCCCGTAAAGGGAAGCCCGGGCCTGAAAAGGGATGCCCCGGCCCGCGTGGGGAGGTTGCCTGTTGGTTCGGCGACCCGGTCCGAGGGAGGAAGCCCACTGGGGCAACGGCCCGCTGGAGCGGCCAGCCGCTGAGGCGGTGGCATGTTCTGAGGGTGGTGGCCCACTGTGGCGAAGGCCCGATCGGAGGGAGGAGGTCCCCTCTGAGGTGGTGTCTTGGATCTGAGGGAAGCTACCCGATGCGAGGGCAGCGGCCGGGTGATAGGGTGGCATCCCTGTGTGTGGGCGGTGGCCCTGTGCGAGGGCGGTGGCCCGCTCCGAGTGTGGTGGCCCATTGCGAGGGAGGTGACCCGGTCTAAGGGAAATGGTCCAGCTCCAAATGTGGCAACCCAGTGCAAGGGAAATGGCCCGGTGTGAGTGCGGTGACCCAACTTGAGGATGGCGACCCAGTTTGGTCCTATGCAGGGGGGGTAACCCCCCAGTCTCCGGGATTCCCGATGAGCCTAAAGGGTGTTTGGTAGGCGAGGCGGTGCCTCCACGTTGGCACTGCTCGGTCACCTCAGAACCCACCGGAGGCGCGTTCGGCTTCCGATGTGGCTTTGTCCTCGTCTTCCATTCTCCGGCGCTGTGGCGGTCACACCTCCATCCTACCTGCAGTCGGTCATCATGTGGGCCACCTCCTCCATTCGATGTGGCTGACAAGACACAACCTTCCTCTTGCGGCATGTGTCGACGTGCTCTATGTCTTCCAAGGTGGTGCAAGGATAAAAACATAAGGGAGTATTCCTGCAAGTGTTTGTTGGGCATTCCCCTCCGCATTAGCTTGTATTATGGAGGATATTAATGGGTTGAATAATCAAATGAAATAAACATCAAGATATTCCCCGCAATGATTCCCCGCAAAAATCCTTATGCAAAGACTAACGAATCGTGGGTCAACCCATTAGTCAGTTGACCCGTGTTCTTCGTATAATTTCATAAACGCGGAAGAAGGAACAAAAAACACAAAAATGAAATAACTGCTTACCTTGAAACATAGGAGGGTGCTCGTGGTAGAGGGGGTCTCGTTGTTTGCCATCCCCGGAACATGTTGTCCTCACCACTACTCGATCTTCAAACTCTGGTTTGGGGTTTCGGTGTCTCAAGTCAACTATTACAGGGATCACCTCCATCCTCTATGGTCTCAGAGTTATGACACTCCAACTAAACATTGTTCCATAGCGATTCTTGTCAAATACCCCTCCCCCAAGCACTATACTTATAAGAGAGTGGGATAGTATGTAACGATGCAGTGATTTAATGGGGATCATAAATTAAGAATCTACCTAATTTCCCAATGTTTTCATTACTTAAGGTTGTCAGGTCAAGCCATTTAATTTCTTTCCACACCACTGGCCCCACCCATTAATTGGTCTGTTGGAGGTTTATGAAATAAAATAACAAAAATTATTTTATTTTATTTCATTTCAAGAATTATCAAAAAAAAATTCTCCGGAACTACAGTGGTCAAATTAAAGCCTACCTTAAGTGAATCTCAGTGTTGGAGATTTAATGGTGCCCTTATATTTTTTATCTGAGCAACAGTACAAAAGTTAAAAAATGCCGCTCACACATTTACTAAAAGTACCCAAAAAAGATCAAAAATTCAATCAAGGCCCACCAGGCCTCAGAATCATGCACCGTCAATTTTTGCATACTTGTAATAATTCTATATAATTAAGAATAAAAAATACATGCAAAAATATGGGTCTTTACATTCACACCACCTTAATTCTTTAAGTCCCTGAATTCTACCAAATAGACTAAAGAAACAAATGGGGGTACTGATCATGAATATGAGCCTCCCACTCACATGCTCTTTCCTTGAGGTTCACGTGATGCCAGAAAATGTCTACCAGAGAAATCGACCACCCATAAAGGACCCACTACTGTCGAACCTCAATCTCTACCAGAACCTCTGTAAACGTTACCCCATCGTCTATGTCTAGCTTGACATGGCTGATGACGTGAGATGGGTCGTGCATGTATCTCATCACCAAGGATACGTGGAAGACATAATGCACCTTCTCTAACTACGGTGGATGTTCCAAGCGGTATTCCCCCTCACTTATCCACATAAATATAAGAAATTTCCTTATAAATCTCAATGATAACATTCCCCCTTTTCCAAATATCCATAGTTTCTGTCGAGTAGAGACTCCAAAGAAAACGTGGTCTCCCTCCTGGAACTCTAGGGGACTCCATTTTCTATCAGCATATGACTTCTATCTACTTTTTGAAGTCTTCATCTACTCCTGGATGATCTGTACCTTCTAAGTGGTAGCCCATACCAACTCTGGACACATTGGTACTGACTCCACTGGGTTTTTCTAGCATAGAGGTGATCGTAAAGGTTGGTTGTATAGGGCCTCAAATGTTGCCATACCAATGGTGGAGTGATAACTATTTTTGTATGCGTACTCTACCAAGGTAAAGTGATCCTCTCAACTATGGCCAAAAACTAGGATGCGTGCATGAAGAATGTCCTCAAGCATCTGAAAGGTCTGCTCCGTTAGACCATTAGTATTAGGATGAAAGGCGGTTCTCAAATGTAGCTGAGTCTCGAACACATCCTACAAAACCTTCCACAACTGGGATGTAAAATGTGTGTCATGGTAAGATACTATCATCGATGGAACCCCCATGAAGTTGTAAGATATTCTATATGTAGAGGTGTCCCAAGCCCACTAATGATCCCTTCTCTTGCATAGGTAGGAACTGGGCTGACTTTGTGAGTTGGTCAACGATCACCCATATGGAATCATGTCCCCTAGACATACGTGCAAGCCCTATTTCAAAGTCCATGGATATCTTGTCCCACTTCCACTCTAGCACCTCTAGTGGATGAGCTAAGCCTACTGAAATCTGATGTTTGACTTGCACTTGCTGAAAAGTGAGGCATCGTGAACCAATCTATGCCACTACCATCTTTATCTTGGGATACCAGTGATGATGCTAGGGGTCCTGGTACATCTTCGCAACACCAGGATGTACCAACAGAGGAGATGAATGGAACTCCCTCAACCCCCCCCCCCCCCTCGTAGCGCCATGGGTACCATGATATATCTTCTTAAGAGGTTGATGTGCTCCACACCTTCAGAAAATCTATCAGATGTCTGCCCTAAAGATATATGATCATGTCGAGTCTCGCAGTTAGTGTCCCCAAGTTGCACCTCCATGACTCGCTGAAGGAATCAGGGTGTGAATGTCCTATACTAGAGGTATGCTGCACCATATCTATCAACAAATGATATCTACAATGAAGCTAGCTTCATTGTTTCCTCACTCAGCAACTGATGACCATACCTCCTACAGAGTGTATCTACTACCACGCTCCCCTTCTCAGGAGTATAGACTATCTCAAAGTCATAGTCCTATAAGAACTCTAGCCATCATTGATGTCCCAAGATCAGGTCCATCGGAGAGAATATTTAACTGAGACTCTTGTAATCAGAGTAGGCTATAAAACCTTCACCCATCAAGTAATGTTGACACATATTTAAGGCAAAGGCCACAGTTGGTAACTCTATTTCATGGGTAGCATAGTTCTGCTCATGTTTCCTCAACTATCATGAACCATAAGTGATCATTGCTTGCCCCTACATCAGAACACATCCAAGACTAGTCTGTGATGTGTTGCAATAGATTAGAAACCCAACACCCTCTTTTGGAAACTTCTAGATGGGGGCACTCGTCAGACTCTGCCTCTCCTCTTAGAAACATTGTTGGCTTACCTCCATCCAAAGGAAAGGTTTCCCCTTATTTTTCAAAGCTGACAAGGGCAATGCAACTCTGGAAAAGTAATGCACGAATCTCTGGTAGTATCCAGCCATCCCTAGGAAACTCCACACCTCTTTCACGCTCCTAGGTGGATCCCAGGCTATCACAGCCTCTATGTTTGATAGATCCACTACAACTCTAGCCTCTCAGATAACGTGTCCTAGAAAGTGGACCTCTCGTATCCAAAAATAGATCTTTGAGAGATTATCATAAAGCTGGTGCTCTCTGAGTGTATCTAGAACCATCTTTAGATTATAGGAACACTCCACCTCCATCGATGAGTATATCAAGATGTCATCATGGAAGAAAACCATGATGTGATCGAGGTATGGCTGAAAGATCCTATTAATTAGTCCCATGAACATTATAGGGTGCATTTATCATGCTGAAAGGAATAAAAAAGAACTCATAATGGCCATACCGACATCCAAAGGCTATCTTCTGCACATCCGCATATCATATCTTGAGCTAATGATATCCTGATCAGAGGCCTATCTTTGAAAACCAGCGAGCTCCCTTCAGCTGATCAAAAAGATCATCAATCCATGGGATTGGATACTTGTTCTTTACGGTAACATGGTTTAGGCACCGATTTTACACACAGACTCACAAACTCCCATCGGCCTTCTTGGTGTACAAAATTGGGGCTTCCAATGGAGAAACACTAGGTCTTATGAACCCCATTCCCTACAAGTCCTCTAACTACACATGTAACTCACGAAGCTCCACAAGAGACAGTAGATATGATGGTGTAGTTATTGGTGCCATCTTAGGCTAAAAGTCGATGTAAAAGTGTACCTCTCTGTGTATAGGTAGTCTGGGAACATTATCAAGAATGACATCAGCATACTGGTCCACCACTATAGGATAGATTAGACTCTCAACATCAATTGCTCCAAGGGTAAGGATATCCAACTTTTAAGTAACCGACTACACCCTCCTCTAGGTATGTCCATCCTATGCTACAATGGATCCCTTCTCACCGGGGAAGGAAAACCTGGTCTCGTCCGTGCGGACACACCACACTTTGTTCCTAATAAATTCATTCTGAGCATGGACTGTGGATAACTAATCCATACCCAAGATGATGTTGTAAGGCCTCAGCACCACTACTAGGTGATCCCAGCCGAATCTCTCACCTCTAAGAGTAATCTCACACTACAGTCACCTATGTAAAATCCTTGAATCCACTCTCATAGTTTTTTCTATCTATAAAGATCGAGCCAATGACTCCCCGGAAATCTATGATCTATGAATGAGGGTTGTGGAAATAAAAGATATACTAGAACTTGGGTCTATAAGTACTACAGCTAATGTGAAGTAGACACATATCATACCTCTAATCATCTCCAAAGCACTGTGGTCATAGGCTACATCTTCCTAGAGCTGAGCTCATCCTTATCCTCCTGCTCCCGTACAACCTGGCTTTCAAAGAGAAGTCTTCTTTTTTGTAAGCATCATACAATGTAATAACTGAATCCCACAGTAAACTCAAATTTTCAACCAATGAAGCTAAATAAACATGAATATCATTACCTGGTTGTTTTGGTCTAAATATAAGCATAGATAACATGATGTGTTTTCATTTCATTCATAACCATGGTGGTAATTTATAATTTATCAACATAACCGGCCATGTACTATGATTGTTGCTTTAAATACCAAAAGGATTCACTCCATCTATACATAACACAAGACGATGGTTTCTCGACTCGTTTCCAAATTCAGGATTCTCATGATCAATTCTCTTTCACCGAGGAGAGTCTGCCCGGTGACATAGTATCCCAAATTAAATTCTTGTATCTACATTCCATGTGCATTGTGTTGCAGTCTCCTCACTTCCATATAGGCGCCTAAACCTTAGAATGATTGGAAAGTTCCCTAAAACGTTAGTAGGACTGGATTAATCTTTCTCGTATGGAGAATCACCACAGTTTGGGTATTCTTTAACTGATTTTTGGTCCTTGACAAACAGTATACAGTTTTCCAGGAAGGCGTGTATTATTTCATAGATCATACCCATCGAGCGTAACATTCATTTGGAATCGTATATTCCGATCGAGAGCTCATTATCTTCTGGGAGCATTTCATTCAGGTGAGAAAGTTGTTCCGTAAAACTGGAATCACTCAACCTGTTGTCTTCTTTAAAATTATACAGCTTCAGTACGGCTGACAGTGCTGTATATTTAGTGCAACAAGCATGAAATGACATATTTGCACAACTTTTAAACTTCTCAAAAAATTTTGGGAAATCTTGAAGTTCATCTTTGATGGAACTTTTCATTTCCTCAATACGATATTCATCATCATTCACATCTGTAATCACATCCTTTATACAGTCATATTCATTTTTCATAATTGTAATCAGATCAGATGATCCATAAATCATAGTTTTATCCTAGACACTACCTACATTTATTGTTTCCCTGTGTTTATTCCAACATGTATAACTCTGATCTATTCCATGACAGATCAAGTGTTCTTAGAACTCCTATGGAATATTTTTTTTGAATAGAAATAGCGCAAACACGAACAAAGGATTTGAGAAGGGTCATATGCATGATCTTTTGCAAATATGATAAACTATTTCACACCTTCCTCATAATCTTTTGTCAACCAATTAGCATTCATCCATTCATTATTTATATTCATCCTATTTGAAATCCAAAGGATGGGTATATTGGTTAGGGGAGAAGGAATATGAGTATAATTTAGATAAAAAACTAGATACTTCAAAAAATGGAGGGGGCATGCTCATTAATAGAAAATCTTTGGTGGTTCTTATGATTCATTCATTCTCTTACTCTCTTTGATCCCCCCTAATGAGGGGTGGTTCTTTGGAGTTTATTATAGTCCGTTAGTGAGTAATTCCCTCATACATCATCCATTACTATTATCCTTTATTTCCCTATTATTGGGGATGATTTAAACTAGGATTTCTGTGATGATTTCACTATATCATCTTCAAATCAATTCAGATTATGTATATTTTGTTTGTATTGGCTAGAACTTATCCTCGCATAATGAACGCACCATGTTTTGTGTGGTTTAGGTGGTTTTGTGTTTCCCAGTGAGTTTTCAAAAGATTATTCCTAATTATATTAAGGTGAATAATTAATTATAAGTTTCTATAATTAATTATTTGGGAATTGTGCCTATATATTGTGTCTCAATCAATGGTACAAGATTATATAAGGCATGTATAGTCTTGGTTGATGATGAGTTGATCTTGGTGAGGGTTTACTCTATTTTATGAGGTAGTTGGACCCTATAATACAAAACCATGATCCTATTTATGCATGATTGTGCAGCCATGCATGAGTATATGTGTTTCAGTGAAAGGTATAGAAATAAAGAGCATCCTAGGTAAATAAATAGGGTGTTTTTTATCCACCAAGAGATAGAGTGAGGGTTCTATTGAATGTTTGTGATTTTGTGATCATCCAGAGATTATGTCTCCATGGAGGTGAGGTTTCGAGTTGTGTTTAGGAGAGGATCGGGTAGGGAATGAGATTTTTATAGCCTAGTTAGGTTTTCTAAGGCTATTTGAGTAGGTATTAGAGTCTTAGGCATAAAGAAGATGGATAATATATTTTTATATCTCATATATGATGTGGAACACCCTCTAAAGGATATATAAGAGTAATGGTGTGTGTGATGAGTATGATATTCCATATAGGGATTGGTGAAGTGTGACATAGAGGATTTTCTCCATATAATTGGATTAAGAGATCTCCAAGGGGAGATATGATATGGTACCTAAGTGAGGGTCATGGTAATAGTCTGGATGACTTAGCATAGGGTATCCAAGGATCTTACTGTGAGTTTCTTAGGATGGTCATTATTTAGTTTTAATGAGTTTTAATGTGGGAATTAGAAGATGTTATAGACTAGAATATTGAGTCCTAGATCAAGTATAACATGTGTGTTGTGAAATTACCATGTAGAGATGAGTGTGTGTTGGTATCAATGAGTAGATATGGGTTCGGTCTGTAGAACCCAATAGATTCCCTTATTGGAAGAATTAGAATGTTGATAGGTTGAGAATAATTTCCATGTATAACCAAGATGGTTTTAAGGATATTACTATGCATGTTTAAATGGATGGTGACTTTTATCATTTATTATCAGACCGACTAAGAGATTGGAGCTTCATATGTCTTTCACCTAGTTGAAATATGATCATCCATGGGGCCCACCTATTGATGATGTGGTTTATAAAGTATGAGAGGTTGGCTATCTAGGTACCCTCCTTATATTATTATTTATATGTTTTGTGGCATGAGACAAGGTGGATGGACTTTATTTAAGTGATAAGGTGTTGGTAGGACCTACATTGAGTGAGAAGGCATAGATCAAAGGATATTGGTGTGTGACTTCCATGGGATCCATCTATTGATGGTTCATTTTGACTTGTGATAGAGGTTGGATATTATGATTCCCTCCTTAGATAATTTTCTGTGTGATAATATGATGTGAGATATAGAAATGAGGATCACTTAGTATTGGTTTGGAGTAGTTCTGTGAGAGGTTGTCTATAGAAGTTCCCTCCTCAAATTGTTTTTTATGTGATGTGATGGTGAGACCCACCGTAAGTGAGAGGGAAGCAGCTACTATGTTGTACAATTAGAGGATATGTGAATGACACCCAATGTGAGAGTTTGGTGGCACTGTTATGTTATAAAAAAGGATGTGATATTTGAATTGGTATATGACCCAACCCAGAGAGAGTGGGTAGTGGGAAGGAATTGGTAGAAACCCTATTAAGGGTCATTTTTTTCGAACCCAAGGAGAACTGTGTACAATATAGAACATACTAAGCATATGTATCATCTCGTTGTCATGCCTCACCTGATGTCATGAATTCACCAACATGTACGGTTCAAACCATACCTGGCCTAACTATGGGGTAATATCCAAAATTAGAAAAAGATCCATACTTAGGGCCACCAGACGGAGTGAAATCCTAATCTAGTGTAACAACCTTTCACAAAAAAAATACTCTTTCTATTCATGTTTCTATCACAAGGCTATAGTGGGGAGAGCTAATCATGATCAAACAAGCTACCAACAACATATACATGTGTCACACACACAAACACACACACAAGAAAAACACCAAATCATAATTAATCTCAATATTGACAATAAATGCAAAAAAAAATAATTCATGAAAATCCAAATTTAGCCACATTAAGGAGGAGGACCCGGTGGCGGAAGAGGAGGAGGTGTCGATAGTGGATGCAGCGGAGGCAACGCGGAGGCAGCGCGGAGGCAGCGTAGAGGCAGCGAAGGCACCGAAGGCAGCTCGGAGGCAGCAGAGTAGGAGGAAGAGGAGGAGGAGGAGGAGGAGGATGAAGAGGAAGAGGTGGAGGAGGAGGAGTAGGAGGAGCCTTGGTTGAGGAGGAGCCGCAGCAAGAGGAGGAGTAGGAGAAGAAGGCACTGGAGGAGGAGAAGGAGGTGGCGGCGAAGAGGAGGCAACAGTGGAGGTGTAGGGTAGGGCTTTCATGATTGACAGGGTCTGGGGAGGAGGAGCCATGGCAAGAGGAGGAGGAGAATGAGGTGGCTCCTGTGACAGAGGAGGAGGAGAAGGAGGTCGCGGCGGAGAGGAGGCGGTGGTGGAGGCGCATGGTAGGGCTTCTGCAAAAGCTTGACAGGGTGGGTGGAGGAGGAGGAGGACCCAGTGGCACTTATAAATCTAGCGGAGACCTTTATCAATGCTTTTTTAGCGATGATAAAGGTAAGACTTTATCAGAATTTTTTTAGCGCTGATAAAGGGTGTCGTTATCAGTACTATTCATTTTAGTGCTGATAAAGACCCGCTGTATCAGTGCTTTTGTTGTGCTGATAAATCTATACATTATCAGCGCTAATAAAAGCACTGATAAATGTATACATTTTTTATTTTTTATTTTTTTTTATATTTATTTAAAATGATATTTATAATAAATATATATATATTTATTAACAATTATAACTCTAAATAAATATATCTTTATTTATGCTTATCAAATTATTTGAACGGTAAATTTATATATATATCATTTAAAATATTATAAAATATACATTTTTAAGAATATATTGTAATTTTAATTATAAGTGTACATTTTTTAGAACACATATATTATATGGGTAATATAATGAATTATAAATCAATAAAACATCAATGTGTTATGTAATTATAATAAATGAACATTATTCATGCACATATATGATCACATAACATATACGCATGATATATTCATTGACCCAAATTCATTGGAAAACACATATATATTCAATAATTTTAATTATGCATATATATTTAAATTATTATATATTTATAAATAAAACGAATACATTAAATATAAACAAATATAATAAATATATATATATATTAAATATAATGAATTAATAAATCTAATAAATATAATGAATTGATAAATCTAATAAATCTTATAAATATAATAAATATATTTATTATAAATCTTATAATTATTTAATTTTATATATATTTAGTTATAACATGTGTTTTTTATTTAATGTATACAATAAAAATTATCAGTGCTAAGAAAAATGTTGATAAATGTAGAATTTATCAGCACTAAGAAACGTGTTGATAAAGGGATATTTAAAGCGCTGATAAATGTACCCTTTATCTGTGCTTTTTTAAGCAGAGATAAAGGGTACATTTATCAACGTTATTTTTAGCACTGATAAAGTCCTACCCCTCTATCAGTGCTTTTCCATTAGCACTGATAAAGGCAGGTTCCTGGATTTCCCATTTTTGTGTTATTGAATCATGATATTGATAAAATAATTGATAAATTAATTAATGGTTTAAAGGACATAATTAATTCTTGAGGTAACTAATGGATTTGATTTGATTAACTACTTTTTCAATTAGTAATGTGATTGGAGTGGATAATTAATTTTTAAATTAATTATGTGACAGTGAATGGGAATGTGTTCATTCAAAATGAATAAGCAAAAATGGTATCAATGTCATCATACTAATTAGTAAATAGAATGGGGAAAAGGTCATTCTAAATTAAGAATTACAAATGGTAACATGTTCATCATAAATATGAGTAAAGATAATGGGAACATGGTCATTATAAATCGATATTTATACCTAGTAACATGTTAACTCTGTTGGGGAATAATTATTGTAACAAGGTAATCTTACTTAAATTTTCAATTTTTGTATGTTTGGAAATGTGGACTATGATAGAGAAATTAAATAAAATAAATAATGGAACTCATAGTTATGGAATCACAAGAGAATATTCAAATTATGCATGATTCACATTTGGTATTGAGATCTGATATCACATTTGAATACTTCAAACTCTAACATGAGCCGAAGAAGGAATTAATATATAATATAAACTTTAAAAACAATAGACTCATGCATGAGATGAAGCATGTATTGTTATATGATCTCACCATCAATATTTCAAACTCTTTCCTAAGGAAAAGAAGGTATTAATATATCATATTACCTAGGGAACACTTCATTCTATGGAATGAGATGATGTTAGCATTGTGGTATCGGTATCCACATGTACCCTAGAGTTAATATATGATTCGACTAAAAATATAAACTAATTTGATAATCTGTTCATTATAAATTATTTATATATTTAAATTATCCATTCAAACTCTTATTGTAGAAAAGAGCCAAGCATTTATTTTCATTAGTTGTACCTTTGGAAGCTAGATGGGATGGTGGTTATTTATTAAATTCTATTATTTCATTGATATACATGAACTCTAATTTTTTATATTGAATTTTCATGAGTGACCAAGAAAATTAGTAGTACCTAACTACTGATATGTATATTTTACACCCTATTCAAGCTATCATTTCACTTGGGATCCTTAATAGTCTTTCTTTGTATCACGACCATGGACCTTAATGTTGTTGCTTAATATACCTAGGAGTTAGGATAAAAGAACCAAGTGGAAGTACAGGATGCTCAGGGAGATCGTCATTAGGGATTTGAGTCTTATCATTTTTTATATACTGATATGTAATGAAAGATATGATGTATATGGATTTAAGATATTTCTCAATTTGACATACATGCATTGTATGAACTGGCATTTCCCATAATCATTATTGATTTGATATTACTACCATCTTCCACTATTTTCATTTATTTCAAAATTGTTATACTATTGTGAAAACTTGGATATTATGTTATAATATCTCCCTTGAATATCCTTACACCTTTGAAACATGGAGGCAGCCTCTAGAACATGGATAGACATGGCTCAAGTGACGACCAATCGAACAACCATTTTGATGACAATCTCGGTCGGGATGTTACACTTTACTAAAGATTTTCATACGTGTATATTATATATTTTTAGATATCTAATAATTACACTATTAAAACACATGACTAGTAATAATAAATGAATAATTCCTTGGGAAAATCAAAAAAAAAATCTAAGAGTTCTAAATTATATATCACTTTGTTTCTCAAAACATAAAACACTTATTGTAATATCATAAAAAATACATATCATCTAAAATTGGGGAATATGTACATAGTAAATATTGATATATTATGCTAATTAAGGATAATAAAGGGATATATGTAACCATAATATAGGAATTACATTATTAGAAGATGATATTAATATAGAAAAACCGTACCGTATAAATCCAAGATCAAAATCCTGACGAATGGAAAAATCATTTTTCATTCATGAGATATGATTCATAAAATAATCAAATAACATGATCCATGAGATCACATGATTAACATAGGAAATATAAATGTTTTACACATAAGAATAGAAAATTATTTACATAATATTCAAAGTTGGATTTCAAGTCTATCATAGGGGAATGTGTTTACTCTCAAATTAATCATTGTAGTCATGCTTCACTCCCAATATTATAATACTGGACTAAGTTCCATACTGAACAGGTTTTAATCCCCATTAATGACTTGATTAACTAATGATATAATAATCTTTACCCAAAGTATTGGACGGATATATTTGTGACACTCATCACATAATGAAGACAAAATAGGCAAGGACCACAAGAACCTTAAACATTCCTCATTTTACAAAAAAAAAATTAGTTTCATAAACATTTCACTATAAAATAAAATAAAGAAAGGATAAAGGATTCATAATCATTTCAAGAGTTCATCACAACATAACTTGTTGAAAAATAATCAATTTTCATAATATTAATTCAATCATTTATATAAATTTTTTAGATAATAAGTAATGATGGTATTCGGTTATCATATCCCCAATATGTCATAAATAAATGTTATGTATTTCATATTAATTGAAAATGGTTTTAAAATATCACATGAATAATTTACTTAGTAAAATAGTGTTTCCATTTTGAAAAACATTTTTGAAAACATTAGAAAATTTCAAAATAATTTTCAATTAATAAAAACTTTAATATATATGAATGATGTTTTCAATATAAAGTAAAAAATTTAGTAAGTAAAATATCTTTTCCCTCGTGATATAAAATTAATAAAAAGAAATTTTTATATTATTTTTTATTTAAAATAACAAAATAATCTTAAAAATTATTCTTTATAATATAATAAAAAACATAATATGGAAAATAAAATTTCCCTAATAATAAAATTATTAAAATTTTAAATTCATGAGATATTTTTGAAATACTTTTATTTTGATAATGAACGTGAAAATGTATAATGGATGCATCAATAAAATTAATGATCATGATGGTGGGATATTTTTATCTTGCATACACATTAAAAAAATCATTTCATTATCATTTTTCATAAAATACAAACATACCATGTTTTAAAAACAATGTGAAGAGAAATTATGATTTTTTTGATAAAAATTAAAGAATGGTTAAAAATTAATTTAATAATTCATATAATAACATCAATGCATTTAGAAAAAATATAAATCATGGATATTGAAATAAAACAATGTCTTCCCAAAAGAGTGGAATAAATATATTTCTCATAAAAACAACATTTTTATTTATTAGTAAATAATGACTATAAATTAAGTAGAAAATATATTCAAAATAATTAACCATAAGATAATAAATTTAATTATTTTCATGAAATATTTTTGGGTATAATTTTTCATTGAATCCAACATTTAATCAATCCTAATATACTATGATTTTATCACATCTTTGTTAAAACTTTAGTAAAATTTTATCATAACCCCATGATTGAATAAAATTAAATGCATCATTAAATATGATGAAAAAAATAATTCATGGTATTTTATTTCAAATGGGTTATATATACATCTCATAAAATAATATAGGTTCATAACATAACGTTATTCCAATGTTTACAAATTGAGACCATAATCCAATAATGCCTTGGTAACTTCCGAGCAATAAAATCGATACTAGAGAGAGTATAAAATGGATATTTAAATCCACATAATATTAAGAAAAATACTAATATAAAAATAATAATTCTATTATCAGTTCCACATAATATAAATATGTGTTATTTATCTTATAAGTGTCATACAAAATAATACTGAGATGGTAATACCCTTCCTTAAGAATCAAATTCATCTATAAACATTAAAAACTATAGTATAATAAACTAAACATCATTGTAAATATATATATATAAAACATTAAATATATTTCCTATAACATATATTATTTTCATATGACCTATTATCACCTATTTATTAATAATTCCTTGTTAAAATAACATTTTTGATAATAACTTCTTCATTTTTCATGTATATTTTGATTTTAAATTTTCAATCACATTTTGTTTTAAATTCATCCATGATCTCTAAAATGTTACCAATGATATAAAAACTATATTATGAATATATGTATTTTCATTTGTTAAAATTATTTAGAAATATGAAATTAAATACATCATTCATGGATAAGGTAAGTCATATGTTTGCAGGTAGGTTATTCATTTTTCTCGATATATGAAATGAAATGATGGTTAAAAAGAAAACTAAAATTCTAGTGTAATTTTTATTTATTATATATTACCTATATTCAGGAAAATTATCTTTATTGTCTTCTATTTGAAGCTTCGATGAAAAAGGAATCACATCGTAATGTGATGTAATAGTTTGGCATATAAACGAACGATGTTATCTTAAACACCATGGAATAGAATGTACGATTTTTTATGTGATATTATTTCTATGAGGTATAATTAATTATAAAATATCATATATATTCAATAAATATATATTTATTTAAAAAATGTAAAATGGATTGGTTAAAACACATAAGATGTGTTCATAAGGCCATTGTTCATCATACAAACGAACAACGTTATTATTTTACAATGGGATGGAATTGATGAAGGTTATTATGATAATATAATTTAATTGTAGTATTATTATCATGTAAATATTTTATAACCATTAATTCCATCATTATATCTAGTAGTGAGAGTTGGGGATGGAAAGGAATAAAATTAGTTTTGAGGCGGTAGATCGTTGTACACATGAGGGGTCATTTTGTTTCCAATTTGATGGAAGTGGTGATTCAAATAGGATATTAAACTAAATCTATAAAATCATATTATATTATAAATTAATTTTTTATTATATATTAATATTTTATTAATGTAAAATTAAACGGAAGGATAAATAAAATAAATTTATGTGTTTAATAATTTTACTTCTTTTTCATTGAGCAATTTTATTTTTACAAATAAATGCCTTGTTTGGTGGATTCATAACAAAAACTATGGACTAAAAATTTATTGTAGGGAATTAATTAATGTATGTTGTTCTGTGTTTGAGAATAAGTTTTTTTATCTTTGAATAGGGGAAGGGGGGGACCTTTTATAAGTGGCTGAGTTGACACGCATGGAAAAATTTTATAGAATAATGTGTTCTTGTGTTTTCTACACGAGACAGGGATCCAAAATGTATTACAATCTATACATATAATTTTAATGGTAAAAATATTTTAATAAATCAATTTTGGGAATTTTCCTAGTCCATTATACCCCATATGATTTTAGTTTAACACATAGTAAACTATTCTTCTCCTTAATCATAATAATTAATTTTTTACGACATTATAATTAATTTTGAAACAAAATTTGTCGTCCTAAATATATAACATAAATAATTATAATTAAAATAATGTAATACATTTTTTAGAATTTCATTAATATAAGTTTTAAATTTTAATTTAAAATTAATCCCATTGATTTGAAGAAATAGTGGTCTTCCAAATTGAATTGTTTCAAAAAATCACTGTGTATTTATATAAAATATAGTCATGAAATTTATTCAGATTAAATAAATTGTATTAATGTATATATAATTATCTAGTTTTAATTTTAATATAATTTTAAAAAAAATTTCTTGTATATTATTTGAATAAAAATGTGGTTTAGTTTAACAAAAACCATTGTTTTTTACTATAGACAAAATAATTGTTGTATTCTAAAAATTATCAAAAATATATCCACGATAATATTTAAATTATAATTTCAAGAAAAAATTTATTATTTCTTATATATTATATTATTTTCTATAAAATTATATTTTATATAATTACATATGTTGGGTCAAAGATTAGTTTTTGAGAAAGAAAAAATTTTTATGTATAAAATTGTGAATATTTTTATCTCATAATATTATAAGAACTATAAACATTGTAAAAAATGTTATTGAATATAAATTAAATATTTTTAATTAAAATAATTTACTAAAATTTATTTTTTAAATTTTTTATGACAATACATGTTTCTAATAATAAATATAGTTTTTTACTATTAAATTAATTTATCTGAAAATTATTTTAATTTTCATTTCTAATTAATTATTCTATTAATAATTCATTTTATATATGTTTTTAAAACATATATTATTTTAATTTATATAATATTATTAATACCAACAATTTCAATGGCTATATGGAAATTATCATATTAAATTATTATATTGTAATACTATATGTATTTTCATTAATTCTCGGTGTTTCATCAAACGTAATCAATCATAGAAAGTATTTTCCTTTCAAAACAATATCTCATAAACTCTCTATGAGTTTCATAATATACTATTACATAAGTTTTATGCCAATAATTTGAGCTTTTTCACTTTAATAAGTTATTAATAATTTAAAACATTTATTATTGGATACCCATTTGGTAAATTTTGTTGATTGAACATCCTTTTTAATATATAGAAATTAATATGTGAAGGTCATCAAGAATAACACAGAACTATGTTTGAGTATATTATATCATTGGTGTAAAGAGATATAATGGAAATGGAATATAAAAATAACACTAAATACTACAATATAATGATAAAGAACTCATTCTTGAGAATTTTCATTAACTCTATTTAATAAATCCATGATATGTGGAAACAATATTAAGTCATTCAAAAAGAATGTAAACAGTTAACATATTATATAATGGTCATTTTACAAGAATGGAGTAACATTCATGGGATTATAAAGTTACTTTTTTATTCTATTTCATAAGGATAATCTCATCCATTGGTTTTACAAAATAAATTTCAACATCATCCCTTACTCTTAAAGAAGAATTTTATATTCTTGAAGAACTAATATAAAATATTGTCTATAATATAATGATATGTAATTAATTTAATATTTGGTTATCAATATTTCCAATGTAGATAGTACATGTGATCTAATACAGAAAAAATCATATGGTGAAATAATTGTTTAATCATTAAAAGAATATCCAAATATTAACTTAACAATTTAACAAATAGTTAACCATAATAGACACCAAAAAATGAGAAAAAATTAAAGAATATTAACAAATTTCCCAAAATAAATATATATCATTAAGCCTCAAAATTTCATATCAATGCTTTAATTTTTCATATTCAATATATGTAATTACAATGGACATATATTCTTTGAAATAATGATAATAAAATAAATTTCTATAATACATCTTTGAAAACATTCACTAAATCTAATTTCTTAAAAAACACAGATTGTTGGATATGTCACATCAATAAAAAAATACTATAAAACCAATCCATTATAACATAAATCATTTTCAATATATCATTTTTTTGGCCAACAAGGTTAAATTCCCAATAGTGTGGGTGTGAGTTAGTATATGATTGATTAGAACAATTGAACATTCAGATGTTGTTTAATAATTAATCAAAATAATCTTCTATCACATTCCCATAGTAATCTATGAACATAATTGAAATCAGGAATAAGATACAAAAAAATTACTTGGTTCATCCTCATTGTGCTGTATCTAAGGGTCATACATCCACAATGTGTCGATATACCAATTCTACAAAGTATCATTACAAGAATATAATGTTCGGGCCAGATCACTAAATTTCCTAGCCTCATTTCCTTTACAAGGTTTATTTTATCTCACTTTATTCCCTTAGTTCTCTCCCTAAGTCTCTTCCTCTGTCTCACATATGGTGAAAATGATCAACTTAATTGTCTTCCTTTTCTCTTTACTATCGAAAGGATGCACATACAGTTTATGGACTTCTTGGTCCCTTTGTTAGCACTACTGAATCCATCCTCAACTATAGGTATATGCTACATTGTTGTTCCACCTTCATCGATTTGATGAATACTACTTTACCAAATATTAACATGGAAATATTTATATGAAAATTGTGATGGTTCTGACTTCCTTATAGTATATCACCTGTTTCACAAAGTTACAATTGCCTTTGTGAAGAAACCTTATTTTATGAAGCTCATATAAACTTCATAAATAACCTCAATTTCACGAATCATACATATCCTTCATGAAATGGCTCTATTTTTCCATATTTTTATCGACATAAAAAAAATAAACTCTTGTTTATGCCTAAATATTTTGGTAGTATTTTATATCCCTTACAAACGAACTTCCATCATGAACATTTTGGCAAGGACATCCATTTTTAACAACCTTCATGAATCTGGAACCTTGGAATATTCATTATGTATCCCTACTTTTCTAAAGGGGTAGTTGAAAATTTATAGTCGTTTCCATCAATTCTATAGGATTCTATTTACATCATCTCTGTTTCATGATGATCACTCATATAATTTTTGATGTTCCATATCTCAAAAATCTCCATAAAAAATTCACATTCATGATTCTTGATGTAGTCATAATGATTACTGTTAGGTTATTTTTTCCTTCATGAAACCACCATTTCAAAACCCATTCTTTGCAAAACTTATGCCTTTTCTATATTTTCAAAATTCCTTCTAGTAAATCATATTTTTGAGATGCTTTACATCCTTCATCTTTTGGACCCCACATATTTGGTAAATAGGGGGATTCAATATCACTTTTTGTATGTAAATTTCAATACCACTTACAGGGAATCCATTCCATTTTATTCGATTATTGTCAATATACCATGACAGGAAACTCTCTAGAACTCGACAACTAGTCATGGAATCCTTATTTTTCATAAAAAACAATCAACCTAAAAAAATTTCACTTTTATTTTGAAGGATTTTTTCACCATATTATTAATTAGTTCTATAATCATCAACACTATTGAATTTCATTTATCTGTTTCAGTCATCCATTTATCCAATCTAAACACAATTTTCCCTACATGTGGAACAAATTAAAGGATTTCATTCACTTAATCCTTTAGTTACCATAAAATATCATAGTTCCATTAAATTGATTTAATAATATATTAGTGTCAATTAATAATAATAATGTAAATCCATAATGAAAAAAATTATACATGAAAATCCATATAATTTTTTCATGATTCATATACCTTATATCATTAATAAAAATACATAAAAATCTCTACGATTCTACTTTATTCATATGAAATTAACAGTTCTTTAGAATATTATTCCTTAATGCCTATTTTCTATAAAAATAAATTTAAATCTTTTCGTATGATTTACTTGTCTCAATTAAATCATGATTCAATAGTTTAATATAACAAATTCATTAAAAAAACAAAAACATTATTATTTCACTAATGGTCTATTAATTATCAATGGTATAACTATTACTCTTACTGCCTTAATGATTCTCTTATTGAAGATTCCCCCTGATAAAATAATTTCCATAATTTCCATACATTCCATAATTAAAACATTATTCCCTTGATAATACCTTTTGGAGAACAATTTTCACATCCATTATATTAACTAAATATTTAATATTCCCTTGGATTTTTCGTTCTATGTTACACTCTACACCACGCATAATACATATTCTAGTTCCATTAATATATTCCCTAATTTTATTTCTACCAATTCTTTCAACATACAAAAACGATTCTTCATTTCCCCATAATATCAACCACCCGATTTATATGTGAAATTTTTCATTCTCCCCATTTTTGTGATTAAGAGTTGGTTATGGTGAATGATTTTAATAATATATTGTCATAACTAATTCATTATAATCAAAATATCCACCACTCAAATAATTACCCCTTTTGGGTTCACATAAAAATATTTTATATGACATTCATGATAACCTTACATCCATTATGATAAAAATATTAAATATAACTAAAATGAATAGTGTGAGAAGAAATATTCATAGATTGAAAACACATAATTATTTAAAAAAATATTATAATATTACTAAATTATGACCCAATAGTTTTTATATATGAAAATAAATCTTTATCCAAGTTCAAACATGACTATCATATTTTCAAATCCATTATAATTAAAATTAATGAATTTTTTTAAGAAAAGGATAACCCTATGTGGAGTGATAGAGGTGTGAGGAATAGACCCTTTCCATGTACCTTGTATATCTCAAGTGAATCCCAACACACAATTTTATAAGTTTTTTACCCTATGTTAATTTCATCTAGAACTATTCCCAATACTAGTATTGAAACAAGTATTTAAATGTTTTTAAACAATGTAATATCTTCCTTCAAAAATTAATATGTTTTATTCTTATTTAAAGAATCAATATATAGATTGTTCACTAATTTTTTTGTTATCAAAGATTCTAAATTTTAACTAATCATGTACTATGATAAAAACTATTTAGACCCAATATTTTCATAGATATATAATACCTAATTATTTATTAATCATAGTGAAATGGGTTCACATCCTAATCCATTTTTATTTATCTAATGAGATGTCAATTGTTACCCATTTCATTGGTTGGGATATTGGTCCCACCATTCTCATAATGAAAATAATGTGTGTGTGTGTGTTCAATAACGTCAATAAATAGTCATTATAGAAGAAACCATTAGTATAATTGAGTTTTATAAACATTTTATCATATAATAAGATTTTTAAATTAAACATATACTGAAATAAATTCCTAATTTTATCATAGAATAACACATTAAAAATAAGTGGGTTTCATGAGAATCGTGTTATCACAAAAATAATACATTTAGTGAAATAATAGAATGGTATCTTTGAATAAGATATCCAATAATGTATAATGAAAATTAATGAATGTCAATTTTTATATAGAATGGTTTTGAAAGAACCCTTGGAATATTTTTGGAGTAAAATTTCATTTCTAATTTTAATAAAAAAAATTACAATTGTAAATAAAATTTCAAAGTCATTTCCCTTTAAAATAAACATGGAATTGTATAAAGTAATTATAGAGTATCATTTATAAAATATATCATTAAAATATCTTTAAAAATTGAAAAAAAGAATCAAAATCCTAAAATATTCACAGAAAACATTTAACTAAAAATATCTATTTAATCATATAAAAGAATAAATAATATAATCATTTAAATAATTTATTCAGGGGGAGAAAATATCTTTGATAACCACCTTATTAAATTTATAAAGTCATGAATTAATTTATAAATCCTTTTTCCTTAAAATATACCTGAAAAAATATAATGTATACATTAGTGAAAATATTGATTAGAATGATGTGACATTACATCATTTCATACATGTTAAAACTAAGAATAAATTCCCATTTTTATTAATTTTTATATAAACCTTATTTTGATTTTGATATGATGATTCAATTTCATGAAATTTTTTAAATGTAAAAAAATTTATGAAATCCATTGAAAATTCTAAGGGTAACATTAAAACACTTGTGATTACATTTTTAAAACACAGGGATTTTGGAAGAAAATAGTCTATTTGACCAATGAGAGAAAGAAAATCCATTTTTTAAAAAAAATATTCTTCAATAATTTATTAATAAAGAGATGAAAATTAATTCCAAAGTTTTTCTTAATAAATACATTAGGAGAATAAATTTAATGAGTTTATTTAGAGATAATTTATAATTTTTCATAATATGAAGAATAAAAAAAATACTAATAGATGATGTGATTGTATTATAAAATGAATAATACATTTGTAACATTTAATGGTATAGAACATTAATGAATAAAAATAATTCAAATATGATGTTCCTTTTTATAAATATATCTATTATATTATATACCATATGGGTATTATGTAAACATCATAAATAAAATTGGTGGATAACATATCCTACAACATTAAGAAGACAGATTGAGAAAAAAATGCCTTACCACATTTGTAGTTGATGGCTTGTACACACTATGAAATTGATATAATCAAATGGATATGAAAATACCAATTTTTTAATAAATATCATAATTTAAATTCATGTTAAATATATAAATTACACATAAGAAACATGTGGTGAATATGGAATTTGTCTCATTGAAAAAAATTGAGAGATGTAAATATCTCACAAAATGTCTTAATATCCATTATATAGATTAAATATTCAAGTATAATTAATAGAAAAATATTAATAAATAAATTTAAAATAATAATTATATATATCATACCATATATGATTTACTCATGTCTGTTTTGTTCCTGGTTATTTAAACTTCTCAAATTCATGTTTCAGGTCATAACTACTCTGTTATTTCCAATACATTTTGATTTTTCATATTCAATCCTTTTACATTGATCAAGGTTCTTTAATATCCATAATTGAAAAAAAATAGTAAATAATAACATATATTCATTATATATGTATGTTATTAACTCCAAAAATTATGAGATATAAAGTAAAATACATTATTCATGGAAACTTTAGGATGTATGATTGCATTAACATAGATTTTATTTACTCTAATGATAGAAAAAATGATTGTAAAAATTACTAATTCATCCATATTAATTATTATTCCATATATTACATATATATTAATAAAATGTATCCTGATTAAATTTCTTTTGAGATGTTACTAAAAAACGAATCACATCAATTCATGAGGCAATAATCTCGCACACACAAAAAATAATGTACTAGTATACCCTAAATGAATTGAATTTTAAAATCTATATGTGATATAATATTTCAATATGTATTATTATGTTAATATTATCATATATATTCATTCATTATGTCATTACTAAAATCCATGTTAAATGACAATGGAGAAACACATCCCAGTAATTTGTGAGGGTGAAGTCAATTGTACATAAAAACACTTTTATTAATATTCAAATAGTTAGAATTAAAAAAAATTGTATCATATTATAAATTTATAATTATCATAATATGAAATTTATCTTATATAATCAATTAATACTTCATTATATTCTTCTTTTAGCAATGTTCTTTTAAAACAAATAACTTTCATTCGTGAGATGGCAATCCATGGTACATAAGATAATCATTTTTGTATTCCATGTTATGGAAGTGGATACTGATAGAAGTTATTAAATTAGGATAATAATAACATATTATATTGTATTAAAATATTTATTTATATTATACTATTTTAATATGACTAATAGAGGTAGAATAAGAAATAGAACAAAGAGGTTGGTTTGTTAATTTTACCTCTACATTGGAGAGCCACATTAGGATTACACCAATATATTTCTTTTGATGGATTAATGACAAAACTAAGTTATTTTTTATTATTGAATGTAATTATGTAAATTATTTTTGGAAGGTACTATATGAATCAAATAGTTTTGTATTTTTTATGTGTGGTGTTGAGGGGTGGCATTTTATAAGTGGGGATAGGGAAAACATGGATTTTTTTGGAAATGAATTCTATTTATCCATGTTAATAAAATCCCATAAGGATCTATAATTGTTTATTATAAATATTATAGGTTTTAATGTCGAAATATGTCCAAAAATGGGTTATTGGATAACTTATAGTATTATTTATAACTTATAATTTTAGTTTAACCAATACTAAATCAAGTTTAACCCACATCGTGATAATTATTAATTTACAATTTTTTATATTTATTTGGAATATAATTTTGTTAGAATTTTTTATATATTATTAATTATAATCAATAAAAAAAAGTTATTACTTCTCAATTACATGCATTTGTTGGAAATTTTTTCTTTGAAACTAATTCCATAGGCATCATAAAAAACTGTGTATCCAAAGAGAAAATTTTCAAAACATTAAAAATATTATATATCAATATTCCTTATGATAATGATTGTAATAAAATAAATAATATATATATATATATATATATTTGAACTATATTTATCATCAAAACCATATTACTATAAAAAATATCATGTATATGTTTTGGATGAAAATTTAGTTATTCAAATAAAAACTAGTACCAATTATTATGCATTTAAAATTTTGAATATTCAAATTAATCTAAAAATACCCCAATTATAAAATTGAATATATGATTTATGTTTGTTTAATTGATTAAAATAATATTTCTAAATATTTAAAAAATTAATTTTAAAATACCTCTAAAATAATATGAATAACTAATATTTGAAAAATATAATTCGTTTGTATAAAATTGGATTTACAATTTTCTTATTGATGGCAGACATATATGATTAATTTAATAAATTTTTTAATATATATTATATAAATATCATTTATATAATTCAAAACAAATTATTTTTTTAATTTAATGGGAAAACATGGTTTTGGTATAAAATTGGTTTTTAGATTTTGATTTATATTATTTAGAATTGGGTTTTGTTTTAATATCAAAAAAACATATAAATGAATTCGTTTTATATACATGTGTAATACATATATTTTAATAATTTATTTAATCCACATAATTACCACTATTCCATTGGATGTTTAATAACTTTTATATTAAATAATAATATTTTAATATTATGTCGTGTTTCATTAAAACTAGGGGTTGCATGCAAAGTAATCAATAATTGATATTGATTTTAATTTCTAAAATATTTCATAATTTTACATGGTGTTAAAAATATAATATTATAATACCTATGAAAGTACGTTTAGTAATATAGAACCAGATTGTCACGACCCATCCTCGGGGCCCGTGTTGGGACTACCCCAAGCCCGCCATCCATAGGCCAGGGGCTGGAAACTAGCACCAAAGGCGAATCCCTAATAAAAAGGGAAGTCATTGTATTTAAACCTGTAACACACACAGTCTGAACACAAGCAGTAGAGGAAAAATGTAATAAAATAGAAAAGAATAGTGTGTTGAAAGTAAGTGAGCCAGTATACAAACCCAACTGAACTACAAGTACAAGTACAAGTAAAAAAGTAAAATAGCTCATGGATCATCCTTTGCGAAATCCTACCTGAAGGGTAGGTACAAAACTCGAACACTCGTCTCTGAGGTACGTCTCGTCTATTCCAGCTCTGAGCAGCCTCCCATCCTTCACCGTCAGCCTCAATCACTGATGACCATCGTCTGCACAGAACACAACAAGGTGCGGTCAAATCCCGTGCACGGGTGAGTATAAAAATACTCAGTAGGGGATCCTAAGACTTCCGAAGGTCTCCCAGAATCCCCTACGGATAAACCACATAAGTAAGATACAATCATGAAGTATCAAACACCTTACTTAGGTATATTCCCATACATATACCTAACTTATCAATCACATTCCTCTCCAATTCTCGAGCACAAGAACAACCCATTCCACAAAGATGTAAAGTCAATCACCATAATGAAAATGGTTGAAAGACATGACTCAGCTCACACAGGCATATTACCCATGTAGAGGGGTAGAGATGAATAGTTGTAGCCACTGAATCATATCCTCTGTCGAACCCATATAGGATCCTGGTACAGAATTCATCATTGTCAAAACCACGGGGGATCCCGATACACTAGTCACCGCAGTGGAACCGACGGAGGATCCAGGTACAGAAGTCATCACTATCAAACCCACGGAGGATCCAGGTATAGTATCGTCGATGTCGAACCCACAGAGGATCCTTTTATCTCAGTCACAGCTAGCCCTAGGGTTTCCAAACACAACACGCTTGATTCCGGAAGGGTCCACTCCTCGAGCCAAGTGTCGATACATAAACTACCACGAAGTCTCGATTTTATGTATCTCGAAGTTTCGTCTCATCATAATAAACCCAACGCGATAGATAGTGCGTCAACCAGACGTATGGTCTGGGAGTTATTGGCATTTCTGTTCCAGGGGCCCTGTTGGTTTTTAGGCTCAAACCAACCCAACCATACCCCAAATGCATCCACACCTCATGTAGGGTATTCAAAAAGAATCTTCTCGCTCCAAAAATTCCATCGCTGCAGACGGTTCATCATTCGGACACCCGTTTCCCAAGATGCGGGCTAAAAGGTGTAAAAGGCCATAGTGGGTCCGAATTGAGGTATGACCCGGTCTACGGGTGGGGCCTGACCCGAGTGGTCGGCCCATCCCAAAGGCGTGACCTAACCCGAAGGCGCGGTGCGGGCCAGCCGTGGCGGACCGGCCCTTGACGGCCCGACCGAAGGGCGGCCCGACCGTGTCGCATGGCCGGGATAGCCACGAGGCCTAGCCATGCGGGCCACAGGGCCTAGCCACTGGCCGGCTGGCCGCGCCGTCTGGCCAGCTGGCCGCGGCTGGCCGGCCGCGTGGCTCGGCTGCTAGCCACGAGGCCTGGCTAGCCGGCCGCGTGGCTCGGGTGCTAGCCGCGAGGCCTGGCTGGCTGGCACTGGCGGGCGGGCCGCCTGGCCTAGCCGCCCGCACCGCGGGGGGGGGGGGGTGTCGTGCCCTCCCGCCTTCTGAAGGAACCGTGGGACCCTTCGGGTCCCACCTTGTGGGGACCCTCTAGCGGATGGCTCAGCCGGCCGCCCTCTACTTGTCACGGCCTTTGGCGGCGGTTCTTCTCTGGCGCAGCGCGACGGCGTCGTGCCGTCTTCATCTACCGCAGCCCACATGGTCGCGGCACCCTTCCTCCAGCGTGACGTAGCGGCATCATGCTTCTTCCATCCGCTGGGGCCCTCCTGGATGTGGTTCATCATCGGCGCGGTGGGATAGCAACATGCCCTTCTGGCTCCGTTGTGGCCCACCGGGCCACGGCTTTTCTTTGTGTGGCGTGACGGCGCTACGTCCTTCCATCTGTCTGGCAGCCCTTGTGCCACCGGCTTCTCCTGTGGTCCGCCTCCATCGTCAACCAAACAAGAACCAATGGAGGTAAATCAGGTCATGTTTTTTTGACCCATGACATCTGCATTAAGTGATAACTAGTGTCCATCAACAAACCATAATAAATAACGAGGAACGAGGATTTTACTTAATCCAAACAAACCTAAATCCAAACAAACCCCTACCTTGTAATCGATGATCACTTTACGGAGTTTCGGGAAGGCGGCGTCATTTCGTTGATGTCGGGGAGTGTCTGAGGAAGAAGCATCATCGGCATTCTTCACGGGTGACTCTTTATCTTGTAGCTTATCAAAAGATCGAGAACGGTGTTTGTCGTTCTTCGGAGATGAGGAGCGTTATTCAGAGATGAGGAGCATTCTTTGTTGGGAGGATGTCATTCTTCCAAGAGTTCTCCCAAAGCTCCACCAATGAGAAACACCAACCCAAAATTAAATAATATCTCCACTATTATTTTATTATTCCCATGAAACAAAAAATAATTCAAAAGAATTCAAATCACTTAAAATTAATTAATTGGAATTAATTAATTCATAGGTCTGTTGGCACCATAATGGAGAATTCCAGGTGTTACAAGTGGTTAAAGGGGAGGTTAAGGGGGTTTGAGATCATGTGGGACCCACCACATTATATCCTCCCAAGGGAGGTTATGTGCGGGTGCGCCCCACCTCCAACTACCCCTTAGAGGATTAATCCACCACAAAATAAATATATGTTCCACATGTTTTTATTTAATTTATTTAGAAAACCCCCAAAATTAACTTCCACTCTTGTTATAATGAAAATGCAGTGAAGGTCTCCTTAAGAGAATATTGGCTCTGCGAGTTCAACGGTGCCCACGGATTTCAATTCCAAGAACGGGTTCAACATATATAAAATCTTTCTCCTACATTTACTGAATGTACCCGAACAAAACTTCAAAAATTGATTCTGGGCTACCAGGCCTCAGAATTAAGCGCCGTCATAAACTGCGGACTCATAAAATTCCCATGTATTAAAAATAATTACATGAAATTTCTGGGTCTTTACATTCCCCCCACCTTAGGTATTTACATCCCCATAAGCTACAACTCACACGAAGGAAACAAATGAGGGTACTGAGCACGCATCTTAGTCTCCCGCTTCCATGGGCTCTCCTGAAGGTTCTTGTGCTGCCAGCGAATATGAACCAGAGGTATCGACCATCCACACAGGACCCACTCATGTCGATCCCCAATCTCCACCGGAACCTCCATGAATGTCACCTCGTCATCGATGTCCAACTCCCTCTGGCCGATGATGTGGGACGGGTCATGCACGTATCTCCTTAGATGAGATACGTGAAAGACGTTGTGCACCCAGTGCAAATATGGTGGAAGACTACAGAGGTAATCCACCTCACCTACCCTGCTGAGGACCTAGAAAGCTCCAATGAATCACGGAGATAACTTTCCACCTCATCCAAATCTTCATAGACCCCGTCAAGGTGAGACCATGAAGAAGATGTGGTCACCATCCTCGAACTCGAGTGGTCTTTATCTCCAATCTACATAGGACATCTGCCTACTCTATGCAATCTTCATTCGCTCCTGGATGATCTTCACCTTATTTGTCATAGCTTGCACCATCTCTGGCCCTACAAGTGCTGACTCCCCTGGGTCAGTCCATCACAGAGGCGATCTGTATGGTCGGTCGTAAAGTGCCTCGAAATGTTTTGTCCTGATGGTGGAGTGGTAGCTGTTGTTTTACGCAAAATCTACCAAGTGTAAGTGATCCTCCCAGCTACGATCGAAATCGAGGACGAATGCATGGAGCATAGCCTCGAGAGTATGAATATTCCTCTCAGTATGGCAATCTGTTTGAGGATGGAAGGCAGTGTTTAAGCAAAGATACATCCCGAATGCCTACTGCAACGCCTTCCAAAGCCGGGAAGTGAAATGAGCATCTCAATCGGAGACGATCATCGATGGAACACCATGAATTCGTACGATCTAACATATGTAGAGGCACCCCAGGCTCTCTACTGAGCCCTGATCTCTGATCAGTAAGAAGTGGGCTGACTTGGTGAGTCGGTCAATGATCACCCAGATAGTGTCTTGTCCCTTGGATGTATGTGGATGTCCCGTCAGGAAATCCATGGATATCCCGTCCCACTTCCACTATGGGACCACTAAGGGCTGAACCATGCCTGCTGGAACCTGGTGCTCCGCCATCACTTGTAGACAAGTGAGGCATCATGAGAAAAACTCTGTTACTGCTTTTTTATACCTGGCCACCAGTGCTATCGTCGGAGATCTTGATACATCTTTGACACACCTGGATGTACCGCTAAAGGATTTGTGTGAAACTCTCGCCACACTTCCTCATTATATGAAACTAGTACCATGGTACGTCCTCTAAAGAAAATGATGTGTTCTCCACCATCTGAAAATCCATCAGGTGCCTACCCTGAGGATATCTGAGCACGTCACATCTCATAGTCAATGTCCCCACGTTGTGCCTCCCTGACTCGCTGAAGAAGTGGAAGAGTGACTGTGAGAGACTGTAGAAAGGTTGCTCCATCTATATCCACAAAGGATATCCTCATCGTGGCCAACTGCTCAGTCGCCTCTCCTAGAAGATTAATGCCTAATCTCTTACTGAGAACATCTGCTACAACGTTACCCTTCCCAGGAGTATATACTATCTTGAAGTCATAGTCCTGGAGGAACTCAAGCCATTGTCGTTGTCTCAGGTTCAGGTCCTTCTATAATAAGATGTACCTGAGACTCTTTTGGTTAGTGTAGAATGTAAAATGATCACCCACCAGATAGTGCGCCATATTTTCAAGGTGAAGACCACTGCTGCTAACTCCAGGTCATGGGTAGCGTAGTTCTGATCGTTTTATCTCAAATGTTAAGAACCATACGTGATCACTGCTCGCTGCCACATCAGGACACACCCGAGTCTGGTCCCTAATGCATCTCTTTAAACTACGTACCCAATGACCTCCTCCAGTATCCTCAAGATGGGCGCACTATTAAACCTCTAACTTAGCTTTTAAAAGCTCCTCTAGCATATCTCTGACCACAAGAAGTGTTTCCCCCTCTTTGTCAATGCTAAAACCGGTGCTGTAACTCTGGAGAAGTCTGTAAAAATATTCAATAGTACCCAACCAGTCCCAAAAAATATTGTACCTCCGTCACACTTCTGGGTGGCTCGCAAGAAAGTACTGCCTCGATATTCGCTAGATCCACTACAATTTCAGCCCCTGAGATGACTTGTCCCAAGAAGTGAACATCTCAAATCCAAAACTGGCACTTCAAGAGCTTACAATAAATATGGTGCTCTCCGAGTGTGTCTAGTACTACCCGCAAATGGTAGCCATGCTCCTCCTTAGTAGTCGAGTAGATCAGTATGTCTTCAATGAAGAATATAACAAAGTGATCAAGGTGAGGCTGGAAGATCTTGTTCATGAGACTCATGAACACTTCTAGAGCATTGGATACGTCGAAGGGCATAACCAAGAACTCTTAGTAGAAATACCAACACCTAAAGGCTTTATTTTGAACATCCTCATCCCGAACCCTGAGCTAGTGATATCTTGACCTAAGCTTTATCTTTGAGAACCATCGTGCTCCCATGAGCTGATAAAAGAGGTCATCTATCCTCAGGAGTGGGTAATTGTTCTTCACGGTCACCTGGTTCAGGTGAAGGTAGTCAACACATAGTTGCAAACTCCCATCCTTCTTCTTGGCAAACAAAATCGAAGATTCCCAGGGTGAAACACTAGGTTAGACAAATCCCTTCCCTTGTATATCCTCCAGTTGTACTCACAGCTCACAAAGCTTAGCAGGAGCCATCCGATATGCTAGAGTAGATATCGGTGTTGTCCCGGGGTACAGGTCAATGTAGAAGTCCACCTATATGCGAGGAGGTAGTCCTGGAACATTGTCAGGGAAAACATCCACGTACTGATCCACCATAATAGGAAAACTCGGACTCTACCATGAACCACTCCGAGGATGAGACTAGACAACTGGTGTGTGATCGGTTTCCCCCTCCTCTTTGTAAGTCCATCCTGCGCTTCAAAGGGTCCCTTCTTTCCGGTGAAGGTGATCCTAGTCCCATCCGTACCTACACACCACACTTTGAGCCTAATACAGTCAATCTGAGCATGAACTGTGGATAACCAGTTCATACCCAAGATGACGTTGTAAGGCCTAGACGCTGCTACGAGGAGATCCCATCCGAATATCTCGCCTCCTAGAGTTAGCTCACACTAATGGAACTAGTGTGTAATCGTCGAGTCTGCTCTTGTAGGAGTCTCTAGTCGTAAGGATCGAGCCAATGACTCCGTTGGAATCTCTGAGCTCCGAATGAGGGCAGTGGGAATAAGATAATGACTTGCACCAGTGTCTATAGGTACTGAAGTAAGGGTGAAGTAGACATAGATAGTACCTTGAATAATCTCAGGTGCACCGTGGTCATAGGCCTTGACTACCTGGAGCTGAGCCCGCCTCTATCTGCTAGCTCCATGTGGTCGAGGTGGACCTCCTAGTGGTGGTGGTGGTAGGGCATTAAAATGTCGTCCACCACTTGTTACTCGTCCATCTCCTCTTCCACGTTCTCCTGCTCCCAAAGGACCACCATGGTCGAACATCTACTCTTTCCTGGGAGGTCCCTATTCTGTCTTCTCCTCATCTTCATGGTGGTTCGGGCAGTCATGAGCCATGTGTCCCTACTCGCCGCATGCATAGCATTGTCTGTTCCTTATATGGTTGGATTTGTCTCGTGTGCCCCGCACAACGAACCTTTGTCCTGGGGTCACCCACCTGATGGCTTAGTCCGCTTGGACCTCTACGAAATCTCTCTACTATTGGGTGTAGAGGACTCTACTACATGTCGCCCTGTGGTGGGTCACACTACAGTGGTCTGCTCAGCTAGAAAACTCTCCACAAGAAGTTCTCTCTCCAGCACCCCCGCCAGCGTCGGGATGCTGAGGGAGATCATCGAAGCCCTGATATCATGCCTGAGTCCCTTCTTGATGGTTTGGGCCCTAAAGAATGGGTCCCAAACCAAATACGGGGAGTAGAGCGAGAGGTCAGTGAACCTCGATGAGTACTAAGCTACTAGCATGCTGCCCTGCTGTAGATGAAGTAACTCATGAATCTGCACCACACGAAGGGTGGCTGGAACAAACTCTGACCGGAAGAGACTTTAGAAGTATGTTCAGAGTAATGATGCCTCCTCATCCACCTGGAGCATCAGGCTCCACCATTTTCCTGCTGCATGCAGGAGACTCACAGTGGGGATCACCATGGGGTTAGCTGGTGTCCCTACCAATCTGAAAACTCTCACGACAGCCTCCAACCAATCATCAGCTGCCTGTGGGTCCGTCTCTCCGCAGAACCTGGGTGGACTCTGGCGCTGGAACTCGTGCAATGCACTCAGACAACGTGCACTATCTGCTACTAGAGCGTGTGGTATCGGTGGCCCAGCGGGTGGTGGTACCGCTGGTACCTCCGCTGTGATGGGGCCCTGCATCGAGGCCTCGTCGCTCAGTGGGCTACCATCTTGTACGAAACTCAGAACCCTAGATGGTTGCCTTCGTGGGGCTATCCTAAAAGGAAACATGTGTGCCATGGTTAAAAGAGTATACCTGGTGAGATAAAACAAAGTAATCATGAAGAAAACATTTCAAAAGAAACACACACGTAATAAGTGTTTTCGTGCACTGAGTCGGATATCAGAAGTCATATTCCTAGTGTACGGATATATCAGCCGACGCACCAACACCAGTTTCCCTAAATTGATAACCACACCCAAAACACTTAACTCTATTTCCATTAAAAGAATTAGAGTCCAAGTTCTGTGGTACAACCGACACCTCTGATACCAATTTGTCACGACCCGTCCTCAGGACCTGTTCCATGACTACCCCAAGCCCTCCTTCCATAGAACAGGGGCGGGAGACTAGCACCAAAGGAAAATCCATTATAAAAATGGGAAGGCATTGCCTTTAAACCTGTAAAACACATAGTCTTAACAGAATCAGTAGAGACAACAATTACTAAAATAGGAAAGAAAAGTGTGATGAAAGTAAGTGGGCCAGTATTCAAACCCAACTGAACAACAAGTACAAGTACAAGTAAAAAAGGAATACAACTCATGGATCTTCCACCGGGGAATACTACCTGAATGGTAGGTACAGAACTCGAACACTCATCTTTGAGGTACGTCTCATCTAGTCCAGCTCCGACCAGCTTCCCGTTCATCACCATCAGCCTCGATCACTGCTGACCGTCATATGCATAGAACACAACAAGGTGCGGGTGAAGACCGTGCAAGGGTGAGTATAACAATACTTAGTAGGGGACCTCAAGACCCCTGAAGGTCTCCCAGAATCCACAAAGGATAAACCACAGAAGTAGGATACAATTATGAAGTATCAACTAGCCTTACTTAGGAATATTCCCATACATATACGAAAGTTTTCAATCATAGTCCTGATGTAACTCTCGAGCCCAAGCACAACCCATTACACAAAGGAAGTAAAGTCAATCACCATGATGAAAATGGTTGAAATACAAGACTCAGCTCACATAGGTATACTACTCATGTCGAGGGGTAGAGATGATTAGTTTTAGGCACTTAATCATCTCCTCTTTCAAACCCACCTAGGGTCCTGGAATTGTATCAGCGCTGTCGAACCCACGTAGGATCGTGGTACATAAGTCGTCATCGTCGAACCCACGAAGGATCCCAGTATAGTAGGCACCGCTGTCTAACACACGGAGGATCCTGGTACATAAGTCATCACTGTCGAACCCACGAAGAATCTTGATACAGTATCGTCGCTGTCAAACCCACGAAGGATCCAGTAATTTCGGTCACAGCCAGCCCTATGGTTTCTGCACACAACATGCTCGATTCTGGGAGGGATTGCTCCTCGAGCCATATGTCGATAAATCAACTACCACTATGTCTCGATTTTATGTATCTCGTAGTTCCATCTCATCATAAGGAACCCAAAGCGACAGACGGTGCATCAATCAGACGTACGGTCTTTGAGTTATTGGCATTTCCATTCCAGGGGCCTGGTAGATTTTTAGCCTCAGACCAACCCGACCATACCCCAAATGCATAAAAAACACAAGGTAGTTATTCCAAAATAATCTTCTCGCTCTATGAATTCCATCACCGCAAACGGTTCATCGTTCGGACACCCATAGCCCAAGATGCGGGCAAAAAGGTGTAAAAGGCCATAGCAGGTCCGGGTCCGATCCGACCCAGTCGGACCGACCCTGTCCATGGGTACGACCTGAAACGAGTGGTCGGACCGGTTAGAAGGTGTGGCCTGGCCTGAGGGCGGCCCGGTCATGGAGGCCCTACTAAAGGGCGGCCCGACCGTGTGTCCTGGCCCGGCTGTCCGAGAGGCCTGGGCCTACTGGCCGCGGGGCCTCGACACCGGCCGCGCGGCTTGGCCTGCCAGCCACAGTGGGCCTCAGAAGGCGGGCCGTGTATCTCGGCAGGCCACTCCACGGGGGGGTGCCATGCCCCTGTCTTCTGAAGGAACCACGAGACCTTTCGGGTCCTTCCTTGTGTGGCGCTACCGGCGGCCGCTCAGCTGGCCACCCTCCATCCGTTGTGGCCTTTGGCCGCGGGTCTTCTCCGGCGAGGTGCGACGGTGTCATGCCATCTTCGTTCACCACTGTCCGCATGGCTGTAGCCCCCTACCTCCAGCACGGAGTGACGGTGCCATGCCACTTACGTCCGCCACGGCTCTCAAGTCCGCGGTTCTTCACCGGTGCAGTGTGACGGCATCGCGCCCTTCCATCTCTGTCACGGCCCACTTGGGCGCCGCTTTTTTTTTTGCATGGCGCGACGACGTCGCGGCCTTCCGGTGGTCTGGTGACCCTCGCATCGTCGGATTCTCCCATGGTCTGCCTCTGTCGTCAACCAAAAAAGAACCAACGTAGGGACGTCGGTTCGTGTTTGTTCAGTCCGCACCCTCCACTTTAGGTGGTAAGAAGTGGCCATCAACGAACCATAATAAATAATGAGGAACGAGGATTTAACTTAATCCAAACAATCCTAAATCCAAATAAACCCCTACCATGTAATCGGTGATCTCTTTATGGAGTCTCGAGAAGTAGGCAGCATTCCTTTGATGTCGGGGAGCTTCTGAGGAAGAAGCGTCATCGGTGTTCTTCGCGGCCGGCTCCTTCTCTTTTATCATAGACAAAGATTGAGAATGGTGTTCGTCATTCTTCAGAGATGAGGAGTGTTCTTTGGAGATGAGGAGCATTCTTCATTGGGAGGATGTCATTCTTCCATGAACTCTCCCAAATCTCAACCAAAGACAAACACCAACCCAAAATAAAATAATAGCTCAACTATTATTTTATTATTTCCATGCAACCAAAAAAAATTCAAAATAATTCAAATCCCTTCAAATTAATTAATTGGAATTAATTAACTCTTAGGTGTGTTGGCACCATAATGGGTAAGTCCAAGAGTTACATGGGGTTAAAGGGGGGTTATGGGGGTTTGAGCTCATGTGGGCCCCACAACATTATATCCTCCCAAGGGAGGTTATGTGCGGGTGGGCCCTACCTCCAACGAACCATTGGAGGATTAAACCGCCACAAAATAAAAATATGTTGCACATATTTTAATTTAATTTATTTATAAAACCCCCAATAATAACTTCCTCTCTTGTTAGAATGCAACTGCGGTGAAGGTCTCCTTAAGAGAATATTTACGATGTGAGTTCAATGGTGCCCTCAGATTTCAAATCCAATCACCGGTTCAAAAGATATAAAATACCACTTGTATGTTTACTGAACGTACCTGAAAAAAATCATCAGAAATTGATTCCGGGAAAACCATGCCTCAGAATCAAGCACCCTTAGAAACTGCGGACTCGTAAAATTCCCATGTATTAAAAAAATTACACAGAATTTCCGGGTCTTTACAATGATATTTGGGATATTCGAACCCTCTAATCCATCATATTAAATTTATTGTTGGAATTTTAGATAAGGAACTATATAATTTCTATGTTTTTTCCAAATGAAATAAAATCCACACATATTTGATTTATTTATTGAAGAAATAATCTAGTGTAATGTTTATTTAATTCCATTTTTATTTTTACATGAATTTTCATTGTGGAAATCTTATTATCCTCCCGTTATGTAAATTTAACCTGGGTTTTTAATGGATTTGTTCCCTCTTCTTAGAATAAATTTTATCTAGATAAAGGAATATCATTTTAAGTTAAGATATTATACATTATCAATTAAATTATGATATTAAGGAATATTTCTAAAAATATTATATAATGTGGATCTTGATACTGAGTAGTTGTAGATTATTATCACATATAGTATGTGAATAACATAATATTATAGATAAGAGTATTTTGAGGAAATAGAAATGCTTCCCATAATAATAAATACAATATCACAATATATTATTATAAAATGAGTCGTAAATATAAATTTTACACCATTAGTTATTTTTGGGTTGTGGTAATTAAAATGATATTATTAATAACATAAACATTATTTATACATTGAATTTTATAATAAAAAAATATTTAGAATTATTAAAATTTTATTATGGTGAAATAAAACACATTTATGCGTTCATCATATAACAATTTTTACATACTTAATATTTTTCCTTTGTTTAGAAATTTTATTTTAATGAAAAATATATTATTTTTCTAAAAATGAAAATTTTAACATTTTATCATTATATATCCAGATCATACATGTTACAAGAATATGTAGTTAAATATTTTTACATGGAATAAAATTATGAATTTTTATATATTCATTTTTATTCTAAATATTATCTCTAAATTTATTTGTAGAAAATTAATATATTTTTTTAATAAAAAATGATTTATGTAATTTACCTATACCTTATTTTTCATGATGTTACTTTATTTATTCTTCAGAATAAATCTTATTAATTAGGTTTTTATAATAATTCATTTCATATAATTGATATTGATAATATTTTTTAGAACCTGAACAAGAAATATTTATTACTGTAATTATTTAATTTTTTTAGCATCCCTTTTTTTGTACTAGTCAGGTTAAATTTTTAAATGTTTTGGGTTCTCATCATAGATTCATGATTGGAACATAGTTAGTAAATACTTTTTAAATCTTATATGTGATATTCTATCAATATTTTATCAATATAAATCACACAGCCAGAGCATGATATACATTAATGTGTGGGCTGCCCATGTTGTGTGTCTGGGGACTCTAGTAGAATTGAATTGTTTCTACTATGCATGACCAACTATGGGACCATATTATGAAATGTTTCCCATCATTATAAAATGAAAATTAAAAAAAAATATGTAAATAATGAAAATAGTAATGTTTTTATTATTATTATTCTTATCAAATAAATCTCCTAACCATTAACCTCATGGTTCCCCCTCCCCCTAGGTTCACATGACCCATACATGAAGGGACACCCTCACACACCATTGTCTTCTATCCACTCTCAACTCATTACTGAATCTAATCCTGATTTCACGTTTAGTATTACCTGATGAGACCCGATCCTCCCTGCTTCTTTTTGTCTATATTCATTGGAATTTTATCCTCCCTGTCTCCCCACACTGTACCCATATTTAACTTAATCCTTATTGGTTGTTTTTATTATTATATTATTGTTCTTCATGGTTACGAGTTGTTACTAATTAATTTTCTATCAATGATTATTATATTTAGTGGCTTCAAATTTGGTTTTGAGAATTGTTTCTTCTAGTTTAATTCAATGGTCAACTTTTAATTGTGATTTTTGATAATTCTGTTTCACATGTATTTTTCTAGTTTTTATTCGACCTGAATGATGTGGTTTTTAGTCACCACTATTGAAGGAAACTCACACATTTATACATAGGTATGTTCATATATATATATATATATTCCCCTCATACATATTCCTACATTTTGATAGAAATATATACGTTCAGTCATATAATATGACCATATATCTTATGGTGTTTAGGAATATAAGTGTGATGATGGTACAATTTGACAACATCAAACATCCTATGTCTTGAAGTAGGTTCACTATATCAAAGTCATTAATTTGAAAACTATGATTTCTAGATTATTTATTAATTTTTTTTATTATGAAATAAATATAATATATGAAATTGTTATGGTGATTTGAAACATTTCTTAAATATTTTTCAAACAATCCTAATAGACCACATGGGTTTTATTTTATTAAAACATGTTTCCATGTTTGATTAAAATGTCATGAACCTTGAATGTAGCCTATGTATTCTTAATTGTATTAATATATGAATATTATAAATAAATGGTGTTTCTAAATGGTTAATATTTATTTCCAATACTAAGGCCCATTTTGCACAAGTAATGTTTTGAAAATGGTTTTTTACACCCATAATGAGTAGGCCATGATGGAAACATAATAGTAATATTTGTATAATGGTAAGCCCCATTGTTACCCTATAGTTAGATAGGTTTTAAACATTGATTGTTTTATAATTTAGTCCAGGTAGGAATTTTTTCACCCATGTGAGTATAAAGAATTTTGGATTTTGGATTTATTTCATAATCAGTACTACGATTTTATAATAATGTATAAAAGTGTTTTTCAAATGATTGATATTTATTTTAAAATATATGGATTTTTTTGAACAATTAATTATTGAAAACATGTTTTGAACTCACGTGATTTCATGCCCAGTTTGGTTCCTTTAGAAAAATTTCTATAGGATTGCACCCCTCATGGTTTCCCATGATTTAGATAGGGAATATATTTATAATATGTTTGGATGTGTTATATTAACTCATTTTGTCACCCACGTTAGTGTGACATGATTGATACTGTATTTTCATTTATTTTATACAACTTTCATTATATAATAGGTATAATAGTGGGATTCAAGAGACAATTTCTATTTAGTTCCAATTATATTGACTAGATCCCCAAAGTTTGGAACGACCATGCATGTTGGCCCACTAGTGAGGATGGTTAATATCATCTTGGTTGGTTATTGTTTATCAATCGCATAGATAAAAAATTGGATATAAAAAATTACATATAGAGTATATTTATTTTTTATATGTTTATGTGATGATATTTGATTAAAATGTGTTATAATTTCCATTCTATTTTGATGTTTATAATAAAATCATTTCAAATGATATGATTATGTTTGTAGTTGTTATATTAGAATGTGTTTAATATTATTCTTATCACCACATTTTCTTTTTCACTAGGGAATATTATCCACTTCATGTTCTTCTTTCTAAAAAGGAATATTGAAAAAAAATTATTCCATGGATTCCATTTTTGAAAAATGATAAGAATATAGATCTTTTTAAATTAATATGATTTTTTAATATTTTAAAAGGAAATTAAGAACTTGTATTAAATATATGTAACATATTGATATATTAAATGTAATGAATTTTTTTGAAAACCTACGAGATACGCCACATCGAGCATAAACAAACAACTATTAATTAGTATTTAAATGTGATTATTATCACCTATCCATTATATTATATTTAATATATTATCATGAAATACTATTATAATTTTTTTTAACATTCACTAAATATATTTAATAGGCATAGATAATAAAAAATATCACTCTATGCATAAAATATATATTTTCTTAATAAGTAGTTTTGTTAGCTATTAATGTGGCACTTTTTAAAAGAATAAATTTTGACACTTTCATAATGTTTAAATGGGAAACTGAACTACATTTTTTTACTGTATAATATGAAAATAATAATAGGATTATCTTTTAGTATTTTTCTAATAATATTTTTTTTTGATGAATAAGAAAAAATAATATATTTTAATTAAATATTTCATTTTCATCTAAATTGATTATAATTTTAAATTATATATATAATTTGTTTTAATGTTACATTAAGTCTATTATACATCTATTAATAAAATTGAGGTCATTTAAATAATTTTATTTTTTAATTTGGATATGTAATCATTTAAAAAAATTTGAATGTTTTATCTTAAAAACATACTTTTTCATCTCATCAACGAGATTTATTTTAAATTAATTTTATCCACTTATGTGTTTATTATTTAGAAAAATTTATTCCATTTTTTAATCATAATGTAAATGTTTTTCTCATATTTCCCTTTAATATTTTGAAAATATGAATATTAAACATACTAATTTTACTACCAAGTTGAAGGGTAAATTAGGAAATTATTGTTAAAAATAATATTATAAATATAAAAAAATTACCATAAAATTGGCCTAATATTATTTTTTGACTGAGTGTCGAACAAAGTCATTCATATGCCAAATTTAAGTCCTCTAGGATCTATTTGGAAGACATTAATCCTCTTGTGGTATTTCATTTTAATGAAATTCAATATTTTCATACTTTTGTTTCTAATAACATTATAATTTTTGAAATATGGTCATTGAAAATATATCATTGACCAAAAATATTAATTTAAAGGATACAATTATAATATTTTTCGTGGAACATTATTTTTAATTTTTATTGATGAAATATTTACCTTAAATAATCACTCAATGATGATACTGTAACGGTTTTATTAATGGAAATTGAAAATAAAATATATTAAAAATATTAAAATAAGTATAATTTGAGAAACTTAACATCATCCAAAAAAAATTAATGATATTGATATTTTATTGAAGTGTTGTATGTTTCTTTTTTTTGAATTTTTATATTTTTATTTTTGATTGTAAATATCAATGTATCAAATACTATCAAATTTTAATAAACATTAAATTTTAAAAAATATTATAAAATTATAAAATATTCATGAAAATGTTATAATTGGACAAATTACTGGGTGAAATTTTTTAAATTAATATATTTTCCATTTATTGTATGTGTTGGATTTTATAGTGTCAATATTAAACATCAAAGAGTAAAAATAACTGGTGTTTGATCTATGTGGTTATCCCTGTTTGGATTCTAGTTTATGATCCTTCAAATACATGCTATGTACGATGTAGGCCCCTTATGCCATGCCATCTCTTACCTTCATCGCGACTATCTGTCGTGCCCCGCACTATGTGGATAGATTCGAGGGGTTCCCAATGATGGACTTTTTGGATGAGGAGACTCAATAAATGTTGGCCTTCTATGATTTTTCATTGGTTGCATGAATTGGAAAAGACAAACCCCTTCTTACTCTCTTTAGATCATTTGTGATTTCTTGGAATCTCAGTCATCTTGTAACAGTTTTGGAGCACTCCTGGTCTACCATCTACATCAATCTTTCCAATAGAGTGGATTTCAAGGTTGCCTGGTCTATAGAGGATAAAAGGTGCAGCTCTTGAGAGTTATCACATTCTCAATGGTCCTAGGGTATTCACATCAACATGTAATCTAGCAAGGTGGAGGTTTGGATCTGCCTCCCAGGTCTCCCTCTTCTATTCCACAATCCTGATATTATGGAATCCTTGGGTATAGATGTCGGTTCTTTTCATTACTCAGATGATTCTACATACTCACATCATGCTTCTTCCCGCCCTCGTATCTATGGGGAACTAGATGTGATAAATAATCCCTCCTCCCATATTCTAATCATAGATTCTTAAGTCTTATCTTGGTGGAATTGTCTTTGATTCCAATCCCTCCCCTGTTTCTGATCACTCTATGGCTTAAATGGACACACAATTGAAAGGTGCAGGGATCATTTGAACATCAGAGAGGCTCGCCATGGTGGTGGCACCCCTCTCTCATGATCCTTTCCTAGAAAGACTTTATCCCTATGTTAGGTTGGAGACTACTCTAAGCTACTGGCTTTTGGGATTGTATCTTTCTGGCGCTTCTTCAAATGCTGAGGATGTGGTCCCCACTATGGTGTGTGGTTTAAATTCAGATTTTTCCATGGACACTCTTGACCTATATTTGGATGTTTCATGATTTTCAAAATCAGTGGTCTCTCTTTTTTCTTTAGAGTTTTTTGGACCTAATCTAGATCCTTCTTTGACTTTTGTTCATGTTTCTTTCAATCTCATCCAACTCCTCCCTCATCCTCTGCTTTTGGGGCTCTATCTAAGTTATCCTACTTCAGCATCATTCAAGACCTTCATATGCCCCCTAAGAATGGTCTCTAAGATGGTGCCTAAATGAGTCATCAATGAGTTGTGGTCTTCTAGATTTTATGTGGTGTGTTTGGTGATCCTCCCCTTGTTTCTGAAAAGGATTCTTTCATTCCCTCAGTTACCGTCTAGTAAATCATTCAATAGGTTCTCTCTTCTTGAGGTGCTGGTGGATCTCTCTATGGATAATTCTACCCCAGATCACAAATCTAAAAACAAATCCAAGATACATGTTTCTCCATCAGATAGTGGTCACATCACCAGGCCATGTTGAGGGCCCCTTTTTCTTCTATGGTAGTTCCCAGGGCCGTTTCGATGGGCCAAAAATTCATCAACACCCTTCTCTTATGGTCCCTATTATCATTTAAAATTTTTGAGGATTGGGGGCCGTCATGAAGCATCCATTTATAAGCTTCGAAAGCTGTCATCATCAGGCTTCTATTGTAGATATCCTGAAACCAAAACAAATCAAGGCTCACATATCTCATTCCTCTAGAAGTATGGGGTTTACCCTATAAACCCATGTAGGTAAACTCAACAAGAACATTTGGATTTTTTTGGAAAGATGTCATCTCTATAGACATTATTGATGCTTCCTCCCATGCCATTTCTAAAAAGATATCTATAGTGGGATCCATGCTCTACATCATGTTTTTTATGAATGTTGTGAATCTTTTGATAGGATGTTTTAGTGGAATCACCTCCAAGAGTTTCATCGAGGAAGTCTCCACTAGTTTCTTGGAGGTGATTTTAACACAGTGTTTGATGTTTCTGAGATGATAGGGGGTGTTGAATCTACTGCTCATGCCCGTAACGATATCCATGTTTTTTTGTAGCCTTTGGCCTTATGGATATGTGTTTCTTAATATGAAAATATACGTGGTTTTTCAATCTCAAAGGTACTAGAATAATTTGGAGTAGGCTAGATCGTAGATTCTCTAATCTCTACGGGCTTGATACCTTTTCCCCATTTTCTATCATCTACCTTTCTAGGTTGGTGTCATTGAAGGTTCTGGGCGCAGTGGAATATCGTGGGTGGATGTAACCACTTTGATTTTTTTCAATAACAATGATCAATCCGGGATCAATATGATGATAAACTCCAGTCTCCACAGATCGAATCAAAGAAATAGACAAAGAAAAGGAAAGTCATGTAACCACAAAGTAGGATTGTTACAGGTTGATTATAATTAATTTAATCAATTTAAAAGAAGTACATTTTGGGTGTTCTTTATTTGTTCATGTTCTTGATCCACACATGTACCTCATATCTCTAGATGTCGCTAAAGGAGTCTCTAGGTGCTAGCGTGGAGAAACCATTGCTTGCATTTTCCGCCTTAGATCGTCTTGATCCAATGGAAGAGGATCACTCTTGATCTTGTGAGAGTTCTTGGAGGAAGAGACTCTTTCGGCCATGAAAAATTCTCCAGAATTGTTGTGCACAACAATTCTATTGTGTGTAGGAAAAGAGTTGGGGTTGTGAGGATATTTCTAATCGAGTTTGAGATTGTAGAGTTATGAAAATAAATAAATGCATGACGCATTTTATTTATTTCATTGACTCTTATTGAAAACCACCATGTCGAATAATTAATTCCATTACATGTTCCCACACTGATTATAATAAATATAATTTAATAAAATAGTATTATATCCTCAAAATATCCACTAGAAAACTACATGGCGTGTAGTAATTAATACACGGCGTGTACTTGTTTTCCATAAAACTACACTGCGTGTAATCATTAATACACGGCGTGTGATTTTTTTTCATTTCCGTTCCAAAATTAAAACTACATGGCGTGTAATCATTAATACACAGTGTGTACTTGTTTTCCAGTAAAAACTACACGGTGTGTAATCATTAATACACGGCATATATATCTTGTTGTTCATTTCCTTCTTCCTCCATAATTAAAATGAACATAGCTTCCATAAATAATTATTAAACCAAGTATGGGAATAATATTTATTCTACTTGAGATACTTGGATACACCTAGTCTGTGACCCTCTAGGCCTCTTTCTCGTTGTCATTAGGTGAGATTTCCTAAAGTCCAAGATTACTGTCTAGCAACAGGTCAAGGCACCAAAGAGAAAGAAGTTAACACTGCATTGACGTGTTGCCTCATATGAACTCTTACTATGTAATTTAATTCATTTGTCTGAATATCTCATCAAGTAGGTTTCATGGTAGTTTTATAAACCAATATTCTTGATCGTTCATTCTTTGACTTCCAAAAATAAACTTGTTGTGTAACTATGGCCATGGAATTTGTTCGATAGTTCTATTTCAATCAAAGGGCCCGAGATATGTACTTCCATAAATATGGAAGGGATAAATCCTTCCTCGACTTATCCATTTACAACATGTCATTCATGACGCACCCAATGTACCATACTTCTCGCCAACTCTCTTTGTGATGTTTTTCATCAGCAAATCTAAGTGTGTGAGTCATGAAAAGTGTTAATGATAATCTTCTAGTATAAGGACCATTACATAGGCTCATCGATAGAAATGTCCGATGAAACCAAGTCATGCATAATTGCTACTGGCAGGTATGTTCTCATAATCTCCCATCTTGATGATTACTAGGTGTGAACTCCATGAGAGAGAGTCTTGTCTTCTTATGAGTACTCGCACATGACAGTCTTTATACTATGTGTCCTTTCATAGTATATCATCCAACTGTATAACATTATTTAAGAATATTGTTACATCATTTCAAGGTTCTCATTATAGGGGGGATCTTCCATGACCTTTTTAATGCAACAAATATTCCAGGACATTATTATATTATAGTCATGCAGAACAATGAAAAATATATAATAGGAGTACATTCATGTAATAAAAGAACAAAATAGTTGGTTCTCAGAAAATCAACCCTTACAAACTCCCACTTGGACTAGAGCCAATTGCATATGACTTCTACTCCACTAGACCACACATGATGATCATGTTTCTGCTAAGTCAAGGCTTTAGTCAAGGGGTCTGCCACATTGTCTTCTAGGGAAATACTTCTCACTGCAACTTCACCTCTCTGAGAAAAATCCCTCAAGAGATGATACTTTCAAAGTATGTTCTTTGTCCACTGATGTGACCTTGGATCTTTTGCAAGTGTCATAGCTGCAGTATTATCACAATAGAGTGTGATAGGTTCTTTACTGCTAGGTACTACATCCAGCTCTTAGACAAAGATTAGCATCCATAATGCTTCTTTATCTACCTAAGATGTTGTGATATCCTCAGACACCACTATAGAATCTGCCACCACACTTTTCTTTGAGATCTTCCAGCTCATTGCACCTCCATTAAAACTGAAGATGTATCTAGTTTGCGACTTCATTTCATCTTGATAAGCCTGGAAACTATCATCTACATGTACTCTAATGACTAGTTCCTCATATCCTTAATAAACCAAGAACATATCCTTAGTACGCCTCAGATACCTAAGGATAGTCTTGACTGCCATCTAATGGCAGTCTCCTAGATCAGCTTGATATCTGCCTACCACACTTAATGCGTAAGCAACATCTAGCCTTTTACATAGCATAACATACATGACTGACCCAATCGCAGATGCGTAATGGATCCTTGCAATTTTCTTTCATTCCTCATGTGTCTGAGGAAAAATTTTCTTGGAATGATGAATTCCATGAGATACTGGCAACAATCCCCTCTTGTATTGTTCGATACTGAATCCCTTCAGTATCTTGCCAATGTATGTACTTTGACTCAGGCCCATAATTGTCTTGGATCTATCAAAATTGATCTTGATCCCATGACTATATGCTACCTCACCCATGGATTACATGGAGATGAATTTATCTAACCACACCTTAACTGACTATAAGATAGGTAATTTGTTTCCAATTTGTAATATATCATCAACATACACTATTAGGAAAACAACTGCACTTCCATGAAACCTTTTGTAGACACAAGGATCACATTCATTATTAACAAAGCCAAATTTCATTATGTCTTCATCAAAATGAATGTTCCAGGACCTTGATGCTTTCTTTAATCCATAAATGGATTTTTGTAACTTGCATACCTTATTGGCATCCTTTGGTGTCACAAACCGTTCAGGTTGTGTCATGTAGAAGTCTTCTTGGAGGATCCCATTAAGGAATGCTGTTTTGACATCCATTTTATAAATTTCATAGTCATGGTAAGCGACAATGGACAATAGGATTTTGATGGATTTCAGCATCATAACCGGTGAAAAGGTTTCATCATAGTCAATTCATTAATGCTGTCTAAAACCTTTGGCAACCAGTCATGCCTTATAGGCGCTAACTTTCCCCTCCATGTCTGGTTTCTTCTTGAATACCCATTTATTATCAATAGGCTTTACATTAACTGGAAGATCTACTAAAATCCAGACTTGGTTTTGGTACATGGAATCCATATTAGAATTCATGGATTCTTGCCACTCGGCAGCATCTGTGCCTTAAACTGATTCCTTGTAGGTAAGAGTATCATCATTGTCAACCAATAATGAGTCTCCATCCTCGGTGACAAGAAAACCATATCGTTCTGGTTCTCTCACCTCTCTCATGCTCCTACGCAGTTCTTGTGTCTCTGGAAGAGATTGTTCTTCCACGGGGATTTCTGGTATCTGTTCCTATACCAACTCATGTGTATCTTGAGCCTCGACTTCATAGAAATCTATCTCGCTCCCACTATCTCTTTTGGAGATGTTCTCCCTCTCAAGGAATATGGAGTTTCTTTCCACTGTAACCTTTTTTTATGAGGGTTTGTATAGGTAATATCACCTTGTTTCCTTGGGATATCCTATAAAGATACACTTTGTTCCTCGGGCTGCATGTTTGTTACCTAAAGAGGCCTTAACAAAAGCTTCACTACCCCACACATGTAAATTCGATAACATGTCTTTGTATCCACTCCATAACTTGTATGGAATACCATTTATCAATTTATTTGGTACTTGGTTTAGTATGTGTGTTTTTGTTTGTAATTCATATCCCCAAAAGGATAATGGAAGACTCACAAGACTCATCATTGATCTCACCATGTCCAACAGGGTGCAGTTCCTCCTTTCACTGACACCATTTGTTGGGAAGAAATCCCTCAAGGTATCATTGAAGCATTTTTGAGGTGATTGTGTTTGTTGACAAAGTGGACATCAATGTTGTGATTGTTGACAAAGCAAACCATGACATACAAATTTGTTGACAAAGGGGATTTCATGGTGGAAGGTCGAGTTCAAGGGCTGTGGTTAATGATACATTCTTGATTCAAGAACATCGACAAAAGAATGGATGATCTAGAGGTGGTACAAAAAGATCAGATACAAGGTGGCACCGTTTTCCAGTGTTTGCCAAATATTTGGGTCTGAAAATCGATAAATGAAGAAAAGTGGTTTTTGGAAAAGGGACTTTCGCACCATGTACATGAAGGGTAAGAAACTTTCCCGCCATATGTTTTTCAAGATTAGATCATCAAAATATGGAAAAGGTATAAGGGTTGCGCAAGTTTTAGGTTTGGTGGCGTAAGTAATTTGGAAAGTGTTTTTGGAAAAGGGACTTGCGTGCCGATTACATAGAAGCTTGGGAACTTGGGTGCACATTGTTTTTCAAGATCAAAACATGAAAATATGGAAACGGGAGAAGGGCGCCCATGATTGGAAGTAGGACGCACAAGTAAATTGCAGGGGAAGAGACTTGCGCACCGAAACATGCGTGTCAAAGGGAGACTTGTGTGCCGTCGCACAGGGTGTCCAAATGCCTATAAATACAGGTCGACCCCTCCTCATTTTGTATGATCTCAACACTTGTAGAAAATCATAGCTCTCAACGCGCAGGTGTGGTGGTCGCGCAAGTGGTGTGTGGTCGCGCAAGTATAAGTTGCGCACTAGTTTTAAGTTGTGCGCTGGTTGTTAGTTTCATGCCAAAATCAGTTTGGGTGTAAAAGGAGGTGTGTCGCGCATGTTTGGAGTTGAAGAAGGTTGTGTCGCGCAAGTGGTTGATGTGGACTTGCATGCTAGTTTTTACCTGTGCGCCGAATACTTGTGTGTCATCTTGGGACTTGCACACTGGGCTTGGAGAAGAGTTCCAGGTGTTGTCGGAGCACGCTTGTCTTTCTGGGGCTACGCAAAAGCTAGAAGATTGCCCGATCCCTTCGGTGAAAAGAGACATTCATATACGGGTGAAAGTTGAACTTCAATAGTGAATCTACATACAACAGAGGATGCATTCATTAGTGATAATGAAGAGATCTACAAGTCTATAAACTGTGAGTGTATTCCTTCCAGAGCAGTGAGCAAAGAAAGAGGAAGAAGGTGATCCTCTCCACTAACAGTGAGCCAGAGAGAGAGAAACAGGGAGTGACTCATGGGAAAGCAGTGATCTGACCCTAAACCTTGTAAACGCAGTGGTCATGGTCATAAAAGTGTTCTAGCCCGAACCTTGTAAAAATAAGTGTGCTTTAATGGATTTTGTACAGTGGAACATCGTCGTTGTATGCTCCTTGGACGTTGCCCAATGAGGTTGAACCATGTAAAAATCTATGTGTCTGCCTACTTACTTCACTGCATTTAATTTAAAGCATAATCTTCAGATAAATAAGAAAAAAATTGGTTATAATAAAAACACAAGTGCAAACAATGTAACCCTTGAAATAAAGAGGTCAAGATTCAGTGGGGTAGGAAATATTTTGAAAAACAATATCCATACCCAGATTCACCCCCCTCTCAGGCTATATAGGCCCCTATTTGTCCTAACACCATTCCATTGTGGTGTGTAAGGAGGAGTGATTTGAGATAAAATCCCAAAATCCCGTAAGAAATCAATGAAGTCCTGATTAAGATATTCTCCTCCTCGGTCTGAGCGGAGTTTCTTAATCTTCTTACGAAGCTGGTTCTCAACTTCATTCTTGTATTCTTTGAACCGATCAAAAGAATCTGACTTATACCTCATTAATTAAATTTATCCATATCTAATAAAATCATCAGTAAAAGTTATGATGTATGAGAACCCACCCCTTGCTTCAACTAGAAATGGTCCAAACACATCTCTGTGAACTAATTCTAGAAACACTTTAGCCCATTCACCTTTCCAACTAAATGGAGCTTTGGTCAATTTTCTTTGTAGACACGCATGAGATACACTAAGTGGTTTTAGTTTGAAAGAATCTGAATAACCATCATGATATAATATTGTCAAACATTTCTCATTGACATGACCTAGCCGGTGATGCCAAAGTTGGGTGTGGTATGATTCATGTGAATTAACTTTTTTATCGATTGTCATTACTTGGTTTGTGTAGTCTAACACATAAAGGTCATTATATCAATGTTCCCTACCAAAACAAATGCTATATTTATAAAAGTAGCAACATCCACTTCCAAAAATGAAGATGAATCCATCAGTATCTAATCTGGATAATGAAATAAAGTTTTTGGTTATAGAAGGTACTTAATAACATCCTTTCAAAACTAATACCATCCTAGTAGTCAATGTGAGTTGGTAGTCTCTGATAGCTACAACTGCGTGTCTGGCTCTGTTGGATGCTCGTATATCCACCTCACCTCGATCAATCTTTCTAAATCTAATTGGTTCCTAAATTTGGATACAAATGTGACCACCAAAAGCAGTATCTAATACCCAATTGGTAGAAACAGATAGATTTCATATGATAACAAACGCACCTGAAGCTTCCCCTTGCTTCCTTGGCTGGGTGTAGTTTTTCTTCCAGTAGACCTTCTTTCCACATGTGAAACAAACAACCTCCTGTTCTCTTGCCTCCCCTTTGATCTTCACTTTCTTGGAAGGTCTTGAAGAAGCATTAGGATTAAATCTCTTCTCCTTCCTTTTTCTTTTATTCACCATGAGAATAGATGGCTTTTCATGCTTCATGTCATTTTCCACTTGGCGAATGAGGATAAGACGATCAGACATAGACATCTCAATGTTGTTTATGTTGAAGTTCACAACAATGTTAGAGAAGCTCCAGGGGAGTGATGCAAGAATGAGATCGGTACCCAGTTCTTCGGGGAGTTTAAACCCTAGAACCTCCATGCACTCAATGTAACCAATGTGCTTGACTACATGAGGCCCAGATTGGGCACCCTCTCTATGCTTTCTATGGAATAGAGATTTGGAGATCTCAAACCTTTCTTGTCTTTCTCACTCCTAGTATAGACCATGGAGGTTCTCGAGTATGCTATAGGCATCCATGCCTTCATGAGACATCAGGAGATCACTAGACATTGATTATGACATCAAACATTGAACGTCGATTGCATCGTTAAAATGTTGATCATAGACCCGGAAATCTTCATCACTTGCCCCTTGGGTGGGAAAATCCGGAAGTGAGGACTCTAGCATGAAAAACATTCTTTCATGTCGTAGGATAACCTGAAGGCTCCTAAACCATTCCTAAAAGTTACTGCCAGTGAGGATATTGTCTTTATCCAGAATTGATCGCATAGAAAATGTGGTTGACGAGTTTGTCATTTCGATTATACAAATTAAAAGAGCAGATTTATCAGTACTTTCTGGATTACATTTTATGAGAAATAATAAATTTTATTAAGTCTCCCAATTTTTTATCAAGTCCTAATGGCCCTCACCATTATACTCGGAATGTCTAGTTGCTTTGACATTCTAGTGGCAAGGACCCATATTCCCCTTCTCATAACCCCAACAAGGGTTGGTCAAGCTATTTGAAGGTATTTAGGTAGGTAGGCCTTTTCCATCTGTGAGCTTACAGTTCCTTAATCTAATGAGTGGACTCCCCAATCCTGAAATCCTAACTTGGATTTCCTAAAATATTTCCTCCATTATTACACCAAGTCTATCACTGGATAATCCTATTAATTTAATATGGTTAAGTTGACCTGAAACCTTTCATAAGGGATTCCTTTATAAATGTAAGTGTCCCAACAAGGGTTTGTCAAACACATAATTTTTTTGAGTATTTCCCTTAATCAAGTAACCAAAGGCTTGGTCTGAGATAAAATGGTATTTGAGGGATTTTAATCTTTTATGTGTAATTTCTCATTATCACATTCTTATTAATATTAAGTGATCCTTTATAAAGTGATTAACCATGTTCTGGTAATGTTTATGCATAGTTTGGTTTTACTTTATTCAATATTTTCACACTTGATTATTAATCATGTGACCGAGACAACACATGCATAATAAATAAACCATGAAATAAGACAGAAATAAAATAATACGGAATGATCATGGGATTCTATTGGTTAGCTTATCTAGTGGTTTGATAAGTGAACCCTAACCTAGGGGAAAACACCTTGAACCGATGGTTCGTATTTTGCATCTCCTACCTATCCACCTTTGTATCTTATTGGGTTGGATTCACCTCAGCTTCAGGTTTTGAACCGTTTCCTCTGGCTTGGGAGATCCTCCATTACATGAGTTTGCATTAAAGGAACCATGGGCATGCAGGCCCAACATTTTATTGGAAGAAGGCTCGCAGGCCAACAAATTTAAAATTAAACAAATTTAAATGAAACCATACACACATACAAAGGGTCTTTGGTCTAGGTCATGATCATCCATAGCATGCAATGAAATTTACGCATATTTAGAATTAAAATTCTTTTAATCTCTCTATTATTTAAGATAAGTCGCACTTGAATTCAATTAATTATGATCTTATAATTAATCAATTCATTATCTTAAATTCCTTTCTGAATTTCTTTTAGATTCTTCTCATCAATATTCCTTGTACAGGTGTTTGTACTTTTGGAGTAAAACAGGTGAAATTTCATTTCGGGAAGGTATATGGCGTTTAGTTTGTATTTACATGGCATGTATTTCTTTTCACCCTTTATCCAAAGTACACACCGGGGGCTTTGGCGTGTTTTTTCTACTTTGGGATTTTTGGAGTACATGGTGTGTAGATTAATCATACACGGCGTGTACTTCGTTGTTATGTGGAAATTGGCATGGAAATCCCGTGTACGTGGTACATGGATTCTCCTTTGTGTACGGTTTCACTTGGGCCGGATCAGATTACACAGCATGTTGCTCCAACATACCTTCCCTGTATTTTAGTTCCCATGTGCTATTCAATTCTGGTTGACATGGCATAATAAATACTTAGGCATACTTAATTCACACGGCGTGGTTTGGCGTACACGTTCCAGTTCGTTGAACCTAATTACACGGCGTATAGTTTTAATTACACGCCGTGTATTCCCGTTTTGTACAAAAAGAAAGAGAGGCTCCTCCAAATGAGTTCCTCATTTTTATTTTAATCAAAATTAAAATTAAAAGGTGATTTCTATGATGTGAATCAAGAAACGAAGGAGGAAGAACAGATCTCGTTTATTCAAATTTATAGAATGATTTATTTCGAACTGAATCAAATATAAATTCGTAAATTATCAAAAAAAATTAAATAACTATAATCAACATTGTATGCTCCCTTTGATACCATTTGAAGGTTCTGGGCGTAGCAGAAACTCGGGGGTGGATATTCCCACTTGGAGTTTTATCATTAACAACAATCAATCTGGGATCCACACGATGATAAACGCCATTTTCCACAAATGGAATCACAGATATTATTGGGAAAAAATCCCTCAAGGTATCATTGAATCATTTTTTAGGTGATTGTGTATGTTGACAAAGGGGACATATGTCCTGTGATTGTTTATAAAGAAAAACATGACATAAAAATTTGTTGACAAAGGGGATTTCATGGTGGAATGTCGAGTTCAAGAGATGTGGTCCACGATCCATGTTTTATTCAAGAATGTCGACAAAGAAATGGATGATCTGGAGGCGGTACGAAAAGAACAGATACAAGGTGGTGCCATTTTCAGGTGTATGCCAAATTTTTGGGCCTGAAAATTGAAAAATGATGAATAGTGGTTTTTGGAAAAGGTACTTGCGCACCGTGTACTTGAAAGAGAAGAAACTTGCGCGCTTAATGTTTTTCAAGATCAGAAGGTCAAAATATGGAAAAGGAAAGAGGGTCGCGCCGGTATTAGTATTGTCGCGCAGGTGACTTGTGCACTGAGAAAGGACCTGTGCATCGGTGCCCAGGAGGTTTGGAATGTTGCGTGCCATGTGTTTTTCCAGATCAAATCATCAAAATATGGAAAAGGAAATAGGGTCGTGCAGTTGACTTGTAGGGGAAGAAACATGCGCACCGAGACTTGCGCGCTGAGGGGAGACTTGTGTGCCACCGCGTAGGTTGAACAAATGACTATAAATATAGGAAAACCCCTCCTCATTTTCAATGGATTTCAACACTAGCTCCCGTCGCGCTGGTGTGGTGGTCGTGCTGGTGGTGTGTGGTCGCCCATGTGGACTTGCGCGCCAGTTTTTGATGTTGCGTGTCGATTGGTAGTTGCGCACCAATATTGGAATGGGAATAAAATGGATTGAGTCACGTAGGTTTGGAGTTGCATAAAATTGTGTTGTGCAGGTGGTAGAGGCAGACCTACATGCCAGTTGTGACTTGCGTGCCGATACTTGCACGCCGGGTTAGACCTACGCGCCAAGTAAGGTTGATTCTCAGACAGTGTTTTTGGGCTGCATGGAAGCTGGAATTTTTCCCGATACTTTTGGTGCAAAGATAGATTCATCTACGAGTGAAAGTTAGACTTCAACAGAGCATCCACATACAAAAAATGATGTATTCTTTATAGATAATGAAGAGACCTACATGTTTATAAACTGTGAGTGAATCCATTCCGGAGCAGTGAACAAAGGAAGAGGAATAAGGTGATCCTCTCCACCGATAGTGATCCAAAGAGAGAGAAACAGGGTGTGACCCTTGGGAAAGTAGTGAGATGACCCTAAACATTGTATAGGTAGTGATCCTGGGACAGCGTGACTGTGCCGGAACCTTGTAATCCACAGCTAGGGAAGTTTAGTGGAATTTGGTACGACCAAAAACTTGTCGGCGTATGCTCCTTGGACATAGCGCTTAACGGTGAACCAAGTAAAATTTGTTGTATCTTGTGCATGCTTTACTTTCTGTTTATATTGTGCAACAAGAAAGATAAATAAGATTTTTTTTCTTAACAGCAAAACATGATCAGAACAGGCTTTATTTCTAAATTAGTCATACCATGATTCACCCCCCTCTCAGGGTACTCAGCCTTGTGGGCATAATAATTATTATCAGAGGGAAAGGCTGATATTTTTTCTTCTCTCAATGGTGGTCACTAATCATAAAGGGATTCTGATCTTCGACGGATGTAATTTTCAGATATGGAAGAATCGAATGCAACACTATTTCCTATCTTTGGGAATGGATGTGTTTTCAGTAGCTATGCATGGTATCACAGCTGATATTAATAGTGGTGCATTATCAAAAGATGAGCATTGAGAGTTGGATTTTGATTCCAAATCAATTAATTCCTTATGGGGAGCCCTTTTCAATCCCATCTATACAAAGGTGATGTCATGAAAAACATAAAATTCCATATGGGAAAAGCTTTTGAATATATATAAAGAGGATACAAAGGTCAGAGAGGCAAAGCTGCAAGTGTTGTGGAACAAGTATGACGATCTGAGAATGAACCCGAATGTATCTGTTGATGCATTCTTTGACTGGGTAAATACTGTGGTAGATGAAATGCGAGGTCTTGGTGAAATTATCGAAGACATAAAAATTGTAAAGCGCATCTTGAGAAAATGTCCACCTCGGTTCATTTGAAAGTTTCTGTTTTGTAATATAAAGACCTGAAATAATTGACATTGGATAACCTCCACAGCACCCTTATTACATATAAAATGAGAAATAATGATAAAGACGTTGTGGAAAAGGTGAAATACAAAGAGGTTGCATTTAAGGACATGAAGAAGCTTACCATTATAGATTCTCGGGAGGAAGAAAAGACAGATGAGGTAAATTCATTCCTCTCCTAAAACCATCAAGGAGAAAAAAGGAAAGTTCAAAGGGAAACTTCCTCTTGAATGATTTTTATGTGGAAAGGTTGGACATCTTGCAGCAAGATTCCCCAAAAAGTTTCAAGAAGAAAATGATGAAGATGATGTTGAAATTCCCAAGAAGAAATCTGCAGCCTGTGTGAAAGGGAAGAAGTAGTTCAAGAGAAATTTCTTCAAGAAGAAGAATCTTCTTTCACAAGAAATAGATAGTTTAAATGAGTCTGAGGTTGAAGAGGTTGAAGAGATTGAAAACTGCAAAGATCATGGAGAAAATGCTATGGTGGCGTTTGTCGGTAGTTCTCATGAAAAGGAAGAAAATGATGTTGTAGAAGAATAAGAATAAGTTGAAGGAAGAGTTGATATGGAATCCGAATTGGAAACAACTCTTAAGGAGATAGACGTTTTGAGAGACAAAACCAAGAAATCCAATAAAGTGGTTCATGATGCCAAACTCTATATGCCACAATAGGATGAAGAAAATTCTGATCTGTTAAAAGAAATTGAAAGACTAAAATCCTCCACAGCAGAGATCTCAGCCAATATTGTTGAGTATAAGATTAAAATTGAGGAATAAAAGAAAGAAATTGATTGTTTGACTAACACAGGAAAAGTGCAGGTCAGACGTATCAAAGATCTTGAAGAAGAAGTGGTTAGTCTGCGATGAAAATTGCAGGATCAAGAAAAAATCTTGACCTCCAATTTGATGTCTGGAAATAAGGTCATTCTGAAGACTGAAAAGGTGAAAGAGGAGCCTAGTTGTTCAGCAAGAAAGAATCAGCAATTAATCTCAGATGTTAAGGCGGATTCCGGGCTTGATAAGAAGAAAAAATATGTGGCAATTGAAGTCGGACCATAAGCACCCGTCCCGAAATTGAAGGTTGATTTGGGCACAAAGAAGAATCATAATATTCAAAGATCCCAAGGGGAAAATCGTAGTGTTGATGTAACATTAAGGAATGCACCTTAAATCAAGTGTTATTATTGTGGGAATATGGGACATTCATAGTATGTGTGTTCCATATCCAAGTGATTTCGAAGGGAACAAGAACAGAGGTGTAAGCCAAATAGAGAATGGTTTTCCAAAACATATTTCGAAGGACATTTTTTTTTGGTGTGGTGGATTTTGGAACATAGCTAGATACTGCACTTCAACCATACAGATAAATGTTCCAAGGCAGAATCAAAACGTTCACAAGTAGTAGATCAAAAAACCAACAAGTGAGTTAAAAATGCAGAATAGATTTGCAGCTTTGCAAGATGAAGTTTTTCCATCATACTCTGAGAAAGAACAGAAGACTCAGTTAATGTTGAGTGTGAATGAAAAATTATGGACCAAGAAGAAGATAAATTAGAAGTTTTTGGTGACAGAAATTGATCTAAAGGCATCAGATCTCTCTGATGTATGGATCATTGATTGTAGTTACACATCTCACATGACAAGTAATAAGGATCTTGTTATAGGCATAAAATATGACAAAGAAGGAGTTGTCAAATTTGGAAACGATTAAGTCCTGAAGATTTTTGCCTCAGGAAAATCCAAGTTTGGGGGAAAAGAAATGAGACATAGTGATGTCCTGGTTGTAGAGGGTCTTATCCATAACTTTCTCAGTGTCAGTCAACTATGTGACTATGGGAACTCTATCTGATTTACCAAGAAGATGTGTGTTGTGAAAGGAAAAGATGGAGCAGTTTTTCTACAAGGAAAATGAAAAAGGGAAATCTTTACCTTGTAGGTGGGGAAGAAGATACATGCCTTTTATACAGAGAAGAAGAAAACCAGTTGTGGCATAAGCGACTTGGTCATCTATGCCAACCATCAATGGAAGATCTGGTAAAGTGTGATGCTGCTAGAGACCTTCCCAAACTATCACATGATCTCACTCATACGTGTGATGCTTACCAACAAGGAAAGATCATCAAAAAGACATACATGCCAAAGGATCAGAAATTATCTAGAGTACTCGAATTGGTGCATGCTGATGTATGTGGACCTATCTCACCATGAGATATAAATGGTAAAAGGTACTATGTTTTTTTCATTGATGATTATAGCATAATGGTCTAGGTATTTGTCTTTACCCATAAGACAGAGGTGTTCGGTTGCATAAATAAGTATAGGAGGGAATCAGAAAGGATTCTTGGGCAGAAAATTCTAAAGTTTCGTACTGATAATAGTACGAAATTCACTAACAGTCAAGTCGAAAACTATCTCAAGAAACACGGGATAAGGCATCATGTTTCATCAGTGAGAACTCCCCAACAGAATAGAGTGGTTGAGAGGATAAATTGGATCATCAAAAACCTGTCCAGAACGATGCATACTGAAATGGACCTACTAGAAAAAATTTGGAAGGAAGCAGTTATGACATCGGTCTTTATTTCAAACAGGTCTCTATTGTGTCTGAATTAAGGGAAGACTCTGTATGAAATGTTGTACGGAAAGAAGCCAATAGTGAAATAATTTTGAAACATTGGGAGTAAGTGCTTCATTCTCAACAAATAAAATCACAGAATGTTTGAGTCACGAGAAGATGAGGGGATATTCCTTAGTTTATCATGGAAAATTAAAGCATATAAATGTTTCAACAAAAGGCTGAGAAAAATTATGGGGAGCAATGATGTCACTATAGTTGAAAATGAATAGAATAATCAACGACCTAGTGAACAGTTTCTGGATGAAAGTGATGATGAGGTAAGAAAAAAAGGGGGAGCAGAAGTGGCAGAGGATGACTCAGAATAAGATAATGATGATGAACAAGAGAGTGTCAAGTCTGTGTCTGCAACGAAGCCAAAGAGTCCAGATGAATTTGATAGGAAGAATATCATTGGTGATCAGACAGCTCAAGTTTAGACTCGAAGAATGAAATCATTACAGCAAACATCGTTTTTATCTCCGGTGGAGCCAAAATGTTTTTCTGATGTAGCTGAAGATAAAAACTGGGATCAAGATATGAATGAAGAGCTTGATCAGATTGAGAAGAACCAGACATGGGAGATTGTTTCGAGGCCAGCAGGCAAGAATGTTATTGGCACTAAATGGGTCTATCGTAATAAGATGAATGAAGATGGAATAGTGATTCAGAACAAATCATGGCTAGTGTGCAAGGGATACTCCCAAATATAGGGAATAGAGGTTGATGAGACATTTTCACTGGTTGCAAGGCTGGAGACAATCAGATTATTTTTTTCCATAGCAGTGCAAATAAAGTTCAAAGTGTTCCAGATGGATGTCAAATCTGCATTCTTGAATGGTGTTCTAGAAGAGGCAGTGTATATTGAGCATCCATATGGTGTTCTTATTCATGAGGATGAGAAAAAAGTTTTCAGGATGGAGAAGGCATTGTATGGGCTGAAACAAGCACCAAGAGCATGGTACTCAAGGCTTGATCAGTACTTCATGAAGCTTGGTTTCCAGCGTGGGGGAGTTGATTACAATATCTATTCCAGCAACAATAGTAATCAAATGATGATGGTGTTGGTTTATGTCGATAACATAATATTTGGCGGATCAGATGAAGCTCAGTGCAGACAATTTTCCAAATTCATGAAAAATGAGTTTGAAATGTCAATGATTAATGAGCTAACATTTTTCCTTGGTCTACAGGTGGCACAAGGATGGAATGAAACATTCATTTCTCAAATCAAATATTCCAGGGAGGTTTTAAGAAGGTTTGGCATGGAGAATTTCAAGGAGATGAAGACTCCAGTTTCTACTCGGATGAAATTATCAAAAGGAGAGGATGTCAAGCTAGTTAATATCACAGAATATTGGAAAATCATTGGAAGTTTGTGGTACATGGCCGTGACAAGGATTGATATTGTTTTCGCAACATTCCAAGCTACGAGATATCAGAGTAATCCCAAGGAAATCCACTTGCTTGCAGTCAAATGTATACTTCAATATATCAAAGGCACCGTAGATTTCGTTCTGATGTATAATGACAAATCTCAATCAGTGTTATTGGGTTACAGAGATGGAGATTAGGCCGGATCAGCAGATGAATGCAAATCAACATCAGGAGGTCCATTCTATCTTGGTATATTTTGTATTTCTTTTCTAAGCAAGAAGTAAGATTTCATTTCATTGGGCACCGTAAAAGATGAGTATATTGTGACCACTAAAGCTTGCACACATTTATTGTGGATGAAGTATCAGCTTGATGATATGGGAGTTGAAGTGAAGTCTTCGATAAGAATCCAGTGTGATAACTGAAGTGCTACAAATCTCAGAAAAAAATCTTGTCCATCACTCAAGGACAAAGAACATTGAGACAAAGCATCATTTTATCAAGGAGAAAGATGAGCAGGGAATCGTGAAGTTGCAATATGTGCCTACAGAGCTACATATTGCAGACACTCTGACAAAGGCCTTAACCAAGAAAGCTTTTGAGAGACATCGACTGGCTCTGGGAGGTCAGTCGACTCCCCACACTTAAAAGAGTGTGGCTATTGAACCACCCCCCTCTCCCCAAGGTATGATTTGTTTTTCCCTAAGGCGGTTATATGTGTTCTCTACTCTATTACAGACTGCAAAGGAGTGACCTTTGGGTTCATTGACAAAGGGGGAGAAAATAGTGATTGTTCAAGGGGGAGAAAGTGTGGCTATTTGAGAAATCTTGAATGATACAGGGAGAATCTGACAGGTGGAGCAGCCAGATAGGAGGAGTTGAACATACTTATCCAGAGCATAGCTTAGAAAATACATGAAATAGGTCTAAAGAGGTTTTGAAGCTGACAAGAGTTGAAGCTGTGAGGAGAAAGGGGGAGAGTATTAAGTCTGACGATGCTAGAAGTGATCGATCAAAGAATAGATATCACGATAGTTGAGGATCTTGATGAAAGTAAAAGAGTGATGTTGGAATGCGGTAAGAATATTTCCAACAATTGGTATCAGTTTTTTAAAATTTGGAATCAGTTTGGTGTCAACATTGAGTGTCAGAGATGAAGTGATTCATTGATGAACTTTTCATTTACTCTTGTTTCTCACACCGATCATTTCTCATGTGGGCTTAGAGTATTTGTTGAGTAAATCATTGATCCCTATCAGAATCGCAATAGGAGAATGGTGGCTGAAGTTTTAATGGTGTATCATTTTATGGAAGAGTTTTAAATAACCCCAAAGGGGGATATTGTTGGGAAAAAATCCCTCAAGGTATCATTGAAGCATTTTTTATGTGATTGTATTTGTTGAAAAAGTGGACAATTGTGCTTTGATTATTGACAAAGATAACCATGACATACAAATTTGTTGACAAAGGGGATTTCACGGTGGAATGTCGAGTTCAATAGTTGGGGTAAATGATCCATGTTTTATTCAAGAACGTCGACAATGGAATGGATGATCTGGAGGCGGTACAAAACAAACAGATACAAGGTGGCGCCATTTTCAAGTGTTTACCAAATTTTTGGGCCTAAAAATCGACAAATGAAGAAAAGCAGTTTTTGGCAAAGGGACTTTCGTGCCATTTACTTGATTGAGAGGAAACTTTCCCGCCTAATGCTTTTCAAGATCAGAAGGTGAAAATATTGCAAAGGAAATAGGGTCGTGCAGGTATTGGTGTTGTCGCGCAGGTGAATTGCATGTTGAGAAAGGACCTACGTGCCGGTGCCTATGAGGGTAGGAAAGTTGTGCTCCATATGTTTTTCTAGATTATATCTTCGAAATATGGAAAAGGAAATAGGGTCACGCATGTGTCTTGTAGGGGAAGAAGCCTGCGCGCCGGGACATGCGCACCGAGGGGAGACTTGCACGCTGCCGCGTAGGATGACCAAATGCCTATAAATTCAGGACCACCCCTCCTCATTTTCAATGGATTTCAACACTTATAAAAATCTGAGCTTCCGTCGTGCTGGTGTGGTGGTCGCGCAGGTGGTGTGTGGTCGCGCAGGTGGAATTATGTGCTAGTGTTTGATGTTGCGCGCAGATTGATAGTTGCGCGCCAATATTGTCTTAGGCATAAAAGGTATTGAGTCACGCTGGTTTGGAGTTCCAGAAGATTGTGTCGCACAAGTGGTAGTGGCAGACCTGCACGCCAGTTGTGACTAGAGCGCCGATACTTGTGCATTGGGTTTGACCTGCATGCCATGTAAGGCTAATTCCCTGATAGTGTTTTCGGGCTGAGTGGAAGATGGATGTTTTCCTGATACCTTCGGTGCAAAGATAGATTCATCTACGGGTGAAATCTGGACTTCAATAGAGCATCCACATACAACAGAAGATGTATTCATTGGAGATAATGAAGAGAACTACAAGTATATAAACTATGAGTGGATCCTTTCCAGAACAGTGAACAAAGAAAGAGGGAGAATGTGATCCTCTCCACCGACAGTGATCCAGAGAGAGAGAAACAGGGAGTGACCCTTGGGAAATCAGTGAGCTGACCCTAAACTTTGTAATTTCAGTGAGCCTGGGACATAGTGACTGTTCCAGAACCATGTAATCCACAGCTAGTGAATTTTAGTGGAATATGGTACGATTGAAAACTTTTCGGCGTATTCTCCTTGGATGTAGCCCATAGCGGTGAACCATGTAAAAATTGTTATGTCATGTGCATGCTTTACTTTCTGTTTATATTGTGCAACAGGAAAGAGAGAGAAGATTGTTTTTCTTAATTGTGAAACAAGATCAGAACGGGCTTTATTTTTAAATTAGTCATACCCTGATTCACCCCCCCTCTCCAGGTACTCAGCCATGTGGACCTAACAAAAATATACAAAGAAAAGGAAAGTACAGGAACCACAAAGTAGGATCAGTACAAGTTTATTATAATTAATTTATTCAATTGAAACGATGTACCTTTTGGGTGTTCTTTCTTTATTGATGTTCTTGATCACGTTCTTATGTGATTCGTCATTGCACCGTAGAATCCAAGTATAGAGTTCCTCTAGTGGTGATCCACACGTGCACCTCGTATCTCTGGATGTCACCAAAGGAGTCTTCGGGTACTAGCGTAGAGAAACCTTTGCTTGTGTTGTCCACTTTAGATCATCTTGATCCGATGGAAGAGGATCTCTCTTAGTCTTGAGAGCATTCTTGGAGGAAGATATTCTTTCAGCCTTGAAAGAATTCTCCAGAATTTTTGTGCACAACTATTCTCTTGTGTGTAGGAAAAGAGTTGGGTTGTAAGGATATTTATAATCGGGTTTTAGGTTGTAGAGTTATGACAATAAATAAATGTGTTACGAGTTTTATTTATTTTATTGAATCTTATTGAAAATCCCCATGTCGAATAATTAATTCCTCTACATGTGCCCACGGTGATTATAATAAATATCATTTAATAAAACAATATTATATCCTCATAATCCCGACTGGAAAACCACACGGCGTGTAGTTATTAATACACGACATGTACTTGTTTTCCATAAAACTACACGGTGTGTAATCATTACTACACCGTGTGTACATTCTTTTCATTTCCTTTCCAAAATGAAAACTACATAGCGTGTAATCATTAATACATGGTGGGTGCTTGTTTTCCATGAAAAACTACAGGGCGTGTAATCATTAATACGCGACGTGTATATCTTTTTGTTCATTTCCTTTTTCCTCCATCATTAAAACAATATAGGATTCCTTGAATATTTATTAGACCACATACGGGAATAATATTTATTCTACATGTGATACATGGATACACCTAGTGTGTGACCCTCTAGGCCTCTTTCTCGTTGGCATTAGGAGAGCTTGCCTAAAGTCCAAGATTACTGTCTAGCAACGGGTCAAGAAACCAAAGAGAAATAAGTTGACGCTGCATTGACGTGTCACCTCATACGAATGATTACTGTGTAATTTAATCCCTCTGTCTCAATATCTCATCAAGCAGGTTTCATGGAAGTGTCATAAACCTATATGCTTGATTTGTCATTCTTTGACTTCCATAAATAAACTTGTCGTGTCACCATGGCCCTGAAATTTGTTCGACAGTTATATTTCAATCAAAGGTCCCGAGATATGTACTTCCATAAATTTGGAAGGGACCAATCCTTCCTCGGCATATCTATTAACAACATGTCATTCATGACACACCCAACGTACCCTACTTCCCGCCAACTCTATTCGTGACGGTTTTCGTCAGAAAATCCAAGTGCGCGAGTCATGACATGTGTTAATGATAATCTGTCAGTCTAAAGACCATTACATAAGCTTTTAGATAGAAATGTATGATGACCCCAAGACATGAAAAATTGCTACTGGAAAGTATGTTCTCATAATCTTTTATCTTGGATATTACTAAGTGTGAACACCATGAGAGAGAGTCTCGTCTTCTTACGAGCACTCACACATGATAGTCTGTATACTATGTGTCCTATCATAGTATGGCATCCAACTTTACAACATTATTTAAGAATATTGTTATAGCATTTCAAGGTTCTCATCATAGAGGGAATCTTCCATGACCTTATTAATGCAACAAATATTTCAAGAAATTATTATATTATAGTCATGCAGAACACTGAACAATATATAATAAGAGTACATTCATGTAATCAATGTACAAAAAAGTTGGTTCTCAGGACACCAACACTTACAGTCAGATCTTTCTCCCCTTCTTGTGATTCGTAGACACAAAGACTTGGGGCCCAAGCGCTTCATCTACTCTACCAATTGGCATCAACATGAGTGATTTTTTCAAATGATACAGATTTCTTTGGATCGGCCAATGAGGTAATCATCTTGGTCCAGGCTTATGAACCAGATTCAATGTCTTAGGATGGATATTCAGGTTTGGATCTCCCAGTTCAATGATATTGAATATGTCTTGGACTATATCCAAATGGATATCCATATAATGGAGGATACCCTTATCGGAACATGGGATGAAAAATTCTATATTCTGATGGTTGAAAATAAAAACATTCTTACAGAGAGGCTATGATATATCAAATTGTCTTGCATGAAATGTTGTCGGGAATTATTTCTCAAAGAGGGGGATAGAAATTCTACTTATTTTAAGGCCTCCCTGAAATATAAATGGGTGAGCAGGTGGATATTCCTTAATATTGATTATGGATCTTTCACCTCTGATTTGTAGGTGGTCGGGTAGTTGGAATTGGATCATTTTGAAAGTCTTTTAGCCGGGTCCAATTCCTCCACTGTCTGTTTCTCTAGAAAACATGCCTAGGAGTTATCATTCTTTAATTATATCCCAAAATTGATATATGACACTTACAACGATATCTTGAAAAGAATACATGATGAGGTGGTGATCAGAAATACAATTTTCTTCACGAATAGAGAAAGTGCTCCTGGTATTGATGGCTTCCTAGAATCCTTCTTCATTGAGGCTTGGCCCATTATTAAGTCTCATGTTATAGAGGACATTATTTATTTCTTCAAAGGTGGACCCCTAACTTAGGATTCTTATGCCTCCATGGTTATCATCATTCCCAAATTAAAGGATCATTCAACCCTCAATCAATTCAGACCAATATGCTTTTTCAACATCACGTATAAAATTCTGACTACTCTTTTTAATGGGAGCCGACAAAGTGTTATTCCAAGAGTTATTTCAGACGATCATCATGGATTTGTTAAGGGAAGAATAATTCAAGGTGCCATTGGTATTTCCCAAGAGGTGGTCGGTGATATGATCAAGAAATTTGTTGGTTCTAATACCCATTAGGTATAAACAGATAGATTGCATTCGATAACAAACACACCTTAAGAATCCCCTTTCTTCCTTGGCTGGGTGTAGTTTTCCTTCCAGTGGCCTTTCTTGCCACATGTGAAACAAATAGCATCCCGTTCTCTTTCCTCCCCATTGATCTTCATTTTCTTGGATGGTCTTGAAGAAGCATTAGGCTTAAATAACTTCTCTTTCCCTTTCCTTTTATTCACCATGAGGACATAAGGCTTTTCACGCTTCATGTCATAGTCCACTTGGCGAATGAGGATAAGAAGATCAGATAGATACATCTCAATGTTGTTCATGTTGAAGTTCACAAGAATGTTAGAGAAGCTCTGGAGGAGTTATACAAGAATGAGATCGGTACCCAGTTCTTCGGGGAGTTTAAACCATAGAACCACCAAGCGCTCAATGTAGCCAATGAGATTGACTACATGAGGCCTAGCTGGGGAACCCTCCCCAAGCTTGATCTGGAATATATATTTGGAGATCTCAAACCTTTCCTATCTTGATCTCTCCTGGAATAGACCCCGGAGGTGCTCGAGCATGCTATAGGAATCCATGTCTTCATGACACTGCATGAGCTCAATAGACATTGATGATAGCATCAAAAATTGAACGTCGAGTGCATCATTCAAATGTTGATCATAGACTAGGAAATCCACATCACTTTCCCCTTGGGCGGGAGAATCAGGATGTGAAGACTCCATCACGTAAAACTTTCTTTCATGGTGCATGATAACCCAAAGGTGCCTAAACCATTCCTGAAAGTTACTGCCGGTGAGGATATTGTCTTTATCCAGAATTGATCACAGAGAAAATGTGGTTGATGAGTTTGTCATTTCGATTGTACAAATTAAAATAGCAGATTTATCAGTACATTCATGATAAAATTTTATGAGAAATAATACATTTTATTACGTCTCCCACAATTTAATCAAGTCCCAATGGCCCTCTCCATTGAACTTGGAATGTCCAGTTGCATTGACATTCCAGTGGCATGGATCCATATTCCCCTTCGCATAACCCTACTAAGGGTTGGTCATGCTATTTGAAGGTATTTAGGTAGATAGGTCTTTGCCAACTATGAGCTTACATTTCATTGATCTGTTGAGTGGACTCCCCAATCCTGAAATCCTGACTTGGATTTCCTCAAATCATGCCTCCATTATTGCACCAAGTATAGAAAGGGCTACTCCTCTTGATGTAATATGGTTATGTCGACTTGAAACATTTCATAAGGGCTTCCTTTATAAATGTATGTGTCCCAACAAGGGTTGGTCAAACACATAGTTTTATTGAGTCTTACCCTTAATCAAGTAACGGAAGGCTTGGTCTGACGTAATATGGTATTTGAGGGATTTTAATCCTTTATGTGTAGTTTTTCATTATCACATGCTTATTAATATTAAGTGATTCTTGCTTAAGTGATTAACCATGTTCTGATAATTTTTACACATAGTTCGGTTTTATTTTATTCCATATTTTCATGCTTGTTTATTAATTATGTGATCGCGACAACACAAGAATAATAAATAAACCATGAAATCAGAAAGAAGTAAAATAATATGTCATGATCATGATCTTATATTGGTTAGCTTATAAAGGGGTTTGATAAGCTATCCCTGACCTAGGGAAAAAACACCTCGAACCGATGGTTCTTGTTTTGCAGCTCCCACCTGTCCACCTTTGTATCTTATTTTTTTGGTTTCACCTCAGCTTCGGGTTTTGAACCATATCCTCGGGCTTGGGAGATCCTCCATTACATGGGTTTACATTAAAAAAATGGTGGGAATGCAGGCCCTACATTTTATTGTAAGAAGACTCTTATGCCAAAAAATTTAAATTAAAAAAATTTAAATGAAACCGTACACACAGAAAAAGGGTCTGTGTCTAGCTCATGATCATACATAGCATGCAACGACATTTACGCATATTTAGAATTCAAATTCTTTAAATCTCTATATTATTTAAGATAAATTGAACTTGAATTCAATTAATGATGACCTTATAATTAATCTATTCTTTATCTTAAAGTACTTTATGAATTTCATTGAGATTCTTCTCATCAATATTCATTATATAGGTCTTTGTACGTATGGAGGAAACCTGGTGAAATTCCATTTCTGGAAAGTACACGGTGTGTTGTTTATATTCACACGACCTGTATTTCTTTTCACCTTTTATCTAAAGTACATGCCAGGGGCTTTTGTGTCTTTTCTCTGATTTGGAATTTTTGGAGTACACAGCGTGTAGATTAATCATACACAGCATGTACTTCCTTGTTACGCAGTAACCGAACTGGAAATCTCCTGTACGCGGTACGTGTCTTCTCCTTTGTACATGGTTTAACTTGGGCCGGATCGGATTACACACTGTGTTGCTCCAACAAACACGTCGTGTATTCTGGTTCCCACGAGCCCTTCAATTTTGGTCAACACGGCATAATAAATACTTAGGCATACTCAATTCACACGGAGTGGTTTGGAAGACCAGTACCGGTGCGTTGAACCTAAGTACACTGCGTGTAGTCTTTCATTACACGCTGTGTATTCCCGTGTTGAACAGACAGAAAGAGAGGCTCCTCCAGATGAGTTCCTCGTTTTTATTTTAATCAAAATTAAAATGAAGAGGTCATTTCTATGATTTGAATCATGAAATGAAGGAGGAAAAATAGATACCGTTTATTTAGATTTATAGAACGATTTATTTCAAATTGAATCAAATATAAATTCGTAAATTATCAACGAAAATTAGATAACTATAATCAACGATGTAAGCTCCCTCTGATACCATTTGAAGGTTACGGGCATAGTAGAAGTTCATGGGTGGATGTGCCCACTTGGCTTTTTGACATTAACAATGATCAATCCAGGATCAATATGATGATAAACGACAGTCTCCACAGATCGAATCACAAAAATAGACAAAGAAAAGGAATCTCTAGGAACCAAAAATTCATATCAATACAAGTTCATTATAATTAATTATTCAATTGAAAATAGTTACATTTTGGGTGTTCTTTATTCATTGATGTTCTTGATAATGTTTCGATGTGATTCGTCATTGTGTCGTAGAAGCCAAGTATAGAGTTCCTCTAGAGGTGATCCACACGTGCATCTTGCATCTCTGGACGTTACCAAAGGAGTCTCTGGGTGCTATCTTGGAGAAACCCTTGCTTGCGTTGTCCTCCTTAGATCATCTTGAACCAATGGAAGAGGATCTCTCTCCGTCTTGAGAGCTTTCTTCGAAGAAGATATTCTTTCGTCCTTGAAAGAATTCTCCAGAATTGTTGTGCACAACGATTCTCTTGTGTGTAGGAAAAGAGTTGGGGTTGTAAGGATATTTATAATCAGGTTTGAGGTTGTAGAGTTATGACAATAAATAAATGTGTTACGCATTTTATTTATTTCATTGACTCTTATTGGAAACACCCATGTCAAATAATTAATTCCTCTACATGCGCTCACGCGGATTATAATAAATATCATTTAATAAAACTATATTATATCCTCAAAATCCTGACTGGAAAACTACATGACGTGTGGTCATTAATACACGTCGTGTACTTTTCTTCCATAAAACTACACGGCGTATAATCATTAATACACGGAGTGTACCCATTTTTTATTTCCTTTCTAAAATGAAAACTACACAGCGTGTAATCATTAATACACGGCTTGTAATTATTTTCCATGAAAAACTACATGGTGCGTAATCATTAATACACGACGTATATATCTTGTTGTTCATTTATTTCTTCCTCCATCATTAAAACGATCTAGGATTCCTTGAATAATTATTAACCAACGTATAGGAATAAACTTTATTCTATATGAGATACGTGGATACACCTAGTGTGTGACCCTCTAGGCCTCTTTCTCATTGGAATTTGGCGAGCTTGCCTAAGATCCAAGATTTCTGTCTAGCAACGGGTCAAGGCACCCAAGAGAATGAAGTTGATGCGGCATGGACATGTCACCTCATACGAATGATTAATGTGTATGTTAATCTCTTTGTTTCAATATCTCATCAAGCAGGTTTCATGGCAGTGTCATAAACCTATATGCTTGATCTGTCATTCCTTGACTTTCGAAAATAAACTTGTCGTGTCACCATGGACATGGAATTTGTTCGACAGTTCTATTTCAATCAAAGGGCCCGAGATATGTACATCCATAAATATGGAAGATACAAATCCTTCCTTGACTTATCCATTAACAACATGTAATTCATGATGCACCCAACGTACCCTACTTCCCACCAACTCTCTTCATGAACGTTTTCATCAGCAAATCTAAGTTCGTTAGTCATGAAATGAGTTAATGATAATCATACAGTCTACGGAACATTACAATGCTTGTAGATATCAATTTTCGATGACCCCAAGACATGCAGAATTACTACTTGCGGGTCTCTTCTCATAATCACCCATCTTGGAGATTACAAAGTATGAACTCCATGACAGAGAGTCTCTTCTTCTTACGAGTACCCACACATGATGTTCTGTATACTATGTGTCTTATCATAGTACATCATCCAACCGTAGAACTTTATTTAAGAATATTGTTATAGCATTTCAAGGTTCTCATCATAGCGGGGATCTGCCATGACCTTATTAATGCAACAAATATTCTAGGACATTATTATATTATTGTCATGCAGAACAATGAACAATATATAATTAGAGTAAATTCATGTAATTAAAGCACAAAATAGTTTGTTCTCAGGACACCAACCCTAACAGTCAGATCTTGCTCCCCTTCTTTTGATTCGGAGACACAAAGACTCGGGGCCCAGGCGCTTCTTCTACTCTACTAATTAGCATCAACATGAGTGATTTTTGCAAATGATACAGCTTTCTTGGGATCGGCCAATGAGGGAATCATCTTGGTCATGGCTTATGAACCAGATTAAATGTCTTAGGAAGGATATTTAGGTTTTTCTCTTCCATTTCAGTGATAATGAATACGTCTTGGAATGTATCCAAATGGATATCCAGATAATGGAGGATACCCTTATCGGAACATGGGATGAAAAATTTTATACTCTGATGGTTGAAAATAAAAACTTTTTTACAGAGAGGCTATGATATATCGAATTGTCTTGCATGCAACGTTATCGTGAATTATAGCTCAAAGTGGGGGATAGAAATTCAGCTTATTTTAAGGCCTGCCTGAAATATAAATGGGTGAGTAGGTGGATATTCTTTAATATTGATTATGGATCTTTCACCTCAGATTTGTAGGTGGTCGGGTAGTTGGAATTGGATCATTTTGAAAGTCTTTTAGCTGGGTCCAATTCCTCTAATGTCTGTTTCTCTAGAAAACATGCTGAGGAGTTATCATTCTTTAATTATATCCCAAAATTGATATATGACACTGATAACGACATCTTGAAAAGAATACATGATGAGGTGGTGATAAGAAATGCATTTTTCTTCATGGATAGAGAAAGTGCTTGTGGTATTGATGGCTTCCTAGAATCCTTCTTCATTGAGGCTTGGCCCATTATTAAGTCTCATTCTATAGAGGACATTCTTCATTTCTTCCAAGGTGGACCCCTAACTCAGGCTTCTTATGCCTCCATGGTTATCATTGTTCCCAAAGTAAAGGAACATTCAACCCTCAATCAATTCAGACCAATATGCTTTTTCAACATCGCGTATAAAATTCTGACTACTCTTTTTAATGGGAGCCGAAAAAGTGTTATTCCATGAGTTATTTCAGATGATCAACATGGATTTGTTAAGGGAAGAATAATACAAGGTGCCATTGGTATTTCCCAAGAGGTGGTAGGTGATATGAACAAGAAAGTTGTTGGTTCTAATATCATGATCAGGATTGATATTTATAATGATTACGAAAAATGGGAGTGGAGTTTCATTTTGAAAGTTATGAGTGCCTTGGGATTTTAGGAGTGGTTCTGCGGCCTCTGCTTCCATTGTTATTCTTCCCCCGGGACCACTATTTCTCACATGGGTATGGCCTTTGGCTTCTTTAAATCAGTATGTGGAGTTAGGAAAGGTGACCCCTTTCTCCAACCCTGTTCATCTTAGCTCAAGAAGCCCTTTCAAAGAACATCCATAAAGTTATCGATGATGGGGTAGTACTCTATTATAGTAATTGGTTTGGAAATGGTTTCATCTACCACCTCATGTTCCCCAATGACATGCTCTTTTTCATTAACGATTGGAAGTGGGAAATTAATGGCTTCACCAATATAATGTCTTCCAATGGAATGATGAGTGGTTATACTATCAACTTCTGAAAAACAACATATTATTTTCCAAAAAGTGCCCTGATCATTTCTACAATGCTATTCAATCCAATCATGGCATTCAACATCGTCATCTTCATATGGATTATCCTGTAGCTCCTCTTTCAAATACAAGGGATAAAAATCGGTTTGATGAAAATGCTAACCGAATCAGCAGTAGAATTTTCAATTGGAAGAACACATTTTTCTAGTGTGGATGGTGTATCACTCTTATCAATAGTTTCCTCACCTCTATCCCGATTCATGTAATATCAATCATCAAAGCCTTGAAATGTACTCTCAGACGAATGGAAAAGGTCATGACTGCTTTCCTTTGGGATGCCAACCAAACTGGACACTATCATTTGGCATCATGGAATCAGATGGTGAAACCTATCGAGGAAGGTGGTATCATCATACATTATGTGGGTGAATACATGTGATCCATGCACTAAAAAATGGTTTGGGATATTCTTGAAGGGACCTCCCATTGGGATAAATTTATCATTAACAGATATGGAGATTGGAAAAGCGGGAATTCTCAACCCCGAAATTGTCAGGTGTGGCTTGTTGCATGATTAAACACCTATAGGATCTCGATGATCACTATTGTTGGATTTTTGGTCATGATGACATCAATATCAGGATGTCAAACTGGTCGAGTTCACTACATCATTTTCCAGGCTATCCAATTCCTTCAATTTCGATAAAATAGGCCAGTCATTACCCAACCTTCATGGATGAAATTTTAAATCACGACCAAAAACCCATTTATGATAGTATCCTTATCTTTGATGATCCAATAGATGTTCCTACCACTCTAGAGGCCAACCAGAGACAACACATCATCTTTTTCTTCATAGTGACTAGGTTTTAGTAGTCTGGAATTTTCTGCTTCTGGGTATAAACATACATGCTTCTGGTGAGTCTTTTTAAAGCTTCATAGAGACTTGGTTAATAGGTTCTGGTTATCTTGTGTTGGATACTAATGCTCGGGACATGATTTTCGCTCTTGTTTGTAGGTATCTCTATGTTGTGAGGTACAAATCCCATCTTTTGGTGTCCTAGTACTTGCGAAACCATCAATTCCAAACCAAAATTGTTGTAGCAGAATTTGGTGGTCTCTTAAAAAATGTGTGGATTTCTGCTACTCTTACGAGATTCCTCCCAGGTGTCTTCATGACATTCTCTACCAAATCATTCGATCAACATTGATGGATCAAATGGAGGCCACCTCACACAAGTCTGAAGATCAATGATTATGGGTCTTGTGTCGACAGGATCATGAGGGGAGGAGGTCTGATCAGGGACTATTGAGGTTCACTGTTGTTGGGATTTAGTACTTTTTTTTGTACTGGTAACTCCCTAGGTGTCGAGACTATAACTATGGCATTGGGTCATTCATTGTGAAGGCATTTCAATATTTCAATCTAAGAAATTGAATCTGACTTGGCGGGGCTAGAAAACATCCTCCAATAGAATATTGATGTTCAGTAGAAACCGGTGTATTTTCCCAGGTACTGCATAAATTTTATTAATAACAATATGCATGTCTTTAACACAAGGTGTTAAAGGAACTTCGCAGCTGACTCACTTCCAAGACGAGGCAGACCTGGAGAACCCATGACACTCTTCTCTTGCTTGGGGTCCCATCCCAATGAAGGCAAACCCTTTTTTAGAAACGATGCGTTCGGCCTTCACAATTTTCACCCCCTTACTCGGCTTGGTCTGGCTTTGTACTGTTTTTTATTTTCTATGACTAAAATATTACTGATTAGGGATAATGGTTTTATATATATTATGAGTAAAAATCATTATTGACGTCATAATAGTTGACGGGGAAAAATCTGTGTTGAAACAAAAATATACAGATTAAAAAATAGTTGTAATATGTATAGAAATCATTAATTGGATAGAGTTTAACCCACAATCATCGTGAATTAGAAATAAATTAGTTTGGATCCATATTCACTATGAAATATTTTTATATGTGTTATATTTTTAAAAAAAAATCAAGATTGCCCCTCCCATCACTTATAAAACGGAAACTATTATTCTCTTTTCATCACACATAAAAAATATAGATGATATATTTTTATAAAAAACCATCGAATTAACAGTTATAGCATTATATATATATATCCTTTTTGGGATGAACACATCCCCTATTAGTTTATGGTTGGAAGGAAATGATATTTTACAAAAAATACATATTGTTTCTAATCAGGAATTTTGGTTTTATTACTTTGATCATATCCCTAAAATCATCATAAAAATGATAATATATTATATCATGTACCCTAAAAAAATATGATATTTTTATTGTATCATGACCCATATCCATCTCATTTTCCACCTAATGGTGAAAAAAATTATCATCAGTGTGTATAGTTGGGTACCGCCTCGCGAACCGATAATATTAATTTTCCATAACCATCTCTCAAAATAGGATGAAATGATGTAATTTATTCTTATAGATGATATTCATTATATATTCATCAATACTAAAGGATAATATATAATTTTCATTAATACATTTCCATCCATATAAAATTGATAAGATCGTTCGCATGTACTTGTAAATTATCACCTCTACAAAATGATGTGATTCGTTTTTCATCACCAAATAACAAGGTTGATATATATAATTATATTTAAATTATTAATATGATATTATGATATTATGATAATTTGGGAAATATAAAATTATACTGACATTCTTTTTATAATTTTAATTAAAAAATAAATGCATTACTCAATCATAGATAAGGATTACTATATCTCTGAATGTCATGTAGTTCATTTTTATATCTATAATTAATTGATGGATTTCAAAGTATAATATTTGTATAAAAAATATAATTATCACATTATAAGTATTCAATATATGTTGAAAAAGATACCATTTTGACTCATTATTTTAATACCAATATCATTTTTGACTCATGTAATGATTGTCATCAAAACTTCCAATGTTAACGTAAATAATAAATTAATTATTATAACACTGTAATAAGTAATATTAAAGTAATATTAAATTTAAAAAAGGATATGATGAAATTAAATATTTAAATATTTTTTCTTATTAATGATATAAATATTGTATTAGATGATCCATACTCAAGGTAAGTGTGAGCAACACAATTATCTTTTATTTAGGAATATTTTGATTTTCTGCACCTATATTCATTTCATTTGACTATTTAAAACTCCATTGAATTATTATATCATGAACTTGTTTATTATTATTATTTTTGTGTTTTGTTAAATATCACTATTTCATTTGGCATGTGATTCCACTAATTAAAATGTTGAAAGGGAATTCATAACCTAATATCCATTTTTTTGTTAAACAAAAACTTCATTATAATTATATTCTAAGATTATTTGGGAAGATAATTTTGAATTTATTATGTATTATTTCAACTTGATTTATGTATTTTATGGTAGATACACATAATTAATTCTTTTGATTGATTACTAATTCATTTATCTGGAATTTGTTAGCGACTCTAACAAAAACATCGTTTTAAATGGTTTAATGATTTACTATTCTATGTATTTATATTTCATATCCTTTTTTAAGGATAATTATGAATGTATTTATATGGAAATGATTTTTAAAAATATATTATAATTATAATTATTATAAAATGTTTTAAAAAAGGAATCAATTAAATGTTTTTTTTGTAATGTAAATTCTTTTAAAAATCATATTTTAATGTTCTGCTATTAGCAATTTTTTTATAAAAGTTCAATATAAATTATTTTCTAACATATATGAAATATACATAATTTCCAACTATCCGGACTGTATAATTATTTAATTTTTTCTTTATATGTTTTTATAGTTACTTTAAATGAAAATGGTCACATTATTATGTGTTCTATTTTAAGATTATAAATGTCATTTTTTTCAAAATTTTGTATTTTGATATATGAATATTTTTTACACATGGTTGGAAATTAATCTTCAAGGCTTTTATTCAGGATTTGTTCATTGCGGATTATATATGAGGGGTTGAGTCCCATTATAGCTCATGGGTGAGGCCATTATAGTTTTTTGTGCCCATATAGCTCTCCAAGGTATTTAGTAATGATATATTCCTCAAGATATTTATATTGGAAGTTGGATGGATGGTTCTTATAATTTGTATGCTTTTTGTAAGAGGTATATAAGTGTTTTATGAGATAATATTCAACGAAAAAAATTTGAATCGATATTTTTTATGCATTCATAATGTTTCATTCGATCAAGATTAAAATTATATAAAACATAGTTATTTATTCTTATAAATTTTTCCATTATTAATCCATTATTACATGTTTACATTATGTTGTTATAGGTATTGGCAGTTATGATTATTCATATGTTACAATTATTTTCATTGAATATGTCATCATAGACTTATACAAATTTATTCCAATTTATTACATTAAAATGATAATTCTCTTATTTACCATTACTTAGAATTTGACCTCATCCTTATAATGTTTTCTTTTAATTGTGTTTTAAAGAGTGATGTCGATTTTTTTTTCAATAAATGATTTTAAATGTATGATTTTGATGACCTAATTTTAAATAATAAATTCTGGGTTAAACTGAATTTTTTTTTGGTGAATTTTAAATTGATTATATATAAGTCTTTCATAATTATCTTTATTAATAAACTCTACCAGTCCTCAAGAGTGTATATCATCTAGATTTTCCCATTCATGTTGTATGAATTAGATAAAAAATTGGTTCATCAATGTCGGTATGTTAATAGAACATATGAAGTTAAAGATTTCATAATAAAACCATAGAGTGCGGGTACTAGGCTTTTAATGTTGGTATAAAAAGACATATTAGACATCTTTGTCCAATAATATGTATTGCTAAGTGTTTTAAATATCATCCTGGGGTTATAATTCTAATGTTGGTCATAAAAAAATTATAAGGAACACCTTTTGAGGCTTTATGTTATGAAATTTTAAGTTAAATAATTTTATTGTTTGTATTGGATTTAGAAGGGAAATAGAATTACTTATAAAGGATTTGTTGGTTAAATAATTATAGAAGTTATATTCTTATTTAATTTGTATTAACATGAAATAACTAATTTAATGATTTAATTTTTTTTCTTCTTATCAAATTAAACAATCACATACCATGATTAATGTAGAAGGATCCCACACAACCATCTTGACTATTCCATTTTAAGTTAATCATCGCTATCATGTAAAAATAATCTTGATATGATATTGAATTATTTTTGTGCATCCAAATTGCTTTCCAAAAACCATATGATATATCCCATATTTTTTCATTTATTCATAATTTCAAAGGATTATGGTATTTCTCTTAGTTTTATTAAAATACTTGAATCAACAATGTTATTTCAATAGATTAATACGACCATTGACTTGAATATTTCATTCTTGGATATTTATACTACCGTATAGAAGATAACAATGACATAAATTGCATAATAGAATACATTGATGTCTATATTTATGGTTTGAATTATTTTTTATGTGGTATAGACAATTCCTATGGATGTATTACATATCATGATTTTTTATTTTGATAAATGATGTGTTTATGTATTGAAAAATTATATATTGGTATCTCATCAATAGTTTGGGATCCAATATATAGTATTGATAAATATTTAGAATAAATGAAACACATCTGTTTTTTTTGTATAAAAATTAAAATTGAGGAGTTAATAGTTTACTTTTGGAGGAAATAAGTTTAGAGGTAATAGAGGCTTTATTGTTGATTTGATCTCCGATTTGGGGGTAATTGTGTGTTATTACATTTTTTTGATGCAAAATTGAAAGGTATGAATTAATACTTTGATAATTAATGTTTTAATTGTCTAGTGGATGCATACATGTTTATGTTATGAATTTATGGATATTAATGTTATGAATTTAAATTATAAGTAAGTCATGGAGATGACAAGATTTGGGTATATAATTTTTTGTATATGTCCAATTTATGTTATTTATCGGTAAATATAAAATATTATATTGGAAGAATATATGATCATTCATTATTATTATTTCGGTTTCAATCTAACTCTTGAAGGTTTTGGATGAATTTTTATGTAATATTTCTGAATAACATTGGGAGTCACTGTTTAATTTTGGAGATTAATGTTGTATTTTTAAATAATTTCATATTATTTTTGTCACGACCCCCTCCCCACTAAGTGTACCTCTCCTGGGCCAGGAAGGTGGGAAGGAAGATAATGACCCCCCCAAGTCACGCCTCCAGTAGGCCCTGGTTTGTTTACTAGCACTGAGGGATTTGTAAACACAGAAATGGAATGCATTACCCTAAAATAGAACACATGCGGAATCGAGAGATAAGATAGACCCCAAACAACGACAACTCAAACTGCAATATAAATGAAATCCCAAGTATGAATATGTAATGTCATGCAAAACTACTATAACTGAAAGGGAAAAACAACAAATACCCACAAGAAAGTTAAAACAGAAGCAACCACAAGCCTGAATAGCTCTTGCAACCCCATGATTGTAGAAACCAGCTTGATCTGCAACCTGCTCCAAGTGACCAAGAAAATAGTTTATATATACATTGGGTGAGTATAATAGTATACTAAGTTGGATCCTCCCCTAAGACTCTCATGAAAATGTAAAAAAATAATTCTAAAGGACAATGAACAATGAGTGAAACTAACTCATCGCATAAAAATGAATACTATGATCCCAACCTCAAAAATGGATACTCTTACCATGTAATTCATACAAGAGTATATTAAATAATAATGAATATTAATGGTACCTCGCTACAACTCCCCCACTGGTTGGCTTCTTTGTCCCAATATCGCACATCCTAAGCATCTATCTCCAAAAAGGATTGCCCAGAGACACATGGACGAATCACCACAACATGAACGTCGTGAAAAAAACCACCACGTCCACATAAGAAAAGCAACTAGGTAGTTTTTGGGATCCCCCACAGCTCGCATAACATGTATCATATATCTAGTATTATACCTAAATCCATTACAACCCATACTGTATGTAAGGATCCTAAATCCATCACAACCTATTCATGTTATACCTATAGTAGTCCATAGGAAACTATATCTATAATATATGGGTGTGAATAACCACAAGCCATTACATTCCTCTACACACATATATGGGGAAAACTAACCTCTTCGCATACCATCACATGTAACTACCATGAGAAGAAAGGGGGGAAAGGGGTAGTCAACCATCCATCCTCCCACCATAATGTTGTGGAAATCACCCCCTAGGGCTCAGAATCCCCGAGGTGTTAGATTTCCAAACTGATGGGGTCGAGTAGTGTATAGAAACACAAAAGGTACAAAAAACAATATAGCTCATAACCACACTATAGGCATAACCTAGACATAGACCCAACAGCAGCTAACGTCTCTTGGACACCCATCTGACACTTCTATAACTAGGTATCCATTATGAACACAACCATATAAAGATATTTATTACATTACTTCGTTCCTTTTTTATCAGTTTCACTTAATGTTAATAAATTCTTTAAACATTAATTTACCATTTACAATTCCATATTAAATTTCATCAGCATCACACACAAAGTTCATTGTTCCTTCAAAATAAAACCACATCATTGTGCCCCTTCACGTTCAAACCCCATGGGTTAACATCATTTATTCAATGACTTATTCAAATCAACACATTCCCATATTCCCTTGAATTCTAGAGAAACTTTCTATACTACTAAACTGAAGGGGTCTCAACACGGTGAGTAGATGAAATACCCATAGAGTCTTTACCGCCTATAGCAAGAGTGTAGAACCATCCTCCCTCACGAAGCCAAACGTTCAATGCTCATGGAATACCATGCACATATTTTTCCCTTGTGGAAGAAGAGTTATAAAGACAAGCTGCCTTTATCAATGGGGAAAGTAAAGCAGATAAACAACCAAAAAGATCAGAAAGCATCCAAACATTCACATCCAACCTATTCCATCATCCATTGTGTCCTCCCTAACACCCACATTCATAAACATATCCATCTTTCCACTCTAGGTGTCAACTACTGCCACAACCAATTGGCCTCCCTACCCCCACATATCACGACAACATTCGATGATCACATCACATCACAAGCAGCATGAAAACAATCACCATACCAATTGGGATTTTGGCTATTAAACAATCAAGAGGGTAACTTAGAACCCTACAAGGAATTATGATTTTTAAATCAACTAGTTCTTTAATACATCATGGATTAACCAATTAATTATTCATTGGTTCCAAATTCTTGAAACCTAAATAGTAAGCTATCACAAATAATTAATCATTCTTACGACACCAATTTGATTAACATAAAATTATTAAAAAAATAACCAAATTCCTTTACATGCCTCTTTATCTATATCCAAACAATTGTGTATTAATTCCATCATTACGTTCTTTACCAATTTCCATAATGAATGAGAAGATAAAAAAATCAATCATAGATATCACACTATCTAACAAAACTGGAGGCAATAACATACCATCGATGTCAATTTATTAATCTATTTCAAATATTTATTAGATGAATTACATAATCATCTTATTGGATAAAACATGCAAATTATACAGTTGAACGTAAATGAAAAGATAAGCAACAAATACCCTATCTCAAATGGTTCCTGACGTTCTTTATATGAGAACGAGTCACACAACAGGTTACGATTTCCACCCCCTGTGAAAACTATATTCAACTGAGGATGTAGAGACACCACCACACCGGTCAACAACCAAGAAAAATCTATTAAGAACATAAATATACCATTCCATAAAAAGGGAAAGGGGAAACATAAGGAAATGAACCCAAAAGAATAATAATATATCATACATTATATCGAAGATTGATTGATAATGCTTGGTTACATAAAAAATAAGGGAACTAATCCAAGGAGTAATGTTAGATTACACATCTCATATGGGATGGAATGAAAGGGTTGAGCATCTGACAACAGAGAAAAATGAGGATGAATTAGGGAGGAAGATATCTCGTCCCATTAGATGATTTAACAGAGAAGTGGTTTAAGATACACTAGATTTTCAATTAAAAACAGATTGCAGTAAACCAAGTGCATTGACCAAGTGAACCATCCCGAGCCTTAGGGAAATTAATATAGGAGTTATGGAAATTGAATCAGCCTTAGATTTATAAAACAAGGGTTTAAATTCATTTTATCTTAGAGGAAATGTCAATGGGGAGAAACTGTAGGATGCTGTAAAAACTGTTCATTAACATGAAATTTAGATAAGGGAAGAGGTCAGAGTTGGAACATCACTCTTCTAGAAACATTTTTCACGAACTAAAAATTTGGAAAAGGAAAGAGGTCACTGTTGGAACTTCACCATTATGGAAACACTATTCATGAACTCAAAATTTGGAAAAGGAAAGAGGTTACCATTGGACCCTCACCATTCTAGAAATACTATTCATGAACTCAAAATTTGGCAAAGAAAAATAGCTACTGTAGGACCTCACCATTGCATTGTTCACCTAAGGGAACCATTGTACTGTTCTCCTATGGATACCATTGTGATTGTTCACCAAATAAGAAATTCAGAAAAGTGTTGAAGATATGTCACCATGACCACCATGAACACCTCAAACACCAGATTTCAAAAATGGAATGGGATAGAGTGGTCTGGGAAATGACATCAGATACTGCTCAAAATATTATAATCCTCAAGAATTCACAACCACCCTAAAATGGAACAGAAAAGTAGTCTTCACAACCACCCATCGAGATACCTCTCAAAATAGATCAATCCACAACAAGCAACCAAAGAAACCCATCTCATAAACACGAATGGTCTATAACCATGAATAAGACATCGATATATGATAATAGTTAAACATCAAAAAACTATTGGTACTGAGCATGTATATATGACTCACATTCCCAGGAAATCTCCTTCTTGCCACCATCTCTCCACAGGACACGAACCAAGAGGATAGAACAACCACATCACACATTATCTTTGCAGTCTTGGATCTCTACAAGTCACTCCTCATAGTTTTTCATCATTTCCAACATTGATCTCTCTACAATTGATGAAGTGAGAGTCATCATGAAGGTAACGATGAAGCAATGATACATGGAAAACATCATGTATCCAACTCATCTGCAGGGGAAGTGCTACTTGATATGCCACAAATCCCACATGAGCTGACACCTCAAAAGACCTAACAAACTAGGGATAAAGATTACTCCCATGAACAATCCTTCGCTACCCTTGATGGGGAGTCACCTTCAGAAACACGTTATCCCCAAAAAAACTCTAACGGTCTCATCATTTTATTGGCATATGATTTCTAATGATCATGGGCTATCTTCATCCTCTCACGAATCACCTGAACCATCTCTGTTATATTCAGCACTAGTTCCAATCCAAGAATTGCAGACTATCCGACCCTATCCAGCCAAACAGATAATAACAAGGCCAACCATACAAGGCTTTAAATGGCACTATAACGATGGTGGAGTGAAAACTATTTTTGTAAGAGAACTCCATCATGGGTAAGTGCCTCATCCATGGACCTCCAAAATCCATTACACAAGATCATAACATGTCTTCAAAATTTTGGATGGTCCGCGCTGTGTGACCGTCCATCTGAGGATAAAAAGGTGTTCTAAGGCATAGTTGAGAACAAAAAGAATGAAATAGATCTATCCAAAACATATTGGTAAAATGAGGATATAAATTGTAACTTACCGTCCTTGGAATTCCATGAAGCCTCGCCACCTCCTCCAGATATTGCCTCGACCAAACTTCCACTGAGCTCGACTCCTTGATTTCTATAAAGTGGGATGATTTCGTTAAATGATCCACTACCATCCAAATAGAATCATGTCCTCCTTGAGCTTGACGAAAACTAGTAACAATGTCTATAAAGATGTCCTCCCACTTCCACTGAGGAACATCTAATGGCTGTAGGAGACCACTAGGAACACAGTGTTAGACCATCCCCTTCTGGCAGACCAATCATCGAGACACAAACTCCGCAACTGCATGCATTAGCCCAGGCCACCAAAACTATGTCTTCAAGGCTCAGTATATCTTTGTGACACCAGGATGCACTATTAAAGTTCAACTATAAAACACTCTAGGAACCGTCTCACACATCTCCATATGAACAAAAATCCTTATGTGACACAATAATCAGTGTTGTTCATCCTCAGTCCAACCATCATGGGCCTCACCACAAGAAATTCAATCTCTCCAGACCTCCACCTCAAGATCCATCAACTAGGACTATTCCACCTTCTAACCCATATATTGCTACACAATCATCTAAAAAAACTACCTCTACCCCAAACATCTTTTAAATCGAGATGTAAAGATGAATGTTCTTCCATTACTATCTATAAATCTTCAGATTCACACAATACATCATCATGTGACTTCCTACTCAGTGCATTAGTTACAAAAGTCCCATTTCCAAGTTAATATGATATTTTGAAGTCGTATTCTTGTAAGAAATCCATCCACCAATGTTGTCATATGTTCAAGTCACATTGTGAGAAAACATACCTCAAACTATTATGATCAGGGAAAACCACAAAGCGCTCGCAAATGAGGTAATGTCTCCACAACATTAGAGCAAACAACAAGGGTATCAACTCAAGATCATGGGAGGTATAGTTATGTTCATTAGGATGAAACTACAAAGGCCCATATGAAACAAGAGATCTCTGTTGTATCCGAACACAACCTAACCCTAGATGGAAATCATCGTAGAAAACATCAAAATGAATTTCATCATCTAAGAGACCAAGAAGTGGAGAACTTACTGACTTCTCCTTTACATACTCGAAAGCTTCATGACACTAATCATTCCTTATAAATGACTAATACTTCTTGTTCAAAGCTATCAGAGGAGTCGCAACTCGAGATAAATTGTCTATGAACCTCATGTAGTAGCGAGCGAGACCAAGGATGCCATGTAACTCTACCACAATCTTGTGGGCTTCCCACAACACCACAAATTCTATCATAATTGGATTAATAGATTCTCCCTACTAGGACAACACATTCCATAAGAAATGGACTTCTCGTGCCCAAAACTAACACTTTGACAACTTCCCAAATAGCCGATGTTGGCAAAGAACTCCCAAAACGGCGTGTAGATACTCTGAATGCACCTCCTCATACATAGAGTACCCAAGGATTTCATTGATCAAAACCACCATGAACATTTATAAGAACTCATAAAACACAGTTTTCATCAATCCCATGAACACATATAGAGTATTAGTTACACCGAACGAGAAAACAATGAACTCATAATCCCCATGACGAAAACAGAAAGCTTTCATCGGGATATCCTCATCCTTCAGAAAAATATGATGATATCCTAGCCACCAATTGACACTACCACAAAACAAGGCATGGGTAGCACTTCACTTCATCAGCGCTAAATAGAAAGCACGGATAAAAGGGTGTGCCTTTATGAGCACTAGTTAAAAGTGCTAACAAATTTACCCATTATCAGCACTAAAATAAACACTGATTAAGGTGTACACTTTATCAGCGCTTTTTTTTACTTCTCATAAAGGAAACATTTATTAGAGCTTATTTTAGAATTGATAAACATTTTTATTCTTAATTTATAGTAAATTATAATATTTATAAGTAATAATAATGTTTTTTATATTGATTAAAAAATATATACCAATATTTATATATATATACTCTTTATTGATAAAATTATAAATATATTTATATTTATATTTATCTTATATGTCATTTTAAATAAATATATAAAAATATAAATAAATTATTAAACAAAAACTACTAAAACATTTATCAGAAATTTTTAAGCGCTGATAAATAGATAACATTATCGGCGCTAAAAAAGAGCTGAGAAAATACCTATTTATCAGTGCCATAATTATAGCACTGATAAATAGGTATTTTTTCAGTTCATTTTTAGCCTCGATAAATGTATATCTTTATCATCACTTTTATTGAGAACTGATAAAGGTTATAGTGGTTTTTATTTAATAACCCTATCATGCCCCTCCTCTCTCACATGCGGTTAATCGTTCATGGAAGCTGAACCATGCCCCTCTTCACCAGCGACCTCTCCTCCTCCTCCTCCGCCGCCACCACTAGGTTTTCCTCCTACACCTTGACCATCATCATCCTATGCCTCTACTACCTTTGCTGCCAATGCCTCCACCACCGCTGCCTCTGGTGCCGTTTCTTCTTCCGCAACTACCTCCTCTGCGGCTGCCTACTCTGGTGCTTCTTCATCTCCAAGGTCCATCTTGATTTTATTCGACCCCAAGTACATGTCCATGATAAAAAGGGCTGAGATTCTATTAGTTGCATAAATCAACATTTCATTGATCAGTAATGGTACATCATCCTTCTCAAATGTCAATTTATGTATTTAAAGTTAATATAGACCCTATTCTACCTGTTATTTTTCTTAATGCGGACAATTTTGGTGATCCATCATGGGTATTTCACTTCTCGGACAATGTTAATTTTGGATATCCATCTTGCCGCTATCTCCAGTGTATGAAACCTTGGATAGGGTTATGGTTTTAGCAATGGGAATGAAATATCAAAAGTTTACTTGTTCCAAACTTTTTTCCATTTTATGTTCATCTTTTATATTTTAAATGTCTGTTTAACTCATTCTATCGGAGGTGTTTTCTATAAATTCTTGTTATCTTAATGTTTGTTTATGCATGGTGTGGGTTGATTTCGGTTTTAGTGGGTTCTTGGGGTTTGTGGGATGTGGTAAATGGTGTACTCAGTTTTAGATTATTTTATTCTCATGGGTTTCACCTATTTTATGTTTTCTTTCTAGTTGGAAATCTCATCTGCTATGCGCCTCTCCTGTGCCTCGAACGCACCTCTATCGTGTGCTGAACGACACCTTCGGAGTGAGTTTTCTTCTGTTACACATTGGTTTCCTCTTGTTTTAATGTTATTACTATTTGATATCAATGGTTATAATGTGAAATGTATGGGATAAATGTCCTGCTGAAAATCGTGGCCATTGGTGGTCCTTGTTGGCACACTAAATGAATTGCTTGTTGGTTGGTTCCTGTTGAATATTTGAATAAACAAATTGGTAATTTACATATACATGACTTAGGAATGAACACCCCTGGATGATAAAACTTATGTGATACCTCTGAATTAACAAACAAAATTGAATAAGGGATGCTTTATAAAATCTGAAATTTTGATTGTTTGGTTTGTATGGTGTCGTGATTGTGAGAACGATTGTGTTTTTATGGTGATGCGGTTGTTGGCATGGTCGATATTCCATTTTTTTCCTTGTTGTATTTCATCCACCATTTAATATCAAACCAAACATTACCCATTTCAATGTCACCACCACATTGTTACTACTACAATTCCACTGAATCCTAGAAAACCACTTCCAGAGGACTCTATGAGAAACTTTATGGTGTGAAGACGATGTTATTCAGATTCTATATATTTTTAAAATACATGGTATGTAGTCTTGTTTAAATGAACATGATTCAATATACATGGATTTCATATAGATTTTAATGCCACACAATATTTATCTCCAAAATTTACACCACATGACTCATCTTCTGACTCAAACTTGGAATAAGTTTAATTTTAAATGTTACATGTCATATGAGCCTAGGTCACACACAATGTATGTCTAGGGCATATACTTCAGCATGAAACCTTGTACATGCCCTTAAATAAAGGTATAACCACATTATATTTGTTTTACTTCGCTCACACTATATATAGATACCATAGAAACCTGATGTGTATAGACTATACACACCTAGTGGTCATGTAAGGACTAAACACCATGTATTCGACAAAAATGTGATTCATAGCCGGTGAGGTGACTTAGTATATATCTAAAGTACATGCCTTTAGCAATTTCTATTCTATATGTCATGTTTTTTTAAAGGCATCATGCAATCTTTGTAAGACTAAATTGGAATTAATTTGATATATGTCAGATTAAATCAGGTAAATCATATCCATTCACAATGTTCACCCTATTTTACACACCATGTATATGGATTTTACATGAATTTATAAATGCTAGTATACAACCACCCTTGACTAAGAACCCTACATGTTGTGTATACATTGAACAAATTGTGTGCTATGTTATTTTCATTATTATTACTTAATTTTCACTTATATAATAGTATTTCATGTATGAGTATCCCAATATAAATATCATCTCATGTATATCACAATAGTATGATTCCCTCAATCATTGTAAATTGAAATGATGTGGTTTGGATATTTTAATTATCTTTACTCTGCAAGAGATTTGACTAGTGATATGTGATATGTTTGGAGAAAATATAAAGTATGGTACTACCCCATGTTTCGGTGAAGAGTCCTCCGTGTATAGTTTTTAGGTACTCCATTGAGATATAAAAAATATAGGGCACAATATCTTTTATATAGATAGAGTTTAAGTACTTTCACATGTTTTGGTGTAGGATCCTCTATTTCAAGTATGAGTATCCCATTATATCCTTATATTTTTTTGAGGGTTTCCTTTTGGTTATGTTTACAATCACACCTGTATGTCCTTTATAACCACTTGTGATGTGTTTATTTTTATATTTTATAGTTTGGAGATGAAATTTGTGGACCTAGAGTTAGTGAGGTTACAGTAACTGTTAAATTGTATCCAATGATGGTTCATGGTAGAGGCATTTGTAACATGAATTTTTTTATATAACCCAAACAATGATACTTGATTAACTAAAACATAATATTAGGCAAGTTCAATATCGAACCCATAAAGATGATGAATATGAATAATGAATGGATGACTTCCAATCAGTTGACAAAATAGTATGAAGATAGCATGAAATATTTTTTCAAGTTTGTAGAAGATCATGCATGTGACCCTTCTCAAATCCTTTGTTTGTGTTTACGTTGTTGTTATTCAAGACAAATTATTCTAGAAGAGTAGGAAGAACAACTGATCTGTCATGGAATAGATCGTAGGTATACATGTTGGAATAAACACGGGAAAAAATGAATGTAGGTAATGGCTCGGATAACATGACGTTTTTGGGATCATCTAATTTGATTACAAGTGTGAACATTGAAGACGATCGTATAGAGGATATGATTACAGATGTGAATGATAATGGAGATTGTTTTGATGAAATGACAATGATAGTTGAAGATGAACTTTGTGATTGCCCAAAATTGTTTCAGAAGTTAAAGTGTTGTGAAAAAAATGCCATTGTATACTGGTTGCACTAAATAAACTGCATTGTCTGTCGTACTGAAGCTGTATAATTTGAAAGCATGCAACAGGTGGAGGGATGCTAGTTTTATGGAACTACATGCTCTCTTGAATGACATGCTCCAAGGAGATAATGAACTCCCGTGATGAAAATATGATGCCAAACGAATGCTACAATCGATGGGTATGATCTCTGAAAGAATACACGCCTACCTGAATGACTATATATTATTTCTCAAGGACCAAAAATCAATTAAATAATTCCTAAAGTGAGGAGCTTCTTGATATAAGAAAGATGATTCCAGTCCTACGAATGTTGTATGGTAATTTTTAATTATTCCAAGGATTAGGAACCTATATGGAAATAAGGAGACTGCAAGAAAATTGACAAAACATGCGGATACAAGAATTAAAGATGGGAAACTACATCACCCAGAAGACTCTCCTCAGTGGAAGGGAATTTATCACGAGTATCTTGAATTTGGAAATGAGTCGAGAAACCTTCGTCTGGTGTTATCTACAGATGGGGTGAATCCTTTTGGTTTTCAAAGCAGCAGTCACAGTACAGGGTGGGTTATGTTGGTAAATTATAACTTACCACCGTGGTTATGCATGAAATGAAAATACATCATGTTATCTATACTTTTATCAGGACCAAAACAAGTAAGTAATTATATTGAATTTTATTTGGATCCATTGATCGATGATTTGAAAATATTTTGGGATTCAGGTGTTACGTTGTATGATGCTTACAAAAATGAAGATTTCACTTTGAAATCCATGTTGTACGAGATGATAAATGACTTTCCTGCTTATAGAAATTTGTTAGGATGTATAATTAAAGGAACTCAAGGGTGTCCCATTTGCAAACAAGGTACCCAGTATATTTGGTTGAAACATTCATAAAAAACTGTATTTCTAGGACATTGCAGATTTATACCCCGATGACATAAGTACCGATCTTAGATGACATCATTCGATCGATGTTCAGAAGAGCATACAACACCGACTCCACTAACAGAAAATCAATTGTTTGATAAAGTAAAAGGATTGGATGCTACTTTTGGTAAACCATTTTCAAAAAACCTTACGAAAACTGGTTGGAAAAAGAGATCAGTTTTTTTTGAATTACCATACTAGAATTTTCTATATGTCAGAAATTTTCTTGATGTTATGCATGTTGAAATAAATGTATGTGATAGTGTGATCGGGACATTTCTAAATGCACCTAGAAAAACAAATGATGGAATCAATTCTTTATTAGACATGGATGAGCGGGGAATATGAAAAGAGTTGGCACTAGTGAAGGGTGAAAAATGAACATTTCTTCCTCCTGCTTCTTACACTCTTTCTAAGTAGGGGAGATATTAGTTTTTAAACTTTTTGAATTACATAAAGGTTCCATATGGGTATTCATCAAATATCAAGAACATCAGGTCAATGAGAGATTTAAAATTAAAGGGTCTAAAATCACATGACTACCATGTTTTAATGCAATATCTAATTCCTATTGCTTTATGTTGTATTTTTTTCCAAGAATTTACACTATACATTAACAAAGCTCTGTTTCATCATCAAATCTATATGCAGCAATGTTATTGACCTAGCGTAATTTCCAACTTTGGAAAGATAAATTTCATTCATATTTTGTGAATTGGAAATGTTCTTCCTGTTAACATTTTTTGATATGATGGTCCATTTGAAGGATCATTTGGTGAGAGAGATTCATCTATGTGGTCCTGTACATTAAATATGGATGTACCCTATTGAACGATATATGAATATTTTGAAATGGTATGACAAAAGTTGAAGTCAGCCAGTGGGTTGTATTGTGTAACAATATATTTTTGAGGAAGCTGTTGAATTCTGTACCGAATACCTGTCTGGTGTGGAAAATGTTGGCCTACTGAAATCTCGTCACACTTAGCAGCTTGAGGGTGAAGGAATTTCTGAAAGAGAGGTTGTCACAATCAATATTACAGTTCGGGAGCAGGCTCAACATTATGTTTTTCATAACAGTTTCGACGTTGACCCATATATTCAAACCCTCAAAGAAATTATTAGGCATTTGAATCCTTCTAGGGCTGAAAATGGATATTAGATACACATAATCGACGGTTTATAGGATGGTTTTGGTACCATATTTTTAAGCAGTTAGATGAAAATCAAGAATCAAATTCAGAATGACATCGATGGCTAGCCAGAGGAGAAAGTGTGTATGAATTATCTTACGTTTCTTATGCAGTTAATGGTTATAAATTCTATACTAATGAACATGATGAAGAAAGTAACATGTAAAATAGTGGGGTTACACTTGTGGCTGAGGCGATGCATGTTTCATGTGCTAGGGATAGAAATCCAATTTATGCGAATATGTCATACTTTGACATCATCAAAAAAATATGGGTGTAAGATTATATGAAATTTAATGTGCGATTTTTCAATGAATGTGGTTTGATAATTGGAGTGTTGTTAAAATAGATGAATTAGGATATGTGAAAGTTGATTTCAGTAAGGATGGGGAGAATGAAGAACCATTTATAATGGAATCATAGGTTGTACATGTATTTTATGTTCCAGACCCTGCAAACTGATGTTGGTCAATTGTTCTATTATCGACCAAAACAACTAAAGAGTCAGATGAATGTTCAATTGATGATGAATTTTTTATAGGGACCTCAAAATCATTTCATAGAGGTCACAATGTAGACGGAGTTTTGTATGTCAGAGGAGACCATAATGAAACGGATTTACATAGTCAATAGAGGGGTCAAATCTCTTCAGCCTTAAAAAAAGTGAGTATAATAATTAGGTTATTTGTTTTTTGTAATATAAATTGTGTTAAGATATGTTTTTATCTGTTCACTGCTGCTTTTATCTAATGTAAATTAAATGTTAAACCACTTCTGCAGAAAATGAATTTTTCACCTGCTGATGTGCCCAATCCCGAGGCACAAAATGTCTCTCAACCAGCTGCCGGTGGTCCCATTGCAGAGCAACAATAGGTTTCTCACACTATTGTTGCTGGTCCTAGTGCTGAGGTACAAAAGGTTTCCAATCCTGTTGCTGATCGTCCTAGTGCTAATGTACAATATGTTTCTCAACCTATTCATGTTGGTCCTAGTACTGATGCTAGCGCTGTGGAGGAACATAACGATGATTCTTTTGAGGAAATTATAAGAAATGAAACCATAAAAGTTCAAAAGAAACAAGAGTGTCGTAGTTTGATAGTGTTAGCCAAAATGCATAAGGAAAAATCAAAAGTCATCAAATTAGAGGTGGGATGGAATAAGAGATCCCAACATGTTAACCCCAAAAGAGCCAAATTTAGTAGCTATATTGGAATTGTCACTTGAAAATGCATGCCGATTGATATACAGTCGTGGATCCATGTAGTCATTGGGATTAAGACACTAATATGGGAAGAGATTATGGTAACATTATGATATAATTTGTTTAATTTATTAAAATAAAATAAAATACAAAAACATTGACTTACTCTTTATCATCAATTGCAGAGTCCATTTATAGTAATATTCCTCGCACAAGGAATATGTATCAAGAGTTTCAGAAAGGATTCATAGTGTTTTCCACACAATTTTAACGAAATATCATCTTTAAGATACTTAAGGGAAAATAAAGCCACACCCACCTCCTATTTATGCACAGTTGATATCCCAAGGAGTGTGGGATGTGTTTAACAACTGTCGTGGGGAGAAGACTTTTCTGGTACATTGTGTGGGGTAATACATTGTTTAATATTTATTGTATTCATCATATTGATTAACATTTTTTAATTTACAAAATAAAAAATGAGTACTAAAAATAAAAAACACACAATAGAACCAGCATACCCTTACCTTTATATAAGGATGTGGTATGATTTACTTGAGAAAAATTTAGTATTTCATTGAAATCTACCGTACTACTTGTATATGACATAAAACAACAGAATAACCACATTTCTATGTTTATATGTAGATTTATGAATCAAAATAAAAATATATATAAATTCCACAAAATGTGCTACGGAAGGAGGCTCGTGTAAATAAAGAAGGGATACTGATAGGTGAAAACACACAAAAATTGTGGGAAACATGTGTAAGTATGACATAATATAAATTTTATTTTCATTAAATCACTATTACATTACAATGACTATTTATTATTCTATATTCTCTATCTGACATAGTCACAAGAATCAACAACAACTGCACTAGATGCAGACCTACTTTCAGCGGACTTGGAGCAGTAAGAACAGAATGGCTGCATCATAGGTGCGAGTTTTGGGGTGACACCCCAAAATAGTTTTCAAAAACAAAAACAGGTGGAGGATCAAAATGAAAAAAATGGAAAAGGTGAAATAAAAATTATATATTTTTCAAGAATAATTATAATACCAGAGATAGATGATAGAAAGTTTGATGGGGGAGAGGCAATGATAAGAAACAACTCAACAAAAACCCATGCATGACGATCCCGCCCCACCCCCCACGAGCTTTGAGGCGAGCCATTCTCCTAAAAAAGCTGAAATAGTTGTGGTAATCATTGTTTTAATAAATTTTTTTGTGAAATGTGAATCACATAGGCACTAATTCCTTTCTTGTATTAATATTCAACATGGTGAAAAGGACTGTGATTTATATCTATCAACTCCCACCTATCACCTTGTAGTGAGGTCTACGGTGTTCAATACACAGAACGACATGCTACACAATAGAAAACTTCCAATAAATCATCTTAAAGTGTCAATTAACATAGCTAATGAGCCGAGTATTGAGATACCTATTCCAAATGACGATGACGACATTCATACGTTTGACTAAGCTGTTGGATCATTCATTTCATGGCCGAATATTCTTGTAAAAAAACATGTCAACAAGGACTTATCTACTTCCAATTTATTTTTCAAGATGGACCATTAACATTTAATGAAAAGAGGTCTGAACTGATGAATGTTATCACAGAATGACAAAGAGAATGGGGTGAAAAGAAATATAATCTCAAAAATATCTCGAGGATCAACCAACCGATTGAAACGATCTATTGAGAGCACATTCACCCCGTTCGTTCTATATCCACAGTTAATATCATTGTAAGCTCATGTGGACACAATTTTGATAAACAGAAATTCTCACACAATTTTTTTTAAAAAAAACATGTACATAGAAGAAGAATCAGATTTCATTAGTGCTAAAAATGTAAATGAAATATTCGATTATGAATGGCTAGGCGCCTAAGTTATAAATGTAAACATGATGCATATTTTCATGATTTGATTTTACAAAAGCTGATATACTCTGATAATTAGGGCTAAATACATTTAATATTTTTCAAAGGCGTATATATGATAAACAATTGAAGGGATTTCCGCATGAATATTTTTTGGACTCATTAGTCCCCACATCACCACATTAAAAGACGAAATAGATTCTTATAAATAGGATGAAAGATTGTTATCCCTAATCAAATCGTTTGAAAACAAAATTATGGATGATAGACACTTTTTAATACCAACGTTGTAGGGGTAATACTATACAATTTAATCATATAAAATATTTTTTCATTTCTTTCGTTACTTATTCCTTTTTGTGTTTTTAGGCAGCATTGGATGCTGATTTCAGTCAATTGGGATACTCTAATCATTTATTTTCTGGATTCAATGCATGGATATCCAACAAACCGACCACACATGATGGAATTTGTTAATATTTAAGACACTAGATCCATCATTTTAAAACTAAACATCTAGTTATATAATTTATATTATCTTTTAATGAGGATTCTATTATGATAGGGCGGTGCATCAATATCTTTTACTACATGAAATGAATCCATGGCCTAAGGATAATAATGCATAAAAGATCTACAACTACAAAAGTATCCTGGTATATATAATAACATTGCACTATCCAAACAGATATCAAAAAAATTGCCTATTTTTGTCGATGTTTCGACAGTTTCCAAAACAAACAAAAGGAAAGGACTGTGGTTATTATGTTTGTAAATTTATGAAAGAGATTGTATTTCTTCAACAAAATAGCAACATTGATGAGGTATTTTTGAAAATAATTACGAGTTCATTTAAAATATTTATTAATCCTTTGTGTATTTATATTCATTCAGTACTACGATGACTGTCGCAAAAACTAAAATTCACAAGATGATATAGATGTGTTTAGAAACGAATGGGTAGCATACCAGATGGAAGATTGTACAAAAATAGGATGAGGGTGAATTCCTACTACTTATGTTATCCATATATGATCATTGACATCTCTATTGTTTACACTTATTGAGCATATATGATAACCCTTTATTATGTTTTATATCCGTAGTTTATGAAGAATGGTTTTAGAAATGATTTTCCTTTCTAGTAAAGCATAACTCATAGGACTACAGTGTTCGATAGTGTGGAAGTCGACCAATTCATAGTCATTTAGTCCACTCACGAGCATCTTAAAAGCTTGATGGGATCCAATATCTTTGATTTTTGATTTTCTAATTTTAGTTTCCATTATATGTGGGTGGGGGTGTCCAGGATGGTGGGGGGTGTCCTTGAGTGGGGGTTGTCATGGAGGGGGTTTGTCTAGAAGTGAGGGGGTGTCCTGGTGTGAGGGTGGGAGGGGGTGTCCAGGAGGGAGGGGGGTTGTCCAGGGGGAGTCCAGTAGTGGGGGGTGTTCAAAAGGGAGGGGGTGTCTAGGGGGTGTCCATGAGTGGGGTGTCCAAGAGGAGAGGGGGGGATGTTTCCAGAATGGGAGTGGGTGTTTAGACAAAGATAAAATAAATTCCATTCAATAATAATAATATACAATGGTTAGATCACTTCTAGAGTATCCCGAAGTTGGTTTGTAGTGAGGCATCAAAAGTTCCAACCAACCAAACCAATTCCAAGTCCATGTAAAGGCCCATTAATTATATTCCTGCTCAATTTTAGGCCCTATATATCTTATTAAATGTCATAAAAACCCAACATATGCATTACATACCTTTATCACATTAGATTTATGTGAAATTTCGTACATATTCCTCCAATATTTTTTCTGTTTGGTGTTTTTCATTGATTTGTTGAATTGTATCTCTTCAAAATATATATGATTTTATAATTCATATTATTTAATGATGGTGTTTGAATAATATTAATTCCATTATCAAATAGATGATGAAAATATAGTTGGATAAAGAAGGTTATTAATGGGTATACACTAAAGAACTAGGAGGGAGGGGGTGTCAGGGATGCAAGGGGAGTGTCCATGTGGGAGGGTGGGTGGGGGTGTACAAGAGTGGAGGGGGTGTCCAAGAGGGTAGGGGGATGTCCAGGGGTGTGAAGGGGGTTGTTTATTGGAAGGTATGGGGCTGAAAGGGGAGGGAGGGGGTTTTCTTGGAGGAGGGAGGGGGCTGCAGGTGGAGTGGTGGGAGGGGGGCTGTCCAAGGGGGCTGTCACGGGGAGGGGGGGGGGGGTTGTCTAGGATGGAGGGGGTTTCCAGGAGTGGAGGGGGTGTCCAGGAGGGGTGGGGGTCTATTCAGGAGGAGAGGGGCCATATAGGGGGTGGGAAGGGGCTGTCTAGGGAAAGGGAGGGGTCTGCAAGGGAAGGGAGGGTGGTTTTCCAGGAGGAGGGAGGGGGCTTTAGGTGGGGTGGTGGGAGTGGGGGGGGGTGCCATCCAGGGGTAGGGAGGGGGCATTGATGTAACACCCCAGGTAAATAAAGAATATGACATTTTTATATTTATCCATATTTGTGAATAAAATATTAATATTACTTTAAAGGGGATGCTATGCTCGATGGCGTACCCAATACGCAACAATGAATTTCTTGGGAATCTTACGTTGTACTCTAATAATAAATAATATAATTTTAAATAGTAGTTAACGCCTAGCCGTTGTAATGGAGGGAATGAACAGAACTAAATACAAAATGATTATATATGTTTGTCAAATATTTTTACTTTTTACAATAAATGTTAGAGGATTAAAAATGCGAATGAATCCTATTTTAAGCGTAAACATTCTAATATTCTTTAAAAGGTCGATTAACCGCCTTTTGATGGTGAACCTCTTTTAAATCAAATTTTTGACAATTTTATGTGTTATATTTGACAAAATAAAATCTTTCTTTAGAATCGGGGCATCAAAATTTACTTTGTGTAAATTTTTGGTATTTTTCCGAAAAAGTTCAATTTTTAATGAATAGTGAAAAATGTTGTATTTTAATTCAAAACCACTTTTTAATCGAATTTATTTATATGATTAGATTATCTTTTGAATTTGTTTTAAAGTGAAATTATAATATATTTTTACCATTTAATCCAATAGTGGTCGTTGGAATTAATTTCACTTTGAAATCAGACTTAAACTAGTGTCAATCTTTTGATACATTTTGTTTCATAAAAACACGCTATTTGTTTTGACTACGGAAATTAATTATTAAATTAATTAAAGCAACTTATATGTTTTGAATATTGTAAAATAGAAATCAATTTTGAATTTGGAATATCAAATATACCTTAGGGTGAATTTTTGGTAATTTTCTGAATAACATCAATTTTTTTATGAATAGTGAAACCACTAAGTGGTACTTATAAAAACTGATTTTCTGTTTAAATGTAATTTTGCCACCTTTGGGTTTTTAATTTCAAAAATCCGACACAAATTGTTTTCATTAAGAAGTAAAATGTGGTTCAATGGGTTTAAAATAATTTTTTTACGAATAGTAACTTATTAAGTTTTTAATCGCGATTAGAGGTAATTAGTGTAGTTTAAGGTAAAAATAATGTTTTAATAAAATTAAATGACCTATAAACATGTCCTACCCTCATTGGATGTGTCATGGACGACCAAGAAAATCCATTGGTCAACTTGGGGACCCCATGGAGCCACTTTGGATGGAAAATGACATAAATAACTTTTCATTTAATGTTAAAGTAAAAATGACACAAACATGAGATGTTTTACTAAAACAATTTTTTCATGGGGTTATATAAGTCATATTTGTGACTATAAATATTAATTGGAAAGATAAAATGATTTCCTACATCATAGTATTTTTTTAATAATTTTTATACATTAAATAAATTAAATTATTTATGACATCATGATGATGCAGCGATGACTTCATTATTTAACGATTTAAATAAAATTGAAAGATAATGTAATATATAAGACCTACACATGTCCAAAACCTATTGGATGGGTGTATTTCGAACCATTATCACCTTATTCTAGAAACACATCAATTTGGGACCATTAAAATCCGAAACTCATTCTAAAATAAATTAACATTTCTTTACATTCCAAGAGTGCCCCTCCTCTCCTCTTACAAAAGGCCCCCACCTCTACCTCCTTACCCACACGTCTCAAGCCTTTGGCTCGGCCAAAACCTGCCCATTTATCTCTCCACATCCCTATATAACTCCTTGAAGCCTAACTTTAGGCATAATCCTTTCCAAGTAAGCCTTTGAGCTCAAATCAAAGGAAGTTACCCGACTTAAAGGTAATGTCTTCACTTGTGTCCTTTTGTTTTATTTTGCTTCTCCAACCCCCTAAACTCTTTTTATTAATTTATTTTGTAACAAATCCTGTATCTTAAATATACTAGGATGTTTTTATAATAAGTATTCTAGCTACACTTATACACACCTACATCTAATGGTTAAAGAACATACTATTTCCGAGGATGGCTAATTTCTGCCTCCCGAAACGATGATTGTTCAAAATTATTTTAGCACCATAAAAGGTGGCCATTAAGATGTCACTATATTTATATATTATATATAATATTTTTATGTTTTCCTTAAGATTCTGTATTATTCATTTATGGCATACCTTTATGGTTTCCATTATGGGTAAACGTGATATCTTCATTTTCCGAAGTGCGGACTACCACCCCCTCAAAGTGATTTGATTCGTTAATGCCATATGTGGGATGTATAAAGGATGGAATTTATGTTATTACATATGTTTTCCTACTGTAATTATAATATACCTTTATATATTTATTTTTTAATTCAATTGAATACAAAAAAATAAATGAAAGTAGCGTTCAGGCGTACGTACGGCTTACCGTCTCCCAGAACGGTACATTTCATTTCTTATCTCCAAATGTTATGTGCTATTATAAGTACATATATATAATGGACATATATGTAATATATTACATCTAAATGATGGGTATCATTCTATAATTATAATATATATATCTCTCATTTTGTTTTAATTCCATTAATATGGAAAAAAAATGAAAGTAGCGTTCATGCGTACGTACGGCCTACCGTCTCCATGAACGGTGCTTTTAATTTTTTTTCTCAAAATGATATGGAATAGTATAAAAATAATATATAATTGATATATATGATATTTAAAACCTAAATACTATTCTGGAGATGATGTACCTATAACTACATGGAAAATTCTTTTCCAACAAGGTCAATTTTTACTCATGTACTGAACATCGACAAAAATGTCTGATACGAACTCACTTTATTAACCAATTATTATAACATTATAATATGTGATATGAAATGAATAATAATATTTAAATGAGGTCTTTAAGAAATTATAAATTGACCAAATTTTATTATTTAGGAGATTGAAGAACGATCGAGTCATGTCGGACACGAGGTAAGGGATCCTACTCCTCTCTTTCTTTTTAAGTACACTCTTTTGTGTCATTCATTTTAAGATCATATTTATTATTATTGGGATGTTATATTATAGTAATAATACTGTACTTTTTATGTCCATTTGGTGAGAGACCATATTTTTTCTCATCAATCCATTTTGGAAGTTTTGAGTAGTGTCGTTAGGCTGCCGAATTTTCGTAAGAGATCTAACCTCTCTCTCTTTTTTAAGTACTCTCATTTATGTCTCTTCTTTTATGCTCCTCTTTGTTATGATGGGGGATGTTATTTTATATTCCTATTTCTTTAAATTTTATTGTAATATGATGAGATACTATATTTGATCTCATCAATCCATTTTTGGAAGTTTTAAGTAGCGCTGTTAGGCTGCTGAGTTTTCGTAAGGGATTTTTCATATCACTTTTATTCCCGTGAGATTTATGATACATTTTCCACAATTTCCTTTGAGTGGTGTATGTATTTATCATTATTATACAATTTGTGTAATATAATTTCATTTATGGTTACATAAAAATTCATTGTATGACCCTTCTTCAATGGGGTGTATGTTTCGAAAGTTACCCAAGTCAGTAAGGGAACCTTTCACCCTCCTCTTTTTAAAAGACATCTTTTGTTATATCTTTTAATTCACATAGTATTATGTTGGGATATGTTCTTATATATCATTATTAATGTAAATTTTATTTCCAAGTGATGAGATACCCTTTTTATCTCTCATCAACTCATTTTATGAGTTTTGAAGTGACGCTGTTAGGCTGTCGAATTTCTGTAAGAGAACTTCTTAACCCACTTTCAATTCTTTGGGATAAACCTATAATTCTTGATTTTATTATGCCAAGATTATGTGTGGAATCTCTATTTTGTAGTTTCCACAATCCGTTTTTTGGATATACTATTTCTACACATAATCATCTCGTTGATAAATTCTTATGTCATTTAGACGGACATGTATCAGAAATCATAACTCAATATCATTTCATTGAGTTAAATATCTATTTCATTGGTTTTGTTTTTCCATGATTATGTGTGAATGACCTCTGATTTTTTTACACTTAATATCCACTTATATTTTTTGTATTCGTATTTGTCACACATAATCATGTAATTGATTTATCCTTAATCTAAGGATACCGAATTTGTAAGGGACTTCATCTCAATCTCCTTTCATTGTGGCATATTTGGTTTTACACAAAACATTATTTTATATGGTGTATAAACCCCTTTGACATTTAATTTTATTCAAAAGGAATATTTTTATACGAAGCGTTTTACTAAATGACAAAAGGGAATGTTTCTTTTAACGTACGCGGTGACAATGACCTTTTCCACCGCCGCGAGTATTATTTGGTCTTTGGATTCCTCAACAAGCCATAATTTTTTTTAAATGAAATAAATACCATATACTCTTTTATCTATGTTGGTATTGAAAATGGTTTTTATAAAGTATTTGTTATGTCGATATTTTTAAGTGATATATTGTGATCGAAATGTGGAAATTTTTTCTTTCCATTATATTTTTTTATTGTATTTTGATTTTATAATGGTATTTGGACATTATGACGGGTGGTGCCGTGAATACCAGGATGGGTGGTTACGTTATAACCTCCAATGCATTGGGTATGAAAGTCGGCCATATGGCTATTCCATTAAGTATCTGTGGAAGTCGGCCATATGGATATTCCATTAAGTATGTGTGGAAGTCGACCGTATGGTTATTCCACTTAAGTATGTTTATGTCCCAAGTTACCTTTATATGTTATGTGATCTTTATATGGGTTTTATGGTAATATTTTGGTTACAGAAGGGTATGTAAGGAAATTTTATTCATTGAAGATTTTTTACTACTTCGAAAAGGTGAAAAGTATTACTTTGATAAAGTATACATGGTTTACTTGTTGTTTTGAAAAACTAACAGTTTTCATTATTTTAGCATCCCTTACTGAGATTTTTTATGCTCATCCAAGGTTTTTGAAATGTTTTTCATAGGACTTAACATGGAATAGGTTCAAGGATGGGATCAAGGGAAATTCATACTACCTAAAACATGGAACTAGACATGTTTCTTTTTAAGAGTTTTTATTTTATGGAATCTTAGTAGAAGTTTATACTTTGTAATATTTTGAGATGTAATAGTTATGTGCTAATTCTCTAAAACTATAAACCTTAAAAGATCATCAATTTGAATTATTCATTTAATTCAATATTAAGTAAGGTTTAAGGCTGGGGTCTTATAGTTGGTATCAGAGGTCGGTTTAGATAACTTTAGAGGTTAGGGATCCTCTAAGCATAAGTGACATTACCATAATGGTTAGGATTTCAGAAAGAGTCCTAGTTTTAGATAAGGTGAATGAGTAAGTATATATTAGGGTTTGTCTTCCTCATTAGTACATGATGGTTTTGTTGATATACTCATAATGATATTTCTGTTTTTAGTGAATGCATGGATCTAGCAGGCACCAAAGAGACAACAGGTTTGAAGGAAACTGTGGTTGTTCTCTAATTAAGATACTACATAAAATGGGGGATTCAATGAGGAAACTCATGGTTGTTCTAAATCAACTATCAAGGAGTCATGATCAACCACTTGAACCTTGGTATGTTCTGTATTTCATCATGTACGAGATGACCAATCGATTTGGAAGTTCGGGTAATAATTATAAAGGTAACCATTAGAGTTTATATGATCCTTACTTTTGAGGTAATTATGGGTTATTATATGATATTCTGGGAAATGAAAGGCATGAGATAAAATTGAGGTTAAAATATGTTATGATTATTTTTGATGATTTTATCTCGTTTTGGGGAATGTTTTAAGAATTATATAGTTTTGTAAAAAGGACAACACGCAGACCGTGTGACAACCCGTCGCGTCGGACAAAGCTGCGGGAATCGAACCCACAACCAAAGTGTGACTGGTATTTATCCCCTACCACTGGACTACGTGAAGTCCCTGGTTAGTTTGACTAATTATTTTTAGTTAGATGATTTTATTAATAAAGAGAAAGTTTATTTTGGGTTATCTATGAAAATGATTAACCTATCATGGAGGATATGTGATCAGGTTAATTACTTTTCAATACAAGACTTTAAGTGTAATTGATGTTATTTGGAGATAAGTGTTAATTTGTACCTTGGAAGACTATACGACTAAATCCTTCAAATATTTGGGTTTCAATATTAGTTTGGTTTACTTTGAAGTATTTTATGGACAATTTTTTTGTTGAATGGTCTTTGTTGAACATTGGATATTGTTTGATAAATTTTGGAGATTAAGAATAGATTTGTTTTTTTTAAGGATTATCCTTTTTGGGTATTATCTGATATTGTACTAACATTTTTGGTTTTGGTTTTGGTTAAGGTCTAAAGATATGGTAAGTATTAAATTCTATTTTTTGTATTATGTGATTCTCTAGAAGTTGATTATAGTACTCTTAATGTGAATAAGTCCTCCTAAATACTCGTCTTTTGGGGAAAGTATGAGTTTGTGTAAGAAATCTAGTAAAATTTGAAAGTCAACATGACAAGTAATTATGTTTCCTTATGAATAAATTCCTCAATAAAAAGTAACTTAAAACAAAAATGTTTTCTATTAACTTTTCCTACTGGGGAATCGAATACCGTTTAACCCATCACAAGTTTGTGATTTTCTTGTGGTTAACTTTCTCCAAAACATGTTTTCTATCACTCTCCATCAGAACATGACCCTATGTTTTCTCCTCCATGTCCATGTTTTTCTACATGGAATCCTAGTATGGGTTAACTCGGGTGACCTTTATACTTATATTTCTTTATTTTAAAGTGATTGTATTACCGACTCTTGTTCCGATGTGGGACTTTCAATGATGTTTCCAAGCTCAATTTTAAAATTGCGAGGATGCAATTCCCAAGAGGGGGGAAGGACGTAACACCCCAGGTAAATAAATAATATGACATTTTTATATTTATCCATATTTGTGAATAAAATATTAATATTACTTTAAAGGGTATGCTATGCTCGATGGCGTACCCAATACACAACAATGAGTTTCTTGGGAATCTTAAGATTCACTCTAATAATAAAATAATATTATTTTAAAATAGTAGTTAACGCCTAGCCATTGTAATGGAGTGAATGAACAGAAATAACTACAATATGATTATATATGTTTTTCAAATATTTTTACTTTTTACAATAAATTTTAGAGAATTAAAAATGCGAATGAATCCTTTTTTAAGCGTAAACATTCTAATATTCTTTAAAGGGTCGATTAACCGCCTTTTGATGGTGAACCTTTTTTAAATCCATTTTTTCACAATTTTATGTGTTATATTTGACAGAATAAAATCCTTCTTTAGAATCGGGACATCAAAATTTACTTTGTGTAAATTTTTGGTATTTTTCCGAAAAAGTTCAATTTTTAATGAATAGTGAAAATGTTGTATTTTAATTCAAAACCTCCTTTTAATCTAATTTATTTATATGATTATATTATCTTTTGAATTGGTTTTAAAGTAAAATTAGAATATATTATTACCATTTAATCCAATAGTGGTCGTTGGAATTAATTTCACTTTAAAATCAGACTTAAACTAGTGTCAATCTTTAGATACATTTTGTTTCATAAAAACACGCTATTTGTTTTGACTGTGGGAATTAATTATCAAATTAATTAATGAAATTTATATGTTTTGAATTTTGTAAAATAGACATCATTTTTTAATTCGGAATATCAAATATAGCTTAAGGTGAATTTTTGGTAATTTTCTGAAATACTTCAATTTTTGATGAATAGTGAAACCACTAAGTGGTACATATAAAAACTGATTTTCCATTTAAATGAAATTTTTCCACCTTTGTGTTTATAATTTCAAAAATCATACATACGTGGTTTTCATTAAGAAGTAAAATGTGGTTCAATGGGATTAAAATAATTTTTTGGTGAATAGTAACTTATTAAGTTTTTAATCGTGATTAGAGATAATTAGTGTAGTTTAAGGTAAAAATAATGTTTTAATAAAATGAAATGACCTAGACACATGTCCTAACCTCATTGGATGTGTAATGGCCGACCAAGACAATCCATGGGTCAACATGGGGACCCCATGGAGCCACTTTGGTTGGAAAATGACCTAAATACCTTTTTATTTAATGTTAAAGTAAAAATGACACAAACATGAGATGTTTTACTAAAACAATTTCTACATGGGGTTATAAAAGTTATATTTTTGACTATAAATAGTAATTGGAAAGATAAAAATATTTCCTACATCATATTATTTTTTATATAATTTTTAGACAATAAATAAATTAAATTATTTATGACATCATGATGATGCAGTGATGACCTCATTATTTAACGATTTAAATAAAATTGAATGATAATGTAATATATAAGACCTACACATGTCCAAAACCTATTGGATGTGTGGATTTCAAACCCTTATCACCTTATCCTCGAAACACATCAATGTGGGATCATTATAATCCGAAAATAATTCTAAAATAAACTAACATTTTTTTACTTTCCAAGATTGCCCCTCCTCTCCTCTTATAAAAGGCCCCCACCTCTACCTCCTTACCCACACCTCTAAAGCCTTTGTATCAGCCAAAACCTGCCCATTTCATCTCTCCACATCCCTATCTAACTCCTTGAAGCCTCACTTTAGGCATAATCCTTTCCAAGTAAGCCTTTGATCTCAAATCAAAGGAAGTTACCCAACTTAAAGGTAATGTCTTCACTTGTGTCCTTTTGTTTTATTTTTCTTCTCCAACCCCCTAAACTCTTTTTATTTATTTATTTTGTAACAAATAAATTATTTTAAATATACTAGGATTTTTTTATAAGAAGGATTTGAGCTACACTTACACACACCTACATCTAATGGTTAAAGAACATACTGTTTCCGAGGATGGCGAATTTCTGCCTCCCGAAACGATGATTGTTCAACATTATTTTAACACCTTCAAAGGTGTCCATTAAGATGTCACTATATTTATATATGATATATAATATGTTTATTTTTTTCATAAGCTTCTGTATTTTTCATTTATGGAATACCATTAATGTTTCCATTATGGGTAAACGCGATATCTTCATTTTATGAAGTGAGGACTACCGCCCCCTCAAAGTGATTTGATTCGTTAATGCCATATATGGGATGTATAAAGGATGGAATAAATGGTATTACATATGTTTTCCTACTGGAATTATAATATACCTTTATATCATTATTATTTCATTTAATTGAATACAAAAAAAATAAATGAAAGTAGCGTTCATGCGTACGTACGGCTAACTGTCTCCATGAATGGTACATTTCATTTCTTATCTCCAAATGTTATGTACTATTATAAGTACATATATATAATGGAAATATATGTAATATATTACATCTAAATGATGGGTATCATTCTTTAATTATAATATATATATATATCTCATTTTGTTTTAATTCCATTAATATGGAAAAAAAAGAAAGTAGTGTTCATGCGTACGTACGACCTATCGTCTCCTTGAACGGTGCTTTTAATTTTTTATCTCCAAATGCTATGGAATAGTATGAAACTAATATATACTGGATATATATGATATTTAAAACATAAATACTATTATGGAGATTATGTAACTATAACTACATGGAAAATTATTTTCCAACAAGGTCAATTTTTACTCATGTACTGAACATCGACAAAAACGTCTGATACGAACTCACTTTATTAACCAATTATTATAACATTATAATATGTGATATGAACTGAATAATAATATTTAAAGGAGGTCCTTAATAAATTATAAATTGACCAAATAGTATTATTCAGGGGATTAAAGAATGATCGAGCCATGTCGGACACGAGGTAAGGGATCCTACTCTTCTCTTTCTTTTTAAGTACACTCTTTTGTGTCATTCCTTTTAAGATCATATTTATTATGATTGGGATGTTATTTTATAGTACTACTACTGTAATTTTTATTTTAATTTGGTGAGATACCCTATTTTCTCTCATCAATCCCTTTTTGAAGTTTTGAGTGGTGCTGTTAGGCTGCCGAATTTTTGTAAGAGATCTAACCTCTCTTTTTTTAAGTACTCTCATTTATGTCACTTCTTTTAAGCTCCTCATTGTTATGATGGGGTATGTTCTTTTATATTACTATTACTGTAAATTTTATTGAAATACGATGAGATACTCTATTTTATCTCATCAATCCATTTTTGGAAGTTTTATGTGGCGTCGTTAGGCTGCCGAGTTTTCGTAAGGGATTTGTCATATCACTTTTATTCCCGTGAGATTTATGCTACATTTTACACCATTTCCGTTGAGTGGTGTATGTACTTACCATTATGATACTCTTTGTGTAATATAATTTCATTTATGGGTACTTACATATTCATTTTATGACCCTTCTTCAATGGGGTGTACGTTTCGAAAGATACCCAAGTCGGTAAGGGAACCTTTCCCCCTCCTCTTTTTAAAAGACTTCTTTTGTTATGTCTTTTAATTAACATAGTATTATGTTGGGATATTTTCTTCTATATCCTTATTAATGTAAATTTTATGTCCAAGTGATGAGATACCCTTTTTATCTCTCATCAACTCATTTTATGAGTTTTGAAGTGACGCCGTTAGGCTGTCAAATTTCTGTAAGGGAACTTCTTAATCCACTTTCAATTCTTTGGGTTAAACCTCTAATTCTTGATTTTATTATGACAAGATTATGTGTGGAATCTCTATGTTGTAGTTTCAACAATACTTTTTGTGGATATACTATTTCTACACATAATCATCTCATTGATAAATTCTTATGTCATTTAGACGGACATGTATCGGAAATCATAACTCAATCTCATTTCATTGAGTTAAATATCTATGTCATTGGTTTTTTTCCATGATTATGTGTGAATGACCTCTGATTGTTTTACACTTAATATCCACTTATATTTTGTGTATTAATATTTTTCACACATAATCATGTAATTGATTTATCCTTAATCTAAGGATACCAACTTTGTAAGGGACTTCGTCTCAATATCCTTTCATTGAGGCATATTTGGTTTTACACAAAACTTTCTTTTATATGGTGTATAAAACACTTTGAATTTTAATTTTATTCAAAAGGAATCTTTTTATACGAAGCGTTTTACTAAACGACAAAAAGGAATGTTTCTTTTAACGTACGTGGTGACAACGACCTTTTCCGCCGCCGCGAGTATTATTTGGTCTTTGATTCCTCAAAAAGCCATAATGTTTTTTAAAATGAAATAAATGCCATATACTGTTTTATGTATGTTGGTATTGAAAATGGTTTTTATAAAGGATTTTTTATGTCGATATATTTAAGTGATATATTGTGATCGAAATGTGGAAATGTTTTCTTTTCATTATATTTGTTTATTGTCTTATGATTTTATAATGGTACTTGGACATTATGACAGGTGGTGTCGTGAATACCAAGATGGGTGGTTACATTATAACCTCCAATGCATTGGGTATGGAAGTCGGCCGTACGGCAATTCCATTATGTATGTATGGAATTCGGTTGTATGGATATTCCATTAAGTATGTTTGGAGGTCGACTGTATGTTTATTCCACTTAAGTATGTTTATTTCCCAATTTACCTTTATATGTTATGTGATCTTTATATGGGTTTTATGGTAATCTTTTGGTTACAGAAAGGTAAGTAATGAACTTTTATTCAGTGAAGAGTTTTTACTACTTCGAAAGGTGAAAAGTATTACTTTGATAAAGTATACATGGTTTACATGTTGTTTTGAAAAACTAACAGTTTTCATTATTTTTGTATCCCTTACTAAGCTTTTTTATGCTCATCCCAGGTTTTTGAAATGTTTTTCACAGGACTTAACTTGGAATAGGGTCAAGGATGGGATCAAGGGAAAGTCATGCTACCTAAAACAAGGAACTAGACATGTTTCTTTTTAAGAGTTTTTATTTTATGGAAACTTAGTAGAAGTTTCTACTTTGTAATCTTTTGAGATGTAATAGTTATGTCCTAATTCTCTAAAACTATAAACCTGAAAAGATCCTCAATGTGAATTATTCATTTAATTCAATATTAAGTAAGGTTTAAGGCTGGGGTCTTATAATTGATGTTAACATGAGTGTAACACCCCAAGATTTTATGAAAAATATTACTTTTAATTTCATTAATGTCTTGTGTTGTACGCTACACCAAAAGGAGCTTTCACAACATGCATCCTTGACTTGCCTTGCGTTACACGCAATCTTGACCTTCCTCGATAGCGTGTGTAGTACGCATTACCGAGTTTCACTAAACAACGATATGCTATTAAAATATTATTAAAACTAGCCATTATGAATAGTAATAACCACCTTTTAAACTTTTAGAAATTTTATCTCTCAAAATGGACTTCATTTTTGGATTCGGAGTATCGAATTTAGCCTAAGGTGAAATTTTGGTACTTTTCGGATAACTTTCATATTCTGATGAATAGTGAAAATTACTATATTATAATTAAAAGCAACTTTTTTTAATCGAAATAATTAATAGTGATAAATTATTAATTTGAGTGGTCTTAAAATATATTTAGAATATATTTTTACAATTTAATAAAATGTTGGTCATTGTATGTAATTTCGCATTTAAACTAGTTATAAACAAGTGTCAATCTTTTGATAGTTATTATCTCTTAAAAACACGCCCTTTGTTGTGACGAAGAGAATTAATTTTTAAATTAGTTAATGTGACTGATATGTTTTTAATTTGATAAAATATGCATCATTTTTGAATTCATAATATCAAATATATCTTAGGCCTAATTTTTGGTATTTTTCTGGAAACTTTCATTTTTTGATGAATAGTGAAACCACTAAGTGGTAGTTAAAAAAACTGAATTTTTCATAAAACTTAATTTTACCGCTTCTGTGAATGGAATTTCGAAAATCCGAGAGACCCGGTTAATATCGAGGAATAAAATGTGGTTCAATGAGATGAAAATAATTTTTGGTGAATAGTAACTTTTTAATTTTTTTACCACGGTTAAAAGTAAATAGGGAAATTAAGGGTAAAAGTGTTTTTATTATTACCCTAACACATGTACTAATTCTATTGGATAAGTGTAATTCGATAAAAAAACAACCTTAGGAATAAAATATGACCATTTGGGCCCACTTGTATTAGATTAAGACATTTATTATGAATTTATTTAAAGAAGGGTTAAAATAGTTAAAATCAATGTTTAATAACTAAATCATTTTTAATATAGGGTTATACATAATATAAATTCAACTATAAATATTAATTAGAAAGATAAAAATATTTCAAACATAATGGTATTTTATTTGTAATTTTTAGACTTAAAATAATTTAATTTATTTATGATACAATGATGATGCAGTAATTATCCTATTAATGAAATATTGACATAATTGATGTTATAAATACCCAAATAAATGTATTTTGAGAGTTTTTATGAATTAAAATAATTTTATATGTTAATATGACATGTTATTATTGATTTAATTAATTTTTTTTGAACTAATAATTCTGTTATGATTTTCACAAAAATCAATTACCAAATAGTGTCAAAATTGACATAAAATAGCTTTTAAAACAAATATTTTATTATTAATTGTTATTATATTCCTAAAAATATAAGGTTCGGACAAGATAATTATATCATGATAGGTGTATCATTAATGGACCACTTGGTGGTATATTGGATGTATATAGTAATTTTATTAACTATATAATATAAAAATACAAAGTGACATGGTAAATGTCAATCTAATTAACTAAGAGTTAAAACTAAAATATAAGATAATTATAATGACCTAAACTTGTCTAGATTCTATTTTATGAGAGTATTTCGACCCATACCCACCATAGATTCTAAATAAATCAATTTGGAGCTATTCAAAACCGAATTTGTCTTTATAATAAAATAATATTTTTAGTTATTCAAAAGGTGCCCCTCTCCTCCCTTATAAAAGGGCACCTCCTCCCCCTCTTCCTCACACCACTTTGAGCCTTCAAGCTCGGCCAACCCTTACCATATTCTTTTATCCACTTCCCTATAAACATCCTAGAGGTTCTGGTCTTCTTAAAAGTCCAATATTAGTGACCTAAGAAGAGGACTCAAAGAGACGCTTTAAAGAAGAGGTAATGTCCGTTACCGATTCTTTCAACTTTATTTCTTCTTCCCCTTCTTCTTATTAGGTTGTTTCATTATGAAGTAATAACATCAGTATCACTAATATATGTATATGTTATTATAAGTATGAAACTACCCAATTCCACCATCTATCCATCCTACGGAAAACGAAATCATCGCGCGTGCGTACGTACGGAATACCGTCTCCACGGCGTGGTGTAATCTATTTTCCACCACCACCTTACTTGGATGGGTTTAATGGTGTAAATAATAACTATATATGATCATTTTAAATTGATATTGATTCCTAAATAGTATATATACACTCCAATACAATTCCACGATCATGGGAACGATATCATCGCTCGTGTGTACGTACAGAATACCGTCTCCACGATGTGATGCGACTCATTCTACATGATCTTCTTTTCATAATGATTATATAAATGAATTGAATGAATGAATATGATATATATTACAATAATACCATTCTGGAAATGAGGTATCTATAACCTAAAAATAAAAATAAGAATTTATTCGACAAAACACGCAGAAGAGAAAAAAGTAATAAACACCCGAATAACAAGTAGTAATGAAATATTACTAATAAGAAGCTAAGAATATGACCATATATGATATCATAAAAATAATTATGATTCTGGAATAAGTCAATAACATTATTTAAATCATTATACAGGAGTTTCAGACACTTACGAAGCAAATTGGACCTAAGGTAAGGCAAAATATCACAATCTAATTTTTATCCGAGATTGTTTATACTTTGGTATTTACTGGGGTGTATTTTATCATCCACATCCATTTTCCCTCAATATGTAATATTGTTTCCATCCACCTACAATTGTTTAAATCCAATTTTACCCTTCGGTGAGTTTTTAGTAAAAGATATGAAAGGAATCTTTTGTTGTTTTTCGTACGAGGTACTTTTTGACTTTTCCGATAAAAGTACGAGAAGAATGTTTTTCTAACTTATACGACATGAATGGATTTTTATAATATTATTTCCAAGAAGCTTCCTTTACAAGTTTTCAAGTTTATTTTTAATCAACTTCTTTTAGTTTAGAATTGTATGACATGTTAAGAAAGGAAACATGTTTTTGAAGTAGAAAGGATATTTTCCTCAAGAATGGAGTTCAAGTGTTTTATCAAAATTATTTTCCATCTAAGATAATATAGGGTTCTATTTCTATCAATATTATTACATTGATTTTATTATGTTGTGATGGAATTATTTTTATGAATTCCTTTATATTATATGAATTGTTTTATGATGTCACGATGTTTAAGATTCCCATTTTTATTACATAGGATATGCTATGATGTATGGTTTATGATTTTGTGGAACACATAATAATGGTATCATTATGAGATGGGTGGGACCTATATCTCCCTCCAATGCATTGGGTAATGATTTTATATCTCATGAGATATACATGGCTGGAACGGCAGGTTAAACCAGTTCTGTGAAACAGGACTAAAATGAGGATTGAACTCAGTTCAGAAATGGAATTTGTCCACTAAGATAGTCTTGGCAATGAGTCTTGACTAATAAGAAATGATTCTCTATGATTATGTGTGTATGCCACAAAGATTCTTGTTTTATGTTATGATTATTGTGATTACATTTCACTACCATGATTTATCCCATGTTATGAAATTTTGATCTTTTTTGCAGGGTAAGATTTCCAAAATGTTATGTTCTTATGAATTTGATGTGATTGATATTTCTTTTTTTACCCTTACTGAGCATTTGAGCTCACCCTTTTATGTTTTATTGTCCCCAGGATATAAAGAATGGTTTTAGGTAAGAAAAAAAGGGGATGATATTTATGGGAGATGTTGAAGATCTTTCACCATGATTAGAAGATTAAGTTCCGAGTTTCCAAAGACACTAAACTATTACGGTCCTTGTGTGTGTGTTTTTGTTTTGTACTAAGTATTCCGCAAAAGTAATGTAATGTCCATGTACGTCAAGATTCGTGTCTCTACATTTGGTATCAGAGGAAAGGTTTAGTCAATCTTTGGAAACTAGGATGCGAGAACTTTAGTGAGAACCCTAGAGATATTTCTAAGGTATGTCTAGGGATGTCTCTACGGTTAAGTATAAGTATAGGTTATAGTCCTATAATTACGGTAACGATCTTAGAATTAAACCTAAGATGTTATATATTGAAGGTAATCATCTTTTATTGTGTTGTTTTCCCTAGCATGATTTTTGCCTCTCACACTATTATTTTTGGGTTTTAGACGATGGCTGGAACCCGAAGGAACCGTGTTGATCAATGTAATGGACAATGCAATGATTTTCCTCCTGAACAAACAAATGTTATGGGAGATGGAGTGCAAAATCTTATTGCTATACTTACACAATCTATGAATCATTCTGGACTTCCAAATGAGCAGAGAAGGGAACAATATTCTATTGAGTCCTTCATGAGCCAACGTCCACCATCTTTCAGTGGGTCTTCTGATCCACTTGTTGCTGAACAATGGATCAGTACTACTGAAAAGATATTTTCAGTTCTTCAATGTTATGAACATGATAAAGTCATCTTAGCAGTGTATCCTTTGGAAGCTGATGCTGATCAATGGTGGAATCTTATCAAGAATACGAGGCCAAGAGATTAAATTGAGTCCATGGAATGGGACAAGTTCAAGAACTTATTTTTCAATAAGTAGTTCCCTCGTATTCTTCGTACAAATATGGATAAGGAGTTTCTTGAACTAAAGCAAAAGGATGATGAATCTGTTGGTATATACGAAGCGAATTTCACAAGGCATGCAAGGTATGCATCTGGCTTTATCATCCAACCTGAAAGTAAAGTTGATCGATTCTTCAGTGGCTTAAAACCAAGTCTTCGAAGGGAATTAGCTATAAGAGACTTCCATAGCTATGAAAAAATTGTGCGTTGTGATATCAAGGTAGAAATGGAAGTTGGTGTTACTTATCCATCTCATAGTTTTGACAAGAAACGAAAGATGGAGTTCAAGGAGAAATATCAAAATAATGGTGAAAAGAAGATGAATGTTTCCTTATGCTCAAAGTGTGGAAAGAAGCATGGTGGAGATTTTCTTAAAGGGACAGGTAAATGTTTCAAATAGGGAAAGGAAGGTCATCGGGCATTTGAATTCCACAATGATGGGATGAAGATGTCTAAAGATGTAAACAAAGGAAGGGACACACAGAATGAACCTACTACACTTCAATGTTTCAAGTGCAAGGAAATGGGGCATTATGATAATAAATGCCCTAATCCAAGGGTTAGTGATGATCGACATGAGAAACCACTTAAGGAAAAGGACAAAGGGAAGTCACATGCGATCACGATTGGCGATGTTGAATATGACAACGATGTGGTGGAATGATTAAGTGTTTATGTAATGGGATTCCAAAGTAATGTTGTATATAGTATTGCGTAATATTGGAATATTTATGTATTGGTCTATTGTGGTTTCAATAATTTTATGTTACTGGTAACCATGAAAAGTGATTGAAAAATTTTTGGAAAAAAGATGATATGCGCATAATGAAGGGATAAGGGAAAAATGAAATGTTTGACAGTATTCATGATCTCATGATTGATATAAGGACTAAGTGATATCATGGTTTGAGTATATAGAATTTTGAGGATTTTGGTATGTGGAAAGAGTTAACTTTTGACAACATTCATGTTTTTACTAAGGTTAAATGGGTATTCATTTCTCAAGAGAATACATGATTAAGGTATTCACATGTTTGTAATTTTACCAACAAGATATATTTTATGATATATGGGGGATAAATGATGGCATTCACGTGATTGTTATGTGACATTTCAAGTAATCATTTTATTTATAATATGAGCTTGGACCGAAGTATTTTAGATAAGCCTAAATATTGGAATAGAGTATGTTGGACATAAGTTAGTATTGTTTAAGGATAGAACTTTTTTCGATATTTTTGATGGGATGTTATAGTAATGTAGTTTTAGAAAAAGGAAAACCTGCAGGACTGGCGACAGCCCATCGTGTCAGACAAGGTTGTGAGAATCGAACCCACAACCAAAGTGAGACTGGCCTTTATCGCCTACCACTAGCCTACAAGAAGTCCCTAGTTATTATAAACTAGTTTTATTTTATTAAGTGGTATGATAGATAAAGTATAAGTCCATTTTTGAACGATATAAAATAGATGGACTTATGTATTTTTTTGATATCTTTTCTAACATTTTGTTTGAGACAGATGGAATGACCCATCATTCTATCACATGATCTGCTAACACATCAAGAATGACAAATTCAACTTCATTTCTTTAAGAGATAAAGTGTAAATTTTCCAAAGAACGACCAACGGTGAGACTGTACCAAAATCACGAAAGTATTTCTTCTAATTCCAATTTCATCAACTTTAGGGAAATGATCTTGAAAACCAAAAATGTTGTCCTAGTGCTCTTATATCTGATGAATCAGATGGTACCTTAGATCATCACAAATTTATGTCTTTGTGATTGCTGGCTTTTCCATAGCCATGTTCTCTACCACTCTCCATCAGAACAAGATGGTTAGATTTCTCTTCCATATCCATATTTTCACCTATGTGGAAACCCAGTGATTAGTTTATTTGGGTAACCGTTACGTTTCATACTTTGTTTTTAAATATTGGTTTTGGTATTCCTTTTTGCGATGTTATTTTCTATTAAAGAAACTTTTGAATAGTAAACCATTTATAACCCTGATAAATTTCGAGGGCGAAATTCATTTTATGGGGGGTAGAATGTAACACCCAGAGATTTTATGAAAAATATTATTTTTAATTTCATTAATTTCTTGTGTTGTACGCTACACAAAAAGGATCTTGCACAACACGCATCCTTGACTTTCCTTGCATTACACGCAATCGCGACCTTCCTCGATAGTGTGTGTAGTACGCAATACCGAGTTTCACTAAACAACAATATGCTATTAAAATATTATTAAAACTAGCCGTTATGAATAGTAATAACCACATTTTAAACTTTTAGAAATTTTATCTCTCAAAATGGACTTCATTTTTGGATTCGGAGTATCGAATTTAGCCTAAGGTGAAATTTTGGTACTTTTCGGATAACTTTCATATTCTGATGAATAGTGAAAATTACTAAATTTTAATTAAAAGAAACTTTTTTTATTCGAAATAATTAATAGTGATATATTATTAATTTGAGTGGTTTTAAAATATATTTAGAATATATTTTTACAATTTAATAAAATGCTGGTCATTGGATGTAATTTCGCATTTAAACCAGTTATAAACAAGTGTCAATCTTTTGATAGTTATTATCTCTTAAAAACACGCCATTTGTTTTGACGACGAGAATTAATTTTTAAATTAGTTAATGTAACTGATATGTTTTTAATTTGATAAAATAGGCATCATTTTTGAATTCATAATATCAAATATAGCTTAGGCCTAATTTTTGGTATTTTTCCGGAAACATTCATTTTTTGATGAATAGTGAAACCACTAAGTGGTAGTTAAAAAAACTGAATTTTTCATAAAACTTAATTTTACCTCTTCTGTGAATGGAATTTCGAAAATCCGAGAGACCCGGTTAATATCGAGGAATAAAATTTGGTTCAATGAGATGAAAATAATTTTTGGTGAATAGTAACTTTTTAATTTTTTTACCACGGTTAAAAGTAAATAGCGCAATTAAGGGTAAAAGTGTTTTTATTATTACCCTAACACATGTACTAATTCTATTGGATAAGTTTAATTCGACAAAAAACAACCTTAGGAATAAAATATGACCATTTGGGCTCACTTGGATTAGATTAGGACATTTATTATTAATTTATTTAAAGAAGGGTTAAAATAGTTAAAATCAATGTTTAATAACTAAATCATTTTTAATATAGGGTTATACATAAGATAAATTCGACTATAAATATTAATTAGATAGATAAGAATATTTCCAACATATTGGTATTTTATTTGTAATTTTTAGAATTAAAATAATTTAATTTATTTATGATACAATGATGATGCAGTAATTATCCTATTAATGAAATATTGAAATAATTGATGTTATAAATACCCAAATAAATGTAATTTGAGACTTTTAATGAATTAAAATAATTTTATATGTTAATATGACATGTTATTATTGATTTAATTAATTTTTTGCGAACTAATAAGTCTGTTATGATTTTCACAAAAATCAATTACCAAATAGTGTCAAAATTGACATAAAATAGTTTTTAAAACAAATATTATATTATTAATTGTTATTATATTCCTAAAAATCTATGGTTCGTAAAAGATACTTATATCATGATAGGTGTATCATTAATGGACCACTTGGGGGTATCTTGGATGTATATAGTAATTTTATTAACTATATAATATAAAAATACAAAGTGACAGGGTAAATGTCAATCTAATTAACTAAGAGTTAAAACTAAAATATAAGGTTATTATAATGACCTAAACTTGTCTAAATTATATTGTATGAGAGTATTTCGACCCATCCCCGCCTTAGATTCTAAATAAATCAATTTGGAGCTATTTAAAACCGAATTTGTCTTTATAATAAAATAATATTTTTAGTTATTCCAAAGGTGCCCCTCTCCTCCATTATAAAAGGGAACCTCCTCCCCCTCTTCCTCACACCACTTTGAGCCTTAATTCTCGGCCAAACCCTGCCAAATTATCTTCTCCACTTCCCTAAAAACATCATATAGGTCCTGGTCGTCTTCAAAGACCAATATTAGTGCCCTAAGAAGAGGACTCAAAGAGGCGCTTCAAAGAAGAGGTAATGTCTGTTACCGATTCTTTCAACTTTATTTCTTCTTCCACATCTTATTATTAGGTTGTTTCATTATGAAGTAATAACATAAGTATCACTTATATAATGATATTTTATTATAACTATGAAACAGCCCTATTTCACCATCTATCCATCCTACGGAAAATGAAATCACCGCGCGTGCGTACGTACGGAATACCGTCTCCACGCCGTGGTGTAATCTATTTTCCACCACCACCTTCCTTGGATGGGTATAATGGTGTAAATAATAACTATATATGATTATTTTAAAGTGATATTGATTCTGAAATATTATATATACACTACAATACAATTCCACGATCATGGGAATGATATCATTGCTCGTGCGTACGTACGGAATACCGTCTCCACGATGTGATGCGGCTCGTTCTACTTGATCTTCTTTGCATAATGATTATATAAATGAATTGAATGAATAAATTTGATATATATTACACTAATACCATTCTGGAAATGAGGTATCTATAACCTAAAAATAAAAATAAGAATTTATTCAACAAAACACGCATAAGAACAAAAAGTAATAGACACCCAAATAACAAGTAGTAATGAAATATTACTAATAAGAAGCTAAGAATATGACCATATATGATATCATAAAAATATGTATGATTCTGGAATAAGTCAATAACATTATTTAAATCATTATACAGGAGGTTCGGACACTTACGAAGCAAATTGGACCTAAGGTAAGGGAAAATATCACAATCTCATTTTTATCCAAGATTGTTTATACTTTTGTATTTACTGGGGTGTATTTTATCATCCACATCCATGTTCACTCAATATGTAATATTGTTTCAATCCACCTAAAATTTTTTAAATCCAATTTTACCCTTTGGTGAGTTTTTAGTAAAAGATATGAAAGGAATCTTTTGTCATTTTTTGTACGAGGTACTTTTTGAATTTTCCGACAAAAGTACGAGAAAAATGTTTTTTTAACTTATACGACATGAATGGATATTTATAATATTATTTCCAAGAAGCTTCCTTTACAGGTTTTCAAGTTTATTTTTAATCAAATTCTTTTATTTTATAATTGTATGACATGTTAAGAAAGGAAAACTGTTTTTGAAGTAGAAAGGGTATTTTCCACAAGAATGGAGTTCAAGTGTTTTATCAAACTTATTTTCCATCTAAGATAATATAGGGTTCTGTTTCTATCCCTATTATTACATTGATTTGATTATGTTGTGATGGAATTATTTTTATGTATTCCCTTATCTTATATGAATTGTTTTATGATGTCACGATGTTTAAGATTCCCATTTTTATTACATGAAATATCCTATGATGTATGGTTTATGATTTTGTGGCACACATAAGAATGGTATCATTATGAGATGGGTGGGAGCAATATATCCCTCCAATGCATTGGGTAAAGATTTTATATCTCATGAGATAGACATGGCTGGAACGGCAGGTTAAACCGGTTCAGTGAAACAGGACTAAAACGAGGATTGAACTCGGTTCAGAAATGGACTTTGTCCACTAAGATAGTCTTGGAAATGAGTCTTGAATAATAAGAAATGATTCTCTATGATTATGTGTGTATGACACCAAGATTCATGTTTTAGGTTATGATTATTGTGATTACATTTCACTACAATGAATCATGCCATGTTATGAAATTATGATCTCTTTTGCAGGGTAAGATTTCCAAAATGTTATGTTCTTATGAATATGATGTGATTGATATTTATTTTGTTTACCCTTACTGAGCATTTGAGCTCTCCCTTTTGTATGTTTTCTTTCCCCAGGTCAGGGAGAAGGTTATTAAGTAAGATATGCCAAAATGGACTATAGATATGATGAAATAAATGGGAGACAGTGTAGATGCTTTATGAACCAGTTTTTTATGTTTCCCAGTTTCTAAAAACATTATACCTATACAGTCCTTTCATGGTTTTGTTATATGTTGTAATAAGTATGCTTCAATTTTGAAGTATTAACAATGTATGTAACGTATGGGTCATTATAATGAGTGTCGAGGTAGATCAGAAAACACGATAAAAGATATTTTTGAGCCTTTAACAAGATCATCGTGTTGCCTTTAAATAGTCTTTAATATAATTATTTAGTCCATCAAAGACATAACTAAAAATCCCAAAAGATAAGACTGAAATTCACTTAAATGTAGGATGTATAAGCCATTCATTCTGTGCTAGTTTTTTCCCAAAATATCCCACATATTCTCAAAATAAGAATTTGTTACAGTTCATTATCTCAACAGTGACAGTGTTTTTCAATTAATGGGGGTTTTTCCCTCCGAACAAGAACGCCAGACGATACCACTGGATTAAACAAAACTTATTCATAATTAGATGTGGTATGAATGGCTATGCAAACATACTTTATGGATATGTTCTAACATGTTTCCACTCATGTGTCCCATATCCCAAGTTACCTTCCATAGAACAAAGGTTTTTCAGTTCCTTGGGAAACTTGGTTCCCATCACATGTGACTGTGATCGCGTTCTCCATGTTTCTCTCACCTCTGTTCTATATCCTCCATGATCACTATTTACCGAGCGTTGTCTACCACAGTTTCTTAGAATCTTGACATGTGAATTCCTAGTTTCACAATACTATCCGACTGCCGCACGTGGTCCTGTGGAAAACAAAGTGTAGACGACTCCTCTTGCTCAGTTTTAGTCACATTTTCCCGCCAAATATGCGACCGGTATACTGATCGCATCTCTCTCATTCGCCTCCCTGTTTCTACCTCTTTCAGAACGTGTCAGTCTCCTCCCTATCCATCATCAACTGATTGTCTTACATTTCCTCTTCTCATTCAATCTAATCACCAATATAAGTCACTCCCCCTCTTGTTGCGACACTTTCTCTATGCTACAAAACATGTTAGTGGTGTGTTTTCAGTATTTAGCTTGTTCCATCAACTCCTGTTCCCACCTTCACTTCTATTTATCCCACCACTGCTGGTGTAATGTGGGAGCTTCAATTTTGGATACAATGGCTTAATTCTGAAAATTTCAAGGGTTTTTTTCCACATTTTGTAGCAAAAATGTTTTTAAGAAAATATGTTCATTTGGTCATACCCAATAAAATATATTGTTATTATTTTTACTATTCTCATTGATAGATTTGAATTTTATTTTCTTTCATTGTCCAATGAAATCATTTGGTTGTTTCCAGTTCAATTTCACTATAGATTTGTAGAAAAATATGTTTTTGTTCTGTCCAGGGGGGTTGTCTCAGGGTGGTGAGGGAGGGGGTTCTCCAGGAAGGAGGGGGTGTCCAGGAATGGAGGGGGTTGTCCAGGAGGGGAGGGGGGATATCCAGGAGGGGGGGTATCCGGGGTGGGAAGGGGACTGTCCAGGGAATTGGAGGGGGATGAAAGGGGAGGGAGGGTGGTTGGCCAGGAGGATAGTGGGGGTTATAGGTGGAGAGGTGGGAGGGAGGGGGGCTGCCACGGGGGCTGTCCAGGGTTAGAGAGGGGGTTTTCAAGGGGAGCTATCTCTGGGAGGGGAGGTGGTCAGTTTAGGAGGTGGGAAGGGGGATATCTAGGGAATGGGAGGGGCTATAAGGGGAGGGGGTGGGGTTGTCCAGGGAGAGGGAGGGGGTTACAGGTGGAGTGGTGGGAGGGAGGGGGATGCAAGGGGCTGTCTAGGGGTAGAGAGGGGCTATCTAGGTGGGCTGTCTTGGAGAGGGGAGGGAGGAGGTTCTCCAGGAAGGAGGGGGTGTCCAGGAGGAAAGGGTGGTATTTCCAGGATAGGTGGGGGCTGTCTAGGAGGTGGGAAGGGGGTTGTCCAGGGAAAGGGAGGGGGCTCCAAGGGGATAAAGGTGGGTTGTCCCGAAGGAGGGAGGGTGTTGTAGGTGGAGTGGTTGTGGGGGGGGGGCTGTCCAAGGTTATGGTGGGGGAAACAAGGGGGGTTTTCTAGGAGGATGTAGGGGGATACAGGTGGAGTGGTGGAAGGGGGGTCTATCCAGGGGTAGGAAGGGGGCTGTATTAGGGAGGAGAAAGAGGGTGGTTGACTAATCCCACTAAATAAATAGGATATCAAAAGAAAACTGAACCAGTTTGATCATGGCCTATCTAATTGTGTAGGTTCTCATCAGGTCCTCTTTAAAAATGAGAAATATATTCCTTCCATACCTTCAACGGTACCTTATATATTGTATGGGGTTCTTGGAGAGGCATAAGTGGTTAGGGTCCAAGTAGGTTTGGACCCAATGTCTAATGCGGACGTGCTAGCACTCATTCCCTTTGACCTAGAATGGGAGAGTACACTCTTAAGGGTTCCTAATATATGTAACTATTGTGTTTATAACCTATCTAGGATGGTGGTATCACTATGAAACTGTTAGAATTTATTCTAAAATTGAATAATACTATGAAATTGAGTACACAATCAAGTATATGTCATATTGTATAACATGTGGTGATTCCTCTCATTTTTATTGTCAAAAAATGAATCCTTTTGGATTCCATGTTGGTGATGATATTTATCCCTATTCTTTTCTCATCCATGTAATCTTAACAAAACAATATTTATAAGTCAATGAATCAAGATGAGCCTCTTCTAAAATCTATATATTTACTAAAGACGGATTTTTTTTAGATTATGTGTCATCTCCACAACTATTGATGTCTCCAAATTAAACTACTATGTGAATTTCACCTCCTTCCTGTGCCATTCATCACACCTTTCTCCCCCAAAAATCACTCCTTTGACCTAAGGTTCATTTCCACTATTATCCGCCTCATCCACCTCATACGCCTCATCTCCTCCCCCACTCCCGGTAGTATCTCATCAGTACTCTATGTCTTATGGTTCCTACATGTTCTCTCTTCACCTCCCCACCTCCACTCTGAACCTCTGCCTCTATTAGCCTTCTCAGCCTATAACAGCTCTTCCTATGAATGTTCTGCCACAGACAACACCTGATCCAATGCATCAGGATCCTACACATCCGACTCTGACACCTCTAGCTCCTACATATCCGACTTCGACACCTCTAGCTCATACACATCCATCCCCCACACCTCCATCCCCCATGAAATCGCTACCTTCTACTTGGGATCCGTCAGCTCGGACTCTAGCACATCCACCTACTCTACTCCATCTTTCTCTTCCTCTATGTCCTCACTTCCAAAAAAACCATAGTTCCATTCCTATATTAAAGTTTTCTAGAATTTTTATGATTTTAACTACTCCCTCCTTGATTTAGTTATTCTATATCCATTCCAATTTTTCAATTTTCTAGAATTTTTAGTATCTTAACTTGGCCTTTATTATGCTTTCTTTTCACTAAAATTGACTTAAGATGACTGCCTTATGTTTATTTCATTTTTTTGATCAATTTTTTATATTACAGCCACTGTTTGTGAAGATTATTCTATGAAATCATAATGGTAAATTCATGTTCATAGAAATGGGTATCTTGTTTAAATGTTTTGAGCTATGAGTCTCATGTAAATTTTTGGTGATTTTCAGAAATTTGTTGAAGAATAAAAAGATATGTAGAGCTAGAAAAACTCTTAATTTTATTGACTAATCCTATTCCACCCTCTATAGTTCCTATATCAATTTCTTATCAATGATTTACCATTCAAACAGTTTTCATTTGCATTTATTTATTTTTATTTAGAGAATTTCAGTTACACTTTGTTTCTCTATGGTGTATATCATAGTTTCAGATAAAACATTCTCATACATTTAGATCAAATATAAATAAATTGTCATAAAAAATGAAACCTTGCATATTTATTTCTCATTTGATTATTTAGAAGCCCATCGGTGATGTTATTTTATTTCATACAGGAAAACGTGATATTTATGTTGTAGTCCAGTTGCTATCTGAAAAAACTGAAAACTATGGAAGTAAGTCTTCAGGTTTGTTTTTAATTTATTTTATTGAATTATAGATATATTTTGATCATTCAAAACGTAGTGTATACTCTCTTATTTTTCATTGGGCTTCATCAGGTCTAATTAGGTCTCAACCCCTACCTGTCTTCAGGAAATCATTGAATGTTATCCACTATTCCACAGGTATCTCAACCCCCCTATACAGTTCCTATTTCATTTTATTATAAATGATTTATCATACGAATGGTTTTCATTTTCATGTATTGAACTTTTTTTGTGATTTTTGGTTACAATTATTTTCTTCATGGTGGATCACAAATTTTCAGATAAAAAAGTCTCACAGTTTTAGATCAAATATAAAAAATTTGTTTCAAAAAAAACTTATTCTTGCATATTTATTTCACATATGATTATTTAGTATCTCGTGGGTAATGTTTTGGTATTTCTTATAGGGAATCATGATATTGATGTTTCATTCAAGTGTCTTAGTGAAAATCTCAAAATAATGGAAGTATAACTTTGGGTTCATTTGTAATTTATTTTAAATAATTCTATAAATATTGTGACAGTTCAACTACCACTATATAATATCTTTTTTTTATCGGGTTTCATCATGTCTCAACCCATTATTTGTCTTCTGGAAAAAATTTATGGCCAGCCAATCTTCCATAGGAATCTAAACCCCCATGTAAAATGGCTATTTCATTTTCTTATTAATGATTTATCGTATGAATGGTTTTCATTTTCATTTATTGATTTGTTTTTTATGATTTTCAGTTGCACATACATTTTTGTGGAACTCATGGTTTCAGATCATATATTGTCATAATTTTAGATCAAATATAAATAATCTATCTTTAAAAAATTTAAAATTTGAGTATTTATTTCCCATATGTTTATTTAAAAGCCCATGGGTGATGTTTTTTTATTTCATACAAGGAAACATGATATTGATGTTTCATTATAGTTGTAATTTGAATGTCTCAAAACAATGTAATTAAGTCTTCAGGTTGATATTCATGGTCATTCTGAGTGGTGGTATGTTATTGGAAAAGACAATACAGTAAAAACCAGAACAGTGGGAAGAAAAATTATGACCACCCCTTGTTTGGTATGAGATGGAAAATTTCAATGAAATTAAACTAATAAAATCAAATGGAATGAAAGAGATATTATGATATATTGAACATAATAATGCTACCCTAATAACCATTAGAAATAATTTTTGTCTTCTCATACCATTATTTGTTTTTTTGCACCTCTTGGAAGAATTTTATCTATTTAGTTATATTGGGAAGAAGGATTCTTTTTCCTTGAACCAAGGTCTGAAGATAATTTCTTTCCTTGGGGAGATTTTGGAAGAAAGAGAATATGGAAATACAAATGATGTATTCTTTACACAGATGAAATCCTTTGTAAGAAAATCTATGATGCCTTTTTTCTTTATTACAAATCATGATCCTACTTTCCAAACATAGTTTGGATAATTTATTGATGTTCAATGTGACTTAGAAGATGCTGTTTCTAGCTTGGATGATATAGTCATTGCATATGAACCAGTAAGGGCTATTGGAACGGGTAAAGTAGCCACACGGTAACATGCTCATGAGGTGCACATGGGAGTTTGTGATTGGCTTAAGAAGAATGTTATGACATAAGTTGCATGTGCTACTCGTATAATATATAGAGGTTCCCTTAACCTAATTTGTTATGATATTCTATTACTCATATTAAAAGGTTCTTATAGATGTATTATCCTTCATCTATATTTTTTCATATTTTGTATTAGAAATTTTTTTGTGCTACTCTTTAATGGAGTTATTTAGGAATTAAATGGTTTTATACACTTGAATGGAAGCTACATAAATGAATCATCCTTTCTGATAAACATTTTGAAAAAATTAGTGGAATTTATTATGTTCATGAAGTAACATTTTTTCTTAATTTCTAGAATTAGCAGCATAAAATTACATTCAATAAAGAATTTGGTAATCCTTTCCCATAATAACTTCTTGGAGGGTACAATTTGGAATCACATGCAGGGTTCGTGTTGGTTGTATGTCATCTGAATCCATTGAAGCTAACATGATTAATTTAATTAAATGGGTAAACCCAATCCATTTATGAAGAAGTTAGCCCAAACCCAACTTGCCTCTTGCTTCCACATATATCTCTAAAATGGAGGTCATTTCTATGCTACACATTGATCATCCTTTAACAATCACGCATCTTTTTTCAAGGACATTCTCCTGTAAGATAACCTATTAATACCTGTCTAATAGAATGATTTAAATTTTTGTTTCGTATAATAATTCTTAGTTAAATCTGCATTTGATTAACATGGACAATAGGGTGGACAATGCTTATTTACATGATTGTTTGGTTGGACTGAGTGAAATATGAAGTCATTTTGTTTATGAAGTGATGAACTGCAATTTATGGAAGACTAGAATAAGTCGATGTTGCAAATTGATTTTTCTATATGGAGTTTTTATATTCCTCATATGTCATATGGTGACTAATTTTCCTCATTATATGATGTTTTCTTGCAATTTATAAGTCAGGTTTGTATGCTCTATCAATTACATAATGGGGAATGATTATTGCACGTCATGTTCTCACTGTATCTTGAATCTTCAATTTTGTTTTCTAGGGTATTGGTTGGAAGAACAACTCATTCATTTTATCATTGTTGCAGACCATTTTTTATTGAATATTTTTTTATTAGAAATAATGAGCATCAAATTAGTGTGGTGTAGCCCGTGGGTGCCGGTATTCATTGCATGAATCAAAAGGTAAATTTCGACTTCTTTTATTTTAGATTCTAATTAATTCTTTTATGTTAACATTCTTTTTTTTATTCTGAAAATTCAGGTATTCTTATTTTAAACATTTTTTTCCTATGTATAAAAGCATTCCAATCATTTGCAGTTGGGTATTTGTAAGTGTGACATAATTTCTCACTAAAATTTACAATTATGCATTATTTTTTGAAATTTAAATGTCCATTTGAATGATCATTTAATTTATGTTTATGGGAATACTATATTGTATATACTAATGATATATAATAATTCATTAATTTTTTTTTCAAAATTTCTCAGTTACATTAATACTTATGTTATTTCATTCATGTTCCTTTTTTAATGTACTTTTCTAGTTAATGTCCATTTGTTCTTTTTATTCATGTATTTGATGTGGGATACTTATGTTTTTTTCTATAGTGTGAACAATTTTTTTATGCTTATTCGTTTATGTTTTCATTCAAGTTTGTTTCATATTTTTCAAAAATGTTCGTTTTCTTTTCAATTAAATGTTATCTACTATATTCAAATGTCCATTTGAATGTATTTTTTCTATTCCTTATATATTCTCCTATATTTTTTCTATGTTGTAAAATAATTTTATTTTCAATATATATTTTCTTATATGTTTTCCTTATATTTTCCATCATGCATTTGTATGTTTTATTTTTTGCAGTGTTAGTATAATTATGTTTTCTTTTCCTTATCCATGTTCTTTAACATTGGAATATAGTTTTCTCTTCATAAAAACAATCATTGAACGAAATTCCATGAGAACACACTGGTGATTACTATTATTAATTATATCCATGTAAATATTGACATGTAAAGGTTGTAACTTGTAACAATTGACATTTTATTAGTCTATTGTTTCATATTAATGTTTAATTCATTTAATTATTGTATTACTAACATAATATTTTATTTCTTATATAAGTGAAATATTTTTCCTAAATTCAAATGCATTTTTTGGAAACTAATACAATGTACGACAATTTTTTAGAGCGGATCATGGATGCAAAAAGGATGAAACATCAATGTTTTTAACTGTTTGTTGGATAATTGTAATTGTAAAAAAATTAAACATTGTTTGAAATGTATATAGTAGTGTTTTGTTTTGTATTCTTGATTTCAAGTAAATATATATAGCATTTTTATTCTTTTGTTCTTTGTGTGTAGTTGTTGTTAGTGTTGTATGCAGATGTTGTCTCATGTGTGCAGGTTTTGTGCATGTTCTAGGTTTTCACATGCTATTTGGCCTTTATCAGTGCCTATTATGCGCTGAAAAATGGATAATATATTAGCGCTCAATTGAGCACTAATAAAGGTAGTATTTATCGACACTATTTTTAGTGTTGATATATTATCCATTTATCAATGATAAAAATAGCACTGATAAATAATACATTTATCAGTGCTATGTTTAGCACTGATAATGGTGTCCCCATATCTTCTCTAAGATTAGAAGTGCTTTTTTAGCGCTGTTAAAGGTGATTTTTAGCACTATTAGAATCCCTATTTATAGTAATGTGTTCTTTGAGAACCAACTTTCACCCTTTAGTTGAACAAATAAATCCTTAATATGTGGACTAGGATAGAAATTCTTTACTGTCACTTTATTAAGCAACAATAATCGACACACAACTACAAACTGCAGTCAGCCTTTTTCCCGAACCAAACTGTAACACCTCACGGTAACACACTCAGCCAAACAAATATGCACTGTAAAAGACCATCAAGATATATATGTAACTCTCGTAACAAATAATATTCCATCTTATATGGAGACATATAGATAGAATATTCTCATGGTTGTAGCTCAATACCAAACTCGTTCTCTCGTTGAAGGGGTAATACTATAACCTCTTCTGGAAAGACATCAGGGTACTCTTATATAACCCCAAGAATTTCCAACCACTGATCCACTAAAAAATTCAACATCAGCTCAGCCATGATCGAAGGTAAGGATGAAACATGCCTCTGACCCATCTGAGGGTCTCGCTCGCTAATGAACACCACTAGCTCTCCATCCATATCAAAGAACACAACCTGCCTCCTAAAGAAATCCACAATATCTTGCACCGAATACAGCCACTCCATGTAATGGATGACATCATATGGTTGTATTCATAAACATAGGAAATCTCCCCAATAGTGGTGTTTCCCCAGCACTATCTCAGAGTCTTTACATACTACAAACTAGTCACCTCGACCTCCAACTAGCATAGTCAACACCAAGGGAACTGGAAGCCTCTCATCCTCATGTCCCTAATCATGGATAAAGGTCATTTATATAATCTAGTGTGTCATTACTGAATCAAACAAGGAATACACCAATGTTGAAAACAAGCATAGGGTACCTCGAACGTCATCTAGCTCACCTGGTGCTGGCAACGCTAATGGATGAAGCTGGCCACAGCCTCCTTTATGGCCTCTCTGAACTAGATGACAACCACCAACCTCGTTGCACTCTGCTCGCGGATGATGGGGAGTGTCACATGGCTGTCCTCTATCTTCCCCTTCAACACTCTGCAGATCCAAAGCTGCGGCAACCTACAACTGATACCTCAGCTGGAACAGCCTCAATAGAGGAACCTGGAGCGGAGCACCTGGTGCACGATGACAGCTCTTAAAGTTCAATCCCTCATGTTGCTGATGACCTTGACCCCCATAATGAAAAAAAAGTCCATGATCCATTGGCATAGGCCTGATAGCTGATTCCCCTAGAGAAAAGAGATGATGAGGGCTACGACCTACCCTCATATGAATAGAAACACTTCTTCCCTAAAAATCGGGATCCCCAGACCATAGCTCTGCTTTGTGTGGAATCATGATGACTCCCCTCTCATGATGATCCAGTTATCACTAATGTCCTCTCTACGCCCTCTCCCCTCTCCAAAATAAAATGATATGTCTTCAACATAAATGTAGTGACCTGGCATTAGATCTCTGGACACAAAGCCTCCTTGAAATGCCTCGCCTGGTCCTCATCATCTAGCAATAGGTCCAAATTATATCGTAAAATGTTCCTGAAATAGATTCCAAACGCTTGCACACTAGAGCTCCCTTTTATAAGGGTAAGAAGCTCCTGGTGATGGTATTACTTCGTGGTCAATGAATGAAAGATGGCTCTAATCTTGTTTTAGAACTCCTCCTATGAGATCGCTAGCTCTTCATGCCCCATGTGGATCAAGAACCACCACTACCTCACTACTCCACACAGCATCTTCACAACCATGGACACCTAGAACTCCTTCCGAGCATGGATCTAACTGATTCCTATCTCGACCTCCTATAATTAGACTTCTATGATTTTATTTGAAACTGATCCCTTGTTCTACTACAGACTCTAGCACTGAAACTCTCAGAGTTTCCTCCTCCATGTGTCGTCATCGTCAACATCAACTATAAAGAGATATGTTGGGACTACCATATAGACATGTTATATGTGATCCTGATAAGGACATCGACATGTAGCCATAACTATAAAATAAAAAAATAGTTAGAGCTCCTAAACCTGGATCAAGTAATACTCAAAATTATTTAATTAATTTTTTTCTTTTATTCATTTTATGTAACCCTATCCCAAGGTCTACCCATTCAAACACAGGCACAAAAAAGAATGATGCATGCTCCTTTACTAGGTCTCTTCCAATCAACTTGTATCACCTCATTTAATATCCATTGTAAACATAATGTTTTTTACATCATATCATATGGGGCCTTAAATGCCTATATCTCAGTTGGTCTCTATTGTTTACATCACTTGAAAAATTTGACTGACATTGTTTTCCAACCAACCCATGCAACCTCACCAGTGCCTAACACCAAAATCCATCCTATCTCTCAACTAAACCTCTTATACCACTCTGTCATGACCCCATCCCCACAATGTGTACCCCTCCTTGGCCATCAATGTGAGAAGGTAGATAATGACCCCCTGAGTCATGCCTCCAGTAGGCCCTGGGTTGGAGACTAGTACCGAGGGTATAATAAACACACGGATGGAAGTCATTACCCTCTAAGAGAACAAATGCGGAAGAAAGAGATAAGATAGACACCAATCAACTCCATCTCATACTTCAATATAAAAAAATCCTATGTACGCAAATGTAATGTCATGAAAAACTATAACAACTAAAAGGGGAAAACCAAAAATACCAAAAATAATATAAAAACAACAGTAACCAAAAGCCTGAACAGCCCCTGAAACCCGAAGCTAGTAGAAACCAACATGATATCTATCCTTCTCTAAGTGACCTGAAAAATAGTTTATATATACATAGGGTGAGTATAACATTATATTCAGTAGGATCCTTCATAAATCATCTCGTGCAAATGTAAGGAAAGCATGATAATTCACACTTAACTTCAAGTTAAACTAACTCATCACCTAAAGAGGAATATTATGTTCCCAACCTCACCATGGCTACTCTCACCAAATAACACATACAAGAGTATATAATATAACAATGAATATGAAGGGTACATCACTACTACATCCCCACTGGTTTTCTACTTTTCCCTAACGTCACATGTCATAAGCATCTCTCTCCAAAAATGCTTGCCCGCAGACCCCTGGGCGAAGCACCACAGCATGCACCTTGTGCAAAAAAACCACCACGTCCATGAATGAAAAGTAACCAGGTAGTTCATGGCTCCACAGTTCTCATAACATGTATCATTCGTCGGGTATTATACCTGAAGCTATTAAAACCCATACTCCGAGTAAGGATCCTCAAGCCATCACAACCTAAACACGTTATTCCTATAGTGGTCTATATGAAACTATATCCAGAATATATGGGTGTGAATAACCACAACCCATTACATCCCTCTACACACATATATGGGGAAAACTAACCATTGTTACAGCCAGTATATTTAAGTTCCAAGAGAAGTGAGTGGGTCCAAAGGAGGTAGTCATCCATCCATTCTCCCACCGGAATGTTAGGGAAAACACCCCCAAGTCTCATAATCCTTAGGGTGTCAATTTACCTAACTTATAGGGTGGATTAGTGTATAGAAACAAAAAAAGTACAGAATATACTCTATCTCACAATCACACTATGGGCATAACCTAGTCTTAGTTACAACTATAGTTAACGTCTCTCAGACACCCACCTACCACATCTATGACTATGTATCCAACAAACACACAACCATTTAATGTTCTTTTTTTACATTACTTCATTCTCTTTTTATTAGTTTCACTTTATGTTAATTAATTCATTAAACAATAATCAACCATTAACAATTCCACATTAAATTTCATTAGCATCACACCCAAAGTTCACTATTATTTCAAATTACAATGTCATCATTTCACCCCAGCATGCTCCAACCACATGGGATAACATCATTTATTAAATTATTTATTTATAGAATTACTTTCCCATATTCCCATTTATTCTAGAAAAACATTTTATACTACTAAAAATGGGGGCTCAAAATGGTGAGTGGATGAACTACCCATTGAGTATTTTCCTCTTATAGAAAGAGCATAGAACCATCCTCCCTTGAGAAGATAAACACAGAAAGAACATGGAATACCCCACACGTCTTCGACCCTTTTGGAATAATGGTAAGCAAGACCAGCTACTTGGAGTATTGGGGAATGTATATAAGATAAAAAACCATCAAAATCATGAAGCTTCCAAACATTCACATACAACCTATTTAATCATCCATGGTGTCCTCCCTGACACCCACATGTATAAATTAATGCATCTCACCACTCTAGGAATCCATTACTACTACAACCAATAGGCCTCAAGGCCCCCACAAATAACAATAGCCCTCTAGGCTCACATCACAACACAAGTAGTAGAAAACAAACATCATACCAATTGGGATCTTGGCACTTATACAAGCAAGAGGGTAACTGAAAACCATACAGAAAATTGCCCTTTATCAAACAACCATTTCTTTAATACATCATGGATTAAATGATCTATTATTCAAAGGTTCTCACTTAGGGAAACATAAAGACTATGCTATCACAAATAATAAAACATGCTTACTTAAGAAATTTTATTAACATGAAACTACAATAAGAAGAACCCATTTCATTTACATGCCTCTTTATATTTAGCCAAACAATTTTGGATTAATTCTGGTTTTTCATTCTTTACCAGTTTCCACAAATAATGAAAAACTAATCAAATCAAGCATAGATATAAAATTATATAGAAAAACATGAGGTAATATCATACGATTGATATCAATTTATTTATCCAGTTTAAATATTTATTATTTAAAATGAATTGTGATCCTTTGGGATAAAACATGCAAACTATATGGTTGAATGTAAAAAATTAGATGTAATGATTCCCCTACCTCAAATGATTCTTGATGTTCTTTATATGAGAATGATCCACACAACAAGTTACAATATCCTACCCCATGACAACTGTATTCAACTGAGGATATATAGACACCATAACACCAGTCAACATGATTTAAAAGTATATTAGGAACATGGAGATACCATTCAACAAAATGGGAATGGAAAAATAAAAGGAGATGAGACCAAAAGAATGACCTTAGATCAAACCTTATAGCAAATATTGATCGATACTTACTGGTTGCATCAAAACAGAGGGGAACCAATCCAAGAAGGAATGTTAGATTACAAAAATGATACAGGATTGAATGAAAGGTTTAAGTGTCTCACAGGTGAGAAAAATGAGGAATAATTAGAGAGGACGATATATCATTTCATTAGAATATTTAATGGAGTAGTGGTTTATGATATGCTGGATTTTCCATTAATAGAGTATCAAATTAAACCACGCGTTTTGACCAAGTAAAACCCTCTAGAGCCTTAAAAAAATTAATATAGGAGTTATGGCCTTTGAATCAGCCTTAGAGTCATTAAAAAAGAATTAAATGCATTTTACAGCAAAGGAAATGTCAAAGGAGTGAAACTGAAGGAAGCTTGAAACACTATTCATTAACACGAAATTTTAAAAGAGGTCACCATTGGAACGTAACCATTTGGGAAACACTATTCATGTACTCAAAATTTGTCAAAGGAAAGATGACACTGTTGGAACCACGTCATTATGGAAACACTGTTCATGAACTCAAAATTTGGAAAAGGAAAGAGGATACCGTTGGAACTTCACCGTTCTAGAAATAATGTCCATGAACTCAAAAGTTGGAAAAGGAAAGAGACTACTGTTGGACCTCACCATTTCACAATTCATCTAAGGCTACTATTGACACTCTTCACATAAGGATACCCTTACACTGTTCATCTAAGGCTATCGTTGACACTATTCAATGAATTGGAAATTTGGAAAAGTGTCAGGGATATGTCATTTCGATATCTTGAAAAACCACAAAACCCATATTTCAGCAATGGAATGGACCAGAGAGTTCCATTATATTAAAATTTATGTTGAATTATATTATTCTTTCATAAACACTGTGAATTTTTTTGTTTCACATATAGTGGAAATAGATAGTTAATCATTTATAGATTATTTTATTCTTTATATGATGATTCTAGTGCATCAGGTGTGAAAATTTATTCTTAAATATTCCTATTTTTGAGATAAAAATGTTTTTTTGTGGGAGAACTGATTAATGGTTAAAACACTAATTGATTTTCATGTCAATTTATGTATGTTCATATTCGATTAAGTAAATGAATTCGTCAACTCTATGAAATAGATATTGTAAAAAAAATATTTGTTTACTTTTCTTAATTAGAAACCATTGTCCTTTTAACCCATTACAGATTTACAGTTTTTTATGTTTATAATTATAATGACATAGTTCTCCACCAATATCCATCATACCATGATCATTAGTTCTCTCTAAAATGTTCATGTTTTACTACTTTTAACCCTATTATGTGTTGTCTTTGTTGTCTTTTATACTTTCATTATATCCTTTCAAAATAGAATTTTTACTATCCATTTTTCCAAAGTGGGATTTTTTTCAAGGTATTTTTTATAATAATACCTTTCTATCGTGACCAAATTCAATATTTTGGGGGATAAATTTCAAAAAAGGTGGTAGATGAAACATCCCAATATTTTAATTATAACCTAAAACATATGCCACATTGTGCTTAAATGAAAAACACGTTATTATTAATTAAATAAGATTTGTAACACCTTGAAATTATATTCTGATATATATAAATATAAATATATATTATGTATAAAATCATATATAATTTTTTTTCATCCATTAAATTAATTTTAAAGGCATAAGACAAGAATAAATCCAATTTTATGAATAAAAGATATATTTTTTCTTGAAAAGTAGTTTTTATGCCTTTTAATCATGCCCTTGTATTAAAAATTAATTTTCTATATTCGATAATTTGTACTAAAAAAAGTAAATTAAAATTTTAAACTATTAATGTAAATATTATCTTAGATTAAATTTATTTTATTTTGATGGATGGTTTCATTTTTGTTCAATACAATAAAATACTACATTCTAATAAAATATTGACATTATTTATAATTAATTTATAATGATAAATTATTTTCCAAATTGGTTATAAAGTAACATTATATCAATTATAAATCTATTATTCAAATTAATTACATTGAAATCATTTTAATTTTTAATTTTGATATAATAATATTTCAAGAATTAAAATAATTCAACATTAGAAAATCACTTTCTCATATCGTTTAAAAGATTAATTTTAAAATAATTTTTCATACTAGAGAACTTTTTATATTTGAAAATTGATTCCATATTTGGAATTAAAAAGTAATATTTTATTAAATATGTTGCTTTTATTTTTTTAAAAATATTAATATTTAAAATATAAATTTCAATACAATAGTTATGGGTAAATCAGTTAATTAAGGTTAAGAATTAAATTATAAATTTAAAAAATTAGTCGAACACATGTATTAATTTCTTTTAATGATTTTTTATGATTAATAATCCTTATTTTTAATATATTCCTAATTATAAAAACTTCAATGAATTTAAGCCCCTAATAGTATTTTATTTCACGAAAAGTCAATCTTCTCAGAGTAATGATTTTAATAATTATTAAATTTTTAATATGTGGTTCTGTAGAATATTTCATCGATCATAATTATTATTTCAAAATTTAAAATATTTATATTGAAAATGGAAATATATATTTTATATTTGGTGATGAAATTATTAACATAAATTATTCAACCATAACGATCGAGTAATCGTTAAATTAATAAAAGTATAAAATAAATAATATTAAAAATAAAATTAAAAATAATATATTAAATATTATTTTAGATAAATAATTTCATCCAGAACATTTATAGAATAGTTTTATAGGATATGGATTTTTTAGAATTTTTTATTTTTAATTAACTTATTTTATGTACATTTTTGAAATTCAATGTTTTTAATAGTGTCAAAATTATAATTAGTGATATTTTAAACTAAATAATATAGTATAAAAAATATAAAATTTTAAAAAATATCATACTCATCCAATAAAATGGGATATGGTTTCAAATTTCATACTTGATCCATTTATAATTCAATTTTTATTTTATAGTAACTATATTAACAATCAAATTGCAGTTATCCTTGTTGTTATAGTAAGAATCAAAGTGGTAAAATAAGGGTTAAAACCAAATGATAAAGGTTAAAAATTAGTAAAAATATTACTAAATTTCATTTTAAGAATTTATATTCACCAATAATAATTCTATTTTATAAATAAATTATTATGTTTACATATTTAATATAAGTATAATTTATTTAATTTAATGCATTGAAAATATCAAGAGGGCCTTTCCCATCTCTTATATAAGGGAATATCTTCTTCTCTTTTCAAAATAGTTAAAAAAAATATCTAAATATATATATATATTACCAAATACCTTCCCAAAATCCCTACCCAAATTCTACACCATTTATAATGGTTAGAAAAACACCCTTTGTAGTCTTAATGTGTTACGAAAAGAAGATTTTTTAATGAAGCGGTACCATTTTTAATCCAGAATTTTTATTTGTTTTCTTATTCCACTATATTAAAATCCTCAATAAACCATAATATATAATATATACAAAATAAAATATATTATTATATATTACCATATTTATTTCATGACATATCTCTGTATCCTTTTCCATCTAGTGGGAAAATATTTCATCGTCTCTATGTTTGGAGGACTACAGCCTCAAGAACTGTAGTAATTATTTTTCGTAATGGTCCCTCAAAAAGAGTTAAAAAGAAATAACAAATATATATATATATATATATATATGATATTAATGAAATAAATAAATAATAATTGTTTATATAAAATTTATTCATTTACATTTCCATGAATAAAAAAATTATTATATCTTTCATGTGTATGTGTTAATTATCACCTCCATGATGTGATGTGTTTTTTTAATCTTGACACCACATGAATGATATATATAAGTACGTATAAAATATAATTATGATAGTAATGGTATTATTGTCATTATATAATTTAAAAACGAAATTATCTTCATTTTATAATGATCAATGGAAATTGAAAACATTACTCATCTGTATTTACGTCTTACCATCTTCATCAGTGTATGAATGATCATTTTCATAAATATATATCCATGATGTATTTAAATGATAAATTAATGTCTAAAAATGGATAATTATTTCATTATTTTTATTTTGTATGTGATGTATCTATGTCTACATTAACTATATACATCATTCCAATGCCACTTTGGACTCATGTTCCAAAAATAGTCAAACGTCCCATGTGAACATAAATAATTATTTCAATTTTATAACTAATATTAACTATTATAAAAGGAATAATAAAAATTAAAATTGTTCTAAATTAAAATAATTATTAATCAATATTTATTATTTTATAATTTAATTATTTTTTGTGATGAGATGGACTCATGATAAGGTACATCATCTCATTTTTCATTCATTGAAGCATATTTTCATTTTATCAATAATTATTCCTTTATTAGTTGTATATAACTGTCTATTTTCATGTTATATAATGTATTTATTTATTCTAATGATATTTTAGGTCATTATAAATGCTAGCTACTCATGTGGTATATGGTTATACTGATTATAGAATAGTAAGTAAATTCGTATCCTAATTTCAATTCATTGGGTTATATATATACTTCTTCATTATGTTATTCTGAGAACATGTTTGAAATAGATTTTGAATATCTAATATTCTATTCCGAATTGTTTAATATGAATTTATTGTGGATAAAAATTACAAATTCGTTTTTATTAATTCTCAGTTCAATGATATGATATTTTTAAAGGACTCGCTATCAATAATATTATTTTATATATTTTAAATATTTATTATTCTAAGTGATTAAATTTCATGAAAATTGTTTTAAAATTATTTTTATAATTTTATTTTTATGGATATGAATGTTTTAAAAATATGATATTATCATTTATATCCAATGTTTTAAAAATTAATCTATTAATGGGTATATAAAATTGAAATTATTCAATAAAATCATGTTTTAATGTTCCTCTTTCTATTATTCTTTATTTGAATAATAAAAATATAATTTGAACCATATATGAAATGAGAATGATTTCCTTAATTCATGAAACTGTAATACCTTAATTTTATCAATTATATGTTTTCATTTTTCTTTTCATAGAAAAAATATTATTATTATGTGTATAATTTTTTGATTTTAAATGTGATTTTATATAAAAATGGTATTTTTATCTCTTATATAAATTTTATAAGTTGTTTTAAAAGAAATTTAAAGGGGTTTATTCATGATTTAGACTTTGGATATTATTTAATAAGGGTTAATCACCATTATAGCTCATGAGTTAGACCATTATAGCTCTGTATGTGCCCAAATATTTTTCCAAAGTAATGATTATTGATTGTGCCTCTAAATAATTACACTGAATGTTGGCCATATGTTTATTTGAAATTTTAAAGTTTATATAAGGTATAATACAATGTTATACTAGAAGAATTTCCATGTTAACAACTTGTTTTATCTATGGTTTATATGGGTTTATGATGTTTTATTAGATCAATATAGAAATCTAATGGAATATGTTTATTTATTATTATGACTTTATCATTATTTTATGACTTATTACATATTTAAATGGTTGATGATTCATGCATTGATGGATATGAGTGTGCATAAGTAATAATCATTCTATATTACTATGTCATTGAACCATTTTTCACTTATTATTCTCATTTATGCAATTCAAATTATAATTCTAATGTTTACCATTACTGATCATTTTAGAGCATATTTCCTATATAAACTTTTTCCCAGGATTTAAACAGTGATATGATAATTTTATATATATAATCTTTTTCACAAGGATGATTTTTATGACCTATTTTGAAATAAGATAAATATATGTTTAATGTGATAAGTGTTACTTTTATGATTTTTGAATTGATTATGAATGATATTTTTCTAATTCTATAAAACTATAAATAGATAATTCCCTAGAGAATATATGTGTTCAATGTTTTACTTTTTATGATTTATGGTATGGATGAAAATATTTGGGTCACAAGTATCATCATCATATCCAAAAATATTATGTTCATGATTTCAACATAGGATTTAGGAGTACGGGAACTAGGTCACTACATATTTGTATTTAAAAGAATCATGACATTGGATTATTGTAAAAGGTTATTCTTAGGTCATGGTTCATATTTTGGAATCTCAACTGAGTATCTTAGGGAACATGCATATATTATTGTCTTTATTTTTAGTTTCATTGTGTTTTTATTGGTCATAGAATGAGAGTGTATTTTTGATTGGTGGGGAACCATGTGGTCACATTATTGTAGGATTATCCATTTAATTGTATTTATTTTTATTCTTTTAATTCTTTTTTTTATTTTATTCACTTTTCCCCTATATTTTACAATCAAAATAATACCAAATTTATTTATATATTTTTTTTTACTAGTTACCAGACCAGAAGAATTAAGAACACCACTCGGACCTAGCCACATGCGGTCTAAGGTGACATGTTTTTGGATGACCGAGGTCAGTATATGAAGATATTAAATACTATATCTTAAAAAATTTCTTGAGAATTGTTTTCCGAATAAAAAAATTATAAGATTTATGTTATTTAATGAAAAATTATTACTCCAAACCATTGGATGTTTTATTTCCTAATTGGATAAAAAAATTAATTAAATATTTTTTGATAATGTTTTAATGAACAATTCTATTTTTCTCATTAAAATTAATTCCATTGGTTAAAAAATATTATAACTATAAAATTAAATTGTAGTAAAATATAAAAATATAAAAATAAAATCAATTACATACAGAAGGATTTATCAAAAAATTGTTTTTCTGGTAATTTTCAACTTAAATTCACTTTACTCTCAGCTTTTTAAAAAATAGATCTATTTAACATTGTATAATATCATAATATTATTTAAAATTTACTATTTACTTCAAATATTTTCCTCTTCATTTATAAAAGGTTAACACTTCCACCCCTACATGATTAAACTACATTTCAAAATCCAAATTTGAACATCTTAAAATTTTCCTCCAAGAATTATTTACCTAAATCGTAACATTATTGTAATGCTTAGCTATTTTATGATGTTCACCTCTATGATTTTTTTCTAACTAAAACTCAATCATACTACATTAGAATTAAATTCGTATCTTGTTTTATTTTATACTAATTAGTTATGAATCATATAATTCCATATATATATATTTAAATAAGAATAATTAATATATGAAAATCAAATTAAATTAATTTAACATTAGTTATTCATTTCATCAAATTAGCAAAGGGAGACCAAAACATCGATCTTCCATACATGCATGTTATAACCTCTAAAATTTGATGTGGTTCATTATTAATTATAGAGTCCTATGTATGATATAAAGGATTGTATTTATTAATTAATATTTTTTATATTACATAGTTAATATTTTAAAATGATCCATTTTCATATGTTAACAATTTATACATTCATTATTTAATGGGTATGTTATTTAGGGGTACCTATGAACAATCACATCCATGAAAAATAAATTTCATTTTTCATCACCAACCATAATTTATAGTTTCTATAATGGATGTAATGAGTATATATTTTTGACATTCCAATTGTATTCTTCATTATATGTCACATTATTAGTATAATTACATGTCCAAATACACATTAAATAATGATTACAAATTATCTTTTCATTTGATTGAACCCCATATGAAGAAGATGTTATAAAAATTATTTCATATACAGTTTTTTAAATTTCATATAATTTAATTATTAAATTATAATTATATACTTAATATTATTTTATAATTTTTAAAAATGTTTCTTCATATTTAATATTTTTATAATTGCATGACACATTTATAATATATAACATGTTGAAAACTGGTTCATCACTACTTTAATTTTAACAATACATATTTAGTTCACTAAACTAATTAAAAAATGAAATATTGAATCATTGAAAAAATGGAAATTATATAATTAATTATCATATAATTTATAACATCAGACAGCATTGCGAGAAATGATCGTGGCACCATAAAGTGTGTATAATAAAAACAATATAATGTATTGACACCCGATAATGAAAATAATATATAATTATTCACTATACATATATTATTTTTTCATAATAAATTTTTTAAAAATCTAATATTTTTATAATGTTATAGGATATATTTTTATGATAGTTGTGTTTGTTATAAAACTGGTTATATCATGGTCGATTATGTTTGAATATATGTTAAGGGTTTTCATCCCCAATTCCACATTTTAATAAATGATAGGTATTATGAACATAATTACATATTTATGAGGAATATACTTCCTTTTTGAGAGACAAGATCATTAATAATATTTTATTAATTGTATTTAAAGTTAAATTAAAAGCCACATGATTCATGTGTTTTTTTATTAAATATATAATTGATACTCATTCATTTTTATGCGGTATGAAATTTGAGGACTATATAATATTTTATCGTGTTAAAAAAATATTGTCATTGTTCTGTGACTATTAAATAGACATGAATATAAATAAAACACAATCATTAACTATAATAAAACAAACCATGTAATAGTAAATCTTATTGTGTTAGTAGAATTGATAATTTTATGCACATATTGATATATGTAAATAACATGGTTTTTTTATTAATGGGAAAGGGGTGATGGTTAAAAATGAAAATATACATAATTATAAAATTTATTATTTTTTCTCAAAAATACACTATTATTTCAGTGAATTGATTTCAACCATCTACTATAATACCCAAATTCCACCATTTAATCTAATAATACATCAATTTTAGACCTTGAAATCATACATGAATTAGAGTAAATATGAATTTAAAAGCATATATAGAAATTTAAGATCAAATGAAATTTATTTTTTGCATATTAAAATTAAATATGACGTATAGTTAAAATTATGTGAAGTAATTCAATATTTATCCTGTAATCCATTGCCTAAAAAGTGAAAATGATATATATAGTGTTTATTTAGATATTTTTCTTTCTCAATGCTTCAAATCCAACACGTACACTTATTTTTAGCAACCAAATGTTTCAAGAAGGATGATAAGACTGAAATATAATCTTTATCAACTCTAATATTTTTCTTTTTCCATATCATCTGTTATCAAAATCATTCCCCTCTATTAAATCTTCTTCCATATTGTCTTCTATAACAACCATTATATACCTTGATTTCTACTAATATAAAATGTAAAAATATAGAGAAAAAGACATTATAAATGGATTAAAAATATATGATCTTATATTAATCTAAAAGTCAAAAACAAAACCCAATCAAATAAAAAAACCAAACACTAAGCCTGAACAAGGCATATAAAAAAATTGCATTAGCATGATTCGATTACAAAACAATCCTAAAATAGTTATTATAAATACAGAAACAAATATCAATCACATAAAATAGAAAAATCATGAGTACTAGTAAATACACAAAAACTTGGATTTAAACAATTTAATTGTAGAATAAAAAATATGGGAAATGTATTGATTTTTAGAATGTGAATACTATATAATAGAAGATAAAATAACTATGAACATCTAATATTTTAAAATTTACTGAATTTGTGTTTAAATTTTAGACAAATGTACTAAAAATTTAATATTATATCAAAATATATACATGAAATCCATATATATATATAATAATATAATAATTTTAGTAATATTTTACAACACTTTATTGAAGTGTATGAATCTAAACTTTCTTGAAGATAGAGTGTTAGATTTGTAAAATGTTTTTTACAAATTCACATAGTATAGAATATAGTATAGATCAAATAGTAGACAATGTTAATTATATCCAATACGTAATGATTACTCAGTTTTTTAAACCATCGTTTATAAATTAACCAAAATGATATATAGAAGACATTACATTAATTTTTATTATGCTATTTAATTACTCTAAACAATAATAGAATATTGTTAATATATTATATAGATTAGTATAATTGAAACATATTCTTAACATATAGTAGAAAGGATATAAATCATTACAATTTGTGATGATTGATATGTTTTTACAAATATAAAATGGATGTGTAAATTAATGAATAATGATTTTTTTGAGAAAATATTTTTAATGTCATCAATAAAGTACACCTTTGAACGAATCATGAACGTGTAACATGAAAAAGCTCTTTTAGATTTTGATTCCACATAGATAATATTAGTTTATTCAGTCAAATAATCACTAATATATAGAAAAGATCACTTTGGAATATGTAAAATCATATGTTAATGCATGAATTTAATTTGGGTAAAACCATTTCAAAGATAGAAAGGACATCATTGTAGTGGCTGAAATCATATTAAACAATATGTTCATTATTCCACAAATTGTGCTCCTTCAACCAACCCTAAACATTTAAAAATTATATCATAAATTATTGTTATATGAATTGATATTATATGAGCATCCAAATGAAGAATAAAATTTTGGTCTATTTATTTATTACATTAAACTATGGATTACAACAAACTATAGATTTGTTCAAATTTAAAAATACAGATTTTCTCTTGTAAATCTATAAATAACTTCAAACATTAGTTATTATACTAAATCTTGAAACTAAAAAATAGCATATGTCCTAGATTTTTTAAACATCAGATTTTCTGTATTATTATTTTATAGATTCATTATACATTAATATAGTAAATATGAAATAATATCGCATCTCATAAATATTTCATATTATCAATTAATGATTTTATTAAATATTTATTTTCAAATTAATAAAACTAAAAAATATATTCTATTTATTTTGAAAATATACTATGATGAAATCTGTACTTTTATAGTAATATGTTGCTTCAATATTTTAAATTTATATTACACTTTTGAGATATCAAATAAAAATATAATATATAGAATTATTAAAAGTTATGTTTAAAATGCATATAAATTTTTTTCATGAATTGGAAAGATGAAAATATTATAATATTATAGGTTTTTTATTATATAAATTAATAATACTATTTTTAAAAAAATTTGAGAATTACAAAATATTTTTTCACAACAGTCTAGTTCACCCACATATTATATTAAGAATAAAATATTTCTAAAGTTAATTAATCAAATAAATTAATAGGTGCATAATGTAGTGTGGTCATGATAATTTAACTCATTTATTTTACATATTTGTTATTGAAACATGATTTTATAAAAATGAAATTGAACTGCTATGAAATAAAATATACTATAATGATAATTATTTTTTTATGATCTATAAAGAATATTTAGGAAAATAAAGTTATAAAAAAGAATAAAACATGGTTATAGTCAAACTTATTTTAAAAATTAATAGATAATCCCTTAAATTTTCAAAATGAATTAATTTTATACGTGTTAATATCAAAGCATCGGTGGTCGTATAACATATTGAAATTTTAAATTTACATTGACTATAAGATTATTTTTAAATTCAAATTGTATTGTTCATGGGTGAATCTGAACTCATGATTCTTTTGTATAATATATTTCTCAAATTTAATAATCATACATATATATAAGCTAGTCTACTAATGAAAATTCATATAATTATTTATCTGAAAAAATTTGATCTACATTAATTTTTTTCTACAACTATAATAAATAAAAAATTATGATTGATATATATGTAATTAAATCTTATAACGAAACATGATATATGTAGTTTCCCATAGAAAACATTCCCTCGACTGGGAGTTGTATTTTAAATTAAATTAAAATACTTGTATGTATACCAAAATAGTTTACATTTTTCCATAATTATTTTTCACTATTAATTTCACTGAAAATATATAGTGAAAAAAATTAAACAATTTATAAAACAATTGATGTAAAAAATTATAGTTATTATGATACAATTGTATCACTTTAGTTTATAAAAATAGTAGAGAATGGCATTGTAATGGATCATGATGAATCCACCATTCAATTTTTATATTAATGATTACCATAATTTTGTTGTATAATATTCATATAAGTTCTACATGTTTCATATGACCAATTATAATCAAATTAGATTTTTGGTCATTTTATTACTCCTGAAAACCATGTTAGCTGATAAAATAAATTTACATGACATGAATTGTGAATAAATATATCAATATTATAGTATTCATTTAAAATCATGATATAATTTGTACAATATAATACTTTTTACTTAAAATAGAATTATAATAATGTGAATGGGTTTATAAGTACATGTATTTTTACAACCAAAAATTAAATAATTGAAAAAAAATAAATTAGATAAATTGAATTGAATTTTAAAAATAATAATAATATCATTAAATGGAATAAAAAATAATATTAATATTTTAGGGGGACAATATAAAATAAATAGTTAAAATATGTGGTATTTTATTGAATAATAATTTTAATATAATAATCATTTATGTTAATTTTTATTCTAACCCCATTTGTAATTTACTAAGTATTATTATTATGTATTTTATTGGTGGGAAAAGTCTAAAAATCTAGAAAAAATAATTTGGTGTATAAATATCCCTAAAAATAATAAATGAACTCATAAATTGGTTTCATAATGATACCCTTAAAAGTTAATTGTCACATTATCATTTTTGTATTCTTAATAATCATCCAGTTCATTTTCATTATTTTGTAGAAATGGATATATATACATATATCCTAAAAATCTATGAAACCAAAAAAAATTACATACAAAAATTAAAATGAAACCAGTAAAACATAAATGAAAAAAATCAAGGCACATATTAAATCAATCAACAAACATATATTCGATCAGGTTTTCAAATAAGAAATTTCATGTATCATAAAATATTTAGTAAAAAAAGTTGATGTAAATAGTTAAATGAAATTATTCATTAAATGGATGTTGAGATGTATCTAATTAGAACCATCATATTTGAGGAGTGATTGTGGTAGAAAAGAGGAAATTTGATATGAGTTCAATGCATGTGATTAAATTTATGAAGGAAGATGAACTTGATTCACTTTAATCACGCATCATATGTTTTTGTTGAAGTTGAGACATTTTAACCTGCATAGAAAAAGTAAATAAATTAAAAATTATTTAATTTTTAAATGGAAATATTTCACTATGAATGATGATAAAACTTCTATATAACTGTGATCATATGATTATATTGGTTAATAATAATCCAGATTATTTTAGAGAAATTCTATCATTATGTAATAATTACGAAAAGGATCAGGTGAAACCAAATAAAAATATTTTTTCAGCAGAGAAGTTTAATATGAATCATTAAATAAATAAATAAAAAAATACATGAAAAACTATAGAAAAATTCAAGAATAATTTATCAATAAACATTTTATTACTACTTTAATATATCAATTAAATTTGACTTAAATAGAAGTAGGATAACATAGAATAAAATTATTAAAACATCATTTCAGCATCGCTGGATCCCAAAACACCCCTCTTAAATAATAGTACGTATGATTGATATAAACATATAAGGATATGGTAAAGACATTAAAATTTTACTCATATGTGTAAAACATATAATACGTATTATTATATGAATATTCTTCATAATCAGAATGATGAGAATTGTGTGTGTCATAAAAAAATTATGTCAGAAGAAATAAGTATGTATTCAGTAGATTATTGATACTAAATATCATAATAAAATCATGTATTTGTATAACAACTCCAGTTATGAACATTGTGTGTTGTGTTATACTGTAATACCTGACATAGTTTTGTAGATCAATATGATCTAGTGGAGGTTCGTTCCATCATTGAATATAAGAAATTACATAAAATATAATAAATTAATAATCCTAAAAAATATTTCATTTTTAAAAAGTTACTGAAATTTAGAATAATCCGATATTTCTCCATGAGGAATTGTCATTGAATAGGACCCAATAGTTTGCGATGTAACCACGATTATAGATAGTGTGCTGACATTATCTGATAGACATCTAGAATCTTTTTCATATTACGTAACAGAATTTTTATATAATTTTCCAGTCATGTAGTGTAATACATTTCATGAAATAAAAAATAATATTAGAACCTACACATTGAGAAAAATATTACATTATTATATTAATGAGAATTTAATATAAAAATTATAACTTTTACTTCAGAAAAACTAGAGGAAATGGGGGGTTTCCGAACAGTTTTACTCCAATAGTTTATTCAAACCATTGGTAAACTATTTTTGGATCAACCATTACCAACAGTTTGAAGAAACTATTGGTATAATTATTTTAGAATCATGGTTTACCAATGGTTTTAGTAAACTGTTGGGAAATCATTAATTTTCTTAATGTATACCAATGGTTTTTTAAAACCATTGGGAAAATTTCCCCCCAAATACACAGTAGCTCGACTTCCCCCATTCGTGCAATTAGAGCCTAAACAGAAGATCTTTCTATGCTCTCTCTTTACCAGAGGATATGAAACTCATTAAACTCAATATATCTATCTACAATCATGTGTTTTTTTGGTTCTTTATTTCAAATTGGTTTGTACTACCTTAGATTTAATGTTCTCCATCTTCTTTTTTTTTGATTTGGCCAAAACCATGGGTGATCTGCAAGGTCGCCCATACAAGGCCTCAAATGGTGCCATTCCAATGGCGGTGTGATAGCTGTTGTTGTATAAAAACTCCACCAGTGGATGGATGTACTCCCAACTACTACCAAAATCTTGGACATAAGAAGGTAGCATGTCCTCTAGGGTCTGTTTGGTCCGTTCTGTATTACCATCAGTCTAGGGATGAAATGTTGTGCTCAAACATAACTGATTCCCTAACGCCTCCTTTAAACCCCTCCACAACTGGGATGTAAATAAAGCTACTTGATATGAGAAAATAATTGAAGGAAACCTTTTTATCCACACAATCTCCTAGTTATAGAGGTGTCTCAAGACCTCTATCGGTACCTTCTCATTGAAGGGTAGAAAGTGAGATGACTAGATAAGTTTGTCAATGGTCTCTCAGATTGAATCACAGCCTGTGGATTTAGCTGGTAACCATGTCAAAATGTCTATCAAGACACCATACCATTTCCACTCTAGTACCTTGACTGTTTTGGCCAAGACTGCTGCAACATGTTAGTCGACCATAACTTTATGGCATGTGAGTCATCGTGAAATGAACTCAGTCACCGCTTTCTTCATCCCTAGCCACTAGTGCTGACGCCAGAGGCTCTATTACATCTTCACCAATCCATGATAAACCACCAAAGGGGAGATATGGAACTCAATAAACACCTCCTCTTACAACTTCACTTGTACTATGGTGTGACTTCTGAAAAGGATGATGTGATCCCCACCCATCAAAAATACATAAGGATCCCATCCTGAGGACAACTAAAAATGTAGGGCCTCATAGTCATCATCCAATGTTGTGCCATCTTAAATCATTGTATGATATGGGGAGTGGAAGTCATATACTTGAGGTAAGATTCTCCATCACTATCCAGAATATATATCTACATCATGTCTAAAAACTCTATCCCCTCACTCAACAGCCGCAAACCAAACCTCCCACTGAGTTTGTCTTCCACCATGTTTCATTTTCCAAGAGTATATACTATCTCAAAGTCATTTTACTGGAGGAACTTTAGCCATCAACAATATCTCATGTATAGAACCTTCTATGAGAGATATACATGAGACTCTTGTGTTCAGATTACAACGTAAATCGTTTATCCATCAAGCATTACCACCACATATTCAAGTCAATGAATACTACTGCTAACTCTAGGTCCTGGTTTGCATAGTTCTTCTCATGTTTCCTAAACGGATGTGATCCATAGGGTATCAATTCTCTCTCATGCGTCAATATACAACCCAATCGTGTTCTTGATGAATCATAGTATAATATATACTGGACACCCTCTTCTGGTAGTCTCAAGACAAGGGAACTCCTCAGTCTCTACCTTAGCTCCTAGAAACTCAACTGGAATGTCTCTACCCATACGGAGAGTTTTCCCTTCATTATCAATGATGAAATGGGTGATTCTAATATGTAAATTTCAGGTATGATCCTCCTGTAGAGCCCAACAAATTCCATGAAACTCAAAACCATGGTCACACTCTGAGGTGGTTACCAAGAAATAACTGCCTCTATATTCACCAGATCCATGGAAAATATATCCTCCGAGATGAAGTGTCCTTGGATGTGAAAATTCTAAATCCATAACAATAACATCTAGAACATACATTATATCCTTTTCTCTTGGAGTGCGTTTAAAACTATCTTCCAATGTGTAGGGAGCTCCTCCTCTGATACCGAGTACACCGAGATGTCATCAATGAAGACCACAGCAAACCAATCAAGGTAAGGCTGGAAGATATGGTAAATGAGTCCCATGAATGCTATTTTAGTGTTTTTTATGTCTAAAGGCAACACCAAGAACTCATAGAGGTCGTAATGATACCTAAAGGCTGCCTTCTGTACACCCTTATCCTGTACCTGAAGCTGGTGATAGCCCAGTCTGAGGTATATCTTTGAGAACCACCTCTCCCCCTTCACCTGGTTGAAGAGTTCTTCAATCATCAGTAGTGGGTATATGTTCTTCATGGTCACCAGGTTAATGTGCCGTAATTTCACGCATTTCCTCCATCTCCCATCTACCTTCTTAGAAAACAACACCATGGCTGCTCATTAAGAAACATAGTGTCGTAAGAACCAATTCTTATGAAAGTCTTCTAGTAGTACCCTCAACTCACTATTCTCCTTGGAATCCATATAATATGAAAGTGTAGATATCAGTGTCATATCTGGGTACAAGTTAAAGTAGAATTCTACCTATCTGTGATGAGGTAGTCATAAGAGATATTTTTGAAAGACATCCCCATATTCGTCAACCACTACAAGAATTCTCGGACTCCACTTGTATTCCGCACCAAGGGTGAGTTTATCCAACTGGCGAGTGATCAGTGAGAACCTTCTCCGATAAATTCCATCCTATGCATTAATGGTTCCATTCTCTCCAAGGATTAAAAATCGGGTCCCATCATCAATGACACAACACACTATGTGCCTAAAAAAGTCGATCATAGCATGGACTATGGAATACCTTTCAATACGCAAGATAATATCATAAGGCCTAAACGATAATACTAGAAGATCCTAACTAATCCTCTCACCTCCTATAGCATGATCAAACCATCAACACCATTGTGTAATCGTCGAATCCCCTTTTATAAGAGAATGTAATTGTAAAGATCGAGCAAATAGGTCCATTGGAATCACTGATCCTCAAACATGGTCCATGGAAAGGAAAGAGTGACTATCATCTAAGTATATGAAAAATTCATCTATGGTTTAGTATACATAGACAATACATCCATTCATCCATAGAGTGTCATAGTCGTTGACCTCCACCACCTAATTGTGGACCAACCTAGTTCCACTTGTCCTTATAGCTTGTGGTGGACCCCCTAAGGGTGGTGGTGGTATAACCTCGAACCGACATACACCACCAGCCACTTGTCCTACTACATTACCAAGTCCTCCACCCTACGGACCACCACATTGGATCCCCTATCGTTGTCTTTACGGTAAATCGACCGCTTTTTAGTCCTCCGTCTGGGGATTCAGATAGTTCTGATCCATGTGCCACAATCCGCCGCACGAGTAACAAACTCCATTCCTCATATGACCTCCTCTACCTTGCTAGCTCCTCACCTATAACCCTATGTTATGGGGTCATCCTCTAGAAGGTCTGGCCCATTTGGGCATCTGCATCATCTTCCTACTACCAACTATAGAAGAATCAACCACCTGTCTTTTGGTGGTGGCTATCACTTTTGGATCCTGCTAATCATGGAAGAACTATATCAGTAGGGCTCGATCTATCACTGCATCCTACATCAGGAATCTAGGAAACATCATTTACTCTCTAATCTCCGATCTAAGTCCCTTATCAAATGCAAGGGCTCTAATTAATGGGACACATACCATGTTGGTGGAGTAGAAGGAGCGGTCAGTTTACCTCGATGAGTAATGGGACACAGTCTTGCTACCCTATTATAGGTGTAGTAACTCATGAATATGAAATGATCATAGTGTCGCTAGTATGAACTCCACCATGAAGAGGCTCTCGAATTATGTCTAGACAAGGGTTTCCTCCTCGAGTGACAAGAGCATCAAGCTCCACCACCACCCTACTGTTCCCTGAAAAAGGATAGAAGCTATAACTACCATCTTGTATATCGTTGTCTCTACTAGGAAAAAAAATCTAACTAATATCCTATATCCAATACTTAGTTTCCTGAGGATCTATCTCATCTCAAATCCTTAGAGGCCACTATATATGGAACTCGTGAAGTGTTCTCAGTTGGTTTGCACTATCCGCTGGTGGGGATAGTACAAACTGATGTCTTTGGGTGGTGGTGCTACTGGTACCCCACCTGAAGGTTCTATAATAGTAAGAAGTCCCTACACTGATGTCTCATTCCTAGGTAGACCATCATCATGATCTCTCACTAGAATCACGGATGATTGTTTTTGTGGAGGTATCCTGTAGGGTAACAGATGCACCGAAGTAAATAAGTTATACCTGGTTAGAAGACTCAAAATAGATCTAGATAAAATGATTTCCAAAACACATTAAACTAGTGTTTTTGTGTACCATGTCAGAAAATATAATTTAGTGTCCGGGTGTATTGATACTTTAGTCGCCGCACAAACACTGGGCTCCCAGTACTGAAATCCAAACACAAGACACTTAACACCATTTCCTCAATCGAAAATATAGACAATTAGTTATTCTTATAGAACCAACCACCATATGATTCCACATTGTCACGACCCATCCCCCGGGGCCCATTCCATAAATAACCCATGCCAGCCTTCCATAGGCCAGGGGCTGGTAACTAACACTGAAAAGGCATAACACAAAAGGGGGAGAATTTCCTTTAAACTTACATACACATATACAAGGTTTACCACACATAGAAAACCACAATGGAAAGAAAGTAGTACAACCACCGCAAAGTATCACTACTGTGATTAAAGTTTGTAAATTGAAATTAAAGGTTCTAGTATACAACCCCAATGGGAAGGAATGTAAAACAAAGTACATTCTCTAGAGGTCATCCTCAAAGCATCCTACCTGAAATTTATGTAAAACTCAATGTCAGACGCCACTACAGCACACCACATCTATCGATCAACCTCCAAGCAGCATCTAGTCATGTCTACCAAAATTTTAGGTCATGGATATCAGTCGTTTTCACAAAAAAAAAGTTGTCGGTAAATCCCATGCTCAGGTTGGCATAACAGTACTCCGTAGAGACCCTGAGACCCCGAATGCCTCCCAGTAATCCATGAAGTAAAACACCTCGATGGAAGATACCACATAGGCAACACCACTATAAAAGATCCCAAACACATAGAAAAAAAATTAAAAGACACTACTAAAACAACTTATAACTTATCTACATATGTTAATATGATTATTCATAATGATAAATCCTATTATTATGTCTGGAGGTTCTGTTGCTGACCCACACAGGGTCGTGAGGTGATGACCCACAAAGTATCTGTATGTTCTATCCCATGAAGGATCCCTAGATGACGACCCAGATAGGATCTCTAGATGATGACCCACAGAGGTCACAAGAAGTTGACCCACTTAGGATCTCTAGGTATAGTCCCACGCTGGACCACTAATCTTTCTTCACGTCACAGCCAGCCACTGGATTTCTACACTAAACGTGCTTGATTTTTGGAGGATACACTCATCAATAAATCAGTCATACCTCAATCTCCACTAACTCTAACATAGTGTTACCCAACACACCATCTCTTTGTAAGGGTCCCAATGAAATAGATGGTGCATCGTTTGGATTCTCAGTCTGTAAATTATAGGGTTTCTAGTCAAAAGGGCCTGATTGGATTTGAGTCCAATCCAACCCATCCATACATCAACTTCCACCTAACCTTATGTGTAGTATATCAGAAGGACTGATTCGTCGCAAGGGTCTCAACTACTCTGATGTTTCATCAATTGGATTCACGGTCTGAGAGATACATGCATTTTTGTAAATAGGGTTCGGTTGCGTCGGGGCCTGGTCTGAACCAAAAAACTCAGCCCGGGGGTCCCACGTACCCCGGTATAAATAGATGGACTTGACCTGACATAGTTTGTGTCAGTTTCAGTCTTGTCTAGACTAGCTAGTGGGCTAGTCCAAATGGACCTTTCTTGACCCAACTCAGGTTGGCTGAGGATCTAACCCACTGGGGGCTGGACCGAGTCGCTAGGCCGCAGGTCCAGCCCACCAGTGCAGGTCCGTCCCACTGGGTGGTTCAGGCCCAACTCGATCTACCAGAGGAAAACCGGTTTTTCTCACTGGGATGTGGACAGATGCTGCGTTCGGTCCTCCACTACCACCCCATAAGTCACCACGAGGAAGCCTCCTCTACTATGGTCAAGAATCTGTGGCCCACCATGTGGGATATAGCATGGTTCCCCATCCGCGAACCTCCAACACGGTCGACTGACTGCGAGTCGCCGGCCCAAACGGTGGCTCCTACCATTGTGTCACCACCTTAGTCTATCGGTTCCCTTCATCTGACATTCTGTTATGGTGTGCCACCACCCTCCTACAATAGCCACCACAGGCCTCCCCCCACTACTGTCACCTGTGCGCAGGTGGTACCATTGATGAGCCACTAGAATTTATCTGGTAATCCGTTTTCTGATTTTCCAGTGCCTATGGGCCTCTCGGGTCTCTTCCATCCCTTCCTTGGCCCTGGATTCATTTTTCCAACACTTCCAAGATATGACCACAATGAATGCAGACAATTGATATTCTCATTACTTGTTTGTGTCGGCCTGCGCCCTCTGTGTTAGTATTTTATAATCATGGGAGGTCCAGGGATTCTAATTTAATTCAACAAATGATAATTTCAAATATAGGCTAACGAAATCCAAAAAAAAGTCACCCTCTTGTAGAAATGCCCGATTCGCAGATCAACATGTTTGTTGGTTGATCTGAATTCTTCATTTCTATAAGATAATGGGGAAGAACTTAAAAATAAAACAACATCTACCTTATTGAAAGTCAATGACGAAGCATTATTCCTTATGGATTCAAGATTTTGAAATCACTTCCATCTCCATTCTTTGAGCCACGTCGAAGACGATGAAGTCATACCAACATTCATCATTCATCATTGGGGAGAAAGATCATTAAGTGTTTGTTAGTGGATCATTGATCATTAATCCCCATCCCACCAATGCATCAAATATATAAAAGGAAAATGCATCACATCATTTCAATAACATTACAAAGTCACATTAAAACACTGTTTTATTAATGAAACATCATTTTTTATTAGATTCCTTTATTGCATCATTATGCTTTGAGATACATTCCATTAATGAGCCTCATTAATGTTCCTCTACCACTACATCGTCATCCGCAACATAATGGTGAGAAAAAAATAAAATAATTCCATTAAATAATTTTATTATTTTTCATGAAATGTTAGAAAAATAATTGTTCCACTCGGCCCTTGCTGGACAAAGTTGAGTCATTTATAAGCGAATCCTGGTATTCTGATTTCAAAGGTTCCCTCAATTTTTCTCTCTGAGCACTGGTTCAAAATTTAAAAAAGACCTGCTCCAATGTTTCATAAATGCATCTTAAAAAAGTTCAAAAATAATTTGCAGGATCTCCGGGCATTATAATCATTTGTCGTTAGACCGTGCGATCTAAAAATAATTCCATATAAGAAAAATTTTACACAGAATTTCTGATACATTACAACTCCCCTGGTAAATGATTATTCTGTTAAACTATTAGATTGAATAAGCATCTTAGTTACCTGAGTTAACTATATATCATAATTATCCTCATTTTATACTATTATAATGATGAATTCAAATTAGGAATAAATTTTAAGGGCTTGGGTAAAATGTGACATTGTAATTTTTTTTTGAATTATTATTTTTTAATAGATTAATTTTTTTTGATATCTTGTATTTCATGCAACATAGAGTTCTTCATTCATTACACATTACACTGAGTTGTATAAAACCAGTATATATTGTAAATATTATTATTTAAATATGATGGTTATAACCTATCTATAAAAATTAACGATATGGATAGTAATAACTAATTTTTAAATGTTAGGTATAATTTTTTTTATTAATTGATATATTTTTATCATAATTACATTTTTGTTTTATAATTTTATTTTTGTGTTATAAAAAGAACATTTTCTCAAGAAAATATTTATATTTTAATTTTTGAAAAGAATTTTTAGAATTCATTTTTAAAAACATTTTAAAAATTTATTTGAAAAAATAATCATCATTTTTAAAAATGACATATCCCAGTTATCTTAAATTAATTTTTTATAATTTCTTGAATATAAAAATTTTTCATAGAGTAATGATTAATAATGGTTTTTATATAGATTTTCATTTAATTTAAATCTTTTGATAGTCATTAAAATATCATTAAAATAGTTTTTAATGAAACAATAATTCAGTTATATATTAATTATTACAAATGTGGTCATGAGAGTAAATTACATTTGGAATTGGGTTATTAAAACTATCTAATATATTAAAAAATTTCACATTGTAAAATAACTCTCTCATTACATTTGTGGGTTTAACGTTAATGAAAATTCATCAAAATATATGAAATTAATATGAATAAATTGATACCGTTATTTGAATCAAAATAAAATATATTCTATCATATGTTGAAATTACGTTTTTACTATTGTGAATAGTAAAAAGAATAATTTATAATTATTTTGGTTAATGTAAAAATGAGTTTTTTTGGATAAATTAAAATGAAAATTAAAATATTACCCATTGATTTTCCAAAAACAGCTAGATTTATATACATAAATATTATATAATACAAGTCACATGGATGGATCATTTTTGTGTCTTGTGTGTCACAACCCGTCCTCGGGGCCCGTTCCGTGACTACCCCAAGCCCGCCTTCCATAGGCCAGGGGTTGACAACTAGCACCAAAGGTGTAATTACCTATAGAAAGGGAAGGAATTTCTTTTATATAAGTAAGCATACACAACAGAGTATGCAAATAAAGGATGAACTATGTAAAAAACTGGGTACAGAAGTAAGTGCAGAAAACTAAATGGGCCAGTATACAAACCCTAATGAATGTACAGTACAACTGAGAAAGAAAGTACAATAGTAGTAAAGAAAAGCGTAAACCACTGAGTCTTCTTCCGGATATCCCACCTGAAGGGAGGGTACAGATGATCTCCTTAGCTCCCTGGGTCTGGTCGTCTGCTCTGTGTACATCTCATCTAGTGGTCCACCTCTGAGTACCGTCTAACTCCACAAGATTCCACCTCGATCAGTGTTATCCGTCTTCTACATCCAACACAACTTAGTGCGGGCATAGCCCGTGCTGGGGTGAGTATACGATACTTAGTAGGGACTCCGAGGCTCCGAAAGGTCTCCCAAAATACACGAAGGATAAACCACAAAGAAAAGATACAATCACAAATTATCAACCGAATCTATATAGGTATATGCCCATACATATACCTAAGTCATCAATTCCATTTCGGCTCCAACTCTCGAGTCCAAGAACAACCCAGTCCACACATGAAATCACAACCCAGTCCATATAGGAAAGCACAACCCAGCCCACACAGGAAAGAAGTCAGTCATACCGTTGGTACTGATTGTAAGTCAAGACTCAACTCAAACAGGTAAACTACTCACGAAGAGGGGTGGAGATGATTTTATGTAACCTCTGAATCATCTCCTCTGCCGAAACCACATAAAATCCAAGCACAGAAGTCATCGATGCTGAACCCACGTAGGATACAAGTACAGTAACCATCGCTGCTGAACCCACGTAGGATCCATGTATTATCGTCATCACTGCCGAACCCATGGAGGATCGACGTACAATCATTCCCACTGCCCAAACCACGTAGGATCCAAGTACAGTCACCTTCGTCATCGAACCCAAGGAGGATCCTGGCACGGTAGTCATTACAGTTGCAACCATCACTAGGGTTCCCGCACACAGCATACTCGATTCCGGGATGGTCCACTCCCTAAGTAAAGGGAGGTCGATACATCAACTGTCACGAAGTCCAGATTTGATGTATCCCGAAGGTCCGCCTCGTTATAGGGGGATAAACCAAACAAAATGTGTTCAAGACACTGAGTATATGATAACCAAGCCATTTTCAAAAAAGTACAAGGCGTGTTGGTATGGTTACACACCGTGTCTTCAGACCTTGGGTACTGCCCGTGTAGCAGGACCCGTGTCAAAGGTCTGTTTTTGTGAAAAGGTAAGTACACGGCATGTGATATGCTTACACGTCATGTCCAAACATCTGGGGTCGGCTATGTGTACGCTGGCCATGTGCCCGTACATGGCCTCAACCCAGTTCTCAAACCCGTGTAATTGGTACCCGGGTTAGCCATACCACTGGCCATGTCTAGTCATGTGATAGTGTACATTCCCGTGTACTCCACACCATGTCCATGTATCCCTAGGTTACACGCCGAGTCTCGCAAAGCTGTTTCTGCCATTCTGCGTAGAGAGTACATGTCTTGCCTCTTGGCCATGTACTTCTGTCTGTGTCCGTGTATTTCCCAAAATACACACCGAGTCTCACATAGCCGCCACCTCCTTGCAGTGTCTCAAGTACAAGAAATTTGATATAGGTCACACTCTGTGTGTTAACTGTCTGACGTCCAAAACCCTAGCCACAAAATGTATGCACTACACAGCGTGTTCTCTAAGAGTTCACGCCGTGTAGTCTGGAATTTTCCAGAAACGACGCCTCTGGCCAGCGCCCCCCCTTGATGCCGGTTCTTCATTCCAATCATTTGTCCGTCACAAAAAATCAGACTCTAGGTCACCCCGTTGTCCCGAAGTCGATTCCGGTGTTTTCGAGCTTCTGATCGGCTTCGAAAACACGTTTTGAATTCTCGTTCGAAGAACGGTCCATCATGTTCCAGTACGAATTGTCACCCGCTATTTTCATCACACCTCTGCTAGGTTTCCATGATGTTGAGTCTTCAATTTTAGGATCTTTTCATCACTTAAAGAACTTGTAACGATCCATTTTTCATCACCCATGAAGAACACGTAGAACCACCAACAATCACAATATTGGCGGAGGATTCAGACCGTGTTAGTTTGACCCGATCTCTACGCAATAGTTCAGTATCAAGTGGTTAAAGAGAACAAAACAAGCAGGAAAGAAGATTCAACATTGATCCAATAAAAACAAACCCCTACCTTAATAAAAGATATCGAACATCGGGCATCGCAGAAGAAGACATCACGGGTTGAGGTTCTGTAAGTGACGACGGTGTGCGCCCGAGGAGGAAGTGGTGTCTCCCCTTTTGTCATGGAGAGAATATTATATAGAGAGACATTGTTGTCGATATCCCACATCGGGGTCTCCTCCCTTGTCATGGAGGAAGAAGGGGATGTCGATTCCAGGGTCGCCAAGTCGATTTTCTTCGTCGGAGAGTTGGCGTTTTTCAACAAAGGAGATGAACCGTTCTTCGAAACTCAAGAGATCTCTCCCCAAAATCCCAACATAATAAGCCAACCAAAAATAAAATAAGGCTTCTCCTTATTTTATTTAATCATTCCATGCATTCAAAATAAAAATTTCCAACACTTAATTAATTAATGAAAGATTTTCAATTAATTAATTAAGGTGTGTGTTGGCATGAATTTAAGTGGGGAAGTGGAAAGTTTACAAAATTTAAAAAGGGAGTTTCCATGTAATTATCATGGACTTCAAAGGAGTTAAAAAGTTAGAGAATGTGAAGGGTTGGGGCTCGTGTGGGCCCCACCTCACAATTATCCTCACATGGGTAGATAGGAGCTTGTGGGCCCCACCCCAACTCCCCCATGTAGGATATAACCACCATAGATATAGAAAATAAAATTGTCCCACAATTTTAATCACTTCTCATTTAATCCATAAATTTTAACTTCTCCTCCTATGCAAACACAACTACGGTAAAGGTCCCCTTAAGCAATTACTGGCATTGCAAGTTCATCGGTGCCCTCAGAACACAATACTGAGCATCGGTTCAAATGATATAAAAACTCGCTCGTTCGTCTACTGAACGTACCCGAGATAAACTTCTGAAATTGATTCTTGGCACACCGATCCTCACAATCACGCGCCGTCAGAAGCCACATACTCGTAAAATTTCAAAGTGGTTAAGAAAAAAAAATTCCTTGAAATTTCTAGGTCTTTACATTACTCCCACCTCATGGATTTATGTCTCTGTAAATCTACATCAAAAACTAGGGAAAAATGAGAGTATTGTGCACGCATCTGAGCCTCTCGCTCCCATGTTCTCTCCTGGAGGTTGTCGTGCTGCCAACAAATGCCCACCAGAGGAATTGACCGTCCACATAGGAATTTCTCTTGTCGATCCTTGATCTCCCCCGGGACCTCAGTGAATGTATCCCCATCATCGATGTCCATATACCTGTGGTCGATGATGTGGGTCGGGTCATGCACGTATCTCCTCAGCTGAGATACGTGGAAGAATTCATGCACCCATTGCAACTAAGGTGGAAGGGCTAGGCGATAAGCTACCTCGCCTACCCTACTGAGAACCTGGAATGGTTCGGTGAAGCATAGAGATTACTTGTCACCCTGACCAAATCTCCATAATCCACATCGAGGTGAGACCTGTAAGAAAACGTGGTAACCATCCTCAAACTCCAGTGGTCTCCACCTCCTGTCACCATAGGATTTCTGCATACTCTGTTCAGTCCTCATCCGCTCCTCGATGATCTTTACCTTCTCCGTCATAGCCTGAACCATATCTGGTCCTACGAGTGTTGGCTCCCCAGGGTCAGTCCAGCACAGAGGTGATCTTCATGGTCGGCCGTACAATGCCATGTATGGTACCGTCTCGATGGTGGAGTGGTATCTATTTTTGTACGCAAACTCCACCAAGTTGAGGTGATCTTATCATCTATGACCAAAGTCGAGTTCACATGCATGGAGCATGTCCTCAAGAGTCTGAATTTTCCACTCCGTCTGGCCATCCATATGAGGATGAAAGGCAGTGCTCAGGCGTAGCTGCGTCCCAAATGCCTCATGAAACCCCATCCAAAGCCAGGAATTAATGCGAGCATCTCGGTTGGAGATGATAGACAATGGAACACCATGAAGCCTTACGATCTCATGAACATAGAGGCATCCCAAGCTCTCTACTGAACCCTGCTCTCTGATCGGTAGCAAGTGGTCCGTCTTGGTTACTCGGTCTACGATCACCCAAATGGAGTCGTGTCCTCTGGAAGTACGTGGAATCCCCCTCACAAAATCCATAGATATCATGTCCCACTTTCACTATGGAACCTCTAAGGGCTGTACCAAGCCTGCTCGTACCTAGTGCTCCGCCTTCAATTGCTGTAAAGTGAGACATCGTGAAACAAACTCTTCTACAGCCTTCTTCATTCCAGGCCACCAATGCAGTCGTCTGAGGTACTGGTACATCATTACCACTCTTGGATGTACCGCTATAGGGGAAGTGTGAAAATCCCTCAGCACTTCCTCCTGCAGTGAAACTGGTACTTTGGTACGTCCCCTAAAGAGGATGACATGATCTGCTCCTTCAGAAAATCTATCAGGTGCCTGCACTGTGGAAATCTAAACACGTCGCGTCTCACAGTCAACGTCCCCACGTTGTGCCTCTAAGACCCACACATTTAGTGGAGGAGTGACTATGAGAGACTGTAGAAAGTATGCCCCATCCCTATCCATAGAGAATATCTGAAATGCGACTATCTGCTCTGTCGCCTCTCCAAGTAGCTGAATGCCCGATCTCCTGCTGAGAGCATCAGCCGCAACTTTCCCCATCCCAAGAGTATAGACTATATAAAAGTCATATTCTTAGAGGAACTTGATCCATTGTCACTGTCTCAGGTCCAGGTCCTTCTGTGAGAAGATGTACCTGAGACTCTGGTGGTCAGAGTAGACTGTAAAGTGCTCGCCCATCAAATGGTTCCACTACATCTTCAAGGCGAAGACCACTTCTGCTAACTCTAGGTCATGGGTAGCGTAGTTATACTCATGATGACTCAACTGTCGTGAACCATAGGCGATCACTTCACGCTCCAACATCAAGACACACCCGAGTCTGGTCCCTGATGCATCATAGTAAACTATGTACCCTACGCCCTCCTCCTGTAGCCTCAAGATGGCCGCACTGGTCAATCTCTGTCGCAGCTTCTGAAAGATCTGCTGACATCTATCTGACCACACTAAAGTTTTCTCATTCTTTGTCAATGTTAAAAGTAGTGGAGAAACTCTAGAAAATTCTGGCACAAATCTTCGATAATACCCAGCCAGACCTAGGAAACACCGCACCTCCATCACACTACGGGGTGGCTCCCAAGCATGTACTACCTCGATCATTGCAGGATCCACCACAACTACCGCCTCTGAGATGATGTTCCCCAAGAAGTGAAACTCTTGAATCCAGAACTGGCACTTCGAGAGCTTACCATAAAGCTCATAGTCTTTGAGTGTATCCAGTACAACCCGCAAATGGTATGCGTGCTCCTCCTCAGTAGTAGAGTAAATCAGTATGTCATCTATGAAGACTATGACAAAACTATTGATTTAAGGCTGGAAGATCCTGTTAATGAGACTCATTAACACTGATGGTTCATTAGTTACGCTGAAGGGAATAACCAAGAACATGTAGTGGCCATACCGACTCCTGAAGGCCATCTTCTACACATCCTCAGCTCGAACCTTGAGCTGATGATAGCCAGACCTCAGGTCTATCTTCGAGAACCAACGTGCTCCAATGAGATGATCAAAGAGGTCTTCAATCCTCGGGAGTGGGTACTTATTCATTATGGTCACCTAGTTCATGCAACGGTAGTCGACACCTTTTCATAAGCTCCCATCCGCCTTCTTTCCGAATAAAATAGGAGAAGCCTAGGGTGAAGCACTGGGTCTAATGAATCCCTTTCCATACAAGTCCTCCACATGTACCTGAATCTCATGAAGCTTGGCGGGAGCCATTTGATATGCTGGAGTGGTTATTAGTGCTATCCAATGGTACATGTCAACGTAGAAATCTACCACTCTGTGAGGAGGTAGTCCAGGAATGATTCCACAAAAAACGTCTGCATACTGATCCACCACAACAGGAAAACTCAGACTCCGCACATCAACTGCTCCTAGGATGAGACTAGCTATGTGATGGGTGATCGACTGCCCTCTCCTCTGCGTAAGTCCATCATGAACTGCAAATGCTCCCTTCTCGCTGGTGAAGGTGAACCTGCTCCCAACTGTGCGGACACACCACACATTGCGCCTAATACAGTCGATCTGGGCATAGAATATAGATAACCAGTCCATACCCAATATGACGTCTTAAGGCCTCGATGCCACTACAATATGATCCCAGCTGAAGATCTCACCTCCTAGAGTAAGCTCACATGGCTGGAACCAGTGCGTAATCATCGAGTCTTCTCCCGTAGGAGTCTCTAGCCATAAGCATCGAGCCTACGGCTTTTTTAGAAACTATGAGCTCCGAACAAGGGCAGCGAAAATAAAATAATGACATGCTCATGTGTCTATAAGAACTGCAGCAAGGGTGGAGTAGAAACATATAGTACCTCGAATCATCTCAGGTGTGTCGTGGTCATAGGCCTCGACTGCCTGGAGCTAAGCCTAACCATATCTTCCAGCTCCTTGTGGTCAGGGTAGCCCTCCTGGTGGTGGTGGTGGTAGATCCTCGAAGAGTCGTCCACCACCTACTGCTCGACCAGCTCCTCTACCTCATCCAACTGCTCCCTGCGGACAGCCATGGTTGAACCTCTGCCTCTGTCTGGGAGGTCCCTACCAATCTTAAGACACTGATGATAGCCTCCATCCAATCCTCATTTTCCAGAGGGTATGTCTCTCCATGGAACTTAGGTGAACTCTATTGCTGAAACTCGTGCAATGCACTCAGGCGGCGTTCACTCTCCACTGTTGGGGCTGGTGGTATCGGTGGCCCAGCAGGTGGTGGTACCGCTGGTGCCTCTGCTATAATGGGGCCCTACACCGAGGCCTCATCGCTCAGTGGGATGCCTTCCCGCATGTAACTAGGAACCCTAGTTGGATGACTTCATGGGGTCATCCTGAGAAGAAACAGGTGTTCCACAGTTAATACAGTATACCTGGTGAGCTGACACAAAGTAATCACAAAGAAAACTTTTGAAACACACATGCAATCAGTGTTTTTAGCACTAAGTCCGAAATCATAATTCAGGGTCATGGTGTATGGATACGTTGGCCGCCGCACCAACACTATACTACCTGGACAGAAAACCACACTCCATAATCCTAACACTATTGCTTCACATAGAAGAAATTATCAGAGTCCTGCGTTATGCAGTAGAACCGACTCCTCTGATACTAATTTGTCACAACCCATCCTCGGGGCCCGTGCCGTGACTACCCCAAACCAGCCTTCCATAGGCTAGGGGATGGCGGCTAGCACAAAAGGAGTAAATCATGATAAAAAGTGAAGGTGTTTCCTTTATATAAGTAAACATACACAACAAAGTACACAAATGAAGCAAGCACTAATTAAAAACTGCGTACAAAAGTAAGTGCTGAAAAGTAAATGCGCCAGTATACAAACCCAATTGAAAGTATAGTACAAATGAGAAAGAAAGTACAACAAAAATAATGTAAAGCAACAACCACTGATTCATCCTCCGGATATCCCACCTGATGGGTGGGTACAGACAGTCTCCTCAACTCCCCGGGTCTGGTTGTCCACTCCATGTACGTCTCGTCCAGTCGTCCACCTCCGAGTACTGTCCAGCTCCACAAGCTTCCACCTCGATCAGTATTTTCCATCATCTGCATCCAACACAATGTATTGCGGGCATAGCCCGTGCAGGGGTGAGTATACGATACTTAGTAGGGACCCTAAGACCCCCGAAGGTCTCCCAGAATCCACACAGGATAAACCAAAAAGAAATGATACAATCACAAAGTATCAACCGAATATACTTAGGTATATTCCCATACATATACCTAAGTCATCAATTCCAGTTTGGCTCCAACTCCCGAGCCCAAGAACAATATATTCCACACAGGAAAGCACAACCCAATCCACATAGGAAAGCACAAACCAGTTCACACAGGAAAGAAGTCAATCATACCGTTGGTATTGATTTCAAGTCAAGACTCATCTCACATAGGTATACTACTCATGAAGAGGGGTGGAGATGATTAGATGTAGCCTCTAAATCATCTCCTCTGCCGAACACACGTAGAATCCAAGTACAAGAGTCGTCGTTGCCGAACTCTCGTAGGATCCATGTACAGTAACCATTGCTGCCGAACCCACGTAGGATCCATGTACAATCGTCATCGCTGCTGAACCCACGGAGGATCCATGTACATTTGTCCTCGCTGCTGAACCCACGAAGGATCCATGTACAGTCATCTTTGATTTCGAACCCATGGAGGATCCTGGAACGGTAGTCGTCGCAGTCGCAGCCAGCTCTAGGGTTCCAGTACATAGTGTACTCGATTCCGGGGGGGTCCGCTCTACGATTAAAGGGAGGTCGATACATCAAATATCATGAAGTCCAAAGTTGATGTCTACCGAAGGTCCGCCTCATCATAGGGGCTAAAAAACAAAACGCGTCCAAGACACTGAGTATAATATAACTAAGCCATTTTCCAAAAAGTACACGGTGTATTGGTATGGTTACACGTCATGTCTTCAGACCTTGGGTATTGCCCGTGTATCAAAGACCGTGTCAAAGGGTTGTTAGTGTAAAATGGTAAGTACACGACATGTGATATGGTTACACGCCGTGTCCAAACATCGGCGGTCGGCTCCGTGTACGCTGGCCCTGTGCCCGTACACGGTCTCAACTCATGTTCTCAAACCTGTGTAATTGGTACACGGGTTAGCCATACCACTGGCCATGTCTGGACGTGTGATAGTGTACATGCCCGTGTACTCCACACCGTGTCCGTGTATCCCCGGGTTACACGCCGAGTCTCGCGAAGCTGTTTCTTCCATTCTGCATAAAGTGTACACGTCGTGCCTCTTGGCCATGTACTTCTGTCCGTGTCCGTGTATCTCCCAAAATACACGCCAAGTCTCGCGTATCCTCCACCTCCTTGTAGTGTGGAAAGTACATGCCCTGTGATAGAGGTCACACGCCATGTGTTAATCGTCTGATGTCTGAAACCCTAGCCACAAAATGTCCGCACTATACGGTGTGTTCTCTAGGAGTACACGTCATATAGTCTTGAATTTTTCGGAAATGACGGCTCTGGCCAGCGTGCCTCCCTTGATGCCGGTTCTCCATTCTGATCGTCAGTTCCTCATGAAACTTCAGACTCTAGGTGGCCCCGTTGACCTGAAGTCGATTCTAGTGTTTTCGGGCTTTCGATCGGCTCCGAAAACACGTTTTGAATTCTCGTTCGAAGAACCGTAGAGGAACAGTCCATCCCGTTCCATTACGAACCATCGCTCGTTATCGTCGTCACACCTCTGCTAGGTTGCCGTGATGTTGAGTCTTCAATTTTGGTATCGTTTCTTCACATAACGAAATTGTAACGATCCGTTTTTCGTCACCCATGAAGAACACGAATAACCACCAACAATCACCATATTGGCGGAGGATTCAGACCGTGTTAGTTTGGCCCGGTATCTCTGTATTAGATCAGTAGGAGGTGGTTCAATAAAACAAAACAAGAATGAATAAAGACTCAATATTGATCCAATAAAAACACACCCCTACCTCAACAAAAAATATCGAACGTCGGGCATTGTGGAAGACAATGTCGTGGGGTGAGGTTCGGTAAGCGACGACGGTGTGCGCCCGAGGAGGAAGCGGTGTCTCCAGTTTTGTCACAGAGAGAAGATTATAAGGTGAGACGTCGTTGGAGAGATCATGCATCGGTGTCTCCTCCCTTGTTAGAGGGGAAGAAGGGGATGTAGAATCCGGGGTCGCTGAGTCTATGTTCTTCGTCGGAGAGTTAGCGTTTTTCAGCAAAGGTGATGAAGCATTCTTCCAAACTCAAGAGCTCTCTCCCCAAAATCTCTACACAAAAATCCAACCAAAAATAAAATAAGGCCTCTCCTTATTTTATTTAATCATGACATGCATTCAAAATACAAATTTCAAACACTTAATTAATGAATGAAAGAGTTTCAATTAAATAATTAAGTTGTGTGTTGGTATGAATTTAAGTGGGTAAGTGGAAAGGTTACAAAATTTAAAAATGGAGTTGCCATGTAATTATCATGGGAGTTCAAAGGAGTTAAGGAGTTATGGAATGTGAAGGGTTGGGTCTCGTGTGTTCCCTACCTAACAATTATCCTCACATGGGTAGTTAGGAGCTTGTGGGTCCCACCCCAACTCCCCCATGTAGGATATAACAACCTTAGATAAAAAAAATTGTCCCACAATTTTATTCACTTCTCATTTAATCCACAAATTTTATCTTCTCCTCCCGTGAAAACACAACTACTGTAAAGGTCCCCTTAAGCAATTACCGGCGTTGCATCTTCATCGGTGCCCTCAAATTTCAATTCCGAGCACCAGTTCAAAAGATATAAAATCCCGCACATTGGTTTACTGAGCGTACCCGAGTTAAACTTCGGAAATTGATTCCGGGCACACCGGGCCTTGGAATCAAGTGTCTTCAGAAGCCACAAACTCGTAAAATTCCAAAGTATTTAAGAAAGAAATTACCTTGAAATTTCCGGGTCTTAAAATTGTGTCTTGTGAAAACGTTTGTACACCTTTTTCTATTAATAAAATTACAAGTGTGACATTATCCTCACATTAAAAACATCACCCCTCTCATATCCTCTTCAAACCTCCATGCCCATATAGAACTAGGTAGACCAACCAAAATCCCATCTATAAATAATGTGTATCTTCAAATATCATATATTTTGATCATAAATACATCCTATATAGGATTTTTGTGAAAACCCATGTAGGATATAAAAAGACGAGGTAACGTGTTTTAATGAGAGTCTTAATTTAATATATTTTTACACCCCCATAAAATATTATAATACTGGTGTGAAAATATTTCCCTAAAAACCTTTCATAGTTTGGTATTATGATGGAACAAATTTACATATTATATATTATTAACATAAATAGAATTTTAGGATTAAGAGATAAGATATACCATCTTACATTACATTCTTTGGGTGATAAAATAACATCATTCGTGTGTAATGAATACTAATGAATTATTAATTTATGTGATTAGTTTTTACCTACGAATTTCATTAAATTAAATTATGGTATATTTGATGAATATATTCGATATATATCATAAAATTGATACTATAGTGGTAATTAATTATTTATCATTGTTTCATTTTATATTTTATAAAAAAGGAAACAATGTCCATGTGTACATGTGACCTACTGACTCCATGCAGTGTGTATATAATTTTATATCTCAAAAACATGTTGATTACACTAAATACATATATAATGAATACATATGATATTTTTATAATTGTTTAAATTATGTATATGAGTTAATCATGATGAAATTAAGGGGACCAGAAATAAAAATTCAAAATATACACAAAAAACATTGTAATTATTACAGGAGACAAGTATTTGATGTTGAATTTTAAATAAATGGGTAATTAAAAGTATTTAGAAATCCTATATGATAGGATATATATACACATGGTTCTATGATAGATGTATTATGGAAATAATTTTTTTATATAGGAGGGTCGAATGTGGATGAATGGTGTCAAGACTTATATCAAGGGATTATTGTTCTAATTTTCTTTCCCACGGTCATATGTTGGGTTACACACCAATATTAATTTATGAGGTATATATAAAACAAATTTGACATATAATATTATGTATTTATATATAATCAATATTTATTTGATTAATAAATCTTATTATTTCATGGGTCTTGAAATCCAACATTAAAATGGTACTAAGAATTTAATCATACAATATTATTGTATATCATGATTATTTATATTTATTTTTTAAATGTTGTGATCAGTGAAATATCTAAAAATAAACACATATAATTGATTCTAATCTATATATTTCAATAGAATACATGTTTTTTCTAAAATTTACATAAATATTTATTAAAAAAATTATAATTTGTGTACATTGTACTCTATTGTTTATGCTGCAAGTCACATGGGTCTTTAACAACCCATAACATATATAATAAATTTTTTATTTTTTGATATCATGTGAAACATAAAACCCTAGGTCACAATGAAAAGTAAAATAACATTCCATTATATAATATCCATTAAACTAGAGTGTATGTATGATACAAAATAAATTATAAAAAATATGGTAACCAATTTATTATAACTAATAATAGAATCATTTAGAAGGTAAGAATACTTTTTCTAAGAATATTTGTTTCCTAAAAGATGATTTAGTAATCCCTTGATCATAGAACCTAAAATTATATTTTAACATATTTAAAAATATCATTTGAAATAATAATATTTAATTATAAATTAATCATATCACAATTATACCAGGGTAAATGTTTTGTAATTTTTAGAAATGTTTCATTAATCGATGACTCGTGAAAAATATATTATTTTAGTTATAAATCACTTTCAATTAAAATTATTTATATATGTAAATTGAAATTGGGAAGTTTTTTATTGTAAAATTAACTCAATTATATATTATTTAATATAATATATTTTAAAAGAATCATTTTCATGTTGAATGTTTCTATAAGACATTAGAAACTATTATACCATTTCTTTATGAATACCCCATTTCTTGTCGCACATGCGGGATTAATATTGAATTAAAATTTACCAAATCAATGACTATAATTTGAATAAATTGAATCCATATTTTTAATCACCATAATTTATAATTTTAAATATGTAAACATCATTTTTTTAAAAAAATTGTACTGTATGATGAAAAAATCAAGTACGGTGGTAAAGGTAAAACAAGAATTACCTAGGGTTAAAATAAAAAGATAATTATATTAAATTCCCAACTATGTTGTAAAAATTATATTGTATAGGATAATTTATACCTTATTCTTGCCATTAAAAATATATTATTCATTTTAATAATTTTTCATTTGAATTACTTTATCATTTTTTTCTTTTTTGAAATTTCCAGTTAATTTCAAAGTGGTTTTCCTTTTCAGACTTATAAAAGGGAACTCAGTCCCTTTACTTTATCAACCCTATAAATCTTATTTTCTCACAAAAAAACAAAATAACAGGTCTCGAACATCCTTAAAAACATTTTAGGGCTTATTTTATTCTAAAAATTCCATCACTAGGGTCCTTAAGTGGATTTCACAATGATGTTTCTCTTAGAGATAATAATTATCTCAATAATATTTTTTCATTTTTTTAATAATTGTTTTCACCTCCAATAATTTATAAACTCATAAAATAAAGTAGAATAGTATATAATCTATAATTGTATTTTATTATGTTTATTTAATAATAATAATTAACCTCCACATCCATCAAATGATAAATGATCTCATTAATTGTGGGTATTAATGACTAACACCTTATAAATAGAAATAGTTTGAGCACGATATACTTCAACAACATGAAGCTATGTGATAACACATTCAAATACATTATAATGTAATGTTTTTAGAATATAATTATTGAATATATGTGATATGTATGAGATTAAAAATTTTATATCACATTAATACATCACCACCAAGTTTACCCATTCACCAAATATAGGATTGATGTCATCTCTTATTTGTGTGTGGGAATACAATGTCCACAAAAAAAAATTAATTCTTTTTACATGCCCAAATTTTAAGAATAATTATAATACTCTATATAAATAATTACTATTTTATTTATATAATTAATATCATTATGAATATTATATGTCTATATCATATACTAACTATCAGAATATTTTATGAAAATTCATTAAAAAAACAAAGAAATTCACACCAAAACATGGAAAATAATTAATCACAATGATCTGACATGTGATCATATTATATTAAAGGATCATATAAGATATTATAAATATTAATATGGTTTTTTATAGGTTACTAACATGATTAAAATGAAAATATTGGATTTCTAATATAGTTAAACTAAAAGGAAGTGTCAGGTAAGCAATTCTATTTGAATTTCATTTCATTGAGGCATATTTGTGTCTTATAAACCAATATAATTTATTTTTGAAAATATATCAATTAGACATGTTATATAATGACTAATTAATAATTATTTTCATTTTAGTTTCAATTTAAATTTCAATAACCAATTTTATTTGAATTAATTTTATCATGTGGTAAAGAATTTCATAACTCGTGATGATATCACAGGGTTATATTAAAATATTATCATCATTGAAATTTATTTATTATATATGTAATGTAATTTGACAATTTATTATTATAATAAATGATGTTATTTGAGGATTGAAATTTGATCAGAATAATCTATTCACTGATTAACTCCCACGTCAAAATAATTATAATTTTATGGAAATATTTCAAAATCTCATTATGATTGAAATTGTATATTATTTTTTGTCGGTTGTAAGGAATTAGTTGATAATTTCATAATAAAACCATTTATTTTGCTTCTCTAATTATTATTCATTACATTTTTATGTAATATTAACATTTTTCCACTCATAGGTTTTTTTGAGAGATTGATTTAAGGAAAATATAATATGATCTCTCTCTATAGTGGGAAATAATTTATTTAAAAACCCATTCTTTATAATAAATACAATTTTTAACCATTTTAAACCTTATTTATTAAATAAACAGATACCCATTTTTTACTGGAAATAATATTATTTTAAATAAAACTTTATTTTATTTTTTGAATAATTCTCACTTAATTTCATTTTTTAATTGTAAAAATAGGAAATAAAATTAAAACTGTTTTGATAAAACAAAAATTTAGAAAAAACCTTTACAATATTTAATAAATATTTTCAAATAAAATTATTGAAACTGTTTTGTGATCATCGAATTTTGAAAGTGATTTTGTATATGAAAATATAATTATCCACAAAAATATTTTTTATATTATTTTTATTTTATTTCTATTAATGAATGATAACCACCATTTAATATCACTAGAATTAATATACGTTGTATTGATAACAACCTTATTCTTTTTAAGGATGGTTTAGGAGAATTTTAACAAATTAAATTATTTATATTAAATATTATGATTATTTTTTTAGAAATTATCATTTTCACAAAATTATAAAATTTCAATTATCATTTGAAATTAATTTCCCCTTAAATATCCAGATTATTTTTTATACTTTTGTTCATCTAGTAAATATTATATCATTTATAATTACGGTTTTCTAAATTGGATTTTTTTATTTTCTTGGGAAATTTTTATTTATTTTTATTTATTATAGTACATGAATATTTCATGACATGGAACATTGTTCAAGAGTAAATTCATCCATTATATATATGAGGATTTATTTTAACATGAAAATGCCAGTGGGGATAGTTAATGATATACATATGATAAATCTATATATTCATGAGGTGAGATAGTATCCTAGAATGAAATCAGTTATCTGAACCAAATTGCTTGGTACCCATTAGTTTTTAAGACCTTTTTTAATGGACTTTACGGTAGAGGTATCATGTTACAAAGACATGATCTAAATAATTAATAATTTCCATAATTAGTACTTTTTTATTATTTCCCATTTTATTTTCTCTAATTAATTATATCTTGAGTTATTTTTCTCTATCATATTGATTAAAAGGCATGGGTTTTAATTTCACTCCCTTAAATTATATATTATGCCTTCTCCGGATATGATAGTCATGTTATTGTTTAAATGTCATGGATTTCTAGATATTTTTATTCAAATATTTATTATTAGGTATGATATCCTTAAATTGATATTTTCACTAGATGCACTTTCTTCTTAGTTCATTGATAGCATGAAATGTTTGTTCAATTATTTATCTTTTTTAATTAATTATTCTTATCGATTCATGATTTATTCTATTGTTATTATCCCTTATAATGTAATTGTGATCAAACTTATTTTGTATCCTATCATAGGGATTCCATGATGTTTCTGATAGTTAAACAGAAATTTTATTATAGATGGAATAATTTTATTAATTAACAAAATGTATTGTAATTTTTATATTAAAATGTATTACAACCCACAATTATGTATCTAGGGTACCAATACTACTATACTATTTAGTCCTTCAGGGGTGATTTCTTGAAACATATTAAAATTTAAAAAATAGAAACCATATATGGTAAATTGGGTTAGAGGAGTCATTTGATTTTATTAGAGGATGTTTAGTTGAATCCTTAGGAACTTGATTTAGGAAAAAATGATAAGGGAATAAACCACTATGATAGACAATTCATATTAGCAAAAAACATTATCCTATAGTTTTGGTAGAGAAGATATTATGTGGGTTTTTTAAAAGAACATCCATGTCTGGTTAATACTAGTGGATGTGGGCTTGGAAAAGATGCGGCTATGGGTAATGACAAAGAAAAATTCACATTCCTCAAAACCTGATCATCACCTTGTTTTTGTAAAAATGCTATAATAAAAATGTGGTTTGATACTCCATGGGTATATTATTTTGATAAATAAAATATTCTATATAAAAAAGTATTCATTATTTAAGTATATGATGAATGTGAATTATAGTAACATAGTATTACCATAGATAGATATACTTATAATATGGGGTAAAATGTATTATAAAATGATAAAAGTTAAAAAAATCATGTTATTGTAAATTTATCAAACTAAATATTCATTTGATGATCAGGGTAAGATAATCCAAATCTATGTTGATCTTATTAAATTGATGTATTTTTTTATCATATTCATTGATACACTGATAAAACAAACTATATAAAAAGATAATTAAAATGGTTAAATATCCATTACATACAACAAAGAATTCACTTGTAAAAACATGTAATTAAGAAGCTATAAATAGTAATAATGACTTACATGATACATTAAAATATTTATTTATTCTAGAATTAAATATAATGGTAATCAATAACATTGATTAAATGTATCAATTATTTTATACATACTTTAAAATATGACATTACTTACTAAGAATTCATTTGATACAATAATTATAATATGTATTATCTTCCTATCCTCGATGGCCCTCCACATAATGTTCTTAGTCTATCTTCAAATATTGAGATTCCCTCGATCTGATTGATCAAATTCACCAACTTCAAGTCCCCATATTCCCTTGATCATAATAATCATTTTCTGATTTATTTCAAATAAAAAATATTTCAGAGTAAATAAACCTGACAATGATTCCTTAGAACTACATCTCTCTAAATTATTACAAAGTCTTTGGAAATATATATTCTAATAGAGGAAACATCAGAAACATTGAGATATAAATGTGATCCGACCCAAATTATTTATATATCCATCTATTTGTTGGTCATTCTCCAATAGTCATATTATTTATTCTATTGAAATTGACTCAAGTATTTTTCTATTTTATAGCTAACAATTCGTTGTTATAACTGATGGTTCGGTGTCATTTTTTTGCACAACTAAAATGATAAATGTTTTCCTTATGATTGAAATAAGATTTATATATTAAGATTATATACATAGGATAGTCCAATGGACATCCTTATCATTTCTCAAATGATAATCCGTATTGAACATAAGTCTTTTTTTGAACCAATAACAAATTATGGTCATGACATTTATAAGTACAATAGAGAATAAAATTGTCTTACTACAAGTATAATTAATGGTATATCCTATAATTTATATTCATAAATACTATGATAGTAATAATTAACAATGATTGGATTTCATATTTAATACATTAAAACACTTCTTTTATATGGCAAAAGAAATTTTTTTTACAAAAAAAATACGAAAACTCTTTAGAAAATAAATTTTAGTAAATTATTATTTAAACGATTTTTTTGAAATTTTTAAACTAATGGAATTGAAAAAGAAATAAGAAAAAAAATATGAAATAAAATTGTATCATTTTCCAAATCACATACCAGAGAAAATAAATTGAAAATTTTATAGTCATTTGGTTTTTTATGAAAAATGATGTTATTCATTAAAACATAACCCACCCTAAGATTATAATGCTTTTGAATATGATGATGAATTCATGAATAATTCATTCAGAAGTAAAACTTCTCCGCCATACTATTTTATCCCCCAAATGTCTAGTATCATTCCTGTTAAATAACATTCTCCCCATTTATACAACATTATCCCCCTAAATAAATCATTCCCCACATTTAGATTTTAAAAGATTAATGGGAATAAATCCAATGATTCCATGAATGTTATAAAAATAAAATATGTGAAAATATTGAACAAATTAATCACCCATGCAAATATGAGATAAATTATATCCAATCAGAATCGGAAAGTGATGAATAACTCATTCATTAACAATTAATTTTTTTAATAAATACATCATGATTTAAAAATAAAAAATCATTATTTCATAATAATATTTTTCTTCAACAACCTTCATATTCTTGATCACATGCTAATATTTTTAATGAAATGTAATAATTTCATCTAGAGCGACATTTTTCAAAACATTAGCTATTGGTCTTTCAAAATACTCTTATAGTTCATTATTTTTATCCCTTATAACGATAAATTCATCTTCATGTGTTCTAATATGGATCGTCTCTATCTACATGTCACATATCTTTTCCCTCAATAGCTTCACATTCTATGTCCAAACATATTTATCATCTCTTAATTCTTCCAAAACTTTAATTCATCCATTCATATTAGAGGATAAATTTTTGAGAGATTAATTATATTATAATAGAAGATTATTTATTACAATAAATAGATCACCAGGATCATAAATGTTAGCATTTACTTGGATTGATCACTTCAACATCTAATTACATGAAATGTTATTATTATTTTATCTTCATTAAAGTGCTAAACCCTAACTCAATATGAATAAATTATTTTGTTAAAACATTTATTAACTCAAATTTTTAATATGTATGTCATAAATGAGTTGAACTCTTTCTTCATGCTTAGGAATTTATGGAATACTACATTTTAATCTATAAAAAACATGTCACGTAAAATAAAATCATTTTTCACAAATCACCACTTCAATGACTAACTAATTGGTGTCTACCCATGGATGTTAGGTTATTGTGGTTATAACATTTACATATTTTCATTTTGTTTTTATTTTATATTCTGAATTTATTCTCATTTTATATTTATTTAATTTAATCATCTTTAATGGGTTCATCATATTTAGATAATTTTTTCTAAGACTGTTTATTCTATTGTTATTTCTTGAAAGATGTCTTTTAATCCTTATCTTATTATGATCCATATTTTTTTGTAAATTCTATTTTTAACCCATATAAGACTAATTTTGTATGTCTAGTTTAGTTGAAGATCATTCTGATGATTCCTTATTAGAGTGGATTTTATCATCATCATTCTATTAAATATCTATAGGTTCCTCATCATTTTATTCTAAATCTACTTCGAAGTCTCCCTCATAAAATTAAACAGAATGTTCATATTTTTCATCCTTATAATTGCATTATTTTTTAACATATTTTTCATGTTCTCAATCTAATATTCTTATTGTTCATGATGTTTATTTTTTATATGATTCTGGTTTTGATTTAATCTCAGATAAAAAAGAACTAATTCTACAAAAAAAAATTATTTCCTCTAATCACCCATATAAGAAATATTGGCAAGCATAATCGAATATTTTTAAAAACTAATCTTTATTCTATAAATACGTAGTTGGTGTGATATAAAGAAACGAGTGGATTTTCATAATACTTTTTATTTACATTTTCCCAAATATCAACAATCCTTAGTTTTATAATATCTTACTCTGATTCATTATATTCTAATCTTCATCTATTAATTAATTGTATGAATATTTAGAATTATTTCCCTAGAAGATTTAACACTAAACTCTAGATCCCATGGCTTATTTTCGGCCTTATAATCTATCAACTTATAAAAAACATCATCATTAGTTTTCATTTTTTTCATTTCTGTGATAGAATGATAGATGGAATCCTTTTACAATTTTTTCTTATTAACATCATCCTCAATATTCCCATATGGTATATCTTCACCCATGACTCCTTTAATATTATAATACAAAATTCATTAACATATAATCATGCAAAAAAATCATTCATGATATAGTATATTTCCTAATGATAGAAATAATTTCTGTGGATGGATACAATTCATTTTACACATTAAAAACATATACAAACATTACTAGTATCTTATTGATGACTTTTAAAGTCGTAATTATCTTTAATGAGATGAATTTCGATTTTATATTCCCTCTCATAATGAAGATAAAAATTACTAAATAAATTGTCCTCATGTATACAAAATTATCAAGAATAAAAACATATGATACATTCAAAGTATATATATTTCCAATGCTTAAGATAAAATATAATTTCATCAACTACAAAATGAATCTATTTTCTTGATTGATATTATAAATTTTTTCAAATTTCAAATTATATGAGAAAAAAGTCTCTTCAGTGATATTTTTTAATGGATTCCCCCTTGTTATGTAACTTTTGAGAATGTATGTAAGATTCTCCTTTGGGAAGAACTCCACCAAGTCCAGTACCCTTTTAATCAAAACCATCTACCTCTTTCAAAAAAATAAATAATGAAAAATTATTTTTAACATCATCTTTCAAAATGTAAATTGAAGTATAGAACTGTAAAACTACCTCAGGTTGATATAAATAAATTTTTTTTCTAGATACTCTAAACAAACATATTCACATCCATGAAAATAAATGATTTATTTTTAGATGTATCATATATATAAAATCATGATCTCCCATTTATAAATTATCTTAACACAAAGTAGATAGATTATTCCTCTTGGTTTTCTTTTAAAACTAAAACTGATAGTAGTTATCAAACATAATGGAAAACAATTATGATGAGTTTTTTAACAGTTTCAGTCGATCAGGATAAAAAAATATGAATAGTTGATGTGATACATGGAATGATCCACACTTATATAAGAACTAGGTTTGATGCTTCAATATAAATAAGATAACTAATAGTTGACATCAATACCATTTTGATAAGATAGGTGAGATTAAATTGAAGAAATTTTTCATGTAAATATTTATTTGAAATCTCAAATTTTTAATACTTTTTTCTGAGTCTATAAGATTAAAAAAAGGAAAACATTTAATATTTAAAAAAAATTCAGATATATTAAATATATTGATGTATAATGAATAAAAAAATTATAAACTAACTTAATTAAATAGTAAATAACTAATTGAATAGAAGGGTACCTTTGATTGTAAAAAGGAAAATCGGTATGATTAAATTTATCTTCCTAGTTTTTGTAAAATAAAAAAATTACAATGGTTATGTTTAAAAAATATATTTTATAATAGTTTATATTTTATAACTGGTTATGATAGTGTTGTAAATATTACTCATTATGATAGTTTATAATAACACTAATTATGTTAGTTTGTAAATTTCTATGTTTCCAAAAATATTATAATAATTTCTGAGTCTGGATAATATTTTAAGAATTATGGCTCTGAATATTTTGTAATTTTTTTTTGATTGGAAATCTCAATGTTATATAATGTTCTAAGAAAAACTATAAATTTAGAAAAGCTTTATTTTTTTAAAGAACCCATATTTTCCAAAAAAAATTAAATGTTCCCCCTGTGAAAATTTATATATAAATGTATGGAGATGGATCAATAAGAAGTGGATATGAATTATTACTTAACATTAATCACTCTAATATTATTTTTAATGAAGTCACATATATCAGAAAAATGGTGTTTAGTAGAAATATCCACTTAATGATCGTCCATTCTGATGAAGATTAAAATTATATCTCACTTAAGTTTTTGATCCCAATAGAAATGGTGTCTTTTATATATTGGGTTAGCATATGGGTGATTTTCCATGTTTTACCTAACTAAATATCACTTTTATTTCCACAAATTTTTTAAATTTATTACAACTAATTAAATACTTTGTGAGTGTGTGTTTCATCCACAACACATGAACACATTAACTTCCCACTACGACATATTATTCTTCAATAGTAGGAATTGATACTAATATTTTTTTTTCATATAACACCATTAATCCAATAAATCACATATGAAAAGAAATTTTTTTTTGTAAATTTTATATCCAATATCTATACAACAAAGTCATTACCCAAAATATATATTAGTTCAAATACATTTTTTGTATTAATTGAAAAATCATAAATCTATAATTCTGTTTAGATAATGAAAAATTAATTTTAAACCTTTTAAATGGGATTCTATGGGATTGGATTAATATAATGAACATATTATAACAAAAATAATTAAATACGGATGAATAGATGTTAGGAAACCCAATATTCCTATCATACCACTAAAAATATTTTCTTCTAACTGGTTTTCTAGCCTCATCAAGATCTAATTATTTGAATGTACCAATAAGAGTAATAATAAATTTATTATTTTCATATCAATTATTCTTATTTAAATAAATTATATACTTATTTTGATATAAAAAAGTTACTTTTGTTTTTTAAGAAATTTGAAATCCAAGGAAACATGTTAACTAAATCATCACTCTCTATCAAACTCCTATATGATAATATCCACTAGGTAATCTAGTAAATATTTTTTAGTTAAATAAAAAAAATTCATAAAAAGAATTTGTAGCATGATACATTTTTACATGCTTATTTCTTAAAATGAGTTCGATCCACAACATTATTAATACAATTATATCAAAAAAACAAGATAATATTTCATACCAATTTATAGGGGCTTACTTGTGTCCATATAGTTTTTTAGTAATATTACAAAAAATTATGGACATATATTATTTCCAAAACCATGTATTTTTTTAAGAAAATCTTCTTCCTAAATAAATTCGTTATGAAAGGAAAACTTCACTTAAATTATAAATATATTTTTATAAATGAATGCTGCAAATACTTTATGTATTATAATAACTTCAAGTCTATATATGAGTGTATAAATTTCTTTATATTATACTCCCTATTATTGAATATATCCTATAACAAAAAGTATATATTTATTTCAAACTATTATTCCATTTACATCTAATTTATTTTGTAATACATATTTAACTACAATTATATATGTTTTCATAGGTTTTTCAACTAATGTCCAGACATTGTTCCTTTCACAAACATTGAGTTCTTCATTCATTGGATTATTCCAATAACCATCACCAAAATCCTCATCAGGATTCAAAGGTAAACATTTTGATAAGAAATCTAGATATTTAACTTCATTTCTTGAAGAACTTCTTGTCCCAACTTATTGATCTACATGACCAATGATACATTCACATGATGAGTCATATAAAACAACTGAATTCTTTAAATTTCTAATGTTTATTATTCAACAATAGTTTGAAAGTATTCTTGATGTATATTATTATACACCAATTCTAGAGTTATTTATTATTTAGAAGAAATTTTTAACAATGTTTTAAAATAAATTTTAGAAATAAAAACCGTGGATATAGGTTGAGGTTATTTTAAAATAAAGTGTTTAGATTCATCAAACAAAATATGCACAATTTCCTATAATGTTCAAAAATATTTTTTATTAATTATATAAGCCTTTGAAGTAGTCGAATGAATAGAAAAACCCATTCTTAATATTTTGGTGTAATTTTATGCATGTTTTATCTATTATTTAAAATTTATACATTGAAATCTAAAACATTGATGTAATAATATTTCTTTTTTCTTTAAGTACACTTTACATAAGGTATTCTATTACGAAATGGCCTAATTAAAAATCAATTTATTGTGTTGTAGTCTTTTATAACTACTTAAATACAAATAATAACAAATTAGTATTGATTCATCATGTTTCTAGTATTCTATAGAAAAATTGTACTTCCTATTTCAAATATACTGATTTTTTGGGTTATTCAAGATAATAAATTGTTATGTTTAATACATTTCTTAGTAAAAAAAGATCAAAATATTAATTTTTAAATTCTCCACCATGATCACTACAAAAAATACCATAATGTGGGTTTTCTCATTTTTAAACTAGCGTATAAAATAATTAAATTAACTGAAGGATTTATATTTGTTTTTAAAAAGATAAAGCCTCATATATCTAGGGTAATCATGAAATATGACATATAAATACATTTACTCATAATTGATCAAGTTTAACAGGACCAAATAGGTTTATTTTCACTAAAAATAATGAATCATAATTTGACAGTTCACTAATAGATTTAAAACGTAATTTATTTGGATTATCCTATTTACAATGGTTACACACTTTGGATGTATCAAACCAATGTTCTGGTTGATTCCTGAAAAGTCTATTCTTAGTTAATAAAGATATGTATTTATGTTTTTGGTGTACTAACCTTATATTCCCTAATAATTTTGGATCTTCTATTTCACTAAGGACTAGTATTTGTTGGATCATATAGTCATCTTTTTATCTGAGGAAAATTATCATGTTGATTGGTAAAAATAATAAATTCATCATTGGAAGTATCCACAATACATTTTTCATTCGAGAATTTCAAAAGGTTAATTTCATCACATAATTGAATTAATAATGTAAAGTTATGATTAACCACTACAAAAAAATTAAATAACATCAAATAATATCATTTCCAAGAAGAACTATCTTATCTATACAAATGATTTCTTCTTGATAATTATCAACAAAAGGTACTTTTTTACATTTCAACATGATAATGTTATTGAATAAAAACATATTTTGAGTCTTGTATATAGAAAATGATATTTCAATGTATGAAATTAGATTTGGTGTTACAATTTATTTCATTAAAAAAATATTAGATATTAGAAACCTTAACCTTCTTAGGTCAGTTATTTTTGTAATGTAATTTAGGTACAATATTTTTCTAGTTTTTTTGTTTTGTAGAAAATTTGATTTCTTCACAGAAATTGTATTTTTTAAATGCAAGGTATTTTAATTTACTCAATAAATAATTTTATTTCAATGACCACAAATATATAACATAGTTTAAATATAAAAATATTATTAAAAAATAAATAATTACTAAAAAAATTGTATTACCTATTCCAGTATTATCTCTATAAAGATGATATTTCTTATAGATTTAATATATTTTCCCTTACCTATGGTAATCCTTTATAAATTTATTATTAATATATAAATATGTAAATTTATTTTTGTCACGACCCGTCCTTGGGGATCGTGCTGTGACTACCCCAAGCCCGCCTTCCATAGGCCAGGGGCTGGCGACTAGCACCCAAGGTGTAATTCCCAATAACTGGGAAGGCATTGAATTTAAAAAAGTAAACAAAACACCACAGAGTAAAAGCGAAAGTTATACACTAAGTACAAAATGAAATGCTGAAAAGTAAATGGGACAGAATACAAACCCAATCATAAGTACAGCTACAACTGAACAAAAGTACAACAGAAAAAGACAAACAGCTAGAAGAATGGAAGCAGCTCTTGGGTCGTCCTCCTCAGATCCTACCTGAAGGGTAGGTATAGATAGCGCAACTCCTGGATCGTCCACCACGGATCCTACATGAAGGTTAGGTACAGATAGCGCAGCTGCTAGATCATCTACCACGGATCCTACCTAAAGGGTAGGTACAGATAGCGAAGCTCCTGGATCGTCCACCACAGATCCTACCTGAAGGGTAGGTACAGATATCCTCCACAATGATCTCTCCTGTCAACCTTCTCCGAGTGTCGTATCGTCACGAAGTCTACCTCTGAATACTGACTCGTCGTGAGGTCCACCTCCGGGTACCGTCCAGTCCCCGAACACTCGGCCTCTGTCAGCACTGCCCGACATCTGCAACCAACACAATGAGGTGCGGGAATAGCCCATGTAGGGGTGAGTTTAACGATACTAAGTAGGTACCTAGAGACCCTCAATGTCTCACTAAATCCAACAAGGATAACCACAAAGAAGATCTCAACAGATTACCTCTACTTAGGAATATTCTCATACATATACCTATTTTATCAATTAACCCAACTCAATCATGAGTAAACACAAAGATTATGAAATCAACGGATAACCACTACCTAGGTATATGCCCATACATATACCTAAGTTATCAAGTGACCCATCTCAATCATGAGGCAAAAACAAAGGTCATCGACTCAGCTCAAACCAGGATTTTCATTATCGAAACCATAACTCCTGGAGAGCCCCGTCTCTGGAGCATACAATGAACCTATCACGACTCCGAGGTATAGCTCACTAACTTAAGACTGCTGAGGTACTCCTCTTGTCGAGTACCGCTGGTCAGCCACCCAAACACATTAGTGCTTCTCGCCGGGGTATGCCACCCAAACACAGTAGTGCATCCCCCTAATAGCCTACAGAGGTACTCTCCGGACGAGTACCGTGGGTCTGCACCCAAACCGAGTAGTGCTCTGTCCGCCATGGGTCTGCACCCAAACAAAGAAGTGCTTCGTCCACTGTTCTAGTCGACTCACTCCATGTCGAGTCGGTCAAGCAGTCGTCAGGTCTCAGCCGGCTACACGGTCTCCGAACTTCGCACGCTCTTCTCTGGGAGGGTCCGCTCCATGAGCTACTGGTCGATACTCCAAGTATCCCAATGTCCCACTAATAAGTATCTCAAAGGACCGCCTCGTCATAAGGGTCTAAACGCAAAAGACGACGCGTCAATCGGACGCCCAGTCTGTGAGTTATTAGTCTTTTCGCCCCCGGGGCCCGGTTGGTTTCGTGTGCGAACCAACCTAGCCTTATCTCAAATGTAACTTGAACTCACATAGGGTATACACATAGCGATCGATTCTCAACGTGATCACCAACGCCACTGACGGTTCGTCAAACAGACGTCCGGTCTGAAAGTTATCAGCTTTTCTGTTCTAGGGGCCCGGTTGGATTTCGGGTTCAATCCAACCCAGCCACTATCCAAATTCATCCAAAACTCAGGAGAAGCCTTCCAAAAGTTTCTTCTCATCAATAGAAATCCATAAAAGTCGACGGCACGTCAATCGGACGTCCGGAGCTCAAAATATAAGCGTTTTCGCTCTGAGGGCCCGGTTGGTTTCGTATACAAACCAACCCGACCATACTCAAGGTCCTCTGAAACCTTGATTGTAATATTCCGAATCAACCGTCTCGGTCCAAGGATCGCATTGCAACTGAAGGTGCGTCGATCGGAGGTCCGTAGCCTATGTTATGGGCAAATGACTGAAAATAGTCTGAAAATAGGGGGTTTGGGCCCGATCCGACCCGGCCCGAGACCCCCTGGGTCAGCCTGAACTGGGTCGACCTGACCCGGGTCCAGGTCCGGCCCATTTAGGCATGGCGCAGCCCAGTCTGCGCAGCCCGGCCCAGCCTGGGTGGCCCGGCCTGGGGCAGCCCGGCCCGGCTGGCGGCCGGTTCGCCACCCGCGTTTGAGCGGCCAGCTCAGCCAAAACGGCCGAGCGAATTGAAGGAGGGGGGTGCGCTGCCCCCCCCCCCCCCCCTATTTGGAAACTGCGGCCCCCACGTGGGCGCTGCTCCTTGCCATCGGACACGGCTCCCCACCGCATTTCCCCTTCGGATCCCGCAGGGCCGCGAGATCCCTCCTCTGTCGCAGCTTCAGCCGTGACGGCTCCTGCCGGCGGCGCACCGGGGCACTGACAGCACCTTCTGCGGACCACCGGTGTTGCTCCGGTGGTCCGTTTTCAATTCCGTCTTCGCCTGCGGTCCTCCCGGGACCTTCTCTTCGCTGAAAAGTCTTCAAATCGCCCATGCAGCCCATTCTGCCATGTCCCGTTGATCCGCACGCCAAATAAACAAACAACATCTCTTCATGGTTTTCTGGCGCGGCATGACGGCGTCGCGGCTTTGTTCGGCCTCCACGGTGCGGCGCGACGGTGCCGTGCTTCTTCGTCGCATTATTTCTTGTTTCTGCGCAGTGTCGTTACACCGTGCCACCTTTGTTCGAGCCGCAACGAACAAAACATCAAAGGGGGAGGAGAGTTGGCCGTGTTCGTGCGGTCAGACCTCCTCCCATTAATCCGACAACAAGCGGCTAAACAAATTGACGTTGGACGCAAAAGAATAATCATGAACAAAAATCCAAACCCGTACCTCGCAAATATATCATCGATCGAGGTTTGTGGAGGGAAAAACACGCCACGGAAGACGGCGTCGCGGGACGAGGTTCCGTAAGCATCGTCTGTGTTCTCCCTGATGAAGAATGCGGCGTCTCGCTTCCTTCTACACAGAGAGAAGATGTAAAGATGAGATGGAGTTCTTCATGGAAGCTTCGGTGTTCTTCGCATTATTCGATGGGGGAAGGAAGTCCTTCAAAGCATAGAGAAAAACCTCCCAAAATTCTCTCGTACAACCAAAACAACTCTAATAAAATAAAGCGTTGCCATATTTTATTACTCACGCCAAACGTTTTGAAATTCAAAATTGAATCGTTCAATTAATTGAATTAATTGAGGAGTTTAAACTACCAAATTAATGAGGCGTTTATTATTCAATTTAAACACAATATTTGACTTACATTTAAAGGGGGGTGTGGGTGCGTTACCTAATTAATGGTGGGGGGTTTCGTGGAAGTTGAAAAGGTGGGACTCGTGTGGGCCCCACCCCACAAATATCCTACCTAGTGGAGTAGGATATAGTTGGTTCCACTTCAACAAATTAGCTTAGGTTAAACAACTTAAAATAAAATAAATTGGTTTCCCCATTTTATTTTATTAATTTACTTAACACAGAAAAATTTAAAACCACACCCAAGAAAACGCGACTCCTGAAAAGGTGTTCCTAAGCAATTACCGGTGCTGCGATTCCATCGGTGCCCTCAGATTTCGATTCTGATCACTGGTTCAAATGTTAGGAAAACCCGCTCGTTCGTTCACTGAACGTACCCGAGCCAAACTTCAGAAATTGATTCCAGGCACATAGGGCCTTGGAATCAGGTGCTGTCAGAAACTACGTTCTTGTAAAATTCCAAAGAAAATTAAGAAAAAAAATTCCCTTGAATTTTACGGGTCTTTACATTACTCCCACCTCAGGGCATTACGTCCCCATAGAGCTTTAACACAAACTAGGGATACAAAAGCGGTACTGAGAACACATCTGAGCATTCCGCTCCCATGTGTTCACCTGGAGGTTCTCGTGCTACCAATGAAATCACACAATAGGAAGCGACCATCCTCATAAGACCACTCCTGTCGATCCTCAACTCCTACTGGAACCCCGCAAAAGTCACCCCATCGCCAATGTCCATCTCCCCATGGTCGATGATATGCGAAGGGTCATGCTCGTATCTCCTCATTTGAGATATATGGATGTCGTCGTGCACCTGGTGCAACTGAGGTGGATGGGTTAAGTGGTAAACCACCTCACCTACCCTTCTGAGGACCTAGAAAGGTCCGCTGAACCTCAGAGATAACTTGTCGCCTCGGCCACATATCCATAAACCTCGTCTAGGTGAGACCCATATAGGGATGTGATCATCATCCTCGAACTCTAGAGGTCTCCAATTCCTATTAGAACTAAAACTCAAAACTCATGCTGCCACGAGGGTAAGGTTTACCGACTCAAGAGTGATCGGTCGCACCGTCCAATTCATGAGTTTATCCTGTGCTGCCTGGGGTTTCCTTTTCTCCGACCAAGGAAAACCCATTTCGACGTCGTAGTTAAACCACAACCTTTTTTCCTAATACCATCATTTTGTGTATGAACTATGATTTCCCAGTCCATACTAAAACCAACATCGTAAGGCCTCGACACTTCCACCAATAGATTCCAACCGAAAATCTCGCCTTGAGGGTCTCACCACACTATCGGCGTAAGTGCGATTATCGACTCTTCTCCCAAGGTATCTCCAGACGTGAGGGTCAAGTCAATGTCTTACCGGAAACTCTAGTTCTGGGACAAGATTTCTGAAAGGAAGGAATGATTCATATCGACGTCTGTTACTATGGAATCTAGTAGTGGAAACTTATTGTCCCTTGAATCATTTTTAGAGCCATTGTGTTACACTACTTGACCGAAAGCAACTGTACTCTTCCCCTGCTCTCCTTCTCTCTTAGCCTGGAAGGGAAAACTAAGGAAGGTGGTTGTAGCATGTTAAAACGTACTCCACCTCACGCTGCTCTCCTAGCTCTGCCTCCATGCCTGCTACTTCACAGACTCATCTCTCCCTAAAGCCTCCTATTCTTGAAACATTTAACATGCCCGAGTCTCTAAGACTGGCACCAGTTTCTTATTTCTTACTGCATTGTGTAGTCTTCATCTCCTCATGGATGATCTGCACCTTCTTTTCCTACGATCTGAAAGAGCTTCTAAGATTTCTTCCTTGCCGTAAAGAGAAACATGGTCTCATACCCCAAATAAACCAGGCCCATTACCTAATACAGTCAATCCTGACATGAATGATGTATTCATGCCATGGATGACATAGTAAGGCCTCGATGTAACTACCAAGAGATCCAACTGTCACTCTCACCTCTAAGGGTTGAGTCATACTGTCAGCATCAGTGTGAGGTCACTGGGTCTCCTCTAGTAGAAATCTCGAAAGTGAGGGTCAAGTCAACAGTTTTAACCGAGACCTCTCAGTATCAACCAAACAAAAGGACAGGAAAGCAATCATCAGAAAGATAAGTGTCTTTTTTCTTATTGCAGCTCATAGTACAAAGACACATATACAACTGCAACATGTAACTAGAAGTACCCAGAACAAAAAGAAATCCACTAGTTCCACTCTCATCCATATGCTCCCGGATCTCTACTGCCTTGTCCACTGCTTGGTTGTAGCTCAAGAACCCGCCACTGCTTCTGTCTTGGTGGATCCTCCAATGCATGTGGATCAACTGTGCAGGGGGTCGGACAGTCACGTGCCATGTGAACCTTTCTACCGCAGGAGAAACACTGTCCGTTTCTGGAACGCCTTGCTCTGACTCCACCCCGGGTGCCCCAAACCACCGATCTTGAGTTATGCGGTCGACCACCTGTAGGTCTGGTCCTCCTGGACCTCTGCATCATCAGTTTACTGCCAATAGATGACTCAGCTACTGATGGAAAATACTACGGCAAAGGCAGCACCTCCTGTACACGCTCGGGGTGTAGAGCTACTGGCACAAACTCCACCCTGAAGAAGGTCTTGAAGTCTTCCCATGTGAAGGTCTTCTCGTCGCAAAATTGGAACAAGTGGCTCCACCACCTGCCTGCTGCTGCCTGAAGAAGGCTGGCAGCAAAGATCACCATGAAGTCTGCTGGCGTCCCCACTAGCTTGAAGACTCTCACCACAGCCTCCAGCCAATCCTCATCCGCCTGCGGGTCTGTCTCTCCCCGGAACCTCGGTGGTCACTGGCACTGGAACACGTGTAGCGCACTCAAGAGGCGTGCATCGCCTACTGCTGGGGCTAGTGGCATCGGTGGCCCAACGTATGGTAGTACCACTGGTGCCTCCGCTGGTGCCTCTACTGTAAGAGGGCACTGTACCGAAGCCTCGTCGCTCGGCAGGCTGTCAGTACGCACATCCCTCTGGGCTCTAGATGGTCATCCATGAAAAGGCATCCTGAAAGTAATAGACGTAACACGGTGAAATGATTATACCTGGTGAGCTTACCTGGTTTGAGCTATTTTAAGGGAAACCATTGAAAACACACACGTAATCAGTGTTTTCATGCACAAAGTTGGAAATCAGTTGTCAGGGTCCTGGTGTATGGATACGTCGGCTGCCCGCACCAATACTGGACTCCCTGAAATGAAAACCAAATTCGGTACCCTAAACACTATTGCTTCACAGAAAGAAAATATCAGAGTTATAGGTTCTGCGGTAGAACCTCCCTTTGATACCAACTGTCACGACCCGTCCTCGGGGCCCGTGTCGTGACTACCCCAAGCCCGCCTTCCATAGGCCAGGGGCTGGCGACTAACACCCAAGGCGTAATTCCCGATAACTGGGAAGGCATTGCCTTTAAAAAAGTAAACAAAACACCACAGAGTACAAGTAGAAGTAATACACTAAGTACAAAATGAAGTGTTGAACAGTAAATGGCCCAGAATTCAAACCCAATTGAAAGTACAACTACAACTGAAAAAAAGTACAATAGAAAACGGCAAACAGCTTGATGAATGGAAGTAGCTCCTGGGTCATCATACTTGGATCCTACCTTAAGGGTAGGTACAGATAGTGCATCTTCTGGATCATCCACCACGAATACTACCTGAAGGGTAGGTACAGATAGCGCAGCTCCTGGATTGTCCACCATGGATCCTACCTGAAGGATAGGTACAGATAGCGCAACTCCTGGATCGCCCACCACGGATCCTACTTGAAGGGTAGGTACATATAGCCTCCACAACACTCTCGCCCGTCAACCTCCTCCGAGTGTCGTATCATTACAAAGTCCACCTCCGTATACTGACTCATCGTGAGGTCCACCTACGGGTACCGTCCAGTCCTCGAACACTCGGCCTCTGTCAGCACTGCCCTAAATCTGCAACCAACACAACGAGATGAGGGAATAGCCCGTGCAGGGGTGAGTATAACGATACTCAGTAGGGACCCCGAGACCCTCAAGGTCTCACTAAATCCAACAAGGATAACCACAAATAAGATCTCATTAGATAACCTCTACTTAGGTATATGCCCATACATATACCTAAGTTATCAAGTAACCCACCTCAATCATGAGAAACACAACGATTATGAAATCAACGGATAACCACTACCAAGGTATAAGCCCATACATATACCTAAGTTATCAGGTGACCCATCTCAATCATGAGGTAAACACAAAGGTCATAAACTCAGCTCAAACCAAGATTTTCATTATCGAAACCGTAACTGCTGAAGAGCCCCCTCTCTGGAGCGCACAGTGATCCTATCATGACTCCAAGGTACTGCTCACTAACCTAAGACTGCTGAGGTAGTCCTCCTGTCGAGTACTGCAGGTCAGCCACCCAAACACAGTAGTGATTCCCACCGGGGTATGCCACCCAAACACAGTAGTGCATCCCCCCTAATAGCGTGCAGAGGTACTCTACGGACGAGTACCGTAGGTCTGCACCCAAAATCAGTAGTGATCCGTCCGCCATGGGTCTTCACCCAAACAAAGTAGTGCTCCATCCCCTGGGCTTGTCGACTCACTCCAAGTCGAGTCGGTGAAGTAGTCGTCAGTTCTCAGCCGGCTACACGGTCTCCGTACTCCGCACGCTCGTCTCCGAGAGGGCCCGCTCCACAAGATACTGGTCGATAATCCAAGTATCTCAAATTCCCACGAAGAAGTATCTCAAAAGACTGCCTCGGCATAGGGGTCTCAACGGAATAGACGGCGCGTCAATCAGACGCCCGGTCTGTGAGTTATTAGCATTTTCGTCCCTAGGGCCCAATTGGTTTCGTGTGCAAACCAACACAGCCGTATCTCAACTGTACCCTGAACTCACATAGGGTATACTCATAGGGACCAATTCTCAATGTTATCACCAATGCCGCTGATGGTTCGTCAAATGGATGTTTGGTCTGAATGTTATCAGCTTTTCCGTTCCAGGGGAACGGTTGGATTTCGGGTTCAATCCAACCCGGACACTATCCAACTGCATCCAAAACTCAGGTGAAGCATGCCAACAGTTTCGTCTCATCAGGAGGAATCCAACAAAGTCGACAACACATCAATCGGGCGTCCAGAGCTCAAGATATAAGCATTTCTGCTCTGAGGGCCCGGTTGGTTTCGTATCCGAACCAACCCGGCTGTACACAAAGTCTCCCGAAACCTTCTGTGTAATATACCGAATCGACCGTCTCGATCCAAGTATCTCATCACAATTGACGGTGCATCGATCAAAGTTCTATATCCCATGTTATGGGCATATGACTAAAAACTGTCTGAAAATAGGGGGTTCTGGCGCGGTCCAACCCGGCCCGAGACCCCCTGGGTCGGCCCGAACCGGGTCGACCCGACCCGGGCCCGGGTACGGCCCATTTGGGTGCGGCCCGGCCCGGCCTGCGCGGCCTGGCCCGGCTGGCGGCCGGTTGGCCTGCCGCTTTTGAGCGGCCAGCTTGGCCAAAACGGTCGACCGAATTAAAGGAGGGGGGTGCGCTGCCCCCCCCCCCTTTTTGGAAACCGTGGCCCCCACGTGGGGGCCGCTCTTTGTTAGCGGACGCGGCGACCCGCCGCATATCCCCTCTGGATCCCATGCGGCCGCGGGATACCTCCTCCACAGTGGCTTCAGCCGCGGCGGCTCCTGCCGGCGGCGCGCCGGGGCGCCGCCGCCTCCGGGCGGCCGACCAGTGTCGGCCGCCGCGCTGACGAGGTGCGCCGGCAGCACCTTCTGCGGACCACCGGAGTTTCTCTGGTGGTCCGTTTTCAATTCCGTATTTGCCTGCGGTCCTCCCATGACCTGCTCTTCGCTGCAAAGTCCTCAAATCGCCCCTGCAACCTGTTCTACCATGGCTCGTTGATACGCATTCCAAATAAACAAATCGCGTCTCTTCGTGGTTTTCCGGCACGGGGCGACAGCACTGCAGCTTTGTTCGGCCTCCACGGTGCGGCGCTAAGGCACCGTGCTTCTTCGCAGCGTTCTTTCTTTTTTCCGCGCGGTGTCATTTCACCGCACCACCTTTGTTCGAGCCGCAAGGAACAAAACATCAAAGGGGGAGGAGAGTCGGCCATGTTCATGCGGTCTGACCTCCCCCCGTTAATCCGACACCAAGCAGCTAAAGGAATTGACGTTGGACGACAAAGAATAATCATGAACACAAATCCAAACCCCTACCTCGAAAAGACATCGTCGATCGAGGTTTGTCATGGGAAAAAGACATCGCGGAAGATGGTGTCATAGGACGAGGTTCCATAAGCGTCATCGGTGTTCTCCCCGATGAAGAATGTGGTGTCTCGCTTCCTTCGACGCGTAGAGAAGATTGAAAGATGAGACTGCGTTCTTCGTCTAAGCTTCAGTGTTCTTCACGTTCTTCGATGAGGGAAATAAGTCCTTAACGATTTAGAGAAAAACCTCCCAAAATCCTCTCGCGCAACCAAAAAAACACTAATAAAATAAGTGTTGCCTTATTTTATTACTCACACCAAACATTTTGAAAATTAAAATTTAATCGTTCAATTAATTGAATTAATTGAGGAGTTTAAACTGACCAATTAATGAGGCATTTATTATTCAATTCAAACGCAAGAGTTGACTTACAATTAAAGGGGGGGATACGGGTGCATTACCTAATTAAAGGTGGGGGGTTTCATGGAAGTTGAAAAGGCGGGGCTCGTGTGGGCCCCAACCCACAAATATCTTACCTAGTGGAGTAAGATATAGTGGGTTCCACTTCTACCACTTAGCTTAGGTTAAACAACTTAAAATCAAATAAATTGGTTTCCCCATTTTATTTGATTCATTTACTTACCCCAAAAAAAATTTTAACACCACACCCGAGCAAACGAAACTCGGGAAAAGGAGTTCATAAGTAATTCCCGGCGCTGTGATTCAATTGGAGCCCTCAGATTTCTATTCCGAGCACCGGTTCAAAAGTTAGGAAAACCCGCTCGTTCATTCACTGAACGTACCCGAGGCAAACTTCGGAAATTGATTCCGGGCACATTGGGCCTTGGAATCAGGTGCCGTCAGAAACTGCATTCTTCTAAAATTCCAAAGAAAATTTAAAAATAAATTCCCATTAATTTTATGGGTCTTTACAATTTTTACCACTAAATTTATTTATTTATTATTCAACTTTTTAAAACAATGTTTTTTGAAATTGGATTTTAATCCATTATTCTTAGAAACAAATATTTTAAAATATTTTAAAATATATTATTTTTCAGAAATATTTTTGCGAATGTATATATAAATATTTGAAATTTCATTAGTTATAGGAGTTGTTATCAAATCTAACTTGGCATATTTATCTTTTGAATTTTCTTATTTTCTTTAAAAATAATACAATTTAAATTTTTTATTTTTTTTTCAAATCTAGAATCTCTATTATTACATCTAAATGTTTTATCTTCAACTGAAGATGATTATCCATTAAAAGAAGTAAACATTTTATGATCATAATAATTATAATTTAAATACATATTATTATTTGATTTTTCCCTATCTTCCTTTTAAATTATACATTTATTAAACATTATTTAATTTTAAAAAAGTCCAATGTTCCTATGTCTAAAAATTTCATAATAAAAAGAATTTTCATACTAATCTACACCATAGGCACTCAATGTGCCAAATGATTTCAAAAAATTCATTTAATTCTAATTATAATATTTTTTGGAATTTCTATCTAAATTCAATAACATCTTGAATGATATTTTTGACATTGGATAATCTGGTCATATGTGTAAAAATATCATACATTCATATAATGTGAACTAACAATCATTCTGGTCATTATTATCTTTATGACCATTTTAGTATCAGTATTGTAAATATTACATCCTTAATATCTTGTTAATAATTATTGCACGATTATACGACTCATTTTTATAGTGTCCTATGTACTAGATTTTATCAAAACAATATCATTATTCTATCTTGAATATTTCATATTTTCCACAGTATATTGTACTTTACATAATGTAGTAGAAGCGATAGAAAAAAAACACCACCATTTTTATTTTTTTATATTTCTAAGCATCTATTTTATGTCACCATTATTCTTCATGAGGGTTCCAATAAAATAATCAAGAGTGTGGTTACTAAGATTCCTTTTATCATTTAGATATATTCTTTTCAATTCCAACTCATTGGGTATTATTTCTATAATCTTTTGACCAAAATAACATCATAAAGTCATTTTTCACCATGAAGAGATAAATTATTTATAACCATAATAATCCTTTGGTACAACCTTGAAACTGTCTCTCCAAGAATAAAATCAATGGCTTTGTAATAATGTTTAATAATATCTCTCTTTATTTCGATAAAATTGGATTTTCAAAAATGTGTGACATCAAATTTACTATAAATACTATTGGTATATTCTCAAGATGATATGTAACTATATATATTAATCCTTATAGAAAAATAAATAAATTAGTTGTTAATTTTTATTTCAAATGATATTGTAATTTTCCAGTATGTGTGAAGTCATAAACATCATTATCATGAATTATATATTTTCCAATAACAATTATGATGTTATCTACACTAGTGTTTATCAAAAAGGTTTTCATTATAGTCTCCAACACCCATAACGATTCCCGTCAATCATAGTTGGTTGACTATTATTGATAATATGAAGGGATACAACATTAATAACTTATATCATAAAAATAATATAAAAACTTTTAAAAAAATACATTTTACTGTGAATTCAATTTACAAAAAATGATGTTTATAAAAAAAAATTGAAACATCTTGCTGTAGGTAAAAACATAAAAACTCAAAAAGTATAGAATAATTTGAATCCTTCTCTGATACTAATTTTACGATTATATGACTAGCTTATATTTATATACTTATAATAAAGGGATAATTTTAATTTAAAAATTTTAAACATAAGAAAACACAAAACATATTATTTTAAATTTATTAGAATAAGAATTCATCTTATGATCATTTTATAATAATTAGAATCACATTTAATCCAATTAAATCAATGTATGTTATTATAATATTCATGGATAAACTGATAAATTTAGTATAGAGAGAAAAGTACAAAGACTAAATTCCTATTACATTCATAGAATAATTGACATGTATAAACAAGTAATAAAATATCTATTATAAGTATTAATGAATTAAAACATATATTAAAATATTTCAATTTTTTAACCTTATGGGAAAATGTAGTCAATATCCTTAAATAATGTTGTACATTGTTTTGTACTTAATATAATGTATATCATTCCTTACCAGGAAAACCCTAGGTATGATGATTGAAAAAACATTTGTCTTATTATCCTCGGAATCCCTCGATTCAATGATCAATGACTATCTCCCAATCCTCTGAATACCTACCTTGGATGAATCATACACATCATATTCATTTTCAAAATTTTCATACATTGTAAAAAATATTAGAATGGTGATTGAAAACAGAAATTTTTCTAAAGGAAACCACAACGATAAGGATTCATTAGAACTAAAACACTAAAAATTATTCCAAACACATTAGAATGATAGGTTCTTGCAGATAAACATTTTATAGATTTAGTTATGAATTTTATGATATCAGAACACATCAGACGGTGGGAAATATATGGGAAAGATACAAACCCCATTTTTTTAGTTTATTGTAATGGACTCATATAAAAGACACATTGACATCTTATAGTGATCTGGAATAATTTAATGTCTAATATAATTTGGTTTTAGCAGTATTACAATTATTAATGCATCTTAAAAATTAGAACTACATCTTACATATTCGATTTATAAACAAAAGATTATCTTATGACAAACCATATGGTGGACGGTCATTTTAAATCTTTACTTGCAGGCAATAATCCTAAGATGCTAGAGGGATATCCTCATGGTCAGTCTTGCTTAGGTGAATCTATTACAAATGTGGTGTCTGATGGTATTAATTTTGAGATGGTAAATATCCCTGATGAGAAGGAGGTTTGGGATGTAGTGAACTATCTTATTCAGGAAAGTTCTCCTAGGCCGGATGGAATTTTGGTTTCCCTTTATTTGGCTTCTTGGGAGGTGGTTAAAAAGGATTTTCTTATCATTATGAAGAACTTCTTTCATGGGGGAAACTTGTCGTGTGTTCCTTGTTCTATAACCATAATTCTTATTCCGAAGGTGAACCCCCCCCCCCATCAAGCATTATTGGCCAATTTTTATGTGTAACTTCCCTTATAAAGTTCTAGCTAGTATCATCAACAAGAGGCTTGACCCTCGCCTCAAAAATTGTATTTCACAAGAACAAAATGGTTTTATTTGAGAGAGGTGAATTTAAGAGGCAATTGATCTTGATTAATAGATAGATGAAGACATCAACAGGAAAACCATAGGATCCATCATGGAAATTAAAATTGACATTGACATAGACTAGGATAGAATTGAATGGGGATTCATTTTGAAAGTCCTGACCTGCTTGGGTTTCTCCAATTTGGTGTTAGAATTATTCTTTTGGTGCTTAAACTCTCCATGATTATTGGTTATGTTCATGGGAAGGAGATGCGACTTTTTCAAACCTGTATGAGGTTTATGACAGAAAGATCCTCTCTCCCCATGCCTTTTCATTTTGGCTCAAGGCTCCTTTTTCAAAACATATCCAATTGCATTCATAACAAAAATATACTGCCTTTTAGATGCATACCTCATTTAAATGGAATCTCTCACCTTCTATTTGTTGACTACGTGCTTCAATTCATTAATGGAAGAAAAATATCAATTCTAGGGATAATCAAAGTCATCTAGGAATATTGTAAGTGGAGTATACAATGTATCAATGATGAGAAGAGAAGCTTCTATATCTCAAAATGTTGTTCTGAGCGTTGTGTCTAAAATATAGAGAACTTACTATGGGTCATCCGGAAATCTTTTCCAATGTAATATCTAGGGGCCCCAATTTCCCCTGGTGGTCTTTGCATCCAACACTATGACAGCCTGACAACAAAAATATTGTGGATAATCATCAATTGGAGGATTCTTTTCATATCATTTTGGGGTTGTATTACTTTGATTAACTGTGTTCTTACATCTATTCTGATGTGTATCCTCTCAGTCCTTAATGTCCCTAATGTTATGATTCAAAAGATTGAATGCTTCATGGAAACATTTTTTGGGATGATCATGGAGAGGGTTGCTTCCCCTGGGCGTGTTGTGCTAGGATGTCCAAATCAGTATATGTAGGTAGTGTTGGTCTTTGGAGTGTGAATGTTACTATAGATAGCCTTCAAGCTAAGATGGATCGAGGTGATTTAGAAGGAAATTCCATATGGAGAAAATTTGTGACTGGAAAGTACGGAGAGAACATAAGTGAACCTAGAGAGAAGGTTTCCTTCATGTGGCAAATGTTACACATGAATATTTTAGAATTGAAATGCCTGTTCAGATTGCTTATTGGACGCGGTGATATCATCTTTTGGCATGACAATTGGGTGGGAGAGATCCTTGGCTTCACGAGCTACCCTACTCCCGATTTCTTCTTTGCTCTTCCTTGTACCATTCCCAGGCTCAATCAAAAAAAACTCGACTCAAATAAAATACAATGTTTCAACAAAATCCAATGTTCTACTGATCCGAACAAGCTTGTGTTCACCGGCACTTCTTTGGGAGTCCAATCTGCTATGACTTTTCATCATACTACTCAGATTTTACTTGTTGCAGGATCAGTCCAGATTTTATGGTTCATGGAGGTTCCGATCAAATATAATTTTCATGATAGGCGTATCTAGAACCGTGTTGTTCTGACGAATGACATGATTCAACGATGAGGTGTCTCATTGGTGTCCAAATGTTTTTTCTGTCAATGTTACATGGTAGACTCGATCACGCACTTGTTTTTTGATGGTGACTGGGTGAAGGCGGTGTCATTCAGTTTTGAAAATATCGTCGGTGTGGATATGTCAAATGTTTATAGTGATAATTTTTCTTATACCTAGTTCCATAAGATCACAGATAGCAGCGTGGAGAGGAATGAGATAAGTAGCCTGATCTTGTCCAGTTGCTGGAAACTTTTGTGTGCCAGGAATAAGGCTTGGGTCGATGGTTTATCAAGCTCGGGTTTAGCACTGTTCACTCATTCCAGAAGCTTAGTGGTGGACTTGGGGTCTCTGTTGAAATGCTGGGACACATCTCCTTCCATGAGGTTATTATTGAATGGTCGAAGATCGAAAACAAATTTAAGGGAATTACCTGCACCAGGCCGATGGGTTTTCTGGAAACCACCTAGACATGGCCTTAAACTCAACATTGATGGATCTTGTATCCTTGGCATCATGATATGTGGAGGGGTTGTTCGAGATTCCCTCGGCTTGGTCATTATCTATTTTCGTAGTTACTATGGTCATGGTGACTCACTTATAGCAGATGCTAAGGCGATGCATAGTGGGCTTCATCTTTTTTAAGACAAGAATATTATCCTTAGATAAATCAAAACACACTCCTCAGTTATTTTCAACTCCTTAAAGGGAAATAATGACCCCCTTGGTCTATTTTTTATATCATCATAAGATTGTTGAACTTCATCGGTCGAGCTCACTTGACCCACTCATGGTGCAGGGGTAACACTTTTGCTGATTTCCTGGATACTCGAGGAAACCAATGTGGTCCTTCCATTATTTATTCCTCCTTGCGCTCATTAACTCATGAGTGTGTGGCTTTTGTTTGGGCGGACTCCCTTGGTTTCCATTTTATCACACCCCCTGGACTGTGCCTCTCTCGTTTTTCCAGTTTTTCTCCCTTCATTATGATTTATAAAAAAATCCCCATGTTCTTCCTATGTCATATGGATTCAGTAATAGAATTGTTCTGATAGCAAGGATTTTTTTAGTATGATAGAAAAAACAAAAATCCAAATCTGAGTTTAATTAAATTTATATTCAATTAATTGAATGCATGATTGTTTTAATGATCATAATAAGGAATTATATTATTATATTTAAAATAAATTATAATATTTTATATGTATGGTGAATTATTGTTTTTTATAAAAAAATAATTATACAAATTAGACATAAAATGATTGTAAACAACATTTTTAGTGGGTCTTAGTGACTTCAGAAAATAAAGGTATGGAAAAGTAAGACTCAAATCTTAATGACTCGACATGAATAAAATATGTTAAAAATAATGGGTCTTAGATTGAAAATGAGGGTTATAAAATGAATGGGAAATTTTTATTTGTATAAATGAGATGCATGAAAAAATCAATTTCCAAGAAAAAATGAAGATTGTGTGGAATGAAAATAGATTTCATCATAAGGATCCATTTTAAGATCATTTTCTAATATTTGGGGAACCAAATAATTATATCAATCAATTTCATCTTCTAATGGTTAAATCCTAGAAAATAGAAGGACCTATTTGAAATAATATAGATTAATTATTTATATATGATTATTTATGAATTAAATTGTAGAATTAGTTTTTTATAAATTTTATTGTGGAAATATGAATAATGAAACGAGTAAGGATTGTGTTAAATTTTAGAAGAATAAATGTGTTAATTAATATAATATTTAACGATATAATCATGTGTTTATGATTTTAAGATTTATCAAAATATCAATGTCTTAAAAATCCATTTTTATGTTTGAGAAGATGGGGGTCTACAAAAATTAGGGATATTTTTGTAAAATATATAGAAATAAAACCCATTAGTTTTTTATATATTGTAGTGAAAATTTTATTTGATGAATAATTCCATTACATATTATATACATAAATTTAATGTTAATAATAACCATTGAGGTTGGTATTGTAATTAATGACATTGTAATAACAGTAATGTAATATTATTAGGGGTATTCAGAAAAAAAAATTAAGACCTTATTAAAGATTTTATTTAATGATTAATATTATTTGAAGGATGTTTTTCATATTTATTTTTGGAATGTTATGGGAATTAATTTAATTTTTTTATAAAAGGTAAACTTGTATGCTTGGTGACTAGTTATCACCTCTATAAATTCCATGGTGGTTGAACCCATGATTAAAGGATGATATTTTTTTAACACCTACCATAGATAAAAATGATATCTTATTTAATATTTCATTATTAATATCTATTGGAAAATAAATATTAATTATAAAACACCGGTTTTACTTTTTTGGTTTACAGATTTATTTATCATATCATATTAAATTTTCTAACCATAACAAATTTGGATAGTTACAATTTTATGGAAGGATCTATTAAAATATTATGGATCTTATGACATGTACAATGATAATTTTAGTTCATTGGGAATAAATAATTAATATTTTGATATTTACTTTAGGGGTCACGAAATAAAATTTATATTTAATGATCCATTACAAAGGGTTGAAATTGTGATTATGAAATAGAAATGTATCTTGTATGTATATTTACTTATATTAAAGAATATAAAAGTAATTCTACAAAAGGTTATTAAAAAATGTTATCATATTACATTAACATATAATGAATCATATGGTATTTTAAATCATCACAAATTTTGGGTTATTAGCCCCAAAACTATCTACTGATCATTCACTTGATTGTGATCAATGACCATAATCAGTCTCTATAATTATTTTCACTTTTCATCCTTGTCTTATAGTCACATTCCACATATTTTTTCATACATGGAAAACCTATTTATGGGTTATACCATATGCCATTTTTACATACATTTCTCTATTATTAAATTGTTTTTCTAAACTCTTTATAAAATATTTGATTTCAACAAATGTATTTTCAAATATCAAACCATTAATAATTGAGAACAATTTTAAATTGAAATGTGTAATTTATTTAATATTCATAGAATGTTATAATGTGAAATAGTAAAATAATATCATTTTATTTGATATATTATGTGACAAACAATACTATGTTTAAAAACCCATTAAACGTTTATCATTAAATATGATCTATTTTATATCCTATACAAAATTCTACCCCACTACTAAATAACTTATAATATAGTACACCATTAAAACATACTCATTTAATGTGAGGGAATTAATTCTCATCCCTATATTATAAATATTATTATTACTGAATGATTATACATAAAATAATAATCATTTAGAAGGAAAATAAAATTTTTTCCAAAAATTTAAATTCTTCATAAATACTATATAGTCCAGATTTCTCCTACAAAAATAAAAATTAATTTTTACTAATTTTAGAATATTTATTTTTGAAACTAAACATAATATTTAATTCAACAAATCAATATTATCATAGGTTTATTTTTTTCTAAAATATTTCATTTTTTGATATAAAGTTATAAATACTATATTTCTATTCAAAATTTCATTTTTGTTAAAAGTATTTATAATTTAAAATTATATCTTGAATTAATTTTAATTTAATATTAAAAAATTTATATTTAAATAAATCAAATTTATTTCCTTCAAATCATTTCCATGGTGAATTTTCATATAAAAACAATATAAACATTTGAACATTTTCTCTTTGAAAACATTCTTTCTATATAAATTTGAGGGATCAATTGTAAATTAAAATTTTCATATAATATAAATTGAATTTTGAAAAAATTGACTTAATATTTTGAATCATAATAATTTATGTTATCTAATAAGTTTGAAATAATTTTCATCCAAAATTAATAATGATAACTATGACAACTAATAACCTTAGTTAAGGTAAAAATCGATTTATCAGGTTTTAATATAATATTTTTAAGGATAAAAACAACCTAAAAAATTGAGAATAATAAATTATTGAAATATGTACACGAAAACTGTAAAATGTTAAAATATTGGTTCATTCTGAATTATCCATAATGTCAACATTCTTATCATGATGGATTATTTTGGGGAATTTCCAATTAACATCTAAGAGGATTTCAATTACAAAATTAAATCAGGTCACTCACTCACATAACTTAATCACAACTAAAAATAAATTTACATAATATTAAACCTTCAAAATTCCCATCCCAATGACATTCGTTTCATTTAATATCTTCTTCTACTTCAAAATCACTAATCCTATGGTCCTTTAGAGGAGATCACAAATGAGGTTTCTTCTGAAGAAAGTAATTATATTAAAAATTATCTTTAAATTTTATTCCTATTTTTATATCATAAATTATATATTTACACATAAAATACAGTAACTCAATCTATAAACATATAAATAGTCTCTATTATGTGTATTTTATAATAATTATTTATCTCCACTTCCATAAAATGAGAAATAATATCATCTAACCAGTGTACGGTTAACTTTTTCCTTCTGAGACATTGCAGTTTTTCCCATAATAACCATACAAGGATGGATATAATATCATATTTACAACATTTATATGATATTTAGTATACTATTATACTTTTGGAGACTTAATAACTCATATAAACTATTTATATTCCACTCAATATTAAATTAAATAATGACACTCATGTGTACGACTGACTATCGTCTCATGAAGCAATGTGATACATTTTTTACATAAAAATTTCATGTCATGTAATCATGATAAAATTAATTGATATATATTTTATTTATTTTGTTGATATTGATTAGGGATAGATTATATATCACCCAATTACTTATAGTTTCCCAAATTAATGGAATGATATTGTTGCTCATGTATACACTCATCTTAACATATCCATAAAGCAATGTGACACATACTCTATTCTAACTATTTAAAATTTATTATAATAATTTCTAAAATGAATAAATAATATATTTATATTATTAATATAATTTTTTATATTATAGATATACATCATATACAAAAAACTATAACATTCATGAAGAATATATAATGATAAATCAAAGCAATTAACAACAGACATAAAGAAAGTATTTAATTATTAAAAAATGGAAGGATAAGATTTTATATAATGGTAAAATTTGATATTCTAAATATTTAAATGGTTATTTTTCAAGTTAATAAAATGTTTAAATTCAATATAAAATATGTTATTGCCCGTTTAACTAGTTGGAACTGTGATATAAGTGAGTTTATCTCAATTTCAACTCATTGAGGCACATTTGAATATTAGGAAAAAAATTATTTTTTATGCTTTATGTTATTCCACATTTACTTGAAATATGATGATTAATTGATTTTTTATTTTTTATTCATTTTAAATTGGATTTATTTCAGAAAATGGTAATTTAATTTCAAATACCTAGTGGTAATGAATTATATAACACAATTTATTTTTATTTGGTTATATTACTTTCACCATCATCATTGAAATTATATGATTATGGGTGTAATGAACTATAAATATATATTGTTTTATTTAAATTTGTGTTATGTCAATTTATTATTGATTCAAAAAATGTATTCATTAATTAAATATCAATTAATTATTATGGTCATTTTATTTGTTTATTTCACAACATCATCCTTATCAAGATTATTTATTCATCAACATCGGGAGGGGGAAATTATATACCCACTGTAAAAAAATAGATTTCATTTTCATATCCTCTAGATATTAATGTAAATTTCAACTGATAGTACAATTTTTTTCTCTCATTATTACATAAATTTATTGAGTAATATTTTTAATTATAATCTTATATTATTTCTCTCTTTGGATATAAATATGTTTTCTAACCTAATAATTATTTTGAAAGTCTAAAAAATGTTTTCATACATTTTAAAAATGATTTATTAAATTAATTTCTAGCCATATTTCACTATTTTCCTAATGTTTTTAAAGGATTAATCATGTAATGTTGAAAAAATTCATTTTAATATTAATTAAAATGTGAAAGTAATATTTGTTTAAACTAGTACACTATGAAATGATTTTATAGACTTCTTGAAAAATAAAATGTTATAAAAACTAGTGTGTCTGTTTCAAAAATTAATTTCAAATAATGATATTTTATAAATGTCTTTCAAACTTTTATATTATAAATTAATGGTATATATTAAATGGTTATTTTCTAAAATATGTTTATTAATGATATTTCTTTGAAATTTTTTATCAGCAATGAAACCAACACTATTCTCATAGTCCAAAACACATATAATATATTAATAAAATTCGTATTCTTCTTTTGGATGTTTTATTATCATTTTGACATAGTATTGTTGATGCATTCACGTTCTTTGTTCTTTTTGTCCTTTTTATCATTCCCTATAAAATTGACATTCTTGTGTAAATTGGAAAAAAAATTCCCCTAAATATTGATATTATTATCAGGGATATATTAATTTATTAAAACATATATTTTTTATATATGGTGTTATACATTGAATTTTAGTTTTTATCATAGGAAATATTGATAACTTAATATTCAATACTAAATATAGATATTTGATGCAAATTGACATTCATCTTGAATTAATTCGATTATTTGATATATGAAGAATTTTTGGGATGTATAGAAAATGGTGGGTCCTTAATTATAGATATCCCATTAATGCATCCTTAGTCCCATGAAAAAAATTAATAAGCTATAATGAAATTAGTTAGCCAAACTAAATAAGTTTGAACTTAGTAGTTTTAAGATGACTTGTGAATGATATCCATGATAGATATGTAATGATTCTATGATATTAAGTCCAACATTTAAATTTTTTTCATTTAGAATTAATCTGTTATTATCTACGTGTTTTTAATGGATTTTATTTATATATGAATATCATTCTTAGTTATTGATTAAATGTAATGTGTTTTATATTATTTACCTTTCCATATTGACAATTCCATATCATGATATTATAGAGATGTTATTGATTAAATGTAATGTTTTATCTATTCTTTACAATGCCATATTTTTTTATTATCAATGAAACATTCAAATTTATATTATCTCTAGATGCACTTATATCTCAGTTTATTGATTAAATTTCACACGTATTAATTTAAGTATCTTTTAATATTTATTAATCTTAATGATTAATGATTAATTCCTTTTTTACATAACCCTTACTATGAATTTGATCTCACCCTTATCTTTTCGATTTCATTGAATTCCGTGATTTTAAGTATAGTATTTACTATATTATATTCAACATGGAATAATTTCATTCTAAAAAAAGTTAAATAATATATATATTAAAATATATTTTAAATTTTTTTGTCTATTTATTTTATCAAGAGAATTAAATTATTCTATCCATCAAGATTTTATTCTTTGTATCTTATACCAATGTAATAATACAGAAATTGGACCAAGGATAATGGGTTCACGTTTTCTCCATTATATACCAATGTTATCAAATGACTCATTTTAAGAAAAATATTATATATTTCCCTCTTCACTTGAAACACAATTTTTATCCCAAAAACATTATTTCAAAAAAAGTGTTCAATTTTTTTTCTCACTCTCCAAATGAAATATTAATGAAATCCTCAAAAAATAACTTTTTATATGTTTTTAACATGAATTATTAATATAATTATCCAAAAAAGTATCATTTTTATTTTACCAAAATAAATAACGGAATATTTGATTTATATCCCACAAGAAATGTTTTCAAAGTTTTTATAGATTATATTATAATATTCTTATTCTATTCCAAAGAAAAATATATTGAACTTTTTATTTGTTTTAATAAGGGGCATACACAATGGAATGTATATATTCTAAAAGAAATATTCCATGTGACATTTTGAAATAATTTTCCATCTATAATGAGATCATTTAATTATACCTAAGACATACTAGGTATAAGATTTAATTATACCATCCTTATTCTTTCAAACTATAGTTAAATACTTTTGGATAAATAATTTTTCATTGCATCAAAATTTCCTAGCACACAATGAAATTATTAATGTCTCTAAATCAAGAATTAAAGAAAATAAATAAGAACATGTAATATAAATATTTTCATTGTACAAAAAAATAAAAATAAAATTATAATTTTGATATAAATAAACTATCCTTTAATAATAATTCATAAATAGATAAAATTTAAAATCAAATAAATCTATCGCTTACACCAATCTATCTTTTATACAAAAATTTGATAAAATAAATATAAACTTGAAAGATTTTATTGATGAAATCGCTTATAAGTATCTAAAGACAAAATAAATCATAATTTCAAACTATCTATCTCTTACTAAATTTAGACCATATAATGAATCGTGATTTCAATTTAACATATAATAAATCCCCTCACATAAAACAATAGTACTAAAAATTTTAGACCAAATGTTCGAAAAAATGTATGGAAGCATACGCATAATGAAAAACCATTAAAAAGTAATTGTAAATTTGAAATAATAAAACTTCACTAACATATTATATCTGCCGATATTATCTATATTACAGAAAATCCCATCCTCTTCCTCGTAGAAAGGATGTAGAACATGGCTTTGTTTTTTACTTTTCTCAAAAGAATTTCTCTCATGATCCATTATATATCTCAAAAATTTGTGTAGTAATAGAAGTCAAAACGGGTCATTATATAGTCGTCTTGCAACCATTAATTTTTTTATCAACTCAATCAAATAAAATATTTAGTTTAAATATTACAATTGTTGAGCAAGATGAGTTATCAATCATTAACAGAAAGAAAAAAATCAATGTCTGAAAAAAATTATTAAATTCTCTGAAACAATACTGATTCTATAATGAAAATCTAAACATTATTATGTTTTTGGAAACATGATGAATAATTGAAATCTGAATATTTTTGTAATACCAATCCCCGCAAAACAACAAAAGGATGTGAAGAAACTGATTACACACCCCGACCATCTAAAATAATAAAAATTTAATGGAATTGGTGACCAAATATACACACATTAAACACGAACTATATCAAATTGTGACAACATATGTTGATATATAAAACAAGTAGATTAAACTAACAAAACAAATCACTATTGTTCATGTTTTCAGACGATTCAATCAATATAGAATTTAAATGTGAAACACCTGCCAGATTTGGACCCATCATGACCCTAATGATGACTCACTGCCTTACCTCCTCTTCCAAGCATGGTTTTACCAAAAAGAAGACCACTATGATCACTGGTAGTCGAAACATCATGGGTAGAAACACATAATCATAAAAAAAACATATCAAGACAGTGAATCATCGTTCAGAGAAGATATAGTTGTATCCTTTCTTGGATCCTCGTCGACCCCAATGTGGTTCAAAAATGATCCCATAGATTCCATTCGTCTCAGACTTCATCTCCAATGAACTCATCTGAAGTAGACCTAAAATCATAATGTCGCACGACCAATAAAAAATTAATATTCCATAGTCGGTCTTGATATTTACAAAACCAAAAACCTGACACTTATCTAATTTGGATTTGTTTTAAATTTTTTAATCATTTAATTTTCATTTTTTAAAAAATCTTTTCATTATTTTGTTTTAATAATACTTTACTTGTAATTTTTTTAAAAAGAGAGAGATATATATGTATATATATCATATTACATGTTAAAAAAGTTATTATTATAAATTAGAAAAATATTATTAATAATTATATTCTCATAATTCATAATTTTTAAAATAAAAATTAATTTATAAAACACTTCAGAATAAAATATTCTATTTATGTTTCATAAACATCACTTAATATTAATAAATATCATCATTAAAATTATTAAATCATTTTTTATTGAATGCAGTAATTACTTTAATATTATATTTTATTATGTTATTATTATTCTAAAATGAAGTAGTTATTTATAATTTCAAAATAATAGATATAATTTATATTATAATTCATACATTGATATTTTATAAATTATTTCTTTTGTTTTATGTAAATTTATTAATGTTCAAACCACATTTTTAAGAGTAGTATTTTAATGTTAAATATTATTCCATGAAAATAATGATTTATATTAATATTATACAATTATTTTAAAATCATAATTGATGAATTATAAATATAATTTAAACATTGATAATTCAATAACCCATTCATTTTTTTTTATCTAAAACAAAAATTAATAGTTAACAAACAAATTCTTTTTACGAAAACTCGTGATGTTACATTCTCCCCCCAACTTAAATTAATTGTTCCCTCGCAATTATTTGGTCAAACTTTAGGACATTCTAAATTTCCATATTTAGAATAAAAGAATTTCTATGGGGACTTAATTGCCTAACAAAAATTATAACCTTTAAATGTATATTCCTAAAAATACAATATATAATCTCCAAAGTTGTATAGGTCATTCCTATAATACAAATTTTAACTCCTCGAGCCCGCTCTTCCCGATTCAGTGCTTAAAACTGATGTGTATTTTTTAAAATAAATTGAACAATTACACAACACTTTAAATGAAAAATTCTATTACTAGCCTAGGATATGGAGTATTAGACCAAAACTTACATTTATCAGAGTTGAAAAAATAATTAAACAACTATCCATGACGCTTCTGCACACACTAACTCCAAAAGCAATTACATTTGTAAATTATCTCCAATGATAACTCTGAAAAAGCATTTTAAAATAAAAGGGTGAGAATTAAATTTCTGTATAAGGTGTTTTGAAAAAAATTTATTAATCCCTTTTAAAATATCCCTTAGATAATACATATGAATAATATATTTGTAAAACATATTTTAAAAAATACTATAATGCGTTGAAAAATAATTATACTTGAAAAATACATTTAAACCAATCCAATGATCTAGTTGAAAATATTATGCAAGATCATAAAAAAACAAATGAGGCCACTTGAAGCATTGAATGATATCTTGGGCCTACCAACCCAAGGGATGAATTCTAATTACAATTCCATATTTTATTTACGATGTTCAAGTACCAGTTTTTATAAAAATCATTTTTATGCATGATTTACATATATACATATTTTCACGGGTGTTTTTGTTTTCAATTAAATATAATAATACATGAAATAAAACATGTTATTTTTTTAAAATATAATAATATAAATTCTAGTATTCATTGAAAATTACATGTTCAATTTGGTATGACCAAATCATATGATACATAAACTTTGTGTAACCACATGGAAGATTACTCATCATACACATTCTTAAAAATACAATGAAATGTTTATTAAATTTATTTTATGCATGAAATAATGACATGAAGTTATAAACTTATAACAATAACGAACATATATTTTTTCATCATTAAATTAATTAATAACAATAGGTAATTATTTTTCACACAAAAACTCATCAAAGTAGCATTTCATTACAAAATAAAATCATCCTTTAATAGATGTATATTTATATGCGCTTATGTATTATGGAAAAATACATTAATATATATATATATATATATATATCAATGTATAAATTTCATTATAACAAAATCATCGATGTATGACCATAAAATTGTTTTTTATATGACATATGGATGACTTGAAATAAATTTTTATATGAAATTTATATGAATTGAAATAAATTTTGATATTATTAACTTATATAATAATTTATTTAAAATAGTTATAAACATAAATAAATACCAATATGAATAAACATCTATCTCAAAACAATATAATAAATTCATGTTCAAATAAATATTCGATAAATTGAATAATCCCTTTATGTAGACTAACATGAAATCAAATTAAAACATAAATTTTGATACATATATAGATATATCCCTGTCATGTAATTAAAATGATTATAAATATAATAATACTTTTTTAACACAAAACTAAATAATAATAAAATCTTTTAGAGAAATAATATTAGTTTATATTAAATTTTTCATGCCCCCAAATAAATAACTAATCTCACTAATTCTAGAATTAAGGAACATAATTCAGAACGAGGAATATAAATATCTTTATTACACAAAACCTTAAAATTTTAATTATTTTTATGATATAAATAAATTATCTCTTACATATAATTTTGAAATAGATAAAATTTAAAATCAAATAAAACAATACCTTGAACCAAACCCGATTTTAAACATAAATCTAAAAAAATAGGTATTAACTTATATGATTTAATTGAGGAAATTCCTTACACACATCCCCAGAAAATTAAAATCATAATTTCAAAATATCTATCTTATACTATGTTTAAAACAGAAATCGAATCGTAATTTCAATGTAACTTAATATAGATCCCCTTACTTAAAACAATAAAACTAAAAATTATAGATCATATTTTGTTAAAAAAAATATATGGAAGCATACCCATTATGAAAAACCACTAAATAGAAATTATAAATTTGAAATAAAAAAACTTCACATCTTAATTTTATATGCAGAAATTTTATATAAAACACAAATCCCTTCCCACTTTCTCACAAAAAATGAAGTTGAATCAGTCATCATTTTCAAACATTATCAAAATTATTTCCCTTTACCAGGCTTTATCACTCTCAAAAAATGTGTGTAGTAATAGAAGTGAATATGAGGCATTATATAGGCATCTCACAACCATTCAAATATATTTTTTATAATCCCAATCAATGAAAATTTGTGATTTAACTCTTACTCTTGTTGAGAAATATGAGTTATCTATCGTCAATAAAACAAGTCTACATTTGAAAACGAACATTTGAGTATCTACAACAATAAAGTTTGTAAAATGAAATTTAAAAATAAATTCTTTGTATAGAAACATGATCAATAAATGAAATTTGTCTTTTATTTAAAATATGATACACGCAGAACAACAAGATGATGTGAACCGACTAATTATGCACCACGACTGACTAAAATAATCAGAATTGAATGAAATTTTTGAGAAAATATACATCCACTAAACACGAACATTATGATATTGTGATAACCGATGTTGATAAAAGAAATAAGTTGATGAAACATACAAAAAAGCACTGTTAACCTGATTTTTAAATGATTTAGTTAATCTAGATATTAAATTTGAAACACTAACAGATTTGGACAAATCAAGACCCTAACCATGAAGACATGCATAGACTCTTCCGCCAAGATCAAATTTACAAAATCAATGCATGATGTGCTCACCGGTAGTCAAAATATCCACATCAAAAACACATAATTGAAAAAACACAGATGAATATCGTGACTCATCATTCCGATTAAATAGATCAATATCCTTGCTTGGATCCTCTTCATCCTCAAAATGGTTCAAAAAAAAATCCATAAATGTCGATCGGCTCAGAAATCATCTCCTACTAACTCATCTAAAGAAGACCTCAAAACATGACGTAACTGGAGCACCCGAAAAGTAAGAACCCATAGTCATTCTTTTTATTTAAAAACCCTAAAACCCGATTCTAATCTAATTCGGTTTTCATTATTTTGTAATCATTTCATTTTCATTTTGAAATCTTTTTTTTTCATTTTTTGTTTTAATAACCCTTTACTCGTAATTTTTATAAAATTATATATATATATATATATATATCGTATTTGTAGCACACCGACCCCTCTAGGCTGGAGCCAGTGCATTACTTGTGTTATTGTCATGGTTAGAAGGAATGATAAGGTTAATAGTCTTGAAAAAAGTAGATACATATATGTAACTAAAATTACATTGGAAAAGGTTAAAAAATTCAATACATAACAAAAACTAAAAACCGCAACAACATGAACTCAATAAATGATCACCTCTTTATCACATGTTGATTGAAAACAATGAAAGGGCTGAGTTCAAATGATCAGTAAGGGTTTCAAATAGCAGAGGAAAGAATACAATAATTAGTTAATCATAATCAATATGACATAATCAATATGTCATGGTGAATAAATGAAACTCACGCCATTAATAAACTAAGAATAAAACTACATCCATAGATTTTGTCATAGTGTAAACCTCGTGGATTGTAAAAACTGATAATGAATAAAGATAATTCTTATTAATTGGACATCATGTATCTAGCACATGAAACCATAATACCATTAAAACAGTTTAGTTATATGGGTAGAAACCCTTCTGATTTTTGGAAACAAACACGGAGGATTTGTCACCAACAGATTTGTCTCATGAGACCTACTGATGCATCGAGGGGCTATAGCGGGCCCCACTTGCCACTACATGTCCAAATAATTATTTATACAATGATTCAATAATATAGTAATATTAATTTTCAATATCCGTATAGAGTAGAGTATATAGATTTACCAATATTTCAATAATTAAAATAACTTTCCAAATGAACACCGAATATAAAATGGTAATCCTTTTAGACAACAAACATATCAATGATATGAGATTATGAATATTTAATATAAAAATAATTTCAAAATGAAATTTTATCTCAAATGAGAAGTAGGTACTACACATAATTATTATTAGGTGTACATTACAATGTTAGTCACAACAAAATAGTAGTTGAGAAAAAGTCTCTTACCACAATGTAATCAGTTGAATCATACCAGAAAAACATAATAAACCTCAAATGAGTCATTAAATACCATTAATATAAATAGAATAATGTGATTATATATCAATTTTATGTACACATATAAAACATACAAGAAATAATTATCTAACAATGGAAATCTCACGGAAATGAATGTGAGATGAGAAACCACTTACAAATATTTCGACATGGTAACAAGTGTTATTACTGTTGATTAATGAGAGGTAAAGGGGTATTAAATTATTTATATTTCACAAAGGGCTATATGGGGAGGCGCAAAAACATACCCCATAATTAGGAATTAAAAATAAAATAGCACAACATAAGAGAGATTCTTGAACAAAAGTGAGAGAGGATCCCATACATTATGCTTGAAGGTGTTATTGACTTGTTATTAATGACCTTAATAAAAAAATTAGGATTATTAATTCATAATTATAGAACCTATAATATATTTAAATGATTTATTATAACTATTTTTAGTTCATTCAAGGCCTTTTTGATTAGATATAATGTTTATTTTCATTGTTTGGGCTCGTTTGATAACTTGTTGTTAAAATATCGATTGACTTATATTCAAATTCAGATAAAAATGAATCTTAAAAGGGGTTATCCAGAAATTAAGTTATATTACATTTTTTAACATTCCTAAGATTACATAGTTTTAAATTTATTTTTTTTTACTTAGAGTGAGGTTGAATTATTACATATATATAACCTTAGTGACAACTGTTTTCATTAAACAGTGAATTTGATTACAATGAACATGTTTTTCTTTATAACATAATACCATTTGTACAAAAGGATTAGAGAACAAAAAATAGTATATATTTCATATATAATCATATGGTTAAACCATAACATAAATGGTTTCATGAATATAATTTATGATTATAGTATAAATTGATAAACAATTGTCCTTGAATGTGATAAATTAGCACATCTCAAACAGTGCATTCATTTCTTCCTAATAAAGTGTGGTAAAATGAGAGAAGATAATGAAATATACCATTTTCATAAAAACATTCCATTAAATTTATGTTAATGGAGTTACCATTCCATTTGGGTGAAGGTTGGTGAGGAAAGAAACAAAAAGAAAAGAACTTAAAATAAATGAAGGTATTGGAAAGAGGAGTTTACATCTTGGGACTTCATCCTTTGAGAACCTCTTAAGGGGAGAGGTTTTGGTATTTTGAAGAGGATAGTATCTTTTGGACGTTAGGGAGGATCACATGGATAGATTTGGGTAGAATATTGGAAAGGCACAATGATTGAGAGGAGTGAAGAGAAGAGGGATTGAAGGGGGTTTTATAGTGGAGGAGAGATGAGTTTTCTTAATATTATAATCAATAATTAATTATTTCCCCTCAAGACAACCAATAGTGAGTATTCCATGACTAAGAATAGTAATATATGCATGTAAATTCTAACCAATTGGTCTTACATTACTAGATCATCATCAATGACTCAATAAATTCCTTATTTACCATTTATCGTAAATTATCACATTTTACTATTCCACAAAAATTCATGTATTTCAGAAAAATACCAAAAATTCACCCTAACCATTTATCAATGTGTATAAACCAAAAATGAAGTCCATTTTTCAAAAATAATTTTTTAAATATAATTAATTAAATATTTAATTAACATCATTATTTAATCGAATAATATAAACACATAAAATATTCATCTTCATTTTTAAGGTGCCTAAATTCACTTATACAGTCAAGGGTATGGATAACATTCCTAAATTTCATATTACTCTTCATCAGAGTAAGATAGTATTCATATGTCCAGGTTAATATTCATAAGGGTAGGTTACTATTCACCAAAAATTATGTTAATTCTATCAGACTCTAAATATCATCTTCAACGTAACCGTGTTTCTAAGATTTTTAAAATTCAAATCCGAGAGATAGAAAATATAAGTTTAATGGCTTGGTTATGGATATCTACTATATGTAACCATGTTTGGTTCCATATAGACTTAGTGGTTCATGAAATATAGACTATAACTAGAATTTATTTAAGAAAAACATTCCATGAAGTGTGTGGGGTGAAACATTATTCCCTCCACTGGAATTTTCAGCCTCAAAATTGTATGTATAAAACTCAACAAAAAGTTGTGGGAGATTCTTTTTCATAAAATCCCCAGGTTCCCATGTTGGTTCTTGGATATTCTAGTTTCTCCAATGAACCTTTACTAGACAAGATATCTGATTTCTCAATAACTTCTCCCTTGTTTCAAGAATCATGATAGGCTTTTCACAGAATGACAAATCAGGTTCCAGTTCAATTTCGTCATATTTGAGTACATGTGTTGGGTTTGGCATGTATTTCATTAACAATGACATGTAGAACACATCATGAACTCTGGTGAAATTTTATGGAATTACTGAATAGTAAGATACTACTCTGATTGTTTCAAAAATTTCAAATGGTCTGATATAACTGGGGCTCAGTTTCATTTTCTTACCGAACCTTAAGACACCATTTTATAGAGATAATTTTAGAAAGACATGATCTCCAACCTGGAATTCAAAATCATTTCTCCGATTGACAGCATAACTATTTTTCCTACTTTGGGATGCTTTAAAATGGTCTTGGATTGCCTTCACTTTTGTCTTTGTCTCTTCAAAAAGTTTTGGGCCTATAAGATTCCTCACACCAACTTCATCTCAACAAGTTATATTTCGACATCTCTTTTTATATAAAGATTCATATGGAGCCATTTGAATAATAGAATAGAAACTATTGTTTTAGGAAAATTCCACCAAAGGGACGTTTTGATCCCACATACCTTGGAAGTCAAGAGATAATGACCTCATCATGTCTTCTAGAGTTTGAATAGTCATTTTAGACTGTCCATCAATTTAGCGGTGATAACGGTACTCATATGAAGCACAATATTCAATGCGTTCTGGAGAACTTTCCAAAATTTTGACGTAAACTGGGGATCTCGATCAGATACAATCGATAGAGGTTCACCATGAAGTCTTATAACATCATTAATATAAAGTCTTTCCAAGCGCCCAAGTGGAAAATCCTCTCTTAAGGAAGGAAATGTGCTGATTTAGTGAGACGATCAATAATTACACATATTGCATCATTATTTCTAGGTTTCCTCGGTAGTCCGATGACAATATCCATTGTAATGTTATCCCACTTCCACATAGTAATAGGTAGAGGTTACATCACTAATTTTGGATGTTGTCTCTATAGAATCACTTGTTGACAAAATAAACATCTTGACACGTAGTCAGCAATTTCCCGCTTTTTATTATCCTACCAAAACTATTCCGTCTGATCACTATACATCTTGGAGCTACCTAGGAGTATAGAGAAATTTGAGAAATGAACATCATATAATAGTTCCATTTTTAGCTCATGTACTGATGGAACGAATAACTTCTTCCCAAATTTCAGAACTCCTTTTCATACACGAATTCAACCTATCTTTCATCCTTAACTACATTAATTTTCTTGTGTAGATTCTCATTATCAGATTGAGGGCTTTGTATCTTCTCTAGTAACGATGGTTTAGCAATCATTTGAAAGAGGAGCAATATTTCTCCTTCCTTAACAATTCCCGTATCCATCTTCAGTAGATCCATGAATATAGGATCTCTTTCAATACTTATTTGAGTTAGAAGGACATGAACTTTCCTTCTTAATGAATCTGCCACCTTATTCGCCATTCTTGGGTGGTATTTTATTGAAAAATCATATTCATTAGGTAACATGAGACATCTTTTTTCCCTAATGTTGAGTTATTTTTGTGTGAAAATGTATTTCACACTCTTGTGGTCTGTATAAATCTCACATCTCTCTCCATTAAGATAATACCTCCATATTTTCAGATCAATGATTATGGCTGCTAAATCAAGATCATGAGTTGGATAATTTTGCTCATGAGTATTCAACTCTCTTGATGCATAAGATATAACTTTATCATTTTGCATAAGGACTCAACCCAGTCCATTCTTTGATGCATCACTGTATATTACAAATCCACCACTTCCAGATGAAAGATTCAAAATTAGAGCATTGACCAATATTCAGTTCAATTCTTCAAAGCAATTTTACATTATTTTTTCCACAAAAACATAACTAATTTACATATGATCTTGGTTAGTGGGTTATCCAGTCAGGAAGAATTCTAAACAAAACACCGATAGTAACATATAAGACAATGAAACTGTGTACCTCAGTTATGTTTATTGGTGTGCGCTATTCTTGGATTACCCTTTTTATCTTACGATCAACTATGATTCCATCATTAAAGACAATATGGACTACAAAAGAAACTGATTGAAGCTAAAATTCTCATTTTCTAAACTTCGCAAATAATTTATTTCTTCTATGAGTTCTCAGATTAACCGGCAAGGGATTCTCACGGTCTTCATTGATTTTTGAGTATACGAGGATATCATCTATGAATACCATAACAAAGTTATCAAGATATTTTTACAGACCCAAATCTTGAAGTTTATAGAAATTAATTTACTTTTGCGGAATACATAATACATAAAAAAACAAACACACAAGAACCGTAATAGTTTAGTGTAATTGGAAACTCAAAACATAATCTTCTAATCGTGGTGAAAGATCTTCAACATCTCCCATAAAGATCTTCCCCTTTTGTTCTCTTAACTAAAACCTTTCTTTATATCATGGGGAAAAGAAAACATATAAAGGGTGAGCTCAAATTCTCAGTAAGGGTAAGCATGGAGAAAATATAACAAACCATAGACATTTGAACATAAAAACATTAACATAATGTTTAAACATCCAAATTTTGGGCAATGACATAAAACATGGCAATACGTAAGGAATATATCATAATAGAGCATGAATCATGATAAAGTAGCTTGGAAATAAAACTTTTAATTGCGGAAAAACATTATGCACATGATATTATTTCCATAGTATCCAAGGCATTGTTGTCGATACCATCTTAGTGGACAAAGTCCATTTCTGAATCGAGTTCACTCCTCATTTCAGTCCTGTAACAGTGAACCAAATTAACTTACCGTTCCAGAAATGTCTATCTCATGAGATATAAATCTTGACCCAATGTATTGGAGGTAGATATAGGTCTCACCCATCTCATAATGAAATCATTCTTACTTGTGCCACAACATGAACATAAATCATTCATCATTACCCAAAGTATAAAATGGGTTTCATAAACATCATCCCATCATAACATAACCCATACAAAATAATGGATATCATTTCATCATAACAAAAGTTAAGCCATTTAAATCATAGATAAATTATACTTGATACATACACATATTAAATAATGACATCTTATATTGAAAACGGTTTTGATAAAACACTTGAAATGAATTCTTGAGGAAAATATCCTTTCTTCTTCGAAAACATTTTCTTTTCACAAAATTCCATTCAATTTTAAAAGAAAAAGATTTTATTGAAAATAACCATGAAAAATTGTTGAAGAACCTTCATGAAAATTAGGCATTATGAAACCATAAAAAAATCCATTCATGCCATATAAGTTAAAAAAACATTCTCCTCTTACTTTTGTCAGAAAAGTCAAAAAGTACCATGTATGGTAAACAAAAGAATGATTCTTTCCATAACACAAAGTAAAAGTCAAATAAGGGTAAATATGACATTAAAAATACATGGAAGAATATTAAACACTTTAGGAAATTCATTTTTATGGACATGGATGAAAAATATAACCCTAGTAAATACTTGCGTACAAGGAATCTTGAATAAAATGAGATTAAAAAATTATCCCTTACCTTATGTCCTATATGCTTAGTATGTATCCTAACCTCCTGTGTAATGATTTAAATAATGTCATTGACTTATTATAGAATCATATTCATTGTTATGATATCATATATGGGTCACTTATGACTTTATATTAAACGTTCTTTTGTAAATCCTATGTTAAACCAACATTTTGGGTAAAATCGTTTCATTTATCGTACGTGTTTCGACATGTTGTTCTTGATAGTATTAATTATATCCTGATTTACTTAATTCTAGAATGTAAAACATGATTTATATATAATATATATTCATTATATAAATATATATGATAGATCGATAAATGGAATGAAATACACTGTTCATGGTGACGGTAGGTCGTGCGTATGCATGAACGCTGTTTTTCGTTTCCTTATTGAATTGAATGGAATTAAGTAGATGACATACATATATATATACATAAATCCAGTAGCATAATTATACCATATATTTCATGATTACTTATTATGTATACTTTATAATAATTCTTGAATTGTTAACATGGAAAATGAATCCCATCGCGTCGTGGAGACAGTAATTCGTACGTACGTACGAGCGATGATATCGTCCCTATATTTAATGAGTGGAATTTTAGTGGATGATATAATATCTTAGAATCTGTATGTTGCTATAATAATAATATATAGTTATTATTTACACCATTATACTCATCCAAGTAATGTGGTGGTGGAAAAACAGATTACACCATGGCGTGGAGACGATATTCTTTACGTACGCATGCACGGTGATTTCGTTTTCCATAGGATGTATAGAAGTTGAAATGGGGTTGTTTCATATTTATAATAAAATATCACTATATTAGTGATACTGATGTAGTTACTTTATAATGAAAAAACTAAATAAGAAGTAGTTGAAGAAGAAAGAAAACTTGAAAGAATCGGTAGAAGAGATTACCTCTTCCACGAAGCACCTCCTTTAAAAATTCTTATTAGGGCACTAGATTTGGTCTTTTGAGAAGACCATGACCTCTATGATATAACTTAGATTTTTAGGTATAAAATAACAATTAATAATTTAATATATGTTTTAAAAAATATTTTATGTCCTTTTTGACACTATTTGGTACTTGATTTTTTGAAAATCATAACAACATGATTAGTTCGAAAAAAGTAAATTAAATCAATACTAACATGTCATATTAACATAAAAAATTAGATGAATTCATAAAAATTATAAAATTACATTTATATGGGTATTTATAACATCAATTTTGATAATATTTCATTAATAAGGTAATTATTGTATCATCATTGTGTTATAAATAAATTAAATTATTTAATGTATAAAAATTATAAATAAAATACAATTATGTAGGAAATATTTTTATCTTTCTAATGAATATTTACTATTGAATTTACCTTATGTATATCACTATATTAAAAAACATTTAGTTATTAAACTTTGATTTTAACTATTTTAATTCTTCTTTATATAAAATAATAATAAATGTCCTAATCTATTCCAAGTGGACCTAAAGGGTAATATTTTATCCATAAGGTTTTTTTGGTCGAACTACACTTATCTAATAGAATTAGGACATGTGTTAGGGTAATAATAATATCATTTTTACCCTTAATTACCCTATTTACTTTTAACCGTGGTAAATAAAAGTAAAAAGTTACTATTCACAAAAAATTATTTTTATCTTCCTGAACCACATTTTACTCCTTGATATTAACCGTTCCTCTCAGATTTTTAAAAATCCACTCACAGTAAAATTAGGTTTTATGTAAATTTTCAAACTCTCCTAGGAAGTGGGTAAAAGATGGTGAAAAATTCAATACAAATTTTATATGTCTAAAATTATTATAAAATTACTCCAATGAATTACATTGAACTTATATAGGTATTATGTATCAATATTGACCTAAAATAAATTTAAATAAAAGAAATAATTATTTATATAAAAAGTCGGTTTTTAAATAGTAACCTAGGGTTTTTCACTATTCATAAAAAATTGAATGTTTTCAGAAAAATACCAAAAATTCACCCTAGGATAATTTCGATATTACGAATCAAAAAATGAAGTCCATTTTGAAAAATAAAATTTATAAATTTTTAAAAAGTTGGTATTACTATTCATAACAGCTAGTTCATAATAATAATATATCGTTTAGTGAAACACGGTATTGCGTACTACACACGCTATCAAGGAAGGTCTTGATTTCTTGTAATGCAAGCCAAGTCGGGGATGCGTGTAGTGAAATCTCCATTTGGTGTTGCATATAAAATAAGACATCAATTAAATTAAAAATAATAATTATCATAAAATCTTGTGTTGTTATAATATTTCTTGAAAACTATATTCATTAAATCCATGAAAATAGAGGGTGAATTTGTCAAACCAAAAGGAATCATTGTAAACCCGTAATGCCCATACCTGGTCCGAAATGTTGTCTTATGAATATATTCCTTCCACAAACCCAACTGATGATATTCGAATCGAAGGTCAATCTTCTAAAATTATTGAGCACCATGAATCTGATCAAATAAATCATCAATCTAGGGCAGATGATACTTATTCATTACTGTAATAGCATTGATTTCCCAGTAATCAGTGAAAAGCCTCATGGATCCATATTTATTCTTGATATAGAGGGTAGGGGATACCCATGGAGAAACAATAGGTCTAATAAATCCCTTTTCACTCAAATCCTCTAGTTGTTTCATTATCTCTACTAATTCCAAAATGACCATTCTATAGGGAGTCTTCGATATAGGTCTTGAACTATGAATTAAATCAATAGAGAACTCAAATTCCCTCTCTAGAGGATGTCCTTGTAAATTCTCTGTAAATACATCAATGTACTCTTTTACTATGTGCACATCTTCAATTTGAATATTTCTTTCCTTGCCCATAGATATTGGTTTATATTCCTCTCTATGTATTTCATTCAGCAGTGCTACTAGGGGTGGTCCTCGATAAGAATCTGGTGGCGAAGTTACTTCCCTAAAGATAAGGGATTCTACAGCATTTTAAAAAATTGTAACTTCTTTATTCTTATAATGAATATTTCCATCATAATTTGACAACCAATTCATACTGAGAATTATATCAAATTAAATCATTGGTATGATGATAAGGTTTGCAATAAAAGAATGTTTTGGTGTCTAGAGGGGGACTAGTCGACATGCCTTTGTTGCAATGATACATCCCCAGGGAGTTTTGACAAACAACTCCTTTATTAAATCAAAATAGATATATCTAATTTTCGCAGAAAAATGATATGATATAAATGAATGTGATGATCCAGAATCAAATAAATTGTTGGCTAAGTTTGAGGAAATAATAAAAGTACCTTCCACCACAACATTTTCAATTTCAACCTCCACATTTGTAATCGCATAGGCACTCCCATGTTCTCTTGGATTTTTTGAGGCATGTTTCCTTGGCACTTAGGATACTCATTTTCATAGTGTCCCATCTCTCTACAATTGTAGCATTGAATTTCATTAAATTGTTTCTTCCCCTTTCAGTCATCATATCGATGACCCTTTTCTCGGCATTTGTAGTAGACTCTCATTCTTTTAAAGAATTTCCCGAGATGATTCTTTCCATAGTTCTCACTTAATGGTAATAGCTTTGTTCCCTTTCTATTCATTAGTGCTTCTCATTTTCTTTTGTTATCAATGTACTGCTTCTTAACATAGTTTCATTGGAAAAGATTCTATCTAGCAAATTCCTTCACTGTTTTGAGGGCACAAGATTCAATTTCATCATATGATGAAAATGATTGAGAAGCTAGTGCCCTTCGAATACAATGATTTAGATCTTTAAAGAAATTATCAATCATGTCTACCAAGTCATGTACGTAATCTATGCCATACCTGGCCAGTCTTGTGAAAGTAGCCTCATACTCTACAACACTATCTTCATACCTTTATATTAAGCTAAGGAATTTCCACATCATTTCAGTTCGTTTCTCATGAGGGAAATATTTTTAGAAGAATATTTCCTTAAAATTCCTCCTTTCCATATCTTCTATTTATTTCCTCTATGGTATTCTCAATCAAGTACCACCATTGATTTGCATTGCCCTTGAGACAATATACTTCCAGTACTACCTTTTAATTTTCATTGCATTTTAATTCCATGAATATCTTTTCAAGGGAATTGATCCATTGATCATCAACCATTGGTTCAGTAGTCTCACTAAAATATGGGGGCTTCTACTACATTAAATGATCCAACATAGGCATGGAATGGTTATTCATTACAACCTGAATAAGTTGTCCCAATATGTTCATGATCTTATCTGATCCAACATTAACTGTGTTGAATTTCTCAGTAGGGAGATCCCTACCATTCCCACGAGTATTGATTCCCCTTCTTCTGTTAGATACTATTTCTAAATAAATTAATACACTAGATTAATTTATGAATCTCAAATATAAAATCACTCAAAATAGATTGAAATTCTATGCATATCTAATCTTATAAACGTAGTTTCTCTGAGAAAAAATTAACATTAAACTCCCTCATAATGGCTTATAAAGATAATGTAAATTATCTTTAGAATATCTCCCGGGAGTGTCATAACCTAGAGTGTAGCAAGGCCTGTTGTCATGCACCGGTTCTCATTCGAGTCTAGCACAAAGTGGTGTCTTCGGGTTTTACCACTAGATAAATCTATGCCATAGCCACCTCTCCCTGCATGTATCCAGAAAGGGATGCATTTCTTAAATGATTCAAATAATCTATTCCATACCAAAATACTTGGAAATTCTGGTACATTTATCCTCAAATACTACCTTATGTCTTTTTTCCCTACTATACATTTCTTACTCTAGTTTCCATTTTTCCTACTAGCTTCCTCTGATACCAACTATAACACCCAAAACCCTCTAGGTTGGATCTTGTAAATTACTTGTGATATTGACATGGTTAGAAGGAATGAAAATATCGAAGGAACAATCGGTTTACTAGTCTTGAAGAAACTAGATACATAGATATAACTCAAATTACATTGTAAAAGGTTAAAAAATAAAATACATAATAAAAACTAAAAACTGTAAATATAGGAACACAATAAACGATCACCTCTTTATCACCTATTGATGGAGAAAAACCAATGGGGTGAGCTCAAATACCCAGTAAGAGTTAAAAATATTGGAACCATGAATACAATAATAAGTTAATCATAATCAACTTGACATAATCAATATGGCATGGTGAATAAATGAGAAACTCATTCCATTAATAAACTGAGAATGAAAATGCATCCATAGATTTTGTCATAGTGAAAACCTCACGGATAGTAAAAACTGATAATGAATAAAGATAATACTTATTAATTGGATTTCATGTATATGGAACATTAAACCATAATATCGTTAAAACGTATTAGTTCTATGGGTAGAAACTCATCTGATTTTTGGAAACAAACTAGAAGGGTTTGTCGCCAAATGATTTGTCTAATGAGACCTAACGATTCATTGAGGGGCTATAGAAATACCCACCCACCACTGCATGTCCAAATAATTCTTTATTAATTGTTTGAATAAAATATTAATATGCCTTTTCAATATTTGTATAGAGTAGAGTACACAGATTCATCATTATTTCTGAAATTAAAATAATTTTCCAAATAAACACCGTATGTAAAACAGTATACGGATTAGAAAACAAACATATCCATGATATGAGATTGTGGATATTTAATATAAATATAAATCAAAAGTAAAATTTATCTCAAATAAGTATTCATTACATCACATAAGGATTATTAGGTGCACAATACAATGTTAGTCGCAACAAAATAGTAGTTGAGACAAAGTCTCTTACCACAATGTAATTAGTTGAATCATACGACAAGAACATAATAACATTCAAATGAGTCAATAATTACCATGAATATAAAGAGAAAAATATGATTATTAATCAATTGGATGTACACATATACCACACACAAGAAATAAATGGTGAACAATGGAAATCTCATGGAAATGAAAGTGAGATGAGAAACCCCTTACAAAAATTTTTGGCATGGTAACAAGTGTTATTGCGAGGGATTAATGAGAGTTAAATGGGTATTAAATTATATGTAAGTCACAAGGTAATTATGGGGGAGGTGAGAAAACATTACCCATCAGTAGGAATTAAAAATATAAGAGCACATCATAGGGGAGATTCCTGAACAAAAGTGAGAGAGATGATCCCTTACCTTTTTCTTAAAGGTGTTCTTGACTTGTTATTAATGACCTGAATAAAAAAATAAGGATTATTAATTCATAAGTACAAAACCTCCACTATATGGAAATGATTTATTGTAACCCTTTTTGTTCATTCAAGGTCTTTTTGATTAGTTATAATGTTCAATTTCATTGTTCGGACTCATTTGATTACTTGTTTTTAAATGACCGGTTCACTTATATTCATGTTTTGATAAAAATAATATATTGAATTGGTTGTCCATAAATTAATTTATATGAAATTAGTGAACTTTCATAAGTTTAAATGGTTTTAAATTTAATTTGGTTACTTATAGTGAGGTCGAATTAATACATATACATAACATTAGTGACAACCGTTTTGGTTAAATTGTGAGTTTGATTACAATGAACATGTTTTGTTTTGTAACTTAATAAAATTTGTAAAAAGGGATTTAAAAACTAAATATATGATATATTACATATATAATAATCTGTTTCAACCATAACAAAAATGGTTTCATTACCAGAATTAATGATTGGAATAGAAATTGATAAACTCTTTTCCTAGAATGTGCTAAATTAGCACATCTCAAACGGTGCTTTCATTTTTTACAAATAAAAGGTGGGTAAAGGATATAAGATAATGAAATATACCATTAGCATAAAAAAACTTCTAGTAAATGTATTTTACTGGAGTTATCTTACCATTTGGGTTAAGGGATGTGATGAATGAAATAAAAAAGAAAAGAACTTAAAAGTAATGAAGGAATTGGAAAGAGGAGTTTACGTCTTGAGATTTCATCCTTTGAGAACCTCTTAAGGGGAGAGGATTTAGTATTTTTAAGAGGCTAAGAGATTTTTTATTTGGGGGAGGATCCCGAGGTGATATTTTGGATGAATATTGGAAAGGAACAAGGCTTGAGAGGAGTGAAGAGATGAGGGAGTGAAGGTGGGTTTTTATATTGGAGGAGAGAGAAGTTTTCTTAATATTATAATCATTAATTTATTATTTCCTCTCAAGACTACCAATAGTGAGTATTCCATGACCAAGAAAAGTAATATATGCATGTGACTTTTAACCAATTGGGCTTACATCAGTATATCATCATCAATGACTCAATAAATTCCTTATTTAGCATTTACTGTAAATTATGACATTTTACTATTCCTAAAAAATTTATGTATTTCAGAAAAATACCAAAAATTTACCAAAATCATTTTTTGACGTGTAGAATCTAAAAATGAAGTAAATTTTTCAAAAAAAAAATTTTTTAAATGATTAATTGAATATTTATTTTAAATCGTTATTTAATCAAAAAATCTAAACACTTCAAATATGCATATTCATTTTTAAGGTGCCTAAATTAACTTATACACTCAAGTGTGTGAATACCATTCATAAAAACATATTACTATTCATAAGGTTATGTTACTATTCATAAAGGTATGTACTATTCATAAGGGTATGTTAATATTCACTGAAAATTATGTTAATTCTATTAGAATCTAAATATCATCATGAACACAACCGTGTATGTGAGATTTTTAAAATTCAAATAGTAGTGTTTGAAAATTAAAGTTTAATGGATAGGTTATGGATATCTTTTATAAGTAACCATGTTTTTTCCATATAGACTCAGTGATTCATGAAATATAGGCTATAACTAGAATGTATTTAAAAGAAACATACCATGAAGTGTTTTGGGTTCTACAATATTACATGTTAAATATTTGATTATTGTTAAAAAATATTATTAATAATTACAAGTTCATAATTCATAATTTTCTTAAAAAAAATATTTTATAAAAGGAATTAAATTAAAATATTATTTTTATTTGTCATAATCATCACTTAATATTAATAAAAATGATCTTTATAATGATTAATACATGTTTTATTGCGTGCAAAAAATATTTTCATCATTTCAATTATTATGTTATTATTATTATTAAATTAATTATTTATTTATAATTTCAAAATAATAGTTATAGATTATCTTCTATTTCATACATTGATGTTATATTAATTATTTATTTTGATTTATGAAAAATTATTAATGATCAAACCATATTGGTAAAAGAAATATTTTAATATAAAATATCATTTATTGAAAATAATGATTTATTTTAAAATACTAATATTATATTAAAAATACTAATTGATGAATTATCAGTGTAATTTATTTTTTGATAATTAAATTACCCATTCATTATTGTTTAACTAAAAAAATCTAAAAATTAATAAAATAAAATGTTTTACAAAAATTCGGGATGTTACAAAGAGTGTTCCTTACCTCCATCATTTGTTCTCAAACTATTATACCCCAACTTTATATTATTTTCATATAGTATCTTTTAAATTTTATTTATAGATTTTAATATATTTTATCATACAATTAATGAAAATCTAAATATTACCAATCCATTGGTGGTTAAAATAATATTCAAAATAGTTAGAATACATTTCCAAGTCATCAATAAATACCATTCATTTATGAAATTATCCAACAGTGTAAAGATTCAATTTCTATTATGATGTCTGTCTCACCGATAGATAAGACAATGATACTCAAATATTTTCCATCATAATAGTTATATAATAATATTATTCCTAATTTAAATTATCCTCCCCATTTCAGTTATTATATATTATGTATTATGAGTATATACCATTATAGATATCAAATTTATGATCATGATTCAAAATAATTATTTTATTTATTATAATGTCCAAATAATCAAGCTATATAAATATGAAATCTCAATCCTACTATTCCTTATTTAATGACACTTTTATTTCTTCATGTGATATTATTTACATCATGGTAAATGATATTAATATCTTGATTTTTCATTGGATAAATTTTTATGTTCAATATTACTTCTTAAAATAACATATTATTTCCACTATAAAATAAATAATTCAAAAAAGTTCCTAAAGAGAAGATTATTGACCAATGAATATCCCATGGGAGTGTAAAATAAATTTTCCAGTTTGACGTTCTTATCGTCAATTTGGTAAAATATTGAGTAAAATATCAATACATTAATGTTTTTTACTACAGGGAGAATATATTCGTGTTCCATCATTTAATTTTAGTTTATGATCATGGTTATAATTTTCACAAAAACTGCACTATCTGATTATTGTACAAATTTAAAGATGATGTAAAATAGTTAAAAATATTAAATTGATATATAACTATGTTTTTTACTAAGTTTCACTTCTCTTAATAGAAATAATATTAAATATCATCCGAACTAACCTAAAGTGTAATTTATTCCAGTGAAATTATGATAAACCATAATATATCAATATCTGTTGAAATTTATGACTCTCTTGTTATCATCTGATATTATTATAAGATCCAAAATTATCTAAATACATCTATGATACTAGCTATAAAAACAAATATATTTTATCATCCTAATTTATTTACATGATAATCATATTTCCTTACAATACATTCCCAAGACCTTTTAGGTTTCTTCTTTTATATATTTAGGGTAAAAATATTATATAAAAAATCATTTAATATTATCTATTATACATGTTTTCCAATATGAAGGAATCTAATTAATCTATTAAAAGCCTTCAATATCACACAAACATTCTTGAGTTATTGAACTCTTAAAATATGGAATGAATTTCATTTCTGCATTAACCGGTGGATAAAATCATAAGAATGGGTTTACCTTTGGTGCTTTTATGGGAAAACATAATTGACAACAATAAAATATCAAAAGTGAGTATAAGATAAGAATATGGTTACAATAAAGATAAATAATATTCATATAAGAAATAAAATCAGTGAAAATAAATTATAGTATAACTTCTCACATATAAAAACTAATAAATATAAATAGTTTGGAAACCTAGGTTAATAAACATGAAACATTATATCATAAGAATATTTATTTGGATTTTTAATAATATATCCCTTACAAACTACTATATAAAATAATTTTAAAAATACATAAATATAGAAATTAAAACATTAGGGATAAAAGAACTCAAGGGGTTAATGTTCTGAACAACCAAAATATGAAAACTTCATTTTTTCTAGACAAAAAATGTTAAAAAATAATATTATGAACAATCAAAATGTTCATGAGTCAAGTTTGTAATGAAATTAATCATGGTTAACTAACTTCTATCATGACATATAATATATAAACATCGACTTGTAGGGAGATGTACTACAACACCAATCACTAATCCAAACACATTGTTCCATATAGAAAATATTCAATGAAAAATCAAAAGAAACCTGTCAAAAAATGCGTTTCACAATATTTCTAGACATTATCCTTAATATTGAAGACAATAATGCTAGAAATAGATATATATAATTCCATAAACCAAAATAATAACATAATAGGAACATTTATGTGGTAATTGAGGAAAAATAATCCAAAAAATATATAATTTTAATTTTAAAGAGGAATTTTTTAAATCCATTACTGATTTCTTTTAAAATAATTTTACCATTATCATACTTATGATAATGAATCGTACCTTTAAATGAAATTTTTAATTTTTTTTCGATGAATCAAAAATAATGTCACATTTAAAAGTAATTTAAAACAATTGAACATTAATATAATAATTATGATTCCAAAAGACCCATGTGAAATTTTTTAGATATAATAAATTCAGTAAAATGTTGAATTAAAGAATTCATAAAATTATTAAATATGTGGTGTTCAAAAAATGTAATTTAATTTCTTTATTTAATATAAATCAATATATTATCCTTGTAATACAATATATGATATTAATAATTAATGTGGTGTAGAGGATAAAATATTTTATTTTCAGTGAATGGAGATGGTTTGAATATTTTACAATTACATTTTCATAAATCCACATGGTAAAATGGTAGTTCAAAATTGAATTTAAATTAGGATAAAGAAATATAATTTTGACATGATTATACAAATATTTGGGTCTAAAATTGATAATTGAAAAATATATTATGTACTAATTACCCTCGAAATTGAGGAGAACACATTTTTAATTTAGATGATACATTTCGAATAAAAATGTTACACTAGTAAAAGAAATTGATTCATTAATGAAACATAAAATTGATGAAACATAATTTAACTAAATATAAAAGAGTAAATATCTTATGGAATTGGAAATATATGGATTTATCAAACATTAAATATGTTTTCTCAATTAATAAATGATTATCTCAAGGAATGTAAATTTCTGTTAAACTAGTCTACTACGAATTTCACAATTAATGAAACATGGGACAATTAAATACGTTTTATGTTTTTGAAATATTAGTACTTATTAATATATAAAATCCTAAAAGTATATAATCAAAGGTTATATATTTTCCTACACAAATGAAATTAGATCATCACGGTCAATCACAACTCAATTTATAATTGTGTTTCCAAAAACAATTATATTAATTATAAAAAAAATGTTAGTGGGATTCATGATATTGAAATAAAAGTATCACAAAATTAAATATTCATAATATAAATAAAGGAAATATAGTATTTAATAAACGTTATATAAGGAATTATAGTGTTCAATATCAATCATGTCTCAGGTATTTCTAATGGGGTAAGGAAACCCCAAAAACCTAGAGGGTATTTAGATTAAAACACATGAATGAGATAACATTAAATTGATAATAAATTAGCATGAAGAAATTTTATTTTTTATTTCGTATAATAATTATGTATAATATACACCATATAAAATAATATTGGTTCAGAGAATAAATTTTAATGAAATAAATTTGTGATAAAAATCATTACATTGAATTCTTTCATAGTTGAGCACACTCAGACCTCTTAACATTGTGGATAATCCCAAAAAATAGTGTTATGATATTTTGGGATATTATTTTAAGAAAACAAACAACTAGAAGGGGGGTTAGAAATATTATGTATAGGATTCGATGTGTTTGTGCCAAACTAACAAGGTTTTTGGGGGATGGGATATTAGAATTGGAGAGACACTTTTATAAATCAAAAGTGATGATATTTTTTAATACTAAAAAATTATAAATAATGTGAATTACCTATCTATAACGGTGGCTCAAAAAAAATTTATTTTATATAGTGGGGAATAGATAAGGATTTTTAATAATGAAAAACATTTAATTATTTAGTAATTTTAATATGATTCACCCAATACCTATTAGGTTAATCATAAAACCCATTTTTGGTTTCCACCGCTGTACCTATTTTTCAACTCGGTAATTTACCATTTATAAACACAAAAAATACCATTTCTACATTATTATTAAATAATTATTTCCAATATTAAATCGATTTTATAAGATTAAATTTCAAATGTTTTAATTAATATTTTTAAAACAGTAAATGTATAATTTTTATGAAATTATTTTTTCTGAGAAATATATAACTCTATTTATGGAAAATAAATTTGTGTATAAATTAAAACAAACATTATTTTTTAAATTAACATATAAAATGCATATATTTTTATAAAATTTTATATGGATTTATAAATCCAAATTATATATTAATAATCATAAGTCGTTAATGTTAATTTTAAAAAATATATTTTCCACAGTTCCTCTAAAATTATCATTATATAAAATACATCATGTTACACACAACATCAACATTAAATAAAGAAAAATATCTTATTAAAATATTATTATTTGTGACTGTTATATACTAGATATGAAATTAAATTATATGAGTAGGATTAAATAAATTTTGAAATATATATGAATTTCTTATTAAATATAAATGTATTGATAAATTATTATAAACTAATCACAAATTTTTAAAAGTTATTTCATCATCAAAATAATGAATTATTAGAAATATATTATTATCCATTTTTTAATAATAAATTATTATTGAATTATATACCATTTCGATGTTTTATTATATATATGTAAAATAATTTTGGAAATTATTAGATGATAATTCATATTAGATAATGTTTTTATAATTTTCTAAAAAGATAGATTTTATATTGAATAAGAATAAATGGTAAATTTATTGAATAAAATATATATAAAGATAAATTATTTTTTTACATGGGTTCAGAGTTAAATTAGTTCAATTTAATTTTAGTTAATCCAATTATGAAAATTTGAAAGAAATATATATTTTAATTTAATATATATCATTTTTATACATAATAAATTAATCTTCTTTAAAAACTGTTTTTATACACACAATGTGTTTTTAACGTAATGTATTAATTGATAATTATTGTTAAATTATTTTATATAAATTCATATATCTTTTATACTCAATAAAGTTATTTGAAATATTTTAATATTTTTCTTGTCATGTGATATAAAATAATCTAGTCTGACAAATCAAAATTAAATTTTATAAAAATATATTAATCATATTTTGGGTCTTATTTTATAATTAATTAATGAAAATTATTGTTTCTTAATTTAATAAAATGGATTCAATATTTTTATCATGATGTTAAAATATTGTAAATAAAGTTTTTTATTATCTATATATATGAATACTAATCATGATAAAATATACCACCTTGATAAAGAGTAAATTTTGTTAATCATGTACAAAACTAAGTGATGAGGAATTAAATTATCTTCCAAATTCTACTATGATTAGTGTAATTCATCCCTATCCACCATAGCATTTATTTTTTGTTATTTAATAGAACATTATACTTTAAAATGACTTTTATATTTTTTTTAAATTAATGATTGATTCAAAATGTCTCTCCCTTAGTTTGTAATATCATTAATGTGTTCTAGTTGGGAAAAAACTAGTTAAAAATTAATATTAATAATTAATTTATAAAAAATTAAATAATATTCATGTATATAATTTTTTTAAATTATTATGTATTTCATATTTACCTTAAATTTGTACCCAATTCCAAAATAATGTTTATCTAATTAATTGGAAAACTAACCAAATTATATTTAATTTATTAAAATAGATATAATTTGTTTATGTTATAGTGTAGAAAAATTTTATGTGTATATGAAATATAAAATTTTTCATTTTATATTATTTTGGATTTGGGATATGTTATTGTTGTCTTTTAAGTCAAATTAAATGAATAGTTTAAAAATCTACAATAATGACATTTTATTAAATTAGTATATTATTATTATTATTTTAAAATCATAAAAATATTAAGAAAATATAACATTGATTTATTATACTAAAACATATCCTTACATAACCATTTATGGACCAACATCTACCATATATATAAAAATTACAGCCTTTTACTATTGATAAAAATTGCTACATGAATTAAAATTAAAATTGATTAACTATGGTTTAATATGAATGATAATTTTTAAAATTACACATAGTAGTAAAAATTTAATTTTAGGATGGGATTAAGGACCATATAGTTCCCTATATTCAAATACCATTCCATGGAATTTTTTTTGTGAGCGAATTTATTAAAATTTAATCATTTGAGGAAATGTGAATGTGCCCCTCATGTTAATTACAAAACAGAACCTCATGCTTTAAATATGTAAAACATTATTAGCTTTATAGACTGACTAACCAATACCAATTTATTTTATAAAATCTCATAGAAACATTCTATATTTTATTTTTTTGAAAAAAGTCAAATTGTAGGGTCATTTGGAGGATATCTAATAGAATTGTTCCAATGTGGAGGAAATTCCATTTACCAAAAAAAGTTATTTTCTACATTTTTTTACTCTACATATATGGAATTTATCATGAATTTAACTTTAGTATCAAAAATTATATGAATTATTATTATTATTATTATTAAAATATCATGATACATTGTGTAAAGTGTCATGAAAAGTGTGGCTAAATAGGATAAATGTCATTACCCATGTCAATAAGGTGCATAATTATATTAGTGTACATCCTAATTATAAATCCACAGTTATGAAATATTGGCTTGGTGTACCCATCAGGATGTATGACCACTAGGGAATTTTCCTAGGTTGTGCGAGTGAGGAAAAAATTTCTGAAAAAAAATATGTGTTGGGCTTTGAGGATAGTAATTTGTATGGTAAGTGAACATACTGTCTAATATCATGTGGTGTTCTCTGAAGTATGACATGATATTATAAGAGATCGATGGTGTTATAAGAAAATTTTTATGGATCAGGGAATGTTGTTCAAGGGAAATTGCATTAGATCCAATACCAAACTGAAATTGTAGTGGCACTACACGGGATTGATGCTTGGGGTCCAAAATTAGCGTATTTGGATTTACAGGGTGGGGAGTGTAGTTAGGCCTCCATATCATTCAGTATGTGTAGATTGAGGAAATTCCTAATACATTGATGTTTTCTACCACTTGGAGCACATAATAATGTTCCATCATTCAATTTTAGTTTATGAATATGTTTATAATTTTAACGAAAACCCCACCATCTCATAACTATACAAATTTAAAGATAATGTACAATAGATAAAAATATTACTTTGAAATATAACTATGTTTTTTCACTAAATTTCAATTCACTTAATCACAATAATATTAAATATTATTGGATCAAACCTGAAGTGTCATTTATTATAGTGAAATTATTATTAACCAAAATATATCAACATATAGTGAAATTAATGTCTCTCAAGTTATCAACCGATATTATTCTAAACTCCAATATTATCCAAATGCGTATTTTATTCTATATATAAAAAATAATATATTTTTTACCCTAATTTATTTATATGATAATCATATTTCATTACAATACATTACCATTAAATTATACGTTTAGTGTTGTAGATATTTATGACAAAAAATTGTCTAACAAAATTTATTCAATATTATCTATTATACATTTTTCCAATATGAGGAAACTAATTACTCTAAAAAGATCCATAAATATCACACAAAAATGTTTGAGATGGGTAACTCTTATAATATGGAATATTTTTTATTTCTACATAAGCAAGTGGATGAAATCACAAGAATGTGTTTACCTTTGGTAATTTTTATGGAAAGACACAAGTGACAAAAATAGAATATCAAAAGTGTGTATAAGATTATGATATGGTTATAATTTAGATAAATAAGATTCATATATGAAAAGAAACTAGAGAAGATAAATTATAGTTTAACAACTCACATATAAAATATCATTAATACAAATTGTTGGGAAACATTGGTCAACAAACATGAAACATTAGATCATTAGCATATTTATGTGGATTTGAAATCATATATCCCATAAAACCTACTATATAAAATAAATTTAAAAAAATTATATATTGAAATTAAAACATGGGGAACAAAAAAACTAATGGAGTTAATGTTTTAAAGAACCGAAATACAAAAACTTAATCTTCTATACAAAAATTGTTCAAAAATAATATTATGAACAATCAATATGTCCATGCATCATGTTTATGCGGATAAAATTATTGGTTAAATAAATGTTTTCATGAGATATAAATACAAAAACATTGATTTTATTGGGGACGTACTACAACACCCATCAATAATCAAATCATATGGTTCCATATGAAAAATATTCAATGAAAAATCCGGAGAATCCCATGGAAAAATGGGTTTCATAGTATTTCTTTATTGTATCACAAAAATTGATAACAATAATAAAAAAATAGATTCCAAAACATCCATAAACAATAAAAAGTACCTAATAAGAAATTTTAGGAGGTACATGAAGAAAAAATATTCCAAAAAATTCATAATTTAATTTTAATGATTTTTTTCTGAATCTATTACTGATTTTTTTATAAAATGATTTTACCATAATCATAATTACAAAAAAGAATCAGACCATTAAATGAAACTTTTTAAAATTTTCAATTCAAAAATCTCAAATAATATGACAATTATTTTAATCTAAAACAATTTTATATTGATATAAACATTATGATTGCAAATTCTCATGTGGAAATATTTTTCTATAGTAAATTCATTAAAGAGATAAATTAATGAATACAAAAAATTATTAAATATGTGATATTGAGTCAGTGGAATAAAATTTATTTATTTAAAATAATCAAATAGATTATCAATTAAATAAAATATATTTTATCAAGAATAAATGTGGAGTCGATGATAAAATATTTTATTTTGAGTGAATGAAGGGGAATTTTAATATTTTACAATTACATTTTCAGAAACGCACAGGGTAACGTAGTTGTTTGAAATTGATTTTAAATTAGGATAAATAAAAAATAATTGTAACATAATTATAGACATTTTTTTGTCATATCAATATAATTGAAAAATAAATATTCTAATAATTACCATCAAAATATATGAGAACGCATTATTAATGTAGATGACATATTTTTAATAAAAATGTTACACTATTAAAAGAAATGAATTCATTAATAAAACATCATTATGATGAAACATCATTTAACTAAATATAATAGAGTAAATATCTTATGGAATTAGAAATATAGATATTTATCAATCATTAAAAAAATTTCTCATTTAATAAATGATTATCTCAATGAAAGGAAAATAATGTTACAATATTCCCTAAAAAATGCCATAATTCATGAATAATGGGATAATTAAATATGTGTCATGTTCTTGAAGTATAATTACCAATTAACAATTAAAATAATCCTTTTATATAATATAAGGTAGTATTTTTTACAGCATATATGAAATTTTATTTAGAAGAACAATCATAACTCAGTCAATAATAATTGTGTGTATAAAAAAATTTACGTTAAAGGTAAACTAATTATAGTGGGATACATGATATTGAAATTAAAGTATCAAAAAAAAATATACATAATATAAATGTAGTAAATGTAGTATCTAAAAAACTATATATAAGGAATTATATTTTTCAATACCAATCAGGTCTCTGGTATTATTAATGTGGCATGGAAACCCTAACATCTTAGAGGGTATTTAAATTTAGAAACATTAAAGATATAACATTAAATTGATAATAAAGTATCATGGATACATTTTATTTTGTTTTTTAGTATCATAAATAGGTAGAATATATACCATATAAAAAAAATTGGGCATAAAAAACTATTAATATATGAATTTGTGATAAAACCCCTTACCTTGAATTCATTCATAGTTGGTCGCACTCAAACCACCTAACATTATGGATAATATGAAAAAATGGTGTTATGATATTATGGGATGTTAATTAAAAAAAACTAAAAGGTGGTCATAAATATTACGTATATGATTAGTAGTGTTTTTTCCAAACTAACATGGTTTTGGTGGGATGAGACATTATAAGTGGAGAACCCCTTTTATAAATCAAAAGTGATTGTGTTTTTTTAAATACTCAAAAAATAAAAATAATTGGAATTTCCTTTCTATGAAGGTTGATCAAATATTAATAATTTATATTGTGGGGATGAGATAATGTATTTCCACTCTAAAATTAATTATAATTAAAAACAAAATTTTAATATCATTCATCAATTACCAATAATGTTAATAATAAAACCCATTTTTGGATTCCACCACTATAATTATTTTTCAACATGGTACGTTATTATTTACGAACAAAAAAATTTCATTTCTACATAATATTTAAAAAAATATATAAAATATTCAATCGATTTTATAAGATTAAAATATTAATGTGTTTTTATATATACTTTTAAAACATAAAATATATAATTTTTATGATATAATTTTTTTAAAAAAATATAAAACTATATTTAGGGAAAGTAAAATATGTGTATAAATTTCAACCTATAATAATTTTTTTTAAAATTAACATACAAAATAGATATATTTTGATAATTTCTTATATAAATTTCTAATTAAAAATTATATAGTAATAATTAGAAAAAATTCATGTTATTTGTAAAAACCTTATTAACCAAATTCCTCTAAAATTATCATTTTATAAAATATAAAAAAAAACTCATATGATAATATATCTTTGATAAATATAATAATAATATAACTTTTTCTAATTCTAATTTATATTTTTTTAATGTAGCATATCAATGAAAATCCATTTTATAGAAAATATATATTTATTAAGAAATTATAATTTAAAAAAAATTTAATATTATTTCATATAGATTTATAATTATATATATATATATTAATTTAGAAAGCCAAATATTTCCTATTATAATGAACATTTTAGTATAATTATTTTCTTTCTTTATTGTTACCTGTATTAACCATTATTTTAAAGGGGTTTTAAAAGAATCTTATTTGAAATAAAAGTAAAATAAATTAATTAAAAAATTATTTATATATTTTTCTAAAAATTATTATACAATTGATGTAATCAATTAATATTTCAAGGTTCTTTTTAGTATGCCATTTTTTAGTCTGTTGTCAATTGTGAATGAATTCATCGAAGATAATATTAGAATAATGGGATTGAAATATAAAATCATTTTATTTTGAATATTTATATACATTGAAAACAAATTATGTTGATCCATATATTAAAAATCAATTTAATGTGATAAAAAAACTCTATCAAAAAAATATATAGATATACAATGGTCATAAAAATATTTCTCCATGGTTTCAAGTGAAAATTCATTTGGTATTAGATGCTTTGACAACATTGATATGTTTATATAGAGGTTCAAGTATAAATGTGTTAATAATTTCTATGTATAACATTAATGGTTAATAATTGCATACCAAATTTTAGAAAATATATGTCTAGTTAAAAATAGTACTTTATGGGTGTTCACAGAAGTAATTATTTTTTGAGTGGAAATGTTAGAAATGAAATCACTACTTCACGTGTGTACTGTAACACCCTAATATTTAAAAAAATGTTTCTTTATAATTTATTACATTTCATTAATATATCGTGTTACACAGAACATCAACATTAAATAAAGAATAATATTTTATTAAAATATTAGTATTTGGGGTAGTTATAAACTCGATATCAAATTTAATAATAAGAGAATGATTAAATAAATTTGTTAATATATATAAAAATCTTAATAAATGTTAATGTATTGATAAATTTTTAGTGAATAATATCTAATTTCTTTCACAGTCATTTCATCATGAAAATTATGATTTACTATAAAAATATTATTATATATTTTTTAATAATATATAGTTATTGAAATATATACCTTTCAATGATTTATTATATAAATTTAATATAAATTTTGATATAATCATCTTATAATTACTATATGATAAAAATTTTAGAATTTTCTAAAAAGAATTATTTTTTATTGAATATGAATAAATTGTGATTTTGTTGGAAACATTAAATAAATATATCCAATATGGTTTAAAATGTTCACAAATTAAAATTAGTTCAGTTTTTTTATGTTAATTAATATATTTACATTTGACTCAAATTTTTAATTAAATTTAATATAAATCGCTTTTATGAGTAAATAATGAATCTTTCAAGAAATTTTTTTATACAAACAATTTGTTTTTAACATAATGATTTAATTTTTAATTATTAATTAGTTATTTTATATAATTGTATTTACATTTTCTACTCAGTCAATTTTTTTCCTCAATAATTTAATCTTTTCATAAGCTTGGGATATAAAATAATCTATATTTATGCCGAAATACTGTATTTTCTAAAAATAAGTTAATCTTAATTTGTGTATTATATTAATATTAATTTATGAAAATTATTTGTGTTTCATTTAATAAAATGGATTCAATATTTATAATTAGGAGGACAAAATTTTGTAAATATGGTTTTTTGTTTTGTATTTATATGAATATTAATAATCATAAAATTTATCACCCTAATAAAGTGTAAATTTAATTAATCATGCATACAAATATGTGACGAGGTGTTAAATTATCATAAAAATTCTTTTTCATATGAATATAAATAAAACCTAACCAACAAAAACTCAATTTCGTGTTATTTATATGACAATTTTACTCGAAAATGACTTATATATTTCTCAAATCAATGATTGTTTACAAATGTATCTCTCTTTTTTATTTAAACTGATAGCTTTCCCTGAAAAGAAATATCCCTCTATTAGAAAAAAAACATACACAAGTCTGAAAGAAGAAGATTTACAAAAATCCTTCCTGAAAAAAGAAGGAGATCATCAGGCACATGATTAACCCAATGTAAATGATTACCATTAATACCATTGTTGGAAAGCCCATCTGCCAACACATTTTCCTCTCTATAATCATGAGTAACAAAGTGGTCTCTTCAGTAGAGAGATTCTAGATATCTAGTCCAACGAATAGTGAGCTTCCAAGAGAGATGCAAAGCCCCGATTTGCATAGTAGAGACTACAATAGTGGAGTCACATTCAATACAAAGCTTGTTCTAACCACGCCTTCCAGCTTGTCCAACCACAATTATAACACCAAACATTTTTTATTTAAGAGCCGAAGAAATACCACATGATCCATATATGGACCTAAGAACATTTCCCTGGTAGTCCTTATAGACAACACCAAAGCCAGAGGGACCCGTATTTCCCCTTGAAGAACCATTAGTGTTGTTATTAATCCACCCATGAAAAGGGGCATGTCAAATGACTTCCATTGTACCATGCGGAGTAAGAAATTTTCATTTCACCCCAATCTAATTAATCATTGAAAAATCATGAATTTAGATTCAGAAAAACACACCATTAAATGTTTATACTTGTCTGATAGCTACGAGAATCCCTGCAAGAGCAGCACCCAATCGAAAATGCTTCTTGTCATGTCAAAACATTTTTCTCGATGTCCATATCAGATGAACAACCTCTACTACAGTACCATGAAGAAGATTCTGGAGCCACGGTGACAAGTGAAAAGAGATCTATATCTTTATATAATCACCAATTGAGTTGAAAAAGGCATAGGAACATCAAATATATCATAAACCTCCTTCCACATTGCCAAATCCACATCACAACTAAGGAAAAGTCAGTCCACATCCACTCTTTGTTGAATGAACAAAGTACAAACCGAGCAAAGAGAAAGACCACATACCTGGAGAAATTTATCTATTGGTGTTTTTTTGTGAGCCATCCTCAATGAAATAATAATCCAGGATGGCCTTAAATTTTTTTTCAGGTTACCAATCCATTTCATGTCAATTGAGAAACAAATAGTGTGATCATAAAATCCTTTGGAGGTGACCATTCCATTGAAAGTAGGCTCCCAAGCCGAAAAATCACACCTAGGGGACCCAAAATATTCATCCACAATATATGTGATATAATCTAAAATTTTATCCATGTTACCAAGCTAATCCTTGATTGAAAAATCCAAATTGAGGTTTGAATCCCCCTACTGGACCAAGTTAATCTAATGACCCTCAGTCCTATTGGATTTCCACAAATGCAGAGAGGAATCCTTGGAAATGACCCACAAAGAGTCAATATCATTTTTAAAAAAAAAATCTAGAAGGAAGGACACACTGAAGTGTTGACATAATTAAAATCACTTTTCTTAAGCCTATGAATAATCATTTCCCAAAGAAAACTAGTAGCCTTAGATTTCATGTTCATAAGCTTCCATATAAACCTGTCCTACAAAGAGTTATTGAAACCCAATAGATTCCTGATTCCCAAACCACACTCATCACATGACTTGAAAACATAATTACAAAGGAACCATTCTTAACCTCCTTTCCAAAATATTACCACTCCAAAAAAAATTCTTAATAGAAGTATTGATGCTATTGATTAAAGAAATCAACCATTTTTACACTATAAAATAGTACACAAATTTGGAGATGATGATTGATTCCACCAAGCAAACCCTACCAACCATGGATAAAGATTTTCCCTTCCATGTAGAATGTTTCCTTTTAATAATGCTAACAATGCTAGAGAAATGAAAAACCTTTGGTCTCCCCTAGAACAGGGGAACTTTCAAATAGGTGCATGGAAGATATCCCTCATTAATGCCCAATTGTCTATTTATATCATTTTTACTAATTAATGAGAATCCACTTCGAAAGTAAAAAAAGGACTTGATCAAACCAATCACATCCCCAGAAACCAATTCATAGTGAAAAAGGGCTCTCATTATATTATTGGTATTGCCCTTATCCCCTTGTGCGAAAAGGATGATATCATCAGTATATAAAAGATGAGAGGGAGAAACAACCCTCCTTTACACAAGAATGTAACTCTGTTTACCATTTCCAGACACGGTAGAAAGAATCCTACTGAGATAATCCTCGACAATAGAAAAAAGGATGGTTGATAAGGTATCACCCCGCATAACTCCCCTCAAACAATCAAAATATCATTCAGGGGATCCATTTATAAGGACCGAGAGATGATCAGAAATTAATATAGTTTTGACCCAAGTAACAAAAACATCATCCAACCTGTAACACCCCAGGTAAATAAAGAATATGAAATTTTCATATTTATCCATATTTTTGAATAATGTATTCACACGACTTTAAAGGGGATGCTATACTCGATGGCGTACCCAACACGCAACAACAAGTTTCTTGGAAATCTTACGTTGCACTCTAATAATAAAATAATATTATTTTAAATGGTAGTTAGCATGTAGCCGTTGTATTGAAGGGAATGGATATAAATAACTAAAATATGATTATATATTTTTTTAAATGTTTTTAAATTTATCCAATAAAAGATAAAGGCTTAAAATACGGAAAGAATTCAATTTTAGGCTTTTATACCCTAATTTTCACTAAAGGTTCACTTATCGCCTTTTGATGGTGAACTGTCATTAAAAATAGTTTTTATCACACTTATACATTCTCTTGGACCAAATAAAACTCTTCTTAAGAATTGGGACATCAAAATTTACTTTGTGTAAATTTTTGGTATCTTTCTGATAAAGTTCATTTTTTTAATGAATAGTGTAAAATGATGTATTTTAATACAAAACCTCTTTTTAATATAATTTATTTATATGATTATATTATATTTTGAATTGGTTTTAAAGTGAAATTAGAATATATTTTTACCATTAAATCCAATAGTGGTCGTTGGAATTAATTTCACATTGAAATCAGACTTAAACGGGTGTCAATCTTTTGATACTTATTGTTTCATAAAAACACGCTATTTGCTCTGACAGTGGGAATTAATTATTAAATTAATTAATGTGACTTATATGTTTTGAATTTTGTAAAATAGACTTCATTTTTGAATTCGGAATATCAAATACAGCTTAGGGTGAATGTTTGAGATTTTTCTGAAAAACTTCAATTTTTGATGAATAGTGAAACCACTAAGTGGTACTTATAATAACTGATTTTTCTGTTTAAATGAAATTTTGCCATCTTTTTGTTTTGAATTTCAAAAATCCGACATACATGGTTGTCATTAACAATTAAAATGTGGTTAAATGGGATAAAAATAATTTTTTGGTGAATAGTAACTTATTAAGTTTTTAATCGCGATTAGTGGTAATTAGTGTAGTTTAAGGTAAAAATAATGCTTTAATAAAATAAGATGAGCTTGAAACATGTCCTAACCACATTGTCTGTGTCATGGCCGACCAAGACAAGCCATGGGTAAACTTGGGGACCCCATGGAGTCACTTTGGTTGGGAAATGACATAAATAACTTTTTATTTAATGTAAAAGTAAAAATGACACAAACATCATATGTTTTACGAAAACAATTTTTACATGGGGTTATAATGATCAGATTTTTGATTATAAATAGTCATTGGAAATATAAAACGATTTCCTACATCATAGTATTTTTTTTATAATTTTTAGACACTAAATAATTTAAATTATTTATGACATCATGATGATGCAGCGATGACCTCATTATTTAACGATTTAAATAAAATGGAAAGATAATGTAATATCTAAGACCTACACATGTCAAAAACCTATTATATGGGTGGATTTCGAAACCTTATCACCTTATCCTAGAATTATATCAATGTGGGACCCTTTAAATCCGAAACTCATTTTCAAATAAAGTAATATTTCTTACTTTCCAAAAGTGCCCCTCCTCTCCTCTTATAAAAGGCCCCCACCTCTACCTCATTTCACAAACTCCTCAAGCCTTTGGCTCGGCAATACCCTGACCATTTACCCTCTCCACATCCCTCTCCTCATCCTAGAGGATTCCCTTTGGGCATAATCCTTTCAAAGGAATCCTTTAGGCTCAAATCAAAAGGAGTTACACTTTTAAAGGTAATTCATTCTCTCATGTCCATTTTGTTTTGCTTCTCCAACCCCCTAAACTCTTTTTATTTACTTCTTTTGTAACGACGCCAGTGTCTTCAATATACTAGGCTGTTGTTATAAGATTTATTCGAGCTACACTCTCACACAACTACATCAAATGGTTAAAGAACATACAGTTTCCGTGGATGGCGAAATTCTGCCTCCTGAAACGATGATTGTTCAATACTTATTTAACACCTTCAATGGTGGACATTATGATGTCACTATTTTTATATATGATATATAATATGTTTATCTATTACTTATGATTCTGTATTTTTCATTTGTGTCTTACCTCTATGGCTTCCATTATGGGTATACGCGATATCTTTATTTTAGGAAGTGCGGACTACCGCCCCCTCAAAGTGATGTGATTCGTTAATGCCATATGTGGGACGTATAAAGAATGAATTTAAAGTTATTATATATGATGTTATACTGGAATTATAATACACCTCTATGTAATTATTATTTCTTTCCATTAAATTATGAGATAGAAATGAAAGTAGCTATCATGCGTACGTACGGCTTACCGTCTCCATGAACGGTACATTTCATTTCTTATCCCCAAATGTAATGTAATATTAAAAGTATATGTATATAATGGATATATATAATTAATGATACATCTAAATGATGAATATAATTATGTAATTAAAATATACATACCTCTCATTTAATTTTAATTCCATTAATATGAGAAAGAAATGAAAGTAGCGTTCATGCGTACGTACGGCTTACCGTCTCCATGAACAGTGCATTTCATTTCTTACCCATAAATTATTATGTAATATTATAAATACAATTATATGATGGATATATATGATATATATGATATCCAAATCAGTAATGTCATTCTGGATATAAAGAACCTTTGACCACACGAACAACATGTAATTGTAAGAAGTCCACTTTCGACATAAAAACCAAATATCGACAAAACAAACATTATTAACATAAATGGTTACATAATGTTTATAACATGGAAATAAGTGATATAAAAGGAATAAAAAGGTTCTTAATCAAGTAGAAATTAACTCAATTTTATTATTCAGGACGTTAAATAACGATCGATTCAAGTCAGACCCGAGGTAAGGGATCCTACACCTCTCTTTCTTTTTAAGTACACTCTTTTATGTCATTCCTTTTAAGCTCATCTTTCTTATGATTGGGATGTTATTTTATATTACTCCTACTGTACTTATTATTTTAATATGATGAGAGACCCTATTTCCTCTCATCAATCTATTTTGGATGTTTTAAGTGGCGCTGTTAGGCTGCCGAGTTTTCGTAAGGGATTTTTCATCTGACTTTTATTCCCATGAGATTTATGCTACATTTGCCAAAATTTACTTTGAGTGGTGTATGTACTGACCATTATTTTACTCATTTTGTAATATTCTTTCATTTATGAGTATTTACACCAATTTTTCATTGTCCTTATTTCACGGGGCATATGTTTCGAAAGATACCCATGTCGGTAAGGGAACCTTTCACCCTCCTCTTTTTAAAATACTTCTTTTGTAGCGTCTTTTAATTTACATATTGTTATGTTGGGATATGTTCTAATATATCCTTATTGATGTAAATTTTATGTCCAAGTGATGAGATACACTTTTTATCTCTCATCAACTCATTTTGATGTGACGTCGTTAGGCTATCAAGGGAACTTCTTAACCCAATTTCGATTTCTTTGGGTTCAACATGTAGTTATTGAATATGTCATCCTTTGAATATGTGTGAATGACCTTTGATTATTTTAAACTTAATATCCACTTATATTTTTTGTATTCGTTTCTCACACATAATTATGTAATTGATTTATCCTTAACTAAGGATACCGTCTTTGTAAGGGACTTCGTCTGAATCTCCTTTCATTGAGGCATATTTCATTTTATACAAAACTTTCTTTTGTAACGCTGTATAAACCCTTTTGACTTTTACTTTTATACAAAAGGAATATTTTTCTACGAATCGTTTTACAAAACAACAAAAAGGAATGTTTCTTTTAACGTACGCGGTGACAACGACATTTTCTGCCGCCGCGAGTATTATTTGGTCTTTGGCTTCCTCAACAAGCCGTAATGTTTTTAAAATAAAATAAATACCATATACTCATTTATGTATTTTGGTATTGAAAATGTTTTTGAGAATGGATTCTATTATGTCAATATATTTATGATATATTGTGATTGAAATGTGGAAATGTTATCTTTCCTTTATATTGGTTTTATGTTTTATGATTTTATATTGGTACTTGGACATTTTAATGGGTGGTTACGTTATAAACCATATGACGGGTGGTGCCGTGAATACCAGGACGGGTGGTTACGTTATAACCTCCAATGCATTGGGTATGGAAGTCGGCTGTATGGCTATTCCATTAAGTATGTATGGAAATTGGCCGTATGGCTATTCCAATAAGCGATATGTGTGGAAGTCGACCGTATGGTTATTCCACTTAAGTTTGTTTATGTCCCAAGTCACCTTTATATAAGTTATGTGATCTTTATATGGGTTTTATGGTAATCCTTTGGTTACAAAAAGGTAAGTAATGATATTTTATTCAGTGAAGAGTTTTTACTACTTCATAAAGGTGAAAAGTATTACTTTGATGAAGTATACATGGTTTACTTTTTTTTTTGATAAACTAATAGTTTTTATTCTTTGTGTATCCCTTACTGAGATTTTTATTCTCATCCCATGTTTTTGAAATGTTTTTCACAGGACTTAGCAAAGAATAGGGTCAAGGATGGGATCAAGGGAAAGTCATGCTACCTAAAACAAGGAACTATACATGTTTCTTTTTAAGAGTTTTTATTTTATGGAAATTTAGTAGAAGCGAATACTTTGTAATATTTTGAGATGTAATAGTTATGTCCTAATTCTCTAAAACTCTAAACCTGAAAAGATCATCAATGTGTAATCTTGTAATAACTCAAGATTAAGTAAGGTTTAGGGATGTGGCCTTATAGTTGGTATCAAAGGTCGGTTTAGATAACTATAGAGGTTAGGGTATTCTTTAAGCATAAGTGACATTACCATAATGGTTAGGATTTTAGAAAGAGTCCTAGTTTTAGATAAAGTGAATGAGTAAGTGTATCTTAGTGTTTACCTTCATCATTAGTACATGATGGTTTTGTTGATATACTCACACTGACATTTCTGTTTTTAGTGAATGGATGGATCTAGCAGGCACCAAAGAGACAACAGGTTTGAGGGAAACTGTGGTGGTTCTATGATTAAGATACTAGATAAAATGGGGGATTCAATGAGGAAACTCGTGGTTGTTCTAAACCAACTATCAAGGAGTCATGATCAACCAATTCAACCTCGGTGAGTTCTCTAATGCATCATGTACGATATGGCCAACTCGATGTGGAAATTCAGGTAATAATTATTAAGGTAACCATTAGGGTTTATATAATCCTTAATTTTTAGGTAATTATGGGTTACTCTATGATATGATGGAAAATGAAAGGAATGAGATAAAATTGAGGTTAAAATATGTTATGATTATTCTTGAAGATTTTATCTCATTTTGGGGAATGTTTTAAGAATTATATAGTTTTGGAAAAAGGACAACACGCAGACCGTGTGACAACCCGTCGCGTCGGACAAAGCCGCAGGAATCGAACCCACAACCAAAGTGCGACTGGTATTTATCGTCTACCACTGGACTACGTGAAGTCCCTGGTTAGTTTGACTGATTCATTTTAGTTAAATGATTTTATGAATTAAGAGTAAGTTGATTTTGGGTTATTTATGAAAATGATTAACCTATCATGGAGGATTTGTGAATAGGATAATTACTTTTCAATACGAGACTTTAGGAGCAACTGATATTGTTTGGAGATAAATGTTACGATTTAACTTGGAAGACTATGTGACTAAATCCTTCAAATGTTTGGGTTTCAATCTTATATTGGTTTACTTTGAAGAATTTTATGGACAAATGGTCCTCGTTGAACTTTGGGTTTTGTTGGACAAATTTTGGAGATTAAGAATAGATTTTCTTTTTATAGAGTGTTATCCTTTTCTGGATTATCTGATCTTGTACTAACCTTTTGGGTTTTGGTCTTGGTTAGAGTATAAAGACATGGGAAGTATATAGTTCTCTTTTTTGGATTAGGTGATTCTCTAGAAGTTGATTATAGTACTCTTAATGTGAACAAGTCTCCCTAAATACTCGTCTTTTGGAAAAAATATGAGTTTGATTAAGGAATCTAGTAGAAGTTGAAAGTCAACATGATAAGTGATTATGTTTCCTTATGAATAAATTCCTCAATAAAAAGTAACTTAAAACAAAAATGTTTTCTATTAACTTTTCCTGCTGGGGAACCCAACACCGTTTAACCCGTCACAAGTTTGTGATTTTCTTATTGTTAACATTCTCCTAAACATGTTTTTATCACTCTCCATCAGAACATGACCCTATGTTTTCTCCTCCATGTCCATATTTTTCTACATGGAATCCTAGAATGGGTTAACTTGGGTGACCTTTGTACTTATCTTTCTTTATTTTAAAGTGATTGTTTTACCGACTCTTGTTCCGATGTGGGACTTTCAAGGATGTTTCCATGCGCAATTTTAAAATTGTGAGGACGCAATTCCCAAAAGGGGGGAAGGATGTGACACCCCAGGTAAATAAAGAATATGACATTTTCATATTTATCCATGTTTGTGAATAAAGTATTAACATGACTTTAAAGGGGACGCTATACTCGATGGCGTACCCAACACGCAACAACAAGTTTCTTGAGAATCTTACGTTGCACTCTAATAATAAAATAATAATATTTTAAATGGTAGTTAACATGTTGCCGTTGTATTGGCAGGAATGAATATAAATAACTAAAATATGATTATATATGTTTTTAAATGTTTTTACATTTATCCAATAAATGATAAAGGCTTAAAATACAGAAAGAATTCAATTTTTGGCTTTTATACCCTAATTTTCACTAAAGGTTCACTTATCGCCTTTTGATGGCGAACTTTCGTTAAAAATATTTTTGATCGCTCTTATACATTCTCTTGGAACAAATAAAACTCTTGTTAAGAATTGGGACATCAAAATTTACCTTGTGTAAATTTTTGGTATCTTTCTGATAAAGTTCATTTTTTAATGAATAGTGTAAAATGTTGTATTTTAATTCAAAACCTCTTTTTAATATAATTTATTTATATGATTAGATTATCTTTTTAATTGGTTTTAAAGTAAAATTAGAATATATTTTTACCATTAAATCCAATAGTGGTCATTGAAATTAATTTCACTTTGAAATCAGACTTAAACCAGTGTCAATCTTTTGATACTTATTGTTTCATAAAAACACGCTATTTGCTCTGACAGCGGGAATTAATTATTAAATTAATTAATCTGACATATATGTTTTGAATTTTGTAAAATAGACTTAATTTTTGAATTTGGAATATCAAATATAGCTTAGGGTGAATTTTTTGGATTTTTCTGAAAAACTTCAATTTTTGATGAATAGTGAAACCACTAAGTGGTACCTATAAAAACTAATTTTTCTGTTTAAATGAAATTTTTCTATCATTTTGTTTTGAATTTAAAAAATCCGACATACATGGTTGTCATTAAGAAGTAAAATGTGGTTCAATGGGATAAAAATAATTTTTTGGGGAATAGTAACTTATTAAGTTTTTAATCGCGATTAGTGGTAATTAGTGTTGTTTAAGGTAAAAATAATGCTTTAATAAAATAAGATGATCTTGACACATGTCCTACCCTCATTGGTTGTGTCATGGCCGAAAGATAAAAGCAATGGGTCAACTTGGGGACCCCATGGAGCCACTTTGGTTGGGAAATGACATAAATAACATTTTATTTAATGTAAAAGTAAAAATGACACAAACATCATATGTTTTACAAAAACATTTTTTACATGGGGTTATAATGATCCGATTTTTGATTATAAATATTCATTGGAAAGATAAAAGGATTTTATACATCATAGTATTTGTTTTATAATTTTTAGACACTAAATAAATTAAATTATTTATGACATCATGATGATGCACCAATGACCTCATTATTTAATGATTTAAATAAAATGGAAAGATAATGTAATATCTAAGACCTACACATGTCCAAAACCTATTGGATGGGTGGATTTAGAAACCTTATCACCTTATCCTAGAATTAGATCAATGTGGGACCCTTTAAATCCGAAACTCATTTTCAAATAAAGTAATATTTCTTACTTTCCAAATGTTCCCCTCCTCTCCTCTTATAAAAGCCCCCCACCTCTACCTCATTTCACACACTCCTCAAGCCTTTGTCTCGGCCATAACCTTCCCATTTACTCTATCCACATCCATATTCTCATCCTAGAGGATTCCCTTTGGGCAGAATCCTTTCAAAGGAAGACTTTAGGCTCAAATCAAAAGGAGTTACACTTTTAAAGGTAATTCATTCTGTCATGTTCATTTGTTTTATTTTGCTTCTCCAACCCCCTAAACTCTTTTTATTTACTTCTTTTGTAACAATTCCAGTATCTTAAATATACTAGGATTTTGTTATAATATTTATTCGAGCTACACGCTCACACAACTACATCAAATGGTTAAATAACATACGGTTTCCGTGGATGGAAAAATTCTGCCTCCCGAAACGATGATTGTTCAATACTCATTTAACACCTTCAAAGGTGGCCATTATGATGTCACTATTTTTATATATGATATATTGTATTTTTATGTTTTACTTATGATTCTGTATTTTTCATTTGTGTCTTACCTTTATGGCTTCCATTATGGGTATACACGATATCTTCATTTTAGGAAGTGCGGACTACTGCCCCCTCAAAGTGATGTGATTCGTTAATGCCATACGTGGGATGTGTAAAGGATGGATTTAAAGTTATTATATATGATGTTATACTGGAATTATAATACACCTCTATGTCATTATTATTTTTTTCCATTAAAGTATGAGATAGAAATGAAAGTAGCGTTCATGCGTACGTACGGCTTACCGTCTCCATGAACGGTACATTTCATTTCTTATCCCCAAATGTAATGTACTATTAAAATTATATGTATATAATGGATATATATAATTAATGATACATCTAAATGATGAATATAATTCTGGAATTAAAATATACATACCTCTCATTTAATTTTAATTCCATTAATATGAGAAAGAAATGAAAGTAGAGTTCATGTGTACATACGGCTTACCGTCTCCATGAACGGTGCATTTCATTTCTTACCCCTAAATGATTATGTAATATTATAAATACATGTATATTCTGGATATATATGATATATATTATATCCAAATCTGGAATTTCATTCTGGATATAAAGAACCTTTGATCACACAAACAACATGTAATTGTAAGAAGACCACTTTCGACTTAAGAACCAAATATCGACAAAACAATCATTAATAACTTAAATGGTTAGATAATGTTTATAACATTAAAATAAGTGATATAAAAGGAATAAAAAGGTTCTTAATCAAGTATAAATTAACTCAAGTTTATTATTCAGGATGTTAAAGAACGATCGAGTCAAGTCGGACCCGAGGTAAGGGATCCTACACCTCTCTTTCTTTTTAAGTACACTCTTTTATGTCATTCCTTCTAAGCTCATATTTCTTATGATTGGGATGTTCTTTTATAATACTCCTACTGTACGTATTATGTTAATATGATGAGAGACCCTATTTCCTCTCATCAATCCATTTTGGAAGTTTTAAGTGGCGCCGTTAGGCTGCCGAGTTTTCGTAAGAGATTTTTCATCTCACTTTTATTCCCGTGAGATTTATGCTACATTTTCCAAAATTTCATTTGAGTGGTGTATGTACTGACCATTATTTTACTCATTGTGTAATATTTTTTCATTTATTAGTATTTACACCAATGTTTCATTGTCCTTCTTTCATGGGGCGTATGTTTCGAAAGATACCCATGTCGGTAAGGGAACCTTTCACCCTCCTCTTTTTAAAAGAATTCTTTTGTTGGGTCTTTTAATTTACATATTTTTATGTTGGGATATGTTCTCATATATCCTTATTTATGTAACTTTTATGTCCGAGTGATGAGATACACTTTTTATCTCTCATCAACTCATTTTGATGTGACGCTGTTAGGCTGTCAAGGGAACTTCTTAACCCAATTTCGATTTCTTTGGGTTCAACATGTAGTTATTGAATATGTCATCCTTTGAATATGTGTGAATGACCTTTGATTATTTTGCACTTAATATCCACTTATATTTGGTGTATTCATTTGTCACACATAATTATGTAATTGATTTATCCTTAACCAAGGATATCATCTTTGTAAGGGACTTCGTCTCAATCTCCTTTCATTGAGGCATATTTCGTTTTATACACAACTTTCTTTTGTAACGGTGTATAAACCCCTTTGACTTTTACTTTTATACAAAAGGAATCTTTTTATACGAATCATTTTACAAAACGACAAAAAGGAATGTTTCTTTTAACGTACGCGGTGACAACGACCTTTTCTGCCGCCGCGAGTATTATTTGGTCTTTGGCTTCCTCAACAAGCCGTAATGTTTTTAAAATAAAATAAATACCATATACTCTTTTATGTATTTTGGTATTGAAAATGGTTTTGAAAAAGGATTCTATTATTTCAATATATTTATGATATATTGTGATTGAAATGTGGAAATGTTATCTTTCCTTTATATTGGTTTTATGTTTTATGATTTTATTTTGGTACTTGGACATTTTAACGGGTGGTTACGTTATAAACCATATGACGGGTGGTGCCGTGAATACCAGGACGGGTGGTTACGTTATAACCTCCAATGCATTGGGTATGGAAGTCGGCCGTATGGCTATTCCATTAAGTATGTATGTAAATTGGCCGTATGGCTATTCTATTATGTGATATGTGTGGAATTCGACCGTATGGTTATTCCACTTAAGTATGTTTATGTCCCAAGTCACCTTTATATAAGTTATGTGTTCTTTATATGGGTTTTAGGGTAATCCTTTGGTTACAAAAAGGTATGTAATGATATTTTATTCAGTGAAGAGTTTTTACTACTTCATAAAGGTGAAAAGTATTACTTTGATGAAGTATACATGGTTTACTTTTTGTTTTGATAAACAAACAGTTTTTATTCTTTTTGTATCCCTTACTGAGATTTTTATGCTCATACCAAGTTTTTGAAATGTTTTTCACAGGACTTAGCGTGGAATAGGGTCAAGGATGGGATCAAGGGAAAGCCATGCTGCTAAAAACAAGGAACTATACATGTTTCTTTTTAAGTGTTTTTATTTTATGGAAATTTAGTAGAAGCGAATACTTTGTAATCTTTTGAGATGTAATAGTTATGTCCTAATTCTCTAAAACTCTAAACCTGAAAAGATCCTCAATGTGTAATCTTGTAATAACTCAAGATTAAGTATGTTTTAAGGATGGGGCCTTATAGTTGGTATTAAAGGTCGGTTTAGATAACTTTAGAGGTTAGGGTATTCTTTAAGCATAAGTGACATTACCATAATGGTTAGGATTTCAAAAAGAGTCCTAGTTTTAGATAAAGTGAATGAGTAAGTGTATATTAGTGTTTACCTTCCTCATTAGTACATGATGGTTTTGTTGATATACTCACACTGACATTTCTGTTTTTAGTGAATGGATGGATCTTGCAGGCACCAAAGAGACAACAGGTTTGAGGGAAACTGTGGTGGTTCTATGATTAAGATACAAGATAAAATGGGGGATTCAATGAGGAAACTCATGGTTGTTCTAAACCAACTATCAAGGAGTCATGATTAACCACTTCAACCTTGGTGAGTTCTCTAATGCATCATGTATGAGATGGCCAACTCGATATGGAAATTCAGGTAATAATTATTAAGGTAACCATTAGGGTTTATATGATCCTTAATTTTTAGGTAATTATGGGTTACTCTATGATATGATGGAAAATGAAAGAAATGAGATAAACTTGAGGTTAAAATATGTTATGATTATTCTTGAATATTTTATCTCATTTTGGGGAATGTTTTAAGAATTATATAGTTTTGGAAAAAGGACAACACGTAGACCGTGTGACAACCCGTCGCATCGGACAAAGCCGCGGGAATCGAACCCACAACCAAAGTGCGACTGGTATTTATCACCTACCACTGGACTACGTGAAATACCTGGTTAGTTTGACTGATTCTTTTTAGTTATATGATTTTATGAATTACTAGTAAGTTGATTTTGGGTTATTTATGAAAATGATTAACCTATCATGGAGGATATGTGATTAGGTTAATTACTTTTCAATACGAGACTTTAGGAGTAACTAATATTGTTTGGAGATAAATGTTACGATTTAACTTGGAAGACTATGTGACTAAATCCTTCAAATATTTGGGTTTCAATCTTATATTGGTTTACTTTGAATAATTTTATGGAAAAATGGTCCTCATTGAACTTTGGGTTTTGTTGGAAAAATTTTGGAGATTAAGAATAGATTTTCTTTTTATAAAGTGTTATCCTTTTCTGGATTATCTGATCTTGTACTAACCTTTTGGGTTTTGGTTTTGGTTAAAGTCTAAAGACATGGGAAGTATATAGTTCTCTTTTGTGGATTAGGTGATTCTCTAGAAGTTGATTATAGTTCTCTTAATGCGAACAAGTCTCCCTAAATACTCGTCTTTTGGAAAAAATATGAGTTTGATTAAGGAATCTGGTAAAAGTTGAAAGTCAACATGATAAGTGATTATGTTTCCTTATGAATAAATTCCTCAATAAAAAGTAACTTAAAACAAAAATGTTGTCTACTAACTTTCCCTACTGGGGAACCCAACACTGTTTAACCCGTCACAAGTTTGTGATTTTCTTATTGTTAACTTTCTCCTAAACATGTTTTCTATCACTCTCCATCAGAACATGACCCTATGTTTTCTCCTCCATGTCCATATTTTTCTACATGGAATCCTAGTATGGGGTAACTCGGGTGACCTTTGTACTTATCTTTCTTTATTTTAAAGTGACTATTTTATCGACTCTTGTTCTGATGTGGGACTTTCAAGGATGTTTCCAAGCGCAATTTTAAAATTGCGAGGACGCAATTCCCAAAAGGGGGGAAGGATGTAACACCCCAGGTAAATAAAGAATATGAAATTTTCATATTTATCCATATTTGTGAATAAAGTATTAACATGACTTTAAAGGGGACGCTATACTCGATGGCGTACCCTACACGCAACAACAAGTTTCTTGGGAATCTTACGTTGCACTCTAATAATAAAATAATATTATTTTAAATGGTAGTTAACATGTAGCCGTTGTATTGGCGGTAATGGATATAAATAACTAAAATATGATTATATATGTTTTTAAATGTTTTTACATTTATCCAATAAAAGATAAAGGCTTAAAATACGGAATGAATTCAATTTTAGGCTTTTATACCCTAATTTTCACTAAAGGTTCACTTATCGCCTTTTGATGGTGAACTGTCATTAAAAATAGTTTTGATCACTCTTATACATTCTTTTGGACCAAAAAAATTCTTCTTAAGAATTGGGACATCAAAATTTACTTTTTGTAAATTTTTGGTATCTTTCTGATAAAGTTCATTTTTTAATGAATAGTGTAAAATGTTGTATTTTAATTCAAAACCTCTTTTTAATCTAATTTATTTATATTATTAGATTATCTTTTGAATTGGTTTTAAAGTGAAATTATAATATATTTTTACCATTAAATCCAATAGTGGTCGTTGAAATTAATTTCACTTTGAAATCAGACATAAACCAGTGTCAATCTTTTGATATTTATTGTTTCATAAAAACACGCTATTTGCTCTGACAGTGGGAATTAATTATTAAATTAATTAATGTGACTTATATGTTTTGAATTTTGTAAAATAGACTTCATTTTTGAATTAGGAATATCAAATATATCTTAGGGTGAATTTTTGGGATTTTTCTGAAAAACTTCAATTTTTTATGAATAGTGAAACCACTAAGTGGTACTTATAAAAACTGATTTTTCCGTTTAAATGAAATTTTTCCATATTTGTGTTTTGAATTTCAAAAATCCGACATACATGGTTTTAATTGAGAAGTAAAATGTGGTTCAATGGGAAAAAAATATTTTTTTGGTGAATAGTAACTTATTAAGTTTTTAATCGCGATTAGTGGTAATTAGTGTAGTTTAAGGTAAAAATAATGCTTTAATAAAATAAGATGAGCTTGAAACATGTCATACCCTCATTGGTTGTGTCATGGCCGACCAAGACAATCCATGGGTCAACTTGGGGACCCCATGGAGCCACTTTGGTTGGAAATGACATAAATAACTTTTTATTTAATGTAAAAGTAAAAATGACACAAACATCATATGTTTTATAAAAACAATTTTTACATGGGGTTATAATGATCATATTTTTTATTATAAATAGTAATTAGAAATCTAAAGAGATTTAATACATCATAGTATTTTGTTTATAATTTTTATACACTAAATAAATTAAATTATTTATGACATCATGATGATGCAGCGATGACCTCATTATTTAACGATTTAAATAAAATGGAAAGATAATGTAATATCTAAGACCTACACATGTCCAAAACCTATTGGATGGGTGTATTTCGAAACCTTATCACCTTATCCTTGAAGTATATCAATTTGGGACCCTTTAAATCCGAAACTCATTTTCAAATAAAGTAATATTTCTTACTTTCCAAAAGTGCCCCTCCTCTCCTCTTATAAAAGGCCCCCACCTCTACCTCATTTCACACACTCCTCAAGCCTTTTTCTCGGCCATAACCTGCCCATTTACTCTCTCCACATCCCTCTCCTCATCCTAGAGGATTCCCTTTGGGCAGAATCCTTTCAAAGGAAGCCTTTAGGCTCAAATCAAAAAGAGTTACACTTTTAAAGGTAATTCATTCTCTCATGTTCAAATGTTTTATTTTGCTTCTCCAACCCCCTAAACTCTTTTTATTTACTTCTTTTTTAAAAAAGGCAGTATCTTCAATATAATATGATATTTTTATAAGATTTATTCGAGCTACACTCTCACACAACTACATCAAATGGGTAAAGAACATACGGTTTTCGTGGATGGAGAAATTCTGCCTCCCGAAACGATGATTGTTCAATACTCATTTAACACCTTCAAAGGTGGCCATTATGATGTCACTATTTTTATATATGATATATAATATGTTTATTTTTTACTTATTCTTCTGTATTTTTCATTTGTGTCTTACCTTTATGGCTTCCATTATGGGTATACGCGATATCTTCATTTTAGGAAGTGCGGACTACCGCCCCCTCAAAGTGATGTGATTCGTTAATGCCATATGTGGGACGTGTAAAGGATGTATATAAAGTTATTATATATGATGTTATACTGGAATTATAGTACACCTATATGTCATTATTATTTCTTTCCATTAAAGTATGATATAGAAATGAAAGTAGCGTACATGCGTACGTACGGCTTACCGTCTCCATGAACGGTACATTTCATTTCTTATCCCCAAATGTAATGTAATATTAAAAGTATATGAATATAATAGATATATATAATTAATGATACATCTAAATGATGAATATAATTCTGGAATTAAAATATACATACTTATCATTTAATTTTAATTCCATTAATATGAGAAAGAAATGAAAGTAGCGTTCATGCGTACGTACGGCTTACCGTCTCCATGAACGGTGCATTTCATTTCTTACCCCTAAATGATTATGTAATATTATAAATACATGTATATTCTGGATATATATTATATATATGATATCCAAATCAGGAATGTTATTCTGGATATAAAGAACCTTTGACCACACGAATAACATGTAATTGTAAGAAGTCCACTTTCGACTTAAGAACCAAATATCGACAAAACAAACATTATTAACTTAAATGGTTACATAATGTTTATAACATGGAAATAAGTGATATAAAAGGAATAAAAAGTTTCTTAATCAAGTATAAATTAACTCAAGTTTATTATTCAGGACGTTAAAGAACGATCGAGTCAAGTCGGACCCGAGGTAAGGGATCCAACACCTCTCTTTCTTTTTAAGTACACTCTTATATGTCATTCCTTTTAAGCTCATATTTCTTATGATTGGGATGTTATTTTATATTACTCATACTGTAATTATTATGTTAATATGATGAGAGACCCTATTTCCTCTCATCAATCCATTTTGGAAGTTTTAAGTGGCTCCGTTAGGCTACCGAGTTTTCGTAAGAGATTTTTCATATCACTTTTATTCCTGTGAGATTTATGCTACATTTGCCACAATTTCCTTTGAGTGGTGTATGTACTGACCATTATTTTACTCATTGTGTAATATTCTTTCATTTATGAGTATTTACACCAATTTTTCATTGTCCTTCTTTCACGGGGCGTATGTTTCGAAAGATACCCATGTCGTTAAGGGAACCTTTCACCCTCCTCTTTTTAAAAGACTTCTTTTGTTGGGTCTTTAATTTACATATTCTTATGTTGGGATATGTTCTCATATATCCTTATTGATGTAAATTTTATGTCCAAGTGATGAGATACACTTTTTATCTCTCATCAACTCATTTTGATGTGACGTCGTTAGGCTGTCAAAGGAACTTCTTAACCCAATTTCGATTTCTTTGGGTTCAACATGTAGTTATTGAATATGTCATCCTTTGAATATGTGTGAATGACCTTTGATTATTTTACACTTAATATACACTTATATTTGGTGTATTCTTTTGTCACACATAATTATGTAATTGATTTATCCTTTATCAAGGATACCGTCTTTGTAAGGGAATTCGTCTCAATATCCTTTCATTGAGGCATATTTCGTTTTATACACAACTTTCTTTTGTAACGGTGTATAAACCCCTTTGACTTTTACTGTTATACAAAAGGAATCTTTTTATATGAATCATTTTACAAAATGACAAAAAGGAATGTTTCTTTTAACGTACACGGTGACAACGACCTTTTCCGCCGCCGCAAGTATTATTTGGTCTTTGGCTTCCTCAACAAGCCGTAATGTTTTTAAAATAAAATAAATATCATATACTCTTGTATGTATTTTTGTATTGAAAATGGTTTTGATAAAGGATTCTATTATGTCAATATATTTATGATATATTGTGATTGAAATTTTGAAATGTTATCTTTCCTTTATATTGGTTTTATGTTTTATGATTTTATATTGGTACTTGGACATTTTAACAGGTGGTTACGTTATAAACCATATGACGGGTGGTGTCGTGAATACCAGGACGAGTGGTTACGTTATAACCTCCAATGCATTGGGTATGGAAGTCGTCCGTATGGCTATTCCATTAAATATGTATGGAAATTGGTCGTATGGCTATTCCATTAAGTGATATGTGTGGAAGTCGACCGTATGGTTATTCCACTTAAGTATGTTTATGTCCCAAGTCACCTTTATATAAGTTATGTGTTCTTTATATGGGTTTTATGGTAATCCTTTGGTTAAAAAAAGGTAAGTAATGATATTTTATTCAGTGAAGAGTTTTTACTACTTCATAAAGGTGAAAAGTATTACTTTGATGAAGTATACATGGTTTACTTTTTGTTTTGATAAACTAACAGTTTTTATTCTTTGTGTATCCCTTACTGAGCTTTTTATGCTCATCCCAAGTTTTTGAAATGTTTTTCACAGGACTTAGCATGGAATAGGGTCAAGGATGGGATCAAGGGAAATTCATTCTACCTAAAACAAGGAACGATACATGTTTCTTTTTAAGAGTTTTTATTTTATGGAAATTTAGTAGAAGCAAATACTTTGTAATCTTTTGAGATGTAATAGTTATGTCCTAATTCTCTAAAACTCTAAACCTGAAAAGATCCTCAATGTGTAATCCTGTAATAACTCAAGATTAAGTAAAGTTTAAGGATGGGGCCTTATACAACCCATACATGACAAGGATATTGCTGATGAAACCCAAACCATTGTATCGAAAGATTTCTTAACATCCAATTTGAGAGTAATATTTCCACCTCTGATGGGTTTTTTAAAAAAATCACCATACTCTGAGGCAGTGATAGTACAATTCTGGATTGATCTTCATTTGATGAAGACAAACTGATTTGAAGAAATAAATTTTCTAGAAATGAAGGAAATCCTATTGGAAAAGATTTTTCTATTTATTTTGTGAACTATGTTAAACAGAGAAAATGGCTTGAAGAGATGAATTTCATCAGCACTCTTCTCTTTTGGAATAAGGGTGACAAACTGAGAATTCAAACCTCTATGAAGAGATCCACCTCTGAAAAATTAAATAACTAATCGTAAAACCTCAGCACTAATGAGATCCCAAAAGGATTGAAATAAGAAGTTACCAATACAATTTGGCCCAGGTGAGAAATCAGGTTTGAGGATAATGACAACCTCCTTAATCTCTAGTTCAAGAGGTACAACAGTGAGAGTGTAATTGTCATCTTGATTCACCATTCTCAGAATCAACCCATCCATAGGAACAATTGTGGATCTGAGCCATTAAATAGATCCTTAAAATAGGATGTGACATGCTCTAATAGATCCACTCTATTATTAGTGAGGCTTTCCTTATTATTAATCAATGAAAGAGGATTGGAGAATTTTCTAATTATTTGAATAGAATAGATGGATTTTGTGTTTCTGTCACCATCCTTTAACCACTTGGCTCTGAAAGAGTCCATTTGTAATCCATCTATCATGTCAAGAAGACTGTTCAGTTTAAGAGACAACTTTTCTTCAATTGCAATTCTTTTAGAGAAATCACTATTGGTGTTAAGCTCTTGAACCGTAAAACGAGAATATTTAAGAGAAAATATATCAGAGTCAAGGGAGCTGAAGCGATCTTGGCACAACATTCTTAAGTTCCCCCTTTGGATTTTGAGTTTTGCGATACAGGTAAAGGAATCATCCCTAACAATTCCCAGAGCTCTATGTGATATGAACAGTGGCCTTGCATTCAGGATGAGAGACCCAAGATTTGTTGAACGTAAAAGGAAAAGGGGGTCTAGGTTCCTTCTAACTAAGATCCACCAAGACGGGATGATGACAAGAATTGTGTCTTGCTAGTGTTGAGCATGATATGGTACCCCAAGTTTCTAGAGAGGCCCCAATAACAAATTCCATGTCGATCTAACTATCCACAAAGCTGTTCAAGTGCCTCCTATATCATGTATATTTGGACCCTACCAGATTAATCTCAATCAAATTTTTTTGATCAATAGATAATCTGAATCCCCAAGAAGAGAATGAGTTGTTTGCCTCTCCCATTTTTTCATCTAGATTCAAAATTGAAATGAAGTCCCCCAAAATTAACCAAGGATTAGAGATGGTAGATATGAGAGAACCTATATCCATACACGGATTCCTGCGATCTTGTTATCTATTATAGGAATAAATGAATGACAAGGTAAATTGGGAACCAAGAAAAGTGATCGAGTAAGTGAAATGCTAATAACTTGACATAACCATGGTGGTGTTTCCTATGGAAGTATGATCCATCACCAATAGAATCTTGACATCTGTTAAACACCTATTGGTGTCAACCAGACAGAACCCCACATTCTCCAATTTAGCATTTTCGGAGGAGAAGGCTATTTGGGCTCGGAGAGACCTATTATGACTGGTTTGTGTTGTTGAATAAATAAACGATTGGATCAACATGTCTCCATGTTAACCAAACCCTGTCTATTCTAGAACATAATCTTCATTTAAATCTTGTTTCTGGGATTTAACCCCTAATATTAATACTTCATGGTTTTTTGGTGGTCTTCCAACCATCTTCATGGGAGGAGGAGACAACAGCTCACTAATATCAGCATTGCTGGATAGGGTGCCCTTCCCTTTGGACTTAGGATTAATCAGACCTATCTAGGTATCTTGATTTGAGATACTAATATAGGCAGGATTTCATTCCTCATGCCCCGACCTGCTCACACATAATATGATTGAAACAGCCTGCTCCCTTGGAATGGAACACACAACTCTCAGTATCTTGCTAGTGAAGGACTTATCTTCTTGGGTCTCATATAACTCCAAGGATTCATTGGGAGGCTTTTATTCCTCAAGCCTCAGCCTGTTGTCATGAAAACTGGTTGTAACAACTTTCCCCATTGGAATGGAATGGCCTCCCTATATCTACAAAGTGATTAACTGATCTACTTGAACAAATTGCCTCATTATAACAGAACATTAAACTCCTTGTATATGAGTCCATGTTGTACTGTGTAACCCTCAAGGAATCATATTCTTAGATGTACTTTTATTAGAAGATGTAGAACCTATCATGATGTCTGCCAAATTTGAGGTATTGATCATATAATCTGCATTTGAGATATCATTATCACTCAATGAATAAACAAGGCAATTGATGCCATTATATAACTCAATAGAAATTAATTCATCTTCTATTTGATATTGACGATAAATGGACGAATTATAAATATCATTGGATATTACCAATTCCAAATCTTCTTCCTCCTTGATTCCCTATTCAGAGGGAGTATTCCTTGCATGTTCATCCTCTTGAGCTTCCTCCACCTCCAATATTTCTTCCTAGGTATGAATCACAGGGGTTGATTTTCTAGGATGAGAATTTACAGGAGGTTGTGTCTTCTTGGTATCCCGAGCCTATTTTGGAACCAATTGAGAGTTCTAAGGATCTTGGGAAAGAAACAAGTTACAAATATAATTTATGTGTTCTAGTTGGGAAAGAATATATTCACAAATAAATATTAAAAATAGATTTATGAAAAATTAAATAATATTCATGCGGGTAATTTTTTTTAATTTTTATGTATATCATATTTACCCCAAATTCTTACATAATTCGATCATAATATTTATTAAATTAATTAAAAAAGTATCAAAATTATATTAAAAATACTAAAAGTGTTATAATTTGATTAAGTTATACAATAGACATGTTTTTTAGGTTTATATGATATGGTAGTTTTTTTATTATATATTATATAGGATTTGGGATATATTATTTTTTTATTTTAAGTAAAATTAAATTAATAGTTTCAAAATCACCAATAATAATATTTTATTAAATTAAAATATTATTAATTTTAAAATAAATTAAAATTATCAAATTAAAATAATATTAATTTATTAGAGAAGAAAATATCCTTGAATAGCCATTTATGGGCCATCATCAACCATATATGTAAAAATTGATTCTTTTTACTATTGGAAAAATTTGATACTGTGATTAAAATTAAAATTGAATTACTATGGTTTAATATGTAGGATAATTATTAAAATTACACATATTAAAAAATATTTAATATTGGGATGGTATTAAAGACCCTATAGTACCCTATATTCAAATCCCATTTTGTGGTATTTTCATTATGAGATAATTTCTTATAATTTATTAATTTGAGAAAATATGAATGTGCCCCTCACATTATTTACAAAACAGAACATCCTCCTTCAAATAGGTAAAACATTATTTGACATATTGATTGAAAAACTACTAACAATTTATTTTATAAACTCCCATAGAAACATTCTATATTTTATTTTCATAAAAAAATAAAAATCATAGTGACCATTATAGGATATTTAATGTAATTGTTCCAAAGAGGAGGTCATCTACTTAACTGAAAATATATTTTATACTTTTTTTATACTCTATATATATGGTATTTATCATTAATATAACATTAGTATCCAAAAAGAGTTGAAATGTTATTTTTATAATTAAAATATCATGATACACATAGTTACATGTCATGAAAAGTGAGACTTAATAGGAAAAATATCATTACTCATGAAAATTAAGTTAATTATTCTTTTAGTGTCTGTCCTTATAAAAAATCCACAGTTAATAATGTTATTCTTGGTTTACAAGTTGGGATGGGTGATCACCAAGTAATTCTCATAGGTTGTGTGAGCGAGGAATAAAACTGAAAGAATTTGTGTTGGACATTGTGGATAGTCATTAGTATAATAAGTGATCACAATTTTTAATATCATCTGGTGTGTTCAGATGTAAAAAATGGTATTACAGGAGACTGATGGGGTCATAAGACAAGGTTCATGGATCTTGGAAGATTAGTTCATGAAAAATTGCATTAGAGCTAATACCAAACTGAAAGTGCTGTGGCACTGCACTGGTTTGATACATGGGAACCTAAATTAGTTTATTTGGATTTATAGGGTGGAGAGTGTAATGCACCTGAAAAAGTTATATTTAAAAGGAAATATGTTCCTACCTTTTTGAATAATGTTCTCCTTTCATTCGGTAGTATTCCTCAATTAGGTGCATGATTTCACTACCACCTCAAAAAAAATAGATGGGATTACTTTTTTCATATTTTTAATCAATGTTATTATTAATAGATTTGATAAATATATATATCTTTTAAAATATATTATATTTACTTTGGATGATTCATTATTTTTTAAATTTCATTTTTTCATCCATAATAAAATGAAATCAGTATTCTTGCATATGTGTGGTTGATTGTCTCCGTGAATGATGTAAGTCAATTATATATAAATATATATTTAAGAATGAATATAAAAATGTATAAAATGTATATTAATAAAATTTATATAATTATAAATTTTAATGATATTATGTAACAAAGAAATAAATAAGAACTGAACAAGAACATACATGGATACAGAACAAGATATCACACAAAACAATGATTTTATTAAATAATTATTAATAAAAATGATATTAGATGTTATATTTGAATAGTGTATTATTTTATATGTATGACTAAGGTCCTTTTTTACATATATATTAATTATCTATATATTATATAGTGTGATCCAAAATTTATAAATGAAATCATACTTATGGTAAGTGATCTTCAGTTCACATTAATTTTTATAAGACCCCTGATTTACACACAAATTGTTTCTTTCCATTTGTGATATAATACACATGAAGTACATTTATGAATATTATAATGAAAATATTGGGATGTAATTATTCATATAACTGACATTGATTATTTTTGAATATGAATCAAATGACAACAAAATTTTATGGGATTTGTGTTAAAAGCTCATTATTTATCAACATTGTTTATGATTGAGAAAATGATGATTATATATTACAATCAATATCCCTAGAACCCATGAAATTTATAAAACTCTATTTATTTCAACACTATATTTGGTTCCTTATTAATTTCATCTTCATGAGTAATTAATGTATTTAAAATAATTTTTTATGATAATGAAGATTATTTTTCTCTTTGTTGTAAAATTTTTTCCTCCACATCTATATATTGTATTTATGATTAGAATAATTTTCTGTTATTCTTATATAATTATATAATGTCATTCTTAAAAATTTAATTTATTTATAAATCTGATTTATAGGAATCTTTTTTTTCACATTACACACAATATACAATGCAACTATTTTGTAAAATAGTATGTATGGAATGTTTTTAACATATACATAATGAACATCATTTCAATAAATCATGACTAATTATTTCATTTATTATTCATTAACATGTTTAAAAATAAATTTTAAATTAAAATATTTATGATTAATAATTATCCCTTATTTAGGAAATTTGAGAATTCAATATAGAAATTTTATTTTCCTCATGAATGATTTAATAATATTTTAATTGTATTTCTATTGATAAATTATTAAAATCCTTGATTTCACATTTTTTTATTTGGGGTTTAATTAAATGATGATATATTTATTCTTTCTCAGTATGGTTTAAGAATCCAATGAAATGATTTTTAACTATATCATTTTCATTCCATGGGTTCTTTTATGATTGAATGATAATATTATTTTAGAACCCATTTATTTTCCATGGGTTATACTATAATGAAATCATTAGGAAACTAATTTAATTTCATGGGTTATGATATAGTGAATGGTTTGTGAAATTCATGAACACATGTAGTTGATTTTCATTATTTTATGGGTTGGAAGAATATAACCCTTCAATAAATTCAATAAATATTGATATCATATAATATAAAATATACTACAATGGGGATAAACCCATTTTAGTAAGGGAATTTTTCCACTATAATATTCCTGGGAGTGGACCACGATTATTGTGTTGCTTTTGGGTGTGAACCCAATTATCTATCATACACATGGAAATGATTTCTGACTACATAGTAAGATATTTTCTATACTAATGGGTATGGCCCAAATTATTACATGTGAACATTTTATAATATTATGGATTATGTACTTTATTTTTATTACGGTATATCATTTTTCAACATCAAGGATAATGTGTTGACTCAATATTATGATTTATGAACTGCAACATATTATTTTGAAATTTTATTATCATGTTCTCTTACAAAAATCTGTAGTCTATTCTCAAGTTATCATTTATATATCCCTTGATTTCCATTACATTGTATCGAAATCACCCTTTATTCTGTATTAACTCCCCAAATTATAAAGAAAAATCATAAGTATGATATGTATAACATGGGTGATATTTTTGTTGAACTATGTTTGTGTTGATTTTGATCATTTATGTATCAGTTTTATATATTTCAATGTCCATAAAGGAAATAAACTGATATAATTATTGAATGGATCACTAATTTATATAATGAATATAGATATATTTAGAGCTGGTATCTATTAATAAAAAGTATGTGTCAATATAGTTAGTATCAGATGAAGGTTTATTTAACCATTTCAAAATATGATTAGAAGACATTACCAATAACCATAAAGATATATATATATATATACAGGATAAAATTTTTATTCATAGGAAATAATCATATGTAACCAATCATAAACATATTATTTGGTAAAATTATATGTATTTTCATTGTTTTGACATCTGATAAGGGATTTTTCATCTTTCATCACAATGGTTTTTTTTAATCACACTATGATTTGTTCATTCAATGGATTAAACTAGGAGGATTCAGGTTAATGCTGATAGAAAATGGATTGAATTTCCTCAAGAAAAATTTAACAAAATATGAGATAAAATATAAACATTTGTGATTATACATATTCTTGTATGTCATTGTATGAATATTAATCTCTTTATTGGTGAGTTTCATGAAACAACTAATATAATAAATATTAAACTTCATAATGAAAATAGTGTTAATAAGATCTAGCTTCCAACATTTCTATATTGTGGGATGATTCCCACATGTGAATTCCCCAAAAGAACATGAATTTGTACTACGTGTTGAAAAGGAAACAAATAAGCAATTTCAAAGTTAAAGTGAAAATTCTATTAATTAAATAGATAAATAATATTTTCCATTTAATATAGAATCAATGGTTGAATGTTATTACTGACGAATTTATGATAATTATACAAAATTATGTCAAAATGGGAAATATTTAGAAGTTGGTTTAAAATGTTCTAATTTGTAATGGTTTTCCCAATGATAATGAAGATTCTACTTTTGTCATATGAAAGGCATAAAACATTTTAATAGTATTTCTATATATTATAGTATGTTGCATGATTGAATTGATATTTATGAATCTAAACAAATGATTTATATTCTATAATTTAGGAATGAAGTATTGGGTAATATGATGATAAAGCCTTGATAATGGTTTAATAAAAAAGTTATACTATTAATGTTTTAATTTATAAGGATTAAACAATAGTGTGTTATAATTATTGTACGAATTATATTGAGGTTATAATAATCCTGAAAATATATTTATGGTTATTCAATGACATTAATAAACATTACCGTAGTAGACCGAAGTTAGTTTCTTATTTAATAACATAGAAAATGTTACAAGGGGACAAATACTGATTGACTAATCATTTTAATATTTTTCTAGAACATGATACATACTTTATTCCCATTTTACATTTGGAATAGAAAATAAAACATAATACCTAAAAATTAAAATGAAATGAATCCATGAAAACTTTTTATAATAATTTTTCATCATATCGTACTGAATATAAAAAATAATGGAGTGATCAAATGTTCAGTAAGGGAAACATATAGAAGAATAAATAATTAATAATAAAACATTATGGTTTACCCTAAATGTATGGACATTTTATTTCTATTTAAATTATTTTGTCAGAATCTAATATTGTGCCCAAATAGTATTAAAGAGGCCTTAGATGTGTTTGGGGATCATTCATAGCCTGATACCCCAAAAATATAAAGAGGTGGAATTCAACCCATGGTTAGTAGAAATAGTGCTTCCATTCCCACATGGTTTCTCTAACTATGAAGATGCAGATGGTGGGGTGCAAGGGGATGCACGATTTTTCTTCAAAAGTGCAACCCAAGCTGCTTTACCATAATGCTACACTGGTTTGGGGAATAACGATTTTACATAGGTTGTGTATGGTTAAACAAACTGTGTGTCAAGTCATGTGGAGTTACCTTTTGAAGCAGAACCTAGAATGTGGTTTCCACATGGTTTGGCCAACAATACTCAAAAACCATTTGACCAAACCTCTATGGGTGAAATGAAAATTTAATCCATATTAAGTGATGTTAATAAACCCCACATTGTCTCCTTTTGTTTACCCATATGTGTGGACTTCCTCCATGATGCACGATCAGCGTCCTTATCTTAGTAGGATTTGTGATAACTTATTCATATTGAATCCTTTTTTTCTATCTAATCCATCATAAATCTCTTAGTATGATCCTCCATGTTCTCTCTTATATTATTTTATACATCTGACTTCTATTGTGTTATTCAATGATAGATCATTTTCCCCATTTTTTGTCGAATTTTTAGAGTTTCTTATATTCCTTCAATTATATATCAAATCAATGACCAAATCCTCACTTAGGAAGATATATGATGTAAGGAAGGTGGTCTATGTTCTATCATATAAACTCATTATGTTATATAGTATTCATCTCTAATCATTGAGTATGATCCCACCTGTGATGCATCTAAATTACGAATTAAATTAATTGGGATTCCTAACCTTGAAAAATTTCTACCTGAGATAAAGGTGAATCAACACGATGGATTAATCTCAATTAATTATGACACACTAATGGGTGTTCTTTATATAAGGGGACTAATTTACCCTTTTTATAAATTGGTCAAACACCATTTTGGGTGTGTTGTCGCATAATTGATACCTTGAGTCATTAATTATTTATGATTAAGTTAATGAACAATGAGTTAATCCCTTATACTGAATTCCATAAATTTATGGTTCAGTAGGATTCCTTGAACCAAATTAATTTAGGGATATAAATTTTTGAACAAAATGGATTGGGACCTTTTTTCAAGACACATTTTACTAAAAATCAGTTTATTATTATTTCACCTATATGTTGAGGCTAATACATATAGATCTTACATAAGGACCTTTGGGAATTAATATTCGTTAATTATTATTATAATTGAAAATTAATTGTAAATAAGACATAGGAGAAAATAATTATTCCTAGTGTGGGATAACAATGAATTATTTCTAGTTCCTCATGAACATAGACACTAATTCACTAGGGGAGAAACCTTTGATGGCATTGATAGTAGAATGGTTGTACAATTCTACTATAGATAGTAGTTCCCAAATATTAGATACCAGGGAATAAATTGTATAATAGTTTATGTTATTTTCACACAGTTCCAGGAGTGACACATATGACTTCTGTCATGGGTCACAATGGAAGGAATCATTGTTTATCAGATATAGACCAAGATCCTATGGAGATACATGGAACTATTTCATAATTTATATACATGTGATCAAGGTGAATATTGATAATTTTTATAAAAATGGATTTATAAAATTCAATAGAAATTTGTTTCTTTTAATTGGATAATGAAATTTTAGTTTTTCAAAAGAAGAAATGTTTCCTAAAAGGTCATGAAAAACATAGGGATAGTCCATCTTCTTAAACTAAATATCACTCACATTACCTTTTCATGATACCATGGTTCAAACTGACCAACATAGGGAAAATAAGATAGGGTTGGATTTCTATCCTAAAAGAACCTGGTTAAATGTATTTATTTAATTTTATATTTGTTTCTATTATTTGTTATTAAGAAAAGTGGTAATTTTATATTATATAACATGGTTTGATCGATACAATTTTGGGGATTATCTAATAGGATTATAACGTACTCTATACTTAGGAATCTGTTGTAACCCATTTAAACTATTTGACACTTGGTATAGATATTTGGAAGTTGATATTCTCATATGCATGATTGGATGTTCTAGTATGGAGTTTATTATAGATGAAAAAGCCTATGATTGAGATTATATTTGTATCATTTTTTTCCTTTTTTTAATATTTTGTTAGCGATTGGTATATGCACGTATCCTCTTCCCCTGTCATGATCAATTTTTTATTATATCATCATCATTTACACGTATTATTTATTCTAGTTATGAATGTACAATTATATTTATTTTTTTAATTTAATTACCATTACTACTATCGTTTTCACATCACTGCGTCCTCCATTTATTATCTATTGTTTTCTTATATGATAAAACTAATATATGATGGAATTTCCTCCCAATAAACAAACTCTACGACATCATTTCTTATCCCACCCTCTATCAAACATGGAGAAAAAAAAGAGTTCAAGTTTACCTCCATCGCGGAGGACCGTTCAGTGGCTTACGAGGTTGGAAACTATAATGAGATATCATATATATTTTAATGAGTATTTTTATTTGTTCTTAGGTATGAGGAAAGTATGTTGGAATTTGTTAATTCACTTGTTATTGATACTAACTGCCCCAACTATAGGGGAAAATATTAGTTGGGATTTTTTAATAATGTTTTTACTACACCATTTACAGTTTTACACATTCTAATTATTAAGTAAAGCACATTTTTTTTTAGGTTTATATTATTTATGTTTTTGGTACTACTAGAGGATTATCTTTAAGCGGATGATACAAGGTAATATAAAAATTATGCCGTATAATAGGGGCCATGTGACTGAAATTATGTGTCTTATTTCAGGCCATATTTAATTTTAGAAGTGCATTTCCTATGTTATCAGTGGTTTTTTTGTAATTTAGCTCTGAATAATTTAAGTTTTTTCTTATTAAACATTATTGAAGAAAATGGTTCAATTTACCAACAATTCCACATTAGTTGGTTTGATTGGTGAGTATAAATGTTATAATGCCCAGCCTTAAACATTACATAATATTGAGTAATGTCAATAATTCAGATTGGGAATCATTTCTGTTTTAGAGTTTTAGAGATATGGGACATAACTATTACATAATAAACCCAGACATTACATGTGGATAGTTACACTCATTAACAAATATTTCAACCAAATTAAACCCTTTAATGAAAACATTATTTTTTTCTTGCTATAAATCTTCTTGAATTATTTCTTTCTATTAACCTTATTTATATCTTGGGGAAAACATCTAGAAAACAAGGGATGAGCATAAAATGGTCAATAAGGGTTATAAAATAAGGAAAGTAAACATTAGTCCATGAATACATTCAAATAAATTAAAACATATTATTCAATCAGAAAATATAATATCTTTAAAATTTCTCATGAAATCATAATATTGAAGAATAAAAAATAGAAATCATAAATCAAAAAGGTAACTTGTGACATCCATAATATAAGTACGAATATTTTTTGAGAAACATTAATTTTTACCTTCGTCATGTTACCCAATGTATTGGGGAGCTATCTTGAGCTCACCCTCTGGAGGATTATTACAAAACAACCCGTATTGGGTTAATCACATAACCACTCGTCAAATTTTCATGTACCATTGTAGAATCATAACACACAAAATATTTTTTTTATCAATATTTTACTCATCAAACACAATAAATCAATTCATGATATTAAAATATTAATTCTATTTCAAAAATCATTTGAAACATTTAATAAATTTATTTCTGAATCAAAGTGTCACATAACACTTCAAAACATATAAAAGAAATTTATGAGTTAGAATTTTAAGGAATATATATCCATATTAATAAATACATAATTTTTTTTTTAAAGCCTAGACATTAATTAAAATTATTTAGAAGATTAAAATTTTAAAACAATTAAAATGATGTTTTAGTTAAAGAATCTTGAAACACTTCAGAAACACTTGAATAAAAATAATAACAGAATAACAGAAAACGAAACAATAAATAACATGATAATATTGAAATTAATTATATAAAATGTTAAAATGGTTATATATACACCTTATAGGATATTAAATATCCACAATATCAAGATATGCCTTAATGAAAGGAGATTGAGACGTTGTCCCTTACAAAGATTGTATCGTTAAATTAAGGATAAATCAATGACATAATTTTGTATAAAAAATATATATACACCAAATATAAGAGGATATTAAGTATAAAACAATTATAATTCATTAACATCTATTCATGGAAAAATAAAACCAATGATATGGAGATTTAACTCAATAAATGAAGATTGAGCTATGATTTCCCTTAAAAAGTTCATATAAATGACGTAACAGTTTATCAATGGGGTGATTATGTGTAACAATAGTATATCCACAAAAATTTTAGAGTAAATTAAGATATTAATAAATAAAAATAGATTCTATTCATAATCATTGCATAATATAATAAATGAAGTATTCGTAAAACTCAATTTGAGGAAACCGGGTTTAGAAATTCCATGAAAAAATAATTTTGTCATTCAAATATATATATTATGTGTTTTACTATAAATACCCATAAAAATTATTAATACATGATAATATAAAAACAAATTCTCACAAAATCATACAAATACATATCCATGAATAATAAGATCAACCCAATGAATGTAAATTGTGATAAGATGTTCCCTTACGAAAATTCGACTGCCTGACAGCATTGCATAAAAATTCAGAAAATGAGTTAAAGGTCGAGAAAATTGTGTATTAGCATTTTTATATAAAAGGACATAAATAAGGATATATAATAACATAAAATAACATAATAAAATGTAATTTATAAGATATAACATAAAATATGTATTCGACTTAAATTAGTGGGTGATTCATTCCCTTACCTTAAGTGCAACATGTTGTGTTTTTTCATTATCTCCATAAATAAAAAATATAATATAATTTATTATTTCTTTAGAAACATTTTCAATTATAATATTCCTTTAATATCACTTATTAACTTACTATTATAATCATATAATTATTCATGTTTATATTGGTCATTTTGTCGATGTTTGGTACTTGAGTCAACGATGAATTAATTATAATTAGAAATTGTCCATGTGGAAAAAATTCCATTATCTAAATAATATTATTCATTATTTAAATATCATATTTATCCAATGTATATTTATTTATAATAGTGCAGATAATTTGTTGATAAGAAATTAAATAAACTGTTCAGGGAGATGGTATGTCGTACGTAAGCATGGACACTACTTTTATTTCTTTCTCATATTCAAAAGAATGAAAACTAAATGATAAATATGTATTTTATATTTCTAGTTTATTAAAATATTTTTTATATGTTACATAAGTTCATTAACATAAACCTTTCTATATTCTATGTATTTAATGAATGAGTCATTTCACATTTAGGGTGTAGTAGTCTGCACTCCCTCAAATGAAATTTTCATATTTACACATTATAAAAGAATAAAGGTTTTAAGTAATTAAAAAAATAGAATAATAAAGACAATATAAATATAATATATATCATATATATATTGTTCCATCATAATTTCTACAGTGAGAGGTGGTAGGATAAAATCAAACAATCATCGTTTTATGAGGCAGTTGTTTGTCTTACATTGAAATAGTACATTCGATTCCATTAGCGTGACATTTCTATAATTATTGTTAAAATAATTATCATAACAACATCCTAGTATATTTATGATACTGTTTTTTCTATTTAATAAAATAATATTATTATTATAGCGAGTGTATAAGGAAAATAAAATAAAAGAACTTGAGATAACATGTTACCTCTTAATCAAGTAAATTCATTTTATTTGAGGCAAAAGGACTTTTGAAATTTCCTTATGAAAAATTTAAGGAATCTTGGATGAAGTTATGGATGTTGGGAGATTATTTTACTAGAATTTGGAAGATACAATGGGCTTGATAGTTGTGATTAAATAGGTATAGGTGATTCCCTTTAATAAGAGGGATGATGGGCTATTTAATAATATATTGAAATATTTTTTTATTATAAATATTTTTTTGGTTTCAAATGGTCGAAAAGACATTTATTTAAAACATAAGATGTTTTTGGGTCTAAAAATTTTCAATCAATATTTTTTAGTCATGTTTAGGTCACAAAATTAAAATTATCTTTTAACTTTAATCATTTGATAAAATCATTAACTCTTACTTTGTCTTCTTCCATTTTTATAATATATGATAACTAATTTTACCATGAAATTACAAAAGAACCATAATTGGATCATTAAAGAAATTTTTATAAATATATAAGTCAGTTGGAAGAATATTATATTTTTATGAATATTATAACATTAAATTAAATAGTATTTGTTTAAAAAACTAATTTATGTCAATTTTGACACTATTAAGTAATTTTTTATGTCATAAAAAAATTATTACTTCAAACCAATGGAATTAAATTAGATATAATATGTTTATATAAAAAAAATTCTTTTATTGAATCAAAATATTAAAATTAAATTTATTTTAAATTTCAAGATTTCATTTATTTGAATCCTTTATTAATGAATAATTCATTGCATCATCAACGTGTCATAATTTAATTTTTTTATTTATTATCTAAAATTTATAAATAAATTACCATTGTTGAGGAAATATTTTTTATAATTATAATGAGCATTCATAGCTGAACAGATAAATTATATAAGCTCATATGAAAACTGTTCTGGTAAAAGATATATGTTTATGTTATATTTCTCTTGACTTTAAATTATTTTTTATAAAATTTCATTTTCATACCCAAGTGGATCAATTGGGTCCAAAAATAGACACAAGGATTTCCATGGTTGGAAATTTTTGAAATAAAAATTTTAGTACATGAGTTAGTGTAGTTTAATATTATTATAATATTATTTGTTACCCTTATTTACCTGATTTATGCTTTAACCATGGTAAATAAAATAATGAATGAAGTAAATAATCATAATGTCAAAACATAAAAGGTCACTATTGTAAAAATATGAACCTTATTATTCCAAATATGGAATCCATTTTTCTAATTTCAATATACAAAATTTGTATAAATTGTTTTAAAATTATTTCTCGTTGTAAAAAACAAAAAGTGGGTTGGTAAGAAGTAACAAATTTCAAAATATTGACATGTGTTTATGTCCAATTTAAATGGAAAATAGCTTCCAATAACCACAATTGTATGAAATTATATATATATTCCATTTATAAAATAAACCATTAAATAAAAAGACTTATCCATATAAATTATTTTGATAGAAAAAAGTTGTCTTCAAATAAAATTTATCATATATTTACGATTCATGAAAACACGATAGTTATAAGAAAAAGAGAAAAACATTATACAATGTACATTATTATGTCCCTATTATAAAGAAAATTTTAATTTTATCAAATATAAAAAATAATGGTGTAAGAAAATAATTTTAAAAATGATTCTCCATCAAAAGGTGGTAAAAATGTATTTTTATAAAAATACTTCTTTTATAAAAAACAAATTGAAATTGTTCTTATATCATATATATAAAGCATATAAGATGAATTTAAAATATAACATTCAATATATAAAATATATTTTTCATTAAATAAAAATACTTAATTATAGATATGATTTTATAAACACAATTATTTTCTTTTAAATAGGTTTTCATAAAAACACATCCTTTGTATTTAATTGGTTTTTATTTTCATTTCTAATAAATTTGGTAACAACTGAATTATTATTTTAAAATATTTGAACCATATTTCAAAATTTAGTTGATACTATTAATTACCACTATTCCAAAGGCTATGTGTTAAATAAAATTTAAAATAACATTATTGTTATTATATTATTTTTTGTATAACTCAATGTTGTGTGCAACATAAGATTTCAGAGAAACACATTGTTGTCTGTCAAGTAAAATATTAGAATAATCATCCCATTTATTATAAAATTAATATATTATTCATAAATATTAATTGAAAAGAAAATGTATAATTATATAAATAAATGGTTCATTACATAATTCCCCTATTATGGAAAATTTTCCATCACAAGTTTAAAATTGGGATCCAAAACCACATTAAAAATCCCTCATCAGAAAAATATTCCAGGAAACTATCACATTAAATGAATGAAATATAAATACAATGGTTACCAGAGATACCTTATAATAGGGTTCCATGTATGAAAACATATATATAGAAGAGAAAACAAAAAATTATGGTTTGCAGGAGAATGATAGAAATCATGATTAGGAGAATGTTAACCACCCTAAAACCACAAACTTGATATCGGATAAACAATCTTTGATTTTTCAGTAGGAAAAGTAAATAGAAAACGTTTTCCTTTTAATATATTTTTCATAATGTTGAGTAATTTATGTATCATATTGAATAAGAATATAAGAAAACATACATACTTGTCATGTTGAGTTTCATATTTAAATAATGTTTTACCACTACTCATCTTTTCGAAAAACGATGTGTATTCAAGATGACATGGCCACAATTGATGTACTAGAATAAACTTCTAAAGAATCGAAAAAATCCTCAAAAACATTAATTATATATTCATCTTGTCTGTAAATAATAACCAAAACTAAAATTAATATCACAAGAATATATAATCTATAAAAAGAATAGTCCTTTATTAAAAATATTACTCTTAATCTCCAAAATATAACAAACAATACCCCGAAGTTCAAAAACGACAATTCAATAAACAATTGTTCTTTGAATTCTTCAAAGTAAGCCAAATAATATTGAAATAGAAAAAACATATAAGGATTTGATCATTGTAACATTTATCTCCAAATAACAACGACAAATATTAAATTCTAATACTTAAAAGTTATTAACCAAATCACATGATCTCCACGATAGGTTAATCTTTTCTATAAATAACCCAAATCTCTATACGTCCACAATAAAAAAATGTATTCTTTCAAAATAAAATTCCACCTTTTCTCTTCAATTTAAAACCCTTATTGTTATATTTTCTATTGGAATATAGTGTTCCTTAAATGTAGAATGTCTTCCAAAATAACATTTATCACTTAATCAAAAAACCATTCTCATATACTAAAGATATCAATTTAATAAAACATTAGTTCCAAAATAATATTATTCTTGATCTATAAAATAATTTAAATAAAAATAATAATCCATAATAACCAAGGACATCATGTAGTCTAGTGGTAGGAGATAAATCCCAACTACACATTGGTTGTGGGTTCAATTCCAGAAGTTTTTTCTGATGGGATGGGTTGTCAAACAGTCATTATGTTTTCCATTTTCAAAAACAATATAATTGTAATAAAATAACTAAATGAGCTAAAATTATAAACAATAATAAAATCATGTTTTAACTTCGATGGTTATTTCATATCTCACATTTTTCATCCCAAATACTAATAACCTGTAATTTCCTCAAAGTTGAATGTCTCAAAAAATTACATTAATCACCATGAAATAAAATAAACCTCAAAAGGGGATTCTCAACCACTGAACTTATAATATACCTTAAAATTTTAAACCAAATATCTAATCCATATCCCTTTAGAAATCTTATTAACCCCTAATGTTATCTAAACCTTTCCTCTGATACCATATTGAATGCCCCAGTTTTAAACATTACATTCTATTTAGTTACGTAAAAAAATCACATTGAGGATATTTTTAGGTTTATTGTTTTATAGAATTAGGATATAATCGTTACATCATAAAACCAGATATTGCATGTGGATAGTTCCACTCAGTGTCAAGTTTTTCCACCAAAGGAACCCATTTTAAAAAAACATGATTTCCATTTGTTTATATAAATCATCATGAATTATTCCTTTATCTTACCATTCATTATTACATTGGAAAACATTTCAAAAAAATGGGATGATAATAAAATGGTTAGTAAGGGTTATAAAATAAGGATAGAAAAAATTATTCCATGAATACATACAAGTCAATGAAATCAGACTTTTCAATCATAAAATATAAGTTATTTAACATACCTCATAAAATAATTAGATTTATGAATAACACATAGAAATCATAAATCATAAATATAACTTATGGCATCTATAACATACATAAATTGTAGCATTAATATTTATATATGAAGTATCATTTGGAATACCCATCACATTATATTCCCTAAATCTCTTTTGATAATTATTAAGGTTTTCCACTTTCACTTGACTCAATTCATTAGAGAGTTATCTTGGGCTCACTGCCCTTGTTTTATAATGATATACCTCGTATTATGATTTTTACATAACCCCCTCCAAATGTCCAAGTACCATTACATTATCATACCCCATAAAATATTTTGGTTATCAAAATATCTCTCATCAAACATAAATCAATTCACTATATTGAAATATTCAATCAATATCCAAAAAACATTTAAAACATTTAGAAAAGTTATTTTTGAATCCAAGTGTCCCATACCACATAGAATCTTTTTACATAGATTTTAGATTTAGAATAGTAAGAAATATATATCCATAAAATTAAATCCTTAAACTATTTTTATATCCTGGCCATTAATGATAATTTTTTATAAGAATAATACTTTAAAACAGTTAAAACAATGTTTCGGTTAATGATTATCGTAACACTTGAGAAACACTTGAATAACAATAATTAAATAATAACATCAAATGAAAATTTAATTCTCATTAAAATATATAAATTCATGATATTAAGTGTTCAAATTGATACATATACAACTTACCAGATATTAAAGGTGCACAATATCGGGATATTCCTTAATGAAAGGATTTTGAGACACAGTCCTTTACAAAGTTAATATCATTATATTGAGGATAAATCAATGAAATAATTATGTGTTTAAAGTATATATACACCAAATAAAAGTGGATATTATGTGTAAAACAATAATAGGTCATTAAAAAATATTCATGGAAATAATAAACCAATGACATGGATATTCAACTCAATGAATGGAGATTGAGCTATGATTTCCCTTACAAAGTTCGTATAAATGATGTAAGAGTTTATCAATGTGGTAATTATGTGTAGAAAAAGTATATTCAAAAAAAATTTAGTTTAAATTACATCATTAATAATTAAACAGCGATTCTACATATAATCATGGAAAAATGTATTCATTGAAGGTCACTTCAAACCTAATTATCAGAAATTGAGTTTAGAAATTACCTTACAATGATACTTTTGTCACTCAAATAGATCGATTATTTTTTTACACTATAGATCCGTATAAGGAATTTATAAATAAAAGATAATATTTCAAAATTCATTTCTCACATAATCATATCATGACATAGTCATTAATTAGAAGATCAACCAAAAGAATGGAAATTTGGTTAAGATGTTCTCTTAAACAAATTCGGCACCCTAATGACGTCACTTAAAAATTCAGAAAATGATTTGATGAGAGAGGAAATGGTATCTCGTTATTTGGAAGTAAAATTTAGAGATATAATGATATATAATAATATAACACAACATAATAAATAGGAAACTAAAATACAAAACATGAAAAAATCATTGACCAAAAAAGGAGGGTGAAAGGTTCCTTTACCTTGAATCAGACTTGTCTTGTTCATTATTTATCTACCAGAATAATAAAAATAAGTTTGTTAATTAACTTTTGAACCATTTTCAGATTTAATAATCCTTTTATATCTCTTATTACCATGTTATAACAATAATATAATTATTCAAGTCCATATTAGTCTTTTTGTTGTTTTTTGATACTTTAGTCAAATAATACCTTGTTATAATTACAAATTTTCAATGTGGTAAAAAGAAAATTATCTCCAAAATATTATGAATAATTTAATTATAATATATATCCAATATATATTTATTTATAATAGTTCATAACATTCAGACATATGTAATGAAATGCACCATTCATGGAGACGGTAAACCGTACGTACACATCAATGATACTTTCATTTCATTTTTGAATTTAGAGGAATGAAAAATAAATGATACATAGGTTTATTAGAATTATATAATAATAGTATATTTTATATACATTACATATTTAATTCTTATATGTTGCATGTATGGCATGAATGGGTCATATCACTTTCAGGGGGTAGTAATCTGCACTTCCTCAAATGAAATTATCGTTTTACATATTATGGAATATATAATGGTATGATGTAAATGAAAAATATAAGATCATAGATACAATATTAATATAATATATATAATATATAAATATAGTTCCACCATAATTTCCACCATGTGGGGTGGTAGGAGAAAATAAAACAATAATCGTCTCATGAGGCAACAGTTCATCATTACAGAGAAACAATATGTATGTATCCATTAGAAGGAGGGCTGTGTAAATTTAGATCAAATCCTTCACATAAATACATCATAGTATTTTTATGAGTATTTTGTTGTTATATAATCAATTAATATGAATATCATAGGGAGTGGAGAAGGAAAATAAATAAAATGAACTTGAGAGAAGACGTTACCTCTAAATCGGGTAACATCATTTGATCTGTGCCAAAGGGATTTCATTAATCACCTCCATCCCAAGTTAAGGATTCAAGGGGGAAGGGATTGATGATAGGAGATTATTTTAGCATAATTTGGATTATCTATGGTTCATTACTGGTGTTATTAAATTGGATGAGGTTATTCCATTTTATAAGAGTGGAGGGGCTCTTTAGGAATATCTTGAAATTCTATTTAATTATAAATTTATTTTTAGTATCAAATGGACACTATGTCATTTATTTCAAATAAATGATGTTTATGGGTAAAAATAATCTCTACCAATATGTTTTAGAAATGATTAGTTCACAAAATTACCCATATCATTTAGCTTTAACCCTTATTTAAAAATATTAACTCTTACCATGTCTTCGGGCATTTTCATAATATATAGTAACTATTTTTACTATAAAATTCCAAGAAAACCATAAGTGGGTAAATAATGGATGTTTTAACATTATATATTTCACGTGGATGAATCTTATAATTTTAGGGATATTATATAATTATATAAAATAGTATTTGTTTTTAAAACTCATTAATGTCAATTTTGTGAGTATAAAGAAATTGATTTTTGATAAATTCATAACAAATTGACTATTTCTAAACAAAGACATTATATAATATATAATATTTAAATTTAATCTATAAATTTTTTTAATGGACTAAAAATAAAAAAATTACATTTATTTTAATATTTATTATATCATTTGTTTGAATCATTTATTAATGAAGTAATCACTTCCTCCTCATTATGTTACAATTTAATTTAGTTATTTAATGTCTAAAAATGATAATTAAAATTCAATGAATTAAGAAATAATTTTTTCTTTTTAATGACTATTTATAGTGGATGAGATCAGTTTTATAACCCAAGATAAATGTTTTAGTAAATGAGACATGTTTTTGTTATATTTCACTTTACACAAAATTAATTCTTATAAAATGTCATTTTCACACTTATTGGCTCTAATGGGTTCCCAAATCCACCCAAGGATGACCATGATCGGACATGTCACATAAAATAGTATTAGGACACATGTTATGATTGTTTAATAATATTATAATTTTATTTGTTACCCTTATTTACTAGATTAACCCTTTAACCACGGTAAATAACATAATTACTCATGATACTTTTCATAATGTCTAAAAATACGAGGTAAATATTTACACAATATGAACCATATGATTCTAAATATGGAATCCAAATTTTCAAATTTAAAACACACTGTAATTTGAAAAATAATTTAAATTTATTTTCCCATTGTGAAAGCCAAAAAATGGGTTTCTAAGATGTAATAACATTCTTAATATTGACATGTTTTTACTTCCAATTCTAATGGGAAATAACTTCCAATGATAAAAATTGAATGAAATGATTAAAATATATTTCATTTATAATTTTAAATAATTAAATAATTTTATTTAACCTTATAAATTATCTTGATAGTAAAATTGGTTTTCAATAAAAATTCAGCATATTTTAACTATTCATCAAAACATGATAGTTTTCAGAAAAATATTAAAAATTCATATAAAGTAACATTTGATATCCTGATTATAAATAAGAATTTTATTTTTTCAAATATAATATATAAAGGTGTCGAATTTGTTTTTTGAAAAGGGTTCCCCATCAAAAGGCAGAAAAACTGCATTTTTATAAAATTACTTATTTTATTCTGAAAATTGAATACGTTATTATATAATATCTAGAAAACAAACAAGATGAATTTAAATAATCAAATTGAATATATAAAATATATTTTTCATTAAATGAAAAAACATAAAGAGTGATTTGATCTTATAAACACAATTATTCTATTCTAAATAGGTTTTCATAAAAAAAATATCCTTTATTTTCAATTGGTTTTTATTTTCATTTATAATAAATTTGGTAACAAAGGAATCATTATTTAAAAAATTTTAAAACATATTTAAAAGTACAGTTCATTTTATTCATTCCAACTATTCCAACGGCTAGGTGTCAACTACCATTTGAAATGAAAATATTATTATTATATTATTTTTTGGTATAAGTCACTGTTTTGTGAAACGTAAGATTTCGGAGAAACCCATCATTGTTTGTTGATTTGGATATGGTAAAATGCATAAATTTTAAATTAAAAATAATATATTATAAATAAATATTAATTTGAAAGAAAAATTATTATTCTATAAACACTAGGGTCGTTACAAATAGTATCTCAAAAAATCAATACACGACCTATAACATGTTACACCCACTTGATTGGTGTAAGGGTAAGGATACTATTTTTTATGAGACAATGTGAATTTATAGAGTATGGGTACTTATAAATTGGAATTAGTAAACACAATAACTAGATCACGATTCTAATAAGCAATTAATGAAGAATGGATATTTTAAAAATTATTTTTTATAAAAAGATGTTTACAATATATTAATATTCAAAGTGTAATGTAATGGGTAATTTCTTCTATTCCATAAATATAAAACTCTCTATAATTTATCATTATTTATTCAATGAGAGACCTTGTATAGGCTCTACCATATTAGTGGTAAATAGATCTTGTTTCTAGTGGACTTATGTTAATTTTTCTAATCGCCCAATCCTAGCTGCTAGAGATGGCTTAGAGTTGTAGTGTGAATTTAGAACGGCCTTGAGACTATAAATTCTTCATAAAAATCACAATATATTATAAATCCTATCTATGGTATTATCATGGAAATTATAAATCTATTCCACCTTGATTTCCTCATGTTGTTCCCCGTGTGGTGATGAGAATATCCTGAGGTGGTGGGACATGAGTCACACATGATAGATTTTATAATTACACATGAGGAACTTCGTACATATAACCCAGTGGTCACCATTGCTCACTTCTGGGATAGTTTATTTTAATTCATTAAAACCATTACGGTTTCTCCATAACCTTCCCATTCTATGGAAGAGCAGACCCACATGTTCTTACAGTACCATCCACCCTCCTTCTAGATGGATGATGGAACCTTGGATATTGATTCATATATAGAGTCCATGAATTCTATTTTTGAGCATATTAAGAAACCTATATAATGGATGTTCATGATCATTACTTACATGCTTCATGAATTCAATATGAGTTGGAGGGAAATTATTATTTAGGCACATCATTAATAGGGTCAGATCTTGGAAGATGTCCATAAGTAATTTTTAAACTACATCTTTCGTTAGACCCTGATAACCGAACACACTTGTGAGATAATGCACCTTTTCTCAATGTGAAATGTTAATGGACAAATACTCAACTAACTATATAGAATTTATATATTGTTTACAGGACCTTCCTACTGTTTCGATGACTTCATTTCAGTATGGTATTTCATATTCTATCATGTCTGGGGTGAATGTTTTTATGTTAAGAAAAATTTCATAAATAGTGCAATAGTCCCTCATCAATTATCAGAAATAGATGGAATTTGGTGATGTGAAATTTGGTATCTCAGTTTCCTGGAAATGTAGAGGGTTTTTTAGCGGTTGGAAGAAATGCTTCAATGGAAAAATTGGGGTAGTACTATCTTGGATGCAAGAACTGATAGAAAAGTATTTTTTCACTGGTGTGATAGGACATTACATTAAAACCCCCACTGTATGAAAAACCCAATGGTGTGTTGGGATTGTAGTGGGATGGATCATATCTACCATTCCTTCAAATATGTTCCCCCATTACTTATTAACTAGTGGTCTATGAAAACATTTTCTTTATGAGAAGGATCTGTCACTCCTTGACCCAATATAATTTTTTATAATATAGGACGCTCTTTCAATGATTTTGGTCATAGATGATGTTTTTAGGCCTTATATTTTCTTCATCAGTGGAGTTGAAATACAAAAGCACCATACCATTGTCATGGTTCAGGATATTTTAATACGCATCAGAAAATGCTAGAGTAATAGAGTTTCCAGACATCAGTAGTTATAAGTATTATTCAAGTAGCATCCAATTTAGTATTATGAATTATTTATACATCAATGTCACACTATTATCTTACTAATTAAACCATGGGTTGTTTGGCCATAGTGATATATATACAATAGTGGTCTTTTGATCCTTAACACACATTTTGGAGTAAGGAAGATGGTATATTCTATTGTAAGGAGTTCCCCATTGATATAGGATGGTACTGATTCTTATGAAATTTCTTCATCCTCAAGATGACCATTTATTGACATAATTTTTCAGGATGGAATGGATTGTCCATTATTGGGCCCGGGTGTATTGATATCCATGTCAGGTAGCTTTCACATCACATTATGGAGATAAGTATGTCCATAAATGTGAATGGTATATCCAGGCCATTTAGGATGGAAACAATCATATTCAATTAGGGTGAATGATATCCTAGATGTCGAGTAACATTATAAGAGATCATGGGATCCATCATGTGAATTCTCCTCTTATTATTTAATTTTTCCGGGATGTCTTCCTTTATGATTTCTTTGAAATAACTCGTGAGAGGGAGGTAGATTTTTCCATCAAGATTTTCCTAGGTGTAGGACAATTTTTCATTTCGCTTAATTGAATTTAACCTACATAGCATTAGGATCTCAATAATCATCTTGAAGATCTATAGGATAATGGTTTTATCTAAACCAACGAATTTTATATGGGAATCACCGAACCTTTTCTCTATGAAGGTGGATAGTAACCATTTATTATGCATTTATCATCACATAATTAACAATATTTTACTAAATAATATGTATTATATTCCTTACATTAACGATATATTGAACCAACTATGATGAGAAACTATTTTCATGATGATTATTTTTGATTTTGTGATACCATAATGTGCGTGTGAGTTAATTGGGGATACCATATATAATTTTCAAGAGAAGATATGTCCATATGTGTATCTAGACATGCAGTTGGACCTAACAAAATAACAGGTAGTATTTATAGATATTGTGAATCTAGTTTTCAACCTGAATCTTAATTCCATTATGGCGGCGTTTGTGAATGAATTCATAGTTTACTCACATCCCCAAAATGACAATGAAAATAATCATGAGATAATGTTGAGTACCATAAGGGATAACCATCTATAATTGATACAACATAAATGGAACATTTGGGTCACTAGGTTTCATTTCAAGTTGCATATCATATTTGAGGTTGACATATTAGTAATCCCATAGAAGATGATCCCTGATATATTTTTTTAGAATCCCAAGAATTTATTTGATATAAACAACTTCTTAATAATTGAATCATTCTATAGGAACTTCATCCATGACTACTCATGCCCAGAAATGAAAAATAAATGCATGACCATAAATGGTGTGAAATTTTCATAGAATGAATATTTTTAGACATCTTTACGGGAGTTAAATGGTATAATGAAATCAGCATCCATCGCGATTCTCCCTGATCTAGGAAGAATATATACCATTGATTATGATGATTTAGTAATTGGGTTAGTGGAATTGATGATGTGAGATGACCAGGCGGAAGCATATTGGTCCCACCAGTAGATGCCTCATGTGAGTTACTATCCAACGAAGAACCTAGATCTAACGATAATGGTGCATCTTTTTTAAAATTGGATTCAATACCTTTTTGGTGATTGATTCATTGTTTACATAAATCATAATATTTTTCAATATAACTATATATAGTGAGACATGAATATAGGGTAGTGTAAATGAGTTCAATACCGATAATCATTCAACATTGAGATTTATTATACACCTAGAAAGGGATATGTCACAGCTGATGCATTGAGTTGGCAAAATCAGATTAAATCTATTAAAGATGTCGGAAATTAGTGGAAATTGATGGATTTGTTCTTCATGATGCATATTGAGGATCTAGAATAGAATAGGCATCCAGTCTTAATAGATATTAAATTAATATATTCTCTTATTGATAATGTCTCAATGAGGAAATTTTATGACATTGAGTTCCTCCTATTGATGGACAATGTCATAGGTGAGAACCCACTAGTTGGATGGGTTGTTGAATGAAGTGAGACATGAAACCTCTGTGGGTATGTTTGGGTGCCTTTAGATATAAATTAAGTTTCTATGAGGAAATGACATGACCCAATTTTCCCAGTTCATCATGGTATTTCCATTATTTAGTGAAATATTCATTTTCTATATTCGTGGCCAGTTATAAGGAGGAATATTCTATGATTTATCACTTGGTTCTCCCCTATCTCCAAGTGTAGGAAGAGATCCTATGACTTGATAGAATTATTTATCCTATCTGCAACACTGAGTGGAAAGTGAATGATTTATATATTGAATTATATAATGACTCTTCCCAATACCCTATAGGTATCGAGTTTTAATTGGTTATCATCAACATGATCACCATGTTTTCACACTTCCTACTAATTGAAGAGAGATTATTTGATGTTGATAAACAAAGTATTTAAACCTTGGAGATATGTATCTATCATGGTGTACCATTTTCTATCATTTATGATCAATATTTCTATTTAATTAGGTAATATGTTAATGGTTCTATAATGAAAGTGGTTCACAGTCACTATTGAGCACAGTATATCATTCATATCTTAACAAGAAGTCTAAGCGGGAAATACAGGTGTTGGAGGATATGATTCATATTTTCATCATAGATTCTAGAGGTTCATGGAAAAAATCATATTCACATTATTTAGTTTTAATAAAAAACCACTTTTATTAATTGATTTAGATGTACCTGTATGAGGCATTTTATGGTAAACCATGTTGTTCACCTATATGCTTGTTTGGTAAAGGTGAAGAAGTTCTATTTGGTCCTTACCTCATTTGGGAGACATCAATGATGTCTACATGATCCAAATACCTAAGGATATATCTCAATATTGGATATAGTATTATATTTATCATTATTGTTGACATCTAGTGTTCGATATGGGACATCAGGTATTTCCTATATTAGTTCATAGATGAATCAAGAGGTCGGGAATGTTATTACATAGATTTTTATAGCCTTTCGAGATATTGGAGAGGACCATGATTGTATAATATTGATTATAGAAACCACAATGTTATTGTTCTATTCATGAAATCCTCCACATATATCTTCTTAGATAATATCATCCTGATAAATCTCATTCATTTGATCCTAATGATTTTGAGCTACAGTAAGTTGTGTCCTTCAAGGATCCCTCATTATGAATCATGGACTAGAGAAACAATTCTCTCTAATGAAGGTTAGTTCATCTGTTCTAGGTCTCATGATGCACATATGTGTAAAGGATAAGACCTGGGAGTAGGGAGTTTGATTTGTGTTCTAAGTGGAAAAAACTTTTCTAAAATGTTGTTTTACCACCCCCTAAAGGGAAACATAGAGTCGAGTTATCTTAAGGTGGGGATATTTTAATATCCTATTTTTACCACGGTAATGGACATTTTTTTCAAGTTAAATTATTTTTTAATACATGATAAAGTTTAATAAGCAATTATAGAAGGATTCATGTGTGTCTAGGGATCATTTAAAGATTAGGTATTTATAAATTAAAGTGGAACACTATGATTCATGGTTAGTAGAAGAAGTACATTCCTTCCCACACAGTTTCAACTCAATCCACATCATCCTAATCAAAAAATAACTATATCTCAAATTATTTTGGTTGTGTTTTCAAAAAATTAATAATTTCATTTATAATTATTTTTTGATTAGGATGATGTGTATTGAGTTGATACCTTATACCCCATGCCTTAAATGGATTAATTATTTTGATGCATTGAATATTAGTCTTAATTGTATAATAATTATATAACTAAATGATATGTTACCATTTTTACAGATATTTTTATCATGTACTATTTGATTATTCATTCATATTAGTGTTGGAGGAGATACATGGGGTTATAAATTAAGTACTCTATGGATGAGAAATCTGGGACTTATTGTTAGAATTTAAAATTCTCTATAAACATATGTTAGATGAAAGTAGTTATAAACTAGATGGTCTCACTGGTAATTATTTATTATACCTGTAAAATATTAAAAATGATTCAATAGGGCATACCCCTTATATAAGCTTGAGGGGATGATGGTTGTTTCTTTCCAAGAGAGATAATGTGGCCCCTAAATATTATACTAGGTAAAAACTATGAAGTTAGTTCATGTTTTCATCACACCATATCCATAGAGACAACCGGGTCTCCATTATTAGGTGACCTTGGATGGACTCTTAAGGCATCTCACATTTACCAAGACCCTCTACCTATAGATGGAATATTTTTTTCATTTCCATTGATGGGATTATGGGGACTCTCTATACTTCATATAAAAACGTATTAGTAAAATTATAAATAAAATGATTATTTTTAATTGAGATTTTTTTTTTGGTTTTTGAAATGTTCAGGGATGTACTCCAGGCCTAAGAACAAGTTTCTTGAATATACATCATCATAAAATTTAAATCATTGAATTTAATTTATTATTATCAACTGGATTAAAATCATCATATTATTCTAATTCAAGTATAATTTGAAGGATTTCCTACATGAACCCATCCAAGTGTACTTATTTAATTGTTATTTCTTCCATCCATTAATCATTAATGTCACATAGTCCATTTTATATTAGAGAGGATATTTTGATATTAAATCCATTGGTGTTCTGTATATTGGGATTATAACTCAAAACTTACTCATTCCACTATTGTTAATAGAGTATAACTTATTAATCAATGTATAGATAAAGGGAATAACAAATCCTCTGATGCATGATTAATCGATCAATGATGGTTTTCATAACAAAGTATAGATCTTATGCTCAATATTATAGTTGTAGAATTTATTTCAATTTTTATAATTTATTTATGTGATATATTACTATTTCAGATTCCCCATTCATGTAATATTTTTTAAAAATAATCATCATTGAAACCAATTATTTATTCATCTCCGTCATGTACTCATATATTTTGCGGTTTATTTCTATTACATACACTATATTATTTTTATCATTTATAATTATTATATTTATTCTCTATTTTTATATTTTGTTCTCAATTTCTTCATTGTGGTAATATTATCCTCATGGACACACCCAATGCACCCACTTCAAATCAACTACATCTAGTATTCACAGAGGCCTTCTTGGGGTCAAATGCCCCAAATTCTTAGGGAATTGTTCAGTGGAATCCTGGTTGGGATGCTACCAATTATTAGAGAATAATCATTATGAAATGGTAAATTAAAAAACACATATTCATCTTAAAGAAATTGAATTATTGAATAGATTAGTCATAATCTATATGATAACGCCAGTAACTAAAAACACATTTCATTTAGTCAATTATCTAAGAATAAAAAACATCTTGAGTAATAAAATTTTTAAAATAGAATGTATAATAATTACAACGGAAATGAAGAGAATTTATAATTATGGGGCACCGTCATCATAGGAATCAAGATACCCATACTATATGAACCATTAAAAATATAGTTCGAAATATAGGAAATAACCCATTTATTTGGTTAATTAATTAGTCTTAAGACTCTTCTTTGATGCACTGAGGGGGTATGTAATACCAGGTGCCACCCATCACTATATATCCAAATTATTCCACATATATCAAATTTACTATTTAATTCCTAAATCAATATTAATTTTCATATAATATCCATATTTAGTAAAATATATAGATTTATCAATAGTACCATGATTAATCAAATACAATTCAAATTAAACACAATCTATATAAATGTGTTTAGTTTTAGGAAATAATCATATCCATCAAAAAAATATAGATATTTTAGATAATATTAATGTCTAATGGAAAATATTAACATGTAATTGATTCTTTTAATATAATATTATCAATCATAATATAAATTGATAATTTTCAATAACTATAACCACATGGTTATTTTCAATTTAAATATCCATGGATGAAATAATTATAATTGAATCCTCAAATAACCTAATGTATGAATGAATCATGATATTTAATTAAAAAGGGTCTATATATACACTACAAAATTTTAAATTGGTATATAATAAAAAATATCCTATAATAGAATGAAAATAGAGATGAAGACCCTCACCTCATGGTATCATAGAGTTGAATGATCCTTAATATCATAAATAATGGTTTTAATGATGTTATTTAATTATCAATAAAACATAATCACATTTATAATATCTTATATGATCATCCTATAACATTTTACTACCTTTTTGCTAATTAATTTTCTGTATATTCATTATTTTGGTGACATTTTCCTTGTTTTCTCATGCATGTTTGTAAAGAAAGATCTAGTACCTATGAATATAATACACTTTTAAAATATCAAGAATAAAAATCATCAAAAAATTTGTAATATTTATATACAGTTATATTTTTAATACCAATAATTAATAATGATTTTGAGAAATAAAGTCTCTCTGAATAATAGAGATAGTATGTCCAACACATACATGACAATAGTTTTCATTTTTCATTGATCATAATGGAAAGCAGATAAGTAATATTTTTTTGAAAAAAATTTATTATAATATCATATATAAAATATTATTGCATAAAATATAATTATATATATATTCCAATGGATTGGTTGATAAAAATAGTGTCACATACATTATTGGAGGTTGTAGTCAATGCAAACACAAACAATGTTATCATTTTTATGAGTATGAAATAAAATGAACTATTAACTTTTTTAAAAGACAAATATAACATAAATATAGAAAATATTTCAAACATTTAAAACATATATTATAAGATGAATATTTATCTTTTTACATTAAAATCATTAGTGAAAAACTAATCACGTTGCTTTATAAAGAGGTAGCCTTCCGTACACCCGACTGATGTTATCGAATCCCATAAAATTGAGATATAAAAAGGAATATGTGAAATAATAACACAAGAGGTATAATTATGTAATAAATACTATATAAATATATATATACACACATTATATCCAATATAATACGAAACATTTAGATGTGGTAACAGATAAAATGGCATTTGTTCGTGAGGCCGTACTTTGGCATACACGCGAATGATGATTTTACAACCCATTTGTTGGATGTGGGTAGAGTTGTATGAAATTCCTCTAACTGGATATAATCATAGTAAAATTACTATAATTAGGTTAATATATGATCATTATTTAATAATAATTTATGTATTTGAAAAAATAAATAAAATGAAGACACTCCTAGATCATTACTATTTATTTGGGTACCCTACTTTGGTTTTTACCAAAATCCTTCTTATGATGGATTTCATATCAAAAAATGGCTTCTAGTATGAGTATAGGTATTTTTATAATTTATTTTGGTAGTTTTTTGTCTAAAAATGGGTTTTAAGCTGTGAAAAATAGTGGATATGGAGTGGCCATTTATATATGATGTTAGTGGAATAGTTATATATTTTACAGAGAAAAAGGTGTACCCATAATGTTTTAAATTGGTAAAAATGTTATTATTATCAACACATAGGAATTATAAGGTCTATATTATTCTATAAAATCTAAATTATACATGTGTTTGGATTTTTTATAGTTAACAATTTAGTTTCCCCAAAGAATGTCATATATTATTTTAATCACGGTAATTATTTTTTTTCTGTTTTTACAATTATTTTTGATCAAAAATACCATTGAAATAATTATAAATTATAAATTTTTATTATTCATAATTTTTAATCAAATTATATAAATTCCATCAGAAAAACGTGAAAAGATTAATATAAAATTAAATTCATAGTTAGGTCGAGAAAGTTGTTTTTTGATAAGAAAATGATCAAAAGATTAAAAAACAATTCTATCAAAATTGAATATGAGAACTATTACAATTACATCAAATGAATAATTTGTAATTTATTTGAAAAAAAATCTCTTAAAAAATTAAAAATTTAAACTAAATTTATAAAAAATTTATAATATATTTAGTTTTCAAAAAAAACATTAATATTCATTAAGAAAAGACACATTCTAGAAAATTCACAATAAACCACCCATTGATTATTGTCATATTATTGTTTCAAAATTGATATAAATTTAATAAAATATATTAACCACAAGTGGTAAAAATGACTTTTCAATTTTTTACTAATGATTGTATGTACTATATTGCATTAAAAATATAGGTTTTGTGAAGACATTTCCTTTTCATTTAAATGGATCATTTTTTATTTTTAATGAATACTAACCATAGATCTCATAATTTGGTTAGTACTATTTATTACAACCATTTTAACATCTAGGTTATAATAGTACAATATATTATGAATCATTTTTACTCAGTGTTGCATGTTCTATATGCAATAAAATAGATTAAATTTGAATAATCATAATTCATGGGTTATAAAACCATGATATTTCATGTTACATATGTTATCTAAAATAATGATCTTCATTAAAAATTGTTTGGTGATATATTATCCCCACCTAAAATAAATTTTCCCACATATATTATGCATGATCGTAGTAATCAATGTGTTCATTTTTTAAAATTATTATTTTTAAAAAAATCACAAAATAAAAATAGTTAATAATATCTCATATTATTAAGACAAAATTGGAATAACATTATTCAAAAGGAATAACACACACTAGGATTCCATGTAGGTGAAAATTGGTGAGAAGTAAAAACATGGAGATAAATTGTAAAATTACACCCAAATACTAATGGAGAGTTATATATACCAATGTTAGGAGGAAGTTAAATAATAGAAATCCATAAAATAGATATGTAAAAAGGTCATTGAAATCTGGGAAAAAAAGATGATAATATGATAATATATTTGTTTCAATAAATTTTTTAGTGTTAAGGATTGATTTACCTCTCTAAGAATACAAGGAAATATAATTACATGATATATTTTTATTTCATAAGTACAATTACATACTCAAGTTGTGATTCGAGAAAATTATATTTCATTAATTACTCTATGAAATTAATATCCAAAAATTATTTTCTTTTACTCCAAGAGAAGTGAGATTAATCATTAAGGAATCATAAGATCCATAAAATAGTAATAATATGTTCCACATATAATTACTAAAACAATCTTTATAACAATTTATTCATTAAAAAAATGTTCATCTTTATCCCTTCATAAATTGTATACTTTAAGGGTCACCAAAAATATGTGAGACAAACTTTTGATAGAGTGTAACTATATCAACAATATACACCCCTGAAAATATAATGTGGTTATTAATGTCAAATTCTTATTATTCTAATATCGTAATCAACATAATTACACAGTTAAAATTTAAATGAATCCACACAAAAAATAACTTCATATCGAATATATTCTATAGATCCAAACATGTATTAAATCCCCAAAAAATATTACATAAAATATAGAGTCACTAATTAATTTCATAATTATATATTCTCTCACATAAATATATAAATACAATTATTATCCAATCATAGAGAATATATTTTTCTTTATCATTCCATAATCGTGTGTCTTCAAAATATATAAAATTACCACTAAATCCCATTTATTGGTAACCTTCAACAAAAGATATCAAATTATTTAAAATATAGTATTATAATACAATCCATATAATTTTCATTATTATATTAATGATATTGTCATCAATAAAATAATTTTAAAATAATTTGTAGATCCATATACACAAGAACATTAATCATTACACATTATTTATATCAATAAAATGATCTGGATTTTGATCCCTTAGATTATTCTAAGGTATATTTCCTTGATTCTAGGTGAATTCATTTGTGTAGTTACACAATTCTATTCTATGGATGAATTGGACATTGGAAATTTCAATATTTCCCTTCAAATCATGAACACGGTGGTCTTTCTATCTATAATAATAACATAATTGCATTCTATTAATGTATGTACCTTGTGGTTTCTTTTAAAAATTATAAAATGTGGGAAAATCCTTTTTCCCAAATTCCATTTATATATTTTCCCTACCATACCTTCTCTCTTATTTCCCTATTAAAACCATTATACATGTAGAAATATATCTCTAATATAAAATATTATGATAATTTTTTCTTTTATGATTACAATGTTTATGAGACTAATTCATTTTGAATTATTGTCAGAATCCCTTGAAATAAATGCTAAATTTTATACACAATGTTGTATTGTTAATCTATTGAATACCTAGATGAACTTGTAAATATATTATCATAATCCACAAAAAATTTTCCTTCATTATAATTTAAGATATGTAAATTTCCCTGTATCTCAGTTTCTTTCTTATAAGATAAATATTTTTGATTAAATTCATCATTAACATATTTCCATTCAATGTTTTCTTTTTCCCACTCCTTCTATAATTTTTGATCAATTATCACCATTTATCAAAATCATCATCAATACAATACACTATTAGTGAAACCCTTTCATTTTGCAACATCCAAAGGTCTTGAATTCCGTCAAAATATAATTAATCCATTGCTTAAATAAAATTGGGATAGTGATCCAATCAAATGATGAGGGATCTTACCACATTAAGTGATCCTACATAAGAGTACCATGTTGTGGAAATTGTTTCTCTATCCGAGAATGTTCATCTATCATAACTTCATAAACATCACCCACAAGGAAAGAATTCCTTTAGTTCCAATACAAGATGTGTTTTTATCTTCAGTGGGAAAATCTAATTATCTACAATCATTATTTATATCATTACTCATTATAAATACCATTTCTATATAATGGAATATACTATATTATATCATAATATTATGAATTTTTAATATTAATGAACAATTCCATATATTATATAACACAAATCAAGAATTAAAATATATTCATTGTTAATATCATAATAATATACATGGTTTCATTATTTATATATTTATTTCTAAATACCTCATAATGGTTTGTAAATAAAATATGAATTATCCTATGAGTATCCCAATGACGTATCAAAATAGGTGTGCATAAATGCTCATTTTCATGCAGAATGTGATGATAAGGTCAATCCCTATGCGTTCTTTTCAGAATTAAAACCCCTAGGTACCCCTATTCCCTCACCACATCCACTTATATTATAGAGATAAGGATATAGAGCTTTGAAAACCATATAATCTCTTTATTTTAAAAACATTAGGATGTTGATTTATACTTATAATAAAATTCTATGATAATGTTATTTCCCTTAATATGTGTTTTTGTAAAATATGTTCCAAAGGATTCAATAAAACATCTTCTGATACGAACATCAATAATCATGACCCCAGTATGTTAGTGATGGTGTCTTAATTTATTATATTTAAATAGATAATGTGGTTCAAATATTAATGGAATAATATTTTTAGTAGTTTTGGGAAACCAAATACATATGTGGAAGAAATTTTACATTGTGAATAGAATATGAAACATAAAAACATCATTTTAAAATGATTTGATTCCTTGAGAACTCATTCCATTAAATATTCTTCATATCCTAGTGAATGGAAAAAAGGATGATATAAAATTATTATTAATGGTTACATACATTGTAATATATCATCAATCAACAGACTATAATCAATATTGAACACACATTCTATTTAAATAAACTATATTCATAAATAAATAATCCATAATGAATAAATCATGGAAAATAAATGATAAAATATTCCATTTAAATAATAAATAGTGAATGAAATGCCCCCACAAATAATATCATTGTGAAAATATAATGAATCATAATTATAACAACAATTAAGGGAATTTAAAATCATTAGATTCTACAATCTCTAGCATCATGCTAATTCTACAATAATGACATTTCAGAAGATTTTTTATACTACAGGTAGAAATTGATTTAATTTGAATAAAAAAATAATATCATTATACCAATTGATGCATCAGGGGGATATATAATACCAGTCCCATCCCATCACTACAGGTAAAAATAATTACTTATATATTGAATAATCGGTTTATTTCATGAATCAATATTCTTATCATCTTACTTAAACTTAACTTTTTATTAAAAATGTTCAAGAAAAACATCAACAAATCCCTCTCAAGGATGGCGGAAATGATGAAGACCCATAGCATCCCCTTGAATATCCTTCCTACACTCTAAAGGAAGGGAACCGAAGATATCACAAATCACCAGAGTGTCAGTAGGATTCCCAAGATGACCTAGCGAATCAGCTGCAAAGTTACCTTCCCTCTTAATATGATGAGGATTCTGTCTAAGATTGAACTCTGTGACGCACCTCCGAAGTAGATAAATCCAGGGCCAAGGTGCCTCCCTCTGTTTCTGAATGGACAACACTGGAATTTCAGAATTGGACTCAATCACCTCCACATGGATTTCCTACGCCATGTAAATCTCCATTCCAGTTACAAGCGCATACACCTCTGCCCCCAAAGAGGACACCACACCAAAGAATTCATTGAAACCAAGGAGAACCAAGCTCCTCTGATCCTGAATCACCCCTCCTCCTCTCATTAATCCCCCCATACATTACCCATACACATTTAACTTTCAGCCCCTCGAAGGTGGTATCCACCTAATCCACACACCTTCCTTTCCCCAGAGACTACCAGGTCGATGCATAATACCACACAGTGGCGCCATTAGCTGGTTCCCTAGAAACAACAACCCCATATCTTGAATCAGCGACCTCAATCGAACCTACAAGAGCAAGAGTGACCCACTGATGCCTCATCTAGCTTGATTGCGTGCCTCCCAGATGACCCAATAGACCGAGGTGAAAATGACCGCCCGCACCCTGCAACTATCAGACCATCCTTCGACTCCATAAAACCATGTATCGATGACCTCAAGCACCGTCAAATGATCCTCTGCAAGACAAGGTTAAGGGCAGAAAAGAGACTATAGATGGTGTGCCCAGCTACTCTGGATGAAAAGATGTGCAACTGTTTCAACCTGTAGCCGCTCACAGCAAAAACAAAGTGAAGCCAACTCAATCCCTCTCTATTGAACATTCTCGTCCGTAGGAAGCGCCTTGTTTCTCACCCACCAAACATGAAATTTCATCCTCATTGGAATCTCCTTGCACCCCAACTTACTTCCACCCGACTCCTTCTGGCCTTCCGGAAGCATCCTTCTTCTATAATCCTTGGTGCATAACCTTCCTGAAGTCGACCCCATGTAGAAACACCTATCCAGTTCCTCATTCTATATGATGTCTTATTTCACCCTATGTTGTTCCATATTGAGAATGTTCAATAGTTGGTCATGTTGAAGGCAGACATCCCTGTACAAGATGTTCGGTTGGGGACAGCTAGGAAACACTAGTTTCTCCCCCACCGAATTTACCTTCCAGAAGATTATATATCCCTTCCCAACAATCCACCTGACTGAATCCGAAAGAGCCTCGATATGGGATATAATGTTCTAAGCCATCCGTGTGAACCGAGATCCAGTGGACGACACCCCCCGAAGCTCGCCGTACCTTTCCCTAAAAAACACCTCCCACAGCGACTCGCCCACAATGATCTCCCAGGCCTGCCTATCATGCATGCTTTGAATGGATCCTTTAATATCATGTAAACCCACTCCCCCCTCTTCCATTATTCTGGCCATGTGATCCCAAGATGCCCAATGAGCACGTCCCAACTGATTGGAATCCCACACAAAGGCATTCATAATGGTCTCAATCCGTTTGACAACCCCTTTGGGTGGTTGGAGCACTGAAAAAACATGCATGGGAATTGAAGTCAGCACACTATTTACCAAAGCCACCCTCCCACCAAAGTAAAGAAACATGATCTTCCAATTTTGGACCCTTCCAACAAACCGTGAAATGATGGTCTCAAACTACTGTTGCCTGATGGGACCAAAGGAAAGAGGCACCCCCAGATAAATCATCAGCATCTGCCTCTACTGGCATCCCAGGATATCCATAATGCTCCTATGGCGTCTCAGTGAACACTTGTTGGAGATATATGAAATGCTTTTCGAAGTGTCAATGACCTACCCGCTCAACTGCCCATATGTGCCCAATATCATCATAAGATTCAATAAGGATCACTGTCACCGATTAGTGAAAATTAAATTTTGTTAGCAAACATTATGTTTGAGATGCTTACCCTTCCTCCTCTTACAGAATAGGATGCCATCTTTCCCTCCTCCATGCCTTTGCATAGATTACGAGACATAAGTTCTTGTGCCAAAACAAACAGGCTTGGAGAGAGGGGATCCCCCTGCTGAACCCCCCGAACCTGTTTAAATAAACCAAAAGTTTTCCCATGATTGAGACAGAAAGCCATGCAGACGAGAAACATCTGAAGCAAAGATCACAAAACAATCATGAAATTGATACCTCCTCATTTCATGAATGATATATCTCCACTAAAGCCAATCATACGCTTTGTCCATATCTAGATGAAGAATAACATTAGAGCCTAGTGACTTCCGGTTGATATCATTCACCAATTCACTTGCAATCCCAACCGCCCCTTGTATATTGCGTCCTCTAATGAAGTCGTGTTGTTCCTTTGAAACCAGCTGTGAGAGAAATCCACCTAGCCCGTTTGAAATCAGAGAGGCCAAAATCTTATAAGACACATTGCAAAGACATATTGGTCTATATTTCCCAATATTGGTTGGGTCCTTGACCTTTAGGATCAGAACGATGCAAGAAGCACAGACGAACCAAGTTAACTGACTCCCTTTAAAATAATCTTGAACCTCTTACACCACCTGAGGTCCAACAACCTCCCAAGCCGCAACATAAAAAGCCCCCGGGAAGTCGTCTGGGCGGCGCACTGTCCCTGGGAATGCTAAACACTGCCTCTTTAACCTCCACCTCAGTGGGTGGAGTGCACAAGTTCATATTATCCGCCTCATTGATCAGCGGCGATAAGAAACTCATAAATTCCACCTCTTTGTCGTCTCCCTATGTCCCCATGTTCCTCGTGATCAACTCGACCCTCTGCCAACAGGCTTTCAATGTGCTCCAATGCTAGCTGGCCAGCCACCTCCACATCTGCTGTGAAGACACCATTCCCCATGTCCATATTGATTTTTGTGCACCTCCGTTCCTTAAAACAGGCGTGGAATAAAGCACTATTTCGATCTCCTTCCTTGAGCCACTTAACCCGAGACCGCTGTTTAAGGTCCCTCTCAACCTCAAGAAACTTCTCCGCCAGCAGCCCACGCTTGTCAAAAAGCTGAACAAAATCATTATCAACCCACTCATCCAGAAGACCCTCCTTCAAGCTATTAATATCTACATGTAGTCTTTCCACCCCCGAATCATCCACATTCTTATTCTCCAACCAGACATGTATATCTTTTTTAAGGCGCCTCAACCGATCTTCCAGACCATTCCAAGACCACCCCGCCCCTTCCCTGCTCCACGCGCAAACACACATATCCTTGAAACATTCCTCTTGATTCCAGTTACTGCTATAATGAAACGCCAGCTGACGCATGTCGCCCCTTTTGACGTCCAGCAGCATTGTAGCATGGTCCGAAAGTGCCCTCGGAATATGAGTTTCCGTTGTCTTGGAGAACAAATCCAACCCCTGATTATTGACAATGCACCAATCAAGTCGACTCGATACCCGACTATTTCCCCTTCTATTATTGCACCACGTGTACTTGGGGCCCACACATCCCAGGTCGAGCAGTCCTGCCGTGGACATGAAGTTCTGAAAATCCAGCATACCCTCCGATGCAGTAGCCACACCACCCTTCCTTTCTCAGAAATCCGTTATCACGTTAAAATTGCCCCCAAGGAACCGTGGTAACCCATTCTTTTGAACAGCCTCCAGATACTTCCATATGAGCTTTCTCTCCTGAGCATTGTAGCTTGCATAAACAATACTAAACATAATCACTAGGCCATTACCAGAAATTTTAATATCCATGCACTGCGCTGAAATACCAACCAACTCTAGAGCAAGGTTGTTCCTCCAGAAAACCCATATATTTTTATTCTATCGATGCCCATGAAAGAACTTCGAATACCCCATCTTAGACCTCTTCATGGAAAGTTTTTCTGGACTTTGCTTGGGCTCGAGAATGGCCACGAGAGAGTTCATATGCTTGCAAGTCTCATTTTCCTCAAAGGCGCACTTTGGTGCTGCCCCGAGAGACATCTTGTCTCCGCATCCGAACAAAGGAACGCCCCCAAAGTGTCACCCACCGCTTTGAGAATCGAAGGGTTCTGGAAAGGTAGCGGAAGCCTCAGAAGACTCAGCCACAACGCCTCTGAAGAAGACTCCCTACCGTAGTGGCAGTCCCAAGACCACTTGGACAAAGAAAACCACCGATCTCCACAACGTTGATCAGCTCATGCCCACGCCGCCACGAAATTCTCCCTAGAGAACGTGTGGATGCAGAAGGCCACCCTAGAGATCTCAGAGATTGCCGTAGGTTGCCTTAGACCCCAAGAATCCACACAGATTTTAAACAAGCTGAATGACGGCTTGCTACGACCGAAGCGAGCCACCAAAGACAACTGGTGATAAGCTGTTGCCTCCCGAAGCTCCTTCACTGATAGGACCACCACCGGCGCTCCCTCTTCCCTAGCCGCACCTCTGTACAGCACCGCAACTGGTTGTGTCTCCGCCAACCCTATAACAGAGGACAACTTCTCCCTCTCCGCAGCTGGCCTCGAATCCAAAGACGGTCCGCAACGCGCATACTTGAATGACACCCCTCTTTGCAGTTCCCCCAAAGCCTCTCCCCCCACCCGTGGAGAAGACGACCATGATCCCAAAGCCAGGACAGATTTCCCCTTTAGAAGGCCCACGAGCGACTCCACGGGAGACGGAAAGAACGCAGCCACTGAAACCATACAGTCAACATAGTTTTTTAGATCAATATTATTATCATCATATATCATGATTTATTAAAGGAAACATTTTAATAATTATTTCTATAGTTATTCAAATTACATTCAACTTAAACACTATATGTATAAATGGTATAATATTTAGGAAAGATTCAGATCTATCACATAGTAACATATATATACGTTTAAATTTTATATTAAATGAAATTTTTACAAAATATAGTTATTTTTTATGGGAACCTTAAATATCATAAAAGAATATGATATTGATCAATAACATATACCACTCTAAAATTTTCAACTCAAATAAAATTGGATAAAATAATGAAAATTAAATCATAAAATAAAATTATTTAACAATGAGACATGATTACATGCAATATTTTCATTATATAAACCATATAAACGTTATTCTTTATATTAAAAAATTTTCCTCAGAAGAATGTTGATTGAAATTAAATCACTTACTACATGCCTTCCTCAAGTTGAACACGATCTTACCTATAATATTATGGTCTTAATAATGTTATTTATTTATAATAGAACCATAATAATTATTATTATATCATATATGACCCCATTAAAACATGTTACTCTCTCTTGTTAATGATATTTCATTATTTACATTTTTTCATATGTTAATTGCCTATGGTTCCCATAAATGTTTTTGGATGAGAATTTGGGATTCTATAAATACTATATAACTTTATAATATTCATTATATTAATCGAGAAATAATTATAATATTTATTTATCACATAATATTTTAATACCAATGATTAATGTTAAAATTTAAAAATGAGGTATCTTTCTATCATGGAGATGGTTAGTCATAAGTAAATGTCAGTAACTTTCCTGATTTTCAATAGTCAATATGTAACGGAGATAAGTAATACATTCACATTACATAATTATAATAACATCATATTTATATATATGATATTATTTCCTTAAAAAGACTTATAAATATCATCTATGTTGTGCGGTGATGAATATAGAGTCACGTCGATTCATTATGGTTGTAGTATATGCGTACGCGAATGATGTTATCATTTTTCAGTGCAAGAAAAAAAATGATATATTATTTATTAAAAATGATAAATATTCCATTAATATAGTAATAATTTAATTTATATCCCATATATTTCTATATATTACACTTATTACCTTCCAATTTTAGAGTTAGTGAAACACTAATGACATTGTTTCTCGAGGTAATTTTCATCTAGAGACACGAGCGATGTTATCATAACCTCTATATGATGGAAAGTAAAAATAATAATTTTATAATTAATTAATAATATTATAAATATAATATATATATATACTTTACTTATATTAACCTTCCTAACTGTGATTCGTGTAAATGAAAAATGAACAACATAGCTTCGCAAGGCGGTACTCCACCATTCACACAAAGGATAATTTAATAACCCATTTGATGGAAGTGGAGATGATTGCATGTCATATAAAAAGAATAAAAATATATCATAATATTTTGGATACATTGGATATTATATTACCATTGTTTAATATTAATTTAATGTGTTGGATAAATATAATAAAATAGAGATGCTCATTAAAGATCATTGCATCTTATTTGGGTACCATCCATATATTTTCAAAAAAATACATCATAGGATGGGTTTATACCAAAAATAAGGATTTTAATATGAGGTGACTGACTTTAGTAGGTGATTTGGGAAGGCCATGGGAGAAAACAATGATTTAAAGGTGAACATAAGGGGGCTAGTTGGTGACCATTTAAAAGTGATGTGAGTGGTGCATTTGTAATTTTTTGGAATGGAAATGATGTACCTTGTTTTTTAAAATTCGAAAGGGGACTAAAAAGGATTATTATATGTATTTATATAGGATAAATTCCATATATTGAATAAAATATACTTTATAAAAACATTAATTCATTTTTATCCATTGATATTGTAGTTTAACCTCCCCCATGGTAATTCATTTCGCAATTAATCTCGGTAATTAATTTCTAATATTTTGACTAATATTTTTACTCAAAATATATTGTGGCCTTATTAAAAAAAATTATGTGTTTTAAAATTTTAGGAATAATTTTTTTAAATTACATTAATATATTTACAAATAGTTAATTTAAATTTAACCCCATATATAAGATGAGAACGTATTTTTTCAATGATAAACTTTTCAATTGTTTAAAATGTTTTTATATCAAAATTCATTATGAAAATAAATAAATTTAACTAAATTAGATTAAATTGAATATAATTTCACTTATTTTACATTAAAATCAATTCAAAATATTATTTACCTTTATAAATTATTTAACTAAAAAGCATGTTTATATATAAAATCATCTACTAATCCATGCAACAAAATATTATGAAATTTAAGTATAATTACAAATAATCACCCTATAATAATGATTATATTATAATTTTTAATATTAAATTCATTTTATAAAATTAATTTACTAAATTGTAAAAAAAAATTGTGAAATTATATGCACAAAGTGTGAATAAACCGCCTTTGGGAAAAATATCCAATTTTTTAGAAAACATTTTTTTTCTCTTAAATGATATTGAATTTATTTATAATAGATATATTAACATCATTTTCATAATAAATTTTTTCTATTCATACATGAAATTTTATTATCTATATTAAAATGTAACACTCCATTAACGTTCATTTGGACTGAAGGTTTCATGTTATGAAAGCTATTAAATAGTTTACATTTAAAGAAATTTATATTTTGGGTTGTTTATGGTCTATTTTTATTATAAAAATTAATTTTAAAGGATATTTACATACTTTAAAATCATTTTTTATGAAATCATTTTATATTTAATGATTTGAAATCATATCTTTTTAATGTATTAATAATTTATTTATGTGATTTAGTAGTAAGGCTCTATTTTAGAGAACACATGATTTAAGGGAATTATAAACTATAATATGTCTATCATTTTGAGATAATTATTTTTATTTTGGATAATTATATGATTGAAATTTTTATTATTGGCCAAATTAAAATTTATTATTTGAATAAAAATTTATCTATGCCATATTTTATGATGTTTATTACATTTTTTGATTTATCAAATATATATAATAGTTTAAGAACATTGTTCATGAATATGAATTTTGTAAATGTTTATTAGAATATATGTTTTCATGTGATATTAACTGAATTTTTATGGATACCAATATGGTTTTACAACTATTATTTTTATGATATGTTCAAGGGAATAAACACAACCATTAAATGTTTAATGTTATTGGAATACACGTGACATTAAAATATGTTGTGGAAATAAGATGAAAAATATATTAAAGATTAAATAAATTTGTTGGATTAGTATATAATATTATGTGAAGTTAATTATATAATATGACATTGTTGATATAGGAAACCCTTGATGGGTGAAAATTGAATCAATAAAAATGTGGTTTTTTCAGAGCTATTTATGATCATAAAATGGATTACCTTTCAAGTTAATTTCAAAATTTCTTTTATTCCAATTTATTGACATTCACTATATTACAATATTATAAAGTAACATATTAATGAAATTTTTGATACTTGGGGGAGGTTCCATTTACTTGGGGCATATATAACATTTAGGTATGCAATTTTATTTTACATTAAAATAAATAATTATGATGAATGTAATTTAAATGTTTTAAGCTAAAAGGTATGAGATAAACATTATGGATAAAAAATCATTAATATTGATGTTATTGATGTCATTTGTTGTTTAATATTATTTTTTAAATTATCAAAGAGGAACCATAGTTGAAATTGTAGAATATAATAGATATAAATGTATTATTTCGTAGATTATTAAATTTTTAAATTATATTTCCTTGTGATAACAATTTAATTTTGTAGTTAATGTATAAATGTAGGTAGAAAAACATGATAATTTTTTTTGAAACATTATATTTTGACTATATATTTAGGATAATAAATATTCTTGAATCCTCATCATTGAGTGAAATTGATTTTATTTTTGAGGAAAATGATTTGAAGTAAAACATTTTAATTTTAAAGTAAATAAATTTCATTATTAACTTATTATAGATGGTAATGGATTGAAGAATCTATAAGAAAATTTTCCAAAGAAAAAGGTTATATCTTATAAAAATCTATTCAAAGAACTTCATAGTCTTATAAGGTATAATAGATTGATGATTTTTTAGTGTGTCAAATATCTATGCACCATCTTCTCTATAAATCACTATTAGAAATTAGGTATTAGTTTTATATTACATTTACATGTGTTAACATCCAACTAAGTTTCTATTGGGCAAAAATTCATCAAGGTAACATTGCAGTATTTTTTGGGTTGATTGTGTTTGTTGACAAAGAAGGTTTCCATGGAGAATTGTAGAGTTCCCGAGAAGTTGTTGACAATCAATGTTGAAAAAGAACGATGACAAAGGAAAGGACGATCTGGAGGCGGTACAAAAGAGCTGTACAAGGTGGCGTCGTTTCCCAGTGTTTGCCAAATTTTTGGGGTCCAAAATTTGGAATTTGGTGAGCATCGCGAAAATAGGATTTCCATGAAGATCATAATTTAATATGGAAAAGGCATGAATTTCGCGAAGATAGGATTCATGGTTTAGAAATCGCGAAGACCAGAAGAATGGAGGCGGTGGGTCTTCACGATTACGTCAAGCTTCGCGAACGGCAGAGGCTGAAGCGCATCACGGCGGTGAAGGGATTTGTGAGGGAGCTTCGCGACGAAGGCGCGAAGGAATGTTGACGGTGATGCTTCGCGACTACGTCAAGCTCCGCGAACGGAAACATGCCGCGGTGCTTCGTGATTTGGATAGAATTCCGGCTGAAACTTTGGAGCTTCACGATTTGAGATGACGTGGCGTTGACTTCGCGCGGAAGGGACGAGGGTCAGTGGAATCGCCTATAAATAGAGGCCGACCCCCTCGAGAGAAGTAGAGAGATTTTTCAGAGAAGATCATTCGCTCTCGATTTGCGAAGGTGGTTCGTGGAGCCAGTGTGCTTCGCGAAAGAGGAGCTTTGTGGCGGCTATTGTAGCTCTGTGATTCCTGCGAGCTCCGCGTTGGCTTAGTAAGCTTCGCGAGGGCCGTTTCTTTACGACGGCTTGAGCATCGCGAGAGTGCTTCGCGAAAGAGCTTCATGAGAGAGCTTTGCGAGAGAGCTTCGTGAAAAGGCAGGAGCTTCGTGAAGGCTTGTTTGAGCTTCGCGAAATTGGGAGCCTCGCGAAGTAGGGTGTTTTGCGAAGGTGTTTCCAAAAGGAATTGACCAGTGTTAAGAGGCAAAGAGGTATTCATCAGTGGATGAAATATGGACATTAACAGAGCATCCATCATCAGTTAAGGATGCATGCAGTCATGCTAATGAAGAGACCTACTTGTCTATAAACTGTGAGTGAATCCCTTCACAGAGCAGTGAGCTTAGGAAGAGGAAAAATGTGATCCTCTCCACCGGCAGTGAGCCAGAGAGAGAGAAACAGGGAGTGACCCTTGGGAAAGCAGTGAGCTGACCCTAAACATTGTAAAGGCAGTGAGCCTGGGCATAGAAGTGATCTAGCCCAAACTTTGTAATCCACAGCTAGTGAACTTTAGTGGAATTGGTACGACCGACAACTTGTCGGCGTATGCTCCTTGGACATAGCCCTTTGCGGTGAACCAAGTAAAATTACTGTGTCCTGTGCATGCTTTACTTTCTATTTAATTTGTGCAACAGGAAAGAGAGAGAAGAGTGTTTTGCTTAACAGTGAAACAAGATCAGAACGGGCGTTAATTTCTTAATTAGTCATACCCTGATTCACCCCCCCTCTCAGGGTATTCAGCCTTGTGGACCTAACAATTGGTATTAGAGGAATGTTTGACAGTTGTTCTTCTCTCAAATGGAGGTCACTAATCATAGAGGGATTCTGATCTTCGACGGATGCAATTTTCAGATATGGAAGAATCAAATTCAACACTATTTCTGATCGTTGGGAATGGATGTGTTTTCAGCAGCTATGCATGGTATCAGAGCTGATATTACTAGTGGTGCATTATCAGAAGCAGAGCATAAAGAGTTGGATGCTGATTCCAAAGCAATCAATGCCTTAGGGGGAGCTCTTTCCAATCCCATATATACAAAGGTGATGTCATGAAAAACGTCACATGACATGTGGGAAAACCTCTTTAATATTTATGAAGGGGATACAAAAGTCAGAGAGGAAAAGCTGCAAGTGTTATGGAACAAGTATGAAGATCTGAGAATGAACCCGAATGAGTATGTTGATACATTCTTTGACAGGGTAAATGCTGTGGTAGAAGACATGCGGGGTCTTGGTGAGATTATCAAAGACATTAACATCGTAAAGCGCATCTTGAGAAAGCTTCCACCTCGGTTCAATCCAAAAGTTTCTGTTTTGGAAGATAAAGATCTGAAAGAGCTGACATTGGATAACCTACACAACACTCTTGTTGCATATGAAATGATAAATGATGACAACGATGCTATGGAAAAGGGGAAATCCAAAGAGGTGGCATTTAAGTCCATGAAGAGACTCACTATTGAAGATTATCTGGGGGAAGAAGAGTCAGATGAGGTGATGTCGTTCCTTTCTTCAAATCTGCAAATAGGAAAAGGAAAGTTTAAAGGGAAACTTCCACTAGCATGCTTCCGATGCGGAAAGGTTGGTCATCTTGCTGCAAGATGACCCAAAAAGTTTCAAGAAGTAAGCGATGAAGATGAAGTTGAGATTCCCAAGAAAAAATATTCAGCCTATGTGAAAGGGAATAAGCAGTTCAAGAGAAATTTCTTTAAGAAGAAAATCTACTTTCACAAGAAATCGACAGTTCAGCTGAGTCTGAGGGTGAAGAAGTTGAAGAGATAGAAAACTGCAAAGATCATGGACAAAATGCGATGGTGGTTGTTGCCAGTAGTGCTCTAGAAATGAAAGAAACCGAAACTGATGAAGAAGAAGAAGAAATTGAAGGGAGAGTTGACATGAAAGCTTAATTAGAAGAAGCTCTTGAAGAGATAGATGTTTGGCGAGCAAAAACAAATAAATCCAACAAGATAGTACGTGATGCCAAAATCTACATGCAACAACAACAAGAAGAGAAGTCCGAGCTTGAGAAAGAAATTGAAAATATTAAGTCTTCCAGGCCAGAGCACACAGAAAAGGTTGATGAGCATAAGCTCAAGATTGAAGAGCAGAAAATGGAGATTGATTGCTTGAGTCAAAAAGTGAAAGATCACGTCAAGCGTTTTGAAGAGCTTGAAGAGGAAGTTGTCGGTCTGCGGAGAAAAGTTAAAGAACATGAAAAACCTTTGAATCCAAACACATTCTTGGGAAATCAGGTCGTTACGAAGACTGAAAAGAAGAAATAAGAGCCTACTAGTTCAGCAGGAATGAAGAAAAAATTGAACTCAAAAGTTAAGGCTGCATCATGGCTTAATCAGAAACAAAAATTAGTGGCAGTTGAAGTTAGACCGCAAGCACCTGTCCCGAGATTGATAGTGGATTTGAGCACAAAGTAGAATGGGAATACTCAGAGATCCCAAGGGGAAACTCGTAGTGCTGAAGTAACACGAAGGAATGCACCTTATATCAGGTGTTATTGTTGTGGAAAGATGGGACATTCACAGTATGTGTGTTCCATAGCCAAAAGATATCGAAGGGAACAAGAACAGAGATGACATCCAAACAGAGAACGGTTTTCCAGAACATATTTTGAAGGACACTGTTTTTGGTGCAGAGGATTTGGACACATGGCTAGGTACTGCACTCCGACCATTCAGAAAAATGTTCCAAAGCAGAATCAAAATGTTCGCAAGCAGCAGATCAGTAAACCGACAAGTGAGTTAAAAGTTCAGAACAGATTTGCAGTTTTGCAAGATGAAGCTGGTCCATCATACTTTGAGAAAGAACAGAAGCCTCAATCCATGCTGAGTATGAAAGAAAAAGTATGGACAAGGAAGAAGAAAATTGAGAAGGCCGTAGTTGCTGAAATTACCCTTAAAGCATCAGATCATTCTGGTGTGTGGATCCTTGATAGTGGTTGCACATCCCACATGATAGGCAACGAGGATCTGGTTACAAGAATAAAATATGACAAAGAAGGAGTTTTCAAATTTTGAAATGATGAAGGCCTGAAGATTGTTGGCTCAGGAAAAGCCAAGTTTGGGGGCAAAGAAATGAGACATGCTGATGTCTTGGTGGTAGAGGGTCTCAGTCATAATTTGCTTAGCGTCAGTCAACTATGCGACTCTGGGCACTCTATCCTATTTACCAAGAAGATGGGTATTTTTAAAGGAAAAGATGGAATAGTCATTCTACAGGGGAAATGATCAAAGGGGAATCTTTACCTGGTAGGTGGGGAAGAAGATTCATGCCTTTTATCCAGAGAAGAAGAAAATCAGCTGTGTCATAAGCGACTTGGTCATCTATGTCAACCATCTATGGAAGATCTGGTAGAGTGTGATGCTGCTAGAGACCTTCCCAAACAATCACGTGATCGCACTCATACGTGTGATGCTTGTCAACAAGGGAAGATCATCAAGAAGACATACAGGCCAAAGGAACAAAAAGCAACTGGAGTGCTCGAATTGGTGCATGATGATGTATGTGGACCTATCTCACCAAGAGCTATAGATGGGAAAAGGTACTATGTTCTTTTCATTGATGAATATAGCAGAATGGCCTGGATATTCATCATTACCCATAAGGCAGAGGTGTTCAGTTGCATAAAGCAGTACAGGAGGGAATCAGAAAAGATGCTTGGACAGAAAATTCTGAAGTTTCGTACTGATAACGGTACAGAATTTACAAATAGTCAGGTTGAGAACTATCTCGAGAAACATGGGATAAGGAATCAAGTTTCATCAGTAAGAACTCCCCAATAGAATGGAGTGGTTGAAAGGAGAAATCAGATCATCAACAACATGGCCAGAACAATGCTTATTGATAAAGACCTACCAAAGAAATTTTGGAAGGAAGCAGTTTTGACAACGGTCTATGTTTCAAACAGGTCCCTGTTATGTCCGAAGCAAGGGAAGACTCCGTATAAACTGTGGTACGGAAAGAAGCCAACGTTTAAATACTTTTGAATCTTTGGAAGTAAGTGTTTCATTCTCAACAAAGAACATCATAAGAAGTTTGAGGCACGTGGAGAAGAAGGGATATTCCTTGTCTATTCAGGGAAAAGAAAAGCATATAAATGCTTCAACAAGAGGCTGAGAAAAATTGTTGAGAGCAATGATGTCATTATAGTCGAAAATGAACAGACTGATCACTGACCCAGTGAACAGTTTCTGGATGAAAGTGATGATGAGGTAAGAAACACAGGGGGAGTAGAAGTGGAAGAGGATGACTCAGAAGAAGATACTGATGATGAACAAGAAAGTGTCAAGTCTGTATCTGCAAGGAAGCCAAAGAGTCGAGATGAAATTGATAGGCAAAATATCATTGGTGATCAGACAGATCCAGTTCAGACTCGAAGAATGAAATCATTACAGCAAACATCGTTTTTATCTCCGGAGGAGCCGAAATGTTTTTCCGATGTAGCTGAAGATGAAAACTGGGTTCAGGATATGAATGAAGAGCTTGATCAAATTGAGAAGAACCAGACATGGGAGATTGTTTCGAGGCCAGCAGACAAGAATGTCATTGGGACCAAATGGGTCTATCGCAACAAGATGAATGAAGATGGCACAGTGATTCGGAACAACGCACGTCTAGTGTGCAAGGGGTACTCCCAGATCGAGGGAATAGATGTTGATGAGACATTTGCACTGGTTGCAAGGCTGGAGACAATACGATTATTCCTAGCCATCGCAGTGCAAAGGAAGTTCAAAGTGTTCTAGATGGATGTCAAATCTGCATTCTTGAATGGTGTTCTGGAAGAGGAGGTGTATATTGAGCAGCCAGATGGTTTTCTCATTCATGAGGATGAGAAAAATGTTTGCAGGATGAAGAAGGCGTTGTATGGGATGAAACAAGCACCAAGGGCATGGTACTCAAGGCTTGATCAGTACTTGAAGAAGCTTGGTTTCCAGCGTGGAGGAGTTGATTACAATCATTATTTCAGCAACGAAAATAATCAAAGGATGATGGTTCTAGTATATGTCGATAACATAATATTTGGCGGATCAGATTAAGCTCAGTGAAGAGAGTTTTCCGAATTCATGAAAAATGAGTGTGAAATGTCAATGATTGGAGAGCTAACGTTTTTCATTGGTCTACAGGTGACACAAGGAAGGAATGGAATTTTTATTTCTCAATACAAATATGCCAAGGAGGTTTTAAGAAGGTTTTTAATGGATAATTCCAAGGAAATTAAGACTCTGGTTGCCACTCAGATGAAATTATCGAAAGATGCAGATGGGAAGACAATTAATATCACAGAATACAGGCAAATTATTGGAAGTTTGTTGTACTTGACTGCAACAAGGCCTGATATTGTTTTCGCCACATGCCAAGCAGCGTGATATTAGAGTAATACCAAGGAGAGCCACATGATTGTAGTAAAAAAAGAATACTTTGGTATATCAAGGGCACTGCGGACATCATCTTGACGTATAACACCAAATCTCAGACAGAGTTATTGGGATATACTGATGCAGACTGGGCCGGATCAGAAGATGATAGAAAATCAACATCTGGTGGTGCATTCTATCTTGGTGGATTGTGTATTTCTTAGCTTAGCAAGAAGCAAGATTGCATCTCATTGAGCACTACAGAAGCTGAGTATATTGTGGCCACTCAAGCATGCACATAATTATTATGGATGAAGCATCAGCTTGAAGATATGGGAGTCGAGGTGAAGTCTCCGATCGGAATCCAGTGTGATAACTCAAGTGCTATAAATCCTAGCAAAAATCCAGTTCATCACTCAAGGACAAAGCACATTGAGATCAAATATCATTTCATCAAGGAGAAGGTTGAGCGGGGAATTGTGAAGTTGGAGTATGTGCCTACAGAGCTACAGGTTGCAGACATTATGACAAAGGCCCTACCCAAGGATGCTTTTGAAAGGCATCGACTGGCTCTGGGAGTTTAGTCGATTCCCTGCACTTGAAATAGTGTGGGTGTAGGACCCACCTCCCTCTCCCCGAGGTATGATGTGTTTTTCCCTAATGTGCTGATTTGTGTTCTCTACTATGTTACAAACTACAAAGGAGTGACCTTTGGGTTCGTTAATAAACGGGGAGAAAAGTGTTTGTTAAAGGGGGAGAAAATAGTGATTGTTCAAGGGGGAGATAGTGCGGAGATTTGATAAATCATAATTGATACGGGGAGAAGCTGACCAGTAGAGCAGCCAGATAGGGGGAGAAATGAGAAAGGGGGAGATTTTAAATCTGACGATACTAGAAGTGATCGATCAAAGCATAGATATCACGATAGCCGATGATCATGACAAAAGCAGAACAATGGTGTTGGAATGGTGAGAGAAGGTTTCCAGCTATCACGAATTGGGATCAGTGTGGTTCACCAATTGGTATCAATTTATGAATTGGTATCAGGATTGGAATTGACAATTGGTGTTTGACATGAAGTGATTCATTGATGAACTTTTCATACTACTCTTGTTTCTCCTGCCGAGCATTGATCATGTGGGCTTAGAGTACGTGTTAAGTGAATCCTTGAACACTATCATAATCGCAAGAGGCGAATAGTGGTAGCGGCTGGATGAAGACTCAGTGTGGTATCAAAGTGCAGAAAATCTTTATGAGCAAAGTTGTGAAGAGTTGACAACAAACCGAAAGGGGGAGATTGTTGGGCAAAAATCCCTCAAGGTAACATTGCAGTATTTTTTGGGTTGATTGTGTTTGTTGACAAAGAAGGTTTCCATGGAGAATTGTCGAGTTCCCGAGAAGTTTTTGACAATCAATGTTGACAAAGAACGATGAAAAAGGAAAGGACAATCTGGAGGCGGTACAAAAGAGCTGTACAAGGTGGCGTCGTTTCCCAGTGTTTGCCAAATTTTTGGGGTCCAAAATTTGGAATTTGGTGAGCATCGTGAAAATAGGATTTCCATGAAGATCATAATTTAATATGGCAAAGGCATGAATTTCGCGAATATAAGATTAATGGTTTGGAAATCGCGAAGACCAGAAGAATGGAGGCGGTGAGTCTTCATGATTACGTCAAGCTTCACGAACAGCAGAGGCTGAAGCGCATCGCGGCGGTGAAGGGCTTTGCGAGGGAGCTTCGCGGCGAAGGTGCGAAGGAATGTTGATGGTGATGCTTCGCGACTACGTTAAGCTCCACGAACGGAAACATGCCGTGGTGCTTTGTGATTTGGACAGAATTCCGGCTGAAACTTTGGAGCTTCACGATTTGAGATGACGTGGTGTTGACTTCGTGCAGAAGGGACGAGGGTCAGTGGAATCGCCTATAAATAGAGGCCGACCCCCTCGAGAGAAGTAGAGAGATTTTTTAGAGAAGATCATTCGCCCTCGATTTGCGAAAGTGGTTCGTGGAGCCAGTGTGCTTCGCGAAAGAGGAGCTTCGCGGTGGCTATTGTAGCTCCGCGATTCCTGCGAGCTCCACGTTGGCTTAGTAAGCTTCGCGAGGGCCGTTGCTTTGCAATGGCTTGAGCATCGCGAGAGTGCTTCACGAAAGAGCTTCGCGAGAGAGCTTCGCGAAAAGGCAGGAGCTTCGTGAAGGCTTGTTTGAGCTTCGCGAAATTGGGAGCCTCACAAAGTAGGGTGCTTTGCGAAGGTGTTTCCAAAAGGAATTGCCCAGTGTTAAGAGATAAATAGATATTCATCAGTGGATGAGATTTGGACATTAACAGAGCATCCATCATCAGTTAAGGATGCGTGCAGTCATGCAAATGAAGAGACCTACAGGTCTATAAACTGTGAGTGAATCCCTTCACATAGCAGTGAGCTTAAGAAGAGGAAAAAAGTGATCCTCTCCACCGGTAGTGATCCAGAGAGAGAGAAATAGGGAGTGACCCTTGGGAAAGCAGTGAGATGACCCTAAACATTGTAAAGGCAGTGAGCCTGGGAATAGAAGTGATCTAGCCCAAACTTTGTAATCCACAGCTAGTGAAGTTTAGTGGAATTGGTACGACCGGAAACTTATCGGCGTATGCTCCTTGGACGTAGCCCTTTGCGGTGAACCAAGTAAAATTGTTGTGTCCTGTGCATGCTTTACTTTCTGTTTACTTTGTGCAACAAGAAAGAGAGAGAAGAGTGTTTTTCTTAACAGCGAAACAAGATCAAAACGGGCGTTAGTTTTTTAATTAGTCATACCCTGATTCACCCCCCTCTCAGGGTATTCAGCCTTGTGGACCTAATAGTTTCACCAATATGAATACATAGTTTTTTATGACATTTTTACATCAAATTCCCTACATTTAGGGAAGTTCTATTAAACATTTCGACAACGATGTTTTTTATAGACATTTAAAATATCAAATCATTGATTTCTAAAATGAGTTTAAATTATGAGATTATAATTATATAATGTTGTTATTATTTAAATCCCAAAGAATTAATTAAATATTTCTCATCATTTAATTAAATATCATTAATATGTTGTATTATATGCGACACTGAGATTAATTGATCCCCAATATACTATTAAAATATTAATATTTTTTTTTCATAATCAATTTGTTACATTGGTTAGTAATAATATGAATATATAATTTATGAAATTAATATAAATTTCCAAATCAATATAAATTTAATGACAAATTTGTAGTTAATAATCACTATATTCATAGAAAAATAATATTTTCATTCAGAAATTTGATTTTATCAAAAAAAAATTTTTTTATAAAATTTGTTGAATAATATCTGTAAATGTTATATATTTTATTTTTTAAAATTAAAATAAATTTTAAAATCCGTATATTAAAATTAGATTATGATTAATTGTAGAGATTATTCTTAAAATATTGATTTGTAGAGAATTGTAAAAATGTAGATTTTTATTAAATTTATATGTAAAATGATTGTTTTCGCTTTTTAAATGGATACAATTTAGAATTAATTTTTGTAAATATTTTGTAATCTAGTTATAACCATTAGAAATAATTTTATTTTGGATTTTTTTGTAGATATGTTTTTATAATTTAAAGGTATTTTATAGAAAATATATTTTATGCATGCACTGCGTTTTTATTGTAATAAATAAAATTATGAATTATTGGTGAATAATCTAATTAATATATATATATTATAAAATTATAAAAAAATTAAATTAATATAGTATATTTATATAAATGGAATAAGAATAAATACTGAATTAAAAATTATATTGATCATATTTTGTTAACTTTTATTAGAAATAATTAATTCCATTTATAGGTGTTTAGATTGATATAATTGATTCCTTAATTTTAATTAAGAGGTCATCTTTTGTGATGTATTCCATTTTAATTTTAGACAATATAAATTGTATTGGTTGTATAATTTATCACACTACGAAAGGGTAAATTATGTTAACATAGGTAAAAATTAAGTGATAAGGTTGTAATGATTCATCATATTTATTTTTTTTCTATTAAAATTGAAATATTATCATATAAGTCATCCAAATTACTTGATTAATAGACACAGGTACATGAAAATTACTTATATATTCTTTAAATCGATGAAAGTTACAAAATGTCACTCTCTTAGTTTTAAAAATCTTATATGTGGTCACATAGGTAAAAAATTGTTATGAAAGAATTAGAATAATAATTTTTTGTTTAATTAAATAATATTTAAGAAATTATGTCATTTAAAACATTATTGTATTATATATTTATATTAATTTTATTTACAATACAAAAATATAATTTATTCTATTAATGGAAATATAAAATAATTGATTATATAAAAATAAAAATTTTTCCAATTAGAGTAATTTATAGTGTTTATTAATCTCGTAGGTATATATTACATATTAGTTTGGGGTTAGAGAATTATATTATAATTTAAAATATTAGTTATGAATTTTAAGTCAAATTAAATGATTATTTTCAAAATCAACTATAATGATAATTTTTTAATAAAATTCTATTAAACTACTTAAAAATAATAAAAAAGTAAAAAATACATCAATATAGAAATGTGAATTCTAAAATATGATATAATTCATATTAATGGTACAATTTTCCTTTATACGAAAAAATTATAACCATATACAACTGAAATTGTTTTATAATTGTAATTAAAATCGATTAAAAAATAGTTAACAAAAATGAAAATGTTTAAAATTACAAAAAAAATTTCAATTATATTAGATGACGATTTTACGAATATATTATACCTTTAATTTCAATAATTTTTCATTTATAATCATTTTTCATGAGAATGAATTTATTATAATTAAATCTGTTGAAAAATTTCAAAAGATTCCCTCACCTCAATTATAACAGTGAACCTCCTTCCTCACTTATTTATACCACATTTAGCCTTCAATATCCACCATTATATAAATATTTCTCAACATAACTCCCTAATACATTCTATATAATCTATGGTCTTCCCAAGAAATTATCCTTAGAGCCCTTTAGAAGATATATGAAGGAATCATTTGAAAGAAGAAATAATCGCCTTAACAGATCACATTCTGTTATACTCAATATTTAAGCCTCTAAATATATAGTATTTGTTATAAAATAATTAATTAAGTATAATCAGTATGATAACTTGATATTATGAATGTAAATTAACCATTATACACATTCATTCATATAAAATGGTCACTGAAAGTGTTGCTTGTGTGTATGTATGACTTATTGTATACATGTAGCGATAAAATTCACTTTTTTCTTCACCATCATTTATCGATGGATATTATGATGGGTTTATTATATATATATATATATTATTAAATAAATATACATCAATTATTACAATAAAACATATTATTACATTCATTTTAACACATTAGAAAACAAGAATGTCTATCAGGCTTAAATATGGACTACCTCCTCTATAATGTGATGTGATTCATTTTTCATTTCAATTTTACACAGAAATAAATATTTTTGGATTAAAATGAGTATTTCTAATATATATTATATTTTTAAAAATATATTATGGAGAGTTATTATTATCATTTATTCCATTACATCCCTCAAAAATGAAAAATGCATTCTTTTGTATGTATGACACACCGTAACCATGAAGAGTGTAATAAAATTTTTATATATGTACAGTTATGAATGTTTCTAAACATATATAAAATAATTATGTTTGATATTTATATCATTATTATATTAGTTTTTATTATGGATGCATGATCTATATAAAATGAAAAAATATTTAAGCACAACTTGCACTAAAAGTGGAACAGATATCACACTAATCCTATAATTGAATAAAGAGGTGTTAACAAATAGATGATAAAATGATATAAGTAAATATAATATTGTGTAATATATATGAGTATTTTACATCATTATTTTTAAAATAAATTAATATTTATTAAAATTGATGTTATAGTGAATATAAATAATATTAGATATAAAATAATGTATTTTTAACTCACCTTTATTCTTGTACGACCTAAACATTATACATCACTTGTTTCTTCAATGGGGTTAAAATACTAAATTTATCAGGGATTTTTTCTGGTTAAGAGTATTATTATTAAATCCTATGAACAATCTCTCAAAAACAAATTAATTTTCATTCACTCTTGTTATTTCTTGATAATACATGTTTTCTATTAATTTTTCACTTCTTAAGTACTCATGATTTATAAAATGTATTTTTAACAAAAGTATACATTATTTTACTCTTCTATTGAAAATCCATTTTCTTCCATGTGATAATTTCCTATAAAAATTTAATATAATAATAGTACTATTCTCATATGATTTTTGGAATCAATTTTAACACATGTATGACTTCCAGAAAAAAAATATTTTATATGAAATATATTTTAATTTCAAAATAAGGATTTCTGTGACTTTATCAAAATTGTTTTTGGAATGAAGTAATTTTAACATATATGGGATAAAATGAATTTTCAACAATCATGACATAATTAGTCATTGAATAATCCATTAATAATTTATAGGGTAACTTTTGAAGATATTTTTTTCCATTATAATTATGATTATTTTTTGAATATTCCAATTGATAATTGAAAGGGTATTTTAATTAATAATCTTTTAATGTCCATTTAATGGTATTTGTATATTAAAATACAAAAAACACGATTTCAATTATGTTTTACAAGGAATATGATCCATGGATAATATAAATATTCTTTATCATGGTTGTTTACCAATATAATGAGGCAACCTTTATGAATCTTTTTTCATTTCTATGAGTTATTCTATGACTAAATGATGATTTTTTCCTGAAACCCATTTTATTTCCCTATGTTATAATACGATGAAATGTTTATGAAACCAATTTCTTTACATGGGATCTGATAGGTTAAATCCTTTAATATCTTCTATCACACATAAAAATGATAAACATACTATTATTATAGGGACCAATATCTGTCACCAATGCATTGGGGAAATATTAACATCTCAGATGATAAAAAGGATTAGAATAGAAAGTGAAGCTAGTTTTATAAGGGACATTTTCCACTATGATAGTCTTGATTGTGAACTATGAATACTACGATAGATTTGGGATTTAATATGTTAATATATGGTTCTCTAAGTAATTTTCCTTCTATACTAAGGATATGATTTTTAATTCTTATGTGTTTCCCAAAAACATATATTATAAGCCAATGTTATGCTATCATGCTTCAATCTCTTTAATTCCTTTACAATCTATATCTTACGAAGTACCAAACATTAATTAATGAATAACGAATATTATTAATTATATGATGGGCATGATATTATATTTTTATTATCAATTTATTGTACCATTATATTTATGTTATTCTCTAGTGTTCATTGGCATCTCCCTCATATACCCTTATAGACCATATAATCTCACCCATTATTTTATTTCATTTACCCAGTTTAAGATGAAAATTATTATATGTGAAATGTCTATGATTGGTTATGTTAATAAAAATCATTGTGGGATAAAATGTAGATATTTTATGAACCATGTCAATATTTGTCCATGTTTTCAAAGGAACTATATTTATATGATTATGGTGTTGATCATTAGGTTGTGAAAATTATATTGGATTTTTTAGTTTTTGATATTTATGTATAATTTTTTTGTATCTATCAATATTTTTGATTTATTGATTATATTTTTGGATTTAGTTTCATTATATTAATGTTCTTATATTTTATTGAAAATTGGTTGTTTATACCATAAATAATAAATATAATGAATTAATTGTGAAAATTTTAAATCTAAATGTTTTAGTATACTCGAATGACTCTATTTTCATGAAATAAAATTTTATAACTTTTACATAATTGTGGACCATAAAATTTATATTGAATTATTGTTATTTCCAGAAAATGTATTTCAAGGATGAAAAAATAAACTATGATGAAAAAATATGTGAAATTCATACATCAATGTAATGATTATCAGAGGATAGTGATGTCCAAATAGTGGAAATTGTTTTTTCTATACAAAAAGAGAATGGATATGAAATATGGGGAAATTTTGTTTAATAATATCTTAATATTAATGTTTTTAAATATTTTTTTTACATTTAATATTTTTATAAATAATAGATATAATATTTTGTTACATAATATCTGTCACATAATTTAAAATATAAGATATCATGTTTGATTATATCTATTTTGTTTAGATTTTATCACTTGTTGAAATTTATATGTAATTTTATTATATGTTTGAATTTATAATATTTCTTCAATTTATTCATCCTATATTTTTTCATGTGTTGTAAATTCTTTCTATATTTTTATATTGATTCTTAACTATACTAATGAATAAGATATAGAGTTTTTTTGGATTTGTTTTTTTTTAAATCATTTCCAAAATATTATTCAAATTAATATATTTTATTATGATTTTTATAATCAATTAAATTTATCTATTTTTTATTACCTTTCATCTCACATAAGTAGCTGTGTAATTTTTATTGTTTATTTTTAAAAATATAATAGATATTAAAATTCCATACGGATCTATAGTCCTCTAAAAGGGGAAAGGTATATCCATTGCCTCTTAAAACCTTTAAAAATTATTAAATTGTTAGATCATTATCAAATCTCACTCTCAGTATTGATATAGTCAACATGGGTTTTCAAATATTCACACAAATAATATTTTAAATAATAGCACTATATAAAAAACATTCATACGGTTCTCCCATAGTGATATGGTATTTTACATTTATTGTTTTTTATACCGACCTTAGTTTCTCTATTATTACCATCCACAAAATAAAATTTGTTGGTATTATGAGACCATTATGATTTTCACAGTAGTTCAAAAAAACATCTGATGAATGTGAAACGTTCTCATTGTCGACACCGTATATAACCATAGTCGAACACATTTTATGTTAGTATATCTTTTATTTGATATTGTTATATGTAGCTCTAATCTATTTTAAATTGTTGTTTAACTTATTAATATCCCAAAAAATATATTATATAAATACTTCAATCCTCGTATTAACATCGTTAAATACCACTGGTTCATCATAAATAGTACATGAAATGTAAAATTCATCGAAATCCCATTTTTATTTATCATCAGAGCATACTCAAGATGATTTATCTACTCCATTAAATGTCCATTTATATTTAAAAATCTAATATACATTCATCTCATGAAAATATAGATACATATATAATAATCATGTATATAATGGTTCAACTCTTATAATGATCCTTCTTCTTCAAATAACATCATCACACTACTCTGATATCAAAATGATAGTTGGATCATTCTTCTTCCATCATAATTGGTATTATGATGATCTTCTATTAAGATATACATAAAAAATACATAATTATTATTCTCCCTCATGATTTCTGTGTTATTCTCTATATCTCATTGTCTTAACATACAGATCATGAAATATTCATTTTATTACGTATTTTTTAATATATATAGTACCCAAAAATGATTTTTTTATATTTTTTTTATCTAGATAAACATTACTTTTATTTGGTACCAATAATACCTTTTATATATTAACAAAAAAATTGTATGTGGGTGACCTTCCATAATCTCATATTACATTTTTACCATCAACTATTATGTCCTATTTAATTTCATGAGTATAACTTTTTCAAATGATAATAACTTGTCTTTACAAAGAAGATATGATAAATATTTCATTTAATATTTTTCAATTTCATTGTTATATTTACCAAAAAACTCATACTATTATTGTTTTAAATTTTACATAAATAAATTATTACATAAATATAAATATTAATGAATTAAAATAATAATAATATTCCTATTCTTAATTAAAATAATTATTTTCCTCATTTTCATGTTGTGAGTTAATCACATTACAACATATAAAAAATAACCTTATAAAATTTCATCCCATTCTATAAATATATTTAGAATAATTTTGATCAGATTAAGAATCATTATATTTGATTCAACATTATATTGTAAATTATTTGTTTACATTTTCATATTATGGGATTATAATATAATGAATTTTGATCCATGAAACCTCATATTCACCAAATAGTTCTTAGAATTAATGGTATTGATCACACATTAGCTTTTGAATAATGATCTTTTAAGTTCAATATATCAATAGTTAGGTAAATTATCAATATTTTTTTTATTTGGTCCTCCATTTTTTAAATTATAAGTTTAACATCTCTAAAAATTCAATTATTATACCACATATGTCATGGGATATTTTAATCCATTATGATTAAAAAATTAATAATAATAAATATCCTCTTAATAATTATTTAAATACCATATTTTAATTTATGCTCTTCTCAAATTATAAAAAACTTATATCGTAAAATTTAAAAATAACCATGATTTGAAATTTATTGATTATGTTTAATGGTGGAAGATTCATACATAGGTAGATATATTTAATGAATATACATCTGAAATTAATGACTTAAAAACTCAATTTATATTTATGAAGATAATATAATTTTTATGTGAGGGCTAAATGATCTATACACATATACTATATGATATTTATGAACATATAAGTAGATACATAAACATAAATCTTCATAGATCAAATGATACTTTCAATGAATCAATTTCCATAAAAATCACACAAATATTCTCAAATTTCACTTCACTAATGAGTCAAAATATTTCTTATATCCTAAAAAATTTATCCTAGTGGTGGTAGTAACATCCCACGATTTTAGAAGAAATCACTATGTGTTGATAGATAAAATGATTTTCAATACCCATCTTAAATTAACAATGATATAACATTATATATTTTTTATTTTAATAAGTCCAATTTAAACTAGACATGAATTTTCATGGTATTAATATATTATCTATATTATGAAATAAATATGAATAGATAATTCAATAAAAAATTACATTTATTTAAAACAAAAAAAATTATTTATTTCATTTTACTCTTTAAATATATGTTTGAATTAAAAAGAGACATCTTATTCTTTCCCTTTAAAAAATATATTGTTAAATTTTTTTGAAATGTATTTATTGAAATTATCATAATTTATGAATTCAAAATATCAGAAATAAGTTATTATTATATTTAAATAATTAAATAGAATGTTACATTTTGGGAATAATAAAAAATAATGTTATTTAAAAACACAATGTCTTTTGTGATATCATAAAAACATAAATATGATAAAATAATATATTAAAAATATTTAAACACTATATTAATATAACAAATATCATACAAAAATAATAACAAATTTGAATTATTACATATTTCTGGGTATATATAAAAATTCATTTTCTGTGTTGATGCAGTGCACACCTGATATTGAAATTATCATATTCACTTTCTTAAACAAATAATTTTGTGGTAAAAATTATTTTCATGACAATATTATTAAATATATTTCATAAATTATGATTTTTACTTATTTTTTTGAATTTTAATTTATATAACGATAATCTTCTCTAACTTCTTCTGTAATTATTTTTAGGGCTAAAATGTCAAATTAATATTTTAAAAAGGTTCTCTTGAAATTGATATGAATAAATATACATAATTAAGGAATATCAATGATTGAAATGTGCTTAATTTATAAATGGTCATTATACTAATTTATATTAAAATTATATATATTAAAAAATTATCTTTTGTTCTTATGAAATGCTGATGGATTTCTTGTGAATGAAAAATAAAAAATATATTTTATTTAAATTTATATTTAATATTAAATAACTTAAAAATTTGAATTTTTTTTTTTGGGTAATTAATTTTTCACCAAAAACTTTCATTTTTATTATTTTTGAAAACTTTGATCAAATTGCTTCACAATGTCATACATATAGTTTTAAACTTAATAGAAATATAGACTTGTCATAATATTATTTTTAGTAGGAATATAATATTTAATCAATGGCTTTCCTGAATATATGATTGAAAAATAAATAGAAATTTGAAATCAAAAATATTTTAATTTTTTATTTAATTTTTTTTTAATTTTTTTTGGGAGGAAATAAATACATTCAATTTTTACACAACAAATATAAAATAGTTATTAAAATTTTAGAAAATAAAATTAAATAAAAATAAAATTAAAACAATAAATATAATTTTAGAAAAATAAATTGATCCAAGAATTTTCTAGAGGAATATTAAATTTTTATGAAGTAATTAAATATTAATTTATATTTTGAGTCTTGGTTTTTATGTTTTCAACCTCAAATTAATGAATCTAATCAAATTTTACAATAATGATATATCAGAAATATAATATTTTATTTAAATATTTTAAAATAATAAATGTTTTAAACAAGGATGAAAGGGATAATATAAGACATAAAATATCATCACATGTATATTTATTGTCCAATGGGATTGGTTTTCATCTATTATAGTCATTTTATATTTAAATATTTTATGGAATTCCAAAGGATCCCTTCAATTCAATTAAAAATGGAACCCCTTTAATCACTTCATTACAATACCTAGATCCTTTAATGTCAACGCCATATACCAAATCATCTTATACACTTTACTATAAACATTCTATAGGTGATGGTCTTACCAAAATACCAATTCCATGTTCCTTAATGGATTATTCCAGGATGTAATATTCTAGAAATAAATTTTTTAAACCATCTCTCTTAATTTATTTTATTCACCTTTCTTTCCCTTACCTAGTTAATAAATCAAGTGATAAAAACTCCAATATCATGTATATACTATAATTTTATATTTCTTATAAAATATGTTACACCATCCCTTTTTCTCACATCCTTTTATTCTATAAAAGTGAAACTATTATACAAATATTTTAAATTTTTCATCTCTATGGATAACGAGTTTTTTTTCATTACCACAAAGATGGATGGTCCTAACAAATTATTAGTCTGAAATATATTTTTATAAATATTTTTAATACATATTTTAATCTATATAACTAGTATATAATCATAATATTTTATTAATGAAAACATTCTTGTGATGTACAGAAAAATTTCCAAAATAACCAAATCTTATATCATTAAAATTTTAACAAATGAATCACCATCATGTAATAATAAAAATCATTATGTTGAACCATTTATAAGTACTCAAATGAATAAATAAAATTTAATTTCAATATTATAGTTTCATTTAAATTCATCGTGAACTATAATAATTATATTGAATTCAACTGACAATAAAACAATGAAACGAAAAATCCTAGAATGATGAAGTTGAACATTATAACACATCGAAATATACATAAATTAAAATATTAAAATTATAATAAATCAGAAAAATATTTAAGAGGTTCTACAGTAATTTTATAAATAATCAATATTATCATCTTGGAAAATATGTACATGTGATGAACACTTATAGACATAAGTTAAAGGATATCTTTGAACCTCCCTATTTCATTTTGGTAATGGTTTATTTATCATTAAATAAAGTTATGAAATTATTTTTATTATAAAAATTATATATATTATCAATATATTTCACCAATATCTATCTATCTATTTCAATTCATCATTACATAATGGGGATATACATATTTTATAATCACCCCTTCTCAATTATTCTCCATTGGAAAACTAAATAAAATGAACATATTTATTTCTCATTAATTTTTAGGTACACTCTATAACCTATTTTAATAAAATATTAGCTTTTCTATAATCATTAACCATGTAATGAATAACTATTTTAATTCATTTCTAGTTCTAGAAAAAATATTATTCCTTTTCAACATTAATGAATTATTAATCTGTTCTCATAAAATATACTAAAGAAATTGATTTATAAAGAATAAAAAACACCCTTTTTCATGTATTTATTTTAGTCAAAAATAATTAATATTTATCTATTATTTTTATACATAAAAGATTCCCATTAATGATTTAATCTCTTCTTTTATGGATTCCATTTTGATACACCTGAAGGGTTTTCTTTATGACATGATTAATATACTCATTTCATTACATCGTTAAACTTTATGTCTATTTAATATGTTTAGTTTCATTATAGGTAACACAAATGCATGAACTTGTGTTTATGGGTGCACCTAGATAGAGATCCTATACAGTGGGAAATAATTATTCACCCGAGACATGATGTATTAGATTATCGAGTAAACAAAATTCATTATTAGACTTTTTCCATAATGTGATATACCCTTTGTAGTTAGATTTTACTCATATTTTTTTCATGTTTTATATATTTATAAAATTATAGTATTACCATGATTATATGATTGCATGTTCTATATGTTATTCATTGATGTGTTAATTCAAGATCAATTCCATTTATTTTATCATGATATTACTTCAAATTCATGTTATTTTTGTTATATATATATTTATTCCCTTACTGGGAAATTTATCACATAAATTTTCTGTATGTATTCACTAGGATATCCAATGAAGTTGTTAGTGATAAAAGGGAGTTTGGAGATCATTATAGAGACTAATAAATTGATATTTTATTCTACTTTCATGTTTTCTAATAATGTTCCATGTCATGCAATGGACCTAGTCATTTCGATCATTCAGTTTTATTTCATGGGTAATTATAATTATAATAATTTAATAATATATATAAATGATTATGATTCTGTAGTTGCTATCAGTGGAGTGGTCTTGTAATTTTTTGAGATTAATTCTAGAATACATTAGTACAAATCATTGGTTTAATTCAATCACCGTTGATATCATATGTTGATGGATAAAGAATCATAAATTAGGATATAATTTTTATTACTTACATGTTAATAGTTTCATTTTATATTCTAATCAATATTGTATTCAGTCCCCCTATTAATATTGTATTTCTTTTTTTAATTGTTATGGGTGGAAAATATGAGATCCCTTTCCAACAAAAAATGTGATAGATAATGTTATGATTTCTCTAAAAAGATGTCCAAACTGAATGGAATGAATCACAAGAACATCATCACAGTATTGGATCAACTAGGTCAAATTATAAATAATAACATAATTCATGTTTTATGCCCATATTCTCATATAATGGGGAATGTTGATGTCATAACCTTTATCAGTAAATTGTCTCCCATATTTAGTGATTATTCTATATCCAAAACCATGTAATAGTGATTTAAATCCATTAAAATTATATTATATGTCTTACAGTGCTCATAAGAATGGGAGGTTGTGCGGATGTACTATCATTTCAATGAGGATGCTGATCAATTGTGGATAATGATTAGGAACAAAAATTCAAAATAGGAAATTTATTCCATGGTTTTTTATGAATTTTTTAAAAAATATTATTCATAAATATTTTACATTAACTCACCGTTATAATATGGAAAGTGTGTTCAATGAAATGTAGAAAAAAGGATATTAGTACATCAGTGTATATGGAACGAACATCCCATGGACATAATGATATGAGTCATAAATTTTCCTGAAAACTGAATCTAAGGTGGATCAATTATTTAGTTGATTAATGTTTAGTTTATTAAAATCCTGAAGATTGATTTCTTTGATGAAAATGAGGATATATTTGGATATACCCTAAAGGATCTTATGAAGATTAGTGACTCTATTATATCTCATGGGATCAACGATAAAAAGAGTAAAATATTGTTTATTAAGGAAGGATAAATAAATAAATACCATTAATGAATGAAAACCCATCATCTGACATGTCAAAATTGTGGGAAGAAAGCATCACATGAACATTATAAAGGGAACAAGATAAATTTTCAAATGTGGAAGAGAGGGGAATTTCTATAATTATTTCTTATGTTATTTTAAGGATACAATCAATGTAGAAGAATGCATGGTTCATATCAAAACACAATATATGTTGTTTTCTTTCAACTAAAATAATCATAGGCATTATGTGAGGCAATTAATTGAGAAAAGGTTAATCAGATAATATCAATTATGAAAATATCCAATAAATCATGAATGGAAAGATTCTATTGACATTACTGAGGTGAATCTTGAAACTTTTATGGTAATAGGTCAATTGGTTATTCATTTTATAGTTTTGATCATACTATTATATTTTGGTTTTATGCATTCATTAATATGTTCTTATGTTTAGCATAACTATTCAAACTCCACCTCAAAATATGAAGGTTATGCTAATTTTGAGAATAGTGAAAGGGGAAATTACTAAATATAATGTATATAATTCATCCTCAATTAATGTTTATGGATGGAACCTCTCATAAAATTTCATCTAATTTCCTATGGTGTGGTTTTAGGATAGATTGAATATGGATTGGTTATCTATATATAATTCCATCATCAGCAGTATGGAATGGGAGGTCACTCTTCAAATCACATAAAATTTCTCAATTATATAAATGACTATGGAGATAGGTGAATATCAATCAGAATCGCCTTCTCAATTGTGGATATTATTTTTTATGAGAAATAATAGAAAGCTCAAATGATTGATAGAATATATTAGATCATGCAAGAAGAAATTCCCATTGTGAGGGATTGCACTAATCTATTCATTAATGAATTTCATAGTATTCCTCCATACGAAGAGGTTGAGTTCTAAATTAATATTATACCTGGATATCTTAATATAGTAAAGAGATCATATAGGATAAACACTATTGACTTGTAGGAATAGATGAACATGTTACATGAGAATATTTGAAAAGTGTTTCATATTCTCATATTATTTATCATGGGGTACGTCGGTCCACTTCCTTGATAAGAACAATAATTTAAATTGAATATTCATTGATTATCATGCGCTAAAAAATCACAATTAATAACATGTGTCCTCTTCCATGGATAGGAGGATTACTCGATCAACTATGTGGGGAATAGTATTTATCTAAGGTGGAAATTTTCTTGTGATATCACTGAGTAAAGGCGATGAAGGAATTATTCACTGGACTACCTTCTGAAAGATAAATGTATAATACGAGTACACAGTGTGGTCCACGGGACTCACTAACACTATATATATATTCTTGAAAATAATGAATCATGCATTTATAGATTGACTCAAAAAAATTGGTTGTCCTTATATATGATATTCTCATATACAATAATATAAAGAAGGATCATTAAGATCATTTAAATAACATGTTAAGGTTGTTCTGATGGGAGAAACTATATAAAAACTATATTAAATTTGAGATTTTGATATAGGTAGTATCATTCATGGGAATGTTGTCCCATGAAAAAGGGATATGTAGTGACTGTTCTATGATAATGGATATTGAGGAGTTGATCTAATAACCTTATTCAATTGATATATGTAGTTTCCATGTCCTAGCTAGGTATTATCAATGATTTTTTATAAAATTATCACAATTATAAATTACTCTATCATATTTAACTAGGATGGGATTAATGTTTTCATGTACATGTTAATATGAAGACATATTGAAATAGTATAAAATTAAGCATATCATTATAGTAGTAATTATACTACCCTCATGAAGATATCTATTCATGGTACACCATTGTAATGACTTGCCAATTCTCATTGGCTTGAGAGAGCAACATGTCATTACTAGGCCTTAAGCGACATCCCCAAGACGCCAAAGGCTGGCAATAAATGCTGAAGGGTTTCAAAAATAATTGGGGGATGATTTACCCTTTATGAAAATAAACTCGTCCATTAACGATTCACTATATGATGCATGAAACAAAGAAAGACCAAATCAAAACTTCATTTATATTAAACCACATCAGAGTACACAACAGCAGAATACCAAACCAATCATCAAGGAACACAATGGAAGAACAACATGAGACTCCTAAAAGACACCACAACTCTGTGGTCCCCATGCTCCAATCTCCACAGCATCTCCTAAACATCACCATGAGCCATTAGTAATGAGATTCTTTAACTTTACCTGTGTCTCAGAATAAAACATCTGCAATAGCACCAAAGTGAAAAAGAAGGGGTGAGTATAAAACTCAGTAGGTTATCCCAATGATTTCCATACTCACGACACTAGGATAAAAGAGTTAGACACATTTATAAAAAACGGTTTATATAAAACATTTTCACCAAAGCAGTTTATAACTGAATATAAAGATGTTTTCCAAAACCATCCAAGCTCAAAAGTATCAAAGTGTAATTTAAACCAACTTTTCCAACATTTTATTTTTATAGAAAAATAACCAAACAAATTTCCAAACCATTTCACAAACATCCCGTTTTGGTATTCCCAACCATTTCACAAACCCGTGGAATCAACCATTCATGCATCGTTATGATAGTTCCATACTCATGAGCAGTTTCTCATCGATCTACCAGGTTTCCAAAATGTAATTGTTTCCAATGTGCCATTACACCATTGGCACCTAGCACAAGGTCATATTTCAACCAATCCTCATACATAAAAGTCCCATGTGCCATTAAACATTTGGCACTGAGAACAAGGTCCTATTTTAACCATGCCTCATATATGAAACATGAACACACACCAAAAATTTAGAACAATCAAGCCAAAACCATCCTTTCAATAAAACACCTTTTATTGAAAACCTTTTCTATCAAAATCAATTGTTTTCAACCATTTCAAACCATTTCAATAAAAGCATAGTTTTATTGAAAACCAAAGAATGAACCAATTTCATCAAGACATTTCCATACCATACCATTTCAATAAAACATACCTTTTTATTGAAAAACCATATTTAATCAAAACCATTTACCATTGCAGCAAATCAAAAATTTAAAATCAACATTTTAAATTCAAGAAGCAAAATTACTTTGCACAACAATTCACAATGATTTCACAATTTCATAAAAACAATAAATCATAACTAAAGAATATTATTCCATGTTTTTCACAATAAAATTCATTCAAACAAGACAATTTGAATCTAATCCAACCAATTATAACAAGAGGAGTTGAGAGTGAATCTACCTACCTCAACAAAAAGGGGAAACCAAGAAACGGACGAAGAATGCTCAAGAACACCTGGTCAAATCTCCAATAATCCTCCTTTGATCTCTTCTCTTAACACAACCAAGACCAAATCTTGTCATATTTGGCATCCACACAGATAAATCTACCCATAACAGGCATAGATATATGAAACCGAGAGAAGAAGAGAAGTATATCTAAGTAGATCTAAGAAACCATTCAAGAATGAAGGAGAATGATCACATACCTCAAGAATCCGGCTTCGATTCGCCAAGATAAGCCTTTGGATCGCCTTTGGAATGATTAGAGAACCCTATTTGACCTTAGGATAACAAAAATCTCGAGTTAGGTCTACTTAGGAGATTTAATGAGGGAATTAGAGGTAAAACGAGTTAGATCAACAATTTAAGGATCTAATTTTAATTGACCACACGGTTAGTCCGCATGGTTTGACAAACCGTGCGCTAACCGTGCACTAGATACTGCCTCGGCCACCCTTATCGCATGGTTTGGCCTCATGGTTAGACAAACTGTGTGCCAACCATGCGGAAGCCACTACCTCCTCAGTCAGCCACACATGGTTTGACCGCACAGTTTAGACAAACCGTGCGCCTCCCATGTGATTTCCCATTTGCCTCAAAACATCATTCCAAGTTCTCCTGACTCTCACATTCAACACACTTATCTTCAAAACCGTGAAAAACATAAAGTAAGGGTTACATACCAGAAACTGGTGGTACTACATTCTCCCCAACATTGGTCTTTCTGTCCCCGGAAAGTAAAAAACCATTGCTTTCCTGAAAGAGTTCTGGCCACTGCTGTTTCATTTCTTTCTCGCGTTCCCAAGTCTCCTCCTGAATCTGACCATGTTGCCACAAAATCTGAACTAGATCGATGACTTTACCACAAAAGGCTTTCTCTTTCCTATCCACAATCCACACAAGGATATGTACCGACAAAGCATCCGCCTCTAGGTCAACGTGATCCCATCTGATCACATGGTAAGGATCGGGTTGATACTTCTTCAACTGAGATACATGGAACACATTGTGCAACGAACTGAACCGTGGTGGTAATTCCAACCGATATGCCACCTCTCCAACCCATTCCAATATCTCAAAAAGGACTACATGTCAAGGAGATAATTTTCCCTACTTCCCAAAATGGTGATGTCCAAGACTTGGAGAGATTCTCAAAAAGACATGATCACCCACTTCGAACGACAATGGTCTTAGACGGTGACCTGAATAAGATTTTTGATGACTCTGAGCCATCTCCATCCTCTTTCTAATCAACTAAATCTTCTCCGTTGTTTCTTGGACAAGGCTTGGCCCAACTAGTAATGTTTCACCAGTTTCCACACAACATAGTGGAGAACGACAAGGACGCCCATACAATGCTTCAAACAGAGCCATGTTTATCGAGGCCTGATAACTGTTATTGTATGAGAACTCCACTAAGGGTATATGATCCTCCCATGAGCCACCAAAATAAATTACACAATCCCGCATCATGTCTTCCAACATATGTATCATCCTTTCAGGTTGTCCATCCGTCTGGGGATGATACGCCGTACTCATAGTCAACTGATTCCCATGGGCTTCTTGTAAGGATTTACAAAAATGAGATATGAACCTTGGATCCCTATCTGATACTATAGATACTGGTATACCATGTCTCTTTACCACTTTACAGATATATATTTTTAAATGATATTCCACCGTATGGGTTTCACAAATAGGGATGAAATGGGCTGACATGGTTAGGTGATCCACTATCACCCAAATGGCATCGTGTTTCCAGACCGTTCTTGGAAGACCAGTAACAAAATCCATTGCTATCTACTCCCATTTCCACACTAGGAAAGGTAAAGACTATAACATAACAGTTGGTCTCTAATGCTCTACATTAACCTACTGACATGTTAAGCATCGTGATACAATCTCAACCACCTTCCTTTTCATGCCGCTCCACCAAAACTGTGCCTTTAGCGCCTTATACATCTTCTATGTACCAGGATGTACATCCCATCTTGAATGGTGGTAAGCATTAAGGAGGGGTTCCTGACAGACTATAGGTACAACCATATGATCCCTGAAACACAAAACTGAACCGGTTTACAGTTTCTATCCATCAATGTTCTCCCAACCATTGAGTTTTGAACTCATTACCAAACATTCCACATCATATTTTTGTGACTCTGAGACCACTTTTACCAGATCAGGAAAAATCATAGATGAAAAGAAAACAGCAACATCACCTCAGTTTTCACATTCCACATGCATGTTGGCTAAGACCGACATCAACTGCCATTCATCTGAAGCTTCCTTTTCCAACTGAGCATACAAATTCTTGCTTAATGCATCAGCCACTGAATTTCCCTTACCCGTTGTATACATTAAGTCAAAGTCGAACTTTTGAAGATACTCCATCCATCTCCTCTGCCACAGATTCAAATTGCTCTGTGAGAAAATCTGTTTTAAGCTTTTGTGATCTGTAAACATAGTAAATTTCTCACCAAAGAGATAGTGTGTCCACATTTTCAATGATTGGAAGACTGAATCTAACTCTAAATCATGTGTTGGGTAATGTTTCTCATGCACCCTCAATTTCCTTGAACCATAAGAAACCACATGGTCTCCTTTCATAAGAACACAACCCAACCCTGTTCTCGAAGCATCACAATCCACCCCATATCCTTTCCCTGATTCTAGAAAGATTAATATAAGTGCTGATGTAAGGAGAAATTTCAAATCATGAAAATATTTTGGACATTCCTCAGTCCATTGAAATGAACTGCTCTTCTTTGTCAATTCTGTCATAGGCGAAGCTAGTTGTGAGAAGTCACTGACAAATCGTCGGTAGTAACCAACTAGACCAAGAAAACTTCATATTTCAAAGACATTCTTCGGCAGTCGCCAAGAAAGAATAGCTTCTAACTTTTCTGGATCCACTGAAATACCTTTCTCAGAAACAAAATGGCCCAAAATGTGAACCTCTTGTATCCAAAAATTGCACTTTAATAATTTGGCATACAACTGATTTTCTCTCAAGATTTCTAACACTATCACCAAGTGTTTCACAGGCTCAACCCTTGTTCTTGAATACACCAATATATCATCCACAAACACAACAACAAAATAATCCGTATATTTCTTAAATATCCGACTCATCAAATCCATGAAGATCGTCGGTGCATTCGTAAGACCAAAAGGCATGACTACATATTCGTAGTGTCCATATCTACTTCTGAAAGCTGTCTTTGGAATATCCTCCTTTCGAACTCACAATTGGTGATATCCTGATTGCAAGTAAATCTTGGAGAACCAATGAGCTCCCCTTAATTGATCGAATAGATCATCAATGCGTGGAAGTGGATATCTATTCTTTATCGTAACTTGGTTAAGTTTACAATAATAAAAACATAGCTGAATTGTTACATATGCATTCTTTATAAACAAAACTGGTGCTCCCCATAGAAACATTCTTGTCCGTATGAAACCCTTGCTTTCCAGCTCCTCTAACTTCACTTTCAATTCCTTTAACTCTGTCGGTTCCATCCTATAAGATGAAAGTGAGATTGGACCAGTCCCCTGAAGGAGATCAATCGTAAAATCCACTTCTCTTGTAGGTGGTAATCCTGATAATTTCTTAGGAAAAACATCAGGAAATTGATCCACCACAGCTAGAAAACTATTTTCCTCAATCTCTTCCAATGATTCCAAAGTCAACACTGCTAATTGGTAAGTGATTGTTTCCACCATTGGTGCCGACAAGCTCTTTTCACCTTTCTTTACCATTCTCTCTCCTCTAAATAGATGGTCGATGCTGTCCTCAGTCGTGAAACAAAACATTCTCCTATAACAGTCGATGTGAGACTTAAACCTTGTAAACCAATACATACCCAGGATTATATCATACACATACATCTCAAGCATAGAGAAATCCCATTTCATAACATCTCCATCAAAAGTTATAGCACAGGATCTACAAACGAAGGCTTGACATTCTCTTTCACCAAGATGAGTTTGCAGTTTCAAGACAGAAGGCATAATTTTTTGTTTTAATCATATCAAATCAACAATACGAGAATAAATAAGGGAATTCGATGCACCAGTGTTGAACAAAACTTGCATGAGGTTATAATTCAAAATAATCATACCTCTCACCGTAGATGGTCTAGCCTGATCATCGACCATCATCTGCTCAGCTCCATACAATTGCTTTGTCTCTACATTGTTCTTCTTATTTCCTTGTTGAGATTTCCTTAGTTGAGGAGTAATTGTATTTTTTGAATCACCATGGCTAGGTTTATTATGTTTATGAGACTGATTCTTTTGTCCTTGTCATGTCGAAGCATACGATGCTTGCGACACCAGGGAAGTGTCCCGAACACCCGACCGTGGAGCACTACGACAATATCAATGAAGATGCCCCATCTTGTTGCAATTGTGGAATACTCTTGGTGGTGTTGTACATTCTCATTTAATGTGATCAGTTGAGCCATATTGAAAGAAACCTACTTTGCTCTGGGGTCATGGAGGAAGGTTGAATGATCCTACCATCTGGTTCTGATTCGCACTCCCACCTTGGAAGTAAGTGTCCCTCTTTTTCTTGTTCCGAACATTGGAGTTCCCACCCTTTCCCGTGGGTATCATCATACCACATCCTATAGATCCTGAGATATCATGTTAAACAAACGTTTCTCTGTTCACCATCTCTATATAATCTGTAATATAGAGCACAAAAATCGTCGATCTAATCTCCTCCCTTAGTCCCGATTCGAATATGCGTACTTTCAAATAAGCACTTACCACAAACTCTAGTGAAAAATAAATTAAATTCATGAACTTAGCTGCATAATCTGTGACAGAGAGTCTCTCCTATTTCATGCTGAATAAATCCATTGTTTTTTGGATCTTAAACGTGCGAGTATAGAATTTCTTGTAAAACAATTCTTCAAAATCCTCACATGTAAGGTCTTCATCCAATTTAGCGTGAACCACTGAATCCCACCACTGACATGCATGATCCTCAAGCATATACATCGCTAGCTTTAATTTCATGTCTACTGGTGTGACGATGAAATCGAATATATTATTCATCCTATTTAGACACACCTCTGCCTTCTTGGGTTCACCATCATCCTTAAAGTTTGGTGGATTCTGCTTCATGAACTGGATGGTATGATCCACATGTCGTGGCTCATTCTTTCGGTTCCCTGTATCCACCGCTTGAATGGCTTGGAAAATATTATGAACCAACTATTTGTTCACACGTGGTTCAGGTGTAACCTCATTCTCTGCATATTCTTTGGGTTGGTTTCGATGATGCCTACTGGGTGCCATTTTCTAAACCAACAACAAAATCCGCCAATATCACTATCTAGCAACTGTTGGATTAGCATTTCAAATTCTATCACATCAACTATCACAAATTTGTTCTAAAAAATAACCTTTTTCCATGTTTAACCATTTTTGAAAACATTCAACATACTTTTTGAATATCAATACATTTTCAAAATACACCAAATACCATGTTTTCAAAAGTTTTCACTTGAAAACAATTTCTGCATTTTTCAAAAATTAGCACCATGAAAAAATCCTTACTCATTCCTCACAATGTGATATGAAATCCTAGTGGGAAGTCATTCGTCTACAATGCATGTCATGCTCCTCTCATTGGCTAAACCCATGACAATGAGATTTCCAACATTCTAGATTTGTTTCCAAAACACTTATGTTCCCAACACCCTGGTAACTTGAAGTTCAACATAAACTGGTTGGCTACGTCCTTTTATGATATACCATTCAAGTTCTGAAAATCCTACTCCTATCTAAGATTTTGACCCAAGGAATAGATAAAAAGGAATTTCAACTGCAAGACCAAGAAAATCGATGACTACTTGCTTAGTAAGGACCGAACAAGCTGACACCATTTGTAATGACCCGCCAATTCTCATTGGCTTGAGAGTGAAACGAGTCTTTACTAGGCCTTAAGCGACATCCCCAAGATGCCCAAGGCTGGAAATAAATGCCGAAGGGTATAAAAAACAATTGAGGGACGATTTACCCATTAAGAAAATAAAATCTTCCATTAACCATTAACTATATGATGCATGAAACAAAGAAAGACCAAATGAAAACTTCATTTATATTAAACAACATCAGATTACACAATAGTGAAATACCAAACCAAACATCAAGGTACACAACGAATGAACAACCTAAGACTATCAAAAGACACCACAACTCCTTGTTCCACAAGCTCCAAGCTCGACAGTATATCCCAAACATCACCACGAGCCATTAGTAAGAAATGATTTACCGTTACCTGTGTCTCAGAATACAACATCTGCAAAAGCACCAAAGTGCCAAAGCAGGGGTGAGTATAAAAATCAGTAGGTTATCTTAATGACTTCCAAACTCATGCCACTATGATAGAAGAGTTAGCCACATTTATAAAAAATAGTTTATATAAAACATTTTCACTAAAGCAGTTTATAACTGAATATAAAGATGTTTTCCAAAACCATCCAAGCTCAAAAGAATCAAAGTGAAATTTAAACCAGATTTTCCAACACATTTTTTTCTAGAATAATAACCAAACAAATTTCCAACCCATTTCACAAACATCCCGTTTGGGCATTCCCAACCATTTCACAAACCCGTGTAATCAACCATGCATGCATCGTTTTGACAGTTCCATACTCATGAGTGGTTTCTCATCAATCTACCAAGTCGTCGCAAGTTAATTGTTTCCCATGTACCAATACACCTTTTTCACCAAGCACAATTTCATATATCAACCATGCCTTGTACTTAAAAGTCCCATGTTCCATTAAATGTTTGGCACCGAGCATAAGGTCCTATTTCAACCATGCCTCGTATATGCAACATGAAAACACACCAAATATTCACAACAATCATGCCAAAACCATCATTTCAATAAAACACCTTTTATTGAAAACCATTTCCATCGAAACCAATTGTGTTCAACAATTTCAAACCATTTCAATAAAATTGCACTTTTATTGACAACCAAAAAATGAACCAATTTCATCAATCCATTTCAATACCAAACCATTTCAAAAAAACATCCCTTTTTATTAAAAAACCATCCTTCATCAAACCATTTACCATTCCAGAAAATCCAAAATTTAAAATCAACATTTTAAATTCAAGAAGCCAAATGACATTGCACAACAATTCACAATGATTTCACAATTTCATCAAAACCATAAATCATCACTAAAGAAGATTTATTCCATGATTTTCACAATCAATTTAATTCAAACAAGACAATTTGAAACTAATCCTTCCAATTATAACAGGATGAGTCGAGAGTGAAGCCACCTACCTAAAAAAAAAGGCAAAACCAAGCAACGGACGAAGAACACTCAAGAACAGCATGTCAATTCTCCAAGAATCCTCCTTAGATCTCTTCTCCTAACACATCCATGAAAAAATCACATCATATTTGGCATCCACATAGTTAGATCTACCCATAACAGGCATAGATCTAAGAAACTGAGAGAAGAAGATAAGTAGATCAATGTAGTTCTAAGAATCCATTCAATAACGAAGGAGAACGATCACATACCTCAAAAATCTGGCTTCGATTCTCCAAGAGAATCCTTCGGATCACCTCTAGAATAATAGGTGAACCCTATTTGACCTTAAAAGTACAAAAATCCAGAGATAGGGCCGCTTAGGAGCTTTAATGAGACAATTAGAGGCAAGACATGTTGGATCCACAACATAAGGATCTAATTTTAAGTGACAGCATGGTTAGTCCGCATGGTTTGAAAAAACGTGCGTTAATAGTGCATTAGCTACTGCCTTGTCCACACTTCTCACATAGTTTGGCTTCATAGTTAGACAAAATGTGCACCAACTGTGCGGAAGCCACTACCTCCTCAGTCAGTCACGCACGGTTTGGTCGCACGGTTTAGACAAACCGTGCACCTCCCGTGCGACTTCCACTTTGCCTCAAAACATCATTCCAAGTTATCCCGACTCTCCCATTCAACAACCTTATCTTTAAAACCATGAAAAGCATCAAGTAAGGGATAAATACCAGAAACTGGGGGTACTACAACCATGATGCATCAATGATGTGATTTGGATGCGTGATGATGCAACATGATAAAATGATCTCTAAAACCTCATGACATTAGAAATTTCATTAGAAAATCCAACCCAAACATTATTGAATGTTTGTGGTTGTGATATCCACACTAAAAATCATGTAACATTATCACTATGGGGATATGGGTGAGATATATATATATAGATCAAAATTGACTCAAATATATATTCACACATAAGGAACATAATATGAACCAATGAATATAGTTAAAACTCACCAAGTATTACGAATTTTTAATACACCACCATCCAAATAATGTAAATAAATTGGAAGATACTATATGTTGGATGGATCATGAAACTTTATTAGTGATAATAATTGAAAATGAACCAATCATAATATAATTAAAAAGAATTTATATAGGAATTATAAGGTCAGGAAAATCCTTATTCAAATATCACATGATTTTTCCACCATCCCTTATAGAGAAGGTAATGAATGCTAAAAAGAATGTTGTGGAAACATTTAAGAGTGGTATATATATCATGAATGATTTATCCCCATAGATAAAAATAGATGAAGAAGGTGTTTTTTTATTTTTTCCATTTTTATGAGTACCATACAATCATGCGATTAAGAAGTGTATTTTGAATGATGCATATAGATTTACCTAAGCCATCATCCTGGGGAGAACATTGATGTAATATTATCAAAGAAAAAACTATTGGTGGGTAAATATGAATAATTATATTTTGAATAATACACATCCAATTGAATAGTATGTAAGAAAGAAATGGTTGAAATGAAAAAGACTACATGGACGGTGAAACCATTACCCATACTATTTCGAATCATCTTGAATGCCAAGGTACTATAATACAAAACCCAATCCCAATATATCTTGGGAGGAATTCCCCCATCCAATGGGTTAGAGACTAGCACCTGGAATCATACAATATAAAATAGGTAATGGGTTTTCAATATAAGTTGTTGATTAAATTGAAACAATTTAGTTTCATCGAAATAACTCCCATTGAATATTATACTAGAAGTCCAGTAGCTATCAAACCTAAACAGAACATCCACCATGTACAAGAATGAAAAAAATAAACAAAATAATATCCTAAAAGTCATGGTAACATGATCATAAGTATTCAACAACAATGTACACATCCAAATAGTGATTCCCATATGACCAAAATTGGAATTACCAAATCAAAAAACTCTTGAAGGAAAAGGTAGGGTTTGAGATGGAATCCAAGTAGTGTCTCCCCATGTGTTCCATAATATGGTCTAAATAAAAATGAATGAAATAAATATTTCAAATTAAAATAAAATTTTGAGCTCGGATGAGGTTTTCTTGGAAACTGTAATGAAAATCCAATCTTCCAATGAGGAGGCTGAAAGAATGATGGGAAATACGCTTAAGGTGGCCACCAATGATGAGCAGAGTTCATGGATCGACAAACATGACTTGATTCTGGTTCGGGGGTTCAACAACTGAAAGATCAATGTAGAGGAGTACAAACAGGTGTGGGGAAAGCTGGCATTAAGGTTTGAAGACCTTCTGATGGAGGAACCAAATATCTAGGATGAAATCATTATCATGGAAACTATTTAGAGAGATCAAAATTGGTAGGCTGCAATTTCACTTTAATGGCCGTGTATTCTCCTTATTTTCTTGACTTGGATTTTCACTTTTTTCCTTAAAAGTTTTTGATAATAAAAATTTAACTTTGAAGTAGGGAAATTAAAATAAAAGAATATTTTAGTAAATATTCATATTTTAAAAAAATGTTTTCTATTCCAATTGAATGAAACATTTTGTAAAATGGATACCATAAACATTTAACATAAAAACATTAGATAAATCAAAATGCATGTGTAATATTTTATTAAAAACATTGATATATATATAAAAATGACCCGAATAAGAACCTTTACAATTTTATAAGATATAAAATAGAAACCTGATATATTATCCTAATACATATCATATTAGTGATCGTGGTAATATATTTACAATAACACCTTAGACACATGTCAAATATGACTTATCAAGATATCGTTAGGGGTAGGATCGACCACAATATTTTTTTAGAGTTACAATTTATCAATCCATTGAATGGGAAATACTATATGAGAATTTATTTTACCAAATAACCATTAAATACTCATGATCATAAGTTCTTAATCAAAGAAACCACAATTGGAAAAAATATTTCACTTCCATTTAAAATACAATTTCCCCATTTTGAGTTTTAATATACCAACATCACATTAAAACCCCAAAACATGGGTTTTCATTCAATGCATAACCTTTTAAAAGATCATACCAATTGTATGCTCATATTAAAATTATTGAAGTAATTTTTTTCAAATAAAAATTTTACAAACCCACTTCAAATATCAATTTTCCAATTTAATTTTACATTTCCATCACTTCCAAATCGCACTCTAATTTCAAATTCTATCATAACTCATTGTTTATCATCAAATTTTTTATTAAAAGTAAACTAAAATATAAATTTTTTAAAAATAGGTGTTTCAAAATTAAATTAAAATCCATTTAAACAATATATTACTTCATTAGTTATTCCATTATCATAACATTAATGTAACCACATAGTTGTACTATAGAGATCACATATCTCTATTCACATAAGAGCAATTTCCAATAAAGAACATCAACAACAGAGATAATAGATTCAAATATATATTAATGATCCGATGAATATTTTTTTTGCTTCCATGAATTACTAAATGATTTAAAAAACATGAAGGATAATATTTCAAGATTGTGGGAGAGAAATAATTAGAGAAGAAATCTTAACAGAGTAGAATTAAATGATTTTTTCCAAGATCCAATATTCCTCATAATTTGTTTGGAGTATAAAAAATAGGTTTGTGGGAGATAATAATTCCTAAGAAGATTTCAAATCAAGAGTAAGTGTTAAATAGTGGAAGAAATAGGAGGTAAGCTTTTTAAAAAATATTATCCAGAATTATGAAATTCTGATCCCACAGTTTCTGATTGTGGGATGCACAATTTTATAAATTGTACACCCCTCTAATGGGGTGAATGGTTTTTGGTATGTGGGAATATGTATTTTCAATCCTTTTAATAGCCATGAAAATTCATACTATTTGGGTTTTCACAATAACATTGGGTTGGAACACGGTTTAGGAAAATTGTGTGCTAATTGTGAATAGCTATTATAGTTCAAATAAATTCAAAATATTTCACCCAAATCTCCCATAAAAGGGAACTAACCAAATAATTTTAAGAATATATTTTGTGGATTACATAAAATTAATAATCATATTTTATGACCCCCCCAATATAATGATTCTATCCCCATAAATCATATAAACAAGTCTTTAGGTAAAAAATATGAGGCCAATATTGTCTAATCAATCCCTCCTCTCTCTCAATAAAGTCTCAAGAGTATAATAATAATTCTTCCATATCACTCAAAACATATGTATAAAAGTCCCATGAAGAACCTTGGTGTGATAATCAGATATCTAGACTAGATGTTCAATTGTATATAAATCTAGCTAAATATCAATAGAATATGAGATTGATTAGAGAGAAACATTCACAAATGTTATACATGGAATAAATTATGTGTTGATATCTATTGGGGAGTAAGTGATAATTTTTAAGACACATTTATTTCTTGATAAATGACCTAGATAATTTCTCATAAAGTAATTATAATTATTCTCAATCCTCCTAATAGATTGATGACTCAAGTAAGGTGAAAATCTTTAAAATGTTGAATCACCAAACAAATTCCCTTGGTCTATGATAATGATATAGATAATATTTTAATCGGATCCATGTTGTCTAAATCATTTAAATAATTTAATATAACATATTACATCATTTCAAGAACGAATCTCAGTATAACTGATGAACATTCAACAATATCTAGATAACATAAAAAATATTTATTGTGCTTTCCAAAAATGTCCTCAATAGAGACATTATAATTTTAGACTGGATTATATTTTTATAAGAAATTCAACTAATCAAAAGTGGTTATACCAAGCTCTACAAAATTCAAGGGCACATTCAAAAATCTTATCCTGAATAATATATATTTATATATATATATATATCTTTCTATCCAAGTATTTCTGGATTATATGCCCTAGAAATATGAACTTGAGAACACAATTTCTCTTGAAGTACATCCCAAATGTGAGAAGTGAAATGATCATATCTACCATTTACTATATAATATACAACTCCATTAAAATGTAAAATTACTGTCATAATGAAATTTAAAACTCCTCAAAAATTGGTGTATGGTGAATGGGTAATATTTATGATTATTTTGTCTATTGATCAACTACAACCCATTTTTAATTCTATATTCTCTAGGTCTATTTCAACCCCAACCAAAAATCCATTATGATCTCTTCCTACATCAAAGTCAGCATAATATGTTTCTAAATAAATATTGAATGTCTTGGTTCTCATGCATGAAAATTTTTTAAGTATTAAAATAAGATAAAAATACAGCAATGACTTGTCTCAACCATTGAAAACATAATTTCCAACACATTTCAGAGAACATAAATGTGGTTCATGAGTCCACTTCCTACTATGAATTATTTAAATCCATTTTTACATATTTCTATATCACTAACAACATGAAAAAATGTTATTGAAAATATATAATACACTTATTTGATAAAAGAACCTCTCAACAAAAGTATCCCCACCATAAATATAGTCTTTAATGCTCTAGTACTTGTTATCAATCTACAGTTCCCTAAGAATCATATTGAGATGATAAAAGGTCAACTAAACATTATCCAATATAATATCAACCCAAAATTTTCAAACTCCAATATTTAATTTTCCTAAATGGCCCTTTATGTAACAGCCCATGATTTTATAAAAAAATATTCTTTTTAATTTTATTAATGTCTTGTGTTGTACGCTACACCAAAAGTAGCTTGCACAACACACATCCTTGACTTGACTTGCATTACACGCAATCGCGACCTTCCTCGATAGCGTGTGTAGTACGCAATACCGAGTTTCACTAAACAACGATATGCTATAAAAATATTATTAAAACTAGCCGCTATGAATAGTAATAACCACTTTTTGAAATCCAGTAAATCTTATTTTTCAAAATGAACTTTATTTTTGGATTCGGAGTATCGAATTTAGCCTAAGGTGAAATTTTGGTACTTTTCGGATAACTTTCATATTCTGATGAATAGTGAAAATTACTAAATTATAATTAAAAACAACTTTTTTAATCGAAATAATTAATACTGATAAATCATTAATTTGAGTGGTTTTAAAGTATATTTAGAATATATTTTTACAATTTAATACAATGTTGGTCATTGGATGTAGTTTCACATTTAAACTAGACATAAACAAGTGTCAATCTTTTGATAGATATTGTTTCTTAAAAACACGCTATTTGTTTTAACAGCGGGATTTAATTATAAAATTAATTAATGCAACTTTTATGTTATGAATTTGGTAAAATAGACTTCATTTTTGAATTCGGAATATGAAATATAGCTTGGGATGAAATTTTGGCATTGTTCTGAAAAACATCAATTTTTGATGAATAGTGAAACTACTAAGTGGTAGGTTAAAAACTGAATTTTGCATAAAACTTAATTTTACCGCTTCTGTGAATGGAATTTCGAAAATCCGAGAGACACGGTTAATATCAAGGACTAAAATGTGGTTCAATGAGATGAAAATAATTTTTTGGTGAATAGTAACTTTTTACTTTTTTTACCACGGTTAATAGTAAATAAGGTAACTAAGGGTAAATATGATATTAATATTACCATAACACATGTCCTAATTCTATTGGACAAATTTAATTCGACCAAAAACAAACTTAGGAATAAAATATGACCATTTAGGCCCACTTGGATTAGATTAGGACATTTATTATTAATTTATTTAAAGAAGGGTTAAAATAGTTAAAATCAAAGTTTAATAAGTAAATCATTTTTAATATGGGTATATACATAAGATAAATTCGACTATAAATATTCATTAGAAAGCTAAAAATATTTCCTACATGATGGTATTTTATTTGTAATTTTTTGACATCAAATAATATAATTTATTTATGACACAAAAATGATGCAGTAATTATCTTATTAATGAAATATTGACATAATTGATAATATAAATACCAAAATAAATGTAATTTAAGACTTTTTATGAATTCCACTAATTTTCTAGGTTACTATGATATATTAGTGTTGAGTTAATCAACTTGGTTCGAACATATAATTCTGTTATGACTTTCACAAAAATCATATATCAAATAGTGTCAAAATAGACACAAAATAGTTTTTAAATCAAATATTATATTACTAATTGTTATTTTATTCCTAAAAATCTAAGGTTCGGCCAAATGACTTAGATAAGGATATATATATTTATAATAAACAATTTGGGGTTCCTTTGGCATGTTATAGTAAGTTTATTAACCATATAGTGAAAGAAAACAAAAAGACACGGTAAAAGTTAAATTAATTAACTTAGAGTTAAATCTAATTGATAAGGTTAAAATAATACCCTAAACTTGTCTAAATCTTATTGGTTGATAGGATTTAGACCCATCCCCACCTTATCTTCGAAATAAGACCCTTTGGAACCATTATAAACCGATTTTGACTTTAATATAAAATAATATTTTGAGATATTCCTAAGGTGCCCCTCTCCTCCCTTATAAAAGGGCACCTCCTCCCCCTCCTCCTCACACCAATTTGAGCACTCAAGCTCGGCCAACCCCTGCCATTTTCTCCTCTCAACTTCCCTAGAATAATCCTAGAGGTCCTGGTATTCTCCAAAGACCAATCTTAGTTCCTTAAGTGGAGGATTCAAAGAGGCGTTCCAAAGAAGAGGTAATATCCATTACCGATCTTTTCAATTTCTTTCTTCTTAAACTTCTTCTTCTTTAGTTGTTTCATGATAAAGTAATAACATAAGTATTACTTACATACTGATATGTTATTATAAATATGAAACAACCCTAATTCACCTTCTATCCATCCTACGGAAAAATGAAATCACCGCGCGTGCGTACGTACGGAATACCGTCTCCACACCGTGGTGTAATCTATTTTCCACCATCACCTTACAAGGATGGGTATAATGGTGTAATGAGTAACTATATATGATTATTATGAAGTAATATTGATACTGAAATAATATATATATACTCCAATACAATTCCACGATCATAGGAACGATATCATCACTCGTGCGTACGTACGGAATACCGTCTCCACGATGTGATGCGACTCGTTCTACATGATCTTCATTTCATAATGATTATATAAATGAATTGAATGAATGAATATGGTATATACTACAATAATACCATTCTGGAAATGAATTATCTATAACCTAAAGATAAGAATAAGAATTTATTCGACAAAACACGCATAAGAACAAAAAGTTATAAAGACCCGAGTAACAAGTAACAATGAAATATTACTAACAAGAAGCTAATAATATGACCATATATGATCTCATATCAATATGTATGATTCTGGACTAAGTCAATAACATTATTTAAACCATTATACAGGAGCTTCGGACACGTACAAAGCAAATCGGACCTAAGGTAAGGGAAATATCACAATCTCATTTTTATCCGAGATTGTTTATTCGTATGTATTTACTGGGGTGTATTTTATCATCCACATCCATGTTCCCTCAATATGTAATATTATTTCCATCCACCTACAATTGTTTAAATCCAATTTTACCCTTCTATGAGTTTTTAGTAAAGGATATGAAAGGAATCTTTTTTCGTTTTTCGTACGAGGTACTTTTTGACTTTTCCGAAAAAAGTACGAAGAATGTTTTTTTTAACTTATACGGCACGGACGGATTTATACTGTTTTATAAAGCCTTATTTTCATGAAGCTTCCTCTAAAATATTTCATGACTATTTTCAATAAAATCTCTTTCTTTTAAAATTGCATGATGTTTTGTGAAAAGAAATTGATTTTGAAGAAGAAAGGATATTTTCCTCAAGAATTCAATTCAAGTGTTTTATCAAAATTATTTTCCATATAAGATAATAAAGGGTTCTGTTTCTATCCATATTTTTACATTGATTTGACTATGTTGTGATGGAATTATGTTTATGAATTCCTTTATCTTATATTAATGGTTTTATGATGTCATGTTGTTTAAGAATCCCATTTTTATTACATGGGTTATGCAATGATGTATGATTTATGATTTTGTGGCACACATAAGAAAGGATTCATTAAGAGATGGGTGAGACCTATATCTCCCTCCAATGCATTGGGTAAAGATTTCATATCTCATGAGATAGACATGGCTGGAATGGTAGGTTATACCGGTTCAGTGAAACAGGACTGAAACGAGGATTACTCGATTCAGAAAGGGACTTTGTCCACTAAGATAGTCTTGGAAATGAGTCTTGACTAACAAGAAATGATTCTCTATGATTATGTGTGTATGCCACAATGAGTAATGTTTTAAGTTATGGTTTCATTTTTACTACTATGATTTATCCCATGTTATGAAATTATGCTCTCTTTTGCAGGTTAAGATTTCCAAAAATGTTATGTTCTTATGAAAATTATGTGATTGATATTTCTTTTGTTTACCCTTACTGAGCATTTGAGCTCACCCTTTTATGTTTTCTTTTCCCCAGGATATAAAGAAAGGTTTTAGGTATAAAAAAAAAGAAGATCTTTATGGGAGATGTTGAAGATCTTTCACCACGATTAGAAGATTTTATTCCGAGTTTCCAAAGACACTAAACTATTACGATCCTTGTGTGTGTGTTTTTGTTATGTACTAAGTATTCCGCAAAAGTAATGTAATGTTCATGTACGTTAGGCTTCGGGTCTCTACAATTGGTATCAGAGGAAAGGTTTAGTCAAACTTTGGAAACTAGGATGCGAAAACGTTAGTGAGATCCCTAGAGATATTTCTAAGGTATGTCTAGGGATGTCCCTAGGGATAAGTATACGTATAGGTTATAGTAATAGAATTACGCTAACGATCATAGAATTAAACCTAAGATGTTGGATATTGAAGGTACTCCCCCTTTATTATGTTGTTTTCCCTAGCATGATTTTTGCCTCTCACACTATTCTTTTTGGGTTTTAGACGATGGCTGGAACCCGAAGGAACCGTGTTGATCAATGCAATGGACAATGCAATGATTGCCATCCTGAACAAACAAATGTTATGGGAGATGGAGTGCAAAATCTTATTGCTATACTTACACAAGCTATGAATCATTCTGGACTTCCAAATGAGCAGAGAAGGGAACAATATTCTATTGAGTCCTTCATGAGGCGACGTCCACCTTCTTTCAGTGGGTCTTCTGATCCACTTGTGGCTGAACAATGGATCAGTACTACTGAAAAGATATTTTCAGTTCTTCAATGTTCTGAACATGATAAAGTCATCTTAGCAGTATATCGTTTGGAAGGTGAAGCTGATCAATGGTGGAATCTTATAAAGAATACGAGGCCAAGAGATGAAATTTAGTCCATGGAATGGGACGAGTTCAAGAACTTGTTTTTTAGTAAGTACTTCCCTCGTATTCTTCGAACAAAGATGGAGAAATAATTTCTTGAACTGAAGCAAAGGGACGATAATCTGTTGGTACCTATGAAGCCAATTTTACAAGACTTGCAAGGTATGCTTCTGGAATTATCATCCAACCTGAAAGTAAAGTTGATCGATTTTTCTGTGGCATAAAACCAAGTCTTCGAAGGGCATTAACTATAAGAGAATTCAGTAGCTATGAAGAAATTGTGCGTTGTGCTATCAAGGTAGAAATGGAAGTTGGTGTTACATATCCATCTCATGGTTTTGACAAGAAATGAAAGATGGAGTTCAAGGAGAAATCTCAGAATAATGGTGAAAAGAAGATGAATGTTTCCTTATGCACAAAGTGTGGAATGAAGCATGGTGGAGATTGTCTAAAAGGGACTAGAAAATGTTTTAAGTGTGGAAAAGAAGGTCATCGAGCAGTTGAGTGTCGAAGTAATGGAAAAAGGGTTTCTAATGATGTGAATAAAGCAAACACTGCAGAGAACGCACCGCCAACACTTCAATGCTTCAAGTGCAAGGAAATGGGGCATTATGCTAATAATTGCCCTAATCCAAGGGTTAGTGATGATCAACATGAGCAACCACTGAAGGCAAAGGACAAAGGGAAATCACATGCGATCACTATTGGCAATGTTGAATATGACAACGATGTGGTGGAATGATTAAGTGTTTATGTAATGGGATTCCAAAATAATGTTGTATCATTGAGTATTGCAATATTTATTGATGTGGTATTCAAAGTGATTGAGATATTTTTTGGAAATAAGATGATATGCGCATAATGAAGACGAGAAAATGAAATGTTTAATAGTATTCATGAGCTCATGATTGATATAAGGACTAAGTGATATCATGGTTTGAGTATATAGAATTTTGAGGATTTTGGTATGTGGAAAGTGTTAACTTTTAACTGCACTCATGTTTTCACTAAGGTATTCAAGAGAATACACGATTAAGGACTTTGAATGTTTGGAATGTGACCAACAAGACATATCTTATGATATGTGGGGATCAACGACAGTATTAAATCTCTGGTAATCGTTGTCACTATATTATGAGAGTGGACTGCAGTATTATAAGCCTAAAGATTAGACTGGATTATGTTGGACATAAGTTAGTATTGTTTAAGGATAGAAGATTTTTGATATTATTGATGGGATGTTATAGTAACGTAGTTTTAGAAAAAGGGACAACCTGCAGGACGGGCGACAACCCATCGCTTCGGACAAGGCTGTAGGAATCGAACCCACAACCAAAGTGCGACTGGCCTTTATCGCCTACCACTGGCCTACAGGAAGTCCCTGTTTAGTAGAAACTAGTTTTATTATATTAAGCAGTATGATATATGAAGTATAAGTCCATTTTAGGAACTATATATGATTAATATCACTATAGAATGACTTATGTATATTTAATAACTTTTGCTTACCTTTTGTTTGAGACAGATGGAATGACCCGTCATTCTATCACATGATCTGCTAACACTTCACGAATAACAAATTCAACTTCATTTATTTAAGAGATGAAGTGGAAATTGTTCAAGGCACGAACAACAGTGATATTGTATCAAAATAAAGTGAGTATTTATTCTAATTCAAATTTTCAACTTTAGGGAAATGATCTTGAAAACCAAAAATGTTGTCCTAGTGATCTTATACCTGATGAATCAGATGGTACCTTAGATCGTCACAAATTTATGGATTTGTGATTACTGGCTTTTCCATAGCCATGTTCTCTACCACTCTCCATCAGAACATGATGGTTAGATTTCTCTTCCATATCCATATTTTCACCTATGTGGAAACCTAGTGATTAGTTTATTTGGGTAATCGTTACATTTCATACTTTAGTTTTTAAAGCCAAGTTTTGGTATTCCCTTTTACGATGTGGGTTTCTATTAAAGAAACTTTCAAATAGTAAACCATTTATAACCCCGACGAATTTCGAGGGCGAAATTCATTTTAAGGGGGGTAGAATGTAACAGCCCAAGATTTTATAAAAAAATATTCTTTTTAATTTTATTAATGTCTTGTGTTGTACGCTACACCAAAAGGAGCTTGCACAACACACATCCTTGACTTGACTTGCATTACACGCAATCGCGACCTTCCTCGATAGCGTGTGTAGTACGCAATACCGAGTTTCACTAAACAACGATATGCTATAAAAATATTATTAAAACTAGCCGTTATGAATAGTAATAACCACTTTTTGAAATCCAGTAAATCTTATTTTTCAAAATGAACTTTATTTTTGGATTCGGAGTATCGAATTTAGCCTAAGGTGAAATTTTGGTACTTTTCGGATAACTTTCATATTCTGATGAATAGTGAAAATTACTAAATTATAATTAAAAACAACTTTTTTAATCGAAATAATTAATAGTGGTAAATCATTAATTTGAGTGGTTTTAAAGTATATTTAGAATATATTTTTACAATTTAATACAATGTTGGTCATTGGATGTAGTTTCACATTTAAACTAGACATAAACAAGTGTCAATCTTTTGATAGATATTGTTTCTTAAAAACACGCTATTTGTTTTAACAGCAGGATTTAATTATAAAATTAATTAATGCAACTTTTATGTTATGAATTTGGTAAAATAGACTTCATTTTTGAATTCGGAATATGAAATATAGCTTGGGATGAAATTTTGGCATTGTTCTGAAAAACATCAATTTTTGATGAATAGTGAAACTACTAAGTGGTAGGTTAAAAACTGAATTTTGCATAAAACTTAATTTTACCGCTTCTGTGAATGGAATTTCGAAAATCCGAGAGACACGGTTAATATCAAGGACTAAAATGTGGTTCAATGAGATGAAAATAATTTTTTGGTGAATAGTAACTTTTTACTTTTTTTACCACGGTTAATAGTAAATAAGGTAACTAAGGGTAAATATGATATTAATATTACCCTAACACATGTCCTAATTCTATTGGACAAGTGTAATTCGACCAAAAACAAACTTAGGAATAAAATATGACCATTTAGGCCCACTTGGATTAGATTAGGACATTTATTATTAATTTATTTAAAGAAGGGTTAAAATAGTTAAAATCAAAGTTTAATAAGTAAATCATTTTTAATATGGGGATATACATAAAATAAATTCGACTATAAATATTCATTAGAAAGCTAAAAAGATTTCATACATGATGGTATTTTTTTTGTAATTTTGAGACATCAAATAATATAATTTATTTATGACACAAAAATGATGCAGTAATTATCTTATTAATGAAATATTGACATAATTGATAATATAAATACCAGAATAAATGTAATTTAAGACTTTTTATGAATTCCACTAATTTTCTAGGTTACTATGATATATTAGTGTTGATTTAATCAACTTGGTTTGAACATATAATTCTGTTATGACTTTCACAAAAATCATATATCAAATAGTGTCAAAATTGACACAAAATAGTTTTTAAATCAAATATTATATTACTAATTGTTATTTTATTCCTAAAAATCTAAGGTTCGTCCAAATGACTTAGATAAGGATATATATATTAATAATAAACAATTTGGGGTTCGTTTGGCATGTTATAGTAAGTGTATTAACCATATAGTGAAAGAAAACAAAAAGACACGGTAAAAGTTAAATTAATTAACTTAGAGTTAAATCTAATTGATAAGGTTAAAATAATACCCTAAACTTGTCTAAATCTTATTGGTTGATAGGATTTCGACCCATCCACACCTTATCTTCGAAATAAGACCCTTTGGAACCATTATAAACCGATTTTGACTTTAATATAAAATAATATTTTGAGATATTCCTAAGGTGCCCCTCTCCTCCCTTATAAAAGGGCACCTCCTCCCCCTCCTCCTCACCCCAATTTGAGCACTCAAGCTCGGCCAACCCCTGCCATTTTCTCCTCTCCACTTCACTAGAATAATCCTAGAGGTCCTGGTCTTCTCAAAAGACCAATCTTAGTTCCTTAAGTGGAGGATTCAAAGAGGCGTTCCAAAGAAGAGGTAATATCCATTACCGATCTTTTCAATTTCTTTCTTCTTCAACTTCTTCTTCTTTAGTTGTTTCATGATAAAGTAATAACATCAGTATTACTTACATACTGATATGTTATTATAAATATGAAACAACCCTAATTCACCTTCTATCCATCCTACGGAAAAATGAAATCACCGCGCGTGCGTACGTACGGAATACCGTCTCCACACCGTGGTGTAATCTATTTTCCACCATCACCTTACAAGGATGGGTATAATGGTGTAATGAGTAACTATATATGATTATTATGAAGTAATATTGATACTGAAATAATATATATATACTCCAATACAATTCCACGATCATAGGAACGATATCATCACTCGTGCGTACGTACGGAATACCGTCTCCACGATGTGATGCGACTCGTTCTACATGATCTTCATTTCATAATGATTATATAAATGAATTGAATGAATGAATATGGTATATACTACAATAATACCATTCTGTAAATGAATTATCTATAACCTAAAGATAAGAATAAGAATTTATTCGACAAAACACGCATAAGAACAAAAAGTTATAAAGACCCGAGTAACAAGTAACAATGAAATATTACTAACAAGAAGCTAATAATATGACCATATATGATCTCATATCAATATGTATGATTCTGGAATAAGTCAATAACATTATTTAAACCATTATACAGGAGCTTCGGACACGTACAAAGCAAATCGGACCTAAGGTAAGGGAAATATCACAATCTCATTTTTATCCGAGATTGTTTATTCGTATGTATTTACTGGGGTGTATTTTATCATCCACATCCATGTTCCCTCAATATGTAATATTATTTCCATCCACCTACAATTGTTTAAATCCAATTTTACCCTTCTATGAGTTTTTAGTAAAGGATATGAAAGGAATCTTTTTTCGTTTTTCGTACGAGGTACTTTTTGACTTTTCCGAAAAAAGTACGAAGAATGTTTTTTTAACTTATACGGCACGAACGGGTTTATACGGTTTTATAAAGCCTTATTTTCATGAAGCTTCCTCTAAAAGATTTCATGACTATTTTAAATAAAATCTCTTTCTTTTAAAATTGCATGATGTTTTGTGAAAAGAAATTGATTTTGAAGAAGAAAGGATATTTTCCTCAAGAATTCAATTCAAGTGTTTTATCAAAATTATTTTCCATATAAGATAATAAAGAGTTCTGTTTCTATCCATATTTTTACATTGATTTGACTATGTTGTGATGGAATTATTTTTATGAATTCCTTTATCTTATATGAATGGTTTTATGATGTCATGTTGTTTAAGAATCCCATTTTTATTACATGGGTTATGCAATGATGTATGATTTATGATTTTGTGGCACACATAAGAAAGGATTCATTAAGAGATGGGTGGGACCTATATCTCCCTCCAATGCATTGGGTAAAGATTTCATATCTCATGAGATAGACATGGCTGGAATGGTAGGTTATACCGGTTCAGTGAAACAGGACTGAAACGAGGATTACTCGATTCAGAAAGGGACTTTGTCCACTAAGATAGTCTTGGCAATGAGTCTTGACTAACAAGAAATGATTCTCTATGATTATGTGTGTATGCCACAATGAGTAATGTTTTAAGTTATGGTTTCATTTTTACTACTATGATTTATCCCATGTTATGAAATTATGCTCTCTTTTGCAGGTTAAGATTTCCAAAAATGTTATGTTCTTATGAAAATTATGTGATTGATATTTCTTTTTTTTACCCTTACTGAGCATTTGAGCTCACCCTTTTATGTTTTCTTTTCCCCAGGATATAAAGAAAGGTTTTAGGTATAAAAAAAAGAAGATCTTTATGGGAGATGTTGAAGATCTTTCACCACGATTAGAAGATTTTATTCCGAGTTTCCAAAGACACTAAACTATTACGATCCTTGTGTGTGTGTTTTTGTTATGTACTAAGTATTCCGCAAAAGTAATGTAATGTTCATGTACGTTAGGCTTCGGGTCTCTACACTTTATATTCCTGTCATATTCTGATTGTATCATGGCCTGTGTCTACTATTTCAGACATAAATTATCTTTGATGACATTCCCTTTCATCATGGTTCTGGAAAAGTTGATTTCAAAAAAATTATAGCTTTTCCACCCAATACCTCTAGAGGATATTCATTTTTTTTGAATATATAACTCTGGAAAATGTGGACAGAACACCAAATTAATTTAAAATCACACCACTCCTCATTGTCATGCATCAAAGAAGAATTGATACATATCCTTATGAGATATCCTCAAGCTGCCAAATGCTAGAAATAAATTCCATGTTATTCATTAAGAGATGGGTGATGATTTTCATTCATTAAAATAAAACCACCAAATTAATATTACGTAAATGAAACAACTATATGATTTACAATCAAAATGTAGAAAAACTCAACATAGTAACATTGATATCAAAATTAAACGACAATAGTGTACCATAGGAGAAGACTACAAACATCAAAATACATACCAGAAGATAAAATAGACAAAACTAAAATACTCTAAATAAAAAACCAAATCTACCAACATGCTCCATTATACAACTAAATTATATAGACTATGTATTAATAAAAACCCATAAATAAATGTGATATTATTCCATTACATGTATAATAATATATAATATATCTACAAAAGCACTTACATTCCAAAGAAGTGATGAGTCATGAAACTGAGTAGGTTTAACCAAATTGAATTCCCTATCCAATCAAATAGAATAAAACAATTTTAGAAAATTTATATAAATTATTTAATATAAAACAATTTAAAATTGTTTAATCAAATCCATGCAGTTTAACATACAATAAATATTCCATAGAAATCCACCAAACTATATTTCAAAACCACTTCACAAATTCCATTTTATCATAATCTATTTCATTACACATTTCCATGAATCTTATCATGCATGCAATAATGTATCTCTCAATAATAAAAATCTATGATTCATCCTTTCATTAATCCATCAAATAATGAACCATTTTGTTTGGGGGGAAGATCATACAGTTATCCATCCCAAAAATTATAGGGGAATCTTCATAATCTTATCTTTATTGAATGCACATGAAGAGAATTAACAACATTATTCCAAAAGCCAATACAAAGAAAACAACATGAACTATTTAAATAAAATAATGTATTTTTTGAAAACCACTCCATGAATACATTTCCTTATTTTCAAAAGAGAAATTTTTTCAAAATAATCACTTTAAAATCATGAAAACGATTCAATTAGAAAATCAAAATTTAAAAATCCACAACCCTTCACCAAAAGTGGTCATACCATGATTCAAAAATCAATTTTATTATAAAAATAATGAAATTAGAATAATTAGAGCCTAAAACTTCATGTGATAATAATATGAGTTGGGAGTGTAGCAAAAAAACTAGTAAATTATGATGAAATTGAATAATAGTACTATAACAACAACCATACAAGGATAAACCTCCAAAAACATCTTCCGATATTTTTCCCTAACATCAATTGAGTGATATTTCATAATTATTGACATAAATCATTATATATATATATATATATATATCCAAATTGGTCTAGATAAAGGAATCATGATGGGGAAGGAATGTAGATAAAATAAAAACTATGAAAATAATCCATAAAAAAAGACTTACCATGTAAATAATGCTTCCAAACACATAGAAAAGCCTTCATATCACTCCAAGATCAATGGGTAAATACTCTATGGCCTTTTTGTGGAATCGTATGGATTAAATGATGAAATTGTGGGAAAACGTTTTTAGAGATAATCGTTATCAATATCCACTTTTTAGGATCCAATTTTTCAACCCATGCGTGGTTAGTCTCTCCATTTGTAAAATTGTAAATAACCATTATAAAGCATCTACATCAAGGAGTACATTGAATTCATGAATCCGAATTTAGAAAAAACCTTCAAAATCTATGAAAAAGAAATCTATTTCCCATGTTTCATATTTTCTCTTGTGTGGTCACATGGTTTGTATAAGTTGTGTAATTAATTATGTATCTAATTAGAATATGTTGTTACAACTAGAATGGTTTCCAAAAGGCGTTCTGTGGTTTCCATAGAATTTAAACCAACCACGATCCTTTAGAAAAGCCCAAAACATATTATAAATGCCTTTCACCCACTCCATAATATTATCCAAAACAATTAAATACATAAAAAACATAAATATAGGGTTACTTACTTGCAAATAGGGGTCCTAAATTTTCCTCATCATTGGCCCCCCCATCAACAGATAATAGAATACCATCATTATTATAAATGTTTTCTCACAATTTCTGGATCATTTCATTCTCCTAACCCACATTTCTTTTTGATTCTAACCATGTTTTCATAAAACTCATACTATACTGATGCTTTTAACATATAATATTTTTCTTACCCATTCACAATTTGTACTAGTATATGAACCGACAATGAATTAGGATGTATTTCATTAGGATACCATCGTTTCATATGGTTGGGATCAAGAAGATACTTTTTCAAATTAGATACATGGAACACATGATCTACTAAAATGAATCTTAGGGGAAAATCCAAATAATTTTCCACTCACATCATATTTCATATTTTTTAAAAGGGAATGTGTATCAAGGAGATACATTTCATTACATAAAAAAATAATCCCCAAGCTATAGAGAGATTATTAAGAACAAATGATCACTCACGACAAAATTTAATTACCATCATCGATGATTCACATATTATATTGGATGAAACTGAACCATCTCCATCATTTTCCTAATCAGCTAAATATTCTTTGTGGTCTCCTAGACAAAGCATGGTCTAAATAGTGATGTCTCTCTAACTTCCACCATTCGATATAGATAATGAAAATGAAAAGTATAAAATTATTCCAATTGATCCATGTGTTAAAATTATTTATAATTTTTTTATATCGATACTCCACTAATGGTGTATGCTCATCCCACAAGACACAAATATATATTACAAAAGCCCATACCATGTCTTCTAATTCTTGTATATTCATTATAATTTCCTATTTCTATGAGGTTGATACACTATACCCATATAAAACGATATCCTAGGGGTTTCGTATATGTATTTCTAGAAGTGATATGAAATCCATGGATCTCTGTCTCACACTTATTAATTTTACACGCCATCCCTCTTTAATAGTTCTTGGATATATATTTTCCACATGTACTTCACCATATTAGATTCATGAATAGGGATGAAATGGGGCAACATTATGTGTCGATCCACTATCACGTATATGTAATCATGTTTCTTAACCATTCATGAATGAAATACTATAAAATACATAGATATTTGTCTCCAATTTCCAAATCAGAATAGGTAATTATTGTACCATACCATCTAGTCAATGAAGCTCTGATTTAACATTCAATCCAGTTTAGCTTCTCATAAAATCTCATCCACCTTTCTTTTTATTAAAATACAAAAAAACATTACTTTAAATTAATTATACACATTTTTCTATGTTGAATAACAATATTGAATGACATAAATCATTAAGGAGTTGTTCTTGAAAATCTATATCAATGGGAATCCATTTTTGAAACAAAAAAAATGAATTTCCATTCATTTTTATCCCCCAATGGTCTCCCCACCATTATGGTTTGACCATAAATCAACAATTCTTAATCATACATATGTTCTAATTAAAAATTCACCACCAAATTAGGAACAAAAGAGACTATAATGTAAAAAGAAACTTCACCTTAGTCATCACATTCTAGGTGCATGTTGCCTAGGACCATCATCAATTACCATTGATATGAATACTCTTATGGACAATGAGAAAATTAATTTTGGTTCCATGCATCTTCCACTTAATTATCATTATTTTGTTCGCATGAATTCAATGTCAAACATTTGAGATACTCTATCAATACTAATTCTCATATATTCGAATCTATTTGTGATAATGTATGTTTAAATCAATTTTTATCCATAAAAACTATATGTTTCTCAATAAAGAGGTAGTGACAACATGATGTTAAAGCATCCACTGTGGAAACTGATTCTATGTCATGTGTTTGATAGTTATTCTCATAAACTTTTTACTGCATTGATCCATAAAAAACAACATATTATCCATCCATGATAAAATATCCCATACAATGTTCTAAAGCATCACAATACACCACATTCCCATGTCCCACGTCTAAAAAACCATGATTGGAACTAATATAAGGTGAAATTTACATTATTTATGTGACCTTTTTATTTCACTATTCCATACGAATGTAATGTTATTTCCTATAAAATATATGATTGGTGATTATAGTCATTATATATCTCAAAAAAACATTGGTAATGACTAGGTAGACCATGAAAAGTGTGTATCTCAATGGAATTCATTGGTGGTTTTCAAAGAGAAAATGGACGCTTACTTTTTTGGATCCATATAAACAAAATTTTAGTTGAATACAGCATCATGGAATAAAATTCACTAACCATGATCCTACCTCTACCTCTAAGGGTAAGTCACATAGGTGGACGACATGGTTATCCATCCAATTTCCATCCATAGAGAGTCAATATATCATACATTGAAATGATTATACTTGGAGTCCAAATGGATTAAAAAAATGCACCTAACTATTCGCCTACGTAGATGCTTTTGATTGACATTGTGTGGAATACTGATGCAATTTCATGGTCTCCATAAACCATTAACCAATAATCTAGTCTTAAAATATTCCAAAAAACATTCCTAACTCTTCCATACCCTCCCAAACATTACCCATAATCATTACATACATAACAGAATAAAGAAACATTTTCTTAATTAAAACTAGGGGTGATACAATAATCTTTTATATGAATATGTAATACCATTAATATTTATGTTAATTAATTACATGTTCTAGTTCAATGTATTTGGTTAGGTATCTCATCTATTGTGATTTAATCTATTAAGGGAAATTGGATTTTACATGATCACCCTACATATGAACACATACCAAACCAAGACAAGATGAATCACAAAGAAAAAAATTTCCCTTCTCGACCTCTAGATGTGTCAAAAACACCATATAACTCATAATAATTTTCATATCAATAATTTAACTCTGCCATTTATCACCCTAAGAAAACCTAACTCATTCTATGTTTGATCGGTATTTGGAGATTCAAAATTGGAGAAAACCATTTCAAGAAGGTGAAAATTTCCTAATTTTCCCATGAATCCATGAATATCATAAAAAAATTTATTTTATCACATTTAATAATAGATTTTACTATCTTATGATCATATGAAATAATGTGTTATGACACCACATGTCCCGAGAACACCACATCCTGAATCTAGAAATCAATTTCTAGTCACTCGAAATAAATTCTTTGATTTATCAACAATTATAGAGATTCCCTTTGATGGTTCAAAAAATCCACCCCATACATTGACTAAATTAGGTTTTCATCCACAAATATAACCTTGAACAATTCAATATACACATAGAAGTTCTTACTCATTAAAAAAATAAAAACTTTAGGATTTTTTTGACTAAATATCCAAACAAGGTACACATAAAGACTATACCTTATTTTGAAGGCTCTTTTTTGGAATAAATATTTTTTATTCTAAATAGGTGGTATCCATATCAATGATAAATCATTGATAACCAATTCATCCAATTAAACAAGAAAAATTGAACTTCAATTTGAATAAATGTATACATTTTATTTAATGTAACTAAATTGTGTTTTCTATGTTAAATAAAGATGAAAATTAACCCATCTTCTACCATATAAAGGGGAATCTCCATCACCCATGTTGATAGATATGGAAGTATAAATCTGTTTTCTAAAAGATCAATCATCTTATTATTCAAATCCATCATTTTAGCTAGTTCCCTGTGGTATCGTGGAATAGATACCCACTATGTACTATGTTCCAAATCAAAAGAGAACTCTACTTCCCTTTTAAATTGAAAAAAAAGAATTCTGAGAGAATAATGTTGGTAAACACGATGAAAAATGGTAGGTGATCATCAGATAAGGATTCTCACACTAGATCAAAATCGAAATCAATCATTACCTTCCCCAAAAATAGATATTGCATTATAGATCCTTGATATCTTAGGTTCAATTCTTACTAAATGAATATAAGAACCCCTTCAAAATAGTAATATAGACAAACCTAATATAATATTCTATTTTTTATTTGTTAGTAATGATTCAATCTATCTATAAAATTAAATAAAAAGGTTTCATTTTGAGGACCATAAAATCTCTGGAAAGATCAATCTCTAATAAATATAAAGTATATGAAAGATAAAAAATATTATAATATCCTATCATTCTGAGGGATATAGAAATATCCTCCAGAAAAGATAAAATCTCCATAGATTGATTTTTATGATTCACAGTACTAGTTTAAATTAACAAATTAGGTTCACTAGTATAAAATAAATAAGTCATATAGATGATGTACTAGTGATGAAACCTCTCACAGTCAGTGGAAAAATTTCTATTTTTACAATATACCAATCATCTCTTTGAAGATTTATAATATTGGATGCATGTTCAATGGATCCATTAGTTCATGAAGCATATAATTTCACCGAAGGAATTTTAGGTGATGATGATCAGTTGCCTCTATGTGCATGAGAATAGACATCATAAAACTTATACATGCTACCTAAGAGTCTGTAATAAAAACATATATTAGGTTTCTTAGTTCATTACCATGTCATGTTCCCAGTCATACAACATTGGTAAAAATAATGTTCCTCTTATCGGGATTGTAGTAGGTCCATAAAAAACCCTTTCATCAATAACCTCCATGATAATAAACACACATTCTATTTCCCATAATGATAATCATATAATTTACACATGAAGAAAGTATAAATACCATTAACTCTCACATAACATCTATTTCAGCCACAACCATCAATGTTATATCTAGTAGATCAACATAATAGGATACATTCATCAATTAAACCTGAGACTGAATTCCATATTAGGGTCCCATATCAAACCTTCAAGTCTTTATTTTCTCATTCAATATGATCCCAGTTGAAAAATAAAAAATCATAGAAAATTTATTTTATTTTTAATTAATGATCTTATAAACCTTCATGATTTTGAAAAAAAACTATTTCCTTTAAAATAACCATAAACATTCAAAATAACATTTTATTGAAAATAATTATAAACACCACTAACTCTAAGACCTCGTTCTTCTTTGTTTTCACAATTATGTAACACCATCTCTTGTTGGGTCCTTTTAGCAAGATGGTGGATCATTTCAAATTATTTATTCTATAATCTCAAAAAATAAAATCAAAGACCACAATTCATCAATCACAATACTCAACATATTAATGATTTTTGGGGTCTCAAATCTCTAGTAACATATAGAAAATTCACTGCTAAAAATATTTTGAACCATAAAACTTTGAGGATCCATATTTGTGGCTTAAATAATATTGTCTTTGGTTCCTTCCCTAGGGATTGTAGATCACATATTATATCCTTAAACAATTTCTATTCAACTTTAGTATTTTCTCAATATGGATCATCAAAATTTAACTTATGGATCCGATTCACATATCTTCTTGTAGTTGTGATGTGACACAAAATCAAAAACCACAAAGAATAAATAATTATATTCATAGTTAAACGGTCCAAAATTTTTAATGAGGGTGATTAACCCCATCAAAAAATAAAAACTTATTTTCATTTCAACAACTCAAATAAAATGTTTGGAAAATACTAGAAGTATTTCTTATGATGACTTTCCCAAAAAACCAATGTTTACTTCTATATTATAATGCTTTCATAGTTGGCCACGAACTCAATCAAAACTACCTCTTATGCCCTGAAATGATCTAAAACAAATCATGTATAAATCTAATAAAAATGATAATCCTACACATACAATAACACATTTTCACAAATTAGAATAAATATTCATGTGATCTGATACCCAAGATGATCACAACATATATGGAATGGAATTCCAAATCCCCATGGGCTTTATAATAGCACCTCGAATCAAATAAGATAAAACTAGGAAATATTTTTTACACAAAAACATTCATTAAAAAATAAACATTCCATTTTTTCCAAAAACAACCAAAGGAAACTTTAGTTGAATTCAAATAGTGTTCTACAAATAAATAGTACATCCACTAAAATAAGAAATAAGATAGTTAAACAACTCAAGGCCCCAACATACATGTTACTTCAAACCCAATGAGTCTACAAAAACCGCCACCTACATTTAGAGTGTTCCACTTCATAGAAAATAATCAAAAGAAAGAAACACATTCTCAAATGAAAAGGTAGTGTATTGATGAAATCATTGTAGGGTATCATAATGTTTTCCATAATAATATTCCAACAAAAGTGTAAAAAATAATTCAACTAATTTTCAAAAAAATAGGTAGGTTAGTAAAATTTCATATATTAAACCAAACATGATTTTCATTTTATTTTTGGGAGACAATTCAATTAATTTCTTAATTTACCATTTTATCTGAAATTGGTTACATAAATAACAAGGCATTTGTAATGCAGTTTAAAAAAAATAGAAAATTCATATAAATAATCATAATAAGAAACATGGTCATAACCAAGAGGTATGATAGTTTCAAGCTATTGTATCCTCACACATATCATATCAATGATCATGGTAATATGTTTTCCCATGTCCCTCAAGATTATGTCAAAGATGAAACATAAACATCCCATATTGATTAATATCCACTATAGATTGTTTTTATTGTTTTAAAAATCAGTCCATTGCTACCACATTATTATCCTATCATTTTTCTCCCAAATAACCAACTAAATAAATATTATCACATGTTCTATGACAAAAAATCAATAATAAGAAAATTATTTCAAAGCATTTTATAACAAAATTTTTCCATTTGGAATTTAAATATCCCAATTTATATCTAAAAATTACAAAATATGTGTATTTAATTAATTAATGAATTTTTCCAAAATAAGTCTAAATATATGTTTTCTAAAATAATATAACTCATTCTCATATATTACCAATTTCATATATTAGATTCACAAATCAATCTATAAATTCAATTTGTCAATTTATTCAATTTATAATTGTACCCTAACTTTCATTTCGTTTTGAATTTCGGGAATTCCAAAAATATCAAAACTATGTCAAATCAATCCCCAATTAGAAGAAAATTTATTTTTCAAAATTTAATTGAAATCAATTTTAAAAATCTTGAACTTTGTGTATTATTAAATTATCCAACATTTAATGGAACAACGAACATTCAAAAATGAAATCCCTTATCACACTGCAAGCAATATGAATTTCCAACGAAGATCGTCAGAAATTAAAATCATGGAGTGAATCCCAGATCAATGATTTGGATAAAATATTTTACATCCATTAAGAAGTACATGTTATTACAAACCTGAAAGAGGAAAGATTGAGATATCATTAATGATTGAATGGGAGAAAAATTATTATCAGAGATGAATTAAAGGATGTTCACCAATCATTAATCCATCTCATAAAAGGTTTGGATGATTAAAAATGGATTCTTGGGATTTCTAAAACAACATGAAAGGAATCCAATCCTATGTTATGGTCGAGTGGGGGAAGAAATATGGGTTCAGAATATTTTTAAATATTTCTCAGGATTAAAAAATTACGTTTATCATTTCCTAGAGTGGAAAACACTATTTCTAAAATAGTGAACCATAATAATGTGCACCTGTTATATGGTTCATTATTTTTACAAGGTGGGAGAATGCTCTATCAAAACATGAACAATATGGGAAATACACCACTATTGGGGTTTTTACAGTTCACCATGGGTGGGATCACAGTTGGGGGAAAACCAAGCTCAAACCTTATATAGTCTAGAAACATTCAATAATTTTCCCATTTTCACCCCAAAAATTCCAAAATGAGACCCAACAAAAATTTATAAATAATAGTATTGGAGAATTACTAAATATAGTAATAGAATTTCAAAAATACCTACATGGTAGTGGGATAGTATAATAATGGACTTCTTCATTGGAAATATGATCCAACAAGTGGAAAAAATCCAATATGTGTCAATAAGGTAACATTTAACAAAGAATGACCGCATTATAGAGATTTGATAGGATTTATCTGTCGATTAAATTGCATGGATATACATCACACGAGTGGTGTGTAATCAAGCAATAATATTATCTATTATATCTAATTGTTATATGATATTTACCTCTATGTTATTTAAAATTTGAATACATGCCCCCAATACTGAATAGAACATCAATATATCATATAACCCCCAAAATGAGGTAAAATCTGAGTAGATTTGTTAAAAAATAAAAAATTTGATGAGATCAATCTCAAAAGACCATAAAGGTTGTTGGGATCAATGTCATCACCTAGTTACTATCTATTATAATAATACTTTTTATTAAAGCATATAAATTTCCATATATGACGACATGTATTGGAAAAGATGTAGAAACTTTACTTGTTCGGATGAAATTGGTGAAAGTATATAGCTATGAAGAGAAATTGGAATTGGAATGGCAAAAAAAGTGAAGACCATAAAGCCTTATATCTAGGATTCCAAATTTATAATGAAGAAAATATCTTATAATCATTTGTGAGAATGAGAGTTTGAGGTTAGTGATATTGTATTCCACCATATAACTATGGGGAAGTGGGTCAACAAAATTTGGATGAATGGAATGATGATTCACATATAAAACATTCCATTTCATATTTTGGATCACATCAGTGTTGTGGAATATAGACTATAACATCCACTAACAATGTCTCAAGTATATAATGGTTTCCATGTGTTTCTAAGGAGAAAGCAAATACCAGTTCAATCACATTTACTGATAGCATAGGTTGTACAACTAGAAAATTATCACTCTTATAAGGAGATGGAGGTGAATTTTTTTATGCCATAATTAAAAGTTTTTATGTAGGAAAACAAGTCACATGGTCAAGGAATAATAGTGAAACCATAAGTATTCTTAGGTGACATAGGAACCAAAGGAAGCAATGAAGGAGAAATGCACTCTCATTTTTTCAAAAAAATAAGGTAAAATAATATTTCATTGGAGAAATTTCATAATGGGAGAAGAATATAACTTCTCAATATTTACGAAGAAAACACTATGTTTCTTGGAAAACAAGATAAATAATACCGAGAATAAAACAATTACAATATAATAACAATAATAATTTTAACAGGATCATTAAAACCTCAACATTAAATTGGATTATGTGAATAAGATTAACTATATTATCAACTATATATGAATATGTTTTTCAAAAAAACATTTATTTTCTTTTTAAGATATAAGCATACATTTTTCATTAAAGTCATTATATTCATCAAATATAAGTTTTATTTAAAAGTATAATTTATTCAGGTTAAAATATTTTTTGACACTTTTTTAGAAAATTATTTGAAAATAAAAAAAATTTAAAAAAAAATTCAAAAATATTTTTTGGGGAAATTTTTATAACTGTATGAAAAAGAAAAAAAATATTTAATAGTAATAAATAAATTTTTCTAAAGACACAATGTCCTTTGTGATTTAAAAAAACATAAATATGATAACAAAATTTATTAAAATTCTTAAAATACTCATTTAATTATTAAAATATACTATTAAATACATCCAAATAATATAAAGTATAAATAATACCAGGATAAATATACAAAATAGTTTTCATTAATAATGTGGTACCTGTACAACATTGAAATAGTAAAATTTAGTGCCTTGTAGATATTAATTTAGTAGAAACAAATAGTTTTTTAATTTATTATTAAAAATATCTCATAAATTATTATTTGAACAAATATTATATTTTTTAATGAAAATAAAATATTATTATCCAAATTATTTTTCAATGCATTCATCTGGCTAAAAAATTAAAATCAATAATTTAAACAATTTGACTTTATAATGATAAGGGTATATATACCTAATGAATGAGGTTAAATAATAAAATTAATGAAAATTAATTTATTTTTATGTGATTATTTCATTTTAATAATTTTACATGAAATAATTAGATTTAATGCTTTTGCAACACTAATATAGTTCTTGTCTCAGAAAATGAGAAATCAATAAAGTGATTTTGAATGAAATATTAAGAAGAAAAAATTGACCCAAATTTTGGATTAAATATTTTCTTGATGATTGTTTTTCAACCATACTAATGCGTGGATCAAATTTTTGACTTCCGATATCCAATTGGATAAAATTAAATCCATTATACAATTGGATTTAAAAACAATTAAGCACTCTTCACTATTATTCTTTATAAGTATAAAATATTTAATCAATGGTTATCTTGATAAAATGTTTGACCATAAAAAATGTTTCAAATGAAAAAATATTTATTATATATATTCAAATTTATTTAAAAAATTTAGGGAAGAAATAAATACATTAACTTCTTACACAACAATGATACAATCAATATTTAATTAATGAAAAATAAAATAAATGATATTAAAAATATTAAAATAATTATATTTTGAAAAATTTAGCCTCAACGATGATATCTTTATAGTAATGTGACTTTTATTAGACATATTAAAAAATTGAATTCAATTTTACACTTTTTTATTTTCATTAATTGATAGTAACGAATAGTATCAAATTTTAGAACAATTATTTTGAGGAATGTTATATTTTATTAAATTGTTTTTATATCCTAAAAATAGAAAATTAGTAAAATAGGGATAAAACATGGTCAATATATTCATTAGCTGTTAATTTATATTTTATTTGGAATAAGTTTACACTAGAATATTCTTATTATAATTTATTATTTAACAAAATTCAAAAAATGACACTTATCTCAATTATAAAAAGATACCCCTTCCTTCACATCATTTCACAACCTTGAGAAATATAGCATGAAAATATTCATCCCAATCATATTCTCCACTTATCTATCCACATTATTTTAGTTTTTTCCCACTAATAATAGAATTACATGATCTATAAGGGATACTTCATGGAGGTTATATTGAAGAGGTAACATTCATTAAACACATCTCATAATTTGTTTTCTTTTTATACTGTATGCTAACATCATTAATCCATCATGGAATAATCAATCTATAGTAATTTATATATTTTAATGAAATGTTTATAATAGTATATTTTCAGTCCAACCCTTTTTCTCATCTCCATTATTCGATGAATAGAAATCATAGTAGAAATCAATAAAATGAACCATCTCCCTGGATAACAAGTTTTTGTTTTCAATTACCACATTCATTTTCTGTAATAAAATAATTAGTATGGTCAAATATTGTATTATTATATATTATACTTTAGATCTGTTTTTTGGAACTAATATATAAAGGTATTATTAAGTAAAACATATCTAGTTCGTGGTGGATGGAAAACCCACCAAAACAGTCAAATCATTTCTCATTACGATTCTATCAAATTAACCGGTCTCATGTCAAATAGAAAATTATATATGATAAAATTTAAACTAATGGTTATTTATAAATACATATACATTTCCCAAATATAGTTTTATTTCCATTCATAATTAACATCTATTATTATACACAAGTAATCTGACCATAAAACATTGAAATAAACACTCCCAAAACGACGAAATTTATCATTTTAACTCATTTAAGTGGTCATAAATGATGTTATTAAATTATTATAAAATCAAATACATGTGTAAGAGGTTCTAAACTATGGAATTATTAAATCTATTTTATTATATTGACCATTAATTAAAATTACATAAATCTTTATAACAAAAGATAAAGGATCCCTCTAAACAACTATATTTAATTTTGGCAATGATATATCTCACTTTGCATAAAATTGTCACATAATTATTCTTATATAATTATTAAATATTCTTTATATATATTTCAAATATTTTTATATATAGCTCTATTCATATTTTATATATTGGTAAATAACATTTTATATGGTTCCCTTATAAATACCTCTTGATAGGAATACCCAATTAATGGGATTTATCTTTCTATTACCCATTTTTGTATACTCTATATAAGTTTGTTTATTTCATCTATTTTTTCTCATGTAACAAAATTAATCATGAAAATTTATTTTATTTTATTTTTTGTTTTATAAAATATAATTATGCACTTTTCCTCTTTAATGATGGTGTAATAATTTCCTATAAACCAAATAAAAATGGCTCGTTTCAAATGTTTTCTAAGCACTATTTTCATAATGTGAAATAAGTTTAAAATAGTTATTCATGATAAATTCTAATTTTCACATCATTATTTTCCTTAAATTATATAATATTATCTTTCATTGATAGTATTTTCCTAAAATTATTTGTTATTCCTTTGGAAATGATTACTATACTCATTTCTTTGCTTGCGTAACATTTATAGTTAATCATTATTTTTGATTTATTTATATGGAACACATATGCATGAACATTCTTTGGTGGGTGAACGGATATAATATTCTTTTACAGTGGGAAATTTTTAGTTTCATGAGATTCATGTATTATATTAGGGTGTAAACCATTTCAATTATATGACTTTTTCACCATGTTATATAGTTTTATTAGTGATATTTTACTCATGTTTCTATCATGTTATATTATTATAGAACATTTTAATATTTCCAAGATCACATGATTCAATTTTCTATATGTTGTGTATCTATATGTTTATTCAAGATACATTCCTCTTATGTTATCATGTTATTCTTTATAACACATGTGTTATTATTTATTCCAATGTGTGTTTATAAACTATTCTAATTAGCTAATCCCATTTGTCTATGTATTTCTTAGGTTATTTTACATCGTTATGGGTGCTCAATGGGGCTTTGGAGGTTATCATGGTGAATAAAAAATTTATCTTTTATCATTGTTTAAATTTTTACAATTATATTCCTAATATTCAAAAGAGACTATAATTTTCAATAAATGTTTTTTATTTCCAAAAAAATTATGCTTAAAATCATGTAATAATATGCGTATAGGATTGAGTTTCTATAATGGTTAAAAGTAATTTCATCAATAATTTACTCTAAAATATGTTGGATTGGATCTCCATAACAACAACTAGCTTGGAATATCAAATAATATTAGTTATTTCATGTAACCTTAAAGACCTCTTCACTCTAACACCTCCAATGTTTTATAGATCGCAGTGAAAAAAATAAATATATACTTTTCATTTTTTATTATAAACATAATCTTTATAAAAATTATTATTCCTCATTCTATATATATAGAATCTTTCACCACCAAACAAATATGCCATGATGAGAACATTTTTTGGATACTATATGTTATCCAAATAATCTCTACAGATCTAACTCCTTGCTAAAAATATCTATTTTCATGATTTTGTGGATTATATCCCTAAATATCTAAATCATTCCCAACACAATACCATTTACAAACACACGTTAATACATTTGAAAACTATACTTATATACACACACACACATATATATATATCAATTAATATATAAGGGGTAAATAATATCCAAATTTGGATTTATTTTTAACCATTAATTACTATAATGATCTATGTAAAATATCCCAATGTATTCAAAATAAATGAAATGTGAATATACGAAGGGATCAAGTTTCACTCCAATTATTCTCAAGAAAAAATAACTATGAATTTTTTTTTCCTTCATTGTAAATGATCTCCCAAATTACTTTATTATTTTTCCAATAATTTTTATAGAATCTAAAAACCACATATAATATATTAATGAACCCTATTCTTGTAATTTTAAAGTATTTTATGGCTAGATAGTGTAGAATGAAATGATTTTATTTAAAAAAACAATTTATTACAATATAATTTATCTTTATTGGGATAACTTAGAATATTATTATATTTGGATTATATAGAAATTTTGAATTAACATCTATGAACATTTACTCAAATTTATATTTGCATGAGAACGTTCTAGTGATATACTTTATTCCACAAATTTATTTGAAAAAATTAAAAAATTGTAAACTAATTAAATATATTTTATGATAGTCTTATAGGAGTTATAGTCATTCCAAACTCACCATTTATGTATGTTATATCTAAAATAATACAGTTGGAAGAAAATATATTAACTCATGATGTTTTTACTAATTTTGGTTTTTTCCCATATATGGATGAATTGAAAAATCCTAATAGTTTTTGTATTCTTTCCGAGGAATTTATAAGAAATATTTATTCATGATTATGACTATTTTCAACAAAACATGAATACATTTTTTATCACCCAGATGGTTTACTATTATATATATAAGAGACGTATCCTTAATAAACTTATTTTCTTTAGTTATCATCAATACCATTTTTTAAAATATCTTTTAAACAATTTGGGAATAATGTGGAATTTTTTATTCTTAAGTTATATCATTCGGGATAAGTATTCCTTCTCAAAATAAAACCACTCATATTTTCTTGTATAAAAGGCCTTAAATGTTTCACAATTTTCTATTCACTAGAATTTATATTTCATTTATCCTTTCAAAAGCATGGGATTATTTTATTTATTAGATAATTATAAGGTAATAATTGATTCATCATATTATAAACTATATTAATATTTTTTATTAACAATTTTTTTCCAATTACAACTGGTAAGTACATATGATGTAACACTTCTTATCCACATAATTTTTTTCATATAATTTGTTTATATGTTTTCATTACTCTATTATTTTGAGAACATATATCCACCAGTACAATCCAATTATTATATTTCAAGGCATTTTGAATAGAAAATCATTTAATTCTTTTTTTGATGTGACCTTCCTTTATACCAATTCCATTGAAATTTTCATCTGACATTCCATTTCCATTATTAGGAAACCTAAAAAACATCATTTGATATATCTTCTATTATGTCAACCAGCTAGTTTCATGCGTTGATTAACACTATTTAGGGTTCAATAAAGGATTAATTGTATTTCAAATATTTGGGGTATTTTTTCAACAGTGAATGATGTGGCCTATTCTAAAATAATTGATTAATCATATACACCCTAGTGTCATATTTTTCATAGGAATCATCATTGGATTTTTGGGAGTAGTATTCACCCTTAGATTCTACTCTTCCAAACTCCCCAAATTTGAAAATCATTTTTTTATAATTTTCCAAATCATATATTATTTTATCCTCTTTTTATATTTGATATATGATTTCGGGGTGTTTATATCATAAAATATTTATTAATATATATGGATAAAAATAGTGGAATAATAAAAATAATTAGCCAACATCTCAAATATCTTCTTACAATATTTATTTTTCTTTCTCGAAAAATAATTTTTATAGAAAAAATATGTATATTGGGTTTTTTGTAATTACCCTTTCTTCTATAGATATATCCATTGTAAAATAATTCATATTATCCAGAATCTTTATCACACAATGTCCAAACCTTGATCAAAACTAGAATTGAAAAAAATACATCATTTAATAGTATATATAATATGTATATAATTATAAAATTTGAATTTTTTTACTTAATAATGGAGATTTTAGGATTTTGAGGGAATTTTTAATTTTACCATTATTCTAGGAAACCTCAATGTTATAGTGTGTTTTCTTATATATTAATAACAATATTTGTAATGATTTTTTAATATTAATAAAAATTGTTTTCTAAATATAATTTGTGTATATTTCCCCATAAGGACAGTAAGTTATATTCATCTATATGTTTGTTAATTATGTTTCTTAAATATGTATCATGATCATTTACCACACATCTTATCCTTCAAATAGGTATGACATTTATCTAATATATATGTGGATTATTCTATAATTCAGTTGATTTGGGGTATTTTGGTTTATTAATTCTCAGATTTATCAATTTCTTATAATGCTCTATGAAATTCAGGGTGAGGGAGTGCCTCTCATCATCAAATAGTTTTATATTAAATTCCCAATCACTATTTATCTTTTTTACTTAAAATATATTATTCAGAGAAATAATGGTCATTAATTTTTTGGGGTTCTAAAAAAGTGTGACGATTATTTTCATTAATATTATTATTAAAAATATTTTCAAAGGAATGTCATTCATTGGTAATATAATACATAAACACATATATTATAATATTTATACCTAAAAAGTTTATATAAATTAATTAAATTATATAATTAAAAAGTTATACTTTTACTCTCGTAGATATCACGAGTATTGAGAGTGTGATACATATTCAATTTTTTTTATCCAAATCCACTTACTTGGTATTATAATCTTTCTCTCTTTGATATTTTACATCAAATTATTAGTTAATAAAATTCAAAATATATTTTACAAAATGAGCAAGGAAATTATTAAAACTATATCTATAACAAGAGTATAATTCATTATCAATTTTATTCTCTTAAAATACATAACATTATAAAATAGATTTATGAAAATGTTCAATGTAAATAGATTCCTTAGATACACACTTACAATATTGAATAATTCATATACTGGTTGATCAATTTTATTTTTTCATGAATTCCCTTTTCTTATTTTCTTTTTCTTGTAAATATTATTCATGGTCTATACTAAAATGTAAATTTATAAAATTGTAGATATAAATATTGTGTTCATTATTTGATGTTCATGATCAATAATATCAAATTTTATCTTCTTATAGTGGATTTATAAAATTTTATATAGGAAACATTGCTTTATTCTCTTACCAATATGAAGACCCACGAATCATTAGACCACTAACTGGAGAGGGATGATATAGTGTTATTCTAAATAGTTTATGAATTCTTATAATTTAATTAAACCACTCAAACTAAACTATATAAATATAAATTCATCTATTTTTCTAAAAAATATATTAGAAAATACTATAAAAAAATGAAAAATGGACAATGATTTTCAAATTTTGACTAAAATGAAATATATCTCTACGTAATTAGTTATTAACTCAGATCATGGTTTAGGTACTATAATTAATTGTTCTCTATAATGTTTGGTTATTAATTCACCTACCAAACATTCCCCTACACATAAACATTCCTTCATCTTACATATTTTAAAAAATTGATTCTCACTACAATCAAATAATAATAAGTATCTCTCCTAATATAAACAATGTCACATATATTCTATGGTTATAATCCATGTATTTGAGAATGTTACAATATAATCAAGTATTATATAAATATTTTATTACCCAAATGAATTCCCAATATCATAAAGATATATATTAATATATATTTGTATAAGTTACATTGAATTCAATTTTTTCAAGATAAATTCTAAGAAATGGTCTTTAGAAGTAGATCGGTTTCTGAGAATATCTGATCTTTCTCAAATACCATTTTAAACTATTAAAAATATTTTGGTATTATTAATAATAATTAAACATATTAGGTAGTGAATAACGTGATTCCAAGATCATCATTATCCACATTAAGATTTTTCCCTCCTCAAACCCCATCTTCTTCTACTTATCACTACTTTGGAACACTGATCAAATTATTAAATAATTACAAGGTCCTACTTCTTCCACCATGTTTGTTTAATTGTTGACCTTTTAATCATAATAGGATCATAATTGGCTCATTATAATCCCAATTTTTAGTTTCATTTTATTTAATAGTACTCAATCTCATGATATATATATTTTTAAGTCCTCACTATCTTCTATGTTTTTTAGATTCAAGGCATCCAAAAAAATTTGCCTACCTTTTCTAATATAGAAAATATAAATTGGTTTTTTGGTGGTTGCCATACCTTTTTAAAATTTTCACATAATTATCATGTGTATCTTGTAAAAATTTAAGAATGTTATGAAATATTTCTCATTAAATAATTATAATTGTTTCAAGATCTTGTGTGAAATGGAACACATAGTTTAAGAAAATCTCATAACATTATTAAAATTTTATGTTTATATTACCTTATATGAATTATAATGGATATTATGAAAGGAAATAAATATAGTATGAATAATATATAGTACATTCATTAATAATTTTTCTTAATTTGATTAGAATTGAAAAATTATTTGAATATAAATTTGATTTTTTAAAATATTATTTTTATGAACGTAATGTATTTTATATAAATAAATTAAATTCATTCCTATTGGTGAATGAATTCAATGAAATTTAATAATTATGTAATTGATAAATTATTTATAAATTTCATGATATATATATATATATATATGTTTGTGTCTGCATTGAATACAAATAAATTTAGTTCTATGGTTGAATAATATATTTTTCCAAAAAATACTATCGTGTCTCATTTTGCGTACATAAAATAAAAATTATTTTTATCATTTCAAATTATTTAATTATATAAAACTAAAAATATATTAAAAATAAATAGGATATAAATATCTTATATAGTTTTATTTTATTTTTAGTCAATAAAAATAGTAACTTTTGTAAAATTTATCTCTATGTAAAAGGGTAAGTAGTGTCACTATATGTAAAAAATATAATAAATGTTAAATTTTACAACATATATAATTTTAAATGAAATAATATATATGTTTGTATTCATTAGGTATAAATTTAGTTTTTTAATGGACACATTTCCATGTAAATGACATATGTATATTATAAATCATGGAATGTTAAAAAATATCACTTTATTAGTATTAAATATCTTTTCTACATTCACAAAGTCACAATTTTTTTATCAATGAACCGTAGTATTAATTTTTGAAATAATTAATTTATAATCATTATGGTATTTTTTTTAATATTAGGTATTTTAAAATTAACATTAATTCAAAAAAATCCAAATAATTATATATTCAATTAATGAAAAAAATAAAATAAGTCAATTTAATATATATATATGTTTTATGTGTTTTTTATTAAAACAATTATAAGTATATATGGACTACCATTTCTATATTAAAGTATTATATTCTAATTCAAAAGTTTACCTTATTTCTATAAAGTCAAAAATAGTGTACATTTTCCAAATTCAATATAAGGATATTTTATCAAAAATAAATTTTAATAAATTACTAAAAAAATCAATAAAATAACGAAATAAGACCAGGAATATGTGATATAGAATAAAATATCATATTATAAGAATTTATAAATTTAATTTCACTATATTTTTAAAAATTATGAACATTAATATTTAAAAATTTGTTACCACAGTGGACATTTAATTCGGTCAACCAACCATTAACAAAAATTTAATGTTTTAAAATAAAAAAGATGTTTCAGAATAATATTTTTTAATTGTATTAATATAATATCAAAAAATATTTTATAATACCTTTTCATTTAATGTCATTTTTCTTGGGAATTAATTATAATATAATATTTTGAAAATTTAAAAAGTACCCCAGAACTCAATTATAAAAATGATCCTAAACTATAAATTATTAACAACATATTTTTCATTAATTATCATCCATAATATGATGATTTATATTCTCATCATACCAAGGAACATTCCTGATGTTCTATTATTTCCATGATTCCAACCCTAGTTCCCTTTCGTGGAGATTTAAAGGAGTTATTTCACAAAAGAGATAAAAGCCCTATCCAATCATTGTTTTTTTAATCATCAGTTATTCATCTAAATAGATTATATTTATCATTAAATAAAAAATTATATATCATCATGGTTGTAAAATATTATTAATACTAATATAAAATAATTATACACCCTAATTCCTATCATATAAGATGTTAAAGTACCGATCATACATATTTACTTCATATCGTCTTCAAATAGTTACACGTTTCTTTTTTCATGAGCATCCATTATGGATGGGTAACATAAAGGGATTAAAATTTATAAAATATAGTTTGGAAAATTTATAAAGTTAGAATGATAAAATTATATATAAATAATTTCCACCCAATCCATTGATAAATTTAAATGTCAAATGTGCGTACTTGTTGACTACCACCTCAATAAATAGATTTGTTCATTTTTAAATTTTATTTTACATGGATGTTAAAATGGGTAAATATGTGGAATATATTTGATAAATATGATATATTAATTTTCCTATAATAATTATTAATAATTTATATTTATTTTTTTCCATCAATAATAAATTAAAAACAATATTCATTTGAATGTATGACCTACAATCTCTAGGAACATTGTAATTCATTTTTCAATCTGTAAGAATTATTCATTACAATATATATATGTTAAAATAAAATAAATTATATTTATATCACTAAGAATATCATTGAGATAATATAATCATTATACATTATATATTTCTATAGATACATAAAATAAATAGTCATAATAAATATATCAATTATCAACCAAAAAAGACCACTTTAATAAAGAATTATTGATAAAATGGGGTATTTAAATGATATAGATGGACCATATATTTTATAAAATATATGAAAAATTAGAATTTAATATAATTATAGAAAATTTAAATTTAATATACATGAGGTTGGAGTGCTTTCGAAGATAATATATATCTAGGCTATGCTTTCAAGTTAAAGTCTAATTATTTATAAGGATTTTTTATGATTAACTATAATAATGAATTATTAAAATTAGACACTAAATATAGTCATGAATATTATTCTATAATATTTATTTCTTGAAAATACATATTTTTCAATCATTTTCATCAACACATGTACTCATGATAAGGAAAATATATTTTTAGGTAATATCATCTTAATTTAACAGTTTGGTGGAAAAACTAATTCTTCCACAATAATGTTTTCTAAAAATCTTTTAAATACATTTTTAATGATCATATTATTATTGTTTCAATTTAATATTTACATGTGATTGAATTTTTACAATACATTTTTATGGTAAAATTCTTTTAATTTTCCAAAATAAGTACTTTGTTATTTTTCTTTGAATAATAGAATGTGGGTGTTTTTTACTAATATGGAATGAGTGATTATTCCTAACCTTGGGATTAATGTTTTCAGGGATTATTATATTATATTAATTTATATTTATTATATATAAATTATTTTTTTCATTAAATATAATGAGGATTTATGTTTATAGACAATTTGTGAAACATTAACAAATAACATATGATTTTTTGTATAAGTTCTCTAAAAAATATCTGAATAGAAAAAAATGAAAATTCTAATAATTAAATAATGACTATCTTTTTATAATAAATTATAATGATACCAATGAGAAAAAAATGGTAGATAATTTGAGATGAAAGGACCACTATAGCTTGTATTTCATAAGGATTATAAAATTACAAAATTTCTAGATAAGAAAATTATTGATCTCAAAAACATGATGGAATGGGAGATATATTAATATACTCATATAAATATTCAACCATCTATATATGTAATAATTAACAATCAACACATGTATGACATATTTCCCCAAATGAATGGGAGAAATGTTCCCAGGTTAACCATTGAATGTGATGGAATGATAAGGATAAGAAACTACGTATGTTCCCCATTAGTTCTAGATCTAAATAAGGATTTCATTTATAATTCTAATAGTTTTTTATAATCTATTAAAAATAGAATTAATGAGATCAGTATATATTTGAAATAGTACTTCTATTTGGATTTCATAAAGGGGTATATTTTATAATATGCTGCATCCTCTTTTGTATAATTTAATGATAAGGTTTAGAGAAATAATTTTATTGGGTTTTTACAAACATTAACCAAATAATAATGAAAATGCTAAGAAAACACCAAGGATACTATTGTCACACTCACAAAATATGGTAATAGTGTTTTTTGGTTGTATTCTATCGCCATAAGAAGTCATAGCACATCGTTTCAATAAGATAATATTTATATCATGGTAAACACACTAGGATATATATTAAAGAAGTAGTGTGATTACTTGGTGTACCAATTTTAATTGTATATGATCAGTATCTAAGTTTGATATTATTAGTTAAGAGAATTCATTTATAAATTGTGGATAAAAAATTATTCTTCACCATTAATTCTCACACGCCTAAATATTATTAGTGGAGGTGAACCATTCAAACTCAAGAATACAAATTGAAGATTTATCTATGTGTATCAAATGTTTTTGGTATCAATACCATTATTTGGTGTAATTTTTTAGACTATAATAACATCTAATACGTTATTCTTATTGATCCCTATGAAGCCATTTACGGTTGTAAATTCAAAAATCAAATCTATTGAAATTATTTTGGATAAAGAAATATATTAGGACCGAATACAAATATGGAGATGGATAATATGTATATATCCACTCATTATCCCATAAAAGAATCGTAGATATTACCAAAATTATTTTCTAACAATCATGAAAATGATATTTGATATGAATTTATTGATCAGGTATCCCTAGAAATATCTCCCTTGATGTGGGTGAGGAGATATAGATTGAATTGGAATAAAAAATATAATTATATGAGGGATTTTTAACTTCATGATCTTATGAGTATTGTATCTAATCTATTATCCTTTCCACTGAATCAATATCAATTTAATGATGTATTATATATATCTCTCTTGAAGATGTACATACCAAATCCTTCACATATACTAAACATAGATGGTATAAATCATGTAAAAGACTATCCTAATGAATAATAACTATTTTATATTAGACATAAATGAGTGAATGTTATATAAATCTAGACCAATCACCTGCATATATTATTGCGGAGAAAAAAATAATTATAGGATGTTGTATAGGAATATGGGGGTGTCATATTGTATAATTATTCCTATATTTTTGTAATAGAAATATGAACTAAAATGAAGGAAATAATTTGGAGCAGTACATTATGTACTAACCTGAGTTTTTTAGTAAATATTTCACATTAAATATTTTTATTTCATTGATCAAATTTTTTACATGAAACACCGAGTTTAAACATTATACTGAATTTTATTGAAATAAAATATATATTCTATTTTATTACCTTAATATGGGAATTTAATAATATTAATTAAAATAATAATCTAAATACACATTCTATAAATTTCTATTATGATTTCATTTTATTAAAATATAAAATAAATTTATTTGAAAAGAAATTTGATGTTTTTCTTAAAAAAAGTTTCCATGTGTTGTATTATATATCAAAAAATTAAATTAATCTATATTATTGACTGAAATTAAGGATATTTATATATTATATAAATTATAAAAATTTATAAAAAATAAACTAATATTTTTATTATGAATAATATAAGAATAAATAATATTTTATGATTATTATTGTATTTTTATTAAAAGAATACTTTTAAGGATTTTTTGTACTATCATTAAAATTAATTTTTTACATTTATTATTATAGAATTTTATAAAACAAAATTCATATTTATAGTCAAGGGGATTAAATTTTTGTAATTTTACAATTTTTTTCATCAATATAAATATTAATCGGGTTAAATATAATTTCATCGTTACTAGAAAATGTTTTTAATCTAGTTTAAACATTAGTGGTAATTACATAGTTAATCATCATAATTATTATTTGATAAAGGATATTAAACACATAACAATATAGGGAAAAAAATTAGTTTTCTAATTGTATCATTTTTCATGAACTATCACATATACACATGTACCTTAATAGTAGAGCTATCTTTGACGTGTCTTGAAGGGAGTTCCTAATCGCCCTGGGTTTGAAACTAGAACCATGAATTATACAAGTAATAATGGGGAAGTAACTTTCTAAAAACTAGTAGAATAAAAAATATCATTAGTGACTGTTCTCAATACTCTAAATAGAGAAAATACCAAAAATAATAGTTAGAACATAACCAAAAGAATCAAATCATAAAATTACATCATAAACAAACAGATTAAATCTAAAAAATTCCACTAACATTGAGAAAAAAACTCACATGATCACCTTCATCATCATTCCATAGTAAAAAGGATCAACAACATACACTACCACCATATATATTTTTACATTTTCTCGAACCTGGGATATGAATGTATACAAATTCCCAAAGGAAAAGTTTGGTTGGGGATATAAATCCTAGTACGGCCTAAAAAATAATTTAATAATCAATACCATATTAATTTGCCATTAATTATTCATATTTAAATAAAACAAAGAACTACATTAAATATTCATATTTTAAACCCGTCATTATTTCATTAAAATGATGCGAGATATGTCAAAACAACATTCAAAGAAGCATAAAAAATTCATAGAAAATGAAATTATAAAATTTCTTGGGAATCAATAAAATATTTCATCAAATCAATTACATGTATATAAAATAAATAACTCAAAAAAGGTCTATATACCAAATACCCATGTTATAAAATTAAAATACATAATTCGATCATAAAAATGTTCATAGATTATGTCAAGTGTGCACACTCAAATAAACCCCAATAGGGGAACCCATCTTGGGAATTATATAACATAATACGATAACCCATAATCAGAAGTGATACTACAATTTTTAAATTACAAAATTTATCTTCAATCCACTTCTTGGGAGTCATGGTTCTAGTTTGTGGTTCTTGGTTATCACTAAATACATAATCTAACAAGGGCTTTAGAAATAAATCATGGAATATTTCAATTAATCATTTCAGAAAATTTAAAAAAACAATTTCCAATTTTTAGTTTATACTAATATTTTTATTTAAAAACAAAATTATATGATGTCATCATTTAATGCCATTTCAAATCACTTTCCAATTTAAGTAATTATATCAAGACCACATATCAAATCTTTACTCATAAAAAATATCAAATCAATATAAAATAAAAAAACCAAACACATTTTCTCAATTCCATATATTTTTTGGGTTAAATCAATTTCCATAAATATTTGATATCAAAGATCCAATCTACTAAAATCCATGTTTTTAAACCATTTAAAATCTCATTTCAAATTCACCATGTAAATCAAGGTTTCAATTACACGCCATGTAAATATGGAAAAGACTAACATTATATCATCAATCTTGAAGACAACATCCAAAAAAGGATGTGCCCATAAAGAAAAAAGATTTGAAATATCATTTAACAAAAACTCAAATTGATATATATTGTAATTGTGTGTTGTTTTAATAATTACTAGATAATATATCAATCTAAATGATTTAGTGATTATATATTTATATAAACTACATGAGGGGAGATCTAAATTCCTAGAGGAGGTGAATCGTTATAAAAAACTATATTAATATGGCACGAAAAGGGTTTAGGTCTTCCATAATCACCACATGGAAACCTCCAATTAGGAAAAATCATGTTAGGACCAAATGGGGTGATTAGAAAATTAAACTGTGGGATTATAAATTCTAAAATGGCATTCCAACCATTGAAATTTGGAATGCACAGTCTGATGGATGGGGGTGCATCGGTATGTGAAATCATGGTCTAATAGTGTAACCCTAACATTTGGTGAATATAGTTTCTCATATGTGGGTGCATGGTATGGGAAACCATATTCCATGTGTTAGCTCATCAATGTCCCAACGGTGCATAGTTTTCATTTGGGGGTATTTAAACAATTTTATCAACCCATAAAACAATCTTTTAAAACCTAATAATATTTCAATCTTCCAAAATGTTTACCCAAAACACCCTAAAACAAGACCCATGCAAAAGGATACCAATTCTAGGGTCAATAAACACGTAAAACAAGTATCATGATGTTACATCCACCCAATCATAGAAACATTATATCCCTATAAATACTACTAATAAATTTCAATATAAAAGAGATTAGGAAATTTCTCTCTTAGAAGTTCCTCATGCTCAATAGAGTTGTGAGATTCCAAACCATGAATCCACATTACACAAGAAAAAATGTAACATCCTCAGAAAATGTACCATTGTCTTGGAATAAAAAATTCTTTCTATATTCTAATTTATGTATAAATAATTGTAAATATCAAGGTCCTCCTAACTATGGATATGTGATGGGTAAGAATTAAATTTCCTATTTTTCAATACATAGAACACATTATGTGTGGATGTAAACTAGGTAGAAGTTATGAATAGTATTTCAGTTTTCCCGCACACTCACCATACTGAGAAGGTCATACAATATGAGGAGAATGAATTACATTCCTCTAAATTCATTGATTACCCAAAATAATTAAACACTGAAACACACCTTTTCACTGGATAAAAACATTAAAATTCAACTATTATGGTTAGAATTATTTTTTTAATGTCTTTATTTCATAAATATTCTCTTAATAATCAACTAAATCATTATTTTCATCCATTAGACCAATTTTGACCTAAAAAAATAACTATCACCAATCCATGTCCTACATAATATCTATTTTCATGGCCTTATATATAAGCACTCAAAAGGAATAATAATATTTTTGGATGGGTAATTATTAATATATGTAAACTCTACCAGTCCAAAATGGATGTCATTAGATCCAGAAAAATATATAAAGAATGCATCTAGAATGAAATAAAGAATCTTTATAGACCTATAATTTGGTTCATATATTTATAGATGGGTTTTTGTACTCAAATGAACCTTATATCCTCACTCATCTTAGAGTCCTCACAATAATAGAATGTAAAATGAGGATCACTATTAGATAGGTATTTCGAAACTCCTCAACATTGGTTGTTTCTATAATTAGTATGAAGTGAGCCAATTTATTTTTATGATCAATCACAAACCATTTTACATTCATTCCTTAGGGGGTATATGTCAACCCAACCACAATATCCAGAGGAACATCTACACACTTCCATGTTGGAATTGGATACGGGTGAAGAAATCTCAAAGTTATTTTGTGATTACCCTTGACTAAAGATTTATATAATAATGAGAAACTATGTACTCAATGTACCGTCTCATACCTGACCACGAAAATCATTATTACACTTCCTGGAACATTTTTTTGCTTCAAGGGTGTACTCCCCATTGATAATTATGGAAATCCCCCATCAATGAATTGATCACAGATAATGGCACGCTTAATAGATTTTAAAAAAAATGATTCCCATTTGTAGAGAATGTTCAGTAACTATTAGTCTCACCCCCAAATAATATCCCATTATTTATGGAATTCATCATCAATATTTATATCCTGAACAACCATATCAATAATAGTAGAGGTAAATTAAACACATATAAATAATACCATGTCACTACCAATTAAAATACCCAATGGAATTGGGAAAAAATATCCATCATGAAGAACTCTAATGATTATTCCACCATGTAATGGGTCAAAATATTCATCGTCAAATAATTAGCAATAAAATATTCCCTCCCTTGAGTATAAAAATTATCCAAATCAAAGGATTGTAGGTAATCCACCCAGCACCACTATAAAATGATCAAATATTTTTTAGAGTAGATATAACTGATGATTTTGTTATTAGAAAACATGGTAAACTATTCCTAAACAAACACTTCTAGAAACTTTTTTGCACATGAATCATGGGTGTAATTTAAAAATAATGGGTCAAAAAAAGTCATCTATGGAAGAAGTTGTTTATATTGTTATCACCCTATATAATAATTTATACAACCCCCAAATAAGAAGAATAAAAAAACACCAATAGACATACCTGGCCTCTTTAATTGTAAACTGTGGTTTAAATTTCAAAAATACATTTCATCTCTAAATGTTTTTTATGACATTAGTTTTCAAATATAAATTAACTCCATTCTGAGTGAGATCAACCTTTAGAGAAACCCACTATAAAAAATACATTAAAATGTGAGTTAATAACCCTCTTAACTTTAGAAGCTAAATTTATAACAAATGTTATATATTTTCTCCCATGTCATAACAATATTCACCAACTCGGGATATATTGATGTAATTTGTTCAGAGACCACATATCCCAAGAAATTCATTTCTAGTATCTAAAAATCATATTTCATTATCTTCGCACAATGTAAGTTATTTATCATCATTTTTATAAAAAATATCAAATGATTCAAATGACCCTCATCGTAATGAGAGTAAACCATGATTTCATCCACCAGGATAACCATGAATGTGTCATGATACTCATGGAGGATTCCATTTATCAAATTCATAAATATTATTGGAGCATTGTTTAGAAAAAATGGATTAAAAAACACATAATGGCCATAAATATTTTGAAATAAGGTCTTATAAATATTATATTCTTTCATTCTATAAGAATGATAACTAGATCAATGATAAATATTTGAGAGACACTTATTAACCATCAACTCATGATAAATATCATCAATACATTTTAATATATTAATTTATATTTTGATAACTCAGTTTAGTTTCAAATAATCAATATTCTGTTGTAGTGATTCTTTTTCTTTCTCCGAAAAGGGATCAATCACCACCCAAGGGGACATAGTCTAGTATATAATGCCTTTCTATAATATTTCATGTAGTTGAGTCATGATGTAATTGTATTAATTTATCTCCATATCATAATATGTAATATATAATAGATTAGTTACATGAAATAGATCAATGTAAAACACAACCTCTTATACCTAGGGAAAACTAGATTAATTAGAAGGAAAAACATCATGAATCTGGATGATCACTGGGGTAAGATTTTCACTAGAATACTGTCACTCAAGATAAAAATCAAACATTGATATCACATTACCTAAATATAGATAATAAATTCTAACTCAACTCAATATTTGGTCCCATTATTTCTAAAATTAACTGGACACACCATAATGTGTAGTAATAGAGACCCGCTGAAGATAGAAGTCAATTACATCCTTGTAAGAAATTAACTATTCCCACCCTAAAAATAACATCTTTTTTTAATTTAAAACCTAAAAAATCCTTGACAATTTCAAACCCTCATAATTAAAAAAAACTAACATGATAAAATATACCTTACACATTCATTATTCTGAAGGGAGTAGTAATATCCATCACTTATGATAAAGGATATATATGAATATTGTATATGTATGTAGTACGACTCGATATAAACAATAATGATGCTTTAATATCAAATAAATACATCAATGGAGATGAAGCTATTGTGTTGGTTTATCTTGTGGTTATTGCGCTGGTATCATCTACCTCTAGAGATTATTCTACTACGTGTGGAATGCTTCATTATAGACACATGTGGATGGATACCGTTAGATCCTGAATTATCTGATTATACAACAATAATTTTTGGTGCTGGTGTGCTCATGAAACTACACATAGATAGAATTAAATGTATTGATATCTATTTTTTTCCAAAATTACCACAAAAAGTGTATATCACTCGAACATCATTATAAACAATTATCAAATTATTAAGCTTCAAACACTAGAAGAATGTCAAAGGGACTCTCCATGGCACTAGAGTAGGTCTAGAGGATGAATACTAAGGATAAAAAATATGCAACTCATCATGGTAACTCTTTTTATTAATGGGTCTCATTGAACATCCAAATGAATAAAAAGGACCTCACATCAACCGTAACATATTATGAGTTGAATATCAATCATCATAACCATATTAAGTATATAATTATATGACATCCACATTGCTAAGAAAAATATTTAATTTATTTCAGGTAAAACACACATCTTGAACCATTGACACTTTATCTTTTCATTTTATACTATCTTAGGTGAAAACCACACTATCTCTGTAAACCGACTCGTATACATCATCATTGTCATGTCATCATGTTGGAGGTTGAAAAACTATAGATACTTAGTCTGTAACATAATTTCATGATATAATTGATTAGTAAAAATATATTTTAAGTTATTTCACTTTAAATAATCCTTATACATCACTATTACCATCAAAGTACACGATCACATGATATTTCCATCCAATATAATGTTATAAAATTTCACATTAATAGATTATGATATTTCAAAAAATTAAAAATAATTTTGTATCTTGTTCAAACAATTCTCATACTCTTAATGGTCATTAGCTCCATAGATTGAAAGTGACATATAAAAAGGAATCTTGAGAGAAATATTTTAAGGTTCATCCCATTGAAGATCAAGATCATGATCTTAAATGGGAAAGGGTGATCCTTCTTGTAATAATGCATGAATAAATACACTTCAATATCAATAAGAATCCTATCCCTGGGATGATCTTCCCAATATGGTTCACCGGAAGAATCCTCCTATAGCTTATGAAGATGTCTTCTTAGGGGAATTATACTAATCAACATCAATAGAAAGAAAATCGAGGATATCATAAGATTTATAAGATCAGAAACTCAAATATGATAAATTATACTATCAATAACATTGGATAATAATTAATGATTTTTATTTCATAAAACCCATATAAAATGAATATAAAATAAAATAATAATATTAAATTATTCATTAAGATGAAATTCTATAAACATAAATGGTTCAATAAGGACAATTTAAAGAAGATATTTCTATAAAATCACTTGTAATAACCTCCAATGTCACAATTATCCTATCTCATATATATTAGGTCAACCTAAAAATATTTCTAAAACCGTGTAATGATACTTAACTAGAAACATTAATACCACTATTTCTTAATCAATCCTAGAACCTTGGTACCCAAATACCCAAGATAGAAATGAAATATCCCAAAATAAATTCAAGATCCTCTAGGATTACTTTCTAGAAAAATGCATCATACAAGAATAATTAGGGAAGAAAATTTAACAAAAAAAGTGGATGTAAATGTAAAAACCAGAATTTCCATGATATTTTTTTAATTAAATGGGATTTTTATGAGTCCGCGAAACATGACGACGTGTGATTCTGATGCCCGGAGTTCCCGGAATCAATTTCTGAAGTTTTCTTCAGGTATATTTAGTAAACATACAAGTGGGTTTTTATAACTTTTGAACCAGTGCTCGGAATTGAAATCTGAGAGCACCGTTGAACTCGTAGCGCTGGTATTATCTTAAGGAGACTTTCACCTTGACTGTAGTGGGTCCAGAATAGAAGATAGTTTTTGAGTTTTTGTGGAAAATAATAAAATAAAACGAACTACACTTTATTGTATTTTTGAGCCACCATGTGGATGTTGGAGGTTGGGTCTACCAGAACTAAAACTCCTTGTGGTAGTTGATGTCTGGGGACCACCCAACCATAACCTCCCATGTGAGGTTATGGTGGTGGGTCCCACCTGAACCTAACCTCCCGCAAGAGGTTATGATATGGGGACCAACCAGGACTAAACCCCCTATAATGTCGGGAGATGAAAACCTCTCAACTCCCCACATTAATGAGGGAGAGTATCTCCACTCCCTCATTTATTGGTGTCAACCCGTCCTCTCTTTTAATTGTGCCAACGTCATAAATTAATTAATTGGTACCCACTTAATTAATTCATCCATTTTGAATTCTTATGCCAACGACTTAATTGATATAATAATCATTTATTCTTGGATACCTTTTCAACTATTAGAAAAGGAGGAAGGCACTTTTGGGAGAAAATCTCTCGCCAATGAAGAAAGAAGAACACGTTCTTCCAACGAAGAACACTGGTAAGGAGCGTCTTCAAATTATTCCTCGGATGAACTTTGTAGAAGAAACCGACATGGGGTGTCTTCGACGACTGAACCTCCCTCTCCATTATCATCAATGAACCAATGCATGAGCTCGAGATTGGAAGCGCGCGATGGACAAGACGAATGACGAAAAATCCATCTTCTTCCCTGCGACTCCGTCAATGAAAAATGAACAAACATACGGAATTTATTTGAATATGGTATTATTCTATTAATTATTCCTTTCTAAAGAAAATAATTGGTGTGGTTGTTTTTCCTTGCCGGTTGGAAATTGTTTTTGTGGGAAGATGTGGGGTGTTTGATTGATTTTTCATCTATATTCTTTTCTTGTTAATTATTTGAAATTCAATTAAGAATTGTTCCACTTACTACCACCCTAAACACAGATGGTGCGGGAAACACCAACATGGCCCGACCACTCCGTAATTATTGTTTGTGATTTTCTTCCGAATGGAGACGAGACGACGAGACGACGAATGCGACAAAGGAAACGGCCAAACTACCTGCAGCCTCCGTGACCTACGATGCCTACCGGCTGTGCCATTCGCCGGAAAAATCAGTCTGTGCCACGCCGCTCCCCAGACGAACTGGGCTCGGCTACGCCACACCCCGTCGTTCCCTCTGCCTGACCAAACCGGCCGAACCGGCCCAGACCACCAGGTCCTCCAGCTGAACTGGCTCCGCCACCCCGGGTTGAACTGTGGTACCCTCCCAGCCTCACGCGGCCTCCTGGAAGCCCGTGCCTCCCTGCCGCCCATGACTCCCTGCCGCCTACCCCCTCCCAGCCACCTGTGCCTCCCGGCCGCTCGTGCCCTCCCGACCACCAGCACCATCCTACCGAACCAGCTCCCGGCCGAGCCGGCCTCCTGGGCCGTCGGCCGAACCGCGCCCTAGCAGCACCTCGACATAGATGGCCTCCCGTGCACCTCATGGAACCCTCCGGGCCAAGTCGTGCACTTACAGTTCCCTTTGGGCTGAGCCGCCCACACGATGTCCTCCCGGACGAACCTTCCTCGCATCGACTCGCGGCCGGTCCGCGCTCTCACGACTGGTCTGCGCTCTCGCGGCCTGCTGGGCTGGACCCAGCTGGCTGGGCCGAACCTAAAATGCTGGCCGACGTAACAGACTGGGCCAGACCCAAAGGGTCAGAACATATCGACCCAGACTAGGTCGTGCGGGGTCGGTCCGACCTGGTCAGACTAGACCCAGGCCCACTACTACCCATTACCTTCATTGCCCAAATATTTGGCACCAGGTGTCCATTTAAAAAATCATTAGTGGCCCTGATAATCTTGGAGCATGAAGATCCCTTTGAGTGTACCCCACTATAGTTTGGGGTGTATTTGAGATACAGTCAGGTTGGATCGCGCACAAATCCAATCGGGCCCCCCGGACTAAAAGGTTAATAACTCACAGATTGGGAATTCGATTGACGTGTCGTATGTTGCGTTGAGACCTCTATGATGTAGAGGAAATTTGAGATACTTATTTTTGGAAAATCGTGAAATTTGGAGTATCAAACAGTAGCTCGTGGAGCGGATCCTTCCCAAGACGATCAGACAGAGTGCCAAGAACTTGTAGCTAGATGAGACTTGACGATTGCAGACTGATTGACTCGGAGTGACTCGACTAGCCCAGTGGGGAGCTCCTGGTTGTGATGGTAGACCCACGATGGAGGAGCACCGGGTTATGGCTGTAGACCCGCGGTACTCTATAGGAGGAGTACCTATACAGGCTATTAGGTCGAGCACCTGGTTGTGGAAGTAGACCCACAATGGGGTGCGCCTTGGTGACACAGAAGACCCACGATACTCGATAGGAGTAGTACATTATCTGTCCAAGATTAGAGTGAAGAGCCTTGGTGTTGAGGTAGGCCCACTTTACTCGATAGAGGAAGAGTTCTCCCGTATCCATGGTTTTGATAATGTGAATATAAATTCAGGGTGAGCTGAGTCAGTAGCTTTTTTGTTTTCCTCATGATTGAGATGGATTAATATATAACTTAGGTATACGTATGGGAATATACTGAAGTGGGTTTATCTGTTGATTTCATACATTGTGGTTTATCCTTGTTGGATTTTGTGGGACCTTGAGGGTATCGGGGTCCCTACTGAGTATCGTTATACTCACCCCTGCACGGGCTATGTGCGCACCTCATTATATTGGATGCAGACGAGAGATAGCGCTGACTAAGGCAGAGAGTACCAGGACCGGACAGTACCCGGAGGTAGAACATATGCTGTGACGGTACACGGAGGAGACATAAGGACCTGGAGTGATGAGGAGGTGATCTGTACCTACCCTTCAGGTAGAAACCTTTGAGGATGACCTAGTGGCAGTTTTTTCTTTCTTCAGGTGTACTTTCTGTTTCTTGTACTTTACAGTTGGGCTTGTATTTCAGGCCCATTTTAATTTTAGCATACTTTTCTTATACAGTCTTACATAGTGTTTTATTTTTAGCTTGTTCTCTATTGTGTGTGTTTAAAGGTTATAAAGGAAATGCCTTCCCAGTTTTAGGGAGTTACAAATTTGGTGCTAGTCGCCAGCCCCAAGTCTATAGAAGGTGGGTTTTGGGTAGTCACGACACGGGCCCCAGGGGATGAGTCATGAAAAATTGGTATTAGAGGAGTTAGTTCTAATGAAGAGCTTAGGACTTTGGTCTTTTCTATGAAGCAATAGTGCTATGTTTACTACGCGCGGTTTTCAGTTCAGGGAGTCCAGTGTTGGTGTGGCGGCCGACATATCTATACACAAGGACCCTAACATCTGATTTTCGACTTAGTACACGAAAAAACTAATCACTTGTGTGTTTTAAAATTTTTTCTTTATGTCAGATCAACCAGGTATTATCTTTTGACTGTGTCACATTTTTTTCTTTCAGGATACCTCCCTGAGGATGACCAACTAGAGTTCTGAGAGTTGTATGCACATATAGCTCACCGAGCGATGAGGTCTCGATGTAGGGCCCTTTTCCAGCAGAGGCACTAGAAGTACCACATCCCGTTGGGCCACCAATGCTACCAGCCCCGGCAGGAGATCATGCACACTTCTTGAGAACATTAAATGAGTTCCAGTTCCAGATTACACCCAGGTTCAGGGGAGATATGGACCCACTTGCCGCTAAGGATTGGCTGGAGGCTGTGGATAGATATTTCCAAATGGTAGGGACACCAGCTGACCTCATGGCGATTCTTGATGCTAGCCTTCTACAAGAAGTAGCAGTTAGATGGTGGAGCTTGATGCTCCAAGTTCACAATGAGATGACGCTTCCCTTGGCAGAATATGAGAGCCTGTTCCGGGTAGAGTTTGTCCCAACGACTATTCGCACAGTGCACATACCGGAGCTACTTCGTCTATATTAATGATTCATGACTGTAGATCAGTACTCAGTGAGGTTCATATACCTCTCATGATACTCCACCGATATTATATGGGACCCATTCATCTAGTCCCAGACCTTCGAGTAAGGAATGTGGTGGGAGATTAGGGATTCGGTGATCACACTCTGCATCCCGACGTAGGCAGGGGTGTTAGAGAGAGCCCTCCTAGTGGAGAGTTTCCTTAATGAGCTGTCTCCAGCACCAAGATCCACCACTAGTCAACATGTAGATAAGTCTTCTGTAGATGGCAACAGACATATGTTGTATAGGTCTAAGATGACCAGACCTATAGGTGGACAACCTCCTGAATATGGATCGGTTGTGCGAGGCACCTGGAGCAGAGAAATACATGCCAGGAGCGGGCAATGTTTCACATACGGTGGGCAGGGTCACATGGATATTGATTTTCTGACCCGTCATTCAGATGTTCAGTAGATGGTCGAAGGACCTCCCTAGCAGAACAAAAGATTCGATCGAGGTAGTCCACAGGGAGCAGGCAGACGTGGTAGAGAAGCTGGCCATGCAGCTGGAGGTGGACGATGTTTTTGAGGTGTTACCACCACCACCACGAGAAGGTCCTCCCCGACCGCAGGGAGCAGGTTGAAAGGAGAGAGCTCAGATCCAGGAAGTTGATTCATATGATCATGATGATCCAGATATGATACAAGGTACAATCTGTGTCTATTCCACCTTAGCTAGAGTTCTTATAGACAAATGTTCCAGTCACTCTTTCATTGCCACTGCCTTCGTTCGGAGCTTAGAAATTTCGATAGAGCAGTTGTCTTGATCCTTATGGCTAGAGACTCCTACGTGACCAGATTCGATGATTACAAACTTGTACCGATAGTGTGAGCTTACTCTAGGAGGAGAGAGATTCGGCTGACGTATCCTAGTAGTGGCGTCGAGGCCTTACGACGTCATCTTGGGTATGGACTGGTTATCTACAGTCCATGCTCATATTGACTGTATTAGGCGCAATTTGTAGTGTGTCCGCTTGGATGGGACCAGGTTTACCTTCACCAGGGAGAAGGGATCCTTTATAGCACGTGATGGACTTTCCAGGAGGAGAGTAATGCTGATCACTCATCAGTTGGTTTTCCTTACCCTCAGAGAAGTTGATGTGGGGAGTCTGAGCTATCCTGCAGTGGTGGACTAGTACACAAATGTTTTCTCTGATGATGTCCTAGGTATACCTCCTCACAGAGAGGTGGAATTTTACAATGACCTGTACCCCGGGATGACCCTGATATATATTCCAGTGTATTGGATGGCTCCCACGGAACATCGTGAGTTGTGAAAATAGATTGAGGACTTTCAAGGGATGGTATTTATCCGGCCCAATGTTTCTCCCTGGGCAGCCCCAATTTAATTAACCAAGAAGGCAGATGGGAGTTTGAGGATTTGTGTTGACTACCGATGACTGAACTAGGTGACCGTGAAAAACAAGTACCCACTTCCGAGGATTGACGACCTATTTGATCTATTGAAGGGAGCACGATGGTTCTCGAAGATTGACCACAGATCAGGCTATCACCAGCTCAGAGTTTGAGACGAGGATGTGCAGAAGACGACCCTCATATGTTTGTATGGTCACTATGAGTTATTGGTTTTTCCATTCAGCGTATCCAATGCTCTAGAAGTATTCATGGGACTCCAGAAGAAGATTCTTTAGCTATACCTTGATCACTTTGTCATAGTCTTCATCGACGACATTCTGATCTACCTGACTATTGAGGAGGAGCATGCCTATCACTTGCGGGTAGTACTGGACACTCTCTAAGTGCACCAGCTTTATGGTAATCTCTCTAAGTGACAGTTATGGATCCGAGAGGTTCCATTTTTGGGACATGACATCTCGGAGGCTGGAGTTGCTATAGATCTAGCGAATATTAAGGTGGTACTTTCTTGAGAGCCACCCAAGAGTGTGATGAAGGTACAAAGTTTCTTGGGATTGGTTGGATACTACCGGAAGTTTGTGCCTGACTTCTCCAGAGTTGCAGCACCACTATCAGACTTGACGAAGAAGGGGAAACACTTTGTGTTGTCATAGGGATTCCAATAGATCATTCAAGAGTAGTGGAAGAGGCTAACTAGTGACCCCCATCTTGAGGATTTTAGAGGAAGGTGTAGGGTACGTAGTCTTATATGACACATCAGGGACCAAACTCAGATGTGTACTGATGAAGGAGAGAGTAGTGATCTCTTATGGATCACAATAGATGAGACAACATGAGAAGAATTATGATACCCATGACCTAGAGTAAGCAGTAGTGGACTTCGCTTGAAATATGTGGTGACACTATCTGATTGGTGAACTTTTTATCATGTACTCCGATCACAAGAGTCTCATGTATATCTTATCTCAGAAGGACCTGAACCTAAGAGATTAATGTTGGATTTAGTTCCTCAAAGACAAGGATTTAGAGTTAGTCTATACTCCAGGGAAGTGGAACATTGTTGTAGATGAACTCAGTAGGAGAACTGGTATACAACAGCTAGGGAAGGTGACATAGTAGCTGGATACTTTACAGATATCCTTTGTGGATAGAGATGGAGTATCCATTCTTCATACTCTTACAGAAACTCCGACACTTCTTCAGTGAGTCAGGGAGGCACAACATGGGTACACTGACTACGAGACACGTTGTGCTCAAATATCCACAGGACATGCACCAGATGGATATTCTAATGGTGGGGAGAGCGTCATCTGCTTCATAGAACGTATTATAGTACCAGTACCACTTTAGGAGGAATTGTTGAGGTAGTTCCACACATCCCCTCAAACGGTACATCCAAGAGTGGTGAAGATGAACTCAGATCCATGACGATAGCACTGGTGGTCGGGAATGAAGAAAGAAGTTGTAGAGTTTGTTTTTCTGTGCCTCACTTGTCACCAAGTGAAGGGGGAGCATCAAGTACCAGTAGGCTTGGGTCAGCCTTTAGAGGTCTCATAGTGGAAGTGGGATGAAATATCCATGGATTTCATGAAAGTAATTCCACGTACATGCAGAGTTCATGACTCGATTTGGGTGATCATCAATTAACTCAGCAAGTTGGACCACTTTTTACCGATCAGAGAGTAGGGTTCATTAGGGAGATTAGGATGCCTATATGTGTAGGAGATTATGCAGATACATGGAGTACCTTCGACGATTATCTCTGATCGTGACACACACTTTACATTGCTGATATGGAAGGGGTGACCAAATGTTTCTGGGATGCATCTTAGTTTGATCAGTGCCTTCCTTCCTCGTACGGATCGTCAGACTGAGTGGACTATTCAGACCGTTAAGGACATGCTACATGCTTGTGTCCTCAACTTCCGTCGAAGCTGGGAGGACCACTTACCTTTGGTAGAGTTTTCATAAAAAAAACTATTTATCCACCATAGGGATAGAAAATTTAGAGTCATTCTATAGGTAACCATGTAGATCACCTTTGTGCTCGACTGACCCAGGGGAGTCCGCACTATTGGGACTAGAGATGGTATGGGATACCATAGGGAAGGTGCATATCATCCAGGAGTAGATGAAGATTGCACAGAGTAGGAAGAAGTCTTATGCCAATAAGATATGGAGACCTCTATAGTTAGAGGATGGTGACCACGTCTTTCTACGGGCCTCACATCGACGAGGTATACGAAGATTTGGCTGAGGCATAAAATTATCTCTGAGATTCATCAGACCTTTTAAGTTCCTCTGTAGAGTTGTCGAGGTGGATTACCTCTTAGATCTTCCACCTCAGTTGCATTGGTTGCAGGAAGTCTTACACATATCCCAGCTGAGGAGATACGTGAACCAACCTTCCCACATCCTCGACCATGGCGAGATGGATGTCGATGATGGGGCATCTTTTACGGAGGTACAAGTAGAGATTGAGGATCGATAGGAGTGGGTCCTTCATGGATGGTCGATACCTCTGGTGCGCATTCTCTAGTAGCACGAGAACCTCCAAGAGAGCACAAGGGAGAGGGAGGATCAGATGTGTGCTGAGTACCCCCATTTGTTCTTTTAGTTATGAGTTGTAGCTTATGGGGATGTAAAGCCCTGAGGTGGGGAAAATTTAAAGACACAGAATTTCCATGTAATTTTTTTTAATTAAATAAAACTTTTATGAGTTCGCAAACCATGAAGGCGTGTGATTTCAAGGCTTGGAGTGCCCGAAATCAATTTCTATAGTTTTTTCAGGTACGTTTAGTAAATGTATGAGTAGGTTTTTTATAACTTTTGAACCGGTGATCGGAATTGAAATTCAAGGACACTGTTGAACTCACAACACCGATATTCGCATAAGGAGACATTCACCTCGATGGTAGTGGGTTGAGAATAAAAGATAGTTTTTGCTTTTTTCATGGAAAATAATAAAATAAAATGAACTAAACTTTATTTTAACTTTGAGACACCATGTGAAAGTTGGAGGTGGGGTCCACCAAAACTAAACTCCTTGTGGGAGTTGAAGTGTGGGGACCACCCGACCATAACCTCCCATGAGATGTTATGGTGGAAAGAGGAAAACCTCTAAACTCCCCTCATTAATGAGTGAGAGTCTCTCCAACCCCTCCTTTATTGGTTTCAACCATTCCACTAGTTTAATTAGGCCAACCTAATGAATTACTTAAGTGGATCCCACTTAATTAATTCACCCATTTTGAATTCTTATGGAAACGACTTAATAGATTTTATAATATATTATTCTTGGTTACCTATACTTTTGTTCGAAAAGGAGGAAAGTTATTTTGAGAGAAAATATCTCGCCAATGAAGAACGAAGAACGTGTTATTCCAATGGAGAATACCGGCAAGGAGTGTCTTCGACTTCTTCCTTGGAAGGACCTTGGGGAAGTAACCGACGTGGGACATCTTTGATGACCGACCCTCCATCATCATCATCTTCAATGAACCGATGAATGACAAAATCTCCGTCTTCTTCCCCACGACTTCATCAATGAACCACGAACAAAGGTAGTGAATTTATTTGAATATGGTATTATTCCTTTAATTCTTCTCTTATAAAGTAAAGAATCGTTGTGGATGTTTTTCCTTGCAGGATGGGAATTGTTTTTGTGGGAAGATATGGGGTGTTTGATTGATTTTTCTTCTATCGTCATTTCCTATTAATTATTTGAAATTCAAGAAATAATTGATCCACTTGATTCCACCCTAAACATGGGATGTGCAGCGCAAACCAACATGGCTTGACCCCTCTTTCATTATTTTTTGTGATGTTATTCAGAATGGGGATGAGGTGATGAGATGACAAATGCGACGAAGGCAATGGCCGTGCTACCCATGGCCTTCATGACTAGTGTCGCCTGCCGGCAGCGCCATCCTCCGTCCGAATCAATCTGAGCCTCTCCGCAGCCTGGCAGAACCAGCCTTGGCCATGCCGTAGCCCATCCATGCCACACCCCAGCTATGTCGTCCTGGTTGTTCCCTCCACTTGACTGAAATAGCCGAATCGGCCCCGACCACCCCATTCGTCGGCCGAACCGGCTCCAGTGACCTCGGCCGAATAGCAACGCCCTCCCAACCGCCCACGCCTCCCAGCCGCCTGATCCCTCCTATCCTCCCTCGCCTCCTAGCCGGCCGAGCCCTCCCAGTCTCTCATGCATCCCTGCCGAACCGCGCCCTCATGGACCCCAGATGTGCCGAACGAACCGTTTCCTCGCGGTGCCCCAGCCGAGCAGACCTCCCACGCACCTCACGACGCCCCAGCCGAGCCAGCCTCCAGCATCCCTCACAGATCCCTCTAGGTAAATTCGCGCCGTCACAGTGCCCTCCCGGCCGAGCCACCCACGCCGCTCCATCCGTTCCGAACCGCCCTCTTGCCGACACGCGACCAATCCGCGCTCTCGTGACCTGTCTGTGCTCTCGCGACCTGCTGGGATGGGCCTAGTGGGCCTGACCGAAACTAATGGTCTGACCCGCCTAATAGGTTGGGATAGTCCCAACGGGTCAGGCCAGGCCAGTCCAGACCGGGTCGGCCCAGACAGGGTTGGGCTGGGTCGGTCAGACTAGGTCACACCTGACTCGGGCCCACTATGAACCTTTACCTTCTTTGGCTATATCTTTCGCACCAGGCATCTGTTTGAAAAACTATTATCCACCCTGGTAATCTTGGACATGACAGTACCCTTGAGTATACCCCACTAGATTTTGGGGTAGAGTTGGGATATGGTCTAGTTGGATCATGCACCAATCCAACCGAGCCCCTGAGACTAAATTGTTAATAACTCACAGTCCGAGTGTCCGATTGAAGCGTCTTCTATTACGTTGAGACCTCTATGATGTGGAGGACCATTTAGGTACTTATTCATTGGAATTAGTGACAGTTGGAGTATTGACCAGTAGCTTGTGGAGTGGATCCTTCATGAGACAAGCGAACCGAGTGCGGAGACCTAGTTGCTTGCTGAGACATGACCACTGTTGACCGATTGACTCGAAGTGACTTGACTAGCTCAGGGGGGAGCACCGAGTTTTGGTGGTAGTCCCACTGAAGAGGAGCGCCTTGTTGTGGCAGAAGACCCGTGGTACTCGACAGGAGGAGTACCTATACATGCTATTAGGGGGAATGTCAGGTTGTGGCGGCAGACCCACGGTGGGGAGCGCCTTGGTGATGCCGTAGACCCATGGTACTCGACAGGTGGAGTACCTCAGCAGTCCAAGGATAGTGGGAAGCACCATAGTTTCATGGAAGGCCCACTATACTCAATAGAGGAAGAGTTCTCCAATAACATTGGTTTCGATAATGTGAATAAATATCCTAGTTGACCTGAGTCAGTAACTTTTGTGTTTTCCTCATGATTGAGTTGGATTACTTGATAACATAGGTATATGCATAAGAATATACCTATGTGGGGTTATCTGTTGATTTCATACACTGCGGTTTATCCTTGTTGGATTTTTTGAGACCTTGATGGTCTTAGGGTCCCTACTGAGTATCATTATACTCACCCCTGCACGGGCTATGCCCACACCTCGTTGTGTTGGATGCAGATGAAAACAGCGCTGACTGAGGCTGAGAGAACCAAGACCGGATGGTACACAGAGGTGGACCATAGAACATGACAGTACACAGAGAAGGCAAATGAACTAGGAGTGTTGAGGAGGAGATATGTACCTACCCTTCAGGTAGGAACCTTAGAGGACGACCGAACGACAGTTTTTCCTTTCTTTAGTTGTACTTTCAGTTTCTTTTACTGTATAGTTGGGCTGTATTTCGGACCAATTTTACTTTCAGCACACATATGTTATACAATTTTACCTTGTTTTTTGTTTTCATCTTGTGCTCGGTTGTGTTAGTTTACAGGTTATAGAATCAATACCTTCATAGTTTTAGGGAGTTACGCCTTTGGTGCTTGTCAACAGCCCCTGAGCTATGGAAGGCGGGCTTGGGGTAGTCACGGAGTGGGCTCCGGGGGATGAGTCGTGACAGTAAAAAATATTATCAGTTTGTATTATCAATATTACAAAGAAATAAAGTATGCGAAGCTATAGGAATAAAACATCCTAAATTAGTACATCATCAAATAAATTGGTATATAAAAATAAAAAAAACTAAAAAATCACATGAAATAATTGATAACGTACTCATAAGTCCCCTTCTTCTTCACTATGTATTCCAAATGATCAGGAACATCAACCACCACAAAGTGAATTTTTCCCATTTCTCAGTCCTAGAACTAGATACTCTATAAATACCTAATGGAAAAGGTATGGTGTGATAAATAATTCCATGTATTGTGTCCCCAAGTGTTCTATAATAAATTACACAACAATTTACCTATGAATCTATTAATTTTATTAAAATAAATAAACTAATTACATTTTCATATTTAAAAAATAACATTTCATTCCAAGGATGGATGATTTTCTAAAACAACATTCAAAAATGGTTAAATATACATTTTATATAAGAAACATTAAATAAATTTATTAGAATGAATATTAAATTTCATGAAATCAACATCATGTATATATAATAAAACAACACATCAAAAAGAACCATAAACAAAAGCCTTTTTGTAATTTAATTTATTATGTAATAGGATCCTAAAACATCTCATAATGATCATGGATCTATTTAGGTGGTCCCACACAAATGCAACCCAATTTGGGAACCCATCATGGAATATATATGCCAAAATGGGGGAAACCATAACATGTAGTTATATCCTATTTTTTTATGAAATAATTGTTCTCATCAACATATTTTATATGAAATCAACATTGTATATTTCAGTAATTAGTTCCCACTAACAAGCCATATGAATATGTTTTTCTAATTTCCTTTAATAAAATAGGAAATCAATTATTTTAAAAAAATACTTTTATTCCAATTATTGTTTTCATTATTCATTTTCAATTCAAAATAAATTTATAGATTTTCAACATTTCATGAAATTTTATGTAGATTTTAATTTAATGAATTTTCTCAATATAATATATCAAATATTCTAACCAAAATTATATAAAAATGAAGCCATCATTTTTATTAATCCAACAAAAAATTTCCATTCCATTGAAATATGTTTTTTTTGTGAATACACATTCCTATTCAATATTAATGACCCAATACTCCTAAATACATGTTTCTAAATCATTTAAATAGTCATTTAAATTGAATCAAGTAATTCAAAGTTTCATTCATATGGAATAGACTTATATAAACACATACCGTTAAATAAAAGATCCAAAAATAAACATCCACAATGAGTATTTCCAATGAGGAATGATATCATGGAAGATCATGAAACACAACATAGAATAAAGATCAAATAAATATTTCATAGATTAAAAAATTACATGTTGATCATTCAATATATATGGAGGAGATAAATATATACTCAATGATAATAGATGAGAGGATATCCACATGCCTAGAGGATGTTGATCAACATCAACACTATATTGATCCACCATGAAAAGTATCTGGATGGTTCATAATCTCTTATTGGGGAATCTATTGATTATAAAATAATATTTATGTATAATGGGATGATTAGTACCATAATCCAAAGAGTTTTTGATTTTTAAAACAATTTTTGTAATGTTATAATAATTCTTGAATAGTCAGTTGGAGGGGTGTTGATGTTTAGGGGAGACATTGTTCCATTTATGTACACCTACTTTGAGAAAATAATGATTCCCATGGTTGGGTGCACATTTTGGTAAACTAAGCACCAAACATGTATTTTCCATTTTCCAAGGCGCATATAGGCAATAATGGGCCGAGGATCATAGTTTGGAAAACTTACACCAAAAGTTAGACGTCCCAAAAGGCATTAAAAATTATCGAAATTCAACATGAAAATTCTTAACACAATACCCATCTAAAAGGGATATTAATATGAGGGCATTAAATATCTATGAAAATTAACACGATGTCACAATTTTTCCATGAAAATAATTTATATATTATTTATGTCTAAGAATGTTAAACATTGTCATTCTATATGTTTTAAATATCCTTTGTGAGTTCAAATTGGGAACAAACTAGTTTTGAATAATTTATAATCGATATTTTGTCATAATTTAATTATATCCGTGATTGTAATTTGATTCTATTATTTATGAATTGAATAATTACATCAATTTATTACATAATTCAATACTATTATAAATTTATTCAAAATAATTAAAATAGAAATCACTTTTAAAATATTATAAATTTAATAATTTTAATATCTTCTAGTGTTACCAAAACATTAAAGGTTAAAATGAAATATTTGATTTCTAATAGAGTATATTTGAATTATGTTTTTTCTCTTTTTTCCTTTTAAGACAAAATAAATGTATAGTTACAAAATTGATAGAATAATTATATTGTTGAAATAATATATCATATAATTATTTAAAATTCTATAAAAAATATGAAATAATATATGGTCGTTATGATATATTCTAAATTATAATACATTATCTATTAATTTTCCAATTTTCTCTTTATAAAAATCAATTAAAACCTTTTATAGGGAAAACATGTTATTATAGTATATAAAAATTTCCCATATAAGGGTTTATAAATATTATATGGTTTGAAAGGACATGAAATATATACATATTCTATTTTTCAAGGATTTAAATACCCTTCATATAATTTATAGTAATCCCTTGAAATTGGGAGGTATTTTTGATATGAATTATTTATAAATTAAATTTTTAATAAATTCTAAAACTGACCCACACCTCAATTCTAAATCAACACCTCCTCCCTCAAATATTTACAACACATTTTCTCTACTATTTCAATTAAAGTCTACAAATTTATATTCTATACTTCTTCTTTCACATTCTATCTATGTTGGTAATCCCAAAAGACCATCCCTAGAGTACTTTTGTTGATATATAATGGAGTCAAATAAAATAATATGTAATCCCCAAAACTGATACTTTTATTTTATATTATTTTTACAACATATAAATATGTAGTATTAATCATTAAATAAATTTTATTCAAAATTTAAAAACACTAATATATACCCTCATTGACACTAAATAAGAAGTGAAATATTTTCTCTTGTGTGTATACTTCAAACCATATATATGTAGTGATAAAATAAATATATTGTAAATATGTTTTATAGATGGTCATTATAATTTCCTTAATATTAATATATGATATTTATTACAGAAATAAAATTCTATAATGATAATATCATTCTTTCCATTTACAAAAAATTCCTTTTGGAAATGAAATTGTCACTCAGGAATAAATCTGTACCACCACCTAAAAGAAGCGATGTGATTTTTTTCCAATTATAAATTTCAGGGATTGTAATTTGGATGAATTATATTAATAAATATGATAAATATGATATAATAATTATCATGTGTAGATCATTTAATATTTTTCTTTCTTCGGTCCAATCCTTCAAAAAAAATGGAATCACCATTCACGTGTATGCATAGCCTAGAGACTTGTTAGACAACATAATCCATTTCTCTATATATATTATTTATTGATGAGTATAAATATGTTTATATTGATATATATTATTTATATATATTCATTAATATTTTTAAATACTATGGAAATGATATTAATGTTCATGGATGAAAACTACTCAACAGAACTACTAATAACAAATGAAATAGTTAATGCCAATAAAAGATGATTTCCATAAGTAATTTATAAAAATGTGGTGATTAAATGTTTTAATGGGATAAAAGAAGATATTATATGTAGGAACACAACTATGTTATAGAATTATTATAAAAATTAATTTATAATACAAGAGATAATAGGTATTTCCAAATAAGGATAACATGAGGAAAATGTTTTCTCTTATTATCTCATTGTTTATTTAGACTGTTTATCATTATGAACTGATGATGAAATCTAATGATTTTTATCTATAAAATATTCGTGATTTTTCTTGTAATATAGTTAATTATTGAAAATAGACCCTTTTATTTAATTTTCCTCATCTAATTTAATCATGTTACTGAAATAATTTTTTCACAGAAACTATACATCACATCGCTCTTCAATCAAAAACATTTTTTATTAAAAATACATGTTTTCTAAAAATATTATGATGAAATATTTCATGTTTAGTATATGTAAGAAATGTTATTTTTATAATGATGAAATAATTTGGATATAATGTAGTAATTTTTATGTAATTGGTTCATGATTCTATGTATCCAAAGAAACTAGACATAAACTACTCTAACACGGATTAAAAATTTTATTTTTTGAATATTAATATATTAAGATGTAATATTTACATATAAGAAGTATGGGTCTCAATATAGGTGAGATCCCATTATCTCATAATCCATTATCCCATAAACTATGGCCATTCAATGAATTTAAGTAGTATCCTTGTATTTTATGTTATTCTTCATTGTGTTTTTTCAAAATGACATTCCCTATAAACTTTACATTGTAAGAATTTGTTCATCATTAACATTATATCAAAACTATTACATAATATTAACAAAACATTAACTAAGAAAATAAATCATTAATTTAAATAATAATAATTATTTAAAATAATAATATTCTTATTATCACTAAAGTTTCTTTAGTTCTTCATGTTCTTCTTATTCAGGGAATAAAAAAAATATATCACAACTCCACTCAATAGTTTTAATCATAATAGGTTATGCAATTTAGGAAATTTCAAATCATGTCATGAATAGTTATATTTTGTTTATCTTTTCATCATCAAATATATTTTCATTTATTATCATTTATTATTCATAATATAATGAATTGTATTCTTCCACAAAGGTCAATATTTTAATATTTAATAAGAATCGACAGTTGATACACACTTTATCTTAGGATTATTAATCTATGAAATTCCTAATCTGAATCATTAGATATTTTACATTAGAGTTATATTATTAAATAATCTACATAGATTAGAGATAAGTATATTCTGAATAATATATTACATTGATTTTCACATTTATCTAATTGTAGATCAACATCTACATATTTTAGTGCTTACTCATCATGTATTTTTTTGATGTTTCGAGGCATTGATAATTTTTATGCATCATCATAATAAATGTAATATTAAAAAAAATTTAATTCAAATATTATATGATTATTTATGAAGTAATTTTAAATTTTACAGTATTTTTTGATGTTAATATAGAATATAATCTATATTAATTAGTAATTAATTTTTCTTAAACAATCCCAATTCAGGCCAATTTAAGTATAGATGAATGTTACATAGTAGAAAATAATTATTATATAGGCTAAAATATATAATTATATATATATATGATGAATCTTACAAACTATATGGATTATCTTTACACTATATCTAGATCTTGTTTTAGAAAAAAAGTTCATTATTATGGACATATTCTCCTATCATGGATGATGTTTACATATAATTACATTTCATAAAAAACCATCCATATGGTGATTATATAAAGTGGATATTAGATGGAGTGGACAAACCCTCAACTCTCAATGGTGGTGGGGTTGACCTCATTCATCAAAAAGGGTAAATATCTTCATATACCACACTATTAAACAAGTTTGATTTGGATGTTTTTGTAAAAGGTTCAGAAATGTGAAGGAAATCTAAATGATTTATTATCCTCAAGGATCCCCACAGGTTCCTTTGTACTTTGAGAGAATTTTATTGCACAATGCATTGTCATAAAAGGAACTACAACTCATGTATCATCCTTATATGGAGCGATCTTGGAATTGTTAGTGACTTTCAAGAATTATTTATCTCTATAATCTCATAATCTAAATGTTTCTAACCTTTGAAAACATTTGATCTTGTAATTTGATTATCTTCCATTTGGGGATTCAATGAATTAAATGATGTTTTTACAAGAAGAGGGTTTTTAATATATTATTTCCCTCTATTGAAATGAAGGTTCATACTCCAGGTTTAGGTTCTATGAATATAAAACCAAAAACACATAGGGTTTATGAGTGGAATATAATATTCAGTCTCTATGATATTAAAGAATAATTTTCTCAAGTATGGATTATGATCTATGAATTAATCTAGGTGTTTTGGAATTCTAAAATTCTATATTATATTACTTCTACTATAGGAATAACAATCCCAATGGATTTGGATATTTAAAAAGATTTATTGGGTCACTTTTATGGAATCCTAGATCAAATTGATTTAGAATCAGATCTAATTGATCTGGTGATTCATTCCACCGCTCAATATGAATTCAATCTAAGAATTGTATATGAAACAATATTTTTGAATTATGACATGTTTTTTATTATTGGACACTCCATATCAATTTTTTGTTAAAATATCATTTGTTCTAGATGCATTTTTAAGGGACATTATGATAATTATTGTAGGAATAATGAAGGAAATAAACCTTCCCATGTGACCGATGTACATTCAATGAAGTAGGAAAAAAATTATTAAAAAACAAGGGGATGTAGTAAAAGCCCAATGTGTGATCCTACTCATGGTATACTAAAGGATGAAGGCTTCCCAAATTCTATAAAATATGATTCCATATCTAATATTATTCAGTCTGATTAAGAAAAAATGATGACCCAATCGAAGTACATCCTTCATTCAAGGATTCTCTAAATAAAGAAATGGATGAACATCATAATGAGTCATATTCAAATGATAGACATGTAGAGAAAGAGTAAATTTATCAAGAAATGGTTTATAAATTTTTTAGGTAAGAACAAAATGTAGAAAAATGAAAAAAATGAATGTTTTTGTTTGAAACTACAATATCACAGAAGAGAATGTAAAAATATTTACACTAAATAAATTACAAAATTAAACCTTATTCTAATGAAATTGATAATGTTTATTCATGAACTACTAGGTACAAAGACAATATTGTATGTGATGATCCTTGTGGTCCTACCATAGAGTTGAATTTGAATGAAGTTACCTCTTTGAACTCACCACACTGCACCAATAAAAGTTATTTGGAGTCAAGGTGTGATTTCCAACAAGGACAAGGTATTTCATCAAGAACTAGAACTCATATAAAATAATTATATGGAGTAAAACAATTTCATGATATTTATATATTAAATGTGGTTGTTCCTTTTATTAGAACAAATACTTCTTGATCTGAGAATATTATTGATAAAAATATGTGTGGATCTAAACCACTACAGGTTTCACATTTTCTAAACACCAATGCTCCCTAATAGAATTCATATTCTACTTTAAAAACTCATTAATAGAGAGTTAAAACCTAGTATTATAGTTGACCTCATCTACATGTGGCGAAAATTTTCCATTCTTCTTGTGAGTCTTCCGATGAACTTAATATCATGGCTACAAATCCTGGATTGAGTAAGACCACTCTAGTATACATTTCATGTAATTTCAATAAAAAATATCCTAAGAAGACGGGAAAAAATTACATCCTGATTCAAGGTATTTAAATTTATAATGAACCAATGATTTTCAATGGAAATTATTTTCTTATTAACATTTCATAAAATCACATGGAAAAAACATAATGAACTCTTATGTTCTAAGTGACATTTAAACATAAGTTTTTCACTTACGTGTTTGTAATTTTGAAAATCTAACATACATAGTTGCAATCTGTATGTAATTTGTAATCCAATAAGAAAATCCTAATTTTTGGTGAATTTTAACATATCCTTCTGAATAGTAACATAACCATTTAAATAGTGATATACCCTAATGAATTGTAACCACACATATGCTAATATTAAAATAATATTCAAGTTGAATGTATGATATACCTATAATTTAGAATAAGTAAGTGAATGTTCTAAAACTTCTTTTTGATAATAAATTTTTATTTTAATTAAATATTAAAATAATAATATTTAAAAAATGATTTTTTAAAATTGGACTTCATTTTTTGATTCTTCACATCAAAAAATGGTTGGGGTGAATTTTTGGTATTTTTCTAAAATACCTGAAATTTTAATGAATAGTGAAACACTGTAATTTACAAAATAAGATAAATAAACAAATTATAGAGTGATTCATGATGTTATGCTGATGTAAAACCAATTTTATCGGGTTCACATGATAACATTACTATTCATGGTCATCGATGAAACACTATTCTTTTTCTTGTGGGTAAATAATGAACAAATGAATATTATATTGAGAAATCCCCTCTCCCCTCCATTATAAATACAAACCTTCACTCCCTCATTTCATTACACCTCTCAACTTCAATACATTCCCTATAATATACCCAAGAATCTTCCTTATCCCCTCTTCCATGTCCTAGTTCTTTTGGTCTCATCAAAATACCATGCCTTACTTCCTTAAGGAGGATCTCAAGAGAAGGATTCAAGAGGTATTCTCTCACCCTCTTTTCATTTAATTTCATTTCAATTTCATGTTATTTTCTTATTCTCTCCCCACCAATCATCTTACATATGGTATGGTAACATCATTATCATAGATATAATATAATTTTAGTATAATAATAAGATATTATTCCATTCAAAACCCTTCTCCTTTTCTTTTATTTTATAAAATAAAACACTATTCGTGAGGTGTTAATCTATCACTTTCAAGAATGACTTGTTTTCTTTTTGAATTTCTACCTTTAGATCTTTCCATGAAACAATTTAAATGGTTGAAATAGAATATTGTATATGTACAATTTAATAATTTAAGTTCATGGATCTATTATATGTATATACTACTAAATTAGTAAACAAAACAAGTTTGTTGTGGCCGAAAAACCGCATAAATTAACCCAAACAATCATCATTTAATTGTTATCTAATGATTCATCCTGATGGTATAAAATATAATTCATTATAAAATCATTTTAACTTCTGGAACATCATTTATATCATGAATGTTATGTTCTAGATGTTTATCAATGTTCTACCCGAACATCTATTTATGAATACAGGTGAACAACTCAGGGAAACCATAAAAACGAACATTCCCGGGAAATGTTTTTAAACCCAATAACTCATAAGAAGGCCCATAAAATAACATAATAAAACCATAATTAAGAATATTCATTTAAAAAATGTTCATTAATTTCCAATTAATGAATCTAATATAGTTATAAAAAAATTTAAGAGAAGAAATATTTCAGATACAAGGTAAGGGGAAATCTCGAACAAAACATTCTTTATTCAGGTTCTCCCTCTTTCATTTATTTTTCTTATATTTTCACTCCATTAATATAATTTCTTCATAATTATCTTACTCATTCAAGAATATAAATGGTTTCTACTAATGTTTATGTCTAACAAATGTTTTTAAAAGAAATATTCAATCAAAAACACACCTTTTACATCTTAGTCAATGTTGATGGTTATCCTATAATATATGTTCTTCCCACATAATTTTGGGAACCTTATGTTTATTAATGTTTTGTTGTGAGATGAAACCCTTTATATTACATAGGCATGTGATGTTAATTTTTTATATATTTTTAATTGTGGAATGCCTGATAAATGATAATGTTATGATGTGATGGGTGCACCCAGGATTATATAGCACAATATGAATGTTAAAATGTGACGAGTGCACCTAGAATTATACAGTGCTCCGATGAATTTGGTAAAGTGATGAATCTCATGATTTAAATTGATATGATGCGTGAAAAAGATTATATCTTTGTTCCCATTTATTTTTTGTAGTTAAATACTAAGACATGATGTTTCATTTTTATGCATTGCCACATTCCACATCTTTTATTAATGATTAAACTAATGTTCATGATCCTTTGAATATGTTATATCTATGCTAAAGCATTGTTATATTGTTCTTATATATAATATTACTGGGCTTTTATATCACCCATTTTGATGTTTATCTTCATGTGACTACATGTACTAAGGATAGGACATGTCTCAATAAGAAGATAGAGTAGGTGGAATTAAATAAATGTTTATGTTTGATGTTGTAATTGATATGTATGGTCCCGGATTTCCCAATACCCTAAACCAATGTATCCTATATGTGTCATAATATTTTTTATCATTAAATTATGTAATAGTAATGTAAGGAAATACTGGGTCTCTATAGATGACATCAGAGGCAAGGTTTATTTAATTTGGGAAATATGATTAGTGAACCATAGAGAAAACCAAAAGAATGAGACTAAGTAAATATATTCGCACAAGAATCATTATATTTGGATCCCATATGTTATGATTTTAGTATATATTTTAAAAATTAATAATCATTCCATGACGGTTTTACTTATGTTTTGTTATAACCTTTTCTATTTTAGAAAATTATAGGAACCTGGAGATACAAGGCCAATAACTCATGCGGGGGCCAATGCAACGATTGCCTGAATGACATCATCAATGGCATGGGAGGTGGAGTTAAAAAATTCATGGACATTCTTACCCAACTATCTTAGGTTATAAACATTAACCATAATAACGGGGAACTTCCTATTTCACTAAATATGGAGAAATTTTAAATCAAATGATTTATGAGGCAATGACCACCAACGTTTAGTGGATCTTTGGATCCACATGTTACGAAGCATTGGGTCAACTCCTAGGAGAAGATATTTTCTATTCATTATTTTATTAATATGGAGAAGGTGACACAATCGATATATCTTATATATGGAGAGGAAGGTTAATGGTGGGATTTGACTAATCACACCAAACCAAGAGATGAAATTGATGATATAGAATGGTAATACTTTAAGATAATGTTTCATTACAAGTATTTCCCCCGACCACTCCACACGAATATGGAGATATAATTAATAGAGCTCAAGAAAAAATATGGAGAATCTGTCACAACCAATGAATACAATTTCACAATGCATGCATTGTACACATCGAGATTTTTTATCAATTAAGATTTTATAATTAATAGATTATTTAGTGGATTAAACCCACACCTTCGAAAGGCTATTGTAATTCAAGACTTTGGGATATATAAAGATGTTGTTTGATCTGCACTCAAAGTGAAGATGGTGTTTGAAGAATGTTCCCATGGATATGGTGAAATGAAACAAAGGATGTAGTTTCAAGTTGGTGGATCTAATGACAAAGGTGGGAAGAAAAATCAATGACTCACATAAAAAAATGTGGGATTTTACACCATGGGAACTGTCTCAATGAAATAGAGAAGTTGTACAAGTGTTAGAAATAAGGACACCATGCACAAGGGGGTATAAAAGAAAATAAAAGAATGTATAATGTATTTGAATAATGGAGAGAACTACCCATGGTTCAATGATACAACAGTAGGGAACTAGGGCACTATGCAAGCCAGTGCACTAAACCTCATGTACTCGAGGGTAATCAGTGTATGCATCCACCAAATAAAAGAGAACAATGGAAGGGTTATTCCATCACTACTATAGAAGTGGAGCAAGATAATAAAGTCGTACATGGTACACTTTCTATTCACTCATCAATTGTAAATTTTTTATTTGATTCAGGTTCTATGCATACCTTTATATCATGAATGTTTTCTAGAACTATAGAATCACGGCCTCAGAACCTTGATTTATAGATATCTATAAAAACAACACATGGTGCAATCATTTCATCCCAATTGTTTCACTCTTCTCCTATTGGAGTATGTGGGAAGATTCTTCCAGCGAATCTTTTCATACATCCCTTGGTTGAATTTGATCCTATAATGGGAATAGATTGGATATCATTATATTTAGAACATATCAACTTTTAGGGAAATGAAATAACTTTTCAAATTCCAAACCATCCCATGCTCCTCTACATATTCAAGTATGATGTTGAATTTCCTTTGAAAAAACCTTCAATGGTGTGGGTGTTGATTCCATATGAAGAATCATACCTCCCCCAAATGGTTTTGTTATAGGATAGTACAAAACATGCAAGAATCCCTATCATGAGATAATACAATGATGTATTTCTCAAAGATTTACCATGAATTACCCTAAATCATGAGGTAGATTTCTCAATAGAACTCATACCTAGAGATACATCTATCTCAAATAGTCCAAATAGGATGGATCTTATTGAAATTGAGAAGTTAAAGAAGCAACTTCAAGAGCATTTTGACAACAGTTTAATATTCTCTAGTGTATCATCTTGGGGTGTGCTAGTGCTCTTTGTGAAGAAGAAGTATGGAATAATGCAGTTGTGTATCGATTATCAGGAATTCAAAAAGATCACCATAAAGAAACTGTATCCTCTTTCAAGGATTGATGACTTGTTCAATTAGTTAAGAGGAACAAAATACTTATCAAATTTGGATCTTCATTATAGATATCATTAGATAAAAGTGAAGAATGATGATTTTCAAAAGACTGCCTTCCGTACAAGTTATGGGCACTATGATTTTCTGGTGATACCCTTCGGACTTACTAATTCCCTAGAAATCATCATCGATTTGAGGAATATAGTCATTAGACATTACCTTGAGAAATCTGTGGTAGTGATTATTTATGACATTATTATCTATTCCAAGATCAAGGAGGAACTTGAGGAACATATAAAACATGTGGTGGCTAAATTTTGAAAGGATAATTTGTATTCCATGTTTAGAAATTGTGACTTTTGGATGATGAAAGTAATGATCTTGGGTCATGTGGTCGAAAGCGAGAGAATTTTTGTGGACCCTTCAAAAACAATGTGAATGAGGAATGGCCTAGGCCCTCTAATGTCATAGAAATTCATATTTTTCTTTGATTAGTTGGGTAGTACCGATGCTTTGTGAGAAATTTATCATGATTTGCAAGCCTGATAACTATGATAACAAGGAAAGGGTGAATTTATGTCTGGATGGAAGAATGTTAGGGAAGCTTCATGGAGCTAAAGAGAAGGCTTATCACTACACCCAAACTCACACTATAGAAAATTGGAGAATGTTTTGTGATATACAATGATGCTTAAATGAAAGGCATGGGCTGTGTACTCCTGAAAAATGAAACTGTGATAGCCTATACTACATGGCCATTAATGATCCATGATCAGAACTACCCAACACATGGTCTAGAGCTGGCAGCCATGATTTTTCCTTGAAAATCTGGGGGCAACACCTTTATGATGAGAAGTGTGACATATACAACAATCACACTATCCTGAATTGTATATTCACAAAAACGGATCTCCACATGCGTAAAAGGAGATGGTTAGAGATAATATAGGAATACGATTTCTATATTCACTATCATCCCAGAAATGTGAACAAGGTAGCTGTTGCTCTATGTAGAAAAGAACCTGCTACTCTATCTATGTTATAGATTGAGAAAGACCATATCTTCTAGGATATTCAAAAATGGATTTAGAAATCACAATGGAAAGGGATACATCTGACCATGCCAAAATGATTGTGCATCCATACATTTAAGATAATATTAAGGAAGAACCAACTGATGACATGGAGATTCAAAATAGGGTGAATGCTGTAAAGGAAGGCAAGATGCAAGAGATCCATATCGACAATAATGGTGTGATTCGAGTTTGAACGTGGATTTTTGTGCCTTCATCATGTAAGAAAAAGAAGGAGCTATTGGGAAATACATAGAGCTCAATAGTCTCTATCCAACCAAGGTGTACCAAGATGTATCATGATCTCCGAGAACAGTTCTGGTGGGATAACATGATGAAGGAGAATGTATAATATATATCAAGGTGCTTGGTATGTCAATATGTTAATGCATAGAAACAAAAGTCCAATAGGATGATCCAACCATTACTTATACCTATGTGGAAATGGGAGAATGTTACTATTGAATTTGTCACAGGTATCCCGAATACGTCAAAGGGAAATAATGCGATATGGGTTGTGGTTGACCGGCTCACCAAGACTAACCATTTTATCAATTTTTGGGAATACCTCTCACATAAACAACTTGCAAGGATATATGTGAAGGAAGTTGTGAGACTGCATGGAGTTTCACTTTCGATTATCTCTGACCATCATCCAGGATTCGCATCTATATTCTGGGGGAGTCTTCAACATGATTTGAGTACAAAATTAAATTTCAGCATGGCCTATCACCCACAAACTGATGGTCAATTTGAAAGGAATATTCATAAACTTGAAGATATTATAAGAGAATACTCTCAATAATTCAAGGTTGATAGGATCAACATCTCCTAATGGTTGAGTTCGCATAAAAAAATAGCAGCCAATCGAGTATTCAAATGTCTCTGTATGATGCACTGTATAGAAAGCGATGTAGAACTTTAACCTTCTGGGATGAAGTTGGAGAAATAAATCTAATTAGACATAATATTGTGAAAGAGACAACATATAAGGTTCAAGTCATGCGGAAACACATCAATGCTGCTCCGAGTTGGCAAATGATCTATACTGAAAACCATCAAAGGGACATGGAGTTTGACGTTGTAGATAATGTCTTCCTTCAAATATCTCCATGGAAGAGATTCATGCAGTTTGGAAGGAATGAGAAGATAATCCCAAGATACATTGTCCACTTTGAGATCCTTGAATGAGTAGGATATGTGTTCTATCAACATGCACTTCCACTAAATAGATCTCATGTTCATTATGTGTTTCATGTATCACTCCTTTGGAAGCATATACTAGATCCCACACATGTACTGAAATCATAGGAGGTACAATAAAAAGCTGATCTCTCCTATGAGGAGAAACACGTAGTGATTCTAGAGAAGAAAGATAAGGTTTTATGCAACAAGAAAACCAACCATGTAAAATTTATACAGAGGAACCATAATTTTGATGAATCTACATGGGAAATGGAAAAGGCGTTGAAGTATAAGTACCCCCACCTATTTGGGTAATGTGAAATTTCGAGGGTGAAATTTCATAAGGTGGAAGAATGTAACGTCTCAATGTTATTAAATGTAAATTAACATCTTATAAATATTTCATAAAATCACATTAAAACACAATATAATGAATTACTATGTTCTAAGTGACATTGAATAATAATTTTTTCACTTCTGTGTTTGGAATTTTGAAAATCTGACATACACAGTTGCAATCAGTTAGTTATTTGGAGTCCAATAAGAAAAACCTAATTTTTGTTTAATAGTAACCTACCCTTATGAAAAGTAACATACCCTTATGAATAGTGATACTACATAATTAATATTAACCTTACCTATGATAATATATAAATAATATTTATGTTGGATGTACGATATACCTGTATTTTAGAATTTTTAAATAAATGATTTAAAACTAGTTTTTAATTACAAATTATGATTTTAATTAAATATTATAATAATAATAATTAGAAAACTATTTTTTAAAAATGGACTTCATTTTTTTATTTTACACGTCGAAAAATGGTTGGGGTGATTTTTTTGGGATTTTTCTAAAATAATTAAATTTTTTATAAGTAGTGAAATACCATAATTTACAAAGTAAGATAAATAAGCTAATTATAGAGTCATGAATGATGTGCTACTGATGTAAGAACAATTGGTTCTAGATGACCTTATAAAATTACTATTATTGGTCATGGAATACTCAATATTCATTGTCTTGTGGGGAAATAATAAACTGATGAATTTTATATTGAGAAATCCCCTCTCCCCTCCACTATAAATAACACCCTTCACACCCCCATTTCCTCACATATCTCAAGATTCAAGCTCGGTCTACACTCTACCAATGAATCATTCCATGCCCCTACCCATGTCCAAGAACTTTTGGTCTCATCAATAGACTAGTCTTAGCTCCCATAAGAAGGATCTCAAGAGGAGGATTCAAGAGGTATTTTCTCTCCCTATGTTCCTTTAATTTCATTTCAATTTCAAGTTATTTTATTATTCTTTTCCCACATAGATTCATTAAAATGGTGTGATTACTAATGTATAATTAATATAATTTAATTTTATTATAATAATGGGATACTATACCATCCAACCCCATTTTACTCTTCCTTTTAGTTTATAAAAGAAAACATTGTTCTTGAGTTGTTAATATATCACATTCAAGAACGACTTGTTTAATTTTTTTGTTTATAGATTCTAATATAGTCATGAAACCATTTTTATTGTTGAACTAAAATATTATAAATGTATTATGTCCTATTTGAGTTTCTGTAAGTAAATTTTTTACATATTACTAAACGAGTAAACAATACAAGTTTGTTGTGTTTGAAAAACCTCTTAAATTAACCCAAACAATCATAATTTAATTCTTATATAATAATTCATCCACATGGTATATAATATAATTTATTATAAGATCATTTTATCTTGTTTAATATCATTAATAACATGGATGAAAAGTTCTAGAAGTTTATCCATGTTCTACAGGAACATCCATTTACGAATACATGTGAACCACTAATGAAAACCATAAAAAAGAACATTCGCGATGAATGTTTTTAAACTCTATAACTCATACAAAAGCTTATAAAATAACTTAATGACACCTTAATGAACCATATTCATGTACAAAAGTTTTTGTAATGTTCAATTAATGAATTTAATGTTGTTATATAGGACATTAAAGTGAATAATTTGTTAGGATACAAGTTAAGGGGAAAGTCTCGAACCCAACTTTATTTATTCGGGTTCTCCCTCTTTCTCTACTTTTTATTGGTATGATAACTCCATTAAAATAATTTCTTCATCATTAAATTCGTTTTTCATGGATATAAATGGTATTTAATGATGTTAATTTCAAACTAATTTCTTCTAAAAGAACTCTTCTTTAAAAAACAAACCTTTTACTTCTCACTCAATGTTGATGGTTATAGTATAACGTATGTTATTTTCACTTAATTTTGGGAACCTAATGATTATGGCTGTGTTATTATGATAAGAAAAAATTTCCTTTCCATATGTTATTTATGTTCATTTTTTATGTATGTTCATTCTGGAATGCATGATAAATGATAATGATATGATTTGACGGATGCGCCCAGAATTATATAGCGCAATATGAATGTTTCAATGGGATGGGTGTGCCAGAAATTATACAGATCTCCAATGAGTTGGGTAAAGTGATGAATATCATATGTTTGTGTGAAATGTTGTTATTAAATGATGTTATATTTTTTCACATATATGTGTGGAAGTTAACCACAAATACTTGATGTTTCATTTTTATACATTGCAAAACTTCAATTCTATTATTAATTATTCCTCTCATGTTCATGATCCTTTTCCTATTATATTTTTATTCTCACCCATTGTTATATTATTATTATCTATCTTATTACTGGGATTTTATCTCACCCCTTTGGATTTATATCCTCAAGTGAATATATGTATTAATGAGTGTTGAAGTGCCAATAAGAAGTAGGATAATATGGAATTAATTAAATGATTATGATTTATGTTTTAATTGTTATGTTTTATCATAGTTTTCTAAAGAAACTAATCCTTTGTATCATCTATGTGAAATACTATTTTGTTTTTTATCTTTAAAATCAAGTAATATTAATGTAAGAAATGGTTGTGTCACTATAAAATCTATTTTACCAAAACTTTTATAGGAAAGGGGGATGAAATTTTTTAAAGATATATTTAAAACATTTGTGTTCCTGCTCAACCTATCATGGAGATGGCAGAACTTGTATGTACATACAATCAATTTCCACTCCTCTCATCATCACATAGTGATGATGATAGACATAATGGTGATTACATGATTCAATTTATTGAGATGAAGGAAGAATATTACCTCGGGATTCCAAATGAAGGAGGTGGTCCATGAAAGCAAGATAATACTATGAAGAGGGCCCATCACCCTCATGGTAGGGGTGGTCACTCCTCTTTTCATAGCATGACAACTTGTTTTCAGGGTGGTTTGTGTTAATCATTATCGTTCATTACATTTTTTGGGTCTTTTGGTATGCTTTATTCTTTTTCTATATAATTTTGTTTTCCTTTAATAATAAGGGCCCTTCGCGCCTCAATTTATTTTTAGAAAATAATATATAATATTTAAAACATATCCTCCATATGATGTCATAAATAACGTGTACAGATATTAATAGATCAATTTTTTATGTCTAAATATATTCAACATTCATATTTGATCTATAAAATAAAACAATCCTCACATAAGATTAGTTTTTCATCAAATAATCTCAAGATAATATATATATTTTAAAAACATGAACCCCATTGTGAATCTATCACAACATCAAAAATTATTTAACTATAATCCCAATAATTATAGAATGATATAATATAATATTTGAGTATTATATTTCACTTCAATGAACTAATATATCATCCATACTTTGATTTATTGAATCATTCATACAGTTTTTGGGTATCATTGATTTCGGAAATAATTGATTTTGAAAATCATTTATATCATGTGAGAATGGACAAGTTAAACAACACCACAATTAACATTGATTTATTTCAAAATTATATATTTAATCACTATATGCATCCTTCTTTAATCAAACTGTTATAGAGTACTATAGATAATACTAGAACACATATCTCATAACCATTAAATTTATCCATTATGTAAATTTATATAAGTCATCATATTTTTGGGGATACACACATTTTACCCTTCACTTACAATCCCCATTTACGTTATTCGATCTTCTCTTTGAATATTAAATTTTATATAGTTATTCTTTATATCACATTAATTATCTAAAAAAATCCTTGTTCATGAAAGGATAGATATATAAATAATTTAAAAAACAACATTCCCAACACATTGACATTGAAACTACACTTAATTCAAATGAAAACAATATACATCAGTTCTATCAATCTATTGTAGATGCTTAATGTTGACAAATAATTTATTATTTTTTTTCTTTTTTTGAATTAATAATCAATTATTATTGAGTATTTAATAATAGTATGATTTTTTAATCTTTAACATATTTTTATTATTTTAAATTTTTCATTTTAAATGATATAATTTTTTATGATGATTTCTTAGAATTTTAGAAAACTAATTTTATAGATTTTAATTATCATGTGTCACTTTAATTTAATAAATATTTTAACATGTAATAATTTTTTATTTAAAATTGTAATTTCTATTAGGATATTAATAATATCTCATTACTTGTTTAAAATTTTGATATTTAGGATAATGTAATATCTGATGAGAGATTCACCCCATTCTTCTAAAGAAAAACCAAAACATATTTCATTATTAAAGAATTATTTTTCTACTACATATGATCTTTTTTTACATTATGGAAATAGATATGAACATGGTTAGTATATATAGTACCAACTTCATCACTTATGTTTACACTATCTCATAAAAAGGACTAAAATATATCTTTTATGTTTGAAGGAAATGAGGATCCAAAGGGTGTAACTATGATATAGTTTGGGAGTATTATTTCATTGTTTGATCTATCAAAAATAAGAACTTGTATTTTTATGGGATACGGGTGAAGTGAAAAAACATGTTTATCTATCCTTTATCATTTTTCAAATTTGAAATATTATTAATTATTTATTGTTGAATGTTTTTATTAATATTAAACATGTTTTCCTTCTTTCCATATTATATGAGATTTTCCAAATGGTCAATAACTCAGGATGAATTTGTTATTCATTTTATTCAGGTAGATGGTGGTATTTTATATCAAAACAACCCTCAATTGAAATTTTTGTGGCATGAATAAATGAAAATACATGTTAAATATTTTCATTTATAAAAATGGTAAATAGAATAATATTTTTAAAAGTACATGGGATAAATCGTTATTTTTATGAGACATTTAAATTTTATAAAAACTAATAATGAAATCATTAAAAATTATCATATTAATGCTAAATATTTATATTATTAATATTAACTAAAGTTATATGAGCAGGATATAAAATAAAAAAACATATAGTCCCAAAATCTATATCCTAGATAGTATCCATTATTTGACGAAAAAATATTGAATATTTCTTTTTAAAAATTATATCCAAGTCATTAATTTCAGAAGGGATACCCCCATCATGATTAAAATAAGAAATGGTAAAGGGATAAGTTGTTAAAAAAAGTTTAATATATCTACCAAATTATATTAATTGTGTTTCTCATATGAATTAAATATTTTATTTAATTTATTAGTGTTATTTATTTGGTTTTTGAACTCATTATATTAAGTATCTCAGTAATAATTATTTCAAAAAATTATTAACCTGAATAACATGAGGATATGAATTCACATTTTACCTTCATAGACAATGGTTTGAAGGATATTTTATTTTCTACATTAGGAAATCTAGAAAAATACAGTCTTTAATGAGGATATGTGGCAAGTGTATCGATTATAAAATTATTAGTTCATTAATGAACAACATTGTGGGGTATGTATATAATTTAATATAAAGACCATTGAAAAGATAAAAATGATTATTGGGGTGTGATGATAAATGATAATGTTAGATCTTTTTTATAGATGAAATTATAAAAATATAGAATTCGTATTTAGATTCATATGACTCTCTTCATCATTTATTAATATATTCCAGTACTCCACCTCATATTGTTGATCCCATTTCCAAAAATCATCTTCTATATGTTTAAATATTCTATTAGTTTTATGGTGATGATCCCAAGTATCATTTTGTATCATATGGGTCCAAATATTATATTATGTATAATCTATATCGTCATAATTATTTTGTGCAGAATCTTGGAGTAATCATATTGGAATTAATCAATGACTAATCTTGAGTAAAATTACATAATAATTTTGAGTTTATAAGTGGAGAATGATTTATTAGTTTTTTATTTGACTTTCATAAAATGTTTGGAAACATAAAACTAATATTTTAATAGATTATACCTTTTATTTAATTTTGTATTTAACTATATTTATTTTATTTTATTATAATTATTTTATAAGAATTAAATTCAACGTAAATATATTGGGTAAATAATGAAAAATAACATGTTGATCCCCTTTAACATTACATAATACTGTTTCTACTGTAAATTATATATTATCATCATATACAACTATGAAATTTTATGATTATGATATAACATTGAGTTCTTCCATTTATATTCATGATTATATGATATTAATTTTTTATATTAATGTCACATAACATATTATTGTACATATGAAAGGTCTCATGCTGATGAAAATCATTCCCACATTTCTCCATTATCACATGTATTTTTATTACATAAATAAAAAATATCATAACTAATATATATTTTTTATTATATATATTTATAAAAATTGTATTAAATATAATATGATTACATATTATGGATTAATGGACACATTATTTGTGTATCACATATCATATACAATGATGATGGAAAAAAATACATATTTGAAAATATTTTAAAAAGTAGTATTTTAGTATTGGATTCTTCTGTATCATCAAAGGTATGGAATATATTATTAATATATAGTTATTTAACATAATTAAATAACCACTCATATTTTAGCAATTTATACCTTTACCCATTGTTTTTTGTGTGTTTTTCTACATGAAATGATTGGTCTAAAGTTATAATACATCCATGGTGATTTATGTGAATACAAAGAATGAATATCAGAAAATTATCTTATATATATTATAATATATTATTTATTTCATATATATTATATTAAAATTGGGGTTTTTGGAAATGTAATTGGAACATATAATGTTTAAAATAATGGAAAAAATATTTATTCCCAAATATTCCTTCATTTATAAGTATAATAATTATATAGATACTACAAACATTATTTTAAAATTCTAAATTCCCATAAAATTAATTTAGCATCACCATGGTGTAATCTTATTTTGATATTATTTAATAACTTTATTATTTTACCTAATTAAAACTATAATTGTTAAAAATGTTATTATGGTTTTATATTATTATGATACTTTATTTTAATTTTTCATATAATTTTATTAAGAATACTCGTTGAAACAAATTCATCAAATTTGTATAATTTTGATGACTATATCCCAAAAAATAGAATAATACTAAATCATTTATATGGGAAATAGGTGGTTTATTTTTCAAGATTTAATCATTCAGTGTTATAAATTTTTTCAATGTTGATTTTTTAGTTGAAATTTTAAATTATAATGTTATATTATATTTAAAAAATATGTGAGATAAATATCAATTTTATAATTGTATTGTGCATATTTTCTTCTGTGGTTTCTTCTATTTATATTTAATTATCAAAAATTAATATTTTTATAAATTTTTTTATAATAATAATTTATTAGAAATGAAAAAAATTGTTGTTCAAATAATAAATTATATGATATATTGTTTTTATTGATTATTATTTTATAGTGGGAAAAAATATAATGAATTTATATTTAATTATGGTTTCCTATGATGTTTCATATAATAACTCATGTAATAATAATTTTATGTTGATGAAATTAACATATTTAAAAGATTAAATTTAAAACATCTCTTATAATCATACCACAAAATAAAAATTGTTAAAATTTTATTATTCCAATAAAAAAATTATTTTTCAGCACTAAACATATAATCCCATAAGAGGATTTATTATACAATAATCCATTAATATTTTATATTATTTTTTTAAAAAATAATATATATTGACGAAGAAAATAATCATGTTGTGGAATTATAGTAAATTCCACAAACCAAAGTAAACCATATGATATTCTAAATTGGGCTACATTGACATAGAAGCCACACCATAATGAAAAATTGGGGGTTATTATATTTTCACTATTGTGGAAATTTCATAAGTGTTTTTTGTAATGGTATATACTACAAAAAAATATAAATGGAATTGTGTCTTTTCAGGTAATGTTTCACCATGATGAAGAAAGGTAAGAGTTATGATTCATTTTATTTGATTGTTATTTAAATTTTTTATTATATAATTGTTTCTATATATGGAAAATCTTAATTTAAGAAAAATAGAGGTAATTATATAGAAATATTGAAGTAATAATTATTGTTTATTTCTTTGTAAATATATGAGTAAGTGGAAGAAAATAAAGATGAAGTGGAAGGATCATAATGAAAAATATATTGGAATATAACAAGGGTAAAAACTCTATTGGTTTTGAAAATTTAAATCTATAACATTACAATCCAAATTTAAAAGTCAAAATAATAAGAAGTGATATTCTTTAATTCATTTAAGAATAATATGTTTTTAATCTATATTACATAGTATGATATTCATATATATATATATATATATATCATATGGTACGACATGAAGCAACTATGAGTAACATATCATGGTTTAGGAATATTATATTTTAGGCTATCAGAATATAATATTGATCTTCCACATTAAAAGTATTATATTATTAGATTAATCATTCAATAATGAAATATGATTTCATATCACTGAGCACAATAATTGAATGGAAAGATTTAAGTATAATTTAATACCAATTCACATGCATATCATAGGGTCTAACAAGATATATATCATGGAGTATAAAACTGAAGATATTTAATTGTTTCAATTAATAAAGTACTCCCCAAAAGAAAAAATTTAATTGGAATGGAAAATGAGACAATTTTTGGGGTTTATTATTCATTCAGGATAATGAAGAGTTTAATTTATCAACTTCCCATGTGTCATAATTCATGGTTAAATGATATTACAGTTATTGAGAATCCCCCATGTTTTATAATCCCCGCTTAATAAAAATGTGTATATGTGAATTATTTATGCTTGTAAGACAATGTGTGCTACCCAAAAAACATTTATTCTTATAACATTTCATAAAATGGGAATAGAAAGTTGTGATTATTTAATAATTCCACTCATGATGAGAGTGATAGCGCCACAACCCTTGAATACATGTAGAGGTGGTATGTCTTTCAATTGCTGCATCGAGGATCATCAACAAAATAAATAAAATTTTGATAGAATATAGTGATGTGGATCAATAGTGTAAGGCATGATGTTATATTACATCACATTTTTTTGTTTATTCCTTGTTAAATGACCAATAATATAAGAGGTATAAACTAGATTGGTGGTAGGGAATCCATTATATCATAATTCATAAGAAATTAAAAATTCTCATGAAAAAACCATTAGGAATTTAACCAATTTTTTGTTAGATTTTATAGATCTATATTTTATTTTAGTTATAAACATTACACAATCTGGATGCACATTATCTATTAATGGAGGACATGGTATTTTTATAATGTTTGATATGAAAAGATACTGTTTGACAATGTTTGTACATGACAAAAAATGAAGGACTCTCTATAATAATAATATATAGTACAATTCATGTTAATTAGCACACATTTAATCCTAATTTCTCACTAGACACTCACCATTCTATTTCATAGTGTAATTCTTCCAATAATATCTCATTATATTCATTTTGTCTCCCTATGATATATATGAATACCCTATATTGAATAGGTTATACAGAGTCCAACTATGTGTATAAATGTGTTTTTTTAAATTCAATCAGAGATAAAGATGAGAGAATATGATTTGGTTATTTATTAATCAATAAGATTGTTCTCCATATTCTTAATAGAAGATACATTTATTGATATAAAATATATTGTAATAAAACATGCAACATAGTTACTTCTAATAACATTGTTTTATAAAACATATGTTGAATCTATTCACCTATAATTCTTTGTTAACACATATCTCGAATCATAATCTATATTCAGCATCTCTTCACATTCTAAAATCATTACATCTTTAAAAGAACACAATAATAAAAGTTCAAAAGTATTATTTTTTTCTTTTTATCATGCTTCTATAATTATAGGTTTCATTATAATAATTTCCTCTTTATTCAGCATCAATACCCAAATAATCATACTCTTCAACACAGTATCATATTATCATCCAATTTTGTATTCTTCATCAATTACAATATTTTTAACAATTCAATTCAATATTTTATGAACACATTTAACTCATTTAAATATTTTATCTTATTTTAAATTATATATATATTGTTATTATAATATTTATTTTTTATTTTTGTATTCACAATGTCCCTAAACAATTAGGTTCCTATGAAACTAAATTTAATATTCTCCCTCATTAAATTATTGGGATTCCCCAAAGATAACAAATTTCCTTTGTCTTACAAACCACTTTATCCTAGATAATTTTATGATTTACTGTAAATTTAATTTATTAATTTCCTTCTCATTTTTATTTAACATAAATATAGTGTTCTAAATTCATTGATATTTGTGTATTCAACCCGCAATACACCTCTTAATCATATCATCGAAAATTACATGTCTCATCAGTTCTTACTAAATCATATCAATGACATCTTCCACCACATATTTCAAAAACACTACTGATATTTAACATACCAAAATCAAAGTCTCAAAGATCAATTATTTCATCAAAATTTCCTTCCATATAGTTTTGAATAATTCATTTTCCATAGTAGTATGATAAATAACATAAAAATCAAACATGAGGCTAAATTGAGTCTCAATATATACATGATAATTTCAACAAGTAATAGTACAAAAATTCAAATGATATGAAAATGAGGACAGTATATCAGCATAATTTCCAAGATTGAATAAAAAACTATTAGAATTTTTTTATAATAAAACACAACATGTGAATCTTTACATTATTACTCATTTATTGTTTTAATAAATTTGGAATAATATCTTGAAGTCTAATTTACAACTCGTAAATAATTCATTCTCCTTTATTCTATCCAACTAGTTTATATTATGACTCATAATTGAATCATCAATATTTGGATCATTTTAGAGTAGTTCCATTATTATAAAATTCACTTTCCACATCAATATATAATCATTTTATTTATTTCGATATTTATATTCGAAAACCCCCACTACAATAGAATATTTTACAACACATAGGGATCATGATACATTAATATTTATTCATAATTACCCAAATTTAATTATTTTTTCATGAATAAATCCATGGGAAAATTCAATTAATAATGATATTCTGATTAAATATTTATATATAAAATTGGGAAATCATTTCAATCAATATGTGTCTTTATAAATAAATCTCTATTTGTTATAACAACTAAGATTTTTAAAACCTAGATTAATCACAAGTCATAGGAAGACAAAAATCAAAAATCTATAAATTATATGAACAAATGAAAATACAGGAAATAAACCATCTGTATTGGTTACATGAATAAATAACTAAACATATGTAATGATCATTTGGATTTACCTCTTGATGTATTTACATACCATGGATTGATAGGCCAGAAGATCAAATCCCTGAAAATTCATATTTCTACAGATCAATGGAAAAAATGCAAATTGAATGTTTAAAAAACATCTATTCAATTTTCATTTGATTAAATACATGTAGAAAAATCAACAGAAAAATATTTTGTTCTTTGAACACATGTAAAAACACAAATTCTTGTATGGTAATAGATTGACCTCATTATGAAGATTTATCATGAACTATGATTCTTGACCATGAAAAAATATATATTCAACTAAGGTCTGCTTCACATTAGAAGACAATAATATATTCATAAATATTCATAAAAATCCCAAAAATATTGATAATTTATTTTACATCCTATAACTATTCAATAACCATACCATGTTATTTCATTATAAATAATCAATTGGGAGTATCTCAATGTTCAGCACTGCTTGAATCCCTTAACAAATAACAATCATTTCCCCACATGATTAATACACTAATTTCAACAAAAAAATTATACAAAACATTTGAATGGAATTCTACGATATCTCAGTTCATTAATATATTCTATTTTCAATATATTTAAAAATAGTTATAATAACTATTCACATTGTTCACTTGAAAAAATGTGCCCACTTATATAGAATTGTTATAGAGAGTGCATAAAATAATGTTTCAGCAAATTTCTTGTTCTCATTTATGTACATAACTTGTATAGATCTAATTAATTTGTATTCCTTTATATCATATCTATTTATATGTTCCAAGGCAACATCATTTTCTATTAGTTCCCATTATTCATGGGAAATTACTATAACCTTCTCCCATTGAGTGGATACAATCTCAAAACCCCAATCCCAATGTTTATATTAATTTCCATATTAACCATTTTGATTTTATAGAAAATAAAATATATGCTTTATCAAAACCCAATTGATCATAAATCTCCCCATTTAAATTTATTTTCAATAAAAATATCAACTAACAATGATATTTTCAAACTCCCCTACTTGATAATATATGTAAATTAGGGATAATATATATCCCTGTAATATAAGGGTCTTATATTCCAAGGTAATAAAATATTATTCTCCTAATGATCATCCAAATACATTTGGGAAATAATGTAAGATTGTTTTAATAAAAATGGGGAAAAATTAAATCATCTATAAATCTATGTTTGTTTTCCAAATGTATAAAACAATGTTTATTTTATCATAGAATCAGGGATATGAATAAAAATACCTCATTGTTTTAATAACTATGAATATATATTTTTAGAGATTATAATATAGATTACTAAAATTATTCATGAATAGAAAATAATATGAAAAATAGATATTAGATTTTTTATGTGTAAGTAAATAGGACATCAAAATGTTGATTTAAAATCACACATTTATAAATTAAATAGTTATACAGAATTATAGTGATATAAGACTGAGTATCATACCTTTAACATCTTATTTTACCGGGCTATCCTGATTTATATATTTATTGGAAATTATGAATTTATTACAGCCTTCACATATTTAGTTTCTTTCTGAAATGTGATACATTTACTAATGGATAAAAATGAAAATTTCCATCTCGAAATATTATTTATGAAAGTATGAAACCAGTTCAAATTTATTCCAATTGTTTATTAGAACAAAATTTATATTTCAATTAACCATTATTTTCATCAAATATGCCTATATAATTATAACATTACTTTTCCAAATGTATATTATAATCCCTATAATTTATACAAAACCCTATATTCTTTTGGAAGAAGGTATACCTTATAAAATTCAAAAAAATAGCATTGAGGATGATATATTTTTCTCAGACCAAAATAATTATTATTTACTACTCATCGTCTGTACAAATTAATTATATTTATGATTCCATAATTGTTCATTTTGGTATTTCATCATCTTTATGTCCATTGGAACATATTACCTAGATGTAATGATCTTATTTTTTTTAATAATCATAGAACATTTATCTTTTTCATCTATCACTAATAATATTCAATTTTCCATATGATAATTCTATATGATTAATATATCACATTACTCATTCTCTATAATTATTTTCTTCTTTTACTACAACATTATAGAATCATATTTGGAAATAAAAAACATTAATGCTTTTTAATTTTCATTATTTATTAAATTTTAATTAAAAATCCCTATTAAACTATAATTTGGAATGTGAATTGACTTTTTTAACATTCCATAATATTTCTATTATCATAAATGTTACCATTATATAGAATATTCAAAAGTTCTTAACAATCTATAAAATATTTGATAGGACATTGTTCTTTTATCTGTGATTAAATTACTTTAATGTCCAAAAAAATAACATCATATCACATTGTACAATTCCAGTTTTATAACATTCTATTTTGATTACTCTACTACTACAATATAAATTTTATTACCCATATGATTCATATCATGGTCTAATATATTCAATATTTTCTTGATAAGATTTTATATCGCATTCATCCAATAAACAATCCTAACGGATGTCTTCTAATGATTATTATTTTCCCATATATCTATTATTGTGGATAATTATTCAAATTTGAATAATAAATACTTTTAATTAGAACATAAAAAATTTATCAAATCTTTTCATATATATAGATTTTAATAATAATATAAAATATCCTAACTTACTAATAAATTCTTTATTGAACAATTATTCTCATTTAATAAGGTTTATACAACATATAGAGTAGGTTCATTACTATAATAGTTTTTTTCTCCCCTTACCTATAATAATTCATTAACTTTTATATGTTGTAATGTTTTCTTATATCCTATGGAAAAATTATTGATTTTCTAGGAAATGATTAAAAACAAAAAAAGCACATTTAAATCTTTGGGATTATTATGCATTATATTTTTCTTCTGATTCACATTTCTTATAAAATAGTATTTTCTAATAGAAATTCATACACATTCTCACATATACCTTTTATCATATATTGGGGTAATCATTATTTTTATTCACCAATATATGTACCAATGTTTCCATTTTTCCATTTCTATTTGACTTGAGTATTTTATTCAATGTTTCAATTTCAAGACTCTGGATAATACAATTCTATTTTATTTAGTTATATATTTTCCCTCCACATTTGAGGATCTCTTTTCCATGATGATTATTCATTATTTGGTTTAAAATTCATCCCTAAAACCATATTCGTGGTGTTATTATTTTTAGATATTTCATAAGGCCAAATAAAAATGGATATGTTTTCACGTTATACACTTCCTCATTGCAATTTATTTTAATAGTGATCATCTAAACATATAGTAATATCAACACTGTTTCCTAGTCACACTACATGTTCTCATATTTCCCATAATCAATATTACATATCTTTTTAAATATGTTTTAATGTTCATGATTTGTTTCATTCAAAATCAATTACTCATATGTGACATCCATATATAATTTTTTTTGATTATTTTATTCATGTACATCCATAGTAATCATTGAAATAAACACATCCTTATAAATAATTTCTTTTGTAATTTTTGTCAATTAATTTCATGTTATATCTTCAAAAAACAATGTGTGTCTATTAGTATTAAATAAATTAAATAATTTGAATATGTTTCATGGCTATTTATCTAATAAATTCTCTATAGAACTATATTATTCTTCTAGATATGATTTTTATTCAAATATTATATATATATATAAAAATTATTTGTGAAACTAATTCATCCGTAAAATTATTTAGGTAACATTTGACATGTGAATAAATGTGTTTCATTGTTTTGAACTATTATTAAACATAATAGCTTGAATAAGAGAACATGGAAGTTTTTTTCTAATAATTTCACTACATTCCCATTCTATAATTTTTTGACCTTTATAGAGTAGATTTATCACTATCTATCGTTATATTTTTTTCATTCCCTCATGGAATTATTTGACTATTTATTTTATAATGGAAACAAATGTAAATCCACTTATACACTAATATTAACATAAACACACTTCTCTATTATGGATTCCCACAGATACTTATAAAATATATTTTTCATTAATTAAATTTAAATTCAACATATATTCCTCATTGATCCAACAAAATGATATATTTTACAGTATTTTCAATTATAATTCTCAATTGAATATATGTATACATTTTAGAGGGTAGGTAAACCAAGAGTTTCCTTATTTAGAAAATTCCTAATCCCAATGAAACACATTTGAAAATTAATTCTTAATTTTTTATAGTTAATGTGTTTTATTTAATATATTATATAGAAATGATCTACCAAATTCATGCATATAATGAAGTAAAAGAAAAGAAAATATTTTTACATGGTTTTGTAGTAAGACCCAATTCATTACTCGATTGGTTGTCTACCCCATTGTAGGATCATCCACAATAATTAATGTGACTACATTGGGTGGTTCTTCTAAAAAAATTATGTGAAAGTATCCGATTATATATAAATTCTTAATTTTAATAGGACATCCTCTAATAACATTTCACTATATTTACACAGTCACACTATCAAATACCTTCATACCAAGAGAATCACATGTGATATAAAGTATTACCATATTTGATCAAGTATATTTTTTATGTCCCTCTTAGATATATATCAATATATGTAAATATATTTACCTACATCAATAATATATATTTCATATATCTTAAAAAATAGGTTCTTCATATTCCAGTTGCTCTCTAGGAAAAACATTAGAATCCTAGTTAAATGTTACAGCATTGTTTCACATAATCTATATAGAATTTGATCACCTAGATATCCCACTTATTTTTAATATCACATGATATTCTATAAAAAACATATGTTAACTTAATAAAATCTCAACATCAATAAATGAGCATGTAAAAAATAGGTTATCATGTCACACATTTTTTATCTCTCAAGCTTCTTCAACCATTTTTTTTGTATGCGTCTCATCCTATATTATTCAAAATCAATTCCCAAATTTTTTAGCTCCTTAGAACAAACATATAATATATTTAATTCCCTTAATCATTAAGTAGTATAATATTTTTATATATTCTTTTTTCCTTTTATACATTTCCCCAATAAAATTGATATTATTTTTTTAATATAAAATAACCTCTTAAATTTTTTCCTATTATCATAAGTTTAATTATCATTTGAATTTTCATAAATGGGATTCATCTATGATCTCATTTTCCTTTGTCTTAGAATCCATTGTCTCTTTATATATTCCAAGTTTGACAATTTTTTCCATGTTATTATCATAGATCAATGATTTTATATATAGAAAACCATTTTCTTCAAGTATTCCTTATGATATAATATTCCATAAATTTTTCTAAAATTTATAATCACCTCTCAGATCATGGTACAAGCTTGATAACATATTTTCCATTATACTCTAATAATAAATAAAGACATTTCTCAAATTTAAAAACTATTGTCGATCTCTAATTTTTCATCTCAAAATTAAATTATCTTCATTCAATATCCTACATTTTTAACAGAACAAGGTTTAATCACACATCATTCCAATTAACATCTACTATCTTTCAACATTTTTACTATATCTGATTCATGTGGCACCACAGATTCCTCTTCTTCCAGCTGAGATCAATAGTGTTATTGATTTATGCAAGCTAACCATGGTTGATAGGTTATATCCCCAACACCCATTGGTTGATGAGTTCGACTGATTTGTTTCGGAATCTTGGGAGCTACAGGTGTGAATGGTTTTGGGGCTTCTTTATTGGAGGCATATATTGGTCCGATTTGGCTGAGAGGCAGATTTGATTTTGGCTTCGTCTCGAGCTCCTCGAAGATGAAGTGGATCTATTTTCATCATGTTTCATTGGAGATTTGATATTCACATGCGACATGATCCCACGACAATTGAAACATGGGAATGTCCCCCTGACCTACCACTTTCAATCCAAAATTCCTTGATTTTATTTGCAATTGGAAATATTATCAGTCATTACCTATGTTTTCATCATCGGACTAAGGCTGTGTGTCACCCGATTTGGACACAAATCTATGTAGTGGTCGATGTATCTAGACCACAATTTGGCTATGTTTGTATCATGGATAGCAAGGAGTTCTGCTGGAGGCAGGGTATCTTCTTTGAGTCCTGGATGCACTACTACATCGACTGCTCTTGATTTGGTCATCTGGAACTGGATTGTCATCGTGGATAGTTCGTTGGTACTTCAAATATTGATTAAAGTAGATGTGCTGATGGTAGTTTGGATATTGGATTAGACCCAGTACTGGGCATGGCCAACTCTGGTGATCCTAGGATAGGGTCAGGGGATCTAAATGAAGGCATGGGTGGTGGTCCAGTGGAGTGTGGTGGACTTGAGGATACTGATCAATGAGGTATTCAGGTGGGAAGTCCCTGCCACGACAAGGCAATTCCAGGAATATGCATGGAGTGGGAGGTGATACAAGACTTTCACACATAGGTGTGCATGCATGGTTGTGCAGTGAAAGAGGTGCATGAGTCACTCAACCCATCAGTGCAGCAAGTCTTTGAGCAGATAAAATGTGGGCTTGGAGGTGAGGACCTACCGTTGCTGGAGGGTGCTACTGGTCTTGTGAAACTTGTAGGTGGAAGCCTAAACAGTGAACGTGGATTGGATTCTATAAATGGTGGACATGTCCTATTGGGTAATAAGTTTGTGGGATTGGAGTAGGAGGAGCCACCCACTATGATGTTTGATCCTCATGTGCATGCAACATTGAATCTGTGAGCTGGTTCAAGTATTTCGGAAAAGGCTGCAGTTGATGTATCAAAGATGTGGACTTTTGAGGACCTTGGAAATGAGGTGATACCTCAATGACATGATCTAATTGATCATAATATACTCTATCAAGTGATTGGAGGCACATCTCTGACTGCCACATAAGGGGTCTTGGGGAGGAGATATAGTGGGTTCACAAGTTTCATTCCTGTGAATATCACTGGTAGTTGGATGAATGTATCTAACAGTGGCAAGGAGAATGACCGAGGGGTTTCATGACCATCTTAGAGTGATATTGTTCATGGTGGTTGGAAGATGTTTATTGGAAGTGAAGGTGTGATTACTGCTCCACCAAAGAGGAGGCCACGAAAGGACTATTCTTACTTGCCGAAGCCGGTATCTGCCGGGTCATCTTCTTGGAAGGAAAAAGGGGATTCCCTTGAGTTTTAAAAGATCTGGGTGAGAAAGAAATAAGATAAGGAGAAAATATCTATAGAGAAATTGGAGCTCAGATGAAAGTATATCAAGGTTCTAAAACAATATGATACGAATGCCGAGTGGGATCCAGCTACGGCTGAGGATGCCCCTTATTATTGATGTGATGAGGATGATTATTAATATGATATATTGATGTTCTTTTCTAGTTAGAACTTTTATCTGGATTTGTATGGGTAGCATGTTGGTACTCTCGGTACTTGCATCATGTACTTTTTCATTATTTTAGTAAACGGCCAGAGGCCATCCTCTGATTGAAGGTTCTTATTATTATTGATATTAAAATGATCTAAAATGTTAAAAAACATATCAACTTATTAACATATCATGTTCACCTCACAATTGAATAACATTCTAACTGTGTTTTGTTTTATAATAAAACATAAATAAATAAACTTATTAAAAATAATTTTAGGTTTTGAAAAACATGTAAGTGTGAAGCGAAAATGAATTTATTTATTATATAATTTCTCACACTCTTTTATTCTCATAAAATTTCTTTTGGTCGTAGATCGAAATATCACCATAAAGTTGTGATCATTGTAAAATAGTTCCAAAATCAATAGAACTCAATCTATTAATCTATCATTACATTATTAATTTATCTACAATTGAAATAGTCAATAACTCCTACTTTATTTGATTATTTTTACCTTTATTGAGGATCATTGTAACATGATTATAAATATTGAATAAAACACTAAAAAATGTGTCTCTATTGTTTCAATACACTAGGATCATACAATTAATCACCCCACTGTGATTTGACCTTTAAATATTAAATATCAAAATCAACACTTATAGTTGGAAACAATAGAATATTATTCACAATGTGTTTTATCAATCGTGGTTTCTCCATAGGAATAGACCATGATTCCTTTGAAAAAATATAATACATGTCAATTTAACATGTCATAAATTTATTGGCCGTGAAAATTGACCACGAAAATTCAGTGTCTGAATAAATATTTGACCATATTAGTTGATATGGAGAAATAACTACATAAAAAATGATTGAGCATGGTGGATTGACCCTAAGAAAAAATCACAAATAACCTATATGGTTTGTGAGTGGACAAAAAATAATTCAACTGATCACTCATAGAAAATTGAAATGGTCCTGATTCAGTAGATAGAACACTTTCTCAAACATCAACTAATCATGAGTTAGTGGACTAGATTCATGTCCAAACTCCATTGACCATATCGATATGGATTGAGAAAACATTATGTATTTATGATATATATATAGACGTAGCAAATAAGAATAATTTCATAAATAAATCCTAGGGTTCATTTATACTATATATTGTAATTATAAATCAATTAAAGACATTTCACATCTTCTTTGTGTATTTAATGAACATATATAAAGTATTTAGTACAGTTCCAATTCACATGAAACATATGTACCCAACCTTGATATTCATAAAGAAAATTACTACATGAATCTAATATCAATTAGAAAACCTTCACCATAGAATTTATCAAAATGATATATGTTGTTATATACAACATTACACTTTGTAGGCTTTATCCCATACCGTTATTATTCTAAATCAATAATTTTTTTCCAATTAATAATGGTTATAAATTCCAACACTGATGATAACTGTAAATTATTTTAAATTATTCTATTATTTTTTATAAATTCATCAAACTCTTCCATTATAGGGTTTAATGTTTTCCAATGATGCATAGTTAATTAAATATTATTTTTTTGGGATTTCATAATAACAATTTAAAATATATTTTATCGTGGAATAACAAATTTAAAATATTCATACTTCATTGGAAGCCACTATATCCTTCATCAATTTGTTTCATACCAATTTTATCACCCATGACACAAGAAAACCATGAATTTTATAGTATAAATCGAAAATTGAAAAAAATATATTACTCATCCAATACTAAGGGTAAATCATTTGGTTCCACAAAATACGACATAGAGTTTGTTGTTGGTGATTCATAATCAATTCAACTACCTATAATAAGTGTAATTAGATCCCTAAGACGTGGGAGTGGTGTATCCTGATCACTAAAAAATGTTAGGTAATCATATTTGTGTCTCATAGTGTATACTAGATCACAACACCCATGGTTTAAAATTTATTTTGAGGTCACCATAAATTTTAGGGTTCAACTAACCCATGCTCTAGTGTTTGGGTTCTGAAGACCTCGGTGTTAAATTAATACCACTAAAATAATGATAACACACTATAGAAAAGGAAAAAATTGTTAGTAATAGGGATCAATATTAATATGATGATACTGTAGATATATATATAAAAATAATTATATCTCTTTAGACATTAATGTAGCAGTTACTATTACACAATGTCCTTACTATTGTTTTTGGAGACACAATTGTATCATCTTAATTATAGGCTCATTTAGAGCTATATGTTTATATATTTAGATTGTAACATGTAATTCTACTTCAAAATAATTTATGTTATTTTTCTTCTCCATAAATGTATGATTTTTTTCCTAAAAAATTAAAATCAATGTGTCATGTGGTATTATTGTTTTTTATTTTTTTCCATTTTACTATTATTATGTCAATCATTTGGCTCTTGAAGCTCTTAAAAGTTTCTAAAAAATTGGTTTCTCAGGTTCAGTTTGAAATATCATGTTTTATATTTCTGAAAAAGAGATATCATTATAAAATAAGTCAGTGTGAAACATGATCAATATGATAGAATTTATTTCATTTAATATAGGGAGTAGGTTATGGATTATCTCCCTAGAGAAATAATTTAACACTTGTGGTTGATAAACCAATGGATATGGACAAGAAAAAGTTTGGGGTGTTGTATAAATATGTTTTTTATCTCGTGAACCTAATATTATATAAAAATCTGGTCACATACAATGGTTGGATTTATAAAATAACTAATTAATATATATGAGAATCTATATGTTTCCAACAATGTCTAAATGTTTTGATGATGGTTCTATGTGAAAATTAATTATGTGAATAATATTTTTGTTCACATAAAAGAATTAGACACCATAAAAATTCATTTTCCATAAATGGTAATTATGATAGATGATGAGGTATGTGAATTGGGTTTACAAATATCATTACCTATGAGTTTTTAAGTTATTATAAAATCCTCTAGTTGTTCATCAGTGAATAAAAAATTTAGTTTTAATGGATTTTCTATACTAGATCATCCATGTAGATATATGTTGAATACAATAAGTTATATTATCAATTATTTGTTTGAACATATAAGTAATAGTCCAAAACATTTTGAGTGATCATTGAATTGGGTTGATCAAAATCAATGGGAAAATATTAGACATGGAAAACATGTATGGTCATATACACTAGATTTCTGAGAATAATAAACATATCATGATGGTGTACACAAAAAAGTATAATGGTTTATTCATGTAATATAATAAACCTAGTTTATGAAGGAATATATGTTGTGTTTTTGTATACAGTAGATATTCATAAGTAGTATATTATTTTAGACATTGGGTATCATTTCATTCCATGTTAGAGAAGGGTTTCTTAGGAACTTTTGTTTTTATAATTTTTTCAAGGTACAAGTTACCAGTGATAGACCATTATATATTGATTAAAAGAGTTATTAATGGTTCCTAAATAATATTTGTAGAAATATATTTATATAAAATGTTAGTAAATCCCTATATTATAATGATATATTATTTCTATTGGACTAATTGATGGTTTTTGTTTGAGGAACACATTTACAAATGGTGCATCGAAAATTACAGTTGGATATATTATAATATCTCATGGATTAATGAATGGAACCTAGTAATACCTATAATTAGATTATATAGACATAAATGAATCATTAAAATCTATTATGGATTACAAAATATGACAATAGATTGTGTAGAATATGAATGAGAACGTATTGAAGTTGATAGAAATAAAATTAATTATATTATAGATTAAGTGTGTGCATTTTTCCTTATGATAATATATTATCATTGGATACAAGAAGATGGTCTCTTTTTCAAAAGGATATAGAAATATAAATGATATTAATATGGACCTAGAGAATAATGATTGTTGGTGTCCTAAACTAATAAATTGCATTGTTGGGTAAGAATATTTTGTGTCACTTATTGATGACTTGACAAGTAATGTGTGGATATATATTCTAAAAATAAAATATAGTTTCTTTAATATATTTTGATAGCTGAATTCCATATTATAGAATGATTAAATGAGAAAGATAAAGTAAATGAGTTCTTATAATGGGGGATTGTATGGACGTAGTGAGCTTCATTAATTTTTACTTATTAATTACATTTAGTGGGGGAAGAATCATTTAGTTATACCACAACTGAATAGTGTAGTGGTATAAATAAAAAAGTAATTTAATGAACATGGTAAGTGTATAAAGCTGCACTCATGGATTACCATGTCACATTTTGGTTTAGAAAATGAAAATTATAGTGTAACCAATCATTAAGATTCTATCTATACTAATGTTAAAATATATACATAAGGATCTCTACTCTCTATATGATATGATACACTCATGTTTAGGAATCTTTGGTGGTTTGGAATATGAATGAATATATACTAATGAAATGGAAAATACTACTATTATATCCAAATTATGTTTTTATTATCAATGATTCAAAGGTTAAATAACCTAAATAATGGTAGAATACTTTTTTATTCTTTATTTAGTTCATCATATTCATTAAACATATATTTTTCAATTTTTAAATACAAAAAATAATGATAGTAGTTTTTTTAATCCTTTATTATAAAGTTTTATTTAATATATTGATTTTAAAATTATAGAATATTAATTTCGTAAATATTAATTTCAATTTTTAATAAAATATTAAAAATATTCATATAATTATATTGTATGAATTTTCTGAAAATATATATTTTTCTAAATATTTTTAAAAATACTAAATGCTTTTTTAAATTTGAATTTTATTTTAAAAGTATTTACATATTCAAATTATGGTAGAGATTCTATCATGATTTTATATATATAATTTTTTTAATTAATAATTCAATTATATTATATAAATATATTTTTTACTCTATTGTAGAATACAATATTTTATATTTGAGACGATAGAAGTTCCAAAAAATATTATAATTTCATTTTTTTGCATTTATTATAAATTAAATTAAAAAATATATATATTATTTTTTAGATATGGATTCTAAATTTAGAATTATTTGGCCCAAATGTATAAAATATTTCTCTATTATATTCAGTTAATATTAATATTAAACATTAGTAAATTTATTACTATGTTAAATGGAAAATCATGTAATTTAATTCAATATAAAATGATAAGTACCATAAAATGACACAAAATCATGTCTAAATATTATTGAATTATTAAAAATCCAAAATAATATTTCAAGGGTCTAATTTATGACCTTTTGGAGCCCCATATATATTAGATAATAGTGATTATATAATTTTTTTATTTAATAGTAAAAAAATGTCACAATATTTTTTTAGTAAGTGACCTAATTTTAAAATGTTTTCAAACATCGGATTTGTTAAAATGCCAATTTTCATATTAAATATTAATTATTTATCTTTATATTGGTAAGTTATTTTTATCATTTTGTGAATTAATAATTACCTTACATTCAAAAAAAAAATCCATAAATTTTTTATAAATAATGTGAAAAATTAATTTATTACATTACCGGGACTTGTTAAGGATACGATAAAATATTTTATATGATTTTATATTTTATGGTCAAGTTAATAAAATTGATGTAATAAATATTTCTAAAAATTGACATTATGTATCTTTTATAGTAAATAATATAATATTAAATGATAATATATTCATAAAAAATGATAAATTATTCACTGTTAATATTATAATGTTTTAAATATAAAAAAAGGTATATTTAGTGGTCCATTTAATTTTAATGTAAATATATTAACACTTATTGTGTAAAAATCCATGTTTTCATTGTATAAGATAACAAGTTTAAATAAGGAAAAAATGCCAAATGACGAGGGATTAAATATTGTTAAAATATATCTAATTTTTTATATATAAGGGAATTTATAACAATAATCATCTTATTTTTGAACTAACTAACTTTTAATCCAAATTTTATTGAAAAAAACATTATATTAATTTAATATTTTTAGCAATGCCAATAGTACCCCCTCACATCTCTTATAAAATCAAGAAAGATTCATCTATTTTATTTACACTTCAAAACTGATTAGTATTATCCCTTTCCTACCAAAATAACATTATATAATTTGTAATATAATTATTAAGTTCATCATTTAGATATATTTCAAATATTTTAGGTCATAATTTATTATGAAAATGAGTTTTTTCAATGAAAAGTATAGCTTTTATCGACATGTTTTAGTATTGTTTTAACATCCACATCCATCAACCATTATTAAAATATTATGATATATTAAAAATAAAATATTATGTATTCTATGTTTTTTTGTGTCAATTTTGTGATATATATCTATCACCTCTTCCATCAAATGCATAACAAAATCATTTTCTGTATGTATGGTGGCCTACCACGTCACGAACCTATGTAATATGTTTTCCATCACTATCTATCAAGATAGGTTATATTGATAAAATTATTGTTCAAATATGATATTTGGGGAATATTTGTCATTATTTAAGGATAATAGGTCATTTAACTTCTTACATTTCTATATACGAGAAAATGATAAAGATGTTCATGTGTACGTGGGGACTCCCACCTCCATGAAGTGATGTGTTTTTTTTCTTATCATAAAATCAAATATATAGTACAAATATGTATTTTTAGAGGAATAATAATATATTTATTATATTATGATATTTATGAAATGATAACATAATAATTAACTTTAATAGATAATTATCGTTGAATAATGGAAATGTTACATCCATGTATGTACGACCAACCATCTCCAAGATTGTAACAATGTTCATCTTTTATCACCAAAAATATTGGATGGATATAAAACAATAATTTATGTCTAAAATGATAATATTTTCATTGTAATTATTCTTTAGATGTTGTAATTATGACCTCTTTTACCATTGTAAACTTTTTGAACCCACTTTGAGGAGTTTAAAAGGAATATCATCCCAACATGAAATGTGGATATAATCCACCAAATAATTAAATATACCACGTTAAGTGATAAAAAAGTAATAATTAATATGAAAACTATAATAAATAATAATCTATTAAAAAACTTATACTATTTTGTTATATAATGATCTTATGTTTCGTAGAAAACTCATTGTAAGGGAATTTATACAAAAAATTATCTCTTTATTGACTCTCATAAAAACAAATTATAGTACAATTCCCATATTTAAAAAAAAATTCAATTTTTTTTTTCAATTTCAAAAAAAAAAATTCATTCATTTTACCCAAGATTTAATTTTTACAAAATGGTACTAGAGTATTATTTTTTTAGAATTACATTGTGTATTTTTAAAAAATAATATTGACAGAATTTTTAACATATACATCATAATTGGATCTTTCTGCCATCATAAATCCATAATTAATTGTTATAAAATTTAACTGTTTCCATTATTTATGTTTTTTTCATTAAAATGAACACAATTGTTATATTGTATGAAGTGATGTCAAAATCGTAAGGATATTCTTTATGGAGTGTTTATGTAGTGATATATCTCATGATTCATAACTATGATATAGTTCATGCGAATTATTTATGATGATAGGTTGTTCATATATAAATTCATGATGGGTCGTAAGGTTATTCATTATGGAGTGTTTATGGAAGTTCACTATGTCAGATAATCTATTTTTAAGAGTAATAAGAATAAATTATGTCTCATGTTACCTATATAACATTAATTCTCATGTAATTAGTATTCATATAAATTTTATGATTCTCTAAAACTTATGTTTTCATAAATTTTTTTCCATGGGATCCTATTTTTTAAATGGAATAACATATTTCTACCTATTATTTACAATATTTATATTTTTATGAGAATACATCATTTTTTTGAATACTTTTCACTTGATGTATTTATTTTTAAGAGGAAAGGATAAGTCATCTTGATATTCTTGGTGATGATTCATGAAACCAACACATGTTCTCATGAGTTTACTACTATGACATGATGGATAAATATTAAAACATTAACCTTTCTATATCTATATGTTTTTTATTTTTATGTGTTATGACCTATATCTCTATAGTTTTAATCAAAAATCAGATTTTTTAAAATAATTTGATTTTTATTATAAAATAACTATAAAATTTTTAATGTTTAATGTTTGGAGATAAAATGCGGAATCGAAGAATGTTTGGAATAACATTAAATTGATTTATATGTTTAATAAAATAACCTTAAAATAATTTAGCATATGGTCATGCTGAAACAATATAGATTTTTTGGTTAATTTTTTTTTCTAAACTAGGATTATTCCGAATGGTCTTCTATATATGGAATAGGGGACATAACATAAGAAGGAACTAAATCTAATATATGAATACTGGAGTGAAATTTGTTTTTTATTCACAGGAATGGGACAATTGTAATAAAAAATTTCTTGAATGTTATTTTCATAAGACTATTTGACTCAGATTGGAAAACCGTTATTGGAATAAAGGAATAAGGATGATGGTTATGTGGCTACATAAGAAATCAATATAAATAGACACACTAGGTATGTAACATATTATTCTAGGGACATTTATATAAAACATAATTGATTTTTTCTGTAGTTTGAAACCAATTTTATGATGTTCATAATATTACTGATAATAAAAAATGAATAAAAATTTGTATAATTATATTGAAAAATTTGACATGGAGTTTTATGACATGTACATTCTTTATGATGACAATGGTAAGAAATGGACATGTTGGCTAGAAGTATTCAACCAAAAAAATGTGATGAATTAAAATAAAATTTCAATCTTGTGATATGTGTGGTAAAAATAACCCTATGGACTGATACATGAAATAAAAGGAATTCATTATATGTTTAATTTTTTATCACATATATTATCCCTGCACAAAAAAGAGTTGAAAAATATTGATAAATTAAGGTAATATTGATTAATTTAAATGTATTGGGACATTATTCAAATGTTTTCTTAACCTTAGTAACTGAATATTTAATTCTTCAACATCAATTGTATAATGGAGTTATAATATATATTCCCTCTAATAAAATTGAGTCTAGTATATAATATTATTTAGTGACAAGTCTACTACTTGTCTATTAAAATTATTCTAATATGTTGGTTGACTCAGGATATTCACATTATTACATTTAATAGAAATTCAAAATTAAATTTTGAATATCTCCTAATATATTTAACATATATCAATTTTTGAAAACTCTAAGTGGATTTAATAAATAAAAAAAATTCTATAGGAATGTTTTTATTGTTTTTAGTTTAACGGTATTTAGTAAAAATATTGTTGAACAACCCCTACGAGAATTTGATTTAGTTTTCTGTATGAATTTGGTTTCATTATATTATTCTAAAATAGTTTCCTCAACCATGAATGTCTTATTAAGAGATTATGTACCCTTGACTGTATACAAAGAATATGAAAAGTTAATTACATATGGAAGCCAAATTTACCTATGTCATGTTTTTGAAAACGTAGTTGATATTAAAATTAGTGATGTTCCAATAGTGAATAAATATATGGATTTTTCATGAAGAAATTTATCATGTTATACCATATTTGTAGGTTGGTAATACTATTGACATATCCACTGATGTTAAGATAATTTCAAAACTAAATTTATTAATTTATCAATAAGTAATATTAGATATGAAATGGTAATTTTATGAGTTTCTTGATAATGGTTATATTCAACATATAACATCACTATGTGTGGTCATTTTTTCACTGTTAAGAGAAATATAGTCCCTTTGTAAATTATATTGATTATAGGGCTTTGAAAAACATATTTGTTAAGAAAAATTTTCAATTTCCTTTTATCGATGAATTTTTATCATCATTATAGAGAACCTATTATTTTTGATATTGATATCAGGTCGGGGTACCATCCGTTTAGGGTTAGGGAGAAATATATTCAAAAAAACCTTTTTCCGACAAGATATGTGAACTATGAGTTTTTAGATATACCCATTGGGATATACAATGCACCAGATGTATATATATATATATATCTAATAGAGTTTTAAATGAGTTCATAGATGTATTTGTGGTTTTTTTATTAATTATATACATTTATATTGTAAATTTCATGAATAAAATGATTGATATATAAGTAGTTTTTGGAAAATAATAAATAAAAATAAACAACTTCACATATTTAGTATATGTTAAATTATGTTACAATAGATTTATATTACTGGTTATATTTTTTGGCAGATGAAAATACTATTCGTACATTTAGAAGAAAAAATTTGAAGAATGTACAAGAAAAAAATCATTGTGATTCATTATATTCGTAGATTTTTGGGTTAATATCATTGTTTGTTTTAAATAATTTCATGGTTCTCTAGTACAAATACTATGCAATCTTGTAAGAGAGAAAATTTCACATGAGAAAAATAATGGGATGATATTTTTTATGAAGTATAATGGTGATTCCTGAATGAGTCTATTTTTTTCCATTCCTTCATGAATTAGAGACTTTCAAACAATAGTGTTTCTTCGCTGAATAGCCCAGGTTAGTTTCTTATTATAAATAATCATGTAATTTTTGAGGATTCACAGTAATTGAAATCTATTGGGAAACATTAGAATACCCATGAATGGGAATTTATTTCTATGGGGTTTTCATTGAAAATTTTGTGGTATCAATTATATAGAGATTGGTATACAATAAATACTTATAATAAAATATTGAATTTTATATTCACACATAATGAGTTAAAAATAAGGAAAAGAAATTGTTTGGAATTAATATTGGATTATTATTTAATGTCACATTACCATTCATGAAAATAAAACAATTCTCTGAATGTTTTGAATTGAATAAAGAATGACATATTATCCATGATATGTTTAGATCATGACCATTTGGATAATGATTGGATGAACCTTTTTCCAAATATTTTGGATGTTAGAACCTAATCTATTTGTTATGTGTATGTATAATTTATTAAATTAGAATTAATTAAAAAACATTATAAATTGGATCATGTTTTAATGTATAAGGTTAATTCGGTAAATAAGGGTAATCATCATGAATTAAATGATAACAAAAATGGTGTTTTGCGATATAGAAAATTATTATATGTGAAGTTGGATTAATAATTGAAGAAATAATTGTTATCTGAATCTAATTGATCCTCACTTGGAATTAATCCTAGTTTTACTATGATGTACAGAGTAATACTTGAGTATTAAGGGGGGAATGAAATGAATAGTTGTATTGCGGAATTGACTAGGAAATGTATTATTTTCCAAAATGTTAATGAATATTTAAAATTACCAAAGGAGATTATTTGACCATTTCTACTGTCAGAATGAAAATGGGACATGGAATCAATATATTTCATGGTTGGACAACCAAAGGATTAATGGGGTAATAATAAAATTCTAGTTATTTATGAAAGAAAAAATAAATCATCCCATTTCATTCACATTTGAGATACTCATTCAATAAAATATCTTTCAATACTACATTTTAAGGATATGGGGAGGTTACATAGTGTTACAATCTTCATTGTATATAAGTATTATCCCAATTTCAATTCAAATGTTTTTATTGGCCATTGCATTTCATTTTCCATTAAATTAAATTTTACTATAGACTTTTATCCTCAGTCTGAGGGATAATTAGAATTAAAAATTTAAATAATAAAAATAATTATTTTTCCATGAATAATTTAGTACTAGGGATGTTTGTATCATTATTACTAATCATTTTATCTTTCGAATAATATCAAATTTCATTATAGTATATAGATGGAACTATTTTAATAATTAAATGGAATTCAATGTAGATCAAGAAAATTTTGGAATGAATTTTGGGAATGAAAGTTGATGGGAATTTAATTAATAGAGGAAGTGTTATAGAATGTGAATATTATTCAGCAATATTTGATGACAGCTTAGGGTAGGCATAAAAGTAATGTGAATAACTGGAGGAATAGCTTATATTTCTTGTGGATGATAATGTTTCTCATTGAATATATCTAAGTAAAAGTAATATGTGTTTCGGTAAGAAGGTAATATTTTTTCTAGGATTCATTTGACAATATGAATTTTTGGATAATTTCCTATTATTTTCCTACATTGTTTTTATTCATCTATGTTTATCCTATGTGGGCAATGTATTTCATGTTTTAATGTTAAGGAAATATATTATAAATTAATATCATGATTTGATTCCTATGGTTGTTTGGTTAGATGACAACAAATCTTATAAGTAAAATACAATTTGAATTTATTATTTATGATATCATGTATCTCGATAAATTTTAATTCACTATGTTAAGGGTTTGTGGAGAAATCAAAATTTCAATGAAGAAATATTGGAATATGAAAATGTTATAAGGGAATGATTTCTCCACTTATTTGATAAGTGAAGATAAAATTAGGGGAATATAATTTCCAAAATGGGTGGACAATTTAAAACCTATAAAATGGAATAATAAATTATTTTAATCTTCAATTATACAATTACATTCATTATAAATAAATTAAATAATTTTTAAAATAAAAAATTACAAAATTCTTTTATTGCACAAACTTCATATATGGTATTATATCAATAATTAATTTTAAAATTAAATATTTCAAATTAGATTTTTTTTTTCATTTATCACTTTATCATGTAAAAATTATATTAATATAATGTATTTTTTGAAAATAGAAATTTTTGAATGAATAGTTAAAATAAAATTTTTAATTACATGTTATATTAACTTAATTTACATTTTAAAAATAAGTTTTCAATTAGTTTTAAATTTTATATAATTAAGTTTTATTTAAATTTAAAAATTTGTTTTCAAATGTATTTTATAATTGAATTTAGATTAAAAACATTTTATATTCTAATTTTAATATTTGGGGAAAAATATTTTATAGTCATTTTCATATTTAATTTTAAATTAAATTTTATCAAATATGTATTTATTTATTTTAAAAATGGTTTCTAAATATGGAATTATGGGGTTAAATTTTAGTAAATATTCTCCCTTTTCTATATTCATAGCAATCTATGTAATATTTTTATCATGTTAAAGGGTAGATACAGTTGTTTTGGTTAAAAATTAAATGATATGAACCATCAAATGACCCAAAAACATACCTAAATAATATTATATGATTATATATTCTGTATAATCATACAAGGGTGGTGTATATAACTTTTTAGGGACACATCTAAATTATTATGACTTATAATATTTTATTTATCTACATATCAAACATATCACACTCTGTTTTTTATGATGTGTCATATTTATATTATGGTATTATCCTGAATATATTATTGACTATAAATAATCATTTATAATATGAAATATTTTTATTAATCATGTTTATTTTGATATATCCTATTGATTAAATAACTACCTAAAATTATTACTCAACGATGATTTAGTAATAAATCGTTTAATAAAAAAAATTATTGACTTTAATCAAATTAAAATAAATATACATTTAAATGAATAAAGTGATAAAATAATTTTATAAATGATCATTATATGATAGGGGTATAATTAAATAATTTAATCAAATTTTATATTAATTCATGACATTATTAATGATAATATAATAAATAGATCTAGAAATCGTCATTATGGTAATTTTATAGAAATAAATAATATATTAAATTATATTAAATTCATAATAAACATAAATTATTCCATTATATTATTATAATGTTATAACTCTCATCCATGGTCCATTCATGGGTTTTTTTTTCATTTTATAGTAACTTTATTAACACTCAATGATTAAAAATCTAGGTTGTCGCTATAAGAGTTAAATGGGTTAGATAGTTGTTAAAACCAAATGATAAGGGTAAAAATATGGTCAATACTTGTGTTATTTATTTCTGAGAGGAATTATATATATTATATTATTTAACTATAAATATAACCCTTTTAATATTTTTATAATTTATAATTAATTTAAAAAAATTTAGTATTTTGAAAAATTAGAAGAGTTCCCCTCCCCTTTCTTATAAAAGGGAAAATCTTATTATCATTTATTCAGACAGAGAAACACTTTTTTTCATGGACCACATTAAGAACCTTATAATAATTCTTTATATTCTTATAGAGGTATTCTTTGGTAATAATACCAATCATAGTTGTATTATATTTTCATGATGATTGGGATTTCCAATTAAGAGGTATAGTTTTTATCTGTATGTTTTAATTTTTTTCCTTTTTTCATATACCTCAAACCATATTAAAAAATAATTAAATAATTAAAATAGTTTCATATAAATAATAAAAAAATTTAATGTTAATTTTATAACCTATATCCATATCCTCTTACATCAAAGGGGAAACACAAAATTATTAGTATGTATGGCGGACTTACGACTCACAGAACGGTTAAATTTATTTTCAATCACCACGTTTTGAGATAGTTTATATTGATATAATTAATGATTTTATATGTAATTAATTATAATTTTATCATTTTGAAAGATAATATATCATCTAATTTCTTACCTATTTGTGCATGGAAAATAGAATACATCTTCACGTCTAAGTGTTGACTACCTCCTCTAAAAAGCGATGTGATTGTTTTTTCATCATGATATCATTTATAATATATTAAGAAGTATTTTTAATTAAATATTTATATATATATATATAAAATCTTATGATAATTATAGAAAGACTAAATACCAATTACCATCTTTCCATAATGATATTTGATAAATTTAAATGTTACTCAAACATAGGTTTACCCTACCATCTATGTGTTTATAATGTAGTTTATACTCAATAAATAAGTTAATGTATGGATTTAAAACTAAAATTAATATATAAAATTATTTATTATTTCATGATTAATATTATGGAGATGATGGAGTGATATAACTTTTTTTTTCAGTTTCTACTTACCAAATAAATTTTGGAATAATGAAATAAATATCATCAAAACATCAGATGTGAAATTAGTTATTTAAATGAATAAATTTATAATGGTATGAGATAAAATAAAATAAATAATAAAAATGAAAAAGTTCATAAAAATGTAAATAAATAAGCAAATTTTATTATTAAGTAAGATAAAAAAATAATGTGAGGAGTCGGACCTAAGGTAAGATAATTTTTTTAAATTTTTTATTTTTATAAATTCTCTTAGAGCAATCAATTTCTTTTATAAGAATATTTGAAAAATATATAGATGGATTATACTATTTTGATAATGTTGTCTTAACTAATTTTTTTGAATTTTCAACTTTTTATTAAATTGTTATTTAGTAATAATTCATAAGTACTTTTTGAGTTTTCACACTAAAATATGGAAGGATTCTTTATAACATATATGGTATGAATAGACTTTCCAGGCATCATGAAATCCAAGTTCATAGAAGGATCCTTTATATGATTTCTAGGTTTGAAGAAAAAATTTCTTCATTATGTGTGTAGTTTTTAGATTTTGTTAAATGAATTCAAAATGGAATGTTTATTTTATTCAATGAGTGTTTTTATGATGAAATATTTATTGTTTTATGAATTTTTTATGGTTCTCAGTATATGAATATGATGATGGTTTGTTCCACTATGAACTAGTGATGGATTATTTGATGATAAACCGTGGATGTGTGGTTTTTTTACTATTATCTAGTAATTATATGATAACCCAAGGATGAGTGGTTATGTTATTACCTCTAATGAATTGGGTACTTCAAAGAAAGAAGTTGGCCCTATTAGTTATTCTATTTGAAAGAATGATATGAAAAAATGTTGTCCTATATTATGTTCAAAATAGTCATATTCTGGATAATGAGTTTAAATTGATATTTTATTAGTTCCCAAAAGGTTTGATAATGAATATTTTAAAATAAAATGATTCCATTTTTAGGATGAAAAGGTATATTTTAAAATCATTTATTAATGGTATTTCATGTTTATAACTACAGTATTATATTTATCTAGTTTTTCTCCCATAATTTGAATTTTATTTTCATCCCATGTTAGGAAAATGTGTTTCATAGGCTTTAATTATGATTAAGTGGAAAGGATAATCCATGTTTGATTTCAAAATAAACATTAATTAAAAGAGAAAATGTTTTGTTTTAATATTTTTATATTGTGGATAAAAAAGATACATATTACAAGTGTCCTCTTTTAGTAAATATGGGTTTAATATGTCAGTGTTATGAGCTGACTATAAAAAGCATACCATGAAAGGTCAATGATAAACGAATGTGATTTATAATTTATGAAAAAAATTTATATAATGTTAATGTTCATATACATAATTGATGAATTTGGTTGTTGATTTGGTGATGATGTTAACAAGATTATAATCAGAGACTAGAACATGTTATTTAATGAACGATTTGCATACAAAGACCATAATTAAACTAGTGTAGACTCCGGTAGTAATGAATCAATATTCCAATAGAATGTGACGCATGAAGGTGAACATGTTCATGTGACACTACAAACAGTGGAACTAATAATCTTGTGGAATTATGGAGATAAATTTTTTTGATAAGACATATGCATAGTAACTCATCATTCTTTCCCAAAATGTTTTTGACTGATGGTATAGATATATATTGTATTGATGAATAAATGTTGTTAATGATGATGATAAATTTGGAGTTAGATATAAGATAGTTGAATTTTTCAATTAATGATAATAATAATTGGCATCATTAACCTATTCCAAGATGAATGAAATCATTTTAGAATAAATAGTGTCCTTGATTAAAGGACGAACAAGATCATCAAATGAGATACTAGGAAACTCTAGATTGAAAGGAATTTAATATAAGTAATGTGTAAATAATAGTGAAATATTAACACCAATAGAGGGTCCTACTATTATTTAGGTGATTTTAAATAGTTTTAATGGAGTAGATGAATATTAAGAATCAAGATGGGATTATATATTTTCATAATTTATGTGACACCCCTATTTTTATGTTATTGTTTTGAGTAAATTAATATTATTTGTTGGATTCTGTTGCACTCAACAGTGAGTTAATAATTCTATATAAAGATCAACATGTTAGGAATTCACTAAACCCAACACTAAATTTTATCATTTGATATATGAAACCCTATGTCTATATTATGGTATACATGGAGTACATTTGATTCCTTGTCTTACATACTTGTCATAGTTTTACCAATAAATAACATATTGTTACTGTTATTTTTGAAAAATAATAATAATAATATAGCCTTTTTATTGTGTAAATGAATTATAATAATTATCATATTAAAATATATTGTTTTGAAATTATTATTACAAATATATTTATTATACCTAAAATATAAATCTTTTTAAATAGAAAAATGTATTTTGGAAACAAATATCTTTTCTAAAGGAAGGGTGAACCATTGTTGGAGCACATAATTTAAAATCTAATGGTAAAAATTAATGAAAATTTATTTTAATAATAAAAACTTATTTTTGAATTAGAATATCACTATTATATTTGGATGAAAATTAGGTATTTTTGGAGAAGTGTTATTTTCTGATGAATTTGAAAAAAAAGAATTTTAATTAAAATTATTTTATCAACAATTTTATTTTTGTAATAAATGTTCATTATAATTTTTTAAATGTAATTATTTCAATTATAAATATATTATTCCAATTAATTTCATTGTAATTAATTTCATATTGAAAATGGATATAAAAACACTGTAATCATTTGAAAATATTTCACATTAAAACCTCATATTCTTGTTGCATATGGGAGTTTACTTATAATTTAATTTTTTCAAAATATATGATTTAATTTAAAATAAATGGAATAAATATTTGAAATAGTAATATGTTTTAATTCTTAATAATAGAAAATTAATTTGACAATAAATTGATTATTGTAAACAGTAAATAATAATTGAAGTGATTATGGTAATAAACTTGTTCAAATAATCATTAGACTTAGAAGATCTGTTAATAGAATGACCCAACACTAGTTCAAAACCCATGGTATCGACATATTTCTAAAATTATGACCTTCTGATATAATTTTATGTTTTTTTGTGATTTTTTTCCATTAACGAGACACATATAATAAGTTATGTAATGAAAATATCACAAAAGTAACTTTATTGCTTCTAAATTATCTATTGAATTTGAATACGAAACAAAATACATAGGTTTGTTTATACATAGTATTTTTTAAGATAAAGTCATTTTTAACATAATTATAATTTTATACAAAAAATAAGATAGGATATTAATTTGTTAAATTGTTTTGAAATTCCAACATAGTAATTATTTGGTATATGATTAACTGAATTAAATGATAATGAATCTAATAAAAGTGGAGTAAATTTAATGAAATATTCCCCAATATAAACTATGTTGATGAATATATAATTTTAAAAAGTATTGATCATAATTTATTCAAAATATATTTTATTCAAGATATGTATTACATTTAGTTAAAGTAATCATGCCATAATTGATATTAATGATATTTTATAATAAAAGAATTTTTATTAATCTATTAAAAATTAATAAAAATAATAAACCATGTAAAATAATATATAAATATTAATAAATATATACTATTTTCATAACATTGAACAATATTTTATTATAATGATTATATAGTCAGTTAAAAGTTAAAAAATGTTGTTAGAGCGATTACGTTTGAAGTAGTGTTTTTATGAATTACTTGTTCTTAAGTTAAATATTATTTCAAACACACATATCATTGTTGTTTTTAAAATTACATATCATATTAGTAATAAGTGGGTACAATTTATCTAAAAATGATCTATTAAAATTAAAATAATAGGATAAATTACTGAGGATTGAAAAATAGTTTCCATAATGAATGAAACAGTAAAAACATTAATCTTACAGGTTAATTAATAAATTTTTTTAAAAAATTATGCATAATTTTATGTTTTATGTTTAAATATACCATATAATCCCTAAAAAATTATTTCTCAGTTTTTTATAAAAATTACATAAACATTACCACCAAATATTGAATGATTTTATGTATTCAAATGAATGCCACTCCCCCTAATATAAAAACTCGAACTCATTGTCCCCCATTCATCATAGCTATAAATAATTTATAATGACAAAAAAATTCCAAAATAACATAACAATTTCTTACCCCTCATCCTTCAACCATTAATTTTTTAATGAATCCAACAAATGAATTCCATTTGTTAAAACCATAAAGAGATACATCATGAAATGAGAATATTTATCAGCAAACTATTTTGTTTTTCTTTTACTAATACCACATAAATTATTTTTATATAAATATTATATGATAACCTAGGTATAATCAACATACTAATATGTTTTTATTTTAATTCTACAAATAATGAAAACACACACTTCCCTCAAATGGGTTAAAAATCCATCATTTATGAGTACGGAGGACTTCAGAGTCACCACCCAATTTCATTAAATTTTTGATTATAACCATTATTGGATATAGAAAATGATGAAAATAATTATATAAATTTTTATAAATTATATTGATGATATATTTATTATTTTTTAATAATTATATAGAACATAACTGTAGGGTTTCATCTATGTGAGAGTACAACAACATCTTTGTTTGTATGATAAACTACCACAACCCAATGCAATGTGATTTGTTCACTATATACATGGAAGGTATTAAGGATGAGTATAATAATTTTTTTCAACATATGAAATAAATATTATTTTTTAAAAATTACATATCATATATGTTTCTATCATTCAATGTTAATATAAAATGGAAACAATGTTCAAGACTACACATGACTTACTGTCTCCATGAACGTTGTTTTCCATTTCAATATCAAGATTTTCTATATTATCATTAATATATATATATATATATAATATATCATAATTATCTAATTTTTATCATTATTTATATGTTTAAATTATGATATATGTATGAGGAATAAGAATAAAATTCAAAACATGTATGAAAATAAAGTGGGTATTACCCGAAACATAAGTTTAACAAGGAATTGTTAATGAACTCTTGAAATAATACGATAATTAAGTAATAAATATTATTATAAATATGAATATGGTTCCTTGAAATTTGTATAATATACTTATATTTATTAATAAAGAGTTTTGTAGATATTCAATTACAATCATGATTTTTGGTAAGTGATTTTCCCACATTTTTTACATTTGTGAGACACATGATATATTCAATAAATGTGTCTTAAATATGTTATATATTAATATGATGTAAGAATTTTATTATTTTGATAATTATTTTTATTTTTATTCTAACATCTATTAATGGATCTTAGATTCATTGGGTTTACGGGTCAAATGTCAATAAATCGGTAAATTATTTTGGTCACAGTTTTCCTTTTTAGAGATTTGTGTTATGATATAAACCCATATTATTTCATGAGGTGTATATAAAACCATTGATAAATTTAATATAAATAAATAATCTATAAAAATGATATTCTATGATATATTTTATGGGTCTTATGATTCAACGTTACTGATTTTATAATGATTAATGTTAAAAGCTCATCATTTATCGGTATTATTTAAAGAAAACACTCAAATGTCAAAATTAAAGTAACTATATCTTAATAGTTATAATTAAATCTCTCAACTTATATTTATTAATTTTTTTAACTTATTGATACTATTAATCTAGTCCTTTTTACATAACTAAAATTAAAAATTGTTTTTAAGAAAATATGACATTATTTCTCTACTCAGTCGAAAATTATTATTTCTTCATAAAAATTTTAAAAATAGTTATATATTAATTAATTTTATTAAAATCATATTGAAGTAAACTTATTATAAAATTTATTTTTAAAATTAATAATTATTTAAATTTGATTTCAATTATATTGACCCTACGTTATCATACATTATTATTACATGATTTTAATGCTAAATAATATTACAATGTTGTAATGATTGGATCCCATTGTTTATCTTCTTAGGAAAATGAGGACCATATATAAATTAAAAATAAATAATATCATAATATATTTTAAAAATTATTAATTATCTTTAAAAATATCATGTTCTCATTTGTACTTGTAGTCACCTGAGGATATACATCATAGAAATGTGTGATATATAAAACGATTAAGATAATGAATATTGGGAAAGAACAAATATAACATATATGATAATAATCATCATCCTCAAAAAATACATATATGAGCATCATCATAATCACTCGAGAAATCATTAGATAAGGTAAATGAATTTGGAAAACTAGAAAAATGAATCATCATGTTTTAGGGGAACAATACCACATGTTGTTGTAAACAACGCTATCATCATGTTCACCCATAACATATGTACATAATCATTACATAATCATTATGAATAAGTATTTAATTTTTTTAATTAATATTTCACATTATATCATTATATACATCAAATTATCCAATTCCTTGAAAATATATATAATTTTGGGCCCACCCATCACGTCATATCGTTTACAAAGTCATGCATGTCACAATGAAATTATAACATATCATAGCACCAAAATAAACAATAGAAAGGAAATTGATTCAGGATAATTTAATAAATCAAAAACTCATGAATATAAATTTATGTTCCTAAATGAAGAAGGGAAAATAAACATATTATAATAATCATAAATTTATACTAGAGAATAATAAATATCTTGATGAGCCAAGATTTTTTTTTGAATGAATAGTTCATTTGTAGAATATTTATATTTGACATGAAAGAAAGTTTGAAACATTTGTATACATAAAAATTTAAATTTTAAAATATTAAATTATGTTTTTGGAAAATTATATGGGGATGCACAATAATATTTTGCATGAAAGAGTTATGACACAAAAATCAAAGTTGGGTTCAAGAATCCACTCAAATTATGTCTGAATACATTCTTTTCGTGGAATTTATATACTGAATAACAAAATAATATTAATTTATTACTAAATACATAACATCATCAACATTTCATTTATTTTTTATAATTTTATTAAATTTTGTATTTCTATTTAGAGGAGTTATATTGTTCAATTTCATCATTCTAGTTGTGTATTTTTGTTAGTTTTCATTATCCATTCACTTGTTTAAATGTTTCTATCATCATGTAAAATGAGAATATTTAACCATATTTTAACTTATTTTTTTATTAAGGATGATGTTTTAAATTTTATAATAAATGTAGAGGAGAACAAGATTAGATGATAGATATTCAATTTACACCATTAAATTCCTATATATATATATATATATGATACTTGAGTTATTATTCCACTTTGGATAAGGGTTGTAATTTTAGGAAATGAATATAAAGGAAATTAAAAAATAAAGAAGGAGGATTTTACCTCTTGAATATCTTCTCCATGAGAACCACCTTATTTATGATGGGATTGGTATTTAGTTGATTCAAATATCACATGGGTGTGTGCAAGAATCTTTGGAAAGTAAATATAAATAAATTGTTCAACAAACAAGAATGCGAACCTATAAGGATAATAGGTGGTGTGGGGAGATATTTAGATGTGATGGGGTATTGTTATTATTTTATTATTTATTTAATTATTTATTCTCAACAATATCCTTTTATTGATCATTATCACTAAATTTATTAAATATTTATTTAATGTTCTAGATTATGGTTCTCCCATCACCCATAGATAAACCATGACTATAAAAATCATGTATTTAGCTTAAACATTAAATTATTGTATTTCATTATTCCTCAAAAAAACAACTACTTTAGAAAATTACCAAAAAAATTACTCTGACTATTTATTGATAGATTTATTTAAAAAATATACACTATTTTATGAAAATACGTTCATAAATACGAGATATTAAATTTTTTATTTAATGTAATTTTTTTTGAAAAATATTAGTATCAATATTATAATATATTTTGTTTACCCATTGGAAAAATAATTAAGGAATAATAAAATTATATTATAATTATAATACAGAATCATAATAATATAAGGATATATTTTATGAAAATAATTTCTCATTCAATCCATTATTTTAATTTGAAAATATTAAATTAAACTTTCAATTTTAAAAAATTACCATCAATTAAATTACCAATCTATAACAATTTATTTACAAATAAAATGATATAAATATATCATGGTTTCATTTATAATATAACTAAACTATATTTTTACATGCATAGGTATTGTTACTATTTAATGTCATGGATTACGATTGGTAATGGCCATATATCTATTCCAATTGTTATGTTCCTATTCCATCATTATAGGTTCATTGTTTTTGATTAATAAAACATATTTAATTCTATCAATATGAGAATATTATGTCATTATGTTATCTATGATATTTATATGTTATAAACCTTATAATGAAATTACAATAAGAAAAATTTAATTCAAATATATTTGTGTTGTTGCATTCATTGACAATTTCGAAATTTCACTTCCAAAATTTTGTTTTAAATTCTATAGTTAAAACAAGTGAGTGTAATTCTCCGTTATCGCTTCCTCTGGTTCCCAAAATGCCTCTCCAATCATATAATTCCTCCAAATAAACATTGATAATTTGAGTCATCTTGTTCTGAATAAATTTTTATCTATGGTTTATGTTCTTCAATGGAAGCTCTTCACACTAGAGCACATTCTCCAAATGATCCACTACTGGATTCAGTATATGCGATGGTTCATTTATATACATCCCTAGGTGACATAAATGGAATAAAACCAGAACTTAATCCATTTTATTTGAAATATAAAATTAATATACCACTGATCCTATAGGATAATAGATCTTAAGGGGGAAAATTTACCATTTTCTAAGCTTCTATTTCTTTCCAAACAGCTTGAATCTCTTCAATTGTGATATTCTATGGAAAATTTTATATCCAACTTCAAACTCAAAATAACTTCAATGGTTATTATCATAAGTAATTTTTAGAATATATGTACTTATGATTTGTTTTTAGATGCCTTGAAACATATATTTCATCAATTTTACATGATCACATCAATGTATCTTTCATTCACCATGTTCACCACAATGAATTGGAGTTATACATCACGTTACACATAATGCTTCATATGGATCATCTAAATATTCATGTGAATTCTTTTATATGAGACTCAACCAATGTTAGATGTTGATCCCATCCTCATATAAATTCCATTTGTAAGTCTCCCATCATATCCTACAGCAATGGAATAATATATTCAGATTGACCATCTTCTTGGGGTGATAATCCATGCTATGTTTCAATTCCATACTCAATAAAAGTTAAAAATTTCACCATAATTTAGATACGATCATTCGATCATGATCATTGTTGATTTAATGTGGAACTCCATGAATCCTAACCACTTCCATACTATTTATCATGAATATTTTTTTATATTAGTGATTGTATTGAATATAGATAATGTGGGATGTCCGGGTGAAGATATCTACCACAAAACACATCTCATTTATTTCTTTAGACGTCTTCAAGAGACCAGTGAAATACATCTATATTGAAATTCTACCATTTCCATGTGGCAATAGGAAATAGTTTCCTCATCCCGTTGTTGGTATATTACCTTGTATTAACTAGTTGATATACCATTTACCTTCAGATATAATCCATTATATCCATATTTATCTTTTCCCACCTAAATCTTTCTTTGTGATCATGAAACTTCTTGGTAAATATAGAATGGATTGATAATGATGAGATATGTGAATTATCCAATAGCTCCAGATTACGATAATGTGATGAAGGCACAAAAATCCTAGTTCAAAATATAAATCACACCATCATCACAAATTTGGAACTACTATATATTATCTTCCTTTACATCATTTATCATCTTCTATATCTTTATATCATCAAATTTTTCCTCTGTGATCAATGTTTATAAATATGGTTGGGAAATAATTTGGGAAGGGAAGATGTAATCTATGAAATTGGGATTTACAAATACATTCCATTAATATACATGATGATAGGTTATTTCACTATCCACACCATGGATAGAATATATTATTTCTTTCAACAAATATAATTATCTATAATGTTTACCTTTCTAGGACAGTAATGAATAGAGAATTAATAGTTCATGATTAGCTATAACTATCATCACTGATTAATTGTGATATCATTTTGTGAAAATATATTCTTTTACTATTATAATAATTAGATACGTTACACTTCCCACCATATAGGTAGTGACACAAAATTTTCAATAAAAAAATCATAGCATATAGTTTCAGTTAATACATAGGGCAGCTATACTAATGGATCTTCATCTTTTATGAGGAGTATGATATCACATTATAATTGTGCAGGAGTAAAAATAAAATCCTTTCATTGAAGAATAATTTTATATCAAAAATACCATTCTCCACATGTTTTTATAGTTAGTATATGTGTTGTGATTAGCCTCCTATTTTGATATTTGATGATTGTCTCACATTCTATAGTGAGGAAATACTTTACCACTTTCCATGATAACTAATTGTGTGAATTATACAATGATGATAATTTCATGACAAATCATCAGTAGTACCCAATAACTCCATGATCTATATTGATTTATACAAAACTAGTGGGTTTATTCTATTAATGAATTACTTACTATTTTTAAAAATCCATATAAATTCTATCAGTTATGATAATTTGTCCAAGGAATGTAATTTTAGGAATCCAATAGTCACAGTTTCAGAGAATGAGATTAAATTCCTCCATTAAATTTCTTATTGCAATACTTAGTTGTTCTTTGTAATGGCTTGAACCTCTCCGGTCTATTCCTTTGAGAAAATGTGGTGCTGGAGGTGTTCTGGGAGGTCAAAGAGACTTGGTGTGCATTTGGGTTGACTTTTAAAGAAAGTTAAAGGCTTATGTACTTCGCATGGTTGGCGCACAGTTTTTTTAAACCGTGCGGCCGAACCATGAATGTTTGGTGTTGAAGGTAGTGGCTAATGCATGGATAGAGCATGGTTTGTCTAACCGTGCGGACTAACCCTATGTGGAGTTTTTGGCGAGGTAGAAGGTAACGCACGGTTTGCACACGATCTGTTAAACCGTGCAGACTAACTGTGCGGGCACATAAAGTTAGATCCTGAAATTGTGGATCTGAACTCTTTTTCCTCTAAATGGTTTTTTTAAGCCCCTAAGTGGACATAACTCGGTCTTACCCTTCCTTAAATGTAGAAGAACCTATCTCAAGCATTTTGGAGGCGATCTAGAGGCTTCTCTTCGTGAATCGTAGTCGGTTTCTCGAGGTATGCGATCCTTTTGTTTGGTTTCTTAGATCTACCTAGATATACTCCTCCTCTTCTTTCGGGATCTTAGATCTACGCCTGTTATGGGTAGATCTAAGTGTATGGATGTCGATTATTATGAGCATTGTTCTTGGTTGTGTTAGGAGAAGAGATCTAGGGAAGATCCTTGGTGAATTAGCCAGGTCTTTTGGGGAGTTCTTCGACCGTTGTGGTTTCTGTCAAAACCATTGAGGTTGGGGATTTGTGGATTCTCTAATTGTTTATGTGAAACCACAGAGTTATCATTATTTGGACCTTGGATCACAATGGAATTTACCTAATTAAATACATGAACCAGATTAAAAGAATTGGATTGATCGCATGTTTTTTGTTTGTGTCATGATAACGGTTCGCCTCTTGATTTTCTAGATAGTGTGATATATATGCCTTGCATGTTAGCATGTTGCTCTTGATGAAATTGATAACGAAAGTAAATCCGGAAATAATTTATAATTAATTTTCTAAAGATAAAAAGGCATGTAAATGAATCTGGTTGTTGTTGTTGTGGATGTTGTTCCAACTTGGTGTAAATCAAATTGGGGCGGATGATGTATTTAATTCAGTTGGTTGGTAAACCTGAAATCTGTTGGTGATTGTTGTTTGAAGGTCGGATGCCTTGTTAGAGGGAAAACAGCCCAAATTGATGGTATGTTTGTTTTCCTGCTACTTGTGTGGTGATGTGACCTTGGGAGGGTGTTGTAATATGTGGGGGCATGAAGGCCTTATGGGTGTGGCAGCATATGACACCTAGAGTGGCGATATGCGTCATTTTATACATGTGGGTGTTGGGGAGGACATCAGGGATGATGGAATGGGATGGATGTGGTTGTTGGATGCTTATGGATTCATTGGTTGTTTATCTGCTTTTCTTTTCCCCACTGCTCAAGGCATCTGGACTTGCTTACCCTTCTTCAGAAAGGGGAGAAGACACATGGGGTATGCCACATGCTTTCTGTGTTTAGCCTCTCCAGGGAGAATTGGTCTACTCTCTTTCTATAGGTGGCACAGACTCGACAGGTAGTAAATCTACACACCGTGTTGATCCCCTTGTGTTTAGTAGCATATGATTATTTTCTAGAATTCCTGGGAGTAAGGGAAAGTAATTATTTAATGTATGTTTTAATAATTGATGTTAACCAATGGGGATGGAGATCCTGGAATATAATGATGAGGTTGTAACTTTGAAGAAACATTTGACATTGGCTATGATGTTGATGAATTTAATGTGGTTTTGTTCATGGTTAATTAATGTGTAAATAATTAATTAAAGTAAAGTGGAATTGATGAAAAATGGAATGAAGTAATCTAAGGAAGTTATTTAATTTGTTGTGTGCTTATAGGATACCTAGTCTTAGAAATAGTAGCCCAAAGTCTGAGAGACGTTAGATGCAGTTGAAACTAAGACTAGGTTATGCCCATAGTGTGGTTGTGAGTTATAATATATTATTTACTTTATGTGTTTCTTTACGCTACTCCACCCTATCAGTAAGGGCAACTGACACCCCAGGGATTCTGAGCCTTGGGGGGGTGTTTTCCCCAAAATTCTGGTGGGAGGATGAATGGATGACAACCCCCTTTGACCCCACTCTCTTCTCTTGGTAGATACTAGTGCCATTACACACAGATGTTAGTTTTCCCCATATATGTGTGTAGAGGGCTGTAATGTCTTGTGTTCATTCACACACATATATTCTGGATATAGTATCTTATAGACTACTGTAGGTGTAACATGTATAGGATGTGATGGATTGAGGATCCTTACTCGGTGTATGGGCTGTAATGGCTTGAGGTATAATACCCGACGTATGATACAAGTTATTCGAGCTGTGGTGGATCCTAGAAACTACCTGGTTACTTTTGGATGTGAGGATGGTGTGGTGCTTCATCCTGGTGTCTACAGGCAAGCCGTTGTGGTCCACATGGTGCAGATTGTGGAGCTTAGCCCAGGTGTCTACGAGCAAGCCTTTGGAGAGATATTCACAGGATGTATGTCATTGGGGAAAAGCGAAAAACTAGTGGGGAAGTAGTAGCGAGGTACTCTTGATATTCTTTACTATATGATATATTCTTATAGGTGTTACTTGGCGAGGGTAGTCATGGTGAGTTTGGGAACCTAGTATACCAGTTTAGGTGACGATTTAGTTTCACTTTTTGTTTAGTCTGCTTTAGCATGCTTTATTTACCTTTACATGGGAGGCTACGGGGAGGATCCTACTGAGTATACTGTTATACTCACCCTATGTTTATATAAACTGTTTTTTAAGTCCCTTGGAGCAGGTCGGAGATCAAGATGGTTTCTACTAGCTTGGGGTTGCAGGAGCTGTTCAGGCTTGTGGTTGCAGATGTTTTTACTTTCATTTGGGTACTTGCAGTTTTCCCTTTTAGTTTTAGTACTTTTTCATGGAATTTAATATATGTTCTTGGGTTTATTTTATATTTTAGTTCTGAGTTGGAGTTTGTTGGTGTCTATCATATCTCTCTCTGCCGCATGTGTTTTCTTAGAGGGTAATGTCTCCCATTTGTGTGTTTATTATACTCTCGGTGCTAGTCACCAACTCGGGGCCTACTGAAGACGGGACTCGGGGGTCATTATCTTCCTTTTTCCATTGCCGGCCCAGGAGGGGTACACTTTTGGGGAGGGGCCGTGACATAGTGGTATCAATGGTCTGGTTGAGGGATAGGATAGAGTTTGGAGTAAGGAACAAGTGAGGTTTCATGGGTTGGTAGGGAAATAGTGTCATTCATTTTTAGCAAGTTAGGTAAACACTAGAGATTGGATGAGACATAGTCGTTTAGGGAACCCTATGCTCTAATTCACAGACCTTCAAGTTTAAAATGGCTACTAAACAAGGTGATAATAGTATTAGGGTAGAGACCTTGGAAAGTATCATACATCATTCTTCTTTGTGCTTGTGTTTGAATGGTAAGACCTTGAGATAGGTTAACCTAAAATGAATAAAAAGAAAAAAAATTAATTAATTAATGTTTAGTCTTCCATATTCCATGATTAGAAAATTTAAGTATTTGTTATTTTGCAGGTGTCGCTCCAGGTCGACGTCCTCTTCATGTTTGTGTAGAAGATGTCCAGCAGGCTGTTCCAGCAGGTTGCTGTAGGGTAGAGGTTTATGATGACGAAACTTGGAGAAAGACACTCTGAGAGTTTCAACGCCAGTGTCTGCATATGTACGAGGGATCCATTTCAGATGCAGTCACGAAATACTGGTTAGAGGAGGTCGAGATAGGATTCATTTTGATCCTGGCTCGGACAGAGCACTGGGTGTCCTGAACTGTGATGATGCTGTGTAGAGCAGCAAGGTAGTGGATGTTTTTATTCCTTGTGGATCGTGAGGAGTCAACGCTCTCATGAGAGGAGTTCCAAGATATGTTCCGAGTCGAGTTCCTTTCCTCGACTGAAAAGGTGTCCAGTTGCCAGGAAGTTATTACCCTTCGACAGGGGATCTTCACTATTTGAGAGTTTGAAATCCGTTTCTGGAACCTTTTATGGAATTATTCGGACATGTTACTAGATGAGGAGGCCAATGAGAGGAATTTCGAGGAGGCTCTGCATCCAGAGATCATGTGCCAGGTTACCCCATTTATGATGAAGACATATCTAGAGGTGCTAGTGTAACATCCCAAGTAAGTAATGAATAATAGATATTTTAATCAATGTCTATTAATGATTAAGATATTGTTTTAGAGGCTTAAAATGAAAATAAATACAATCTTATGCATGGAATACACTAATATTCTTAAAAGATTGTTTTATTGCCTTTTGATGGAAAAACATTTTTAAATCTATCTTTTGAAAATTTTATAATCTATGTTTGTCAAAATAAACTTATTTTTTATGATTGGGACATCAAAATTTACTTTGTGTGAATTTTAGGTATTTTTCAGACAATGTTCATTTTTAATGAATAGTGGAAAATACTGCATTTTACATCAAAACTGCTTTTTAATATAATTTATTTATATGATTATATTATCTTTTTAATTGGATTTGAAGTTAAATTAGAATATATTTTTACCATTTAATCCAGTGGTGATCATTTTAATCAATTTCACTTTGAAATTAGACTTAAACTGGTATCAATCTCTTGATACTTATTGTTTCATAAAAACATGCTATTTGTCATGACATTGGGAATTAATTATTAAATTAATTAATGGGACATATATGTTTTGAATTTTGTAAAATAGACATCATTTTTGAATTCGGAGTATCAAATATAGATTAGGGTGATTTTTTGGTAATTTTTTGAAAAACATCAATTTTTGATGAATAGTGAAACCACTAAGTGGTACTTATAAAAACTGATTTTTCGTTTAAATGAAATTTGCCATATTTGTGTTTTGAATTTCAAAAATCTGACATACATGGTTTTCATTAAGAATTAAAATGTGGTGCAATGAGATTATAATAATTTTTTGGTGAATAGTAACTTATTAAATTTTTAATCGCGATTAGAGGTAATTAGTGTAGTTTAAGGTAAAAATAATGCTTTAATAAAATGAGATGAGCAAGACACATGTCCTAACCTTATAGGATGTGTCATGGCCGACCAAGAAAAGACATGGGTCAACTTGGGGACCCCATGGAGCCACTTTGGTTGGGAAATGACATAAATAACTTTTTATTTAATGTTAAAGTAAAAATGACACAAACATGAGTTATGTTACTAAAACACTATTTACATGGGGTTATACAAGTCATATTTTTGACTATAAATATTCATTAGAAAGATAAAAATCTTTCCTACATCATATTATTTTTTGATAATTTTTAAGTTTTAAATAAAGTAAATTATTTATGACTTCATGATGATGCAGCGATGACCTCATTATTTAACGATTTAAATAAAATGGAAAGATAATGTAAAATCTAAAACCTACACATGGAAAAAACCAATTGGATGAGTGGATTTGGAACCCTTATCACCTTATCCTAGAATTATATCAATGTGGGACCTTTTTAATCCTAAACTCATTTCAAAATAATGTAACTTATCTTTACTTTCCAAGAGTTCCCCTCCTCTCCTCTTATAAAAGGCCCCCACCTCTACCTCCTTACCCACACTTCCAAAGCCTTTGGAATGGCCAACCCCTGCCAATTTTGTCTCTACACTTCCCTCTCTTACTCCTTGAAGCCTCACTTTGGGCATAAGTCTTCCCAAGTAAGCCTTTGAGCTCAAACTAAAGGGAGTTACCCGATTTTAAGGTAATGTCTTCTTTTGAGTCCTTTTGTTTTATTTTGCTTCTACAAACCCCTAAACTCTTTTTATTCTTTTCTTTTGTAACAACTCTAGTATCCTAAATATACTAGGATGTTTTTATAATATGGATTCGAGCTACACTTACACACACCTACATCTAATGGTTAACGAACATATTGTTTCCGTGGATGGTGAATTTATGCCTCCCGGAACGATGATTGTTCAACATTCCTTTAACACCTTCAAAGGTGGCCATTAAGATGTCACTATATTTATATATGATATATAATATGTTTATGTTTTCCTTAAACTTCTGTATTTTTCATTTTGGGTATACATTTATGGTTTCCATTATGGGTAAACGCGATATCTTCATTTAAGGAAGTGCGGACTACCGCCCCCTCAAAGTGAGTTGATTCGTTAAATACTATATGTGGGACGTATAAAGGATGTAACTATGATATTATATATGATATTATACTGGACTTATAATATACGTTTATATCATTATGATTCCATTCTATAAAATATGAAATAGAAATGAAAGTAGGGTTCATGCGTACATACAGCTTACCGTCTCCATGAACAGTGCATTTCATTTCTTACCTCTAAATGATTAGGTAATATTATAAATTCATGCATGTACTGGATATATATGACATATATGATATTTAAATCATGAATACCATTCTGGATATAATGGATACATGAACAACTTATAATTATAAAGGGTTTATTTTTGACTCAAGTACCAATGATCGTTAAAATGACCGTTATTAACTTAAATAATTACATAGTGTTCATGACATGGTAATAAGTGATATAAAAGGAATAATGAACTTGAAAAAGGTTCTTAAGCAAGTAGAAATTAACTCAAGTTTAATATTCAGGACATTTAAGAACGATCGAGTCAAGTCGGACCCGAGGTATGAGACTTCGTCTCAATCTCCTTTCATAGAGGCATATTTTGTTTTATACACAACCTTATTTTATACGGTGTATAAACCCCTTTAACTTTTATGTTTATCCAAAAGGAATATTTTTTATACGTATTGTTTTACTAAACTAAAAAAGGGAATGTTTTTGTTGTACGTATGCGGCGACAACGATTTCTCCGCCGCTGTGACCATTATTTGAGTTTCAGCTTCCTCTACAAGCCATACCTTTTATTTTAAAGAAAAATAAATACCATGATTTACTTTTCTTTTATTTTGGTATTGGAAATGGTTTTCATAATGTTTTTATATCAATGTGTTGTATTGATATCTTGTGCTTGAATGGTGTAAATGTTATGTTTCCTTTATGCATGTTTTATGTGATACGATTATGTTGAGGTTCTTGGGAATTATTATGAAGACGGGTGGTTCCGAGATAAACTAAGGGCGGGTGAGCCCGATATAGATCTCCAATGCATTGGGTAACGCGAAGGAGTGAAACTTTAAGGTTTCTCCGAAGAGATTTAGGAAATATACTGTGATGGGTATTCCAAACGTAACCAAGAGGGTTACTCCCTACGTAAGAATGTTTTGAATGCCTCAAGTTACCTTTATGTCTTATTATTTCTATGATTTTTTCATGATTTGATGAGGTAGGTTAAAGTGCTTAGGTTTTATGGGTTAAGTATGATTTCATTCTTATGTATATATGTACCCATGTTTCCTTTCCATATTTTTATATCCCTTACTGAGATTTTTATGCTCATCCCATGTTTTTTTGAAATGTTTTTCACGGGTCAAGGGAAAGGTACATGATATGATGATAGTGTTAAGGAAGTGTCAAGAAGGAATCCATGTTTTATTTTAAATATGTTTCCATTGATGGGAAAGAATAATATTATCTTTATGTACCTACTTTGTTTATATGTGGAATGTAATGAAAGTTTTATGATCTAATTCTCTAAAACTCTAAACCCAAAAAGATCCTCAATTTGTAATCTTGTAATAACTCAATATTAAGTAAGGTTTAAGGCTGGGGCCTTATAGTTGGTATCAGAGGTCGTTTTAGATAACATTATGAGTTAGAATTATATTAAATTATTATCCAAAAATATTTTTTTATGGTCAAATTGAAGTGATATAGCATTTGAAGATTACCATGTTGCTTCATCTAAGACATGTTTGTTCAGAATGGTTTTCCGCAGAGGAAACAGGGAAGCAGTGCTAGGAAGGAATGCAGAAGGAAATAACCTTCAGAATCAGCATCCTGAGATGGTCAGAATTGGAACTGAATAGTTTGTTGCAGTAATGACGCAATTGACTCAAGCGATAAATGGTGGTGGTATCCATGCACGAGATCAGCCAGATCAACCGCGGAGGAACATGTCAGTGGTGGAACATTTCATGAGGCAACATCCCCCATCATTCAGAGGATCATCTGACCCTGTGTTAGCTGAAGGGTGGATTAAAGCACTGTAGAAGATTTTCAATGTCATGGGGTGTTCATACAATCAAAAGGTTAGTCTTGCGATTTACCATTTAGAGGGTGAAGCACATCAGTGGTGGTCGATGGTTAAAAATATTAGGGATGCTGATGAGATTGATGCTCTCGACTAGGATGAATTCAAAGGTATGTTTCTTGAGAAGTATTTTACTAAGGCTGTTCAACTTAGGATGGAAATGAAATTCTTGGAATTGAGGAAAGAGGAAGACTCAGTGGCTGCCTATTAAGAAAGGTTCACTCGATTGGCAAGGTATGCTCCAAATTTTATCCGAGACCTTGATAGTAAAATCAATCATTTTTACTCAGGATTAAAGCCAAAATATCGAAGGGAATTAGCTTCTCGTGAGTTTAAAAGTTATGAAAATCTTTTTTGATGTGCTGAGAAGGTGGAAATGGAGTTTGCCGATGATCAAGTGGTCTATAACAACCAACAGAAGCAGAGGCCGAGGTGGCGGGAGAAAGGTAAGAATTGTTCAAAAACAAAAGTCTGATGGTAAGAAAACTATGTTTCCAATTTGTGATAAATGTGGAAAAAGGCATGCTGGGGAATGCCTTCTGAATTCTGGAAAGTTCTATCGATGTGGTAATATGGGACATAAGGCTCATGATTGCACTGAAAAAGATCAAGGTGAAGGTAAGACCAAATTTGATTTACAGTTAGTGAAATGTTATAAGTGCAATGAGATGGGTCACTATGAAAACGAGTGTCCGAAAAAGAGATTGAGTGATGGGAAGTAGTTAGACTACAAGCAGAAAGGGGTGGTGAAATCCTTTGCAACTACTTCAGCAGATGTCGGGCCATCAAATGAAGTTGTATCAGGTACATTGTTTGTTTTTTCAGATTATTCCAGTGTGTTGTTTGATTCGGGGTCCACACATTCTTTCATCTCTGAAAAATTTTCTAGTAAAATGGGAATACCATCTCAAGAAATGACTCCTGAACTTTTGGTAAAAAAACCTAGGGGGAATGTTGAGGCAAAAAGAATTTATAAGAATCTTCCTATACTTATCTGTGGAAAGAACCTACTTGCAAAGATTATTGTTTTGCCTCTAGTAGAGTTTGATGTTATCCTGGGTATGGATTGGATCTCTATTTACCATGCTAAGATTGGCTGTAGAGCTAAAGAAGTTTTTTTTTCAGAAAGACTTTCAGTTTGTTTACAAGAATGAACCCTTAATGTTGATAACTTTTCAAGAGGCCGAGAAACTTGTAAAAGATGGAAATGAATGTTACCTTGCAAACATCGTTAAAAATAAAGGAACTGTTCAGATTAATGATGTGCCAGTGGTAAATGTGTATCCTGATGTTTTTCCTGATGAGTTGCCTGGAATAATACAAGATCAGGAAGTTGAGTTTACTATTGACTTAGTTCCTGATGCTAAGCCAATTTCAAAACCCCCTTATCGAATGGCTCAAATTGAACTTTTAGAGTCAAAGGAGAAATTGCAAGATTTATTAGAGAAATGTTTCATTCGACCTAGCACATCACCATGGGGTGCTCCTGTTTTATTTGTTAAAAAAGAAAGATGGTTAAATGAGACTTTGCATTGATTATAGAGCCTTGAATAACATCACTATTAAGAACAAATATCCTTTGCCTCATATCAATGATTTGTTTGATCAGCTCCAGGGAGGTCAGTATTTTTCAAAGATTGACTTGAGATCGGGGTACCATCAGCTGAAGGTAAAGGAAGAAGATGTTCCAAAGACCGCGTTCTGTACAAGATATGGCCATTATGAATTTGTAGTAATGCCTTTTGGGCTAACCAATGCACCTTCTTTATTCATGGACTTAATGAATAGAATTTTCCATGAGTTCTTGGATAAGTTTGTGGTGGTTTTCATTGATGATATTTTGGTGTTTTCTAAAAGTAAAGAGGAGCATGAAAGACATTTACGGGTTATCTTGAAAACCTTAAAAGAAAAGAAATTGTATGGGAAATTCAGCAATTGTGAGTTTTGGTTGGAACAAATTTCTTTCCTTGGTCACATTGTTTCTAAAGATGGGATAACTGTTGATCCTGCAAAAAAAAGTTGTGGAAGACTGGCCAAGACCCACAAATGTAGCTGAGATTCATAGCTTCCTTTGTTTGGCAGGCTATTACCGAAGGTTTGTTAGAAATTTTTCATGGTTATCTAGTCCAACGAGTAAGCTAACTCGGAAGGGTGTTAAGTTTATCTGGACAAAAGAATGTGAAGATTGTTTTCAGGAATTGAAAAGAAGATTGGTGAATGCTCCAGTTTGGGAACTACCTTCTAGGAATGGTGAGTTTGTTATCTACAGTGATGATTCATTGAAAGGACTTGGTTGCATCCTAATGCAGAATGATCAGGTAATTTCTTATGCTTCACGACAGTTGAAAACTCCTGAGGTAAATTACCCTACACATGATTTGGAATTAGTTGCTTTTGTGTTTTGCTTTAAAAATTTGGAGGCATTATTTTTATGCAGTAAAGTGTGAAATATATACTGATCAAAAAAGTTTAAAGTATATATTCACTCAGAAAGAGTTAAACATGAGATAGAAGAGATTCCTGGAATTAATCAAGTATTATGATTGTACAATTCATTACCATCCGGGAAAAGCAAATAAAGTGGCTGATGCTTTGAGTCGAAAAAGTAATGCTTCATTAGCAATGTTGCGTTTGGAACATGATCCTTTGGTTATGGATTTGATGAACTTTGGCATAGAAGTTGTTGGTCCAGGAAGTTCTTCTATTTCAGGTATCAGTGAGATCATCTCTATCAGATAGAATCAAGAAAGCACAGAAGCAAGACAGTGAGTTGCAGAAAAAGGTAGAGCTGGTTCAGAAAGGTAAGTTGCCTGAATTCAAAATTGATAGTGATTGCGTTTTGAGATTTGGGAAGAGATTGTGTGTGCCTTGTGTTTCACAGTTGAAGAGAGAGTTGTTATGTGAAGCTCATAGTTCTCCGTTTTCAGTTCATCCTGGCAGTACTAAGATGTACAGGGATCTTCGGGAGTATTACTGGTGGGATGGAATGAAAATAGATATTACTGATTTTACTTTGAAGGGTTTGACATGTCAACAGGTTAAAGAAGAGTGGAAGTTACCGAAAGGGATGCTTTAGCCTTTACAGGTGCCTGAGTGGAAATGGGAGAATATATCCATGGACTTTGTTGTGGGATTACTGAAGACATCTCGAGGTAATAATGCAATCTGGGTTATTGTTGATCACTTGACCAAATATGCTCATTTCCTTTCTATACGAGATACTTTTTCCCTAGATCAACTTTCCAGTTTTTATCTTAAAGAGATAGTTAAGTTACATGGAGTTCCCCTCTCCATTGTATCTGATCGTGATCCCAGGTTCACTTCTAACTTTTGGAAAGGCCTTCAGAAGTCGTTGGGTACTGAATTAAATTTTAGTACAACATTTCATCCTCAATCAGATGGGCAGTCAGAATGAACAATTCAGACATTGGAGGATATGCTATGTTCTTGCTTTATGGATTATCAGGGAAGTTGGGACCAACATCTTTCTTTGGTTGAATTTTCATATAATAACAGTTTTAATTCTAGTATACATATGGCACCATTTCAGGCATTATATGGGAAGCAGTGCCGAACTCCAGCATTCTGGGATGAAGTGGGTGAAAGGAAGTTGATGGGACCAGAATTGGTAGAAGAGTTGGCAGAAGAAGTTCAGCTGATACAGAAACACATGAGAAAAGCTCAGAGTAGGATGAAGAGTTATGCAGACAACAGGAGGAAGGATCTCTCTTTTGATGTAGGTGATCATGTTTTTCTCAAAGTATCACCATGGAAAAGTGTGATGCGATTTGGTAAGAAAGGAAAGCTGAGTCCAAGGTTCATTGGACCATATGAAATTCTGGAGAGAGTTGGATCAGTTGCATACCGAGTGGCTTTACCTCCGAGTTTATCTCAGGTACACAAAGTTTTTCATGTTTCGATGTTGAGGAAGTATATGCCAGATCCATCTCATATTTTATGCCCAGAGGTAGTTCAGTTGCAAGAGAATCTCTATTATGAGGAACAACCGGTCCAGAATCTTGACCACAGGGAGCAAGTGTTACGGAATAAGTTGATTAATCAGGTAAAGGTTTTTTTGGAAAAACCACATGATGGAAGATGCAACATGGGAATCTGAAAATGCAATGAGGGATAAGTACCCCCATTTATTCGATAAGTAAATAAATTACGGGGACACAATTTTCAAAAGGGGGGAAGGATGTAACATCCCAAGTAAGTAATGAATAATAAATATTTTTATCTATGTCTATTAATGATTAAGATAGTGTTTTAGAGGCTTACAATGAAAATAAATACAATCTTATGCATGGAATACACTAATATTCTTAAAAGATTGTTTTACTACCTTTTGATGGCAAACCATTTTTAAATCTATCTTTTGAAAATTTTATAAGCTATGTTTGTCAAAATAAACTTATTTTTTATGATTGGGACATCAAAATTTACTTTGTGTGAATTTTTGGTATTTTTCAGACAATGTTCATTTTTTAATGAATAGTGGAAAATACTGCATTTTACATCAAAACTGCTTTTTAATCTAATTTATTTATATTATTAGATTATCTTTTGAATTGGTTTTGAAGTGAAATTAGAATATATATTTACCATTTAATCCAATGGTGGTCATTTGAATCAATTTCACTTTGAAATTAGACTTAAACTGGCATCAATCTTTTGATACTTATTATTTCATAAAAACACGCTATTTGTCATGACAGCGGGAATTAATTATTAAATTAATTTTTGGGAATTACATGTTTTTAATTTTTTAAAATAGAAATCATTTTTGAATTTGGAGTATCAAATATAGCTTAGGGTGAATTTTTGGTAATTTTTTGAAAAACTTCAATTTTTGATGAATAGTGAAACCACTAAGTGGTACTTATAAAAACTGATTTTTCATTTAAATGAAAATTTTCCATCATTGTGTTTTGAATTTCAAAAATCCGACATAAATGGTTTTCATTAAGAAGTAAAATGAGGTTCAATGAGATTATAATAATTTTTTGGTGAATAGTAATTTATTAAGTTTTTAATCACGATTAGAGGTAATTAGTGTAGTTTAAGGTAAAAATAATGCATTAATAAAATGAGATGAGCTAGAAACATGTACTACCCTTATTGGATGTGTCATGGCCGACCAAGACAAGCCATGAGTCAACTTGGGGACCACATGGAGCCACTTTGGTTGGGAAATGACATAAAAAACCTTTTATTTAATGTTAAAGTAAAAATGACACAAACATGAGTTATTTTACTCAAATTTATTTTACATGGGGTTATACAAGTCATATTTTTGACTATAAATATTCATTAGAACGATAATAATATTTCCTAAATAATAGTATTTTTTTTTATAATTTTTAGACATTAAATAAATTAAATTAGTTATGACATCATGATGATGGGGCGATGACCTCATTATTTAACGATTTAAATAAAATGGAAAGATAATGTAAAATCTAAAACCTACACATGGACAAAACCAATTGGATGAGTGTATTTCGAACCCTTATCACCTTATACTTTAATTATATCAATGTGCGACCTTTTGAATCCGAAAATCATTTTAAAATAAAGTAACTTATCTTTACTTTCCAAGAGTGCCCCTCCTCTCCTCTTATAAAAGGCCCCCACCTCTACCACCTTACCCACACTTCCAAAGACTTTGGCTCGGCCAAACCCTGCCCATTTTGTCTCTACACATCCCTATCTTACTCCTTGAAGCCTCAATTTGGGCAGAAGTCTTCCCAAGGAAGCCTTTGAGCTCAAACCAAATGGAGTTACCCGATTTTAAGGTATTGTCTTATTTTGAGTCCTTTTGTTTTATTTTGCTTCTCCGACCCCCTAAAATATTTTTATTATTTTATTTTGTAACAAATACAGTATCCTCAATATACTAGGATGTTTTTATAATAATTATTCGAGCTACACTTACACACACCTACATATAATGGTTAACGAACATACTGTTTCTGTGGATGATGAATTTATGCCTCCCGAAACGATGATTGTTGAACATTCTTTTAACACCTTCAAAGGTGGCCATTAAGATGTTACTATATTTATATATGATATATAATATGTTTATGTTTTCCTTAATCTAATGTATTTTTCATTTTGGGTATACCTTTATGGTTTCCATTATGGGTAAACGCGATATCTTCATTTAAGGAAGTGCGGACTACCACCCCCTCAAAGTGAGTTGATTCGTTAAATACCATATGTGGGACGTATAAAGGATTGAAATATTATATTATATATGATATTATACTGGAATTATAATATACCTTCATATCATTATGATTCCATTCTATAAAATACGAAATAGAAATGAAAGTAGCGTTCATGCGTACGTACGGCTTACCGTCTCCATGAACGATGCATTTCATTTCTCACCTCTAAATGATTATCTAATATTACAAATGCATGCATGTACTGGATATATATGACATATATGATATCTACATCATGAATACCATTCTGGATATAATGGATACATGAACAACTTGTAATTATAAAGGGTTTATTTTTGACTCAAGTACCAATGATCGTTAAAATGACCGTTATTATCATAAATAATTACATAGTGTTCATGACATGGTAATAAATGATATAAAAGGAATAATGAACTTGAAAAATGTTTTTAAGCAAGTAGAAATTAACTCAAGTTTATTATTCAGTACATTAAAGAACGATCGAGTCAAGTTGGACCCGAGGTATGGGACTTCATCTCAATCTCATTTCATTGAGGCATATTTTGTTTTATACACAACCTTATTTTATACGGTGTATAAACCCCTTTGAATTTTATGTTTATCCAAAAGGAATATTTTTTATACGAATCGTTTTACTAAACAAAAAAAGGGAATGTTTTTGTTGTACGTATGCGGCGACAATGACTTCTCCGCCGCCGTGACCATTATTTGAGTTTCGGCTGCCTCTACAAGCCATACCTTTTATTTTAAAGAAAAATAAATACCATGTTTTACTTTTCTTTTATTTTGGTATTGGAAATGGGTTTCATAATGTTTTTAAATCAATGTGTTGTATTGATATCTTGTGATTGGATGGTGGAAATGTTATGTTTCCTTTATGCATGTTTTATGTGATACGATTATGTTAAGGTTCTTGGTCATTATTATGAAGACAGGTGGTTCTGTGATAAACTAAGGGCGGGTGAGCCCGATATAGATCTCCAATGCATTGGGTAATGTGAAGGAGTGAAATTTTAAGGTTTCTCCAAAGAGATTTAGGGAATATACTGTGGTGGGTATTCCAAACGTAACCAAGAGGGTTACTCCCTACGTAAGAATGTTATGAATGCCTCAAGTTACCTTTATGTCTTATGATTTCTATGATTTATTCATGATTTGATGAGTTATGTTAAAGTGCTTATGTTTTATGGGTTAAGTATGATTTCATTCTCATGTATATATGTACCCATGTTTCCTTTCCATATTTTTATATCCCTTACTGAGCTTTTTATGCTCATCCCAAGTTTTTTTGAAATGTTTTTCACAGGTCAAGGGAAAGGTACATGATATGATGATAGTGTCAAGGAAGTGTCAAGAAAGAATCCATGTTTTATTTTAAATACGTTTCCATTGATGGGAAAGAAGAATACTATCTTTATGTAACCACTTTGTTTATATGTGGAATGTAATGCAGGTTTTATGATCTAATTCTCTAAAACTATAAACCCGAAAAGATCCTCAATGTGTAATCTTGTAATAACTCAAGATTAAGTAAGGTTTAAGGCTGGGGCCTTATAGCTAGAGAGGGTGGATATTTTCGAGAGGACTTTGTCCAAGACTGGATCATCACGAGAGGGTAATTAGCATGATTCCTCATGAACTGGAGTTACGGTTTGGGGTTCCCGGTTTTCAAGGAAGAAGAGTTTCCGTTTAGCCGAGGGTAGGTCCTAGCCCTTCACATATCGTTTCTCCAGAGGTAGAAAATCTCAGGCCTATTGCAAGGGATCTGGTGCTTGGTTTTCTTTTGGTGGTCGTGGCCATCAGCAGCTGGAGTGCCTGACCTTTCATAGTGGTCATTGTTCACCGGGCGCTATGCTCCAGGTTCCCTCATTAGGGCAGTTCCAGTCGAGGCAGTAGCAGCCAGTTGCACAAGCATTAGATCACCAGAGGGGAGATGGGGCAAGCAGAGGAATGCCCCATGATTCTCCCTATCCTCAGAGAGCAGAGAGCGGTCATAGTAGTGGTCATCATCAGGGTTAGAGAGGCCTTGGAGAAGGTTGTGGTCAACTTCATGCTCTAGCGTTGCCAGCACCAGACAGGCCAGATGTCGTTCGAGGTACCTTTTGCTTGTTTTCTACCTTGGTGTATTCCTTGTTTTATTCAGGAGTGACACAGTCCTTCATGTCACTTACCTTTTCCCATGATTTGGGACTTGAGGTAGAGAGGCTTCCAGTGCCCTAGGCATTGACTATGCCAGTTGGAGGTCGAGCTGACTTGTTTGAAGTATGTTGATACTATGAGCTAGTGTTGGGGCAACACCGCTCTTAGGGAGATTTCCTATGTTTATAAATACAACCATATGATTTCATCCTCGTATGGATTGGTTGTATTCTGTGTAGGATATCATGGATTTGTTCAGGAAGAAGGTTTTTTTCCTTGGTGTGGATGAAGAGCAAGTGGTGTTTGTTGGTGAGCGAGACCCTCGGATGGGTCATAGGCGTGTTTCATCCTTATCTTCCATGGTAGCTGAGATGATAATGAGTTCTTCAGAGGTTCAACAGTAGGTATTTTCTACGGTCATAAAGGAGTACCCTGATGTATTTTCAGAAGAGGTTGTATCCTTACCCCTTCGACGAGAGATCGAATTCAGGATCGAGCTACAGCCATGAGTGTCTCCTATCTCTATGTATCCCTATAGGATGACCCCTTGTGAGTTTCGAGAGCTGTGTATACATCATGATGGGTTTTTAGTGAGGTTTTTTTCGGCCAAGTGTGTCACCATGGGGTGCACCAGTTTTTTTTTGAAGAAGGCTGACGACAGTTTGCCGTTATGTGTCGATTATCGTCGCTTAAACAAATAGACAATAAAGAATCACTACCCTATTCTGCGGATTGATGATTATTCGATCAACTGAAGGGTTCAAGTTGGTTCTCAAAGATCAATATTTGGTCAGGATATCATCAGATGCGTGTGAAGGATGAGGATATCCCGAAGACTAATATCTGTAGTCGTCATGGGAATTATGAGTTCGTTGTAATGCTGTTTGCTATGATGAATGATCCAGCTGTGTTAATGGGTTTGATGAATGCTATATTCCATGAGTTCCTAGACAATTTCATGGTAGTTTTCATCAATGAAATACTTGTGTACTCCACATCTGAAGAGGAGCATGCAGAGAATCTACGATTCATTTTGGGAGTTCTTCGTCAACATCAGCTGTTCGGGAAGTTGTCGAAGTGTGAGTTTTGGGCTCGAGAAGTCCGTTTCTTGGGGAATGTTTTGTCCCAACAGGGAGTAGTTGTGGATCCATCAATTATTGAATAATTTTTGTCTTGGTCATCTCCCAATATAGTGTCAGAGGTGAGAAGTTTCCTTGGTATCACAGGCTACTACATGAGGTTCATAGAAAATTTCTCATGGGTTGCGACTCCTCAGAAAGATTTGATCAAGAAAGATCAGGCTTTCATATGGACTGATTAGTGTCAGGCAGCTTTCAAGTAACTAAATAAGAATTTTGTATGTGATCTAGTCCTTTGTCTTCCAAGTGAACGAGTTCAGTTTGATGTCTTCTGTGATGATTCACGTCTGGGGTTAGGTTGTGTTCTTATGCAACATAGTTCAGTCATTTCTTACGGGTCTTGGAAGTTGCATCCCCATGAATGCAGATTTGACACCCATGATCTTGAGTTGGCACCTGTAGTGTTTTCTCTTTTGTTGTGGAGACATTACCTCATTGGTGAACTCTTTGTGGTTTTCACTGATCATAAGAGTTTGAGGTATGTTTTCTCTTAGCATGACTTGAACATATGACAATGTCGATGGATGGAGTTCTTACAGGAATTCGACTTTGAAATATCATATTCACCTATAAAAGGGAATTTTGTGGCTGATGTGCTGATCCAAAAGTCACGTAGTAATACTGTGCATGAATCTGGTGATTCCTGAAGAGTAATAGAAGAACTGTCAGCATTACATCTTGATATGGGAGAATTTGGGGGAAGAGGCTGTCTTTTTTAGATGACGATGCATTCATCCCTGGTGCAAAAGGTGGAAGAGTCCCAGTTGGGGGATCGTGAGGTGGAGGTCTAGAGAGACCGAGTTGTTTGTGGTGAGGCCCCTGATGGTTGGTCTGAGGATAAAAAAATAGAGTGTTGTATCATATAAGTCTTTGTGTTCAATTGGTGATGCACGAGATGGTCCTCAGAGAGTTCCATGGTTCTCATTTATTGGTGCATCCTGGTGTTAAAAATTTGTACCGATCCTTGAGGAGTCAGTTTTGTTGGCCTGGGCTGAAGTGTCTGGTTGCAGAGTTTATGACTCGATGTTTAGTCTGCAAGAAGGTGAATGTTGATCACCGTGTTCTTGGTGGTCTTCTCCAGCCATTAGAGAATCATCAGTGGAAGTGGGATGACATCTCAATGGACTTTGACACTGGTTTACCTCGATATCCGAGTGGTTATGTGGATATTTTGGTGGTAGTGGACCATTTAACGAAATCAGCCCACATTATAAAAATCAAGGATTCAGGCTCAGTGGATGTTTTTTTGAGGCAGTATCTAGAGGAGGTGCAGAGACTTCATGAAGTCCCTAGGATGATCATTTCTGATCGAGATACTCATTTAACCTCCAGGGTGTGGAGAGGTCTCCAACATGCTTTCGGTTCTCAGTTATGCCATAACACTGCTTTTCACCCTCAAACGGATGGTTAGATGGAGTGAACCATCTAGACTCTTGAAGACATGTTGAGATATTGCGTTCTTGATTTTGTAGGTTCATGGATGAGGCACTTACCCTTGGTGGATTTTTCCTACAATAATAGTTTCCACTCCACCATCGGTATGGCACCGTTTGAAGCCTTGTATGGACAACCTTTCCGTTCTCCATTGTGCTGGACTGGGGCCGGAGAGTCAGCAATTCTCGGACCGAAACTAGTACAGAATACAACAGAGATGGTTTAGGTGATTCGAGAGAGGATGAAGGTAGCGCAAGATCATCATAAATCATATGCTTATCGAAGGAGGAGACCCTTGGAGATTAATGTTGGTGATCATGTGTTTTTGAAGGTGACTCCTCATCATGGGCAGCGGAGGTTTGGTGATGGGAGTAAGCTTTCTCCCCATTTTGTTGGGACTTTCGAGGTGTCAGCTCATGTTGGAGCTGTGGCGTATCGATAATCACTTCCCCCTCAAATGAGTCGAAAACATGATGTTTTCCATGTATCACAGCTACGTCGTTATCTTCATGACTACTCCCACATCATCGATTGGGGAGATTTTGATGTTGATGATGATGCCCCCTTTGAGGAGAAACCTGTTGAGATCCAAGATCTAAAGGAGAAGGTGTTTTAAGGGCATTCCATCCCCTTAGATCATGTCTTGTGGCGACACGGTGGCGTGTAAGAGAGTACCTGGGAACGTGAATCACTTTTACGTGCTCAGTACTCAGAGTTGTTTGATGTTTAACTCTTACAATGTATCATTGTAACTAATGTGTTCAGGAAACGTTCATGTTTATGAGATGTTTCCCTTTTGTTACTTTGGTGGATTTCTCTCTTTTGGGAGGTGTCTCGGTGGGTGGTTGTTCAGACCCTGTTTCATTTTCTCTTTAGGTGGGTTTTGGATTCTCAAGGACAAGAATGTTTTGAGAGGTATCTAATGTAATGGCCCAGACCTCTCCATTCCATTCCTTTGTGGAAATGTGGTGCTATAGGTGTACCTGGAGGTCATGGTGACTTGGTGTGCATTTTGGTGGACTTTTAAGGAATGTTAAAGGGTTATGTCCTTTGCATGGTAGGCGCAAAGTTTTCCTAAACCTTGCAGCCAAACCATGCATGGTTGGTGTTGGAGGAAGTGGCTAACACACAGTTAGCACATGGTTTGACTAACCATGTTGTCTAACCATGCAAGAAGTGTTTGGAGAGGCAGAAGCTGGGACACAGTTAGTGCAATGTTTGTTAAACTGTGCAGACTAACCATCCAGACACTTAATGTTAGATCCTAAAAATGTGGATCTGAACTCTTTTGCCTCTAAATTGTTAGTTTAAGCTCTTATGTGGCCATAACATTGGATTACCCTTCCTTGGAGGTAGATGAACCACTCCCAAGAATTTTGGAGTGATCTAGAGACTTATCTTCGTGAATCGAAGCCAGTTTCTCGAGGTATGTGATCCTTTTGTTTGGTTTCTTAGATCTACCTAGATCCACTCCTCCTCTTCTCTTGGGATCTTAGATCTAGGACTATTATGGGTAGATATAAGTGTGTGGATTTTGATTATGATGAGATTTGGTCTTGGTTGTGTTAGGAGAATAGATCTAGGGAGGATCCTTGGTGAATCGACCCTGTCTTCAAGGGCGTTCTTCGACCATTGTTGTTTATGTCAAAACCATTGAGGTAGGGGATTCATGGATTATATAATTGTTTATGTGTAATTATAGAGTTATCATGATTTGGCCATTGGATCATAATGGAATTGACCTAATTAAATACTTGAACTGGATTAAAAGAATTGGTTTGATCGCGTGTTGTTGCTTTGTGCCGGGATAATGGTTCGCCTCTTGATTTGCTAGATAGTGTGATATATATACCTTGCTTGTTATAATGATGCTCTTGATGAAATTGATAAAGAACGTAAAGATGGAATTAACTGATAATTAATAGGGTAAAGATAAAGAGGCATGTAAATTAATCTGTTAGTTGTTGTTGTGGATGATGTTCCAACTTTGTGTTAATCTAATTGGTGTCGATGATGTGTTTAATTCAGTTGGTTGGTAAACCTGAAATCTTTTAGTGCTTGTTGTTTGAAGGTCGGATCCCTTGTTAAAGGTCCAAGAGCCCAAATTGATGTGATATTTTTTTCCTACAGCTTGTGCAGTGATGTGACCTTGGGAGGGTGTTGTGATATGTGGGGGCATGGAGCCCTTGTGGTTGTGGCAGCGGATGACGCCTAGAGTGGCGAGATGCCTCTGTTTATGAATGTGGGTGTTGGGGAGGACACCAAGGAAGATGGAATGGGATGGATGTGTTTGTTGGATGCCTGTGGAATCTTTTGTTTTTTATCTACTTTGCTTTTCCCCACTGCTCAAGGCAGTTGGTCTTGCTTACCCTTCCTTTGAAAGGGGTGAAGACACGTAGGGTATGCCATGTGCTTTCTGTGTTTAGACTTTCCAGGGAGAATGGGTCTATGATCTATCTATAGGTGGCACAGACTCGACGGGTAGTACATCTACTCACTGTGTTGAGCCCCTTGTGTTTTGTATCATATGATGCTTTTCTAGAATTTTTGGGAATATGGGAATGTAATTATGTAATGAATGTCTGAATAATTGATATTAACCCATGGGGATGAAGATGCTGAATATGATGATGAGGTTGTAACTTTGAAGGAACATTAAACATTGGATGTGATGTTGATGAATTTAATGTGGTATTGTTCATGGTTAATTAATGTGTATATAATTAATTAACGTAAAGTGGAATTGATGAAAAAGGGAATGAAGTAATCTAATGAATTTCTTTAATTGTTTGTGTGCTTATAGGACGCCTAGTCATTGAAATAGCAGCCCGAAGTGTGAGAGATGATAGCTGCAGTTGAAACTATGACTAGGTTATGCCCATAATGTGGTTGTGAGTTATAATATATTCTGTACATTTTGTGTTTCTATATGCTACTCCACCCTGTCAGAAAGGGAAACTGACACCCTGGGGATTCTGAGCCCTAGGGGGGGGGGGGTGTTTTCCCCAACATTCTGGTGGGAGGATGAATGGTTGACTTTCCCCTTTGACCCTGCTCTCTTCTCTTGGTAGATACTAGTTCCATTAGGCACAACTATTAGATTTCCCCATATATGTGTGTAGAGGGATGTAATGGATTGTGGTTATTCGCACACATATATTCTGGATATAGTCTTCTGTGGAATACTATAGGTGTAACATGTATAGGCTGTGATGGCTTGAGGATCCTTACTCGGTGTATAGGATGAAATGGATTGAGGTATAATACCTGACGTATGATACACGTTATGCGAGCTGTGGTGGCTCCTGGAAACTACCTGGTTACTTTTTTTGTGAGTATGGTGTGGTGCTTCACCTAGTTGTCTACAGGCAAGCCTTTGTGGTGCACGTGGTGCAGATTGTGGAGCTTAGCCCAGGTGTCTGTGGGCAAGCCGTGGGAGAGAGATGCACATGACGTATTTCGTTGAGGATAAGAGGAAAACAATTGTGGAAGTAGTAGCAGAGGACCCTTGATATTCTTTACAATATGATATATTATTTTATCCATTACTTGGATAGGGTAGCCATGGTGAGGCTGGGAACATAGTATACCTATTTAGGTTACGAGTTAGTTTCAGTTTTTGTTCACAATGATTTAGCATGATTTATTTAGCTTTGCATGAGAGGATTCATGGAGGATCTTACTGTGTATACTGTTATACTCACCCTAAATTTATATAAACTATTTTTCAGGTCACATGGAGCAGGTTGGAGATCAAGATGGTTTCTACTAGCTTGGGGTTGCAGGAGTGTTCGGGCTTGTGGTTGTAGTTGTTTTTACTTTCTTTTGGGTACTTGTAGTTTTCCCATTTAGTTGTAGAAATTTTTCATCGCATTTAATAAATGTACTTGGGTTTCTTTTATATTTCAGTTCTAAGTTGGAGTTTGTTGGTCTCTATATTATCTATGTCTTTCGCATGTGTTCTCTTAGAGGGTTATTCCTCCAATTTGTGAGTTTATTATACCCTCGGTGCTAGTCGCCAACTCGGGGCCTACTTGAGGGGGGACTCGGGGGTCATTATCTCCCTTTTCACATTTCCGGCCTAAAAGGGGTACACGTTGTGGGGAGGGGGTCATGATATTCTTCAGAATCCACATTTCACTTGATGTATATGAGAATATAAATGATAAAGACTACCACAAATTTATCAAGGTAATAACTAAACAATCTATTAAATAAATTCCATGAATATTAAAGGGGATAAAGTATGTGTGAAGGTTTTCACCCTGAAATCATTGTGCACATACCTTTTATAGGATTCGGTCTTCTGAAAATATTCCTTCATCACCTTCCATTGATGATATCAACACAAATATAATCCTTCAAGATGTTATTAAGTCAATGATTTTTATCTAACAAGTCATCAATCATTAATATATGATACTTGATCACTATGGTGATCTTATTAAGATCTCATTAATTGATAGTCAACTTCATTGATCTATACTTTTTATTTACACAATACCCTGGTGCACCCATAGGGGATGCACAAGGTAATGTGAACTCTTTTTTCAAAATATATTACTGCTAATTATTTAACTCTACATACTCTATACAGATAATCATGTAGGAATATTTTAACACATTAGTTGATCTAGGTATGATCAGTATTGTTTAGTCTACCTTATCATCTAGGGGATGTTCAGGAAACTCAGTGGGAAATTTATTAGTGTATTCCCTCAAAATATTAATTTATTTATGGTTGATACCTTCCTTAGCATCAACCATTTTTCTGATGTATTATTATTCATATTATATCAACACCTCCATCATTGAGGGATTTTTGAAATGAGACTCATGATCTTCCTGGAATTATTAGTGGATCAAGGGAAGGTTCATAATATAAAAAGAATGATATTTTCCTATAAATTGATATGTGATCTATAAAAATAGATCAAATCCATGACTAGAATAGTATGTAATTACACTAAGGAAACTATAACTATGTTTTATGGAAGAATCATCCAATTTACACTGTTAAGTTAAGAGTCTAACACATGTATTTCCATGATCTCACCACTAGGTATTTTTATAGATATAAATACGGAAATGTTTCAAGGATTAGATTAATTTATTCTCAAATGTTTTTTGTATGTAATTGAATTATTAGCACCATTTTCCCAAAGATTTTTAAAATTATTGATTGAATAAGATGTTTAAGTTGTATGTCTTTGTTTTCTTATTCCAAATCAACAGTAGTGATGGAATTATCCTTCCCTTACTTAAGTGGATTTGGTGGATGAAAATGATCGTTATCCAAATAGAATCATGTATTAGTCTTGTGGATTTCAAAATCCCATTTCTCCCTATATTTTAATCATTGAACCATAGATGGGGGTCTCCTTTACTCCACCACATTTGTCAACTTCATCGCGTCTCTTTGAAATTCATTGTAATGCTGAGAACCCTGATTCCCACAATTAGTGAATTTTTTTTATAAAACTTCTTGATTAAAAGTAATAGAATACCTATGGACCAATTATTTTATCAGTATTGGGAAATTTATTACATATATTATAATTATATTACTATTGAAAAAATAAAAAACAACGTAGATAATCCTTTTGGGACACAATTATTCTCATTACTAAACCCTGCATATCAAACATAATATAATTAATGGAATCCTAGGAAAAAAATGAACGATATTTGTGTTCTTAGATTGTCAATATGTTTAAATTAAATTTAAAAATCATTCATTAATAAGAATAAACTTTAAAGGAATTTATAAAATGGAAACAAAATCTTTTTAAACATATACATAAACATAATATAGAAATCCTAAATAAAATAATATTATTAAAAACATAACATGGATATTATACAAGTCCAATAATCACTTTTAATATAATTAAATATCATTTTAATGAGGGATTAATGAAAGACATCTGAAACAAACTTTCTAGTCCTTGACCAACACATCTAAAATTAAATGGTTAATTCCTCAACCAAATCCATATATTAAAATAAATGGGAAAGGCCTAGGACATGTACATATCGAGTTTGTCTCATTAGACCTACCAATGTATTGAGGGGATATATCAGGCCCCTCCCATCACTTACTAATTCAAATACATTATTCATATGAAAATGGTGAAACATATCATAAAAATTTGTATTATAACAATTATATTAAATGTAAATACATTAACCATAAACCATTAATCGTATTAATATATCACATCTATAATAAAACATATCATAAAACCTTAAATATAATATGGATGATTTTATCATAATAAATAAATCTCAATTAAGTATAAAATACAGTATGTATTCTGACCTTTGTTAAAATAATAACCATACAACTCTTTGAGAGACATACCCCTTTGACATTGAAATAATTTAAAAGATGATAAATAATTATAAAACATTTCTTTTAAAACACTAGACTTGAAATCATGTAATAAATGATTTTAAAATGAATGGTTTCACAATGGAATAATGTATCCACTAACGTAGTATATGACAAAAAAACAATTATTCCATAATTTTTGAAATGTCCATAAATTACCTTGTTTGAAAAACATTGGAAAAATACATTAATACATTTTATAAAAAGTAAAACAAGGGTAAAAAAGACTTTAATTTATTTTGGAATAGTAATAGCATTCTGAAATTAATTTTTATAGAACATTGACATTGATGATAAATATTTCCCAATAGATACATAGATATAAACAACCTTCAAAAGTAATGCATTTGTTAAATTAACCCTTTCATAAAACATTAAAATCATTTTGGTGTGAAATCATTTGGATGAAATTAAAAATATAAATATATTTTTATTTAAAATTATTTTTTATATATATAAATAGTTATGTAAAATAATATTATAAATATTTAACTAGTGAAAGGATTAAATCATTATACATTCAAAGGGTCCCATACAACATTGAACATTTAAATAAGAATCTCAATATCAAAAAACGAATCATTAGATACCATGAATATAATTTTATTCATGATATGAAATATAATATTGGAATTAAAAACACCACACACATGAAATAGGTTGTGTGCATTGATTATATCTCACGAAAAATAAAAATTATATGGAAAATCCCTTACCGTAGGCCCGATACTATCCGTACGTGTCTAAAAAACATGTATAATGGATTTAAAAATATTAGTATCCTCTAATGAGATCATAATAATACATATGATATTATATATGATTCATTTATGACATTATATTACTCGTTTACTAATAATTTCCAAGTTAAGAAACATTCAATGTAATAATCGCATTGTTTTTTTTAAAGTTTGGGGCCGAAGCCAAAGAAAACTTGTCGTTGCTGGTGATCGAACCCAGGTCACCCGCGTGATAGGTGGGAATAATTACCACTATACTACAATTATAAGAGAATTTTTAGTTTGTAAAACATTATTTTTATATCATTAGTATTCAGAATATAAATATATATAATAGATAGATATATAAAATGCAATACACCGAACATGGAGGTGGTAGGTCGTACGTACGCATGAACGTTGTCTCCATTTTTTAATGTATTAAATAGAAGAAAGTAAGTTAAATATATGTATATATATAAATATATAATATTCCAGTATAATTATTATGTCAAATATTTCATACTTATTAATAATCTATATTTTTATAATCATTCCTAAATGGTTAATGTAGAGGATGATTCTCATAGCATCAAAGAGACAATTATTTTTTTGTACACATGAGCGATGATATCATTTCCTTAATAGTTAAAAGGAATGTAATTGGATGAAATATTAACTGTTAACAAACTTTATAATGTTATATTTTTTATTTATATCCTTTATATACATCGTTATACCTTAAGAAATAATAAATATTTGGAAATACAGTTTACCCCATAGCGCAGAGATGACAAGCCTTATATAAGCACATATGGTGATATTGTTCTTCATGTAATGGCCAAAAGGAGGAATATGGTTGTCTTATAATCGTAAAAACATCTCAGAATGTATATGATATTTTATTTATTACATTATTATGTTAACAATATAAAAAGTGGTAGAATAAAAAGAAAATAACTTTGAAAGAGTAAATAAAATGATTACATCTTCTTCGAGTGTCTCATTTTGATTTGAACAGAAGTTATTTCTAGGATATATATTTCTGATAACATTCATATTTGGGTGAATAGTGAAAAATTCTATATTATAACTGAAGAAATTTTTTTAATAAAAATAATTTATAGTGTTTAATTATACATTTTAATGGTTTGAAAGTATAAATAGATTATATTTTATTCAATTTAGTCCAATTCTAGTAATTGTAATTAATTTCTCTTTGAATTTGTACATAAACAAGCGTCAATCTTTTGATAGTTATTATATCATAAAAATACGCCTTATGGTTTTGAAAACATGAATGAATTTTAAATTAATAAATGCAACTTATATGTTTTGAATTTGGTAAAATACACTTAATTTTTTAATTCATAATATCAAAATTTACATAGGGTGAATTTTGGTATTTTTCTGAAAGCATTCAATTTTTGATGAATAGTGAAAAACACTAAGTTATTGGTTAAACTGAGTTTCTATTTAAATAATTGTATATTTTATTGGAGTCATTTTATGTTATGTTTAGATATATAATTTTTTTTCAACTTTTTACCGTTTTTAACCCACCTCCTAGGATAATTTGCAAATTTTCATAAAACATAACTTTACTGCTTCTATGAGTTTAATTTCAAAAATATGAGAGACAAGATTAATCTCATTAAGTAAAATGTGGTTCAATAAGATGAAAATAATTTTTGGTAAATAGTAACTTTTGACTTTTATTTACCATAATTAAAGGTAAATAAGGTAATTCAAGTTAAAAAGAATATTATAATAACACATATTTACCTTAACACTTGTACTAACCTTATTGGAAGAGTTATGGCCAACCATGGGCATCCTTGGGTTGATTTTGAGACACCATGGAGCCAGTTAGGAATGATAATTACACTTTATTTTAATAAACTTAAAGTAATGGAAAAAATTACCTAAACAAATATCTTTTAGTAAATCAATTTTTACATAGGGTTATATAATTCATTATTTAGACTATAAATATTCATTGGAAAGATAAAAAGATTTCCTAAATTATTATATTTCATTATTATTTTTAGACATCAAATAAATTAAATTATTTATGACACAATAATGATATAGTATTTACCTCATTAATAAATGATTTAAATAAATAAGATTATTAATATTAAAACTATATTCAAAACCTATCCAGTTCTTATTGGACGATTTTATTTCGACTATGAGTCATCTTATATTATACTTTGATTAGTTCTGGTCTATTAGAAACCGAATATCTCTATATAATAAAATAATATTTTCAAACATTCCTAAAGAGCCCCTCCTCCCCCATATAAAATGACAACACTTCTAACCCATTCCACACACCTCTCAAGCCCCTTGGCTCATCCAAAACCTACCAAAATAAGCTCTAAAGTTCAATATATTACACTTATAAGCCTTAACTTTTGAATAAGTCACTTGAAAAAGTCCTTTTGTTTCAAACCAAAGTCACATACCCAAATAAAAGGTAACAATTTCTCTTAAATTATTTACTTTTATTTTTTTTTATTTTATTTCTCCAACCCCCCTAAAATCTTTTTATTACTCTATTTTATGAAAAAAACAGTATCTTAAATATACTAGGACTTTGTTATGGTAAGTATTTTAACTACACTTACAAACACCTTCATCTAATGGGGGAAGAACATACTGTTTCTATGGTTGGAAAACTAACACATCACGAAACGATGATTGTTCGATTATCTCCTACCTCTTATCATGGTGGCCATTAAGATTCCACTGTATTTATATATGATATATATATATATATATATTACATTTATGATTTATTATTTTTCTTCTTTATTTTACATTTATATCATACCTTTATGGTTTCCATTATGGGTAAAACGTGGTAATTTCATTTGAGGAAGTGCAGACTACCGCCCCCTCAAAGTGATATGACTCGTTAATGACTTATGTGGGATGTATAAAGTATGGAATTAATGAAATAATATATGATATTATGATGGAATTATAATATACATATGTATCATTATGTTTTAATTCCATTAAAATACAAAATAGAAATGAAAGTAGCGTTTATGCGTACGTACGACTTACCGTCTCCATGAACGGTGAATTTTATTTCTTATCTCCAAATGTTAAGTACTATTATAAATACATATATATACTGGACATATATAATTTATATTAAATCTAAATGAGTAATATCATTCTATAGATAATGGAATTTTGACCACATTGGCAATTTATAATTATAACAAGTTCATTTCTGACTCAAGTTTTGAACATCCACAAAACATCCGATATGAACTCAAATAATTAACTAATTGTTATATCAAGGTAATAAGTGATATAAAAGGATTAATAAACTTGATAATATTCTTATGAATGTATAAATTAACTTAGGTTTATTATTCAAGAAGAACAAAGAACATACGAGCGAGTCAAGTCGGAAACGTGGAAAGGAGATTCTTATCTCACTTTTAATTCTGTGATATTTCCATTGTTCACCACTTATTTATTGCATGTGGTGTATTTTATACTTCTATTTGATATATATTATCATTATTATCTTTATATTCATGATAGTTTCTGTTTAATTTGGTGTTTATTGACTATTGTTCATATGACTCGATTGTTTACAACGAGGTAAGGGTTATTTTCTCAATCTCATTATTATCCGAGATTGTTCATGTGTAAGTATTTTCTGGGACATACATATCATAGAAACCCATATTTCATAAAAATTATTTCAAAATGAATATTTAAAGGTTTTTTGGGAGGGTTTATTTAACTAAATAATCATTTTACGATTTTTAAAAATGTATCTTTCTAAACCCTTTTAATTAATGTCAATGTTTTCAAAATGATTTTAAGTATTTATTTATATGGAAATGAATTTTTTGAAATGATAATTCTTTTAAAAAGTTTCAAAGTGTTATGGGAAACATTGATTCAAAAATATATTTTAAATGTCTAGCTTTATAAATTTTTATAATTTTAAATGATTTCATGAAAATGGGGTATTTCTCCCAAAACTTTTTATAGATATTTTTCATCGATGTCAACATCCTTTAATGGATTTTAATCTTGTTTGAAGTTTATTTATTATGATAAAAATCTTACATATTGTATTTAATCTGTTGTGATATGTTTGACTGTGGATGTGTTATTTTTATACCATTCATGGTTTATTGATAAAGTATTGACATTTCCTATGCTAGTTTTAATATGAATTTTTATGTTATATTTCAACCTTTTCTGATGATGAATGTATTGGACTAACACGTTCCTGGTTGGGGATGAGTAAAACCAAGCCCTCCTGGTAGGGGTCAGGTTACAGTAGACCCTCCGGGTTGGCGTTCGGTTACAGAGGCTCTCTGGGTTGGAGTCCAGTTACAGAGGATCTCCAGGTTGGTGTCCGGTTACAAAAGATCTCTGGGTTGGAGTCCAGTTACAGAGGCTCTCTAGGATGGAGTCTGATTATAGAGGCTCTCCGGATTTGTGTCCGGTTACAGTTAGCCTATAGGTCCTGGAATAATGCGTTGACACAGAAATTAATGTCTGGTACAATACATTCCCTCATTATGAAATTTGTTATTACATGTGAATATCTGACTAGTAGAATATCCATGTGCATGATTATATGGTAATGTTTGATTTATTTTATCCATATTATGTTCATGTTTATGTTTAAAAGGATGATGTTTTATAACACATATTTTCTTAAAATTTTATAGCTACCGCTAAATTATTTACCGTTACTGAGAATCTGAGCTCACCCCTTTCTTATTTTTATTTTCCCAGGATATGAGGATGTTAGTTATGTGTGACTTGTAGGAATAATCTAGAAGACTTGGAAATTGAAATGGTATAAAATACTGTGGTTTTTATTTTCATGTTTTGATGTTTAAGTTCATTTATGTAATCTATTTTCTAAGACTGCTAAACTGATCGGTCCTTAGAGACTTGATTCCTTGTAATCATGCTAATGTCATATAATAATGCATCAACTCTGGGTAACTAGGTATGGGGCGTTGCAGTTGGTATTAGAGGATGTTTAGTAAAAACCTTGGAACTAGATTTAGATAAACTCTAATTAGAGAACATTATCCTAAGAGAGCCTTTGATAATTAGTATGGATGAACTTCCAAGAATTTTGGAATTGTAGAGATTTCTTGAGTTTTATAGAAATAAATCCCTGTCTAGATATGAGTAGGTAGTGGCGGCTCTGGCATATATGTACTTAGGGGTAAAACCCGAAAACACCACTTTGAGCTATACTTGAACGGGAACTGATGCACAACAACCGGCCCAATTGCACTCTTCGTTATGACACTCCCAAGGGATATGCTTAAGATAATTCACATTTTCATTATAATCCATTATGAAGGATTTAGGGGTTAATACGTCCTCAATGAAAACATTTTTATTATTATGGATTATATCCATAAACAATTCAATTTAACTTATGTATTTTATAGGTTTGGAATAATTCATTGTTATTCATAAACTGACCTAGTGTATCCCATTGTTTAGAAATGGACCCCAATAGAAGGAATGAGAACTGCAGTAATACCTATGATCCAAAGAGTAAGAAGGATCATATCTTTCATGGTATTAAGAAAACATTTAGAAGGGAAACTGTATCCCATGTATTCTCAACCTAATAAGAAATAGTATCATGTGTTAATAAGATATGTAAATAATTCCTTGAGTCATGTGGATTTTATGGGAATCCAGAGAAAAAAAGGATGGTAAAAAGAAAGATGGATAATGGGAATAAGGGAAAGAAGGATTTTACAATATTTGATAATTGTGGAAAGAATTTCCTTGGTAAATTCTTGAAGGGAATTAAAGTTTGTTATAAGTGTAGAGAAAAAGTACACCATGTACATGATTTCAAGGGTAAGAAATTTTTTTCAAATGTACAACTCTTCATCTCTAAGGTGTTGGGACACTACATGAATCAATGTATAAATCATTAGAGTATACCCCAAATGATTCTATTGGATAATTATAAGGTTATAATTCTACTAATGATGATGAGTAATGATTATATTTCTTACATTGTTGTTAAAGTACTATATCATTTGTGTATTGTATTAATGATGTAAATTTTATTATAATTATAGAGTATATAAAGATTGTACTGCATTACTATTTCATTAAGGACTTCAGATTTTGTGGAACCAAAAAAAGTTACTCAATAGTAGGTTAAATTTTTGGAAAATATATGGTTGAGAGAAAGATAAACCATAATATGGTTCTGATACCGAGGTAGTGATTTTGGAATAAAACATGATTGATTTAGATAAATTATAATGGATATTATTGACTACCTTAAAACAGATTAATGATTTGTATATTCCATCATTATTGGAGTTTACAACATTTTTGGATAGAAGGAGTATATCCAATATTATATGAGTAATAAGGGAGAATGAATGTAATCAATAAGGTTTTATGGTAATTCAGGATGTTGCAGTGTTTTAAAAGAATAAATGATGAATGTGTTCGCATATAATTACGTGGAAAAAGGGTCTTCATTATGTTTACCATCCTTATAAATTTTTTACTTTGAGTCTCAACAGATGTATTTTGGATAATTTTAGTTTGATATTATTTTTGGATTTCTATAAAAAGGAAAACCCAGAGGTTGGGCAGTAACCTGTCGCGTCTGGCAAGGCTGCGAGACTTGAACCCACAATCGAAGAGGGATAAGGTTGAATCACCTACCACTGGCCACATGATGTAATGGATTGAATAATGTAGTTTTTTAAATGGTCTAGTAGAAGAATTATAAATTTATTTTTTTGAACCCTATACGAATAAGATAAATAGAATATTTTTTAAAATTTTATTATCTTTTATAATGAAAGATGAATCTATGGTAGAAATTAGTTAAAGGATGGTACTCTACATGTCAAGTATATATATTTTTTCTTATTATATGAAGAAATTAATTCTTAAACATTAGGTTAGGTATCTTAAAAATAAAAATGTGTTTTCTTAATACCTTATGTTTTTTTGAACCGATGATATTTTAAATCATCATATATCGATGGCTTTGAGGCCCTCAATTTTATAATTGTTTGTGACTGATAACCTCAATCACTCCCTATAAATATTTTTGTTTTTCCTCTAATTATGTGTCCCTAATTTCCACCAATATTTTCATAATCGAGATCATAATTTTGTGGTGACTTTTTCATTCCCCCTTTTCTCTTATTAAGATTAATTTTATTAACCCAATTTCTGATGTGGGTTTTCCAACAAAAGTATTTTATATTTTCAACCTTTTATTTTCAAAGAAAAATTTCAAATTGAGAGGTTGCAATTTATTGAAGGAGGGAAGAATATAACACCCCATGATTTCATAGTATGATATTTCTTCAAAGTAATCCAACAACTTGCACGACATGAAACACCGAGTTCCAGCACACCACGACATACCAAACTAGTCTTTCAAAAGTGGTTATGAATATTATTAACTAAATTTGGAACTATATATAATCCTTATAATTATTTAATCTATATTTTTACTTTCATAGACATAATTTACGAACAAGTTCAATTTTTTTCACATAAAAGTAGTAATTTTTAAAAAATTAAATTTTTCCTCCTTTTAATGGAGAAACATTTTTAAATCCAATATTTGAAAATTTTATAAATTAAATTTGAAAAAATAAACTTCTTATTTAGAATCGGGACATAAGAGTTTAGATTCAATAAATTTTTGGTGTTTTCTAATAACATTCATATCTGAGTGAATAGTGAAAAATATTATATTTTAACTGAAAACAACTTTTTTAATCAATGTAAGATATATTGTTAAATTATAAATTTTAATGGTTTTGAAGTATAAAAAATATTATATTTTTACCATTTAATCTAATGCTGGACATTGTAAGTAATTTCATTTTAAAATTGGACATAAAAAAGTGTCAATCTTTTAATAGTTATTATTTCTTAAAAATATGATTTTTGGTTTTGACAATGAGAATTAATTTTAAGTTAATAAATCAAACTTTTATGTTTTTAATTTTTAAAATATAATTAGTTTTTGAATTCATAATATCAAAATTAACTTAGGGTTAGATTTTGGTGTTTATCTGGAAACATTCAATAATTGACGTATAGTGAAAAACAATGAGTTATAGGTTAAAACCGACTTTTTATTTAAATAATTATTTATTTTATTTAAATTTATTTTAGTTATAAATTGATATATAATAAATATATAAGTTCAATATAATTAATTGGTGTCATTTTATAATAAGTTTAGATATATAAAAAAATTTGAACTTTTTACTGTCTTTTACCCTCCTCCTAGGAGAATTAACAAATTTGCAAAAAACATAATTTCACCGCTTCTGTGAGTTTAATTTCAAAACACCGAAAGACAAAATTAACCTTAGTAAGTAAAATGTGGTTCAATAAGATGAAAATAATTTTGGTGAATAATAACTTTTGAATTTTATTTACCACGGTTAATGGTAAATAGAGTAATTCAAGTGAATTTTTTTTATAATAATACAAATTTACCTTAACACTTGTACTAACCTTATTGGAAGAGTCGTGTCTAACCATGGGAATCCTTGGGACTATTTGTGGACCCCATTGAGCCACTTATGATTGATAATGACACTTTATTTTAAGTAACTTAATGTAAAGGAAAAAATGACATAAAAAATTAAATTTTAGTAAATCAATTTTTACACAGGGTTATATAAATCATCATTTCAACTATAAATATTCATTGGAAATATAAAAATAATTCCTACATTATAGTTATTATTTATAATTTTTAGACATCAAATAAATTAAATTATTTATGACACAGTAATGATATAGTATTAACCTCATTAATAAATGATCTAAATAAATAATATTATTAATATTAAAAAAATATCCAAAACCCATTCAATTATTATTGGATGATTTTACATTGTCAATGAGTCATATTATATTCGACATAAATTCATTTTGGACCATTTGAAACTGAATATCAGTATATAATAATATAATATTTTCACACTTTCCTAATGAGCCCCTCCTCCCCCTTATAAAAGGACACCAGTTCAAACCCATTCCACACAACTCTCATGCCCCTTAGATCATCCAAAACCTGACCAAATAAGATCTCAAGATCCATATCATACACCCGGAATCATAATCATAGGCATAAGTCTCATCAAAAAGTCCATTTGGTTAAAGCCAAAGAAAGTTACCCAAATTAAAGGTAACGAGTTCTCTTAAATTCTTTTCTTTTCTTTTGTTTTATTTTACTTCTCCAACCCCACTAAAATATTTTTATTACTTTATTTTATGACAACAATTGTATCGTCAATATACTAGGATGCTGTTATGAGAATTATTCGAACAAAACTTACACACACCTCTATCTAATGGGTGAAGAACATACTGTTTATGTGGTTTCCAAACTATTGCCTCACGAAACGATGATTGTTCGATTATCTTCTACCTCCTCACATAGTGACCATTAAGATGGAAATATATTTATTTATGATATATATATATATATATATTATGTCTATGTTTTAATTTTTCTTTTGTTTTTCCATTTATATCATATCTTTATGGTTTCCATTATGGGTAAAACGTTATAATTTCAGTTGAGGAAGTGCAGACTACCTGCCATCAAAGTGATAGGACTCGTTAATGACTTATGTGGGGCATATAAAGTATGGATTTAATGATATTATATATGCTATTGTACTAGAATTATAATATACCTATGTATAATTATGTTTTAATTTCATTAAAAATATAAAATAGAAATGAAAGTAGAGTTCATGCGTACGTATGACTTACAGTCTCCATGAACGGTGCATTTATTTTCTTATCTCCAAATGTTATGTAATGTTATAAATACATATATATATATATAATAAAAATATATTATATTTATTTAATCTAAATTATTAATATCAAAATATATTGAATAGACATTAGACAACATGGACAATTTATAATTATAACATGTTCATTTTTGACTCAAGTTCTGAACATCGAAAAAATGTCTGATATTAACTCAAATAATTAACTAATTGTTATATCAATGTAATAAGTGATATAAACAGACTAATAAACTAGAAAATATTCTTAACCAAGAATAAATTAACTTATGTTTATTATTCAGCAAGAAGAAGTAACTTGAGAGCGAGTCATGTCAGACACGTGATAAGGGGTTTCTTATATCACTTTTAATTATGTGATATTTCAATTATTGACCACTTATTTATTGCATATGGAGTATTGTGTAATGACATTTGATATATATTATCATGATTCACCTTATATTCATGTTATTTTGTGATTTATTTGGTGGTTATTTACTATTGTTCATATGAATCGATTGATTAAAACGATATAAGGGTTATTTCCTCAATCTCATTATTATTTGAGATTGTTTATGTGTAAATATTTTTTGGGACATAATTATCATAGATACCCATATTTTTTTAAAAATTATTTCAAAAATAATCTTTTATGGTTTTATGGGAGGTTTTATTTAACTAGATCATCGTTTTCAACGTTTTAAATATTTATCTTTCTAAACCCTTTTAATTAATGATCAGGTTTTCAAAATGATTTTAAGGATTTATTTATATAGACATGAATGTTTTGAAATGATAATTCTTTTAAAAAGTTTTATTGTGTTATGGGACACTTTAAATAAAAAATATTTTTTAAATGTATTCCTTTATAAATTGTGAGTATTTTATATGATTTCATGAAAAAGGCATAATTCTTTAAAGGCATTTTTCTTATCATTTTCATATATGTCAACATCCTATAATGGATTTTAAACATGTTTGAAGTTGAGTTCTTATGATACAAATATTCCAAATTTTATTGAATGTTTTGTGATATATTTGACTATAGATGTGTTATTTGTATACCATTCATGGTATATGGATAAAATATAGATATTTCATATGCTGGTTTTAATATGAATGTTTATTTTATATTTCAACCTTTCCTTATGATGAATGTATTAGACCAGTATGTTCCGGGATAGGGACTAGTAAAAGTAAGCCCTTCAGGTTGGGGTCTAGTTACAACAGACCCTTCGGGTTGGAGTCTGGTTATAGAGGCTCTCCGAGTTGGATTTTGGTTACCGAGGCTCTCTAGGTTGGTGTCTGGTTACAGAGGCTCTCCATGTTGGAGTCTGGTAACATAGGCTCTCTGAGATGGAGTCTGGTTACAGAGGATCTCTATGTTTGGGTCTGGTTACAGTAAGCCCAAAGGCCCCGACACGAGTCCTTGACACAAAAAATTAAAGTTTGGTACTATACATTTCCTCATTATGAAATTAGTTATTACATGTGATTATTCGACTAGTAAAATATCCATGTGCATGTTTATATGGTAATTTTGGATTTATTTTTGCCATATTATTTTCATATTTATGTTTGAAAGGTTGTTGTTTTATTTCATGTCTTTACATAGTAGTTTATAACTTCCAATAAATTATTTACTGTTATAGAGCATTTGATCTCACCCATTTCTTATGTTTTATTTTCTGAGGATATGAAGATGTAACGCCCCGACCCCAGCTACCCAGAGCCGGTGCATTACTTCGTAACATTGGCATGATCCCAAAAGATCAAGTCTCGAATGACCGATTAGTTTAGTATCCTTGGAAACACTAGATACATTCGTAAACGTTACATTACAACATAAAGTGAAAAACTACAATAACAAAGTCTCCATAGTCCACACTCATATCCTCTTCTGACTATCCCTGCAGGTCATTCATAAAATACTTCTTCACATCCTGGAAAATATTAAAACATTGAAAGGGGTGAGCTCAGATGCTCAGTAAGGATAACAATATTGCGGAAGCTTTCATAAATAAACATTAACATTTAAGGCAATGTATAACTAAAACAAAAGCCTTTTAAACATGAACTTCAACATAATATGGCAAAAGTAAAATGAGATAATGCCATTCTCTTCTTCACATGGATATTCTACTGGTCGAATAATCACATGCAATATCAATAACCACTTTCATAATGATGGAATGCATAATGCCAGACTATCATAACCACGTAGCCAAGGCCTCGTGCCAAGACCACAAATAAGATTTTTTCAAGGCCTCGTGCCAAGACACTAGTTTGTCCCATGAGACCTGCCGATGCATCGAGGAGCTATAGCGGGCTCCACCCGTCACTTATTAAGTCCAATGCATTCCTCATATGAATAGGTTTAAACATATCATAAACCATAACATAATCATATCACATAAACAATGCATAAAGGAAACATAACATTTCCACATTTCAATCACAAGATATCAATACAACACTTTGATATGATAAAAACGCTTTCAAAACCATTTTCAATACCAAAATAAAAGAAAGTTAAAACTTTGTATTTATTTTTCATTAAAAAAAATGATGGCTTGTAGAGGAAGCCGAAACTCAAATAATGGTCACGGCGGCGGAGAAGTCATTGTCGCCGCATAAGTACGGAAAGAAAAACATTCCCTTTTGTCGTTTAGCAAAACGCTTTGTATAAAAAGATTCCTTTTGAATAACCGTAAAAGTCAAAGGGGTTTATACACCGTATAAAAGAAAGTTGTGTATAAAACCAAATATGCCTCAATGAAAGGGGATTGAGACGAAGTCCTTAAAAAGATCATTTTTAAAAATAAAATAGATCTATTATGTGTATTCACTATAGGTACACATAAAGAAAGTAAAAATAAAAAAATAGGATATAATATCATGACATAATTTGAAAGTAGGAGATTAACCCAAAGAATGGAAGTTGGGTTAAGAAGTTCCCTTACCTCGTGTCTGACTTGACTCAACCGTTCTTTAACCTCCTGAATAATAAACTAGAGTTAATATATACCTTATTAAGAACCATTTTCAACTTCATTATCCTTATTATATCACTTATTACAATGATATGAACATTATGTAATTATTTAAGTTAATAATGTTCATTTTGTCGGTATTTGGTTCTTAAGTCAAAAATAGGCTTCTTACACTTACATGTTGTTAATTTGGTCAAAGGTTCATTATATCCAGAATGGTATTCATGATGTAGATATCATATATGTCATATATATCCAGTACATACATTCATTTATAATATTACATCACATTTAGAGGTAAGAAATGAAATGCACCGTTCATGGAGACGGTAAGCCGTACGTACGCATGAACGCTACTTCCATTTCTATTTCATATTTTCTGGAATGGAATCATAATGATATGAGAGTATATTATAATTCCAGTATAATAACATATATAATATCATTATCTTTATCCTTCACACATCCCACATATGGTATTAACGAATCAAATCACTTTCAGGGGGCGGTAGTCCGCGCTTCCTAAAATGAAGATATCGTGTTTTACCCATAATGGAAACCATAAAGGTATGCCCAAAATGAAAAAAAACAGAAGCTTAAGGAAAACATAAACATATTATATATCATATATAAAAATAGTGACATCATAATGGCCACCTTTGAAGGTGTTAAATGAGTGTTGAACAATCATCGTTTCGGGAGGCAGAATTTCGCCATCCACGGAAACCTTATGTTCTTTAACCATTTGATGTAGTTGTGTGGAAGTGTAGCTCAAATAAATCTTATAACAACATCCTAGTATATTTAAGATACTGGTGTTGTTACAAAAGAAGTAAATAAAAAGAGTTTAGGGGGTTGGAGAAGCAAAATAAAACAAAAGAACATGAGAGAATGAATTACCATAAAAAGTGTAACTCCTTTTGAGTTGAGCCTAAAGGCTTCCTTTGAAAGGATTCTGCCCAAAGGGAATCCTCTAGGATGAGGAGAGGGATGTGGAGAGAGCAAATGGGCAGGGTTTGGCCGAGCCAATGGCTTGAAGAGTGTGTGAAATGAGGTAGAGGTGGGGGCCTTTTATAAGAGGAGAGGAAGGGCACTTTTGGAAAGTAAAGGAACATTACATTATTTGAAAATGTGTTTCGGTTTTAAAAGGTCCCACATTGATAGAATTCGTGGATAAGGTGATAAGGCATCGAAATCCACTCATCCAATTGGTTTTGGCCATGTGTAGTTCATAGATTTTATATTACCTTTCCATTTTATTTAAATCGTCAAATAATGATGTCATCGCTGCATCATTATTATGTCATAAATAATTAAATTTATTTAATGTCTAAAAATTATAAAAAAAATACTATGATATAGGAAATCTTTTTATCTTTCCAATGACTATTTATAATCAAAATTTGGACTTGTGTAACCCTACTTAAAAATTGTTTTAGTAAAACACTTTATGTTAGTGTCATTTTCACTTTAACATTAAATAAAAAGTAATTTATGTTATTTCCCAACAAAAGTGGATCCATGGGGTCCCCAAGTTAGGCCATGGCTTGTCTTGGTCGGCCATGACACAACCAATGAGGTTGGGACATGTGTCTAGGTCATTTAATATTATTAAAGTATTATTTATACCTTAAACTACCCTAATTACCACTAATCGCGATTAAGAACTTAATAAGTTACTATTCACCAAAAAATTATTTTTATCCCATTGAACCACATTTTACTTCTTAATGACAACCATGTATGTCGGATTTTTGAAAATCAAATCACAGAAGTGGTAATATTTTATTTAAAAGAAAAATCAGTTATTTAACTACCACTTAGTGGTTTCACTATTCATCAAAAATTGAAGTTTTTCAGAATAATGCCAAAATTTCACCCTAAGCTATAATTGATATTCCGAATTCAAAAATGATGTCTATTTTACAAAATTCCAAACATATAAGTTGCATTAATTAATTAATTCCCGCTGTTACGACAAATAGCGTGTTTTTAAGAAACAATTTATATCAAAAGATTGACAATTGTTTATGTCCAATTTTAATGTTAAATTAATTCTAAAGACCACCATCGGATAAAATGGTAAAAATATATTCTAATTATACCTTAAAACCACTAAATAGTATAACTTATCACTATAAATTATTTTGATTAAAAAAGTTGTTTTAAGTATTTTTCACTATTCATAAAAATTTGGAAGTTCTCGGAAAATTACAAAAATTTCAACATAGGCTAATTTCAATATTACGAATACAAAAATGAAGTCCATTTTGACATATAAAATTTATAATATTTCAAAAAGAAGGTATTACTATTCATAACGGCTACTTTGATTAGTCGCGGTGTTTTAGAACTCGAAGTTGCGTACAATGCAAGCTATTGTATTACTGAATGAGAAGCGTATCGTGGAAGCTCGGGGTGTTACATTCTCCCCTCCTTCAATAAATTGCGTCCTCGCAATTTGAAATTTTTCTTGGAAAAAACAAGGTTGAAAAGAGAAAATACCTTTGAGGAAAACCCACATCGAAAATAAGGTTAATAAATATATAACATTAAAAGAAAGCAGGATAAGTACAAAGGTCACCCGATATAGCCCATTATATGATTCTATGAAAATATGGATATGGAGGAGAAACAAACCATCAAGGTCTGATGGGGAGTTATAGAAAACAGGATTAGGAGAAAGTTTAACCACAAGAAAATCACAAACTTGTGATTGGTTAAACGGTCATTGAATCCCTAGTTGGAAAAGTTAACCGACAACATTTTTGTTTTAAGTTACCTTTTATAATGTTGAGGATTTTATTTAGGAGATTTACTAAGAACGTAAGGGAATATACATACTTGTTATGTATACTTTCATTCATTAATGAATTTTTACCACAAACCCATCTTTTACTCCAAATGGTAACAGAACTCAAAAATATTCTATTTATCCTAATTGTATAAGGTACCAAAGGTTAACACATACCATTTAGATTAGTAAAATTATTTTGTAATAACCAGGGACTTCCTGTAGGCTAGTGGTAGGAAATAAAGGCCTGTCGCACTATGATTGTGGGTTCGATTCCTGCAGCTTTGTCCGACGCGACGGGTTATGCCCCACCCTGCAGGTTGTCCTTTTCCTAAAACTATAGTATCATAATATTCCAAAAATAATCTTCATAAATTTTTTAACCTTAAACAATACTATCCATGGTTCAACTTAATCCATTCCAACCTTAATAGTTATCCAAAATACATCTGTCCAACTCACAGTCCAAATTTTATAAGGAAGGTAAACATAATGAAGATCCTTTATCCCACGTAACAACATGTGAGCACCTTCATCATGTATTCTTTTTAAACATACTGAATTACCATGATCCCTTATTCCTTATAGAATACTAGATATACTCCTTCTATCCAAAAATGTATACAAAACATCAATCAGTTTCAAGGAAGTTAAGTATATCCAATATAATTTATCCAAATCAATCACGTCTTATTCCAAAATCACAATCTCAGTATCAAAACCATATTATGGTTTATCTTTCTCTCAACCATATATTTTCCAAAAATTTAACCTACTGTGGAGTCACTTTTCTTGGTTCCACACAATCTCAAGTCCTTGATGAAATAGTACTGCAGTACAATCCTTATATACTCCATAATTATTATAACCAGTACATCATTGATACAACACTCAAATTAAAAAAAATCTTTAATAACAACATAAGAACTCTAATCATTACTCCTCATCTGTGGTAGTATCATAACTTGATTATTATCCAATAACATCATTTGGGGCATGCTCTGATGATTTGGACATTGGTTTGCGTAGTGTCCCCAATCCTTGCAGAAGAAGCATTGTACATTTGAAACCATTTTCTTACCCTTGCAGTCACGCACTTTGTGTCCTTTTTCTCTACACTTATAACAAACTCCCATTCCCTTTAGGCAAGTTCCATGATGTTTCTTCCCACAATTACCACATATTGGAAAATTCTTCTTTCCCCTCATCCCTTTATCCATCATTCTCTCTTCCATCCCTTTCATCTCTTGCTTCGCTTCAAAGCCATAGGACTCAGAGAATTCTTTACTTATCCTATTAACACATGATACTATTTCTTCATATGTTGAGAACACATGGGAGACTATTTCCCTTCGAAATGTTGGCTTAATACCGTGAAAGATACTATCCTTCTTACTCTTTGGATCATACGTACCGCTGGAGTTCACATTCCTTCTACTGGGCGCCATTTCTATACAACGGCATAAACTAGGTTAGTTTATGAATCAAAATACATAATTCCATACTTGTAAAACACTTTACATAAATTGAACTATTTATGGATATAATCCATAATCATAAAAAGAAATGTTTTCTTTGAGGAAGTATGTACTCATAACCCTTCATAGTGGTTTGTAAGTAAAATGAGAATTATCCTAAGCATATCCCCCGGGAGTGTCGTAACCAAGAGTGCAGCAAGGCCCGTTGTCGTGCACCAGTTCCCGTTCGAGTCTAGCTCAAAGCGGTGTTTTCGGGTTTTACCCCTAAGTACATCTGTGCCAGAGCCGCCTCTACCTGCTCGTATCCAGACAGGGATGTATTGCTCGGAAAAGTCATAACATCTCTATAATACCAAAATTCTAGGAAGTTCTTCTATACTAATCCTCAAAGTCTATCTTTGGGCTATGTGCTCTAATCAGAGTTTATCTAAATCTAGCTTCCAAGGTTAGTACTAAACTGCCTCTGATACCAACTGTAACGCCCCGACCCCAGCTACCCAGAGCCGGTGCATTACTTCGTAACATTGGCATGATCCCAAAAGATCAAGTCTCGAAAGACCGATTAGTTTAGTAGCCTTGGAAACACTAGATACATTCGTAAACGTTACATTACAACATAAAGTGAAAAACTACAATAACAAAGTCTCCATAGTCCACACTCATATCCTCTTCTGACTATCCCTGTAGGTCATTCATAAAATACTTCTTCACATCCTGGAAAATATTAAAACATTGAAAGGGGTGAGCTCAGATGCTCAGTAAGGATAACAATATTGCGGAAGCTTTCATAAATAAACATTAACATTTAAGGCAATGTATAACTAAAACAAAAGCCTTTTAAACATGAACTTCAACATAATATGGCAAAAGTAAAATGAGATAATGCCATTCTCTTCTTCACATGGATATTCTACTGGTCGAATAATCACATGCAATATCAATAACCACTTTCATAATGATGGAATGCATAATGCCAGACTATCATAACCACGTAGCCAAGGCCTCGTGCCAAGACCACAAATAAGATTTTGTCAAGGCCTCGTGCCAAGACACTAGTTTGTCCCATGAGACCTGCCGATGCATCGAGGAGCTATAACGGGCTCCACCCGTCACTTATTAAGTCCAATGCATTCCTCATATGAATAGGTTTAAACATATCATAAACCATAACATAATCATATCACATAAACAATGCATAAAGGAAACATAACATTTCCACATTTCAATCACAAGATATCAATACAACACTTTGATATGATAAAAACGCTTTCAAAACCATTTTCAATACCAAAATAAAAGAAAGTTAAAACTTTGTATTTATTTTTCATTAAAAAAAATGATGGCTTGTAGAGGAAGCCGAAACTCAAATAATGGTCACGGCGGCGGAGAAGTCATTGTCGCCGCATAAGTACGGAAAGAAAAACATTCCCTTTTGTCGTTTAGCAAAACGCTTTGTATAAAAAGATTCCTTTTGAATAACCGTAAAAGTCAAAGGGGTTTATACACCGTATAAAAGAAAGTTGTGTATAAAACCAAATATGCCTCAATGAAAGGGGATTGAGACGAAGTCCTTAAAAAGATCATTTTTAAAAATAAAATAGATCTATTATGTGTATTCACTATAGGTACACATAAAGAAAGTAAAAATAAAAAAATAGGATATAATATCATGACATAATTTGAAAGTAGGAGATTAACCCAAAGAATGGAAGTTGGGTTAAGAAGTTCCCTTACCTCGTGTCTGACTTGACTCAACCGTTCTTTAACCTCCTGAATAATAAACTAGAGTTAATATATACCTTATTAAGAACCATTTTCAACTTCATTATCCTTATTATATCACTTATTACAATGATATGAACATTATGTAATTATTTAAGTTAATAATGTTCATTTTGTCGGTATTTGGTTCTTAAGTCAAAAATAGGCTTCTTACACTTACATGTTGTTAATTTGGTCAAAGGTTCATTATATCCAGAATGGTATTCATGATGTAGATATCATATATGTCATATATATCCAGTACATACATTCATTTATAATATTACATCACATTTAGAGGTAAGAAATGAAATGCACCGTTCATGGAGACGGTAAGCCGTACGTACGCATGAACGCTACTTCCATTTCTATTTCATATTTTCTGGAATGGAATCATAATGATATGAGAGTATATTATAATTCCAGTATAATAACATATATAATATCATTAACTTTATCCTTCACACATCCCACATATGGTATTAACGAATCAAATCACTTTCAGGGGGCGGTAGTCCGCGCTTCCTAAAATGAAGATATCGTGTTTTACCCATAATGGAAACCATAAAGGTATGCCCAAAATGAAAAAAAACAGAAGCTTAAGGAAAACATAAACATATTATATATCATATATAAAAATAGTGACATCATAATGGCCACCTTTGAAGGTGTTAAATGAGTGTTGAACAATCATCGTTTCGGGAGGCAGAATTTCGCCATCCACGGAAACCTTATGTTCTTTAACCATTTGATGTAGTTGTGTGGAAGTGTAGCTCAAATAAATCTTATAACAACATCCTAGTATATTTAAGATACTGGTGTTGTTACAAAAGAAGTAAATAAAAAGAGTTTAGGGGGTTGGAGAAGCAAAATAAAACAAAAGAACATGAGAGAATGAATTACCTTAAAAAGTGTAACTCCTTTTGAGTTGAGCCTAAAGGCTTCCTTTGAAAGGATTCTGCCCAAAGGGAATCCTCTAGGATGAGGAGAGGGATGTGGAGAGAGCAAATGGGCAGGGGTTGGCCGAGCCAATGGCTTGAAGAGTGTGTGAAATGAGGTAGAGGTGGGGGCCTTTTATAAGAGGAGAGGAAGGGCACTTTTGGAAAGTAAAGGAACATTACATTATTTGAAAATGTGTTTCGGTTTTAAAAGGTCCCACATTGATAGAATTCGTGGATAAGGTGATAAGGCATCGAAATCCACTCATCCAATTGGTTTTTGCCATGTGTAGTTCATAGATTTTATATTACCTTTCCATTTTATTTAAATCGTCAAATAATGATGTCATCGCTGCATCATTATTATGTCATAAATAATTAAATTTATTTAATGTCTAAAAATTATAAAAAAAATACTATGATATAGGAAATCTTTTTATCTTTCCAATTACTATTTATAATCAAAATTTGGACTTGTGTAACCCTACTTAAAAATTGTTTTAGTAAAACACTTTATGTTAGTGTCATTTTCACTTTAACATTAAATAAAAAGTAATTTATGTTATTTCCCAACAAAAGTGGATCCATGGGGTCCCCAAGTTAGGCCATGGCTTGTCTTGGTCGGCCATGACACAACCAATGAGGTTGGGACATGTGTCTAGGTCATTTAATATTATTAAAGTATTATTTATACCTTAAACTACCCTAATTACCACTAATCGCGATTAAGAACTTAATAAGTTACTATTCACCAAAAAATTATTTTTATCCCATTGAACCACATTTTACTTCTTAATGACAACCATGTATGTCGGATTTTTGAAAATCAAATCACAGAAGTGGTAATATTTTATTTAAAAGAAAAATCAGTTATTTAACTACCACTTAGTGGTTTCACTATTCATCAAAAATTGAAGTTTTTCAGAATAATGCCAAAATTTCACCCTAAGCTATAATTGATATTCCGAATTCAAAAATGATGTCTATTTTACAAAATTCCAAACATATAAGTTGCATTAATTAATTAATTCCCGCTGTTACGACAAATAGCGTGTTTTTAAGAAACAATTTATATCAAAAGATTGACAATTGTTTATGTCCAATTTTAATGTTAAATTAATTCTAAAGACCACCATCGGATAAAATGGTAAAAATATATTCTAATTATACCTTAAAACCACTAAATAGTATAACTTATCACTATAAATTATTTTGATTAAAAAAGTTGTTTTAAGTATTTTTCACTATTCATAAAAATTTGGAAGTTCTCGGAAAATTACAAAAATTTCAACATAGGCTAATTTCAATATTACGAATACAAAAATGAAGTCCATTTTGACATATAAAATTTATAATATTTCAAAAAGAAGGTATTACTATTCATAACGGCTACTTTGATTAGTCGCGGTGTTTTAGAACTCGAAGTTGCGTACAATGCAAGCTATTGTATTACTGAATGAGAAGCGTATCGTGGAAGCTCGGGGTGTTACAGAAGAAGTTAGTTATGAGTGACTTGAAGGCATAATCTAGGGGGCTTGAATCTTTTTGATTGAAAAAATTTCTGTTGTTTTTCTTTTCAAGTTTTAATGTGGAACTTCATGTATGTAATCTATTTTCCAAGAATTCTAAACTGATCGGTCCTTCAGGACTTTATTCCTTGTAATCATGCAAATGAAATGTAATAATTCATCGACTCTGGGTAACTGGGGTCAGGGCTTTACATCATTTATGGAAATTTAAATACTATTCAATACCAGAATTTTAAAAAATATCAAGACAACTTGAGAACTATGAACAAAAACAGACAATATGTCAATAACAGGTATATGATGTCAATAAATTTTTTATATGTTTTCAATTATTTCATATAATATAAATTTTAATATTCTTAATATCTTGTATTTTATAAGTCTATTAATTTTACAATTACTACATCATCATTGTGTAACAGTTTTACTTAATTATTTAATGGATAAATATTATAATGAAATTATCATGATGTGGATAAATTCATTATATTTATAAATAATATTTATAGTTTACAATATAACTTATATAACCTCATATTAAAAATATAATATTAAATAAATTTTTAATATGACATTTTTAACAATTTTATAAATATAATATTATAAATGTCTTAATCTAACACAAGTTTCATAAAAAGGATCTTATTTATGAAATAAGGTTGATTGGGCTTGAAAAATACCTATACAATTAAATTAGTTCAATTGTTTAGTTATTTTTATATTTCTATAATATTATTTTTAACATTAATTATCATATTTGTCTTTAGAAGTTGTATGTATAATTAAAAAGTCACAATTCACCAAAAATTATCATCATCCAATTAGACCACATTTTTCATTCTACCTATAATTAATTTTTTTCTTTTTTCCAAATTAAATTCATAGATGCAGTAAAAATACGTTTAATTCATGTCCGCAAAGGTGTCTTGAAGGTGGGTAAAATGACGTTAAAAGAGATCAACGAATTTTTAGGTCTAATTATATTATAAAAAGTATTTCAAAAACCTAAATTAGGTTAATATATGTATTATTTATCAATTTTTACTTCAAATTAAATTTAAATTAAACTAATTATTTAAATTATAAAGTTGGATTATTATAAAAAAATGTAGTCTTTTTCACTATTAATCAAAATCTTAATGTTTTCAAAAAATACCAAAAATTCAGCCTAATCTAATTTTAATATTACAAATTCAAAATTAATGTCTATTTTACCTAATTAATTCTATTATAGTGGCTAATATTAATGTTATTATTTTTCCCAATAGGATATAAAATGTAGTTCCTTTAAAAAATAGTATTTCCAAAAATAATACTATTTTACAGAAACATATACATTTCATTATAAATATGTATTATTTCTGTGAAAAAATTATAAATAACATTTAAAAATTATTTATTACTATTTATATTACTGTATTCTATGAGTAATTTATAAATATATCATTTAAATAATTTTAACATTACTGTGTCGTATTGTGGAAACTAAATCATTCATGTTACACAAGACAAGTCAGTGTTACTTGAAACAAAAAATATTTAAGATATTGTACAGTGAAATATTAGGTTGTTACATTTTTGCATCCTTGAATAAATTATATCCTACCTATTTAAACTCTGAATCAAAATCTATGGGTTTGACTTTTAAAAATATATTTATTCAAATCCCATATCATAAAATGGATTAATGAGGCCACCATTTTATGTATGGAAATGGAAGTACAAATATCATCAAAGATAACACATAACAAGGTTTTATATAAGAACATGTAACTGAATGAAAATCTAACCATCAATATCTGACAGTGGATGATAAGGAACATGATTAAGAAAAAATGAACAACCACAAAGCTATAAATTTATGATGACCCAAGGAGCCATTTTATTCATAGAAAAATAAAGTAATATGAAAAATATTCATTGTATTATGATAATTTCCATAGTTTTTAATAATTTATTTGCATTGCAGAGTAAGTAAAAAAGGAAATATACTTTCATTACAAGTAGAGCTCCATCCTTTAATTAATTTCTAACCCAAATCAATCATTATCTCCAAAAGAAAAAAAACATAAAAATATACTATTTATCTTAATCATATATGCTTCCAAAAATAAAAATATACTATATAATTCATACCATGAAAATAAAAAAATACATTATAAAAACCTGTATATCATTTATGCTTGTGTTAGTTGAAGCACCATTGTTGCCAGTTGGCTATGGGTTCAAGTATCTCTCCCTTTCCAGATACGATAGGTTCTTGCCCAACCTACGAGTTATTCTTTTCATAAAAATATATAATTATAACATTCCAAATATAACCATGAGAATGTAATTAACATTAAACAATAATATCCAATGTTCTGCCTAATCCATTCTAACCATAATACATTATAAAAATACTTATGTCCAAATTAAGAGTGTGAAAACGTATCTAAATCTCTAAAATCATTCAGAGCATCATTTCCCTCATACAACATAATGTATATTTTATTGAAAAATACCTTTATAACCATAATATCATTAATCTAATAATTCATGCTTTCAAATACTTAAATAAAAAGTAATGTAGTATAATCCTATTATATTTGGTTGTTCTTATAACAAAAATATAATAATATAATTCATTAATCCAGGAAAATAAATATATTCAGTATTCCACGTAGACTATTGTAAGAATATAATATATTCCTTTATCAATTCGATTCTCGTGGGCCATATTTCCTTAATTATTTGGACAATAACATCCGCAATGTCCCATTTCATTACAATTATAGTGTTTCAAATTTATAGCTTCATTCCCTTAATATATCAAGCAAGATGCTCATTCTAACCACACATGAAACAGATTACGCTTCCATTTATAGAGGCACGAGGTTAATTCCTTCGATAATTGTCACATATTGCAAAATCCTTCTTTAACTTCTTCCAATTTTCTTTCTCAAACAATACAATTCTCTTTTTCTTTAGAATTCCCTTCTATTAATAAGGCATATAAAATTATTTCACTCTCTTGATAGCACATGAGACTATATATTTGTATGATGAAAAAGATAGGGAGACTTGGGCCCATCAGAGGAATGGTTTCAACCAACCAATGAATCAGTCAATCTTAAATCATGGTTTAGTATATATTTTGTCGAATGTATTGCTAACCTTGTGATGTTAGCTTCATAAATTTCATCACACTCATCTTCCTTATGCTTTAGAAATAAAAACTTCATCTTCATATCCACTTGTAGATCATGAGGAATATATTTTTCTATTAATATATCATTAAATTCCCCCCATTTGATGTTTTAAATTTCATTATCTTCTATTGTGTTTTGAATCAATGAAAACCATTGATCCTAATCTCTTCAGAGTTGGTGAATTTCCAAGAAAACTCTTTCCCATTTGTTACACCACAAAACATGAAATAAATTCTATATGAAACATATAATTTTCTCAGTTAAAAATGGATTGGTATTATGATTTAATAATAGTGGTTGTTGTGTTATGATGTGATATAATAATGTTCTTCCACATTGTGGATCTAGGTGGTCCATTTGGGCAATGTTATTGTTCATATCCTGAGTCAGATGTCCCAGTATAGTTATAAGATTCTCATTACTAGTTGCATCTCCTAGTATAACATCATTATCCTTCATAGGATGGGAATCCCTACATGCATTATGGGCATTGATATGATTTCTAATCCTCCCACTAGGTTCCATTTCTTAAACATGGCATACAATATTTTCTATTATAAATTAGAATTCATAATTTCATATTAGTATAACACATAATATTAATTAAAAATATTATGTATATATAAACTCATAATAATAATAATGGTTTTTTTGGGACATTATTACATATAAATGTCCCAAAATGGTTAGTAAGGAAATCAAGGATTTTTCCATGCATATACCATGAGATTGTCAAACAAGGTGTGCAGTATTTCCCCTTGTCATGTACCCAGTTACCCTGAGTAAGGAAAAGAACAACTTTTCCTAGTTATTATTCCTAAGAACATCTATATTAGAACTGCTTCCACTTGTATTATTTAGATGGGGAGTTATTTTAATGGAAGAATCACATAATCTCTACATTACCAAAATTCATTAATGTTTTTCTATTGTTATCATAAATTCCTATCATAGGGTTATGATCCTTAATTATTGTTTTCTAAATCTATTTAGAATGTTGTTCCCCAAAATCCTTTGATTCCAACTGTATCACCCCAACCATAGATTCCGAAATTAGGTACATTATTTTAATGCATTGGCATGATTTCAAAAAATCAAATCACAAAGGAGTAATCCATTTAGAAATCTGGGGAAATGAATTACATAAATGATCTATACATTATAATTAGAAACATAAAATACAATATAAATAATCCTTATAGATTTATATTACTCTCCAAGATTTACTCTACACAACAAACATAATTTACATCTCAGAATCTTGGGAGAATAAAATATAATAAAGGGATGGGTTCAGATGCATAATATGGTTAAACAATACACCATATACTTCCACAGATAAGCATGATTTTTTTAAAAATGTATTCAACTAAATCACAAGCCTTTATAATATAAACATGAACATAATTTTTCAAGAATAAATCAAATAATGATGTTTAAACATTCACATAGATATTATACGAGTACAACTATCACATGTAATATCAATAATTATAACATAATGATGGAATTCATATTGTCGGACATCTGTAATAGACCTTTGAGACTCTATCGAAAATTTCTAAAAATAAATGGTTAATGCCTTAGACAAATCCATATATAAAAATAAATGGGAAACTCTTCAACCATGCTCATATGTAATTTTTATCATGAGACATACCAATGCATCGAGTGGTATAAGAGTCCCTAACAATCACTTACTTAGTCCAACACATTCCCTAAATGAAAAGCGTAAAACAAAACATAAATATTTTTATTATAACTAGCATAATAAATGTTTATACATTAACAATAATAAATGAATTGAATTAAAATAGCACAACCACTATTAGACATATTTTAAACTCATTAATAAAATATAAAAAAGAGTATCATGAACAATCAATCTATATTATTTATAAAATCCAGCAAGGAATTTGACATAGATAAAAAATAATAATCCTTAAAAATCATTGAGAAATATTCTACATTTACATTAAATTAATTTAAATGTCACACAGTAATAGAAGAAAATATTTCATTTAACAAAATTACCTTGTAATATTGTAATAGAAGATTCAAAATTTTAAGGCATCAAAATGTCAGAATATAGCCCCTCACACCATATAATTCAAAAAAACATTCTATCCTTAATTTGTTAGAAAGTTCATAATGTACCTCATTTTGAGAATAGTTGAAATAATTATTCCTAAATGGTTTATTAAATGTAAAATTTGGGTAAAAATGATCTTAAATTTTTCATAGAATGGTAATTGTATTTTTAAATACATTTCCTTGTAACATGGATATAGATGATAAAGATTAGCCAATAGATACTTACAAATAATCAACCTCAGATAATAATGATATTGTCATATTAACCCTTACGTACTACATTAATAAGATTTATTTTTGAAAAAATTGGATTAATTTAATAATAGAAATAAACTTTCTAATATAATATTTTTATAACCATATAAATAGTTATGTAAAATAATATCAAAAGTATTGAAATAGGGAAAGGATTAATTCTTAAGAAATTCAAGGTCTTACATTCCAATTTGAGCATTTAATTAACAAGCCCATTATCATTAAATTAATATTTAAATACTATAATGTTAATTTTATTAATGATATATAATATTATAAGGGGATTTCATACACCCCACACAAGAAATATGTGTGTGAACGTGCCTTATATCTCAGGAAAATTAAAAGTGAGATGGAAAATCCATTACCGTAGCACTAAAATTCAGCATACATGTCTGGAAAACTTTTATAATTATTTTAACAATATTATTAACTTCTAATAGAATCATAATAATATTTATGATATCATATATAATTCATTTATAACTTTATATTACTTGTTTATTAATAATTTCAATGTTAAAAAACATTCTGAGTAATAATCGCTTTGTTTATTGTATATGTTTCGACTTGTTATTCATGAACATATTACATAAATCATGATTTAAATAATTCTTAAAAGAAAGACATGATTTTTATATCATAAATGTTCTAAATATAAATATATATAATAGATATATAAGTAAAATGGAATACACCATTCCTTAAGAAGGTAGGTCGTACGTATTCATGAACATTGTTTCAATTTTTTATCCAATTGAATATAAGTAAATTAAATATATGTATATATATATAAATAAATATTATTAAATAATCATTATTATTTCATATATTTTATATTTATTCATAATATATATTTTTTAATCATTCAGTAATGGTTAATTTGGTGGATGTGTCTCATCGGGTCGTGGAAATTGTTAGTCGTACGTATGCCCGAGCAACGATATCATTTCTATAATGTTTTAATGGAATGGAATGTTATAGAATATGAATTTAATATAATAAATATCATGTTATTTTTATTCATTTAATCCCTTATATCAATCATTATATCCATTGAAATAATGTATTGATGAAAAATAATTTACACCACTTCATGGTGTCGTTAAGCTATAAATACACACGCATGGTGATATTTCTTTCATGGGATGGGTAAAAGGAGGAATATTATTTCCCATAGTCATAATAAAATTTCTTAATTTATATGATGTTAAGACCCATCCCCTAGGGCTCGTGTCATGACTACTCCAAGCCCTCCTTCCATAATCTAGGGGCTGGCGATTATCACCAAAGGTGTAATTAACTAAAACTGGGAAGACATTGCCTTTATAAACTATAAACACACACAACAAATAAGATCATGAGAAAACTGAATAACCAACAAGTGAGTACAGTATGTCAAAAGGGGCCGGAATACAAACCCAACAGGAGAGTACAGGAAACAGAAAGTACAAGTACAATAAAGGGAAATAGGTAATACATCCACTGGGCCCTCCTCTGAGGTTCCTTCCTGAAAGCTAGGTATAGATCACCTTCTCAGCACTCCACTTATATCCCTCTTCTTTGTGTACTAATAAGCCATAGGGTCCACCTCCGGGTATCGTCCAGTACTGGTACTCTCAGACTCATTCAACGATGTCCGTCATCTGCATCCAACACAATGAGGTGCGGGCATAGCTCGTGCAGGGGTGAGTATAGCGATACTCAGTGGGGGCCCTGAGACCATCAAGGTCACAAAAAATCCAACAAGGATAAACCACAAATTATGAAATCAACAGATAAAACCATTTAGTTATTTTCCCTTATATATACTTAAGTTATCAAGTAGTACATCTCAATAATGAGGAAAACAAAAATGTTACTTGCTCAGATCAACCAGGATTTTTATTCACATTATCCAAACCAGGACTACTACAAAACTCCTACTCTATTGAGTAAAGTGGGCCTATCCTGACACTAAGGTGCTTCCCACTAACCATGGACTGTTGATGTACTCCTCCTCTGGTGTGTTGTGGGTCTCCTGCGTCACCAAGGCGCTCCCCACCGTGTGTATGCCTCCACAACTAAGAACTCCCCCTAATAGCATGCATAGGTACTCCTCCAATCATGTATTGAGGGTCTACCCCCAAAAACTGACGCCCCTCCGCCGTGGGTCAACCACGACAACCAGGCGCTCCCCACCAGGCTAGTTGAGTCACTCAGAGTCAATCGGTCAGCAGAAGTCAGTTCTCAACCGGCTACTAGGTCTCCGCACTTTGCTCACTCATCACTGGAAGGATCCACTCCACGAGATACTAGGAAAAACTACAGCCGTCACAATGTCCCTCGAAGAAGTATCTCAAAGGTCTGCCACATCATAGGGGTCCTAACACAATAGATGGCGCGTCAATCAGATGCCTGGTCTGTGAGTTATTAGCCCTTTTGTCCCGAGGGCCCGGTTGGATTCCTGCATGATCCAACCTGACTGTATCTCAACTATACCACGAAATCTAGTGGGGTATACTCAATGGGATCGTCATGCTCCAACATTACCAGCGCCACTAAAAGTTCATCAAACAGACATCTGGTGCCAATGATATAGCCAAAAGAGTGTAAAGTGTCATAGTGGGCCCAGATTTGGTCCGACCCGGTTGGAACGACCCGACCAGACCCTGTCTGGGCTGACCCAGTTTGGGACGACCCAGCCTAACCCGTTGCGTCAGCACGACCCGTTAGGTGGGCCCACCCATTAGGTTCGGCCCGACCCATTGGGCCCATCCCACCAGGTTGCGAGGGCCCGTGGAGGGCCATGAGAGAACGGACCGGTCACGAGGGTGTGTACTGGCTATGATTCCGCATGAGGGTGGTTCGTCACGTAGGGCGCCACATGGGAGGCTCGGCCCGGAGGGCACTACAATGGAACGGCTTGGCCCGAAGGGCACTGCAAGGGGCGGACTCGGGGTGGCTCGGTCTAGGGCCGGGACGGCGCGGCTGGGGCTTAGATGCCGGCTCGACCGGGGCACCGCAGGACGCTCGAATGACAGAGCCGCGGGGCAAGCAGGGCACACGGAGGACAGCGTGCTGGTTCATCCAACGACAGTGCGGGGCGAACGAGGCATGTGGGTTGCGCGGATAACAGAGACTCGGGGTGCACATTGATGTGAAGGTTGGGTGACGGGGAGCGGTGCGACCGTAGCGCAGCTCGGCCGGGGTGAGGCACGAATCGACCTGGGTGCAGCACAGCTCGGCCTGTTTGGATGGCGGGTGGCGTGGCTGGCTAGCAGCGCAGCCGGGGAGGCTCGGAATCCAGATGGTGGCGTGGTTCGGCCCAGGGTGCTGGAGTGTCGCGTCTTCTCCATGCCGAAGAACATCACAAAGAAGATCGGTGGAGGGGTTGGACCACGTTGGTTTGGTCTGCACCCTACTACATTTAGGGTGATAGAAAATGGCTCACAAGAATTAAGTAATGAATGAGCATGAAATATATCTTAAAAACATCAATTCCTATAAAACCTCATTAACGAAAAAAATATTCTGAACCCGCAAGAAAAAACATCCACAGATCAACATGGTAAAATCTTGGTCCACATTCTTTGTTTTGGAAGAAAATTGATAGGGGAATAATATCATACATAAATAAAATTAAACCCCTACGTTGTTCGTTGTTCGCAAATAGAGTCGCGGGAATGAAGACAAATCACTGAGAAAAGATGGACGTCGGTGTCATCGACATTTTCCTCGATCTTCGGTTTTTGCACCGGCTCATTGTAGTCGAAGAAGACTTACATCTAATGAATTACTAAGGAAGAAGGTCGAAGTAGAGGTCGTTCTTCTTCGCGATGGCGTTCTTCATCATAAGAACACGTTCTTCATTGGAGAGTGTAATCCTCCAAGTGTTGGGCATCACGTCACTTTTCCAGCGCTTCGTCGCTTGGTGAAGCCATCCCAAATCCTCCTCCAAAGTTATATATATATAAGAGATAGGGGAGGTAGGTATCAATCATTGAAATTTATGACAGTTCATTTATAAGGAACCTTCCTAAATTACAATGACACTGCTACTTAATTTAAAAAGTGGAAAGCCAATTAATTTATGCAAGCGCAACAATGAGGTTAATTGGAAAGATTAATGGAATGTGCATTGGAACAATTATGGGGAGGAGGTCAAGAGGCTCTCCCTTATTAATTGTGTGAGTTGTTGGTTTCTCCCAATTAAAGGGGGGCTTCAAGGGGGTTTAATCCCAGGTAGTCCCCACCACCATAACCTCTCATTGAAGGTTATGGTTCAGGTGGTCCCCACCACATTAACCTCAACGTGAGGTTAAGGTATGGTGTTCCCCACTTCTCATCTTCCACATGTAGTATAAAAATCATGTGGTACCACATCCACAATATTCACATGGATGATTGAAATACAAATAAAATGTTTGCACAATTTTATATTTATTTTATTCCTTCTCGAAAAACCCATAAACTAACCTTTACCCTCAACCAAAGGTTGTCGAGGTGAATGTTTCCTTACGTGAAAACCAGTGATGTGAGTTCAACAGTGCCCTAAAATATCAATTATGAGAACCAGTTCAAAAGTTATAAAATGTTTCTCACATGTTTACTAATTGTACCCGAAAAAAAAGTTCAGAAAATTTTTATCAGTCACCCTCGACCCGAATGGGTCAAGATTAGGCACTGCCTAGGTGAAACAAACCCCAATGAACCCAACGGTACTCTCAGATTTCTGATCCGAGTTACCATTTAGAAGTTATGAATTTAAAATAAAATAATTTTCACTTAATTATTTTATAGGCAGCCAAAAACTAACTTTATCTAGTGGTCTGCCCAGGCCAATGTTTATATCTTCTTAAAGAAATCATACCATCATGAGTTTAGTGGTGGTCTCATATTTTTAAACTGAGTTACCATTTGTGAGTTATAAGCATTTGTAAAATAAAATAATTTATTTAATTATTTTTTTACGATTATGCCATTTTTTGGTTCTCTCATAGGAGGCCCACACTGACTAATATTAAGTCACGCCTAGGGTAAACACACCATCCTGAGCAGAACGGTGCACTCAGATTTATGATATGAGTAACCATTTGAATTTTATTCCACTTTTTAGGAAAAATACTCACACTTGTTAACTTAAGCATATAAAAACTGCGACGGATCATTCCAGGCACTCCGAGACTCAGAATCACGCGCCGTTAGATTTTGCAGACTCGTAAAATTCCTATATATTTAAAAGAAAAATTTAAATGGAAATTACAGGTCATTAAATTCTCCCCACCTCTGGGATTTACGTCCTCGTAAGCCATAACTCAAAATTAAGGGAACAAGTGGGGGTACTGAGCATGAATTTGAGCCTCCCGCTCCCATGTCCTCTCCTAGAGGTTCCCATGCTGCCAACGAACATGCACCATATGTATCGACCTTCCATGAAGGAAACTCTCCTGTCACTCCTCAATCTCTCATAGAACATCTGTAAAAGTCTACCCATTGTCAATGTCCATCTCTCCATGGTAGATGATGTGAGAATGGTTGTGCACGTATCTCCTCAACTGGGATACGTGGAAGACGTCATTCACCTAGTGCAACTAAGGTCAAAGAGCTAAGCGGTATTCCACATCTCCAACTCTGCTGAGGACCCAAAAATGTCCGATGATCTTTGGAGATAATTTTACGCCTCAGCCAAATCTTCTTAAACCTTGTTGAATTGAGACCCATATAAAGACGTGGTCTCCATCCTCGAACTCCAGAGTTCTCTATCTCTTATCAGCATATGAAATATACTTGCTCTGTGTAGTCTTAATATACTCTTGGATGATCTACATCTTCGCTGTGGTATCTCGTGCCATCTCTGGTCCCATGAGTGCTGACTACCCTCGGTTAGTCCAGCACAAGTGTGATCTTCATGGTCTCCTGTTCAACTTTTTGAAAGGTTCCATCAAAATAGAGGAGTGATAGCTGTTTTTGTATTCAAACTCCACAAAAGTTAAGTAATCCTCTTAGCTAAGACTGTAGTCTAGGACCCAAGAGCGCAACATGTTCTTGAGGGTTTGAATGGTCCGCTCTATTAGGACATCTATTTGACGATAGAAGGTGGTGCTCAAATGAAGCTGTTTTGTGAAATCATCTTGCAACCCCTTCTGTAGATATGAAAGTAAAATGTGCGTCACGATCGGAGACAATCTTCAATGGTAATCCATGTAGCAGCATAATCGCCTTCACATAGAGGTGTCCCAAGCTCTCTACTGAACCCTGATCTCTGATCGGTAGGAAGTGGGCCGACTTGGTGAGTCGGTCAACGATTACCAAAATCGAGTCATGACCCCTCGATGTACATGGAATTCCTGTCATGAATTCCATTGATATCTCATCCCAACTCTACATTGGGACCTCTAAAGGTTGAACCAAGCCTTCTAGTACCTGATGCTCCACCTTCACTTGTTGACAAGTGAGGCACCAAGAGACAAACATTGCAATTTCTTTCTACATTCCAGGCCACGAGTGATGTCTTTGGAGGTCATAGTACACCTTTTCCACTTGTAGATGTACCACTAGAGGGGATGTGTGGAACGCCCTCAACACTTCTTCCTAAAGTGACACTGGTACAATGGTACGTCCCCTAATGAGAATGACCTTCTCCCTAACATCTGAAAATCCATCAGCTGTCTGTCCTATGGATATCTGAGCATGTCACATCTCGTAGTCAACGTCTCCATGCTACGCCTCCCGGAATCACTAAAGGAGTGGGAGAGTGACTGTAACAGACTGAAGAAAAGATTATCCTTCTCGATCCACAAATGATATCTTCAAAACACCTAACTACTCTATTACCTCCTTCAGCAGATGCATGTCATACCTCCTATTGAGTGTGTTTGCTACCATGATTCCCTTACCAGGAGTATAGACTATCTAAAATTCAACTTTTTCGACAACGAGGGTGAGGTTGGGCAAATCATGAGTGATTAGCTACACCCTCCTATGCATGAGTTTTTCCTGTGCTTCTGGGGTTTCCTTTTTCATCGACCACGCAAAACCATTAATCCAACGTTGTAGATAAACCACAAACTCTTTGCCTAATATAGTCAATCTGAGTGTGAATTGTGGATGTCAAGTCCAAACCCAAATATAATGGTGTATGTCCTTGATTCTATCACCAACAGGTTCTAACCGAAACATTCAATGCAAGGGTCAGATCACACTGTCTACTTATGTGTGATTATCGAGTCTCCTCCCAAAGGTATTTCCAAATGTGTGGGCCAATTCAATGGTTTAACCGGAATCTTTAGGTCCCGGACAAGATTCGTGGAAGGAATAAATGTTTGGTACCTATTTCTACTGATACGGTAGCTAGTAGTAGACATAGATCATACCTCTAATCATTCCTAGATCCCTTGGGCCATATTCCTTGACAGCATGCAACTAGTATCTTCCCCCCCGTCCTCCAGCACCCCGAGCCTGGAGGGGACAATAAAAGGGGGTGTTGTTGTAACTTGTCGAAATGTACACCACCTCATACTGCTCCCCTAGCTCTACTTCCACATCTGCAGCCCTGCAGATTCATTTCCCCTAACACTTCTTCTTCTTAAAACATTTTTACTTTCCCATGTCTCTAATACTGGTGATAGTTTCCTACTTTCCCACTACTAACATCTACTGGCTGCATCCACTCAGTCACGGAAAATTCAACCACAAAGGTTCTCTCTAGCATCCTAACGTAAGTAGGAATGCATAGAGGTATATTTCTAGCTCGAATGTCCCTAAATACACGTCGATCATAGCTACGACCTCTGAAGCACTGATCGTATCATATTCATCGAGTGCCAGGAATGATCAGTACACCTCTATGAATACTCATCTATCGACATTTCATCCTGCCGAAGCTATATATTCTCTAGAGAACTCTCAGCCACCTCATCAAGCCATTCCTCACCCGCTTGTGTGTCGTCTCACCTTATAACAAGAGGGGTGTCTGATGCTGAATCATGTGTATGTCACTAAGCATATATGTTTACTTTATGGTACCACCATTTGTAACTGCTGACCAACCGGTAGGGAAATAGCTGACACACTACCCGAATGTATAATCTCGGGTAATGGTCCATGTACTGAAGCCTCATCACTATGAGGACTGTCCTCATGGTCTCTCACTCAAAAATTCTAGTGGCTAAGATCACAATCTGATCTACTAGTGTCTCAACTAGGTGGAAAAATCTAACAACCTCCTCCATACAGCCCTCAGCTATGTGGGAAATTATCTCAACTCAAAACCTCAGAGTCCTCTGCTGCTAGAACTTGTGCAATGTGTTCAGTTGGCGTGCGCTGTCCACCAGTGTGACTGGGGGTATTTGCTGCACAACGGGTGGTGGTGCTGCTGGTACACCACCCTAAGGTGCCAACATAGTAAGAGGGACCTGCACCGGAGCCTCGTCGGACGGTGGGATAGCAGTGCGTACAACTCTCGGGACTCTAGTTGTCGTCCGCATGGAGGCTTCATGAAAGAAATAGATGCGACATAGTCAAAATATTTTACCTGGTGAGCAGACCTAGTTTAGCTGACTTGAAGAAAACTATTGAAAACACAAACACAATCGGTGTTTTCATGCACTGTTTCAGAAATCAAAAGTCAGAGTCCTGGTGTATGGACATGTCGGCCGCCGCACCCGCACTAGACTCTCGTAACTGAGTACCACAATCACTACTATTAACACTATTGCTACACATAAAAGAATAATCAGAGTACTATGTTCTATGGAACAACCTCCTTCTGATACAAATTTATCATGACCCGTCCCCTGAGGCCTGTTCGGTGGCTACCCCAAGCCCGCCTTCCATAGGCCAGGGGATGAAGACTAGCACCGAAGAGGTAATTCCCTAAAACAGGGAAGGCATAGCCTTTATAACCTTTAAACACACACAACAGATTCTATCCTAACTAAACTGAATAAGCAACAAGTGAGTACAGTATAAAAAAGGGGCCAAAATACAAGCCCAAATAGAGAGCACAAAAAACTGAAAGTACATGTATAATTAAGGAAAACAGGTAAAATAGCCACTGGGACATCCTCTAAGGATCCTACCTGAAGGGTTGGTACATATCACCTCCTCATCACTCTACGTCCATCTGTCTCCTCTATGTACTAACACGTTGTAAGTTCCACCTCTGGGTACTATCCAGTCCTGGTACTCTCACCCTCGGTTAGCACTGTTTGTCATCTACATCCAACACAATGAGGTGCGAGAAAATCCTGTGAAGTGGTGAGTAGAAAAATACTCAGTAGGAACCCCGATACCCTTAAGGTCTCACAAAATTAAACAAGGATAAACCATAAAGAATTAAATCAACAGATAACCCCACTTAGTTATATGCCCATACATATACCTATGCTATCAATTAATCCATCTCAATCATTAGGAAAACACAAAAGTTACTGACTCAGCTCAACCAGGATTTTTCTTCACATTATCAAAACTATGGCTTCTGGAGAACTCCACCTTTGTTGAGTACAGGGGGCCTTCCACCACACCAAATTTCTTCCCACTAACTTTGGGCTACTGAGTTACTCCCCTTGTTGAGTACCATGGGCATGCTACATCACCAAGGCGCTCCCCACCGTGGGTCTACCACCACAACCAGGATCTTCCCCTAATAGCTTGCAGAGGTACTCCTGCTGTAGAGTACTGTGGGTATTCCACCGCAACCAGGTGCTCATCCACCGTGGGTCTAATGGCTCAACCAGGCGCTCCCCACTGGCCTAGTTGAGTAACTCCGAGTCAACCGGTTTTGTAGTGGCCAGGTCTCTGCTAACTACTAGGGGTCTGAACTATGCTCGCTTGTCACCAGAAGTATCCGCTCCATGAGCTACTAGTAAAACTCCAACTTTCACAAAGTCCCACGAAGAAGTATCTCAATGTTCCTCCACATCATAGGGTTCTCAATGCAATAGACGATGAGTCAATCAGATGGTCAGTCTATGAGGTATTAGCCTTTTTGTCCTGGGGCCCCGGATGGATTCGTGCATGATCCAACCTGACCATATCTCAAATATACACCAAAATCTAGTGGGGTATACTCAAAGGGACCATTATACTCCATGATTACTTGCACCACTGACGATTTGTCAAACGGACGTCTGGTGAAAAATATATAGCCAAAAGAAAGTAATGGGTCATAGTGGGCCCAGATCCGGTCTAACCCGGTTGGACAAACCCGGCCCGACCCTGGCTGGGCCGACCCTTGTTTGGATCAACCCAGCCTAACCCATTGGGTATGACCCAGCCTGTTATGTGGGCCAACCCATTAGGTTTGGCCTTTCCCATTGGGCCCAACCCAGCAGGCCGTGAGGGGTCACGGAGGGCCACAAGAGCACGAACTGGTCACGAGGGGACGGGATGGTTGTGGGTCGGCGCGAGGGTGGTTTGGACCGGATAGTGCTACATGGACTGCTCAGCCTGGAGGGCCTTGTGAGGACACGACTCGGCCTGGAGGGCGCTGCGAGGGGCCGACTCAGGGTGGCTTGGCCTGAGGCCGTGGTGGCGCTGCCGAGGCCGGGAGGTCGGCTCGGCTGGGGCACCATGGGGTGCATATACAGTGGAACCACAGGGCACACCGAGGTTGATGGGTCGGTTTGATCAGCGGCGGTGAGGGGCACGTAGGGTGGGCGGGGTGTGCGGACGGTAAAGCCACGGGGTGCGCGGGGTGCACAGAGGCGCGAATTCTAAGAGTCGGGGTGTGGTGCGGTCATAGCATGGATCGACTTGGGTGCAGCCCGGCTTGGACGGTTCGGCCGACGGGCAGTGTGGCCAGTGGCCAGCATGGCTAGGGCGGCACGAAAGCTGGAGGGTAGCGCGGTTTATCCCGGGTTGTCAGAGTGTTGAGGGGGCAATGTAGGTTGCCTTCGTCACCTTCATCACCTCATTGCCATTCCGAAGAACATCACAAAGCATATCCATGGAGGTGTCATAACACGTTGGTTTGGTCTGCACCCTTCTATGTTTATATGAAAGCAATTATCTCACAAGAATGAAGAAAAGAATGAGCATGAAAGATATGTTAAAAACATCAATTCTCATAAACCCTCATTAACAAAAAAAATATTCCCAACCCGCAAGGAAAAACATCCACGGATCAACTTGCTAATAAGTTGGTTCGTGTTATTTGTTTTGGAAGAAAATGGACAATGGAATAATATCATACTGAAGTAAAATTAAACCAATACCGTGTTCATTGTTCACGGACAAAGTCGCGGGTAAGAAGACAAATCATTGGGACAAGATGGACGTCGGTGTCGTCATCGTTTTCCTCGATCTTCAGTTTGTGCGCTGACTCATCGTAGTCGAAGACATCCTACATTGATCGAATTCTCGATGAAGAAGGTCGAAGTCGAGGTCGTTCTTCGCCGGGAGAATATGTTCTTCGTTGGAGAGCATAATTCTATAAGTGTTGGGTGTCGCGTCACATTCCCAACGCTTAATCTCTTCGTGAAGCTGTCCCAAATCCTCCTTCCATGATCAATATATATTGCAGAGTGGGGAGGTAGGCAATGTTTGTTGGAATTTATGATGGTTCATTTATTAGGAACCTTCCAAAATTCCAACGATGTTTTTTCATAATTTAAAAAGTTTCAATCCAATTAATTTACGTTGGCACAATGATGTAGTGCGTTGGAAAGATTAATGATTTATGCATTGTCACAATTAAGGTGGAGGAGGTCAAGAGGATCTCCCTCATTAATTTTGGGAGTTGAGGGTTTCTCCCAATTAATGGGGGGGGGGGGGTGTTTCAAGGGGGTTTAACCACAGGTGGTCCCCACCACCATAACCTCTCATTGAAGGTTATGGTTTAGGTCTTCCCCACCACCTTAACCTCATGTTGGAGGTTAAGTTATGGTGGTCCCCACTTCTCAACATTCATATGTACGATAAAACTATTGTGGTCCCACCTACAAAATATTCACATGGGTGTTTCCAATAAAAATAAAATGTTTGCACAATTTTGTTTTTATTTTATTCCTTCATAAAAAACCCAAAAACTAACTTTCACGCTTTGCCAACTGCCATCGAGTTGAAAGTTTCCTTAAGAAAAAACTGGTGTTGCGAGTTCAACGGTGCCCTCAGATTTCAATTCTGAGCATTAGATGAAAAGTTATAAAATTCCACTCGCAAATTTACTGAACGTACCCAAAATAAAGTTCGGAAAATTAATATCACTCAACCTTGACCTTCCCCGGTCGAGGTTAGGCTCTGCCTTGGTGAGACATGCCCCAATGAAACCTATTGTACTATCGAATTTTCAATACAAGGTACTATTTAGATGTAATGAATTTTAAAATAAAATAATTCTCAGTTATTTATTATTTTATTTGCGGCCAAAAACTAACTTTCTCAGGTGACCCGCTCTGGCCAATGTTAGTATTTCAATAAATAAAGCATATCCTCATGAGTTCAGTGGTGGTCTTGGATTTTTTTTCTAAGATACCATTTGTGAGTATAACCATTTGAAAAATAAAATAATTTATTTTATTATTTTATTTACGATTATTCCATTTTTGGGTTCCCTAGAAGGAGGCCTATCCGTACTAATCTTAAGTCGCGCCTAAGTTAAACCCGCCATCCTAAGCGCAATGGTGCCCTTAGATTTTTTATCCGAGTAACCATTTAAGAGTTATTCAACTTTTTCTGAACAAATTCTTAAGTGTGTTAACTTAAGTTTAACAAAACATTGACAGATCATTCCTGGCACTCCAGGCCTCGGAATCGCATGCCGTCATATTTTCTGGACTCCTAAAATTCCCAAATATTTAACAAAAATTACATGGAAACTACAATTCTTTACATATGATACCTTATTTTTTAAGTTATTATATAAATAGCATAGGATGTTGATAAAGATAAAAAAAATAACATTGATAGTGTTCATAAAATGATTACATCTTCTTCTAGAGCCTACATTTTATTTTCACAAAATGATTTATTTGGATGTATTTCTGCACAATGAATGGAATATAGTATATATAGAGGGATTTTTGGTGATTAAATGGTTAGGGTTTTAATGAGACGATGTTATTTATATGTGTTAATTAAAGGGAAGGAGAAGTTCCCATTTATAAGAGAGTGGAGGGGAACATTAGGAAATTCTTAAAATAATACTTTATTACAAATTAATTTTCAATTTAGAATGTTAAAAATTTAAGTATTTAGAGTCTAATATTATATATGGGTCTAAATTACATCAAACAATGAATTTTATACATATTAAGGTTATAAATGTAACCTTATCATTTCGATTTAACCCTTAGATAAATAGTTTAACTCTTACCGTGTCTTCTTGTATTTTTACTCTATAGGGTTAATATATTTACAATAAAATTATGAAAGAACCCTATATGGATAATTTTGGAGATATTTAACACTATAAAATTGAGTTGTAAAATCCTAATATTATTATTCCTTTTATATCATTTAATAAAATATTACTTTTTTAAAGAATAAGTTATGAAAATTTTAAAACCATTCAATTTTTTAATTTTAAAAAATATCAAAAAAACAAGATTACTTCGAACCAATACTTAAATAATACAAATAACATGTTTATGTTATAATTGAAATTTTTGGATGTATTTACGTATATAGAAATATATTTATGTTAATATTTATAATATCAATTTTTTGTTATCTTAATTAATTATATAATTACTACATCATCATTGTGTCATCATATAAATTAATTTTTTACTGTCTAATTTTTTTTAAAAAATTACCCTGATGTATAATAATTTGTTATCTTTATAAATAAAATTTACAATGGACAATATAACTTATATTACCTCATATTAAAAATAAAATATTTATCAAAATTGGAATATGACATTTCTAACTCTTCTATAATGAAATATAATAAATGTTAATCAAACAAAAGTTGCATAAAAGGCTCATATTTCTGAACACATGTTTATTGGTGTTGGAAAATAATTATTCAATGAAATTATATTTTTTATAGGATAATTTTATATTATTATAATATTATTTTTAACTTTAGTTACATTATTTCACTTTAACAATGGTTAATGAAATTCAGAAGTTACTATTCACTAAAAAATATTTTGTTCCTATTACACTGAATTATTCATATTGATAACAACCATTTGTACCAATTTTTCAAAATTCCATTAAAATTAGTGGAAAATTATATTTAATACAAATATATATATGTTTGTAGAAGGTGGGAAAAAACAAATTAAGAAAGTTCAATGGATTTTTATATATTATTCTATTTTAAAAATGATTATTATGGCCTCAATTGTGTTAAAATATATATTATATTTCAATTTTGTCTTTTAAATAAATTAAATTAAAAATAATTATTTAAATGAAAGATTTGGTTTTTGAACAATAATTTAGTGTTTTTCATTATTCATTAAAAAATTAAATTTTTAGAAAAATAACAAACAATGAACCTAAGATAATTTTGATATTATAAATTCTAAAATGAAACCAATTTTACCAAATTCAATTTCTATAACTTTCTAAAATTAATTTTTCTTTTTTTCAAAAAAGGACCTAAAAAGATGTACCTTTAAAAAATAGTGTTTCTAAACATATAACTATTTTATCAAAACATTTACATTTCATTATAAATATGTTTTTATGGTTAAAAAATTATTAATAATATATAAAAGTATTTATTAATATTAATATTACTATATTTAATGGATAAATTATAAATATATCTTTTAAATAATTATTTCATGATCCATTTGTCCCAATCTACTACATTTAAATAATGTATTTATCCCTTTGAGGTGTGACATTTCATCCAACAATTTTCTTATGTGAGTGGTTGATATTTCATCCCATGTTTTTTGTTAGATCATCCATCATAAAACCACATCACTATTCCTTATGTCAATATCCATGAGACCATTACTTAATCTCCATTTCCACTTTGACATCACATCAATAAAATTAATCATAATTTCCAAAGATTAAAAAATATATATATCATTTTGAATGTGAGGATTTGAAAAAACAAATAAACCTATTTACGTTTTAATCTATGTTGATAAGAAATCCTAAAGTGTACTAATGAATATTTGAGAAATTTTCATCATATGAAGTGATAGGTTCACCTTCCTTATTTGTATGCTATTTGAATTCTCTTACATATTTGTATGAAGAATTTAGGTGAATTTTTTTTGAGAAATATTTTCTTAATGTATTCCCAATCTATCTATTCTATTTCATAATTCGACTTAGAATTAATAACCATCTCCAACCATTGATCAACCTCTCCATCTATGCGATAAACATATAGAGTCACCTTCTCCATTTTAGAATTTTGAATCAAATAATGTAAATTCTCAATTATGTTGAACCAATCTTATATAACAAGTGGAATAGAAGAACAACTCAATATCAGTGGTCCTTACAATATAAGAAATTTGTGACAATTTTCATTTTCTTCGGTGAAGATGGAAAAAATGCATGGTTAAGATTGTTATTTATATCCTATTATAGATGGGGAATAATTTCCATGAATATTTAAACTCTACCTTTCTTGTAATTTTAGTTTGATTTTTGGAAATAGATGAATTATATTTCATATGGGTTTTTATATGGTTTCTCACGGTTCCCATCACATAATAAAATTGTATATCTATGAACAATGCATTAGTTAATAAATCATGAAACATTAATTTAATCCTATTTTGTGAATTAACTATAATGAAATATCTTATGGGATAACTATGACTATAATTTTTCAATTGAAAACCTTTTTAGATGATTACATAAACATATTATAATCCTAAGGGATTTCACTAATATTTTGAAATCTGAATTTCTTAATTAAGTAAACCATACTTTGATACCAACAATAGATAGAATTAATTTTCTTACATTATTTTTACATCATATTAAAGATAAAAAATATTATATTTTTATAAATTCACGATTCAACGATAATGTGTACATAGAAAATTAGGACCTCTCATAATATGGGCCTTATAAGAAATACACATTTATTTCAAATGTTCTTCTCGATCCTTCTATACCTCACATTATTCATAGTAAATGTAGTCACATGTGGATATACATCAACAAAAGGGGTGAGCTTAAAGTGCAGTAAGAGGATAAATAAGTGAAAATAAATAATATTGCATTATTAAAGAGATTCTTTATCACTATAAAATAATCATATTATTATGATCATCATCATGATGGGATGATTTACATAACAGAATAGAATTTTTAAAATCATTAAAATTAAATTTCATTTATTATAGGTAAAATACCACAAAATATTGTGAACAATGATAACATCATTTTCACACATAAAAAATGTGAATAATCATAAAATCATTATTGTTAACAAATATCAAACCATTTTAAAATATATTGAAAATTATTTCATGATATACATCACAATACCCAATTCATTTTAGGGATATATAATTATGGTCCCACTAATCGCAATATTACATTTACATCATCATTCATAACACATAGAACTTATAAAAAACATTATCATAAAATAACACATGAAAGGTATTTGGTTTCATAATAATTTCCTAAAACATTCATTTATATTTATAATTTTTTGTTTTTAAATTAAATATTGAGAAGACATACTTTTCATAAAAATAATAAATCATTATTTTGGATGAAACAATCTCAATAAAAGTAACGACGTGTTTTGAAAAGAATATTTTTTTGTAATTTGTTTATATTTGACATAAAACCAATTACAAAAATATATATCCTAAAATATTAAAGGTATGAAAAAAGAAATTATGTTTTCAGAATATTAAAATAAAACCCACTCTAAAATATTGGCATGAAATTAGAGTAACCCAAGGAAATGTTGGTGGGTTTGAGAATTCCCTATACTTATGATCAAATTATATCATCCCATTAATTTAATATCATTGAAACTATAATTATATTCATTATTTACTAAATCAAAATCCTTATACATAAGTATTTTATTTATTATATTTTTATTATATTATTTTATTTATTTTTTGATCAGTTATAGAGGTTATTTTATTAATTTTATTTGTGTTCATTTTCTCAATTATCATGATTTCATATCCTTTATAAAATTATGGTTGATTTTCTAAATTGATAATATTTATCAAAAATTAAAATTATTTATTATTAATTAACATTAATAAGTTAATTTTTTTTATTATATATATATTTTTATATTATATAACGATGATCTATTAGATAAAATATTGATGGAAATGTTTGAATTTATTTTTATGGTTTTTATGACCATCATGAAATTTTATCATTTTATTTAATATCTTGATTATATATTGTTTACACTGGATTATAAAAGTTTAAATAATTATATTTAATTCATATTTAACAAAAATAATATTTTTATGGAAATCATTATTGGTGTTTATATAAAATTAAATCACTTCATCTACGTAGGTGGTTAATCAGCACATCATGGATGACATATTAATTTTTATAATTAAATATGATGGGAAAATATTTTTTAATGTATATTTGATATACAAATCTAGAATATATAATATATTTTATTCATCATGACTCCTGGATCATATAGATAAGGAGATGGTAAAAAAACAAAAGAAATTAAGAGGACAAAAGAGGATTCAACTTCTAGAATATCTTCTTCTTTAATACCTCCTTAAAGAACAAGAGTTTTTTATTTTTTTGAAAAAAAAATCTACTCTAAGTGGGTATGAGTATTGGTTTTATAATTGAGTATAACATAGAGAATCTACATGGCCTTTATGGCATCCAGAAAGTGGTGGTGAAGGGTGGCATTTATGTGGTGAGGAGAGGGGTATTGTCGATTATAATATTCATTATATTATTATTTTGGCTCAATACAATCAATTGTTTGGATAACTATAAAAAAATATATCAATTAATTAAATACATTCAAATATTATTATTCTTTAATAATCCATACAACAACCATGGATAAAAAGTTATTTATTTGGATTAAACCTTAAATTTTCATATTTCACTATTCACTAAAAAATCAACTATTTTATAAAAATATCCATAATTAAACCTTCTAATTTTTTGATATGTTGATTTAAAAAAATATAATAAATTATATCAAAATAATTTTCTAATTATGAGATTTTTTTAAAAAGAATCAGTTCTTTAAAAAATAATAAGTCGAATATTATAATTGATTATATGACTCACTGAAAAAATAAATAAGTTCACCTAAAATTATCATTAATTTATAATAAAACATAATTTAATTTGGAATCAATTTTAAGAAAATAATGTTTCTTGTAAGTAATTATAGTTATTTTTATATTTTAAATAATAATTTATATTTTAAATAATTACAAACACTTAATTTATCTATTTTAAAAAATTTATTTACAAAAAACATGGTAAAAATGTATGATACATTCATTTATGAGATTACTAACATTTAATTTTAATTTCATTGTTTAGTTAACTATTCTATTAGTTGAATCACTATTCCTAATTTCCAGGTTACTATTTGAATAGTTAGTTTACTTTTACATCCGTATATGTTCTTTATTTTTTATCAGCACAATGTCTTTTAATCATCGCATATGAGAATAAATTTCTCTTAGGTTCTATATGCCAGGATGGTGTTTTTGACCATATAAAATTCTTAAAATAGGTGTACTTCATTGATAAAATTCTATTTCATAACATTAACTATTCTTTTATAACAATTCTAAGATATTTTCAAACAAAATGGGATTAAAAAAATGTTATGTTAAAAAAAATGAATGTGGAATGGAAATTTTTCTCAATAAGTGATTTAAATTACTTAAAAATAGATCATAAAAAATTTCTAATTTATTTTCAAAGATAATTATTTTTAAAAAGATATCTATTTAAAAATATAAGTTTCAATGGATGGTTATTTTCCTTATTATTTTCTCCGTTTGATATTTTGAAATATATCTCCATATAATATACATTCATTTGATATAAATTATTATTTACTAGAAATATGATTGTAGGGAACAACCCAAATTCATTCTTCGAATGTGTTTTTTTATGATGAAACATTGTTTATGAAAACTGTTTCTCTTCCTCGAGATATATCATGATAAAACAATTAAAAATCCCACTTCTTTTTTGGATTTATTATATGATGAAATGATTAGAAATACTATCTACTTCATAGAGGTTATGATATGATTAATTATTTATAAAAAAAATTTCATTTCAGGGTATTTGATATGATGAATTTTTCTGATCTTGAGGAGCACATAAATATTTCTTTCATTATGTTATGTTTGGAATCTATATCTCCCTCTAATACATTTGGTAATTTTTTATATATATTCTGAGAAATGTAATCGTTAAATAGGGAGTGGACATGGTTCAGTGAATCATATCTATAATGAGATATAATCTTAGTTCAATAAAGGTATTTATCGACTATAATGGATTGGGGAGTGAACCCATTCCACTTTAAGGAATGGGATTCCCCTGGGGATTTTTATGTGTCCTGAAAATAAGGTCAGACTCCCAGAATAAGGGTACAGGTGGTCATACTAAGCCTGAATGAGAGTACATGGGAGGTAATCCCAAGACCAAAGTAGATATATGCATGTTTATTCCATGCCTAACATGTTATGAATTTCATTGTTGCGATCCTTGAGATACTTTTTTTTCTTATGTGTATGGAATAAATCTATGTCATATTCCAATGTTATTCTTTCTTAGAGCATGTTATTTTATTATATTTTCATTCAATTTTTATTAACTACCAAAAATTATTTCATGAAACACGAATACGATATTTGATATGTATGGTGTGAACTTAATATGTTATTATCATTTAATCATTCCCTTATGATCATATTATTATTAAATATATCCATTATTTAACTTTACTTAGCATCTATGATCACCAATCCATATACATCCATTCCATAGGTTGTGATGAAAGGATTAATGTAGTATTACAAAAGGGGAATATCACTATTGGAAGCATTAATGATCTATCATTAATCTAAATGATTATTTTCCATTTTTCATAAGGAAATAAAAAATTATGGTCGTCAGGAAGGTGTTTGTGTAAAATATTGAGTATTCATCTAAAAAGAAGTAATATCTATGTTTATTATTCTTGGGTCACTATTGTTGGTATAAAATGACTAGTTTAGTTAATATTTGGAAATTAGTATAAGAATACATTATTGAGACCTCTGGGGGTATTTCTAAGGATATGTTTATGTATGACCCAATGGATATGTATAAAGATGAATTAAGATATTGTAAAATGACATGAAATCTTTCTAAATGATAGATATAATTGTTTCATATAAATACATCCATGTCATGATACAATAATTGGATATTTCACTAGCACAAATGTATTCAGTGTTAACAACCTTGAAAAAACCATACGAATCTAGAAAAAACCATTAACTGGTGAACGACAACAATCCCTACTACACACATTATTTGAAACTCTTGGGGGAAATTAATTTCAAATTTTAAAACTCTTTACAGAAAATCATGAAGGATTTCAATATAATGTGACTATAAATATTCAAGGATAGAACTATGGAGTCATAGATTAATGAATAAGGGTCATGATTTCGATATCCTATAATTGATATTCCATGATTATGCTATTTTACACTATGATTAATATATCCCACAATATATTTTTTTGTTTTAGTCAATGGATTTATATAGAATGAATCTTGTTTAGGTTGAATTTGATTGAAAAATCTTTAACTATGAGAATTAAAATTTTAGGACTTATGGAGATGAATATAATTTGATTAAAAATAATCACCTGTCATGAAAATTGATTAACAATTTGAATTTTAATGAGATTCTTCACCCGAATAATATGTGGAAGATGAAAAATAATTAATGATCATGTGGATGTGAACATAGATGGATGAGGAATTGGATTCCTACGTTAAAGTAAGGTGGTAAAAACCATAATTGAATATGAAAAATAGAGGGAAATATGTTATCTATTTAAAATAAGAGGATATAGAGTGAGAAATTATTGAGGAGATCAATAGATTATCATTGGGAAACATCAAATTTACCCCCACTAAATTCCATGATCCATGAACATAATTCTAGACCAGGGAATGAAAAATTACAAAAATAAAATCATGAAAGTGGGTGGATTAAAGTATTTTTGAATTTGGGTTTAATAATTATGAATTTTTAAATATAAAGGGATTGTTCAGTATATGAATTTCATTAATAATTTGATGAAATTTGATGAATCATACAGATTACCTAGAAAAGAAATTTAATTATAAGGATATATTTTATATAGAAAATAGTTATGGGAATATAACCATAAATAGGATATTGATGTGTACCAAATGGTGTTATGTTTGGATAAAAAATTATTGATAAGAATAAAGTAAATTTGATAGAATTTATATCCCCATAACTGGTAAAATATTTGATGATAAAGTGTATTGTATTTTATTTGATGGAAATAAAAATATTTTTTGGATTAATTGAATATTTCCAAAAATATTTATAAATAATAGGGATGGATGCATGTTTCCATTATGTTTTATTTCCATTCATGATATTATCATGATTCTAGAGAATACATCAAGAATGTATTAAAATTTTAAAATGAGGCAATCAAGATATAAATAATGATATATAGTGTATCACTGTTAAGTTGATTTTGAGGATTTCAGTTACCTTATTTACAATTTTTTGGATTTTAAACTCTCAAAAATGTTAAAAGTCATAACCATTTATCAAACGTTTCATGTTGAATTTTGAATGTGGTTTTAGAGATTTATGGTTTGAAATATTATTATTTATCCACATTGGATAAATTTTTTTAAACATTATTTATGGTGATATGTAATGTTAAATAGAATAAATTATTATTCTATTTATGTATATCTTGATCCATTAGTGACTCAAACTCAAAAAATTCACCATTATTTCATGGTTTAAGTGTAATATTATCTTCCTTAATGATCTATTACTTTTCATGTTTTGGTTATTTGAGGTGTTAAGTGGAGTCTCGAAGGGAGTCTACAAATGCTTGCTTTGTAAATGCTATATAAAGGGATATTACACATCATGTTACTGCAATACATGACATGAAATTCAGTTTTATTTATTATCAACAGGGTTTTAAGATGTATAAATTATTGATGTTATGTGAAGTGGGGTTTCACATCATGTCATATATTAGGGATAAAAAAACTAAAATAAAACCAATAGGTGACCTGTTTTTTAGTGAAAACTTGTGATAGGGTATTTCATATCATTAAATGTTATTTCTTATCATGTAATCCCCTAATCAAGTGTAGTTTTAATTTTTTTATCATCTGAACATATATTCAATATTCTGTTTTCTCTCCTTTATCACATTTTGGTGGAATCTTAGGGTCCTCTTAGTGTTTTTTGATCACATCATTTTCCATATTCTATCTACTGATCCGGGTGGTTGTTTATCAGTGATCTGTTGTTGATCCATAGTGAGTTTTCTCCTCCTTCTAACCGTTTTTCTTATGTTCTTCTCTCAAGGATCCACTGTAGTTGTTTTTATAGGGTATGGTTGTGTATTGGGATCCAATGTATGGCCTTCGGATGCAGAGTATGTCGATTTGTGGTTCTCATGGTGTTATTGTAGTTTTGAGGAATTCTTCTTCACCCGGTGGTGCGCAACATGTTGGAAATCGTCCTCTAGGTAGAATTTCCCTCATTTCTTCTTATTATGTAACATGAAGGAGGGGTTATACTTTATTATATCTATGGATTATGTTTTTTCATCTTAATATATGATAAATAAATTGAATAAAAGGAATTGAAGAATTTAGGGGTATGCTTTATATATTTTTACAACCTTTATATGATTGTGATATTGAGAATTGAACATTACTGAGGTGTTGTGGAAAATTATGGATGTTGGGGATTTTTTAGTACATATATATATATATATATTGAAACTATTTTTATTGATTGTGTATAACAATAAATTTAAATTAGTTATTTTTGGTTAATGAAATGGTTTCCCTATGATTTTTGTCTGTGTGATAACACCCCTAAAATAATGAGAATTTTGATAAAATACCCTTTGTAAATATGTAAATGACTCTTGATGTGTTATTATGTGAGGTCATGCTTATGGGGAAATGATTTGTGTTTTGAGTCATGTGTAGGTGATTGTTTTGGGCTATTCTTTTCATAACGCGAGTTAATAGTTGTGTTCCATACATTTGGGGTAGTGAGGAATAGGTGTGGGTCTATCTTTTAGGTATGTGAGGTGATTTTTTCGGGCCATGATTTTTCAGTAGTGAGGTGATGGAATGATGAGATTTTTTTTGAAATGTGGATATTTTTTTCTGTATGTTGAGTAGTGATGGATTAAATTGAATAATTGTTTAATAATTATTTAAGGGGCATTGGTTGGTTTGTTTAATATAATGTAAATGGTTAATGAATGGTTAAATTATTGACTGGGTGATTTCATATTGTTGATAATAAATAATGAAATTAATGGCTGTTAAATGTAGATAAAAATTGATTAATATTTATTTATTAGGTCTCTTCACCTTCTAAAATGTCTATTTTAGTTATTAATAAATGTATTAGAGGTTTCTGCACATGTAACAGTGGTGTGATATGGTTTGTTTGGTTATGAACCAATTGGGAGGGATAATGTGTATAAAACTGTATATATATTTATATAAAAACATAATTTTTTTATTTATTTATATACACTCCCCTCTAATGTTGATCTCGACATGATAAACACTTGTATAGTAATGTTGGGTGTGTTTCTCCCAATATCAAGTTGGGTGTATGGATTATTGGGTACCTACCCTTTCCTGATATATCTTTTAGGTGAGGTATGTATGGTACATTATTTGATTTTTAGAGTTATTCTAGTTCTTTAAATTTTAGTTTTGATGGACTAGGTGTCTTAAAGAGAGAATTGATAGACCAGGTGATTAGGGGTGATGGGTTTTGGGTCCCTGGTGTCTTTAGGGTGAGAGGTGTTATGTGGAGTATGTGTTTTCAATAGATAATTTTTTTATGGTTGTGGGAGGGAAACCCCATGTGTCTACATGTGATACTTTATTGGTTCATAGTTGTGGGGTTGCTATCCCAGGTGTCTACGGGCGAGGTGTGTTCAGATTATTCTTATTGGGAGTTTTGGTATACCCAAGGGATGAGAGATCCATGAAATTTGATGTTGGTTGTGATAGAGGTATGCATGTGGATATGTATTCTGGGGTACCCTTATTGATGTGATAATATAAAATTATATAACATGAACTGTTTGATTTTCTGATCATGCCTTATAATGGTTGGGTTTGGTCAGTATACCCATTTAGGTGCCACTTGGTTTTTTTTGTTTTTCTCACATTTTAATTAGTATTATTCATTCACATGTGCATGATAGATGGTTTTTCTATAGTGTATACCTATACGCTCAAACCTTTATATTTGAAACTTCATTTATGTTTTTATGAGGATTTTGTGTACCATGTTAGATATTACTAGCTCAGATCGTGGGATAACTAATTCATCAAGGCATTAGTTTTATTTTGGGTATTTAAATTAGATAATTTTACAAATATTATATTATATTAAAAAATGCATCTGGTATGGTTTTGGTTTCCCACTTATATTATTTCTTGGAGTAGTTTGTGGAATATTCATTCTATCTCATAATCCTTTTTACATTATTAATTATAATTCATCCACCACTGTGTATGTGGTTGTTGAAATCCCCAAGGTTATTGGAGGAAATAATTTGGGGTCATTATATTCCCTTCTTCATTACCATCCTAGGAGGGTTATCTAAAAAGTGAGGGGCTTATTATAGTGTATTATAAGTGGAAGGTTATGATGCTATTTGGCTGATTGTGTATTAGTTGATGAAATCAGACTACTTCTTTGTGATTAAGGGGTAGAGCATATAGGATGCCTTCATAAAGAGGTATAAAGATGATGTTCTGTTGTTGAATTGAGTTCCATGGATCATTATCTTGGATCAGGATGCACATTTCACCTCACAAGTGTTGAGTGGATTGTATCTATCTTTTGGTACTCAGTTATGCCTTTTCATTTCTCTCCAAAACCAAAAATATTTATATATTGAATGGACTATCCATATGCTATATTTTATGAATCAATCACGCATATTAAATTTTCTTGGGATCATAGGTGTCACACCATCCATTGGAAAATATTTTTTATAAAAATAGATGTAATTATTCAATTAGATTGGCTCTTTTATAGTATTTTTATGTAAGTCTGTGTCATTCTCTATGGTTCTAGGAAAAATATGGGGAGACTAATATTCTTGGTCATGTTGTGGTCTAGGGTATGAAAGATAAATTTCAGATTGTTTCTGAGAGGTTAAAAGAATCACCAGATCGGCATGAGTTTTATGCTGATCACAGGAGGTGGAACTTCGAGTTCGAATATGGAGACCACATTCTCAGGAGTATTTCCTACTTTCATGTGATGTATTGGTTTAAAATATTGAGTAATATTTCTCCAATGATTTTTGGACCCATATTTGTGTTTGGGTTAGTTGGATAGGTGGCATGTCATTTGGAATTTCCACCATTGTTGGAGAGGATCCATGATGTCTTTAATGTCTCTCAGCTTCACTGGTATCATCACATTGAAATCGATGTTATTAATTAGGGAGAGTTGGATATCAAAGATGATACCACATTTGTGGAATGCCTAGTAGAAATCCATGATTGTTATATGCAGGTGCTTCTTGGATGGATCATTCATTTGGTTCATGTGTTGTGGAGGCATCGTGCCTTGGAGATGAGTACATGGGCGAAGAGAAACATATGTGTAACCAATAACCAAAGCAGTGTTGTGATTTTTGGTTCTTTATTTTTATTTATTATTATATTTATGAACCTCGTATTCTAAGATAATCTAATTTTTCAAGTTTTTGAGATTTTCTGTGAGATGTGTGATAATGACCTTACATATGAAAAGTAAGGACCAGATTCCCAACCGAGATGAAATAAAAATGATGAAATTAAACAAATTTTGGTTAGTATTTTCTACTAAGAGCGGATAGTATGTTGACATGGATGGAAGAATTCCCATATTCTTGTGTTTAAGACTATGTAGTTTGTTGGTTGTAATGGTTGTTGGTTTCAGCTATGTAGATATCAAGATGGTTGTGTGGTGGTTATGTTGGAGTTTAGTAGTATAGAAAATACATTTTTTTGTTTGGATTTTGTGATGTTGATGTTCAAGGATTTTTTTTCAATTTTTTTGGAATGTTTGGGTACTGGTAGTATTTGAGGTGATGTCATCCTTGATATTTCTCTCATGTGCTGGTTGTTTGGATAGTTTCCCATTTTGGAGTTGTTTTGAATTCTTGATGGATGTAATAATTTTAGAGGCATATGATGTAACTATCCATGCCATCCCACAGTGTTACATTTCTAGTTTTTGTTTTCGGGGGTGTTCAGAGGATGCTCGGACGGAGTTTGTAGAATTTTGGTTTCTATGGGTTGGAATAATGGAAATTACATGTCATGTAACTATTTTACACTACATGAAATTTTGTTTCACAGCTTCACCAGAGGGGTTCCTAGTGTGTAATTTTATTATACAGTGTGAAAAGGGGTTTCATGTTATGTTATATATCAAGGATAGTAAAAATAAAATTAAATAATGGGAGACACATTTTTCAGTAGAAACAAAACATCAGGGATTTCGTTACATGATGTTAGTTAACAAATTGTGCAATCCCCCAATGTCGTATTTTTTTATTATTATTTTTTGGAAGAAATATTATTTATTGAGTCATGGTATATACTTTATTTTATTTTGGGTGAACCATAGGTTCAATGGGGTGTTTTTTGAGCCCTTCTACACAGCTTGTCGATTTTTTGATGCTTGTGGATGTTTATCGATGAACCATAGTTGATTTGTGGTGTGTTATCTCATCCTTCACACATGTATTCCTTTTTTCTTCTCTCAAGGATCCACATTGTGGTGTTTAATTAATTTGTGGAGTGTGTTGGGTTTTGTTTGCTGGTATTGGATTGTATTGTAGGTAGATCTGTGGTTCCCATGGGGAGACTGTGGTTTTCCAGAATTCTTCTTTTCCCTGAGGTGCGAAGCATTTTGGAAATCTTCCATCTGGTGGGATTTCCCTCATTACTCCTTGTTTTGTAATATAATAGAGGATTTATACTTTTTTAATCAATATACTATTGTATTTACAGATTTAATGAAGATAAATAAATTTGTTAATTGAAATTGAAGGGTATATGGGTATGATTTTGATTTTCTATAAGCTTAGTATGTTATTCATGTTGTGAATTTTTTGGGCTTGATTCCCTACAACAAATTGCAGCTATTGATATATTTTTTTGTTGGTAATATGTTCTGTGACAATTTATATTATTATAATATCACCTTAAATAGAAATAGGTTAATTACTTATAGTTGTCTAATGAAATGGTTTCCAAATTATTTTGGTTTGTTTCATAATGGCCCTAATCTATATTTTATTGTGATAAAAACCCCTTTGTAAATCTATAAATGCATCTACATGTTTGGTGGTGCGATGCCATGCTTGTGGGACAATGATGTGGGTTTGGGAACATGGATGTGATTATTATAAGCCATGGTTTTGGGGTCATGAGGTGACATCAAGGGGATCTACTTCTAGGGTAGTGACGTTCTAGTAGTGTGCACACTATTAGGGTGGTGGAGTGATAGTTTTAGGTGTTCATTTTGGGTGTAGAGGTGATGGAATGCTTATCTACTTGTGTAATTTGGTTGGATTTTTCTAGATATTAGAGCAGTAATGGAATAAATTGAGTACTTTTTTTAATTATTTGTGGATAGAAATGTATAGGTTTGGTTGATGGAATTGAAATGGTAAATGAATGATTAGACAATGGCCTGTTGAATAAAAAGTGGGTTTTCTATAAATAAGGAAATGATTGGGTGATTAAACATAGAGGAATTGTGATACTGCTTTAATTTACTAGGGCTCTTCACATACTGAAATGATTGTTGTAGTTATGTATATATGCAATATCTTGTCATGGAAAACTTATGATTTTTTGAATTATTTTTTTTGTGAACCAAATAGTTTGGGACAATGTTTTAGAATATATATATATATATATATATTATTTTTTTTGATTTCTATATGCGCCCACCCATATGGGGAACTGTGTTCTGACACCCACAAAGTCATGCACGGGTTGTTTTTATCCAACATCTAATGGGGGTATGGATGGATGGGTACTTTCTCATTTTTTCTATCTCTTCTGGGTGATGTTTGAATGGAACATGTTTTTATTTCATGAGGTTTATTAGTGTGTCAGCTGTTGGTTGTGACAACCTTTTTGTCTTTAGGAGGGATGTGATATACTAGGTGTTTTCCAAAGAGGTGTTATATGTCCTTGGTGTCTACAAGATGAGAGGGGTTATGTGGCCCAGGTGTTTTCATGCGTGATGTTAGGTGGTTGTTTTTGTGGGATGGTGAGACCAGGGGTTTCGGGTAATATTTGATGTGGTCATGCTTGTGGGGTTGGGAAACATGGTGTTTATAGGTAAGGCATGATATGACCATGTTATTGGGGAGATGTGGTATACATAAATGATTGGAGAGGCAGGACACATAACGTTGGGTGTGAGAGTGGAATACCAATGGGAATGTGGTGTCGGGAACCCTTATCGATGTGGCCATATAAAATTACATTATTTTACATGGATGATGTTTTGAGTATTCCTTGGCAAGGTTGGTTTTGGTTAATATGCATATTCAGGTGATGTTTGATTAATCTATTTTTACACAGGTGCACTAGTATCCTTCTTTCAGATGACCACATGTGACATTGGTTTTCCTACTAAGAATGATTGTATAATCATCCTACATATATATAACTACATCCAGGTTTCTTGCATTATATTATGAAATATTATTACAATTTTACCTCAGATCACTAGATAACTATTGTGTCACCGAATTTGTTTTCTTTTGGGTATTTTCATAAGATTATTTTACTTTTATTCAATTCTATTTACTCTTGCATGTGGGATGGTTTGGGTTTTTATTTTATATTATGTCCTGGAGTAGTTTCTAGATGATTCATTATATCTCCCATTTTTAATTACATTATTAATCGTAATACCGCCAATATTGTGAGATTTTTACACCCTTGATTCTAGTTTCCAAACTAGGGCCTTTTGGAGGCTAGACTCAGGGGTCATTATCTCTCTTTCTTCATTTCCAACCCAATGGGTATCATTGGTGGTAAGGGTCATGATAATAAAATATTATAAAATAATTGATCAAGGAAAAAATTAAGGATGTTATTTTTTTGATGAAATGTGTTGGACTCACCAGTTTTTATAATCCCAAATCTTGTTTAATTTAAGTGAGAACCATGTTTTCATTCTATGTTAATTATGTTTCATTAATGTTTCATGATTCCATAGACTAAAATTCATATATTCTCATTATCATTGCATGATTGGTTAAGCTTACAGTGCAGAGTTTATCAATGTCCAAAGGTCACAAATACAAAGTTCATCATTACAATGGTCACTTATACAAGGTCACCGATAAAAAGGTCACCGATACAAATGTCACCATTACCAGGTTACCGCTTCAAGGTTACCATTACAAGGTTACCGTTACAAGGTCACCATTACAAGGTCACCGTTACATGGTCACCGATGCAAGCATACTGCTAATGGTTACAGATGCGAAGGTTACCATTGGAAGGTTATAGTTGGAGATAGCCGATGTGCACCAGATGTTGAAGCCTATCTATATGAAGGCTAACATTACCAGTCTACCGATAATCTTACTCTGTAATTTGCTCAATATTTTTATAATGGTTATATTTTCTAAATTTAATCCTTATGACTTAATTAATATTTGTTGTAGATATATCTAGATACCATATCTCGATAGTATGAGGTACGAGAAAGATTTCACATGATGTATGTACTCCTGTTGTTGGATCTCAAATATGAAAGAAAATCACTGAAGGAAATGATGATATATATAGAGGTACATAGAAAAACAAAGAAGTATCAAGAATTTGAATACACTACTATATAAATATAAGTAGAAAACACTAGTGCACATACTGAAAATCTAAAATCATCATGAAGATCATTCTGGAAAAAACCCACATCTTCCTTCTATGCCTCATCAACTCTAGATCAACATCAGAAGCCAAACACTGAAAGATAGAACCTGGACATACAACACTCTGTTTTGAAGACAAATTTTAGAGAAAGACTCCAACATCAAATTATTCACTTTGAAGAGTTAAGATATAAACTGCCAAACACATTGATATTTATAAACTCAAGATTATTGTCTTATCACTTTTTGTTCCTTATTTTTTACATCTCTAAGAAGTGTGTGTGTTTTTCTGTATCACACGCTGTCTTTAATGCTAGAACTAGAGGATGCTGAATATCCTCACATCAAACTTCACCTATTTTTATTTCCCATGTATAACTGTGGAAGAAATCGTGTGTGGTCTGTGTTTTTTGTTTTTCCAGGAAGAACTGTGGTAGAGGGTGTGAACCCTAGATAGTCTGTGAAAACTATATTAAATCCTGATACATGCTGTATATCATGTTTATTGCTAATATAAACTGATTTTTGGCAGGTGATCACTAATTAGAGGGGACTAAGACTCGGCTTGAGACTGAACCTCTTGTTTTACTTCACTATGCAATACATTCTTTTTGTACTCTATTTTTCCTCTTTTCCTCTTCTTAAATTAGCTAAAACATAAAATTGTTTTGCTTTCACTTTGTTAGTTAGATTTGGTTAGTGTGTGTATTTGTTTAATTTTTTAATCCTTTTTCAAAAGTTCTATTAGTGATTGCATTGATTCAACTGAGGGATAATAAACCATAGAGGAACTTGTTGAACAAATAAACATTTATATCTCAACTACATTAATTGAATGAGCTGTTTTTAATTGGGGGATTTTTTTTATCATTATGTTTTTAATAGAAATTTTTATTAGAACTCAATTCACCACCCTCTTGTGTATCCCCTCCGACTAACATTTGGTATCATAGGATTTTATTTTCAAGTGTTCAAATTCTTTTCAACTGTGATTTTAGTTGTATCTATTAGAACCTAAAATTTCTATCATATCTAAATTTTCATTTCTTTAAATTCTAAGTAACTATGGAAACTATATTTGAGGGTCCTTCTACTAATATTCCACCTTTCTTTAATGGTAATAACTATGATCAATAAAAATTAAAAAAGAAAATTTATCTATAGAGCATGGGACTTGAAATCTGGGACACAATTAGAGAACAACATGTATTTCCTACTACTGCTAGTGACACATGGTCTTTATTGACAAAAGTTACATATAATAATAACTGTCAAGCAATGAATTCTTTGTACAGTTCTCTAGGTAATGATGAATTCAATAGAACATCTGCTTATAAAACTGCATATGAAATTTGGGATACTTTAGATATATATCATGAGGGAACAACCAATGTTAATGAAATGATATTAAATACATACACTATTAAATATGATAATTTAAAATGACCCCTGATGAACCTATCTATGAAATGAATATGAGGTTCAATGAAATAGTGAACACCATGAGTCTTCTTGGAAAACTATTAGGCAACAAGGACCAAATCATGAGACTACTTTGAATCCTACCTGCCAGATGGAGGGGAACTTCAGTTTCTATTTGAGAATCTTGTGACATAATTAAGCTACCAATAAAGGAACTAATTGGAATGATTATGATGTATGTATAAGAGATTAAGGTGAATCAATAAGTAGATTAAGAACCATGGAAGAAGTAAATATCTTTCAAGACATCAACCTCAAAGAGAAAAGATAGAGAAAAAGTTCATGTTCTTGTATATAGTTCCACTAGTGAAGAGTCAGAAACAGACATTGATGAAGAGATGACTCATCATTATAGACGGTTCAAAAAGTTCTACCAAAAGAAGAAATTATTTAGGAAGTCAAACTAGAAGGTAATGTATGATAGTAAAATACAATGAAAGAAAGACAGAAAATGGAATGAAAACTCTAATGATATAATCTTCTATCAGTGAAAATGAAAAGGACATGTGTAGGTAGACTACCCCATGATAAAATTTATGATGAAATATGAAGATATGGGAAAGGGTTATGAAAATGATATGAAAGATACTTGGAGTGCTTCAGAAGATATATCCAGTGGATCTGATGCTTCTAATAGTGAACAGAACAATCGTGCCAACTTATGTTTCATGAAAGAAACATCATAGGTAATACATAATTATCCTATAAATAAGGCCAATTATTCTGGGAATATGAGTGAGTCACATAATGATGAAGATATGACTAAGGATGAATTATTTGAATAATGTGAAATTCTTGAGGATACTTCTAATGAGCTCAAAGAAAAAAATAAATCATTAAAGAGACAAAATTATTTAAATACAAATTATATGTCTGATTTGGATATTGAAAAAGAAAAATGTGCCCAGCTGTAAAAAGAAAATACTGAACTCAAAATACAAATGAGAAATTAAAAAGAGATCTTGAGATGTTTACTATTGGTAGAGATACCTTAACTTAGTTTCGAGTAAAACATATATCCCTATAATATAAAACTGGTCTAGGGTATCAACTGGGATAGATAAGGATCATTAAACTAAATTTATTCTAAAATCTATACAATTCATAGCTAGTTCATGTTATGGACCAATTTTTTAAAAAAAACTCTCTAAAGGACCAAAAAAGGTTATTATGTCTAAAATTATTTCTTCTAATTATAGGATATCTATGAGACAAGTACGGGTACCCAATTTTGTACTTGCTAACCTTTCTGGACCCAAGAAAATATGGGCACCAATTTTACACTGCACTTAATCCATTTTGCAGTGATGTTGCCTAAAGAGTTCATGTAAGACCCTGTGGTACTTGGACAATGGATGTTCAAGAAATATGATAGAAGACTTCTAATGGGTCAGGAGCCGAATCAAAGTTGATGGAAGGCATGTGAGATTTTGTTATAATGCTAAAGGTAAGATCATCTACTCAGGAAAGATTGGTAACCCTAATGCTATATTAATTTCAAAAGTACTTTTTGTTGATTTGTTAAAATACAGTCTGCATAGTATCTCATAGTTGTGTGATGATGGTTTTAATGTTAATTCTGAGAATGGTGCATATAATGTTTTTAATTTCAAAAATGATTTAGTATTTTTTGCTCTTAGAAATGAGAATGTATATGCTGTTGATTTATATTAGTTTGCTAAAAAAATGATTCTTGTTTAAATGTGTTTCATATGGAATCCCAGTTGTGGAACATAAGACTAGGACACTACAATATGCACTCACTATAGAAAATGACTATGAAAGGTTTAGTAAGAAACTTACCTAAATTGGAATTTCCTCTAAACAAAGTGTATAATCCTTTAGAAAAGGTAAAACAACAAAAAGTTTTTCACAACCCAAAGAAAGAAGTTTCTACTTCCCAGCCTCTTGAGTTGGTTCACATGGACATTTTTGGACAATAAAGGGTTTCAATTTTAAATGGGAAGTAATATGATTACATTCTTATAGATGATTTTCCTAGGTACACATGGGTATACTTTCTGGCTCACAAAAATGAAGATTGTTCTTATTTTATCAAACACTCCAGGTCTGTAGAAAATCATAGTGGATGTAGAATTAAGACCTTGAGAAGTGATCATGGTCATGAGTTTAAAAATCATGTGTTCGAATCTTATTGCTCATGCAATGGCTATATCACAATTTCTCTACTCCTAGAACACCGCAACAAAATGAAGTCGTAGATTGAGGAAATATGATACTTCAAGAGATGTCCCAAACTATGCTTAGTGAGTATAATCTACATATTTCTTTTTGGGCTAAAGATGTAAATGCAATGTGTTATACCATAAATAGGGTCTTGATTAGACCTGTTCTTAAGAAAACCTATTATGATATTTAAAACAATAGGAAGACTAAGGTTATCTACTTCAGATTTTTTGGCTACAAAGTCTTAATTATTAACACTATGAACAATCTTGACAAGATTTCATCTAAAAGTGATGAAGGAATTTTCCTAGTTTACTCAATAACGAGTAAATCCCATAGTGTATTCAATAAGAAAACCAAATGTGTGGAAGAGTCAATTCATGTCAAATTTGATGATACTGATCCAACTGAACCCAAAACCTCTCTTGTATATCTTGAGGAAGATATTTCCATTCTGGACCTTAATTATAATGATATTGAATCCCCTATACAAGTAACCAATTATAGGAATCTTCCAGAATCTGCACCTGTTGAGTCTGAACCTATAAAAAACCATGAGGAGTCTAGTTCCACTATTTTTAGAGGTATTATAACTCTCAAGAATCATCCTTTAGAAACTGTAATAGGTGATTTAAATAGAGTAACACAAACTAGAGATTCTCTAAGAAATTGGGTTGAACATCAAGCTTTTCTTTCATAGATTGAACCCAAAAAAATTAATGATGCTATCCATGATGAATTTTGGGTGATGGATATGCAAGTAGAATTATATAAATTTGAAAGAAACAAAGTCTGGTAACTATTTGAAAGACCTAAGGACACTTTAAAAATAGGTACTAAATGGGTTTTTATGAACAAAGTTGATGAGTTGGGAAATATAGTCCAAAACAAAGATAGGTTAGTTACACAATGATATAGTCAAGAGGAAGTAATAGACTATGAGGAGACCTATACACCTGTAGCTAGGATAGTGTCCATTAGGATATTACTTGCTTATATAGCTCATCTGAATTTTAATATTTATTAAATGGATGATAAAAGTGCTTTTCTAAATGGTTATATAGTTGAGTTTGTGTTTGTTGAACAACACCCTGGTTTTAAAAATCCAAATTTTTCAAATCATGTTTTTAATCATTAAAAATCTTTAAACTATTTAAAGCTATATCCAAGAGCTTGGTATAATAGGCTCAACTCTTTTCTTATTTCAAAAAGTTTTACTAATGGAATAAATGATTCTATTCTCTAAATTAAAAGTATTTCCAAATATGTTTTGATAGTACACATTTATATAGATAATATAAATTTTGGATCTTCTAAAAATTCCTTATGTACTTATTTTTCAAAAATAATGAAAATGAATTTGAAATGAGTTCAATGGGAATAGTTAAATTTTCCCTTCTATTTTAGATTTTTTTAAAATAAAGATGGTATTGTTTTAAATAAGATTAAATATGTTAAGGTTTTTTTAAAACGTTTTTTTTGGAAGGTAGTAAAGTTAGTGATGCACCTATGAGTACCACATATAAGTTGGATACATATGAAGCTAGAGAACCCATGGATCAAACCATCTACAGAGTTATGATTGGGAGTATTCTCTCTCTTACTTCTAGTAGACATGACATTATGTTCATTGTATGAATGTGTGCTCACTTTTAAGCTAATCCCAAAGAATAAGTTTTAAATTCTGTCAAAATTATTTTCAAATATCTCAAATATACTACCAACTTATGACTATTTTATAAAAGAAGACAATAATTTTATTTAATAATTTATTCAGATGCTGAATTTTCTAGTATCTAGTTTGAAAAAATAAAGGACCTCTGAAACATGTCAACTTTTAGGCAAGTCACTAGTATAATGGTGTAGTAAGAAACAGAATCATGTTGTATTATATACTAACAATGATGAATATATAACTACTGGTAGTTGTTGTGGTTACATTCTGTGGATGAAACACACTTTACTAGACTATGGATATCAATTCAAACACACCTCTATAATTTGTGACAACACAACTACTATTAACATCTCTAAAAATCAAGTATCTCATACTAGGAAAAATCATATTTATGTAAGATATAACATCTTGAGAGATCACTATGAATGAGCTGATATCACTCTTGAATTCATTGGTACTAAACACAAATTGGAGGATATATTCCCAAATCCTTTGATTTTTTAGAGGTTAAATTACATCAAAAATGAATTAGGGATGATTAATTTCAATATAGGACCTCACCATTAGACCTTACTGATAGGACCTCACCATTAGACCATACCGATATGACCTCATCATTAGACCTTACCGATAGTACCACACCGTTAGACCTTACCGATAGGACCTCACTGTTAGACCATACTGATATGACCTCACCGTTTGACCTTTCCGATACCTCTTTACTGATAGCTGACTTGAATCTGGGACATTACTTGTAGAGACCCGAAGCCTAACGTACATGAACATTACATTACATTTGCAGAATACTTAATACATAACAAAAATATACACACAAGGATCGTAATAGTTTAGTGTCTTTGGAAACTCGGAACGTAATCTTCTAATCGTGGTGAAAGATCTTCAATATCTCCCATAAAGATCTTCCCCTTTTTTTTTACCTAAAACCTTTCTTTATATCCTGGGGAAAAGAAAACATAAAAGGGTGAGCTCAAATGCTCAGTAAGGGTATACAAAAGAAAAATCAATTACATCATATTCATAAGAACATAACTTTTGGAAATCTTAACCTGCAAAAGAGAGCATAATTTCAGAACATGGGATAAATCATAGTAGTGAAATGAAATCCCAATAATCATAACTTAAAACATGAAACTTTGTGGCATACACACATAATCATGGAAAATCATTTCTTGTTAGTCATGACTCATTGCCAAGACTATCTTAGTGGAAAAAGTCCCTTTCTGAATCGAGTAATCCTCGTTTCAGTCCTGTTTCACTGAACCGGTATAACCTACCATTCCAGCCATGTCTATCTCATGAGATATGAAATCTTGACCCAATGCATTGGAGGGAGATATAGGTCCCACCCATCTTATAATGAATCCTTTCTTATGTGTGCCACATAATCATAAAACATACATCATCGCATAACACATGTAACAAAAATGGGATTCTTGAAACATCATGACATCATAAATCAATTCATATAAGATAAAGGAATTCATAAACATAATTCCATCACAACATAGTCAAATCAATGTAAAAATATGGATAGAAACAGAACCCTTTATTATCTTAGATGGAAAATAATTTTGATAAAACACTTGAATTGAATTCTTGAGGAAAATATCCTTTCTTCTTCAAAAATCAATTTCTTTTCACAAAACATCATGCAATTTTAAAAGAAAGAGATTTTATTGAAAATAGTTATGAAATCTTTTATAGGAAGCTTCATGAAAATAAGGCTTTATAAAACAGTAGAAATCCGTTCGTGCCGTATAAGTTAAAAAAAACATTCTTCGTACTTTTGTCGGAAAAGTCAAAAAGTACCTCGTACGAAAAACGACAAAAGATTCCTTTCATACGTATTACTAAAAACTCACCGAAGGGTAAAAATGGATTTAAACAATTTTAGGTGGATGGAAATAATATTACATATTGAGTAAACATGGATGTGGATGATAAAATACACCCCAGTAAATACTTACGAATAAACAATCTCGGATAAAAATGAGATTGTGATATTTCCCTTACCTTAGGTCCGATTTGCTTTGTACGTGTCCGAAGCTCCTGTATAATGGTTTAAATAATTTCATTGACTTATTATAGAATCATATTAATTGTTATGATATCATATATGGTTCACTTATGACATTATATTACCCGTTCTTTTGTAAACTCCATGTTAAAGAAGCGTTTTGGGTAAAATCGTTTCATTTATCGTAGGTGTTTTGACTTGTTCTTATTGACATTATTATTACTTATATCATGATTTACTTACTTCCAGAATATAAAATATGATTTATATATCATATATATTCAATATATATATATATATAATAGATAGATAAATGAAATGAAAAACACCGTTCATGAAGACGGTAGTCCGTACGTACGCATGAACGCTGTTTTCCTTTCCTTATTGTCTTGAATGGAAGTAAGTAGATGACATACATATACATATATATACATAAATCCAGTAGCTTTATAATTTTATATATTTCATTATTAGTTTTTATATATACTTTATAATCATTCTTAAATGGTTAACATGGAGAATGAATCTCATCGCGTCGTGGAGACGGTATTCCGTACGTACGCACGAGCGATGATATCATTTCTATAAATATTGAATTGAATTGGAGTGTATTATACAATATATCAGAATCAATATGATGTTGTAATAACTATGTATAGTTATTCTTTACACCATTATACCAATCCATGTAAGGTGGTGGTGGAAAATAGATTACACCACGGCGTGGAGACGGTATTCCCTACGTACGCACGCGCAGTGATTTCTTTTTCCGTAGGATGGATAGATGGTGAAATAGGGTTGTTTCATACTTATAATAACATATCAGTATATGAGTGATACTGATGTTATTACTTCATAATGAAACAACCTAAGAAGAAGAAGTGGAAGAAGAAATAAAGATGAAAGAATTGGTAACGGTAATTACCTCTTCTTTGATGTGCCTCTTTGAGACCTCCTCTTAGGGCACTAAAATTGGTCTTTGAGGAAGACCAGAACCTCTAGGATGTTTCTAGGGAAGTGGAGAGGATAAATTGTCAGGGGTTGGCCGAGCTTGAGTGCTCAAATTGGTGTGAGGAGGAGGGGGAGGAGGTGTCCTTTTATAGGGGAGGAGAGGGGAACCTTAGGAATTCATAAAAATATTAATTTATAATAAATCTAACCCCACTTAAAAACCTCCACAAATGACTCATATTCGAAGCTTAGATGAGATAGGGTTGTAATCTCATCAACCAATCAAATTTAGACATGTTTGGATCTTATTTTAAACCTTATCAATTAGATTTAACTCTAAGTTAAATAATTTGACTTTTACCGTGTCTTTTTGTTTTCTTTCACTATATGGTTAATACACTTACTATAACATGCCAAACGAACCCCAAATTGTTTATTATTAATATATATATCCTTATCTAAGTCATTTGTCCGAACCTTAGATTTTTAGGAATAAAATAACAATTAATAATATAATATTTGATTTAAAAACTATTTTGTGTCAATTTTGACACTATTTGATATATGATTTTTTTGAAAGTCATAACAGAATTATGTGTTCGAACCAAGTTGATTAAATCAACACTAATATATCATAGTAACCTAGAAAATTAGTGTAATTCATAAAAAGTCTTAAATTACATTTATTTTGGTATTTATATTATCAATTATGTCAATATTTCATTAATAAGATAATTACTGCATCATTTTTGTGTCATAAATAAATTATATTATTTGATGTCTAAAAATTACAAATAAAATACCATCATGTAGGAAATCTTTTTAGATTTCTAATGAATATTTATAGTCGAATTTATCTTATGTATAACCCCATATTAAAAATGATTTACTTATTAAACTTTGATTTTAACTATTTTAACCCTTCTTTAAATAAATTAATAATAAATGTCCTAATCTAATCCAAGTGGGCCTAAATGGTCATATTTTATTCCTAATTTTGTTTTTGGTCGAATTACACTTGTCCAATAGAATTAGGACATGTGTTAGGGTAATATTAATATCATATTTACCCTTAGTTACCCTATTTACTATTAACCGTGGTAAAAAAAGTAAAAAGTTACTATTCACCAAAAAATTATTTTCATCTTATTGAACCACATTTTAGTCCTTGATATTAACCGTGTCTCTCGGATTTTCGAAATTCCATTCACAGAAGCGGTAAAATTAAGTTTTATGCAAAATTCAGTTTTTAACCTACCACTTAGTAGTTTCACTATTCATCAAAAATTGATGTTTTTCAGAACAATGCCAAAATTTCATCCCAAGCTATATTTCATATTCCGAATTCAAAAATGAAGTCTATTTTACCAAATTCATAACATAAAAGTTGCATTAATTAATTTTATAATTAAATCCCGCTGTTAAAACAAATAGCGTGTTTTTAAGAAACAATATCTATCAAAAGATTGACACTTGTTTATGTCTAGTTTAAATGTGAAATTACATACAATGACCAACATTGTATTAAATTGTAAAAATATATTCTAAATATACTTTAAAACCACTCAAAATAATGATTTATCACTATTAATTATTTCAATTAAAAAAGTTGTTTTTTAATTATAATTTAGTAATTTTCACTATTCATCAGAATATGAAAGTTATCCGAAAAGTACCAAAATTTCACCTTAGGCTAAATTCGATACTCCGAATCCAAAAATAAAGTTCATTTTGAAAAATAAGATTTACTGGATTTCAAAAAGTGGTTATTACTATTCATAACGGCTAGTTTTAATAATATTTTTATAGCATATCGTTGTTTAGTGAAACTCGGTATTGCGTACTACACACGCTATCGAGGAAGGTCGCGATTGCGTGTAATGCAAGTCAAGTCAAGGATGTGTGTTGTGCAAGCTCCTTTTGGTGTAGCGTACAACACAAGACATTAATAAAATTAAAAAGAATATTTTTTTATAAAATCTTGGGCTGTTACATTCTACCCCCCTTAAAATGAATTTCGTCCTCGAAATTCGTCGGGGTTATAAATGGTTTACTATTTGAAAGTTTCTTTAATAGAAACCCACAGCGTAAAAGAGAATACCAAAACTTGGCTTTAAAAACTAAAGTATGAAATGTAACGATTACCCAAATAAACTAATCACTGGGTTTCCACATAGGTGAAAATATGGATATGGAAGAGAAATCTAACCATCATGTTCTGATGGAGAGTGGTAGAGAACATGGCTATGGAAAATCCAGTAATCACAAATCCATAAATTTGTGACGATCTAAGGTACCATCTGATTCATCAGGTATAAGATCACTAGGACAACATTTTTGGTTTTCAAGATCATTTCCCTAAAGTTGAAAATTTGAATTAGAATAAATACTTACTTTATTTTGATACAATATCACTGTTGTTCGTGCCTTGAACAATTTCCACTTCATCTCTTAAAGAAATGAAGTTGAATTTGTAATTCGTGAAGTGTTAGCAGATCATGTGATAGAATGACGGGTCATTCCATCTGTCTCAAACAAAAGGTAAGCAAAAGTTATTAAATATACATAAGTCATTCTATAGTGAGATTAATCATATATAGTTCCTAAAATGGACTTATACTTCATATATCATACTGCTTAATATAATAAAACTAGTTTCTACTAAACAGGGACTTCCTGTAGGCCAGTGGTAGGCTATAAAGGCCAGTCGCACTTTGGTTGTGGGTTCGATTCCTACAGCCTTGTCCGAAGCGATGGGCTGTCGCCCATCCTGTAGGTTGTCCCTTTTTCTAAAACTACGTTACTATAACATCCCATCAATAATATCGAAAATCTTCTATCCTTAAACAATACTAACTTATGTCCAACATAATCCAGTCTAATCTTTAGGCTTATACATAATACTGCAGTCCACTCTCATAATATAGTGACATCGATTACCAGAGATTTAATACCATCGTTGATCCCCATATATCATAAGATATATCTTGTTGGTCACATTCCAAACATTCAAAGGCCTTAATCTTGTACTCTCTTGAATACCCATTGAACCTTAGTGAAAACTTGAATGCAGTTAAAAGTTAACACTTTTCACATACCGAAATCCTAAAAATTCTATATACTCAAACCATGACATCACTTAGTCCTTATACCAATCATGAGCTCATGAATACTGTCAAACATTTTATTTTCTCCTTATCCCTTCATTATGGGCATATTATCTAATTTCCAAAATATTTTAATCACTTTTCATGGTTACCGATACCTTAAAATTATTGAAGACCATACTAGACCAATACATAAATATTTCAATACACCATAAAAGTACCTCCACAACATTATTCTTGAATACCAATACATAAACACTTCAGTCCATACACTTCAATGATTGTCCTGGAAGAAGTCCTTCCTTGATTTAGAAGTATCTTTTTAGGTCAGGGCATTGAGTTGGGTAATGCCCATGTTCTCCACAAATAAGACATTGAACTCCATAACAGTCTGTCACTCTATGACCCTTTTCTCCACACAGATAACATCGGTCCCTCCATTTGAGGTATTCCTCAAGGTTCTTCTTCCCTTCTTTAGAAATCTCAATCTTCCTTTCTTTATGCTCCTCAACATGCAAACATGCATAATAGTTTATCTTCCTCTTCTTTGATGAATTAGTCATACCACTAAATTTCACCTTGTTAATCATATATCGCGATGACTGATTCGGCATAATCAGAATATCTTTATCTCTAGGCATCACACAATTTTGTTGCTCATAGTCACCAATTTGTCCATTGGATTCAATGTTAACCAAATTCCTTCTGGTTCCCTCCATTAACTAAAACACAAAAATAATTTTGTGAGAGGTGAAATCATGCTAGGGAAGACAACATAGTAAAAGGGGAGCACCCTCAATATCTAACATCTTAGGTTAAATTCTAAGATCGTTACCGTAGTTCTAGGACTATATCCTATACGTATACTTATCCTTAGGGGCATCCCTAGACATACCTTAGAAATATCTCTAGGGATCTCACTAACATTTTCGCATCCTAGTTTCCAAAGGTTGACTAAACCTTCCCTTTGATACCAAATGTAGAGACCCGAATCCTAACATACATGAACATTACATTACATTTGCAGAATACTTAATACATAACAAAAATATACACACAAGGATCGTAATAGTTTAGTGTCTTTGGAAACTCGGAACGTAATCTTCTAATCGTGGTGAAAGATCTTCAATATCTCCCATAAAGATCTTCCCCTTTTTTTTTACCTAAAACCTTTCTTTATATCCTGGGGAAAAGAAAACATAAAAGGGTGAGCTCAAATGCTCAGTAAGGGTATACAAAAGAAAAATCAATTACATCATATTCATAAGAACATAACTTTTGGAAATCTTAACCTGCAAAAGAGAGCATAATTTCATAACATGGGATAAATCATAGTAGTGAAATGAAATCCCAATAATCATAACTTAAAACATGAAACTTTGTGGCATACACACATAATCATGGAAAATCATTTCTTGTTAGTCATGACTCATTTCCAAGACTATCTTAGTGGACAAAGTCCCTTTCTGAATCGAGTAATCCTCGTTTCAGTCCTGTTTCACTGAACCGGTATAACCTACCATTCCAGCCATGTCTATCTCATGAGATATGAAATCTTGACCCAATGCATTGGAGGGAGATATAGGTCCCACCCATCTTATAATGAATCCTTTCTTATGTGTGCCACATAATCATAAAACATACATCATCGCATAACACATGTAACAAAAATGGGATTCTTGAAACATCATGACATCATAAATCAATTCATATAAGATAAAGGAATTCATAAACATAATTCCATCACAACATAGTCAAATCAATGTAAAAATATGGATAGAAACAGAACCCTTTATTATCTTAGATGGAAAATAATTTTGATAAAACACTTGAATTGAATTCTTGAGGAAAATATCCTTTCTTCTTCAAAAATCAATTTCTTTTCACAAAACATCATGCAATTTTAAAAGAAAGAGATTTTATTGAAAATAGTCATGAAATATTTTAGAGGAAGCTTCATGAAAATAAGGCTTTATAAAACAGTAGAAATCCGTTCGTGCCGTATAAGTTAAAAAAAACATTCTTCGTACTTTTGTCGGAAAAGTCAAAAAGTACCTCGTACGAAAAACGACAAAAGATTCCTTTCATACGTATTACTAAAAACTCACCGAAGGGTAAAAATGGATTTAAACAATTTTAGGTGGATGGAAATAATATTACATATTGAGTAAACATGGATGTGGATGATAAAATACACCCCAGTAAATACTTACGAATAAACAATCTCGGATAAAAATGAGATTGTGATATTTCCCTTACCTTAGGTCCGATTTGCTTTGTACGTGTCTGAAGCTCCTGTATAATGGTTTAAATAATGTCATTGACTTATTATAGAATCATATTAATTGTTATGATATCATATATGGTTCACTTATGACATTATATTACCCGTTCTTTTGTAAACTCCATGTTAAAAAAGCGTTTTGGGTAAAATCGTTTCATTTATCGTAGGTGTTTTGAATTGTTCTTCTTGACATTATTATTACTTATATCATGATTTACTTACTTCCAGAATATAAAATATGATTTATATATCATATATATTCAGTATATATATATATAATAGATAGATAAATGAAATGAAAAACACCGTTCATGGAGACGGTAGTCCGTACGTACGCATGAACGCTGTTTTCCTTTCCTTATTGTCTTGAATGGAAGTAAGTAGATGACATACATATACATATATATACATAAATCCAGTAGCTTTATAATTTCATATATTTCATTATTAGTTTTTATATATACTTTATAATCATTCTTAAATGGTTAACATGGAGAATGAATCTCATCGCGTCGTGGAGACGGTATTCCGTACGTACGCACGAGCGATGATATCATTTCTATAAATATTGAATTGAATTGGAGTGTATTATACAATATATCAGAATCAATATGATGTTTTAATAACTATGTATAGTTATTCTTTACACCATTATACCCATCCATGTAAGGTGGTGGTGGAAAATAGATTACACCACGGCGTGGAGACGGTATTCCGTACGTACGCACGCGCGGTGATTTCTTTTTCCGTAGGATGGATAGATGGTGAAATAGGGTTGTTTCATACTTATAATAACATATCAATATATGAGTGATACTGATGTTATTACTTCATAATGAAACAACCTAAGAAGAAGAAGTGGAAGAAGAAATAAAGATGAAAGAATTGGTAATAGTAATTACCTCTTCTTTGATGTGCCTCTTTGAGACCTCCTCTTAGGGCACTAAAATTGGTCTTTGAGGAAGACCAGAACCTCTAGGATGTTTCTAGGGAAGTGGAGAGGATAAATTGGCAGGGGTTGGCCGAGCTTGAGTGCTCAAATTGCTGTGAGGAGGAGGGGGAGGATGTGTCCTTTTATAGGGGAGGAGAGGGGTACCTTAGGAATTCTTAAAAATATTAATTTATAATAAATCTAACCCCACTTAAAAACCTCCAAAAATGACTCATATTAGAATCTTAGATGAGATAGGGTTGTAATCTCATCATCCAATCAAATTTAGACATGTTTGGATCTTATTTTAAACCTTATCAATTAGATTTAACTCTATGTTAAATAATTTGACTTTTACCATGTCTTTTTGTTTTCTTTCACTATATGGTTAATACACTTACTATAACATGCCAAACGAACCCCAAATTGTTTATTATTAATATATATATCCTTAGCTAAGTCATTTGTCCGAACCTTAGATTTTTAGGAATAAAATAACAATTAATAATATAATATTTGATTTAAAAACTATTTTGTGTCAATTTTGACACTATTTGATATATGATTTTTGTGAAAGTCATAACAGAATTATATGTTCGAACCAAGTTGATTAAATCAACAATAATATATCATAGTAACCTAGAAAATTAGTGTAATTCATAAAAAGACTTAAATTACATTTATTTTGGTATTTATATTATCAATTATGTCAATATTTCATTAATAAGATAATTACTGCATCATTTTTGTGTCATAAATAAATTATATTATTTGATGTCTAAAAATTACAAATAAAATACCATAATGTAGGAAATCTTTTTATCTTTCTAATGAATATTTATATTCGAATTTATCTTATGTATAACCCCATATTAAAAATGATTTACTTATTAAACTTTGATTTTAACTATTTTAACCCTTCTTTAAATAAATTAATAATAAATGTCCTAATCTAATCCAAGTGGGCCTAAATGGTCATATTTTATTCCTAAGTTTGTTTTCGGTCGAATTACACTTTTCCAATAGAATTAGGACATGTGTTAGGGTAATATTAATATCATATTTACCCTTAGTTACCCTATTTACTATTAACCGTGGTAAAAAAAGTAAAAAGTTACTATTCACCAAAAAATTATTTTCATCTTATTGAACCACATTTTAGTCCTTGATATTAACCGTGTCTCTCGGATTTTCGAAATTCCATTCACAGAAGCGGTAAAATTATGTTTTATGCAAAATTCAGTTTTTAACCTACCACTTAGTAGTTTCACTATTCATCAAAAATTGATGTTTTTCAGAACAATGCCAAAATTTCATCCCAAGCTATATTTCATATTCCGAATTCAAAAATGAAGTCTATTTTACCAAATTCATAACATAAAAGTTGCATTAATTAATTTTATAATTAAATCCCGCTGTTAAAACAAATAGCGTGTTTTTAAGAAACAATATCTATCAAAAGATTGACACTTGTTTATGTCTAGTTTAAATGTGAAATTACATCCAATGACCAACATTGTATTAAATTGTAAAAATATATTCTAAATATACTTTAAAACCACTCAAAATAATTATTTATCACTATTAATTATTTCAATTAAAAAAGTTGTTTTTTTAATTATAATATAGTAATTTTCACTATTCATCAGAATATGAAAGTTATCCGAAAAGTACCAAAATTTCACCTTAGGCTAAATTCGATACTCCGAATCCAAAAATAAAGTTCATTTTGAAAAATAAGATTTACTGGATTTCAAAAAGTGGTTATTACTATTCATAACGGCTAGTTTTAATAATATTTTTATAGCATATCGTTGTTTAGTGAAACTCGGTATTGCGTACTACACACGCTATCGAGGAAGGTCGCGATTGCGTGTAATGCAAGTCAAGTCAAGGATGTGTGTTGTGCAAGCTCCTTTTGGTGTAGCGTACAACACAAGACATTAATAAAATTAAAAATAATATTTTTTTATAAAATCTTGGGCTGTTACATTACTTTTTTGTCCTCTCATCCTTAATCTAAAACACTTTCTACATATTACTTATTCATTTTATCTGTTTTATTTTACGATCCCTAAATGATAAAATTAAAACACGGATCAATTCTCAATCCACATCAAACCCTCTCCTGAACCATTTTCTCCCCAATCTCAAAACATAATACTCTCCTGAAACCTTGAACCTCTCCAGATCGATGGCAAGAGTCAATAGGTCGTCAGTTGCAGATGAAGGAGACACGCCTAATCCTAGGAGACCTAGAGTCTAGTTGAGTAGCAGAATCCAAACAGTGGAAGAGGTGATGAACCTACATTTATCCAAGAGGGAAATAGTAGTTGAAAAGGAGTTAGGTTCATAGTGGTTGTTGTCGAGCTGGTCTTTAGTACTTAAGGAACTGGATGCTCAGGGCTGGGTTGAATTTTTTGAAAACAATAATGGACCCTATTACCCAATGTTAGTGAAGAAATTTTATGATTACCTCATGTTTGAGAAGTCTGGGGATGAGGACCTAATGATTTCCAGAGTAAATGGATTAAGTGTGAGCTTCTCCTTGACTGAATGAGTTGAATGCTTGAGGGTACCACATGAAGAGATTTTTTATTTTTACTCAAAATTGGTGCCTCCCACTAGCGAGTTATTATACTATAAAGAATCATTAGATGAACAGGCATGGAATAGAATTCCTATGAAAGTAATTGCTACTGAAATGGTAGGAGAAGATAAGATGCTTTTCAAGTTTATTCAACATGTTTTATGTCCCAGGAGAGGGGAATTTGCATCTCTAAAGTATCAGGATTTCTTTCTCTTGTATTTTTTAAATCATGAAAAGAAAATCAACTTATGTAGGCTATTGATGATTAAAATAGAAGATATTACCATGCCTAGTTCCAAATCCAATGCCATATTCCATGATAAGATGATATCCCTTATGTTGAAAGTGAAAGGAGGTGCTAGAGATATGGAAGAAACTATTGTTGTGAAAGATAACCATTGCATCACCAATGTGATCTTGAAGCTGTTGATGTTTAACAGGATTCCACAGCTGAGGTGATGGGGGAATGATGAGGCTTTGGTGTATGATGAATTTAATCATGTGACTCATCCTACTAGGCCTAATAATAATAGAGACCTCAGTATTAAGATATATGAATTAGATCCGACTTATTTAGATGGAGAATGAGAAGAAGTTTCTACTGTGCAAGAATGAGAAGATTCTCTTATAGATGTCAGGAGTGACCCTAACCTTCCCTCAAATCCTCGTGCAAATAATATAGCCTTTTGTAAGACTATCCCACCAAGGAGATTAACTAGAAGCAAGGATGTCATAATGGATAGTGATAAGAAAACCATTAAAGAAGAAGGGGCTCAAATTTTCTTATGAGAAGTTATAGATACCACAGTTGAGGCTGAGGACTCTGAATCAACTCATGCTGACTTTAAGATAGCTGCTACTGAAAATGAAGAGGAATTTCTAAGTCTTAGTCCTTTAACCGGATGTACATAAAGGGTAGAAAGTAAAGATGATGAATATTCTAATTCAGTCGAAGCTAGACTTGTTTTGGAAGTTTTTGAGTATTTTGAGGAGGAAGTGGCAGTGAACCTTCCTATTAATGAAGTTGACCAAGGAGGTCAGATAGTGATAGATGTGACTTTTTAAGAGAATGCTCCAAGTGAGGGGGCGGAACCTATTGCAACATGATCAGTTGTTGTAGCTCATGAGATAGAGGGTAGGACAAAATATCCTATATTTTTGGTTTTATGCCTACATTATGGAGATTCTGAAGATGACCATCCTATAACAAGTCCTCCAATTCCTACTATCTCAGAAACTACCATTGTGTAGCCAATGGTTTTGTTACCTCAGGACTATGTAAATAAGGATGAATTAGATTATTTGAAATAAAAAATGAAGAGGTATATTGATGATCAAAATACTGAAATAGTGAGAAAACTAGATTTCAGTCAATAACTCATGACATCTGTAGTGGAATGGATAGTTTCTACCTCTCCCTCAACTATGTTACATGATGTCAAGGAATTTCGGAATTAGGTAAGAGTGTTGGCCGAGTATATGGAATCAATGAAATAGTCTATTTATAGCTTAGATTCTTATATGACTTCAAGAGATCAAGTGGACAGAGACCTTAGATATGTTAAAAGTGTGCTTCAGCAAATGGCCACAGTGCTTGAGGATTGTAAGAAGATTATGTACACACATGTGAAAGGCCAAGATGATGTAGTAAAAAGGCTGATAAGTGGGCTGACCAAATCATTTAAGGAGATTGTGGCTTTCTCTATGGAACCTCTGGGTGAATCTACTTCCATATCAGCCCCTCCACCAGTTCACATTTAAGCTTTCAGGACCATTGTCAGAGAATAAGTGGAAAGGATCTCTGGTGCTAATACCTCTGACTCTCAGGTCATTTCCATCACCAGGGAAATTCATACTCGTGTGGGAAATTATTTAAGGTAAGCTTATCATGATCAGAGGGAAATCAAGGAACAAGTTGACTTTTATTATAAACTAGTTTACACTATGCATCAGATTTATGGCCACTTCACGTTGTTGTTGAATAACCTCAGGATTCTACCTGTCACCCGGGCATTTAAAGATCATGTGAGCAAGCTTTAGGAGCTAACTCCTTATTTGGAAAAATTCATAGAAAATAATGATGATTTTATCTCAGATATGAAAAGAGGCGGAAGCATTATTATGGACTTTAGGAATCTTCTTATTGGATTTCCTCCATGTGGAATTCCCTCCCATCAACCCCCTTCATTTCATGCTTTTTCAGCTACCTCAGGTTCCCCCACTACTGCTCCTTTGATGACTCCTACCCAGGCCATCAGATGTTTGACCCCAAAGATTCCTCAAGGATCTACTCACTGTAGGTCTACTAACATATTAGTTTCTTCTCCTCCTACACTATTTACTACCATCCCTCGGCCTATCCCTCCATCTTGAGAACCTACCTCCTCATCATCCAAGTCCAAATCTCCAATGAACATCTCTGATGTGGATTGAGTGTGGAATATCTTACCTGATAGGGATTTGTGTATCTCTTTTTTATAGTGTACTCATGTTTTAATATTAAAGACCCTCTTTTTTCACTATTTTTTTTCTCCACGCTTTATGTTAATCACAATGGGGAAGAAGATATTCAAGGGGAAAGGGGGAGAAGATGAGAATATTCAAAACATGAATTCTCTCTGGGAAAGAATTTTTTATGTTCTGACATAAATATAGTGTTCATAATTATTATTATTTTTCTCACATCACTAATGACATTAGCAAATGTGATTAAACTTGATTAAAAACTCTTAAATCTAGAGATTAAATGACATAATTTGAGATTATCAAAAAGGGGGAGATTGTTAGAATCACATATTTTGATAATCCCAAATCTGGTTTTCCATTTATGTGAGAACCATGATTTCATTCTATGCTAATTATGTTTCATTAATGTTTCCTATTTCCATAGAGTAATATTCATATTTTCTCAATCTCACTACTTGATTGGTTAAGCTTACAGTGCGAAATTTATCTAAGTACAAAGGTCACTAATAAAAATGTCACGGATAGAAAGTTCACCGATACAAGGTCACCGATACAAAGTTCACTGAAACAAAGGTCACCCTTACAAGGTTACCTCTACAAGAATTTCATTACAAGGATATCATTAAAAGGTCACAATTATAAGGTCACATTTACATGGTCACTGATACAAGCCTACTATTAAAGGTTACCGATTCAAAGGTCACCATTAGAAGGTTACAGTTAGAGATTGTCGATGTGCACATACTGTTGAAGCCTACCGATATGGAGGCTACCATTACCAGTCTACTGATACCATTACTCTTTCAATTTCTCAATATTTTTCAAACGGTCATATTTGCTAACTTTAATTCTTATTCCGTAATTAATATTTGTTGTAGTCATATCTAGAGACCGTATCTTGACAGTATGAGGTACAAGAAATATTGCACGTGATGTACATACTCCTATTTTCAGAACTCAAATAAAAAAAAATACCGAAGAAAATTAAGATATATATAGAGGCATTATGAAAAACAAAGAAGAGTAAAAAAGTTAAATGCACTACTAAATAAAAAGAAGAAGAACAATCTAGTACATATACTGAAAATCCAAAATCATCAAGAAGATCATTCTAGGACAAACTCACTTATACCTTCTATGCCTAATCAACTCTTAATCAATATCAGAGCCGAGAAATGAATGCTAGAACCTTGAGTTACAACACTTTTTTTTCAAGAAACAATTCAGAGAAAGACTCCAACATCAAATTCTTCATTATGAGGTGTCAATAGATGAATTTCCAAACATATAGATCTTTCTATACTCAATATTATTATCTAAGCTCCATTGTGTTCTTTCTTTTTTACATCTCTAAGAAGTGTGTGTGTCTGGTTGTATCACATGATGTCTCACATGATATAAATAGAGGATAATTAATATCCTCACATAAAACTTCATATATTTTTGTTTCCCATGTATAACTATGTAAGAAACCATGTGTGTTTTTTGTTGTTTGTTTTCCCACAACGAACATTGGTAGAGGGTGTGAACCCTAGACAGTTTGTGAAAACTGTTGTAAATCTCAATACAGGATGTGTATCATGTTTATTGCTAATATAAACTACTTGGTGGCATGTGATCACCAATTGGATAGGACTAAGTCACGACTTGAGACTAAACTTCTTGTTTTACTTCACTGTGCAATACATTTTTATTGTACTCTGTTTTATCTCTTTTCTGCTGCTTACGTTAGCTAAAACATAAAACTGTTTTGCTTTCTCTTTGATTATTAGTTTTGTTTACTGGGTGTATTTTTTTAAATTCAGAAAACCTATTTCAAAAGTTTAATTAGTGATTGAATTAATTCAACTGAGGACAAATAATCCATAGCGAAACTTGTTGAGCAATTAAACATTTATATCTCTACTGCCTTAATTGACTGGGCTGTTTTGAATAGGGAGATTTTTTATCGTAAAGATTTTAACAGAATTTTTAATTGGAACTCAATTCACCCCCTCTTGAGTATCCACTCTGACCAACAAAATGGATCAAAATAATGTATGTATATCACCTATGGAAAATTCTTCGTCATTATGAATAGGGTCTTGAAATAAAACGGTTCCATGTTATCATCATTTTTGAGGATATCAATGTCATTTCTCATGACACATTTTTCTAAAGATTTGTGATTATAATATTTTTTTAAGGCATGTTCCTTATAACACTCCAATCATTTTCAGGTGTGAGATTACACTAATACAAATTTTTTTTCACATCCCACCTATGTTCTCTTATGTGGAAACATAGTTAAAAGTTACGATGGGATCCGTAATTTTTATAAATTTACCTTTTAATTGATGATTTAATAATAATTTTTATTATATGGGTTTTGATGAAAAGAATTATCATGTATTAAACCGTTGATGACCTAGATTAATTTTTAGGGAGACATTTAATTAATGGTGGGTATAATATAAAACCTTGATTTTTTCTTGATTTATATAAATAAATATTATTTAGTGGGTTTTGTGGGATGCTAATTATGATTTTTTATAAAAAAAACATTATTATTTATTTATGAATAAAAATAAAATTATAATGCGGTACTTACCACACAAATATTTTCGTCTGTTACACACAATGTCAAGTTCATTTCATATCTTGTGTTACATGCGAAGCCCAATTTTTTCAAACTATGATATATTTTTGATATTTTTATTCAATATAAAATTTATTTACTAGAAATTGGAATGCATGGGATTAAATTTATTATATAATTTATGAAAAAAGATTGTTTTAAAAAATTTATAATTTATCTATTGATTATAACAAAAATTAATCACTTATAATAAAAATTTATGTATTCTCAAAAACCCAATCGATTCTAAAAGGTGTTTCAGTTGTGTTTGGAGAAAAAAATTGAAATTATATTTTACTATCAATATTATTTTAAACCATAAAATTAAATTTTGAAAGGGAATTATACAAATATTCATAGGGGTAATTTTTGGTATTTTTTCAGATAAGTTTCATTGTTTTTTGAAAAATAATAGAAAATAATGAATTTAAATTGAAATCTATAATTTTGACTGCATTACCTATTAATAAAATTATATTTTGAATTTTTATTAGTGTATAATTAGTTAAATTATTCTTATAGAATCCAATTAATTACATTAAAATTGATTTCATATTGAAATTCCATATATAAACAATAAAAACATTTGATCATTTTAACATCAAAAACATTGATTTCTCATCGCATCTGCTATTAAAAATTTAAATGTGTTTCTTCCACTAATGTTAATATAAATTACAATAATAGATTCCATATTAATAATAATAATAATGTATAATTTATAAAATTACTATTAAATTTATTTTTAGAAAAATGATTTGTGGAAATAGTTAAAATTAATTGAAAAGATTATAGAAAAACAAGTTTATGTAGTGGATAAACAATGTGTATAAGGTGTACGAATGAACCAAAAATTTTTCAAATTTTTTTTTCTTGAAACTATAGACCATTTTGACTATATAATATAATTTAATATATTTCTCTGAATATATTCCATGATAATGACCCACATAATATGTTATTAAATTAATAAGACATCAATAACAACATTTATCCATCTAATTTTTAAAGTCATTATAATTAGGAAAAAACTACATAGGTTTAGTTATAAATATTATTTTTCAACATGAATTAGTTTTTCTATCATTATAATTTATTTTTATTTTCTAGACATGAAATAATTACATTAAATAGTTAATAAATAAAAACATACTAATTACTAAGTTAATAGTTAACAAATATTATTGATACTATAAATATTAATAGTGACATAAATTGAATGAATTTGTTTTTAAAAAAAATTATTGATGTGTATAAAATAACATAAACATGTGAAATTAATATATTCAAATTATATCTTTTTTGTGATATTTTTTAGATTATGATAAATTAATAGTGTTGAAATTGATATTAATTATATTTTCTAATAAAATAAAATATTGTTAATTTTTTGGAAATTATTAAAAAAGATATTTTCATTAAGATGGGTTTTAGATAGTTATAAATATAAAATATCATCTATTAATGGAATATAACATCTATTATAATGATTATATTTACTATTAAATATTAATTAACGTTATTACAGTGGTTGGCGTAAAAAATGATTTTTTTGTATTAGCTATTCTGATGTTAAATAAATTTCAAACACACAAAGTATTTTTATTTTATAAACTATAAATCAAAATTTTAAAATTTGGGAAAAATTATTTTAAAATACTCACATTAATTTAGACTTCATGGAACAATTAATTATGTTGATAACTAGTTACAATAATGAAAAAATGGAAAACTAAGGAAACTTATGATTTAAAGATTCAATTGTCTTAAAATGGGTATAAATGACTGGTGAATGTGTTTATAGACAATAAAATCCATAAAAAACTATTATTATCTTTTTTGGAGAATCATTCATTAATATTCACCTCCCAAAATTGAATACTTATGTGTATTTAAAAGGATTTCACTCCTCCTTAACTAAAAAAGGGAACTCAATATCCCACATTACTCACACCTCTAAATAGATTGTTATCAACCAAACACTACTGAACTCACTTTTCAATTTCACCCAACCTTCATATAATCCTTGATTTGGGCCTAAATCTATCTATTAATGTACTTTGGATCAAACCTAAAAGAGATGCCCTCAGAAGATGTAACATTTATAAAATGTGTTACAAAATCATCATTCTTGTGTACGGTGGAATACAACATCAGGAACCAATATTTTTTTTCACTTTACCAAAATTAATGGTTTTATTGGGGGATGAGAATGATGTTTATATATTATATATTTGATAATTTTTTTTCTTTTTATTCTTTTGTAAATATTATATAAAAAATACCGTCATGTTATCCTTTGTGTAGGAATATGATTATTTCCTTTGAGAATACATTTTTCTAACGCCACGCAAAGCGATGTGAATCATTCACAAGATAAATGGAATGTATAAAAAATGGATATAAAAAAATATGTGAAATATATGAAATAAATATTATTTTATAATGATAATATATAATGTAATTTTCATTCTTTCAATATGACATGGAAATTGAAATGATGTCCATGCATATGTATAACCTACCATCACCATGAATAGTGTATTGTATTTACATTTTCAATAATTTATATATTATTATAAATACCTATATATATTGAATATATATGATATTTATGTAATTTTTATAATTATGGATATGATTAAATCATGATCTAAGAATGAGTACTTGGAATAAATAATCAAAAACTATATGAAAAACATATCCATCATTACCTGAAACATATCTTTAATGTATAATTGTTAAAAAATGAAAACAATTATGTCATTAGTAAATAACAAACCATATTTTATATATTAATATGTTTTTAATAATCTTTAATAATAAAAATATATTTATTATACAGTAGGTTTTAATGTGTTAGATGATAGTCAAGACATAAGGTATGAGACTGTTTTCTCACTTTTACTTTTGTGATAGACATGCTATATTCAGAAAACATTTCATATATGTAGTGTATATACATACCATAAAGGTGATTTATGATGATTATAATTTTTTTTTACTTTCATATCAACTTTATTTTCTACCTTTTATGGGGTTTATAGATGAAAATTTAAAAAATCAATAATGAATGTCTTTTCTCAAATTTATTTCTTTGAGAAGTTTGTTATGATATGAAACTATTACATTTTAGTAGGATTATATAAATACCATTTTACATGAAATATCATTCATTTATATAATATCATGATATTTTATGTTACATTTTATTAGATTAGTTCTTCAATTTTACAAAATACACAATGAATGATGTTACAATCTAATCATTTATCAGGATTTTATTTGATTTTGTTCAGATTAATCAATTATAAGGATTTACATCTCTTGAATTATAATGAAAATTATTCTCAATTTTTTTATTCTTTGTATAATCATTTAATGGTAATATTTTTCCACTCATTGGTTATTTAGTCAATTAATTAACAGTTTTTATAAAAATTTAATAGCCTTTCCATATTCATTTGAAAATTTTAGTTCCTTAAAAATAATGTTTTCTAAAAATGTTTATATATGTTTAATTTATATTTTAATCTCAATTTAACTGAAAATTTATATAAAATATTTTACATTTTAAAAACATTTTAAAATGGATTTCAATGTGTCCTTTATTAGTTTTAAATATTATATTCAATGTAGTGGGTTTTAAAAATAATTTATGTTTTAGAAGAGTTTTCAAAGTGGAAATGATACTTCAAATAATAAATTTTTGCAGTGATTTTAATAATCATTTATAATTTTTTTTTCAAATATATGTACTTTGAATATGTTTTTTTAAAGATGATTTTCAATGAAAAGATATTTTTCTTATTAAAGTCTCTGAGTGTTCATTCAAAATCCTTCTCCATCTATGATGAAATACATTTACATAGTTTATTCTTTACTGGGTGAATGATACTAGGCACGTATTTTTTTCTTCAATTAATTGTTTATGTTATGTTTAAATGTTTTTTATGAATATTATTTCTCTTTGACATGATATATTAGGATTAATTGTTTATAAAATCCTCTTTTTTTTCACAAGATATGATTTGATGAAATGATTATAAAACATATCATATTTCAAAATCAAATGATATGGAAAACCTTTAAGGATAAATATTTCATTTCATGGGTTATGATATGCTAGATTTTCTTGATCTATTGGAACACATAAATATCGACTAATTAATGTTATATGTGGAGCCTATATTTCCCTACAATGCATTTGGGAAAATTTATATATCTAATTAAATAGATTGGGATATAATTGGGATTTAACATGGTTCAATAAGACATGGATGGCATAGTGATTAAATGTGGATATTTAAAGGACATTGTGATTTATTGTGGTTTAAGGAGTGAAACCATTCCACTATGGGGAAAAGGCATGTAATGTGGAAAGTGGTGTGTCTCAAAAATTAAGGTATAAATATAAAATAATATTATATTGGTGTTTATATAAATCCAAAAGAGGGTACATGGGAGTAAATTTCATGCCCAAGATCTGTACAATTGTAGTGTAACAACAAAAATATTTCATAGTACGTTATATAATTAAAGTAATTCAATAGCTTGCGCTATACGCAACACTGAGTTCGAGGGCACCACATCTTACCAAACTAGCTGTTTAAAAAGTAGTAGTGAATAGTATTAACTAAATTTTGATTCTTATATACTTTATATAGTTTTAACACCTATATTATGTGTTTCTTATGCATAATTTGAGAACAAATTCATTTTTTTTAGACAAAGGATGTATTTTTCAGAAAATAAAATTTTATAGCCTTTTAATGGTGAAACATTTTTAAATCCAATATTTGACACTTTTATATATTAAATTTTACAAAATAATACTTTATTTATAATTAGGGCATAAAAATTTAGTTTGGATAATTTTTTTTTGTGATTTTTTGAAAACATTCATATTTTGACAAATAGGGAAAAATACTATGTTTTAATTGGAAAAATATTTTTTAATCGAAATAATTTATAGTGATAAATTATGAATTTTAATTGTTTTGAAGTATAATTAGATTTTATTTTTATCATTTAATATAATGTAGGTCATTATAAGTAATTTCACAGTTAAATTTTACAAAAACACTTGTCAATCTTTTGATAGTTTTTAGTTTTTAAAAACCCGCTTTTTGGTTTTGACAACAAGAAATAATTTTAATTTAATAAATGAAACTTTAATGTTTGGAATTTGTTAAAATAGAATTCATTTTTGAATTCACAATACCAAAATTATCATTGGGTGAAAATTTGGTTTTTTTCTAAAAACATACAATTTTTGATGAATAGTGAAAAACACTAAGTTATTATTTTAAACCTACTTTTTATTTAAGTAATTATTAATTTTATTTAAATTTATTTTAAGTAAAAATAGATATATAATACCTATATATGTTCAATTTAATTCATTGGAGATATTTTATTATAAATTTATATATATAAAATTTTATTGAACATTTTATTGTCTTTTAACCACCTTCTAGGAGCATTTACAAATTTGCACAAGACATAATTTTACCTCTTCTCTGAGTTGAATTTAAAAAATCTGAGAGACATGGTTTATATCAGTAAGTAAAATTTTGTTCAATAAGATGAAAATAATTTTGGGTGAATAGTAACTTTTGACTTTTATTTACCACGGTTAAAAATAAATATGGTAATCAAGGGTATAAATGATATTTTAATTACCCTAACACATGTCCTAATTCTATTGTATAAGTGTAATTAGACCAAAAATAACCATAAGAATAAAAAAAAATCCCCTTTGGTCCACATGGATTAGATTTGGACATTTATTATTATATTATTTAAAGAAGAGTTAAAAGAGTTAAATTTAATGTTTAATAACTAAAACATTTTAAATATAGGGTTACAACCAATAAAAATTATACTATAAATATTCATTATAAAGATAAAAATATTTCCTAAATAATGGTATTTTATTTATAATTTTTATAAATTATATATTTTAATTTATTTATGACACAATGATGATGCCGAAATTACCTTATTGATGAAATATTAAAATAATTGATATTATAAATATCCAAATAAATGTAAAGTGAGACATATGATGAATTCCACTAATTTTATAAGTTAATATGACATTTTATAGTTGGTTAAATAAATTTTATACGAAGTGATAAAGTTTTTATCGCTTTCAAAAAAATCAAATACTAAATAATGTCTAAATTGACATATTTGAGTTTTTGAAACAAATATAATATTATTAATTAATATAATATTCCTAAAAATATAAGGATCATCCAAAGGACATAGATATGTTTATATATATTAATAATGAACCAAAAGGGGTTCTCTTTGCTTGTGATAGTATTCTTATTAACCATATAATATAAAAATACAAAGTTACATGGTAAATGCCATACTATTTAACTAAGAGTTAAATCATTAAGATAACGATATTATGATGACATAAACCGATCTAAAACATATTTGTTGAGAGTTTTTCCACCCATCCACACCTTATCCTTTAAATAATTCATCTTTGAGCCATTTGAAACCGAAAATGGTTATTTAATAAAATAATATTTCAAACTTTTCCTAAAGTTACCCTCACCTCTCTTATAAAAGGGTTGTTCACCTTATCCTAATTTCAAACCTCCAAAGATTTTTGGATCGGCCAACCCCTACACAAATATACTCCCAACTTTCCTACCTTAAACCTAGAGGCATTTCATTGATCATAAATCCAACCTATGGTTCCCTTTTTCTCAACTCTAATGTAAGAACTTGAAAAAGAGTTATATATTTCATCACGTCTTTCAAGTTCTTTTCTTCTTCCACACCGTCTTTATTTTTTGTTTCTATTATAAAATAATAACTCCATTATCTTATACATACTTTGATTTTATTATAAAAATGATACAATCATATTCATTATTCTATTCATCCTATAAATGACCAAGTCACCATACGCACGCACGTACGGCTAACCGTCTCCATGTCGTGGTGTAGTTTGTTATTCAAACACTTAATTATTTATATTGATATAATAATCAGTATAAAAAATGTAAATAATAAATATAACATGTTATTGATTCTTTATATTGGATATACCATCTAGTTACATATGATTTCACAATCAATATAATGATATTTTCGCCCATACGTACATACGGATTACCGTCTCCACGATGCGATGAGATTCGTTTCCACATTCACCATTTAACGATGATTATAAAAATATATATTATTAATTAGTTTGAAATATATGACATAATAATTCCACTGAAAACATATATATATATATATATAGATATATGTATTTAAATATATCTTATTCATTTATTTTTGTACAATATGATATGAAAACAAACACATCGTTTTTTCATACGTACGGTCTACCGTCTTGATAAATGGTGTTTTACATTTCATATATATATATATATATCTATTATAATATTTATACTCTAAATATATATGATATATAAATAATGTTTTATATTCTGTAAGTATTTAAATCATGATCTAAATGATACGATCAAGAATAACAAGCACTACAACACAAACGGGCAAGGGAAGCGCCACCTTATATCAGCGCTAAGCAAAAACTGCATATAAAGAAACCCTGTATCAGCGCTAAAATTTTAGCGCTGATATAGGGATATATTATCAAATATTTTCTAGCACTGATAAAAGTATTCTTTATTTTCACTAAATTTTAGCACTGATACATGGATTCTTTATCAGCGCTAAAATTTTACTACTGATATAGGGTAACCTTTATCAGCGCTAAAAAAGTGATGATAAAGAGACCGTTTATCACCATTTGAAAAGTGCTGATAAAGAAGGCATGTATCAACACAAAAATGTTCGAGCTCATAGAGGAAGGATTTATCAGCGCTTTTGTAGCGCTAATAAAGAGGACCATTATCAGCGCTTTTTTAGCACTGATAAAATTGTAGTCCCATATTTTATAAAATCGGTCGTACAGTGTCCTCGTTTTATCGCGACCTAAAGCTCTCACGGTACTGAAACCCTATGACTCCCTTCCAATCCCCCAAGCTTCACATTTATGAACCTCTTCATCCCCCGTTCTTCGCATCGTCAGACCTCCACCACCCTCGATCTTCGCTTTGCCAGAACTCCACCGCCCTTGATCTTCGTGTTTCCGGACCACCGCTGCCCTCGATCTTCACGTTTCCGGACTAGGTGTGCAATGTTTTTTTGATATCCTTTTACACATACCCTTCACGAAACTATGGTAATTTAATCCCAAGGATTTGATATATCTCATCGATGTGAATGGGTCATGAAAGTGTAATACCAATGGTGATATAGTTACAATTGTGTGGGTAAAGAATGTAGAGAAGTAAATCATATCCTTGATGGTCTGGATTGAAGAGTAGAGGTATATGGATTATGGATGACCATTGAACATGATTGAAACACTGGTTCCAAAACCATTCTACCAAATATTTCCCTTCCAATATGTGTTCCTAGGTAGTAGGATATCCTATTTTTTCCATGTTCCATCACAATGTTTAAAATTGGGGAACCACCATCTATTGTTGGGTGTCCATCAAGGATTTCACTTAGGCGGTATGTGAGCCTATTTAGGCCACACAACCTTACCATAAATATGATGATGAGGATCCAATTTTAGTGAAACTCAATTATTTAATGAGGTGATGATTATACTTTAATGGTTGATTTGAACAATATATAGTTATCCCATCATGTTTTTAAATTCACTGAATAGGGGCACAATTTAGAAGGTGTTAGACATCATCCCAAAGGGGAACAACCCTAAAAATGATCAATGGACTAGTTGGGCTTGAGATATTACTTTAAAAAATCCATGTATATCTCCTATTATTAGGAATAAATTCATATGTAGTTATAAAAATAAGTTTTGTTGGAGACCAACACCAAGACAATGTTCTTTCTCGAGTGGGGGATAAAGGCATTACATAGTCTTACATCATGAAACGGGGACATGAACCATGTATGTTTACATCACGTGGAAAGGAATTTGGACATTAATTTTAGTGACTTATTATTATTAGGAAGTTTTTTTGTCTATGGTTGAATAGATTTGACAAATATTTCACACAATTTCACATCACAAAACAGGGATGTCAATCTTCATAGTTCAAATTCATATAGCTTGGACTAAATTTCATATCATATTTATCATGAGAGGCATATTATGTAAATGAAAAAAATATAAGGATACATTTTAACATCATGTTTTTAGGATTTCAAACATGAAACCAATCTACTAATCTTCCAATTCTATTTTGCACTTATCATGACCTGTGGGAATCACAACCTATGAATATTCTATTAGAATTTTATTAGAATAAAAACCCCATAATAGTGTGATTGGAATTGGTAGATATATATATTTTATATTTATAACCCAATAGTGTGAACAATACAATTGGGGCTTGCACCAAATGAGGGGACCAATAGGTGTTTTTTGGAATCATCACATAATTTTCTCATGATGAATAATAATATTAATGCATAGGGTGTTTCTTATTTTTCACAGGAGGCATAATATGCTTTTAACATAGGGGGGGGGGATTTGTTACTTGGGATAAAGACAAAGTGTCAACACATAATTAAATATCCTACTGGTGTTTGGAATAAATACCCAGATAGTTCTAATATAAATCATCCTATATTTATCATAGAGGCATCTCGTGTTTATCACACAGGGTAAGCCTATAGTTTCACATCATGCACTGCGGACGTTACCATATAATTTAACAAAATATAACTAGGATGTTGTATTTTTAGTACAAATCCTTATATCTCAAACTAAAGGAATGGTTTATTCATGTGAAATATCTCTTTTAAAAACATAGTATTGGTGGAAAGATTGATAAGCTCATCATCAATAGAGATCAGTGAGTTTAAACTATCATAGGGAAGTTTATGAAAACTTTAAGGTCCTTCCCACTTGGATCCTAGTTTCAATCAATTTCTCCTAGGTATCATCGATTACCTTAGATCCAAAACCATGTCACTATAATGTAAGGAATGAAAGATAAAATTGTTCATTATGGAAAATACCACCCGGTTCTGAAGCATTTCTAGGTCATCCAGTGGTTGAACCCTGTTTTCTTTGAGGGGTTCCCCCCTTCATTCCTTCATACTATATAGATGACTTTGTCTAGAAGTGCACTTGTATGGCATGATGCCCATACCACCATGCTTTCTTGCCTTGCCACCCCTACCACCATATCTGTCCTTCTTCCTCGCTGAGGTTACTGACTGCTTCTCTGAAGTGGCCAGGCCCCTTTCTAGCAGTGTTTGTTCAGTCTCCATTGGCGCTGATACTATCATCGATCTCCAAATACTTATAGATCCATAGATAACTCCCTCACCATACCCCATGTTTCATTACCTATCCTTCCACTGCCCCTTTGGATCCTCATATCCAACTCATATAAAGCTTACCAACCACAAGGGATTATGACCATATTCAAAATCAAGGTACTTCAATGAGAGATCATCGTCCTAGATCAATAAGGATATTATCTCTAGATACAATCCCAGAGCCATGTCGTACCCATCATTATTATATTCAAATGTAATACTCATGGTCTAGTGCCCATGTCAAATTGGACTTCCTCACCATATAAATCAAAATACATAATTTCATCGTTGTTGTTGTCAAATAACACAAAAAACCCTATAATAATCATGGAATTCTCTTGGAAGATTAACTTGAATGGATTTCTACACTCTGACCACTCCAACAGACCAAAATGGGTATTTTAGCACAATAAATATGTTTTTGAGACAGTTCAAGATTGCAATCAATTCAACACTACCAAGGTGTCCAATGGTGACACCTCCTTATAACTTTTGTTCTTGGAAGCTATGAACCTCTTCAAACGGAATCTCTATGGAGTGAACAAAATTCCTTTGATCCCGGCCACTACACATCGTTTATTGGGGGTGACTTTAATTTCAGTTCAAACCCAAATGAAAGGAAAGGTAGAAGCCCATTCCAGAGGAAGGCCATAATCGAGATTGTTCAGTTCATGGTTAGGAAGGGCCTCATTGATATCAGCTTCTAAGGTGACAGTTTCAAATAGTGAAACAAATACATGGGCTATCATCTCTTGTGTATTCTATTGTATAGTTGTCTATCCAACATGAAATCCACAAACCTCTTCTCAAATACCATGTTTTTCCATATTTCATGAGGTATTTTGAACCACTCCCCCCACTTGGTTTCTATTTCTTCTTGGCATTATCATCAGGAACGGTTTCACTTCCACCAGTAGTGGGTTGACATCCTAGGGTACCAGGACATCATTTTTGAAATATAGAATGAACCCTTATAGGAGTATCGGGACACCTTCAACCTTAGTGACCTGACCTTGATCCCTGATAGGTGCGTGTTCGCCCATTCCTCCTCAGGAACCTTGACTACCTGGGACTACTGTCGCATATGGGCTCATTCAGAGTATTCTGATCGGTGGAATGATACCTTGGGTTTATTGGATTATTAACACCAGTTTGAGATTTATGTGTGACTATATACTTATTATATTTTTATATTATTTGTTACACACCACCACTTGAATCGAGTAACCTGCTTGAAATCCATATGGGTGCTTTGGTTTTGATGTGGATATGGTTTTTTATGTGTTTGTGACATGTGCATGTGTGGATTTTTGGGTATTTAGGAATGATTATATTGAATGTAGGGCAGAGACCTAATAGTGGTAGATGTATCATTCTTGATTATTCTTGTGTTTGGACTGGGGTGATTTGAGGAAACTATAATGAAACTAAAGTAATTATATTTAATGAATTCCATATTGTAGAGATTATGAGAATATTTTCTTTCCTTATAGAGTTGGATACTGGTTTTCATCCATATGTATTTTAGGTTGGTGATGTATAAAAGGATAGACTAGTTGACCATAGAAGGGTTGACCCAATAGAGAAGGATGAGCCATAGAGGATGATGCCGTGTGAGTTTTAACATCTATGAAACAAGTGATTATCCCCGTGAACCCCTTTGTGTTTGGAAACGATGTTGATTTTGATGGGGGGTCAATCCTGCTTCTGTTGTTTTCCAAATCATTATTAGAAATTTTTAGGATCTATTAATCTCTATTTTTATAAGGAAGTGGTTCTCTTCTACTGTATTTGAATGTCTTGTTTAAGGATCCTTCTCAAATCATTTGTCTGTGTTTACGTTGTTGTTATTATGGACTACCTACTCCAGAGGAGTTGGAAGAACATTTGATTTGTCATGGAATAGATAAAAGTTATAAATGTTGGAATAAACATGGAGATAAACTGAATGTAGCTACTGGATGGGATAAAACTACGTTCTATAGATCATCAGATATGAATAAAAATATGGATAATGAAGAAGACCGTATAGAGGAAGTGATTACAGATGTCAATGATGATGAAGATCGTATTGAGGAAATGACAAAGACAATTGAAGATGAACTCCGTGATTGCCCAAAATTGTTTGAGAATTTAATGAGTTGTGAAAATACACCATTGTATGTTGGTTGAACTAAGTATACAACATTGTCAGCTATACTGAAGTTGTCTAAATTGAAAGCAGGCAATGGATGGAGTGATGTCAGTTTTACGTAATTACTTTCTCTCTTGAATGATATGCTCCCAAAAGATAATGATCTCTTAAGTCAGACAAATGAAGCTAAATGGATGCTACACTAGAAGGGTATGGAATCCGTAAGAATACATACCTGCCCAAAAGACTGTATATTATTTCACAGGGAGAAAAAATCACTTACCGAATGCCCAATGTGTGGTGCGTCTTAATACAAGAAATATGAATACAATACTACGGAAGTTGTATGATACCTTCCAATCATTCCAAGGATTAGGTGACTATATTGAAGTGAAGAAACTGCAAGAAAATTGTCGTGGAATGCAGATAAAAGAAATAAAGATGGGAAATTACGTCATTCGACTGAATGTCCTCAATGGAAGAAAATTGATCATGAGTATCCTAAATTTGTAAAAGATCCGAGAAACCTTCATCTTGTGTTATCTACAGATGGAGTGAATTGTTTTGGTTTTCAAACCAGCACTCATAGTACATGTCCTGTTATGTTGGTAAGTTATAACTTTCCACCCAAGTTATGCATGAAGCGGAAATTAATCATGTTATCTATGCTTATATTAGGTCCAAAACAACCAGGTAATGATATTGATATTTATCTGGCTCCTTTGATTGCGGCTTTGAAGATATTGTGGGATTCATGTATTATGTAGTATGATTCTTATAAAAGTGAATACATCATGTTGAGAGCGATGTTGTATGGGAAAATAAATGATTTCCTGGATTATGGAAAATTTTCAGGCTATTGAATTAAAGGAAATAAAGGGTGTCCCATGTGCGAAGAAGATACAGAATCAATTATGTTGAAACATTCATCAAAATCTGTGTTTCTAGGACATCGTAGATTTCTACCTCATCGGCATAAGTACCAATCTTGGATGACATCATTCAATGGTAGTTCCGAACAATGCGCATCACCATCTCAACTAACAGTTGATCAGCTATTTGAGAAAGTAAAATATGTGGACACTATTTTTGGTAAACCATTTTTGAAAAACCTTATGAAAATCGGTTGGAAAAAGAGATCAGTTTTTTTTTGAATTACAATACTGTTGTTGTTTTTATGTCAGAAATCTTCGTGATGTGATGCATGTGGAAAACATTTATGTGATAGTGTCATCAGAATGATGATAAATGCCCCTGGCAAAACAAACGATGGAATTAGGGCAATGTTATACATGGTTTACATGGGAATACGTGAACAATTTTCTCTCGTGAAGGGTGAAAATCAAATGTTTCTTCCCCAAGCTGCTTATACTCATTATAGCGAGAAGATATATCAGTTTCGAAACATATTCAATGATGTAATGGTTCTAGAGGGGTATTAATGAAACATCAAGAACATTGTGTCAATGAAATATTTGATGTTAAAAGGATTGAAATCACATGAATTCCATGTTTTGATGCAAGATCTAATTCGAATAGATTTACGTTGCATTACTTCCATGAATTTTCATCATACGTTAACCAAACATTGTTTCTTTATCAAAGCTATATGTATTAATGTTTTAGACCCGATGAAATTGCACGCTACGGAAAAAGATATTGTCATCATATTATTTGAATTAAAAATATTTTTCCTGCTAACATTCGTTGATATAACGGTTCATTTGATGATTCAATTGGTGAAAGAGATTCGAATTTGTTGTCATGTTCACTATAGATGGATGTATCATGTTGAACGGTATATAAAGATTTTGAAAGATTATATCAAATATAGAAGTAGTCCAGATGGTTGTATAGTGGAGTGATATATTGTTGAGGAATCCATCAAATTTTGTACCGAATACCTATCTGATGTAGAAAGAATTGGCCTCCCAAAATCTCGCCACACTGGACGCATTGAGGGTGAGAAAATTTCTAGAAGATATGTTGTGACAATCAGAATTATAGATCTGTAGTAGGCCCACCTTTATGTTTTTCATAACAGTACAGAGGTTGCTCTATATATTGAAACTCAGAAATGAATTCTTTAGCATTTGAATCCATCAAGGGATAAAAAATGGTTATCAAATAAACATAACCACAAATTTATAGGATGGTTTCAGGACCATATTTTAAAGCAGTTGGATGAAAATCCAAATTCAATTTTAGCACGACTTCGATGGCTAGCCGCCGGACCAAGGGTGTATATATTATCTTATAGTGGTTATGTAATTAATGGTTATACATTCTATACAGATGAAAATAATGAAGATAGTACGATGCAAAATAGTGAAGTTACAATAGTGGCTGAAGCGATGCATGTTTCTGGTACTAAGGACAAAAATCAAATTTATGAAAATATGTCATACTTTGGTATTATCAAACTAATATGGGACTTGGATTATATGACATTCCAATTGCCTATTTTTCAATGAAAATGTGTTGATAACAACAGTGGTGATAAAATAGATGAATGTAGATTTGTGAATGTTGATTTTAGTAAAGAAGGGTACAAAGACGAATAGTTTATAATGGCATCACCAGCGGTACTAGTTTTTTGTGTCCCAGATCCCGCAAACTGAAAGTGGTCAATTTTTCTGTTATCGTCCAAAACTACTGAACATTCCAATGAAAATTCAGTTGAGGGAGATCCTTTTAGTGGTGCAACGCAATCATTTCGGAGTGTTCGGAATGTAGATAATGTTTTGTATGTTAGAGGAGACCACAAAGAAGGTATTTGGATAATCTATAGAGGTGTTAAATCCCTTCATCCATTGAAAAAAATAATGATATTTCAATAAACATGTTATATTTTTTTTTTGTAATATAGATCTTGTTATCTCATATTATTATCTTATCAGAAATTATTTTATGTTATCTAAATTAACTGTTCAACCACTTTTTTAGATAATGACTTATGCACATTTTGGTGTATATAACCTTGAGGATGAACATGTCTCTAAAGATTCTACTACTACGGCTGCTATTGCTCCTGCTGCTGCTCATGCTGCTGCTCCTGCTACTCCTATTACGGCTACTGCTGCTCCTGCTGTAGCGGCTCCTACTGCTCCTAGTGTTTAGGTCCAACAACAATCAGAACATGTCATTGCTAACATTTCAGACAAACATATAGATGATGTTGATATCGATGAAATGGTCATGAATGAACGGCCAACGTCGCAGAAAACATAGGTGCGTCGTAGTTTGACGGTGTTATCCAAACATCTTAAGGCGAAAAGTAAAGGAATCAAATTTTATTTCAGATGGAATGCATGAGGCCATCATATGAATCCAAACAAGGCTATGTTTAATAGTTACATTTTAGATGTCACTCGGAAACACGTGTAGATTGACATAGATTCATGGCACCATGTTGTGTCCGGGAAGAAGGCTGTGATCTAGGAAGAAATTACAGTAACATTATGAATCTATTTCTTTAATTTACTAAAATATAAAATAATGAAACAATGTCTTAATCTTCTCAATCTCTTGAAGAGTAAATTTATATTAGAAGATTCACACAAGGATTATGTACTAAGGCTTGCAGGAAGGATTCATCGAGGTTTTTGCACTATTTTAATAAGATGTCACCTGAAATATTCCGAAGGTAAAATAAACATGGAACCACCCATTGTCTACGCTCACCTAATATCCCAAGATGCATGGGATACATTTATTGGCCGCTGTAGGGATGATAAGTTTCAGGTACATTGTGGGAGATAATACATTGTTTGAGGATACATGTATTCATCTCTTTGATTGTCAATATTTCATTTATGAAACAACAACTCTGTAATGAAAATAAGGAAGGTGCATCAAAACCAACATACCCCTATCAAAAAGCAAGGATGGGGTATAATTCATCGAAAATAAAATGATATGTATTCTAAATTTATAGTAATATTGATAGGTGCCAATAAACAACATCATAATTATCTTTCTATGTTTATAATTAGATTGATGTGTCTAAAACCAAAGACACATCCATCCCACGCCATGTGCTTTGGAATGTGTCACGTGTGAATAAGGAAAGGAAGATAGTAGATGAGGACACACAAAAAGTGTGGGAAATTTGTTTAAGTATGAAACAATGATAAAAATATTTGTTTTCAATAGTTATTACAAAAAAAACACTAGTTATTTTCTTATATCCGATAGTCACAGGATTCAGCTACTCCTGTAGCAGATGAAGACCTATTATCGACAGCTTTGAATTATCTATAAAAATATGGCCATTCAATAGGTGTGGGGTTTGGGGTGACACCCTGAGTATATTTTTAGAAGAAGAAAAATGGATTATAGAGATGGAACATTGAAACAAATGAGCGAAAAACTAGAATCCCTTGAATAACAATTGAAATGGCAGGGAGAGTTGCTAGAAACATTTATGGGTGGGAAGCAAGGAGAAGACACAACTCAGGAACAATCTACGTGTGATGATATTGCGCCACCCCCACCAGCTTTGAGGTGATCCATTCCCCTCAAAGAGATGTCTTAGCCATGGTGATCAATATTCTAATAACTGTTCCCATTAAATGTGAATCAGACAAACACTGATACTTTTCCTGTACTGATCTTCTACAGGGTGATAATGATTGTGATTTATATCTGTCAGCACCCACCTATCAACTTGTTGAGAGGGCTACAGTGTTCAACATCCCGTTTGACACGCTGCATAATAGACCACTTCTGAAATATCATTTAAATGTGATGATTACTATAGCTCATGAGCCAAATGCAGAGCTACCCATTCCACTTGATGACGATGATATTCATACGGTTGAAAAACCTATTAGGACATTCATTACATGGACGTTACAACATGTAAGAGTACATGGGGCCAAAGCGGTATTTATTTCCTTTTTTTTCAAGCTAAACCATAAATAATTAATGAAAAAGGGTATAAACCAATGACTGTTATTTTAGATGGATAAACAGAATGGGGTGACCAATGTTGGATCCAAACCATTTAAAGAATCGACCAACCGATCCCAATGATCTACTAAAAGCGCAATTAAACCACCTATTCTCTATGAACATTTACTAGAATTGAAGACTCATGTGGAGACGAAGCTATGAGGTTGTAGAATTCATATAGTGGTTTCTAAAAATAATATATACGGAGAGGAATATCAAGATTTTATTGCTGATGAAAATGTAAATGAGATCCTTAATAACGGTTGGATAGGCATCACAATTGTAAATATATATATGAGGTATGTTTTTGTGAAGTAATTTTCTAAAAGCTGATCTAATGTGAAAATTATGACTAAATGCATTTTATATTGTTGACAATCGTATATATGAAAAATAGTTGAAAGAATTTTCACATGACACAAAATTTGGAATCGTTTGTCCTCAAACCACATCATCACATCTAACTAAATTAGACCCATATAAAAAGAATGAAATATTGAATGGATTGCTGAAAAATTTGACAGCAAGATTACAGATGACAAACTCTTCTTAATACCAACCATTTAGGGGCAAGACTCTACGATTAAAGAATATCAATTATATTTTTTAATTCTTTTTATTACTTATTCTTTTTTTTTGTTTTTAGGAATCATTGGATGATAATTGTGGTGAACTTGGATACTACAAAGATTTATTTTCTGGATTCAAAGAAAGTATATCCATAAAACCGACCACACATGATGGAGGTTGTTAATCTGTATGACACTACATCCTATGTTTTAAGAATAAACATCAAGTAATATAATTTATATTATCTTTTACTGACAATTATGTTATGATAGGGAGGTGTATCATTATCATCATAAAAAAGGAACAAGGAAAGGGGATAAGCATAAAGAGGTGAGAACGTACTACGTTTGGACAAATATTAGGGTATATATAATAAAATTTCACTATCCAAACACATACCACCACAAGTTACTTATTCTCCTAATGATCAATTTGTTTATAGTTTCCAAAACAAACTAATGATAATGATTGTGGTTATTATGATCGTAAATTTATGAATGAGATTGTTTTTCATCAACAAACTAGCATCTCTAAAGTGGTATTTCCAAAAACTACTACTAGTTCGTTTAATTAATTTATTAATTATTTAATTTTATATTTTGTAGTAATAATCTGACTACTGAATAGATTCATTCACACAAGATGTTATAGATGTGTTCAGTAATGAGTGGTCTGCATACCTGATGGAATATTGTACACAAATAGAATGAAGATCTGACTTGGGGACGTGTACAATTGGCTGTCATTTTTGGGAGGGGTTAAGGGGATCAAAATATGACACATTGTTGTATGTATATGATATTAGGAAAATTTTAATTATTATTAAATAAAACATCAATTCTATAATGATTCAATTTCCCTTTTTAACAGATGATATGCACCAACAACACGCAAGAATAATGAACCACTCAAAGGGTCTCACTTTTGTTTAAAATGAACACATTTTTAAGTGAAAAGAACAAATGATGTACAAAAATCTGACCGAACACATTCAAATTGTATTGATCCTTTTACGAGAACGATCCATGGGTGCATTGGGGATGTTTACGATTCCACCCCGCATCAATTCGAGGCACAGTGTGGCTGGTACTAATCAAAGGGTCTCTCTTGTGTTTAAAATGGACACAATTTTATGTGAAAACAACAATTGACCTACATAAATCCAACCAAACACATCTTGATTATGTTGATAATTTAAGAGAGTGATCCATGGGTGAATTGGGTATGTGTACGAGTCATCCCCACCTCAATATGAGGCACGGTGTAGCCGGCACCACTCAAAGGGTCTCTCTTTTGTTTAAAATGGACATATTTTTAACTGAAAAAAAAACTGACCTATAGAAAACCAACCAAACACATTCTTATTGTATTGATCATATAGTATAACAATACATGGGTCCATTGTGATGTTTAGGAGTCATCCTCGCCTCAATCCAAGGAACATTGTGTCCGGAACCACTCAAAGGGTCTCTCTTTTGTTTAAAATGGAAAGATTTTTAAGTGAAAACAACAACTGACCTACTAAAATCTGACCAAATGCATTCAGATTGTATTGATACTTTAGGATAATGATCCACTGACCCTTTCATGATGTGTACGAGTCAGCCCTAACTCAATCAAAGGCATAGTGTGGCCGACACCACTCAAAGGGTCTCTCTTTTGCTTTAAATGGACATATTTTAAATTGAAAACAAAAAATGACGTATGTAAATCCATCCAAACGCATTTAGAATGCCTTTACCATTTAGTATAATGATTCATGAGTCCTTTTTGATGTGTACAAGTCATCCTTGTCTCAATTCAAGGCATGTTGTGGCTAGTACCACTCAAAGGGTCTCTCTTTTGTTTAAAATGGACATATTTTTATGTGAAAACAACAACTGACCTATGTAAATCTGACCAAACACATTAAGATTGTATTTATCCTCTAGTAGAATTATCCATGGGTCCTTTGTGATGTGTATGAGTCATCCCTATCTCAATCCATGATACAGTGTGGCCGGGACCACTCAAAGGGTCTTTCTATTGTTTAAAATGGACAGTTTTTTAAGTGAAAACAACAACTGACGTACAAAAATTCGATAGAACTCATTTTTATTGTGTTGTGCCTTTAAGAGAACAATCATAATGAACATTGTCAGAAAATACCAAAAAAACATCCAATGTATATTTCAATGTCTCAATCATAATGAATATGATTATTTTGACAAATATAGATTATAAAATTGTCAAAAGTTTGATTTAAAAAGGGTTTTCCATCAAAAGTAAGTAAAACAATCTTTTAAGAATATTAGTTTATTCCATGATTAAGATTGGATTTATTTTTATTTTAAGCCTCTAAAACACTATCTAATTCATCAATAGACATGGATAAAAATATCTATTATTCATTACTTACTTGTGATGTTACAGAAGATGGGAGAAAGAGAGAGGATTTATTAAAATCATTAAGGAAAAATGGTATATTTACGCGAGAAGGGATGAGGCACATGGGTGGGTTACAATGTGGGCCAAACCATCTAATAACTGTGTTCCATGATTTCATAAGGATGTAACCCACATGTGGTAGGTGCATGGTTTGGATAACTATGCACATAAATACATGAAACCTGTCTCTAAACCTATTGGAAACCCACATGGATGTTCACCTCAGCTCTCATGATTGGAAACTAATGGATGGCCCCTCACCCCCTCTGAAATAACCCACCCTATTAGGGGAAACCATGTGGTCTTCCCATAAAAGATTCTACGAATAATTAAGCCTAGTTTTTTCCACAAATATTCGGGTTTTTCTTCTCAATATAATTCTTTATAAAAGATCAAGACCTCTGTCCCTCCATTATATACTGTTACAAGGGCTGACATTAGTAATTTATATCTAAAACTATACTCATACCTTGAATAAAATATGTCTCATTACAACCTTCATTGTATGAATAAACACATACCTTATTTGGCCTTATGTAGGTAACGAGACATCTTGTGAAACAATTACCTTCTAGTGATCACTTATATCATCTCCCTCCCCTAATTCTTCATCATGTAGTCAGTTTTGCAACTTTGGCACACATAATAAAGAAATTGACTAGCCTCAGAGTGTCTTAACTATCCAATCCATGATATGAAATAGATACTCCCTGAAGTAAGAATGTAAAATAAAATACTACTCATTATGACAATATACATGTGATGGATCAATATAATAATGATGAAGATGACATACAAGAAAGTGTTAACACATAGATCAACATCACCGAGCAATTCCTATAATGTCTTTCACTGGATTGATTCATTTTTAAACATAATGCAGTCTAATGTACATTGGTGGAAGTTTATACTACATTTTAATTTGTTGATGGACCATCCTAGTAAAAACTCACAATAAAAAATTATCTCCATACTCAACCTCAAGGGGTTTCTAAAATTTGATTGAATATGACTAATGTCTAGACTGAGCAGCCATCACATGGTTTCTGATCAAGTGGAACTCCACAAATGTATCATGGAAAGAATTTTGGTCCTTGAAAATAAGAATTTCATCACACTAAATAAAAAATAGGTTATTGTAATTTACTACAATATAAGTATTTATATGGATCTATCTAAATTGAGTCTGTAATGATGAAGTTATAAGAAAACTCATAAAGTATTTTTTCCAACGAACCCCTTAAGTCAAGGATAGATGCATGTATACTTTCCTCAAACACCTAAATTGTATTATCTATCTATTTGTTAGATTGAGGGTGATTGGTTTTCCTTAGAAAAACATGCATACCCAAGGCCTTATGAAACCCTCACTAGAACCGTGATTTGAAGTGATTATCCCTACCATATATGTAGAACATAGAGATCTATGAAGATGTATGACCTCCCTAATAAGTAGTCTCTCTATATTGTTTAATGATGTGGTACCTATAATAATAAAGACACAAAATGAATTCATCAAATGATCAAATACTACACAAACTAAATCACTTCTTTGATGTGATCAAGGAATACAATTCATGCAGTCCATATAGACATCCTCCCATGTCTACTCGATAATAGACAAAGACTGTAATAGCCCTACTGGTGGCCTAAATTACACCTTCACATTCAAAAAGGTGGAACATCAAATTAAAAATCATGATATATACCATTTTATAACAGTAATCCAATAAATATTATGTAGATATTGATACATATTGGTGACACATAGAAGCACTTACCAAATCGAGCAATGGAATTCCTGCCGCATGTCCTATATGATGCCTGATGGGACACGAACAAGCCCATGAAATCTGAAGGTTTCTTAATACTCACCCAATATAGAATAGTAGTGTTCATTACTAAGGAGGAAAAAATAGTCTTTTCATGATCCTCTTAAGCTGAAACATTAATTTCTAAAAATAAATCTATATGATACCACTCATCACTGGCCTCCTAAACATCCTACATATGATCCTTCTCACTCAGAACATCAGCTATATAATTTCCTTTTCAAAGAAAAATTAGAAAAATAAAATTCAAACTTTTTTATGTTTTCAACCGATATGCACTAAATTATATTTAGATCACGCACTTTAAAAATATATTTAAATATTTTGTGATCATTGAATATAAAAAAAAACACTCTCAAAGTATATATAGTGTCGATATTAATTTTTAATGAACAACAATCACTAGCTAGAGGTAAAGAATTTGTAAATTTAACCTATGAAACATTAGCTAGTGAGACTAATATTTGACAATTAACTCATCTGAAATTAGAACAGATCCAATACCAATACAATCTAATTCAGAACAAACTATATATCTCATGTTATTTTTCAGAATATTTCATATTGACACTGAAGTAAATATTCCCTTTAAATCATGAAGGGATAGTTAAAAGGATTCTAACAGTAATAATTTCACTCCCTTTTTATTCATTCCAATAGTAGGACCTTATAGCCTTAATTTATTTAAAAATAGTATTTAATATCCATCTTACCCAATAAACGCCATATATAAATTATTTTCTTGGGATTATCCCATTAATATACATTTATCACCTTCTTTAAGACTACTTATACTCATGTCATTGATATGATATGTCCATGTAAGTATACTTTGTTGATCCAATAGTGGAATTTGATTAGCATAACAAAATGTTAGTACTCCCATAGTGTATTCATCATGGTATCAAGATAGCCTGCATGGTTGATTCATGAATGAGGATAGACTATGAAAAAATAAAAAAATAAAAACTAAAATGAATCCAGATATGGTTAAAAAACCAATTCATTAAATCTATAGAAATAGTAAGCACATTTGTGAGACCGAATGACATCACTATATACTCATACTAACCAGGCCTACTCTGGAATGATATGCAAGGGATTTTTGAATAACTAATATGTAACTATTGATATCCCAAAATCAAATCAATATTTGAATAACATCGAAAATCATCATATCATACCAAAGAGTTCTTATTTTTGAGGTATTGGATACTATTTCTTAACCTTTATTCGGTTCAACCATCGATAATACATGAAATGCCTAAGGGTACTATACACCTCCTTAAAAAAGGATTCTTACACCCATGTAGAATTCATGAAGCATATAATTTTTTTAACCTCCAGATTCTCTAAATTTTCCTTGAGCTCTAAAAATATCCATAGTTGTCATCTTTTAAGGAGGAATGGACATTTCTTTTTCTCATGGATGTAGCCCAATGATTAAATCTACCTCTATCATAGGATGTTTCTTATAATGTAATCAGGGAAGAAGTTTCTCAAATGATCCCAAAAAAGAGAGAAAAGTTTTAGTCCTAAGCATTGTTTCTGAAATAATATAATTAAAAATATGAGTTTTCACTCAGCCCTACCCCTAATTCTTAGGCCCTTCTAGAGATCAATGAAAATTCCATTATCCATGGTGCAATTTTACACTACCATCAAGTGATGTAAATTTATAATTTTATTGATAAAAATTGATATGCACTTGAAACATAACTAGACAATCCATCTTGATAATTATGTTTAGCTCTATCATGTTGGGGAGGAAAATAATACACTCAAGGAGATATCCTATGATCTTAATGGGAGATTCCACACAATAGAAAATCATCTCTGATCGATTACCCAATAGTCTATTAAGATTCATGGGGATATTGTAAAACTATATTATGACGTAGATATGATCCATAATCATCATAGATAAAAAAGTAATGTTAGGATACCATGTCAAATAATGTATACACCTAATTAGAGTGTACTATAACTGGAATAACAGTTGTTCTGGTGCTATTCTCCTTTGACATAGGCTTCATTTCATTTAAATAGCCCATACCATGACACTTAGTCATAAACTCACTACCTTGAGAAAGCCCACTCTTCTAGCACTAAATGAACTAGTAATTATTTCCAAGTACTCAAACAGCACATTGGCCAAAGCAGCCTATGATAATATAGATTCATATGTAAAAAGATAATACATGACCCAACATGTATCTTGGGGATGGTGTAGATACTCACTCACTAGGATGTAATGAAATTATCTTACAAGGTTTCTAGATATAACACATCATTTTATAGCCTCTTAATTTTATTAGATCACATACACAATGGGGTTTGGTCTTTCTTGGCTTCCCACACTAGTGAAAAATAATGATGTTTCAACTGTGATCTATCTTACTACATATTAACCAATTAGAAACATCCAAATAATTCTTTATCTTCCTAGAATAAACACAAAAATATCTAGTTTCCAAACATCACTATTTCCAACCATTGGCTTCCCTCAAATTCTACATAATAATGATGTCCAAGATGTTGATCTCATAAATAGTAATCAGTTAAATTATATTTACATGGGATTAGATGGTGTGTACCAAACCATCCTCGAATCATCATATAGTCCTATGATCATCACATGCTATAGTTATATATAATTAGTATATCTCTGTAAAATGAGACAAATACTCCATGATAGACACGAATCATTGCTACAAGTTCATAAAATCTCTACATCAATCGCCCCTCAATGAATAAGGAATGAAGTAATAGTAGAAGGTTGTCTATAGGTTTTCCCAAATAATATATAGATGTCGATCATACTATGTCATAACATCCAACCGTGACATGGATGAATCATCTGTCTTGTATGTTTTGTGTTAGAATCTCTACTCTAGAAAAATCACCAAACACCAAAAATTGAGATCATTGACACTAGGAGAGACTATACAACATGTGGTCTTCCATCCCATGAAAATGTGTGAGGATGCTACTGCATGAAATCTCTATTCAAATCGTCTATAGTCTGGGATGGTATAGTGAATCTTGATAAAAATTAAAAAAAAATGAATTAAATCTTTCGAAAATATGGGCATCAGTTCCCATATTTGAAATAATGAGTTCTTCCATAGGCGGTACTATAGCTGGTTTAACTAGATACTCATGGCTCTGCACCTCTCCTTTATGGTCGTAATACACTTCTTGGTGTAAAACATGTGAATGAGATTGTGTAATTATTTTATAATGTAAAATTCACTTCTATGAAGGGAACACATTATTTGAAGACTATTGGTTTTATGTAACATGACATTTAAAAATCTTTCATAATGAAAAAATCACACCTCTATTCCCACTGGAAAATAAAGGTCTATGTGAATTGGAATGATATAAATACTTCATAAGAATGTAAGGGACTCCCAAATAACCACTATTATGGTTGGTATTGGATCTATATCTCATATCAAAGTTGGGATTCCATTAACTGGACTATAAATTGTAATGTATAGAGGAAAACACCCTTTAAAATTACAACTATAATCATATTTAGTAGTAACAATTTATCTTTTATAGATTTAAATGTATCTACTTTTCTAATATTTTTGTGAATATATATATGTATCACGGTTTAGAAATAGTATGTCCAAAACCCACAATATAGTAAAATTAGCCAATTACAAGTTTATCAAAAATTGATATGGGGAAAATTAGTAAGAATATTGTAGGAATGGTAATTAATCTATCTATATTTCCCTATAAAAAATTCTACACATTTCAATACATACTATTTAGGATCTAATTATATGAAATTGTAAAATCCACATATATTGTATATGTGTTGTGGAAAACTATATTGAGAATTTTTCATAACACGTCTTTACTGATACATGGATTAAAACCTCTCATTTCTTCAATCCAATATAAAAGAAATAACACTATAAAAACACCAATAATAAAATCCTCATAGATTATTTGTATCACCCAACAGAAAATTTGTATTAACTATAACAAATGAAATATAATGAAATTAATAACCTGTCACTGATAATTTTTTTGGATAATAAATTGGTTATCTATACCTAGGAATTCGATCATTAAAAATAACAATTATTTCCTAGACTCTAATTTAATACAAAAAAAAAAGGTTATGGGAAAAAGAAACAACAATGATACCACATTGTAATGTCCCAACCCGATATTCGTTCAACCATTACCTTGAGCCAGTGGTTCTCATCACCTCATAGATGCCTCCCCATATTCTAGAGGATACCGAGCAGAAGGGTCTCATGTCATATACTGGTGATATTATACCCTCTTATGAAAGTGTAACAATGGATAATATGAAGAAAATACAACAGAAAAATCATAATGAAATAGATTACACATTTAAAAAAACACATATATATCTAATGAATAATAAATTACCAATACGTATAAAATTAATAAAATCCCAATGGTTGATTCATATACAATTATGTAATGGAATGATGATGAATAAAAATGTGAAATAGTGGATTAAAATTTACAACATGAAATACTAAATACCAAAATGGATAAAATACTAATACAATACATTCATGATCATATTTATGGTTGTCTTCTATCATAATCCATTATTTATCTAAAGAAGATAAAAAATCTATAGAAAAGTGATTTCCCTTATCGATAAATGCATACATGAGGTCTACTATGGTACAAATGGGGGACATAATAGGGTGTGAGATAAACTTAGTAGGCCCCTGCCAAAGGTCTATTGAAATAATCTAGCTGGTGTTTATTGAAATTGAAGTGTGTAGGTGAATAAATTATAAATAATGATAAATAAATAAGTAAATGTTTTCTCTTGTTCCCTCAGGAATACTGGTAGAATCTACCTTATTTGACTTAAGATAAATTTTTTTTACCATAATTCAGTCTATATAAAAATTTAATAATATATATTTGTTGGTGTTTGTTAAAATAATTTATAAATGCATCTGTGATAATTACATGCATAACTACGTTTCCATATACATGGATACTAGGTTTTAGATGGATATGATGTGTAATATAGGCATCTATAACTAGTATAATTAGGTATATGATCTAGAAATGTGTATGTTCCTTGAATCTAATAATGATTACGAGACTTCATGCTCAAAACCCTGGATAGGTGGGTTGAGTATTCATTCCCAACACATGAATAAAACACATGTGGAACACTATGTGAATCATCAATATACCTGTATATGGATGAGAGACATCATGCTTATGTCTAGATATAAGGGTGAGAGAAATCACAAGCTCAAAAATTCCCTTATCCATCGTTAAAAAGTCCATAATAAAGTAATACCCATAATAATCATAACAACATAAGGTATTACCACATAAGGATCATAATCATTAATCCCATTAAACCCATGGGAATCAGAAATCATATTATTCTCATTTCTATTGATATAACATAATGCACAATATTTCATCTTATTTAAATTAAATTTAAACAACCTAATTAAATAATCAATTAATAAAAATTTCAATCAAGGAAAACCAATCACATAGAATTTTATTTAATCAACTATGAAATTAAACCAAAAGGGGAAATTCCATTTACAACCCAAGATAACCACATAGAACCTGTTTCTTCCATTTAAAATGTTCATATAAAGGGTTAATTTCATTAAAAAATTCTTATGTGGTGGCGATGATAGAATTTAAAATCCTCTAAACACCTAGAAATGATCCATGGGAGTATAACAACTTGCATATATATTTTTAGAATTGAAGAAAAAATTTAATTTTTTTCTAGAAAATAGTCGATGTGTGGTGCAATAGATGAGCTAAGAAGACATCATAACTTTTTGGGAGAATAACCTAGTCACCGGCCATAAGGTCGTAGAAAAATCATTTTCCAATATCATTATAAAATTAATAAATGAGTTATTGGAAAAATAATATTATATTAATGTATTTATAATAGAGGGTATGCCCTTGAACCAAAATATAACAAGGTATGTGAATATAAATATTGAAATTAAGTAAGAGTTTTAGAGATATCACCAATATGGACCCAACATTACTGACATCATTCGAATTGGAGTCCAGATGATTGAATTAAATTGTTTTCTAAAAATGGATGAGGAATTGATTTCTCACTATATAGAATGGGAGGTAAATTCTTGAATATTAGATGGTAGAACAATGGATGAGTCATTAAAACAATTATGGAAAATATGGTGTTTTCAACATAATTCATGGGTCACATGGTATGGATTAATGGTTGGATAAATCATGCACCTTCCATTCACAAGATTCTTCCCAATGAGTGACCGATCATGTGCTATGCCTATGTTTTAGATTCCCATTTGTAAGAATTGTGTGTATCCTCTGTCCCAAACCCTCTCCAACATTCACATGTGTGGGCCTTATCTTGCATGGTTGCATACAACATTGTGGCTCCCAACTCCCCTATGAAATTACCAACATGTTTAGGGGAAAATGCATGGTATGGGATTTGGGGTTTCAAAAAATTTCAAGGCCCATTCTATTTACCCAGTTCTTGGGTTCTGGGCTCCAAACATGACCAGAACACCCTTGGGACCACTGTGACTCAATTAGGCACTATTTAAAATGGTGAAATAAAGAATTTAGGATAATGAAAACAAGATATATCTTTGAGAGAATCTATACCATTTTAACCAAATTCTATAAAATTATTGAAAGAGATATTATGATTAAAATATAATGTTTATTTATTTGATAAGTATAATTTGAGATCACTAATTAGTTATGTGTTAATATCTAGAGGTAATTTAATATAAGGAAAAACAAAAATATCACACTGATTGTAACATGTTTAAATGAGAAATGAGTTAAAAATTACAAAAGGATTGTTAGGAGTGTCTATAGACGTGATATATGATTCAAATATTTATTCTATCTAGTGTATTTACGATAGATATTAAACTGTATATATTTTAAAAAATAAATATTTTACGCAAAAGATAATTAATGGAAGTATTCACCATAAATTTAAAATAAACACTTCAAACTAATATTTTAATATTTCACAGAATAGATAATAATTAAAGGAAATATCAAAAAGAAATATGTTTGATCTAGTATCAAAATTCCTAATATTTATTTTAAGGGAACTCATTACTATGATCATAAAAAAAATATTATACCTGATATAGGGATGCATATATTTTTAAAACTAATTTTAATTATGAAATGTTGTTTTTTTGTGTGGGACCAAGTGGTTGTACACTTATCTTTTTTCTGGTTTTTATCCCATGATGTTTATTTCTAGAAATGGATTTTATTTAAGTGTCATTAAAACACCTATAAAAATATAATGTGTGTTCATCCGAAGGGGGATTGTTAGAATTCAATTGAGGTCATCTGACCAAACCACAAATACCCACCCTCCCCTTTACAGGACTTCCTATAAAAGCACAGTACATCCCTCATTATTGGGAATTTTATTAGAGATACATATTATAAATAATAAAAACTATTTGATAAAATGTATGTCACTCCCCATAATTCTTTTTATTATATGATACAAAAATTTTAAATTTTAAATTTTCCTAAAATTCAATTGAATACTATAAAAATTTTCTTAATAAGAGATACATGTTATAATTATATAAATATAATTGTATCATGTAATAAAGAAACATAATTTCAAAATATTGGAATATTTAAAAACACTGAATTTTAATTTAATTTTATTAATTTTATATGAATATCATGAAAAAATAGTCTGAACTCATTAATTATTTTATCATCTAATATAAAATATAATTAAATTTATAATATACATTATATTCTTTGATGAAAATTAAAAATATACAATTTTGAACAGAGAAAATGTTTTTTAAAAATAAAATATTTACTTTGTATGTGTAACACATATTTTTCATGAATACTTTTCACAATCATTCATGGAACAATGTTATTCAGATTTATGATTCACTCATTTCTCCCACTAGTAAAATAGAACACTATATGATCTTAAAAGGGTATTTACTATTGTTTATAAATTGATGAATAATCAAATAGAAAATTGGGGTATTTTGAATGTTTTTTTTAAAAATCCTACAAAGTTCATTTTATGAAATAATACCTATTACTTTTCAGATATTTTTTTAGCAATTATAAAATTCATCCACAACCTGTTAAAACCTCTTAATAATACTACGAACCCAAAAAATAACCAACCATTAACATATATGGAATAGACAAGAAATTTTAAAATCATAATAATATTATTTACAAACCATATTTTAACTGATAAAATACATATTATATGTTAATATAGTTATTTTATGACAAACTGATACTTCAGTTTAATGCTATAACTATTTATAAAAAACCGATTTTGTGGAGTGTGTAAATGATTTAATATTTATAAAATTATTATTGACCAACAATAATATATCCATACATGTACTGAGAGATATATATATATATAATAAATAAAAACTAAATTTTTATTAATAACTCTAAATAAATTTAATGATATATTGGAATTAATAATTTCATATTTGACAATATGATCCATTCCAGGTGTTGGAAAGATGAAAGGATAATTCTTTAATGTCTCAAATAAATATGTGATTCTTGTTATAGAGTTTGAAATAAATCCCTTTAATTTTTTTAAAATTTTAGTAGGTGATGTGATTCTTAATCGTATATAACTCATAAAATGGAAAAATAAATATTCATAGATTTTGATTACACCACATATTAGAATGACATGTAGTTTACCACTACAAGTAAAAATAAATCAATAGTTCTTATCATATATTATCAAAAAAATTCCACATCATTTGATCAGAATTGAGTGTATAGTACATGTTTTGAACCAATATATCATTTTTATTTTTGAATGAAAAAAATCATTTAGTCATATAACCCTTAATATGTATTTGAATTATTTTTTGTTTTTTTAATCATTACAAAAATGAGTTAATGATCATCATCATTGTGTTTGATGATGATACCTGTTTTTTTGATTATTTTTTAGTACATGAAAATAGATTTTTAATTTTTAAAACACAAAATTAGTAAATATACAAATTTGATCATTCTGACTACACCACACATTGAAATGAAACATGATTAATTCCAATAGTTCAAATATGAATAAAATATATCTATCAACGAGTTTAATAATAATATAAGATTATTTGGAATTTTTTTAATATATGAATTGTGTTTTGAATAAACAATTCAAATTTATTTTTAAAAATTATATTTTAGTCGAATTTCACACCCCAAAAATATGAATAATATTTTATTAATTCCTATATGTCACGAATTAATATTTAGTAATTTTTTATAACTTTTAAAATATATTTAAATGTTTGAGGAATTTTTAGAATGTTACATTTTTTGAAATATATTTGACACTTAAAAATTGAAAATTACTTTTGGTAATTCTAACTACGATGCATATTAGATTTACATGTATCTCATTCTTATAAGTCTTGAATGAATGGATGCAAATTATCATTGTGTTTCATGAAAAAAAATCCATTTCATAATTTTTTACTGCGTGACATGCATTTTGACCCAAAATATCATATTTATATTGAAAACATGGAATTTTAATCCCACCATTCACGTCATACATCTAATTGACATGTAATTATTTCTTATACTTGAAAATTTATAAATGGACATATTCATAGGTTTTCAAGATACAATCTATGAATTTTCTCATTTTTTAGTATATAGTGTCCCTTTTGATCTTGTTTAACAGCGATAATAAAATAAATCTTATGTTTATTGTTAATAAACTATGTTTTAGAGTTAATTGATGTTATTTCTTATAAATCTGAATAAGGAAATTCATTTTTTGAGTTTAAAAATTTTAATTGAGGATTTATACAACAATTTAAGTAACATAGACATGTTCTTAACCAAATAATCATTTTTAAATAGAAAGAACACACATTAAATAATACAATACACAAAATATTTAAAAATAAATATATTTTGATACCCATGTTTATCAAATAAATCAGTGATAATTTTCAAATTTATGAATAAAAATATATGTCTGTTTGATTTTTTTATGTGACATTCATTTTAAACATATTTTAATTATAAAAGAAAAAATATACTTTATTTTATTCAAAATACCTGATGCCTGATAATCATATGTAGTTATAGATGTACATTCATAAATATGTACATTCATGTGATGAATATAAATATGAATATGATATATGAATTCTATAATGTATTATAATATAATCTATATTTTAGAAAATTAATACGTGTATATGATTTATGTATATTATTATTATTATGATTGAATGTAACATATATATATATATATATATTAGTTTGATTCCTAGATTTGATAATTGGATCATTTCTTCCATATGGTTTTAAATAGTTCTGAATATAATATTATTTTATATAAGGTTTTCATTTATTCGTTGATGTGTTTAGTTGACGTTACTCCCACAGAGGCAAAAACACTTATGATGAGTTATAAATAAGGAGAATTTAGAAAAAGCTATAAAATGAGATTAGTTATATTCATTTCGGTGGTGTACTGATCATGTTCAATTGATGTTTCTATGATTATTAGTTTCTTGTAATGTTTCTGAATGAATACATCATCAAAAAAGAATGTTCATTTTTCATAATTAATACCTAAAAACCCCTCCAATATTTTTCTATCTTGAGGAAAAATTCATGATTCCATAAATAAATATACTCCCTCAGAGTTGAGATTCCATTTTTTCAACATCAGTGACCATTATCATTGTTTTTCATTATGAAGAGAAGAATTAATATATAATAAATGATTATATGATTTTCTATATTTAACTAATGTATTATATTTTTCATTTCATGAAGATATATCCTCTTATTTTGGGAAACTTTTATTCTAAAAAAGGTAATTAGTTTATCTAAAAAATCCATTAGTCGTATCAGAGTTATATTAACCACGATTGAAATGTGGTTTCAATATTGATTTTATGTTACAAAAAAATATAAAAAATTACTATGAAGAACACACTATAATTAAATTGATATTCATTTGTAAAGATAACGACATCTCAATTAAAAGTAAAATTTTCTCCATTGTGAATATGATATTAGTTAAGGGTCATTTGCTTATAACTATTATATATGTCCTCATATAAAGGTAAAAAATGTGGTATGTAAGGTTCTTTATTGATTACCTTTACGTATTTTCTGAATAATTTATATAACCCGTGAAAACAAGAGTTCTGGGTAAATATTTACCCAATATACCCTTACTTGAGAAGATTGCATAAACATTATTATATATTATCATTATGAAGGGGCTCATACCGTGCCTCACCATTTTGAAGATTTTTTATGTAAACATAATAATATGCTACCATATTCATGTATAACCCATACTATATGGGTAAAAATAAAAATAAATTTTTTTTGACATTTAAAGGATTATAATGGTTTATAATTTGATTATAAATCAGTATACAATTTATTTCACAATATTTAATTGAAAATATATTTCAAAATTATTTATTTAATAATAAAGGGTTTATAATTAATTAAATAAAATAATTTTGACGTTTCTTCTAAATAATATAATTTTTTATGTATAATAGATTTTAATATAATTATTTGGAATATTTACAGTTTAGAAATAAAAATTATCACATTGAAACCAAAAGAGGAAATTTATTATATTTTATAATTTAAAAATCATGTGTTATTTAGATTATATATAACAGAAATAAAAATCCTAAATATTTATAATTCATGAAATTGTATGTATGTTTCACATATTTCAATCTATGATGTAATTTTTCTTTATATGTATCTAAAAATGTTTACATTATTTTTAATTTATAAAAATGTGTTATAGTCAATTTATTTCTGAAATGTTCATGAATTATTTTCTTATGTGTTCAGAAATAAAATTAATGTTCACATATTAAATAAATTCAAATATATTTATGTTAAATAAATTATTTTACAAATGTATATATTTTTTCAAGTTTATGATTTACTTTTAAACTACTACTAGGTGTTATATCCCTGTATTTTATTTTTAGAATGACTCCAAAAAAATATGTTTTCATCTACATGTACATAGTTTATAGTTTTAGGTATGATCATGATGACAATTTTTAAATAATTTTTATACATATTATTTGTTATAAATATCATGCATTGTAAATTCTCATAAGTAATGTATCCCCATCTATAAGGACTTGGGGTTGGGTCACCTATTATTATAGTGTCATATACATTATCAAAAAATTAATGTGGGTGTTCCTCCATTACTAAAAGTCTACTCATGTGGTGATTTCAAATCTCATATAACATGATGTAATTACAATATATTTCAATGTAACTTATTCGTATTCTGTGTTCTGATATGAATTGTTGTATTTAGAATTTTTTATTGGATTATTAATAAATTAATGTGGGATGTATAAAGAGTTTCACATTAATGTTCTGTTAACACATTAATTTGTTGCTTGGAAAAAATATTTCAAGACTAAAATAATTAAATCATGTTTAAATACATATTAAAAAAAATATTTAATAATATGAAAAATTTATTAATTTAAATTTATTCATAACAATATAAAATTTCTCGGATAAATAATCCCCTCAAATACATCTTTTTAGATTGCATTAAATGTTACACTTTTCCTAACATTTACCATTCAACCATGTAGTTTAGTGAACCTAATTAAATTATTTCTAATTAGGTGAAAAAAATATACATCGATGGATAAGATAAACATATAATACTACAAAATCATTTTATCATCTACAAACCTTTTACATTTTTTAGAGTTAAATTAATTAGTATGTAACATAAAATCCTTAATCTCAATTATTCTCAACAAAATTATTTCATTATTGTATAAGAAGTTAATAAATACATATTGATTCTTCAATGTCTCAAATAAATTATAATCCCAAAAACTATTCTTGTAACATCCCGAGTAAATAATGAATATTACATTTTCATATTTATTAATATTTTTGAATAAAATATTAATATAACTTTGAAGGGGATGTTATGTTCGATGGCGTACCCAATACGCAACAATGAGTTTCTTTGAAACCTTACGTCACACACTCATAATATAATGATATTATTTTAAATAGTACTTAATGCCTAGACGTTGTAATGGAGGGAATGAATATTACTAAATACAATAAGATTATACATGTTTGTTAAATGTTTTTACATTTATCCAATAAAAAGATAAAGGCTTAAAATAAGAAAAAAAATTCAATTTTAGGCATAAAAACACTAATGTTCAGTAAAAGGTCAATTTGTCTCCTTTTGATGGAGAACCCTCTTTGAATATAGTTTTTGCCACTATTATATGTTCAATTGAACCAAATAATTTTTTTTAGAATCGGGACATAAAAATTTACTTTGTGAATCTTTTTGGTATTTTTCCAACAAAGTTCATTTTTTTAATGAATAATGAAAAATGATGTATTTTAAGTCAAAACATCATTTTAATCTAATTTATTTACATGGTTAGATTAACTTTTTAATTGATTTTAAAGTTAAATTAGAATATATTTTTACCATTTAATCCAATGGTGGTTGTTGAAATTAATTTCAATTTGAAATTGGATATAAACAAGTGTTAGTCTTTTGATAGATATTGTTTCTTAAAAACATGCTATTTGTTTTGACAATGGGAATTAATTATAAAATTAATTAATTAAACTTATATGTTTTTAATTTTGAAAAATATACATCATTTTAGAATTTAGAATATCATATATAGCTTGGGGGTGAATTTTTGGTATTTTTCTGAAGAACATCAATTTTTGATGAATAGTAAAACCACTAAGTGGTAGTTAAAGAAACTGATTTTTTGTTTAAATGAAAATTTACCACTTTTGTTTATTTAATTTCAAATATCCGACATAAATGGTTTTCATTAGTTAGTAAAATGTTGTTAAATGGGATAAAAATATTTTTTCTGGTGAATAGTAACTTTTGAATTTGGTTAACTGTGATTAGATGTAATTAGTGTAATTTAAGATAAAAATGATATTATAAAAATATTAAAATATCTTGACACATGTCCTAACCTTATTGGATAGGTCATGGATGACCAATAAAATCAATGGGTCAATTTGTGGGACCCCATGGAGCAACTTGAGTGAGATAATGACATTAATACTTTTTATTTAAAGTAAAAATAAAAATTTCACAAACATGTATTGTTTTACTAAAACAATTATTACATGGGTATATATATGATATATTTTTGACTATAAATTTTAATTAGAAATCTAATAATATTTCCTACATTATGGTAAATTTTTTATAATTTTTAGAAATCAAAATAAAATAAAATTATTTATGACACGTGATGATGTAGTGTTTACATCATTAATGAATGATTTAAATAAATGAGAAGATACTGTTTAAAATAATATCCAACACTTGTTCAATTTTTATTAGATGATTTTATTTCTGAAATTTACCACCATATACGCTTATTTATTGATTTTTGGATCTTTAGAAACCAAATTTCATTTTATAATAAAATAATAGTTTCATGTTTTCCAAAAGAGCCCCTCCTCTCCCTTATAAAAAGACCCCACTTACTACCCATATCTCACAATTCTCAATCCCATTGGCTCATCCATCCTCTACTCAAAGAAGCTCCCAATATCCATATCTTCATCCTAGAAGCCTCACCACAGGCAGAAATCTCTTCAAGAAACCATTTTGGTTCAAACGAAGAAGAGTTACCAGATTTAAAGGTAATGTATTCACTTGTATTCTTTTGTTTTATTTTGCTTCTCCTACCCCCTAAACTCTTTTTATTCAATTATTTTGTAAAAACACCACTATCTTCAATATAATAGGATATATTTATGTTATGTATTCAAGATACACTTACACACACCTTAATCTAATGGTTAATGAACATACTGTTTCTGGGGATGACGAATTAGTGCCTCACGAAATGATGATTGTTCAATCTTCTATTTACAAATTTCATGGTGGCCATTAAGATGTCACTATATTTATATATGATATATGATATTTTTATGTTTTCCTTAAGCTTCTTTAATTTTCATTTATGGCATAACTTTATGGTTTCCATTATGGGTAAACGCGATATCTCCATTTTAAGAAGTGCGGACTACCGCCCCATCAAGGTGATTTGATTCGTTAATTCCATATGTGGGATGTGTAAAGGATAGAGTTAATAATATTATATATGATATTATAATGAAATTATAATTTATTTTTATATCATTGTTATTTCATTCCATTAAATACAAAATAGAAATGAAAGTAGTGTTCATGCGTACGTACGACTTACCATCTCCATGAACGGTGCATTTCATTTCTTACCTATAAATGTTATGTAATATTATAAATGAATTTATATACTGGATATATATGATATATATGATATTTAAATAATAAATATAATTCTGGATATAATGGATATTTCACCACATGAACAACTTGTAATTTTAAGGAGTTTATTTTTGACTCAAGTACCAATGATCGTCAAAACGACCATTATTAACCTAAATAATTACAAAGTGTTCATAACATGGTAATAAGTGATATAAAAGGAATAATAAACATGAAAAAGGTTCTTAATCAAGTATTAATTAACTCATGTTTATTATTCAGGAGATTATAGAAAAATTGGGTCAAGTTAGACATGAGGTATGGGATCCCACCTCTATCTTTATTTTTAAGAACTCTCTTTTATGTCATTTCTTTTAAGCTCATATTTTGTATGTTTTGGTTTATTCTTTTATATTCATAATTCTTTGAATTTTATGTTCGTATTATGAGAGACCCTATTTGATCTCATAAAACCATTTATGGATGTTTAAAGTGGCAACTTTAGGCTACTGAGTTTTTGTAAGGGGTTTTTCATCTCACTTTTATTCACATGAGATTTATGCTACATTTTACACCATTTCCATTGAGGGATATATGTACATCCCATTATTCTAATATTTGTGGAATATACTTTAATTTATGAGTATTTACATCAATGTTGTATTGTGTTTCATTCAAGGGGTGTATGTTTCGAAAGATACCCAAGTCAGTAAGGGAACCTTTCGCCCTCCTGTTTTTAAAAGACTTCTTTTGTTATGTATTTTAATTTACATCTTATTATGTTGAGATATGTTCATATATATCTTTATTTATGTAAAATTTATTTCTATGTTATGAGATACCATTTTTATCTCGTCAACTCATTTTTTTAATTTTAAAGTGACGCAGTTAGGTTGTCGAATTTTTACAAGGGAACTTCTTAACCCAATTTCGATTTATTTGGGTTCAACTAGTAGTTATTGAATATGTCATTCTATGAATATGTGTGAATTAATCTGATCATGTTTCACTTAATATCCACTTATATTGGGTGTATTTATATTTGTCACACATAATTATTTAATTTAATTATCCTTAATCTAAGGATACTATCTTTGTATGGAACTTCGTCTCAATCACCTTTCATTGAGTCATATTTTGTTTTATACACAACTTTCAATTATATGGGGTATAAAATCCTTTGACTTATACTTTTATTAAAAAGGAATCTTTTTATAGGAAGAATTTTTCTAAATGACAAAAGGGAATGTTTTTATCTTACGTATGCGCCGACAACGACTTCTTCGCCGCTATGACCGTTATTTGAGTTTCAACTTCCTATACAAGCCATAACTTTTTAAATGAAAAATAAATACCATATAATATTTTATGTATTTTGGTATTGAAAATGGATTTTGATAAAGTTTGGAATATATCAATATGTTGTATTGATATCTTGTGATTGAAATGTGGAAATGTTATGTTTCCGTTATACATGTTCTATGTGATACGATTATGTTATGGTTCTTGGGAATTATTTATGAATTCCGGTGGTTCCGTGATAAACTAAGGGCAGGTGAGCCCGAGATAGCTCTCCAATGCATTGGGTAACGTGACGAAGGAAAACCTGAATGTTCCCCCTAAGAGATTTAGGGAATATACTGTGATGGGTATTCCAAACGTAACCATGAGGGTTACTCCCTAAATAAGAATGTTATGAATTACTCAAGTTACCTTTATGTATTATGATTTCAATGAGATATTCATAAATCTTATGATTTCATGATGTATGTTAAAGTGCTTATGTTTTATGTGTAAAGTATGATTTCGTTGATTCTTATGTATACATGAACAAATGTTTTCATTCCGTATTTTTATATACCTTACTGAGCTTTTTATGATCATCCAAAGTTTTTTATATGTCTTTCATAGGTCAATGGAAAGGTACATGATGTGATGTTAGTGACAAGGATGTGTCAAGAAAGAATCCATGTTTTATTAAAAAAAAATTTACTTTAATGAGAATAGTGAATTTTTTCTTTCTTGTAACCACCATGTTTACAAGTGGAATGTAATGCATGATTTATGATGTAATTCTTTAAAACTCTAAACCTGAAAAGATCCTCAATGTGAATTCTTGAAATAACTCAAGATTAAGTAATATTTAAGGCTAGGGCTATATAGTTGGTATCAGAGGTTGGTTTAGACAACTTTAGGTATTAGGAGTTTTCGTTAAACACATGGTTAGTCCCTAGGTCTATTATTTCAATTATATCCTTGTTTTCTATCTTTTTCAGATCATGGAAAGTCAGTTACAAATGGGAGGAGGTGGGTCTAAAACGAAATTCCGATATCTTCTTGATGACATGCTTTCAATAATTACTAAAAATTCAAGTTCTAATGATTGGAAACCTTTTTTTAGTATACAACTCACTTGCAAGCAGTTGTTTGAGATATCAAACACCTCCACTATACCTCATTTTCATCGTGGATCATGGGTTGTATTTAATAAAATCCTATTTTCACAATATTATCTTATTTTCACAAAAGGTAAATATTATCAAGGGATTTTCAGATATTTTACCTTATCACAAGATTTTGAGGCATATTATGATTTTAAAAATGGTGCTGAACAAGGAGACCCATGTGCAACCTATTTATATTTTCTTTTAAAATATAGTCCCTTAGCACATACCTATTGTATTTTAAAAGGACCATTAATTGAAAGTTTCAACTCAATTTTGGTCTGATTATTTTATAGAAATCATGTTTTATCAGATGTTTTGAAATTATATGTCATATATGATTATTTCCCCAAACTGTTTTTCTGTGAACACCCATATGACCCATGTTGTACAAGGTGTATTTGGATGGAGGAAGAAAATGATTTTGAAGGATCTGTAAATCATTGTTTTTATTCATGGACCTTCTACCTACGTGAACAAGATGACGATGAAACCCAATGGACACCATGATCAAGGTATGGTGTTCTTAATTTTGGGGAACGATTAATTTTATCTTATGATACTGAAGTAAGACTTCAAGGAATAAGATGTTGAGATCATAATGGATTTGGAAGAAAATGAGTGGTATAAGGAAAGCATTGAGGTTAAAACATGATAGGGTTATTTTTGAGATTTATAAAAAGGAAAACTAGTAAGATGGGTGACAACCCGTCACATCAGACAATGCCATATGAATTGAACCCACAACTGAAGGGAAACAAGGGTGCATAGCCTACCACTAGCCTATGTGAAGTCCCTGGTTAGTACGGCTTATTCTTTTTGGTTAAATGATTTTATGGATCAAGAAGAAGTTGATTTTGGGAACTTATGTTTTATCAAATGGATATCCTTAGTGTAGGAAAATGATTTTGTAATTAACTAGTAACTATTATTTTGGAAGATGTTCTCTATTTCATGGAAACAATATATGCCTATAGATAATAGAATGATTTGAGATTTCAATTAAGGAGAAACGGTGGGATTTTATTTTGGAAAAATATTTTTTTTTATTATGGACTTATACAATTTTGGGTTATCTATCAAAATGATTAACCTATCATGGAGGATATCTTATTAGGTTAATTACTTTTCAATATGACACTTTAAGAGTAATTGATGTTATTTGGAGATAGATGTTAAGATTTACCATGGTAGACTATGTGATTAAATCCTTCAGATATTTGGGTTTCAATATTAGTTTGGATTACATTGAGTAATTTTATGGGTAGCTGTTTATTGAATGCTCTTTGTTGAACTTTGGGTATTGTTTGAAAATTTTTGGAGATTAATAGTAGTTTTTCTTTTTATAAAGGATTATCCTTTTTGGGTATTATCTTATCTTGTACAAACAATTTTTGGTTTTGGTTGAGGTCTAAAGACATGGGAAATATATAGTTCATCTATTGTGGGTTTGGTTATTCTATAGAAGTTGATTATAGTGATCTTAATATGAACAAGTCATCTAGAATACTCATCGTTTGGAGGAAATATGAGTTTGTATTAGAAATCTAGTAAAAGATGATGTCTACATGAAAACTAATTATGCCTCCTTATGTTTTAGTTAATAGCATATATAAATTCCTCAATGAAAATAAACTTTAAACAAAAATGATGTTTGTTAAAATTTCCTACTGGGGAATCAAATACCATTCAACCCATCACAATTTTGTGATTTTATGGTTGTTAACTTTCTCCTAGACATGTTTTCTATAACTCTCCATCAAAACATGACCCTTTGTTTTTTCTTCTATATCCATGTTTTCCATACATGGAATCCTAAAATGTCTTATCGCAGGTAACCTTTGTACTTTCTTCTTTTCTTTTAAAGTGATAGTTTTATTGACTCGTTTTCCGATGTGGGACTTTTAATGATGTTTCCATGACCAATTTTAAAATTGTGAGGAAGTAATTCCCAAAAGGGGGGAAGGTTGTAACATCCCGGGTAAATAAAGAATATGAAATTTTCATATTTATTAATATTTTTGAATAAAATATTAATATTACTTTAAAGGGGATATTATATTCGATGGCATACCCAATACACAACAACGAGTTTCATTGAAACCTTACGTCACACACTCATAATATAATAATATTATTTTAAATGGTAGTTAATGCCTAGCCATTTTAATGGAAATGATGAATAGAACTAAATACAATATGATTATACATGTTTTTTAAATGTTTTTTCATTTATCCAATAAAAGATTAAGTCATAAAATAAGAAAAAAATCAATTTTATGCATAAATACTCAAATATTCAGTAAAAGGTCGATTTATCGCCATTTGTTGGAGAACCTGCTTTAAATATAGTTTTGGTCACACTTATATGTTCAATGTAACAAAATAAAATTATTCTTTAGAATCGGGACATCCAAATTTACTTTTTGTATCTTTTTGGTATTTTTCCATCAAAGTTCATTTTTTAATGAATGGTGAAAAATGTTTTATTTTAAGTCAAAACCTCATTTTAATCTAATTTATTTATATGGTTATATTACCTTTTTAATTGGTTTTAAAGTGAAATTAGAATATATTTTTACCATTTAATCCAATGGTGGTCATTGAAATTAATTTCACTTTGAAATTGGACATAAACAAGTGTTAGTCTTTTGATAGATATTGTTTCTTAAAAACACGATATTTGTTTTGACAACGGGAATTAATTATAAAATTATTTAATGCAACTTATATGTTTTTAATTTTTCAAAATGGACATCATTTTTGAATTTAGAATAACAAATATATCTTGGGGTGAATTTTTTGTATTTTTCTGAAGAACTTCAATTTTTGATGAATAGTGAATCTATTAAGTGGTAGTGAAACAAACTGATTTTTCGTTTAAATGAAAGTTTACTACTTCTGTGTATTGAATTTAAATTATCCGACATACATGGTGGTCATTAGTTAGTAAAATGTGGTTTAATGGGATTAAATTATTTTTTTGGTTAATTGTATCTTTTGAGTTTTGTTAACCGCGATTAGAGGTATTTAGTGTAATATAAGATAAAATTGATATTATAAAAATATAAAAATATCCTGAAACATGTCCTAACATTATTTAATAGGTCATCGCAGACCACGAAAATCCATGGGTCAAATTTTGGGACCCCATGGAGCCACTTGAGTGAGATAATAACATTAATACCTTTTATTTAAAGTAAAAGTAAAAATATCACAAACAAATATTATTTTACTAAAAAAATTATTAAATGAGGTTATATAAGCTATATTTTTGACTATAAATAATCATTATAAGGATAATAATATTTCCAACATCAGGGTAAATTTTTTATAATTTTTATAAAATAAAATAAAATAAAATAATTTATGACACATGATGATGCATTGTTTACGTCATTAATGAATGATTTAAATAAATAAGAAGATAATGTTTAAAATAATATCAAACACTTGTCCAATTCTTATTGGATGATTTTATTTAGTACATAGACTGCCTTATCCTCGACATTACTGATTTTTGGAACATTAGAAATCGAGTTTCATTTTATAATGAAATAATAGTTTCAAGATTTCCAAAAGAGCCCCTCCTCTACCTTATAAAAAGACACCACTTCCTACCCATCTCTCACACTTCTCAAGCCCTTTGTATCGTCCAAAATCTACTCAAATAAGCTCCCAATATCCCTCTATTCATCATAGAATCCTCACCTTAGTCATAAATCTCTTCAATAAACCCTTTTGGTTCAAACGAAGAAGACTTGCCCGATTTAAATGTAATGTCTTCACTTGTGTTATTTTGTTTTATTTTGCTTATCCAACCCCATAAACTATTGTTATTACTTTATTTTCTAAAAAAAATTATATTAAATATACTAGGATGTTTTTATGAATATTATTCAAGCTAAACATAAACACACCTTAATCAAATGGTTAAAGAACATACTGTTTCTGTGGATGGAAAATTACTGCATCACGAAACAATGATTATTCAATCTTCTATTAACACCTTTCATGGTGACCATTAAGATGTAACTATATTTATATATGATATATAATATGTTTATGTTTTCCTTAAAGTTGTGTATTTTTCATTTATGGGATACCTTTATGGTTTCCATTATGGGTAAACGCGATATCTTCATTTTATTAAGTGTAGACTACCGCCCCCTCAAGGTGATTTGATTTGTTAATTCCATATATGGGACGTGTAAAGGATGGAGTTAATAATATTATATATGATTTTATACTGAAATTATAATTTACCTTTATATCATTATGATTTCATTCCATTAAATACGAAATAGAAATGAAAGTAGCGTTCATGCGTACGTACGGCTTACCGTCTCCATAAACGGTGAATTTCATTTGTTACCTCTAAATGTTATGTAATATTATAAATGCATTTATATACTGGATATATATTATATATATGATACCTACATAAGGAATATAATTCTAGATATAATGGATATTTTATGACATGAACAACTTGTAATTTTAAGGAGTTTATTTTTGACTCAAGTACCAATGATCGACAAAACGACCGTTATTAACCTAAATAATTACAAAGTGTTCATAACATGGAAATAAGTGATATAAAAGGAATAATGAACCTGAAAAAGGTTCTTAAGAAAGTATAAATTAAATCAAGTTTATTATTTAGGATATTAAAGAACAATCGGGTCAGTCGGACACGTGGTAAGAGATCATACCTCTCTCTTTCTTTTTAGGAACTCTATTTTATGTAATTTATTTTAAGATCATATTTAATATGTTTGGGGATGTTATTTTATATTCATAATTATTTACATTTTATGTTCATATTACGAGATACCCAATTTGATCTCATAAAACCATTTTTGGAAGTTTTATTTGGCGCCATTAGGCTTCCGAGTTTTCGTAAGGAGTTTTTCATCTCGCTTTTATTCCCGTGAGATTTATTCAACATTTTCCACCATTTCCGTTTATTGGTATATGTACTTCCAGTTATTCTACTATTTGTGTAATATAATTTCATTTATGAGTATTTAAATCAATGTTTTATTATTCTTCTTTCATGGGGTGTACGTTTCGAAAGATACCCAAGTCGGTAAGGGAACCTTTCACCCTCCTCTTTTTAAAAGACTTATTTTGTTATGTCTTTTAATTTACATCTTATTATGTTGGTATATGTTCTTATATATCCTTATTTATGTAAAATTTATTTCCAAGTGATGAGATACATTTTTTGTCTCATCATCTCTTTTTCTGAATTTTAAAGTGACGCCGTTAGGCTGTAGAATTTTTACAAGGGAACTTATTAACCCAATTTCGATTTCTTTGGGTTCAACTTGTAGTTATTGAATATGTCATTCTATGAATATGTGTGAATGACTCTGAATTTTTTTACACTTAATATCCACTTATATTGGGTGAATTTATATTTGTCACACATAATTATGTAATTGATTTATCCTTAATCTAAGGATACAATCTTTTTACGGAACTTCATCTCAATCTCATTTCATTAAGGCATATTTTGTTTTATACACAAATTTATTTTATAAGGTGTATAAACCCCTTTGACTTTTACTTTTATTCAAAATGAATCTTTTTATACTAATCATTATACTAAACGACAAAAGGGAATGTTTTTATCTTATGTATGCGGCGACAACGACTTCTCCGCCACAATAACCATTATTTGAGTTTCAGCTTCCTCTACAAGCCATAACTTTTTAAATGAAAAATAAATACCATATAATATTTTATGTATTTTGGTATTGAAAATGGATTTTGATAATATTTGTATTATATCAATATGTTGTATTGATATCTTGTGATTGAAATGTGGAAATGTTATGTTTCCTTTATACATGTTTTATGACGTACGATTATGTTATGGTCCTTGGGTATTGTTTATGAATTCGGGTGGTTCCATGATAAACTAATGGCTGGTGAGCCTGAGATAGCTCTCCAATGCATTGGGTAATGCGACAGAGGTACACATGAATATTTCTCCTAATAAATTAAGGGAATATACTGTGATGGGTATTCGAAACATAACCGTGAGGGTTACTCCGTACATAATAATGTTATGAATGCCTCAAGTTACCTTTATGTCTTATGATTTTTATGAGTTATTAATAAAATATTATGATTTCATGATGAATGTTAAAGTGCTTATGTTTTATGAGTGAATTATGATTTCATTGATTCTTATGTATAAATGAACTAATGTTTTCATTTCGTTTTTTATATACCTTACTGAGATTTTTATGCTCATCCAATGTTTTTGATATGTTTTTCATAGGTCAAGAGAAAGGTACATGATGTGATTTTAGTTTCAAGGAAGTGTCTAGAAATCATCCATGATTTATTTAAAATATGTATCCTTTAATGAGAATAGTGAATTTTGTCTCTGTTGTAACCAACTTGTTTACAAGTGGAATGTAATGCATGATTTATGATCTAATTCTCTAAAACTCTAATCCTAAAATGATCCTCAATTTGAATTCTTGAAATAACTCAAGATTAAGTAATGTTTAAGGATGTGGCCTTATAATTCAAGGTTGATCATACTGAATGCATCATGTAAAAATATGTGAGGATGTAAACACAATGACCTCCAATGCTAATTAATAGAAAACTTCTTAATAAATAAAAAAATTAGAGATTTCAGTAATTGCATGATATCATAGTAATGATGGTCATAATGTTTGAATCAAGTAATAAATCAATGATTTAAAATCTATCACATTAATATTAATAAAAAATAAGTGCATGAAATTATGGAATGTGGATAAAATTGTGTCATCACATAAAAATAATAAGTCAATATACACTAAACCATTAACATAACATTGTTGGACTTGTTAACTACCCATGAACTAGAGTTTCATATTCTCATTGGGTATGAAAAATGATATCTCATGAGATGGAATCATTACCAAATGTAATGGAGGGATATATAATTTCATCCCACCTTTCACATAATATAAATCATACACATGTGTTCAACATGGTTTAAAAAAATAATATCCTAAAAACGGATGGAAGTAAAATTGGTTATATATCCCTTTCATGTAGTTCCATAAGGAAGTATTAATTATTTCATTTGTATACATGAAAAGAAAAGAAAATTGGAAATAAATATGAATCCAATGATATTAAGTGTAATTATAGAGAAATACCACTAAAAATGATTATTACACATATGGTGTTTCTACTATATAGAAAATTAATATATGACTTAGAAGAAAATCTTCCAAATCAATAGTAGTATTGGGACTCTACGATAACAAACTTTAGACATTTAATATAATATATGGTATTAATTGAGGATAAATAAGGGAAATAAATAATTCCAACACAAGTATATGATTTGGAAAGAAAAAAAATCATTTATCGATCACACAATATATATATAATATAATTAAATAAGGAATACATTTTAAGAAGCTATATGATATAATTTTATGAATACCAATGAATATTAATTTATCATATATGAATAAAACACATAATGATATTATGAAAACTTTATTGAAGAAAGTAATTCTCTATATAATTTTAATTTTTTACATATGAGTTTTTTATTAAACCATGAGAATAATATTATTATTTTTATAACATGAAGACGCATAGAGTAAGACACTTAGAAAATGATAATTGTTGTGGAAATATAAATTAAAATGAAAACATGTATGATAAAATTTTGGAAATATCCAATATAACATTAAAATTAATTCATATGTATTAGTTTGTAGAATTCAAGATTTTGAAATAAATTTAATTTCTGAAATTTATGAACATTCTAAAATATTACATAATATGAACTTTTTTTTGGAAATCTAATCATGCAGAAATAAATTAAACTCAATTAAAAACATTTATTGAAATCTGAATCCAAATAATGATGATAAAACCAATAATTTAAAATAGGTGAATGTAACTATAATGTTCACTTGTAAAATTATATAATATAATTTTTATTATTTAAACAAATATATGGAACAAAAAATGTCTTATGAAATGTATTTTAGTTATTCATAACAATATCATGATTTTATATGAGGATGTGTTTCATGAAAGAGGATAACATTAATTAAGTGATATAATATTCCAAGAGAAAATATAATTATACCTTTTAAGGATATAAGGGAATGGAAATGTTACTTGGAATAACTAATACAACTAGATATTACATGACTCGTGGGAAAAATGAATGGTGTGTAGTTAAAATTTATAACATTAATAAAACATTAATAAAAACCCTTTAAGAAGTAAGGCCATGAAAATTATTCTAATATACCATAAATACAACTTTTTTCATAATAAATTTTCAATTTTTTATCATATAAAGCATATTAATGTATGCTTGTCCCCAAATTAAAATGTGTCTATATAACTGTTGTTTGAGAAACACAATCAATAACTTTTTATCCTTCATAGTTGATCACACTCTAAAATAATGAAAAGAACTTTTAGTATACTTGTAATATATTTAAAAACATTAATCAAGAATATAATATATTTATGATCTACATTTTTAATTATTTTCTACCCATAGAGTGATTTATCATAACATAGATTTAATAGAGGGTGTTAATAATTTTAATAGGATTTCATATTCATTATAATGAGTATGTTGAACACTATGGTTTGACACCATGTTCATAATTTATTAATTACCTATGGGTTATTAATATATATATATATCAAGATTATAAATATTCTTCCACATTCTTCCCATGACAGTCTTAATTATTACACATGATGATGAAGATAGAGACAATAATATATCGTTTTTAAATGAATGGAGTTGATACCATATTACCTTTTTTAAAATATAATATTATAACTCTAGAAAAATTAAAAAATCAATAGAAACATTTAATTACATTCCTTTATTATGTGGAATTCATTAATAATTCACCATATAAATATAGAAACATCACTAAAGTGGGTGGTAAACCGACCAAAATAAAAGTGTGTAGTAATCTATAGAGTCAAATATTTCTATTAAATATTGCTAATATAAAATTTACTGAACATTTAATTGGAATATATAACAAATAACATAATAAAAACCATAATTTTATTCACTATGGATTGGTTATTTTTTAAAATTAAATAAATCATTCTTATAGGTGGTTTTCTTAAAAATACACATGATTAATGAAGCTATTTCAAAATCCATGGATAGAGTTACAATATTTGAGATTTTTTATTTAATATTTATAAAAATAATGTAATCATCATATAAGTTAATTTAATAAAATTTTACCTACATCCATGTTGGATAGTAAATTAAAATGGGACACATATTTCATTGAAGTGGTATTTATCACATACAACATATTGACTAAGTCATTAAATAATGTATGTATGAAATGATGTTAAATAATAAAGGCTATCATTATTAAATTTTATAAGTGAATTGAACAACATAAAAATACATTAATCCCACACATGGTATTGCATAAAATATTTAGGTATGAAAAATAACTACTTGTTTTCGTGAAGGTCTTGGTCAACACTTATGCATGATAAATGAGTTTGTTTTTCTTAATGGATTCCATGGAAGGATGAAATAATTGATGTTACATTAAAATATTGATGTTTTATTATATATATGATTCCTAATAAATTTTAGTAACAATATTTTGAGATATTAGATAGAGGAAATTAAAAATAATTATTACAAGGAGAGAAATATGAATGTCATGAACGTTGAAACTAGTACAAAACGTATTTTTAACATCACTTTTTTAACAATAGTTATTTAGAACCAACGTAAAAATCATTGAAAATTTAATTTTTCCATTTTTTATTGTATAACCAACATGAGAATTCATTTTCATTGATTTTTCAAATTTGTTATATACGAACATACGTGAAAAATCAAATTTCACACCATTTCACATCAGTTCTTAATAAATGATGTGAATAACCATTCTTTCACACTGTTATTTTATAATTTATGTTAGGAAAAAATATTAGGGTAGATTATTTGATATCCAATCTAAAAAATGTTTATATACATGTAGTTTATTTTCTTACCTTCGATTTTACTAGTCTCTGAGCTCAAGTGGAGATAAAGATCAAACATTTTAGACATCGAATGTTTATCCTATCTAAACGAATTCACAAAAACTGCTGAATTCCCAGAGCCATAACTATTGATATGTAACTCGTTTGGAGCTTTGAGACCAGTAAAATATAATATTGTGAATTTAAAAAGACGTTTTTATAAATTCTCACTGCCTTTATTGGAAATAATACATGTAAAATCATTTAAAATTTATTATTTTGAATAGACATGAAAAATTCATGAAAAATGATTTTTCATGATGTTTCATATATAACTGACGTGAAAATTCGATGAAAATTATAATATCATTTTTTGATGGTTATCATAAAATAGAAGTGAATGATATTTTAATATCCCACCAATGCTGAATTTCATTTTTTTAAACATGTCATCAAAATTTTCGATTGTCACATTAATTTCAATATTGTATTTTCTTTTTCCATATTAATTATATATTTTCATTATACACATATCATAATTTAATGATCATTTATTTCAACCATTATCATTCCACCAACTCAACTCATTTGATCTTCAACTTGAATCCACAATTTCTTCTTTCTATGAAATCATTAAGGTATTTGTAATTATTATACCGTGAATTATATTTTATATGGTTATTTTTATAAATATCAAACATTATAAAAAAGTTATTTCACTTATAATCATTTGACTTACTGAACTGTTTTAGTATTCAATGTGAATCAACTATTTCTTCATTCAACGATCTCGTCAAGGTATTTATAATTATTTTCCAGAATTTTTTTATGGGTAGTTTTATTATTAAATATACCATTTAATGATTCTTATTTTATTATAAGCAATAAAAATTCATAGTATTATTCTGAAACAACAAATCCTCCATTAGATTCCAAAATTCGTTCTATTAAGATGCTTTGGATGGATTATTTGTTCATTCCGAGGAAAAGAATATATCAAACATATGATGGTCATAAATATTTATCTGTAACTCCATTTCATCTCTATAACCTATCAAATCGAAGCATATGAAATTATATAAAATATTATAAAAATTTTGTTCATCATCTTTTTTAAAATCTTGTTTAAAGTGTATTTTTTACATCGTGTTTTTAAAAATGTATGATAAAATATCATTTTTCACATCATTTTTTTAAATGGATGGTATTTAACATCAGTAATTGATAAATCTATTTCAAAAATCATAAAAAAAGTTAATATTGGTTATTTTATAAATAATGTTAAAAAACATACTAATAATTTAGCATGAAAATATGTCTCCTCCAAACCGACGTAAAAAGTGTTTTTTTACTATTGTGGTTTCTGTGGAGTTATGCACAAAAATGAATGGAAAATGGTAAATGATATTTGAAAAGGGATATGACTATTTGGAGAGGTAACTGTGATTAACCGATGGGAATATTTCTATAATGTAATTGAAATTTGAGTTTTTGTATATATGTATTGTATGTGTGTCCTTTTATATGTGATGAGAAGTTCAGTTTTGTAAAAACATTATGATATTAAATTATTTATTTAAAATATTCAAGGAAGAAGAGAACCATACCTAGAAATATTGTAATATAGGCTAGGATATGACTGATAGTACACTAATTCACTCATTTGGGATAAATCATTTAGTTTTTTAGGGGTATGTACATTTGGTTTTGTCTTTTAAAGAATATTACTATTACCATGTTTCTTTCACTTACACCCATTACAAATAATTAATACATAGTTAATTAAAATTGATGTTATCATAATAAAAAATAATTGTAATACAAATTATGATATTAATATAATAAAATAATATTTTTATTGTTAGGAAAATTTAATTCAAAATAACCACTCTTAACAATGAAAAATTATATTTATGATAACTTTTTCTAAAGATAAATTTATTTTATGATTTAAAATTATTATTTTCAATATTTTATATGATCTATATTGATTTACTATAAACTATATAAATTTAATTTGACATTGAAATCAATCTATAACCAAATTTTGTAAAAACAATTTTTAATTGCAAAGGTATCAATAATTTCTTTATTAAAGTAACTATTAACAGTAATTCTAAAAAGTATTTCCATGGGTTACATGTATTCAAATATTATTTCAAAATAATTATTTTTATTCCATAATTTTATATTTATTAAGATAAGTAATTTTATGACGCTGTTAGTATTTTTTAGATTTGATAATGTTATGAATATTATATTTTTCAAAAAAAAAAAAAATTTTCTAGTAAATTTAAATATTTTTATAAAATTCACATACATTTATACACTTTGATTTTGTATATTATATAATCAAAAAATGAATATTTTTTCTAACACTATTTACAAAAAATATATATTTAGCATTATATTATAAATAATCAATTTAACGATAAATTTTATTTATTTGAGAATTACCAACATAGTCATTATGTGTTTCAAACAATATACCATACCAATTATCAAATCAATTGATTTATTATAGTAACCCATGTCTTTAAACATACAATTACATTATTTTTCACATACAACTCAATTAATTGCCACAAAAATCATAGTGTGGATGTGTGTCCCTATATGACTAGATTCGTGATACAATAAATTGTGACTGAAATAAAACATCCTTATTTTATTCTCTTTATAGATATTATAAATAAATTATAGAACAAAAAACAATGTGAAATAGTATCAGAATAAAAAGAAAAATCTGGTTATCTAAAAAAATTGAAATAAAATAAAGAAGATAGTGAAACAGAAAGATTGATCAAATAGATAACATTATTTTATATAAGAGGTGTTACATGGGTAATAAAATGTTTGTCTAACAAAATGGAAATTGTATATTAAGACAATCGAAAAACATAATAACAATGGGAGAAACGTAAAACATGACAGAATCAAAAAGAAAAGATAAATATAGAAAAAACATCACATGATGGATATAGTCACCTAATTTATTAAGTTAAATTATTAATCCCTTAAATTATTTTCTAGGTGAAAAAATAATTACCCAATATAGTAGAGTCATATATTCTTTGTGGTCCAAAAATCATATTTCATTCATGTCTAATAATATTAGTGTCACCTAAGGATATCAATAATAAGGAATAAAAATAAAATACTCCCAATTATGGAAATGGGTTTTCATAAAATAATATAGAAAAGTGATTACTTATATATTTATATTAAAAATGTTTATATTAAATTTGTGACTGCATCAAAGGAGGATAAATAAACCTAGGTATACATAGGAATTATGCACACACACACACACACACATATAATTTAGAACTATTTAGTAATTTTGAATAGGGAAAAGTGAGTTAGATGGAGAATGGTCATAACCTAGAAAGAATTATTATTTATAATGGTCTCTTAGATATAATAATTTTCTCTATTTATTTTAATTGTGTATTTAATTACATAATCAATTATATCGACATTATGTGTTTTAGTAATGATCAATTAATTATCTCAAAATTCCATCAGTTTGTTTATTATAGTAATAGGGATATTATTTCCATAATATCTAGAATAATAATAAAGGTATATTTATAAATTTTATACACTAATTTTATTTTAAAAAATAAAAATGATATTTTTGTTTTCAAAAATGAAATACATTATAATCACGGAGACTGTAGGCCATACATAAGCATTGTAATATTTTATTTTTTCAACAGTAGTGATGGATAGAATGAAATTGTTATTTTTAATCAAAATAATTATCCCAATATAAATATTATCATATAATGTCTTTAAATACTCCTATAAATATCAACCATTTGATTTAGAAATAAAAAAATGAATCTTCTCATTTTTTGAGGAATTAGTCCATCACACACACGAATGACAATATCATTCTTTAATGGATGTAAAGGTAAGAAATCATATGATATATTAATTTTATGTAATTCCTAATATGTAATTAATATAATATAAAAATATTATATACATAATTATGAACAATTGTCAGTGTTTATAATGGAATTAAATTATATATGTTCACAACCAGGAAGTTGAAGGACCTCGGGACACCCTGAGAGGGGATGGGTGAATCAGGGTGGCCACTTTTTCTTTTAAAGTGATGGATCTTGTTACCATGTTGGTAGGTACTTTCTGAACCTATATGATGATTATGATTAGAAAGAAAACATTCACATGCACAGAGAAGGCACAACACTTTTACTTGGTTCACCATTAAGGGCTACGTCCAAGGAGCATTCGCCGACAAGTTGTCGGTCGTACCCAGTTCCACTAATCTTTACTAGCTATGGATTACAATGGTTTGGGCACAAACACTCTATCCCAGGCTCACTGCCTTTACAAGGGTTTAGGGATAGCTCAATGCTTCCCTCAGGTCACTCACATTGACTCCCCCTAGCTCACTGCCGTTGGTGAAGTCACACTCAGTTTATAGACGTGAAGGTCTCTTCATCATTTCATAAGAATGCATCCTTTGTTGTATGTAGATGCACTATTAAAGTCTGATTCTCACCAGAAGATGAATATAAAATTGCCCCGAATGTATCGTGTAGTCTCCCGACTTTTGTGCAGCTCCAAACAGACCGGTGGGCTTCAGAAATACCTGGCGCGCTTTTCCAAGCCAGGCGCGCAAGTCCCAATATGGTGCGCAAGTCCAAACTGGTGCGCAGGTTTCACCAATGCACCTGCGCGAATCTTCCTTCCCCATCTACAAACTTGCACGGTCCACTTACTTTCTCTCCCAAACCGCATTGGGCGCGCAACCAAAACCAGCGCGCAAGCTCTACTTGCGCGACCAAACTACCACATGCGCGGCTCCACCACCTACGCTATGAGAGCTCGAACTATATCTAAGTCTTGAACTTTGTTCGAAATGAGGAGGGGTTGACCTGTATTTATAAGAGAACTAGACCCCCTTGTGTAGAGGCACGCAAGTCCCTCATTGGTGTGCAAGTCTCGTTTCCCGTAACATCTATCACGCAACTAACTTGCGCGACCCAACCAATACTTGCATGACCTTCTTTCCTTAGCCAAATTCTGATGTTCTGTTCATGGAAAACAATAGGCGCAGAAGTCTGAATCCTTCTAGTTACCAGCGCGCAGGGTCTTTCATGGGGCGCAAGTCCACTTGCGCGACCAAACCAACACTTGCGGGACCCTTATCCCTTTGCCATATTTTTATGGTCTGATCCTCAAAAATATATGGCGCGCAAGTTTCCTATCTTCCAAGTCCTTGGCACGCAAGTCCTTTTTCCAAAATCACTTTTCTTTATTTGTCTATTTTCAGGCCCAAAAATTTGGAAATCACTGGGAAGCAGCGCCACCTACACTACTATTGTCTGCTTGAACGGTATGATCTCTTTGCTGGTACACATTCTAAACATCCACTGAGGATTGACAACAAACACAAACCGTACGCCAAATCATGCTTAGAAGACCCTGGTTCCAACAGTAGTTAGCCATACATATGAATTATGGAATTGATTCACAATAGATGGTATAAGTACTGAATGAAGATAAACACATTATTAAAGAAGTATCATTATATAGTATATAATAATTTTATTGTATGATACTTTTATTCCATATTTTTAGGAATAAAATGTTGAAGAAAAAAGCTTCCTCGGGAATAAAATTACCACTTCTTCTGGCCACATCTTTAAGATTATCCTAAATAACTCAAATATAAGAAATAATATCAGTACAATTATTTTATATTTATGGTATTTTATTAATTTATTTTCATAGTATGTTTTTTCTAAAATAATCAGTTATTGAATCAGTAGAAGTAGAGGAAATGGGTCTCTTTTATAAGGGGGGAGGAGTGGAATTCTTAAAAATACCATTAAAAATCCCATTACAGGATGTCAAAGTCCAAAGATGTTATTAAATAATTAAAAACAATATATTTTAAGACATTTTGAATTGAAAAACACCACAAAAATTAATAAAAAAACATGTTGAAAATGTGTTATCCTCTTGACCTCTATGTTTACTTAGTTTTATCATTTTCATTTAAAACCACTGTAACTATTTAATTTAATGTATTTACAAAAAAATAAGGCAATAAAGTAAGATCAAAATATTATATAATATATATTATACTCATTAAAAAATTTTAATCTATTATAAAAATTTACACTTAAATAATTGTTCGAAATCATTTTGAATTTATAACTACAAATGTGTTGAAGAAATAGATTTTGAATAAATTTATTTTTCATGTGTAAGATTTTTTTATTACAAAAATGTGACTTGTAATAAAGAATAAATTTATTTCAATTAATATTTTTAGATATATAACATATATATATTTATTTATTTTAAATGGTCCCTCATCAGTATAAAATTGATTTACAAAAATGGAGGACAATTATGCATTATAAAAAGGTTTTCAGAAAAAAATCGATATAAATCATAAAAAAACAAGTTTTTCATTAAAATATGAATACGTTTAAAAGAAATTAATTAGAATATATATAAATATATAATAAATAAGTCACTTTAAGTTAATATAATAGAATAATGACTATTTAAATTTATATAAATTACTAAAAAGAACTGATTTTTTTTCAAAAAATTGTCATATTTTACTATTCACTAAAAAAATAGTATTTTCCAAAATAATCCAAAAATATCACCCTCTATTAATTTTGATAAAATAATTTGAGAATTTATTTTCAAGTTATATGGTAAAATTTTAAAAATTTCTAAATATAATTTATAGTATTTTTTTGAAAAAAATATATGTATAATTCATTTTGTATGGAAGTGATGATTAAAAAAAAATATATTTTTATTAAAATTTTGTGAATATTTATTTGGAATTTTTAATTTAATTTTTTTCTTTTATGAAATAAATATATATTTTATAAAATAATTAACACTATTTATACCCTCTAATATTATGTCTTAGTTATATTGTTCGTTTTTAAACATTAATATTTTAATGTTTTAAAGTTGATTGTTTGATGTTTGTTTTCATGTAATGCAAGACATCAATGAAATAAAATTTATGTAAAGATAAATATGATCTACATTATTGGTATTTTAAATTCTAACAACATAATTAAATTTCATCCTATAAATTTTAACATTTCCTCTTTAATCAATGGTGAGAAATTTGAAAATTACATTATGGAAACTTTAATTCATAAATAGGGTTATTATATCATCCTTTTAGAAAGATGGAAGTGAAATATAATTTTCATCACATAAATAGGTATCGAACTAAAATATCATTGGTGTATATTAAAAATAAAGAATTTTAATAAATTTTACGTCATATTGGAGAGTGATTGATATCATTGGATAGAAGAATGTGAATTACCAAGAGAATGTTAACATCTACAAAACCATGAACTAGTGATGAATTAAAAGGAAACTGATTCAATGGATATAAAGGTAATAAGATATGTTTTTTTATTTCAAGATACTTTTCCTGGATTGGTGGGATTCATTTTCTATCATGATATAGATAACCATAAACTATACATACTTGATATACTTTTATTTAATAAAAAAATATTTGTTTTATTCTTCTTCGATATATTTCAACTTCACCACATTTTCTAATAGATTGATATCTAATATGTTTTTCCCTCATGAACATAAAATAACATTTAATAGATCATTATATTAATAAAATAGTGATATTATATTCCTCTAATATTTATTAAATAAAATATAGATATAATATGGAATGATAATTTCAAAAACAAAGATGAAAATTTTAATCACCAGAATTCCAAAATAAAACCAATCGTTTCCTATAGATAATTCCCAACATATGTTACCCTATATCTCAAATGACTTTAATAACCTCAAAATGAATTAACTCTTCAAACTCAATTTTTATCTCATACAAGGGAATTTATATATCAAAAAGTTATTAATCCAGTATAATCTATTAAATTATTTTCAAACATTATATATATCACAATCCAATAAAACATCCCACAAAATTGAATTAACAACCTTGTAATCAAATAATTTTTTTTACTCCTCTACTATTTTGATGAAAATAAAATTAATATTTATCCATAAAAACTTTTAATTGAAAACAATGTCTTAATAATAAGTACATCACATAGTCATGTGGTTGGAATTATTCTCTTATCACCCATCTGTTTTGGGTTCAATACTATATGAAATTATGTATCCAACAAGGGGTTGTAAAAAATATGGGTTTTTCTTTTTCAAATCCAATGATAACATTATGTTAAAATTATATTAATAATTCACTATAATATTTTTACATTATCAATAATATTAAGAACATATTCCAAATTTAAATTATTTATAAAACCAGTTTTTTACCCCTCATGTTCCCTATCATGCTCAATATTTTCCGCAAATCATCTAACTTGGTTCAAAAAAATTAACAAAAAATCAAGATATTACCAATGATTATATTTTACTCTAACATGGGTGTTTCAAAATAAAATAACTATACCATCAAATCACCTTTATTGTTCTTTAGTAACATTCAACATATTCTTCAAAATACTAAATGAAAAATATATATAAGTCTATATAAATGTTTCATGATCCTTGTAAAAAAAATACCATTGAAAAAAATTTGGAAAACATGTTTCTTTAGTTTCAAATATTAAAAACTACAATTTTTTGACATGTATTATTATCAAAACCTTGGACCTCAGTAATTAGTATTTTGAATAAATCATTTACTGTGATAAATGCCATGTTCCCAATTTTTATAACATTATAACTTTTGTTATTCTTTAGTGTGAACAATATATCCCTATATATTGATAACTATTTTCTTAAATTTTCATCATAAATTATATACGTTTCATTCGTTCTCCTAAAATATTGTAACTTCTAGTTCCATTTATTAATTTTACATAGTGCATATTCCTAAATTTATTACATGTTGGTAACTTATTCCTCATTTATTTTTCATCATTCATACATGATATTCAATGAGACACAATCATTTTCCACAATGGTATGTTGGGGAATTCAAATATGATCCAATTGTTAATATTAATTTAATAAATTTATTTTGGAATGATCCAAATATGATTAATATAAATTTTATTTGGTTAGTAATATCGTTATGTGAATCATTACTGGTCCTATCACATAGTTTGTTGGCTTTATTTCACTTATTTAACTCAATCATGTTATAGTAATATAAAACAAGATGAAAATAAATTAACATAAAAAGAGAAAAAAATTATTTTAGTCGAATAAATAGCTTATGAAGGATTATTATATCATAACATATGTGATTCTATGTTTTAATCTATGTTTTCCTTGATAACGGTTCCTATTTGTTTTCATAACCTATTAATTTTTCCTGCCAATTTTAATGTATCGTAAAGAGTTTTTGAAATTCTAAAACATATTCCCATTGTTTTTCCAACCTTATGCAATGTATGACTCATTGTTATATACCAGGTGATTCTTGGTTCAAACCAAATATTCCATTTTTGGATTTATTACCCCATAGATCATCTATTCATGAATAAAATCAATATTCACTATCCATATATCACTATAGTTTCTTTAAAACCACTCAGTCTATAATTGAACCGAAATCGCACTACCATATACAGTTTTGTAAACAAAATTACTATATTTTTTTATTCTGATATACGTATCCCCATTTTCACCATAAAAAACATAAAACAAAAAAAAGAATATATTGAATCAATTATATTGTAAAATACCATTTTGGACTATATTTTTAGTGACATATGAAAAAATCATACCATCAATGATTTATAAGAAAAATAATTCAAAATTATGTACATCATCTCACACTAATACTGTCATTTCATATTTAGTATTATGTTGTAATTATCATTAATTTGAAACCACTTTAAACATAATTCATATAACATCATTCTTATTAATTTGGGGAAACGGAATCCAATGATGTGTGAGCTCAAATTCACAATAACGATATACATTAGGATTAAAAAGTAAAGGCTATCAGTTAGAATAATATTATCAAAATGGAATGATGACGTAAAAAATTATCACTAGAATAACATATGAATATTAAATTCTATCTGTAACATGATCATTAAACATGAAAACATGTCATTATTAGTCTACATTAGAAATAGTCCTCACAACCAATAAGCTTGTTCCATGTTGTACTGATATTTTTTAAAGGATGGATTTATAACTAAATAAGGAATAATGAAAACTTATTCGTACATTAGGAAATTATCTTTATATAAAATCCTAGAAATAGAATAATCAATAAGGTATACCTCCATCGTTAGAGCACCCAATGCATTTAATGTAAATCATATCACAATGATCATTGGATTATCATAGATACACATATTCATGGTTAATCACTAAACCATACACTTTTGGTTAATTACATATCCAATTATCGTTGGATTATAATAAAGGCACATATCATATGTTTACGATGTAAATGACTATAATTAAAAATATTTTTAGGGATCAATATCAGAAATAATGTGTATATGGAATTTAGTTCCCCATAAAATCATTGATAAAACTATTATTCTTTCAAAAATTTATAATCACAGGGAAATTAAAAATCATATGTTATGATCTCATTGAAACATGAATAACCATTTGAAATGAAATTATTTATATAAAAATATTATCGAAACATGATAAAAATATCTAAAATAAATATTTTTCATTTTAATATATTTGAATTTTTTTTATCCAATCTAGAGAAACAATTATTGTGTTATCATTAATAAAATATCCCCATATAGTATATATAATAACAATAATTATTAATGATTATGAATTTAAAATCATTTATAATATCATTAAATACATTTTTATGGATAATGATATTTTGATTTTGAAAATAATTTTTAGAAACATAAAATTCACCAAATAATTAATAAATATCATGAAGAAATAATTTGAAACATGGAATGGAAACATGAATAAAAATTATGGACATTTTGGTGAGGAAATACCTTAAAGTAAAAAATTTTAAAAATAAATATATTTTAAAAAGAAATTGAAAATGGGACTTGAATGTGACCCATTTGAAAAAAATAAGAAATATTATTTTAAAATAATTTAATATTAGGAAAAATATCATGTAAAATGGATATAGGAATGAATTTATTATTAAGAAGGAAATTTATCAAAACCCCTTAGAGAACATGTATATTGAATGAATGATACACAATTTAATAGAAAATATATGATCTTTATAACATGAAAATGAAATTCTAGGTGTATTCAATAAATAACAGAAGAAATGGAAATATAACATTGGAACCGCTTTCATGAATAGTGGAGGAGAAAGATAATTTTTTCACCAAAGTAAGAGAATTTTATTTTTTAACAACCTATATTTTATAGTTGATATTTGGTTCTTGAAATAAATATAGATTATATTATATTATACAATATCATACTCATATAATACATGGAGAAACAACAAAAAATTTTAATGTTATTGAAAACCATTACATTAGTTAGTGAATAAAACCCTTAAAATAAAAATTATTACAAGGTAAAAAGAGATAATTTAAAAATAAAAATAAAAAAATTTGGATTTCCATAATCTATTAAATCATCCCTCACATAAACATCACTATATTAGAGAATAGAAATATTAGTATGCAAATTTAAATTATATATATTAAAAATACAAAACCATGAGTTGAATTGATTAAAATATAGAGTTAAATAAGGTAGTGGAATTTATATCATGTAATGTGACCATTAGAATAATAATGTGACCATAAGAATAATAATGAAACCATTGAAATTTTAACTTGTATATTGGTAATATTAACATTAAAATTATAAACTATATCCATAATGTTGTAGTGGTAATTTCATAAAAAATAATTAATTCTTATAAAAATAATATTAGTTATGATGGATATATGTAAATATTAAAATAAAAATAAAAAAAATAAGTATAATTACTAAAAAACAAATAATGTATGGGAAATTATTTAACAAAACATATTTTAAATTATTTTATAAAAATGAAAAAATTAACATTTGAAATAAAAATTAACTATGTTCAAAATTTACATTGAAAAAATAAATATCATTTTTGAATTATATCATTTCATATTTTGAAGGATAATTTTTTTTTGAAATTTTTGAAATAATTTAAATTTTTAGTAGAACAGTAATGTTACAATTCCTCTTGTACCCAATGTATCATAAATTACATCATTATTGATTTAATAATGACATAATAATTTCTAGTGCCTGGTTTTCTAAAAATTTTGTATTCAATTACATAATTTACTTATTAATATTAATTATTCATAAATTCAAAACCATAAAATTGTTTTCTAAAACATAAAGTAAAATTTTATCCCATTATATAAGATATATTTTACACATTAATTTTTTTATTAACTATGAAATTTTAATTATAAAAATATTTTAAGTCTTAAAACCATTATATAATATTTATATATTATTTATATTATGAAAAACGTTATTACAAATCATTACAATGATATATTATTTTATTCAAAAAATACCTTCATCCATAGGTAAAAATATATCTATCCCTCTGTATGGATAACTACTTCAACATCACATTCCAAAGACAATGTTTTGATAAAATCATCCATATCAAGACCCTTAGAATATAATGGAATTACATGGTGTAATAAAACCCCATTAATCAAGGGGGGTTTTTTGTTGTACAATAGAAGCTGCACCAAGGATTAAGTTTTTTTTGATTAACACCTCCAATTTTTTTATTCTAATTTCTTTTTCAGGAACCCTTTAAAATCCAAACCCTATTATGTTAGTTTTCAAGTAATTTAATTATATAAATTATGTCAATGTACTGAAAGGATCATATTTATGGCATATGTATATGAATTTAAATCATTACTTTCATACTATCATGATATTTTCTAATTAAATGTTGGTTAAACAACTATAGAGACATTGTATTTCCAGTAATTATAGACGACACAATGGAATGATATTTTGAAGTATAATAAATATATAATCAAGTAATTACATAAAATATAATCATATGAAATTCATTTATTTCATGTTTAATTTCTTTGTACCTAATTAGGTAAATTGAAACAGATTGATAAAATTAAATTGAAAATTAATATCCAACAATTCTTGTTCAACATAGATTATAATAAAATGTGATCCAAGAAGTATAATTAATAAATATTGAATAAAATGAACATAATTCTATAATGGAACTATATTTTAATAATTTAATTTTTATTATTCATGGGGAGGAGAAGTGATGAAATAATTATTGAATTAACAATAAGTGATTCTTGAACCCAACACATTTTTGTTGGGTAATCCCTATTTTATGTCATAATAATTATGGATATCCCTCTATCATTACTTAAGTATCCTTTCACTATTCATACATTCTAATTCAAAGGATTTAAATTATTCTACTGTTATTTTTTATCAAAAGAACATCATTTTATAAAAAAGCCTTTTCTTTTTGGAAAAATGAATGACTCCTAATGTGTTACATCATATCAAAAGAAAATCTATTATTTATCCAAAATAATGATCTACCTTTTTTATATGGAAACTGAATTGTTTTTTTGATTTTATTATTAATGAAATCCTTATGAATCCCATTCATTTCCATGGTTTATTTCATTACTAAAATGGTTATAAATATTATATGTCATGAATCATTATGTAGATATTATGATGTGATGGGAGGGCCTAGAATTTTATAGTCCTCCAATGCATTGGTTAGTTTAATTTGTCATATAGGAAAAATATAATTATGTGTGAACTAATTATATAATTTTTCAAGGATGATTTTATGATTATGTACATTTTTTATGTGTGAACATGATGATACAATTTTTCAAAACAATGTGTGGTATTTGACCAATGTTACATGATGTTTCATTTGTATTCATTTCCACATTCCATCACATTATCAAATGTTTTCATGATGATTATGATAATTTTTTTATTCTTATTATTTGTTAATGATCTTTATTTTTTTCCTATGTTTTATTGATTCACATCCCTCATTTATCCACTTAATCAAATTTTAGCTCACCCCATTCTTTCGAGAGTACCCTTAGTCGACTACAAGTAACATTGAATAATTGTTTTATAAAAAGGCTAATCATACGTATCCATAAAAATTCTTTTATAGTTAAACAAGGAAAAGAATAATTTATTTATGATTGGTTGACATATGTTTTTTAAACGATTTATATTATAGAAAATTTTCTATAAAAGAAGAAACTAGGACAATCACCCTAATGGTGGATATTACAATGATTTCTAGAATGAGATTCATTGTTACATGGGAGGTGGAGATTAAAACATTTTTTAAATTCTTACCCAGCACTATCAGGATATAAAATCTTACATGAACCACATGGATGTTTCTATTTCACCAAATATATAATTACAATATATTATGTCTTTTATCTGAAAAATAACAATAACATTTAGATTCTCAATAGATCCACTTGTCATTGAACAATGAGTGAAATCAATGGAAATGATATTTCAGGTGCTCCCCTATTCATGAAAAAGAGATAGTGACTCTATCATTCTATATCATTAATAGATAAGATGTTAAATGGTGGGATTTGTTAAGTAACACCAATAAATTAGATGAAATGGAATAGATTTATTGGGGGGAATTTTAAATATTATTTCTTAAAAATTATTTCCCAAAAACTATTTAATAAATTTTAGAGAGAGAGTTCAAATAGATGATAAAAAATGGATACAAAGATCTCATGGATTCAAAGAAAACATCACATGTATTTCAATATACTACTTGGGTTTTTTTCCACTATATAATATAATGTGAAATATGTATTAGTGGTTTAAAACACACCTTCCGCATTATCCAGCTATATGTTAATTTGGAAATAATGAATAATTATTTTTATATACACTCAATGTGGATATAGAGTAAGGAAATTGGTCTTATATTTATGGATATAATAAAAGAAGAATAGACTCTCAAGATTTTGGTTTACATTCTTAATGGAAGAAAGAGTACCCAACCACTAACATGTCACAAAATTGAGAGAAAAAATTAGTAGAATCAAATCAAAGAGATATTGTAATGGTTCATGTTCAGGAGAGAAGGTCACAAGGCTCACAAATATAGAATATACCTAAATAATATTTTCGACATGATAGAAGAAACAAGATAACCCTAAATGCTTCACTCATTTTTCAATACATCAATTATAGGGATAAAGTCACTATACAATACAGTGTACTAAAACATAGTTCCTTGGGGATAATCAGCATTTGCAACCAAAATTAAGAATCAGAAAGGGAAAACATATTCCATCACTACTAATGATGTGGTCCAAAAAAATTATGTTGTAAATGGTACACATCATAATCAATAAACAATATTAAATATTTTATTTGATTTAGGTTCATTGATTTCATTTATATCCAGCATTATTTCTTGGTCTATTTTATTGAAGCCCTAAAATGTAGGTGTAGATATATTTTTAAAAACACCTAGAGGTGCGATGATTGAATCCAAGGTGATATAAATTTCTCCATTTTCCATATATGGGGTGATACATCTAGTACATCTTGTAATTCGTCCCCTAGTCTAATTTGTAACTATACATGGTATGGATTGGTTCTCATTGTATATATCACATATGAGCTATCGGGAAAAGGAAATATTATTTAATATTCAAATACATCTAGTGATATTATCAAATAAAATAATTTTGGAATCTCAATTGGAAAATTTCATGATTGTGTGGGGGATTATAAACTTTAATGAAGCATACATCTCCGAAATGGTTGAGCCAAATTAATGTATCAACCTGTACGAATACCCTATTTTGGGGGAATACACTTATATATTTCTTAAATAGTTACCTTGTTATCCCCTAGAACTATTTAGTAGATTTCATAGTAGAGATCAAACGTAGATCAACTCCTATATGAAAATCCTCTTATTGGATGGCCTCAATTGAACATTTGGAGTTAAATAATTATTTATAATTGAATTTAGAAAATTTATTTATTTGATCTAGTGCAACAACATAGGTTAAAATGGAGATTTTTTTTGAAGAATATGGGTTGATCAATGCAATTTTGTATCAATTATTAGGATCATTACTGGATTTATATAGTAATTAAGTATCATATTACAAGTATTTATGACATTTTTTATTAACCAAACAGATCATTTTACTTCATAAAGGGGGTTCGAATTTCTATATAACATCATTTAAAAATGATAAATGGAAACATTTATAAAACTAAATACTTTGTAATTTATGGACAATATGAGTTCATAATGATTCCCTCTAGACATTTTAATTCCTCTAAAATATTTCGGAATTTAATTAATAGATTATATATGTACAACCTTGTAATTTTAATTATTTTGTTAATTTATTATATTCTTATTTAATATATTATTAATAGTGGAACATGAAGATATTCTATGGATTAACATATAAATATTATGGATTTAAAAAATTTACACTACATTCATCATGTGTGACATTTGGATCCATTAAGTCACATTTATGGGGAATGTGAACTCAACTAAGATATTTTATATGGACCCTTCAAAGAAAAAAGAATTTAAGGAATGGATTATAACCACTTGTGTCTTGGAAATATATAGTTTTTATATAATAGTAAGTAGAAAAATCATTTTGGTAGAGATTTCTCACAATTTCCTAGATGAAAAATTGTGTTAAAATGTAATGTTTTAATGTATTTATTTATAAAATAATGTGAGTAAATATTTAAAGTGGTCAATAAGAGGATTATCATAGTTCCTTAAATAACAGTACCAACTAGTGTATATGTTTTTTTCATGATGATTGATCCATTAAAGAAAGTCTTTTATTGCGTAGCCATGAATAATGAAAATATGATTGCATATTTTTCATGACACTGGAAGATATGTGAATGAACTTCCTAACACATTATATATTGTTAGAATCTATGATATTTTCACTGAAAATATTGTTTCACTACTTCTATTGATTGGAATGTAAAATTTTATTGAAAAAAGAGTATAATGTCAATATTCACACAAATGAATCTTGAAATAAATGAAAATAAATTGATTGAACTAATCAAGTATTATGATTTATATATTCACGAATATTCATGAAAGAAAAAAATATTAGACGATGTTGTTATTAGAAAATAACATGCTATTCTATCCACGATGTGGATTAAGAAAGGCCAATTTTGTATGGATATACTAAGGATGGATCAATATATCATATCATCGTGGAATTCATCCAACTGTAGCAAAATTATTTCTTAATAGAATATTCTATGAATGGATGAGGTGGAAGACATGGATGGATTAGAGATACAAAAATGGTTTAATATTTAATGGATGGGATGATACATGTCTTCCATATCTATGATCATGGTGTGATTCAGTTTGGAACAATGATTTGGGTTCTTTTAACACTTATGATAAATAATTTTACTGTTTATAATGCCCTTAGATCCCCATTATCTATCCATCCAATAATTAAAAAGATGAACCATTATAATCAAGATAAATTTTTGTGGTGTGACATAAATAAACATATTGTCGAGTATAGATCAAGGATCTTGATATGTTATTATGTAATACTAGAGTGATAGGATTTCAAAGGGATAATGAAAGCATTTCTTATACCCATGTAGATATGGGATGACATCACCAAAGAATCTTTAACCGGTCCCCAAAAATATATAATACTTAAACAATGTGATATGGGTTGTAGTGAATGAAATCACCAATACATCTCACATTTTAAATATTTAGGATATTTTCCTTCATAAAAAGCATTAAATTATATATATAATGGAAGTAGTTTGGCGTCATGGGCTCCAAATTTTTTTAATTTCAATTTTTAATCTAAGGATCACATAAATATTCAAGGTAATAAATAAATAGAGCGATGGTACATCACTGAATCTATTTACATGAACGAATGACGTATTAGATAAGGTTTTCATTACTCATCATTGTATATTTCTCCACATCAAATGAGAAATTAAGTTATATTACAACAATAAGGGGGTTATTTGTTAGGTTATGTAATCATACAATCATTACAAAACCAATTTAATCTATATCAAATACCTTATTATGTGGATGATCAGGGATGGGGATAAGGTAATGAACTATTTAGTGGCCATAGAAGCAAATGAATAAAAAATAATTGATGAAAACATTACCAAATTGAAATGTGACTATCATGTAGAATCAATGGGTGTATGAAACATGAGGTATTGACTGTAATTTTATTAAAAAAAGTCCTATGTTATATTAATATTGGAAATTCACATTTATCATTTATTCATGTCTCTTATTGTTTTTTTAGAATGGTCGACTGATAATATCCCGCAAAGTACAATTTTGAAATGTCCACAACAAATGATCATCGTATAATATTTTAATGTTTCATTTTTCTATTTAGATTTGAATTAATATGATATTTTAGTATTTACAGGGATTTTTATATGATATACAAGGATTATATTAATGATTTAGTAATTGAATAATTCTAATTTACATTAAAAACCTATTCATATCTCATGTAATGTCATATAGTTATTGATATAACAATAGGTGTATACTTCTTATCATTACATCATAAACGTTGTTGGGGAGAAACCTATACTGAGAACTATAATAAAATAATACACTAGATACCCATGTATTCATAATAATATATATATTACTGGTGTTGTTGGTTATGTTGATGATCAGGTAATTGAATATAGAAAAACATAATGTGATTTTTTCACTTGTATGAAATGATAAATATAGAAAATCTGAGTTGAATTATACTTAATAAATATGTCACAATGTTATGTTATGTAAAATATATTTTAGTCAACTACTTGGATGATAATAATGTGATATTCTTATTAGTTAGATGAATGACATGTCATGTATTCATCAAATTCCTCAATCATTCTAAAAATCAAGAAAACGTTAGTTTTATTTTATAACATTGTCATGTTATATATTTATTTCCCATTAAATATAATAGATAAGGGAATAATATATTTATAAATATGATTTATATAATAAATATTATGTTTATAAAATTAATATATATATATATGTATTTTTTATAAAGATCACAATAGATCCCATAGTGGATTTAAAAGTGAAGAAACATTTCTATAGGTCAAACATTGCATGAATATCTAAATTATTAATTTCAAAGATATTTTATAGGAAACATAGGCTATATGGACCCATAAAAAGGTCATTAGATAAGAATAAAATAATGAAAATTAGTTAATTAAAATGAAGAGTGTTTTATGATATTTTCCCCAAATTATTTTAGGTGGATGCATAAGGTGATGTTATGTTTTAGTTACATTTGGGATTTTGTGTAACTAGAAGATGGAAATATGAGAGCTAAAATTTTAATGAATTATTATTATATACACATGAATATTATGCATTGTGTTTGTATAAATATATAACAAATGGTATTATATATATAATTTCTATTTAATATATCTTTGTATTGTATATATATTGGAGTTTGTAGGATACTATAATATATAATGAATATATATTTGTATTTATATGATTTATATATTACACTAAATATCAATAAGGTAAATATTATAACTATTTCTTGTAATTAAATGACTAGTTCATTCCACTAAATGAGTTTTGTTGGTTTTAAACTAATGGAAGGTTTATATAGTATGTTTATTTATGTATTGGAACATTAAATTAATTTTTAACCCATGCTTCCATACATGTATCTGATTCATAAAAAATAGGAACTGCTACATTTTTTATATATAATTGGAAGGGATAATATTATTTTTCGGTGACTTGTGGATAACATTTTTAAATGCTTCTTTGATCACCAGTTTCATGAAATACATCAAAAAACATTATTATTCTCAAAAGTATTTTACTAATTCTCAACATTGGCACATATATCCCTTAATCTATTAGTTATCCCCATTCATATGATGATGGATTCATTAATAAGTATACTACCTCAATGGAATAAATATTTATTGTTCTACATCATTGATCATTGGTATGAAATATATATTTTATGATAATGATGAATCTTTTGAAAATCTATTTCAGGTATGCTTTGTATTAATGTTATATTATTTGTCCGGATTTAAGAATATATATCGCCCAATATAGGGATTTGTATTCAAATTCTAATGATTATTAAATGATTATATAAAACAAATCAGTTATTTATTACATGTTAGAAATTAATAAAAAAATTATTTTATGTAGTTATATGATAATTAGAAGATAATTTCCCTGAAATATATGTCTTGAAAAAAAATATCCATTTTTTAATTTAAGACACTAACATTCAACCACATCATCCTCCATGTTCATTGGAAATATCTGTGGATAATTCATACATGTCATAATTGAACTAATGATCATTATTATATTTTATGAAGGAAATATAAACATGTTTGATCAGGTTTGAGTATGTAAAAGACATTTTGAAAATATGTAACACATACAATTAGAAAAAACTACTCATGTCATTCTAAATGCACCACAAATTACAATGACATGTGTTTAATTCCTATTGGTCAATAATAAATGTCTAATCATTATACTACAATTTTGTGAAAATGTGAGATCATTTTATTTATATTAATCATGGGTCACATGTTTTGAAAAAAAAATTATAATGAAAACATCCTCCTTAATAGAAATATTTTACCCTATGTTTTATAATGACATTCTATTATTACTACATATCAAAAACAAATCCAGGATACCAATCAATGGGATTTTAAAAAAATTTCAAAATGAGTGATCGTTTTTTAGAATAGAACACATATTTTTTCCTAATTAGATAATTAAAATTGAATAATTCATTTACGGTCTTTCGGACTACATCATATGTCAGATTGGAAAGATGTTTTTTTCCTATGTGTCAAAATTGAAATGTTGATTATTATCAAAGTTGATTATGCTAATCCAATAATTTTTTCATCATTAAAATTGGGGGATTCAAACATAAAACCAAAATATCATATTAATATTGAAAAATGTACTTTAATTCACATTATATAACTTGTTCATTAAAATGATGTATAGTTAATTCGTTCATTTTAGAAATATATTAATTATCATTCTGATATGGTATGTTAAATTTTTAGTGTTTGGTATTTAATTGAATATTTGATAGGAATAATGAGTATTGTTTGTGAATTTACAAAAGTAATGAACTCATTAAACATATTATTTAAGTATCATGATTAAATACATTGCAATGATTTCAAGATATAATCCTAAATAATCAAAATATAGACCTATCGTGGAAATTTATATTAAAAAAGATTGACTATTAAAAACCATTGACTAATATAATCAATTAGAAAAGAAAACATCTTGTAGTAAAACCAAAAATAAATAAGTAGAGAAACCCATTAATAATTAGAAGACAAAACTAAATATAAGTAGACATCAGATAAAAAAGAAAAATAATAATATTCTAGACTGAAATTTATGAATCACAACCATTATAAAAGAACAAAACAACTAAAATGAACATTATCTATCAAGATGTAACACCCAACCACTAACACATCACAAACCTCCCATTATCAGACAACCTAAACTCTAACCATAAATGAGAACAATGAATGGAAACCATAAAAGAAACATGAGAATATTATACATCAAATCAAGTATATGTGTTCTTAACTAATCACATCAAAAATTATTCTATTAAAGATTCTTAAAATGCCTAGAAATTCAAAGTAAATTTTCTTTTAAATTATTTGGGATTAGTACAAATATGTGAAAATTGAAGATGCGTGATTCTGATGTACGGTCTGCCTGAAATGGGATTCTTATCATTTGTTACGTTACGTTCAGTAAATGTACGAGGCAACATTTTCTAACTTTTGAACTGGTTCTCAGAATTGAAATCCAAGAGCACCATTGAATATGCAGTCCTAGGATTCTCTTAAGGGAAGCTTCACATTGACCACAGTAGGTAGGAAAAAAAATTAAAATTTTGTGCATTACAAAAAAATCATTAAATAAATTAACAATGTTATTTTATGTCATTTCTGTAATTATTGAGTAGTGGTGGCAGGACGGATGACTTTTCAATCCATTTAATGGATTGACTCTTCTATTTTTTTAACCTCAACGTTGCATCATTAAATACCATTCATAAATGAACCACATTAATGTAATGAAACAAATTTGGATACTTCATCAATTTAATAGAAGTTCGAACATGGTATTTTGGAATGAAGGTGAGGAACCTCTGACGTAGTGTTGTGGTGACTTTCATTGAGGAACGAATGCTTGGACAACAATGTCGGAGGAATCGAATTGGGAACAAATAATTTCAAAAGCTTCGTCAAGCATGGATTCTCCTTCCACCACAGAGAAACATTCAATGAAATCTCATGTAGGATTTATTTATTAAAGATTTTCATTGATGAATTGAATAGTCCCTTTCTTGTTTTAATACTAATCTGAAGGGTGTGGGACAAACCAAAAAGGTCGGACCCTCTGTCGCTTCATTCATGTCGCGTTATTTGGGGGAAAAATTTCCAACTCGACAGAATGAAGAAACCAGGAGGCACGCAATGACACCAGCATCTCAGGTGGCCCGTAGGTGAATTCAAGTACAAGAACTGACCAAAAAATCTCACATGGAGTCCCGCAGAAGCTCTACTGGTGCGATGACACCAAGGATGTTCAGCCAGCTCTCAGCTAGCTACATAGGTGGGAGGCGGCCTACCATCACACAATGTGGGGAAGCAATCCACAGCTCCAATGCCATAGTGAAGGGAGGGACATGCTCCCTACCTATCCCACAGACACCTTGCCAGTGACACATATTTCTGCAAATTAAAGAGAAGATATGCTCTTTGAGACGTTCGAGAGGTGGATCGTTCTTCCCACATGCGGGTCAGGCCAGCCAGCGAGCTGAGCCACCACGGCCCGACCTTGCTGGGGGTGGGCGGGGTCGGTCCACTACCTACTGTGATGTGCCCATTGTGGCCCATCCTAGAACGGTTTGGTTCTTGCTAGGCAGGGTCAGACCCATACCAGCTTGGTTCATCCCAAACTGTGTCAGTTCATCCTGAGCTAGGTCACACCTAGTCGGTCTGACCGGGTAGGACCATACTCGGATCCCTCTCGGGCCATTATATGCTCAAAAGGTTTTACCATGCAAACCATATATCCCTTAGACGAATTGTCTATGGAGTTGGGATCCTTGGAGCGAGAAACTCCTTTTTAGATACTCTATGAGAGTTTTCGAAAAATTTGGAGTATGACTGGGTTGCATCGACCCCAAATCTAATTGGGACCTCAACACTAAATTTACAATAATTTACAGACTGAGCATCTAGTTGAAATGTCATCTATTTAATTGTAATCCTTATAATGTTACAGATAATTGTGTAACTTCTTTGTGAAACTTCATGTCGTTTGAAAAATTCCTGACGGCTTGAGAAATAGTTTCTCCTAAAATCAAGCGTGATATGAGCGAGAATCCAGTGAATGGTTATTATATGGAGGTTGGAGACAGATTATACAAGGATTAGTATAATGTAATCTTGTGTGGGTTTTCACATAGAGATCATGTGTGTTTAATTAATTTGTGATCCTGTGTGGATCAACACCGACTGATTTTGTATCGATCAGCACCTAGCGAACCAGTGTGGATCACCACCTAGGGATTCTATTGGGATCAGCACCTAGCGACCCTGTGTGGATCATCACCTAGCAATCCTGTTTGGATCAGCACCTAGCGATTCTATGTAGATCAGCACCTATCAACCATATGTGGGTCTTGTGGTGGTTAGTACATTTCGATCAAGGGTGGGTTAGATCCAGTGTGTGTCAGTGGTGGTATGTACCTATCGATCACTTGTGGGTCAGACTCTGTTTGGTCACCAGTATTGCCTCTTGACAGAATACGTTGATCATGTTTTATGACATATTATCTATACATTTTTACTTTACTTCTATGTGGTTTTGTACTGAGTCTTTCTTTGTGAACTTTATGATTGTGATAATACCTTTAGGTTTGAATTTATGGAATTATGAGATACCTTTGAGGGTCTTGGGGTCCCTACTGGGTATTGTTTTCCTCACCCATGCGTGGTCTTCGCCCACACCTTATTGTGTCATGTAAAGACGATGTGTATCCTTGACTGAGACTTGGAAATCCTGGACTAGACGGAAGAGACAGTTGATGTGGAGAGCTATGGAGATGTGTTGTACCTACCCTTATGGTAGGATCCTCGGTAGATGATCTCAAGTGTTGTTTTCTATTTTTTGGTGTATTTCATCTTTCAGTTGGCTTGTATTCCAGCCACTTTACTTTCATTACACAATTATACTATAAAATTTTTACAGCGTGGTGGAATCTTGATGCATTCATGGACATTGGATATGTATAGGTATAAAGTAAATACCATCCCATTTTAGGGATACTCATTTACAATGAAAGTATACATCCATCAGCCTATGAAACGTGGCCATTGGGTAGTTACGTCATGAGCATCAGGGGATAGGTAATGACAAAGTGGTATTAGTGGAGTCAGTTCTACCAAAAAAATAGGACTCTGATCTTTCCAATGGAACAATAGTATCAATTTTTTTGAGAGTGCTTTTAGTTTGGGGACTCCAGTGTTCATTCGATGGCTGACATATCCATACACCAGGAAACTGAATTCTTATTTATGACATCATGCACCAAAACACTGATTGGGTTTGTTATGGAATTTTTTATTACTTTTATATCTTTTGAGTTAGCTCACGAGGTATAATTATTTGACTATGGCGCACCTATTTCTTTTTAGGATTTCACTGCATAGATAGCTAGCCAGGATTCCCGAGAGGGAACACAATGAAGACCAATTGAGTGATGATTCTTCAGTGAAGGGCCCTCTTTCTATATTGGCACCATACAACCTATTGGGTATCATTTTCCACCTGCCCCACCGATGGATGGTTCACACTGACTGAGTGAATTGCACGATTTCTAGTGATAGAGACCTCTAAGGATTATAGATGATAAAGATCCCAGGAAGCTGAGAACTGGCTGGAGGATGTCGCGATAGTTTTTCCCCAAGTGGGGACACCAGTAGAGAAGATGTTGATCCTAGATGCTAATATTTTTTTGGGCACAATATAAAGATGGTGGAGCCTGATACTCTCGTTACATGACGAGGAGACCCTCACTTTGATAGACTTTGAGAGCCTCTTTAGGGTAGAGTTTGTTACAGTGACAACACACACTATACATATTTAAGAGCTATTGTACTTACATATGGGAATCTTGATAGTATCTAGTACTCGGTGAGATTCACTAACCTCGTGCACTACTCCACCACCATTGTAAGAGAACTATTCATCAGGGCCCGAAACATTGAGAAGGGTATCCAACTAGAGATCAGAGTGTCGATGATATCACTGAATATCACGACACAGGCTGGAGTGCTCAGGTAAGAATTGTTTGTGTAGAGATTCTTAGCTGAGTAGACACTGACAGTGAGAGCCCCCACCGGATGATAGGTTTTCATGTCATATTTAAGAGATTATAAGCAGATGACACAGAGGTACAAGAGGGTCAGGCCCTCTGGAAGACAACCCTGGGATGCAGGGTCTGAGGTGTGGAGCTTCCAAGGCAGAGGATGTAAGCAGGGAGGTAGAATGTTCTTTATGTGTGGCTGGAAGGTCCACACGAGTCAAGAAATCATGGCCCTGTATACCGATGATTAGTATATGGTTTAGGGACCACTGAGGAATAGTCATAGATTAAATTGAAGAGGACCACAAGCTAGAAAACAAGGTATAAAAGAAGGCCATGCAGTAGGCGGTGGGCATAGATTTGAGGTTATACCCCCACCACCACCAGGTCTTCAACCCCTGACCATAGGGAGATAGTGGATTGGGGCGAGCACAACTACACACAGTAGATACTTATGACAAAAATTATTAGTAGTTTATTATAGGTATGATCTGTGTCTATTTTACCCTTTCTACAGTACTTATACTCATAGGTTCCGTCACTCTATCATTTCCACATCACTCATTCATAGCACAAGGATTCTGGTGGATCCATTAGCTCGATCCATGAGATTATAGAGTTCCAATGGAAAATATTCTAAAATTCCCCACTAGTACAGGCAGTTTTAGCTCACTTTTGGAGGTGAGAGCTTCAGATGGGGTGTCCTAGTAACAACATCAAGGCCTTAGGACATCATCTTGGGTATGGAATGAACATCCACAGTCCATGCTCAGATCAACTGTTTTAGGTGAAAATTGAGGTGTTTCAGCAATGATGGGATCAGCTCTACCTTCACCGGTGGAGAGGAATCCATTACAAAAGAGGATGTACTATCTTAGAAGAGGGTGGAACCTATTACTCATAAGATTACTTTATTTGACCTTAGAGAAATTGAAATTTGGATTCTGAGTTATCCTATTGTGGTGGAACGGTACGCATATTTGTTCCCTGATAATGTTTCGGGACTACCTCCTTATAGATAAGTATACATTCACATCAACCTGTACCTCGAGAAAACACTGATATATACTCCAAAAAATTTTAAGGATCCTGTGGAGCTTTGTTAGCTTAGGGTATAGTTGGGGGACATGTAAAGAAAGGTGTTCGTAAGTCTATTGTTTTTCCATGGGAATCCCGGATCTTGTTCACCAAGAAGGCAGATGGGAGTCTAAGGCTTTGTGTGGAAAATCAGTGCATAAATTATGTGACCATGAAGAACATGTAACCTCTACTGAGGATCAATAATCTTATCGTCTAGAAGAATGGAGATCATTGGTTTTTGAAGATAGACCTCTGATCAGGCTATCACTAGCTTAGGGTATGGGATGAGGACGTACCGAAGAAAACCATCATATGTCACAATGGCCATTACGATTTCTTGGTGATGCATTTCGTCATGACCAACGCTCCATTAGTTTTTATTGGTCCCATGAATAGGATCTTCCAGCCATACCTTGATCTCCCCATGTTGGTCTTCATTGAAGACATCTTGAAATACACAGAATCAGAGGAGGATCATGCCATGAACCATAAGATAGTTCAAGACACACTTCGAGAGCACTAGAATTATGGCAGGCTGTAAATGTTCTATTTCAAGATATGGGATGTCCACATCCTAGGTAATATTATATTAGAGTCAAGATTCATAGTGGTTCTGTAATATATAGGGGCAATTCTTTCTCAGGAGCCACCCTGGGGTGTGACCGAGGTGCGGAGATTCTTTGGATTGGGTGGGTACTACTGTAGGTTTGTACCTGACTTCTAAAGAGTTGCATCACCCTATTAAACGATGATGAAATAGGGGAAGCCATTATTATTGATGGAGAAGTGCCATGATATCATTCAGGAGCCGAGGATGAGACTTATGAGTGCCCCCCATCTAGAGTATACCTAAATAGGTCATTGCGTATGTACTCGATTGTGATGCATTAGGGGTAATACTAGGATTTTTTCCCTGTTGCAGGTGTGAGCTATGATCACCTATGGATCACTACAATTGAGAATGAATGAGACGAACAATGCTGCCCATTCTCTAATGTTTGTAGTAGTGGTCTTTGCACTGATGATGTGCTGACACTACTTGATGGGTGAACTGTTCACTATTTACTCTAATCACCCGAGTTTGTGGTATGTTTTATCATAGAAGGACATGAACCTATGATATTGATGATGGTTATAGTTTCTACAGGACTATGAATATGAGATAGTTTATACTCATAGGAAAGGGAATGTAATAGCAGATGCACTCAGTAGGAAGTATGGTCTACAGCTGCTTAGTGAGGTAATAGAGCAGCTAGCCGCAATGCATATATCCTCTATGGATTGGGATGGAGTAGCATAACTTCAGTCTATGAGAGTTAATCCCCAAATCATTCAACTATCCAGGGAGGCATAGCTTAGGGACATATGTTGCGAGGCTCGATATGCTCAGGTATCCTCTGGATAGGCTCTTTATGGATTTTAATAAGGTGGGGAGCACATCATCTTCCTCAAAGGACACACTATGGTACTAGTGATGCTACGGGAGGATGTTTTGACTAATATCCATACATCCCCTATATTGTTACATCATTGAGTGGAGAAGATGTACTAGGTCCTCTGGTGTCAGTACTGGTGGACAGTGATAAAGAAACTAGTGGAATAGTTCATATCTCGATGCCTCACTTGTTATCTAGTGGAGGCCGAGATTCAGTTACTAGCAAGTTTTTCTCTACCACTTGTGGTACCATAGTGGAATTGGGATGGTATATCCATGGACTTCATGATAGGGCTACCAGGTCAATCTGGGGGCCATGATTCAATTTGGGTGATCATTGATTGAGTCACTAAATTTTTCGGCTCCCTACCAATCCTAGAGGAATGATCAGTAGAGAGATGATGATCTCTCTACGTGCATGTGATTATGCCACATCATTGGGAGCCATCTAATATCGTCTCAGATCATAACACATAATTTACATCCCTCTTGTGGAAGGGATTTCATGTGGCATTCGGAACATTGTTGAGCTTGAGCACCGCCTTCCATCTGCAGAAAAATGGTCAGACTGAGCAGACCATACAAACAATCGAGAACATGCTTCATGCTTGTGTCCCCAATTTAGGCCGCAGTAGGGTGGACCACCTTCCTCGGGTGGAGTTTGCATAAAACAACAGTTATCACTCCACCATTGGCATGGATCCGTTTCTGGCCTGGTACGAGCGACCATGTAGATCACCTAATTGTTGGAAAAACATACTGGACTCAGCACTTATGGGTCCAAAGATGGTATAACATACTGTAGAGAAGGTATAGATCTTCCAGGAGTGGATGAAAACTACACATAGCCACCATAAATCTTATTCTAACCAGAAATAAAGAACCTTGGAGTTTGAAGTGGAGAAAATTTCTAACTACAGATCACACCTCAGCAAGGATTATAGAGGTTTGGCTAGGGAGGCGAGCAAATTATAAGGATAATTGGACCTCTCTAAATTATCAAGATAGTAGGCGAGGTGGTGTACTTACTAGAACATCCCCCATGGATTCACCGGGTGCATAATGTTTTCCATATGTTGTAGATTAGAATATATGTGCATGACCCATCGCACATTATCGACTATGGTGAGATGGACATCAATGATGTGGTGATACTTGTGGAGTTCTTAGTAGAGATAGTGGATCGACAAGAGTGGGTCCTTCATGGGTAGTCGATACCACTATTGCGAGTTCTTTTGTAGTATGGGAATATTTAAGAGAGAACATGGGAGTGGTTGGATCAGATACATGCTCAGTACCGCCCATTTGTTCCCCTAGTGTTGTTATACCTTTCTAGGATGAAACTCCCTAAGTATCAGAGAATGTAATGTCCTAGATATTCCATGTATATTTTATTATAACTTATTTGGGATTTTTATAAGTCTGAAAAAATTGATGGTATGTCATTCAGATGCCCGATGTTCGTAGAATTGAATGTGGTTTTTTTCTTAAGGTACGTTCAGTAAACATATGGGTGGAATTTTCTATCCTTGGAACTGGTGCTTAGAATTGAATTCTTAGAGCATCATTAACACAAAAGCGCTGATATTTGCATAAGAGAAGCATCACAGTGACTGTAGTAGGATGGAATAAAAGTGATAAATTTTTGAATTTACTAAAAAATAACATAATTAAGTTATATTATTTTTTTTATAACTGTTGAGTGGTGGTGGTGGGATTGATGAATTATCAAGCTATTAAATGGCTTGACTCTTCTATTTTGTAACCTCAACATTGTAACATTAAATGTGGTTCTTAAATGATTGAAATTAATGTCACACAAAACATTTGGATCCTCCCTCTATATAATAGAGGCTTGTGTATGAGCTTTTTTCATAAATATGAGGAACTTCTGATGAAGTGTTAAAAAGAAATTCACTGAGGAATGGAAGAATGGATGGAAACATTGGAGGAATTGAATCAGGAACAACGAATTCTAGTTTCTTCTTCAGGTGCCAATTCTCTTTCCACAACCATGACGTCTCTATCAAAATCTGAGGTAGGTGATTTATTTATTAAATATTATATTTGATTAATTAATTAATCTCCAGCTTGTTTTAATGCTAACGCGGAGGGCACGAGCCCAACTACATATGTAGGACCCTCCACCACTTCATTCTTGTGGCATTATTTGAGGTAAAAATTTAAAACATGATAGAAAGCGGAAAGTGGGAGGCACACAATGACAGCGCCATGCTGGGAGGCCCATAGGCATGTTTGGAAGGATGAACAGATCATCAGAGCTAACTCAGTGCCCTATGAAAGCTCTGTTGACGTGGCACCAGTGCGACGACACTGATGGCCAAAGACGACGATGATAGCGGTGGCCTACACTCATCGGCCAAGGATGGAAGTTTCACCATTTCGGAAATCCAGGCGGTCGACTATCTTGAAGCTGCGGAGGTGGGAGGGGGTACGCCGGCTTGAGCTGTGGTGAATCAGTTCATGACTCTAAATCTGTGGCAAAGGGAGGGACCCACTCCACGTGGGTCCCGTGGTCACCCAGATGGAACCACCTGGAACCGCCAATAAATGAGATGAATGACTCTTTGAGCCTTCAGAAATGTGGGTCATGCCACCCATTCATAGGCCGCCCTTGCTAGTAGGCCAAGCCTCCGCGGCCCCACACAGCCAGGGCAGGTCGGGCCGGTCCATGGCCCAGAGGGCTGAGCCCATGGCGGCCCAACCCAACAGGGCCGACCCAGGCTGGGTAGGGCAGGGGCGATCTAGACTCGGACCCAGTCGGGTCGACCCAAACAAAACTGGGTCGTGCTTGCTATGATTGGGCCCGACTGGGTCGGACCAAACCTGAACCCCTCTCTGGCCCTGATACGCTCAAAAGACTATATATAGAGAAACTGACATCTATTTGACGAACCCTTAATGATGTTGGGATCCCTGGGGCAAGAAAATATTTTTGAAATACTCTAAGAGAGTTTGGGAGAAATTTGGAGTATGACTGGGTTGGATTTTCCCCAAATTCAACTGAGCCCTCAGCACTAAAATGCCAATAACTTACAGACTGGCCATCCGATTGACATGCCATCACTGGCATTATAAACCTTATAACGTGACATATAATTGGGTAACATATTCATGGGACTTCATGAATGTTGAAAAACTCATAATGGCTTAAGGAGAAGTTTCTATTGGAATCAAGAGTGTTGTGAGTGGTAATCCATTGACATGTTGTGAGATGGAAGTTGGAGACAGACCATACAATGGATTGTATATAGCCATCATGTGTGGGTCAGCATGTATAGATCCTGTGTGGTTCGGCACATAGCAATCTTTTATGGGTCAACACATAGATATCATCTGTGGATCAACACCTAGAGATCCTCTGTGGATCATCACCAGTGACCCTATGTGGATCAGAAACTAGAAACCCTATATATATCAGCAAATAGTGAACCTCTTTGGATAAACACCTAGTGATCATGTGTGGATCAGAAACTATAGATCTTGGGTGGGTCTTGTAGGGGTCAGTACCTATGGATAATCAGTGCATCAGATCCTGTGTTGGTCTTGTAGGGGTTATTACTTATCGATCCTATGCGAGTTGGATCAAATTTGGGTCTGCAAGGGTTAGTGCATGTTGATCCTATGTGGGTTAGACTCTTTATTGTCAATGGTAGTGCATCTTGGTAGAATAAGATGATCATGCTTTATGACTAATCATTTGTACTTCTATAAATTAGTTTTACCTAGTTTAGATTTGAGTATTTTTCTTTGTGCATTGTGTATGAGATCCTGATTTTTTGTTTTCCAATTTTCAATTTTGAGAGACCTTCAAGGGTCTCATGGTCCATACTGGGTATTGTTATACTCACCCTATCTTGGGCTTTACCTGCATCTTCTTATGTCTTATACAGACAATGGGAATCCTTGATTGAGACTTGGGGAGCTAGGATTAGATGGATGTGATGATTTCCATGGAGAGCTTTGGAGACAAGTTCTGCACACCTCTTAGGTAGGATCCATAGTGTAAGATCTTAAGATATTTTTTCTATTTATATTATATTGTATCTTTAATTTTGGCGTGTATTCTATCCCTTTTACATTCATTTCATATCTATACTACTGTAGTTTTACTTCATGGTTGCATCTTATTGTGTTATTGTACTTTGTGTTTGTACAGGTTTAAAGGAAATTCCTTCCCATTTAAGGGATATGCCTTTTTGGTGCTAGTCTCAATCCCTTATCCAATGGAAGGTGGGTTTGGGATAGTCATGGTACGAGCCCAGGGAAACAGGTTGTAATATATTTTGTGTATTTTTCTCCCAAGGTTCATTTTATTATTGATAGTTTTAATTATAAATAAAAATTTTGGGTTTGCACTAGATATTTCCACCAAATTTAATAATATAATATAAATAAATTTTTTCAAACATCCCCCATATTAATGTTCTCAATGGGAAAATAAATCATTTTTTTCTCTATTTAAAAAACATAGAAAGGTGTTCATTTATCTAATTGAAAAAATGTTGAAATACCTTTCTATTTACAAAATTGACATACCAAATATAATTAATTAAATTTAAACTCAACCATTATCATTATTTTATATTATATACCATTATAAAATCAAATTTTAATGTTAAAAATAATTGTCTGAAAAAAGAACAACACACACCAACTTATCAAAGGAACATAACAAAATGAACAAATAAGAGAATGTAGATAGTCAAAATAGTCAAGATCGTGGGCATAAAAACAGGAATAAGATGAAATATCATAAATAATCCTCATGTTTATAAATGAATTATATGGTACTCATTCACAACCATGTTATATAGAATCGATATAGAGAATCAAAACCATGTAAAATAATATTGACTTTATCAATTACTTGGGAGCCTTTATGAACTAGTGTGGATTTGATATCCATCCCGGGAGGACTGAGTATCACTAAGACACAACCCTTTTCAAGAACACTTATCATCCATGGTATATAGTCACTTATACATAATGTAATATTAAATAATGGTATTCCTTCACCTAGGCAATCCATTATCCCTAAAAAATCCCATGAAAAAACGGAAAATAAAGGTGAGTATAAAATATGGATACATATTCATCTCATGATAAAAACCACAATAATGAGGTATTAATTATTATTTATAAGGTTGGGTATTCTGCCTTATTTTATTATTAATGCAAGGAAAAGACCTCTTTTAACTGGTCAGTGGGACACTGATTACATTTCCTAAAGGCCTAGCAGAATAAAAGCCCATTTTTTGGCATAAAGGTCCTTCTAATGAGTAGTACTACTTCAGTACTCAGGCTACTAGAGTACCGCTGCTTATATCATTCCATCTATTATATCTCTTCCTCGTTGATGTCACCAACACTATAGTTCCACCACTACTATATTGTTGTTATAGTTCCCTACTACAGTACTACTATAGTGAGCTGATAAATTCTTTCTTTCCTAGAATTGATTCTATGCCTTTTGGATGCCATGAAAGAGCCTTTTTCACTCAGTTCTAGGCTCATGGGAATGAGATATCATTTATCACATCAAACACCCTTTCAATAAAAATTGACATTTTAATGGTATATGAAATATAATATATGAAATTGATATATGAAAACTTTTTTTGAGGCCCATAATTTTTGTTATTCATAAAGTAAACGGGTCCAATTGGGGGTCTACCATTAAAATTTATGTAAAATCATTAAAGTACTAAATAAAATTTCATTCAAAAATGTAATTGATATCTAAAAGAACACGTTAGAAGAACTATGCAAATCATTAAAGAACTCTATGTTAATATATTCCAAATTTATAACAATTATATAATTTAAAATATAGTTTGATATTAAATTATTTTAATAAAAATGCATTACAAACCATCATAAATTCAATTATATTAAATTTATTTAGAATATATAAAAAAAATCCTTGGAAAAGCTATAATGAAGTTCTGAAATGTAATATTCAATGGTTAACGTCAAACCATGAAAGAATACATCCCTTACAAATCCGATATACTAAAACCTAAAATTTGAAACCCCATCCCTAATATCTTTGTAATTACCCATCAGGTTCATGATGGGAGAAATCAGTAAGGCTAAATTGTTTGGAGAAGATGAGAAGGTATAGAATATAATATATGGTATATTCTATATGAATTTATATGATATCCAAAGGAAGGGTCTTCAGAAATAATGGATTGTTGAGTTGGGCATATCATTGGGTGTTCCCTAGGTGAGACCAACGTAATATGAGGGATATAGTATTTTAAACCCCAAAAATGAAAGAGAGTGATTATTTTGAAAATCAAAAATTTCAAATAGATGGGATTCCAAATATATTATGTTTTATAGAGAATAAAACCATGTTGCAATCATGGAATTATAAAGTGCCATTAACTACACCACATCAATGGTTTAATGAATTTTTTATAAAACCAAGCACAATCTTTTGATATACATCTACAGATTAATGTACTATACATGTGAGTCCCAGAAGTATTTTTATAATAACAATACAACCATAAAGTACCTATAAAATATTTAAAATATTAAAATTATAACCCTAAAACACACCAATAATTTAAATTACCATAAATAAGATAAAATATAAAAAATATTGACATGGAGGTATCATAATTCTCTCATTCTGGACACTCTCTTCCATCATAAATTCATTGAAAAAGGTAGAATAAAAGGGTAAATATATATCATAACACCCTAAAAAGAAGTCCCAAGGTCAAAAAACCATAATGTGGTCAATATAAATGGGAAACCTAGAAAGCACAAGACACCTAAAAAACAATTATATATTCCCTAAGTAAAAGAATTTTTAAATAATAATGTTTATAATAATTGTAACATCCTAAGATTTTATGAAATATATTTTTTAAAAATAATATAAATTATTTGATTCATTGAGTCACACAAAATTAAATGGTTATCTGTAATTATACACAACAAAAAATTTATATTAAGAGGCATGTTACATCATGTTTTTCAATAACTATTTTTAAAATCACGGTTGTGTCCTACTAGATATAATTATATTATTAATATTTAAATTTAATATGATAGTAAACACCTAGTCATTGAAGTGGTAAGACTGAATCAGATTAATTATATTGTGATAATATGGTTTAATAATTTTATAAAATGAATTAATTGGATAATATTTAATTATAATGGAAAATATAAACCTATTGAATATAAATGATGTTCTCTTATTAAAAAAATTGGCCATACCCGAGCATTTTACTTTAATAAATTTATTTAATCACTATAAATGAAATATATTAATGAATTATTTTTATTTTATATTAAAAAAATGTTTTTTCATTCATCCAATAATATTAGTGGGCATGACATATGAACAAATGCAATTTTAAGCATGAAAAGATGTATTTTTATAAAAGGAATTTTTTATCCCTTTTTTGGGAAAACTATTTTAAAAATATATAATGAAAATTTTATAAATTTTATATGAAAAACCAAACATCATTTTTCAAAGGAAATATAAAAATTTACTTTTGGTTAATTATTTTATTTCTTGGGGAAGTTTCATGATATGATAAATATTGAGAAATAATTTACATTAATTGAAAACTGATTTTTCATCCTAATTATTTATAGTGTTAATTTTATTTAATTTTTAATAATGTTTATTTATATCTTTTATATCATTTATTATAATAAATATAATTGGAATAAATTTCATAATATATATATATATATAAAAACATTAAAATGTTGGAAATTTTCCCATTAAAAAAATACTTTGTCATCCTGTCTATGTTATTAATTTTAAATTAAATTCTACACTTATTTGATTTAATTTTTTAAAAAAGGATTCCAATTTTCAAATTTTTATAATATATAATATATATTTATATAAAATTATTTTTTAAAAAACTATATTACATTAAGAAATAAAAATTAATTTCTGCGACCAAAGTAATAAGATTTTTAAAAAGTGGTTGAACAATAATTTCAAGTGGCCAAATGACATAAAAAATTTGGATAAACCAATTGAATTTTCCTATTTGAACCTTATTTTGGATTTTCTAGGATTTGTTTCATTACATTAGTCACATGATGTAAGGTAATCTTCCCAAGAGTGTTTACCTATTTCTATTTACAAGAATTTCATTCCTCCTATACTATAAAAAAATATTCACTCTCTCAAATTCTTCACACCTCAAAAGAATATTGAGTCATCAAATATATGACAATATAAACTCCCAATATTCCTCAAAATATTCTTGAAGCATCAATTTAGAAAAAAACCATAGAAACCATTTGGTGGATACTAATATGAGTTTTTTTTGAAGAAGATGTAACTTTTTTCAATGAGAAATTTTTTTATTTAATTCTAAAAAAATTAATTTTTTATATTCACATAAATATTTAATAAAATATGTATCCTAAATATAATTATATTTTTTATTTTATAGTTTATACCAACTACTATAGACACTTCCATCAAATATGTAACTTTTTTATCATTATTGTCTACGATAGAGTATCTCCTAGCAAAATTATATCCATTGTTTTACTATCACCACCTGTAATGGTTGGGAAAAGTGATTTAAATAATACTTTATTATTATATATTTTATTTTTTATGATGCACTTTTATTTATATAATTATTTTATAACTCATACCTTCGTGATATCCATCTTGTGAGAGTACAATAAAATCATTTTTCGATTTTTGGACTACCCCCTCTTCAATGTGAAGTGATTTGTTCAAGATTTACATGTTGTTTATTAATTATGTTTTTAGTAAACAAATATGATATAAATTAAATATTTATCATATTAATAGATTAATTATTTATGTATACATATAATATATCATTTTCTTCTTTCTTTTTCACACACTAAAAAAGGCATTACGTCATTTATGGACGTGTGGACTACCAACTCTTCAAAGCAATATAATAATTTAATTTTCATAACAACATCAAAAAATGTTTTAAATAATTACATAAAATTAAAAAATATGTATATGATATAATTTTCATTTTTTAAATATAAAATTTACTTACCTTCTTTGCATAAATATCATTATAAAATGGTAATGTTACTCAGCCGTATGTTTGTCCTACCATCACCATGATCAAATTTTTTTTATCATTTTTATAAATTAAAACATTCCGACTTGATTTAAAAGGTCTAATTTATTTTAATGTGATAATTATTTCATTTTTATTACTTTTAATATGTATAAATAATGTCCTCATTGACAATAGTCGAAATATCAATGTTAGTTTTGAGGAATAATCCGAATAGGGTCAAATAATCTACCATAAAAATATTGATTAAGTAATTGTTTTTAATGTTTTCTAACTAAAATAATGTAATAATAAACTTTTAAATGATTATTATGCATTTAAATTATTTTTAAATGTTTTATATTGTTGAATATAAAGAAGTATAATGAATAATTAGACTCAAAGAACGAGGTTTATTAACACAATTTCCATTAAGCGGTTTAAAATTCCATGTCATTGGTTTTATTTTGTGAAGAATATATTTTAAATGAACTCTGAATGTATAATAAATTAATTACTCATTTATTATTTTGATTTAAAATTTTTACACTAAATTATTTGAAGGATTTATTTTCACCCCAAACATATGATCTTTGTAAGGCATTTTCATCTTACATTTTACATATGCGAGATAAATGATATATACACCACATACTTATTTATTTATTACATCTACATACACTTTTGATATATCAAATACATAATTAATTTATCTTCATAGTATTTAACTATTTAATTTTATGATTATTTCTTTTCGGTCTTCCAATTTTGATGATACCACAGTTGTATTGTGTTCTGTATCAATTTAAATTATGTTGTGAAAAAGGTTTTATTATAAACCTAGTTACTATTATATGAGGTATAAATTTCTGTATAAATTTTCATATAATGGGTATCATTTATTTCAATATATTAAATGTTTTAATATATTTTACTATATCACCGATATCATGATTCAAAATATGTACAAGTTATATGTTTAAAACTAGTCTAGCTTTTATTTCCACATGACATGATCCATATTCACTAATTATTTTTTATTGTATGGAATCAATTATAAGGACCTGGCCTTAAGCATTGAATAATATTGAATTAAATTAATAATTCACATAGAAGATATTTTCAGGTTTAGTCTTTTAGAGAATTAGGCCATAACTATTACATTACAACTTGAATATTACAAGTAGGCACCACTACTAAGTATCCATTTTTCAATGAAATTAAAACTCTTAAAAAGAAACAGGTCTAGTTCAATATTTTAGACAGCGTGACTTTTCCTTGATCCCATCCTTGAGCCTATTCCACATTATGTCCCATAAAAAACATTTCAAAAATAAACTTGGTATGAGCATAAAAATCTCAGTAAGGGATACACAAACAAGGAAAACTCTTAGTTTTTCAAAACAACAGGTAAACCATGAATACATTATCATAAGTAAAACATTACACTTTTATGAAGTAGTAAATACTCTTCACTAAATAAAAGATCATTACATACCCTTTTGTAACCAAAATATTACCATGAAACCCATATAAAGAACACATAAAAAATAAAGGTAACTTGGGACATAAACATACTTAAATGAAATAACCATACGGTTGACTTCCACACATATCAATAAATGGAATATCCATAAGGCTGACTTCCATACCCAAGGAATTGGAGGTTATAACATAACCAGCTGTCCTAGTATTCATAGCACCACCCGTCATTTGGTTAATCACGTAACCACCCATCAAATGTCTAAGTAACATTATAAAATCATATCATATAAAATATTGTAAATACAAACATTTCACTATTAAAATTTCATTTTCAATCACAACATATCATTTCATGATATTAACAAAATCAATTCTTTTTCAAACCATTTTCGAAACCATTTAATAAATAGATTTTTCTGAATCAAAATGTCCCATACTACTTTGAAGGTTTTAAAGAAATTAATATTTTAAAACAATAATTTACATATAAATAAATTCTCAAAACCATTTTTAAAACATGGACATTAAAAATAATTAATTAGAATAATAAATATTTAAAACATTTAAAAATGATATTTTTTTAAGTATTTTTAACAAAATGAGATAATCTTGAATACAAATAATTGAGGTAATAAATGCTTTATAATATCATGAGAATAAATGGATTAATGAAATAATATGCCAAAGGATAGTATATACGCCATATAAGAGTGAATTGGTGCATAATAACAATTATGTCTCAATGGAAAGTAAATTGAGATGAAATCATATATACAGACGGTATCCTTAGATTAAATATAAATCAATTGCATTATTATGTGTGAAAAATATAAATATAGTAAATATGATTTGTTATTCTGTGTAAAACAACCAGATTTCATTCACACATATTTATAGGATGACATATTCAAGATGTACATGTTTAACCGAAATAATTGATATTGGGTTAAAAAGTTCCCTTGCAAACATTCGACAACCTAACGACGTCACATTAAATTTCAGAAACTTAGCTGATGAGAGAGAAAAGGGTATCCCATCACTAGGACATAAAATTTACATCAATAAGGATATATAAGAACATAAAAAACATAATAAGATGTTAATTAAAAGGCATAACAAAAATAAGTCTTTTAAAAAGAGGAGGGTGAAAGGTTCCCTTACCGATTTGGTAACTTACAAAACATACGCCACATGAAAGAAGGATCATACAAAGAAGATGTAAATACTCATAAATGAAAGTATATTACACAAAGAGTAAAATAATGGAATGTACATACAACACAAAAAGTAATTAGTGGCAAATATAGCATGAATCTCACTTTGATAAAAAGTGAGATGAAAACCCCTTACCACATTGTAATCAATCGAGTCGTATGACCAAAAGTTAACAACCACCAAATGAATCACAGAATACCATGAATATAATTAAAATCATGATAATATATATCAAAATATAGTAAACAACACATCACATGCAATAAATAAGTGGTATATAATGGAAATCTCAATGAATTTAATGTGAGATAAGAAAATACCTTAAAAAAATTTGGCAGCCTAACGGCGCCACTTAAAAATTCTTAAAACAAATTGATGAAAGTAAGAAGGGGTCTCTCATAATATGAAAAAGAAATTACATTATGTTGAATATGTCAGAACATCCTCCAATATAATAACATGAATCATAAAATAAACGACATAAAATATAGCACTTGAAAATAAAGAGAGATGTCAGATCCCTTACCTCACGTCCGACTTGACTTGATAGTTATTTAATCTCCATTAATTTGGGTAACTCACTTTGGTTTTCACCAAAGGACTTATTAAGTGCCTTATACCTAAGGTGAGGATTCTAAGTGGAGGAGAGGGATGTAAGGAGTGTAATTAGGAAGAGTTTGGATGAGTCAAATGGCATGAGAAGTGTGAGGAATTGGTTAGAAGTGGTCTCCTTATATAAGGGATATGAGAGGATCTTTAGGAAAGTTTGAAAATATTATTTTATAATAATGATATTTGGTTTCCAATTTTCCAAAAATTGTTATAGTAAAAGGTAATATGACTCATGGTCGAAAGAAAATCATCCCATCAGAATTGGACATGTTTTGGATAATATTTTAATAATCATAATCCTAGTTATTTAAATCATTTATTAATGAGGTAAATACTGCATCATTTTTGTGTCATTAATAATTTAATTTATTTGATGTCTAAAAATTATAAAAAAAAAACATGATATGGGAAATCGTTTTATCTTTCCAAATAATTTTTTTAGTCTGAAATAGGACTTATATAACACCATATAAAAATTAATTACTAAAAGCTTTTTGTTAATGTCAATTTTGTCTTTTCATTAAATTAATTAATCTAAATTGTCATTTTCACTCCCACGTTGCTCAATGGGGTCCCAAATTCGACCCAAATATTCACATGGTCGTAAATGACTCATCAAATAATGTTTGGACATGTTTTAAGGAAATTTTGAATTATTATAATATTCGTTTTACCTTTAATTACCCTATTTACCTTTAACCGCAGTAAATAAAATTCAAAAGTTACAATTCACCAAAAATTACTTTAATCTTACTGAAACCTCATTTTACTTCTTCATAACAACCATGTATGTTACATTTTTTAAATTCAATTCAAATAAGTGGTAAAATTTTATTTAAATGAAAAATTCATTTTTTTAACTACCACTAAGTGGTTTCACTATTCATCAAAAATTGATGTTTTTCAGAAAAATACCAAAAATTCAGCCTAAGAAATATTTGATATTATGAATTCAAAAATGATGTCTATTTTTACAAATTCAAAACATATAAGTGAAGTTAATTAATTTTAATATTAATTCCCGTTATCAAAACAAATAGTGTGTTTTTAAGAAAAAATAACTATAAAAAGATTAATACTTGTTTATGTCCAATTTCAATGTGAAATTTATTCCAATGACCACAACTAGATTAAATGGTAAAAATATATTTTAATTTAACTTTAAAACCAATTAAAAAGATAATCTAACCATATAAATAAATTAGATTAAATGGCACTTTTTAATTAAAATACAATATTTTTCACCATTCATTAAAAAATGAACTTTATACGAATAATTCCAAAAATTTACACAAAGTAAATTTTTTTGTCCCCGATATAAAAAAGTATTCTATTTGGTCATATAGAATGTATTAAATTGACCAACACTAGATTTAAAAAGGGTTCACCATTAAAATGCATTAAATCGACCTTTTAATGTAAATTCTGCTTAAAATTAGATTCTTTCACATTTTAAGCCTCTAACATTTATTGGATAAATGTAATTACAATTAACAATAAAATTTTAATCATACTGTATTTAGTTTTCTTCATTCCCACCAATACAACGGCTAGGAGTTAATGGCCATTTAAAATAATAATATTATATTATTGGTGTGCAACGTAATATTTCCATGAAACATGTTGTTGTGTATCGGGTATGCTATCGAACATAGATTCCCCTTTAAAATAAAATTAATATTTATTTAAAAAATATTAATAAATATGAAAAGTGTATTATTACTTATTTATACGGGATGTTACATCTATTACTACCATGAATGTATTTTATAACAACTATACATGTGTTTATGGGGATTTACATATCCATATTATGATATCCCATTCTTTGGGATTACGGTTTCAATGTAACCAAGACTGTAAGGGAATGTTTTCACAATTTTCCTTCTTTAAGATGTTTGTTATGATAAACACCTAAATTATTCATGGAATGTATATAATTTTATTTGGACATGATATATCATGAATATACATAGAAGTGTGATATTCTATGTTTCATTTCTAGGTATTCCATAAAAGGATTTATTATTAAAATGTTTCAAAGTTATAGGGGGAACTTTCGAATTGTTTAAATATTATTTCCATCAACAACATTTCTGATTATTTTTAATGGAATTAAAATTCATTAATGTCAAAATACCTTATTAATTATTTTCCCCCACTAGGTATATATTTTATTTTTCCTATCCTCCTTTTTTGGGTTGTATTATGATAACATCAATGTAATTGTGGTGGGACCTTATTCTATTCAATGGGTTATTCATGTGTTAATGAGATTGGAATGAAACCCATTTATTTTCCAATGGTTGATTATGTCCTCATGAGATAGCTATAGAACTAATTTCATTTTCAAGGGATTTAAACTTTTCATTGATGTTGTTATAAAAATAAATTATATTTTCAGTGGTTAATCTTATTTTTATGCGATTTAAATTTCTTCCATTTTGTTTAAATGGACTAATTTATTTCAATGATATTTTTCTGAATCTATTCATATTCCCCTTGTTAACATGTTTTCAAAGAAATTTTTATTTAGCCCAAATATTGTCAATGGATAAATAATGTTTCAATGATATTATTTAGGAAACCAATTATTCTACATGGGATAATCATGTTTCAAAATGATTATAATGGAACATATTTCATTACAACATATTGAAAATGTTTCAAAGATATTTTCTAGATAACCATTTCTATTTCACGGTACAATCGTGTTATAAAATAAATAATTAATAATCTTGATATTTATCCATGTTTTCATTCTGGTAGATCATAATTTATGGAGTGTCCATAATATGGTCATTTATACACATTACATCCTAACATGGGGTGAACCAAATAATGCTGGATATGGCTAATATATCTTAACATTGGATGGATTTAATAGTGTTCGGGGATCAAAAAATATATTATATTATGTGTGGGAATTATTATTAATCTTTGATGAATTGGTTAATGATAATTATGGAAGCTCTCTATATAGCTATTCTGGTTGAAATGGTTATGAATAGTTTTTATGAAATTTTTACTTTATGTTACCTAAAATATTTTGAATTTCTTGTTCTGATTTTCTGATGCTTTTAATGATCGATATTGATATCACATTGATTTTGATTATGTATTTTGATGACCCATTGTTTTTCCTTGTTTTCATTTTTCATGATCAAGTGATTTTTGGTTTTGGTTCTTTTATGATTCAATCAGGAAAACTAATTCTGTCAGCATACCCTTAGGCATTATTGTTCACAATTGCTACCTTCTTTAGTTATTGATTAAATTTTCCATTAATTAGTGTTTGAGCACACCATTATTGTCATTCCATTTTCCTCATATTTAATAAATGATTATAAATGTTATATTAATATAAATTGTATTATATAAATGATGTTGGTGATCTATTTTTGAAATAATAAATGCTAGGTTAAATGGGTGAAATGATCTTTTATAGACATGTGAATAGTTAATATAGGACTGTTTACAGATTCTCTAAAACTCTAAACCTAATAGACCCTTGGAGATATAAGATTTCCATGCCTTTATTTTTATGGAAATAAATATTTTCAAAATTATCAAAATCGTAGCAAAAAACGTATCATTCTTATTCATTATTACAGGATCCTGGAGTGTCAGTTCTAGGATATAATATTTAGTAGTAGAGATTATTTTAGATAAATTTTGATATTATTATTTCTTATGTGATATTATCCTAAGTGTTATGTATTCCATCAATGTCATATAAGATTTTGTATAGTCATATGTTCAATGTTATAGACACCGTATTTTAGGGTTATAAGTAGTAATTTATTTTGAGGTAATTACTACATTTCAAGAGATATTTTATTAGGGTTGAAGTATTTCTAAATCATATGTTTAATGTTGATTATTCCCCTCAATTATCAGAAAATAATATTTATGGTATGAATAACCTTTAAGGTTTTAATAATTTTTTTCTTAAGGAAATTAGGTGGAAAATGTATTATTGTACACATAATGTAAACATTTATATGTGATTTAGTGACTAAATAATTACTTATACATGAAAATAACATATCCATATTTTAAGGATTGAAACCTACACAGTATGAGAAAACCATTGATGTTAAAGTTATCATTATCATTGAGGTTATTTGGGATATAGTTTTATAGAATTTTTTTATTCTACAATGGGTATTACTGTTGAATTTCAATGATAATTCTTTCAGATAATGGTTTGTTCATTAGGACAGTTATCCCACATTGTGATAAATATTTTTTTGGGTTAATGATTAATGTTAGGAGGAATATCTTGTAGTTTTTATTACGGTTAAGTGATCTTTAGTTAGATATATTTGTGCTGAAAGTGTGAAAAATTTATCTTAAATGAATATCGTATGGTAACAAATATTATATAATGATGGAAATTTATTAATGGAAGAAGTTGAATTTTCAGGTAAGTATATTTTTATATATTTTATGTGTATTCGGTGAATGAAATCATTCAAAAATATGAAATTCATAATTAAATAATATTTTGAACTTTTACCATTATTTCAGATGAAATCAATGACCTTTTTCCACACATTTTTGGTTTGCGGAATTTTTTATTGACTTCCTCTTGACCATGCTCTCTATTACAATAAATTGGTTCATGGGAATTAGTTTTTCCTTTAAAATAAGAATAATAATTTCCTTCCTATACTCTCTCTATGTGGAATCCTAATTGTGTGTAACATAGTGTGACCTTTATATTTCACACATTCTATTTTTAATAGGATTTTGTATTAACCCTTTTTATGATGTTCATTTCAATAAATTAATTATAAAAATTTTAATCATTTGATGACCATGTTCAATTTCATGTGAAAAATTCATTTTATAAGTGTTATGATATAACATCTCTAGATTTTATAAAATATATTTTAAAAAATCATAAATTATATGATATCTTGAGTTTCAAAATAATTCACTTTTTTTCATTAATTATATAGAATACCCCATTTATCTATTGTTTTAGGCACAATCTACTTTATTCAATTACTTGTGTTACCTATAAGGATGAATCTTTCAAGAAACAAATATACTATTAATATTATTATTTGACCTGATAGTTATCATTTAATCATCATAATTGAGAAAATTAATATTATTAATTATATTATGAAAATATGGTTTAAACATTTTCATAAAATGAATTCATTGTTTAGTAATTAATTAAAAATCAAAATTAATCAAATTGATTATAAAGGATGTATATTTATGAAAAACTATTTTTATTCCATCAATGGAATTTTGTATTATAAAATTAAATTAATAACTATTAGTTTAATATATTAATTAAGTATATATATAATATATTTGAACAATTTATTTACATTAATCCACAATGTATTATAGGCATTACATATGAAAAAATAAACTTTTAAGCTTGAGAAGCCTTATTTTTCTATAAGAGGGGTTTTCACCTTTTAATGGAGCATATGTTATTAAATAAAATCATGAAATGTTTTCAAACATTATAAAGAAAAAAAATTTATTTTTAAAATATATGTATTAAAATATACTTTGTGTGAGTTTCTTGTAGATTCCTAGGATGTTTCAATTTTTGATTAATATTAAAAAATAATATAATTTAATTGAGACTATATTTTTATTTTAATAATTTACTATGATAAATTATATTTATATCATGTTTTAATGTTTCATTAAAACATTATTCAATAATTAAATAAAATTTTGTTTATTTTTACCAAATTAAAATGGAATTCAAATGTAAAAAAATGTAATATTTTTGAGATTTTCACTCTAATAACCTATTTTTTCATCACATCTGTGGGATTAATTTCAGATTTAATTATTCCATTAATTTTATTTTAATTTTACAAAAATGATTCCATATTTGGATGAAACATAATTTATAATATATACTTAGGTAAAATAATTTTTTTTCCAAAATTAGTAATCTAATATATTTAAATCCATTACAACGAATAAGGTAAAATTTAGTTAACTTAGTGGCAAAACATTAATCATATGAAAAAAATGATCCAAAAAAATTTCCAAATCCAATTTTATAGAACTATTCCAACAGTAACCATATTGTAATATATTTTTTAATTATTGGTGGAACATGATGAATTTGAGGACTCCCATTAATTTTTACCTTTATACATTTACAAGAATGCCACTCCTCCTCAATTATAAAAAGGAATTAACTCTCCCCTCTTTGTTTCACCTATCAGAACATTTTTATAATAACTTTTCTGAAAAAATAAACTTCAAATATACCTTATGAAAAAATGGAAGAATAAAATTTTGATGAAATTAAACAAATGATGTCCTTTTTGTAAAACCAAAAGGAGTTACGTAAATAAGAGGTAATTTTTTTAAGGCATAAATTTATTTTAGTTATTTATCCACCATATAATGTTTTATTATCACATGATTATAAAACAACCTTAGTATCCTAAATATACTGATATATTATTAATTTAATGTTTATAACTACACATACACACACTAATATAAAATGAGTAACGAATCAGTTTTCATGTGTAAAACAATATACCACCTCACAAAACTATTTTGATAATTTTTCCATCAACACATATCATAGTTAGGTATCAAGACGAAAATACTATTTTAATATGAAATATATTATATTTTTGATATATTTTGGTTTATATAATTATTATATAACTAATACCATCCATAAATACATTTTAAATAAATATGATAACATAGTTTTTGTATGTGTGCATTATTTCCTCCTTAAAGCGATGTTATTCCTTGATGACATAAATAGAATTTATTACGGATTTATTAAATAAATATAAATTATAAATATTAAATATTTATTATAATAATGACATTATTATATATTTGGACATAAATAATCCATTTTTTCTTTCCATTTCACACACTAGAAAAGTTATATCATCTTTCGTGATCGTCTAGACTACCACCTCCTCAAAACAATGCGATTATTCCTTTTTCATCACAATATCACAATAATGACACATATATGTATATATAATTACAAAATATGATATTAATTATGTAATGGTAATTATTTAAATTTAATTTTCCCTTACCTTCTTTCTATAATGATCATTAAAAAATTGGAATGTTACTCGTGCATATGTATATCCTACCATATCCATGATCGTAGTTTTGTTTCATTTTTTCATAACCAAAATTCCTATTTTATTTATAAATATAAATTTTATGTAACAATTTCATAATTATATTATGTTAATAATTTTTTATATGTTCAAATAATAGCCTAATTGACTATAGTCGACATATCAATGTTATTTTTGAGGTATAAGCCAAATATGGTAAAACAAATTTAACTTAAATTTTTTTATTAAGTTATTGTATATAACATATTTTTATGTAAAATAAATATAATAATAAATATGTAAATTTTTATGAAAAATTTAAATAATAAAAATTAGTTTATTATTAAGCATGATAATGAACAATTATGATGAATTGGACTCATGGTAAGTGGTTTCTTAACTCCATTGCCATTAATCTTGATAAATATACTTTTCATTTGTTATGTTATAGAAATAATATATGTGAAATTAGATTTTTTAATATTATGTATTATATCCAAAATAATTTTTTGGATTTAAAAAATTCACATATTATTATTTCATTAATTTTTCATCGCCATAGTGATATGACCATTGTAAGTGATTTTCTGCCAAATTATTACATTTATGAGATATATGTCATAATCAAAAGTTACTTATTTTTTATGGTGTATATTATGACCCATTTTATATTATATTATGAATTATATTATCATAAAGGTATTTAATGTCTTCATTTGATTGTATTTTTTTTTGTTTTTCCAATTTAGATGTTACCATTGTTATAAGGCATTTCATCTGAATTTACATTTTCATTGAGGATTACTTTTTATTATGAACATAATTATATTATATGGTTTATATACAGACCAATTAATTTTTATATCATAACATTAATTAATTTTATGTTATTCAATGTTTCAATTGATGTCACCCTTTCATAGATATCCTGATTCCAAATTTTCGGATGTTATATGGCGACTTCTAGACATAATTTTATTTTTAGGTGATTATAGCACATTAAGAAGTAATTTTTGTTGTGTGGTTTATATAATTCATATAAATGTTTTGTATGAATAATTTAAATTAATTTATTGGGAAATACATATCGGTTTTATGATTTTATGGGGTTTATAGTTAAAATATTACCAATTTTGTAATGGAATATTTGTCCCAATTTTTTTTCTTTGAGATATTAGTTATGTTATACACTAAACTTTTATTATTATTTTTATATATAACTATATTTAATTTATATTTCATGAATATAAATATTCCAATCAAATTTTAAAATATCTATACTTTTTTTAATTCATGGGGTTAATGATTAAAATGTTTCAATGTTGAATGAGGGACTTTATAATGTTTAAATATTATTTTCATGAAGAATGTTTCTAATGTTCACTTAATGGTATTTCCATTCATCAACCTTAAGCACCCTTCATGTTACTTATACTCCAGTGGGAATATATTTTATTTATACCACCCTCATTATGTTATAGATCTATTAAAATTGTTTTAAAGATATTGTATTGGGAATCATTTATTTTCCCCGGGTTAATATTATTACAATGATATTGTTAAGAATACTTTTTTCTTTTACATTGGTTGATTATGTTCTAATGATATTGTATGGTAACCCATTTATTTTCCATGGGATAACCATGTTTCAATGATATTTTTTTTGGAAAACTTTTAATTTTCATGGGTTGATATTTTTTCTAGAGATTTAAATTGAACACTTTTCCTTTATGTAGGTTAATCGTGTTTCAAGGATGTTTTTAAGGAACATATTTCTTTTCCATATGTTAACCATGATTGAAAGAGGTTTTTATGGTACTGATTTCATTGGTAGGGGTTAATCATGTTTCATATAAATTTTTAGGGAACCCATTTATATTCTATCGGTTAACCATGTATCGAAGATATTTATATAGGACCCATATTTCTTCACAACCCAGACATGATTCATTGAGATTGAAATGATACTAATTAATTTTCCATGGGTTAATAATATTTTAAAATGTATAATGACTGTTTATATTATTTTATTTAATATTTTTTTATCATTTACATATTAGATGATGGGGCATACTAGATATCACTGAGTAAGCCTGATACAACATAACATGGGTTAGCCCAGAGAAGTTTGGGTAGGCCTAATACAACATAACATGGGGTGGACCAAATAGTGTCACTTGAGAAAATATATACTGTAAAAAGGGTGATCCAAATTATACCTTCCTAAAAAATTTAGTAATGATAATGTTAGAAGTCATTTCTGTGATAATAAAAATTGAATTGATTTTGAAAGAGTTCTAATAAAGTGATTAGCTATATTATGAAAAATATTTTTAATTGCTTGTTATGAGTTTATATTATCTCCAATTATCGAGGTTAAAATGACTTGATATTTTTTATTAATTTTTATGATTCTTTCTATTCGATATTTCTATAATTTGGGATCTAGTTGTTTATGGGTTTGAGTTATTTTATGATTCACTCATTCAAAATGATTTTTTCATCACACCCTTATATTCTTTTATGTTTGTAAATGACACTAATTTTTTAATTATATTGTTTTACTATTCATGGAATTTGATGTCACCATTAGTGGGTTTCCATTTCCCAATTTTTAAATAATTTTATGGAATGATTTATTTCTCTAAATTACTTGACATAGATCTATGAAAAAAGGCACCAATTATACATCTCCGTAGAATTTATAATACCACTATAAATATTGAAATAATAGGTAAATTATTTGGTAAAAAGTGCATCATCAATAGAAGTATGATTCCAAATATCAATAAAGAATGATGAAAAAATCAACCAACCATAAGTGATCATCAATAATGGATAGAAAAATACCAAAATATAGATACATAACACAAGAATATCCATTGATATAAAAATTAAACATTTAAAACTTCAATAAAAACCGCAGAGAACTAAATACCTAATAGAATCAAGCACCAACTATAACCTTTACCTTTAGTGATAACATATAAAAACCATAAATAAATAATCACATAAGTCTTATCTAAACAATCACTAGAAAACACCACAAAATCCATCACTTCCCACATCATAAAAATGGGTTGGGATGCCCCATTTGAATAAATAACCTAACAAGAAATGATAAAGGATCCAATATGAACCTAGAAAATATTGTGAATAAAGGAAATTGTGAAACTCAAACACAAAAAATATATTATATAGTGAACATGATAATATACCAAAAAAATATAATAATGAAAATTAAAAAATTGTTATATGTCCATCCTAATAAAACAAAACACCTTCCCAATGGTGACTAATTTTAATCCAGAAAAAAAAACTATCAAAAGCATTATATGATAAATATTTTGGGATATAATCAATCCTGAGGTGAAATAAAAATTCCAATAATTTACAACCCAAAAATTAGGAACCAAATAAACTTCATTCAATATATTCTATAGAAACCATGAAAATAAAATCACCATATTCTAGACATTATGGTCATAAACCTAAAATAAATAATCACCCAAGACTAATATTTTACACTTCATCTTCCAAAATTCCTTAAACAATTTATCAATTACACTATATCCACTGAAACCAAATTTCCATGGACGAGAATGAAATGAATTAATAATAATATGAATAATGAATGGTCTAAAACTATAATAGTATTTAGACACTGAAAAAATTCAACTGCTTGAATTTGAATACCAAAATTATTACATGATTCACCATAAGGGACTTCCATTGAGAACAATATTCCACATTAATTCATTACATATCTAGGCGGAACAACCAAATGGCCTGACACACGAATCTAGTCCACTCATTTTTCACATATCATACCAAATATTCATAATACACATGACGAGACATCTTCAATTAAAAAATATTATTAGGAAATACACACATTCAACTTGTTTAAAAATTACATTTTTTATTATGTAAACACATTACATATGGTGTTAAAATATCACATTCGAATACTATCACATTTTGAATGTAACCCCACCCTATAGTAATTTTATATCACTTAATATCTCAAAATTTTCAATTATTTTAAATTTAATAATGTCAAATGAGTCCATATGAAAATAAAAAATAGATGGTACATAATTTAAAATAATACATATCAACAAAAAAACTCCATTAAAACTATCAAAACTCTATCTATGTCACAAAAAATATAATATGTTTTACTATAAAATCAATGCTTCCATATATCAAACATTTATATTAAAACATTCTCCTAGAATACCGAAAAATATTCTTCCATTTTCATTAGTAAGTTTCTCATTTTTTAAAATAAAAATAACCACATTCAAAACATTCCATTATAATCCAAAACAAATCACATATAACCGGAAACACATAGTTTGTAAACCCAAAACACATCAACAAAAAATAAATTTATTTTTAAAAAAAAATTCCAAATAAAAAATAATAATGGTAAATAATCGCATTATAATAATTTGATAATCATCAAAAACACCATTTCTTCAATTGGAAAACAGATTCTAGATTAAATCACAAAAACAATTATCATTTTCTACAATTTTTTTTATTAAAATCCCTAAACTCTCCTATAAAAATTACAAAAATCAAGAAATCTGTAACACCCCAAGCTTCTATGGTACGCTTCTCTTTGAATAATGCGATAGCATGTGTTGTATGCAACATCGAGTTCTAACACACCACAAACAATCAATCTAGCCGTTATGAATAGTAATACCTACTTTTTGAAATTATATATATATTATATTTCAAAATTAACATCATTTTTGGATTTAGAATACCGAAATTATCCTAAGTTGAATTTTTCTGAGAACGTCTAATTTTTAGGAATAGTGAAAAATACTTAAAAACAACTTTTTTAATAAAAATAATTTATAGTGATATATTATATTATTTAGTGGTTTTATAGTATAATTATAATATATTATTACCATTTTATCCAATGGTGTTCACTATAATTAATTTCACTTTGAAATTGGACATAAATAATTGTCAATCTTTTGATATATATTGTTTCTTAAAAACACGCTATTTGTTGTAATAGTGGGATTTAATTATATAATTAATTAATGGAACTTATTTTTTTTGGAGTTTTTTAAAATCAACATCATTTTTGAATTCGGAATATCAATTATAGCTTAGGGTGAAATTTTGGTATTGTTCTGAAAAACTTCAATTTTTGATGAATAGTGAAACTACTAAGTGGTAGTTAAAAAAACTGAATTTTTTCATAAAACTTACTTTTACCACTTCTGTGACTGGAATTTCAAAAATCCGAGAGACACGGTTAATATCAAGAAGTAAAATGTGGTTCAATGAGATGAAAATAATTTTTGGTGAATAGTAACTTTTTACTTTTATTTACCACGGTTAAAAGTAAATAATGTAATTAAGGGTAAACATGATATTAATATTACCCTAAAACTTGTCCTTATTCTATTGGACAAGTTTATATCAACAAAAAACAACCTTAGGAATAAAATATTATCATTTAGGTCCACTTGGATTAGATTAGGACATTTATTATTATTTAATTCAAAGAAGAGTTAAATGAATTAAAATCAAAGTTTATTTACTAAAACATTTTAAATATAGGGTTATAAATAAGATAAATTTGATTGTAAATATTCATTAGAAAGATAAAACGATTTAATACATAATTATATTTTATTTATAATTTCTAGACATTAAATAATTTAATTTATTTATGACACAATGATGATGCAGTAATTACCATAATAGTGAAAAATTAAAATAATTGATATTATAAATACACAAATAAATATTATTTGAGCCTTTTTATGAATTAAACTATTATTATATGTGAATATGATATGGTAGGAATGATTTAATTAAATTTTTTCTAACTAATAATTCTATTTTGAGTTTCACAAAAATAAACTATTGAATAGTGTCAAAATTGACATAAAAGAGTTTTTAAAACAAATATTATATTATTAATTGATATTAAATTCCTAAAAATCAATGGTTAGGACAAGAGACTTATATAATGATATTTTCATCATTAATGGACCACTTGGGGGGTCTCTTGGATGTATATAGTAAGATTATTAACCATATAATATAAAAATACAAAGAGACATTGTAAAAGTGAAACTAATTAACTTAGAGTTAATACTTAATGATAAGGTTAATATAAGTTCCCAAACCTGTCTAAATTCTATTGGTTGAGTGGTTTTCGACCCATCCCCACCTTAACATTTAAATAATCCACTTTGGAACCATTAGAAACCGAATATGAATTTATTATAAACTAATATTTCTAGCTTTTCCAAAGGTGACCCTCACCCCTCTTATAAAAGGGCACTCCTCCTTCTCATTGTTTCACACCTTCAAAGCCTTTTGGTTCGGCCAAACTCTGCCCAAATACTCTCCCAACTTCACTCACTACAACCTAGAGGCCTTATTTTGATCAGAAATCCAACATAAGGAGCCCTTTTGATCAAATCAAAAGGAAGAACCCGAAGAAGATGTAATGATTTCACCACCCTTTTCCAAGTTCCTTTCTTCTTACACTTCTTATTCCTTTGTTATTACCATTCTAAAATAATAACTCCAGTATCATATATATACTGTGATGTTATTATAAATATGGTACAACCATATTCAGTATTCTATCCACCCTTTGAATAACATGTCACCATACGTGCGTACGTATGGCTTACCGTCTCCACGTCGTGGTGTAACTATTATTCAATATATTATTATTTGGATGGGTATAATAATAATGTTCAACTCATGTAAATAATAAATATAACATGTTAATGATTTTTTTATATGATATAACATCCATTTATATGTTATTTTAATATCAAAATAATGATATTGTCGCTCGTGCGTACGTACAGACAACCGTCTCCATGAACGTGATTAGATTCATTCTCCATCGTATCCATTAAAGTATAATTATGATTTGATGATTTAAAAATAATGTTTAAGGACATGATATCATTATTTATATAAATAATATAAAACCTATCCATAACAAAAATGTCTTATATAACAAAACATATAAAAGAAAATGAGTAAGTTAACACCTGAAACGACGATAATTCTAAGATATTATTAACAAATCAATGTTAAAAGATCATATATGATATCATATTAATATATATGATTATTGAATAATTTAATAACAATTATTTCACCATTATACAGGAGGTAAACCTACCATCAACCAAGGAAAAGTGTAAGGTATGGGTTATTTCACAATCTCTTCATTATCTGAGGTTGTTTATACGTAATAATCTACTAGGATCTCTTTATCATCCACATCCATGTTTCTTAAAAATGTATTTCAAAAAAAATTTACTATTTAAAATAATATGGGTTATAGTCATTTATATCCTTGTTTGACTTTTTATAAGAGTTTTATAAAGGAATCTTTCCATCATTTTCCAAACAAGGTGCTTTTAACCTTTTCGACAGAATTAAGGTAAGAATGTTTTTTTAACTTATACGGCGGGTGCGGTTATTTTCTGCCGTTATAAAATCGTCGAAGCTTCCCATACATGCTTATAAGAATATTTTCAAATAAAAATGTTTTATTTTATAAATATTTGACTCTTAAATGATTTCAAAAATAGAAAGAGATATTTTTCTAAAAAGAGTTTTGATTTCATCTATGTCAACATCCTTTGATGGATTTTACATTTATTTGAAGTTGATTTGTTATGATACAAAACATCTATTTTGTATTGAAGGTTTTGTGATATGTTTGACTGTGGATGTGCTCTTTTTATACCATTCATAGTTTATATTGAAAGTATTGAAATTTCGTATGCTAGTTTTAATACGAATGTGTATGTTATGTTTAAACCATTTCATATGGGAATGCATTTGTCTTAATATGTGACGGGTGGAGCCTGCTATAGCTCCTCGATGCATCGGTAGGTCTCATGAGAAAAACTAGTTTATTGGCACAAGGCCTTGTCCAAATCGTATTTGTAGTCTTGGCATGAGGCCTTGGCTATGTGGTTATGATAGTCTGGCATTATGCATTCCATCATTATGAAAGTGGTTATTGTTATTGCATGTAATTATTCGATTAGTAGAATATCCATGTGAATAAGTAAATGGAATTATTTCATTTTACTTTTTCCATACTATATTGAAGTTCAAGTTTATAAGGCTTTTGTTTTAGTCATACATTGCCTTAAATGTTTATTCTTATTTATGAAAGTTTCCGCTATATTGTTATCCTTACTGGGCATTTGAGCTCACCCATTTTCTATGTTTTATTTTTCCCAGGGTATGAAGAAGTAAATTATGAATGATCTTCAGGGATAGTATGTGGGGATATGAGTGTGGAATATGAAAAAAAATATGTTGTTGTAGTTTTCATTTTTTATGATGTAATGTAAGACTTATGAATATATCTAGTGTTTCTAAGGCTACTAAACCAATCGGTCTTTCGAGATTTGATCTTTCTTGTGATCATGCCAATGTTATGTAATAATGCACCGACTCTAGGTAACTGGGGTCGGGGCGTTATAGTTGGTATCAGAGGAGGTTTAATACAAACCTTGGAAGCTAGATTTAGATAAACTCTGATTAGAGCAAGTAGACCTAAGATGAAATTTTAGGATTAGTATAGAAAAACATCCTAGAATTTTGGTATTGTAGAGATTTTGTGAGTTTTCCAAGCAATACATCCCTGTATGGATACGAGAAGGTTGAGGCGGCTCTGGCACGAAGGTACCTAGGGGTAAAACCCGAAAACACATCTTTGAGCTAGACTCGAACGGGAACTGGTGCACGATAATGGGCCTTGCTGCACTCTTGGTTACGACACTCCCAGGGGATATTCTTAGGATAACTATCATTTTCTTTACAAATCATTATGAAGGGTTTATTAGTATATACTTCCTCAAAGAAAACATTCTTATTATTACTGATTATATCAATAAATAGTTCAATTTATGTTAAGTGTTTTTTAAGTATGGGATTATGTATTTTGATTCATAAACTGATCAAGTTTATACCATTGTTTAGAAATGGCGCCTAGTGGAAGAAATGGAAACCGTATCAATGCACGCACTCCATGTAGGGATTTCCCTCATGCTCAAGATAATTATAGTGTAGATGGTGATGCAACTGGTGCCGATCAGCTAATCACCATACTAGGACAACTTACTCAGGTTATGAATAATAACCTTACCCGTATAGAGCACCCTGATCCACAGTGTGGAGGATCAATGTTAGATCGATTCATGAGGAAACAACCACCAACATTCAATGGGAGTACAAATCCCTTAGTAGCTGAGAAATGTATAAATTCCCTAGAGAAAATATTTCAGGCTTTGGGGAGTAGTGAAAGGGAAAAAGTTATCATGGCAGTTTACCGATTCACTGGAGATGCTGATAAATGGTGGTCATTGATTCAAAACAAGAAGGAAGATGATGATGTATCAAATATGGAATGGAGGGAGTTAAAATATCTGTTTTAAGAAAAATACTTTCCTCGCGACCATTGAGCAGATATGGAAAGGCAATTTCTGAGTCTGAGACAGGAGGATGAGAATGTCGCAAAGTATGAGGCTAACTTTACAAGGTTAGCAAGGCATGCTGGAGATTATATACGTAACCCAAGAAGTAATATTGATCATTTATTTGATGGGTTAAAACCATTTCTCCGTCGAGCATTAGTCTCAAAATCCTTCTCGTCATACGATAACATTGTCTCATGTGTCATCAAGACAGAAAAGGAACTCTCTAAGTCTTATTACTTTAAAGAAAAACAATAGAAGAAGAGATATGCTGATTAATCTGGGAATGGAAATAAGGGGAAGAAGGGAAAGGTTGAATATCCATCATGTGGTAAATGTGGGAAGAAACACCCCTGTACTTTCTTGAAGGGAACGAGAGTCCATTACAAGTGTGGTGAAAAAGTCCACCAAGCTCTTGCTTGCAAGGGGAAGAAGGAATCCACCAATGTTCAATGCAACAATTTCAAGGAGATGGGGCATTTTTCAAATGAATTTCCTAAGAGTTAGGAGAACTTACCTCAGAAAAGGCCAAGGGATCAAGGCCAAGCTTATGCTATCACTACTGCTGAGTTAGAAGCTCTGATAGACGTGGTGCCAGGTAATTTAATGGTTTACTCAAGTTTAGAAAATGCATTATTTGATTCTAGATCATCGCATTGTTTCATATCTTCCCATTTTTCTAGGAAAATTTGATATTTCCAATTTGATTTAACAAGGGAGTTGTCAGTTAAATCTCCGAAGGGAAGTATCATTGAAACAAAGTTTTGTGAATCAGTCCCCATTAGAGCACATAAATGTTCTTTATCAGCTGATCTCATCGTCATACCTATGATTGAGTTCGATATAATCCTCGGTATGGACTGGCTTTCGGACTATGATGCGAATATTTATTGTAATAAGAAAGAGGTTATGATTTTTGATGATGATGATAACGAACACCTTATCTTTACAGCAGAATCATCACCACTGAATTCTTATCTAGATCCACCCCCAGTAGCTCAACTAAATTCAATTATTGGGGAGGAAGAGAATGAAATAACTGTGGGTGAGGAAAGGAATGTTCAAATAGAGGATGTACCTGTTGTGAATGAATTTGTAGATGTATTTTCAGAAGATTTACCTGGACATACTCGAGAATGAGAAGTTGAGTTTTCAATTGATTTAATTCCTAGATCAAGACCTATATCAAAGACCCCTTATAGAATGGCCACTGTAGAATTAGTTGAACTAAAGAAACAACTAGAGGAATTGAGTATTAAGGTATTTATTCTCCATATTGTTTCTCCATGGGGAGACCCTGTTCTTTTTGTTAAAAAGAAAGATGGATCTATGAGGTTATGTATCGACTACATGGAGATCAATTCTATCACAATAAAGAACATGTATCCCCTACCTCGAATTGATGATTTATTTGACCAACTGCATGGAGCTCAATACTTTTCAAAGATTGAACTTAGATCTGGATACCATCATTTGTGTGCGAAGAAGGAAGAAATTCCGAAGATAGCATTTCGAACAAGGTACGAGCATTACAATTTTACTGTAATGCCTTTTGGATTGACTAATGCACCCTCTATATTCGTGGATCTGATGAACAGAGTTTTCAAGGAGTATCTCGATGAATTTGTGGTGGTATTTATTAATGATATCTTGGTATACTCCAAAAGCTACGAAGATCATGAGAATCACTTGAGTATTATCCTAAAGTCTCTGAGAAGACATGAATTATATGGGATGTTTAGAAAGTGTGAATTCTGGCTTCATGAGATTTCTTTTCTTGGCCATATTGTCTCTAAAGATGGAATCTCTGTTGATCCTTCTATGGCAAAGTCAATCCAAGAATGACCATCACCGACGAGTATAACTGAGGTACGTACTTTTATTGGTTTAGCAGATTATTATCGATGTTTCGTCCAGAATTTTTCCCGATTGGATAACCCATTAACGAAGCTCACACGTAAAGGGGTTAAATTTGATTGGACAAAAGAGTGTTAAGAATGTTTCGAAGAACTGAAGAGAAGATTAGTCAATGATCCTATATTGACTCTACCATCGGGGAATGGTGGGTTTGTTATTCATAGTGATGCATCGAAGAAAGTACTTGGTTGTGTCCTTATGCAGAATGATAGGGTTATTGCCTATGCATCATGACAGTTGAAAATTAATGAACAAAACTATCCTACTTATGATCATAAGTTAGAAGTCGTGATCTTTTCTTTGAAGATATGGAGGCACTACCTCTATGGTGAAAAATGTGAGATTTATACTGATCACAAGAGTTTGAAGTATATTTTCTCACAAAAAGAAATCAACATGAGGCAAAGGAGATGGCTTGAATTACTCACGGATTATGATTGTATGATACACTACCACCCGTGGAATGCAAACAAGGTGGTAGATGCTTTGAGCAGAAAAGACCATGGAGTTTTGAACGTGATGAGAATTGAAAGGGCTCCAATTTTGATGGATCTAGTGAAGATAAACATGGGAATAACTGGGGAATGAGAAACATCAATGCTTTTTCAAATAGTTTCCAAACCATCTTTACTAGAAAGGATTAAGAGTTCTCAGACCGATAATGAAGAATTTCAAAAGAAGATTAAAGCTGTGAATGATGGGAGACTGAGAGACATTGTGTATGAAGATGGAATTTTGAAATTTGGGAAGAGACTTTGTGTTCCCGATACACCTAATCTAAAAATAGAATTGCTGGATGATTCTCATAGTTCCAAATTCTCTATACACCCTGGGAGAACCAAAATGTATAGAGATTTGAAGGAACATTTTTAGTGGAACAACATGAAGAGGGAGATTGCTGATTTTGTGTCAGGATATATGGTTTGTCAACAAGTGAAAGCTGGAAGGCAACAGCCTAGAAGAGTTATGCAACCTCTTCCCATACCTGAGTGGAAATGGGACAATATTACGATGGATTTTGTCATGGGGCTACCAAAGACTCCTAGAAGGAACGATGCAATATGGGTTATTATTGATCGTCTTACCAAGTCAGCACATTTTCTTACTATAAGAGAAGATCTACCCCTGGAACGTCAAGCAAGAATATATATTAATGATGTTGTGAGACTTCATGGAGTACCCCTATCGATTGATTCTGATCATGATCCCCGTTTTACTTCAAGATTCTAGAAAAGTATTCAGAAATCCCTGGATACTGAACTTCATTTGAGCACTTCTTACCACCCTCAGACAGAGGGACAATCAGAACGGGCTATTCAAACCTTAGAAGACATGTTGAGATCTTGATCACTTGATTTTCAGGGTATGTTGGATCAATATTTACCTCTTATAGAATTTTCCTATAACAACAGCTTCCATTTGAGTATTCAGATGGCACCATATGAAGTGTTATACAGAAAGAGATGTCGTACACTAACCTGTTGGGATGACGTTGGTGAATGAAAACTTGTAGGCCCAGAACTGGTGGAGGAAATGATGGAAAAGGTGAAGGTAATCCAAAATCACATCAAAGAAGCTCAAAGTAGGCAGGAGAGCTATGTCGATAATCGAAGGATGGATTTGGAATTTAAAGTCGATGATCATGTTTTCCTGAAGGTATGTCCATGGAAGGGAGTCATACGGTTTGGTAAGAAAGGTAAGTTGAGTCCCAAGTACATCGGACCTTTCGAAATTCAAGAACGAATTGGGGTTGTAGCTTACCGATTGGCAATGCCGCCAAGTCTCTCAAAAGTTCATGATGTGTTCCACGTATATCTGTTGAGGAAATACATGCCTGACCCAACGCATGTACTCACCTATGAGGAATTAGAACTGGAACCCGATCTGTCTTATTTCGAAGAGCCCATCAGGATTCTTGATACGAGAGAACAAGTACTGAGAAACCGGACGACACGTCTGGTAAAAGTTTTGTGGAGAAACCATAAGATGAAAGTGGCAACGTGGGAACCCGATGAACTTATGATGAAGAACCACCTGAGTCTTTTCATGAGATAATATTCTAGAAATTTAGAGGATGAAATTATTTGAAGGAGGGGAGAATGTAACACCCCATGCTTCTACGGTACGCTTCTCTTTGAATAATGCGATAGCATGTGTTGTACGCAACATCGAGTTCTAACACACCGAAACCAATCAAACTAGCCGTTATGAATAGTAATACCTACTTTTTGAAATTATATATATATTATATTTCAAAATGAACTTCATTTTTGGATTCAGAATATCGAAATTATCCTAAGTTGAATTTTTCTGAGAACGTCCAATTTTTATGAATAGTGAAAAATACTTAAAAACAAATTTTTTAATAAAAATAATTTATATTGATAAATTATTTTATTTAGTGGTTTTATAGTGTAATTAGAATATATTTTTACGATTTTATCCAATGGTGTTCATTATAATTAATTTCACTTTGAAATTGGACATAAACAATTGTCAATCTTTTGATATATATTATTTCTTAAAAACATGCTATTTGTTGTAACATTGGGAATTAATTATAAAATTAATTAATGAAACTTATATGTTTGGAATTTTGTAAAATCGACATCATTTTTGAATTCAGAATATCAATTATATCTTAGGGTGAAATTTTTCCATTGTTCTGAAAAACTTCAATTTTTGATGAATAGTGAAACTACTAACTAGTAGTAAAAAAACTGAATCTTTTCATAAAACATAATTTTACCGCTACTGTGAATGGAATTTCGAAAATCCAAGAGACATGGTTAATATCAAGAAGTAAAATGTTGTTCAATGAGATGAAAATAATTTTTGGTGAATAGTAACTTTTTACTTTTATTTACCACGGTTAAAATTAAATAGGGTAATTAAGGGTAAAAATGATATTAAATTTACCCTAAAACATGTCCTAATTCTATTGGAAAAGTGTATATAGACCAAAAACAACCTTAGTAATACAATATCATCATTTAGGTCCACTTGGATTAGATTAGGACATTTATTATTATTTAATTCAAAGAAGAGTTAAAATAATTAAAATCAAAGTTTATTTACTAAAACATTTTTAATATAAGGTTATACATAAGATAAATTCGATTTTAAATATTCAATAGAAATATAAAACGGTTTGATACATAATGATATTTTATTTATAATTTTTAGACATTTAATAATTTAATTTAGTTATGACACAATGATGATGCAGTAATTACCGTAATAGTAAAAAATTAAAATAATTGATATTATAAATACACAAATAAATATAATTTGAGACTTTTTATGAATTACACGATTTTTATAAGTAAATATGAATTGTTAGGAATGATTTAATTAAATGTTTTCGAAGTAATTATTCTGTTTTGAGTATCACAAAAATCAACTATTGAATAGTGTCAAAATTGACATAAAATAGTTTTTAAAACAAATATTATATTATTAATTGATATTAAATTCTTAAAAATCTAAGGTTCGGCCTAAGGACTTATATAAAGATAGGTGTACCTCTAATGGACCACTTGGAGGTCTCTTTGATATATATAATATGTTTATTAACAATATAATATAAAAATACAAAGAGACATTGTAAAAGTGAAACTATTTAACATAGAGTTAATACTTAAAGATAAGGTTAATATAAGTACCCAAACCTATCTAAATTCTATTTGATGAGTAGTTTTAGACCCATCCCCACCTTAAAATTTAAACAATCCACTTTGGAGCCATTAGAAACCGAATATGAATTTATTATAAACTAATATTTCTAGCTTTTCCAATGGTTCCCCTCACCCCGCTTATAAAAGGGAACTCCTCCTTCTCATTTCTTCACACCTTAAAAGCCTTTTGGTTCGGCCAAACTCTGCCCAAATACTCTCCCAACTTCCCTCACTACAACCTAGAGGCCTTAGTTTGATCAGAAAGCCAACCTATGGATTCCTTTTGATCAATTCAAATGGAAGAACCCGAAGAAGAGGTAATGATTTCACCACCGTTTTCCAAGTTCCTTTATTATTCCACTTCTTCTTCCTTTGTTATTAAATATCTAAAATAATAACTCCAGTATCATATATATACAGTGATGTTATTATAAATATGGTAAAACCGTATTCAGTATTCTATCCACCCTTCGAATGACATGTCACTATACGTGCGTACGTACGGCTTACCGTCTCCACGTCGTGGTGTAATTGTTATTCAATATATTATTATTTTGATGGGTATAATAATAATGTGTAACTCATTTAAATAATAAATATAACATGTTAATGATTATATATATATATGATATAACATCCATTTATATATTTTTTTAATATCAAAAGAATGATATTGTTGCTCATGCGTACGTACGGACTACCGTCTCCCCGAACGTGATGAGATTCATTCTCCATCGTATCCATTCAAGTATAATTATAATGTGATGATTTAAAATTAATGTTTAAGGACTTGATATCATTCTGTATAGGAATAAGATACAACCTATCCATAACAAACATGTCTTATGTAACAAAACATATAAAAGAAAACGAGTAAGTTAACACCTGAAACGACGATAATTCTAAGATATTATTAACAAATCAATGTTAAAAGATCATATATGATATCATATTAATATATATGATTCATGTATAATTTAATAACAATTATTTCACCATTATACAGGAGGTTAACCTACCCTCAACCAAGAAACAGTGCAATGTAAGGGTTATTTCACAATCTCTTCATTATCCGAGGTTGTTTATACGTAATAATCTCCTAGGATCTCTTTATCATCCAGATCCATGTTTCTTAAAAATGTATTTCAAATTTTTTTTACTATTTAAAAGAATTTGGGTTATAGTAATTTATACCCTTGTTTGACTTTTTATAAGAGTTTTATAAAGGAATCATTCTGTCATTTTCCAAACAAGGTTCTTTTAACCTTTTTGACAGAATTAAGGTAAGAATGTTTTTTTAACTTATACTGCGGGTGCAGTTATTTTCTGCCGTTATAAAATCGTCGAAGCTTCTCTTACAATATTATAAGAATATTTTCAATGAAAAATGATTTATTTTATAAATATATGACTCTTAAATGATTTCAAAAATAGAATGAGATATTTATCTAAAAAGAGTTTTGATTTCATCTATGTCAACATCCTTTGATGGACTTTACGCTTATTTGAAGTTGATTTATTATAATACAAAACTTCTATATTGTATTGTAGGTTTCGTGATATGTTTGACTATGGATGTTTTATTATTATACCATTCATAGTTTATGGTGAATTTATTGACATTTCGTATGCTAGTTTTAATACGAATGTTTATGTTATGTTTAATCCTTTTCATATGGGAATACATTGGGCTTAATATGTGACGGGTGGAGCCCGCTATAGCTCCTCGATGCATCGGTAGGTCTCATGAGACAAACTAGTGTCTTGGGACAAGGCCTTGGCCAAATCGTATTTGTAGTCTTGGCACGAGGCCTTGGCTATGTGGTTATGATAGTCTGGCATTATGCATTCCATCATTATGAAAGTGGTTATTGATATTGCATGTGATTATTCAATTAATAAAATATCCATGTGAATAAGTAAATGGAATTATTTCATTTTACTTTTTCCATACTATCTTTAAGTTCAAGTTTAAAAGGCTTTTGTTTTAGTTATACATTGCCTTAAATGATTATTCTTATTTATAAAAGTTTCCGCTATATTATTATCCTTACTGGGCATTTGAGGTCACCCCTTTTCTATGTTTTATTTTTCCCAGGGTATGAAGAAGTAAATTATGAATGACCCACATGGATATTATGTGGGGATATGAGTGTGGAATATGAAGAAATTATGTTGCTATAGTTTTCATTTTTATGATGTAATGTAAGACTTATGAATATATATAGTGTTTCTAAGGCTACTAAACCAATCGGTCTTTCGAGATTTGATCTTTCTTGTGATCATGCCAATGTTATATAATAATGCACCGAGGCTAGGTAACTGGGGTAAGGGCGTTACAAAACCCACAAAAAAATATAATTTCTTTTCCAATAATAAAAATGAATTGTAAAACTCATTTAATTAACCACACAATAATGGTATGAAATATTTGAATAAGTTTTGAGTCTCATGAATTCAATTCTATAAATACAACGAAAAGATAAATTGTGGAATGTTATGAATAAAGAAGTTGTAAAATCATGTATAAAACATGAAAAAACCTCTATATTTCCATTAGTAACAACCATATAAGCGCAATCTGGTATTCTATACAATTATAGATAAATCATTAATTTTCACTATTCTACCATTAATCCCAAAAAGAAAATGGAGATTCCTAAATTCATTGATATAATCAATATGGAATAAGATTTTAACTATCAAAATATAAATAATTCATGTAAAATCCCAAATGAACATCAATCAAATATTTGGATTCCTAACTACCCCTTTTAACACATGATATAGCAAAAAATATTTGTAGACTCTCGTTTTAACTTCCTCTGAAGTACCATTTTCCTTGACGCCATACATCATGACTAAAAAAACCTCATTGGAGTGATCCAAAAAACAATATGCTCATAATATCCTAGGCATTGATCATAATTGAAACAATCCATCTTTGGATGAATCGATATGGTACCTAATTAAATACACCACTATACCAACCGAGCATTATCGGCTCCCCTATGCTATTGTAATATTTTGGTGGCCATTTAAATGATAACTAAAATATTTTTTGGTGGCCTTCAAAATCCAAGACTAAGCCATGTGTTAGTAATAATTTAGTTGTGGATTCCATGAACCGTGGTAGAAAAATTTATAGATAGTTGTTTTAAAAAATGAGAATCAATTATTGGTAGTGCAGTTTATTTTATAAAAATTAATTTCAATTATTTATAATATATGTAATTATTTATTATATTAATGTATATATTATTTATTATTTAATGTTATGTTATTTATTCATCACTTAGTATTTATTATTTTTTATTCATCACTCAATTATTCATGCTTCATTTAATCAGTAGTCATTTCTCAATTATTCACATGATTATTATTTGTTTATTAATTTATTATTTATTAATTATTACCATGAACATTTCTTATACGCACACATATTCAATACATTCCATATATAAATAAAGCATGCACATTTGTGGGTTGAGATTTGAAACACCTACCTCTTAGTTATTCTCTGAAGAAATTACTACTCTAGAAGACTCTTCTTACATTGAGTAAGCAAAATATAATACTCATATATATAGACACATATATATATAATAACACTATTGAGTAATAATATGTTCTTTAAAATAAAATAAATCAATATATAAAAAAGTGAAACTAAATAATTTAGAATGTATAATTAATTGATGAAAGATGTTATTAATAATTGATTATAAAATCAATAATTAATTAATTAACAATATCCTTTCAAATTCTACATGAATAAATAATTATTAAAAAATAATCTTTAATAAAAAATACTTAACAATGTATAAATAATTAAATAATACATTGTTTAGAATTATTCATAAATTGGAAACGGATAAATATTGATTAAATAAACAATATATCAAAAAAATTATTTGATAAAAAATTTATAAATTAATAAATAATAGATAATAAATAAACAACAAATAAATTAATAATAAAAATAATAATAATTAAAATGTTATTAATATAATAATATAATAATATAATAATGGAAGATGTATGACCAACAATTACATAATAAAAAATAAAAAATAACAAGATAAATATTAATAAATAAGTTATTAAAAAATAAATAATAAGTCATACATTTTACATAAATTATTAATAAATAATAATTAATAAATAAAATATTAATAAATAAATAATGACTTATAAATTATATATATTACGAAATAAATATATTAAACATATAATATATAATAAAATAATATATATAAATATTTTCTAATTAATTTTTAAAATATTTAAATAAATAATATAAAACTTAAAGAAAAAAACTAAGTTATAAACAATAAATATTAAAAAATTAGTAAGAAATCATAATTAAATTAAAAATAACTTATAAATACTAAATAATAAATAGTAAATGAATTTATCATAAATAATTTTTTTAAATAATAATTTACAATTATTAGGTAAATAAGTATTATTTAAATTATTAATTATTAATAAAAAATTAAAATAATCAATAAAATAAATAATAACCTAGTAAATTATAAATAATACATTAAAAAAATTAATAAATTATTTTATAATAAATAATTAATGAATTTATAAATAATAGGAAATATTTAATTAATAGATAAATAATAAAAAACATGTAACTAGTTAATTAATATGAAAACAATAAATAAATAAATAAAAAATTAATAAGAAATATAAAAACAAATAAATAAATAAATTATGCATAATAAATAATCAACAAAACTAATAAATAATTAATAATAAATAATACATCATTAATAAGATATTCTAAATAATAACAATGTAATAAATTATTAAAAATTAAGATATAAAATAAAAAATATATAAAAAATATTTAATAATTAAATAATAAAAAATAAAAAATAAATATTAATAATTAATTTTTATTGAACAAAAGATAATTAATTATTAATTTAAAAGACATAAATCTGTTAATAATTATAAATTAATAAAGAAATATGTATTAATAATAAATAACAATTATTTATAAATAAATGCATATAACATATAACAACTATATAATAAATATTAAATAAATTCTGAAAAATAATATACAAATATGATAGGTAATAAATAAATAATTAATATATCATAACCAAGTAATAAAAAATAATTATTAAGTAATAAATACTTATTAATTCATAATAAATATTAATAATAAATGAACAAATAATAAGTGATAAGAAAAATAATCCATATATATTAAAAAATGGATATAAAAATTGATAAACATATATAGATATACAGAAATTTTTATAAATACATATTAATAAAAATTTATGTTACAAAAATATATATAAACAATTACAAAAAAGTGATTTTTTGAAATATGTATTATAATTAAATATAAAATTTTTAAATTCTATGAATTATACACAACATGATTTTCATCATTCAATACAAATCACAACAAGTTTCTTCAATAGTAATCCAAACACCGAACACCGAGCATCAATGAGAAAATGTCATTATTGTTTTTATTATAACCTCTCAAGGATATACATATCGAAAGATTTTTTTATAATTTATATTGATGATATTATTATTATACATATGATTTTTTTATGAAACAAATATTAATGTAATTATTTTCTAGTATTAAATAAATATTTCAATTATGTACAGTGGACTGCAAACTTATGTTGTGATGTGATTCATTCATGATTTCACTCAGCCAAATCCTTTTTTTATTTTCTGAATACCACTTTTTGGAGAAGTGGGAACCTAACAACAGCATAGCCAAATTCAAATTTAAAATAGTATACCAAACAAAAACCATATAAAAAGAATACCATAGCGTTATAGGATTCATATCCACATTAATATTTAAAAATAAAATTCAAAATATGAAAACAAAAAAAGGTGGGCAAAACAGTTGCCTGGGACATCACCACAATCATTACGTTGCTGAACTAATAATCTCAACACTATATTCTTCCTCACAATACCACATCATTATCATAAACACCATTACATGTCACCGTTGGCCACTTCTGTGATGCCGACCACCAACCCGAAGCTTTCTCGCTGCCATCACACAAAATGCCCTTGTCGTATCGTTCGTGGACTCCGATCCACCACCACCATGTTGTTACATTTAAACATTTGAGAATGTCGAATCTCATCATTAGCATCATACCATCACCACTGTATCATCGTCATACCACCTATTACTACTATTTGATAACGAGAAAACCAAAGCAGAACATATACCACCATCGAGGTAGAAAACCAAAGATGGAGAAATGGAATTGAGAATGAAACCACAATGGAAAAAAAACAAGAGGAACCTGGGAATGAATCCCAACAAGAATAAAGTCAGGGCATGAAACCCTAATGGAACCCAGAAAAAGGCGACAACTAACGAAGAAATCATGGGAATGAAACATAAAAGGAATCACAACCACCATTGATAAAGTATCTCAAAACTTCTAAATCCATGACCCCAGATTTGACTTGGAGAGGAGAGGTCGAACACTATGTCATAGCATGGTTGAGGCAGACATGGATGAAGATGTCTGAACAAAATCCAACAGACTCTAGTAGCACATGTAACCTCGTCATCCATTGAACCCCAAATCTAAAATTCTCTTGCTTATAACTGCATTATCCTCGACCATGATAGGAATAAAATATGTATACACTGTAGAAAGGTTACTTTAGTTGATAGCTTCCAAAGCACTAACCTTCATGGGGAAGACCAAGGGATCCATAGTAGTAAACTCACATTGGTGATAACCAGAGGGATAAGTTTTTCCAATAACAGAATAGAGATACCAAGAGTGGAGAGACACCACTAACAAGAGCCTTTGAACCCTAGAGGGTAATGGTAATCCAAGAGAGGAGAGCGTATAACGTATGAGGTTCCATCCTCCCTATAAATGTCTATTTTGGTTGATTCATTTATTATTTTAATGGAAGGTAATAAGGATTAGTTAAAAAACATTTGAGATATATTTGGTGTAAATATGATTCAAAAATTATAGTTTATAATTTATCTTTCAGTCATTCAATCTAAAATTAAGAACAGATACAACGTTCATGCACACGTATGACCTACTATGTTAATGAATAGTGTATGTCATTTTCTATTACTAAATTTTATAAATTACTCTGAAAACATATTTAATGGAAATATATGATATTTATTCCAGGTTAAAATTATATATATGGTAAAATTATGATCAAATATTGATGATAAAAAAATATAAAATCAAATCGTATATGATAAAATAAGTTATTACAAAATTGTAACTATATCATGGAATTATTAATAAACTGGTAATAAAATGTGATATGAAAATAATATATAGAATCATATATGAAAATATGTTTTTTAATAGATATATAACAAACATAATTTTTTTATATAGGGATATTACACATTTATAATAATAATCAAGACATATTGTATGGGATTTACGTCTCACATTTATTTTTCACTAAAGGAGATGGAAAATCACTGTGTTTTATTTTGGTAGTGTATATATTGTATTTGAAATAATTTTTGTACTCTAATATTTAATTTTTATATTTACATGTCAATATACAGATCTAAATTTCATGTTTTTATGATTCAAAAGGTACCAAATCTGTAAGGGATTTGGGTCGCAATTTTCCTTCTTTGAGACATATGATTATTTTATGCACATATATTCTTTTATATGGTTTATATTCTTCCACATTGACATGTACTTTAATGAATCAATCTATCCTAATTATTTTATTTATTTTTATTTAATTATATTTTTTCATGGGGCTTCTGATTCATTGCTACCATTTTGGTAAAAATTCTATGATATATTCTCATTATTTATAAGGATTATTTATGATTATATTTCTCATAATATAATATCATTATCCATATCTTATGAAACTATTGAATTTTATTCTCCTATAGTGATCCATGATATTAATAGTACCATTATTTCACTATTTGATATAAAACAAAATAATTGATCCCATGTTTTTAAGTTAAAGATTCTGTATTTATCACATTGGCTGATATAACATTTTCATCCCAAGCCATGTATTAAAATTTTTTTATCAAAAATTATTTTAATAGTATTTTAATTTTGTATTGAAGAAACTTTGTCCTGTGTTTTACTTTTTATAAAAATCATTTAATGAAAAAATCATTTTCTTTTCCAAAAAATTATAGTTTTTCATTTTGGAAAATTGTATATGAATTATGTATTCTAACATGTACCAAATACACCAAATTTCCCTCCATAATTAAAATTTTTTGTGTCTTATTTTATATGTTCTAGTGTTTATTTTCATTGAAAATTATTTTCAATGTTCTTACGATTTTAATAATTATTCTCCAACTAAGAATGTATATTTTCCTCTAGAATATAGTAAAATGTATAATAAATCATCTCTTAAATTATTTGAAGGTTATTTTCAAAGAAATTTATCTATAAAATAATTTACAATTTATTATAATTTAAAAGTGATTTTCATTAAAATCCTATCTTAATATTAAATGGTTCTTGTGATTTATAATTCAAAATAATTCTCCATCCAAGGTGACATAATTTTTCATAACATAGTGTTTTATAGGGTTATAAATAAATGATACAACTATTATTCATTCAATGATTTCTTTTCTTATAATGGTATTATGTACATGAAACCTAATTTTATTCCATGGTTTATACCCTAGAAAATTCTAATCATTCTTGCTTATTTTCGGTATGGGATGTGAAATTATAAATCGATGAAATAATTTTGGATCATACCCATTAATCATTGGTAATGATATAATTATATGATTAAAAATACCATTTAATTTCATCAGTTATTATATTATGATTATTTTATGATATTGTTGCTCACATGATTATAATTTTTAATATGTGATTGGTTAAATGAATATATCCCACTTTATCATTAGTTGAGTCTTTATATCTCTTTATATGACAATTAGAAACAATTTTATAGGGTTGAACTAGTATAGGAAACATGTGGTTCCTCATCCCTAAAGGAAAACATGTACCACTTGATCATCTTGGAGAAACATTTCTTCCTAGATCCAAAATGTAATGTAGGAGGTGAGATTAGATTCATTATGTTGATGTTATTGGTTGCTAACCTTTATATTTGAAATGGTATTCTATATATATATCTTTTCCAAAATTTTATTACACGATCTTATGGTTTGTGAATAATGTATTATGATGTATCATCCTTATGGGCTATGTTATAAGAAATTTAATGTTTTATACTATGAATCACGCTTCATATATATGATAGGTATGTTGTGAACATTGTATATTATGTTCGTGACCACGTACTATGAAATCCATAAATTTTATGAAATATATAATTTTAAATTAATTTGAATTATTTAATATATTTTTTTACATTTAGTAATTTATTTAGAGTTTATTGGATACAACATCATGATTATCTTTCAATGCACTTGTCATCGATTTCCTTCGATGTTTAATGTTACAATAAATATTGAGTCTTACTCAAAAATAATATACAATTAAAATTATTATCATAATTATCACTTATCCATTAGAATGGTAGGAATAATATATATTATCTAAATTCTAAAAAATTATATTTTACACATCTTTATAAATAATTTCTTACAAAAATGTATTTTTATGACCATAATTGACTTTTGTTATAATAAATTAAAAAAAATTAACATTAGTGAAAGATATTAATGCTTTTATATTTTATATTATTAAGAAAATGTTTTTAAATTCATTTAACATTTTTTAGTATTTATAATGTGAATAAGTACATTTTATATTGAAAAAAGAACATTTTTTTATGTGGATGTTTTACCTCATTTTAATGGTGAACCTATTTTATATCTAGTTCATGAAATATTTATAATTTATTTTGATAAGATAAACTAGTTTTATAAATTGGAATATAAAATTTTAGTTTTGGTGAATATGTGGTATTTTAATAAGAACATTCCAATTTTATTGTAATCAATGTACCATAAACCCTATATTATAAAATTGGGTTCACTATTGGGGTAACATTATGTAAGTGTAACCCCTGAAATAGTGTTTACATTTTCATATTGAAAATAATGTAACACCCCCTTCACTATAAAAAAGAACGCACCCTCCCCACTTATTCATTCTTATTAGAGGGTTTGGGCTTATAAAATCCTTTCCAAAATAATATCCCAAAATTTCTACTCTCTTCTAATAAGCCAAACTTTGGAGATCAATAAATACAAATAAATTCATTGGTATAAACAAAAATGAGACACTATTAAAAGAGGTAAAATTCTTCAATGATAAATTTTTTATTTATTTCTCAGAGAACAAAGATTATTTTTATTCCATTATTGTATAACAAAATAATAATTCTCCATATATTTATATGTTTTAAATTTATGGGATATACGAGCACATTCATGCATTTCCATCAAATGAGATACGAATTCATAGTTCGTGTGTCCCGTAGACTGCCACCTCCCGAACTGATGTCATTCATTATCACTTTACCACCTACCAAGGATAAAAATAATAATAGTAATACATCTATTATATGATAAATATGATATTTATAATGTTATTATTGTTTTTAATTTTAATATAACACACACTTTCATGCATTTTTTTGGAATAAAATAACATAATTTTTTAATGTGCAGACTACCACCTCCTAAAAGTGATGGGACTCATTCAATATTTATAAATAAACTCTTAATTATTTATTTGATTAAATATGTGATGGATACATAAAATATATATTATATTAATTAACTAATTATTTTTTGGGAATATAACATATCATTTTCATTAGCACCATGTCCCAAACTTGAAAATATATAAAGTCATTCATAGACGTGTGGACTAATGCCTCCTTGATGTGATGTAATTACTTTTACATTTGATGATTTATTTAAATTAATAAATATAAGTATATTATATGTTATTAACGATGTAATGATAATTTTTGAAAGATAAATGTTACCTCCCTTCTTTCCATAATGATAAAAAATTATAATTTTACATATGTGTGTGTACCTCCTACATTCTCAATGATTGTATGTTGGTTAATTTTTCATAACTTTCATTCACGATTTTTTTCAAAGAATAATTTATGTATAATTAAGATCATTATTTCATGATTTGTTTTCTGATATTTTTTTAATTATTACCCCATTGGCCATTGATTTCCCACCAAAGTCATCATTGACACATAAACTACATACGGTCAAAACACAAAACATAAACATTATTGATTATGTAATTGTATGTAAATAATTTATAATTTAATTAAAAGAAATAATAAACTAGGATAGTGTTTTAAAGAAATTATATAATTAACATATGTAAATTATTTAGCAATATAGAGGGCAATAATTACAACTCACACTAAGGGTAAGGGGTTTTATCTGAAATTTTTTATCTATTTATACGTATTATTTATTTTCACCTAGTTAACATTATAAAGTTTATATTCTACTCTACGACTTTTTATATATTTCATTTATTTTTTTAGTGATATTCATTGTTTCAACTGATATTATTCATTCAGTATTCCATGTTTAAAAAGATACTCAAGTTGTAATGGATTCTTTTCTCACTTTTAAATTCATGGGGAATGCACCGTGATCAACACTTATTTATTTTTTATGGTGTATATATTGAGAATTTTTATTTATTATATATTTATTTATTTTATATTCATGGAATTTAAATATCATATTTTGTTAGTATTAGTTTAAAGATATTTTATTCAGATGTTACAATATTTTTAAGGGTATTTGTAGTCTAAAATAAATTTTGTCAATACGTATTCCACATTAACCACATATTTTGGTTTTGTGTTGTATGAAGTAAAACTGAATTTGTTTTATGATTCTTATCTGTATATTAATGGTTCTATACAAATCCATTTTAGGATAAATCTTTCCTACGGATTAGGGCTTCAATGTTACCTACGAGGAAATGAAATTTTATCAAAATTTTACTTCATTGAGGTGTTCGTTATATTATGCACCTATATTATTTAATGAGTTGTATATACATATAATTTTGAATTTATGCATCAGGTATATCAATATTTTAATTATATTATTTTTTTATAAAATTTTAGTCCTTCAGTGGGATTAAAATTAAAAAATTTCAAGGTGGTATGTGACTCATTGGAATGATAACATACTAATTTCTTCATGATTTTTATAACAATATATTTATGGAGTTTTAGTTCATAAATGTCAATAATTGTTTTTGATACATTCCATCCATTGGGATATTTTTTTTATTGAAACCATCATCTCTATTTATCGAGATCCATTATGATTATTTCTGAGAGTTTGTTATTGAGCCCATTTCTTTTCCATTGGTTAATAATGTTCTAATGATATTGTCAAGGAACCCATTTTATTCCCACAGATTAATAATTTTTCAATGATATTTTATTAAAAAAAATTATTTTACAAGGGTTATTAATGTACAAAATATATTATTTTGTAACCCATTTCTTTTCATTGGGATTGTCAATTTTTAATAATATTTTATTAAAACAACTTATTTTTCAAGGTTTAATCATGTTAAAAAGAGATTGATTTGGAGCCAATTTCTCTTCTATGAGGTATTAATGATTCAAATATTTTTTTAGGAACCCATTTCTTTTCCATGATTCAATCAAGATTCAATAAGATTGTTTAGGAACTATAATTACGGTTTTATCTTGTTTTATGAGATTTTTTTGGAACCATACATGGTCCAATGATATTTAAAATATGTTATTTTGGAACATAGTTCCTTTACATTCAATAATCATGTCCCAATAATATGTTTTAAGAACCCATTTCATTACGATAAGTTAATCATGTTCCAAAAATATTGTTTGGAAACCATTTCCATTACATGTGTTAATCAACTTCCAAAGATATTTTCTAAAAACCCATATAATTTACATGGTTCAATCAGGTTTCAAAGATATTTTATTTGAACCAATATCATTTCATTCATCTAATAATTTTTTAAAAAGAGTATATAATTTTTAGTTACTTATGTCCTCGTTGAATTGGGTTTTTTCTATGTTAGCTCGCATTACACGATGGTAGTGGACAACGAGCTTATCCCTTCCCCCACACTCATGTAGGGGAGGTTCCTCCGATGAACTGTTATAGTAATTCATTACTATCCTTATATACTTTCTCCAACCTATGCCTTATTCCCTCTTTCAATAAAATATCATTGATCCCGAAATTCCATGATCTATTCTGTTACTTTCCACATCATGTAATTCCATTACCAGAGTTGATCATGACATTATATAATGACCTAGCCACAAACATTAATTAATATTTAAGTAAGTCAATAATTTGACATTATATCATATCGAGTATATTCTCATGTTTTCAGATTTAGATAATTATTCCAAATCATATATATATATATAACATCTTGAATATTATAATAGACACTTCTACTCACTATCCATTTGTTCATAAAACAAAAACTCTTTAAAAAAAGAATCTTGTTTTGTTTCTTGTTTTAATCAAAATGAATTTTCCATTATTCAATAATTGACACTATTACTCTTAATTACATGTTGAAAACATTTCAATTAATGGGATTAGCATAAAAATATTTGTAAGGGATACAGAAAGAGGGAAAATTAGTAGTCATTCAATAAAATGAAAACCATTAATATATTATCAGAATGTGATACTTTTTAACTTTACTAAGTAGTATATATACATCACTAAATAGATACTCATTTCATACACTTCTTATGACCAAAATATTTCCATAAATCCCATGGAAAGAATCATATATCATATAAAGGTAACTTGGCACATAATGATAATTAAATGGAATAACCAAACCTTTGACTTCCACACATCTCACTAAATGGAATAGCCATACGACCTACTTCCCTAACCAATACATTAGATGTTATAATGTTACCACCCATCCATGGTTTATCATAGAACCACCCATCATTTGGTTTATAACATAACAACCCATCTTAGTTTATCATGTAACTACCCTTCAAATTTCCAAGTATTATTATATAATCATAACAAATAAATTATGGAATATCTAAACATTTCATTAATAAAAATTCATTTGTAATAACAAGAAATGAATTCAAGATATTAAAATACTTAATCAATTTCCAAAACCATTTTCAATACAAAAACACACAAAAAATGGATAACTGGTTTCATTTTATTTTGAAAACATTAATGCTTATAGAGGAAAAAAATATGTAATAATGATTACGGTAGCGGAGAGGACGTTATCACTGCATATGTTAAAAACATTCCTTTTATCTTTTTTTAAAACACACCATTGAAATAAAATTCCATTTGATTGAAATTAGATGTCACAGAGGTTTATTATAATCTATATAAAAGAAGTGGGTTTATATTATCAATATATGTTTCAATGAAAGGAGATTGAGACGAAGTCTCTTATGTTGGGTCCATTTCATTATGTATGTTCTTTGTTCTTCCTGATTAATAATCTTAGGTTAATTTTTACTTTCATCAGAACCATTTTAAAGTATATTATTACTTTTATATCACTTATTATGACATTGTAATAATTATATAATTCTTTAAGATAATATTTTTCATTTTGTCGATATTTAGTACTTTAGTAGAAAATGATCTTGTTAGGATATTAATTGGACATGTAATCAAATGTAAATCATCCCCAAAATTGTATTCATGATTTTAATGTCAAATATATCCAGTATATATGTATTTATAAGAGTCCATAACATTTGGAGATAAGAAATGAAATGAACCATTCATGGAGACAGTAGGTCGTACATATGAAGGGACACTGCTTTAATTTCATTGTCATATTAAAAGAATAATAATAAAATTATATAAATTATATTATAATATAAGTATTATATTTATGTCATGCATATCTCATACATTTAACAAAACCATCCTATATTGTTTCTATTTATATTATGAACAAGTCATATCACTTTGAGGTGGTGGTAGTCCACACATCCTCAAATGAAATTATCATATTTACACACCATCAAATTCCTAAAGGTATGTTGTAAATAAAAAAAATATAATCACAGTGAAAAAATAAATATAAAATATATCATTTAAAAATTCATTTCCTTCATAATGGTAACCATGAGAGGTGGTAGAGTAAAATTGAACAATCATCATTTCGTGAGGCAGTAGTTCACCGTGAACAGAAGCAGCATGTTCGTATCCATTAGATGAAGGTGTGGGTATGTGTAGTTATAAAACTTATCGTAAAAATATCTTAGTATATTAAGGATACAAGTGTTGTTATGTAATCAATGAATAATAAATACATAGGGTGTGTATAAGGAAACTAAATGAAATAAAGTTGAGTGAATATGTTACCTCTAAATCGAGTAAATTCGTTTTATTTGAGCCAAAAGGATTTCTTTAATTGAATTCAACCCAAAATAATGCATCTATGATGAATTTAGGGATATTGGGAGCTTATTTGAGAAAATTATGGATGAGACAAGTGTCTTGAGAGGTGTGAGTGTATGGGTAATGGTGGTGGCATTTTATAAGAGGGAGGAGGGGAACTATAGGAATCTCTTGAAATATTAAATTATTATAAATTCAATTTCGATTACCAAAGGTTCAAAACTCATAAAATATTAATATTATATTATTTGGGTTCTAATACACATCATCCAATGATTTTTAGATAATTTTTTTAAATTTTTTTATCCGTATATTTTTGGTCTAATCTTTATTTTACTATTTTTAATCTTACGGTGATATCATATTATTTTCACATATTGGATTATTTTAATTACCATATCATGTAAAAAGACCCAAAAATTTAAATTATGACATATCTATTCTTATATTAACCATTTTGATGAATCTTATATTTTTTAGAATTAAATATAATTTAATAAACTATTTTATATTTTATGTTACAAATTATGTCAATTCTGTACACTATTCATACTTTATTTTTTAAATTTTCAGAAAAACAATATTGCATACAAAAATATAGAATCAATTATAACATGTCATATACACCCAAAGAATTTTTGGAGACATTATTTATGTCAAATAATATATATTATAATATTTGTTATATTAGTTATTGGAATCATTTATTAATGGAGAAATCACTACCTCAGTATTATGTCATAATTAAACATTTTAATTTAATGTCTAAAATTTATATGTAAAATAATCAGATGTAGTAAATAATTTAATTTTACTAATTACTATTTATAGTCTGATATTAACTATATAACAACATATAAAAAAAAATTCATTAAAAGATCCATGTTTCTGTTATATTTTTATTTACATTAAATGAATTCATATAACATGTGATTATCACTTCCATGTGGATCCATGGGGTCCTAAAATAGACCCAAGGATCCCAATGGTCGAATATATCTTATCCAATTGGATTAGATCACATTTTAGGGTAGTTTTAATATTATTATAATATTATATTTTACTCATATTTACTAGATATACAGTTTATCCATGGTAAATAAAATAATTACTAAAGTTACTATTAATAAAAGTTATATATTAACATAATTGGGAAATTTTGATTCCATACATGGAATCAATTTTACCAAATTCTAAACAAAAAATTATTAGAAAAATTTTTAAAAATTATTTCTTGTGATCAAAACCAAAAAAGCATGTTTTAACCAAATGGCCAGAAGAATTCATTTTTATTGATTTTTGATAACCCTCCATTCATGTGATGAGGGGGAACCCTTAAAAGGCCCTAGGCTGAGTGATTACAAGGCCCATAAGAAATAGATACATTAGAAGACCCAATGGTATTAGGGAATTCAATCAGATTATAACTACAAGGAACTACACCTCCCCAGTAGCTACATCGAGATGGAAGCTCTCCACCTTCACATGGTCATCTGGCTAAGATTCCCATGAATGCATAGGCTGGTCATGATGGAATAGCCACACTCTCTCATTAGAACAAATCCATTGGTCCTACTCTTGTGAGTGTGTCTGCTCAAAATCCTCATATTGGGTTTCTCCATTTTTGTAGAGTTTGTCTGGGGTAACTGCATGTAGCATGGAGTCCTTGAGGTGGCCCGAAAGCCTTAAAGGGGGCCTGAAAGCCTTATTTAATTGAAGTCCTGGGTGGCCCGAAGGGCTTAAGGACTCCAAAAATAAACCAGTTTCCCAAGGTGAAAAATTCTGGATGCTACATTACCGAAAAATACCTACTACAGTTACTGATACAGTACCAACACAGTGTACAATACTGCTACATTGCCTGCTATATTACTATTAATGTACCCAAGAAATCTATCTACATCTAATTTTGAACCTCGGTCTCATGGATGCACTCAAGCGTACCTCACTAACTGGGTTGATACCCGTGTGCCCAAAATAATGTTTTTAAGAAGTAAAAACTATCAAAATATTGACTTGTGTTTATGTATAATTGAGAAGTGACATTACTTCCAATGACATAAATTTCATTAAATGATAAAAAATCCAATTAAAAATTGAAACAAATTAATTGAATAATATATATATATAAATAAATTATATGAAAAGGCAGTTTAGAAGTAAAATGTTGTATTTGTCACTATTGATAAAAATATGAATTTTATCAGAAAAATAACAAAATTTTATCCAATTTAAATTTTTATGGTCCACTTCTAATGAATATTTTTTTTTTCAAATTACACATATAAATTTGTCAAAAAATATATATATAATTGTTTCACCATCAAAAGGCAGGAAAACAACCTTTTAAAAATATTAGTGTATTTTTTTATAAAATTGGATTCATTATAATTTTAAGCCTCTAAAATTTATACGATAAATGTAACAAAATTTAACAGACATTTATTATAATATTTTAGTATGTTATATTGATTCATATTAATACAACAGAATGGAATTAACTATAATTCAAAATAATAATATTATTTCTGTATTACATTTTTGGTATAACTCAATGTTGTGTGAAACATATTATTTCAATGAACGCAATTGTTATGTGTCGAGTATGATATAGGATAAAGAGTCCTCTTTAACATAAAATTTATATATTCTTCATAAATATTAACAGATATGAAAAATTATTATTTTATAAATACCTGGGATGATACATCATTCCCCCCTTTTGGAAATTTTCATCCCCACAATCTCATTTACATACCAAATTATTGTGGGTATTTCTCTCTTGTAGCATTTTTATATTCCCACATTGCGTCTTCAACCATATAATTTTTCCACAAATCCTTTACCTAAATAATCACTTTATTTTGAAAAACATTTTCTATGCGGTCAATAATCTGGATGAGTAATTTCTCATGAGAAAGATTCTTCATAAACTAGACTACAACTATAATCAATACATTAGATGGATCAGGTATATTTTTCCTTTACATTAAAACATGACAACCATTGTGTACATGGGATAAACAAGAATGTATGTCCTCTTTGTAGGCAACTGATCCAACATTCTCTAGGATTTCATAGGGTCCAATGAACATGAAACTCAGCTTTCCCTTTTTACCAAAATGCATCACACTTATCCATGGATAAGCATTGAGAATGATATGATCACCTACCTTGAAAGAAAGAGTCGTCATTCAATTATCCACACAACTTTTCTATATATTCGGAGATGTTCTAATGAGCTTTTAAATAAACTAAACTTTTTCTTCTATCTTTTCTACAAATTTTGTTCCCATAAACTTCCTTTCACCTACTTCATCCCAAAAAACAATAGTTCAACACCACTTTCCATATAATTCATCCAATGGATCCATATCTATACTAGAATGATAACTTTTATTATATGAAAATTCAAATAAAGAAACATGTGGATCCCAAATTTTCAGTTAATCTATTGAAAAAACACATTGCATATCTTCCAATGTATGAATTGTTCATTCTCAATACCCATATGAGTGAAGATGAAATGTTGTAAATAAATTTAATTTAGTTCCTAATGAGTTCTAAAGGACTTTAGAAAAGTATTAAGTAAACCTGAAATCATGATAACATAAAAGGGAGATGAGAAATTCATGTAACATGACTATATTAGAAATATACAATCGAGAATGCTTATCTACATACATAGTATATTGAGTAGAAATAAAATGAGCAGATTTAATGAATCAATCAATAATAAACCATATTGAATTGTTACCTTGAAATGTATTAGGTATCCCCACTACAAAATACTTGGACACATTTTTTCATTAACACTCTTGCACTGGAAAAGGATAAAGCATCTAATTTAGTAACTATTTCTCTGCTTTGACCTACCGAAAAATAAAACACGTCATAGTAATGTAAACAATATCTCTTTTTACTCCATCCCACCCGAAATACTCTGGAGGATCTCTATACATCTTAGTACTACTTGGGTGAACTTAAAAAGAGGAACTATGAGATTTATATAACAAATATTTATTAAATTATGAATCACAAGGAATATAAAACATATTTCCATATATCAAAACAAAATCTTTATCACTGTTAAATTCATGTAAGATACCCTTCATAACCAAATAAACATTTTTCTATCATTCTTTGTCTTCATTCTAAATTTTCTTAATTCTTTCCGATAGAGTTGATTTCAATACCACATGAAACAAAATACATTAATTCCCTATAGTATAAACTTCAAATCTAATATTAATCAAATTAGAATCCAAAGGATCACATTCGAAATGTGTAATGGTTAAAGTAGCATTACTCTTTCGACTCAATGTGTTATCGACATTATTTTCCTTTACCATATGGTAATGGATTTTGAAATCATAATACATGATTAAATTTAGCCATCTTCTATGTCTCATGTACAATTATTTATGATTGAATGTATACTTCAAACTTGTGTCATCAATATATATATATATTTCACACTTTACATCATACAAATAATTCAACAGAATTGTTTATGCAAAAATAACAACAGCTAATACCAAATTATGTGTATGGTAATTTTTCTCATTATGTTTCAACTCATGTGAAGAATATGCAATTAAATGATCTATCTGAGTTTGGAAACAACCATTTCCTTTCAATGATGCATAACAGTAGATAAAAAATTCAATATTCATGGAAAGAAAGGACAAAACTAGAGCATTTACCAATCTTCTTTTCAGTTCCTAAAAACATTCATAACATTCTTTTGTCCAGATTAGCTTTACTCTCGTAGGTTTTATCTTAGATTGTGGGTTAGATAACCAAGAAATTTTTTCCAAAAACATTTAGTAATAACCATATAATCTACGAAAACTAGGAATATTGGTAATATTTTTAGGTCTTTCCCACTCTTAAATAACTTATGATTTAAAAGGATCAATAGGTATGCCATTTTGGAGAAACATAACCAAGGAAAGAAATTTTCTGCAACCAAAATTCACTCTTAATAATCCTTCCATGCAGTTTTTTTATGGTTTTCCAAACTATCATTATGTGAATTTCATGTTCTTATTGGATTTATGAATATACCAAGATATCATCTATAAAAAAAATAAAAAATTGATCTATAAAATGATGAAAGTCTCCATTCATGTGATTCAAAAATATAGATGGTTCATTAGATTACCCAAAGGGCATAACTACAAACTCATAATTTTCATATGTCATTCGAAAAGCTGTCATAGGAATATAATCGTTCTTCCCCTTAAAATGATGGTACCAGCACCTCATATCCATCATTGAATACAACTGTGCTCCCTAGAGCTGATCAAGAAAATCATCATTATGAGGCTACAAATATGTTTTCTTAATAGTGATATTATTCCGGGCTTAGTAACCAATAAAATAATTTTATAGCACCATCATTATTTCTAAAAAATAAAACCAGAGCACCCCATGGTGAAGTGCTATATTGAATTAAACCCTTATCAATTAAGTATTGCAACTTATTTTTTAATTCCACAAGTTCTACACGATCTATTAGATAATTGTTTTTAGAAATGGGTATTTATCAGGAAGTAAATAAATAGTAAATTTAACCTCCCTATTAAGAATAATATAGTAAATTCTTCAAGAAAATCATCAGTGAATTTATAACGACCCATAATTTACATACATTGTTATTATATCAGAATTGAAGCACACTTATTACAACATATAACAAAACCAGGAAAGGACCGTATAGGTATAGAGTCTTTAGAAACTAGGAAACATAAACAACTGGTTCATAAAGAATCTACTTTGCCTCCCACTTATTTCATCATATCTAGAGTCCCTTTTTGACATATCCTACTAAATAACCTTCTTCCTGACCTGGGGAAATAAAACATACAAAAAGGTGAGCTCAAATGCTCAGTAAGGGTAGACAAAAGAAAAATCAATTACATCATGAACATAACATTTTGGAAATCATAACATGCAAAAGAAATCATTATTTCATACCATGGGATAAATCATAGAAGTGAAATGTAATCCCAATAATCATAACATAAAACATGTAACTTTGTGGCATACACACTTAATCATAGAGAATCATTTCTTATTAGTCAAGACTCATTGCCAAGACTATCTTAGTGGACAAAGTCCATTTCTGAACCGAGTTCACTCCTCGTTTCAGTCCTGTTTCACTAAACCGGTTTAACCTGCCGTTCCAGCCATGTCTATCTCATGAGATATAAAATCTTTACCCTATGCATTGGAGGGAGATATAGGTCCCACCCATCTCATAATGATACCATTCTTATGTGTTCCACAAAATCACAAAACCATACATCATAACATAACCCATGTTATAAAAATAGGAATCTTAAACACCGTGACATCATAAAACAATTCATATAAGATAATGGAATTCATAAAAATATAATTCCATCCCAACATAATCAAATCAATGTAATAATAGGGATAAAAACAGAACCCTTTATTATCTTAGATGGAAAATAATTTTGATAAAACAATTGAACTCCATTCTTGAGGAAAATTTCCTTTCTGCTTCAAAAACATGTTTCCTTTCTTAACATGTCGTTCAATTATAAACTAAAAGAAGTTGATTAAAAATAAACTTGAAAACATGTAAAGGAAGCTTCTTGGAAATAATGTTTTAAAAATCCATTCATGCCATATAAGTTTAAAAAAAATTATTCAAACTTTTTTCGGAAAAGTCAAAAAGTACCTCGTACGAAAAATGACAAAAGATTCCTTTCATATCCTTTACTAAAAACTCACCTAAGGGTAAAATAGTATTTAAACAATTGTAGGTGGATGGAAATAATAATACATATTGAGGAAACATGGATGTGGATGATAAAATATACCCCAGTAAATGCCAAATTATAAACAACCTTGGATAAAAATGAGATTGTGATATTTCCCTTACCATAGGTCCGATTTGACTCGTAAGTTTCTGAACCTTATACTTTTAGGAATAAAATAACAATTAATAATATAATATTTGATTTAAAAACTATTTTATGTCAATTTTGACACTATTTAGTAATTGATATTTGTGAAAATCATAACAGAATGATTAGTTCAAACAATGTTAATTAAATCAATAATAACATGTCATATTAACCTATAAAATTAGTGGAATTCATAAAAAGTCTCAAATTACATTTATTTGGGTATTTATAACATCAATTATGTCATTATTTCATTAATAAGATAATTACTGTATCATCTTTGTGTCATAAATAAACTAAATTATTTAATGTCTAAAAATTACAAATAAAATAGTATTATGTAGGAAATCTTTTTTTCTTTCTAATGAATATTTATAGTCGAATTTACTTTATATATAACCTTATATTAAAAATTATTTACTTATTAAAATTTGATATTATCTATTTTAACCCTTCTTTAAATAAATTAATAATAAATGCCAAATCTAATCCAAGTGGGCCTAAATGGTCATAATTTATTCCTAAGTTTGTTTTTGGTAGAATTACACTTATCCTATAGAATTAGGACATGTCTTAGGGTAATAATAATATCATGTTTACCCTTAATTACCCTATTTACTTTTAACCGTGGTAAATAAAAGTAGAAAGTTACTATTCACCAAAAATTATTTTCATCTCATTAAACCACATTTTACTTACTGACATCAACCGTGTCTCTCGAATTTTTGAAATTCCACTCACAGAAGCGTTAAAATTAAGTTTTATGAGAAATTCAGTTTTTTAACTACCACTTAGTGGTTTCACTATTCATCAAAAATTGAAAGTTTTCAGAAAAATACCAAAATTTCACCCTAGGACAATTTCGATATTCCAAATACAAAAATGAAGTCCATTTTGAAAATTAAAATTTATTAAATTTCAAAAAGTGGTTATTACTATTCATAACGGCTAGTTTTAATAATATTTTATTAGAATATCATTGTTTAGTGAAACTCGGTATTGCGTACGACGCAAGATATCGAGGAAGGTCGTGATTTCATGTAAAGCAAGACAAGAAAGTGTTGTGTGTAGAAAAAGATTCATTTGATGATTTATATAACATAAAAATCTCGGGTGTTACATTCTACCCCCCTTAAAATGAATTTCGCCCTCGAAATTCGTCACTTTGTAACAAACAAATGTGGATACCTCTCCCTCATCATTTCCTCAAGCTCCCATGTAGCTTCTTCTAATCGGTGGTTCCTCCATAAAACATTCACCAATCAAGTGGTCTTGTTTCGTAGGACTTTTTCCCTATGATCCAGAATCTCTATCAGCTGTTCTTCATAAGAAAGATCCTGCTCCAGCGGTACAACTTCTGAGCTAAGTACATGTGAAGGATCCGGTATGTACTTTCTCAGGATAGATACATGGAACACATCGTGAACATGAGAGAGATTCAGTGGAAGTGCCAATCGGTAAGCTGCCATCCCAACACGATCCAGTATTTCGAAAGGACCGATATATATAGTGCTCAACTTCCCCTTCTTTCCAAATCTCATGACCCACTTCCAGTGATATATTCGTAAGTACACTTTATCACCTACTTCAAACTCTAGGTCTTTTCTGCGGTTGTCGGCATAACTTTTCTGTCAGCTCTAAGCTGCTCTTGTGTGTTGTTGAATAGATCTGACCTTTTCTGTCATTTCATCAATGAGATCTGGTCTTAATAGCTTTTGGTCCCCAACTTCATCCCAGCAAGTTGGAGTCCTGCATTTCTTTCCATAAAGATCTTCATAAGGAGCCATCTGAATACTGGAGTGAAAGCTATTATTATATGAAAATTCCACCAAAGTTAGGTGTTGATCCCAACCACCTTTGAAATCGATAGAGCAAGCTCTCAACATATCTTCTAGAGTGTGAATTGTTCTCTCAGACTGACCATCTATCTGAGAATGATAAGCAGTGATGAAACTCAACTCTGTATCCAGAGTATGCTGAAGACTTCGCCAGAACTTCGAGATAAATCTCGGATCCCGATCAGATATAATAGAAAGTGGTACTCCATGCAATCTTACCACTTCATTTACATATATCTTGGCAAGCTGATCTAGAGAGAAATCCTCTCTAATAGCAGTGAAGTGTGCAGACTTTGTAAGATGATCCACTATGACCCAGATAGCATTATTGCCTTTGGATGTTTTAGGAAATCCTGTGACAAAGTCCATAGTGATGTATTCCCATTTCCATTCGGGTATGGGTAATGGTTGTAACATCCCATTAGACATCTGTCTCTCAACATTAACTTGTTGACAAACCAAGCATCAAGAGACATGTTCAGCAACATCTCTTTTCATGCCATCCCACCAGAAGTACTCTTTCAGGTCCCTATACATCTTCGTTCTTCGTGGATGAATAGAGAATGAAGAACTATGAGCCTCATCCAGCAGCTCCTTCATTAATTCGGGGATGGTATGAACTGAAACCCTATTCCTAAACATTATTATCCCATCACAATCAAGGTTGATCTCAGGAACATTTCTCACCTTCTTTTGTAACTCTACATCTTCTTTCTGTGCCTCTTTAACCTTCACATGTATAGATGGTTGAACATTCATTTGAGAAAGATACGATTTTTTCCACTTTCATTATAATTCCAAGATCCATCCTTTGTAAATCTATAAATATTGGATCTTTTGTGATCCTCATCATGGATAAACTAGCATGGTCTTGTTGACTTAATGCATCTTCCACCTTGTTTTCTTTCCCAGGGTGGTAATGAATTGAGCAGTCGTAATCCTTAATCAGCTCCAACCATCTTCTTTGGCACATATTCAGCTCCTTTTGCGTGATAATATACTTTAAACTTTTATGATCAGTATAAATATCACACCTCTCACCATAAAGGCAATACCTCCAAATCATTAATGCAAAGATTACCACAGCTAATTCCAAATCATGAGTTGGGTAATTTTTCTCATGTATTTTCAACTATCGTGAGGCATAAGCTATCACCATATCATTTTTCATAAGAACACACCCCAAACCCTTCTTAGATGCATCACTGTAGATCACAAACCATTCTCCACTACAAGGCAGTGTGAGCACAGGTGCACTGGATAACCTTCTTTTCAACTCTTTGAAATTCTCTTCACATTGCTCTGTCTAAACAAACTTAACTCCTTTCCGAGTCAACTTGGTGATTGGATTATATAATCATGAAAAAGCTTTCACAAAACGTCGATAATATCCACCCAAACCAAGAAAACTTCGGATCTCAGTTATTGTTGTTGGTCTCAGCCATCTTTCGATAACCTCTGTTTTTGCTGGATCCATAGATATCCCCTCTTTTGAGATTATGTGACCCAAAAATGAAACTTTTTGAATCCAAAATTCACACTTGGTAAATTTGGCATAAATCTTCTCCTATCTCAGGGTCTTCAATATAATTCTCAAGTGATCTTCATGTTCTTCCTTGATCTTTGAATAGACAAGAATATCGTCTATAAAGACTACCAAAAATTGATCAATATATTCTTTAAAGACTCTATTCATCAGATCCATGAAGATAGCAGGGGAATTAGTAAGACCAAATGGCATCACTATAAATTCATAGTGTCCATACCTTATATGGAAAGCTGTATTTGGTATATCCTCCCCTTTGAACCTTAATTGATGATACCCTGAACGAAGATCAATCTTGGAAAAGTATTGAGATCCGCGTAGTTGGTCAAATAGATCATTAATGCGCGGGAGAGGATATTTGTTCTTGATAGTGATCTTGTTAAGTTCTCGATAATCAATGCAGAGTCTCATTGATCCATCTTTATTCTTAACAAACAGAACAGGTGCTCCCCAAGGTGACGCACTAGGGCGTATGAACCCCTTATCAAGATTCTCTTGGAGTTTCTTCTTCAATTCCTGCAACTCAATTGGGGCCATTCTATAAGGTGTCTTTGAAATAGGCAAAGTATCCGGTACGAGTTCTATTGAAAACTCAACTTCATGATTCGTTGGAAGACCTAGTAATTCATCCGGAAAGACATCATCAAACTCCCGTACAATGGTCATATTCTTAATCGTGAGTTTCTCACCAACCATTTGAGATAAATAACCTTCATTTAGTGGAATCAATACCCATAAAATGGAATAAATTTCCACTGGAAGGTTATGTTCATCCTTGCATCGATAGAAGATTATAGATTGATCTGGAATATGAAATGTGACTTCCCTTCATTGGAAATTGATATGAGCTCCATGTAGAGAAATCCAATCCATGCCAAGAATCACATCAAATTACACTATAGGAAGGATCACAAGATTTGCAGGAAGCACTTTCCCACAAACTTCAATCAGAGAGGAATTATAAACTTTTGATGCGACTGTTGTGCCATTAGGGGTTGTCACAGCTAACTCAACATCTAACTGTTGAGGTAATAAGATGATATCCATAGAAAATTCTTCAGAAATAAAGGAGTTGGTGGATCCAGAATCAAATAAAACATTTGCTACTTTAGAGTGGATGGTAAGTGTACCTTTCACCACATCGTTATTGTACTCCACATCGCTGATAGAAATTGCATGTGACTTTACTTTGTCTTTAGCCTTAAGAGTTTGTTGACGTTGACCATCATCATCAACCCTTGGATTTGGGCATTGATTGGAATAATGTGCCATCTCCTTGCACTTGAAACATTGAAGTGTAGTAGGGTCATTCTGTGTATCCCTTCCTTTGTTTTCATCATTAGATATCTTCTTCCCATCATTGCAGCATTCAAATGCCCAATGACCTTCCTTTCAACATTTGAAACATTTACTTGTCCCTTTAAGACAACTCCCTCCATGTTTCTTTCCCCACTTTGAGCATAAGGGAAAGCTCATCTTCTTTTTAGTGTGCTCATTAGATTTTCCTTTGAATTCCATTTTCCTCTTCTTATCAAACCCATATGACTGATGGGTTACTCCAATCTCCATCTCGACTTTGAGAGCACATCGAACAATTTCCTCATAGCTATTGAAGTCCCTTATGGCTAATGCCCTTCGAAGACTTGGTTTCAAGAAACTAAAGAATCGATCGATCTTACTCTCAGGTTGGATAATAATACCAGAAGCGTACCTTGCATGTCTTGTAAAATTTGCTTCATAGGTACCAACAGATTCATCATCCTTTTGCTTTAGTTCAAGAAACCCCTTCTCTATCTTTGTTCGGAGAATACGAGGGAAGTACTTATTGAAAAATAAGTTCTTGAACTCGTCCTATTCCATGGACTCAATTTCATCCCTTTGCCTCGTATTCTTAATAAGATTCCACCATTGATCAGCATATCCTTCCAAATGATACACTGCTAGGATGACTTTATCATGTTCAGAACATTGAAGAACTGAAAATATCTTTTCAGTAGTACTAATCCATTGTTCAGCAACTAATGGATCAGTAGACCCACTGAAAGAAGGTGGACGCTTCCTCATGAAGGATTCCACCGAATGTTTCTCCTTCCTTTGCTCGTTTGGAAGTCCGGCATGATTCATAGCTTGAGAAAGTTGTGTGAGCATGGCTATAATATTTTTCATTCCGGCTCCCAAAACGTTTGGTTGCTCCGTTGGACAATCATTGCATTGCCCGTCGCATTCTGCATTAACACGGTTCCTTCGGTTTCCAGCCATTGACTAAAACCAAGAAGAATAGTGTGAGAAACACTAATTATAATAGGAAAACCACATAATCAAGAATAAAATTTCAAACATAAGGACTTATCCTAGGTTATTCATGGTCATTTCTAAAACAATAAGATTCTGTTCTATGCTTAGACTTATCCTTAGTGTTCTTACTAAGGATTTCATATCCTAGTTTCCAAAGGTTGACTATACCTTTCCTCTGATACCAACTATAACGACCCAAACTTTATCATACATTTTTATTACTTCAGAATTGAAGCACACTTATTACAACATATAACAAAACCAGGAAATGACCGTATAGGTATAGAGTCTTTAGAAACTGGGAAACATAAACAACTGGTTCATAAATCATCTACTTTGCCTCCCACTTATTTCATCATATCTAGAGTCCCTTTTTGGCATATCCTACTTAATAACCTTCTTCCTAACCTGGGGAAATAAAACATACAAAAAGGTGATCTCAAATGCTCAGTAAGGGTAAACAAAAGAAAAATCAATCACATCATGAACATAACATTTTGGAAATCTTAACCTTCAAAAGAAATCATAATTTCATACCATGTGATAAATCATAGAAGTGAAATGTAATCCCAATAATCATGACATAAAACATGGAACTTTGTGGCTTACACACATAATAATAGAGAATAATTTCTTATTAGTCAAGACTCATTTCCAATACTATCTTAGTGGACAAAGTCCATTTCTGAACTGAGTTCACTCCTCGTTTCAGTCCTGTTTCACTGAACCGGTTCAACCTGCCGTTCCAGCCATGTCTATCTCATGAGATATAAAATCCTTACCCAATGCATTGGAGGGAGATATAGGTCTCACCCATCTCATAATGATACCATTCTTATGTGTGCCACAAAATCAGAAAACCATACATCATAGCATAACCCATGTAATAACAATGGGAATCTTAAACATCATGACATCCTAAAACAATTTATATAAGATAAAGGAATTCATAAAAATATAATTCCATCACAACATAATCAAATCAATGTAATAATAGGGATAAAAACAGAAACCTTTATTATCTTAAATGAAAAATAATTTTGATAAAACACTTGAACTCCATTATTGAGGAAAAAATCCTTTCTGCTTCAAAAACAATTTTCCTTTCTTAACATGTCGTACAATTATAAACTAAAATAAGTTGGTTTAAAATAAACTTGAAAACTTGTAAAGGAAGCTTCTTGGAAATAATGTTTTAAAAATCCATTCATGCCGTATAAGTTAAAAAAAACATTCTTCGTACTTTTGTCGGAAAAGTGAAACAGTACCTCGTACAAAAAATGACAAAAGATTACTTTTATATCCTTTACTAAAAACTCACCGAAGGGTAAAATTGGATTTAAAAAATTGTAGGTGGGTGGAAATAATACTACATATTGAGTAAAAATGGATGTGGATGATAAAATACACACTAGTAAATGATAAAGTATAAACAATCTTGGATAAAAATTAGATTGTGATATTTCCCTTACCTTAGGTCCGATTTTCCTCATAAGTGTCCGAACCTTAGATTTTTAGGAATAAAATAACAATTAATAATATAATATTTGTTTTAAAAACTATTTTAAATCAATTTTGACACCATTTAGTAATTGATTTTTTTGAAAATCATAACTAAATGATTAGTTCAAAAAAAAGTTAATTAAATCAATAATAACATGTCATATTAACCTATAAAATTAGTGAAATTCTTAAAAAGTCTCAAATTACATTTATTTGGGTATTTATAACATCAATTATGTTAATATATCATTAATAAGATAATTACTACATCATCTTTGTGTCATAAATAAATTAAATTATATAATGTCTAAAAATTACAAATAAAATACAATTATGTAGGAAATCGTTTTAGCTTTCTAATGAATTTTTATAGTCACATTTATCTTATATATAACCTTATATTAAAAATTATTTACTTATTAAACTTTGATTTTAACTATTTTATCCCTTCTTTAAATAAATTAATAATAAATGTCCTAATCTAATCCAAGTGGGCCTAAATGGTCATATTTTATTCCTATGTTTTCTTTTGGTCGAATTACACTTATCCAATAGAATTAGGACATGTGTTAGGGTAATAATAATATCATTTTTACCCTTAATTACCTTATTTACTTTTAACTGTGGTAAATAAAAGAAAAAAGTTACTATTCACCAAAAATTATTTTCATCTCATTGAACCACATTTTACTTTCTGACATCAACCGTGTCTCTCAGATTTTTGAAATTCCACTCCAGAAGCGGTAAAATTAAGATTTATGAAAATTTCAGTTTTTAACCACCACTTAGTGGTTTCACTATTAATCAAAAATTGATAGTTTTCCGAAAAATACCAAAATTTCACCCTACGATAATTTTGATATTCCAAATCCAAAAATGAAGACCATTTTGAAAAATAAAATTATTAAAATTTCAAAAAGTGGTTATTACTATTCATAACTGCTATTTTTAATAATATTTTATTAGCATATCATTGTTTAGTGTAACTCGGTATTGCGTATGAAAGAAGCTATCGAGGAAGGTCTCGATTTCGTGTAAAGAAAGCCAAGCAAGTGTTGTGTGTAGAAAAAGATTCCTTTGATGATTTATATAACATAAAAGTATCGTGTGTTACAGAATTCATTCATCACTGGAATGTAATGAATCAAAACTATTTAATTCTTTTCAACAACATGAGGCAGATAACTTTCATTTCAATATTTAATAAATCATTCAGCTTATTGATATGTTATCAAAGATATTAAATCATTTAATAAAATGTTCTTGGCTTTAAAATATATTTTATAAATATAAACTTAATGTCAATCCATAAACGAAATGATATTAAATTCTACTATGGAATGTTCTATAAGATTTTTAGGAAAGACTATCCCACTAATGATAATAGAAAGATTCCTATAAATATTGATTGTTTTAATACATCTATATATAGTTTCTTTAAAAATGTTCTATGACCCTTTCATGATATTATATACCTAATTTACATGCAATGAACTCAGAAATGAATGAATGTGAAGATCATAGTTCAATAAAGTATGGGAAAATTTTAAAGAAATTTGTAACATACCAATCACCACTTAATTTGATGGTCCCACATCAATCGTTTTAGTTGAAAATGATTTTTCCATTACCTTATGATTTTTATATTGTTATTTTCCACCTTAGTTAATCAACATTGGGCACACATCAGCATAATATACAAATTCATTTCAACTAAAGAATATTAACGATGGGTTTTCATTTATTGCCAAACCACCTTCTATATTGTTACAAGAATCAAGAACAGTTTTACAACATATGAAGCACTTCCCGAACATTGAGAGACATTCTCTAAGATGATTTTTACCACACTTATCACTTTTTGAAATTTTGGTTTTCTTAACTCCATGCTTTTTTGATGAATTCTTTCTCATTGCCTACAAACTAGATCGCTTATTTTATTTTCTCTCATGGAATAAATTCTCATAAAAAAATCAATTTCTATAATCTCAGCACATGAGATAATTTTCTCATAGATTTTAAACTCATGAGAAGCTATGGACATTCAATATATTAGCTTCAATCCTGAGAAAACCCAATTTATTACACTATCAATATACCAGATAAAATTTGTGACGTACATTGAAAAATAGGAGACCGTTTCTTCATATGAAGACAGATAACATTCCTCATTATTTCTCAATTTAAGTAATTTATTACCTATCCTTTGTATAAAAACAATAGAATAATATATCTCAAGGAAGTTATTATTATATTCATCCCATTTCATGGCGTCAATATCTTCACTTCCTCTGATATTTTTTAATCACTGCCCACCACTGATCGAATTCACCATCAAAATGATAAAAAACCAGACTAACATTTTGAATTCTTGGTCAACCCATTACATCAAAAAATATTTTCCAATGTTTTAATCCACCCATCTACTTTCATTGGTCATATGATCCATGGAATTATTGGGGATGTTACTCCTGAAATTCTCTATAATCGAAATATACCAATGTGATTAGTCTAGATGATCTCATACATGGACACCACCACCATTTATCACCTATGTAAACTCATCCATTATTGCAATAAACTACTCAATTCCGATAATGACCATCTTAGGATGCTTATTTGGATGGTTAATTCCCTATGCATTCCCTCTTACCATAGCTGTCTTGTTTCCTCTACGGAAACCCATTCTAAACAAAAATATCTTTGACAATTAGAAATCTGAATCATCAAAGGATATATCATTTCAATATGACCATAACGTAAAAAATATATTTATGATATTTTATTAATAATATTCTTACTCGTAATGTTATCTAAACTAGCATTTGATACAAACTATAAGGCCCCGACCTTAAACATTACATAATCATGAGATAAGATAATTATTTGACTTTAATTCATATCGAGGATAATTTAAGGTTTATAGTTTTAGATAATAAGGTCCTAAATTATATTTAATGACTTTAATATCATAATAGAAACTTATATTCAATATCCAATTTATTTATCAAACAAAATCTCATTATAAATAAAAATATATCATTGCATGTTTTAAATGGATTGAATTTTCTGTAACCTCGTCGATGACTCTAATCTTCTTCATGTCCTGTGAATAAAATTTTAAAATATGGGAGGATCATAAAAATCTCAGTAAGGGATATATAAAGAAAGAAACTATTAGTCTTGGGAAAACATGAACATTATTATTACTTTATCAGAAAGTAATAATTTTCACCATTAAGAAATTGTAAATATATTTCACTGGATATATACTCATTTATTACCATTTTAGTAATAAAAATATTACTTTAATGACCATATAAAGCAGAATATATCATATAAAGGTAACATGGGACATAAAAAATACTTAAATGGATTAACTATATGGTCGACATCCTCACATCTCACTAAATGGAATAGCCATACGACCGAATTCCATACCCAATACATAAAAGATTATAATGTAACACCCATCTATGGTTTATCATATTACCACACATAATTTGGTTTATCACGTAACCAACCATATTGGGTTATCATGTAACCACCCATCAAATGTCCATGTACCCTTTTATAATCATAACACATTAAATATTGAAAATATCATCATTTCACAAATAAAATTTGATTTGAAATAAAAAATAAAAAAAATTCAAGATATTGAAATACTAAATCCATTTCAAAAACAAATTTCAATAGTAAATCACCCAAAACTTTAATAATGGTTGTATTTTTATTTTGAAAGCATTAAGTCTTAAAGAAGAATCCTAATATTAAATAACTATTGCGGTGGTGGAAAGGACATTATTTCCGCATAAGTTAAAAAAATTATTTCAATCATTTAGTAATACACATTATAGAAACAATAATCCAATTAAATGTAATAAAATTCAATGTGGTTTATTATACACCAAACAAAGTAAGGAGGTGTGTATTATCAAAAAAAGTTTAAATGAAAGGAGATTGAGACGAAGTCCCTTACCATGAGTCTGATTCGACATGTAAGTTCCTTGTTCTTCCTAAGTACTAAACAAAATATAATTTTTACTTGATTTGGAACCAAATTCATGTTTATTTTTTCTTTTATATAACTTATTACCACATTTTGAAAATTATATAATTATTTATGTCAATATCAGCCATTCTGTAGATATTCGGTACATGAGATGAAATTGAACTTGTTTTGTTATAAATTGTACATGTATTCAAAAGTAAATCATCTCTAGAATGATATTTATAATTTATATATCATATATAAATAGTATAAATGTTTTTATATTAATATATAATATTTTGGGATATGAAATGAAATGCACCATTGATGGAGATGGTAGGTCGTACGCCCACAAAAATGTTGCATTCATATCATTTCCATATTAAAAGAAAAATAATAAAATGATATAAATGATCATAATAATACAAGTATATTTCTATGTCATTTATATCTCATATGTTTAAAAAAACCATCCTTTATACATTCCATGTATACCATGGACGAGTCATATAACTTTGAAGGGGCGATTGTCCGCACTTCCTCAAATGAAATTATCGTATTTACACATCCTCCAAATCATAATGGATGGTTGTAAATAAAAATAACTGAATTATAGTGACAATATAAATATAATATATATCATTTATAAATACACATCCATTTTAATGGCCACCATTAGAGGTGGTAAGGGAAAATCAAACAATTATCATTTCGTGAGGTAGTAGTTCATCGTGATCCGAAATAGTATGTTCATATTCATTAAATGGGGTTGTGTTTAAATGTATTTCAAATACATATTATAACTAAAATCCTAGAACATTTAAGATACAATTTTTTTATGAAACTAATTAATAAAAAAGGCATATAGAGTGGATAAGGAAAATAATTGTAAATATCTTGAAGAAAGAAGTTACCTCTAAACCTGGTAATACATTTTTATTTGTGGCAAAGGGTTTCTTGAGTGCCTTTGTCACAAGGTATGGATTATAGGATAATTTTTGTGATTTTTTAATATTATTTGAGAAGAATTTGGATGAGATAAGGGGCTTGAGAGGTGTGAGTATGTGGGTAGAGGTGGTGGCCTTTTATGAAACGGAGGATGGGCTCTTTAATAATGTCTTGAAATATTAAATTATTACACATTCAATTTCAATTAAAAAAAGGTCCAGATCCCATTTAAATCTTAGATAAGATGTTTTGGATTCGAATACACATAATTTATAAATTTTTTGAAAAGTTTGGAATATTTTTCAATCCTTATCCCTTTGGTTTAACCGTTATTTTACCTTTTTTAATCTCACCATGATATCATGTTATTTAATCATTGTGGGTTAATGAAATTAAAATATCATGTAAAAATAACCAAAAATTGAAATTTATGAAATATTTGAACATATCATAACCATTTTAATGAATCTCATGTTTTTAGGAAATTAATATATTTTAATAAACTGTTTTATATTTTAGGTTATGAATTATGTCAATTTTTGGAAACTATTGACACATGTTTTTTTAACAAATTTATATAAAAATAATTACTTAAAAAACATTGAATATATCCTAACATATCATATTTATCAATATAATTCTGGGATGAAAATAATTATGTCATATAATATTTATTTTAAAATTAATAATATCGCATATTGGAATCCTTTATTAATGAAGCAATCATTGAATCATTATTGTGTCATAATTGAATTTATTTATTTAATGACAAAGATTTATAAATCGAAAATCATGATTTAAGAAATCTATTAATATTTATAATAACTATTTATAGTCAAATATATCAATTATATAACATCTTATAATTTTATTTAGTAAAAGATACATGTTTATGTTATATTCATCTTTACCTATAATTAATTAATATAGTATGTAATGATCACTACCAAGTGGATCCATGGGGTTCTAAAATATACCAAAAGATTCCCATGATATAAAATATATCAACAAATATGATTATGGTACGTTTTATGGTTGTTTTAATATTATTATAATATTATTATTTTATCTTATTTATAAGATTTAACCTTTACCCATGGCACTGTTAATAAAATAATTACATAAGTTACTATTAATTAAAGGTATCAATTTACACAATGTTGAACTTTTGATTCCAAATATGGAATCTATGTTTCCAAATTCAAAAGACAGAATTAGCAGAAATTAATTTGAAATTAATTGCCATTGTCAAAACCAAAAAAGTGGGTTTTTAAGAAGTAAAAACTATCAATAGAATGACATGTGTTTATGTCTAATTTAAAAGTGAAATTACATCGAAGGAAAAAATACATTAAATGATAAAAACATAATATAATTAAAATTTTCAAAAAATTAAAAGAATAATCTAAATCTATAAATAAATAATATTAAAAGGCAGTTTTGAATTAAAATACAGTATTTTTCACTAATCATAAAAATATGAATTTTATTAGATAAATTCTAAAATTTCAACCACAGTAAATTTTGATGTTCCACTTCTACAGAATAAGTTTTCTTGTTTTAAATTGAACATATTAATGTTTCAAAACACATATTTTTAAATGATTCTACATCTAAAGGCCTTAAGAAGACCTTTTAAAAATATTAGAGTATTTTTGGAGTAAAATTGTAATCATTGTCATTATATTCCTCTAATATTTATTGTATAAATGTAATAAAATGTAACAAACATGTATAATTATATTATAGTTATTTTTTTCAGGAATATTAATACAATGTAAAGGAGTTAACTAATATTTAATATAATAATATTATTTTTTTATTAATTTTCTATATAAATCAATGTTGTGTGAAACATAAGATCTAGGAGAAACCAATTGTTGAATTCGGAGTACGCTATCAGACATAGTTCCCTCTTGAACATAAAATTAATATCATATTCATAAATATTAATAGATATGAATAAGTATTATTCTATAAATATCGAGGATGCTACATCATTCCTCCCTTTTTGAAATTGTGTCCCCAAAATCTTATTTACATATCAAATAAGTGAGGGTATTTATACTTCCTATAATTTTATGAATCTCATGTTTTCTACTCAACCATATGATTTTTAAAAAATTTCATTAACTATTGAATCACCATATTCATTAATATCTACTCCCTGTAGGAAAGAATCTATTGTAGATATTCCTTATATGAACGATTCTCTTTCAACTGAATTACCTAAATACTCAAAACACGAGATAGATCCAATTTTTATTTCCGAAACATTGAAACATGGAAAACATTGTGAACCTAGTTTTAACATGGTGTTAAAGGCACTCAGTAGGTAACCAATCTAGATTTATCTAGGATTTCATAGGGTCCAATGAACCTCAAACTCAACTTTCATTTCTTACCTCAATGCATCAAACTTTTTCATGGAGAATGTTTGAGAAAGACATGATCACCTACCTCTAATGAAATATCATTCCATCCAGTTATCTTCATAAATTTTCTTCATAAATTGAGTTTTCTTCTTAATCTTTTGAATCAATAGAATTTTTTTGTCATCTCTTTTTTCAACTCTGGTCCCATCAAATTCATTTCACCTACTTAATTCCATAAATTTATCGATCGAAACTTTTTTCTATATAAAGATTCAAATGGTGCCATCTATATAATTGAATGAAAACCTTTTTGATAAGAAAACTAATCCAAAGAAATATTTTGATCACAACATCCCTAGTAATCCATTAAACAAAAACTCATTGTATAATCCAATATCTGAATTTTTCATTCTGAATACCCATCTAATTGAGGATGAAAAGTTTTAATAATATTTAATTTAGTTCTTAATGACTTTTGAAGGACATTACAACAGTAATATGTGAACCTGTGATCAGAAATAGATACAATAATGAGTGGAAATCCTTATAATATGAAAATATATTTAATATAAAATTTAGAATGTTTATCTAGATACTGATTTTCTCGAATAGGAATGAAATAAGAATATTTAGTTAATCGATAAACAATAAACTAGATTGAATTTTTACCTTGAGATTTTTTGGGTAACCCCACTATGAAATCCATGGATACATTTTCGCATTTCTACTCTGGCACTTGAAATGGATGACGCCCCCCTTTTGGTAACATCCTCTCTTCTTTAACCTACTGAGAAATCAATCACATCACATTAAAGTCAGTAATAACTATTTTCAATCCATCCCAGCTACTCTTGAAGATCTATGAACATCTTAGTACTACCCGGAATAATTGAAAATGGAATACTATGAACTTTAAATAACAACTTTTTAATCTACTGTGAATCCCAAGGCACACATAATCTCTTTCTAAACATCAAAAAAATCATTATCAATGTTAAATTCATGTAACATACCTTTCTGAACGAATAATACCTTTTTGTAAAACTCATTGCCTTATTCTACACTTTCATAATTTTGTTTTATGGAGATTATTTCACTACAACAAAAAAGAGGAATTCCTTACACAAAAAACTTATAATACAAAATTTATCAAATCTGAAATCAATGTATCTCGTACCTGTTGTATCATGGTTAATGTTACATTACTCATTCGACTGAAGTAGTCATCCACTTTTTTAGCCTTTTCCAGATGGTAATGGACCGTGAAATCATAATACATGGTTAATTCTATCCACTTCCTCTGTCTCATGTATAATTATTTTTGATTTAATACATACTTCAATATTTTTTGATCAGTATATATTTCACACTTTATTCCATACAACTGATGCATCAAAATTTGTAATACAAACACAAAAGAAGCAAATTTCAAATCATATATAGGGTAATTTTTATAATGACGATTCAACTAACGGGAAGTATAAGATATTATCTAATCATTCTACATTAATAAAAATACAAATCCCTTTCAATGATTCATCACTTTATTTAACAAATTCTCTATTACTAGAAGGTAGGGCCAAAACTGGATCATTTACTAATCTTCTTTTCAGTTCCTAAAACAATCATCACAATCTACTGTATTGATAAGACAAAATTCCTTATATTTTATCTTAGTTAGTAGGATAGATAACCTATAAATTTTTTCATAAAAACTTCTTTAATAACTAGATAATCCAAGAAAACTATGAATCTCCATGATATTGGTAGGTCCTAGTCACACATCAATAAAACAGTTCGTAAGTGAAATTCATGTTCCTCTCAACTTTTAGAATATACCAATATATCATCTATAATAACAAACATAAATTTATGTAGAAACTGATGAAAGACATCATTCATGAGATTCATAAATATACAGGTCCAATAGATAACCCAAAGGGAAAATCCAAAAACTCATAATGCCCATATCACGTTATGAAATTCGCCTTTGGAATATAATACTCATTCTTCTTTAGCTGATGGTACCCGGACCTCAAATCAATCTTCAAAAAATACTAAGCACTATGTAGGTGATACAACAAATCATCAATATGAGGCTATTGATACTTATTTGATAATTGTAATGTTATTCAAGGATTTTTAATCAATACATAGTCTCATATAAGCATCATTCGCTTTCAAAAATTAAACTGGTTCAAACCATGGTGAAGTGATTGGTCGAATGAAGCCTTTAGCAAGTAATATATGAAACTAATTTTTTAATTAAACTACTTCTATGTGATCCATTTGATAATGGTGTTTATAAATATATTTTTCATTAGGAAATAATTCAATTGTAAATTCAACCTACTGATTTGGAACAATACAAGGAAATTCATTTGAAAATACATCTTTGAATTCATTAACTACTGGAATTTCACTAGTAAGAACTATATAGTTCTTTTCAACAACATGAGTCAAATAACATTCATTTCCATCTTTAATAAATCATTATTCTTGTTGATATTTTATCAATGGAATGAAATAATTGAATAAAATTTACTTTTAATTACAATCTACTTTATCCTGATGATATGAAAGGAAATCCATACCCAAAATGATATCAAATTACATTGTGGAATGTTCAACATGATTTAAAGGAAAGTCTATCCAACAAATGATAAGAAAATTATACCTATAAATCTTTTTTCCTTTAATACATCCACCAGATGTTTTTACAAAAAGTTATATATCACTTTAATAAGGTTCTATATCCAATTTACTTGCAATGATACGAGAAATTAAATAATGTGAAGATACATTGTTAAATAGAGTATGATCATATTTTGACACAATTTTTAAAATAACTGTCAGAAATTCATCTGATGATCCCAAATCAATCATAATAGTTTTAAATGAATTTTCCATTCCCTTCTTCTTTAGATCTAGCTTGTATCCACCCTGAGTAATCAAAATTTGACACACATTACAATAATGCCCAAATTAATTGCAACTAAAGCATCTTACCATTGGATTTTCTTTTCATACCAGATCACATTATTTATTGTTACGAGAAATACGACCAATGTTTCCACATCAGAAGCACATCCTATACATTGAGAAACATTTTCTAGGATTACTTTTACCAAACATATCAGATGGTGGAAATTTTTTTTTCTTACCTCCATGATTCATTAATTAAATATTTCTCATTTCTTAAAAACCTTATTGCTTCTTTAATTTGGTGTCTTGGAATTCATGCTCATAAAAAACTCCTTTTCTCCCTACTCAATTAGTCGGACAAGATTCTCATAGCTTTAAAACTCATGATAATATAATTCCCTTTGATATTTTGTCTTCAGTCATGAGTAAAACTAATATATCTTACTATCAATATCCCAGAATAATGTTTGGATGAACGTTGAAAAACAGATGAAAATTTCTTCATATGCACCCACAGAATCATCCTCTTGTTGTCTCAATTCTAGGAATTTCATTTCCATCATAAGTTTAATTACATTTAGAAAGTATTTCTCAAGGAAGATATTCTTAAATTCATTATTATCGATGGAATCAATCTCTTCTCATCGAATGGTATTTATTATCATTGACCACTAGTGATTAGCTCCACCTTTAAAAGGGTTGTTTCGTTTTTCCTTTAAATGTGTGTTCTAGTTTTAAGAATCACTAATTCTGGGAAGTTTCTATAGGATTTATTGTTAGAACTAGAAACATCCAACAATTCTTTATCCAAAAGGGACATGATTTCTAGTGGAATTAATTCGTTATGATTAAACATTATGAGACTTAGGAATATACACTGGTCGAGAGGATGGGAGGTCAGACTCATCACACCCTTTTGGGGGGAATTATTGTCTACTTTGGGACACTCTTTGTAAATTTAAGATATTTTAATTAATCCTTATTAATTCACAAAAATTTATATAAATTTCTCTGGGAATATACAAATAACTTATTAACATGTGTAAAATTTAGAATCATCAGTATGCATTCAAGATTATTCCATAATGGAGATATGTTTATATATTCGAGGTTCTCCATCAATGGTATCCTCTAATATACTATTTCACTATTTTCAATCATCAGTACGGTGATACTATGTTTTAATCCACTCAGCAGGGAACTGTAGAATTTATTTCCATATAGGGAAATGAAGGCTTGGTTTTACATTGGGATCACACATAATACATTTGAAAACTACGTATCCTTGTGAATTCACTCATAATCCATATAGTTCAGTGCATCTTAATGAGGCACATCATACCTTTTAAGGTCATGTTATTAGTTTAAAGACCTGTAATTTTTTGTATAAATAATTTATATTTAAATATATGGGAATTTTACGAGTCCTCAAAAATTGACGACGGGTGATTCTGAGGCCCAATGTGCTTGTAATAATTGTCTAAAGTTTTCTTATGGTATGTTCAGTAAATGTATGAGAAAGGTTTTATAACTTTTGAACCAGTGCTCAGAATTGAAATCTGGGGGCACCATTGAACTCAAAGCACCGATATTCACCAATGAAGATTTTCACCTTGACGACAGTTGGTCAAGGGTGAAAGTTAGTTTTTGGGGTTTTCATGGAAATAATAAAATAAAATAAATGCATGTTTTATTTTATTTTATCTACTATAACCACCCAGGTGGAAGTTGATGGTGGGGACCACCACACCATAACCTCCCATGAGAGGTTATGGTTGTGGGGTCCACCCAAACCTAACCCCCCACGAGAGGTTACAGTGTGGGGACCACATGTGACAAAACCCCTCAATTAATTGACGAAAACCTCTTAACTTATTCATAAATGAGGGAGATTCTATTGACCTCCCTTAACTTAATGGTGACACCCCCCTCTTTTAATGGAGTTAACCCACCCCCATTATTTAATTGAGAAATCTCATTTAATTAAATGCTACAATTTTAATTTTAAACCCACCAAACTGAATAAAAGATAATATATTATTTAGAGGTGATATCTATTCATTTTTCAGCAAAAGGTTGGAAAAAGAGTATTAGATCTCTTGAGTGAAAACTCTCCAATGAAGAACGCATCCTCCATGAATAACGCTCCACCAATGAAGAACATCGACCCTGACATCCCCTTCTACCACCAGACTTCCTCTGACATAGAACATCTTCGACTATGATGAGCTGGTGCAAAAACTGACGATAGAGGAAAAGGACTACAACACCAAATTCCGTCTTTTCCCAACAATCAGTCTTCTTCCTCATGACTCCATCCACAAACATCGAACTAGTTAAAGGTTTAATTGTATTTTAGTTTGATTTATCCCCATGTTCTTCCTTTCTTTCAAAACAAAGAACGAGGATGTTTTCCTTTTCTGGGAGTGTTGTTGAGATTTGTTCTTGATGAACTGATTACTACCACTATAAACATGGAGGGTGCTGGCCAAACTAATATGGCCCGACCCCCCGCTGATCTACCATGTGTTGTTCTTTGAAACATCGATGAAGCCGATGAAGGCGACGAAAGAAACGGTTGGGCCTCCCGCGACCTCAGCGACCTGTGCCGCCCCCGCGGTGTTCTGACCGCTGACTGAACCATCCCCTACGCCCCGGCTACACTGCGCGCCGACCGCACACCACCCCTACCACACCACCCACTCGGGCTGGTCATCCCTTTCTGGTCGTACTGCCTCGCCAGTCGCGGCGCCCTCACTTGCCGCGCTGCCTCGCCTGCCGCAATGCCCTTGCCATCAGCCTCGCCTCACCCGCCGCGTAGCCCCCAGTCATGCCCACATGCCCTGGCCATACCCTTGCACTTCTCTGGCCAAACTGGCTCCGCGCCACTGTGCCGATCCGCCTACACGACACCCTCTAGGCCAAACAGCCCTCGCGGCCTACTGGGCTGGGCCCATCGGACAGGGCTGAACACAACGAGCTGGCCCACCAGATTGGCCTGCCCAGACCCAACAGGTTAGACAGGATTGACCCGAACCAGGTCGTCCCCAACTAGGTCGGGACGAATCAGTCTGAACGGGTCGGACCAGACCCAGGCCAACTAAGACCCTTTACTTTCTTTTGGCCATATCTTTGGCATCAGACATCCCTTTGACAAACTGTAAGTGGTGCTGGTAATCTTGGAGTGTGGTGGTCAATTTGAGTAAACCCCACTATAGTTTTGGGTATAGTTGAGATATGGTCAGGTTGGATCGTGCACGATTCCAACCGGGACCCTAGAACTAAAAGGCTAATAACTCACAGACCGGGTGTCTGATTGACGCATCGTCAGTTGCATTGAGACCCCTATGACGTGGCAGACCTCTGGGATAAATCTTCATGGGACTTCATGGAAGTTGGAGCATCAAACATTATCTTGTGGATTGGATCTTCTAGAGATGAGCGAGCATTTGTGCAGGAACCTGTGGCTGGATGAGACTTAACGATGACTGACCAATTGACATGGAGTGACTCGACTAGCTCATTGGGGATCACCTGGTTATAGCTGCAGACCCACGACAGAGGAGCACCTGTTTTTGTCTGCAGACCCACCGTGCTTGACAGGAGGAGTACCTCTGCAGTCTATGTGGGGGAGCACCTAGTTGTGGTGGCAGACCCATGGTGGGGAGTGCCTCTGTGTGATGCAGTAGACCCATAATACATGACAAGAGAAGTACCTCAGAAGTCCAAGGTTTGTGGTAAGTTTCGGGTTGTGGAAGCAGGCCCACTGTACTCGATAGAAGAGGATTTCCCCTTAAAATGATGGTTCAAATGTTATTACCCCTATAATAAAATCATGGTTGAGATGAGTTAGTTTTTCTGTTTTTTCCTCATGATTGATATGGATCACTTGATAACATATGTATATGTATGGGCATATACCTATGTATGGTTATTTGTTGATTTAATACTTTTTGGTTTATCCTTGTGGGATTTTGTGAGACCTTGAGGGTCTTGGGTTCCCTACTGACTATCATTATACAAACCCCTGCACGGGCTATACCCGCACCCCATTGTGTTGGATGCAGATGATGGATAGCACTGACTGAGTTTGAGAGTACCTGGACTAGATGGTACCCAGAGGTGGAACTTACGATGAGTCGGTACACGAAGGAAACAGATAGACATGGAGTGTTGAGAAGGCAATTTGTACCTACCCATCTGATAGGAACCTCAGAGGACTACCCAGAAGATATTTTTCCTTTTATTGCAGTTGTACAAGTACTTTCAGTTTCTAGTACTTTCTAGTTAGGATTGTATTCTGGCCCCTTTTTATTTACTGTACTCACTTTTTGGTTATACATATTACTCATGTCTGTATCTATTGTGTGTGTTTATAGGTTATAAAGGAAATTCCTTTCTAGTTTTAGGTAATTATGCCTTTGGTGCCAGTCTCCAGCCCCTGGCCTATGGAAGGTTGTCTTGGGGTAGTCCCAGCATGGGCCCTGGATGATAGGTCGTGATAAAGTGGTTTCATAGGAGTAGGTTCTAATGCAGATCTTCGGACTCTGATCTTTTCAATGAAGCAACATTGTTTAGGGTAGTGACTGTGGTTTTCAATTCAGGGAGTCTAGTGTTGGTGTGGTGGCTGACGTATCCATACACCTGGACCCTGACACCTGATTTCTGACAGAGTGCACGAAAACACTGATTACATGGGTGATTTGAAAAGGATTCTTTAAGTCAGCTCAACCATGTCAGCTCACCAGGTTTAACTTTTGACCATGTCGCCTCTATTTCCTTCAGGATTCCTACACAGGGATGACCAGCTAGAGTCCCGAGAGTTGTACGCATAGATAGCCCACTGAGCGATGAGGCCTTGGTGTATTGCCCTTTTCTAGAGGAGGTACCAGCGGTACCTTTACCCATTGGAACATAGATTCCACCATCCCCAGCAGCAGATGGTGGAGCTTGATGCTATAGGTTCATGACGAGATAACACTTCTCTAGGAAGACATCGAGATCCTGTTTTGGGTAGAGTTTTCCCATCGACTCTTCGCATAGTGTGTAGAAAAGAGCTACATCATCTATAACAGGGACACATGACTGTAACTCAATACTCAATGAGGTTGAAAGACCTCTCATGCAACTCCACCGATATAGTGTGTGACCCATTTTTTAGGGCATGGACCATAGAGCAGGGGATCAAACAAGATATCAGAGCTCTGATGATCTCACTCAGCATCCCGATGCAGGCGGGTGTGCTTGAGACATCCCTCCTAGTGGAGAGTTTCCTTACTGAACAGTCTCTAGCAGTGAGATCTTCCACCAGTCGACACGTAATAGAGTCTTCTGTAGATGGAAGTATAAATATGTCACAGAGGTCCAAGAGGACCATACCTAGAGGTGGAAGACGGCATGACTAAGGATTTGTTGTGCGGGGCACCCGAAGCGGAGACAGACATGCAAGGAGCATGTAGTGTTACTCATGCGGAAGCTAGTGTCATATGGCTTTTGATAGCCCAAACCTCCATTCGGATGATTAGCAGACGGTCTAAGGACCACCCCGGTAGAGGCAGAGATTCGATCGAGGTGGTCTGCAGGGAGCAGGTGGCCATGGTCGAGGAGATGGTCATGCAGCTGGAGGTGGGTGACGTTTTGAGGTGTTACCGCCACCACCACTAGGAGGTCCACCCCGACTATAGGGAGGAGGTAGACAGGGGAGAGCCCATCTCCAGGCAAGTGAGGAAAACGATTATGGTTCTCTAGAGATGAATCAAGGTACGATTTGTGTCTACTCCACCATAGCTGTAGTACTTGTAGTCAGAGGTGCTAATAACTCTTTCATTCCACTACCCTCTTTCAAAGCTCGGAGATTCCTACAGAGCCATTGGCTCAATCCTTATGTCTAGAGACTTGTATGGGAGTAGATTCAACAATAATGCACTAGTGCCGGTAGTGTGATCTTACTCTAGGTGGTGAGAGATTCGACTAGGATCTCTTAGGAGCAGCGTTGAGGCCTTACGACATAATCTTGGGTACGAACTAGGTATCTATAGTCCATGCTCAGATTAACTATATTAGGTGCAAATTTTTGTGTGTCCTCACATATGGGACACAGTTTACCATCACCGGTGAGAAGGGAGCCTTTGCAGCATAAGATAGACCTACTCGGAGCAGAGTACAGCCGATCACTCATCAGTTGGCTAGCCTTACCCTAAGATATGTTGATGTGGAGAGTCTGACTTATCCTATAGCGGTGGACTAGTACGCGGATGTTTTCCTCTATGATTTCACAGGTCTACCTCCTCGTAGAGAGGTGTACTTTTATATTGACCCTTACCCTGGGACGACACCGATATCTACACCAATGTATCAGATGGCTCCCGCAAAGCTTTGTGAGCTGTGGGTATAACTAGAGGACTTTTAGTGGAAGGGATTCTTCCACCCTAGTGTTTCTCCCAGGGAAGCCCGAATTTTATTCGCCCCGATGTAATATGGGAGAATGAGGCTTTGTGTTGACTACCGGTGCCTAGACTAAGTGACCGTGAAAAACAAGTACCCACTCCTGAGGATTGACGACCTATTTGATTATCTGAAGGGAGCACGGTGGTTCCCGAAGATAGAAATCATATCAGGCTATCTCCAGATCATAGATCGAGATGAGGATGTGTAGAGGACATCATTCAGATGTTATTAAAACCATTAGGAGTTCTTGGTTAATCCATTCAGTGTAACCAACACTCCAACATTGTTCATGGGAATGATGAATAGGATCTTTCCGCAGTACCTCGACCATATTGTCGCAGTCTTCATCGATGACATTATGATCTACTCGACTACTGGGGAGGATCATGCCTACCATTTGCGAGTAGTACTGGACAAACCTCGAGAGCACTAGATTTATGGTATGCTCTCAATGTTCTAGTTCTGGATCCATGAGGTTCACTTTTTGGGACATGTCATCTCGGAGGATGGAGTTGTAGTAGATCAAACGAATATTGAGGTGGTACATTCTTGGGAGCCACCTAGGAGTGTGACAGATACATGAAGTTTCGGGGGCTTGTATGGATACTACTGGAGATTTTTGCTATACATTTCTAGAGTTACATCACCACTATCAGCCTTGATGAAGAAGGGAATATCCATCGTTTGGTAGGGGAAATGCCAACGACGATTTCAGGAGTTAAGGTAGAGGCTGACTAGTTCCCCCATCTTGAGGCTTCCAGAGGAAGGCGTATTGTATGTAGTTTACTATAATGCATCAGGGACATGACTTAGATGTGTCCCGGGGAAAGATCGAGCAGTTATCGCTTATGGTTCTTGACAGCTGAGATAGTACGAGCAGAACTACGCTACCCATGACCAAGAGTTTACAGCAGTGGTCTTCACCTTTAAGATGTTGCAACACTATCTAATAGACGAGCACATTACAGTGTACTCTAATCACAAGAGTATCAAGTATATATTCTACAAGAAGGAACTAAACCTAAGACAATGATGTTGGCTTGAGTTCCTCTATGACTATGACTTCTAGATAGTCTATACTCTTTGGAAGGGGAACGTTGTTGCAGATGCACTCTGTAGGGGATCTGGTATATAGCTGCTAGGTGAGGAAACAAAGTAGTTGGCCACTTTGTAGATATCATTTGTGGATAGATACAAATAAGCTTACCTTCAGTCTCTTATAGTCACTCCTCCACTCCTTCAGCGTGTTAGGGAGGCACAATGTCAGGACGCTGACTGTGAGACACAATGTGCTCAGATATCAACCGGGCAGGCACCTGATAGATTTTCTGAATGTGGGGAGCACGTCATCCTCTTTAGAGGATGTACCATGGTACTAGGGTAACTTTAGGAGGAATTTTTGAGGTATTTCCAAACATCCCCTCTAGTGGTACTTCTAGGATTGGCGAAGATGTATTAGGACCTTTGACGATAATACCGGAGGCCAAGAATGAAGATGGCAGTAGCAGAGTTTGCCTCTTGGTGCCTCACTTGTTATCATCTGAAGGAAGAGCATCAGGAACCGGTTGGCTTGGTTCAACATTTAAAGGTTCCATAGTGGATGTGGGATGGGATATCCATTGACTTCTTGATAGGACATCCATGTACATCCAGGGGACATGAATCTATTTAGGTGATCGTCGACTGACTCACCAAGTCGGACCACTTCCTACCGATCAGAATGCAGGGTTCAGTAGAGAGCATGGTATACCTATATGTGTAGGAGATTGTGAGGCTACATAAAGTACCTTTTAATGTTGTCTCCGATTGTGATGCATTTTTCACCTCCCATCTATGGAAGGGGATGCATGAGGCTTTCAGAACACAACATCGTTTGAGCACTGCCTTCCATTCTAAGACAGATGGCCAGACCAAGAAAACCCTTCAGACCCTCGAGGACATGCTGTGTGATTATGTCCTCAACGTCGGTCGCAGCTGGGAGGATCACTTATATTTAGTGTAGTTCGCATACAACAACATCTATCACTCCACAATTGAGATAAAACCTTTCGAAGCATTGTATGGGTGACCATGAAGATCACTCTTGTGATGGACTGACTTAGGGGAGTCAGCACTGGTGGGAAAAAAGATGGTACGAGCTACCACGGAGAAGGATCAGATCATCAAGGAGTGGATGAAGACTAAATAGAGTAGCAAAAAGTCGTATGCTAAAAGGAGACAAAGACCTATGGAGTTCAAGGATGGTGACCAGATCTTTCGATGGGTCTCAACTCGATGTGGTTTATGGAGATTTGGTTGAGGCATCATGTAATCTTCAAGATTAATCTGACCTTTTTAGGTCCTCGGTAGTGGTGGGGAGGGGGCTTACCACATAGATCTTCTATCTCAGTTGCACCAGGTGAACTACGTCTTCCACATATCCCACCTGAGGAGATACATGCATGACCCTTCTCACATAATCGACCATGGATAGGTGGACGTTGACGATGGGGTAAATTTTATGAAGGTTACAGTAGAGATTGAGGGTCAACATGTGTGGGTCCTTCGTGGATGGTAGATAACTCTGGTGTGCATTCGTTGGCAGCACGACAACCTCCAGGAGGGAATATGGGAGCGGGAGGCTCAGATGAATACATAGTACCCCCACTTGTTCCCTTAGTTATGAGTTGTGTCTAACAGGGATGTAAATCCTGGAGTTGGGAAGAATGTAAAGTCTCGGAATTATCCATGATTTTTATTTAAATATATGGGTATTTTATGAGTCCTTGAAAATTGACTGCGCGTGATTCCGAGGCCTAGTGTGCTCGAAATCCATTTATGATGTTTTGTTTGGGTATGTTCAGTAAACATACGAGCGATTTTTTTCTACCATTTGAACAAGTGATAAAAATTGAAATCTGAGGGCACCGTTGAACTCGCAATACTGGTATTCGCCTACAAAAACATTCACCTAGATGGCAGTTGGTCACAGCTGAAAGTTAGTTTTTGGTTTTTTCATGGAAATAATAAAATAAAATAAATGCATATTTTATTTTATTTAACTATTATAAACACCCAAGTGGATGTTGGAGGTGGGGACCACCACACTATAACCTCGCATGAGAGGTTATGGTGGTGGGGTCCACCCATACCTAACCTACCACGAGAGGTTATGGTGTGGGGATCACCCAGGACAAAACCCCCTAATTAATTGAGGAAATCCACTCAACTCCATCATAAACGAGGGAGAGTCTCTTGACCTCCATTAAATTAATGGTGCCACCACCCCCACATTTAATGGCGTCAACCCCCATTTAATAAATTTAGACATCTCATTTAATTAAATTCTACAATTTGAATTTTAAATCCATCAAACTAAATAATAGATAATCTATTATTTAGAGGGTCTACCTATTCATTTTTTTTTGAAAAATGTTCGAAAATGATCATTAGAGATCTTGAGAGAAAACCCTCCAATGAAGAATTCTTCCTCCACGAAGAACGCTCCACTAATGAAGAATTTCGACCCCAACTTCGACCTTCTTCATTGGGACTTCCTATAATGTAGTACTTCTTCGACTAAGATGAGCCGACACACAAACCGATGATCGAGGAAAACAATGACAACACCAACATCCATCTTTTCTTAACGACATGTCTTCATCCTCGCGACTCCATCGGAAAACAACGATCAAGGTAGGGGTTTAATTTTATTTAGGTATGATTTATCCCCATTTTCATCATTTCATTTGAAAAGATGAATGAGGTTGTTTTCCTTTTGTAGGAGGGTTGTTGAGGTTTGTTCTTGATGAGCTGATTGCTACCACTATAAACGCGGATGGTGCGGGGCAATCTATCATGGCCCAACCCCCCCACCAATATTCTTTGTGGTGTTCTTCAAAACAGTGATGAAGGTGATGAAGGAAACAGTCATTCCACCCATGTACACAATGTCCTATGCTGCCCCAACGGTGTTCCGACTGCTGACCAAACCGGCCCTGTGCCCCGGCCACGTCACGCCACCCTTGCAATTTGCGCAGCCCTCGCTAGCTGCGCTCTCCTGCCAGCCGCTCTTCAGTGTTCCAGCTGCGCTGCCTCTGGTCGAACCGGCCATGCCCTCGTGCCGCTCCGGGCCTAAATGGATCCACGCCACTGGGCCGATCCCCCTATGTGGTGCCACTAGGGATGAACCGCTATTGCGGCCCACTGGGCGGGGCCCAGCGGGCCATGCTGAAACCTACATTCTGGACCGCCTGATGGGCCGAGCTGGACCCAGTGGGTAAGACTGAGTCGACCCGAACTGGGTCAGCCCAGATGGGGTCGGGCTGGGTCGGTCCGACAGGGTACGACCAGACCTAGGCCCACTATGACCCTTTACAATCTTTTAGCCATATCTTTGGCACCAGATGTTAGTTTGATGAACCATCGGCAGCATTGGAAATCATGGGGCATGATGGTACATTTGAGTATTCCCCACTGTAGTTTTTGGTATATTCAAGAAACAGTCTGGTTGGATCATGCATGAATCCAACAGGGCCCCGGGATTAAAAGGCTAATTACTCACAGACCTGGCGTCCGATTGATGCGCTGTTAGTTGCGTTGAGACCCCTATGACATGGGGGATCTTTGGGATAATTATTAATTGGACTTCATGGATGTTGGAGCATCGACTAATAGATTTTGGCACTGATCTTCCAGAGATGAGAAAACATTTGTGCGGGAACCTAGGTGCTCAATAAAATATGACAACTACTGACTGATTGACTCAGTGTGACTCGACTAGCCTAGTGAGGAGCGCCTTTTTTCGGTGGCAGACCCATGTCGGAGGAGTGTCTGGTTGTGGTGGAAAACCCGTATTACTCAACAGGAGGAGTAACTCTTTAGTCTCTAAGGGGGATCACTTAGTTGTTATGGCATACCAAATATGGGGAGGTCCTCTATGTGGCGCAGCAGACACATGGTACTCGACAAGAGGAGTACCTCAGCAGTCCAAGGTTAGTGGAAAACATATGTTTGTGGTTGTAGGCCCACTGTACTCGATAGAGTAAGAGTTCTCCAGCAGTTGAGGGTTCCAAATTTTACTACCCCTATAATAACATCTGGGTTGAGCTCAGTCAGTTTTCCAGTGTTTTCATCATGTTTGAGATGGATCACTTGATAATTTAGGTATATGTGTGTGCATATACCTATGTAAGGTTATCTTTTTATTTCATACTTTGTGGTTTATCATTGATGGAATATGTGAATACTTGAGGTTCTAGGGGTCCCTACTGAGAATTGTTATACTCACCCCTGCATGGGCTATACTAGCACCCCATAGTGTTGGATGCAGATGATAGACATCGCTGATTGAGGAATATAGTACTTGGACTGTACGATACCCAGAGGTGGACAATACGATGAGTCGATAAACGTAGGATACAGACAGATGTGGAGTCCTGAAGAGGTGATCTATACCTAACCTTCTGGTAGGAACATCGGAGGATGACCAAGTAGCTGTTTTTCCCTTTTCCCCAGTTGTACTTGTAATTTCAGTTTCTTGTACTTTCTAGTTGGGCTTGTATTCTGGCCCCTTTTTACATACTGTGCTCTCTTTTTGGTTATACAGTTTACTCATGTTCATATCTGATGTTTGTGTTTACATGTTATAAAGGCATTGTCTTCCCAATTTTAGGGAATTACGCATTTGGAGCTATTCTCCAGCACCTATCCTATGGAAGGCGGGTTTGGGGTAGTCATGGAATGGGCCTCGGGGGATGGGTCGTGACAATAATGGCCTACCATATAATTTAATTTTATTTAGTATGTAATTATATTAAAATGGTTCTTATTCAATGTTTGCTGAAGGAATTATGCTGAAACAGACCGATGAACATGGAAAGGTTATGGGGGGTCCATGTTAGATTTGACCCCTTTTGGAAAATGGCCCGAGGAGTACATGGTGGATATGAAATGTTGGGTTTGAACCTAAATGAGGCATCTTATGTATCCCATTTTTATGGGAATCAAATCCCACATAGTTCGATGAATCTCATAGGAGATTATAGTTCATTGAGAGAAATGAGTTTTGGCTAAATTCATTAAAAAGGATGCCTTGATGACATTAGGTTTAAATTTGGGGCATGTTCCTAAGAAGGATGCCTAGATTAAGGGAATTAGGGTAGGATCCCTAAAGAGGATATCTAGTGAGCTCAGACACTAAAAGGGATACTTACATATCCTATTTTGAACATGAATCAGAGTTCTGGTAGTTCTTTAAAATGTGGGTGTTTTGAAAATGTTGTAATCCTCATGAATCTCTAAGCCCATGTGAGTCAGAATCGGTTTGAGAAACAAAAGGATTTGATATATTCAATAATGAAATGTACACATTTCATCCTCTGCTAGTGGATGAGGGCGCGTCAACCATGGAAGTCGACGAGGCAACTAGCTTTCCCTCAATTAACTTTACAATTGACGATGGTCCAACGAAAGGATAAAGGGATGAAGGTTATGGGCTTACACCATGATAGCTACCTATTTGAGAATTTTTTGGGGTTAACTCCTAAAGAGGATTCCCTTTTTTGAATTGGTTAAAGCTTACTCCTATGGTGGATTCCCATTTAAGAATTAGTTGGTGATTACTCCTAAGTAGGATAACCATATAGGAATTGGTTGGGCCTTACTCCTAAAAAGGATGCACATTTGGAATTTTTTGGGGTATACTCCTAAAGAGGATTCCCATTTGAAATTTAACCTGGTATAGGATCCAGGTAATGAGGTGTAAGGAGTTTCTTGAAAAGTTTATATAGTCAAGGTAGTTGAGGAATCCATAAGAAGAGTCCAAAATTATATCATGTGAAAGAAACCTAGAAGAATAAGTTGACTCAAATAATTTCATTGAGAGTGATGGAACACCTCAAAAAATGGAATTCTAAGGCTGGATGTTTTGGAAGCATTGAGGCTGCACTGGAGAATTTCATGCATCGGAGTAGAGAAGTTTGCACTGCGACACTCCATTTTTTATCAGGGTAGGTGGCAGAAGCGAAGGGACAAGCCCGGAGGGCCACAACCACATGTCGGAACTGACCTCAAGTAAGGGTGTGAGGGTGCATCCTCTATTGTATAGACCCACTGGTTTGTGCGGGTGAAACCTCATGTTTCCTCACGTAGGTTCTCTGCATAGCTCCCCAACATAGGTGCTCAGACAAGGTTCCTTGAGTAGGTGCTCCATGATGGTTTTCCACGCATGTACTTGGCATAACACCATATGTTCTTGACCCTATTTGGAAATTGAACCACTTTTCCCCATTTTAATTCTCTATTCACACATGTTTTAGACAGCTACCTGAGATAATTTCGGGGATATTGGTGAATGAGCTACGCAACGGGAGCATTAAGGCTTCATCCAAATTTATCAATTTTTAAATGTGGAAACCAAGGGTCCTATTTATAGGCATGGAGGGGACCTAGTTGAAGGTATGTTTTCTACACAGGTTTTCTATGTTGGTCATCAGAATAGGACTTCCACATAGGGGTGTAGAAATTATATTTCTACATAGGTCCTCTATATAGGTCCTCCGCGTAGGTCATCCGTGTAGGTCCTCCACGTAGGTATCTTTGTGAAATTTATGAATTTTTTTAGTGCCATAACTTTTGATCCGTAAGTCTGTTTGGGCTCTGCAACTAGTCAAATTTAAATCTTGAAGAGACCTACACTTCTTGAGATGGTAAATACACCATTCTTTCTCAGAAGATACTCATACGTTTAATTTAGAGTGTCGACACCTTTTGATCATCGATCTTGGAAATCCACATCCAACTCTTTGATGGGAGAATCATTCCACTTATCTGTCGATATGGAGTAATATTTTGGAACATAGAAATCCAGTCTCTATCTTATTCGTTCACAGTGAAAACATTTTTACTCATTCTTGATATTTTTTTGGCTTTGTGGGAATCATATCTTCACTCTATGGAAAAATGTATGGAACCTATTTTATGGTGTCAGCAACGATAAACAAAAAGGCAAAACTTTTGATTTGATGAAAAAACCATTAAATTAAAATTACTTTCTAATATTTTAATTCACACATCAAATTGCATTGGGTCTGATGATCCCTTGAATTATGGGGGTACGTTGCCTCTTGAAATTCTCTAAAATTAACATATTAATTATATATTGGTCTAGTTGATCTCATGAATGGACACCAACACCATATATTGCCTATGGAAATTGAGCCATTACTATTAAAAAACATTTCAGTTCTGATTCCAACCTTCTTAGGATGAATATTTGGAAGCTTATTTCCCTTTGTATTCCCTCCCAACACAACAACCATGTTTCTTCAATGGAAAACCATTCTGAACAAACATTTCATAGAGAGAGAAACATGTTAATATTCAAATTATATATCATTTAAATTTTACCTTGAAGTAAAAATCTTTTTTGAATATTCTACTAACAATATTCATACACCTATATTTATCTAAACCGACCTCTGATACTGACATTAAGGCCCCAACCTTAATCTTTACTTAATCATGAGAGTAGTCAATAATTTGACTTTAATTCAATTCTTGAATCACTTCAGGTTTATATTTGTTTTAAGATAGGCCATAACTTATATTATAACATCTTGAATTTTAAAAGAGTCACTTCTAATCAATATCCATTTTATTCGTAAAACTAAAATACTTTAAGAAGAAACATTTTTCTTTTCATGTTTCAAATAGTGTGACTTTTCTTTAATCCCATCCTTGACTATATTCTTCTTTATGTCCTATGAAAAGAATTTCAAAATGTTGGGATTAGCAAATAAACATAGTGATGGATACAAAACAAAGGAAAACAATTAGTCTTGGGATAACATAATAACCATTAATAGTTTATCAAAAAATAATAAATTTCACCTTTAAGAAGTAACAAATATACATCACTGAATATATGCTCATTATATACCATTTTTGTAACCAAAATATTACCATAATACCCATATAAATAAACTTATATAAATTAAAGGTATCTTGTGACATAAATATGCATTAATAGAATAACCGTATGGTCGACTTCCACACATCTCACTAAATGGAATATCCATATGACCAACTTCCATAACCAATGAATTGGAAGTTATAACGTAACCACCCAGCCATGGTTTTTCATGGAACAACCCATCATTTGGTTTATCATGTAACCACTCATCTTGGGTTTTCAGGTAACCACCCATCAAATGTCCATGTACCAATATATAATGAAAACACAAAAAATATTTCAAATATAAACAGTTCACTAATAACATTTCATTAGAAAGCACAAGAAATCATATCAAGATATTAAAACAATCAATCCCTTTCAAAAACCCATTTTTAAAATGAAAACACCCAAAATTTGAATATGGGGTATCTTTTCTATTTAAAAATATTATGAATTATAGAGGAATACAAATAAGAAATAATGATTAATGTGCTAGAGACTTTGATGTCACCACATACGTAAAAAACATTCCTTTTTGTCATTTAATAAAACCCTTCACTGAAAAAAATTCCCTTTGAGTGAAATTAAAATTAAAAGTTGTCTATTATACAGCATATAAAAATACATGGTGTATATTATCAAAATATTCCTCAATGAAAGGAGATTAAGATGAAGTCCATTACCATTAGTCTGATTCGTTAGGTATATTCCTAATTCTTCCAAAATAATAAAAATAATTATTTTTTACTAGATTCGGAACCTTTTTAATGTTTAGTTTCACTTTTATATCACTTATTACCACATTATAAAAATTAGACAATTAATTAAGTTAATATCAGTCTTTTTGTCGATATTCGGTACTTAAGTCGAAAATGAACTTGTATTGACCTAAATTGTACATATAGTCAAAAGAACATCATCTCCAGAATAATATTACAGACATAAATATCATATATATCATGTATATATGTTTTTATAATTGTCCATAACATTTTATGTAAAAAATGAAATGCACAGTTAATGAAGACAGTAGGTCGTACGTTTGCGTGAACACTATTTTAATTTCTTTTCATATTGTACGAATAATAATAAAATGATATAATTGTATATAATAATACCAATTTTAAATTTATGAAATTTATGTTTCATTGGTTTAATAAAACCATCCTTTACATTTTCCATGTATAACATGAATATTTTTATCACTTTGATGGGGAAATAGTCCACACTTCTTCAAATTAAATTATCATATTTACACATCATTGAAAGCATAAAGGTATGTTGTAAATAAAAATTTAAAAATCATATAGATAATATAAACATAATATATATTATTCATAAATACAATTCCATCGTACTAGAAACCATGATACATGGTAGGGGAAAATCGAAAAATTATTGTTTCGTGAAGTAGTATTTCACCAGGCATAGAAACAATATGTTCATATCCATTATATAGATGTTTTATTAACAGTAGTTATAATACTTCTTGTAAAAAATCCTATTATATTTTGGATACTGGAATTTTTATATAATCAATAAATAAAAATAGAATAGGGAGTGGAGAAGGACAATAAATAAAAGGACCTTGAGAAAAGTCGTTACCTCTAAATCGGGTATCTTCTTTTGATTTAAGCCAAAAATATTTCTTGTATTGCCTTCGGCCAAATATAAGGCTTCTAAAAGGATGTTAAGAAATTTTGGGAGATTATTTGAGTAGAATTTGTTTAATTCAAGGGGCATGACATATGGGAGTAAGTGGGTAGATTTTTTTGGCCTTTTATAAGTGGGAGGGGTATATTAAGAATGTATTGAAATATTAAATTATTATAAATTCAATTTCTAATAAAAAATTTCAAAAATCCATTTATTGGGAATAACAGATTATAATAGTTTGAATAAACATCATCCAATAATTTTTAGAAATGTTTTGAATTTTTTTTATAATTATCCTTTTGGATTGACCCCTATTTTACCCTTTTTAATTTTACCATTATATCATTTATTTACACATTGTGGGTTTATGTAATTACCATATGATGTTAAAAGATCCCAAAAATGTCATTTATGACATATTTTCCCTTATTCAATCAAATTGGATAAATCATAGACTTTTTGGAATTTAATATCATTTAATAAACTATATTATATTTTATTTTATGAATTATGTCAATTTTGGACACTACTTATACTTAATTTTTTTACAAATTCATAAAAACATGATTACTTAAAATTGAATTGATTCAATTTTTACATGTCATATTACCCTATATAATTCGTTTATTAAATTAATTATTTCAAATATTATTTATTTTAATATTTATAATATCAGTTATTGTAATCCATTATAGAGAAAGCAATCACTACATCATTGTTGTGGCATAATTTAATTTTTTTATATAATGTCAAAAATTTATTATTAAAATACCATGATGTAGGAACTATTTTTATGTTTCTAATGAATATTTATACTATAATATATCAATTATATAACCCCATATAAATTTTTTTATTAAAAGATACATGTTTATGTTGTATTTCCCTTTACATTGAATTAATTAATAAAACATGTTATTATCACGTCCATATGGATCCATGGGGTCCTAAAATGGACCCAAGGATGAACATGGTTCAAAATATATCATCCAATAGAATTAAGACACATTTTGGGTATTTTTTATAAAATTCTAATATGATTTTTTACTCTTATTTAATAGATTTACCATTTAACGATGATATATAAACTAATTTTTGAAGATATTATTAATAAAAAGAAACATATTTAAACAATTTAGACATATTGATTACAAATGTGGAATAAATTTTTTATCTTAAATTCACATAATAGGAATATATTATTTTTAAATAAAATTATCATTGTCAAATCCAAAAAGCAGGTTTTTAAGAAGTAAAACTATCTAAATATTGACATGTATTTATCTTACTATTAATAATAATATGAATTTTATCTAAAAAATACCATTATCTCATCCAATGTAAATGTTTACATTCCTATTCTAAATAATAAATCTATTTTTTCAAATTGAACATATTAAAAAAATTTATATTTAAAAATAGTTCATTATTAAAAGGTGGTAAAAATTAATTTAAAAATTATTAGAGTATTTTATACTTAAAATTTGATTATTTCTGATTTTAAGACTCTAGAATTTATTTTATTAATGTAAGAACAATAAACAAAAATGTATAATCATATTTTATTTAGTCTTTTTCATTCCCTATAATAAAACTGCAAGGCATTAACAACCATTTAAAATAATAATAACAACAATATTTTTTTTTGATATAACTATAAGTTGTGTGAAATGTATGATTTCAGAGAAACCTGTTGTTTAATATTGAGTATGCCATCAGAAAAAATATACTCATTGACATAAAATTAATATCGTCCTTGTAAATATTAATAGATAAGAAAAATTATTATTCTATAAATATCTATGATGCTACATCATTCCCCTCGTTTGGAAATTGTTGCCTCACAATTTTATTTACTTATCAAAAAAGTGAGTGTCTTTCTCCCCCGTAGAATTTTCAGATTCCCATGTTTCTTCTTCATCCATATAGTTTTCCCACCAATCCATTACTTGATTAATCTCTTTATTTCACAATACATTCTCTTTGTGGTCAAAAATCTGGACTGGAAGTTTCTCATAAGATAGTTTCTATTCCAAGTGAACTACATATGGACTCAAAATATGAGAGGGATCTAGTATATTTTTCTTAAACATTGAAACATGAAAAATATTGTGTACCTGGGATAAATGTGGAGGTAATTCCACTCTGTAAGAAACCGATTCATCTATTTAAATAATTTCATAGGGTCCGATGAACATCTGCCTCATCATTCACATTTTACAAAAATGCATCAAACTTTTCCAAGGAGAAACATTGAGAAAGAAATGATCACCTACCTCAAAATAAAGTTCCTTCCTTTTTCCCATATAACTTTCCTTCTTTCTTTGAGCTATCCTTATGTGATTCTAAATCAACTAATCTTTTTATGTCATCTCTTCTACCAATTCTGGTCCCATCATCTTCCTTTCATCTACATCATCGCAAAAATCTAGAGTTTGACCCCGCTTTACATATAATTCTTCAAATGGTTTCATCTGTATAATGGAAGGAAAAATTTTTTATATGAAAACTCAATCAAAGAATGATGTTGATCCTATCATCTCATTTAATCCATTGAATTAGCATGCAACATATTCTCTATGGTATGAATTGTTTATTCGAACTTCCTATCTGATTGCGGATGAAAAAGGGTAAGGAAATTTAATTCAATTATTAATGACATTTGAAGGCCCTTCCAAAATATAGAAGTGAACCTAGGATCATGATCAGATATAATAGAGAGGGGAAATACATGTAACCTAACTATCTCATTATTATTAAATTGAGATAGATAATCTATAGATAGAGTATCCTAAATATGATGAAAATGGGAAGAATTATTAATCGATCAACAGTATCCCATATTTCATTGTTATGTCATGATTTTTTGGTAACCCTAATATGAAAACCATGGACACATTTTTGAATTTCCAGTCTAAAAAAGAAAAAGTCTTATGAATCCCATTAGGAAACTATCACTCTGTATTAGCCTGCTGAAATATCATATACATCACAGTAATGATAGAAATATATCTTTTCAATAAATCCCCCTATAAATACTTCAAAATATCTTTGTATATCTTATTATTTCCATAATTAAATTAAAACATCTAATTATAAACGTCACATAAAAACTCTTTCTTCAAAAGTGAATCACATGGAACACATAATCTATTTCCAATCCTAAAAAAACCTTTATAATTGAAAAATTTATGTAACTAACCATTATAAACCAATTCTAAATTTTTCAGAAAATCACTATCTTCATTTTTTGATTCCTTAATTATATATAATATAGATGATTTCACTGCAACCTGAAACAAAATAGGGAAATTCCCTACACAATGAAAATCCAATCCAAAATTCATCAAATCAGATGCAAAAGGATCTCGCTCCAAAAATAGCATAGTTAATGTTGCATTACTCTTCATACTCAAGTTCTTAGCCACTTTATTTTCCATTCCAGAATGGAAATAGATTGTGAAATCATAATACATGATTAATTATAGTCATTTCTTATGTCTCATGTATAAGTATATATTTCACACAATACTCCGTATAAAGGATACCTCCAAATTTTTAATGAAAATGAAACAACAGTTAATTCTAAATCATATGTACTATAACTTATCTCATGAAGTTTCAACTAACAAGAAACATAATAAACATCTTTATCATTATACATTAGATCACAACCAATTCATTTTAATGATTCATCATGATAGATAAAAAATTAACCATTCCTAGAAGTCATGGACAAAACTAGATCATTTACCAATCTTCTTAACAGTTCTAGAAAAAAAAACATTACATTCTTTTATCCAGATGAAATTAAATCCTTTACATGTTAGATTAATTAGTGAGGTAGATAACTAAGAAACGATTTAAAAAAACCTTCATTAATATCCCAATAGGTCCAGAAGACTACAAATCTCTGTGATATTGGTTGGTCTTGGCCACTCTTCAACAAATTCTGTTTTAAAGGGCTTAATTGTTATTAAATATTATGAAACATTTTGTCCTTGGAATGAAATTTTTTTCAACCAAAATTAAATCTTACTAAACATTCCATATATTTTTATTTCTTTAAAGGGTTTTTAACAATCCTTCAGTGAATTTAATGTTATTCTATGCTCTTATAGTATCACAATATATCATCTAAAAACAACCATAAAGAAATCCAGATTCTGATGAAAGACACCATTCATGATATTTTTAAATATATCAAGTGCATTAGATAAACCAATGGGAATAAATACAAACTCATGGTTCCCATATCTAGTTTAGAATGTTTTATTTGTATTATCATCCTCTTTAACCATCAGCTGATGGTACCTGGACCTCAAATTAATCAACGAAAATATTTATCTCCTTGGAGTTAATCAATCAAATCATCAATATGAGGTAACACAAACATGTTCTTAATTGTGATTTTATTAAAGGCTCGGTAATCAATACATAGTCTCATAGTACCATCATCCTTTTCTACAAATAAAAATAGACCTACCTATGGTGAGGTGCTAGGTACAATGAATCATTTATAATGTAATTCTTGAAACTATGTTTTTAATTCCAGTTGTTGTGCTTGATCCATTTGATAAGGTAGTTTAGAAATAGTTTTTTTCTCCAGGAACTAAATAAATAGTAAATTCAACCTCTTGACTGGGAACAAAACCAGGAAATTCGTCAGAAAAAACTTCTTTAATCCATTCACTACTGGAATTTCACCAATCAAAAATGATTCTTTCTTTTAAACAACATGAGCTAGATAACATTCATTGACATCGTTAATCATTCTTTCTACTTCTTTATATGTTATCGATGTTATGGAATCATGGAATAAATAATTCTTAGGTTTAAAATAAATTTTAACATAGTAAACCAAAACCCAATCCATACACACAATGATATCAAATTATATTATGGAATGTTCAACAATATTGGTAGGAATTTCATTACCGCTAATGATAATTAAAATATTTCTATAAATATTGATTTCTTTAATACTTCCACATAGTATTTTCACTAAAATATCTACACCAATTTAATGAGGATCAATATCCAATTTACCTGCAATGATCTCAGAAATTAAATATTGTGAAGATCGAGAGTCAAATAGTGTATTGACGTATTTTGAAGAAATCTGTAACATACATGTCACCACTTCATTTAACGATCCCACATAAATCTAAGTTATTGAAAATGATTTTTCTATGACCAAATGCTTTCTATATTGTTATTTTACAACATGGGTAATCAACCATGGACACACATTGGCATAATTTCCTAACTCATTGAAACTAAAGCATCTTACTACTGCTTTTTCATTACCTGTATAATTATATTCTTTATATTTACGAGCAATTTTAAAAGTCTTACCACATCAGAAGAACTTCTTGGGTTATGGGAGACATTCTCCAGGATGCATTTAACCATTCTTCTCACCATATGGAAATTTGGTTTTCTTACATCCAAGCTTCATTGATGAAATCATTCCAATTACCTGCGAACTAGATCACTTAATTTCTTTTCTCTCATAGAATACATGCTCAATGGAAAACACCATTAAGTCCTTCTCAGCACATCAAACATGTTCTTCATAGCATTTGACCTCATAATAAGCTAACAACCTTCAATATTTTGGCATAAATAATCAGTAAAACTGATATATCTTACTATCAATATCCTGAATAATATTTGGGACGTTCCTTAACAAACCTGTGAAATTTTATTCATATACGGCCACATAATAGTCCTTTGTTTGTCACAATTCCATGAATTTTTTTTTCAATCCTTATTTTAACAACCATATGAAAAAATATGTTCATGTACTATATTATTAAATTCAATATCGTCCATGGCCTAAATATCTTAACTTCCTCTAATATTTTTAATCATTGACCTCTAAATATCGGTTTCACCTTCAAAATGATAAACAACAAGACAACCATTTTTATTGGTTGAACAACTCAATATATCCAAAAAAATTCCAATTTTTTAATCCATTATTCAACTTGCATAGGGTCAGACGATCCATTCAATGATGAGGGTCATTGCCTCATGAAATGATCTACGATCAATATATGCCTATGTGATTTTTCTAGTTGATATTGTTCATGGACATCACCACCATTTATTAGAAGTTTCAATTAAGCTATTACAGTAACAAACTATTTAGTTTGGATTCTTACCATCTTAAGATATTTATTTGGAAGGTTATAACACTTTTTATTCCCTCCCAACACTTCTACCATGATTCCTATATGGAAAACGACTAAGAACAAACATAGCATAGACAAAGAATCATGTTAATCATTAAATGATATATCATTTCAATTTGACCAGAAAGTAAAAAATCTTTTCAAGATATTCTATTAACAATATTCTAAATCCTAATGTTATCTAAAATGACCTATTATTCCAACTATAAGGCTCTATCATTAAACATTACTAACCATGATATAAGGAAATAATATGACTTTAATTCATATCTTGGATCTTATAAGGTTTATATCTTTAGAGAATTAAGTCATAGATTTTATATACCATCTAGAATATTAAAATAGAAACTTCTACTCAATATCCATTTTATTCATAAACAAAAACTCTTAAAAAAGAAACAAGATTCCTTTCATGTTTTATGCAACATGAATTTTCCATAATCCCATCCTTGACCCTATTATTATTTATGCCCTATAAAAAACATTAAAAAATGTGGGATGAGCATAAAAATATCAATAAGGGATACACAAATAAGAAAATGTATTATTCTTGCGATAACATTAAAATCATGAATACTTTATCATAATGTAATAGTTTTCACCCTTAAGAAGTTTTAAATATTCATAAGTGAATACAAGATCATTGATTTCCCTTTTTGTAACCAAAATATTACCATAATGCATATAGAAAGAAACATATATAAAATAAAGGTAATTTGGGACATAAACATACTAAAATGGAATAACCATAGAGTCAACTTCCACACATCTCCCAAAATTGAATAGTCATACGGCCGACTTCCATACCCATTGAATTAAAGGTTATAATGTAACCACCCATCCATGGTTAATCATAGAACCAACCATAATTTGGTTTATCACTTAACCACCCATTTTGGTTTATCATTTAACCATCCATCAAATGTCTAAGTATAATTATATAATCATAAGACATAAAATGTTGGAAATATATACATTTCACTAATACCATTTCATTTTCAATCACAAGAAATCATATCAAGATATTGAGATAATAAATCCATTTTGAAAACCATTTCTAATAAAAATACACCCAATAATGAAATATAGGGTTTCATTTCCTTTTAAAAACATTATGTATTATAGAGGAATCCAAATATGAAATTATGATTATGACGGCAGAGTGGTTGTTGTCAACACATATGTTAAAAAAATTCCTTTTGAAATTTAGTAAAACACATCATAAGAAAAATATTCCATTTGAATGAAATTAAAAATAAAAGTGGTTTAATATACACTATATAAAATAAAGAGGTCTATATTATAAAAATATGCCTCAATGAAAGGATATTGAGATGAAGTCTGTTATTATGAGTCTGATTCATCACGTACGTTCCTTATTCTTCCTAAATAATAAAACTTTGTTTATTTCAACTTGATTCAGAACCTTTTTCAATTTTATTAATCCTTTTATATAACTTATTACAATGTTATATAAATTAGAAAATTATTTTAGTTAATATCAGTCATTTTGTCGATATTCGGTACTTGAGTTTAAAATTAAAATGTTTTGATATAAATTCTACATGTACACAAGAGTAAATCCTCTCCATAGTGATAATCCGGATACTAATATCATATATATCTATTATATATGTATTTATAATATTCCGCAACATTTGGACATAAGACATGAAATGCACAGTTCATGGACACGGTAGGTTGTACGTAACCATGAACGCTAGTTTCATTTCATTGTCATGTTAAATAATAATAATAAAATGATATAAATTTATATATAAATAAAATTATTATATTTATTTCATGTATGTCTCCTAGGTTTAATAAAACCATCTTTTATATGTTCCACGTATAGCACGAATGAGTCATATCACTTTGAGGGGGTGGTAGTCCACACTTTCTCAAATAAAATATTCTAATTTACACATCATCAAAAGAATAACAGTATGCTATAAATTATAATTAAATGATAATAGAGAAAATATAAATATAATATATATAATTTATAAATATAGTGTCATCATAACTGCCACCATGAGAGGTTGTATGCGAAATTCAAACAATCATCATTTTGTGAGGCAGTAGTTTGTCCTGCACAGAAACCGTTTGTTTGTATCCATTAGATGGATGTGTGTGTAAGATTATCTCTAATAATTATCGTAAAAATATCATATTATATTGAGGGTACTATTTTTCTTATCTAATAATTAATGTAAATGGCATAGGGAGTGGATAATGAAAATAAATTATAGGAACATGAGAGAAAATATTTACTCTGAATTGGGTAACTTATTTTGATTTGGGCCAAAAGGCTTTCTTTAATTTCTTTATTCCCATGAAAGACTTATAGAAGGAAGTTATGGATTATGAGAGATTATTTAAGCTGAATTAGGAAGAGAAAAGTGGATTTATAGGTTTGATTACATTGGTAGAGTTAGTGGGATTTTATAAAGGGAAGAGGGGCACATTAGGAATGCCTTCAAATATTAATTTATAATAAAATAAGTTTGGATTAAAAAAGACCAAAAATCTTTTAATTGTATGATAATATGATATTGGTTTGAATACACATCATCCATTAAATTTTAGACACGTTTTGAGTATTATTTTATCCTTATCGATTTGGTTTAACCATTATTTTACCCTTTTTTATCTTATCGTGATATCATGTTATTTACACACAATTGGATAATGTAATTAACATATCATGTCTAACTACCCAAAAAATGTCATTTTTGATCTATTTGTACTTATAATATCCATTTTTATGAATCTTATATTTTTAGGATTTTAATATCATTTAATAAACTATTTTAAATTTTACGTTATGAATTATGTTAATTTTTGACACTATTCATACATGATTTTGTTTACAAATTCATAAAAACATGATTACATCTAGAAAACATTGCATCAATCTAAACATGTCATATTACCCTATATAATTCATAGATGACATTAATTAGGTCAAATAAAATTTATTTTAAAATTTATAATATTAGTTATTAGAATCCTAATATAATGAAGCAATCAAAACATCAATATTATGTCATAATTGAATTTATTTATTTAATATCTTAAAATAATAAATAAAATAACATGATGTTAGAAATTTTTTATTCTTTCTGATTACTATTTATAATTGATGATATCAATTATATAACCCCATATAATTGTTTTAGTAAATGATACATGTTTATGTTATATATATCATTACATTAAATTAATTAATATAACATGTCATTATCAATCCCATGGGGATAGATGAGGTCCTAAAATCAACCCAAGGATTAAATGGTCAAAAATATCGCATCCAATAGGATTAGGAAAAATTTTAGTGTATTTTCAACATTTTTATAATATTATTGTTCACTCTTATTTAATTGATTTCACCTTTAACCATGGAATATAAACTAGTTACTGATGTTACTATTAATCAAAGATAAATATTTACACTATTTGGACCTCTTGATTCAAAATATGGAATCCGATTTTGATCTTCTAGACATATAATTTTTTAAAATTAATTTAAATTTAATTCCAATTGTTAAAACCAAAAAGAAGGTTTTTAAGAAGTAAAAACTATCAAAAGTTTGACATGTGTTTATGTTCAATTTAAAATTAAAATTACTTCAAATGACCAACATTTCCGAAATGATAAAAACATAATCCAATTACACATTAAAACAAATTAAAATATTATTCATACTATATTAATAATTAGATGATAAGACAAATTTGAATTTATATTCAGTACTTTTCACAGTTATTAAAAATATGAATTATAACAGAAAACAACAGCATTTCATAAAAATATAATTTTTATAGTCCTATTATAGAGAAGAAATTTATTTTGAAAAATTGAACATATAAAAGTGAAACAATCTACGTTTAAAAAGGTTTCACCATCATATGGTTGTAAAATATTTAAAAAAAATTATTATAGTATTTTATGCATAAAATTGTATTCGTTAAAATTTTAAGCCTGAAAAACTTGTAGGATAAATTTAAAAACATTTAACAAACATATATAATAATATTGTAGTTAGTTATATTAATTAAATCTAATAAAATGTCTAGGATTTAACTATCATTCAAAATAATAATAATACTATTGTATTATTTTTTTGTATAACTCAATGTTGTGTGAAATGTAAAATTTTTGAGAAACCCGTTGTTGTGTATCATGTTAGATATTGGAAAAAGAGTACTCATTAACATAAATTTAATATCATTTTCATAAATATTAATAGACACGAAAATGTATTATTCTATATATACCTGGATGCTTCATCATTCCCCCCATTTAGAAAATTGCGGCCTCATAATTTTATTTACTGATCAAATAAGTGAGTGTATTTCTCCCTCATAGCATTTTCAGAATCCCAGGTTGCCTCTTTAAACATATAGATTTTCCACCAAACCTTTACCTAATGAATCTACTTATTTTTCAATAAATGATCTCTTTGGTCAAAAATTTGGACTGGATATTCCTCAGAAGAAAGAATCTCAAACAAATAAACTACCTCAGGACTCAAAAACTGATATAAATCTAGTATATATTTTCTTTATCATTGATACATGAAAAACATTATGTACCTAGGATAAACATGGAGGTAAATCCACTATGTAAGAAACTAATCTATATTTTTCATTGATTTCATAGGGTCCAATGGACATCTGACTCAGATTTTCCAATTAAACTAAATGAATCACACTTTACCATGGAGAGACTATTAGAAAGACTTGATCACCTACCTCTAAAGAATGATCCTTCCTATGGTTATCCGCATAACCTTTCATCCTGATCTAAAATGTTCTCATGTGCTTCTGAATCAACTGTACTTTTTCAACCATATCTTATTCAATTCTTTGTCCTATATACTTTTTTTCACCTAAATTATCCCAAAAAGATAAATATCCACAACACTTTTCATATAATTCTTTAAATGGAGCCATCTGTATACTGTAAGAAGAATATTTATTATAAGAAAACTCCTCCCAAGATAGATATTGATCCCAAATTTTCTGGTAATCCATTGAAGAAGCACATAGAATATCCTTTTTGGTCTGAAATGTCTTTCTTGACTGCCCATCTGATTGAGGATGAAAAGATGTAATGAAATTTAATTCAATTCCAAATGACTTTTAAATGACTTTCCCCAAGTTAGTAGTAAACCGTAGATCTCAAACAAATACAGTGGATTTGGGAACTCTATATAACCTGACTATATCATTAATATAAAATCATTATTGTTGATATAGATATAGAGTATCTCGAATTGAATGAAAATGATAAGATTTAGTCAATCGATCAGCAATAACCCAGATATCATTGTTACCTCATGATTATTTTAGTAAGCCCACTTCAAAATCCATCGACACATTTTCCCATATCTAATCAGGCACTAGAAAATGTTGAATCATTATTTTGGGTAACATCAACTCTACTTTAACCTGCTTAAAAATCAAACACTTCACTGTAAAGTTAAAAATACCACTTCTCACTCCATCCCACAAAAAATACTCTGAGAGATCTCTGTATATCTTAGTACTTCCATGATAAACATAAAATGAAGAAATATAATCTTAACATAAATACTCTTTTTTCAATTGTGAATCACAAGGCACACATAATCTATTTTGGAACATCAAAACACAATTATTATCAATGATAAATTCAAGAAACATCCCCTTCTGAACCAATTATAACATTTTATGTATCTCACTATCTTCTTTCTGCACTTGATTAATTCTGTCTGATATAGATGGTTTCATAGCCACCTAAAACAAAACAAAGTAATTTTTTCCCCAATAACATTCAATCCAAAATTAATAAAATTATAAACCAAAGGATCATGATTTAAATAGAGTATGGTTAATGTAGAATTACCCTTTTAACTCATAGTGTCAGCAACATTAGTTTACATTCCCAGATGGCAATGGAACATGAAATCATAATATTTGATTAATTCTATTCAACTCCTTTGTCTCATGTATATTTATTTTTGAGTGAATATATACATCAAAAATTTGTGATAAGTATACATTTTACACTTTACACTATACAAATGATGCATCCATATTTTTAATGCCAAAAACAACACTAGCTAATTCCAAATCATTTCAAGGTAATTTAGATAATGTGGATTCAACTGACGTGAAGTACAAGAAATCACCATATCATTGTCCATCAAGAATAAACCAATTCCTTTAAATGATGCATTATATTAGCTACAAAAAGTCCCCATTCCTAGAAGGAAAGGCCAAAATGGATGTAATTGTCAATCTTCTTCTCAATGCCTAAAAACAATCATCAAATTCTATTGTCAATATGAACATAACTTCCTTACATGATAGCATAATTTTTGAGATAAATAACTTAGAAATGTTTTCAACATTACTTTGGTAAAAAACCAATAATCCATGAAAACTATGAATCTATGTGATATTGGTAGGTTGTGGCCACTCTTCAACAAAATTATCTTTTGAATGGTAAGAAATCATGCCATCTTGGGAAACAATTTTTCCAACGAAGGAAATTTGTTGCAACCATATTTCACAATTACTATAAATTTAATATAGTTTCATTTAGTTAAATGTTTTTAAAACAATATTAATGTGACCTTCATGTTCCTCTCATATTTTAGAGTATACCAAGTTATAATCTATAATAACAAATAAAAACATATCTCGAAACTATTGAATGCTGCCATTCATGATATTCATAAATATTATAGGTGATTTATATAGCCTAAAGTGCATAACTATAGACTCATAATTCCCATATATTATTGGGAAAAATGTATTTGGAATATCATACTCATTCACATTCAGCTGATAGTACCCCTACCTCAAATCAATATTCAAAAAATACTGATCTCCTTGGACATGATCAAACAAATCATCAATATTAGGTAATGAATAGATGTTCTTAATTGTGATGGTATTAAAGGCTCTATAATCAATACATTTTCTCATATAACTATTTTTATTTTTCACAAACAAAATGGGATCAACCCAGGGTGAATTAATAGGTCGAATGAAACAATTATCACCTAATTCTTGAAAATAATTTTTCAATTCAACTAGTTCTATGTGATCTATTCGATAAGGGATTTAGAAATAGTTTTTTTAGAAACTAAATCAATTTTAAATTCAACCTCCCAATTGGGAACAAGACGAGGAAATTCACCAATAAAAATATCTATGAATTCATTCCTTACTAGAATATCCCCAATCAAAAATGTTTTTTTTCTTTTCAACAATAGGAGACATGAAAAAATTCACTATTATCTTTAATAAATATGTCCACTTCTCGATATGTAATCAATGGTATGAAATCATTGAATATAAATTTATTGTATTTACAATAAATTTTATCATGATAAACAAAAATCCAATCCATACCCAAAGTTATATCAAATTACAATATGGAAGGTTTAACATGATTTTCATGAGTCACTATCCCACTAATGATAAAAGGATGATTTTCTATAAATAATGGATTCTTTAATACTTCCACTAAACATTTTTAATAGATGTTTTATATCACATTACTGAGGTTAAATATCCAATTTACTTGCAATGATATCAGAAATTAAATAATATGAAGATCTATAATCAAATATATTATTGGCATATATTGAATAAATCTGTAACATACCTATCACGACATCATTTGACAATCACACATCCATCGTAGTAGTTTCAAATGTTTTTTCACATACCTTCTTCTTTTGATCTTTCTATTTCCTCCCTGGGTAATCAAACTTGGACACATATTGGAATAATTTCCCAACTCATTGCAACTAAAACATCTTATCGCTGGGTTTTCATTGCCTTTATGATCTTATTACTTATAGTTACGAACAATATAACCGGTATTACCATGTCAAAATCACTGCCCAGACTATGAGAGGCATTCTCCAGGATGATTATCACTACACTTATCACAAGTTGGAAATTTGGTTTTCTTACCTCCAAGATTATTTGATGAATACTATCCCATTACCTGTCAGCAGAATCATTTATTTTGTTTTCTCTCATTGAATACATTCCCATTAAAAACTAAATTTCTACCATCTAAACACATCAGAAAATTTTCTCATAGATTTTGAACTCAAGATAAGCTGACTCTCTTCATTATTTCAGCACCAATCCATTGTAAAAGCAATTTATCTTACTATGAATATCTCGGTTAAAATTTGGGACGTACCCTAAAAATGAGTTAAATTTTCTTCATATACAACCGTAGAATATTTCCCTTTATTTCTCAATTCAATGAACTCCTTTTCAATCTTAAGTAGAACATCCTTAGAAAAAAAATTCCTCAAGGATAATATTCTTAAATTCATCCCATTATATGGAACCAATCTCTTCAAATCCTTTAAAAATTTTAACCAATTACCACCAATGATCACGTTAACCTTCAAAATGATAAAAATAAATACTATCCTATTGATTTTCAGAACAATCCATTACATCAAAAATATTTTCTATTTCTTTGATCCTCCCTTCATCATGCACACGGTCAGACGATCATCTGAATGATGGATGGCGTTGCCTTATGAAATGATCTACGATTGACATATGTATCTGTGGTTGACCGAGTAGATCTTGTGCAAGGAAGACAACACCATTTATCACCTAAGTCAACTGATCCATTACTATACCAAACTATTCAATTCAAATTCTTCCCATCTCACGATGTTGATTTCGAAGGTTACTTCCCTCCGTTTTGTAACCCACAACATCATCCCTTTTTATTCTATGGAAAACCATTCAAAAAAAAAAACAAATCAAAGAAAAAACGACATGATAATACTCAAATGATAAATCATTTCAATTTGACCGTAAATTAAAAATATTTTATGGATAATCTATATATAATATTCTAACCCTTATAGTTATCTAACCTGACATATGATACCAATAATAAGGCCCCACCCTTAATCATTTATTAATATTGAGATAAGTCAATAATTTACATTATTCATATAGAGGATCTTTTCAGGATTGTAATATTATACTATTAGTTAATAATTTGTAAATAACATCATTGATATTACAAGAGACACTTATATAAACTATCTATTTTTTTCATAACACAAAAATAATTTAAAAAAACATGTTCCATTTCATGTTTTAAATAGATTGACTTTTCCTTGATCCCATCCTCGACTATGTTCTTCTATATGTCCTATAAACATCATTTCAAAACATTGGATGACCATTAAATGTCTAGTAAGGGAAACACAAAGGAAAACTATTAGTCATGGAATGACATGAAAACCATGAATACTTTTTCATAATGTAATAAATTTCACATTTAAGAATTAGTAAATGTACATTCCCAAATATAAGATCACTAGTTACCTTTTCTATAACCAAAATATTCCCATAAAGCCCATAGAAAACAATATATAACATATAAAGGTAACATGGGACATAAACATACCTAAATGAAATAACCATATAGACAATTTCCACACATCTCACTAAATAAAATATCCATATAGACGACTTTCATACCGAATACATCTAGGGTTATAACTTAACCACCCATCCATGGATTATCACGGAACCACCCAGATTTTCTTTTATCACATAACCACTCATATTGGTTTATCACAGAACCACCTATCAAATTTCTATGTACCATTATTTAATCATAACACAAAAAATATTGAAAATATTATCATTTCACTAATAACATTTCATTTGAAATCAGAAGAAATAATTTTAAGATTTTGAAATACACAATCCATTTCAAAACCCATTTTCAACATGAAAACACCCCAAAATAGAATAAGGGGTTTCTTTTCCTTTTAAAAACATTAAGGATTATATAAGAATCCAAATATCAGATAATGATTACGGTGACAGAGAGGTCATTGTCGCCGCTACATTAAAATCATTCCTTTTTTCATTTAGTAAAAAAATTCATATAAAATAGATTCCATTTGAATGAAATTAAATGTCTTGGGGGTTCATTAGACACTGCATAGAATAAGAGGTTTACATTATCTAAATACTCCTCAATGAAAGAAGATTGAGACGAAGTCCCTTACCATGAGTCCAATTCTTCACGTTTGTTCCTTTTTATTATGAAATAATAATCATTAGTAAGTTTCTACTTGATTTAGAGAATTTTTAAAGTTAATTATTCTTTTTAAATCACTTATTTCTATGTTATAAAAATTACATAATTATATATTTTAAAATCGATCGTTTTGTCGATATTCGGTACTTGAGTCGTAAATGAACTTATTTTGAGATATATTGTACATGTAGTCAAAAGTAAATAATTTCTAGAATGATATTAATGATTTTAAATATCATATATAAATATCCATAGTATATGTATTTAGAAAAGACCATATCATTTAATGATAATAAATAAAATACACCATTCTTGGAGACAGTAGGTCGCATGCACAAATGAAAGCTACTTTCATTTATTTTTCATATTAAAAAAATAATAATAAAATGATATAAATTTATATTGTAATAATATTATTTTATTTATGTCATATATATCTCATAGGTGTAAAAACCCATCTTTTATACTCTCTATGTATATCATAAACGAGTCATGTCACTTTGAGGGGGCAGTAGTCCACACTTCCTCAAATGAAATTATCTTATTTTCAAATCATGGAAATCATAATGGTATGTTGTAAGTAAAAATTATAAGATCATATAGACAATATATATTTTATATATATCATATATAAATAATGTTGCATCACAATTACCACCATGATATGTGGGAGGGGAGAAAAGTATAATCATTGTTTTGTGAGGCAGTAGTTCTTTGTGCACAATAACAATATGTCTGTATCCATTAGATGGAGGTGTGTGTAATTGTAGTTTAAATCCTTCTCATAAAAACAATCTAATATACTATGGATACTGATTATGTTATGTAATTAATGAATATGAAGATCACGTGGAGTGGATAAGGAAAATAAATGAAATGAACATGAGAGAAGATGTTACCTCCAAATTTGGTAACTTCTTTGGATTTGAGCGAAAATAATTTTTTGAATGGACTTATACCAAGGGTATGGATTCTAGGAGGAATCTAGGGACGTTGAGAGATTATTTTAGTAGATTTTGGACAAGACAAGGGACTTGATAGGTCTGAGTAAGTGAGCAGAGGTGGTGTCCTTTTATAATTGGTATGAGGGGAACTTTAGGAATTTCATGAAATATTAAATTATTATATATCCAATTAAGATTAAAAAAAGTTAAAGAAATGATTTAATTCTAATATAAGATTAATTTTAATTTAATACCAATCATATAAGAATTTTAGGAATTTTTATTATTATTTTGTTATCCATATGATTTTTGTTTAACCCTTATTTTACCCTTTTTAATCTTATCATGATATAATGTTATTTACACGGTGTGGGTTAATTTGATTACCACATCTTGTCAAACAACCAAAAAATGTAATTTAAGAACTATTTGTAATTATATTAACCAATGGGGTGAGTATTTGTTTTTTAGTAAATTGATATCAATTAATAAACTATTTTATATTATAAGTTATAAAATATGTAATTTTTCGACATTTTTCAAACAAGACTTTTTTACAAATTCATAACAACATGACTACTTAAAAATAGTAAATTCTAAATTTTAATATTCACATAGAGAATTCGTGGATGATATTAATTATTTAAAATAATATTTATTTTAATAGTTATATTATTATCTATTTTAATCTTTTATTAATGAAGTAATCACTACATCATTATTGTGTCATAATTGAATTTATTTATTTAATTCCAAAAAATTATAACTAAAATGCCATGATATAAGAAATATTCTCATCTCTATAATGACTCTTTATAATCCAATAGATAATGTATATAACCCCATATTAAAAAAAATTAGTTATAGGGACATGTTTATGTTATATTTCTCTTTAATTTAATTAATGAATATAACATGTCATTATCACTACCATGTGGAACCATGGGGACTTAAAATCATCCTAGTGACTCCCATTGTCTTAAATATCACATACAATAGGATTAAGACATGTTTATGGTTGTTATATAATATTATACTATTATTTTTTTACATTTGTTTACTAGATTTACCTTTCAACCATGGTAAATAAAATAATTATTAAGGTTTCTATTAATATAAAAATTATATTTAAAAAAATTGGATCATATAATTCCATATATGGATTCCATTTTTCAAAATTCAAATCATAGAATTGTCAGAATTTATTTTAAAATTAATTCCCAATGTCAAAACCAACAAGTGGGGTTTAACGATGTATAAACTATCAAAATATTGACATGTGTTTATTTACAATCTAAAAGTGAAATTACATTCATGTTCTAACATTGCATTAACTAATAAAAACAAATTCCAATTACAAATTAAAACAAATTAGTAGAATATTCTAAATATATAAATAAATTATATTAAAATTAATTTTTTAATTAAAATGATTTATTTTTCACAATTCATGAAAATGTGAATTTTATCAGAAAGATACCAAAAAATGATCTGAATTAAATTATTATGTTCCACTTTTAAAGAAGAAATTTATATTTTCAAATTTAACATATAAAAATAACAAAATAAATAAATAAAAAGGGTTCTTGATCGAAAGGTGGTTATTAGAATTTTATAAATATTACAGTATATTAAGCTTAAAATTGGATTTATTCTCATTTTAAGAATCTAAAATTTATTGGATAAATGCACAAACATTTAACAAACACGTATAATCTTAATTTTGGTAGTTATGTTCATTAATGTTAATACAATGACTAATAATTAACTATCATTTTAAATAATAATAATATTATTTTATTATTTCTTAGTATTACTCAATGTTGTGTGAAACATAAGATTTCGAAGAAACACATTGAGGAGAGTCGAGTACACTATCAGACGAAGTGTCCTCTTTAATGTAAAATCAATATCTTATTCATATAAATTAATTGATATGAAAACTTATTATTCTATAAATACCTTGGATGCTACATCTCATCCCATTTAAATATGATATTGATTTATTAGTTCAAGAAGAGGCTTTCTGTGGTGGATTCCTCTCAAGGGTGAATCTTCCGAATGTAGGGATTAGAAGATTAAGAAAGCATGGGTCTTCTTGACAATAGAAATATTATGATTATTTTTTCATTGGATGAATACAATGTCAGGTCTAGGTTAAGTCCACCATGAAGCTGCAATGGTTCTTGGTTCTTCCACATTATATGGACTTACGACATCTATAAGAAGTGAAAAACCCCACTATAGAGATTTGGGGTAGTATTCTAGAACCTCCATTACCATTTCTAAACCCTTAAATTATGAGAATGTTATAAAATATCTTTGGAAGATATTTGTGCTCTGATAGTAGAATGAGATTTATCTTTCACCAAGTTTATCCTCATATTTTTGTGGAAGTATAAGACTCAATTATTCCCACCGAATATGTTTTGACGTAAGTGGGGGAAGAATTTTGTTAACGACGACCTATATTTTATGAATTGTGTTTTTTTTTCCACAATGTGAAAATGGTCCCTATATGGAATCCATTAATAATGGTATTAAGAGAATAGATCAATATATTTATGTTTACAGGAGAGTTAGAATGAAGATATTAGAGCTCCGTATAGAGGAAGACATTGTCTGGACAGAGAAAATTTGTTGTATCTACTAAAGCAATTCTGGAAAAGGTTGTGTAATCTGGGACACATGAACAAACCCTATAAGTGGATAACATTTTTAGTCACATTTGTAGGATCCTGGTGATCCCAATCCCTATTTAAAACATCCTTTGGTCCCATTGGATTTCTATGTGGTGATGGAAGCTGCTGTTTTGGATTCTATATCCTATAATTCTTGTTGAGGGTCCCCATGATGGGTAAGTGCAATATGATAGTGGAAAAAATCCTGATGTGGGGTCACAAACATAAGAAAAATTATTATTTTGGCCTCCAATGGATGAATTTTATTTTTAGGTTGTGCATATAGTGAATTGGACTAATTGTATATGGGGATCAGTGGAGACTATGAAATTGTTAAGACAAGTCATGGCTTCAAATGCGATAACAGAGGGTGACAAATCACAAGGAAAAGATCAACAGAATAGAATCATGGTTTAAATTGATGAAACCATGTATAAGTTGGTATTTTAAATATATTAATCATGGATCTTTCTTGGAATGATTGGTGAATGAATGACTGGATCGGGATTATATTGCAGCTCGAGAAGTGCAGTCCAATGATGAGAAAGGGGATAATATGAATGATTATAGTGATGATTCATTTAGTCAATTTTTTTGATGTTGTAGTGAATTTTTTATGTTAGAGGGATACATTGTATGAGGATAAAGAGAATTATCAGAGCAAATAAAAAAATGGTGAAAGTACTTTTCATACATAACACTACCAATGGTATCATGATCCTAAAAAAAGATTAAATCCATGGTGATAGAAGGAGATCATATGCATAATAAGATATTTTCATGGGATGAGGTTGTAGATAATGTGGAATTATCCCACAGGGATTCACTAACTAGACATCATCTAGAGATATGTGTGTCCAATGTCAAATAATTTGAGTTTCTTATGAATTATTAATAAAAAATTGTGAAAGAAGTAATAGTTATTAATTACAACATGGAGAAATATGACAAGATGATAGGAACGAACCTAAAAAAGAATAAAAATGATGAGAATAGTGATTGTATTGAAAATAAAGACCTTACACTAATAATAGGATTCAATGAAGGGAAAATTCCTCAAGAGGAGAACATGTAGACATGGGACAAAGTGTTGTATTATTTTCAAGACATTTAATTCATTATCTTGATACTCTTGTTATCAATCTCTCACATTAAAATTTGTTGTGATAATGAATTCTATAGTCTATATTACTTTCAAAGGTTATTCAGTCATTTTTTAGTTATTTGAAATATATGGTATCTCACATTCCATTAAAAGTTTTTTGATAAAAAATAAATTTAATTCAAAAAAAATATTTTTCATTTAGAATTTTTGGAACCCATTTCATTTCCATGGGTTAAATATTTTTCAAAGAGATTATTATGTAACCACATTCATGTAAATGGTTTTAACGTGTTTCAATGATATTTTTTGGAACCCATTTATTTACTACATGTTTATCATGTTTCAAAGTAGTTATTATAGAACCCCTTACTTTTCTATGGGTTAATCATGTTTTAATGTGATTTTTTTAACCCATTTAATTATCATGCTTTAATAAAATTTCCATGATATTTTTTAGAACCCATTTCAATTCCATTGGTGAATTATATTTTACGAATATTATTTATAACCCATTTCATTTCCATGGGTTAATTATATTTCAATGAGAATGTTTTCGAAACCACTTATTTTCTAAATTCCAATCAAGATACAATGATATTGTATTATAACCCATATCATTTACATGGGTTAATAATTTTTCAAAGTGGTTGTGATGAATCTCATTCCTTTTCCACAGGTTATCAATGATTCAATGAGATTGTTATATAACTTGTTTCTATTCCATGATTTAATAATTTTATGAAATTAATAATGGTTATTTCATTGAATTTGTATGATTTTTTATGTATTTGTTTATTGGACATTATTAATGATAGGTTTTCCCAGGTTTTGTTAGGTGATCTTATTATAGCTTATACAATGGGTGCTCCTAGACAGTGCTCTGATGAATTGGGTACTCCATTGAAAGTGGTTGGTCATATTTTCTATTACATTTTTATGGGCTTTCAAGGGGTTCTATCAGGGTATCTATAATAGTTCTACGAGATGATTTTCCAAGATAATTTTTCTATATGCTTTTAATTAGATTGAGATATTTTTATCATTATTAATGGCGTAGGGATCATAATTATTTATTATTATGAATATCTCCATTTTAAAAGAATTTTACCATTTATTATTGATCCATTTTATATGGGTATGAGCCCCTTTAGGATTCACTCATTCACATTAATTATGTAATCATACTCTTATGAAAACTTATGCTAATTTATGGAATTTAAATATCAATTATTATGTTTACCATTATTGTCCATCTAATATCACCTATCTATGATTCATTTTCCACATGTTATAAAGTATAAGGATGAAATATTTATGGCTATAAATGATTACACAAATATGATTTTGAAGACTTAATGTGAAATAAAAAATGATTGGTATAATGGGAGATAAAGATAAAACTTATTAACTAGTTGTTTATGTGTCCAAATGATTAGTGTGGTTTACATATGTGTTTGTCCCAATTATCTAAAATTGTAAAACTAAAAGGTCCTATAATATATAAGTGATATATGTCTTAATTTTGATATTTTATAGTGTATATGAAAATTATGGATCATAATTATAATCTTCAAATTTAGTAACGAAAAGGTATGTAATTTAGCATAGGATCCTTGTGTGGGGGTATAGGGCTATTGTAGTTGGGATAAACAGTCAGTTTAGATAAATTTTGATATTATTAAGTTTTCAAGTGACATTATCTTAATATTTATGGATACCTTCACAGTAATATAAGATTAAAAATGATTAAATATTTAAGGTCTTAGAACCACCACTGTGGTTTTTAGAAATTGGTTATTAAATTCATTAAAAACATTTTATGACACATTTAATTAGGATAATGTATATTAAAAATTTATATTGAATGTGATGTATTCCATTAATATATGGAGAAATATGATTTAAGGTGTTTATAAACATTAATATTTATTAAATCTTGGATATTTAGGTAATTATTGAAACAAAAGTATGATAATATAAATGGATATAGAATAAAGTGACTAAGTGATCATTGTTATATCAAAATAAGATATCAAAATTTTGGGATTGAAATAATTATGTTCTTTGATAACCATTAATGTTAATAAAATATTTAATTTTGGGGGTTCGAGAAATTGATCTAGTTTGAACATTGGTTTTACCATTATATTTTAGAGATTAATTTATCATATAATGGGTTATAAATTAAGGGAATTAACATACCATTTATAAAAAACATGGTTTTGGTTATAATCTAAAGATTTGTGTTATAGTTTGATTATCCTTTTCTGGTTATGTAGTCTTCAAAATAATGTTGTAATGATTTAGTAATTAAAATTAAATCATTAATTTTCATTTTTGGAGAAAAAGATTTGATTACATTTGAAATTGACTAATGTATGAAGATCTACTCATCATGTCTCTATATTTTCTTATTTATATTGGTATAGATGGTAATATAATTATTTAACTCTTTAAAATGGATATAAACATAAAAATTTATACCCTTATACCTTTATTTCAAATAAACAGATGGCTTTTTGATCATCACAGATTTAGATTTTTGTGGAACATAACTTTATAATGACCATTCACTTGTTTTTTATCAATAACATAAATTAGTCACTGTAATTATTTATGATATTACTATAAGTTCTCATAATATGGAATCATAGTTTTGTGTACCCTTATGTGACCTTAATGAATCCAAATTAAAATTATGAAGTACATTTTTCTTATTTCGTTTTACTGATGTTGGTTTTAATAATGAAATTCTTGAAATGATAATGTTTTGATAAACAAAATGAATTTGTGTGACAAAATCTATTTCTCTGGTGTAAGATGATACTTCCTTGGAATTTATGATATATATATAACTTAAAATTAGTTTATTTCATATAAATAAACATATATTTAAAATTTCATCACATTAAAAACCAGTTTCATCCTATGTTGAATGAAAATTAATGTTTTATTGATATTTATTGTTACTCACAAGCCTGAGTCTTACTAGACAACAATATACAAATAAATATTATTATAATAGTTTTTACCAAGCCGTTTGAATAAATTGAATGGTTTATATTGTTAATTTTATTAAATATATAGTACACAAGTGTTTATGAAATAAATTCAATAGTTTCTAATTAATTATAAAGGAAAATCATGTGCACTTTATTATTAAAAATGTTTTTCAGTGATAAACTATTTTTAAGACCGAAGGATAATTTTCACATAAAAAATAATAGAAATTTCTATTAGTTAATAATATAAATGAAATTTATATGTTTTTGTATTAAATCATATGTTTTTAAATTCGTCCAATAAAATTTACTTTGTTATGATAAGAGTGAAGCAAATTTCATGCATAAAAAACATTATATTTTAAAATGGATGTTTTATAACCTTTTAACAAAACACCTAGTATAAGTGATATTTTTGACAATTTTTTAATTTATATTCTATTTAGTAAAATATTTTTAAAATTTGACTATGAAAATTTAATTTTGGTGATTGTTTGGTGTTTTTCTAAGAACATTCATATTTGGAAGAATAGTGAATTACAACAAATTTTATTTTAAAAATACTTTTTTCTATATACAATTTATATGTATAAATTATATTTTTTACTTTTATTAATGTATAAATAAATACGTTGTATATAATATAAACCAATTCAGGTCATAAAAATTAATTTCAAATATAAAATGGGTGTAAAAACATTAAAATATTTGATATTTTCTCTTTAAAAACCCACTTAATCATCCCGTCTGTAGGATTAAATTTATGTTAATTTTTACCACTTCAATGACTAAAATTTGGAAAATTGGATTTAATTTTTTTATCATTACAATTTCTAATGATTTATTATGGAAATATATTTCTAGAAATAAAAGATATTTAAAGAAATTAAAATTAATTATACTGATTACGGTAAATATGAGTTTACTTTGATGTACAAATTTAAACATATATGGCCAAATAAAACATAGATAATTAAAACATTTTGATTCCTTTACTTTACCATATCTCATATTTTTTATAATGGGTATCATTATTTGTGGCACAATATGTAAGGGGGACCTCCTAATAGTGTTTACATTTTTATATTTACAATAATGTCACTCCCCCTCTACTACAAAAAGGCACCCAGACTCCACATTTTTTCACACATCAAAATCCATTTTGGCTCATCCAATCCCCACCCTAATAGGGTCTCAAACCCCCTCCAATCATACGATAATCCACAATTTGGGATAAAATACATCCAAACATGTCATTTGGTGTAACCCAAAATTACTTACATGAAAACAAGGTAACATTCTTCAATGGCGAGTTTTGTTTTATTTCTTTATAAAACATCTTAAATTATTCTTATTCCAATATTATATATAAACATCAATATCAGTAATACACATATATTTTTTTTTCTAATGTTGTCCCTTTACTACTACACACACATCAATCAAATGGGATGCATAATAACCATTTATGTTTATGATGGTCTACCGTCTCGTGAACAGATATTGTTCATCATGCTATTACGACCACTCAATTATGGGAATAATGATTGAAATATTTTTTTAAATGATATATATGATATTAATATTGAATTCATGATGTATTAAAATTTGTGTGGCAAATTCCATCATGTTTTTATTTTTTGGTAATATTGTAAAATTATTTATGGATGTATAGACTACCACCTCCTCCAAGTGATGTAATTTGATCACCTTTCTTAAAAAATGCATTATTAATGCATTTAAATAAATTTTTTTACATAAATGACTCATATGTATTATATTAATGATATAATTAGATTAAAAAGAATATAATATATCATTTTCTTTAACACCTTTCACACATGATAAAAGTGATAATGTCGTTTATGGATTTCCGGACTAACACCTCCTCAAAGTGATGTGATTACTTTTACATCACAATAATTTTATATACAGGTTTATTTGATTATATAATATGTTATTTATGATATTAAAATCATTCTATATAGATAAATTTTACTTACATTCTTTCAATAATGATTATTAAAATATTGGAATGTTACTTATATGTACGCACAACCTACCATCTCTATGAATGTAATGTTGGTAGATTTTTCATAAAAAATTGTCATTCATGGTTTTAAAAATAGAATTTAAATATAAATATGTTATTTATTTAATTATTAGTATTCTAGATATGTTTGAGCAATTACCTCTTTGACCGTTATTTACACACCAAAGTTGTTTTTGACAGATAAACCAAATATGGTCAATAAAATTTGACTTAATCACTATTAATGATGTATTTTTATAAAATGTATTTATACATGAAATAATAGTAATAATAATTTTAGAAAATCTTCTGATAAAATTAGATAATTTAATTAAGTTTGTCATTTCGGATAATAGAGTACAAGCTTAATAAATCTCACTCAATGTCAGGGGTTTTGTCTCAATTTACATTCAATTGAGAATTATTTGTCCTTACACTAATAGTTAATTATATATGGTGTATCTCATTCATGATGACATAAGATATCTTGAAATTCATTTATTTCATTATATTCAATGTTTCAATTGATATTATTATTTCATAGATCACATGATCCAACAGTCGCTCATATAATAAGGGGTTCTTGTCTCTCCTTTAACATCATGAGGAATACATTATGGTCACCACATATTTTTTTTGATGTATCTACCTCCCCTTATAATATATTATAGAAAATATTATTTTTTCTTTATTTTATTTACATGTTTCATTGGAAACATGATACTTCTAAATTGTTTGATTCATATGTTACCATAGTTTGTGGATTTCTAATATCACATTTATTTTTGTGATAAATATTATATATTCACCACTTAATTTGTTTTTTTGAAGTATCGACTAGAAATGATTTTTTTAATGATTCATATCCTTAATTTTTTCAGTTGTACATATCCAATTAAGGTACTCTCTTTCTTGGGGATTTATGTTTCTATGTTTCCAAAGTGGTAATTGACTTTTATCACAATTTTCCTTCATTGATACATTTGTTATATGATACACCTATAATCTTTTATAAAGTTTATATAATTATCCATTGAAATTATGTGTCCTGAATATCATTATTCTCATGATATTATATGTTAATGTTACTAGTTTTATATCATGGGGTTTATAATTCAAATTATTCAAGTTGTTATGGGTCACTTTTGATGTTTAAATAATATTATACCCATGTATGTTTTTATGATATATAAAATGAATTTCATTTCATAAATGTAAAAAACCATGTGTGTTTCTTATCCTACAATGTGAATATTTTACATTGAAACAATGCAATCTATTTCATTGTATGGAAAATGATTTTTTTAAAAGAGGATATTATTGAACCCATTTTTTCTATGGGTTTTTCATGTTATATAAAATTTTAACAGAAGTAATTTATTGACCATGGGTTAATCATATTTTAGTAATATTATATTTAACCCATTTATTTTTTGGGGGAAAATCATGTTCAATAGATATTATTTTAGAACCTATTTATATTACATGGGTTAATCATGCTTCATTGAGGTTTTATTGAACCCATTTCATTTTTATGGGTTAATTATTAATCCTCAAACATGATCTTTTTGATTCATCACATAAAAATTATGTGTATTCGTTTTATAAAATATATATTAAAATAAAATGATACTTTCCCACACTAGGACCTTTAAAATTCTAGTTTTTAGAAAATTAGATGAAAACATTATATTTATCAAAACATTAAAAAAATATAATAACATAACTAAATTACTTCATATGTGATAACTCTATAAGTGATGAAAATACCATTGTAAAATTCTACTAAACTTATGGAAAATAAATTTCAGATAAGGGATGGGTAGTATATTTTTTATTATGTAGTTAAAAAACCATTTAAAAATTTGACAATCTTAAAATATTATTGAAATTGAAAAAGTATTTATTTTTTTTAAAATTTGATAAATATAATCCATTTATTTTTGGAAAATCTTTATACTTGGTTTTGAAAACTAAACCTTGGATTAATTCAAATGATGAGGGATTTTTGGGGCTACCCACAGTCCCTAAGAATGTGTTCACTCCCCATTTCCCTATAATGTTATCAAATTACAAGCTCCTAATTTTATAAAAATGATTCAATCTATCCTCAAATATATATTAATATATTACAAGAGTTTTCTTCCTTAAAACATATCCATACATTAAATACACACACTGTTATATATATATATATATATGTATATATATCTGTGTGGGATTTAATTAGAAATCACTTCTGATATTGGATACAACCAAAACTAATGACATAATACTTTAAAAATAATGAACAACCATATATTCACACATTCAATTGTATCTTCGTAAAATATACTTTATGAAATGTTAAAATTTATTATTTAAATATTCATTCAAATATAATGAAATTATGTATTCATTTACATGATTAAGGAATGTGTTATTTGAAAATATCATTTCATACATGAAAGATAATATAAATTCATGAACCATTCCTATAATATTAATTTTATTTTAATATTATTATTAAAAAATTGATAAAGAAACATAATCATAAATAATTATATAATATACATAAAATTATAAAAGTAATAATTCATCATTTCTGAACATGAAAATGTCAAATTGAGTTAAATTTTTTATTTGAAATTAATTTATAGTTCATTTAAATTTTGAAAAATTTTCTAAACATACATATATATATTTATTTATAAACAAACAACATTATTATGAATGGTCTCACTTCTATATAAATTGAAAGTTAAACCATAAATTTATGTTTAGGTATAAATTTTATTTATAACATAAAATTAATGATGCATAAAAATATACATATGTACATAATTATAATCTCGAGACTATAAGTAAAATGATATTTATCCTTAAGTGAAAAAATATGTGTATATAAATATAATACTCTCATAAAATAATTTCAAATAATATTACTTATATATATACTATGAATTTAAATAAAAAATAAATACGAACATGATATTTCTCATAATAATCATATATATATATACATATCACATGGAATTTTTACAATTGTAATAGAAGAATAATGTCATATTTAATGAAAAAATTGATAAAAATCAACATAATATATTAACTTAATATGAAAAATGGATTTAGAACAACCATTTCCGATTAATTGATAAACAAAAAGAACCAAAAGGTAAGCAGAGTACTCAATTATTTTTTATAAAATGAAGGCAGTCCAATAGTGTCCCTCCTTACAATGGATCTATTTTGGAGTTAGTGTGTATATAGGGTACTCTTGTATATTAGAATACTATTTTACATATATTCATACATATGTAATTGGTTATAAATGATAAAAATTCAAATATACAATGTTCAGATGAAACTCGTGTTGAGACAGCTAATATTGATAGATAAATAAGCATTTCTAAATCCGGATTAGAAAAATTATTTTGAAATTTAAAAAACCACAATACAACTAATTCAATTTGATGTTAACATTTCAATAAATTAAATCAGGATTTTTCATGATGCTTCTTATCTAAATAATGAAAAAAATTATAACAATAGAAGTGTAATCCAATGAGACAAAAATTGATATTAAAATAATCCTTATTATAATATAACATTAACATTGATAGGTCAACAATAATAAATATAAAAACAATAAATATGGTATATCTAGAAAATAACAATGATCTATTATGATAAATGAGAAATATGAATATCAATGTTAACTAAAAGGTATTTAGACACCTAAAAAGTGAAGGGGAAAACACCTACCTCAAATATAAAGACATAGATTTTTTTCCTTCCTCGATCGATAACCCCATATTAGTCAGACATCACTAGAAACTAATCTCCCACCAATTAGTTTGAACACTCAATTGCTCAGCCTCCCAAAGCATTTCCCATAGTCGAATCTATATGACTAATAATTGAATCCCTCATCTACGATGAGGTCTCCATTCCTTCCTTCAATTGCAATCTCCCTCACCTCCTTGGTGGCCTTACTGGTTAACCTCATCCTGATGAGCACTCCCTAAAATAGGTCAACACACCGTCACCTTATCTTTAATATTGTTTTCTTATTTTATTCATTTTATTATTTTGATAAACATTTATTGTTTATTATTAATATTATTTTTTATACAAAAAATTTATTAATAATAAATTTAGTAATTTTAAAAAATAATAAAATCCATATAAAAATAATTTTCATAAGTATTATATTATATATATATATATATTTTATATTTAAAAAAATATATTGTTTTATATAATGATTTATTTAAAATATTTTATAACCAATTTCCTTTAACATAATATATATATATATGTTTAGTTTTCGAATATAAAAATTATAGAATAATAATTAATTTATATTAAATTATGTATTTATATGATATAAATAATTTTATTTATTATTTAAAGATTCACAGAACTTGTTAAAATAAAATATTTATTCATCATTAACTCTAATTTAAAATCATTTTATTTTTTTAAATAATTATATTTTATAAATACATATTTTTATTTTTTTAAAATAATTATTTATAATAATTTTATAATCATTTCAAAAATAAATTTTGATTTGTTATAAAAAATTAATCAGAGAAATATATTTAGAGAAAAAATTATATTAAAGAACATAAAATAATGTTTATAAAAGAATTATTTATTATTTGAAATATTAATTAAATATATAATTTTTATTCCTTGAAAATTATAATTTATATAAATATATTATCAGTTTTAAATACAATGTTAACAAAAAAGTTATTATTAATTAATATTATTTCAATGTTTTGTTATATAATTTTAATTAATAAACATTAATAAATTTTATAAAGGTATAGTTTGTTTAAAAAATAATTTAGGTAAATGTTATTTCATATTTTAAAATTTTTCATGATGATACATTCTATCACCATTAAAAACATTCACACACTTAATCCATTCGTCAGAGAAAAAAATCTAAATTTCCATCTTCATAATTAAAAAAACATGAATTGATAAACATTTATACTTTACCATATTTAAATCCTCTAATCCCCAAAGTTCTGTAGACCATTTCTCTAATACCAACACTAACGTCCCGAACCCACAATTCTAGATTCAGCACACAATAATTCTCTATATATTTTTTATAAAATAGATAAGAAAAATATATATATATAATTGTACATATATTACCATTACCAGTCTATTTTATAGAGCATTATATGACTACATTACATATGAAGATACTGTATAAAAATAAAATAAAATAACTAAATTTCTTAAAGTTCACTAACTCTGTAAGTGAAGATAATTTCTTCAAAAAATTATAATAAAACCATAAAAGAAGTGACGTTCATTAAATTTCCCAGTAAGGGGTTTTAAATCTATTCATATATTCAATACTTCTAAAAATAGTATAGTACATTAAAAAATACTTTTCCTTTGTAATATTCCATAAAATTATCACATTGATTTTTCAAAAAACAATTTTCAATATTTTTTTAAAACCATGAGGCCACATGAATCTATGATGGATTTCTTGGATTACCCACTTTTACTTGGGATTTGTTCAGTCACCATTTCACTACCATGTTTACATCAGTCACGAACTAAATTATATATAACCATTTTTAGCATTCATTACATATATATAACTCTTTCACTGAGGTTTTTTCATTAAAACATAATCATTAATTTAATACACATACACAATTTTATTAAAATATTAATATAAAAGTATGCTCATTCATTGAAGATCACTTGTGGGATTTCGATCAAACAAATCTTATGACGTAAGCCTATTAAAATAATAAACATCAATGTTTTCAAGCATTCATTCATAACAATAAATATTAACTTATATAAAGTGTTAAACAATACCATTTAAATATTAATCCTCAAATAAATATATTAATTATTAATTAAATGTTTCATTTGAAATTATCATTTTATTAATAGAAAAATTATTTAAATGAATAAAAACTCCACATATTTGCAATTTTATTTTACAATACTATTGAAATAAGATATAAATAATCATAAGAATTACCATTTTTATAATATAAATAAAATTATAAATTATATATTAATCATTTCAGATCATGTAAATATTAAATTATGTAAATTTATGCTTTTATATTAAGATATTATTCATTAGAATCATGAATATGTAATTCAACATGCATATATGTTTAAATTTATTTGCGTACATTTTTACAATGAAAACATCACTTTTTTGAAATGAATATACAATGATAATTTTAATTAAAAGCATATATGTTTTTAACAACAATAAATAGAAGAGAGGGATATATATATATATATATATATATATATATATATATATAATTATAAACATGTTTCTTGGTGTCAAATGATTTTTATCATTAAATAAAACATATATGCATGTATAAATTAAAAACCCCTATAAAATACTTTCATATAATATTAATTATCTAGAAAACAGAAGTTTAACTTAAAAATATATATGAACATGCCATTTCTCATAAAATTCATCTATATATATATAACATGTAACATGTGAAACAATTAACAATAGAATAAATTAATATTTATACAAAACATTAAAAAAGTAAACATAAAATATTACCATATTATGAAAAATGGATTTAGACTACCCATAACCGATTCTTGGATATGCTAGAGGAACCAAAAGTAAAGAAAATTGTATAATATTTTCCTATAGAATAAAGGTAGTACCATAGAACACCCCCATACATTGGATGTATTTGAAGGAAATTATTTATATAGATGACTCATGAATATATCTCTACATTTATACCAATATTTATATATATAATTTCATATATATGAAAATTATCTGAATATGTGTGATGCAGATGAATCATGTGTTGACCATGCTTAGATTGAGAAATGAATAAAAATTTATGCAACTAGATAAAATAAATGATTTAAAAATTTTAAAACGTAAAATACTTAATGGATTAATTTTTTTTTTGATAAAATCCAAATAAAAAAAATTAATCATCTTTTTGAGGCCTAAGATCAAAATCAAGAGAAAAAATTTTTATAATAGAAGATTCAACCAAAGACTCTAAAATTTATATTAAAAAATAAATTATCAAATCCATCATAAACATCGACTGATCGAAAATAAATACTTTGAGAAAACCCTGAAGATGAGATAAACATATTGTGACATCAATTGAAAAATAAATCAAAAAATAAAATGAATGACATAAAGTTTAACTGAAATAGATTCAGAAACCTAAAAAGTATAACTAACTAACACCTACCTCATATCTAAATATGGGGAAATGTTTTCTTTGATCAAATCCCCCTTCATAGACGTACTTCATGGGATAGTGATCTCCCTTGACTTTGTTTGAACACTCAATAAGTCATCCACTTGAAGCCTCACCCACGGTAAATTCTCTATGAATGATCCTCAAATCCCTCATTTGAGATGATATCACCATCCCTTCACTTTATTTCAGTCTCGATTATATCCTTTTAATCACTAATATTCATCCTTAACCCGATCGATCCCCCCATCAAACTAGTCTAGGTCCCCTCCCATTGTCTCTTATCTAGTACATCATAATTTTTTTATTCATTTTATCAATTTTTAATTATTTTTTATTTATTTTATTATTATCATTTTAAATAAATTGAATAATAATTTTTTTCTAATTTCTAAAAAATATAATCCAAATAAATATGATTTTAAAAATTAATATAACAATTAGACTCATATTTTAAAAAATTATATTTAAGAAAAAATATATTTCTGTTTATATATATTTATTTCAATTTTTTGATTAGAAATTATATTTAAAAAATTGATAATAATATGTTTAGTTATTTAATTTTATAAATTATATTGATAAAATTAATTTATATAATGTTTGGTTTTTATAAGATATAAATACATTTTATGATATATAATAAAATTGAAATAATTCTTATAAATAAAATATTATTTCATAATTGACTACTATTGAAATAATTATGTTGTTTTATAAATGTTTTTTTATTAAATCCTACATATTTTTTTTACAAAATAATTATTTATAATAATTTTATTATATTTTTAGATAATTTTTTAATTTTTTATACAGAAAATTTTCATATTAAACTAATTTTGATAAAAATTAATATTAAATAATATAAATTTTATTATCATAGAATTATTAATAATTAAAAATGTTAGATTAATATCAAATCTTATTCCTAGAAAATTTTAATTTATTTAAATTTATTAAATGTTTTGAAAATAATAATAAAAACATAATTTAAATTAATTTTCATTATTTTATGTATTTATTTTATAATTTTAATTATTCAAATTATTCAAAATTTTAAACATATAGTTCATTATAAAATATTTCAGTTACTAAACACATTTTTAATATTTTATAATTTTTTGGATGTTACATTAATCATATTCTAAATTGATTATTTTGGAACCCATTTCCTTTCCATGGGTTAATAATGATTTAAATGGATTATTTGGGAATCATTTTCTTTTTTACAGATTGATAATGATTTAAATATAATTTTTTCAAAATCATTTTTTACATGGGTAAATCGTGTTTCAATGAGAATTTTTTTCCAACCCATTTCATTTCAATGGGTTTATCATTTTTTAGAGATATTTTTTTGAACCCATCTCAGTTATATGGGTTGATCATGCTTCCAAGATATTTTTGGGAACCTATTTCATTTCCATGTGTCATCATATTTCAATGATATTTTGGAACATATTTAATTTCAATTGGTTAATACTGATTAAAATAGATTTTTTGAACCAATTTATTTCTCAAGAATTAATCATGTTTGAAAGAGATTGTTCTGGTTTCAATTTCATTTCAATGGGGTAATCATGTTCTAAATATATGGTATGGAACCCATTTAATTTCTATATGTTAAGATGTTATAAAGAGATATTTATGAAACCCTTTACTTTTCCATGGGAAAATCATGGTTCAATGAGATTTTTTTGATCCCATTTATATTACATTGGTATGTGATGCTTCAATTATTTTTTTGGAACTGATTTATTTTCCATCATTTAATCATGTTTCAAATATATTTTTCAAAACCCATTTATTTCTTATTTGTAAATAATGTTTCGAAGTGATTTTTTGGGATCCCATTTCAATTACATGGGTCACTCATGTTTGAAAGAGTTTTTTGGAAACTATTTCAATTAAATAAGTTATTCATGATTCAAACATATTGTTTTTCAATCCATTAATTTTCATGGGATAATAATGTTTCAAAAATATTGTTTTGGAACCTATTTCATTTTCATGGGTTAATCAAGTTTTAAGAGATTTTTATGGAACCCATTCTATTCTCTATTGGTGAAACAAGATTCAATGAGATTGTTTTGGAAAAAGATTCTTTTCTCTGTGTTAATATTTTACTGAATATAATAAAAGGTTTTTTTTAATGTGTTTCTATGAATTATATATTAATTTGGTACTTAGAAATTATAAATTGAGGGATTTTAAATATAGTTCATAGTGAGATCATTATAACTTATACAATGGTTATGCCCAGATATCAGTCAAATTCATTAGGTACTACAGAGAAAAAATTTGACTGAATTAGTTATTCTATTTGAAAGGGTTATATACGAGATCAATAAGGGTTCTTTGATGTTTTTTTGAGACAATGATCCAAGATACCAATATGTTATATCTATGTTTTTCATTTTTTATAACACTTTGGATTTGTATTTTTATCACCTGAATCATGGTTATTTATTCTAATGAATATATGTTTTTTTAAAGTTTATTCCATGTTTTCATTTCCATGAACCATCCCATGAGGGCCCGTTCCATGACTACCCCAATCCCACATTCCATAGGCCAGGGGCTGGAGACTAGCACCAACGGCATAAATCCCTTAAATGGTAATGCATTCCCTCTATAACATTAAAACACACACAACGAGGTACGAGCTGGAAACAAAACACTCAAAAAAATGTATTCAAAAGGAGTACTGAAAAGTAAAAAGGGGCTGGAAATACAATCCCAACTATAAAGTACACGGAAACTGAAAGTATAAGTACCAGAAAAAGGGAAAACGGCTCTTGGATCCTCCACTGGGAAATCCTACCTGAAGGGTAGGTACAAATACCCTTCACAACACTCCATGTCCGTCCATCTCCTCTGTGTACTGTCACACAGTGTGGCCTACCTCTAGGTACCGTTCAGACCTGGTACACTCATCCTCGGTTAGCGATGTCCGTCGGCTGCATCAAACACAACGAGGTGCAGGCACAACTCGTGTAGGGGTGTGTATAAAGTTAATCAGTAGGGACCTTGAGACACTCATAGTCTCAAACATCTGACAAGGATAAACCAAAAAGTATGAAATCAATAGATAACCCTACTTAGTTATATTCCCATACATATAGCTAATTTATTAAGTAATCCATCTCAATCATGAGGAAAACACAGAAAAATTGACTCTGCTCAAACCATGATTTTTTTCTTGGGTTAGTATCAAATAACATCCCCAGTCACATTTTCAAAACCTCAACTACTGGAAAAATCCTCCTCTATCGAGTACAGTGGGCATGTTGCGACACCAAGGCACTTCCCACTATCTTTGACTACTGAGGTACTCCTTTTGTCGAGTACCGTGGGCCTGCTGCATCACCAAGGTGCACCCCATTGTGGGTTTTTTGCGTCACCAAGGCGCTCCCCCTTATATCCTTTTAAGGTACTCATCCTGTCGAGTGCCATGGTTCTGCCGTGACACCAAGGCGCTACCCATCGTGGGTCTTCCGAAACACCAAGGCACTCTCCACTGGGCTAATTGAGTCACTCCGAGTCGAATCGGTCTACAGTCATCAGGTATCAGTCATCTACTAGGTCTCTACACTGTTCTCGCTTATCTCCAGGAGGATCTACTCCATGAGATACTAATCGATACTCTAACTGTCATGAAGTTCTTCTAATAAGTATTTCAATGGTCTTTTCTTCTCATAGGGGTCTCAATCTAACAGACGACACATCAATCGCACGCCCGGTTTGTGAGTTATTAGCCTTTTAGTCCAGGAGGCCTAGTTGGATTCGTGCATGATCGAACCTGAAAATAACTTAACTTTACCCCAATCTCCAGTGAAGTATACTCAAAGGGACTTTCACGCTTGAAGAAAACTAGAGCCGCTAACAGTTTATAAAAAACTCTTTCGGTGCCAATGATATGGCCAACGAATGTAAAGGGTCGGTAGTGGGAATGGGTCATGACCGACCCAGTCTGGGCTGACCCGGTCTCAGTCGACCCGGTCAGACCTGTTGGGTCTGGCCCGGACCATTGGGTGGGTCAGCCTATTAGGTTCGGCCCAGCCCACTGGGCCCAGCCCAACAGTCTGCGTGGAAGGTTCGCCCCAGGCTCGTGGATGGTTCGGCCCGGAGCGTCGTGAGAGTGCGGTCCGACGTGGCTTGGACCGGAGGGCGCACAGGGCGTGTGAGGCACACGAGTTGGCATAGATCGTCGGGGTGCACGGGAGGTGGATGGGTAGGATGAGAGGTGGTCGGGTACGCTAGTGGGCTGGCCGGCGCGGTGCGCCCTGGCTGGAAAGTACCCAGGCAGGGTACGACCAGGCCGGCAGGTTGGCTTGCGGGTAGCCAAGCAGGGCTCGACGATGCCGACAGGTAGCCAGGTAGGGCGCAAGGAGGCAGGCAGGCGGCCGAGCGGGCCAGGAGGCTTCCGGGAGGTAGCCAAGCGGGCTGGGAGGCTTCCGGGAGGCAGCCGGGTAGGCTGGTGGGGCGCGGGATGGCTCGGGGCAGCCTCTCGGCTCTGAGAGCGGCGCGACTGGTGGGGGTTCGGTCGGGGCTTGTTCGTCCAGTGGCAGTGTGGGATGCGGCGGGGGCAGTGCAAATCATGGAGGTCACGGGTAGTGCGGCCTTTGTCTTCACCGCCTTTGTAACCTCTATGCTTCGTTGACATGTCATACAATATCCTGAAGAGATCGACAGAGGAATTCATGCCATGTTAGTTTGTCCTACACCCTCTGTGATTTGGGTGATAAAAACGAGTTCATAATGGTAGGAGAACGATGATCAACAACTCACCTATAAAAAAACATATCCTCGTTCTTCATTTTGAAAAAAAATAACAACATGGCACATAGATGAATACAACCCCTGCCTTGATCATTTGTTGTCAACGGAGTTGCGGGGAAAAAGACAGAGGAGATCATCATTCGTCGCGTCCGCCGCACACTTCCAATCTAGAGCTCATGCGTTGGTTCGTTGACGATGATGAGGAGGGATGTAAGTCCTAGTAGACGTCCCACGTCGATTGTCTCTGAGGAAGAAGTCAAAGACGCTCTTTGTTGGCGTTCTCCATTGGAAGAACACGTTCGTCGTTATTCATTGGGAGATGGGGTTCTTCGTTGGAGAATTCTAATTATCCCAAGATCTTGTCTCCCAAATGTTCCACCCAAATGAAAAAAGTGAATAGATTTCCCCTCCAAATAATAGCTTGTCTATTATTTTAGATTGTTGGGTATAAAAAACAAATTGTAGCATTTAATTAAAAGAGATGGGTCAATTAATTAATGGGTTGGATTTGGCATAATAGACTATGTATTGGATCAAATAATTAATGGGGGTGGTGGAACAATAAATGGTAAAGGAGGTTAAGGGGCTCCCCCTCATTAATAAGGGGATTTGAGAGATTTTCCTCTCCTCCAATTAATAGGGTTCGGGTGGTCCCCATCCCCTATTATTCAAATTGGGAGGTTATGTTGTCTCGGGTGGTCCCCACCACATTAACCCCACATGGGAGGTTGAGGCGCGGTGGTCCCTACCACCATAACCTCTCATGGGAGGTTATGGCCTGGTGGTCCCCACATCTAACCTCCACATGGAGGTTATAGATCTAGTGGGACCCACCTCCAAACACCCACATGGAAGCTCAAATAAAAACAAAGGGATTGTCAATTTAATTTATTATTTACCACAAAACCCAATAACTAACATTTATTCTCATCCCACTATCAATGAAGTGAATGTTTCCTTAAAAGAATATAGGTGTTTCCAGTTTAACGATGTCCTTTGATTTCAATTCCGAGCACCAGTTCAAAAGTTATAATATCCTGCTCGTACGTTTACTAAATGTACCCAATCAAAACATCAAAAATTGTTTATAGGCACCCTGGGCGTTTGAATCATTTTCCACCAATTTTCTGAAACTTGTAAAATTCCCTTGTATTTATGAAAAAAAATTCCACGGAATTTCTAGGTCTTTACATTATCCCCACCTCAAGGCTTTATGTCCCCGTAATCTAAAACTAAAACTATGTGAACAAATGGGGGTGCTAAGCCTGGATCTGAGCCTCTCGCACCCTTGGGCTCTCCTGGAGGTTCCCATGCTGCCAGCGAACCCACACCAGAGGTATTGACCTTTCACGTAGGACCCGCTCTTGTCGATCCTCAGCCTCCACTGGAACCTCCGTGAATGTCTAACCATCATCGACGTCTATCTCTCCTTGGTCAAAGATGTTAGAAGGTTCATGCACGTATCTCCTCAGCTGAGATATGTGGAAGACATCATACACCCAGTGAAACTGATGTGGAATAGCTAAGCGGTAAGCCACCTCGCCAACTCTACTGAGGCCCTAAAATGTTCTGATAAATCTCAGAGATAACTTTCCACCTCTGGCAAATCTCCATATCCCTCATCAAGTTGAGAACCATAGAATGACGTGGTCGCCATCCTCAAATTCTAGAGGTCTCCATCTCCTATCAACATAAGACTTATGTCTGCTCTGTCAAGTCTTCATCTTCTCCTGGATGATGTGCACCTTCATTTTGGTATCCCATACCATCTCTAGTCCCACTAGTGCTGACTCCCCAGGGTCAGTCCAACACAAAGGTGATCTGCAAGGTCGTCCGTATAACGCCTCAAAAGGTGCCATCCCTATGGTGGAGTGATAGCTGTTGTTGTATCCAAACTCCACCAAAGTTAAGTGATCTTCCCAGCTATGACCAAATTCAAGGACACAAGCACATAACATGTCCTCGAGTTTCTGAATGGTCCACTCAGTCTGGCCATCTGTCAGATAATGGAAGTCGGTGCTCAGACAATGTTGTGTCCCAAAAGCCTCCTATAACCCCTTCCACATCCAAGAAGTAAACCATATGTCACGATCAGAGAAAATAGATGATGTTAATCCATGTAGCCGAACAATAATCTGCACATAGAGGTGTCCCAAGCACTCTACTAAACCCTTCTCTCTGATCGGTACGAAGTGAGCCGACTTGGTGAGTCGTTCAACAATCACCCAAATCAAGTCGTGGCCGCTGGATGTATGTGGAAGTCCTTTCATGAAGTCTATAGATATCGAATCCAACTTCCACACTGGGACCTCTAAAGGATGAACCATGCCTCTTGGTACCTGGTGCTCAGCCTTCACTTGATGAAAAGTGAGTCATCGAGATGCAAACTCCGCAACTACTTTCTTAATAGCTGTCCACTAGAGATGTCATCGAAGGTCTTGGTACTTCTTCAACACTAATGGATGTACCGCTAAAGGGGATGTGTGGAACTCCCTCAACACTTCCTCCTAATGTGACACCAGTACCGTAATACTTCTTATGAAGAAGATGACGTGATCCGCACTTTTAGAAAACCCATCAGGTGCCTACCCTTTGGATATCTGAGCACTTCGTGTGTCACGATCAATATCCCCATGCTATTCCTCCCCGACTTGCTGAAGAAGTGGGGGAGTGACTCTATGGGACTGAAGGAAAGTTTCTCCAACTCAATCGACAAAGGATATCTGCAAAGCGTCCAGCTTCTCCATCACCTCACCTAGTAGCTCTATACTAGATCTCCTGCTGATTATATCTTCTACAACATACCCCATTCCAAGAGTATAGACTATCTCAAATTAATTGTTATGGAGGAACTCAAGACATTGTCATTGTCTCAGGTTCATGTCCTTCTTAGAGAAGATATACCAGATACTCCTATGATCATTTTACAAGGTAAAACGTTCACCAATCAGATAGTACCACCACATCTTCAAGGAGAAGACAACTGCTGATAACTCTAGGTCAAGGGTAGTGTAGTTCTGTTCGTGATGGCTGAGTTTCCGAGAACCATACGCGATAAATGCTCGATCATGCATTAGGACACAACTGATTCTGGTCCCTGATGCATTGTAGTAGACTCTGTACTCAATGCCTACCCCTGGAAGCCTCAATATGGGGGCACTAGTAAACCTATGCCTCAGCTTCTAAAAGCTCTGTTGGCATCTCTCCGACTACACAAAGTGTTTCCCCTTCTTCCTCAAGGATGATTGTGGGGATGCAACACTGGAGAAGTCTATAATAAACCTCAGGTGGTAACCAGCCAAACCCATGAAACATTGTACCTCCATCACAATCCTGGATGGCTCCCAAGCAAGTACTACATCAATCTTCAGTGGATCCACTGTAACTCCAGCCTTCGACATTACGTGTCCTATAAAGTAAACCTCTCGGATCCAAAACTGGCACTATAAGATATTACCATATAGTTGGTGCTCTCATAGTGTGTCTGGTACTACCTGCAAATTGTTGTCATGGTCCTCCTCAGTAGTCGAGTAGATTATAATGTCATCGATGAAGACAATGACAAAGAGATTAGGTTAAGGCTGGTAAATCCTATTCATGAGTCCCATGAACACTGATGGAGTGTTGGCTACGCCAAAAGGCATAACCAAGAACACGTAGTGATCATACCGACATTTGAAACTCCTATTATGCACATCTTTATCTCAAACTCTAAGCTGGTGTTAGCACGATCTAAGTCATATCTTCAAGAACCACTATGATAGCTCCAACTGATCAAAGAGGTTGTAAATCCTCATGAGTGGGTACTTGTTGTTCATGGCCAACTGGTTTAAGTGACGGTAGTCGACACAAAGCCTCATTCTCCCATCTTCCTTCATGGTAAATAGAAACTGGGATGACCAGGGAGAAACACTGGGCCTGATGAATCCCTTCTCCTAAAAGTCCTCTAGCTGTACCCGCAGCGTGCAAAGCACCCCGGGAGCCATCCAATACGCTAGTCTACATATCAGTGATGTCTTGGGGTACAGGTCAATGTAGAAGTCCACCTCTCTGTGAGGAGTAATTTTTTGAAAATCTCTAGGGAAAACAGTCGTGTAGTTTTCCACCACTATAGGATAGCTCAGACTCTCTACATCAACTTCTCCAAGGGTAAGGCGGGACAACTAATGAGTGATCAGCTGCTCCCTCCTCTGATTAAGTATGTCATGTGCTGTAGAGGACCCTTCTCACCAGTGAAGGTAAACCTGGTCCCATATGTATGGATACACAACACATTGTACCTAATACAATCGATCTGAACATGGACTATAGATAACCGATCCATAACCACAACGACGTTGTAAGGCCTCGTCACTGCTACTACGAAATCCCAACTGAAGCTCTCGCCTCCTAGAGTGAGCTCACACTGCCGGCACCAGTGCGTAATCATCATGTCTACTCCCGTAAGTATCTCTAGCCGTAAGGACCGAGCCAACGGTTCCCTCAAAATCTCAATGCTTCCAAAAACGGTAGTGGCAATGACAGAGTTATTTGAACCTCTGTCTACAATGAACTATAGCATAGGTGGAGTAGACATAGACAGTACCTCAAATCATCACTGGGACACCATGATCGTAAGCCTCATCTACCGAGATCTGAACTCTCGCTAGTCTACCTACTCCCTGCGGTCAGGGTGGACCTCTTGGTGGTGGCAGCAGTGACACCTCGAAACATCATCCACTGCCAGCTGCATGGCCAGCTCCTCTTCCATGTCTGCCTGCTCCCTATAGACCACCTCGATCAAATCACTATATTTGCATGGGTAGTCCTTTGACTATCTACTAATCATTTGAATGGATGGTTAGAACGTCACATGCCATGTGACCCTGCCCGCCGCATGTGAAACACTGCCTTCGTTTGGCATGTATGTCTCTACCCCAGGTGCCCCACACAAATGATCCTTAGTCATGCGGTCATCCACCCGTGGGTCGGTCTTCATAGACCTCTTCGGCATCTATCTACTGTCAGCTATAGAAGACTCTGTTGTATGTGGACTAGTGGTGGGTCTAGTTGCTTGAGACTGCTCAGCAGGGAAACACTCCACTAAGAGGGCTCACTCCAACAACCTTGCCTATGTCAGGATGCTGGGGGAGATCATCGAAGCCCTTATCTCTTGTCTGAGCCCCTGATCCAAGGTCCATGCCCTGAAAAATGGGTCATGTACCATATCTGTTGAGTAGTGCGACAGGTCGATGAACGTCACTGAGTACTTTGCCACCATTATTCTACCTACTGCTTGTGAAGTATCTCATGTATCCCCACTCCTTGTAGGGTGGATGGGACAAACTATACCTGAAACAGGCTCTCAAAGTCTGCCCTATGTAGTGTCACCTCATCGTGAACCTGGAGCATTAGGCTTCACCATCTGCCTACTACTAACTGAAGGAGATTTGTGATAAGGATCACCATAAGGACAGCTAGTGTCCCTACAGGTCTAAAGACTCTCACCACAGCCTCCAGCCTATCCTCAGCTGTCTGCGGGTCCATCTCTACCCTGAACCTAGGGGGCCTCTGGCACTGGAACTCATGCAAAGCTCTCATGTGGCGTGCATCGTCTATTGTTGGGGCTGGTGGCATCGGTGGCCCAATAGTTAGTGGTATTATTATTGCATACACTAGAATAGGGCCTTCCACTGAGGCCTCGTCGCTCGGTCGGCAATCTTCGTGTACAACTATCGAGACTCCAGCTGGTTATTCATGGGGAGGAATCCTAAAATAATCACATGAGACACGGCCAATGATTATACCTGGTAAACAGTCCTAGTTGAGTTGACATAAAGAATTTTTTTTAAAACACACACACTATGTCGTAAATCGGTATTCAGGGTCCTAGAGTATGGATACGTCGCCCACCACACTAACACTAGACTCCCCGAACTGAAAACCACAACCAATAACCTTAACACTATTGCATCACAGAAAATATCTGAGTCCTAAGTTCTGCTCTATAATTGACTCCTCTGATACCAATTTTTCATTCCCCGTCCCCCGGGGCCCTTGCCGTGACTACCCCAAGCACGCCTTCCATAGACCCGGGGATGGAAACTAGTACCAAAGGCGTAAATCCCTAAACTAGGAAGGCATTGCCTCTATAACATGAAAACACACACAACAGGGTACGAGCTAGAAGAAAACACTAAATAAAATTGTATACAAAATAAGTGCTAAAAAGTTAAAAGGTTCCGGAAATACAAGACCAATTGTAAAGTACAAGGAAACTGAGTGTACAAGTACTAGAAACAGGGAAAATGGATCCTGGATCATCCAACAGGAAATCCTACCTAAAGGGTAGGTACAAATTGCCTCCGCAGCACTCCAAGTCTGTCCACATCCTCTATGTACTGCCACACTGTATGGTCCACCTCTGGGTATCGTCCAGTCCTGGTACACTCAGCCTTGTTCATCGTGTTCTATTGTATGCATCAAACAGAACGAGGTGCGGTCATAGCCCGTGCGAGGGCGACTATAACGATAGCCAGTTGGGACCCGGAGACCCTCAAGGTCTCACAAATCCAACAAGGATAAACCAAAAAGAATGAAATCAACATATAACCCGACTTAGGTATATTCCCGTACATATACCTAAGTTATTAAGTAATCCATCTCAATCATCAACTCAAACCAGGATTTTATTCTTGGGGTAGTATCAAATAACATTCCCAATCACATTGTCGAAACCTTGGATGGTGGAGAAATCCTACTCTCTCGAGTATAGTGGGCATGCTGCAACACCAAGGCGCTTTCCACTAACCTTGGACTGCTGAGGTACTCCTAATGTCGAGTACCGTGGGTCTGCCGCATCTCCAAGGTGCACCCCACCGTGGGTATGCCACATCACTAAGGTGCTCTCCCTCATAGACTACTGAGGTACTCCTCCTATCGAGTACAATGGGTCTACCGCGACACCAAGGCGCTCCCCACTGTGGGTCTATCACGACACCTAGTCGCTCCACACTAGGCTAGTCGAGTAACTCAGAGTTGAATTAGTTATCAGTCATCAGGTCTCAACTAGCAACTAGGTCTCTGCATTATACTTGCTATTCTCTGGGAGGATTTGCTCCACGATATACTGGTCTATACTCCAACTATCAAAAGTCCCAGGAAGAAGTATCTCAAAGGTCTGCAATTTCATAGGGATATCAATGCAATAGACATCGCATCAATGAGATGACCGATCTGTGAGTTATTAGCCTTTTAATCCTAGGGGCCCGGTTTGATTCGTGCCCGATCCAACGTCATCGTATTTCAAGTTTACCCCAAACACCAGTGGGGTATACTCAAAGGTATCGGTGTGCTCGAAGAAAAACAGTGCCGCTGACGGTTCGTAAAATGGTCGTCTGGTGCCAATGATATGGCCAAAGTATGTAAAGGGTCTATAGTGGGCCTGAGTCTAGTCCAACCCAGTTAGACTGACCAGGTCTGGGTCGACCTGGTCAGACCTATTGGTTCTGGCCCAGCCCATTGGGCGGGTAAGCCTATTGGGTTTGGCCCGGCCCACTGGGCCTAACCCAGCTGACCGTGTGGGTGGTCAGCAACGGTTCAGGGCCTGTTCGGCCCCGAGCGCCATGAGGATGTGGCCAGACGTGGCTAGTATCGTAGGGAGCAGGGGGTATGCAGGACTCACGAGATGGTGTGGTTTGATTGGGCTCACGGGAGGCGGTCAGGTATGGAGAGAGGCGCCTGGGTATGCTAGCGGGCAGGCCATCGGGGCGTGGGCAGTCTGCTAGGTGGCCAGGAAGGGCGCCAAATGGGAGGCGGGTAGCCTGGCCGGCCAGCAAGAGGCCAGGTTGGCCAGTGGGGTGTAGGCCGTCTCATGACAGGGGCTGGGCTCTACGAGCGGCGCGACCGACGGTGGTTCAACCAGGGCCGGTTCGGCCAGCGGTGGTGCAGGACACCGTGAGGGTGGCACGTATTATGGATTTCGCGGGTAATGCAGCCTTTGTATTTTCCTCCTTCGTCACCTCGTTGCTTCGTCACCATGCTGAAGAATATCACAAAGTTATCAATGGAGGGAGTTGATCCATGTTAGTTTTGGCCGCACCCTCCATGATTAGGGTGATAACAATTAGTTCATCATGGTAAGAGAACGATGAAAAACAACTCACCCATCAGAAGAAACATATCCCAATTATTCATTTTTAAGGTAAAGAAAAACATGACACATAAAATAAAAAAACCCTACCTTGATCGTTGGTTGTTGACAGAGTCGCAGGGAAGAAGGCAGAGGAGATTGTCGTTCGTTGTGTCTGCCACACACCATAAATCCCGAGCTTGGGAATCGGTTTGTTGACAATGATGAGGAGGGATTTAAGTCATAAGAGAATTCCCACATCAGTTGCCTCTAAGAAAGAAGTTGAAGATGATCTTTTCTGCCGTTTTTCATTAGAAGAACGCGTTTTTCAATATTCATTGGGAAATGGGGTTCTTCATTGGAGAATTTTAATTCCCCAAAGCTCTCCTCTCCCCAATATTCCCCTCAAATGCCAAAAGTGAATAGATAGCCCCTCTGAATAATAGATTGTCTATTATTTTAGATTGTTGGGTTTAAAATTTAAATTTTAGCGATTAATTAAAAAAGATGGCTCAATTAATTAATGGGTATGATTTGGCATAATAAATTATATGTCGTCTCAAATAATTAAGGGGGTGGTGGCGCCATAAATGTTAGAGGATTCCAAGGAGACCCCCTAATTAATGAGGGGATTGGATAGATTCTTTTTCCTCCCATAAATAGGGGTCTGTTGGTCCCCACCCCTGTTATTCAAATTGGGAGGTTATGTGGTCTCAAGTGGTCCCCCACCACATTAACCCCACATGGGAGGATGAGGTGTGGTGGTCCCCACCACCATAACCTCTCATGGGAGGTTATGGCCTGGTGGTCCCCACTTGCAACCTCCATAAAGAGGTTATAGATCCAGTGGGACCCTTATCCAAACACCAACATGGAGGGTCAAATAAAAATAAAGTGAAGCTCACTTAATTTTATTATTTTCCATGGAAACACAAAAACTAGATTTTATTCTCAACCCACTACCATCGAAGTAAATGTCTCATAAGCAAATACCACTACAACGAGTTCAATAGTGTCCTCAGATTTCAATTCCGAGCAATAGTTAAAAAGATATAAAAACCCACTCGTACATTTACAAAACGTACCTAAACAAAACATCATAATTTGATTCCAGGCACACCGGGCCTCAAAATCATTCGCCTTTAATTTTTGCGGACCTGTAAAATTGCCATGTGTTTTTGAAAAAAAAATCCATTGAATTTCAGGGTCTTTACATTCATGATCCACATTTTGTTGGGTCTGATATCCATTATGATTCACGCATCCACTTGGATTATGTCATCAATCCAATATTTACTCTTATGAGAATTGAATATATTTAATTATTAATGTTTATGTTTACCCTTACAAATAATCTGATCACACCCTTTTAATATTACCTTTTCATTATGATACAAATTATGATGATGAATAATTTTTTACTATAAAGGACATAGAAAAGATGAAATTTATGACCTAATGTAAAATAATAAAAACATGGTAAAACAAGGGATGATTTTCAATAATATAAAATAGTTGATTACGATTCCAGGTAGATAATATATGTTTAAGTAAGAGTTTATCCTATTTTACTAAATCTCTAAACATAAAAGTTCCCCCATTATGTATTTGATCTACTTTTCCATTTTTCATATGGTTTAGCAGAAAACATTGATTCAAAATTATCATCATCAAATCTAGGAATATAAAGTTATGGATTTCAACAAATTACTTGAGAGTATATTTCCAAAGCTGTTATACCTACCTTAAATCTTTTATTATTCATTAAAATGATCACATATTGATATATATTATTTTTACCCATGGTGATTATGTTATCTCATCTTTTCATTTGATTCCTTTTAAAGGATATAACAAAATGATTATGTATGATATGCCTAAGAAGATTGCAACCTAAGAAGATCATTGTTTGTGATGTTGACGATCTTTCATCAAATTAGAATATTGCGTACCTAGTCTTCAAAGAAAATATATTATTGTGGTACTTGTATTTTTTTACATAATTAAATGTATATTACTCTAAAAATATATAATATATATCTGAAAATTCTAGGACACTATAGTTGGTATCCTTGGAAAGGATAATTAAACATTTAGAAACTGTGATGGGAAAAATTAATTCAGTTACCTATGGATATTTATAAGTATATGTGAAGTAATGACACTAATAATACGTCTAAGGATTATTTGAAGTATATGAATTTTTCTAGAATATTATATATTTTTAGAGTGAGTGATTTAGAGAAATTACATCCTTTAGTGAGATTAAAAGTGGATGTGGCTCCACCAGAAAGGTACCAATGGGTAATAAATCCAAAAAAAAATCATTGATATTTACTTAATCATCACCTTGTTCATGAAAATGGGCCTTACTGCACTCCTATTTTAACAATCATGGGGGTCTGATTATGAAAACTAAAAAATTATTTACCAACCTTCAAGGTTCAAAAAAATAAATTATGATCTTGAATAGACTAATATAAACCTACAATGTTTTAGATTAAAACGAATGATTCATGATTTAAAAATCATATAAATAATTATTCTTGATTGTGGGGTTTCCACTGATTGGTTTTCCTCACACTTAATATTACAGTTTTAATCAATTGGTTGAGAACTATAATGAACTGATGTAACATATAGTTTGATTGAGTTTTTTTAATGAGTATCAAAAAGGTATAATGACTAGGGTAAAGGAAGACATGGTCAATTATCACAGAACATGACTAATATTGTGCAACATAACTAACTCATTGTCCCAACACTATGAATAACAGTAGTGTTTTCCAATAGATCATTAAGTGAAAACTATATAAGAAATAATATTTAGTTTCCCATATGTTAAGAATGTGGATTGAGGAACTCCAGTTAATGTCTCAATGAAAAAAGAAAAGAAAATTTAATATTTATATTTCATGGATTTTTTTATAGTTATTCAAAATAAAATTAATATAAAAATAATATAGATGTATCATTTTCTAAATTAACTAATTAATGAATTTAATTTTTTTATCTATGAAATTATGTGAATGTGTGTCTTTATTGTGCAACATAAGGACATTGATATCTCTAATCCACCGATTTTCTAGGGGATATTACCAATATCTCTTTAAATAGAATTACCTCTCTCACTAAAGTGATGGAATGATTTTGAATTATATATATATGTCTCTTAGAACTGAACCTATATTATTAATAATTCCTCTAATGGTGTAGTATATTATTTTACTACATTTAATAAATTCATTCTCTAAACTATTAAAAGATTATGGGGAATTTTTCTACACCTTCTCTTTTTCAGCACACTCATTTAATTTATTTCTAAAAAATGAGAACTTTATTTTTAGACCTATGATTATAAATTCATATATAATTTCCCATAACATTTAATTCATTCTTTTTTTTGAATGTTAAGGTAATATCTTTTTTTATGATTTGTTTGAATATTACGAAATATACTTCATCACATTGTTAATTAATATGTTTACCACTTAAGATTTATTTCATTATATAACACACAGATATAGGTATAAGTTAAGAAGATACAACCAAGACAAATCTCCAATGAATCGTGCAATATTTTTAGTTGTGAGATGGTATGTATGAGATTATAGTTTATAAATTATCCATTATGGGTCTATTTCCAAAATATTATATTATACTGGATGTTATCCTAAACTTTTGATAATGTTATATTTTCTGTTTTCCCACTTTAATAACATTCCATGATCTATTGATACCATTTTCTTTATATCATCATCACATGTGATTATTTAAGACCCCTATCTTTTAGGATATCAACTTATACTATTTGAATAACATGTTATGCCTCATTACCATGTTTTTTTTACATACTCAGCTTCATAGATCACCCTTTCCTTTAATGTATTCCTCGTTTTATCTAATAAAATTATTGAATCTTGAATTGATTTTGGATGTATTTATGAATGAAAAATAAATAAAATGTGTTTTAGTTACTTGTTGATTTATTATGAACATATCCTTCCAAATTCCCTAGGAATAATAATAATTGGATTATGTTTTTTGTAATTTTTTTAAAAAAATATTTTAATAACATTTTTAAATTGCTGGGTTTATATATTTGGTATTTGAGTAAGGTATTATTATTTATGGTGGGTTGTGTCTAGAATAAAATCGTGAGAAACCTTGGGATATGACTATGTATAAGGGAATATAATAAATTTTTGTGATGTATATTATCAATATTTTTAATGAAATTATAACTATATACAAATATTATAATTGTATACGTCCCTATCATATTTTTATGTAGGGGTAATTAACCTGAAAAGGGAGAATTTGGAATCAACTAGAGATTCACCAGTTTCCTGAAAAAGAGGTCCTTTTCACACATAGTTTGACGATACTAGTGGATCATAATAAGAAATATCAGAAACTATTTTTGAAAAATTTTTATTGACATTGTAATACCTATATATTTTAAAAAAATATTACATTGTTCCACAACATATAGACACACAACACCATCTCTAAACGATCCACGAAATTTTATTACAATTTAAATATGACTACTATAACATACAAATTAAATTTTTGGGATTAAATAAAGTTAACATATTTATTAAATAATTATAAATTTACAACACAAAATAAATATATTGATATATTTTAATAAATAATCAATGAATTTTAATAATAGTATTTTTATGGTTCATTATTAAATTTTCACCCAAAATGATTTTTATTCCTTTTTATGTCAAAATGTTATTATCAATCAATGGAATAATTATAAATTCAACATAATAAGACAGATATTAGTTTTTATTGTATCTTTTCAAAATAGGATTTACTTGATTTTTTTATAATTTATTGTAAATTGTAATTTATCAATGATTCATAATAATAGTTTCTTTCAAACAATTATTTAAAATAATGTGTATAAAATATATAATTTCATTTTGGATTATATTTATGAATAACATATTTCAATTTCATTATAGTGAATCAAAATATATACTTTTGATAAAATTAAATACATTAGTTTGCTCTAGAAAAATTTAAGTTCATAAGAATGAATTTTCCAGAATAAACATTTTCATCACATTTTATGAGTATATTTTTAAATTCATTTCTCCCACATATGTGTGTAGTATTTTTAAAAATTTATTCATTATATGGAATTAATAGTAAAAAATTATAAAAATAAACCATATTTACATATTTAGAATTATTATTAATATAATATCTCATTACACATTTAATGTAAGATGAGTTATTTGTGGTTTTAAAATAAATTTATTAAAAAATAATTACCAACAAAAAAAATTATTTATTTTTAAAGAAATATTAAAATTAATCTATTATCTATGAAAAATAAATATAAAATATTTTTATCCATTTGTAGATGAATGTTACATTTATATTTTTTTATATAATGAAAAGCTAAAAATTTTACTTTCTTACTCTTAATTCCTATATGATTTTGTAACATTGATAAATAAAACCTATATTAGATTATGAAAAACTATATTTAAAATAATTGTTTTATTATTAATGTAATTATATTTCAATATTTATATATTAAAGAATTAACCAAAATTCATAATCAAATAGGAAAACATGATTATTGATTTAAAAGAAAAAAAAATAAATGATTCTAATAATGTTAAAAATAATATAATTTTCTAATATATTATTATTCCAAATATTATGATTATAAATGTAACATATTATAAAAGATTAAATTAAATATTGTCCAATTCTATTTTTCAACTTTTTCAATGAAAAATAAAATATTAGGGTCCAAAATTTTCATTTATGTTGTTCATAATAAATAAAATTTTATTAAATGATATAAATTATAAAAAATATTATCATGATCCAATATATTGATATATGGTGTAATATGTCAACCATGATCAATTTATATTCCAATTTTTATTTTATGTAACTATTATTAAATCTTATGTATAAAAATTGTGTTATCACTATATTTGTCAATTGGATTAATGAGGTGGTGGTAAAATCAATATCATAATTGTGAAACAAAAATTATGTACATTCCTAAATATTTTGGGATGCATTTATTTATACCCATAAAAATCCTATAAGAAAATTATATCATTTTATCCATTTTTTCAAGATAAAGAATGTATATTAATTAAACACTTTATTAAATTCCAATAGTTCTCATATCCTAATTTTTAAAATGGTACATCATAAACTATTTTATTCAAGCATTAACATTAATTTACATTGAGAAATACCTAACAATTTCAATTATTATAATCACTCCTATGGGTATAGAGATATTTTTTAGGGATAATAACACCAATATAGAGATTAAGGTGGAATTGAAAAAAATTGAAGAATTGATATAGCTTTTATCAAATTGCTTTTTTTTATTTAGTATTTCACATTGGTAAAATCATCTTAAAGAAGTTAGATATAATAACATAAGTTTCGTTCATATAGTAATATTTTATCAATATAATTAAATTAACAATAAATATCAAATTAATCAAATAATTTGGAATTGAAATCTAGCTTTCTAGTTTACAATGGACAACCCTCTCACGAACTGATTTAATTACTTTTCAATAAATGCCTATGAGGAATGGTTAAAATTATGGATTTAATGTACTTATATATTTGATATTCATGAAATAATTGATGTTCTATAATGTTTACATATCATCTACTTTCCTAACATTCCTTCTATTGAAAAACAATAAGGTCTTTCGTGCATATATATATTTTACCATATGCATGAAGTGATGTGATTCATATTTCATATCCAAATCCGAAGGATGGTAAATAAAAAATTATTTAAAGAAATGATAATCTATTTATGATATAATTATAATTCTAAAATGTTTATATAATATGTTCCTTCTCTACATCGTGGTCATTGAAAAAATGAAATGTTACATATGTATATGAATGACGTAAATCTTCATGTTTACAACATAGTTCATTTTTCATAACCATAATCAGTGGTGTGTTTTAAAAATATTAGTTCTATATAAAACACAAATTATTTCATGAATATTAAGATAAATATTATGTAATAATGGCCAATTTTATGATATGCCACAAATTGATGAATGTTTTGATATATGAGACAGACATCATCAAAAAATCCAATATTAACATAACTGAATAAATATGCGTCTATAAAAAATAAAAAGAGAAATAAATGGAAAGATAAACAGAAAAAAAATTCAAAATAAATTAAATAATTGTAATAATATTATCATTCACTATTATAAGGAATGTACATGGTGAGTTTACTTGAGGTAATATATTTTTGTCTTTATTTTATTATTGTGGGACGCATGCAATATTCACTAGCTGTTTCTTTTGTGTTGTTTATATAGTAATAATGTTTGTATTTTTTTTTAATTTTTAAAATTATGTAGATTTAAATATTTATCAGAGGTTTTTTCTTTCATCCTACTTATGATTTAAAATTTAACAACGTGTAAATGGATTATTACCAAAATTTATTAGTTTATTGGGATCCATTTATATAATACATATGTTGATAATATTTATTGATGAACATTTAAATAAAAAAAATATTTTTTTAACGTAATTATTTATATATATTACATGTTTTACATTCATTTCAATATAATTAATAAATAAACAATATAAAACCATTTTTAATAAAAAATGTTATTCGTATCTTTACAAAAAAAATATTTTCTTATATATCAATGATTTATAAAAATGTTTTATTAAAATTTATTAATATACAACTATAATTTTTGTTTCCCATTTTTTACAATGTTTTTAATTTATTTAAAAAATTAATATAATTCATCATGATTAATTGTGAAATAATGCAATTTTTATTTTGTATCGAATGTTTGAATGAAAAAATTGTTTTGACATATACAAATTGAATGAAATTTCAATTTTTAATATTGAATTATTTAATTATTCCATTACTTGTTAAATAGGTTATTTTAATGAAACTTATTCATCAATATTTCAAAAAAATGATATTTTAAATAAATAATTTTAAAAATAAAAGTGTATATTCATTGGGAAATGTTCCTAGATATCTTTAAAATTCATTTTAAATTTTTGATGAAAAACCATTATGCTTACTAGTATATAATAGGGTTGGTATTTATTCATGATATCCTTTTTATTTCTCAAGTTTTTTTTGTGATTATAATGATAGATGATGTAATATCCCCAGCTAGGGATCCACTAAACTAGTCCCCAAGCTGCGTAACACCATGATCTCAGGTGAACCTCCCTTATAACAGAGGTTGAAGACTAACAGTGGGGAAAATTTTGGGAACAGGGGAAACTGTACTCTCCTTGTAAGAATAATCAGTAGAATATAAAATATAAAATAAAGGAAATAAGTAAACCATGAACATACATTACCAACATTTCCAAAAAAATGGAACGATCCCATAACAAAATAATAAATATCCCATGTCATGAAATTCTCATCCAACTATAATGATAACCACAATAAATGAAAAGATGAAAAAATACCAAAAAAGGGACTGATGCCGTGTCCAGTTCCCTCCCTAATACACATCCCATTCCGAACTCAACCATGTATAATAAGGTCCCTGCACTTATCTTATCCTACAACCATTATGTCTTCTTGAGTACCAATTGGAAACCCTAGAAAGGTGTGAGTACAACTCAGTAGGCCACCAACAATTATATCTACTAAATATATTGTCTAAACAGATAGTGTATTCATAAATATAATTAAGAGTATGGTAAATAGAGGAAAAAATGGTTTCCATTAATTAACCAAGTTCATTTTACCCACATTCATCATTTTTTACATGGGTTAATAATTTTCAAATAAATTTGTTGCTCCATATGTTAGTCACTTAAAATATGTATAAAGGGATGTAATCATATTCCCAACATCACTAGAGAAATAATAACATAAAAATACATAAAACATAACATGGATCCTCTTTCCAGGTATTTACATTACATATATATATATTAGGGGATAATATCTTAAGGCGAGCTCCCAAACACATGAATTATAAAGGAGGGGTTTAAAGACTCAGTCTAACTCATATTGTCGAAGTAGAGTCTCATGTCCAAAACAACACATACCACTAATCCCTTTTCACATTATTCTTTTATCACATAATACATATATCAATATAAAATTAACTTATTTGACAGATTTACAATTTTCCAACCATGGTTCATTTTAGACATATCACATTTCTATAAAAGAAACCATTTAACACATTTAGCACATACATTATTTTACATATATTGAACATATGACATTTACATTTTGTAACCCATTATCATGCATTCCATTTAAAATGTATCCCATTAACACATTTAAATTATAACAACACCCCTTTATTCCTTGTTATAGTCCCAACATAATTAACAAAAATTTTATTTTACAATCCATGTTAACAAACTAAGTACAATTGTAAATGGTTTCCCTTCATAAATATATATTAATAATATAAATATAAACACCAAAATTTCCATCTCATAACCCCTATTATTTTAATGATCACTATCCTTAACCCATGATCACAAAATTTTCACACTGCTTGGGTGAACCTAAATTTAGCCAAAACAACCTCAATGTATACTATCGGGACAATGAGGGGTTCAATTTATAATTTAACTAATTTTTTTTCACAATAACATGAAAACCCAAATGAAAAATATGATATACAAAAAAAAACAAATACAAATATAATTAACAAGATGACTATGGGATATATCTTTTAGACCTCGTACACCAATTCTAAAGGTAACTGCATACATAACATTGTCCTTTGATTAAAGTTTCAACATCCATTAAACCCCTATCCTAATATTCAATAATTAAAGGGGATTTAATGATTTCTAAGAGGAATAAAAACTAAATAATCTCTAATCTAGATAAAAGAAGTAAACTTAGTTTTTTTACTCACCATGATTATAGATCATGACCCAATGGTTCTCCAACCATCTTAGAGACAAGGGAGATTTGTCCTTTGAATGTTTAGGGTGAGTTGGTTCATCACTCGTGCTGCTAAACATTTAATGGGGAGGATCATAAGGATAAAAAACATAAATACTAATGCGGGGAATGGGAATATCCCACATATTTTATTGGGTTCATGGTTTGTATGTATGGTTAGACAAACCTAGAGTAAACTATAACCCACACTTATTTCAAGAGTGGTCTAGGATTCGTGATTTTCTAGGGATCTCCTAATATATGTAAAACAATGCATAGACTGTACAAGATAACACTATCCATGAATTCACTTGTTGGCCTCCCTCTTGTCATGTTTTCACTATCCATTCACCCCACCTCCAATAAAGAATGGATAGGGCACACAATTACTTGTAACTATGAAGAAACATTAAAATATGCATTGGATGACCACATCCAACACCCATTCATTTCCTAAACCCTTGGATTAACCCTAAGCTTTCTCATACACCAAATACAAATTTAATTAAAAATGTTATGTGGGTTTAAAATATTATTTTATCAAGTATGTGACTTAGAAAAAGTCAATGATCATACAAAACTCCATCCTTTTAACAGATCGTCCTTGAGCCACATTCCTAAGCATCCCTAATCCTCCAAGGTAAAACTATTTTTCCATTTTGCATGAATATATATCCATGTATCCTTATGTATTATTAAATTATGATATTATTCCATAATATTATATCCAATGGAAAAGACATTCCTTGAAAGGAGTTATCACTATGATCCATAATAAAAAATTGGATGGTCCTCAAAGGATTCATTGGCCTCAACCTCAAAATCATCAATATCTATCACAGGATATTGGTTGGTGTGATATAACAAAAAATAATACATAAGAAGAAATTTATATATTCCACTTAATTATATTTAAGGGATAATCAGAATGCCACTGGTCCGATCATCTTCACAATCTCAAATGGCCCCCCATACCTAGGCACCATCTTACCATATTTCTGAATGCGATGGTGTCCCGAAATTGGTGACACACAAAAGAATATATGATTACTTAACACTATTTTATTTTTTCAATGACATCGACCCTTAAATGTGTTTTGTGTAATCTGAGTCGTATAAATATGTTTTCCAATAAACTGCACTTACTCTAATGTCTCCAACCTGGGACTCTACCCCAACTACACTAATTCACAATACTCCATATAATATAGTGGATATCTATATGGGATTTCATATAGTGGCTCATATGGTTCCATCTGCATAATCCCCTAGTAAATATTATTGGATGATAACCCAACAACTTCTATGTTCTTTTCACATGATCCAACTAAATATAGCACACATTACCTTCAGATGGACTACCATGCCTGAATAGTACACTCTAATATGCCTATGTATATGGGTAGAAGGTTCCCATCAAATGAAACATGATACCATAAACCTTGTGTCCCTCCTTCCAAAAGAATGAGGTAAAACATAGTTTATGATATGAAACTATAAATTATGCAACCCCATGAAATCATACTATCTCCCTAACATACAACTCCAACAACCGGTATGTGGTGAAGGTCTCTCATATTAGTAAGAAATATGACACCTTCTTCAACCGATCAAAAACTACCCATTTTGTATCATTATTATGAGGAATAATTTTATGAAATAACAAAATATAAATAATCATTCTATATCGCTTCCAATTTTTAATGGTAAATAGTTGCAATCAACCAACCAGTGGATGATGTTTGGCCTTTACCTCCAGACAACTTTAAAATCACAATATGAAACCTGTAACCTCTTTCTTCATCCCCAACCACCAAAAAATTCTACAATGACCATGATACATTTTCATTAAAAAATTAATCATTTTCCACATTGAAGACTCAAACTCACACATCAGATCTTCCCACATACATAGAGGCACAACAACATATCCATTAATATGAACAAACTCATTTTTCATAAATAGTCTAATTGGAAGGTTACTCCCCAAATTTAAGAAGATACTTAATGTGAAAACACATTTAATACTCACAGTAAATCTCCCTAAACTTACGTAAATGAGTATACTCACCTACCAAGGATACAATATTTATTACCATTTCCTATCAAAAACCTCATGGTGAAACTCACCAAAAGAACTCCTCCATCCTCCACTCAGAACAAGATTCCTGAACATCTTAGCTTTTATTTTCACAAACTAAGGCATATAAAACACCATTTCTCTTTCATACTGTGTATAATAACTAAAATTCATTATAATTCATGTATTCAACCCACCATAATTTTATAATATTCAAATCATGTTGCTAAAATATTTATCTAAAGATTTTATGATAAATAATCTTAGAAAACCATTTTAATATTAAATAATGTCACAAAAACATTAAATAACAGACCACTATGGCTAGATCGAGATCATGTGTAGGGTAATTCTATTCATGATGCCACAAAATTTGTGACCCCTACACCACCACTCGATCACCCTATATTAACAATGGACCAATGCCAAAACATGATACATACAATAAAGAAGGAATACTTTTTACCTTGTTTTGGTTGGATTATAATTACTATAGTGGTTATGTAATTCAATAAATCATAGAAAGTGTTCTCATATACCATGGACCATTGAAACATCACACGATTCTTGGTAAAGACTGAAAGTGGTGACATCGACTGGGAAAAGAGATTCATGAACCTAATGTAATAAATAATCTAACCGAAAAAATATATTCATAAATTAAATAAAAAATCTAGTTATAAAAATAATATATTACTTCTTTAATTTTATTTGGATCCTCGGACTCACATTTAGAAGATGTTATGTGAAAAAAATAAAAGTCTCGTGTCAATATAGAAATATAATTTCAATATGTTGGATTATTTCATATGTTATCATTGTGTAATCAGGTTGATGTATATTTTTTTGGAATGAAACTAAACAGGCTTAGAGTACAAGAATATTTCCCTAACAAAAGTGATGCAAAGAGATCTTGGTACAGGTTAATGATTTAGTTAATTAGGGCCAAAAACACTACTGGCTTGTTGTTTAACCCGATCAGAATCACAACAATCCCATACAACCCCTACCTTATCTTGAATCATGTATGTTGTATAACAAAAGGAATCACCCTCATCTGATGATACATTAATGACATATCATTCTTGTTAGACCTAGAATCACAACACATCTAGTATAAAAGATAATGGATTTATGGAGGATGGTATCAATTCCTAACCATCATATTATTAAGATTCTAATTATTGGCACATAGTCGAAATGATCATTGATCCCCCTTATAAAATAATTAGAGATATTTGTGGTGAGATACACAGAATTAAAAATCCTTTATTCTATAATTTCACCAACTGAGTTCTATTTTCCTAATGCTCATCCTATTACATTCTATATTGTAGAATAGAAAATAGTTCTACTCCATGAAGGAACACAATCATGATCTCAAAATTTCTCATGGGTGGAATCCCAATTAAGTCATAAGTAAACACATCCTGTAACTGATCCAACATAGATGGAAATAAAATCTAATTTACTCCTCTACCACCTTGAAAAAGGCAATTCAATTATTATATGATCTCACCCAACATATGAAAAATTTTCCCATCCTCGCCCACTCGGATATCCCATTCTCCCTAGTGAACATATTTATTCCCTTCAAGGGACTCAAACATTAACCTATGCTGCTAATAGTCAATATAGGCCCGATACCACACCAACTAATTCATACACAATTTCAGTTCAAAACCTGAAATATCGATCACGATCAAGTCTCATAGAAAATTGTACACACCATCCTCAAGGTTATAACACATACAGTACTAGATATTTTCATCTCACAACCCTAAAGGTGTATCAGTCAACATAATCCCACAAAAATGTTCCACTACTAACTATAGAATATTTAAAAAACTAGGATAGGTAGAAAAAAATGAGTAAAATATATAGAATAATGCAAAATAAAATGTGTATGAAAAAATAATTATATTTGAATCTATATATGGTTCATCCACAACACATCTAGGTACATGATGAACTCTATAGAGGTTACATTCCACTCTACCCTAGGCTCTATTCTATGTGTTAATTTCTGAAATACCATGTTGATATGGATACCCTTTCCACAAAGTACTAAATCAATCTCCCAAACCAATGTTTCTAGTGGAACTCCTAATTCAAACCTGAAAAGGATTAACATACCTATTCCCCACAATCTATACAAGACATGATCCACTATCAGTTCCCATCTACTGGGAGTTCCAACTAAACCTCTACACCTTCCTTGTCCTATAAAATTATCGAAACTCAACTTTTGGCTATTGTAATTTACCAGACATGGGACATACTATTCTATAATGATTAAAATAACATAATCACCACCATTATTGGTTGTTCCTCTTCATTGAAAAGACTTTCAACCACCACCTAGATAAAATCCACCCAATAAATGCTTTTTACTGTTAGAATCGACACCATCAGATCACCAGCTTGAGCAGTATGATCCCCACCAAAATCCTTACTAAGGTTCCCTTCTAAAACAAGTTCCTGATCTACCACCTCAACATTCCTCTTTAAACGAAACATATTCACTTTTAATTTGATCTTCTATCTAATATCATCCTAAAAATTCATCTTCATAGCTGCCTAATTACCTAGAAATGTTCAAACATGGTGTTGCAATTGGTCGAAGCATACAAAATTGTCTATCCAAGCCACATTCTTCATTTTCAGCCTCATAAAATCTATAGATTTATTATGTATCAAGGTCTCTAAATATAAGTTTTCTAAAAACATATCTTTGAAATCACTTTATAGCATTCCATCATCTTGTTGGGTTTGGACCAGAATATCACACCAGCTATTTCATGATCCTCGCAATATGAAATATGACATCTTGTCTCTCTTCTCAGGATGAGTCTCTATGTGTTCAATATTCATCTAGATTGACTATATCCCAAGCTAGTCTATATTCAGCCCACCCTATATATCATATTTTATAGGGTTCAACATATGGAACTCTCAATTCAAGTAGAATAAACTCTGCAATACCCTCCCTGGGTCCCATTCTATCATCAATATAAAATAAGAAATGTTATCAAGGAACTAAAATTCACATCTCTTACATAATTCCAAGAGGGTTTATTACACCACTACTAAATGAAATTTTCCATCAATTTCCTCATGTTTCGTAAATTTCACATGTCATCATGGTGTAATCCATTAATAAAAAAAAACAGACATCTCAAAAAACAAAATATAAATCTTCCACAGTTATCACATAGAAGGATCTCTACTATCCATAGAAAACCCATTTCATATATACTATCCAAATGCTTATAGTCTTATATATATCAATACAATCAACATTACCTATAATTTTTCTATGTTTAATGGGTGTAAATCCACTAATATAGTTAAAATCCATTCCATAGACACCCTTTTAATCCAATTTACTTTCAAAACATAAATATTTCTCTTTTATGAGCCCTTTTATCATTATTACTCATCACAAAAGAATTCAAACCCATTATTACTCTTAATTATGAAATAATATCTTACTGATAATACCATTCATTCCATTTAGAAATTTTCATCATCTTTATTTCATATGAATTCATTAAAATGAATGGGAAAAATTATCTCTCAAATCCCACATATCCCTTCCCATGTGTTCTGACCATGATGTGTGCAAAATAATTCACAAGCTTCCTAGAAAGATTCAAGTATTCAAAACTTAATTACATTTCATATTTGGGAAATAAATCTGAAGACAAGCACATCACATTGCAAATCCATCTCCCGGTGGTTAAATACTATCAAACTATAACAAAACATAAAAAAATAATCCCACCCTGGGAACAAGGGTTTTCTCCTATAATTAGGTTAGCTACACCCATACATGAGATCCTTAATAATCCCAGAAGTATTACATTATCCAATATAACACCCATAATTGTAATTTAAAAAAATAATAGTCTCTAATACCACTTTTTTACATCCCCAGGTTAGTATCCATTATTTCAATTCCCTGAGTCGGGTCACTATAGGACCTCAAACACGACTTCTCATAATCTAAAGTCTACTAACTTTTAGTGAGGGTCAAATAGATCACATGTGTAGACTATACCAACATTTACATAGTAATATACATATAATAGAATAAAAATAATGAAAATTATATATATGAATAACAATAATTACATACATTTTCAAAAATATTGTATAATCTCACAGAAATATAGTAAATATTCAATGTAATGTCCTACACATCCAAGTGAAAGAAAATCCCCAAAATAATGAAATTATGAAAATCCTAGATATGGGTCCCTATTTCATGCCTGGTTCCCTCGTGAATTCACACCCCATTTCAATCTCAAAGATCTAAAATATTATGATTTCCCTTATCTTGACCAGCAAAAATGATGTCTTCTCTAGTACCCAATAGAAGCCTGAGCAGGGTGTTAATACGTATCAGTAGGCCACCACCAATTGTGTATAAAAATATCCAATATAAACTGATAGGATATGTAGATACTTAATGAACAACATCATAAAAAAAGTATGAAATATGAGCCATTAATTAACCATTTTGAATTTTTCCTCATTCATCATTCATTCCTGGGGATATGAAATTTTACTAAATATACTTTGACAAATTCTGATCATATAAATTATGCATAATGGAAGGTAATAAATTACATACATCAATTGGGAAAACATAATACACACCTAGGGACCTAATTTAGGGTAGTTAGAACATATTCACCAGTTAGGTGCATAACTCCTCATCGCAAATCCCAAACATGAGCTTTATAAGACTAATGATTAGAGTCTTAGTATAACATATCCTATCAATATAGAGACTCGTGTGCAATAACCCATATACTATTATACCATGTTAAAATTATTCTTTATCCAATTATCACATATATTATTAAAAACATAACCCATTTTAAACATTTACCATTTACCAACTATGGATCTTTAAACACATATCTCAATTTAATATGTCATAACCTTTAACACATTTTCAATAAATATTCTTTAACCTATGTAGAACCTATAAAATTAATATTCCTTAACCCATTATCACATATTTCATTTACAAAATATCTCATTAACATATTTATACTATACCAACATCCCTTATTAAATGATAACAACCAAACACAATTAACACCGATTCAATTTCTCAATCCATGTTACAAAATTAAATAAAATTCACATATTTTCCTTCTATTAACCCTTATTAACATGATAATAATACCCATAAAATGTTACATCTCATTACCCCTATCAATTTCATTATTTATAACACAAGCCCATGTTTGCAAAAGTAGAAAAACCCATTATTTAATCTTAACCTAGCCCAGACAACCTCAATGAAACCCATTGGGATAGTGAGGGGATTAATTACTAATTTAAGAAAATAAATAATTATATTAGCTAAACCCAAATATTCATTACAATAACCCAAGAAGAAAACCACATAAAAAATTACCACAAGTCTATGTGATATAACTAGTAGACTGGAAACATTTATTCTGTATGAAACCATATGCTTAACTAAGACCCTTGATTTGGAATCAAACAAACTTTTAATACATAGTAAAATAACCACTATAATACATGGGTTTATGTATTTGTAATAATAATAACAACTACATGTTCCATCATTAAGAAAAAATGAAGGACATGGATCTTTATAATCTCTTAGAGATTCATTTCACACCTAGAAAAACTCTAAATGCCAATAAAATAGAGAGATAAATCATTGTTATTTTTAAATATATTAAATTAATTACTCTTGATGATATAGAAGAAATAGGTTGGAAATTATTGTGAAAAAAAAATTAAAAATAGGGAAATTGTAAAATACCACATTTTTAATAGGGTGAACAGTTTGAAAATATGGTTTTCCAACTGATGAAAAAACAATGTTCAACAATATTCCTAAGAGTTGATTAGGTCAGATGGTCTCCTGGGGATCATACACAGTATGAAAAACTATGTGGGGACCATGCGGGATGGATCAATCCAGCCTAAGAAGTTTTACCACTGTCTTTTCATGGTTTCTCCCACAATCCACCTAACCTATATGAAAGGATTACTAGGGTTCATAGTTTCTACTAACTATGTTATGACCATGTTAAATGAAATATATGACCACTTTCTCCCTCATTTTGTGTCCCATTCACTTGGTACACCATCGAGATTCCTCATACACCTATAAACATTTCATTATCTTTCATCGAGGGGTCTAAACAAGAAAATTACTCACTGGAATTCGAGGATATTATAAATGATTATGAAACTATTTTATTTTCCCTGGGTTATGGTAAAATGAATTTATTATGAAACTTATTTCCTTTCCATGAGTTATACTATTATGAAAAATTTAATAATATTTTTCCATTCTCCATGATTATATTATGATGAATGGTTAATCTATTTTGGAAAAAATACATATGATTTTTATTATGTTATTGGTGTGGTAGAAATCATATAGACCTTTAATACATTGAGAAAAATAGATATCTCATTCAATAAACCCTCTTGAAATGGGCAGTGGACCCATTTTAGTAAGGAAATATGTCTATTGTGGTAGTATTGGGAGCAATCCTAGACTATTATAATGTATTGGATAGTGAAACCATCCAATGTGATAGGCTTTAAAGTAAATATTTTCTAGTAATAAATCAATATAATATGATTTTGATTATTCCTCATGGGGTTTTTCTACTATTATGCTCGAATGGAAAATGTTTCTCGATAACATTATGTTTAACGTCTTATAAAATTACATTATTTAAGTCATGATTCATGATTATGGTTTATTTTATCCATGGTATGGATTTCAATTGTTCAGTTTATTTTATCATATCCATATTCTCAGGTTTTATTTATGTAATCATGAATATTTCCCTTAATTATTATTACATAGCATATAATCTCATAATTTCATATGTTTTATTTCCCCAGTTCATGGAGAATATTATTACTTATTATATTTCTATAAAGGTTATAATATTTGAAAAACGTTTTAGATATGATTTATATATTTGATAGCATATTTTTTATGTATGAAATTTTTTATGTAGAGGATTTTTCTAATTCTCTTCAACACAAAACATAAATGGATCTTCAAAATTTACGTAATCCAATATTTCATTTTGATTTAATATGATCTTAATGGTAAATTTTTGTCACATTTAGTATTATCAAACCCAAAAATGTGATGATAATTTTATTATCACGGGATCTCAGATTGAGGGTTATGGGATAATATATAATTGAATGGATTGTAGGGATATAAAACCTAATTATAAAAATAATATAGTCAACAAATATTGAATCCATAAAATCTTTTTTTATTATACATATGTCATTTAAGAGTCATTAATTATATTATCAATGTATCCATTTTTTTTAAATTTATTTTATATAATCTAATTAAATTTTTATTTTACTAAATGGTTATAAATATGAGGAAACACCCTAACATGAATTATGGTGGGAAATGTGTTTAAGTACATAATGAGATTTCTAACATGATGGTAGCCTTGGAAAGGAATATTTTGATGATTCAAAACTATTTATCACATATTTTTATTAACAAATAAAACATAGTTCATTTTCCAAACATGTTAAAATTTACATTGATGAATTCTCATCGAAGACTATGTGAAAATATTCATAATGAAAAGATGATTCCATTTCAAACATTAAAAACATATACTAAGAAAAAACTATGGGAAATTTATTAATTCCACTGGGAGATTCATTATTTTATTATATAGAGGGAATGATGCAGAAAGTTAATTTCATTAATAACTCTTGTGACACACAACCTTTTAATGAACCAAGACAAAATACAAAAAATAGTATTCACCTACCTAGTTGGTTTGTGGACATGAATGGGTATGTATAAATATTGGAATTTTCAATGTATCAAATGTATAATTGAATTATATTGCTATCAGTTAATTAGAAATGAAAATAATAAACATTTTAATTTAAATAAAATAACTTCCTAAAAAATATTTCATTATGAATAAAATTTATTTTTATTTTATTAAACAAAATTATTATTTCTAAATGAATTATTTTAATAAAATGAATAAATTATTTTATCTAACATGTTTTTTATCATTCATTAATAATTTCTTCTAGGAATTATATAAAAAATAATATTATTTTATGTTTAAAATGTATTTTTTTGAAATCTTGTTTCATCGCATGTTGTGTGACTATTTTGAAATTACTTTTTTCTACAAAAAGAAATTAAAATTAAAAACATGGATTCCATATTAATAATTATGATCTTAATATTTGGTAAATATTCCTTCTTTATTCTTTGAAAAAATGAATAATATTTGCAAGAAACTTTTATTGCATTAGTCGAGGGTAAGTCAGATTATTATTCGTTTAAAATAAGTGATATAAAAAAATTTCATCCCAATACTAATTGGATTAATTTTAATTCAACCATTATAACATAATTCTTGAATTTTTTGGATTGATCATTTTCTATTTAAATTAACAATATAATAATTAAATCAAAATAATCATACTCAATAAAAACATATTGGTTTTAAATATATCTTATGTGTAAAAATATGTGGGAAACATGTCATGAATTAATATAAGTGTATATATTTACTTTACTAACATTATTTTAATTTTAGATAAATAGTTATAATTTTCCGTAATAAAAAAATATCTTAAAGTCTCTTGAAATAGTGATGCAATATTTTAAAAATTAATAAACAAATATATATATATATATAACATTAAAATTATTAAAATTTGATAAATTCAACATGTTTCATGTATTTCATATATTATAATGTCATATTATTTAATTTCAAAAAATTGTATTGATGTTCTTCCTTTATCATTGTGTATTTAATGTCAACATACATGTATGTTGTTTAAAAACACATTAATCATATTTTATAAAAAAATTTTCTTTTATTAATTGATATAAAATTCATAAAAAACATAACATTAGAAATATTAATTGGATGTGGTTTTATATAGGATATGTGGCCCATTTATGGGTTTTATGTAATTTTTTATGACATTATTAATTTTTATAAAATATAAAACATTAATGTTTCTATCATTGTAAAAATGGATAACAATGGGTTAAAAATGATTGGTGTGAAATTGCTATCCAAATAAGTAAAATATTAATTTAATGATATTATTTTAAATAAAAATAATATTTTATTCGTATTTTTTCAATTCACATCCATTTTTATATTAACATTAAATTATATTAATTTATTATTTTATGAAATTCCAATGGTACCCCTTTGCTCATTTATAATATGACAGTAGTATTTCTCCTTTTCACACTAACTAGACAATTAAATCACATCCAAAACAATACATGATGACATATAAACTCCCCAAGATAATATATATATATATATATATTAATTTCATCCCAAAAGACTAATGTTAGTTCCCTTTATATGATATCTAGATGAGTTATTTAGAATGGAGGCAATCTCTTTGACAGATTACATTATTTTTAATTACTATTTTACCTCCTCTAAAGTTTTTATATTGAATATCAAATAGTGTTTTATTTATCATACATATACCTAATTTTTTTAATTATTACAAAACAAAATTTATTTTACCACTTTATGTATGGACTACCACGTCCCCGAAGCAATGTGATTCATTTTCCATTTCTAATTTACAAGTATGGTAACAATGATAAATTTAATGAATAAACATGATATATATAATATAATAAAAATTATTTATTGGAGGTCTATTATATTATTAATATTCATTCAAATAATAAAAAAATAATATATATATTCATGCGTACATATTACCTATCATATCCAAGAAAGATGTAGTTCTTTTTCTATACCTACTTTTTTGAAATACACAGAGACACTATATAATGAATATGTTTCAAATTTATTCAATCATTAAAATGCTAAAAATAATGAAAAAACAGTAAATTTGATTTTTATTCAATAATATATGAATAATAAATCTATATTTGTTATAAAAATGATTCCAACATGTATAATGGATGTAGAACTTAATGCAATGGATTTTTGACACTATTTTTTTATATAGGACACATGTCTTATAAACCACTTATGACTTTTTGTGATTTATATAATTCCTATGAATTAATTTTAAAATATTTAAAATGTAGATTAGGGGTAGTTAACTATAACTTAAAGGATACATCTTTCATGGGACTTGTTACTCAAAATTAACCAATGAAGTCATAGTTTTATATTAAAATATCAATGTTTATGATCAATGTTTATGATTTTGTTTTATAAAATAAAATATTATGATCTAACTCCAACTAAACATGTGTATTTTCTTCTCCTTTGATTATTTTTTTGGAAGTATATTTTCTCATTTCTTTTTCCTCACATATAGTGCACACTTTTCCAAAAACATGTTTTGAGGGGAATTTTACTTTATGTCCTTATTCAAAAGAAAAAAGTAGTCCATCAAATAAATATTATCTAAAAATAAAATATATAGTTATTTTAATAATATCTTGTCATTTTTTATTTCATTTTTAATATCTTAGTATTTCTTAAAAAATTGTTCAAAATGAATCATTTTTTTTCAATGATATACTTTTTTTCCAAATCTATAAAAATTATGTTTCCTTTTAACTTATACATTCTGAATTGAATTTTCCATCACCATGAACTCTAAGTTATTGGATGCATCATTTAACATTTTCTATGTTAAGTTTTAGGGAAATACATTTTTATAATACATTTTGATTTTTTAAATTTTAATATATTTAGTTCAAAATGGAAACGATATTTACCATTATGGTGTTTTAATGATTTATTAATGGTATTTTTATTAATAATTCACCATGGATTTTATCTTTAAATTAATGCATATATCATCCATGATAAATTACATATTATTTCTTTTGATGTTTTATATATTTAATGAAATGATAAATATCATCATGACTCAGTTCACAAAACATATGATATGACAAAAAAATAAAATGTTTTTGAATTCCATTAATATTACCTAATTTATGTTAATATTAAAATATTAGGAAACAAATTAATTTTCATTGTTTTGGATATGATGAGTGTTTTATTACCATTTTAAAAACATAAGAATAATTTTTATTATGTGATTGGTAGGACCTATATCTCTATCTAAGGCATTATTTAAAGATTGATATCATGGGAGATAAATAAGACTAGAATGGGGATTGATGCTAGTTCAGTAGAGAACTTCATCCAATATGATAGTACATGGGATAACCATGAATACTATGCTAGTTTAGGATGTTTACCCATTCCTCACTTATAACATAAACTACTATAGAAATTAATTTCTAGAAATATATGTATGCCCCAAGCATATGTCTTGTTCCAATTTTAGGATCTTATGACTCATGTTATTTTATTCCACTATTATTCATGTATTATTAAATTGAATGTTTTTGACATGACTCTTGATTATGATATATGATAAATTTGGAATGATTTTTTGTTATTATTTTCATTTTCTCATGAACATACTTTCGTGTTATATTCATGTGTTCATTGTTTTCTCTCATTTTAAATCATTCTGAGAGTGTAAGTTCAACCTTTTTAAGTATCCCTTACAAATTAAATAATTAAAGGTAATATGTAATATATATATAGAAGGGTGATAGTAATAAAGAATATTGTAGAACAAAATAATTTTTTTAAGAACCAGTTATTTTTGTTTCCATGTTACCAATTGAACTTTACATATATAATTCTATAATTTATCCACCTCTAATATAATTAATATTTATATATTAAGTTGTTATATATTTGTTATAAAATTACGGTTAATTATAATTCGTATTATAGAATGGTTTATTTAAACTTTCACAAAAAAGATGATATAAATTTAGTGAGAATACTATAGTTATATATATTTATATGATAAAATAGTAATGATTAATTAATAATAATGAATAACCTAGGTTACACCTATGGTGTTATAAACTAAAAAAACAATTTCATTTTTCAAACATCCAGTAAATTATTTTTTTGGATAATATATTTGACTATAATTATATATGATGACAATAGGTTTTTGGGTTTTAGTAAATTCATAGTGACTTATGTAGTTGATATAATGATAATGTTTACATAATATACAATGTATTTCATTATCATAAAATTAATGTTATTGGATATGAATTGAAAAATTTCATTTTAATGATCACAAAACATTCTATACAAATGAATCATGTTGACTATTAAAATTAGAAAAATATAGAAAATATATATTCATTCCTTCAGGATATAATCTCCACATTTGTTTGATGGTTCTGCTTATCAACTAGTTATTTTGAATTGGATCCAAACCATTTAAAATATATTTTAGGTTTTATAGATTTGAGATAATGAGAATGTTATTCTACATTTTTATCATCTATATAGTGAAGTTGATTGACGATAGACTCATATCATAAACATGATGTAACACAAATAAACTGTGTCTATATAGTGGGATGAGTTCAAAAGGATATATTTAACTCAGCACATTTCTTGTAAAATTGATATGAACACAGACATGACATTTACTAAGATGAAATAGAGTGTTGAGGAATCTGTTTGTACCTATGCAGAAACTTATACATGACTTTTGAGGTATGATTCTAGTATTTCAATAAAAGCTGAATGATAGGTTTATTTATTATTAATTGCAATAAATACATATGTAATAAGTTATTTACCACTATGGTATCTCAAAATAAATGAATAAAATATTCAATTTTTTATCATGTTGTATATTGATATTTTAATTTCTCATTATAATAACATAGTTTTGAAAAGAAAAATAGAATGAATAAAAATGGAGTAATAAAATAAAATTATATTAGAAGATGATAATTCATTTATGCTCAATTTTTAGAAAGAATCATGGAGGACAATGTTTTATGGGAACTATAAAATGACACATGTTGGTAAATGAGGGTCAATGTGAAATTAAATGCTGATGTGATGGGAAAAATTTAGCTAATGATGTGAATAGCGATAAATCTATATAGAATAAACCACTAAATCTCCAACATTTTAAATTAAAGGAAAATTTGAATTATTACAAGCAATGGTTAAATTTGATGGTTAATAATGATGATCGAATTTAGCAACTTCATAATGCAAGAGAAAATGGTAAATTTCATTTGATTACTATTTCTAATGATGTTTACTATAGAAACATATTGAATTGAACAATTACCATCCACATTTGAACTATTAATGTCTTATTTAATTCCCTATCTACCCAAAATTTAATATCCAAATGATTTTTTAATAGTATCACTATAGCTACTCAAGGATTATATGTTGGATTTATAGTGGAAAATATTAATTTCATGATGAACACATCTCAAGTATATGATTCTTCTTCGATTAAAGATTCTCTCTATGGGATTCTAGAAAATATATTATTCGTCCCCTTGTTTATTTATATATCATTTTGGGATTTTGTTGGATTTCCCTATATAAATAAGATATCAATTTCTAATGATGATAAGACACATCTGATATTCTAAACAATTTTAAGATCATCTATCAATGGGATGATATATATGAACATATGATTGATTTCACTTCTACAGTTTTCATCTTTATTACTATTCAAAAGATGTGTTTTCCTAGATGTTTGGGGATAAACTACACATAAAAGATATAAATATATTTCTATACATTTTTTGATGTAATTATTTTATTTACAATGAATCAAGATATAGAGTTTTCAATCGTACACATGCATGGTTCAACACCTATTTGAATGACTCTATATATAATATCAATAATTAAGATATAGAAACTAACAAAAAATCTGAATCTTGTTTATGTATACATTAATCCAAGTGTATCTCCATGGGGTACACGATTACTTTTAGTTAATTTTTATGTAGAGTGAAAAATAACTTTTCATTGATTATCAAGAACCATTAAAAATCACTATAAAATGTTAGTATCCTCTAAACTATTTTGATGAAATATTTGATCTTTGATGAGGAGATAAATAATTAAATTATATTTTTGTTCATTATGGATAAAATCAATTTAGGTTCTTGGAGTGGGATGTTCTAAATATGTACTTATATAAATTTCTCGAAATAATGAATTAATAATGATGTCATTCAAACATTTTAATATAGATGGTATCTTCATGGAATTAATGAATAGTTTATTTATATATTACCTTTTTATCACCCTTGTATTCTAAAATAAAATTGATGAAATAGATATTGTAGATGTTATGAATTGCCAAGAATATATGATATTAAAACATAATAATACTTTATGGTATATTTTTAAAATTAATTTTTTCTCCTTAGTAGCCTATAAAAGATGCATGTCGAAGTCTGGATAAACTATAATATGATATTCCATTATTACGTAGACATAAAATTAAAATTTTAAAATATTAGTAATAAAATTATAAAATATATCATATTCAATCGATTAGAAAAAAATAACTATAATTTAATTGTAAAGGAATATTTTATGAATATATATATATATATATCTTTTTATAAAATTCTATAGTAATTCTATGTTCTCATAACATAAAATATACTTTTACCAATTATAAAAAAAATTAATTCACATAAAATAAAAATAATTTTTTTATCATCGTATAAAACTGTTTATAGTGTGGATTTATTGGTTTTTTCTGAAAACATTCATTTTTTATGAATTGTGGACAATACATATTTTTTCTTTAATACATTGACTTATTTAAAAAATTTCCATTGTTATAAAATATTTTAAATTGATTCTAAGATTAATTATTTCAATTCTAATATAATTTATCTAATTTATATCATTGGAATAAATTTAATAATGAATATTTTTATTAAATAATTATATAAATTTGAGAATTTTCTATTCATAAATATGAAATTTCAATGCTCCTGTAGGTATACTTTAATGTTTTATTTTTTACATATATGAATAGAATTTTTAAAATTATAAAACATATTTTTAATCATTACAATTTATTATATGTAATAACTTGGAAATTATTTTTTCCATTATTATTAGTAATATCACTAGACATATATTATCACAGTTATGGTAGAAACTTATTTCATGGGTGTAAAACTAAAATAATAATGGTTATAACATCCTTTTATATATTCCTACTCTGATTTTACAGAAATATTTACATCTTATAACATCTAATGGTCAATGATGAACCATTTTTTAATAATTTGGATGATAAATATATGGGTGTAATTGGATCGTTTCCAAAATTCCATTTGTTCCCATCCCACACATATAAAAATCCACCACCTCTCAAATATTATTCACACGTAAAATGCCATTTTTATCCCAATAACTATAAAAATACATTTATACATCCCATAATAACATTCTAATGTACGTCATTGGATCTTAAATTTATTGTAAGAAGGATTTTAGGGTAATATTATAGAGGTCGTTCGGAAAAGATGTAAAGTTCATTGAAAATAAATTTCTATTTTTCCCTCTACCATATATATCAATGATTATTTAATAATTGTTAAAAAATAAAATCAATAAATTACATTTCATAATTTTTTTTTATAATTTGGTGACATATATCTTACACCACTTCGATTAAATGGGAAAAAAACTACCAATCCTTTGTAAAGTGTTAAACCATCTCAGAAACAGATGTAATTCATTTTTCATCACTACCATTAAAATATGGATGGTTTGATGAATTTAAAATTATTATTTGAAATTATTTTATATTAGAAAATCTTTTACAATATTAACAGAATATATAAAATATTATATTCTATTCCCTTAAAATTTGATAATGTTGATTATTTTTCTAGCAGACTATCGCCTCACGAAGTTAAGCGACTTTGGACTGACGTATGAATTACATTGAAAATAATAAAGATATATTTAATAACTAACTATTATATATATAACATGATATTGATTATATAAAAGTATTATATCATTAAATTCATAACCTATTCAGTCTTTAATAGAATATTATTGTTGCTCATGCGTACGTATGACAAAACTTCTCCACATAGCGATGTAATTATTTTATCGTGTCATACATTGAAAAATGTTTCAAAAAATTTGTATAATGAATCTTTATGAAATTAATATGATTACTATATTTTACATATGATTGATCTATATCTGATAACAAAAAACTAGAGCATTGATGAAAAAATAAACAAGAGAATATGATGCAATAAAACATGAAATAATTAAAATAATATTATATTATTAATGAATGATTAATAAGATGTTTTACAATGATGATATAATAAATTATAATTATGAATATTGTTATTTTTAACTTAGTAACCGGCTAAGACATTTACATTTTAATTTAACTAACGTTCAATAAAAATCATGAAGTAAGGTACTTCATCCCAATTTCCCTTCATTGTGATGGGATGATAAACTTCAAGAAAGTTGTATGTGTTTATTTTATATGAATATATTAAAAATGTTTTTCTAGATATGGAAAACATTTCATCATTCTCTATTAATTCAAGAATGAAATATATTTATATAGATCTAAATGTGTATTTTTTAATGGGAGATCATGAAGAGTAATACCATTGTGTATGTTTCTCGAGAAATGGTATGTCATAAATATATATATAAGTGAAACATCAGTAATGGGATGTTACTAAAATTTCTAATATAAAATGATAATTGTAAAACATTACCATGTATTTTATCTTTGGACTCCATAATAAATTTAAAGGGAACAATTCTATAAGGGTTTTATTTTATATCCGTACAAAAGATAAAAAATTCATTTTTATTAGAGAATATATATCTATAAATTATCATTCTTATATATATATATTAAATAATTATTATGGTTTCACGAAGTTAAAATTTATTTTATACCTAATTTTTATATTAAGATAAATTTAAATTTTTAGAAATGTCTTCAAGAGGGTCTTCGTATAGAGTGAAATGTTATTACTACATACCAACCTCTAATGAATAGTCATTCTAAAAAAACTACTCAGAACATTGTTGATATTATAAGATACTTTTCTGTGGATTTTAATTTGTTTTTGGATCAACACCTTCCTTCAGTAGAGTTATCTTAAAAAATATCCTTCATTAGAGAATTCACATGATTCATTATGAATCCCACTATGGAATTAGTTTTAAAACTCTTATATAATGTTATATTAATGGATAAATAAATATTTTTATACCTAAAAACGGTATAAAAAAGTTAATGTCGTTCAAAATCATATCGTGGATGATTACTATTAATAGAAAACAAATACTTCATATTTTTATAATGACATGGAAATTGATGATGGTGATAATTTTATTCTCTAAATTTATCCCTAGAAGAATGTCATCAGGATTTGAGAGAATTATTTTCAATGGAATTATTATATTGATTTTTTATAGAATATTGATTGAGTAGTGATGGTAGCCTATCAATTGGTAAATGGTAAATCAGGTTAATCGAGGACAAATAATTTTGTTAAAGCCATAAATTTAATCATATATCTTATATGAAGAATAAAATTTGACCCTTATAATCTAATGCATAATTTTTGGCTTCTTAGAAAACATATGTACATGAAAATGACATATATAATATTTAATGTAAATGACAATAAAAATGGAAGACTCTTAGTTTTAAATATATCTAATGTGAAAAAAAGAAAAATGAATGTTATGAACAAATATAAACATGTGTTATTAGTTAAATTAATTTATTTTCATCATATAAACTTTCTTAAAAACAATTTAGCAATTATATATTGACATAAAATTTGTATGGAACATATATTCATTATAAATTTAATAAATATATATATATATATATAATAACTTAAAAAAATATTAAATGTAACATAATTTTTGTGAGTTTATATGTTCATTGAATATTTAATATTAAAGAATAATATTTATTTTATTTTAATAAATTTTATTACAATTCCAATTTATATTTATTTATATAAAGTCAAATTAAATTGATAGTTTAAAAAATAACATAAATGCTATTTTATATCATATAGAATTATTTTAAAAATTATATTTAATTTAGAAAATCATTATATTCTGAGAGATAATTTTGATATGGATATAGTATTCAACCATGGTCCATTTAAGGTTAATTTTTTATTTTATTATAACATTATAAACCAATAAATATTTGAAAACATTAATATTACTATAATTTAAAAATAAGGTTAAAGAATGGTTAAAACCAAATAAAACAAGTGAAAATGTGGTCCATACTGGTCAAAATATTATTGTTTGAGAATACATAAATTAATCCTCATGTTATAATCTATTATAATAAATTTTTATCCATTTTGGAATCAATTTTAGGTCATATTAATTTTAAATCTTCATAAATTCTAATGGTGACCCTCCCCATTATTATAAATGGAAACCAGTTGTATCTCTACACACTACCAAATTGATCCTTCTAGGTCAACCAAATCCTTCCAAGTCCACTTATCCACTATCCTATACACATTTTATTAGTTATTTTATTCAAAAAATACCAAACATAGAGACATCAAGATGATATCTAAATTAGTTATTTCAAAATAGAGGTAATCGCCCTAACTAATATCTTTATTGGTAATTATTTTTTACACCCTCTTATATTATTAAAAAAATTAAATATAAAGTATCCTAAATACGATGAAAAATTATTAAAAATACGAAATTGACTTTAATATGTATTTGTTAATCAAATATGATGTGAAAATATCACTCATACTTACGTATGACTTGCCATCTCTATGTAACAATACAATTAATTTCACATCACCATCATTTATAGATGGGTATAGTGATAGTTTTATTATTTAAATATGATAATTTTGAAATAATTAATATTTTTTAATGATAATTTCATAACTAAAATCTTATCATCAAATTGTTCTAAAATGATAACATTGATAATGTGTGTGTGTGGACTATCATCTCTAAGGAGAGATATTATTCAGTTTACATTTAAATATTACATATATTGTAATAAGGAATGATTTACTGAATATTTATGATATTTATGATATTTATGATATAATAAATATTTTATATTGGTGTATTGTTATTTTTCATTCTCTCATTCCATTCATTGAAAAATTGGAAACAACCTTCATGCTGACAGACCACCTACCTTCAAAATAAATAGTATAGATCATTTTTTCTACCTCTAACATTACGAATGTTATGAAATGTATATACTGAATATGTATGATATTTATATCATTATTGAAATTAGTTAGTATGTATAATGGGGATTAAAAATAATATGAAGAAAAATACATAACCAAAATATACATTAAAAATAAGAATGATTCATAGAGAACAATGATTTTAGTAAAAAAATGATGAAAAACATGTGATAAATGGTCATAACTGAATCATATAATTTAATAAATACATGATTATATTTCATTAATTTATTTATTATAAATATATCTTTTTTATAAATTATATATTATTACATTGTAAGAATGTCGGAGATAAGGTAAGTGATTTTAATCTTACATATATATATATGGAACACAAACCTTATATATACCTTGATTCTTATATTTTTTGTATATACTCCACATGAATGTTTTTTATTATGATTATGTTAAAGATTATGTATATTTAAATATCTGTATAAGAATGTGTCATTATTTATAATTGTAATTCATAATTTAATAATGTGATAACTGTTTTATGTCACAATCTCATTATCTATCGATATTGTTTATGATTACGTTTATAATAATGTAATATTATGATCCACCTCTAACAAGACTTCTTAATTTTATTACCCTCTATTTATTAAATTAAGATAATTTCCCATCAATTTTTTCACCTTATGTTACTACTAGACAAGGAATATGTTTTTATGGAAAATCAACATTATTTTTCTCACCGGTCAAAATAAACTGTTTCATCCATACTAATATCATTTAGAAATTTTTTAAAGAAATTTTTTACTATTATAAAATTAATTTTTAATTTATTTTTTACCCATGATTTAATTTTTTAAAAATTTGTCAAAAATAAATTTCATTATAGTTTTCTAAAATTGATAATTTTTTTATAAAATTGTAAAAAGAATGTTTTCCTTAAACTTACTTGGACTGAACTGAATTTCTGGTTACCATGAATGCTCCATTAAATTAAGAATCCATTATGTTTTTCAAAAATTAATTTAAAAATAACTATTTCCAATAATATTTTGGAAATTTTCAGATTTTAATATACAGATTTATAAATTGAAATATTTTTCCGTCAATAATTTTTTTATAATATATTTATATCATTTATTTTCATATTAGGTATGCACCATTTATTTATAATATTCTTTATATTTGAAAATATTTAATGACACCATTAATATTAACTCTTTAAAAGGTTTATTTTTAGTATGGAATGTTGTTTTTAAAACCCATTATTTTTCAATGAGTTATGCTATGACAAAATGATATATTTTTTATGAAACAAAATCATTTCATTTGGGTAATAATATTATTTAATTCTTATGAAACTAATTTCTTGCCATGGGTTCTGATATAGTGGATATTTTGTGTTCTCATGGAACACATTTTTTCAATTTAATTTATGTTATTAGTGGGACCTATATATCCCATCAATACATTGGGTAAATATTGATATCTCTTGAGATGAACTAGACTAGAGTGTATAATTATACATATTCATTAAGGGATTTTGTACAACCTAATGGATATTGGAGTGATCCTTTACAACTATGATGCTATGGGGAATAAACCCATTCCTAGAAGACAGCTTGGTTATCATTCCTTCACTAAAATGAAAAAAAAATTATGATTTTGGTTAACCCACATAATTTTTCCTTATGCCAACATTATTTTCTCATTTCATGTGTTTATTAATTCAATTGGGATTCATGTATTATGAGTGTTATTGTCTTATTAGATTCATTATGATTAATATATTTTATATAAAGGTTCTGATTAAAAATGTTATGACCATGTTCCTATATAGTTATATTCATATTATGATCATGTGATATTTTATATCTCCAAATTTTATCATTATTGAGAATTATAGATTATTATTTTTAATTTTTCTGTCCACAAGTTATAATGAAAGGTATTACATATGATATGTTAAAGAAGGATTTTAGTTATAATGATATTAGTGGGAGATGGTATAGACCATTCATGAACCAGTTTTTTATGTATCTAAATTTCAAAATTAACTCGACCTATATGATTCTAGAGTTGAACATTAATTTTATGTAATGAATATTCATATATTAATATGTGTTTTCATTATTTTAAAAGTGTGGGTTACTGTACTAATCCTTATATAACCATCAGGTGGGGTAAATTTTATGGTGTACAAAATTTCATCAAAATATGGTCCTATGTGAAAAACTAATGTAAATATATAAAGTAGAATCATATTACATAATTAAGTAAAAATTACATGATATTGACTACCCAATACCTGTTTTATAGTTAGTTAAATTGATATAAAAATTTAAAATATGGATGAATTTTATTTATGAGGATATGTGTGAAATAAATACAGGTCATTTGATTCTCCAATATATATTCACACTGAATGAGTTTAATAGACCTATGTGAGTATTGTTAGAAGACTATCAAAGACTAATAGTGATCAATCCACTATCATACATTGGTAGAAAATAATGTTGAATTTTCTCTGTGTATAAAGGATGGCTAAACCTTATCCATGATTATATTTATGACGAGTCCATTTATTTTTGAGTGGTAAAAGTTTGAATTGAGGATAATGAAGGAGGTAATTTAGACATTTAGATATCAAATGATTTATCACCCATCAAATTTAATGATGATAGGTCTTGATCAAAGAGTTTACGTAGTGATACATAAGAGTTTTGAAGACATGGAGTGATAAATCCCCCGCGATTACAATTTATAAAGAATGTTCTATATGATATGGATCATGACTATGTTTAATATCGAATCGCTGGATTGGGAAGGATTTTTTTAATTATGAACATAGAATATCTTTCTATATCAAACCTGGGAGTGTATATATGTATCTAGATCTCTAATAGAGCTATTGGTTTTTCAATATGATGAAGGGTATCTCAATTTATTAATTAAAGTGCATCATATGTCAGTTGGTGGATGAAAAAAGGATAAATACTAATGAGATGATGCAACTATTACCCATACTAATATAGAAATGGGAAAATCACCATGGTCATTTATACTATTAATACAATGAAATCCAGAATACATAATGTTGTATGTATTATAGTAGATCGCCTTATAATGAATTAAAATTTCATCTCAAATAGATATGATTTATTAAATAGGCCGCTTCAATATATATACATCAGTGAAGTGGTGATCCAAACTCCAACTATATTGATTGTATTTAACCGATATTTTAGATTTACATCAACATTATAGTAGAGTCTCTAAAATTATTTGAACATCATGTTGAATTTAATTATTTCTTATCACCTCCCAATATATGGAAAATCATACACTGTAACCAAAAAACATGAAAAAATGTAAAATGAATGCACGATAGAATTCAAGGGATGTAGGGATCAAATTAATCCTCTACTCGAGGTCTCATATAATACTAGTTTCCACTCAATCTTCAAAACATTCCTAGTTATGTAAAATTGTTTGAATAGTTACAAAACAGCTACATGATAGGGTGAATTCGGTGAATGCATGAATTTTGGACTTTAAAATGATTTTTGAAATGAATGAAATCGTCAATATCATTCACTAGACATCAGGGATGCTCAATATTGAAAGAAGATCTATTCTTAAAATTATCCATGGGACCATGATTTTTGGTTTGATGTAATTTATTCAATTTCCATCCTCCATGGAATTGGTCGATAAGATATGGTAAGAAGGGAAAGATAATAACATAGTATAATGACCCATTTCATATTAATAACTATAATAGAGATATGGATTATCAATGAGACCTCCCAAAAAATAATTATCAAGTACATGGAATATTCAATTTATCCCCCTAAACAATATCTATACCATATCCCTATCATGAACTAAATTCATACGGGGTATAGATAGAAAATTATTTCTCATTTTAATTTTATTTTTGAATGAATTTGGAATATGGAGATATTGTTTTACACAATAGGATGACTCGCCAAGTCAAACTACTATTAAGAAGCCATATGTTTAAGGATTAGACATCGGAACTCGAGGAATTTATGAAGTTGAAGTTCCATAATGAATACCACAAAAATATGAAAAAATAAATACCATTGGATGATTTTTTAAGGTGTATCAGTTTAATGATCCATTGCTTTAAAAATGGAATTTTGTTTCAAGTAATTATGTCTTATTTATAGATTTAGTATAAATCACATGATCTACATTATTTATCCAACTACGTTATGTAATGTCAATCTGAGAATTGAAATTTAAAAATAAAAAGGGTTATAAAAATTGAAATTATTGTAATGGGATAAAATTTATAAAATTATAATATTAATAATGGTAAAATTTATATCATCATGATCCCTATGAATAAAAACACTCACGATAAACATTGTATTAATGAAGAACAATATTAATATTTCAATATAAATTTTGAAAATAATATATATATATATATAGTATTGATGGAAACACTAATTGAATTGATAATTAATTAAATAAATGGTATTTATAGAATATACATATCATTATCATCTTTAAAATTTCGAATAATCGTAATAGTAATCATACTATTGGAATGTCAATCTATCCATAACGAACAGTAATCTAACTATTAGAAGTAATATATTTTGTATTAGAATAGTATCATCATTGATCTAAGAGTGAAATAATATATTGGTATCTTATTAAATAAAATTTTATTTAATAATTAAATTGTGCAAAAAAATAAGTGTTTTATTAATTGTAAATTATTAGTTTATTTTTTTGTAAAATATAAATATTTTATTTTATCTTTTATAATTTCTGCCTTTATTTAAATGATATTTTTTTTTCATAAATTGTTTTTATAAAATAATATTACATTATTTCATAATGGTATAATAATATTATGATTCCATAAAAAATATTTCTATATGTTAAAAAATTCTAATCAATGTTTTAATGTTAATATTTGTTTAATAAATTATGATTTTATAAAAAATAAAAATCACATAATGAAAACCCCATTTCAATGAATTTATTTTATTTTATGAATATAGACACTAAAAAATAGATTGGTTTAATTTTTTGTTTTTTTTTAATTTTTGAATATTTGTTTTATACTGAAATATGGTAAAATGATGTATGAAACATTATAGGCTATATAAATTAATTTTGTAGCCATATATTATTTAATAAAAAATTATTTTGAACTTACAACACTATTAATGTTATATAATTAATATAATCCATATTATTGATGGAGTTTTAACAAAATAATAAACTAATGATTGTAATAATATAATATATCCTCCCATCATAAATACCACCCCATACAACCCCTTATCCACTGAATATCTCACCCTTTTAAAAATAATAATATCTACCCAATTAATATCCTAATAATCTCCCCAATTTCAAAGTACTTATAGTCTCATCTATGTATAATTTGAATGAATCATAATGGGTTTCCAATGTGTAGCCATCTAGTGGAAGGGTTACGATTCCGATGTAAATCTATTTTAATGTTATTATTCGTATACCGCCCCCATAAGTACAATATTGACATAGACATTGTAACATAACTATAATAAATATAATAACATGTAATAATTATTTTTGAGTATTCATATTCTACCCTACATTTATTATATTGTAATATGAAAATGTAGCATACAATTTTCTATTTTCTCCACCTCCCAGAATAACATACTTCTTTTTTTTACACCCCATGGAAATATAGATATAGAAATAATATTATTGATAAATTGGATTATAATATATTTATAATTACATATTTAATATTCATAAGGTTTTAATAATCATTTAAATAATCAAAAGAATCATAATATTGAGGGATTATTAAATGAAAAAAATGAACTAACCTCATAACATTAACATTTTGACTATGTAAATCAACAATATGCTATAACAGAAACATATATTTGGGGCCCATTAAAAATATATAATTAATTAATTATTTTTTATTTCACTTATTGTGTTTTATTCCTATTTTCAATGAATATATATATTTATCCACAAGGGATATGACATTTATACCATAAAATGAACACTCTATGAAATGGAAAATTAAACATTATATATCATTTAATTTTTAATAAATGAAAAATATAAAACATATTTAATAAAATATTGATGAAAAAGGTCATTATTTTTTTTATTGAATTTTTTTATTCTGTGAATTAACTAAATGTTTATAATTATTCTGGAAAATAAGTTAAAGTATAACTCTAAACAACACATTTTCATTCAGTTATAACCATTTTATCTCTAACAAGCAATACCTCTCTCTATTATGATATGTGGTTCTTGTAAATTGAATATATAGTTTTAATACACATATATATCTCGCTTATTCTAACAAGATTTAATTATTTAATATGTGCCTCAAAAGTATTTTTCAAATGCCTTCTCTAAAATAAAACTCAAATATGGGTAACTTGTCTCTAACATGATCCTTTTATGAAACCCTCATTTAATGTCATTATTTTCCAAATAAATTGCATATTTTTATACCTATTATTATTTACTCATAATTAAACATCTATAATATTTAATTAATTATTATATTTTACATCATTATTAAATATAACTAATTATAAAATGATGTTATATAATGAGATTCATTTCTTTGATGAGTAAATATTATTTTAATTGCAAATGATTATATTACTTTTTTTAAACAAATAAAAAAGTACATGTCATTTTTTTATAGATAACACTCCATTAATTGTGAATTTTTTTTGGATCATTACTTATTATGTGTGGTATATGGAGAAAACATAACCCTAGATGGGTCTCTATCCACCCCATGCTGCTTTCATGGCGGTTAGCCTTGACCTATTCTCATGTCATGTTTTGTGTTTCTTCCACATTCATATGTTTCTATGATCTTAGGATTCACTATTGATTATTTAATTATCCCATGTAATACTTCATGACCCTTCTCCTTCACTATATTATGTTATGAATTTTTACTCACATATAATTCTTCTTTACCTTGTTTATTACCATATGGTAATTTATATCTCAGCCCCATTCATTTGTGTATTCCATGATTAATCTTATATTATTGTAGGATCTAAAAATTATTTTTGGGCTCATTAATGGAAATAAAACAATGACAAGGTACTTTAGATTATATTTTATGAATTCTGGACCTAGTCATTCAAAGTGATCATTCCACATGATCTTTGGGTTGTCATTATCAAATGTTTATTTAAAAATCAGGTAATATTATGCATAAATAGTCTTGGTCACTATAATTAATATAGATATTATACGACAACAAAAAAATATAATTATAATTATGATACATATTTTTCAATGTTTTGGTGTATAGAGATATGTTAGTGGTTTTTAAAGAATAATAATAATGAAATTTGATAGTCATGAATTTTATGTCATCCATTGAAAGGCTCATATTTTATACACCTTCATGATCTTTTAAATGGTATTTATATTATAACAACATCACAATGACATGTGGGAGAGTATTTTAATGATATTTTAGTAGAAAATTGACATTATCCAAGACTTATAATTTGTAATGAGGTGGGGTCGTGTGGGTGGTATTAATAAGGGAATGAGGGGGTTTTCTATTAGTATTATAGCCATTAATATACTACATTGTACTAAGACATATTATTCTATTATTATTGTGTCTATATATCATAAATTGATCATTTATTTTCATAAAATAAGTTTTTATGGCATACATTACTAAAATACTCATGTATTTAGCTTGTAATGCTAAATAATTTATTCTAACATATGTAAATATTAACCAAAATAAATATATTTTTGGACAATCCTAAAATCATTTAATAACCATTTTTTATTTGTATATTCTTGAAATGTAATCTATTTTCTAAAAATTATTTCCTAAATATGGTAAATATAATATTTAAATAAAATCCACATTTATAAGAAAAATTATAAACTCAATATTATGATCAATTGTTTTACCCTTTAAAAAATTAATTATTTTATCACAAAAGTATTCTATCAGTTTAATAAGATAAAATTTTAATTTATTCAACCATTAATTTAATATTTTTTAAAATAATCATATTTATTTCATGGAAATGACAAAAATTTATGTTTTTTGAATATAAAACCCTAATATTTTTATTTTTTAAAAATTTATTTACTTGTTTCATGATATAAATATTCAATATTTTCGACTTATTATATATAAAAAAATTCTTACAAGTAAATAGGAGATTATTCTACTATAATGATTTTGTTACTGTTATTAATTTTCAAAAAACTATTTTAATGATCATGTTACTAATACAAAGGTCAAATTACTATTCAAATAGTCAGATATATAATGGAAATATAGAATCTATATAATTTTTAAATACTTTAAATTTTATTAAATATTAATTAATTTACATTTCCAATCAAGGAGATATATATATATATATATTTATTTATTTTTAAAATTTACATTTAAGTATATGTATTATGGTTCATTGTTACATTTTTTTGTGAGTAAAATTATTCTACAAGATTTAGGGCATCCATATTTTCCTATTATAATGAAGATATATTATATTTTCTATCCCATTGTAATACATTTAACAATTATTTTAATTTTATGTATAAATATAATGTTATAAAATATTTTGATTTTTTCATGTTAAACAATATCATTATATTAGTAAATATAGTATAGAAATATATTCATAAATGAAAATCAATTGATATTATTTTGGGTCATTACAGTATTAACCCAAAATAAATTTAACACTTATAATTTAATATAATAAACTATTGTAAAGAATATAGGAGGGTAAAAATTCATCCTAGATTCCTCTAATTCCCAAAACTCCTCCCCATACTAGTTTTCTCATTGTATAACGTTGAATTATTAAGATTTCTTATTGTGGAAAAATTTATTTCTATGGTCAATGATCTTTACTAACACCTCCATATAAAAATAATAATTTGTCATATATATTTCTTATGAATTCATTACACCTAAGGGTTTTTTATGTCCATCATCAAGATGGATACACAATATTATTCCATGAATTTTTGGATGTTTCACTCCCGGAATTGAAACTATATTGTAGTTGTTTGATTATTTATATTTGAGTATTTCTTAAGTTAAAATTTATTAAATTAAAATAATAAATAAATAAAACAATATAAAATTAATTTTAATTAAAAAAATTGAAAATTCTAATATTAATATTATGGACAACAAATTTATAATTATTAAATTTATTATTATAAAGTTTATTATTTTTATTATTATAAGTTTTTATTTTTTTAGGTTTTTTGGTTTTCAGAAAACTAAAGTGAGGCGCAGCTACCCACTTATTAATAACCCATTGTGTGACCCCCTCCCCTAGTCAACCCATTGTAGTGCGATGTTACCCCCATCCGGATCCCTCTTCTCCACCTCGATCATGGTGTTTCTATCGTGGTCTTTGTCAGATTCGACAAGGTAATGAATTTCCCATTTTACTCTTATATCTATCGATTTCAGTCATCTCAGTTCCATACTCACTCAGTCAAAACCCTAGCCTCAGGTTTGAGGAATTTTTATTATTATTTTTATCTATTGTTGTACAACCCCCACAGGTGTGTTGGTTGATGTTTTGATGTTTTTCCACTGAGTACGAGGTATTTCTGGTAGTTTTTGGTTCTCCTACGTCATCTGATTTAAGGTTTCTTACCCACTTCTTGTTTTTAACGCTTTATATTAGGTCATTTAGATGTATATGAGTCCTTGGTAATTTATTTTAGGTGCATTGAGCCTTTTAGATATTTTTATTGATTCGACGATATGTTGTACTATGTTTTCATCAACATTTGAGGGTGAAAACAGATATAGATAATGATTGTATATAATATATATATCCTCTATTTATGTATTCCTTCATGGTGCAGGGAATACCTGCATTTGATTATGAATATATATATATATATATATATAGAAATGTTTGTGTGAGTGCAGGCCAGTTATGATTAGTTTCCAACTAATTTATCGTGCGCCAAAATTTCTCTTCTTAGTCTGATCATTTGTTGATGTAGTTTTCCCTAATGATTATCCATTTAATTTAATAAATTATTTATTTTTTCCTTTTGAAAACTATTTTCTCTTTTAATTAGTGATGTACCATTTTTAGAATAATTATTGGATTTTTAATGATGTAGCTCCCTAATGCACTATGTTGTATGAAATGGATTGATTTTTTTCACACTATGAGTTTTAAAAATAGTTATATTGGCCTATATAAGTGAATTTTTGTTTTTATAGAATCATATGGGCTGGAAAAGAGTTTTTTATGGTAAAAGAGGATTTCTTAAATCAGGTTTTAAACGCTTTAGATTTCCTAGTGGTTTGTATTTGGAAATTTGGAAATGATTTGGTATGTAAATGTCATGTGGGGTTTGGTAGGAATTTTTTTAAAATTAATTATCGTGAAAACTCTACCTGGATGAACCCGTTTCCTTGATTATATTGTATGATTTAGGAGGTCCTCTACATAAGAATCCCATGAGGTCAAATAGATTAAATGTGATAAAATTGATCCTTGGGATGACTTGGGGTGACTTTGATGTGTGTGTTAATTATGTGTTATGAAAGTTCATGTTATTGGATTCTTGGTTGTATGTTTTTGGAACACAACCCTTATTATTTGTTACATGGGAACCTAGTATCGTGAGTTGATTTTTGTCGAATAATTGTTGCACAAGTTTAGATTATGTATTGACTATTGGCACATAGTATAAGGTATATTTGGTTATTAATTCTAGGGGATTGGGCCCCTCGGCCAGTCTTGGTAGGGAAAAAATCGGGGATTCAGGTATTATGATGTCATATGGTCGGTCATTTCCTCGGGATGAGTCTCCTCAATAGCATGTTCTATATATTTCACGAGATCCTTAGTTCTCCATGTATTAGGGTAGTTATTTAGGTACAACAGATGATTGAGGTGCATTGTGGGTTGGTCACTCTTGATTGTTATTTTCCATTTCCCTTGAAAAAAAATTAATTTTCTTCATTTTGAGGTACATCTCATTATTAAAATTGTTTAAATAATTTTAAAATGTTTTTGGAAAAATGTTTTGAAAATGTTTACACTTCCTTCATCTTATTCACTCATTAACTAAAATTATAAATCATCATTCTTGTAAAATTAACTAGTTTATGATTAAAATGTCAATGGATCGGGATTTGTTTAATGGATTTTATTTAAAAACATAATTTTATATATTGTAGTTCAAACCTAATATTAATTATTTTTATTTAAAAGAAATTAATTATATAATATATTTTTTGGGAATGTCTACTGAGTTTTAATACTCTATTTAACATTGTTCATTTTATTACTCTCAGGGGCAGTTTTTAGCTTGATCATGACCACCTTGGGTGATTTTAAGTATTTTTATGGTATTGAGATACACAGGGTGATGAGATTTTTTAGTGCTATCCATATTTGGTTAATTTTATTTTTCAGTTCATACATAGACTTTCTATTCATCCCATTTATTGTGGGTTATTTTTTATTATTCTAATGCTATTTTTAGGTATATAGTGATCAATTATTCCCATTATTAATTTAATTATTCCCTTGGTTCTTTTCACTATCCTAGGAGGATCGAGAACACCTCATAGGCTTTTCCACATGCTAACTCGAGTGACCAGTTCAATGTTGACTTGGATAGGCTCGGGATAAAATGGTATTATAGGAGGTTATATCATTTTGGGACTTTTCTTTTAGAGTTCCCACTGTTACTTGGGGATGTTGAGGTAGAAGGAGTACAATTATTGGCATTCATGGGTAAGGTTAAGAAATAGAATCAGGAAATCTTGCTTGTTTTGAACCTCAGGTTAACAAGGGATGTTTGAGATTGATGGTGTGCTTGGTTATTGTGGATTGATTGGGGTTATGAAATAAAAATTGATCTGGGAAGTGGCCTCGATTAGCATGTTGGGCCTGGAATTTCATGAGGATCTAGGTATGTTTCCCTCGAATATTCTCAATGATGGCTGTGTGATTGGCATGTGGCCTCCAACAGTGAGCCTAAGTCACATGTCGAAATTTTTTTCTCAATGTGAGATGTTTGGGGTCTCTATTGAATCCGTAAAATGGTTTAAAACCTATAACTGGGGATTTATGAATTGTTGAATTTAATTTGGTTTTATTTTCAATTGCTGGAAAATGTGTTTGCATATTTCTTTGGAAAATATTTTAGAAATGTGTATTTTTTAAATAGTTTTTGTATTAAATGATACTTTTTTTGATGAGATTTTTTCCTTAATAAAAACATGAGTTTTTTCAGATAATTTTCTTTAAATTAAAGGAAATTTACCATCTAAATAATTTTAATATATTTTAAAATTGTTACGTGTTGGATTATAAAATAAAAAAATTATAAATAAAATAAGTTTTTCGTCCAATTATATGTGTTTCAAAATGATTTTATTATTTTGGAAGGGATGTGTAAGGATTGGAAATGAGTTTATTCAGATGGTTAGTGTTTTTCTAAAAACGTCCTATTAAATTCAAATTTAGTCAGGATCTTCATGACTAGAGATTTTTGATAGCAGGTTTGGTGAATTATGATAATTGAGATTTGGGTTAGATGCATTTTATTCAAATGTGGAAATGTTTTGTTTCAACCATTGGTGTTTCTGTGAGTGACTACAAGCATAGGTACGTGTGAGGAATTTAATGGTCCCTGATATGACACAAGGATATGTATGTGTGAGGATACATGGGATTCCATAAGTGAATGTATAATCTAGAAATTATTTTTTATTTTAAAAAATAATTATAAGGGATTGATGTGTATTTTTTACAACTAATTGTTATATTTTTTTTTCTTTTTGTGTTGTGGAGATGTTGTTAACATGGTGTTTGAGTATAAATGTTCTTCGTGTCTGAATGGCGTTTTCCAAATTGAGTTCATTATGTTGATTTAGTTTTGGGATAATGGTTAGAGGTTTATTTTGATGAATGTTTTGAGGATCCCTAATGGTGGATCCCATTATGTGACTGAAATTTGATTATGGTATGTTTTATCCAAGGTAATAGTTATGGTTGGGTCCATGGTTTTCTTTATTGGATAGTGTGTTCCCACATAATCATGTATTTCATGATTAATGTTCGGCCTATGATGATTCTCTTCTAGAAGACCCTCTAATTGATAAATGTAAGGGAACTTCTCTAGTATTTTAGGGTATTAGTTTGCTTCACTTCCATTTTTGACTAAATGAAACCTCTCACAATGGATGAGATGATATGGGAGGAGTTGGAAGAGTTCATAGTTTCATGGGTCGCTTGAGATTATAGAGATGAAATATTGCATCATTGAGTCTTTATTTCATATATCGAAAAGGTGAAAGTAATTATAGTGGGAGAAGTGGAATGCGGTCTGGGGTTGTTTGTGTTATCCACTTTCATGAGTTGTGTGTTGTCTGGGATATAGATTATTTTCCCTTTTATAGTAATTCCTCTTATGATGTAGTGGTATTTTTCAGTGACATTTTGTTGTGTTGTGTCCCTATTTGAATGAAATAGTGGTTGTAGTGGATCCCTTCTGAGAATGTCTATTTTAACAGATGTGTATCCTTCCATCGAAGAATTTTAAACTTATCAATTTTATATAGAAATGTTTTCCACTTTGTTCTTTCATTTTCTTCCTAGTTTTAGGTGAAATAGATTATTCATTTGCTTCTTCTATTTCCTTCTCTCCAAAAAGTTCCTTGCTCAGGTAAAGTTAATATTTGGGTTTTTTGTGCTCTATTGGTTTGGTTGGAACTATGGTGTGGTAACATGTGGCATAAGAAAGACAAGTTCTATTTGAGTGTTTCTAAAGGCTGACTATGAGTCATGAGAAGCTTCAATCATCTGAGCTCTGGACATATATCCCAGAGTTAAGTTGCTTTGAAGTTAGGAATTTTTATGGGTCATGAGAGGCTTGAGTCTGGTTTCATTCCTTGTCATATAATACATAAATATATTAGACATATGGTGTCATTGTTTTGCTTCAGTTGTTCACATTCTCTATGAAGAGATTAAAGGACCTCATTTCCACATTGTGAATCATTTGTGTGTACTATTTTTCTTTATTCATAAGGATGGTTAGTCATCTAGTTTTCATACAATCTCGATGGTTGTGTCTCACCGAGTGTAAGCCACTATTTAGTAGCCCTTATAGGGACTACTTATATGAATCAATCTCAATTTTGTTTTATGGTCATATGGTAATGTGATGTTGTTGGTATGTCTTCAGTTGTGGTTTTAATTCCCCTTTATATAGTACCTTCCCTCCCCTCTACTTATGGTGGGGGAGTTTGGTTAGTTTAGGATGTTTATCTTCTCATTTAATTCAATTAGTACTTATTGGGGGGAGACACATCATGGGTCTCAGTGAATTTATTGTCTTCTCATTTCATGTGGTGGTGAATCTATTTGGGCCTACTTGTGTTTGTAATTTGGTTTCATTCCTAGTGTTGTCTAGGCAATAGGAATTTACATTCAGAGCTATCTATCCCAAAACTCCACTCTTGAGTAAACGTTGGAATTGGTGAACCCTGAATGGTTTCTCTAAATTAAAATCATGGGGTTATTAATCAGATGTGATTTTTTCTTCTTTGGTAATATCAATAATGTGGTGTGGGTTACATTTTTTTAATTATGAGATGTTTTAGTTTCAATGCTTTTATTGAACATTTTTTAAATTTTTTCCATTAAACAATCAACTAGATGTGATTTCACTTTTGAGGTGGGTGTCACACATCAAGGAGTCCATTATGAGTCTCATATGTTTCATTTTTATGTATCTTCCATTATTGATATTGTTCTGGAATTTTCTTGTTTGTTTTTCTTCGGGAATCCCCTCAGACTTTGAAGGGGTATCGGTTTCAATGTTGGGGTTATGCCTTTTCATGGTATTTCCGACGTAGAATGTGTTATGGTGGGGAATATTTCTACAAACCAACCTGACACCTTGTTGTATTGATTTTTTTATATTCGATCATTTTATTTATTTAAAATAGATTAATTTTAATTTTAATTGAATGAAAATAAATGAAAAAAATATATTTAAAAATAATACTAATTATATTATTATGTATAATAATAATAATAATATATTCATTTTTATAATGTTTATTATTATTATTATTGTTATTGTAATTATTACCTTATTTTAATTTTATTTTTTGTTTTAAGAAACCTAATGGAGGTAGAACTACCTCCTTCTCCCTCTCCCGTTGTGTTACCACCTCCCATGGTCGACCCCCTATAATACGACGCAACCCCCCCCCCCTTCTGACTCCCTCTCTACGGGTTATATCGCGGTGTTTTCTTTGCAGTTCCTCTCCAATTCAATGATGTAAGGCATTCTCCGAATTCCTCTATCTTCATATAAGCAGATTTCAGGGGACATGGTTCCCTACCTGCTTGGATGAAACACCATCATATGGTTTGATGTGATTGTCTTTAATTATTCAGATCCAGGGTTGTGAAAATGGCCTCACAGGGTGAGTTGAACCGCATTTTAGTGATATCGAACAAAGGTTAGGTCTTTTTTCATATTTTTTTCTTCCGCCACCGTCTAATGTAATATTTATTACCCATTTATTTTTTTCACCGGCTATTATAGGGACTTATTATTATTATTATGAGTCTATGGTAATTTATTTGTGATGTGATAAACCATGTTGCATTGTTTTTGTGATTCTAGTATATGTTGTACTGAGTTTTAATGAATTTTTTAGGGTGGTGGGAATTCATATACTAATGATGTATATATATATATATAATGTATATATTTACACCACGTACATATTACATAATGTCTTGGGGAATACATTAATTGGATTATGGATATGTGTGTGTGTGTGTGTATGTGTGTGTCTATATGTATGTGTATATATATATGAATGGAAGTGTGGGACAATTATGAGTGGTTACCACCTAATTTTTCATACACAGAAGTGTCTCAGCATGGTTATCTCCCATGTAAAGGTAGGATTCCATATTTATTTCACATAATATTTTAAGAATTATTGATTATAGGTAATTCATACCATGTTTCTATACTAATCCATGACATATTGTTTGGAGAATTATTATATGACATTAAATGGATAGGTTTCCCTCTATTACAATGTTGTATGAAATGGTTTAATTTGGGATTTCACACAAAGTTTTTGTCAAATTTCCTTATTGGCCTTTATATGTGAATTATGGTTTTTAATGTTTTAATTGGATTGGAAATATATTTTTGAATGGTAAAAATGGATTTCATAAATTTTGTTCCAAATGGTTTTGATTTGAAAGTTGTGTGTATTGATTATTTGGAAATGACCTGGTATTTGAATGATATGTGAGACTTTGTTGGAATTTTGTTAAAACTTATTATCGTGAAAAATATATTTCTATTGTACAATTTCCTTTATTATGTTTTATGTTGTGGGAGGTCATCAATGTATGACTCTCTTGAGATCAAATAGTTGATAGTGGAAGGACATGTTCCTTAGGGTGACTCAGGGGGTGACTTTACTATGTGTGTTGATGGTTTGTGTTGACTGTGTGTGATGAAAGAGCATTTGATTGGCTTCTTGATTGGAATTGGATGGATCACCTCCCCCCTTATTAATGTCATGGGAACCAAGCATAGAATTCATATTTTCAGTGAATTATGGAAGCCAACATTAGATTACACATTGGCGAGTAGCCTATAATAAGGGGGATATTATTTTATTATGGATAAGGGATTGGGCCTCTAGGTCATGCCAGATAGGATAACGACTGGGAATTTAGGCCTTATGATTTCCCTAATATGAAATTCCCTCAGGATGAGTCACATGTATAGTATGTTATAGATTATTCACGAGTTCCTAGGTTGTCCCTTGTACTTATACACTTAGATACCTAGGGTGGATGATTGAGGTGTGTTGTTGGTTGGTCTCTCTTGCCTATAATTTTCTATTTTCCTTGTGTGATGAATACATTAACCTCATTTTCATGTGAATCTATCCACTAAAATTTATAAAATTACTTTTAATTGATTTTGGGAAAAGGTTTTGAAAATGTTTTACACTTCCTTATTCTCAATCACACTTTCAATAACTGGTTAATTCTTCTTTATTCAATAGGAAACTTGTTTAAGATAAAAAGGACAATGGATAATTATTTTTATTAAAGGGGAAATATGTAAAAAAACAGTTTTTATGTTATTATTAAAACCTAAAATTGATGTCTCTTTATTTAAAGGATATTCATTTGTGAATAGTTTATGTAGGCATTCCTAATGTTTTTTAATACTCATGCATACACAACGTTATTGTTTTTATTATAAGGTATATGTTTTATAATGATCATGATTATCATGGGTATGTTGAGCCTTGTGATTAGAGTGGGACCCATGGGGTCATGTTGAGTTTTAGTGGTTATTAATTTCAGTTACTTTTATTATTTTTTCATTCTTAGTCCTTCATTTTGGTATGTTTATTTTGTGCTTCTCATTTATTATTTTGCTGATATTTTTAAATTTTTTGGGGTGAAATCATTCCCTTAATCAATATTTTTATTCCCTTGGCACTTTACACTGACTAAGATGGTTTGGTAACACCCCTATGTCATTTCTGAGGGTCGGATCTGGTGACTGGTTCAGGGATTACCTGGGTTGTTTCATGACATGAATAGATTGGCTGATTTCAAGTCGATATGCCATAACAGTAATATTATTGAGAATTTCAAAGGGAACTAATTACCCGAGACATAGAATGATGATCTTACCAAATATTATGACTCTCTTCTATGTATATATAAAAATTAATAGTTTATCTACGTCCTCAATAATTAGGTTTTATAACCGATTTCTAGAATATTTCATCAGTAAACATTGCAAAACACTAATGTGCTAGAAAATATCCTTTTAATTTTCATCTAGTTCATAAAAAAATGATGGAATTATATACTTATTTTCACTAAGTTCATACCAAAAAAAAATTCTACATTTATTCCCTTAAATGGAATCATATGGATGTAGTTTGATGGTTGGGTGGGAACAATTATTTAATTATAACTCGACTAGAGTAAGATGAAAATCCCATCCACCATTATTGTTCATCAGTAAATCTATATAGATTTATTCAACTATCTAGATAGTATAATCAGTATAGAAATAATTTTGGGGTGATTTGAAATACTAAGTATCAATTCTATTTTTAGATTATTTTAGAGTCCTTTCCAAAAAATGAGTGAATTCTAGAATCTTAGACTGCTAAAATGTATTTTGGTGTTTCATTAAACCTCATGAATTCTCTAAGTCATCTCCTTTCAATATGTTAAAGTGATTAGAACTCTAGAATTAAAATGAAATTATAAATCCTTATAAGACCATAATTTCTAATAAATATAAAATTATTTATTCATGGTTTATCTTTAATATACTTGATAAACTCAATGTTGTTGTTTTATCATTTCCCTATACATGTGGGTAATGGTTTTATCTCCCCAATTGAATCTTCCTTTCATACATCATTGTATATCGTATCAGATATTTTTATATATATTTCATGATCCCCTTCTTCATATTATACCACTAGTATTCCTATTAAATATCTATATACATTTTCATTCTCGAAAGGTGTATAGGGAGGGTTGCGATATGTGTATAATTCAACAAATCATTAATCTCTAGATTTTTTGGTTCATATAGTCTTGACTAAAATAAAAAAATTTGTTTTTATAAAAATTTTCCATTATGTATATACATATTCTTATAGCTTCAAACATATTTTGTATTCACACAACATGTCATTAAGATTCATTTACCTACACTAGTTGGGATGGATAGAAAATAATTTGAGAAAGCAATGACAATGTTCCTTTTTATCCCCCTTTTATATAATTTCTGGTATAAGAATATTATATCATTCACAATTTTCATCCTTGTTATGGTTTAATAACAAATTATATATAGGGAATATGGAACATTTTATACCTTACAGGGATGGTAGTGGATTGAGTAGTCATAGTACTTGATCACCTCTAACTATCATTATTTATTAATATTAATCAATTTCTCTAAGAATATTATTTTATGATTTTACAAACAATATATATTTCACACCTATCCCCATAAATATATTGATTTCATATATTCAATGTGAGTATATCTATATACTACTTCAGATAATTCGTTGAATTGTTTTACTCCTACAGTTTAAACTACCTTAAGGTGTAGTCTATCACATTAGAATTTTGTATCAATGATAGACTAATACAATATTTGAATGATAATTGAATACATAAAATGTATACACACGTGTTATAGTATAAAATATGATTTTTAGATTATACTATTATAAAATTTATAATGATTTTGTCACATTTATTAATTCATAAAAACATTAACCACTTCAAATTCACCATGGTCAGTAGGTTAGATAATCATGATATGTTTCCCACAAATAATCGATAATAAATATTTATTGTAAAGAAAAAAAATCATATATCCATTGTAGATACTAGTACGAACCATTCATAAAATTCCATTTTTTGAGAAGTATCCTTACATAGTCACATTTAGGTGATGAAATTCCCAAATAATGGTACTTATTTCATAATAAACACAAAATTATCATCTTTCTTGGTGGAACACCTTTCAAAACACAATTAGAAATGTATTATAATACTCCAAGTGATCCTAAATTTTCTTATAATATCACATAATATAATATATAAATATTTCATAAAATGGGTTGATGTAAACAGTAATGATTCTATTAATTATTTTCATAATGATTTTTCGGGAATTAGTGATAATGAAGGGCATCACTATGAACTTATAGAGTCAAAAAGATGTGTAAAATTCAGTCTTTAATATATACTCACTTGTTAAATTTATCTTTTTATATCATAACTAATTTTCTAAAATAGATATATATTGGGAATCATGTATTTTATTGAACATGTCTACTTTTCATGAAATTGGATAATTATTCACTATCAGGATTTGTTTTTAGATAATGATAATCAATGAATAGGCAGATTGGCCCACTATTTTTCATGATAATGATGGTGGAGTAACCCAGAGTGAAGCACATAGGTGTAAAAATCCATTCTGCATATTCAATTGAGATTAATTCATAAATTATTCTAACTCATTATTGGTTGTTGTATTGGGAGTGTTTCATATTAGTAGAGAACTGGGTATATCCTTGATTGGGAACATAACCACCGAGATTCGAGAAAGAGTAGGAGTACATTGGCATAACCCCTCTAATGAGAATTTATTCAAGATTTATTCTCTAATTTAATCAATTTTTTAGATATATATTCATTTTCATAAGTAATTAATAACCATGCATCGTATGCATATTCTTACACATAATCATCACCGTCCTATAAGTTGTACATAATAAAAAGATGATAGACTATGGGAATAGTGATATACCTCTTCTGATAGTTTATGTTGGATTTATATATGTTCAACTAATACATGACCAATATAAGATTAAATTACACAAAGTTAATTATGAATTTTTTTTATAAATTTTCAGTCCACAAAAAAATTAAAATGGGAGGAGTTATATAATTGGAATGTTGTAATATTCCAATTTTCTATTCACATATACACCCAAATACCCTTGTTTTAAGGGTTAATCCAAATACTCCAACTGAAAATGAACTATATGAAAGACTATGTTGTACAAGAATAATGAAATTCTTTTTTATTGTTGAATTTATAACTAAAAAATATAACCACATTATATTCAGGATCCACCTAAGTAACAGGGGAGTCATATTCTATTCTATGATCTCTATGAAATTGAAGTTGTAATTACTTATTGTCTCTAATAAACCTTTTCTTAGGAAACTGGTTTATATAATTATAATATTCCATGTAACTAAAAAACTATAATACCATAGGATTGATGATATAATCATTATTTTTTCCATTGGATAATTATGATATTTTATATTCCGTTGACATTTATTACACTGATTTCCCAATTTTACTTATTTATGGAATATATTTGTTTGAATGAGATTTTTTCCAAGATAACACATCCCACATTTTTTTGATGGGAGTAATTGGGATTTTCTTACTCAATGGAATTTATTTGATGATCATACTGGTGAAGTCTTAAATTTATTTTTTATTATCTCTATTACTATGATAACAATTAGCGTTTCTAATATTCCTCCCAAGATAGATGAAATAATGGAAACTATTTTAATATATATCGATGTTCTGAATTATACATAATTTCATAAAAAATAATATTAATCCATTAAATAAATGGTTAAACATAGTTTTGGTAATGATGAAAAAGATGGAAGTGTACCATGTACGCCCAAAAATGATTGTCATAAATGTTAAGATAGTATTAGCTTCCTTTTTTTCTATGAATTCCATATCCATTTTAAGATTAATCAGCCAGAGAAAATATATTATGTGAAAAATTGGATGGATTCCTTATCATTCCAAGATTAAAAAAATTCAATTGGGAAACCATGTTCTTGGTCAGCATCCACCACAGATCAGAATATCCTTTATTATGATAGAATAATTTCATGAATATCTTATGTTTTGAGCATCAGAGGACATATATTAGCTTTTAAATATTTTTTTTACTTTTTACATGATAATGGGATTAGTGGATCCTCTAAATATAAGTGTCCATTATTTTATATTTTAGTCAACTATGGCATTGTATTTTTATGGAGAAGGCGGTGTTATAGACAATTCGAGTTATTATTCATAACATACGTTAATAAATCCAATATTTCCTTGATGTTTTAGATCATAAAACTATATGTTTAGTAATATAATTAAGGTATTGAAGAAATTACTTATTACGATAATTTTTTTAACTATTTCTCTCATATCATGTTGTTAAATAAAAATGGAAATTCAATAAATATAATACATATACTATAATCTTTTAAAAATGTAAACTATTAACATCAATAGAATATATTATATATCCTAACATATGAGTCTCTATTTATCAACTTTAGTTTTCCATGTAAATTTTACTATAATATTTTATCAGGTAATAATTTATTAAAATCATTAATAATGGTTCATAATGGATTTTGGACTTGAATGAAAGATATCCACTGAGATTGAAAAACTAGGAGTAAATAAAGATTGTATTTTAATGCACCAAGTATGATCAAGTTAATTTCGAATCTAAATTTTTATTTTATTAAAAAGTGTAAAACTATTGTAGAAATACATAAATATCTAGTATAAATATAGGTTTATTATTTCTTTGAGACCACATAATCTCTACATCATAATTACTTTAGAAAACATTCTAATATATTGGAAAATCCCAATTATTACCACTAAATTATCCGCCTCGTAATCCCCAAAAAATTACCTTACTATGATACAAACTATAAAGAAAAATACTTTTAAGCATAGAAATATATTATCTATAATATAAATATTCAAAAATACAACCCAGAAATAATGATCCCATGTTTGTTATGGAAGATGAAATTCATAATACATCAAAGATAGCACAAAACACAACATAATTATTTATTTCACTTTAATTAGATATTAAATAACCTTAGAGTCTTAAATCATCAAATTATAACCTATATAATATTTAATATAATGTTTTAATCTATAAACAATATTAAGGAATTTTTCTGATACTGAATCATATCATATTAGTAAAAATGTGTAACATGGTTTAGTTAATGAAATCAAAATTTAATTATCCCATAATTGTATAAAATAATTTTAAGGAAAACAAAAGATCATTAATACAAAATAAGTTTTTAATGAAATATTATATTATATAATAATAAGTCAAGGATAACATCCAATACAATTTCACATAATTGAAAAGGACCTATATTGATTAGATTTACTCAATAGCCTATTGCATATTGTCTCATGTGTCAAAAATTTTACCGAGGGCATTTGATTGATATTTGAGTACACTCATTGAAAAATGTATATGCTAATGTCTGACACAAAAGTAAATTTTTCATAATGAATAAATATATTAATTTCCCATTGAATGAAATGGGTTGACTGGCTTTGCCTCATATCGTAATCGAAAGAGATTTCAAAATGGTACAATAACTAAAACTGAAATAATTATTTTGGTCATTCATATATGAGTACATTATCATATATTTTCAATTTTGGTCTTCATCTAAAAAAAATCAATGGAAATAGTAGATAATTGGTTATGAAATGATCATTCAAAATGTTTTTTCATATGTTCATTTAATGCCATTTGGAGAAATAATAAGTATATAAATATGAATGAAAACTAATTTTAAAATATTATCGTTATCTTTATGTAATTAAAATATTTAATGAGATAAAAATGGGAATAAATAATATAAATTATAAATTAAATAAAAATATTAAGCTATTGAAAAGATCCCCTTAATCGTGATTCAATTTAATGAAGGAATTTTAGAAACAATCTTATGTCATGAATTTTCCCATAAATTGTATGGTGAATAAGATAAGTGTATATGTAATAGATATAAGTAAATAAATTTATAATTATTCTATAATAACATTTACTGGGATAATTTTATTCAGAGAAAGATATGTAATTATCTAATAAAAAAGCAGGTATAGAGAGATTCCTTGAATTATATTCTAGATTCATTATAATCATGCACATAATTCACTAAAAAACTAAAATAAATTCATTAATTAATTATATCATAACCACTACCATATATATTTTTTAAATTTTAATTATATAATTTTTAATTCAAACCATTTTATTGTGACATATACACTGTTGTTTATTGTTTAGAATGTTTATATATCATGATTTGAAGCTCATATCAATTTTGGATAATTATTCAAGTTCATATTTAATGGGACAAAAAATATATCAAATCTATACTAAAATTTATGTGGACCCAAATATACTTTATTTTCATCAAAATAAAAATGATTAAATTAGTAAAAATGTTATTGTTATATGGTTGGTAAATTTGTGTAGTTCTAATGACAAACAAAACTATATTTTATATTTAATTAGATTCTATTACAATATTATATAACATGAAATATGTAATCATATATTTATTATAATCATATAACTTCATAATATTTTTAATATAACCACCCTTTCTTGTGGTGGATAAAAACAAAGTCTGTTGTTTTAGTGGTGGTGAAAAATCATACAGTAAACGACATTTTAATTTAAGAAATGATATAAAATTTTGTATATAATTGATCATATAACATAAAAATTACATGTTATTATATATAAGACTCATATATTACTATTTATAGGTCTATTGAGATCATATAGAGGTGGTATAAGAAGTTAAAAAATTAAAATGTTTTAGTTGAGTGTTTTGTCTCTTCCATTGGTTATCTCCACTTGGGATAAAACATAAGGTTTGTTTTCTCTATCTTGGCAGCCATGGTTCCTTTTCCTATTTCCTTTGGAATCCCTATATTTCTTCCAATTTGTTTCTGTTTTCCACTTTCTCTCCAGTGAAAGCACTTTGGTATTCCTCAAATCGAAGAAGTCTTCTTCGGTCTTCTTCAAATAGATGGCATCTTATTCGGTCTCCATTGAATCGACATCTTCTTTAGTTTTATTAATATCTTTAACAATATATTACCTGGGTTGAATTGATTTTATATTGATTGTTCCTGATATTACTGCCTTGTTGATGATTAATTCATTTAGAGTACTCAATCGCTTGAACCATTTATATGTCCCTATGTTCCACTACTCTTATCCTTATCGGATCTAGAGTGGGGGTTACAATAGGGTCTTAGAATGTGTGGTTCGACGATCATCAATTTTCCAAGCACGAGTACCTCGACATTGACTTTGGTCTTTGGGATTTTTTCCCCATGCTATCAGTGATGGTGTGTTTGATTCTTCCTAGTGGTCGATCTATTTGTTGTTTGTTCAGTGGTGTTCAATTTTTTGGTCTGGGTTTGGTATTTTCTACATTTGGTTATGGTGGAAGTCATCATTTTTGCTGAAGATCGTGACATGCCGAATATTTTTTATTTGGGATGATATGAGCTCAATTTTCATTGGTGGGTTTTTTGTTCTGGTTTGTTGGTCAATAACTATGGCTTGTTATGCTATTATGCGGTGGATTAGATGGATTCTAATGTCTCTGATTACTAGTGTGGTTTTCGGAAGCTGAGGACGATGTCAGTGAGAGTACTGAATTGATGATAGTAGTGACTCATGATTATGGATGAAGTAATGACCATTTATTGTTGGCATAATGGTTTTGGCTGATGCGGTTGATCTTGGAATGAAATCTGTTTCCATTGAATTTTGAATTTTTAATGGGTATTTTCCTTTTGTTTTTTGTTGTCACCTGTAGTTTACCACTCACCCCTGAATGTGGATTTTGAAAATGAAATATAAATGAATTTTCAGTTACTAAATTGGTCTTTTTATTATTTTAACAATGGGATCATACCTCATTTGTTACTTAAAATATCATATATTTAATTTATTCTGTTAAATATTGGATCATGTTATATTACACTTTTCACAAAATAGATAACTATGTTAGGAATATAATAAAGGTTTACCTGAAAAATTATTATTTATATAAACAAAATATTTTTATCCATTTTATGAAAATAATATTAAAAATTTATGATATTTATTTTTTAAGTTAATTATTAATTAATTTGTATAATATAGATTTTAATAGTATAAGTAATTTTATAACCCTTTGAAAAATAAAATAAGGTTGAAAAAATTATACTATTATAATAATAAAACATTTTCTTAATTTAAATACACATTTGATAATATTAACATATCTATAAAATTATTATATAGTATAGAGAAGTTAATATAAAACAAATATATTGTTCAATAATTAAAAGAAGTTTATTCTGATGCTTAAAACACTAATTTAATTTTGTCAACAGAAAGAAAACACAGATTTTAATTTCATAAAATATGAAAATGTAATTTGGGACTTCCATTGGTGATGATATTATTTTAATAGTCAGTTTACTCATTGTAATGGTCATATTACTATTGCAATGGTCAATTTACTGTTCTAATTTTTTGATAAATATTCTATTGGTATGTTCTATAATGGTCATATAGGATCCCTAAACTCTATATTCACCTAAATTATCATTCACTATTCATTCTCTACATTTTATCTAAATGTTATATATCTGATTTCATTATCAAAATTCATTATTCATTAATTATATTTTACAATATTTATAAAATGTTATCCTTGTGTGAGATTTTTCAAAGGGATCGATCAGATCCAAATATTCCTACTATTTTTATATTATATTGTATTATTTCCCATTTCAATTAATTCTATTCTTACATCCAAAATTATTATATAAACAAAATGTTAAAAACTTATATTTGGGTAATTATGTTGGGATTTTAGATCATTTTACTAAATATGATATAATTTTATATTAATAAGGTAAATTCAATTTATATGATTATAGTCCATTTTACATTATAATGGATGAAGTCCTCATTAATCGAACCTGGTGTTCTTGTTTTTCTGCATTATTATTCATATATTCCCACAAAATTTAGAAAAGGTGAAATAATGAAATGAGATTGATTTATTGATTGAATTATTGTTGAATATTATTGATTAAATATTTTAATATGATTAAATTTATATCAACATATATTAACCCTACCAGCGGTGCTGAAAACCCCCCATTGTGACCATTTTAATTGGTTTCACAATAGGTCACAGCTCAATTAAATTTTCATATTTGACATATTTTTAATGAATTTAGATTTTATTTTATTAGGATTCAAGATTTGACTATTTTATTATTCCTTTTAGTTTCTTGTAAAATAATCCATGGACGGGATGTCTTCGATGTTAATGATGATTTGAAAGATAAGGCATTAAAAGGTGTAGAATACATTTTCATCAATGAAAAATTACTCTCCACTATTTTGAGTTAACCAATGATTATGTTATCTCTATTACATCAGTTAATAAGTCTTCCATTGAATATGATTATGATTAAAATATCATCTTCATGATAATATCTAATTAAGTGATTGTTTAGATGTGTTCTGATCCAAAAGAATATTTATTTCCAATACGTATAGTTTTTTTTATTATTTCAATCAATGAAAATGTACATGAGAAACTATTACACATCATAAAATCCAATGTATTTGTTGGTTGAGATTAATTTAATAATTATGGTCATTATTTTTAATAATATTACCCACACCTTAGTGAGAGTGATTATACATCACTATAGTTACATGATGAATCCATATCTTCCGAAAATAGAATTGTTAATAATTTCAAAAATATATATTCATTTATATTTTGGGATTTTTCAAATGTATAGATAACAATATCAATAAAATTATATAAATATTATAAAATATTCAAAATGGTTTCAAGGAAATAGTGTACACACATATTATTCTCTCCCATTAATTTATAGAGAAGTTAGAATATAAAATGTAACATGGATAGATATTATCATGTTTTGAGATTAAGGAAATTAATAATATTCAGGATAATGATAAAACATCCCATGATATTAACGAAAAATTAGAATAAAATCAATATGAATAGATTATTATAATAATGAAAATTTTTAATCTAAATAAAAATATATTTATAACATTTCATAATATCATATAGAAAGTAAAATTCATGATGATTATTTCAAATATATTATAATGAATTTTGATGGAAAATCGAGGATATTAAAGAATGAGGAAAACATCATGAAAATGAAAATATTTGATCATGATGTTAAATTAATTAATAAGGATATAGTTCCAACTATGATATCCTTATAATATGATGTAAATATGTAACTAAATGAAATTTAAATGATATTTATGAAAAAAAATTATCTATGATCGGTGTAAAAATTTCATAATATATTAAAATGATAAATAGAACACAACTTATATTAGGATTTTACTATCCAAACATGACTGTTATCTTGATGTTGTTTTAGTTTTAATGGGAAATATAGGTTCAAAATTAAAATTTATTCATTAATGTACAATTAGAATTTAATTTAAACAAAAAATACATTAATGGTGGTTAGTATAATGAGAAATCATTATGAATCCATAAAAGGATCCCATTAATTACATTAATCGGGAAAAAAATTTCTCCAAATAAATATTCAATACTATTTTGAAGAAGTAATATATAAATTTTTGGGGTATTGTTAGTGTAATTAAAACTTTATGAACTATTATATTAATTTATAATATATTATTTAAACCAAAATTATGATAGATAAATGTTTCATGATAAAAAATGTCATAGAAGAATAGGGGAAAATTGCTATCTAAAATGAATTATAAATCCTAGAATAAAACAATTAATCTTTAAATCAATTTTGTCATGGTAATGGTGTCATAATTTTCAACACAAAATTGCTTGAATAAAATACTACTAAAAGATTAAATTCTCTAGGAGCTAGTTAAAGGTTGAAATAAAATATTTAGAAACATTAAATATGATAAATTTTTAAACAATTTTCCAAAAATATTATAACAATACATGTGATTCAAACAATGATAATAAATAAGAATATGTAAATACTAAAACAAGTCTATGATGGTTTTAAAGAGATATTTATCGAAGGCAAAGACATTATTATATTTTATAAGAAGTGAATATACTATATACACATGAAAAAGAAATCAGTTGGTGTATTAAATAAAGAATGCTTGAGAGTAATAGAAAATTCATTCCTAAAAAATACATGAATTTGTATTTCATGAATAAATATATTAAGGAGTCATATGAAAGAACCAATTTGTTTGTAAAATCCCTCAATGAATTTTTATTCATTTGGATATCACAATTTGAATAAGAAAGAATGATGTAAGATACCTAAATAGCTACTAGAAAAATAACAGAAGAAATTATTCAACATGGAGAATCTAAAATTCACGAGAGGTTTTTATTAAATGAAGAAGAAATGGATTTAAAAGTGTTATGTTTGAAGATAATTAAATGTACTTGTAACTCAAAATACTTAATTTTAATCATATAAAATTATTTGGATATTCTTGAAAATATTAATGATTACCATGGTAGTACATGTTCATTTATTACATCTATTAAAGAAAAAATATCACACATAGAGAGAAAAATAAAAATCAATGCATCATAAAGTGAGTGATGATTTGAATAATAAAGGATCATGAATACACGATAACTGTAAATAAAATTTATAAAATAAATTTCTATCATGTTTCATAAATAATTCATATAATTTTTACTCACTTTATTGAGCTAAAGAAGAGGCTCTTTATTCCCAAATAGTTTTTGTTTTTTTTCATTTACTTAATCGATATGATGGCGAAGTTAGATATAGTATAGATAAATAATTAAGGGATGTATATTGGAATCATTATTCATGATTTATCGAAGTTTCCATTTTGTATGACTTCTAAAATTTTATTTCAAAGAATATAACAATAAACGATCTATCTTGATGAAATTAATAGGATGTATATGTTTTGAGGGGGAAATTAATTTTTAGAATCTCTCATATGTACACAAATAAAAAATATCTGAGTACTAGAATGTGATTTCTAATAAATAATTGAATGGAAGGACATGGTATACTCAAACGTTGGTTTTAAAGAATATAATCATTATATTGAGTAGTAATTTGTAATGAATTATTTTAATATAATGTAACATGAGGATATCTCATAGACAATTTCAAAATTTGGCAACACATGTTTGAAAACATATAATAAATTTTTTGAGAATAGTGTAGGATATCATTGTTAAATTAAAATATGTATTTGGTAATCAATTTGATTCATTTTTTCTGATGTAATTTGAGAACCCCATGAATGTGTTATATTAATTTATATGATTTGGTATTATATTATTAGAATTATAAGCATCCATGATCCCTAATTAACACTCATATGTTTTCTACAGTGATCATGTTTCACATAAACAATATGATCGATAATTTTTGGAAAATAATTTACTTATTAATTGATACAAAACTCTTCAATTAAATTTTTATTTCTTTTTAATATTGGGAGATATGTAAACAAATTCTAATAATGAAAATTTTGATGCGATAAAAATTACATGGATGTCTATATTGATATAACATATTATTTTTAGTTTTTGGAAAAATAATATAATTCGCGAGATTTTGGAAAATTAATTGGGATTGTTTTATATTATTTTATAATGGATTAATGGAATTATTAAGGGTTTCATGATGGAAATATATGGATACAATGTTTCTTAGAGTTTTTTTAAAGTCAATGAGATTATTTTAAGGGTATTTATGGTTTGGGTAAATACCTTATTTTGTAAGAATATTATCCTAAGGAATAAAAATTGACATCCACACATATTATATGACCAATTAATTGTGAATTAAGATAAAATATAATATTTAAGGAAATTCCCTGACATGAATGTATATAAGGGAGAATGTGTTATATATTTGTGACATTATTCATTTTGGTAAATAATGTTGAAGATGATAGGATTTTATTGGAATGGTAAGTTTGAGTATATTTTGTGAGGTAAAGTTGGTAAATCTTGTTGATGTGTTTGAATATACATTCACATTGATTTTATTGTATAGTGTTTTTACTTTATGATTTACCATATACATGTTTGGTTTATAAATTTCTAAATGTGGCTTGATATTTAGAAATTATGTAAATAAAATCCACCCTTTTCCCACTATTATTACTAGATTAAATGATATTTTACTTGTATAAACTTGTAACTATTTTTTATGAGATTAGATCAATTTTTATTGTCTAAGGAAAGTGTTGTTGTTTGTTGTATTATCATTAAGAGTCTACAGGAATTGTTAATATAGAAATCTAGTGAAGAACATTTATGATATCTTATACTTATCATAATGAACAATATGAAGTAAAAAATGATCCATCCTTAATGCTTTAGATTATGGCCTTGGTTTTGTTTGTAGTTATAATCAACATTCAAATTTATTTTAATGCTAAAATTATATGAGAAAGTTGAGTCATAATTTTATTTCATGCTTCATAAAGACTCCATTAATTTAATTAAAAGTGGATTGATGAAAATGGATCATTCATAGATGTTTTAAGGATTTCATAAGGCTGAAACACTGAATTTATATTTTTATCACATACATTGATTAATGGTTCATGAATGGTGTGCAATGTTTTAGGAAACAACTATTGAAATCATGGTATACACTACTAAAAAGGTAAAGACAATAACATGATAATTTTTATATAATTATTTTATGGATTTTTTAGGATATAATAAGGTTATATAAATCCATAATAATGTAAAACAAAATAATTTAAAAATAAACCCTTTAAAAGTTTATGAATTTCAAAATGATGTTTTCTAAAGAACTAATTAAAATTAAAAAAATAAATATTTATCATTGGATTAAATATCGATTAGTGATAATGAGATATTGATATTTGATCTAGGATTTTTGTTAATAAAATAAAGGTGATTATAAAAAAATATGTGCGGAGTTGAGTGGAATGACGCTATATTGATTTTACACAGTATAGTGAATAATTTTATAATTAGGATGATGTTCTAAAATTGAGTAAGTTTCAATGGTTTTGTTTTTTAGGGAATAATAATTATATTTAAAGACATTAAGTGGAAGGGAGAATATAATTATTTATCTTTATATAAGGAAAAGGAAATCATTATATAACAAAAAAATATACTCATTCAATCGTTTGAAATAAATATTTCAGGAACCTCTATGTTGTTGATTGTTGAAATTCAATCTGAAATATTTTTATGGAAATGTTAATATAAAACAGATTATAGAGAACGTATTATATTGTAAAAGTAAATTGAATATATATAGTATATTAGATAATTGGGTTGATATATGGGTCGGAGATTAGAGTGAATGTGTATTGAATATTCTATTTGTGGAATAATGATAGAGGGACTGAGTGCACTTCATATGATTTATTGAAAATGAAAATGAGTAAGAAAAAGAAAAAGTAATAGAAGTGGTCTTTTATTTTCCTAATACCAAATCTATAATGATTAATAAATTACATACATTGATATAACATCAAAACTGAACAATATTTATTCCAAAATATAATAAAACCATGACATGACTATATAATAATTATGACTTTATAAACTAGGAAACATAAAAAATTGGTTTATAAAACATCTACATTGTCACCAGTTTATTTGTTCTTAAATAGAATAAATTTTTGTCTTATCTTATGTAATACCACTCTTCAAGACCAGAGGAAATTAAACATAAGATAGGGTGAGAACAAATTCTCAGTAAGGGTTAATAGGTTAAATATCAATCATATCATAATCATAGGACATAAAAACATAATATTTGAAAATCATATAATTCATATAAAAGACCATGATATAATGTCATGGGATAAATCATAAAATTTCATCATAATCAAAAAATTAATAACATAATAAATGATATTTTATGTTATACATATAAGCACAAAAAATAATTTCATAATAGTCAAGGTTAATCACTATGACAATCATATCGGACAAATTCCACTACTAGATTGATTTCACTCATCATTAAAGCCATGCATTACCAAACTAGATTTACATGATGTTCTAGTCGTGTCAATATCATGAGATATAAATATTTTACAAATTAATTGGAGGATGATATATTTCCCACCCATATCATAATGAAATAATTGTTACATGTCCCACAAAAACATAAATCATTCATCATTGCGTAACCCAAGGAAACAAATGGGTTTTGTAAAAATAATTCCTTCATAATCTATAAAAAAATAGAATTTATAAAAATAATTCAAGCATAAACACAATCAAATAAATGTACTATTGTGGATAGAAACATAATATTATTTAAATAATTTTATCTTAGATGAAAAATAATAATGAAAAAACACTTTAAATTAATTTTTCAGGAAAATAACATTACTTATTTAAAAATGATTTCTTTTATCAAAATTCCACACAATTATAAAAGAAAATAATTTATTTGAATATAAAATTTAAATCATGTAAATGAATCATCATGTAAATTATTTATTATGAAGAATTAATATTTAGTAGATTCCATATAAGTTAGAAAAACATTATTGTCAATCTTTTAACAGAAATGTCAAAAAGTACCTCATAACAAAAATGAAAAAAGATTCCTTTCATTCTGTTTAATAAAATTTCACCATTTACTAATATTTAATTTATAAATATTTAGAAGAATATAAATAATATTACATATATTTTAAACAAAGAGTTGGATGATAAATATACCCCATTAAATATTTACGTATAAACAATCTTGGATAATAATTAGATTGAGAAATTATCCCTTACCTTAGGTCTGATTTCCAATGTATGTATCCAAACCTAATTTATAACGATTTAAATAATTTCAATGACATTTTTTAGAATCATTTTTATTATTATTATATTATATATGATTTCCTTAAAATGCATTATTTAATAATATTTCTTTTTTACTCGTTATTTGGATATTAACTACTTTATGTTCATATGCATGTTCTATCGAATAAATTCAGGTTCTCATTACTAGTTAATAGTTATATAATTTCAAAATGATATTAACATAATATATAAAATACTTATTAAATTTATATATTTATTTAATAATGTTTTAATGATGATCGTGTAGAATTAATCACATCCATCTTGGAGACGGTAGGTTGTACATACGCACGAGCATCGATAACATTCATATATTTGTGGAATTGTATTGAATTGGATGGTGTATAATATTTCAGAATTAATATCATGTTGTAATAATCATATATGGTTATTATTACCATCCATACTACCATCTATTCATGGTGGTGGTGAACAACTAGTTACCCCACAACGTAGATATGGTAAGTCGTACGTACGCACACGTTGTGATTTAGTTTTTTATTGGATCTATAGAAGGTGAATTATAGTTATTTCAAAATTATAATTACATCTGTGTATATAAGTGATAATATAGTTATTAATATTTAATTAATGAACTCATGAAGAGAAAGTAGAAGAAGAAATAATTTCGAAATAATCGTTAGAGGAGATTACCTTTCTTCGACATGCTTCCTCTAAATCTTGTCTTAGAGCACTGATGTTGGTCCTTGAAGTAGATAAAAACCTATATAATATTACTAGGTATGTTTAAAATGTAATTTTTTATGGTATGGATGAGCTATAAGGGTCAAAGTTATGTTAATAGGTGGGGGAGGACGTTTCATTTTTAAATTGAGGTAAGTGGCACTTTTGGGATCTCCAAAAATATTATTTTATAATTAAACATATCATCATTAAATAACCTTTTGAAAAACCTAAATTTGAAGATGAGATTAGATAATTTTGAATTCCCATCATGAAATAATTTTTTTACATGTAATTATATCAATTTATACCTTATCATATTTATTATAACTTAGTTGTTCTTTTTAATTTACTACCACGATAAAAAATTAATTCAACATTAATAGGGTGAAATATTAAATTATTTTTGTAAAATATACCATAAAAAATATATTATAAAAATTTCTATGATATAATAAATATTATATATATATTTTTAAAAAACTAATATTTTTAAATAATATTTTTAAACATTATTTTGATAAATAATCAATAGTTCCAATTTTTACACTATTAGATTCATTGACTATTTCAAATTTATAGAAAACAATTTAACATATAAAAAACAATTTTATTAAATTATTAAGAAGTAAATGACTTTTATAAAATTCATTATAAATATTATTTATCATAAATTATATACATTTTAATATTTTTATAAGATTTATTTGTTATCTCTATTAAAAAAATAATTACTACAACCAATTACGTAATTATTGAATAAAATTATTTCTTTAATAAAATTTAAAATTAAAATAATCTAATGAACACAAATAATATATCTTTCATACTAATTTTACTAGTTGAATTTATCATTTGTAAAATATATTATTTAAAATGTTATATTCATTTAATTTTCAATCTTACAACATTAACATAACATTAAATAATATAATATAATTGCATAATCCCTTCTATAAGGATCCAAATGGTCAATAATTCAACCCTTGGAATATTTCGGTTGACATATATTGGACCAGTATGATTAATTCAATTATTTGGGCCTTTAATGGGTATTATTATTTTAAAAAATTCTATATTATTTATTTATCATGATTTAAATAATTTATGAGTCATTAATTTGTAAGCTATTAAGATAAATATTTATTTCCTAGAAATTAAAAATAAATTTTCATGATAAAAAACATATATTATCTTTAAAATTATTTTTTATAGTTTAATTAATCTATTTTATAACCTTACTTTTAAAAAAAATTAGTTATTAAAATTTGTGTCAGACGTATTGAACTATTCATTAAATAAATTAAATTAAATGTCTAATTTTTATCCAAGAGGATTCAAATGGATTCCATTTCAACATAATGGTGAATTTGGTGAAAAAATACATTGATATTATGTTAAGTCTTAGGGTAATTTTTATAATACTATTCTTACCCTTAATTACCTAATTTCCCATTTTACCGTATTAATAAAAATTACCTCTGTTAATATTAATAATGCCAAAAAATAAAATTAATCTATCAAAATAATTTATAACTATTAATTCTAAATATAGAATCAATTTATCAAAATTTAAAACATATATGTTGTAATGATTAATTTTATATTATTCTCGTTTACAAAAAGAGGGATCAAGTTTTAAAAGTTCAAACATTGAAAACCATCTAAATGTTTTCACATCATAATTCAATGTAAAATTAATGATAATTACATTAATTATATTTAATTATAGAAATATATTCTATTTATATATTAAAACCATTAAATATTATAATTTATCTATATAAATAATTTCAATATAAAAAGATATTTAAAATTATAATTTATTATATTTTTTCTACTCATCAAATTTTAATGATATCATAAAAATATTAAAATTTACTCCAAAGTATATTTTTATATTCCATTAAAAAGTAACATATCTATTTTTTCATTTAAAATTTATTAATGTGTCAAAATCATAATTTTAAAGGGTATCATAATTGAAAGGTGAAAAATTACTCTTTTGAAACATATAAGTTTCTATATATAAATTAGGTTATATTCATACTCTCTAACAAAAATATCTATTGGATGAATATAAATAATATTTTATAATCTATATAATATATATATTTCAATAATTTAATTTAAAAATAGTAATTCACTCAATTTATTTATACTAAAATAGAAATATATAATATTTTGTTGAAATTTACTTCACCATAAATTTTACAAATTTAGTTACATTTATTCCCGCCAACCCAACCAATAGGTTTAAATGATAATTTTTAGTAATTGAATCTCATTGTTTGTTTAAACTCATGATTGCGTGTAATTAAAGCTACAAAAAATTTATAATTATTTAAAGAATTTATTTCTTAAAAACATCACAGTGTTACATTCTACAAATTTTAAATGGGTTTTCTCTCTGGAAATTCATTAGTTGCATACAAACAAATAAGGATATCTCTCCCTCATAATATCATCATGTTCCGACCTAGCTTCCACAAATGTTTGGTCCTACTATGTAACATTAATTTAATGTGTGGTCTTGTTTCATAGAACATTCTCTGTATGATCCAAAAACACTATTGGATGTTCCTCATAAGAATGTTTTTACTCAAAGAGTGAGACTTATGAGTTCAACACATGTGAAGGATCATGTATGTATATTCGCAGAAGAAATATTTGGAACAATTGATGAACATGAGAGAGATTCAATGGAAGATCTAATTGGTACTCTACCTTAACAACACGATCCAAAATTTTAAAAGGACTGATATACCAAGAGATCATCATTCCCTTCTTTCACAATATCATTACTCTCTTATAGGGAGATATTCAAAAAAACACCTTTTCACACACTTTATACTCTTTGAATTTTCGTCGGTTGTTATCATACCTTTTTTGACTCTTAGCTACTCTTATATGTTGCGGAATAGATCTGACATATTCTACCATTTATTCAATGAGATCCAAGACTACTAACATTAATTCTCCCACTCCATCCTAAGAAGTTGGAGTTTTGCACTTCATGCCATAGAGGGAATCAAAAGGAGATATTTGAATTCTAGAGTGATAGATATATTTTGTTAACATTCCACCATTGGTAGGGGTTGATCCCAAAAAACCTTTTAAATCCATAGAGTAAGCTCACAACATGTCTTGTAGTGTTTTAATTGTCCTCTTAGACTAACTGTATTTCTGAGGATGATAAGAAGTGATGAAACATAACTCTCTATCCACACCTGATTGAAGACTTCTTCTGAACATTAATGTAAACCTCACATCTCGATTATATATAATTGAATGTGGTACTCCATGAAATTTTACAATAAACTGTACATATATCCTGGAATGATGATCAATAGATAAATTCACTCTAATAGAAATTAAGTGTGCCTAATTCATAAGGAAATCAAATATAACCCATGTATCATAATGAACTTTAGATGTTTTGGGTAGTCTAATGTCAAATCCCATTGTGATGTCTTCCCATTTCCATTATAGTGTGGGTAATGGGTTTTACTTCCCCATATTCGTTTGTCTCTTAACCTTAACTTTCTGACATACCAAGCACCAAGAGAAAAATTCATCAACATATATTTTCATGACATCCTTCCAGAAGTACTATTTTAGGTCAATGTACTTTTTTCTGCTTTGGGTGTTAATAGAGAATGAAGAACTATGTTCCTTATCTAATAGATCCTTCATAAATTATCATATGGGAGTAACAAAAACATGGTTCAAGTGATTTTTGTACCACTACAATCACGTTTTAATTCAAGATCTTTTTACATTCTTTTGTTTCTCTATATCTTCCTTTGGTTCCTATTTAATCATCCCTTATATATATGGTTGATATTTCATTTTAGAAAGATATTATTTCTCAAATTACTATAAATTTTAATGATTTAACCTTTTAATGTTAATAAATATAGAGTCTTTAGTGATCCAAATCATGTATAGGCTATCATATTCTTTAGGAATCAAACCATCTACCACCTTATTTACTTTCCATGGTGGTAATGTATTGATACATCGTAATCCATAATAAACTCCAACCACATTCTTTGGAGCATATATAACTCCTTTATTGGAATAATATACCTTGTAATCATATGATCATTGAAAATATCACGCTATTCACCATATTGAAAATTCCACCATATCTTTAGTTCAAATATTACCACAAGAAACTCCAATTGATGAATTGGTTTATTTTTCTATTGTATTTTCAATTGTTGTGAGACAAAGGATATCACTGTATAATTTTTCGTGATAACACATTCCATCCCCTTCTTAGATGCATCACTATATATCACAAACCCCTATCCACAACAAGTCATTGTAAACACATGTACATTGGATAACTTTATGATGATCTCTTTCAAATTCTTTTGACATTCTTCTTTCCACATGATGTTTATTTCCTTAAATGAAGACATTGTGATAGGATTAGATAATAAAAAAAATATTTAACTAAAAATCCATAATATCCAGTAAAATAAAGAAACATTAGGATCTAAGTTACCATTGTGGGTCTTGGATAGCTTTCAATATCATCAGTTTTTTATGGATCCCTATATATCCCTTATCTTGAGATTATTTGACCCAAAAATGAAACTTTATGAATCCAAAATTCACACTTGGTAAATTTTTCCTAATGCTTCTGCTTTATTAGGGTCATCAATACAATTTTCAATTGATATTTATACTAATCCTTATTCTTCCAATAGATAATAATATCATCTAAAAATACTACCACAAACTATTCATGATAGTCTCTAAATACGCTACTCATTTGATCAATGATGATAGTGGGGTAAATAGTGGTAAAAAGGGAATAACTATAAATTTATAGTGTTCATACCTTGTACATAATTTTTTCATTCACATATCCTACTTATTGACCCTTACATGATAATATCATGTATAGAGATAAATTTATGAAAAGTATTGAGCTCTGCATAGTAGGTAGAATAAGTCATCAATATGGGGAATAGATTATTTATTCCTGATAGTGATCATGTTATGTTCTTGATAATCAATACATATTTTCATTGATCCATAATTCTTATTTACATAGTAGGTCCTCCCTAAGGTGACACAATAGATCATATGAATCCTTGGGGTTCTCTCGTTGTTCTCCTCAGCTCCAACAGTGAGGTGGGTGGGACTTGGATTTCTTGATTTGCAGCTGGCCTTGTCGGTGTTGATTTGTTCTTGATCAAGAGTATTTTATTGATCTGTGGCCTGGACCTAGATCTGCACCAGCATGATGGTTGGTTGGCTCTGCGGTGGCAGGTGGTCTGAAGGTGGTGGCGGGCTTCCTGCAGCTTTTTCAATGTTGTGATGGACCTCAACAGAGGAGCGACGTGCCGAATTTGGAAGCTTTGGATGGGGTCGAAGGTTTAGTGGATCTTGGCCTTGGGTGGTCTAGCAGCCCTTGAATCAGAATGATCTAGGGTTTTAGCAGACATTGACTTCAAGGGGTGGTAGAGGAGGCCTCATGGGGAGGACCTGCATCGGGATGTGGTCACTGGGCAACACGTTGACCCCAACCGGGACTGATGGTGGGGCTATTTGTAGTGATTTCATAGGGTATTGTAGTGTATTTTTTACTTTTTAATGGGTTTTTCATTGGGTTTCTAGCCAATAATAATTAAGGGTGTCTGCCTCTAGTCATCGGGCTGTTAATGGGTTTCCCTACCCAGTTAAAAGAGTTTCCTTTGGGATTTTGGGTCACTATAATAGGTTTATGTTGGGTTCCACATTTTCCCAAAAAAGGGGTTCTGTGTTTTTCTTTCTTAATAAACGGGCTTAATCCCCCAAATTTCTTCTTATAAGTGTTTTCTTAATAATAATAACACCCTTTATGAGTTCTATTGAAAACTCATCTTCTGGATTTAGTGGAATACATTATAATTTTATTAGAAATAAATCATAAAACAAACAAACAATGGGTTTATTATTAATTTTTAGTTTCTCCCAAACAATTTGATATAACAAACCATCATTTATAGGGATCAAAACCCATAAGATGGATTCAATATTCACTATAAGGTTAAACTCATCATTGAATTGATTGATAATCATAGATTTATCTAGAATATAAAATGTGACGTCTCTACATTAGAACTTGATATGATATTCATATAGATAAAGCTAATAAATTCCATGAATGACATAAAATTTAACTATAGGATGGATCACATGATTTTTAGGATTCACTTTCCCATAAACATCAACCAGAGAATAATTATAAACTCTAGATGTGACTATTATGCCATTGGATATTATCACAACTAACCCAACATCTAATTGTTGATGTAATAAGCTGATACCATAAAAAAATACTTTATTAATAATAGTTTTGGTGGATCCATAATAAAATAAAACATTTTGTACTTTAGATTGGATGGTAAGTTTCCCTTTCTTCACTTCAATATCACACTCCACATCTGTAATAGTAATCGCATGTGACTTGCCTTTTTTATTGTCCTTGAGAGTTTTCAAACATTGATCATCATAAATAACCATTGGATTATTGAATTTATTAGCATAATCCTTCATTTCTTTCACATGTAGGATTAAATTGTTAGAGCCACATTATACGTTCCCTTTTCTCTATTCACAACATTATATATATTTTTCACATCACTTTGGAATTCGTCTTCCTGGTGACCTTATTTTCCACATTTAAGAAATATACTAGTCCCTTTAAGACAATTACAACTATTATCCTCTCCCCACATTGATCTTAAAAAGAAAAATTCAACATTTTTTCATTTAGGTCTTTATATTTTCCCTTAAATTTGATTTTTCATTTCCTTTCAATCCCATAAGATTGATGGGTCACTCCAATCTCCATCTAATCCTTGAGACCACAATGAATGGTTTCCGTATAGCTAATAATGTCCCTTATTTATAATCCCTTCATAGGTATGGTTTTAAGAAACTAAATAATTGATAAAATTTGAACTCATGTTAGATAATAATTCTAGAAGATACGTTTTATGTCTTGAAAATTTTGCTTCATTGGTAACAACAGATTCAGCATCCTATTTCTTATGTTCATGGAACTCCTTCTCCGAATTTTTTTGAATCATAAGAGGAATTTACTTATTTAAATTTATGTTCTAGAACATATCTCATTCCTTGGATATAGTTTCATATCTTATCCTTGTATTATTCATAAGTATTAACCATTGATAATATTCACCTTCCAAACAATAGACTACTAAAATGAATTTATAATGTGTTGATAATTGGATAATTGAAAATATATTTTCAGTGGTATTGAACCATTGTTCATATGCTAATGGATATGATGACATACTGCCAGAAGGTGGATTCCACCTCATAAAGGACTCAATATAACGTTGTTCCATATTTTGCTCAGTTGGACATCCGGTATGATTCATATCTTCAGAAAGTATTGTGAACATAGTTACAATATTATTTCTTCAATATCACATATCATTTGGTGGATTCAAAATAAAATCATTTCATTTCCCATCACCTTCTACATTAATTCGGTTCCTTTGGGTTCTAACCGCTGACTAAAAAAAGAACAATGTGTGAAACACTTATCATAATTTGAAATGCACATAACCAAATTTAAAAATAAATTTTTGAAACTTTTCGTTTTATATAAGGTTTTTCATGATCATTTCTAGAATAATAGGATTGTAACATATATATCAATATATCTATTGGATTCTTAATATGGTTTTCTCATCCTAGTTTCCAAAGCATAACTATACCATTCATCTGATACCAACTATAACGAAACAAACATTACATACATTTATATTACTTAAATATAAAAAAATATTAACTGTAAAATATAATAAATTCATTATGGGACTATATAGGTATAATTTCTTCCAAAACTGGGAAACATAAACAACTGGTTTATAAACTACTGGTTTAGTGGACAATACCTATTACTAAACAGAGTTCACTCCTCATTCCAGCCTTATTTTAAGGAACTATATTTACTTTCTGTTCTAGTCTTATCTACCTCATGATATATAAATCTTTACAAAATTCATTTGATGAAGATATAGTTCCCACCCATCTCATAATGAAATAATTATTATGTGTTCCACAAAAACAAAAATAATTAATCATAGTATAACCCACAAAATAGAGGTGAGTTACTTTAGAATAATTACATTATAATCCATATAAAATACATGGATTTTATAAAAATAATTCCATCATAAACACAATAAAATTATAGTAATAATTGGGATATAAAAATAACCTTATTAAAATAATGTCGTCATAGATGAAAAATAATTTTGGTAGAACACTTGAAATTAATTCTTGAGGAAAACATATTTTCTTTTTTAAAAAATGTTTTCTTTTCTCAAAATGGCAAACAATTTTAAGAGAAAATAATTTAAGTTTAAATAAAGATTAAATATTTTAAACTAAAATTCCCTATAATAATGAATTATGAATGTGTATGAATCCTTTGACATATTATATGTTAAAAAAATTATTCTCATAGTTTTTCTAAAAATGTAAATAAGTACCTCGCAAAAAAAAGACAAAAGATTCCATTCATATAGTTTAATAAACATTCCCCATTGGGTAAAATTGAAATTAAAAAAACTGTAGATGAATATAAATAGTATTATATATTTAGGAAACATTGACATGGATGATTAATATACCCCAATAAATACTTACATATAAACAATCTCCGATAATAATGAGATTGTGAAGTTATCCATTTGCATATGATGATTTATATAATTTTATTTTCATAGATCGTAAGGAAATTCATTTTTATGGTATCAAATATGAAAATATTATCATCTGTTAGTTAATAACATATCCATGTTACTTTTTATTTGGATGTTTACTACTTTATGTTCATTTTCATGTTCTGTCGAAAAAATTTTAGTTATCTTTATCATGTCCTATTTATATCATTAAAAATGATATTAAGATAAGGTATACCATATTATTTCATTAATTAAATTAATATAATTGTTCCTTAATAATTATCATGCAGAATGAATCACATAACATCAGGGAGATGGCTAGTCTTACGTATGCACAAGCGATGAAATTATTCTTATATTTGTTAAATTGTATTGAATTAAGAGGTTTATTATATTTAAGAATTAATATAATTTATTATCAATCATGTATAATTATTATTTCCATCATTATACCCATCCTATTATGGTGGTGGTGAAAAATGGATTACACCACTGTGTAGAGAGGGTAAAGCGTACAGATGCACCTGTGGTGATTTGGTTTTTAGTATAATGGATAATGGGTGGAATATGGTAGTTTCAAAATTATAATAGAATATAAATATATAATTGATATTTTTTTTAATTTAAAATGAAACAACTCATGAAGATTAATTATATGAAGAAATAAGTTTGAATGAATCAGTAGGGGAAATTACCTCTTCTTCAATGTTCTTCAACTAAATCTTTTCTTAGAGTACTAGAGTTGGTAATCGAAAAATAATTGAACACAATTATTTTAATAGGGTAGTTGAGAGGGGAAATGTGTAGGGGATGACCTATCTTAAAGGCTAAAAGTTAAGTGAATTGGTGAGGGAGGATGTTCTCTTTTACAATTGAGGTGAGTGAAAATTTAGGATCTCTAAATATATTAATTTATAACAAAATAAATAGACATTATAAAACCAAAAAAATGTCCCCATTTTGAAGATGATATTAGATAAGGATCCAATCTCATCAACGATAAAAAAAATTACAAGAATATCCATCAATTTAGACATTATCTTTTTAATTAATACTTAGTTATTCAATTAAATTTTTAACTAGGGTAACAAAAAATTGAATATTAAATGGATGAAATATTTAATTATTTGAATTAAATTTGATGATAAATAAATAAAATATATTATTTTTATCATTTCATAATTATTTGTTTTTTTAAAAAAAATTTCTGATTTTTAAATAATTTAATAAAACATTATTTTGATAAATAATCAATACTGAAATTTTTTACACTATTCAATTCATTGATTTCTAAGAATATTAAGATAACAAGTTAACATCAAACAAACTATTTTATAATATTAAAATGAGGTAATGGTTATCTATAAATTTTATTATAATCATAATTATCCTAAATTATAGTTATTTTCACATTTTTTATAAAATTTAATTTTTATCTATATTAATAAAATAATTACTATATGAATATTATGTAATATTTTAATATTCTTATTTTTTGAATAAAAATTAAATATATAACACAATGATTTTGATAAATAGTTTATATCAAAGGAGAATATTTTCAATTAAATTTATTTTCATAAAATTCAAATATTTAAAAAACAATACTTATTAAATTATGCATGTGACAACTTTAGAATCACATAAAATAAAATAATATAAGTGTCATATTATCTTCTATAACGCCCAAAGTTGCCAAAAAATAGTCCAATGGACGATTATTGTTGAGATATAATCATACAATATGATTTGGTCAAGTGTTTGGGTTTTTAATAGGTATTATTATTTTAATAAAAACTATATTATTGATTTTTCATCAATTATATAATTTTTGCATCCTTAATGTATAATCAATTAATATATTTATTTATTTCCTAAAAATAAAAAATAAATTACCATATTAACTAAATACCTGTTTTCTTTAAAATGATTATTTATATTATAAAGTATCTATTTTATAACCTTAAATTAAAAATAATTTAGTTATTAAAATTTGATTAAGAAAAATATTAATTTTCTTTAAATAAAATAAATTAAATATTTTAATCTCATCCATGTGAATTAAAATGGATACCATTTAAACCCAAGGATAATTTAGGTAAAACCACACACATACAGTGATATTAAGATAACTTTTAGTGTAATTTTATAACAGTATTATTAACGTGGATTACATGATTTACCATTTTATCGTATTAATAAAAATCACTAAATATAGTATTTATACTTTCCAAAAGTATTATAAATATCTTTACCTAAATTGTAAATAATGATCTAAAATATGGTATCCATTTTTCCATATTCAAAACATAGATTTTATAGTAATTAATTTGAAAACGTTCTCTTTGTCGGAATAATGGAACATGTTTTAAAAGATTAAACATTGCAAAAAGTTGAAATGTTTTTATATCTAAATTAACTGTTAATTTTAATAAAAAATTATAAAATATATTTAAGGATTTAAATATATTTTATTTATTCTTTAATACCATTCAATATTATAATTTATTCATATAAATTATTGTGATGAAAAATGAGTTTTTGATTAAAATTGAGTGTACTTTTACGATTCATCAAAATTATAAAGTTATCAAAAAAAATATTAAAATTTCATCCGATGTAAATTTTATATCATGGTACTAAAAAACTAGTTTATTTTTTCATATAAAAATTATTAATGTGAAAAAATATTAATTTAAAATGGGTTCACTATTAAAAGGATTAAAATTACACTTTTTATAAATATAGGTTTTGAAACATCAAATTGGATTTATTAATACTCTCAGAAAAATTATTTATTTGATGAATATATAAAATATGTTATTATGTATCTAAAATATATATTTCATTAATTTTTATTTACTAATATTAATTTTTTCAATTTATTATTACAAAAGAATATATATAATAATTGTCAGTGAATGACTTCACCATATATTTTCAAATGTTAGTTGTATTTAATCCCTCTAACATAACGATAAGGTTAAAATTGTCAATTTATACTTAGGGCATAATTTAGTTATTTTCAAATAACAAAAAAAATACAATGCATGCTACTAAATATTTAATATTATTTAATGAAAATATATCATAAAAACATCATGGTGTTACAAAATCATACATAGGATGATGATGTTTGAGAGAGGAAACATATACTGCCCTTAAATTATAGAAGAAAATTGTTGATTGAGGTAACTCTTCCTCTTGATGTGACTAAAGAAGTGCATTAATCATAAAGACTCTAGGAGGGCATATGATTCTCATTATTGACTTCCATTTAGTACTATTGGGTGAATCTTTTATTATACTGGGATTAAAGAAATAGTAAACAATTTCTTGATTTGTACATTTCTGGTTCTAGGAGAATGGGTCAATGAATATATCATTTCACATGATTCTTTGGATGATACAATGGATATTCTATGTTTGCGGGATAATAACAGCCATTTTTAAGTGACATAGCAATCCTGACATATGAGAACGTCATCCAAAAAACACAATGTTATTGTTTCCTTCTTTCCTACACATATATTCATGTGTATTGACCAAATGAAATACAATGAAGAGTTATAGATCATTTCACAAATTATGTGAAGAGGTTACAAGGGACGTATGGTTTAAGTTAAATTAAATTTATACAAACACTTATTATCCACTCTCAAAATTGGACACATCACATTTTGATACTTTCAATTTTATTATATATTTTCCTTTATATTATTACTAATATATCCATAGTATTACTTATATATCATTTTATGTAAAATATATGAAATTTTTAATTTTTTATTAACATTTTATAATCATATTATTATTATGTACAACATTTAAGTAATAAAAATATCTCAATTAATAAATTATGTATTCCTTTGACAAATTAATAAAAAAAATTTGTGTGGTTTAAATAATTTCCCAAATTTATGTTGAATAATTAACATTAATTGATTATGTGAAATTGAAAATAAAAAATTAACCCTTTACATTTACCCCCATTTTTTAAAATTTAGAAAAATTAGTAATGTTCCAATTATCTTTTATATTAACACTTTTTCTCAAACATAAGGAGTTCCATATAATTTTATTTGAAGTGCTTTTTTATATTATCCATTAATTGTAAAGTATAATAATTAGTCAATTCCATATAAAAAAATTAATTATTTTATTATAATTTTTTTTAGTTAATTATATTACAATTTATTATTGAATTAATTAATTTCCTCAATATATTTTTCATCATTATTTTCGAAAAAAAATAATTTAAAACTTATATTATTTATTGAATAGGAAGAAATATGTAATTTTATTTATTATTTTCTTTATAGTCATGAAGGAGTCATAAATATGAGATATACAGAAGTTATTTTAATTTTATTTTTCACATGTTTTGATTGGATTTCCTATCATAAAATATATGACCCTAATATACATTCTTTTATTATATTATCAACATTAAATTAGATTTTATTAGTATTAATTATGATATATGGTATATTAAAAGTTTTTCCTTATTATACATAGAAATATGAATTGATATCGTATTACTGATAAGATTCCCTATACTTTAAACAATCTATATAACATATTTATATTTTATAGTCTTAGAAAGATACATTTTATTTCATTGATTTCTTCCTTTGAAAACAAATCCAACATTAAAAAAAAGTGATATTCTATTAAAATATTAATATTTTGTTACACAGTTATCTTATTTCCATTTTATTGGAGTGTACGAATAGGAATAACTAAATTATAATATTTTTATCATTTTCATATGTGAACAATGAATTAATTTTTTTTCAATTGAATAGAAATTTAAAAAATCATTTGAATGTAAAAGTGGTGCTTCTTCCAAATATTGTTTCTATAAACAATATATTTCTATATTATAATGAAATAAATTAATAAAAATTTGTAATTATTTTTCATGATTATTTCTTAATTTAAATTAAGTAAAATTATTTAACATTCATCTATTGTTTTCTCTAGGCCTAAGATAAGAATTATTCTATTCATTGTTTTTCAGTTGTATTTTTATAAATATATATATTTCATTTTGAACACATATCTAAAAATTTATTACTATTACATAATGAAAATAAATATGAAAAAATGGATTTAATATTTTTCACCAGGATCATCAAATTTGGAAATTTTGTTTCTTATTTATTCATTATGATTAGTACCCATTGTAAAAAAATCATCTTTATAAGTGAAAAAATTATAAAATTAAGTTAAAACCTGAGATAATGTATCAATATAAACCAAAAAGATTATAGTATTTAAATTTATTGGATATATTCATCCATATACGTCCATATTTTGAATATATATCATTTTGATGTCATTTTCCACTAATAATATAATTTATATGATTTTTAATAAGGAAAATTCCCAAATATCACTCACTTGACATTAAAATCCCAAATTGGTTTACATAGGGTTAAAAGTTTTAAAAATGTAATTTTAATGACAGATTGAAAAATGGTCTAATTATTTTATCATAAAATTTTAAAAAAATATGATTGAATACATTCGTAAATGCTTAAAATGTAGATAGAATTATTGGATAAGAAGCATGAAAATAATATAAATGATTTTAAATATTCTAAAAGTAATATTGTATATATTTTTATAGTTCTAGATCAATTTATATTTAATTTTACAATATTAGGGATGTTTTATATTATTATATTTGAATTAAATTTCAATCAATATGTCTTTAATGTCAAATAATGGAAATAGTTTTAAAAAATGACAACAACGATAAACAATGAATTATTAATTTCCCTTAAAATATGATAGAGTAAAATTATGATGAAAAATGGTATAAAATATCTTCAATTATACATTTATTAAAAAAATAACCATATGAATAATTTTTAAATCCATTGTGAATATAAAATATGTTAATGCAATTTAAGTTAAAATCAGATGATGTAGGGGTAAAACAAAAATATAAGGTTTTAAATGACAAAAAATCCTACCTAAATTTAATTAGATGGTAATATTTAAACCATATCATAATTTTAATTTATTTAATAGATTATTGGAATCATTATACTGGATAATATCTTTAATATATTTAAATATTTTATGTAATTCCAAGTGTGTCCCTTCCCTTCATTTGAAAATAACAACCATTATTTCTTCTCTTTGTGCAATGATGATACTTATAACGTGATAATACCACAAATAATTCTCCACTAAAATTATCTATCATTAATATAGATATTCAGATCATCTTTAAATTCCTTTCTAAATTTCCTGAAGAACATATTTAAATAGATGCTACAAAAGAATAGATAATCATCTCACCTAAAGTATTTTAATTTAATTCTTCTTTTAACTCCAGTAATTTAATGTTATTCATCTTAAAATTATATTCAAATTATCCAAAATATATAGAAATTTTATTGTGTTTTCTTTAGTAACATTATTCACCCTCTTTTTCAACAAATTTAATGTGAATGTGTCGCTCATGCGTATGGGTGGCCAAATTCTTATATATTGCGATGAAATTACATTTTCCTGACAATATTAATTGTTTTTATTTTTAAAATAATTATTTTGAATATGATATTCATGATTATATTATTATTTTTCACTATAATTTCATATCTACCAATACACCTTACAATCTATTGTAGAATTATACCATCACTCATGCGTATGTGTAAACTACCATGTCCATGTTATGATGTGTTTTTTAATGTATTCATTTCAATGATGGTAAAATGTAATTATATTATGAATATATGTGATAAATATGATATAATAACGATTTAATAAATTTTTATTTTTATTTAACATTTAGTCATATATCCATCAAATATTGAATAAAATGTTCTTTTGTAAGTACGACCTTCCATCTCCAGGAACGATGCAATTAATTTTTCTATTTCATAGATTTATTGATAAAAAAGTATATATAGTGAATATTTATGACATTTATATCATCAATAAAATTCGGGAAATTTCTTTCATTGATAAATATACAACGAATTTAACTATAATTCTGAAATTCACATCAATAATGAAACAACCAATATCCAAAAATAATATTTTTAATAAGGAACTATTAATAAATTGGTATTTAAATTTTATAAATGGAAAATATATGACATTATAATTCTTTATATTATCATCATATAGAAATTAAATTAATTTATTGTTATTATATATGTGTTTAGTTCTCTTTCATTGAAATTAAAACTTCAGTTAATGAATTTATGTATCAATCTCATTATTTATTAATATTGTTTAAGATGATGTTTCTAATTATTATATTTTATTACCCTCCTTTGAATAATTCATTCAATTTAATTCTCATATATTTTTCGAAACATATGACATATTATTTATTCATTTTTCTCCCAAAAAGAACTCAAAATAAAAAATTAATGTTTTTATAAAAAAATTAAATTGTGTCTCTCTTCGATTGAAAATAATTTTCCTTATATATACATGTTTTCCTAAAAAATGATTTCATGTTATCTTTAACAATATCATATGATGGATTAATGTAATTTTCAAGGAATTTATTTATTAAAAAAACTAATTTTTTATTATTTTCTATGAGTGGTACTTTTTGACGTTATACTGAAATTTTTAATGAAATCATTATTTTAACATATAAAAAATACAAAAGAATTTCCACCATCATGCATGTTTAATTCTATTAAGCTCTAGAACATTTTTCTATGGACCCCTTTAAAAAAAGTATTTCATTAATATTTTTGATATTGTAATATTTTATAAAATTGAAATAAATTTAGAAAGGTTTTATTCCTAAATAAATTTTCCATTGATAATTTAATGGAATTTTTCATCTATGATTGTATACTGTGAAGGTGCATATGACTTATTATTATTATTATTATTAAAAGATAAAATAAAATTTCTATATTTTAAAATATTATTATGATTATGAATTAATGAATTTATTATAAAAACAGTTTTATTTCAATTGGTTGTGCTGTGTTCCCATGTTCAAAATTTTATGAAGGCTATTTCATTTCTAATAGTAATGTTATTGTTAATTATTTATTCTCTCTTAGACAAAAAAAATTATGATTTACATTATGTTACGGGAAGGACGTGGTTTATTTAGCCCCTCAATACATTAGAAAAATACTAATATCAAATTATATAAGAAGAATTATAATGGTTCATGAATCTAGTTTCGTTGCGGTCACTTTCTACTATTAGAGTCTTTGTAGTGATCCTTGACAAAGGATATGATGTAATTTTGATTGAATCCAATATATGATGATATTCATGAAATTGAGGCCTGACTATGGAAATTATTATCCAATCTTATGTGTATGCTAAAAAGTAATTTTTTATAATAATATTATGCTCGCATGGATCATTTATTTTTATTAAATTATGATTATTGTCTTATTAAATTCCAAGAAATATTCAGTGATTGAATATTGTGTTCTATGATATGTAGTGTATAAAATTAAAATATTAATATCAAATTATCATACAATTATATTCATGTTTTATTTAATTGATTATTAATTTGACCATTTATTCCCTTACTAATCATAGATCTCTCCATTTCAAATGTTTCCATTCCCCTTTATATTATGTATGATATCAAGAATAAAATTTTTATTAAGTGTGGTAATTATGGAGAACTATGTGGGAGATAATATAGGATTTGTTTTTTATGTATCCATAATCCCAATTACACTATACCTATATAATTATGGTGCAGATCATAATTGTATTTATTGAATATTAATATATTTATATGAAATATTTATGAATAAAAAGTATGCGTCTCTACATATAAAATAATAAACAGGATTAGTTAACTTTGTAAATTATAATGAGGAAAAAAATCATTAATATAGAGGGTATTTTTATCTATTAGATAAATTTCTAATTTTTTCCTAATGTACATCATAACCATGGTTATAACTAAGGTTCGATATACTGAATAGAATGTTTCATAATTTAGACATCACATAAATAATTTTTAATAACTCTACAGTTTCTCAATATTAGTTTTATTCATCTCACTGTTATTTATTAATTTTTTCAATTTATATAACTATAAGGAACAATTATAATTTTGATTGTGATATAGAATTCACTTATTTTCATCCAAAATATTTTGGGAGAAGTAATAATACATATAGATAATTTTCATGCCTTGAATCGTTATTAGATTCCAAAAAATAATAGGTGGGGAGAAAAATTATTCCATTGTGAGGAAACATACAACTTAATTATTGGGTTTTATGATCTACGAATAAAAATGAAATGTATTAGTTGTAACAACAAATGATTTCATAGTAGGTTATTTTCTTTTAAGTAATTCAATATTTTGCACTACACGCAACACCGAGTTTGAACATACCACGACTTAACAAACTAGCCGTTCAAAAATACGTTATGAATAGTATTATCTGAATTTTGAATTTTATATACTCCATAAAATCGTAGAATCCATATTATGTGTTTCTTAGACATATTATAATAATAAATTATTTTTTTTTCAGATAAAAGAATTATTTTTCAAAAAATGAAATTTTACAACCTTTTAATTGAAAACCTTTTTTACAACCAATATTTGACACTTTTATATATTCAATTTAATAAATTTAAATTCTTCTTTCGAATATGGACAAAAATATTTATTTTGGAAGAAATTTGGTAGCTTTCTGATAAAATTCATATTTTGATGAGTAGAGGAAAATACTAAATTTTTATTGAAAACAACTTTTTTAATAGAAATAATTTATAGTGTCAAATTATGAATTGGAATGGTTTGGTAGAATAATAAGATTATAATTTTATCATCTAATACAATTTAGGTCATTATATGTAATTTCACATTTAAATTTTCCATAAACACATGTTAATCTTTTGATAGTTTTTATTTCTAAAAATCCCTTTTTTTTGCTTTTAACAACATGATTTTATTTTAAATTAAATAATGCAACATATATGTTTTTAATTTTGTAAAATAGAATTCATTTTTGAATTTGTAATATCAAAATTATATTAGGGTGAGTTTTTGGTATTTTTCTTAAAACGTTCAATTTCTAATGAATAGTGAAAAACACTGCATTATTGTCAAAAAACCAGATTTTTTTAAATAATTATTTTTTTATTTTTTAGTAAATTAGATACATAATACTTATATTATTTCAATTTGATACATTGGATTCATATTTATAATATAATTAGATGTATAAAATTTTATTGAAATTTTTTACGTCTTTTACACACCTCCTAAGAGCATTTACCAATTTATATAAAACATAATTTTTAGATTATGTGAGTTTAATGAAAAAAAATATGAGAGACACAATTGACATTAAAAAGTAAAATGTGTTTCAATAAGATAAAAATAATTTTTTTGAATAGTATCCTTTGACTTTACTTTACCACGGTTAAAAGTAAATAGGGTAATTAAGGGTAAAAATGATATTATAATTACCCTAAATCATATTATAATTCTATTTTATAAGTTTAATTCGACCAAAAATATTGATAGGAGTAAAATATGATCCTTTCGGTCCACTTTTATTAGATTAGGACATTTTTTATTCATTTATTTAAAGAAGAGTTAAAAGAATTAAATTCTAAGTTTAATAACTAAACCATTTTTAATATAGGGTTTTTCCCAATATAAATTAGGCTATAAATATAAATTAAAAATCTAATAAGACATTATACATAATTTTATTTTATTTATATTTTTTAGAGAATATATATTTTAATTTATTTATGACACAATGATGATGCAGTAATTACCTTATTAATGAAATATTAAAATAATTTATATTATAAATGTCCATTTAAATGTAAATTGAGACTTCTGATAAATTAAACTAATTTTAATGGTTAATATGACATGTTAGAGTATATTAAATAAATATTATTCTAAGTGATAATGTTTTTATGGCTTTCAAAAAAATCTAATACAAAATATTGTCAAAATTGACATAATTAAGTTTTTTAAATAAATTCTATATAATAAATTGATATAATATTCTTATAAATATAAGGCTTGTCCAAATAACTTATATTAGGGTAGATATATCAATAATGAACCACTTAGGGTTTTATTGGCAGTTTATAGTATGTTTATTAACCATATTATATAAAAATACAAAGAGACATGGTAAATGTAAAACTATTTAACTAAGAGTGAAATCTAAAGGATATGGATATTATGGTGATCTAAACCTGCATAAAACCTATTGGTTGGAAATTTTTCGACCCATAACACCATTTCCTCAAAATAAATCATTTTTGATACCATTGGAAACTGAAAATTATTTTATTATAAAATAATATTTCAAGGTTTTCCTAAAGTGACCCTCACCCCTCTCATAAAAAGGAATTTACCCTTCTCTAAATTTTATCCATTCAAAGCCATTTCACTCAGCCAAAACCTACACCAATACCCTCCCAACTAAATTAACTACATATTAGTGTCCTTTATTTTATCATAAAGTCAACCTAAGGAGCCCTTTTGATCAAATCAAAAGGAAGCACCCCAACAAGAGGTAATATGTTCACCACCCTCATTCAAGTTCATTTATTCTTCCACTTCCTCATTCATTGTAGATTACATACAAAAATAATAACTCTAATACCTCCTATATAAATTTATGTTATTATGAATATATTAATACCATATTTGTTGTTTTATCTATCCTATAAATGAAAAAGTCAGCATACATGTGTATGTACGGCTTACCATCCCCACATCATGGTGTAGTTCGTTATTCAAATACATAATTATTTAGATGGGTATAATAATTTGTATCACATATGTAAATAATAAATATAACATGTTAATTATTCTTTATATATGATATACCATCCAATTATATACTATTTCACCCAAAAAAATAATGATATTGTCGCTCGTGCATTCGTACGACTTACCATCTCCACGACTTGATGAGATGTCATTCCCCATCGTAACCATTCAAGAATAATTTTAATTTGATGATTAACAATAATGTTTAAATACTTGATATAATTCTGGATAAGAATTAAATACATTCTCTACATAATAATCATGACTTACAGAACAAATCATATAAAAGAAAATGAATTAGTTAACACCAGAAACAATGATGCTACTAAAATATAATTATCAATGAAATATTATAAGATCATATGTGATATCATATTTATGTTTATGGTTTTTTATAATATAATAAAAATTATTTAACTATTATATATGAAGTTAACGTACCCTCATCTAAGGAAAAGTACATGGTAAGGTGTTTTCATCTCACTTCTTGTTCCAGTGAGATTCAAATTATATTGCCACTATTCTTTTGTGGTTTATGTACTACCCATGATTGTTTTATTTATGTAATATAAATTAATTTATCGGTATTTACATTTTCATTGTATGATACTTTTTTCATGGGGTGTATGTTTCGTAAGTTATCAAATCAGTAAGGGAATTTTAAATTTCATTTTCCACTCATTGGGATTTATGCATACATCAATGTTTATTTTAATCCAAGATTATGTATGGGATCAATTTTTATATTTTATGTAGTAATTTACACTCCCCTTTCTATTGATATTCATTTTTACACATAATCACTCCGTTGATAAATTCACATTCCATTGATATGAACTCTATAAGGGTAATCTTATCTCAATTTCCATTCACTGAGATAAACATCCAAGTCATTGGTATTTTTTTTAAAAGAATATATGTTTATGTAACATAATTGATTTACACTGAATATCCAATTATATTGAGTGTATTTATATTTTTGACACATAATTATTTAATTAATTCATCTTTGATCCAATTATACTGTCATTATAATTTATTTCGTCTCAATTCACATTCCTTTGAGACCTCTTTGTCATTATGCACCAATTCTCTTTTATATAGTGTGTATAATGTCCTTTGACATATTATATCACCAAATCTCTTTATTCTCAGGATATAATAATGTTTTCATTATTGTTATTCCTCAATTAGTTGTATTCAAGCTTCTCATATTTGGTTAGGAACTCTTTAACTAAAATATTGTTTTAAATGTTTTAAATATTTATTCTTCTAAATCTTTCTCATTGATGTCAATGTTTTTAAAAAAAATTAAGTATTTATTTATATGTACATAAATGTTTTTGAAATTAAAATAACTTTTGAATGTTTTAATGTGGTATGGGACACTTTTATTAAAAAACACTTTTAAATGACTTCTTTGATAAATAGTATGACATATAAATGTTTTCAAAAAAAGGGGATATTTGTCTCAAATAGTTTTAATGACTATTGTCATATACTTCAATATACTTCAGTGTTTTTTATTCTTCATTTAGAATGATTTTTCATAATTCAATAATCCATATTGAATTAACTGAGTTATGTTAGACTGTGGATGTTCTATTTTTATTCAAATTCATGGTTTGTGGTTAAAATATTAACATTTTGTATACTAGTTTTAATATGAATGTTTAGATTTTATTGCACCCTTTCATATGAAGAATGCATTGGACTTAGTATTTTATGGGTGGAGCATGATATAGCTCTTTGATGAATCAGTAGGTCTCCTAAGACAAACATGTGTCTTGGCACAAGGCCTTGACAAAATCTTATTTTTAGTCACCGCACGAGGCTTTGATAGTATGGTTGTGATGTTCGACATTATTAATTCCATCATTATGAAATTGACTACTGAAATTACATGTGATTATTCAACTAGTAGAATATCCATGTGAATATGTAAGTGTCATTATTTGATTTATCTTTGCCATATTATGTTGAATTTTATTTTTAAAATGCTTGTGTTCTAGTCTTATACATTTCCTTAAATGTTTATGAATATTTATAAAAGCTTCCGATATATTCTTATCCATACTGAGCATCTGAGAGTCCCCCTTTCTTATGTTATATTTTTTGAAGGATGAAAAGAAGTATATTACGATTATCCTATTAGAATAGGTTAAGGGATATAAGAGTATTAAAAGGGGACACAATGTTATTTTTTATTTCATGATGTAATATAAAACTTATTAATTTATCTAGTACATACAACGATACTAAACTGATCGGTTGTTTAATAATTGATCCCTTGTGATCATGTCAATTTTATGTCATAATGCACTAACTCTGAGTAACTGGGGTCAAGGCATTATATTTTGTATCAGAGAAAGTTTAGTATAAATATTGGAAACTATATTTAGATAAACTCCGATTAGATCACATTACCCTAAGATAGAATTTGAGGATTAGTAGATAATAACTTCCTAGAATTTTGGTAATGTAGATATTTTTTGTATTTTTCAACTAATACATCCGTTTATGGATACGTTCAGTTAGAGGAATCTCTGTTATAGATGTACCTAGGATTGAAAACACCGACAAAGAGTTTCAGGATTGACCTCGGGTATCCTAGTACACGACAATGGGCCTTGTTTCACTCTTGGTTACAACACTCCTTGGGGATAGTATTAAGATAAATTATATTTTCCTTACAAACCAATTTGAAGGAATATAATAAAAGATGAGACTAAATAACATTGGTTAATCCTAAGGTGTTTTAGATTAAAGATAACAATTTATGGTATTGTTTAAATGATTTTTTGACTAACACTATGATTTCTTGTATTAGTCTATTTCTGGATTCCAAGAAAGTCATAATAACATTGATAATGATGTACAAGGAGGGAATAGTAGTGGAAATGAGCAACGAGATGGAATTTTGATAGGTGTATAATATATCATGTTCATAACGAATCATTTTTACTAAAAAAATTGATCAATAACATATATATTAACCAACTCTCAAACTCAACAATGAAGAGAAAGGTGGTGAATGATAATAGCTCCAGCTGTGGAGACCATGGAGAAAATAACGTCCAGTTACCTTCATGAAGGAAATGTGGAAGGAGACACCTAAAATTGTGAATCAATGGAATAATTAAATGCTTTATGTGTGCGATAGAAGGACATAATGAAAGAATTGTCGAGGGAAAATGAAGAGTACTATGGTAGAAAATAAAAATTAGCACAACAATCCATTTACAGTCATTTTATGTATATTTAGAGGACATGGTCATTACCCGAGTGAATACCATATTCTATAGGATAACCTCTTGGTCAAGTAAGAAGTTATGTAGAAAATAAATGGATGGATAAATGTATAAAATAATTAGTGCTCATTGTTGATGGGATTACTTTGTAAGGAATTTATCTTATATGTGTAATCATGTAGTTTGTTATGTGAAAATGATATTTGAGGAAGATCTATATTTTCTTTTGTTGAAATAATTATAAAGAAGCATTTCAGTTTATATGATCCTTGAATTTAAGGAAATTATAGGTTATTGATTTCTGGGATGAAAATGCAAGGTATGAGAAAAGAATTGTGGTTAAAAAATTTTCTGGTTATTTTGAGCAATTTATCGCATTTTGGAAATCTTTTAAAATATAGTATTTGAAAAAAGGCAACATGCAAACCATGTGAAAACCCATTACATCAGATAAAGCTGCAAGAATTAAACCCATAACCAGAGTTCATTTGGGATTTATTTCCAACCACTAGACTATGTGATGTCCCTAGTAACCGTGACAAATTTTTTTCGTTTAATTATATTATTGATAAATAAATAAGTTGTTTTTGGATATTATGTCTTATGAAATGGATATCCTTAGTATAGAAAAATTATTTGGTGATTAAGTGATTAAATTTATTTTGTAAGACGTTAGCTCTGTTGGGAACACTATATACTAAGGAAAAAAGAATACTATGAGATTTCATTTGAGGAGTAATGGTAGATTTTTATCTATGTTTTTATTGTGGATTTATACAGATTTTGGTTATTTATGGAAATGATTAATGTATCATAGATAATATGTGATTACAATAATTTTTTTAGGTATGTGACTTTAAGAGTAGTCGATATTATTTGGAGATACAATTTAAATTGGATGAATAAGTAATAAAATTCTTCTATGTTTTGGGATTCAATATTACTATGAATTATATTGAATTATATTGAGGACAACTATTTATTGGATGGAATTTATTGAGCTATGGGTATTGATGGTTTAATTTTAGAAAATAAGATTAGTATTTCGTTCTGTAAAGGATTATCCTTTTTAGGGATCATCTGATCTTGTACTAAGAATTTTGATTTTGGATAATCTCTAAATAAAGGGGAAATATATTGTTTATCCTTTTTGGATCATTTGATTCTCTAGAAGATGATTCTATCACATCAGGTGTTACCATGTTATCTTGAATACTCATCATTGGAAAAAAAGGTGAGTTAGAGTTAGAAATTTATTAATGGATGAAACTCTACATAAAAATTAAGCATATCTCTATATGTCTTAAATAAATATCATAAATAAATTCATCAATATCAAGAAATTTAACTTAAAACCAAAAAACGTCATCTGTTTACTTTTCCTACTGGGAAACTAATGATCGTTTATCCCATCGCAGGTATGTGGTTTTCTTCTTGTTCAATTTCTCATAATCATGTTTTCAATAACTCTCCATCTGATCTTGACACTTAGTTTATCTTTTATATCTATGTTTTATTACATGTAACCCTAGTATGAGTTATCTTAGGTGACCTATGTAAATCTCTTTCTTTCTTTTAAAGTGATAGTACTATTGAATATTTTTCCAATGTGGGACTTTCAATGAAGTTCACAAACCTAATTTTAAAATTTTGGGGAAGAAATATCCACATTTGGTGAAGAATGTAATACCAAAAGATTTCATAGTATGTTATTTTCTTTAAGGTAATTCAATAGTTTTCACTACACACAACACTGAGTTCGAGTGCAGCATGACTTACAAAACTAGTCGTTCAAAAAGTGGTTATAAATAGTATTAACTGAATTTTAATTTCTATATACACTATATAATTTTAGAATCCATATTATGTCTTTCTTAGACATAATATAAGAACAAATTCATTTTTTTCAGGTAAAAGAATTATTTTACAATAAATGCAATTTTACCACCTTTTAATGGAATTTTTTTTTAAAAAAAATATTTGAAACTATTATATATTCAATTTAATGATATTAATTTATTCTTTATAATTGGGACATATAAATTTATTTTTGAAAAATACCAGTACTTTTCTTATAATATTCATATTTTGATGAATAGGGAAAGATACTAAATTATAATTGAAAACAACTGTTTTATAAAAATAAATTATAGTGTTAAATTATGAATTTTATTGTTTGGAAGTATATTCATATTATATTTTTATAATTTTTTACAATATAAGTCATTACATTTTATTTTTCATTTATATTTGACATAAACACATGCCAATCTTTTGATAGTTTCTTTTTCTTAAAAATCATCATTTTTGTATTGACAAAGAAAATTAATTTTAAATCAATTAATTAATCCTCTATGTTTTTAATTTGGTAAAATTGAATTCATTATAGAATTCTCAATATCAAAATAATCTTTGGGTGATGTTTTGGTATTTTTCTAAAAACTATTCATTTTTGATGAATAGTGAAAAACACTACGTTATTGTTTAAAACTCAGATTTTTATTTAAATAATAATTTATTTTATTTATTTAAGTTAATAAATATACATAAAACCATTATTAGTTCAATGTGATTTATTGGAGTCATTTTTATAATAAAATAAGATTTATAAAATTATATTGAAATTTTTACCGTCTTTTACACACTTTCTAAAATTATTTACAAATTTGCATAAAACATAATTTTACCACTTCTATGTGTTGAATCTCATAAATCCTAGAGACACAGTTTACATTTTTATGTAAATGTTTTTCAATAAGATGAAAATAATTTTTGGTGAATAGTATATTTTCACTTTTATTTAAGACAATTAAAAGTAAATAGGGTAATTAATGGTAAAAATGATATTATAATTACCCTAACACATGTCTGAATTCTATTGGATAAGTTTAATTTGACCAAAAAAAACCTTTGAAATTAAATATGATCATTTTTGTTCACATGGATTAGATTAAGATATTTAGTATTATTTTATTTAAAGAAGAGTTAAATAAGTTAAATTCATGGTTTAATAAATAAACCATTTTTAATATTGGGTTATACCCAACATAAATTTAACTATAAATATTCATTAGAAAGATAAATATATCTCCTACATAATGGTATATTATTTATAATTTATATATATTAAATAAATTCATTTATTTATGACACAGTGATGATGTAGTTATTACCTTATAAATGAAATATTAAAAATAATTGATAATATAAATATCCAAATAAATGTAAATTGATACTTATGATGAATTCCAATAATAATATAGGTTCATATATAATGTTAGGGTGGATTAAATAAATTTTACTCGAAGTGTTAACTTTTTTATGGCTTTCAAAATAATCAAATACTAAATAGTTTCAAAATTGAAATAATAGAGTTTTTAAAACAAATAATATATTATTAGTTGATATAATATTATAAAATTATATGATTTAGAAAAAGGAAATATATAAGGTTATTTATATCATTAATTAAACACGCGGGGTTCTCTTCATCGTTTATATCATGTTTATTAACCCTATAATATAAAAACACAAGAGACATTGTAAATGTCAAACTATTTAACTACGAGTGAAATAAAAAGATAAGGTTAATATGGTGATTTAAACTAGTTTAAAACTTATTTTTTGTGAGGTTATTGAACCATGTACACCATATATTAGAAATAAACCATTTTTGATCATTTAGAAACCGAAAATTATTTTATTATAAAATAATATTTCAAGGTTTTCGTAAAGTGACCATCACCCACTTATAAAAGGTTATTTCCCATTATCTTAATTTTACACCTCCAAATCCATAGTGATCAGCCAACCCCCTCCCAAATACACTCCCAACTACTATCAATACATCATAGACTCCATTGTTTGATCATAAAGATAACCTATGGAGCCCTTTTGATTAAATCATAAAAAAGCACCCGAAAAAGAGGTAATAATTTCACCACCCGCTTTCAAGTTCTTTTCATCTTCCACTTCATCTTTCATTGTTTATTCCATAGCAAAATAATAAATCTAGTACCTACTAAAAAATGTGATGTTTTTAAAAATATGGTATATCTATATTCATTATTCTATCCATCCTATAAATTTCAATATCACCATATGTCCTTACATACGACTTACCATCTCCATGTTGTGTTGTAGTTTGTTATTCAAAAACATCATTATTTGGATGGATATAATAATGAGTATAAATGATGTAAATAATAAATATAAAATGTTAATTATTATTTATATATTATATAACATACAATTATATACGATTTCACTATCAAAATAATGATATTGTCGCTCATTCGTACGTAGGGCTTACCGTCTCCACGACGCGATGAGATGTCATTCCCCATCATAACCATTCAGGACTTATTTTAATTTGTTGATTATAAATAATGTTTAATAACTTGATATAATTATGGATATAAATCAAATACATCCTATCCATAACAAACATTACTTACTTAAAAAATATATAAAAGAAAATGAATTAGTTAACACCCGAAACAATGATACCACTAAAATATTATTAACAATGAAATATTAGAATATATTATATGATATCCTATTTATGTATTTTATTATTCTATAATTTAATTAATATAATTTAACAATTATATATGAGGTTAACATACCCTCTACTAAGTAAAACTACAAGGTAAGGGGTCTTCATCTCCCTTCTTATTCCAGTGAGATGCTTGCTATATTGCCACTATTTCCATTTGTGTGGTGTATATATTGCCAATGATTGTTTTATTTGTGTAATATACATTAGTTTATGAGTATTTAAATCTTCATTGTATTATAATTCTTTATTGGGGTGTATGTTTCGTAAGTTTCCAAATCTATAAGGGAATTTCACATTTCAATTTCCACTCATTAGGATTTACGTATACTTCATTGATTATTTTACTCCAAGATTGTGTGTGGAATCAATATTTATAATTTATTTTGTAATTTCCACTCCCATTTATTTGTATATTCCTTTGATAATGATAATCAATCCATTGATAAATTTACTTTCCATTGATATGAACTTTTTATGGGTAATCTTAACTCAATTTCCATTCATTGTGTTAAACATCCATGTCATTGGTTTTGTTTTTACAAGAATATGTATGAATGTATTCTGATTGGTTTATAATGAATATCCAATTATATTTAGTGTATTTATCTTTTTCCCACATTATTATTTCATTGATTCATCCTTAATCTAAGGATACAGTGTTTATAAGGTATTTCGTCTCAATTCACATTCCTTTGAGACCTCTTTGTCAGTATGCACCAATTCAATTTTATACGTTTTATATACAATAATTTGGCATATTATATCATGAATATCTTTATTATCATGAAATTATAATGTTTTCATCATTTTTATTCCTCAAATATTGTATTTAATCTTCTCTTATTTGGTTAGGATCTCTTTAACAAAAATATTTATTTAACTATTTTAAATATTTATTCTTCTAAATCATTCTCATTAATGTCCATGTTTTTTAAATGGTTTTATGTATTTATTTATCTGGAAATAACTGTTTTGAAATTAAAATTCCTTTTAAATGTTTTATAGTGGTATATGAAACTTTTATTCAAAAATCTCTTTTAAACGACTTCATTGATAAATAATATGACATTTAAATGTTTTCATGAAAAAAATTATATTTCCCAAAAATAGTATTAATGACTATTTTCATCTATGTAAATATCATTCAATGTATTTTATTCTTGATTGAGTTTGATTTAAAATAATACAATCATCCATATTGTATTTAATGAGTTATGTTTGACTATGGATGTGCTATTTTTTGGTCATTAATGGTTTGTTGTAAAAATGTTGACATTTCGTATGCTAGTTTTAATACAAATTTTTAGATTTTGTTTCAGCCTTTCATATGAGGAATTAATTAGACATATTATTTGATGATTGTATCCATCTATAGCACCTCGATGCATAGGTATGTCTTATTAGAAAAACTAGTGTCTTAGAACTAGGCCTTGAAAAATTATTATTTTTATTCTTGGCACGAGGCCTTGAATATATGGTTATGATGTCCAACATTATAAGTTACATCATTATGAAATTGGATATTGATATAACATGTGATTATCCTACTAGTAGAATATCCATTTGAATATATAAGTTGCATTATTTAATTTTTCTTTGCCATATTATGCATAATTTTATCTTTTAAAAGTCTTGTGTTCTAGTCTTATAAATTTCCTTAAATGTTTATGTTTATTTATGATATTTTCTGCTAAACTGTTATTCTTATTCACCATCTATTTTCACCCCTTTAATTTGTTTTATTTTTCCTAGGATTCAAAGGTGTATGTTATGATTAACCTGTAAGAATAGGCTGAGGGATATAAGAGTGTTCAAAGGGGACACAATGTTTTTTTTTATTTCATGATGTAATGTAAAACTTATGAATGTATGTAGTAAATCACAGGATAATAAATTGATTGGACTTTTGGGATTTGATCCCTTGTGATCTTGTCAATATTATGTAATAATACACCATGTATGGGTAACTGGGGTCGGGGCGTAACATTTTTGGCCTTGGAAGGTTTATTTTATTTCTATAGTATTCATATAATGAAGAAGTTATTTTATGTATATATCATTTTTATGTTGAAGTATATCAATAATGTTCTCTTATCATTAACTAGATTCCACCTGAAGAAATTGATTCTATAGAGTGGGATGAGCATATGGTCATATTATTAAATAAATAATTTCTACATATTATTAATATTATAATATAGAATGAATTCCGGGGGATAAATAATAATGATGATGACTCTATTAGTGCCTATGAGGAAAAAGTTACATTATATACCATGTAATCTTCTAATATTATAGTACAACATGAATGTAATAATGACCAATAATTCAGTTGATTCAAATAAAGTCTCAAAATACTATTTTCCATAATTATTCTTTGTTTCTATGAATAAACCATGTCGTTTTCTATTAAAGTGGTAATTGAGATTTTGTTTAGAAAAAACACTCATAGTTTGATAGGAAAATAAATGTTGAATTCAATGTAAAATCTAAAAAAATATGAGAGGAAGATAAACCTTTATTTATGGTCAATGTCTGTAAAGAAACATATAATAAATTGTCGTCAGGGTAATAGAAAATGTTTTATGTGTGGAAAGGACAAACCTATAGAGATGAAAAGAAAATTTTCGGTAATAAAATGATATCAATAGTTATAGAAAAGGGACTAAAGAATTCACCACCCACACTCTAGTGTTTCAAATTAAAGTTGTATGAGAATTATGATAACCAAATGAAAAATAAAAATGTCAATGATGATTTTCTACATCAACATCTTTTTAGTACAAGAGAATCAAAGGCCCAGTATTCTAATACATAAATATTAAATGTCATTAAGTGAATAATAAATAAAATTTAAAAACTAACTCTTGTTATTAATAATTGTTTTATTTCATTAGAGACTATATACACAATGTTTTAATCTCAGGAATGATCTTCAACATCTCTAAAAAAGAACAAATATTTTCTACCTCCTTATAAAAACTCATACGTAATAACATTCACAATAAATTTAAAAAAAACAATTAAGTGTGAGATTAGATGTGTAGTATGGTTAGAAAATGGGGGATATTAATCAATTATTAGATGATGGAATGTTATAAAAATAATGGTATGACATAATGTCCATAAATTGTAATGTCCACACTATATTATTCAAAAAAAACTTATCCCTGAGTCAAGGAATTGATATTAATCATCTAAAAATACATGATTCAGAAAAGTGATATGACATCATAAATCAGACATAAAATTTAATTTTATCTCTTTGATCTCTAATATTATCATATGTATTGAAATAATTTCATATTTTAATATTAACTACCCAAACCATATAATCGTAATAGATTAGTCCACAAAAACTATTTCCCATAACTGATCAAGAACATTGAAATTTTTCTTGTAATAGATAAGGAATATCGAATTGTTTCAATTAATGGATCTAGTATATCATATTGTTTCTTATAAATGATAATGAAAATCAACATATTTCCTAATATTATATATATATATATATAAACTAATACCCAATGCATTAGAAGGATATATAGGTCTAACCCATCCTTTGTTACAATGTAACCAACTTCCATAGTGTAAACATTGTGGTCTTACTTGTTTATAATGTAACTATTGTAACATAATAAGAACCAAAAAGAAATCTGTTACATTATAAAACATTCATTATATCATTATATAATAACTCGTGAAAAAAAATATTTCCTGAATATATATTCCTTTACCATAGAATAACCCTTAGGGAATAAATGTTTTCCTTAAATCTATTATCTATCTAATAATTTACCATCCAAAAAAAGTTTAAGGATTTCATCATTCAATAAAATCATGTGTAAACAATTATTAACATATATTGATCTTATTATAGAGGAAAATTCCATTAAAAATGAAATTATTCCTCGAGGAATATAACCATTCAGTTTTGTAGATCACATTTAAAATAAAAATAATCCAAGAAATATGATAGAAAACATGTTATTTGAATAAAAATATGGAAACATTTCAATAATGATTAAAAATATTGATCAGTCATGAAAATGATAAATTCAGGTCGTATAGTAAACATTATGATAATGCATTCCTTCAACAATTTTATAGAAAATTAATAAAGTACATTATTTAAAAACTGAAATAATTACCCATTTTAAAATATTTTTTAAAAATTAGATCATGGATAAAAAATAAATTAAAAATAATTCCAAATTATTAAAAAACATATTTAAAATATCTTTCCCGATGATAGATATAGAATAAAATATATTTTTGACAGATGGGAGAAATGATATCAGTTTTCATTGAAATAATTCCTTGGTCATTATAGTTCATAAACAACTGAAAATTAATATAAAAAATGTATCCTCCAAAAATTACTATTGAATAATTGAATTCATGATTAAAAAATTAATCTGAAATAATATTGATAAACACTGAGATTATAAAAAAAATCTATTACTAGTCTACTAACATTTGATTCACAATACCCATTAGTAAAATATCCTTTGTTGGGTTTGTAAATCCATATAAAATTTATAATACGAATATGAAAATAAATTCATGGGTATTGTATAGACCACGTAAATGAAACAAGTGGTGAATATGGCATGTGTCTCGTAGTGATAAACGTGTGATGATAATCCCTAACCATGGGTATCAAATCTTCGTATTTTTTGGAAACTACTATGACAAAAATATATATTCATTATACAACTAATATATAATGTAACTCATATATATCATACCATATATTATTTAATTATAAACATTAATCACTATTTTTATAACACTTCATAATTGGAATCATTTTTCTGAAAGATATCTTTTTTTTACATGTATATCCAAGTGCTATAGTTCTGAATCTTGTACTTTTATAATTATTAAAAATATCATTAATATTAATCATGATTAAAATATAACACATGGATATATATTCATTATATATATGTTTATAGTCATTCTATAAAATATAGATATGGAAGAATGAATTACAACATTCATGGATATAGTAGGCCTTACGTACAGAAAAATGATGTTTAATTTTTTTTACTAATGGAATAAATGAAATTGAAATAATAAATCACAATTAAAAATCATTATAATATAATATATGCCATATATATTCAAAACATTTATCAATATATCGATTAATGAAAAAATAATATCAAAAATGACTGATAACTCTTCGTAGAGGTGGTAGCCCAAAAGTACACATGATCGACATTATCATTTTTAAAGAAATTAGAATGAAATAATTTTCTTTTTAAATTATCTTTAAGTAATAATAATAGTTTCATAAATATAAATTATATACCTTAAATACATCATAATACTTATCCCAAAAATGTGATAATTTAAAATAAATTTTATCGCTATGTGGATATGGGAAGCCGTTGGTATGCATGGTCGATACATCACTTAGAATTTGAAAAAAATGATAATGAATAATGGTTCATTAATAATCACAATAATAGTAAAATATATATATTATACTTATTTTATTATCTAATTTATATTATAATTATTTTATAGGAGGAAAAAAATAATTTCAATCAATTTGATCGATTTAGGAAATTACCTCTCATATGAAAAATATTTTTAGATCTACTCATAATGAGATAAGGGGTTGTAATTTTGGATGAAAATTTTCAATATTATAAGGTATTTTTTTCATGGAATATTCATTCTAAAATTATCAAATTGGAGAAAAAATTAATGGAGGATATGACCTTTTTTAATTGATGTGAGGGGAGATATTGGAATTTCATAAAATATTAAATTATATTAATATCATTTACTATACCAATTTACTATAAAAGTATATTGATTGTAAAATAATATATTGTAGGGTTTTAATCCCAAAATCTATTAGGATTTTAATATGGTTTTTGTGTTGTTTAATACATTGTCATCTTTGATTAATCACTTGCCTACCCAATATTAAGCTAATCCATGGTTACATTATTCTCCCCCTTAATGTGTCATTATTTTACATATAATATAAAAATTGAAACATAAATGGAAATTGAATGAAATTTTTTATGATATATTATCCCCTGTTAATATTACATGATTTGTTTTTTGATTTTTATGTAATTTTATTATTAATAATTTTGATAAAATATTATTAATGTCTATTTTGAGACTATTAATTTCATTTGACAAAAAATAAATAAATTAATCATTGAAATTCCAATATAATCTTTATAAACTAAACTTATATGACATATACATATTTAAAATTTAGGTCACACTTTATACCATTTAAATTATAATACCTTAAATATTTTCAATATCATTTATTTTTTTATTTCATAAATTGAATTAATTTAGCATCATTGTTTTTTAAGTATTAAATTTATTTATATAATTTTAAAAATAATAATAAATTTCATAAAATTAAAATAATTTCATAGTTATAATTATAGACATTTTTAATTATTCATAAATTAATTTTTTCCCTATGAAAACACAAAATTTAAATTTAAAACTAAGAGAGTGACAATTTTTAACATTCTTTAATTCAAATAATATATTATTTATTTTCATGGAAAAGTATCCATTAAATAATATAAATCTATTATAATTTATTAATTTATGAATTACCTTTATCCATTATTAATTTTGATTAAAAATTATGTCCCCATCACTTTGTTTTAGCATAGATTAGCGTAATTTAACCTTTACTGAGGTGATAATTTTTACAACAATTACTATTAATATTAACATAAAAACAATGTTTTCTTATTTAAAAAATTTTAGAATCCTAATTGTTAATATGGAATCCATTTTATTAATTTCAATAATGATAATTGGATTTAATGAATTTTAATATATGATCATAAAACACAAATGAATTCTTTTTAAAAAAATTGGTTATTTTAAGTATAAAATATTTTCTTAATAAATTTGACTGTAATTTTTCACTTAAAAATAAATAATGGGATTATATTGAATAAAAATTAATTAATTAAATTCAAAAACTAATCTAAAGTATAATTTTACTTTTTAAAATACATCCTTCATTAAAATATATCTTTTTTTACTATTCTCAAAAAAGTATAATTTTATGATAATAAATTAAATTTTTCCATAAGATGATTTTGATGAAATGATATCAAAATAATAAATCTATAAATTACATTTTCCTCATGCCTTATAAATTTATAATAATATTTACTCAAAAAATTATTAAAAATCATTTTGATGAAAACATATTTATGGAGAATAAATTGACTTTTCCAAAATTTGAGTCCTTATTATGGAAGAATAAATGAATAATTTTTCATTTATTAAGACCTTTATATAAAATCTTATTAATTTATTTAATATAATGTATACCTTCCAATATAATTTCAAGGAAATAACTATCACCTTAATGAAAAATAATGTAATAGTATATCAATGATCATTAATATATGGTTTTTCATGTAACCCAATTTATCAAATAAATAAAATTATTTAGAGGGAAATATATTAAAAATGTATGGTTATAATAGTCACCCACTTGATGAAATTATGCCCTTAGAATTTTTCTCGGTAATCAAAGGTTTGATATATTAAAATTTATTTTTTGAAACTCACATCATAAAAATATTAATAATAATTCATTTTAAAAGTAAAAGTGTATAATATAATGGTTTCATAAAATAAAATAATATCAAGTTCCCAGATTCGGAGAACATTGATGGGAAGGTTAAATGTGGAAATTAAAAAGAAAACTATCTCCCAAGGACTAAAGTACAGTGATAGAAAACATGATCAAGAAAATGATAACAATAAAAAACTATAAATCTATGGTGATTTAAATTCCATTTATTATATATAAAGGAACTATAATGGTTAAAATATTTATTTAAAGGTCATTTTGAAATTTTTTGGAGATTACATTACTATATAGATAAAGGTTCTGAAAAAATAAGCATAATTGATTTCACTACATGTTGAATTTGTCTCTTATACTATGAAATATATATTCATGTTCTTTTATCATACATGACAATATTTTAATAATTAATTTCACTATTAATTCGTTCCTCATCATATAAATATTTAACAAAATAAAAATGTTTAGAATATATTATCTAATATGAAATAAAAATCATACCTAAAAATCTAAAACCTCATCCAATGTTTATCTTAATCAATACCATAAATAGTCTATAGTGAAATCCATGAACAGTGTGTCTTACCAAAATTCAAACCCAAATATTGGAACAATTTAACAACGTATCCATTTTTCATTAATATGAATACAATCATGAAATAATTTTAATAACTCTTAAAATATCATTCCAAATTTTTTATACCCTAAATATTTAATAAAAATTAGTTATAATAAAATAATATATTTTGAAAAATTTATAATTCAAATTTTTTCATATAAATCCTTTTATGAATACCAAAAACATTTCTATTGAAAGAATGGGTTCAACATCACAGAAATAGATTATCATAAATTCAATTTAAATTTCAGTTTATATTTCATTATTCGAAATTATAAATTGAGATATGTAACCAATGCACAGAATCATATCAAATTTCAATAAATAGGGATGATCATGTTTTTCCTAGGATGAATACACATTAACATCAATTTAAAATCCCCAACCATAAATTGAAAGACAAATGTTACATATATATATTAGGATTTAATTCATATATTAGTTTTTCATAATCATTTCCATTTTCATAATGTTTAAGTAGTATTTTACATTATACATCAAACACCTCTGTATTCATGAATTTGTTGGAATAATTCCCACAAACTGTGAATATGATGCATTGGATCATGAGTGGTGAATTAGTTGCTGACATCTTTTAATCCATTTAATAATGTAGACTATTAAATTCCTATAGAAATTCATGGGGTTCATAACCCACCATTTTTCATTTAATTGAACTCCCATATCTAGTTTAACACTTACAATGATGTTTCCCCACATAAATCGTGAATTTAAAGGGTTGAAATTTATTTTCCCCAAGTAATTCCTTCAGTTTTTCCTAGGACTCAATCTCCATTTCCATATAAACACTATTACACTGGTTTGAATATAAAATTTTCAATTATACATTGATTGTATAGGGACCAATTTATTTATAGCTATTGGAGTATCTTATTGCTAATAACTTTTGGATATTTCATTTGAATCCACGGAATAATCGATCCACCATGTGTCAAGTTGGATGATAAAACATGAATTCTACCTCACATGTAATATAAAACTATCCTCATAATTAACTAGAGACTCATTAGAATTTATCTATATATCATGTGATTATTTATCCATTTTCATATGGATTATATCATGAATGTACAGATTGAAAATTATGATCTTAAATTCAACTCACCCCATGGGGTAAATTTCTTCTTTTTTCCTCGAATTCCTTATTATAATACACCATTGATCTAATTCACCATCCAAATTATATATATCACAAATTAAATTTTTATTATCTAAAGACTGTGTAATGGAAAATATATTTTTATGGGTACTGATCCATTTCTTATCAGATAATGTATTAATGGAACCACATAATAGTGGTGGACATTGCATCATGATAGTCTCAACATAACATTATTCCTTCTTATTCTTAATTGTAAATTCACCATGATTTCTAGATAGAGAATGATAGATGAGCGCATAAGTGAGATTTTGTATCTCATCTCCCAAAACATTTTTTTCTCAAGAGGTTTACAATTACATTGTGCATCTCATTATGTGTTATTGTGATTCCTTCTAGATCCATCCACTAAAAACCAAAATTCCATGTGTGATAGAAAATAATATTAGAGGGAAATTCTTATATCCTGAAAAATCCTATATCACATGACTAAAATAGGAAAAATTATGATTCGATACAATAGGTCTAGTCTAGTTCTTCTAGGATTGATACCAAAACATAAGGATTTTATACTATAAATAGACTTATACATAGTATTCTCACTAAAGTGATATCATATTAATCTCTAAATATTAACTAAACCCAACTCTGATACAAATTATAAAATGGTGAGACTATCATTCATAAATATGAAATTTTTTTAGGTAAATATTCAATAAATTTAATAACCTCGTACACAAGGACAATAATATTTTATTATATTTTAAGAATATATACAAAATATTCTAATCTCATGAATGATCATCAATATCACCCAAAAATAATTTACCATTTAAAAATCAAAATACATATTCATACAGTTACCCTCTCATGTTATCCTGGGAAAAGGAAATGCAAGAACTGATGATATTAGATGCTCAGTAAGGGTAATAATGGGATATATGAATCGATCATTATAGGAAATCATAAGATAATCATTAGGTTATGATATCATAACCATTACCTAAAATGTTCACACCCAATTTTTCCAAAATGAAAAACATTAGACATTTTATAAAGCATAATATTTTATATTTCATGATTCATAATAGGGGGAAGACATCATATAAGAAACTTTAATTTACAAAAAAGTATATCAAATTATTTTTTAGGAATACCTAAGGTATTACAAAAACACATGCAAAAATACCGTATTAGTTTAGTACCTATCAAAAATTAAAAAACATTCTGAAAATTTTATAAAATATTTTAAAAAAATCCAAAAAATATCTTCCCCACATGTACCCCAACTAAAACCATTATCTATAACAATTAGAAAAGAAAAAATCTAAAAATGAAGAACTCAGTTGACTAGTAATTGAAAACAAGGGAGATATGTAAGAATAATCATGAGCATATGTATATGAGAACATGATCACGAAAATAGATGATTATACACTATAAATCAAGGATCATAAATATAAATCATAGAATAATGGTTGATAGTTCATTCGACAAGAATTATATTGAAATAAAGAACATAATATATGAAATATTTCCATAAAATTGGGTCATGAAATTAAGATATACACATAATATTGTAATATTGTGAACATTTAGAAATTATCGAAGATTCAATCCTTAATGTAAGGACTTGAAATTCGGCCCTTTCATAAACACATAAGAAGTAAAACTATGACCATGCATACAATTGTGGACTTTAAAACCATTTCCTCACATATAATTTTTTTCATGAAATTAGGTTCACACATAACATATATAACTCATGAGTTATCCATATTTACCCAATGCATTGAGTTGGGAGAAAAAGGACCCAAACATCATATAATAAAAAGCATATATATTTTTTCATGATGAACCTACATCATTAATAACCCATGAAAATAAAAATGGTTTCATTAAACACTTAATCATATAATTACTTGTGAAAAAGTAACAAAATGAAAAATTACAAATAGAACATAAATATAAACCGTTAAAATAAATAATAATGGTTTCATTAGTTCAAAAACCTAGTAAAAAATTATGTAACATAATATAACAACATCATTGATGAAAAGTAATTTTGAAATATCTATTAAAAACAATTCTTCAATAAAATAACCATTTCCATTGAAAATTGATTTTTCGAAGTTAAAAAAATTACATTTTTTTCATTGAATTTATTATTCAAAATTTATAAAAGTATATTTAAAAAAAATTGAAACATAAAATTTTTCTTTGAAATCTTCATTCCTGGAAAATTTTCTTTAGATATCTTTTAAAAACTTTTTATGATGAAAACAATCTTCCAAAAATACAAAGTGTCCCATACTACCTTAAAGCACATAAATCATAATCCCCATTAAATAATAACAGTTAAAAGTTATTAAATATTATGAAAATAAGTGTATTATCAATATAAAATTTCAAATCATATTATATACACCTTGTAAAAAAACATAGGTGCATAACAAAATATCGGCCTCAAATAAGTCAAATCTAGACAGAACATCCTTAATTATTTAGAATCATTTGAAATTTAAAGACACATGAAATAGGGATCATAAAATGATTATATAAATAACCATAAATTATTTTATAAAATTCATTTAACACATTAATGTGGAATATTTACACTAAACTAATGAAATATGTTTTGAATAAGTCATGTATCTCACTAAAAAAATTAGAAGAATTTACCTTACATTAGATTTTATTCCCTCTGAATTTGTTTCAAAACCTTGTATAGTGGTTTTAAACATTTTATTCACTAATAATAAAATAATAATAAAATTTATGACATCATATATTAATAATTAATGATTTTATATTTCCCTTTTATTAATAATTGCAAGATAATACAAAATTTTAGCAAAAAACCACATTGTTTATCATATGTGTTTTGATTTATTAATACATTTCCTAATTCATAGATCTAGATTAACAGAAATACATAATCTATAACAAAATTAAAATATCATATATATTTATTATATATATATATATTATAGAAATATGAATTTGAATACACTATTCATGGAGATAGTAAGTCGTACATACTGATGGACAATGTTTTAGTTTTCTTTTCATACAAAATGGCAGAATATAAATAAAATATATGTAATTATATTCTTCCATAAAAATAATAGTGAAATTTATTTCATATTTATTAATTATATACATATTTATATTCATTCTTGAAATGGTTAATTTTGATGATGAATCTCTTCACGAAGTTGAAATGGTAGGTCGTCTTTACACATGAGTGACAATGTCATCCAATTAAGAGTAAAATAACGTGGAATTGGATTGTATGTTAATTATAGTCAATAAATATCATTCCATATTTATCATTTAAATCTATTATATACATCATTATACCCATCCAAATAAATTAGTGATTAAAAAGAAGTTACACTACAGTGTGGAGATTATAAGTCATATCTACGCATGCATGGTTCTTTTATTTTTTGTAGGATAAATAAAAGAATGAATATGGTTGTTACATAATCCTAATAACATTTAATAAAATAAATGATATTTTATTTATTTATTTTTAATTTAATTAATACATGAATAAGATTTACTTGATGAAACAATTCTGAAAGAGTCTGGAAAGAGATTACTTATTATTCAACGATATCCTTCTATATATCCTCTCAGGGATACTAGAGTGATTATTTTGAGAAGAAAATACAAAATATAATGTTGATAAGGAATTTTATATTGTAAATGGGATGTTTATGGATGAAATTTAATTCTCAATGTTGGGTGATGAAGATAGGGAGGAGGTTCCATTTTATAATTAGGGATACTAACACTCTTTGAAACTATCATAATATTTTATTAATAAAAAATATATTCGATTTAAAATATCTCCAAAGTGAGTAACATAGAATAAAAGATATATATTGTTCAAAATAAAATCATCCAATTAGAATTAGTCATTTTTTAATTATTTTTTAATACTTATCCTTTTGTTTTAACACTTATTTTACCCTTCTAATTCTTACTATGATATCATGTAATTTACACATTGGGGGTTAATATTATTACAATAAATTACCAAAAGGCCAATTAATGAGTCATGGAAGGCAAGTTAAGTCTTATCCAAATTATTTGGATGATATTTCTTGTGAATCTCATATCAATTAATAAAATATTATTTATCTCAAAATATCAATAGTGTCAATTTTTGACAATCTTTATTACATGAATTTTAAAAATATACGAATAACATGAAAAATTCTAATAAACTCATCTAATATATTTAAAACATTCCAATTTTCTCTAAATTTTTTTTATTAAATTATTCATTTCCATATAAATTTAATTTTGTATTATTATTATTATTTATTTGAATATTCCATTAATTAACCAATTACTGCATATTCAGTGTGTCCCCATTTAAGGTAATTATTTGATAACTAAAAATTATAAAATAAATTACCATGAGGTATATAATCATTTTATATTTCAAATAACTATTTTTAGTTTGAAAATATCACCTATATAACTTCATATTAAAAATATTTTACGTGTCAATATCAAGTGTAGAAAATTGGCCTTTTGTTAAATATAGTATTATAATTGTATTAAAGTAATCCAAGTGGCTCAATGTGTACCCAAAATATACCCAAGGATTAATTTTATTGAAAATTACTCTTCCCGTTAAATTAAGACATGTTCTAGTGAAATGATGAAATAAATATAATATTATTTTCACGATTAATTACATGATTTACCTGTAACTATGGTAAAAACACTAAAGTTTCTATCAACCAGAAATTAATTTGTTCCTATTCTACAAAATAATTCATTCTAATTGAAACTATTTATTTTGATTTTTCAAAATTAAATTCCCAAAAGTGGAAATATTATTTTTAATTCAAATCTCATAGAATTAGTAGAAGGTAGTAAAAGGAACATTAAAAAGTTCAGTAAGTACTTATATCTAATTAAAAAAAATGCTTCCAATGAATTAAATTTAATTACTATTTTTATAATTGATATATTGTGACTCTAAAATAAATTTATCATATAAAAATAATTTAAATGAACAAAATAGTATTTCAATACAGTGTTGTATTTTCCACTATTCAAAAACAATGAAACTTCTCAACAAAATACTAAAAATTCACCAAAACATAATTTTGAAATTACAAATTCAAAAAATAATTATTTTAAGAAATTTTATTTATGTGTGTTTATAATATTAATTTATTATTATTCACATAAATATATACAAAATAGTTTCCATTAATAAAATGGTATTTCTAAATATACAAATATATTATAATGAATTATAAATTTCATTGATAATATATTTTATTTATGTAATCAAGTAATAAATAAAATTTAAAGTGTAATTATTACTATATACATTAATATGTTTAATGGATATGTTATAGCTCTATTATTTAAATATTTATAATAATAAAGTTTAATTTTAAAAAAAATTGGTATTGCACGTAATGCAAGCCATGTATATGTTGTGTGTAGAGTAATCATTCCCTAGTGTTCTCTGAAATGAAAGTTAAACACAACTAATTCATATAAGACTAGATATACTCAATATTTCATTAAATGAAACATATTCTAATAGTAACTTAATTTGAAAAAAATAAATTTACAAAATCTCAGGTGTCACACTCTACCCCCCCCCCCCCCCCGCCAAATGAATATCTCCCTCAAATTTTTTTTGGTTTCCAAAGGATAAACAATTGAAAGTATACTCCATTGAAACCCACATCATAAAAATTAATTATAAAATATCCTTTTAAGAAGGATTATTGGGGAAATAACAATTTCCCAATGTAAATCATATCTAAGTATCAATGTGGGATAACATAGGTAAATATTTGCAGAAGGAGGAACATTTTAAATAATCATAGAGATTGATAATGATTATGAATCATAAGAAAGAGTGTGATCTAGAGAATTTTTAAAATAATAAAATAATAAAATAATATAGTGTGTAATATGTTATTGATATCACCATAAATGATGATAACCAGACAACCTTTTACATCATGGTCCCTTTAACTAATTTTTAATAATTTTTAGAAGAGGATATACTTACATGATTTCACCACAATATGTAACACCCCAGGATTTCATAGTGTGTTATTTATTAAAAATAATTCAATAACTTGCACTACACGCAACACCGAGTTCAATCACACCATGAAGTACAAAAAAAATCCATTAAAAGAGGTCATTAATAGTATTAACAACATATTGAACTTTATATAATCCTTATAATTTTAGAATCCATATTATGAGTTTCTTAGTCATAATGCAAGAACAGATTCATTTTCAGTATTGCACTTTTATCAACTTTTGATAGTGAAACCTTTTTAAATACAATATTCTAAACTTTTTGACTAAATGGGGACATCAAAAAAATTTAAAATGAAACATCCCAAGCTTCCACGGTACGCTTTCCTTTGAATAAACAGTATCGTGTGTTGTACGCATCTTCGAGTTTTAACACACACCACAACCGATCAAACTAGCCGTTATGAATAGTACTACCTAAATTTTGAAATTATATATATTTTATATTTTGAAATGTACTTCATTTTTGGATTCGGAATATCGAATTTAGCCTAAGGTGAAATTTTGGTACTTTTCGGATAACTTTCATATTTTGATGAATAGTGAAAATTACTAAATTTTAATTAAAAACAACTTTTTTAATCAAAATAATTAATAGTGATTAATTATGAATTTGAGTGGTTTTAAAGTATATTTAGAATATATTTTTACAATTTAATATAATGTTGGTCATTGGTCATAATTTTACAATTAAACCAAACATAAACAAGTGTCAATATTTTGATAGTTATTATCTCTTAAAAACACGCTTTTTGTTTTGACAGCGGGAATTAATTTTAAATTAATTTCTGCCACTTCTGTGTTTTGAATTTAGAAAAATGTATTCCATATTTGGAATCAGGATGTCCAAATTGTGTAAATAGGTAACTTTTATTTTTATACATTTTGAATAATTACTGTGGTAAATATTTTATTTACCATGGTTAAGGGTAAATCCGGTAAATATGGGTTAAAAAATAATATTATAATAATACAAAATTAACCTAAAACGTGTCCTAACCTTATTGGTGGACACATACCCGACCCTGAGCATCCTTGGGTCAATTTGGGGACCCCTTGGAGCCACTTGTATGTGGTAGGGACACTTTATGTTAATAAAGTTAAAATAAAAATAAAAATGGCATAAGCTTACATCTTTTCGAAGAACAATTTTTACATAGGGTTATACATGTTGTATTTTCGATTATAAATATTAATTAGAAAGCTAAAAAGATTTCATACATAATTATATTTTATTTATAATTTTTAGACATTAAATAATTTATTTTATTTATGACACAATGATGATGCAGTAATTACTATAATAGTGAAAAATTAAAATAATTGATATTATAAATACCCAAATAAATATAATATGAAACTTTTAATGAATTAAACTACTTTTCTAGTATAATATGATATATTAGGATTTATTTGATTGACTTTGTTCGAAGTAATCAACCTGTTATGAGTTTCACAAAAATCAACTATTGAATAGTGTCAAAATTGACATAAAAGAGTTCTTAAAACAAATATTATATTATTAATTGATATTAAATTCCTAAAAATCTAAGGTTCATCCAAGAGACTTATATCATGATAGGTTAATCATTAATGGACCACTTGGGTGTCTCTTGGATGTATATAGTAAGTTTATTAACCATATTATATAAAAATACAAAGAGACATTGTAAAAGTGAAACTAATTAACTTAGAGTTAATACTTAAAGATAAGGTTAATTTAAGTACCCAAACCTGTCTAAATTCTATTGGTTGAGTGGTTTTCGACCTATACCCACCTTAACCTATGAATAATCAACTTTGGAGCCATTAGAAACCGAATATGAATTTATTATAAATTAATATTTCTAGCTTTTCCAAAGGTTCCCCTCACCCCTCTTATAAAAGGGGACTCCTCCTTCTCATTTCCTCACACCTCTCAAGCCACTTGGCTCGTCCAAACTCTGCCCAACTAAGTTCCCCACATCCCTCTCCTCCTCCTTGAAGCTTCCACTTAGGAAGAAAGCATTTCAAGAAGTCCTTTGGTTCCAACCAAAGTGAGTTACCTAAATTAAAGGTAACGATTTCTCTTAAATTATTTTCATTTATTTTGCTTCTCCAACCCCCAAACTCTTTTTATTTCCCTTATTTTGTAACAAAACCAGTATCGTCAATATACTAGGATGTTGTTATAAGAATTATTCAAACTACACATACACACAACTCCATCTAAAGGATGATGAACATAATGTTTCTGTTGATGGCAAATTAACGCCTCACGAAACGATGATTGTTCAAATACATCTTACCGCCTCTCATGGTGTCCATTATGATGGAACTGTAATTAAATATGATATTAATGATATATATTTTATATATAAGCTTCTGTAATTCCATTTTATTTCATTCCATTATTCGTTTCATGTTGTATATACATACGATAATTTCATTTGAGGAAGTGCGGACTACCGCCCCCTTAAAATGATATGACTCGTTCATACCACACATGGAACGTATAAAGGATGGTGTTAATAAACTTAAGTAACATATATAAAATATTATATTATACTGGAATAGTAATATACCTATGTATCATTTGGATTCAATTCTTTTAAAATAAAAATTAAATGGAAGTAGCGTTCGTGCATACGTACGGACTACCGTCTCCACGAACGCGATGAGATTCATTCTCCATCGTATCCATTCAAGTATAATTATCATTTAATGATTTAAAAATGATGTTTAAGGACTTGATATCATTCTGGATATGAATAAGATACAACAAACATGACTTATGTAACAAAACATATAAAAGAAAATGAGTAAGTTAACACCCGGAACGACGATAATACTAAGATATTATTATCAAATCAATGTTAAAAGATCATATATGATATCATATTAATGTATATGATTCTTTTATAATTTAATAACAATTATTTCACCATTATACAGGAGGTTAACCTACCCCAACCAAGGAAAAGTACAAGGTAAGGGTTATTTCACAATCTCTTCATTATCCGAGGTTGTTTATACGTAATAATCTACTGGGATCTCGTTATCATCCACATCCATGTTTCTTCAAAATGTATTTCAAAACATTTTTACAAGAATATGTGTTAAAGTCATTTATACCCCTTTTTGACTTTTTATAAGAGGAATCTTTCCGTCGTTTTCCAAACAAGGTGCTTTTTAACCTTTTCGACAGAATTAAAATAAGAATGTATTTTTTAACTTATACGGCGGGTGCGGTTATTTTCCGCCGTTATAAAATCGTCAAAGCTTCCTTTACAAGCTTACAAGGATATTTTCAAAGTAAATGTTTTATTTTATAATTATGTGACTTTTAAATGATTTCAAAATGAATATTTTAGGAATTTCAGAAAGGTACTCTTTATCAAAATCAGAATTTTAAATGTTTTAAAGATTTATCTTTCTAAATCTTTTTAATTAATATCCATGTCTTTAAAATGGTTTTTAAGGATTTATTTATATGGACATGAATGTTTTTAAAAATTTTAATTCCTTTCAAAAGTTTCAAAGTGGTATGGGACAATTTGATTCAAAAATCTCTTTTTAATTACTTCCTTTATAAAGGTGTGACTTTTAAATGATTTCAAAAAAGGAGATATTTCTTTCAAATAGTTTTGATTTCATCTATGTCAACATCCTTTGATGGATTTTAAGCTTATTTGAAGTTGATTTATTATGATACAAAACTTCTATATTGTATTGAAGGTTTTGTGATATGTTTGACTGTGGATGTGCTATTTTTATACCATTCATAGTTTATAGTGAAAGTATTGACATTTCGTATGCTAGTTTTAATACGAATGTTTATGTTATGTTTAAACCTTTTCATATGGGAATGCATTGGACTTAATATGTGACGGGTGGAGCCCGCTATAGCTCCTCGATGCATCGGTAGGTCTCATGAGACAAACTAGTGTCTTGGCACAAGGCCTTGATAAAATATTATTTGTAGTCTTGGCACGAGGCCTTGACTATGTGGTTATGATAGTCTGGCATTATGCATTCCAACATTATGAAAGTTGTTATTGATTTTTGCATGTGATTATTCGATTAGTAGAATATCCATGTGAGTAAGTAAATGGAATTATTTCATTTTATTTATGCCATACCATGTTGAAAGTTTATGTTTGAAAGGATTTTGTTTTAGTTATACATTGCCTTAAAAATTTATTCTTATTTATGAAAGTTTCCGTTATATTGTTATCCTTACTGGGCATTTGAGCTCACCCCTTTTCTATGTTTTATTTTTCCCAGGAAGTGAAGAAGTAAGTTATGAATGACCTGCAGGGATATTATGTGGGGATATGAGTGTGGATTATGGAGACAATATGTTGTTGTAGTAGTTTTTCGTTTAATGATGTAATGTAAAACTTATGAATATATCTAGTGTTTCCAAGGCTACTAAACCAATCGGTCTTTCGAGATTTGATCATTCTTGTGATCATGCCAATGTTATGTAATAATGCATCGACTCTGGGTAAATGGGGTCGGGGCGTTACAGTTGGTATCAGAGGAAGTTTAGTACAAACCTTGGAAGCTATATTTAGATAAACTCTGATTAGAGCACGTAGACCTAAGATGAACATTGAGGATCAGTATAGAAGAACTTCCTAGAATTTTGGTATTGTAGAGATTTTGTGAGTTTTCCGAGCAATACATCCCTGTCTGGATACGAGCAGGTAGAGGCAGCTCTGGCACAGATGTACCTAGGGGTAAAACCCGAAAACACCGCTTTGAGCTAGACTCGAACGAGAACTAGTGCACGACAACGGGCCTTGCTGCACTCTTGGTTACGACACTCCCGGGGGATATGCTTAGGATAATTCTCATTTTCTTTACAAACCATTATGAAGGGTTTATGAGTATATACTTCCTCAAAGAAAACATTCTTATGATTATGGATTATATCAATAAATAGTTCAATTTATGTTGAGTGTTTTATAAGTATGGGATTATGTATTTTGATTCATAAACTGATCTAGTGTATGCCATTGTTTAGAAATGGCGCCCTGTAGAAGAAATGAGAACTCCAGAAATGCACATGATCTAAAGAGAAGGAAGGATCATATCTTTCATGGTCTTAAGCTAGAATTTATAAGAGGAATAGTCTCCCATGTATTATCATCATGTGAAGAAATAATATCATGTGTTGATAAGATAAGTAAAGAGTTTACTGAGTCATATGGATTTGAAGGAAAGCAAGAGAAGAAAAGGATGGAAGAGAGAAAGATGGATAAATGGATGAGGGAAAAGAAGAATTTGCCCATATGTGGTAACTGTGGAAAGAAACACCCTGGAACTTGCCTGAAAGGAATGGGAGTTTGTTATAAGTGTGGAGGAAAAGGGCACAAAGTACGTGACTGCAAGGGTGAGAAAATGGTTTCAAATGTACAATGCTTCATTTGCAAGGAGTTTGGACACTACGCGAACCTATGTCCCAGTCATCAGACTATGACTCAGATGATGTTATTGGATAATAATCAAGTTATGATACTATCACAGATGAAGAGGAATGATTAGAGTTCTTATGTTGATTATGTCAATTGAGTGGTGTATCAACAATGTACTTGTTACAATAATCATGGAGTATATAAGGATTGTACTGCAGTACTATTTCATTAAGGACTTGAGATTGTGTGGAACAAAGAAAAGTGACTCAATAGCAGGATAAATTTTTGGAAAATATATGGTTGAGGGAATGATAAATCATAATATAGTTCTGATACTGAGGTAGTGATTTTGGAATACTATGTGATTGTTTTGGATAAATTATATTGGATATTCTTGACTACCCTGGAACTGATTAATGATTTGTATATTCCATCATTGTTGGGGTTTAAAACATTTTTGGATTAATGAAGTATATCCAGCTTTCTATATGGAATAAGGGAGCATGAATGTAATCAATAAGGAATATGGTAATTCAGGATGTTTCGGTGTATTAAAAGAATACATGATGAAGGTATTCATATGCTATTACGGGGTAAAAAGGTTCTACATTATGTTTACCTCACTTATAAATGTTGGACTGTGAGTTTGGATAGAAGTATTTTGGATAGTTCTAGTTTGGATTATTTTGGATTGCCATAAAAGGACAACCCGGAGGTCGGGCGGCAACCTGTCGCGTCCGGCAAGGCTGCGAGACTTGAACCCGCAACCGAAGGGCGACAAGGGTGTATCACCTACCACTGTCCCAAGAATTGTCCTGGATTAAATAATGTAGTTTTTTTAAAAGATCTGGTAGATGAATTATAAATTCGTTTATTTTGGAACCCTACATGAATAGTATAAATAGAATTTTTTTTACGAGTGAAAGATGAGTTTGTGGTTGAAATTTATTAATGGATAAAACTCTAATTATAAAGTAAGTATATCTCCTTATGATCTTAGCCAATCTCATAAATAAATTCTTCAACATTAAGAAAAGAAACTTAGAACAAAAATGTTTTCCTAGATGGTACCCTAAATCATCACTAATTTATGGCTTTGGGATTGTTGGCCTTTTCATAGCAATGTTCTCTACCACTCTCCATCAGATAATTGATGGTTAGATTTCTCTTCCATATCCATATTTTCCTACATGGAACCCTAGTATGTGTTATTTTCGGTAATCTTCATACTTTCGACTCTTTATTTTAAATAGAGGCCTCGTTAATTCATTTTTCAATGTGGGATTTGAACTAAGATATTTTGAAACGTCAAAAATGTGTTATCCCAATACCCTATATTTTGTTGAACCGATGGTACTTCAAATCATCATAGATTGATGAGTTTGAGGACCTCAATGTTATACTTTTTTGTGATTGATGACCTCAATCACTACATATAAATATTTACGTTTTCATCCAATTATATGTCTCTATTTTCCACCAATGTTCTCCTAATAGAGATCACAATTTGGTGGTGATCCTTTCATTTCTCTTTTCCTCATATTAAGACTAAATTTTAGTAACCCAATTTTCGATGTGGGTTTTCCCACAAATATATTATCTATTTTCAACCTTTTATTTTCGAAGAACAATTTCAAATTGCGAGGACACAATTTATTGAAGGAGGGGAGAATGTAACACCCCAGGATTTCATAGTGTGTTATTTATTAAAAATAATTCAATAACTTGCACTACACGCAACACCGAGTTCAATCACACCGTGACATACAAAAAAAAAGCCATTAAAAGAGGTCATTAATAGTATTAACAACATTTTGAACTTTATATAATCCTTATAATTTTAGAATCCATATTATGAGTTTCTTAGTCATAATGCAAGAACAGATTCATTTTCAGTATTGCACTTTTATCAACTTTTGATAGTGAAACCTTTTTAAATACAATATTCTAAAATTTTTGACTAAATGGAGACATCAAAAAAATTTAAAATGAAACATCCCAAGCTTCCACGGTACACTTTCCTTTGAATAAACAGTAGCGTGTGTTGTACGCAACTTCGAGTTTTAACACACACCACAACCGATCAAACTAGCCGTTATGAATAGTAATACCTAAATTTTGAAATTATATATATTTTATATTTTGAAATGTACTTCATTTTTGGATTCGGAATATCGAATTTAGCCTAAGGTGAAATTTTGGTACTTTTCGGATAACTTTCATATTTTGATGAATAGTGAAAATTACTAAATTTTAATTAAAAACAACTTTTATAATCAAAATAATTAATAGTGATAAATTATGAATTTGAGTGGTTTTAAAGTATATTTAGAATATATTTTTACAATTTAATATAATGTTGGTCATTAGTCATAATTTTACAATTAAACCAAACATAAACAAGTGTCAATCTTTTGATAGTTATTATCTCTTAAAAACACGCTTTTTGTTTTGACAGCGGGAATTAATTTTAAATTAATTTCTGCCACTTCTGTGTTTTGAATTTAGAAAAATGGATTCCATATTTGGAATCAGGATGTCTAAATTGTGTAAATAGGTAACTTTTATTTTTAGACATTTTGAATAATTACTGTGGTAAATATTTTATTTACCATGGTTAAGGGTAAATCCGGTAAATAAGGGTTAACAAATAATATTATAATAATACAAAATTAACCTAAAACGTGTCCTAACCTTATTGGTGGACACATACCCGACCATGAGCATCCTTGGGTCAATTTGGGGACCCCTTGGAGCCACTTGTATGTGGTAGGGACACTTTATGTTAATAAAGTTAAAATAAAAATAAAAATGGCATAAGCTTACATCTTTTAGAAGAACAATTTTTACATAGGGTTATACATGTTGGATTTTCTCTTATAAATATTCATTAGAAAGCTAAAACGATTTCCTACATAATGATATTTTATTTATAATTTTTAGACATTAAATAATTTATTTTATTTATGACACAATGATGATGCAGTAATTACTATAATAGTGAAAAATTAAAATAATTGATATTATAAATACCCAAATAAATATAATATGAAACTTTTAATGAATTAAACTAATTTTATAGTATAATATGATATATTAGGATTTATTTGATTGAATTTTTTCGTAGTAATCAACCTGTTATGAGTTTCACAAAAATCAACTATTGAATAGTGTCAAAATTTACATAAAAGAGTTCTTAAAACAAATATTATATTATTAATTGATATTAAATTCCTAAAAATCTAAGGTTCGTCCAAGAGACTTATATCATGATAGTTTAATCATTAATGGACCACTTGAGTGTCTTTTGGATGTATATAGTAAGTTTATTAACCATATTATATAAAAATAAAAAAAGACATTGTAAAAGTGAAACTAATTAACTTAGAGTTAATACTTAAAGATAAGGTTAATATAAGTACCCAAACCTGTCTAAATTCTATTGGTTGAGTGGTTTTAGACCTATCCCCACCTTAACCTTTGAATAATCAACTTTGGAGCCATTAGAAACCGAATATGAATTTATTATAAATTAATATTTCTAGCTTTTCCAAAGGTGCCCCTCACCCCTCTTATAAAAGGGCACTCCTCCTTCTCATTTCCTCACACCTCTCAAGCCACTTGGCTCGTCCAAACTCTACCCAACTAATTTCCCCACATCCCTCTCCTCCTTATTGAAGCTTCCCCTTAGGCAGAAAGCATTTCAAGAAGTCCTTTGGTTCAAACCAAAGTGAGTTACCTAAATTAAAGGTAACGATTTCTCTTAAATTATTTTCATTTATTTTGCTTCTCCAACCCCCAAACTCTTTTTATTTCCCTTCTTTTGTAACAACACCAGTATCATCAATATACTAGGATGTTGTTATAAGAAGTATTCAAACTACACATACACACAACTCCATCTAATGGATGATGAACATAATGTTTCGGTGGATGGCAAATTAACGCCTCACGAAACGATGATTGTTCAAATACATCTTACCGCCTCTCATGGTGGCCATTATGATGGAACGGTAATTAAATATGATATTAATGATATATATTTTATATATAATATTCTGTAATTCCATTTTATTTCATACCATTATTCGTTTCATGTTGTATATACATACGATAATTTCATTTGAGGAAGTGCGGACTACCGCCCCCTTAAAATGATATGACTCGTTCATACCACACATGGAACGTATAAAGGATGGTGTTAATGAACTTAAGTAACATATATAAAATATTATATTATACTGGAATAGTAATATACCTATGTATCATTTGGATTCGATTCTTTTAAAATAAAAATTAAATGGAAGTAGCGTTCGTGCGTACGTACGGACTACCGTCTCCACGAACGCGATGAGATTCATTCTCCATCGTATCCATTCAAGTATAATTATCATTTAATGATTTAAAAATGATGTTTAAGGACTTGATATCATTCTGGATATGAATACGATACAACAAACATGACTTATGTAACAAAACATATAAAAGAAAATGAGTAAGTTAACACCCGAAACGACGATAATACTAAGATATTATTATCAAATCAATGTTAAAAGATCATATATGATATCATATTAATGTATATGATTCTTTTATAATTTAATAACAATTATTTCACCATTATACAGGAGGTTAACCTACCCCAACCAAGGAAAAGTACAAGGTAAGGGTTATTTTACAATCTCTTCATTATCCGAGGTTGTTTATACGTAATAATCTACTGGGATCTCGTTATCATCCACATCCATGTTTCATCAAAATGTATTTCAAAACATTTTTACAAGAATATGTGTTAAAGTCATTTATACCCCTTTTTGACTTTTTATAAGAGGAATATTTCCTTCGTTTTCCAAACAAGGTTCTTTTTAACCTTTTCGACAGAATTAAAATAAGAATGTATTTTTTAACTTATACGGCGGGTGCGGTTATTTTCCGCCGTTATAAAATCGTCAAAGCTTCCCTTAAAATCTTACAAGGATATTTTCAAAGTAAATGGTTTATTTTATAATTATGTGACTTTTAAATGATTTCAAAATGAATATTTTAAGAATTTCAGAAAGGTACTCTTTATCAAAATCAGAATTTTAAATGTTTTAAATATTTATCTTTCTAAATCTTTTTAATTAATATCCATGTCTTTAAAATGGTTTTTAAGGATTTATTTATATGGACATGAATGTTTTTAAAAATTTTAATTCCTTTCAAAAGTTTCAAAGTGGTATGGGTCACTTTGATTCAAAAATCTCTTTTTAATTACTTCCTTTATAAAGGTGTGACTTTTAAATGATTTCAAAAAAGGAGATATTTCTTTCAAATAGTTTTGATTTCATCTATGTCAACATCCTTTGATGGATTTTAAGCTTATTTGAAGTTGATTTATTATGATACAAAACTTCTATATTGTATTGAAGGTTTTGTGATATGTTTGACTGTGGATGTGCTATTTTTATACCATTCATAGTTTATAGTGAAAGTATTGACATTTCGTATGCTAGTTTTAATACGAATGTTTATGTTATGTTTAAACCTTTTCATATGGGAATGCATTGGACTTAATATGTGACGGGTGGAGCCCTCTATAGCTCCTCGATGAATCGGTAGGTCTCATGAGACAAACTAGTGTCTTGGCACAAGGCCTTGACAAAATATTATTTGTAGTCTTGGCACGAGGCCTTGACTATGTGGTTATGATAGTCTGGCATTATGCATTCCAACATTATGAAAGTGGTTATTGATTTTTGCATGTGATTATTCGATTATTAGAATATCCATGTGAGTAAGTAAATGGCATTATTTCATTTTATTTATGCCATACCATGTTGAAATTTCATGTTTGAAAGGCTTTTGTTTTAGTTATACATTGCCTTAAAAGTTTATTCTTATTTATGAAAGTTTCCGTTATATTGTTATCCATACTGGGCATTTGAGCTCACCCCTTTTCTATGTTTTATTTTTCCCAGGAAGTGAAGAAGTAAGTTATGAATGACCTGCAGGGATATTATGTGGGGATATGAGTGTGGATTATGGAGACAATATGTTGTTGTAGTAGTTTTTCGTTTAATGATGTAATGTAAAACTTATGAATATATCTAGTGTTTCCAAGGCTACTAAACCAATCGGTCTTTCGAGATTTGATCTTTCTTGTGATCATGCCAATGTTATGTAATAATGCACCGACTCTGGGTAAATGGGGTCGGGGCGTTACACAATATCACCTTTTTTTATTACTTGATTAATTTCAATTTGATATCTTATTATAACAAATGATGTTGAATTTATCACTCCTAAAGCATTATCATATTATGATATCTCTAAATAGAGTAAGTTTTCATTCCATATATATTTTCAATAATAAATAGGTGATCACATTTTATCAGATATTTATAAGTCCACCAATGTTGAGATAATAATTTAATCTCACAAACATAAACCAATGTTTACCTTTTTATTTACATTAATTGATAACCTTACAATCCTTCCAAAACCTAAAATATAATGTAATATAATTTGGCCCACTATATCATCATAACAATCATATCCCATACATCATTAGGCGGTTATTGGTTTTTACATTCCAAAAATGTGAATACCTTAATACTGTATTCTCTTGAATGTTAGTAATAACCTAAATTTCAATAATTCCTTATTGAAAAAATCCATGTTTCCTTATTCCAAATATTATTTGATAGAGTCCTTAAGTCAAAATTATTTTGTAAAAATATTCTATGATAACACCACATACTTCTCAACTAATCATTAATTAGTTCCTTGTTTACCAAATAACGTGCATTTAATCATAACTGAAATATCTTCATCCAAACATTATTATCTTAACATAAAGAATGTATTATGTTTTATATCTCCCTTAATAACTTTTCTAAGTCTTCATCACAGATCATCATATAAATTTTAATCCTTAATAAATTCTTATAGTATAAATACTTTTATATTTCATCCATTTTATTACACAACTCTTGAATTTGCAACACATATACACTTCAATCATCCATCAAAAATATTAATCCATTACATAATTTTCATCATCTTAATAATTTTTTTAATATGGAAAATGAATCATGTATTAAGGTTCCCCATCCTCAATCTAATCATCCCCATTATTTGTAATTTTAACACAGTGGTTACATAATGCTAAACCTTTCACATGTCGTTTGTGATCTCCTTATCCTCATTAGCATAACCAATACTTGTTCAAACTTCCAGATTCCGTTGATAATATTTTCACTTAGATAATAGATTTTATTCATGTAGCACCCTCGGTTTGAGGAACACATCCTTTTTTGATCTTTTTTAATATGTTTAATGTGCATGGGATGAGTTGGGAAGTGGTTGGGTGAGTTTGGAATGGTTCTGAATATGATTGGAGGATTTTTTAGGGAGCACAGTTTGAGAATGGTTAGAGAAAACCATGCGGGTTCCCCATGAAACTGTATAGGGGGAGGCAGTAGCCTTCGCACAGCCTACGAATAGTTTTCCAAACCGTGCGAGGCAACTATGCGACCGTGGGGTACACAGGTTAGCACATGGTTTTCCAAACTGTGCGGTCTAACCATGCGGCCACATAAAAATAAGGTTTTAAAACCCACGTTCACTTGGGATTTCCTCATTCCTCTCCAAGCATTCTCCCACCAGAGCCTCACTCGGGATTTTTGGTTCTCAAAGGTTGGAGGTGCTCTATTACTCATATGGGAAGAGTTTTGAAGAAGATTCTTGGCATATTGAAGGTTGTTTTTCCCAGGTAAGTCTCTCCTCTTTCATTCATTTGGTTTCTATCTTGATCTACTCTACCCTCTTAGTTTTTTAGATCTACCTTCGTTGCATGTAGATAGAGGGTTATGGTTTCCTGGGACATTGGTTTTATGGCTTTTGGGTGTTATGGAAGGGGATTTAGAGTGTTTTCGGTGGTGTGTTCACTAGATTTGAGGAGGTGTGGTAGCCTGTGGGTCGAATTTGTTGGATCCCTAAAGGTAGGTGGCTTCTCTCTTGACTCCACATGGTTAGAATTAGTGACTTTGGTTTCAATTATTATTTTTCCATGAAATTAATTGAGAATATTATGTGTGATGCTTAGGGGAAAATCATTTTGTGATTATTTGGGGATTTTGGGGGAAATGGGTTAATATTTTGAAAATGGGTTTTATTGTCAGATTTTAAAATGAAAATTTTAAAATTGGCAGCTTGATTGATTTATGGGAAATGGTTTACAAAAGATGGATTTCAATAAAAGATTTGTTTTATTGAAATATGGGTTGACATGGAAAATAGTTTGAGGGTGTATTCAATAAATGCGTGATTTATTTAGGAAACATAACATGTTATTGTTGAATTGTTGTTCCAACTAATTGGCTAAATTGGTATTGTCAATTGTTGGGTGGTATGATGTTGGTAATATTGGATTGAAATATTTTGGGGATTTCGGTAAGTACCGATTGTCCTGAGTGTGATGGGTGGTGGTCGGGAATATATCACCCCCAAGGTGATGTTCATGAATATACCATCATCAAAAAGCGAGGGTGATGGGCGTGAAGTCCCACTCCAGTGATGGGAATGAAGTCCCACACAATAAAGGAGAGGAGTTAGTCGTGAATGTACCACTGCTAAAGTAACACTATGATCGGGTGAATGGTATTGGTTGTGTGACATAATGGGTTTATGATTGTGATATGTATGTGGTCTTGCAAAAGGGAATGGGTAATGACATGATTGTTTGTTTTCCATGGGTATTCACTAAATTGGGTAAATTGATTTGGGTAAAGTTTTGTTTGGATTGATGTTCATTGTTGCATTAGATTATGAACTTTATATATATTTTTTATTATAAATTGTGAATATGTGTTCTATCCTAGTGGTCTGTATAGGGAATACATTTGGGGAAATCCTTCTGAGTATTAGTACACCGCCTACTTTGGATGATTGGTGCTTTTGCAGATATTGTATTGGTTCTGGGTTATATTGTGGATCAACTTGGAAGTATTTTGGAAATACATGCTTGAATGTTTTATTTCCATGCATCATATAGTTATTGTTAGTGGATGGTTTGGTCGGTTTTGTCATAAGGGAAAATCGTTCCCCAATTTTTCCTCAAATCCCATGGCATTTATTTCTATCCATTGTCACCTTGGGAAATTTTTTTAAGTACATGTAATCCTCACTTCCTCCTCAACCCAATTAGGTAGGGGTGGGGTGTTACAAGTGGTATCCGATTGTTCAGTCCTTTGGAGTTGATTCTCAGATTTGGAGTTGACATTCATTGTGGTATATTCCTCGAGATGGGATGGTAGCAGGTGTAGGAATTTCGGAAATTGAAATGTATAGCATAAAAGGATGTAGCTAACCCTTTTATGTTAAACTTCATGTTACCAAGGATTTGGGTACATAAGTGTTTTGGAGATGCTTATAAGAATTGGAAATCTCATTGTAGTGGGTGTATCCAATGAGATGTTCATGGAATATATGGTAGAAATGACTTCCCTCTAGGATGCATATTTCAATGGGCATAATGATTTATGGGCTGAATTGAGAAATGTTTTTTCAAATGTATTAAATATTCATATGAAAAAAAATTATTTGGAAAATTGTATAGTTTTTAAAAATGGTGAAACATGGAAAATGTGGAAAGGTGGAAACCCTCATTGTGATTGTGTTGTGTAATGCGATTTGAAATGGGATTTCATGATGTCTGCAAAAGTGATACTCATGTTTGTTTGTTTTCTATTTATAGAAATGGAACTAGGTAGATATCATCGAGACCAATCAGAGGACACTACCAAAAATGTTGTTCCACCTGAGCCCCAAGTGAACCAGCAGTTGGCCCAAATCATTATTGAGGATTTTCAAACAGTTCAATCAGGACTACAACTAGATACACCTATTAAAATATCTATCACATTCATAAATACAAGTAATGGAAGTACGGCTGTCCTCATGATAGGAGGTTTCAACCCCAACACTAAGAGATAGAACAATACATGATCCTTTTCTCAAAGACATAGAGTACATCAAAATTGAACCCCTAGATTGTCGAAACTTCCTTTGAAACCCAAATGTAATCCAGGAGGATTTCAGTGTGGTTTGTAGGCCACCTGAAATTGGATTGCAAGGAACAACCTCAAGAATTTCATTACTACAAGCATATGGGGAATCTTCAGCGGTATTGTTTTAATGCTATGAGGTCGGGTGTTCTTGACACTCCATTGCAAGGGAATATTTAGCTAGGTAATAAAGAGCAGAGCATGGAAAGAAAACATCTGTTTGGAGCTGATCAAGTTGTAGTGGATGATTAATTGGGACCATCCATAGTGTGAGGTATGGTTCTATTAAATTCCATGTTGATTCAAGATTTATTTGATACAGTTTCTTCCCATTATTTTCTTGCTTCTCATGCTGTTATTTTACTAGGTTTAACTCTGGAGTTGATTCCTTCATTTTTGAAACTTCAAAATCCTCTTGGTCAAAGAGAGTGTCATGAATTCTTGTTTAGAGCATGTTTTATCATTTTGGTCAAGGTTGAGATAATGTTGAGTATTTCTGTGGTTGAGATCGATGGGTATGATGTAATCCTGAGAATCGATTGGTAGGTGTCATTTAAGGCCCACATCGACTGTAATTCATGAATAATGGATTTTAAGACACACGATGGCATTAGAAGACTCTATAGTGGAGAGAGGCATGAATAAAAGGGTGCAATGCGTTTTTTGGCACCAGTAGTGGCCACATTATCTTATCAGTTGGTGGTTTTGTCATTGGAATCGGTAGAGGGTGTTGAGCAGATTGTTCTTCACGAAGTGGTGGATCAGTTCATGGATGTTTTCCCTGAAAAATTATCTGGGTTACCTCCTATAAGATAAGGGGATTTTATGACTGATATGTTTCTGGGGACCATTCTATGTCACATCCATCTAAATGGATGGATCCAACTGAATTGCGTGAATTGGAAGTACAATTGGAAGAGTCAGAAAACAAAGGGTTTATCTTTCCTAGAACCTCTCCGTGGGTAGCACCAGTGTTGTTTGTGAAAAGGGATGATGGAACATTGAGGCTCTGTGTTGATTATCGTACATTGAACCATGTTATAATAAAGAACGTATATCAACTTCCACGAATTTTGGATTTGTTCGACTAGTTGAGGGGATCCCAGTGGTTCTCCACGATCGACCTAAGGTTGGGATATCATCAATTGCAGATGAGGAAGAACAATATTCCTAAAACAGATTTTAGAAGTAGATATGGCCATGATAAAAATGTGGTTATGCCCTTTGGTCCAACAAATGCACTAGTAGTGTTCATGTAATTGATGAATAAGATATTTCAGAGATATATAGATTCATTTGCGGTGGTGTTTGTAGACGATATTCTGACATATTCCATGATAAGTCTGGAGCATGAGTAGCACTTTGCGATAGTGTTGGGGATATTTAGGGATCATCGGTTGTGTGAAAAATTGTCATAATGTGACTTTTGGATACATGAACTATGTTTTCATGGCCATGTGATTTCTGAAAGGGGTATTTCAGTGGATCTGGAAAAGATAGAGGTTTATATCTCATGGAAACTGCCAAAGAATGTGTTTGAGGTATGGATTTTCCTCGGTCTAGCTGGGTATTATTAGCATTTTGTTTGTGATTTTCCATGTTTGGAATCACCAATGACAGCTTTGAAAAGAAATAATGTTCCATTCTAGAGGAATAAACAATGTTAGTCATGTATCAGAGAGATAAAGGGTTAGCTTACATCAGCACCAATCATTGTTTTTCTCAACCCAGGAAAAGGGAACGTGGTCTATTGTGATGCATCGTGATCAGGGTTGGGGTGCGTTCTCATGCAAGGCAATCATGTGGTTGCCTATGGCTCATGATAGTTGATGGTTCATGAGAATAATTACCCAACACATGATTTGGAATTGGAAGTGGTGGTCCATGCTTTGAAAGTGTGGCGTCATTATCTCTTCGCTGAGAAATTCACGGTATATACATTTCATAAGATCTTGAAGCACATTTTCTCACAAAGGGATTTGAACTTGATGAAAATGATATGGATGGATTTCTCCAAATCATTTATTTTTACTTCATGTATACACAGGGTAAGGGTAATTCAGTGGAGGATGAATTAAGTAAAAAATCATATGCTCAGGTGGTGAAAAAGGCATCAGACCAGTGGCAGTTGATGTCATTTATAGCTTACATGCAGTTGGAATGTGAAGGCTAGGGTGATAGAGCAGTCTTCTTTCCAGTTTTGTTGATTCCTGACTAGGTTGTCCTATTTAAATAGGCACAACTATCTGATTCTAAGTGTGTAACCATGAGGTTGAAACTCAATTGTGGGGAGAACATTGACAGTTAGAAACTGAATTAGAATTCAGTCTTCTGTTTTCGGAATCAGATGGTGGTACCAGTGGCTTTTCGAGAGGTACTTCTCAGAACATATCATCATTCCATGTGGGTTTCCCACCCTAGAAATCAAAAGATTCACAAGGCATTGAAAGTACAGTTTTTTTGGGATGGTATGAAAAGGATTGTGGTTGAGTTTGTTTCAAGATTCTTGAATTGCACAAAAGTTCAAGGCAATGCATCAGAGTCCAGCAGGAATGTTTAAGCCTTTACCGATCCTTATTTGGAAGTGGGAGAAAATAGCGATGGATTTTTTCACAGGTCTCCCAAGAATGGATAGAAAGCATGATGCAATTTTGGTGATAGCGGATCAGCTAACAATGTCAACACATTTCATTCCAATTCATGAATCTCATATTGGGGATGATCTGTCTAATATCTATATCTTGGATGTAGAAAAGAGGAATGGTCTTCCAGTTTTGGTCATATCTGATAGAGATCCGAGGTTTACTTCTCATTTCTATAAATCCTTACAGAAAACCCTTGGAACTATGTTGACCATGAGTACGTCGTATCACCTTAATTTGGATGGTCAATCTGAGGTGATGATACAATCTTTGGAGGATACTTTGTGGGCTTCTTTCATGGATTTTGGTGGCTCATGGGAGGTGTACTTGTCGTTGGTTGAGTTCTCATACAATAAACGTTATCAGGAATTCATATGGCTCTATTTTAAGTGTTGTATGGGCGGCCGTGTAGTTCTCCACGATGCAGGGTGGAAATAGGTGAGTCCTTGAAGGTTTGATTGATCCTTGTCTAGGAGACTATGAAGAAGATCCTGTTAATCAGGAAGAGAATGGAGATGGCATAGAGTCATCAAGAAATCATGTTTGTATCATCGTCGATGGCAGTTGGCGTTCAAGGTGAGTGATCATGTTTTCAGGAGGATATCTCCTTGGTTGGGACGTCATTGGTTTGGGAAGTATAGAAAGTTATCTCTGAGGTATATTGAACCTTTTGAGATTCATGAGTGGGTTGGTGAGGTGGCTTATTGTTTATCTTTTCCACATAGTTTTAATGTGGTGCACAATGAATTTCATGTGTCATGGTTGAAAAAGTATCTGCCAGATCCAGGCCATGTTATTCAATGTGATCATGTTGAGTAAGATCTGGATGCTTCATTTGTTCACGTGCCAGTGTAGGTTGTGGATAAGAAAGATAAAGTATTTAGGGATAAAAGAATCGTTCTTGTTCGTGTTTTGTGGTAGTATGTCCAAATCCAAGAGGAGACATGGGAGTGGGATAATGAGATGGTTGAGAAATGGCCCGAGCTCTTTCAATAAAGGGTGGGTTCACTACATTGCAAGGACAGAAAGTATAATGGTGGGGATAATGTATCACCCCCAGTTTGATGTATATATCATTTTTATGCCTTTTTATTTGTTTAAAGTGCATGCGATGAGTTGGGAAGAGGTTGGGTGAGTTTGGAATGGTATTGGAGAAGTTTGGAGGCTTTTCATAAGGAGAACAGTTGTTGCACGGTTAGAGGAAACCACACGGGTTTTCCAGAAAACCATGTAGGGGGAGACAATAGCCTTTTCTCGGCCTACGCATGGCTTGCCAAATAGTGTGAGGCAACCATGAAGAGACCTCCTCTCAAGATAGTGGTGTGCGGACGCTTAGTGCATGGTTCGCCAAATTGTGAAGACTAACTGTGCAACCACATAAAAATATTGTTTTAAAACCCGGGTTCACTCAGGAATGCCTCATTCCATTCCTCCCACCCAATCCTCAATAGGGATTTTGGGTTCTAAAAAATTTAAGGTCCTCTCCCACTCGTTTTGGAAGAGGTTTGAAGAGGTTTCTAGGTGGATTTATGGTGGTTTCTCATAGGTAATTCTCTCTTCTTGGATTCTTTTTGTTTCCCTCTAGATCTACTCATCCCCCATATTTTTTTAGATCTACATTCGCTGCATGTAGATCTAGGGTTTTTGTTGCCATGGATGTTGATTTTATGGATTGTGGGTGTTAGGGAAGTGGATATAGAGCATTTTTGGTAGTTCCTTCACCGGATTTTAGGAGTTGTTGTATCTTGTGGGTTGAATTCGTTGGTACCCTAAAGGTAGGTGGCTTCTATCTTGACTCCACTTGGTTAAATCTAGTGGATTTGGTTTCCATTAATTTGTTATGCTTGAAATTAATCGTGAATATGATGTGTTATGCCTAGGGGAAACCCATTTTGTGATGATGTGGGGATTTTGGGGGAAATGGGTTAATAATGTAAAAATGGGGTTTATTTTTAAATTTTTAAATGGAAATATTAAAATCATTATCTTGATTGATTTATGGGAAATTTTTTAAAAATATAGTTTTCAATAAAAGTAACGTTGTTTGATTGAAATATGGGTTGACAAGGAAAATTGTTTGAGGGTGTATTCGATAAAAGTGTGATTTATTGAGGTAATGTGACATGTTATTGTTGGATTATTGTTTAGAATAATTGGTTAAATTGGTATTGGAAATTGATGGGTGTTATGATGTGGGTATTGTGGATTGAAATGTTGTGGGGATTTTGGTGAGTATCGATTTTCATGAGTTGGATGGTTGTTGGTCGGGAATGTATCACCACCATGGTGATGGTCATGAATGTACCATCATAAAAAAGGGAGGGTGATGGGCAGGAAGTCCCACACCAGTGATGGGTTTGAAGTCCCACACCATGAAGGATACGAGTTAGCTATGAGTGTATCACCATTAAAGTAACACCATGATAGAGTGAATGGTATTGGATGTGTGACATAATGGGTGTATTATTGTGATATGTATGTTGTCTTGCAAAAGGGAATGGGTAATGAATTGTTTGTTTGTTTTCCTTGGGTATTCACTAAATTGGGTAAATTGATTTGGGTAAAGATTTATTTGGATTGATGTTCATTGTTTCATTAGTTTATGAAAATTATATAAATTGTTTATTATAAATTGTACTAATGTATTCTATCATAGTACTGTGTGTAGGAATGTAATTTTGGGAAAAACTAATGAGTATTATTACTCACCCGCTGCTTCGCCACTTTGGTTCTTTTATAGATATCGTATTCCGAGACATAGGTAAAGGTAAGACATCCCATTGCTAGTGGTTCATGGTGATTCTTGGGATATGTGGTGGTGCTCGAAGCATGGATCTTGGTGTGGAGCCGTGGAGTGTGTCTTGGTTTATTTTGGGTCTCTTGTTTAGTCTTCCACATACTACTCTGATATCGTGTTGGACTGTATTGTTTTTGGGTTTTATTGTGGAACAACTTGGTTGTATTTCGGGAACACATGCTTGAATTTTTTATTATCATGAATAATTTAGTGGTTTCTAATGGATAATTTGATCAGTTTTTTCTTAAGGGAAATTTTTCCCCAATTTGTTCTCGAAGCCCTTGGCATTTATTGACAGCCTTTGGGGCCCTGGGAACATTTCTTAAGGCCATGTGACCCTCATCGCCTCCTCAATCCAATGAGGTAGGGGCGGGGTGTTACAATTCATGTCCATACATTCCACATTAGAAAAATTCAGTTTAATCCTTGTTTATTTTTGTTTCCATTATTGACTAAAACCAAAAATCATTGTTTATGAAGCAGAATTCATTATGGAAGCCAAATAAACATGAAAAATACCTGAAAAAAATTTTGAATCATGAAACATTCATAATTAATATAAGAAAACATTGTATTATCCAAGATCACTAATAGAAAACATATACTTAAATCCTTATAATAATTCAGGAATAGTTTTTGAATACCCAAATCATATTACCTCGGAATGTCAATTAAGGTGTGTTTTATGGCATTTTGTCATGTACTATGTTATGATCGATTCAGGACGGACACACCTTGTTTTTTTATACCTCTAGGTCCATTTATACAAGAGCTACTTCCACTTGTAGTATCAAGATAGAGATGAAATTCTAGAAAACCATTTACTGTATGCTTTACCAAAACTCTATGAAATTTTTCTAAGCATTAACTCATTCTTAGACTTATCATTAGATAAATCTCAAGAAATTTACATATAAATAACTCTAGAGATCTCACAAACATTTCCTCAAACATGTTTTCCAAGGTTTACTAAATATTTCTATTGAAGGTGGTGGTTTCATATGTTGTCATGGTTGTCAAATAAGAAGCATTAAAGAAAGGGAGTCACCTCACTGTGCATTTCTGGAATTCAGAGCCTACCATGTGTCAAAAGAATATTCATATCTCATGCTGCATGTGGGAATTCAAAGTCTATTTTTCAAAAAATTCAGAGTCTAATTTTTTGAGAATTCATTGTCTTTTTCTAATAGATTTGGTGTCTGTTTTTCAAAGAATTCAGAGTCATCATTTTTAAATAATTTGAAGTATTATTTTCAAATAATATGATGTTTGTTTTATGAAGAATTAAGAGTCATTGTTTTGATTAAAATTATGTCTATTTTTTAGAGAAAATGGAATATGGTTTTAAGAGAAAACCAAGCATGATTTTCATAGAAAAAAAACCTAATTTTCAATAAGAATGAAACCTAATATTTTGAGAAAATAGAACCTTGTATTTAGAGAAAATTTAAAGTTGCTTTCATTGAAAATATAATCTATTTTTAGAAAAATTGTAGCCTGTTTTTCAGAGGCATCGTATTCTCTTTTCTGAGAGATTCATAATTTATGAATTTGTTGATGTGATGGAGAATCAAGGTCAATATGAATATGATTAGTTAAATTTTATGATTCTTTAATAATTTTTACTTCTCATAAATAATTATTTAATGTGAGAACATTTGGTGGAAGCGTTTTGAATGAAAAGATTATTTAAGTGGTTACAATACTGGTGAACAAAATTGAAACTGACACTGATGAACATAATGAAAATGTATGTGTGATGTCAGGAAAAGTGATGTTGAGGTAGTGTGATGTCGATAGAAGCAATGTCAAGAAAACATGTAGCTGATGATCGAAAAATGGGTGGTACCGATGAAAAATAGTAAATGTGATATTGGGGGAATAGTTTTCCTACATCAAGATGATAAAAATCAGAAAGAAGTGTACCCAAGAAGATTGTAACCTGATGGGAAACATAACTATCTAGAAAGAGTGATAAGAAATATTAAGAACTGTGTAATGATTTTTGATTACATTGTTTAGGGGGAGTTAAACATTTAGAAACAAGATTTTGATTCTTTTCAATCCTGAAGATTTAGATTTAGAAACTAGTATGATAGAATTATAATCTAAAGTTATGATCCTTGTGGTTCTACCACACATAATCAGTTTTAGCAATTTGAGTATAAAGGATATGTGGAGAAGGTTGAAGAAGCATCAAGAGGAATTGAGAAGTACTGATGAAGTCAAAATTGCTTCGATATTCCCAGGTAAATGATGATTAGCGTGATTTTAGGTGAGAGGGAAGTCGTTTTGGGATTCCCTCATAACCCATTCTAGGTCACCATTAAAAGGTGAGAAAGTAGATTTTACTTGTGTAGGGTCTGGCATGGAGTATTGTTCATTTCATAAGATAGATATGCTCTGACTATGTAGAGAGTGAATGCGATTCTGGATATATAACATTGAATACATTACGTTAGGAAGAAATTTTAGTTCAATTGTTTGTGGTACATGGCTATGTTAATCATAATCTATTTTTATACTAATTTGAACTAATATGAATAGGATTTCTATACTGGGATTCACTGTATAGGGTTTCTCTGAATGAGGAATAATCGAAAATAAGTTTTCATTCAAGTTTTTTACGTAACATGATTTTCTGGAATGAAGTTATATTTTTCTTAGATTTAGCATAGTCAATGACCAAAGTGGTGTTGATTCAGAAAAATGTGGGAGAATCAAATTCAATGATAGAGGATTTAGAATTCAGAATCTATGATTCTTAACGTAAGACAAGGATATTCTAACTGTTCTTCATAGAAAGGAATTGAAGAATTGTGTTACAATTGTATAAATTTGTTAATGTTAAAAGAATAATAGATAACATGAGTTGATAAAATAGTTTTTTATTTTTCTTTATTGTAATAAGAGGGTGCCCAAGCACTTGTGGGATTGTTTCATAGTGACACACGAGTGTAATGGTAAATTGTACATGTTGTAATACTAGGGTTTTTTTCTAGTGGATTGTATGGTATTGGATTATTTACAACCATTTCGAGGTTGTAGCTATTCATATTGAATGGTGAACCCTGTAAATAAATGTGTTCCAATTTATGTGTGTTTGTTGTGTTTTATAGGGAATTAAATATTTAATAGTAAGAGTTTGTTTTTTCATCAAATTTGAAACATAGAAGAAACATAGTATCACTGATTCACCCCTTCCCTCTCTTAGTGATACATTATCTTGAGGTGGGACATACAATTTGTATCTGAGGTAAGGTTTAATTTTCTTTTCCTTCGTGATAAAGAATGTGAAATCTTTGAATAGTAATGGTATTCCATTATTTGATTGTAATAATAATCATATCTAGAAATATAGAATGCCTCCATATCTTATATTTATTGGTTATGATGTTTTTTAAGCTGTAACAATTGGGATTCCCCCCATTGATGATAAAAATACCCATACACCTATTGAAAAGAAGTTTCAAGAGAATAATGGATGGGACAAGAAAACTATATTTTCATTACTTTATAAAAGATAAATCTTTAGGGTGATAGGTGTTTCCACAAAAATGGTATATAAGAAAAACTAAAAAACATCTAAGAATGAAATTATAAAGATAATAATGAAATGCTTTAAATCAAAATATTAAATTTAGAAGACATTGAGATATGTGATCATTAATCAATTTGGTAATTCTTTACTAGGGAGAATGATATGGTAAGTAATATTATATTCCTCGGTGTGAACTTGAATGATTCTATAGTTTTTGAAAATATATTGAGAATCAAACTAACAAATTCAATGAAATATTTTCTTTATTGTGAGATATATAATTTGAGACATTATATATTGATATCTTGAATATCACTCCAATTACTTATAATATGAGAACAAATGAATCTACAAAGGTAAAGACAAATGTTAACAGAGAAATTTATTTCAAGGATATGAAGAAACAAAAATCTAAGAAGATTCTATCTAAAGAAGAATATGGCGATCTTTATTCAATTGACAAGGAATGTGAAAATACTAAATACTTTTTATCATTGTATTCTAAGAATTATAATAGTGGTATATGGAAATAAAAAGGGAAATTTCCCTTAATTTTTTTTATTGTGGATGCGTTGGTCACTGTGTGGCAAATTTTCCATGAAGAATGAATGAAGAGGATAGTGATGAAGAAGGAATAAGTCCATGAATATTGTGGAAGATATATGGTGAAGATATAAAATCAAGGGAAAAATAATTCAAGTATATAAGAATAATATTCTTATCTAAAAATGATGATTAAGAAGAGAGTGATGTTGAATCCAAAAATTCAGCTGACTGTGGTATTGAAAATACTTTCTTTAAAATAGTCAATGATGAAAAATATTGAATTATCAACTATGTAAAATAAGAAAAAGAAGAAACTCAACTTGCAATTAGTTTTAATGATGTGTTTAGTGAATGTTTAATTAATACTATAGGACTTTAAATGAAAAATAAGAAATTAGATGAATAATTTTATTCAGTCGGCAAGAAATAAAGTCATAGAATAAACTCATGAAAGATGTTGATGATCTAAATAAGTCCCTTGAGGATGAGAAGAATTTTAATGAGCATTTGGATGTGATGATAGGGGAAAATGTATATGATTTGGGTCTTTCTCAACAAAAACACTCAGGAACTGATGTGAGAAACACTGGATATTTAGAACACTATCACTAATATTGGTTAATGTTTTCGATAGAATAATCCTGAGAAGATTCAGTAAAAGATATCTTCAAATACTGATAATAGAAATGATGTTAATTATGTTAATAAGAATTCTGGGAATGTTGTTTTTTTTTCATAGACCAAAAATACAAGAAATATTTAAATCCTAAGAAAAACTGTGTCTGAAAATGTATTGAAACAATCATAATTTTAGAAGGGATCGAATACTTCTGATTCTGTTAATGTTATTTCTAACAGAGTAGTTGGTGGCTTAAAAATAAATGAAAACAATGTTACAGATACACTTATTCATGATAAGTAAGGAGTTTCCGTAGAATGATATTATTTATATTAGTATTTTTGGAATTGTGGGGGTTTCATGCATATAGTGAGTATGTGTTGGTTTTACCGACAAAATTACTATTATAACACATGTTATAGAAGTCATAGATTTAGTGGGAGTTAATCTCCACTATGAATAAAGAATTAAAAGGGTTTTGATAATAAGTTTTAGAAGAAAATAATGAAGATTAAGTATATGTTTCATCCCCTAGAAAATATTTCTGAAAGTTGTGAACAACCTGGATATCTTGCGGAAAGATTTATTGTTTTCTAACCAGCTAACTAAAATATTATTAATTCGAAGAAATTGATGGTGAAAAATGAAATGAATGGGGAAAATGATATTGTTGTTGAAACTTATTTAAAATCCAAAATTGGATATCGACATTGGATACTTGGTAGAAGGTGTTCCTCACACAGGACAGGAAACATAAAACTAATGAACGATGTGAATGTTCATTAATAAGGCACTGTAAAATTTGGAAATGATGGATCATTGAAAATCAATGGTGTTGGGTTGGCCATCATTGGGAATGAAAAGTATATATATAATAAAACATTGTATGTTGATGGACTGAAGTATAATATTCTAAGAGTTTAACAATTATGAGATGAAGGAATCAAATTTATTTTCATGATATAGATAGTTCTTTATTTTATAGAAGATATTAATATTATCATGAGAGGCCCACATAAAAAAGTATATTTTTTGTAGGATGATGATTCACAAATATAATGTTACATGAGAAGGGTGGAAGAAAATCCTTTCTGGCATTAAAGGCTTGACACTTGTGTAAGAGAAACATGATTAGGCTATCTAGAAGAGAATTTGTTCTATATATTCTATATTTTCCCTGATTAATATATTTGTGTTGCAATATTTATCAGAAAGGAATTATTGTGAATGTTGTTCATAAGAATATTAATATTTTTTCTAAGCCACCCCAATAGCTGATAAATTCTGATATTTGTGGAAAAATGAGAAAAAAATAAAAAAAAATAGATATTTGAATATCAACATTTTCATTGACGATTTTACTCTCATTTCATGTGTCATGTATATGAAACAAAAATCCGATGCATTGAAACTATTTAACATATTTTGATTGAATGATGAAAAAAGAATGTGAGTATCCAATAGTGATGTTGAGAACTGATAACGGTGGTGAGCGCATGATTGATTAATTTTAAGACTATATTGAGAATCCTAGAATTCCCCATTAATATAGTTCCTCGTATTTACTCCTACAAAATAGGGGTTCCAAAAGAAAGAACAGAAGCTTAGTGGAAGTGGGAAGAACCATGTTACTTAAACATGACATTTTTCATTACTTTTAAAGTCAATCTACGAGTGCTATTTTCTAACTTCAATACCGAGTTTTCTACATGACACAATCAGATATGAATCCATATGAATTTTTCTATGGATGTTTTCCATGTCTGATGCATGTCAGTGTTTTCGATGGTCTATGTATTACACAGAAGAAAGGAAGAAATTATTGTAAGATGGATTGTAATATTGAAGATGTAATTATTCTTGGTTATGCTCTTGAAGGAAGAGTTTATAAATGATTCAACAATGAAATAATTAAACCTACATATTATATTGGTTCTAAGATTGTAGTAAAATGTGGGAAATATGTTCATTCTGAAGTTGAGGAGGAAGTTGAGAATGTGGAAGAAAATCATTATGGTAGGAATAGGGACTATTGTACCCCTTCTCAAGAAGAATAATTAGACTCATATATTTTGAGTAATGTAAATATAATCAGAAGACTTAACCTAAGTTGAAGAAATAAGTGGATGTTAGGAATATAATTGGAGTTCAACATCAGAGCTTTCAATCTATAAGGACAAAAATTCAATTTCCCATACTCCATTATATTCAATAGTAGAACCAAATGATCTGAAAAAATCTTTTGAGCATCCAAAATGGGTTCATTCATTGAATAAATTATTGGATAAAATTAAAATGAACAATACATGGGAACTAGTACCCATGTCTAAAATCAAAAAAAATTATTGCCACAAAATGGGGTTTTTAGAAAAAACATAATGAAGAAGGAGAATTTATCATAAAAAAACAAATATTGGTTTTCAAAATGTATTCTAAGATTTAAGTAATTGATTTCAATGAATCATTTTCACCGATGAATGGATTGGAAAATATGAGAATCATTCTTTCTATTTATTCACAATGAGACTACATGATCTTTCAAATGTATGTTAACTCTTTATTCAAGAATGGTTATGTTGAAGATGAAGCTTATATTGAACAACCTTGTGGATTTGAATTTGGGAAATATTAGAGTTATGTGTTCATATTGAAGAAATCCTTATATGGATTATACAACTATCTAAAGGAATTATTTTCCCAATTAGATACTTTCTTATCGAAGTTGAACTTCTCGAATGGAAGAGTGAATATCAATTTGTATATTAGATAGTATCAAGAGTTTTTTTTTGCAATGTAAAAGTTTATTTCGATGATATTATCTTTTTTGGTAATTATGAAAGATGTTGTGAAATATTTGTTGAAAATATAATGATGGTTTTGTAAATTTCCATTTTAGGTGAAACTAAATACTCTTTTGGGTTACAAATCATCCAAAATAAATAATACATTTCTCATTCCCAAGAAAAATATGTTAGGGAACTTCTCATGAATTTTTTCTTGGAAAATAAAAAACCTATCTCCACACCAATTTCAATGGGAAAAGTCTGAGTAATGATGGTGAAAAAAAGTAAATGGATCATAAAGAGTATTGAATGCTCATTGGAATACAGTAATATTTGACTAAATCATGACCCAACATTGTTTATTTTGTATGTTTATGTAAAAGATATCAGAGTGATCCAAAATAATCACATTTTATTTCTAGATTTAAAATTCTAAAATACATCAATGGAATAAAAAATTTTGGTATCAATTATTGCAGTTCAGATAGTATTGACTTGGTTGGGTATTCAGATGCGGATTGGGAAGGAAATGATAATGATTGAAGATAAAGATTTGGTGGAGTGTTCTTTATGGGAAGAAAATTTGTAAAATTGAATTCAGTGAATTTTTTTTAACAATATATACAACAATTTCATAATATATTTCTACCACTCAAGATGCTACACAACTTATTTGGATGAAAACATAGCTGGAAGACATACTGGTTGAAGTGATGTTAACCTTGTGATTAGGGTTTGATAATCAAATAACAATCAATCTCACTAGAAATCTTGTTCACCGTTCTCATTTGAAGCATATTGATATCATATATCATTTCATCAAAGATAATTGGTATAATAATGAATTTAAGTTTGAATATGTTACCACATTAGAGAAAGTTGATGACTTTTTCACAAAACCATTACTGAAGTAATCATTCTCAAAATTGAAGTTTAACATGTGTGTGAAACTTATTTCACTTCAAGGGTAAGGTATATTGATCTATCCCGTATCTCTTCATACCTTTTAATTATTTTTTCAATTGGATGAATTTTATTGTTTCTTAAATTTATTACATAAAAGGAAGATTTGTGGGTAGGATGTGAATTTATCATTGTTTAATGTTTGAACTATTAAAATTGTTTGTTGGATTGGTTTTAGGAAAGAAATTTTTTTTAGGAATGCTGAAGAAGAGTTGTGTTTTAAGAAATAGGTTTTCATAATCACTACATATAGAAAAAAAGTTTTTGTGGTTAATGATTCTTTTTTCCTACAATTAGTTAGTTCACATAGGCTTAGAATTGTTGATAGGTAATACATTTATTGAGGACAAAATATTTGGTGATTCCTCAATAATTGGATGAGAACAATATCTAAAGGGGTAATTTTTAAGAGTAACCTATTATGATGGTGGTGGTCTTCTTATGTAGTCGTTTTTTCAAAGAATAATGTTTGATGAAATGGAGTCACCACAAATGGAAATTAAAAAATCAGTATGTACCTTGTGGGATAGGAGGAATCAAAACCATTGTACCATGTGATATTATAGAGTATATTTTTTTATTAATTTTGTGTTTGATATTCAGAGAATTCAAAAGTTTTTTTTTATTAAATTGGAGTCTGTTTTTCAAAGAATTCAGTGTTTGATTTTTCAAATAATTAATAATCTTTTTATTAAGAATTCAAAGTCTATTTTTCGACGAATTCGATGTCTGATTTTGGATGAATTCAGATTCTACTTTTCGAAGATTTTAGAGGTTGTTTTAGAAAAATTCATAGTATGATTTTGTGAAAATTGGAGTCTATTATTAGAAAAAATTGTGCCTTGTTTTTACTAAAAAAAGAGCATGGTTTAAGAGAAAACAAAACCTGATTTTCAATGAATGTGAATTCTATTTTTAGAAGAAATAGAACCTGATTTTCATAGAAAATTAATTCTTATTTTCATAGAAAACAGAGTATGATTTTCCGAAGACTCAAAGCATGTTTTTAAGAGGAATCAGATACTCATGTTTGAGATATTAAGAATTAAATAATTTGATGATGTGTTGGATAATAAGAATAAATAAAATTACAATGTGTTAAATGTGACTATTCTTTTCTATTTTATTTACATCCCATAAATCATGATATAAGGTGACAACTCATGGTTGAAGAGTATAAGAAGAAATAGGAATTTAAGAGGATACACTACCAGTGAATTGAATTGATTGTGACCGCAAGTAATGTGGTATAAAAGGATGAGTGATGTTGACTCAAGTGATTTTGAGGTAGTGTGATGCAGATAAAATTGGTGTCATGAAACATTGGAGGTGATTATTGATTAAAGAGTAGTACTGATTGGAGATCTAAATAGTTATTCTAAGAAAAGGCTTGTCCTATATCAGGAGGATCAGAATTATAATGAATGGTACTGAAGATGATCGTAACCTAATTTGAATTTTATCTATCTAGAAAGATGTTAAATAAAGAAGAATAAGTGTGTAAGTATTTCTAATTACATTGTTGATGGGGAGTTAAACCTTCAGATACACAATTTTTATTCAACTAGGTCCTTGATAGTTTGATTTAGAAAACCACTTGAGAGAATCAGAGTCTAATGTTCGGATCCCTATGGTTCTACTAATAGTAGTCAGTCTCAGCAATCAATTATTTAATGATAAGCTAATATGGATGATGAATATTTTAGAATAATTTAGAAGCGTTGATGAAGTCAAAAATGGTTTGATAATTTAGGGTAAATTAATATTAGTGTTCATTTTGGTGAGTGGAAAATCTTTTTGGGATTTCTTCCTATCCTAATTTAGATTAGCTATAAAAGGAGATAAAGCACCATGTAGTTATATTGGGGTATGACATTGTGTTATTTTCATCCTGAAATTGAGAGATTCTATGACTTTTCTGAGAGAGAGTGATTCTAGATATCTAAATTTGAATACATTACATCACGATGAATGTTGGGTCTAGCTGTTTTTTTGTATAAGGCTATGTTAATCAGAAACTATTTTTCATAATTAGATGAACTAATTGGAATGAGATTTCTTTACTAAGATTAACCATACAGAGTTTTAAGAAATATGGAATCATCATAACAATGTTTTCATACGGGGGTTTTACATTATTAGAATTTACTAACTGAAGTAGTATTATGATGAGAATAAGCATAGTTAGAGGCTAAAGTGGTGCAGATTTAGCTATATTAGGGATAATCAGATTGAATGAACGGTGTCTGGGAAATCAGCCTCGATGATTCTTAACATATGTCAAGGATTTTCTAAAACTTTTGATGGGTATGGAAGTGAAAAATGATGTTACACTTGTATAAACTTGTTGATGTTAAAAGAAGTGCAGAAAAAATGATTTGTTACAAAAGAAGTTGAAGTTACCATATTGTGCTAAAAGGGTTCACATGCACTAGTGGGATTGTTTTATAGTGTCGCGGTGTGTTAGAGTACATCATATTCAATGTAATCATAGAATTTTTTTAGTGGATTGTATGATATTGAATTATTACCAACCATACCAAAGTTAGAGGCATTCTTACTGAATAGTGACGCTAGTAAATACTTTTTTTCATTTGGATGTGTGTTTTTTGTGTTCAACAGGGAATTAAATAATTAATATGATGCAAAGTTCGTTTCAAATTAAAGAAAACTTAATTGAAAAATATTATCATTAATTCACCCCCTCCCCCCCCCCCTCAATGATAAATTATCCTGATTGGGAACAAACATTTTTCAAACATTGATATTAAATTACATTCCTAGAATTCATAAAACATTACAAAAACACACAGCCATAGACCATATTATTTTAGTGTATTTATAAATGTGGAACACAATCTTCTAATTTGGGAACAATATTAAAAATATCAAAAAATGATATTCCCATTTTTTATCCCTAACTGAAACATTTCTTTATAACCTGTGGAAAAGAAAACATAAGAAAAGGGGTGACCATAGGTGCTCAGTAAGGGTAAACAAGGGTGATATGTAAGCATAATCACAAGAATATGGATATAAAATCATGATTATGAAAATAGATGATCATATAATTCATATAAATGATCATAAATAAAATATATGGAATAAATATTGGCAGTTCGTGAACAGGAATAATAATGAAATAGTGAACATAATCCATGAAATTATACTACTAACATAAGATATGAAATCATGACATACGCATAAACTTGTAAATTTGTGAACATGTATAAATAAATTCAATTTCATTAATTAAGTTTTAAAAATTAAATTAGGCCCTTTCATAATCATATGGATAAGGAAACATGGACCACACATAAAATTTTTTCATGATAGCTAGCTCCATGCATAAGATTGTGATCCTATAATCATGTTCATGCATAATATATATAACTCATGAGTTATACTTATTAACTAAATTAATTTTAGGGAGATATAGGTCCCACTAATAACATAATTAAAACCATAAATATGTTCCTTTGAAAATAAATAAATCATTCATAAACCATGAAATCTTGATTTCTTAAAACACTTCATCACAGAAAAATAAATGGAAATGAATCAAAATTTATAAGTAGAAATACATCAAAAATGTAAACTATTCAATGAAATAATAATAATGGTATCATTAGTTCATAGCCAAATTAAAACATAATTAACATCAAATAAAATGGTTTTATATAGAAAATATTGTTAATGTATCTAATGTAAACAATTCATCAAGAAAATATAGATTTTTCTATGAAAAATCATTTTTCATAAAATAAACATTTTTTAAAACATTTTTCTTTAAAAATTATATTGAGAACATGTGAAGGGAGGCTTAAAACCACCATTAAAAGATAAAAAATTTATTCAAAATCATTTTCCTTGAAAATTATATTAAGATGTACTTTCAAAACATTTCTTGAGGAAAATAATCTTCAATCATTTCATTGAGTCAAATACAACCTCGAAGCATTTGAATCATCTTCCCCATAAATCAAAAACAATTAAAGAACATTAAAATATTAGGGAAATAATTATATTACTAAAATAAAATGTAAACTGATAGTATATTCACCTTATAAAATAACATTAGTGAGCAACAAAATATATGTCTCACTTAGAAAAATTCATAATAAATTACCATTATCATTCGGTACCTTTTGAATGTAAAACACCATGAAATAGATATCATAAAATGGAATTTTCAATACCCATAAAATAAATTATAATTTTTTTAGAATAACATCATTGGAATTATGTATATCAAAAAAAATTAGTGGTAAATAGGGCATGTATCACAAGGAAATAAAAATTTAGATGAAATTCTTTTACCTAAGGTCGAATTCCCTCCCTAAATTTTCTAAAATAATTTATAGTGGTTTTTAAAATATTATGAACATGTACCAGAATAATAATAATAAAAATAATAATATCTTATATTAATTATTTTCAAATTTATATTGCCCATTTAATAGCAATTCCAATATAAAACAACATTTCAGGTAATACTAACTTTGTTAATTGTATGTGTTTTGACATGTTATTCTTAATCCTATTACAATGATCATGATTTACATAATTATATAATTTATAAAATTGTTTATATATCATATATATTTATTATATATATATATATATATAATATAGACACATGAAATGAAATACACCATTCAAGGATCTGGAATGTTGTTCGTGCACATTATCATTGTTTTTGTATTCTTATCATATTGAATTGAAGAAATTAACACAAATACAGTTGTATAAATAATAAAATTAAAATTAAAATGAAATATATTCAATATTTATTAATTAGTTACATTTTCAAAAACATTCTTGGAATGGATAATATGAAATATGAATATCATCGCGTCGTGGATATGGTTGGTAGTACATACTCATGTTTGATGATATCATTCTGTTAACAGTAAAATGGTAATGAATTATATGGTTTATTACTATAAAAGAATCAATATCATATCATATTTATTTTATATATCCATTACATCCATCATTATACCCATCCAAATAATGTATTCATGAATATTATATTAAACCATGACGTGGAGAAGATAAGTTTAGCACAAAGTAGAACATTTATTTTTCATTAAATGAATAAAAAATGGAATATAGTTGTTCCATAATAAAAAATACATATCATGATATAGATGGTACTATAGTTATTATTTTTTAATTGAATCAATGAATTAAGAGGATGTAGAAGAAGAAACATTTCAGAAAGTGTTAGGAAAGATATTTCCTCCTCTTTGTCGATATCCCTCTAGAAATCCTCTTAGGGACATTAGAGTTTGACTTTTGACAGTACCATAACCTATAAAATGTTACTATGGAATTTTTTTGAAGGAAAAGGGAAGTGTATGGCTACGTTTTATGTCTGAATGTGGGGTGAATGAGTGAGGGAGGATGTTTCCTTCTATAATTCAGGAGAGGGGAATTATTCGAAGCTCTCTAAAAATGAAACTAATATAAATATATTTTCAATTTCAAATATTTCAAGAGTGATTTATTTCAAATATAGGATTAATATGGGTCAAAATCCAATCAACACAGAAAAATTATACATGTTGTAATTATTTTTCTAATCCTTATCTTTTTTTATCCCTTATTTTACACTTTTCATTCTTACTATAATATCATGTAATTATTACTTTGTTTGTCAATATAATTACAATAAAATTACAAACGACCAATTAATGAATCAATTATGACAATTAAAGACTTATTATAATATTTTGACTTATTTTTTTATATTTATGAATTGTATATCTTTTAATTAAATATTATTTGTTTTAAAATATCAATAATGTCATTTTTTGATACTATTCATTAATTGACATTTACAAATATCCTAAAAACATGATAATTACATATAATCTCATTCAAGAAATATATAAAATTTCACAATTATCTAAAAAACATTATGACATTAATCATATCAATTTATATTTGTTTTTTTATTTTTACTATTATTTATTTGATTCTATCATTTGTTAAACAATTACTGCATAATCATTATGTCACCATTTAATGTTATTATGTTATCACTAAAAACAATATATAAATTAACATGATATATTAAACTTTTGATATTTAAAAATAATATTTATAGTTTAATATATCACCTACATAACCTCATTATGACAATATTTTACCTCCTAGAAACAGAACTATATCAAAATTGGATTTTCACTAAATATAATATTATAATTATATTAATGTCATCCAAGTGGATCCACTTGGTCCTAAATCATAAAATGGAGTCTTTCAGTTAAAATATAGTCATCTAGTTAAGTTAGGACAAGTATTAGGGTAATTTTATAATTCTTATAATATTATTTTTACCCTTAATTACCTGATTTACCCTTTATTGTATTCAAAATATGAAATTTCCTATTCAAGAAAACATTATGTTATTCCTATCAGAAAATAAAAACATAATAATTACAACCATGTATGTAGATATTTCAAAATTCAATTTCCATAGGTGGAAAAATTATTTTTATTTATAATCCTGTAGACGTATTGAGAAGGAAGTAAAAAAATGTTCAAAAGGTTAGAATGTTTTTAATTATAATTTCACTATAAAAATGATTCTGATAACGTAAATTGTATAAATATATGAATATTTGAAATATTCTGACATTAAAATATATAAAAAATATAAAAAATATTTAATAAAAAACACAATATTTAACTACAATGCAATTTATTCACTATTCATCAAATAATTAATCATCAAAAAAAATACAAAAAATTATTCCTAAGTTATGTTTGACATTATAAAATCAAAAATGTTGTTTCTTTTACCAAATTAAATCTCTAATACTGTCGATAATTAATTTTTTTATGAATCACAGAAGGAAATAAAATGCAGCTCCTTTAAAAAAATATTATTTATAAATATATAAATAACACGAAGAAGAATATATTTCATTATAAATATGTTTTCTTTATTTGAAAAAATTATAAATAACATTAAAATTTAGTTATCAGTATTACCATTAATATGTTTAATGGCTATGTTATAACTATCTTGATCAAATAATTATAATAATAAGGTTTTGTTTCATATAAAGTTTGTGTTTCATGAAACGCAAGCCATGTTGGTGTTGCGTGAGGCACAAGATTACCTTGGTGTTGTGTGACATGAAATCAAAACATAACTATGTCTTAAAAGATAGGAGATATAAATTATATTATGAAATGAAAAATATCAAAAAGATTAACTTAATTAGAAAATAAATTAATTCATTAAACAGAGGGGTGTCACTCATCATAAATCAATCGTTATCTATATGTTCTTCTCATAAATGTTTAGAAACATCATAAATAATGAAACTATTCAAAATTACATGATCAACTAAAAAACTATAAAATCATAACGGATCTGGAATCAACACATATTTCCCACAATTAATCAATCACACTGCCTTATTACCTATAATGCATCAAACACATCGAATCATTTACTATAATAGATATAGCACATAGACTTGTTTCCAATTATGTATCAAGAATAATAAAAATTATCCCATAATTCTCATATGTGATATAAAACATTAAACAATTTATTTCAGGGAGATATAGGTAAAATCATTAATTAATATAATGTTGACATTATATATTGTTATATCTAATAACATTACTTGGTTATAACATAAGCAATACCACATAATGAAAACTATACATATGGGTTACATAATAAAAAAATAAATTCTTCAACTCATTACATCAGAACCCAATCATTAAAAATAGGATTCATAAAAATTTCATCCCGTCACCATCACATAACACATGGAAAAATACATTGGTTTCATAACAAACTCATTGACATAAACATTAACCATCCAAATAATGAGAATGGATTGTATTAATGGATCAGTTCCTTATAAAATAATAATTAACATTCATGGATGTTTTCATAAAGAAAATTTCAGTTAAAAATAGTAAAATAATTCATGGGGAAAATATTCTTTCTATATTGAAAATAACTTCTAAATTACAAATATTTACAATATTTTATGGAAAAATTTTCTTTTAAATTAACTAGGAATAATTTAGATAAATTGTTAAATCATTTTTCATTTTTAATAGTGTGAAATTATTTTATTACTGTATATGATAAAATAAAAAATTCCTCAAAATATTTTGTTGACATGATAAACACTACCTCATTTTGAAATGGAAAAGATGATACGTTTTAAACCACTTTTTAAAAAAAATGTGAAAAAAATAAATTACAATATCATTAGATATTACTAAAACCCATCCTTAAAATATTTATTGGAAACATTTATATGGAAAAATATTTTTTTGACCAAAGAGATAAACAAGGTCCATTTTCCTTAAAAATTGACTTATTTTGTTTAGAAAGAGATACAAATGAATAAAAACACATTATTCTCCACAAATAACCTATTGAACCAAAATATGTGATTTAATTGAGAGATAAATCCATAAATTCCTTCATCATTAATATAATCACAAACAATCACGATACACACTGATCTTGTAACATAAAACACTTACCAAATTGTTAGAATTGAATCATAAGCCCCAGGAATGAATAATACATATATATATTGGTTGATACATATAATATTATTAGAAATAATATTAAAATAATTTATGAGTATTTATATAATCATAATAAAAGAAACAATTTGGGAATATTGATTTTATCTCGTAAAGATAAATTTCTCATTATATTCCCTTAACTCAAGTCCAATATTTATGGTATGCATTGTCACATCATATATACTAATAATAAATTTATTAAACATATAATTTATAAAAATACTCATATATATCATACAATTTATTGATTAGTTATAAAATTATATTACTTTTTTATAACACTTATTTATTAGAATCATTATTCCATGTGATATACCCTTCTTCACACAAGTATGTTCTAGTTGGGTAGACATTATTGTTGAACTTTTATCATGGTTTAATCATATAAATATTTTTATTCATGGTATAAATATCATTTATTTTAATTAACTAAAATATTAGATCAATTCTTAAAATCTCGAGATAAAAAAATGAATAACACTTTTTATGGAGTTTAAATGCCAACCATATGGCTAAATAGTTTTCATTTATTCCATGGATGGAATTAAGGTAATGTAAATAATAATTAAATATTATAGAATAATTATTTAATCATATATATCATATATATTCAGTAAATACATCTTAATTAAAATCAATGAAAAATATAAAAGAAAAAAGAATCACAATAATTTGTGGAGGAGGTACTCAAAAACTACGCAGTATCCACGTTATCATTTTCCAAATCATTATAATGTAAAAATGTAGATATGAAATTATTATAACAAAATCATAATTATTTAATGAATAACATATATACACATGAAACACATCATTTTATTCATCCCTGAAAAATTGTAATGAAAAATGGATTGTATCGCTATGTGGATAAGGTTAGTTGAATGAATGCACAAGCAAAAGAGTCACACTCCATTTGATGGGAACGAGGGTGAATAATTGTTAATTAATAATTATAATAAAAGTTTAGAATATTAAATATTAAAAATATAATATTTAATTTATAATATTAAATATTTACATGAGGTGAATGAATACATTAAAATATAGTAATCAATTTAGGAGATTACCTCGATTTCGAATGAACTCTTTTAAATCACCACTTAAAGAACATAGTGTTTATATTTTGTAAAATAAAAACCTATAGGATGTATCTAATTAATTTCAAAATTAATTTTATCAGTGTATAGTTTATCTAAAATAAATAATGTTATATTAATAATTAAGGGAGGATGTTTCATTTTATAGCGGAAGGGAGGGTCATTTTTAGAATATCATAAAATATTAAATTATAATAAGGAAAATGAGAAACAAATACCAAAAATTATAAGGGTTTAAAAATATTATATTATAGGTTCTTAATACCAACATAAATATAATTTTTACTAATTTGGTGGAATTGTAAAACATATCTATATGAAGAACCACTTGGTTAACTGATTTTAACCCGAACTATAGTATCATTTTTTTCACAATTAAAGTGTTATAATATTTCAAAAAAAGATAAATAATTGAAAAATAAATGAGTTGTTTTAAATTTATGACCATATATTATCTTCTTTTTCCTCAATTGAAATTATTATGTTTTTAAATAATTAAATAAAATATAATTTTGATAAAATATTATTAGTGTATATTTTAACACAATTCATTTAACATTACACAGACGATATAAATAAAGTCATTTAATTCCAAAATAACCCTTCATAGCAAAACTACTATTTCATATTAATCAATGAAAATCTTTGAATACATGAAATATATAGTATTATTACATTTTTTATATTTTAATATGAGTTATATAATATTTTCAATAATTAAATAAATTATGTTTATTTTTTGTGTTGGAAGATAATGTATTTATATAATAAAAAATAATTATAACTTAATAATCATAACTAATCAAAGTTTAATATTATCTAAATAGTCAATATTATTTATCAATTACTTATTTTTCCCCAATGTGGATACATAATAGTGATTTAAAATTAAAAGAGTGACATTTCGAAACTTTAAATGATTTAAATAATATATTGGTCATTTTCATGTAAAAGTATCAATTATAAAATAATATTTAAAAATATAGTCATTTGGGAAGAATACCATACATTCATTTCTGATTACCATGAATTTTATAGCCTTGTTAGTTAGTTTTATCCAATATTACCATGATTTCCCTTTTTCATGGTCATAAATTCTACCATTGTTAGTATTCATATTTGTCTAATATAAAACAGACCTATTTAAAAAATTTAACATGAGGATTTATATATTGAATCCAATTTATTAAATTAAATACCTATAATTGGAATAAATTAATTTTAAATTAAATTTTCAAAACATGTTGAATATCAATTATTTTTGAAAAATTACTCATTTCTGTTTAAAATGTTTTTATTCAATATAACATATGAAATTCCACTAAAAGCATTAATTTAATAATTTGAGGTATAAGGGATATAATAAAATTATAAAAAATCCAATATAAAATGTTACTTCACAAACCATTTTAATGAAAACATATTTTATGAAAAAAACCTTATTTTTTCAGTATTCACTGAAAATCATAATTTTTTAAAAATATTCAAAATATCACAATAAGATAATTTTAATGAAATAATTAGAAAAAATATTGTCATTTCTTAAATTAAACTTTTTATGTGTTCTACAAATTGACTATAATACTTTCTCATAAAAAGTAATAAAAAATGTTTTTTATGAAAAGAATATTCAGGAAATAAATTGACTTTTATAAAAATTATGTTATTATATTTGAAGCATAAATCAATATTTATATATTTTTATTAGGTCTATTAAATATGTATTTACTAATTTATTAAATCTTATTTATAAACACAAATCTAATGGTTAGGCGATATCTATCACTTTATAAAATACAATTTTGACAATATATCTCAGTATGGTTAAATTTAGTGATTCTTATAACATTATATATTAATGAAATATATTTATTAAGATAGAAACATATTATAATATATTCGGGTGACATAGGGTCAAAGGGAAATATCATGTGATCATTATAACTGATATGGGTTATGATAATGAAGTGATGAATGTTATAATTTCTATCCTCTTGATAAATTCTAATGTCTTAATTAATTTAGGATCTACACACTATTTTATTTATGATTAATCTTCCATGTATATAACAATACTAATATATTTATTAGATATAAAATTAGTATTGAAAAAATAAATTGGTATGATGATGACATCTCCAGTCTATGATTTTTTGCATTAGATTTCTATTTCAATGTTCTTCTAGAAAATATCATACATCTACTTCTAGTTGAATTTGATTATAAATTTGGAATGTATTGTATTTATCTACATAAATACCACATAAATTGTTTGTTATGTAAGTTAATGATTCATAATTCGAACCATTGTTTCATTATCTAACAATCAAAAAATATAAATTAACTTCCAAAGTAAATTTCTTCAAATTTATTACCCTTGATTAATATTCAAAATGTGTTCTTATCTCATATGTTTCAATGAATATAAACATCAATGATATTACTATTCAATTGTATTTTTATACTTATTCTGCAAGAGTTATGTAGCCTTCGAATGTATCATGATGATTATTTTTTAAAAGTCCTCATTCATGGCACTAGACCTATTTTGAAGACATCTTACATAATAGAACCTAACTTATTGTAGGAATTAAAGAAGCTACTAGAAGAGAATATAGATAAGGTATTAATTATTCCAAGGTAATAAAATTAGGGTGAATCTATTCATTGATTTCATAAAAATATTTGATGATGCCAATCTATTTTTATTATAAGGAAATGAAGAAGATCAAAATAAAAAAAAATTATCATATACTTGATATTCATGATTGTTTTATCTATATCATATAGAATAAAATCGTTCCTTGTTTCAAATTTTCTCTAGATATTGATAAATTAATGCCTTGAAAAAGTATATACCCATGAAAATATCCAAAACATATATAGTAATTTTATTGTATATTTATTCCATCACGACTTACAAATTCCACCACTACATTCATTTATATAATGAAATGATTCCTTATAAATTATCATGTTACCTTTTTGGTAGTATTAATTTATTATATTATTATATATTCATATATAAAATAGTTTTATTATATTTATTTGATAATTTTACAAGAGTTCCTATGAAATAATAGTTTTTATGAGAAATTCACTAGGTATGATTTTTTGAAATTGAAATTTTCATTTTTTTTATCATCTACTCTCACGAAAGCCTATATTATTCGATCCATTTGTGATATAAGTTATTGAATTTTATAAAAGAATAACTAATTTGAATTTGAGAAATATATTTCTTTGAATATATGATATTATCAACACATAAATATGAACAGATCTAGGCTATCTAGTACACATACCAAGTTAACATGAAAGGTATTCAAGTTCCTTTGGATAGATGTATGTTAAGAAAGCTTAATGGAACATAAGATATGTTTAGTAAGAATACATATTCCTACACTAAAAAATATATTTGAAGGTGTTTTCACCTAAAATTATCCATTAAAGAAGAAATTGGGATATATCCTCATTTATAATAATATAGTGATAGCGGATGCCTTAAAAAAATTGACTTTTTCGGATAAAAATGACCCAAAGCTTGATTTGGACCTAGATTCAATATATTTTTCATAGAAGATAGGTAAGAATTATATTTTATAAATTTATAGATATATATTCTTATAGTAAAATTAAAATTTATATATTAAAATAGAAAGAGTTCAATATTCAACAATGATGATTGTTGGAGTTGAATAAAGATTATAATTTCCCAATACATTATCACACTAGGAAGGACAACAAGGTGGTTTATGCTTTGAGTTGGAAGGATCATGCTAGTTAATCAAGGACGCGGTTCAAGAAATATATAAGATTTATGGACTTAAAAATTATGTATTTAGTTATATTAAAGAAAGGGGATATATATTATCTTTCACAAATTAAATTATGTACATCAATCATTATGAGAATTAAATATTTTCATAAAGAATGTATGGAAATAAAGATGAATATAAGAAAATCTCTATGGTTTAACATTAACTCTGATGGAATGATAATGTCTCAGAACTATTTATCTGTTTTATCTGTACAATATTTTAAGTCTTTTGTTGATGAAGATTATATTCTAACATTCTAAATTCATCATATAAGTACAAATATTTATTAAGATCATAATGATCTTCTATGGTGTGAAAAAATAAAGATATACATTATAGAGTATGTTTCTCAATTCGTTTTATGTCACCAACATAGAGTAGAGATATCCTAATATAATGGAAAATTAATATAATTACCAATACTATAATGGAAATTGAAAAAAATTGGAATGGATTATTTTTTGGTCTCCCCATAAAAAATAAAGGCCATAATACTATTTTAGGTTATCATTCATCAGCTTTGGAATTTATCATGCATAATTTATATAATATAATATATCTCTATTATCAACATTCCAATATAAAAATTAATTAACTGTTAATGTTTCCTGTAGTTCCATATAATATTTTATCTAATTGGAATCTGAGGTTTAACTCGACATTATGGTGAAGTATTCACTTTTCTATAAATGAATTGATGATTTTATGTACTACTTATCATTCTTATAAAAAATCAGTTAGAGATAAAATTTCAAACGATATACTATATCATGAAGGTATTTTATGGATTTAAAATTTTATAAAGATAAACAATTCCTCTAGTATATTTTTCATTCAAAAATTGATTTAACTAGATAATTCAGATAGATTCTCTTAATTCCCTCTTTTGAAAGATGTGTAGGACTCTAACATAGTCTATTAAATATGGATAGTGAATAATGTAGGAACATTTTCAGTATTGTAAAATGGTATAGTGTATTAGAACTAAATAATAATACATCTATGTATGAAAATGATGAAATAGAAATGTAATACTGAGAGTTTTCAATGAAATCTATACTTCAATGTTCATTTTATAATATTATTATAACAATATTACAAGGAAAAAATATAATGTGAATTGGGAATAAGGGAAATATTATACCTTTTTATATTTTCCCATATAAGAATCTTGAACAAATTTGTATGGTAGGATGTCACCTATTTCATCAACTAAATCACATTGAAGTTCATAATGTGTTCTATGATTGTCTCTTGGGGAAGTACATACATGATACATCGCATATATGGAACTCAGAGGTGGTTCTCTTGGAACATGATCATTCCATTGATATAAAACTTGTAATTTTCATTCACTATAGTGATAAGGTTCTATAAAACATGACATTTTTTTTAAAATTGATCATTGGAAGATTCAGAAATTAATAGATACTTCTTAAGAACCCTATTATTTGATGATTTAGATATATCCTCTTTTATTATTATTGGAATAACATAATTTATTACAAAAAAGACATTTTAATGGGTGAATTATTTATCCTTGTGATATTTTAGAGATCCCAATAAATAAATTTTCATTCAATCTAAGCATTCATTAAAATAATCACAAATTTTTACAAATTGTGACTTACTATTTAAATACTATTATTAATTTTAATATTTATATCAAGTTTTTTGGATTCATCATTATGAATGTGATTTACTAAATTATCAGAAACATATGGCATTCACAAGTAAAATAAAAATTAGTTAGTTATCAATTGATTTGAAAATAAAATAGGAAATTAATTAATTATAACAGTGAGATTTATCTGGAGAATAGTTTATATGTGTGTAATGTGTTATTATGACGATAAATTAAATTAATAAGCATTTTTGATTTACATTTCTGAATTTCATATAATATATATTCAATTAATTTTTTAAAATTATCATTTTTTTATTTATTGATTACAAGAAATTTACTTTTAGGTTTAAAAATATATTTTTATAAAAATGGGATTTGTCATGTTTTCCTATCATATTTCATAATTTTTTTTCTACCTATTATATCAATTAAAAAAAAAAATATTCCAAATTTTGAGTTTGGGGGATTTACTTCTTAAAATCAACCAATTTATTTTTTCATTAGGAATATTCACTAAGGAAAATATATTTCACCCTCGTAATGGTAAAATGGGTAACATAGAGTTACGACCATGATTTAATGTCTAAAAATCAACCCAAATCTGGATTTTATTTCATCTTATAGAATATATTCATCCATTTATATCAATTTTTATAATATATGTAATTATTTGAAAATTTTCTTTCTGTAGTGGAGTTTATATTATTTTTAGTAAGGAAAACTCCAAATAATTATTTTATTTATATTAATGTCTCCATAATTTTTCTATAAGGATAAAATGTTGAAATTTCTAGTAATAAAATATTATTTTAAAGTTTATGATTTGTTTTATCATGGTAATGTAGTTTTATATTTGTTAATGGAATAATTACCATGAATTCTTACATAACACAAACACAATTCCTTTTCATGAAGTATAAAAATCATTTAATATATTTTAAAAACAATAAAAGTAATATTTTATAGGTGATTTATATTTACTACTAATATTATTAGATTATTAAATAATGATATATTATTTGTTAATGTTTAATTTTAATTGTAATAATATATCATTATCTTTAAATTCATATTGACTAATTATGGTTAATTAGTTACATTATTGATAAATAATTAAAAAGTAATTTTTAAAACATAATGAAAATATTGAAAGAAGAAAAGTATGATAGTAAGTGTGAAAAAATATAATCCCATGGTTATTTATGTTAGAAATTTTATCTTATATATAGAATTATGACCATTCATGATTGAAGATGTTGTTACCGTAATTGAGGTTGTAATTTTCTAACAATTGGACTCAACAAAATGTTAATGCCTAAAATGAGTACATAAATTATATAAATTAATTTAATGATGATATATATACAATGAATTTTAATTTTCAAAATTCATGGCTTATTGGGAGAAATAAACTTGATCAATAAGTTATTTATATTTAAATATTTTATATAATTCCACATGTGTCCTTTCCATCACTTATAAAAGGACACCACTTATTTATATAATTTACACAAATTTTAGACTTCTAGATCAGCAAAACCCTTTCTCATTATAATATTAACTATCCTTTCCGTGAATTTTATTTTAATTATATATTAAACATCTGCTCAAAATATCAATAAGATGAGATCTATGGGAGGCCTGATGAAGAATAGGAAATAATATTAACTTGCCTATTTCAATTTAATTATTCTTCTAACTCCCTGAAATTTTTGGTAGTCAACATAAAATAAAATATAATGTATCCTTATTATATTTAACAAATAATATTATTACATAATGAGAATAATTCATGTTATTTTTTGTAAAATTTGATGTGGAATTGTTGACTCTATGTTTGTGTGGACTACCACCTTCAAGTAGAGATCCAATTCAGTTTATGTTACAATTTATCATGGATTGTTTTTATTATAAAATTATTGCTTATATAATATATTTATAGTTAAATTATTCTCCCATGAAAATAATATCATATTTAACTTTTTTTCCTTCATATCCATTGGAATATAATAATATCACTAATTTTATTGTGTTTACTACATCCCTCACAAAACTATGTTATTAGTGTTTCGTCTTAATAGTAAATGGAAGTTAATTGGTTATTTTTAATGAATATATATTATATATATGAGGTTATAATTATTATTTAATTGTTAATTATTATTTTAGTTTATTAATATCTATCAACAAAAAATTAGAAAGCAGTATTCATGAGTATGAATAGCCTACCATTAACATGAATAGAGTAAATAATTTTTATATTTTCAAAATTTATTGATGATAATAAATCTAAATATATAGATTGTATATGATATTTATATTTTAAATAAAATTATTTATATGATATAAACCTGATCAAATGTCAATAACTATAACTTCCTAATCAAAATAATCATGAAAAACTAAATGTTCAACAATCATAAATTATTACTAAAATAATGATGTTTTCTAAAATTGATGCTGAAATGTCATAATTTTATCAGATATGGTTAAAAATGTAAATTTATTATTCTAAGATATAATTACAAAAAATAATAATTTTATTTTATTGGTTTTTTGAGAAAATTCAATTCATTGGAAGTCGACGAAATTGATTTATTTTACATTCTAATTGTTTACCGAGATTATTTGTGGTCAATGTTTAAAGGATGATATATTATGACCTATATCTCAATAATATTATGTATTTATTATCATATTATTATTTATATAAATTATATTCATTCCTTTCGTTGACCTTGGATTATGTCCCCAAAATCCTAGAAGAGTTTTTTTGAGGAAAACAATTTTTCCCTCTTACATCAAAAATAAATGTTCCATCCACATCAGTATTTTTTAAATTGTTATCATTTTTAAATAATATCTATTACTTTTATAGTTATATATACCAATTATTTAAATTAAAAAAATTAAAATTCTATATTCTTTTCAGTTTTTTAATTAGGTATTTTCCACTTTATTCTAGGAATGTGATAGGTATTATTATATTATCATACCTGATATGAATAAAAAGTATTTATTTAATAACTACTCATTGATTTAACAATTCTATAACAAGATTCCATAGTCAGTACTAAATAATAAACTTTTATTAATATTAGTTGTATTCAAATTTATTAAATAAGTTATTTTAATTTTAAAATGTGAATTTTCTTCATGAAATACTTTCGTAATATTTTTATATAATTTTTCATCAATGGTAACATCCTTTGATGATTGTTATGATTTAATAATGTTGTGAAACCATGATACCACCGACATTAAATCTATGGTTGGATTATGATTATTGTGATTTAATGTATATTTGATGAAATATGATTCTTTCCTCTCAGTTATGTTATGTGATATGATAAATGTTTTTTGAATCCTGCTTCCTTTCCATGGGTCATGTTATAATGAATGCTTTAGGATCTTGATGAACACAAATATTTTATTTTCATTATTTAATGGGTGGTCCCATAATTATATACCAATCCAATTTATTTTGTAAATATATAAATATTATGTAATAATATGGATTGGAATGGGATGTTTACCCACATCAGTAAGGGACTCTATCCACTATAATAGTGTTGCGAGTGAACCTTGACTAATGTTATAATAGAATATGGAGAGAAACAAATCTACTATCATAGACGTTGTATTGATCATTGTCTACAAAAATTATTTTCCATAAATAAATTTTACCAAAACTTATATAATATGGGAATGTAATACTCCCATAACCAATGTTATTTTATTCCATTAGGATTCATGTATTGTGAATTGACCAGATTTATATAGTAGAAAAAAATATTATATAAGATATATAGGGAATATCTCAAAAATACGATTCTCATATTATTGCACTCATTTTATAAAGTTACAATTATGAGATCCTTGATTACTCTAATTTTTACCATTACTGAGAATATGAGTTCATCCATTCTTATGTTTCCCTTCCCTATGATATGAAGAATGATTTTATTTATGAGATTTATAATATAGGTTTATGTTTTGATGAATTATGTGGCTGATAATATTGATAATGTTGTTTTGTATCCTAATATAAAAATACAAATAAACTATTGTTTTTTTTTGAGTAGATCATAATGATATCCATAGAATACTCATATATCTGAACATAATATTTATTTAAGAAAATTGTGGGTCAATTCAAAAAAATTTGTAATAATATTCGAAGATAATAGATATTATTATGATATGAAAAATGAAATTAATGGAATTACCCTATGTCGTATCTATGATATCATATTTAATAATAAATGATATGTAAAAAATAAAAGAAAACTTCCTATCATGTTTTATAACAAGAATTATACATGTAATAAATTTTCTGTAAAAATAATTTTCTACATCATTTCCTAAATCAAAAAAACATTGGATGCTCTGATTCCACATCAATGAATCATGTTAATCTAAACATGGTTATTAAATTTAGTGGATATAATCAAATTGACAAACATAAGATAACATAGTTAGAAAATATGAATATATATATATATATAAGGAATGTAAAACCAATAAGCAGTGCATACCATAAACTAAAGAATCCATCATATCATAATTATAATATTCTAGTATCTTTAAATGGTCTTGTAGAAGATTAAATGAGTGGTAGCCAATTAGAATCCATGTATATAGGTATTCTTGGGTAGATTGGATTGTATGATTTCTGGGATGGATCATCTATACACCATTTAATTCTAGTTCCTCAACATAAAAAATTTGAATGAGAATAAATCATATGGAATTGGTATTTATTACAATGAATTGACCGACATTTCTTATGTAACTAAAACACAATGGGTAATAACTATGACCTTATATAGAACTCTCAAGGAGTCTCTACAATAGGTACTACATTTACTTCTGCATTATAAGACATGAGTGAATTCCACTTCATCTAACTCATGCAATAACCCTATGAATTACATCTCAATTTTATTATATCTCGTGTAACATTTTTTTGAATAGTGTCAACAATAGGTAGATCTCTCTTTTCTCGACCATCTCATTATAATTAGATAAATTTTAGTATTTTTATAGATGATTAAAAAAATTAAACTTCAAATATTATTTAATAATATCATGAGAATGAGGAGGTATTATAATGATTTACTATTTTACATCAATTACACTAAATCCTTGTAATAATTTACATCTCAACAATGTAACACATAATAGTATAAACCCCAATAACCTCTTCAGATTTCATATAAACATAAAATAGGATTAAGGATATTATATCGTATTTAAATGAGGCCATAATGAATATATCAATATAAAAATATTCCAAAAAATTATGAAAAATATATAAGTGATCTTTCTACTAATACGTAGAAAATTTAAGTAAAAAATTGATTCCAAAAATCCATCACCTATGATGCACCTATTTAATTAGTGTTTTGGAAAAATAAGGACATCAACATAAAATATATATATTTTTATCTCTAAAAAGATTATTTTTATAATATTTAAATACATAATGAAGCCTTCTATATGGGTATTGTTTTTTCCTAAAATTTTAAAAGATTTATATAACATTAAACATGGTAAATTTTTATAAATTATATGGGGAATCAAATATGGATCATTCATACATAAAGAACTATTATTTGAACCATAATATTAAATTATGATTAGGATAAGAAAATATGTATTTATTATAAAGTGATGGAAATTTCTTTTTTAAAATTTAGATAAATTAATATATATATATATAAATTATTGGGATATTTATTTAAAAAGCCATATCTTTTTTTATTTTTTATATATATTTTAATATACATTATATATTCCTTAAAATAAATCATGAATTAAAGTAATTGATTCCTTTTGAATTTTTTCATTTTTTTCCAAGACATTCAATACTAAAATTTTATTGAAATGTTTGGACACCCTACTAAAAAACATAATTTTTATAGAAGTTATAAAATTAAAATCAATATTTCATAGAAATAGTAGAAGATGCCATAATATGAAATTTTGATTCCTTATTCGCTATTATCAAATACTTCTTATTACCCATTTTAATCATGTTTATCCTAGACATGAGTCTATATTTTTTACACTTTAATTATATAATGTTTAAACTAAACTATCACTTACATTTTCCCTTTTTGAATGAATCCTTGAAATATTCTTATATAAATCATCTTCCAATAGGTCCATTAAAAAGAATTAATATATTTTTTCACCCATAATGAAAATATTTTAAGAGAATGTTTCACTAAATATATTCTCATTATCATTTACCTTCATAATTTACTCATTTACTGTTAATGGGAATGGCGATAAAATATATTCTATGTTTCCATAAAATTTGTTCATCCTTAATCAATATCATGACAATTAATAGAGGAAATTAAGTTCTTATTGTAAAAAATCCTTAAACTAAGATTAATCTATTATGAGAGTGTACTTTATTCTATTATAGATAAAATTGATATCTATTTATTTTTTTACCATGAATATTACAATATATTGTGATCACTTTTATCATACCAAGTTGCATGGATCTAAAAAATCAATATTTATTGTGTATGTCATGCATTATAACACTTATATCCCACACCAACATCAAATATTCAATAATTAGACAAAATAAATATGAATATCATTAAAATGATTTTTTCATCATGAGATAAAAATGAAAACATAATGTAATTTCTCATTAAGCATAACCATGATAGTAAATATTAATTACCATCATAACTATCCATGTTCTATTTTGGTACCTCCATGCAATAAAATAACTAAATCCATATGATATAAAATATAGCGTATTTTATAATAATCCTTTCAATGTTAATGATTTTTAATTTAAATAGTTGTACATTTAGGAAAAAAATATATGTGATATAGTTTACCATTTTAAGTTCATAAATATTCATATCAAATAATCTTCCTTAGGCTCTAATAAATTTTTTACAACTTATAAAATATCTTAATGATAGAGAAATACCAAAAATATTTGGTGGACATTGATTTTCATTTTATCTATATTAATAAAACATTTCAAATTTTTATAGATATTCATAATTCATTCTAAAATTATATTATGTCATTGGGAATACATTTATTTTTTCATAGCCCATACCATAGAAATATAAAATTTGTTTAACATCGTATATTGAATTAGAAGACCAATATTTTTCTAAAAGCATTCCTTTTCCATATAAAATATCTATGTTAATTTGGAATCAATTCATCAATTTAATACTTGTATGCTATTTTTTATAATATTTTCAATAGTTTTTTATATTAAATTAAACCTTTAATCAATGAATTCCATCCCCAATTCGTCATTTTTCTTTCATTTTCATGAAATCATTAAATTAATCTTTATCTCTCTTGTAATTTTTTCAATATGATCTACAATATCACAGATGATTTTTATAAAAACCAATGAATCAAAAATTTCATTTGTGTCCCAATTACTAGAAACATGCATTTATTTTCCATGTTTGGAAAAAAATTGTGAATTTGAACAATTTTGAATCAAATCAAATGCTCTTCCGATTTAGTTGGTCCAATTTTATTTAATGAAATCAATGAAATATACACATGTTTTATGAAGGTTCATTATATTTTATATTTCAAATATAATGGGCTCTTTTACTCCTCTAGAATCGCTATTCAAAGATTTAGATCCGTCCATTTTTGACACATATTAATATTATTTTTCTAAATTGCACATGGAAATACTTAATATTTCTATAAAACACCAAAAACACATAAATATGTATATAAAAATATAATATTGATAGATAATATCATTTTAATATATATGTTAAATATATATATTCAATGAAACAATAAACTAAATAATCATAAGTATAAACATCTAAAATATTTATATTATAAATACAAGTAGAAATTATATATATATCACGAACTCATAGAAACCAAAATTATCTATGTAATAAATTTAAATACACACTATTAACACCCACATTAAAATTCCACGCATATAAAATATGAAGATATATTCTTTATGAAATGTCAATAAAATTACACTTAAAAACATATATATTCATATATGATTATATATTTTCAATATAAATTATTAGATAATATTTATTAATATATATATTTAAAATAGAAAACATGACTAGTATATAAATAACATTAATATTTATATTAATTAGATAGTATCATTCATTATAAAAATAAAATATTTTATAATCATTTATAAATGAAAAATAATTTATAATCTAAATATATATAATACATGTCACGAACTAACACAGGTCAGCCATGTATAGGTCAACTGAGCCAGTCCACAACATTGACCAAAGGGAATTCCTAAACCCCATGTGCTGGTAACTTGTGATGGGAATCAATTCATGATAATTGGGAACAATTTGTCGAATAAAAAATGGATGGACAATAGAATGTAAACTAAACAAAAAACACTTTTAGAGTAAGATAAAATAAAGATAACCAGCTATGAAAACATCCAAGTGACCCCATGGGTCACCACCAAACATTGATCCAATTATCCCATGAGCGACCATAGACTAGAACATGAAACTGTAAAGTAAATTCTTTGTGAACAACGAGATGCTTAGTAGGAATGCCAAGGAATAAGAGCACCTTATTACCTTACCATTGATATGAAACCCAAAACATTTTAGTTTAAATATTAGACCAATTAAAATATTGTTTTTCATAATTTTAAAAATCAATAATAGGTTTACATTTTAAATAAAAACATTTCTCTACCACTACATTTCAAAATAAAATCCAAACATGCATTAATAGTTCAAAATGATAGGGAATCAATTTAATATTAAATATTGTTCTCATGAAAGAGTAAACACTCATGATTCAACAAAATTGGAAATTATATCAAAAAACCCCATTGGATATCCCTAAAAAACTAGTGTATGTTGGGGACCTTGGATCGTCAAACATTAGTGAACCGTGAGATAGAAACTACAATGAACTATGTTCTCATTAATGACCCACTATTAGGGAATACACGTTTAACCTAGTAGTCTCCAATCAATCATCATTTTGTTTTTTTAGTGTTCTAAGCATCAATCTTATTAGACCAAACATGAATGAACCACTTCTATATCATCTAGCATACTAGTCATATTCCACTCATCAGGATATCTAGTTTTCCCATATGCTCTGTTTCATGTGGTGGTGAGTCTTATAAACAAGTAATGAATCATAAAGATCTAATTATTTATCTAAAATCATTCATGTTTTCACTAATAGACTACCACTTAATCATTTACACTTTTTTGAAAAACAGAAATAATTGACCAAGCCTCTTCGCTGTGTACATATAAAATTTCGTACATATAATATACAAATCATTTTTCTTAATAAAGAGGTAATTCCTTCAGATGTATTTTCCTTTTTAATAAATCATTATTAAAACGCCTAACATGATTAATCACATACAAAGAACACTTTTAATTTTTGAAACATAATCACCAAACATCCTAATGTTTCCAAAATAGTTTTAAATAATAAGTAATCAAACAAGGTGGTGCATATTTACCTCAATCATAAAACAATACTAAAAATGAAGCGATAAAGAAAATTAAAATTAATATAATACAAAGAAATTATGAAAATTCAAATTTAAGGTAGGAGAATAGTGATCCTACCATAGAGTGGAATCAATCCATCCACATCAGCTCTGGGTGCTTTTTATCTAAAATCAATTTCTTACCCACTAAGCATATGCGCTTCCAAATACATTTAAGAACAAATAACCCCTATGAACTCATCTACAAGGGACATGATAATTTTCATGGGGATCCTTATAGGTAAGCTTATATTGATATACCAGTGTCCACTAACATGTGTATAAATATTTTTATATATACACATAGTAACATGTATCCACATGCATTTACATTCGATTCGATTGATGAATATACACATAACAGGGAAATTAAATGTATACAACTACATCCCAACAAACGCTGAGGTGAGTACCCCTTTGATCGGTGACTCAAAACATCACCAAACTGTCTAAATAACTTTTAAAAACAAGATACAAACCTTAAAACTAATAAAGACCCTAATTTAGATAGTGGGAGACAAAATAGTAGTATAAACCCTTACCTCGAATCGAAAATGGCATTCCGAAACTAAGATAATATGCTTCAACTTCAGTGATGAACATACATGCTCATATAATTAGGTCCTGGGGGAGGCATTGGATACCCTATAACATGAAGAACCATAAAAAATATATCAAACCCTATCCTAGGGTGTTAGGCCAAATAGAATGGGATGACAGGGAGACTTAAATTAGCCACAAATAGATGAAATAGGGAAAGAGAAGGATAATATTCCAAAATCTAAGAAGAAACATAAATATATACAAAGATAAAATTGGTGGTTTAGTGTGTGGATAAGAGTACATAAGGGAGGCGTCATTTGCCTATGGGAGTTCAACCATGGGGAAGCGCACTACAATGAGGTCCATCTGAGGGAGGGTTGTGTGTTTCAGGGAGGTTTTCTGGAGGGAGGTCGATCAATGGAGGTCATACACTGGCCGAGGGAGTGGACAAGGTTGCATGACCTGCATGCACTAGGTGTAGATTAGAAGCACTATGTGAGAGAGAGCACGGGAGGAGGGGAAATAAAATTACGGAAATTAAAAATAGTGAGAAAAACAATAAAATAAAAACAAAAAAAAATCCAAATGAAATACATCTAATAATTATAATAATAGTATTAATAATAATAAAAGTAAAAATCTTCGTAATAATAATCATGATAATAACAGTTAATGATAATACTAATAACAATAATAATAATCATTATCATCATGACAAAAATATTATCATCATCATTATTTTTATCACCCTTTTTCATTTTATTTTTCATTTTATTTTATTTATTTTAAATCATTGGTACACTGCATGGATCCATGGGCAAATCTGCATGGTTCCCAAACCGTTCTCTACCTGTGCGCAGATGTTATCAAACCCAAAACACTCAGTTACCAAATACAACCTAAAAGATCAAATTGGGTCTCAACCCACTAAAAAATAAAATAAAATAAGACCAAGGATGAATAAAATAATTAAAATAAAATAGTAGCGTCAGGTCATGGTGTGACAATTCTCTCCAGTATGACACTTTATACCCCCCAAAAGACCCAAAATACTTCATTATCCAAATCTCCAAACAAGTGTGCAACAATTATCAAAATGAAACACTAACCACTTTAGGACTGAACACTCACTTTCCACTAAAGACTTGAAACCTCGATACACATATTGTCTAGAGAAATAACTAACAAAATATGACTCAAATATTAAAACATAACAATGATTTTAACACCCCAACCCCTAATAAAGAAATCAATATAATCATCTTCCAATGAACATTCTCCATAGGAACCATTTTCGAGGATAACCAACTACATTTATTGGGGTTGGGCATAGTAGAGGCAATTAGTTTCTCTGAAAAATAAACATTGATGACTATATCTCAATGAATTTGTCATCTGTTCATCTCCCTAACATAATAAGACTCTATATGAAGATTTACTTCCCCAAATTGAAAAAAATGTGAAAACCAATTATGACCCATGACATTGGTGACATCCAATAAAATAGAGTTTCACACCTATCAAACATGGGTGAAGACATTGGAGAGACACATAGTGTGTAGAGACCCAAATCTTGATGGACATGGACATTACATTACTTTTGCAGAATTACTAATACATGACAAAAATAGATGCCCAAATACCGTATTAGTTTAGTGTCTTCAGAAACTCTGAATGAATATTCTAATCCTGTTGAAAGATCTTCAACATATCCCATAATGAACTTCCCCTTTTAGGTATTCTTACCTAAAACATTTCTTTATATCCTATGGAAAAGAAAAAATATAAAGGTTGAGCTCAAATGCTCAGTAAGGGTAAACATAGATAACATAAAACAATCCATAAACATTTGAATGGAAAAACTTGAACATAAAATATAAACATCAATATGTTGAGAAAAGACATAAATCATGGAAGTATGTAAGGCATATATCATAATGGATCATAAATCATGATAAAATAGAATAGGAATAAAGCATGTAATTGTGGAAAACATTAAACAAATTTTATGATTTATATAGTAGCCAAGGCATTACTGCCAAGACCAACTTAGTGGACAATGTCCCTTTCTGAATCGAGTTCACTCCTCGATCCAGTCCTGTATTACTGAACTGGATTAACTTACCATTCCAGCCATGTATATCTCATGAGATATGAATCTTTACCCAATTCATTTGAGGGATATATAGGTCTCACACATCTCATAATTAAATCATTCATACTTTTTCCACAACATAAACATAAATCATTCATCATAACCCAAATAATAAAAATGGGTTTCATAAACATCATCCCATCATAACATAATCCATATAACACAAGTGGATAACATTTCAACATTAGAAAATTGAAACAATGTAAATCATAGATATATTATACTTGAAACATACACATATAAAATAATTCCATCTTATATGGAAAATGGTTTTGATAAAACACTTGAAATGAATTCTTGAGGAAAATATCATTTCTTCATCAAAAATCATTTTCTTTTCACAAAATTCCATGAAATTTTAAAAGAAAATGATTTTGTTGAAAATATTAATTAAATTATGTAGAGTAATCTTCATGAAAATAAGGCGTTATGAATCCCTAAAATTCCATTCTTGTCGTAGAAGTTAAAAAAATATTATCCTTGTACATTTTTCTGAAAAGTCAAAATAGTTCATCACATAGTAAATAAAAGAAAGATTCCTTCCATAACCAAATGTAAAAGTCAAAGTGGGGTAAACATTATGTTAAACATACATGTAAATATAATAAACACTTTATAAAAAACATTTTTATGGAAATGGATGAAAAATATTACCCCGGTATATACTTACGTATAAGAAATCTCGGATAAAAATGAGATTTGCAAAATTATCCATTACCTTAGGTCTGATATGCTTCGTACGTCTCCAATCCTCCAGTATAATGATTTAAATAATGTTATTTACTAATTAAAGAATCATATTCATTGTTATGATATCATATGTGGTTCAACTATGACTTTATAATACCCGTTCTTTTTTAAATTCCTTGTTAAAGCAGCCTTTTGGGTAAAATTGATTCATTTATCGTACGTGTTTTGATTTTTTTATTTTGATATTATTATTACTTATATCATGATTTACTTACTTTCAGAATGTAAATCATGATTTATATATCATATATATTCATTATACATATATATAATACATAGATGAATTAAATGAAATACACCGTTCAGGGAGACGGTAGGCCGTACGTACGCATGAACGTTGTTTTACGTTCCTTATTAACTTGAATAGAATTAGGTAGATGAAATATATATATATATATATACATAAATCTTGTATCATTATTATTTCATATATATCATTATTATTCATTATATATACTTTATAATCATTCCTGAATGGTTAACATGGAGAATTAATCTCATCGCGTCGTGGAGACGGTAGTCCGTACGTACACACAAGCAATGATATCATTCCCATGATCGTGGAATTGTATTTAAATGTATGTATAATATTTCAGAATCAATATCACTTTACAATAATCATATATAGTTATTTATTTACACTATTATACCCATCCATGTAAGGTGGTGGTCAAAAAAATATTACACCACGGCGGGGAGACGGTATTCCCTACGTACACATGCGTGGTGATTTCATTTTCCGTAGGATGGATAGAAAGTGATATAGGGTTGTTTTAATATTTATAATAAAATATCAGTATATAATTAATACTGATGTTATTTCTTTATAATGAGACAACTAAAGAAGAATAAGTAGAAGAAGAAAGAAACTTGAGATAATCGGAAGAAGATATTACCTCTTCTTCGACACACCTCACTTAAGCCTTCCCTTAAGGAAGTAGAGTTTGTCTTTTGAGAAGACCAGAACCTAAAAAATGTTCCTAGGAAAGTGGAGAAGATAAATGGTCATGGTTTGGATGGGATTTAAGGCTCAAAGTGGTGTGAGGAGAAGAGGTAGGAGGTTCCCATTTATAAGGGAGGAGAAGGCCACCTTTGAAAAAACATAAAATATTATTTTATAATAAAGTCATATTCGGTTTTTTTAATAGATCCAAATTGATTTATTAAGACTCTAAGGTCGGGATGGGTTGAAATCCTTTCAACCAATATATTTTAGACTAGTTTATGTTACTATTTTATCCTTATAATTTAGATTTAACTCTACGTTAAATAATTTAACTTTTACCGTCTCTGTTTGTTTTCATAAACTATATGGTTAATAAACTTACTATAATAAGAAAAAAGAACCCCAAGGGGTTAATTATTTATATATATATATATATATCCTTATCTAAGTCATTTTCAAGAACCTTAGATTTTTAGGAATAAAATAACAATTAATAATATAATATTTGTTTTAAAAACTATTTTATGTCAATTTTGACAATTTTTGGTATTTGTTTTTTTTCTAAAAATCATAAACACATGTTTATTTATAATAAAGTTAGTTAAATAAACAATAACATGTCATATTAACCTATGAAATTAGTGGAATTAATTAAAAGTCTCAAATTACATTTATTTGGGTAATTATAATATCAATTATTTTAATATTTCATTATTTAGGTAATTACTGCATCACCTTGTGTCCTAAATAAATTAACATATTTAATGTCTAAAAATTATAAATAAAATACTATTAGGTAAGAAATATTTTTATATTTCTAATGAATATTCGTAGTAGATTTTATCTTATATATAACCCTATATTAAAAATGAGTTAGTTATTAAACATTAATTTTAACTATTTTAACCATTCTTTAAATAAATTAATAATAAATGTTCTAATATAATACAAGTGGACATTAATGGTTATATTTTATTCATAAAGTTGTTTTTGGTCGAATTAGACTATTACAATAAAATTAAGACATGTTTTAGGGTAATAATGATATCATTTTTACCCTTAAATACCCAACAATCACAAATCCATAGATTTGGGATCATCTAAGGTACCATCTGATTCATCTGATATAAGGGAACTAGGACAACATTTTTGGTTTTCAAGATCATTTCCCTAATGTTGAAGAAATTGAAATTAGAATAAATACTTTCTTGATTTTGGTACAGTCTCACCATTGGTCGTTCCTTGGACAATTTCACCTTCATCTCTTAAAGAAATGAAGTTGAATTTGTCATTCGTGATGTTTTAGCAGAACATGTGATAGAATGATGGGTCATTCCATATGTCTCAAATAAAAGGTTAGAAAAAGTTATCAAAAATAGATAAGTCCATCGATAGTGATATTAATCATATATGGTTCCTAAAATGGAGTTATACTTCATATATCATGATGCATAATATAATAAAACTAGTTTCTACTAAACAAGGACTTCCTATAGGCCAATGGTTGGAGATAAAGGCATGTCGCACATCAGTTGTGGGTTTGATTCCCACAGCCTTGTCTGACGCGACGAGTTGTCGCCCGTCCTGCAGGTTGTCCTTTTTCTAAAACTACATTATTATAACATTCCAGAAATAATATCAAAAAAATTCTAGCCTTAAACAATTCTATCTGATGTCCAACTTAATCCATTCCAACCTTTAAGCTTATCGAAAATACTTTTGTCCAATCTCATTGTGTAATGAAAATGATTACTTGAGAGGTCACATAACTAGTACGTGAATACAATCATTTATCCCGCATATATCATATAATATATCTTGTTGGTCACATTCCAAGTATTTGAAGGCCTTAATCATGTATTATCTTGAAAACTGATTACTCATTGAACCTTAGTGAAAACATCAATGCAGTTAAATGTTAACACTTTCCACATACCAAAATCCCCAAAATCTATATACTCAAACCATGATATCACTTAGTCCTTATATCAATCATGTTCTCATTAATACAATCAAACAATTTTTTTTCTCCTTATCCCTTCATTATGCACATATCATCTGCTTTAAAAATATTTGAATCACTTTTCATGGTTACCAGTACCATATTATTATATAAAACCACAATGGACCAATACACATATATTTTAAAATTCCACGATACTATAAATGAGATTCCATGATACTATAAACACTTAATCATTACACAACATCATTTTCATACTCAACATCACAAATAGTGACTGCATGTGACTTCCCTTTATAATTTTCCTTAAGAGGCTGCTCACGTTGATCATCATTGACCCTTGCATTAGGGCATTGATTAACATAATTCCCCATTTCCTTGCACTTGAAGCATTGAAGTGTTGGTGGTGTGTTCTCTATAGTGTTTTCTTTATTCACATCATTAGAAACCCTTTTTCAATTACATATACACTCAACCGCTCGATGACCTTCTTTTCCACACTTAAAACATTTTCTAGTCCCTTTAAGACAATATCCACCGTGCATATTTTCACAAATTGAGCATAAAGAAACATTCATATTCTTTTAACCATTATTCTATGATTTCTCCTTTAACTCCATCTTTCGTTTCTTGTCAAAACCATGAGATGGATATGTTACACCAACTTCCAGTTCTACCTTGATAGCACGACACACAATTTCTTCATAGCTACTGAAGTCTCTTATACCTAATGCCCTTCAAAGACATGGTTTTAAGCCACTGAAAAATCGATCAACTTATTTTCAGGTTGGATGATAAAGCCAGATGCATACCTTGCATGTCTTGTAAAATTGACTTCGTATATACCAACAGATTCATCATCCTTTTTATTAAGTTCAAGAAACTCCTTTTCAATATTTGTTTTAAGAATACGAGGGAAGTACTTACTGAAAAACAAGTTCTTGATCTCGTCCCATTACATGGATTCAATTTCATCTTACGGCCATGTATTCTTAATTAGAGTCCACCACTGGTCTGCTTCACCTTCTAAATGATAAATAGCTCAAATGACTTTTTCATGTTCTGAACTGCGATGTATGGAAAATATCATTTCAATGGCACTGATCCATTTTTCAGTTACAACTAGATCATAAGACCCATTGATAGACGGTGGATGTTGCCTCATTAAGGACTAAATATAATATTGTTCCCTTCTCTGATCATTTGGAAATCCAGAATGATTCATAGCTTTTGTAAGTATAGAAATAAGATTTTTCACTTCATCTCCCATCACAATTGGTTTCTCTGGAGAAAAATCATTTCATTGTCCATTACATTGGTCAACACAGTTCCATCGGGTTCCATCCATCGTCTAAAACCCAAAAAGAACAGTGTGAGAGGGAAAAATCAAGATATGAAAAGAACATAATAAAGGGGGAGTACCATCAATATCTAAAATCATAGGATTAATTCTAATATAATTACCATAATTCTAGGACTATAACCTATGCTTATAATTAACCTTAGGGACATCCCTAGACATACCTTAGAAATATCTATAGGGATCTCACTAAAGTTTTTGCATCCTAGTTTCCAAAGGTTAACTAAACCTTTTCCCTGATACCAACTATAAGGGTCTGGAATTACTTCCAATGTAAAATAATTGATACCTATCATGGCACTCCATGGGTGGCTACACCCCCTAGGCGGGACACCCCACCATCCCCAGTGGAAGCTATTTCCTCTTGAAGCCCTTGGTTGGAGAGCCATGCTTCATCCAATGATCACATGTGAGAGTTCCCAAGGATCGGATACATTCCTACCTCCTTTGCCTCTAATACCAACTATAGAGAGCCAAAGCTTGACGTACATGAACATTACATTACATTTTTAGAATATATAATACATAAAAAAATAGACGCCCAAAGACCGTATTAGTTTTGTGTCTTTGGAAACTCGGAACAAAATCTTCTAATCCTGGTGAAAGATCTTCAAAATCTCCCATAATGATCTTCCCCATTTTGGTATTCTTACCTAAAACCTTTATTTATATCCTGGGGAAAAGAAAACCTATAAAGGGTGAGCTAAAATGCTCAATAAGGGTAAACATAGAGAACATAAAACAATCCATAAACATTTGAATGAAAAAAACATGAACATAAATTCTATACATCAAAATCTTGAGCAAAGACATAAATCATGGAAGTACATCATGAATATATCATAATAGAACATAAATCATGATAAAATAGCATGGGAATAAAGAATGTAATTATGGAAAATGTTATGCACATTTTATGATTTCTAAAGTAGCCAATGCATTGCTCCCAAGACCATCGTAGTGGAAAAAGTCCCTTTCTGAATCGAGTTCACTCCTCGATCTAGTCCTATATCACTGAACCAGATTAACTTACCATTCCAGTCATGTCTATCTCATGAGATATGAATCTTTACCCAATTTATTGGAGGGATATATAGGTCCCACCCATCTCATAATGAAATCATTCTTACTTGTACCACAACATAAACATAAATCATTCATCATAACCCAAAAAATAAAATTGGATTTCGTAAACATCATCCCATCAAAACATAATCCGTATAAACCAATTGGATATCGTTTCATAAAAAGAAAAGTGAACCCATGTAAATCATAGAGATATTTTACTTCAAACACACACATATTAAATAATTCTATCATATATGGAAAATGGTTTTGATAAAACACTTGAAATGAATCCATGAGAAAAATATCCTTTCTACTTCAAAATCATTTTCTTTTCACAAAATGCCATGCAATTTTAAAAGACAATGATTTTGTTGAAAATATTAATTAAATCTTTTAGAGTATGCATCATGAAAATAAGTTGTTATGAAACCATAAAAATAAGTTCTTTCCATAAATTTTAAAAAAACATTCTCCTCGTACTTTTGCTAGAAAAGTCAAAGTAGTTCATCGTATGGTAAATAAAAGAATGATTCCTTCCATAACACAATGTAAAAGTCAAAGAGGGGGTAAACATGACTATAAAAATACCTGGAAAAATATTAAACACTTTATTAAAAACATTTTTATGGAAATGAATGAAAAATATAACCCTAGTAAATAATTACGTATAAGCAATCTCGGATAAAAATGTGATTTTAAAAATTATCCCTTACCTTAGTCTAATATGCTTAGTACGTATCTGAACCACCTGTATAATGATTTAATAATTTCATTTACTTATTATAGAATCATATTCATTGTTATGATATCATATGTGGTTTAATTATGACTTTATAATACCCATTTGTTTGTAAATTTTATGATAAAGCAGCGTTTTGGGTAAAATCGTTTCATTTATCGTACGTGTATCGATTTGTTGATTTTGATATTATTATTAATTATATCATGATTTATGTACTTTCATAATTTAAATCAATATTTATATAACATATATATTCAGTATATATATATATAATAGATATATGAATGAAATTAAATACACTGTTCATCTAGACGGTAGGCCGTACGTACGCAGGAACGCTGTTTTCCTATCCTTATTTACATGAAGGGAATTAAGTAGATGAGATATATATATATATATATATACATAAATCCAGTATCATTATTATGTCATATATCTCATTATTATTCATTATATATACATTATAATCATTCCTGAATGGTTAACATGGAGAATGAATCTCATCGCGTCGTGGAGACGGTCGTCCGTACGTACACACGAGCGATGATATCATTCCCATGATCGTGGAATTGTATTGAAGTATATGTATAATATTTCAGTATAAATATAACTTTACAATAATCATATATAGTTATTTATTTATGTAACACCCTGACCCTAGTTACCCAGAGTCGGTGCATTATTACATAACATTGTCATGATCACAAGAAAGAACAAATCTCGAAAGACCGATTGGTTTAGTAGCCTTGGAAACACTAGATATATTCATAAGTTTTACATTACATCATAAAATGAAAAACTACTACAACAACATAATGTCTCCATAATCCACACTCATATCCCCACATAACATCCCTGCAGGTCATTCATAATTTACTTCTTCACTTCCTGGGAAAAATAAAACATAGAAAAGCGGTGAGCTCAAATGCCCAGTAAGGATAACAATATAGCGGAAACTTTCATAAATAAGAATAAACATTTAAGGCAATGTACAACTAAAACAAAAGCCTTTTAAACATTAACTTGAACATAGTATGGCATAAATAAAATGAAATAATGCCATTTACTTATTCACATGGATATTCTACTAATCGAATAATCACATGCAATATCAATAACCACTTTCAAAATGATGGAATGCATAATGCCAGACTATCATAAACACATAGTCAAGGCCTCGTGCCAAGACTACAAATAAGATTTTGTCAAGACCTTGTGCCAAGACACTAGTTTGTCTCATGAGACCTACCGATGCATCGAGGAGCTATAGCGGGCTCCACCCGTCACATATTAAGTCCAATGCATTCCCATATGAAAAGCTTTAAACATAACATAAACATTCGTATTAAAACTAGAATACGAAATGTCAATACATTCACCATAAACCATGAATGGTATATAAAAAAATAGCACATCCACAGTCAAACATATCACAAAACCTTCAATACAATATAAAAGTTTTGTATCATAATATATCATCCACAAATAAGCGTAAAATCCATTAAAGGATGTTGACATAGTTGAAATCAAAACTCTTTTTAAAGAAATATCTCTTTCTATTTTGAAATCATTTAAGAGACATATATTTATAAAATAAAACATTTTCTTTGAAAATATTCTTATAAGCTTGTAAGGGAAGCTTTGACGATTTTATAACGGCGGAAAATAACCGCACCCGCCGTATAAGTTAAAAAAGACATTCTTATCTTAATTCTGCCGAAATGGTTAAAAAGCACCTTGTTTGGAAAACAACGGAAAGATTCCCTTATAAACCTCTTATAAAAAGTAAAACAAGGGTATAAATGACTTTAACCCATATTCTTTTAAACATTAAAAATGTTTTGAAATACATTTTGAAGAAACATGGATGTGGATGATAACGAGATCCCAGTAGATTATTACGTATAAACAACCTCGGATAATGAAGAGATTGTGAAATAACCCTTACCAATTTGGTAACTTATGAAACATACAACCCATGAAAGAGGTATCAAACAATGAATATGTAAATACACATAAATTAGAGTGTATTACACAAAGAATATAATTATGGGCAGTACATACACCACACAAAAGGTGATGGTGGCAATATGGCATGAATCTCACAGAAATAAGGAGTGATATGAAAACCCCTTACCTTATACTTTTCCTTGGTTGGGGTAGGTTAACCGCCTGTATAATGGTGATATAATTGTTATTAAATTATAAAATAATCATATACATTATTATGATATCATATATGATCTTTTAACATTGATTTGATACTAATATCTTAGTATTATCGTTGTTTCGGGTGTGAACTTACTCATTTTATTTTATATGTTTTGTTACATAAGCCATGTTTGTTGTATCTTATTCATATCCAGAATGATATCAAGTCCTTAAACATCATTTTTAAATCATCAAATGATAATTATACTTGAATGGATACGATGGAGAATGAATCTCATCGCGTTCGTGGAGACGGTAGTCCGTACGTACGCACGAGCAACAATATCATTCTTTTGATATTAAAATAATATATAAATGGATGTTATATCATATATACAGAATAATTAACATGTTATATTTATTATTTACATGAGTTTAACATCATTATTATACCCATCCAAATAATAATATATTGAATAACAATTACACCACGGCGTGGAGACGGTAAGCCGTACGTACGCACGTATGGTGACATGTTATTCAAAGGGTGGATAGAATATAGAATATGGTTGTACCATATTTATAATAACATCACAGTATATGTGAGATACTGGAGTTATTATTTTAGAATGGTAACAACAAAGGAAGAAGAAGTGGAAGAAGAAATGAACTTGGAAAAGGGTGGTGAAATCATTACCTCTTCTTCGGGCTCTTCCTTTTGATTTGATCAAAAGGGATCCTTTGGTTGGATTTATGATCAAACTAATGCCTCTAGGTTGTACTGAGGGAAGTTGGGAGAGTATTTGGGCAGATTTTGGCCAAACCACAAGGCTTTGATGGTGTGAAGAAATGAGAAGGATTGGTCTCCTTTTATAAGGGAGAGGAGGGGCTCTTTAGGAAAGAGTGAAAGTATTACTTTATAATATAATTATATTCGGTTTATAATGGTCCAAAAATCATTGAAGTCGAAGATAAGATGACTCATATTATAAATAACATCAACCAATAAGAATTGGACAGGTTTTAGATAATATTTTAATCATTATAATCTTATTTATTTAAATGATTTATTAATGAGGTAAACATTGCATCATTATTGTGTCATTAATAATTTAAATTATTTGATGTCTAAAAATTATAAATAAACTATCATTATGTAGGAAATAGTTTTATCTTTCTAATGAATATTTATAATCGAAAGTCCAACATGTATAACCCTATGTAAAAATTGTTCTTCTAAAAGATGTAAGCTTATGCCATTTTTATTTTTATTTTAACTTTATTAATATAATGTGTCCCTACCACATACAAGTGGCTCCAAGGGGTCCCCAAATCTACCCAAGGATGCCCATGGTCGGGTATGTGTCCACCAATAAGGTTAGGACACGTTTTAGGGTAATTTTGTATTATTATAATATGATTTTTTAACCCTTATTTACCGGATTTACCCTTTAACCATGGTAAATAAAATATTTACCGCAGTAATTATTCAAAATGTGTAAAAATAAAAGTTACCTATTTACATAATTTGGAAATCCTGATTCCAAATATGTAATCCATTTTTCCAAATTCAAAACACAGAAGTGGCAGAAATTAATTAAAAATTAATTTCCGTTGTTAAAATAAAAAGCGTGTTTTTAAGAGATAATAACTATCAAAAGATTGACACTTGTTTACGTTTGGTTTAATTGTGAAATTCTGTCCAATGACAAACATTAAATTAAATGGTAAAAATATATTCTAAATATACTTTTAAACTACTAAAATTCATAATTTATCACTATTAATTATTTTGATTAAAAAAGTTGTTTTTAATTAAAATTTAGTAATTTTCACTATTCATCAAAATATGAAAGTTATCCGAAAAGTACCAAAATTTCACCTTAGGCTAAATTAGATATTCCGAATCCAAAAATGAAGTTTATTTTGGAATATAAAATATATATAATTTTAAAAAGTAGGTATTACTATTCACAACAGCTAGTTTAATTAGTTATGGTGTGTGTTAGAACTCGAGGTTGCATACAACACACGCTATCGCATTATTCGAAGGGAAACGTACCGTGGAAGCTTGGGGTGTTACATTATCCCCTACTTCAAATAATTGCGTCCTTGCAATTTATAGGGTATTACTGCATAAAAAGACTTGGGTGGTTCTTCATCATAAGTTCCTCGGGTTCCCACGTTGCCTCTTCCATCTTATGATTTTCCACAAAACTTTTACCAGACGCGTCGTCCGGTTTCTCAGTACTTGTTCTCTTGTATCAAGAATCCTGACAGGCTCTTCACAATAAAACAGATCGGGTTCCAGTTCTAATTCCTCATAGTTGAGTACATGCGTTGGGTCAGGCATGTATTTTCTCAACAGAGATACGTGGAACACATCGTGAACTTTGGAGAGACTTGGCGGCATTGCCAATCGGTAAGCTATAGCCCCAATTCGTTCTAGAATTTCGAAAGGTCCGATGTACCTGGGACTCTATTTACCTTTCTTACCAAAACGTATGACTCCCTTCTATGGAGATACCTTCAGGAAAACATGATCACCGAACTGAAATTCAAAATCCTTTCTTCGATTATCGGCATAGCTTTTCTGCCTACTTTGAGCTGCTTTGATGTGATTTTGGATTACCTTCACCTTTTCCACCGTTTCCTCCACCAGTTCTGGGCCTACAAGTTTTCTTTCACCAACCTCATCCCAACAGGTTGGTGTACAACATCTCTTTCCGTATAACTCTTCATATGGTGCCATCTGAATACTCGAATGGAAGCTATTGTTATAGGAAAATTCTACCAGTGGTAAATATTGATCCCACATACCCTGAAAGTCAAGTGAGCAAGATCTCAACATGTCTTCTAGGGTTTGAATAGTCTGTTCTGATTGTCCATATGTCTGAGGGTGGTAAGCAGTGCTCAAATGAAGTTCAGTATCCAGAGATTTCTGAAGACTTTTCCAAAATCTTGAAGTAAAACGGGGATCACGATCAGAAACAATCGATAGGGGTACTACATGAAGTCTCACAACTTCATTAATGTATAGTCTTGCTAGACGTTCCAGGGGTAGATCTTCTCTTATAGCAATAAAATGTGCTGACTTGGTAAGACGATCAACAATAACCCATATTGAATCGTTCCTTCTAGGAGTCTTTGGTAGCCCCATGACAAAGTCCATCGTAATATTGTCCCATTTCCCCTCCGGTATGGGAAGAGGTTGCATGACTCCTCCAGGCCGTTGCCTTCCAGCTTTCACTTGTTGACAAACCATACATCTTGACACAAAATCAGCAATCTCCCTCTTCATGTTGTCCCACCAAAAATGTTCCTTCAAATCTCTATACATTTTGGTGCTCCTAGGGTGTATAGAGAAATTGGAACTATGAGCATCATCCAACAATTCCCTTTTCAGATCAGGTTAATCGGGAACACAAAGTCTCTTCCCGAATTTCAAAATTCCATCTTCATACACAAAGTCTCTCAATCTCCCATCATTCACAGCTTTAATCTTATTCTGAAATTCTTCATCATCAGTCTGAGAACTCTTAATCATTTCTAGTAAAGATGGTTTGGCAACCATTTGAAAAAGCATTGATGTTTCACCTTCCCTGGTTATTCCCATCTCTATCTTCACTAGATCCATGAAAATTGGATCCCTTTCAATTCTCATCATTTTCAAAACTCCATGGTCTTTTCTGCTCAAAGCATCTGCCACCTTGTTTGCTTTCCTCGGGTGGTAGTGTATCGAGCAATCATAATCCTTGAGTAATTCAAGCCATCTCCTTTGCCTCATGTTGAGTTCTTTTTGTGAGAAAATATACTTCAAACTCTTGTGATCAGTATAAATCTCACATTTTTCACCATAGAGGTAGTGTCTCCATATCTTCAAAGCAAAGATCACAGCTGCTAACTCAAGATCATGAGTAGGATAGTTTTGTTCATGAATTCTCAACTGTCGTGATGCATAGGCAATAACTCTATCATTCTGCATAAGGACACAACCAAGTCCTTTCTTTGGTGCATCGCTATAAATAACGAACCCATCATTCCCCGATGGTAGAGTCAATATAGGAGCATTGACTAATCTTATCTTCAGTTCTTCGAAACATTCTTCACACTCTTTTGTCCAAACAAATTTAACCCCTTTACGTGTGAGCTTCGTTAATGGGTTAGCCAATCGGGCAAAATTCTGGACGAAACGTCGATAATAACCTGCCAAACCAATAAAACTACGTACCTCAATTATACTCGTAGGTGCTGGCCATTCTTGGATTGCCTTGGTCTTAGAAGGATCAACAGAGATTCCATCTTTAGAGATAATATGGCCAAGAAAAGAAATATCCTGAAGCCAGAATTTACACTTGCTAAACTTCCCATATAATTCTTGCCTCCTCAGAGTCTTCAAGATAATGCGCATGTGATTTTCATGATCTTCATAGGTTTTGGAGTATACCAAGATATCATCAATAAATACCACCACAAATTCATCGAGATACTCCTTGAAAACTCTATTCATCAGATCCATGAATACAGATGGTGCATTAGTCAATCAAAACGGCATTACAGTAAACTCGTAATGCCCGTACCTGGTTCGAAATGCTGTCTTCGGAATGTCTTCCTTCTTCAGACACAACTGATGGTATCCAGATCGAAGTTCAATCTTTGAAAAGTATTGAGCTCCATGTAGTTGGTCAAATAAATCATCAATACGAGGTAGGGGATACTTGTTCTTTATCGTTATAGCATTGATCTCCCTATAGTCGATACATAACCTCATATATCAATCTTTATTTTTAACAAAATGAACAGGGGCTCCCCATGGAGAAACACTAGGGCGAATAAATCCCTTATTACTCAATTCCTCTAGTTGTTTCTTTAGTTCGACAAATTCTACAGTGGCCATTCTATAAGGGGTCTTCGATATAGGCCTTGATCTAGGAATCAAATCAATAGAGAACTCAACTTCTCGTTCTGGAGGATGTCCAGGTAAATCTTCCGGAAATACATCTACAAATTCTTTAACAACAGGTACATCCTCTATTTGAAAATTCCTTTCCTCACCGACAGTTATTTCATTCTCTTCCTCCCCAATAATTTAATTAAGTTGAGCTACTGGGGGTGGATCTAAATAAGAATTAGGTGGTGACGATTCTGCTCTAAAAATAAGGTGTTCCTCATCATTATCATCAGGAATCGTAACCTCTTTCTTCTTACAATAAATCTTCGCATCATAGTCCGAAAGCCAGTCCATACCGAGGATTATATCAAACTCAATCATAGTTATGACGATGAGATCATCAGATAAAAAAAATTTATGTGCTCTGATGGGGACTTATTCACAAAACTTTGTTGCAATGATACTTCCCTTAGGAGTTTTAACTGAAAACTCCCTTATTAAATCAAATTGGAAATATCTAATTTTCTTAGCAAACTGGGAAGATATGAAACAATGCGACGATCCAGAGTCAAATAATGCATTTTCTAAACTTGAGGAAACCATTAAATTACCTGCCACCACGTCTTTTGGAGCTTCTACCTCTGTAGTAGTGATAGCATAAGCTTGGCCTTGATCCCTTGGCCTTTTCTGAGGTAATTTCTCCTAACGCTTAAGACATTCATTCGCATAATGTCCCATCTCCCTGCAATTGTAGCACTGAACATTGGTAGCTTCCTTCTTCCCTTTGCAATCACGAGCTTGGTGGCCTTTTTCACCACACTTGTAACAGACTCCCATTCCCTTCAAGCAAGCACCGGGGTGTTTCTTCCCACATTTACCACAGGATGGATATTAAACCTTTCCTTTCTTCCCCTTATTTCCATTCCCAGATTGATCAGCAGGCCTCTTCTTCTCTTGCTTTTCTTTAAAGTCATAAGACTTAGAGAATTCCTTTTCGGTCTTGATAGCACATGAGACAATGTCTTCGTATGCCGAAAAGGATTGTGAGACTAATGCTCAACGAAGAAATGGTTTTAACCCATCAAAGAAACGATCAATATTACTTCTTTGGTTATGTATATAGTCACCAGCGTACCTTGCTAACCTTGTAAAGTTATCCTCATACTTTGTGACATTCTCATCCTCCTTCTGTCTCAGACTTAGAAATTGCCTTTCCATATCTGCTCGATGGTCGCGAGGGAAGTATTTTTCTAAAAAAAGATCTTTGAACTCCATCCATTCCATATTTGATACTTCATCATCTTCCTTCATGTTTTGAATCAATGACCACCATTGATCAGCATCTCCAGTGAGGCGGTAAACTGCCATGATAACTTTTTCCCTTTCACTGCTCCCCAAAGCCTGAAATATTTTCTCTAGGGAATTTATCCACTGCTTGGCTACTATGGGATTTGTACTTCCATTGAATGTTGGTGGTTGTTTCCTCATGAATTGATCTAACATTGATCCTCCACGCTGCGGATCAGGGTGCTCCATACGGGTAAGTTTATTATTCATAACCTGAGTAAGTTGTCCCAGTATGGTGATTAGCTGATCGGCACCAGTTACATCACCATCCCCACTATAATTATCTTGAGCGGGAGGGCAATCCCTACATGGAGTGCGTGCATTGATACGGTTTCCATTTCTTCCACTAGGTGCCATTTCTAAACAATGGCATAAACTAGATCAGTTTATGAATCAAAATACATAATCCCATACTTATAAAACACTTAACATAAATTGAACTATTTATGGATATGATCCATAATCATAAAAATGTCTCCTTTGAGGATGTATATACTCATAATCCCTTCAAAATGATTTGTAAAGAAAATGAGAGTTATCCTAAGCATATCCCCTGGGAGTGTCGTAACCAAAAGTGCAGCAAGGCCCGTTGTCGTGCACCAGTTCCCGTTCGAGTCTAGCTCAAAGTGGTGTTTTCGGGTTTTACCCCTAGGTACATCTGTGCCAGAGCCGCCTCTACCTGCTCGTATCCAGACAGGGATGTATTGCTCGGAAAACTCACAAAATCTCTACAATACCAAAATTCTAGGAAGTTTTTCTATACTAATCCTCAAAGTTCATCTTAGGTCTACGTGCTCTAATCAGAGTTTATCTAAATCTAGCTTCCAAGGTTTGTACTAAACTTCCTCTGATACCAACTGTAACACCCCGACCCTAGTTACCCAGAGTCGGTGCATTATTACATAACATTGGAATGATCACAACAGAAGATCAAATCTCTAAAGACCGATTGGTTTCGTAGCCTTGGAAACACTAGATATATTCATAAGTTTTACATTACATCATAAAATGAAAAACTACTACAACAACATAATGTCTCCATAATCCACACTCATATCCCCACATAACATCCCTGCAGGTCATTCATAATTTACTTCTTCACTTCCTGGGAAAAATAAAACATAGAAAAGGGGTGAGCTCAAATTCCCAGTAAAGATAACAATATATCGGAAACTTTCATAAATAAGAATAAACATTTAAGGCAATGTACAACTAAAACAAAATCCTTTTAAACTTTAACTTAAACATAGTATGGAAAAAATAAAATGAAATAATTCCATTTACTTATTCACATCGATATTCTACTAATCGAATAATCACATGCAATATCAATAACCACTTTCATAATGATGGAATGCATAATGCCAGACTATCATAACCACATGGTCAAGGCCTCGTGCCAAGACTACAAATAATATTTTGTCAAGGCCTTGTTCCAAGACACTAGTTTGTCTCGTGAGACCTACCGATGCATCGAGGAGCTATAGCGGGCTCCACCCGTCACATATTAAGTCCAATGCATTCCCATATTAAAAGGATTAAACATAACATAAACATTCGTATTAAAACTAGCATACGAAATGTTAATACTTTCACCATAAACCATGAATGGTATATAAACAAAATAGCACATCCACAGTCAAACATATCACAAAACCTTCCATACAATATAAAAGTTTTGTATCATAATATATCATCCTCAAGTAAGCGTAAAATCCATTAAAGGATGTTGACATAGATGAAATCAAAAGTATTTTTAAAGAAATATCTCCTTCTATTTTGAAATCATTTAAGAGACATATATTTATAAAATAAAACATTTTCTTTGAAAATATTCTTATAAGCTTGTAAGGGAAGCTTTGACGATTTTATAACGGCGGAAAATAACCGCACCCGCCGTATAAGTTAAAAAAAGACATTCTTATCTTAATTCTGTCGAAAAGGTTTAAAAGCACATTGTTTGGAAAACGACGGAACGATTCCCTTATAAACCTCTTATAAAAAGTCATACAAGGGTATAAATGACTTTAACCCACATTCTTTTAAATATTAAAAATGTTTTGAAATACATTTTTAAGAAACCTGGATGTGGATGATAACGAGATCCTAGTAGATTATTACGTATAAACAACCTCGGATAATGAAGAGATTGTGAAATAATCCTTACCAATTTGGTAACTTATGAAACATACAACCCATGAAAGAGGTATCATACAATGAATATGTAAATACACATAAATTAGAGTGTATTACACAAAGAATATAATTATGGGCAGTATATACACCACACAAAAGGTGATGGTGGCAATATGGCCTGAATCTCATGGAAATAAGGAGTGAGATGAAAACCCCTTACCTTGTACTTTTCCTTGGTTGGGGTAGGTTAACCTCCTGTATAATGGTGAAATAATTGTTATTAAATTATAAAATAATCATATACATTATTATGATATCATATATGATCTTTTAATATTGATTTGATAATAATATCTTAGTATTAACATTGTTTCGGGTGTGAACTTACTCATTTTATTTTATATGTTTTGTTACATAAGTCATGTTTGTTGTATCTTATTCATATCTAGAATGATATCAAGTCCTTAAACATCATTTTTAAATCATCAAATGATAATTATACTTGAATGGATACGATGGAGAATGAATCTCATCGCGTTCGTGGAGACGGTAGTCCGTACGTACGCACGAGGGACAATATCATTCTTTTGATATTAAAATAATATATAAATGGATGTTATATCATATATAAAGAATAATTAACATGTTATATTTATTATTTACATGAGTTTCACATCATTATTATACCCATCCAAATAATAATATATTGAATAACAATTACACCACGACGTGGAGACGGGAAGCCGTACGTACGCACGTATGGTGACATGTTATTCAAAGGGTGGATAGAATACTGAATATGGTTGTACCATATTTATAATAACATCACAGTATATCTGAGATACTGGAGTTATTATTTTAGAATGGTAACAACAAAGGAAGAAGAAGTGGAAGAAGAAATGAACTTGGAAAAGGGTGGTGAAATCATTACCTCTTCTTCGGGCTCTTCCTTTTGATTTGATCAAAAGGGCTCCTTAGGTTGGCTTTCTGATCAAACTAATGCCTCTAGATTGTAGTTAGGGAAGTTGGGAGAGTATTTGGGCAGAGTTTGGCCGAACCACAAGGCTTTGAAGGTGTAATGAAATGAGAAGGAGTGGTCTCCTTTTATAAGGGAGAGGAGGGGCTCTTTAGGAAAGAGTGAAAGTATTACTTTATAATATAATTATATTCGGTTTATAATGGTCCAAAAATCATTGAGGTCGAAGATAAGATGACTCATATTATAAATAACATCAACCAATAAGAATTGGACAGGTTTTAGATAATATTTTAATCATTATAATCTTATTTATTTAAATGATTTATTAATGAGGTAAACATTGCATCATTATTGTGTCATTAATAATTTCAATTATTTGATGTCTAAAAATTATAAATAAAATATCATTATGTAGGAAATCTATTTATCTTTCTAATGAAAATTTAAAATCGAAAATCCAACATGTATATCCCTATGTAAAAATTGTTCTTCTAAAAGATGTACGCTTATGCCATTTTTATTTTTATTTTAACTTTATTAATATAATGTGTCCCTACCACATACAAGTGGCTCCAAGGGGTCCCCAAATCGACCCAAGTATTCCCATGGTCGGGTATGTGTCCACCAATAAGGTTAGGACACGTTTTAGGGTGATTTTTTATTATTATAATATTATTTTTTAACCCTTATTTACCGGATTTACCCTTTAACCATGGTAAATAAAATATTTACCGCAGTAATTATTCAAAATGTGTAAAAATAAAAGTTACCTATTTACATAATTTGGACATCCTGATTCCAAATATGTAATCCATTTTTCCAAATTCAAAACACATAAGTGGCAGAAATTAATTAAAAATTAATTCCCGTTGTTAAAATAAAAAGCGTGTTTTTAAGAGATAATAACTATCAAAAGATTGACACTTGTTTATGTCTGGTTTAATTGTGAAATTATGTCCAATTACAAACATTAAATTAAATGGTAAAAATATATTCTAAATATACATTAAAACTACTAAAATTCATAATTTATCACTATTAATTATTTTGATAAAAAAAATTTTTTCATTAAAATTTAGTAATTTTCACTATTCATCAAAATATGAAAGTTATCCGAAAAGTACCAAAATTTCACCTTAGGCTAAATTAGATATTCCGAATCCAAAAATGAAGTCTATTTTGAAATATAAAATATATATAATTTTAAAAAGTAGGTATTACTATTCACAACGGCTAGTTTAATTAGTTGTGGTGTGTGTTAGAACTCGAGGTTGCGTACAACACACGCTATCACATTATTCGAAGGGAAACGTACCGTGGAAGCTTGGGTTGTTACAATTTACACCATTATACCCATCCAATTATGGTTGTGGTCGAAAATAGATTACACCACGGCATGGAGATGGTATTCTGTACGTACGCACGCGCGGTGATTTCGTTTTCCGTAGGATGGATATAAGGTGATATAGGGTTGTTTCATATTTATAATAAAATATCATTATATAATTAATACTGATGTTATTACTTTATAATGATACAACTAAATAATAAGAATTAGAAGAAGAAAGAAACTTGAGAAAATCGGAAGAAGAGATTACCTCTTCTTCGACGCACCTCCTTTAAGCCTTCTCTTAATGAACTAGAGTAGGTATTTTGAAAAGACCAGAACCTCTAGAATATTTCTAGGGAAGTGGAGAAAATAAATGGTCAGGGTCTGGCCGATCATGAAGGCTCATAGTGGTGTGTGGGGAAGAGGGAGGAGGTTCCCTTTTATAAGGGAGGAGAGAGGCACCTTTGGTAAAACTTAAAATATTATTTTATAATAAAGTCATATTCGGTTTTTAATAGCTCCAAATAAATTTATATATAAGATAAGGTGGGTATGGGTAGAAATACTCTAAATCAATATCTATTAGACATGTTTAGGTTACTATTTTATCCTTATCATTTACATTTAACTCTAAGGTAACTAATTTAACTTTTAACGTGTCTTTTTGTTTTCTTACCCTATATGGTTAATAAACATACTATAACAAGCCAAACGAACCCCAAGTGGTAAATTATTAATATATATATATCCTTATCTATTTAATTTTTCCAAACCTTATATTTTTTGGAATAAAATAACATTTTATAATATAATATTTGTTTTAAAAACTATTTTATGTCAATTTTGACACTATTTGGTATTTGATTTTTGTAAAAATCATAACAACATAGTTTGTTAGGAAAAAGTTAATTAAATAAATAATAACATTTTATATTAACCTATAAAAATAGTTTAATTAATTAAAATTCTCATATTACATTTATTTGGGTATTTATAATATCAATTATTTTAATATTTCATTATTTAGGTAATTACTGCATCACCATTGTGTCATTAATAAATTAACTTATTAAATGTCAAAAATTATAAATAAAATACCATTAGGTGGGAAATATTTTAATATTTCTAATGAATATTGATATTCTAAATTATCTTATGTATAACCCTGTATTAAAAATTATTTAGTTATTATACTTTGATTTTAACTATTTTAACCCTTCTTTAAATAAATTAATAATAAATGTCCTAATCTATTCCAAGTGGTCCAAAATGGTCATATTTTATTCCTAAGGTTGTTTTATGTAGAATTAAACTTATCCAATAAAATTAGGACATGTGTTAGGTAATAATAATATCATTTTTACCCTTTATTACCATATTTACTTTTAACCGTCGTAAATAAAAGTAAAAAGTTACAATTCACCAAAAATTATTTTCATCTCATTGAACCACATTTTAGTCCTTGATATTAACCGTGTCTCTCGGATATATGAAATTCCACTCACAGAATTGGTAAAATTATGTTTTATGTGAATTTCCAAATTCTCCTAGGAGGTGGGTAAAAGACGGTCAAAAGTTCAATAAAATTTTTTATATATAAAATTTTTTATAAAATGACTCCAATTAATTACATTGAACATCAATAGGTATTATGTATCTATTTTGACCTAAAATAAATTTAAATATAATAAATAATTATTTAAATAAAAACCGATTTTTAAATAGTAACGCAGTGTTTTCACTTTTCATCAAAAATTGAATGTTTTTAGAAAAGAACCAAAATTTCACCGTAGTCTAATTTCGATATTCAGAATCGAAAATTGAAGTCGATTTAAAAAAAAAAATTCAAAAAGTGGCTATTACTATTCATAACGGCTAGTTTATATAACATATCGTTGTTTAGTGAAACTCAGTATTGCGTACATCCTACGCTATCGTGGTAGGTCACGATTACGTGTAATGCATGCCAAGTCAGGGATGCGTGTAGTGCAAGCTCTTTTTGGTGTAGCGTACAACAAAAACCTCAATGAAATTAAAAAGAATATTTTTCATAAAATCTCGGGGTGTTACATAGTGGGTCTCCCCAACATATTAGAAATTGAGAAGTACAATGGCACTCAAATTGGAAATCTCAATTTATTTAAAAAATATAGATTGAACTTCCCATCAGGAACCCACCGACTTAGGTAGGCCCAAGAAAAATGGAGAAACATCAATAGTGACCATCATTAAACCCCCATCCCAAGGGGAATCCAAACAAAAGTGACACTAGATGAATACAAATCTGAACCATGATTCATAAGTTCCATAACCTGCATACGCATCCAAAGGAACATCACCTAGAAGCTGTAATTGGACCAAAACAACGTACCATTTAAATTTTACACTATCATGACATACCCAATGAAATATTATAGAAGAGACCTCCATGAACTCCAAAATACGACCCAAATAAAATCCACCACAAGAAAGGAATTTTCAACCTATGTACTCTATGACATCAGAGGTAGAAGGTTGGATTTTATTTCCCCACAACACACCTAGTGACTGCCCGACTTCATGAATAGATTCAATCTGTGACCTATGGATGATGTCATGATGTATCGAAGCATCTTCTATACCACATTTAGGAATTTTCAACCTTAAACCAAAGCTCCGTCTACTATAAACACCACTTACAATGGCTTTACACGGTCACACCCTCAGTCTCCTTTGATGGATCAATGAAAAAGGGTATTAGAGTGTCAAACCGATATCATTAGATGTAATGAGTGTGTGGTCCTTAAATCGAGAAATATGGAGTGATGTGGAATACACTATAGGGGAGGTTATTCCCATTTTCCATCCTCACCTGATGGGGAACCCTTCATAAGAACCACACAAAATTAAAATGACTTTTTTCACAGTCCACATGTTGTGACTCAACTTCAAAAAACAAAATGTACACTTCACCATTTCAAAGAGGCACTTTTTTAACTGAGCCGAAAATCTAACACCATCATGACATCTAGAATTCCAAAATACCCAATGACACCTAACATCCTCCATTTAAACCACATCAACTATAAAACTTTTACCACCATAGAGAAAACAAGAAACAATGAAAAGAATACAACCCCACCACCCCACTAGGGGTCTGGGTACACCTAAAAACTAAACATAACACCCTGGGGACCATTGGAAATTTTTGGGAGTCAGATGTTAATGAATAAGCACAAAATAAACATAAATCACAATGTAAAATTATCATCCACATTTAACCATACATCATTAACACAAAATCAAATCAACATTTCTACATAGAAAGACTAGCTCAAAAACAATCATCAATCCCATCGACTAATTCATAAAAAATCCAAACCACAAATAAATCAAATATGAACAAAAATAATACAAAAGAAACATCTTCAACAGTAATGACCCGGAAATTTCAAGGATAAGTTTTTCTTAATTTTCTTTGTAATTTTACAAGAACGCAGTTTCTGATGGCGCCTGATTCCGAGGCCCGGTGTGCCCGGAATCATTTTCCGAAGTTTGGATCGGGTACATTCAATGAATGAATGAGCGGGAATTTCTATCTTTTGAACCGGTGCTCAGAATCAAATTCCGAGGGCACCGATGGAACCGTAGTGCCGGTAATTGCTTAGGAACACCATTTCCGGAGTTGCGTTTACCCGAGAGAAGATGATAAAAAATTGTGGATGTTTAATTTATAATTTACCTACATTTTTTATTTCCTTGTTAAGTAGATTAAGTGTTGTGTTACAACACTTGACCCTCTCTTAAGTGGTTTTAATCTATGTAAGGGAGTTAGGGGTGGGACCCACTTGGAGTTAACCACCCATGGGAGGATTTAAGGTGAGGTGGGGCCCACACGAACCCCACCCCTTCATATTCCTCTTAAACTCCCTAACTCCCTCTTAAATTTTGTAAACCTATCTTTTTTGTGTAACCTTTCATTTCCTCACCCTCTCCCTCATTAAATCTAGAAAAAACACACATTAATTAAGTTAATTCAACTTTTGAATTCATTTTGTAATATTTTTCTTGGGTTGATTAAATAATGTGGAACCATTATTTGTTATGGGTTGGCTTTTGTGGTGTTGAGAGTAAGGGTAGAGAGCTTGGAAGTTTTAAATGAACTTCTTCTTCTTCTTCCTAGGAAAAGGAGGAGGCACCGACGTGGGAACTCGCCATCAAAAATCCTCCTTTCAAATTTCTCTCCGCGTGAAAGGAAGGGAGACGATGCATCCTCCTCGGACGTTCTTCGTCGGCATATACGAAACCTCACCCTGCGATGCCATTTCCCATGACATTATCGTTCATCAACTTTTGTCGAGGTAGGGAACTTATTTGTAAACCCTCGTTTACTCCATTCTAAATCTAAGAACTCAGATCAACAAAATATTAATTTGATCCGTGAAGATTATGTTACGGGTTGGGAAATCTTGATTACGGGGAGAACTGCATGGGTCTTTTTTTGTTTCGTTCGTGATTAGTATCGTCGCCGTTCTCCGTTTAAAAATTTGAACCGCTCGCTATCGATTAACGTGAGGTGGCTAGACCGCACAAACATGACCGAACCTCCTCCCTTATCTTTTTGTTGTTCCTGTTGTTGTTTGGAATGGAGATGGCGCGGAACCATCGCACCGCGCAAGACCGTGCGAGAATTTTGAAAATCCTGATGAAGGAGCGTGGATCCGTTGCACCGCACCTTTGGGGCCGAACGAATCCGCGTTCGGAGTCGGGCCGCGGTGAAGGGGCGCGGTGCCGACGCGCCGTGCAGAGAAAACCACGAAGACGACTCGATTTGTTTTTGACGTGCGGATTGACGGGCGACGACAGACGAGGCCGAAAGGTAATTTTGAGGCCTCTGCAATGAAGGTCGGGTCCCGAGAGGACCGTTGGCGAAGACGGCAGGAGAAACGGACCACCGGAGCACGTCCGGTGGTCCGTGGAAGGCGGTGGCGGGGAGCCACACCGGCGCGACACTGGAAGGTTGGCGGCGGCGGTAGCCGCCGACTTCAATTAGCGGCGGGGGGGGGGGGACGCGCACCCCCGCTCCGCGGCATCCGCTCGGCCGCGCTGGCCGGTCGAGCCGGAGCGAGCCGGGTCGGGCCCAGCCGGGTCGACCCGGTTCGGGCGGACCAAGGGGGGGTCGGGCCGGGCCAAGACCCCCCGTTTTCGGGCCCTCTTTGGTCTTTTTCCCATATCTTGGGATACAGACCTATGATCGACACACTTTCAGTTTCGTAGCAATCCTTGGAACGACATGGTCGTTTTGGTATATCGCACTCAAGGTTTTGGAATACTTTGGGTTTGGCCGGGTTGGTTCGGATACGAAACCAACCGGGCCCTCGGAGCGGAAACGCTTATATCTTGAGCTCCAGACGTCCGATTGACGTGCCGTCGACATTGATGGATTCCTCTAAGTGAGACGGATCTTTTGGATTACTCCGCTCAAGGTTTGGATGCCGTCGGAGTGCGGTCGGGTTGGTTCGCTCACGAAATCCAACCGGGCCCCTGGAACGAAATAGCCAATAACTCACAGACCGGGCGTCCGATTGACGCACCGTCTGTCTCGTTGTTTTCCTCTTGTTGAGACGGATCTTTTTCCATACTTCGCCCATGTTTTGGTTTCAGTTGGATAGTGTCCGGGTTGGATTGCACTCAAAATCCAACCGGGCCCTTGCAACGGAAAAGCTGTTATCTTTCAGACCAGACGTCCGTTTGACGAACCGTCAGCGGCATTGATGATCTCGTTGAGAAACGGTCCCTATGAGTATACCCTATGAGAGTTCGGGGTACAGTTGAGATACGGCCGGGTTGGTTAGCTCACGAAACCAACAGGGCCCCTGGGACGAAAAGGGCTAATAACCCACAGACCGGGCGTCGGATTGACGCACCGTCTGTTGCGTTGAGACCCCTATAACGAGGTGGACCTTTGAGATACTTCTTCGTGGGACTTTGAGATACTTGGAGTATCGATCTGTAGCTCATGGAGCGGAGCCTCTCGGAGATGAGCGTGCGGAGTACGGAGACCGTGTAACCGATTGAGACCTAACGACTGCTTGACCGACTCGACTTGCAGTGAGTCGACTAGCCCATTGGATGGAGCACTAACTTGTGAGGTGCAGACCCATGGCGGATGGAGCACTACCTGTGTGAAAGTGCAGACCTGCGGTACTCGTCCGGAGAGTACCTCAGCATGCTACTAGGGGGTCTGCACTACTGTGTTTGGGTGACATACCCCGGCGGGAAACACTAATGTGTTTGGGTGTCTGACCCACGGTACTCGACAAGAGGAGTACCTCAGTAGACTTAGGTTAGTTAGCAGTACCTCGGAGTCATTACAAGACCACTGTACACTCCAGAGACGGAGCTCTTCAGCAGTTACGGTTTCGTTAATGAAAATCCTGGTTTGAGCTGAGACTTTTGATCTTTGTGTTTACCTCATGATTGAGTTGGGTCACTTGATAACTTATGTATATGTATGGGCATATAACTGGGTAGTGGTTATCCGTTAATTTCATGATCTTGGTGTTTACCTCATGATTGAGATGGGGTACTTGTTAACTTAGGTATATGCATAGCATATACCTAAGTAGAGGTTATCTGTTGAGATCTTCTTTGTGGTTATCTTTGTTGGTTTTTAGTGAGACCTTGAGGGTCTCAGGGTCCCTACAGAGTATCGTTATACTCACCCCTGCACGGGCAATGCCCTCACCTCATTGTGTTGGTTGCAGATGACAGGCAATGTTGACGGAGGCCGAGTGTTCGAGGATTGGACGGTACTCGGAGGTGGACTACACGACGAGTCAGTATCCGGAGGTGGACTTCGCGACGAGACAAGACACGGAGGAGGTTGACGGGCGAGAGAATTGTGGAGGAAATATGTACCTACCCTTCAAGAAGGATCCATGGTGGATGATCCAGGAGCTGCGCCATCTGTACCTACCCTTCAGGTAGGATCTGAGGTGGACGACCCAGGAGCCGCTTCCATTCTTCCAGATGTTTTCTTTTTCTTTTGTACTTTGTTCAGTTGTAGTTGTACTTTCTTTTGGTTTTTTATTCTGGCTCATTTACCTTTCTACACTTCTCTTTGTACTTAGTGTTTTACTTCCGCTTGTACTCTGTGGTGTTTTGTTTAATTTTATAAAGGCAATGCCTTCACAGTTATCGGGATATATGCCTTTGGTGCTAGTCGCCAACCCCTGGCCTATGGAAGGCGGGCTTGGGGTAGTCACGGCACGGGCCCTGAGGACGGGTCGTGACACCAACCATGCAAAAATGCCTCTTTTTCTAATGACCATTTTCAATTACATCACATTTCAAAACCATTCAAACTCTAAAAACCTATTTCTAAAACCCACTTTCCTTTTAAAAATATCTTAATCATAAAACATCCAAGCACATAACTAATCCAAACATGATTTTGGAAAATAGATGATTCCTTGAAATCTAAGAACCCTCAATTGGTATTCGTTGAATCCTCACATACATACATTTTCAGGCCATCTCGGGCACCAATCCATGTATACTAATAAAATTATACATCTAATTACCTTCATACATAATTTTTGTCATCCATATCAATACCAAATCAAGAAAGAACCATATCTTTTCTAAGATAATACATTCAACCTAGATTTTGAGATAACAAATTAATTTTGAAGACATCATTTACAATCCTAAAATGAAGAACCTCCAAATTTTCATTTCCTAGAAACTCACATTTTATATTCCATAGTAACTTCTACCCCCCCCCCCCTAAACACTTTCGAAATCAGTTTGCAATTTTTCATTTCATTAATCATCAAAAGATCTCAAAAAAATATCTAAAATAATTTCCACCCCAGAACAACTCATTACATTTTCAAACAATCCGTGACATTAATTTTGGAAATTCAATTTAAAAAAAGAAATCATCAATTTTGTGACCTAAGAAAAAATCCCCAATACCACCTGAAACTCACACCAAGAACATAACAAAACAACCATTTCACTCAACAAAAGAAATGATTCAAATTCTAAAATTAATAATAGTTATACATGGCTTAGTCACTTGGTTTGGTAGACCATGAACAAACTCGGTGAGCACATAGGAATTCATCAAAGGCAATTTCATGGTTTGAACATGGATTTCCAGGTTGTGCACATCAAATAGTCACCCTTCCCAAATGACCACCAAATAACAATACCAATAATAAATACCCAATCAGCACTAGGGACCTCGAATACAACCAAAATCCAAACACTAACATAGAGGAAATATCATCCCAGACAACCCGGTCAATTCAACTGTCATTACAAAAAGGTGGTGATCAAGTACCAAACCCCAATTGAACAATCGAGTTCTGATAATCCATACTCTAAAATACCTCACATCCCCAAAATAAAATGGGCCAAACCATCTCTAATTCAATTTTTTCATGAATCAATCAAGGCCAACCCTGTACCAATCACTCCATCTAGTTATGACATGGCTTTATGGGAGTTCTAGATCCCATGGGGCTAAAAACTAGTCCTGAATATAAGATTGAGATGGTTGGGAATCGTTTATACCATAAAAAAGAAAATTGGTAGAATATAAATTAAAAAACCAAAACAACACTTGCTGCGGAAGATAAAATAAATATAACCCACAATACATACCGCCAGGTGACCACATGTTTCACCACCGAACATAGAACCACACTCACCCAAGAGTGATCCAAGACTATAAAATTAAAATGAAGAGTATTGTAGGTGTTAGAAAAAAAGATTCTCAATTGAAAATCCACGAAATAACAATACCTTATGACCATACCTTTAAAAAGAATCCCAAAACATAGTTGTTTGAAAATAATACCCATTAAAATAGTGTTTTTCATTCTATTCAAAATCTAAAAAAACAAATTTACATTTTTATGGAATACATTTATCTACAACTAAATTATCTATATATAATCCAAAAATGCATTATCATTTCAAAATGAAAGGGAAAAAATTTAAATTTAAATATATTTTTCACGAAATAGGATACAAGAATGAAAAAAATGTATTGGAAATCATATCAGACACACCATGGGAAACCCCAAAGAACAAAGTGTTATTTGGGGACCTAGGATTCTCATACCACAGTGAAACATGGAATAGCCACCAAAACGAACTATGATCTCATGTAGGAGCCACTAGTATGTAACACACCGATAACCTAGTGGTCTCCAATAAATAATAATTATGATTAGTTAGTATTATTAGCATCAATACTACTACACACAACTAGGAAGAACCACATATATATCATCAAGTGTACTAGTCCTTGTCTGTAAACCTTGATACCCTAGTTTCCCATGTGCTCTATTTCAAGTGGTGGTGAGTTTTATCAACATGTAAAGACACAAAAATCACATTCATTATCTAAAAAATTTACTATTTTCAAAATCTCCCTTCCCCATTAAGTGAGTCACCTTTTCAAAATAAATACACATCATTTTCCAAGACACTTCACTAGGAACATATAACAATTCATCCATTTAACATACACATTATTTTTCTAAATCAATAGGGAAGGACCATAGAGGGGTTTCCCTTTTTATAAATCATTATCTATATTCCAAATGGGATTAATCACTTACAAGGATAAATTTTCATTTTAGAAACATAATCACCAAATATCATTATGTTTTGGGAATATATTTTCAATGTAACTGAAAAACCATCTTGATACATATTTATTTCGTGTTTAAAACCACACATAAAAATGATGAAATAATTTTCTGAACACCAAAATTTCATTTAATATTTTTTTCACTCACAAAATAATTTTGGAAATCACTTTGGGTCATCATTAGAAAAAAAGCATGCCCTGAAACGATTACATGAAACTGGTAGAAAGACCACACACCAATGGAGATACCAACATAAGGTTGAAATCATTAATGAAATCAATTTTCATGGACCAAATTCATTTAATTACATACATATATGTATAAATATATTGGATATGAATTTCTTGTAGTAGTAAAAAAATACCTTTTTAAAAGACTACCAATCATTTATAGAAATTCTATTTAATGGTATGGGAACGGGGAACCTACCTTCGAGTGGAATCAAGCCTTAAAAATTGGCTCTTGTCACTTTTTAACTTATAGATTACGCACCCCCACTAAGCATATGTTCATTCACATACATTTAAGGACACCTAGGACCAATGCACACATCTGCATGGTCCCTGGGTAGGTGCAAGGGGAATCTTACTTGTATGCTTATATACATAAATAACTTTCTACTCACCTAGATATGAATTTCATTTATAAATAAACATAGGCACACCTAAAATCATATATTTTTATTAAATTAAATGAATTAATATAAACATAATGAGGGAACCTTCATGTATATACCAACTTACCTCAGTACACACAGGTGAGTCTCCCTTAGACAGTCAACTCGAAATCTCACCCAAAATTCAAATGCACTGTGAAAAACAAGATACAATTATTAAGACCAACAAAGACCCTACTTTACAGTGTGTGAAAGAAAATAGTGGTCTAAACACTTACCTCGAATTGACAATGGATGATCGAAATTAAGAGAATATACATCATCTTCAGTGAAGAACATCCAACCTCACACGAAGGGGTCCTGAGAGAGGCATTGTGAACCCTTGCACTGGATGAATAAAAAAACGGATCAAAACCAATCCTAGGGGGGGTCGTCGGAATATAAAGGGGTGACAGGGACACTGAAATTAGAAAAAAATGGAGAGAATAGGGGAGGATAATGAGAGTAATGAAAACAAAGAGTATCAAACGAACATGAATATAATTAAAATAACCTAAAAAACCAAAATGAAATAATAATAATAATAATGGTATTAAAAATATTAAATTACTATCATTATTAACAATAATTATGATGATAATAGTTCTTGAAAATACTAATAACATTATTATTATTTATAATCAAGATAATTATATTATAATCATTATTATTGTTATTAAATCACTTTTGAATTTTATTTTTCATTTATAAATATTTATATTAATACACAGTCAGAATAAACGGTTACCTGGGAGAAGCTTCTCAGTTCCAAAACTATGCTTTGCCAATCGCAAGATGCTGCGAAGCCCAAAATTCCAATTTCCAAATAACAACCCAAATGTTTAAACTAGGTTTGAATCTACTCAAAAAAATATTAGATAGAACCAATGATTAATAAAAGATTAAAATAAATGAGTATTGTTGGGTGCGGGGTGTGACAGTACATAGTTTAAATATAATAATATATGAATATATATATATATACATATTAAGGAAAACATTATATATATATATATATTGACATATAACATATACATATATTGAAATATATTTGTGAGTACTTATCTATACTAATATTTTCCTAAAAATATAAATACATATAAATCTTACTACACACACAAATATATAAATTTAAATGCATCATTTTGTGATTTAATGTTTATATTTTAATCCACTGACACATATGTGTATATTTATATATAATAATATATCTCTGAAGTCACACATGAAAATTCAAGTATAGATAAAAAAATTAAAAAATAATAGATAACGAATAAAAAAATTATTAGATTATAATTACATTGATTTGAAACTGATTTGAAAAATGAAATGGATATATAATAGTGATTCGATAGTATCTACAGTTCAAAAGAATGCACATAGAATAGTGAAGGGAAGTTGGAGTTTAGTTTCAGACATAATGAAGGTGTAATGAAAGAAAGATTCCAACATTGGTTATAATGTTGGAAGGACATTATCATTGTAATAAGTAGTATGGATGAGAAATATTACATTTTCAAAGCATTAAAAATCACTAATAAACCATATGAATTCTTAGTACTAATAAATAACTCACAACGGTAAGATTTAATAGTGCTCATTGATTGTTACAAGAATGGGAACAACATCATATTCAAAAAATTGCTGTTTTTTCACACACACAAAAATGAATCATGGGTTGTCATCCTGAATTTCATTTTAAAATAAAACATGTTATTAATTTTTGATGGTTTTGAATTAATATTACAAATTAAAAATACCAATAATTAAAATAAATTTTTATTCATTTTTAAGTGATTTTGTTTTATGTAATATAGAGGTCATTTCTTTAGGTCATAAATGATATAAAATTTTATATAATGATTTTTAAAAATAAAATTTTATATTTTACTCATTTTTTATTATTATATGATTCATTAGATACCAATTGAAATATTAATTGTTAAAATTTAATTTTTTATAATTCTACACTTTTCTATAATGATATTCATGTTCAAATAATTAATATAATTCACAAATAATTTTGTAATTTTTTTGATATCTTTAATAACCCCATATTATTATCTCATTTCAAATCATTTTATTCTAATTTTATGATTGAAAAAAAAATAATCCTTAGAAGATATATTTTATCATTCTAAATATCTTTAGTGGCTTATTCACATTAAATTATTTATTAAATAACTAAAATCACTAAATATTCAATGTTATAAAATATATGTAAAAATGAACTCTTTTGTAAATTTTATAAAAAAATATAGTAACTTTATATTTATTCATTGTCATTTTTTATATGTTCAACTAAAACTGATGATTAATAATATTTAAAATTAAATTTTAATAGTAATCTCTTGGGTGTTGGATTTATGTAAAATTCATTATGAAATTTCACCGCAGATACATGAGTTTTAGTCCTAAAATTTGATTAAAATTCAACTTTTTTTAACTGTATACATAAATTTATTTTTCGATCATAATAGAAAATTTTATAATATGATATATTTCGATGCAGTTTAGTTTTCAAATAAGTGGATTATTTAGGAAATGTGTCTTGTTACTTGATAATATTTCTATTTATTCGGTTGAATTATCAAACTCCTTTTCTCATTGGTTATTGTTTGATTCTTGTTTGACCTATATAATAAAAAATTATTCATTAAATCAAATTTTTCTTATTTTAGTCACAATAAAAATTGCATTCACACATTTTTTATTTATATTGGTCATAAATAACTCAAGGATAATTTTCATTAGTGGAACATTTATAAGGAATGAAATTCATTCTGAATTCATTATTAAATATCATAAATGACTCTGGGGAAATTATATTGAATTTTCATGTAAGGCAGATCACAGAAAATTGTTTTAATTATTTTATTTCTAAATTAAAAAAATTAAACTAAGACATAAAAATATATTTTGATCTTTTAGAGCCCAAATGAAATTAAATTTACAGAAATTGGTTTCATATAGGATAATATTTCTTTAATATTGAATTCATAATGACTTTTAACGAATCATGTTCATTTTTAATTTGTCTACATTTTATACTCATTCTATTATAAAAAAAATTAAAATTAAATATTAAAATCATTTTTTGTTGATTAAAAGTACCATGAGAAAACTTTACTATACAATTCATTTAATCATGTAAAAAAATTTCAAGGGTTATAATGCTAATATTTAAATAAAAATACACCTCCAATTCCATATTCATACTTTTCCCTCTTATTAAACAATAAATATATTCATTTCTATGATTTTTTTGAAAATATTCATCAATCATTTATTTTATATTGTTTTAGTTAAAATAGATCATTTTCCAATTTTTAATCATTGAATTAGTAAAAAGGAAAAATATTCATCATAATTATTAATGATGTTATTTCATTTATAAATAAATTAAAATTTATAATGTCATAAAATTTTAAATGTGACAATATTCTAGGAGTAATAAAAAATCTACTCTCATTCATGTATTTCATCCTGAAGTTCTTCTAAAATAAATCATGTATGTGAAAAATATATGAATATATTTCCTATAATATAAAATATAAATTTTTTCACAAAATGTAAACTTTTCAAATAAAAAGTACAATTTACTTTAATGAGTTATTATCACAGTTATAAAAAGTAAAAAACTCGTAAAAATAATTATTGTATATATTGTTTTGGAATAAATAGATAAATTATTAAATTAAAAAGAAAAAATTGACATTTACATGCCTAATGAAATTTACCAAATTGTCAAATAGGGAAAAAATATCACATGTGTGGAAATCTATTACAAATATATTTTCACCATGCTAATAAATATATACTAAGATAATATTAAACCCTATCTCATGGTGTTTTATATAGTAAAATTATTCCCAATTCAATTTCTCGACCTTGAAATTCATGTTCCCAGGAGTTTTTGGGGCTAAAACCCCCATCATTAATGATTTAGGGTTCTATGATAGGAGGATCATGATTTTTTAAAATGAAAACAGGGGTATAAGCATAATGTGTAGTTGAAAATGAAAATTGTATATGTGTTATATTTTTACAAGGGGATCCTAAGTATTATTTTTAAATTATGTTCCAGAAACAACCAATATATAGTATTCATATAGGCTATAAAAGGAAATTTTTTAGGAAACTATCATATTTTAGGGCATATAGATATGATGGAATTTTTTTAATGTTAATAGATGTTAGACGTTGAAATTAAATACTCTTTGGATTTTTTGTCATAAAATTGTTATATGATCTATTATAATTTCTATTAATTAAAAATTGATTGAATGGAAATTACCTTTATATAATAGTGAATTTTTTATAAACATTGTGAAATTGTTCTATATTTACCAAAACATGTAAAATATTATGTTCAATTTTATTTCTATTTCTTCTCTCTTACATGCATAACATATGGTGTTATATCATTTTTAGGGTTCTAGGAAGATATGTTTGTTCACGATCAAGGAAAATAGATGATACAAATATAAAAATAAATATATTTTATGGGGAAGAATTATAGTTATTATAATTTAGTGTCAATTCGACCTATATCAAAATATAATGTAATATATATGCTTATTGGGAAACAAATATAAATTTCAAAAAAAACATTTTTATTTTTTGGAACTAGATTCGTTAGAAACTATACACCTCAATATCGAATGAAATTATACAGTCGTCATGTTGGTGAATAAGACTATAGTAGTTTAAATGAAGTCATTGTCAAACGTGTTTGATATGAATTATGCATCAAAAAATTTGTTTATGATTTGAGGAGTTTTTAACCACTAGATGAAAAATTTTATTTCTACCACAAATAAAACAAATAAATATAATCCAATTTTAATATATTTTTGTATTTTATAGATTAATTTCAAAAATGATATTAATGTGTTAATTTTCTAGTCACCATTATGAGATAACCATGATTGGACTGTCATAAAAAATTTGTATTTATGTTTTAAATTTTAAATTGAAATTAATTTATTTTCATGATATAATTTTATATAATTAAATTCATAAATGATATTTAATAAAATTATATGGATATTATATTTATATTAAAGGCAGCATATGTTCATAAAATTTGGTAAACACCAAAGGATGGTCTAAATGGTGGTAATGGATCCTTGATAAATAAAATGGATATGTTCTGATATGTTTGAGTTATGGGTGTCAAAAATAAATTTATAGAAAATCATAATTTATCAATTAGTGATTTGGTTGAAAATATTTCATAAAACTGGGACGATGGACTGATATATATTGTCAATTTTCAAATTAAATCCCATATATTGTCATCTGGTGATTCATTTCACTCAACTAAAAAAATGAATTTTAATGAATTTGTTTTCTATGATGTTTAAGGAACGTACATATTAGCCATTATAAAACTCTTGACAAATATAGAAAATCCAATTTAAAATTTAAAACTAAAAATGTTATTGTATTGATATTAATTTATGTTATATATAGTCACAGGCTTTAACACAAATTGAATATACCTTGGAAAACTTCATGATTATTAATATCATGGCAAATTTGATAGAAATTAATATAAAATCACTAATTATGTCACCATTAATGAGTAAGTGTTGATTAATGTAAATCCATAAAATAATAGTGATTTAAATTATATGGTAGATTATTTTAAATCATAAATAAATTCAAAAATCTATCATTTCATATTTGGATGTATAGTTATATAGATAATAATGATCGTGGATACATATTGGATGTGACCAAATATTTAATATTTTTACATTATATTTTGTGTTTATTTTATTCATTAAAATAATAAGAACTTATACTATGTAAAGAAAGAATAATAGTAAATTTGATAAAACTAAATATATTTTATTCTAAAGTATGAGGAAACATGGGGGAAAATTCACTTCAGTATTTTAATCATTATGTAATATTCATTGACGATATATCACATAGTGTATATGATTATTTAATAGAAATAATATATTTTCTACCTTCTCGAAATGGATGATTATTATTAGTAATAATATAAGAATAATAAGAATAATATTGATATTTGATGATAATAATTTGTAAAAAGGGTAGTTTTATTTTTCTTTATATCAAATATAATTTACCAGGTGAATATAATAAATAAATAAATATGATATGATATAGATGATTGATTACAGAATAAAATTATGGTCGAATAATACAGGAGATAGAGGGTGTATTCTGGCTAACCCACAATTTATTTTGTATAAGCACTTAACCTAGAAGCATACCAAACAAATATGATTGTTTCTAGAATTTGAAAGAAAAATACCATAGGTATAATGGACTAAAAATTTTGTAAATAATGAAAATTAAATATATATTTTTTGTCAATCTTGTATTTATGATGATTAAAATTCTTGGGATAAGATGGATTCCCATGTACCAAATCTATTTCATCAAATAATAGTTTTATAGTTTTGGATATAGAGTGAGGATGTTGTAAGAAATTGATAATAAAAAAGATTGACGTACTATTTCGTGACATTAATCATTATATGGATAGACATATATTTTAATCTAATTATGGATGAATGTAATACCTGTCTAATGAGAAGACTGAGTTTGATGTAATGTTGAAGAAGGAGATTATTTATATTGTGATTTATTTAGATTATTCTAGTATAAAGATATATATTAGGAGGTCGTAGTGGGTATTATTTATAGTTTAAATATATAAATCCCAAATTAATTATTTCATATTTAATGATACAAAAAAATTAAATTATTTATAAAACAAAATAATCATAAAGGATATATACAATTGAATATCAAAAATAAAAGATGAATTTCCATCATCTTATATAAATAAGATGTGTATATTATACCCATACCTAGTTTTGAAGAAGGTGTTTCATCAAAAATGTGTATATCATGTCATGGTATAAAATTATGATAATATAAATTATAGAAATAAAATGTATATTATTAGTTTGAAAAATAAATAGGTTATAAATTACATAAGTGTTTTCATCTAATTATAATATTAACTTTAATTTCTGTTCAATAATAAAATATGGTTCATGATGTAATATATTTTTAGTTAATAGATGTGGAGATTTTATTTATTCACAACAACATGTGTATGTATATATATATATATATATTTTGGAAATAGGTGGTGTCATTTATTCTATGAAAAAATATTTTCTCTTCAATTATAGAAGTATTAATACATATTTATAGAGGTACTAAGGAAGTGGAATGATAAAATTAATTCCTTAATATGGAAAAATTGATAGATGAGATGAGGTATAGATCATGGTTCAAATTTAAAATATATTGTTAGTTTATATTCCATCGTTTTAGTGTATGTGTATAATATTATTATTATCGTTTTAATTGATAAATGCATCAATGAGTGTATGGTATAATTATTCATATAATTTAAAATGTCTAGTATGGGAATGTGGGTGGATATTTTTTGGACAATGATTATTGAATATCAAATACCCTAATAATTGATTTTTCTAAAAATATCCTATGTAGAAACAGTTTTGAGTAGGTTAAACATTATTGATGAAAACCCAAGTTGTATTACTCTTCTATGACATTTAGTTTTTTAAAATAAGTAGTCATTGAAATTTGGTGATGATCATGACTATATAATTTTTTATATTAATTATTAAAATAATGACTTATGTGTGAAATAGTTTCATATAAAAATGACATAGTTTATAAAGTGACAACTCATAGTAGGTAAGTTGAAAATCCTATTGGAAAACACCATTTTCTTATCAAATGGTTGTTGAGTTAATTTAAATCATGGAATGCTATTTCTATATTCAACAAAATAGGGATTAAAATAATTTACTACATTGATAGTTATTTGACTAGAAATTCTGATAGGTGGGCATGTATAAATGATTATGATGCTTTTTCATTATGTCACAACTGGGATTTGGGTTAAAATATTTTTGAAGGCAATGTTTCATTACACTATAATATGGGAATGTGTTATATTTTTAAGAGAATGAAACGAGATTATATAGAAGAACAATTATTAGTTGTAGTGGGATAGATAAAATGGAGAGAAGGTATTGTTTTTTAGAGTTTTTCTAATTAAATCATGAAGGCAATACACTTTTTCATTCATGATAAAATAATATTAGGTCAAAATATAATTTTAATAGATGAAGGGTGAAATTGTATCTGTAATGTTCCAATGTTTTTCAACAGAAATTCTTTTCCTAGAAATATATCATAATATCCAATGAAAAGACAACATACTGAAATATTAAGTGCTAAGTGTCCTTTATACATAATTTTTTCACTTCGGTGTATGGAATTATGAAAATACCACATACACGGTTGCAATTAGTATATTATTTGGAGTCCAATAAGGAGAACATAATTATTGTTGAATAGTAACCTACCCTTATGAATATTAACATACCCTTATTAATAGTGTTATACCCTAATTAAAAGTAACCTTACATATGATAATATATAAATAATATTAATGTTCAAATTATGATATACCTATATTTTATATTAAGTAAATGAATGTTTTAGAACTGGTTTTTGATACTAAATTATTATTTTAATTAAATATTAAAATAATAATATTTTGAAACTTATTTTTGATTAAATGGACTTTATTTTTGGATTGTATACATAGAAAAATGGTTGGGGTGAATTTTTGTGATTTTTCTGAAATACTTGAAATTTGACAAATAGTGAAATACCATAATTTACAAAATAAGCTAAATAAGCTAATTATAGAGTAATACATGATGTTCTGTAGATTTAATACCTATGGATTTAGGAACACAAGATAAAATAACTATTCTTGGTCATGGGAGACCCGCTATTCATTGTTGTATGTGGTAATAATAAAGTAATGAATTTTAAATTGACAAAACTCATCTCCCCTCAATTATAAATACTACCCTTCACACCCACATTTCCTCGCACCTCTCAAGTTTCAATCCAGGTCTAAACTCTACCAATTAAAATTTCCTAGACCATCCCCCCATGTCCATGAGCCTATGATCTCAAAAAATACCAATCCTATCATATTTAAGGAGGATCTCAAGAAGAAAATTCATGAGCTATTTCCACTCACTCTTTTTTATTTATATTACATTCAATTTCAAGTTCTTTTCTTTATTATCTACCCACATATCATCATCCACATGGTATGGTAACTCTATTATCATACATATACTGGATTATTAGTATATTAATGGGATATTTTACCATCCAACACCCTTAACCTCTTCCATTTATTTTATAAAACAAAATTTTCTTCTTAAGGTGTTAATTTATCACCATCAAGAACTACATGTTTTATTTTTTCCATTTCTACATTCAGATCTAGTCATGAAACCATTATTATTGTTTAAACAGAATATTTTATATGTAATAAGTCCTATTTAATGTTTACGAACTATCTTTTGTACATATTAAAAAATTATTAAAAAAACAAGTTTGTTGTGGTCGAAAACCCACCCAAATTAACTCAAACAATCATCATTTAATTCTTATCTAATGATTCATCCACATGGTTTACATTATAATTCATTATAAGATAATTAAAACTTTTTTAATGTCATTAATAAAATGATATATCATTTTTTCAGTTTTATTCATGTTCTACATGAACTTTCATTTATGAATACAAGGGAAACACTCAAAAAAACCGTAAAAATTAACATTCCCAAACAATGTTTTTTCAACTCTATAACTCGTCAAAAGGACCAGAAAAATTAATGAAACCATAATAAACTATATTCATGTATAAGAGGTTCTGGAATTTTCTATTAATGAATATAATTTGGTTATGTAGGACATTAATGCCATGTAAGCGTTCTGATAAAAGGTAAGGGGAAAATCTTGAACCAAATTTTCATTCTTCAAGTTCTCCCTCTTTCACTCAATTTTTGGTATGATTACTCCATAAAAATAATTTTTTTCACCATTACCTTACCTATTCATGGATATAAATTTTCTTCACTAGATTTTATGTCAAATACATTTTTTCCAAATGAAATATTCTTTCAAAAATACACCTTTTACTTCTCGCTAAAGGTGGATGGTTGTTTTATCAAGTATATTATTCCTGCATTATTTTGGGAACCCAATGTTAATGAATTTTTTATTTTGAGATTAAACTAATTCCATTATATGGGAAATTTATTTTTATTTTTGATATATTTTATACATTCCAAGAATAATAATGACAATGTTATGGTGTGACAGGTGGGCCCGAAATTATATAGCGCAATTTGAATGTTTGACTGTGACAGGTGTGCCCTGAATTATACAGTTCCTCAATGCATTAGATAAAGTTATTAATATCATGAGTAAAATTTAAATTATGTGTGGACATGATTATATAATGTTTCAAAACTATTTTTGGTAATTAACCAATAATACATGATGTTTCATTTTTTATACATTTCCACATTTTAAGTCCTTTATTAATGATTCTTCTCATGTTCTTTGTCTTTTGTCTATGATAGGATTATGCTCATCCCATTAAATATTGTTCTTATCTATCCTATTTATGGTATTTTATCTCACCCCTTATGATGTATATCCTCATGTCACTACATGTAGTATGTAGAGGTCATGTACCAATAAAAATTTAAGGGATAAGGAATTAAATAAATGTGTATGCTTGATGTTGTAATTGTTTTATATTGTCCTCGTTTTCTGATATGGAGAGTATGACTCTATCCTATTATCTTCTAAATGGATATGTTGATCAATGGTGGGCTTTGATTTAGAACACCATTCCAGGAGAAGAAATTTACGAAATGGAATGGGGAGACGTTAAGATAATGTTTCTTAACAACTGTTTTCCAAGAACTCTTCGCACGAAGATGGAGTGATAATTCAAAAATATCAAGAAAAAATAAGGATAATATGTTATAACCAATAAAGTGAATTTCATAGGGCCTTCAAGGTAGGCATCGGGTTTTGTTATCAACAATTATACAAAAATTGATAGATTCTATATTGGATTAAAACCACACCATCAAAAGGATCTTGCAATTAGGGACATTAAGAGTTATGAAGAATTTTTTCAGTTTGTTATAAAACAGGAGATGGAGTTAAGAGAATGGTTCCATGGCTTTGGTGATAAGAAACAAAAGATGGATGCTTGTTCTAGAGGATCTAATGATAATAGTGGTTAGAAAGTTCAACGAACCACATGCCAATAATGTGGGAAGTTGCAACATGGGAACTGCTTCAAAGGGGCGGGGAAGTGCATCCTGTGTGGAAAAGAAGGAAACCGTTCTCTAGACTGTCAAAAAGATATGAAACAGAAGGGGAATGTTGCTAATGAAAGGAGAGAGCCACCCATGGTTCATTACTACAACTATAGAGAGCTTGGTCACTATGCAAGATAGTGCACTAAACCACATGTTCTTAAGGGTTATCAGTGTCAGCAGCCACCAAATACAAAGAAATAAGGGAAGACTTATGATATAACTACTATGGAAGTAGAGAAAGTTAATAAAGTCATACAAGGTACACTAACTATTCAATATAGAATGGAAAAATTCTTGTTTGATTCTGGTTCTATGCATTCTTTAATATCTTGAATGTTTTCTAGAACTATAGAATCAAAGCCTCGAAACCATGAAGTAGAGATATATGTAAAACCCCCAAGATGTATAATAATTGCATACCAAGCATTTGAATCTACTCTTATTGGCTTATTTTGGAATATTCTTCAAGAAAATCTTGTAATACTTCGCTTGGTGGAAATTGACACTATAATGGGAATGGATTTTCTTTCATTATATTGAGAACATATCGACTGTTGGGAAAAGGAAATATCTTTTCATATTCTGGACCATCCCATGCTACTCTATAATTGTAAGAGAAGATCACTAATCTTTATTGAAAAATCCTTTAACTGTGTATGTCTTGATTCCTTATGAAGAAGTATACCTCTCCCTAAAGGATAGGTCAAAGAAAAGTTCCAACCTTGCGAAAATTCCCATCATGATGAAATATGATGATATATTTCCAAAAGAGTTACTCTAACTTCTTTCGGATCATGAGGTATATTTCTCAACAGAACTAATTAGTAGAGATAATCCTATATCAAAGTGCCCCTATAGGATGACTTCTGTCAAACTGGAAGATTAAATGAAGCAACTGTAGGAGAATCTGGACAAAGGGTTCATACTCCCTAGTGCATCACCATGGGGTGCGCTACTGCTCTTTGTGAAGAAGAAGGATTGAATATTGCGGCTGTTTATCGAATATCGGGAACTCAACTAGAACACCCAAAAGAACAAGTATTATATTCTAAGGATTGATGAATTGTTCAGTTAGTAAGATTAGATCAATACTTCTCAATGGTGGGTCTCTTTTCTGGATATCCTCAGTTAATAGTGAGGAAAGAAGATATTCAGAAGACTGCCTTCCATAAAAGGTATGGGCACTATGAGTTTCTGGTGATTCCCTTCGGACTTAATTATTCCCCTACAATCATGATGGATTTGATGAATAGAGACATGAGACATTACCTCGAAAAATGTTTGGTAGTTTTTATTGATGATATTCCCATCTACTAAAAAAGAGATGAGGAACATAAAGAACATCTAAGAATTGTGTTGGAGACATTGAGAAAAGAGAAGTTGTACACAAATATTAGCATGTTTGACTTTTGGATGAAGCATGTCACGTCATAGGAAATGTTATCACAAGTGAGGGAATTTCTATGGACCCTTAAAAAACAAACGATATTGATGAATGGCCCATTCCCTATAGTGTAATAGAAATCTATTATTTTCATATATTATTTGTGTACTACTTACATTTTGTGAGAAATTCTTCATGATTGTCAAGCACTACAACTATGTTAATAGGGTAAGGGTTAAAGTTTTCTAGACAAAATAATGTGAGGGAAGCTTGATGAAGGTAAAGATAGGGATTAACACTTCACCTATACTCACACTAACGAAAATGGGATACATATTTTTGATATATAGTGATTCGTCAATGAAATTATTGGGTTGTGTACTCGTGAAAAATGACAATGTGATAGACCACACCTCATGCCAGTCGAAGATTCAAGAGCAGAACTACCTGTCTCATGATCTAGAGCTCGAAGCTGTGTTTTTTTCATTGAAAATCTGTTATCACAACCATTATAGTGATAAATGTTACATATATGCTGACCACAAAAGCATAATGTATATATACACACAAAATGAGCTCAACATGCATCAAAGGTGATGGATAGAGATAATAAATGAAAAATATCTCTCTATTAACTATCATCCTGGAAAGGTTAACAAGGTTACTAAAGCTCTATGCATAAAAGAACCTTCTTCTCTATCCCTGTTATGTATTGAGAAAGACCCATCTACTTGGATATTAAAATTATGGATTTAGAAATCCTTCGGGTATGGGATACATCCTACCTTTCGGAAATTATTGTGCAACCATCCATCCAAGAGAACATTAATGAAGTACAAAATAATGATCTAGATATACAAAAGAGGGTGTATGTAGTTAGAGAAGGGAAGAATCAGGAGATCCACTTCGATGATGAGAGTGTTATTTGGTTTGGAATGAGGCTTTGTGTGAATTCATCACCCGGGATAATGAAAAAGATATTAAAAAGTGCACATAGCTCAACATTCTCTATCAATCCAGGGATTTTCAAGATTTACTGTGATATCTAAGAACATTTCTGGTTGGATAACATGAATTAAGAGATTTCATAATATATATCAAGGTGCTTCATAAGTAACAAGTTAAATTATAGTGACAAAAGTCCAAAGGGATGATGCAGCCATTGCCTATACCCATGTGGAAATGGGATAATGTCATTATTACCTTTTTCATTAGTCTTCGAAAGATGTAGATGTGAAATAATTCCAGATGGGTCATGGTTGAACAACTCACCAATACATCCCATTTTATTGCTATTCGGGAGGACCTCTTGCTTGAAGAACATGTAATGATGTATGTGAAGGAAGTGGTGAGACTTCACAGTGTTCTACACTCGATTATCTTTGACTGTGATCCAAGGTTCACATCTAAATTCCTGGAGAGTATCCAGCATGCTTTGGGTGCTAAATTAAATTTTAGCACGACCTATCACCCCAAACTGATGGCCAATCTGAAAAGAAAAATTCAGACACATGAAGATATTCTAAGAGAATTATCTCTAGATTTTATAGGTTTATGGGATCAGCATCACCCATTGGTTGAGTTCTTATAAATCAATAGCTTCAACTCGAGTATTCATATGGCTCTATATGAAGCACTGTATGTAAATCAATGTCTAACTCCATCAAATTGGGAAAATGATAGAGAAAACAAATATACTTAGACCCTCTCTTGTGTAAGAGATGTCAGAAAAGTATCATGTCATCTAGAAACACATCAAAGATGCTCAGAGTCGCCAAAAGAGTTGTGGTGACAACTGTCAAAGGTAATTGGAGTTTGACGTTGTGGATACATTCTTCCTAGAAATATCCCCATGGATGATTGACATGTGATTTGGAAGGAAAGGGAATATAAGCCCAAGGTATATTAGCCCCTTTTAGATCATTGACTGTATATGAGTTGTGGCCTATCAACTTGCACATCCACTGAATTTGGCTCAAGTTCATGATGTGTTTCACATATTACTCATAGGGATGTACATACCTGGTCCCTCACATGTTCAAAACTCGTAGGTGTTTTATATGGAAGATGATGTCTACTATGCAGAGCAGTCGGTAGAGATTCGGGATCGGAGATACAAGGTTCTACGCAACAAGACAACCCACCTTGTCAATGTGTTGTGGAGGAACCACAAGTATAAAGAATCTACCTAGGAAACATAAGAGACGATGAAGGAGAAGTACCCTCACCTTTTTATATAAAATGAAATTTCGAGGGCAAAATCTCATTAGGGGGAAGAATGTATCGACCCAATGTTTTTAAATAGAAATTCCCTAATTTTAAATACGTATTAATCATCGGAAAATATAATATAAGGAACTAATAAGTTCTAAGTGTCCTTTAAACATAATATTTTCACTACTGTGTTTGAAATTTCAAAAATATGAAATACTCAGTACAATCAGCATGTTAATTAGAGTCAAATAAGAAAAACATAATTTTGGGTGAATAGTAAACTACCCTTATGAATTGTAATATACCGTTATGAATAGTGATATACGCTAATTAATAGTACCCATACCTATGATAATATATAAATATTATTCAAGTTGAATGTATGATAAATCTATATTGTGGAATAAGTAAATGAATGTTTTAAAACTGGTTTTTGATACTAAATTATTATATTAATTAAATATTAAAATAATAATATTTAGAAAATTATTTTTGAAAAAATGGACTTCATTTTTGGATTCTACACATCGAAAAATGATTGGGGTGAATTTCTAGGATTTTTCTGAAATACTGGGTTTTTTATGAATAGTAAAACAACATAATTTACAAAATAAGCTATATAAGCTAATTATAGAGTCAACACAGATGTAATCCCAATTTTTTCAGGATCACCTGATAAAATTACTATTCTTGGTAATGGAAACTCATTGTTCAATGTCTTGTGGGGAAATAATAAACTACTGAATTTTATATTGAGAAAACCCCTCTCCCTCCACTCTAAATACCAACCTTCACACACTTTTTTCCTCAAACTTCTCAAGCTTAAAGCATTGTCTAAAATCTACCCAAGCATCTTAACTATCCTCTACCCCCATTTCCATGATCATCTTTTCATATCAATATAACAAATCTTTTCTTCCTTAAGGAGGATCTCAAGAAGAGGATTCAAGATGTATTTCCTCTGTCTCCTTTTTCCTTTAAATTCTTTTAAATTTCAAGAAATGTTCTTAATTATCTCCTCACATATCATCATCCACATTCTATGGTAACTCTAATATCATAAATATACTGTACTTTTGTGTTACTAATGGGATATTATACCATCCAACCCCCTTCTCCTCTTCCTTTTATTTTATAAAAGAAAATGTTGTTAATGATGTGTTAATCTATCACCTTTAAGAACAATATGTTTACATTTTCCATTTCTACCTTTAGATTAGGAGATGAAACAATTTTTATGATTGATCTAGAAAATATTAAATGTATTATGTCCTATTTAATTTTCTATGAAAAACTTATGTACATATTACAAAATTAATAACCAAAATAAGTTTGTTGTGGTTGAAAAACAACACAAATTAAAACAAACAATCATTATTTAATCCTTATCATATGATTCATCCACATGGTATATAATATAATTCAGTATAAGATATTTTATGATTATGGAATATCATTAATTACACGAGATATCAGTTCTGGATGTTTATCAATGTTCTACATGAACTCTCATTTATGAATACAAGTGAACCACTCAAGAAAACCCAAAAATCGAACATTCCTGAACAATGTTTTTTAAACTATATAACACATCATGAGGCCTATAAAATAACATAATGAAACCATAAAGAACCATATTAATGTATTCATGGTACTGTAATTGTCAACCAATTAAACTAATGTGGTTATACAAGACATTAAATCAAACAAAGCGTTCGATGCAAGGTAAGGGGAAAATATCAAACCCAATTTTCATTCTTTCGATTCTCCCACATTTACTCCAGTTTTGTTATGATTAATTAGTAAAAATCATTTTTTCATGATTATCTTACCTATTTAGGGATATACAGGTTCTCCATTGGATTTTATATCATTTACAATGTTTTCCAAAAGAACTCATCTTTTAAAAACACCCCATTTACTTCTCACTAAAGGTTGATGGTTTTTATATCAAGTATGTTATTCTCGCAATCTTTTGGGAACCCGAAATTCATGAATGTGTTATTATGAGATGAATATCATTCCTTTACAAGGTTCATTATTTTCATTTTTTATAAATGTTCTATGTGTCATGCATGATAATGAAAATGTTATGGTTTGATCGGTGCGCCTTGAATTATATAGCACAATAAGAATGTTTGAATGTGATAAGTGCGCCCAAAATTATATAATAATCCAATGAATTTGGGTAAAGTGATTAATCTCATGAGTAAAAGTTAAATGATGTGTGGAAATGATTCTAGAATCGTTCACAAATATGTGTCGTATTTAACCACTAATATATGATGTTTCTTTTTTCACACATCGCCACATTTAATGTCTTTTATTAATGAATCATTTTTTGTTCTTGATCCTTTCTATATTTTATGATTATGATCACCCCATGATATATTGTTCTTATCTATCTTATTATTGGGCTTTAGCTCACCTATTTTGATGTATAACCCTAGGTGACTACATGTACTAATGAGAGGTCAAGTTCCAATAAGTAGCTAGGGTAGAAGGAATTAAATAAATTTTGATGCATGATGTTGTAATTGTTATTTAAGTTCCTAATTTGACCAAGACACTAAACTATTGAAGACTCTATGTGTAAAATGATTATGTTGTTTATCATTAAATGGATTTAATAGTAATGTAATAAAATGTTGGGATTCTATAGTATCGTTGAACTTATGGAAGATTCATATATCCATAAATATAATATAAATGATGAGAATAGTGATGTATATTTTAAAAATTAGGTTCAACATGGACTAATTGGGATTTAATTATACTGATGTTTTAGGGGACCCATAATGTATATATTATTAATGGATTATAATTTATCAAAACTAATCCTGGAAATTAATCTCAATGTGGATATTCTGGAGGTATTTTTTAAACATAATTTAATGCATTATATACTGTATAGTGATCCCCAATTCCAATATTTGACCATATTATGTTTTAATGGGGTTTTTAGTGAATCAAAAACAATTTTATCAAAACTGTTATGTGTAGGATCGAAATAACGATGTAGATGCTCAATATACAAGTGGGGGTGAATTGTACACTTTAAAAATTCCTTTGGAACCTTTAAAGTTGGTTATAGATAACTATGTTAAGGAATGATCTAAGTTTAACAATGTTAAACTAAACATATTCAAAACTCCTCTAACACAAATTGTAGAATTGGAACTAAGGTTTACAATATGATATTCTACCTTAAAGCATATAGAATCTAAACATATCAGAGTACAAGTGTAAGGAAATATAAGAAGGTTATACTTTACGTACAATATAAAAGTGAAACGAAAAAACAAGTAGTAAAACTACTAGTAACAAGATATAAGTCTTTTAACCCAAATAGAAGGGTATCCAACAACCTTGGATAAAGGTCCCTTGATTTATACTTTCAAGCAAGTATGTCTTACCTACACCAGGGTAAGCCCTCGATATGAAAATTGGAATCTCTGTCTTGCTATCCCCGCAACCTCTCAACTTCAAGGTAGTTGGAACCTTTGTCTTCCTCAGCAAGGAATCCCTCGAACTTCAAGGTAGTTGGAACCTATGTCTTCCTATCCCCGGAAGTCCTCGAATGTTATCACCGACATTCGGAGTCACACAAAGCAATCTGAACGAGCAGTTCAGTACGCACAAGGCATGAAAAGCTTCTCTCTTTATAAATCACCTTAACCGCATGTGGTCTCAAGATCAATTAATCTCTTTCATCTGTCACACGTATGTTCAGAGTTCTTTCAAATGAGCTCCCATTTATAGGAAAATTTCCAACGGTCGGATCCCTCCTCCAACGGTCATATTTTCCATGAAATTCGGAGGGACATGTACACGTATAACTCAACCAACGTTTAATTAGGAATAGAATAGACGACATCATTTTACAACAAACCATGTATAACTGAATGCATGACATCATTTTGAAATGAAGCATATGTAAGTTGAATCTTATCAATATTTCGGAGTGTAAGCAAGTCAAAAGATCAGAAACTAATCAAAATGAAATTCATAGTCAATGTTAAGAAATGTTCAGAATCTGTTTTATAGGGATTCAGAGTCTGGTTTTATCGAAGATTGGAATCTGAACTTTCTGAGTTCAGATTCAAACCAATAAAAGTTCAGATTCAATATTCTTATGAGTTCGGAGTCGAACAACTTAAAAGTTCAGAGTCAAACTACTTAAGAGTTCGGAGTCTAACTACATAAGAGTTCGGAGTCGAACTACTTAAGAGTTCGGAGTCAAACTACATAAGAGTTCGGAGTCGAACTACTTAAGAGTTCGGTGTCAAACTACTTAAGAGTTCAGAGTCGAACTACTTAAGAGTTTGGAGTCAAAATAATTAAGAGTTCGGAGTCGAACTACTTAAGAGTTCAGAGTCGAACCACTAAAGAGTTCCGAGTACAAAATTCGGATCCTTAAAACAGAATACTCCAAAAATTATCATTATATGATTCCGGGATTTTGGTTAACAAACCGTGTTTTACAATTAATAAAAATATTTCCATGAATAAAAAAGTATAGGCGAGGATAAATTTCATTAGGGATGAAAATTTTCCTTTTGAAGGTAAAATATATTTTTTCTTAAGTATACGGTGTTTGTGATTTTCAAAATAAAAAGGAATGGAAATGTCATAGGAAAACCTTATTGACTCAACAATCTCCCCCTTTTTGGAAAGCACAAACAACATTATGAAAACGAATATATTTTGATAAAAAATCATTAGTCTTTGAAATTATAACGTATCTCCCTTGTTCATGAATGAAGGTGAATGCAAATAACTCCCCATTAGGCATTGAAACTCTAAGGATTGTATTCTGAATTTCCGGAGAGGAGTTTTCATTAAATGAAGACCTCCCCCTTAGATAAACTCCCCCTTATTTCGGGATGGTTCTTTGACTTAGAAATATTCATTCCCACTCTTTTGATTAGTTTTTACCCTTATCCCCCTTTGTGATTTTCGAATATAATTAAAGGGAATGATAAGAATTAAAGTACCTGAAACATTAGTTCATAAAAGCAAAATACACAAACAATAAAACATTCATTATAGTTGAAAACATTTTTACACGGAAAGAAAAATAAAACAAAAGATCGGAGTGGAGTCATTTGTCTTCCTTTTCCATTGGGATCAGCTTTTTCAACAAGACTTTGAGCTTATTTAGATCTCTTTGATCTTCCTCAGCTTGCTTCTCCAAGGCTGAGATCCTTTCCCCTTGAACTTTTAATGCTTCTGTATGACCTCTCAAAGCTTCTTTGTGCATCTTGACCAACTCTTCTTGCTGAACGTCTCTCTTCTCAAGCTCGATCCGAATATTTCTATCATTTATAAGATTTTGAAACAGGGAATTTTCCTTGTAATTTAGTTCCTTCACTTATTGATTCCGGGAAATCTTCTCAATAATCAATTCATCTTGTAGATTCTTAATCTTTTTATCCTCTATATCAAAACCTTCTTTCACATCATTCTGAATGTTATCAAACACAACCAAGTCTTCTTCAACGCTCTTAGACAACCTGGTTACCTTACTGCAAGACATTCTATGCACATTATAATCGATAAGAAAACTTTTCTATTCGGCTTCCAACTTTACAAACTTGTCCATGACCATGGATAAAGAATCTATTTTCTGATTCATACATTGCTGCAGCATCTGGCATCTGGAATCTATTTTTGGAGAAATCGGAATGGTGTCCACCAACTTCCTCAGAGATTGAACCACAAAATCATTCCCATTAGATGATTATTCTGAATCAGAAACTTTTCTTGGAGACTGATCTTATTCATCTTGCACCAACTTCTTTCTAGAGGTACCACCAACATCTTTATTAATGATGACATCTTTTATAGCTGTCTCCATGAGAACATTCTTTCCCTTATCAGCTTTCTGAATAGTTTCCTTATTAAGGGATGCTTCCTCGGATTCAGATACTTGAACGATGTGGTCTTCATCTGGTTTTTGTTTTTCTTGTCCTTCCTCAAGAAAATTCCTTTCATAATATTCTTCCTCATCATACAAGAAATTTTCTTCTCCTTCTTCTTGTTGTTGCAACTTTGCGGATTCAGCCTTATCTTTATTGTCCTATACTTTCTTGATCAGGGTGTCCATATCTTCACTTTCCTATTCTTCTTCTTCTTCTCCTTATTCCTTAACTTCTTCCTATACTTCCTGAACTACTTTAGCAACTTCTTCTTCAGCCTCTTCAACTACATCTTTATCCATGTCCTTTTCCGGAGTGACATAGTTCTTGGCTGGAGTTTCTGGTAAAAAAGGTTCAACACCAAATGTTTCTGGAACTGAAAGTATTCCGGAAGCCAACTCTGTATCCTTCAGCAAAGATCACACCACTTCAGCTTCAGACATCTTCTTTTTCATTTTCTTCTCCTTCTCTTGTTTCTATAGCTCGTCCGCAGCTCTTTCCTTTAAAGCCTAAGCCTATGTAGGGTCCAATCCAAATTGTGGATCCCCTTCCTTTCTCTTTTCATTATCTTACCTCCACATGGCTGAAACTTCATCTGTATATGTTTTCTGCTTCTTCGGCTTGGGGGGAGCATATTGAGTTCCCTTATCCTGAGGAATTTCTTCATCATCAACAACTTCCTTATCCTTTCTCTTCCTCCTTTCATTTTTGGAAGGTTCCGATTTCTGTGATTCTTTCTGAGATGCTTCAACCTCTTCCATAGAATGAGGGTAAAATTCTCCAGATTCACTGGAAAACCACATCTTCATCCTCTTGAGGGTATCATCACTGACTAGTGTGTGCTTGAAATTCTGGATCTTTGATTTGCAGGCAACCTTGAAGGATTCTAAGAACCAAACTAGCAGCTTAGATATTATGGCAGGAAACATGATAATCTGAGCTCGAAAATTTCCTTCATTGATATTCTTGATCGTAACCAAGACACGCCTCATCAGATTTATCTTTATTAAATTTACCAAAAAATCTAAGACATATATACCACTTTTCATCAGATTGTCTTTATCAACTCTTCTTAGAACCAAAATGCCTTGCACCCAAAGCTGAAGAATTATATTGTTCGGAGTGAGACGAGTAATCTTGATAGTTGAATCATCTTTAAGACCAAGACACTTCAGTGCCTTCCCCTTTTTGAAACTTCCTTTTACATCAGGACGTTTGTGTGAGCAGAATTATGCTTCTCCTTCATATGACAAACCAATCAAGCTCGCGGCCTTGTTTTAGGAAAGCTTATAAGTCTTCCCATAAGACTTGAAAGAAAACCACTCTCTTCCATCTTCCATCAGGAAGGAAATAGACTCCTAGAACTCGGTAAGCAAATCAGTATAAACCGGATCCAGTTTATCTGACTTTTCTACACATACATCTTCCCATCCATTCCGATTTATATTCTTGGAAATAAGGGAATCAAGCTTATACAAGTCTGGATGAACTAACCTTTCTCTAAAGACTAACCACTTAGAGAATGGTATCATAGTTGACATATCTTGAGATGTTGCTTCAACAGGCATTCGGAGTGAAAGAAACTGAAAGATTTGGATCATCTTTGAAAATTTTGGAACTGGTCTTAAGAAGAGAAGTAGGGATTTGAGACGGAAAATCTTGAAAAACCAATGTAGGACAAGTCTCGGGGTCCCTTTTATATACGAAATGGAAATTAATGTTGGTCTTCCAAAATCCATCTAACGGTTGAAAAGTCTTTGGTCTGATCTGACGGTTGAGAACAATCCCTCAAGAAAAACATGACTCTGATCTTTTGAGTTTTTTAAAGAAAACATTTGGATTTGAAAAAAAACTAGAATCTGATCTTTTAAAAAACGTAGGAGAATACCACCAAGAAGAATAAGACTACCAAACTATAAGTAAGGAAATCAAAACTCTCGGATTGGCTAGATACATTGTTCGTAATTGGTAAAATTCTTCTCATAGAAAAAGAAAATTAAAAACAACTTCATTACAAAAGTTCCAGTACGAAAACTGTAGTCTGAAGATCTCCATTCCAGAAGTTATTACTTCGAGATTTTCAATCCTGAAAATTTCAGTTCCAGAAATTATCATTCCGGAAATTTTAGTTTCAGAAATTTCAATTCCAAAAACTTTAGTTCCTAATGGTTTGAAAAACTAACTACGAAAAATTTTAGTTATACTAATTTTTGAAAAACATATTCTGAAAAAATTTTAGTTACACTTTCATTCAAATGTACTCCCCCTATGGGAAGGTGTTTATTACTGTTAGGAGAATTGTTCAACAAGATATTAATGAAGAATGATTACCTTATAGTTATCATTCCTATCTTTTGTTTAATGTATTCAAATCTATCGGAGGGTGTTGATTTTGTGAAAATATCATCAAGTTGATCTTGCGTTCCGAAAAACTGAAGAATGATATCTCTTTTAAGTGTGTGATCCCTAAGAAAGTGATTCCTAATATCTATGTGTTTTTCATGAGAGTGATGTGAAGGGTTCTTACTTAGGTCAATGGCACTTGTGTTATCACACAAAATTTGAGTCTTAGTAAAACTCAGACTATAGTCTGTGAGTGTGTTTTGCATCCAAAACACTTGATCACAATAACTTCCAGCTGCTACATATTCAGCTTTAGCAGTGGAAAGTGCAACAGAATGTTGCTTCTTGCAGGACCAAGAAACTAATGAATCTCCTAATAAATAACAAGTTCTGGATGTACTCTTTCTATCTATTCTACATCCACCAATTTCAGCATCAGAAAATCTTTTTAGAATGATATCATTTCCAGAAGTATAAAATAATCCAATATCCATGGTTCCTTTAAGGTAGAGAAAAATTCTTTTTACTGCCTTTATGTGAGACTCTTTAGGATTGGATAGATATCTTGCACATAAGCAAACTGAGACAATTAAGTCTATTTGACTAGCTGTTAAGTAAAGTAAACTTCTTATCAGACCTCTAAAAGATGTTTGATCTACTGGTTTTCCAGCTTCATCAAGATCTAATGAATTTTAGGTACTAATGGGAGTACTTATACTTTTAGTATTGTCATAACCAAACATTTTGAGAAGATCTTTAATATACTTATGATGAGATATATAGGTTCTTTCTGGTTTTTGAGAAATTTGAAAACCAAGAAAAAAAGTTAACTCACCCATCATACTCATTTCAAACTCATATTTCATTAGACTTAAACAATATTCAGTTAAAGATTGCTGAGATGAACCAAATAAGATGTCATAAAAATAAATTTGAACAATCAAAACATTTTTCTTATCTTTCTTTATAAAAAGGTTTGGATCTACATTTCCCTTAACATAGTTATTTTGAAGAAAACATCATGTGAGTCTATCATACCAGGCTCGTGGGGCTTGCATAAGATCATAAAGAGCTTTGGTAAGTCTAAAAACATGTTCAGGATGTTTTGTATCTTCAATTCCAGGAGGTTGTTCAACAAAAACATCCTCTTGAACATAACCGTTAATAAAAGAACATTTCACATCCATTTGAAAAAGTATAAAATTAAAGAATGATGCAAAGGCAAGTAGAATACGGATAGATTCATGTCTAGCTACTAGAGCATATGTTTCTTCATAGTCTATTCCCTCTTTCTTATTATATCCTTTTGCAACTTGTCTATCTTTATTCCTTACTATGACTCCTTTTTCATCACATTTGTTTCTGAAGACCCATTTTACTCCAATAACAGATGTTTCCTTAGGTATTTCAACCAAAGTCTAGACTTTGTTCCTTTCAAATTCATTTAGTTTATCTTGCATAGCTTTGATCCAATCATCATCACCTAAAGATTCATCAGTTTTTTTGGATCTTATTGGGAAATAAATTCTAGATGGTGTACATCATTTCATAAGGAACTCCTAGTCCTTACAGGTTGATTTACATCACCAATGATGCTATCACTGGGATGATTCTTAAGAAACACCTGATTTGGGTTTTGTAAAACCTGTTCATCATCATAGGGTAGAAAGTATTCTGGAGTAAATGTTTCAGAGGTATCTTCATGAACATTTTCCATATCAGAAGGATCTTCTATCAAAGGTTGACAATCAGTTTTTGAAAACACATCCGAGGATGTAGATTGGGATGGTTTGAAAACGAAAGTGTCAGACTCATCAAATTTTACATGCACTGTTTCTTCAACAGTACAAGAATTTTTATTGAAAACTCTATATGCCTTAGAAGTTGTGGAGTAGCCTAAGAAAATTCATTCATCAAATTTTGGTGAAAATTTATATATATTATATTTAGTATTAAAAATGAATACTTTGCAACCAAAAACCATGAAGTAGGAAAGTCTTGATTTTCTACCGTTCCATAACTCATAAGGAGTTTTATTAAGAAAAGGTCTAATCAAAACTCGATTTATAGGATAGAAAGTAGTACTTACGGCTTCTGCCCAGAAATGTCTAGCTATAGAATATTCCCTCAACATGGTTCTAGTTATCTCTTGAATAATTCTATTTCTTCTTTCAACTAAACCATTCTATTGAGGAGTTCTAGGTGCTGAAAAATTGTGAGTAATCCATTTTCTAGTACAAAAAGTTTCGAAATCAGAATTTTGAAATTCTATTCCATGATCACTATGAATAGTTTTCAGTGGAATGTTTTTCTCATTTTTATCTTGTGCTCCAAACCTTTTGAAATAAGAAAAGTCTTCAGACATCTTTGCTAGAAAATAGACCCAAGTAAATCTGGTGTAATCATCAACTAAAACAAACACATAGTATTTGCCTCCAATACTCCCAGTTTTTGTTGGACCAAAAAGAACCATGTGCTCTAACAGTAACACATCAGTTGTTGTGAATTCACCAATTGATTTGAAACAAGATTTATGTTGATTTCCATATTGACCAGGATCACAAACTTTAGAAGAATCAAATCTAAGCTCCAGTAGATCCTTAACAAGCTTTTTCATAGAGAGTTTACATAAGTTCCTAAGGTTACAGTGACCTAGTCTTCTATGCCATAACCAGGAATGATCTTCCAGTGCACTTAGTCATGGTAGGTATTGACTCCTGAGGTCTTCTAAGTTCAAAGTGTTAACATTCTCTAGCCTATTGGCTGAGAGAACAAATTATTCCTTGGAATTGTGTACTAAGCACTTATCATTCCTAAACATCACAAGATAACCTTCATCAAATAACTGACTTATGCTAATGAAGTTTTTCTTAAGACCCTTAACAAATAAAACATTTGAAATCAATGTTTTACCTAGAATAACAATATTACCAATACCAACAATTTCAACTTGATAATTATCTCCAAAACTTATCTTTCCTGATTTCGTTTTAATAATATTTTCAAAATAGATTTTGTTACCAGTCATGTTCCGGGAACATCCACTATCCATGTACCATGTATTGTTGTTGGTACATCCATTTTTTCCTGAAAACAAGATAATAATTAGACTTTTGGAATCCAAACATGGTTGGAACCGAGATTTCCAGACAACAAAATTTTAGGAACCCATACTTTCGTAGAGGAATAAGCTTTATGAAAACCTAGATATTGGGTTTTATTTAAAGAAAAATTCTTCACCCAGTGACCACCACATTGACACTTCGTAAAAAATGGGGCACTTTGTGGAACAAAATAATTGTTACTAAAAATTGGTTTTGCATGGGTATAACCAAATCCAGATTTGTTTCTTAAAGGATGTATTTAGGAATACATTTTATCAAAATTTTCTTTACCATGGGTAAAGTTTGATAAACACTTATTTAAAGAAAATATTTCAGACTTGAGTTTTATAACCAAGTTTTTATCTTCAAAATAATTGGATTTGGAAGTAGAGTTAGGCTCGAAGATACTTTTCATAGAAATTACCTTTTTTATCTCTCTAGAAAGATTGTTTTTCTCAGAACTTACTTCCTCAAGATTTTTTGAAATATTTATAATATAAGAATTTTTTCTATCAAGATCTTTAGGAAGATCTGATATTTCTTTTATAAGAATAGAATTCCTAGAGTTTTCCTTATCATGTTTTTTATTGAGTTTAGAATTCTTAATTTCAAGAAGTTCTGCAAACCTAGAGATCTCTTCATAAGTAGGTAAAGTATTTTCTTCATCAAAAAAGGATTCTTCATTAGAAGAGTTATAATACTCTTTATCATTAGAATTTAATGAAACATTGGTCAATGATTTAGCATTTCATACCTTAGCCATAAAAAATTATTATTAATGGGTAATCTACCTATAAGACAAAGATTCTTCTGTCTTGAAGATTCATAATCAGAAGATTAATCTGATGAGTCACCACCGCTGGCACTCCAGGTGTCATTTGCTTTTAAAACTTTCATAGCTTTGGTTTTGTAGAACTTCTTTCTATTTCTATCAGAATTCCTTTTTTTCCTTTATTTTTTTGAGAATTTGGCAATTTGGTCTAATATGTCCAGCTCTCTTGCATTCATAACAAGTGACTTCTCCATCATTCCTATCTTTCCTTTCCTTTTTCTTATATTTTGACTGAAAATTTCTCTGGCCAGCTATCTTGTTCATCCTTCGAGCAGGATTTACTAACTCATTTTCGGAGATTTCACTTTCACTAGAATCTGATTGGATAGCAATCTACTTAGACTTGGATCTGGTTGCAATCTCTAGAGTATTAGCATTCATATGATTTGATGTTGTTTAAAAGCAACAGTACCATTCCCATTGTTCTTTTTGATGTTGCCAGCATCTCTCTTCATTCTTGTTTCATGTTGGAGAAGAGTTCCAAATAGCTTATCAATAGAAATTTGAGTGACCCTCTTGTTCTCATCTATGGCTGTTCTCTTTGATTCCCACTCATTGGGCATAATATCAATTATCATATCCACGAGTGCTTCATCACCAAAACCTTTTTCTCCCATAGACTGTAAGTTGTTGACTATAGTCATAAACCTCTGTTGAACATTATAGATTGGTTCACCATATGGAAAATTGTGTCCATGGTATTCAGCTCTAAGCATAGCTCTCCTAGTCTCAATTACATTAGAAGTTCCAAAGTGTGTAACCTCTAACTTCTTATAGATACAATTAGATTCTTCACAAGAGGAAATTTGGATATATATATTTGTAGTCATTGAAAAAAGTAATGTAATGAATACCTTATAATTGAGTAGATACTCTTGCTGTTTCTGGTTAGTGAAAGATCTAACTTCCTTATCATGAATTTTATAATCACCAGTAAGAATAACGAAGTTATCCACACCAGTATTGATAACAAATGTCTTCATTCGATCTCTCCAGTACTCATAGTCATTACCATTAATGATTGGTGGTCTTGTAGGATATATATTTTCAAAGAACCAACATTGACTCCTGCCATTCTAATAATAAACATGGCAACCAAACTAGTTAGTAGACACAGTTCGTAACCACAACGTTCAGAATGAAAAATTTTGGAATGAAAAGGTTCGGAATGAAAAAGTTCGAAATGAAAAAGTTCGCAATGAAAAACATATATGTGAGTATAAGTATTTTAGAGACCTACTATGATACCAATTGTAAGATCGAAATAATAATGTAGATGCTCAATATACAAGAGGGGGGTGAATTTTACACTTTAAAAATTCCTTTGGAACCTTTATAGTTGGTTACATATAACTATGTTAAGGAATGATCTAAGTTAAACTAAGTTAAACTAAACAGATTCACAACTCCTCTAACACAAATTGTAGAATTGGAACTAAGGATTAAAATATGAGATTCTACCTTAAAGCGTATAGAATCTATACTTATCAGAGTACAAGTGTAAGGAAATATAAGAAGGTTATACTTTCCATACAATATAAAAGTGCAGTGGAAAAACAAGTAGTAAAACTACTAGTAATAAGATATAAGTATTTTAACACAAAGAGAAAGATATCCAACAACATTGGATAAAGGTCCCTTGATTTATACTTCCAAGAAAGTCTGTCTTATCCACACCTGGGTAAGCCCTCGATACGAAGATAGGAATCTCAATTTGGCTATCCCCGCAAGCCCCCAACTTCAAGGTAGTTGAAACCTCTGTCTTCCTCAGTAAGGAAGCCCTCAAACTTCAAGGTAGTCGACACCTCTATCTTCTTATCCCCAGAAGTCCTCGTATGTAATCACAAACATTCAGAGTCGCACAATGAAATCTGAACGAGCAGTTCAGTACGCACAAGGCATGAAAAGCTTTTCTCTCTAGAAATCTCCTTAACATTGTGTGGTCTATATATTGATTAACTAATTTCATTTATCACATGTATGTTCTGAGTTCTTTCAAATGATCTCCTATTTATAGGAAAATGTCCAACAACCACCTCCCTCCTCCAACGGTTATATATACATGAAATTCAGAGGGAACTGTACACGTGTAACTCAACCAACGGTTAATTAGAAACAGAATAGATGACATCATTTTATAAAAAAACATGTATAACTGAATGCACGACATCGTTTTGAAATAAAGAATATGTAAGTTGAATCTTATCAATATTTCACAGTGTAAGCAAGTCAAAAGTTCAGAGACTAATCAAAATGAAATTCGGAGTTAATGTTAAGAAATGTTCGGAATCTTTTTTATAGGGATTCAGAGTCTTGTTTTACCGGAGATTAGAATCTGAAAATTCTGAGTTTAGATACGAACCAATAAATGTTCAGAGTCGATCTTCTTAAGAGTTCTGAGTCGAACTACATTAAAGTTCGGAGTCAAAATACTTAAGAGTTCGGAGTCGAACTACTTAAGAGTTTGGAGTCGAACTACATAAGAGTTCAGAGTTGAACTGCTTAAGAGTTCTGAGTCGAACTACATAATAGTTTGGTGTCGAAATACAAAAGAGTTCGGAGTCGAACAACTTATGTATTCAGAGTCGAACTACTTAAGAGCTCGGAGTCGATCTACTTAAGAGTTCAGAGTCGAACTACTTAAGAGTTCGGAGTCCAGAATTCAGATCCTTAAAATAGAATACTCCAAAACATATCATTATATGATTCCGATATTTTGGTTAACAAACCAGGTTTTACAATTACGAAAAATATTACCATGAATAAAAAAATCTAGGCTAGGATAAATTTCCTTAGGGAAGAAAATTATCCTTGTGAAGGTAAAATATACTTTTCTTAAGTATATGGTGTTTGTGATTTTCAAAACAAGAAGGAATAGAAAACTCACAGTAAAACCTTATTGACTCAAAATTATGTTTTTGAACTGACCTTCTATAACACCAAATTTTGAAAATAAAATAGATATTCCTAAAATTATTATATATAATGATAAAGTAGAAACACGATAATACAATCATAAATTGATGAAAACATCCACACAACTAGATATAAACTGAAATGTCTCATATTAACTCACCTTCATATAATTATGGCATAAAAATAGATAAGAAATCCATTGAGAAAATTAACTCACACCCATACGAGACCATAAGGGATTTTTAAATTGATTAGAAATAGTCCAGATGTATTAAAGAAACACCGAAATTCATTATTCTAAATTGACAAAGATTAATAGTTTATCTAATTTCATGATATATCCAACTATATTAACTGTATAACCATCCTATAAGTAAATAAATATGTACAACATATTGATCTAGATCCACATTATTCTGATATTCATGAATAAACCAACACATTGTAATGTTTACCTATAGCTACTCAACTCATGCACTTATTTAACATTAGTCTCTATGTGAACAATAAAAATTAACAATTTTTTACTCAATAATTTAAATAATTCCATGAATACTTTAAAAAACATTGAGTTATTATTATTCATTGAATATTCTTATTCTTATAAAAATATGTTTCTTATTCTATACATCAACCATTTTCAATCATATATCACTGCTACAAATTCCTATCAGAGTTTCTAGATATTTATAGTTTCTTATAAATTACACCATTTTGTTCTAATACGGGAAAACTTATTATAGCATATATATCATCCATTTCTCATAAATAAAACTTTTTCCAAAAAATCCTAAAATTTTCACACAATAGTATTTTTTTATCATCTTCATGATGTACACTATCGAGATTAGTAAATTTTTTTGCATCATCACTTTTATAAAAACATTTAATGCATCTCCCTTCCTTTGTCTTGATCGTGAATCCCTCAGTGAGGTATAGTAACTCTAGAAGTATTTCCATACATTGACTAAAGATAGTATATCTATAAAATTTTAGCTACAATTTTACATCCATAAATATATCACTCTAGCTTCTGTAAAATTTCAATTAAAGTGATATTTCAAATAAATGTGATTTTTCATGGGTGAAACACCAGTTTTATTGTTATACGGATCATACTATAACATTAATAAGATAACATTATATTCTATTAATTTATAGAGGGTTTGAACAACAGTCCCTTCAGCTATATAATCACAATTAAATATTCAATTTATTTTTTAGATATTTTACATTTGTGGTAGACTGTGAAACTACTATATGTGATCTAGTCATAAAACAAATGAATTTTCCTCTATAAGTAAACATAGTTCTTGTTGTACGTCAATTTGAATCCACATCTCCTTTTGAGTTTTCATATAAATAACATTGAAATGGATTATATGTTTTGAAACCAATGGTAATTCAAAAAGATGTCTAATATATTAGAATATTTTTTTTACTATATCATAATGATACATTCCCATAATTTTCAAAAACCTACTAACCACTCAACTAACATGATAAAATTTCATAATTGTGAAGATCATAGTCTAAATAAAAATTTTTATTGATAATTAATATAGAACCTTCACCATATATATAGAAACACCATCAATTCATTGTGATTTCACTGTTGTTAGTTTGAAAAAATCAGTAAATGTGATACAGAAGAGATTAGATCCTAATTTTATAATCCATTCCGCAATAATATAGAAGAAATCTTACAAGAATGAAAATAATGTTTTTAACTTCAAGTGAATCTGTAATGTCTTCCTCGAAATTTAGCTGTCTTACCCAATATTCTTCATCGAAGACATTTCGTAAAAACAAAAGTTAGTTCAATAATTTATTCAATCTTTATAACCTCAATGAATATATAATCTACAAAACGAGAAATATGATAATTGTTCTATCAGAAAAAATCATCTGGATTTTTTTTATTATAATAGGTTAACATCACTTTATCAATGAAAATATAAAATTTATTATTCCATTACATTGTTTCTTGCATCACCCCATACATATATTTCATATTTTTCAAACCCGATTGATTAATGATTTGTTCAATCTATCATGTTTTTTTATTAATATTTTCACCTTCAATTATTTATAAATGAATATTGTTCATAAATATAACTATTAATTAACTAATTCTCCACCCACAAACATTATAATCGACATCAATTTTTTTTCAATTAATCACAATAGAAAAAATTTCACTAAAATAATAACATATTATTTAGTGATAAATTTTCACAAACAACATATCCTTGTACAATTTTCAACATCCACATATTTCTTCAAATAGTAGACATATTAAATTTCCATCTCCCTTTTTCCAATAGAAATGTTTAGTATGGCCCTTGATTTTAAAATATAAAAAGTGACCATCTCTTTCATCACATTGAACTCCAACTTACATTAGTATATGAGAATTATAACTTCTTTAGGGATTTTATTTTCCTTAGATTCCCTATGAATTAGTTAATTCAATAGTGAATTAAAATTTCTCACATGTTTTATAATTCTAGAAGAGAAACAAAATTCATAGTTTTCACTAAATTTTTTCAAAATATATCAGAACTATTCCCCATGCTTCAACAACCAATACTATGAAATATGTCGTTAACATCATTGACCCGGATCATCGCAACAAAAATGTGCATATAATATTTTCCTATATCAGTGCTAAAAAAGCATAAATAAAGTGTACTTTCAATTAGGTCTTCTTTCAGTATTGATAAAAGTCGCCCTTATTCAGTATGTTTATTTAGAGTTGAGAAATGGTATCATATATCTGGAAATTATTTCTAGTGCTGATAAAGGGCGCACATTATCAGCACTTTATTTATAGAAATGATATTGGTTAGCCTTTAGAATTTATTTCTTTTAGCGCCCATAAAGGGATCCTATAAAAGTTCTTTTTTGGCACTGATTAGGGTTAAAAAATAAATAAATAAAATGTGTTTTATAAAAAAAAATAAATATTTTATCAAATAAATAATTATAGATAAAATGGATAAATTTATTACAATATAAATAATTTATAACTACAAATAAATAGGATATATTAAATATAAGTTTATATGAAAAATGGAAATTTAAAAAAAAGTAATAGATAAATATAATAAATTGAGAATAATATTAATCATTTTTTAAAATAAATAATTATTTATAATGTAAATAAATAGTATATTATATATATATAAATGTATATAAATATAATTTACATAATACAAAATTTTTATCTTATATGTTAAAATGTATTATATTGACAGAATAATAGTTTATAATTAAAAATTAATATGAATAAAAAATAATGGCTAATTACATCGTGTAATGGATATAATTGAATTTTGTTTTATTTTTCAATTTAAAGTTGATCAATGATAAGTAATATTGATTAAAAATTTATTCAATTAATGCAATTTTATAAGAAACTCACACACAAAAATATTATTTAAATTAATGAATTCTTATATAGAAACACATACTCATGATATTTATCTAATTTAATCAAATTTCTGTACTCATTTTAAAATTTCATTAAAACAATATACATACAATATACCATGTATTTATGAATTTATTTATTTATAATTATAATTTAATAATTCGTAATTTTTTTAAAAAAAGTATTTATATAAATATAAATAAATAATTATATAAATTTAAATACATATATATATTTATAATAAATTTATCTAAATAATAAATGTATTTAATTTATTTGTATTTATATATATATAATATATATATATATATAATTATATAAATATATATAATGATTCAAATATTATTTTTTCAAATCATTTATATACTTTCAAATAAATAATTGTATGTTTAAATAATTATATATTTATAATTAATAAGATTCTATCCTTCATAATCATGTAATATTTTTTTCCTTATTCAATAAATTATGCCTCGGTCTTAGACTATGGCACCACCTTCCCTTCAAAAAAATATTTAAATAAATAATATACTTACTAAATTTATAAATATATATATAAATTAATATATATATATATATATTAATTATAATTATATATCCTTTAACAACGCTTTTTTACTATTCATAAATATTTAACATTATCCTCACTAGAAATGTTATTATAATGATTCCTTCTGCCAATGTTCTTTATTTTAGCATTGATAAAAGGGATCATTGTCAATGATTTTTTTGGAATCGTTGATGAATGTGAATTGATATACATAAATAACCCTATATTTCCTCAAAAGTATCATGTTATAAAAATATTTCTATAGAATCCATCCATTTTCATCGATCCAACTTAGTGAATCATTGCAAAAATCGAGGATCAATTCAGGGATGGAAGAATTCTATTGCTAAAATCCAAGGCTAAAAAGTTTCATGGGTCAATATAATGAAATTCTTGAACATTGTTATTGATTTTGATGTCTCCAATTTCTCGTGTATGATTAAGAGCTTCAATCCATGGTATATTATTTTTTCTTCACCTCCTCCTCACTCATTCATCGGTTTTTTGGCTATATATGTTTTTTATCATCATTAATTATTTATCATTGGAATATCCCTGTGTTCAATAATGATTATTGTGGGATGTTTGGTTGAAAAGAGATAGGACTGTTGTAGATTGATTAATAGGTGTGAAGGAGTGTCTATAATAAACTGTTATCCTCCTCTCTTGAGTTTAGAGGTGATGTTTGGAACAATAATTTAATTAGTGATTATTTTATTCTACCATTTGAGGTGGGCCATAGCCCAAGAACATTCTATGTATTTATATATTGACATGTATTTTTATATCCTCTTCTGTTTGATTTAATTGATCATTTAATGGAGATAAAGATCATGGTCAACAATTTCATCACTATAAACCTCTATTTTTAAAAGGGAATATGATCCTAAAGAGATAGTGAATTTGATGGACAAAATTGAGAGGATCTTTTAGACCATCAAGATTTAGCCTTCCATATAGGTTAAATTTAATGACAGTATAGTTGAATTTCTAGGAAAAATATTATGTGAGTTGATTGTCCAAGCTAAATGAAATAAAAATCAAGAATAGAAAGGCCACATTAGTGAAGGACCATATTCCATCAATCCATACAATATCTCATCCATATATTCCAATTAAGATATGGGAGTACGGTGAGAGAGAACTCACATTTTATGATCTATAGTTACATCAAACATCTCTATCCACATAATATAGAATATCCAAGAGTATGTATCATTAGGTTTTTCCTTGGGGTAGTTTCTTTGAAATCTGTAATTTATATTTAAAAATATCAATACTCCCCATATTAAAATTAGTAAACAATATCAATTAATTTTATCTTTTCATCATAAATACATGTCAGCCCAACTATTTTATATCAGTATTTATTTATCTTTTTATACAATATGATCATTTTTTCACTGCCAAACATAAATTTCCCCTTTCAAACACAATATAAGATAAATTTTAACAAATCCCAAATTAGATTACTGTTTATCTACTTTTATATACCTTTGTAAAAATATGGCCATATTTGAATTTCTAACCCTCTTATTAATACATCTTAAATGTCACTTTATTTCCTTCATCAGATAAATAATAAATACTATGTATGTTTCACATTATTTTATTTAGAAACATTTTATTAATAAAAAGTCACTATTATTTAGAATATTTTTCAAAGGAAAAAATGTTATCTATAGAGATCCAAAATTTATAAGATAATAAAAAACCAATTGAACATGTAAATTACCTTTAATTACATCAATTTACCCTTCCTGGGCGATCAAATAAAAAAAATTAATATTAAAGTATATTAATTTTTTAAATCCCTGAGATTGAAATAAATTACATATTCCTCATAAATTATGTAATTTTTTATGTAATAAATTTCTAATAGTGGTGAAAATATTCATAGTTATGGGATTGAAATTACTAAATGTGGAATTACTCTAATAAATATAGAATTCATAGTGGCTCCAACGATTCATATATCATAAAATTTCTCCACTAAGAACCCATGAATTAAAAATAATAAGGTTTGTGCCCCCAAATAACACCTTAAATAGTCTATGAGTTAATAAATAGTTTCAATGGTGTAATTATCCAAAATGGGTGGCATTACCCCTTTTAGATAATTGAATTCAGAACAATTTTCATCCTCATAAGTTTCATCTCTCAAACAATTGTTGAATTTTATTACTTGAGAGTTATCCCCCTTCTATTTTATGATTCTTGTATTACTATTAGAAATTATAATCCCCTATATATATAATTATTGTAGTATATAAGGGAGCATACGTTTATGTTCACAATAGATGGATGATGTGTCTAAAATAACAAAATGAAATGATTAATCTTTGGAAGATGAGATGATGGGTATAACAATTACCAATAGCTTTCACCATTGAATGAATTCAGAGGATGAAGCCTACCACAATAGATAATGTTTTTAAGAAAAATCATTTATATATTTCTTCATTGGATACAGAAATTATTTGAAAAAATCAACTGTTGGGTTACACTTATTAAAATTATTAATAACTTTCATTATGGATAATAAATATCATATGTGAATTTGTTTATTTATTTTAAAAAATTAAAATTTTATGAACCTAATAGGAATGAAATGAATTTAAAATGGATTCACAATAATAATTTCACAAATGTGTAAGAATTTAGTGTTCAATATTTCATTATTTGTTTAGTAGATCATTCATATGACCATTTTAAAATCAAATTTCTTGTTTTTATATTTTTTTATTAAAAAAATTACTCTGAAAAAGTTTTAAGAACCTATGATTTGTCATTGAATAGATCATATATTTAAATTTTGGAATAAATATTGGGAAAAACTAAACACACATGGATTTGGATAATACTATGGTTTATAGATAATTGGATATGGATTCTAATGAAACTAATTATGAATATTTCAAGGAATAAATGATAATGAAAATTGAATAAGACCTTTAGGATTTCCAAATTTATTTGAGAAGATATATATTCTGAAAAGAAACCATTGTATACTGGTTGTACTAAATGCCAAATATTCCCAGTAGTATTACAGTTATATATTTGAATGCTTTCTATGAATAATGTGTCACCGGTTTTATAGAACTACACAGTCTCTTGAATTATATGGTACTAGATGAAAGTGAACTAACATGTAAAACACATGACTCTAATAAAATTATATATTCAATTAGAATGATCCTTCAAAATTTTGTGGTTATCCAAATGATTGAATATTGTTTCTCAATGAAGATGAATCACTCATAGAAGTCCCTATCTATGGTGTGTATTGATACCTGAAAAATTAATCAAGTCCTTCGAAATTGTTATGGATATTTCCTATCGTTCCACGTTTTAGAATAATATATGGATGATAGGAAACTATGGGATAATATACAATTCATGGAAATCCGTAAATTAAATGGTCGAAACTACGTCACCTAAAAGAATTATCCTAGGTGGAAGAAAATTGATTACGAGTATCCTGAATTTTGAAAGGATTAGGGAAACATTCATATTGTGTTATTTAATGATAGAGTAAATCATTTTGTTGTAAATATTAGTACTCATAGTACATGTCAGGTCATGTTGGTAAATTATTAATTGGTACCATGATTTTGAATGACGCATAAATAAATTATGTTGTCTTTTCTTATATCTGAACCAAAGGAGCACGATAATGATATTGATGTCCATTTAGAACCATTGATCAATGGTTTGAAATTTATTTGGGATATAAATTTTATAATGTATGATGCGGATAGAATAGAAGAATTCAAATTGAGACCCATATTTTATGGGATAATAAATGAATTCCCTTTGTATGCATATTTATTAGGCTACAACATTAAAGGAATATCTGCATCACCCATTTGTGGAAAATGCACAAACATTGTTTAGCTGAAACATTTCTCTAGGTCCGTGTTTCTATGTAATCAAAATTTTTACGTCAATGATATAAATATTGAGCTTGGATGATAAATTTTGATAAAAATATAAAATAAGTTTAAATATCCCCTCTAATATTGGGTTATAAAATGATCGATAAAGTAAAATATATTGATAGTGTTTTTAATAAACAATTTTAAAAAATATTTATTCATGTTGGAAGAAAAGATCAATTTTTTTAAATTGCTGTATTATAATGGATTATATATATGAAATTTTTAAAATTTCAAGCACATAGAAAAAAAAGTATTTGATAGTGATACTTTCACTTTATAAAAGGATTCTATAAAAATGAGAGATGGAATCAAGGCTAGGATACCCATGATTAAAATGGGGACAAGGTAAGAGTTTGTACCGATGAAGTGTAAAGGGTGTATTTATCTGTCTCTAACCACATACACTCTCTCCAAACCTGAAAATTACAATTTTTTTTCCTTAATAGTGTAAAAGTTGTTGACATGTATTCATCAAAAATCAAAATTGTCATCTCAATGACTTATTTGATGTTACAATTCTTAAAATAAAATGATTTTAATTTTTCGATACTAGATTTGATGCATGTTTCATTCCATTTAATTCATCCTAAAAATTAATAACAAACCATAACTAGACTCTACACCTATTTAAAACCATTATTTAGCAAGGTTATAAAACTACTGAAGTTTCCAATAATAAATAAGATGTTTTTATTCATATTATGTGAATTATATTTTTTCTTTCCACCATAATTATTTGAAATAATGGTCCACTTAATGGTTCAATTAGTTAGAGATGTTAAACTGTGTGGTCTTGTTTATTAGAGATGGATGTATCCCATTGAACTGAATATTAATATTTTGATAGGGTATGCCATGAATCATAAACATCCAGAAGGTGGTATTTTAGAATGATATATTGTTGAAAATTTATTGAATTATATATCGATTACCAATCAGATGTCGATAGAATTAGTCTCCCAAACCCTTGTTATAGTAGACGCCTTCCCAAAAGAGATTTTTTTAAAATTACATTGACTGATTTGGAGTAAAAACATATTTATAATTTATATAATAAGGAATATGTTAATCTATACATTAAATCCCACAAAACAATTATTGCTTCAATCCATCATGTGCTAAAATATGTATATTACATATATAGAATCAATAGTTTATTTGATAGATCCCAAATAAAATTTATAAAGAGTTATCTAAATATCCAAATTCGACTATCTAATGACATTAATGGCTAGACAGGGAAAAAAATTTAAATGTTATATATTATAGTGGTTTTGTAATTAATGATCATGTTTTATATAAGAAATAAAATGATTGATGTAGTAAGGGGAACAAAAATGGTGTTACGCTTATTCCAAAAGAGATTCACATATTAGGCTACAAGGATAGAAAAAATATTTATGAAAATGTGTCATATTATGGAATTATTGAACAGAAATTGGTAGGATTATACTATATTTCAAGTGATGATTTTCTATTGAAAATAGGTTAACAATATGAGTGTAGTGAAATTTGATGAAATGAGTTTTGTGAAGGTGAATGATAGTATAGAAGGGGAAAATAATTATCTGTTCATAATGAAATGGCATGTAGTGAAGGTATTTTATGTCTATGATCGAGAAAACAAGATTTGGAGATTTTTCCTATTGGAAAATAAAAAAATGTCGGTTCAGATGAAAAATAATTCTAGGATGACCAGTTATTTGGGAGATCGAAATCATTTCATGTCAGTCCCATTGTAAAAAATGCGTTGTAAATTATAGGGGAGAACATATAGGGGATTTATACTCTCTATAGAGGATCCAAATCACAAAATAAATATGCAAAAAATTAATAGTTAGCTATGATAAGGTAAAAGTTTTATTGAATATAATATATTTTATTCACATAAAACAATCTGTTATCTAATACATTCACATAATATAAATTAAATGATTGACTTCTCTTATAAATAATTTCTTTTTCGCATGATGATGTTACCAATTTGTCAAAAGAACATACTTTTATGATGGAAACCCTTTGGAATGTTTTAAGAATAATGTTATGATATACATTCTCTTTTTTATAGAATAATTATCTAATGAAACACTGATTTAATTTTCATTATTCCTTTTAGAGTTCATTTGTTTTAGAATATTTATCTTCATATTTCATTCCTTTCGACACCAAAAAATCCATATACTACTTATCCCTCAAATCCTTTCGAATCCTGAAATGTATTACTTATCACAATCCTTCTTGTTCCCTCTACTACATTTATTAGAAGAGAAACGGCACTGCCTCTTCTCAAGAAAGGAGATAATAATGTTTTTTTCACTATAAAATAATTCTATATATAATTAATATATTTATTATATTTATTTTTAAATTATATCTTTTTTTCCTCACATTATAATTTTTTTATTATACAGGTTGATTATTTTGATCCATTTGTGGTGGTCAATCCATCTTTCATGAATTTCTACACCAAAAAATTCCATACACTTAGTCTCCCTCAAAATTCTTTTACACATATAGTGTTCAAATTAAATAAATTTGTTCATGTTTCCTCCACTTATCAATGAAATTTATTATCCTGATGATTACATAATAAATTTAATGTCTATGGAATTAATTTATTATTTCATGTTTATGTTTAATTTAATTCATTTTAGTAATAATATCATAATATTTTTTTACTATATAGGTGGAATATTTTTTTCTAGTTGAAGTGGTTTTTTCGAAGCTGTGAATTATCAAGAGATATTTAAATTCAAGTCTAAAATTGATAAAATGTCTAGAATAAAATGGGTTAAAAATGCATTCAACTATCATGATATGTTGTATTCCCATATATTTTTGTTATCATTTTATCTAAAATTTTTATGTTAATTTCTTTATCATTTTATCTAAATTATATTTATATTTTTTCCCTAATAATTTGGGGGTTTATTTAATCATTTCTTCCAATTTTTCAAATCTTTCCGCTTCCTTTCATTATTGAAATTCCAACATTTCATATTGAGTCGATATTCATATAAAAAAAAAACATTTATTGATTTTGAAATATAGAACAATATAAAATTTTCATGAGCCCATTTTGGATAATTATCATTATATAATGGGAATAGGACTTTCCTCTACTACTCTGGATTAAAAAAATGAGAATTTTGTTTTCTTCAAAAAAGCACATTTTGTAAATATTAATTGTTGGCATTTTGATAAAGAATGGAAATGTAAATCAGGGTAACATTGGTTGTTAGGATTTTCTTAATACTTTGGGATGTGTTGGAATCTCTCACACCTCAATTTGATTCCCATTGTGATTAGTATAACTATGTGTTCATTTTAATTAAAAATGAATATAATTTCATAATTGAACAAAGTTGAAACCATCCAAATTGGGCAAATATATTCATATTATATTCATATTTTTATATAATGATCCACAAGTCATTTATGACATGTATGAACCATCCACACCTCAATATGATACAAGATGATCTTAGTATGACTAAATGTATCTATCATAATATTAAATTCAACATTTTAGCTCAAAATTTAATTCAGTGGAATGCAGTAAAACATGATATCATTTATAAAAATTAAACTGATTTTTAAATAACTTTTTATGTGATGGACTTAATCTCACATAAAACTGATACACGATGTGATCTATACAAGTAAAAGTACATCGTTCAAGTTGAAAATAAAATTTAATAACAAAGAAAAATAAGATACCCAAATCCTAGGAAACACATTAATATTTCTTTTATATATTAGGAAAATGGTACAAATTTCATTCTAGATGAGTTAGAATCAGTCTCACCTTAATCTGACGCACAGTGTAACTGATATAACCCTTGTGCATCTTCTTATTTTAAACTGACATCAGTTTTTGTAAAAAAAGGAAATATTACATACTCAAAATTGAGAAAACACATTCAAATTGTTTTTATTACCTTTGTAAAACTATTAATATGTAATTTGAGATATGAATTATTTTTTCCCAATTCAATCCAACACCTTTAGTGATTGGTATGACTCCAAGTGGATCTTGATATTTAATTATCACATCAATTAATGTAGAAAAGGAAAAATAACATAATAAAACACAATAAGATATAATCTAGTTGATTTATTACTTTAGTAAGATGAACCAAGAGTCATTTATGATGTGTCGTAATCATCTGCACCTCAATCTAATACATGATGTTCCCTGTAATACTCAATGTCTCTATTATTAGTTTAAAATCACTATTTTGGTTAAATATTAATCACTCACTAAAAACCATGAAAATAAATTGGATCATATTGATAATAGAGGAAAATGATTCCCTAGAAAATTTTCACATGTAGGAAATAGACTCAAATAAAAACGATACACGATGAGACCAGTATTAGTCAATGTGAGTGTTTCATATTAAAATATTAATTTTACTAATAAAATAGAAGTGCCAATCTTTAAATAGAGATAAAAAAGTTGATTTTTTATCATTATTTGGTTCAATAATCCTTACATCATGTGAAATCTATTAAAATCAGACTCACCTCAATCTGATACATGGTTTGATTATAATGACACCATGTGAATATTTTTATTTTAAAATGAAATCAATTTTACTAAAATAGAAATCTAAACATCTCAAAACATTGAATACACATTCAAATTTTTTTACACATTATTAAAATGATCCATATGTAATTTATTACATTTATTAATCAAACTAATCTCAGTATGAGGCACAATGATCATGGTAGATGCAATAAAATTTATTAGTTTAAAATAATCATTTTAGATAAAATAGTATCACTCAATAAAAACCAAGAAAATAGGGTGTATTTTTAACTTATTCAAATGATTCATTTTATATTTTTGAGGTGTTGGAATTTGTATCATGAATATCATTCTGGATATAATGGACAATTGACTACATGGACAACTTGTAAATATAACGTGTTCATTTTTTACTCAAGTACCAAATATCGAAAAAATTAACATTATTAACTTAAATGATTACATAATGTTTATAACATGGTAATAAGTTATATAAAACGAATAATAAACATGAAAAATGTTCTTAATCAAGTATAAGTTAACTTTAGAATATTATTCAGGATATTAAAGAAAGATCGATTCAAGTCGGATGCGAGGTAAGGGATCCGACCTCTATCTTTCTTTTCAAGTACTCTCTTTTATGTTATTTCTTTTATGCTCCATGTTATTATGTTGGAGGATGTTCTTATATATTAACCATAATTTAATTTGTATTTTCATTTGATTACAGACCCCTTATTACACTCATCAATTCTTTTTAGGAATTTTTAAGTGGCGTTGTTAGGCTGCCGAATTTTTGTAAGGGATTTTCATATCTCACTTTTATTTCCTTGAGATGACCAATGTAAGCCACTTATTTATTAAATGTGGTGTATTTTTTACTACCTTTTGAAATTTTTTATCATGATTATCATTATATTAATTGTATTTTTTGATTTATTTGGTGGTTATTAACTTTGGGTCATACGACTCAATTGATTACAACGTGGTAAGGGGGTTTCATCTCAATTTTTATCCCCGTGAGATTCATGATATATTTTCCACTATTTCCTTTATTTGGTGTATGTACTGCCTATTAGTGTACTCTTTGTGTAATATACATTCATTTATGAGTATTTACATCTTCTTTTTATGATCCTTCTTTCAAGTGGTGTTTGTTTTGTACGTTACCAAATTGGTATGGGAACCTTTCACCCTCCTCTTTTTAAAAGACTTATTTTTGTTTTGTCTTTTAATTCATATATTATTATATTGGGATATGATCCTATATATCCTTATGGATGTAAATTTTATGTCTAAGTGATGAGTTACCCTTTTCTCTCTCATCAACTCTGTTTTTGATATTTAAAGTGATGCCGTTAGGTTGGCGAATTTTTACAAGGTAACTTTTTAACCCTATTTCGATTCTTTGGGTTAGACATGTACTTCATGAATATGTCATCCTATGAATATGTGCTAATGAAATATGATTGTTTTACACTGAATAACCAATAATATTTAGTGTATTTATATTTTTCACACATAATTATGCAATTTATTTTTCTTTAATCTAATGATACTGTCTTTATATGTGATTTCGTCTCAATTTACTTTCCATTGAGACATAATTGTTGTTATGCACCAATTCACTCTTATATGGTGATTATACTGTCCTTTGGAATATTATATCATTAATCCCTTTATTCTCATGATATTATAATGTTTTTATTACCTCAATTATTTGTATTCAAGAGTCTCTCATTTTGTTAAAAACACTTTAACAAAAATATCATTTTTAAATGTTTTAATGATTTATTATTATAATTATTTTTTTAAATGTCCATGTTTTAAAAATGACTTTGGGTATTTATTTATTTAAACATTACTGTATTAAAATGTTAATTCCTTTAAAATCTTCAAAGTGGTATGGGACACTTTGATTCAATAAAATCACATTATTAAATGGTTTTGAAAATGGTTTGATAAAGCATTTATTTTGTCAATATCATGAAATGATATGTTGTGATTGCAAATGAAATATTAATAGTGAAAAGTTTGTATTTGAAATATTGTTTGTGATATTATTTAATAATGGTAATTTGTCATTTCACAGGTGGTTACGTGATTAACCAAATGACAGGTGGTACCGTGAATACCAGGATGGGTGGTTACGTTATAACCTCCAATAGATTGGGTATGGAAGTCGGCCGTTTTACTATTCCATTTAGTTATATATGTGGAAGTCAACCATATGGTTATTCCATTTAAGTATGTTTATGTCCCATGTTACCTTTATATGTTATGTGTTCTTTATATGGGTTTTATTTTAATCGTTTGGTTACAATAGGGTAAGTAATGATCTTTAATTCAGTGAGGAGTATTTACTACTTCATAAAGGTGAAATTTTTTACTTATGATAATGTATTCATGGTTTACCTGTTGTTTTGAAAAACTAATAGTTTTCCTTCTTTGTGTATCCCTTACTGAACTTTTTAGGCTCATCCTAGGTTTTTTTGAAATGTTTTTCACAGGAAATAATGTGGAATAGGGTCAAGAATGGGATCATGGAAAAGTCATGCCGTCTAAAATATGGAACTAGACATGTTTCTTTTTAAGAGTTTTTATTTCATGGAAAAATGGATACTGAGTAGTAGTGTCTAATTGTAATATTCATGTTGTAATGTAATAGTTATGGCCTAATTCTCTAAAACTATAAACCTGAAAAGATCCTCAATGTGAATTATTCATTTAATTCAATATTATATAATGTTTAAGGTCGGGTCCATATAATTTGACCCTTGGATTCCGACTACTATATCCTCCCAGCATTTTATGGGATGGATAAAATAATTATATGGAATCCTATATAAAAGATATAATATCCATAATCAAGAATATAGAGAGACCTCTAGAATAGTGATTCAATCTTACTGCATATATACGGTGTGATTCTGCCATGCGGTGGTGGGACATCATCACCCAAGAGGATCTCTATCATAATATGGTGTTAGCATATTTTTAGAACATATTCTATGACTATTACATTCCAAGGACCCTAAGTGATGATTAAACTAGATAATTAATGTAACTACAGTAATAGATCATGTATGTTATGGAATACTCTACTACCATAACATAGATAAGTCCATCCACTCTTACCCATGCTAGTGATGATCTGATGATCACTAAGAGATTTGATAATGGGATAGTATTTTCCAGCATAGTTAAATGTCATTATAATGAATACCATTATTGAAATCATTAACAAGGACCTCATTATATAGTGAATCATGAGGGAGGGTGGTTGGTTGAGTTAGGAAAATTAAACACCAAGATCTACCAATACATTTTATTCATAGAGAAATGGATATTTTGAGGCTACTTAAGGTGGTAGTAGACGTCAGGTTCTTTGTTCAAATATATTCTTAACCTATGACCATTGAACGAATCACATACATACAAAACCTCAAGGCTTGTGTGATCTATTACTATGTTGAATATGGGGAAGGATGGGACACATCCAAAGCATCTACATGAAAATTAATTAATTTCATAGTGAGTGGTGATTTACACCCACTCCCCAATATGGAGCGGGTTTAGTAGGGTCATTCCATATTTGTAGTTGGAACACCACTTTACAACTAGACCAAGGTGGCAGGTGATGTATAGGTAGTCAAATTTCTGATTACCAAAGCCCATAGAGAGGGCTTTCTTTTTTTAGTTAGGATGTCACTCAGGGATGCAATATAATCTAGTTACATGAAATCCAGTCGACATTTGGGGAGCAGAGTGTTGGATCTTCTACTATTCGATATACTATTCTTCTTTCCTCTTCTATAGTGTCAGATTTATTCGAAACATTCACTTCTCAACCATTTATATTTAAGGCTATAATGAAATGTTGTTCCTCTATATTAACAAAATTATGTTCATATAACAGTAGATACCATGTTTGGTATCCTATTAGAGTTTTTACATCTTTTTAAGGATTTACCCCCTGAGATCGGTGGATGCCTTTTGGTTTTCAATTCAAATATCCTCGATAGGACATAATTTTATGTAATCATTGGAATGGACTAGTTAGTTCTATATCGAGAACACATTGATTTATATCATCATAGGGTGACATTTACATTATTATATGGTGGGAAATATTTGTATAAGAAAGAATGGGATGTTTAATCATTACGATCAAGTCCCCAACAATATAAACTGTAATGTTTAATAGAAAAAATCAAAAATATTTTTCTAGATGATGAAGGGTTATGACTTTCTATATTTCCTCTGATATTTGAGTGTGTCTAGGATGTTTTTGTATGGATATTTATGTATTATACCTCCTGTGAGATTGGTAGAATTAAACCTGGAGCTTGTTGAAGGACCACAACCAGTGACCATTCCTCTTAATAGGATAGAACCTAAAGTGATTCTGAACCATCAGAATTAATTATAGGATGTGGAGGATAAAGTATTTATGCACCCCATCACTTCTCTAGCGGTTCACCTATTCATTTTTTTTCACGAATTAATATGGGACACTTAAGCTATAGGTGCATTACCATTAGTTGAACCATATCATATTAAAGAATTGGTATCCAATACTATAATATAAGACCTATTTGATCAGATATGTGGATCGATAGTATTTTAAAATATAGATATGATTTCGGCCTATCACTATGACAATTTCAGGTCCTCAAAATACCTTCTACGTCTTTATGTGGTATTTATAGTCTATAGGAGTACTAGGTCATTCCATTTGGACATATAAACACACCTGAAGTCCTCATGGATCTTATAAATTTGGTTTTGTGCCCATAAATTGATTCATTGGAAGTAGTCTTTGTTAATGATATCATCATGAATTCACACCCCATACACAACAATTGAACCCATCATGAGATCGTGTTGAGTACACTGAGATAGAATTTTCTCTATACTAAATTCATTAAATGAAATTTTTAGATTGATAAATTCAATTTTTAGGGTCACTTAATCTATGAGTCATGAGTTTTGGTAATCCCAGATAATGCGAGAGATGTAGTTTCCTCGGATAACCCTAACAATATCTTTGAAATTTATATTTTTGTGGGTATAGTTAGATATTACATATTCTTTATCTATGATATCTCACACATTTTATGGAAACATACATTCTTCAAAAAGAAGGGTGTAAAATACATATATCCATAATTTGTTGAAGCAGCCTTTCATTTGATAATGGATAGTTTGACTTTGACACTGATATTGATCCCACTAAATCTATAAAGGATTTATATAGTCAATTGTGATGAATTAGCTATCTAACATGGACCAATTCTGATGCAGGATGAGAAACTCATCACATACGGGTCTCATCGGTAGAGGCCTCATGAGGATAATTAGTTGATGCATGTTCTCAATCAAGGTGATGGTGTGCATGCCTTAAAAATTAGGATACATTGTCTAAATTAAGATTGTTTCATGGTGTATACTAATAAAAAATTAATCAAGTTCATCTTTATATAGGGACTTATCAATCATAGGATTTGTAAGTTGTTCATGTACATAAAGTCATTTGATTTTGAGATTCTCTACTGTACTAGTAAAAGAAATTATGTGGCTGATGCTCTGAGCTAAAAAAAGACATTAATTGTTCAGGATTCTAGTGAAAAATGGATGCTTATATCCTTATTATCATAGATACAAGTTCAATTTCTGTAGGTCCATGGCTAGACTAACCACTTAGCCTTAGCTGTGACTTCTACACTTCTAGAATGGGAAATACCAACACTATTTTCTGGTCCTAAAGCCCTTATTTTAATATAATGTGTCTTAAATGATGATACATCATTAGGATTGATAGTGTATGGGGATGATACCTTATAGTTACATATGTTTGTATGGGTCCTATTAGACATTTGAGAGGAGATTATCTGGGAATTCCCTGCCTCATCATTGGTGGTTCACCATAGTATCACTAAAATGTATCAGGATATACACTGCCAATATTTGTGTCCTGGTATGATATTTGAGATTATTGGATTCATCAATTTATTTTCCATATTTAAATAGGTGAAGGTAGAAAACGAATGATCGACATGGCTTTATCAGCAGTTGTTCATTCCTGAATGTATATGGGGTGATGTTTCTATGAATTTCGTGATGGTTCAACCCAAATCAATTCCTAGTAATGATATAGTGTAGGTTTTCATTAATCTATTGATAATGGTAATATACTAATTGCCTGTGCAGGATACCATCTCGATAGATGATCTATTGAGGATGAGAATTATAGAGGATGTATATCTTTTGGACTCCTATTTCATGAGTGACTGATATATATGATCACCTAATGTCATGGTTCAATCATGTATTTTAGAAATCCTTGAGTACACAGATGCTTCTAAGAATAACCTATCACCCACATACAAATGAACAAAAGGATAACACAATTCTAGGGTTAAAGTACATTCTCTATGCATGTTTACCTTATATGTGGGGTTTATAGGAGGAAAAAATTACCCTATATGAGTTCACTAATAATAAAAACTTTTAGAATACAATGAAGATGTATCCTTATGAGTCCAAATATGGTAGTATTTTTTGATCACCTCTATAAAGGATATAGGTAGGGGAGGAAGATATGCTAGGACCACATCTCATGCAGGAGGCTACAGTGTATGATCTAGTGACCAGAAAGCTCATGATGAAAGTGAAGTCCAAAAACCAAACTTATGAAAAATGATACTATAGACCTATCATGTTTGAGGTTAGAGACTGAGTTTTCTTGTGAGGCTCTCCCAAGATGGCCCATATACTTAATTAGAATATTTTTAATCTCTCAAAGATGATCAATGGGCCCTTTTACATTGTAAAATGAATCTAAATAGTGGCTTACTAGTTGGCATTTCACCATAGGTACCAGTCAATGCATGATGTCATTCATTATCTCATCTTCATTGATACTATCTAGACCCATCACTTTTCTACCATCCCAATGAGATGGAATTGGATGTAAATTCTTCCTTAGAGTAGTATATCATTTGTATTATTTATCTAAGCATGATTAAACTATAGGTACCTTTTTTTCCTTTGGGTTGGTGGTTATTGTTTTATGGTTGGGTATATATGGAGACTTGAGAATTGGAAGATGATATATAGGGTCAGTATCTGATGTTATTCCATAACAATGCCTATTTACCCATGTAAAGCTAACTCTAAGGAAGTGTTTTTTCAATAAGGGGAAGTTTTAGTGACCGTTATTTTTATAAAGGTAAGAATAAATAGTTTTTCAATTTGATTTCATTAAATGACCATAATATTGATGAATAATTTTGCAAAGGAGGTCACTAGTTTATTTGAGGCTCGTTTAGAGCATGAACCCTTAAAATGGAGAGGAATGAACTGGATGTTCTGTCCGAAAAATGTGTGCCACTTGGCCACCAAATTTTCATTTAAATCATATTATTGAAGAAAGATGTACCTTTTAGTCGTACTGTTCATCTATAACAATGAGATATGAGGCACATGGCTATGCAGGACTACTAAATTTTGGGAAAGATAAGATTTTCAGAGCTTGCATAGGAGTATACAAACTCTGTGAGCTTCCCCCTTATAGAAGGGACTTATACACGATATGAAAACCAATCTACTAAAATTTTCACCATTTTATTTTGACTTGAGAAGTTAAAAATTTCCTTTAATTATTTGTTAAACATTATCTCTATTCTCATTCTTCCTTCATCAGGTGAAATGGATTCTTCTCCACCTATTGTACTTCCAAGATCCTCTACATGGAATTGAGAAATCTCTAACCTCGAGAGTCTAATTCGTGATCCATTAGAGGCATTGGATCCATATTAGTATGATTCCTTAGTCCTATAACTCATTTCAATGTAATATTTAAATCCATCATGCTATTTAGTTTGACACTCATTTTAAAAAAAATGGTCATCATACTATTTATCATATCTCTTCCATCCTGATGCAAATATATGACCCATATCAGTTGAGGAGTTATCGATGGCCTTGAGGTAGTTGGTCACATAATTTCCCCATTGGGTTCCATCCCTTCATAGTTCCCCTATTGTGTTGTATGACATATTTTTCTCTACATCACCATTAATTTGGTTTTTTCATATCAAATTAATCATCACAAATTTATATACACATATTAATCCTTATTTAAGTATTTTAAGATGGTTTATACCATTTGTCAACACCCATTGGGTGTGCCATGTCTAATTTTCCTTTATGGTTAAATTTGTATATACTAGATTCACCTCTTAAGTTTAGGTATTAGAATTTATGTTGAATTCCCATTGTAATATGATTCCCTTCAATAACTAGGGGTGAATTCCATGTGTCCGGACCTCTTATCCTTGTAATTTCCCATGTTAATTACTCCATTAATTAATATGTCACCTTTTGAATGAGCCATTGAGCCTTAAATGGGGATTACAGGTTCTAAAAAATCTAATGGGTTGATTACGGGGGATGAATTATGAATGTTAGTGTCTTTACATTAATTTAATTGAATGATATAAATAAAATTAATTATAATTATGGTTTGTAAAAACATATTTATATTTATTCAAATGTAATTAATTTAATAGGAACCCCCTATTAATATTGATATTTATAAATGAGATGAAATTTATGTCATTCCTCATGCGTATATTTGTATGTATGGATTACACCATGATAGTAGATGTGAAACAATTTGCTGGGTTTAGTAAAAAATGATTACATCATGTTCCCTTACATTAGGGGTCAAGAATTACTTCTAAAAACATTAATACTTTTAGGAAAATGGTCTTGACATGATGGTTTATGTTGTTCGAGTGATTACATGAAGGCTCACTCACCATACTGAGTGTTGTGTAGGACATCTCACACTATTATTAGGATATTGGGAATGTATCCTACATCTTTAGCTTATTGGATTGTTAGACTAGTCATTAATGTTTGAGTTACACCTCTGTATTTCTAGCCACTGGTATTCTAGGTATATCAACACTTACGCATGTATGTACTTAGTTCATATAGGTGGATTGAATATTTAATCAAATATATATATATACTATATATATTGTAAATAATCAGAAATCCATTCAATCCTTGAGTTGAAGAAAGTAGACCTACATGATGACCTTTAGGAACCTGAGTTGGTAGTTATTAATTTATTTAGTTTTGCTTATTGATTCATTATTCCTACAAATGGTTGAGTAATAAAAACTTCTTAGATTACATGTTGACATTATTGGTGGTGTCATACTGTGATTTTTATCTCACACTCTAATCAAGATGCCTTTTGTACCTGAGAAGATTATCTATCTGTAATTATTAATTATGGAATGTCCAACTGATATGTTATATATATTATTACCTATTATTGAATCTTAGGAGTAGAGGACCTATCATACGGTCGATATTCTAGCGGGGAAAATGTTTTTTCTATTTGTACTTATCTACAACATGATTATATAATCATTACATGCATTCCATGAATGTGGAAAAATCCATGGAGGAATTTATTTTATTATCCATTATTCAGTTATTTACGCTTTTACACTTTCTTATTAACTCTTTCTGTTGTGATATGCTTATTCTATGGTTGTATACTAATTCTTTTTTCTATAGTTCCACTCTGATAATAAGTTATCGTATCCCCACTATACCTCCTTTGCTTCATTTCTTCTTGTTCACATCCTCTAGTATAACAGGAGGTGTGCATGATGCCATGTTACTCATCAGCCCGAGGTATGGGTTAGGTGTACTCTATGTCGGGATGACACTACATTTAAACAAGGTCTATTTATGAGAAATACATGAACATTACCACTACTTGTTAAGATATAGGTACTTTAGGTCCATTTATAGCTCTTAACCCCATCCATCTGAACCTAATCATGTATCTTATTATTCAAATCAACCAATTGAATACACTATAAACAAGAAAATATACCATAATCCACATAAAAATAAAACTAATATTCAATGCATTATAATTATTATAAATTTTATTTGTTGTTCTATATTTTAAATTTTTTTTAGTTGAATTATTAGATTTTATATTAAATATATTTCAATACCATTATGATTTCTCAAGTTCTCTATCACTTAATTTGTAATTATGGATTCCAGTTACTTAATTTATTTCAAATTTCAATCAGTTCAAAAATTCACTTCCCAAAATATGTATTCCTTTTAATAATATATTATCATAGTTAAATAAATTATATGTACTAAATGGAATGTGTGAAATCAAAATTATTTACGTTATTTATGATATCATTAAACATTAAATAAAATTTGGATATCTAAAATTTCAATCATTTCATATATCTATATTTTAGTATGGAATATTATATATCAAATTATTCATTTAAAATTAAATAATATTTTTTTATCTGTCAACAACAATGAATATTTTTACTCATGACTGATTGATGAATTCCTGATTAATATAAGTGGAGGTACACAATGTTCAAGGGGGTATATAAAAAGGAAGGCCAAGTGAACCACCTCTCACAATGTTCATACACTCACTGGGCATCGATCTCAGGAATAAAATGGTATGAAACGAGTGGTTGTCAGTATCCATGGAAGTGAGATAGTTTACTCCATGATTCCCTTTATGACAAGCGTGATAAAACTACACAAGATCAATGAATATAAAATTTATTTAGAGATGTATATTGATGATAGTTTATAGTGTTTTGATCATCCCCTTGAGAGATTCAACAAAAACTATTGAGTTAGTTTATATTACCTCTACCATGATGTTATTTGATCTACAAATACCAATTACATATGTATGGAATTAGACACCACCCTATTTGAATTTATTTTTCCAAAAGAAGTAGAGAACAACAAAAACACATAAAAAACTAATCCCAGACAATGACTCCACCTCATATGTTACATGAACCACAATAACCATCCACATTATGTTTGATACCATTTTTTAGAGGAATCCAACACAAAAAAAATCCCTGAGAAAAGGCACCGATAGTGGTAGAATCATTTGTTTTTTGATTCATAGTAGGTTTTTGAGGGATATACAATGATATATATACTTTAAGATGATGTAAATGTCCACCACCACACACTTGGTCTATAATACCAGATCTAGAATCATGCTATTGAATCCATTATAGTGAGATTTGATCCATGAATTTTTTATTCACTGGCACTGTGTAGCGAGAATAATGTCCATTACATTCATTTCATATAAATTTTTCTTGAGTATATGAATAAAATACTAAAGTAATTCATTACCAATGGATTCAACCTCCATCATTCTCAAGAAAACACCAACATAGTGCCAGATGGTAATTCCCAATATATTATAAAAAATATGTGGAGACTTATTTCCACTATGGAGTAGATGTAGTGGAATAATTTAGAGGACCCTGGAATACACTAGTGATGAATAACATCATTAGATGGAAATGAATTACGGTGCACTGTCCATATCAAAATGTCGCTCATCATTAATAACTCATATCACCAAATATGTCCTCCCCAAGAATCAAAACAACTGTTAGAACTCGTGGTTCAAATATGTATCTTGGTTGTGAATACCCTCAATAGAGAACCTGTGAATATACATCTATGAGGTTCATGGTTAATGTACATAATATTAAACACAAACTATTGATAATCAATGAGGACCACATAGATAAAACCGTGGAAAGTGCAATATTGATTCATTGATATGTTGTGAATATTTAATCATCGGAAACCAGGAATAGAAACAAAAAAAAACATCTACACAAAAATCGCGATCACCCTGTCTAGTTATCCATTATATCTATATTATCATGTTCAACATGTAATTTTTTAGTCTATATGAGAGCACTAAAGAGTCCTCTTTGGAGAAAAGTGAATAATATATATATATATATATATATATATATATATTTGTATTGAAGGATTACCAAAGGGACATTCCTTGAATATATTCCCAATCTGGTCTTGTAGGCCATCTATTTGTGACTTCCTTTATATATCTATGATTGATGCATCCATTTTTGTAGGTTGTCACTATTTTTCCCATGATGCTTGTTGGAACCACTCCTTCGACTAGGAATCCCCTATTAATGATCATAAGAGGGATTTAATCTCCTTGATAACCGAATTTGGTACCTTAAGGACTGAGGGAAAATTCCTTACAATTGAGGATAATATGAAATTAAAAAATTTAATTTTATCATTGAACATGATAAATATATTATTCTAATATTTTATTGAATCGAAATTTTTTATATAAATTAATCAATATTATTAATATGTTGGAAATCAAATGATGTAGGAGATACTATGTATTTCCTTGGATATTTACTCTTTTATTTCCAATGTTTGATTAAATTGGATGTATCCAACTATTTAACCAATTCCATGAAATAAAAATTCAAATTTTATTGTGGTTGATACATTTTATGCTCCATATATAATAATATTTCCTGGTTTCATTGAAATATTTTATGAATATCCTATTTCCTTTTGAAAAAATAATCATATAATTTTGAAACATGATAAGGGAGTCCCTTTGGGACAAGACCTATATTAATATGGAGTGATAACTTGTTTCATCTAATTCTTACTAATGCTTTTGTTAAATTAAATATGCACCAAAATAAAGGGGTATGGAGACATGGGGTCCCCTTGTATAATCCCATGAATATGTATAGATAATACATATCCTCTACCTAAGAAATGATATATAACCTTGATGAACTAAAACATTTGATGAATAATCCATAATTCAATGTCGAGAGTCAGAAACCAGACAAAACCATAAAGGAAAACTCTATTCAATCCTATCATTTTCCTTATCCTTGTAAATATTGAGAGAAATATCTTCTCCATGAGATTTCTTAATTATATCAGAGATCAATCTTGACAAATTAATATATCTCAATGGATGGAACTTCTATGGACGAACCGATGCAACATACGTGTTTTCCAAAACATTATGTATGGGGTAAGTCGTATGTTTATCACACAAGTTAAAACCTTGTATTGAATGATTAACAATCTAATATGCCTATATTAAAACGGAGATAAAGGACATTTCACCTTCTAAATAATAACAATAGAGGTAGAACAAGACGAATTAGAATGATTACCCCTCCCCTACCATGTATTGGATCACCTGTATGAGCATAGACTTAATGGTATTTCAGGAAGTCACATAAAATGATCATGTAAATCCACTAGGACCAAGAGAGCTATCCTGACTAAATGAAATAATAGGATCCTTGATTTCCTCCCATGCTTGTAAGGGGAATTTTTTTTCATTATATCAGTTGAAGACCACACAAAGTATTTTATCAAAGATATTCACTTTTCCACTCTGGTTCCCTTCAATAATGTATGGATTAGGGTCAATAAGAATATAACTAATAAAAGTGTTTGTATACCTCACACCACATTGATTTCATTGGTAAAAGACCCATTTCCCTTTTGAATGTTGTGGTGAGAGGTCATCTTTTTTTCCCTGATTATTGCATAGAATTATGCTCTATTTTTATCATATTCATTCAGTCGTCTGTCCAATTATTTCTCATGGACCAAACACTCATATTCTAAAATAATCTCTATCAAGAGGATTCTTTATGAACTAGAGAATAAATGAGATATTCATTAGATTTTTTTATAGGATTCCACCATTTTTAATATATTTTTTTAGGGGAAATAAACACTATAATATAGATGTTTCTTCTCATACCACTAAAGAAAGTCCCTCATTAAGCATCATAATTTATTATGGTTTCGTATCCAATTGTTTCATTGAACCATTTTGTTCCATAATTCACTAACTACCATTGAGTAAAACGGAATTCATTTGTAGTATTTGGAAAAGAAAAAGTGACCAATGATGTCTATTCTCCTAAGAGATGACACCATAATTTCTGAATGGTCTAATAAATCTCCATTAAGATGATTCAACATCATTGAGGTATAAGATTATATGGAATGTTTGTTGTCCATGAATCAATCTATATGGTACCAAGTATAATTAACTCCCTTATGGTTACTAATCCATTTAAATTTATAACCATCATAACCCAGATCCATGAGAACTATTAATGAAATGACATAAGAAAAACATTAGTTTCATTCCCAATGTATATGTAATCATAATTTAGGATTACTATTTATTAGGTTTTGGTTTCATAACAAACAAAGTGATTTTTACACACACAAATATTTTTCCATAAAAAACAATGTAATTAAATGTTTTCGTACCCAAAAATAACAATTTCGTTTTTTGGTAATGTTATTTTGTTTGATGCTAATATATTTTTATTAGTCTTCCTATACTATTTTATAAATAATCGGTATTCCGTTTTGAGATGAAATTTTTTCTTAGAATTTCATTTTTTCTATCAATAACAAGTTTCTCATATGTAAATTCTTTTCAATTATATTTTGTTCATTCTTCTATATTCTCTTAAAAAATAAACAATAGTATATTAATAACTTATATCATTTCAATAATATAGACATACAAATATTTTTATAATTATTTTATTAAATATATTACTATCATATTATCTTATTATTGATTATTTTCATTATTGGGTGTTAGAACATTTGACTTTTTCTATCATAAAAACCACACACTGATGGGGATAGTTGTCACTAATTTCATTTAATTTCATTATTCTTATATAAATAGTCATAGGATAATAACTATGCTTAATTATCAAATAATTCATAATTTATTATTTTAAATACCTGAATACCAATTCTGAATTTGTAAATCGAGGAGAACAATATTTCCAGATGTTTAACAACGAAAACGTGATATTTTATTAAATATTTTATATATTAAAAAAATATAAATCTTAAAAATCTTAAATATATCATTATTACATGGTATTTAAAATATATGACATTATACAATGAATTTTAAAATTATCTCTAAAACATCATTTATATAAATGATTAAATTGACCCAAATGGTATCATGTTATAATGATCTCAGAGTAAGGTAATGTATTTATTTAATTATAAAGCGATTTATAAAAATTCATAAACATATATGAAAACAATCATATACCCTTATTAAATACATCGTAGAAAACGTCAATGAAGGGTGTTGGAGAAAAATATAATTCATCATTCATGGTTCTGGTAGTATCAATATAAATGATTAGTGGACCCATTTCTAAATGACTGAATAGAATTATGGTAATTGAAAAATTACATTTTCAAAAATTATTTATTTCATAAAAAACTTATTTATTCATGAAATTAATCCTTAACAATATCCTTGATAATTTTAAATGGAATCTTAACAACACCACATCATGGAAGTGGTAGTCAACATGAACACATGATCAATGATTTGGCCTCCCATGTGGGATAAAAAGTAATGAGAAATTTTATTTAAATAAATATAATAATATCATAGTATACTAATGAAATTTATATAATTATGATAATAATATTATACAATATTAAAGAATAAATAGATTGAAAAAGGGGAATGGGAATGTAATTCTTGGGTTGGGGGTATGAGGTATCCCAAGGGAAAATCCATAAAAATTAATTCCTTTAGGTAACTAATGTTGACAATATGATTATGAAAATGGGATGGGGTAAGATAGAGTGAAAATTGGTAAAATTTCAATGTCTTATTCAATGGATTATCGAGTATTGATTTTGTCTCGTTGTTATCTTTTTTATAAGTGTAGGGAATGTTATGTTAATAATAATTTCTTTTTAAAAAATTTATTGTTACTATACAAATTAAATGGATGTATAATAGAATAAATTTTAATTTATGTGTGTTTTGTTCTATATTATCCACATCACCTCCTTTGAAAAAACCAATAGTTTTTTGGCCTTTTTTTAATATTCATCTTTTACATTGATTTAGTTTTATTATGGTAATATATTTTAATCTTAGTTAATTAATAAACTAATATATTTCCTATTTTGAAGCATCTACCTTATAATGTTGTAATAATTATTTAAATTTGTTTTTATAATTTTTTTTAAATTAGTGCGCATAATACATTAAAATGTGTTTTTTTACAACTACTTATTTTATTAGGAAAATATTTTCTCTATAAGAAATAGTTTTTAAAATTGTAAATTCCCATGAAATAAATTTTTTTTATAAAATTTTTATTTTTATAGAGAATTAAGGTTCATAAATAAACAAATATTATCTTAAAAAATATTCTATGAATATACCAAATATTTTTTTTAAAACATTAATTTTAATTATAATCAGAAATCGATGGCCATAGGATTTATAAGATCACAGAATAAATTAAAAAATATAGTTTATTACTATAATAAATATTTAATTATAGAAGTGGATTTTAAATATTCTAGGATTATCTTACATAATAATAAATTCATATATATTAATATTTTTAAAACAGATATACTTTTTAATAAAAAAATAATGTTTAGAAATTAGAAAATTATAATATTATGTAATTTTTTATATGGGGAATAAAAATAATATTTTTATTTAATCAAATTATTATTATTAAATACATATATTTGGTGTTTATATAGAAATAAATAATATAACTAAAATTTCTTCTACTAAAAATTATATTTTTCAATATTAACTAATATTAAATATTTATTTTCTAAAGTAAATATGTTCTAATGTATTAACATCTTAATGTTAATTATAGATTTATTATTTGCATTAATCTACTTTTTTTCTCTTATTTTCATTCATTGTAGTATGTAATTAAATTTATTTGCTACAAGTATAGGTTAACAGATCATTATTTAATGTTTGTTAAATTTTCACCCATTATTTTAAATGAATTAAAATATTTCAAAAGTAATTATTACTTCTGAAGATGTAGGTGATCATGTTTATAAAATAATCATTATCCAGTTTATAACGTCAAATAAGAAATATATATTACTCTCATAGGGTATATCAATTTACTTATATATATTCAAAAAACAACCTATACATATAATCAAACATCCATGTATTTATATAATTGTGACCTATATTCTCCATAACATCATATTAATGAAAAAAAATTGAATATCCATGTCAATAAACCACAAAAATTTTATGTATTCCACTAAAAAATAAAATTGTCATTAAAAATCAATGAGAATAACCACTTGTATATATGGTCACTCATTAGTAAATATATACCTCAATCCCAAACAGGAAACGAACATCACAAAAAATATCAAGAATACATTATCAAAACCAAAGATACCAATACACTCTGTCATAATTATTAAAAATCAAACAACCCATTATTACATCAACATCGTGTTTATATAAAACCTAAGAGTTATTCATTCCTCAATATTTAGTTATCCAATATATATACTAAATAATACAACCTAGTCATAATATTATATTTCAAGCTTCTTAATTACATTCAAAGTAGGGTGATACATGCTAGAAAAAATTTATTGATGAATAATACTTATATATTACACATAATAATAGTAAATATTATAATTTTCATCAATATAATGAATATATACCCCATGGTAATTATACAGACTAATAGTATGATGATTTAATTTCCATTAATATATAAACCTCACTTTCCAAATTAATATTAGGAAACTCTTCTTATTCGATTATAAAATTCGTATACTAATCTTATCCACAATTTTAGTATACTCCATTATTAAATTATCAGAGATAGTCTTTCATAGTTATATGTCATTCTATATTTCATCATCATGATATTGTTTAAATATAATAATATAAAAAACTATTTTTAGTATATCAGAAAATATTATCTAAAAACACTATTCCATATATGTATTACTAGATTAAACCATTATTTTTACTTATGATTCTTTAGTTTCAACATATGAGTCTTTTTGATCAATATTTAGTTTTCCGTGGTAATTTTTATATATGTTATTCACATATAATTTGTTAAGATTATATAATATTAATTTATAATGGTTACAAAAGAGAATTTTATTCACCAAAGAATGTCACTCAGATGTGTCACACTAGGTGTATAGTTAGGACACTTTTTCATTCCCCAAGTGATGATATGTTAAACACTGAGGCCATAATTTTCAAGTTCATTACCCCAAGGTGCATATCTTCTAGAGACATTATCCACTTAATGTATCTAGAAATGGTTGTAATTTCTAGTAGAACCCCATAATCTCTACATTAACATAACATCAATATGTTCTCATATACTAAGAATTATACCCAAGAAATATCCTTAGGGTATTTACAAAATTATTATTTTCCTAAACACCAATGAATTACATTGACACACTAAAAGGGTTATATATGCCTTTGATATTATATTAATCTACAACTAATCAGTATTTTATCATATTTATTACTACTAAATTATCCAAAATTGAAATAATCTTATTTTGAAACATTATATGACCATAACTTTAATATAAACTATGATATCTTAAACTCTCAATCACAAATATGGTTATATAACCAAAAACATAACATATTTTCATAAATAATAACTACAAATTCTTTGAAAATTTCCGAAAATAATTACGTGACATAAATAAAATATTTTACAACATATATTTGTTTAGACATTTATGTTTAATGAATCATATAATTAAGTGAAAATATAAACTAAATATGGGTGCCTTTATCAACTGATGTATATTAGTTTTAACTATATAAAAAACTAATTAAACATTATAATGATTTTAATAATACCCAAAATTTAATCCATATGTTCTATCTATATTTAAATATCATGTTTTATATTTTTCTCTCAATCCAAATGAATTGAAACAAAAAAATGTGGTGACCCCAAGTACATAGTAAGAATAACATATAAATGTTTTTCTAAATATCATAAGTCTGAAATACATAATATTATATGAATAAATATATTGAATAATGAAAATTGCAACTAAATAAGCGAGCATGTAATATCCATGATGCTCCATGACATCATGGATGTCAATAATAGTGATCTCATATTAAAGGAATGCAAAATATTAGTCATTAAAATCATGTTATAAAGGCCTTTCATGAAGAGACTATATTAATATCGGTGATTCATAAACCAAATCCCATGTTCTTTTTTATCATGATATCTTTTAATGCATTATGGGTAAATAATTTTCCTTCCCAACCATCACATTTTTATGTTAAATTCATTCAACATCTGGTTCACCATGTCATTTTATTCCATTACCTATGGTTCCTATGACTAAATAAAATCATTGGCATCCATAGAATGATGAATATGGTTTTCCAATTCAAAAAATACATGCATTAAAAGATAATAATAATAATAAATTTCAATACTTATTCCAATGTTAATAAATAGATAAAAAGATCATAACACATCCAAATATTGAAGTTGGTTGGTCAAATACTGGATTGTAAACATTTTAATACTCTTCTATATAGGTATAGAAATATAAAAAACACCAAAACTCGTCTCGGTGATGATATAAATGACAACCATATCATAAGACATATAGAGAAATAAATATTATAGTTAATCCACTAATAGTCTACATTACCATAATCTTAAATTTTAAAATAAAAAATTACAAACTGACAATAAAATTTCACATGTAAATAGAAATTATAAGATTCTCATAATAGATCTTGAGGAAGAAGGTTGTTGGATTAATAATTATATAACACCCGTGTAACAAATAAAATATAAAAAGATATTTAAATATATGAGAAACATCTATCCATAAGAGTACATGAATGATTCCACAAAAGAGAGGAAAATGAATTTTATTTTTTGGAACCATGATTTAATTTTTCCTTAAAGTTGAATATATAATATAGAATAAATATTAAAATATAAATTATAATACTATAAGTAATTTTGACAATAAAAATTTAAATTTAATTTAAAATGAAAATACATTTTACAAAACATTTTTAGCATTGAAATAAATTACAATGATTTTAGTCAATTATAAAAGTCTATTTTCATAGTATGAGTGAAATTTTTTAGAATATTATAACCATTAACAATGATAGCCAATACTAGAGCCATGAATGGGAATACAGTTTTTCTTTGATAAATTAAGAGATCGATACAAATATAAAAAAATGAATGTATATAAATGTTTTATTATTTTAAAAATACATAATTTTGAAACAAACATTATTAGTTTAGGAGATTGATTAATTTGTAGAAAAATAAAAAACCTCCCAATTTAGGTAGTTATATTTATATATATTTAATTATTATAGTTGGATAAAACCATAATGTATGAAATATTTTCATGAATAAATAATGCAACTTGAGGAATGGATACATCATTTAACAATCTCCCTTACAAAAATATGTAAATTGAATTAAGAAATATTCAAAAAGTTTTATTATAAATAATCACACAAAAAACTCATAAGAAATATATTATAACACATATTTAAAAAAAATTAATATGTACACAACTTTTTAGTCAAAACGATGATCATATGTCAATGAATAAAAATTATGTATCCACAAACATTAAAAATACGATCACAATTATGAAAAATCTATTTTATGAAAAGGAAGTATTTTTTTATATCCCAAAAATATGAAATAAATATTATAAATATTTTTCCATGAAAATTTAAAATAGAATTATTTAGAAAAAAAAGGTGCAAAACCTAAACATATATTAAGGAATTGATATTTGAAATAAAGATCTATTTCGGATTCAGAAATTTTTTAATCAATCCCATAACGATTGGGATTATAAATTAATATAATATAAAAGTATTAAAACATAATTCATGGTATTATTTTTGAAAGTGGTATTAAATAACCCAAAAAACTAAAATAAGTGGACTAATATGAAACATGTCTCAAAGAGATGAATTTGAGATGAAAACCATTACCTTTTATTTATTCTTACTCTACCATACTCTAGCCTAATGTCTAATGTATATAACTATCATAATATGTTATCTAAAATTATTAATATAAAAAATACCCTTTTATAATTATTTAATAACTATATATTATAAATATATGAAAATATTATAGTTTTTTAGTATGAGGTGTTTGAATACATAGGTGTTTGGTTGATATGATCATCATGAAGAAAGGATCAACTCTCACTACATGGATTCAGTTTTTTCATTAAAAATCCATTTAATATTTAATAATATTTTTTTATTAACATTTATTTCTTCTTTTCATTATCTAACATATATGATTTTTTATTTTGAAATTGGAAACTACAATGAGCTAGTTTTTGACATGTTTAACGAATGAATGGTTATATATGGATAAATATATTTATTATAATGAACAACAAATAATAATTCATAAATCATAAATATATGGACCCATCCTTAAAACATTACAGTATTTTGAAATAAATGAATAATTCACATTGAGTATCTTTTCAGGTTTAGAGTTTTAGAGAATTAGGATATAACTATTACATCTCACAAGATTAAAAAGTAGGCACTTCTACTCAGTTTCCATTTTTTTCAAAAAATAATAACCCGTAAAAATAAACATGTCTAGTTCCATGTTTTAGATAGAATTTCTTTCCATGATCCTATCCTTGAAAATATTCACCTTTAATTCCTGTGGAAAACATTTCAAAAACATTGGGTGATCATAAAAATCACAGTGAGGGATATAAAAATACATAAAGAAAACATTAGTCCATGTATACATAAGAATCAATGGAATCATACATTACTCTTAAAACATAATCACTTTAACATACCTCGTGAAATCATAAGATTTTTGAATAACTCATATAAATCATAAGACTTAAAGGTTACTTGAGGCATTCATAACATTTTTATGGAGAGAGTAACCCTCATGGTTACCTTTGGAATACCCACCATAGTATATTCCTTAAATCTATTCAGAGAAACATTAGAGTTTAACTCCTTCACGTTACTCAATGAATTGGAGAGCTATATTGGGCTAACCCTCCCTTAGTTTATCACGAAGCCACCCATCATCATAAAAAATTCCTAAGAAACATAACATAATTGTATCACATAAATCATGCATATAGGAAACATAACATCTCCACATTTCAATCACAACATATCAATACAACACATTGATATAATAAAAACATTATAAATACCATTTTCAATACCAAAACAAAAGAAAATTAAAACATGGTATTTATTTTTCATTTAAAAAAATTTATGTCTTGTAGAGGAAGTCGAACCTCAAATAATGGCCATGGCGGCGGAGAAGTCGTTGTCACCACATATGTAAGACAAAAAACATTCCCTTTAGTCATTTTGTAAAACATTTCATATAAAAAGAATAATTTTGAATAAAAGTAAAATTCAAAGGGTTTTATACACCGTATAAAATAATCTTGTGTATAAAACTAAATATGCCTCTATGAAAGGAGATTGAGACGAAGTCCCTTACAAAGTCGGTATCCACTGATTAAGGATAAATCTATTACATGATTATGTGCGGAAAATATAAATACACATAACATAAGAGGATATTATGTGTAAAACAATTGTAGGTCATCCACACATATTCATAGTATGACATAATCAAGAAGTATAGGTTTAAACCAAAGAATTAAATTTGTTTAAGAAGTTCAATTATAGAAATTCGACAGCCTAATAGCGTCAATTTAAAATTCAGAAAATGGATTAAAGATATAAATTAGGGTCTCTAATAATATTAAATTAAAAAGTATAATAAGAGGAATATAGAATAAAATCCCCCAAAAAAAGAATGTGGATCTTAAAAGAAGTGACATAAAAGAGAGTACTTAAAAAGAAAGAGAGAGGTTGGATCCTTTACCTAATGTCGGACTAGTCTTTTTTGTTTCTTTATATTTTTGAATAATAAACTTTGGTCAATTAATAATTGATTAAGGACATACATTAATTTTTATTATTAAATTCATATCACATATTATAATGTTTTAATAATTAGTTAATTATGTGAGTTCATATCAGACATTTTTTTCGATGTTCGGTATATGAGTCAAAAATAAACTTGTTTGAAAAGAATTGCCCATGTGGTTATAAGTAAATAATATCCATAATGAAATTAATGATTCATATATCATATATATCAATTATATATTCATTTTATACTATTCCATAACATTTGGAGAAAAAAATGAAATGCACTGTTCATGGAGACGGTAGACCGTACGTACGCATGAACGCTAGTTTAATTTCTTCGTCACATTAATGGAATTAAATCTAAATGTTATATATATATATTATATTTACATTATAATATATATGTTATATAGGTAATATTATTTCATATATTTCATTTTTTATACATTCCATGTATTGAATTAATGAGTCACATCCCTTGAGGGGGCAGTAGTCCACACTTCCTCAAATGAAATTATCGCATTTGCACAACATGCAAAGCATTAAAGTATGTTTTAAATGTAAAATACAGTAAAATATAGAGGAAATAAATAAAATATATATCATAAATAAGTATAGTTCTATCATAATTTCAACCATGAGAGTTTGTAGGAGAAGATAGAACAATCATCGTTTCGTGAGGCATTAATTCGCCACCCACGGAAACAGTATGTTCTTTAACAATTAGACGGAGGTGTGTGTAAGTGTAGCTCGAATCCTTCACATAAAAACATCATAGTATATTTAAGATTCTTTTTTTATAAAAAATAAAATAATAAGAAGATTTCAACTAGTTGGAGAAGAAAAATAAAACAAAATAACAAAAGAAAAGACATTACCTTTAAATTGGGTAACTCCCTTTTGTTTGAACCAAAAGGGTTTCTTGAAGAGATTTATGCCAAAGTTAAGGATTCTAGGATGAATAGAGAGATATGGAAATATAAAATTAGTAATGTTTGGTAAACCCAAAGGCTTGAGAGGTGTGGGTAAGGGGGTAGAGGTGGTGTCCTTTTATAAGAGGGAGGAGGGGCACTCTTGGAAAGTATTGAAAAGTTACTTTATTATAAAATGATTTTCAGATATTAATGGTCCCAATATTATATATTTCTAGGATAAGGTGATAAGGTTTCTAAATAAACCCATCAAATATTTTTTTTAAAGAGGACGTCATATATTTTACCTTATCTTTTAATTTTATTTAAATAGTTCATTAATGAGGTAATCAATCCATCATCACAGTGTCATAAATAAATTTATTTATTTAATGTCTAAAAATTATCAATAAAATACCATCATGTAGGAAATATTTCGATATTTTAAAATAATGTTTATAGTCAAATATATCATTTATGTAAACAAAATTAAATTTTTTTTACATAGGTGATACATACATTGGTTACATTTTCCTTTCTTTAAAAAATGATAAAAGGTCACTACCACACTAAAGTGATTGCATGGTGTCCTATGGTTGGAAAAAAGAATCCCATGGTCATCCATGACACCACCAATAGAATCAGGACACATTTTTGGGGTGATTCTATATTGTTATGATATAATTTTATTACCCTTAACTACCCGATTACTAATTGAACAATATAATTAAAGATAATTACCATCGTTACTATTCATAATTTCCTAAAACAAAAGAGTATTAATTACATAATTTCGACCTTATGATTAAAAATATGTAATCCATTTTATCAAATTCCAAACATAGACATTGATGTAATGAAATTACTATAATTGCCGTTGTTAAAACCAAAGACGGGTTTTTAAGAAGTTAAATCTATCAAAATATTGATTTGTTTTTACATCTAATTTAAAAGAGAAATGATATAAAATGACAAAACTTGTATTAAATGATAAAAACATAATTAAAGTACACCTTAAAAACAGTTAAAATGTCAATATATCTATATAAATAAATTAGATGAAAAAGCAGTTTTGAATTAAAATGCTGTATTTTTTCACTATTCATTGAATGAAAACATTTGTCAGAAAAATTCTAAAAATTCACCCAAAGCTACAATTGATATTAAAAATTCAAAAATGATATCAATTTTACCAAATTCAAATCATAGAAGTTTCATTATTTAGTTTTATAATGAATTCCCACTATCAAAACAAATAGCGTGTTTTTAAGAAATAATATCTATTAAAAGATTGACTGTTGTTTATGCCCAATTTCAAGGTGAAATTAATTATAATGACCACCATTAGATTAAATGGTAAAATATATTTTAATTTAGCTATTAATCCAATTAAAAATACAATTTTACCATATAAATAAATTAGACTAAAAGGAGGTTCTGAATTAAAATACAACATTTTCATTATTCATTTAAAAAATTGAACTTTATCAGAAAAATAACAAAAATTTACACAAATTAAATTTTGATGTCTTGATTATAAATAAGGATTTTATTTTGTCAAATATAACATATAAAATTGTCGAAAATATATTTTAAAAGGAGTTTTCATCAAAAAGAAGTTAATCGACCTTTTAAAGAATATTCAAAGATTTATGCTTAAAATTGAATTCATTTTCATTTTAAACATCTAAAATTTATTTGGATAAATGAAAAAAAAATTACAAGAATATATAATCATTTGGAATTTAGTTTTGGTTATTCCTTACATTACAATGGCTAGGCGTTAACTACCATTTAAAATTATATTATTATATTATTTGTGTCCAATGTAAGATTTCTGAGAAATTCATTGTTGTGTATTGGGTACGCCATTGAACATAGAATTACCTTTAAAGTAATATTAATATTTTATTCACAAATATTAATGAATAAGAAAATCTCATATTCATTATTTACCTGGGATGTTACAATTAATATATCTTTATTAAATTATATTAATATTGTATGATATCCAAAAGTCATTTATGAAATAATCGTTATAATTTTGGGTATATATGGTTTTAAAATGACCATAATGGTAATTTTTTTTAATGATTTATAATATTTGGGATCTATTTGGATGATGAAAATTTGAAAAATATGGAGTTATAAACATTACATAAGTATAGTATATCCTAATAAAATCATTTCTATTAATTATCCATAATTGGTGGTGATGAGAACTAGATTTCATCATTCATGGAGGTGGTATTCTATAATATTGATGAATGATGATACAATTTTCTAATTAATTAATGGAGTGATAATATGTAAAAACTTATCCTTTAATAATTTTAATAGTTACATGTACCAATTTTTTTTTAATCAGTCCAATCCTACAGACCATCTATGAAAGGTGGTAATGAAAGATGAATATTATCGCCTCGTGGAGGTGGAATATTTCACATATGTAATATAGATGTTATGGTCGCATATATTGGATTGAATTTAATGAATATTTTTTAAAAATTAATATAATTACATTTTATTATAATTTTGGTACTGATAAAATTATATTAATAAGGTTAGTGGTGATTTATTATGTAGTATATTTAAATAACTTTATAAGTGAATGCAATAATTTTGTTGAATGATTGAGTTATCTACTTTATGAATCCATATAATTAATGGACCTAATAAAATTAGAGTTATCCAAATTAATATGGATATGAAATAAGAATATATGTGGATAAATGAGGAAAATTTTCAATCAATGATTTAAATGATAGATGAGCTCTAATGTGGTGGAATTACTTATTTTTATAATTGAAGGGAATAGATGTTTTTGGTTTGAACATTTAATTTTCAATGATATAAAATTAATATTCAATGGTTAATGGTTTTATAATGTAAAAAAGAGAAGAGGAAGTAATTTTTCTTTTAGATTAACCTTATTAAATAATTTGGTAGACATCATTCATGGTTTTTATGATTTTTCATTTAATGTATTATATTATAATTAAATAAAAATCTACCTTCATATTTTTTTATTATCCTTAGAAAAAAAATTTAATGAAAAGACAATATTTATCCTTTCATATAATTTGAAACATATAATTTAATATTGGTACATAATTTTATCAAAAAATATTTCTTAATAATTTAGAAATTGAATCATTAATATTAGCACACATACAACAAAGAAAAAGATGAATTTAGAAACTGAGAGTTTTAATATTAAAATATATGTGTTAGACATATATATTAAAATTATCAATTCCAATGACATAAATTAATTTAAAATAGATATTAAAATTTACAGTCCTTTTAGAAAAAGCCACAAATGTATATATTCATGACAATACATGATACGTCTAATATACCAATAATAGGTTTTATAAAAATATTATTTCAATCATCTTCTAAAAAATAAGGACATATGATTTAAAAGGCCAAATAATATTTCCAAATGAAAAATTCTACACCTAAAATACATATTGTATTACTTAAATTATTTTCTAAAATTATAGGTTATAACTACTTAATTTTTTAATATTACTATTATAATTATCAAAAAAATTGAATATTTGTTGACTAAAATACCCTGTTTTTTATAAATACTCAAAAACTCGTTATATATTAACTTTTTTCTGAGGAATTCAAAAAAACATTTAAACAAATTATACTACAACTTTTTAAAATATATTTTTTAATAGATTATATATAATATAATGAAAATATATTTGGTGTAGATATCCCATTATAATACTAACTCATATCAAATATTTATTGTCAATAGGTAATTAATTTTACGGGTTTATAATATTATTTTTTTAAGAGATTTATTAAATGTTTTTTATAATGTATTTTTATTTTTTATGTTGAGTGTATAGTGTTATCTAACATTGAATCATTTTCAAATGGTCTGAAATTTTATTCATTTACATATTTTCTACGAAACAACTAAATTTTAAATATTTAAAAATATCTTTATTTAAATAATGAGCCAGAAATTTCATTATCATGCAAATGAAACTATACATTATTCCATATTATTCAATGTTTTATTTCCTTATATAGAAGGAAGAGATAATGGGGGATGACCAATACAAATGTGTTTTTTGTATATCTAATATATATGGTGTATTCTTATAGGGATACACATTGAAGACATATTCAATATTATAAACATCATCATCAACTGTAAGCTATCTTTATCAACTCTGATTTAAATACAATATTTTTTTACATACATTCAAACTTTTGTTTGTGCATACTCATTGTATCATGTGTTGGAGGATAAAAGTGTTATGGTAATAAAATCTCATTCCATGTTTTTCTTAAAATAATATGTACCTAAACCCAGTTATGGAATATGTAGTAAATATATTTAAATTAAATATCAATACATACATTGGGAATTAGTAGAGTCTGTTAGGGGTAGTAATTTTAGACCCTAAAAACTATTAAAACATTTTGTATCCTACTTTACTAGTTTCATATTTTCTATTTATTGATCAATGAAAAATTAGTTTGTTAAATTTATGTAGTCAGTTTAGAGTCATGATTTCTATTTTATTACAATTTATGTAAATAAATTCACCACTCGTAGTTAATGTGTAAAAAATTTGGATAACATGGATTAATTCCCAACTTTATTCCACTATTATTATATTCCTCTAAAAACAAAATCAATTAGAATTATTCATTTATATAGTAATATCTCATAAAGATATTAAATCTAAAAAAACACATATTCATATAAAAACAATCTCTTTAATATATCACATGGAATTCATAGTGATGATATTAAATATGTTGTGAACTATGGAAGATATTACGGAGTAAGGCTATTTTATGGGATGCATCGAATGATACAAAACATATCCAAGATTCCCAACACCATTAATCTACTGATTAACTACACGAATATCAATCATACTTGTAGATGGAAAAAAATCAAGAATACCTAATCTACATAATTGAACTATTAACTTCTACCCCTGAAATCACAAAATGAATTATGAATTTTCTACGCTATCTCCACCACCACTGAAAAACCCATTACTTTTATATTTTCCTTATTGAACATAAAGTATATTGAACACTGAATCTAAAACCACAATCCCACATAATATATCTCTACAAGGAAGACCCTAAAATAACACTAAAGCATAATTTATAATGGAATACTGATAAAACATAATATAAATATATTGTGTCATATGTAGTTTATTCACCCATTATCATCCAAAATTTAGGTGGTATGTACACTGAATATCATTTTGAATATAAATTTTATCCTTAATCATTTCATCTAAATATAGATGGAATGTAGTATTATGTTAACTCTTAGAGACAAAATAAATTAGATTACCTCTGTAAATTGAAAAGTCAAGGCATTGATGTTTATAAGATATGCATGAATTATATTCACTATGATGCCTCACAATCTCATCCACATACCATTATGAAAGAATAATTTTAAACACCAATCATTATGACTTCCATGGACCAAGATGAAATCATCAAATGGCCTACAAAAACCCAAATAACATCACACCATTCCTCAATTAAAGGAAAAATCTTGGTGAAATGTATTGATATTACCTATCAAACTCATTCAATGATATCCATTGGTTGTAAAAAACACCAGGAATTTGATTCTTTGGTTTCACCAAATTTAATACTCTAAATCTTTGAAAAAATCCCTACAATGTACCACATCAAATTCAGCCACACAATATAGCTGTTCTGATAGAATATAGGTTGGATATACCTCCATATACAACCATTGGTGATCTATAATACTCATAAATAACATTCTTCATCATCATTAATAGATAAAAAACCAATATCCCTAATATATAATTTTATTTTGAACATCCATTGACCATCCTTATAGAGCCTCACCATAAAATATGTGATCTTGTATCTCCTTCCCCTCTATGTCTCCTCACTATGATTCTGGTACATATTAAAATATGCATTTTTTTATAGTGTCTAATTTTTGTGGTATATTTAACCTCCATATCAAGGTCACAACATTCCTCACTATTGTAAAAATAGTCCATGTATTGAAATCTATGAAGAATCACACTACTCGTTTTAGAGGAAGTTCAAGAGATAAAACATGTGTTTAAGAATGATTTATGACTATGTCGTCACTATTTACAAATGATTCTACCTAAAATATCAACAAATTAGTGAATGTGCCTATTTGGGATTGAAACAAATGTATAATACTATAAAAATCATATAAATGGATGTAGATTTATTAAATGAACTATTGTTGTGTGAGTTTAAATGGAAACAATGACCCCTGATTCAAAAACTTCATATGAACATAAATTTTTTTTCAATATTATTGTAAAGGTGTTTCGAATCAGAAGGCCACAAATGAACATTATTGGAGAAGTATATTTAATGATTTACATACACCTTCTCTGTAGCATGTAGAAGTGTAGAATTCATGGACGACGAAAAACTAGACATTCACAATCATAATGATCTCATGCACATGGAAACTACACCATGTAGTAAAATAAGATGTGAGTTTCCATGAAATATTAATATAGAAATATGGGTTAATGTAGAATAATGAGCATATAGTTAATGTGGTATTGAAAAAAGTAGTATTATCATAGAAGAAGAATTTAAAAAGGAAGAGAAACATTATTAAAGGAAATTAAATGATTTTAAATAATGAATGATAAATATTAAAGCGCAGTAGTATAAAAATTAATGGTAAAAAAATTAAATTTACAGAACCATAGAACTATAAAAAAATAAACTATAAATAATTTAAATTAATTGAAAATAGTTATTCCTTTAATAAAACAATTAATGTTAATTTACAATAAAATAAATAAACAATTTTATAATATAATGAATATTCAATTGTAAAAATATAAATAAAAAATATTGAATGAAAAATTATGGAAGATAAGGTATAATAATTGTATATTTTCATAAATTAAAAAAACCAATATAATATCTTAATTTAAAATAAATATTTTTAAAAAATATCATGAGTTTTTATTAATTAAGAATTTTAAATATTCGAAAATCATATTGAAAAATAATCAACAATACCAATTCACAACAATCTCGCCAATTTTAGAAATTAAAAAAGAGATTCATTTGTAAATTTTTTAAGAAAAAATTCTACCTTTTTAAAATTAATCTAAAATATTATGTTAAACAACATTTTTTCCTCTTAGAAATATTGATAGATGTAAGAAATAATGAAACTATTAACAAATTTAATTATATAAGACTCTAAATAAACATTGTTGTAAACCTCCCCATGAGTGAATATATAATCATAAATACATTTATCACCTATTTAATTAATATTATTTTTTTAAAATATTTTTATAAACAAATATTTTATACTAGATGAGTAATATATGAAAATATAGAAATAAATTAAATTGAAAAAAATAAAGGCTAGTTAAATAACATGTTAATAAAACAAATTATAACATGACAAGTAGATATTCCTTGGTAAAAAATAATAAATATAAAGTATAAGACAAAATCAATGTGACAAAACAATAAGAATAAAAAAAATTTATACAAAAATAAAATAATGAAACTTACTTGGGAATATAAACTAGTTTTTGAAAAATAATATTTAATATAGTACCCTTTCGAACAAAGTCTACGGTAGGGACGTCCTTATTATCATTTAAATAATATATTGAAGTGTTGGTTGTATTATTTCATTAAGACTAAATAAATTTTAAGCATAGTTTTTATCATAAAATATATTTTATCAACTTCAATGGAATGCTCGAGATGAGTGGCCATTATTTTTTCCTTTATTAATTATTTGAATATAGTTTGGTTAACATTTAATCATTACCATGGAATTTTATATTTAATTTTAAATTATTTCTTATCTCTTTAATTATACTAAATACTAACATCTCATAACAAATTAACATTAATATTTCATTCTCGAAAAAAACATATTCCCAAGAATTATATTTTATCTTGGAATAATTTCAAAATCAAGAAACAACATTTCTTTAATACGTGAAGAAAATTCTTCTAAATAATGATCCTATTATTCAAGTTCATACAAATCAATTATAAAAAATATTCATTCATTATTTATTTTTTCTATAAATTATTTATAAGTTTTTAACTTTTTATTTACTAAAAACGTGATTTGTTTCAAAGTAACATTATTATAATCTTTAGTCAAATTTTTAATCCTTTTATGATGAATTTACCATTCCACTCCAAATTCATCACCGAATTTATAAAATTATTTACATTTCCATTTATCATAGTCACTCATAGAATCAAATTTTGTATTACTATAATTATTGGAAGTATTAATAACATTATATAATGTAACAATCAAACCCAAACCATTTTTCTCTAAAAAATAATCAATGAACTATGTTTTCCAAGGATAATTCCCTATCAAATCCTAGTCACGAGTATCTTCTCACTTCAAGACTCTTCACTATCGCTTGATAATTTAGTGATACTATAACATTTAACAAATGATTTCATATTTCTATCTTTCTTTAAATTTTTATTTTTTTATTTCATTTTTTTCACTCAAATTTTAAAATGTCAAGTTTCATTCATTTATAAAAATCCACATTGGATTTAGATTCCATTTCATTTCATTTGAAATTTTTCTTATATCTCAATATATTCCATTAAAAAAATTGAAGCTTTTTCTTTCTATGTAATAGAATTCATTTTAGAATAAAATTTAAATCAATATCCATAATTGTTCATGTTGTATATGATGAGTCCATAGAAGTCTTAGGATTAACATATTTGGATTCAAAAGACTTTTGTACTTAAATCAATATCATTAGTCATCATTACAATATCATATTGTATTGGATATCAAATGAACATATTTATAGTGTACTATTAAAAATCATTTCTTTCATAAATAGAGAGTTTCATTGAATGTGTCATCTTTATTGAGGCTTGAATTATCCTTTAAATTATCACGTCGTTATTCCTAGTTTCAATAAGTTTAACTATGATTAATAAAACAATTCTAAACCAATAAAATTACTCAATTACATATTTTTGTTCATTCATTCTTAATTATTGAAATTAATCCTTTGGATAATGTGAATATAAATTCTCTAGAGGGGCATGGGAAAATAGACCAGATGGTAATGTTTACCATAAAAAAGTTAATAACTACAATTATTGAAATACTTATTTAGAAAATAATATAAATAAAGGGAATTAGTGAATTTTTATTTTGATTTTCTCTAATTTTTTACTATTAGACACTTATACCTCTCTACTCTGTGATAGATTCATTTTGTAATAAACTGATTATTTAATATGGAAACAAAATAAGATTACAAAAATTATATTTCTACAATGTAGTAGGATAACCACACCAACAAACATGAATATTTATTCAGTGTCACAATATAATTATAATACTAACATTAGACATTGAGATTAAAACCCCAAACAACCATTCATTTTTTATCAATGAATTTTAAACTAATGAAATAATGAATACATTTAATTATAAAATAATATGTATAAAATGTAAGCATAAGTTTATGATATCAAAATTAGTGTTATAGAGTAATGAAAATAGGATGAGATATATAGAATATAAACAATATATGTATATGTACAAGTTCATTATTAATATATGAATTAATTTTATAATGGAAATAATATCTGAATAAGAGGTAATTCAACACTTGAGAGGTCATGTTGATGATTAAATAATGATTTAAAATGATTTCAAATCTATATATTACATTTCAAAATTTTATAGATTTGATATAGAGTTAATGAAATATGTTAATGATTTTATCAATAATCATATGTTTATTCGAAAATTACTCGGCCACACTCTAAATAGAAAACTACAAAGACTTATAAAACACCTTCTATCGGAAAAAAATTCCTTTAAAATCCTAATGATTAAAAAATTTCACAGTCAATAATCTAGGAGAATCAAATGTTTTTGGAATTATAACCATTGATAATTTTATCCAAAAATAATTGAATAAATTATGAACAATATCTTTAATAATTGGACAACTAATATTAAAAAATTAAAAATATAATAATATTCAAAATAAAGAAAATAAAATTTAGAATATTTAAGATAAATAAATTCGAAATTATAATGTATAAACTTGTTTCATTCTTTTTTAAAATAACAAACATGATATATATATTTAAATAAAAAAAATTCAATAAATTCTAGCAATTTAAAATATTTAATATATATTCCCAAATTAAAAAATATGAAAAAAATTAAAAAATTTTAGTTAATATCACTACTAAAAAATCACAAAAAATAGTGATTCATAAATAAACTATAATAATTAAATTAAATATAAATCATAGTAGAAAAATGTTAGATCATTGAATTTTTATTACCATAGAAACTCTATGGTTATTTTCTATGATTATTATTATATAATTATAATAATATGAAATTACTCAACATTTGATGATCATGGTTAGTTGATCCTCCTAATAATTTCCACAAAATTACCCACAATCAAAAAAAATTCCATTGTATCATTTTTAAAAATCTCTTACAGATAATGTAAGAGGAATTTAATATGATCAAACTAGTGTCACTAGTGCAGAAAACGTTTTTTACGTCACTATTTTTAACGTCGGTTATATAAAACCGACGTCCTAATATGTAAAACGAGGTTTTTTACGTCGGTTATTTCTTAACCGACGTAAAAACCTGTGTTCGGTACACCTTTAACGTCGGTTATTTTTATAACCGACGTTATTAATCGCGTGCCTTCGTTTTTGACGTCGGTTATTTTTATAACCGACGTAAAAAACGCGGTTTTCGAAGGCATTTTTACGTCGGTTATTGAATAACCGACGTAACAAACGCGGTTTTTGAAGGCTTTTTTACGTCGGTTATTTTATAACCGACGTAAAAAAAGAATCCACAGATGTTTTTGACATCGGTTATTCCATAACCGACGTAAAAAATGAATCGGAGGAAGGTTTTTACGTCGGTTATTGAAATAACCGAGGTTATAAATGTTTTTAAAACAATTATCACGTCGGTTATTGAATAACCGACGTGATAACTCATTTAAAAATTTACCCAGAACCGTGGATTGTCATTCACGAGTTTACCTTCGACAGTCGCGACTCGTCTCTCTCGCGCGTAAACCCGAATCGGCTTGTCCATTTCGTTGGTTTAGATTCATTTTGCGATCATCGTTTCTCATATTTAATCTCCTCGGATCAATCATCTAAACTCGCAGCACTCAGGTAATCCTCCCACTCGTTCGTTTTTTTTTCACGGATAGTATATATATATGTGTTGTGATTTTTTTGTTGAAACTAGCTAAGATTCTTTGATTGCGAACCCTTTTAACTCGTTTTGGCACCATAATCTTATTTATCATCCCTAGATCTAATTGTTCGACTTGCAATATTGAGTAATTTTATGATTTCACTAATTTTTCATCGTTTTCTATAAATCCCCTAGAGGGTTGGGGCGTGTCCATTTGTATGGGTTTCCCTTTTACAGTTGCTACTACTTTATTCACACACAACCATGGCATAGGTGCATGGATTTGGGGTCGGGGGGAGTCTAGGGGGGTTTACAAGGGGGTGGGTGGGTGTGGGGGGCTGTCCAAGGGTGTGGGTGGGTGTTGGGGGGTGTCTAGGGGGGTGTCCAAGGGGGTAGGGGTCGGGGGGTGGTGTTTAGGAGGGGTGGGGGGGGGCTGTCCAGAGGGTTGGGGGGTGTCCAGGGGGGTGTCCAAGCAGGTCGGGGGTGGGGGGTTGTGTCCAAGAGGGGTGGGGGTGCATTCTAGAGGGGTCGGGGGCTGTCCAGAGGGGTCGGGGGGTGTCCAGGGTGGTGTCCAAGGGGATGTGTGGGTGTGGGGGGCTGTCCAAGGGGGTGGCGGCCTGTCCAGAGGGGTCGGTGGGGTGTCCAGGGGGGTGTCCAAGGGGGTGGATGGGTGTGGGGGCTGTCCAAGTGGGTGGCGGCCTCTCCAGAGGGTATTTGGGGTTGTTCGGGTGGGTGGGGGGGATGTCCAGAGGGTTGGGGGTTGTCCAGGGGGGTGTCCAAGGGGGTAGGGGTGGGGGGTGGTGTCTAGGTGGGGCGGGGGGCTGTCCAGAGGGGTCGGGGGGTGTCCAGGGGGGTTTACAAGGGGGTGGGTGGGTGTGGGGGGTTGTCCAAGGGTGTGGGTGGGTGTTGGGGGGTGTCCAGGGGGTGTCCAAGGGGGTAGGGGGTGGGTGGTGGTGTTTTGGAGGGGTGGGGGGGCTGTCCAGAGGGTTGGGGGGTGTCCAGGGGGGTGTCCAAGCAGGTCGGGGGTGGGGGGTTGTGTCCAGGAGGGGTGGGGGTGCTTTCTAGAGGGGTCGGGGGCTGTCCAGAGGGGTCGGGGGGTGTCCAGGGTGGTGTCCAATGGGATGGGTGGGTGTGGGGGGTTGTCCAAGGGGGTGGCGGCCTGTCCAGAGGGGTCGGTGGGGTGTCCATGGGGGTGTCCAAGGGGGTGGATGGGTGTGGGGGGCTGTCCAAGGGGGTGGATGGGTGTGGGGGGCTGTCCAAGTGGGTGGCGGCCTCTCCAGAGGGTATTTGGGGTTGTCCGGGTGGGTGGGGGGCTGCCCAGAGGGTTGGGGGATGTCCAGGGGGTGTCCAAGGGGGTAGGGGGTGGGGGTGGTGTCCAAGAGGGATGGGGGCTGTCCAGAGGGGTCGGGGGCTGTCCAGAGGGTTGGGGGGTGTCCAGGGGGGTGTCCAAGCAGGTCGGGGTGGGGGGTTGTGTCCAGGAGGGGTGGGGGTGCTTTCTAGAGGGGTCGGGGGCTGTCCAGAGGGGTCGGGGGGTGTCCAGGGTGGTGTCCAAGGGGATGGGTGGGTGTGGGGGGCTGTCCAAGGGGGTGGCGGCCTGTCCAGAGGGGTCGGTGGGGTGTCCAGGGGGGTGTCCAAGGGGGTGGATGGGTGTGGGGGGCTGTCCAAGGGGGTGGATGGGTGTGGGGGGCTGTCCAAGTGGGTGGCGGCCTCTCCAGAGGGTATTTGGGGTTGTCCGGGTGGGTGGGGGGGGGGGGCTGCCCAGAGGGTTGGGGGATGTCCTGGGGGCTGTCCAAGGGGGTATGGAGTGGGGGTGGTGTCCAGGAGGGGTGGGGGGCTGTCCAGAGGGGTCGGGGGGTGTCCAGGGGGGTTTACAAGGGGGTGGGTGGGTGTGGGGGGCTGTCCAAGGGTGTGGGTGGGCGTTGGGGGTGTCCAGGGGGGTGTCCAAGGGGGTAGGGGGTGGGGGTGGTGTTTAGGAGGGGTGGGGGGCTGTCCAGAGGGTTGGGGGGTGTCCAGGGGGTGTCCAAGCAGGTCGGGGGTGGGGGTTGTGTCCAGGAGGGGTGGGGGTTGTCTAGAGGGGTCGGAGGTGTCCAGGGGGGTTTACACATCGATTTGTTTTATATTTCAAAATTGTTTACATTCAAATTATGATTTTTTTCATATAAACATATATTTGTCTTATCTAAAAAAAATATATATTTTTTCTATTTGTTATAGGTAATAATGAGTTGAAGTTGGATTACGGAACATCGAATGAGCAATGAATATGAGGAAGGTGTTGATGCCTTTTTGGAATTTGCTAAACGAAATGTTCCAAGTAGTGACATTTTTTTCTATCCATGCCTGAAATGTCTGAATATGAAGAACTTGAAAAGTAGAGAGATAAAAGATCATCTGATTTGTCATGGTTTCAATCCGAGATACAACCCTTGGATTTGGCATGGCGAAACTGGACAGAATGTCACTGATGATAATGAATCGCAAGATGGTAACTCCGATGGAATTGAAGAAATGATTCGTGATATTGTAGCAGAACAAATTGAGATAGAACCGACAGTTGCACGTCTATATGGTGATGCCGAAAAACCATTATATCCTGGTTGTACAGATTTTACGGTTTTGTCGGCGGTGTTAAGATTGATTAACCTGAAGGCGAAACATGGATGGAGTGACAGAAGTTTTACAGAGCTGCTACAATTGATGAAAGACATTCTTCCAAAAGATAACGATCTTCCAGATTCACATTATAAGGCCAAAAAAAATATTATGACCGATGGGATTTGGATACAGGAAAATACATGCCTGTCCGAATGACTGCATTATATATAGGAAGGAATATGAATTTCTGAAAGAGTGTCCTAAATGTGGGACATCACGGTATAAGGTGACAGAAAAATCACAAGCTGATGTAGAGATTACAAAGCTCCCTTCAAAGGTATTTTGGTATCTTTCTATAATTCCTCGTTTCAAACGTTTATTTGCTAATTCACATGATGCAAAAAGGTTAAGATGGCATGCTGATGAGCGGGTATGTGATGGAAAAATACGTCATCCAGCTGATTGTCCACAATGGAAGAAAATTGATGCCCAGTACCCTACATTTGGAAATGAAATTAGAAATCTGAGACTAGGCTTGTGCACAGATGGAATGAATCCATACCGAACCCTCAGTAGCACACATAGTTCATGGCCTGTTTTATTGGTAATTTACAACCTCTCTCCTGAAGTTTGTATGAAGCGCAAATATGTCATGTTGAGTATCATGATCTCTGGTCCAAAGCAACCCGGCAATGATATTGATGTATACTTGTCACCGCTGATTGATGATTTGAAACTGTTATGGGCTGATTGTATTAGGGTGTATGATTCTTATAAAATGGAATATTTTCAACTGCATGCAGTGCTTCTATTCACTATAAATGACTTCCCAGCATATGGAAATTTGTCTGGATACAGTGTTAAAGGGCATAAAGCATGTCCAATTTGCGAACAACAGACGTCATATTGTCAATTGCATCATGGGAGGAAAACAGTGTACATGGGTCATCGAAAGTTTTTGCCTATGGATCACCCTTATAGAAGACTAAAAAAGGCATTCAATGGCTCACAAGAATTTGATACTGCTCCACAACCATTATCCCCAGAATTGTATTTTGAGATGGTGAAAAACCTTGATGTGACATTGGGAAAGACACAGAAATCTGGTAATGATAGACATATTTGGAAGAAAAGGTCAATATTTTTTGAGCTACCATATTGGAGGTATCATGAAGTCAAACATAATATTGATGTCATGCACGTGGAGAAGAATATCTGTGATTCTTTGATCGCAAAATTGCTAGATATTAAAGGAAAGACAAAAGATGGGTTGAATGCAAGGTTAGACCTACTGTCAATGGGAATACGTTTGGAGTTAGCTCCCACTCCTAAAGGAAGACGAACATTTCTTCCCCCGGCTTGTCATAAATTATCGAAGAGGGAGAAAAGTAGCTTCTGTCAGTGTCTTCATGATATCAAAGTGCCTCAAGTTTATTCTTCAAATGTAAAAAATTTTGTCTCATTGAAAGACATGAAGTTGATAGGTATGAAATCACATGATTGTCACGTCATGATGCAACAAATTCTACCAGTTGCACTGCGTGGAATATTGCCCATCCATGTCAGAAAGACTATAATGAGGTTGTGTTATTTTTTCAATTCAATTTGCAATAAGGCGATTGATGTGAATACTTTGAACATTTTGGAAAAGGATGCAATTTTAATACTTTGTCATTTGGAAATGTATTTTCCTCCAAATTTTTTTGATATGATGGTGCATTTAATGATTCATCTGGTTCGAGAAATAAGGCTTTGTGGACCTGTATATCTTCGTTGGATGTATCCTTTTGAAAGGTATATGAAAATATTAAAGGGATATGTTAAAAATCCATATCGACCTGAAGCCTCCATTATTGAAAAGTATATTTCTAAGGAGGTAGCAGAGTTTTGTACGAGCTACTTGGCTACGACGCAACACATAGGTTTGCCTCCATCTCTCCATGAACGGGTTAATAATGAGGGAAAAGGGATTCGTGGCTTGAAAGTCAAATCACTGTCAGTTGAACATATGAAGAAGTTAGAATCATACATCTTGAATAACATAGCTGATGTTCAACCGTATATCACATTGCATATTAATGAGTTGAAACAATGTCATCCAAAGAAGAAAGAAATGTGGATTTTGAATGAGCACAACAAAACTTTTTTGCCATGGTTTAAAAAGACCTTGCTTGGTAGATCAGATGTATCAGAGACATTAAAATGGATAGTGGGTGGTCCATCTTTAAATGTGATAACATGGTCCGCTTATGACATTAATGGCTATACATTTCATACGAAAGCTCAGGACAACAGAAGTGAAGTTCAGAATAGTCGTGTATTGGTGTTTGCAGAAGCAATGCATTTTTCGAGTGCTAAGGACAGAAAACCAATTTCGGCATCAAGTGCATATTATGGAGTGATTGAAGACATATGGGAGGCTGATTACTTTAAAATTAATGTTCCCGTTTTTAACTGTAAATGGTTTATCGGTAACAACAGTGTCAGACACGATGAATTTGGAATGACCCTTATTAATCTGAATAGATTGGAAGACACAGCTGATTCTTTTATAATGGCAACACATGCCAAACAAATTTTCTATGTAGTAGATCAATCAGATATGCAGTGGGCTGTTGTTTTACAATGGAAAATCCAATATGTTGGTGAGGATGAATTTTATAAAGATGCTGATTTATGTGAGATCCCTACTTCCATGGAAAGATTAACAGAACATAATGATGAGTATGATGAAGACATGGTTTGTGCCATAAGGAACGATCACGACGAAGGAATTTGGGAAAACAATCCAACTGTACATTCCTAAAATTACAGGTAACACAAGTTTATTTCTTGTTTACATTTAGTTTTTTCATATAATGTTAGATACTGTAAATTTTTTACTTATTAAAACATGTATCAAACCAAAATGATAAAACAATAAAAACCGTAAAGAGGAGAAGTCCTGGGCGCACTGGCTGGCCGGTGGTGGATCACCGGTTGGCCGGTGGTCCAGAAAAAAGCTATGTATGGTCCACCGGCCGGCCGCTGGATCACCACCGGCCGGCCGGTGGACCAGACAGAGAGCCTTCCTCTCTGTCTGGATCACCAGCGGCCGGCCGGTGATGAGCCAGCGGCCGGCCGGTGGTCCAGACAGAGAGGAAGGCTCTCTGTCTGGTCCACCGGCCGGCCGGTGGTGATCCAGCGGCCGGCCGGTGGCACCAGGCAGTGGGCAAGTCGACTGCCTGGGTCCTCCGGCCGGCCGGTGAGCTCACACCGGTGACCGGTGGACTCAGTGAGTCCACTTTTCAGCTTTCTTAGGCCAACTCCTTGGCAACCTTTTGCCCGTGTTTACCATGTTTATCATTGTTTAACATGTTTACCATATTACCAATGTTTACTATTATGTAATTTAGTACACTTTTCTATTTTTGAACTAATGTTTGTTTTTTTGATTTGAAGTAAAATGACAGATCAATTAGTTGATCAACCACATGATTCTGGAGATGAGCATATTGGTCATACATCTGGGGAGGAACATTCACATGCTCCTATTACGAAAAAGAGTTCAAAGGTTGGTAAGCGTGGGTGCACACGTTTACCAAAATTATCACTTGCCCGTACGAAGGAGGAGAGGATAGTCGTGGAGTTTGATGATGATGATCTTCCTAGAGGTCCAAATGCTAAAGCTTTTAAGGGTTTTGTAGTAACTCAGGCTAAGAGCAAAGTAAGCATTCTCTATGATGATTGGAGAAGTGTGGATAAGGCGATAATTTCTCAGCTGTGGGAGACCATTTTGGTAAGATCTTTTGCTATTGTTTGACTGTTCTTTAAATGTTTCTAGTATATATAATATTTTTAACCTCTTTTTTATCAGATGACATTTGATATTCCTGACACTGGAGGAGTCAGGAAGAAATGCTTATCGTTGGCGGCTAGGAGATGGAGGGATTTCAAATCAACCCTCTCATCTGATTTCATTTATGGTCATAGGAGTCGTGAGAATCCATGTCGTATATATCCTTTTATAGATGAAGACACATGGAGACAATTTTTTGAAAGTAAAAGAAAAGAATCATTTTTGGTAAGGGCAATGTAAACTTTTATAAGCTTTCTTATATAAATGATCTTATTATTGTTTTGTTAATGATTACTTATTCTTAATTTACAGCAAACAAGGAAAGCTCATCAAGAGGTCCAATCTAAAAATGTATACCCTCATAGTTTATCTCGGGGAGGGTATGCATTATTGGAAGAACAAATGATGGCAGAAAAATTTCAACAACTAAGAGCTGAGTCTTCAAGCTCTGGAGAGGTGGCCCCTCCATCCCCTCCATCTAGACATGAGAAATGGAAAAGAGCTCGGAAGGGAAAAAAAGGACAATATCTTTCGGAAGAATCGAGACTCGTAGTTGAGAGGATTGTAAGATATCTATTTTATTTATTTAAGTTTACTATTTTCTTCATATATTTCCAATCATTATAGAAATGTTCAATTAATTATTACAGTACTCTCTTGAGGAGCATAGTTCACAGGGGACATTTACACCATCTGGGAGGGAAGATATTTTATATGTGGCATTGGGAAAGCCCGAACATCCTGGCCGTGTAAGAGGATATCCGGCAGGTGTATCGGTAAGAAAAGTGTTGCCACGTTCCTCAACTTCTAACGTTGAGGGAGTTTATAAAAAAAATAGAATCCTTGGAGGCTGAAGTCCATAATATTAATGCGACAATGGAGGAAAAGATTAGAGCATCGGTGCAGTTAATGTTTGCAGACTTGCAAAGACAATTTCAGGGTGCAGCTCCCACTCCACCTCTCCCAGTAGCTCCCACTCCCCCACCTCAGCCTGCGGACCCCATTTTTGATCCCCCTCCTCCGCCGCAGCTACCTACTTATTGTGAGTTGTATGTTGATGATCCTCAACATCATATAGTTTCATATGGGATGGTATATTGTATAGGAGATACAGTTCATCATCAACAGTTAGAGGTAGAGAATCAGAGGGTCACTGTACAGGATATTATAGATAGATCAGCTCGGATAACATTACCTACAGATGAGGTGACGACAGTTGGACATAGTATCGGCCATTTTTTACTTTGGCCATCCAGACTTCTTCGACTCATTACCATAGAGGTATGGATGTTATATCTTTTATTTTATATTTTTATTAATGTTTTATCATTTGAAAACTAATATATTTTTCAATTTATTTTTACAGGAATACTTCAAAGGTAAAGAAATACTGTATAGACAACAACAAAGACAGATAGCTATGACATCAGATGCAGATACTAGCAGTCTTGACAAATTGTCAAGATATTCAAATTTGTTGGCGGATCATTATGACTTTACAATGGAAGCTCATGTCTGTGGACGTGAACTATGTGTGGGGATTATGAAAACTGATATCATGCAGTTTGTCACTGGAGATAAGTTGGGCATCAACGTGGTGGAAATTTTTATCATGTAAGTCTTAACACCTTTTCCTTGCGTTATATTTATTAAAAATGTATAATTATGTCTGCTTTGTATTAGGTATCTGTATAAAATTTGTGAGAGGAATGAGCTGACAGATGTATATGGATTTGTGGACCCACAATTGATTTCCCATGAAGCATGTGCATTGGATGAGGAACAAAGAATGCTTTATATTGCTGATAGATTTGAAAAGAATGTAATCACACAGTGTTGGATGATGCCTTTTTGTGAGAGGTATGAAACACATCCCTCTCAAAGAGTTAATTATCTTTTAACATAAAAAACCACTAACGTTAAATTTCCTTTTATCAGGGATCATTGGATGTTAGGGGTTTTTTTCCCTAGGGAGAAAACACTTTATTGGATATGCTCTCTCCATGATGATGTGCGAGAAAGTTTTAAGAATATATTGGAAACGTAAGTTTCAATTTCACAATAGTTTTATATATTATAATGAATTTTAAATTTACCCCATTCGTATTATTTTCTAACAGGGCATGGGTCCACTTTAGAAAAAGCTCAAAGAAAAGGAATTTCAAGATCAAATATGTACATGCGAAGGTAAATATCCATTTATAATTTGTACATTATGATTTATTACATAAAAATAATATATTGAATTTACACTCATTCAAACAGAAATGTCATGAGCAACAAGGCATCATCGAATGAAGATATTACATGTTAAGGTTTATGTATGAAATAATAACAATTGGGACAGTTCTGAGTTTTGACCTGGTAAGATTTCCTCTTTCTCATAATATTTCAATTTGATTTATTCATTATACACGTTGACTACTATCCTTTTCCTTTGTAGCTTTTCGATGACCCTCAACCCTTTACTGCTGAAGATATCAAACACTTACAAGTGGAGTGGTTAAATTATTTTACAGGTTTGATTGACTTTTAGTTGTTTGTAATGTAAAATGTAATTTTGAATATTGTCAATGTAATTGTGTATTTCGTAGTCGTTTGGGTTGGATTTAGTTTTTTTTTTGAAGTTGACAGTGTAAGTTTTGAATGTTATATAATTGAATGTTTAATTTTTCTCTACTTCTTGTTTTGGTCTACTGTTGATGGTTTTTCTGGTCTAGATTTTGGTATGGGGGGGAGAGGTTCCAAGGGGGTGGGTGGGTGTTTGGGGGGTGTCCAAGGGATATGGGAGGGGTGTCCAAGGTGTGTTTGGGGCTGTCCTAGGGGTCGAGGGGGTGTAAATGAGGTGGGAGTTCTGTCCAAGGGGCTGGTTCGGTGTAAATGAGGGTGGGGGGCTGTCCAAGGGGTGGGGGGTGTCCAAGGGGTGGGGGGTGTCCAAGGGATATGGGAGTGGTGTCCAAGGTGTCTGGGAGTTCTGTCCAAGGGGCCGGTTTGGTGTAAATGAGGGTGGGGGGGCTGTCCAAGGGGTGGGGGTGTCCAAGGGGTGGGGGTGTCCAAGGGATATGGGAGGGGTGTCCAAGGGGTGTTTGGGGCTGTCCAAGGGCCCGGGGGGGTGTCCAGGGGTCGGGGGGGGGGGGGGGGGGGGGGGGTGGGGTGTCCAAGGTGTAACACCCGAGACTTTTATGTTATATAAACCATCAAAGGATTTTTTTTCTATACAACACTTTCTTGGCTTGCTTTACACGCAATCGCGACCTTCCTCCATAGCTTGCGTCGTACGCAATACCGAGTTTCACTAAACAACAATATGCTATTAAAACTAGCAGTTATGAATAGTAATAACCACTTTTTGAAATTTTATAAATTTTATTTTTCAAAATGGACTTCATTTTTGGACTCAGAATATCGAAATTAGCCTAGGGTGAAATTTTGGTATTTTTCTAAAAACTTTCAATTTTTGATGAATAGTGAAACCACTAAGTGGTAGGTTAAAAACTGAATTTTGCATAAAACTTAATTTTACCGCTTCTGTGAATGGAATTTCGAAAATCCGACAGACACGGTTGATATCATTAAGTAAAATGTGGTTCAATGAGATAAAAATAATTTTTTGGTGAATAGTAACTTTTTACGATTTTTACCGCGGTTAATAGTAAATAGGGTAACTAAGGGTAAATATGATATTAATATTACCCTAACACATGTCCTAATTCTATTGGACAAGTTTAATTCGACCAAAAACAAACTTAGGAATAAAATATGACCATTTAGGCCCACTTGGATTAGATTAGGACATTTATTATTAATTTATTTAAAGAAGGGTTAAAATAGGTAAATTTAAAGTTTAATAAGTAAATCATTTTTAATATGGGGTTATACATAAGATAAATTCGATTGTAAATATTCATTAGAAAGCTATAAATATTTCCTACATGATGGTATTTTATTTGTAATTTTTAGAAATCAAATAATTTAATTTATTTATGACACAAAGATGATGCAGTAATTATCTTATTAATGAAATATTGACATAATTGATAATATAAATACCAAAATAAATGTAATTTAAGACTTTTTATGAATTCCACTAATTTTATAGGTTACTATGATATATTAGTGTTGATTTAATCAACTTTGTTCGAACATATAATTCTGTTATGACTTTCAAAAAAATCATATATCAAATAGTGTCAAAATTGACACAAAATAGTTTTTAAATCAAATATTGTACTATTAATTGTTATTTTATTCCTAAAAATCTAAGGTTCGGCCAAATGACTTAGATAAGGATATATATATTAATAATAAACAATTTGGAGTTCGTTTGGCATGTTATAGTAAGTGTATTAACCATATAGTGAAAGAAAACAAAAAGACACGGTAAAAGTTAAATTAATTAACTTAGAGTTAAATCTAATTGGTAAGGTTAAAATAAAACCCCAAACTTGTCTAAATCCTATTGGTTGATAGGCTTTCGACCCATCACCACTTCAGCTTCGAAATAAGACCCTTTGGAACCATTATAAACCGATTTTGACATTAATATAAAATAATATTTTGAGATATTCCTAAGATGCCCCTCTCCTCCCTTATAAAAGGGCACCTCCTCCCCCTCCTCCTCACACCAATTTGAGCACTCAAGCTCGACCAACCCCTGCCATTTTCTCCTATCCACTTCCATAGAATAATCCTAGAGGTCCTGGTCTTCTCCAAAGACCAATCATAGTTCCTTAAGTGGAGGATTCAAAGAGGCGTTCTAAAGAAGAGGTAATATCCATTACCGATCTTTTCAATTTCTTTCTTCTTCAACTTCTTCTTATTTAGTTGTTTCATGATAAAGTAATAACATCAGTATTACTTACATACTGATATGTTATTATAAATATGAAACAACCCTAATTCACCTTCTATCCATCCTACGGAAAAATGAAATCACCGCGCGTGCGTACGTACGGAATACCGTCTCCACTCCGTGGTGTAATCTATTTTCCACCATCACCTTACAAGGATGGGTATAATGGTGTAATGAGTAACTATATATGATTATTATTAAGTAATATTGATACTGAAATAATATATATATATACTCCAATACAATTCCACGATCATAGGAACGATATCATCACTCGTGCGTACGTACGGAATACCGTCTCCACGATGTGATGCGACTCGTTCTACATGATCTTCATTTCATAATGATTATATAAATGAATTGAATGAATTAATATGGTATATACTACACTAATACCATTCTGGAAATGAATTATCTATAACCTAAAGATAAGAATAAGAATTTATTCAACAAAACACGCATAAGAACAAAAAGTTATAAAGACCCGAGTAACAAGTAACAATGAAATATTACTAACAAGAAGCTAATAATATGACCATATATGATATCATATCAATATGTATGATTCTGGAATAAGTCAATAACATTATTTAAACCATTATACAGGAGCTTCGGACACGAACAAAGCAAATCGGACCTAAGGTAAGGGAAATATCACAATCTCATTTTTATCCGAGATTGTTTATTCGTAAGTATTTACTAGGGTGTATTTTATCATCCACATCCATGTTTCATCAAAATGTAATATTATTTCCATCCACCTACAATTTTTTAAATCCATTTTTACCCTTTGGTGAGTTTTTAGTAATATGTACGAAAGGAATCTTTTGTCGTACGAGGTACTTTTTGACTTTTCCTACAAAAGTACGAAGAATGTTTTTTTAACTTATACGGCACGAACGGATTTCTACTATTTTATAAAGCCTTATTTTCATGAATCTTCCTCTAAAAGATTTCATGACTATTTTCAATAAAATCTCTTTCTTTTAAAATTGCATGATGTTTTGTGAAAAGAAATTGATTTTGAAGAAGAAAGGATATTTTCCTCAAGAATTCAATTCAAGTGTTTTATCAAAATTATTTTCCATCTAAGATAATAAAGGGTTTTGTTTCTATCCATATTTTTACATTGATTTGACTATGTTGTGATGGAATTATTTTTATGAATTCCTTTATCTTATATGAATTGATTTATGATGTCATGATGTTTCAAGAATCCCATTTTTGTTACATGTGTTATGCGATGATGTATGTTTTATGATTATGTGGCACACATAAGAAAGGATTCATTATAAGATGGGTGGGACCTATATCTCCCTCCAATGCATTGGGTAAAGATTTTATATCTCATGAGATAGACATGGCTGGAACGGAAGGTTATTTCGGTTCAGTGATACAGGACTGAAACGAGGAGTGAACTCGGTTCAGAAAAGGGGCTTTGTCCACTAAGATAGTCTTGGCAATGAGTCATGACTAACAAGAAATGATTTTCCATGATTATGTGTGCATGCCACAAAGTTTCAAGTTTTATGTTATGATTATGGGGATCTCATTTTCACTTCTATGATTTATTCCATGATAAGATATTATGATCTCTTTTACAGGTTTTGATTTTCAAAAAGATATGATATGATTTTTATTTCCTTTATTTTCCCTTGCTGAGCATTTGAGCTCACACTTTTATGTTTTCTTTTCCCCATTCCAGGAAGATGGATATTAAGTAGAATATGCTAAAAGGGACCCTAGATATGATGAAATAAATGGGAGACACTGTTGAAGATTTATGAACCAGTTGTTTATGTTTCCCTGTTTCTAAAGACACTATACCTATACGGTCCTTTGTGGTTTTGTCATATGTTGTAATAAGTGTGCTTCAATTTCGAAGTATTAACAATGTATGTAAAGTATGGGTCGTTATAGTTGGTATCAGAGTCAAAGGAGGTAGGAATGTATCCGATCCTTGGGAACTCTCACATGTGAGCGTTGGACGAAGCATGGCTCTCCGCCCAAGGGCTTCATGAGGAAATGGCTGCCACTGGGGATGGTGGTGTGTCCCGCCCAGGGGGTGTAGCCGCCCATGGAGTGCCCTGATAGGTATCAACTATAGTCCACTGGAAGTAATTCCAGACCGTTATAGTTGGTATCAGAGGAAAGGTATAGTCAACCTTTGGAAACTAGGATGTGAAAACCTTAGTAAGAACCCTAAGGATAAGTCTAACCATAGAACACAATCTTAGAAATGGCCATGAATAACCTAGGATAAGACCATAAGCATGAAAAAAAAAAATTTCTTGAATTATGTGGTTTCCTATTATAATTAGTGTTGCTCACACTATTCTTCTTGGTTTTAGTCAATGGCTGGAACCCGAATGAACCGTGTTAATGCGGAATGCGATGGGCAATGCAATGATTGTCCCCCTGAGCAACCAAACGATATGGGAGCTGGAATGAAAAATCTTGTAGCCATGCTCACACAACTTTCTCAAGCTATGAATCATGCAGGATTTCCAAACGAACAAAGGAGGGAGCAACATTCTGTTGAATCCTTCATGAGGCTGCGTCCACCTTCTTTCAGCGGGTCTACTGATCCATTAGTTGCTGAACAATGGATTAGTACTACTGAAAAGATATTTTCAGTTCTTCAATGTTCTGAGCATGATAAAGTCATCCTAGTAGTGTATCGTTTGGAAGGAGATGCTGATCAATGGTGGAATCTTGTTAAGAATACGAGGCAAAGGGATGAAATTGAGTCTATGGAATGGGACGAGTTCAAGAACTTATTTTTCAATAAGTACTTCCCTCGTATTCTCTGAACAAAGATGGAGAAAGAGTTTCTTGAACTGAAGCAAAGGGATGATGAATCTGTTGGTACCTATGAAGAAAATTTTACAAGACTGGCACGGTACGCTTCTGGTATTATTATCCAACCTGAGAGTAAGATCGATCGATTCTTTAGTGGCTTAAAACCAAGTCTTCGAAGGGCGTTAGCCATAAGGGACTTCAATAGCTACGAGGAAATCGTTCGATGTTCTCTCAAAGTCGAGATGGAGATTGGAGTAACCCATCAGTCACATGGGTTTGATAAGAAGAGGAAGATGGAATTCAAAGAAAAATCTCAAGAGCACACGGAAAAGAAGATGAACTTTCCCTTATGCTCAAAGTGTGGAAAGAAACATAGAGGGAGTTGTCTTAAAGGGACAAGTAAATGTTTTAAATGTGGAAAGGAAGGTCATCGGGCATTTGAATGTCGCGATAATGGGAAGAAGATGTCTAATGACGCAAACAAAGGAAGGGATACACAGAATGAACCTACTACACTTCAATGTTTCAAGTTCAAGGAGATGGGGCATTATGCCAATCAATGCCCAAATCCAAGAGTTGATGATGATGGTCGACGTCAACAAACTCTTAAGGCTAAAGACAAAGGAAAGTCACATGCAATTTCTATCAGCGATGTGGAGTACGATAACGATGTGGTGAAAGGTACACTTACCATCCACTCTAAAGTAGCAAATGTTTTATTTGATTCTGGATCCACCCACTCTTTTATTTCTGAAGACTTTTCTAAGGGTATCACCGTATTACCTCAACAATTAGATGTTGAGTTAGATGTGACAACACCTAATGGCACATCAATCGCATCAAAAGTTTATAATTCTTCTCCGATCGAAGTTTGTGGGAAAGTGCTTCCTGAAAATCTTGTGATCCTTCCTTTAGTGAAATTTGATGTGATTCTTGGCATGGATTGGCTTTCTCTACATGGAGCTCATATCAATTGCCAAAGAAGGGAAGTCACATTTCATATTCCAGATCAATCTATGATCGTCTATCAATGCAAGGATGGACATAACCTTCCAGTGGAAATTTCTTCCATCTTATGGGTATTGATTCCACTAAATGAAGGTTATTTATCTCAAATGGTTGGTGAGAAACTCACGATTAAGAATATGACCATTGTACAGGAGTTTGATGATGTCTTTCCGGAGGAATTACCAGGTCTTCCACCAAATCGTGAAGTTGAGTTTTCAATAGAACTCGTACCGGGTGCTTTGCCTATTTCAAAGACACCTTATAGAATGGGCCCCAATTGAGTTGCAGGAATTGAAGAAGCAACTCCAAGAAAATCTTGATAAGGGATTCATACGCCCTAGTGCGTCACCTTGGGGAGCACCTGTTCTATTTTTTAAGAAGAAAGATGGATCAATGAGACTCTGCATTGATTATCGAGAACTTAACAAGATCACTATCAAGAACAAATATCCTCTCCCACGCATTGATGACTTATTTGACCAACTACGCGGAGCTCAATACTTTTCCAAGATTGATCTTCGTTCAGGGTATCATCAATTAAGGGTCAAAAGGGAGGATATACCAAAGACGGCTTTCTGTACAAGGTATGGACACTATGAATTTATAGTGATGCCATTTGGTCTTACTAATGCCCCTGCTATCTTCATGGATCTAATGAATAGAGTCTTTAGAGACTATCTTGATCAATTTGTGGTAGTCTTTATAGACGATATTCTTGTCTATTCAAAGAGAAAGGAAGAGCATGAAGATCACTTGAGAATTATATTGAAGACCCTGATAAAGGAGAAGCTTTATGCCAAATTTACCAAGTGTGAATTTTGGCTTCAAAAAGTTGCATTTTTGGGTCATATAATCTCAAAAGAGGGGATATCTGTGGATCCAGCAAAAACAGAGGTTATCGAAAGATGGTCAACACCAACAACAGTAACTGAGATTCGAAGTTTTCTTGGTTTGGCTGGATATTATCGACGTTTTGTAAAAGATTTTTCACGATTATCTAATCCACTCACCAAGTTGACTCGGAAAGGAGTTAAGTTTGTCTGGACAGAGGAATGTGAAGAGAATTTCAAGGAGTTGAAAAGAAGGTTATCCAGTGCACCTGTGCTCACACTGCCTTGTAGTGGAGAAAGGTTTGTGATCTACAGTGATGCATCCAAGAAGGGATTGGGGTGTGTTCTTATGAAAAATGATATGGTGATAGCTTATGCCTCACGACAGTTGAAAATCCATGAGCAAAATTACCCAACACATGATTTGGAGTTGGCTGCGGTAATCTTTGCATTAAAGATTTGGAGGCATTACCTTTATGGTGAAAGGTGTGATATTTATACTGATCATAAAAGTTTAAAGTATATTTTCACACAAAAGGAGTTGAATATGCGTCAAAGAAGATGGTTGGAGCTGATTAAGGATTATGACTGCTCAATCCATTACCACCCTAGGAAAGCAAACAAGGTGGCAGATGCATTAAGTCGACAAGACCATGCTAGTTTATCCATGATGAGGATCACAAAAGATCCAATATTTATGGATTTACAAAGGATGGATCTTGGAATTATAATGGAAGGGGAAAAATCTTATCTTTCTCAAATGAATGTTCAACCATCTATACATGTGAAGATTAAAGAGGCACAGAAAGAAGATGTCGAGTTGCAAAAGAAGGTGAGAAATGTTCCTGAATTCAACCTTGATTGTGATGGGATAATAAAGTTCAGGAATCGGGTTTGTGTTCCTCCCATCCCCGAATTAAAGAATGAGCTGCTGGATGAGGCTCATAGTTCATCATTCTCTATTCATCCTGGAAGCACGAAGATGTATAGGGACCTGAAAGAGTACTTCTGGTGGGATGGCATGAAAAGAGATGTTGCTGAATATGTCTCTCGATGCTTGGTTTGTCAACAAGTTAAAGCAGAGAGATAGAAGTCTAAGGGGATGTTACAACCATTACCCATACCCGAATGGAAATGGGAAAACATCACTATGGACTTTGTCACAGGACTTCCTAAAACATCCAAAGGCAATAATGCTATCTGGGTCATAGTTGATCGTCTTACAAAGTCTGCACACTTCATTCCTATTAGAGAGGATTTCTCTCTAGATCAGCTAGCCAGGATATATGTAAAGGAAGTGGTAAGATTGCATGGAGTACCACTTTCTATTATATCTGATCGGGATCCGAGATTTACCTCGAAGTTCTGGCGAAGTCTTCAGCATACTCTGGATACAGAGTTGAGTTTCAGCACTGCTTATCATCCCCAGACAGACGGTCAGTCTGAGAGAACAATTCAAACCCTAGAAGATATGTTGAGAGCTTGCTCTATGGATTTCAAAGGAGGTTGGGATCAACACCTACCTTTGGTGGAATTTTCTTATAATAATAGCTTTCACTCCAGTATTCAGATGGCTCCTTATGAAGCTCTCTATGGAAAGAAATGCAGGACTCCAACTTGCTGGGATGAAGTTGGGGAAAGAAAGCTATTAGGACCTGATCTCATTGATGAAATGGCAGAAAAGGTTAGACCTATTCAACAACACATAAGAGCAGCTCAGAGTCGACAGAAAAGTTATGCCGACAACCGAAGAAAAGACCTAGAGTTTGAAGTGGGCGATAAAGTGTTCTTACGAATATCTCCATGGAAGAGGGTTATGAGATTTGGAAAGAAGGGGAAGTTGAGCCCTAGATATATCGGTCCTTTTGAAATACTGGATCATGTTGGGAAGGTAGCTTACCGATTGGCGCTTCCACCGAATCTCTCTCAAGTTCACGATGTGTTCCACGTATCTCTCCTGAGAAAGTACATACCAGATCCTTCACATGTACTCAGCTCAGAAGTTGTACCGCTGGAGCAAGATCTTTCTTATGAAGAATAGCCGATAGAGATTCTGGATCGTAGCGAAAAAGTCCTACGAAACAAGACCACTCTCTTGGTGAAAGTTTTATGGAGGAACCACCAACTTGAAGAATCTACATGGGAGCTTGAGGATATGATGAGGGAGAATTATCCTCATTTGTTTGTTACAAAGTAACGAATTTCGAGGGAGAAATTCTTTTTAAGGGGGGTAGAATGTAACACCCAAGACTTTTATGTTATATAAACCATCAAAGGAATTTTTTTTCTACACAACACTTGCTTGGCTTTCTTTACAGGCAATCGCGACCTTCCTCGATAGCTTGTGTCGTACGCAATACCGAGTTTCACTAAACAACAATATGCTATTAAAACTAGCCGTTATGAATAGTAATAACCACTTTTTGAAATTTTATAAATTTTATTTTTCAAAATGGACTTCATTTTTGGACTCAGAATATCGAAATTAGCCTAGGGTGAAATTTTGGTATTTTTCTAAAAACTTTCAATTTTTGATGAATAGTGAAACCACTAAGTGGTAGGTTAAAAACTGAATTTTGCATAAAACTTAATTTTACCGCTTCTGTTAATGGAATTTCGAAAATCCGACAAACACGGTTGATATCAGTAAGTAAAATTTGGTTCAATGAGATAAAAATAATTTTTTGGTGAATAGTAACTTTTTACGATTTTTACCGCGGTTAATAGTAAATAGGGTAACTAAGGGTAAATATGATATTAATATTACCCTAAAACATGTCCTAATTCTATTGGACAAGTGTAATTCGACCAAAAACAAACTTAGGAATAAAATATGACCATTTAGGCCCACTTGGATTAGATTAGGACATTTATTATTAATTTATTTAAAGAAGGGTTAAAATAGTTAAATTTAAAGTTTAATAAGTAAATCATTTTTAATATGGGGTTATACATAAGATAAATTCGATTGTAAATATTCATTAGAAATCTAAAAAGATTTCCTACATGATGGTATTTTATTTGTAATTTTTAGTCATCAAATAATTTAATTTATTTATGACACATAGATGATGCAGTAATTATCTTATTAATGAAATATTGACATAATTGATAATATAAATACCAAAATAAATGTAATTTAAGACTTTTTATGAATTACACTAATTTTCTAGGTTACTATGATATATTAGTGTTGATTTAATCAACTTGGTTCGAACATATAATTCTGTTATGACTTTCAAAAAAATCATATATCAAATAGTGTCAAAATTGACACAAAATAGTTTTTAAATCAAATATTGTACTATTAATTGTTATTTTATTCCTAAAAATCTAAGGTTCGGCCAAATGACTTAGATAGGGATATATATATTAATAATAAACAATTTTGGGTTCGTTTGGCATGTTATAGTAAGTGTATTAACCATATAGTGAAAGAAAACAAAAAGACACGGTAAAAGTTAAATTAATTAACTTAGAGTTAAATCTAATTGATAAGGTTAACATAATACCCCAAACTTGTCTAAATCCTATTGGTTGATATTATTTCGACCCATCACCACTTCAGCTTCGAAATAAGACCCTTTGGAACCATTATAAACCGATTTTGACATTAATATAAAATAATATTTTGAGATATTCCTAAGGTGCCCCTCTCCTCCCTTATAAAAGGGAACCTCCTCCCCCTCCTCCTCACACCAATTTGAGCACTCAAGCTCGACCAAACCCTGCCATTTTCTCCTCTCCACTTCCCTAGAATAATCCTAGAGGTCCTGGTCTTCTCCAAAGACCAATCTTAGTTCCTTAAGTGGAGGATTCAAAGAGGCGTTCCAAAGAAGAGGTAATATCCATTACCGATCTTTTCAATTTCATTCTTCTTCAACTTCTTCTTCTTTAGTTGTTTCATGATAAAGTAATAACATCAGTATTACTTACATACTGATATGTTATTATAAATATGAAACAACCCTAATTCACCTTCTATCCATCCTACGGAAAAATGAAATCACCGCGCGTGCGTACGTACGGAATACCGTCTCCACGCCGTGGTGTAATCTATTTTCCACCATCACCTTACAAGGATGGTTATAATGGTGTAATGAGTAACTATATATGATTATTATTAAGTAATATTGATACTGAAATAATATATATATATACTCCAATACAATTCCACGATCATAGGAACGATATCATCACTCGTGCGTACGTACGGAATACCGTCTCCACGATGTGATGCGACTCGTTCTACATGATCTTCATTTCATAATGATTATATAAATGAATTGAATGAATGAATATGGTATATACTAAACTAATACCATTCTGGAAATGAATTATCTATAACCTAAAGATAAGAATAAGAATTTATTCAACAAAACACGCATAAGAACAAAAAGTTATAAAGACCCGAGTAACAAGTAACAATGAAATATTACTAACAAGAAGCTAATAATATGACCATATATGATATCATATCAATATGTATGATTCTGGAATAAGTCAATAACATTATTTAAACCATTATACAGGAGCTTCGGACACGAACAAAGCAAATCGGACCTAAGGTAAGGGAAATATCACAATCTCATTTTTATCCGAGATTGTTTATTCGTAAGTATTTACTGGTGTGTATTTTATCATCCACATCCATGTTTCATCAAAATGTAATATTATTTCCATCCACCTACAATTGTTTAAATCCATTTTTACCCTTTGGTGAGTTTTTAGTAATATGTATGAAAGGAATCTTTTGTCGTACGAGGTACTTTTTGACTTTTCCCATAAAAGTACGAAGAATGTTTTTTTAACTTATACGGCACGAACGGATTTCTTCTATTTTATAAAGCCTTATTTTCATGAAGCTTCCTCTAAAAGATTTCATGACTAAATTCAATAAAATCTCTTTCTTATAAAATTGCATGATGTTTTGTGAAACGAAATTGATTTTGAAGAAGAAAGGATATTTTCCTCAAGAATTCAATTCAAGTGTTTTATCAAAATTATTTTCCATCTAAGATAATAAAGGGTTCTGTTTCTATCCATATTTTTACATTGATTTGACTATGTTGTGATGGAATTATGTTTATGAATTCCTTTATCTTATATGAATTTATTTATGATGTCATGATGTTTCAAGAATCCCATTTTTGTTACATGTGTTATGCGATGATGTATGTTTTATGATTATGTGGCACACATAAGAAAGGATTCATTATAAGATGGGTGGGTCCTATATCTCCCTCCAATGCATTGGGTAAAGATTTTATATCTCATGAGATAGACATGGCTGGAACGGAAGGTTATTTCGGTTCAGTGATACAGGACTGAAACGAGGAGTGAACTCGGTTCAGAAAGGGGCTTTGTCCACTAAGATAGTCTTGGAAATGAGTCATGACTAACAAGAAATGATTTTCCATGATTATGTGTGCATGCCACAAAGTTTCAAGTTTTATGATATGATTATGGGGATCTCATTTTCACTTCTATGATTTATTCCATGATAAGATATTATGATCTCTTTTACAGGTTTTTATTTTCAAAAAGATATGATATGATTTTTATTTCCTTTATTTGCCCTTGCTGAGCATTTGAGCTCACCCATTTATGTTTTCTTTTCCCCAGGCCAGGAAGATGGATATTAAGTAGAATATGCTAAAAAAGACCCTAGATATGATGAAATAAATGGGAGACACTGTAGAAGATTTATGAACCAGTTGTTTATGTTTCCCTGTTTCTAAAGACACTATACCTATACGGTCCTTTGTGGTTTTGTCATATGTTGTAATAAGTGTGCTTCAATTTCGATGTATTAACAATGTATGTAATGTATGGGTCGTTATACAAGGGGTCTGGGAGGGTTGTCAAGGTGTGGGGGGGGGGGTGTCCAATGGGTGTTTGAGGCTGTACCAGGGGTCTTGGGGGTGTAAATGAGGGTGGGGGGGCTGTCCAAGGGGTGGGGGTGTCCAAGGGGTGGAGGGTGTCCAAGGGATATGGGAGGGGTGTCCAATGGGTGTTTGAGGCTGTACTAGGGGTCGTGGGGGTGTAAATGAGGGTGGGGGGCTGTCCAAGGGGTGGGGGGTGTCCAAGGGTTGTGGTGGGGCTCCAATGTGGTGGGGGAGGGCCGGCCAGGTTGTTAGGTGGGTATAGATGAGGGTGGGGTTCAGTTGGGGCTTGGGGGAGGGCTGGCATGGTTATTTTTGTTTGGTTTCTTGTTGCTTTTTGGTGAGAGCAGTGCAATTATTTTAAAAAAAAATTTCTTTCACGTCGGTTATTTTATAACTGACGTGGTAAATAAATCAGTAGGGGTTTATCACGTCGTGTTTTTCTAGAACCGACGTGATAAACCGTTCCCGGGGCTTTTATCACGTCGGTTCTCAATATAACCGACGTGCTAAAAGGCCTGGGAATCGATTTACCACGTCGGTTATTGGATAACCGACGTGCTAAAACGTTTCCCAGGCCTTTTTATCACGTCGGTTATTTAAGAAACCGACGTGATAATAGGCCAGGGGAAGGGTTTATCACGTCGGTTATGACATAACCGACGTGATAAACGATATCCCAGGCGTTTTTTCACGTCGGTTTAGGGAATAACCGACGTGATAAAGCCCCCCCGCGCATATTTATCACGTCGTTTATTATATGAACCGACGTGATAACCACCGTGATGTTAGGGATATTACGTCGGGTTTTAAATAACCGACGTAAAAAACGTTATTTATAACGTCGTCCGTATTAACGTTGCCTAAAAACCGACGTAAATAATAAAAAATAACCGACGTAAAAAATGTTTTCTGCACTAGTGTGTTTATGTTTTCATTCAAAAAGTATCATCTGTAATCATAAGGTATTATACCAGAAATGTAAAAAATTCATGATGATGTTCAGAGATCCACACAATTATATGAGAGTATATTGATCATATAAAAGAATGATTCATATGAAAACAAACTACATTAGATAAAGTTGAAATAAAGGTTATTATCTCTACATTACAATTATTTAGATAATATGAATATTAATTGTAAGTATACACGAAAAACAATACAACATAATAATATTGAAATGATATTTATGTGAGTATTGTGTATGCATATTTTTAATCATAAACACTCTATAATTCAGGATAACGTAATTTATATATGAACTACAAACCCTTATAAATATTATATAGTTATCGTACATATGGATACTACTCATCATGGTAGCATCATATTTTTGGCTTCATAGAAGATTAAAAATAAATCAAGTCCAATTTGGAAGGATGTAAATATGGTAGTATGCTTACTCATAGATATATTTTTATCATAATTTTTTATAAAAAGAAGATTATATTTATTATAGAAGATATAAATTTTAATATCATGGAAGAATAAATATAATACCTTGGTGATATAAAATTTAATGGTCAAAAAGAATAATTTCACTAGAGCATTTCGTTGTTCCATATAAAATTAAACAATAATTATAATAAATAAAATAACAATAATTATTCATATTAATAAAAACAAACAATAACATAATTATAATAAATATTAAAAAAATAATCAATAATTTATAATAATATTCAAATGAAAAAATAGGTAAAAAAATTATATTGAATTAATTATTACAAAATGTCGTAAAAAAATAATATGGGAATTTTTTAATTAAAAAAATAGAAAAATATTTAATAGTCGTAATATTTAAATTAAATTAGACACAATGAGTTTTTATAATTATATAAATATATATTTTTTATAATCAAATTAAATAATATTAATATGTAATAATATATAATAGTTAGAGTTACCAGTTGATTGATGAGGCCATAGTATAATGATTTATACATGAGTAGTCTCATATTGGAAAATTGAGAGCAGTATATCCACCCCATGAGTGATGTTTGATTCAGTCTCCAAAAAATTAGGTTGGTGTTCTTATATTGGTTGAGTAGTTATTAGATCAATATTGGAATGATGATGATGCACATAGACTAAGTCCACTGTAAAATATTTATCTGAAGTTAAAACTAGGGTTTCATAGAAAGAAATAACCTCAATAAATAATGGATTGGGTTATGATAGTAGTTTGTATTTTCTAAATCATGTGGAACCCATCCAATCATATTATTGAGAGGTCTCCTAGTATTCATGAAGTAACGTTGTGTTTTTGGTTGGAACTAGTAATTCTAACCCATGGTGTGCTGACACAATCTTTGAATTACATTAAAAAAATCAATAATGAGTAATATCCTTCAAGCATGATCTCTATAAACCTCTTAGAGATTTTACAATTCCATAATTTATATATTTTCATTTTAGTGTAGAATCAAGGTTTTTTTATCTCTTGTGATACACTTTTAATATGTTGTGAAATATGTAATTATGGAAGTTTATGTTTGATAAGGGCCTATGTATGGATATATGTAATACCATATACTTTATATATATTCCAACATTTTTAGGGGTACTAGGGAATACCTAGGTGATAGATATATTCCCTGAATATGTGCATTAGGTACTCCAAATTATTAAAATACAACATAGAACACAAACCAATTCTACTGCTTGAAAACAACATACATCAGAAAATCAGTAAAAGATGTACACTCCTAGAAAATAGTTATGTTGGAATCTATGGATTAAGGATCACATATATGATCAATTAATACTACCAATAGAAGATGATATACTTTGTATGGATGATTTCATATGGATCTTAATTTTTGGACATGAAGGGTTTCATATTTTAGTCAGATCTTAGTTATGCATCATTTATAGAGGAATCTACAAAATATGGGATCCACATGTTGTGTCTAGTGTAACCATTAAGGTGGATCTACTAAAAAGGGACCATGTGTATCCCCATGAGGAGTTTTCGTTGGTGGAATATTATGGTACGACCTAAAACCGACATTGATACAAGGTGGTCCATGACTTTCCAAATAGATAGTGCTAGAATGATTTTCCTTTCTTGTGTAATATAAGTATTTTATGCAAATATGCATGATGTTATTCAAAATAGTATATTTTTATTCTCTCATTAGAACTAATATTTAAAAATACATCCATGAAAAATTAAATCATTTCAATATCCTTGAGGAGCTGAGAGATAATGATTCATGTAGAGCCATTATCCTTTTAATTTTAGTTATGAGTTTTAATAATAATAAATTCCACTTTTTCAGACCCCCGTTCATAGTGTTATTTTTTGCATAATGAAGATATTTTTCCATGGTACCACATAGGTTTTATGATTGAACCATATGAAAAAATTCTATTTAATGACTAGATATACACAATTTTTTAAAAAATAAAATCTCCATTCAAGAGAGTCTTATGTCCATGGGAAATTGGACAAATGTTTTCTTTAATGGTATGAAGAAACAGTTGTCAGAATGAGTGGGATATAATATACAGAAAGGAAATTTATTTTAGGATATTTATAAAGTTATTCAATTGGTTGAGTGAGACCTTTCAGCATATATATTCATATAGTAATGGATGATTAAATGAATGTATTTCTAGATTATTTTCCGATACTACCTTCAATTCATGATATTGACATATTTATTAAATTTTACAATTATGACAAACTGATATGTCCTGTGGAATATCATAATTCCGATATTGAGATTTGGAATATTAAGGTATATATGGAGGAACATCAAGATAATGGTTTTTAGTAAACCTAATCATCCACCAAATATGTTGTAGTATGGTGCATCATGAAATATTATGAGTTTTTTTTTCTGTATATGAATTGATCATTGCCTCTTCATTTAGGGGACTAATGAGAATATGTACCATATTCAATAGATCATTGACCTATTCGACCGGTTGTAAGGAAAAATATTATTTTAAATTATTTATTCCATGTCTAGCTACAACTATTTGAATGTTCATGAGGATGACATCACAAGGGACACATTTTAAAATATCTATGGGAATTATGAGTTCCTAGTGATTCCATTCTATTTTAATAATGCACCAAACATATTTATGGACCTAATTAAAAAGATATTTCATCCATTATTTTGTAGTTTCTTTTTTTTCTTTATTGATGTCATTTCAATTAAACTATATATGATGAGGAGCACAACTAGAATTTTAGTATACTATTGGATGTAGTCTTTGCTAACTAATTATATGGTAATATCATAGATAATTATTTATGGATTCAATAGGTTTATTTTATATGGTATTTTATCACTCTGCATGGTGTTACAGTAGGCCCAGAAAAGATTTTGGTAGGGATCATTGGGGATCCAACTAGGATTATGTTAGATGTGTGGAGTTTCCTCAATTATCTGGGTAATATAATAGGTTTATGGTATACTATTCTATTATTTCATTAAATTTTAAAACTTTTGCACACATTAGGAACTCATTCGACTAGACTGAGTGACGTTAAAATTCTTTCTAAGAGCTGAGTAATATGTTAACAAGTGCTCATATGTTTATACTACATGAGGAGGGTGTCAAGTATATACTCTTTGGTGATTCCTATAGAGAATTTATAAAATTTGTATTTATGTTTAGTTAGTCCATAGTTTTTATATGTCAATTGAGACCGGATGAATATAACCATTTGAACCATGAATTGGAGTTGGAATTAATACAATTTACTATGATAAAGTGAATACATTATCAATTAGTTGAGAACATTTTGGTTTATTCAGATCACAATATTCTATGACATATTATTACATAGAGGAACCATAAGATGGGACAAAGTAATTTCTTATAATTCATTTAGTACAATATATTATAAATACTGTATTCTATAACAATAGATTATATCGTGGGGGTTCCTTTTTTATTGATTTCCATCCATTATTAGTGGAGGAGGAATTAGAAAAGATTGCATCTTTATTGCTTACCTTGATAGAAGAGATTAAAACAAATATTATCTCTAGTTGATGTGGGTGAAAAAACAATTTTTTGTGTTTTTCAGGGAGGCCAAGTTGTGAGAAATATATTTATATGTTTTATGGGACTATATATACTCATTAGAAAAACTATATTGATTTTCCAAAGGATGGGAGCATGTCTCCTATTCCAATGGTTAGATTGAAATATCAACCATGTTAAGTGAGAAATTTCAAGGGGATTATCATACCTCCCCCATTGTGGTTTATCCAAGAGTGGATACAATTCACTAAAACCATTGATAATAGATTTTGTATAGATTGAGTTTCATTATTGCAGAGTTTGTTTCTCTATGACACATATTTTAATAGGAGATGGTAGAACACTATGATATATATGATTTTGATTAATATATTGGTTCCCTAAATGGTAGTCGGATGGAATATCATTATATTTTATGATTTTTCTATCATATACAGTGATAGGCCATTACACTATCCAAGTTATTACATATTGACATACTGACACTGCAGGCTACCATTCCATTTAGGTGGGTTTTTTTGATGATATTTTTGGATACTTATACATAATGTAGGCCATCTAAATTCATGGTGGTATCTTGTAATATAGTCATTTACTTTGATTCTTAATTCACATCGAAATTTTATATGGATTTATAGGACGCCTTTAGAACCCAGTACTAAATTAGCATGATATTCAATCCTAAATAGATAGATTGAATAATTGAAATATTTAGGTTCTTGGAGACATACTGCCAGAATGTGTGTTAGAAATGTTTTAGTGTTTGGAGGATCACTTATTTTTGTTTGAGTTCACTTCTAATAACATATATCACTTTAATATTAGCATAAAACAACTCTAGGTTCTTTATGAGGGACCCTTCAAGTCACCATTAGTTTGGATGGAGATTGGGGGACATCTATGGTTAAAATAGAGATATTGGAGGTAATTATGAAGAAGGTACAGGTGATATGAAATCATTTGAGCATATATTAGTGTTTCAATAATTTAAATTAAGTTTGATGTCGTATTCCATTGGAGTTCGAGTAGGGTGAGCATGTATTAATAATTTTAACTTTGTGAATTTTTTTGAGGACCAGTTTCGATAGAAAACAATACCTAAGGTTTAGTGAAGCATTCTATATACTAAGGAGGTTTGTCAAGGTTACATACCACTTCACCTTACCCTCATAATTTCGAAACTAAATGACACCCATCACAAGTTTCATCCAAGGAGTTACATGCACTACTACTCATATGTTTTCAACATATATGAACATGAAATAAATGATTGTTACACATTCTAATAATACCCAATGTGTAAGATCCCAGATCATGGAAAGGTATGTTTTTGTTAATGTCTTGGTTGGGATCCCATTTATGGAAAATTATGTGCTTAACCAATTATCAGGGGAGGCTCGGGCGTGTTCCAAAGGGCTTGGGATGTTAAAATTGGAGAAAATGAGGTTTTTCTTGGTAGGCCTCATGGCCAACACATTGTTAGTACTAATTGTGCGGACACACCAAGAAAGAGTGCAGAAGATATGTTTTTGGATACTGGTATCCACCTGATTTGTTCCCATTTGGGAAAACTGTGTGGGTAAACCATACAAGGGGCCCTTTTTGAAACAGAAGAATCTACATGGTTTACGCATAGTTTTGAAAACCGTGTTGGTAAACCATGCGTCCCAAAAAATCATAATGAATTACAATTTTTCCACACTCGGAATTTTGACCCCAACTCGAGATTGCATCCCATTTCACCCATCCTTGCCCTAGGGATGAATAAAATATCTCAATATCTCCAAGATATCCACATCCCTCATATCTAATGAGTTATTTGTGTCGTTGGTTGCAGATCGAAGCTCCAATTAAGGCTAATCCCATCCTTTCCTCTCTTTTTCATTTAGGGTTTGTATCTTATTTTTCTCTCTTCATGATGCACTGAAACCCTACTACATCAGTGAGATTTAGCTTAATGATTCATAGGTTGGTTGAAGTGTAATCTAGGGCTCGATTAAGAGTGTGTTCACCTGCAGAATTGAGGGAGGTGGTCTATAAGTTATACCTCATGGTTTATTTGAGGATATGTTCATGTGTGGTTTTATTCATGGGTGTCTCTTGGAATATTTTGATCACCATTGGAATTATTAGGTTAAATGGTTATTAAAATTGTAAATGGAGTCCCCTGAGATCCTCATGGGATTCATTGAGGGTGATGAGACTAATATAGGGCCATCCATGGGGTGAACCAACCCTCTCGAACCTAGGGATTTGTGAAGAACAAGTGGGATTGTTTTGTACACATATAGAGCCCTCAATATACATGTTTATGTGACTAATTGTGTTGAGTTAGAATATAGGCGATGATACTAGTCTTTATAATAACCTAAGGGATATTGGTTTAATATATTGAAGTGATTAATTACCAAAATTAACAGGTTATGATTATGGTAATGTGACCTAGTGAGTTAGGAATAATGAACAAGCCTATTGAGATAGGCACAATGAATGAATGACTAGTGATATACACATAATAAAATGGAATTAGGCTAAATGGATAAATGATGTGAAATGTGGTAAATAAGTTAATGGGCTAAATCATGGTATTAACTTATATGTGTTGTTATGATTAATGTTATCATTGGTAAATCGTTGTGGTGTGCTGTGAAGTGTTAATGGATATATATATATATATAACATGTTTACATTTCTTGGTAGTGTGGGGTATTGATCGTGGTTCTATGCTCATAGGTTGAGTTGGACTGATGCTCTAATCTCCACCCCAATGCATGGGTTAGGGTGGAGGACTGATGCTCTATTCCCCTAACTGTTGCATCCACCAGAACTGATGCTTCAAGGTGAGGATATGGTTGAAGGTGAGTTGGACTGATGCTCCAAACTCCACAATGTGTTTTCCCTCTGGTAGAAGAACGTGTACTTGAGCACGTGTAATTTTTTGTGAATGATGAACCCATGTTAAATGTGTTGTAAATGGTAAGTAATGGGAAATGTGAGGAAATAGTAAGATATGATAATGGTAATAAATGTGGGTAATGGACCAAAACTGGATAAGGGAATTTAATCTTTAACATATCATTTATTATTCATTTTATTTTTCATGCATATCTGTTTATATTAGAAATTCGGTAGACACCGTTGGTGGTGGCCTACTAACTTGTACTCACACCCCACTAAGGCCGGCATTCGGTAACCGCGCAGACATCATGTTTGTAGGTGAAGAGAATGGAAAAGATCCTTGTTTGGTAGTTAGGATGGAACTAGTGTGTGTAGAAGAGGATTTTGGCTTGGTGTTAGGATAATTTTGGGGATTTTTTAGTAGTCATCAATTTTGGGTTTTTTCCACATTTTCACTTATAGCACGACATGAAATATTTACTACTGGACATGGTTGTACCCTATTTGGTAAATGGTTTTTATTGTATACTCTGGTATTATTGGTTATTTATTCTGCTATTGTAGTTATCTTCGATTGTCTCTTACTCTGTTAAAAGGGGTTATAGTTTACCCAATGGAATATTCAGACCCCAACTTCTAATCATAAATCATTACTGTATAGGGAGGCATGCTTATGGTCATGAAACCACCCTGCTCAAAGCACCAGTTTAGTGGATTCTAGGATGGGGAAGTTACAAAGTGGTATCCGAGTTGTTTGATCTTCCCCATCACTGGAATCATGATATTTGTGATTCTAAATGGGGGTTATCATGTTTTGGGCCTTGGTAATGAGCTAATACTTGGATTAGTTAACCCATGTACGAGGGAAACCCCGTGTCACCCAGGTTAGGAATAGTTGTTCTAAATTTTTTGATGTTATAGTTGATGATATTTCATCATTGGGTTATGCACATGTTTTGTGATGTGATGGTTTAATGATATTGGGCTCGCAGCTTCAATGGAAAGAGTTTGTCCATTCCTGCATCATTTTATGCACCAAGAGAGGTAGTTGACATGCACAATTGTAGGAACACACAGGTTGGGTGTGTAAGGAATCAAAGATAGAATGCACCATGCATTATATAATTAAAAAGGGAAAATGTGGTAAATGAAACAATGTAAATGGATGAAGATAAAATAATGATAATTGATGACTAATGAAATATGTATAATTAATTGTTCACATTGAATTGAAAATGTTCTTTGTATCATGTTGTGTGAGCCTTATAGTGGTGTATGATTGCTTAACCCTTGTAGACCATGGCTTGTTGTAGGGATGATAGGGGAATTGTTTCTGGAATGCTAAGGTTTGTTGGGATGGTGCATGTATAATGGGTTGATGTGGCTATTAAAGATCCCTCAAGTTATGAATTGTGAAATTTCTATGGTATGTGTTCTAAATCTCATGTTTGGAAAGGTAGAGAAATGCCAACATGACTTCAATTACTGGTTGGAAAACAAGAGAATGTTACTGAGAACACTCATCCATTAGAGGAGCAAGAGAATGTGGTGATCCATGAAGGTAGGGAGAAGTGGTTCCAAGAGAATATGGATCATTTTATACAGATTATGGATCCGAACCTAGGGTGTGTTATATCGAGTATGTTTGAGATGACTATAGAGTTTCAGCTATAGCACCCTCTGACCATTAACATAGAGGTTGGGAAAAAAGAATCGGAGTTCTAGATTAAGTCTTTCAAGATGATAATTGGTCATATAAAGACTCCTGATGGGAATTATGTTGTGTTGGAATCCTATATACTACGGGCCTAAGGAAAACGTTTGTGGGACATCTGGACTCAAACTGAACAGGCTGAGGGAATGTTGTAAAGATATTTCTAGGAAAAGTTATTGGAGCATTTTTACCTAGAGAATTTGAGGCAAGAGAGATCTATAGAGTTCATGAACCTGACTCAGTGATCGATGACAATGATGGAGTACACTGGTTGCTTCACTAACGTGAAACACATTATTTCAGCATTAGTGGGGGGTTAGGTTGCAATTATGAGGGGTTTCCAGGATGGGTTGACACAAGAGATCCGGTCTCGGGTGAATATCATTCTCTTGAAGTTGTTGGTAGAGGTAGTGGACACAAAATTGATATAGAAGAGGTAATGAACAATATTTTTAGGTAGTGGGATTTTCGTGATAGCTGGGAAGATAAGTGGTGAATCTTTCGAGAGATAGAAGCATCATTTTGTAGGTTTTCACCTAGGTGGTAGTGTGCAAGAAGCTCATATGAGAGTGTTAGCCTCTCATGATGGTGATCTGGTGTTCTACTATCAATGTGGTGGGTCGAGGCACATGTGTGGCTAGTGTCCTCAACCTCCAGTTGAGTGCTAATCATGTGGTATATTGGGACACGTGCAGAGGTTCTATAGGAACTCTAAAAAGTTGAGAATGAATGTTGATGGTAGGTAGATTCCAAGTGGAGGAAAGGGATTGGTTTCTTTGTATCTGGAAGGCAGATTGATCTCCATGGTCCGTATTAGCAGAGGAGGTGGTCATGGAACTCTGGGGTAGGATCGACCATATCAGTAGGGCAATGTAGTGCAGGGAACGCATGATAAAGCCAAGGGTAGAGGGGAAGGTCAACCTCACGCATTTCAGTATGAACCAGGTGATGGTGAGGTTGGGACATCGATTATTCTAGGAACGATCCTTGTAGATTCTATGCATGATAGTGTGTTGTTTGACACCAGTTCCACAAACTATTTTATTTCTTCTCAACTTGTGGTAGTGTTGGGTTTTCCTGTTGAGATTGTGTGCGGTGTTATGTCCATTCACACTCTATTGGGGGTATTAAATGAAGATATCAAGCAGTGTAATGGATTATCTCTAGATGTCAGTGGGTATTGTTTTTTGTGGGACCTGTTCATTCTTGAGATTTCGGGGTTTTAACCAATTTTGGGTATGGACTGGTTGGTTTTGTATCAGGTGAACATATATTATTACCGTCGCATGGTATCATTCGAGTCATTTGATGGTGACACTTATGTCCATTGTAGAGAGTGGGATGTTCGAGCAGGTTGTGCGGAACCATTCTGTCAGCAGCTGGATAGGTTCATGGATCAAGTTGCTTTTCATGTGATTGATGATGAATGGGGAGAACAATATTTCTTCCCTCCAATAATGGATTAGTTTTAGGATATTATTCATGAGGATTTCTTAGGGTTGCCACCGGATAGGGATGTTGAGTTCAAAATCAAGTTGTTGGTGATGGTGGAGCCAATTTCTATTCGTCCATATCGATTGGCACCTAAATAACTCCATGAGTTAAAGGTTCACCTTGAGGATTTGGAAGTTAAGGGTTTCATACATCCTAGTACATCTTCTTGGGGATCTCCTATGCTTCTTTCAAAGAAGGATGATAGTTTATTAAGATTTTTTTATGATCATTTGAATTTAAATCAGATGGCGGTGAAAAATTGTCACCCTCTTCCAAGAATTAATAACCTATTTGACCAGTTGAGAGGCGAAATGGTGTTTTCTATGATTGATCTGAGATAGTGATACCACCAGTTGAGGGTGAGGCCTTCTATCCTACCACTGACAGCTTTCAAGAGTTAGCACCGGTTGTTTGAGTTTTTTGTTAGGCCTTTAAGATTGACCAATGCACTGGAAATGTTTATAGATTTGATGAACCAAATCTTTTATCCTTATCTAGATCAGTTTGTGGTTTTATTTGTCGATAAGAACTTGGTGTACTAGAAAATGCAAGAGGATAATTCCCAACATCTTGACAACATTCTGAGTACAATAAGAGAGCAGCTACTCTACCCCAAGCTTTGAATGTGTGAGATTTGTATTATAGAAGTGAACTTTATGGGTCACGTCATCTATGAGGTATGTGTGTCAGTTGATCAAGAGAAATTGTAGGCTACTGTGCCTTGGGAATATCCTATGAGTGTTTCATACGTCTAGAATTTATGGGTTTGGTCGGGTATTACCAGAGGTTCATCCATATTTTTTATCACATGGAAGTACCATTTTCGGGCATGACCAATAATGGAATGAGTTTTGATTGGTATGAAACCTGTGATAATTCTTTCCAGTAGTTGAAAAAAGTGGTTCACAAACGCACTGATCATGATCTAATCTGAGCCAGGTATGAAGTACGTAACCTTTTGTGATGAATTTGGTATCAGTCTTGGGGATATTTTGATTCTAGATTAGTGGGTTGTGGATTATGGTTCGTGGTAGTTGAGACCCCAAGAGAGGAATTATCCCACTAATGATCTTCAATTGGCTACAGTAGTGTATGCGTTAATGTGGTGGAGGAACTATTTGTTGGGGGAGTGGTTCAAAGTGTATACCAATCATAAGAGTTAAAATTATATCTTTTTACAGAGGTATTTGAATCTTTGATAGCATATATGGGCTGAGTATATCCAATCCATCCACTTTGAGATGGTATATACACTGGGAAAAGGGAAGGGTGTTGCAGAATCATTGATCACGAAGGTTCAAAACCATGTAATTTAAGAATCCAACAATGAGTGGAAGGTGATGGATTTGTTTGAAGAGATGCACCTGGAGGTGTGGGAGGAAAACGGTCAGGTGACTCTTACTTCCATGATGGTTGAGTCAACATGTATTAGTCATATTAGGGAAATTCATCTTGATGATCCTAATTTTTTTCCCTGAATGAATGAATTATTTGAGGGTATCCACACTTTAGTTGGACCGTTGGTGTGGATGGAGTTTTTTGTGTTCATGGTCATGTGGTTGTGCCAGTATGCTTGCGGGAAGAGTTGATTTGTGAGTTCCATGCATCAAAATGGTACTTGAATCCCTGTTTTACCAATATTTACAGTGATCTTCATAGACATATTTGGTTCCTGGGAATGAAAATGGAGGATGTAGACATTGTGGCATGGTGCCATACCTTCCAGCAGGTGAATGCCGAGCATCAATGTCTAGTGGATTGTTACATCCATTTAGCATTCTAGAATGGAAGTGGGATTATGTGATGATGGATTTTGTGGTGGGTCATCTGAGTATGCCTTAGAAGCATGATTCAGTCTGGGTGGTTGTGGATAAGCTAATGAAAGTGTCCCATTTCTAACTGATTCAAGATACTTATACAGTTGATCAGTTGGGTGAGTTGTATTTCTGGTAAATAGTATGGTTGCATGGTGTATTGGAAAATATGGTTTCGGATCGTGAACCTCATTTCCCATCATGTTTCTAGAACGGATTGTAGAAGGAATTTGATACACATGTTCTCTTGATTATACTGTCCACCCATATATGGATGGATAGTCTAAGCGTACAATCCAATTGTTAGAAGACATGTTGATGGATTGTGTCTTGGATTTTGGTGGTTCCTGGGATAATCGCCTGTTTCTTGTTGAATATTCCAACAATTACAGTTTTCATGATACAGTTTAGATGCCACCATTTGAGGCTCCCTATAGAAGTGTGTGATGATATTCATTTTTTTAGTTAGATGCCGATGAACTCGAGATATTAGGATCATGCCTCGTGCAGGAGACATCAGAGAAAGTTGACTTGATTTGATAGCGGATGGAACCATCTCAGAGTATGTAGAATTTGTATGTGGATTGGTGGTGTATAATGATTTAGTTTTAGGTGTGTGATAGTTTTTTCTTTCGGGTGTCGCTAAGGTTGGATCACCAATATATTCAGAAGCCGAGCAGGTTGGCACCTTGGTGTGTGGGGCTGTTTAAGAATGTGGAGAGGATCGGGCCAGTGGCATACCAATTTTCTCTTCCATAGTGGTATTACATGGATGCATGATGTCTTTCATGTGTCTTAGCTTTGATGATATAACCCTGACCCAACTCACGTTGTGGATGTTGAGAATGTTGAGCTTGAAGCAAATGCATCCTTTGAAGAGAAACGTGTTCATGTTATGGATCGTAGTGAGAAAGTATTGCAAGGAAATGTTGTGACATTGCTGTGAGTACTATGGCAGAATGAAAATGTTAAGGAATAATCATGGGAGTGATAATTAGATATGTGGGCTCAGTGTCTAGATATCTCTTCAATGGAAGTGCAATGAATCTTGGGAACTTGGCTTGAGGATGAGCCATTATACGGTGGGGCGGTTGTATTATCCTGGTTCATGGAACATTGTGTTCTTGTTTAATTTTTGCATGGGATCCCTTTTCTTGGTTAATGATGTGCTTACCCAAGTCATAGAGGAGACTCAAGGGTGTTCTAATGGGTCGAGACATGAAATATGGATAAAATTAAGGTTTTCAGGGTAGGCTGAATGGTCTGTGAATGGTTAGTGCTAACTATGCGGATAGTCCAAGAAACAATGTGGAAGATGTGTTTTTGGATAGTGGAATCCACCCAGTTTGCACATGATTTTGATAACTGTGTCGGTAAACCATTCAAGGGGGCCTTTTTGATATAGAAGCATATGCATGATTTGTGCATGGTTTGGAAAACAATGCAGCCCAAAAACTTTTTATGAATTACAATTATTCGACCAAGGAATTTTTAACCCCAGATCAGGATTTTCCAGCCATTTATCCCCTCCAAGCCTTAGAGAAGAACCAAATCTCTCAAGATCTCCATAATATCAATCAACTCCATTTCTAACGTGTTTTTGGTTTTTCCAGTTTTTGATCTAAGCTCCATGTCAGGCTAATAACATCCTTTCCACTATTTTGAGTTTAGGGTTAATATCTTATTCATCTCTCTTTATGATGCTCTAAAACTCAACTTATTGGGAAATTTTTATGATGAAGATGGAAAGGATAGTTGAAGTGAAATCAGAGGGCTCAATTAAGAGTGTTTTCACCAATAGAATTGGGGTTTGTGGCCTACTAGTTATATCTAATAGTTTATTTGAGTATTTGTGCATGTGTGGTTTGGTTCTTGGTTGTCTCTTAGTATGTTTTAATCTCCCTTGGCGTGTTTAGGTAAAATTGTTATTAAAAAGGTAAATAGAGATTCTCACAATCCCCATGGGATGCATCAAGGGTGATGACACTAATTTAGGGACACCCATGGGGAGTGATGAATCTCCTGAACATAGGTATTTGTGAAGAATATGTTGGATTGTTGTGTAATCATGTAGATCCCTCGATAGACAAGTTGATGCGACAATTGTGTTGAGATAGAATCTAGGTGATTCACCTAGGTTTGATAATAACCTATGGTACATTGTGATAATATGTGTAAGTGATTAAAGACCCTAAATGAATGGGTTATGATCATGGTAATGAAGCCTAGTGAGTTAGGTATAATAAACAAGCCTAGTGAGATTGGAATAATGAATGAATTTTTACTGAGATAAGAATAATAAAATGAAATTGGGATAAATGGATAACTGATGTGAAATGTGGTAAAGGTGTTTATGGGTTAAATAATAGTATTAACTCATATGTGTTTTTATAATTTATGTTTTACTTGGGAAATCATTATGATGTGGTGTGAATGGTTAATCGATATATATATATATATAATGTGTACATTAATTGGTACTGTGGGGTATTGACTAAGGTTCTACACCCATTGTTCATGTTGGACTGATGCTTTAAACTCTAACTCAATGTGTGGGATGGGGACGATAGTTGATGCTCTATTCCTTTAATGGTTTCATCCATCTAGACTGATTCTTCGAGGTCAGGATATGGTTGATGGTGAGTTGGACGGACGTTCCGAACTTCACTATGTTTTTTCCCTTGGTTATGAGATTGTGTAATTTAGCCCATGTAATTTTTTATGTTTGATCATTATGAGTTAAATGTGTTGTAAATGGTAGGTAATGTGAAATTGGATGAAATGGAATGATATTGAAATGGCAATAAATGTTGGTAGTGGACGTAAATAGGATAAGGGAACATAATCTATTGCATATAATTTATTATTAGTTTTCATTTTCATGCACATCTGCTTATACCAGATATTTTATAGACACCGTTAGTGGTGGCCTACTGAGTTGTACTCACACTCTGCCTGGGCCACTTTTGGGTTCCCATGACGACTTCATGATTTCATGTTCGGAAAAGGGAAAAGGTCCTTGTTAGGTAGTTGAGTTGGCATGAGTGTGTGTGGAGGAGGAAACAGACTTGTTGTTGGGATCCTTTTAGGGGGGTTTTCGGTTGTAATCATTTTTGGGTTTTGTTCACTTTTTTACTTGTATCATGGCATGACATATTTACTATTGGACATGGTTGTACCCTATTTCGGAAATGGTTGTTGATTCATAATCTGGTATTATTAGTTATTAATTCCACAATTTTTTTTATCTTCTATTGTGGCTTACTCTGATTAAAGTGGTTATAGTCTCCCCAATTGACTGTTCAGACCCCCGCTACTAGTCAACAACCATTGGCATACATGGAGGCTCGCATAAGTTCATGTAACCACCAGGCTCCGTGCACGGTTTAGGGGCTTTCAGGCCGGTGACAGTACACAATGTTTATTTAAGATCCATGGGATATGATCCTTCATGGGTGGAGTATTAAAATATTTTAAGTTCTTTTGTGTAGTGGGGATATCTAGGGGAGATAATAAATGTTTTAGAGCCTGATGCGGGCATAATACTCTCACTGATTTGAGTATAATTTCTCTTTGATGGGTTAAAATTGTTAAAAGCTTGGAAAATATAACAAACATTATATTTTTAATATATCCCATATTAAATTTCATTATGATTTCATCTATTTATTATTTCAACCAAAAACCTTGCCTTCCTGTTACCCGATATGTGTTTGGGGGTAAAGGATCATAGATGGATCGTGAATAATAGAGTGATCATGTTGTTCTAATTTATCACCTTAAGTTCATAAATAATGACTATAATACTTATTTATGGCTTGAATATCTAGGGAATAATTATTAGAGCTTCTACGTTCTATATATTCACAACTAAATATTTACTTCATGGCCATAAAACAGTATGGATATTGATGATCTGGTAAAATGGTTTTTTGGTAGATCTAAACCATAGAATTTATGCATCATAAAAAACATATTTTTTCAATGAACATGATTTTTCCATGAAAGACTATAATTTTTTACATCCTTCTAATTTTCCCAAGATGGACACCATTCCTCTAAAACTCCCATGATGACATTCAAAACTCTTCCATCACATTATTCTATACATTGGTCTATAGAATCCTATGATAAAATATTTTTAGAAGAATTTTATTGAGAATAATTATCAATAATTGAATTCTCAGTAAATTTTAATTAAAATTCCATTTATTTTTTCATCATCATTTATAATCCCAATGATGGGTTATGGCCATATTAGTTTTTTATGTGAAATATTGTTTCAAATCATACAATTAGTTAGTTTATATTCATATAATATCCTATTTAAATTCCCTTGTTTTTTATATCAAATGATTTATTTGATGATGGAAGAATTTATCATTTATTAGAAACCACATCTATGATCATTTGTTAGACTTCAATTGGCCAATGATGATACGAATATTTTTAAATTGTTTTATCCTCCATTCATAAAGTTCATTTTAATTATCCCATGTGTCCTTGTATTTACCTATTTTCAGATTATTTTATCGTAGATTAAGAAAAAAATGTTTCTTATTACTATATGGATAATGTTTAGAATGATATCACCACAGGGTTACCAGATTTCTGATTCGTTAATTGATATTGGTAGTGATGGATGGATCTAAGTGGATTACATATATTTATTCATGGATGGGAAGAATGTTGCGCATAAAGATTTTCCCATTCAAATTATCAAAGATCATCCTTCATATTCAAAGGTGTCCCATAATGGCTCTATGGGGAGGGGATATAATTGTTTGGCAGAACATGAATATTTTTCAATGGATTTCACAAAAAAAATCATGATCTATATAAAATAATGGTGGAAGTCATTGAATATTTGGTGATATTAATATTTTGATCTTCAATTTAATTCCATTAATATTAATGAGTAATTTAAATAGTGGACACCATCTAGGCTATGAACCACACTTACCACTATTTTTTCATCCACATAGACTAACAACATGATCCAAGGAAAATGTTCCAAAAATATTTAGGTGATGTTGAGCAGATATTCATTTCTAGGAAATAATATAAGAAAATATTAGGGATTTACTTTGATCATCTGAGGGATGTGGTGGTCAGTACTCCACAAATGGATGGTTTTTATTGGGTGTTGTTCCCCCGTATGGAATATATTGGTAGAGTTGATTCTAGATTGTATCACAGGGTAATGGGTCCTCTCTCTTTTGGGTAAATAATTATCCACTACTGAGCTCTTAATGGGATTTGATCCTCCATTAGATTTAGAACACTTTGATATAAGTCATCTATATGTGTTGAATGTGTCATCCACAATATGATAGTGATCATTACATTGTATATCTATCTTTAAAGTATCACTAAACCTACGAAATGGTACATAAGAAACTACTTCACCAGTTTTTGAGATTGATATTCCTATAAATTTCAATGGTGTTTCTTTATAAGAATATTTTTTGTTGGGTTTCTCTACCCCTCTTTTACTTATGGGATGAGTTAATTGTTTTTTATATTGCATTCCCCATAGTTGATCGGGGAATCCTGCTAACTATATTTGTACTCACCCATTTATGGAATTTACCCACAATTTTTATGTCATATGTAATGGATAGACTATCTTTTCTTTGAATCACTTGACCTTGTATCAGTGGAGAAAAAAACGTAAAGGAACTGATCATGTTTATTCTTCTGACTCAGGGATTCTGATTCAAAATAATTTTTCCATTTCACATTATCAATTGATTATTGGTTGGGACATTTACCATTATATTGATTGAGTGTGTATGTGGAATTTTATATTAATGGTTTTGAATCTATCACTCAATTTCACTATTTAGAGGTTTTCAAGTATATTTTATACACTATAGAGATATTTATTTTTATCACTCTACATTATAGCATGAAGTACGTTGTCTATGTATACTAGTAATTTATTATAATGCTTCATATTTTAGTAATATCTCTACTCTTAGATATTTCCCACCACATGGCCTATTAGTGGTTGTGTAAAGGAGTCAATCTTGTCTTAATATAGGACCAAGAAAATGACCAAGGGGTATGGTCACAATAATATTCATAATAAATAAAATAGTGTAACACATCCTCTAAAGATGCACTTTTGAGTCTTTATCTTAGAAATGATCAGTGATCAATATCCCTTAAATGATATACTGTACACTAACTCTCTAAAGTACCACTATAAAATGATGAGCATCTAACGAAAATGTATTACCCACATAATCATTGAAAGGATCTATAAATAGTATCACCTCTAAAAATATTCCCCAAAAAAATCTTCCTCAATCCATTCTCCCCAATATTGTATGAATTTTTTTCGATATCCTATAATCTAGTTGACTGCAAATGGAACTTGATACTCCATCCTAGATTGAATCAAATTTAATATATCTTTAGATATTTGAAACAAAAATATGTCTTTATATTAGATATTCTCCTCTCATACAACACCATGTTTTGATGATGGGTCTCATATAATGAATTCTTGAATGACAAACCCTCCTCGATCAGGTCAACCTTCTTATGGTCAATAAGACATATTACGACACATTACCAACTTGAACATCACAAATATGATCAATATAACGTATTTATACCTATATTATTATAGGAACTATATATCAGAAGTAATGAATTAAATTTAATATCATTTAATAAGGATCATTTCATATTTCTCTAACATCATACCTTTTCAAACATTAGAGAAAAAAATGTTGCAGGTACCACTCATATTTATCTACTGCATATAAGAAATTATTTTGAATTGGGACTTTAGTAATCATAATTTCTTTATTTTAGATCATTGGATCTCATAATCCCCTATGTCATAGGCAGTCTCACATTTAACACCAACCACTCAATTGTATTAACCCCTCTTCCATAAAAATAAATGATATAATCACTTGTGTATATGTATAAAAATAAATATAACTCTCATCAGTAGCTCTGAGACAACATTTTCATGGGCTAACCTAACTAGGAATCACTCGAGGGACTACATTAAAGTTTAGTGTGACCCCTATAGACAAACTCTAATAGAACTATGTTTATAGACAATATAAAATCATACAAAACATTACAATTGGAGGCATTACCCCCATAATACATATGTTCATGTATAATTAGGAATCTAATAATCAACATCATTATACAAATAAAATTTCAAAATTCCACATTAGACACTATTTAATTGAAATACTATATACATAAAACAATACAAGATAATATACTAAAATAATCACTTATGAAGAATCTCTAACCAATGGTCAATACCATGTGCTAATATTGTCCAAATCAATCTACAAACACCTCTTAAAACTCTAATATATATATATATATAAATTACAATACAGGTATATTCAGCATGATACTCCTCAAGGCCTTTCCTGTATATATTTATGAAATATATCATTTCCCCCATTGAATAAATATCATAATAAACATTCACTTTTTATTTCAACTAACACTAATCATCATTGTGTCTCACAATACTAATATCATTCCATTGTATAATAACATATTAAAAATTAATATGAAAAAAGGGAACCCCCCCCCCCCCCACAATAATTCTCATTTATTATTTTATATCAATAGCCAAACAAAAATGTTATGGTTCTCCTAATCACTTTTTCAACCATAGTATAACACAACATATCTAAAATCAATACTAGACCCTCTATAATAGACACATCATATTCCTCATACCATGTCTACCACAACATTTGATACACCATTTTCTAATCCCAACACCATCACAAATATCATTCATTATAGGGTATCATGATCATGATGTATATAAAATCATGTCATGCTCCTATTATCAAAAAATACCACAATGTATTTTCATTACACTCACATAAAAATGTTATTTTTCATATCATATACATATTATTTATAACACATATTTTTAATACCTACAACAATTCATCATAACCTTTACCATATAAAATGTATATAATTGTAGAAGAATTATTAATCCATGAATTCCCTAACAATAGTTGCTGATCGAGGAAAACATCAAAACCCCATAACATTTAGCAAAAATTAAGGGGATCTGGCATTAGTGAGGTTGGTATTAAATCAAATTGAAATAATAATATAATATAACCACATGAAATCCAAACATATAGGGACAACACCACCACACCATTATGATCACTATATTATTACTAACACTTTTTAAAATCACTACCCAATTACTATACCATAAACTAGATCCACATTCATTAAATAACAACAACAATAGTCAATCAGAATTTATATTAAAAAAATATAATTTATCAATTTCTAGAAAATGATTTTATTTTCTATTTTTAATTTATTATACCATTAAATTATATATTTTAATGAAAACAGTATATTTTTTTGATCATCCATGTTTAATGTAATTGATTCTAATTATTATCACAAATTATCAACTTATTTGCGACCAATGATTTATGAACTCTATACCTACAGTAATTTCAATATTCCATATTACTGATCATATTCCACTACTTCTATGAAACTGTAACACAACAAAAAGTCAACAAAATAGAAATAATATATACCGAAATATATCTCATTATAACAAACACTATAATTGTCTCACAAAAATATTTTTTGTTTTATTTTATTATCACATGAATATATGTTCTAGAAATAAAACAATGTGATTCCCGATCAATTACAAAGAAAAAAGTGTAATATTATTTTAAGAAACTACACAACTATAATGAAGTTTCAATGGATTCAATAATTTTATTCAATAGAGTATCTTAGTGAAATCACATATAAATAAAACAATCAGTTTCCAAACACTGATGGATATATATTATCATTTGGATATTATTTAACAACATTAGGATTCTAATAAACCAATATGATTTATAACTACACAAATGATTATTTTGAATACATTAAAAAGTTGGAATAGAAAATTGGATATGATTTTTAGTAATATAAATCACCCAATTGGATGGATCTAGTCCATTATATAGGCATTCACAAAACACTTAATTTAATGATGAATATTGGGAAACCTGAGTGCGTAAAATAAAACATGATTGTTCCATCCAATTTGGTTTTTTAGTCATTGAACCCCATCATTTAATGTACACAAAGACTTAAATAATATATCTCATATATTATAATCAATATAAAACATAAGTAAGATCATTAAAATTCATGAATTATTTATTATAAATAAACACACCATCATAGTCTAGGTTATCTTCATATCATAGCTTGTGATATAATAATCATTACTCATATATATCATATCATGATATATGATATCATTAAATAAAATATCCATTTCTGTTATGAAATTTCCACATTCTCCCACTGATAAAAAATTCTACAGTTACAAATCAAAAAACAATATATCACTTATGAATACATCCCAAAATCCTTTTGATACTATATTTTAAAGATATATTCATTTTGGAAAATTAATTATTCCAAAACATATACAGTATCCAAGGACCTGGAATTTTTGACACTACATGGATTAGTAAAATTAAAGAAAAATATGAAATATCTATTTCATTTATGTAAAAAAATATAATCATATATTAATATGATAGTGCTGATCAATGTACTAATAGGTCAGATGTGATCTCCATAAAACATATGTTTATCAATTATGTGCATTCAATGTAAAATATTTATTATACAAAAATATGTATAACTATATTATTAATATTACCATGAATTCAACAAACCTCTATTCATAGAAATAATTCCATCCATTTTAGGACATATAATCGTTTCTTTATTCTATGAAAAATGACGACATGAATTATGAATTGATCACAACATAGGAATCTAGTAGATGTGTTCATCACATTCCCCTCATCAATTTATTCTTATACATATCATCTTACTCGACTTTGTATGTCTACTAATTTCTTCAGTCTAATTTAATTTCCTTCTAGATCACCTTTCATGTTATTTGAGTTCAAAATCCCACTATATTAAAAATCTCATTAAAACTGGATTATAAAAATACCCAAAACCACTGGATAACCAAATTTATAATGAAAGGAGGGCCAAATGCATGAAAATATAATGGGACACATGTTTTGTATTTCTCCATCATCAGTTAAGAACCATTAATTATAATCAAAATTCACTAACGATGTCGATGACTAAATAGAATTGAATGGGGTATACTATATGTGTTTGAAAATGTAATGAGGATCTACTTATTATCTCATGATTACAGTAATCATTATAATATTAATATATCATCACAACCCACAATACTATATGATAATCATCGATTATGGATTACTCAATATTGAAAATATAGTTTATATTATCATTCTACCCATTATGTCTTGAAAATAATAGTATATATGAATGAATGATAAAATAATATTTAAATTTATCATACTATAATGGTTCATTATAAAGCCACTATATCAATATCTTATACATAATTTTCAAAGAGATTATATATGATCCTCATTTTTTATATGATAATGTTTTTTACTGAATGCACTACATTATCAATTATTGAAACCCAATATGTAAAATTTATAGTTGGAACATTTGATGTAACAGAGAGGCTTGGGTAGGATTCATGTCTATTTGAATTTTTGTATTATTATATTGAACTTCATGATAGTTTACACATATTTTAGCATCTAAAATACAAGACTGATCCTTCTAACACTCTAATATGGGAATTGTTTTTTTTATGGGAATGTGTTTTTAATTCCTAGAATCCTGGGAGTTTGTTTAATCACAATTATAAGTCCCAAATGGGTAGTCAATTTCATTGTTCATAGTGTTATAGTGGAATGGATTAGATTCTTATGAGACTTGGGTTCACGATTCATTAATCAGGGAGAAATGGTATGAACTCATTACAAGACATCACTCATCCACATGACTTCTTTGGAAAAGAAAGTTGTGTTTTGGGGAGTTTTTAACATCTTGCTACCCAATTTCAAGTAATCACATTGTATTTTAATGTTTTCATATTATATTATGTGTCTATGGACTCAAAATGATGTAGAACATTTTCTTAAAAAAAAATCAAATTTTCAGGGATGTATATGTTTTTGAATAAATGTGATCTATGTATAAATTGGTAATTTATTGAATGGTCTCCCATTGATTTTGGATAATTCATAGGTATTTTTGGAATTTCAAGTACAAAAAAATAGATTTCATTATCTTCTAGAAATTTTCAAAAGTGTAATGGGAGGACATGATCTCTAATTTTATCTATGATTGTGTTTGGATCATAGTACATAGAGAGAAATATTCAATGTCGGTTTCTGACTATAATAATTTAATGTAAAAAATCCGGTTTTTAAGGAAAGAGTGATGGGTTTTTCAGCATATGTGATCCCTCGGGATAACACGATGTGTAAATATTATAGACAATGTCATTTGGGTTCTGTACGATTGATTTTTATATCCACTCAACGTGAAATCTCATTGCGCTCTACCTAGAGCTCTCCCCTTGTGATTTTGGTGACCTCCAACCCATCATGATTGTTTCTATTAGGGGTTGATCATTATTACAATTATGATATATTTCTCCATGTGATTAATACTTTTTACATAGATATTTTCTCTGATAATGGTGGTATTGATGAATTTGTGTTATCCAATCCATTGATCTATGTTGATGGTTCTCATGATTTTGTTCTTGTTGTATTGTATGTTCATGAGATAGAGGATAATAATTTTTTGGATTTCTTGTGAATTGTGTGTTCTTGTGGAAGTTATTGTTCCCTCTTTTCTTATGATCCTTCTATTAAATTGATATATTTTTAGATTTTTGGATTGATCCTTAGGACTCCTTTATAATTTTTTTTCTTCATTTTGGTATAACCCTTTACAAGAATGTACGACGATAGATTTTTGGTTGGTGGTTCTATTTATAGGCATTATTAATAAAAATCATCATTCTAGTTTATCAAAAATATAATTTTTATCAAAAGGGAATCACTGAAATTTTTATTTCAGTTTGGGTTACACTTTTTATAATAAATGGTTTTCTCATGTTTTTTTTGTAAATGTATTGGGTTTACAAAGAATTGTGAAATGATTTTATGTTATGGTTTTGAAAGAATGATATGATTAAATGGTTTGATAAATTACATTAATAATTAGTGTACATGGGAAAAATTGGATACATAGGTGGAAGGTGTAGTAATACACCTCTTACACAGTTTTGGGGATTCATCATGGGCCTTTACTCTGCTCCCTATGGTCATTGTTCTAGGGAATTATTATAATTATTAGGGGTTCAAATTCAAGGGTGTTTCTCTGCAATCTGAACTAAATAAATATGTATTGATACTTGATGCATTTAATACTATCTAAATTTGTTATGATATTTCAAGCTATCCAGACCTAGTGTAATCCTTACTGTGATGTTACTTGTGCTTTTGGCTAATTTGGGTTCTTTTGGTTTTCACAATTTTTGTTGTACATACATGGATTGATATTAAATTATATGAATGATTATTATTTGATTTAATATATCACATTACATAAATGTAAATTAATTTTTTTAAAATGTTTTACCTCTTCTATTTGGAAATACAGGTAAAAGGACATTTTGTGTTTCTCCATGACTTGATAAAACCCTATGAAATGTATAACATTAATTGTGTTCACTAAAGTTGTGCAGTAATTTATTATTTTTTAGACAATTGATATGGAAAACCTGTTTGAGACCCTAATTGGCCTTTTATATCACAATATGCATACCCCTTTAGTAGTTGGTATACATGGTTATGTTTGTTGATGCAGGGAAAGTAATGATATGCAGGGAGGTAGTGAGGTTTTCTATAAGCTTTTTATGGGTAGCTGGATAGTGAGATAGTGGAATTTTACCCTATAATTTCACATGAAGTTTCAACTAGGTTTTTTTCCTTTCTAGTGGGACTTGTCTATTGATGTTTGTTTATTATTGTTACTATGTTTTCTCTTCCATTTTTCATTTTTTGTTATAACATATATATATATATTCATGTTATCTATTAAAATGTTTTATATACATGTCTAATTATGTAATTTATTTACATGATGTTGGATAATATTGTTCCCACCATTATTTTTTGATTCATATGTTCTAGATTCTAGCCTTTTCTTATCAAAAATCCACTTCATGAATGTGATAGATCGGGTCAGGTACCATTTCGAGATGGTATTTGGGTTGGGTTCATCACACCACCTATATTTGGTTATTTTATGACCACCATACATTGCTTTAACATAACTACCATAATATAATGAAAACCAAAAAATGTTTTTCCACAAGAGAATAAAACATTCATCATATCATAACCCTTGAAAATATGGGTTTCACAAATCTTTCAACATATCATAACCAATGATAAAATATACGATTCATAAAACATATCATCATAGAATGTCCTATGGAAAAGAGAAAAAATTTCATAATCATCTTTTAATCAATTTAAAAAACCATCTGTAATATGAATAATAATTGTATCCTTGGATCATATCCCCGATAAATGATATTTATAATCAAAATATTTCATCTTTTATGGAAATATATTTTGAAATATCATATATAATGATTCTAGAGGAAAATATGTCTTCATGGAAAAACAATTTTAAATCTAAAAATTCCCAACTATATTTTTAAATCCATTTCTTTAAAAATACCCATGAATGTGTATAACAGATTATTCAAATAAATAAATGTTAATGAAATCAGTAAATTTATGTTCATGTTATATACATTAAAATAAATAATATTTTCTAATTTTATTGAAAATAGAAACGTTATATGATTGGTAAATGACATAAAAATTTTATTCAATTAATATTATAAAATAAATAAAAGTAGAAATTAATTTAAATAATGATAAGATCGATATTAAAAAATTTCAATTTTTTTTGGAAAAATTGACATGGATGAGAAATGGTTTTCAAATGAAGAAATATATAAAGTCGGTTTTCTTTAATAATAATATTTTTAAATATTTGGTGTTTAAAGAGGTATAAATGAAAGGAAATATTAATTATCTATAATAAACCTGATTAAAATAAAATTCACGTGATTTCAATGAGATGAATCATTTCATTTCATCATCATATACATAATCATAAACAATTCTTGTAAACAATTATATTGAATCATTAAAACCATACCACTATGATAACATTTAATAAATAATCCATGGTGGGATAACATTAAATTAGACATATAATATCATGATACTAAATTTAGTATTTATATTATATGTATTTTTATCTCTACTTGACCCTAATAATGGAACAATTATGTATAACTTAACATATGTCTCCACAATCCAAATTGAGACAAAAAGCAATTAACGCATTGGTAAATTATAAACCTTAATCCCAATGAAAGAGAGATCCAAATATATAAATTCACATCCACCTAATATTTGGGAGAAACATCAAAATTTAAATTCATGTTTATTATATACATCAAATAAAAGAAACACATGTTGAATATATGATCCGTCTCATTAAAAATAAAGTTGAGACATTTATCTCGTACCTTCAGTCTCAAACTCCTATGTACATGTCCAATCCTACTATAAAATAAATATATTTTTATCATAAATATATTACAAAACCATACTCATCAATATTATATCATAAATTATGTACTTAAAATCTATTATTACCAATTTTTTTGACAATTTATTAATAAAATTTTTTTGGGTAATAATTGCTTCTTTTTTCATGTATGTTTTGATTTTTTATTTTTGGAACTATAAACTTTATCATGTTTCCATAATATAAAAAAAATTCACCATGATATAAATATCATTTATATTTAGTATATTTTTATTTAACATGATCCATATATGTTAGAGATATAATGTTAAATGTGATGTTCATTGTGACTATTGGTCATGCGTACGCATGAATGTTGCTTCTCTTTTCTCAATGGTTTGAATAATGGAAAGATAAATGATACATTAACATAATAAAATTATTTTTTATTCAATATATATAAAATTTTTTTAATTAAAACTATTATTATTAACTTCCATGTAAAGCCTATGTGAATAACAAATCACATCTCTTCACGAGGCAACAACCTGTTGTCTAAACGAATGCCTTTATTGTACTTACATGAAATGAAATGTAAGTTATAATGTTGATATAATGAATCAATTATAATATTAGTATAATAAATATAATATATAACAATAAATTAATAATTATATCCATCTGTGATATGTGGTAATGTAAAGTGAATAACATAAGTTTATAATGAGGTAGTTTTCCCCACACACGAATGATGATATCATATCCCATTTGATGGAAGGGAATATGGTTATAAGTAATGGTCTCCACATAAGAACATATCAGTATATTATATTTACTAAGGATATTATATAATCATGGTTTTATAATTATTGAAGGATTTTAGGGATGAAATAAAAATAAAACACTACGTTAAGGATATTGCCTCTTCTTCATACAACTTCTTTATTTTTTGCATCAAAAGACTATATATAATGAATTTATTAAAAAAAATAAGGATCATAGGATAATAGAATATAATTTAGGAACATATTTTTTATATATTTAATGAACATGCTTTTTTTTTGTCACAACCCATCCTCGGGGCCCGTGACGTGACTAACCCAAACGTGCCTTCCATAGGCCAGGGGCTGGCGACTAGCCCCAATGACAAAACCCTGATAAAAAGGGAAGGCATTGCATTTAAACCTCTTACACTCATAGTCTGAACACAAGTAGTAGAATCAAAAATACTAATATTGAAGAGAAATGTGTGCTGAAAGTAAGTGGGCCAGTATACAAGTCCAACTGAAGTACAATTACACGTAAAATGGGAAAACTGCTCCAGGATCGTCCACCAATGAATCCTACCTGAAGGGTAGGTAAAAATATCGAAAAACTAATCTCTGAGGTACGTCCTATCTAGTTCAGCTCCGAGATGTCTCCAGTCTATCTCCCTCAGCCTTGATCACTGCTGACCGTCGTCTACACAGAACAAAACAAGGTGCGGGTGAAGCCCGTGTAGGGGTGAGTATTACGATAAGCAGTAGATACCCTGAGACCCTCAAAGGTCTCCCAAAATACACCAAGGATAAACCAAAATAGAAAGGTACACACATAGAGTATCAACCATCCCTACTTAGGTATATGACCTTACTTATAACTAAGTTACAAATCATAACTGTCTCCATCTCTCGAGCCCAAGAACATCTTGTTCCACATAAGAAGAATGTTAATAATCTTGATGATAACATCACATAGTCAAGACACAACTCACACAGGTATTTAACTCAAGTAGTGGGGTATAGATTATTAGATGTAACCACTAAATCATCTCCTCTGTCGAACCCACATAGGATCCTGGAATAGTAATCATCGTTGTTGATCCCACGTAGGATCCCGGTACAGATGTTATTGCTGTCGAACCCACATAGGATCCCGGTCCAGTATCCTCACTATCGAAACAACTAAGGATCCTGGTCCAGTATCATCATTTTCGAACCCATAGAGGATCCTAGTATAGAAATATGTCCATGTAGAATCATATCATCTTAGTCGCAGCTACCCATAGGGTTCTCGCAAACAACACGCTCGATTTCGGTAGGGTCCTATCCTCAGGCCAAGAGTCCATACATCAACTACTATGAAGTCTCGAGTATATGAATCCCATAGTTCTGCCTCATCATAAATAACCCAACATGACAGACTTCGTGTCAATCGGAAACCCAGTATATGAGTTATTGGTGTTTCCAATCAGAGGCCACAGTTGGATTTAGGTTTAATCCGACCTAGCTATATCCCAACTGGATCCTTACCTCAAGTGAGGTATTCCAAAAGAACAGTCTCGTTCCAAGCTTCTCATCAGTGCAGATGATTCGTCAATCGGACACCCATATAAAATAATATTGGGAAAAAGGTGAAATGGGTCAGAACTGGGTTTGGGTCCGGTCGGACCAGCCATACCGACCCGACCCGACCTAGGTCTGGATCCAGACTATGGTCTTACCCAGTTCGTGGGTCCGACCCAGCCTGCCAAAACTGGCCCGACCGGCCGGTGACAAGCCCGACCCGCAACGGGCGGCCCATCCCATGCGGTGGCCCGGCCCGGGCGGCAGCCCGACCCGCTGGTGGCGTAGTCCGCGTGGCTTGGAGGCGGTCCACAAGCCAAAGCTAGTGGGTGTCCGCGTCTCGAGGGCCATCCCGGACTGAGCTAGGGGATTCAGTGCCCCCCATATCTCATTAATGGCTGAGACATGGCACCGGGCCAGTAACTGCGTCACCCTTCGGGTCCCTCTTGTGGCGCGCCATCTGGTGGTCATCTCAGCTGTCTGCCCTCCTCCATCCACTACGGCCCGCCTAGCTGCAACTTTTTGTAGTGCGACGGCGCCACGCACACTGTCCGACCATCGTTTCCCTCATGGTCGTGACCCTTTCACTCGCATTGCACGACAGCGCCGTTCCCCTCTAGCGGCCGTCTGGACGCCTTTCTTTGCCACATACCTTTCATATATGCGGTGAGACGACGCCGCACTCCTCCAGTGAATCGGCGGCCCGTGTTCCATTGGTTCCATTCACGGTTGGCCCGTTACCGGAAAATTTTTCTCCACTATCGTCATCAACAAAACGATGAAAATCAGATTCGGGTCAGACCATGTTTGTTAATCTCATGCCCTCTGTGTTAGGGTGGTAGCATTCAGCCACTAAAGAAGCTCAATAACGATGAAGAATGAAGATCCAAATCAATAAAAACTACCCCTACCTCGTCTGTCAATCTTTGACGGTGGAAGGAGAGTTCATAGGAGAAGAAGCCGAACATGACATCAATGTTCTTCATGGGACACTTTCATTTCTTTCCCCGGTTTATGTTCATTATTTATTGGAAGAAGAGGCATTCTTCATTAGGAGGAAAATTCTACATGTTCTTCCAAGGATCTCCAAATGAATAGATGTCATCCAAAATGAAATAATAGATTTGTCTGTTATTTTATTGTTGGAATATTTTCAAAATATATCAAATTTAACTAATTAATGTACCATTAATTAATTCATCTGGAGTGGCACTTTATTGAGGGAGTTAAATATTTTTCCCCCACTTATGGGGAGATAAAGGATTTAAGAAGGTCGGGTGGTCCCCACCTTAATTATCCTCATAAGGGAGGTTATGTTGTGGTGGGACCTACCACGATATCCTCTCATGGGAGGTTATAGTGTGGCGGCCTCCACCAGTAACCACCCCTTGGAGGCTTTAACCACCACAAATAAGAATAAGCTACACTTATTTTTATTTACCTTTATTCTTAAGAATTCCAAAAACTAACTTCCATTCTCGACTATCTGTCATCGAGGAGAAAGACTTCTTAAGTGAATATCGGCACCGTGAGTTCAACAATGCCCTCAGATTTCAATTCTGAGCACCAGTTCAAATGTTATAAAATCCTACACGTATGTTTACTAAAAGTACCCAAAAAATCATAAATTGATCTCAGGCACACCGGGCCTCGAAATCATGCGCCGTAAATTTTCACAGACTCGTAAATTTCCCATGTATTTAAGAAAAAAAATTCCACTGAAATTGTGGGTCTTTATATTCTCCCAGCCTCAGGGATTTACGTCCTTGTAAGCTACAACTCGAACTAAGGCAAACAAATGGGGGTATTGAGCATGAATTTGAGCCTCCCGCTCCCATGTGCTCTCCTAGAGGTTCCCGTGTAGCAAGCGAATGCACACTAGAGGTATGGACTGTCCATGAAGGACTCCCTCCCATCGATCCTTAATCTCCACTAGAACATCCATGAAAGTTTCCTCATCATTGATGCCCATCTCCCCAGGTTCAATGATGTGGGATGGGTCATGATCGTATCCCCTCAGCTGAGATATGTGGAAGACGTCATGATCCCAGTGAAACTAAGGTAGAAGAACTAAGTGATAAGCCACCTCACCTACTCTGCTGAGGACCTGAAAATGTCTGATGAATCTTAGAGATAACTTGCCTCCACAGCCAAATATTCGTAAACCTCATCGAGGTGAGACTCATAGGAAGATGTGTTCACCATCCTTGAACCCCATAGGTCTCTGTCTCCTATCAACAGAGGTCTTATGCCTGCACTATGTAGTCATCATCTGCTCCTGGATGACCTACACCTTCTCTATCGTAACCAGCACCATCTCTGGTATAATGAGTGCTAACTCTCCTGGGTCAGTCCAGTACAAAGGCGATCTGCAATGTCAGCCCTACAGTGCCTCTAAAGGTGCCTTCCCGATGGTGGAGTGTTAGATGTTTTTGTACGCAAACTCTACCAAGGGTAAGTGATCCTCCCAGCTACGACCGAAGTTGATGACACATGCACGAAGCATTTCCTAGAGAGTCTGAATGGTCCTCTCAGTCTGGCCATCTGTCTGAGTATGGAAATCAGTGCTCAAATGAAGTTGCATCTCGAAAACCTCCTACAACCCATTCTATAGCCGATAAATGAACAGGGTGTCATGGTCAGAGATTATAGAAGAAGGTACTCTATTAAAATTCACAATATCCTACACGTAGAGGTATCCCAAGAGCTCTACTGAGAACTTCTCTCTGATCATTAGGAAGTGGTCCAACATGGTGAGTCGGTCAATGATCACCCATATCGAATCGTGAATCCTGGATATACGTGGAAGTCCCATCCTGATGTCCATGTATATCTCATCCCACATCCACTATGGGACCTCTAAGGGATGAACTAAGCGTGCTGGTACCTAGTGCTTGGCCTTCACTTGCTGAAATGTTAGGCATCATGAGACAAACTCAGCTACTACTTTTTTTATACTTGGCCACCAGTGCTGTCGTTGGAGGTCCCAATACATATTCGCCACACATGGATGTACCGTAAGAGATGATTTGTATAACTCCCCCAACACTTCCTCTTGAAGTGTTACTGGTACCATATTACATCCTCTGAAGAGGATGATGTGGTCTTCACCTTCAGAAAATCTATCAGGTGCTTGCCTTGTGGATATCTGAGGACGTCATTTCTTAGAGTCAGTGTCTCCCTGTTGTGCCTCCCTGACTTGTGGATGAAGTGGAGGAGTGATAGTAATAGACTGAAGAAAGGCTGCACCATCTCAATCCACAAAGGATATCTTCAATGTGGCCTCTTGCTCCGTCGCCACTCCTAGTAGTTGAATTCCTAATCTCCTGCTGATATCTTCTACTACAATGTTTCCCATTCCAATAGCATAAACATTCTTGAAGTTATAGTCATAGAGAAACTCAATCCAACACCACTGTCATAGGTTTAGGTCCTTTAGGGAGAAGATGCACCTGAGACTCTTGTGGTCAGAGTAGACTGTAAAATGTTTAGCCATCAGATAGTGTCATCACATATTCAAGGTTAAGTCCATGACTACTAACTCCAGGTCATGAGTGGTGGAGTTTTAATGATGTTTTCTCAGCTGATGAGAACCGTAAGAAATCACAACTTTCTCCTGCATCAGGACACATCTGATCCAGGTCCTAGATTCATTGAAATGGACTACGTATCCAACTCCCTCCTCTGGTAGCCTCAAGATGGGCACACTAGTCAGCCTATTCCTCAAATCATAGAAACTCCACTAGCATCTCTCTTACCACACAAAGGGTTTCCCATTCTACATCAATGCAGAAAGTGGTGTTGTAACTCTAGAGATGTCTGGCACAAATCTCTGATAGTACCCAGCCAGACCTAGAAAACATCGTACCTCTGTCACACTCCTGGGTGGCTCCCAAGAATGTACTGCCTCGATCTTCACTAGATCCACTGCATCTTCAACCTCTTTGATGACATGTCCCAAAATTTTTACTTCTTGGATCTAGAACTAGCACTTCGATATCTTACCATAAATCTAGTTCTCTCGGAGTGTGTCCAGTACTACCTGCAAATGGTAGGCGTGCTCCTCCTCGATAGCTGAGTATATCAGAATGTCATAGGTGAAGACTACCAAAACGGGATCAAGGTATGGCTGGAATAACATATTCATGAGTCACATGAACACAGCTGTTGTTTTGGTTATGGAAATTGGCATAACCAAGATCTCATAGTGGCTATACCGGCATCTGAAGGCCGTCTTCTGCACATCCACATCCTATACTCTGAGCTGCTGATAGCCCGATCAAATATCTATCTTCGAGAACCAACACACTACCTTCAGCTAATCAAAGTGGTATTTAAACCTCTAGAGTGGGTAATTTCTCTTCACGGTCACCTAGTTCATGCGCCAATAATAAACACACAATTGCAAGCTCCCATCCAACTTCTTGGCGAACAAAATCAGGGATGCACTGGGTGAAACAATGGGTCAGAAAAATCCCTTCCCCTACAAGTCCTCTAGTTGTACCTGCAGCACATGAAGTTCAGTGGGAGCCATCTGATATGCTAGTGTGGATATCAGTGTTGTGATGGGGTAAAATTCAATGTACAATTATACCTCTCTGTGAGGAGGTAAACCTGGAACATCGTCCGGGAAGATATCCATGTGTTGATCCACCACAATAAGAAAACTCGGACTCTGCACATCAACCGCTCTGAGAATGAGACTAGCCAACTAATGTATGATTGACTACCCCCTCATCTGGGTATGTCCATCCTGTGCTGAAAAGGATCCCTTTTCACTAGTTAAGTTAAACATCATCCCATCCTTGGGGAAACACCATACTTTTTTCTCTAATGTAGTCAATATGAGAATGAACGGTGGTTAACCATTCCATACCCAAGATTACGTCGTAAGGCATCAAAGCCGCTACTAAAAGACCCCATCTAATGATCTCACCTCATAGAGTGATCTCACACTACCGGCACCAGTGTGTAATTGTCGAATCATCTCTCTTAGGAGACTCTAGCTATAAGGATCGAGCCAACGGCTCCACCGGAATCTCCGAGCTCTACACGAGGGTGGAGGCAATAAAATAATGACTTGCACCTGTTTCTATAAGTACTATAGGAAGGGTGGATTAGACACAGATAGTACGTTAAATCATCTCAGGTGCACCGTCGTCATAGGCCTCCACTGCATGGAGCTGAGCCCGCCCCTATCCGCTAGCTCCCTGTGGTCGGGGTGGACCTCATGGGGGTGGTGCCGGTAGGACCTTGAAACGTCATCCAGTGCCTGCTACTCGGCCATCTCCTCTGCCACTTCCGCATGCTCCTAGTGGACCACCACAGTCGAACCTCCACCTCTGCATGGGAGGTCCCTCTACTATCTGCTTCTCATCTGCGTGGTGGGTTGGATAGTCATGATCCTTGTGACCCTTCCCGTCACATGAATAGCACTGCCTACTCCTCATATGGATGGCTATGTATCGTGATCCCCGCACAACCGATCCTCTATACAGGGGTCGCCCACCTAATGGCCTAGTCCTCTTGGACCTCTACGACATCTGTCTACTGCCTGCTACAGAAAAATTTGTTATGTGTCGCACATTGGTGGGTCTTGCTACTGGTGACTGCTTAGAAAGAAAACTCTCCACAAGAAGGGTACTCTCCAGCACCCCACCTGCGTCGGGATGTTGAGGGAGATCATATAAGACTTGATCTCACGCCTGAGTCCCGACTCGAAGATCTGAACCATAAAGAATGAGTTCCAAACCATACTTGTAGAGTAGCATGAGGGGTTTGTGAACCTCACTGAGTATTATGCCACAGTCATGCTGCCATGCTATAGATGAAGCAACTCCTGAATCTGCACCACACAAAGGGTGGCTGGAACAAAGTCTGACCGGAAGAGGCGCTTGAAGTCAGCCCAAAGAAGTGATGAATCATCATGAACATGGAGCATCAGGCTCCACCATCTTCCTTCTTCTTCCTTCATTAGACTCATGGTAAGGATCACCATAAGGTCGGCTGGTGTCTCTACCAATCTGAAATCTCTCACAACAGCCTCCATCTAATCCTCAGCTGCCTCTGGGTCCATCTCTCCCCTAAACCTGGGTGGCCTCTAGTGGTGGAACATGTGAAATACAATTAGTTGGTTTGCACTCTCTGCTGCTGGAGCTGGTGGTATCGGTGGCCCAGCGGGTAGTGGTACCGCTGGTGCCTCCGCTATGATGGGGCCTTGAACCGAGGCCTCCCTGCTCGGTGGGCTACCAACTCATACAAAACTAGGAAACCTGGATGGATGCCTACGTGGGGCCATCCTGAAAAGAAACAGGTGTGCCATAGTCAAAACAGTATTCCGGTTCAGCTGACACAAAGTAATCATAAATAATACTATTGAAAGGAAACACACATGCAATGAGTTTTTCGTGCAAAGAGTCAGAAATCAGAAGTCGAAGTCCTAGTCTATGGATACGTCGGTCACTGCACAAACACTGGTTTCCATAAACTGATAACCACACCCAAAATAATTGACATTGTTGCTGTTAAAAGAATCATAGTCCAAGTTATACGGTAGAACTAACTACTCTGATACCAATTTTTCACTACCCGTCCTCGGGTCCCGTGCTGTGAATACCCCAAGCCCGCCTTCCATAGGCCAGGGGCTGTAGACGAGCACCAATGGTGAAACCCTGATAACAAGGGAAGGTATTTCCATTAAACCTATAACACACATATTCCGAGCACAAGAAGTAGAAGGTACAAGTACTAATATTGAAAAGAAAAGTGTGATGAAAGTAAGTGGGCCAGTATAAAAACCCAACTGAAGTACAGGTACAAGTAAAAAGGGAAAACAGCTCCTAGATCATCCACTGAGGAATCATACCTCAAGGGTAGGTACAGATCTTGAACAAATCATCCCTAAGTTACATCCCATCTTGTCCAGCTCCATGTAGCCTCCTGTCTATCTCCCTCATCCCCGATCACTACTGACCGTCGTCTGCACAGAACACAACAAGGTACGGGCGAAACCCATACTGGGGTGAGTATAATGATATTTAGTAGAGACCCAGAGACCCTTAAATGTCTCCCAAAATCCACCAAGGATAATCCAAAATAGCATGATACAAACATAGAGTATCAAACATCCCTACTTAGGTATATTCATATACATATTCCTATGTTACCAATCACAACCGGCACGATCTCTTATGCCCAAGCACATCCAGTTCCACATAGGAAGAAAGTCAATCATTGTGATGATAACATCACATAGTCAAGAAACAGCTCACACTGTTATTTATATCAGGTAGAGGGGTAGAGATGATTAGATGTAGCCACTGAATCATCTCCTCTGTCAGACCCATGTAGGTTCCTGGAACAGTAATCATTGTTGTCGAACCCAAGTAGGATCCTGGTACAGAAGTCATCGCTGTCGAACCCACTAAGGATCCCAGTCCAGTATTTTCACTATCGAACCCACAGAGGATCCTGGTCCAGTATCATCATTTTTGAACCCATAGAGGATCCTGGTACAGTAATATGTCCACGTAGGATCTTATAATCTTAGTCACAGCCATCCATAAGGTTCCCTTACACAACACGCCCGATTCTGGGTGGGTCTGCTCCTCATGCCAAGAGTAGATACATAAAATACCATGACGTCTCTATTTGATGTATCATGTAATTCCGTCTCATCAAAAGGAACCTAACGTGACAGACGTCTCATCAATCGGACGCCCGGTCTGTGAGTTATTGGCATTTCTGCTCTTAGGGCCCAGTTAGATTTAGGTTCAATCAAACTTGGAAACCCCATCTGCATCCAAACCTCATGTGGGGTATTCGAAAAGATACATCCCCTTCTAGGATTCTTTTCGGTGCAGACAGTTTGTCAATCAGACACCCATAGGCTATTATATGTTCAAAAAGGTGAAATGGGTCAGAAAAGGGTCCGGGTCCTGTACGACCCAGCCGGACCGACCTGACCCGACCCTGTCTGGGTTGACCCACCCTTGTTTGGTTCTACCCGACCTAGGTCCAGATTCGGACCGGGGTCTGACCTCGTTCATGGGTCTGACCCGGTCCGCCGAAACATGCCCGACCCGCAGGAAACTGGCTCATCCTGCGGGTGGCGTGGTCCGCGTTGCTGGGAGGTTGTCTTCCAACTGAAGCCAGTGGTTGATCCCACCTTGTGGGGACCTCCCTGACCAGGTGAGGGGGGTCAATAACCCCCCTTCTCCCTTTAATGTTTGGCGCATGGCACCGACCCGACATCCATGGGACCCTTTTTGTCCCGCCTGTCGTTCGCCAACCGGCGGCCGGCTAAATCGGCTGCCTTCTCCATCCACCGCGGTCCGCCTATCCACGGAATTTCAAGACATGACGGCGTCGTGCCCCTCCAGTGGTCATCCAGCTGCCTTTCTCCACCGCGGCCCACACCGGCCGCAGCCCGATCCTCTGCGCGGTGCGAGGGCGCCACGTTCCTCCAGCAACCCAGCGACCCTTCTGCTGATTCCTTTCACTGTCGGCCCATCGTCGGCCGCCGTTGCTCCACCACCGTCGTCAACAAAATGGATAAAATGAGTGTATTAAATAGGTTATAGTAAATATTGAAATATTATCTTTTTTTTAACATCTCTATAGTTCAATTTTTACTTTAAACATGGTAAATATATTTTTATTATTTTTATTATTACTTATAGTAATACATTAAATTGACCTTATTAGTTAATAAAAATTTTCCTAAATCAAAATATATAATATAATTTTCCAATTATATTTGTATATGTGGAAATTATATTTGAATATTAATCTAGTAGACAAGATGATAAAGCGAGTTTTGTAATAGAAAATGTTCAAACATTTACAACATTATTATATCATTTATTCAATATGAAATCAATTCCAATGATAGAAATGGGATTAATAGATATATATATATATATATGAAATTGATTTAACAGATATACCATATTAAATTAGTATTTATATTTTTAAATGCTTTATAAAAAAATTTTAAATTCTTAATAATACCTAAATTATTTAATATTCACTAAAAAAATATCTTTCTATAATATTCTCAAAAATTCACCCCAAAAAATATAAAAAATGGATTTCAAAAATTATGTTCATTTTTTCAAATAAATTTTCATAAATTGTTTAATGTTACATTCATTATTTGTTGAGAAAAATAAATAGAGACATTTTTTTAGAAAACATTATTTTTGAAACATATAAAAACTTTTCCAAATATTATATACTTTTTTCAATGGGATTTATTTATATAAAACAATCACACATAATTTCTAAAAATTAGTTACTACTATAAATATCAGTGAAATTAATATCTATGACATAAGGAAATTTTTTAAATAATATTATCAATACTATGTAATTGTTTTTTGGAACCCACTATCACATGTAATGTATGCTAAACATAGTGTATCCTGTAGAACAACATTAATTTGATGTTGCGGGTACCAAAAAATATCAAACATTTAAATTTATTATAATACTTATTTCACAAAATCTATAATTGTTACATTATACCCCCATTAAAATTATTTTTTTCCTCAATGCTCCCTACTTTTTTACCAATAATTGAGGTTACTTCTACTTCACTACATCCTTAGGTTCCAACGTAGCTTCCTAAAAAGTAGTTTTTTTCAAATAAATTTCCATGATGAGTGGTATTATATTTTAAAACTTTCTACATAAATCTACAATCCCTATTTGGTTATCCTCATAAAAAATATCATACTGTAGAGGTAAAAACTCTATGTTCAGTTCATGTGATAGATCAAGTATGTACTTCTTTATAAGAGATACATGGAACCCATATTGAATCAGATCGTGCATTGATGGATTCACCAAATGATAACCTACTATCCTGATATAATAATTAATTTCATATGGTAAAATATACCCAGGGAATAGTTTTACCTTCTTTGGTTAATATTTAAATTAATAGAAACTCTTTTAAAGAAACACAAACTTATATATACCTTCTGATATTATTATTATAACACTTCTATTAACATTGTGATGACCGTATGTGTTTCTAAATGGATCTAATATATACTATCATCTCATAAACTATATTAGGTTTCAATACCATTTTTTATGTAACTTCATTCAAATACATTGGATTCTTACAAACCATTCCCTACTGGGAATCATAAGGAGCTATATTAATGCTTTAGTGAATGTTATTGTCTTATAAAAGTTCATCTATAGGAAGGAGTTTATCACAAAAAACCATCAAAATCTCTATTAAATGATCTCTATATGTCCTCGATGGATTATATTTTACTCTGAACATAACCATATATGTGGTAATGATTCATAGTGATGAAACTTATCAATTTATCCAAGGCCTACTAAAAGATTCTACACAACATTGAGGTAAACCTCAGATCCCAATCAAATTAAATATAATGTTTCTCTGCATTAAATCCTTAAAACATCCATAATGTATATACTAAAATGATTTTCCAATGATAAATCTCCACTAATGTGCATAAATTTTGATTAATTCCTAAGGTGAGTGACTAAAGAAAATTCATCAATATTCCCAATACATATTTTGTGTAGTCTTACAACAAAACTCATGGTGATGGCGTCCCATTTCCATTCTAGAATGGATAATGGTCATAGATTTCTTTTGAACCTTTTCCTATCTACCTATACATAATGACATAATTACTATCAAGATATGTAAAATTCATTATCTATTTTTATGTTTTCCACCCAAAATAATTATTTATTTAGATCAGTGTTAGGCATTACACCCTTTACACCCATCAATTTTCGGTTCATTCCTTACAACCTTCCAGGATAAAAAAAGATATCATCGGACATGTGATTGATCCTTTTAACAAAACAATATAAATAAAAACATTATAAAATATTAATAACCCCTAATTATATTAACATTAAAGATAATATAATCCATAATTTTTAGAAACAACATTAATCATATATCCATAAAAAGGAATTCACCCTCAAAACCAATGGGTTGTACTGTTATAAATTTCTCTAAAAAACCTAATCTTATCACACTCAAATCACATTAAATCTCAAAAAAGGTATCTGAGACATTGAAACTATGATAAAAATAAAAACCTAATCCCAGGATGATTTCCATAAAATTTAATTTCATCTTACATGATGACATATATGCATATAGATTTTATACGATCATTAGATGTTTCTCGATTATTATAATTGAAATACCATTACGGAAGCACATTAATAAATTAATTTTGGAAGTCAAAAACATATACACTTCAATTCATTAAATTCATTGATAAAATATAATATGTTGTCATGAGGTCTATGTGATCTCCCTTAGTCCAGGTAATTCACGCATATAATACCAATTATTCACTTATATGATATTTTTCTTTCTCAATTATTTTCTATCGAATCCTCATTTCTATATAGAAAAAATATTTCCCATTATTTTGGTTATTAATTTATATTATTCTAGATATATCATTACACATATACGTCATGGAATTCCACCATGTTATTCACAATACTAACTTTCATAAAATTTCATTTTCCTCTTATTTGATGCATTCAGATTATCATTTAAGATTGCATTGTGAATAATATATATTAATATGTGATAAATCCTAATCACCATATTATTATATCCAGTAATAATTAATTTTTTCTCATAATAATTAAATTTTAAATCACACTAAATACTAAAAATATTATTTCCGGTTCATGTGGATGCGTAAAAAGAGAAAACATTGTTTGAGGAATAACAATCATTTCAGAGACCACATAATCAATAAAATTCACATATAGGATGTCTAAATCATTGAAAATTCTTTTAAATCTATTAATTCATCATTTTAACCTAGGTTATTCAGGATCAATATTCATATCCATAGTTATGGTTTGTAAAGAGATTAGGAATTTTCAGACTATATCACATTGGAGTGTTAAACGTGGTGTAAAGCAAGGCCCATTTTTGTGTATCATTAGGCGATCAATTATATCTCAATTTTCCTATTTTAGAGTTATTATCTGTATATATATCCCTAGTAAAATCCCATGTTGTCTCAATAATGTAATTTTCTTCAAATATTTCTATTGTTAACTAAATATTTCTCTGATACCAACAATAGATACCCAAACTTTTCATACATAAACACTAAATCTTAGTAGAAAAATTTCCATTACATAATATTATGATCTGTGAAATATTTTAATAGGTCTTGTTACTTGTGAAACTGGTACGAATAAAAAACGGTCTATAAGTGAGAAAGTTTACCCCCTAATTATGTGAATCATAATTTCCACCATTCATAGAACAAACAGACATTATACATTTCATTATATTTCTGTGAAATATTCATAATATAGGGTTATCTTGAATTCTTAGTATGGGTAAAAAATTTATTAATCATTTTAACTTGAGAATATTTGTATGAGAACATGATAATAACATATGAAAACCCTAACCATCAAATCATAGTTTATAAACTTTAGTCATGGAAAAATCATGGTATTTCATAACACATGAATCATAACAAAATAAAAAAAGCATGATCTCCAAAAGAATTAAATTAGCATAAGGGATTGATTTTTGGCATTGGCCTTAACTTTGAAAATATTATTTTAAGGCTAGCCATAAAGATATTCATTACATTTTAGTCGTGGGATAACCACCAGGGTACCTTATTTTGGCCTGAGATAACATTATATGATCCATTTTTTGAGATTGATAAAACCTATCAAGTAACCTATTTTGAGCATAGTATATCTTCCCATGAACCCTATGAGCTCATAAAATATTAATCCTTGCCTAATTAATTGGAGGGAGATATAGGTATCACCCATATATGGTTATGGAACAACCACCATCCTCAGTAATAACATGATTGATGTAACAAAATGAAAACTAAAAAATGTGTTCCAAAATATCATAAAATAGTAATAATATCATAAAGAAAGAAAATAAATAAGTTTCATTCACCATTCTTCATATCATTACCCCATAAAATAAATTGGTTTCATAAAATATTTTATTGTAACATTACTCGTTGAAAATAATTGAGTTTCATAAACACATTTTCTTAATAAAAATAAACCATACAAAGAAATTATTATAATGTTATCCTTTCATTATATCTCATTTAAATCATAAGAAACATTGAAGGACATCATCTAAAAATGAATATTGTTTTGAAATATCACTTGGAAAATCTCATCAGAAAATTTAACATTCTTTAAAATTAACATTTAAATTATAATTTATTTAATAATTTGGAAATACATTTACTTGGAAATAAAATTAAAAATATATTAATGAAGCATGACATCAAATAAAATTCATGATAATTGTGAATGTCTATTCATGTTGTACCCATTAAAATAATGAATCCATTCATATTATTGGTTAAATCTTAATGGGTCATGTTTGCGAAATGAAATAAATATTGATTCAATAAAAATAATTAAAACAAGGTAAAAATTTACTTTGAAAACTCATATAGGATCACTAAAACATTTTTTTAAAGACTGGACATATAAGAGAATGGTTTTCCCACCAAAGGGAGAAATATATTCTGATTTCTTTTTAATATATTATTTTTAAATATTATGTTTATAAGGAAGTGTTAATGTATGGAAAACATGAAATCATTATATATAACTATAGGATAATATAATTAAATTGTTTTTCAAGTGATGGCTCGTATTTTTTATTCATCAGAAATATAATCATAAACAATCCTTATAAACGATTAAATTGTTTCATAAAACCCTTAAAACTTTTCAAACACAGAATTGAAGAACCTTTGATGGAATAACATTAAATTCAGGATTTAATATCATGGGAATAAATAAATTCATGATATTTCATATCCATTTATTTCTATATAAATATCATATAAGATGATTGTTTAATAACATAACACATGTCTGAAAGAATGAAAATTGAAACAATATACCCTTACCCCATTGGTAACATGGTTACCTTATACCCCATAAAGAAGAGAACCTCAATTGTATTTTTAAATTCCCAATATTTTCTACATAATGAACACAAAATAAGGTAATGGGTATTATATACACCTGAGATAATAAATACCTAGTGAATATGGCATGTATCACATTAAAAATACATGTTGGTTGGAAATCCCATACCATAAGTCTCAATGTCCTTCACACATGTTCAATACTCCTATATTTAAAATATATGTTATTATAAATATATTAATGAACCAAAATCATATATATCATACCATATATTATGTACTTATAAAATTTTATTACCCATTTATTAATAAACCCTTGTTGTAATTTCTTTTTCGGTAATAACTTCTTCATTTTTTGTGTATGTTTTAATTTATTAATTTTGGTCCAGTTAAACTAATTGTTGGTCAATAATATCTATAATTTTATTGATTATATAAATATCATATAAATTCATTATATTTTTATTCATATAAATCCATATATGTTACACATATAAATAATAATACACTATTTATTGAGACAGTAGGCCATACATACACATGAATGCTATTTTCTACATCTAAATGGATTAGAAGAAATAAATTATAATAATATATTGATGTTAAAAATTATTATTTTTCTTATATATATAACATATTTTTATTTAAACGTACCCACATTACCTTTCAGGTAAACAGTATATGAAGAATGAATCACATCGCCTCCTGAGGTAGTAGATAGTTGTACACAAAAATGAAATTATAATATTCCCATGTAATTGAATGTGAAATGAGATATTTTAATTATGATTCTCGAATCCTATTCACATAATAAATTTCATATATTAAAATTAAATCCATCTTTATATCTATCCTTGATAGGTGGTGATGGAAAATGAAAGATATCATTTTACGTGGTGATGGGTTTAACACTTTTTATTTTTTAAAAGAAAATTGTATACCTATGCTTTTCACATTCCATAATGTTAGAAAAAGATCTATTAATAATTTTTGAACATATAATGTAAAACTATTTCCTGATAATGTATTGTGAGGAATTTTTTTCATTATTTTAAACCATAATCTTTTTTTACCCCTGGTAAACCAATTTTGACCTTCACTTTGAAAAATAATTTTTTATGTTTTTAACTATTAATTATGGTGAAAATTTATGTAGAACTTATTATAATATATAAATTATTATTATTAAAAATATTGAAACAATTTTTTGAAATTCATTTCTCATAAGATTAACACATTAACAAACAATGAATACAATAATGGTGATGAGAATATAGCTTTTCGAAGGGAAAATGTTTAAAAGATTATAATTCTTTTAAAACAAATTTTAATGTTAAATTGAATCTAAAGAACTAAATTTTATTTATAGATATATAACAGATCTAGTTTTACTTTTAATACCCTATTATAATTATATGGATGCTTTTTTAATAATTAAAGGAAATTAATATTCATAACCACAACTAGTATTTTTCACTATAGACTACAAATTTTAACATCAAAGAATATTCTCAAAACATCATTCCAAAATATTTTGACATGTAGATTTATGAAAAATAGTTTTATTTTTTCAAAAAAAAAATAGTAAAAATATCATAGTTTATTCTTTAACAAATAAAAAAATAGTTTCAGAAAAATGGGTTTTTGAGGGAGATAACATATTTTATCAAATATGATTACTTTTTATGAATATGTTTTTATATAAAATATTATACATAACATTTAAAAAATATTTATTACTATTAATATATATAATTTTAACATATAAGTTATAATGAAACTATTTAAATAACAAAGATAATAATATATCACAGTTTGTAAAAACCCAGTTTCACATGTAACTGCAGCTAAACTCATTATTGAATATAACACAAGATGTAATATGTTATTAATATAATAAAAAATATCGAATAGATAAAATGTCATTGAAAAAAAAATTTCAAAAAATCTTTGGGGTCACCACATTACATTAAACAATAAATTCTATCTAAGACCAAGGCACTAAAAATTCTTTATAATTTCTTTTTAGGTAGATAACACAATCCATTCTCATAGGATATATATTTTCAAAATACATAATATTAAATTTCACAAAATATTTATTGTTATTGTATAATAACCAAAACACAACCCATGTGAACTGAATAATTTTCCCTTAAGGAGTTTCCAGGACATAACAATAGAAAATTGAGTTAAGAAACTATTTGAAAAAATATGGGTAACTTTAGAGGGTCAAAATTCCATAAAGAATGGCATGCATAAATCCCAAAAATAATGTGGACCACTTTTTAGTGATGAAATAATTGTTTTAGTGTTTTTTTGGGACACATATATGGAATCCATTATCCTACACAAAAACACAAAAACACTACTCCTGAATGAATGTTAATCTATATTGGGTCTCCTATTAAAGGTGAATCTTGGGTCATTCTAAATAATGAATTTCTGAATTCATTCACAGACACATGTGTTGAGTACTTAATTGAATATCATATTATAATGTTGTTAAATGGGGTTAGTAAATACATATAATGCTCAACACCTCTAGTGTCATGTTTTTTCATAGATAAATTTTAAGAAATACATGTTTCTATAATATAGATAAACTCACTTAACCATAATGTGTGAGTGAAAGATTACTACTAATTCTTGAAGTTATCTAGTGGGATAATTCATGACTATGGGATCCACTGGAAACTAATACACTAGAACATATTGTGTTGGGAAAATTATTTCCACCTACATAGACAAATAGAAAGGTATATAATAAGAAGATATAATAAATTATATTATGATCCCAAAAATATTGGGCATCTCTACTATGAAATATCAATCAATCTATAATCACTTGTGGTCTCTTGTTAATATTGAGTTTTATAGAACCACAGACCCAAACATAATTCTACCATTGTTGGTGCTTCATGATATTTAATATTAAATTACACATCCAAAAATCCTTGTCCATATAATACCTCATAGTGTGTTTGGTACTCAAAACATTCCAATAATCATCACACTTCCCCTATATGGGATCTGATACCTTCAGATAAATATCTATACTGAACTTAGCTTCAAACATTATCCAATGTTTAATAATAAAAATTTTATAATTCAGAAAAAAATCCATTAATATCTTTAGAATTCATGAAGAGAACACAAGGAAATAATAATCATATGGTTTGAATATTTCACCCAATGATAAATTACATGAGTCACTAATGCCAATCAATACTCTAAAAAATTTGGATTGGGGACACATCATAATCTATGAGTCACATCATAGTGAACTCATGTACTGTACACATTATACGAGTAGTCCTGTACTATTTATAAAAAACTATCATCCACTCCATAAAATGGTTTTTTACTCATAATAAAGTGAAGATAATTTAGCTCATCTAATATGATAATTATATCTCTCAATTTTGTCTCAGAAGAAAAACCTCATCCCTCAATCTATTAGTGAGGTGATAATCCACTGCTGGTATAAACACTTATTGACTAGTCCTCTAAGTATAATTTATCTACCATTGAGTTTCATTATTAATTCTTTATAATGGACCCATAAGTATTAGAACACACACACAGATATATATATATATATATATATATGAAATAACATAATATGGATTTGAACATCAACAACTAAACACAACATGATGTGTACACTATCATTTATAAGATTTGAAACTCATTCATCATAGTTTTTATTTTATTAATATATTAACATGTTCCTTTTGAATGGATATTTCAACCATCACACTGACATTTCAATCCATAGTCATAAAAAATTACTAAAATTCCTTTATCATTATTTCCATATATTTAAAAAACAAATTATTACAAAACTCTCAAATAAAAACTATGTCCTGAGGATTTACCTTTGCATATAAAACTTTAACACTGTATAACATGCCAATATATCACTTTTTCTAAGGATAATCATGTTTTTCCACTGTATGATAGTCTCCAATAGTCCAGGTGTTGGTGACTAACTCTCTGTAGGAAAATAATTCATGGGTGTACTCGGCCTAAATTAGAAAATAATACACATGTAAATATAATTTATGATAATAAAAAAACAACACATATATACATAGAGATAAACTATATATAATGTATGAATGAGGAATAGGGTGTAAAATAAATCACTATATAAGAAAAAACTAAAGGAACTACAAAACTAAAAATATCGTCAAATCTATCAGACCAAAGACATAGAAAAATGAACCATATTTCAGGAACACTGAAATCAATATCTTCCCATAGTGTTCACATCCATCGTCATAAGCCACCACACTCCACTAATCATCATCTTTAAACACCCCACATGAAGTCTATACCAACCAACACATTATTTAAACTATGAATCACCAACAAAGACACAAAACATGTTGGCACAAATCCAATGGATGGGTGTCTATAACCATACATAGTAGGATAACCTGAAACCACAAAGGAATGGTAAATAATCAAGTCAAATCAATATTTGAAAAAATAATATTACTCGGATGATGAAAAAGAATCTAGATATTATCTATAATATAAAATAGTTATTTAAATCATATATATATTCAATGGATGATTGTATCTCCCATGAAACTAAATATAGTCATAGTTTCAACATAATCATAAAATTAGATGTCAACATCCCAATTTTATTTAATAACATGATGGAAACCAAGTTGTGACTATAGTGTAATGAAGCTAAAATTATTATTAATACAAAACATTTCTATGATCCAAAACTAAATTTTAATGGGAAATTCAACCTTTGGGCAATGTTCTCATGCTAACAAGGGATTACCTCATCCTGATTTCCACATCTCTCACACTATTGATCATGAAACATGTTTGGGAAATATTACCTTCCATTTTGATTTATTATTAGTTACAGGAATATGAACTCATATATTCAATAACTACCTTGTCATGAAAAAACCCACTCAACCAATATAATGTTTTATGGGTTACCCACACCTTACCAAAGTATACATGTTATTAAAGGGACTAAACAACATCAATAGCGGACCTAAATTTCATTATAAATATACTATTAGAAGATTAAATCATTAAATAATTGTATATAGTTCATTAACCTTACTGGTTTGGGAGTTTAAAACAAATTTAGTCATATATGGGACCTTTGTATTATCAGACCTGAGAGAATGTTCATACCATTCTCAAATATTGGAGGACTCGTGACATAAGAATATGTGGGAGTATTGAAATATATTAATAATATGGGGGAATTTCCAATCATTATCACAACACCATGAATGTACCCAACCCATTTCTTCTCCAATTATCACAACTAGTCCCCATTTCAGTCCCTACATATCCAAAAATGAAAATTCCACAAATCATTAATTTTTTGTTCTCAAATAGAAAAATTGATCACATCTTTCTGATATATGTTGAAAAATCTAGGATATACTATTTAGTTTCCTCGAATAGTTGTAATGGAAAAAATACCTAAATATCCTACTGAAGAAGATAGAACCACGTAGTTTTACTTGGGTGAACCACCTGGAATGTAAGCATATGAGAGGGAGTTCCACTAGGGGGCATGTTTCACTAAAAGTGGATGATGATAGTGTGAGTGGAACCCACATGCACCCTATGTACCATTGGTTGAGAAATGTTATACCTAACCATGTTTATTTCCTCACAATGATATCCCTCATTCATATGGTCATGAAACAATTCCTAAACAATTTTCACCACCTCATACTTTTTATCAGTGTGGGAAAATGCTGTAGGACTATCTGATTGTAAAGCATGTCTATCACCTACTATAAGATAGAATCAGGTCTCGTAGCCATCTAGTGGTATACTACCATGAATCATCTTGGTCTTCTCCCGCTATATTCTATATACTACTTCATTTAACCTTGAAAAAAACAACAATAGTAGTGCAACCCTAGTCACTCTTACTCTTCCACCTCCATTAAACCACAATGCCCCACTTAGGAAGCCATATAAAAATAGTCAATCACCACCCAACCAAACTCTCTACCCACATTATACCACCATGACACATCTAAGGCTTCAAAATATAATCCAATTGGTAATGGCACTATCACCATTTTTAAATATGCTACCTCATCCATCTTTAATAAGGGTCATCTCTTTTCACTACCACCATCATTATCATAAAAAATTTATATTACTAGAAACTCATCATATTAACATGAGAAGGGGAAGCAGGGGAAAGAAGAGGGAGATATATATAATTGATGTAGATATACTATTGGGGTCGGTGGCTATAGAACCATCGGCTTGAGCCACACCATCAGCAATGGATGGTTGTGATGGTTCACACCAAGGTGGAGGTGTGCATATTGGTTTGTGGGAGGGTACTAGAATTTTGGACTTTTCCAACCTCCCATAATCATTTCTATATTGAATTCCATTATCAATCGTCACCCATTCATTATGAATGAAACTAGGGTAACAAAATCCATCAAATACTAATTCATGATGATCGAAAAATTCCTAACAGATATTTAACTTATAGATTATACATGGAAGAAAAAAATAAATATGAAATATAAAAAATAAACCTACCATATGATCCATTCATCGATATTGTATAATCCTCTATCTCCATAATGATGAACACACACACAAATATCCAATTCATTTTTTCCATTGATTTACCCTCCAACCAACACCACTAAGTCATTCATATATAATTGAATAATTAGAATGGAGATATAAATATAATTGAATATTTTTGGATATGTGTGGTGAATATAAATATTAGTTTTCCCCACAACATTAAACCATAAATTCACCTCCTAAATTATTTTATTAATTATCACATCACCCCTCTATAAAAATTTAATTAAATCAAACATTTAAATTTAAATTAATCCCTATTAAATTTATATTCATCGTCATTTATAAATGTATCGATTCATGGTATAGAAAAATTACTCCATTTCATTGACACCCTTGAATATATCTCCCACACATGATAAATCTATAATTATGATAAGTGTTAATATGAATTACATAAATAAATAATATAAATTAAATTAAAACACCACTAGGCATCGACAAGAGAAACCACCATCCTAGAAAAGTATAAAATTACCAATAATAGGAAAACACCAAGTTTCATATCTAATTGTTGTTATTTATTTCCCATGACATGCTCTTTTTATGGGTTATAGATTCCTTTCCATGATTCCATGTGTAATATAATGAATTTAATATAATGTTTTGAATATAATATAATCTGGAATTAATTTTGTGAACTAAGGTAAAATTTACATCCAATAAAATTATGAAAGATTATAAAAAATATTGTCAATTATTAATGGAAAATTTTGGGTCACTACATCAACTGAATTTTTAATTAATGATATAAAATATCTCTATAATGTCACGGGACATAAACTCCTAAAAAATATAATCCATTTAAAATCACATAATTCAATGAATAAATTTTCATATGATATCTAAATTAGGTTATATCTATATCTTCTCTCTAGGGGGTCAATATTTATTTAATTTCATAATATAAAAAACCCTTAAATTTATACATTCTCATAATTCTATCAAAACTATTAATTATGGTAAACACCACATCAATGTATTTTTGAATAACTAAAAAACATATTTCATGTCATATTATAGGGTACAATTATAAATTTTATGTCCTTGACAGATTTGGGACTTCTAACCTCCAAAAAATCTTTTTATCGCTTATAAGAATTACGATCACAGCATGTAATGAGAAAAATATATTCATTCTATGAATAAATTACATATCACATAATATCATACATTATTATTTTTATTTTATGGATAAAATTATACATTTTCAATAAATCATCTAATAGGATAAATCCATTAACATGAAAGAAGACCACCCAAGAAACCTTAGTTATAAGATACACTGGAATATGAATCCACCATGTGAGAAATTAAAAGTGGTAAAAATTACCAAGACACAATGAATTATAGATGTATATTATTTTGATTGATAATTTGAATATTATGAAACCATATAGAAAACAATTATATAATAGTGAAATAAATGAATGGATGAAAACCCTATATTTTTTTGAGGAAATAGTTAATGGTTATAAAAATAAAATGAAAAAAATGATAAGATAATCATGAATTTTCAATGATTTAATTTTTTTTAATATTGTCCAGTAAACCAATTTTAGAGGTTACTTCAATAACCATCAAAACCCATTAGACACTCCAGGATATAAATGAATTATTTATTCACTATAATTATTAACAATGAAAAAAATATACTTTGAACTAGTTTTAAATATTTAAATTTGAATGAATTTTTTCATATATATCCAATTCCATTACATAATTAGGAGATATTATATTATAATTTCCCCCATAATTTTTCCCATTGTTTAATTAAACATTAAAAAAATACAAGATATTAATTACAATTATCAATGATTCTTTAAATTATTTTTACAATATTGAAGTTATGAGAATTTATTTTTTGGACTCCAATTATTATTCAAATTAGATGGAATTTTAATTGTTTTACTAGAATTAACTTATGTCTTGTTGAAATAAAATTTAAAACCTTCATGCCCATTATGGATATTTTCCAATGAAAAAATATTGTTCTTCATCTTCTTTCCCTAAAAAATATAAAATTACCTATGATATTTTTTCACCGATGATCCATAGGTATAAATCATTTATTTCTTATAAATATTTATATTTATTATAATAATGCATCTCTATTTTTAAACAAAATAATAAAAGAAAATTTCAAACTAGTAGTCCAACTATACATCATTCCATAAGAAGGAGAAACATTTATCATCCATAAACATGTGTCAGAAATTATATATTTCTCTTTTATAGATGAATCGTTAGCTTTCAAACCCACATTTCCTAGAACTTTTAACTCATATATTAATGGTTCAATGTATATATCAATATAGTTTCTATGATAAATAAGTCTTGATATCAATACACTCACTATATAAATTTATTTTTCATAAAAATATATAGAATAATTTTGTTATCATGGTTGAAAAAAAATTATATACTTATGAATTATAAATCTATTTAAATGAATCTAATTCATCATGTGATATTCAAAATCTAATATTACATGATTGAATTATAAAAATATGAAATTTTATATTCTATTTTTACCATCCTAAATTATCCATGGGACGTACCGTTTCATCATTATCTTGATTTCATTCGCATTTATATCAAAACATATTTTTTTTACATTTTTTCCCTGAATAAAACATTGAAGACTAGAAATTATGTGGAAGTCCCGAATTACTTTCACTTGTGAATTGGATTGTGTAAAATATTTTATTAGTATTTCTTATTGATGCACCACACTATTTACATTCAATAATGTACATATTCTACTACCAAAAGAAACTATTATATTTGTTTCACTCATGAATCTCACAATTTATAAATCAAAATTCATCAATTAAAGATACTATGTAATAATTATATATATTACATGTATCATTAGTGGGGAATCATTAAACAAGTATTTAGATAAAAAAACATTTAATTGTAAATTTTTATATGGTTTTTCTATTATAAAACAACATTAAAATATCTCGTATTTTTTTAACAACAAGCTTAATATATTTAGTTTTTTACATCTTCCCTTAACTCTCTATCATTCCCAAAATCATAATCATGATCAATATTAACAAATTATGTACCTAACTTCATATCCTTTTGTGTTATTCCATATATAGATTAATATTTTTATATGAATAAATAATAATCATATATCAAATTATCTATACCAATCTTTTCAAATCCATTATTTTCAGTCATTAATTGAACATTCTTTCAAATATGAAACTATATATGATATTCTATTTGGAAAAAAAAGTTGTTACATGGTAAATCACCCCTAAAATATTTAAAAAGGGCATTCCAATCCTATAATAACATTGGAATAATATAACCCAACTATCTAAATAATTTTGGTAAGAGAATATTTAATATAATTTATATAGTTACCATTTTATTTGAATATAATATTACATGTTTTAAATCATAATTCACAATCATATTACAAGCTGATGATAAACATATCAAATGTATTTGGAAGACTAAAAATATAAAACATAAAAAATTGGATTAAAAAAATAATTTCATTATATATAATCAATTATATGATCATTCATTCGTTTGAGTCCTTAAATCTGTATAGGATAACCTGGGAATAACATGAACAAAGCACAGATCTAAAAGTCAATATAATGGAGAAAGTATAAGAACAAATCGTAGCACATGGGTGAGTAGGCATAGTAAGATGATATAAATTTAATGGATATACATAAGGATGAATAACCTATGAAATTATAGAATCATAGTAGATGTTTAAAAAGCAGACACCATTGCATAATAATTAGTCAAGTCTCATTACACATGATGGATCATGAGGCATCTTTATCAATCAGGACCATTTTATATGGTGCATAAGTCAAGGATAACCACCAAGACAGTTTCAAATGATTTCTCATGAGAATAAAAATTTCCCAAAGAATTGGGGTGATATCTATATATATCAATCATAACATTTTCATAAATATATGTTCTACAAGGAGAATCAACAATAAGGAATCAAACACAAACATTAGGGTTTCCCACATTAAGAATTGGGTATCATAATCTTTGATAAAAAAGCATAACATATGGGGATATCAAAATTATTTCAACAAAATAATGGATTTAAATCAGACATAGAAATTCAAAAGATAATATTGTTGTATATAAGGATAATTAATTTCAAACATAAATTAATAAAAATAAAAAATTATGTTTAAGAATCATTATAAATAAGACATTTCAGTGCGGTTTAAGAAAATAATTAAAGAACATTTTAAGATGAAAATGTATTAATCTATTATATAAAACCAGAATTGAAAGAATAAAATTCTCTTAAAAAAATGGGTGATTTTATAAAAATAACTTTGGTTCAAAATAGATTATAGTTATCACTTGAAAATGGGTAAAAATTTGGGATGTTCAGTTAAATCACGCTTGCTTATCGGGAAGAATTGAGTAGGGAAACTTTTAAAAACATATATATCCATGAAAAATAAGAATGAAAGGATCATGATAAATTATTTTGGAACATATAAACAACATTTATATTATTTAAAAAAAATAAAATATAATTTAATTTAAGTTAAAATAGATAATGAATAACGCAAATGAATAATGGTTGTTCAGGTAGAATCCATTACCTTAAGTCTGAAGTAGTTCTTCACATGATCCTTATGTCATGGATAATCAAATTAGATTCATCAACTAATAATTAAGTAACATTATATACATTTATATAATATATTATATCTTTATTATGTTTATTTATAGTCTTTTACATTGGTTAGGTTTTTAAATATCATCGTTTGGGAGAGTTGTTTTCCTTGGATTTCATGACAGTTTTACATGTATACATGTAAGAAATGATTTGTAAATTGTAGATAATTATAAAAACAACGATATTATATGTTATTGATGATATTATAGATGTTAAATTGGTCTAAAATATCCTTTTTTATGGCATGATAATTATTTATTATATATGTAGTTAACAATAATCGTTTGGGTTTATTTTGGAAGTTCTTGATCACAACTAACTTATTTTGTTTTCTAAATTAATATCATGTTTAAAAAATTATTCTATAACATTACATAATATATAATAAATATTTTATAATATTTTTAACCTTAAAAATGGTTTCATAACCATCCATGAATAATGTAATTGAAATTGAAAACATAAACGTCATTGAATGTGATAAATTAACACATCATAGATGATATTTTCATTTTTAGTATAAAAGGATTGGGAATGAAAGATGGATATGAATTATTCCATTATTATAATAAAAATATAATATATGTATGGTAATGGAGTTATCATACAATTTTTTTCATGGGAGGTTAGGAATGAAAATGAAAAGAATGAAACTTGAAATGAAATTAAATGAAAAGGACGAGGGTTGCACACTCGATTCGTTCTTCATGATGACCTCCATAGATAATTGGTTTTGGTACTTTGATAATACTGAATAATACTTGAAATGGGGTATAGTATTAGAAGTATAATTTATTTGAGTTTTTACAAGGCTCTTGGACTGATAGATGTGAGGAGAAGGGGGTGGTGAGTGGTGGTATCTATAGTGGTGGAGAGAGAGGTGTTTTTTGATTATTTTATTCATTAGTTTGTTGTTTTGGTTCCAAAATATGAATATATTGAGATTTATCCTATACAATTTTAAAATAATTATGTTTATCATGATATTATGGTTCTTACTTCAACTATGACTCAAGGAATAGTGTAATTGCATTATAATGTATAAATACCTTAAATTTACATTCTCCACTATTCACGAAAATAATCATTTTTTTTAAAAATACCAAAAATCCACTCTAAGAATTTTTAACATGTAGAATTAAAAAATTAACTCAATTTTTTGAAAATAACTTTCTAAATATTATAAATTTAATTTTTAGTTAAAATCATTATTTACCTTAAAAATACAGAATTTACAATTGTAACTAATTTTATAACTTTTTGAAAAATTAATGAAGGTCTCATAAAATTATATTATAACCATAAGACATAAAAATAATAATTAATTAAAATATTTTTTGAATATAAATTTTATATTAAAATATTAAATTAATAATAAAATTGTAATTAAATATTTATGACCTCCAAACATACCAAAACATAATTAGTAATTTTTAAAAAGTTATTTTCTTATAAAATTATATAATTATATAATATTTTCACTTATAAGATGCATAAATATTCTTTGTACATTCATTGTAGAGGTTACTATTCAATTGTTCAGTTTACTATTCATAATGTTCACATTGTTGTTCCAAATGTTAATTTAATATTTCATTATTATAGGTCCCATAACTTTTAGAAATACATTTTATTTTATTTATTCATCTTTTATTAAGATTTCATTGTTTTATTAATGTTTTTTCTATTATTATACTTTATTAATTTATTATAGTAAGGTAATTTCTTTCATAAATGTTTTGTGTCATTACATCTCCCCACCCATGAAAATTCCCCCTCGATTTTTTACATTCTATGTAGAAAATAGATGCCAATAATTTTCATTCATAACTTCCTCTAGTTACCATGTAATATCTTTATACATATTTTTCGGCCATATTACTTTGACTATGTGAGTAGTCTTACTGCATAGAACATTATCCTTATGATCCAAGAATATCAATGATTTCTCATCATAAAGAAGGATCATTCTCTGATTACCACTACATTGAATTCAATAGATGTGAAGGATCCAATATTTAATTCATTATGAGGGATATGCATAATACATCATTTTACATTAGTAATGGTACGTGTTAGTGCTAGTTTATTGACCATATCACTGGATTGTTCAATAATATTGAAGGGGCCAATGTATCAGTTACTTAACATTACTGTATTCCCAAACTCATGACATTCATATAGGATGATTTTTAGATGAATACCATATATTATACATTTTACTCAAGGTCTCCTCAATGATTTTCAACCAAACACTTTTTTCATCATTGAGAAACATTACTGAAAATTTATTCAACCATTTCAATTCCCAGAATCCTACTCCCACAGAATTCATCCTATCATGTTTGTGTTCTATACCTTTTCCAATAATGGGATTCATATAGAGCCATTTAGATGATCGAGTGGAATATATTTTTACAAGATAACTCAACTAGAGGTATATATTGTTCCCATAACCCTTGTTTGTACATAAAAAATTCTCTAAACATGTATTATAATGTTTGAGTAGCTTTCCTAGACTGGAAATTAGTTTGAGGATGATTGTTCATATTGATTTCAGTCTTAGTGTATAGAGAATATTGGAGAGTTTTCGAGAACCTGGGGGTGATTCTCAGATCTCGATCAGATTAAATTGATAGTGGTACTCCATACTACCTTTCCACATCATTGATGTATATCCGTTCATGTTGATCCAATGAGAATACCTCTAGAACTATGATAATGTGATTTTTATTATTTATATGATGCAAAATAAACCATCTATAATTGTGCCCTTTGGATGTGTTTGGAATTATAATGGCTATTTCCTTGGTGATATTTTCCCATTTCTGTGTTGGTATGAGTAATGTTTTCATCAACCATCTAGAATTTTTCTTTTATCCCTTCACTTGTCATCATACCTTGAACGAAGATGTATTTTTAGCAATCTCTTTATTCATATGATCCCACTAGTTGTCCTATCAAATATATAAATGCATCATTATGCTCCCTATGTGAATAGGGAAGTTTGATATATGGCCATCATTAAAAATCTATTTCTTTACCAATGGAAATAATGGTACAGATAATCATCACCTAGATATCATGAGTCCATCTTCATCCATTTATAACTTTGAGGATTTCCCATTTCTGATAGCTTCTACCATTTTATAAATTTATTCATCATTTATTTAATCATTCTTTATTTTCTTCATAAAAGAGGGTTGAGAAATATTTTTAGAAAGGATCTATTATGTTACTCCCTTAATTTTGCTAATATCAACCCTGTTTAATATATATTTAATTTATCCTTTTAAATTCTCATTATTGATAAAGATAAAATATCTTTTCTACTTAGAGAATCCACCAACATCATTAATTTACCAGGAAGGTAGTGAATTCAGGAGTCCCAGTCCATGATGAGATGTAGCCATCTTCACAATATAATATTAATCTCCTTTTGTATGAATATATATTTGAGACTATTATTATCATTATATATCTATCACTATTCATCATGTAGATAATATCACCAGATTTCAACACAATGATCATAGATGCCAACTCCAGATCATTCATATGATAGTTCTTCTCATGAATTTTATATTGGCTAATTCATAGGCTATCACATTATCATTTTTTCATAATTATGGTGACCTTCTCTTTTCTAGGAAGCATTTTGTTATACCATAATTATTTTTCCACTTATCAGGAGTGTGAGAATTGTTGTAGTGATAATCCTTTATTGAGATCCTTAATGAATTCCCCAAATTATTTATCCTAGAAAAACATCACTCCATTATATGTCATCATGATTATTGGGTGTCACAATTCTAAAATTATCATCAAAATTTTTTTGTAATAACCACCTAGTCTATGGAAACTACAGATTATATTACATATGTTGGCCTAAGATACTCCTCAATTTACTTTGTATTAGATGGGTCTGTCGATATTCCTTTGATGGTGAAAATGAGCACCAATAATGACACTTCATCCTTTTAGAACTCAAATTTAGTATAATTAGCATAATTTTTATCCATTCATTTTTTACCATAGTATTCATATGCTTCTCATGTTCCTAATTTATCATGTAGTATATCATAATATCATCAATAAAGTCTAGAAAAAACTTATCATGGTAATATATAAAACAATATTCATTAAATCAATATAAAGTGGTGGATAATTAGTGACTCTAAATGGTTTGCCTCTGAACTCATAGTGTCCATACCATGTTCAAAAGACTGTCTTTGGAATATCTTCCTTTATCACCTATAATTTATGATATCCAGACTGAACCTCCCACTTAAAAAAATAATTGGCCCCACGTAGTAGTTTGAACAAGTAATCTATATAAATAAGGGAATTCATGTTCATTTTCATGATTTTATTGAGCTGATGATAATCAATGAAGAGGAATTTGATCCATCCTTCTTCTTGAAAAATAGGATTGGCGAACCCCATGGTGAAGCACTCATGCATTCTAATCCCCTCTCGGGATTCTCTTGTAACTTCTTTATAAGCTCTTGCATCCCTTCAATGGCCATTTTATATAGTTTCTTTGACATAGGTAGATATCCAATAATATGATCAGTTGAGAAAAAAACCATTTAGATATGAGGAAGACTATGAATCACATTGGGGAACACATCATTGCAGTCCCGTAAAATGTTCATGTCTTCAAAAATGATTGTATACATTATCTCATTCATTTGTGCTAGATATTCATGATCATAAGGTAGTAATATCCACACATGAGACAAGGATTTGAAAAATATATTATTCTTCCTACCAACACATGTACATAAAAAGAGAATTATTTGGGATTTGAAGAGTTATCTTCCTTTCCCAAAAGATGATATTTTATACTTATAATGTTATTCAATCCATGTCCAATATAGGTTTGAACTCCAAAAAAATAGTATGATGGGATATTATGAGAGGTTCAGTATAGAAAAATTAAGAGGGGGTGATTTATATACTTTGGATGAAAAAATTTCATTATTTTTTGTTCTCCTAGATAAATCAACCTCCATATTATGAGGTGGTGATTGAATAGTTCTAATAAACATTATTGATAATAAATAATGTGTAGAACTAGAAACAAATAGTATGTTTTCAATTATTGAATTAATAACTAGTGTACCTATCACCACATCGTTTTATATCTCAACCTCAGTAGTAGTGATATTATATTCCCTTATAGTTTCCATGGAGGTTGTGGTTGATTGCCTCTAATAACCGTGGAATTACGCATTGGTTTGAAGGATTGTGTTGTTCATTGACATTGAATCACTACACTATAGGCTGATTATTGATCTAAACCTTCATTTATTCATCCAAATTTTTGGAATTATTCATCTACCTTCGGGGGTTCTTATCTGGATTCCCTATTCTTTTACATTGGATGAATTTATTAGTTCCCTTTAGAATGTTCCCAATAATCTTCTTCCCATAGTTTTAAAGAATGTTATATTCAGTATTCTTTCAATGATGGGATTTATTTACTACTCCACCCATATTAGAAATTATTTTATGGTATTTATCATATGGACTATGAGAAAATTGAGAGGCTCTGAAATCCATTTCAACCATATGAAAAATCAAACAATTTATTATTGACATTCAAAGTCTCAAATCACAAACTCTTTTTTAATAGATGGATTTACTCTTCTAATGAAGAGATCCAACTTTCTTTCAGTTCTCATGACATTACCGAATGCATATCTTCCAATCCTTGTGATTTTTTATTTATACACCTTGATAGACTCATGTTACATATACCTATGTATGATGAACTCTATTTCCATATTGAGGTGTACGGTTTGGGGAAATAATTTATTGAAAAACATTTTCATGACTTCCTCTCAATATATGGAATCAATTTATCTCATTTACTTCATGTTTTTGTTCAGTTTCAACCACTGATTATCTTCCCCTGAAAAATAATAGACCAATATCACAACATTCTCTTCTCCTAAGCATTGGAGGAAATATAATATCTTTTTGACTGCGTATATCCAATGTTCTGTAGGGACAGGATCCAAAGTTCCACAAGATTATGGGAGGCCTTTTTGGCATGAATGATTCAACTGCGACATGATTTTCTATCAAGAATTATGGGTTTCTACATGATTCACGTAATTGTTCAAAACATGAGAAAACAAAACAAGTACTATAATAAAGTATTTATTACCTGTTACCATTATATTTGGAATATCATTATGGTAATCATAAAATTTCCTATCACATTTATTATTGGGAATTGTTCTTCTATTTCTGCCATTAACAATATTAAAGAATTTTTAATTAGGGGTATTTAAAACTCAGATAATAATAATGTAAAAAAATACATTGAATATAAAAGGATATACATTTAATAGAAATAGATATCCTAACTTTTGATTCCTATATTTCAATCTGGGTTATCCAATGTTTATTTATTAACATATACTCTTATGGGTCTTTTCCCCATGATAATGTTTCATAATGGACTTATTAATTTACCAAATCATATCACCTGAGAGTTTCAAACCAGGTGTGTAGTATTGTCTACTATCATATATATGTGTACCTAACTTAGGAATGAAAAAACATATCATAGTGGTTACTACTAGGAACATCTATACCGGAACCACGCCCACTTATAATATCCAGACAAGGATTTATTTTTTTGATAAAACACATACTATATACTTACTAAAATTTTGGGATGCTTTCTTAGACTTAGTCATATCCTTATGTTTCTTAAAAAATTTCTCTATTCCCAATCTCCAAAAATTACAATACCGTTCTTCGAAACCAACTATAGAGACCCTAGATATTTCAAATATGATTACATGAATTTGAACATAATTAACTCCCAAATTATAATCCATGTATCATAAATTATAGTGTCATTATAAGACTAAGTACATGAAAACAAACTTGAATAAATACAACAGTTCATTATTATTAATCTATTAAGAGATACTAATTTGATTTTATCTCTTACATCATCATATTATACCTTCGGATAAAATAAAATAAAAACAAAAAGCAAAAAATCCAAGTAAGTGGAAAAAATAACAATAAAGAAAAAACATGGGTTAGTAGGATGAATAAGATTGCATAAAAACCCTGTATATACATAGAGAAGCATAAAATAGGTAATAATTGTATCATTGGAGATGTTGAAATAACATAAACCATGAAATAATCATGATTCATGTCTTATTTAACATGAAGGAAAATGATTCAAGGTTAACCACCAAGTCGGTGGCACATGGATCACCAGTAGAGGTTGTTCCCCAAGACCATTACACATGATGTCTCATGAGACTAAAAAATTCCCAATGAATTGGAGTGTTTTCTTGGTTCAGCCATCACAACATATATATTTATATGATTTCCACATGTTGAATCATCCATAAGGAATAAAGCATAATCATAAGGGTTACCCGTGGAATGAATTGGGAATATAATCTTGTCAGAAGGAATAATATAAGGGAATGTCACTACGGTGTCATTGAAATTAATGATTTAAAGAATAAATGGAAATTGATAAGAGTATAGTGTCTTGTATCATGATTACTAATGTAAAAATCATGTATATACATCAGAAAATAGTGTTTAAGATAATATAGAAATAATACATTTTAGTGCGGTTTGAGGAAAATATTGAAGATAATTTTAAGTAGAAAATGACATAATAATTTATATAAATCCATAATATTACCAAAACAAATTTCATAATAAAATGTTATAATTAATAAAAATAATTTTGCCTCATAATATATTATTTTTTTCACTTGAAAATGGGTAATATTTTATAAATTTCCCTTAAATCGGGATTACTTATCAGGATAAATTGAGCAGGTATCATTTTAAAAACATGTATACCCCATAAAAGAAGAATTAAAGGTTCCTAACCCAATAATTTGGAACATATACACTTCATTTATATGATTTACATAAAATGAAATGTAAATTTTATTTGGGAAAAATAGAGAAACAATAACCTGAAGGAATAATGGAGTTTCAATTACAATCCCTTACCTTAAGTGTGAATGTGTTCTCCTCTTGATCGTAATGTCATTGATAAAAAAATTAGATTCATTAATTAATAATTAAAAATCCATATATAAATATATTTTATCCATTATAACATTATTATGTTCATTTATCGCCTTTTTGATTGGTTAAGAGGTTCAATTTTATTGTTTGTTAGCATTGGTTTCTTCGGTTTTCAAGATCGTTTTATTTGTATACATGTACAAAGGGTCATATATAGTGGGGGAAATTATCCACAAGTGGACTTATATGTTATTAATGTTCTCAAAAATGTAAAATTTACTTATTTATCATTTGGTTTTATATAATGGGGATGAATCAGGATATAAATAGTTAATGATAATGGTTGGGTTTATTTTGGTGGTTTTCCATAACAACAAGAGAATTTTGTTTTATAAATTAATATAATGTATAAAAAATGATTCTAGAACATTGAATAAGATATAATACTTATATTATAATATATTTCTACCATAAAAATTTCATTATGAAAATCCTTGAATATGGTAATGTAAATTGAAAACAACGGCATCCTTGAATGTGATTAATTAACACATCACACATGATGTTTTCATTTTAAGTTAAAAATAATAAGTAAAGGTATATAATGATGAATTATTCTATTATACTTATAAACTTATGTTATATACGATGTAATATATTTGTCATACCATTTTAATGAGGTGATGTGATATAATAAAAAGGAATTAAAGGAACTTGAAAATAAATTAAAACCAAAGGTATATGGTCATTCCTCGTGATTCATTCTTATTGAGAACCTCCTTAAGGAATTGGTTTTCTACTTTTGTTAATATGAAAAGATCATGGACATGGGGTATCGTTTTAGGAGTATATTTGAGAATAATTTGGAAATGTCTCATGGCTTGAATGGTGTGAGAAGTAGAGGTGGGGAGGGTGGTATTTATAATGGAGGAGGGTATTATTGTTTTCATTATTTTAATCATTAGTTTATTATTTTGGCTCCAGACTATGAGTTTTTGCATAATTATCATCAAAAATATTAAAATAGTAAATTTTAGTTCTATAATATAGTACTTTCATCAGAAAAGACTCATGGAATCGGGTATTTAAATTATAATTCATTAATACCTTCAATTACCATATTTAACTATTCACCAAAAATTAAAGTATTTTTAAAAAATATAAAAAATTCTCATTTTACATTTTTCAACATCTAGAATTAAAAACTAAAATCCATTTATGGAAAATTATTTATAGAATATGAGAAATATAATTTTTAAAAAAATAATAATTTACTCAAAAATATAGATTTTAAAATTATAAAAGATTTTACAACACATTGAAAAATCGGATAAGGTCTCCTAAAATTATCATATATTCATAAGACATAAAAATATTAATTAATAAATACTTTTTTTGAAAATAAATTTTATTTTAAATTATTACATTAGTCATAATATTGTAATTATATATTTATGACTTATAAAAATAAAGAAATATAATTTGTAATTTTTTAAATATATATTTACGTATGTTATCATATAATTATATAATATTTTCACATATAATATGGATAAATTTTACATATACATCCATTGGTTAGGATACTATTCCATTTCTCTATTTACTTTTCATAAGGTTTACATTACTATTTTAATAGTCATTATACACTTTCATCGTTATAGTTTCCTTAACTTATAAAAATAACTATTATTTTATCCATTCATCATTTATAATGGTTTTATTTTGTTCATAATTTGATTTTATAATATTATAATATATTATATAGTTATAATGATGGAATTTCATTGAATTTTTTTTTGGGTTGTTACAATTGTAGCTTGATCGGAAACAAATTTTTAATTGATCAGTATTATACATCAATCATCCTTCAATTGTTATGTAAAAACAGACAGTGTTATTGAAAATGATATATGTATTTAAATTAACTAATATAATATTATAGCTACTTTACTCATTAAATATTAAACTTTTAATATAATTATATTATATCAACACATCCTGAAAAATAAAATGAGTACGATGAACCTTTTTGGTCTTTATTTTGAAATTTATATACTTCTAAATTAATATAACTATGAGAAAAAAATATCATTGACCTATCAATCCATGAATCTTGTATTTCGAAATCTCATCAAGGATAAAATTTTATACCTTTTGAAACACTTATTGAAAATAAATATAATGAGTAAAATTTATAATATATTTTGGTTTCATACTATTTTCTAAATTTTGATAATTTTGAACTCATTAAAATATTAAAAAATTCCTCAAAAATAATGTTATAATCATACAATAAACTGTAATTAATTCAATAAAGAGAAAATATAGTAATAATATTCTAATGAGTCAATATTTTATTGAGAAATTAAATGAAATTAAATATATATTTACCAACACTGAAATTGTGAAATAAATATAAATTGTTGTGAAATGTGAAAAGAAAATACAAATCATAAAACATCAACAAAATCATCAAATACATAAATAATTTTTATTAAAAATTCTCTTGTATATCTATTTATATTTAATTATTATTAAACAAATATCAATTATCATTTCAAATAATATAAATACAATCAAATAAAGCACTTAAAATAAAACAAAACTAACCCTCTTTATAAAAAACTAAACTGTTTGTTTTTTAATTTATTATGTCTCTTTTTTGAAGTGAAACTCGTTGTAGTTTCAATTTATAGTTACCTACTAATATATTGTGTTCAACATTATTTATTCACCTACACATGAAAAAAAAAGAAAAAAATTAGCAAATATTTATTCTTGAAATTTTTTTTGAAGAAATATTATATTAAAATTTCAATAAGAAGAAATATAATCAATATATATTTTTAAATTTATATATATAGCATTCTTAAATTGGGAAACATAATAAAAAAGATATATTATTTATATGTCTCAAAGTAAATAAGAGGTAACCAATATCTATATTTCTTAAAAATAACACACAAATATGTTAGAATAATCAGCATTATTAATTATACAATTTTAATTTGGATTTAATATCTGAAAATATAATCGATCAAAAAATAAATCTATATTGGTAAATTTTGTTAAATTTATAGTTATTTTTTTAGGAATCATGATTAATTAAAGAGAGAGTTGTATATGTTTTTTGGTTAGAATTGTGAAGAAGAGGTATCATAAGGGATAAGTAGAAATGTGTTGGGTAGGTCAATATATGAAGGAGGTGAACTCGGATGGAAGATTTCATGAAGAAGTTAAAATTAATTTTTATTGTGTTATAGGGAAGATGGGAGTGTTATCAGTTTATTATAGTGTATTTAACATGTTATTAAAAATCATTGTAGATGTGTTACTTTCTTCCATGGTCTATTTTGACCATCAAAGTACCCATGGTTTTTACCATATTCTCTATGAATTTTGTATCTAGGGTATTATGTAGCAATATCCTAAATTAATCATGGATATATAGGAACGAAAATATGGGATTTTTCTTTTAGTGGTAGTGTTTCATAGGAATCATAATTATTTACAATGATGAAATAATTATCTATCACGCATAATAAAATATGATGAAATTATTTCACCTTCTACATTAATATATGATCATGAATTGGAAATGGTGTATCATTTAGGTACATTTCCTAGTAAAATTTTATAAATAATAATTATGAATATGGTTTGGATGAAATTATTAATTTTTATTCAATTTTCATATTATAATAATTTGAATGTCATTAATCTCATTAATATTTTGTATATGGAATAAATATACGTGATATTGTTATTTTCATGTTATAAAATACACCCAGAGTGATAAAATATGTGATAATTTCTAGGTTAGAAATAATTAATCCCAGTATAATAGAATAGTTTAACTAAATGAATGAGGGTAGAATAAATTTTCATCCTTTAGTTGTCCATACTCATTGCAGGCAAGAGGGATTTCATTTTTCAAACTTTATAAACTACATAATGGATCCATATGTGTGTTAATAAAAAATAAGCATTATTTTATCAATTAATAACAGGAATAGAATTTTTTTATATTCATGTAAAAATAATTTTTGAATATAACATTTAATAACAATCATTATACATTATATTTTGTTTAAATTTAATTAATACACAATAACCAAGATTAAAACCTTCTTCAATGTTATATCTAAGAAAGTGATTAGTCGAAAAATGTTACCAATATTTAAAAAATATATAATTATGATATTATGTGAATTATATATGATCTTCCTACTATAATTATTTTATATAATGGTTCACTTAATGGTTTTAAAAATAAGAGAAATCTTAATTTATGGTGTTCTAAATTATTGAGAGTGTACACCATTAAATAATATTTGAAGATATATAATGATTATGAAAAACATTTATGTAATATAGAACATTATATTATATAGTGAATATTTTCCATGAAATTTATTAATATTGTATTCAACACCTATAGAAGATGTGTAAAATAGGGCTCATAAAATATCAACACAATAGGTGTGTTCTGGGTGAAGGAGTTACAGTGTGATATATTTTCACAATGCCTATCATTGATTGGGAACATTCTCAATTTTATGTTATATATACTTTCATATATATTCCACCATATTTTGAAAATCATAATGAAATTATTAAATAAAATTCAATTCCATAATTTATGAATGTTGGATATCAGATAAACATAATAAATTGTTTATATTGCAGTTTTGAGATATTATATTTAAGGAGTTATCTATAAATCCCAAATAAAATATATAAAGTAGTATGATGGTTAGGATGAAGTGAAAATCTAAATTCAGTATAATAAAATGGTAAAAATTCTATATAATTTAAAAAGATTAACATAGTATATTAAAATATAGTGTAGTTACTCTTTTCATGAAAGTGTCGAATGAATCTAGTACATGGGGGATAATCTAATTTTTCTAAATAGGTATTAATTTGGACTCATTATGTAATATATAATTTTTATTATATGATATTATAAGTTCATGTTATTTGATGAAAATTGATTTATAATAATATTACATTTAAATTTAAATAATTGGGATTTCTGAAAGTGAATTTTGATGAGGAAGCGTGCTATGATAAACCCTTTATGATGTCATCAAAGGTGAAATAAATATTTTATTAATTGAACCTATAAACAAAAATAATTCCATTATTCAAGTAATAAAGTATAAAACTACATAATAAAATAAAAATAGATGGTGTATGACCGTTCATTAGTTACTTACAATCATTCTATGGTGTCCCCAATATAGATGTTTTTTTGTATATTAGGGTGGACTATAAATATGAATTTTGATATTTTATAGAGGGAGGAAATCCCTCAAACCATTAAAAATATAAAATAGTGAAATTAAAATGATTTATATCTCTAATTACATCAATATCTACAATGTTTAAACTCAAAATATTATGTGTTTAATAAAATGTTTATATATTTTAATTTTTTTTTGAATATTCAATATGATATGGTATTTTTCACCTACTTATTCTACCCATATCCATTAAAAAAATATAAAATTTCATGATGGTGATACAAAATATTATGGTCATAAAAATGTTGAAGATGAGTAACATGATGAATGTGATAAATATAAAAAACATTATGTCTAAAAAATATTTGCATCATCCTATGACGTTACTATAAAAATGAATTCAAGTGAGAGGTTGAGGTAAAACTTAATGGTTGGATAGAAAACATGTGGTCATTATATAGATCACATAATTCCATTTTCATTAGATAAATTATTTTTAGAACTACATTTAATTTAATAATTTATATAAATTCATGGTTTATTTATATACCTATAATTATGGAATCAAATTGTGATGAGATTTCAGTAGAATTTTAATTGACTTCATATACCATTCTTAAAAAATCAATAATCCATTGATTTTATTCATTTTTTTTATATTAAATGTATATATGGATAATATAATCTAAATTAAATTTTGATGATTTTTTAAGATTCATAGGGGATATTTAATGAATCATTACTTAAACATAATTTATAATATAATGGGAAATATTAATACTTATCCCCAATTTCATACAGAAGTATCCCAAACTATGAAATTTTTGGTTTTTAATTAATAACTGTGATTGAAAGACTTATAAATAAATTGGGACTATTTTTAAATTGCATTAAATTATATATTTAATATACTATTATTTATAAATATGAATATATAAACAATAAATGTTTTGGATATCTATATAAGATATATTGATTTTTAGATGGAAAATTGTTTTCTTGATGGATCTATTACAAGAGTGGGGGTGAATTTTATTTTTTTTTAAAAAAATTTAAAATAATTTAGTATTCTAAAATTGAAAATACCCTTTAAGACTATGATTAGATTGTAAATGGGTCAGTACAAATATTATAATATGTCAATTAGAGTGATTTTAATATATCATAAAAACAATTAAGATCATAAAAAATATGAATATATCATATTTATATTGGAAAATATTTTATAAGAATAAAAAACATAATATGAATTTATATTATTAAATAAGTGTAAAAATATTATATTTAAAGTAGATATGATAAAAATAGTATGTCTTAGATTCACAAGAGATCTGATTATTAAAACAAATAGTATTTATCATATTCAGTGTCATTATGATAATAATATTACAAACATTCATAGAGGGGAAAAAATATTTTTATAAAATAAGTAATAGTATTAGACATTATAATAATTACTTACATTTATTTAATATTAAAATAGTTATAATTTATCCTTTACATTATGGTAGCCACAATCTACGGATAATGTTATCACTTGTTTTATACTTATAAGAAAATATTTCATTTCTAACCAAGTTAATACCTCGATATAATGATTGAACTCCCTATATTTCTATCCCCAGAATCACTTCATTGATACAATGATCAATTTATCTATTATTCTATTCTCATATTCCCTTGATTATAATAACAACAATCAGAGTCACAATTACAATAAAAAAAATTGAAGAGGTAAACACTAACAAGGACCCCTTAAGAAGAAATAACTCTAAAAACAGAAAAAAAAATTGAAATTTTAAGAGGTTATCCATACTTCATAATATTCAAATCTCTCAAAGAAATAAGAGTGAGAAAATTAATCGATTGGTAGCTTTAATCTCATTAAATGAACAGGAATTTATAGTTAACCCTTACAATAGTCATATTTTTCCCAATGGAGATATTTTCATTAAAGATGTTGTAATTACGTGGATAGTTATAAATTAAATGGATATATCCAAAAATAATTATTGACATTATATTTATTTACACTATTACAATGTAAAAGATATTCAATTGCATTAAAAATAGTTGTCTGTATTCATAATTTAAACTAGGTCTGTCCGATGGAATTCCTTACTAATGTCATCATGATAACTTTTATGAGTGTGAATCTAATTTTCACTGATTCTGATATCATTCTGATTATGAATACATTTTTATTACTAATGACTGGTCAAAAAGGATTCAATCTGATCTGATATGGTGAATCCAATTTTTTTAGTTCCATTTTAATTACAATATTTGTAGTGTAGAATTTTATATTTATGAATAAATTAGAATAATTAATATGTATGATAGAAAATATATATATTTTTATAAACAACATGGTAAAAATACTTTGGATGTAAATATTATTAATCATGTATTTAAGAAATAGTTTGTGACATTCAATAAAATTAATAGGAAATTCTTATGTAAATTTGTTTCTCAATAGTCTCCCCCATTTTGGAAAGAAAACCCGCAATGAATAAATTAAAAATATCGGTGAAATAATTATATTCCATTATCATTATTGTTATCCATATTCAAAATTAGTCAATAATACATAACTACCACTGATTTTTATAATTCTTCTTACTAAATTAAAGGAAATTACTAACTCCCCCTTATTATTCTATTATTTTTCATTATGTAATTTTCCCCCCGTTTGTATAATATACATAATATTTTTTGTAATAAATGTTTTTCCAAAATATGTTGATTTATTCACCTTCATAATTTAAAAAAATTGAAAAATATCTTTAAATTCTTGAAAAGGGTTTGAGAAAAAATATACATATCCAAATAATGAAGTAATTATTCATCCTATAAAATAAAGGACTAGTCAACGAATTAATATTGGAAAAGATTAAAATAAATTTTAATGATATGTAAATGTATTTTATTGATAAAGATATTTACAAAAAATAAAAAATGTCTTCAAAGAAGAAGATTTAATATTTCTTGTTCAATAAAAAATTTAAAATTATCTTCATATTCTTTAACTCATTTCATTCGTCCAAACATATTGCACTAAAATTATCTTCGACTTGACTTTTACCTTTGTTTATATAAATACATTCTTAAAAAAACAACATTCTAATTCTTTAAACTGATGATTTCATCTTTGTATTCATTAAGCATTGAAATATATGTCTTCATGTTCTTCATCATTCCATTATTTAATTTCTATTTCTAGATCTTTATATCAGCTATATTATTGAATTGTTCTACAAACATCACCCTAACTAACAATGAACTGCATAAATCTTTTTAAAAATCAACAGTTTCGTAGAATTTTTTTTTTAATTATTCAATTGAATCATCCTACATTATGATATTAGTATCAACATTTTGGTTCCATTTCACAACTTTATTACATGTCTATTTGTGAGCTCGTGTTCTTTCTTAATGAATTTTATGCTCAACCTCATTTCAAATTAAACATTTAGACAAAAATTTGACTTAACTCATATTTCTATATTTTGTTTTCATGAACTAAATCTACCTTATATTATTTTATGGTAATGTATGTAATTTTTTATTAAATTCATCAAAAAAACTAAAAAATATAAAAACCCAAAGAAATGTAATTGTATTCACTAAATATAATATTTAAATCTTTGGATATTCATAATGTGTGGACCTGAATCAACTTTCATTGACTTACCTTATCCTCTTTTCGTTGACAACAATTTCTTAACACATCCATAATATTTATTTTCAACTAATAATTCAATGATTAAATCATCATCACCATCACTATAACTTCTTTTATAAGAGTGTCCTTAAAAACAATTTGTTTTTTACTTCAGAATTTTCTAATCCTTCTTTGATGAATATTCTGTCTTATTCACAAAAGTGGTTTTTCTGTTTTTAATACTATAGGATCTTCCTGAAAGATTAGTTTTGGAGTGTAACTATTTTGAGTAAGCTTCTTAACATCCCATAAAAAAATTCTTGGACTGAATAAATTCATCATTTTCATTATTCTCAATCTCTTCATCATCTACATCTTCTTCTATATTTTTACCGTCATTAAAAAAAGATTCTTCAGTATACTAATCAATAAACTAAATTTATTCTTCTTCTAATTAATTAGATAGAACATAAATCCCAATATTATTTTCTTCAATTGACATAAAAATTATTCATGATGTTTTTATTCTGATTTGAGTTCATATTTTCTTCATTGAATTGATACTGATAATATTTCAATTATTTCTTCCTAAAAGGATTCATCATTAAAAAAAGTTGATTTTACCTTGTATACTATAGAAAGATCATTGGTATCAAGAATTATAGATTCCTTAAAGGATCAACTATATAAAGTTATTTTTTTTTCTATGAAGGAGGAATAAAAAAAATTCATTAAGTCATTCTATACTCCATTCTATAAAAAATATAATACATTTACACCTTAATGTTTATTCATATACTTATTTTTTTATTATTTTTATAAAAAAATTGTACTACCAATAATTATAGAAAGTGCCTCTATTGGATATAATAAGATTTTAGTATCTCCTTCATTCCTCTAGAATATATTCATTATATATTATTTAGCTACATAATCTGGTCCAATCTTTTATTATTTTTTTAAATTTTTGAGGATCTAAAGATTCTGATTTTCTTATAATTTCCTTCTCTCTGTGATTGAATTTAGTTTTTCGTTTGAATAAATATCTTATGTTTGTTAACATATTATACTTCTATATTAGTACCATCACATTTATAAACCAATATGTTTTATTCTGTCATCAAAATAAAACATTATTAGTTTTATAGTAACATCATTAATAAACTGAATTTTCAAATTCCCCAATTTTGGCTTATTTTCAATGAATAAGTACATCATACATTTAATAAACCACATTATAATCACTTCTAGAAACATAATTATTTGTTATTTAAGGAACCAGAAATTATCTTTCTCATTGTGAGAATGATATATCTGATAAAATTTATCATTCTCATATTTACATAAAAATCCATGATGAAGACATCAATAACCTTTAAGGTATCCCAGTGACATTTTCTCTATATTAAGAAACCATGAAACCATAATTCAATAAATATGTTATCTATTTTTATGAGATTAATTTTCTTAAACATCTCAGAATAAAAAATTTACGAGTTTTCTTCTTTCTATTTTCCATATGAACCAAGAGTATCATGAAATTTTGGAGAAGGATAAAAATAATCTCATCATAAAGAAATATAAATAATGACTGTTTCGTTTAAGTAATAAATCTGATATCATTTTCCATAGATTTTGAAAAATAATTTTTTCCCTTCTTAGATTTGAAAATATAATAATTTATTAAATTTCCACACTGTATTAAGATAAAATAAATCTTTATCCTCTTTATATTTTTCTACACATAAAGATTTTGATCCATAAAAATATATAAATTTACATAAGATACATTAATACTTATCATTAAAATATATCCCAACTAACAATTCTATAATAATAAATCATTCATTATTATCCATTATTATAGGCACTAGATTTCAATTAGAAACTGATGATTTAGATATTCAGATATGAAATATTTTGAGATTTAGACTGGACAGATTTGAATATTGCATCACTTCACAGAATGGAATCTAGAAAAATTTATTAATGTAGGAATCATGAGGGGGTCCACTTCATATAGGATATTTTTATTGACATTTCACCCACTAGATAATATTAAATGGTTTAGATTCAATCAAATATATTTTCATTTTTGAGATTTATCCATGTAAAGGATTATTGGTTTATTAACTCCTGAGGCTTTATAAAAAATGTATCATATTTATAATGAATATTATTTATATGAAAAACAATTAATCATTTTAATTTATTACAAAAATAAAGAAAATAAATTGAAATAGACTAGGGGAAATTATATAAGAATAAAAAGAATACCTTACAGAGTTGGAAAGTTTCACTAATAAGAGTGGCATGTTCTTCTATGTTTTTTCAATTCATTAGATTAAAATATTTTTAATGTTTTCAATATTATGGTTTTATTAAAATACAATATATATTTTTTTTAATTAAAAAATTAATATATTTTTTAAGCGTAAAAACAAAAATGATATAAAAACATATTCAAAAATATTTTCTAAATTAATGAAATTAAGAAAATAAGAGTCTGATATTTTTAGAAATTTCTAAGTCTGGTAATTCTTTTTGGAATACTGACTATTAATATTTTATAATGAAACCACGAGTCCAAAAAATCCCAATTTTTTTTTTGAAAATTATTATTTTTGAAAACATAATAAAAAATTTAAAATCAACAAATATATGTACGCCCCATTTGAAAAGGAGTAACTTAATATAATGATACTAATAAAAACGGAGTATATATGAAATATCAAATTACATTGATCATTATGAGATTTTGTTTAATGTATTCAAATATATTATGTGGTAAATTTTTTTTAAAAATATTAGAAAATAGTTCTTTCATTTAGATAAAATGTAAAACGATATTTCATTTCAGTGTGTAATCCATAAGAAAGTTAATACTAATATCTATATGTTTTTCATGGGATTGATGATTTGGGATATTAAATAGTGGACTAGTACTATAATTATAATATTTTATTTAATTTTTTTAATTCCCATTCAATAGTTATTGAGTGTGCGTTTCATCCAGAATTATTTAGGACTAACACATCCAACTGCAACATATTCTTCTTCAACAACAGAAAGTGATATTGAGTGTTGTTTCTTTCAAAAATAATAAACTAACACATCTCCTAAGATAATAAAAATTATATACCTTCTTTTCTTATCAAATATACAACAACCTAATTCATCATCTGAAACCATTTTAATTCAAAAATAATTTCAGAAGAATAAAAAAGTCAAAAATCCATTGTTCCCTTAAGATTATAAAAAAATAATTTATATAGATTTAAGGTGGGATTATTTATAATTATTTTGGAATATTTCACATAATAATAATGTTAAAATTATGTATGGTTGACTAGAAATTTTTTAATCTATTCATCTAATAATACCAATATTAATTTTTTACTTAACTTGTTGCCCAACTTCATCAAGAACATGTGTTTTTGATGGAATTATTTGAGTACTAATACTTTTATTATAATCATATATAAACTTTTTAAATGATATTTGATATATTTATGTTCAAATATATATCTTCGATCTAGTTTTTGAGAAATTTGAAAACAATGAAAAAATGTTTACTCACATATCATTCTCATCTCAAACTCAGATTTCAGAAGATCCATAAAGTAATCTATTTAATATTTTTGCGTGTATATGAATATTATTTCATAACCCAAAATTTTAGTAATCATTATATTTTTTTTTTATTTATTTTATAAAAAAAATGGATCTACATCTCCCCAAACAAATTTTTTTTGTAATAATAGAAAAATTGATCTAACATAATATACTCTAGGGTCTTGTTTATGTTCATAATATTATTTTGGAAGTTTGTAAACATATAAATGAGGGTTTATATTTTCAAATCCATGTTGTTGTTCAAAAAACATCACCTATATGCATCCATAGAAGAAAAGAAAACATGACATCCATTTGAAATTTTTTAAAAGTAACGATTGTTTTAAAGGATAATAGAATATAAATAGTTTCTAATCTAGATAAAACTGCATAGGTGTATTCATTGTCAATAAATTCTTGTTGGTTATAAACCTTTAAAACAAGTATTTCTTTATTTATAATAACAATTCCATTTTCATTACATTTTATTCTTATGAAAACCCATTTTCCTCCAATTATAGAAGATTATATTGGTTGTTCAACAAAGGTCCATGATTCGTTACTCTCCAATTCATTCATTTTATCTTTCATAGACTTAATCCAATCCACATAACGTAAAGCCTAATCAGGAATTTTATGTAAATATTTGGAATGTAAATCTTGATGTCCATCTTAATTTATTAAATAACTTCTATTCAAAACTGATTGATCAACATCACCAATGATACTGTCAATCAGATGATTCTTGGGAAATGGCTGATTTCTTGTGTTTTTTATAGTCTATTAATCTACGAAATGTATAATATCTTCATGAGTAAATACATGAGAAATAATTTCATGAGTATTTTCTTTTTTTTTTGAAAAAATTGATAACATTGGTTGAAAATCCATTTTTGAAATAACATCTGATGATATAGGGGTGTTTTTAACAAATTTATTAGTTTAATCAAATTTAACATGTACAATCTCTTCAATAGTAAATGAAATTGTATTGAAAAATCAATTTTCCATCGAAATAGTGGAATAACCCAAAAATATACCTTCATCAGATTTAGTGGAAGGTTTTATTGTGCTATACTTTATATTTAAGATGAATACTTATCATGAAAAAACATTAATGTAATAATCTTTTGTTTTTTGAATAGAACACAATTCAAACAGTGTCTAATTATGAAAAATATGAATTAATACTAGATTTTTAGTATAGCAGGTAGGACTTACCACTTTGGCCCAAAAATTTTTAGTAATTGAGTATTCACTCATCATGGTTAATTTTATATCTTGATGAATATGATTTCTTCATTTAACAACAACTTTTTGTTATGTGTTCTTAGAGTTGAATAATTATGTAATATACATTTACTACAACAAAAAGTTTAAAAATTGGAATTTAAATATTCTCCACCATGATCACTATGAATATATATAATGTTAAGGTTTTCATTATTTTAACTTATTCTATAAAAGTGTTTAAATAAGAAAAGGGTGGATATTTCTTTCTAGGAAAATAGATCCATGTGTATCTAGTATATTTATCAACCAATATATATACGTAGTATTTTCTTCTAATACTCTCTATTTTTGTAGAACCTAATAAATCCAAGTTCACTAGTTTTTTAGAATTAGTATTTCATATAACACTAGTATATTTAAAACTAGACTAACCATTCTTACCATATAGAAAATTATTATATACTTTTAAAGAATCAATCTTTAGAACTGGTATATACTTAACATGTATTTTCTTATTCAACATGTATATGTTTCTATGGTTTTAGTGACATAAAATTCATCTACATAACTAATATTTATATTCCGTTTTCCTATGTTAAGGGAATTCACGGATCCTATGTTTTTTATGTAAGGTGTGTAAATGTTTCTGTTAGGATAGGAACAAATAATAAATTCAACCTTGGAATAGTGAACTATAAATTTATCATGTCAAAAATGTACAAGGTAACCTTAGTCATTTAATTTAATTATTTTTATAATTTCATTAATAAGACCATTAAAACATAAAAATTTAAAATTAGAAGTTTACCAAGAAGAGCAATATTAACTATAGTTATTACCTATCCTTGAGAATTATCTCTGAAATTAACATATCCTCATGTTATCTTGATAATATTTTCAAATAAATATTTTTTACTTGTCATATGTTTGGAATATCCATTATCCATATATGAAGTTTTATTATTGTGTGTACTTTATTTCGTCAACTAAAAAATATTATATTTTTGGAACCCATACAATCTTGGGTTATGAAATATAAGAAGAAATTGGAATCAACAGGTTTTTTGATAAATAATATTTTGGAAAATTAGAGATTGGAATTTTTTTAATATAACAATTTTATTTCACATGTCCACCACATTAACATTGTGTACAGTTGGTTAACTTTTAGGAACAAATTAATTGTTACTAAACACGAGATTTTTGTGAGTATAACCTATTCTGGAATTTATACCATGTGAAAAAATTTGTTTGGACATTTTTTGAATGTTTTATTTACCACTAGAAACATCTGAAATATTATTATCTAGATATATAATTAATAATTATTGTTTTATAACCAAATATTTTTTCAATTTGGTTGAAATTTTTGAATTGATTTTTTCAAAACATGTTTGTAAACAATATTTAATAAAAAATAATTATTCTAATTTTTTTGAAAAATATTTTCAATAAAATAGGATTTTTTTAAAAAAAATGGATAGATCTGATACTTTATTTGTTAAAACATTTATTTCTGAATTTTTATTGTCATGTTTTGATAGTCTCTAAAATTTTATCTTTTTGAAAATTTAGAAAATCAAGAGATTTTATCATACATATGTAAATAATTATCTCTTTATAAAGAGGATTATTTATCCATTGATATTGATTTATTATCATCATGATATTTATCATTCATACAAATATTTCTAATATTATTTGTAGTGTGTAACATGACCATGAAAAAACAATTCTTTAGGAACTCTGGAAATCAAACCATTGTTCCTCTTTCCAAAAAAATTATTATCTGAGAAATTACCTCATGATTGTCCTCCAATTTTATTCCAAGATTCATTTTCTTCAATAAATTCTTTCATTAGGACTTATAAAACTTTTTATAATTTTGATCATACCTTATGTATTTCGAGTAATTAATTTCTATCATTTGATAATCTGGTCATATATGTCTATATCTTTTTCATGTATAAAAAATGAATTCATTCTTCTTGTATCCTCTATTTTTATTAACCTTCGTATATCGATTTTGAAAAATTTTCATTCCAACTATCTTGTAATTAATCTGATCAAGATTAGCTATTTCATTTTAAGAATGTCTAGACACACTAGAATTTGATTGGACAACCACTTTCTTCTTTTTTTAAGATGTAACAACTTTTCCTAGATATGGAGCTTTAGATACAATTGTAGTTGTAGAAATAAAACTCCACCATTCATTTCCATTTCATTCAAAACATTTCTTTTTAATCATCTTTAATATTGCATGATGGTTCCATTTTGATCATCTATATTGATATTAATATACTTTATGGTTTCATCAACAATAGGTCTATTAGATTCCCAATAATTGGGAATGATATCTATAATATTTTAAACATGGATATCATCTTCTATTTGTTTTCATTGATAGATTGAATAATATTAATTATTTTCATGAATATATGATTTGTCTTGAAATCTGATTCAACTTGTAAAATTAAAAATCTTGATAATCATATCCTATCATAGCTTATCATGTTTCATCAGGTTTTGATGTTCCAAAATGGGTAACTTATAACTTCTTCCAAATACAGTTTCCAGCTTCATAATTTAATATTTTAATATATATACATCTCTTCATTAAACAAAAAAATTTATTCATTACTCTATAATTAATTTGATACTCTTTATTTTCTTCATGAGAAAAAATTGTAACATCCTTATTAGTAATTCTATAATCTATAGTGAGCATTGAAAAAATATCAACCCCACTATTTATTATGAAGGTATTCATTATATCTCTCTAATATTCATAGTATTCTTCTTCAAAAATAGGATGACAATTTGAATTGAGATAATCTATATATCCAATATTAAAACCATCCTAATTAATAGAAAAAACTATCTTTTCCACAAAAATATTAGTGTAGTAATGTTTAATAAAAAAATAATGTAACACAATTTAATAAACATGAAATATAAATAATATATCCCCATGTATTGTTTTAGTGTAATCCATCAATACAACCAATTGTTAGATATGAATATAAGATATATTGATATAAGGATCAAAATATTGTATTCTAGATGTATCTACTATAATAGGTGGTGAATTTTAATTCTAAAAATATTATTTTAAATGAATTTAAACTAATAAATTTGATAACGTCATTATGAAAAACAATGGAATGGACTTGGATCAGTCTTATTATCAAAGTATCATAATCAGAGTAATTTTAACATATCATTGTATAAAACTTATGATCATAAATAATATGATTATATCTTATTCATATTGGATGTTATGACATTATAGTAAAATTAATAATCTTAACAAATGTTATTTAATCAGAGTTTACAAATCGTATTTATGATTAATATGATTAAAATAGTATGTCTCAAATTCACAAACATCTAATTATTAAAACATATAGTATTTATTATATTCATTGTACTTTTCATAATAATTTTAGAAAACATCCATAGTAGAAATAAAAGACATCTATAAAATAAGTAATAGAAAAAAATTGTAAAAATGTCTTATAGTAGTTTAAAAATGAAAAATATATCTCTTATCATTAATATTGAGGTAGGTAAAAACCTTGGATAAATGAATTTCTTTCTTTATACTTACATGAATGTATATCATTCCAAAATATGAAAATTCCAAGATAAAATTATTGACTCCTCTATATACCTATCCCAAGTATCCCTATATCAATACAATTAATAGAATCTTGGTCATGCTATCCTCAAAATCCGTTGATGATAATCACAAAAAATTGGATGCCCAATTACATTGGGAAAAAAATTATTTAGTGGAAAACCCTTACTATGTTCCATTAAGAATGAACAACTATAAAAACCATGAAATACTAGGAACAAGTCACTCATTCTTTGTAATAATCATATCTCTCGCACTAATAATATTTATCAAAGGAATCTATCAACAACTTCAAACTCTCCAAATGACTGTGAATTTATATGTAACCCATCCAAGAGTCATATTTCCTCTAATAGTCACATTTTCTCTATGTTTGTTGCAATGAATTTTTTTAGATTCAATGGATATATCTTACCAAAACGTATGAAGTCATATTAATTTACACCATTATATAGTAAAAGATATTCTATTAACAGAGAAAATACATTTCCATATTCAGAATCTAATCTAGTTTAGTCTGATGGGATTCTTTTCTAATGAAATTATGAATTGAAAATTGAGTTTTAATTTTATATTCCCAAATTCCAATATCATTCCAATAAATAAGACATCACATACTAAAGACAAGAAAATATGTCTTGAATCTAATCTGATATAGTGAATTTAGTTTTTATCGATAACAAGACCATTTCGATAATATTAATGAAGAAATTTTGTTTATATTCAAGAATACTATATAAAAATTTATAGGTATTCTAATGTAACAAAAGTATTTAAAAAGTGTTTTTCATTTAAAAAAAAATAATTGAAAACGCATAAGATGAACTTTTGACAGAACAAAAAGTGCTCATTAAATAAACCAAAAACATAACCACTATACCTCATTCATAAAATAAGGATATGGTATAATATACAAAAAATGAATATAATTTAACTATTTATTAAACATTAATATTCTATAAAATAAAAAATATATATCATTTTTTAGTGTCTTTTGAGATTGAAAAATCAAAATATTATATTTACCACCATACCACGTATAATTCAATAGAAGGATTCTCATGTAAATATAAAATGTCAACTAGTAGATGAAAACACAAAAAAAATTAACTGGAATAATATATAATTTTGAAATAATTGAAATTTGGTATAATTTAATATTTTAAACATATAAAATTTCAATATAGTTTCTTTTATTTTTAATTGATTTTGAAATAAAATGAGTCATAAATAAAAATTGAAAAGTTAATTACTTATAGTGTATTCGAAGAATCTATAATAGTATGCTAAAAATAGAAGAAAGGGTTTTGGATTTTTAGTTTGAGACTAATTTGGGAAATTATGAGATAAAATGTATTATGATATGAAAATTAAAGAAATGATTGAAAATAAATTGAGACTGTAGAGGACAAATAAATCAAAAAAATATTTATTGTAATCCCCCATTGAAGCGATCAATAAAATAATTAACACATCCTTAATAATATTTCATAGTTCTAATAACCCATGTTTTTAATGTTATTCAATTCCCATAGATTCCTATTATACCTATGGTAATAAATTTTTTCATAATATTTTATAGTAATTGTGAAATAAATATTTAATACTAATATTATTCTTTTAAAATATCACATAGTGACAATAATTGTGATTTAAATATATAAGTACAAATTCTATTATAGATTATATTTTTCATTTTATTGACGTATGTTAAAAGAATACTAATAGATCATGTGAGAGTTGCAATTTAGGTTTCCTAAGATCTAATAGTAAAGATATATATTTCCATTAATGATGTTTATATTTATATGGTGGAAATTTTCATTTTATGTTTCAAATTTTATTTATTATTTCTTATAATGAAACCCACTGATAAAGGGGTATGATAGTTAATAATTATATTATTGATAAAACATATAATTAATTAAGATGCTTAAAAGTATTATATTTTATGATATATGGTTAATATAATTTTAGATCAAAATAATAAAATTGATCAGCTGTTGTATATGAATATTTAATTCAAGATATGTATTTTATACTAATAGATATTCATTATTTATTAATGTTTCAGTATTTGTACTTGTAAAATTTTCCAAAATATTATGTTTTTGAGATTTTATTTGATAAATATAAATATTGAACATACACTTTTGAAATTATTTCTCTTTAGAGTGTAAAAGAAATTATCAAACATTAATAGTTATGATAATTTTTGTAAATGAGTATATTAGTTATATTTTAATAATTAATCATTCTATTAAATGATATAAATTTTTTTTTGAATTAAAAAATATTAGTCATTTTATAAAAATTTATTACATGATTAATTAATGGTTTCATAAGGTGAAAATATTATTTCATTTCAAATTCCTTATATGATTTCTAAATAATAAAAAATTAAGAAGATATAGGGAATTATATTACATAAACCCATTTTGTTAATATTTTGAAAATGAAATAAAAGATTTAATTCAATTTTTAATACTTACAATGAAAAATGAAACAATATAATCGTATTAAAATTAATATAATTGAATTTTTTAAAATAAATTTTTTATAAATTTTTTATTTTTTATGGATAATTATATGCTCATTTTGATCAATACAATCTTTCCAATGATATATTTTATGGATAAAAAACATATATATTTCAAAAATCATCCACAAATGATGACCCCTTTCAATTATTAATATAACTTTGTTAATGATTTTTACAAAATATTTAAATTTTATAATTCATACTATATATTAAAAATAATTTTTTATATAGTGGTGTAGTTATTGTAAATAATATAAAATATGGTATTTGGAAAATTGTTCTGACAAGATACCATTGCACTTATACAAATGCATATGTATTATGTAATCTATAATAAAATTTGACAATTTGGTAATGTATCATACGAAATGTATCATATTTCTCATTGTATTTGATTTATCAAAAAAATTAAGGACTATAATTTTGGATATTAGTTTTATGAATTAATGAAATATGTTCCAAACTATCTATAAGTTCATTTCCATAAAATTTTATTTATGAGATGATTCTTTTTTAAGCAATAAAAATTCCTAAATAATATTTATTAACTATATGTATATCTATATTTTTTTAGTACTATATTTATGTTAGGTGACAAAACATATTTAGATAAATAAGTGTGTTTTTTAATAATTTGTAGGTAACAATCATGTTTTTATATTGTTTTTTGACATCTTGATGAGGTATTTTCCTATAACTTTTGTACTTATCTTTCTTTTATAAATAATCATAAAGTATTTTTTTAAATTTGAAAATATTATAATTATTATGTTCTTTTTTTATTTAAATTTTATGTATTATAAATTTATTGTATATATCTTCCAAAAACATGCATCATAAGAACCCTACCAACAAAACATGTCATGAACATTATAAAAATTTGGGATAATGAATGAAATCTTTTTATGAGATGTTGTAACAATCTAATTGAAAATATGAGATGACATGGGCCTAAAATGATCATAATAAACAGTAAATATGAAAAATAATCTACTATTATAAAATTACATTTAAAATATAAATACATGAATGTTATAAAATTGATGAAAACTATTTTGTTAATGAAAATTTATTCTTTTATTATTTATAGTAAAAGAACCAAACATCAATCATAAAACTTAGTTGTTGGTAGTGGAATAATTTCTATTTTCTTTAACAAACATATTTGACGTTATTTATTAATATTTCAAATGATAATTACTAATTAAATATTTTCATGTTGTTTAAAAAATATATGGAAGGATCCATGTGTATTTTATCACTTCGATTTAAAAAACCTACAAAAATCTAATGTGTGATATAACATTAATTATATAAAATGATTTTTAGAATTGAAAAACAATTATATTTCAAAACAATAATAAAATAATATAAATCAATAAAATAATTTCTATTTTGAAAAAAATTAATATAATGACTATTAATTCATTTTTTACTATAGGGGAAACATGAATTTATACTTGATATGAGATATGAAGAGAAAACCATAAAGTGGATTTACATAATGGATATAGTTTTAATTCAACAAGTATGAATGCAACGACAAAAACTTGTTAACTGATCTTGGATTGTTATGAAACTTTAATATTACATTATTTAATTATTTTATTCATTTAGGGAAGATCACTTTTCAATCTAACATGGGATGTCATCGGAATTATTAATATTTGGTTATTATATTCATTATTTGAATTTTAAATGACAAAAATTTTGAAAATGGTATCAGGTTATCCCATAATGTTATGAAAATAGTAATCGATTCATTTGTGACTCTTAATCAAAACTTTCACATAAATATGATGTGTGATATTACTATAATGATTAAAAGAAACTTTTTTCTGTTTTTTAAAGGTTCTTTAAATTATCCAAATCAAGATAGTGACATTTTATTTTTATAAAAATATAGGATGGTGAAAAAGGATTTATTCATGAAATTTAAGAATAATATAGAAGTCATTATGATGTTTCCTTTTTAATAAATGATATGGGGCCTATTTTTACATTCTATAAACATTCATCAAACAATCAAAATAATTTATACAATATCATACACTAATTAAAATTTAGGACAATGATCATTAGTTCTTTTCTGCTCTATAGGAATAAACCAAACATAAAACCAATGTGTGATTTTCACTACTGGAAAACTAACCAATACCAATGGTTTGGAGAACCGTTTCCATGTAAGTCGTTGGGATAGGTCTATACCAATGGTTTTCCCAAAACCGTAGGTATAGACCTATCCCAACGGTTTTGGAAATCGTTGGTATAATTAATATGAAAATATATACCAACGGTTATGGAACCGTTGGTGTATTTATTTCAAAAAAAACATTCGCTGGGATTTGATCCCAGGACCTCTATTTATTATTCAACAACGTAACCACAAACCTGACATGACTTTTGTGAATATAATTACATAATTATATATATGTATTCTCATAATTATTTTAAATTTTGATTTATATAATGTTCTGGGTAAGAAGAAATGATAAAAAAATCAAAGGATCTATACCAACGGTTGTCAAAACCGTTGGTATAGGCCAATACCAACTGTTTTGACAACCATTGGTATAGATTTTGATTCTGGATTTTGGTTCTAGGTTAGGGTTGATTTGTGGGGGACCTTTCAGAATGGTTTTCCAAAACTGTTGGGAAAGGTGTCCAAAATGTGGGCTTTCCCAACAGTTTGGCCAAACCATTGGGAAAGGTGGCCTCAAAGTTAGATTTCCCAATGGTTTAGCCAAACCATTGGGAAAGGGAACCTATACCAATGGTTTTTACGAACCATTGGTATAGAAGCGTTGGGAAAGGTCAGATTTCCAGTAGTGTTTTCTAAAATAATACAAAGTTAATTTCTACACATAATCATTAGTTTTATAATTATATATCATTGATAATAAAAATGCCAATTTAGAAAAACATTTAAAAAAAATGGGTTTTTACTAATTTATCACCTGTAGAAAAAGATCATGAATATATATTATGTGTTATATGAAATTGGTTTTATAATATTATTTTTCAAAATTAAAATTTTTTACATTTTAAAAATAAAATTATGATAATTAAAATTGAGGAAATGAGAAAAATATTTACAAATTTTTTGGATAATTATTTATTATTCATTTTTAATTATTGAAACAGATCTCACTTCAACCTATTATGTGATATATCCAAAATTATTGAAATTTAAATTTTCAAATTATAATTTGTATTTTTTAAATTTTATTATATTAACTATTGATATATTTTTTATTTATTATTTTATTCATTCATTTAATAAATATTTTTTTTATAAATAAAATTTACAAGAAATTAATTATGTTTTATCATCTAATTTATATAATTGCAGTTATAATTGGTTTTTATTTTTTATTGGTATTATTAAAAATATATTTCTTTTACACGGACATACTTTTTTGGTATGGAATTGATGATGTATCAATAACATTTTATTCTACCTTCTACATTGTTTTAATATAATTTTTTATTATAAATTTTAATTTATTTATAATTATTTATGATAATATAAATCATATAGTAAACATAATAAAATGGTTTATATAGTTGCATAGGGGAGCTAATCTCTACATTACTACATTATTGATTTACTAGAATAACCTATGCTTAGACCCAAAGCTCGACTTTATTTAGGGTTTCCCATAAGTACATTGGGTAGAATACATTAGGAGGGGATATACGGTGTCGTTGCTCATAGAGGCATGAAATTTTAGTTGGTTTGGCATAGGTAATAGTAAGGACAATGTGTATTCACTCAATGCTTGTGTGTTATGTAGTTATGTAGGAGGATTTTGTTATCAAACGTTTACGAAGGTGCAACATTGAGTATGCATAAATCTCCGGTTATGCATTGGTCCCTCAATCACTAAGAACTATATGGGTTCTGATCTGGGTATAGGATAGTGTTTCTAACATGTGTATATGTATTGTATTTTCCCTATAAACTCAATTTAAAAATATGGGTCCTTGAAAAAAATAATAAAAATATTGTTTAAATGTACTCAAATGTTGTCCTATAAATATAGATTTTATTATTCACAAAAATTTTTGAATTCATTTCAAGTTGTATCTATTTTTATAATCTATTTTTTCGGATATATACAATAGAAAACTGTAGAACCTAATCATGGATTATATATAATCTAAAAATGCTTTGATAAAAGTCCATATTTACCGTCATGTACATTATTAGTGTACTAAAACTATTGTTAATTCACATATTGAGCACAAATAAAAGGTACATATGATGTATTTATTCATTTTCATTTCAACTAGATATTTAAATCAATTTATTACATTTAAATAATTATTATAAATTACATTTTCATAATTAATTAAATTTATACTTCCAGATAAAACCATTAAATTCTATTTAATTTCAAACTCTTGTACATATTTAAAATAATAATTGAATATATATATAGTATTATATACTGATAAAATAATATTTCATTTTTACAATAATATCTGATTTGGTATATCCACAATAATTATAATAATACTTAAAAAAATTCTAGGAAATTCCTCTTGTTGTTACCTCGTTTTCCACAATAAAAACACCTCCCGTCTTTTTGAGCATAATATTTAAGTTTCATTGACTTATGATAATAATAAATTATCAGAATCATTCTATAAATTATTACTGAATATATCCAATGGAAAAATTAATACTCAAAGGGACCTCAACTTATCCATTCCATTATTGTTCACAATAATACTGAATACACTATTAGGGATGAAATTTTATGGGTTATCTTCCTTAAAAACAATGCCTTCAAAACCACATTCCTACCATACCTCACATTCTCATTAAAAATTATTTTCATGTGTCCATAAACTTGAATTAATTCTTAATCTCATGTTAATTTTGAATCAAGGGTTCCATAGATACGGCCATGAGTGTTGAATCATCTAATAAAACATTTTTATAATTTTTAAAAGCATTTGGATTAGTTTTTTGAGTCATTGCACCAGTTGTCTACTTAGGATGTGTCCTGATCCACTAGGGCCCTGCATGGGATGGTAGTAAGATGAGTATTCACCCTCCCCCCTCACCAAAATTACATCTCAAATTTTCAAGGGAATAATGAATATTATTGCTCCAGTATATCACCCAACATGGTAATTCATACCCCGATACACATGTGAAAAAACAAATATCTTTATATACGATATAATAATGTATGAACTACAAGAAAACCAATTAAAAGTGTAGAAATTTGGGAAATAATTACTAACAATAAAAAAGTATAGAATATTTTGGTAGGATAAAATAATTGGTAAAATATGTTCTTCTTTCTATGTGTTAAACAAAATATAACAATATCATAAAAGAAAAAATGACTCTTTGATGCATAGATTCTACCACAAACTATGCTTATGTTTGACACATCTAGGTACTACCATCCTAATACTCTATATATCTTGGGTCTACTAAAGTTACCACCAAAATTAATATCATCTTCATATGACACAAAGTGTATGTTTGGAATTCTCATGCATGGGTGAGTATATAAATACCTAGTAGATAACACTAAAACTCAATAATGATAAACATTATATCAGTCGTCACAAGAACAACAAATGTAAGGATAAAAACACTCAGATATTATTTAATAGTACAAAACCTCAGACACAAAATAGATTCTCAATTTATCTTTTATATCTATATAATAATCAACCTTATTAATAAAAAATTAACACTATCTAACCAAACTAGAAAAAACATGTCATCTCACTAATTTTAGTAGGGGTAATGCACCGCATTATAACATCACTGTTGATCGATGTAGTATCAAAGACTAATGAAGGACCAACACATCACCAAGAACAAAACATTGATGAGGTAACAATGCCTTTTCATGTCAAGTCACACTAATTATGATAGTACCGAACTCTATCAAGTCTAGTTAAGACATGTTTTTCTTCATACACAAGGAAATACAGTCCCCCATTATTAAATTATAAATGAAACATTCCATATGAATAATGTATCATATCGAACTATATAAACATGTTGTCTCCATTCCCAATCATGGATACCATGATAGTGGTTTATCAACCCTTGGGTTATACTCCACTGGTCATGAATAATCAATAATTTTAATCTTATACAGATAGATATTGAATCTATCAATTCCACCTCATAAATAATATTTAATGACTAAAAAATAAATCCTTTTATATCATTATGAAAACATTATTTCGATAAGATACTTATTTTTTCCAAATAATTATAGGGGAAAAATATAGGGAAATGTCTATGATGGTATCATATGATGATATTTCCACTTTTGGGGATTCAACCTAGTTGTGGTGAAAAGTAAACTATCATGCCTCATTGATCATACCATTATACTCATGCTAAAAAATAGATATTTATGAAATATTCTATACTTATATTAAAGGGGTATCCATTCCATATTTTTATTCATTATGTTGTAGGTAATATGATCACACCATAGACCAATCTCACAATATAGTCATTAGGCACCAGGGTCGTGGTGCATCTTTTCCTTGGTGGAATTATCCGAAAAACTGATAATAAATGTCATCATAATTGGATAAACATGATATATCCTAAATATTGGTTGTGTGATCCCTATATTGAAAACTAAGAAAAAAATTTAATCACATACTCTCTGTTGTGACATGCCATATTATTGTGTAATATGAATCTACAACACCCTCCAACTGTTATCATCACCACTTTCTATTGTTTTCCATGCGATATATTGCCTCTTCTATTGATAATCATCATCATTATCTTCTATTTACAATCCTACAACTTCTATTCCATCTAAGATAGAATGGTTATAATTAAAGGAAAGGTTTAGTAATAATGTTTTTTTAGAAAACAATTGTATGATACTAGTGTTTGATTTCAAAATAAAGAATGGTATTTTCATAGAAAAATAGATTACATCATAACATGTATATCAATAATAACATAGAGGCATGATGCTATGTGTGATTATATAAAGTTGTAATATAATGTATTAAAATATCCTATCATGAAATAAGAAAATTTCCCAAGATCAAATTCTTTTATCCGAAATTTCACAAATCCATACACTGAATTACCTAAGATATTACCACGATATCATTGATGGAAGAAAAAAACTTTTGAATCAAATAGGTATCTAAAATAACACCACCAATTTCTAATATATTGAGTTAAGGATAGGTAAATATTTAAGAGATGTGATTGACTAATATTTAAAATAAAAATATGTGCCATTATGATCAAAATAAAACATACGAAGTTATGACATAATACACTGAGAAAATACTATAACCATAGTGATAAAAGGACTATAATTGAACAATTGAACATAGAACATCTGAGATCTAAAAGCCATAATATGATAAAAACCATTTGTTACTCCCTACATAACTCATTCATCTCATATTTACATTAAATGTTCCTAATATTTTGGGGTGTAATTTAACATTTCATATCCATTCGTTAATTCTATTATAATCTTTTATAGACTCATGTTCCGCCTCATTCAATCATATATAAATTTCACAACATAGTTTCTTCTATGAAAACCCAATATCTATTTGTATGGTTAATTCAAAAGTGAAAAACTCTTTAGATTAAAAAATAAATTGTTGTGATATAGGGATAAAAATAATAGTTTAATCTAAATTCACTACAATTTAATGAGTCTTGTAAACTAATATTTTTTAATTTAAGTTAATGAAAAAATCTATGTTACTATATCTTTCCCACCATAAAGGATTTTTATCCAAAAAATAACAACCCGACAACAAATTTTGTTGGTATTGAGCCTACATCAGAACCTCACATTACCATGAGTTCTATGAGCGGTTCCCATAATTCCAATGTACTTGGTCTAACAGTATCACCTATCAATTCACGAACATGAAATAATTCTCTAAGAATTTAGCATTATCCATGAAATAAAAATCACTCAAGTCAATGAAGTGTGGTGTATCTTTCATATATCTTATCAGTTATGAATCATTAAAAAAATTGTGCACCCAATCCAAATATGAGTGTATTTACATGTGAAAAGAAACCATGACCACCAGGATTATAATTTTTAATTTACTAATAAAAATTAGTGAAAGTGTTCTCCCCTTCCAAATATCCAAGAACAACATCATATATATACCTTCAAAAAAACATGATCCCCCCTACATGAACTTCAATTTAAATAATATTCTATATATTTAAGTCTTTTGATAACATTTATCAGACCTTATCTAATGTTGGATCACATAAAACATCAATGTTTTAAACCACCCTAACTCTATCCCAATTAGTGAAATCTCATCAGTCTCTATCAATCTTAGGTGATACCTACATGGTATCCTGTGTAGGTGTTGAAAAGGTGGCATTCCAATGATGGAGTGGTAATTATTATTATATGTGAAACTTAAAAGAGGTATGTTGTCCACCAAAATATTATAAAAATAAAGCATTTATCTCTTTATTAAATTATCATGAACCTAATTGGTTCCCTTAGTTGGGATACCTATCTATGGTTGGAAGATTTAGGTCATTTGAAACTAGGTTTTAAATGCTTCCATCATCCTCTTCTATAACCAATATGTGACTTTACCATCTTCTTCTGAATCTATAAACAATGGTAACTCATGCGGTGAGATGATATTATCCACGTACAAGCATCCCATATTCTCAAATAAACTCTCATAAATAATATGAATAGTGTATGGAAACATGGTTAGTCAAACTATGATCACCCTAATAGGATTCTTTCCTTTCTCTAAACATTAAAACCCAGTTAAAAACACATAAAAATATTCTCTAATGTACACTCAAAATCCTAAATGTCTTTTAAAACCCCTCTAAAACCATGATCGACTTCCTTCACATTTTGAATGATAATATTACATTGAATAAATTCTGTAATATGATAGATAATACATATCCAACAATACTAAAGATTGAGTTAAGGGTGTGTCTTTATCACACTGATATATACCATTCAGGGGAGTGTGGAACTCTCTCTATACCTCCTCATGAAACATGAATGAAAAAAATGACTCCCAACAAAACATTGTGTATTCTACACCTATATAATTTCCATCTATATCATCATCTGAGGATATCTATCCACGTAGCGCCCCATAGTCAACATCTCCCAATTACACCTCACTCACATGTTGAAGAAGTGGGGATCCTCTACCATTGATATGATATGATACAATTCATCCTCATATATCTTGAAAAAACACTTCATACTTCTCAAACACATCTTCTATTAAATGATATATGTATTTTTATTTAAGGGAATGAACCAACACATTTTCCTTTGTTGATGTTTAAAAAACCTAATCATATAAATGTAACACTATTTAATGTTTTTCCCTCAAGTTAATATCTCTCATAGTGAAGGTGTGCCAAAGACCCTTATAGTTTATATGGTATATTAACCAATCTCTAATAGGGTAATATGTCTAATTATTCCAAGAAGGCACTATAATTATGTGATCTAAATCATAATTCATGAAACAATTTTTATATGGTTTTAGTTTTCAATAACCAAATAAAACCACCAAATATAATTTCAGAAAAAAACCAACCCTTGGTCTATAGGTAGTTTAAAACCTTATGTACATGACTCATTCCAATAGAATTTTCATAATAAGTGCACTCATCAATATCCACTTTAGATCCTATAAATATTATCAATATTTTTTAAAACAAAATATAGCATTACCCATTAAAATAAGGGAAATCAATGAATATTCTATCTAATAAAATTTTAGAAAAAATATTTAACAATATCACATAATCCAAAAAAATATATACACATCAAAGATGATCATAAGTGGATCAATAAAAATAATTTCGTTAATATACACTAGATTAATGGATACTCCATGATATGAGATGACATTATTCAGTAAGTGGACCAATTGTATCCAATACTAAATCTTTGAGAACATTCCCTAAAGATTGATACCTTGAAGAACTTCCAATAAAATCTCTTGGTCCTCTATATGATCATCATATTCCACTAAGGAGATGATAATATTTATAATAATGAAACCCATGAATAGGGCTATGGAGCGAATAATGATATAGTTCATGATATATATTAACACACCAATTGACTTTGACATAATAAACATCAGCACAATAAATACAAAATGTTTATAAAAACACCCGAACATCATCTTTAGTTAGTCAATGTGGTCAAAAATCCTTGGTTGATGCTATTTTTTCTATATTATAATGTGATTCAAGATATGGTTGTAAATAAAATCACTCAAACACATATCCACCTTATTGGTGAGAAAATATAAATCTATATAATGAGATACATATGGTGTGATTTAATATTTCCCTATATGATCATCCAGCAGCACTGTCATCCACATGAGCTAAGTTGTGGACATCTGATAAGCTACAAATGATATCACAGGGTTCTTGTGGTACATGTTAATGTGTAGTTAAATCATTTGAATGTGAAAAAATTAATGTAAATAATTTGGAAAAGAAATCTATGTACTCCACTATGAATTTAGGAGTCATAACATCTAATGTATTTCCCATAAATATATCCAAAGTGTCAAAATGAAGGGTCGTTAACTATAACATTCTATTCACTTGCTCTACACATCATGAATTAAATTCCCACTCACACATGATGTAATTCCCTGAAATATATGCTCAAAATCACACCAATATTATACTATATCAATATATATTTGAAATTTTTGAGGATTAGGAATCTGAACTGTGAATGAATTTGTATGGTTTTATCCTAGGTACTACGATGTCCCCTGAAAACATCTCTCCACCCCCAATTATCTTATATAATTAATTGATGTTGGTGACCAGGTGATATTTGTTGATATGAGAATTATTACATATAGAAAAATCCACATGATCTTTTGAGATCCCAATCTCTTAATAATGGGAAAAATCAAAAAAATAATTCTAACGCCCTGACCCCAGTTACCCAGCGTCGGTGCATTATTACATTACATTGGCATGATCACAAGAAAGATCAAATTTCGAAAGACTAATTCGTTTAGTAGCCTTGGTAACACTAGATATATTAATAATGTTTACATTACATCATAAAATGAAAACTACAAACAATATATTCTCCATATTCCACACTTTTATCCCCTCATATTATCCCTGCAGGTCATTCACAAATTACTTCTTCACATCCTGGGAAAAATAAAACATAGAAAATGGGGGAGCTCAAATTCCCAGTAAGGATAACAATATAGCAGAAACATTCATAAATAAGAATGAACATTTAAGGAAATGTATATCTAGAAAAATCCTTTTAAACTTGAACTTCAACATAGTATGGAAAAAATAAAATTAAATAACTCTATTTACTTATTCACGTGGATATTCTACTAATCGAATAATCCCATGTAATATCAATAACCACTTTCATAATGATGGAATGCATAATGCCATACCATCATAACCAAATAGACAAGGCCTCATGCCAAGACTATAAATAAGATTTTTCCAAGGCCTTGTTCCAAGTCACTAATTTGTCTCATGAGACCTACCGATGCATCGAGGAGGTATAGAGGGCTCCACCCGTCACATAATAAGTCCGATGCATTCCTCATATGAACAAGTTTAAACATAACATAATTATTTGTATTAAAACGAGCATGCGAAATGTAAATAATTCATCCATAAACTGTGGATGGTATAAAAATAGCACATCAACAGTCAAACATATCACAAATCCTCCAATACAATAGAAAATTTTTGTATCATAATAAATCAACCTCAAATAAGCACAAAATCCATCAAAGGATGTTGACATAGATGAAATCAAAACTCTATTTAGAGTAATATCACTTTTTATTTTGAAATCATTTAAGAATCATATATTTATTAAATATAACATTTTCATTGAAAATATTCTTATAAGCTTGTATGTGAAGTTTCGGAGATTTTATAATGCTGGAAAATAGCTGCACCCGCCGTATAAGTTAAAAAAACATTCTTACCTTATTTCTGTCGAAAAGGTTAAAAAGAACCTTTTTTGGAAAACGACAGAAATATTCCTTTATAAACATCTTATTAAAAGTCGAAAAAGGGTATAAAAGACTTTAACCCATATTCTTGTAAATAGTAAAAAAATTGAAATACATTTTTATGAAACATGGATGTGGATGATAAAGAAATTCGAGTAGATTATTACGTATAAACAACCCCGGATAATGAAGAGATTGTGAAATAAACCCTTACCTTATACTTTTCCTTGGTTGGGGGGAGGTTAACCTCCTGTATAATGGTTAAATAATTTTTATTAAATTATACAACAATCATATACATTAATATGATATCATATAAGATCTTTTAACATTGATTTCTTAATAATATCAAAGTATTATCGTTGTTTCGTGTGTTAACTAACTCGTTTTATTTTATATGTTTTGTTACGTAAGCCATGTATGTCATGGATAGGTTGTAAATTATTCATATCCAGAATCATATCAAGTCCTTATACATTATTTTTAAATCATCACATGATAATTATACTTGAATGGATACGATGGAGAATGAATCTCATCGCGTTCGTGGAGACGATAGTCCGTACGTACGCACGAGCGACAATATCATTCTTTTGATAATAAAATAATATATAATTGGATGGTATATCATATATATATAATCATGACCATGTTATATTTATTATTTTCATGAATTACAAATCATTATTATACCCATCCAAATAATAAAATATTGAATAACAATTACACCACGATGTGGAGACGGTAATCCATACGTACGCACGTATGGTTACATGTCACTCAAAGGATGGATAGAATACTGAATATGGAAGTAACATATTTATAATAATATTACAGTATATATTAGATACTATATTCATTATTTTAGAATGGTAATAATAATGAAAGAAGATGTTGAAGAAGAATTGAATTTGAAAAAGGGTGGTGAAAACATTACCTCTTCTTCGAGTTCTTCATTTTGATTTGATCAAAAGGGATCCTTAGGTTTGATTTATGATCAAAATAAGACCTCTATGTTGTAGTTAGTAATGTTGAGAGCGTATTTGGGTAGGTTTTGGCTGATCCAAAATGATTTGAATGTGTGAATTGGTGAGAAGGGGGAGTGCCCTTTTATAAGAGGGGTGAGAGGCACCTTTGGAAAAGCTAGAAATATTATTTTATAATAAATTCATATTCAGTTTCTAATGGCTCCAAAGTGGATTATTTAAAGGTTAAGGTGGATATAGGTCTAAAACCACCGAACCAATATAATTTAGACATGTTTGGGTCATTATAGTAATCTTATCATTTAGTTTTAACTCTTAGTTAATTAGTTTGACGCTTACCATGTCACTTTGTATTTTTATATTATATAGTTAATAAACAAACTATATATCTCCAAGAGACCCCCAAGTGGTCCATTAATGATGAACCTATCATGATATAATTATTTTGGCGGACCTTTAGATTTTTAACAATTTAATATAAATTAATAATATAATATTTGTTTTAAAAACTCTTTAATGTAAATTTTGACTCTATTCAATAATTTATTTTTAAAAAAAATCATAACAGAATGATTACTTCGAAAAAATTTAATTAAATCAATCCTAACATGTCATGTTATCCTATAAAATTAGTTTAATTCATTAAAAGTCTGAAATTATATTTATTTTGGTGTTTATATTATCAATTATTTTAATTTTTTATTAATTTAGTAATTACTATATCACCATTGTGTCATAAATAAATTAAATTATATAATGTCTAAAAATTATAAATAAAATATCATTATGTATGAAATCGTTTTATCTTTATAGTTAATATTTATAGTCGAAACTCCAGCATATATAACCCTATGTAAAAATTTGATTTCTAAAAGATATATGCTTATGTCATTTTTGTTTTTATTTTAAATTAATTAAAATAAAGTGTCTCTATCACCTACAAGTGGCTCCATGGGGTCCCAATATCGACCCAAAGATGCCCATGGTCGGACATGTATCAAAAAATAAGGTTAGGACACGTTTTATGGTAATTTAGTATTACTATAATATTATGTTTTATCCCTTATTTACCAGATTTACCCTTAACAATGGTAAATAAAATATTTACCGAAGTAATTATTCAAAATATCTAGAAATAAAAGTTACCTATTTAAACAATATGAACATCCTGATTCCAAATATGGAATCCATTTTTCCAAATTCAAAACGCATAAGTGGAAGAAAATAATTTAAAATTAATTCCTGTTGTTATGACAAAAAACGTGTTTTTAAGAGATCATAACTATCAAAAGATTGACACTTGTTTATGTCCAGTTTAATTGTAAAATTATGTACAATGACCAACATCGTATTAAATGGTAAAAATATATTCTAAATTTATTTTAAAACCACTCAAATGTATAATTGATCAATAAAAATTATTTTGATTAAAAAAGTTGTTTTTAATGAAAATTTAGTAATTTTCACTATTCATCAAAATATAAATGTTATCCAAAAAGTTCAAAAATTTCACCCTAGGATAAATTCGATATTACGAATCCAAAAATGAAGTCCATTTTGAGAGAGAGAATTTATAAAATTTCAAAAAGTAGGTATTACTATTCATAAGGGCTAGTTTGATTGGTTGTCGTGTGTTAGAACTCGATGTTGCGTACAACACACGCTATCACATTATTTAAAGAGAAGCGTACAGTAGAAGCTTGGGGTGTTACATTCTACCCTCGTTAAAAAAATTTCTTCCCCTATATTTCTAGAATACTACCGCATGAAAAGACTAGGGTGGTTCTTCATCAAAAGTTCCTCGGGATCCAACTTTGCCTCTTCCTTCTTATGGTTTCTCCACAAAACTTTTACCAGACACATCGTCCGTTTTCTCAGTATTTGTTCTCTCGTATCAAGAATCTTGACAGGATCTTCACAATAAGACAGATCGTGTTCCAGTTCTAATTCCTCATAGGTGAGTACATGCGTTGGTTCAGGCATGTATTTCTTCAACAGAGCTACGTGGAACACATTGTGAACTTTGGAAAGACTTTGGGGCATTGCCAATCGGTAAGCTACACCACCAATTCGTTTTAGAATCTCGAAAGGTCTAATGTACTTGAGACTTAATTTTCCTTTCTTACCAAAACGTATGACTCCCTTCCATAGAGTAACCTTCAGGAAAACATGATCACCGAATTGAAATTCCAAATCCTTCCTTTGATTATCAACCTAGCTTTTCTGCCTACTTTGAGCTGCTTTGATATGGTTTTGGATTGCCTTCACCTTTTCCATTATTTCCTCCACCAGTTCTCGGCCTACAAGTTTTCTTTCTCCAATGTCATCCCAACACGTTGGTGTGTGACATCTCTTTCCGTATAATGCTTCATATGGTGCCATCTGAATACTTTAATAGATGTTATTATTATAGGAAAAATTCTACCATAGGTAAATATTGATCCCACATACCCTGAAAGTCAAGTGAGAAGGATCTCAACATGTCTTCTAAGGTTTGAATAGTTTGTTCTAATCGTCCATCTGTTTGAGGGTGGTAGGAAGTGCTCAAATGAAGTTCAGTATCCAAGGCTTTCTGAATACTTTTCCAGAATCTTGAAGTAAAACGGGGATCACGATCCGAAACAATCAATATGGGTACTCCATGAAGTCTCATAAATTCATCAATATATAGTCTTGCTAGACGTTCCAGTGGTAGATCTTCTCAGATAGAAATAAAATGTGCTGACTTGGTAAGAAGATCAACAATAACCCATATTGCATCATTCCTTCTATGAGTCTTTGGTAGTCCCATGACAAAGTCCATCATGATATTATCCCATTTTCACTCAGGTATGGGAAGATGTTGCAATACTCCACTAGGTCGTTTCCTTCCAGCTTTCACTTGTTGACAAACCATACATCATGACACAAAATCGGATATCTCCCTCTTCATGTTGTCCCACCAAAAATATTCCTTCAAATATCTATACATTTTGGTGCTCACAGGGTGTATATATAAATTTGAACTATGAGCATCATCCAGAAATTCCCTTTTTAGATCAGGTCTATCAGGAACACAAAGTCTCTTCCCGAATTTCAAAATTTCTTCTGCATACACAAATTCTCTCAATCTCCCATCATTCACAGCTTTAATCTTCTTTTCAAATTCTTCATCATCGGTCTGAGAACTCTTAATCCTTTCTAGTAAAGATGGTTTGGCAACCATTTGAAAAATCAATGATGTTTCACCTTCCCTGGTTATTCCCATGTCCATCTTCACTAAATCTATGAAAATTGGATCCCTTTTAATTCTCATATTGTTCAAAACTCCATGATCTTTTCTACTCAAAGCATCTTCCACCTTGTTTTCTTTCCCCAGGTGGTAGTGTATCATACAATCATAATCCTTGAGTAATTCAAGCCATCTCCTTTGCCTCATGCTGAGTTCTTTTTGTGAGAAAATATACTTCAAACTCTTGTGATCAGTATAAATCTCACATTTTTCACCATAGAGGTAGTGCCTCCATATCTTCACAGCAAAGATCACAGCTTCTAACTCGAGATCAGGAGTAGGATAGTTTTGTTCATGAATTTTAAACTGTTGTGATGCATCAGCAATAAGCCTATCATTATGCATAAGGACACAACCAAGTCATTTCTTCGATGCATCACTATAAATAAAGAACCCATCATAACCCGATTGTAGTGTCAATATAGGAACATTGACTAATCTTCTATTCAGTTATTCAAAACATTCTTCACACTATTTTGTCCAAACAAATTTAACCCCTTTACATGTGAGCTTTGTTAATGGGTTATCCAACCGGGAAAAATTCTGGACGAAACGTCGATAATAACCTGCTAAACCAATAAAACTACGTACCACAGTTATACTCGTCGGTTCTGCAAATTATTGGATTGCCTTGGTCTTAGAAGGATCAATAAATATTCCATCTTTAGAGACATTGTGGCCAAGAAATGAAATCTCCTGAAGGCAGAATTCACACTTTCTAAACATACCGTATAATTCATGTCTTATCAATGTCTTCAATATAATGCGCCAGTTATTTTCATGATCTTCATAGATTTTGGAGTATAAAAAGATATCATCAATAAATACCACCACAAATTCATCCATATTTTCCTTGAAAACTCTATTCATCACATCCATGAATACATAGGGTGAATTAGTCAATCCAAAAGGCATTACTGTAAACTCGTAAGGCCCGTACCTGGTTCAAAATGCTGTATTTGGAATGTCTTCCTTCTTCACACACAACTGATGGTATCCAGATCGAAGTTCAATCTTTGTGAAGTATTGAGATCTATGAAGTTGGTCAAATAAATCATCAATGTTAGGTAGGGGATACTTGTTCTTTATTGTTATAGCATTGATCTCCCTGTAGTGGATAAATAACCTCATAGATCCATCGTTCTTTTTCACAAAAAGAACAGGGGATCCCAATGGAGAAACGCTAGGGTGAATAAATCCCTTATTACTTCATTCCTCTATTTTTTCCTTTAGTTCAACTAATTATACAGTGGCCATTCTATAAGGGGTCTTCGATATATTCCTTGATCCAAAAATTAAATCAATGGAAAACTCAACTTCTCGTTCTGGGGGATTTCCAGGTAAATCTTCCGGAAACACATCTACATATTCTTTCACAATAGTTTTATCCTCTATTTGAACATTCCTTTCCTCACCCACTATAATTTCATCCTCTTCCTCCCTAATAATTGAATTTAGTTGAGCTACTGGGGTGGATCTAGATAAGAATTAGGTGGTGACGATTTTTCTCTAAAGATAAGGTGTTCCTTATCATCATCATCAAAAATTGTAACCTCCTTCTTCTTACAATAAATCATTGCATCATGGTCCAAAATCCAATCCATACCGAGGATTATATCATACTCAATCATAGGTATGATGATGAGATCAGTGGATAACGAAAATTTATGTGCTCTAATGGGGACTGATTCACAAAACTTTGTTGCAATGATACTTCCCTTAGGAGTTTTAACTGACAACTCCCTTGTTAAATCAAATTGTAAATATCTTATTTTCTTATCAAACAGGGAAGATATGAAATAATGCGATGATCCAGAATCAAATAATGCATTTTCTAAACTTGAGGAAACCATTAAATTACCTACCACCATGTCTTTTGGAGATTCTACCTCAACAGTAGTGATAGCAAAAGCTTGGCCTTGATCCAATGGCCTTTTCTGAGGTAAGTTCTACTGATTCTTAGGAAATTCATTTGTATAATGTCCCATCTCCCTGCAATTGTAGCACTGAACATCGGTAGCTTCCTTCTTCCCTTTTCAATCATGAGCTTGGTGGCCTTTTTCACCACAATTGTAACAGACTCCCGTTCCTTTTAAGCAAGTATCGGGGTGTTTCATCCCACAATTAGCACAGAATGGATATTCAACCTTTCCCTTCTTCCCCATATTTCCATTCCCAGATTGATCAGAATATCTCTTCTTCTCTTGATTTTCATTAAAGTCATAAGACATAGAGAATTCATTTTCGGTCTTGATAGCACATGAGACAATGTCTTCATACGACGAGAAGGACTGTGAGACTAATGCTCGACGGAGACATGGTTTTAACCCATCAAAGAAACAATCAATCTTACTTATGGGTTACATATATAATCTCTATCATGCCTTTATAACCTTGTAAAGTTTGCCTTATTCTTTGTGACATTCTCATCCTCCTTTTGTCTCAGAATCAGAAATGACCTTTCCATATTTTCTTGATGGTTGCGAGGAATGTATTTTTCTAAAAACAGATCTTTGAACTCCCTCCATTACATATTTGATACTTCATCATCTTCCTTCGTTTTTTGAATCAATGACTACCATTGATCAACATCTATAGTGTGGTGGAAAACTGCAATGATAACTTTTTCCCTTTCACTACTCCCCAAAGCCTAAAATAATTTCTCTAGGGAATTTATCCAATGCTCAGATACTAAGGGATTTGTACTCCCATTGAACGTTGGTGGTTGTTGCCTCATGAAGCTATCTAACATTATCCTCCACGATGCAGATCAGGGTGCTCCATAGGGGTAATGTTATTATTCATAACATGAGTGAGTTGTCCCAGTATAGTGATTAGATGATCGGCACCAGTTGCATCACCATCTCCACTATAATTATCTTGAGTAGGAGGGCAATCCCTATATGGAGTGTGTGCATTAATACAGTTTCCATTTCTTCCACTAGGTGCCATTTCTAAAAAATGGCATACACTAGATCAGTTTATGAATCAAAATACATTATTCCATACTTATAAAATACTTAACATAAATTTAATTATTTATGGATATAATCCGTATCATAAAAATGATTTCTTTGAGGAAGTATATACTCATAAACCCTTCATAATGATTTGTAAAGAAAATGAGAGTTATCATAAGCATATCCCCCGGGAGTGTCGTAACCATGAGTGCAAAACGGGCCATTGTCGTGCACCAGTTCTTGTTCAAGTCCATCTCAATGCGGTGTTTTCGGGTTTTACCCCTAGGTACATTTGTGGCAGAGCCGCCTCTACCTGCTCATATCCAGATAGGGATGTATCTTGGAAAACTCACAAAATCTCTACAATACCAAAATTTTAGGAAGTTCTTCTATACTAATCCTCAAAGTACATCTTAAATCTATGTGCTCTAATCAGAGATTATCTAAATCTAGCTTCCATGGATTGTACTAAACATCATCTGATACCAACTAAAACGCCCCGACCCCAGTTACCCAGAGTCGGTGCATTATTATATTACATTTTCATGATCACAAGAAAGATCAAATCTCGAAAGACCGATTCGTTTAGTATCCTTGATAACACTAGATATATTAATAAAGTTTACATTACATCATAAAATGAAAACTACAACAATATAGACTCCATATTCCACACTCATATCCCCTCATATTATCCCTAAAGGTCATTCATAAATTACTTCTTCACATCCTGGGAAAAATAAAACATAGAAAAGGGGTGAACTCAAATGCCCAGTAAGGATAACAATATAGAGGAAATTTTCATAAATAAGAATAAACATTTAAGGCAATGTATAACTAAAACAAATTCCTTTTAAACTTGAACATCATCATAGTATGGAAAAAATAAAATTAAATAATTCCATTTACTTATTCAAATTGATATTCTACTAATCGAATAATCACATGCAATATCAATAACCGCTTTCACAATGATGGAATTCATAATTCCATACTATCATAACCACATAGCCAAGGCCTCATGACAAGAATACAAATATGATTTTTCCAAGGCCTTGTTCCAAGACACTAGTTTGTCTCATGAGACCTACTGATGCATCGAGGAGCTATAGAAGGCTCCACCCATCACATATTAATTCCAATGCATTCCTCATATGAACAGCTTTAAACATAACATAAACATTGGTATTAAAACTAGCATCCAAAATGTAAATACTTCATCCATAAACCATGAATGGTATAAAAATATCACATCCACAGTCAAACATATCACAAATCCTTCAATACAATATAGAAGTTTTGTATCATAATTAATCAACTTCAAATAAGGGTAAAATCCATCAAAGGATGTTGACATATATGAAATCAAAACTCTTTTTAGAGTAATATCTCTTTTTATTTTGAAATCATTTAAGAGTCACATATTCATAAAATATAACATTTTCTTTTAAAATATTATTATAAGCATGTATGGGATGCTTCGAAGATTTTATAACGGCGGAAAATAGCCACACCCACCGTATAAGTTAAAAAAACATTCTTACGTTAATTTTGTCGAAAAGGTTAAAAAGCACCTTGTTTGGAAAACGACGGAAAGATTCCTTTATAAACAACTAATTAAAAGTCAAATAAGGGTATAAATAACATTAACCCATATTCTTTTAAATATTAAAAATGTTTTGAAATACATTTTTATGAAACATGGATGTCGATGATAAATAAATCCCAGTAGATTATTACGTATAAACAACCCTGGATAATGAAGAGATTGCGAAATAAACCATTACCTTGTAATTTTCCTTGGTTGGGGGTAGGTTAACCTCCTGTATAATGGTGAAATTATTGTTATTAAATTATACAAGAATAATATACATTAATATGATATCATATATGATCCTTTAACATTTATTTGTTAATAATATCTTAGTATTATCGTTGTTTCGGGTGTTAACTTACTCGTTTTCGTTAATATGTTTTTCTACATATGACATGTTTGACATGGATAGGTTGTATATTATTCATATCCTGAATGATATAAAGTCCTTAAAAATTATTTTTAAATAATGAAATGATAATTATACTTGAATGGATACGATATAGAATGAAACTCATCGCATTCGTGGAGACGGTAGGGCATACGTACGCACGAGCGACAATATCATTCTTTTGATATTAAAATAATATATAATTGGATGGTATATCATATATACAGAATAATTATCATGTTATATTTATTATTTAAATTAATTAAAAATCATTATTATACCCATCCAAATAATAATATATTGAATAACAATTACACCACGATGTGGAGACGGTAAGTCGTATGTACGCATGTATGGTGACATGTCATTCAAAGGATGGATAAAATACTGAATATGGATGTAACATATTTAAAATAACATTACAGTATATATTGGATACTGGATTCATTATTTTAGAATGGGAATAACAGATAAAGAAGAAGCTGAAAAAGAAATGAATTTGAAATAGGGTGGTGAAAACATTACCTCTTCTTCGGGTTCTTCCTTTTTATTTGATCAAAAGGGATCCATAGATTGAATTTATGATCAAACTAATGCCTCTAGGTTGTATTGTGGTAATTTTAGAGACTATTTGGGAAGGGTTTGTCTGATCCATAAGGCTTTGAATGTGTGAATTAGTGAGAAGGGTGAGTTCCGTTTTATAAGAGCGGTGAGGGGAACCTTTGGAAAATCTAGAAATATTATTTTATAATAAATTATTATAAGGTTAATAATGGCTCCAAAGTGGATTATTTAAAGGTTAAGGTGTGGATGGGTCTAAAACCACTCAAAGAATAGAAATTAGACAGGTTTGGTTCATTATATTAACCTTATCTTTTAGTTTTAACTCTTAGTTAATTAGTTTGACACTAACCATGTCACTTTGTATTTTTATATTATATAGTTAATAAACATACTATATACCTCCAAAAGACCCCCAAGTGGTCCATTAATCATACAACTATAATTATATAAGTCTTTTTTTCTGAACATTAGATTTCTAAAAATTTGATATCCATTAATAATATAATATTTGTTTTAAAAACTCTTTTATGTCAATTTTGACACTATTCAATAACTGTTTTTTTTAAATCATAACAGAATTATTACCTGAATAAAGTTAATTAAATCAATACTAACATGTAATATTATCCATGAAAATTAGTGTAATTCATAAAAAGTCTGAAATTATATTTATTTGGGTGTTTATAATATCAATTATCTTAATTGTTTATTATTTTAGTAATTACTACATCACCATTGTGTCATTAATAAATTAACTTATATAATGTCTAAAAATTATAAATAAACAATAATTACTTAGGAAATATTTTTACCTTTCTAATGAATACTTATAGTCGAAAATCAAACATATATAACCCTATGTAAAAATAGTTTTTCTAAAAGATATACGCTTATGTCATTTATTTATTTATTTTAACTTAATTAAAATAAAGTGTCCCTATCACCTACAAGTGGTTCCATGGGGTCCCAAAATCGACCCAAAGATGCCCATGGTCGGAAATGTACCCACCAATAAGGTTAGGACACGTTTTAGGGTAATTTAGTATTATTATAATATTATTGTTTAACCCTTATTTACCGGATTTACCCTTAACCATGGTAAATAAAATATTTACCGAAGTAATTATTCAAAATGTCTAAAAATAAAAGTTTCCTATTTACACAATACGAACATCCTGATTCTAAATATGGAATCTATTTTTCCAAATTCAAAACACATAAGTGGCAGAAATTAATTTAACATTAATTCCCGTTGTGAAAACAGAAAGCATGTTTTTAAGAGATAATAACTATCAAAAGATTGAAACTTGTTTATGTCCGGTTTAATTGTAAAATTATGTACAATGACCAACATTGTATTAAATGGTAAAAATATATTCAAAATATAATTTAAAACCTCTCAAATTCATAATTTATAAATATAAATTATTTTGATTAAAAAAGTTGTTTTTAATAAAAATTTAGTAATTTTCAATATTCATGAAAATATAAATGTTATCCGAAAAGTTCCAAAATTTCACCCTAGGATAAATTCGATATTCTGAATCCCAAAATGAAGCCCATTTTGAGATATAAAATTTATAAAATTTCAAAAAGTAGGTATTAATATAAGGCCCGAGCCTTAAACCTTACTTAATCTTGAGTTATTACAAGATTACACATTGAGGATCTTTTCAGTTTTAGAGTTTTAGAGAATTAGGACATAACTATTACATCTCAAAAGATTACAAAGTAGTCTCTTCTACTAAATTTCCATAAAATAAAAATTCTTAAAAAGAAGCATGTCTAGTTTCAGGTTTTAGGTATCATGACTTTCTCTTGATCCCATCCTTGACCCTATTCCATGCTATGTCCTGTGAAAAACATTTCAAAAACTTGGGATGAGCATAAAAACTCGGTAAGGGATACACAAAGAATAAAAACTGTTAGTTTATCAAAACAAATAGTAAACCATATATACTTTATCAAGGTAATACTTTTCACCTTTATGAAGTAGTAAAAACTCTTAATTGAATAAAATATCATTACTTACCTTTTTGTAACCAAAGTGTTACCATAAAACCAATATAAAGAACACATAACATATATAAAGGTAACTTGGGACATAAACATACTTAAGTGGAATAACCATACGGTCGACTTCCACACATATCACTTAATGGAATAGCCATACGGCCAATTTCCATACATACTTAATGGAATAGCCATACGGTCGACTTCCATACCCAATGCATTGGAGGTTATAACGTAACCACCCGTCCTGGTATTCATGGAACCACCCGTCATATGGTTTATAACGTAACCACCCGTTAAAATGTCCAAGTACCAATATAAAATCATAAAACATAAAACCAATATAAAGGAATGATAAAATTTCCACATTTCAATCACAATATAACATAAATATATTGACATAATAGAATCCTTTTTCAAAACCATTTTCAATACAAAAATACATAAAATAGTATATGGTATTTATTTTATTCTAAAAACATTACGGCTTGTCGAAAAAGCCAAAGACCAAATAATACTCGCGGCGGCGGAAAAGGTCGTTGTCACCGCGTACGTTAAAAAAACATTCCTTTTTGTCATTTAGTAAAACGATTCATAGAAAAAGATTCCTTTTGTATAAAAGTAAAAGTCAAAGGGTTTTATACACCGTATAAAAGAAAGCTGTGTATAAAATGAAATATGCCTCAATGAAAGGAGATTGAGACGAAGTCCCTTACCTCGGGTCCGACTTGACTCGATCGTTCTTTAACGTCCTGAATAATAAACCTGAGTTAATTTCTACTTGATTAAGAACCTTTTTAGAGTTCATTATTCCTTTTATATCACTTATTTCCATGTTATAAACATTATGTAACCAGTTAAGTTAATAATGTTTGTTTTATCGATATTTGGTTCTTAAGTCGAAAGTGGACTTCTTACAATTACATGTTGTTCGTGTGGTCAAAGGTTCTTTATATCCATAATGGAATTCCTGATTTGGATATCATATATATCATATATATCCAGAATATACATGTATTTATAATATTACATAATCATATAGAGGTAATAAATGAAAGTCACCGTTCATGGAGACGGTAAGCCGTACGTACGCATGAACGCTACTTTCATTTCTTTCTCATATTAATGGAATTAAAATTAAATGAGAGGTATGTATATTTTAATTCCAGAATTATATTCATCATTTAGATGTATCATTCATTATATATATTCATTATATAAATATACTTTTAATAGTACATTACATTTGGGGATAAGAAATGAAATGCACCGTTCATGGAGACGGTAAGCCGTACGTACGCATGAACGCTACTTTCATTTCTATCTCATACTTTAATGGAAAGAAATAATAATGATATAGAGGTATATTATAATTCCAGTATAACATCATATATAATAACTTTAAATCCATCCTTTACACGTCCCACATATGGCATTAATGAATCACATCACTTTGAGGGGGCGGTAGTCCGCACTTCCTTAAATGAAGATATCATGTTTACCCATAATGGAAACCATACAGGTATGCCCAAAATGAAAAATACATAAGCTTAAAGAAAAAATAAACATATTATATATCATATATAAAAATAGTTACATCATAATGGCCACCTTTGAAGGTGTTAAATGAGTATTGAACAATCATCGTTTCGGGAGGCAGAATTTCGCCATCCACGGAAACCGTATGTTCTTTAACCATTTGATGTAGTTGTGTGAGAGTGTAGCTCAAATAAATCTTATAACAACATCCCAGTATATTTAATATACTGGTGTTGTTACAAAAGAAGTAAATAAAAAGAATTTAGGGGGTTGGAGAAGCAAAATAAAACAAATGAACATGAGAGAATGAATTACCTTTAAAAGTGTAACTCCTTTTGATTTGAGCATAATGGCTTCCTTTGAAAGGATTATTCCCAAAGGGAATCCTCTAGGATAAGGATAGGAATGTGGAGAGAGTAATTGGGCAGGGGTTGGCCGAGTCAAAGGCTTGAGGAGTGTGTGAAATGAGGTAGAGGTGGGGGCCTTTTATAAGAGGAGAGGAGGGGCACTTTTGGAAAGTAAAGAAATATTACTTTATTTGAAAATGTGTTTCGGTTTTAAAAGGTCCCACATTGATAGAATTCGTGTATAAGGTGATAAGGGTTCGAAATACACTCATCCAATTGGTTTTGGACATGTTTAGTTCATATATTTTACATTATATTTCCATTTTATTTAAATCGTCAAATAGGTATGTCATCGCTGCATCATTATTATGTCATAAATAATTTAATTTATTTAATGTCTAAAAATTATAAAACAAATACTATGATATAGGAAATCTTTTTATCTTTCCAATTACTATTTATAATCAAAATTTGGACCTGTTTAACCCTACTTAAAAATTGTTTTAGTAAAACAACTCATGTTTGTGTCAATTTAATTTTAACATTAAATAAAAAGTTATTTATGTCATTTCCCAACCAAAGTGTCTCCATGGGGTCCCCATTTTGGCCCATGTATTGTCTTGGTCGTCCATGACTCACCCAATAGGTGTAGGACAAGTTTCATGGTGTTTTCACATTCTTATAATATCATTTTTACCTTAAATTACACTAATTACCTCTAATCGCGATTAAGAACTTAATAAGTTACTATTCACCAAAAAATTATTTTTTTCCCATTGAACCACATTTTACTTCCTAATTAAAACCATGTATGTCGGATTTTTGAAATTAAAAATACAATTATGGCAAAATTTCATTTAAACGGAAAATCAGTCTTTATAAGTACCACTTAGTGGTTTCACTATTCATCAAAAATTGAAGTTTTTCAGAAAATTACCAAAAATTCACCCTAAGCTATATTTGATATTCCGAATTCAAAAATGAATTCTATTTTACAAAATTCAAAACATATAAGTCACATTAATTAATTTAATAATTAATTCCCGCTGTCAGAGCAAATAGCGTGTTTTTATGAAACAATAAGTATCAAAAGATTGACACTAGTTTAAGTCTGATTTCAAAGTGAAATTAATTCCAACGACCACTATTGGATTTAATGGTAAAAATATATTCTAATTTCACATTAAAACCAATTCAAAAGATAACCAAATCATACAAATAAATTATATTAAAAAGAGGTTTTGAATTAAAATACAACATTTTACACTATTCATTAAAAAAATGAACTTTATCAGAAAAATACCAAAAATTTACACAAAGTAAAATTTAATGTCCCGATTCTAAAGAAGAGTTTTATTTGGTCCAAAAGAATGTATAAGAGTGATCAAAACCATATTTAATGACAGTACGCCATCAAAATGCGATAAGTGAACCTTTAGTGAAAACTAGGGCATATACGCCTAAAATTGAAATCTTTTTGTATTTTAAGCCTTTATCATTTATTGGATAAATGTAAAAACATTTAAAAACATATATAATCATATTTTAGTTATTTATATCCATTCCCTCCAATTCAACGGCTACATGTTAACTACCATTTAAAATAATATTATTTTATTATTAGAGTGCAACGTAAGATTCCCATGAAACTCGTTGTTGCATGTTGGGTACGCCATCGAGCATAGCATCCCCATTAGAGTAATATTAATATTTTATTCCCAAATATGGATAAATATAAAGATGACATATTCTTTATTTACCTGGAGTGTTACATCCTTCCCCCCTTTTGGGAATTGCGTCCTCGCAATTTTAAAATTGGGCTTGGAAACATCCTTGAAAGTCCCACATCGGAAAAAGAGTCGGTAAAAAAATCACTTTAAAATAAAGGAAGATAAGTACAGAGGTCACCCGAGTTAAACCATACTAGGATTCCATGTAGGAAAACATGGACATGGAGGAGAAAACATAGGGTCATGTTCTGATGGAGAGTGATAGAAAACATGTTTAGGAAAAAGTTAACCACAAGAAAATCACAAACTTGTGATGGGTTAAACGGTATTCGATTCCCCAGTAGGAAAATTCAATAGACAACATTTTTGTTTTAAGTTACTTTTTATTGAGGAATTCATAAGGAAACATAATCACTTATCATGTTGACTCTTAACTTTTACTAGATTCATTAATCAAACTCATATTTTTTTTCCAAAAGACGAGTATTTAGGGAGACTTGTTCACATTAAGAGTACTATAATCAACTTCTAGAGAATCACTTAATCCACCAAATAGAACTATATACATCCCATGTCTTTAGGATTTAACCAAAACCAAAACCAAAAAGGATAGTACAAGGTCAGATAATCCAGAAAAGGATAACCCTTTATAAAAAGAAAATCTATTCTTAACCTCCAAAATTTGTCCAACAAAACCCAAAGTTCAACGAGGACCATTCTATAATCAATTTGCCCATAAAATTATTCAAATTAAACCAATATAAGATTGAAAACCAAATATTTGAAAGATTTAGTCACATAGTCTTCCAAGTTAAATCGTAACATTTATCTCCAAACAAAATCAGTTGCCCCTAAAGTCTCGTATTGAAAAGTAATTAACCTAATCACATATCCTCCAAGATAGGTTAATCATTTTCATAAATAACCCAAAATAAACTTACTCTTAATTCATAAAATCATATAACTAGAAATAATCAGTCAAACTAACCAGGGACTTCACGTAGTCCAGTGGTAGGTGATAAATACCAGTCGCACATTGGTTGTGGGTTCGATTCTCGCAGCTTTGTCTGACGCGACGGGTAGTCACACGGTCTACGTGTTGTCCTTTTTCCAAAACTATATAATTATTAAAACATTCCAAAAAATGAGATAAAATCTTCAAGAATAATCATAACATATTTTATCTTCAAGTTTATCTCATGCCCTTCATTCTCCATCATATCATATAATAACCCATAATTACCTCAAAAGTAAGGATCATATAAACCCTAATGGTTACCTTAATAATTATTACCTGAATTTACACATCGAGTTGGCCATCTCGTACATGATCCATTAGAGAACTCACCAAGGTTGATGTGATTGATCATGAATCCTTGATAGTTGGTTTAGAACAACTATGAGATTCCTCATTGAATCCCCCATCTCATCCAGTATCTTAATCAGAGAACCACCATAGTTTCCTTCAAACCCATTGTCACTTTGGTGCCTGGTAGATCTAGCTATTTACTAAAACCAAAAATTTCAGTGTGAGTATATCAACAACACTATCATGTACTAATGAGGAAGGTAAAGACTAAGATATACTTACTCATTCACTTTATCTAAAATTAGGACTCTTTCTGAAATCCTAACCATTATGGTAATGTCACTTATTCTTAAAGAATACCCTAACCTCTAAAGTAATCAAAACCGACCTTTGATACCGACTATAAGTCCCAAGCCTTAAACCTTAATTAACCTTGAGTTATTACAAGATTACACATTGAGGATATTTTCAGGTTTAGAGTTTTAGAGAATTAGGACATAACTATTACATCTCAAAAGATTACAAAGTAGTCTCTTCTACTAAATTTCCATAAAACAAAAATTCTTAAAAAGAAGCATGTCTAGTTTAATGTTTTAGGTAGCATGACTTTCCCTTGATCCCATCCTTGACCCTATTCCATGCTAAGTCCTGTGAAAAACATTTCAAAAACTTGGGATGAGCATAAAAACTCAGTAAGGGATACACAAAGAATAAAAACTGTTAGTTTATCAAAACAAATAGTAAACCATCTATACTTTATCAAGGTAATACTTTTCACCTTTATGAAGTAGTAAAAACTCTTCACTGAATAAAATATCATTACTTACCTTTTTGTAACCAAAGTATTACCATAAAACCCATATAAAGAACACATAACATATATAAAGGTAACTTGGTACATAAACATACTTAAGTGGAATAACCATACGGTCGACTTCGACACATATCACTTAATGGAATACCCATACGGCCAATTTCCATACATACTTAATGGAATAGCCATACGGCCGACTTCAATACCCAATGCATTGGAGGTTATAATGTAACCACCCGTCCTGGTATTCACGGCACCACCCGTCATATGGTTTATAACGTAACCACCCGTTAAAATGTCCAAGTACTAATATAAAATCATAAAACATAAAACCAATATAGAGGAATGATAACATTTCCACATTTCAATCTCAATATAACATAAATATATTGACATAATAGAATCCTTTTTCAAAACCATTTTCAATACAAAAATACATAAAAGAGTATATGGGATTTATTTTATTCTAAAAACATTACGGCTTGTTGAGAAAGCCAAAGACCAAATAATACTCGCGGCGGCGGAAAAGGTCGTTGTCATCGCGTACGTTAAAAAAACATTCCTTTTTGTCATTTAGTAAAATGATTCGTAGAAAAAAATTCCTTTTGTATAAAAGTAAAAGTCAAAGGGTTTTATACACCGTATAAATGAAAGTTGTGTATAAAACGAAATATGCCTCAATGAAAGGAGATTGAGACGAAGTCCCTTACCTCGGGTCCGACTTGACTCGATCGTTCTTTAACGTCCTGAATAATAAACTTGAGTTAATTTATACTTGATTAAGAACCTTTTTAGAGTTCATTATTCCTTTTATATCACTTATTTCCATGTTATAATCATTATGTAACCAGTTTAGTTAATAATGATTGTTTTGTCGATATTTGGTTCTTAAGTCGAAAGTGGACTTCTTACAATTACATGTTGTTCGTGTGGTCAAATGTTCTTTATATCCAGAATGAAATTCCTTATTTGGATATCATATATATCATATATATCCAGCATATACATGTATTTATAATATTACATAATCATTTAGAGGTAAGAAATGAAATGAACCGTTAATGGAGACGGTAAGTCGTACGTACGCATGAACGCTACTTTCATTTCTTTCTCATATTAATGGAATTAAAATTAAATGAGAGGTATGTATATTTTAATTCCATAATTATATTCATCATTTAGATGTATAATTAATTATATATATCCATTATATACATATACTTTTAATAGTACATTACATTTGGGGATAAGAAATGAAATGCACCGTTTATGGAGACGGTAAGCCGTACGTACGCATGAACGCTACTTTCATTTCTATCTCATACTTTAATGGAAAGAAATAATAATGATATAGAGGTATATTATAATTCCAGTATAAAATCATATATAATAACTTTAAATCCATCCTTTACATGTCCCACATATGGCATTAATGAATCACATCACTTTGAGGGGGCGGTAGTCCGCACTTCCTTAAATGAAGATATCGTGTTTACCCATAATGGAAACCATAAAGCTATGACCAAAATGAAAAATACATAAGCTTAAAGAAACAATAAACATATTATATATCATATATAAAAATAGTGACATCATAATGGCCACCTTTGAAGGTGTTAAATGAGTATTGAACAATCATCGTTTCGGGAGGCAGAATTTCGCCATCCACGGAAACCGTATGTTATTTAACCATTTGATGTAGTTTTGTGAGTGTGTAGCTCAAATCAATCTTATAACAACATCCTAGTATATTTAATATACTGGTGTTGTTACAAAAGAAGTAAATAAAAAGAATTTAGGGGGTTGGAGAAGCAAAATAAAACAAATGAACATGAGAGAATGAATTACCTTTAAAAGTGTAACTCCTTTTGATTTGATCCTAAAGGCTTCCTTTGAAAAGATTCTTCCCAAAGGAAATCCTCTAGGATTAGGAGAGGGATGTGGAGAGAGTAATTGGGCAGGGGTTGGCCGAGCCAAAGGCTTGAGGAGTGTGTGAAATGAGGTAGAGGTGGGGGCCTTTTACAAGAGGAGAGGAGGGGCACTCTTGGAAAGTAAAGAAATATTACTTTATTTGAAAATGTGTTTTGGTTTTAAAAGGTCCCAAATTGATAGAATTCGTGGATAGGGTGATAAGGGTTCGAAATAAACTCATCCAATTGGTTTTGGACATGTGTAGGTCATAGCTTTTACATTATATTTCCAATTTATTTAAATCATCAAATAGGTATGTCATCGCTGCATCATTATTATGTCATAACTAATTTAATTTATATTATGTCTAAAAATTATAAAAAAAATACTATGATATAGGAAATCGTTTTATCTTTCCAATGACTATTTATAATCAAAATTTGGACCTGTGTAACCCTATTTAAAAATTGTTTTAGTAAAACAACTCATGTTTGTGTCAATTTAATTTTAACATTAAATAAAAAGTTATTTATGTCATTTCCCAACCAATGTGTCTCCATGGGGTCCCCAAGTTGGCCCATGTATTGTCTTGGTCGGCCATGACTCACCCAATAGGTGTAGGACAAGTGTCATGGTGTTTTCACATTCTTATAATATCATTTTTACCTTAAATTACACTAATTACCTCTAATCGCGATTAAGAACTTAATAAGTTACTATTCACCAAAAAATTATTTTTATCCCATTGAACCACATTTTACATCTTAATGACAACCATGTATGTCGGATTTTTGAAATTCAAAACACAATGATGGCAAAATTTCATTTAAACGGAAAATCAGTCTTTATAATTACCACTTAGTGGTTTCACTATTCATCAAAAATTGAAGTTTTTCAGAAAATTACCAAAAATTCACCCTAAGCTATATTTGATATTCCGAATTAAAAAATGAAGTCTATTTTACAAATTTCAAAACATATAAGTCACATTAATTAATTTAATAATTAATTCCCGCTGTCAGAGCAAATAGCGTGTTTTTATGAAACAATAAGTATCAAAAGATTGACACTAGTTTAAGTCTGGTTTCAAAGTGAAATTAATTCCAACGACCACTATTGGATTTAATGGTAAAAATATATTCTAATTTCACATTAAAACCAATACAAAAGATAATCTAATCATATAAATAAATTATATTAAAAAGTGGTTTTGAATTAAAATAAAACATTTTACACTATTCATTAAAAAAATGAACTTTATAAGAAAAATACCAAAAATTTACACAAAGTCAAATTTAATGTCCTGATTCTAAAGAAGAGTTTTATTTGGTCTAAACGAATGTATAAGAGTGATCAAAACCATATTTAATGACAGTACGCCATCAAAAGGCGATAAGTGAACCTTTAGTGAAAACTAGGGCATATACGCCTAAAATTGAATTCTTTCTGTATTTTAAGCCTTTATCTTTTATTGGATAAATGTAAAAACATTTAAAAACATATATAATCATATTTTAGTTATTTATATCCATTACCGCCAATACAACGGCTACATGTTAACTACCATTTAAAATAATATTATTTTATTATTAGAGTGCAACGTAAGATTCCCAAGAAACTCGTTGTTGCGTGTTGGGTACGCCATCGAGCATAGCATCCCCTTTAAAGTAATATTAATATTTGATTCACAAATATGGATAAATATAAAGATGACATATTCTTTATTTACCTGGGGTGTTACAATTACTATTCATAACTGCTAGTTTGATTGGTTGTGGTGTGTTAGAACTCGATGTTGCGTACAACACACGCTATCACATTATTCAAAGAGAAGGGTACCATAGAAGCTTGGGGTGTTACAATAATTCCTTATAAAAGTGTTTATTATTCTAGATTATAATTTAAAGGTGATAAAGATTATACCTTGAACCATGACATATGTATCCTAGCCTTAGACCTTCATCGCTTGTATCAAGTTGCATTCTTAGACTCTTGAACCCGAAGCCTATTCTGGACTACCTAGAAGTGGGAGTGATAAAATAAAATTATAAATTCATCCACCTAGAGACCCCCCAGGGTACCTCTATATCCTCTTCCATAAAATCATTTTTTCAGACCACATTGTCCTCCACAAGGAGGCCCCTTATCCTGCAACTACCTCTTCATAGGGGGTCTATCCACTAATACACAATTACTATAATGACCCAGCCTTTTTTTGCATTAATATTAAATCATTTTAAAGATAATAAACATAAAATAATTACACATAGAGGATCCAAATGTCTAGTGTATTTGTAAAATAAGGACCATACATAACAATTACAACCTCAAAGCATAAACATTTATTTAATTCCTTTTTCTCTAGCTTATTATTGGAACTTTACCTCCCCTTAGTACATGTAGTCACAAGAGGATATACATAAAAAGTTGTGAGCTAAAATACTAGAAAGAGGATAGATAAGAACAATATAATAACGGGTGAGCATAACCCAAACATATGAAAATGATCATGAACCGGAGAGGAATCATTAATAAAAGGCATGAAATGAGGAAATCCATAAAAATCAAACATCATGTCTTAGTGGTTAACTACCACACATAATGGTCATAAAAGATATAATCTAGTTCACAAATCATTTAATGTTAACTCCTAAGATTAATCACTTTAAGAAATGCATTGGAGTGCTATATAATTTGGGTCACAACCATCAGGTTGAATAATTTATATTGTGCTATATAAATTTTGGTGCACCTATCACATTATAACATTATCATTTATCATGCATGACAAAATGAACATATATCAAAAATGAACATAACTATCCCATGGAATGTATTGGGTTTCATCTCATAAGAAAATATTTATAAAAACTGGGTTCCCAAAATTAAGTGGGAATAACATACATTATATGACAACCATCAACCTTGAGTGAGAAGTAAAAGGTGTGTTTTTAATGAAGAGTTATTTTGTAAAACATGTATTTGACATAAACATTAGTAGAAACCATATATATCCCAAAAAAGGGAAGATAATTATGAAAAAATTATTCTTATGGAGTGACCATATAAAAAATTGAGTGGAAGAGGGAGAACCTGAATAAAAAAAGTTAGGTTTGAGATTTTCCCCTTACCAGGTATCAGAACAATTTATTCAACTTAATGACATGTTTAACCAAATTTTATTTATTAATTGAAAATTATATAACCTTGTAATAATTAATATGGTTCATTATGGTTTAATTAAGTTATTGTAACACCCCAAGCGTCCACGATACGTTTCCCTTCGAATAATGCGATAGCGTGTGTTGTACGCAACCTCGAGTTCTAACACACACCACAACTAATTAAACTAGCCGTTGTGAATAGTAATACCTACTTTTTAAAATTATATATATTTTATATTTCAAAATAGACTTCATTTTTGGATTCGGAATATCTAATTTAGCCTAAGGTGAAATTTTTGTACTTTTCGGATAACTTTCATATTTTGATGAATAGTGAAAATTACTAAATTTAAATTAAAAACAACTTTTTTTATCAAAATAATTAATAGTGATAAATTATGAATTTTAGTAGTTTTAAAGTATATTTAGAATATATTTTTACCATTTAAAAAATTTTGTTCATTGGAAATAATTTTACAATTAAACCGAACATAAACAAGTGTCAATCTCTTGATAGTTATTATCTCTTAAAAACACGCTTTTTGTTTTGACAGCGGGAATTAATTTTAAATTAATTTCTGCCACTTCTGTGTTTTGAATTTAGGAAAATGGATTCCATATTTGGAATCAGGATGTTAAAATTGTGTAAATAAGTAACTTTTATTTTTAGACATTTTGAATAATTATTGCGGTAAATATTTTATTTACCATGGTTAAGGGTAATTCCAGTAAATAATGGTTAAAAAATAATATTATAATAATACAAAATTACCCTAAAACATGTCCTAATATTATTGGTGGACACATACCCGACCATGGGCATCCTTGGGTCGATTTTTGGGCCCCCTTAGAGCCTCTTGTATGTGGTCGGGACACATTATATTAATAAAGTTAAAATAAAAATAAAAATGGCATAAGCTTACATCTTTTAAAAGAACAATTCTTACATAGGGTTATACATGTTGGATTTTCGATTATAATTATTCATTAGAAATATAAAACGATTTTATACATAATGATATTTTATTTATAATTTTTAGACATCATATAATTTAAATTATTAATGACACAATAATGATGCAATGTTTACCTCATTAATAAATCATTTAAGTAAATAAGATTATAATGATTAAAATATTATCTAAAACCTGTACAATTCTTATTGGTAGATGTTATTTAGAATATGAGTCATCTTATCTTCGACCTAAATTATTTTTGGACCATTATAAACCGAATATAATTATATTATAAAGTAATACTTTCACTCTTTCCTAAAGAGCCCCTCCTCTCCCTTATAAAAGGAGACCACTCCTTCTCATTTCTTCACACCTTCAAAGCCTTGTGGTTCGGCCAAAATCTGCCCAAATACTCTCCCAACTTCCCTCAGTACAACCTAGAGGCCTTATATTGATCAGAAAGCCAACCTAAGGAGCCCTTTTGATCAAATCAAAAGGAAGAGCCTGAAGAAGAGGTAATGATTTCACCACCCTTTTCCAAGGTCATTTCTTCTTCCACTTCTTCTTCCTTTGTTGTTACCATTCTAAAATAATAACTCAAGTATCTCACATATACTGTGATGTTATTATAATTATGGTACAACCATATTCAGTATTCTATCCACCCTTTGAATAACATGTCACCATACGTGCGTACGTACGGCTTACCGTCTCCACGTCGTGGTGTAATTGTTATTCAATATATTATTATTTGGATGGGTATAATAATGATGTGAAACTCATGTAAATAATAAATATAACATGGTCATGATTCTGTATATATGATATAACATCCATTTATATATTATTTTCATATCAAAAGAATGATATTGTCGCTCGTGCGTACGTACGGACTACCGTCTCCACGAACGCGATGAGATTCATTCTCCATCGTATCCATTACAGTATAATTATCATTTGATGATTTAAAAATAATGTCTAAGGACATGATATCATTCTGTATATGAATAAGATACAACAAACATGGCTTATGTAACAAAACATATAAAAGAAAATGAGTAAGTTCACACCCGAAACAACGATAATACTAAGATATTATTATCAAATCAATATTAAAAGATCATATATGATATCATAATAATGTATATGATTTTTTTATAATTTAATAAAAATTATTTCACCATTATACAGGAGGTTAACCTACCCCAACCAAGGAAAACTACAAGGTAAGGGGTCTTTATCTCACTCCTTATTTCTGTGAGATTCATGCCATATTGCCACCATCACCTTTTGTGTGGTGTATGTACTTCCCATAATTATATTCTTTGTGTAATACACTCTAATTTATGTTTATTTACATATTCATTGTATGATACCTCTTTCATGGGTAGTATGTTTCATAAGTTACCAAATTGGTAAGGGTTATTTCACAATCTCTTCATTATCCGAGGTTGTTTATACGTAATAATCTACTGGGATCTCGTTATCATCCACATCCATGTTTCTTCAAAATGTATTTAAAAACATTTTTAATATTTAAAAGAATATGGGTTAAAGTCATTTATACCCTTTTTGACTTTTTATAAGAGGTTTATAAGGGAATCTTTCCGTCGTTTTCCAAACAAGGTGCTTTTTAACCTTTTCGACAGAATTAAGATAAGAATGTTTTTTTTAAACTTATACGGCGGGTGCGGTTATTTTCCGCCGTTAGAAAATATTCAAAGCATTCCTTACAAGATTATAAGAATATTTTCAAAGAAAATGTTTTATTTTATATGGATCTTAAATGATTTCAAAATAAAAGGAGATATTTCCTTAAAAAGAATTTTGATTTCATCTATGTCAACATCCTTTGATAGATTTTAAGATTATTTGAAGTTGATTTATTATGATACAAAACTTCAATATTGTATTGAAGGTTTTGTGATATGTTTGACTGTGGATGTGCTATTTTTGTACCATTCATAGTTTATGGTGAAAGTATTGACATTTCGTATTCTAGTTTTAATACGAATGTTTATGTTATGTTTAAACCTTTTCATATGGGAATGCATTGGACTTAATATGTGATGGGTCGAGCCCGCTATAGCTCCTCGATGCATCGGTAGGTCTCATGAGACAAACTAGTGTCTCGTCACAATGCCTTGACAAAATCTTATTTGTAGTCTTGGCACGAGGCCTTGACTATGTGGTTATGATAGTCTGGCATTATGCATTCCATCATTATGAAAATGGTTGTTGATATTGCAGTCATTATTCGATTAGTAGAATATCCATGTGAATAAGTAAATGTCATTATTTAATTTTATTTATGCCATACTATGTTGAAGTTAAAGTTTAAAAGGATTTTGTTTTAGTTGTACATTGCCTTAAATGTTTATTCTTATATATGAAAGTTTCCGCTATATTGTTATCCTTACTGGACATTTGAGCTCACCCCTTTTCTATGTTTTATTTTTCCTAGGAAGTGAAGAAGTAAATTATGAATGACCTATAGGGATGTTATGTGGGGATATGAGTGTGGATTATGGAGACATTATGTTGTTGTTGTAGTTTTTCATTTTATGATGTAATGTAAAACTTATGAATATATCTAGTGTTTCCAAGGCTACTAAACCAATCGGTCTTTCGAGATTTGATATTTCTTGTGATCATGCCAATGTTATGTAATAATGCACTGACTCTGGGTAACTAGGGTCGGGGTGTTACAGTTGGTATCATAGGAAGTTTAGTACAAACCTTGGAAGCTAGATTTAGATAAACTCTGATTAGAGCACGTAGACCTAAGATGAACATTGAGGATTAGTATAGAAGAACTTCCTAGAATTTTGGTATTGTAGAGATTTTGTGAGTTTTCCGAGCAATACATCCCTGTCTGGATACGAGCAGGCAGAGGCGGCTCTGGCACAGATGTACCTAGGGGTAAAACCTGAAAACACCGCTTTGAGCTAGACTCGAACGGGAACTGGTGCACGACAACGGGCCTTGCTGCACTCTTGGTTACGACACTCCCGGTGGATATGCTTAGGATAACTCTCATTTTCTTTACAAATAATTTTGAAGGGATTATGAGTATATACATCCTAAAAGGAGACATTTTTATGATTATGGATTATATCCATAAATAGTTGAATTTATGTTAAGTGTTTTATAAGTATGGGATTATGTATTTTGATTCATAAATTGATCTAGTTTATGCCATTGTTTAGAAATGGAGCCTAGTGGAAGAAATGGAAACTGTATCAATGCACGCACTCCATGTAGGGATTAACCTCCTGCTCAAGATAATTATAGTGGGGATGGTGATGCAACTGGTGCCGATCAGCTATTCACCATACTGGGACAACATAATTAGGTTATGAATAATAACCTTACCCGTATGGAGCACCCTGATCCGCAGCGTGGAGGATCAATGTTAGATCGATTCATGAGGCAACAACCACCAACGTTCAATGGAAGTACAAATCCCTTAGTAGCCGAGCAGTGGATAAATTCCCTAGAGAAAATATTTCAGGCTTTGGGGAGCAGTGAAAGGGAAAAAGTTATCATGGCAGTTTACCGCCTCACTGGAGATGCTGATCAATGGTGGTCATTGATTCAAAACATGAAGGAAGATGATGAAGTATAAAATATGGAATGGAGGGAGTTCAAAGATCTGTTTTTAGAAAAATACTTCCCTCGCGACCATCGAGCAGATATGGAAAGGCAATTTCTAAGTCTGAGACATAAGGAGGATGAGAATGTCACAAAGTATGAGGCTAACTTTACAAGGTTAGCAAGGTACGCTGGTGACTATATACGTAACCAAAGAAGTAAGATTGATCATTTCTTTGATGGGTTAAAACCATTTCTTCGTCGAGCAATAGTCTCACAATCCTTTTCGTCATACGAAGACATTGTCTCATGTGCTATCAAGACGGAAAAGGAATTCTCTAAGTCTTATGACATTAAAGCAAAGCTAGAGAAGAAGAGGCCTGTTGGTCAATCTGGGAATGGAAATAAGGGGAAGAAAGGAAAGGTTGAATATCCATCCTATGGTAAATGTGGGAAGAAACACCTCGGTGCTTGCTTGAAGGGAATGGGAGTCTGTTACAAGTGTGGTGAAAAAGGCCACCAAGCTCGTGATTGCAAAGGGAAGAAGGAAGCCACCAACGTTCAGTGCTACAATTTCAGGGAGATGGGACATTATGAGAATGAATGTCCTAAGAGTCAGGAGAACATACCTCAGAAAAGGCCAAGGGATCAAGGCCAAGCTTATGCTATCACTACTGTAGAGGTAGAAGCTCCAAAAGACGTGATGGCAGGTAATTTAATAGTTTCCTCAAGTTTAGAAAATGCATTATTTGACTCTGGATCGTCACATTGTTTCATATCTTCCCAGTTTTCTAAGAAAATTAGATTTTTCCAATTTGATTTAATAAGGGAGTTGTTCGTTAAAACTCCTAAGGGAAGTATCATTGCAACAAAGTTTTGTGAATCAGTCCCCATTAGAGATCATAAATTTTCTTTATCTGCTGATCTCATCGTCATACCTATGATTGAGTTTGATATATTTTTCAGTATGGACTAGCTTTCGGACTATGATGCGAAGATTTATTGTAAGAAGAAAGAGGTTACGATTCTTGATGATAATGTTAAGGAACACCTTATTTTTAGAGCAGAATCGTCACCACCTAATTCTTATTTAGATCCACCCTCAATAGCTCAACTAAATTCAATTATTGGGTAGGAAGAGAATGAAATAACTACGGGTGAGGAAAGGAATGTTCAAATAGAGGATGTAACTGTTGTGAAAGAATTTGTAGATGTATTTCCGGAAGATTTACCTGGACATCCTCCAGAATGAGAAGTTGAGTTTTCCATTGATTTGATTCCTAGATCAAGGCTTATATCGAAGACCCCTTATAGAATGGCCACTGTAGAGTTAGTCGAACTAAAGAAACAACTAGAGGAATTGAGTAATAAGGGATTTATTCGCACTAGTGTTTCTCCATGGGGATCCCCTGTTCTTTTTGTTAAAAAGAAAGATGGATCTATGAGGTTATGTATTGACTACAGGGAGATCAATGCTATAACGATAAAGAACAAGTATCCGCTACCTTGCATTGATGATTTATTTGACCAACTGTATGGATTTCAATACTTTTAAAATATTGACCTTCGATCTGGATACCATCAGTTGTGTGTGAAGAAGGAAGACATTCCGAAGATAGCATTTCGAACCAGGTACGGGCATTACGAGTTTACTGTAATGCTGTTTGGATTGACTAATGCACCATCTGTGTTCATGGATCTGATGAATAGAGTTTTCAAGGAGTATCTCGATGAATTTGTGGTGGTATTTATTGATGATATCTTGGTATACTCCAAAACCTACGAAGATCATGAAAATCACTTTCACATTATCTTGAAGACTCTGAGGAGGGATGAATTATATGGGAAGTTTAGCAAGTGTGAATTCTGGCTTCAGGATATTTCTTTTCTTGGCCATATTGTCTCTAAAGATGGAATCTCTGTTGATCCTTCTAAGACCAAGGAAATCCAAGAATGGCCAGCACCTATGAGTATAACTAAGGTACGTAGTTTTATTGCTTTGGCAGGTTATTATCGACGTTTCGTCCAGAATTTTGCCCGATTGGATAACCCATTAACGAAGCTCACACGTAAAGGGGTTAAATTTGTTTGGACAAAAGAGTGTGAAGAATGTTTCGAAGAACTGAAGAGAAGATTAGTCAATGCTCCTATATTGACTCTACCATCGGGGAATGATGGGTACGTTATTTATAGTGATGCATCAAAGAAAGGACTTGGTTGTGTCCTTATGCAGAATGATAGAGTAATTGCCTATGCATCACGACAGTTGAAAATTCATGAACAAAACTATCATACTCATGATCTTGAGTTAGCAGCTGTGATCTTTGCTTTGAAGATATGGAGACACTACCTCTATGGTGAAAAATGTTAGATTTATACTGATCACAAGAGTTTGAAGTATATTTTCTCACAAAAAGAACTCAACATGAGGCAAAGGAGATGGCTTGAATTACTCAAGGATTATGATTTCACGATACACTACCACCCGGGGAAAGCAAACAAGGTGGCAGATGCTTTGAGCAGAAAAGACCATGGACTTTTGAACATGATGAGAATTGAAAGGGATCCAGTTTTCATGGATCCAGTGAAGATGGTCATGGGAATAACCAGGGAAGGTGAAACATCAATGCTTTTTGAAATGGTTGCCAAACCATCTTTACTAGAAAGGATTAAGAGTTCTCAGACCGATGATGAAGAATTTCAGAAGAAGATTAAAGCTGTGAATTATGGGAGATTGAGAGACTTTGTGTATGAAGATGGAATTTTGAAACTCGGGAAGAGACTTTCTGTTCCCGATTTACCTGATCTGAAAATGGAATTGCTGGATGATGCTCATAGTTCCAATTTCTCTATACACTCTGGGAGCACCAAAATGTAATGGGATTTGAAGGAACATTTTTGGTGGGACAACATGAAGAGGGAGATTGCTGATTTTGTGTCAAGATGTATGGTTTGTCAACAAGTGAAAGCTGGAAGGCAACAGCCTGGAGGAGTCATGCAACCTCTTCACATACCGGAGTGGAAATGGGACAATATTACGATGGACTTTGTCATGGGGCTACCAAAGACTCCTAGAAGGAACGATGCAATATGGGTTATTGTTGATCGTCTTACCAAGTCATCACATTTTCTTGCTATAAGATACGATCTACCCCTGGAACGTCTAGCAAGACTATACATAAATGAAGTTGTGAGACTTCATAGAGTACCCCTATCGATTGTTTCTGATCGTGATCCCCGTTTTACTTCAAGATTTTGGAAAAGTCTTCAGAAATCTCTGGATACTGAACTTCATTTGAGCACTGCTTACCACCCTCAGATAGATGGACAATCAGAACGGACTATTCAAACCCTAGAAGACATGTTGAGATCTTGATCACTTGACTTTCAGGGTATGTGGGATCAATATTTACCACTGGTAGAATTTTCCTATAACAATAGCTTCCATTAGAGTATTCAGATGGCACCATATGAAGCGTTATACGGAAAGAGATGTCGTACACCAAAATGTTGGGATGAGGTTGGTGAAAGAAAACTTGTAGGCCCAGAATTGATGGAGGAAACGGTGGAAAAGGTGAGGGTAATCCAAAATCACATCAAAGCAGCTCAATGTAGGCAGAAGAGCTATGCCGATAATCGAAGGAAGGATTTGGAATTTCAAGTCGGTGATCATGTTTTCCTGAAGGTATCTCCGTGGAAGGGAGTCATACGTTTTGGTAAGAAAGGTAAATTGAGTCCCAGGTACATCGGACCTTTCGAAATTCTAGAACAAATTGGGGTTATAGCTTACCAATTGGCAATGCCGCCAATTCTCTCTAAAGTTCACGATGTGTTCCACGTATCTCTGTTGAGGAAATACATGCCTGACCCAACGCATGTACTCACCTATGAGGAATTAGAACTGGAACTTGATCTATCTTATTGCGAAGATCCCGTCAGGATTCTTGATACGAGAGAACAAGTACTGAGAAACCGGACGACGCGTCTGGTAAAAGTTTTGTGGAGAAACTATAAGATTGAAGAGGCAACGTGGGAACCCGAGGAACTTATGATGAAGAACCACCCGAGTCTTTTTATGCAGTAATACCCTCGAAATTACGAGGATGCAATTATTTGAAGGAGGGGAGAATGTAACACCCCAAGCTTCCACAGTACGTTTCCCTTCGAATAATGCGATAGCGTGTGTTGTACGCAACCTCGAGTTCTAACACACACCACAACTAATTAAACTAGCCGTTGTGAATAGTAATACCTACTTTTTAAAATTATATATATATTATATTCCAAATAGACTTCATTTTTGGATTTGGAATATCTAATTTAGCTTAAGGTGAAATTTTGGTACTTTTCGGATAACTTTCATATTTTGATGAATAGTGAAAATTACTAAATTTTAATTAAAAACAACTTTTTTAATCAAAATAATTAATAGTGATAAATTATGAATTTTAGTAGTTTTAAAGTATATTTAGAATATATTTTTACCATTTAATATAATGTTGGTTATTGGACATAATTTTACAATTAAACCGAACACAAACAAGTGTCAATCTTTTGATAGTTATTATCTCTTAAAAACATGCTTTTTGTTTTGACAGCGGGAATTAATTTTAAATTAATTTCTGCCACTTCTGTGTTTTGAATTTAGGAAAATGGATTCCATATTTGGAATCAGGATGTTCAAATTGTGTAAATAGGTAACTTTTATTTTTAGACATTTTGAATAATTTCTGCGGTAAATATTTTATTTACCATGGTTAAGGGTAAATCCAGTAAATAATGGTTAAAAAATAATATTATAAAAATATAGAATTACCCTAAAACGCGTCCTAACCTTATTTGTGGACACATACACGACCATGGGCATCCTTGGGTCGATTTGGGGACCCCTTAGAGCCACATGTATGTGGTAGGGACACATTATATTAATAAAGTTAAAATAAAAATAAAAATGGCATAAGCTTACATCTTTTAGAAGAACAGTTTTTACATAGGGTTATACATGTTGGATTTTCGATTATAAATATTAATTAGAAATCTAAAAAGATTTCCTACATAATGATATTTTATTTATAATTTTTAGACATCAAATAATTTAAATTATTAATGACACAATAATGATGCAATGTTTACCTCATTAATAAATCATTTAAATAAATAAGATTATAATGATTAAACTATTATCTAAAACCTGTCCAATTCTTATTGGTTGATGTTATTTAGAATATGAGTCATCTTATCTTCGACCTCAATGATTTCTGGACCATTATAAACCGAATATAATTATATTATAAAGTAATACTTTCACTCTTTCCTAAAGAGCCCCTCCTCTCCCTTATAAAAGGAGACCACTCCTTCTCATTTCTTCACACCATCAAAGCCTTGTGGTTCGGCCAAACTATGCCCAAATACTCTCTCAACTTCCCTCACTACAACCTAGAGGCCTTAGTTTGATCAGAAATCCAACCTAAGGAGCCCTTTTGATCAAATCAAAAGGAAGAGCCCGAAGAAGAGGTAATGATTTCACCACCCTTTTCCAAGTTCATTTCTTCTTCCACTTCTTCTTCCTTTGTTGTTACCATTCTAAAATAATAACTCCAGTATCTCACATATACTGTGATGTTATTATAAATATGGTACAACCATATTCAGTATTCTATCCACCCTTTGAATAACATGTCACCATACGTGCGTACGTACGGCTTACCGTCTCCACGTCGTGGTGTAATTGTTATTCAATATATTATTATTTGGATGGGTATAATAATGATGTGAAACTCATGTAAATAATAAATATAACATGTTAATTATTCTGTATATATTATATAACATCCATTTATATATTATTTTAATATCAATAGAATGATATTGTCGCTCGTGCGTACGTACGGACTACCGTCTCCACGAACGCGTTGAGATTCATTCTCCATTGTATCCATTCAAGTATAATTTTCATTTGATGATTTAAAAATGATGTTTAAGGACTTGATATCATTTTGGAAATGAATAAGATTAAACAAACATGGCTTATGTAACAAAACATATAAAAGAAAATGAGTAAGTTCACACCCGAAACAACGATAATACTAAGATATTATTATCAAATCAATATTAAAAGATCATATATGATATCATAATAATGTATATGATTATTTTATAATTTAATAACAATTATTTCACCATTATACATGAGGTTAACCTACCCCAACCAAGGAAATGTACAAGGTAAGGGGTCTTTATCTCACTCCTTATTTCCGTGAGATTCATGCCATATTTCCACCATCACCTTTTGTGTGGTGTATGTACTGCCCATAATTATATTCTTTGTGTAATACACTCTAATTTATGTGTATTTACATATTCATTGTATGATACCTCTTTCATGGGTTGTATGTTTCATAAGTTACCAAATTGGTAAGGGTTATTTCACAATCTCTTCATTATCCGAGGTTGTTTATACGTAATAATCTACTGGGATCTCGTTATCATCCACATCCATGTTTCTTCAAAATGTATTTCAAAACATTTTTAATATTTAAAAGAATATGGGTTAAATTCATTTATACCCTTGTTTGACTTTTTATAAGAGGTTTATAAGGGAATCTTTTCGTCGTTTTCCAAACAAGGTGCTTTTTAACCTTTTCAAAAGAATTAAGATAAGAATGTTTTTTTTTAACTTATATGGCGGGTGCGGTTATTTTCCGCCGTTATAAAATATTCAAAGATTTCCTTACAAGCTTATAATAATATTTTCAAAGAAAATGTTTTATTTTATATGGATCTTAAATGATTTCAAAATAAAAGGAGATATTTCCTTAAAAAGAATTTTGATTTCATCTATGTCAACATCCTTTGATGGATTTTAAGATTATTTGAAGATGATTTATTATGATACAAAACTTCTATATTGTATTGAAGGTTTTGTGATATGTTTGACTGTGGATGTGATATTTTTATACCATTCATAGTTTATGGTGAAAGTATTGACATTTCGTATGCTAGTTTTAATACGAATGTTTATGTTATGTTTAAACCTTTTCATATGGGAACACATTGGACTTAATATGTAACGGGTGGAGCCCGCTATAGCTCCTCGATGCATCGGTAGGTCTCATGAGACAAACTAGTGTCTTGGCACAAGGACTTGACAAAATCTTATTTGTAGTCTTGGCACGAGGCCTTGACTATGTGGTTATGATAGTCTGGCATTATGCATTCCATCATTATGAAAGTGGTTATCGATATTGCATGTGATTATTCGATTAGTAGAATATCCATGTGAATAAGTAAATGGAATTATTTCATTTTATTTATGCCATACTATGTTGAAGTTAAAGTTTAAAAGTCTTTTGTTTTAGTTGTACATTCCCTTAAATTTTTATTCTTATTTATGAAAGTTTCCGCTATATTGTTATCCTTACTGGGCATTTGAGCTCACCCCTTTTCTATGTTTTATTTTTCCCAAGAAGTGAAGAAGTAAATTATGAATGACCTGCAGGGATGTTATGTGGGGATATGAGTGTGGATTATGGAGACATTATGTTGTTGTAGTAGTTTTTCATTTTATGATGTAATGTAAAACTTATGAATATATCTACTGTTTCCAAGGCTACTAAACCAATCAGTCTTTAGAGATTTGATCTTTCTTGTGATCATGACAATGTTATGTAATAATGCACCGACTCTGGGTAACTAGGGTCGGGGTGTTACATTTATTTTATGGGCCTTTGGGTGAGTTATATTGTTTACAAACATTAGACGATAATGTTTGTTTTTTTGGTTTTCTTGAGCCGTTCAAATGTATTCATAAATGGATGTTCCTGTAGGAAATCGATAAACATCTTGAAATTATCCTTCAGGGTAATGATGAAATTAGAGAAGATAAAATGATATTATAATGAATTTTATTATATACCATGTGGATGAATCATTAGAGAGGATTTAAATAGTTATTGTTGGGGTTAAATTAGGGAGTTTTTTGACCACAACGAACTTGTTTAGTTTAATCATTTAGTAATATGTACATAAGTTAATTCCAAAACACTAAATTGGAATATATATATATATATAATATTTTTGTTCAACCATAATAATGGATCCATTACCAGATCTGAGGATAGAAATTGGATAGGAAAACATGTCGTTGGTAAAGGTGATAGATTAACACCTCACGAACATTGTTTTATTTTAAAAAATTAATATAAGGTAAGCTGAGGTTTGGATGGTATAATATCACATTATTATCATAAAATTCTATTATATGTATGATAATGGATTCATCATTCCATTTGGAAGAAGATATATGGTGATAGAATAATTAAATAACATGAAATTGAAAGGAAATTAATGGAAAAGTGGGAGGGAAACTTTCTCTTGAAACCTCCTCTTGATATCCTCCTTAAAAAAGATAGGATTGTTTTGTTGATGATACTATATACTCTGGGATGTCGGGGAGGGTCTAGGGAAGATTATTAAGTAGATTTTAGAAAAGGCTAGAATCTTGAGAGGTTGGAAGAAATGAGGGTGTGAAAGGTAGTATTTATAGTAGAGGGGAGAGGGGATTTCACAATATAAAATTCATTATTTTATTATTTACCCACAGGAAAAGGAATAGTGATACCTCCATGACAATGAATAGTAATTTTATCGTGTGAACTAGAAAAAATTAGGCTAACAGCAGTAGAAAGTAATGCATGATTGTATAATTGGCTTATTTATCTTATTTGGTAAATTATGGTATTTATCGTTTCTTAAAAAATCAAGTATTTCAAAAAAAATCCCAAAAATTAACCCCAACTATTTTTCAGCATATAGAATCCAAAAATGAAGTCCATTTTTCAAAAATAATTTTTAAAATGTTATTACTTTAATATTTAATTAAACTAATAATTTATTATCCAAAAATAGTTTTAAAACATTAATTTACTTATTCTAAAATATAGGTATATCATACATTCAACTTGAATATTACTTATATATTATCAATGGTAAGGTTACTATTCATTATGTTATATCACTATTATTATGGGTATGTTACTTTTAATAAGGGTATATTACTATTCACTAAAAATTATATTTATCTTATTAAACTCCAAATAACTTACTTATTGAAACCATGTATGTTATAGTTTCAAAATTACAAACATAGAAGTGTCAAACTTAGGTTTAAAGGTCACTCAGCACTTAGTAGTTCATTATGTTGTGTTTTCATGTGATTTTGTGACATATTTACAAGAAAAGAATTTCCATTGAAAAAATTTTGGTCATTACAATCACCCCCCTTATGAAATTTTTCCCTAAAAATTTTACTTTACACAAATAGTTGAGGGTACTTCTCCTTCATCGCCTCTTCTGGTTCCCACATAGCTTCTTTAAACCAATGGTTCCTCAAAAACACTTTGACAAGGTGGGTTGTCCAATTGCATAGAACCTTATCTCTATGGTCAAGAATATCTATTGGTTTCTCCTTAGAATAAAGGTCATCTTTCAGTTATACCACCTCTATGTTCAGTAAATATTTGGGATCTAGTATGTACTTCTTGTGGAGTGATACATGAAACACATCATGAACATGAACCATATTTAGTGGATGTTCGTGCTGATAGGAAACAACTGCAACATGGTCAAGGATCTCAATGGGGAAAATATACCTTGGGCTTTGATTCCCTTTCATTCCAAAATTCTTCACTCTCTTCCATGGTGATATTTGAAGGATGACTTTATCTATAACAACGAACTCCAAGTGCCTTCAATGGTGGTCAACAGAGCTATTTTCCCATCTTTGAGTAGCTTTGATGTTTTTTAGGATGGCTTAAACCTTCTATGTCATCTCTTTCATAATATGAGATACAAGAAGCTTTAATTCTCCAACCTCATCCCAAAAGGTTGGAGTTCTACTTTTCTTTCCATACAGAGCTACATACAGAGCCATATGAATACTCGAGTGGAAGCTATTGTTGTATGAGACTCAACTAATCAAGGATTTTGATCTCATCCACCTTATAATTATAGAGAACAACCTCTTAGAATATCTTTAAGCATCTGAATAGTCCTTTCAGAATGACCATCAGTACGGGGGTGATAGGTCATGCTGAAATTTAATTCAGTACTCAAATCATGTTGAAGACTCCTCGACAATTTAAATGTGAACCTTGATTCATGATCAGAGACAATGGAGAGTGGAACTCCATGCAGTATCACCACTTCCTTCACATATATCTTTGCATCTTGTTCAACTGATAGTTTTTTTATGAATAGTGATAAAATGGGATGTCTTGGTGGGTCAGTCAACTACAACCCATATCGCATTATTTCACTTTGATGTCTTTGAGAGACCTATGAACATTTACATAAAAACATTCTCCCATTTCCACTAGGGCATATGAAATGAGTGCTTCATCCATTTGGACTTTTCTCACTCTACATTAACATGATGACATACCAAGTACCTTGATATATATTCTACAATCTCCTTCTACATGTTATCCCACCAGAAGTGTTCTCAAAGATCACGGTACATATTGGTACTCCTAGGATGGATAGATAATGTTGGGATATGTGCATTATCTAATAGCTCATTCTTTATCTCCGGTGATGACGACACTCAAAGACGCATTATAAACCTAATCACACAATCATCGTCAATATGGAACTCCTGCAGCTACCCTTCTTTACTACATTTACGCTATTTTTTATCATCATGTCATCCCTTTGTGCTTCATTAATCTTCTCTTGGATGGATGGTTGCATAATAATTTGGGAATGTAAGGATGTATCCCAAGTACTTATGACTTCTAAATCCATTCACTACTTATCAAAGAATATAGGGTCTTTGTCAATTCATATCATGGATAGAGTAGAAGGTCTTTTTCTACATAGAGATCGTCTACATTGTTCACCTTTCTTGGATGATAGTGAAAAGAGCAATCATAATACTTGATTATCCCAAACAATCTAATTTGACACATTTTGAGCTCCTTTTGTGTGAATATATACTTTTGTCTCTTATGGTTGGTTTATATGTCACACTTCATAGCATAAATGTAGTGCCACCATATTTTCAAGGAAAAAATCAGGCTGCAAGCTCTATATCATGTGTGATGGGTAGTTCTACTAATGGATGTTCAACATTAATGGTGAATAGGCTATCACATTGTCATTTTCATGAGTATGAAACCAAATCCTTTCATTGACGCATCGCTGTATATCACAAAACATTCTCCACTTTTAGGTAGTGTGAGTAAAGGTGCAGTGATGAGCCTTATCTCTAGATCCTTGATACTTCCCTCATATTCTTCCATCCAGACATACTTTATCCCTTTCCTTGTTGACATAGTTAGTTTGCTTGACAATCATGTGAAATTTCTCTCAAAAAATTAGTTGTAACTAAATAATCGAAGAAAACTATGGATTTTTGTGATGCTAGAGGGCCTGCTCCATTCCTCAATTGCCTTTTTTTTGAAGGGTCCATATAAATTCTCCCACTTGTGATCACATGTCCTAATAATGTGAATTGATTCATCTGAAAGTAAAACTTTCTAAACACGGCGTACAACTTATCCTTTCTCAATGTCACCAACACATGTCTTAGATGTTCCTCATGTTCCTCCTTACTCTTGGGATAGATGAGAATATCATCAATAAACACTAACCGAAATTTTTTGGAGGTATTTTCTAAATACAGTATTCATAAAATCCATGATTATTCTTGGGGCCTTAATAAGTCTGACGGGCATCACTAGGAACTCATGGTTCCCATACCATGTATGCATGTTAGTATTCTAAATCTATTCCTTCTTTACATTTAGCTGATGATATCCAAAATGATGATACCTATTTGAGAAGTATTCAGATGCTCTTAACATATGGAACAAGTCATCAATCCTTGTAAGATGATACTTGTTCTTTATGGTGATCTTATTAAGTTCCTGATAATCGATACACAACAACATTGTTCTATCCTTATTCTTTACAAAGTGTACTAGCGCACCCCAAGGTGATGCACTGGGTCTTATGAACCCTTTGCCCAGATTCTCTTACAACTGCTTCTTTAAATCCTCCAGTTGAATAGGAGCTAGCCTATAGGGATACATTAAGGTAGGAGTATCTCTGGGTATGAGTTCTATTGAGAATACTACCTCACGATCTGGGGGAATTTCAGGTAACTCTTCATTAAATAGATCACTGTATTCATTCATGATGGTCATTCTAACAAGGTTCGTACTATCCTTTGATTCAACCATTTGGTTGAGGTACGCTTCTTTATAGTGAGTCAACACCCACACTATTGACGGATTTTTCAAAGGGGATTCGTGATCTTCCTTGAATTTTTAGAGGAGCATGGGACGGTTTTGAATATAAAAAGATAATTTATTTTCTCGATATTTGATTTGTGATATATATAATGAGATCCAATCCATTCTCATTATAGAGTCAAATTCTACCATCGGAAGTATTTTGAGATTCACAGGAAGAATATTGCAACATACTCCTACATGAGAAGATTCAAACACATGGGTTGCAATGATTGCACCACTTGGTGTTTTTACTGATATCTCTACGTCAAGGTTTCGGTGCTTTGATTCTAGAGTTCTAGAAAACATTCTAGATATAAAGGAATGGGTTGAACTATAATCAAATAAAAATATTCCTATTATTGAGAGAATAAGAAGTATACCTTGTACGACATCATTAACATTCTCCACTTTTGAAGTAGTGATGTCAAAAGCCTTCCCTTTTTTCCTTTGGCTTTGGTGGCTATAGGTGTTAGTTACCCTCGAGAACTCGAGGTTTAGTGCCCTAGCTTTCACAGTTCCCTAACTCCCTACAATTTTAATCTTGAACCATAGGTGGTTCACTCCTCTCTTCCACCACATTGTCATTAATTTTCATGAATTTTCAACATGCTTTACCATGGTGTCTTTCATTCCCACAATTGAATCACATCCTCGTTTCTTTGAGGTAGTTCCCATGGTGCAACATCCCAAATTTTTGGAATGTGGGTTGTTGAGTTTTATTCCCACCTTTTTCATTAGATCAAACATTTGGAGACTCCATCTTTCTTTTCATATCTCCATAGTCATTGGACCATATTATAAACTCTATCTCCACTATGAGTTCACATCGAACAACTTCTTCATAGCATTCTAAGTCTATAACTTCATGATTCTTTCGAAGGTGTGGTTTTAATCCACTAAATAATCTATCCATTTTTCTATCATTGTTGATAAAAAAACCCAAAGGATACCTTGCAAGCCTTGTGAAATTATCTTTATAGGTTGTAACATATTCTCCTTCTATTTGTTGAGATCTATGAATTATCTCTCCATCTTCATGTGAAGATTTCATGGGAAATATTTATTAAGAAACACTATCTTATGGTCTTCCCATTCCATCTATTAAATCTCTTCCCTTGGCATGGTGTTCTTAATAAAATCCCACCATTGATCGACCTATCCATCTAGAAAATAAACAGCTACTCTCACCTTATCCCACATAGAATAGTGAAGCATAAAAAAGATATTCTCCATGATGTTGACCCACAGCTCCACAACTAGTTGATCCGAAGTTCCACTAAATATTTGTGGTCATTACCTCATAAAGCATTCGATATACAGATTCTCCTACTTTGGTGGAGGAGGAAATTCCACATTATTATGGTTATTGTTCATTACCTGAGATGGTTGGGTAAGAATTTCCCTGATGTTTTTACTTCCCCCTACCAAATCATTGGGGATGTCGTTCAGGTAATCATTGCATTGGCCCTCGCATGAGTTGTTGGCTGTGTTTCTCCTGGTTCCCATCATTTTATGAAGTATAAAAGGTTAGAACAAAACATAAGTCATCTATTCATGGATAAATTATTCATTTTTATGATTTATAATAAAATCATAACATATGGTATCCCTATATAAATATTCTTATGTGCATACTTGTACTTAGTCTCGTGATAGATGTTTTCTCTAGGGTTCACATATCCTAATTCCCAAATTAATTAAACCATACCTTTGATACCAACTATAGCTCCCCACCCTTTTCTTACATTACTAAAACATTATTTTAAAGATAAAAAAAATAGTATTACACATAAAGGATCCAAAGGTTTAGTGTCATGGGAAAACTAGGGCCATACATAACAATTACAACATCAAGCATAAACATTTCTTTAATTCCTTTATCTATAGCTTCTTATTGGCACTTTACCACTCTTTAGTACATGTTGTCACCTAAGGATATACATAAAAAGGGTGAGCTAAAATCCTAGTAAGAGGATTGATACGAAAAATATAAAAATGGGTGATAATAAACATAACATAGCCATGGGATCGTGTACATGAGAGGAAACATTTATAAAATACATGAAATGTGGTAATGTATAAAAATGAAACACCATGTCTTTGTTGTTAACTACAACACATAATTGTGAATAAATATATAATATATTTCAGAAATAATTTCACATTAACTCATGAGGTTCATCACTTTACCCAATGCATTGGAACTCTGTATAATTCCGGGCACACCCGTCACATTGAAACATTCATATGGCGCTATATAATTCCGTTCTCACCCGTCACATCATAACATTATAATTTATCATGAATTACACAATGAAAATTTATAAAAAATTAAAATATCCAGATCATGGAAAGGAATAGGTTTCATCTCATAAGAACACATTCATTAAAATTTGGTTCACAAAATTAAGTGGTAATAACATACATTATACGATAACCATCAACCATGAGTGAGAAGTAAAACGAGTGTTTTTGAAAGAAGAGTTATTTTGGAAAACATTTGATTGACATAAACATCAGTAGAAACCATGTATATCTCATAAAATGGAATATAATGATAAAAAATTTATTTTTATTGAGTGAACATAACAAAAAAAATAGGTAAAGAGGGAGAACCCAAATAAAGAACTTTTGGTTGAAGATTTTCCCCTAACCTTGTATCCGAACACTTTCTTCACTTTAATGTCCTACATAACCACATTAGATTATTTAATTGAAAATTAAGTAACATTTTGTACATTAATAAGGTTCATTATGGTTTCCTTATGTTATTTTATGGGCCTTTGGATGAGTTATAGATTTTCAAAACATTGCTCGGGAATGTTTTTTTATTGATTTCTTGAGCGGTTCACATGTATTCATAAATGGATGTTTGTGTAGAACATGGATAACCATCCAGAACATGTATTTCAGATCATTAATGATATTCTAGAAGATAAAATGATAATATAGTGAATTATAAGCTATACCATGAGGATGAATCATTAGATAAGAATTAAATGATTATTGTTTGGGATAATTTAGGTGGTTTTTTTGACCACAACGAACATGTCTGGTTTACACATTTAGTAATATGTACATAAGTTAGTTCTAGAAGATCAAATAGGACATAATAAATATATAATATTATTTTTCAACCATAAAAATGGTTTCATGAAAAAATCTATAGGTAGAAATGGAAAAAATAAAACATTTCATTTTTGAAGGTGATAGATTAACACCTCACGAACAATGTTTCCTTTTATAAAATAAAAGGAAGAGGGGAAGGGGGTCGGATGGTATAATATCCCATTAGTATCATAACATTTAATTATATGTATGATATTAGAGTTACCATACCATTTGGATTAATATGGGTGGGGATAGAATAAGAAAAGAACTTGAAATTTAAAGGAAATTAAAGGAAAATAGGGAGATAAAATACCTCTTGAATCCTTCCCTTGAGATCCCCATTAAAAAAGTTAGTCTTGGACTTTTGATGAGACCAGAAGCTCTTTGATGTGGGGGAGGGTCTAGGGAAGATTCATGGTAAGATTTTAGAAAAGTCATTAAGCTTGAGATGTGCGAGGAAATGTGGGTGTGAAGGGTGGTATTTATAGTGTAGGGGAGAAGGGATTTCTCAATATAAAATTAATTAGTTTATTATTTCCCCAAAAGACAAGGAATAGTGAGAATTATATGACCATGAATATTAATTTCATCATGTGAACCCGAAACAATTAGGCTTATATCATCAGAACATTATACATGACTATATAATTATTTTATTTAGCTTATTTTGTAAATTGTGGTATTTTACTATTCATCAAAAATTCATGTATTTCAGAAAAATCCCGAAACTTCACCCCAGCCATTTTTCAACGTGTAGAATCCAGAAATGAATTCCAATTTTCCAAAATAATTTTAAAAATATTATTATTTTAATATTTAATTAAAATCATAATTTATTATCAAAAACCAATTTTAAAACATTCATTTTCATATTCTAAAATATAGGTATATTGCACATTCAACATGAATATTAGTTATATATTATCATGGGTAAGGTTAAGGTTCATTATGGTATATCCTTATTCATAAGGATATGTTACTATTCATAATGGTATGTTACTATTCACCAAAAATTATGTTTTTCTTATTGGACTCCAAATAACTTACTGATTGCTACCGTGTATGTCATATTTTTGAAATTCCAAACACAGATGGGACCAAATTATGTTTAAATGTCACTGATCACTTAGAATATCATTATGTTGTGTTTTCATATGATTTTATGACACATTTATATGAAGAGAATTTACAATGAAAAACATTGCGTTGTTACAATTACTATCCTCTAATTCATGTCAGAACGGGCTCTCTCAAACTATATTTCATCATAATCTATAACAATATATAATCATATCTCAAAACTATCTAGATCATATTTTCAACCCATGTGTTACTGATCCTCCTTATTTGGATTTCACATGTGTATTCCATTGATTTCATAACATTAATTCTTATCACCAGCCAGCTATAGAAGATATATATTATCCTTTATTGATATCACCAACTCTTTTTGGCTTCATCAACCTTCCTTATCGAGCTCTTGATCACTATATCCCACTCTAAGACACCAATATAAATATGGATGAAAAGAGTAACATTTCTATGTCAAAATAAATTATGATGACTATGCTCAAACATCTATGATCATTGGAATTCATCATAAATCATGTTATGAAATTACTTCATGATGTTAGAAAAACTCGATTCATAGTCTAAGATGGTCATACTACATTGCGACATGTCTAACAACAATTTATTGGGAATAGTCTAGAATGTAATGTTGTAATACTCCTAAAAAATAAAACCCTCAAAATTTGTGTATGGGATAGTAACATCATCATGTGTATGGATGACTAAGGTCTAAAAATGACTCATTGTGCTATGGAGGATGTTATATTATAGATATATTATCTAATATATTGGTCTCTTAAAGAATCAAAATACCAGTTTCACTACCTCAAAACAATAATTCACTATAAAAATGACAAAATCACCATAGGTTTTTGGTGGTCATTCTAACTAAAATGTGTGAATCACATTCATCCTATACATATTGTCATTCAATCCCACGTTCAGGATAGGTGATGATGACATTCACCAAGTAATCATGTCATAAAATATGGGGGTCCTTATCCTAATAAACTAATACATAATCATCTATTTCCAAATTGGGTATAATAATACAAGAATTAAAAAATTAAAATATATATAAAGTTAATGTAATTTACCCTAAATATACACATTGTATTAAATAGTGAATTGGATAAAATAATGGGAGAAATAATGACAAAAATCCAATAGTATATGAAACCAAACATAACAGTAAGGGAAAACATTAGTCATCGATTTACAACTTCTTATACGAACATTTCATATGCATGTCACCAATTAGTACTTCTAAGATCCCACTCATCTGGCCTCATATACCCCAAGGTTACCACTAAACATTCTATCATCATCATATGAAATGAAATTATCTGTTGACGTTTTCATATAAAGGTGAGTATATACATATCAAGTAGGATACCTAGATAACAAAAACGGATCAATAGGAGATAAATTGTCCCAAAAACCATAAATTTTAAGATTAAAAGCCTTGTTATTATTTAAAGATTTGGAATCCAAAATATTGAAGATAATCCCACTATACACATCGATTCAATAGATGAATCATCCTAAGAAAGAAGCATTATTCCAAGATACCTATCATAGAAACCCCAAATCATCTATGTGACCATAGTGGGGACTCACACCATTTCATAATATATGATATTGTCACAGGAAAACCAAACCCTGATAGAGGACCCTCACCTCATCGAGTAAGATATTTTTATGTGGGATTTGCTTAATCTATAGATAGAGTACTTGAACCCCCACTGAATCATATCATGTTATTTTGGGGACTAACAAACATTATCATCCATATGGGGGAATGAAAACTTGATCTATAGAAGAGATTATCGACCCCATTCCCAAATTATAGTGGGAACATAAACTAAGTATATTGGGGATCTCATCATTCATTAAATCATAGAGCTAATGAAACCCTATCACTGAAATATCTCTAGGAGAGTATCAAACCCTAATGTATATGACAATCATGAAGATTGATCCTTGCCATTAATCCTCTCAAGAGAGATGTAAAATATTTATATATTTTTACATATGTTGGGATGGATATCAAAATTGATCGCACCATGTTGAAAAATGTGGGAATCAATTCAGGATATGGTATATATTTTCCCAAAAACAATACATGAAAAAACTTTAAAAAATGACCCATAAACATATTTGTCTTTCTATACCAATCTTTGGTGATTTTCTCTAGTTATAGTGTTATTGATATTGTATTTTTCGTAACACCAAACTAATATTCCTCATGCTAGAAAAATATAACAAACACTAGATACAAATATTCTTTAATATATCTATCCATATTGGAAATTTTATTCCTTATACCATAGTCAACACCTTTACATCATTGTAAAAGCTCAAAACAGAATTATTATGCATCGAGGTAATGAAACAACCTATCTTTGGCAGCGTAGTCCTATAAACTATTAATAAATATCATTATGATGGTTTAATCATGATTCTACCAAAAGTGTTGAATCATTATCCAATAATTGAAATCCATGTAAATTTTTTAAAGACATTGATGATATAATGTGTGGTGTGTTTTCATAATGTAGTGTTAATCTATATCATACATTAGTTTCTATCATCACAATGGTATAGTGTTTCCATTTCCATATCCTACCTCCATTATTGAGAAACGTCTTCATCATCCTTCATTTCTGGGTTTGAGGCATCTATTTAGTTGAAAAATAAGATAAATAATGGATAATTATTGTAAATGTTTAAAAATAATGTTCTTTCAAAAAAAATAAAAAAAGGATAGTAGTTATCAATTCAAAATAAAGCATTTTATTTTAATAGAAATACATGCAACTTCATATTAACTAAATAGTAAGGAAAAAAGAAAAACAAGAGATTAGTTAGATGTAATAAAAGATCAAAACTATATCATGAAATATTAAATAATAAGAAAACAAATGGTCTTTTCCCAGGAATCCACTCATTTTGGTTGTATAAATTTTATCTCAGAATGCAACAAGATAACACCACACAATCACTGATGGTTAAATAGTTTGTTGGGTTTCTTAGATATGATGAGTCTCACATCCAAGGCCCTAGATATTGAGTAAAAAAATGGAAAATAATAGAGTGATAGTTTGGATAATATTTAAAAAACAATTAGAGGAATCAGGATATTTGTGCAATATGCAATGTTATAGTGAAATAAACCAATAATGAACCAAAACCAAAGTGCAACAATAACTACTAAACTAAAAAATCCCTTAGTTAATCTAAGATCCTAAAATTATGGATCAATAAAAACCCATCATAAATTAAAATTAAAATTATTAAAATTTTATTTATTAAAAAAATTCTATCATATAATTACTTAATCCAAGGATTCCTAATGAAATCCATAAACATCCACAAATCATGGAAAGACCCAAATACCTCCTTGATCAATCAAAAAATAATCCCACGATGTTGTGCCTACCATAATTTTACAATACTTCCCATAATGTTAAATCCAAAATCACAAAAAAATGACACCAAAACCTATATCTCCATAAAATAGGTAAAAAGTCATGATGAAAAATAAATTCATGTAATAACCCATAACTTTTTATAGATAATTATTTTATGAATATGTGTTTTGTATTTTCATATACACTAAAATACCATATCTCTTTAATAAGGAAGTGAATATAAAGAGATATTTGATCATCTGGATTCAACTGTTATATGATCATTGGTAAAACATATCCATTGGTCAATATGTCCTTTCGAAACTATACTCTGGAAAATAATAATTTTAACATTATAATTATTGTTTCTAAGTAATATTTGAAAAAAGATAATCAATACAGAATGAATATTTGATGACCACAACCAACAGATTCATGTCGTATGAATCTCAATTTTCAGTTCTTGGTCGGGTGGTAGAATCAATATTCCTCTCTCTTGAATAATCCCAACCCAGTCTTCAACAAGTGATTCTTGAATGAAATCTCATATTTGATAAGTTCAAGTTTGTGGACATTACCACTCATGTGATGATATTCAAGTCACCCAAGAAACCTATCACCATCACACACCTTACCATTAGGATATATGTGAGTGTTATAGGGGTTTTTATAATTGTAGTACCTTTTTAAATAATGTTTATAAACATTTTACCAATAATGGTTTTATTCCATCATTTTTGTTTTCAAAATAGTGTTTCATAATAAAATTGAAAACGAATTTGATAAGTTGATTTTCTAGTCAGAAATCATACATTAAAATACATATATATATATATATATATATATTTAATAACCTAATATATAATTAATAATAAATATTTTAATTAAATAGAATTATAAAAACACTCTAATTTAGGAAAAAAATTTATTTTTGTTCAAGTGTCGATACATTTAATATACATTTTCAATCCATAATTATTTTTAATAATTTGGGATATTTATATTTAAATGTTATAATTATAATATATATGTAATTATTCTGAAAAATTTTATATTTTTTTTAAATCATCATTCCAAAATTAATATATGGTAATTTTTATAGAATTTTCTAAAATACATTATTTTTTCTCGAATATTACAAATATTGTTTGAGTTTTATGTATGTTTAATGACTTCGTATTTACTTTATAATGGTATAATATCTACTAAACAACATCATATCACCGAAAATATGATATTTTTTTAAATAAATGTGTTTTAAAAGGTTTTAATCAATTCACAAACCAATAATTAACATTCCAATGTCTAAAATTGAATCATAAACATTAAAAACATGATGTTTTTGGAAAATTAAATTTCCATTCAAAAATAAGTAATATAAAATGGTTAAAAAAACATTTTTATTAAAATAACATACCATATGACCTTATTTTCAAATACAATGGTGAACACCCTGGGAAATCCCATGGTTTTACATTTTCCACAACTTAGGTTTCCAAGGGCCGTATTTGAAAATAACTAAAAATATCCTTCACTTTTTCAATAAATACCCACACATAATGCATTTAACTTAATTACCATTACATCCTTTATTAAGAATTTTTTTTTTACCTCCCATGATTTCCTCCCATGGTGTCTTCAAACCCCCAAGGCCGAACACTCGTGTATTTTGAACAACTCTTTAGGGTAAGGGAAATCGCCACATCTCTTCTCCATTGTTGTTCCCTCATTATGTAGTATGCCTCCCAATTTCTATACTAAGTTCCATTTTCCTCATTATTTAATACATTTACTATAGAAATATTATTTTTATGAGTGTGATACCCAGGTCCCCTCCCTTTTTACACTTTTCTAAAACCATGTTTTATAATCGTTATGCTGCTGAAATTAATTTTCAGAATTTCTATTCTCTACTCAAGAAATTATCTTATATTTTCTTTTTCATAATTCAAAACTATATTAATTATTAAGGGTATTCAACTATCAATAAAAACTATTTAATTTATTCAATAAATAACATACATGAGTCCCATATTTTGATTTTGTGGGTCAAAAATATCATTATAATCATTCCTTTAATCACATTTTAAAGCCCTATGGTTTTGATAGGAGAAACATTTATTTTATTCTTCTTGGGTTATTTTTAAAAAACAATATAATGATCTATGAATCTCATATTAATTATGATATATGAAGGGTTCACCTTAATAGAACTACAATGCATTGTATAAATAATTTAATATCTAGAGATGAAATCTTTTACGTAGCCACAGTAAATAACAACGATAGTTTATATGAAACCATAGTGAGAAATATTTTTGGTATTATTATTAATGTATCATTTAATATTTTTATCAAAATTTTCATGGTGTGATTAATATAATTTTTATATAATATTCCTCATGTTCCCTTCCTGATGCTATGAGGATATTTCTCTTGTTTGTATTTATTTTATTCAATATGATATGTAAATTGTTTCCCCATATATCCCTTAATGGGACTTCTTCCCACCCTTTACCTTTATATTTAAACCTAGGTTATGAGTATATTTAATTTATAAATCATGAACCTATGGAGAATCATTTAAATTAATTTATAAGAATGTTTAATATTTTCATATATTTTGTACATTATTTTCAAGAAACAAAACATTAAAACAGTCCTTTTTTGTATCATGTAATGAAATATTTAATTTATCCAAAATGAGGGACGTCATAATTCACCATTCAATAAAGATAATTTTTAACTCTAACGTTTTAAATTTTTAAAAAATTAGTTATCTAGGTCCCACAAATGTGTTTCTCTAATATGAGGATTTTCATTCCATGGTTGGGAATTATTCTTTTGTTTATGTGGTATTATTGTCTAATTATCCTTCTATTTGTCCATTATTTATGTAGAATAAAATTTTACGGTGATGATTATTATTCCAATTTATATAAAAATCATTTTTTTAATCTGATGTGTATAATTACATTTAATTGGAGAATTTATTCAATGTTCTCTGAATAAAATAATAATCCAATTTAATTTTATATCATATTATTTATTGGGAAAATTTAAATATGTTATTATGATTTTAGATTCAATTATATTTATCCCATTACATTTTTTTGGTAGATAATAATGTCAATTTTTACTTCTCAACCCATGATCCACTATAAATACCCCTAAACTAGTTGGCCACATGACCTTAAGTTATCCTCCCCAAATGTAAGAAGGTACCCACTAGTAGCAAGGTCCAGGGTTGGGTCTACCTGGATATTATGCCCTCAGTTCAGGGTATATAACAGTGAAATAATAGGAAGATAATTATAGTGGAAAAAAATAAAAATAAAATTAAAAAACCCAATTAAATAATTCATACTTTATATATATATATAACAGTAGAAATCCATAATATCCATGTCATACATATATGATGATGTTGGCATAATACTATACAAAAAATGGATGCGATAAGATATAAATATATGTATTAAACAATAACCAAATCACATAATGTATAAACCCCAAATGATTCCCAAACCTAAATTACTTCCTCTTCTCCCAAATGACAACCAATCTTGTGAATCAAACATCCAATGTTGGACACTTTTTCTTGTCCCAAGCTATATCCATGAAATCTATCTAGGTAATAATCGACAGCCCAAACAAGTTGTAATTAAAAATCATTTGTCCATAACCTATGTTTTCTATAAAAAATATATTTCATGTAAATAAATATAACATTTTGTAGACAAAATAAATTCAAATAAATAAGAAACTAATGCAATAACCATACCGGGATTATGTTTCTCAAGGAAAGTTTGGCTGACCATACATGATTTGGAATCATCAAGAATCCTATAAATAAATTACCTATAAATAGAAATTGATCGATGATGTCATAATAGTAATCGAATAATTAAAATAATGATAGAGGACCTAATGTGAAACTGAGCAATACGTGACATTAAAAGGTTAGACTAGATCATAAAAATATCCATACTATCTAGAAAAAGATTCTATGTTTAATCTTTGAGATACACCCTTGGGATCCAACTGGAAATATATATATAACCAAGTCCCTTTAGTAAATTCAATACTTATACCATGATAAGAGTGACTTGATCCCATGGATATTATTGAAGGAATCATGTCTTTGAAGGCCTCAAACAGAATCTAAGTAGATAATCTATGGAATTAAATTTTTTTATACAAATATACTCAATCATGGTTACTAGAGTCAGGTTTTCATTTATTAAGAAAAAAATAAATTCCAAGGTTGGTATATCCCTTTGAAACCTTCTCAATGAATCAATGAGTCATCCTATGAGTACAAAAGGCATTCCCTCCATTACCCAAGGCTCGGTCAAGTCGAACCACTCATTTAAAATGATACATATCCTTAAAAATTATCATGAACTTGAATTTATAAAATAACAATAGTAAAATTAAAAATAATAAAACTTTTATTATTTAAATTTATTTTTATTCATTATCCTTTCATTCATAAAATAAAATTCCTTTTATAGGTTTCAGACCATTTAAAATTTCATTGGAAATTGATAAGAGCCAAATGAAACATACTATTACATTTTTATTATATCACTCAATGTATTTAAAATAATTATATTTCTATGAAAGGTAAAACAAAACTTGCTAAAGGGTGTTTTGGTTAATCTATGTCAATTGGTCATATGAGCATATAAACAGAACACCCAAAATGGTGTGTTATATTGGGTTTATTAGTGTCCAATGATGGTAAAGGGTCAAATAGAGTGTTTGAGTTTTGAGTTTAAGGAAGATATATTTTAGGGGATATATGGGATATTTCAACAAATGATGAAAAAATATAATTATTAAATTAGGATACTTGAAGATAAATATATATACCACCTATTTTATGAAATTATATAAACACATGTCTAGTATCATGTTTTTATTTGGCCTAGACTGAATAAAATTTGAAAACATGAAAATTTACATAAAAATGGGAAATATTATCTTCATTAATTATCACATAATGAATAGTGAGATAATCATAGAAAATAATGAAACCAAAAGAAGATGTTCTTGAGATGAATTCATTGAGATTAAAGGTTTTTAAAATAGTTTAGAGTTAGATGAGTGACTTCAAAGACCATCATGGAGAAAAATAAGAGCTTCAACTATAGAAGGGAGTCTATGTGTGTAAAGAAGAAGGAAAAGTGGGTTATTTTTTAAAACTAATTGATGTAAAATCATAATTTCAACCAAAAATATATAGGAATATGGTTTGGCTACATGGTTCGCTAAGCCATTCACCAACCATGTTCCAATAATGTCCAAGGAATACACTACCTTTCATGGTTAAGTGCACGATTGGAAGAACAATTAATTTTCAATTTGGTTCATCTATTCGAAAATAATATAGAATTTCACATGGTCATTTGGCCTCTCATTTGTTCCTTTTAAAACTATAATTTTCATTTATGTGGGCTAAATGGTTGAGTGGCACAACTACTATTAATTGTGCACCAACTCTACGACTTAAACATATTCTCCAAAAACATGTAATTCAGGCACTTAACCAGACCCATATACTCTTGAGCTCTACATAATCATTTAATACCTACTATTAGTTTAAATGAATCATTAAAATTAAAATTATGTTTTTCTTGTCTAGTGAATAATTGGGATCATATAGTCTCCCTCTTTAAAACAAATCTTTCCTATGTTTTTCCTTCTCGGGAACATAATATCAAATCCAAGAAAATCTTGTTCCACTACGATAAAAAATATGACACACGATCTTATGTATCATACTATATGTGGATTTGAATCCATAGTACCGAGACTAATGGAGATGAACTACCTTGGAGATATTTCATTAAATGGTTGAAAATCTATAGAGGATATACCTCAAATGAAGAATTAGGTCACAACTCAATGTCCATAAGATCTAAAATGTGTGACTTGTCTAAATTATAATAAGTAAGATGAGTTGTGTAGAACCAAATTCTGAATAGCATATTACTTAAAAAGAAGGGTAATCATATTGGTCACTTAAAAAACACTCCCCAATATCATTAATTAGCCGACATAATAAGGTGATAGATTACCCTTCCTTTGAATCTATCTATTCCCTATCAAAGGTAAAACCCCTAAAAAGACCCCATCCTTAACCTCAAAATCCAGATGTCATGGATGATGATTTCGGTAAGATTTATTCCTTTCTAGGATATAGCCAAACACTTCTAAATAAGTTTTACTTACACCATTATCTTCAAAATTGAGATGGGGTCTCAATATCACTATCATTCCAATATCTAACCAACATAGTAGTAGACTGCATAACCTAAAATATAAGTCCTTATAAGGATCCATATATATTTTCACCTAACTAATTTTCTAATTGAATTACGATATATGTATGTTCTTTTCCAAAAAACAACTTAAAACCAATGATGCATTCTCTAAGAATATCCTACAATATTGGTATTATATATTCATATTTCCCCTCAGTATGTGGTTGAATATCCTTTCTCAAAATAACCTTTGGACTGAGAGACTTCTTTAACTCATTACAAAATGGTGACGTAATTCTATAATCTCTATCTAATACAATAAAATGTTTAATACCATAAAGGATTGTAATATTTTATAAATAGAATATTCCAAGACCATCACCTAAAATATTTTCATAGATTATTTAAAAGTTATAAACCTTTATTAGCCAGTATAAAGTCACCCAGAATTCATAATTATATCAAAGGGATCTTTGTAAACCAGTCATAAAATATTTGGTGAGGTCACTACATTTCAATTTTCTAATGATCAACAGTTACAAAAGTATTTTTATTTCCTATTGTTCCATCATCACCTGTTAATAGAGGGACTACCGATTTAATACCCATCTATCTACCTTTTCATCATTGGCCACTAATACAACATATGTAATTCATGGGACATCTTTGTAACACTAGGATGAACTTCCCAATCTAAAACATGACACTCAGACATCAACACCTCTTATATGTATGTAGCAACCCATATGCATCTTTCAATACATAGTATCTCAATCCCATGAATAATGAATCTTATTAGTGGGTCCTCACCTAAAACAGACTCTCTTAATACTGATCCATCAGGGAATGAAAGTTGCATCATCATTTCTCTATCTTAAAGTAAATAGGTCATTGTAATATATTTAAGGGTGGGTTTTAAATGATGATCCTACCCCTCATAATGTATATCAGAAAAAAGGATCATCCACTACCACTCACCACTAGCCGCCTAGACTTACTGTGTTTGGGTCCTCTGTCTCAATGAGTCATCCATAACATTACCCATCCTAGTAAAATAGACAGGCTCAAAATAAATGGACTATTGGTAATCAACCCACCAAATATTTTAGTGATTTCATTCATTACGTGTAAATATGCAATTCATTTACATTTAGTTTGTAAACAACAAAAACTAATATCTATTAAAATAATTCCTCAAATAAAACAATTCGTGAACTAAAATTATATAACAAGATCATGCGTTGTGTAATTCCGCCCATTTGTCCTCGACAAAGTAAACCCATAATCTATGAATTAGTATTCATAAATTATAAATTCCAATAGACTGATACATGATGCATCATTATAAACAATATATTTTTTTCCGTCTATAGATGAATCAAAATTGGCACTAGATTCAGCCTCCCACTCAACTCTTGAATGTATTTATTACACTCTTCGGACCATGTGAGAATCACGCACCTATTTGTTAAACACATAAGTGGTGATTCCCTAAGTTAAAAATCCTTAATAATTTTCCTAAAATATCTAACCATCCCCATTAAACTCTAGATTCCAAAAAATCATTAATTTCCCTATGGTAACTACCTCTCCCACATTATCAAGGTCAAAAGATATTCCTTCTTATGAGATGATGTGACCCAATATATAAACCTTGTTGACATAAATGTTTTATTCAGTGAGATAAAAAAAAAATTCATGGTGTATTAGTATATTTAGTATAATATCATGATGTTTCTCATGGATATATTGAGTAAAACTATACCAAAAAATCCTTTGATAAATACCACAAAAAATTAATCAAGATATGATCATAAAACTAAATTTTTAAAATTCATGAGAATGGAAGGTGTATTTTTCTTACTCAACAACATAACAAGATACTCATAAAAAACATACCTACTACATAAACTTATATTATGTATTTCTTCATGTATAACTCAAAAATGTTGGTATTTTAGCCTCTAATCGATCTTGTAGAAAACCATCACTCATTGTAGTTGATCTAATATGTCTACTATATGAGTTAGTGGATAGTTGTTCTTATATATAATATGGTTCAACCAACGGTAGTCCACACAATGTGTCAAGGTTAGATAAAACTAATTGGATAAAAGTATTAGTGAAACACATGTTTAATTAATAGGCAATATCAAACTTTCTTCTTCCATGCCCTCTTGATTCCTCTTGATCTTCAATAACTCAGTCGTAGACACCCTTTAAGGCGGAATGAATACTCTTACTTCTCCTGGAACTAACTATATAAAAAACTCTATGAATGTTTCAAGAGATAGCCTATAATAAAATCATAGATAACATCCTATAAACTATATAAAATTTTAGGGAAATAAGTATGATGTGTTCTATGATCATTCATATATAGGCTAGATATTTGGGCTACCACTCTTCTAAATCCACAATTCTTCATTATAACTCTACATTACTGGATATCCCACTCACCCTTAGGAATATAACTATCAATATAATGTGATGTAAACAATACCTTGTGGTTATACCATTCTATAATAGTGTTATTAGGATCTAATCCATCAATTATAAGAATGAAATTAAAGATAGACGTGTGGTGAAGAATTGGTCCCATAAGAAACGATATCTACGAACATCAAAGAGGAATTTCATGTACTAGCATACAATTTCAGATACAATTCCCAATTAAGTGTCATGGTTGATCATACTATAAAAATAATAATTTATTCCCATGTGTTTTCCAGATAAACCAAAATTTGAAATAGTATGAATTTCATATATAAAATAAAATAGATAAAAAATTGAAGATATTATGGTCTTACCTCTCACTATAGACTATATACCACCATTATCCTAATGTGTAGTAATAAATAAATATATCTATCCTAATCCCTATCCCCAATCCATATCATGAATACACATAGTAGGTCCACCATAATAGTTCTCGACACCCTTGTTGTATCCTCCTAGACCACATCCACCTAATTGGCTTGTATGACTAGTGTTACACCACCCAACACATAATGTAGTATAACATATCCTTCTAAATTAGGTGGATATCATTAAGGTCATATCCCAATTATAATATATGTGGAGGTCATTAAGATTCTCAAAATATTCCACATTCTTCCAGATTCTCGGTAATCCAATATTTTTGGGTCACACAAAGGATTTATATGACCCTATAACGAACATTGAGGAAATGTAATAAAACTACCATTGAAAATACTCTGAATTCCATTTCACTATCAAGAAACCTCTATAAAATGCTCCCCATGACTATATATACTAACCATCATTGGTATAGAACCACAATGACTTGTCTGAAGAACATACATCAATTTATTTCCAATAATTATTTCCAATTTCACTATCATTGAAATAGTAGTCATTCTTATGTCATTTACTACAGATAACATGGAATACTTGAGAATATACTAAAAATGATGTCCTTTAAATAACTTTTCACCAGAAACAGTAATCCTAAAAGCACTGAATCAGTATTAAATGAGTATAATAGTGTATAAAAAATTTCAATTCTCCATGTGAATTAGCACCCCCACTCTATCGGCTCTTAGTATCTTAAGAATGTATTAATTATATATGTAAGATTGTAAATCTCCCCAGCCCTCTTTCCCTAATGTTGATCTATCTAGATTATCACATCCCACCAACACAAGGTAGATCTATATAGATTATAGGCATTGATATTAGACCACAACTATAGAGGCATCTCCAAATGCTCAATGATGGATAATGTGTAATTTAAATAATATTTAGCAGTATGAGATCCACCCTACCTAGAGAAAGAATGCGGGTGATAATGTTAATATTTTTTCATCAACTCTAACATTGTATGTGCCGATCATGGATCTCCCTATATAGAATGCACTATCATAAAATCCCTTCATTAAATTGAAGAAAATTTTCCAATCAAATAATAAAAATATGTACAAATGTAGGTTCCTCATTTGAAATTTAGAGTGTTTTAGGATTGACCACTTCTAGAGCATAGGCATAACTACCTTCCTAACCTTTGACTGGAAGCTAGAGTATAGTCCAAAATCTATAACGGCCAACAAATAACCTCAATATTGGTATAATCATAAATAATTTCTCAAACTATAAGAATAATTATATTGTTTTACTACCCATAACCTAAAAACCTGGCTACCAATACTATATGGTTACAATTATTTTCAAGTTCCATGTTTTAATTTTTGGGGTTCTAGCATATGAAGTGGCAATTAAAATTTATGGGGGGAAAGAACTATTATGTTTTATTTGGTTTCCAAATTTCATGGAAACCAATTATATTTAAACAAAGAAATCCAATTTTCTAATTTCCATTTATGTTTTTATTTTTCATACATTTATATTTATATCATCGTCTAGATGGATGTATTTATCATTCCAAAATTATAATTTCCTACACATTGTATGTTTCAAATGGAAATTCATGTAACTATAATTAGTCTATCACGATGGTTTAATCATATAGTTCACCATTTAGAATTTATAAAGGCATACACACTCTTTAAAATATATTTGGAATCCATATAATTATAACCAATATATATTTTTGCTTCTATGGAAAATGGTTCAAGACTCAGACATACTATATTTTTATAATTAAGGTGTAAACCACATGCTATATAAGAAAACACCATTTAGGTTGATATAGATACTTTCACTAATCTAATTTTTTATTCCTACAAGAACTTCAATATTTATTATAGACATGGATGTCAATACACCACACATGATATAGAGAAATCACACATAAATGTAAATATGGCTTGACTTGTTCATGTCATTTGAATCCTCATGTTCTTATGATAATGCATGAGAATGTGTCTCCCAGCCTTATATGGCCAATGAAAATGATAAATTCTACAATAATGGAAAAAAAATATGAATCATGTGTTTAATCCAATGTTCATATCAAGAATAACTATAATAAGCATAATCAATATCATCATGTCCCATCCCAAGAAATTTGGAATTTCTCTTGTATGTGGGTTAGCTAATCCTAAGAATAGACTCATTACCAAATTCTACAATGGCCTAATAGCCTATATAACAATTCAAAAATATTAAGAAAAGTAAATGTTTAATTTGATTCCACATTGTGACATCATTAGCTAGGATCCACTAAGTAGTGCACGAACCGGTTGGCCACGTGGTTTCATGCATGCCCCCCATACACCAGATGATGCCAACTAGTAGTGAGATCCTAGGGGTGTGTCCTCGGTACGAAAATTAACACAGGTTATAGTGTGCTATATTGTAAGGAAAAAAGATAACAAAACAAATAATGTATTACTAATAATATGAATCCATATAATTAAATCATATAAACATGATATATATATATAACAGAAGAAAAATATAAATATCCTTATCATATACAGATGATGATTATGACATGATACAATACAAAAACTAGACAAATTAATATATCAATACATGATATTAAAAATACATATACATAAAAATGTATTATCTCTAAAAGAAACCAAATTTTATAATTAGTTATCTGCTCCCATACACAATCCTTTCACATCAATCAATTATTTAATGTAGAAACATTTCTTCATCTCATGTAAATATAAAATATATCTGGGTACTAATCATTGGCCCAAATAGGGTGTGTGTATAACAAAGTAGTCCACCAACAATGTTTTATACATGAAATAAAGTCTATAAATATAAATATGTATGTCTGTAGGTAAAATATTATCATATGAATAAGTAATTAAAATAATGTCAATTTTAGGCTTCGGTTCCTCAAGGGAAGGCTGACCAAACATACCTACTTAAGCTCCGACCAGTTTATTCTAAATAGGGTGCTGATAAATTTTTTGGGGCTGGGGATATCATATGATTAATCTTGTAATAATAATAAAAATATAGGACTGCTGGTGAATCAAAGGCATCCTAGAGCATAGAAGGTCGGTAAAACTCATGGTAATAACCATGTAGCCTATACTAATAGTCAATGTGTAATCCCATGGATACAACTTTGGAATTACACTAAAGAATAATATCTAGATGAGTACTTTGAGTGGGTCCAATGTAAATACCATGCTAATCAACACCGAATCCCCAGACAGTGATCGAAGGTGTCATGTGTCTGAAGACATCAAGATAAATCCTAGGAGATAATCTAAATCCATATCATTTTTAGAAATAAATCAAATTATTTATTATTATTACGTAAAATAATTCATGTTCTAATACAGAGAAATAATTTCAAGGAATGTATCTCCTTTGGAATCTGGACCGATGAATGATTCTAGCGTCCTCTTTTTTCTCTAGTCAAGCCCACATGAATCCAACGATGTCTTAGTTCTGATAACTCCATTAACATAAATAGTTTCATGATAATAATAGGTACATTACATTTTTAAAATAACAAATTCTATGTAATAAAAATTCCACATTACAATTTCTAGTTTTATTAATCTATTTCCCATTCAGTCATAAAATGAAAGGTTCAAAGGTGGTTTCCTACCATTAAAATTTTCATTTAGAATTAATAAGATCCTTGTTAAGCATACTTTAACATTCAAATTGTATCAATAAATCTTTTTAAATTAATTATATCCCTTTAAAAGGAAAAAACAAAATCATAGGTTTGTGTTTTTGTTAATATTATTCCATTTGTAATGTTTTCATACACATGACACTCCCAAAGTGGTGAATCATGTTGATAGTATTGACCCCCTAGTGATGCTAAATTGTCTAATAGGTAATTAATTTTTTGAATTTGGCATCTTGATTAAGGATTATTGATTTGAGGGTAACACATGGGTGATTCCATCATGCATAACAACATCGAGAATTAAAAAAAAAACACAATTACAAGAATGGAATAAATCAGAAAACATGACAAATGCCATAAAAATAGGTCATTTTATCTTTCATGAAGATCATACAATGGACAGAGAGATAAATAGAGAAAATAAAGAAACTAGTCAAAGTATATACTGATATGCATTCAATGAGAGGAATGGTGATGAAATTATATCTCATATGGAAGATTGTATCCAACACCAAGATTGTAGCCAAATGGGATTTACAACATGAGAAATAACATATTGTGTGTGGAGAAGGAAGAAAATTGGGTAACTTTATTAATGTAATTGAGAGAAAAATAGTGATTTCACAAAAAAATTAGTCAGCTTCATGTTTTGACAGCTCATATGGACAAACCATGTAGTTGCACAATCCAATGAAGACTCAAACTCACATGGCTAGGCATATAGTTGAAAAAGACATGTGATGACTGTGTGTATGATCATTGTGAATAGTTTTGTATTTTATCATTGGAATTAATACTTCCTTAGGTTCTTTTTCTGTCCATTATCTCAATATATATATGGGTTTCTTGATTGGGTCACATGATTATTATGATCTATTCCTTAATCATGCACCTCATATCACTTCTCAAAAAACTAGTTCTATTGGATCGAAAAAATACAAAAACACTCCCAAACCCTTATATGAATATTTATTCCATAGAAAAAGATTAATTTAATTATTTAAAATAAATTAAATGGGGATTTATCTAATGATATTGTCAGGATCTAATTTCAAACATTTCATATATGAATCATAAGTTGGAGAGTGGAAAACACATATTCTAATAAATCCAATTAATTATCTAAACATTATTCCTCTAGTATCCAAAGCCATAGGGATTTCTATTTTACTTTAACTCAATTATCATTAATTATTGAAGCAAAAATCCTATTATATTCAACCAAATTCTCCTTGAATGGCAAAAACAAATCCATGGGAACCATTCCTTTAAATGAAAAACTCGTTTAATTGAATGAGGTCCATAAAAGTATTTTCACTGGAATAAATATAACACTTATTATTTTTAGGGGAACTATAATCTCAACATATTTTATGAAATATTACATTCATATTTTCATATTGGTAATAATTTAGTTTTTTATCATATACCTTTGAAAAAATTAATATTTTCAAAACATGTTAATATATAACTGTTTATAAAACTCTTAATATTTGTTAAATATATAAAAATAAAATCCAATTATATATTTATATATCAAAATATATCCAATCTATAATGTAAATTCAACTCATTCATTCGATAATAAAAATTCTATTGGATAGGAATCAAACCAACAATTATCTTTATGATGGTTAATACTCTATTACAATGAGTTTTTCAACACAATTTCATACTATCCAAATATCAATATTCAATAGATAACATAATTTCAATAGAGTTTTAACAAAAAATATATATAAATCATAATCATATTTAAAAATTTAGTCCATAACCCAAACAAAAACAAAGACATTTTGGAATATAATTAAATTTTTTCTACCTAGTACATAACTCTTTATATACATGGAATGAAATTAATTAGAATCAATTGAATGATTTAAAATAGACATTAAATTCCTTCATAAAATAAATAATTTATATTTTGGGATTACATATTATTAGGGGATTCATGGAATATTCTAAACAAATGATGAATTCTGAAATATATATATTAAACAAACATTCTAATATTCCTTAATAAATAAATTATAACCACTTTATTATTTTGGAATTCTCTTATGGACATTACATTACTAAATACAAATGATAAATTCATATTTATTTCAATATGAAATCGTTCATAGTATAAATAAATATTAATTATTAAAAAATTTATAATAATACAATCATATTATATTTCATATAAATAAATTTCATGAAAAAACATCACACATTTCATTTCATTTTATCCTATATCAAGTGCCCAAAAATATTTTTTTCTATGATTTATATAAATTTTCAAATAATTCATTTTAATATGGAAATTTTAAATTTCCATTTGAGATAATTTAAAAAATTAATAAAATCAACTCCATATTTAACATTATTTAAAAATTTATAATAACTTTATAAATTTACCCTGAAATTTTTTAAATATAATCAGATATGACATCCATAAAAATATTTATGTACCATCCTAAAGCACCCCCCCCCAATTAATTTAGTTTAAGAAAAAATAAAAATGAAAAAATTCATTTAAAAATTAAAAAAACATAGACAATTATATAAACCATGTCATGGTTTTTTCATTTTGAGATCTCTTCTTGACAGAAACATTGATTTTCTATTCTCGTGAATTTATTTTTGGAGGAGCCTTCAAAAGTGATACATCTGAAACCGTTATTTTTTCCTCATTTATTCTATGGATTTAAAATGGAGATCACAAACCCATATAATCTGTGAGATAGTTTTTATAATGTCATGACATATAAAAAATATTTTGAGACATTAAATATTGAGAATCACTTTATACATTTCTTTTTTAGACATATATCATTGTTTTAGAAAACCACAATAACCATAATAATTATACAAAAAACATGTCTTTGTGTCTCTAAAATGACCAAGTAAAAAATAACCACAAACACTTAAATGTTTTAATATAGAATACTATTTAATAAGAATTGTGGATATAAACCACCAAATTATAGTTTCCCATGTAATATCCATTCCTTTTATTTTATTTAATAAAGTAAATAAGATAACATTTTATGTTCAAAAATTGGGATGACGAAACTCTTTTTACATGATTTAATTGTAGATATATTAGAGGTATAATATCCTTCCTCGAATTGTAATTCCTGGTCTACAATTAATCTCACACTTCTTAAGAAGAATCAATTTTTTCACTTAAATTTCTAAAAACTAGTTTAAATATAGAGAGTTGTAGTAATAAAGATATAGAGCGCTCTGATGAGCTTCATTACAAGGAGTTTTCACTCCATGAATATTATATTTGAAAACATTTCACTAGTATGGATCACCATTGTATATCAATCCAAGGACACTACATGGAATACAAAATTTTTCTCAAAAACCTGGTAGTGAATGAAATGCTTCATAAGAATTTAAATCATTTCAATTTATTGTAACTTATGACTCAATAATCCTATTATTTATAAGATATTTAAAAACTATAGAAAATTTAAAATTTCTATGAATGGTATAATATGATATTATAAATTTATAATGAAAACACTACGATTCATTAAACTACAACATAGTGACGTTTACTATATTATATTTTAGAGAAGAACAAATCACAATTTTGTTGATACAACAATGTCACAATTCATCCTTATTGTATATTTTTATCCGGTACTATAACTAAAACATCACAAATTCCCCTTATGTTTAACATCATAAAAAATAAGAATACCAATTGTTTTAATATAAATCAATACAAGGTCAATTATAGAATAGTACTATAACATGTTTTTTGGTATAAATATTATGTACATGCAGTTATGAAAGGATGGCCCCAAATGTAGTAGTAATTTCATTTCAATTAAATAATAGTGAAATCACCATAATCACTTATTACCCTTAAATAATATAATATTGGAGAACTATAGTTTCTCTCCCCACTTTAGTAAATCATTGTTTAATTTATTCTCTCTAACATCCTCTCTAATTACTAATAAAATTGAATAGAATTATTTCAAAATAAAAGTAATAAATTATTTACTTATATATAAAAAATAGATAAAATTAGTATTATTGTTGTTATTATTATTATCAAAGATACTACTATAAATTATATGGTTGATTATTAAAATAATATTACTAATTATTACTTATTGGTTGGTTTATTATCATAAATAATTTTCTAAAATAATTATTTAAAAGTATTACTCTATATTATTGTATGTGTCAATCAAGTGAGAATCAATACATGTTTGTATATTCTCATATATAATCATGATATTTTGATTGGTGTTTATGAGAAAATCAATTTTCTGGTCTATTAAATATTATTTTACAACCTCCATATTAAAAATAATTACAATCATAAATTATTTTAAACTAAAATCCAATTCATTAAGTCATTATGTTTGAAACAATACTTCATGGTGGTTCTTTTGGGTTGATTTTATTTGTTGAAAATATCCAATGATGTTGAAAAAGGGTGGTCATAAATGGAGGCATGTATATTTATAAATAATTTTAGAACATATCTCATAGAAAATTAATTCCAAAAATAATTCATTGGGAGCATGAATGTGTGAACTAATCACAGCAAGTCCAAATTTCCCAAAAAAACATTCGAAGATAGAAGAGAAGAACTGGTCTTGCATATGGCATATCTCTGAACTGATCCTGGGAAATAATTACCCAATGCACAACATTGTTTTCAAAAAATCTCACTATGAGATAATGTGAAGCATTTGAAGAGACTACATGATTGTTATTGGATCTTGTGGTGAGATCTTGTGATGTTCATAAAGGAATAAAGTCAATAAATGGAGAATATTCCTCACAATCATTCAAAATAATGTCACTGCATTATTTTTCTGGATATTGTGATGGGATCATATGATGTACATATAATTGTAATTGGATCACTCAAAAATTATGAATATAATAATGGTAATCATGTGGTGTGCTTGAGACATGTAGCAAGTGATCACACAAACAGCTTATGACATGTGGCATGTGATCATATGAAGCAAGCATGTGAAGTTTATAATGTTGTAAGTTTATGAGGTGGAACATATGACTAACCATTATTTTATGATATTATAAAGTGTATCTATGATTTAAATACCCTTAAAAATCATTAATAAATGAAAAAATATTATCTTATGAGGTTGGACCTAAAAAAATTATTTCAAATTAGAAGAAGAATTTATTTCACCAGGATCACTTGTTATACGAAAATATAAAAATTTATTGCAAAGTATTCTCACAAATTGATCTCATGGAGGAGTATCATGATAATATATTGCGAATATAAGTTTGTTTTAGAGTTTTTCACACATATTTATACCCACTGATAACACATAGTCCATGTAACCTTAACAAGGTCTCTCACAAGAATAATGAAATCTATATGAATATAATAAATTCTTATGAACATTTTGAATATATGAATGTCTCTAAATCAATGGTAATAGAATATTTCCATCTACAATCGCATAAAAAATTCATGTTATATACTAGATAAGAAAATAGTTTTGGTGTGGGGTCTCATTATATGATCTCATGCAAGGGTTATGCACTAGGATCATGTGCAAGGGTTTACACCATAATCTCACTCAAGGTTTATGCACTAGGATCTCATGGAAGGGTTACACACTGGGATCTCATAAAAGGATTATAGTGTAGGATATCACAGAAGGTTTATGTTCTATGGTCCCATGAAGGGAGTTAAACATTTTGGTCCTATAAAATAGACTAGGAACCGGTGGAAGCTGTCCTTAAGATATTATTAAATAAAAAGAGATAAACAGTCAAGAATACTTGGGATTGTTACAAAAACGACTATGAATCACACAACTTTTATCTACCTCCACCATTGGGAAACAGTATTCAGTGGCTGTGAATGACCACATCACATCATGTTCAATGAGTTCCCTTTTCACCAAGGCATCCTAAACCTAATTTTCCTCCCGATAGACATGCAAAACAACCATGTGAATTTGATTGATCTTGTTTAGAAAATCAACCACTTGTGATAGAACACACAAAGGAAATTTAGGTATCCTTGTTCTCAAACATGAACCTCACTCTGAGAAACAAATTCAATCCATATCCATTTCAAATTAAATTCGATAGAGTACCAGAAAACACGAATTATTGCCCAGATTTTAGCATTGAAGTCATTTCCAACACCAATGAAGTCATAGAAACTGCACTTCACAATCCTATGGTATGTTCGGAACACTCCCCCATAGCCCTATGGACCAGGTACACCAGACACATCTCCATATACGTTCACCTTGAGGCAAGGCACGATAGGTGGTATCAATCGAATAACCTTCATCATTTGAGGTATGCATGATTGACCCGAAATTCCTTCAATTCTCAGAGTTTTTAAAACAAAAATAGTACTAGACATAGAAACATCATGGAAAAGTGAATCATCATACACATAACTATTAATGTCCACCTTACCTTGGGCAAAATCATTTTGTGCATCACCAAACAGTCTCTTTTTTTGGGCTTCCCAAAGAGCTACAATGACTACTTCAACAGAAACTAGTAAAAAATTGTGAATTTCCTCTTTGTCATTTACATTATCCATCGTAAAAATTTTGTTCTTTATATTATGTTCACATAAATATTATGAAGTACAACATGATATTCAATGAAAACAATATTACATTCCCCACAACACTCAGGAATTGAAGATATTGTTCATTAGCCTTTTTCTAGTTGTTTTTCCTTATAAAATTGTGATAAAAAGATGAATGTGTTATGGAAGTGAGGGCATAAAAATACATCATCTACCCCAAAAATTCTATGTGTAGTTATCCTAGAAATGGTAACCTATCCTCAACCAATAATAGTGTTATTTAGTGTATTTTGAATATTGGTGTATTGTCTTTCTATGCTCCCTAGATGTAGCCCAATGATGGTGAAATAAGAGAAAATTGATATATCAATGTATATAATCTCATAAATAAATTTATATGAATCATATTTAGATAAATTATGAATGTCTATAATCATCATATACATTAAAGGGTAAAATAAGTTACCCTCATAATAAAGATCCCAATATCCAATAGGGATGGAAGAATATTTTTGTCCAAAAAATGTTATCATGGGATTGGTTTCTTAAATTAGATTTACTTTCTCAACAAAAAATATTATTCTATTGTAATTCATATTTAAGTTTTGTCAAATCTCCAGGTTCCATAAAAATATATAAACATCAATGATGAAGACAAATAATGTTAGAATTCCACATTGTGGAAGTGTATATTGAAATATTTTCATTTAGTTAAAGGAAACCAACATTGTATTAAACAAATGGTTGGATAAATAGTATATTGAGACAATTTACTCATTCTATTATTCCATAGAAATAAATAAAAAACCTAAAATGGCATGTAATACAAGAATCATCGATGATGATGAAATTCTAAAAAATTAATTGGTATATGTTTTCCAGAGGAAATAGGAAATGGATTAGAAATTAAGTGAATAAAATTAGTCTCAAATTATATATATCAAATCTAAAAAAAATAATTTCTATAATATAAAAGTGTACAACAAAAGACCGGTTTATGTGGCTACTGTTCTGAGAAAGAATAATTTTTCACAAGATAAAGATCAAAAAAATTGTCTATAAAGAAAGAAAAACACCGAGATAAGGATAAGGGAGTGATTCAAAATAGTTCTGAAATTTAGAATTTGGATGAAAAAATTGATGATCATGATTCACATCTGTGCAAATAGGTACAATAGGGTTAAGGCCTAAAATAGTACAATACATTCTATAAATATTTTTTTCTCATATTAATTCTAAATTAAAGAAGAAAGCTAAAAAGGGGATGATTTCACCCAAAAAATGGACGATGATATGACTACAATAAAGCCTCTTAATAGAGAACATAACTCTCAACATGAATTAATATTCCTGAAGATTAAATAATTTGTAAAAGAGGGAAATTCATAAAATAAAGAAGTGGATAAATGAAACTCAAAAGGGAAGACCAAATAAAAAATAATTTTTATTAAATATTAGAAATTCCTATAGAAGGTAACAATAAACCAAAAATCATATAAGTTATTTGGGAGGAAATACAAGAAATTATTGTTTCCTCCAAAATTTCATTTAGTTTTGGAAATCCATCCTTCACTACGATGATCCATCTCCCATGCATGAAAATGAAGAGAGTTATGAATAGTTGCAAAAATTCCAAAAAAAATTACATGTTTATAAATAGATGAAAAATACTTATATAAGAATTCATCACAATATTTACTATTTATATGGGATTAAAAGTAATATTTCATGTTATTATTTTGAAAATTTTGAAATTAAATCATATTAATAGATTATAAATATTTATAAAGCTACGAACACATAGAATCATCTTGAAAAGTATTAATGAAATATCTAAACAGAGAAATTACCAATCAAATGCAATTATTGTGTAAGATTGAGGCACACCCTAACTATATGACTTGAATATTGAGTTCCCAATATCATAATATTAACTCTGGATACATTAAAATAACATCCATGAAATGATGATGCAAGTTATGTTTTTAGTGGGTGATATTTAACTTGTGCTTATCATGGGAATTTTGAAATACATTATAGTTATAAGAAATAAGGTAAGTAAAAATAACAATAAATGAGATTAATAGATTATTTGGCATATAATTAAAAATTATATATTTTAAACTACCTAAAAAGATGAATAATATGATTACATTCATGAAGGTAACATAAGAATACTATTTAACAGTGTTCTAAGAACCATCCCAATTACACCCACAAAAAATCTATTAAAATGAATGTTATGAAACTAGAAGAAAAAAGTGGAAGTTGTTATAGTGGTGAGTAATAAAAACACATGTTTATTGAAAGACTCACCCCTAGTAAGAATGATTGAGGCGGCTTAAATAATGAATATAAGGAAATTGGATAGAGAATTCCCATAAAAATTCACATGGAATGACACAATGTGAGATGTAATTTGAAGAGAAGAAGCTCTATAATGGAGGATGAATACATAGAAGATGAAAATTAGAAATAATTTCACATTTTTAATTAAAAATGATTAATGGTGTAGAGGTGGTCATGTTATAATGAAATTTGTAGTAGTGGGTTAAATTTTTTTTAAAGGGACCAGACCTATGGAGCCTACATATTGGAAAAGGATTGGGCATGTAGGTAGAGAATGTCTATTTATATGGTCAAAATAGTAGATGTGGATGGCTAGACAAAAAATTCTAGAAAGAGTACAACGTGTTGAATGAATTTATAAAAGGGTCGGCCTATCAAGATTGTCCAAAATCTTCAAATTGAGGATTCTAAATATACCCCTATCCCAATGAATTAATTTTTTATTGTATGTGTTTGATATTGTAGAGGTTTAAGGGTGATATATGATCCATGGATTGTGTTTCTACTAAAAATTAATAAGTAGGAAATTTTAGCGGAGATATATGTGATTCGAAGAATATGAACTCCTAACATTTTCATATGTTATCAGATTTCACCTGTGGTGTAAATAAATAATGCTATTTTTCAAATCATAATCAAGAATAATCATGTTGTATAGAAGGTTGATTATGTGATGAAAATATTGATAAGAGACTAAATCGTTGTCCATGTTATATATTAATTATCTAGTGGTTAAAATTTTCGTTAAATATTCAACCATTTGTATCAGGACTCTGTTCAAGTGGTATTTGTCCACATAGAGAATATCATTATGATAAAAAACATCAAAAATCATGTATTTAATTTGTATATATTTTTATATCACAATATAATGTAATCTTACTATTTTTAGGATAGTAATAAGAATATAGATAAACTAATAACTTTTCCTACAAGTGGTCTTCCGATTTTAAAATTAAATTCAACATCTTCATTATGCATAAATAATCTGCATCAATCCAAAGATGTATATTTTTTTAAAATAAGGGGAAAATAACTCTAGTGGTTATAATTTCATCTGTAAATATATTACCCTTAAGAATAAAATACTCTAATGCAGGTAAAATCCATCGATGTGAGAAACTGACATAGGTAGAGTTGGTGTTTGTTGTGTAAATCACTTATTTTATAGAAAGAGTTCAGACCAAGTAAGGTTATTTCATCTCATAATGACTCAGTGGAAAGTGGTAATTTCACTTGTTTAAAATATTACAGCAGTGTGCAGCTATAAATTTGAATATTTTTCCATGCTATAAATCATCTAAATGGAAATAATATTCAATAAAATGTAGAAAAAATGTGTTGAGGTTGAAATTTAAATTAGTTGGAATATCCAAGTGGTATTCAGTTTTCATCCTATGGTGTGACATGGAAAAAAAATATCTACCTGAACAAATGGGAAGGACAATATTTCTCTGTTCCAATGGTCTCCCTTTATCTGAAAAATTATGTTCAACGATTAATAGTGATTAATGTCATGATGAACAAAAAAGAGTCAATATCAAATAATGTTGAAAATTCATTGGAAATGTATTGTTCTTAATATCGAGATGACCTGATATTGTTTTTTCAACATGCCTCGAAGTGAAATATCAAGATTCATATTGGGTATTTAAGACACAATATTTCATTAATGTAAAGACCCATATTTTTTTCTCGTGTATTTTTTTAAAATTATAAGGAAGTATTACAAGTTCTCAAAAATTTACGGTGCAAGATTATGAGGCCCGATGTGCCCACCATAACTTTCTAAACATTTTGTTTGTATGTTTAGTAAACGCGCGAGTACTGTTTTGTAAATTTTGAACTGGTGCTCAGAATTGAAAATTTAGGGCAGCATTGAACTCGCAGCGCTGATATTCACTTAAAGAGACATTCACCTTGACTGGAGTAGGTCGAGGGTGGAAGTTGGTTTTTTCATTTTTCATGGAGGAAAAATATAATAAATATAATTTATTTTAAACACATATCCTCCCACATCTCATTAGAATCGTGGAGGTGGTGTCCACCTAAACTCCTCTTTTAATGTGAGTTAACCCTTGGAATTCCCCTAACTAATGTGCCAAAATTAATTGAATTAATAAAACATTACCCAATTAAAGATGGATCCTCACCTCTTGGTTGGGTATCATTGGAAAAGGGGAGGTTTTTAGAGAACTTTTGGTGGAGAGGAGGACATGGTGGAAGAACCTACTCCAACATAGAACATCACCAACGACAAATGAACTGACATTTGAGGAAATGATGATGTCACCATCTTCATCTCCTTCCTCATGGCACCTCTAACAAACATCAAGGTATGGGTTTTGAATTTGGTTGTTCATGTTTCTTCATTGTGATTCCACGTTGTGATTGAATATTCATTAGCCTCATTTTACCGATCTAACACGGAGGGTGCGTGCCAAGATAACACAACTTTATCCCTCTGATAATTTGTTGAATGATGTGATATTTGTGGGTGAGACTTCATGTTGAACGGAATCTTACCATGTTAGACTTGGAACGATAGCAGTATATTGTGACCCACGATGGGTCATTCAGTTTCAAGAACAGGCCACCACAACTCTTCCGGCGACCCGAGGAAGATCACTGGCAACTGATGTCGGTGACCGGTGCTGGTAGGGAACAAGAGGCGGTTGACACACCAGCTAGCCTTGATGAGGTTGGTGGTGCGTCTGTGCTGCCGGATGAGGAGGCCATGGCCCGTCGGGCGCGGCAGATCAAAGCGGCAACTAGCACGCCGGCAGGCCCCGTTGCAAAGCGGCAGTGCGCATCCCTGTCGCCGAAGCTAGAGATCACAACCAATTTCCACAGCGGGGATCAAAGAGCGGATGACCAAGGTGGAGGAGCGGCACACATACGCACCACAAGAATAAGGGCTGACCATTATGGTTGGCTGCATCATGCTGAGCAGGACCCCTCCAGTAGGTCCCGCGTTCCACCCGGGGGGTGCAACGTGGTGCCACCTATTTGGGAAAAACCAAAGACCCTACATGCCATTAGGGTGACTTGGGGGTGGGGGAGGGGTGGGGAGCCTCCCCTACCAAGTGGTGGCTTGGGATGACCCCACCGCAAGGCCCCCCCATGGCCACAGGCTGCACTACAGACCGCCTAGTGGGACGCACCCAGTAGGCTGTGCTGGGCCACCCCCTTTGTGGGCTGAGCTGATCCAAGGCTCCACAGGCTTGGCCCACCATGGCCCAGCCAGTCCGAGTTAGACCCGGACAGGGTCAGGTTGTCTCATGCCAGGTCGAGCTGGTTCAGACAGGACCCAGGCCCATCTGGACCCAAATATGCCTTTTTGGCCATAACATGTGATACGAGCATCTGATTGACGAATAGTCAATGGTGCCAGAATACTTGCATCAAGATTTCCCTTTAATAAAACTCCACTTATGTTTTGGATAATGTTGGAGTATGGAAAGGATGGATCAAACCTGGATCCATCGAGGCCCTCAGAATAGAAACAATAATAACATACATATCGGGCATCCGATTGATGCGACATCTATCGTGTTGGGTCCCTTATGACGTGACAAGCCTTGGGAAACTTCTTCATGGGACTTTTTATGAGTTTTAGTATTGACAAATTACTTAAGGAGTGGAACCCCTTTTAATCGAGAAAGCCTAGTATGGAACCCTGTGGTTGTCTTTACTTGATGAGTCTTCAGATCCTATGTGGGTCATCTTAGGATCTCGTGTGGTTTATAACATAGTGATCCTATGTGGGTTAGTGTGTACCGATACTGTGTGGGTCATCTCCATATCCTGTTTGGGACATCTTCAGATCCAGTTCCGGTCATCTACAATCCTCTAGGGGTCAACAACATAGCTTCTTGACGATGTAAAATGATCTAGCGACATAGATAATCATCTATACATCCGTACTTAAGTTATACCTGGTTTAAGATGAGTCTTTACAATTGTGGTACAATTTTGTGTGGGGATACCTTTGTGGAGTTCTCCAGTGTGGAATTACATTTGTGGTACTTGCCTTCATGGGGATACCATTGTGGTGTTCTCCTGTGTGGCTTTACCTTTGTGATACTTACCTTCATGTTGATAACTTTCTGGTATTCTTCTGTGTGGTGTTTCCTTTGAAGGAGTTACCTTCATGGTTATACCTATGTGGTATTCTTCTATGTTCCATTACCATTGTGTTAATTACCTTTGTGGTGTCACTTTCGTGGTATTCTTTCCATCGTAGAACAACTAAGCTTTGGGCTAAGGAGTTGGGCCTTTTATTTCTTCATGAATGCAATTGGTATACATGATAACTTTGGTATATGTATTGTAATATATCTAAGTTGGGTGAACTATTGTTTTCTTACTTTTTTGTTCTTTCCATTGTGGATTTTGAGAGACCTTTGGGGGTCTCGAGGTCCCTACTGAGTATTTTTATACTCACCCTTGTACAGGCTATGCATGCACCTTGTTGTGTCTTGTGTAGATGACGAACATCGCTGAATGGGAATGAGGGTACCAGGAATGTAGGCTACTTGGACATAGACCAATAGACAAGATTTGCCACAGAGATGACTGTTTGAGGATTGTACTTACACATCAGGTAGGATCCGTGGTGGGTGTTCACTGGAGTTGTTTTCAGTTTTACATGTACTTTCTAGTTGGGGTTGTATTTCTTCCCATTTACTTAATGTACACATCATGTTTACTATATAGTTTACATTGTGTTTATGTGTTGTTGTGTGCTTGGTTTATGTGAGTTTACTAGTTTAAAGGCAATTCCTTCGCAGTTATAAGGATATGCCTTTCCAGTGCTAGTTTCCAGCCCTATCCTATGGAAGGCGGGTATGAGGTAGTCATGGCATAAAACCCGGAGGACGGGTCGTGACAAATTGGTATCAGACGAGTTAGTTCTAACGAAGAACTAGGACGCTGGTCTTTTTTGTGTGGTAATAGTGTTAAGTGTGATGAGTGTGGTTTTCTGTTTAGGGAATCCGGTGTTGGATTGGCCGATGACGTATCCATACACGAGGTCCATGACTCCTTATTTCCAACTTAGTGCAAGGAAACACTGATTTAATGAGCCTTTTTGAAATGTTTTCTTGGTGATCTCTTTGAGTCAGCTCACTAAGTATATCTTCTTGACAGTGGAACACCTGTTTCATTCCGGATGCCTCCATGCAGACAGCCAGCCTGGGTTCCAGGAAGAGAACGCGATGATAGCCCACCGAGTGACGATGCTTCGGTGCATGGCCCCCTTATAGCAGTTGTACCATCGGGTGGTTTACCAACAACACCACAACCCATTGGTAAAAATTCCAACAGCCCCAGTAGTATAGGGTGCATACTTCTAGAGTGTGATGCATGATTTCTAGTGCTAGAGGCCACTAATGTTCTTGGGAGAGATGGATACACAGGATATTGAGGACTGGATGGAGGCTATGGATAGAGTTTTTCAACTGGTAGGGACACCAACTGATCTCATGGTGATCCTTTCCGCCAGTCTTCTTTAGGATGCAGCTGGTAGATGTTGGATCTTGATGCTCCAGGTTCACGATGAGGTCTCTCTCATCTAGGAAGACTTCGAGAGCATTTTCAGTGTAGATTTTTCCACAGTTACTTTACGCTATGTGCATATACAAGAGATTATCCACCTGTAGTAGGGCATCATGACTATGGCTTAGTATTCAATTAGGTTCACCAACCTCTGACGCTACTCCACTGACATGGTGCAGGACAATTTCTTCAGTGCTCGAACATTCGAGAAGGGGCTCATATGGGATATTAGGGATTCTATGATTTATCTCAGAATCCTGTCGTAGGTGGGTTGTTAGAGTGAGCACTCTTGGTGGAGTGTTTCCTTGCTGAGCAATCTACGGCAGAGAGACCTACCACCGGATGTTACATAGAAGATTCAACTGGAGCTTGCAGTGTATAGATGACACAAGGGTCCAAGAAGATCTAACCAATAGGTGGAAGACCACAGGATATAGGGTCAGTCGTGTAGGGCTCCTAAGACAGAGCAGGATAGGCGAAGAGTAGACAATGTTACTCGTGCGTGTTTCAGGGTAACATGGCTCATGACTGCCCGACCAGCCCAATGGTTTACCAACAAATGGAAGAAGAACTGCCTGGGTAGAGGTGAAGTTTCGATCGAGGAGTTCCGCAGGGAGGAGGTGAACATGGAAGAGGAGTTGGCGTTGGAGTAGGTGGTGGGTCGTGATTAGAGGTTCTACCGACACTACCTCTAGGTGGTCCACACCGACCACATTGAGCAGGTGGACAGGGACGAGCATAGCTTCAGGCAGTTGAGGCCTATAACCACTGTGCTCCAGAGATGATTCTAGGTATGATATGTGTCTAATACACCTTATATGTAGTACTTATAGACACATGTTCCAGTCATTCTTTTATTTCCATGTCCCTACTTCAGAGCTCAGAGATTTTGGTGGAGCCTCGGTTCTATCCAAATTGCTAGAGACTCCTACATGAGAGGATTCAAAAATTAAAGACTGGTTCTAGCTGTATGAGATTACTCTAGGAGGAGAGAGCTTCCACTAGGATCATCGAGTAGCAGTAATGAGGCTTTTCAATGTGATCATGGGTATGGATTGGTTATCTACAGTCCATGTTCAGATTGACTATATTAGGCACAATGAGCAATGTGTCCGTGAGGATGGGACCAGGTTTTCCTTCACTGGTGAGAAGGGATCCTTTGTAGAATAGGATGGACTCACCCGGAGGAGGGGTCATCCAATTTCACATAAGTTGTGTATACTTACCATCGGTGTTTCCATTATGAGTTCTTGGTAATGCCATTTGGATTAACAAATGCCACAAAAGTGTTCATGGGACTCAAGAATTGGATCTTCATTCCATACCTCGATCGACTTGTGGATGTCATCAATGATGACATACTAATATACTCAGCTACAGAGGAGGATCATGCCTATCATCTACAAATAGTTTAGGATACACTCCGTGGGCACCATCATTATGGTAAAATATCAAAATCTAGTTCTAGATATGAGAGGCCCATCTTCTAGGACATGCCATCTCAGTGTCTAGAGTTTCGATAGATCTAATGAAGATTGAGTTGGTGATTGCTTGGGAGCCACCATGAGTGTGACGGATGAGTGGAGTTTACATCATTTGGCTGGTTACTACCGAGGGTTTGTGCATGAATTTTCCAGAGTTGCGGGACCCTTATCATCATTTATGAGGAAGGGGAAACCCTTCGTGTGTTTGGAGAGTTTTCATCAGAGTTTCCAGGAGCAGAGGAAGAGACTGATGAGTGCCCCCATCTCATGGTTACCATAGGATGGATTTGGGTGCGTAGCCTAGTGTGACGCATCAGGGAACTAGCTTGGATGTGTTCTGATGTATGAGTGAGTAGTGATCTCCTATGGTTCTCGAAAGCTGAGACATCATGAGCCTAACTACACTACCTCATACCTTGAGTTATAAGCATTGGTCTTCCCCCTGAAGATGTGGAAACATTACTTGATGGGATAATGTTTTATAGTTTAATCTTTTCATAAGAGTCTCAGGTAAATATTCTCTTAGAAGGATCTGATCTTGAGACAACCATGTTGGTTTATGTTCCTCTAGGACTATGACTTCGAGATAGTTTATACACTTTTTAAGGGGAATGTAGTAGCGGATACACTTAGCAAGATATCAGGTATACAGTTGTTGAGTGAGGCAACAGAGCAGCTAGCCACTTTGAGGATATCCTATGTGGAATGAGATGGAGCTGCATACCTTCAGTCTCTAATAGTCACTCCCCCACTCCTTCAACGATTCGGGGAGGTGCATCTTGGGTTCACTGACTACGAGGCTCGAAGTGCTTAGATATCCATAGGAAAAGCAAATGATGGATTTTCTGAATGTGTGGAGCATGTTTTTCTCTTTTGAGAGCGTACTATGGTACTGATGACGCTATGGGAGAATGTGATGAGGGAGTTCCATATGTCCCCACTAGCGGTACATCCATGAGTGGTGAAGATGTACCAAGACCTTCGACATCAATAATGGTTACTGGGAATGAAGAATTTATTGGTAGAGATTATCTCTCAGTAACTCACTTTTCAGCATGTGAAGGTAATGAAAATGGTTCTAGCATGCTTAGTTCAACCACTAGACAAGCTATAGTGGAAGTGGGATGGAATTTCCATGGATTTTATTGATAGGAATTTCATGCATGTCCAGGGGTCATGATTTTATCTAGGTGATCATTGACCGAATCACCATGTCATCCCACTTCCTATCTATCATATAGAAGGGTTCAGTAGAGGGATTGGTATGCCTCTAAGTACTGAAGATTATATGACTTCATGGGGTTCTATATACGATTTTCTTTGATCATGATTCAAATTTTACTTCTAGGCTATGCAAAGTGTTGCAGGAGGCGTTTGGGGCACAGCTTTGGTTGAGCACCGCCTTCTATCCTCAGAAGGATGGTCAGACAGAGTGGACCATTCAGACCCTTGAGGATATGCTTCATGCTTGCGTCCTTGATTTCAACTGTAGCTGGGAGAATCACTTCACTTTGTTGGTGTTAACGTACAACCACAGTTATCACTCCACTATCAGTATGGCACCATTCGAGGCGTTGTACATTCGAGATTACAGATCACCTATGAGTTGGACAGACCCATGGGAGGTAGCACTCATGAGACCAAAGATGGTACGGTCTACCATGGAGAAGGTAAAGATCATCCAAGAGTAGATGAGGACTGCACCGAGTAAGAAGAAGTCATATGCTGACAGGAGACAGAGACCTCTAGAGTTTGAGGATGGTCACCATGTCTTTCAATGGGTCTCACCTCGACAAGGATTGTGGAGATTTGATAGGGGTGAAAATTAATCTCTGAGGATCATCAAAACCTATCAGGTCCTTAGAAAAGTTGGTGAGGAGGCTCATCGCTTATCTCTTCCACCTCAATTTCACCGGGGGTATGACATTTTTCCCATATCCCAATTTAAGAGGTACGTGAATGATCCTTTTCACATAATTGACTGCGGGGTGATGGACATCGACGATCGGGAGACGTTTTCAGAGGTTTCAGTTGAGATTGAGGTTTGTCAGGAATAGGTCCTTCTTGGGTGGTCTATAACTCTGGTACGTGTTTGCTGGTAGCACCAGAACCTCTAGGATAGCACATGGGAGCGAGAGGATCAAATTTTTGAACAGTACCCTCACATGTTTCCTTATTTTGTGTAGTGGTTTTCGTAGATGTAAATCCCAGAGTTGGGGAGAATTTAAAGACCGAATTTTTTTCATTTAATTTTTTAAAATTATATCGACATATTATAAGTTTGAAGAAATTTATGGTGCATGATTTCGAGGCCCGGTGTGCCCGGAATAAATTTTGGAACTTTTTATAGGTATGTTCAGAAAACCCATGAGTGGCGTTTTGTTAAATTCGAACTGGTTCTCATAATTGATAACCTAGGACACCATTGAATTCATAGCACCGATATTTCCTTAAGTAGACCTTCAGCTCGACCATGGTATGTCAATTGGGGAAGTTGGTTTTGGTGTTTTTCATAGAGGATAAATAAAATAAATATAATTTATTTTAAACACATATCCTCCCACATCTCATTTGATTCATGGAGGTGCTGTCCACCTCATATCTTCTTTTAATGAGGTTTATCCCTTGGAATTCCCCCAATTAATGTGACAACATTAATTGAATTTATAAAACATAACTCAATTGAGTTAGGCTCCAAAACTCTTGATTGGGGATCATTAGAAAATGGGAGGTTTTTTGAGAACTTTTGTTGGAGAGAACTTTGTGGAAGAACATCCTCCAATGAAAAACATCTCCAAAGAATAACGAACTGACGTTTGAGGAAACACTGATGTCACCATCTTCATCTCCTTCCTCACGACACTTCCAACAAAAGTTATGTTAGGGGTTGTGAATTTGGTTGTTCTATTTTTTCATTGTGATAACACATTGTGATTCAATATTACTATGCCACATGTTACCTGTCTAATGAGGAGGGTACGGGAAAAGCTTACACGTCCCAATCCCTCCTCTAATTCATTGAATAGCGTGATATTCTCGTGGAAGACTTTAAGTGGAACAGAATATGACCCTGTTGGTATTGGAATGAAGGAAACCTCTCAAGACCCGAAATTATTATTTCTGTTAGGATGGTATGACTCTGAGTAAGATATACTCTGTAATACCAAACCTAGGACTTAAATATTAATGAGATTATCATATACAAGAAAGGTGTTGAATTGTACCTTTTTTAAAAATTAAGGGAATTTTCAGGATGGTTATGTTCAAAAAAGTTAAACAATATAATTCACAAGACCTCTATGAGTACTAAAGACTTGTTAGATTTCAGAATAGTGATTCTGAAAATGGAACTTAACAAAAGTTTCAAGGATTAGGATTCTACCTTAAAGCATATAGAATTTAACTATATCAGAGTACAAGTAAGGAAGTATAAGGAAGGTATACATTCCTTAGAAATACAAAATTCAGCAGAAAAATAAATAGTAAAATTACAAGTAACAAACAATAACCATTTTAACCCAAAGAGAAGCGTATATAACAACTTGGATAAAGGTCCCTTGATTTATACTTTCAAGAAAGTCTGTCATACCCACACCAGGGTAAGCCCTCGATATGATGATTTGTGTCTATCTTGCTATCCCCTCAAGACATCAACTATATGTTAGTCGGCACCTCTGTCTTCCTCCGCAAGGAAGCCCTCAACTTTAAGGTGTTGGAACCTCTGTCTTCCTATATTTGGAAGCCCTAGAATGTAATCAACAACAATCGGAGTCGTACTAAGAATGTCTGCGCAAAGAAAAGTTTGAACAAGTAGTTTAAACTTTCTTCATGATGCATTGAGATTTGATAAGAGCCTCCCTCTCTCTAGAAATCACTTCAGGATGTTCTGATCATCAAAATTCCAAATGTCCTGAGCATGTTCAAATGATATACTATTTATAGGCGAAGCTCCAACCGTCATATCCCTCCTCAAATGGTCATATTTCTACTTGAATTTCGGAGGTACCTGTACACGTTTCACTCAACCAATGGTTAGTTAATAACTGAAAGCATGAAATCATCTTGTAATGAAACTAGTATATATATAAACAAAACTGAATTTTGGAATGTAAGAAAATAATATTTCAAAGTCTAACCAAAATTGAATTCAGAGTCTATAATAAATAGATACTATGATTCTATTTTAATATGAAATCATAACCTGGATTCTGTAGAAATCTAGAGTCTATATTTCTATGGAAATTCGGAGTCTGGTTTCACCAGAATTCAGAATCTAAACATACATTGTTCAGAGTCAAACTTGTAGATGTTCAGAGTCGAACTAGTAAATGTTCGGAGTCGAACTAGTAAACGTTCGGAGTCGAACTCAAAGAAGTTTGGAGTTGAAATTTGTGAGTGTTCATATCCATAAATTAGAGTGGAACTTCATTGTAGTTCATATCCAGAATTCGGAGTGGAACTTCATTGGAGTTCGTTCCAGAATTCGGAGTGGAACTTCATTGGAGTCCGTACCCAGAATTCGGAGTGGAACTTCATTCGAGTTCGTATCCAGAATTCGGAGTGGAACTTTCTTAGAGTTCGTATCTAGAATTCAGAGTGCAACTTCATTAGAGTTCATATCCAGAATTTGGAATGGAACTTCATTATTGTTCATATCCAGAATTCGGAGTGGATCTTCATTAGAGTTCGTATCCATAATTCGGATCCTAAAATAGAATTCTTCATATCTATGTATTATATGATTCCGAGGTTTGAGGTACGAATACGATTTTTATACTTAAGAAAAATATTGATATGTATAAGGAAATCTAGGTTAGGGTAAATTTCTTTAAGGAAGTAAATTTTCCTTAGAGAAGTAAAATATAGATTTTCTTTAGTATAAGGTGTTTGTGATTTTCAAAACAAGAAAGAATATAAAGGTCGTATGGAAATCCTTATTGACTCAACAATCACCCTATTTTTGGAAAGCACAATCAACCTTTCGAAACAGAACATAAGAACTTAGAAAATTTTTCTTTAAACAATGATATTAAAACTTATCTCCCTTTGTTCATAGATGATGATTAATACAACTAACCCCCCCATAGGCTTAAGAACTCTAAGGAATGTATTCTGAATTTCTGGAGTGGAGTTTTCATTATCATTGGAAATGAAAATCGTCGTAATGAGGAATTCCCCCTTACTTAAGGATTGTTCTTGACTTAGAAAATTTTCCTTCTCCCTCTTTTGAGTAGTTCTTTTTCCTCCTCCCCCTTTGTGATTTTGAAAAATAATTTAAGGGGATGGAACTGAAATTTTTTACTTGAAATATTAGTAAAGACGTGAAAAATAAACCATAGTTCTGTTTTAATTGTATGAATTTTTACAAGGAAGATCGAGTGCAACAAATGATCGGATTGAGCCTATTTTTCCTCCTTTTCCTTAGGAATTAACTTCTTCAAAAAAAGTTCTCAGATTCTTCAAGTCTTTCTGATCTTCCTCAGCTTGATTATCCAAATATTTTATCCTTTCATATTGAGCTTTGAAAACTTCTACCTGAGCCTTCATGGCCTCTTCCTACATCTTCAGTATATCATCTTGCTTTTGCATCTTCTCTTGAAACTCAATCTAGAAATCTCTTTCCCCTTTCTAGTTCTGAGCAACCGAGTTAAGCTTCCCATTCAAATCTCTGACCTGTTGATTCTGAGAATTTTTCTCAAGCTTCAGCATATCTTGAAGATTATTTATCTTTGAATCCTCGGTGTCAAAAGCATCTTTAACATCATTATAAAAACTATCAATCTCTTCCATGTCTTCATCAACTTTCATTGACCAACGAGTGATTTTGCTGCATGATTTTATGTGAACATCATAATTGATAAGGATATTTCTATTATCCGCTTCAATCTTCACACACTAATACATTACCATTGATAAGGAATCATACTTCTAATTCAAACTTTGTTGAAGGACTTGTCATCTGGAGTCTATAGTGGGAAAGATCGGAATGCTTTCCACCAACTTTTTCAAAGACCCAGTAGTAAAGTCATGACCCAGTCATGAAGACTCTGAATCTGACACTTTTCATGGGGATTTTCTTCTTCAATTTGCACCAACTTCCTTCTAGAAGAACCCCCTACATCTTTCTTTCTTATAACATCTTTTGTCAGGGTGTCCATAAGCACTTGCTTCCCCTTATCATTTTTTGAAACTGCCTCATTAGGAGATTCTTCTTCACTTTCAGATAGTTGTACAATCTTGTCTTCATCTGGTTTCCTCTTTTATGATCCTTCTTCAATAAAATGCTTCTCAATGCTTTCTTCCTCAGATAACTCATTTTCTTTTTCTTCTTCCTCAACATCATCACTTTTACCATCTGTATCATCTCCCTTTCCCGGAGTGAATAGCTTTGAGGATTCGTCCTTTTCTAGATAATCCTCAACTTGTTGAATCAAGTCATCCAAATCATCACTTCCTTATTCTACTTCTTCTCCTTCTCCAGTTTCTTCAACAACCTCTTCTTCTACTTCTTCATCAGCTTGTTTATCTACTTCTTCAACAACGTGTTTCTCTTTAGACGTTTCCAGAGTGAAGTACTTCTTCCCAGGGGTCTCTGGTAATGGTTGGACATCAAAAGTTTCCGGAATGGGAATATTCTCAGAGGCTACCTCTGTGTCTTTCAAAAGGGATTGAATGATTTTAGTCTCAGACGTCTTATTCTTCATCTTTTTCTCTTTATCTTGTTTATCAAACTCATTCGCAACTTTTTCTCTTACGGCCTTAGCCACAGCAGGGTCCAATCTGAACTATGGACCCCTTCTTTTCATTTCTCTTTATCTTCCTTCCATTTAGCAGCCACATCATCTGGATATACTTTCTGTTCTTTCGACTTGGGAGGTGCGTACTAGGTTTCCTTATCTCTAGGAATCTTTTCTTCAGAAAACACTTCATTCAATTTCCTTTTCGTAGAAACCTTATTCACTGGATCAACCTTCTCTACATTTTTCGGAGTGGCTTCTGCCTCTTCTTCTAGAAGATAGTAAACCTCACTTGATTCCATTGAAAACCCATCTTTCATCCTTTTTAAGGTGTCATTACTTATCAGCATCACCTTACAAATTCTTGGCTTGGAGGTGCAAGAGACCTTGAACGAATCTAGACACTGAATAATAAGCTTGGAGATAATAGCATCATACATAATGATATGAGCCTTCAAAGATCCATTCCGGATATTCTGAACTGTAATAACAACTTGCCTCATCAGATTTATCTTCCATATATTTACAAAAAAATCTAAGATGAAGACATCAGTTATATTTATGTTATCCTTACCTCCTCTTCTTGGAACGAAAAATCCTTGAACCCATAACTGGAGAATCCGGTTTATTGGTGGAAAGTTGAGCAATATTTTTGGTTTTATCATCTTTGAGCCCAAGGCATTTCATTGCCTTCACCTTGCTGAAACTTCCTTTCACATCCGGTAGCTTATGTAAACAAAATTCTGCTTCACCATCATATGATAAGACTAACAATTTTGTAGCCTTGGTGTAAGAAATCTTGTAAGTCTTCCCATAAGACTTGATTGAAAATTTTCCTCTTCAATATTCTTCATAGAAGGAAACAGACTCATAAAACTCTTCCAGAAAATCTGTATACACAACATCCTGACCCCCTGGTTTTGATACGCAGAAATATTCCCAACCATTGAGTTTGATATTATTTGAAATTAAAGAATCATACTAACTGAAAAAATATGGATGGACTATACTCTCCCTATAGACTATCCATTTTGAGATTGGATTCATCGAAGACATATATTGGGAAGTGGCTTCTACAGACATTCAGAATAGAGGAGCTCTGAGAGATTCAGAATGGCCTTTAAGAACTGAGGCAGAGCTTCAACATGTAAGAGTTTGAAATCGATGTGGGACCCAAAAGGGGGTGCCCTTTATATAGGCGATGGATCAGACCTTTCAGCTTCCAAAAGAAATATAGTGGTTGAGAATTTCTCTGATCTAATCTGATAGTTGAAATAATACCCACAAGAAATCATGAATCCAATCTTTTGATGTTTTAACAAAAGATACTCAGATTTAAGAAGAAACAAATCAGAGAAATTTTATAAGAAAAAGAAAATACCAGCAACTAAAAAAGATTACGAAAACTTGAGTAATAAATTCATACATTTTGGATTGGCTAGGATGTTTATTCATAATATAAAATATTCTTCTTGAAGAAAATTTGACTATGGAAAAACTCACTACAAAAAAAAAATATTTGTACGAAAATTCCCGTTACGAAAATTCTCATTATGAAAATTCTCATCACGAAAATTCTCAGTACGAAAACATTATTTCGAAATCTTCCAGTACAAAATAATCATTACAAAAATTTCCAATACGAAAACCTCTTACAAAAATTTTTAGTGCGAAAATTCATTACAAAAATTTCCAGTATGAAAACATAATTACAAAAAATTCCAGTACGATGATTTCATTAGAAATTTTTTCTGAAATACTCGTTAAGATAAATTTTGAAAGGATTATTACTAAAACATTTAAAAGACTCATTGCGAAAAAAAAATTTAAAGAATCATTACGATAAATTTTGAAGGACTCATTACAATTTCTTTTTGAAATACTCATTACGAAATTTTTTGAAAGACTCAAAATCAAATGTACTCCCCCTATGAAAAGGTGTTTATTACTGTAAGGATAATGGTTCAACAAGATGTTAATGAAGGAAGATTACCTCGCAGTTATGATTCCTATATTTTCATTAATGTATTCAAATCTATCAGAGGGTAAAGATTTTGTGAAAATAGCAGCAAGTTGATCTTGTGTTCCGATAAACTAATGAATGATATCTCCTTTATGTGTGTGATCCCAAAGGATGTTATGTATAATGTCTATGTGCGTTGCACGAGAGTGATGTGTAGGGTTTTTACTAAGGAAAATGGAACTTATGTTATCACAAAAAATTTGAGTCTTAGTTAAACTCAAGCCATAATCTTTGAGTGTGTGATGTATCCACAACACTTGAGCACAACAACTTCCAGCTGCTACATATTCAGTTTCAGCAGTGGATAGTACTACAGAATTTTACTTCTTTCATGACAAAGAAACTAATGAATCTTCTAAGAAATGACAAGTTTCATATGTACTTTTTCTATCCATTATACATCCACCAAAGTCAGCATCTGAAAAGCTCATTAAAACAAAATCATTTCTAGAAGTATTAAATAGTACTAGATCCATGGTACTCTTTAAGTAGTAAAAAAATCATTTCACTACCTTTAAATTAGATTCCTTAGGATTGTATTCATATCTTGCACATAAGCATACTAAAAACATCAAATCTGGTCGACTAGCTGTCAAGTAAAGTAGACTTCCTATCATACCTCTTAAAGATGTTTGATCTACTGATTTCCTAGCTTCATCAAGATCAAGTGTGTTTGTGGTACAAATAAGAGTACATATACTCTTAGTGTTTTCATACCCATAATTTTTAAGAAGATATTTAATATACTTATGTTGGGATATGTAGATTCCTTCTGGTTTTTTAGAAATTTGAAAACCAAGAAAAAATGTTAACTCACCCATCATACTCATTTCAAATTCATATTTCATTAGATCCGCAAACGAATTAGTTAAATATTTCTTAGTTGAACCAAATATAATGTCATCAACATGAAATTGAATAATCAAAACATTTTTCTTATCTTTCATTATTAAAAGGGTTGGATCTGCATTTCTATTAACATAGTTATTTTGAAGCAAAAATATTGTAAGTCTATCATACCAAGATCATGGGGATTTTTTAAGGCCATACAATGCTTTGATAAGTCTAAAAACCTGATCAGGATGTTTTGTATCTTTATATCCAGGAGGTTGTTCATCAAAAAAATCCTCTTGAACAATACCATTAATGAAAGCACATTTCAAATCCATTTGAAAAATATTAAAATTGATGAATGCTGCAAAGGAAATTAGAATATGAATAGATTCATGTCTAGCTACTGGAGAATAGGTTTCTTCATAGTCTATTCCCTCTTGTTAATTATAGACTTTAGCAACTAATCTAGCTTTCTTTCTAACGATGACTCCATTTTCATCACATTTATTTCTGAAGACCCATTTTACTCCAATAACATATGTTTCTTTAGGTATTTCAACCAAGGCCCATATTTTATTCATTTCAAATTCATTTAGCTCATCTTGAATGGATTTAATCCAATCATCACCACCTAAAGCTTCATCAGTGCTTTTTGGTTCCAATTTGGAATGGAATTCTAGATGCTCTACTTCATTTCTTAAAGTACTTATAATCCTTATAGGCTGATTCACATCACCAATGATATTATCACTAGGATAATTCTTTAGAAACGATTGGTTTGGGTTTTTTAAAACCTATTCATCAACATAGGTTAGGAAATCTTCTGGGTTAAATGATTCAGAAGTATCTTCTTGAACATTTTTCTTATCAGAATATTTTTCTATCAATGGTTGATAATGAGTTTTTGAAAACACATCTGAATATGTAGGTTGGGGTTGTTTGAAAAAAAGTATCGATTTCATCAAATTTGACATGTACTATTTCTTCAACAGTGCAAGTGTTTTTGTTGAAAACTCTATAAGCCTTAGAAGTTGTGGAGTAGCCTATGAAAATTCCTTCATCAGATTTTGGTGAAATTTTTTGTAAGTTATCTTCAGTATTCAAAACGAATAATTTGCATCCAAAAACCTTAAAGTAGAAAATTCTAGGTTTTCTACCATTCCATAACTCATAAAGAGTTTAATTATGAAAAGGTCTAATCAAAACATGATTTATAGTATAACAAGAAGTACTTATAGCTTCATCCCAAAAAATTTAGCCAACAGAATACTCACTCAACATGGTTCTGGTTATCTCTTGAAAAATTATATTTCGTCTTTCAACAACACCATATTGTTGAGGTGTTCTGGGTTCTGAAAAGTTGTGAGTAATACATTTTTACTACAAAAAGTTTCAAAATCAGAATTTTGAAATTCTCCTCCATGATCTCTATGAATAGTTTTCAATGGATGGTTTTCTCATTTTTAACTTGGGCTCTAAAACTTTTGAAATAATAAAAAGATTCAGACTTATTTTCTAGAAAATAGAACCACGTAAATCTAGTGTAATCCTCAACCAAAACAAATATATAGTACTTGCCCCCAATGCTTCCAGTTTGTGTAATACCAAAAAGATCTGTGTGCACCAACTGTAGTGCATCAGTTGTTGAGACATTACCGATTGATTTAAAACTTGATTTATGTTTCATTCCATATTGACAAGGATCACAAACTTTTTAAGAATCTAATCTATGCTCCAGTAGATCCTTAACTAATTTTTTCTTAGAGAGTTTTCATATGTTCCTAAGGATATAGTGTCCTAACCTTCTATGCCATAACCAAGAATGATCTTTCATTGCACTAAGTCTATGTATGTATTGGCTCCTATGGTCTTCTAAGTTTAAAGTATTTATATTCTCTTGCATATGGGCAGAAAGAATAAATTCATCCATGGAATTTTGTACTAAGCACTTATCATTCCTAAAATTCACAAGGTATCCTTCGTCAAATAATTGACTTATGCTGATGAGGTAGTGCTTAAAACCTTTAACAAACAAAACATTTGAAATCAATGTTTTCCTAAGAAGAACAATGTTACCTATAGTAATAATTTCTCCATGAGCATTATCTCTAAAAGATACTTTTCTTCCTTTCGACTTGATAATCTTTTTGAAATAGCTTTTTTTTCTAGTCAAGTGTCTGGAACATCCACTATCCATGTACCAAGTATTGTTGTTGGTGCATTACCTATTTTTCTGAAAATAAGAAAAAAGTTAGGTTTTCAGAATCCAGACATTCTTGGATCTGGGATTGTTAGACAAAAAAATTTCAGGTATCCACAATTTTTTAGAAAAATATTCTTTATGAAACCCAAGATATTGAACTCTATTTAAAGAATATTTTTTCTTCCAATGCCCACCACTTTGACACTTAGTGCAAAAAACGGCTCTAGAAGGAAAAACATTGTTGTTTTTGAAAACTGGTTTTTGTTGAGTATAACCTACTACAATAGTGTTTCTGTGAGGTTTAATTCGAGAATACATCTTGTCCAAATTTTCCCTCCCAGAGGTAAATTTTGCAAGAATCTTCTTTAGAGAATTTTTTTTTTCAGATTTTAGTCTAATGACCAAATTCCTATCCTCAAAAATCATTTCCTTATAATTAGATTTTTCCTCAAAAAATTTCATCTCAAAAATATCATTCTTAAGATATTTAGAATGTTCTTCCTTATCAAAATTTTCTTTCTTAAGGTCTTTAGAAAGATTTTCTAAAAGCTATTCTTTATCTCTATGATTTGTAGTAAGATCAGAAATCTCTTTTGTAAGAATTTCATCCCTAGTATTTTCCTTGTTTAATTTCTTATAAATTTAAAAAAAAATTGATTCATGTAACGTGGAAAATCTTGGAACTTCTTCATATGAAGTTTCTTCATTTTCTGAAGATGAAGTATCTTCATTAGAAGTACTATTTTCGGAATAGTAATTGTTATCAAGAGATAAATTTGTTAAATCCTCGACAGAGCGTACCTTGGACATAAGAAATCTATGTGGGAAAGAAGTATCAGAAATGAATTAGATATTCGTCTAAGATGATGAGTCATATTCATATGATTATCTTTCTGAAGACTCTCCATAGCTAGAACTCCAAGTAGTATTAGCTTTCAGGACTTTCTTAGCTTTATCTTTATAGAACTTCTTCCTCTTCCATTCAAAATGACTCTATTTTCTTTCATTCTTTTTAATCATAGGGTAATCAGGTCGTTTATTTCCACTTCTCTTACATTCATAGCATCTGAACTCTGAACCATTCTTATCTTTTCTTTCCTTCTTCTTATACTTGGATTGGAAATTTCTTTGACCAACATTCTTGTCCATTCTTTGAGAAATATTAGCTAACTCATTTTTTGATACTTCACTCTCACTAGATTCTTATTGCATAGTAACCTTCTTAGAATTGGATCTAGTTACTCTCTCATGATTCATAGCTTTCATGTGATTTGAAGTTGTAGTAAAAGCAACACTACTATTCTCATTCTTCTTCTTTATGTTGTCAGCATCTCTCTTCATTATAGTTTTGTGTTGAAGAAGAGTTCCAAATAGTTCACCAAGAGAAATTTGAGTAACCTTTCTGATCTCATCAATTATGGTTCTATTGGATTCACACTCATTAGGCATGATATCTATAATATTATCCACAAGAGGTTCATCATCTAGAACGTTCTCTCCCATAGATTATAAGATGTTCATGATAGTCATAAACCTCTGTTGTACTTTTCTTATAAGTTCTCCAAAAGGAAAATTAAAACCATGGTATTATTCTCTCAACATATCTCTTCTTGTCTCTATGAATTTGGATGCACCAAAATGTGTAACTTCAGGTTTATTCCATATACAGTTAGTTGATTCACAATATGAAATTTGGTTAAATATGTTCTTAGTCATGGAACACAATAACGTATTTGTACCATATAGTTGAGTTGGTAATCATGCTTTTATTGATTAGAAAAATCACTAAATTCCATATATTGAATTCTGTATCCTCCAGTAAGCATGACCATGTTATCTAACCCAATTTTGATAATGAATGTCTTCATATGATCTCTCCAGTATTCGTAATAATTGCCATCAAATATAGGTTTTTTAGAAGGATTTATGTTATCAATAGAACCAACATTTAAACATTCCATACATAAGAAAATATTTGGCACAAAAACATGTTATAAGTGTATGTTTTTAAACAATAGAAACAATTTTAAGCAAGGAAAAAAAATGTTTCTCTAAGAAAAAACTGAATCTGAACTTATGATTCGGAAAAATTGATTCTGAAAATTATGAATCCAAATAATCAAATCAGAGAATTCTCTTCTGAATCTAATAATGAGATTAATTCAGATTTGACCCAAACCCTCTAAATCAATTTTTATATTCATACAAGATATTTTTTCACCTCCTTTTATACCAATACTTATGATGGAATGACTCTGAGTATGATATACTATGTAATACCAAATGTAGGATCGAAATATGAATGAGATTCTAATATACAAGAGGGGGGGTGGGTTGTACCTTTTAAAATTCATAAAGGGAATTTTCAGGATGGTTATGATTAACATAGTTAAACAAGCTAATTCACAAGACCTCTATGAGTACTAAAGACTTGCTAGATTTCGGAACAGTGATTCCAAAAATATAACATAGCAAAAGCTATAAGGATTATGATTCTACCTTAAAGTGTATAGAATCTAACTATATCAGTGTACAAGTAAGGAAGTATAAGGATGTTATACTTTCCTTATCGATACAAAATGTTTCATAAAATCAAGTAGTAAAACTACATGTAACAAACAATAACTCATTTAACCCAAAGAGAACGGTGTCCAACAACCTTGGATAAAGGTCCCTTGATATATACTTTCAGGAAAGTCTGTCTTACCCACACAAGGGTAAGTCCTCGATACGAAGATCAGTGTCTGTCTTGCTATACCCACAATTCATCAACTATAAGGTAGTCGACACCTCTGTCTTCCTCAACAAGGAAGCCCTAAACTTCTAGTTGTTGTAACCTCTGTCTTCCTATCCCTGGAAGCCCTCGATTGTAATCAGCAAAAATCCGAGTCGCACGAAGCAAGTCTGCACAAGGAAAATATTGAAAAAGCTGTTCAAACATTCTAAATGATGTTTTGAGAGTTGATAAGAGAATATCTCTCTAGAAATCACTTCAGGATGTTCTGATCACCAAAATTCCAAAAGTCCTTAGCACGTTCAAATGAGCTTCTATTTATAGGAGAATCTCCAACGGTCAGCTCCCTCCTCTATCGGTCATATTTCTACTCAAATTTCAGAGGGACCTGTACATGTTTCACTCAACCAATGGTTAGTCAATAACTGAAATCACGACATCATTTTGTAATGAATCCAATATAAGTATAAAAAAAACTGAAGTTTGTAATGTAAGCAAATAATAGTTCTGAGTCTACCAAAAATAGAATTAAGAGTCTATAATAAAGAGATAATCAGATTATGTTTTAATAGGAATTAGAAAGATTAATTATGTTAAAATCTGGAGTCTAAATTTCTATGGAAATTTGGAGTCTAGTTTCATCAGAATTCAGAATCCGAACTTACAATGTTTGGACTCGAACTTGTAGAAGTTTGGAGTCGAACTAGTAAAAGTTTGGAGTTGAACTCATAGAAGTTCGGAGTCGAACTCATAGAATATCGGGGTCGAACATTGTGTGAGTTCATATCCAGAAATTAGAGTGGAACTTCATCATAGTTCGTATCTAGAATTCAGAGTGGATCTTTATTAGAGTTCGTATCCAGAATTCGGAGTGGAACTTCATTGGAGTTCGTATCTAGAATTCGCAGTTGAACTTCATTTGAGTTCGTATCCAGAATTCATATTGGAACTTTCTTTGAGTTCGTATCCAGAATTTGGAGTGGATCTTTATTAGAGTCTGTATCCAGAATTTGGAATGGATCATCATTTGATTTCGTATCCAGAATTTGGAGTGGAACTTCATTACAGTTTGTATCCAGAATTTAGATCCTAAAACAGAATACTTCATATCTAAGTATTATATGATTCCGAGATTTTAGGTATAAATCTGATTTTTATACTTAAGAAAAATATTGACATGTATAAGGAAATCTAGGTTAGGTTAAATTTCCTTAAGGAATGAAATTTTCCTTAGAGAAGTAAAATATAGTTTTTCTTAAGTATAAGGTGTTTGTGATTTTCAAAACAAGAAAGAATGGAAAATACATAAGGAAAACCTTATTGACTCAACAGTTTCGGTTTGTAGAATGGGCCACCAGTGCTCTTCTGGTAACCTGAGAAAGTTCGCTGGCTACCGGTGTCGGTAGTGAACCAGCGGCAGCCGTAACACCGGCTGGCCGTGAGGAGGGTGGTTGCATGTCCGCACCGCTGGAAGAGGAGGTCATGGAATGTCGGTCGCGGTGGATTAGAGTGTCACTCAGCCACGTGGAGAAGCGGAAACGTGTTTCCATGCCTCTTGAGATGGATAACGCGGCGCATTGGAGATCGGAGGGCGACAGGTACTCGGCAGACCATGGTAGAGGAGTGGCGCACGTCTGCACAACTGGAAGGAGGGAATTCCATCCTGGTTGGCCACGTCACACTAAGACGTACCACTCTGGCAGGTCCCACGTGGCAACTGGTTGTGCCACGTGGTGCCGCCTGGTCAGACCAAACCGAATGGAAAATGTGCCCTCAGTTGACCTGGGGGGCCACCCTTCCTGGGTGGAAGTTTTGGTGGACCCCACCACGAGGAGCCACCCCTGCCACACCGGCAGGCCACCCCCTTCACGGTTCGGACCCGTTGTGGCCCTAATGGTCCGAGTCGAACCCTAAATAGGTCGGACCGGGTTTGACTGGACACCGGCCCATCTTGACCCAGATACGCCTTTTGGCCATAACTTTTGATCCAGGTGTATGATTTACGAACCATCTACGAAGCTAGAATCCTTGGATCAAGGAGGTCCTTTTGGTATGATCCACCTGAGTTTTGGATAATGTTGGACTACGACCTGGTTGGATCGATCCTGAATCCAATCGAGCCCTCAGAATGGAAACACTAATAACTTACAGATCGAGTGTCTGATTGACGCACGGTCTGTCGTGTTGGGATTATTATGATGTCGCAGACCTTGGGATGATTCTTCATTGGAATTCGTGTTAGTTGATGTATCGAATGATGTCTTGTGGAGAAGAAACTCCATGAATTGAAAAAACTTAGTGTGGAACCCTGGGGCTAGTTGTACATGAGGATTCTTTAGATCCTGTGTGAGTCATCTTCGGATTAAGTGTGGGTTAGTACACATCAATCCTAGGGGGTTCGTCTCTAAATCATGTGAGTGTCATCTTCAGATCTTACATTGGTCATCTATGATCATGTGGGGCTTAACAATAGATGTTCTCTATGAAGTAATATTATCTAGTGACATAACTAATCATCAATACATCCGTACTTAATTTAATCATTGTGTGAGATTAGTTATTACCTTTGTGGTACAATTATGTGTGGTGATACCTTTTTGGTATTCTCTTGTGTGGAGTTACCTTTGTGTTACATACATTGATAGTTATAATTTTCTGGTATTCTCCTGTGTGGCATTACCTTTGTGGTACATACCGTCATGGTGATACCTTTGCGGTATTCTTCGATGTGGAGTTACCTTGGTGGGACATACCTTCGGGGTGATACCTATGTAGTATTCTTCTATGTGGTGTTACAATTGTGGTACATACCTTTGTGGTGTTACCTTTATGGTATTCTTTCCTACGTGGAACATTTGAGCTTTTTGGCTAAGGATTTAGGCCTTATGTTTCCTCCTAAATGAGAAGAATATACTTGATAACTTAGGTATATGTATGGGCATATACCTTAGTAGGGTTAACTATTGCTTTCTTTATTTTTGGCCTATCTGTTGTGGATTTTTAGAGACCTTCTGGGGTCTTGGGGTCCCTACTAAGTATTTTTATACTCAACCGTGTATGGGAAATGCTCGTACCTTGTGGTGTCTTGTGTAGATGATGGAAAATGTTGACTGAGGATAAGGGTACCGGAACTGGAAGCTTCTTGGAGGTGGACCATTAGACGAGACGTACCGCAGATACGACCGTTCGTGAGCTATACCTACCCTTCAGGTAGGATCCTTGACGATTGTTCACTAGAGCTATTTCCAGTTTTACTTGTACTTTCCTGTTAGGAATGTTTTTTGGCCCCTTTAATTACTTTACACACACTGTTTACTATATAGTTTACTTTGTGCTTGTGTCTTATTGTGTGGTTGGTTTTTGTGAGTTTACAGGTTTAAAGAAAATGTCATCCCAGTTTTAGGGATATGCCTTTATGGTGCTTGTCTCTATCCCCTAGACTATGGAAGGTGGGATTGGCGTTGTCACGACATGGTCCCTAGGGGACGGGTCATGACATTTTATTTAAGCACTACAAAATCGTAGTATCATGCATCAACTCAAGATTTTACCTTGTTACAATAGTTGATGAATCAAAATATTTATTTGGGAGTTGACGTGAATTATCTAATCCAAATACATTATGATAATTAATGTGTTATAAAAAATAGAAAAAATATCTTCCATCATTCAATGTAAACACACATTAAAATTACATATCAAATTAGAGAAGAGAATCTGGAAAATGGACTTGTTAACATGGAGTTTGTTCGTTCTGATATACAGGTTAATAAAATAATAATGTTTTTGTTTCCTAAATATTCATTTGAATTTCATTATCTGGATCTTATAATTTATTGGAATCCCAACACTTCATTAATATTTATGTGTCCCCCCCCCCCACCCTCGTCTTGTGGTATGTTGTTTTTTCTCTAATGTGCTGATTTGTGTTCTTCACCATTTTGAAAACCACAATTGATTGACAATTGTGTTCATTGAATAAGGGGGAGAAAATTTTATAATCTAAAAAGTGGGGAAGGATGATACATTGAGCATTGAAAAAAAGGGGTGTTTTGAAAATAGAGATACCCAGGTTGTTCGATCAATGATAAAGATTCACAAAAAAGTTTTTATTGGAAGGGGGTAAGGGAAACCATGTGATTAATGAATATAGTCATTCTCAAGTTAGTCTATCAATAAAGAAGAATCAATTAATGTTTTCTTGTGGATGTTTTGAGATCAAACTGATTAATCGGTACAATACCCATTTTACTCTTATTTTTCATGCCAAGACTGACTCATGTGGGATTAAAGTATATTTTAGTTATGTCAATAATCATTATCTAGGGTTACATATTGAGAACAGATTAATATGCACATGAAATTTCAACCAACTTGTTCATGAGTATTATAGGTGTTTTCAAAGACCCAAATAAAGTATATTGTTGAAAGAAATCCCCTTTCATGGTGATTTATGTTTGATACTATTTTTTGACAAATCATGATGTTTCTGAAAATTCTAGTTTTCAACGAAGTCATGAATTGCTGTGATAATTGCAAAAATAAAATCAAAGATCATGGATGTTAGAGATGATGTCGCAGAGCACAAATATATGAACTGATCAGGTGGAGTATAAAATTCATAGCAGATCCCATAGAGAATTAATTTTAGAACTGATCATGAGAAGTGCGTATGTATGTACTAATCACAAGTATAAGTTACGCAGCACACTTCATGATAGTTATAACATATCATGTTGACATCATGTTAAGAACCTATATACACATTGGGATTAATAGTGAATACCACGGTGAGATCACACAATGTTCATAAGGGAAGTAAACATGGTAATATTGGAGATATTTTTCATTCTAAATAACATGACCACATGATTTTCATTGTATTCTAGGATGGGATCATATGAAGCACACATGATTGTAATTAGCTCTTGTGAAGCACTAAAAGACAATGAAAGTCATAATGTGATGTTCTTCTCACATGAGGCAAGTGATAACGTGAAATTATTATGATGTGTGGAAGGTGATCATATGAAGACATAATGTAAATTATGTAATGATTTTTATTTTGGTGGTAGAAAAAATGGATAATCATGATTTGCGCTATCAAGATGGCATATTTAGTCTTCTAAATTATATTAAACCAACCTTAGGATGCCAGTAATGTTTTTTAAGTATTTTTATCTAAATGAATCTATTATATATATATGATCATAAAAACATCCTACATCTAGATCACATGATCTGCATAAATAGGGAAGAGTCTTGATAATGGGTCTCATAAAGGGGTCTCTTAAGGGAGTTTACTGATGGTATCTTGGAAAGATAACTATGAATATGTTTTTTTGTGTGAAAAAAGTACCTATATTGATATCACACACTCTTCAAACTTGAAAAAGGTATAACACCGGAATGATGTGATCCATATGAATGTAATATAGTCTTTTGACCTGTATCAATACATCAAAGTCCCATGATATGTTTGAACAATGTTTTTTGATCAATGTGAGTATATAATGATTTTCAATTTGTAAGGGAATGATAGAGTCTTATGGTGGGGCCTTAATCTCATATCTCTCACAATGGATGCTCTCCTAGATCTGACATAGGGGTTATGTGGTTGGCTCTCCCACAATGGTTACACACTTTGATATCATGGAAGGGCTACACATTAGGATCTCGTGCTGGGTTTACATGTAAGGGTCTAGAAAGGGGGTAACATGCTTGGGTATTTTGAATGGAGATACACATTGGGGTCAACCTAATGAATTTATTCACTAGAACATCCATGTAAATGAAAGGAAGACATGGAATCTCCTTGAGATCAAGCCAGAATGAGGGGGATTTTCCATTATCTCTCATGTAAAGGTGATTCTCATGGTGACGATCACATCTAGTTTATGATAAAAAATGTGAATTTCATTAGCATATACCAAATATTTTCTGAAAAAATAAACTATATACGTTATTATTCTTTGGAATGTGTTCTAATATTATCCCCTTATAAAGTAGTGAGATAAAGAAGGATGTGTAGGGGATGTGACCTTGGAGAGACAGTGCATCTACCCAAGTAACTCTATGGGTTTTGAGGATACGAATGACTATCCTAGACTAAATCAATAACATTGTTCTTTAGATGATTTTTTACAATGGATTATAACCTTTTTATGCTCTTTTGACTTTGTCTAGTGAGGCTAGATGAAGTGAAAATTTGTGTCCCATTGTGATATCTTTTATTGATTACTTTATATGAATCTTCATCACATGAATATGGAATGGATAATATCAACCTAAAATTTAAATGGAATAGGAAATGAGGCTCATAATAAATGGGTAAATATCCAATGGTGCAAGAAGAATTTTGAAAATAATACCCATACTCAGATTAACCCCACTGGCGAATCTATGTCCCTTTTGGCCCTAACAGATTATAACTTATTTAGTTAATTTTTTAAATAAAATACCCACATCAATTATATAACATAAAAAATGAAACATAATGAATTTATTATGGATGCTAAAATATTAACAAAAAATAAAATGATAAAACAATTATTTTTCAATAAAATTTATCATTTTTACGCATATATGTAATTTTTTTATATTTATATACATTTGTAACAGTTAAATAACTTGTTCCTTAATTATTTTTTCATTTTTCATGTGAAATTTATTTGATTAATAATATTTACTAATATGGGCTCCATAAGGAGGGGAATATTTTCAATAATTTTTTGAAACATCTCAATGAATGAGTAAAATTGGTTCACACATTTCATATAAATTTTCTAAAGGTTGATTGAAACAAAATATCATTTTATAGAAAATATATTATTTTAATTTTTAAAATATATTTTAGGTAATTATTAAAAAAATATTAATAATACATTAAAAATCAATATTTTATTTAATAATAATGTAAATAATATAAGTATGTTTTTAGGGACAGAATAATATAAAACCACACATATAAATAAATTCAATTACTCTATGTTACCATCCCCCCTAGAGGAATGACCCATAGTGACCCAAAATATTCCATTCAATAATTTTTTCACTTTTGAGTTTTGGAGTTTCATATCCACCCATGGTGTAATATAGAATATTTACCACATCAAACAATGAAATAAAACATTTATTGTTTTTTTGATCTTCCAATATGATGTATAATAATGGGATGTGTTCGGGTGAATTTCTATAAATGGATGATTTTTTGGAATAGATTATATTTATTATTTAAATAAAAATTTTTCCCATAAGAAAATATGTATTGATATCGTAAATGGATTATATGATAGAAATTTTTACACCATCATTGGGTTCTAAATAGAGGTTTTACCCTAGGGTAGTCAAAAACATTTTTCAAATTATATACCCTTGAGACAACTCATTTCAGGTGAGTTAGTAAAATAATTAATTAAATTATTATTCATTTGTAAACGCTAAAAATGAATATATAATATCATTAATATGATTTATAATTAGGTTTATATATATTTTCCATTAATATATAACCTAAACTGAGATTAGTGATAGAGAAGATCTTGGCAGGATAAATATAAAATTGAACAAATGGATCCATACTCATGATGGAAATTATTATTGAATCATATGAAAAATAAAATTGTTACAATGACATTGATTTGACTTTTTTGAGGTAGATATTTGTTATTTTTTATGCCTCATTCTACATCTGATTCCCTTATGTTTCCAAAAAATATATTGATTCCCTATGGAAAATAATATATCTTACATCAAGAAATGTTCTCTATAGATTCTCCTATAAATTATTTATATAATGGAAATGATATGACGAGCCATCAATTCTTGGTGGATTTGGAAAATTCAATGACTTTATTTCCCTAATTATTCTCAAGTTCAATATTTCCCATAGAATTACTCAATTTTTTAATGCAAAAGTAAACACCATTAATGATTCTTCATGTTGCATTGTTAAAATATCTTACATGAAATAATCTATATCACTACCCTATAACATGGATGAAGGATTGAAATGTGGGTTTATATCATCATGGAAGGAATATAAGGCATAAAAATGTGGGGAGAGTGGGGTAGAAGTTGTTTCATATAGGGAGACTTATGGGAAGCTATATTGTATATATTTGACAATATGGTAGTGGATCAACTACATGATGGTGTAATGGGGTGTAAAATATCATTTAGAAGTACCCTTAGCATTCCTAGATGGAAATGGTTTATTCTAATTTGGAATTAGGTGTAATTTTGTTCATTAATGTCCTGAAAATCATAGGCATAGTGAGTATCATGACTGTATAGTGTGTATTTTAAAAGAATACAATCCATGTACCTCTCTAGATATGACACTAGGGTTGAAAAAGACTTGATATATCACATTTTATGACGTTTTTATTCAAACATAGTATATAATGTCAAAAAATAACTTTTACGCAGATAATATTAATGTATTTTAGAGAGTGAATACCCATCCACATGGTGTGTAGTTGTAGTACATGAAATGTATGGCCTATAAAAAATCAATAGGGATATATTATATGAAATTTTTAATCCCCATATACCACATAACTTGTAGTGGTTTCCTATTTTTTGTGTAGTTTGGTACTACAAAACTAAGAAGACTGACAGTACATAATGAATAACCCCAATGATATCACATCTTACGTACTAATTTAGACATGTTGTGTTCCCTTAGATAACATGGACTAATGTATTTTTGATATACACAATGTAACTCATTGGTCCCACATGTCATTCACACTATGTTAAAAAATTATTAGTTTATATTCAAATTAATATTGAAGGGTATTTCAGGATAAGACTTGTCTCAAAGGGTAACATGTTATGTACCCAAATTGTGCATTTTGTGTACTTTCTAGTCTCGGTGAATCATTATATTCCCTTCCAACAGAATAAAAAATGAGAAGATGAGTAGTCCATCAAGGTTTTTTTTCTTTTTTTAGATGGTGTTGGTATATCCCACTTTGACATCAAAGGTGATACACAAATTAATTTAGTTAGATTATCACATTATTATTGATAAATAATATTTTTCTTTATTTTTATATAAAATACATTGTAGGATCTTCCCTGTAGGTGTAGTTATGATAGGTAATTATTCCCTTATATTTATCTGGAAAACATATTATTACCCCACATATTTGGGGAATGGGTCCTCCACATAAATAATGGTCTCAGTACTCCTTAACCTTGATAAGGTGTACATTCCCCGCATGACCAACAGAGTTGGGAACTTTCTTACCTATGCATGGTGTTAGTACATTATCCTTAAATTTTGGTACTCCAACATTTGATTTGAATCCCTTTATAAGCAATGGTCTTCTATAAAATACTAGAAATATAATCAATACTACTAGTCCAATACTAATGGTATGAAAAAACCATGGGTACAGGAAACCAATACCAATGGTATAAAGAAACTCTTTTTATAGGATTCCCATATACCATGGGTTTGGATAAGCCTTTCATAAAGGTATCCAAAACAAATTGTTCAATCAAAACATTTTTTGTTTGAATTTTGGGTACCTATAAAATAGGTTATGAAGAACCATTGGTTTTGGGGTCCAATACCAATGATTCATATAATCAATTTGTATATGTCCAAATAATTTCAATCACCTATACCTATGGTTATAGATAATTATTTGTATAGATTCAAGAATAATTTGTTAATTTTTATTTCAAAGAATAATAAATACATCAAAATTTATAATTAATTTAAAATTAAAATATATTTTATTATATAAGTATGTATTTGTTCTGTTATGTAAGTAGTCATGTCAATTGAAAATAATAGGTAGGTTGATGATTCAAAACTCATCGATTCATTTTTTACATCACCCATACCAATAGATTTACAAGACCATTATCATATCCCTATTCCAATATATTAGTATAACCATTGATATAGGTAAAGAAAAAAATTTGAAAGAAATTTTTATTCAAGGATATAACAATGGATTTGAAAAATTGTTGGTATAACCCTATACCTATAGGTTTTGACCCAACAGTTCAGTAAAACACCATTATGGGATATATGAATGGTTTAATAGAATATAAAAATTTCTCTAATCCATTTAAATTGAAGAAATTTTTAATTATGAATTTAGATTCTATATGGTGCTTATGTTTCTTTGATTATTTATTTTTGATAATATGGGTTAGTACTCCTCATTCTGACCTTTATTTTTGGGGAATGGTTTGGGTGCCCTATAGATTTCAATAATGGTGACTTGTTTATGGTTGATAGTGTGGTGTGGTAATTAATTAATTTATATGAATTCAGTAGAAATGAATTGGTTCTTCAGTATCCCACCATAGTTTCTTTTGATATGTTCCTTCATTATTTTCTATCAATGATATACTTCAATGTCAATTTAATTCACAGTGCACACCATGTTTCTCATTAAATAAGGATCATAATATATTATATATGGGATTACATTGACTTATTTTGGTTTTGTAGTCCTGTTTAAATAGAGAATATCAATATTTTATGTCATTCAGATGGCTAACATCTTTTTCTTAAGCATTCATTGTCTTATAATTATATATTTCCATTATGGTGTTGGGGAATCCTACTGAGTATGATAATTATCCATCTTAATTAGGATTTCTACACTCATGTTTTACTCTATCTATGTTTTTAAAAGTTATAAATTAGGTTTGGTGGTTATCTAGTTTGTGTAACTTGTGAAATGATGATGCATGTTGGTGCTTCATGAATTAAGAGGGGATTACTGACAATTACAAGAGAATATCGATCCAATATTTCTTATAGTGATGAGTATCTTTTCAACGTGCTATGTTTTGTATATTCAACTTTTTGTTTGTTGTTCAACTCTAGCGGGTTTTACCTATATAGTGATGTACATATCGTTTAATGTCTCATAATATCATTGTATATAGTTTAAATGATTATATAAACACTTATAATTTTACTGTTTATTTTAGGGCATTAAAAAATATGTCCACCATAGGTTTATAAACACTAAGGGCTCACATATTGTATGATATGCACACTCTATTCATTTCTCCAACCCCTTATCAATTTGAGGTGATATTAGGGGGGCACACATATCATACTTCTAGCCTCACTAGGCCATTATGGTTTGGTTCATGTGAAAATGGTTTCAAAAAAAGGACGGGGTTTGGACTTAGTAGTCATATGTGGACTAATTTGAGTATATACTGGACAATATTAAAGGGGTATTGGGTTTTTTATATGATCAGGGAGACCAAAACGGGATTTGTGTTTGACATATCATTTCATTATGACTCTTATAACCTAATTCTAAACATAGTTCTCTATTAAATTGATTATAAAGAATAAATACATTGGTACCTACATTATAAAGTATTCAAATATGATCCTTCATGTCCTTCATCTAATATATTTTTTGGATTATCTCTAATATTTATGGGTTTATCCAACCAAAGAGAGGTTTCTATATAAAAATAACTTAATTTATTGAAAATATTGGTTCATCAAGATCGCATACCTATAGTTGGGCCTCTCACAAATGATTAGTGACTGGTGAGGTTTTATTTCTGAGAATCAGTTAAGATATATTCTTATCTTAGGTAGTTTCTCCCCCCTTTATTTCTGCTAAATAAATACTTGGTGAGTGTTGGGTTTTTATCATTGGGTTATATGAGACTAAAACTTCGAAAGATATTCCTTGAACTCTCCAACATATTTTTGTGGTGTGAGAATAATACTTCAGTGATTAAGGATTGACTAGTAACTGAGACTTGGGTTTTTTTGTATGAAAACTATTTATCTTAATAGAGATTATTATGTTTTTCTACCTATATGAAACAATAATCTATTACTGGATGAAATATTTCTAAAACTAATGGTCACACTACTATATGGTTGTTTGTGTTTGAACCCTGCTTCAGGATGGAGTTTCTTCTAAGGATGTTAGACCATCCATAGGGAAGCATGATCTCGTCCAGGTATGTATTAAGGTCTAAAAACCCTATGATGTAATACAATGAACATGTTTAATAGTGGAATTTTTTTCATCGTAGTATTTCTATCATAGCCTCTTGAGATATGGGGAGATAGATAGTCGTCTTGTGTTGTGGTTTTTATTTCATACCACAAAACATATGATGGATTCCCCCACGAGAGAGTCTAATGATGAGAATTCTCAATGGAGGTACCCCCTGAATATGAGATTTGTTCATTATTACATATAATTGTAGATATAGAAATAAAATGGATATACATCCTTATCAAAGATACAATATATATTAGATATGTCCATATTATAGGCCTAGTTGTTTACCAATGGGTAATTAAGAGGAATTTTTTGTGGTGTGAGTGATGTTGGAGAAAGTTGAGGCATGTATTAACTCACATAATCAAAAAAAATTGTTATTTCATTTAATTAATGTCTAGATAACAATAAATGTTTTTATGAATATTCACATGTTCAGTTTTTATGGTTAGGGGTTAGTAATTTAAAATGATCCTTATCTATAACTTTATCAAATAGTTAATTACCACTAATGGTGACCATCATTCTTTCACTCCTCCTTGTGAGGTGAGTTTTTTAATAGTGGATAAATTGTCCTTTAATAAGAATAATTCATATTTTGGATGAGGTTTAATGGTACTAACCACAATATTTAGTGGTTACTCATTCGTTGTATTTTTAGGGTTTTCAGTTTGAGTAAATGTGTCAGTGTTCACCATCAATGTGTAACGAGATCACCTCAAGTATGGTGGGTAGAGTTAAACCTCAATAATTTTTAGTTATCTACCAATAATATGGTGTTAATTAATATATATTTTATATTAATTAATGATAATTCAATTATTAGGAATTAAAATTTCTATTTGAATTTTTATGATGGAAAAAATAGGGATGGTTATCATTATAAGAATGACGTGTATATCAAGATTCATTATGGAGTCATTATTCTAGTTTTTTTAGTAAAATTATAAACACTAATAATATTTATTCAAATATATAGTAAAAAAATTACTCCTTTGGTCCCTGGTGGATCCATTTTGGTGTTTAGGGAATTTCTCATATATTTCAATGTGTGAACAAAATGTGTGATAAACTCTATTAGCATGATCTATGGATTCAACAAGTTAGGGTAATACTTTATGGTTTTGAATCTACATAATTTTATGATATTACAGTTTTACAGTATTTTTGTATGGATTCATGCTTCATGAATGAGACTCCCCATCAAGTCAAAAAAGGATACACATGATCATCTATCTTTAGAATTGTTGATCATATTCTTCAAATGGACATATTTCTCAACAGTAATTTAATTAGGTGGTCCTATATTATTAATTTTTGATATATTACTGTGATGGTGATGTTGATTTTTTGATATCATGAGACTATATATTGTTAGATAATGGAACTAAATAGGATTCTTAAATTTCGGGATCATTTTATCACCTTACCCAAGTAAATACTTGATTTCCCTTATTATTCATATTAAATATCGTAGTTTAAAACATCAATAAGAACAACCATCATGTTTCATATCCCTTAATGGGGTATGTTTATCAAACCATTGTGGGTGTTCTACTAAATGATACCTACTTCAATTTGGTAAAGATGGATGATTTGTAGAGAAGTTGTGGTTTTTAGATGATCTAGTGTCATATTGTTTTGTTCATGGTATTGGAACCTACAAAAAATGTTTATCTCAATTCTTAATATCATATACCGTGGATTATGGTGGAATTATCCACCTGATAAGAAGTGGTGAGAAATTTTTTATTTTTGGGTGTTGAGAGTTTTTTCTGATGTACTTATTGGTAGATTTTGTGATGGAGTGATGTCAAAACAACCATATTTATTTAATAGAGGGTGTTAACCAATGTAAGACTCACATATAGAAAGATATTCCCCATGAATGTTTCAAATAAAATTATATAAGAAGGATAATGTGTCCTTTTTCCCTTAAGTTGTCTACTTATGTGTGCAAATCTTTATTAAAGTAGACAATATGGAACTAACATAGATCCTAAGGTTCATGATTCCTTATAGCTTATTTAGTGTCAATATTGAATCTTTATAAACTTCATAGTAGTATTGTGAATAATATATGGGCTTCTCTATATATTAACAATTAAAAATAAATTTAATTTTAGGGAGGAAGGAAAACTCACCATTGTATAAACAATTTATTGAGTATTTTATTACTTTATGGTTTGGTTTAGTCCTATATCAATTGACAATGTTTTAATGTGGAGTCTTATAAATACATTCATACAGTGATTTTATTTTTGAATTAATATAATTATTCAAGATGATATAAATCTTGAAATTTTGTGACATAATAGAATGATCCATTCTAGGGTAGTGGGGTATCGAGTTCACTAAATGTTTGGACCTGAAACAGAAAGGAAGTTCATGGGAATATATATTTTTTCTTTGAATGATTTCTTTTGAGATTCACTATTGAGAATATCTTATTATTATCTTTTTGGGGATAAAAAGGGTTGAAATATGGGAGGATATAGAATACTAGATTTATCCTTATAAACAATTATCTTAATTATAATTTTACAAGTCTAAACACCTTACCATTGGTAAAATGGCCAATTTAACCTAGTAGGGGACCTTGAAAAAAAGTGGTTTTGTTGATATTGAGGAAAAGGGTATACCCTCATGCTGTGTTTCATTGAATTTATAAGAACTATTTATTTTTAAAAAAATCTTATATATTGAATAAATAAATTCATATCCTATTATTTTGTATTTCATGATTTCCCAAATTGAGTTTCAAATTGAAACTTTTACACTATTGGCAGTTATAGAATAGTTGGTTTACCCAAAAGTGATGTAAACATGTTTTAGATTATATACTCTTGTGATATACCATTAAAAGTGTCTTAATACATAAAATAATTAAACATTTATTCATATTTAAACAATAAAATCCATATAAAATCCTTATTATGAATACTCCAAAAGGTTATTCTAAATTCACATCAATATAAATCCTTGATAAAAAGTGTGGCATTGGGTATTGGAAGACATGTCTTTAGATCATAGGAATGGGGAAAAAATCACAAAAAAGAAATATGATTGGATTTTATTGAAAAATATTAATAGGGTTATATTATTGTTAAGGTTTTAATAAGTGAAAACTACTCATTGAAGTAGGGATTTTATTATGAATTATTCTTTATTAATTATGTTATTCCTCTAATGTTGTAAAATTTATATTATTTCCATATGATGATTAATTTTTCAAACATCCTATATTTTTTAACAAGTATTAGGATATTATTTATTCCACTAATATTAATTTAACATTTGATTCATTCATCGTAAGAGTATTTCACAAAATCTACAACATCATTATATTTACTGTTATCATGTTCTAGAATTCTCATAGTGTTATCATATTATTTGAATGGTCTGGTCTCCATCATCCAAGATTCTCACTCTTCATTTATTTTTCCTTATTATTGGTGAGGATGTATACTATTTACCTCCCCATGACATATGGTTCAGGTCTATGGTCTAAAAAATTTTTATTTTTATGTTTTGACCCTTTTGATATTTATTTATATATCAATTTTTCAACAGAGTTGGAAATGGTGTTTCAGGTTTCAAATGACCCCATAAAAAGTATATTAATGTTATTACATAGTGAATCTGCATATTTTTAAAATAAACGGTTTTTATATTAATTAGATAATCAAATGGGAATACAAATTCCTCATTTTAATATGAAATATGGGTTTTAACCAAGTTATAACATCATTTTTGAATTATTAAGGATTTAGACCAAAGGAAAATCACAAGTAGAGTAATTTATAATTTAAATAAATTAATTTAATTAATTGATTAATTGTATAACCTAGATACACTTCCTATATAACCCCTATCAAAGAACATTTGTAAAAGTATCTCTATAACCATTGGACATTGAGTGGATAATATCATCACCATAGTATAAGATATTCAGTATAATATCTTTGGAGGTTTTCGAATCAACAATTGGATTTGATAGATCATGTCATCAATGACATAGTTATTAAATATTACCAATGATAATGATGTAGAATCATTATTTATCTATCATAGATCTAATTTGTGTTAGATATCGTCATTTTTGGTAAATCTTCTCAAACAACATTTTTTAATTCAATCATAGTTATTTATATACTATTCTTCTATGGGATTTTATCATCACATATCCCAATCATCTTATCTTTTAAAATGGTCCATATATATGTATTAGTTAAAAAATATTTATGATGTCATATTTTTTCTATAATTACAATAAGTGGAAGCTTTCAAATCATCAATCAGTAATCTCAATATGTTTTGTTGTTTCTCGTCCCTAATTTCTTCAATTGATCATCATCAACCAACAAAATGCCATTAATTATTTTGATTATCCAATTAGGGGTGTGATTCAACCCATATTCATACTGCTTTTTGATAAACATGGATAGTAGAGGTTTTTGGAAACAATGAGGAACATTGATGATATGTGATTTTTTTAAAATGGATGATGGAGGTTCAAAAATCTAATTGATGATAGATGTGAAAAGGAATAATAAAGGGTCAATTAAAATTTTTTATTTTCTATATGAGGTTGGATATCGATGATTACATATGCTTTCCTCATTATTGGAATTTTAAATAAAACATTGGGAATGATCAGTTAGATAAATAGCATAAACATGAATATCCTAGTGATAATAAATTATTAACTATGTAAGAATCAACTACATGTCAAATGTTTAATAAAAATACTTACCATGTAGACCACATTCAATAATGGATAGATTTTCAATACTAAATTAAATATCACACACTATGTTGAGAGTCCGAAAAACCATGTAATACAACCACATAATTTATCTTTCATGTAATGGTTAAATTCACATAACCCCATGTGGTCAAACACAACATGTCCTCAAATTAACATGTAGTCTAGATATATTTGAGATGTCAATTAATGTCCATGGAAGGACACACCCATGTTCTTAATGGGTCACACACACCAAATAGTTGTTATAACATGTTGTTCGTTTGGGTTTTCACATGCCATATAGGGAAATGATAAATGAGTTGTGTTGTTCTATGGAATATGCATCTTGTACATATAATTGTAATGTCCCGGACCTCTCCAGCGCATTCCTTTGTAAAAAATAAGGTCATGAAGTGTTCTGGAGGGTAAAATGGACTTTTCCCACACTTTTCAGAATTTTGAAACTACACGCCATGTAGTGTTTGTACACGTCGTGTACCCCCTTTCCGGGTATACCCCGTGTTCAAGGTCGTGCCCTTGCATTGTGAAATAAATTGGTACAAGCCATGTACCCCAAACTACACGCCGTGTAGTCCATCCCCGCCTATGAGTTACCCTTGAACCGTGTGTTGACGTTGACCAGTCAACATCCATGTGCCATGTTGGAACTGTGTCCTTACCATGTGAAATAAATGTGTAGATGACGTGTATCCAATACTTCATGTCGTGTAGTCCCTCCCTGAATATGCATTACCTTCAAACCGTGTGTTGACCAGTCAACGGCCGCGTTCTGCATTGAAGGCCGTGTTGGAAGTCGTGTGGTGACTGTTTGAAATGGCCGAGTACACGCCATGTACCATAAATTACATGTCGTGTACTTTTGTTTTAATCGACTATAAAAGGAGGGGTCCCCTACTCCTTTTCAACCTACCCCTCTCCTCCCCATTCTTCTGAGCAGAGCTCTCCCAAGAGACTGGAAGGCTTCTTTTCTTCTATAACTTCTTCATTCGAGTTCCGATTTATGATCTGTCTGCGGCCACGGGATTGTAACGACGAGAAAGAAATTCTGAGCTTGGATCCTTTGTCTTTCCTACATCCTTTCTTTTACAACTTCCACTTAAGGAGGTTTTTCCGGGACTTGACGGAAGAGACGAACACCGATAGACGTCTTCTAAAGTTGATCCATGGGAGTGTTGTTATCAGAACCTGTTGAGGTAGGTATCTTACCTACGTCTATCTGAATTGTGTATCATGTTGGGTGGGTATCCTCTTATTTTCATGAGAAATGGTTGAACCATTAAATAAAGATAATAACTGGTAAAAGAACGGGGATGGGAAAGTTGTTATGTTTATCTTTATATCCTGTAATATTATGTTGTGAATTGAATAGGCTTATTCCTATAGAAAATCATGGTCGTTGGGGGCCTCTGCTTGCGCAATTAATTGTTTCCCTATCTTTCTAGACCATTTTTGTGAATGGATCTTTGTTAAATGTGTAATTTGGTTAATCACATAAAGTTAGATGATTAAATGAAAATCTGGAACCCCTGTGTGATCACCCGAGTTGAAAGAAGCTGAAATAATAAACATGTGGGTTCTGTTTGGGGTTAATTTATGTGAAGGGGGTGTTTTTGTTGGTTGTTGTGGATTGGGTGAGCAGCAAGGATGTGGTTGTCTTGGTTGTGGGTTGGTGTGAATGCTATGTTACTGATGGGCAGCGGGGCTGCGATAAATGATATCAAGGGGTGATGATGTACAGTGTGGTTGTGGTTATTGGATGCGAGGCTGCAGGTCTGGGTTTGGAAGGTGAATGAACTATGGGTTGTGAATAATAAATAAAATGTTTAAGAGTTAATGAATGGTGGGGCTTGGAAATGGAACAGGAATAATAATCAATGGGGTTGTCTGGTTAATAATACGGGACTTTTTTGTGTTTTTTGTGTTTTCCTAACTTGATTTGTGGATGGTAGGGATATGTTTTATGAACGATTGATATGGTTGGTTTCGGTTGATTTCCCAGTAGTTAAGGAACTAATAAACTGATTTTGTTGAAACATGAAAACTTAAATGGGGTTGGGGTTGTTTGTGGTATGCATGCTTCATAGTAGCAGTGCCGAGGCATGTGCTCAGTTCTCTATTTAGAAGCCATAGGTTGGGCTGAGTGTTTGGTATACATATATATATCTGTATCTTTTGGTTTTGTCGCACCCCACCCATATTGTGTACATAGTACCGAACACTCCCATTTCATGGGAGAGGGTGTTTTCCCCATAGTTACTATCTCTTTCAAGCTCCTTGTTCCATAGGCTATGATGGCTTGAGGCGACATTACACCCAAGACTCTTCAGGTAGGATTCGGTTGGGGTGGTTTTAGCCCAAGACTCTTTGGGAAGGTTTTAATCTTTCCCAAGAATCTTCGGGATGAGGCCCAGGTGTGTGCGGGTAGGATACGTGGTTGTGAGGCCCAGGTGTGTGCGGGCGGGATACGTGGTTGTGAGGCCCAGGTGTGTGCGGGCGGGATACATGGTTTTGAGGCCCAGGAGTGTGCGGGAGGGATGCGTGGTTTTGAGGCCTAGGTATGTGCGGGTGGGATATGTGGATGTGAGGACAAGGTGTGTGCGGGCGGGATGTGTGGTTTGTGAGGCCTAGGTGTGTGCGGGCGGGGAGAGTGTGGCAGCCTCAGGAAGTTTGTCATTAGGAAGATCAGCTGACTAATGGGAAATGATGCGGGGTACCGAATACTCTTGTTCATATATTCTACCACCTATTGTGATTGTGTTTTTTGGTGAGTGCGGCTGGTAAGGTTGGGTGCATAGATTTCCTTGAAAGTTTTCTTCTATTGTTCTCACAGGATATTATGATATCTCCCCACTTGTGCACGAGAGATTTAGGTTTCCCTACTGAGTATACTTTTATACTCACCCTACGTTTACTTTCAGGTTTCCAGGAGGACTACCAGGGCCATGTGGGACCCTACTAGTGGGGACAGTTGGAGTAGTTGCAGTTGTTGTAATCTTGTTTCTTTTGGTATTGTACTTTTGAGCATTCTTTTACTTGTACCTTGTTTCAGAACTATATAAACATTCATGTGGGATTGGTTTGGGTTTACTTTTATACACTTGTTATTTTCCTTTTTCGTGGTTGACTTGTACTATTTTTTCATATTATATAATAAAGAAGGTTAATGCCTCCCATATTTCTAAAAACTCATACCCTTGGTGCTAGTCTCCACCCCGGGTCCTACTGGAGGTGGGACTCGGGGGTCATTATCTCCCTTTTACCATTTCCAGCTCAGGAGGGGCATCTTTGGTGGGAGGGGGTCATCACAAAATGGTATCAGAGCTGTTGGTTGAGAGATAGGATGGGGTATGATGTTAGGAACAGTGAGGATTGCATGGGATGGAAGGCCAACAGTGTTGGTTAATATTGGTGTGTAACATATGCCTAGGAAGACCGGCTAGGACATGGGATTTTAGGGCCCCCCGTGATCTGATGCAAGGAATCTGAGCCTACTGAATGACCAAGTGAGACTACATTGATTGTGGGTTAGAGAACCTAGGGAAGGTACATGCATCATCATGATTGTGTTTTACTTGATTTGGGTGTTCTAGGATTGAAAATAAAATAAAATGATAAAATGAAACCCTGAGAAATTTACTTACTACTTGGGATTAGACGATCTTTCTTTACCATACAGCCATGGCACCTGGACATCATCCCCAGGTGGCTAAGACGATTGAGGCCCAGCAGATTTAGGTGGTTGATCAGTTGAGGATTAATCGAGATGAGGAAGATATCTAGTGGAAGAAGACTCTCCATTCCTTGCAGCGACAAACCCTTAAGAAGTACGAGGGTAGTACTTTGGATACAGAGACGGAGGGGTGGCTTGAGGAGATAGGGATCGCTTTTACCATGATCTGTGCTCTGAGGGAGTAATGGGTTCCCCTATTAGTTAGTCAACAGAGTGGTGTGGTGCGACAATGGTGGACACTCTACCTCGGAGAGAGGATAGAGACAAAGGTTCAGTGGGCTGACTTTGAGAAGGAATTCCAAGAGTAATTCCTTTCTTCCATGATCAAGGCGGATAAGCAGATGGAGTTACTCTCCCTTCAGTAGGGGATTATGTCAGTACTACAGTTGGGGATCAAGTTCAATGATCTCCTATGATTTACTATAGATCTCTTCCCGAATGAGGAGTCTCGAGCGAGAATTTTGGAAGAGGCGCTTCATCATTCGCTCTAGTATATTGTCACCCCATTCACCCTTCCGATGTACTTGGATGTACTAAAGAAGGAAGAGTTTGTAGAGAGGATGCACTCATAGGGAGGTACACTACAAGAGGGGATCCATTCGGGTTCTTCGAAGGGGAAGGCTGTCAATAGAAGGTTTCCGGCGACGGGACCTTCCAGGTTCAGGCCAGTGGGGAGCAGGCCCCAACAGTTCAGTTCAGATCTTCAGGTCCTCATCCCTTTTTCACGAGCCCAGGACCTAAGTGATTTTCTTGTGGAGGATTCGGGCACATTCAGAGTCGATGCCCAACCCGAGCTCAGTTCGGTGGATGTGGTCAGGTTTAGCGCCCACCTCAGCAGCACCAGTTTCCGTCGAGGCCCTTCTAGCAGCAGCAGGACTATGCTCCTCCGGGGGAAGACATTGCAGGAGGAGGCCAACCTCAGGGTGCTCCTCAGAGACCTAGACCAGGGCATGGTCGGGGAGGTGGATGACATCAGAGAGGCAGAGGAGCTGGGCGTGGACAGTTGCACACAGCTGAGTTGACAGCTCTGGTTGGACCAGAGCTGGTGAGAGCTATGATTTGTTTGTTCAGCACTTTCGGTTCTTCCTTGTTCGATTTAGGAGCTTCGCACTCCTTTGTTGCACTTGTTCTAGCCCATGATTTGGGACTAGATGTAGAGAGACTTTCTGTACCACTGGTGCTGGGTACACCAGTTGGAGACCAGACCAGCATATCTTGTGTTTTCCGGGGATGTGGGCTGACGTTGGGACCACATCCATCTAGGGGGACCTTATTCTATTAAAGATGAAGCCATACGATGTCATCCTAGGAATCGATTGATTGTTTTCCATTAGTTCCATTATTTTATGCTTCCGAAGAAGGTTCATGTTCTCCGAGGTGGATGGGAAACGTGTAGCTTTTGATGGCGAGAGGATCTATCAGGTGGTAAGTCGGCGTGTGGAGCCTCTCCTTTTTTTATTAGGTTGGTTATCAGTGGTTCAAGTTGATACAGAGATGATGGATGTCCCGGAGGTGTTTGGGGAGTTCCTTGATGTTTTTCTGGAGGAGTTTGTGACTATAACCCCCCCCCCCCCCAACGTGACATTGAGTTCGAGATAGACTTACAGCCTGGTGGCCGTCCGATTTCGATGGCCCCTTATCGGATGGAACCTTCGAAGTTGCGGGAGTTGTGGATTCAGATTGATGATCTGATGGAGAAGGGTATTGTTTGACCCAGCATATCACCATGGGGTGCTCTAGTTTTGTTCGTAAAGAAGGCAGATGGTGGTCTCAGGATATGCATAGACTCTCGAAGGTTGAACAAGGTAACAGTCAAGAACCGTTACCCCCTTCCAAGGATAGATGATCTCTTCAACCAACTTAGGGGAGCATGATGGTTTTCTATGATTGATCTACAATATGGATATCATCACCTGAGGGTGAAGGATAGTGAAATATCGAAGACGTTTTTTAGGTGCAGGTATGGAAACTTAGAATTTTTAGTGATGCTGTTTGGAGTTACGAATGCACCGGCTGTGTTCATGGGACTTATGAACCTTGTCTTCCGAGAGTTTCTGGACCTGTTCGTCATCGTGTTTATTGATGATATCTTGATCTACTCATGATCATAGGAGGAGCACATTGAGCATATCATAGCAGTATTAGAAGTCATTCGACACCACCAGCTTTACGGGAAATTGTCGAAGTGTAAGTTCTTGACACAAGAAGTACACTTCCTTGGGCACGTAGTGTCTCAGCATGGAGTGTCAATGGACCCATCGAAGGTGGAGGCAGCTGTTTCATGGGGAGATCCCAAGAGCATGGCCAAAGTTTGTAGTTTCTTGGGGTTTGTAGGTTACTATCGAAGGTTCATTTTTGACTTCTCTCAAGAATCTGCTCCATTGAAAGCTTGGACTAGGAAGAACCAGGTCTTCCAATGGAGCGAGCAGTGCCAGAAAGCTTTCGACTACCTGAAAGAGAAGTTGTCAGGTGCGCCAGTTTTTAGGTTTCCAGAGGAAGGGTTTTTGTATGAGGTGTTTTGTGATGCTTCTGTCCTTGGTCTGCGGTGCGTGCTGATGCAGAAGAAGGGAGTGATCTGTTATGGGTCTAGGTAGTTATGCCCTCACGAGCGTAACTATTCCACCCATGACCTAGAGCATGAAGCAGTAGTGTTCACACTGAAGTTGTGGCAACATTACCTCTTTGGGGAGGGCTTTTTGGTCTTTCCAGATCACAAGTGCCTACGTTATATCTTCTCTCAGCATAACATAAACTTACGAAAGCGGAGATGGGTCGAGTTCCTCCAAGACTATGATTTCGAGATCTCTTACACCGAGGGTAACAGCAACATTGTGGCTGATTCCCTGAGCAGGAAGCCACATAAGGAAGTGGTTAGGTAATCTTCTGATGCTTGGAAAGCGATGGGAGAGTTGGCCTCCTTGAACTTGGATGTATGGGTAGAAGGTGTTAGAGGCTGTTTGTTTTAGATAACGTTGCAGCCCTCCTTGTTGCAGTAAGTGGAAGAGTCTCAGTGGGGGGACTCCGAGGCAGAAGTGATGCGGGATCTTGTCCATCAGGGGAATACTCTAGAAGGATGGTCAGAGGACAACCGACATCGGATGCTTTTCCATGGAAGATTGTTTGTTCCGGAGGCGATGCGTAAGGGAGTTCTCCATGAGCTCCATAGATCAGCCTTGGCGGTACATCCAAGAGTTTCAAAAATGTACCGAGGCTTGAGGGAATAGTTTTTGTGGCCCGGAGTGAAACGAGCAGTAACGGAGTTTGTGGCTAAGTGCCTAGTGTGTTAGGAAGTAAAAGCTGAACACCATGTTCCTAGTGATTTTTTTCATCCATTAGATGTACCCTAGTGGAAGTGGGACGACATCTCGATGGACTTCGTCACAGGAATACCGAGAGCTCAGGGAGTTTATGATGCTATCTGGGTGGTGGTGGATCATCTGAGGAAAACATCTCACTTCTAAGCAATTAAGGAGTCGGGCCCAGTGAGTACCTTAGCACAGAGGTATGTAGACAAGGTGGTGCTTTTTCATGGAGTTACAAAGACTATAATCTTAGATCAGGATACTCGGTTTACCTCATGAGTTTGGAGGGGGTTATTGCATGATTTTGTCACCCAGCTACACCTTAACACTACTTTCCACCCCCAGACTGATTGGTAGACAGAGCGGACTATCGTGACATTGGAGGACATGCTGCGAGCATGCGTTCTGGATATCGTAGGATCTTGGGTATGACCCTTGCCTTTAGTATAATTTTCCTACAACAACATCTTCCACTCTACTATTGTCATGGCACCGTTTGAGGATTTGTATGGAAGACAATGTCGTTCACCCATTTGCTGGACAGAGGTTGGTGGGACAGGTTCTCTTTGGCCAGAGGTAGTGCAGAGCACCACAGAGAAAGTTCAGCTTTTATGTGAGAGGATGAAAGCGGCACAGGACTGACAGAAGTCTTATGCTGATCATCGATGGAGGCCCTTGGAGTTAGAGGTGGGAGATCATGTGTTCTTGAAGGTTTACCCTCGATGGGGGTAGCGGAGGTTTGGGAAAGGGAGCAAGCTCTCACCTAGGTTCATCGGACCTTTTGAGGGGCTGATGTGAGTCGGCGAGGTGTCATATCAGCTATCCTTTCCACCTTAGTTGGATAAGGTTCATGGTATCTTCAATGTATCCCAGCTACGTCGATACTTACATGACGACTCTCACGTTATCAACTGGGTAGAGTTAGATATGGGAGACGACAGAACCTTTAAGGAACGACCAGTCAAGATCGAGGATCGTAAAGAGAAGGTGCTTCATGGATGAACAATTCCCTTGGTTCGTGTGTTGTGGAGGCATGGCAGCCTTGAGGAGAGAACATAGGAGAGGGAGGCCCAAATGCACATTTAGTACACAGAGTTGTTTTGAGTTGTGTTTTCTTTGTTCTTCTAAGCTTTGTTTTGATGTTATTCTATATACCTTTGATATATGGAATGTTTGGCTTGTCTGTTATGATACCTTTTGTTTCCTTATTCTCTGGAAGTGTGTAGCATGTTTGGATGTGTGGGGAAAGGAAAAAATCCGGCCCTTAATCGAGACGCATTAATGTGGATGCGATTGAACGAGTGCAGGTGAGTCAGTGTCGCCTAAAGCGGATAATATTTCGACATACGAGAAGGAATCATCCCCAAACCACATGTTCGGGCAATGTGTGGGTTGTACGATGTTGGGGGAAGTGTATGTTGGAAAATCCTAATATATGTAAGTGGGAAAGACAATCCTTAATCGAGATGCATTAATGTGGATGCGATTAAACCCGTGCAGGCGAGTCAGTGCTGCCTAAAGTGGATAATATCTCGACATAAGAGAGGGAATTACTAACACCTATGATTAGGGTTGTCAGTTGGGTTCCTATTATAATGAGGGGACTAAGAGGTATCTTTTTGGGTTCCTCTAGGTAGTCTTTTGAATTCTTTGGGACGAGAATATTTTAAGAGGTATCCGATGTAATTTCTCGGACCTCTCAGGCCCATTTCTTTGACAAAAAGAAGGTCACAAAGTGTTGTGGAGGGTAAAATGGACTTTTCCCACACTTTTCAGGATTTCGAAACAACACGTTGTGTAGTGTTAGTACACTCCGTGTACCCCCTCTCCATGTATACCCTGTGATCAAGTTCGTGTCCTTACCTTTGTAAAATAAATTGGTACACGCTGTGTACCCCAAACTACTCGCCGTGTAGTCCCTCCCCGCGTATGCGTTACCCTTGAACCGTGTGTTGACCACTAAACGGCTGTGTGCCGTGTTGGAACCATGTCCTTGCCATGTGAAATAAATGAGTACATTCCATGTAGCCAATACTACATTCCATGTAGTCCCTCCCAGCGTATGCGTTACCTTCAAACCGTGTGTTGACTAGTCAACGGACGCGTTTCGCGTTGAAGGCTGTGTTGGAAGCTGCGTGGTGACCGTGTGAAATGGCCGAGTACACGCCGTGTACCAAAAAGTACATGCCATGTACTTTTTTCCTGCCTATAAAAGGAGGGGTCCCCTCCTCCTTTTCAATTCATCCCTCTCCTCCCCATTCCTCTGAGCAGAGCTCTCCCAAGAGACTCGAAGGCTTCTTTTCTTCCATAACTTCTTCGTCTGAGCTCCGATTTACAATCCGTCAGTGGCCACGGGATCATAACGACAAGGCGGAAATTTTTATCATGGATCCATTGTCTCTCCTCTGCTATTTCCTTTCCATCTTCTACATGATGAGGTTTTTCCAGGACTCAACGGAAGTGACGAACGCCGACAGACATCTTCTAAAGATGATCTGGGGGAGCATTGTGATTAGAACCTATTGAGGTAGGGATCGTACCTTCATCTCTATATATTGTACATAATTCAAGGTGGGTATACTCTTGTTTTCATTAGAAACGGATGAACCATTAAACGAAGATAATAACTAGTTAAATAACAAGAATGGGGAAGTTGTTATGATTATCTTTATATCCTGTGATATTATGTTGTGAATTGAATATGATTATGCCTACTAAAAATCACAGTCTTTGGGAGCATTTTCTTTCTCAATTAACTGTTTCCCTATATTTCTACACCGTTTTTCTGAATGGAACTTTGTTTAATGTGGAATTTGGTTAATCACGTAATGTTGGCTGATTAAATGAAAATAAAAAACCCTTGTTTGATCACCCTGGTTGAATGAAACTGAAATAATAAACATGTGGGTGTTGTATGGGGTTAATTTATGTGAAGGGGGTGTTTTGTGGGTTGTTGTGGATCGGGTGAGCAGCAGGGTTATGGTTGGATTGGTTGTGGGTTGGTGTGAATTCTATAATAGTGATGGGCAGCAGGGCTGTGATAAATGGTATCAAGGGGTGATGATGTACGGTGTGGTTGTGGTTGTTATTAGCGAGGCTACAGGGTTGGGTTTGGAATGTGAATGAACTATGGGTTGTGAATAATAAATAAAATGTGGAAGAGTTAATGAATGGTGGGGCTTCGTAATGGAACGGGAATAATAATCAATGGGGTTGGCTGGTTAATAAGAAGGGACTTGTTTATGTTTCTTGTGTTTTCCTAAGATGATTTGTGGAAGGAAGGGATATGTTTTATGAACGATTGATATGGTTGGTTATGGTTGATTGCCTAGTAGTTAAGGAACTAATTAACTGATTCTACTGAAACTTGAAAATTTAAATGGGGTTGGGGTTGTTTGTGGTATGCATGCTTCGTAGTAGTAGTTCCAAGGCACGTGCTCAGTTCTCTGTTTAGAATCCATAGGTTGGGATGAGTGTTTGGTATATATATATATATCTGTATCTTTTTGTTTTGTCTCACCCCACCCATGTTGAGTACTTAGTACCGAACACTCGCATTTCATGGGAGAGGGTGTTTCCCCATAGTTACTAGCTCCTTCATGCTCCTTCTTCCATAGGTTGTGATGGATTGAGGAGACCGTACACCCAAGACTCTTCAGGTAGGTTTTGATTGGGGTGGTTTTAGCCCAAGACTCTTCGTGGAGGTTTTACTATTTCCCAAGAATCTCCGGGATGAGGCCTAGGTGTGTGCGGGCGGGATACGTAGTTGTGAGGCCCAGGTGTGTGTGGGAGGGATACGTGGTTTTGAGGCCCATTTGTGTGTGGGAGGGATGCGTGGTTTTGAGGCCGAGGTGTGTGTGGACAAGATACGTGGTTGTGAGGCAAAGGTTTGTGCGGGCGGGATGCGGGGTTTGTGAGGCCAAGGTGTGTGCGGGCGGGGAGAGTGTGGCAGCCTCAGGAAGTTTGACGTTAGGAAGAGAAGAAAACTAATGGGAAATGGTGTGGGGTACCCAATACTCTTGTTCTTATATACTACTACCTATTGTGATTGTGTTTTTGGTGAGTGCAGCTGGTAAGGTTGGGTGCATAGATTTCCTTTCAAGGTTTGTTCTGTTGTTCTCACAGGACATTAAGATATCTCCCCACTTGTGCACGAGAGCTTTAGGTTTCTCTACTGAGTATACTTGTATGCTCACCTTACGTTTACTTTCAGGTTTCTAGGAGGACTACCAGGGCCATGTGGGACCCTACTAGTGGGGACAGTTGGAGTAGTTGCAGTTGTTGTACTCTTGTATCTTTTGGTATTGTACTTTTGAGCTTTCTTTTACTTGTACCTTATTTCAGAACTATTTAAACATGAATGTGGGATTGGTTTGGGTTTACTTCTATACACTTGTTCATTTCCTTTTTGTGTTTGACTTGTCCTCTTTCCCGATATTAAATAATAAAAAAGGTAATGCCTCCCATATTTGTAAAAACTCATACCCTTGGTGCTAGTCACCACCCCAGGGCCTACTGGAGGCAGTACTCAGGGGTCATTATCTCCCTTTCACAATTGTCAGCTCAGGAGAGGAATCATTGGTGGGATGGGGTTGTGAAAATAATTTACATTAAGTGTCTTTTTATCACCTTATTTTACCTCTTGTGAATCATTCTTTTGGGATCATATTTTCTCTATAAATATTTCATTTTTAGTATATTTACATATAGAACGTGATGGTGGACTATGATTTAGAATAAGGGATATATAGTGAGGTTATAAGAGTTAGAAATTTAATTCAATGTTTTTTGACCAATGATAGGTATTTAGTGTGATAATCTGAATGATTTTAAGGTCAGTACTCCTATATTTCTAGGGATTTCCATGGTGTGTGCCCCGCATATCAAATTTTTGGGTAGATTTAGTGATCCACCACATTAATTAGGGAATTATTCCTATATCTATGGTTTCTTACTCACCGATCATAGATTTATGATTGGGAGTGAGTCATAAAATGTAGTTTGTACTACCATGACCGAAACATATTATATAAAATCATGAGTTCACCATTACATTCTGGTGATTCATTTCATATCATTGGGAAAATAGTTTGTACTCTAATGACTAAGGTATATTTTATTGTAGAATGGTTCTTATATTATTTTGTAGTGAGGTATTCAAAGGAATCGATAATTAGAATAGAACTATAGCTTGAAGCAATGGGAAAACTCATCTTTCATAGGTGGCTGTGAAGATAGAAATTCACCTCATTGACACTTGTTTTTTTGGACTATCATATATTGTGGTTTTTTCCCACATTTATTCTTATGGTTCATTAAAAATATATTATTTGTGTTATGGCCATTATGTTTTTTGGGGAATCATACTAGGTATTTATACACCCAATCATTCATTGGATTTTAATGCACATGTTCTGTTTAATTATGTCGAAAAACTTATTGGAGGAGATATTGTTGAACCTTATGTAGGTGGATAATAGTTATACTAGGAGTTAGTTAATTTACTCAATGTATAGTTTCTAATATTATGAAAAATAATCCTTCTTTATTTCTGGATATCTTATTCAGGTTGGGTAACATTCCTTTTATTGGGTGTTCAATTTTATAACCTTTTGATCATTGGCTATTTTTTACTCTAATGTTTATCAAGAGGCTATTCCCTGAATTTCATTATACATTATAGGTTTTTTCATTTATTATTTCTCATATAAGACTGTATGGTGATGTGGGAATGTATACATGTACTATAGGCTCTGTACCCCCATCATTTGTGTTACTCCTACATAGCACTAGTTACCATCCATTGTCTGATTACAAGAGGGATTGGGGTTTTACTCTAAGCTTTTATCTATTTGAGGAGGGGGTTGATTGGATTATTCTTGAATGAGTGGTATTAGTGTAGGACTATCTTAGGGATTTTGTTTTCAATTATATTTGTAGTGAGGAATAGTTTGGGAACATAGGTAAACCAAGATAAAGTGTATTGAGTTTGGCTCTAAAATTAGGGAACCGATTAAAAGTGTGACTGCAATAGTATCTATACACTAACTCTAAACATGTTCTTATAAACATTATATATCAGAATTTTTTTATATGGAATGAAATAGTAAATGTTTCTTATTGGATTGGTTCTTTTATATCTTTTTCCTTAATGGGTTATCTATATAGATATTCTAATTTAATTGTGGTACATATTATTGAAATTCAATATTTAATCATGATGGAAGCTTTCTAGGATAATAAGACAGGTTCTTGATGATGGAAAGTTGGGTGATGAGCCTTATTAAAGTGTCCTCCCCTTGATGGTTTCCCCTATGTGAGAAAAAATATTACTCTCACCCAATAATAGCCTTATATATCAACCAATAAATGATATGGTTGATGATCATAAAATGTTGAGTAGCCAATGGTTCTAGTGGAGTAGTAAAATGTTGCAAAAACTATTCGTGAATTGTTTGAGATTTATAGATAGAGATAACATAGGTTTCTTATAAATCAAAACCTCAGGATGAATATGGTTTTCTTGGTTTCTTGTTAAATTATTCTGGACTGTTCAAACCCTAAGAGAACATACTCTTGGGCTCTAGCCTGTTTTCCTTATTTAGTGGTATGATATAGGTATATTATTTTTCCCAAGGCCCATAATGTGGTGACACATTCAACAAATTAGTTTCAACACTGGTTTGAAAAATATTTTTATCCATTCACTATAAACTATATATAGATTCTCGAGCTTCTATAGTTACTGCTGAGTGGGATGGTTGTTGCATTGTTTGAAGAATGATTCACTAAACTATTGTGTTCCTCTATGAAAATGATGTGATATTGATACTTCCATGCTTCTATGTTTGAGTGGGGCCTCTGAAGGGATATCTCAGCTAATTTTATCTATCAATTCATTCCCAATTGTTTATTGGCACTTGAGTGGGTATTGGTGAACATCTTTCCTCATGGGGTGATATAGATGTCATATAAATACCATATATCAAATTCTAGGTATAAACTGGTGATAAAAAATATGCACACAGATAAGAACTCATTATAGTGGAGTTTGATGACTACAAAAAGATGTGTCAATATTTTCCATTAATGGTGAGATGAACCTTCTTCCCAAATGATATTGACACATGGGAAGAAACTACAACTTATCTCACATCTATTGGTGAGTTAGGAACATGGTGAAGAAAGTTACTCATAAATCATGATTTCTTGTTGTGCTCTAAGAATAAATTTATATATTCCCTATGATGTTTTAAGATCACCCCTGAGTTGTAATATCGAATTTTGTATTGACATAGAACCTGGTACTACATCTATTTATATTACATCCCATCTGATGGGCCTTTCTGATCTCTAGGATATGAGGGCATGGTTGGTGGACCTTTTTGAGAATGGGTTAATCAGACCCATTATGCCCCCCCCCTGGGAAGATCTACTATTATTCTATAAGAAATTTATTGATAGTACAAAGTTATGATTTAATTTTCATATCATTAATCAGGGGATGATATAGAATAATTATCCCTTATTAAGAATCAATGATATTTTTATCAATCTAAATGAAAAAATATTGTGCTGAAAAAATTGATCCCAAGTTTATCTACCACCAGTTTTGGTACCATGGAGAATATATTTTGATGTTTTAATCATGGTTTCCCTACGGGAACTAAATTTTCCAATTTATGCCATTTTTTTAATAAAAAATTCATAAAATCGTTTATTTTATACATATATATTGGATCTTTTTTCCCTTCATGGATCAATTTGTGGTTTTACATTTCAATGACATCCTAATTTACACTACATTATAGGTAGTCCTAAATTGGAAACCACCCAATTTTGTAAGAGAGATGTAGAATTTCAACTATTTTTAACATAATATTAAAGTTTTGTGGAATCATATTGTAGTATTTCATCCCATTTTACTACTTTTACTCACCAAGGGAGGACATTATACTAGAATAAGAGATATTAGTAGGCCTTTGAGGAGAACATATATTGGTTTACTAGTTCTCCTTGGAAGAGACAACCATAAAATTTTGTTGAGTATATAATATTTTATAATAACTATAAATATACTATTAGGTGTATGTTGATGTAGAGATAAGTGGATAAAAGAACATGAAACCACATTAGTAAATCTATGTGACTCGCTATTTGGATTTTTTTTGTAGTAGTGTTCTCCTTGAGGGTGTGTAGACATTATACTCTTGGAATAAAGATTATGTATTATTAGAACACCAGAGTCTCGAGTATATATTTTCCCAGAGAGACTTTAATCAAAGAAAAATATGTTGGCTTTGATATTTTCAATACTCTATGAAAGATAAATGTGGTGGAAGATTCAATTTTTTCTCTTTCAAGATCTCTCTTGGTGGAGTATTTTTCTAAATAGTTTACCTCTTTACAAATGACCCAGATGGAGGATAAAGGTATAGGTTATTTCCAGTCAAGGGTATTGACTCAACTACTCCTACATAATATGGGAGATTCTTTGTTTAAGGAAATAGATTTTGATGTTTGGTGTGATAAAATATATTTAAGAGCTATACCATGTAATTTTTATATATGTGCTGAGTATGTAATCCTTTTCTAATGATGGATAGGTATTTAGATCACATTCCATGATAATATGTATGCGTATTTTCATTCCACCTATATAGTGATACACTCTAGAGTAGAAAAGATGTTCCAGGGCTTCTGATTGTAGATTTTGTGGGCTTGTATGAAATGGAATTTTTTTGTGTACAATTTGTGATACCTTTCTATTAAATAGGTAAATTTATAGCATCAGGTTCACGAAGGCTTGAATAACCCTCTTAAAATAATATAATGGATGTGGAATATCAAAATTGTGAGATTATGTTATCGATTTTTATGAATAGTGAGAGGCAATGATGCTATCTGTTGGTAGGGAATTAGATTTCCAAATTGGATCACTTCCTTACTATAAAATATTAATATTTAGTCAATATTATGGGGTGATTATAACTATTGGATAACATTCATATAAATGAGGTACCCTAAATTACTATTTTTGAATGAGTCCCAGTTCACACCATCATTATGGAGAGGTTTGTAGGTTTCATTTTTAACCTAGTTTCAAATGATCATGCCATTTAACCCCAATATGAATAACCATATAGAGAAAAATATAATAGTATAAGTTTATATGTTGAGATTCAATGTGTTGGAATTTTTTTGGGAATAATATGGAAACTTTTTAATGGTGGGTTCACTTATAACAACAATTAACACTCAATTAATAGAATGTAACCATTTAATTCTCTGTATGGGAGACCCCAAAGTTCAAACTTGTGATTGATGGATATGAGAATGTAATTTCTCATGGAATTTGATATAGTGTATGAAAAGATAGTGAATCACCTTGTTATATATGGTAAAATGAATACTGCCAAGAGACATTATAAATATTATATATACCAACTTTATAGACCCTTGGAAATCAAACATGGAGGCTATGTGTACCTGACGATATCTTCATGATGAGGCTAATGATGGTTTGGTTAGGGTATCAATAAATTCATGGGGGTTTTTTAAGTAATTCTTGGTCTCATTCATTGTTAGAGTGTCTTATTACAACCTAAATTTACCCCCGTAGTTTTATTATATACATTATAACTTCCATAACCCGTATTAGATGAGATACATGAATGCCCCACCACATTTTATTGATTGGGGATAGATTGACATCGATGATAGAACCACTTTCTCAGAGTACCTGGGGGATATAGAGGATCAATTGGGGAGGATCATTCATGTGTATGTTATGCATATTTTATGAGTTCATTGGTTGTGTGGGACCCTCTAGAAAAGGGCATAAGAGCATGGGAACCATATGTGAGATCAGAACCCATTCATTTTCGAGTTGGTTGTTACTATTTAGTGTAATAAAATGAATTTGGGGAGGTTATAATTACTCAAGATCTGATGTTTGGACCCTTTGGATATATATATATATATATATATATATATGGATTTTTCATCTGAGATGGTGTGGTGTTTTTTTATGTCATGCGTCTCCATAATAGGTATACAAAAAATAATAAATATAATAAACCATGAATGCGCATATTTTCATATAAAATGGTTTTCCCCTTAATTTTAGTCTCATATGGGAAACTAAGATAATGTTTTAATATTTAATATAGGGTTTACTATAATCATTATATAAATTTTTATGCTTTCCATTTTGGGAAAATGTGTATATGAAGGTAGAGTAATATATGGATTAAATAAATTAATATAAATAATAAATTAATTTTATAACCTAGATACACCACCAATAGAATCCCTAACAAGGAGTATATCTATGGTTATCCTTATATATTTGGTAGTTTTAGTGGTGTGTTTTTTCACTGCTAGATGTTTCTTTCAACATCTAACATTTGGACGTTTTGGAATCAAATGTTAGAACAAGTACATATTGTCATCAATATCAAAATAATTGTATTTAAATAGCAGCAATAGTGCCAAATCATTATTTACAAGTTATTAGTACAATTTTAGGTAGTTCTCATCATTTTTTATATTTTCATAGGAACACCTTTTTTATTTCAATAATGGATATATATCTTCTTTGGTTTTCTAGGACCAAATATTGAATTGTCTATATAATATAATTTTTATAATGGCCGGTAATTTATTAAATTTCAATAAAAATCCTTATGATTTTTTATTTGTTTACCAAATTGAAATTAATGCTATGTTCCACTTCATCCATTGATTATCTCTATGAAAACCATAAACATGTTCCATGTTTTTTTACTATACTTCATTTATTATTTAACAAACAGATATAAAAAATTTATATAGTTTTATAATGTATAGATAATTTGGAGAATTCTAATTACAAGTCTCAAAAAATGAAAAGAAAAATATTTTTATTCTTTAAAATATTTAAACACCGTAAAGGGTCTAACACCCAAGACTTTTATGAGAAATATTTTGGTTTTATGTTATATAAATCATCAAAGAAATATTTCACTACACACAACACTATCTTGGCTTGCTTTACACGCAATCATGACCTTTCTCGATAGCTTGCGTCGTACGCAATACCGTGTTTCACTAAACAATGATATGCTATTAAAATATTATTAAAACTAGCCGTTATGAATAGTAATAACCACTTTATGAAAATTTGTAAATTTTATTTATGAAAATGGACGTCATTCTTGGATTTGGAATATCGAAATTATCCTAGGGAGAAATTTTGGTATTTTTCTGAAAACATTAAATTGTTTATGAATAGTGAAAACACTGGGTTACTATTTAAAACCCGAATTTTTATTTAAATAATTATTTATTTTATTTAAATTTATTTTAGGTAAAAATTGATACATAATACCTATATAAGTTCAATCAATTCATCAAAGTCATTTTATAATAATTTTAGATATATAAAAATTTTATTGAACTTTTCACCGTCTTTTACCCACCTCCTAGGAAAATTTCCAAATTCACATAAAACAGAATTTTACCACTTCTGGGAATGGAATTTAAAAAATCCAAGAAAGACGGTTTATTTTAGTAAGTAAAATGTGGTTCAATAAGATGAAAATTATTTTTGGTGAATAATATCTTTTTACTTTTTTTACAAAGGTTAAGAGTAAATATGATAATTAAGGGTAAAAATGATATTATTATTACCCTAACACATGTCCTAATTCTATTGGATAAGTGTAATTCTACCAAAAACAACCTTAGGAATAAAATATGACCATTTAGGGACACATGGATTAAATTAGGACATTTCTTATTTATTTATTTAAAGAAGGGTTAAAATAGGTAATATCAATGTTTAATAACTAAATAATTTTTAATATAGGAATATATATAAGATAAATTCGACTATAAATATTCATTAGAAATATAAAAATATTTCTTACATAAAAATATTTTATTTTTAATTTTTATACATGAAATAATTTAATTTATCTATGACACAATGATGATGTAGTAATTATCTTATTAGTGAAATATTGACATAATTGATGTTAAAGATACCCAAATAAATGTAATTTGAGACTTTTTATGAATTAAACTAATTTTCTAGGTTAATATTGCATGTTAGTATTGAGTTTATTAACTTTTTTAGAACTAATCATTCTGTTATGAGTTTCACAAAAATCAATTACCAAATAGTGTCAAAATTGACATAAAATAGTTTTTAAAACAAATATTATATTATTAACAGTTATTTGATTCCTAAAAATCTATGGTTTAGAAAAATGACTTATATAAGGTCATATATATTAATAATAAAAACCTTTGGGTTCTTTTGGCTTGTTATAGTATGTTTATTAACTTTATAGTGTCAGATAACAAGAAGACACGGTAAAAGTTAAATTATCTAACTTAAAGTTAAATCTAAATGAAAAGGCTAAAATAGATACCTAATCTTGTATAAATTCTATTTTATGAGATTATTTCGACTCCTACCCACCCTATATTTGAAATAAATCAATTTGGAGCTATTAAAAACCGAATATGCCTTTATAATAAAATAATAGTTTTAGTTTTTCCAAAGGTGCCCCTCTCCTCCCTTATAAAAGGGCACCTCCTACCTCTCTTCCACACACCACTTTGAGCATTCATTCTCGGCCAAACCCTGAAAAATTCTCTTCTCCACTTCCCTGGAAACATTATAGAGGTTTTGGACTTCTTCAAAGACCAATTTTAGTTCCCTAAGAGGAGGTCTCAAAGAGGCTCTTCAAAGAAGAAGTAATGTCTGTTACCGATTCTTTCAACTTTATTTTTCATTCACATCTTCTTCTTTAGTTGTTTCCATATGAAGTAATAACATCATTATCACTCATATATTGATATATTATTATAAGTATGAAAAAACACTATTTCACCACATATCCATCCTACAGATAACGAAATCACTGCGCGTGCATACGTACGGAATACCGTCTCCACGCCATGGCGTAATCTATTTTCCACCACCAACTTACTTGGATGTGTATAATGGTTCAAATAAATAACTATATATGATTATTGTAATGTGGTATTTATTCTGAAATAATATACATACACTCCAATATAATTCCATGATCATGGGAATAATATCATCGCTCGTGTGTACATACGGAATATCGTCTCCACGATGTGATGCGACTCGTTCAACATGATCTTCATTGCATAATGATTATATAAATGAATTGAATAAATAAATATGAAATATATTACAATAATACCATTCTGGAAATTATGTATCTATAACCTAAAGAGAAGAATAAGAATTTATTCGACAAAACATGCATAAGAAAAAAAAGTAATAAACACCCGAATAACAAGTAGCAATGAAATATTACTAATAAGAAGTTAAGAATATGACCCTATATGATATCATAACAATGAGTATGATTCTGGAATAAGTCAATGAAATTATTTAAATCATTATACAGGAGGATCAGACACTTACGAAGCAATTCAGACCTAAGGTAATGGAAAATCTCACAATCTCATTTTTATCCAAGATTGTTTATACTTCAGAATTTATTGGGGAATATTTATCATCCACATCCATGTTTCCTCAATATGAAATATTATTTTCATCCACATATAGTTTGTTAAATCCAATTTTACTCTTTGGGGAGTTTTTAGTAAAAGATATTAAATGAATCTTTTGTTGTTTTTCATATAAGGTATTTTTTGACTTTTCCGGCCAAAGTACGAGGAGAATGTTGTTTTTAACTTATACGGCATGAATGGATTTTTAAAACATTATGTCCAAGAATCTTCCTATAAAAGTTTTCAAGTTTATTTTTTTTCAAAATATTTTAGTTTAAAATTTTATAACATGTTAAGAAAGGAAAAATTTTTTTGAAGTAGAAAGGATATTTTCTTCAAGAATGGAGTTCAAGTGTGTTATAAAAATTATTATCCATCTAAGATAATATAGGGATCTGTTTATATCTATATTATTACATTGATTTGATTATGTTGTGATGGAATTATTTTTATGAATTCCATTATCTTATATGATTTGTTTTATGACGTCACGATGTTTAAGAATCCCATTTTTATTACATGGGTTATGAAATGATGTGTGTTTTTTGATTTTGTGGCACACATAAGAATGGTATCATTATGAGATGTGTGGGACCTATATCTCCCTCCAATGCATTGGGTAAAGATTTATATCTCATGAGATAGACATGGCTGGAACGACATGTTAAACCAGTTCAGTGAAACAGGACTGGAATGAGGAGTAAACTCAGTTCAAAAATGGACTTTGTCCGCTAAGATAGACTTGGCAATGAGTCTTGAATACTAAGAAATGATTCTCTATGATTATGTGTATATTCCAAAAAGTTTCATGTTTTATTTTATGATTATTGGGATTACATTTCACTACTATGATTTATCCCATGTTATGAAATTATGATCTCTTTTTCAGGTTAAGATTTACAAAATGATATGTTCTTATGAATATGATGTGATTGATATTTATTTTGTTTACCCTTAAAAAGAATTTGAGCTCACCCTATGGTATTTATTATTTTCCCCAGGTTAGGAAGAAGTATGTTAAGTAAGATATGCCAAAAGGGATTCTAGATATGATAAAAAAGGGAGACATTGTAGATGATTTATGAACCATTTGTTTATATTTTTGAGTTTCTAAAGACACTATACCTATACGGTCCTTTCCTGGTTTATTTATATATTGTAATAAGTGTGCATCAATTCTGAAGTAATAACAATGTATGTAAAGTATGGGTCATTATAGTTGGTATCATAGTAAATGTATAGTCAACCTTTGGAAACTAGGATGTGAAAGCCTTTGTAAGAACCCTAAGGATAAGTCTAAGCATAGAACATGATCTTAGTGTTTTAAAAATGGACATGAAAAACCTATGATATGACCTTAAGTGTGAAATTATATTCATGATTATGTGTTTTTCCTATTATAATTATTGTTCTCACACTATTCTTCTTGGGTTTAGTCAATGGATGGAACCTAAAGGAACCGTGTTAATGCGGAATGTGATGGGAAATGCAATTATTATTCCCCTGAGCAACCAAAATTTATGGGAGATGGAATGCAAAATCATGTATCCATGCTCACACAACATTCTCAAGCTATGAATCATGTAGGACTTCCAAACGATCAAAGGAAAGAGAAACATTCTATTGAATCCTTCATGAGGCAACATCTACCTTCATTCATCGTGTCTACTGATCCATTAGCTGCGGAACAATGGATTAGTACTACTGAAAAGATATTTTCAGTTCTTCAATGTTCTGAACATGATAAAGTCATCTTAGCAGGGAATTGTTTATAAGGATATGATGTTCAATGGTGGAATCTTATCAAGAATATGAGGCAAAGATATGAAATTGAGTCCATGGAATGGGACGAGTTCAAGAACATACTTTTCAATAAGTACTTCCCTCGTATTCTTTGAACAATGATGGAGAAGGAGTTTCTTGAACTAAAGCAAAAGGATGATGAATCTGTTGGTACCTATGAATAAAATTTTATAAGACTTACAAGGTACACTTCTGGTATTATCATCCAATCTGTGAGTAAGATCGATCGATTCTCTAGTTGCTTAAAACCAAGTCTTTGAAGGGCATTAGCCATAAGGGACTTCAATAGTTATGAGGAAATCGTTTGATGTGCTCTCAAAGTTGAGATGGATATTGGAGTAAACCATCAATCATATGGGTTTGATAAGAAGAGGAAAATGGAATTCAAAGGAAAATCTAAATAGCACACTGAAAAGAAGATGAGGTTTCCCTTATGCTCAATGTGTGGAAAGAAACATGGAGGGAGTTCTCTTAAAGGGACAAGTAAATGTCTCAAATGTAGAAAGGATGGTCATCGGGAATTTTAATGCCACAATGATGGGAAGAAGATGTCTAGTGATGCAAATAATGAAAAGGCTACACAGAGTGAACCTCCTACAATTCAATGTTACAAGTGAAAAAAATATGGAATTATTCCAATCAATGCCATAATCCAAGGGTTGTTGATGATGATTGACTTCAAAAAACTCTTAAGGCTAATGATAAAAGAAAGTCACATACAATTTCTATCAGAGATGTTGAGTACGATAATGATGTGGCGAAAGGTACACTTACCATTCACTCTAAAGTAGGAAATGTTTTATTTGATTCTGGATCCACCCACTCTTTTATTTCTGAAGAATTTTCTAAGGGTATCACCATATTACCTCAACAGTTAGATGTTGAGATAGCTGTGACAACCCCTAATGGCACAATAGTCGCATCAAAAGTTTATAATTCTTTTCCGATTGATGTTTTTGGGAAAGTGATTCCTCCAAATCTTGTGATCCTTCCTATATCGGAATTTGATGTGATTCATGGCATGGATTGGCTTTCTCTATATGAAGCTTATATCAATTTCCAAAGAAGGGAAGTCACATTTCATATTCCAGATCAATCTATGATCATCTACCGATGCAAGGATGAACATAACCTTCCGGTGGAAATTTCTTACATCTTATGGGTCTTGATTCCCCTAAATGAACGTTATTTATCTCAAATGGTTGGTGAGAAACTCACGATTAGGAATATGACCATTGTACAGGATTTTGATGATGTCTTTTCGAAGGAATTGCTGGGTCTTCCACCAAATCATGATGTCGAGTTTTCAATAGAACTCATACCGGGTTCTTTACATATTTCAAAGACACCTTATTGAATGGCCCCAATTGAGTTTCAAGAATTGAAGAAGAAACTCCAAGAGAATCTTGATAAAGGATTCATATACCCTAGTGTGTTACCTTGGGGAGCACCTGTTCTGTTTGTTAAGAAGAAATATGGATCAGTGAGACCTTGCATTGATTATCGAGAACTTAACATGATCACTATCAATAAAAAATATCCTCTCCCATGCATTGATGACTTATTTGACCTACTACGCGGTGCTCAATACTTTTCCATGATTGATCTTTGTTCAGGATATCATCAATTAAGGGTCAAAAGAGAGGATATACCAAAGACGCATTTCTGTAAAAGGTAAGGAAACTATGAATTTATAGTGATTCCATTTGGTCTTACACATTCCCCTCCAATCTTCATGGATCTGATGAATAGATTCTTTAGATACTATCTTGATCAGTTTTTGGTAGTCTTTATAGAAGATATTCTTGTCTATTCAAAGAGCAAGGAAGAACATGAAGATCAAATGAGAATTGTATTGAAGACCCCGAGAAAGGAGAAGCTTTATGCCAAATTTACCAAGTGTGAATTTTGGCTTCAAAATGTTTCATTTTTGGGTCACATAATCTCAAAAGCGGGAATATCTGTGGATCCAGAAAAAACAGAGGTTATCGAAAGATGGTCGAGACTAACAACAGTAACTGAGATCTGAAGCATTCTTCATTTGGATGGATATTATCGACGTTTTTTGAATGATTTTTCATGATTATCTAACCCACTCACCAATTTTACTCGGAAAGGTGTTACGTTCGTTTGGATGGAGGAATGTGAAGAAAATTTCAAGGAGTTGAAAAGAAGGTTATCTGGTGCACCTGTGCTAACAATACCTTGTAGTGAAGAAAGGTTTGTGATCTACATTGATGCATCCAAAAAGGGACTGGGGTGTGTTCTTATTAAAAATGATATGGTGATAGCTTATGTGTCACGACATTTGAAAGTCCATGAGAAAAATTACCCAACTCATGATTTGGAGTTATCTGCGGTAATATTTTCATTAATGATTTGGAGGCATTATCCTTATGGAGAAAGGTGTGATATTTATACTGATCATAAAAGGTTAAAGTATATTTTCACACAAAAGGAGCTGAATATGCGCCAAAAAAGATGGTTGAAGCTGATTAAGGATTACGAATTCTAAATTAATTACCACCCTGGGAAAGCAAACAAGGTGGTAGATGCATTAAGTGGACATGACCATGCTAGCTTATCCATGATGAGGATCACAAAAAATCCAATATTTTTGGATTTACAAAGGATGGATCTTGGAATTATAATGAAAGGGAAAAAATTGTATCTTTCTCAAATGAATGATCAACCATCTATACATGTAAAGATTAAAGAGGCACAAAAAGAAGATGTAGTGTTACAAAAGAAGGTGAGAAATGTTCCTGAATTCAACCTTGATTGTGATGAAATAATAAGGTTCAGGAATTGGGTTTTTGTTCCTCCCATCCCAGAATTAAAGAAGGAGCTGCTGGATGAGGCTCATAGTTCTTCATTATCTATTCATCCTAGAAGCACGAAGATGTATAGGGACCTGAAAGTGTACTTCTGGTGGGATGGCATGAAAAGAGTTGTTGCTGAATATGTCTCTCGATGCTTGGTTTTTCAGCAAGTTAAAGCTGAGAGATAGAAGTCTAAGGGGATGTTACAACCATTACCCATACTAGAATAGAAATTGGAAAACATCACTATGGACATTGTCACTGGACTTCCTAAAACATCCAAAGGCAATAATACTATCCGGGTCATAGTTGATCGTCTTACAAAGTCAGCACACTTCATTGCTATTAGAGATGATTTCTCTATATATCATCTTGCCAGGATATATGTAAATGAATTGGTAAGATTGCATGGAGTACCACTTTCCATTATATCTGATCGGGATCTGAGATTTACCTCAAAGTTCTGGTGAAGTATTTAGCATACACTACTACAAAACAGGGCAAGGGTAGTGCTGCCCATTACCAGCACTAAACAGAAAGCGCTGATAAAGGGTACCCCTTTATCAGTTCTTTTTTTTAGCACTGATAAAAGGTAACATTTATCTGTGCAGTTTTTTAGCGCTGATAGAGGTATATCTTTATTAGCGCTAAAAAAGCACTGATAAATGAATGTTTTTTGTCAGCGATTTTATTTTAGCGCTGATAAAACATACCATTATCAGTGCTTTTAATGAGAGCTGATAATGGTTCTGTTGATTTTTATTTAATAACCCTAACATGCCATCCTCGCTTGCACGCGGTCAAGCTCTCGCGGAAGCTGAACCAGGCCCCTCATCGCGCAACCTCGTCCTCATCCTTCTTCCTCATTCCTCCTCCTTACTCCTCCTTGTCCTCCTCGTACTCCTCCTTCTCTGCTGCAGCCGCCGCCTCCACCCCCGCTCCCTCTACCGCGACCGCCACTGCCTCTGCCGCCTCCACCCTCGCTGACGCGTCCACCGCCTCCTCTGCCGCCACCGCCGCCTCCGCCTCAGCCGCCACCGCCGCCTCCACCCTCGCTTCCATGACCGCAGCCGCCTCGTCCTCCTCCTCCTCATTCTCTCAAGATGGTAGGTGAGTTCCATGGATGATATTCCCTTGGTATATTATTTATATATTGTGTGTGTGAGGACCAAATAGTGAATATAGATGTGAGATAGGAATAATACCATATCTTGATCCTAATTCAAGTAAGGATTTCCATAATAGATAGTGTGGTCTTAATGTGATTATGATTATGTCTAGGGATGTGATTCATAATTAGTGATGAGTGTTGAAATACGAGATGTTATTCATATTTAGCAACACAAGTGGGATGTTTGTGAATGATGTGGAATTGGATACCCAATAGGTTCCATAGGGATATCTTGACTCTAAGATGAAGTATATGGTAATTTTTTAGTTATGATGGTTCACATGTGTGAGAGGTCTACCAAGGTTATGTGTGATGACTTTTGTGGATAACCAACCCTTGTTTTCATTTTTTTTATTTTGAGTTAACATGGGCGGTAAGTTCTACCCCTTTGAGTTGAATATTTATGTATGATATACAAAGGAAATAGTTTTTAATCTTATGGTTATAGGGATTCCCAAATATTATCCCAACGTAAATGATGATTAATCCATATTAATTTTCATCACATAGTGTAATCTCATAGTTATATGATTAGACAAATATGAACCCATAATAAAAAATATATCTCCTAGTATGTCTGTCACATATACGAATAAATTAATTAGAAAAAAAACATTCTACTAAGCATAAAGCTACCATTAAATACTTACATTGGTTAACTTGTTTTAGAAATTGTTTATCTTCATTCGTGCCTTGTACTTGCACCAATGAATTTGAAGGTGAGTATGCGTACACGATAGGTGACCTTCTTAGAGAAGAGTTTCTAGAAGTGTATAAGAGAAATGATGCAATGAAGATCATTAGAGTGTTGGAGCAAATGTGGTTGCTACAAACAATGTGGCAATCGGCTTGTGCAACGCGGCTGCAGTTACAACATGCAGGTATTATAACTAGGCCACGTTGTACAAGCCGATTGCCACAGTGAATAACAAGATCTTCAATGCTTCATGTCTCTTATACTCTTCCAGAAACTCTTCTCTACGAAGGTCAACTATCATGTATGAATACTCACCTTCAAATTCATGGGTGAAAGTATAAGGCATGGATGAAGATAAACAATTTCTAAAACATGTTGACCTATATAAGTATTTAATGGTACCTTTATGATTTGTAGCATGTTTTTTTCTAATTTATTTATTTGTATATGTGACAGACATACTAGGTGATATGTTTTGTATTATGGTTTTACCAGAAGTCTGTATGATTTCATGTTTCCACATTTCATTTTAAATAGAAAGTTATATTTATATATTTATTGTACCCTAATGGCTCAAATAGTCAGGCATATTGTAGATGTTGATAGAATGTTGCAGGATTCTTTTTCCCCAATGGTAGTACATTTTTAGGATGTTTTCATTGATGAGGTATAAAATTTACTTCATAATAAAGATATAAACTTTATAATCTAGATAGTTTTGGGAGAAAATTCAGTTTCTATCACAATTTCAAAAATAACACCAAAATAGCATCAGTTGTTTGAATTACAATTTGATGATATAGAATATAATGGTTTCATATGGCATAGTACTTTACCATGGGTTTTATAGTTCTCGAAAATATATGGTGGATTGGTATTTATTATTTTGTTGTACTATTGGAGATTGAACCTGATGAGAGTCATGAATATGTATCCTCATCCACGCATTGATAGGCACATTTATAATCTATGAGGTTCTATGATCTTCTCTAAGATATATTTGACATTAGGATACCATTAGATGAGTTGGACATCGATGGACCTACCATGGACTGCTTTTAGGAGTAGTTATGGCCGTTATGATTTTTTAGCGATGATTTTTGGTTTAAATAATGAATTGGTTGTATTAAGGGACTTGATGAATAGGATACTTCATCCTTTTCTGGATCAGTTTTTAGTAGTTTTTTTCAATTAAAAATTAGTGTACTTCCAACCCATTGTTGATCTTGACCAACATCTTATCATCACCTTGAGTACATTGAGATAACATCATATTTATTACTGTTTTCTCCTGTTACTCATCGGTTTCCTCTTGTTCGCATGTCATGTATTTTCTAAGGCATCATTCAGTCTCTGTAAGACTAACTTCGAATAAATTTGATATATGTCAGATTAAATCAGGTATCTTATACATAAACGATGTTCACCCTACTAGACACACCATGTATATGGATTTCACATGTGTTTAAAGGCATTTGTACCATGATTTGTTTTTATAAAACCCAAAAAATGCTACCTGATTAATTAAAACATAATATTAGGCAAGTTCTCGAGATCGAACCCATAAAGACGATAAATATGAATAAAGAATGGATGAATGCCAATCGGATGACAAAAGAGTATGAAGATGGCGTGAAAGAGTTTATCAAGTTTGCAGAAGATCATGCATGTGACCCTTCTCAAATCCTTTGTCCGTGTTTACGCTGTTGTTATTCATGTCAAATTAGTCCAGAGGAGTTGGAAGAACACCTGATCTGTCATGGAATAGATTGAAGTTATACATGTTGGAACAAACACGGGGAAAAAACCAATGTCGGTAGTGAATCCGAGAACACGACATTTTATAGATCATCTGATATGATTAGAAGCGTGAACAGTGAAGTCGATCATATGGAGGGTGTGATTACAGATGTGAACGATGATGAAGATCATATTGAGGAAATGAAAAGGATATTTGAAGATGAACTTCATGATTTCCCAAAATTGTTTGAGAAGTTAAAGAGTTGTGCAAAAACGTCATTGTATGCTGGTTGCACTAAATATAAAGCTTTGTCAGCAGTATTGAAGCTTTATAATTTGAAAGCAGGGAATGGGTGGAGTGACACCAGTTTTACAGAACTACTTTCTCTCCTGAATGACATTCTCCCAGAAGATAATGAACTCACAAGACGAACATATGATGCCAAACGAATGCTACGATCGATGGGTATGATCTTTGAAAGAATACATGCTTGCCCGAATGAATGTATATTATTTCGCAAGGACCACAAATCACTTAAATAATGCCCAAAGTGTGGTTCTTCCTGATAAAAGAAAGATGATTCTAGTCCTACGAATGTTGTATGGTACTTTCCAGTCATTCCTAGGTTTACACGCCTATATGGAAGTGAGGAGACTGCAAGACAATTGACATGGCATGCAGATACAAGAATTAAAGATGGGAAACTACATCACCCTGCAGACTCTCCTCAGTTGAAGAGAATTGATCACGAGTATCCTGAATTTGGAAACGAGCCGAGAAACCTTCATCTGACGTTATCTACAGATGGGGTGAATCATTTTGGTTTTCAAAGCAGCAGTCACAGTACATGGCCGGTTATTTTGGTAAAAAATAATTTACCACCGTGGTTATGCATGAAACGAAAATACATCATGTTATCTATGTTTATACCAGGACCAAAACAACCGGGTAATGATATTGATGTTTATTTGGCCCCATTGATCAAGGATTTGAAAATATTGTGGGATTCATGTGTTACAATGTATAATGCCTACAAAAATGAACAGTTCACTTTGAAAGCCATGTTGTACGGGATGATAAATGACTTTCCAGCTTATGGAAATTTGTCAGGATATAGCCTTAAAGGAACTCAAGGGCGTCCCATTTGTGAAAAAGGTACACAATCAATTAGGTTGAAACATTCATCGAAAACTGTGTTTCTAGGACATCGCATATTTCTACCCTGATGACAGAAGTACTGATCTTGGACGACATCATTCGACGGAAGTTTAGAGGAATGTACAACACCGTCTCCACTAACAGGTGATCAATTTTTTTATAATGTGAACATTTTGGACACAACTTTTGGTAAACCATTTTCGAAAAACCATACAAAAACTGGTTGGTAAACGAGATTAGTTTTTTTTTGAATTACCATACTCTAATTGTCTGTATGTCAGACATTTTCTTGATGTTATGCATGTTGAAAAAATGTATGTGATAGTGTCATCGACACGTTGCTAAATGCACCAGGAAAAACAAAGTATGGAATTAAATCTAGATTGGACATGGTTTAGATGGGAATACGAGAAGTGTTGGCACTAGGGAATGGTGAAAAATGAACATTTCTTCCTCCTGCTACTTATACTCTTTCTAGGAAGGAGAGATATCAGTTTTGCATCTTCTTGAATGACGTAAAGGTTCTAGAGGGGTATTCATCAAATATCAAGAACATCGTGTCAATGAGAGATTTAAAATTAAAGGGTCTGAAATCACATGGCTGCCATGTTTTGATGCAAGATCTAATTCCTATAGCTTTACGTTGCATTTTTTCCAATAATGTCCACCATACATTAACGAAGCTCTCTTTTTTCTTCAAAGCTATATGCAGAAAATTTATAGACCCGAAAAAATTACCAACTATGGAAAGAGAAATTTCTGTTATATTATGTTAATTGGAAATGTTCTTCCCACCAACATTTTTGGATATGATGGTTCATTTGATGGTTCATTCGGTGAGAGAGATTCAAAAATGTGGTCTTGTACATTATAGATGGATGTACCCCATTGAACGGTATATGAAGATTTTGAAAGGACATGTCAAAAACCGAAGTCATCCAGAGGGCTGTATTGCGGAGCAATATATTGTTGAGGAAGCTATTGAATTTTGTACCGAATACCTGTCTGGTGTGGAAATCATTGGCCTACCAAAATCTCGTCACACTGAGTGGCTTGAGGGTGAAGTAATTTCTGGAAGAGAGGTTGTCACAATCAATATTATAGATCGGGAGCAGGCCCACCTTTATGTTTTTCATAACAGTTTCGACGTTGACCCATATGTTCAAACCCACAAAGAAATTCTAGGCATTTGAATCCTTTTAGGGATGAAAAATGGATATCAGATACACATAATTGACAGTTTATAGGATGGTTTCAAGACCATATTTTTAAGCAGTTAGATGAAAATCTGGAGTCATTTTCAGAACGACTTCAATGGCTGGCCGGAGGAGCAATTGTGTACGTATTATCTTACAATGCTTATGCAGTTAATAGTTATACATTATATACTAATGAACATGGTGAAGATAGTACCATGCAGAATAGTTGGGTTATGCTTATGGCTGAGGCGATGCATGTTTCCGGTGCTAAGGACAAAAATCCAATTTATGCGAATATGTCATACTTTGGCATCATCAAACGAATATGGGAGTTGGATTATAAGAAATTCAAATTGCCGATTTTTCAAAGCAAGTGGGTTGATAATAGGAATTCTGTTAAAATAGATGAATTAGGATTCGTGAAAGTTCATTTTAGTAAGGAAGGGGAGAAAGACGAACCATTTATAAGGGCATCACAGGCAGTACAAGTATTTTATGTTCCAGACCCTGCAAACCGAATTTGGTCAATTGTTTTGTTATCGACCAAAACAACTGAAGGGTTAGATGAAAGTTCAACAGAGGTTGACCATTTAATAGGGACTTCACAATCATTTCGCAGTGGTCCAAATGTAGACGGCGTTTTGTATGTCAGAGGAGACCACACTGAAGGAATTTACATAGTCGATAGAGGAGTCAAATCACTTCATCCTTTAAAGAAAAAAAGAGTGTACAATAATCTGGTTATTTGTTTATTGTAACATACATTGTGTTACATTATGTTATTATCTGTTCTCATCCATTTTTATGCAATCTAAATTAAATATTAAACCACTTCTGCAGATAATGACTTTTTCACCTGCTCATGCGCCCAATCCCAAGGCACAAAAGGTCTCTCATCCAGCAGCTGGTGGTCCCACTACAGAGCAACAACAGGTTCCTCAACCAAATGATAGTGGTCCCAGTGCAGAGCAACAACAGGTTTCTCAACCTGTTGTTGTTGGTCCCAGTGCTGAGGTAAAACAGGTTTCTCAACCTGTTTCTGCGGGTCCCATTGCCGATAATAGCGCTCTAGGGGAACAGATTGATGCTACTTCTGAGGAAATGGTAGGAAATGAAACCCTAAAAGCACAAAAAAAAACAAGAGCGTCGTAGTTTGACAGTGTTGGCCGAAATCCTTAAGGAAAAAGCAAAAGGCATCAAATTTGAGGTGGGATGGGATAAGCGAGGCCAACATGTTAACCCCCACAAAGCCATCTTTAGTAGCTACATTGGAATCGTCACTCGGCAACGTGTTCCGATTGATGTACAGTCGTGGAACCATGTTGTCACCGGGCTGAAGACACTAATTTGGGAAGAGATTATGGTAAAATTATTATATCATTTTTTTAATTTATTAAAATAAAATAAAATACCAAACCATTGAATTACTCTTCATCATCCATTGCAGAGTGCATTTATAGTAGATGTGTCGCACAAGGAATATTTATTAAGAGTTGTAGGAAGGATTCATAGAGGTTTCCACACAATTTTAACGAAATATCATCTTAAAGATGTGGAAGGAAAAATCAAGCCGCACCCACCTCCTCTTTACGCACACTTGATATCCCAAGGAGCGTGGGATGCGTTTAGTAAACGTCGTGGGGAGCATACTTTTCAGGTACATTGTGTGGGGTAATATGTTTTTTGATGTTTTCTTGTATTCATCACACTGATTGATAGTTTTTTATTTATGAAACAGCTACTGAGTGCTGAAAATAAAAAACGTGCAACAGAACTAGCGTACCCTTAACGTAAAGCAAGTATGGGGAACGCTGAACTTGAGAAAAAATTGGTACGTCTTTTAAATCTACCCTACTACTAGTATGTGACATAAAAAAACACCATAACCATGTTTCTGTGTTTATATGCAGATTGATGAATCGAAATCGAAAGCCATATCCATACCATGCCATGTGCTATGGAAGGAGGATCGTGTAAATAAAGAGGGGACATTGATAGATGAAAACACACAAAAAGTGTAGGAAACATGTGTAAGTATGACATAATATAAATTTGAGTTTCTTTAAATTGCTATTACATTACAATAACTACTTATTTTTCTATATTATATTTCCGAAATAGTCACAAGAATCAACAACAACCGAACCAGATGCAGACAAACTTTCAACACCCTTGAAGCATCCAGAAAAGTATGGCTGTGTCAGAGGTGCGGGTTTTGGGGTGACACCCTGAACATATTTTCAAAAACAAAAACAAGTAGAGGATCATAATGAAAAAATGGAAAAGCTATAAGAACAATTATCTATTTTTCAAGAAGAATTACAATACCAGAGAGAGATGATATCAAAATTGATGGGGGAGAGGCAAAGAGAAGAAACAACTCAACAACAACCCGTGTGTGACGATCTCACCCCACCCCCACCAGCTTTGAGGCGAGCCATTCCCCTAAAAAACCTGACTTAGATGAGGTAATCAATGTTTTAATAAATGTTTCTGTGAAATGTGATATACATAGACACGAATAAATTTCCGGTACTAATATTCCATAGGGTGAAAATGACTGTGATTTATATTTATCAACTCCCACCTATCACCTTGTAGCGAGGGCTATGGTGTTTAATACGCAAAATGACATGCTACACAACAGACAGCTTCCAAAAGATCATCTTAGAGTGTCAATTAACGTAGCTAATGATCTGAGTGTCGAACTACCTGTTCCAAATGACGATGATGACATTCATACGGTTGAACAAGCTGTTGGAACATTCATCGCATGGCCAGCAGTTCTTGTGAAAAACATGTTGACAAAAAGGTATTCATTTCTAATTTATTTTTCATGCTAGACCTTTAACATTATATGAAAAAAGGTCTGAACCAATGACTGTTTTTACCGAATGACAAAGATTGTGGGTGAAATGAAATATCAGCTCAAAACTATCTTAACGATCAACCAACCGATTGAAACGGTCTACTGAGAGCACCTTCACCCCGCCCGTTCTATATCCATAGTTAATATCATTGCAGGCTCATGTGGATACAAAGATAAAAGACGGCAGTACTCACATTGTTTCTTTCGAAAAAGATATGTATGGAGAGGAGATATCAGATTTCATTAGTGCTTAAAATGTAAATGAACTCCTCAAGTATGAATGGCTAGGCACCTCAGTTTTAAATGTATACATGAGGTAAGTTTTCATGATTAGATTTTACAAAAGATGATATACTCTGATAATTTTTAATAAATACATTTTATATTTGTTGCAGATGTATATATGAAAATAAATTGAAGGGATTTCCCCATGAACAAAAATTTGGACTCGTTAGTCCTCACACCACATCTTCAAAAGACGAAATAGATACTGTTAAAGAGGCTGCAATAATGTCATCGATGCTCAAATCATTTGAAAAAAAATTACGGATGATAGACTCTTTTTAATACCAACGATGTAGGAGTAAAACTCTACAATTTAATCATATCATCTATATTTTCATTTCTTTCTTAACTTATTTTTTTTTGTATTTTTAGGGAGCATTAGGTGCTGATTGCAGTCAATTTGGATACTCCAAAGATTTATTTTCTGGATTCAACGCATGGATATCCAACAAACCGACCACGCATGATGGAGTTTGTTAATTTGTAATGCACTAGATCCAAATTTTTAAAACTAAACATCTAGTTATATACTTTATTTTATCTTTTAATGAGGATTCTGTTATGATAGAGCGGTGCATCAATATCATATAATGCATGGAATGAATCCATGGCATAAGGATAAGCACGCATACAAGATCTACAACTAGAAAAGTATCCGGGTATATATAATAAAATTTAACTATCCAAACACATATCAAAACAAATTACTTATTTTTGTTGATGTTTCTGTAGTTTTCAAAACAAATAAACGGAAAGGACTATGGTTATTATGTTTGTAAATTTATGAAATAGATTGTATTTCATCAACAAACTAGCATCCCTGATGAGGTATTTTTGAAAATAATTACGAGTTCATTTAAAATATTTATTAATCCTTTGTGTATTTATATTTTTTCAGTACTACCATGACTGTCGCAAAAACTCATATTCAGAAGATGATATACATGTGTTTAGAAACGAATGGGCAACATACCTGAAGGAAGATTGTACAAAAATAGGATGAAGGTGAAATCCTACCACTTATGTTATCTATATATGATCATTGATTATCCTCCAACCTTCTTTAGTGAATTGAGAATGCTCCGATGTATTGAAATCTTAATTTATTACTCAATGTTTTCTATCCCCGGATTCATATTATTGATATTTGAACAAATCAATATTGAAGTAAGGCATGATGGTGTGCATTGTGTATGGGGTGAACGAAGAAACCACCGAGGATCAACAAAATCCATTTTCTGTATCTCGTTTGTTTGAACTTGTATTTGAGCACATGTGTTGTTGTTTGACATGCACAATTATTTTTAGGTAGATGCATGAGATAATCAGTTTCGTTGAGGGATTTTTTGGAACCAAAATATGTGTCCCAGGATAATTCAAGTAAGGGAAAGGCTGGTTGAGATGAAATCCAAGCTCAAACAACCAATACATCATCAAAAGAATCAACCTTGTGATGCACCATCATGTAGAATCTGGTCCTCGTGATGTTTTGTGGTGTTTATGGAAGGTATGTGGAGTCTGATAAGCCACATGGATACCATAAATAATGTTTACAGACAACTCCACATGTTTTTTGTGACTCCTGCCTCTTTACAAGGATCACACCATTGAGATGGTCCATCTTAGCACGTATGTCCCATTCATCCCATTGCTACTCTTGGAAGAACCTGAGAATCTGACAATGTATAAGCCCCAATAGACCCATACTCATCCAACCAAGAGTATTCATAGTGTGAAGGGAAGCTAACCATGGGTAATACCCACAACATACCTCTTTTAAATATATGGGTTTTGATCCTTGTATTCTAAATAGGGTACGTAGGAAGCCTCTATGAGATTAAATCCCAACCAATGTTAAACCATGGTTACACCCTCACTGGGTACACCTTTGCTTATTTACCCTATTGTATTTCCCTTAGTGGCGTCCAAATAATTCTTCAAAATGAGAAAACTTACCTTTATGGGATGCACCACACTTGGGTCAGACCTCATTGGGTGTTTTGATCCATCTATCAGGTAAACATTCGAGGTGCTCCCTCCTAGAGATGTACCTACCTAATCCACCTTTATAAGTGTTTTGATCCACCCAGGTCTTAAATCTCTGTAAGACATTAAATCATGACCCTCTATCCTTGTGGGATGTTAAACTCATGGAATAAAACATGTTAAACATGGGTTTCCATTAATATATTCAATATTAATGTTTAATCAGTCCTTATTAAGGTATTGTGGACGCGTGGTTTTATGTTTTCCAGTATATTTTGGAAGATTACACGCTTTATGTAGGTGATTCCATGCTTTTACATTATATGATGATTTTATTATCTAGTATTTGCTTGCTAAGTGTACTATATGATATGTTTGTGTGGTTAAAAATGTGTTATCAAAGGAATTTGAGGTGTGTATAGACTTGAAAGTTATTTTTAAAATGAATGCAGTTGTATTTGTTGTGTATTTTCATGCTTAAGTCCTTTAAATGTGTTTGAAGAATTGAGAAAGTTGTGTGATGGGTGTTTTCAAATGGATTTAATGTGTTTGTGAATTTTAAAGAGGGTTTTTTAATGAGATGTAGAGATTCTATATATGTGTATTTACATTTAATGGAAGTACATGAGAATGTGTTGATATATATGATGTGTATAATGTAAATTGAGCACAATTTCCATACATGGTATTTTCTTTATGATGTGCAGGGGACAGGGTGAGAGGGCAGGGGTGGTTTTTTGGGGGAGGGGGAAGGGGGAAAAGTGGTAGGGGGAAGGGGTAGGGGTGTGCTGGGTTCTTTTGAAATATATAGGGGGTGGGAAGGGGGTGTGTAATGGGCAGGGGGGAAGTGCAGTGGGCAGGGGTGTGCTAGGGAAGGGGGCAGGGGGTGTTCAGGGGGCAGGGAGTGTGCAGTGGTAGGGGGTGTGCTCGGGGGTGGGCAGTGTGTAGGAGGTGAGCTGGGGAAGGGGGCAGGGGTGCTTCTTTTTTATGGAATGGGGGTACATAATATTTGTTTTATGTTTTGTGCCTCACTAGTATAATTGGTTATTTTATGTTTTGTGCCTCACTAGTATAATTCCATTTAGTAACCCCATTCTTTATTTCATTATTGTATTACTGACATAATATTTGTTTTATTATGTAGGTGAAATATTTTTCCTCAATTCGAATGCTTTGTTCGGAAACCGCCGCCATGGACGACAATTTTTTAGAGTGGATGGATGCAAAAAAGGATGGAACATCAATGTTTTTTAACTGTTTGTTGGATTAATGTAATTGTAACCAAATTAAACATTGTTTGAAATGTATATATATGTTTGTTGTTTTGTATTCATGATTTCAAGTAAATGGATGTATCATTTTTTGATCTTTTGTGCTTTGTGTGTGGGTGTTGTGTGTGCTGTGTGCAGGTTTTGTTTGGACTGTGCAGGTGTTGTAATGTGTGCAGGTGCTGGGCAGGTTCTGTGTAGGTTTTGGATTTGGATTGGATCTTTGGCCTTTATCAGCGCTAATTAAGAATTGATAAATGGATAATATATCAACTCTATTTTGAGCGCTGATAAATGTAATTTTTATCAGCGCTCAAAATAGAGCGGATATATTATATATTTATCAGCGCTGAAAATAGCGCTGATAAATACTACCTTTATCAGCGCTCACTTAGCGCTGATAAAGGGGACCCCCCTTTATCTTCACGGAGATTAATAGCGCTTTTTTAGCGGTTTTAAAGGCCGTTTTTAGCGCTATTATAAGACATATTTGTAGTAGTGATACACTGGATACAGAGTTGAGTTTCAGCACTGCTTATCATCCTTAGATAGATGGATAGTTTTAGAGGACGATTCAAACTCTAGAAGATATGTTGACAGCTTGCTCTATGGATTTTAATGGTGGTTGGGATAAACACCTACCTTTGGTGGAATTTTCTTATAATAATAGCATTCACTCCAGTATTCAGATGGCTCCTTATGAATCTCTCTATGGAATGAAATGCAGAACTCCAACTTGATGTGATGATGTTGGGGAAAGAAAGCTATTAGGACCTGATCTTGTTGATGACATGGAAAAAAAGGTCAGATCTATTCAACAACACCTAAGAGCAGCTCAGAGTCGACAGAAAAGTTATTCCGACAACCGAAGAAAAGACCTAGAATTTGAACTGGGTGATAAAGTGTTCTTACGAATGTCTCCTTGGATGAGAGTCGTGAGATTTAGAAAGGTGGGAAAGCTGATCCCTAGGTATATCGGTCCTTTAGAAATACTGGATCATGCTGGGATGGTATCTTATTGATTGGAGCTTCCCCCAAATCTCTCCCAAGTTCACGATGTGTTCCATGTATCTCTCCTAAGAATGTACATACCTGATCCTTCACATGTACTCAGCTCAGAAGTTTTACCACTGGAGCAAGATCTTTCTCATTAAGAACAACCGATAGAGATTCTGGATCATAGCGAAAAAGTCCTACGGAACAAGAACACTCGCATGATGAAATTTTTATGGAGGAACCAACAATTAGAAGAAGCTACATGGGAGCTTGAGGATATGATGAAGGAGAGGTATCCTCATCTGTTTGTTACAAAGTGACAAATTTTGAGGGAGAAATTCATTTTAAGGGGGTAGAATGTAACGCCCAAGGCTTTTATGAGAAATATTTTGTTTTTATGTTATATAAATCATCAAAGGAATCTTTCACTACACACAACACTAGATTGGATTTCTTTACATGAAATCGCAACCTTCCCTGATAGGTTGTGTCGTACGCAATACCGAGTTTCACTAAACAACGATATGCTATTAAAATATTATTAAAACAAGTCGTTATGAATAGTAATACCCACTTTTTAAAATTATGTAAATTTTATTTTTCAAAATTGACTTCATTTTTGGATTCGGAATATCGAAATTAGCCTAGGGTGAAATTTTGGTATTTTTCTGAAAACATTCAATTTTTGATGATTAGTGAAAACACTGGGTTACTATTTAAAAACCAACTTTTTATTTAAATAATTATTTATTTTATTTGAATTTATTTTAGGTCAAAATTGATACAGAATACCTATATAAGTTCAATGCAATTCATTAGAGTCATTTTATAATAATTTTTGATATATAAAAATTTTATTGAACTTTTCACCGTCTTTTACACACCTCCTTGGAGAATTTCCAAATTCACATTAAACTTAATTTTACAGCTTCTGTGAATAGAATTTCAAAAATCCGAGAGACACGGATGATGTTAGTAAGTAAAATGTGGTTCAATGAGATGAAAATAATTTTTGGTGAATAGTAACTTTTTACTATTTTTACCACAGTTAAAAGTAAATAGGGTAATTAAGGGTAAAAATAATATTATTATTACCCTAACACATGTCATATTTCTATTGGATAAGTGTAATTCGACCAAAAAAACCTTAGAAATAAAATATGACCATTTAGGCCTACTTGGTTTATATTATGACATTTATTATTAATTTATTTAAAAAAAGGTTAAAATAGTTAAAATCAAAGTTTAATCACTAAATGATTTTTAATATAGGGTTATACATAAGATAACTTCGAATACAAATATTCATTAGATATTTAAAAAGATTTCCTACATAATGATATTTTATTTGTAATTTTTATACATTAAATAATGTAATTTATTTATGACACAATGATGATGCAGTAATTATATTATTAATGAAATATTCACATAATTGATGTTATAAATACCCAAATAAATTTAATATGAGACTTTTTATGAATGAAACTAGTTTTATAGGTTAATATGACATATTAGTATTGATTGTATTAACTTTTTTCTAACTAATCTTTCTGTTATTATTTTCACAATAATCAATTACCAAATAGTGTCAAATTTGACATAAAATATTTTTTAAAACAAATATTATATTATTAATTGTTATTTTATTCCTAAAAAGTTAAGGTTTGGCAAAATGAATTATATAAGGTTATATATATTAATAATAAAAAACTTGGGGTTCGTTTGTCTTATTATCGTAAGTTTATTAACCTTATAGTGTAAGAAAACAAGAAGACACAGTAAAAGTTAAATAATCTAACTTAAAGTTAAATCTAAATGATAAGGTTAAAATAGATAACTAAACTTGTCTAAATTATATTGGAAGAGGGGATTCTGACCCATCGCCATCTTATCTTAGAAATAAATCAATTTGGAGCTATTAAAAACCGAATATGACTTTATAATAAAATAATATTTTTAGTTTTTCAAAAGGTGCCCCTCTCCTCCCTTATAAACGGGCACCTCCTCCCTCTCTTCCTCACACTAATTTGAGCCTTCATGCTCGGCCAAACCCTGCCCAATTTTCTTCTCCACTTCCCTAGAAACATTCTATAGGTCATGGTCTTCTTTAAAGACCAATTTTAGTGCCCTAAGAGGTGGTCTCAAAGAGGTGCTTCAAAGAATAGGTAATGTCCATTACCGATTCTTTCAACTTTATTTCTTCTTTCACTTATTCTTATTTAGTTATTTCATTATGAAGTAATAACATCAGTATCACTCATATACTGATATATTATTATAATTATGAAACAACCCTATTTCACCATCTATCCATCCTACGGAAAATGAAATCACCGCGTGTACGTACGTACGGAATACCGTCTCCACGCCGTGGTGTAATCTATTTTCCACCACCACCTTACATGGATGGGTATAATGGTGAAACTAAATAAATATACATGATTATTGTAAATTGGTATTGATTCTGAAATAGTATACATACACTCCAATACAATTCCACGATCATGGGAATGATATCATTTCTCGTGCGTACGTATGGAATACCGTCTCCACGATGTGATGTGACTCGTTCTACATGATCTACATTGTATAATGATTATATAAATGAATTGAATAAATAAATATTATATATATACTACACTAATACCATTCTGTAAATGAGATATCTATAAACTAAAGAGAAGATTAAGAATTTATTCGACAAAACACACATAAGAACAAAAAGTTATAAACACCCAAATAACAAGTAATAATGAAATATTACTAATAAGAAGCTAAGAATATGACCATATATGATATCATAACAATGAAGATGATTCTGGAATAAGTAAATGACATTATTTAAATCATTATACAGTGGTTTCGAACACATACGAAGCAAATCAGACCTAAGGTAAGGGAAAATCTCACAATCTCATTTTTATCGAAGATTGTTTATACTTCCGAATTTACTGGGGAATATTTATCATCCACATCCTTGTTTCCTCAATATGTAACATTATTTCCATCCATCTACAATTCATTAAATCCAATTTTACTCTTCTGTGAGATTTTAGTAAAAGATATGAAAGGAATCTTTTGTTATTTTTCGTACGAGGTACTTTTTGACTTTTCCATCCAAAGTACGGGAAGAATGTTTTTTTAACTTATATGGAATGAATGGATTTTTAAAACATTATTTCCAAGAAGATTCCTTTACATGTTTTCATGTTTATTTTTAATCAACATCTTTTAGTTTAAAATTGTATGATATGTTAAGAAAGGAAAAATGTTTTTGAAGTAGAAAGGATATTTTCCTCAAGATTGGAGTTCAAGTGTGTTATTAAAATTATTTTCCATCTAAGATAATATAGGGTTCTGTTTCTATCCCTATTATTACATTGATTTGATTATGTTGTGATGGAATTAATTTTATGAATTCCTCTATCTTATATGAATTGTTTTATGATTTCATGATGTTTAAGGATCCCATTTTAATTACATGGGTTATGCAATGATGTATGATTTTTTATTTTGTGGCACACATAAGAATGGTATCATTGTGGGATGGGTGGGACCTATATCTCCCTCCAATGAATTGGGTAGTGATTTATATCTCATGAGATAGACATGGCTGGAACGGCAGTTTAAACTAGTTTAGTGAAACAAGACTAGAAAGAGGAGTGAACTCGGTTCAGAAATGGACTTTGTCTACTAAGATAGTCTTGTAAATGAGTCTTGACTACTAAGAAATGATTTTCTATGATTATTTGTGTATGACACAATGTTTCATGTTTTATGTTATGATTATTGGGATTACATTTCACTACTATGATTTATCCCATGTTATGAAATTATGATCTCTTTTGTAGGTTAAAATTTCCAAAATGATATGTTCTTATGAATATGATGTGATTGATATTTATTTTGTTTACCCTTACTGAGCATTTGAGCTCACCCTTTTGTATGGTTTCTTTTCCCAAGGTCATGAAGAAGGATATTATGTAAGATATTCCAAAAGGGACTCTAGATATGATAAAAACGGCAGACAATGTAGATGATTTATGAACCAGTTGTTTATGTTTCCCAGTTTTAAAAGACACTATACCTATACGGTCCTTTCCTGGTTTTGTTATATGTTCTAATAAGTGTGCTTAAATTCTGAAGTAATAACAATGTATGTAAAGTATGGGTCATTATAAAGGGACCTGACCACTAACTCTCTTATGTGTATATGTATGCCCTATGAAAATAGGTTTTGAATAACATTGGTTGAGAGACAAAAATCTATGAATGGGTTTTCAAAACATGTATAACATAATCCTGATTTTTCTCTTCAACATAAAAATTATTCATAATTTATGTCTTGAGAATTATGAATTTATAAATCATGAATAATTTTTAAAATAACAATATTTTTTAAAAAATATTTTATGATATGTATGTTATAGATAAATTTGTTTTATCCATTTATGAAATACTAAAAATTTAACATGGTAACTCATAAATTTCTATAAGTAGTTCTCAAAGGAACCTTGAACAATAACATGTAGTCATAGTTCACTCCTAATACAACATAAGAAGATGGAAATATTCCCCTTATCTATTCGGTTCACTCTATAATCCCATAGTGTTCTTTAGATACACCTTTGGCACACCATAAAAAAATTTCTTTAGATTTCACCATTACTAAATGAATTGGAGCACTATATCATTTGGGGGGCACCCATCACAAGATAAAACAAAATTCCCATAATGGTTTGGGTTTTCTCCACATTTCATTCCTTCATTGACATTATATCCAAGTGTGATTCATTTGAATTAAGAACATGATACCTTTTACTTTACATCATAGGTACTATGCATTTTCTTTAAAATCATGAGCTTCATTATCCATTTGGTGAAAAATAAATTACTTGGTTATACATGGGTCATGATAAATGTAGTTTTTCATGAAACGACATATGTAAATATAAATTAATATACATATATGTGTATATAACAATTTTACTTAAAACATATGTATATTTATTTATTTAGATTCATTAATGTAAATATCAATAAAGAAAAAATTTTATATAAATTTATATATATACAAATACATTTACAAATATATATATCTATTGATGTAAGATTACAAATTTGTTTCACCTAAAAAAATTCTTATATATATACATAAATTTATACATGTTTTAGAAATTATTCATATAAAATGATGTATTTAATTGTATATATTCTTATACTTGGATAAAAATAAATCATTTTTTGCTGAAACATAAATTTTTATAAATCAATAATTTCGCATGAATTTATAGTAACCTAAAGAATAAAATAATTTTATGAAGAGAAAATCATTTGTGGAAATTATTTTTATTAAGAAAATATGTGAATATAAATATAGATATTAATTTATATACCTGAATTTTCAAAAATTATTATTAAAAAATAATATAGAAAATCAAATAACATCCCATTTATATATATATATTTGATACCATCTAAGATTATTTTATAAAAAATATTTCATCAAAATAAACCACATGAATTTTTATAGAAGAAGAGTTTTATAAAATCAAAATGATCCCCATTACTTTTATAAAAATAATTATAATTCCATCATGAAATATCAATGGGATAAATCAAAATATCATATAATAATTTTAAATTTTGAAAAAAATCAATATTTGAAAAAATT